>OY728148.1:1337189736-1347189736 GCA_963277665.1 Viscum album | reverse complement strand
ATCAAAAAATAATAGTTTATGAGAATAACATAAGGGGACTTATACCCATCATAACCTGGATCATAAAACATGTGATTTTAAAAAAATATTTAATAAATTCAAGAGTCATAATAATCAATAATAATGAGCCATGTGATGTTAGTTGTAATCAAAGGAATCATTAAAAAAATATATAACCCACAAAAAAAAGTTTTGATATCTAGAAATATAATCATCATAGAACCTTTAAATATTAAGAAACCTATATGTTCAACATCTAACATAATTATAAAAATAAGATAATTATTACCCAATTAATTAGAGAGTTATATCAGGATCATCTTTCATCATGATCTATGTTAAGAATACCCATCATTTTAAGCTTCATCAGGGACACCCATCATAGTAAAAAATGTTCATGAATAATAACATAATCATAATATAAGAATTATTTCAATTTTAAACTTAATAATAACAATTATTATTTCATAACATTATTTAAAATGAGAACAAAATGGGATCTATAACAAATCCATAATCCATCAAGATAGAAAATAAAGGTGGTGTCATTATAACATAGACTTAGTGGTTCATAAGTAACATCATGTGTTGATTACTTTGTTGAATATTAATACCATAAAAACATTTTTAAAAACATTATTGAGGGAAAAAATATTTCCACTTTAAAAATCACTTGTAAAAAATTCACAAAATTTTATGGAAATAATTTTCATTAAAAATAACATTGGAAATATATATAGGAATATTCAAATTAAATAATTGTAATAATGGTAGGAAAACTCACTAATGTTTTAAAGGATTCAAGTATACATTCCTTTCTATTTTTTGTAACTAGAGTCCAAAGTGACCTATATTTAATTTGATGGGGAATTTAATTTTAAAAAAATTTAGATAAACATTAAATATCATGTAAAATAACATTTTAAAAGCATATATTTTTATAAAATAACATCCTTGATCTTTTTATAGAAAATATGGTTATGGAAGTGCATGATTATCAATAAAAAAAGATACAAGATCAGTATAACTTGAAAATAACTTTATTTATGTTTCATTAATCAATTAATGAGGAAATTGAAAATAAAAATTAAATAAAATTTTATTAATAGAGGATAATAAAATAGATTTGGTACATGAAAATAATAGGTTATGAAACCTTCTAAGGGAATATTTGAGATAGAAAATCCCTAAATATGGTGGGACTATATTATAAAAATACTAATTATTTTGGTACCTTTGAATATTAAGACACTGATATAAATGAATTAAAATGAAACATTAATTATCATTTATATAGGTATAACCATGATTTAACATTTAAAAGGATTTGTATATAATCCTTAAAATATAACATAGGCGCATTAAATAGTGGTATGTTCTAAAGAATGTTAATTGTGGAGGAATAACCGTGATAAAGATCATATTATTGAATTGATAATTAATAAATGGAGATATTACGTGAAAAAAATTTGAAACCCATATAAAATACTAGAAAATACAACCTGAAACAATAAAAAAAAATTAGACACATAATTATTTCATAATATAGTCAATGAATAAGTAACGTAGTCCAATGTAATGGAATTGTGTTATGAAATCTATTACTTCTTTGGTAACTTTTGAATCAAATCACCTTGAATGATGTAACAAAAATTAAAACTAAAAATAAAATTTTGTATGAAATATTCATTATTTAATATAAAAATGGAAAAAATAGGAACCGAATAAAAATATTATCTGGGTAACACAGAATAATTTTATAATGAAGTAAAATTGATATGAGATGCATTACCTTGAGTACAAAATTCCATGTATTTACTTTGAATCAAAAATAATAATTTTATATTAGTTATTTAAATGTTTATGAACCTTTTAAAGGGTTAAATAAATAATCATTAAACCATTTTTTCATTTATCTCAATGAAATATTTAATTACATAATTCGTTAAGTCCATTTGGTGTGTTTTTAGGACATTCGGTTCAATGTTGCGAAAGGAATTAATTATGTTGACCATGGAGTGTCTAATTTTTTTCCATAATATCCAAAAATAATAATTAAGTAATAATTTTATTTTTTATCCATGAATCATACTTTTAAAACATACAATGATATTTTCTTATTAAAAATGAATTATGTCACAATCATGGAGATGGTAGGTCATACATATGGATGAGTAACATTACCATTTTTCAACGAATATTAATGAAATAAAGTAAGTATTATTTTATATTTTCATTATTAAATAATAAATATCATATTATCCATTTAATTACATTACATATAGCAGCAATGTAATGCAAGGATGAAAAAGAAACACATCGCTACATGGAAGTGGTAATCTCTACAAACACATAAAAAATGTCATCATTTTTCAATGGATGGAGAGGTATTAAAATAAATAAAATATTATATTTATATAATTCTAAATTGATTTCAATTATATTTAAATCTTATATACCTTAAATCAATCATTATAAATATCCATGATAGTCCTCTATATAAAATGAAACACATCACTTCCAGGAGGTGGTAGTCCACACATATGCACGAAAGATGTTTTTTCCCAATAGAATGAAAGGGTATATGAAAAGGGGTCTTCCATTTTCATAATAAAAATTTAGTATAAATTTTATAAAAATTATATTATATCATAATGTATTATGAATATTTTAAGGGGTTAAAATAAAAAAAATTGAAAGAGGTTGGGTTGGGGGATTCCCTCTTTTTCGATAGACCTCCATCCAATCCTTTACTAATGACTCTTGTAATAGTATTTTAAAATGAAGAACATATATAAATAATGAATAAGGAATTTCAGAATGAAATTTTCTCAGGAATTTTATAATAGATGGATGAAATTAGTGTAAATATGAGAAAGGATGGGTATCATTTTAGAGGGGAGTGGAGGGGCATTTTTCAAAAATCTTGAAATATTATATTATAATATGTGTCGAAATCTTATAAAATGATTTCTAAATGATATTAATTTTATTTTATGTATGATATGGTGTTAATATAATCATAAAATAAAATTTATACTGGTTTACATATTATTAAAAACCTTATCATTTGGTCTAACCCCATGGTTAACCAATTTAAACCTTAATCGCGATAATAACTTTTCCATATTAAAGAATTATAATATAAATTATAATTAATAAATTTCACCATAAATGTCAAAATGATGAAATTTTAGACCATTAATCATCCTAATTTTACTATTTCTGGTTTATTATGATTTTTAAATATTTTAATTAAATGTTATTTAACATAAAATTATATTAATTTCATTTTCAACAACATTCATTTAGATTGAATTTATAGTCAAGTGGATAGAAATGTATTTTGAATATATAAATCTTAAAAATATAAAATATTATTTATAAATCAATATAATTCACGGGATACTATAATTCCGTAAAAACATATTACTTTTTGGGTTTATGAAATCATTTCCTTTATTTTTTTACTACATTCACAAGCACTATGTCGACATTGTGCAAGAATTTGAGGTATATATTTAACCACTAAAAATTTAAAATAAAATAAATTTTAAAAATTATAATTTTTATTTTAAAAATCATTTATAGGTGACCATGTGTTTTTTTGTCCATTTCAAAAAATAATAAAAATATTAAAAGTAAGAGTCTGGCACTTTTAACTTTAACATTTACTTAAAATATTAAAAAGATGAAATTCAAATATAAATGTAAAAAATCTTCATATTTTTGAATTTTGTATTATTATTAGTGAATTATTATCCTAAAATTTTATATAGTAATGTTTTTGAATGATTTTATAGCCTCATCACTTTATTTTAAACACTAATTAACTTATTTTACCTTTATCGTAATAACATAATTTTTTAAAGTTATGATTTACAATGAAAAAAATAAAAGATAAATAATTTATAAGCATTAATTATTCCAATTCTAAATATGGAATCATTTTTATAAAATCTAATTCATATAATTGGATGCATTTAATTTCAATTTAAAATCATAAAACGTTATGGAAATGTATTTTCAAGAAAAAAATAATTTTTATATATAAAGATTTTTTTATAACAAATTCATGTATAATATGGATGAAAATAACATTTATTACATTATTTTTAATTAAAAAGATTATTATTAAAATTTAAAACTATTCTAAAATATATTGTGACTTATATGTACTTGAACGTAAATGATAGTCTTCAATAAAAATCATATTTTTGCTATTCATGGAAAAGTTAACATTTCATAAAATTATAATATATTCAAACTAAGATAAATTTGATATAATAAATTTACAATTGAAATAATTTTTATGAAATAAATTTCAAAAAATTACCTTATTTCAAATTAGTGTTCTTATTTTCTAAAAAATAATAAAAACATTTTTATTGGGTAATAATTTATTATATATTTCATAACATGGTTAATCCTATTTATACGCACCAATTTGATTTTCTGGTTATAACTATATTACTTAAAAAATATATTATATTTTTGTTTTAATTGTAGTTCTCCATGTGGTATAATTTATGAAACGTAGTATTCATTTTCAAATAATAATATATTATAAAAACCAATGAAGATCCAATGGTTAGGAATATTTTATAATATAGAATCCAAAACCTATATTAATCAATTAATAAACAAACCCCTATATTTTTCTATAATTAACACTTCATTCTTCCAGTCCTCCCACTCCAATCCTATTTATCATGAAGTATCACCCCTCACTTAATTTATATCCCTCCCAAAGAGTTTCAAATGTGTTAATGAAATCATCCAAATCATTATGTAGAAGCCTATCAAGGTATGGGGTTATATCTATACTCTATTAGCTTCAATAAAATTCCATATATTATGATTTTATACCCTCTAATTGTCATGTTGTCATGTGATTATAAACATTAATTTATAGTCCTTATAATTCCCAAAAAATGAGATACCACCTTTACCTACTATTAATCCCTTTCATATTCCTTTATGTACAATTATTATAGAACCAAAATAATCCTATGTTTTTCCATTCCAAAATTGTATGTTTTGAACACCAATCCCAATTTTCATTCAAAGTAATTCACCTATATTTGAATACCCTTAATTGATTGCGGACATATATATATAAATCCCCTATTCCTTAATCATGTAATTAAAATGATGAAATTAAGTATTACAGTATCTGATCAAATTGGGGAAAATAAGAATAAAAAAATATGAAGGGTGAAACCAAATAGCTCTTCACTTAATTGGGAAATGATTTCAACCCATGATATACCCTATATTGTGAATGAGAGGTTATACTAAGGAAAAAAATTACGATGTTATAGTGATTAGGCTTAAATTATTCTTATGATGTAATGTTTTAAATTTTTTCCAAATTCCAATGATACCATGAAATTATGTTGTAATTTAATCATATAATTCCTCATTGTGAGTATATTTGAATCTTATCTCTTTATGTTACCATGATATGACACTTGAAATACATGTATATTTATCATCATGCGATACTTTGATAATTATTCTACAGATCTTTATAGTTCACCCCATTCTTTGGTATTTCCCAATATTATCCTATGTAGAATTATTAGTTCAAAGGAATATAAGAGAACATTATATAGTTCTAAATAAATATGTTTTATTTTATTTTATGATAATGTTCCAGGAATCTAATTTCTCAAACACACTAGAGCTCTAGATCTTCTAGGAATGTATTATATTGGTATTGGAATTATAAATAATAAAAACTAAATGTATTACAAATAATAGTTGTCATAGTTGGTATCATAGGATGGTACAATTATATTTCTGGATCATGTAAAGAATACATTAGTAAAAACCATAGGTATATGTCTAAATATGGGAAAACTTATTTAATTTTTTGTAAAGTATTGAGTGATTAAATTTTATGAAATGAAATACCTATCTGGACACTATAATTTAAGGTGTATTTTTCGCATATATACATAGTGGTAGTAATCCACAAATGGAGAATTATATATTTACTCAACTATTACTTGGTTCATGAAAACATGGAGTTACTGGACACCCAGTTTTCACTCATGATATATATGCTTTAAAAAATTCACATGATTTTAATGAACCATTATAACAGACTTGAATAAATTGATAGGTTGAAAGAAATAATATTAAAATTACCACGAATAACCAAGATTAAAGCCTATAAATTCATAAGATATGGGGAATATCTAATTTATACTGTATCTATTTTATATTCATATATTCCCAGTTTTATTCTTAATAGTTTCAAAATTCTGTCCAATAATTTTCCTTTATTTATGTAAATGGTTGTAAATATGTGAAATCCTTTCAAAATACAATTTCAGGAGTTATTTGTTGAATTATAAAATGATATACATAATGTATTTGGAGTAAGATTAGGAAAATTTATGTGAATACATTATCCAATAACTCAATCAGTGAACAATAACACTAATTAGGTGGACCACCCACTTCCCCTTAAAAAGAGAATTTTATGTTCAAAGAATTTCATAAATAAAGGCCTATAAATTTTTCTAGATATTCTTATAACATAATTATTGAATTATAGAATAACTCTTTTTATAATATATTCTATATCCTCTATTTTCTGAAAAAGTGATGTTTATATTCACTGTTTATCTCTTAGAGAGAGAAGCTGATCAGTGGTGGAAACTGATCAAGAATAAATATCCCATGGATGGTGTTAAGGCTATGTAATGGATTGAAATTTATAAAAACAAAATTATTAAATATTTTTATTACACAATAAACTTTCATAATGGGGAGGTAAATATATGTAATTAAGAAAAAAGAGGGAAAATCCATCAAGGAATATGATGAAAACATCACAATTCTATCACAATACACGTACAAATTTTTTATTTAAACTGAAATTAATATTTACAACTTCATTAGTGGGTTAAAGGTGAGTTTATGAAATGATTTATTGATTCAATACATTGGAATTATTGAATAAATTATTATATTTTACCTCAGTGTAAAAATGGATATTGGTAAATCCCAAAGGATATGTGGGGATAGAGATAGGAAGTAAATAATGACGTTTAATTATGAGGAAAAAATGAAGAAATAATATTATATTATTAAAGTCTAACAATAGATCTTTCAAAATTCTAAGAATAAGAATTATGGAAATTTTCTAAAGGGGACACATATATGCCTCATGTGTGGGATATAGGGGAATCATACTAATGAATTATAAAGGTAGAGGTAGATTCCCATGAAATTCATAGAAGGATAAAAACTTACAATAACATTTCATCACATGGTCTAATGTTTCATGTTCATGGAAGATGGACAATAAGTAAAAAAATTCAATAAGCCACATTTTTTGAAGACAATATATGAAAAGAAATATTCCAATGCATAGAGAGAAAGGAAAAAATTATATTTCAACTATGGAGGTGTATCCAAAAAATAATGTGGTGGCATGTATGACCATTATTGAAACATATATAATGAACATACCATTTGATTTTTGTTCTATGGATTCTTTGATGTAACATAATTTTAGTTGAACTATTAAATCACTACATAAAAACAAGAAAGTTGATTTATCTTTGAAAATGATAAATGTGTAAATTATTACATCCCAAGTATATAACCCCTTCATAGTGATTATTTAAAGTCATAATTTCCCATCAAACCTTGTGATACTCCCTTTAACAGAATTCAATGCTATATAGACCATGGATTAATTGTCCTTGTATACAACTGACATAAATTATTGGGGGAAGAAACTCACTTTTAATTTTATGAATCAACCATTAATCTTATAAAATTATAATAATGAGGTTGAGTGTCTTTTTTAAACCCCATATTAATCATGGATTTTATTTCCCTATAATAAATAATATCTATCTCAAATGATTGGGATAATGCAAATGACCATCCTTGATCACTACAACAAAATCTCCATTTAGCTGCGGTTTTGTAGCGGCGGTTCATAGAACCGCTGCTAAATCTTTTTTAAAAAATATTTCCTGGCGGTTTATAATAAACCGTCATGAAACCTTTTTTTTAATAGCCTCGACCCTTCCCCCCCACCCTGAACCTTCTCACCCAGTACCCCTGATTCACCTGACCCCCTACTTCCCCCGTGACCCCGGCCCACGGCGACCCCGGTGACCCTGCGACCCCGGCGACCTCGCGACCTCGGCGACCCCGACCCCCCGCGACCCCGTTGACCCCACGACCCCGGAGACCCTACTTCCCTGGCGACCTATATGAACCCTAGGGGTTGATTTATAATTTTTTTGTTGTTTTGATATTAGTTATTTCGTTATTTTTTTTCATATAATAAATTGTAATTTTTTATTTATTGTATTGTATGCAAATGTTTTCATTTATGATTATTTGTTTTTCTACTTATTCCATGTGATTTTTTATATGTGTTTGTTAGTTTTTATTCTTAAGTGATTGTTTTTCTATCTGCTTGATTGTTTGTGGTTTTTTGATACTATAATCATGGGTTGTGATGGCTCATGGTTACAATACATACTTATATTATGGGTTATAATGTATTAAGGTATAACATGTACACATTTCCCTAGGTTGTGATGGCTTTAAGGCTATGCAATGTTTTTGGTTGTGATGGCTCGAGGTTATAACATGTGTCATGTAATGATGTAGAAATTTAGTGGATGTTGTGATGTTTAACACTGGTTGAGAGTTGGACTTTCTTATTATGCTAATGTGATGATGATGAGATAATTGACATAGGTTGAGAGTTGGGATTACCTATTTTCTATCTAATATGATGATGTGACAGTGATGATTGACACATGTTAAGAAGTATCTAGCATGTTCCATTCACTATCTACAAGGCCTTACTAAAAAATCAAAAAATAATTATCTTTAATGGGTTGATATGGAAAATAACAATCATCTTCTTTAAACTTTTCTAGTACTCATAAATAGTTTCTCTAATATATTTATTTATTCTATAAATCCTTTTTTTAGATGCGTTTTCTTTTAAGTGGGGATAAAGTTATGAAGAATGTCTCTTTAGAGATCATCCATGTTTTTGACCCCTACATGTTGTAGGTTATATATATATATATATATATATATATATTAATTTTATGATCCCTCTAGAGACAATGTTGATTCCTTCCACTTGATTTGAGATCATGAAACACCTCTAGTATTAAAGGTAATACATATAATAAAAAAATTCATAAATTTTTTATTGGGTTCATCACCATGAAAACCATGAAACATTGGAACATGTTGAATTGTTATATCCTCTAACTAAAATTCTAGTTGATTATTTAGAAACAATGGTCGATTATTCTGATATTTAAATTTAGTGCATAAAAATCTCTATGCATTCTAATTAATTGTACATGATTCTCCTCTATATTATGAATATTTAATGAATCTGTAGAATAATTATATAGTTATTAAGGATATTAAATTAATAGTAATATGATATATATCCAAAATTATTGATGATCCTTACCAGTCTAGAACATTCCAAGTTATTTTTATGAACCATTGGATCAAAACCAAAAGGGTTACTAGAACTATATATAGTCATTCAATAGAGCCATTTAAAATAAATAAAATAAAAATAAAATAATGAACATGGATTGACTACCCAAAATATTGGAAAATTCTTTATGCAACTACCATTAATGTGTCAAGATATACAAATATAAGCCAGAGAGAAATTTAATTAGCAGTATGAATCACTATTTATCACAAAGATAATTCTATGTGATTTTGTGAGTGGGGGGGGGGGGGTTGTGTGGTAGGTTAAAATAGAGAACCAAGTGTGTTAGTGTTTGTAAATTAGAGTTGAATATATGATGATAGAACAATTCCCTCACATTGGATATTCCCCGACCTAACATTCTGAATCATAATTCACTCAATTACAACACTCATGTTCTCTCACTAATTTTATATGACCACAACTTATTACCCTCACTTTTCACATTTGATTCAAACAAACATATGCAATGATCACCTCACTCTATACTCTTAAAAAAATATGTGATCAAAGAACATTGATCACCCCTAATTTAATCATTACACCCTTCCACTAAATGGGAATTGAATAAGATATTTTGGGAAGTTTGTGATAACCAAGGAAAGGTAAGGAAAATGAATAGAAATATATTAAATACAGGAAATATTATACTTCTCTGAGTAGACAAACATGTTCTAGTGAGATTGTGAAAGAAAGAAATTCACCAAAATATATTGGAATTCAATAGTAGGGTGTGATAGAAATATTTATGGCTTGAATAGAAGTGTCTAATTGTGCCATCAACAGTGAAAACATAATATTTAAGGAGAATAATTATAATAAGAAACCCCCATTATTATGAGTTTCATTTAATTGTTTTTGGGAGGGATGATTATTCAAAAACACTTTTTTCTATACCATAGGATTCCTTGAGAGGGGTGGGATTAATCGGGGCATCAAATAATTCTTTTTGGTTAAAATATCTCATCACTAAATTGCTAGAAACACATTAAACCTATCTAAAGGAAACACATTTACCAAACATAAGAATGCAGATATAAAATGGAACCCAAAAATTTTATTTGGTTCAACACTAAGTGATAGTCCATATGTCATTCATTGATGATGTGTTAGTCATACCAGATTCTAATATTCTTCAATAAATTTTGTATATTATAAATGTTCATCTATGGTCACTTCATTCAAGGTGAACCGTATTTAAAATTAATTTATTGATAATAAACAACCTCCATTGGATCACTTCCTCTACTCCTCCTCACACATTTTGTAAGCATCATAAGGTATTCCCTAAACATTATTTATAATAGATTTATTCAATATTAGAGTTTTATATGAAGAATATATAGATAAATTAGGTTGGGGTTATTCCAAATTAACAATATTATTTGGTTTTCATGGTAATGTAGCTACCACGTTGTTATCACAATGTTTCTCTTTACCAAAGAAACTTCCCCTATCCGAAACACTAGATGGTTCATATCTAACTCAGGGGCTCTAATTTATTATATTATGTTTCTATAATGTTACACTATCATATATATGAATCTCTTCCTCTATGTATTAGTAAATATGTGTTTTAATTATTTTTCTTATTGTGTTGGCACATTGTGATATACATAGATAAAAGTTGGATCACATTAGTGAGGAACACACCTCAGTATGTTAAGGGTTTGAATGAGTTTTTAGATTTTTCAATTTCTAATAGATCCATTGAAGGGAGAATAAAATTTCAATTTCCTAAATGTAAATTTAGAATATTGTTGGAGAGAGATGAGGTTTATGAACATTTAATACTTAAGCAATTCCCTGATCAATATTTGTGATGGATTTGGCATAGAGAATCGAATGTTACAAAAAGATTGAGCACTGATGTTAATCTGTAGAATGAGTTCCCAAGTTCATCCACAATGGAAAATGAATTGCAAAACCTCATAAATGATACATTCATCACTGCAAGACACCACTATCAGCATCAAAACATATCAAAACAACCAAAAGAAGGTGCCACAAATTGCAACGTGACAAGTGATGTTTTTGAGACTATAACACAGGCAGATCAAGATTGTAACATATCATTGGATCCTCCTCTTGATTCTATAGAGCCAAATGTAAGAGAAAACTTCACTGAGGAAAATTCCTTTCATGATTTAGTTGACGATGGAAATCAATAGTCGTATAGTGGGTGATTGAAATATTCTAATCTTTCATGTCTACTGAAGTTGTACCATATCAAATGTCTATGTGGAATTACAAAGAAGGCAATGTCTATGATATTGGAATTGATTCGTGATGCATTTTCTAAAGAAAAAATCCCCGAATATTTTTATGATATGAAAAAAGTTGTTAATAATCTTGGTCTGAATTATAAAAAAATACATGCGTATCCCAATGATTGTATGCTTTGTTGGGGAGAGGATTCAAGTAGACAGAATTGCAATAAATTTTCTTCTTATAGATAGTAGGCAAAGGGTGATGTTAGATGTCTGAATGAACATAATTTCATGTAGAGGAATAAAAGGAACACACCTGAAAAGGTTTTGTGTTACTTTCCTTTGAATCCTCGATTGAAAATATTATTCATGTCATCGAAAACCGCTTAATACATGAAGTGTAATTTTGTAGATAATAACAATGATGGGTTAATGAGACATCCACGGGATTATAAATTGTGGAAGATATTTGATTCATTACATCTTGATTTCTCAGTTGATCCTAGGAATGTTTGATTGGGATTGGATGCTAGTGGATTCAACCCATTTGAGACTTTGAGTACCAGTTATAGCATTTGACTAGTTGTTTTGATCCCTTATAATCTACCTCCTTGGATGTGTATGCAACAAACATCTTTTATTTTTTCGATGTTTATTCTGGGAAAACAAATTCCTGGAAATGATATTGATGTATACTTTCAGCCTTTGATTGAAGATTTTCAAGAGGTATGGAGAAACAGTGTTGAGGCATTTGATGCTTCTTCTAAAACAATGTTCAAAATGCATGCTGATTTAATGTGGACCATTATTGACTTCCCTGGGCTTGGGAATTTATCTGGTTGGAACACTTTCACAGGTTTGGATTTTCCCATTTTTAACTTTGATTTTGAGACCAAACGGCTACCTCACAGTAGAAAATGGTGCTTCTTGTGTCATCGAAGATTTCTTGATGCATCTCATAGATTTCGGCTGAATAGATCAAAATTTAATGGTTCCATTGATCGTAGACTACCTCCAAAGTTGTTAACTGGTTCTGAAATATTGAAACAGCTTGAAAATGTTGAAATATAATTTGGTAAGGTTCATCATTTGAATGAGAGCGGAAAACAGGTTCGAAGTGCATCGTCAAGCGAAACCGGAACGCAACAATGGAAGAAAAAAAGTATATTCTTCAAACTTCGGTATTGGGAATTTAATTTTTTGCGGCCTAATCTTGATG
Organism: Viscum album; assembly: GCA_963277665.1. Taxonomy (NCBI): domain Eukaryota; kingdom Viridiplantae; phylum Streptophyta; class Magnoliopsida; order Santalales; family Viscaceae; genus Viscum; species Viscum album. Next base: position 1,347,176,790 of record OY728148.1, on the reverse strand, counting down.
TGATGCATATTGAGAAGAATGTCTGTGAAAATTTGATATTCACATTGCTTAATGAGAATGGAAAGTCGAAGGATCGTCTCAATGCTCGTAAAGACTTACAGGCAATGAACATAAAACGTGATCTCTGACCAGATGAGAATGAAAAGTATCCTCCGAAAATTTTTGCAATGAAAAATAGGGATAAAGATACATTCCATCGAATGTTAAATAATGTTAAGGTATCTAATGGGTATTCAAGTAACATCTTGAGGTGTGTTGACTTGATGAATCGTAAGTTACATGGATTGAAAAGTCATGATTCACATATTTTGTTAAAGCAGTTACTACCATTGGCATTGCTTACATTATTACCAGAAACAATTACTGCTGTTGCACTCCAGTTATACACATTTTTCAGAAAACTATGTGAGAAATATCTACATCCATTTTAGCTTGAAAACCTCCAGGAGAGGTTTGTATTGACCCTTTGTGCAATGGAGATGATCTTTCCTCCATCATTTTTTACTGTAAAGATGCATTTAACTGAGCATTTGGTTGAGGAAGCTAAATTAGGAGGCCCCGTTCATTATATATGGATGTATCCAATTGATAGGTACTTTATTTATTTGTTTTATAGTTAAGTAAACAATTTTTGGTACTTAATTAAATATATAATAATGTTTATTTTATTTCATAGATATCTTGGGCATTTGAAATCATACATGAGAAATAAATCTCAACCAGAAGGCTCTATTGCTGAAGGCTATTTGGATGAGGAGTGTCTGACCTTTTGTTCTCGATACTTTGATGATATTGAGACATGATTTAATCGAGTTGGATGTGTTGACGACACATCGAATCAATCTCAAATACATCAGAAATCCAAAATATTTCTTGTTATTGGCCGATCAGTTGGGAGGACCTCAAATGTAACATTGAATGAATTGGAATTATTACAGGCACATAGATATGTGATGCTAAATAGTGAAATTAAAGATCCATTTATTGAAGAGTTGAGGATACAAACAAAGAGATGAATGAGAGGCCGAATAGATAATGGGAAAGATATAACGAAAGATGTTAATAAAGAGCTTGAAGAATGGTTTGCACGACGTGAAAGTTCATAAATATTGAAATAAATACAAATATTAGTTTGACACATACATTTTATAAATCTAATAAAGTATATTTCTTTTTTAATATCATGAATACTGTTACTCGAGTATAGGTGTCAGAAGATATGAAGTTTCTTGCTAGAGGTCCTCTAAAACAAGTTAGAGAGTTCGATACTTATAATGTGAATGGATTTAGATTTCATACTATCGATTGAGAAGTGGGTTTGAAAACACAGAATAGTGGTATATTTACATTTTCCGAAATGGAATACAATGGAAAGATGCATGATATTATTGAATTAAACTACCACAGACATTTTTCGGTTGTTTTACTCAAATGAAAATGGGTCGATTATATCAGAGGTGTTAAAAGAGATTTCTTGTAATTTACTTCTGTGAACTTCTCTCGCTTGATAGATGTTGGTGATCGTGAACTACATGATCCATATATCATAGCATCACAAGAAAAATGGTATATTATGTGAATGATCTTTCTGATGAAGGGTGGAGTGTAGTTGCTCATGTAATACAAAGAGATTTGTATGATATGGGTGATGAAGTGGAAAATTTGACCTCTGAAATTGAAGTTAATCAGCAACAGGAAGCAGGATTATTTGTCCATAATGATATTGAAAATATTAGTCTAGCAAGGATGAGTGAAGTGGATGAAGCAATGGAGTAGGAAACCAACATGATTGAAGGGGAAAGTGATTGTATGTACAATTATTTATTTATTCAGAAACCACTAGTTTTATTTCTACAGTCATTCATTATCATTGTTATATATATTTTTTCTATTAGTACATGGCATCTATTATCATTTTTAATTTCTTTTCTGCATAATTTTTTTGGAATATATATTTTGAACTTAATTTTATTTGATTAAATGATAGGAATGCAAAGGAGGAAGTGGTACACTATTTCATCTAGTTCTGCGACAGATGGCGATCCATCTAGCTCCATCCCCACGACATCTGAGGCACCAGCTACCGATACCCCTGCACCATCTCTCACACCATTTGTGGATGTCCCATTAGAGGGTGAGTCGTCGACTCCCCCTTCAGGAGCCTCAGCAGTGGGGCAGTGACACACCCCTTCCAGTTCATCCTGGGCATACTGAAGTGTCACTGTCATAGGTACAAATTTTAATTAAATAAATTTATTTCATTTTGATTATACTAATTGTTTTCTCATTGAATATGAAAAAAATGAAACCGTGGAGAAAAAACTAAAAAGTGCATATGTTTGGAATATGACTAGTGAGAAGATAGTCGTGCCATATGATTCTTATGGGGTCCCTATGACTGACGCCGCGGGGTTACTTGGCCAGATTTTAGGACAACTGGCAGCAGAGCCTGTTTCCCTTCCCATTTCATATGAAGATTGGATATATATGCCTCCAAGCTAGAAAAATGAAGTTTATGATTCTAAAATAAAGGTAAATTTATTACATTATGGTTTAATTGAATGCCATGTTACTAATATGTTCAAAATGAATTTTTGTATACAGATGTTCTTCCACTTTACCATTATTGATGTGATAGCACGGAAGGGGATGTTGAAAAATCTAGGTAAGAATTGGAAATATTTCAAATGGAGATTGTGGTGTGATTTCAACGATACTTCGTTGACCGCGTAGTAAATGTATGAGAAGCTACCTAGTGGGGTACCGAAAGAACAATGGAAAGTGTTTGTTGATAGACATCGTGATCAGAAGCGGATGGTATTGAAATATATTTTATTATATTATCCTCATTTTATATTTATACTTGTATATGAAAAGGAAATGACATTCAATACGTTAGTATTAAATTGAATTTTATTTATTTCATGATCTCTCAAGACAGAATGCATCAAACTGGGCTAAGCAAGTCATCCCGCACTCTGCGGGCTCAAAAAGTTTTTCTAGAAGCCGAACGACATTGGTAGTCTTTTAATTAGTATAAATATTTATAATACAATATTATCTATTTAATATATTTAATTGTTGATTTATCTTTGCTCATTGCAGTCCCAGAGTTTAGGGCATGAAGCATCCGAAACTGAACTGTGGTTGGATGTTCACAAGAAATCAGATGGAAGCTTTGTTAATGAGTCTGCTAAAGAAGTTGGGGTATGAAGTCAATTTTCTATCATAATAACTTATTATCAGTTTTTACTTTGTTAATATATATTGATATTTGATATTTGATATATAGGTAAAAATTAAAGAACTATGGGATGCCAATCCTGCGCAGTCCTACTCAGTCTCCCCGGACGACCCGATTGCTAAAGTCCTTGGGAAGGAGCATCCTTGGAGAGTGCACAGGATGGGTTTGGAACCCGTATGATCTGATGTTTCTAGCAGTCCTCCGGGGACGGTAGATGCATCTACTCCTGAATTTACTCATCCCATATCCGGAGATGCTAAGAAAGAGATTGTTTCTTTACGAAACACAGTTCACCAGCAGGGGGATCAGATATATGCTTTGCAGAAAGAGTTGACTGAAATACATCAGTAGATGAGCAGATATGCCCACGGTGGTAGTGCATCGACTGGTGGTATGCAAGTAAATCACAAAAAATAAAATTCATTTAGTTTTCTAAATTTCATCGGTTTTAAGTTTTAATATAAATATTAAACCATATTTAATTTTCAATATAATATTCTTACAGGTGACAACAAAAAGTGGAGATGAAGGTGGAGAGGGTGACTATGCATCATCAAACCCTAAGTTGTTGTATTGTTGATATGTTGAAAAAATATGGGAACAGTTGACCAAATATGGGAACAGTTGGTTTGTAGATGTAACATTTGTGGCAGATAGATTCCACCACACATTTTCATGTCCTAAAATTTCCTTTATTTCTCATGTTTCTTTTTATGCATTTTATTGATTTCTGATGTTTCTTTTTAGGTCTTGATTTCTCAAGTGTGGTATACATCATTTCATTTAGGCATGTGTTTGAATTGGTAGTTTCCACCACATATTTTCATGTCAAAACTTTCACCCATACAATCATACATCAATCACTTCTATATCCTCCCTCAATAGTTGAAGTAATAATGGACTCATTAAACACAAAATACTTTGTTATTAAAGAGGGTTACTGGCTGCAATTAATGATTAATGCCTCAATGTGCATTGTGTGCATCAAATGAGAGTGTTATCAACTCTATAAATAGAGGACCCATGTCCTATCACTATGATAGGGCCACGTAATCCAAAAAATAAATATAGGACTCATTCCTTGGATCCATTATGCTACCAGGAGGGTTATCAACCCGATGGATGCTCCAATTGTCCACCCACACCTATCATAATCCCTACAAAGCTATAAAGAACCATCTACTTGTATGTTATCAATATAAAACCCAGATTATGAATTCATGTGTATAATCATTTTCTATATAGAAAAATTATTAGAATGGACTACTCATATGTCCCAAACTAACACTCTAGTGAGAAGATATATAAATTACTAGAATATATCTAGCACACAGGACCCGATGGATTTTTTTGAAAAAAAGGTACCTCCATTAGTTATTCACCCATACATCTATCATATATGATTGATGCTAGTTGTACTAAGTGTCCACCCCAAATATTTCATGACAATATATTAGAAACACAATAAGAATCAAAGGGTCTCACCCATCCCAACAAGTGATTCACAGGTGTCCTAAGTAATGAAAATTGTGTCATGCCCAATTAGAGATTCTAATGAATCTTGTTAGATATCATGAATCAAGACTAAATATAAATATAAATAAAACCCTAGTCAACCAAACACCCATTACCATCATTATAATCTTAGCTCCATCAGGCATCCACATTGGTTCAGGTTCTATAGTGACACCTGTAACCATCTCTAAAGAAACACATGCACCTGTTCAGGGTTGGTCTATCTACTGGGAACCCACATTGATCCTCTAGGTTTGTATGTGTGTAGAGGAATCTCTCTTGATATCCTTGTTCATGGACCACTATCTCAATATAGTTCTTTTCATTCAATAAAATCACAATTTCTAGCAGTGTCAATATATAAAATAACATCTCAGTCTCAATGCAGAAACCAAATAATGGGTTTTCCAGGAAAAGAGTTTGGTCAATACATGCAATTACTATGATTTCAAAACTTGATGGTATGCCCAAGACACATTCCAGGCTAGATAGACTGTAATACCCCGAGATTTTATGAAAAATATTATTTTAATTTCATTAATGTCTTGTGTTGTATTCTACACCAAGATTACCTTGCGCTATACGCAACACCGTATTAGCTTGCAGTATACGCAACACTATTCTTGGACCGTGTTACACACAATTTTGATAATAGTTATTCTACGCAACATTGAGTATATATATATATATATTCAATGTATAAATGAAATATGGTTGGATTCTGTTATACGAAACAACGAAGGATTCTTTCACAACACACAACCCTGACTTGGCTTGCATTACACGCAATCACGACCTTCCTCGATAGCGTGTGTTGTACGTAATACCGGGTTTTAATAAACAATGATATATTATTATAATATTGTCATGAACTAGCCGTTATGAATAGTATTAACTAAATTTTGAATTTTATAACATTATTATTCATCTTACACATTTTCTAGAACATGGTATAAGAACAAAATAAATTTTTCGGGTAAAATAAGTATTTTTCAAAAAATACAGTTTTGCCGCCTTTTGATGGCGCACCCACTTTAAATATAGTTTTTGACATGTTTATAAGTTCAATTTGACAAAATAAAATTCTGTTTTGGAATCAAGAAATAAAAATTTACTTTGGATAAATTTTTCATATTATTCTGGTAAATTTCACATTTTAATGAATAGTAAAAACACGCTATATTTTAATTAAAAACAACTTTTTTCATCGTAATATCTTATGTGGTTAAATTATAATATTGAATGGTTTTAAAGTATAAATAGAATATATTTTTACCATTTCATATAATGTATGTCATTAGCATTTATTTTACCTTGAATTCGTAGGTTAAATCAATTCAATCTTTTGCAATGTTTTAAACAAAAACCCGTTTTTATTCAACAACGCGATTAATTTTAATTTAATTTCTGAAACTTCTGTGTATTTAATTTTAAAAAATGGATTCCCTATTTGGAATCAGTGGGTCCAAATTATGTTAATAGGCTACTTTTTATTTTTGGGAATTATGAATAGTAACTACGGTAAATTTTATTTACCATAGTTAAAGGTAAATCGGGTAATTAAGGGTAAATATAATATTATAAAATTACCCTAACACATGCCAAAATTCTATTTGATGGCTAAAAGTAAACCCATATCAACTAAGAGTCGGATTAGATTCATTTTATAGACTTTTGACCATGAAAATAATTTAATTATTATTAAAACCAAAGAAAGTGACAACATGTCACTTTCTTAAATCTTATAAGTATAATAATTTTAACTTAGTGATAAACATCATAAAACTTCGAACATGAATAGTCTCCAGAAAGCTAACAAAAGTATCTACATCATGAGAATTTATCTAGAATTTTTTTGAGATTAAATAATTATCATTAATTGTGACACAATAGTGATGCAGAAATTATTTATCTAGTGAAAAATTAAGAATATAGTTTTTATTAAACTAATAGTGACCATAAAAGGCACAAACCCTGACCAAAACTTATTGGTCATGTAAATTTAAACTATAATCATCCAATGTTCGAATATTTGACCATTTGGAGTCTTATACAAGCAATTATGACACTTATATTATTTTATTTTAAATGATGCCAAAGTTGTCACCTTCATAATTTAATAAATATAACAATTTAAATATTGTGATTTTAAGATGATAAATTCGAGTAAAAGTATTATTGTGAAAGGTAATATATTTATCTTCATCATAGGATTTTATTTTAAATTTTAATGAAACAAATAAGTATATTAAATAATTATACAAAAAATGATGTAGTAATTATTTTATTAAGAGATAAACCAAATAAATGGTTTTAAAAATAATAAAATAAATATTATATGAACTATTTAATGTGATACACTAATTTTATAGATACATATGACCTTTTATTAATATATTAAAGCTTTTAGTTCGAACATATCTTCTGTATATATTTTATTTAAATTCAAATAAATGAATAGTGTCAAAATTGATACTATTGTTATTTTATAAAAATAACATATTATAAAATTGTTTAAAAATCACAAAAATATTTAAAAATTATAAATTTAAATTTATATGGTCTATAATGTTATAAATTAAAAAATTATGGAAAATTCACAACAAATTAGTAATTATTGGTTATAATTTAAAATTTATAATTTTATTACCACAAATAATCTTAAATAGATTAAATAAGGATAAATAAAAATGATAAGGTTTAAAATAAGATCCAAACATGTCTAAATTTGATTGGTTGATTATATTACAACCCTATCTCATCTAATCTTCGAATATGAGTCATTTTTGGAGGTTTTTAAGTGGGGTTAGATTTATTATAAATTAATATTTTTAAGAATTCCAAAGGGGCCCCTCTCCTCCCTTATAAAAGGGAACCTCCTCCCTCTCCTCCTCACACCAATTTGAGCCTTCAAGCTCGGAAAACCCCTGCCAAATTATCTTCTCCACTTCCCTAGAAACATCCTAGAGGTTCTGGTCTTCTTTAAAGACCAATCTTAGTGCCCTAAGAGGAGGTTTCAAAGAGGCGCATTGAAGAAGAGGTAATTTCTTCTCCCGATTCTTTGAAGCTTCTTTCTTCTTCAACTCATTCTTCTTTAGTTGTTTCATTATAAATTAATAACATCAGTATCACTAATATACTTATTTGTTATTATAAATATGAAATAACCCCATTTCACCTTCTATCCATCCTACAGAAAAAAAATCACCGCGCGTGCGTACGTACGGAATACCGTCTCCATGCCGTGGTGTAATATGTTTTTCCACCAAAACCTTACATGGATGGGTATTATGGTGTAAAGAATAACTATACATAGTTATTATAACATCATAATGATTCTGATATATTGTATCATCCACTCCAATTCAATTCAATAATCATGAAAATGATATCATCGCTCGTGCGTACGTACGGACTACCGTCTCCACGACGCGATGAGATTCATTCTCCACTTTAACCATTCATGAATGATTATAAAGTACACATAATAAGTAATCATGAAATATATTACATAATAATGATACTGGATTTATGTGTATGTCATCTACTTAATTCCATTCAACTCAATAAGGAAACGAAAACAGCGTTCATGCGTATGTACGGCCTACCGTCTCCATGAACGGTGTATTTCTTTCCATTTACTGATTTATTATATATATGTATATTCTGAATATATATTATATATAAATCATGTTTTATATTTTGGAATTAAGTAATCATGATCTACGTAATCATATGAATAATTACAAGTCAAAACACAGACGACAAATGAAACGATTTTTCCCAAAACGCTCTTTAACATGGAATTTACAAAAGAACGGGTAAAATAAAGTCATAAGTGAACCATATATGATATAATAACAATTAGTATGATTCTGGAATAAGTCAATGACATTATTTAAATCATTATACAGGAGGTTCGGACACTTACGAAGCAAATCAGACCTAAGGTAAGGGAAAATATCACAATCTCATTTTTATCCGAGATAGTTTTTACTTTGGCATTTATTGGGGTGTATTTTATCATCCACATCCATGTTCCCTAAATATGTAATATTATTTCCATCCACCTACAATTTTTTAAATCCAATTTTACCCTTCTGTGAGTTTTTAGTAAAGAATATGAAAGGAATCTTTTGTCGTTTTTCGTACGAGGTACTTTTTGACTTTTCTGACAAAAGTACGAGAAGAATGTTTTTTTAACTTATATGGCATGAATGGATTTTTAAAAAATTATTTCCAAGAAGCTTCCTTTACAAGTTTTAAAGTTTATTTTTAATCAAATTCTTTTAGTTTAGAATTGTATGACATGTTATGAAAGGAAAAGTGTTTTTGAAGAAGAAAGGATATTTTTCTCAAGAATGGAGTTCAAGTGTTTTATCAAAATTATTTTCCATATAAGATAATAAAGGTTTCTGTTTATATCCCTATTATTACATGGATTTGATTATGTTGTGATGGAAATATTTTTATGAATTCCTTTATCTTATATGAATTGTTTTATGATGTCACGATGTTTAAGATTCTCATTTTTATTATATGGGTTATGCAATGATGTTTGATTTATGATTTTGTGGCACACATAAGAATGGTATAATTATGAGATGGGTGGGACCTATATCTCCCTCCAATGCATTGGGTAAAGATTTTATATCTCATGAGATAGACATGGCTGGAAAGGTAGGTTATACCGGTTCAGTGAAACAGGACTGAAACGAGGGTGACTCGGTTCAGAAAGGGACTTTGTCCACTAAGATAGTCTTGGAAACGAGTCTTGACTAACAAGAAATGATTCTCTATGATTATGTGTGAATTCCACAAAGTTTCATGTTTTAAGTTATGATTATTGTGATTACATTTCACTGCCATGATTTACCCCATGTTATGAAATTATGATCTCTTTTGCAGGTTAATATTTCGAAAAGTTATGTTCTTATCTATATGATGTGATTGATATTTCTTTTGTTTACCCTTACTGAGAATTTGACCTCACCCTTTTATGTTTTATTTTCCCCAGGATATAAAGAAAGGTTTTAGGTAAAAAAAAAGAGGAAGATCTTTATGGGAGATTTTGAAGATCTTTCACCACGATTAGAAGATTATATTCCGAGTTTCTAAAGACACTAAACTATTACGGTCCTTGTGTGTGTTTTTTTATTATGTACTAAGTATTCCGAAAATGTAATGTAATGTCAATGTACGTCAGGCTTCAGGTATCTACAGTTGGTATCAGAGGAAAGTTTTAGTCAACCTTTGGAAACTAGGATGCGAAAACGTTAGTGATATCTCTAGAGATATTTCTAAGGAATGTTTAGGGATGTCCCTAAGGTTAAGTATATGTATAGGTTATAGTACTAGAATTACGCTAACGATCATAGAATTAAACCTAAGATGTTAGATATTAAAGGTACTCCCCCTTTATTATGTTGTTTTCCCTAGCATGATTTTTTCCTCTCACACTATTCTTTTTGGGTTTTAGACGATGGCTGGAACCCGAATGAACCGTGTTAATCAATGCAATGGACAATGCAATGATTTCCCTCCTGAACAAACAAATGTTATGGAAGATGGAGTGAAAAATATTATTGCTATACTTACACAAGCTATGAATCATTCTGGACTTCCAAATGAGAAGAGAAGGGAACAATATTCTATTGAGTCCTTCATGAGGCAACGTCCACCTTCTTTCAGTGAGACTTCCGATCCACTTGTTGCTGAACAATGGATCAGTACCACTGAAAAGATATTTTCAGTTGTTCAATGTTCTGAACATGATAAAGTCATCTTAGCAGTATATCGTTTGGAAGGTGAAGCTAATCAATGGTGGAATCTTATCAAGAATACGAGGCCAAGAGATGAAATTGAGTCCATGGAATGGGATGAGTTCAAGAACTTGTTTTTCAGTAAGTACTTCCCTCGTATTCTTTGAACAAAGATGGAAAAGGAGTTTCTTGAGCTGAAGTAGAAGGATGATGAATCTGTTGGTATATACGAAGCGAAATTTACAAGACTTGCAAGGTATGCATCTTGCATTATCATCCAACCTGAAAGTAAAGTTGATCGATTTTTCAGTGGCTTAAAACCAAGTCTTCGAAGGGAATTAGCTATAAGAGACTTCAGTAGCTATGAAGAAATTGTGCGTTGTGCTATCAAGGTAGAAATGGAAGTTGGTGTTACATATCCATCTCATGGTTTTGACAAGAAACAAAAGATGGAGTTCAAGGAGAAATCTCAGAATAATGGTGAAAAGAAGATGAATGTTTCCTTATGCAAAAAGTGTGGAAAGAAGCATGGTGGAGATTGTCTTAAAGGGACTAGAAAATGTTTTAAGTGTGGAAAAGAAGGTCATCGAGCAGCTGAGTGTCGAAGTAATGGAAAAAGGGTTTCTAATGATGTGAATAAAGCAAACACTGTAGAGAACGCACCACCAACACTTCAATGCTTCAAGTGCAAGGAAATGGGGAATTATGATAATAAATTCCCTAATCCAAGGGTTAGTGATGATCGACATGAGCAACAGCTTAAGGCAAAGGACAAAGGGAAGTCACATGCGATCACTATTGGCGATGTTGAATATGACAACGATGTGGTGGAATGTTTAAGTGTTTATGTAATGTGATTCCAAAATAGTTTTGTATATAGTATCGTGGAATATAGGAATATTTATGTATTGGTCTATTGTCGTTTTCAATAATTTTATGATACCAGTAACCATGGAAAGTGATTGAGATATTTTTGTAAAAAGAATGATATGCGCATAATGAAGGGAAAATGAGAAAATTAAATATTTAATAGTATTCATGAGCTCATGATTGATATAAGGACTAAGTGATATCATGGTTTGAGTATATAGAATTTTGAGGATTTTGGTATGTGGAAAGTGTTAACTTTTAACTGCATTCATGTTTTCAATAAGGCTCAATGGGTATTCAATAGAGTACAAGATTAAGGCCTTCGAATGTTTGGAATGTGACCAAAAAGACATTTCTTATGATATATGGGGATCAACGATGGTATTAAATCTCTGGTAATCATTTTCACTATATTATAAGAGTGGACTGTAGTATTATGGATAAGCCTAAAGATTAGAATGGATTATGTTGGACATAATTTAGTATTTTTTAAGGATAAAACTTTTTTTTGATATTGTTGATGGGATGTTATAGTAATATAGCTTTAGAAAAAGGACAACCTGCAGGACGGGCGACAGCCCATCGCGTCGGACAAGGCTGTGGGAATTGAACCCACAACTAAAGTGCGACGGGCCTTTATCGCATACCACTGGCCTACAGGAAGTCCCTGGTTAGTAGAAACTAGTTTTATTATATTAAGAAGTATGATATATGAAGTATAAGTCCATTTTAGGAACCATATATGATTAATCTCACTATAGAATGACTTATGTATATTTAATAACTTTTGCTAACCTTTTGTTTGAGACAGATGGAATGACCCGTCATTCTATCACATGATCTGCTAACACTTCACGAATAAAAAATTCAACTTCATTTATTTAAGAGATGAAGTAGAAATTTTTCAAGGCACGAACAACAGTGAGATTGTACCAAAATAAAGTAAGTATTTATTCTAATTCAAATTCTTCAACTTTAGGGAAACAATCTTGAAAACCAAAAATGTTGTCCTAGTGCTCTTATATCTGATTAATCGGATGGTACCTTAGATCGTCACAAATTTATGGATTTGTGATTGTTGGCTTTTCCATAGGCATGTTCTCTACCACTCTCCATCAGAACATGATGGTTAGATTTTTCTTCCATATCCATATTTTCACCTATGTGGAAACCCAGTGATTAGTTTATTTGGGTAACCGTTACGTTTCATACTTTTGTTTTTAAAGATTGGTTTTGGTATTCCTTTTTACAATGTGGGTTTCTATTAAAGAAACTTTCAACTAGTAAACCATTTTTAACCCCGACGAATTTCGAGGGCGAAATTCATTTTAAGGGGGGTAGAATGTAATACCCCGAGATTTTATGAAAAATATTATTTTAATTTCATTAATGTCTTGTGTTGTATTCTACACCAAGATTACCTTGCGCTATACGCAACACCGTATTAGCTTGCAGTATACGCAACACTATTATTGGACCGTGTTACACACAATTTTGATAATAGTTATTCTACGCAACATTGAGTATATATATATATATATATATATATTCAATGTATAAATGAAATATAGTTGGATTATGTTATACAAAACAACGAAGGATTCTTTCACAACACGCAACCCTGACTTGGCTTGCATTACACGTAATCACGACCTTCCTCGATAGCGTGTGTTGTACGCAATACCGGGTTTTAATAAACAATGATATATTATTATAATATTGTCATGAACTAGATGTTATGAATAATATTAACTAAATTTGAATTTTATAACATTATTAATCATCTTACACATTTTCTAGAACATGGTATAAGAACAAAATACATTTTTCGGGTAAAATAAGTATTTTTAAAAAAATGCAGTTTTGCCGCCTTTTGATGGCGCACCCACTTTAAATATAGTTTTTGACATGTTTATAAGTTCAATTTGACAAAATAAAATTCTTTTTTGGAATCAAGAAATAAAAATTTACTTTGGATAAAATTTTCATATTATTCTGGTAACTTTCACATTTTAATGAATAGTAAAAACACGCTATATTTTAATAAAAAACAACTTTTTTCATCGTAATATCTTATGTGGTTAAATTATAATATTGAATGGTTTTAAAGTATAAATAGAATATATTTTTACCATTTGATATAATGTATGTCATTAGCATTGATTTTACATTGAATTCGTAGGTTAAATCAATTCAATCTTTTGCAATGTTTTAAACAAAAACCCGTTTTTATTCGACAACGGGATTAATTTTAATTTAATTTCTGCAACTTCTGTGTATTGAATTTTAAACAATGGATTCCATATTTGGAATCAGTGGGTCCAAATTATTTTAATAGGCTACTTTTTATTTTTGGGAATTATGAATAATAACTACGATAAATTTTATTTACCATAGTTAAAGGTAAATCGGGTAATTAAGGGTAAATATAATATTATAAAATTACCCTAACACATGCCAAAATTCTATTTGATGGATAAAAGTAAACCCATATCAACTAAGAGTCGGATTAGATTCATTTTATGGACTTTTGACCATGAAAATAATTTAATTATTATTAAAACCAAAGAAAGTGACAATATGTCACTTTCTTAAATCTTATAAGTATAATAATTTTAACTTAGTGATAAACATCATAAAACATCGAACATGAATAGTCTCCAGAAATCTAACAAAATTATCTACATCATGAGAATTTATCTAGATTTTTTTTGGGATTAAATAATTTTCATTAATTGTGACACAATAGTGATGCAGAAATTATTTATCTAGTGAAAAATTAAGAATATAGTTTTTATTAAACTAATAGTGACCATAAGAGGCACAAACCCTGACCAAAACTTATTGGTCATGTAAATTTAAACTATAATCATCCAATGTTCAAATATTTGACCATTTGGAGTCTTATACAAGCAATTATGACACTTATATAATTTTATTTTAAATGATGCCAAAGTTGTCACCTTCATAATTTAATAAATATAACAATTTAAATATTGTGATTTTAAGATGATACATTCGAGTAAAAGTATTATTGTGAAAGTTAATATATTTATCTTCATGATAGGATTTTATTTTAAATTTTTATGCAACAAATTAGTATATTAAATAATTATACAAAAATGATGTAGTAATTATTTTATTAAGAGATAAACCAAATAAATGGTTTTAAAAATAATAAAATAAATATTATATGATCTATTTAATGTGATCCACTAATTTTATAGATACATATGACCTTTTATTAATATATTAAAGCTTTTAGTTCGAACATATCTTCTGTATATATTTTATTTAAATTCTAATAAATGAATAGTGTCAAAATTGATACTATTGTTATTTTATAAAAATAACATATTATAAAATTGTTTAAAAATCACAAAAATATTTAAAAATTATAAATTTAAATTTATATGGTCTATAATGTTATAAATTAAACAATTATGGAAAATTCACAAAAAATAAGTAATTATTTGTTATAATTTAAATTTTTTAATTTTATTACCACAAATAAACTTAAATAGATTAAATAAGGATAAATCAAAATGATAAGGTTTAAAATAAGATACAAACATGTCTAAATTTAATTGGTTGATGAAATTACAACCCTATCTCATCTAAGCTTCGAATATGAGTCATTTTTGGAGGTTTTTAAGTGGGGTTAGATTTATTATAAATTAATATTTTTAAGAATTCCAAAGGTGCCCCTCTCCTCCCTTATAAAAGGGCACCTCCTCCCTCTCATCCTCACACCAATTTGAGCCTTCAAGCTCGGAAAACCCCTGTCAAATTATCTTATCCACTTCCCTAGAAACATTCTAGAGGTTATGGTCTTCTTTAAAGACCAATCTTAGTGCCCTAAGAGGAGGTTTCAAAGAGGCGTATCGAAGAAGAGGTAATTTCTTCTCCCGATTCTTTCAAGCTTCTTTCTTCTTAAACTCATTCTTCTTTAGTTGTTTCATTATAAAGTAATAACATCAGTATCACTAATATAATTATTTGTTATTATAAATATGAAACAACCCCATTTCACCTTCTATCCATCCTACAGAAAACAAAATCACCGCGCGTGCGTACGTACGGAATACCGTCTCCACGCCGTGGTGTAATCTGTTTTTCCACCAACACCTTACATGGATGGGTATTATGGTGTAAATAATAAATATACATAGTTATTATAACATCATAATGATTCTGATATATTGTATCATCCACTCCAATTCAATTCATTAATCATGAAAATGATATCATCGCTCGTGCGTACGTACGTACTACCGTCTCCACGACGCGATGAGATTCATTCTCCACTTTAACCATTCATGAATGATTATAAAGTACATATAATAAGTAATCATGAAATATATGACATAATAATGATACAGGATTTATGTGTATGTCATCTACTTAATTCCATTCAACTCAATAAGGAAACGAAAATAGCGTTCATGCGTACGTACGACCTACTGTCTCCATGAACGGTGTATTTCATTCCATTTACTGATTTATTATATATATGTATATTCTGAATATATATTATATATAAATCATGTTTTATATTCTGTAATTAAGTAATCATGATCTACGTAATCATATGAATAATTACAAGTCAAAACACAGACGACAAATGAAACGATTTTTCCCAAAACGCTCTTTAACATGGAATTTACAAAAGAACGGGTAAAATAAAGTCATAAGTGAACCATATATGATATCATAACAATTAGTATGATTCTGGAATAATTCAATGACATTATTTAAATCATTATACAGGAGGTTTGGACAGTTACGAAGCAAATCAGACCTAAGGTAAGGGAAAATATCACAATCTCATTTTTATCCGAGATAGTTTTTACTTTGGCATTTACTGGGGTGTATTTTATCATCCACATCCATGTTCCCTAAATATGTAATATTATTTCCATCCTCCTACAATTTTTTAAATCCAATTTTACCCTTCGGTGAGTTTTTAGTAAAGAATATGAAAGGAATCTTTTGTCGTTTTTCGTACAAGGTACTTTTTGACTTTTCCGACAAAAGTACGAGAAGAATGTTTTTTTTAACTTATACGGAATGAATGGATTTTTAAAACATTATTTCCAAGAAGCTTACTTTACAAGTTTTCAAGTTTATTTTTAATCAACTTCTTTTAGTTTAGAATTGTATGACATGTTATGAAAGGAAAAGTGTTTTTGAAGAAGAAAGGATATTTTCCTCAAGAATGGAGTTCAAGTGTTTTATCAAAATTATTTTCCATCTAAGATAATAAAGGTTTCTGTTTATATCCCTATTATTACATGGATTTGATTATGTTGTGATGGAAATATTTTTATGAATTCCTTTATCTTATATGAATTGTTTTATGATGTCACGATGTTTAAGATTCCTATTTTTATTATATGGGTTATGAAATGATGTATGATTTATGATTTTGTGGAAAAAATAAGAATGGTATCATTATGAGATGGGTGGGACCTATATCTCCCTCCAATGCATTGGGTAAAGATTTTATATCTCATGAGATAGACATGGCTGGAACGGTAGGTTATACCGGTTCAGTGAAACAGGACTGAAACGAGGGTGACTCGGTTCAGAAAGGGACTTTGTCCACTAAGATAGTCTTGGCAATGAGTATTGACTAACAAGAAATGATTCTCTATGATTATGTGTGAATGCCACAAAGTTTCATGTTTTAAGTTATGATTATTGCGATTACATTTCACTGCCATGATTTACCCCATGTTATGAAATTATGATCTCTTTTGCAGGTTAAGATTTCCAAAAGTTATGTTCTTATGTATATGATGTGATTGATATTTCTTTTGTTTACCCTTACCGAGCATTTGAGCTCACCCTTTTATGTTTTCTTTTCCCCAGGATATAAAGAAAGGTTTTAGGTAAAAAAAAGAGGAAGATCTTTATGGGAGATTTTGAAGATATTTCACCACGATTAGAAGATTATATTCCGAGTTTCTAAAGACACTAAACTATTACGATCCTTGTGTGTGTGTTTTTGTTATGTACTAAGTATTCCGAAAATGTAATGTAATGTCAATGTACGTCAGGCTTCAGGTCTCTACATAGAACATGGTTTCTAAGTCAAACATTACATAATTGTTGAGGTGCATCAAGGGTCTTAGCTAGCCCACATTGGATGGTCATCTTATGTCACAAAACACCTCCATAAAAAGGTATACAAGGCACATCCTCTAGGGAAAATACATCTCAAAAGCCCCCCCAATTAATGGGTCTGAAATCCACTTGAGATCTTGAAGTTCAATGCCTCATCCTTTAGAGACCGAGGAATCATGCCATTACACAATCTTCTATTTGTTCCCTAGCACATAGTTTAGTTTTCTCATGGTCTTCAATCACCCCTCTACTGACTCCAAAATCTAGAACATAGTAAATATAAATAGTCATAAACATCACAAGAGACACTGCCTACTACCCACTCAAAAGCTGGTTCAAGGTCAATTTCTCTGATTCCCAATTTAAATTTTATTTAATTGCATGTTTATATCATAATTATATTGAATGGTTGAACCAAATGGGTCATAAATTCTTACCCATATGGTCCCATTCACCTCATGGACTGAAATATGGCATCCACTTAATCCATACCATAACACGTTCTATTTCATGTGACCAATGACCCATGAATCATTATTCCATTGTTAATCCATGAAATCCATAATAGAAAGGAACATAAAGCTATAACTGAATCACCAAACAGTGGAATCAAATCAATTGTAATAGGAAAAATCTAGGGGAACATGTTTCATTCCATGAAATTTTGATTTTTATGGTTTGTGGGATTGATAATCCTAGGTACCACCTATTACCTTATTTAATTACCTTAAACATACATAAATATTTGTCTCACAATAGTAATAAAATAATAAAATGAATTCTATGATTCCATGTTATAACATCCAAACTTGGATTCCACTATGTGGTGCCCCGATCTGCTGGGTCACATGGCCTTAAACACACCTCCCCATATCCCAGAGGCTATCGACTAGCATTGAGGACCTATGGTGACTTTGTGCAGAGACTATTCCATCATGTTAGAGTGTACAACAGTATTAATAAATAGTGTCATCAATAGTGGAAGCATTTGATCATCCAAATAGAGGTAAAACATAAAAGATAGTAATAAATAAACAGTGTCAAAGGAAATATCATAAAAAATGATATTTTATTTCATGCCTCTATAATGTAAGATAATAGGTATACAAAATTATAGTACAATACATGTTTTAAAATACCCAAAATACCAAAATGTACTGTCCCACCTAGCATCACGACCCTGCATGATCACGTTATCTCCTGCTCCTACAAAATAAAAATGTCATGAATTGTATTATTGAAACTTTACAATGTCCCTACATGCATCCAAGAATTATATATAGGTACCCAATGACCCAAAAATGGTGTGACATAACACTCAGTTGGACCTAAAAAATGGAATCTATAAAAATTCTAATTTGTGTGATATAAATAGAATATGTGTTCAATATATCACACATATTAATGTACTGAACGAAAATTTCACAAGGCATAAGTGATACTATCCATACAGGCAAGGATCCCAATAATAAATAGTCATGATACTATATATAAGTGAATCTATAAATATAAATAAACCAGAATAACACTATCATGTCTACCCACTGTAGAAAAATAAACACAGCGAGGCTATATGTATTGTACAAGAAAACATCCATCACAACCACACCATATAATCTAGTGTAAAAAACTACCATAGCCACACAATGTTATCTAGTGAATAATACCCATCACAGCCACACCAGATAATCAAGTGTGTATCACATCCACAATGGTCATTTTGTGTAATCATAAGTGTTATACCATAAAGGTTTGGATCTAAGGTATATAAGTCCAAGGAATCCATGTCGAGTTATAGAAGCATATCAATAGAAACATTGTAACATGGGTGGGGTCCAAGGAGCATGTCAATGAGCCATATCCAATTCAAGCCCAAGAAATCTATATACAATGGGTATCAAAGACCAAATCATCCTATAGAATCAAGACCAAAGGAGAAAACAAGATCAAGGCATCGACTACCATAAACATGTTCAATGGGAGTAAAGTCCATGGCTTCTACAAAATCATGATCCGAGGTATTCCAACCAAGGAACATGACCTTGACCCAGCTTTTGGTGTGTGATTGTCAAGTTGTTATTTTTGATATTGAGGAAGTGATTTTTGGAATGTGAGGTTGTGAAGGAGGTGGGCTAGTGATGATGATACATGATGTGGGTTATGCATGGTAGGAGGGATATAATGTATCTCAGTTGGTTTATATTTCTGGTTTGATTTTTTTTTCATGGCAGTGGTGCAGCGGAAGTAGAAATTTTAATTTTTTTTCTAGACAGCTTTTAGCGGCTGTTTAAACCACCACGACATTTATAGGGGTGGTGGTTGAAACCGCCGCTAAACTATGAAAACCGCCACTAAAAGTAAATTTTTTCTTACATTTAGCAGCGGTTTTAACCACCGCGACATAGCCGATTCATGGATGCCTCGTTCTGTAGTGGTTCCCGTTACTTCAACAGCAGTTTTATGAATTCTGATTTTGAGTTTATTCACAGTGGTTATAACCGCCGTGAATAAATTGATATCCAGTGATCGTAAAAACCGCTGCTCAATTCAGGAAAATCGCCGCTAAATGAGGCAACTATGACACATTCCTAAAACAGCCACCAAACGAAAAAAACCGCCATGAATATATTTCCGACGCCGTATTAGGTGGCGATTTCTGTAAAACGCTGCCAAACCATGCCGCGGCGGTTTAAACTGCCGCAAAATGCCAAAAAAACCACCGCTAAATGGTGGTTCTTTTGTAGTGGATGAAATGATAATTATAATAGAGAATATTGAGTTATTCCATAAGGAATTTAGTAGTGTTCCTCATAACTGAGATATTGAGTTCTTGATCAAACTTATTATTTAATCCCTTCCAAAATCCCAGAAATCATATTTAATGGAGACAATTGAACCTGGAGAGTCTAAGAAGAAACTACAATATATTATAGATAAAGGGGTTATACAAACATGTTATTCACCATGGGGTTATATGATAATTTTATTGATGAAGAATGATTGTTTAGTGCATCTCTAAATAAACTATCCTATACTTAGCAAGAGCGTGATAATGATCATTTATCCTTTACCAAAAATTGATGACTTGGTTGATGAAATATGTTGATCCCATAATGTCTCAAAAATGGATCATCAGATGGGATATTATCATGTAAAGATGAATAAGGAGGATATTCCGAATACTAATTAATATATAATATATAGACACCATGAGTACACTGTTATTCCATTTAGACTCACCAATTCAATTAAAATATTCAAAAATTTGATGAATAACATCTTTAGAGATTTATTGATAAATTTTTTGTTATTTTCAAATATGGTATTCTAATATAATCCCAAAGTAAAAAAACAACATGACCATTTGAATATTGTGTTAATGAAATTTAGAAATAAAAATTTATATGTTAAATAAATTAAATATGTGTTTTGGATAGAGAAAGTAACATTCTTGTTATATGATATCATGAGAAGGGGGATATCCTTGGATCCTTTGAAGGAAAAATGTTGTCGAGGAATGGACCCAACTAAAATATATAACCGAGATCCATATTTTCCTTCAATTATTTGGGCATTATTGTTTATTTTTTAGAAACTTATCATGGTTATAAAACATGATAACAATTATAATTAGGAAGGTTAATTTTTTATGGATATATGAATATAAGCAGAGCTTTAATGAGTTAACAAAGAGGTTAATTACAAAACTTGTACTCACACTACCCATAAGAGGGGATTGATTTTTCATCTATAGTGATACATTCAAAAAAGGCATGGCTAGTATTGTAAAATCCTAAGCTTTTAAAAGTAATTGCTTTGCTTGATATCCCATTAGATATGCCACATCAAGTTTAAATGAAAAAATAAATTTTAGTTAAATGTGGCCATTATAACCTAGTTGTTAAATTGGAAGGAATGTATATGAAAGACTTATTTATGAAATAATTACAATGTTCCAAATCTGTATGACTATTTTAGTAATTTTTTATAAAATAATGAAACCATTTTTATTGAAGGAATTTTTTTCACCCAAAAATACATTTTCTTAAAAAATGATTTTTATTAAATTTTATATAAAAATAATATAATTAATTTATGAACATTTTATAATATTTATTTGATAAAATGAAATTCATTTTTTAAATCATCATACCAAAATGACTTTATGAAATTTTTATTTAGAATTTTATGAAAATGTTATATTATTGTGAATATTAAAAAATAAAGTTTTTTATAATATACATTATCTTTTGTGATATCATCAAAATGTAAGATACCAATACTTATAGAATAAGTTATTTTTAGTTATGGAATTGAATAGTCAAATTCAATTTTAATTTATAAAGAAATAAGTTTTAATTATTGAAATTATGAATTATGTACTAATAGAATAGTAACATGACCGTTATAATACTAATGTGACTATTAGGAATAGTAATATCACATATAGAATATAAAACTCATCTATGAGAAAATAAAACAAAATTATGTATATTATAAATTATTATATGATATATTTATATCTTGGTATAAATAAATAACTATTTTAATGGTGATAACTAAGTGTTGGTATTTTTTTAAAACATAACTCTTTATTTATAATAATAATTATAATGATTTTAAAGGTAATTTATATTCATATAAAAGATTCATAATTTAATATATTTTTTCATTTTAATAATATGATCATTTTATGATACCATAAAAAGTTTATCAAAGTTTCATTTAACCATTTTTAATATTAAAAACAATACATTTAAAAGAAATGATGATTTTAATTAAAATTTGAATTTATCATATTTAGGATTTTTTTCAAAAAATGGACTTCATTTCTACAATATACACATTTAAAATTGGTTTGGGTTATTTTTTTCTATTTTATTTAATGTTAGGATCAATTTTTCTAAATTGTATTTTTTTTGGTGAATAGAGAAATATAGTAATTTATAGTATTAACATTTTAAGCCGAAATACATTAGTTTTTGGGTCATGTATGATGTAATAATACATTACGTAGATCTCAAATGAAAAATTTACTAATCATAGTAATAAGAATAAGAAATATTGATAGTCTTGATCTAAAATAATAAACAAATGAATAAAATAATCCAAAACACCCTTCTCCACAAACTATAAATACCACACATTACCGCCACTTATCCTCACACATAATAAGAATTGGATATTGCTTATAATCTAACAAAATTCCTCTCAAAAATATATTCCCAAATTAATGGTCTTAAAGGTCTCACTAAAATACCAAACCCACGTGACTTAAGCCTGTCCTCAATGAGACAAAAATCAAGATGTAAAATCCTCCATATTTATATTTTATTTTATTTTCATTTAATATCCACCCCTCACCTACCCTATAAAAAGTGTAATTAAAACTATAGTATCATATATATACTATAATTGTGTTCTGTTAAGGGAATATCCATCATCAAACCTCTTCTCTTATTCTATTATTGGAAAAATGAAAACATCATCCCTAATGTGTTGATTCACAACCTTCGTGGACAATGAGTTTTCATTTTTAATTTAACGCCTTATTGGATGATCATAAAACCATTATAATGGTTAAATTATATTAATAAATATATATTATAACATGTTTCAGGTTATTGAACTAGTATACCTTCATAATACTAAATAATAATGAAAAACTAGGTTGTGATGATAAAAAAACGCCAAAAAAGTAAACATTTATCATTAATATTATATTTAATGAATAATACCCCTAAAAATTATATATAGGGCCCATTTAAATTATGGATTTGAATCAGTATAAAATATTTCCTATTCTTTATTTTTTCATCCATTGGACAAGAACTCCCATAATTAAACTCAAGGGAACCGATCAGAAAATAATGAAATGAATGCACCTCGAACAATTTAATTAAAAATTATGACTCATAGGAATTGTTATAAATGAACTTTATAAAATTTTAATTAGTAAAATATATGTTTAATAGGTTCTGTATTAAATTATTAATGAATCTAATTTTATTATCTAGGACATTAAGTATAATTTCATAACACTTTCGAACATAATGTAATGGAATTCACAACCCAATTTTCATTCATGGGGTTGACCTTATATTTTATTGATTATGAAGTGCTATGAATATTTATGAAATTAATTTATATTATATTATGTTTTATTAAGGTAATTTATACTCTATACACACATTCCATTCATTTTATTAATTCTCACTACAATGATATGATATTTGTAAGTGCCTTACCTTTTAAAATACTCTTTAATGTATTTTAAAAAAAATTTAAAAAGAATATGTTTTAAAATATAAAACATGAAATTAATTTTAAAATTTCATAAAGATTTAATATTTATTAGTTTCCTTTAAAAGTTTAAATTTTATTTTCAAATAAAAGGTTTTCATTTATGGGTTCATGGCATGTAAAAAAATTTATATTTTTTTTTTCAAAATGGGAAAGCTATTTTCCTCATAAATGATTCTTTTGTATGATATTTATGTGTTAGGATTATGTTAGGGTAATTAAACATAGTTATGGTGATGTATGTTTTCATGATAAACTGTGGGTGGGTGAGATGTTTACAACATTATAACTCATTGGGTAAAGGAATAGACTTAACAAGTTAGGTTTCTCAAAAGAGATTATGGGAATATAATGTGATTGTTATTCCAAGTGTAACAAGGATAGTTAGTCCTTATGTATCCAGGAGAGATAAATTATATGTAACAGTGATATGAAAATAATTAAACAAGTAACCTTTTAGGATTTACTTATGATTTCTATGGTTTTATAGAAAACCTAGGATTTAATAACATAGGCGAAAGAGATTATGGGTTCTGTGTAAAAGTTATAACTTTGATAAAATGTTTTCATTCAATGAATAATTGTTTAATTCTACACTTCTATTTCCCCTGCTAATATATTATTTATCATTACATGTTTGAAATCATTTTCACATGGTTTATGGATGGGTAATGTAAATTAATTATACAATTTTAATGTCATGATGTATTTTATGGAATGGAATCAGGTTTTATATTAAAAGCATCACACTATAATGAAACAAAAATTGAGTATAAGTGTATAAATAGTAATATTTAAGTTTGTATATATGATTTTATGAACTAATTTTCTATAAATATAAACCTAAAATATATTTGGGAATGTAATAAAGATAGTTCTATTTGAATTGACTATATTATATAATGTTTAAGGCTGATTCCTTTTAGTTAGTATCAGAGAAGAGATTATATAACTCAAGATGTAACGATGTCATTTGAGGGTATGCTAAAGATCCTTTATAACCACATGGGTTTATTCATATGTAAAACTTTGAAGAATTATGTTAATATATGTATATTGGATAAAAACCTAAATCAATTAAGATATGAGGGGGATTATTTATTATA
This sequence comes from Viscum album, assembly GCA_963277665.1. Classification (NCBI taxonomy): domain Eukaryota; kingdom Viridiplantae; phylum Streptophyta; class Magnoliopsida; order Santalales; family Viscaceae; genus Viscum; species Viscum album. The sequence goes on along the minus strand of OY728148.1, from coordinate 1,347,151,861 downwards.
GCATAGTAAAAATTTTATAATATTATCTTTAGCTTATACAATATTTTTCTTTTAATAATTAATTTGAGGTTCAAGTGATGTTATTTTATATAGATTAAGAATAATATTTCAAAATGGGAGGAAATATAACTTCAATTACCTTTGTATACCTCCTAAATGATTTGATCATCATTATTGTTGAAAAATATTGTTCAAATGATTTTGAAGGCCTCTTGTGTATTCAAATCCCTTAAAGGAATTGTGTGAGTAATCCAAAACCATATAATTTCTAACAAAACTATTTTTTTCATGATATATTTCTCATATGGTTATATTATCTCAACTCTTGCAACTCTACAAAAGTTGAAATACCAGAAGTGGTGTGAATGTTTACTTTTTAAAAGTACGACAACATGCCAAAAGATATAGGGAACATCAAGAAGATCTAGAAATATGGATTGAAGGTATGAATTATTTTCTAATCCATAAATCAAGAAAGATAGTTGGATTTATATTTATTTATCAGGTGTATATAATTCATATCATTGATTTTTAGGAATTAATTATTAATAAATAAGGTTGAAATTCATAGTAAATGGATTATGAAGAACATTGAATGATTAATATGTGTACATATAAAGGATTCATGTGTTATTGTAGACTTAAGGATGATGAAATACTTAAAAATGATAGAACTCATTTACATATTTGTGTATATTGTGATTCTTTCATTGAGTTTGAGTTTTATGTAATCTTTATGTTGTATTGTGTAAAAAATGTTATTTGAGGGAAAAAATTATCTATTATTTTTTGGACAGAATTTTAAAGGTATGAATAACTTTAGGGTTCATATGATCATATATTTTATGGTAATTATCTGTTGCTGTAACTTAGAAACTTATGTTTTATAAGAAATTTTTAACATTTAATGTTATCTTCAAATAAAACCACTATAATTTTGGGAAGCCTAACAAGAAGAATATAAATATAATTCGAAGAGATTATGTTTTAGGAATAAAAGATAAATTTAATTTTGGATAAAAATATGATTTTTTATAGGGTTATGCCTATTTATAAAAATGGCGACCATATCTTGAAGATTATATGATTCTTGCATGTACTTTGGGCAGTGGGAATTTAAGAGTCATTGATCCTTTTTGGTGATAAATGAGAATACAATCTTAGAAGTCTATGTGACCAAATCCTTCTGATCTTTGGGTTTTAAACCCAGTTTAAAATATTTTTGAGTAATTTTAATGTTTTTTATTTTTTTAATGATCTATGGGAATTTTGGGAATTACTTTTAAAAATTGGATACTAATTATTTTTTTTGGGAATTATCGTATCTTATCTTAATCATTTTGGAATGGATGAACATGCTATTTTCTTTTTATGGATTTAAAAATCAATAAAATATTATTCTAGTGCATCCATGATTAAAATATTAATAGTCACCATTCGGAGAAAAAATGACTTTGTGGTGAAAATTTTATTAATGGATAAAACAATACTTTTCAGTTAAGTAAATTTCCTTTTTTATTAGTTCATATGTCAATGTAATTTTACATCAGTTGGAAAATGTATCTTCATATTAAAACATTATCCATTTACTTTTCCTATTAAAGAATTAATAACCTTCTTAAAACATCATAGAGTTATAGCTTTGTGATGCTTAACATTATAATGACCATGTTCTCTAACAATATCCATCAGATCTTGATAGTTAGTTTTCACTTCAATGTACTTATTTCCTTACATGGAATCCTTGAAAAAGATATCTCAGGTGACCATCATACCTATGTATCTTTCTTTTTAAGTGGATGTTTTATTAATAGTTTTTTATGTGGGGTTTACATAAATGTATTTTGATTAGTCGACTCATGGTTTCCAATCCTGAGTTCAAATTTTGAAGTAAATATTTCAAAATGGGGGGAGAATGTAATATCCTGATATTTTTAAGGGAAACATTATGCTTAATAGTGCATGAGATATAAATCACTAATCTTAAATAGAAAACTAAATATTATTTAAATGTGACCGTTATAACATAGACTATAAATTTTCAGGAATGAATAGTAACAAATGATTTATAAAAAATATATAAATTCCAAATAAATATGAATGTTTTAGTAATTTCTAATAAAATAATCACAAAATTCCATAATTTTCATTTTTTTATAAAAATAAATTTTCTTTAAAAATGATTGTTTATTTTTTTTCATGTACAATGAATATAATTAATATCTATAAATATTTCAATATATATTTGATAAAATGATATTATTTTTGAGATAAACATACCAAAATTATACTATTTTTAATTTTTTTATAATTTTTGAAAAATTTATTTTTTTGGTGAATACAAAAAATATAGTTTTTTATAAAATTCAGTCTATTTTATGATATCATCATAATGTTACAACATAGGTACATATAGAATATATTTTTTAATTATGAAATTAAATAGTAAAATTAATTATAAATTTATATCGAAATAAGTGGTATTTATAGAAATTATGAAATATGTACTAATTGAATAGTAACCTAACCATGGGAATAGTAATAAGGCTGTTAGGAATAGTAGTTTGGCCAATATAATAGTATCCTTACCTTAGAATGTAAAAATAAAATTTATATTTCTTATAAATAAAAGTTTGATATATTTATATCATGGAATAAGTAAATAAATGTTTTAAAAATGATACATTAGGGGTTGGTATTTTCATAAAACATAAAAGATTATTTAAAACTTTATAATTAACATAATGATATAAAATATATTTTATTTTCATAAAATTGTTTCATAAAACAATATTTTACTTTATATTGTTCATAAAATATTTTTATGAGATCGAACCTAATTGTTATAAGTGTCATAAAATCGATTATAATATTAAAATTTGTATTTATTGAACATATGTTGATTTTAATTAAAAAATAAATTTATCATATTTATAAAATTATTTTTAAAAAATTGGGTACATTTATTAATTCTAAACATTTATAATTGGTTAGGGTGATATTTTAGGATATTTCAAAAATTATATAATTTTTGTGAGTAGTGAAATACGGTAATTTATGGACTTGATTTTTTAATCCAAATACATGAATTTTTTCATAATGGATGATGTAAAAACTTTCATGAACCAACCCGAGTTGACCCTGAACTGGTCACCCGAGCCGGTCCACAACATGGCCCGAGAGGCCTTCCCGATCCTCCCGGGCTGGCGACAAGCGCTAGGGCATTAACAGAGGCTGTGGGAACGATTTCGCCCAATATAAATAAATAAAGCAGCAGAAATAAAACAGAGCAATACAGAATATGTAAATGGAACAAAAAAACCAAACAGGAACAAAAGAAAAATAAAACTAACCAAACATGACGTCCGAAAAAACTCAGTTCGACCTCGTGGGGAACTCTCCGACTCAACGATCAAGCGTCGCCCAAGGTGAGCGCACTCAAGCTGTAGCCTGCAAAAACACTAAAAATAGAAAATAACTATAAGCATGAGTATTAAAACTCACTAGGCTAGCCCGATGTCTATTCCCAATGCACAACCATTAAAATAAAAGAAACACCATTTCATGCTTGAACTACAATTTATAAAAGTAAGGTTTTCTATATGTTACTCAAAAACAAAGTACGAGTCATTTCCCCTATTCTTTTCTCAAAAACCCAATTCATTATTTTAGTGAGACATTAGCATTTTTCAAAGGCGAAGTGATGTTTACATTTTCAATTTGCACAAAAAGTATAAAACACTGTTCTTTGAAAAAGAGTTTTCCTAAACCACTTTAAAACCACACATCACTTTCTAGTAAAACTACTACATATGAAACTGTTACAGTAGTTACACAGTAAGGGAAATGAAAAGAAAATTTATACAAGTACCATATTCATCACAGCAAGTAACTAAAAATTCACAGACATGGGTGAACCTAGGAGATCGAGAATAAACCAAAATACACCAATACAAGAGAAATCATCCTCGTTGACATGTCACACATGATTAAATCAGAATGCTCAATACGCTCGACCATCCTTTCTCAGGAAGGTCGAGGGAAAATCCCATTGTAATAAACCCATTATAACCACCTACTATGGTCCACTGGTTAGTAACATAACCTACCGGTACAATAATCATCCTTAGAATATTCTCTCAATATGCCAGATTCCCATGTCTCAAGTGTTTGGAAAGAGGGAGAGCCAGCCGATGCCAACCGAGCATCCAATCACACACACACACACACACACACATAAAGCACAACATGCATCACCCCAAGCCACTCCATGGGACAACAACTTGCCTTAAAACTACTCAAGCACCCGGGAGCCTCTAAGCACGACCTCCCAAACTATAAATTGCTACTAAGGCTGGAGAGTTATCCTAGGAGGGTTTTTATCAAAACATTTTCATCGTTTTCCATAAAGTGCCAAATGGGCATTAAATACATTTCACAATCACCGCTTTGAAAATAACCAAAACGCTTGTCCACGCTTCCGATGAAATCATTCATCATTAAAACCAGAACTCTACTTGAAATTTCATGATTTATATTTAAAAGAAAAATGGGCATTCTTTCACTATTGTGCATCCGCTAATCAAGAAAATGTATCAAGAGTCATGTACAAAATAAACAGCCCTTTTTCCATCAAGTAATCATTTAAAAATTAGTTATCTAATACTATTAAATATTTATTGAAATTAATAAAATATTTAATCGAACAATTGGCAGGCGCAAACACAACAAAACGACACCATTTTTACACCACAAGAATTGAATTATAAATTTTCATACTAAATAAATTAATCTTATGTTGCACAGTAATATTTATCACAGACTTATATATAGGGAACAAACAACATGAAATAAATGTAACTTAAATTTTAAAATTAGTCCAATGGGAACCTACCTCGATTCGCAGCTCAAACGCAACAATGTGAAAACGCGACACGCCTCACTCATGAGCACAAGCACGCACAAACCGAAGATCACGGTAATGCGGGGTTACCCTCCCAACATGATGCAACTGCAAAGATAAATAAAATACATGAACACAAACTTAAAACAATCCATACGAACAAACAACACAAAGTAACTATCTTAGGATGTTTTGAAAATATCACACCAAAACATGTATCAAAACAAAACCAAACTCTATATTAGAATCCAATCTTGACCTTTAGACACACCAACCACTTTTCAAACATCATACACACCACATGATTTAAGAAATAAATCATTTTCACAACTAACCAGCCACTAAGAAAATTTATTATACAGTTTCAAAATGTGTCACATGACTCAAAACATCAAGAACTCACTCAAAACCTCTTTTATAACCAAACACACAATGAAGTCACACCAAAACACAACTGAAACCATTGAACATTTTAATAAACCAATGAAACAGTTTATAAAACACTGCAAATAGTTCAACATGGGTTTACAAAGAATGAAAAACTCGTATAAAAAAACCATGATGCTAGACACATCAAAACATATTGACTTCATGTAAAACTATATTCACACCAAGGAAACTGGAAAATGAACATACTAAATTAACTAAATGGGAGAATTAATTAAAAAACAAGACTTATAGGTGTAATTACCTATCTCAAACGTGGACGGACGTCCTGAAACTGGTGCGGAACTTCGTTCACACCACAACCGCAACAACAAGAAGCCAAAAAAAACTACAGAATAAGTTCGACGCATAGAAATTGTGATTTAATATGAAAATAACACTCCCTGAATCAATGAGAACACCAATATAACAATACCTTACCACAAAAGGGGGATAGACGTTGTTGGAGGGAGGAATCGAGCCAGACATCGAGTCCACTGGCAAGGTCTCAGTCGGAAAAGGGGGGTGTGTCAGCTTGATGGATTGTAAGCGGGGGGGGGGGGGGGGGTGGAGGAGGTGCCGGTAAGAGGAGGCTGGTTGGATGTACGCAGGAAAGATGAGCTCGGATGGGTGGAGGTTGGCCAAAGCAGGCAGGGGGGTAGCCGAATCTGGTGTGGTTAGACAGTGCGAGGCCTGCGTGAGGGTGTGGTCTGGGAGAGCCAAAGGGAGGCAAGGTAGACAGGGTGGCGAGGCCGGTGTCGCGGATAGGGGAGGTGGAAAATAGGCATAGGATGGGATGAAGGCTGGGGTGCAGAGGGAGAAGTTGGGGGGCACGTGAAGGCCTGAGGAGCTGCAGGCGGAATAGGGGGTGCCGCATGGGGTGAAAGGTTAGAGCTGGAGGTGCTGAGCACTACGGGGAGGCAACGAAGAGGGTGAGGTTGGCTATGCAGGGAGGCGGTGTCCTGGGAACGAGGCCCATGGAGAGGGGCTGGGGCTTGGCATGATGGTCGGAGGTGCAAGGGAGAAGGGTAATAAGGGGCAGACCTGATGTGCGCGGTCTGGAAGGGGAAAGAGTGGTGCGACCGTGGCGTGGAATAGGAAGGTTGGGGGGGGGGGGGTACACTGCCGGGTATTAGGGTTAGGGTAGTTTATTGTTTTTCATTTTATTATATAATAATAATAATAATAATAATAATATTTGAAATAGAATAATAAAAATAAAATAAAAATAATAATACTAATAATAATATTAATAATAATACCAGAATAATAATAACAATAAAATTAACAATAATACAGATAATATCAATAAAATTTATTAACCATTAAAATAGTAATTAAAATAATAATAAAAATAATAATATATAGAATAATGATAATAAAATAATAATAATAATAATAATAATAAGAAATTTCACGACACTAGGGCTGGTTGCGCTGCTACCGCCAAATGTGGGGTGACCGTGCATGGGTCTGAAACCCACTAAAAGAATTAAACGTCAACAATTTTGACCTGGGACCCCAGTTGGACCATAGATAGAGAACTCAAGGCCAAGAATTAAACAAAAAAAATTAAATGTCAGGGTGCGAAAATTCACTCCACCACAGACACTTTTTGGCCCCAAAAAGTCACCCGGCCGAAAAATAGACAAAAAAAGAGTCCATGCCCGACTGAGACCAAAAGAAACCACAATATGATAGAATAGAAAAACACGAGAGGGTACTCCCCACCACAAGAGCGCAACTAATGCACCAATTTTAACACAGAAACAAACCACCCCAGGGAGGGGGTCGATGCGGGAACTCCCAACTGACCTAGACTAACCTTTATAGCACGAGTGAAAGAACACCTCCGCTGAAACATGGAACTCTCGACTCAGAACAACAAAATCCCGAACACTAGAGAAAAACCTCCGAGCAAAACATAACCCAAGCAATAATCCCGACCATAACCGCAAGTATGGACTCCTTCGCAGGCACATAAATCTCCAAACGAACACCGCTAAACCAAGATCGACCCATACAAGGGTCAATCAAACTCTTAAGAAAAACACACAATGCAGAAAACCCCACCCCGACAACCAAAACTGTTTAGATTACAATAGAGCATGTCCGACATAAGTCCACGGAAAAACAATGAACTTTCCACAATGTCAAAACATTAACAACAGAAAAACAATAACGGAAAGACTTTAAATGTTCCACTTCCAACATGGAACACACAACTCGAACCGAGGCTTCACACCCTTGGCAACTCCTAACTACGCGCGATCTTTACCTCAAGACCTGTGGTTGGGGTTCTAATGGCTAAAGCATCTCATGCCTCGCAGTCAGGCACTAGAATCCTTTGTTCACAGTGTCTCCTTCAGTCGACGCTTCCTTCATAACTTCTCCAAGTGACCCAGATAGCCGCAACAATAACACATCTTCGGAGGGGTACGTCATGATGACTTCACGTGCCCGAATCGGCCACAATGGTGACACACCACTGAACGGTCTAACGAACTAGGAGCCAGAACCACTTCAGGTGACTCTTTAGAAACAGGTCCAACTGGAACACCCTGCTTGCCAAATGGGAACCTTTGCAAGCGACTAGATATGATGGATTTCTGAAAATCTTCACTTTGAAGATCCACTCAGCTATGAACGCCTCATCCACCAGTTTCTTGAAACAATGGACCTTCAAAGGGAGGACCTTCTCCTTGATCTTTTTACAAAGACCCCCGATGAAGAGGGAATTATTTATCAATCCCTGCGACAGTACTTATGGAAAAAATGACACAAGCTCCTTGAAATGGTTAACACATGCCTTCACCATCCATTGGCCATGTTGAATACGCACAAGCTCTTCCCTTTTCTTCATCTTCACTTTTTCAGGTATAAACCATCAGACAAAGTAAAATTTAAATACATCCCATGTCATCCCATATTATATTGTCGGTGGGGCGAGAAACTCTCATACATCTAGAGATGGACCTTCAAACAGTCCCAAAACAACAAGCACACTGATAGCTTCGGGAGTTCCCAACATCTTAGAAGCACATTCGACCTCTTCAAACCACATAACTATATTTAATGGACCCCAGTCACCATTAAGTATAGACAATGTTCGAGAAGGAAAAAATACTAGGCATGACATATTAGAAACTCTGGGTACCTTTCTGTGTGGCATGTTCTGAACAAAATATAAAACACAGAGCCAATACCAAAATCAAGCCGAAGAAATATCATTGAAATCGCTTTCTTCCAAAAACATCCAAATCAAAAACCAAAAAATACCAACACAAAAATAATATTTTTTTTTCACTTTAGATTTCAAAATCACCTTTCTTCAAGGCCACTTTCCAAATACCAAATCCACTTTTCAAACCAAAATCACTTTCCAAAACCATTTTCCTCTTTAAAATCCAATTTAGAGAACAAGGTCAAGCCTTTAATTTCAAACACACCCAAGTAATCCCATGAACCATTGAACATGTCTTCATCCATTTTCATTCATACACACCAACATGCACTTTCAACGCATCTTATCATATGTGAAAATATTCATAAGGAGTACCTGAGGTTTTACCCCAAACCATTCTTGACCAATTTCCAAGAAAACACCAGTTTTTCAAACCAAAGGCTTTCAGTTTTAAAACCCATTTCATAAATTTAAAGCCATTTAAAAGAAATCAGGAACATTTTGAAAAACCCTTATTCATTTCCAAAAACACACATACACCAACCAGAACAAAAATGACACTCAACTCGCATCAAACCAACGGAGTGAGGGACTAGAGGTCACATATAACCTGGTGACATGGTAGTGGGCCATTCCCCAAGTAAGCATCAACAAATAAGAGGAATTCAAACCGTGTACCCGGACTCCACATTGGTCACTACTCCATGTGAGATCACGATGTAACATCGGTTTACCTCCGTTGTCATCCCTCAATCAAAAACAAACCAGAATGAAACAAAGACTCAATTCCCAGACTATCCCTAGAGACTCGAGGTGCTGATTGGGTGAGGGTTCAGGAAGTCCTTCCCGTACCTACCTCTCGAGTCCCAAAAAATCATAATCTCCATCTACCAGACACCTCAAATAACAGGGGCCTCCTATGATACCATTTTGTCATGAACCAACCCGTGTCAACCCTGAAACGGTCACCCGATATGGTCCGCGACATGGCCCGAGAGGCATTCCCGATCCTCTCGGGCTAGCAATAAGCGCCAGGGCATCAACATAGGCTGTGGGAACAATTTCACCCAATATAAAAAAATAAAGTAGAAGAAATAAAAAAGAGAAACACCGAATATGTAAATCTAACAAAACGACCAAATAGGAACAAAAGAAAAATAAAACTAACCAAACACAATGTCCAAACTAACTCCGTACGACCTCGAGGGTCACAATCTGACTCAAATATCAAGCGTCTCCCAAGGCGAGTGCACTCAAGATGTATCCTGCACAAACACTAAAAATAGAAAAGAACTATATGATTGAGTATTAAAACTCAGTAGGCTAGCCCAATATCTATTCCCAATGCTCTACCTTTAAAATAAAAGAAACACCATTTCATGTTTGAACTAAAATTTATAAAAGTAAGGTTTTCTACATGTTACTCAAAAACAAAGTAAATTCATTTCCCCTATTGTTTTCTCAAAAAACCAAGTCATTATTTTAGTGAGACATTATCATTTTTCAAAGGGGAAGTGATTTTTACATTTTCAATTTTCACAAAAAGTATAAAACACTTTTCTATGAAAACAGTTTTCACAAACCACTTTAAAACCACACATCACTTTCTAGTGAAAACACTACATATGAAAACGCTATAGTAGTTACACAGTAAGGGCAATGAAAAGAAAATATATACAAGTACCATATTCATCACAGAAAGTAACTGAGAAGTCACAGACAAGGGTGAACCGAGGAGATCGAGAATAAACCAGAAGACACCAATACATGAGAAATCATCCTCGTTGACATGTCACACACGATGAAATCAAAACACTCAATACGCTCGACCATCCTTTCTCAGGAAGGTCGAGGGAAAATACCATAGTAATAAAACTAATATATCCTCCTTCAATGGGCCACTGGTCAATACCATAACCTACCAGTGTAGTAATCATTCTTAGAATATTCTATCAATATGCCAGATTCACATGTCTCAAGTGTTTGGAAACAAGGTGAGACAAGTGATGCCAACCGAGCATCCAATCATATATATATATATAAATCACAACAGACATCACCCCGAGCCACTCCATTGGACAACCTCTTTCCTTTAAACTACTCAAGCACCCGGGAGCCTCTAAGAGTGGCCTCCCAAACAATCAATTGCAACCAAGGTAAGAGACTTATCCCTGGAGGGTTTCTATCAAAATATTTTAATCATTTTCTATAAAGTGGTAAATGGGAATTAAATACATTTCACAATCACCACTTTGAAAAGAACCAAAATTATTGTCCACACTTCTGAAGAAATCATTCGTCATTAAAACCAGAACTCCACTTGAAATTTAGTGAATTATGTTTAAAATCCAAACATGCATTCTTTAACTATTGTGCATCCACTCATCAAGAAAATGTTTCAAGAGTCGTGTATAAAATAAACATATCTTTTATCTACAAGTAATAATTTAAAAATTAATTATCTAATACTATTAAATATTTATTAAAATTAATAAAATATTTAATCGAACAATTGGCGAGTGAAAACACAACAAAACAACACCATTTTTACACCACAAGATTTGAATTATAAATTTGCATACAAAATAAATTAATCTTAAGTTGCACAGTAATATTTAGCAGACACACACACACACACATATATATATAGGGTGAAAAGAGCATGAAATAAATGTAACATAAATTTTAAAAGCAGTGAAATGGGATCCTACCTCGACTCACAACTCGAACGCGACAACGCGACAACATGAAATGCATCGCATAGGCGCACAAGCACGCACAAACTGAAGATCGCGGTAACGCGGGGTTACCCCGCCAACGTGCTGGAACCGCAAAGATAAATAAAATACATGAACCCAAACTTAATACAATCCATATGAACAAGCAATGAAACATTACTAGATCGATTTTTTTTGAAAATATCACACCAAAACACGTATCAAAACACAACCAAACTCTATATTAAAATCCAATCATGACCTTTATACACACAAACCACTTTTCAAACATCATACACACCAAATGATTTAAGCAATAAACCATTTTCACAACTTACCAACCACTAATAAAATTTATTAAACAATTTCAAAATGTGTCGCATGACTCAAAACATCAAGAACTCACTCAAAACGTCTTTTATACCTAAACGCACGGTGAAATCATACCAAAACACAACTGAAACCATTGAACATTTTAATAAACCAATGACACTATTTATAAAACACTGCAAATGGATCAACATGGGTTTCCAAAGAACAAAACACTCCTATCACAAAACAATGATGCCAGACACATCAAAACATATTGAATTCAGGTAAAACTATATTCACACCAAGCAAACTGGCCAATGAACATACTAAATTAATTAAATGGGTGAATTAATTCAACGAACATGACTTATAGGCAGAATTACCTATCTCAAATGTGGACGAAGCTCCTGAAACCGTTGCGGAACCACGTTCGTACCACAACCGCACCAACAAGAAGAAAAAACACCCTACGGAATAAGATAGACGCACAAAAATTGTGATTTAATATGAAAATAAAAAACCCTAAATAAAAAAGAACACCAAAAAAATCCCTCACCACAAGAGGGGGATATCCGTAGTTGGAGGGAGGAATCGATCCAGACAGCGAGTGCACCAGCAAGGTCTTAGCTGGAAAAGGGGGGTGTGTCGGCTTGATGGAGGGTATGCGAGGAGGGTGGGGGGGGGGGAGGTTCCGGTAAGGGGATGCTGGTTGGATGTACGCCGAAAAGAAGAGCTCGGATGGGCGGTGATTTGCCGGAGTAGGCAGGGGGGTCACTAGATCTGGTGTGGTTGGACATTGTGAGGCCAGTGTGAGGGTGAGGTCTGGGCAAGCCGAAGGGAGGTGAGGTAGACATGGGGGTGAGGCATGTGTCGCAAACAGGGGAGGAAAAAAACAGGCGGAGGCCGGGATGAAGGCTGGGGTGCAGAGGGAGAAGTCTGGGGGGGGGGGGCACAGGCATGAGGAGTAGTAGGGGGAATATGGGGCACCGCACTAGGTGAAAGGCAAGGGCTGGAGGCGCTGAGGGCTGCGAGGAGGAAAAGGCGAGGGCGAGGTCGGTTGTGCAGGGAGGAGGGGACCTGGGCGCGAGGCACATGGAGATGGGCTGGGGCTTGGCTTGCTGGACGGAGGCGCAAGGTAGAAGGGAATGAGGGGGAGACCTAGTGCGCACAGTCTGGAAGGGGAAGGAGGTGTGTGACCGCGGCGTGGAACAGGAAGGGGGGGGGGGGGCTGCGCTGTTGGGAATTAGGGTTAGGTTAGTTTATTTTTTTTCATTTTATTATAATATAATAATAATAATAATAAAATCTGAAATAGAATAATAAAAATAGAAATAACATAATAATACTAATAATAATACCAGAAGAATACTAATAATAATAAAATTAACAATAATAAATATAATATTAATAAAATTTATTAACCATTAAAATAATAATTAAAATAATAATAAAAATAATTAAATATAGAATAATGATAATAAAATAATAATAATAATAATAATAATAATAATAATAATAATAATAAGCAAATGTAGGACACTAGGGCCGGTTGCGCTACTACCGCCAAACGTGGGGTGACTGTGCACGGGTCTGAAACCCAGTAAAAACATTAAACGCCAACAATTTTGACCCGGGACCCCGCTTGGACCTTGATGAGAGAACTCAAGGCCAAGAATTAAATAAATAAAAAATAATTAAAAGTCAAGGTGTGACAATAACTCATTACTTCAAACTGAAATCCCATATTTTCTATAATTAGTAAAAATTATGAACACTATTGATATTCTTGATCCAAAATAATAAAAAAATGAATAAAATAATCAAAAACACCCCTTCCTCCCACTATAAATACCAGTCACCACCAACTATTCTTCTCATATATTATAAGATTTTAATCTTTATTATATTTTTCCTAATTGATATACCAATTCACCTTCCCTTTTCCTAATCTTACTAGTCTCATCAAAATGCGAAACCCACCTTCTTTAGGGAGGTTATCACTAAGGCGATATTCAAGTGGTAAAATCCTCATTCTATCTCTTTAATTTTCTTTTCTTTTCATATCCTATCCTCACCTCCACATTTCCATGTGTAATGATAGATCCACTATAATATATATACTATAATGTTATTTTTTATTAAAATATCCATCATTAAACCTATTCTTTTCTCCTCTTATTCAAAAAAAATGAAAACATCTTTCACGATATGTCGATTCACCGTCTTCATGGATGATGAGTTTTCACTTTCATTTAACAGCTTAAAGAATGGCCATAGAACCATTTTAATGGTTAAAAAATATTGTAAAATTTATATTATAAATTTTTTAATCTTATGTAATGCCTAATATTAAATAATAAAACAAAACTTGTTCATAATGATCGAAAATAGCTAAAAACAACAAAATGTTTATCATTATTGTTCTATGTAATGAATCATAATCATTAAAAATTCGGATATATGGGACCATTTAATATTATGGGGGTGTATAAATAACATAAAAATCAACATATAGAGTTTTTCATAAATTTGAAAAGAAATCCCATAATTAAAATGAAGGGAACCGTTCATAAAATCATCAAACGAATGTACCTAGAACACTGAAATTAAAATTGTATCCCATAGAAATGGTCATAAATGAACATAATAAAATTTCAATAAATAAAATTTATTTTTATGAATTTATGAATTAAAATATTAATTAATCTAATTTTATTATCTAAGACATTACGTACAATTGAGGAATGCTTTCATACATAAGGTAAGGGAATTTTTAATCCCATTTCTACTTTTTGGGTTATTGTTTTACATCATTGATTATGTGGTGATAACAATATTTTTGAATTAAATTTTTATTATATTATGTTTTATTAAATGTATTTACAGTGTATACACATATTCAATTAATTTTTTTTATCACTTTAATGATATGATATTTTTAAGGGACTTTTCCTTAAAATCCTCTTTAATGCATTTTTTTACATTATTTAAAAAGAATTGTTTTTCATATATGAATGGTATTGAATTTCATGATTTCATGACTCGTTTATATTTTGATTCTAGATTTAGAAGTTTACAATTTATTTTCAAATTTAATTTTATCATTCATGAGTGATAGAATTGTAAAAAAATGAATTGTTATTTCAAAATAGAAAAGCTATTTTCCTCATGAATGTTTATTTTATACATGATTTTTGTGTTATGAACATGTTATAGTTCACGGTAATTGTTATAATTATGGGTTGTTCCATGATAAACTATGTGAGGGTGATCCAGTTTTATCTCTCCAATGTATTTGGAAATGGTATAGAGTTAACAATTTAGGTTTCTCTTAGGATATTTTTGGAATATATTGCGATGGTTATTCCAAGAATAACTAGGATGGTTATACCTTATTGTTCTAGGAGAGATACATTCCAGGTAAGAGTGATATGAAAATAATTCGATATGATACAGTATATTATTAATATATTATTTATATGAAAATTCATTATGAGGCTGGACGCGGTCTGGATCTTCACCCCTCATCCTCTAATGGCATAGTGGATGAGTTCAACACAGTCGCCCCACCCTATGCCTCGTCTGGTGAGGGGGGGGGGGTGATGGCTCTCACCATCTTTCACGATCCCTTCATCACTCCTCCTCTCCTGTTTCTTATCCCTCCATCCCACCTGATCATCCGATGATCGAGATTTCCCCTAAGGTTCTGTAGCTAGTCAACGGTGTGATTTCTATTCCGATATCCCAGCTAGAGTTCAAAAAGGCTTCGTCACTTCTGGATCTGACTTTGGATGCTCACTTTGGAAGGAATCATCCCTCAGTTTCATCATTTGACAGGTATGTTTCTTCTTCCTGGAAGCTCTATGAAAAAGTGGTGGTCGGGCTTCTAGATGTGAGGCATTTTCAAATCCTCTTTAGCAATGAATATGATTTGATTTATGCCTGGTCCTCTTCCCCACGTTTTGTGGAAGGCTCTTGTTTTTCTCCCTTATGTTGGTCTTTTTGGTTTCATAGGCATCATGATCCTCCAACGATGGCGATTTGGTCCTCAGGCCCACTCTCTCCGCCATCTATTTCCTCTGAGGATTTGTGTTGAGATTATTGTGTCTAAGGCACCGATTGATTCTATATGTGTTGAGATTGAAGGTGAGATTTGGTGGAATTAATTGGTCTACTTTGAATCCCAGGTCCCTTTCTACGTGAACTGTTGTCGTTTGGGGCATCTGGCTCTATTGTGTCGTCGTGATAAGGGTGGCTTGCAGATAGCTGGTGGAGTCTCAGCCCGTGATGGGGGGCAGGGACGTTATGGTGAAATCTCTCATACATGTGATAGACTAGAGGAATATATTGAAGATACGAGGGAGTATGACTCTGCGGCTCAAGTTCCTATGCCTCCAGGAATTTTTGAGCCTCATGGAGATGATGATGGTACTACTCAACAGGATGGCCACGGGCCTCTGAAGAATAACATGGATACACCCTCTAACTCGACTATGGATGAGGTCTTTATAAGGCTGTACTGGGATCTGGGTTTGGTGTCTGTTGCGGTGGTAGGGGTAGTAGTGGGCAACCTGAATCTGGGTATCAAAAATGTGGATGTTGTGATTCCTCAAGTCCCCTCAGCTGATGGTTTCAGTGGCAGAGTGGGAATGGATTCCAGGGGTTTGATGGTTGTCATGAAGGAGGTCTCGGGTATTGAGGTTGATAATAATTTTGAAGTTCTAATGAACGATGAGGCTGGTCTGGAAAAGCAAGCATCTAATGAGATGGTTCTGGATAGACAGAAAGCTATGGGGAACAAGGAGTTACCCCCTGAGCAGTTAGGGTTGCAGCAGAATTGTAGAGTGGGAGCAGAACATGTTTATTGTGGGGAGGTCGATTTTGATGAGGGGTAGGGAAAGGGGAGCATGGTCAATGCATGGAATTTATAGACAATAATAGGCAATCTTCTCGGGTGAGACCTGGTTTAGTGCTTGAGAATCATCGGAAAGAGAATAGATTATTGGAGTTTCCATGTAAGTGGGGGATGACTCTGATGAGAATAATGAAAACTCTCCCAATATCCATGTTAAGACATCTTATAGTGATATACTCAAGAATGGGAGGAATAAAGGAAATGATAATGTGGGGACTTTCACTGATCCACCAAAGAGGAAGCCACGAATGGATTACTCTAGCATGCCAAAGACAGTGTCTACCAGATCCTCCTTCAAGGATTCAAAATGGAAATAGATGGATCCGAAGCGGGGGGCAGGTCAACAAGAAGTTTTCCAGGGAACCATTGACTTCAGAGAAACTGCGATTAAGGGATCATTACGTCAAAATGATCAATTCCTATAATTCTCAATCTGAGTGGGAATCAGTTGATCCGGAGGTGGATTCAGATGTTGAAACTGGTGAGGAATATGAACCCTTTTTATTTTTCTGGGCATGTTGCATTGTTTTGAACCTTTGTACTTGTGCTCTCTTTTTATATAATAAATTTTGAGGACTGGGCATTTTTTCCTAGGACTATGCCTTTTTGGTATTATTTATATGGTTTTACAAAAAAATTATGATTTCATAATGTAATATAAAGAGATTATGTGTTATGTGTAAAAGTTATAACTTGTGAAAATTATTAAATTCATAGACTAATAGTTTTTTACTCCATCTATATGTCCCTAATCAAGCTTTTTTTTCTTACCATATTTAAAATGTTTTTCACAAGGTCATTGGATGGTTAATAGAAATTTATTATTCACATTTATATTTGTGTGGTTTTGTTACAGAAATAAATCATGTTTTATTTTTAAATGTTTTGAATTCTGAAGAAATATATTTTTGGTAGAAGATTGTACCTTTTAATATATGAGTTTCTATATAGGATGTTATAAACTCGTTACCTTGAAACATACACCTAAATGATCTTTTAGAAAGTAATAGTGTGAATTATTGTTTTGTTAAATATAATATATAATGTTTGTAGTTTTGTCTTTACAAGTGCATGAAAGAAAATCGATAAAGGGATTGTCTATATCTCCCACTAATTAATGGTCGATGAGAAGAACTACCAGACACAAGATCAGGATTTATCTGTACTAATATTCACATTAATGATTTGGTGACATTATCTATTAGATGAGAAGTGTGACCTATATATATATATATCACAAGAGACTCTAGTATACATTCAAAAAAGAGCTAAATATGTTCTAAATAAGGTAGTTATATCTAATACAAGATTAGGAATTTTCAAAAAATAACACTCATGGGAAGGTGAATAATGTGAAAAATAATATGTTTAGAAAGGATCCTAAAACCACATCTGAGATAAGGATTTAGTAGGATCCAATATTCTTATTCATGGAAAGGATGGACTTGAGAATCATAAATGTAATTCCATCCTACCATGATCAAATAAAATCCCATTTATCAATTCATTAAAAGATATAGAAGGACCATAAAGATGATGTGAAGATATAGATAAATGTAGAAAATATTTTTGAGTTCAATTTTTCTAATGATTAAATAATAAGGTTTGGAATATATATGTGCGTCTCTCTCTCTATGTGTGTGTGTCCCATAAATTACAAAATCAAAGTTGTAAATTTTGGAAGGTTCACATATCTCATCCACATATATTATTCCAATGACCACTAACATGTATATAGATATTATGAAAAAAAAATTATTAGGGAATAATTTGATGAGTTAGATAGAGAAATATGTATATTTATTCATATTTTGGAAAAAAACATGGTTGAATAGAAAATTCCTAAGGGTATGATAAGAAAAAATACAATAATAATATTGAAATAAGAAAATATAAGTTTAGATTTTATCATAGGACTTCCTAATAAATCTAATGGCCATAATGGAATTTGGGGTGTAGTTTGAGGCCTTACTAAGTTATTTAATTCCCATCATATAAAACTAGGTTATATCCCTCATGAAAATCACTATAATATACACAAGAGGAGTGGAAGGATTACATGGAGTACCACTATCCATTGTATCTATTTGATATTCATGGTTTAAATTGATGTTTTGGAGAAGCATTCTGCAAGAGTGAAATAAATAGTTGAGTTTCAAAACCGCTGGTTATCCTAAGAAGGATAGTTAGTCGAATATAATTGTTTAAAATATAGTGGATATGATGAGATATTTATCAATATATTACCATGGATATTGGGATTGAAACCTTCCTATGATAGAGTTATTTTATAACTATAAGTCACGTTGTAGGGTTCAACTGGCACCTTATGAGTATCAATATAAGAAGAGTTCTGAGAATCCAATATTATTTGATGAGGGTATAGAGTGGGACCTGATAGGACATGATATTTTATAAGAGATTATAGAAAGTTTACATACAATTCATCCTAACATGAAATCCAAAAAAATACAAAAGGAAACCTATGAACACAATAATCAAGGTTTCATATATTTTGTGGTCAAATATATAGGGTTTCCTAGAACATCACCATGGAAAGATATCATGAGGTATGAGAAAAAGTAAAATATTAGTTTTAGATACATCATCCCCTTTGGGATAAATAATTTCATTGGAGTTGTTTCCCATCAACTAAAACACCCACATAACATATTTCATATTGATGATGTCTTCTATGTGACTATCTTATGTATGTGCATACTAGACTACTCACATGTTCAAAATCAAGATGTGGTTTCATTGGAGAATGAACAATAATATGAGTAGAATCTGGTGAATATCTTATATGTATAGGAAAAGTTATATTAAATAAGACAACTCACCTATTTAATATATTTTAGTAGATAAAAAAATTTGAGGAGGGAACATGGAGACCACAAGAAGTGATGAAATATATTCCCCCCTTGGTTTTACTAAACGAACTGAAATTTTGAGGGAGAAGTATTTGATGGGGGAATATATGTTACGACCCTATTTTTTAATCTAAATTTACATATGAATACATACCTGACTTATACATTAGTGTAATTATATAAAAGTCATGTACTAAATTTCATTATTATTTTTCACCATTATAAAATATATCAAAATTATCATTATTAGGAATAAAGAAAATTTAGCATCTTGACCATTGTTAATATAAAATTATATAGTTACCATTATTATAAATATATATTAAGGGTTAGGATAAAATATAATTTAAACCAAATGAGGAAGAGATATCCTCAACTATAAAGATAGTACCAAACAAGGCTCATATATCAGATCATTTATAGGAGATGGCATAATTAGGATTCTCCCTTAAAAAATTCGAAGCCGTGATTCAATAGGTGATACTCTAGTGATAATCTTTATGGGAGAAGTTCAAGGATATATAGATCTATTTCCGAAAAATTGTCATCGAACCACCCTAATAAAGTACTACATTCCCATACATTACACTTAATGTGTAATTAAATTTAATAATTGGTCATCTATCTAGACCATAATATTATGTAAAATTCCACATTAAAAATAATTATTTTCAAACTTGTTTATTTCTTATCAACATTATATAAAAATAAAAATAGATGAATATAAGATATAAATGATAGAATTGATTTTAGATACATAGAAAAAGAAACTACATCTCAGAATAAATATATGTGAAAAATTTCATTCAAATAATATTTTATGATAATTAAAAAAATTAAAAATATGTTTATTTATATATAAATATTATTATTTACTCATTAGTGAATAATAAAATGACTTTATACAATCACATGTTTTTTTATAATGATTATAAATTTTATCATATAATAAAATTAACACATTTTAATAAATGAGATTTAAATTTTAAAAATTAATATTTTCATTCCTAGAAATTTATTTTCTTAAATTAATTATCATTTATGAATTCCTCATGTCAAAATTATTCCAAAAGAACTGTTCCTAATTTTGTGAGATAGTCAAATTTTTTGATCTAAATAAAATAATGTATAAATATAAGATATGTATTATGAATCCATAATGGACCAAAATAGATGTAATAAATTATAAAAAGGTTTTTATTGTAAAAAAATTGTGTTTTTAATTATAATCTGGATATTTTATGTTATAATAAAATTTTTACAAAAATATATAAATCCTTCAAAAACCTAAATAATATTTTAAGATTTAAAAGATAAATTCTGTATGAACATGACCAACATTTTCATAATCAGTGTTATTATTTAAATAATATCATCCCATGAACATTAAAATAAATAAAAACAATTATATTTTGAAAAAATAGTGGGTTAAAATATTGGGAGAGAAAATGGTTTTGGTTATTTTATAACATTCTGTCTAAAACTCATGTTGGGAAATTAATAAAAAACACTATTATTTTTCTTTATAAACCCAATAATTCTCCCACATCACTGCATCCAAAACCTATAAATCACATATTTACACTCCCTATGAAACTCTAAATCCCGATCATGGAGTTTTTATCATCCAAATTAGCTCTTAGAAATACATAACAATTATTCTGTCAAGGTAAGGGGTTCTCTCTCTCCCCCTATTTTCCATTAAATCACATTCATTGTGTTGAACCTTTTCAATCACTATTAGAAATGTTTTCAGGAGTTTATAAACCTTAATTTTCTATTCAGATGATTAAAAAACAATGTGATATCACCTTTACCTATAATTAATCTCTCCCATACACATTTATGTGCACTTACCATGCAACAAAAATCATCTCATGATTTTCCATGAAAATATTTTGTGTTGTGAATAACCATATCTATTTTCATTCAATGCAATTACACTAGAAGTAACCATCCTTTAGTGATTGTGCTCTTCCTTGTATTAAAAGCAAACTCCCTGATAATAGGATTTAAATGATGAAGTATATTAGTATGATATATGATTACTGTGAAATACAGAAAGTTAGTCAACTTGAATAGTGCACCTTGATAGGACTACAATGCATTATTAATGTTTTTCATCTCATGGGATACCAAATAAGGGGAATGTGTGGTTAACTTGGGCACATTATGTTAGGATTTATTTTTGGTTATCATAGACTTGTCCA
Source organism: Viscum album (assembly GCA_963277665.1). Classification (NCBI taxonomy): domain Eukaryota; kingdom Viridiplantae; phylum Streptophyta; class Magnoliopsida; order Santalales; family Viscaceae; genus Viscum; species Viscum album. Next base: position 1,347,130,321 of record OY728148.1, on the reverse strand, counting down.
TATTGTGTTATGTTTTTTTTGTTTTTATTGAATTTATATATTACAATAATTTTATGATATCCTTCTCTCATTCTATGTCTCTAGGTGAGTATGTATGAATCATACGTATTTTTATTATCATGTTAAAATTATTTATTCCCCTTGTTACTAACCAACCGAGGTCAACCGCCAACAAATCATTTTATTTGATCAATTGCAAGGTCTGAGAGGAAATCCCAATTTTTCCTTGTCTAGAAACTATTATTGAACATCAATAGAGTAACTAGGAAAATTATTTCCCCTAATATAAATAAATACGTTTTGAAAAAAATAAAGCATCAAAATAAAAAAAATAAATATAATAAAACTAAACATCATTTTACAAAAATCCTAAATACAACAACTAAATAGAAAACCCAGACTAAACATAATGACTAAAATGTCTCTATGTGACCCTAATGGTAACTCTGTGATACCATGGCCAATAATTACCCATGTAGATTGAAACCAAGCTGAAACCTTCAATAAAGGATAATAAAAGAATGCACTATAGGCGTGAGTGCTAAAAACCAGCTGGCATGTCCAAGAAAAACTATTCCAAATTCGCATACATTAAATAAAATCAACATCAATTTCAGTTTTCAATTACAACATATACAACAGGTCTTTAACACACATGTCCAATTTAAAACAAAACACAATTCATTTCCCTTATTCCATCAAAATCCAGATTCTTTACTAATAAATAGACATTAGCATTTTCAAGGTCCAAGATAATGTTTTAATTTAGAAAGTAAAAAGAGGAATGGGAATACATTTTAAAAAGATATTTTTCAAACCATTGAGAACTAATTCACTACTTTTTATAAATGTTACACCACATAATAGATAATAAACAATGATCACATAGTAAAAAAATCGAAACAAGCTAGAAAGAGTTACAAATAAATAGGAATCTGAATCATCCACCATAGAAAACTAAGTTTCAAGATACACGATAGATATTATCAGTTTAGTAGAATAATATACAACAAAATATACATCTTTACTCGTCCTGAAGACATGCCTCACCTGAGGACATCAAAATTTTCCAACATGCTCGATCATAATATACCTGGTCTGATCAAGGGGAACTCTCCCATAATAATAAAACAAAACAAATCAATTCCCTACTATGGGCCACTAGGGAGAGCATAATCCTATTCAAGTGAATTAATCATTCACCATTATTCTAATAGCTATTCTAGATACCCATGTTAAGAGTATAATAAAATAAGGGTGATCCAACAATGTGAACCAAGCATCAAATCACATGAACATATATATCATACATCAGATAACCACACAAAAAATCAATGCAGAACACCCAAAGAACAATATATTACCTTTCAACAATATGAAATAAGTGAGCCTCTCAACATGTTTCACCCATAAAAATCAACATAAAGAAGTAAATACGATTATCCAATGAGAGTATTTTTTCCACCTTATTATTCACAAAAAAACCAAATGAGCTTCAAGAATCCCTAATTTCATGCCCTAAACATTTATAAATCCTTTTTCGGAATCCAATAAAACATTTTATATTTCAAAAATATATTTACATTTCTAATCAATGCTTTTAAAAACACATTCCACTTGGGAAATACAACTCATCATTTTATCAAATAGTTGGTGTGTATAACATAACAAAAAAATTCCATATACTTCATAAAAATTATGAAAAAAACCACATTAAACATCAAAAAATTATTCCAAAGAACAAAAATCAATATATGGTATATAATGAAGATGTTAAAAGAAATACACAAATGGTTCATAAATTTAAGGGGATGTGAAAAATGTATATCTATTTATAATTACATGAACTTTAATAATTTTAAACAAAAATAAATCCTTGAAAGTTTTTAGAGACAAACAAACCTAGAGAAAAACAAAGAATAAAAACCCCCAAAATTAAACATGGGAAACATGATCCCTAGAGGCTCGAGACCATGGGTTAATAGTAACTCAAGAGAAAAGGGAATATGAATGAGGATGATTAAGAGAAAAGAAGATTACCTTGTGAAATAAACCAAAAAACCTGAATAAATCCATTATATTTAAACTTGGTAGGATAAAGGAGGCTTGGAGAAGAATAAAGGATACCCCCTAGTGTTGTAAAAACTATGAGGATGAGAAATGGGGATATTTTGTGTAAAAATGCTATGAGTGTAGAAATGTAAAATGAAAATTTCATTGACCTAGGAAATGATCATGGTTAGGGCGCACAGTTTCCCATACAATTCACCAACTATGTGATCCTTTCTAAACAACCTTTAAACCTACATGATTTAAGAGACATGATCCAATAGTGAAACATGGTTCTGTCAAAAATGGCAGAAGCATACACTTTCCTTCCATACAGTTTTCATAACTGTGCATGGATAGTGTACCCCTAACCAGAGACATCACATGGATCACATAGTTTTCTAGGAATTATTGAAAATTTTCCTTTAATCAAGGGACTACCATGAGACACCTTCTGTGAATGCCAACATCCTCAATTTTTACCTATGTCTCATAGAGTAATGAAGGAATAATCAGGTGACCAAAAATAAAAAATGGATCAACTCATATTTTAAACACACCACTCTTAAAACATGTTCGAAAAACCAGAAGACAAAATAGGAACTAGAAAAAAAGATGAATATCAAAATCCTAGTGTTATAATTTTCCCTAACATTTATGCTTTATACCCTAATAAAGAAATAACATATTCCAACTGATCGATCAAAGGCAAAGGATTACCACATAGACATGATGGAACCTCTTAGACATATACCAACTCAACCACCCCTAAACAAAACTCATACCTCATTTTTAAAAAAAATAAACAAAAAAAAATTTCTCAAGAAATTACGAAAATCTCAAACCACATCTCAATAACCATTCATTATGTACAGCTGTTAGGCGTACTCTAGATACCCAACATCTACATAGAGGAAAATAATCAGATCCAATAACCCCAAAAAAAAACATGGTTCCAAGGTAAAAATATATAATTTTCCAATTTAACAACACATGAGGCCAGAATGAAATATCCAACATTAGAAATCACCCACACCAATCCACTCTAGCAGAAACCAAAAAAAATATCCCTGGTGGGTCTTCACTAGGAAACAACATATTCTTGTGACTTATCATGCCTTATTAATGACACGCCATGAACCTTATCTTAGGAGAATTTGATGAAAGATCAATATCAATTTTTTAGATCGTTACCAACACAATGAGATCTTGGATAATATTATATCTTTTTTTTGGAATTAACTTCATCACTTATAAAGATCGACAGAAGGTTGGTTTCTTCACGAAAACCCACTAACACAAACTCAACATGAACAGATTTCCTCACCACGTTGAAATTTTTTTTCAAATCAAACATTAACACCTTCTAATATTGACCAGGATAAAACCATCTATCAAAACATCATACCTTTATGGAATTATCCCTAGAAAAATTCATAATGTAAAGAAATAAATCAAAATAATTACAAACTAAATGCACCATTGATCTATCACCATGTTGAAAATATCACAACTCTATTTCCTTTATCACCTTCACTATCTCAAAGAAATACTTATGAATGATTGAATAATTAATGAAATCTGAGGTAAGATCTTTTTGTGTCTTTGTTCAAGAGACTGACTTCCACCACTTAAAGGTCGGACCTTCAAGATTAAAGGATGAATACATTTCCATTAACAAATTAGGAAACTCATTGATATTAAAGATTTATTTGAATTTCTTCATCAAATATTCTCCTTCAAGGGGATCAACATGACCATACTAGATGGGAGGTTTCAACTTTCGAAGCATGATAATGATGTTATTAAGTTGATCAACTAAATGGTCTACTAATTCCAAACTACCCATATCTGCAAATTGAATATCTAATAAAAACCAATTCATTAATAAGAATTTCAATGCTCGGAGCACATATATGAAACGTACCAAACTCTCAATTAGATTCAATACAAAACAATGGTTTTCAAAACACAAGTACTTTCCACTCAAAATACTTTTAATAGAAAAAACATGGTGGATTTCACACTCACCAATGGTATCCCTTTGAGCCTCACACATGAAAATTCTCATACCACATCAACCACTAATCAACTAATACCAATTCAAGAAATAATCCAATGATATCCTTATTTTTCCTCTCTTACACACATATAAATGTATGTGAGAACCCATGGAAATACGAACAGTTTAGAAAACATTTCCACTTTCCAAATCAAAACATTAGGCCGAGGTTTTCACAATACGAATCCACTTCACTTTTCATCTTTCACAATGTTTTTCCAAAATATCACTTACCATTCATTAATAATTAATTTTAAAACTCATATAATAAATTTATTTTATGATTCACAAAATATAATTCCATGGATTCCAACCAAAAAAAATTCTTACCATATAAAAATATTAGCAACTCAAAAAATATCATTCAACAAAATGTCATTTGATTAAAAACTCACTCCCCATCATTTAATAAAAATTTTAAAACCCTTATGAAATAAAATTCTTATTTATGATAAAAAATCAATAAAATCTGGGTTATGATTAAAAAAATATAATCTCGGTAAACCACAATCCATTTTAAAAAAAAAATCATCTTATAAAAATACATTTTCTAGCAGTTTCTTCAAAATGATTCTTAAAATTAATTATGAATCTTCCAAAAACCAAAACATTACCAATATAAATATATTTTTCACAATTCCAAAACAAGATATTTTTAGAAAAAAAAGAAATTCAGAATCATGGAAGACCGAAAACAACTCACAAGGGGAAACTAGTGGTGATGAGTGACTTGTACATATGGTTGGAGTCCATATTCCAATCATTCCACCTTTATAGTGAGTCACCTAGGTCCACGCCCCCATCTACACATATCATTCCCGAACCTTTAAGATCATTATGACCATTCAAATAACTATATTTTAATTTCATAGGCATAAAACATCCATCAAGAACCAAATATTCTAAATGAAACACAACATCCCATCGAATCCCACAGATTAGAATCAAAAGTTCTATCTAGAAAGTTCATCATACCCAATCCCCTTGTCCAAAATTTATACTCTATATACCTTGACCCATTGAATAGAAAAGGGCTCTCTAAATTCTTGTTAATCTAAAGACAAAACCAACTCTAATACAATTTTTTCTTGAACAAGCCTAGGTAGACCCTGAAACAATCACCCGAGTTGATCAGTGGCAAGCCCTGAGAGGCATTCTTGATCCACCCATGATATAAAGTACTGTAAGGCATTAATAGACTAACCAAGAAAATAAATTTTCCTAATATAAATAAACAAAAATTGAAATAAATATAGTATTCCAATATAAATAAATAGAATAAAAAAACTAAAGATCATTTTACAAAAGGTGGGGATATAAAAACTGAATAAAAAAACAAAGAATAAACTTGATGACCATAATTAATCCATGAGACCCCAAGGTTTAATATCTAATACCAAGACCTAAAATTTCCCATGGTGGTCAAAACCAAGATGAAACCAACAGAAAAGGATAAAAAAAGAAATAACTAAAGGAGTGCGTATTAAAACTTAGTAGTTATGCCCAAGAAAAAATATTCCCAATTCACTTTGTTTAATTAAATGAAACATCAATTTTAGGTTTTAATTACATCATATACAACAAGGATTTACCACACATTTTCTCTTTAATACAAAATAGGGACCTTTTCCCTTCCTACATCAAAATATAGATTCATTACCGAGAAGTATAATTTAGCATTTTTAAGGGGAAGGATAATATTTTCATATGAAAAGGAAAAAAGAGGGATGAAAAAATATTTTCTAAACATTTTACATAAATCATTTAAAATAAATACACCATTTAACATAATAGGTTCACTTCACAATAGTACAATAATAATTATCACATTGTAAGCTCAAGGAAAAAAAGTATACAAGAGTAACCAACCAACAACCATCTTAATCATCCTCTACAGATAACTAAGAACCAAGATACACGAGACAACCTAATAGATTAGTTTACTAATCTTGAATAAAAGATACATATTAACTCATCTCAAAGGCCTACCTCACCTGATTAAATCATATTCCACTAACTTGCTCAGTGAGACCCTACTTTTTCTAACCTAGGGGAAATCACCCAATGAAATAAAAAAATAAACAAATTAATTTCTATGGGTTACTAGGCTGAGAAAAATCCTAGGCTAGTATATAAATTGTTCAAAAAACATTTTCGATCTATGAACGATTCCTATATCAAGAGTATTGTACAATGGTGTGAGGAAAAAATTCCAACTGAGCATCAAATATTATGCACATATATATCATATATATGAAACTCACACAACAAATCACTCCAAGGATACCCAAAGAGAAAATATTTTTTTCCTTTTAAATATCCAAACACAATGAATCCTCTTAGCATCATCCTGCAATAAAATTCCTGATAAATAAGTTAATACGATTATCTAAGGTGAGATTTCATGCAAATTCTTTTTAAATAAAATGAAAAATATTCCTAAAATATCTTTCATAAAAACTGCTCTTTTTTAAGGATCCAAATCCACCTTTCCAATTAAGTGGAAGCATTCTATTTCCCATTTCAAAAACATTTACAATATTCTATTTAACACTCACACCATATTTTCAAGAAAAGTGACATTCCTCGATATTCCAAACAAGCCACACATCATCATCACATGTCTAATAATTTTTAAAGAACCAATAACACAAGAGTTTTATGTTGAAATCAATTAGAAATCCATTTTATAAATCCAATATACCATTTTAGAAGTCATAAATAGTTTTAAAATTCAAACACATTATTTTTAATCCACATTCCACTTATAAAATTAAACTAGGAATTTTATCAAATACTTGGTGTGCATCACATAACAAAACAATTTCATATACTACCAAAAAATTAAGTAAACCACCTCATTTTACATATAATAGTTATTAAAGATAACACACATCAATAAGTAACAAATATTTTAGGTGATAAAAGAAATAAAATAATGATTCTTAAATATAAGGTGAAAGTGTAAAGGGATACCTACCTCGAATCACATGCACTTCAATAACACCAACCAAAAATAACTCTTTGATGGTTCGAAGAGCCATGAACAACCAATATAACCCCTAGAAAGATAAAAACCCCAACATAAAACAAGGGAAATATGATCCCTAGATCATCATGACCAAGTGATAAGAGTAACTCAATAGAAAATGAAGGTATACAGAAGAGGAAGAAGGGAGGAGAAGATTACCTTGAGAAATCACAAATAATACTTGAAGAAATCATTTAGATCTATAATTGGGAGGAAGGAGGAGGCTTGGAGAAAAAGGGGTGAGCTCCACTAGGGATGTGGAAACCAGGAGGAGGAGAAATGTGGTGATTTGGGGTAAAAATATTGAGACATTATAAATATAAAATATCAATTTTAATGACATATGAACTGACCATGGTTTGGCCATACAGTTTCCCAGACCACGCTCCAACTGTGCACCCTTTACTAGACAACCTGGGAACCCAAATGGTTTAGCCTCGTAGTTTTAGAAACCATGTACCAACCATGTGACATGGTTCTTTCAAAAATTAAAGAGCCACACATGTGCCTTCCAGATAGGTTTTCTAATTGTTCATGGGACATGCACTCCAAACTAGAGGAAATCACAATCCTCACATGGTTTCTTAGGCTTGGCCGCACAGTTTCCTCTAACTGTTCACCAATAGTGCGCCACCAGGGGTCAAGCCAAAAATAATTATTTTTTGCCCAAAAAATATTGGGGAACTAATGATTAATTACGATACAAGAAAATATAAAAAGTATCACCTTAAAGAATAAACCTGTCATGCCCGAATCATTAGATAAAAACCAATAGTCAAATGGTGAATAGGGAAAAGGATGAATATAAAAATCTATGTGTGACACAATTATATTATTTATCATCATTATATTATTTTATTATTCACTCACATATCATTATATCTCACACCTTTCATTGGTTAGTCTCTTGGTTAACCTATTTAGTATTAATAGTTGATAGCGATATTGTAGTTCATTATGGAGTTTTAAATAAATATAATATATTTTACATTAAATTAGTTGTTTATGTATCAAAATTACTAAATATATTAGGCCTATCAATTTTATAGGAATATATTAAGTAGATCATTATGTTAAAACATCATAAAATAAAATATATTATAAATATATGTTGTCAAGGATTTTTCACATTCAACTTTAGCTATGACATTTAGATGTTATCATAATCAAATCCCAACTACATAGGTAAGGTATTATGGTATGTAACCTCATCAATTCTATTTATAATATGGAATTTATTGATTAACATTAGTGATTGTTTTCCTCACAACCCAAGAATCCATTACTCATGTTGACGTGAGACCTTTAAGAACATAAGTCACACCTCATTGAACTTTCGTGCCTTTATCATCATCACATATTACTTATAATAACATTGAACTATCCTTATCCACACATGGTTGATTTTAAATTTCTCAATAATTGATAAAACTAACTCTAAGATTATATGTGTTTATTTCCCAACTATTAATAATATAATTGTGACCTGTAGGGTCTCCAATAAATATCCTCAATATAAACCATATCTGTATTAGAGTGATATTTTTGTTGTTTTCATACTTTTCTAAGTGTTTTAGATCTATCTAGATTCTACTAAAGTCTAACATGGAATCCCACAACATGTCCTCTATATAATATAAGTACCACTTTGTCAAGCCATCTATCTGGGGGTGGAACACCATGTTAATACTTAATTGATTCCCAAAATTATTCTACAAGCCTCTGCACAACAAAGACACTAAATGAGTTACATGGTCTATGATAATCGTTATGGGGACACCATTGAGCTAAATGGTTTTCTTCACGTACAATATTCCTAAAATTTTCACAAAACTCTACTATCTGATAGTGAGGAAGTGGGATGAATTAATAATTTGATACAAAATCACCTTGATAACATCATGAAATCTAACATTACATGTAAATCTAACCACGAAATATATTGATATTTTATCACATTTTCATTCAATCATTTCATGGTTAATGGATCAACATATTGGTAATTGATGCTCATCCTTTAATTTATGATAGGTGATATAATGAGATAAGAACTCTACAATTATATTCATTGTACATATCCACCAAAACTACCACTAAATCTCCTAGAACATTATTTACACTCCAGGATATACCAATATAATAGATATATAGAACACATTCAACACCTACTCTTGAAGAATGATTGTTACCACCGGTTTCTCCAATAAAAGGATGACATACTCACAACCATTAGAATACATATATGGTTGAAATACTTTGATTATATGATTTCATAAGATCAAAAGTCATCATCACCAAGATATTATTCTCTAATGCACTAGAGATGGGAGGGGGGTGCAACCATAAAACGTGGGCACGCTTCTCCTCCCTCATCCATCAAGGTTAACTATAATGGGGAAAACTGCTCTCAAATCCCTCTTTCAGCTGAAATAATATTTCTTATAAAGACAATCTTCCAAAATATTTACTTTCTAGATATTATGAACTATATCATTGTTATAGTGAAATAGAATTTTTTACCACTACTAATGTATTAGGCTACGATCTCTCTAAGTGAAGATATAACATAAACACATTTGGTCCTGAAAAAACTATTCACTAGGAATGAAGTGTTTTCCATTGTTTAGTGTCAACAACAATGTAAAAAACACAATTTTTATATCAGTCATGGATACTTTTTATTATGTTTTAATTATTTATATTTGACCTATAATGGTGACCTAATGAGTTTATGATGTTTCATGAGTTTCTTGATCTTTTTATGATCTCACAAACCTATCCAGTGGAAGAAATAAACTAGTTGCCTGGTTAGTAGAAACTGCTTGGGTTCGAATGAATGATTACTTATGACTATGTGGGGATGGACAGTTGGGTGATACAAGGTGAATTGTCTTCTCTGATCATGCACCAGGGGCAGCACACCTATGAAAAAAACTACAAAAATTATTACAGTTGTGATTTTCAACATTGTAACAATGTTTCCCAAATCGTGAGACCTAAAAAAGAGAAGTACCCATACATATAGAAGATTGTTCATGGTTGGTGCCTATTTTTTCCAACCATGCATCCAAACCGTGCAACCCCTATTTTTATATGATTTTACAAAACTACCCTTAATTTTATAATTAACATCACCCCTATTCTAAAAATATTTATTTGTAGCTAAAGAGGACCCCATTTCTCCTATGTTATCTGCCTCTTTTTCCCCTTTATAGACTTTGAACCCGGGAGTCTATTCAGATTCTAATCAATGTAATTTCACTCTTATAGGATATGTGACATTAAGATCTTAATTCCTTTTTATCCATTCATTGTTATTCTTCAAAAACAAAACTTTATTTTGTTTTAGTCTTATATGAACTGTTTTTATGTTGTTGATCCATTATTCATACCCCTTCTTAGCCATGCCAAATGAAAGGATGATATAGGATGAGGAGAGTCATACAAGTACTAGGTAAGTGTTTTATAAATCATCCCCCATGTTCATCATTCTATAAATTATTGTGTGTTCAGGCTGATTTTATCAGGCATGATTTATTAAATTCATGTGCCTTGATTAGAGTTGTTGGAACTGTATTTTAATACTACTATAAAATAATTTAATAATCATTAGAGGGTACTTCCTCAACATTGACCACCACAAGTATGGTTTTTCCAATATTTATGCATTTTGTGGTTTGTCATGTGGGTCTGCCCCACCGTTCAGACATGTCTCAACATTACCATTATAATAGTGATTTTTACATAATTAAATGACTATTTAAACTACTTTTAATAGAACTTGAAAGTGTTTTTTCACTTATCCCTTACAATATAAATGTTATACTTAATTAATTAATCATAAAATGGTAAAATTGGCATGTAAACTATATATATGACTTGTCCTAATTGAATGAAATTGAGTGGATAAGTTGCACATCCATAGAAATTCATTCCATGTTAAATGGAAGGAAGTGGAGTGAACCTATGGAATTTATTAATACATTAATTAATTAAATAGTTATGTCCCCTACTATCCATATCACACTAATAAAAGGAAATAGTTTAGACCAAATGATTTATTGAATGTAAGGAGTGATACTTTACATATTTAATTTAATGAATTGAATATAAGTTTCTTAATAAACATGGACTCTAACATTACTATATTAGTGGTTAGACTAGTGATTTACATAGATTCTTGAGGGAATGCCTTGAGCATTGGTGAATGCCATTCAAATTTAGGGGGGATGGTTACCAAGGTTGATACCCACCTTGGAACCCAATATTTGCATACTTTTTTGATTCATGGTAAGACACTATATGATAACTCCATTATTATTTAATGATGACTTGGATACACTGTTTGGATCCATCATGGAATCTATAGACTTGAGGTACCTTGGATACAACCTTGGTCTTAGTCACTAATTATCACGTTTTACCTTGGATGTATTCTTTAGATTCAGAAGAATTAAATAATTGAGGAATTACATGGGTGATTACCCTTGGATTACACTCTTAACATTTATCCAGGATATAATTTTAATTACCTGGGTTGGCTTGACCCTTGAGGTGAAGGATTCCCTGGTTATTACCTTGATATCATTATATGATTCCTACTATACCTAGGATCCTTTACTATAATTTTATAATTTCAATGACAGTTATACCTCACATCAATCATGTAAAATGGACGTTAATTTATTAATGAAGTGGTTGTCTATTAAAAAACTAGATGAGTTTAAAGTAGGTACTTGGGTATTTATGTTAATGAAATTCTTTAGAATTATATATTAATTCATGCACACTCATTCAGTTTATATTACATGGACTGAATGTTATAGACACCTTTGGTGGTGTCCTAATGATATTTATCTCACAACCTATCTGTGCCTCAATTTTTAAGTGATAAGATTACATGTATGCATGTTTTGAAAAATATAATTGCTTCACTTTATACAATTGATTGTTTGACTGCTTTAGGATGATGTTGGGTCATAGATGACTGAGTTAGATCTTGTGTTGATTGGATTGTTTTTGGATTACCTTTCTCTATTTTTTTATATTATTTATTTTCTTCTCCCTTGTATCCTCATTTTCTATTTTTATAGATGCATAAATTGTTTCATCCACTTTTGTATATTATTATCACTTGTTTATATTTAATATTATTCTTGTATGATTTTGTTGTGCCATATGTTTGTACATAATACTCTATTTACTTGTAATTAATTTTATTAAATCTGTTACACTATGGTAATGATGGAATACTCATCCCTTTAATGCACCATTATTCCTCACTTATAGTTAGTGGCCTCTTGTGTTCACGGAGATGCACTAGGGACATAGTGACCCACTGGGCATAGGGTGCCCCATAGTGGAATCCAGGTATAGAACCTCACAAAGTGGTAATAGAGTAGTTCCATTCTTGATTTACTTTTTCTATAAATAGATAGTAGATTAGGAATTCATGGAACATGGTTACAAGACATAAATGGTCTTAGAAAATCAATGTTTGGGGAAAATTATGAGTTTCCTAAATGATAAATTTTCCAATGAATTAACCTATTACAGTTGACATAATTTCATATTTGGGTGAAACAAATGTTGTGTTATTGGTTATTATTATTATTATTATTGAAAATTTCAACTCAACCATGGATCTATGATATGAGAGAAATGATTATTGTTGCATGTATAATTGTAAGCACCTATAATTCACATTCCATTCATATTTTAGTTCGATATAGTTGCATTTCACTGATTTCATTGCCTGATATGTATATGATTTTTGAGTGATCCTAGTTTATATATTATTCTTATATTGATATTTTTATTTGATTGAATGATTTAATATTCCAATTTATCATGTGTATGGTCCCTTGTTGGTTTAAATGAGTAATTTATAGATTCGAGCCATTATAATGAAAGTAAATGGGTTTTTATTTTAGTGATAAGATGTATGTTCCCAGATTCATTGGTAATGACGATCAATTTTTAATGAAGAGTGATATATTAATATAAACAAATGAAAACATAAAATGTGAAGCTTTACTTACTAAATATAACGATTTCTAATAAATTATGAGGAAAGGTATAGTAGAAGCTTCATCTACTAGAACCATGATAGATTATACCTAAATTCTTACTAAAACGGGTCCTTCTCAAATGATAGTTGTGGCAGTATAACATTGTTAAAGAGACTTTTCATTCTGTTATGATTCAATTTTTTTCTATCTATCTATATAGAGACTATTTTGAGGCAGGATCCTGTCATTTATAGAATAATTCCACCATGAAGTCCTCATGTAATGCACCCATATGGTTGTAACGAACATGATTTAGATGTGGTGGGACTTGAGATGAAAATATTATTACTATGAGTTCCACCTAAGGCACAATGTATTTTACCTAAATAGTCATTAACCCTTAGATTTATTTGAATTTTCTATGAATTATGAATTACATGAAAGGTGCTCCATTACATTCACCTACTATGGATGATCTGACCTATGCGTTCAATCAGTATGATCCTCTTACAATCATAGGGGATGTTGGTCCACATGATAATTAATTTGGATAGAGTCTACCTGGTATATCTTTGAGAATCTGAATATGATTCAAGAGTGTAGGATAAATCTTGGTAATTACATGCTATGTGATTCGGCCAAGCACTAGTGGGATGTGATCACGCAAGGTGGTAGTCATTAGAGAATGGTATGGTATGATTTCTAGACAACATTATATGAATAATTATTTTCTCAAATACTAATAGTGACTAGGACTGAGAGTTAATGAATCTAAAGAAGGGTGATATGTCAATCATGAAATATTCAATGTGTTTCACTCAATTATAACTATTTTTACTACTTCTATCCAGTAATGAAATTTCATATCATATATTATACATGGATGGGATCCAATATTCCATCCACACTCTGGTGAATGTATTAATCTAACCTATCTTCGCTAAGATTGTCAATACGTGTCTTATAAATGAGAGACACCTTTGGGAAGTTGGTAGTATCATGACCATTGGATCAATGCTGCAGAAGATTATTAGTTATTATATTCTTGAGAAGGGATCCATCAAGGTTTTTCATTGGGTTAGTGGTAGCTAAAGTACCCATATTGGTAGCTCTATGTGTTATTAGTGTATATGATAGGGGAACCTATAGCCTCAGTGTGATAGAGACCCACTAGAGTTCCATTATTGTGTTTGTATGGGGAACCTTCAGATATTTTTTCATACGTTTCCATCTACTTATAATGGAAGAGGATCTTCACAATCTCCACCTTTAGGATAAGTTTCTTTTACGCGACATAAGGTGGGTAGTTAGAGTAGCACCATAAAGACTATATGTTGAGTAGTTCATGGTCATGGTTGTTATACATGACATTATCATGGGCTCTATTAGAGTGGTCATGATCATGGTAGTCCATATATAACACAATGTCATGGATCAGGTCAGTTTCATTCATTACTTCTGATACCCGAGGACCATGTTGTAGAACCATTTAAAAAAAGAGCTATTATTATAATATCCTCCACTATACTGTCTTATTTATTTGATACGTGTTCTTCACACTCATTCATCTCTTTATCTATCATGTAAATTTCTCAAGATAGATATATAGTATTAGTGTGGTGTAATGATCCTAGTTACACCATTATGTGTATTATCATATGGCATACCCAAATGTAGGGATTTTCTTCTTGAGGTATGCAATTACCCTTTCTTATGGGGCCCTACATACTTGAGATGATGGGATTAGATATAATTCATTGGATAGATTGGTTGGTCCCATAAGACACCATTATTGTCTATTTTAACTATAGGGTATCATATACATCACCTGAGGGAAGCAGTTATCTACATAATGGTGAGTGACATATATAGGATAGAATATCTAGACTAGAGAATCCTGGGATAGGTGGAGTGACCACCCTGATTTCTAATATCTTCCCAAATGATTTGGTTTTACAATAATATATAATGAATCCAATAGTATATCATTTTTGGGATGTCATTCCCAATTATTTAGTTGTCTTGACTCATTAAAGAATGATTTATTTTATGATCAAAGCCCATTCATGGAGTAGATCTTGTGTCCATCCCTCCATATTGTCTGGAACCTATAGATCTTGGGTATCTCAAGAAATAGTTGGAGGATTTAGATGATAAAGGATTTATATTTCCTATAACATCCTCTTGGGGTTTACCCATGTTATTCTGGAAAAAGGAACTTGAAATTTTTTGACTATGTGTTGATTATAGAATGATGACCTTAATTACAATCAAGAACTGGTATCCACTACCTCAAAATTGGATAAAATTTTTACCATATCTAATGAGATAGACTATTCTCAAAGATTGACATGATATCAGATTATCATCAGTTGTGAGTCAATTCATCAGACATAAAGCGTACACCTTTTCATAGTAGTTATGTTCTGTATGAGTATCTTGTTATTCCATTCGCTCTCATGAATACACCAAAATTTTCATGGCTCTTTTGAATATGGTGTTCCAACCATATCTGTATTTGTTTTCATGGCCTTTTTGGATATCAACATGGTTTACTCTAACACTCGAAGAGACCATTACTAGAAGCTTGAGATTTTAATGAATACCTCGAGAGAGCATCACATTTATGAAAATCAAGGTATGTGTGAATTCTCGATCGACAAAGTTCACTTATTGGGTAATATTATATTAGAATCAGGAGTCACTATTGACTCAAAGATTGTATGTTATATGGTTTCTTAGGAGCCTCCCAATAAAGGGATTGATATACATTGTTTACTGGGGATTCATGGTAAGCACATTTGTTTAATACACGAGTAATCACTCCTTACTTCACATCATAATGGTGTTAAAATGATTTTTTAAGGATCCTATGGTCAAAAGTGTGCGAAAAAGACTATCAATAGCTAAATGGGAGGCATGTATCAGTACATAATCTAATTCTTCCAGATTGTGGAAGAGGAAGTGAAGTGTTCTTTGATGAATCTAACATCATGTTAGGTGTTTTAGGTGCTTGGTTGATTCTGAAAACTCACGTACAAGCATTACAAGAAGACAATGAAAAATCAAAATTGATGAACCTATTTTATGAGATGCAATTAGTGTTTCCTAAAAGTCATGATAAGTATTCTGTATCAACATTGACAGTTACCTATACCATCCTTGAGAAGGTGAAGAGCTATAAATTTTTAGATCATGAGGTCCCTATTCTCCAATAGAGAAATTCATGAGATGTGCCGCCTCCAGATTGTCCTATAGACAAATATTTCATCCTTTGTATACATTGATCTGTCTTGTTTCATACACATATGATATTGTAAGTGATACGTGAGTTCCACACTTCTTAGTAGACATTTTTTTTCTGGTGTTCTATGATGTTTCAAGATATATAACCCCTATAGTGGTGGTCTGGGATGAAATTTCAGACATTTTTCTATATTACTAGTTGTTCAACCAATCAATATGTGATGTAAGAGCACCTAGGGACTAATTTATTGTTACAACCTCTTCTAGTCCCATAATTGAAATATGAATATGTTTCTAAGCAATTTATAATCAATTTATTAAGGATTCATAGAGGTAGAAATGTTGCATGGGTTTTCCTTGATTGAATGATGAATGTATCCTACGTACATAATATTTGGAAGACATTATCAGTTGATGAGTTGGGAATATTGTATGTATGTGATACCGTCTGACTACATGGGTTCCCTCATACTATTGTTTCATAGAGGGACACCCACTTCACCTCGTGGTTCTAGGAGGGGTTGTAGAAGACTACTTGTACATAGGTGACTTTGAGAAAAACATTTCACCCTTTGATCGATTGTCAGTCATAATGGATGATAATGATTTTAGAGGACATGATCAGAGCATGTATCAATTACTTCTATTATTATTGGGAGAATCATATCCCTATCATAGATTTTTTCTACCATAATATCTTTCTAGTGATAATTCAGATGTCTCCTTTTGAGGCCTTGCAAGGTAGGTCATGTCATCCACCGCTATTCCATATAGAGGCAAGAGAGGTATCCCTATTAGGTCCCCATATTGTGAAGGATACTTATGAGTAGGGTTATCCAACAAATAAGTATTTTTCTACTTCTCAGTCTAGAAATACGTAGTATTATAATCACTGCTAATGACCTTTGGGGTTCGAGGTCTGGGAACATTATTCCCTACAGGTATTATCTAGGATTCGAAATATATCAATTAATGTGTTAGGTAAGTTGTTTCTTTGTTATGTAGGATATTTTGAGATTCTAGAGATAGTATAACTAGTAAAAAATTGGTTTCTCATACCTCATAGGTATCGTTCCATACATTACATCTTCCCTATTTCACTGCTTTATTGGTATATTGTTTAACTGTCTCATAATTTTGATCCAAAGGATATTGAGAGAGAAGTTGATGCTAAATTTTAGGATTATAATATACACATAATTGAACTATGCATGTATAATATACAAGGATGGTATGTACCTTTGGTTTAGGTGTTATGGCTGCATTACCATGTGCATGATGACATTCCAGAGTGGGAGGCTGGCGTACATGCCCAATGAACAAATTTTTTCTACGTAAGTCTTTCAAATCCCTTATTAGATGAACTCAACGAGGTGTTACTATAATGGGGGAATACTATAAGAACTGAGTTTATATATCACACATCAATCCATTAAATTTTGGTCTAATTATTTATATATTATATAAGATGGATTCCTATTGAGTTATAGAACTGTTTTCATGTGTTCAAATCTTCTTAAGAGATCGTAACCTCATTCAGTGAATGAAATATACTGGATGAATGATTATTAGAAACTGTGAAATCCAAACCATAAAATTAATTCATACTATGTTATGATGGACAATGGGGTGAATAATGGTGCAATGTTTTCCCTAACCATACACCAGTGGCTAAAAACCTGTTCAAGAGCTTCTAAAAGTGTTATAGAATTGATTTTCATAGTTGGAAAATGGTTTCTTTGACTTTTAATCCAAACCATGTAAAGTTCCTCTCCTTACAATAAATTTTGCATGATTGGTGGGAGGTTTTTTTCTACCATATGCCCAACCAACATGACACATGTTTTTGGGTGATTTTATAAAAATTACATCAATGATCTAAAAAAATTTACACCTCTTCCCCTATTTTTATTTTAAGTAATGGAGGCCCACAATTCTCATCTTGTATCTCCATTTTTTCCCTATTTGTGGACACTAATCCTTGTAATCCTTCAAGAGTATGGTTGAAGTGTCATAAATATCACTAGATTCTTGATTGTAACATCTGAAATCATTTTTAGCCATTTTTTCTCTTCTTCCAATCTATAAAACTATTTGGATGAAGGATCATTTGCCTTATTTTTTGGGAACTGATTAGTTTTTATATATCACCTGATTGAGGTTGAACCGGAGTCTAATATCATATGAGGATAGTTGTATGAGTATGAGTTATGTCATCCATAACTCATCACAAAACTTTCATCACTATATAAACTACCATGTGTGCACACTAATTTCACCAGGTGTGATTTATTAAATTCATTTTCCATAATTATAGTCATTATAACCATATTCACAGCCTCCGATTAAATATGTTAATAATCATTATAGGTTACGTCATTAATTTTGACCACCAAAATTAGTGTGATTCCTTTAATTATTCATATTTATGTTTTTCATGTATGTTTGTGCCACCATTCATGCGTTGTTAGGATTTACCATACTTGTGGTAAAGCTTCCTTAATTAAATAATTATTTAAAATACATTGACTATCCATTGAATGTCTTATTATCACATGAACCTTCTAATATATGTGTTTTACTTCATTAATGAATCTTAAATTTGTTATATTAGAAAGTATATTTTGTATATGATTTGGTCTAATTGGATGTAATTGAGTGGCTAGGTTGTGCATCTATAGAACCCCTTTCCCTGTTTAATAGAAGGTAGTGGAGTGATCCTAATAAGTATATTAAGACATAAATAAATTAAATAGTAACATTCCATAATATCCTTTTCAAACTAATGAAAGGTAATGGATTGAACCAAATTATTTATTGAATTGAATGAGTGATAGATGGCCAAATTAAATTAATTAATTCATTATTTGGTTCAAAAAAACATATGGACCATGACCTTACTATAGAAGTGGTAAGACTCGAGATCACATTGGATTTTTGAGGAAATGAATTGAGCACTTAGGGAATCCACTATTATTTAGGGATGCTAGTTTTTTTGGTTGATACCCACCATTGAACCTAATATTTTTCCATATATGGATTCCTAATATGACACCCTAGGATCCCTCCATTATTTTTACAGGATGAATTGGATACCCTCCTTGGATCCAACATTATTTCTACAGACTTGATGATCAATTGATACACCTTTGGCCCCACTCACTAGTTATAACATCCCTATCTTTTCATACATTAACATTACATGCCTTTTGTAGAATACCTAAAACAATATACAAATAAACTTTGAAAAAAATAATAATCTATTACCATTGGAAACATAAATATATAAAAAACAATACATAAGTGAGATAAATTATCTCCCACCATGTTCTTCAGGACTATTGCGCTTCTTAGACACATAGAACATAATAAATATCATCATAACATAGAAAATGAGACATAAAAAGTTCTAAGATCATATTATCTGTAAAGGGAAACATGTGAGAATGTAAGAATAAACATGAGCATACTAGGTATGCGAATGTGATCATAACATTAAAAGATCATACCCTTCATATCATAAGACTAGAAACACGAATCATTGAAAAAATATTGGTAGTTCATAAGACATGAATTATACGAAATAAAGAACATAATCCATGAAATCATTTCCTAGGAATAAGAAATTTTATTGAGGAATATAAAAACATGTGATATCATTTCCTATAATGATAGACACATTGCTTGAAACTAATCAAGTTACTTCATGGGACCCAAACCTACTATCTGAGACACACAACCATCCACAGTCACATTCATTTTCTTGTAATGGATTAGGATTCATCATCCTCCCATAGTGTATTGTGTTTCCCCATATTCCAACTTCATGGTTACTACACTTATTAGGAGATACACACCACCATCCCCAGCCACAGTCCTTTCATTACAAGGGATTAGGTTTCCATAACATCCAATAGATGATCAAGCCATTCGAATTGATTCAAATCATTATCTCATTGAAAATAAATCATTACCCAATTCATTGGAGGGAGATATTGGTCCCACCAATTTCATAATAAAATCATTCAAACATGATCCAAAAGATAATAAAGTTTTCATAATATCGTGACCGATAAAAAGAGATGGTCTTTGTAAACATCCAATAATAATACCATGAAATGAAATGTGTAACAATAAATTTTCATCAAATCATAACCTATATATGAGAGATAGGTTTCAAATATATTTCATCAAAGCATAATATGTGAAAAGAAGCAGTTTTCAAAACCACATAACCTATGGAAGAGAAATGGGTGTCATAAGAATCGTTACATCAAAAAATAAACGTTCAAGAAAGAACATGAATGAAAATTTTTGATATTTTCTTCAAAGGGTAGGATTAATATCAAAAAATTCCATCTTTGATGGAATTTTACTTGAAATGATATTTTTGAAAATATTTCATGAGAAAAATATCATTCCTTCTTTAAAAAAGGCTATTTAAGATATAAAACCTTTTTAAAACCATTTTCTATAATATAAAATTGAAAAATTATAAAGAAATAATTGAGAACATTTTTTAAATTTTATTATTTTATAACATATAAACATTGTTTGAAAATGTTTTTAAAACCATTTTCCTTGAAAGCATATAAAAGAAACTTGAAAACATTTTAAAACCCATTTCATTTAAAATAATTTGAAAAAAATAAAAGAAACCATGAAAACTATAAAAAATTAAAAAAAATAATTTTCCCTTGGATAATATATTTTAATATAATATTTGAATAGATTTTCGAAAACAAGGTTCTTAAATTTCATGGAATGTGTCTCAAAGAAAAAAAATCGATACAAAACAACTTTTCAGATTTGGTAACTCTTGAAACATAAACCCCATGAAAGAGAGATCATAAAGTGGATATATAAGTACCCATAAAATAAATTATAATAATAATACAATATATTCATGGTTATTATAATTACAACACAAAATATTTTATTGGTGAATATGGTATAAATCTCAGAGAAATAAAAGTGAGACTAGAAATCACCACACCTTGTGTCTTTACTCTCATTTTAGTCATTGAAGCCCCATATATAATAAATATAATTTTATAAAAAGGTACAATATTAGTATTTATAAAATCATAAATGGTTTTATTTTTACTTTATATTTCTACCTATTTAATAATTCGATGTTAAGGTTTAACATTCGGGTAATATCCTCTATATTCTTCGCATCTGTCTTAATTTGTTATAACTTTGGTCATAATTCTTATATCATTATTTAAAAAATTTAAACAATGATATAAATATAAGTTATTTTCATTAGATTAGTATTTTAATCATTCATAGAATATATAAGTATGAAATTCAATACACTGTTCATGGAGATGGTAGCCATACGTATGCATGGACAATATTTCCATTTAATTGTCGTATTGAAGGAAAGTAAGTAAATGAAATATATGTGTATATATATGTATATATATAATTATTCCATTATAATTATTATATCATATCTATCAAATAATTCTAGTAAAACAACCCTTAATACATTCTGTGTAGTGTTTGAACAAATCAAATCTCTTCGAGGGGGTGGCAGTCCACACTTCCTCAAACAAAATTATCTTATTAAAAAAATTGAAAATTTAAAGATATGTATTATAAATGAAATTAATAATCCTAATTAATTATTATATATAATATATATAATATATAAATATAGTTTCCAGTATAATTTTCTCCATGAGAGGTAGTAAGGTAAAATGAATAATCATCATTTCATGAGGTGAGAGTTCACCATACACATAAAGAATATGATCGTTACCCATTATATTTAAGTGTGTGTAAGTGTAGGTCAAACCCTTAGTATATAAAAAATAATGTTATATTGAGGAATTTTATTCTGTTAAATAAAAATGTAATAAGAATAATTTAAAGAGTGTATAATTAAAATAAAAAAGAGGAGCATGTGGGAGGGTGTTTCCACTTAATCGGGTTACTCCTTTTGGTTTTCATTAAAGGGCTACCTTGGAAGGTTTTCATCCCAAAGAGATGATTCAAGGAACAAGGGAGAGACATTAGAAAGTGTATTGGGCATATCTTGGCTAAAAAAATATGTTTTGGACGTGTAAAAATGGTTAGAGTTGGTGGTAATTTATATGGAGGGGGGACAAACATGGAATTTTTGAAAAAAACTTAGGTGTACCCACAATTTTACCTTAAAAAGTCATAAAAACCCAATAAAAATCAAGAATGGAAGGTGTGTGGACAAAATATGGCATTTGAATTAGTGCTGGAAACTTGGATAGTTCATTTGGATCCTTATGTTTTATATGTATTCCCTTCTTAAGATTAATTTTACATTATTAACTATAATTAATTTTAACTACATTCACAAATTTTTTTGGTGAAAAAATATTTGACATTATTAGAAAATTTAAATTATAATGATTCCAAATATGTAATCCATTTTTCAAAATTATAATCATTGAATTGGTAGATTGTATTTTAAAATTAATCTCAAAAATAGGATGTCACTGTTGGTTTTTAATAATAATGAGCACCTCGACTCTTATTATTAAATAAATAGAAAATTACATCAAACAATATGAAGGGATTTAATAGATGTATTTTTTATGAATGGGTAAAAGATAAAGAGGGAGTGTATTAGCATGAATGGATACATCTTTGACAACTCCTTTTTTTCATGTGCATTATCAAGAGAATTAGCTTCACTAAAATCATGGGTGATAATATAGTTCATTATGGAGAGCTTAGCCATGAAATCTGTCTATCTTGTAGTGACCGTCAAAAACATATAGGTGTTACCAAGCCTCACCAATTTCACAATGGTAGTCGAGTATCCTTAGAACAAAAATTAAATCCAACTTCATTTTATCATTATTTGTACATCATTTATGATAGAAAACATTTCAGCCTCTAGGGCTATGTGATGTCCACAAGGCCCATAAAAAGAGTCCTTGATATCACTGTTATGGTCCTGGGTGACAACCTCAAATCCTGCTATCCCAAGGATTCATTTAGAGGAACCATCCAGGTCTCATTTTAATCATCCAAAAAAAGTAAGATACTAAAAGAGTTCAAGAAGACCATGAGGTGAAGGGTATTTACCTAGGATGTTGAGGCATCGTAGCACAATGAAGTCACATACTCAGTTGCTACAATGAAATTTTTGAAATGGATTTGCATTAAGAGTGGATTTGGAAATTTTTGTTAAGGTAGATTACTCAAAAATGGAGCTTCTTTGTGTACATAATTAATATTTACTCACAAATAACATGCAATATTTCAGCACAACCAACATTGATAAAGTTCGTATGCTTCTTGGACATCATAATATTTCGGTCCTTTTGAATGAATTAGTAAATTCCATTTCTGTAAAATAGATTTGGGTAAAACACCTCAAATAGAGAATTCCATAATGAAGCATCAATATTATAGGAACAGAAGATTTTGTACACACATTCCCTATATTGGTGACAAAAAAAGATCTTGAAAAATGGGTGATGCCACTGTTTTTGAGACAATCATCATATAGAAGTCTGTAAAAAGATAGTCTCGGCTGGAGAGTGAATCATGAAGGTCACATACATCGATCATGGAATCCCCCAATCTAATAAGGTGATCCTTGTATCTCTTTTGTGTGAAAATCTTTCGAGTTTAGAAGTCCATTTGGGGCGGTTCCCAAACAAAGAAATCATCTTGTGGAATGAAAAATTGATTAGAATGCATAGATTTTAATTAATCTGATAGAGTTTACATGTTTCTCATATGATATTTAAAGAATATATTAAGATAATGAGTTTTATCTTATTTGTATTTCATGTTCTGTAGGGGATTCCCCATCCAATTATCTATCCAGAATTGAAGAGAAGAGTTGGCATTAACTAGCTAATGAGCATGTATATTCACCTTAGCAAACATAGATTTCAAGGTGAAATTGGATATACTGACCTACATAGGACTAATTAAAAAACATTATCTAATTAAACATCAAAACCAAATTGAAATATAGTTAAACTATTTTAAATTATTTGATGAAAAATAAAATTTTAATTAAAATTCTTTATTTATCACTATTCATCTTAAATTGATTTTTCTCAGAAAAATCCCAAAAAATTCACCCAATGCTAATTGAGAAATTATAAATTCAAAAAGGATGTTTATTATCTCAAATTTAGATTTTATGTGTTTAAAATTCCATTTTTTTACATAATGACATGAAAAGAAATACATTTGGTAAAATACTATTTTTTAACATATACAGACTTTACAAAAAATTATATATTTTTATCAATATGTTATATTTATATAAAATAATTATATAAAATATTTGAAATGTAGTTATTACTGTTAAAATTACCATATTTTATTGAAAGTCTATAAATATATAATTTAAATAATTATAATAATACAAATATGTTTTTTAAAAGACTCAGTGTTGCGTGTTCTGTATTCCAAGTCAGTGTTTTGTGTTGCATAATACAAGTAGGTGGTCTGTGAAAGAAATGATTGAATTAGTTCAATATAGTAATTCAATGAAAAATATTTAATTTTAAAAAAAGGTCCATAAAAATTTATAATATTATATTCTACCCACTATGAAAAGAATATATCCCTTAAAATTCTTCATTCTGGTTCAAAAAAATGAAGATACTTCTGCTTCATCATATCCTAAAGTTCCCACGTAACTTCTTCTAAATAGTTATTTCCTAATATAATATTTACCCAATGATTAGTCTGATTTCATACATTATTTTCTATATGATGTATAATTTAAACTAGTTGGTCCTCATACTAAATATCCTGCTCCAGTGGTATGACCAGTGATTTCAGTAAATTTGACGGGTTAGGTATGTACTTTCGTAAGAGAGATACATGGAAAACATCATGGAGTTGAGAGAGGGTTTGAGTAAGTTCTATGAGATAGACTACCATCCTGATATGATATATATTTTTAAATTGATCAGTATACATATGGATTAGTTTCCATTTCTTCTCGAACCTCGTTACCTTATTATGGGGAGAGATTCAAAAAAATATGTTTTCAACACCTTCAAATTCTAGATCTCACCATTGGTTATCAGTATAACATTTTTGTAAAATTTGAGATGCCTTAATTTTCTTCTGAATGGATCTAACATTCTCTTCTATTTCTTTACCAATATTATGTACCAAGAGATTTTATTCTACAACTTCATACCAACACATTAGAGCCTTACATTTTATCCCATAGAGGTATTCATAGCTTCCATCTAAATGCTTGGATGAAACTTTTATTATAAGAATACTCATATAGAGGAAGGTTATCATCCAAAACACCACTAAATTCTAGAGAACATAATCTCAACATATCCTCTATGTTTTGAATTGTTCTTTTAGACTAAACATCTATTTTAGGATGATAAGCATTGATTAAATTAAATACCATATCAAGTTCTTGCTAAATAGTTTTCCAGAACATTAATGTAAATTTTTTATCCCAATATGATACAATGGAATGTGGAACTAAATGAAACCTTACCACATCCTTAATTTATATCTTGGTAGGCTAGTTTAGAGTGAAATATACTCTAATAGTGATGAAGTGTGAGGAATTTTTAAGGTGATCAACTACCACCCATATAGCATTAAACCCTTTGGGGTTTTGGGGAGTCCAATGAAAAAAATCCAAAGTGATTCTCTACCATTTCCATTCTAGTATAAGTAATAGAGGTAAAACCACTTTAAACCTTTTCAATTTTATACTAAATTTAGGGGCATATCAACTACTAAGATAAAAACTCGGTGATATCTCCTATAATGACTTCCCACCAGTTGTATTATTTAAAATACATATACTTTTTCATACATCCAGGATGAATATAGAATAAAGAAGTATGAGATTTCTCTAATATATTCTTCTTCAAACCCTGTATGGAATAAAGTCGCATATGGTTCATGAACATTATCATTCCATCGTGAACAAGGTTAGACTTTGAATGATTTCTAGTATTCTTTTGCAGCACTAAATCTTCCTTATGCTCATCCTTAATCTTCACATTGATATAGGGTTGAACATTCATATTAAAAAGATAATATTTTCCCAAGCCTTCAATATTTATTGTTACATCCTTTTCAATTATAGAAATATTATATCTTTTGTGATACTTATCATAGATAATCATTTATGATCCTTTCGACTCAAGGAATCTTCCACCTTATTTGATTTCATAGA
Source organism: Viscum album (assembly GCA_963277665.1). Classification (NCBI taxonomy): domain Eukaryota; kingdom Viridiplantae; phylum Streptophyta; class Magnoliopsida; order Santalales; family Viscaceae; genus Viscum; species Viscum album. Next base: position 1,347,103,739 of record OY728148.1, on the reverse strand, counting down.
GTGTTAATGTATTCTGAAGTCATAGTAATTTATCAAATCTAACCATCTTCCCTGGTGCATTTTCAACTGCTTATGTGTTAATATATATTTCATAATTTCACTATAAGTATATATATCAAAATTTTCTCAATAAATATAGTGATGCATATTTTTAATTCAAAAATTACTGATGCTAACTCTAAATCATGATTTGTGTAATTTTTCACATTAATGATATACTATAATGAGGCATAAGTGATAACGATATTATTATTCATAATAACACATCCCAATACCTTCATGTATGGATCAATAAATAATAAAAACACTTATCCACAACATTGAAATATAAGAAAATGTTAACTAACCATCATTCTATTTAGTCACTTGAAATTTTACTCACATTCATCTATCTAGAGTGACATGTAACCCTTATATGTTATATTGGATGGAGGATCAGATAGTCGTAAAAAATTATACACAAAACGTCGATAACATCAAATTAATCTAGGAAAGCTATGGATCTCAGTCACTAAGGTTGGTCTAGGATAACATTCAATAGACACTATCCATGATGGATCTACTACATTACCATATCTTGAGATTATGTTACCCAAAAAATAAGCCTTTTTCATCTAGAATTCAGAGTTTCTAAATTTTCCATATATTTTCATCTTTTTTAGGATATTTAGTATGTTTATGAAGTGATATTCATGCTCTTCCTTATACATTTCATAGATAAAAACATCATCTATAAAGACTACCAAAAACATATTGAGGTAACCCCTAAAAAATTTATTCATTAAATCCACAATGATATAATGTAAATTAATAATATGAAAAGTAATTATACATATTAATACTATACATAATTTGTAAAGAATTAAATCTTGGGTAAAACTTCCTTACTGACCCCCAATTGATGACACCTAGAACAATGTTCAATATGGTAAAAGTATTGATCTTTGTACAGTTGATTGAAAAGTCATGAATACAAGTAAGAGGATACTTTTTCTTGATTGTGATGTTATTGAACATCTGATAATCAATGAATGTCCACATTGATCCATCTTTCTTTTTCACAAAAATAATATTTTCACCCCGTGGTGACATAAGTGGACAAATGAATTCCTTCTCATGGTTTTCTTGAAGTTTAATCATCTATTCATTCAACTCAATTCATTATATTAAATAAGGATTATATGAAATTGGTGTCGAACAAGGTTTGAGATCAATTGATAACTAAACATAACATTTTGGTGGAATTCTAGGAAACTCTTCTGCAAAGACAACCACAAATCCTCAGGAAATAAGAATATCATTTATTTCAATTTTCTCCCCAACCATTTGAGATAAAAAAACATATGAATGGTAATTAAAACCCATACAATAGATATAATATCCATAGGAAGTTCATACTTATCATCACATTTATTTATGATCATATGAGGGTTTGAAATGTTAAATGTAACTTCCATTACTTGAAAAATGATTAGGGGTTTATTCAGTGAAAGATAATCCATTCCTAAGATGGAATCAAATTTGACTAAAAGAATGAATGGAATGATTTGTAGGAAGTACATCACCATAATCATCGAATATAGAGGAATAACATACTTGATATCCGATCATTATACCATTAGAAGATTTAATTTCTAATTCTATATCTAGTAATTTATGGGGAATAATAATACCCTAATAAAATTATTTTTTATATGAAAGAGTGGGTATATTAAGAATCAAATAATACTATAACAGTTCTTGAGTCGATGATATGTGTACCTTTCAAAACGTTATTATCACAAACCTTGTCAGAAATAGTGACCAAATGATATTTCCCCATGTCCCTTTGTTTAAGAGGTTATTGACATCAATCATTATCATGAGCCCATGGGTTTTGTAACTGGTTAGCATAATTCCCATTTTTATTACAATTGATGAAATGTAGTGTTGGAGGTGAATTTTATATATATATTACTCTATTTAAATCATTATACAACTTCTTCCCATCAGGGTGGATATCAATTTCATGATGTCCTACCCTTATGTACATAAAACAGTTATTATAACCCATAATGCAATTACCTCTAGGATTTATTCAACACATAGAGCATAAAGGAAGGCTCGTATTTGTCTCTTCATGCTTTTTTTATTTTCCTTTGAACTCAATATTTATTTTCATTTTTAATCGATGAGATTGATTTTTTTAACACCAACCTCCATTTAAACATGGATTGAACAACACACAATAACTTCCTAGATAATAATGTATATTATCAAAAAATCTCTTATTAGACTTTTATTTATGACAATGAAGAACCTATCAACTTTACTTTTGTGTTGGATTATAATCCCAGAAGTATAACTAACAATTCTTCTAAAATTAGCCTCGTAGGTACGAAAAGATTCATCATCACTTTTCTTCAACTCAATGAAATAATTTTTTACCATCATATGAAGTTAAAAAGGGAAATACATATTGGATAATAAGAACTAATACACACCCAAATATATATATTCAATTTTATCATGATTCGTCATATAATTGTTTTGAGTACACAATTGTTTTGCTTCATCTTCTAACCAATAAAAATGTATAATGAATATATTTTTATCTAAACATAGGAGAACTGATAATATCTTTTCAATGGTACTAATCTAGTGTTTAGAAACAAGTGGATTATAAGACCTTCCTAAATAAGGTGGAAATTTCCTCTTGAAGGAATTAACAAAATTCTACTTCTTATAATTCTTGTTTGGAATCTCAATATGATTCATAGCTTGAGAATGATGTGTGAGAATAAAAATGAGGTTTTTTATTCATGATCCCATATATTTTGGATTATTATGTGAAAAACCATTACATTTTCCATCATAATCATAGTTAATGCAATTCTTTAAGATTCCAACAATTGACTAACATCAAAAAATCATAGAGTAGAAAAAACAATCACAGTGGGGAACCACATAATCATAAAAAACCTATATAAAGGATTTTTAAATTATGAATCACTCTTTAATATTTGAAACCTTTGTTTTATCCTATGTTTATTCATATCTAACATATATTCAAATCCTTCATGAGGGTTTGTGATGTGTTTTGTGAAATTCCAAATAACATCCCCTGGTAGTGTCAAACAAGGTGTATAGTAATGTCTTTTATCGTGTACATGGTTACCCCGAGTCAAGTATGACACACCATGTTAGAGTTGTTACTTATAGGTACATTTTTGAGAGATCCACATCCAATTTTAGTATACTGATATCAATGTATTTCTAAGAAACCACTCACATTATCCTTTACTAAAAATCTTGGACATTTTCCTAAATTTTTCTATATCCTTAGAATTGTCCACAGACATGTCCTGAAGGATCTCAATTTTTTTATCATAATATATTCATAAGGTTAAATAAAAATTTTCTTTGAAACCAAATATATAAAATATATGATTTTATACATTAATAATACATAAATTTTTCAGAATACTTAAAATATTTTTAAAACAGATGCCAAAATATCATACAAGTCTAGTGTCGTTGGAAACATGGAAACATAAAAAGTGGTATGTAAGTGAGCTAAATTATCTCCCACTTTGTTCTTTAGGGCCATAACCTTTCTTAGAACCATATTAAATAATTACTATCTTCATAAACTAGGGAACAAAACATAAAAAATGGGTGAGCTCAAAAGCTCATTAAGGGTTAACAAGGGAGCCACTTAAGCCAAAACCTTAGCATATGGGTACACGAACATGATCATTTTATTTTAAAATTACACCCTATATATAATAATATTAAAAACATGAATCATAAAATAAATCTTAGATTTTTATGAGAAATAAATCAATAAGAAAAAATTAAAATAATCCATGAAAGAATATCATAGGAATAAGACATAGAATTGTGTCACACATGAACTTGTGATATCATTCCCTAAAAGTCAAGAAGCATTTCTAGATATTATCAATGAACATCCTGGGAACCACACAGACTGGTCAGGACACACCACCATCCTTATTCATAGTTTTCGTCTTGTATGGGATTGGGTTTCCCCATCTTCCAATAGTGGATTGGGTTTCCCCATCTTCTAACTTTATAGTGACTACACCTTCTTGGTGGGACACACAACCATCCCCAGTCATAGACCTTTCCTTGAAAGGGATCGAGTTTTACATTGTTCCCATAGTAGACCATTCTTGAAAACATAATTCACATATATGTCTCATGAGATATAAATAATTATCCAATTCATTGGAGTAGGATATTAGTCGCACCCTTCTCACAAAAAAATCATTCACACATTTTCCACCATATAATAAAACATTCATCATATCATGACCCATAAAAAGAGATGAGTTTTGTATAAAACCTATAATATTTCCATGAAATGAAACTAATAAGAATAAATTTCCATCACAACATAAACTATAGAAAATAGATAGGTTTTATAATCACGGTATCGAAGAATAACCTGTGAAATGATGTAGGTTTCAAAAGAATATAACCCATGGAAGAGAAATGGGTTTAAAAAGCATCATTAAATCAAAAAATAAACCATTCAAGAAACAATATAAATGTAACCTTTATATTCATTCATATAAGGGCATATGTAACATAAAAAAATGACATATTAGATGGAAAATAACATGGAATTATATTTTTGAAAAAACAATTCTTGAGGAAAACAAAATTTTTTATTTGAAAAATGAACTTTAAAAAATAAAACATTTTGAAAACCATTTTCATTAAAATGAACATAAAAACATATAAATATCCCATTGAAAATATTTTTAAATCCATTTTCCTTGAAAGCTTATAAAAGAAGCTTGAAAACTTTTTGGAAACCATTTTTTTGAAAATACAATGAAAAAAATTTAAATGAATATTGAAAAAGATAAAACATTTATAAAATTCCATTTCCATAAAAATTATCTTAAAATATCATAATTGAAAACATTTTTTATAACATGGTTGTTGAATTTCCTAGCATGTGTCTTAAAGAAGCAAAATTAAAACAAAACAACTTTTTTGATTCAGTAAATCTTGAATCATAAACACCATTTAAGATATATTATTAAATTTATATATAAATACCTTGAAAATTAAAGATAAAAATGATATAATATATTTATGGGTAGTATAATTACCACAAAAAAGATATGAGTTGTGAATAAGATGTAAATCTCAAAGAAATAAAAGCAATACTAGAAATCCCATTCCATTGTATATTGACTCTCATAATTCTCATTAAAACAACCTATAAAATAAATATTATTTTATTATACATAAATGTATTCAAATATATAGTACCATATTTTGTTTTATTATGAAATCATATTACCTGATTCTACATTATTCTATGTTGACGTTTCACTCTGGGTAATATTCACTTTGTTCTTCACATGTGTCTTAATTTGCTATATCTTTGGTCTATATACATATATAATGATTTGATGAATGTAAAACATGATATAAATATAATTTAAATTCAGTATATGTTTATAATAATAACTTATATAATATTTATGTATGAAATGGAATACACTATTTAGGGAGATGGAAGGTCATACGTACACAATAATGTTGTTTCCATTTAATTGTTATAGTGAATGGAAGAAAGTAAATGAAATATATGAATATATATGAACATATAAAATAAATATCATATCATATCATATCATATATATCATATATTTTTACTAAAACCCTCTTTAATATATTCCTAGTAGTGTGTGAATGAATCACATCACTGTGAAGGGGTGGTAGTCCCCACATCATCGAGCAAAATTACTATATTTACATAAAATGGAATGTATAAAGATATATATTGTAAAAGAATTAAATAATCTTAAAATCATAAAATTTATCACATATCTCATGAATAAATATATTTTTCATCATAATTACACTAATTATAGGTGTTAAAGTAAAACAAACAATCATCATTTTGTGTGGCAGTTGTTCATTGTGCACGTAAATAGTATATTCATCACCCATTAAGTGGAAGTGTGTGTAGGTGTAGGTAAATAACTTAGTATAAAAACATCTCAGTATATGTAAGATATTATTTTTGTTAAATAATAATGTAATAATGATAATTTAAATATTGGATAAAGAAAATAAAAGAGAGGATCTTGATGGATTGTGTTGCCTCTTAATCGAGAAACTCCATTTTGTTTTCACCAAAGGGCTACCTTGGAAGGATTTCTACCAAAATGGAGGTTTCAAGGAGGAATTTAGGGATGTTAGGAAGTGTATTGGTAATATATTAGATAAACATAATATGTTTCATCAGTGTAAATAATGGGTAGAGTTGGTGTCCATTTATAGAGAGGTGGTACAAACATCGCATTTTTTAAAACAAGTTAGGTGTACTCAAGTTTTTACCCAAAAAAAAGTAATAACACCAGACATAAATAAATAATAGAATGTGTATGGAAGAAATATATCCTTTAATATTTATTATGAAAATTTTATAGTTCATTTGGGCATGTAATATTTATATTTATTCCTTTATTACTTTTAATTTTACATTAATAAAGGTAATAAATTTTAAATACCTTCACTAATTTTTTTGGTCAAAAAATAAGTTGAAAATATTAGAAAATATAGAGTTTGATTATTAAAAATAGTTAATACATTTTCCAAAAATATAAAACATATAAGTGGTAGAAAATATTTTAAAATTATTCTCACGGACAGGACCACACTTCGAGTTTTTAAAGTAACAAAGAACAAGAATTTACTACGTTATTATATCAAACTTAAATGTGAAATTGGTTCCAATTACCTAAATAATACTAATAGAAACAAATTTTATATAACTAAATATATAACAAATTTAAAATATAATTTAACTATTTAAATTAATAATATGAAATATTAGTTTTGTATTAAAATTCATGATTTTCACTATTCATCCAAAAAATCATGTTTTCGAAAAAAATCATGAAATTAAACCTAAGATAATTTTAACATTATAAATTAAAAATGATGTATATTTTATCAAATTTAGTTTCTAAATTTTCAAAAATAAATTTTATTTTTTTATATGGACATGAAAAGCAGTTCATTTAAAAAATAGTATTTCTAAAATATAAGACTTTACCAAAAATTAAAATTTTCATTATCAAATTGTTCTATTTATATAAAACTATTGTAAAAAATATTTAAAATGTAGTTATTAAAATTCAAATGACTATGTTTAATGTCTAGTTTATAACTATCTCATTTAAATTATTATAACAATAAAATGATGTTTCATTAAAAATCAATGTTTTGTACTACATATGCATGATCACCATTAGGTGTATCTCAAGCCATGTTCGTGTCATGTGAAAGGAATGTTTAAATTTTTTAATTTTAAACCATCAATGATAATTAATACATTCTAAAAAATAGTTCTATAAATACTCAATGTGTTGCACTACTTATCCCATTTTACCTTGGATGTATTCATTGGACTTGGTTAGAATTACATTATTTCTGAATTCTTTAGGTGATTCTATTTTGATTTCATGCTTAGCCTCTAGAGTGGATAAAATTTATTACCTTATTTTTGGACCCTTGATTTCATGTAATCCTTGGTTGTTACCTTGGATCCTATTTATTATGAATATCATTATAGGATGACATGTATACCTTGGATACATTACTTTTTCTATAATGTCAAAATTTCAGTGCAAGTTATAAATAATGTGACACATATAAACTGTAACATAATTAATTAACGAAATGGTTATCTATTTAGACACTAGATGAGGGTGAATACGGTACTTGGGTATTTATGTTATTATAGTGATTTTATTTTATATATACATTCTTTAACACTATTTCACCTTATAATGCACATAATAGGTGTTATAGACATTATTGGTGGTGACCTAATGACATTTATCTCACACCCTATTTTTGCTACCATTGGAACCTGGGAAGATTACATGTATGTAGGTGTTGACAAAGGGAAGCACCCCCATTGGAAACTTGATTTATTGACTGTGTTAGGATGGTGTTGGGTTGCAGATGATGGAGATGAAGCTTGGGATGCTTAGATATTTTTTTTGGATTCTCTTTTTATACTTATGTATAACATGTATTTTATGTTGAATTTTAATCCATATTTTCTTGTTATATAGTGATATAACATGTGTTATCAGCTTTTAATCTGATTATCAGGTGTTCATGTCATTTACCATTCATGTATGCTTCAACTTTTCTATTTGTTTATAAATATTTTTCTAAATACCTATTATTACTTTTATATTTTGTGATACACTATAGTATTTAGGGAATAGTCTCACCATGGATACACTCTAGGAATTTAATACTAGTCAGTAGCCTCTGGTGCTCAGTTAGTTGTTCATGAGTCCTAGTGACCGATGAGGCTCAGGGAACCCCTGAGTGGCATCCAGGTCCAGAATGTCACAACCAAATCTTCTAGCTCCACTTCGTGGGTTGAATATTTTCTTCAATGGGTATAAGACACATATAACCATAAGATATCGCCTCTCACCACTACATTAATACACACCACAATCTGTATCTTAGGGTATCATAGAACACTATGTAATCAACCCTTTAATCTTGAATCATCAGGATGATAGTGCTAGTCAATCTCCATTTTAACCTTTCATATTATTTCTGGAACTTCTATAAAACTATAAAAGGAAACCAATTTGGGTCTTGATAGATAAGGGACTCAAAAAACAAGAATATTATTGCACAAATATCAGGTAATACCAATCCAAATAGAGAAATATCCATACATCTTTGATGGATATATGTGGCTTACAAACTAGAATTTCTTTGATTATCACTATGTACAAGATTACACTTTCCTTATACATGATAAATATGATAATATGGAATTCATTTATCATGAAATACTTTTAGAGTTTTCAAAACAACTAATGATCTGAATGTAATAAAAAGAGTATCCTCAAATGATCTACATGTTCTTCCTCTTAGAATTTGTAAATGTGAATTTAATTGACAAATACCACCATAAAATAGTATATTAAAGGATATAATATCCATTTTATGAGATATTTAAAAATAGATATGATATTTATCCGTCCAAAATTTATCAATAGGTACTTGTTGGAGCAATAGATAAATTATAATGTCATATTAGTTTTGTTCTCCTCACAAGAACACAATTGATGATAACCAGAAATAATGTCTTTCTATGAGAGTTGCCTTTCCCATTTCCCCGGGTCAAACAGGTCATTGATTATTGGTTGTCAATATTACAACTATTGTTACTTTTTTTTGGTTATAATAATCCACACACAACCTCATGATCCCATCAACCATATTGTTGAATAATATTAGAACTTGTATGGTGAAAACACTAGGCTAGAGAAAGCCATTCATGTGAAGGTCCTCCAAATGCACAGTCAATTCTAAATTCTTTTTAAGAGGAATCTAATATTCCCCTGAAGATATCAAATTATTACCTATATGTAATTAAATAACAATGTTGATAAATAATTCTACCTCTTGATGAAAAGTTATTCTAGTTATTTCAATGGATAATATATCTTAATAATCTAATATTATAATAGGGAATTGAAGATATGGTGAGTTTATTTTACCATGTTTTAAGATTTTTAACTAATTATAAATAAGATACACTCTCTTATATATGAGACTTGAGAAATGTATCTAAAATTAATTCTCATTAGTGAAGGAAAATCTGAACCAATCTATCTGAATCCATGGAATACTATGATGGAAAAAATCAATCATTTCATGGATAGTGGAAATCAGTACATAACAAGAATTACATCATACAAGCTCATTGAATCCATGAAAATGTATTATGTGAAAATATCACCACCAATAGGAAAGTAAAACATAAAAAATATAAGTGTAATCACACATTCTTCTTCAGGATGAGTCTCTATATTTAATGTTCAGGTTGGAAACTCTACAAGAATCAATAGTTCTTGAATAAGGGATAATGAAAGAAATTGATATGTTACACTCATATTGTTGATGCTCCTTTCTGTCACAAAGTCTAACGTCTAAAAATGGGAAATACCTTAGTCCAAAGTGATTCATCTTTTGAAGAAACATCAAAAACTGACAAAGGCATGAACAAAGATTCATTTTCACTTGGGTCGTTCAAGTTCCACCAAGGTCGTGCAAGTATACTTGCACGCCACCCAATGGTTGTGCAGGTGACTTGCACGCCCTCTTTGATTTTTCGCCCAGGGTCTTCCCTGGCCTATAAATACCCCTGTGCCCCCCCATTTCAGGATAGAAAAATTCCAAAACTCATATTCGATCTCTAGTCACCCAAGTCTCTTCTAGAAGCCTTCTGAAAACTTCTAAGGTAATTTATTACCTAGAATGGAAGGTCTAAACAGAGAAAATAAGGCCTAAGTGTTGAAACTCATCAACACTTACGCGCCTATGTGTCCAGCCCTTAAGGTAAATGGTCACAATTGCGCGCCGCCTTACCCCTTCAACAGAACTTGTGCGCCACTCTTCTGGAAGCCTCTAGGGATAGTACTAAGGGATTGAGCCAAGTCTCGCCCAAGTATTACCCAAAGGGTTGACCGTCACGCAAGTACCCATGTGTCGCGCAAGTATACTTGCGCGAACGGGACATGCGTTCCAATGCAAGACCTACACACCCACTTTTTTTGGGTGTCTCTCCTGCCTATTTCACCTCTCTTGTGCCTATCCATCTCTCCTATTCATGATCCGACCTTCAAAACCCTCTTTAACATCATTTATTTTGGCATGGATTCATTGTTGGCTTCCTTATCTGAATGAAATTTTTTGGAAAATCTCTCAAAAACTAGTGATTTAAATATCTTTATATCACTAAGGTGAGAGACTTCATTTATTTAGCCTCATCCTTTAAATATGAGAGGTTTCCTAACCTGGGCCTCCTTTTAGGAGTAATCCCTAGTCATAATTTCTCTAAATTGGGCATTTTCCTTTGGAGTAAGCACCACTCATAAATTCCATTAACTTAGGCCTCCTTCTCAGGAATATGTCCTATGTATCAAGTATTTTTAACAAACGGGCATTCTCCTTAGGAGTAAGACCAAGTCTTCAAATTTCCCAAACCAGGGCATCCTCCCCAAGAATAAGCCCCAATTTCCAAATCCCTTTAACCTGGGAATCCTTCCTAGGAATAAGGCCCAATCATAATTTCTCTTAACCAGTTTTAATTTAATTTGGATTTGGGATTCCTTCTCAGGAGTAAAACCCAATCATAAGTCTCCTCCTAATATGGGCATCTTCCTCAGGAGTAAGCCCCATGTTAGAGTATCCAAATCTCCATAAATCACATATAACTTTATGGACCTTGTTCCCGGGTTTCTTCTCTGAAGTAAATCCCAATATTCATTTATCTGGGAAGTCATACACACATAAGCCCCATATTATTTCTTATAATTGAAACTTTCATGGCACAATTCTCTGGTTTTACCAATACCTCTTATTTCTCACACCGATCATGACTCACGTGAGCTTAGAGTGTAAAAGTAATTATGAAAACTTTCTTTGAGCCATAAATCATGAAAAAACCCTGTACTTATTTACTCCTACTACGTGGGTTCTGATTACTTTTTTTTAAATAATGGGTACATAGGTAGTGCATCTGTGGGTACGATCCCAACTTTGAAATAATATATGTCCTTATGAATTACAATAAACTTCATGTGCCCCGCTGAGTGGCTTTAAAACCAGATGGTTATCATAATGACCAAGAGATTTCAATATAATGTGTCGAAGGATACCATTGAATAAGAATCTCTAACAAATACAGATGATTATTTATTGATGAAGAACCTCGAATACATATTACAGATTCTATAAATCTCATACATATTAATCGCCTATTGTCAGATCTAAAGGAAAGCTCATTTTCATACTTGGTAGTGTAATAAGGATTCGCAAACATAACTTAAATCTATAAAGAGAGTCCCGGAGTAGAAAATAATTCCCCTCAAAAATGTGTGATGAGTCTGACCTCACATCCTCTCGACCAATGCAAATTCTTAAGCCTCATTAGTTAACAGCTAATGAGAACCTAACTTTGGAAAGTAGGCCCAAATGGATATAGAATCATTGGATGTTTCCGGTTCTACAAACAAACCCGTTAGAAACCGCTTGGAATGTTTGAACCTTAAATCAATGAGGTCATTACCATTTCCAGAGGAAACAAAAAATGGTGAACCCGACATAAATCCTTAACCATGTTAAAATGATGTTTTACTTATTTGTTAGGCCCCTATTTAAAATCAATGAGAGGGCCAACAAAACAATAAATAACATATGTGCTCATCCAAAAGATGTAGAAGCTGAACTTATCTTGATTATGTATATTATATCCAACAGGCACTCTTTTCCAAGATCTTCTGTATTACAAAAAATTACTTCTCTTAAGTTCAAACTTGTGAACACATCTACTGTGAATGCCGCCACTGCTACTCCTACTGGATCGTCGTCCACTATGAGGACAACATCACCTACTCAACAACTTCAACTCTGGGTATCAAATGCGCTGGTTAAAGAATACCATCAACACGGTACTATTCCGACTCTAGAGGCTGCTCGACAAGCCCTCCAAGTCAAGAATTCACCCTGGTTGTCTGGATAGTGACGACCAGAAATCAAGAAGCAGGCGGTGCTAAATACCGTCTTCAACTGTTTCAAGTTTTTATCCACAGAACACGACAAAGATTCCCTCCCATATTCTATAGAGGTTAATGAGAAGGTCAAAAAAGGCCTTAACTCAAGGAAACATGAGTCCTTCCCAATGGCTCCCACTAACAATCGCCGCCAGAATCGTACGACAGTGTGCCCTCAACATGATGAGGGTATCGCCTTCAGGGGTTCGGATCAGGTCCCTCAGACCCGAGCACAAAAGATGAACTACCAGAGGCAAAATCTTGTCAACAGTGAGCAGGTTCTTATCTATGCCATCTCCGGAGAAGTCCACCAACCTAACTTGGTGGAAAGAAACGAGCGGGCACACACACTCATCCGTTTTAATTCAGCTGTACAACATACTTGTCTGGCAGCAACACGCTAATCCCGATAAGTTATCCCGGTAGAGTACTATAGATAGGAACATACACCTGTTTATAAGTCATCAGCTAGTCAGCAAGATTGTATGACTACATATGTTAAAGCCCGCCCACCCAATGTGTTGACAACAGGTAAACATGCACACACACCTACTTACACTCATCAATCCTACCACCAGCCTTATTTTTTAGAATTGAAGGAAGTTCATCAACCTCGTTCGGCAGAGTGAAATCAACAGGCACATACACCTGCTATTATTGATAAATCCTACCAACAGTCTCGTTTGGTAGCACCCGAAGAAGTCAATTGGAAATCCCCAATGACAAACAGGAGGCAGACTCAACTCTCTTCCCCCACACATGAGTACTGTTAGAATTCACTAACAGGAAAAGGAAGACAGAATCAAGAACACATACCTACTCCAAGCACAGAATGGACGTATATTCCTATTCCGGTAGCTGAAATCACCAAACACATTCTGACGATGGTGAAAGAGTAGAAGAAAATCACTGCTCATATTCTGGATGCCGGCCAGAATATTATAACACCTTCAACAGCATCACAAGGAAAGAAAAGCAAATCTATCCCTACTAGTGGAGAGACACATCAACAATTCACTCTGGAACAGACACACACCTCTGTTCCAGTCTAAGAGGGTTGTGGAGCATACTCCCCCATGTCATACGAACCACCAAGTGAGGCACATACACCTGATTTGAGCAAAGATAATCATCCTAACCTGACTATTTCTCCTGATAAGGAACATACACCTGCCCATAATAACCACTTTCATCAAAAAGTGGTTCCCAACGTGAGTAAGAAGGCATCTAAGAAGAAGACCCACCCAGAATATTCAAGAAACCAAGGGCCAATCTGTAATAAGGCCTTAATCGATGCTGGAGTTCTTGATGCACTCAGACAACTATTTGTTGAAACTCAAGATTCTACTCTCTCCGTTCTCAATAGTGGGACCATTAATTCTGAAGGTCTACATCAGAAACATTCTCATGAAGGCTTGATTCATGACAGTTCGGTCAATCGTGAAGTATAATCTTCAGATGAGAGCCACAAGAACCCTCTGTGTGGCTAGGAGACCAAGGAGTAAAATGTTTCATCTTTTGTTATAACCCACCATGGTGGTCCTCCCCCTGATGATGAATTTAGCTGTGAAATTCCTCTCTGCAGTAGTAATTCACATTTCCTGGAAAATTCTTCAATAGATAATGTAGTGATGAGAAATCCCTATTATCTTGAGGAACTTGAAAATGTGAATCCAATCATGTCTGATGCTTTACCACCAGTAGATGAAATATGTTCTCAATCAGAAGATAGCCTGGGGTGTAGGTCATTCTCCGAACCACCCCTGGGTTGTTCATCTTCTAGTTTGATCAGTGAATTCTCTACCGATCTTGTTGAATCTGATGAAGCAACAAGGAAGCACCAACTTTGGTCTAATCAAGTAGAAGAAGCTACATTGAATGATAAAGAGGAAGTACTAAATATGAGAAAACAACTGGAAAAAGGAGAAGTGCCAGTTATGTTTTGGACTTTGGATGAATCTCAGTATGACATTCCAGAGATGTTGACAGAAGATAGAATTCATGATATTCGTCTCAAAATATGGAAAAATCTTTGTCAGTTGAAAAAGAGAATATTATCTTATGATGAATATGAAGATCATTTTAAGATAATAGAAGGGTTACAACTCCAAATTGACTTGTCATCTCTCTTAGTTTCTCGATATCCGAATGCTAAAAAGCAGCAGAGAGCCCTTAAGCGTTCATGCCTTGGTGCACTGAGAAGTTTGCGCCAGTTAATCGGCAATGCCCCATCTGGTATTCATATCAGTGGTTGGGGTGTCTATGGAGCACTACATTTCATTGTACTCTCCTATGAACAAAGCCCACCGAAAGTGGTCTCATGCAATGTTATTGTCCACGGCCGACCACAACCAATTGGTTTTGTTTGTAATCAAAGGTTTTCTCAAGAACATGCCTCAACTAGTTCTTCTCAAAATCAAGAATACAAAGAACAAGTTGTTGAATTACTTTTGCATCAGGAAAACAAGAACATAGAACATGCTTCTCATTTTGAGCGTGCACATCATCAAGTGACAGAAGTGTCAGAAATCATCCAACGGTCATTTGAACTGGGTGATAAGAGTGGATGCAGGTTGATGCATCTAGCCAATTTCCTGACTAAAGTCCGCAAGATCAGGAGAGATTTTAAAAAGGTCTTAGATATATCAACTCAAGAGCCACCCTAGCTTGTCATACTGGGGACTCTTTTAACCCAACCCTTAGAATAAAAAAAATAGGATTCTAGGAGTTGAGCAGAAATAGCAGGAACAACCCCAGTCCACAGGACTGAGGACTTTTTCAAATCCTCATTCTCTCCCTCAGAGAAAGTCAGTCTTCTCTCGATTAGGGAAGAAGCCCCAAGAGGAACGAAGAGCCGAATTATCATGATATTCCCTCCAAATTATGGTTCATCCAGAAGTTCCTGAGGGATCAAATCAACAAAAGGCAATGTCTCATCAAAGACATGGAAGAAGGAAATATCACATAAATGCTGATAAAAGGGATGAAACATGTTATGCATTAATCAATGTCATCAATTAAATTGTTGCTAATCGTCTAAATGAGGCTCACTCAGAGGGATCAGATGAGGAAGCTCCTGATCAAGCAGTTGTATGCACAGACACAAATGAAGAAGGTGTGCGTATACGAAATCAAAGGATTACCCAGAATCTAGGTAATCCTTCAAGTAACCTACTTCCCCCACTCCGAAAGGTGTCCAATAAGGAGAAATGATTGAATCAGGTCACATAACCTTCTTCTGGTGAATGCCAATCTCTCTCATAAGAGAAAAGATTCACACAACAAGGGGAAGTGATGAGGGAATTAAGGAGGTTGAGTGTAGAACTACTTCAAAGTAGTCTTCCTCCTAAGCATGCTGGAGTCAGTCAGCCAAGGGAATTTGTTGCAGCTACTGAGATGGATCAAGAATATCCTCCTCTACCTGTACACCCTCACAGGTCTAATACTACGGGTCATGTGAAGCAACAATCGGTGGTGCTACCATCAGTTGTAGTACCAGCCACCACATCTGTCCAAGTCCCAGTCATTTCACCTGCTCAGGTCCAAGCTCAACCGGATGTTTATCAAAAGTGAATAACTAATATTGAATCATTAATAGCTTAGTTGGAATATATGGATGGAAATCATGCTCATATTAAACCAGAAAAGAGAGCTTACCCTGAATGGGTTGATGCAATTCCTCCCCTATAAAAATTTTCAAGTACCACATTCCCAATCTTTAATGGTTCGGGAGACCCAGAGCAATAATTAACACATTTTGTTTCTTGTTGAGATCCTATGATGGGAACCCCTCAGTAATAGGAAGTGGTTAAGCTCAGGTGTTTTGTACAGTCATTACAAGGACATGCTTTTGTCTGGTATACAAGCTTGTAATCCAAGTCAATTATTGGGTGGGGGGATCTTCGTCAACAATTACTTCTTCAATTCAGCTCAACTTTTCCAAAGACAACAGTTTTTTAACTTAAAAACTATAAGAACATGGATAATGAAAGGGTTTCAGATTTCATTTATCACTGGAAGGGTTGAACATATTCCCTGAGCTTAGCACTCCCTCAAGAAGAATTATTGCCAATCTGTGTGGAAAATTTTCATGTTGAGTTGTGCACACCGTTGATCCCTGTGAAATACATAGGAGGGTTTTGAGACCTTACTTAGATCACTCAGAAGATTGAAGATTATCTTATGAATACTAAGGATAAAGCTCGTGTAATTCCATAAGCTCCAGGAAGGAGAATGGGTAAAGTAGAGACTGCTATAGTTACACTTAAACGAGTATCTGTACCTTCTTGTACTTCAATGCCTTCATCTTCTCGAAGGGCTCCACCTCTTGAGCATCAACAACAGAGTTTGTTTCATCAAGATTATCAATGAGATGAATGACAGAAACAATTTGAGGATCTAAAGATAAAAATTTACTCTTTTCGAAATGAACAAGTTCCTGGTTACTTCATTTCGTATTTGTAAAATAATTTGGTTCAATTTCCAAAGCCCAAGAGGCCAAACAAGGAGGGATATGAAGACCGTCACAACTATTGCCCATTTAATCAGATGTTGGGGCATCCCATTGAGGAGTGTTTTATCTTCAAATACCTCCTGCAAAAAATGGTGGACTCGGGACAAGTCAAGTTGAATGGTTCTTCAGCTCAGGAAGCATGTGTAACTGCTACAAATCCAGAGGAAGAAGGTGAGTGGAAAGAATTCAAGAACAAAAATGCACAGAAATATGATGATTGGATGGTCAAGAAAAACAATCAACCGAACTCATGCCATTTTGTGAACGCAATTGAAGAAAACAATTGTGTCTTCTGCTATGAATGCCACGACAAAACCCTCTTCATCAGGGGGAAAATCGTTAAAGAAACGATATAATTCAATGAAAGAGGAAAAATCAGAAGAAGATGAGATCATGTCAATCCCCAAATTATCTTTGACTCTGGAAGATTTTATGCCATCTACTTCGAATCCACGGGCACTACCCCACCAAACGGAACATCCTAAATGGGCTAATCAGGCAGAGTCTTCATCAGATGATGAGTTGATCATTGGTTCTGTTAATATGATTCATTTAAGAGATCCTTATGCCAGTCGCAGTTTCAATTTTGATGAGCATGAATTCATTGTATCAAACAGAGGAATTACAAGAAGTTCCAGAGGTATGGGATACAGAGGAAGACATGGATATCCCAGAAGCCACTATTCCAATTCTACCCCTGCTAGAACTGTGTATGCAGCAGAAAATCGTGGCAGATCCCTTCAACAAGCTCAACAAGAATAAGAAAATTCTTCCACCAATAACAGAATCAATCCTAACATAGTTATTCTGGAGGATCAGTTAGAGATTCCACCTTCTTCCTCTTAGAAAGTAAATAGACCTATTCAGTCTAATATTCCAAATCCAAGAGTATTACCAACTCCTACCCCGATACAAGATGCATCTACTTCCAAAGCATCTACTTCTAATGTACCAGCAAAACCATATGTTTCTGTTGAGAAACACATACCTTTGGATCAAAAATATGATGTATTGAAACACTTGTCCCATGTACCGGACAATTTATCAATTTTTGATGCCTTATATTTATCAAAGGATCTTCGGGAGGCACTCAACGAGGCTTTGTCAAGTCCTTAGGAATTTGAAACCGAAATTGCTGCAGCTGATGTCTACCAAGTAGAGAATAATCTTACAGAATTTCATGTAGTGATATCTTTCACAGATGTAGATGAATATGATTTCGTGCATGTACATATTAGACCTTTATACTTATCTGGTAATGTTAATGGTGTAGACATCTGAATAGCTTTCATTGATAATGGTTCAGGAGTCAACCTCATCCCCATTCATACACTTTTTTGATTGGGCCTTACAGAATCTGATTTATCTCCTTTTAATTTGATATTACAAGGATATGATAAAAAAGAACAAGAACCACAGGGCGATATTACACTCATAACTCTGTTTGGAGATCTTGTATCCAATTCAGATTTCATGGTTGTTGATCATGACACATCCTTCACCATCTTGCTTGGAAGACCGTGGCTACATCAACATGTGGCTATCCATTCATCATACCATCAATGTCTCAAATATTGTTTTGATGGTCAAATTGGGACATTGTGTGGTGATAAATCCCCTTTCAAAACATGTGAGTCTCAATACATTGAGGTGGAATTCTATCACATGAAGGGTAAGAAGAAATCCACGACAAGGGAGGTCACCAAAATTAATGCTTTATATGGTTCGGAAAATATTCCAGTAAATCCATTTACACATGTGAGTGCAGATTATGTGTTGCCTATCAGTCAATTTGACATGATAGACCCAAATAAAAATACTCTTAAGAAAACTTCCATAATGTCAATTATAGAAATTAAGCCAGACAACATGGGAGATATTGGTGATTCACCAAGAAATAATGAAAGCTCAAATGGGGATGTCTTCATTTTATCTTCTGAAATCCATCAAGCCTATACTTTGCCAACCAGGCTAGAAGAAGTTATAGAAATGTCAGAGGTGAATGATGATGTTGATTCTAAATCAGTCGTCTCCTCTTTATTACCCAAGGAAGTCCCTTCTTCATCAATCGGGTGAGAAATGGAAGCTTCTTCTTCAAGATGTTAAAATTTTAACATCTTTTCTGATCATGGAAATTCTACTTCATCATCTACTATGGACGTAGAAACAGAATAAATAACACATGTTGAAGATGAAGAGGAAGATCTCAGGGATGCTCCTCTAGCATTTGAACAGGGTATCTCTACCACTGTGGATGAACTCAGAGAAATAAATCTGGGTACAAAAGAAGATCCACACCCCACTTTAATTAGATCGGCCATGAATCTTGAATAGAAAGAAATGTATATTTAATTTTTAAAGCAAAATTGACATATATTTTCTTGGAACTATACAGAGATGCCTGGTCTTGATCCTAATGTAACTACTCATCATTTGGGTTTTCCAGAAGACCATCGAGTATTTAAGCAAGCCGCTAGAAGAACACACCCAAACTATGCTTCCAAAATTAAAGTTGAATTGGATATGATTATGAAATCTAACTTCATCAGAGAATTTCAATATTCCAAGTGGTGGGATAATATTGTCTCTGTGAAAAAGAAGAACGGAAAAATTAGAGTTTGCATGGATTTCAGAGATCATAATCGGTATTGTCCTAAGGATGATTTTCCAGTTCCGATTACAGAACTCTTAATTGATGAAACAGCTAGATAGGAAGCTCTTTACTTCATGGATGGATATTTAGGATATAATAAAATCTGAGTGGCTCTAGAAGCGGAGGAATCTACATCTTTTCGAGCCTCTCAGAGTGTGTTTTGCTATCGGGTAATGCCATTTGTCCTAAAAAATGCAAGCGTAACATATCAGCTTTCCATGAATCATATCTAAAAACCCATTTTAGGGAAGTTTGTTGAATGTTATGTGGATTATTTGGTGGTTAAATCCAAAAAATGTTCTAATAACTTGGCTGATTTGGAAGTCATATTCTACAAACTTCAACAACATAATTTGAAGATGAACCACTTAAAATGTGCTTTTGGGGTAACCTCAGGAAAATTTCTCGGCATTGTTGTACGCCATAGTGGTATCGAAGTTGATCCTGAGAAAAAAAAGTTAATCCTTGGTATGTCACCTCCTCATAATTTGAAATAATTGAGAGGAATTCAAGGACACTTAGACTATATTCAGCGTTTCATCTCCAATTTGGAAGGAAAAGTTCACCCTTCACCAAATTGATGAAGAAGAGAGTCACTTACCAGTGGACTAAAGAATATCAAGAAGAATTCAATATTCTCAAGAAATATATCTTAAGTCCACCGGTGTTAATGTCACCTATTGAAGGAAGACCACTTATCCTCTGTGTGATAGCTTTAGAGTGATCATTGGGTGCCTTTCTTGATCAGAAGAATGATGTTGGGAATGAAAACAACCTCTACTCTCTCAGTCGAACTATGACTGAAGAAGAAACCTGATACTCAAGTATTGAGAAGTGCTTCCTAGCATTAATCTTTGCAGTTTAGAAGTTGAGACACTACCTGCAACATCATGAGGTCAAATTGGTATCTCGAAATAGCCCGCTCAAATTCATCCTTAGTCATCCAATTCTTACAGGACGTCTGGAACGGTGGGAAGTTATTTTGCAACAATTTGATATCTAATATGTGTCTCAAAAGGGAATAAAAGGACAAGCTCTAGCTGATTTCCTTGCTGAACACCCTTCAGTGGAAGATACATCTTCAGATATTGACCTACCTGATGAGGTAGTCTTTTCTATTCAGGATAGTCTTCAAATATGGAAAATGTACTTTGATGGTGCTTCCAAAAGTCCAACAGGGAATAAAATGGAAGATCCTAAATTCAAAAAATTTGGAATAGGAATTGTACTTATTTCCCTAGAAAAGGCAGTGCTACCTTATTCCTTATCATTTTTGGGAGGTGGTACAAATAATGATGCTGAATACCAAGCTCTTATCGCCGGATTGGAGTTGGCGCTTCAAGAACAAGTTAATTACTTAAAGGTGAAAGGTGATTTAGTCCTGGTAATCAAATAAGTCAATGGGGATTATGCAATCATAAAAAAGAGTTAATCCCCTTTTATGATTACGTCAGAGAGTTAATAGCGAAGTTTCCTTCGGAACCGACACTTTCTTATGTCATGAGATCACAAAATGCCCAACCTGATTCACTGGCTAATATAGCCATAGCTTTGTCAGATCCAAATCAGGATGAGACAGCATCAGTATTGCCCACCGTCGTACAATTTCACCTTATGTTCAAATCAGAATAGAGGAAATCAATGAAATTTGTCCTATTCCCGAACCATATGGTCATACTATAGGATGGATGACACCTTTCAGGGAATACCTTGAAAATGGAACACTTCCACCTGATAGAGCTGGAAAAGAACAAATCCGGCGACGTGTGGTCAATTTTACTCTTTATGATAGCCAAGATCACTTAGAGAAAATTACCTACAAAATAAGTTTGGAAGGAATTCTCTTTAGATGCATTGATGGTGAAGAGACAATGGCTGTCATGAAAGAAGTGCATGCAAGAGTTTGTGGTGCCCATCAGTCTGGACATATACTATCTGATCAAATTAGAAGTCTTGGATACTTTTGGACTTCAATGAAACAAGATTGTGTTTATTTCACGATGAAGTTTAATTCTTTCCATGTACATGAAAACTTCATTCATCAACCCCCAGAGTTGCTTCATACAGCTAAATACTTGAGGCCATTTTCCACATGGGGAATGGATGTAGTAGGACCATATCATTTGGCTACATCCAATCAGTTTAAGTACATTCTTACTGCTACTGACTTCTTTTACAAATGGGCAGAGGCAATACCTCTCAAAGAATTTATTTCTAAATGCATTGTTATATTCATCAAGTCTAACATCATTACCATATTTGGTATCCATCATACCATATTGACGGACAATGTCACCAACTTCTGTTCATCTGAGGTGAGGAAGTTGTATCAAGAATACAACATAAAATCCAATCATTCATCTCGGTATCATGCAGTAGCCAATGGCCAGATAGAAGCCTTCAAAAATAATCTTTCAAAAATAATGAAAAAGATGGTGGATAAAGATAAGAAATCATGGCCTGATAAACTCTTTCATGCTTTATGGGCTTATCGGACCACCACCCTCACTACGACACTGTCAACTCCATATTCATTTTTAAATGGAACGGAAGCAGTCTTGCCCATTGAGGTTCAATTACCCTCGGTCAGAGTAGCCATTTATGATCAGTCATCTACATATGAAATATCTCAAAAGTGATTGGATGAATTGGAACTGTTAGATGAGAAAATATTGTGCACCCTGCACCACTTGAAAGTATATCAGAATCGAATAGCATGAGATTTCAACAAAAAATTTCATATTCCTTCATTTATTCCGGGAGAATTGGTATTGGTTCTTATAAATCCATTGATACCAGGAAAGAAACCTCCCCAAGTGGAGCCAAAATGGGAAGGACCTTATTCAATACCTAAGGTCTACTCCAATAGAGCTTATTCATTAATCTCAATGGATGGGGAACTTATCAATACTCCAACTAATTCCAGGTTTCTGAAAAGTATTTTGTGTAACACAAATATTTTATCGTCCAGCAAGATGTTAAAATGCACCATCCACGATCCATGTATATGACCTTAAACTATTTGCACTTATGTCCAACATGATGTTAAACTATGTCATCCTAACTACATGATGCTAAACTATACAAAAGTCAATTACGTCCAGCAAGACGTTAAACTGCATAATCTCTGGTCCATAAATATGACCTTAAACTACTCACACCATCGTCCAAAATGATGTTAAACTGTGAAAAATTCCCTAATAGGTCAAACATGACATTAAACTATGTCCTCTTTTGTCCTCACTGCCTGACATTAAACTGCACAGTCCCCCTTTCATCCTACATGGCATTAAACTGTATTTTGTCCCTGCTACATGATACTAAACTATGCAGCACCAATAGTCCTCACTATAAGACATTAAACTGCATAGTCCCTTCATACGTCCTGCATGACCTTAAACTGTACATCGTTAAGGTTGTTGTTACATCTTGTTTCTCACACTGAGTATGACTCACGTGAGCTTAGAGTAAAACTTCAACCATAACACCCTCTCTGGGCCGCTAACCATGTGTAAGTCCCGACACCATTTTATAAGTCGTTGCCCTCAAAAAACAACTTGATCACTAATTCATTCTTTAATTGAACTACGCGGACTTTGATCCTTGACTTTTAGGCTGGGTATGTAGGCAACCTCCTGAGGTTCAAGCCCAAAACCAATCTCTTTACATCAGTTCACCTCCATCTCATATGATGTTGATATGTGAAGCATCCCCAGAACTAATACTTTCTACATTGGTTCACCACCGGTCCATGCATATGACCTTAAACTATTCACACTTTTTTCCTGTATGAAAATAAACTACAACATTCTTTGACACCCTCACCTGAGAGGGAATAATTATTTATATTTATCTCCAATCATGTTATATTCTAAAAGACTACGTGCATACATGGCAGTGCCCAAACTTTTTATCTTGGGTCAAACCATCATTGCACTAAAGTCCCCTTTTCACCCTTTATATGTACAAACCAAATTTTTACAGAGGGTATTTCAAGAACTACATGTGGCTTGATTCCCATTCTTATGGGATACGTAGGAACATTCGACCATCCCTCGAATCCATCCCCATGTCTTTGGGCCTAACCCCAAATTTTGCTTTCAATGCCTTTGCTAAAAAGTCCATGTGAAAACACACACTATGTATTCATTATTATGGTCTTAGTTCATGACCCTAAAACTAAGATTTCCCATAATTTAGTCCCACATGACGTTAAACTGTATTTCAAGAACTACCTATGGCTTGATTCTCATCCTTATGGGATACGTAGTGAAGTCCAACCTCTCAATTCAAGACCCAGCCACAACATGATTATGGTTAGAATTGATCTATGTATCTCTTTCATGCATTGGGAAATACCCATTTTCATATATCATACTCCTAACATTAAATACTTCCTGACATCCATAACCCTTTTCTTGACTTCTGGTCACCAAATGTCTAATTTGTGAGAGTTCTTTTTCCTAACTATGCAGCACGTGCCCTTAGGCGCCCTTTCATAAATAGTCTACAAAACAGACTTGTCAGCCAAAAGATACTATTATTTGACTAATAATCCAATGCCCTTAGGTGGCCCTACATAATTCAACCCCCTAACAGGTTTTTTAAATAATGGTAACTTCATTATTAGGAAGAAAACCACTTTTGTACTTCGTTGTCTTAATAACAATATGTAGGTATCTGCAAAAATAGTCATCCTTAACATATTTGTACCATAAGCTTCTTCATGATCTGAAAGTATTCAAGTCTATGGTTTATATTTCCCTTCCCAATGTTTGGGTCAGACCTTCGTAGGAATGACATTCATCCAGTTCGTAGACAATATTGTTTGGAAATATCTTCTATATATTAAAGTACCTCTTTCCATACAGAAAACTCTATTCTTTGGAAAATTTGAATCTCCATAAACATTATCTGGCTTTTTAGCAGTAGAAAAGTAAATTTTTGAGACTTCTTTTGCCTGACTATGCAGAACGTGCCCTTAGGCAGCCTTGTGTAAACAGTCTACATAACAGTCTTTTCAGCCAAAAGATGTTATTATTTGACTATGAAACCAATGCCCCTAGGTGGCCCTGCATAATTCAACCCCCTAACAGGTTTGTTAAATAGTGGTAACTTCATTCTTTGGAACTACTTCTTCTAATTCCTTTTAGCCCTTTTTTATATCATTCCTCAGATTCAAAATTTCATAAAGTTATCATTTATATTTTTCCCCCATACTTGAACATGGTAATATGTTTTCAGATAAATTTTCAATGAATTGAGTCAATTCCAATCCATTTGGTCAAATCTATTTCAACCTTAAACATTAGTCACTTTTTGTCCAATGTGCATGACTTTAAACTGATCACAAAAGACAAGGGAACTCTGAACAAAAGTCAAGTTCCATCTCACTAAACATACATTTTTTATGATTTTAGGTAATATTTAGAAATAAAAAGATTCAAATATTGTATGGTTATTTATAATAATCCTAGCAAAAATCAAACTCTGCTTACTAATCCCATTGTCTTAGGTAAAATTTAAAGTATGTAGCAAAAGAAGGCAAGAAAAAATGATCAAAGATGGAGTGTTTTTCATTTGATGCACAATAGTTAGAAGGACATCCACAGATTGGAGTCTCTTCTCTTTTCCATGAATTACAAAATGTTGTCAACATAAATCTTCATTTTATTTACAGCATCCCGAGCTTCATCAGCAGAAACTTGAAGCTCATGCACTCGGCCAGATTCACTCTTTTCAGCTTGATGGAGTTCTTTCTTAGCATCTGCAATGGATTTCATACCATTAATTTGAACTCCTTCCAATTAATTATTAAGCTGGCAGAGTTCCCCAGTAAAAGCCTCTAACTGTTGCTGAAGGTTCATCTACTGGACGACGTTCTCTTTGATCTTATGCTTCATCTCCTTCAACTTGGCAGCATGATCAGCCTCAGCCTGGGACATCGCAGCCTCAAATTCAATTATGTTGACTGACAAACTCACTTTGGTCAAATCTTGATGGAACTTTTTCTCCTTCTCCCTCCTTAAGATGACTTGTTTCACTGCGGCATGCATCTCTTGATATCCAAAACCGCCAAGTCCCAACATGATAAATAGGGATGACAGTTGCGGGATTTTCGATGAAAGCTCTTCTAAGGGAACATCAGATTTAATCTTCCATATGTTCTGACATGCATTGCGTCATGAAAATTGGAGTGCCTTTAGTATTTTTGGGTCCAACTTAGCATCACTGTCACAGGGGGGAATATAATCCAGGATTAATGCACTTAGGGAAGTGGCATGTTCTGCTCCTTCCCTCTTAACCCATGTTTCTTCACTTTCTATTCCCATTGGGGCGGAAGCTGAGGCTTCACCTCTAGATCTAGACACAAAAATTGATGGCCCTATATAATCAATTGAAATATTGGGTTAGTTTCAAAGGATAAAAAAAGTTTATTAGATGTATTGTAAATTAAGTACAGTCGCAAAAATTGTTATCTCTTACCCAATAGTGGATCGGTAACTTGAGAAGGCTCCTCCCCGTCTTTCCTAGATTCAACAGGATTTTCAAGACTAGTTTCAAGAAGCTCTACCAGGTTAAGCTACACTTGAGCTAATGTCTCTGCAATAGTAGGGTTTTCTGTACCCCCTTCATGCATTGACAGTTCAACAACTTTCTCAGATAGAACTGCACATTTCAACCGATCATGATCAGAGATGTAATAAAATGTTTTTTTATAAGGCGAAGGATAACAGTTATGTCCAAAATCGTCTAAATTACATGGTAATTTACCATGATCCAAAAAATCTTCAAAATATGCATCAAGTTCCTTCATTTCATCCAATTTAATCTCAAAATCCTGGTTAATCTTCCCAGTGGGAGCATTCGATATGTCTTCTTGGCGACCTTCATATTGCAGCCTCTGACCCTGGACAGCTTCGTCAGTTTAAATAGCGGTATCAGTTGCAATGGACACCAAAAGCTCTAGTGCATGGGTTAGACCTAAAGTATCATAGAATGGATTTTAGTTGATGTTTCATTCAAACATTTTATAAAGCATTGTTAACTTACCAGAAGCAGGATCTTCTCTTCTTGCAGTAGCAGTAGGAGTGATATTGGGAATAGATGCTGGTTCCTCTTTAGGAGTAGCCAAGCCAGTATGAGCTTGTGATTGTTCACCAGCACCTTCTATTGTTCTTAGAGGAGGGTCTATCCTCTCCCACAAAGGTGAAATTGAAGAAGCCCCTGCAATCCCAAAAATTATGATAAACTTTTTCATGGGTTAAGACTCATGATTATCCAAAGGACTTACCACTACTGATGAAGAATTTAGTTCTGTAATTATTCCTTTGATGCCTTTGTCTATTAGGTTTTTTGGGAGTGTTGACAGTCTCCTTTACAGGTACATGAATTGGAGAATGGAAAGCCATGTCCAACTCCTCATCCACGGCTTCCTAGCCTGGAGATATCTCGCCCGACTCACGGGGAGATTCAGTAGACCCAATGGCAGTACCACCAGGGCTATACTATGGTGAAGGAACTTCTACAGTTCCTTTCTTTGCAAGCTACAGGATGAAGAAAATAATTACTTTCAGTAACAAATCTTTGACTGAAATAAAGTTACAAAGAAAATAAGGAAAGAGACTTACATCTTCAGGAGCCACGTAATCATGCCACTCCTCATCTCCCGAACCACCAGTCCCCTCAGTGGTGCCATGATTTATCATTTCCTTCACCCGCTTGGTGACATGAATTGAATCATCGGTGGTATATATGAGCATTTCCATCTCTCTAATGTAATCCTACACTTCATCGGGGTTATCCTTGTAATAGATATCTGTAGAAGCCCGGAGATTCCCTATTCTAGGGATTTATAACCCCTCGCACAGATCCAGCTAGGCAGTTTCAACACCGAAATATAAACTTCTCCATGTCTGGACAACCTCTGGTCATAAATATTCAGCATGTATACCAGAAGGCTATGAGGAAGGTCCTACAATCTTGGACTTCAGCTTCTTCCCAGCTCCTGCAACTACAGATAGAGAATAATAAAATAAGACTTGTTGCTCTATAAAGTAATGGTGATTAAATTTCCCCAATGAAGTAACTCACTAAGAGTCGATGGAGTTGGTCTCTTGATTTTTACAGGGGGATTATATCTAGCATGAGGTTTCTTTGCCACATGTTGTGCCTCATCATCCCCATCTTGAGAATCCGGCGAGCCGACCCTAGGTGATGAACCCGACGAATCAGCTTCGGGTGTTGCAGAAGAATAACCTTCCAGATGAAGGGTTTATTTATCTATGGTTCTTTTGCTTTTCCCCACCTGATAAATAGGGTGATTCAACAACCCTCCGGGGTATGATGCTATCCAGTTCTCATCATACCATGTAGTTAAGTTATTATCCACTTTATCAACTGGTAGATCAAACACTGCCCCGGTCTTCACCCTAGATGTCAACAACCATAGTTGTCGGACAACCATCAGATGCTTCTCTGACCTAACATGCACATGAGGGGATACTACAGTCTACTTCAGACACTTGAATTGGCATGAAAATCTGTATGGAGCATAGGCCTCACATATAATCTCTCCGTCAATCCTGGTGGCCAGTACACCATCTCTGCAAGATAGCATGTATGCCCTTAATTCCAGGCTGGCTATTCCATCATCAACAAACTGCCCAGTTGGAAGATTTCTATAAGGAACGAAATTGAATTCCTTATACATTCTCAGCTTCACCTTCATGTCATAAGAATTGATAACTAGTGGAGAAATTCCATAGAATACCTGCACTAATGGCCTGAAAGAACTTCCAGGGATCTCTACTCCGTTCTGTACATTATATGTCCTGAAGTGAGTGGCGATCCATCCCCATAAAACTTGGAATGGTCCCACTATTCCAAAAGGAGACTTACCCATGAATACATTGAGTAAGCTCTTGTGAATCATTTCTAAAACGAGGGTATCCAACCCAACCATTTTCCCCTCATCCAACTTGGCTGCCACAACGAAGGTCCCTGGCCTGACATCTCCCTTCGAGTCCCTGAATGGTAGAAGATAAACACTAAGCCACAATGCCAAGAATCCTGCCAGACAAGTCTTCTTTGGGATTCTCTGATTTACTTCATATCCCCACTTTTCAAATTCTCCTACTTCCAAGGTCGGCCAGAATGTGCCTGAAGCACCCCACTTCTCTGTTTTTGGGACAGGTCGTAGGACGAGTGGGCCCCTTTTCCTTGGGCCTCTTCTCCTTCGATCCCTTCTCCTTCGATACCTTTTCCTTTGGCTCCTTCTCCTGCTTCTTGGTAAGAAACAATTTCATCCACTCCTCTGGAGGAATATCTTTTCTAGAATGAGTTAGGGAAGTCTTTAAAATCTTGATCTTGTGAAAGATTTTCAATAATTCCCAAGCTAAAGCTGGAGTATTATATGAATCATTCCATGTTGCCTCGGGGGGGGGGGATGAATTCATCATACATGTCACCTGGAATTGGAGCCCCTGAGATATTGTGGACATCCCACATACTGATGCCTACTTCTCTATGAGTCAGATGGAAAGAATTGGTTTCTGGACTCCAATGGCTGAGTATCTCTGACACAAAGTCATCATTTTTGTATACATATGTTTTCCCAACCCAGATGACTTCATATATTGCAGCTTCTTTTAAATCCTCTACAACCTCTATGTAGGTTTTTCACACCCAGTATGCCTACATCCAAGTTGGCTTCACACCTCCTCCAGGATGAAAGTCCCTACTCTTCTTCCAGCCTTTGGATTGATCCATCTGAGAGTTTCAGAAAATTGAGAGATAATAATGTGGTTGCAGCTCATGCTTGTGAGGTTTCAGATATGAGGTACGTGGGATATGATGCATTATGTAGGCCTTCTCCACTATTCCGGTATTTATAAATTCTCCTCCACATGATATATTTGCTGAAGCTAAATTGGTGTGATTCTGAAACCAAGAAATTGGTATATAGTTCTTTGCCTCTAGAATGGTGACTTCTCATAGATGACTATAGCCATACAAAGGTAGATAAATACTCTTTGGGAAGTCAAGATGATACTTCTTCAGGTACTTGGCCAAATCTAGAAGAGTGCTGTCATAGATAGTATAATAATCATGGCCAATGATGCTCATCATGTCATCAATTTTCTTCCTAGCTAGTTCATCAGCCATTCCAATTCTCTTGGGAGCCAATTTATCTGAAAAAAAGTTGAATGATTAACTCCTAAGTAAGTTTATTTTTCATAAAATTTGTGAATAAAAGTGAAAAAACGGCTAAGGCATTAAGGCGCGCAACTCCCAAAGTTGATGCACAAGTATAAGTGTGTTGTGAAGGTTTTGGCACGCAGGTATCACCACAAAATTCCAAATACCATTGCAGTAGCACAATAAAAAGAAATCAACGGAAAATAGAGAACTTGCACGGTGAAGAAAACTTGCGCGGCGAGAGCAAGATTTTTTGAGATTTGGTGCTTTGCGTGAGGAATGGCCACATATATATAGGCCAGGCCTCAGCCCTGCTTGCCTAAAGATAGCGCGCACAACCCTGCGCGCCGATGCCTGTGCGACTCTCACTTGCGCGCTGCCCTATGTGTGTTCAACACTTGTGCACCACATGTTCCTTGGTCTTCTTCTTTACCTCAGAGTCACATCCTCATTTCTTTCAGATCTAACTCTGAGGGGGGACTCTTGTTGATGCTCCTTTCCATCACAAAGTCTAATGATAGAAAAATGGAAATACCTTAATCCAAAGTGATTCTTCTTTGAAGAAACATCAAAAATTGACAAAGGCATGAACAAAGATTCATTTTCACTTGGGTCACGCAAGTTCCTCCAAGGTCGCCCAAGTATACTTGCGTGCTGCCCAATGGTTGCGTTGGTGACTTGCGCGCCCTCTTCGATTTTTCGCCTAGGGTCTTCCCTAGCCTTTAAATACCCCTATGGGCCCCCATTTCAGGATGAAAAAAATTCCAAAACACATATTTGAGCTCTGGTCTCCCAAGTCTCTTCTGTAAGTCGTCCTAACACTTTTTAGGTAATTTCTTACCTAGAATGGAAGGTCTAAACAGGGGAAACAAGACCTAAGTGTTGAAACTCATCAACACTTGCGCGCCTAAGTGGACAGCCCTTAAGGGAAATGGCCACAATTGTGCGCTGCCTTACCCCTTCAACAGAACTTACGCGCCACTCTTCTGGAAGCCTCTACGGATAGTACAAAGGGCTTGAGCCAAGTCTCGCCCAAGTATTTCCCTAAGGGTTGACCGTCGCGCAAGTACCCCTGTGTCACGTAAGTATACTTGCGCAACCAGGACTTGTACGCCCACTTCCTTTAAGGTTTCTCTCCTACCTATTTCACCTCTCTTATGCCTATCAACCTCTCCTATTCAAGATCCAGCCTTCAAAACCCTCTTTAAATCCATTTCTTTTGGTATATATTTTTTGTTGGATTCCTTATCTAAAAGGAATTTTGTGGAACATCTCTCAAAACATAGTGATTTATATATCTTTATATCCCTAAGGTGAGAGACTTCATTCATTCAACCTCATCCTTTAAAGATGAGAGGTTCCCTAACTTGGGCCTCCTTTTCAAGAGTATGTCCCAGTCATAACTTCACTAAATCAAGAATTTTTCTTATGAGTAAGCCCCGCTCATAGATTTCATTAATTTGGGCCTCCTTCTTAGGAATAAGTCTTATGTCTCAAGTCTCCTTAACAAATGGGCATCCTTTTTAAGAGTAAACCCCAATCTTCAATGTTCCCAAATCTGGGCATCCTCCTCAGGAATAAGCCCCAAATTCCAAATCCCTTTAACCTGGGCCTCCTTCCCAAGAATAAGCCACAGTCATAATTTCTCTTAACCAGTCTTAATTTAATTTTGATTTGGTCTTCCTTCTCCAGATTAAAACCCAATAATAAGTCCCCTCCTAATATAGTAATCTTCCCCAGGAGTAATCGCCAAGTTAGAGTATCCAAATCTCCATAAAGTACATATAACTTTATGGACCTTTTTCCCGAGTTTCTTCCCAGACTTAAATCCCAATCTTCATTTATCTGGGTAGTCATACATACATAAGCCCCACATCATTTCTTATAATTGCATCTTTCATGGCACAATTTTCTAGTTTTACCAATACCTCTTGTTACTCACACCGAGCATGACTCACGTGAGCTTAGAGTGTAAAAGGAATTATGACATATTTCTTTGAGCCTTCAATCATGCACAAACCCTATACTTCTTTACTTGAAATATTTGTTTTGAGATTCCTTTTTTTAAAAATAAAGGATATGTAGGTAGCCCATCTTTGGGTAAGATCCCAACATTGAAATAATATATGTCATCATGAATGACAGTAAACTTCAAGTGGCCCGCTGAGTGGATTTTAAATCAGTATGGTTATCATAATGAACAAGAGATTTCTATATAATGTGTCCAAGGATAACATTGACTAAGAATTTATAACAAATACAGATGATTATTTATTGATGAAGAACCTAGAATACATATAAAAGATTATTCAAATCTCATACATATTAATGATTGATTTTAAGATCTAAAGGACAACTCATTTTCATACTTGGTAGTGTAATAAGGATTCATGAACATAACTTAAATATATAAAGAGAGTCCCAGAGTAGACAATAATTCCACTCAAAATGGTGTGATGAGTCCGACATCCCATCCTCTCGACCTATGCAAATTCTTAAGCCTCATTGGTTCATAACTAATTAGCACCTACCTTTGGAAAGTTGGTCCAAATGGATATAGAATCATTGGATGTTTCTGATTCTACGAACAAACCCATTAGAAACCGCTTGGAATGTTTGAACCTTAAATCAATGAGGTCATTCCCATTTTCAGAGGATAAAAATATATATCAAAAAGGAAACAATGTAATATATGTCACTAATCATACATAAAATAATTTTGGAGAACTCTATTTTATAAGCATCCATTTCCAAGAAATAATGACGTTCCTACTCAACAAATCCTTTTGCCTAATGGGGACAAGCTGGAGGTAGGGGTAGTGGCATAAAGTCAAAATGTCGGCCACCACCTATATCTCTTCAATATCCTCTTCCTTCATCTCCCCTAGTGGATCATCCCAATCATTATAATACCATTTCCTTAGCGCCGCATATACTATTTTTATATCTATTACCACATGGTATTACAATTATTCTCATGAAATACAACCTCACCCATCATAAGAAGATCATCATCTATCTCTTTGATAACATCAACCTCTCTAATACCCCTAGTCTCTATACCCTATGGTATGAGACACTATGTACTAAAGAATAATGTTTCATGACTACAAAGACTGACACAATCCACTAACTAGTTACTTCTCTAAATTTGAGTGATTTCTCTTAGCACATTATAGTTGGGGATTCTCATCCCACAAAAACTCTACCAACAATGGATTCTCCAACACCCTGACATAAGTAGGGATACAGAGGGACACAAATCAAGATCAAATTTGTCAATATAGTACATCCCCACAAAACAACCCCAGAAAAAATTCATAAATAATCATGTCCTAATATTATCTAGTCAGGTTTGTAAACCTTGAAATATACACACCCACTAATATAATTCCATGAAAATTATTGAGAAGCTCGAATATGCACACTGATCATAGAGTCTCTATAATTAAATACTTACAAAATATGTTCTAAATACTGATATAGGTAAGTGTATACTCATAACTATTTTTTATAATCATGATCCATTATTTTTATATAGATCCTTGGAGAAGGCTCACTGTGTGCCCACTATCAGATTCACTTACATCCATATGAGATGGAATACTCGGGCCACTGATAGTAAATAGTACTCTTTCAGCTAGGGGTTTTAATAACCCTAAATAAAAGGTATTTTATACCTATAAAAATAAGTAATAATGATAAAACTATGTGTATACTCATCATGTATAGCTGGAATAATTTTTTATATAGTAATAGGTAAAAAATTGGTTTGTATGACCAAAGGCATGATTTATCGCTACTCAACAGGTGTAAGTAAAAGCAACTATCCAACCCAAGGTAATGCCTCATGAATGATCCCATGAACTATGAATATTTATAGATATAATCCTTTTTATTATTCAACTATGGAATCCATGTTGTCCATATTTGTGATTGATTCTTGAAATAGTCATGATATACCATGGTCAATAAAGAATATCAGGGGAGATGACACAAGGACATGGAAACCACAAAACATACCTATATTATGCATGTACCATTGTTTTCCTTTAAACTAGTTCCTTAGTGTACAATGTTCAAATGTGGGTTATTAGGATTTTGGTATATGGATATTTTCACCACCACACCATTACTGGTGTTTTTGGCTTGAGATCGAAACTCAAGACATATTAATACTATTTACATAAATACCAAACCAAAATTCCAAATAATATATCACCTTACCATATCCTTGGTCAACCCACTTTGATACCAATATAAACAACTCATACAATTTCATCCTACATGGCTGGTGTTAAACATAGTGGTCTGCTCAAAGCCAACATATAATAGGCTAGTGTCTGTTAACTAGAATAGAGTAAGTAAATAAATCTTATGAGGGGACATAGCATAACACACATGTACACATGAAAAGGTATACATATACAAACCATAGTAATATGGAAATTAAAAAACATGAACAATGAATGCATAAAAACCACTAATATCCCACAACTGAGTGATATAGTACTTATTCAATCAAAGTGGAAAAAACACCGGCCAAAAAATGAGTAATTAAATCCAACCAGAATACAATATTGGAATAAATATTATCCTGAAACAAAAAATCCATCAACATTCCAACAACCATAGCCACAAAATTCCACTAATCAATATCCAAACCTTGTCACACTAGATCTTTGTTGAATATAATGTCATCATTTTAAGGCATGAAATGTGTGGGTTGATCCCTTTCATGGATGAGTGTATGCAAACCAAGTAAGACACCTTGAAATCACCAAAGAGTAATGAATAAAAATATATAGTCTATAAATATTAAGAGAAACTCAGATATTTTCATATAAGGATACTCATACAAAAGTATAATCTAAATCTAACATTTATAAAACCAAACTCGACATTCAATGTTTTGGATCCATATGTCTCATGCAATCCACTTTTTCATCCCCTCAGATTATTCTAGAGGATCCCTAACACAATGATATGTGTGAAATAATTAATTTAATATATGATCGATGACACATAAAGTCTATATGATCTATATTTACTTTTAAATAAATTAAATATATTTGATAGCTTCAGACACACGCATCCCCGAGTTTAAAAGAACCATAAATTAGTATATCATTATAACCTAGATGTTAAATTTGTGGTTATAAATTGAAATAACTAAAACAATAAAATTATATATTAAATTATTAAAATAAATCTATCATATTTAAATTTATAATAAATAAAAATTATATAATTTAACTAAAAAAATAAATATTTTTCTGAAAAATTGTATTTTTCTAAAAAGGCAGTTTAATTGCGTTTTTCGTACTAATTTAAAAACACGATTTTTTTAACATTTAGAGATATTATTTCGAAAAAGTAAATGTTGTTTTCTTAAAATCATGTAAAATATTTCTTGTATTTATTTTTTGAGAAATTTTATCAGAATTATACATTTTTTATAAATATTGATAAAATACCTCTTTTTATTGAGAACTACAATTTCATTCAAATATTTTATAAAGATAAATTTTGTTAAATTTTTTTAAATGTAAAATTAGGTCACTAGTATTAAAATTAATCTAATATAGGTAGTTAAAATCAATTATATGTAAAATTTTATTGTAAATTATATTTATACTTGTGAAAACTCTTCCACTGGAAAACTATTTCATCATCAGGTTTCTGGGTTTACCATTTAATTTTATTATATACATACTATTAATTGTATTAATATAAAATATTAAATATTGGGAATTTTTTTTAAGTAAAATTATATAATATGTTTCACTATATTTTTTTCAAAATTAATAGTAATAATAAAAAGATTTAATTACCATTGTTAAAGAAAAAATAGGTTTACCGGTGGTTAAAATGATTAGATAAGGGTTAAAATGACACAAAATCATTTAAAAATCCTATTTTATAGAAATATTTAGACCATAAATAATATTTTATTAAATTATTATCTATTTTGGATCATTTTGGTGTTTTTAAAATGGTTGTACAATTTATTCTTTTCAGAAATCCCATGTGTGTCCTTCCCCCAATTATAAAAGGGAACCCACATTTGATTCATCTTCACAATTAAAAATAACTTTTATTATGAATATAATTATAAAAATATTTTAATAAAATCTCTATATATGAACTATTTTATTTTTATTTATCATAATACCAATATATAATGTCTTTATGTTTAAACAAAACTAGGTTCTCTGAAGAATGTTTATAGTTCTTATGCATGAATCTTCATATCATTGCTTCCTATAAATCATTTAAATGATATAAAAATAAGATTATATAATGAAACTACGAAAAAAATATAATTACATATTAATTTATTAATTACATAACATATATCCATCTCCTTTTTGATCAAATGGAAAATTAAATTATCAATCGTGTGTACCACATACTACCACCTCACGAACTGGTGTTATTAATTTTCAACCATATTCAATCATTGATGGATATAATTATGGATATAATGTTCATATATATTATATATTAAACATATTTATACTTTTATAATTATAATTTAAAATCTACCTTCTTACATTATTATATATTGGAAAATGATAACATCTCTCATTTGGATGTGTGAACTACCACCTCCATGCAGCGATGCGACATAGATTTAATTTTATTTTAGAAAGGTGGAAATAAAGATATATTTAAATAATATATATGATATATATTACATTATAATTATTTTAAAAGAATATTTACTAATTATCTTTCTTTCTATCAATTCTTCAAAAAAATTAAACATCATTCATGCATACTTATGACCTACCATCTCTCTGAACGATGTAACTAATTTCCCATATATAGATTATATGAAATGTTATAAATACATATTAAATTAATATATATGATATTTATATCATTTTTAAATTTATATATATTATTTAACTATGATAAATTAAAAAATATCAAAACTAACAAACCCAAAAAAATTTCAAATAAATATCCATCATTACAAATAGTATTAGTAATAATGAATTATTGATACACTAGAAATTAGAAAATATAAAAAATAATATATGGTATGAAATATTTTAGTACTATTCTACAATATATTTGTAATAAATCTATATTCATTATATTCAATGTCCGGTCACATATGTTGGACATCAGACCCGGGGTAAGAGATTATTGTCTCACTTTTACTTCCATCAGACAAATGCTATATACACCACATATTTATTTTTGGTAACATATAAAATACCTCGTTTATATGTTATATCAAGATTATATATATTTTTATGGGATTTAATGTTTCATTTTTTTGTTAATTCTTTCATGTGACCTATGTTTCAAAAGATACCAAAGTTGTAAGGATTTGTTTCATAATCTCATCATTATTTGAGATTTCTTATGTTTACATCTTCCGTGGGGGAATAAATTTATAGTTATATCATAAAACTATTATATTATTTTATAAAATGGTCATTTATGAGAATTTCCTATAATAATACAATTTTCCTTCCCTCAATTCTTAAAATTAAGGAGAAATTTCTTTAATGAAAAGATGACTTTATTTCTCTCTTCATTAATTTTTTCTTCATTCATAAACATGTTTCCAATATATATTTTCAAAATTGTTTTTATAAATAAAAAATGGATTTTTAAGTGGTTTTACCCATTTTTTGTAACTTTTAAGAAAATCATTTTTTAGGAATCTTATTTTCATTTTCTAAATGAGGTAATTTTTAACAAATTTATAACAATTAGAATGAAAATTTATTTAACTTATATAGAATGTAAGTAATTAACCACCATAATGAAAAATCATTATTTTAAAGCCTCCTTTAAATGTTTACAAGGATATTTTTTGGGAAAAATACTTTTCATTATTTTATTTAATTTTTTTGTGGAATTTATTTTAAAATATAATAGGTTATTTTACTCCAAAAAGTTTTTAAGGTAATATTTATGGTATTTGTTTTAATCAATGACAAAAAACATCATTTTACCTTCCTATACATTGGGAATATGTTTTAATTATAACATAATTATTATTTATCTGGATGGTTTATGGTCAGTTTGTTTAGGATATACTATTTTTATGAAAATCCCCATAGTACTCTGTATGGTTTATGATTATTATTATTTATTGGGGAAAGTATTAAAATTTGTATTCTAGTTTCCCAATATGAATGATTATGATGAATATTTTTTTAGATAAGTAATTATTAACATTTCATAAGTTTTTTGAAATACAAATGACTTCATTGATTAGGTTTCTACCCATTCATAGTATGAATGTATTGGACTTAGGATGTTATGAGCATGGCCTAATATTAACCCTAAATACATTATCATGTCTCATGAGAAAGAATAGTTTGGGTATTTGGATGGGGCCTTACACATTTTTGTAATACTTATTGAAATAAGGCCTTGAGGACATGGTGATGTTGTCTTCTATTATGCATTTCTTAATTATGAGATTATTTATTAATGTCCATGTGATTATTCGATTAGTTTGAATATCCATGGATAAGTTTCCAGATTATGTGAATATTTATATGGAATTATTTTGATCATTATTTATCCCTACAATATTATTATTCATGTTCATGTTATTGATTAAATAATTTTTTAGCTGTTTGCATTTAAATTTTGATTATACCATATTTTTAATGATTGAATACACTGTAAACATATCCATACTGACCATTAAAGGTCACCCATTTTTTAATATTCTATTCCCTAATGTTCAATGATGTGTATTATGATTGACATTTATGGTTATTCTATATGTAATAATTACATTCTAAATTAAAATTCTTTGGTGTATTTAATTTTTTAAAATACAATGTGAATTTCAAGAATGAATATTATTTTCTAAGACTAGTAAAATAGTGTGTCATAAACCTTCATAGATACCCCAATAACATAATAACTAGGCTAATACAGACATATAATGAATGTCATTCCTTGTCCCCATGGGTTTGAGACAAGCACCTTGCATCATGCAACAAGAAATTGCGAATGAATTTTACAAAAACATGAAGGAAGTCAGATAAAATATTCCGTATGAATACAAGATATACACCATAGGGAGAACTGTAAAATAAGTAAAATAGGGGAAAACCCAAATTATAACAAAAAATTACTAGAAAACAAGATAACATCCCAAGTCCTAATAGAAAAAACTCTCCATGACCAAGGATCAACATCAAGAACCTCCTCTAATAGGCACTTTACGCATGATCGAACGTGGAAGGAGATAATATAAAAACAACCAATGGATCAAGTAGTGTGTGAGTTAAAATTTTATTTGGGTCTCACCAAGGATTGCATAATGAGATACCAACATTTAATTAATTAAATAAACTTTCCAATTGTAAAAAAACTAATGGAATTTTAAAATCACATTTCAATCAAATCATGATTTACATTTAAAAGGATGGAAATACATTAAACAAACGGAATAATAATTTTTTTATAGAATGTTGTTTATATAAATTAATTTCTAAATTGTAAAAATGTTTTAAAAAAATGAAATATATATCAAATATAAAAAAATTATCAATATTGTCATCTCTGAAAAAGGTACAATAATTCTAGTGTACGAGATCCTCACTCACTTAAAGGAGAATCAGAAATATTTGTGTATACACTTTTCCTATAAAAACTAGTCAAAGAAGGCTCATCACCATACGATCAGGGATGTGATATTAGATTCTAGGTTTTATTTTTCCCATAATGTGTTAAAAGAGTGCTATCCCATTAACACACTAACCACATAGGCCTGGATGTTATATGTTGAAAATCTTTGATTGAAATTTTATTTTTAAATACTTTAAAATACAATTCAACCTAATAATCCATTATAATATGCCAAATTTCTTTTTTTAAAAACAAAATATGTTTTTAAATCAAATAATTCATTTTTGGGATAAAACCATTAGATTATGATAAATATAATTTAAATCCATTTTCCAGAATATGAATTTTTAATTAGTTTCATCAAATCAATTTCATAATTCAAAATCAAAAATTAATTTCCTTAATTTAATTTTAAAAATTTCTATCTAATTTCACAACACACCCCAATTTAATAGAGTTAGAGGGTTTTCCCAATTTTTTTCCATATCTAATCCAAATCCCAAATTCATATAAACTGGGTGTTTCAAAAATTAATTTTAATAAATTTAATTCAAATGGAAAAACTAAATAAAAATCAAATAATTTAATTTTAATGAAGTAATTAGTGGTTAATCAAATTGGCATTCATTAACAGAACCACATACCTCAGGATCATAGGATCTTAAAACACAAATCCCTAAATGAGAAAATACAACAAAGAACATAATCATCGAATATATGATAATTAAACAATGATTAAATATCTGAAACAAAGGTGATTAGAATCTCAATCAACCTAGAGATCTACTACCAACGAGTATGTACCCTAGTGGTACGAGCTCCTGCTTGGCATCCAAAAGTCCCAGGATCAAATTCGGGTAGGGGAGAATTTCCAAGTATTGTAGCAGTACTGTAGCGGGGGCACTATAGTAGTATTGTAGCAGCGGTGGAACAGTAGCAGCAGCGGCACTGTAATGGTGGAGGGAATGTAGCAGGTACTGTAGCGACGGTTGGGTTGTAGCAGCAGGGGAACTGTAGCAGTACTGTTCACCGATGGGTCCTTTGGGCCATAAAATGGGCTTCCAAGCCTTGAATTCAGGCCACTTGGCCTTGGGCCTTCGGGGTATGTAATGGGTCTCCCTCTACCCAATCTGAAGAGGTATTTTCTTTAAATAATAAATTGAGGCTTCAGCCCCAACCTTTTAAAAAAACATGAAGATCTATAAAAACCTAAGAAGGAAATAGGAAAAAGGTGATGAAATAGAATAGGAAGAGGAAATATGTTGTAAAGATATCTAAAATCGTCCTCCTTAATTAAATTTGCTTCTAGAGGGATCTAGAGGGGGAAATCACATATTGGGGTCCTAAAAGGTAGAATAAATCATATTATGTTCATATCATTCTATTGGGGACATAAAATGAGGGGTTTTAAGTTTTAAAAATAATTTTCAGACTAATTAAACATCGTATAGACAGTTTCCTGGGTATGGTCGCACGATTTAAAAAACTATACACCCTAACCATGTTCACTTAATAATGAGGATTCACAGTTTTTAAACCATGAACTAACTATGAAAACCCTCACTTCTTGGGTTTTAATGGTTTTTACTAGTAGGGTAAAAAACATGGGTAAACTATTCTCTAATCGTGCTTAGCCCAGAAACTATGAAACTTTTCCAAAATATCACAAAATTTATCCCCAATGATGTTATGTGGAATACCTTCAATTCTTATAATTTGATATCACCTATACCATGGGTAAAGTGAATGTCGTCCCAGATGCTTTGTTTAGGAAAACATTGACCCATACTGTGAATGAATTATTAGAAGAATGGGACATGATGACACTTTTTTCATAGTTTCATTTTGGAGTCTAGGAATCTGGGGATTATATTTCCTTGTCCATTTTTTAATTTTCATATACTCTTATCAAGATGATTATTCAAGAGAAATAGATTGATTACATGTTTTGTGGAATTAGAGAGTCTATTTATAGAGGGGAGATTGTTACTTAGTTGTCATTCTCCATGGAGGGTATTAATTTCTATCAGAATCATTTTGTGTTTCCATCAATAGTAATGAAATATATTACTGGTGATTTCTATAATTTCTAGTGGGCTATTCACCCAGATAAGGAAATTTTTTTTGACATGATTGATTGTTTAATGAATATTTTTATGGTATTTATTAATGATATCTTGATATACTATAGAAGCTATGTGAACATTGAGAATCATTTTAGGATCCTTCTTGATTCTTTTAAGAGAAAATCAGTATATGGTAAATTTAGAAATAAAGAATTTCAGATTTTGAATGTTTCTCTTCAAGGACATATCATTTATGAAAATGGGATCTTATTTTATCTTTTAAAGAAAAAAGGCAATGCATAAATGGATTTCAATAAAAAACATAATCAATGTTTGTAGTTTCATAGGGTTTGAATATTACTGTTGGAAATTTTTTCAAAAAATATCCCAAATTGGTAACCAATTAATTAAGATTTCTTGAAAAGGGGTTATGTTCATACTAGACAGTGAGTGTAAATAATGTTTTGAATAATTGAGGTAGATATCGGTAAATTCTCCAATTTGGACTCTACTATTAGGGAATTATGGGTTAGTAATCTATAATTTTGTATTAAAAAAGGGAGTATGTTAGGTCCTTATACAGAATGATAATGATATTTCCTATACATAAAAGTACCTAATGATTCCTGAATAAACTATCCAACCCATGATCTTGAGTTTGAAGATATAATGTTTCCTTTGATGATGGGAATACATTATCTCTATTGTGAAAATGTGAAATATATATATGGGTAATAAGTGTTCTAAATAAGTTCCTTTACATAAAGTCCTCAACTAGAGGTAGTGATGGTGGATCAAGATACTCAATGAATATGATTTCGTAATACACTACCACCTGGGTTAAAAATAACATAGTAGATTCGTTGAGTCGAAATGATTATGGATTCTTGACCAAATCAATAATAGACATTGATCAAATGTTCATGGATTTAATGAATATATATTTTTGGATTATTAAGGAATGGTAGAGATCACTACTTTTCTTAACTTTTTTTATAACCTATTTTATGGAAAATATAAATGGATCTCAATATGATGATGATAATATGTATAAGAAAATTGAATTCATGAATGATGGAAAATTGGGAGATTTTTTTCAACATAGTGTTCTGAAATTCTGAAACAGAATAATTATCCCAACTATATATGATATGATGAGGGAATTTTTGGATGATATCCTTAGATTGAATTTCTCTATATGACTTGTTTGAACAATGCAGTGTATATATTTGAGGAAAACATTTTGGTTGGATAATACAAAGTGGGAAATTGATGATTATGTGTCTAGATGTTTGGTTTTCCTATAGTTAAAGTATGAAATGTAGTATCCTATTGATGTAATGAAACCTCTTCTTTTACTTCATTTGACGGGTATGATATTACTATATAATTCATTATTGCTTTACCATATACTCTCATAAATAATGATGCATTATGGGTTATTATAGATCACATCAAAAAATCTATATATTTCTTTTATAAGAAAAGATTTACCTCTAGACTTCCATTCATGAATATATATTAATGATGATTTATTACTTCTTGTAATAAAATTTTCAATTATATTTGATTGCGATCCTTGATTTACATCATTATTTTGGAAGAGTATTTAGAAGTATCTTGATAGTAATCTTGAATTTGAGAATTGATTATCACCACTAAACTGATAGATATCCTAAAATATTATTCAGTCATTAGAAGACATGTTTTGGCCATGATATATTGACATTCGAGGAATATATGATCAATATTTACCCTTTGTATATTTTTCATATAATAACAGCTCCAATTGACCCTTTGAAATTGAATAGTGTGATACATTATATGGAAATAAATGTTGTACCCCATATTATTGGGATGGATTTGGTGAAATTGTTTTTTGGCCCAAAACATGTTGAGGATATAATAGAAAAGATTCATACTAACACATATTAATGAGGCTAAAATATGGAAAAAGAGATATGATAATAAATATAGGAATGATTTGTAATTTCATGGGGGAGATCATATTTTTTTTGAATGTGGATCTAAAGAAGTGTCTTATTTGGATTTTTAAGAATTTTAAATTGAGCCAAAATTATATCATACATTCTGAAAAACTTGAATGAATTGGAGCTCTATATTTCTATTTAGAAAATTATAAAATGTCTCTCTAAATTACATTATATGCTCTATGTATCACTTTTAAGGAAGCACACGATGGACTAAAGACATATGTTTACCTATGAAGAAATAAAATTGTAACCTAATCTATCATATCATGAATATCTTATCCATATTTGGGACACATGAGAATATTTTTTTAATTATGTGAATTAGTTGGTCAAGGTATTTTAGATAAATAATATGACAGAATAGGTCATTGTGGGAACCTAAGGAAGATATGATGAATAGATACCCAAATCTTTAAATGAAGTGAAATTTTGAAAATTTTGACAATGAAACTTATTCGAAAGAGCGAATAATGTAACTCACTAAAAAGTTATGATATATATCACTGTGTATAAAAATTTAATCTTTTCTACAACATGCGATACATGAAACCCAGACTCAAAAAGAACTCTAAAATAATATACCATCATAACATAGCTGATAAATTTATGGCATAAATATGATTAAATAAATTATGAAAATTAATTGTTTTATAAATGTATAAAATAAATTTATTATATATCGATTTATTATAAATAAAAAAATAATTTGAAATATAATGAAATGTTTTTCTAAAGAACATATTAAAAAAACAGTTTTTTCGCATTCTGTGCATTTATATCAAAAATATTTTTCCACCTTTATAAAAATATATTTTAAAAAATAAACATAATTTTTTAATTATCATGTAAAAGTTATCATATATTTATTTTCTAATCATTTTTGAGTCGTTTATTTTTTGATAAATAGTCAAAAAATACTAATTTTTATTGAAAACTACTTTTTTAAAGAATTTAAAATGTTCCATTTTTTGAAAATTATTTTAGAAATAAAATTAGTTAAATTATATTATAATTAATAAAATTTAGGTTATTTTAATCAATTATTTTTCCAATGTTAAAATAAAATTTTATTATAATTTTGAAAACATTTCTTTTAGGAAAATTTTTTTTCATCGCGTCTTCGGGTTTAACATTAAATTATATTCTTCCACTGATTTAAATTCAATATGGGGAAAAAAATTAAAAAAATTTAATTTAAAAAATTAATAATATATAGTAGGTATAAATTAATTTTTAAAAATAGTTATAGTAAAAATAGTAAAAATTAATTATCGTGTTCA
Source organism: Viscum album (assembly GCA_963277665.1). Classification (NCBI taxonomy): domain Eukaryota; kingdom Viridiplantae; phylum Streptophyta; class Magnoliopsida; order Santalales; family Viscaceae; genus Viscum; species Viscum album. Next base: position 1,347,058,783 of record OY728148.1, on the reverse strand, counting down.
TGGTTAAAATGAATTTACAAGGGATTAAAATAATGATATAATCGTTAAAAGAAACTAAAAACAAGTCAAATTCATATTTTTATTTTACATATTTTTGCATTATCTCATCTCAGGATGGATAATGGGGAATTCTGGAGACTTTTTGAATTTTAAAAACAAGGGTACAACTTATTCTTTTCAAAAATTCCCTGGGTATCCTCCCCCCACTTATAAAAGAGAACCCCCTATCCTCTCTTCTTTGCACATAACAAGAATTATATATATAAAAATACCTACCAAAATCTATTTGTTAAATCCTTTACCATTACATAAAGCCTCATTTTTTATTGAAGACCCATTCATGGAAGGATTTACGTATAAACCTAGAGATCTTCTCTGAATAAGAAGTGTAGTTCTTCACCATGCATCATCATCTTATTTATTAATCTACCTCATTAAAATTTACTCTAAATATGATGAAATTATAAAATAATTATATTCAATATGCTATTATGTTATTGAAATAATTTAATATCCTTTATGTACCTCCTCAATAATCAAATGATAAAAATGATCAATGACTATATTTATGGTAGACTACAACCTCACGAATAGATATAATTCTTTTTCTATCACCATATCTTAGAAAACAATATTATGACATATTTAATTTTTATATATTATATTTATGAAAAAAAATTCTTATTTTTTTAAAATATCACATATACCTTCTTACCTTTAAATCCATTAGAATACAATAATGTCACTCATGTGTACGTGTGGACTACCACCACTATGTAGTAATGTGACACATTTTTCATTTTTATTTAATACAGACCATAATAAGGATATATTTAATTAATATATATTATATATGTGTTATAATAATTCTTCCAGAAAGATGAATATCAAATTTTATTTATTTTTTACATCATTCAAAAAATGAAAACACTGTTCAAGGGTACGTATGACCTACATTCTCCAGGAATGGTGTAACTTATTTTTCAGCCTCAAACATTTCTTGAATATTATAAATAATCTTATAATGAATCTATTTGTTTTTTATATATAGTTTATAATTATATAAATAATGTAATACTGTTCAAAGAATAGGGATCCCAGCTATAAAAATAAAAAATATGTGAAAAACAATGTAGATATCACTAAGAATAGTGTTTTTAATAAATAATTAGTTATAAACATGTAACAAAAATAATAAAAGAATCATATATGGTATGATATATTTAATAATCTGTAACACACAAAGATTTTATGGAATATAAATTCATAAATATATTTAATTTATTTGATAGTATTCATAGCACGCAATACCAAAATTAAATTAACCATGATATAAAATAAATATATTTATTTTTACACTAGTATCTAAGTTGGGGATTGTGAATATGTTTAATTAAATTATGAAAATATAGTTAGATCATTTTTATAAAATGAATTCATTGGAAATGAATATAAAATCCAATTGAATATAAATGTTTTTTTTAATAAACTATTTTTAATCCCACAATGGTATTTTATCATAATAAATTAAATTAATCACTTTTAGTTAATGATATTAAAGAAATATATATATTTAATAAATTAATTTTTTAAAATTCATCCAATAATCTTGATAGAATTAAGATAAAAAATAAATCAATTTTAAACATAAAAGGATTTATTATTCTAAATGAAGGTTTACCACCGTTTGATGGCGCAGTAGTTTGAATTCATGTTTTTTAAACATTTATAAATTTAATTTGAAAAAAATAATCTTATTCTTTAAATTAATAATATAAAAATTTAAATTGGCTGAATGTTTGATATTTTGACATTTTTATTTTTTTGAGGAATAGTAAAAAAAATTAATTTTAATTGAAAACTAATTTCTCGTTTAAATAATATATGGTGTTAAGTTATATTTTTATTTTTTTTAAAGTCTAACTAGCTATTTTTTTATTATTTAATATAATTTTTGTCATTTAAATAAATATTACATTGAATTATATTATAATGATATTTCCATTTTTTGATCATTTTTACTTTAAAAACTAATTCTCATTTCATCAAAATGATTAATTTTAAATTAATTTTATCCAATTATGTGATTTGAATTTTAAAAAATGGATTATATATTTGGAATAAAAAGGTTAAAATTTAATACATAGGTCCATTTTATTTTTGGAAAATATCAATAGTGTGTTTAATATTTCCATGATTAGATGTGTGTCATCTAGTTAAGGGTAAAAATAATATTATCAGTATGATAAAATTACCCTTAAACTTATCCTAATTTTATTGGACGAATTTTTGTAGACCATAAGAAGCCATTTGAAAATATATTGAACTGTTGGAGACACTTGGATGTATTTTTAACTTTTTTTACTATTTTATTCCAAGGAAATTAAAATATGTCATACTAAGGTTTTTATAAGTGTTACATTTTTTGTATTTTTTTATTCAACATTTATATTTTATTATAAATAGTAATTTTAATGTTATATTTTTTATATTATTCTTGATACTAAATGTTTTATTTTTATGGAATAAATATTTAAATTAACGACTTGCACAATGATGATGCAGTAATAGTTTAATTAATAGACATATCAAATAAATGTTATTATAATTGAAAAATAAATATAATTTGATATAATTGATGTCCCAAAAAAATTGCTAGATTACCTATACATATTATTGATGTATTAAAAGTTTATAATTTTAATATATATTGTTTTCAGTAGATTTCTAGTAAGTTATTTAATGAAATGTCTCAAAATTGACACTAATGTTGTTTTAAAATAACAAATATTTTATTAAGTGACATAAAATTAAAAAAATTATTAAATTATGACAAATGATTAGTATAAAGTTATAAATTTCATCCATGAATCATTTAATATTATTTTTCTGATTTTATTTTAAGTATAGTTAAATTCAATGTGTAAAAACAGATGTTCTCATAGTAAGAGTTAATGGGTCAAAATAATGGTTAAAAACAAAATATTACGGTATGAATGAGACCTAAAATTGTATAAAAACTAATGTTTTAGATAATTTAGAAAAATCATCATATAATCATATAAATAACTCACTTTTAATGATTTTTTTTGTAGAAATCTAATTTATATTTATTTTTTATTTTCAGAGTTTCCAAATATGCCCATTAATTTAATTATAAAAGGGAAACCCATACCTGACTTATTCACACTTGTTTGAGACTTCTATATCAACAAACCATTTATCCTCCAAAAATTTTTATAAAAATATTTTAGGTCCTGGTCTTTCAAAAATACTGACTCTATATTCCTTAAGAAAAGATTAAAAGGAATTCCACTGAAGAATAGTTAATTTTTTAACCAACTCATTCTAGTTCATTTCAACTTGTACTTCCACTTCACGTTTTGTTCCTATAAGAAAGTAATAAATAAAGTAACATATATATTTTTAGATTTTATAATTATTAATGGACAACCATATTCCATGATTTATCTATCCTATGGAAAATGAAAACACCACGTATGTATATATACGACTTACCATCTACACGCCATGTTGTAAAATGTTTTCAATAACCCCCATACTTGGATGTATATAATGATTTAAATAATATATATATATATATGATAATTCTGATATGATATTGATTATGGAAAAATTAATTAACTATCCACTTCTTTAATCTTTTACCAGTAACGGAATGATAATGCGCTCATGCGTATGTATGACCTACCATCTTCACAAAGAGATGTGATTAATTTTTCATTTTCACCATTCAATAATGATTATAAAAAATTAATTTAATGATTAAATATAATATTTATGGAATTAATATTATTTTGAGGATGTTGGATATACATTATATTCAATACAAATGAGACTTTCAAGTCAAAATAGGCATGAGAAAACATGTAAATTAACCCCCAACATAGTAAAATAAATAAAATATTATTAATAAAATAGTGATAAAATATTATAATTGAAACCTATATGATATCATAAATATTATTTTCATTCTATTATAAGTTAATAATATATTTAAAACAAACCTTTAGGATATTTTTACTCTTATGGAGGAAACCATACAAAAGATTAGGGACCTTTTTATCACTTTTATTTCATTGGGACACATACATTATACACAACTTGTTTATTTTTTGTGGTGTATATACTATCCATGAATATATTAAATGAGTCATATCATGAATATTATGGTATTTACATATCCATAATATTTTATTTTATTTAAAGGGTGTACAATTCTACTGATTATGAAGCGGTAAAGGTTATTTAACATTCTCATTATTATTCCAGATATTTTATGATTATGATTCCAATGAGGAACATTTTTAATCCATGATTACTATATTACTTTTGAAAAATGTTTTTACTATTATTCAAAAAATGTTTAAAATATTTTTATCCATGTTCTAATTTTGATTAAATGGTTTGAATAGATTTTTTTATTCTTATTGAGTTACATTACGAATTTTTTTAAAAAATATGGAAGGAATATTTTTTAACTTATACAACATGAGTGTTTTTCCATCTTTCAAGTGATATTCATATCATGGTTCTTAATATAAAAGTTTTAAATATTATTTAAATTGATAATTTCATGTTTTGGAATTTCATGGCCTTTTAAATAAATGATTTGAAATTAAAATGGATGATTTATCTTAAGAATTTTTAAATTATTTTATTAGATAATTTTCAATTATTTAAACTTCTTATTGTTGGATATTATGTTTTATTGAGTATGATATTTTATGATAATATTTCTAATATTTAATTGAATGTTTTATGATTTAGTATGACTATTGATGTGCTATTTTGACACAATTCATTATTTATGGTTAAAGTATTCACATTACATATGCAGGTTTTTAATACGAATGTCTAAGATGATTATGCTTCACCCCTTTAATAGGACGAATGAATTAGAATTTTTATGTTTTTGTAGAAACCCTATAAAACCCCTTATTGCATAAAAAGGTCTATGGAGACAAAATAGTTTGGGTTTTGGATAATTTCATACCAGATTATATATGGTATCTTGGAAAAATCTATGGTTGTATGTTTATTACGTTCTAGATTAGGAATTCCATCATTATGAGATACTTATTGATATTCCATGTGATTATTTGAATATTAGAATATCCCTTTTTATGGTTCATTATCATGTGATTTTTAATATTATTTTTTACCATATTACATATCTTCCATATTATGATTAGGTTATTGATTAAATAACATGTGTTTTAGTTAATCATCATTCAATACTCAATTATGTTTTTTATGATACATTCACATGTATGTATACCATTACTGAGCATATGGATCACCCATTTCATATGTTCATTTTTTTCCTTATAGATTACAATATTATATTATGACTGATAATCAGGGTTACAAAAAGGGGGAATAATGGTAGACCCAATGAAACACTTTTTGTATTTTATATTTAGAAATTTAACATATATTTCTGATATGTATCTATTTTACCAAAAATAGTAAAATATTCGAAAAACTTGGATTTGATTACTTGTATATTATTACAGTGTAACAAATCAAGATAATGGATTTGAGCTAATAGGTTTGGAGTCTTTACATTTGGTATTAGGTAATTATTTTTAGAAGCCATGGAAACTAGATTTTGGAAAACATATTTTAAGGAATATAACCATTTGATTGACTTTCAGGATATGTCTGAGTATAAGAAATCATCCTATATTTTTTCAATTTTTTTTAAACTATGTTAAACCTATCTAATAATATATTAATAAGAATATTTCATGAATTATATATTATATAAATGATTCTTCATGACTATGTCATAGATATTGTTGTTTCTGACATTGTGATTTCTATTTTGGTCAATAGTAAGAATTAGGAAGGTTAAACAAGTAATGGTAATAATACTAATGTTGAAGTGACTAAAAATTTGAAATGAATGGAATGAGATATTAGGAAATAATATATTGAACCACAGTTAATGGTTTAAGAATTATGTGAAATTCTAAATGGTCATTTGTTTTTTGTATTCAATAATTATTTCATCAATGGGGCTTTGGTTATTAGAATCTTATTATATATAAGAATTTTACTATAGTACTTATTCATTATGTATTTGGAAGAATGAATTTTCAAATTTTGTTTTTAATGTGATAAAATATTTGGTATGGGAAAATAAGAGCTACATTATGTAGTTTTGAGGAATATGAAATTAGATTGATTTTGGAAATTTTGATATCTTTTTGAACTATGAATTTGGATAGATGTGTTTTGTATGAGTCTTAAGCTTTTAATAGATTAAGTTGGACATTAGATATTATTTGTAACATTTTTTTATGATTTATTGGTTACTTTTATCTAAACATTTTTTAGTAAATATTTAAAGGCTGATGGATTGATTGGTGGATAATAAGTTTCATTAAAGTGATTTATTTATGAAAAATTCAATATGAATATCCGTTTCTTGACGTAAGAGTGGAAGTGAAAATAGATCAAATAATAACCAATGGTTAAGATCATGGAATGAAATAAAGTAAGAGTATTATATTAAGTGATTACGTGGATAGTAAAATAATCCCTCAAATATAGAAATATAATTTATAATGGAAATGTTATTCTTTTAAATTTCTTGCTGATAAATCAATAACCTTTTAAAGCCATTATAGATTTACTATTTTTTGATGGTAGAATTTCTAATGACCATTTTAGCTAACACTCTCAATAAAAAATGATGTCTTTATTTCTCATCCAAGTCCCAATTTACACTTTCCACAAATTTTATCCTACTTTGAAGCATAATTTTGTTGTGATCTTCTCCTATCCATTTCACCCTCATTAGGAATTAATTTTATTAACCATATTTCTGTTATGGTTTTACCACCATGGAATTTTCAAGTATCAAACGATTAATTTTAATGTGAAATTTCCAATTTAGAGGATGAAATTAATTATATGGGTACAATTTAACACCTCAATGTTTTACGATGTGTCTCTTCATAAATAAATTCAATTAGTTTGATAGTATATGTTGCACACAACATAGAACATAAATAAAAATGATATAATATTACATATTATTATATTAACACTATTTTTTTAAGTTAGATATTGTGACTAGGTTTATTTAAATTATGAAAATATACATTAAAAATTTTATAAAATGAATTAATTGGTAATGAAAATAAAAACAAATTCAATATAAAGGATGACTTTTTATTATAAATCTATTTTTATTCCCTTAATGACATTTTATCAAAATAAATTAAATTAAATCTTATTTTTTAAATATCTTAATGAAATATATATGTTATATATTCTATTTTTTCAAATTAATACAATAAGTTTGATAGACTTTTTATAACAATAAAAACAATTTTAGGTATAAAGGCTTTATTTTTCAAAAGTAAAATTTTCAAACTTTTGATGGCGTAATTGTTTGAAATAATTTTTCTGGAATAATTATAAATTATATTTTAGAATATAAGATTACTTTTTAATTTGGAATATTAAAATTTACTTTTTTTGGTATTTTCCTTACAAGCGTCATGTTTTGATGAATAGTAAAAAAATATTACATTTTCATTGAAAAAAAAGTTTTTCATCTAAATAATTTATTGTGTCATGTGATATTTTTAATTGGTTTTATAGTATAATTAGTTCATTTATTTATCAGTTAATTAATATTCGATCATTGGAATTAATTTCACGTTGTATTTGGATATAATAACATTATAATATTTTGAAACTTTTACTTTAATAACCTATTTTCTCATTCCATAAATGATATTAATTTAAAATTAATTTTTTACCATTTGTATTGAATTTTGAAAAATTAATTTTTTATTTTAATCAAAATTTACAAATTTAGTAAATATGTTCCTTTTATTTTTGAAAAATATGTATAATAACTTTAATATTTTTTTTAATTACCATGGTAATGGGTAAATCGGGTAATAAAGGGAAAAATAATATTATAATTAATATTAACTTACCCTAAAACATGCCCTAATTTTATTTGATGGCTTATTTTTGACTAAATGAATCATTTTGGTGATTTTATGACTTCATAAATCCACTTGGATGACCTTATTCCTTTCATAGTATCTCAATCTTTGGAATGTCAAATATGTTATACTCATGATTTTAAAAAGTATTAAATTTTTTATATATGGTTATACATAATATAACATCAAATACAAATAGTGAATTGAAAGAAAATTTTTTAACCAAAATTATGGTAATTTATTTTTAAAATTTATGGTTGAAATAATTAAATTAAGTTCTTACACAATGATGATGCATTAATTGATTATGTAATGGACATATCAAAATAAATGTTTGAAAAAATATACAATTAAATACATTTTTATATAATTAAATTCATAAATGAATTTTATAGATGGGAAAGAAATATTATAGAGGTTTGAAATGTTTTTTTAGAATATATAATGTCCTTATGATATTTTTAAAAATCATGAAATTTTTAGTGTCAAAATTGACGCAAATGATATTTTAAAATAAATAATATTTTATTAAATGATAAAAATTCATATAATTTTAGAATTTAGTAAACTAATTATGATATAGTTAAAAATTTCATGAATGACTCATTTAATGTTATTATGTCATTTATAGTTACTATATTATCATTCAAAGATTAAAAACACACGTTTTTAGTAAGAAATAAAGGGTTTAAATATGGGTTAAACCCAATGATAAGAGGAAGAATGAGACCTAAACTAGTATAAAAATTATTGGTTGAGATTATTTTTAACCATACTCATATAATAATTTAAATAACTCAATTTAAGATATTTTTCTATATAATATTTATTTCTATTAATATTATATTTTGACATTTTCAAAAAGTTCCCTCACCTGAATTATAAAAGGGAACATTATCCCTCACTTCCTCACACCACATTGAGCCTTATAGCAATAGAAAACCCTTACCATTTATTCTCCCAATATCCTCATCCAATATTTTGAGGTCCTGGTATTCCAAAAATACCAACTCTAGATCCCTTAAGATGATATCTAAAGGCATTCCTCCCAAAAAGAGGAAATTGTTTTACAAACAAATTGATGTTCATTTCTTCTTATAGATTATATTAATGAGTTTTTCCATATTAAAGTAATAAATACCTTTCAATATATATATATATATATATTCTGAGATGTTATTATGATTATGTGACAAATATATTCCAGGATTTATCAGTCATATGAAAAAAAAACATTTCGCGTGCGTACGTAGATCTTACTGTCTCCATTCCATGGTGTAAACTATTTTTCATCAAAAATTTAATTGGATGAGTATAATTATGGAAATAATAAATATATATGATAATTATGAAATAATATTTGTTATGTAATAATTAATATATCATCCACTTTCTGACTCTATCATTACTAAGGGACTGATATTGTCACCTGTATATACGTATGACCTACCGTATCTATGATGAGTTATGATACATTTTCCGTCATTAAAAATAAATAATAATTATAATAATATACTTAAGGATTAAATATTATATTTTTTACAATAATATTTTTTAGATATGTTGGATATATAAACTATTAATGAGAACCAAGACATTCAAGATGAAACAACCATGAGAAAACAAGGCAATTTACACAAAAAAAATAAAATGAATAAAATATTATCACTAAACGAGTAAAAAATATCATAATTGGATAATATAGGATATTATAGATATTATTAATATTATTAGATAAGTTAATAGTATTTTTAACTCTACTATACATCTATTCTGTACACATATGGAGAAAATCAAACCTAAGGTAATGAATTTTTTTCTCACTTTTATTTATGGTCGATACATACCTTATACAATAATTATTTCTTTTGTGTGTTTTTATAATAAAGTTGAATTTATTTTAGGTGTGTTATCTTTAAGATTATGGTGTTTACATGTCCATGTAATTTTATTTCTTTCAACGGGTATATAACTCTCCTGATTATATTGTGTTAAGGGTTATTTCACAATATCATTGTTATTTCAGACCGTTTAATTTTAACTCCCCACTGGAGAAAATTCTTGTTCCATGTTTTCTAAAAATGTTTTCAAATTGGTATTTAGTATTACCCTAAATTTTTTTAAAATAGTTTTACCAATGTTTTACTTTTCATAAAATCATTTGAAATGAAACGATTTTTCATTTTCTAAATGAGTTTCTTTATGATCTTTTTGACACAAATTCCGAAGGAGAGTTTTTTATCATATATGGCGTGAGATATTTTTTACACCATCATGACACATTAAATTGTTGAATCTTCCTTTAGAAGTTTATTGGATTCTTTTTAATGAATATATTTTCCTTTAAAATTCCATGGACTTTTAAATAAATGATTTATATGTAAAAAAGGATTATTTATCAGAAGAAATGTATAATGATTTTGTTAGAGAATGTTAATTTATGTAAAAAAAATTATTGGATATTATTATTGATTGTGTTTGACCTATTTTGATATCATTTACCATATTTCATTGAATTTCATATGATTTAGTTTGACTATGGATGTCATGTTTGGATACCATTCATAGTTTACGCTTAAAGTATTCAAATTTAGTAATCTAGTTTTTAATACCAATGTTTATGTTGATAATGCTTCACCCATTTGATAAGAGTAATGAATTAGAAATAGGAAGTGTCGAGGGGGGCCTGTTATAACCCCTAATGCATCGGTAGGTCTCATGAGACAATCTTTTTTGGGTTTTGGCTAATGTCTTACCTGATTATGTATGGTGCCCTAGTCGATGCCTTGGAAGTTTGTTTAAGATGTCCCATATAATGAATTACCTCATTATGAGATTAGTTATTGATATTATATGTGATTTATTTATTAGCAGAACATCAATTGTTATGTTTTATTATCTTGTGATCATTTATATGGGATTATTTGATCATCTCCTATTCCTGTAATATTAGGATTATGTTATTGATTAAATGTGATTTGTTTTAGTTGATAACTTTTTCATAATAAAATTTTATTGTTTATGATATATTATTCTATATGTATACCCTTAACGAGCATCTTAGATCACCCTTTTTAAATGATTTATTTTTCCTTAGGATTCTAAGAAATATATTAAGTCTCATATGAAGGGTTACACAAAGGTGGAAGAACAATAGACTCAATGAAACAATTTTTTTGTAATTATGTTTTAAAAATAAATGTACATTTAAAATATGCACCTATTTTACTAAGACTACTAAAATATTTTTTCGTTTTGGATGTGATTCCTGGTATCTTATACTAATGTAATAAATTAAGGAACTGACTCTGGGATACTAGGGTGGGGGTCATCACAGTATGGTTTTGTAATATTATAATTAATCTATATATATATATTATAAATGTGGATCAAACTTGTAAAAAGTTAATTGAACCCGAGGTAAGGGTTTCTCATCTCACTTTTACATCCATGATTCATATGCCATATATACCGCTTCTTCCACATGTCTAGTGTATATACTATAAAATCGATAAGTTATATCAGGAATGTCTTAATATATATGTTATTTAATGTTTAACTTTAATTTCTTCATTTCAGAGGGATTATCAAACATAAATTGAAAAAGTTATATGGGTTTATTTTAGAATCTCATCAGTATTCAGGATTGGTTATGTTTAAGTATTTCTTCAAGAAATACCTTGACACGTATATCATAATCAAAAAATATTTTCTTGTCATATTTTTATTCCTGATATTTTCAAGTAATATTACCTTTTTTATCTCTTGGGTACCTAAAATGATTAAAAATGTGTTTTTATAAAAAGCCATATTTAATTATCTATTCAGTAGTAAATATTTTTCTACAATATCCATGTCAGTTAAGCATATTTTTAAAATGTTTTTAACATTATGAAAATATTTTATTAAATAACTTTTTACATGTGAATGTTTTTTATAAAATGGTCTAAATGTAATCTTCTTAACATTTTCCAAATGAGGAAATTTGTATCATTTTTAAATAATAAGAAATGATTGTTTTTTAACTTGTACAACATGTACAAAATTACCCTTTATTGTGACCACTCATTATTTATAAGTCTCATTTAAAATTTTAGAAGATTATTTTTAAATAAAATATATTTCATTACATTAAGTTAATTTTTAAAATTCTAAATAGGTTTTGAAATTGAAAGGTGTATTTTCCTCAATAATGTTTTAATTTAATTTTTAATGTATTTTTATTTATCAACAAAAACCCCCATCATTTTAAGTTATGATCCATTGGAAACATGTTATAATGATACCATAATTATTTTTTATGAATGTTTTATGGTAATTTAAACTATGATGTAATATTTTTAAACATTTAACTATAGTTATTTGAATGATATATGATTATGATAACTCATTGGGGGAAGTATTAAAATTCATATAAAAGTGCTATAATATGGTGTTTATGTCCATAATGTTTAGTAAATTTAAAAATAAAAAACATTTTATTTTTTATTTTTTTAATATAAATGTTTCCATTGATTATGTTAGTCCCATTTCATATAGGGAATGCATCAGACTTAGTGAGTGGTACAAGAGGCCCACCATAGCACTTCAAGGCATTGATTGGTTTCATGAGATAAATTAGATTGGGTATTTTGATGAGGTCATACCCATTTATGTAAGATGTATTGGTAGAATGATTTTATGACATGGTGTTGATTTTTGAAATGATTCATTTCCTTGTTATGATATTAGTTCTTGATGTACATGTTATTATTCAATTAGTTAGAATATGCATGGATAAGTTTTTAGATTATGTGACTATTTATATGGTCTTATTTTTATCATCAGTTATTCATATAATATTATTCATAATGTTCATTTTATAAATTAAATATAATGTGTTTTAGTTATTTATATTTAAATATTTATTATTCCTTTTTTCTTCATAACATCTTCCATTGTAAGAATACCCTTATAAAGATTTAGGGATCACCTCATTCTTATGTTTCCTTTTCCAAGATTACTATGATGTGTATTATTATTAATATATATGGTTATAGAAAGGAGAAAAGAGTGTTCTGAATTAAAATATTCTATTTTTTTTCAAATGTAATGTGAATTTCAAGTAAGAATCTATTTATCCAAGACAACTAAATTATGTGGTGATTTACGATATGATCACTTGTATCTAGAACTAATGAAATAAAGTTACTACAAACTGTAGGGTACTAGGATCTATGTTCTTATATAATACTTGTACTGTTCTATCTTTATGTATAGAAGAAATAAAACTCAACAGATATACGATCCCCTCCCTAATATTTTTTTTAAACACCAACTCTATCAGATTAGTCATGTTTAGGATAAAATACCATTTCTCACATGGGTGAAATATTGACTCCCTAGGAGGATCCCATCTACAATGAGTGACATGATATCTACTACTAGTAATAAAGATAGGTAAAATTCTTCGGTGATGGAATTATCCATGGTAATGTTTATGTACATGGTTTATCCAAGGAAAAAATGATTTGTTTCCCCATGTTGGTTAGATAGCTATGAAATTCAATTCCTCATAACACATCAAGGACTATTTTTATAACATGGTAAGGTTATGGATTTTCTTATCTTTCTTGGGTGTCCCCATGAAGCATTCATGGATCCATTATCCAGTGTACTCCCTATGAAGAATAGTTATTTTTTTCAATACACCTCATTGTCTTCCTCAAACACTCTACAATGAAATAAGATCAAAACTAATACAATTCATGAATTCCAGGTACTATATTTTATATTATTATTTATATGTCAATTTCATGAATATATATTTCTTATGTTTTTGGTTTTTTTATTTTATATCATCATTAGATGATCATCCAAAACCCAATAGTGTAATTAGAGTAAGTTATTCACTAATTTAATGCGTTTTAATCATTATTATTCAATATATAAAACCATGTAAAATGTTTATATAAACATGTGTGTAGGTTTTAGGTCCATAGTTGAGCTGCACAAGGGTATGTATGATTTACCGTTATATTGGTTGGCTGTATAAAGGTTGTACCCTTACACAAATTATAGTGTAAAGGAATATATTCCTTTAACCTTACATGATACTTTTACATATATGGCCATAATTACAATTATCTCATTTTGATGTTTACAAAAAATGGGTTGTGTTAAGGTATAACCCATACAAAAGGTGTTTATGTTAGTCTCATTAACAATTTTCCATTACAAGTAATGGTATATGAGATACTATGTAAATTTCCACGATGTTTAACTTTATTAATCTTATGATACAATTAACATACCCTTACAAGAATTATTTTAATAAATGCAATACCTTTACATGAGGGGGTTATACAAAGGTAATCTATGCATTTCTATTCACAATAGTTTTCATATTGAGATTAATAAAGGTAACATTTATATTACCTTTATGCAGGATTCTAAAAACATCAGTTACAATTATGAAGAGTGTATTCATAATGTTAATATGGGGATACACTTATGAAGAATATAGGTTTAACATAATGGAAAAAATAATATTTTTAAAAAATATATTTAACATATTAAATATTTTTAATGATTTCTAATTTTTTTAAAAATATAATTTAAATTTATTTGGGTATTATTTTATTTATATAGATTCTATAAATTGCTTATTTATTTATAAATTGTTTATAATTATTACCTATATTTGTATGCACCATTTTTCTAATATACTAAAGGATAATATTTAAAAAATAAATAAAAATTAAATGGAATGCCTTATAAACTAGAAATAAAAGGTTTATTTAGAAGTCATAACAGTTTATTTATAATGTGTTTATAAATTAGTTTATATATGATATTTAGATTATAAAAAATATTCATATAATAGATATTTAATTACATATTGTTTACACTCATGAATTAAATTATAAAATAAATTTAATATAAAAATAAAGTGTTTTATATGTAAATTCATATAAATTTATTACAATTTTAATAATTTATTAAAAATTTATAAATAATATTAATTTTTGAATAGTTTAGAAATGTATTATTGTTTGGAAAATATTTAAAAGGATTATTTATTTGTTTAATTTATTTGATTTTCTATTATTTTAATTTTTTATATGAAATATAAATATTGTGTAAACCCAATTATAAGACAGATTTCTTTTATGATGGAGACCTTCATGTCATAAAAGTTTTGATATCACAATATTTTGTTTTCACCGTCCTTGACCTCAGTTTTTATTTTATTAATTATGAGTTTAAGAGTATTTATTGGGAAATTTTTGTGCAAATTAGGTGTTATAGTTTTGAATAATATCATTAAAACTTAAGGAAATTTTCATTGGGTAGTGGGAATAGGGTTCCACCACCTAATATTCAAGATGATTTATTTAGTTATGAGAGTTAATGGGATTGATAATATATCAGTATGGCGTTACTGATGTTGTGGTTTCAATTCTAATATAAATCTATTCCATTACATGAAGGGTCCATGTATCTTATTCATATGATGCATTTAAATATGTATGAATATAATTTATATCTATTTTTTGGTGAATAACATATAATTGTGGGTCTAAAATAGAGTTACATATTAATATGGTTTGAACACATTAATTTAGTAGTTGGAATATTGATTCCAAAACAAAATCTTTTTAATAAGTCTTATAGAAAGGGGGATAAAACTTTAGAAGATAGCTATTAGACATTATAAAATAGTGATGAGTTTGATATGAATATTATTTATATTAAATTAATAAGACATTAAAAATGAAAACATCTCAAACACAATGTTTTAGATTCCATACAAAGTGGCACTTTTCAAGACCTTGATCAACCAAATAAGTTGCCCATGCCAAAGATGGGTTCCCCAAGATTATCCTATATAAGGAAATGAATTTATGAGAAACTATAGATTATCAAGTTTGTTAGGTAATTACAAAGTCTAATACCCCTTGATCGCACTTTTTTAGAATATTTCTGAAATATTATTTAGATTACACTAGTTTCGAGGGCCTTATAAGAATATTTTAATGGACGAATAGAGTTGAAAATATCAATATGATAGATTTGGATATTGGGTTCTCCTATTAAATATACATGAATCATAACTATTAAGATTTTAATGATTCCCTATCTAAATAGATAATTAATGGGATAAATATTGAAGACTCCTATGACTTAGAAAATTATGTTTCATTGATTTATAAATGTATATGATGTAATAGATCATCAATATTAGTTGTGGAAATTTCATTAAATATCCTTAATGAAAATATATAAGGCATGATATTCATATGATAATTTTTTTTTAATATAGATAAATTAATCAACATCATGAAAATTTACATTATATTAATATTTTAAATAAGATGATTCATTTTAGAATACCCTTATAATGGTATCTTATGAAATGTTATTTAGTAATTACAGGTGGTAGAATTATTCCATTATCACAGACCAGCACAGGTACCCTGGTAATCTGATAACTGAGCTAACCCTGACATAGCCTGATGGGTGTTCCCGATCCCCAAGGGTCGGTGACTAGCACCTGACATCACACAACATAAAAGTGTGAATGATTTTTCTACCACCAATGCAGAAGAAAAGAAACAAGACAATATACATAATCAAAAGAAACTCCGCTGGGAGTAATGTACTAGAAGTCATTAAGGCATAAACTAGCCCAAAACTCTTCAACTGAAGTACTAAAAAGGGAAATCATCCATAAGGTCTCTAAAGCCACAACTCACCAAGACCAAAGCTCAACAGCTAAATCCACCTCTTAGAGATCCCTTCCCTTTGGTCGTACCTAGAAGAAGAAAGTCTACAAAAACTCAAAGGAAAAAGTAGGGTGTGAAACTAATCCTAGTAGGATGCCACCAATAATTCCATAACAGGTTCCAATTATAGATTATCCCAATAAAAACATTCAATTTTTAAATAAATAAGTTAGACATTTTAAATCATCATTATACAAAACATGATTTAAATTTTCAAAATGATGGAAAACTAAATTTAATGCAATGTCTCACTTTATAAGAGATGAAATATTTCTAAACATTTTCTTGAGTAAAAAATTTATATAAACCAGTTGATTTAAATTCAATAGGCATGTAAAGCTGTTCTAATAAACAATGGCATAAATTTATATCTCAAATATAAATAAACAAGCAAGAAAACATGGTCATCTTCCAAAAGGTCGAATAGTATTAACCAACTATAGGATTCCTCAGTCTCTATGTGAACTCAGAAAAAATTTTATACACACTTCCCTATGAAACTGGCCAAATGAGACTCGTCACTAACCCATCGGGGATGTGAACTGCCATAAGTATGTTTTAGAACATTGTTGCAGCGTCGAGTGTATCCAAAAAAATTCAATAACAAAATAAGGATTTCATGTGCTCTTAAATTATGGGTGAAGTATTTCAAGAATGCTTAAAAATATGATCAATCCAATTCTTCCATTAAAAAAGTGCCAAATTTTTCCATTTAAAACCAAAATAGGCTTTATTACAAAAACATGCCTTTTCCCATGATAAAAACCACTATGTTTCTATAAAATCATTTTAAGCCATTTTTTATTTTTCAAAGTAAATTAAAAAACCAATTCCATCATTTCACAATTCATTTTGACAAATAAATTAAAAATTTTAATTGAAATAATTTCTATGGAATCAGTAATTTAGATTCAACAATTTAAATCATCCAATTTCCATAAACACACTCCGCAATTCAATGAAATTTTGGTTTTTTCCAAATTCTCATGCCAAAACCAATTAAAATATCCCAATTCAAATGAATTTTATTTTATTACATCAGTTGAAATCAAGTTATGTAATTGAATTTAAATCATCATTTGAAAAAAATCAAGCAATACAAGGATAATAAATTTGGCTAATCAGAATGAAAATACCTACTTCAAGGTTGTCAATATCAATGGTAATGATAAACCACTCTATGTGGTTCAATACACCTCATCATGACCCCATTATCGTATGCATCGACACACCTATGATCAACATTCATCACAGTTTCCATGAACCAAAACCATATATTTTATTTCAAAAGGAAATAAAATATCACATGTGATAATAGTTTCTCTCCTCAATAATTTCCAAATTATTGATTAAAAATATTACATGCGATAATATATTATCTCTCATGGATAATTAAAAATTATTTATTAAAATATTAGAAGTGATAATGTTTTTTCTCTCTTTGATAATTTCCAAATTATCATTTTATAATTATAATTAGTATCCTTTGACAAAACACGTGATTATCCCATGAAAATTTTGAGAAAATTGTCACGTGATAATTATATCATAATTAACCTTAAAATTTTGACTTAAGTTATCTTGAGAGATTCATGAAATTATTCTTAGATAATTCTTTACAAATATATTTTGATAATTAGATGAAATTATCAATTGACAATTTTTTTATAATCACCTTCCAATAATCTTGGACATTTATCCCCATAAAATTTCATGTAGTTATCCTTTTATAATTTTGAAAAAATCATTTGATTAAAAATTTAAATTGTTATTTTATAATTTCTTTTAATAATACCTTGATAATCCCATGTGATTACCATTTCATAAAACAAAAATTATCTTTTGAAAAATTTTTGAAATTACGTTTTGTTAATTATATGAATTAATAATTTCTTAGTAATTAAAAATTATCCATAGAGAATTTTGATAATCATTATATGTGATTATCCAATTATAATTATTTTAATAATTATATTTGGATAATAGACATAATAATCCTATGATAATTTATTTAAAATAAATCATTTAATATACAAAAAATCAGATTGAACAATACATTAGTTCTTTCAAATTAAAAATGTGATTTAGATCCTACTAATCAATACGAAACCAATGAAACTAAAGATGCATAATTCCAATCAATAATGTAGAAGATATTGATTTTATAATTTTGAATAAAAATAATAAAATAATTAATTAAAAAATAACCTTCCTTCTTCAACCATATGCACAACATCACCAAACCATGGAAGTCTCTCAGCATGATCTATCGTGCAACACTTAGGGGAGGAGGAGAGTA
This sequence comes from Viscum album, assembly GCA_963277665.1. Classification (NCBI taxonomy): domain Eukaryota; kingdom Viridiplantae; phylum Streptophyta; class Magnoliopsida; order Santalales; family Viscaceae; genus Viscum; species Viscum album. The sequence goes on along the minus strand of OY728148.1, from coordinate 1,347,039,719 downwards.
GTGATCGCCTATCACTACAAAGTGAAAAAGATCTGGGTTATTAGAACATGATTTAATCGACCTACACCCAAGGTGTAATAGGTTCAGCTATTTCAAATAACCATATTGTGTTAGATTTGTCTCGAATTTATTATCATCAGTTTGGAATGTAATTAATGTCCAACAGATTGTTATAAACCATCCCACTAATTATGTTGAAATTTTATTGGGAAAAAACAGATGGAAATAAATGTTTTCAAAACTTCGTTGTGTCATCAATGGAGGTTCAACGCAATGGATGGTGCGATGAATAGTGAAAACATATTAATTATTATTTTTTAATTAATATATCAATTATTTAATATAGAAATTAAATGTCACCAAACATCCGTTGCGTGTTACCTTTATACCCCAACTAAGGTAAACACCTGGTTCCGAACCCAATGGTGGTATCAGGTTTGTCATAGTATGCACCGTTTGGGAGATATTAAAGATTTATTGATTAAAAATTAGAAAAATTAATTAATTAAAATAAAATGTGTTATTTTTCTAGTGAGGCATCCAAACCCCCAATTCTAACAAATGTCATACCCTTTCAGAGGTAAAAAAATCATTCCAGACCCATACGTGGTCTCAGATTTCTAAAACGATGAACCGTTAGAGTGATATTAAATATTTATTAATTACAAATTAGAAAAAATAACAAAATAAAAGGGATATTTTTAAGAGCGAGGAGTCCAAATTCCCGAATCTAACAAACTTTATACCTCGTCTAGGGTAAACCCATCATTTTCAACCCATAGTTAGTCTTGGATTTCCCATACGACACACCATTTGGGAGATATTGAATTATTTTAAATAAAAAATATATTAAATATTATTTTATAACTTTAAATCACGAGTGAGGAATCCAAAATATTAGTTTCTTTGAATGTTATACACCTCTTAAGGTAAACACTACATTTCTTACATAACAACGGTCTCAGATTTCTCAAAAAACGCACCATTTTGGAGTTATTCAAATATTATGAATAAAAAGTGCGTACTTAAAATGTTCTATTTAGTTATTTTATTCTGTATTCACTGAGTCATTGTAGACCTTAGAAACTCATAATTACGTAGTGTTTAACATAGAAAATATTTAATTGAATATTATGGATTATTAATTAGGTGTTTTACCATTTCATTGCGTGTTTAACAAAAATACAATTTTGTACAAATAAAAATATTTTTTCCCTTTAACATAATAATAATATAACACATGATGGTTTAAGAATACCTGAAATAATAAAGGTATTTTACAACATATCCACCATAAGAACTTTTTTTCCCCAGAAAGACCATAGAGAAGACTCCATGTCAAAAGAGACAAGTCCATTATTCACTCATCAATGCCTCTCTCTCTCTCTCTCATCTCAAGAGAACAAGAACAATGTTGCCATAGAACATGGACAAGAGGCTCTATCCTCCCATGAAGTACCTTGGTATCATAATGAGCAACTATGACTGATCATTTCGTCATAGATAAATTGGGTTAAAAATCAAGATCACTATATCTCAAAACATGAGATGGATCAACAATATACTTTTGCAACTGTGATACATGGAACACATTATATATTGACATCAACTATGGTGGTTGTGCAAAACAATATGAATATTTCCCCACCTGATCAACAACTATTAAAGGCCCAACAATAAGAGGAGAAAGCTTCCCTTCCCTCCCAAGCCATTGATGACCCAACCAGGTTGAATCCTTCAAGAATACCTGGTCACCAACAAAGAAGTCCAAAAGTCTACGATGACGATCAATATAATACTGGTACCGGTTCAATGCTGTAAACATTATCTGATGAATCAAGTGGATCTTATCTATCATATTTTGGACCAAACACAGTCCTACTAAGAAACATTCACCAATATATGACCAACATAATGGATATTTACAAGGACGGTCATTCAATGCCTCAAAAGATCCATTTGGTAAGAGGGAAAAGAAACTGTTTGAGTACCAAACATTAATTAAATAGAAAACTCAACCTCTCGTACTGGTAGAAAACTATAGTAGTCAGAAGAAAATATGTAGGGAAACTCAACGATGATTGGAGGGAGATAAACAGTCATTGAAACTCACTCTAGATCAAAAGTAAACACTAATATAACTTTCCCCATCACTAGATAAGATGGTCCGACTCTACACAGACTAGGGTCACATTTTTCTTAAAGGAAAAGAGGCACACCACTGGGTGTAATAATGTAAACTCGTCAAAGATAATAATAAATACTGTCTTTATTCATAAAAATCTAATCAATACTGAATATGAAGTTAAGATATTTCATTTTGAGCACCAAAAAAACTCCAAGCATGTTTGACAACTGATAGAGAGAGGACACAAGAGGTATCACAGAGACCCTGAAAAAAGGTATAGTAATATCCATTGGATGAGATAAAATATCTATAGGAAGATTAAAAAGATTTATAGTATGGGATGAAATAAACGATTGAGGTGCACTCGTATCAAAAGATTAGTCACTACTTCCAAGCTATAGTAATATTACCACTCATGGTCATTGGACCAATATCTGCTTCTTATGGACACTCTTCCACTGAATGAAGAATCTTTGTTCGAGATGCCTATGGCAGGAACCCTTTTGTATGTGAAGCATTTTATTTCCCCGCCGTTTTTAAGGTGTTGATAATCTCGTTCCACTGCATGGAGTGGGAATGATGTGGAATATCTTCTGCAAGTCCCCCAAAATTCCATAGGAGCCACAGTTCTTTTAGCCTTCTTAGGCTTAAAAAACTCCACAGATTTTTCCAACACCATTGGATCTGGATAGAACTATTTTGTTAAAATAACCTTGATTCCCTACCAATCTAATCCCTAATGTTTATTTTTCATCACTGTCTTGTTCCACCATCTCCTTATTGGTCCCTTGAACAAAAAGGTTGCACACTTCACCTTGATCTTATCTGGTGTCTCCAACAACTCAAACATAAGTTTTATCCTGCCCAACCATTCCTTTTCATGTTGAGGATTAGTTTATCCTTTGGAAACTGCTACTCTCTGGTGCAATAAATTTTGAGAAAAATTTCATAGAGCAGCACCAGGTTCCACAGTTAGAGCCTGAATGGGGACTAGAGGTGGTGCATAACCCAATGCTTGGACAGTGTGCACAATCACCTCAACTAGGATCAGTTGAACTGGGGGATTTTCTCACTGATGTTCAGCAAGAGACCCTTCCTAGATCCAATTAGTTCATCTTCTTAGAGGCATGATATTACACAACATCAGCAAACAACAATGATGATATTTGATATTGATCATATTTAACAATGAGGGAAACATGTTCCCAACTTGTAGAACATACATGATTTTGATTTCACTCTATCAAAATCAAAATAGGGAAAATACTAGAACTAATCTATAAAATGTTTTTCCCTAACTACCCGTGGTGTCTTAAGGTTCATTGTTGTGAGAGATAGTCAGACACTCATTCTCAACTACCTCCTATGTCGCAAAAAGAATACCCAAAGGCATACTCTCATCAAGGAAATATTTTTAACCTCCATTTGATACCATTTTGTCACATACCAGCACACGTACCCTGGTAACCCGAAAACCGAGCCAACCCTGATATAGCACGAAGGGCTTTTCCGATCCCCATTGGTTGGCAACTAGAACCTGCATCATACAATATGCAAGTGGGAATGATTTTTCCACCAATAATGCAGAAGAAAAGAAACTTGAATATATGCATAAAAAAAAGAAACTCCACAAGGAGTAATGTACCAGAAGTCAATAATGAATAAACCGGCCCAAAACTCTAAAACCAAATTACTAAAATGGGAAAACAACCCTAATTCCCCAAAGGACACAACTCACCAATACCAAAGCTCAACAACTGGATCCACCTCTTAGAGATGCTTTCCTTTTACTTGAACCTGGATGAAGAAAGTATAAAAACACCCAAAGGAAAAAGTAGAGTGTGAGACTTAGCCCATAAGATACCAATAATAATTCCTTAATAGATTCCAAATATAGATTATCCAATGAAAAACTTTCAATTTTCAAATAAATAGGTTTGACATTTTAAAGAATAATCAAACAAAACATGCTTTAAATTTTCAAAATTATGGAAAAATACAATATAAGAATATTTTTTACTTTATATGAGATGAAATATTTATAAAAAACGGCTTAAGTAAAACATTTATATAAAATAGTTGATATAAATTGAACATATGTAAATCTATTCCAGTAAACATTGGTATACATTTATATCTCAAATATAAATAAAGCGAGTAACATGTTTATCTACCAAAATGTACGATAGTATTGACCAACTATTGGATTCCACACTCTATGTGAACTCCGCAAAATGTTTATACACACATCCCTAAGTCACTGGACAAAAGAGACTCATCCCCAACCCGTCAGGGATGTGACCTTCCACAAGTACATTTAAGAATTTGTCGTAGCATATAGTGTATCTTAATAACTCACTAACTACCTAAGCCTTTCTTTCACTCTTACAAGAATGGGGAAATTTTTTTAGAATATTAAAAATTTGATCAATCCCATTATTCTATTTCAAAAGGTCCAATTTCATTCCTTTTAAAACAAAAATATGGTTTATTAATAAAACATGCCTTTAACTAAGATAAAAAACACTATGATTCTATAAAATCTTTTAAAGCCATTTAACATAGTTTTAAGTCCATTAGAAACCAATTCCATCATTCAAAATTCATTTCCATAATTAAATTCAACAATTTAATTGAATTCATTTCTATAAAGTCCATAATTTAAATTCAACAATTTAAATCGTCCAATTTCCATAAACACACACCACAATTCTATTGAATTGGAGGTTTTCAAAATTTTCAGGCCAAAACCAGTTCAAATATCCCAATTCAAAGGAATTAGATTTTATTACATCAACTGAATGAAAGTTAAGTAATTGAATTTAAATCAACAGTTGAAATAAATAAAGAAATATAAGGACAGTAAATTTGGCTAATTAGAACAGAACTACCTACCCAAGGTCGTCAATGTCAGCGACAATGATAAACGAACCTGTTTGGTTCATTACACCACCTCATGAACCTATTATCCTATGAATCAACACACCTATACTCGACATTCATCATAGTTTCCTAGAACCAAAACCATATATTTTATTTTAAAAGGAAATAAAATATCACATGCGATAATTGTTTCTCTCTCCCCAACAATTTACAAATATTGATTAGAAATATTACATGTGATAATATATTATCTCTCATTGATGATTACAAAATATCGATTAAAATATTCAATGAGAAAATGTTTTATCTCTCATGGATTATTTCTAAATTATTATTTTATAATTATAATAAATATCCTTTGGAAAATACTTGATTATCCCATGACAATTTTGATAATCTTGTCTCTTGATAATTATCTCATAATTATCCTTCAAATTTTTAATTATATTATCTTTATAAATTCATGAAATTATCCTTAGATAATTATTTATTATTATCATTCGATAATTTGATGAAATATTTGATTGATAATTTTATTTATAATCACCTACCAATAATCTTGTACAATTATCCCCATAAAATTTCACGCATATATCCTTTTATAAATTTGAAAAAAAAATCCTTCTATATATCATTGAAATTGTAATATTCCAATTTAATTTAATAGTACCTTTATAATCCCATGTGATTTTGATTTCATAAAAAAATAATATCTTTTTATAAATTTGTGAAATTACGTTGTGATAATTATATGAAATAATCATTCACTAGTTCTTCAAAATTATCTTTAGATAATTTTGAAAAGCATGTTATGTGATTATCCTATTACAATTATTTTAATATTTATATTTTGATAATATACATAATCATCCTATGATAATTTATTTAAAATAAACCAATTAAAATGCAAAAAATCATATTGAATAATATATTAGTTATTTTAAATTAAAAATATGATTAAGATCATGCTCATTGATATGAAACCAAAAAAACTGATGGTGTATAATTCCGATCAATAATTTAGAAGATGTTGATTTTTGAAATATAAATAAAAAAAGAATAAAATAAAAAAATAAAAAAAAGAACCTTCATGATTCAACTTCACTCACAACATCACCCCACCGTGGAAGTCTCTTATCATGATCCATCATGCAACACTTAGGTGAGGAGGAGAGCGGCGACCACCTATCTCTAAAACGTGAAGAATATCTGGGTTATTATATCCTGATTAAGTCGAAATACAACCATGGTGTAATATTTTCAGTTATTTAAAATAACCATATAATGATAGATTTGTCTCGGATTTACTGTCATTGATTTGGAATGTAATTAATGTCCAACGGATTGTTTTAAAATATCCCTTAATTATGTGGCAATTTAATTGGGTCAAAAATGGTATAAAATCAATGTTTTTAAAGCTTTGTTATGTCATCAATGGAGGTGCGACGCAATGGAAGGTGTGTGGAATAGTGAAAGTGTTTTTATAATTTTTTTAATTAATAAATCAATTATTTAACATAGATATTAAATGACACCAAAAATCCGTTGTCTATTAAATTTATACCCCGAATAGGGAAAACACCTCGTTTCGGACCCAATGGTAGTCTTAGATTTCTCATAAGACACACCGTTTGAGAGTTATTAAGGATTTATTATGATAAATTGGAATAATTAATTAATTAAAATAAAATGTGTTGTTTTTGTGAGTGAGGCGTCCAAACACCCGATGATAAAAAATGTTATTTCTCGTCTAGGGTAAACACATCAATCTAGACCCATCGGTGGTCTCAGATTTCTCAAATGATGAATTATTTGAGAGTGATTAAATATTTATGAATTAAAAATAGGAAAAAATAATTGAATAAAATAAAAACGTTTATTTTTTCTAGCGAGGCATCCAAACTCCCGACGTAACAAAAATTATACATCATATAGGGTAAAACTCTCATTTTGGACCCATCAGTTGTCTCATATTTCCCATTAGATGCATCGTTTGGGAGATATTTAATTACTTATATTAAATAATATATTAAATATTATTTAATAAATTTAACTCACGAGTGAGGAATCTAAAATTCTAGCATCTTCGAATTTTATACCCCTCCTAAGGTGAACACCATATTTTAGATATAATAGTGGTCTCAAATTTGTCAAAAAACACACTATTTTGAAGTTATTCAAATATTTTGAATAAAATGTGAATGATTAGAATATCATATTTTGTTATTTTATTCCGTCTTCATAGAGTCATTGCAGACCTTATAAAATCATACATACTGAGTGTTTAACTCAGAAATTTTTTAATTGAATATTCTGAAGTATTAATTGAGTATTTATAACTTTGAGATGTGTTTTAAAAAAATGAAACTTTTTACTGATAAACCATTTTTTCCATTTAACATAATAATAATTTACCACAATATGGTTTAGGAATAAATGAAACAATAATAGGATGTTATTTCCATCCTAATTAATCAATTGTGAATTTTTTTCAAAAAGTACATCAATATTATTATAGGAGAATGAATTGAATCATTTAAGGCTTTAATGGAATTAGATACTAATTGACCTAAGAAATTCATGTCTAATTTACTCAATTTAATTGGTTATGTGAATCATTTTTAATATGTCTGATTAGGTTTTGAGAGACTAGGGAATTATTACAAGTCTTATTCTAGTCATGCAATTCATTCAATTGTCAAATGTTGAAATGTTATGGAAATATGAATGAATTAAAAAAAAGTTTACTCTTTATTAATAATGAGTTGAGAATTGATGAAATAGGTATATGATGTTTATGTTATGGTGTTGTATAAAACTTAAAAGGTGTTAATGGTTAAAAATAGAAGAGATAAAGTTGGAAATTATAATATAATTTTTTCAATACTTCAATAATGGTTCTTTATTACCCTAGTGTATTATTTTGAAGTACATATGATTTCATATGTTAGGATTATCTAGAATACCTTAATGGGTTTAATTACTCCATGGAATTTCCATTCGAGGTATTAATATTATGGGAAATGATTTTTTTTTATTTTTAAGGGTATATAAAATTGAATTTATGTTTAACAAGTGTTGTAAATATACAAGCATTCAAAATCATAATGACAATAAAATTATCTTATAGTAATCAATAAAATGATGAAGTAAAAATTTCTAAACAATAATATTAAATGTAATGATTTTTATCATGCTTATATGAATCTATGTAACAGAATTGTACCTTCATATCAATTGTATTATATGATAAGAGTAATTAAAGTTTTTTATGAACAACAAGATATGATTAATTTTATACACTGGATTTTGGATTCATTGGGTTATAAAACATGTTTTCAACAGAGGATATAGTTAATAGTTTTTTAACCTGGATGAAGTGTGTATCAATATATTTGATAAATATGATGTAATCTGATACCAAATCATTGTTGTGTATTTTAATGAATAAAATATGGATTTTTTTCAAAAAAATATATAATGAAATGTGATATATAGAGATAATAGATTATTTGTAAGATATTATTATTTAAAAAATATAAGTTATTTATGAAAAAAATGTAGTTTGTGCTATGACTTTAAACTATATTTTTTTTAAAATATAATTTTTATGAGGTCAGTTTGATTATCACCGAACATAGATAAGTTCAAGTTCAACAAATAAAAGATTGTGGAACTTTACGTTTTAGATATTTTCCTCTTTATGTCCTAAAGTGTTAGGATATGTGATTATAAAGAAAAATGAAAATATTAATATTTAGTTACTATGAGAAAGTGAATATCACTGATAAATAAAGTATTATACTGGTCTATGATCATAGTCATTCATCACTTAATACCATAAAAATGTTTAGGATATATTATGGAGAATAAAAACAAAACAAGTTACATTTGGCTCATAAAAAGTGAACATCCTTATTCTTTAATGGTTTATATCATCCAATAAACAATGTGCTTAAAATATACTAGGTTATGGTGGTAAATATAAATGTAATTTTTTTACATTAGTAACCATAATGAGGTGGATATAACTTTATCATAAATTAATTTTGGATATACTAATAAAGTGGTGGTGTAAATTATAACATTATTTATGAAAGATTTAAAAAAAAAATTATTGAATGGGTTCCAAGGATGATGATGATATAATTATAAATAGTTTTACGTAGACATCAAAATATAACATTTCAATACGTAAGTTTAGGACGTTAAAGAGCTTGAATAAAAATTTAAATAGTTCATCTTAAAAATTAATATTCCTATATATCAAAATTATTAAACCATTCTTAATTTATAAGTGTTACTCACCAAGAGGTTTTTGGGTTTATTTTCTCATATGGTAACATAGGGTTTTGAGAGAAATTACATATGGATATAATTTCAAAATGGAATACTACTTTAACAACAATGGATTCATGTAGAACCCTATGATACTAAACAGACAAGAGATTTTTTTCAATGGTTATACACATTAACTATATTTATAATAAAGTAAATATCCATTTATATTTATTTTATATTTGATATAACATTAATTTACCTGAATGGTCAAATGATAAATATCTGTTCAATATAAAAAATTTGAGTTCTCCCCAAACAAGGATCACTATGGACTATAATAGGATGACATAACATATAATGGTTAGATAGAATATATTATTTTATATGTTAAAAAGGGTTTTATATGGTATTTTAGGAATAGATTCTTGAGGTAATATGTACCATGCCAAGATTACATGGTATGTTTCCTTTTTAAAAAAATTCATTAGCTTGTGTTGCACGCAATGTCGAGTTGAAGTGCACCATGACCATTAAATATAGCATTTTAAAAAGTGGTTATGAATAGTATTAACCAAATTTATAATTTCATATATTCCATACAATTTTAATATTAATATCATTTTTTCTTAGAAATTATATTAGAACAACTTCAATTTTTTGAATTAAAGAAATATTTTTCAAAAATGTTGTTTTACTGCCTTTTAATGGAAAACCCTTTCTAAATAAAATATTTGAAACTTTCATATATTCAATTTTAGAAAATAATCTTATTATTTATAATAGGAAAATAAAAAACTATTCTCGGAACATTTTTGGTGTTTTTATGACAACTTAAATATTTTAATGAATAAAAAAAATAATAAATTTTAATGAAAAATTACTTTTTCATTTAATTTAGTTATAGTGATATATTATCTTTTTAATTGGTTTCAAAAATTAATTATCTTTTGTTTTTATAATTTAATATAATTTAGTTCATTTTAAATATTTTCACATTAAAATTATATATAAACACATTCTCATCTTTTGATGGTTTTTACTTTTGAAAAACCTGTTTTATCATTGTGTCAATACAAATTAATTTCAAAATAAATACTGAAAAATAACTGTTTTAAATCATGAAAAATGAATTCCATATTTTTAATTAGTTGTCCCAATTTATTTTAATAGGAAACTTTAATTTTTTGGAATTATTAATACTATGTTTAGTAATTATTTTTATTACCATGGTTAATGGTAAATCAGGTAATTAATGGTAAATATTATTATGTGAAATTATGTTAACAACTGTAAAATTATATAGGATTACTAAATTTCACTCTTATCATCTATGGTTCTAAATTAAATCACTTAATGGACACTTTCCTAGGAATATGACATGAATATAATAAAAATTAATAAATATGACAAAATGTCAAACCAAAATTTTATATAAGTATATTTATTTAAATATAGATATAAATAAAAGAGAACATAGATTATAAATTTTATTTATAAGGATAGAATAATTACCTACATCATAGATATGTGTTTATAATTTTTAGCGATTAAATAATTTTCTTTAATGATGAAACAATATTGATGAAAAATTTAGTTTATTAATGGAAATATCAAATAAATAGTATTAAAGTTTGAAATGAAATATAATATGAACAAATTATGTATATCCATGAATTTTATATAATATGACATGATATCAGTTTATTATATAATTTTTTTGAAGTTATATTCTATGTGTATTTTATTAGAATTCCAATAAATAAAAATGTGACAAAATGGACACTTGATATTTTTATAAAAATAAAAATTTATTAAATTATTTAAAAGTAATAAAAATATCAAAAATTATACTAAGTGAAAATTATAAAGTATAAAATTTCATAAAGTGTCCAATTATGTATAATTTACACCATATAAGTGTTGATTCAATAAGGTTTTTCCTTATGACTTTTCCATTCCTTCTTGTTTTGAAAATCACAAACACCTTATCTTAAGGAAAATCGCTTTTATAAGGAAAATTTCTTTCTTAAGGAAAATTGCTTTTATAAGAAAAATTGCTTTCTTAAGGAAAATTGCTTTTATAAGAAAAATTATCCTTATCATATTTTTATCCATATTTTTCTTAAGTATGAGATTCAGATTCATTTTCTCGGAATTGTTGAAACTTTGATATAAAGCATTCTGTTTTAGGATTCGGATTCTGGATAAGAACTATAAAGAAGTTTCATTCCGAATTCCGGATATGAACTCTGACTAAGTTCTATTCCAGATTCAGGATACGAATTCTGAAGAAGAATTCTCATTACGAATTCTAATAAAGAATTCTCATTACGAATTCTAATGAAGAAATTGCATTCCGAATTCTCATTACGAATTCTGATGATGAATTCTCATTACGAATCCTGATGATGATTATCATTACGAATCCTGATGATGAATTCTCATTACGAATTTTGATGACGAATTCTCATTATAAATCCTAATGATGAATTCTCATTACGATTTCTGATGACGAATTCCTATTCCGAATTATCATTCCGAATTCACCTATTAAACAGAATTTGAGTATCTTTGTTTTATACACTCTGATTTAATTCAGACTCCGAAAAATATCTTTGTTAGACTCCGAACTTTTATATTTCTTACACTTCTAAATTTTTTCTATTCTTTATTATTGTTACTTACACTCTGAACCTTCACTCCGAAGTTTTCATTCCGAACTTTTATGTTAGATTTTAAAACGATGTCGTACACTCTGTTACACTTGTTTTTTTATAAAACGATGTCGTCTGTTTTGTTTTAAACTAACCGTTGTCTAAGTCACACGTGTACAGGTCCCTCTGATCTTTAAGTAAAATATGACCGTTGGAGAAGGAGCCGACCTTACCTATAAATAGGAGCTCATTTGAATGAGCTCGGAGATGCTGATAGCTGATGAAAGTGCTGAAAGGCTGACTAATTTGCTTGAAGTGATTTCTAGAGAGAGAGGCTCTTATTAACTCTCAAACCTTCGTGCGACTCCGAATGTTGGTGATTACATTCGAGGGATTCCGGGGATAGGAAGACAGAGGTTACCGACTACCTTGATGTTCGAGGGCTTCCTTGCTGAGGAAGACAGAGGTTGCCAACTACCTTGAAGTTGGGGGCTTGCGGGGATAGCAAGACAGAGACTCCGATCTTCGTATCGAGGGCTTACCCTGGTGTGGGTAAGACAGACTTGCTTGAAAGTATAAATCAAGGGACCTTTATCCAAGGTTGTTGGATACCCTTCTCTTTGGGTTAAAAGACTTATATCTTGTTACTTGTAGTTTTACTACTTGTGTTTATTCCGCTGCATTTTGTATTATAAGGAAAGTATAACTTTCTTATACTTCCTTACTTGTACTCTGTTTCATTTAGATTCTATACGCTTTAAGGTAGAATCTCATATTGTAATCTTTTGTTAAGTTTCAATTTCCTGAACCATATTTCCGGAACCCTCATTCAGAATCTCTTTCCTAGTTTGCATTCGGTGTTAAGAGGTGTTGTGAATTTGCTTAGTTTAACTTTGTTAAACTTAGCCTTTTCCTTCACTTAAGGAAAACATAGTTATTCTTAACTAACTTTAAAGGTTTCAAAGGAAGTTTTAAAGTATACAATTCACCCCCCTCTTGTATATTGATCATCTACATTACTATTTCGATCCTACAATTGGTATCAGAGCAGGTCTCTGAAATACTTGTACTCACATACAAGTTTTTCTTGCTCATTTTTTCATTCTGAATTTCTATTCCGAAATTTTCCCATTCCAAAATTTTCCCATTCCGAACTTTGTTATTAGGATTCTTTGCTACTAACAAGTTTGTGTGAAAAGTTTTTTTAGTATGGCAGGAATTAATGTTGGATCAATTGACAATCTGAATCCTACAAGACCACCAATCTTTTATGGTAATGACTATGAGTACTGGAGAGATCGTATGAAGACTTTTGTTATCAATACTGGAGTAGACAACTTTGTTAGGCTTACTGGTGATTATAAAATTTCTGACAAGGAAGTAAGAACCTTTACTAACCAGGAAAAACAAGAATATCAACTAAACTATAAGGTACGTAACACTTTACTATGTTCAATGACCAGAAATATATATAGCCAAATTTCTTCTAGTGAAGCAGCTAACTGTATATGGAAGAAGTTAGAGGTTACACACTTTAGGACTTCTAAAGTGATTGAGACTAGAAGAGCTATGCTTAGAGCTGAATATCATGGCTTCAACTTTCCTTATGGAGAACCTATCTGTAAAGTTCAACAAAGATTTATGACTATTGTCAACAGTCTACAATCTATGGGAGAGAAAGGTTTAGATGATGAAGCTCTTGTGGACAAGATAATTGAAATTATGCCCAATGAGTGGGAATCCAAGAGAACAGCTATAGATGAGAACAAGAAGGTAACTCAAATTACACATGATGATATTTTTGGAACTGTTCTACAACATGAAACCAGAATGAAGAGAGATGCTGACAACATCAAGAAGAAGAATGGAAATGGTACTGTTGCTTTTACTACAACTTCAAATCAGACGAAAGCTAAGACTCCTGAGAGAGTAACCAGATCCAAGTCTAAGAAGGTTATTTTCCAGCCCGAATCTAGTGAGAGTGAAGTCTCAGAAAATGAACTAGAAAATCTTGCTCGAAGGATGAACAAGATAGCTGGCCAGAGAAATTTCCAATCCAAGTATAAGAAAAAGGACATTAAAGATAAGAAATATGGAGAAGTGACTTGTTATGAATGTAAGAGAGCTGGGCATATTAGACTAGATTGTCCTATGCTCAAAAAGAAATAAAGAAAAGAAAGGCATTCAGACAGGAACAGAAAGAAATATTATAAATCCAAAGCTAAGAAAGTTTTGAAAGCCAATGATACCTGAAGTGCCATTGGTGGTGACTCTTCAGATGAATCTTCTGATTATGAATCTTCAAGACAGAAGAATCTTGGTCTTATAGCCAGATTAACTATTGATAATCATTGTTTTATGGCTAAGGTACGAAATGCTGAATCATTGACCAATGTTTCTTTAAATTATAATGATAGTAAGTATTATAACTCTTCTGATGAAGAATCATCTTCTGATGAGGAAAATACTCTACCTACTTATGAAGAAGTCTCTAGATTTGCTTAACTTCTTGAGATTGAGAATTCCAAACTCAATAAGAAACTTGATAAGGCAAACTCTAGGAATTCTATTCTTACAAAAGAGATATCAGATCTTTCTAAAGATCTTGATAAGAAAAATGCTGATTTTGAAAGTATTTCAAAGAATCTTGAGGAAGTAAGTTCTGAGAAGAAAAAACTTTCTAAAGAGTTAGAAAAAGTAATTTCTAATAAAAATGTTTTCGAGCCTAACTCTAGTTCTAAAACTAATGATTTTGAGGATAAAAACTTGGTTGTAAAACTCAAGTCCAAAATTTTTTCATTAAAGAAGTGTTTATCAAACTTTACCCATGGTAAGGAAAATTTTGATAAAATGTATTCTTAAATACGACCTTTAAGAAATAAATACGGATTTGGTTTTACCCATGCAAAACCAATTTTCAGTAACAATTATTTTGTTCCTCAAAGTGCCCCATTTTGTACTAAGTGTCAATGTGGTGGTCACTGGGCAAAGAATTGTTCCTTAAATAAAACCCAATCTTTAGGATTTCACAAAGCTTACTTTTCTAAGAAAGTGTGGGTACCTAAAATTTTATTGTCTGGAAATCTCGGATCCAAACAAGCTTGGATTCCGAAAGTCTAATTTTCTTTTTGATTTCAGGAAAACAAAGAGAGTACCAGCAACAATACATGGTACATGGATAGTGGATGTTCCCGACACATGACTGGTAATAAAAGCTATTTTGAAAAGATTATCAAAACGAAAGGAGGAAAGGTAACTTTCAGAGATAATGCTAAGGGAGAGATTTTTGGTATTGGTAATATTGTTTTTCTTGGTAAAACCTTGATTTCAAATGTTCTTTTTGTTAAAGTTCTTAAGCACAACCTCATTAGCATAAGTCAGTTATGTGATGAAGGTTACCTTGTGAATTTTAGGAATGATAAGTGTTTAGTACACAATTCCAAGGAAGAATTTATTCTCTCATCCAATAGGAAAGAGAATGTTTACACCTTAAACTTAGAAGACCTCAGAAGCCAAGATTTACCTTGCCTAAGTGCAATAGAAGATCATTCTTGGTTATGGCATAGAAGACTAGGTCACTGTAATCTTAGGAACCTATGTAAACTCTCTAAGAAGAAACTAGTTAAGGATCTACCGGAGCTTAGATTTGATTCTTCTAAATTTTGTGATCCTTGTCAATATGGCAAGCAACATAAATCTAGTTTTAAATCAATCGGTGAAGTCTCAACAACTGATGCATTACAGTTAGTGCACATGGATCTTTTTGGTCCAACACAAACAGAAAGTATTGGAGGCAAATACTATGTGTTTGTTCTAGTTGATGATTACACTAGATTTACTTGGGTCTATTTTCTAGAAAAGAAATCTGAAGCTTTTTCCTATTTCAAAAGTTTTAGAGCTCAAGTTAAAAATGAGAAAAACCTTCCATTGAAGACTATTCATAGTGATCATGGAGGAGAATTTCAAAATTCTGATTTTGAAACTTTTTGTAGTAAGAAAGGTATTACTCACAATTTTTCAGCACCTAGAACTCCTCAACAGAATGGTGTAGTTGAAAGAAGAAATAGAATTCTTCAAGAGATAACTAGAACCATGTTTAGTGAATATTATATTGCTAGACATTTCTGGGCTGAAGCTGTAAGTACTGCTTGTTATACTATAAATCGAGTTTTGATTAGACCTTTTATTAATAAAACTCCTTATGAATTATGGAATGGTAGAAAACCAAGACTTTCCTACTTCAATGTTTTTGGTTGCAAAGTATTCATTTTTAATACTAAAGATAATCTACATAAATTCGCACCAAAATCAGATGAAGGGATTTTCTTAGGTTATTCCACAACTTCTAAGGCTTATAGAGTTTTTAATAAAAATACCTGCACTGTTGAGGAAACAATACATGTAAAATTTGATGAATCAGATCCTTTTGTTTTTAAAGCATCTCAACTTACATCTTCGGATGTGTTTTCAAAAACTGATTGTCAACCTTTGATAGGAGAACCTTCTGATAAGGAAATTGTTCTAGAAGATACTTCTGAAACATTTACCCTAGAAGAATTTCTACCCTATGTTGATGAACATGATTTACAAAACCCAAATCAGGTGTTTCTTAAGAATCATCCCAGTGATAGTATCATTGGTGATGTAAATCAACCTGTAAGGACTAGAAGTTCCTTAAGAAATGAAGTAGAACATCTAGCATTTCTTTCCCAATTAGAACCTAAAAGCACTGATGAAGCTTTAGGAGATGATGATTGGATTAAAGCCATGCAAGATGAACTAAATGAATTCGAAAGGAATAAAGTCTGGACCTTGGTTGAAAGACCTAAGGAAACTTCTGTTATTGGAGTTAAATGGGTTTTCAGAAATAAATGTGATGAAAATGGAATCATTGTTAGAAATAAAGCTAGACTTGTTGCTAAAGGCTATAATCAGCAAGAAGGAATAGACTATGAAGAAACCTATTCTCCAGTATCTAGACTTGAATCTATTCGTATTCTACTTGCCTTTGCAGCATTATTTAATTTCAAACTTTTCCAAATGGATGTGAAATGTGCTTTTCTTAACGGTTATGTTCAAGATGAAGTTTTTGTTGAACAAACTCCTGGCTTTGAAGATACAAAACATCCTGATCATGTTTTTAGACTTACCAAAGCTTTGTATGGCCTTAAACAAGCCCCACGAGCATGGTATGATAGACTCACTGAATTTTTGCTTCAAAATAACTATGTTAAGGGAAATGCAGATCCAACCCTTTTTATAAAGAAAGATAAGAAAGATGTTTTGATTGTTCAAATTTATGTTGATGACATTATATTTGGTTCAACTCATCAATCTTTGACTGACTCTTTTGCTAGTCTAATGAAATTTGAGTTTGAAATGAGTATGATGGGTGAGTTAACATTTTTCCTTGGTTTTCAAATTTCTCAAAAACCAGAAGGAACCTACATATCTCAACATAAGTATATTAAAGATCTTCTTAAAAAGTGTGGTTATGACAACACTAAGAGTATAAGTACTCCCATTGGTACCTCAAACTCTTTAGATCTTGACGAAGCTGGGAAACCAGTAGATCAAACATATTTCAGAGGTATGATAGGAAGTCTACTATACTTAATAGCTAGTCGACCAGACTTAATGTTTTAAATATGCTTATGTGCAAGATATCAATCCAATCCTAAGGAATCTCACTTAAAGGCAGTAAAAAGATTTTTTCGCTACCTTAAGGGAACCATGGATCTAGGATTATTTTATACTTCTGGAAATGATTTTGTTCTAAAAAGTTTTTCTGATGATGACTTTGGTGGATGTAGAATGGATAGAAAAAGTACATCCGTAACTTGTCATTTCTTAGGAGATTATTTAGTTTCTTGGTCCTGCAAGAAGCAACATTTTGTAGCACTCTCCACTGCTGAAGCTGAATATGTAGCAGCTGGAAGTTGTTGTGCACAAGTGTTGTGGATGCAACACACACTCACAGACTATGGCTTGAGTTTTACTAAAACTCAAATTTTGTGTGATAACACAAGTGCCATTGCCCTGAGTAAGAACCCTGCACATCACTCCCGTGCAAAACACGTAGATATTAGGCATCACTTTCTTAGGGATCACACACTCAAAGGAGATATTATTCTTCAGTTTATCGGAACACAAGAACAACTTGCTGATATTTTCACAAAATCTTTGCCTTCTGATAGATTTGAATATATTAAATAGAAGTTAGGAATGATAACAATAAGGTAATCATTATTAATTAACTTTCTGTTGAAAAAGTCTCCTTACAGCAATAAACTCCTTCTCATAGGGGGAGTACATTTGTTTTTTAGTTTAACAAAGTTTATCAAAGTTTGTTTTCAAACTTTTCGGAACAAAGATTTACGGAATGAAACTTCCAGAACTACAATTTTTCAGAAAGGATATTTTCGTACAAAATACTTCTGATTTGGAAGGGTTTGTATTGAAAACATCCGGAATGAAAATTTCGTACTGGTATTTTCATAATGGAAATTTCATACTGAATCTCTTATAATAAGTTTTTTTATTTTGTTTTTCGTACTCAAGTTTCTGTAATGAGGTTTTCCGTACTGAGTTTTTCTATACTAAGTTTATTTTCTATAGCAAAGCTTTTGAGAACTCTGTCTTTTCATTATAAAGTTTCTTTTGGTTATTTTATATTACCCATTACGAATAATCCTCCAAAGCTAATCCGAAAAATGATTACCTTACTCAAGTTTTCGTAGTCATATTTTACTCGCTGGCATTTTCTTGTATTATATTTTCGGAATTTAGTTTTCTTAATTCCTTGTTTTAATAAAAACCTCAAAAAGTTCGAATTCAAGTTTTCAACCGTCAGATATGATCTCAGCTTATCACAACCGTTAGATCAAACGAGGAAGTTGAACCGTCATCTCATTGCCTATATAAAGGGGACCCGAATACTCGTCCCACATCGTTCTCAAGCTCTCGCACCCCGAATCTCTGTCTCTCTGATTTAAGGCCGTTCCGAACTTCAGTTTTCTCCGTTCCGAACTTCTCAGAGGACTTTAGATCCGAATGTCTGCGGAGTTAGCATCTCAAGAAATGTCATCCACTAAACCTATTCCGTAATGGTCAGTTTACAGAGAAAGGTTAGTCCATCCGGATTTCTTCAGCAACTAAGATTCTCTCATTTCAAAGAACATTAAGTTGAATGGCTGGGAAGATGTTGTGGTGTCAAAAACCGGGAACCAAGATGAAGTATTTTTAGACTTACTTGTTGAGTTCTATGAATCAGTTTCTTTCTTTAAGGAAGATAATAGGGAGAAGTTCTCTTTTAAGTCTTATGGCAAGACTTACAAGCTTTCTCACACCAAGGATGCAAGCTTGGTAGGGCTGTCTTATGAAGGAGAAGCCGAATTTATTTCGCATGTATTTCCGGACTCTAAGGGTAGCTTCAACAAGGAAAAAGAATTAGGAACTCTCGGACTGGCTGATGACAAGGCTCCCAAGATTGCAAGTCTATCCACAAACTTCTGGATTCTAGAGTTGTGGGTGCAAGGACTTATCGTACCAAGGAAAGGTGATAAAGATAGATTGAAGAAAAGTGAGATCTATATCTTATATTTCCTGATAAATCTAAGGGAGTTTAACTTGATGAAGCACATTCTTCTTACTATTAAAAATTTGAAGAAAGGAAATATGAGAGCTCAGATTATTATGTATCCAGCAATCCTCTCCAAGTTAATTGTTCGGTGCCTTGAGTCTTTCAATGAGGCTTGAAAATCAAAGCCAAGAGTTTGCAAGATCATACTGGTCAGCGATGGTACTCTTAAGAGGATGGATGTGGCTTTCAACAAGGAGATTGGTGAGTTCGTTGATTTTCCTAATCAAGAAGAAAGGGTTCCGAAGGCCGCTGAACCGGAATCATCCAAACCAGTGAAGAAATGAAAGTTAAAGGAAGTTGTAGCTGAAGTCAAAGATCCTAAGTCTAAGGAAGTTCAAACCGTTCCTCCCAAACCAAAGAAGAAGAAGACCTATCCTGATGAGGTTGTTGCGAAGTGGAGAGCTGATAAAGTGAAAATGAAAGAAGGGGATCCGCAGTTCGGATTGGACCCTGCGGAAGCTAAGGCATTAAAGGAGAGAACAACTGATGAGCTTGGAAAACAAGCAAAGGAGAAGAAGCTTAAGAAAAAGATGACAGAAGAAAAGGCAGTCCAAGCGTTGTTAAAGTTTAACGAAATAGTATCAGGAAGTATCCCAGTGCCGAGATCTTTCTCCCTGGAATCTCTACCTGAGACTCCAGGAAGAAACCTTGATTTTCCGAAAGAGACTACAGCTGAGCATGTTGAGAAAATCGAGCAGATTCAGCAAGTGGGTGAGGAAGAAGAAGTTGCTGAAGGAAGTGGTGAAACAGGAGATCTTTTGAAACAAGTGGATGATTATAAAGGATCACCTTCGGAACATCTATCACTCCGAACTTCAGAGGCTGAATCCTCTAAGTTAGTAACTCCAGAGAAGGATAAGAATGAGGAAGATGTTGTTCAGAAAGTTGTTGATGAGATTGTTCAAGTGTTTACTGGGGAGCAGAAAACTCCTGATCAAGAATCAATTCCGAAGAAAGACAAGGGAAAGCAACTCCTTTTTGAAACTCCGAAATCAATGGCTAGCAAGAAAAGAGAATATGGTGATTCATCTAAAAGGAAGTTGGAGATTATTGAGGAAGAAAACTCTCCAAGAAATATTTCAGATTCGGAGTCATCCTCGTTGGGGCATGATTTTGTTGTCCAGTCTTTAAAGAAGTTGGTGGGATCCATTCCGACATTCTCTAGTATTGACTCTAGATGTCAGATTCTCCAACATGCGTTGAATCAGGAAACTGACTCTGTATCTATGGTTATGGACAAGTGTGTTGAAATAGAGGCTCAGTTCAAAACGTTTTTCGTTGGTTACGAAGCTCATAGAAGATCTTGCAAGAGGATGACAAACTATTCGAAGAAGACTGTGGAAGAAATGAGGTTGTTCAATGAGTTTCAAGACAATGTTAAAGATGCTTTTGAGACCGAGAAAAAGAAGATAAATGAGTTAACTACATCTTTTGAAGAGAAGCTGACAGAAGAGAAGAACTTCTGGATTCAAGAAGCAAGAGATCTGAATGGAAAACTGAATTCCGTTTCTCAGAACTGGAAGTTTGAAAGGGATCATCGGATTGATTTTGAAGAAAGGATGAAGGCTCAGGAAGAAAAGATCAAAGCTCAGGAAGAAAAGCTGAAAGCCCAGGAATAAAAAATTGAAGCTCAATCTGAAAGAATAGTTGTCTTAGAGAAGAAAGATGAAGAAGATCATAAAGACCTAAAGAAGATCAAGACTATTCTAAAGGGGCTCATGTCAAAGGAAAAAGATCCGAAATAACCAAACCCGATCTTTTTGTTGTATTTCTTTGTTGCTGAGATTTCAAATTTAATGAAAGTTGTGCCTGTTGTTTCTTTTGTTGTCATTACAAATATTTCAGGTACTTTGTTATTTTTTTCCATTCCCTCCAATTATTTTTGAAAATCACAAAGGGGGAGAAGAAAAGATCCTTAAGAAAAAGAAGAACTCTAATAAGAGTTTATCAAAGGGGGAGAAGAAAAGGATCCTTAAGAAAAAAAAAACTCTAATAAGAGTTTGTTTAAGGGGGAGATTTTTCATTAAAGAAGACATTCTTATTTATCACTCCGGAAATATGAATACAATCCTTAGAGTTTCAAAGCCTAAGGGGGAGTTAGTCGTATTCATCAATATCCTTAAAGCAAAGGGAGATAAGCCTTAATGTTTTTCTTTCTTCTTAGAATTTCTTTTTTGAAAGGATGTTTGTGATTTCCAAAAAGGGGGAGATTGTTGAGTCAATAAGGTTTTTCCTTATGACTTTTACATTCCTTCTTGTTTTGAAAATCACAAACACCTTATCTTAAGGAAAATCTCTTTTATAAGGAAAATTGCTTTCTTAAGGAAAATTGCTTTTATAAGAAAAATTGCTTTCTTAAGGAAAATTTCTTTTATAAGAAAAATTATCCTTATCATATTTTCATACATATTTTTCTTAAGTATGATATTCGGATTCCTTTTCTCGGAATCGTTGAAACTTTGATATAAAGAATTCTGTTTTAGGATTCAGATTCTGGATAAGAACTATAAGGAAGTTTCATTCCGAATTCCGGATATGAACTCTGACTAAGTTCTATTCCAGATTCAGGATACGAATTCTGAATAAGAATTCTCATTACGAATTCTAATAAAGAATTCTCATTACGAATTCTAAAGAAGAAATTGCATTCCGAATTCTCATTACGAATTCTAATGATGAATTCTCATTACGAATCCTGATGATGATTCTCATTACGAATACTGATGATGAATTCTCATTATGAATTCTGATGACGAATTCTCATTACAAATCCTAATGATGAATTCTCATTACGATTTATGATGACAAATTCCTATTCCTAATTATCATTCCGAATTCACCTATTAAACAGAATTTGAGTATCTTTGTTTTATACACTCTGATTTAATTCAGACTCCGAAAAATATCTTTGTTAGACTCCGAACTTTTATATTTCTTACACTTCTAAAATTTGTCTATTCTTTATTATTGTTCCTTACACTCTGAACCTTCACTCCGAAGTTTTCATTCCGAACTTTTATGTTAGATTTTAAAACGATGTCGTACACTCTGTTACACTTGTTTTGTCATAAAACGATGTCGTCTGTTTTGTTTTAAACTAACCGTTGTCTAAGTGACACGTGTACAGGTCCCTCCGATCTTTAAGGAAAATATGACCGTTGGAGAAGGAGCCAACCTTACCTATAAATAGGAGCTCATTTGAAAGATCTCGGAGCTGTTGATAGCTGATGAAAGTGCTGAAAGGCTGACTAATTTGCTTGAAGTGATTTCTAGAGAGAGAGGCTCTTATTAACTCTCAAAGCTTCGCGCGACTCCGAATGTTGGTGATTACATTCGAGGTCTTCCGGGGATAGGAAGATAGAGGTTACCGACTACCTTGAAGTTCGAGGGATTCCTTGCTGAGGAAGGCAGAGGTTGCCAACTACCTTAAAGTTGAGGGCTTGCTGGGATAGCAAGAAAGAGACTCTAGTCTTCGTATCGAGGGCTTACCCTGGTGTGGGTAAGACAGACTTGCTTGAAAGTATAAATCAAGGGACCTTTATCCAAGGTTGTTGGATACCCTTCTCTTTGGGTTAAAAGACTTATATCTTGTTACTTGTAGTTTTACTACTTGTGTTTATTCCACTGCATTTTGTATTATAAGGAAAGTATAACTTTCTTATACTTCCTTACTTGTACTCTGTTTCATTTAGATTCTATACACTTTAAGGTAGAATCTCATATTGTAATCTTTTGTTAAGTTTCAATTTATAGAACCATATTTCCGGAACCCTCATTCGGAATCTCTTTCCTAGTTTGAATTCGGTGTTAGGAGGTGTTGTGAATTTGCTTAGTTTAACTTTGTTAAACTTAGCCTTTTCCTTTACTTAAGGAAAACATAGTTATTCTTAACTAACATTAAAGGTTTCAAAGGAATTTTTAAAGTATACAATTCACCCCCCTTGTATATTGAGCATCTACATTACTATTTCGATCCTACAATAAGTAAATATTTATAGGAATTTAATTATTAGAATATTATTACAATAAGTAAAATTAAATATATTAAATAAGGATAAATAAAAATGATAAGTTTTAAAATAAAATAAATATTTTCTAAATTTTAATGGTTGATATTATCTAGACCCATACTTATGTTTTATTATAAATAACTCACTTCAGAGCTATTTGATACTGAAAATCAATTTATAATAAATTAGCAGTTTTAGTGTTTCCAAGGGTACCCCTCCCCTCTCTTATAAAAGTGAACTTCTCTGTCTCTTTAAATGAACCACTAAATTCATTTAGTTTAGCAGAAAACTTCCCATTTCCTCCCCAAAAATCCACAAATTAATCATATAGGCCACAAATTGGGCATAAATTCATCATATGGAGCCTTTTGTGCAAATCATAAAGATAAATCCGAAAAAGAGATAATTATTTTATCACCTCATTAAATGTTTTTTTCTTCTTATACATCATATTACTATGTAGCTTCTATATAAAAATAATAAATCTAGTATCATCAATATACTAATATTTTATTATAACAATTTCAGAACCATATTCCTCAATTTATGAATCATACGAATAACAAAATCACAATGCGTGCATACATACAACTTACTGTCTCCACGTCGTGGTGTCATTTTTTATTCAACACTAATATTTTTGGATGGATATAATGATGAGAATAATGGATATAAATAATGAAAATTTCATGATTATTATTATGTTTAATTAATATACCATCCAATTCCATACCATATAACCATCAAGAGAATGATACCATCGCTCATGCGTACGTATGACCTAAGATCTCCATGACACGATTAGATTCATTTTCCATGTTAACTATTGAAGAATGATTATAAAATTTGTATGATGAGTAATGAATAATAATTATAAACTTAATTTCATTCTCTATATGAATAAAATATATCCTATGTATAACAAACATGACATACATATCTAAACAAGAAGGGGAAAAACAAATCAGTTACCACCCAAAACAACTCTAATACTGAAATATTATTACCAAAAAGAAATAAGAGGATCATATATAATATCATAAATATGGATATGGTCGTATAATAATTTAATAAAATGTTTTAACCATTATATAAGAGGATAAATCCTTCTCAATTGAATGAATTTATAATGTAATGGTTAATTTCACAGTCTCTTTTTTATCCATGATTTCTTATACATAAGTATCTACTACGATATCCTTATCAATAATGTTCATGTTTCCTAAAATGTAATTGAAAATATTATTGACTATTGTTTAATTTTATTTTTCACTTTTTACTTTTTTACGAATTTTTTTGAAAGGAATATATCTTTCATTTTCCAAATGAGGCACTTTATAACCTTTTCGACATATTACAGAATAAATGTTTTTAACATATCTAGCACAAGAATTTGTTTTCTACAGTTATGACGCCTTAAAATTTTGAATATTTCCTTAAAATTTTATATGTTTATTTTAAAAATAAATTTTTTCTTTTATAATTTTATGACTTCAGAATTATTTCATAGTAAAAAAGGACATTTTCATAAAATATTTTAAATAAATTTATTAATTTATTTTAATTTATAAAAATATCCTCTGTTATATTTTATGATTTATTGGGGTTGGATTATTATGATACAATATTCCATATTCAATTTAAGGGTTTTTGATATATTTGACCGTGGATGTTCTATGTTTATACCATTCCTTATTTATAGATAAAGTAATAACATTTAGTTTCCTAGGTTTAATAAAAATGCTTATATCATGTTTCACAATTTTCATAAGAGGAATGTGTTAGACTTATTAAGTGTTGGCCATATCCCACTATAGATCCTCAATGAATCTGTAGGACTAATGATACATACACATTTTTTTGGAAAAAAGGCCTTGATGGCATGGTAATGGTCTTGTCATCAGGCACTAATAGTATGGTTTTGATGTTTGATTTTATGAATTTCCTCATTTTGAGAATTAATATTTATTTTACATGGGATTAGTCGACTAGTATAATATTCTTTTGAATGTTAAAATGGAATTACCTAATAAATTTTTACTATATTATGTTGTTGATAATGATTTAATGTTCTTGTGTTTTAGTTTTATTCCTTCCCTTAAAAGTTTGTATTATCTATGATTGCTTCTGCAATATTGATTATCCATACTGAGGATCTGTGCTCATCCCTTTATTATGTTTCATTTTCCCTTATGATTCAAAGTAGTATATAATTATTGTCCTATAGGGATAGTCTAAGGGATACTAAGGGGATAATATGTCATTTTTAATTTCAATATATAATGTATAAATTATGTTTTTATCTATTATTTCCAAGGATACCAAATAGACTAGTCCTTATTGACTTGATTTTCATTTGATCATTCCAATATAATAAAATAATGCACCCACACTAGGAAACTGGGGTCAAGGAATTATAGTTTTTATCATAATAAGTTTAATACAAGCCACATAAACTAGATTTAGAAAAAACCATTATTAGGAAACATTATCCTAGGATAGACATTGAAGATATGTATAGAAGAAAATCCTATAATTTTGTTAATAGAGATATTATCTGGGTATTTCTAAGAAATAAATCATTGAATGGATACTATAAGTGGATTTGGTTTTGAAATAGATGCACCATGGAGTAAAAACTCTAACAAGGTGTTCTGGGTTGACTTGGGGTATCCTAGTACATGAAAATATGCCTTACTACACACCAGGTTTTACACTCCCAGGGGATATTCTTAAGATAATTCATATTTTTTTACAAACCAATATGATGTATTTATGAAGAAATATGTCCCCAAATAAACCCCTTTTATGATTATGGATTAGACATGCATAAATGTTTCAATTTTTGTTGATTTTTTTAGTTTGAAATTATACATTATGATTAATAACCTAATATACTATATTCCATTGTTTAGAAATGAAAATTAGTGGAAAAATGTAAATATTATAAACACACGTAATCCATGAAGTTATTTCCCACCTAGGTATGACAATGATAGTGGAGCTAGTGATACAACTACCTTTGAAAAACTTATAACCATAATACGAAAACTAAATCAAGTTATGAATAATAACCTTTCCATTATAGAGAATCCAGATCCACAATGAGAAGGATTATTGTTAGGCCGCTTCATGAGACAAAAACCTCCAAGATTCAATGGGACTAAAAGTCCATTTGTAGTTGAACAATGGATAAGTTCCTTACAGAAAATATTTCTTGCTTTGGGGAGTAATGAATGAAAAAAGGTTTTCATGTCAGTTTATTGTCTTTCAGGTGATATAGATCTTTGTTGGTCATTGATTCAAAACATGAAGGGGGATAAATAAGTAAAAAATATGTAATTAAGAGAGTTTAATGAACTTTTACTACAAAAAAATTCCCTTGTGATCTACGAGTGAATATTGAGAGGTAATTTCTGAGTTTGAGGTAAAAGGAGTATGAGAATGTTGAAAAGTATGATTCTAACATCACAAGGTTAGAAAGGCATGCGACAGACTATATACGTAACCCAAAAATCAAGATTAATCAATTATTTGATGTCTTAAATCCATTCCTCTGACGGGAATTGGTCTCACAATCTTTCTAATCGTACGAAGATATAGTCTCATGTGCTCTCAAGTTATAAAATTAATTATCTATGTCTTATGAATTTAAAGGTATTCAAGAGAATAAGAGGTCCACTGAACACTCTGGGAATGGAAATAAGGGGAAGAAGGGAAAATTTAAATTTCCACACTACTATAAATGGGGGAAGAAACACACGGATATTAGCCTAAATTGGATGGGAGTTTGGTACAAGTATGGTAAAAAAGGATGCCAACCCTCTGATTGAAAGGGGGAGAAAGATGCCTTTAATTTTCAATGAAACAATTTTAAATAAATTGTACATTATTAAAATGATTGTATTAAGCATTATGGTTTCTTACCATTGATAAAAGGGATAAATTCAATGAATTTAAGATCACAAATACTTAGGTTGGAACTCATAATGACATTATACCAGATACTATAATCATCTCCTAAAATATAGGTAAATATTTATTTGATTAAATATCCTTACATTCCGTTATATATTCCTAGTTTTATTTAAAAATAAGATATATCCAATTCAATTTAACAAGATATTTTTCAGTCAAACCCCATAAGGGAAGTCTCATTGCAACGAAGATATGTCAGGAGGTTCCCATAATGACATAAAAACATTCATTATCTTCTTATATAATTATCAAACCTATGGTTGAATTTTATATCACTATTGGTATGTATAGGATATCAAAATATAATGTGAAAATTTATCACAAGAATAAGGATGTTATGATTTGTGAGGATGATACAAAATCAATTATCTTTAGAGCATAAACTTTATTACACGATTCTTATAAAAATCCACCTCTAGTAGCTTTATTGAATGCGATTCTTAGGGAGGAAGAGTAATTAACATCTGGGGATGAAGAAAGAAATATTTAAATTTAGGACGTACATATTGTACAAGAATATGTTGATGTATTTCTATAGGATTTACCTGGACATCCTCCAGAAAGGGATGTTTAGTTAACTATTAAATAATCCCTGATGCAAGGAATACATTAAAAATTCCTTATAGAATGGCCACTGTGGAATTAATAGATCTCAAGAAATAATTATAGGATTTGAGTAATAAGAAATTTATTTATCCTAGAATTCAGCATGGGGATATCTATTTATTTATGTTAAAATGAAATTTTGGTCAATGAGGATGTGAATTAATTATAGAGAAATCAATGCAATTAAAATAAAGAAAAAGTATCATCTCCCTCGCATTGATGAATAATATGATAAATTTCATGGAGCTTAAAATTTTTCAAATAATGAAATTTATTATGGATATCATCAATTGGGTGTAAAAAAGGATTATATTCTAAAGACAACATTTCAATCAAGGTATTATCATTACCAATTTATATTAATGCAATTTGTATTGACTAATTCACCCTATGTTTTCATAGATCTAATGAACATAGTGTTCGAGGAATATCTTGATGATTTTTCAATAGTATCTATTGATGATATCTTGGTATACTAAAAACAATATGAATACCATGAGAAACACTTCTGGGTTGTTCTGAAGACTCTTAGAAGAAGCAAAATATATGGGAAATTTAGAAAGTGTGATTTTTTTCTTTAGAAAATATATTTTTTTGGCCATATTTCCACCATGGATGGAATCTTTGTCGATCTTTCAAGGACAAAGGAAATCCAAAATGGTCAGTATCGACAAGTATAATCAAGGTATGTGGTTTTATTGGTTTATAATGTTACTATCAGTGTTTCATGTAGAATATTTCTCTATTGGAAAACCCATAACCAAGATCACATGTAAAAAGTTTAAATTTTTTCCAAAAAAAGAGTCTGAAAAATGGTTTGGAGAATTTAATAGAATATTAGTCAATTATCTTATCTTGACTTTTCTATTTAGAAATTATGGGTTTGGGATTTATAGTGTGGCATCATGGAAATGAAATTGGTTTTGTTCTTATGAAAAATGATTGGGTTATTATATATGCATCAATGAAATTAATGATTGATGAACATAATTTCTCAACTCATGATCTCGAGTTTCCAATGGTAATTTTTTTCTCAAAAAATATATAGAAACTATCTATATGGTTAAAGAAGTGAGATATATACTATTCAAAATAGTTCGAAATATGTTTTCTTATATAATTAACTCATCATGAGACAAAGGAAATGGTTTGAGCTACTCAAGGATTATGATTACAAAATACACTACCACCCATTTAAGGAAAATAAGGAGGGAGATTCTTTATGAATAAAAAATCATGGAGTTATAAAAAATGATATATGAAACATATCTTATATTTTAGTATCTAGTAGTGATTTTATATGAATTATCATGGAAGGTGAAACATCACTTCATTTTCAAATGGTTACAAAACCATCTTAACTGGAAAGGATAAAAAATTCGTAGTATGGTAAGAAGGAGTTTTAAATGAAAATTAAAGACATGAATGGTGGGAGACTATTTGAATTTGAATTTGAATTTGAAGATGGTATTTTGAAATTTGGGAAGTGGATTTGTGTTCCGAATTTCCCACAGCTAAAAAGGTAATTATTGTACATTGATCATTACTTCAAATTATTTATACACCTTAGTGAAACTAAAATATTTAGATATTTTATGGAATATTTCTTGTGGGAAAAAATGAAGTGGGGGATTACTAATTAGGTTTTGAGATGTTTGGTTTTTCAACTGGTGAAGTATATATATAAGAATCATAGAGAAGTCTTG
Source organism: Viscum album (assembly GCA_963277665.1). Classification (NCBI taxonomy): domain Eukaryota; kingdom Viridiplantae; phylum Streptophyta; class Magnoliopsida; order Santalales; family Viscaceae; genus Viscum; species Viscum album. The sequence goes on along the minus strand of OY728148.1, from coordinate 1,347,009,831 downwards.
AAACCTATTCCTACACCTTTGTGGAAATGGGATGATATTACATTGGACTTTGTCATTGGGATACAATGGACTCCCAAAAGAAATGATGTGATATGGGTCATTATTTATTGTCTTAAAAAATCAGCACATTTTCTTTCTATAAGAGAAGATCAACCTTGTGACCATTTAAGAAGACACTATATTAATGAATTAGTAACACTTCATGGTGTTACTTATTTATTGTTCCTAAATGTGATCCTCATTTTACATCATTATTCTAGAAAATAATTCAGAAGGCCCTAGATAGTGAGATTTGATTGAGAACTTCCTATAACCCTCAAATTTATGGACAATTAGAGTGGACTATTCAAACATTAGAATACATGTTGAGATTTTTCTCACATGATTTTCATTGTATATAAAATCGGTATCTATAACTAGTAGAATTTTCCTATAATAATAGTTTCCATTCAAGTATAAATATGGCACCATATGAAGAGTTATAAGAAAAGAGGGTTCATACACCAATTTATTGGGATGTTGTTGGTGAAAGAAAATGTGCAGGTCCAGAACTAGTTGAAGAAACAACATAAAAACTTATGATTATGAAACCCATATCAAAACATCTCGAACTATGAAAAAGAGATATATTGATAAACGAAGGATAGATTTGGAATTTCAAATAGGATATCATGATTAATTGAGGGTATCTCCATAGAAGGATTTTATACAATTTGTTAATAAGGGTAAATTAAGTCCCATGTACATCAATCCCTTTTGAGATTCTTGAATGAATTGGAGCGGTGGCTTACCTTTGGAAATTCCTCCATGTCTCTCCAATGTTTATGATGTGTTCCACATATCAATGTTAAAGAAATACATTCCAGACCCAACACATGTACTCACCAATTATGAAATAGATGTGGAACATGTTACGTATAATTATAAAGATCCTATCTAGATTCTTGATATCAATGAACAATTGTTGAAAAAATCGGACAACTCATCTGGTAAATGTTCTTTGGAGAAACAATAAGATGGAAGAGGTGATGTGTGAAACTGAAGAACATATGATGAAGAATCAGCCAAATCTATTTATGGATGGATACTATATAAATTTCAGGGAAAACATTATATGAATTAGCGAAGAATGTAACACCCCAAACTGCCGTGATACACATCATTAAAAAAAATTCAATAACTTGTGTTGTAGGTCAAATCGTCTTCAAGTGCACCATGACCATTAAAAACATCCATTTAAAAAGTGTTTATGAATAATATTAACCAAATATTTAATTTTATATATTCCATATAATTTTAATATTCATCTAATTGTTTTTTTTGACATTATATAAGATCAAATTCAATATTTTGAATAAAAAAATGTATCTAAAAAAATGCAGTTTTACAACCTTTTAACAGTGAACCTTTTTTAAATATAATATTGGAGATTTAAATATATTAAATTTTAAAAAATAAACTTCTTCTTTAAAATCATGACATATAAAATTATTTTGGAAGACTTTTGGGTGTTTTTCTAATAACTTTCATATTTAAATGAATAGTAAAAAATAATATATTTTAATACAAAATAATTATTTAATCTAATTTATTTATATTGATAGAATATCCATTTAATTGGTTTTAATATATAAATAAAATAAGTTATTATCATTATATATAATTTAGTTCATTAGAATAATTTTGACATTAAAATTATATATAAACAAATGTCAATCATTTGATGGTTTTTACTTTTGAAAAGACCCATTTTCTCATTTTTTTCAACAGGAATTAATTTAAAATTATTCAATTATGCTTATTTGTTTTAAATTTTAAAAAATGGATTCCATATTTGCAATCAGTGGGTCCATATTATGTTAATAGGCTACTTTTAATTTTGTGCACTATGAATAGAAACTTTAGTAATTATTTTTATTACAAGGGTTAAAGGTGAACCTGGTAATTAAAGGTTTATATATTATTATAAAATTTCCATAACACATGTAAAAATTTTATTGGATGACTAAATTATACCCTTATCATCTATGGTTCTAAATGGAATCACTTAATTCCCTCTTTCCCATAAATATGACATGAATATAATAAAATTAATGAATGTGACTAAATTTCACACTCTCATTTTCTATATGTATATTAATTTTAATATAAGGATAACCTAGACATAAAATTGACTATAAATAATATATTTATAGAATCATGTAAATTTATTAATAATTTTTTATGATTAAATAATTATCATTAATGATGACACAATCGTGATGCATAAATTATTTTATTAATAGAAGTACAAAATAAATGGTATTACAAATATTAAAAGAAATATAATTTAATATAAATAAGGTAATCATTGAATTTTCTTGGTTTTTGTGACATGTTAGGAGTTTATTATATATTTTGGTTCAAATTTATCTTTTTTGGGGATTTTATTGAAAGCCAAATAAATGAACAGTTTCAAAATTGACACTATTGATTTTTTTATTAAAATTTCATTGTATTTAATTATTTAGAAGTCATAAAAATAATCAAAAATTAAAAAATTAAAATTATGAGGTCTAAAATTTTAAAAGAATCCAATTATGGAAAATTCACACCACATAAGTAAATATTTATAACCATTTAATATTTAGAATATTATTATCACAATTAAAATTAAATAGATCAAATAAGGTTAAAAAAATTATAAGGTTTATAATAAAATAAAAAAATGTCTATATTTTGTTATTTTAGAGGATTTGGACCCATCCTCATTTTATCTTAATAATAACTAACCTTAGGCCTATTTGATATTGAAAATAAATTTATAATAAATTAATGGTTTTAGTGTTTCCAAGGGTTCCCATCCCCTCTCTTATAAAATAGAAATTCTCATTCTCTTTACTTAAAACCTCTAAAGTATTTTGGTTCAGACAAAACCTTACCATTTACTCTCCCAACACTCCTAAATTCATTCTAGATGAAATACAGTGGTCAGTAATCCAATCTATGGAGTCCTTTTGTTCAAACCAAAAGGAGATACTCAAAAAGTGGTAATTGTTTTATCACCTCTTTCAAAGTTATTTTCTTCTTATACATATTCATTCTATGGTTTTTAATATAAACAAATAAACAGTGTACCATACATATACTTAATTTTTATTATATTTATGTTTCAACCATATTCTTCATTTTATGCATTATGCGAATAACAAAATCACCATGCTTACGTAAGTACAACTTACTATCTCCATGCTATAGTGTACTTTCTTATTCAACACTACTTTATTTGGATTGATATAATGATGAGTAAAATTGAGATAAATAATTATTATAACATGATAATTATTACTTATAATTAATATATCATCCAATTACATACCATTTAACCATCAAGAGAAAGATAACATCGCTTATGCGTACGTACGACCTACTGTCTCCACGATGCAGTGAGATTCATTATCCATGTTAACCATTTAAGAAGGATTATAAAATTTATATAATGATTAAATAATAATAATTATGAAATTAATGTAATTTTGGATTCGAATAAAATATATCCTATTCATAACAAACTTGACTTACATGACAAAACATGAATGGAAAAAACAAAGTAGTTAACAACCAAAACAACGATAATACTAAAATATTTTTACAAAAAATATATAAAAGTATTATATATGATATCATAAATATATACATGGTATTGGAATGATTTAATTACATGTTTTTACCATTATACAGGTGGATAAATCACCCTCTATTAATGGAATGTATAAGGTAAGGCATAATTTCACAATCTCTTTAATATTCGAGGTTGCTTATATGTAAGTATTTACTAAGTCATCATTAACAACCAGGTCCATGTTTCCAAAAAATGTAATTCAAAATATTATCTAAAATTTCTTAATGTAATTTTTACCCAAATTTTAGTTTTTTTCAGAACATTTTGAACATAATCTTTATATCATTTTCCAAATGAGTTACTTTAAACCCTTTCTGAAAAATTAAGGAAATAAAGATTTTTTAACTTATACAGTGCAAACAACTATTTTATGCCATTATGACACCGTTAAATTTGGAATATTCCCTTAAATTCTTATAAGGTTATTTTCAAACGAAATGTTATTTTTTTATAATTTTGTGACTTCTAAATGATTTCAACTCCAAAAGGATATTTCTCTCAAAGAGTTATAATGAATTTATTAAATTAATTTTATCTATGTCACATCCTTTGTTGTATTTTTTGCTAATTTGTGGTTTCTTTTTTATAATACAATAATTCATATCTTATTGAATGATTTATGATATATTTGATTGTGAATGTTTTATTTTTATACCAATTATGGTTTATGGTTAATGTACTAATATTTTGTTTCATAGGTTTTATACATAGGTGTATGTTATGTTTCACCCATTTCATAAGTGGAATGAACAAGACTTAATAAGTGATGAATATGGCCTGCTATAGACTATCAATGATATCGGTAGGTTCCATGAGACAAACTAGTTCCTGGGAACAAGGCCTTGATGGTATGGTAATGGTCTTGGCATGAGGCCTTTATGGTATGATTATGTTGTCTGACATTATGCATTTCCTCATTATGAGATTAATTATTGATTTTTCATGTGATTATTTGACTACTAGAATATCCATGTGAATTTTTGAATTGTATTTTTTGATTTAATATTTTCATATTATACTGAACATAATGTATTAAAAGTATTGTGTTTTAGTGTTATATCTGGCCCTAAAAGTTTATGCTTATGTAAGATATCATCTTTCATATTGTTTATTTTTATTGATCATCTGAGGTCACCCCTTTCTTATGACTCATTGTTCCCTAGGATGAGAAGAATTATATTATTATTGACCTATAGGGATAGTCTAAGAGATATGAACAGGATAATATGACTTATTTCATTCCAATATACAATTTAATACTTATGTTTTTATCTAGTATTTCCAAACCTACTAAACCAATTGGTCCTTTTGGATTTGATTTTCTTGTGATCATCCCAACGTAATAAAATAATGCACTGACACTAGAAACTCAGGTCATGATGTTACAAAATAATTAGATATTTATTAATTGTATTGATATACAAAATTTTATATCATGGTATTTCATACTGGAAAATATACCCATAAGGTTTCATGATTATTATCAACCTTTCATACCTAAGGATGGAGAGATACATAACATTGAAACCATTATTCTTTTAAAACATTCTTATTAAGGTATACATGTTTACTTATCTAATATGATAGTGCTTGGGTATGTTTTTAATTTTGTTTATTGTTATAGTAAAATCCATATGAGATTTTTTCACTTGTATGGTAAGTAAATAAATCTTGACCTTGATATGAAAATAGTGAGAAAATTTATAGTCCTACATTTTTAGTAACATATGATTCATTTAACTAATTTAGTGAGGGGTATGTAATGCACTCATATGTTATTTTAATGGAATTTGATGTATTTATCAACATGGTTAGTCCATTTCAATGAATCAAGAAAAAATTAGATAAATATACTAGATTGATATGTTCAATGTCTAGTGGTCACTCAATGAATTTGAAAATAGATTATATATCTTTACATAAAATGTATATGATACCTCGTGTCATATACATGTTCAAATAAATATTTGAGTATGTTTGATGGAGATTGTTCCATAATCATATTTTCATGTGTAACATTGAAACCATTTTAAACATTTTCTTCTCTTAAATCTATGAAATATGGATGTTATAGTTGTTTGTAATGTTGTTAAGGACTTCCAAGTCTCATAGTTAGGAAGATAGATAGAAATAAGATTTTTTTTTCAAAATATATGCTAAAAATGAATAAATTTTGTTGAAAAATATCATCCAAATGTGTTTGGATGGATTCAAAAATAGTTGAGATGTTTTTCATAAAGAGTTTATGGTATTTTCATGAAAATGGTAGATTTTTCAATGTGAACTGGGTTATACATGTATGAGATCTATTTACACATTCAAATGATGGTTTACATATATATATAGAAAGATTAAATATATAAATGTATAATTAACATATTAATATGATGCATGTGTTTTTCATCTATTTGATTCATGAATATAATAATATATATATATGATATATATTATTTATTTCTCCTAAATTGGTTATTCATTAGTTACTATACATTATTAATGCAATAAATTATCTGCATTAACTTAATTTAATAAAATTTAATGAATTATATCCCAATAGTCAGAGTCATATACAATGAATTCTTAATAGGGAAACCTCGAGCATTGGCTATATTAGATAATGAGATTAATTTTTATTCTGACTGTGTTGTGTATGAGACTCTAACAAATCTATATTCTTATCAAATAATTGTTCACTCACCTAATAAATCTCTATCATGATGTCTCCTATGTGGGAGCCTTCACGAAGCATTTGTGGGTCCATGGTCAAGTGTACTCCGACATAGGAAGTGTAAATTTGTTTTTTCTCCTCACTATTTTCCTAAAACACTCCCTATGGAAGGATGATCAAATCTGTTAATGTTCTTCGATTATAAGTATACTATTTTAAAGTATTATTTACATGTTAGTATTTCAAATAATATCTATATTGTTTTTTGTTGTCTTCAACTACATGTGATAATTAAAAGATCATCCAAAACCAATCAAACGGGTGTCACCCAACATGTATTGATATCAAGGTACTCAATGTATGCCTAATCATCCCAAACTATATACCTATAAAGTTATAAATGGTATGTCTCAACACACACGATGTGTGGGTCTATATAGGCCACTGGGGATGTACTCCCTACACATACCGATTCGGCTAGGTAGTGGCCACACAACCCATTCCATAGTCACATATCCATGTGATCCTTAACATAAAACAAAACCATAGAACTAAATAGAATGGGTAAAAATTACATGTGTTATTCTGAGATACATTATGTATTGTTTGTTAATTTTTTGAATATTAGATATGTTATGTGATTTCAAATTTTGTCACCCCTTCATTTTCTTTTTCAACTTAGTTCATTTGTGTTTCCCACAACTGAGTTTGTCATTATCCTGATTGCATTGAATTTAGATAATAGAAATTATTTTTCAGCAAAACAAGCTTTCAATACATCATGTGGAAGATTATTTATCATGCACTACATGATTCATGAATCCCCCATCACCTGAACCATCTTTATATTAACATCATACATATCATGCCACCTTCACAGAACCCATGATAGATCATAAACTCAATTGGGTTCATTGAATTTTATAAACAATCAGAAAAATGAAAACTAGTGACGAGCTCACATAGAATGGAATGAGAAATCCATTAAGCAAAAAAGTCAAAAATGAACAATACTATGTTTATATTTTCTATTGATGATTGATGGAATCCTAGGAAATTTGGTGAAAGGAGAATAAATTAATTGATTCCTAAAGAATTATTACTAAATAGAAAAATAATTTGATATGGATCATATAATTAATTATTTTAATATTATGTTTGAATCAATAATTATAAAAAATTTAATGATGTTATGAATTCATAGATCAATGTCCATCCTCGATATCATATCGATCACAGAAGAATAATTAGTTTGTGATGATATTGATAGATATCCTCATCAATTCGGTTATCATTGATGAGTTATATTAAATATGTAAACCATCCCAAAAATATAATCATTCATCAACAGGTAACATCCCTTGGTGGTTATCCACATCTATCATTTCTCAGGGTTATGTCTTACCCTATAGAATTAGTTTACTGTTCATTAAAACATTATAAATCTAGGTTAAATATTGAATACATTCAATAAATACATTAATTTAATTTCACCTACATATATTCGAAAGACTATGAACCAACCAAAATCTCTATGTGAGTATGGTTTATGTCACAACTTGGTAAAAACTAAAATTATGGATTTTATGATGCTCTTGGTTTTCCCATTTGACACTTTATTTAGGTGATAATATATTACTTTTCAGATTTTGGATGCGCAGGTGTTAATATATTTTAATATTCTAAATATATGAACACTAGGGTTAAATGTTTCCTGAAACATTGTGATGACTATAAGAATATATTTAATTTTTTTATTTAATAATATTTATAACAACAATCATAAAAACCATGGCCTTTGAAATATATTATTTATTTTTATACAATTTTTTCTTATCTTGGTTACTCGATACTATTTGGTAAAATATTTTCCAAAAATCAATGGGTATATGAACCACGGTAAAAGTTGTTGTAAAAAATATTCATAATAAAAATAATTTAAGATACATATATATTTTATTATTCTTTGGAAAAAACTTTATACTGTTTTATATGTATTCCAAAAAGGATTCATATTAACAAAGAATCAATGATATGTTAATGTTTTTTAGCAGTTGAATTTTCTATGATCATTTTTTTTCTATATCCCATATTAGATATCCAATATTATATATAATAAATACTCATAATTTCATAAATATATTTATAATACATTAAATACATTTTTTTAATTTTATGCAGTAATGCAAAATGAAATACATTGTTTTGTAGGGGTAGTAGTCTAAACATACACACAAATTGCACATTCATTTTCCTTAAAATGGGAGGGTGTATAAAAATAAAATAATAATAAAATAATAATATTAACAAAATTATAAACATTATATTATTTTGATTAAATAACTATATTTTACTTCTATTTATGGTGGTTATAAAAAATAGAACATGTTATTCATGGAGGTGGTAGTTCACACATACACAAGACACAACCATAATATTTTGAATGGTTTTATAGGAAGGTAAAAAAGTGAATTTCCATTAATGAAATAAAATTTCTTTATATTAATAATATTTACTATAAAACTCTTTCATGTTTAGAATGTATTTTAGAGAGTAGAATAAAAAAATAACTAAGAGAGTTCGGTTTAGAACATTACCTATCCCTTTGAATGCTCTCTATTGGATAACAACTTATGGATCCTTATCTTAGAATTTATGGAAAAAGGAATATATGATGTGGAGGTAGGGTTTATATGTGACTGGGGTAGATTATTCTTTTCAAGATAAGGCTTTATAATTATAGGAAATTAGGGGGGGGGGGTTGAGCTTGTTTTATCGGTGATGGAAATGAAGTTTCTGTAATAATATGAAGGAAACATCACTAATTATTTATCAAAAGGATTTACTAATAGACAATAATGGTGTGGAGAAAGATTAAGGTAAAAATAATTACCATAAATTCATTTAAATACATTTTTTACCGTGTTTTATGATTTTTACCCATGGTTAAACCCCTTTATACTTGACTTACCCTTACTATTGTAACTACGTTTTACCTTTGTAATTCATATTTTATGAAAAGAAATAATATGAAACTTATTAGATAATCTGGACCTCTTAATTTAAAATATGAAAAAAACTATTCAAATTAAATATATATCAGTGATAAAAATTAAATTTAATGTTAGTGTATATAACAGAATATTTTTTTGAAAAAATGATTTTTTATTAAAAAAATTACATTTAAGGTATGATTTTCAAAATTATTGATCATTATGAAATTTATAAGTTTATTATTAACAAAATAATATTAATATGGTTCAAAAATCAAAGAAAAATTCAATCTTGTGATTTCATAATTAATGGAAAAAATGAAAAACATTTTTTTATTAAAATAAATGATCACTTAAGTTTCAAAATGTCACACTCGTCGTCTTTAAATGAGTTTTTCATTATTTTTCTCTACGTCGTGTAGTGTGGTGTTAAGACCGACTTAAAATTTGAGGTTTTTATTTAAAAACTCTTGTAATGGTCTTGATTGCATCCATCGCATCGCGGTCGAAGCCCTGCAACCTTGCTTCGATCGCCGTGCGACCCCACCAAATTAACCACATTGCCTGCTCAGTGCATGCTTAATTAATTAATTATCAAAGTAATTATGTTAAATGGTTAAAAAATATTTAAATTGAAATTTGTTAAAGATGATAATTTGATTATGATTATTACTATTATCATCTTTTTATTCTGTTAAAAATTTTATGGGCCGTGGGGAGTAACCGCGTAGTTTCCCAACTCTTTAAAAATAAAGTTGATCAAACAAAGTTTAAATAATTTTTTTAATTATTATGAATATAGTTATTATTATTGTTATTAGTATTATTATTATTATTATCATTATTATTATTAGTATAGTTGTTGTAAGTTTTAATTTATTTTATTAACACCAATTTATAATTATAAATACTTTTAAGTTTTAGATTTTTAGTTTTATTATTATTATTTTTTATTTTATTTTATTTTTCTTCCCCTTTTCATTATTATTATTATTTTTCTTTCTTCCCTTTCTTTTTCTTTTCTTTTTTTCCCTCTTCCTCTCTTCCTCTCTTCCTCTCTTCCTCTCTCTCTCTCGTCGCATATCTCCCCTAACTATAGAGGCACATTTTTTTCCCAGGCCCATCGTGCCTATCCCCTCCTTCATCCCTCGACCCATCACAACAACTCATGCTGGTACCTCAGCACACAACACCCCCCATCACCCCTCGCGTCGTCATCCTGCCCTGTGCACTGAAGTCGGACCGCCCCTATCCCTTACTCTCTTCTTCCTTGTCAGACCCCCACCTAGTTCACGCATGCTTCCACTATCTAGCCGCATCCCTCTCCAGCTTGATTTCCACCACCATCTACCTAGTAGCGCCTCCTGACCAACCTACTGGGATCGCCCACACCACCTCTCGGCAAGCAGCTTCAGCGAACCACCTGCACACCGCCCCGAATGCACCCCATACTGAGCACCTATAGTGACGTCGACCTCCCCTCACTCGTCCGACCTTCCTCCCTCAAACAGCTGCTATGTCGCCCCTGTCTCCCCATCTGGCAAAACCTCTGGTGCCTTGCCTCCTTCAGCGCGAGTGGACCCTCCCTCCGGTTGGTTCTTCTCTTTTTTTCTTTTTCTTGAGTTCTTGGTGATTCAGTAGGTTTGAGGTATCTTTGGAGGTTTATTTTTTATCCAGGTTTTGTTCAGATTCTTGTATTATGGTTCTAATTTTAATTTTATCGTTTGAGTTCTTGAATTAAGGTCCGCGTTAGGTTCTTTATGATGCATACAATGTGCGATTGAAGTTTCACGCTGGAATTTGGGGATTTGACACCAATTATTTGGAGTTTATTCACCGAGGTAGGTGGTTTCGTGTCTAATTATTATTTGATGAATTAGTTTGCAAGATTAATTTGTTTAACATGTTGTCTAATTAATTCAGGTAATGTGATGTTGTTTTTTCCTTTGTTTTTAAAGTATTAATTGCATTAAATTTTTTTAGTAAATTGTTTATCTTGTGTGTGTGCTTCTGCTGAGAACCTTTTTGGTGATTTATAAATTGTCCCGTTAGATTATTAATTTTTTTTACAAGAGGTTTGAACTATATTTTTGACATGGCGTCGGGTGCATTGGGTCATAAAAGAAGTTTTTGTTTGAGTTTAGTGGGAAATTCCAAGTGATTATTTTAAATTATTTTATAAGATTCTACTTTTGACTTGTTAAATTATGTGGTTTTTTACTGCTCTGATTTTACAAATTGTAAAATGTTTAATTAAATGACTTTTGTGGTGCAATTCATGTTTTGATAAGATTATGCTGTGTGATTGGTTATGGAAGAGGTTTGGGTTGTTTTTATGTGTAAATTCATGTTCTTTTCTTCAAATTTTGTTTATTAAAATCATAAGTGTTTTAACAAATAGTTATTAAGGATGGAAAATGGTTTTAGTTGGTTTTGTAAGAAATGCAGATTTAGTTTTGAAACTTTTTAGTGTGCGTCTTATTTCTAAATGGTGTTTATGTGTGTAATTGTTCGGTTGTTTAATGATAAGTGTCTTCTTCGTAATTGTGCAGATGATTTAACTGAGTATGTAGCCTATGCAGATTGAGTTTTGAAAACAATTTTGCGTGGGAATGATTTTAAAAGAGGGGTTGAGTGTGTAATTGTGATTTTGCATGCATAAATACCCTGTTTGGATTTTTTTCATTAGTGTGACATCTGACATGAACTTTGAATTACTAGATCCCAAACGAGAAGCTTGAGTACTAGGTGGGCGGACTAGACTAGCGTGCTAGTGATACGGGAGTGGCCTCGGCCCAGTTTCACTTAGCGGGATTGACGCTTACAACACTAACTAAACATTGGATGATGACTGGAGACCACTATGGTAGGAGGTGTTTCCCTACTAGTGGATCATGCACGGGAATGTATGATATTGTTCACCGAGATGTGAGGTTCTAGGGTCCCACTTATCACTAGTATCTTTAGGGTCTCTCCCATGTATTGTGCTCTTCCTTTGCTTTCTGCTCACCATCGGCACATGGTGTGATGTTGGGGTAAACAAGAAATGTGTATGTTTATGTGTACATGTGTGCGTGCATCCCTGTGTGTGTATGCGTGTGTGGGTGTGCGTGCGTGTGTGTAAGTAAATTTTAGTTGTTTTCATTTTAGTGAAGTTTCTCCTTAAAAACTGTTTTCATTAAAATTATTTAAACACTTATTTATTTTTATTCTTTTAAATTGAAAATGTATTTTTTCTTTAATAATTATGCATGGAACCTTTTCTCGGTGGCATCCTACTGGGCTTTTAGCTCACACCCTACATACACCCTTGGGTGTATGTAGATTCTCTTTCTTTTGCATTCCAGGTTGTGACTTCGTGCTCAGTGATGGGGGATTGGGATGCAGTTGGTATTTTCATGTAGAGTGGTGTTGATGCAGCCCATCTTTTGCCGGTGTTTTTTAGTAAGAGTTTTAATTTTCCACTGTCATCTTTTATTTTTTAGTTTTTGGTTCGAGTTGTAGACCTTAAACAAGTTCATCGTTTAAAGGCGTGTTTGGTTGTCTATTTCTAGTTTTAGTTTATTTATCTGGTCAGTTGTTTTGTGTTTTCTATTTTAGGTAAAATCATTCCCACTTGTTACTTATGATACCCAGGCACTTGTGCCAGCCCGTGGGGATCAGGAACTCCCTTTGGGCCATGTCGCGGACTGGGTCGTGAACCCGGTCGGATGGAAACCCGACCTAGTTCTTGACAAAATGGTATCAGAGGGAAATGTTTTCTCTCTTGGGTCATTTTATTTTTGTATAGTGTCATGGTAGACTTGAGTTAATGTTGTCGGGACTCAACATCATGGCAAAAAGTATGGTGCCTGGCCAGCACAACTCGTGGCGGGACTCGAGTTACCAAAGTATGTTGAGGTTTGTCTGAGTTTTGGTCGTTGCAGTTAATCTTGTCTTAGGACATGAAAAGGGAGTAGGGTCAATGGTCCCAGTGAGCTCTCAGGGTCTGGAAAGCCATGTGGATCTGCAGACGCTATCCTAGAATACCATCTGTGGTTGTGGCGTGATTGGCGTATGGCCACTAACCCTACGTCCCAGTCACCCACTGACACAAGTTTTCTCTAGCATCGTTTCTCATCCCTTTGTTTTGGATTCTTGGAAATTTGTTTTTTAAGTAAAAATGTTTTGGACTCAGAAAATGTTCTCAAATGAAGTGCTTTAAGAAAATGAAATGGCGTGTGAGGTTTGAAATGTGTGGGTTCGATGTTTTGGTTTTGAAAAATGGAAAGGTCAGGTTTTGATCCTTGGTGTTCTCATGGGAAACCTCATGCATGAGTGTATATGGAAAGGGAGATGGTTAGTGGAATGAGTGGATGAGTGCCTGTATGTACATGAGGTGGGTGCCGATACGACACGAGAAAATCCATGTGCGAGGCACATGGGGAACCATTGGTGTTTGTAAAACCCACTAGCTTTTTGTATTTTAAAAATGTTTTGTTAAAGGATAATTTTGGTGTTTTTATATAACCGGTGAGTGTGTGGTGTGTCCTTGTATTTTTGAATGGTTATATGTGAGGCGTTTCGAGCTGAGAATCCTTTTTGACTGATTTGTATCTTGAGTTTGAAATCTTTTTGGTAAGTTGGTATGCAAGTGTGTGGTTAGTGAATTATTTTGAACAATATATCAGGGATCCCTTGCAGTGGTTCCCCCTGCACGTTTGGTGTTTTCTTGTGGTATGTCTTGACCATAGGACCAGTTCGGTTGGGTCCATGGGTTTATATCTTGACTAGTGTACGCCCCCCATAATGTGAAGACATGTGATTTAAGTGTGGCCACATGAAACTCGCCGTTGGTCGACCCTCCAGTTGATCAGAGGAACCTCTTCTTGAATTCTATAATTGAACCCACCTATCCTTTTTACAACTAAGCGGATCTTCTCGTAGCGGGATGATAGTGGCGATGAGAGTTGAATGGAGTTTTGGTCTTTTCAGTGTATGAATCGTCGGGTATAAATTTTTACACTGTCGTGTATGAAGCCTTCCCCTAGAAAAGGCGAAAGGAAATTCAGCGGGAAGGGTGAAGGCGGTTCAGAATTTTTAGTGTTGATCAGTGTTTTGAAGGGATTTGTAGTATTTTCATTGGTTGCAAGGGTCATGCTCGGTGACATCTTGCAGTGTGAGTTCTCTTTGATTTTCAAGGGTGAAGTCTGACCTCATTAATTTGAAAGTTATGTTTAGAAATGGTGAAGGAGATTCCAGTGGGAAAAGGTGGAAGAAACCCGAAGTGGTCGGTGCAGGCTACTATTCTAAATGACTTCTGGTCCTTTGTTGGTTTCGTTTAAGAAAGGGTCTACGTTAGGCCACTAGTGTGGCAGACCTAGTCACATGGGAATGCTACGGTTGATTGCCAGAATCACGTGTTGTTTAAGGCTCGGTTTGAAGTCCCTATCTGTATAATGTTCCTTTCTACCACAATGGTCATGTTCAGGTGATGATTTGTGGTGTCGTGTTCTCATTCAGTGTAACAAAGGGTGATCCACATGCACCATTCCAGCTCTTGTGTTGGTGAATGTTCTGTGTATGATCAGTTGGATTTCATAATGTGTTGTGTTTGCTGGTTTTGTCTCGGTTGCAGTGCAGTTGCGCGTGACACCAAAAGGAGAAGCTCCATTCGGGAGTCTTCCATTCCTGACTGCGAGGCAGAAGATGCTTCAAACATCAGGGCTCCACCCGTAGGCCTCAGAGTGAAGCTGGAACATGGTCAGGAACCCCAAGAGTGTATGGGACTCTGAGTTTATTTCTGTCATCGATGTTGAAAGTGAAAGTAGCTTAAATTGTTTTCTTTAGTTTTTCCATTTTGAATGAACCATCTGGTTGCGTAAGGTTTCAGTGACTATGTGGAGGCATGTTCGTCTCGTGCCTTAAAGTCTTGGGGGTTGCGTCCCACTGGATGCAATCGCTTTAGTGGTCCTTATGGGAGTCTTTTGGGTAAATCATTCTAAATTTATAGTGATACTCATCATGGGATTTGGGGATGTTGGTCTATCTCCGTCTGTGGTTTTGATGCCTGGTAGTTAGGCCCAACCCAACCCGCCCCTAGTGGGGTGCTTGGTCCCCGTCGGAAAATTTCTAAAGTTCTGTATCCTTTGTTAGTTCTAATGGCGACGAGACCCACAATGAGTCTCACAAAAAGGTCTCTGGAATAAATCAGTGTTGGCCTTTTCTTAATGGTGGGGAGTCCACCCGGATCTCCCCATGTTGGTTTTCTAGTCTCACCTTGGGCGTTGGTAGGTTCGTAATGGTGGGGAGACCCACATTGGGTCTCGCAAGAATGTCTCTAGAATGAACCAGTGCTGGACTTTTCTTTAATGGTGGGGAGTCCGCTCGGACCTCCCTATGTTGGATTTCCAGTCTCATTTCGAGCGCAAGTGAGTTCCTAATGGTGGGGAGCCCCTCAGGCCTCCCCATTTTGATATTTTGATTCTATTTTTAAATATTGCTTGGTGATAAATGATAAGAGTATTCCTTGGACATGGTCCGACATTGTCTGTTGATTCCATCCAAATGGTGTTGTATTCATTTAATAATATTTGAGTTGTTTCGTCTTTTGAGGTTGGTTTCCATGGGTGCGAGAGTCGTTTTCCTTAATCAGTCAACTGGAGGCATTCTAGCTCTTCGGGGTGGGTGACACATATCAAAAAGTCTTTATATGATTTTCTCGAAGTTGTCTTTGAGTCACTTTCTCTAAGCACGATGCGTTCACCTCTTCTCACTTTTTGTTTGTGGGAATCTTCTTTGAACCTCAAGGGGGTGTCGTTCCCTCCTTTAAGTCTCGGCCTTAGTTGTGGCTTTCGAGGGACGGAAAGCTTTATGGTGGGGAGAATTGTCACACCCATCATATTTAAATGAGTTTTTCTTTATTTTTCTCTATGATGTGTAGTGCGGGGTTAAGCCCGACTTATAATTTGAAGTTTTTATTTAAAAACTTTTGTAATGGTCTTGATTGCGTCTAGCGCATCGCAGACGAAGGCGTGTAACCTCACTCCGGTCATCGTGCGACCCCGCCCGATTAACCACACTGCCTGCTCGGTGCACGGTTAATTAATTAATTATCAAAGTAATTAAGTTTAATGGTTAATAAAGGATTTAAATTTAAAGGTGTTAAAGATGATAATTTGATTATGTTTATTTCTATTATCATCTTTTTTTTCTGTTAAAAATTTTATGGGCCACGCGGAGTAACCGTGTAGTTTCCCGACCCTTTAAAAATAATGTTGATCAAACGAAGTTTAAATAATTATTTTAATGATAATGAATATAGTTATTATTATTATTATTATTATTATTACTATCATTATCATTATCATTATTATTATAGTTGTTTTAAGTTTTATTTTATTTTATTAAAACCAATTTATAATTATAAATACTTTTAAGTTTTAGATTTTTAGTTTTATTGTTATTGTTTTTATTTTATTTTATTTTATTTTTCTTCCCATTTTCATTATTATTATTTTTTTATTTCTTCTTTTTCTTGTGTGTGTGCTTATGCTGAGAACCATTTTGGTGATTTATAAATTGTCCCGTTAGATTATTAATTTTTTTACAGGAGGTGAAAACTATATTTTTGACATGGCATGGGGTGCGTTGGGTCGTAAAAGAAGTTTTTTTTGAGTTTAGTGGGTAATTCAAAGTGATTATTTTAAATTGTTTTATAATCTTTTACTTTTTACTTGTAAAATTATGTGGTGTTTTACTACTCTAATTTTGAAAATTGTAAAATGTTTAATTAAATGACTTTTGTGGTGAAAATCAGGTTTTGATAAGATTATGTTGTGTGTTTGGTTATGAAAGAGGTTTGGGTTGTTTTCGTGTGCAAATTCATGTTCTGATCTTCAAAATTTGTTTATTAAAATCTTAAGTGTTTTAACAAATAGTTATTAAGGATGGAAAATTGTTTTAGTTGGTTTTGTAAGAAATGCAGATTGAGTTCTGAAACTTTTTAGTGTGCGTCTTATTTCTATATTGTGTTTATGTGTGTAATTGGCCAGTCATTTAATGATAAGCATATTCTTCTTAATTGTGCAGATGATTTAACTGAGTATGTAGCCTATGCAGATTGAGTTTTGAAAAAAAATTTGGTGTGCACATGGTTTTAAAAGAGGGGTTGAGTGTGTAATTGTGATTTTGCATGTGTAAATACCCTGTTTGGATTTTAGGCATTAGTGTGACATCTGGCATGAAATTTTAATTACTTGAGCACAAATGAGAAGCGCGGGTACTAGGTGGGCGGACTAGACTAGCGTGCTATTAATACGAGAGTGGCCTCAACCCAGTTTCACTTAGCAGGATTGATCCTTACAACACTAACAAAACATTGGATGATGACTGGAGACCACTATGGTAGGAGGTGTTTCCCTACCAGTGGCTCGTGCACATGAATGTATGATATTGTTCACCGAGACATGAGGTTCTAGGGTCCCACTTCTCGCTAGTATCTTTAGGGTCTCTCCCACGTATTGTGCTCTTCCTTTGCTTTCTGCTCACCGTCGACACACAGTGTGACGTTGGGGTTACCAAGAAAAGTGTGTGTGCATGTGTACTTGTGTGCGTGTGTCTGTGTGCGTGCGTGTGTGTGTGGGTGTGCGTGTGTGTGTGAGATTTAATTTTAGTTGTTTTCCTTTTAGATAAGTTTCCCCTTAAAAACCATTTTCATTAAAATTCGTTAAACACTTATTTATTTTTATTCTGTTAAATTCCAAATGTATTTGTCTTTTATTAATTATGCATGGAACCTTTTCTCGGTGTCATCCTACTGGGCTTTTAGCTCACACCCTACATACACCCTTGGGTGTATGTATATTCTGTTTCTTCTTCATTCCAGGTTGTGACTTTGTGCTCAGTGATGGTGGTTCGGGTTGCAGTTGGTCTTTTCATTCAGAGTGGTGTCGCTGTGGCCCCTATTTTTCTGATGGTTTGAGTAAGAGATTAAGTTTTCCACTGTCTCCTTTTCTTTTTTAGTTTTTGGTTCGATTTGTAGACCTTAAACAAGTTCATAGTTTAATGGTGTGTTTGGTTGTCTATTTCTAGTTTTAGTTTATTTATCTAGTCAGTTGTTTTGTGTTTACTATTTCAGGTAAAATCGTTCCCACTTGTTACTTATGATACCCGGGCACTTGTGCCATCCCATGGGGAACGGGAACGCCCTTCGGGCCATGTGGTAGACCAGGTCGGGCTCCAGGTCAGATGGTGACCTAGTCGGGTTTGTTACACAATATGTTAAACATGGGTTTCCAAAATTCAAAAAACATTTTTAAATGAATAATTTAATTCATTAAAAAAATTATTGTTCATGATTGTTTTAATAACTTTTATGATTCATTCTTATATCATGATAATCTCATGAAACACTACGACATAATAAAAATTTTTTGTTCACTATTCACTTAAAAAAATTACTCCAAAAAAATTCAACAAATGTTTACCTATGCAAATTTATATTGGTTGAATTAAAAAATTAAATTGATTCAGTCAATATGCTAACATATATCCATCCCTGTGACCCTCCTACCACATCTTTCAGTAGAAAAATATCATAAAGTATTATCCACATGATATGATCATCTAAATTTACTCATTTACTTTAGCATCCATTAGTTAATATAATATCCTAAAATATAGACATCACCTCTTACTCCAGTAAAACCTATATAAATCTATTATCTCTAGTAAATCTATACTTAACTATAATCTGAGTAGCTCCTTAATTTAAAATACTAATAAACATCACTAGAAGAATCTATTGGGTATTTATATTATGAATAATGTTATCTCACACTTTTATATAGGTTATTACATACATTATAATATCCCAAGTGTGATACCCACCAATCCACACTTGATTCCCATAACCATCTCATTATAGTTACTATAACCAAAATAGTCCAATGTTTTTTTATCTTACCCATAAAATTATGAATGGGATGCTACACTATCCTCAGTTTTTCATAACCCACACAATTGGGAGACATACATATATAAACTATGCATCGCTCATCACAATCATTAATTACTCCCTAGAGTAACATGATTTACATACTCACTCTCTTTTACATGCACTATTTTCAAAATATATCTGTCAGTATATCCCATAGTCCACTCATGGATGATTTCATGTATAAAATATATCGTTTCACCATCTTAGGGCCATGAGTACATCATTTATGTGTCATTCGTGTCATGTAAAGCAGCTACCACACTTATTATCTCTATGTAATTCCTATACATGACAAATACCACTCTATCAGGATATCCTCATATATCACAACCGATATCAAGAAATAAATTGACTAGAAAATATCTTTTATGTTATCATGATAAATATAGAAATATTTTGAGACAAAATTAATCATCACTAGGATCCATAAACTATTCCATATACCATACATTTCCCATAGGTTCCAAATGAAGAGGCATAATCCATTATTTTTCCTAAAATACAAAAAGGGAATCCATACAAAAATTCACCCACCCTAGAGATCATATATATATTGGATGTCCACATACCACCATTACCTAGTTTAGTGTAATCATTATAGTGAATCATATAACAGTTTTCTCTCAAAAATAGTTTATTTTAATTGATAATAACAAATACATTATCTCAAAAAAAAATTAATACATTATTAATAGAACTCTATATAGAAAAAACTTATTTTTGAAGACAATTTAAAATTCCGATAAATGAGCACTCTTATAATATAAACCCACATTCCAAAATAATACAAGAGAGAAAGTATCTTACAACCTAAGGAAAATTAAAAACCATAACAAATAAACCAAAACATTATAATTAAAATAATACAAAAAATAAACTATAATAGAAAAATGAAAGAATAATAATCCAAACTTCATGGTAATATGGAAATGAAATCATACACATGTCATCTAGTCATAAGAAAACATTCCAACCCATATTTTTACTGATCATATCTTCATATAAAATATCCTACAAAGTGATATAAATATGATAATTATTTCATGCCACTTTTAACATCCGCAAACTTGTTGAAATGAACAGTAACTGAGCTATATCCCCACTTGAACTCAGAAATTCCGACATATACCCTAGTTTTTTTATTATAACTGAGAATATAAAAAACCATGTGGGGAAACTATAATATTTAATATCATTATAAAAAAATTAATTTAAATTGAATTGATACCAATATCATTATAAATATACTGTAATATTAAATATATTTTGATTCGAAAAAATAGCTAAAAAATAAAAACCTCTATATAACAATAAAATGTACTCATATGGGTTAAAACCCCATACATTAGTGAAATAGAATATAACATGACTATAATATAATGTAAAAGAATAAAAGTAAACTAAATAAAGTGGATAGCCAACCATAATCCTCATAATCACCATAAACATATCAAAATTCTTACCAATCGCAAACAATACACATGCATGTACTAGGTTTTGTGACCCAAAATATATGAAAATATCAATTGACACATTTACCATGGTTTACATGAAAGTTGTGATCACAAAAAAAAATAGTACATCACCAAATATACTCATAATGAGCCAATATATTATTTCATACATGTAATGAATGAAGTGTATTTGAAATGTTAATCACATGGATATGCCTATCAAATTGGGGATACATTAGAAACTACATTGTTGATAAACTAAAACCTACTTTGAATAGTGATGGAATAAGATGATTACTTCTATGGATATATCATTACATGAGGTATGATGATTTCTAACCTCCCACAATACACAACAAAGATGAACTTGTTGTCCCTAAAATAATCACAATTTCGAATGAGCTATGTCCTGGTGAATAACATATCACCACAATAAACAATGGAAAATGATGTATATCACAGTGAATGGTGTATCACTATAGTAAAAATAAATTAACAATGTATCACTTGGTGAATGATTCATGAAAAATATAAATACTAATGGGGAATGATATATCACTATACAACATACTCAATGGTGAATGGTGTATTCTCATGTTTAACATTTAATGTTAACAATATATCAGTTATTAAATAAATAGGTTGAACGATATATCACCAAACCAAAAAAAACATTAGTGAATAATATAATAGTATACACTATCCACGATTCAATGACATATCATTAATATAAAATCCATGTTGAAATATATATCACATATGTCTCTATACTAATCAACCTTTTGAACTATATATCACTAAATAACACTAAATTTAAAATTACGTGTCAGCAACACGCATTGAGTAAATGGTATACCACTTATAGTGAATGATATATATCTTATATAATGATAACTGATAAGAAATAAAACACCATAAAATTTTCTATTTTGAACAATATATCCCAAATGTCATTATCCATGTTAGAGGATATCCCACCGATAATGTAAATAGGGTGAATGTTGTATCCCTAAACTACAACAAAAATATAATCAATATATAGCTGAACAAGATAAATATTGAATTTTTTTAAAATATATATAAAATGAACTTGAATAAGTTAGCACCATATATATAATAATCATTATGTCATCAAAATATATATGGATAATCGATTATCAACCTATGTAATGGTTTATCCCCCCAATAATCCCTAGGATACCATTCCAATGTTTATGTATATGTAGGAAACACAAGTCCAGCTTAGAAGACCCTACCAAGGATTAAAATTCCATATAATTATGAATCTCTTAAGAGTTACACTATTTTAAGAACTCAACATACTAAAGTTCCCTTATAAAGGATGCTTCACCACTATGCCAAATGAATATGTGTGTGACCAGTATCATAGAATGCGCCAAAATTTTATATAAAGATGATAAACTCAAGAAAGGTATAATGATACATCTCAATCATCCCTTTATTATATAACCACTCCCTTTAAAACGTATACATTAGTGTCCATGTGGTCATACCGTATAGTGTAGTGTGCTTATAATATCCATTATAATCCATAATCAATGCATACAGATTAATGAAACCATATTTTGTCCCATTTTGGGTATCCTCATATGACTGCTTATTCCCACACATCACATGACTAATCCCATTAGATCCCATAGGATGACACCATGGAATAACATTGGGTGAGCCTAATTTACTATTTATGTACCTCTCTTAGTTATTTGTGATATTAATTAAGGTGGAATATATCCCTATGATCAAAACTCAACATTAACTGATCCATCCACATTGGAAAAAGAACCATTAGTTATTTAATAAATTAAAAAAACCTTGTGAAATTATTGGAGTAAAAAAGATAACTATCATCACTATATATTAAAGAAATCACCTTGGAATATTGTTCATGTTACATAAACCCTTGCACTATAGATTACAATCCACATAATTTATTCACAAACATATAATTAGTTAATGGTTGGGAACACCTTCCAATAATAAAGATTTACCCATTTTATAACTCTATTTGCACTTCACATTATCAAAAATAATCATCACAACTATAATTTATATAGTCATTTGTCACTTCCAAGAGTCCTTATCCTAATTAAGGACACCTTTTAAAAAATTATATCACTCATATAATTAATTATCAAAATTGATACATAACTCTCTAATAAGGATCATTCCATATTAAACTAACAATATGGTCTCCTATGGTGAAACCCTTGGGAAACAAATAACGAGAAACGTCATTGAGTATTTTAGCTTCCTATAAACACAATACCTTAAATTTTGTACCAAATAGACAACCAATTTCATTTTACGTTGATTAAAAAACAAAATATATCAAGGAAATGAATTATTGAACAAAAATGATGCACCACCATGTGCATTCTTCCACTAAGAGATTCCTCTAGAAGCTATGAACCAAATATCCTATACATTAACATTATTTCAATATAATAGTGTGGAATTACAACCAAATACCAAATATAATATATAAAAATTAAATATAAAATAATAGAGGATGATTGATTGGTTGAAGGGGAAGAGAAATACCATCCACTTATGATGTATGAATATCAAAACTCTATGTATCAAAGAAAGAATATTTTGAAGGAAGAAGGGAAAAGGGGATGGCCTCTAAATTTTGTTTTGTGATAGGATATGAATGACACTTTAAGGGGTTCCAAAGAAAGAAAAAAAAAACACTTTTACTTATGATAAGAAAATATTTGAGTTCTACCACATGGTTGACCAATAATAACTACTCAGTGGCCCCACCAAGGGACACATTCATATATATAAAATGTGTAATCAATTATCTTATATCAGATACCC
This sequence comes from Viscum album, assembly GCA_963277665.1. Taxonomy (NCBI): domain Eukaryota; kingdom Viridiplantae; phylum Streptophyta; class Magnoliopsida; order Santalales; family Viscaceae; genus Viscum; species Viscum album. The sequence continues at coordinate 1,346,986,232 of OY728148.1, read as the reverse complement.
TATGGCAAGAAATTAATTCTAGAATCCACCTTCCTCCCACCAAAAAACTCATAATTATTTCCATTTTATTTAAACATTATCTTTCATCGAAAATTGAAACTTTTAATCTTTAATAATGAATCCACCAATTCTAATTCTTGATTAGAATTGAAAAATTCCAAATAAACATAGTACTTCTATAATTTGAACTCAACATTCTATCAAATTCTTCAATATATACTAGTGTAGGTCATTTAAATGGATGTATCTTTATATATATATAATTTCATTTAATAACCAATGGTTTCATAAAAAATAATATTTAGAATGAAATATCGAAAAATTATCATAACATGCAACTAATTTATTTATTTATATTATGATAAAATATATACATATGAAACAATAATATCATCTTTCATAAAAAGAAAAAAATCTGAAAAACATCCAAAACCATTATTAATTATTATAAAAAGTTCTAATAAAAGTAATAATTCATTAATATTTCTCATAATCATCAAGTATTTTAGCCCCTTAAAAACACTAATAAAACATAGTAACTGTAGTCTCCCTTTATCAATACGATTTCTAGCCTTGATAATGGGGGTGATTGTTTTGTTGAGTTGATCATATAAATTATTAAACATTATTTATATTATACTTAATTCATTTTTTTATAAAAATGATATATATATATATATATATCTTTTTTGTTGATAATTATTTATATTTATATATATAATCATAAATATATATTTGTGTTATAAAATATAGAATTATTAGTATATATAAATAAATAAATTTATATATTCATTATAAATCATTTCTAAATTATTTAAATGTGTGGTTATATATACCTATATATTTATATGTATGATAGATATTTTATATACTTTTTATAAGACAAAAATATGAATAATATATTAATATATTGATAAGAAATTAAAATATTTAAAATATAAAAATATTCTTCAAATAATATATTATCAATTTAATTTACAAAAATTATAAAATTATTAATATTAAATATATATTATGTAGTAGTTATATTTAATAATTTCTTTCAATATAAATATCTATTTACTTTAAATATTTTTATATTAATACATGTAAATAGATGTATCTGTGGGGATTCCTTGTTATAGTGGAAACAAACTACTCATCCTCTTGAGTTGAGTGGGTGTTTTTCCATGTGTTTGAGGTATTTACAAAGTCAAATTGACCCTTTTATGATTTGGTTTCAATGAAGTGTTCTTTATCTGACCATAAACCTAATTTCTCCCATATTTTAGGCCAAGAGGATCTATGGGGGGTTCCTTCTCTAGGGAAAAAATTAGAAATTTTCTATCTATATTTATATTATCAATTTTTGGTTTATTTATTAAGTAATGTACAAAAAAGTAAACTTATATATGCTATATTTAATTAATATTGCTTTTAAAGGCATTAATTGGTTTAATTGGGGATTTTATGTTTTTGATTCATCATAGTATGTAAAATTAAAATTATTGATACTAGAGGAGTGGAGCCTAGAAATTTTTCTGGGTGTAAGATGCTAGAGCCAACATAGATATCGCTCCATAGTTCCTGATTTCATTATTTTACTGATCTAGGTTCCATTTATGGTTTTCAAATTTTATAAATTCTAATTTGATGACTCAAATAAAATTTTCAATTGTTGGTAATTAATTTTTAGATTGATAAGAATATAAAAGAACCAGATTAACCATCCATTTATAGAATCATTTGGGAACAAGATTATATCAAGCAACAACCATCTTAAAAGTGGACTCAAAATTAAAAATTTGTTTAAAAAAAAATTTAATATATGATTAGTTTGAATATTCGATACTCTATACAATCAGACTATCACTCAATATATTTCTCCACTTCCTATTTTGAGGTTCTGATTCCAAAATAGGAGTTAGAAAAGATATATTACAACATAATAACAAGAAAATTTTTATTAATTAAAGACTATTAAAGATTACCCCAATGTTTGTGGTACTATAAATTCACAAATTATGGATTCTATTAATTTAGGTGCCGCGAAAAATGATGAAGATGATCAATATAATGAGATATTGGAAACTAATCTAGTTAGTTTACAATAGAATCGTTATAAATTTTATAAGGATAGTGGTGTTGCAAAATATCTTCAATGAAGATCTATTAATCGTGCGTCCTGGAGGATTGGTATATAGCCAAAACATGATAAGAATCAATTGATTTATTCAAATAATATTGGTAATATAATTCAATTATCAAACACTCTGTTATTGAGATATGATGTAGTTTATTATTTAATGAATAAAATCATAAAGTATAAATTATATAATGTGGAATATTTATTAGATTACCATTTATTGAAAAAAAAACATTATTTTAAGAAGAACTAAATGCATGAGATAATGATTGGAATTTGGTGAATAACATGTGATATAATAATATAAAATGAAATTATCCGTTGATGATGATGGTTATGAATAGAATTAATAGAGAAATTATCACCCTAAAAAGAGTAATTATATTGTTAAAAAAATATTGATTATGAGGTTTTTACCTAAGTCTTTTCTATAAAATATTTTTTCTATCATTAATAACATATGTAATATCATGATGTTATAAAGAAAATGAATTATAAGGAATAATATATATACATTTTACTATGCTTAGAAAATTATATTCCCTCTAAATTTGAATATATTATATTTTTATATTTGTAAGGAATAGTGGATGAAACTATTTCATTTGTATGATCAAAAAAGGGGAAATTGTTTAGTATACATGAAGTATCATAATAAAAGTTTCAAGTTAAAATAAATCTGGTATTTTTAATATTTATTTTATAAACGTAATTAATTTAAAATATATTATATTTTGATATGGATTATAGGGTAGGTATAATGATATTGACTAATATGAGGGACCACTAATTACAAATCAAAATGTAATTATTGATGTTAGAAAAAAAATACTTCTTAGGTTTTTTATGTGGTGTTTGTTCAAAATTATTTTGAAGGATTCTTGTAGAGAAGTAAATTATGTTGGGTTCTTATGTTTGGTGAATAAAGTTTCACTATAGAAATTAACATTAATTGGACATTATAAGTGGTGAAGGTGGAGGAATTTTCTGAGGGAGCATGACCATATTATTTGGCATGTTAAGGGTAAACCCCCTAAAAATTTGAAAATTGGAAGGGACTACACCCATTCCAGTCCCTGTGGTGGAATCTTAGTGTTCCATTCAATGATATTAAATACATGTGATTATAACAGTTTTAAGGATGGTCATGGTCAAAAGGTGGACATTAATTTTAAAAAAATAAGTATATATGAAATCAATCATTGATAGGAAGCTACGGTCGAGGCCTAAATTTAAAATAGGTCAAAATTGGTGAGACTATACTGTTTTATATAGCATGGTGGAAATTAGATTTTTTTATGAAGAAAAAGGAGACTCACTCTAGTATTTTTAGATGGAATGGATGAGATGAAATGTAACTCTATGATAAAACATTCCTATGGACTAAATTCCCATGTTGATGTGAATGTAAAGGAATAATGGCATGGTTCCTTTCACTGTGGTGAGGTGAATAACATTTTAGGGACATATTTTCCAATCTAAAAGTATAAATATCTATTTTCCAGGGAACTTTACAGAAGTTTTAACCAACTCTAAAAAGTTTATTTTAGTTTTTGTTTCTCGAATTTAATAATGAATTAATGAAATATATTTTATAGTCATTAATTGTAAATTTTGGAAGATGGTCTATAAATGGGTAAATGTAGTGAAAATAGTGATATAGATCATCTACACACATTTTAGGAATTAAAAGGTTAAAATAATAAGATGTTATTTTCAATATCATCTGGAAGGATAAATGTTGAAGAAGGTGTTATTCTAGTAGTTGTATTCACTTAATAGAAGTCAATATTTTATGTTTTCCAGAGATGTAATATTAATGATATTTATTTTCATTATCTTCGCATGGATAAGAACAATGTCAATAATCATTGTACTAGGTTCCTTATTTAGTAAGGATAATGAGTTATCCAATTTTTCATTGTAATGAACCACATGGGTCAGTGAGACCACTCTAAACGTTTACCTATAAATTAGGGATATTTTATTAATTTATATTCATAGAAACATTTTTGTACATTATCCTTAGACATATCTCATTAAAATTTAGCTTTTTTATTATTTTATTCATTTTTCATGGTGATGATAGGGAGAGAGAAAGTGAATTGTTCCTAAAACAAAGAGAATAAGATCTATAATTGAGGAAGAATCATTTTAAACATATATTCCTTGATTCAACCCCTCTCAAAGGTTTATACCAAATAATAATCTTACAAGTGTAATCAAAGGGGTGGATTTTCATTCACTAAATAAAAAAAACGATTTTAATTTTAAATTAAAAATGTATTCCCATCATGAATATAAGTAATTTAATTTTATAGAAAATCATGATGCTACATTATTTTATATATTTCGGAAAGTATGTCGATACATTATTCATTTAGGGAGTCAATGCTAATATTGAAAGTGTATCCTCTATATAGAAATAATATCAAAAATTGGATGCGGATTCCAAATTGCTAAATTCCACAGGGTTTTTTCTTTACAATACTATATACATAAAAGAAAGGACTTGTAATACTTATCATCCAATATAAAAAAACATATGAATAGTTACTAAGGAGATTTTAAGGTCTGATAGGTGATGTTTCATTTTTAATGGATTCAATATAAAAACCTCTATATAAATTCAAATGAGATGATTGATATCTTATTTGATCATGTAAATGTTCTTATTGAAGATATGTTGGAATATGGGATGATCTAAAATTTTATATGACAATGAAAAGTATAATGGTATGACTCCCTCTTTGTTTTTGTGAATGGTTTTTGTTTATAGAATACAAATATCCAAAAATGATTTCACCAAATAGTTTTAATTATACCCTTGAGGATTATGAGATGAGAATAAGTGATAATGAGTCATGAATAATGGGAAATACCCCATATATGAAATTTAATTTTATGAAGAATATATCAATAAAGTATAATAAATAATTTTATGAAGATGATGAAATTATTTAATTATTTTCCTCTAATATTAATAGTAGGAGAGAAAAGATAAATTGAATGCTTCATATTTCATACAATTTTTTTTGAAATGTGGGAAAATTTGTAGCTAAATGTACAAAAAACCATCATAATGTTTATTATGGAGAAAAATATACTATAAAGATAATAATATAAGGCAGAATGAATTATGAATATAGGTATATCAGATGAAAATGATTATTTCTTTGGAAGATTAATGTTCAGTTGAAAGTGAAGTAAAAGAAGTTTAATATTGTATATATGAAGTAATATTAATTGAAAATTAAAATAATACTAGAGGTGAATATATAATTGGAGATAATAGTGGATTTATTGTAAGATTTGATCTATAAGCATAAAATGGGTCAATAATTGGAGAACATGATATTCTGAGAAAAAGTACTATGAAATCCAATATAGTAGTACTTGAATCCAAGATCTACAAAAAACAACAATTAGAAGAAATATATAGATGATGTTTGTGGTTGAAAAAATAAAATATATAGTATATTGATATTTTGGAAAGGATGTTGATATGAAACATAAATTTTAATATAAAACATGAATAACTAATTGTTGGGATAAAATGATCAATGATAGAGATAAGAAAAATAATAATCATGCAGAAGAAGTTAGAAACTAATTTCAATCATGTGAATATCATGAATGATTTTTAACCCTAATTAGGATGAAATATAATTCGAATAAATTATCATCAAGTCAATACAAAGTAATTTTATAGGAATATTGAATACATATTCCTTAATTTCAGGGATTCAATGAAAAAATAAAATATGGTTTGAACCATGTTGAATAGAAGAATAAATTTGTGGTTGATTCAAAAATGAAAGAGTGTAATTCCAAAAAAGAAGGTATATATTCAAAATTAAATATGGTATAGATCACATGGCTTTTAAAAATTAAAATTCATAAAGAGAAAAAATATTATAATATGGAATGTTGGGACACACTTACTATATTTCATCTATTTTGAAGAGGTCGTTCCGAAAGTAACGCTAATATAGAAAATAATGAAGAATTTATAATTACTATTTTATAAATGGATAATATTTTTTGTGAAGGATTTTTACATTATGAAATAAATTTTAGGTAAAGGATGCATGAAAGGTCATGAAACATACCTTAATTTAGAAAAATAAAAAAGTACCATTCTTACTAAAAAGGAATAGAAAATCAAAACTAAATTTCAATATCTCAAGAAGAGGAATAGTTCATTGATCGGGATGTTGTGGTGGTGAAAATCAAAGAAATGAATTGTTGCTAAAATTTCATTAAGAGAAATGGTTAAATCAGGATAATAGATATTTGAAAGAGGTTTATCAATACACATGACCTAAAATAGACACCTCATTATATATGATAAGGAAAATAATATGGTCAATTTAATTTCAAAAATGATGACGGTTTTATTAAAATTTGTTGTCGAAAATATAAAAGTAGAGGAACATATCTCAGGTAAGATTACTTTTTCTTACTTTATGGGATATGAAATAATTTTCTCACTGTTATCCAATTTTTTAAATCTAGAAGATAGAAATATTTCAATAAAATGACACGTATTATTAATTCTAAATATGTTTCACTTATTATATAATGAAGAATAAATATGTGAGATATATACCATATTGAATAGGTAAATTTATATATGATTTCCAACGAGGAATGAAATATGGTATCCTATATGATACATGATCATTTGAGCCAATCATCATCATTAATGAATTTGTAAAAGAGTTGGGGGGGACCTGACAGTCCTCATAACACATATGATCACACAGACATGTGTGATTAATGTCAAAAGGGAAATATAATTATAAAGACTTTCAAGACAAATAATGTGAAGTTATCGATGATTTTCGAGAAAGTACCAATGGATGTTTGTGGTCCAATATTTCCATATCATATAGATGAAAAAATGTATAATTTTTTGTTATTGGATGAATTTAACTAGAATAAATGGATTATTCCAATCCTACACATGAAAAATGTGTACAATTGTATCACTCTATATCAGATGAGAGATAGATTCAAAAATTTAGTGTTGAAAATTTGAACTAAATTAAAGAATTTATCAAGCATAGGAATATTTAGAGATGTATGGAATTCTATATTCTGTTTAGTGGTTAGAACAACAGAGTATAATGGGGTAGTGGAAAGAAGAAATATCATAATCAATAATGTGTCTTAAAAATGATTATATAGAAATTTCTTCCAAAATGATCTTGAAAAGAAGTTTTTCTTATATCATTTTACCTATCTGATAGAGTATTTCAATGTTTTAATGATGGGAAAACAATATAAGAATTTTTTTATGGAATGAAACCTTTACTCATTTACTTCGATGATTTTTGAGGTATATGTATTATCTTAAATAAATGGACGTGTAGAAATATTAAATATTGGGGTGATGAAGGACAATTTATTGGTTATTCATTAAATTGAAAATCTAATAAGTGTAAAAATAATAAATTAGAGGAAATGATCATGAGGAATGAAATGGAAGACGTTGGATGTTAGAAAATGATCGTAATACATGAGTAGATTTATCATGACAACCAATAAATTTTTTATTCCAAAAGTGATTAAGAAGAATAATGGAATGAAGATAACCCTAATAAATATTCATATATTGAAGAAGGTTAAAAAATTATAAAAGATTCAACATGAATAACAAGGAAGTATGAAATCATCAAAGCAGATATTATTGGAGACCAGAAAATCCTAGTGCAATTGAGGTGAATAATGGTTCAAAATAAGGTTTCTTTAATATATTTGGTGGAATAAAAATAATTTAAAAAACATAAATTTAATTAGAGTTAGAACAATGATATGAATGGAGAGAATTAATATTTAGATAAAAAATATAAATAGGAAGCTATATGAGGGCAAAGTGACAATATTGTAATTGGAACCAAGTCGCTATCCAATAATAAACATAATGAAGACCGAAAGACGATTCAAAAAAGTGAAACTAATGTAAAGGTGATAATCATAAATTAATGGAATATATGTTGATGACATGTTTAAACCCATACAGAGATTTAAAACCATTTGGCCATTCATATCAATTATGATTCAAATGGGTTTCAAAGAGTATCAAATTGATGTTAAATCAATTTTTTTGAATGGTATCAATGAATAAGATGTTCATATTGGGAAACTAGATGTGTTTTACATTAGGGAATATGAAGGTAATATGTGTCAAATGAAAAATTATTTTTCTAGATTTAATCAAGGAAAAGGGGATTGATATATTAGTTCAGAAAATATCTAAAAAAAGAAGATTTTTCATCTTGGAGGGGTTGATCATAACATATATATTGATAAAAATAAGGATGATGGATTTATGGTTCTTATATATATTGATGAAAAAATTTCTGGAGGATTATAAGATAATAAATTCATGTAGATTTTCAATATCTTGAGGGGAAAATTTTAGATGTCTCTAATCGGTGAAATGTAATTTTTGCTTAACCTATACATAATTTCAAGAATTTATGGTATATACTTGTCACAAAAAATTCCAAAGTAGTTTTATGAAGTTTTCATCCAACCCAATGATATTTTTTAAATATATGATAGGAATCACCAAACATATGTGAACTATGAAATATTATTATTTAATTATGACCATTATAACCAAGCCATTTAAATGGTGGGTATTAATATATTTTACTAAATTATGTAATATATAAAAATTTTACAATAAAAAAATATCTTCATAAATTATTAGTAAATAATCACTCAATTTTTAGTGATGCACGCCACACCCCCATGGAACCCCCACTTACACACCCTCATCTTTGCTATAGATTTTCTATTGCCTAGCCTCCCATTTACTAGTGCACAAACATTTCTAGATTCGATCATTGGGCCTCCCTTTGGTGATTTGAATATTTTTATTAATGAACCAAGATTAATTTAATTTTTTCGATACATTTACATATTTATATAAATATTTACATTCATATTTTAATTCACATATTTAAAAAATTATTTTTTAAAAAATTTTTAAAATATAAATTTGTGTGTGTTTTTTACATATATATTCTATCATTTATTTAAACATATTTTATGTCAACATTCATTTATAGATATAAATTAATATATATATATATATATATATATATCCATTTATTAATACACATAGATATGTGTATAAAAAAATTATATATATATATATATTTACAAGTATATATATTAATTAATTTTTATAATGAAAAAATTTATTAGATATTTATTTTAAATAATACAAACTACAATTAATTCTATATGATTTATATAATTATTTTTATATACATTTTTAATATAAATCTATATATTTTATATTTATATATAAATTTTATAAATTAAAAATATATTTACATGTACATATATTTACATATATATATATTTATGAAAATTCACATATAATTGTATACTTAGATTTAATATTTTTATAATTTATTTATAAATATTTACTACAAAAAAATTTATATAATATATTTATTGATAATGGTAATGATTTATTTATAAAAATACATTTATATATGTATTTAAACAACACTAAAACAAACACACATAGACACATGTTTAGACACACACACACGTAAACATTTATATTTTTTGCATACATGTACAAATAATTACGTATATGTATATATTTAAAAATATCCCAATATACATAGAAATATAAATTTTTTATTGACATACATGTATTCATATCTAAACAATACTTATATAGGTATATATGTATATGTTAGTTCATTTTATAAGGTAAAAAATATATATAATTTTTTATTTTACATAAATTTAATAATAAATATTTATTCTCATATAGTTTATATATTTAAAAATACATTTTTATGTATATATGTTGATGTATGTATTTATAAAATTGACTTTATATTTGTAGATATATGAAAATATGAATATATTTAATTATTAATATAACTACAATGGAAAAATTGATAAAATTTTAAATACTAAAAATTAATTTTAATGTAACCCTTGGTAATAAAAACATTTTATAATGAAAAAGACTAAAATACCCTCTCACACGAAGTTGATGTCCCATTAAATTTGAAATAATTAGGGTACCCCAGATAAAAACTCAATTTTTGAGGCCTTATGATACTTTTTATCCTTTCAAAAATAGAGACTATGGTATCTCATAATCATCATTGTATAGATCACTTTATAGTATCTATGTTGATATATCGTTGAGATCAGACAGACATCAGGATCAATATTAATGATGTTTTAAGTTGAATTCATCTTATCATTTTATCATAGATTTTTCATTCATTTGATGAATTTTCATGTCATCAAATTTTCATTAAATGGCTATTTTTCATTAATAATTTAAAAAGTATTAATTAATTTGTTTAATTATTTTTTAATCCATATTCAATATAAATCTGAAATATTTTTTTCAAAAGAAATATTTATTATTCTATAAATAATATTTATTAAAATATATGATATTTATGTTAATAGAAATATATTTTTATTTTAATAGATAATTTTTGATGATATGATTTTTTTATGAACCATACCTCTTTATATTTAGAAAAAAATCACCAATAAATCTCTGTTTTCATAAGTCCAATAATAAAAGTGCTAATAAAGGGAAACTTCTAGGAGAACTTTTTTTAGCACCGATATAAGGTACCATTTATAAGATCTTTTTTCTAGTTCATATAAAGGTAATATTTATTTTTTATTTTTTTGGTTTTAAAGTATAGTTTTATCAGCACTAGTAAAAAGTGTCCAAAAGTGTTGATTTTACGAGCGTACTTTTTAGTAATGATAAAGGGATTCCATTATTTGAGTTAAATAAAAAGCACTGATAAAGGGGTTCCTTTATCTTCACTTTTTAGCATCAACTAATAGAATCCTTTAGTATTCATTTTTCTATTACCAATTAATGTGGCCTTTATCAGACATTTTTTTGCACTGATAATTTCTTGTTTCGGATGAATTCAAATATAAAAAAATTCTAAAGAGGCTGTCTGAAGAAGAGGTATAACTCTTAACCAAACATTATCATTTTATTTATTATTCCAGATATTTAAAATTTTATTTAACCATGTATAAATAATAAAATTAGTTTTCTTACATCTAATTATATTTTATTATGTGAATTTTATAACCTATATTCATCACATCTTCCATCAAATGGGAAATGAAACTTACATTCATGTTTATGGTGGACTACCACCCCATGAATAAGTGTAACTCATTTTCCTATAATTCTACTCATGGATAGTTATAATGATATATTCAATACATATTTTGGATTTTAATGACCGAATTATACTTATTTATATCACATATTGTTTACCTTTCCACCCATTTCAAATTAATAATGTTGTTCTTGCATAACTGCGGATTACCACATATATAAAGCCAAGTGAATTGGTTTTCACCTCATCAAATTGATGGTATATATACGTTTTTTAATAGATAATTCTACATGATTTATATAAAAATAAATCTAGAAATGTAAAATGATACATAACTTAGTTTCTTAATTATTGTTGAAAAATAGAAATTTTACTCATGCATACGTATGAACTACCATCTCCATGATTATATAGTTATTAATTTAACATGACCATATTTTATTATGGGTTTTAAAAGTATATTTAATTATAAAAAATGATGATTATGTCATGATTTTTATTATTTATACAATTAAAAAAATATTTATTTTTCAACCATCAAAATACCAAAGTCTTTTTGAAATTATAAACCAAACAACCTCATAATGTTCGAAGTGGATTTTTACAATTATATAAATATATATTACATTAAAATAAATTAACTTTAATGTTTAATATTAATGGATTAAATCTATGATTTTTTTTGATGATTTTAATTAATTGATATATTCTTACTATATATGTGTTAAAAGACATACACAGAATGACTGGACTCAATGGACGAGATTTCATCACAATTTCTATTCATTAATTCATATTTTAATGTCATGAACCTAATTTATTTTATATTTCACATGTACTTTCCTTTTACAGGTTATATACTGAATAATCAAGCATCATGATATTTTAAGTTACTATTATTTTTATATCTGCTAAGTGTATTTTACATAAATGTTACCAAGTGGTCAGAGATTTATTAGAATAGATTCTATTGATTAGGATATACTTTTACTTCATTTTATATGTTATTCCAATAATTGTGAAATGACTTCTAATTGATATATATTATTTGTATACATGTTTTTTTGGTGGTTTTATAATTTTTACATAAAATCACTTCATCAACTAAATTATATTTCAATTTGTTCATTTTTGGAATTATTCATCTCAATATTGGTTATTGAGTCATGAATAATATTATTCACATACATCCTTTTATAAGGTGTATATATTTCATATTGATATATTATATCATGAATTAATACTTTATTAATATATTAAATGTTCCTATGATGATCTACCCTACATGAGGTATTTATTCAAATGTTATAAATGTTTTTATGGTTTCCATGATCTCAATTTGAATTCATTGAGATTCAAATCATGTTATACATCATGTTTTTTATATGGTGTAATTAGGACCCATTAAATGTGTTTTCACATGTTTTTTCATGTAAATTATTGGTTTTATAGAATCATGTTTTTTATTAATTAAATGCCATTTTATTCAAGAATTACCCTTGAGGAATGCATTTCTCATCTAAAAATTCCTTCATTGAGGAAAGTGGTTGGTTGATGCACCTATAATTATTTATAATATGTATATAAAAATAATAAAATATATTATCAAGAATTTATTTAAACTCAAGTAATTTTAAATTAATTTTAATGTAATTTCTTTTAAAATGTTTTTAGATGGTCATAATAGGTATTTCATTAAACACATTGTTTAAATGTTTTTTAACGAATTTTAACTAAAATCATCCTTTATGTTCATAATATTATGTCATTAATTTTATTTTATGATTCCATATGATTTCAAAGATTTATTTTATAATATCTTTGAAATTTTATTATTTAGATAATTAGAAATTCCTGTAAAGGACACGACTCTTTCAATGATTAAAATAAAAATTAATGAATTTTTGAATGAGATTTTTTACAATAATCAATGTGAAAACAATTAATAAGATCACCAAAGTCATCATTAATATAGGTCAAATAGTGATATATTCACCTTTATTTTTAAACCCCTAATCAAAAACAAATTCTCACGATATGCATGAATGATGAAATAAGTCATAGACTAAAGGGAGTCCATAAAATATTTCTTTATGACAGTCAACCTCCACAAAAGATGAATAATGTCATTTTTGATAGCTTGAAAAAATAGATAGTGGAATCACATTTAGTAAAAATGATGAACGAACATATTTTTTTTCCATTCCATGTTCATTAATTATAACCACCATTTCAACATCCAGATATGTGTTAATTCTACAAGGACTGTAGAGGTAGCCCATTGCATCGCTATAGTGATTTTTTAAAATTGAACCATGTACAAAAAGTCATGGATTTTCTCTGGAATATCCATTTCAGTTACATTATATCTAACTTAGAAGGGTATGGTTCCACATGAATTCAATGGTTCAAAAAGGAGGATGGTAATTACATGTAATTCCAAAAAAAAATTATGCATAGTAATATGATGTTTAGAATAATAACAATAACAATTTTGATTGGATTTTTTTCACAGTATCTACAATTCATGAAATTTCAAAATATAGAAAGAAAAGTTCCTTCACATGGACCATTATGTTCTATATAGTCTATATCACATGCAATACTTTATAGTTGTCCATAAGGAAGAGGTTCAGAAGTAGGTGGGGGAGGGGAAGCATTATACATTTAGATATATGGTCTAAAATACATGTTGTACATGGGATTCTCAAATAAAAAAAATGTCCTCCATGATTATCCATTGATCATCTATTGTAACACAACTATGAAAAAGGTGGATTAGGATATACACTTGTTGATTACATAAAAAAAATGTAGAGTATATTTTGATGAAAACATGATGAAGAAAAACATCAGTAGGACGTATGGAACACATTACCCTACAAACAATGGAAAATCTCGATGAGGGAATCCATTTTATTCTCAAAATGTTATCCCAACTATTTTTATTCCCATAAACAACCTCTTAAAATATTAAATTTTAGGAGTTCCTCCCATTAGAGGAAGGTTCCCAAACATTACCTGCATCTCTATTAATGAAAATTACAATTCATAACAATTTCCATGATTTTAGTAGGGATCATGTCCATGGTGTTATCAGTGTTATCCTTGATCAAAAATTTCATGTTAAATGATGTATCTAAAGAATTCAATATGGTATGGGGAGGAATAACTATCTTGGTATCTAGCTTTAAATTGAGGAATGACTTGATGTTGGATATCCTGGGAGAATTCAATAAAATAAGGGAGAAATAAGACTTCTGTCCATGATATATGGAAGAATCCACATATTTTAAATTCCATGTTTAAACACTAATTAAAACTAAATATCCATGAAAATCAAGTGCCTCCAACTTCTCCATGATGAGCCTCCACATGAAGTAAACCTTCAAAATTTTTTTGAATTTTAAAACATTTTTAATTCCATTCCTTCCAGATTTAATTGGCTAACAACATTTTTTCCAGTGAATATTCAAAATTCATCTATGAATAGTGTGTCCACTCCACATAATGTTTTTATAAAAGCTCTTATGTTTTTAATAATATAAGAAGACCATTTATATATCTTAAAAGAGTAAATTATTATAACATAATAGTCCAATTTCATAAGACAGATCTTACATGCCATCAATAGTGAATTTCCTTTACAAGAAGCCAATTGATTTATAATTTTTCTCAAAATGTGAGAAAAATGTCCTATATATGGTTTTACTAGAAACATAGGGACACCAAGGTAATTGAGTTGAAGAAAAACTTCTTTTTTCCACCCCTCATTAATGATGACCACTTTTATATATGATGGGATATTTCTTCCAAGGAATATGAATAAGTTTTTCCTACTGATATCCTACCTAGAGACATTATCATAATGAAGGATATGATTATTAATGTTCATAATTTTTATTTTAACAATTTTAGTGAATAAGATAACATCATCAGCCAAAAATAAATTATTGGGTGAACTAAAGCCCCGAAGTGCTCTAATGATTTTGATTTTTTTTCTTAACCGCGTTGATAAGGGTTATGCTTAGGTAATCATCAATCATAGAGAAAATAATTGATGATATAAGATCACCTTTTCCTCTAGAACATGTAAAATTACCCTCTTGATGTACATTGATATGCACTGAGATATGGGATGATCTTATAAGGATTCTAATCAATTTGATAAATTTCTCATCATATACAAAAATGGTTAATACCATGAAAATGATTCCTAAATATTACATGTAAATGTATTTTTAACATCAATATTGAGATAAATAATACCTCTTCTGGTGTAACAACCCGACCCAGCATACCCTCGAACTGGTAGCTGGATCGGTCATCACATGATCGAAAGCACGTCTGCCCATACGCCAGAGGCTGCCGACTAGTAGCGAGGTTCTAAGTATAATAAGTGGGATACTATACCCTCATATTCAGTGTAAATAAAAGTAATAAATATTAAACTCATATAACAGAGTAAGAATCTATAAAAATAATAATCAACTGAATACACAAAATATCCAACACTAGTTTATCCAATGCATGTATTTCATATAAATACAAATCTGAAAGTAGTTAAAAAAATCATGCTTTAAATCTCCATACAAAAATATGGAAAATACATAAATCCCCAAGGTAAATATCCATTAGAATCCTATGCTACCACTCTGTCCATTACACCTAACTCCCAAGTATAAGCAAACAACAACATGAAAAATTCCACAGTCCTACAAACAAGAAAGTATACTCAGGAACCCCACTGTAATGGTGGCCAGAATAGGGTGTGATATATAAATCATAGTATCCCATGAACAACATTGTATAACTCAATCTAGAAAATGAAATAAATGTATACAATTTGAAATTATATAGAAGTAATAATAGAATTGAATAAATACTAACAATATGTCCAGGTTCCAAAGGTGAACCTAATGACGATACCCACATCAGCTCCTAGCATGAATAAGATTCTAATTTGAAACAATATATATATAATGTATAATAAACTATTTATAATATTATTACATATTCATTTATTAACCATACAAAAGAATGATCATGTTACCATTCTTAAATTTTACCCAATTTAATGATGTTATCATTCAATAACTTAAACACACTTGAATTTCCATGTTATCATTCCATTCTCACACACCCATGAATGTCCATATTACCATTCCATAATCACATACCCATGAATGTCCATGTTACCATTAGATACTCATTCTCCATAAAATTCAATGTTAACATTACATACTAACACACACATTAATCTCCATGTTACCATTCCATACTCACTCACCATAAATGTCCATGTTACCATTCCATACTCACGCACCCATGAATTTCCATTTTACCATTCTATCCCCACACACCCATGAATGTCCATGTTACCATTCCATACTCACAAACCACAAATGTCCATGTTACCATTTCATACTCAGACACCCTTGAATTTACATGTTACCATTACAAGCTCATACACCCATGAATGTCCAAGTTACCATTCCATGATTTGTAATATAATTAATTAAAAAATTAATTATCATCATCTATATCATTAAAAATTCAATAATTAATTAAACACAACAAGTTATTTAGTTAACTCAATAAATAACTTATCACAACAATTATTATAGGTAATTCAAAAATTAACTAGTCAAAAGGCAACCATGTTAGTACCACATAATTAATTCATAAATTATATATCTCCCAGAAACCATCCCAATATCACATAATAAATTCAAAAATTAATTATCTCACCTTAGGCCCAAATAAAAATCTCATAACTAATCCAATGATTAATTATCTATATTATATAATCATAACACATAATTAAGTCATTATTAATTATCTCAACTTAAATAATTTAATATCTCATAATTAACATCTTGATTAATTATCATCTCAAAGAACATAATTAATTTATAATTAATTATCTCAACTTAACCAATTTAATATCTATTAATTAATCCCCCGATAATTAAAATATCGTAAAATATAACTAATTCATAATTAATCATCTCAAACTAACCAATTTAATATCTCATAGTTATTCCACTTATAATTATAATCTAAAATCACATTAATTAATTCAGAAATAATTATATCATATTTTCAAATTTAATATTTGATAATTAATCCACTGATAATTATTATATTAAAGAAAGTAACTAATTCATAATTAATTATCTCATCTTAAACAATTTATTATTTCATAATTAATCCCCTGACTAATTATCTCAATTTCAACATCAACTCATATAATTAATTCACAATTAATTATCTCATCCAACTAATAAACAATTTATTCCATCATTATAGTCCACATTATCGAAATCATCCAATCAACAAAACTACATTTTATTAATTAGAAACATTTTAGCACCCTTCCTCAAAGAATTTTTCCAATCCAATGCTTCCAAACTCAGACTACGACCCGGTCACATACAAGAATCTCAAAAAAAGAATACCTGCACTCGGAAATTATCGTTGCACCTAACAAACACTAACTGACACACATAATTTGTGTGGCATAGACATACACACAACCCAAAAATTAACCGCAACACTAAATAATCCCAGAACCAAATTCATGTTGTGAAATACCAATTATCAGGTATATAGCCTTAACCGATAATGAATTAAGGGAACAAAAAAAAGCTGAAATACTTCACCTTCTATGATGGTCATCAGAATATGGACCAACAGGTTCCAAGACATCTTCTACACCACCTAGAATCGAAAGGAAAAAAGAAACTAAACTAAATCTAAATATATTTTTTCTGCATATTGGGTATTGGGTGATGGAGATCCGAAACAGCCAATGAAAACAACAAAATTCATGTAGAAGGACGCATCTTTCTGATATGAACAACTTTTGTAAAGTAACCAGAAGGAGATATCTGCATGAAGAGGAGCTGGGAGAAGGGGTGGTGCGCCACCCATAGGTGTTGCACCATGGGTGTTTCGCGGGTGGTGGAGAGTAGAAATATTAAAGAAAAACAACTAAATGCATGGATAAGGACTCACCTTACTAATATAGACAACTTCTTTTAGGAGACTACCATGATCCGTCATGCGGAGTGGGAGTGAGGAGGATGGTTGGTGCGCCACCCATGAGAGATATGGGGGGTTTCACCATACCCAATCTATTCTCCTCTCCATCTTTATCCCCCTTATAATAATTATAATAATTAATAAAATAATAATAATAACCCCCATATTATTATTATTATTATTATTATTATTATTTTATTAAAATGCTTCTTTGATAAACCCCAAACTCCACATTTACACCTCATTTACAACTCATTTAATTAAATTCCTTTCATCCGAATTTAATGAAATAAATTCCATAACGTATAATTATTTAAATAAATTATCTCACGAAAATTATATAAAAAACCCTGAAACCTCATTATCATCATTTAATTAAATTCATTCGAACCGAATTTAATTACAAATTTTTTCCAATTCATGTTATTTAATTAAAATCTCTAACCACAATTTAATTAAATAAAAAATTCCAACTCATCAACATTATTTAATTAAATTATCTAAACATCAATTTAACTAAATAATAACAACCTTTTTTCAATGAATAATTTAGTTCTTCTTAATTATAATTTAATTAAACAAGACCTCCATTTACCATTAATTAATTAAATTCATCTTTTCCATTACTTTATTTAAATGATAACTCATCTCCTCATTTACACATCATTTAATATTACCATTTATTATTTACAATCATTTATATCCCCAAACGTTTCATTTACATGCCATTTTATTAAATTCTACTAATATGAATATAATTAAATAAAGACTCCAACTCATCACCATTTAAAATAAATGTAATTATTTTCCTCTCAATTTAATTAAATAACTTCTCCATCTCAGTATAATTTAATTGAATTCCCTCAACTCTAATTTAATTAAAAGAAACCCCTATAGCTCATTTAATTAAATTCCATTCTACCATGTATTTAATTAAATTAATTTAACCTCAATCTCAAAACTGGGTAGAACACATGGTTTGAAGTGCATCATCTGACAGAATGTGTGGAGATCGTGCATCCACTACTAAAAAGCTAATTTATTATGTATGGATGACCCCCATAGTTTGAATAACTATGCACAACCCATACAAACATCACTGCATGTTCCATTTCTCCCAAAACACATCCTGGTATCCGGAAAAATCCTCGAGCCTCTACCCAAGTTAGTTATCAACACTTTAAAAGATCCCCACTCATGAAACTACATTCCAACGATTGGATTTAAAACCAAACTGTGCACTAAATGAAAAATTTAAAAAACTATCATATTTTATCCAAGTCAAAAAAATAGCACTATAAAAACTACACACCTTAAAAACATCTCGTCCCCATGAAGCCATCAGGAAGTACTACAGAATCAACAACACAATAATGTCATGATGTTTCGTTTGAATTATTGTGTTGTATTTTCAAACACCCAACAGACCATTAAACATTTTATAACCCCAATCCACATCACATTCCTTGAAATACATCTCCAACCCATGAAACCCATACCTGTTGATAAACCGATGGTGTTACTTTAAAGTGATTTCAACACCAAATTCATGTATATGAAAGTCCTTACCCAACATCTAGTGACCTTCCTATGCCAAGACATCATAATGATACTATAAAATTATCATGCCCCATTATGAAAAAAGTCATAACCTAATGATCTATGCATCCCACATACCATCTAGATAACAAACTGCACAATAGTCCCAATGATTTTAAAAACACTATCATGGTGCAAGACCAATGCTACCACAATAGCTCCAGGATGAGGTCAAGATAGGGGGCATGTTCATATCAATCAGAAGAGTACACTAAGAGTAATCCCAGGTCACCAGAAGATTATTTTAACTATCACTAGTCAATGCTTTATGAAAATATAAGCTCTACCTTTTGATGCATCATAAATCAGAACCCAATGAATATTTCACCCAAGGCATCCATGTTCATTCAAATCTTACCAATGAAAATTTCCCAAAAACTACAATAGTTTCCAAAAATTTTATCACACCAATAACCTTATCGAGTCATTCCTCCAAGAATGAACCGACACATTTACGGGAACCAATGTCACACTACCCACCTTAGGAGTTTCCATGTCGTGGAAAGGAAGGATGACCTACTCCCAATCAAGGTATTTCAGAAACAACTTAAAATCACTTCTGACTTTCCAAAAACCACGATTAAGATGTCAACATCTTTCATGAAATATTACACACAAAGCAATAGGTATGACCAAATAACCGAGTCCAATAAATTCCTCTATAGCAGTGGGATGAACTCACCTTATCTCCCAAAACACTCTACATAGAAGATAACCCAAGGATGTGTGACTATTCATGAGTCATGTATAACATGATGAACCAAGAATTTCCCAATGCTTATTACCTTGTCAGAAGTCAAGAAACAATGAACACCCTAAAAAAAATTATTTCATTGTTTAAAACCAAAATTACTACTAAGGACAATGACACTTTAATAGTACCAAGATAAAAAATCTCACAACAGAAACAATGAATATCAAGCTCTAAGGGTGCTACCTACCATGGGATAGTCCATTAAAAAGCATATCCATCATCCTTATCACTTGGTCCTGAAAACCATAACTCACTAGGATCATAATCCCCCTTTTCATTTTATCCATTTCATTAATTCAATTCATCCTCTATTCATTTGAATGAATTTTAACAAACCCACAAGTACTATTCCACAACAAGGAACATGGTTTTCAAAAAACACCCCGTGGTAAACATAGGAAACCTATAACAAACATCCTCTTTAACACATAACATTCAATGTAATTTCATATTAAATAAAATATATAGCATATATATTCCTTTTAAATAAAAGGATCCATCCAAGGGTCCCATTTATTAAAAAATATAAGTTCATCAAAAACCAACCCTATAAGAGTTCATTTCAATCAAAAATAAGTATTGTTACTTTTATAACCATTTTGAAACACACTATGGTTGTACAGGGCTTAGTCATGAGGGTGGCCATATACCAATCAATAAGCCACCCACACACCTAACTGCTGGAATTTGGATCCCATTTATCACATTGATTTTATATTTAATATTTTACATTTAGCGCAGCTTTTTCAATTTTTTTAATACATGTGTTACCATTTTCGCATGTATAAGAAAATAGTAACAAGAAAAATTCCACAGTCCCAGAAACAAGAATGTCTACTAGGGTACCTGAGTGCAATGGCATCTTGAATATGGTTTGAGATATATATCTCAGTAGGAAGGGGCCACCAGTTTCTAGATCAATCTATAAAATGAAATTAAATTAAACACTTTTCAAGTATACCAAAGAAATAAATGATGTGAATAAATAACCAACAAACCGTCGAGGTTTTAAGGGGACACCAGATAAAGATAACTGTGTCGACACATAATCAGAAGAAGATTATGAACACGAACAATATATATATGAAAAACCTATAATGAACTATTTATCACAATACTTAATATTATTTGTCTAAACACACAAAAGAATGATTATGTGACCATTCTTATATTTCACCCATTTTAATGATGTTATCATATCATAACTCACACACACTTGAATGTCCAAGTTATCATTCCATGCCCACAGACCCATGAATTTCCATGTAACCATTCCATACTCATTCTCCCATGAATGTCCATGTTACTATTCCATTCCCATGTACCACGAATGTCCATCTTACCATTCCATACTCACACACCCATGAATGTTCATGTTATGATTCCGTACTCACACACCAAAAATTTCTATGATAAAATTCCATACTCACACACCCATGTATTTACATGTTACCATTTTATACACATGAACCACTGAATTAACATGTTACCTTTCAATACTCCCACACCATAAATGTCCACATTACCACTCTATTCCCACACAACCATGAATTTCCATGTTACCATTCCATATTCACACAACCACGAATGTACATGTTACCATCCTACACTTCATAATATAAATAATTCATCAATTAATTATCATCATAAATCTCATTACTAATTAAACCATTAGTTAAAGACAACAAGTCATTTTGTTAACTCAATAATTAATATATCACAACAATTACTCCAGTTAATTCACCAATTAACTAGTAAAAGAGAAACTATGTCAATACCACCAAATTAATTCATAAATTAATTTTCTATATTCATTTATTTTTATATCATGTTATTAATTAAAAAATTAATTATCTTATTTTACCCTAGAATAAAAATATAATAATTAATCCTCCGATTTATTATATATATTACAATATCATAAAAAATAATTAATTCAAAATTAATTTTCTCCACTTAAACAATTTAATATTTCATTATTAATCTCTTAATTAATTATCATCTCAATGAAATTAATTAATTAATAATTAATTATCTCATCTTATCCAATTTAATATCTCATAAGTAATCTACCGATAATAATTATGTCATAGAACATAATTTATTCATAATTAATTATTTCCTATACACCAATTTTTTACCTCATAATTAATCACTTGACAATTATTATCTCAAATCACATAATTTATTAGTAACTAATTATATCATCATAAAAAATTTGGTATCTCATAATTAATTATGTGCTATGAGGTAATAAATATAGGGGGATTAGTTATGAGATGTTAAATTGGTTAATTTGAGATAATTAATTATGAATTGATTATGTGATTTGAGATTATAAATAATCAAGAGATTAATTAGGAGATATTATATTGGTTATTGTGAGATAATTAATTATGAATTAATTTTGTGTTGTGAGAATGTAAAATAGATAATTAATAGGGGAATTGATTATGAGATTTTGATTTGGTCTATGATGAGATAATTAATTTTTGAATTAATTATTTGATAAAGAGATGGTTTCCTAGAGATAATTAATTTATGAATTAATTATGTGGTATTGACACAGTTTCCATGTGACTAGTTAATTGTTGAATAAACTAGAGTAATTTTTGTGATAAGTTAATTATTGAGTTAACTAAATGACTTGTTCTATTTATCTTATTGTTGAATTTGTAATGTGATAGATGTTGTTAATTAATTGATGAATTAATTATATTATGAAGCATAGAATGGTAACATGGACATTCTTGGGTGCATGGTTATGGAATGGTAACATGTACATTCATGGGTGCATGAGTATAGAATTGTAACATGGTCATTTGTGGTGCAGGACTATGGAATGTTAATAATGATATTCATGGGTGCATGTGTATGGAATGGTAACATGGAAATTCATCTGTGCATGTGTATGGAATGGTAACATAAACATTCAAGGGTTGTGAGTATGGAATGGTAACATAGACATGTATGGGTGTGTGAGTATGGAATGGTAACATGGAAAATAATTGTGCATGAGTATGGAATGGGATCCTGGACATTCATGGGCGCGTGAGAATAGAATAGTAAGATGGTAATTTGTGGGTGCGTGTGTATAGAATGATAAATAGCACATTCAAGTGTGCGTGTGTTATGTAATTATAACATCATTCAAATGGGTGAAATATAAGAATGGTAACATTCTCATTCTTTTGGGTGGTTAAACAAATAGTATTAAATAATGTGATAAACAAATAATTTTACATTATATATATATATTGTTCATGTTAAGACTCTTATTCCTGCTATGACTCGAAGAATGTATTATCATTAGGTGTCCCATCAGAATATGAACGAGTTGTTGGTTATTTATTCATTTATTTTATTTCATTGATATACTTGCATGTTGTTTAATTTTATTGAATTGTCTAGATAAACTAGACATTAGTGGTTATGGTCTACTAAGATTTTTATATCACACCCTATTCAGGCCACCATTGGACTGGGTTACCCGAGTAGACTTTCTGGATTGTAGGACTGCAGATATTTGCATGTTAATGTTTACTTGTACATGGGAGTTTGGAGAAAAGGACCAACCGAGAGCTCGATATGCCCGTTCAGATCGCCGTTAGGGATTTGAGTAGTTTCTTAATTTCTCTATGATGATAAAAATCATTTTTTTTAAAAACTACTTTCATATATGTATATGTTTTACATGGATGCATTGTATAAACTAGTATTGTCCATTTTGATTATTTAGTTAATTATTTTTTTATATCTGCCTATGTTGTTTTCTATTTTTTCTATTTTTTACCATTGTCCCTTTTGAATATGAGGGTATAGTATCCTGACTGACAATCCCTAGACCCTCATTTATAGTTGGCATCTTCTAGAGTACCGGGAGACACGTTTGAGGTCATTTGTTGTCCAATCCAGCATCCAATTGGGGGTTAATCTGGGATGGGATGTTACATCTCATGGATTTCCTAAGAATATTAACACATTTATAAGCATTGATAATGAAATATTGAATTGTTATACTTTTAATAAATAAAAAATGTCTTGGATACACAATCCAATCATAAATTCTAGCAATTATGTTAATAAAAAATTTTCTAATAATTTTATAAATTGTATTGACAAGAGAAACAAGTTTGAAAAATGAATCTTGTTTTTTTATCAACTTTTAGAATGAGGTAAATACATTGAGAATTAATTCCCCATTTTACTTATCCACCTTTGAAGAAATCATTAGAAATATTGATATCATAAATAGGAATAATCTCCAGAATGTTCTGAAATAACACTCTTTTTGAACCTATTTATTTAAAGTGAGATATCAGAACTTTGAACAAAAATTATTTTCTTTGATCATAAGTTCATGTGGAACAATATTAAGAATTGAATTATATTCAAGATTAGAAATAATGAGGATAATTTATTCTCTCTGGTCAACTATAAGGTTGGGACCATCAGAGAGGCTCTTATAATAAGACACATTATGTGAATAAAAATCCTCTATTTTTTCAAAAAAAACCTCTATCACCATGAATAGCTAACAATATATTGAGTTTCATGAATATTTAATGAAATGGAAAAATTAAATATTTCAATCACCTTTATTTAGAAATTTAATTATGAAGTCTTATAATTTAATAAATTTTTTATTATTTAAGAGGGTATTTAGGCCATGAGTGATATCAATTTTGTAATTAATACCGATAGAAAAGTCACCAGATGGGTCACACCCCTGAATTTATTGAAAAATTTATTTAAGTTGAGTAATATTTTCACCAATGATACTAAATTACTCCCAAATATAAACTTTTATCTTTTTATTATGCATTTTGAACATTAAATCACCATGTAAGGAATCATATTTATAATTTCAAGAATTCAAAGTGTCTTGAAATAATTGTTAACTTTCTAAATGAAAATACCATGTAATGTTAAATATAAATGGAAAGGGTGAATTAATAACTCAAGTAATAGGTTTTTTCAATATATGATTTTTGATTGAATTGAGTTTTCCAATAGTTGTTAGGGAAATGGATGCCCAAACATCAGTGGTCACATAATTTAAATAAAACCATATCCAATTTATTGTCCACAATTTTATATAGATGGATTCTATACAAGGGGTATTGGGAAACATCTAAGTTAAATTCATGTATTAAACATTTCTCAATACACAACTTTAAATATTTATTTGGGGCGGTAGATTTGACCATTTTGAACCACTCTTCATGGTTTAGTATGGAATTGATGTATCCAAGTAGAATCTATGAATTACTTATCGATATTATCAAAAGATGTGTGTTCATCCATAATTCCCTAATAACATGGTATCCATTATAGGAATAGATGAATGAAAAAATATATTTCATTCCCATTCAATAATATTTATGTTTGACTATTTATTCTAAATATTTAATAAAAGAGATTCCAACTAGTCCCAAATGAGATAGTACCCAAATTCTTTTAAAGTCATTACTTGATAGATTATTTTTTATAATATGGTATCCCATATTATCAAAATAACAAATCCTCTCAGAAAAAATCGTCTTTGGTTCTGAAATACCTTGAATATCTAGCTTATGTTTTTTTTTAAAATACAAAGAGATAAAATTGTATCATTGTTTTCAAGGCCCATAAAATTATAGATTATATTCCTAGTTTAAAACTATTTTTTGGCGGAAGACCACATTTCATATTTAAACCATAATTTTTATTCCTAGATTATTTTCTGAAAAGAGTAGATTTTCCACATCATTTCGAAGATGTTTCCATTTCAATTTGCATAATATTTTTGGATGAGGGAAACTCATGAAATTATTTTGGTTTGAAAAATCATGAATAGTAAGGCATTGAATATCCAATATAATATCCTTAGAACTACCCAAACATTTCATGATCCCATGTAATTTATTTTAGTATTTTTGGGCATGGAAGTATATTCTCTTAGGGTTTCAGGTTTTCCATTGATACCTTTTTTAGCTTTCTTTAAATGTTGATGTTTGTTACTACCTTCATTAGAGTCTTCATAGGTGAACATAAATGAATTGTATGTAATTTCATATATATCCCTATAGTTATGTAATTAAAATGATATATAGTGTATTTTCATATACCAGGGGGTCATATTGGGTTTTCTGTCTCTCTATATATATACATGATTATGAATTTTACTAGAAATATTAGAAGCATATATTTTTGTAATGTTCCTAAATTCTCCATAATCTATAGAAGTTTTGATAGTTTTGTTAATAATATCTATGAATTTATGAATGTAAATAGATTTTTTATTATTTCCATAAGTTTTTTCATTACTTAACCATCATTTTATGAGCCTATATGGTGATGATTTTGGATAAAAATATTGTAAGCATGGATTTTTCAAATTCCTTCACAATAATTAGGATGATAAATGAAACATTATTATTATTTTTAAGTCATTTTTGATGGGATCATCTTGTATGGGTTCAAAAACAATTTAGTTTATTGAAAAATTTCAATATTTTTTTTTCTTACCCACTATCCAAAACTCCATTTAAATTGACTCTCCTATCAAAAGGTATATCAATGGAAGGTCCTAGTACTTCATTATCCCTTTCATTTTCTTCAAAAATAGAAGCCCATTAATCTCTAATGTAATTATTTAGATAAATAGATTCTAGTTTCTTTTTCACCCATTTAATTGATTTATACATTCTTATAGGATCAACTGTATCAAAAAAATAATCTTTACTTTCTCAAATTTATTGACTTATGTACATTCATTAACATCACGTTAAGGGTTTACATTCTTCTAGATAAATCCACAATTAGAAATGGTGTGCCCAAAAATTGTAAAAATATCCCAAAAATAGGTACATATTAATAATCTACCATTACAATAACATTATAATAATTGGTAATGAAATTAATCACATCTAGGAGAATGGAATTAAAATTAGAACCAACCATGTTTCTAGAAAATAATAAGATTTCCCCTTTTAGGGTATGATTATCTAACTTTATAGGAATTCTAATTCAAGCTGTGACATCATTAAGAAATTTATGACGTCAAAACACCCATTTTAAGACATGTAATATAAACTGTATTTATATTTTCAAATTCTTTTGATTTAAGGGGTTAAAATTGAAGTCCCATTCAAAGATCATCAGTGTTATAGTTTACAGATGTATATTATAACTCTTATACACTAAATCATGGTCATATTTACTTCTGGTAATGATTTTATAGAATCCTATTCTAATCACTATAATATTATCTTCAATTCCACCCCAAATATTTGAAATCAAATATTTATGGTCAGGAGTAGACCATTGTTTTTCTCCCTTAGATTTCATTATATGAACAATAATGGAAATCTTTTATAAATTAATACTTTTTTAGGGGATTATATATTTATGAGGTATGTGAATCCACCATATTCAATTTTTTATAAAATTAAAGGCCTGGAAAGATCAACCTTGGAGTAATATATACCAAAAAGAGCTTCAACAAAAGAGATTATTTTTAATTTCAATATCCATGGATCCTAAATTTTTTCAATTTTCAATAGGTTGTTTTATTATTTAAAATTAATAACGTACTACTTCCTTAATGGAGCTCTCCCATTGTAGATTAAAAAAATCCATGAGCCAAAAAGATATTTGATCGAAGAGAAATCATTATTGAGTTATAGTAGGAATCTGAAAAAATATATCAGAGAATAATCATCACAATGAGAGTCATGACAATATTGACCATAAAATATTCAATTCAAATTATTGATCGACATAGATTTAGAAGGTTTTAAAAGGAAATATATTACCATTTTCTATATGGGTCACTTCTTATCTCTTAAAATGTTTGAAAATATTTTTTTATCTCTTATAACTTGAACATATTTTCCTGAAAACAAGAATGATATTTTCTTTGATGCTTAATAGATAATGTTATATATATATATATTGAAGGAAAAAAATTTTCACAATATTTTTTAATTTATTGTTTTTAAATGTGATTTTCAAAGTGTAATGGGGTATTTCCTCAGGAATTATTTTAATGATATTTTTTTGGTACTTATAATCATAAATGAAAAAACCCCCTTGATTTTAGAAATTATAATCTAGCGATAAGTTTTTATAATAACATCCATATTCTAGATAATGCTAAATTATAATCTAGCGATAAGTTTTTATAATAACATCCATATTCTTTATCTTGATGGATTATGATTCTATCAAATATATTTTCATCAAAACTGTTTCTTTTCTATGGGTAAATAAAGGTATGAATGAAAAATGGGTATTGTTGAGTTGTAAAAAAGTAAAATCTTATTTGTGTTATTTTTATGTTACCATTTCCAGTTATTGTTTATGTTGAAGTTTGATCCCATTATATACCATGATGATGGGTGAGATCAATATATCTATCCAATGTGTTGGGTAAGGGGATAATGTTAACCAGCTATAGGTTTCCTCTCAGATATTATTGGAATATTTGGAGCATGTTAATTATTCTATAAGAGTGATTGAAATGGTGATATGAAAATGATGTTCTATGTTACGATGATATTGTATTTATGAATGAATATAATTCTAGTGGATCAATTTCTTAAGGATTGGTTTCACATATCTCATGAATGTGGAATTATATGAATCTTGTCATATGTTAATGATTTATTCCATTTAAAAAAAATTTCAATGTTTTTAGGGTTATGAACTCTCTTATTATATTCTCCACCTTGTTGTTTCATTAAACATACCCTTATGATCATCTTATACCAACTCATGAAATTAAATTATTAATTATTATATTTACTACTATAGAGAATTTGAGCTCACCCTTCCTATTTACTCTTTTTAAAATGTTATAAATGAATGATTTAAGTATGTTATCCATAAGATGGAAAATAAATTTAAAAAACACAATTTGAAATGGTGTAGATTTTTATGAACATGTTTTTTTTCTATTCATGTAGTTATGTATTAATTTTTATTATTTCCCGAAATCACTAAACCTAAAAGGTCCTTCGGTAAATAATTGATCCAATATTTTAGTTTGATGTTATATATTTTGAAGTGTAAAAATTAGGCCATGTATATTAATATCTAATCTATAAATGTAGTGATTTTTTTATAAACCAATTTGGGATTTCAGGTTCCATACTATTGTAATGGTTCATAAAATAATGGTTTATATATCCATGAAGATTATGATTTTTTAATGTGACATTAAATTAAGAGTTATGGAAAGAATATAGAATTTAAATTCTTATTTTATCAAATTAATTTTATAAATTTTATAATATATTTTTAATCTACAAAATTAATATTGGGTAAAAATATAAACACAATATTTTTTCCTAATGAACAATTGAAATTTTAGAAATCGGTTTCCATATTTATGGTTAAAAATGGATTACCAGTGGTTGAAATAAAGTGATAAGTGTAAAATTGATTGAAAAAATTAATTTAATCATATTTTATTAACATCTGTATATTTTATTTCATAAAATATTCATACATTTTCTATTTAGTATACATTTTTTATGATAAATACGTAAATATATTTTATTCTTTTTGAAAATTATTCAATTTTTTTTCTCCCCTACTTATAGAAGGACACCCACTTCCACTTTTATCTATAATTTCATATCATTTTTGTTCATTATTTACCTTCCAAAATCACTTCATAAAATATCTCCCAATGTCCAATAGTACATTTTTTATGATTAAATCAACCATGGAAGGCTTTAGGTTAAAGCCAAAACTAATTTTCTAAAGAGGAGGTATAGTTCTTAATCTAGTAATATCGTTTTCCTTTTTCATCTACATAGTAAAAATATTATTTCACTAATTATTTAATAAGAAAATAAGTATAATAAATATACTGTTATTTCATTATTTCTATTTAATAATTCATATCATTCTTCTCTTCTATGAAATGGGGAATGAAACCATTCTTCATTGTAAGGCACACTACCACCTCATGACACGATGTAATTCACATTCCATCACTTCCTATCACTAAAGGGTATATTGATACATTTAATATGTATGTGAATATATGAATATATTATATTTATGACATAATTATATTTTTTAATGCTAATATATCATTTATTTTCTTACCTTTTCATCCACGAAAAAAAGATAATGTTGTTTGGGACTACGTGTGCATTAACACCTCTATAAATAGACATGATTCAGTTATCATCCCCACCTGAAATTTAGGATTGTTTATTAAAATATACAATATTGAATTTATTATATTTTTATCATTATTTATGTGTTAAGTGAAACTTTACTTATTTTTTCTTATTCATTAAAAAATGGAATTGTTACTCATGCATACTTACGACCAGACATCTCAATGATTTTAATAAAAAATTATCCTAAAAAAATTAATGGTGGGTTATAAAATTATAATTAATTTAAATATTAAAATTATTTTATAATTATTATTAACGAGATAATGGAACTATTTTCACATTGACAATTGGTGACATACCGAATTAGTTTTGAAATCATGAACTGAAAATCCTAAAAACAACCAAAGTAGACATAACCAATTATGTAATTAAATATTTAAATTAAATAAATGAAATTAATTCATTAGTGATATTATATTAAACCTATAATATATTATTAATAAATAAAATAATAGATAAATTTTTATTATATAGTTGTTAAAATACATACATGGTAATTATAAACTCAAGGTTAGATATTTAATCATAATATCCCTTCATTATGGAAAATTTTAAATTTTTTCATGTAATAATTTATAAATATTTAATTTAATGGACTTTTACATTTTATATAATGAATTATTCATATTTCATGTTATTTTAAATTACTAAGAAATTAATTTCATCTAGTTTCATTTGAAATAAATGTTACCATGTCATAAAAAGTTTCATAACTCGATTTCAATTCATTGGGTTATAATTCTCCTTCATTAAATTTTATAAACCATGATTATCTGAAAACTGACCTCTCATTTTATATTGTTGTATTTATACATTTTTTGTATTACATCTTTTACACATAATCACTTCATTTTTTAAATCATAACTTTAATGAAATGAAACGTGTTATGATTATTAATCTCAATTACATATATTGGAACATGTATTATATTATACACCTACATAATTTTATATGGTGTTAAAATTTCCTATATATATATATATTATATAATTAATAAATATTTGATCATTTTCTTTATAATTTCCATGAAGGTCTTGTTGGATCGAATAGTAGATATAAAAGTCTATTAGATGGAACAATACAAGAGGGGGGGTGAATTGTAGGTTTAAAAACCTTTGAGTTTTAGTAACAAAGAGATTAGTTTAAATGAACTTAAACTAATACAAATACAAATACCCTCAATTGTATTGAATGTAAAAGGTATGATGTATTGTAATACTAATGTTATGTAAAACAATTGTATTCAAGATGAACACAATAATCAGAGTAATACAAATATAAATGATTCTACCTTAAAGCGTATAGAACCAATCAATACAATATGTAATAGAATGATTGTAATTGAAACAATTACAATTGAATATGTAAAGAAGAAAGGAAACAATACAAATCCCTTTCTAATACAAGTAACAGCGAAAATGTAAAAGTAATACAATTCTTTTAACCCAAAGAGAAGGGTTATCCTTTCACCTAGGATAAAAGGTCTGTCTCACCAACACCTTGGTGAGCCCTCGATACGATGATCGGCACGTCTGTCTGCCTATCCCCGGCAGCCCTCGATACGATGATCGGCACGTCTGTCTGCCTATCCCCGGCAGCCCTCGATTTTGCAGGTAATCGGCACCTCTGTCTTTCAATTACTTGAAAGCCCTCGATACGATGATCGGACGCACAAAGCTGATGAGATAAGTCACAGTGTCTCTCTCTAGAATCTTCGTAGTTCACAGAGTCTCTTCATTCGTTCTCTTTGTTCATCGTTGTGTTCTCAGCTTCAAATGACCTCCTATTTATAGGCCTCGGGTTCCAATGGTCATATTGCTTCCAACGATCATATTGAAACAGAAAGCATGACATCGTTTTGATTAGTTTGTAACTAACTCAACGACATCGTTTTGTTAGGACAAGAGATATATAGAAATGTAAAACATGAGTACGATTCATATGCAGATAGAGTTTTTGACAAAGTACCAAAACAAATAATGATCATCTGAATAGCAGAGTCAGTAAGATACGATTGACAGAGTCAGTACGATACGATTGACAGAGTCAATACGATACGATTGACAGAGTCAGTACGATACGTTTGACAGAGTCAGTACGATACGATTTGGTCGGTACGATCAACATCGTACGATACGATAAACATGATAAAAGACAATTGTAATATACAAACATATGATAGAATACATTTGTGATTTCCAAAACATGATATAGAAGTCAAAAGAAGACTTTTGACTTAACAATCTCCCCCTTTTTGGAAAGCACAAACACACAAAGTAAATGAAACAAGAAATACTTATCTCCCCCTGAGTTTAAAAACTCTTCTGAATAAGAAAATTGAATACGACTAACTCCCCCTTAGGTATTGACTTTCCTAAGGATTGTATTCGTAGATTTTCCTTAAGAGCATTGTAATGCATTCTCCCCCTTTGTAAAACAATCTTTGCTTTGTAAATATTCTCCCCCTTTGTGATTTACAAAAAGAAAGGAGTAATCTCGAATTTTCTGAAAGAGTTAGTGAAGTAATACAAGACAATGGATAAAAGAGAAAGGATTATAAGAGTTATTACAAAACAAACAAGTTCCAAAAGAAACAAATACAACAATCATTTGTTTTCTCTTTCCTTCTCTTTCTTTATAAGCTCATGAAGCACAGCTTTCATCTTCTTGATCTCCTTCTTGTCTTCAGAAATTGATTACCCTGAGTTTTGAGAAGCTCTTGTTGATCCGCAAAAATCTGATCTTGATTTCTGATGGTCTCCTCCTGTACTCTGATTACTTCTTCAAGGGTATCAATTCTGTTTTGCAGAGTCTTGTTATCCTTGGACAACACAGAATTTTGATTCTTCAGTAAAACCATTTCATCTTTGAAAGATGAAACCTTCGAGAATTCAGATTGGAAAGCATTCATCCTATCTTGCAAGTCTTTTACTGAAGGAACATCGTCTCTTTGAGAAGACAAAAGATTCAGCCTTTCAACCGTTTCTCTATCAAGTTTGTTGAAAGCAATTGCTAGCTCATTTGATAACCTCCTTATATCTTCAATAGCTATTTCATGATCATTGATTGAGCTCTCTGTTTTGTAGGACCACTTGGTCATCTTATTGCAAGCTTTCTTATGGGCAACCGAGCTTTCTGAAAGAACTTTCAAATCGGCTTCTACAGACAAAACTTTCTTCCTCAACTCTTTTACAGAGCCAAACTTTTTCCTTTGATTTTCAATAATAAAATCAATCTTCCCTTCCAGCCTCGAAAAATAAGGAATTGTTTTCTCCACCCTTCTCGAAACATGAACAATGTAATCACTCTTCTTGAGAGAGATTGTATGCTCTGAATCGGTATCTTCATCGTACGATGCTAGTTCATACGATCTCCTTGAATCAACAACTGGCTGTTTCCCTTTTTCTTTTTCTTTCTGCTTTCTTTCTTCTTCTACTTTGTCACTAATGACAACAACTTTATCAGAATGAGAGGATTGAGCACCATGCTTTTCTCGAGATGACATTCTGTCCGGAGATCTTTCCTGATCGACATGAGGAGTTTGTTGAACACCTTCGCTCAGCTTTTGAAGCGATTCCTCTCTACTTTTCTTTGAACTTTGAAGAAATTCTAAAAGAAAATCTCCTTCTTCTACTTCCACTTCTTCTATCACTTGTTTTCCTTTTTCTTTCTCAGGCAGACTCTGTACGATGGGCTCTTGATGCACTTCCACAATTAGTTGAGCACTAGCATCTTCAACAGCTTTCAAGACTTTAGAGATATCAAAGTCCTGAGCCTTTCTTTTCAAAAGAGTCTTCTTTTTCTTTTCATCTTGAAGGGTTTCTTCTACCCTTATTCTTTCTGCAAAGGCCTCAGCAGGGTCAAGACCAAACTTTGGATCACCTTCCTTTCTCTGTTCCTTGTCCTTTCTCCATTTGGCTACAACTTCCTTACTGTACCTCGGCTTCTTCTTTGGTTTTGAACTAGTTTGAGGATCAGACTTTCGAGTAACACCGGTGGATTGATTGTCCTTGGCTGGCATAGGTGCCGATTGATTTTGAGCCAATTCAGCTTCTACATCTCTGACAAAAAGTTTTGAATTTGAATCAAAACAAACATTCAGCTTTTTCATCGTACTCTTATTAATCAAAGATGGCCTCAAATCCATAGATTCTCCTTTCAAAGGAATGTTACAAAACTTCATACTCTCAAGAATGAATTTCGTAAGGATGGCTGGATACATTATTATCTGGGATTTAATCCCTCATTTCTTGACATTCTTGATGGTTTCAAAAACATATCCCATGAGATTTACTTTCCTCATATTCACAAGATAGTCGAGCATAAAGACATCGGAAACTTTAAGGGTTTCTCTATCCCCTTTCCTTGGGATAAGAAAAGTTTGCATCCATAAAGTGACAAACCGATTGTCCGGTGAAAGATGAGAAACTTTCCTCTTTTCCTCATTAATAACAAACAAAGTTTTTTCATCACTTTCTCTATTAAACGTAACAACTTCCTCTGGTAGTTTGTGAGATGGACAGAATGCATCGCCTTCTATAGAAACATTCAGAAAATGTGCCGCTTGTTTCACAGAAATAGATAATTTTCTATCGTACACAGCGAAGTTTATAGTCATATCTTTGTCGAAAGAAACGGTTTTGTAAAATTGACAAACTTCATAAAAAAGAACTGGATCTTGAATATCAGGCTTTTCCACACAGAGATGTTCCCATCCTTGAAACAAAATGATCCTCCTGATTGTAGAATCGTACGTATCGAAAAAGTCTCGGGATACTAACCTTTCTCTGTGAAAGTCTTTCTCTGTAAAAGTCTTTGAAGACATTTCGGCAGGAGTATTAGCAGAAGATTGAGACATAAAGGTTTTGCCGATGAGAAGATCGTACGATTGTTTATAGCTGGTGGAGCAGAGCTTCGCCTCAAATCCTGAAACTTCAATGTGGGTTTGGGGAGGGGAGGGGGGGTATTTATAGGCGATAAAGAGATGACCGTTGATATTCTACGGTCAAGATTAGATAATACCAGATCAATGGTTAGGATTAAAGCAAAAAAAAAAAAATTTAAAAAAAAATGAGAAGAGTGAAAAGAAACCTGTCGGAGAACATAAGGTGATTGCTGGTTTTGGTATGAATCAAAAGTAAACACAACCGTAAGGAAAAAAAATCATGATGCCGATGGAAAACAAAGTCATTACTGTGATCGGACCGTTCGATAGAAAAAAATCTTGTTATCATATACTGACAGTACGATGGAAAACAATCTCAATACTATCATCGGTCGATAAAAAAAATGAATGGTACGATGGAAAAGAATTTTAATACTATCATCGGTCGAAAAAAAAAATTTTGAACGATACGATGGAAAAGAATTTCAATACTATCATCGGTCGATACAAAAAATTTGAATGATACGATGGAAAAGAATCTCAATACTATCATCGGTCGATACAAAAAATTTGAATGATACGATGGAAAAGAATTTCAATACTATCATCGGTCGATACAAAAAATTTGAATGATACGATGGAAAAGAATTTCAATACTATCATCGGTCGATACAAAAAATTTGAATGATACGATGAAACTGTCAAAATAATAAACAGAAAACTAAAAAAAAATGTCAATATTATAAACAGAAAACCAAAATTTTTAATACGATAAACAGAAAACTAAAATTGTCAATACGATAACCAGAAAACTAAAACAATCCAAAGAGTAAATAGTTAAAGAAAATAAGATAAAATAAACATAAAGTCAGAAAGAAATGTCCTCCCCCTTTCTACGAGGAGTTTCTTACTATTAGGAGAGATGTAAAACAGGAAGTAGATATGAATGATTATTTTAATGTAATCATTCCTAGCTTCTGTTTTATAAATTCAAATCTATCGGAAGGTAAAGGTTTTGTAAAAATGTCAGCAAGTTGTTCTTGCGTTCCGATGAATTGTAAAACAATATCTCCTTTTTGTGTGTGATCCCTAAGAAAGTGACGCCTAACATCTATGTGTTTTGCACGAGAGTGATGTGCTGGGTTTTTACTAAGAGCTATGGCACTTGTATTATCACACAGAATTTAAGTTTTGGAGAAACTCAAACCATAGTCAGTGAGTGTGTGCTGCATCCACAATACTTGAGCACAGCAACTTCCAGCTGCTACATATTCAGCTTCAGCAGTGGAGAGTGCTACTGAGTGTTGTTTCTTGCAGGACCAAGAAACCAAAGAGTCTCCTAAGAAATGACATGTTCCAGATGTACTTTTTCTATCCATTCTACAACCACCAAAGTCAGCATCTGAAAAACTTTTTAAAACAAAATCATTTCCAGAAGAGTAGAAAAGTCCTAAATCCATAGTGTCTTTTAAATACCGAAAGATTCTCTTTACGGCTTTTAAGTGAGACTCTTTTGGATTAGATTGATATCTTGCACATAAGCATACAGAAAACATCAAGTCGGGTCGACTAGCTGTCAAGTATAGCAAACTCCCTATCATACCTCTAAAAATTGTTTGATCTACTGGTTTCCCAGTTTCATCAAGATCAAGAGTATTTGAGGTACCAATTGGGGTGCTAATACTTTTAGTTTTGTCAAATCCATACTTTTTGAGTAAGTCTTTAATATACTTATGTTGAGATATATAAGTTCCTTCTGGTTTTTGATATATTTGAAAACCTAGAAAGAATGTTAACTCACCCATCATACTCATTTCAAACTCAGATTTCATTAAATTTGCAAAAGAATCGGTTAAAGATTTCTGAGTTGATCCAAATATGATGTCATCAACATAGATTTAGACAACCAAAACATTTTTGTTTTCCATTTTGATAAAAAGAGTTGGATCAGCTGTACCTTTTCTATAATTGTTTTGTAAAAGAAATCCTGTAAGTCTATCATACCATGCTCTAGGAGCTTGTTTAAGACCATATAGAGCCTTGGTAAGTTTAAAGACATGATCAGGATGTTTTGGGTCTTGAAAACCAGGAGGTTGTTCGACAAAAACTTCTTCTTAAACAAAACCATTTAAAAAAGCACATTTGACATCCATTTGAAATAGTTTGAAATTGAAATATGCTGCGAAGGCTAATAGAATACGAATATATTCTAGTCTAGCTACAGGAGCATATGTTTCTTCATAGTCTATTCCCTCTTGTTGATTATAGCCTTTAGCAACGAGTCTTGCTTTATTTCTTACAATGATTCCATTTTCATCACACTTGTTTCTGAAAACCCATTTTACACCAATCACAATTGTTTCTTTAGGTCTTTCAACTAAAGTCCAGACTTGATTCCTTTCAAATTAATTTAGTTCATCCTGCATTGCTTTGATCCAATCATCATCACCTAAGGCCTCACTTGGACTTTTAGGTTCAAATTGGGAAAGAAAAGCAAGATGTTCTATTTTATTTCTTAAGTAATTTCTGGTCCTTACAGGTTGATTTATATCACCAATGATGTTATCACTGGGATGATTCCTAAGAAACAATTGATTTGGGTTTTGTAAAACCTGTTCATCAACATATGGTAGAAAATCTTCTGTGGTAAATGTTTCAGGAATACTTTCTTGAACATTTTCCTTATCAGAATGTTCTTCTAATAAAGGTTGATAAACATTTTTGGAAAACACATCCGAGGATGTAGGATTGGGTTGGTTGAAAACAAAAGGGTTAGTTTCATCAAATTTTACATGTACTGTTTCTTCAACAGTACAAGTGTTTTTATTGAAAACTCTATAAGCCTTAGAGGTTGTAGAATAGCCTAGAAAGATTCCTTCATCAGATTTTGGTGCAAATTTGTGTAAATTATCTTTTGTATTCAGAATGAATACTTTGCATCCAAAAACTTTGAAGTAAGAAACTTTAGGGTTTCGGCCAGTCCATAACTCGTAAGGAGTTTTATTAAGAAATGGTCTAGTTAAAACACGATTTATAGTATAACAGGCAGTACTTACAGCTTCAGCCCAAAAGTGCTTAGCAATTGAGTATTCACTCAACATGGTTCGAGTCATTTCCTGAAGAATACGATTTCTTCTTTCAACAACCCCATTTTGCTGAGGAGTTCTTGGAGCTGAGAAATTGTGAGTAATACCTTTCTTACTACAAAAAGTTTCAAAATCTGAATTTTGGAATTCACCACCATGATCACTATGAATAGTTATCAATGGTAGGTTTTTCTCATTTTTAACTTGGGCTCTAAAAGTTTTGAAATAGGAAAAGGCTTCAGATTTCTTTGTGAGAAAGTAGACCCATGTAAATCTAGTAAAGTCATCAACTAAAACAAATACATAGTATTTGCCTCCAATGCTTCCAGATTGTGAAGGACCAAACAGATCCATATGCACAAGCTGTAATGCATTAGAAGTTGAAACTTCATTAATTGGTTTAAAGCTAGTTTTATGTTGCTTTCCAAATTGACAAGGATCACAGACTTTTGAAGAATCATATCTAAGATCCGGTAGCCCTTTTACAAGTCCTTTCTTTGAGAGTTTTCTTAGGTTTCTCAAATTACAATGTCCTAGTCTCCTATGCCATAGCCACGATTGGTCTTCTATTACACTTAAACAAGGTAAGTTTTGGTTCCTAAGGTCTTCTATGTTAATAGTGTAAACATTCTCTTGCCTATGGGCAGATAGAATGAATTCATCCTTGGAATTGTGAACTAGACACTTATCATTTCTAAAATTCACAAGGTAACCTTCATCACATAATTGACTTATGCTGATGAGATTGTGCCTAAGACCTTTTACAAATAAAACATTTGAAATAAGAACTTTTCCAAGAAAAACGATATTACCTATACCAACAATCTTTCCTTGAGCATTATCTCCGAAGGTAACTTTTCCACCTTTTGTTTTGATAACCTTTTCAAAGAAATCTTTGTTTCCAGTCATATGTCGAGAACAACCACTATCCATGTACCAAATGTTCTTATTGATACACTTCTCGTTTCCCTGAAAAAGAAACAATTAGATTTTTGGAATCCAAACTTGTTTGGATCCAGAAGGGTTAGATAAAAGAATTTTAGGAATCCACATTTGTTTAGCAAAATGAGCTTTATGAAATCCTAAGGATTGAGTTTTGTTAAGAGAACAATCTCTTCTCCAATGTCCACCACATTGACACTTGGAACAGAAAATGGTTTTTTGAGGAACAAAATACTTATTACTAAAAACAGGTTTGGAATAAGTATAACCAAGACCAGAACGATTTCTCAACGGTCTAATTTGAGAATACATCCTATCAAAGTTTTCTTTTCCATGAGTAAAGTTTGACAAACACTTTTTCAAAGATAAAATCTCTGACTTTAGTTTTAAAACCAAATTCTTGTTTTCTAAAACATTTGAATTTGAACTAGAGTTAGACTCTAAAATATTTTTCTTTGAAATAGCAGTTTCAAGATCCTTAGAAAGTTTATCCTTTTCAGATTTGACTTTCTCAAGGGTTTTCAAAATGCTTTCAAAATCAGAAGTATTCCCATCAAGATCTTTAGAAAGATCTGATACTTCTTTAGTCAAAATAGAAATTCTAGAATTTTCTTTTTCAAATCTCTTTTTGAGTTTAGAATTTTCATTTTCAAGTAACTTAGAAAATCTAGAAACTTCTTCAAAAGAAGGTAATGTATCATCTTCTGATGATGAGGGTTCATCATTTGAAGATTCATAATATCTATTATCAACATAATTTGCATTTAAAGAGACATTTGTAACAGCTTCAGCATTATGTACCTTAGCCATGAGACAATGATCTTCGATTGGTAGTCTGGCTAGAAGTCCAATATTTCTTTGTCCTGACGTCTCATATTCTGAAGAATCATCTGAGGAATCACTACCACCTGCACTCCATGTATCATTTGATTTCAAGACTTTCTTTGTCTTATAAAACCTTTTCTTGTTTCTTTCAGAGTGTTTCTCTTTTCTATCTTTCCTCTTCAGTAAAGGACAATCAAGCCTTATATGTCCTGCTTTCTTGCATTCATAACAAGTTACCTCTGAATCTTTCCTATCTTTCCTGTCTTTCTTTTTGAATCTATATTGAAAATCTTTCTTTCCCACAATCTTGTTCATCCTTCGAGAAAGATTAGCTAACTCATTATCCGAAAGATTACAATCACTTGAATTAGATATAACAACTTTCTTGGATTTAGACCTTGTAACCCTTTCAGGTGTTTTAGCTTTAGATGCAAAAGCTACACTTCCATTCCCATTCTTCTTCTTATTGAAATCAACATCTCTCTTCATTCTTGTCTCGTGCTGTAGAAGAGTTCCAAAGAGTTCATCAAGAGTAATCTGGGAAACTTTTCTATTTTCATCAATAGCTGTTCTTTTTGACTCCCATTCATTTGGAATAATATCTATAATCATGTCAACAAGAGCTTCATCATCAAGACCTTTTTCTCCCATAGATTGTAAGCTGTTGACAATTGTCATAAACCTTTGTTGCACTTTACATACTGGCTCTCCATAAGGAAAAACAAATCCATGATACTCTGCTCGAAGCATTGCTCTCCTTGTTTCTATAACCTTGGATGTACCAAAATGAGTGACTTCTAATTTCTTCCAAATACAGTTGGATGCTTCACATGAAGATATCTGACTATATATATTCCTGGTCATAGAACATAATAAAGTATTGCGTACCTTGTAATTCAGTTGATATTCTTGCTTCTCTTGGTTGGTAAAAGGGCTAACTTCTTTGTCAGGAATTTTGTAACCCCCAGTAAGCATAATAAAATTGTCTACACCAGTATTGATGAAGAAAGTCTTCATACGATCTCTCCAATACTCATAATCATTCCCATCAAATATTGGTGGTCTAGAAGGATTCAGATTATCTATTGATCTGATATTCATTCCTGCCATCTAATATAACAAAAACAACTTTTCCACACCACACGTTAGTGTAGTAAGTATTCAAGATAGTAATAAGAAGTAAAGCTAGTAATACAAGTCAGTGGAAAACCTCCTCTGATACCAATTGTTGGATCGAATAGTAGATATAAAAGTCTATTAGATGGAACAATACAAGAGGGGGGGTGAATTGTAGGTTTAAAAACCTTTGAGTTTTAGTAACAAAGAGATTAGTTTAAATGAACTTAAACTAATACAAATACAAATACCCTCAATTGTATTGAATGTAAAAGGTATGATGTATTGTAATACTAATGTTATGTAAAACAATTGTATTCAAGATGAACACAATAATCAGAGTAATACAAATATAAATGATTCTACCTTAAAGCGTATAGAACCAATCAATACAATATGTAATAGAATGATTGTAATTGAAACAATTACAATTGAATATGTAAAGAAGAAAGGAAACAATACAAATCCCTTTCTAATACAAGTAACAGCGGAAATGTAAAAGTAATACAATTCTTTTAACCCAAAGAGAAGGGTTATCCTTTCACCTAGGATAAAAGGTCTGTCTCACCAACACCTTGGTGAGCCCTCGATACGATGATCGGCACGTCTGTCTGCCTATCCCCGGCAGCCCTCGATACGATGATCGGCACGTCTGTCTGCCTATCCCTGGCAGCCCTCGATTTTGCAGGTAATCGGCACCTCTGTCTTTCAATTACTTGAAAGCCCTCGATACGATGATCAGACGCAAAAAGATGATGAGAGAAGTCACAGTGTCTCTCTCTAGAATCTTCGTAGTTCACAGAGTCTCTTCATTCGTTCTCTTTGTTCATCGTTGTGTTCTCAGCTTCAAATGACCTCCTATTTATAGGCCTCGGGTTCCAACGGTCATATTGCCTCCAACGGTCATATTGAAACAGAAAGCACGACATCGTTTTGATTAGTTTGTAACTAACTCAACGACATCGTTTTTTTAGGACAAGAGATATATAGAAATGTAAAACATGAGTACGATTCATATGCAGATAGAGTTTTTGACAAAGTACCAAAACAAATAATGATCATCTGAATAGCAGAGTCAGTAAGATACGATTGACAGAGTCAGTACGATACGATTGACAGAGTCAATACGATACGATTGACAGAGTCAGTACGATACGTTTGACAGAGTCAGTACGATACGATTTGGTCGGTACGATCAACATCGTACGATACGATAAACATGATAAAAGACAATTGTAATATACAAACATATGATAGAATACATTTGTGATTTCCAAAACATGATATAGAAGTCAAAAGAAGACTTTTGACTTAACAGGTCTGTAACTCATAATGTATTTTTATAGTGTTTTTAATGTTTCAAATTTATAATTCATTTCATTAAGACATAATTAATCTTTAGAACCATATTATATTTTATATGGTGTAATTATTTCACCATGAATGTGTTCTTAGATATTATTTCATAAAAACAATTGGTTTTATAGAATCTTGTTATGTTACTTCATTCAATGGCCACTTAATTAATCTATAACCCATGTTTCAAGGGTTTCTATTCTCAAATATCCTTCATTGAGACATGTTCTTGATTTATGAACCTATATTCATATATATAGTTCATATAATGTCTCTTGAAAAGAAATATCAAGAATCTTTTTAGATTATTTTTTTATGGTTACATTTTTATGTTCTTTCTTTCAGTGGGTTTTTAATGACTTTTAAACAAGATCTTCTCCAATGTTATGAATATTATTTCTTGAATTTTATTTTTTAAAAATAAATTAATCCCCAATGTTATTTTATATTATATTTAAACTTCATTTAAATGGTTTTTAATGTAAATTTATAATCATTTTCTA
Source organism: Viscum album (assembly GCA_963277665.1). Taxonomy (NCBI): domain Eukaryota; kingdom Viridiplantae; phylum Streptophyta; class Magnoliopsida; order Santalales; family Viscaceae; genus Viscum; species Viscum album. Next base: position 1,346,942,651 of record OY728148.1, on the reverse strand, counting down.
TATTGGAATCTTTTTAATGTCTCTGAAAATGTATTAACAAAATATTTACTTGTAACATTTGTGTCATGCAAGAATTAACCTTCTATATTGACCATTATTTTTTTAATATTTGTTAAAATGTTTCCAAGTTTCTTTTAAAATTAATGTATTTTAGAATTTTTTTTTGTGAATTTATAGTTTTTAAATTAAAATTTCAATATGGAATCTGTAGTTTCCTCAATAATGTTTTAAATGATATTTTTAAGGTATTTACAATCAAAAACAAAAACAACCATTGTTTTTTTCTTAATTAGGTATATATTATTATTAGTATATCTCTATTATTTCTTGGGATATATTTTAATTTTTTCGAGATGATTTTGAGGAACAAATTTCATTTCTATGGGTAAATCATACTATGAAAGAAATATTATTACTATTATTTTAAAATAATTAAATATTTTACATTACATGATTATACAGGGTTCATGGAAATTGTTTATCTTGATGAGTGAGGTTGATATAGATCAGGATTATATGTGATACAAATATAGATCTTTAATGAATTAGGTATAGGAATGAAGTTAAAAAGTTTATAATTTTATCCTATAAGATTATTTTAATTTTATGGGTCAATTATTCCATTAATAAGAGTGATTGTAAGAGTGATATGAAAATTATATTCCATGTTACCAAGATTTTTTATTTATTCTTACAAGAATTTCTAGTGGGTTATTTTATTAAAGACAATTTTCACATGGTCCATGAATGTTGAATTATACAAATATTGTGTAATATCAATTCTTTATCAATTTTACCATGTTTTATGATCTAGGTTTTTATGGTTATGAACTTTCTAATGTCATGTTATTGCACAATTATTATGTGTCTGTAACCTTATTTTCATCTTTTTTTAATGATTGTGTTAAATTATAATATCTTATTTTTTACATTATTATTAATTTTATCTTACCCTTAGTATATATCTATTTTACAATGTAGTAAATAATTATTTTATGTATCTTATACCAAATAACGTTACTATATCTGATTAACATAGTTAGAGTTGATGTATAATTTTTTAAAACTGTTGTTTATATACCGATGTTGTTATGTAAAATTTTGACTTAATCCTCTAAAACATTTAAACCAAAATTCCATTGTGTATGAAAGTGATTCAATATTTTAGTTTGATGTTTTATTTCACAAGGGATAAAATTGGATCACATTTATTTTTATTAATTCAATAAATTAAATGAATATGTTTTACCATCAGATATCAGAGTACGAGTTCATAAAATTATATTTTAGATGGATTATTCGAGGCCCATGGAATCCAGATAGATACATGACTAAAATTATCAATAGATTACTATGGTAAAAATCTCATTGAGATATCATATTTAAAAAATCATTTGAAGTTTACTATATTGGATTATGAATCAAACATACATTTTATTTTCTACATGTCAAACCAATTCTTTTCAATGTGACACAAGAGAAATCCTCATGAAATCTAACAAATAATTCTTAGATACCTCCATTATATAGTGGGATATGGTATTTTCTATCATATATATTCGATGAAGATTTTTTTAGATATTCAAATGTATATTGGGTTTGTTTGGAAGTAGAACAAAAATCAACAATAGGTAGATCATTTTTTATTGGGATTTCATGCATATCATAGAAAAATAAGAAAATAGATTTCATATTATTAAGCACCGCTAAGGTCAAGTGAATTTGTACAAGTCAAGCATTAATGCAATTTCTATATATGAAATATTAACATGATGATGTGGGTTTGGAAGTGTTTTCTCCTATTCCAATCATGTGAGGAAACTCATGTGTTATAAAAATTTATAAAAAATACACCCAACATTCATGATCCATAAAAATTAATATTAAATATCATTTTTTAATTGATAAGGTTGAAAATGAATTGTTATTTGGCAGTATATGTTAAATAAATATAAAATTAAAGATATCTTCAAAAAGGAACTATTGCAGGTAGTGTTTGAGAAGAATTGATTGGGTCTTTGAGACCACCAAATACATATGATTATATTCATCTTAATGGAAACCCCACCCCTATAGAAATCCATGGTATATTTTCTCGCTTCTATTTTTTTGTATTTTTTCATCTATTATGTTGTTTTAATAGAATTTATCTCTATGGTATTTTTTATAAATGGGTAGAAATTTATAAGTGTGCATTAAAGGGGTATAAGTAAGTAGAAGAAGATCCAAAGGGGGGATTACGTCTCTGAAAAATAACGTGGAGACATTTGGTTATTGAAAAATATCAATAATGGCCATGATAAAAATTTCACACAATTCATGTTTCTAAAAATTATTTTGGATCACATGGGTATATAATTTGATATTTGAGGATCATTGTTATGAATTTTTAATGTGATTTTTTTCAATGGATTGTGAATCGATGATTGGAGTGTTTGGAGAGTTGTAATCAAAACCAATGGGGTATATTGTTTTCCAAATTCACTCCTATGGATTTTTTGGATTGATTTATTTAAAGTGGATTCTGATGTATAATTTATTGGAATTGAAATTAAGGTGGAACCCATGTTTTTTAGAGAGAATACTCACCCTGTTTAGGACCACACATTCGTTATTGGGTGAGGTGATGTTGGAGGAAGGCCAACAATACCATGACAATAACATTGGTCATGTTGTGAAGAAAATTACCAAAATAAATAAAGATAAGGGACCACACAAATGGTGTTCCATATTGGGGAATATCTGTTTTCATATCGAAAATGGTCAATTAAAATGACCACACCCGTTTTAGGGATGATCATGGTCAAATGATGGACCTGAAGTGCAAAACTATTAATATATTAGCACAATGTCAAGGAGAGGAATCCATGGTAAATGCATATATCTAATAGAGTCACACATTTGTGTGACTATTTAATTTCACCAATCAATGTAGATATTGTTTCACCCTACAAACCATGGGGATCCACATCAATGATGTATTAGCGGTTGTGCTTTGGGAGAAGGTTACCATTATGAAAAATCTTGATGAAGAAGGAAACCCCTAGGAAAATTCACAACTTAAGGAAAAATGCTCATGTTAATTTCACCTTGGTGTGGTCTATTTCATTTTGGATCTATATTTATTTATCTAAAAAATGATGTTTCTATTTTTGTTGGATCTTTATGGGATTTGTAACTTCCTCTTATTGGATGGTTTCAATAAAATTTTTAAAGGTAGTTTATAAGGTCCCGACCTTAAACATTAATTAATCTTGACTTACTTCAAGAATACACGTTGAGGATCTTTTTAGGTTTAGAGTTTTAGATAATTAGATAATAAATCATGCATTACATTCCACATTTAAACAAAGTGGTTACATAAAAGATAGTACTCATTTTTCCCATCAACGGAAACATATTTAAAATAAAACATGGATTCTTTCTTGACACTTCCTTGACACTATCATCACATCATGTACCTTTCCCTTGACCTGTGAAAAACATTTCAAAAACTTGTGATGAGCATAAAAAGCTCAGTAAGGGATATAAAAGTATGAAATGAAAACATTACTCCATGTATGAAATCACACTTTACTCATAAAGCATAATAATTTTAACATACCTCATCAAATCATGAATAAATCATAGAAATAATAAGACATAAAGTTAACTTGAGGCATTCATAACATTTTTACGTAGAGAGTAACCCTCATGGTTACGTTTGGAATACCCATAACAGTATATTCCCTATATAGCTTCAGATAAACCTTATAATTTAACTCCTTAGCATTACCCAATGCATTGGAGAGCTATATCAGGCTCACCCGCCCTTAGTTTATCATGGAACCACCTGTCTTCATAAACAATGCCTATGAACCATAACATAATTCTATCACATAGAACATGCATAAAGGAAACATAAAATTTCCACATTTCAATCAAAATATATCAATAACACATTGATAAAAACATTATAAAAACAATTTTCAATACCAAAATAAAAGAAAAGTAAAACATGGTATTTATTTTTCATTTAAAAAAAGTTATGCCTTGTAGAGGAAGCCTAAACACAAATAATGTTCACGACGGTGAAGAAGTCATTATCGCCGCATACGTACGACAAAAACATTCCCTTTTTTCATTTTTTAAAATGTTTCATAAAAAAATATATTCCTTTTTAATAAAGATAAAAGTCAAAGGGGTTTATACACCATATAAAATAAAGTTGTGTATAAAAACAATATGCCTCAATGAAAGGAGATTGAGACGAAGTCCCTTACCTCGGGTCCGACTTGACTCGATCATTCATTAATGTCCTAAATAATAAACTTGAGTTAATTTATACATTCTTAAGAACCATTTTCAAGTTCATTATTACTTTTATATCACTTATTACCATTTTATGAACACTATGTAATTAATTAAGTTAATAATGGTCATTTTGTTGATAATTGGTACTTGAGTCAAAAATAAACTCTTTATAATTACAAGTTGTTCATGTGGTAAAATATCCATTATATACAGAATTATATTCATGATGTATATATCATATATTTCATATATATCCAGTATATAAATGAATTTATAATATTACATAACATTTAGAGGTATGAAATGAAATGCACCGTTCATGGAGACGGTAAGCCGTACGTACGCATGATCGCTACTTTCATTTCTATTTCCTATTTAATGGAATTGAATCATAATGATATAAACATATATTATAATTCCAGTATAATTTCATATATAATATAATTAACTACATCCTTTATATGTCCCACATATGGCATTAACGAATCAAATCACTTTGAGGGGGCAGTAGTCCGCACTTCCTAAAATGAAGATATCACGTTTACCCATAATAGAAGACATAAAGGTATTCCATAAATGAAAAATATAGAATCTTAAAAAACATCAACATATTAAATATCATATATAAATATAGTGACATCTTAATGGCCACCTTTGAAGCTGTTATAAGAATATTGAATAGTCATCATTTCATGAGGCAGAAATTTTCCATCCACGGAAACAGTATGTTCTTTAACCATTAGATATAGGTGTGTGTAAGTGTAGCTTGAATATTTATTATAACAATATACTAGTATATTGAACATACTAGTTTTTTTACAAAATATATGAATAAAAAGAGTTTAAGGGTTTGGAGAAGCAAAATAAAACAAAAGAACATTAGAGAAGACTTTACCTTTAAATCGGGTAACCCCTCTTGGTTTGTACCAAAAGGGTTTCTTAAAGAGCTTTATGCTTAAGGTAAGGATTCTAGGATGAAGAGATGGATTTGGAGAGATACAATGAGCAGATCTTGGCCAATAAAATGGCTTGAGAAGTGTGTGTAAAGAGGTAGAGTTGGGGGGCCTTTTATAAGAGGAGAGGAGGGGCACTCTTGGAAAGATATAAAATGTTACTTTATATTGAAATGTGTTTCAGATTTAAAAGGTCCCACATTGATATATTTCGAGGGTAAGGTGATAAGAGTTCTAAATATACTCATCCAATAGGTCTTTGAAAAGTTTAAGTCTTGGATTTTACATTATATTTTCATTTTATTTAAATCATTCATTAATGAGGTAATCACTGCATCATCATGATGTCATAAATAATTTAATTTATTTAATGTCTAGAAATTATACAAAAATACTATGATGTAGGAAATATTTTTAGATTTCCAATTACTATTTATAGTCCAATATATCATTTATTTAGGCAAAATTAAAAATGTTTTACTCAGGTGATACATTCTTTGTTATATTTAACTTTCTTTAAAAATAAAAAGATAAAAAGTCATTATCACACAAAAGTGATTCCTTGGGGTCCCAAGTTTGGAACAAGGCATTACATGGTCGAACATTACTCAACCAGTATAATTAGGACACATTTTTGGGTCATTTGATATTATTATGATATTATTTTATTATCCTTAACTACCCGATTACTAATTAATCAAGATAATTAAAGTTAATTACCATCGTTACTATTCATAATGTCCAAAAAACAAAAGAGTCTTGATTAAATAATTTGGACCTTATGATTCCAAATATTTAATAAATTTTACCAAATTACAAACATATAAATTTCAATAAGTAATTTAAAAATAATTCTCATTGTCAAAACAAATAATGGGTTTTTAGAAACAATATCTATGAAAAGATTGGCACTTGTTTATTCCCAATTCCAAAGTGAAATTAATCCCAATTACCACCATTGAATTACATATGAAAAATATATTCTATTAACACTTTTAAACAAATTAAAAAGATTATATAACCATATAATTAAATTATATGAAGATGCATTTTTGATGTAAAATGCAGTATTTTTCACTATTCATTAAAAAATTAACATTGTCAGAAAAATACCAAAAATTTATCCAATGTAAATTTCAATGACCCAATCATAAAGAATAAGATTATTTAGACAAATAGAGATTATAAAATTTTAAAAAGTTTTATTTAAAAATGGTTTTCCATCAAAAGGCAGTAAAACAATCTTTTAAAGATATTAGTGTATTCCAAGTTTAAGATTGAATTTATTCTCTCTTTAAGCATATAAAACACTATCTAATTCATAAATAGACATAGACAAGAATATATATTTTTCATTACTTTCTTGGGATTTACATCCTTCCCCCCTTTAGAAAATTGCGTCCCCACAATTTATTTACTTGTCGAATAAGTGGGGGTATTTATCCCTCATTGCATTTTCAGATTACCATGATTCCTCTTCACTCATGTGGGTTTTACACAAAACCATTACTTGATGAATGACCTTATTCCGCAACACTTGCTCCTTGTGGTCAAGAATCTGGACCAGTTGTTCCTCAAAAGATAGATTATCTTCTAGCTGAACTACCTCTGGACTCAAAACATGAGATGGATCTGACATGTACTTCCTTAACATTGAAACATGGAAAACATTGTGTGTCTGAGATAAAATCGGAGGTAAAGACACTCGGTATGCAACTGATATAACTCTCTCTAAAATTTCATATGGTCCAATGAACCTTGGACTCACGTTTCCTTTCTTACCAAATCGCATCACACTTTTCCGTGGAGATACTTTGAAAAAAACATGATCACCTACCTCAAAAGAGAGACCCTTCCTCCTATTGTCCGAATAACTCTTCTGCCTACTCTGAGCGGTTCTCATGTGTTTCTGTATTAGCTGAACTTTTTCCTCAAACTCTTCTAACAATTTTGGTCCCATCAACTTCCTTTCACCCACTTCATCCCAGAATGCTAGAGTTCGACACCACTTCCCATATAATGCCTCAAATGGTGCCATCTGTATACTAGAATGAAAACTCTTATTATAAGAAAAATCAACCAAATAATGATGTTGGTCCCAACTTCCCTGATAATGCATCGAACAAACATGTAGAATATCCTCCAAATTCTGAATCATTCCTTCTGACTGCCCATCTGATTGATGATGAAAAGTTGTACTAAAATTTAATTCAGTACCCAACGACTTCTGAAGGCCTTTCAAAAAGTTAGAAGTGAACATGGGATCATGGTTAGATAAAATGGAGAGAGGAAATCCATATAACTTGACTGCCTCTTTAAGATACAAATGAGAAAGTTGATCTAGGGAAAAAGTATCTCGTATAGAAAGGAAATTAGCATATTTAGTCAAGCTATAAACTATAACCCATATTGCATTATTACCTCGACATGTCTTCAGAAATCCCACAACGAAGACTATGGATATATCCTCCCATTTCCACTCTGGCACTGGTAAAGGTTGAAGCATCCCTTTCTATAACTACCGCTCTACTTTAACCTATTTACAAGTCAAACACTTCACAGTAAAATCACCAATATCCCTTTTCATTCCATCCCACCAGTAAAACTCCCGAAGATCTCTATACATCTTAGTACTACCTGGATGAACTGAAAACATAGAACTATGAGCTTCACATAACAACTCTCTCTTCAACTGTGAATCACAAGGCACAAAAAATCTCTTCCCCAAACTCAAAAAACAATCATTATCAATGTTTAATTCAGGCAACTTACCCTTTTGAACTAGCTCTACCTTTTTCTGCAACTCGCTGTCTTTCTTTAGTGCTTCCTTAATTCTGTCTGATAGAGAATATTTCACTGATACCTAAAACAAAACAGAAGGACATCCTGCACCAATAACTTCTATGCCAAAGTTCATCAAATCCTTAACCCTAGGATCACATTCCAAATGCAACATTGTTAATGAAGCATTACTTTTTCGACTCAAAGCATCAGCCACTTTATTTGATTTTCCTGGATGGTAATGAATTGTACAATCATAATCCTTGATTAATTCTATCCATATCCTCTGTCTCATGTTCAATTCTTTCTAAGTGAATATATTCTTTAAACTTTTGTGATTGTTATATATTTCACACATTACTCTATACAAATGATGCCTCTAAATTTTTAAAGCGAAATCAACACTAGCTTATTCCAAATCATGTGTAGGGTAATTTACCTCATGAGTTTTCAACTAACGCGAATCATAAGAAATTACCTAATCATTCTGAAGTAGGACACAACCATGTCCTTTCAATTAAGCATCACTGTTGATAAAAAAACTCTCCATTCTTAAAAGGTACTTCCAAAACTAAAGCATTCACCAATCTTATTTTCAATTCCTGAAAACAATCATCACATTCTTTTGTCCAGATAAACTTAACAACCTTCCAAGTTAGCTTAGTCATTGGACTAGATAACCATGAACAATTTCTAACAAACCATCAGTAATAGCCTGCCAAACCAAGAAAACTATGAATCTCGGTTACATTTTTGGGTCTTTTCCATTCTTCCATAACCTTTGTTTTTGCAGGATCAATAGTTATCCCATCTTTAGAAACATTGTGACCAAGGAAAGAAATTTGTTGCAACCAAAACTTACACTTTCTGAATTTCCCATACATTTTATTTTCTTTTAAGGTTTTCAAAATAACCCTTAAATGTATTTCATGCTCTTTACTTTTAGAAAACACCAAAATATCGTCAATGAAAAAAACGAAAAACTGATCCAAAAACTCATGGAAAAATCTATTGATAAGGTCCATGAATATAGTATGTGCATTGGTAATCCCAAAAGGCATTACTACAAATTAATAATGGCCATATCTTGTACGAAATGAGGTCTTTGGAATATCTGCTTCCTTTACCTTCAACTGATGGTACCCCGATCTTAGGTCAGTCTTTGAAAAATACTGAGCTCCCTGGAGATGATCAAACAAATCAATGATATGAGGAAAATGATATTTGTTATTAATCATGATGTTATTCAAGGCTCTATAATCAATGCAAAGTGTCATTGAACCATATTTATTTTTAACAAATAAGATAAGAGTACCCCATGTGGATGTGCTAGGTCGAATGAATCCTTTCTCTAATAAATCTTGAAATTTCTCCTTCAACTCTAAAAGTTCAATTTGATCCATTCAATAAGGGGGTTTTGAAATTGGATTAGCATCAGGAACTAAGTCAACAGTAAATTCAACTTCTCGATCTGGTATTATTTAGGCAACTCATCAAAAAAAACATCAGGATACTCATTTACCACTGGCACATCATTAATCTAAACAGTTCCTTTGTTTTCAACAATATGCGTAAGGTAACATTCATTTCCATATTTTACAAGTTTCTCAGCCTCTTGAAATGTTATCAATAGTAAGGGTTCATTTTTGTATACAAACAGAAAGTCTTTCTGAAAAGAAACTTCTTTATCTCTACAATCAATCATAGCATGGTAAACAGAGAGCCAATCCATACCCAGGATAACATAAAACTCTACTAGAGGTAAAAAAATAAGGTTTGCAAGTAGGTTCTTTCCACGGATAAGGATAGGAAGATTCTTATAAATTATTTTTGCCCCAAAATTTCCCCCAGGTGTCTTTACCACAAGTTCAGGAGTAATTTCTTGAAATGGTATTCCCATTTTACTAGAAAAGTATTCATAGATGAAAGAATGTGTAGACCCTGAATCAAATAACAAACTGGCATAATCTGAAAAAACAAACAAAGTACCTGATACCACTTCTTTTTATGGGCCAACATCTATTGAAGTAGTTGAAAAGGATTTCACCACCCCTTTCCGCTTGTAGTCTAACTTCTTCCCATCACTCGCGCTCTTTATCGGACACTCGTTTTCATAGTGACCCATCTCATTGCACTTTAAAAATTTTACTAACTGTAAATCAAATTTGGTCTTACTATCACCCTGATGTTTTTCAGTGAAATAACGAGCCTTATGTACCATCATACCACATTGGTAGCACTTTCCAAAATTCAGAGTACATTCCCCATCATGAATTTTAAAAAATTTATCACAAACTAGAAACTTATTTTTCTTACCATCAGACCTTTTTGAAGAATTATTCCCTTTCACCTGCCACCTTGGTCTCTTCTTCTGCTAGTTGTTATAGAACACTTGATCATCGACAAACTCAATTTACACCTTCTCAGCACATCGAACAAGTTTTTCAAAACTTTTGAACTCACGAGAAGCCAATGCCCTTCGATATTTTGGCTTTAATCCTAAGTAAAAACAATTGATTTTACTATCAAGGTCTCATATAAAATATGGATCATACCTTGTCAATTGAGTGAAATTTTATTCATAAGCAGCCACATAGTCGTTCTCTTGCCTTAATTCCAAGAATTATTTTTCCATCCTAAGTCTAACAGCCTTAGGAAAATACTTCTCAAGAAACATACCTTTGAATTCATCCCAGTCGAGAGCATCAATTTCATTAGCGTCCCTGATATTTTTAACCATTGACCCCCACTGATCTTCTTCACCCTCCAAACGGTAAATTGAAATACTAACATTTTGATTGTTTGAACACCCCATGACATCGAAAATATTCTCCAGTGCTTTAATCCACCCTTCAGCTAGCACATGGTCCGATGATCCCCTAAATTATGGGGGATGTTTCCTCATGAAATGTTCCACCACTTATATGTTCCTCTGCGGTTGATCTGGCCGATCTCATGCATGGATCCCACCACCATTTATCACTTGATTCAACTGTGCCATTACTACAAACAAACTGTTTAGTTCCAATTCTGACCATCTCAGGATGCGGATTCAGAAGGTCATTTCCTTCTGTATGCCTTCCTAGCACTGCTTCCCTATTTCCTCTGTAGAAAACCATTCTGAACAAACATGTCTTAGATGAAGCAACATGGTAATCTTCAAATGCTACATCATTTCAATTTGACCATATTAAAAAAAATATTTTAGGATAATAATTTAATAGAATTCTACTCCTAAAGTTATCTAAACCGACCTCTGATACCATCTATAAGGACTCGGCCTTAAACATTACTTAATCTTGAGTTACTTCAAGAATACAAGTTGAGGATCATTTCAGGTTTAGAGTTTTAGAGAATTAGATCATAAATCATGCATTACATTCCACATTTAAACAAAGTGGTTACATAAAAGATAGTACTCATTTTACCATCACCGGAAACATATTTAAAATAAAACATGGATTCTTTCTTGACACTTTCTTGACACTATCATCAAATCAAGTACCTTTCCCTTTACCTGTGAAGAACATTTCAAAAACATGGGATGAGCATAAAAAGATTAGTAAGGGATATAAAAGTACGAAATTAAAAGATTAGTCCATGTATGAAATCATAATTTACTCATAAAACATAAGAATTTTAACATACCACATCAAATCATGAATAAATCATAGAAATCATAAGACATAAAGGTAACTTGAGGCATTCATAACATTCTTACGTAGGGAGTAACCCTCATGGTTACGTTTGGAATACCCATCACAGTATATTTCCTAAATCTCTTCATAGAAACCTTAATGTTTAACCCCTTCGCATTACCCAATGCATTGGAGATCTATATCGGGATCACCTTCACTTAGTTTATCACAAAACCACATGTCTTCAAAAACAATACCCAAGAACCATAACATAATCGCATCACATAAAACATGCATAAAGGAAACAAAACATTTCCACATTTCAATCACAAGATATCAATAAAACATTGATAAAAACATTATCAAAACCATTTTCAATACCAAAATAAAAGAAAAGTAAAACATGGTATTAATTTTTCATTTAAAAAAATATATGGATTGTAGAGGAAGCTGAAACTCAAATAATAGTCATGGCGGTGGAGAAGTCATTGTCGCCTCATAAATACGACAAAAAAATCCCTTTTGTCATTTAGTAAAATGCTTCATATAAAAAATATTCCATTTGAATAATCATAAAAGTAAAAGGGGTTTATACACCATATAAAATAAAGTTGTGTATAAAACAAAATATGCCTCAGTGAAAGGAGATTGAGACGAAGTCCCTTACCTCGGGTCCGACTTGACTCGATCATTCTTTAAAGTCATGAATAATAAACTTGAGTTAATTTCTACTTTCTTAAGAACCTTTTTCAAGATCATTATTCCTTTTATATCACTTATTACCATGTTATGAACACTATGTAATTATTTAAGTTAATAATGGTTGTTTTGTCGATCATTGGGACTTGAGTCAAAAATAAACTCTTTATAATTACAAGTTGTTCATGTGGTAAAATATCCATTATATCCAGAATTATATTCATGATGTAGATATCATATATATCATATATATCCATTATATACATGTGATTGTAATATTACATAACATTTAGAAGTATGAAATTAAATGCACCATTCATGGAGACGGTAAGTCTTACGTACGCATGAACGCTACTTTCAATTCTATTTCCTATTTAATTTAATTGAATAATAATGATATAAAGGTATATTATAATTCCAATACAATAACATATATAATATTATTAAATCCATCCTTTATATGTCCCACATATGGAATTAACGAATCAAATCACTTTGAGGGGGCGGTAGTCTGCACTTCCTAAATTGAAGATATCACATTTACGAATAATGGAATCCATAAAGGTATCCCATAAATAAAAAATAAAGAATATTAAGGAAAAAATAAACATATTATATATCATATATAAATACAGTGACATCTTAATGGACACCTTTGAAGGTGTTATAAGAATATTGATCAATCATCGTTTCGTGAGGCAGAAATTCGCCATCCATAGAAACAATATGTTCTTTAACCATTAGATGTAGGTGTGTGTATGTGTATCTAGAATAATTCATATAAAAACATCCTAGTATATTTAAAATACTGGTGTTGTTACAAAATATATGAATAAAAAGAGTTTAGGGGGTTGGATAAGCAAAATAATACAAAAGAACATTAGAGAAGACTTTACCTTTAAATCAGGTAACTCCTCTTGCTTTGTACCAAAAGGGTTTCCTGAAGAGCTTTCTGCCTAAGGTAAGGATTCTAGGATGGAGTGAGGGAGGTAGAGAGATAAAATGAGCAGATATTGGATGAGAAAATATCTTGATAAGTGTGTGTAAAGAGGTAGAGATGGGGGCCTTTTATAAGAGGAGAGGAGGGGCACTCTTGGAATGTTATAAAATGTTACTTTATATTGAAATGTGTTTCGGATTTAAAAGGTACGAAATTGATATATTTAGAGGATAAGGTGATAAGGGTTAGAAATATACTCATCCAATAGGTCTTTTACAAGTGTATGTCTTAGATGTTTACATTATCTTTTCATTTTATTTAAATCGTTCATTAATGAGGTAATCACTGCATCATCATGATGTCATAAATAATTTAATTTATTTAATATCTAAAAATTATAAAAAAAACACTATGATATAGGAAATATTTTTATATTTAAAATAACTATTTATATTCTAATAGATAATTTATTGAGACAAAATTAAAAATGTTTTACTCAGGTGATACATCCTTTGTTATATTTAACTTTCTTTAAAAATAAAAAGATAAAAAGTCATTATCACACAAAAGTGATTCCATGGGGTCCCCAAGTTTGGCACAAGGCATTCCATGGTTAGTAATGACCCAACTAGTAGCATTAGGATACATTTTGGGGTCATTTTATTATTATTATGATATTATTTTATTATCCTTAACTACCAGATTACTAATTAATCAATATAATTAAAGATAATTACCGTCGTTACTATTCATAAAGTTGAAAAACAAAAGAGTATTGATTTCATAATTTGGAACTTCTAATTCCAAATACGTAATCCATTTTACCAAATTCGAAATGCAGAAATTTCAATAATTAATTTAAAAATAATTCCCATTGTCAAAACAAATAGCGGTTTTTTTAGAAACAAAATCTATAAAAAGTTTGGCACTTTTTTATGTCAAATTCCAAAGTTAAATTAATCCCAATGACCAAAATTGGATTACACGGTAAACATATATTCTATTTACACTTTAAAAACAATTAAAAAGATAATCTATCCATATAATTAAATTAGATGAAAAATGAAATTTTGATGTAAAATGCAGTATTTTTCACTATTAATTAAAATTGAGCATTGTCAGAAAAATACCAAAAATTTATCCAAGGTAAATTTCAATGTCTCAATCATAAATAATAAGTTTATTTGGACAAATATAGCTTATAAAATTGTAAAAAGTTTGATTTAAAAATGGGTTTCCATCAAAAGGAAGTAAAATAATCTTTTAAAAATATTAGTGTATTCCATGCTTAAGATTGGATATATTCTCATTTTAAGCCTCTAAAACACTATCTAATTCATAAATAGAAATAGGTAAGAATATATATTATTCATGAATTACTTGGGATGTTACATCGTTAAAATGTTCACACAATGAATTGATGATATAAACATAAGGATTATATTTAAGAAGATGGTCTGGATTAGAGAGAATGTAAAGAAAAGAGTTATACGATCTACTAAAAAACTAAAAATAAAAGGGGTAGAAAATAAACATGTTATTCATGATCTCATCTTCAAGATTTAAGGTTGAATAAGATGTTATTCCTGTGGTTTTATTATATCATCAGAAGAATAAATTTTATGTTATTCATAGAATAAAATCTCATGGTGTAATTTTAAATCATATTCTTGTAGATACAAATAATTTCATCAAAAAAATTGTTGAGTTATTTATTGAAGTAGGGAAAATAGTTCTCTATCTTTCCATGGTAGAAAATACGGAGGGCCATTGAGATAACTCCAAAATTTTACTTATAAAGAAGTGAGTTTTTTTTATGATTTCAGTTCATAGGAATATTATTATTCATATTCTTTAGATGTATTTTAATTATGGTGAACCATGAAAAGTCCCTCACCTAAATTATATCTTTCATATATTATTCATCAGTTAGAGTAAGATAAATTAAAGTGTTCATTAAAGCGAGAGACTAGGATCTATAACCAAGAAAGAATGTTTTTAAACATATAAATTCTAATTCACCACACCTATAAGGTTGTAATACCCACTAAGAATCTTATAATTTTTTAATTACCTTGATAATTTTATTTTCATTCCATGAATAATAAATTACTTTTTATTATTTATCAATGTTTTTATAGTAATTGTTCCAGATGATTTTTAATCAATTCATTTTTTTGATATTTTTTAAAGAAAATATATAAATATATTAATTAAAATATATTTTAATGGATTTGACATCTTAAACAATTAAATTATATCTTTTAGCTATTGTATAGGTTGAGGAATGGTATGTTAAAAGGATGTGTTGTTGATGAAGTAACCTTAGTAAGAATAAGTGCCAAAAAACATTGAAATAGGTGATAGAACATGAAGAGATATATTTAATAGATGTATGTTTTTTCATTCTGGTGTGTTTCACCCTGAATGGTTTATTCGTGGGACGGTTCATGAGGTCTAGTGTGGGGTTTTTCTATTCAGAGTTTGGTGTTTAACTATCATGGAGAGGATGTTTGGTAGTGGCATAACGAATATCTGTTTCAGTATGGTAACCCTAATTTTCAGTTTATATAAAGTGGGAATGTATTGGGAATAATGAACATAAGGGTATGTATGGTTTTTAGTAACCCTTTTTGTATAGTCTTTGAATAACCTGAAAATCTTAAGTCAGTGTGTGATAGTTCTTAGAAATTTTTGTGTAATTTTCTGTGAGTGTCCATTGGGGCATGCTCTATGATGCCATTGTTTGAGGCCATATGTTTTTATTTTTAGTTCTTCTTTTGTTGATGTAATTATACCATAATATTTTTGGTGTACCCTAGAATGGTATAGGTAATAACTATTTAATTATAAATGATCATTTATTATTTCATTTAGATTTTTTTTGTGTTATTACTTTAATTGGATTCATGCAGTTGAGGACATTTTGACTCTAATATCGAGGGATGAAAAGGGAGGTTAGGGTAAGATTTATTATGTGTTTCTAAATTATCACTAGCATGGAATTACAATGTCCAATAAAATAATGATTAATTTTGTTTCCAGTTTTATTTAAAATGAAAAGGCTTATCCAAATTATTTATTATTTTACTAACCAAATTAAATTAGATGCACATATTCACCGATCTTTGGGTTCTCTTTCATTGTATTTTACCATAAAATTAAATAGATAAGTCACTATGAGATCCATGGTGAGGTTTTATTATTTTACAATAGGTTATCAAACTATTTTGTTATTTTATAGGCTGTGATAGTATTTTTAATTCATTTTTTTCATCTTTGGGATATTATTTTGTTGGAGGTTATTATGATTTTGGATTTGGTGGTTTCCTTGTGTGATCTTTTCTTATGACCATATCCCCTTATTTGTTCTTGTAAAATGGTTGTTAAAGATAATATTGAGTAATAAGATTCAATAATTCTCTTTAATTATGTGAAATTATAGAATTACCATTTTATCAATGAGTAGAAGGTTGGGTATATCATGATAAAAACATAATCCTAATAATGTAATTGAAGAATGAAATGTGGTTCACAAAAAATTATTTATGTTAATTCATATTAAAGTTACATTTTCATTATACTAGAATAAAGTTCATACAATTTAATCATTGTCTACAACTATTGGTTTGAATGTAGCTCCCTTTAAAATAGGTTAATCACTTAATGTTGGCAGTGAGTTAATTCTATAAAATCTGAAATTGAGGTCATGTTGTTCATCGAAGAGACCTGAAATTAATATGATAGAATATTTAAAAAACAGAAAGTTGTTGAATATTTTTCTTATTGAAAATTGGTATTGTTTTATACAGATACTTTTTTTATAAATGTATATGTTTAGAAAGTTTTTGGTACTTTTTTGTAGAACTAGTTAATGTATGGATTTGGGCAGGTTATGGTGGAATAATTAGAGGGGTGGTGTGGCATTTTTGTGTTGGATAGATTTATATGGTTGATATAGAAAGGGTGAATGAAATCTATATTTATTGTTTTTGGATTATGTGGTCATAGAAATATTTTAATCACATGGTGGTTGTTTTGGTAATTATTTGGTTATTATGCGATTTTTTATAGATGCCTGATGACATGGAATTTTTGCAGTAATAATGAAAATTATAAAGTGTATAGGAAAATAATTTTATAAATAATTATTTGTTAGAAAACTATTAGTGATTGAAATTAATGGTTTATGGATGAGATTAAAAATGGTTAAAATATTAAAAATTTATTTACATTAAATATGGGTAAATTATTTTCATAACTAACATAAAATTACTAGAAAAATAGTAAATATGAAAATGGATAATTATAATTTGAATAAAAAAATCATATTTGTTGTGATGGATTTTTTTAGTAAAAAGCTGAGGATGATTAGTGCTGTACTGATGAAAAGTGTTGTCAGGGAGTGGGGGTGATAAGGTGGTGATGTTTAGAAGAATTAACTATGTTGTTTTGGTATAGAAAGTTATGGTGGACTTTTCTGTGTCAGTGATATATATATATATATATTTTACATTTGATATTATACACACACCAAAAGAGTTAGATTACCCTAGAAATAACAAAATTGTTGTGTCTTCTAGGTGTTTCCCTCAACATTTGGGTTGGAATGCGAATTGATGAATGACTACTATCTTTTCCCTGATTCCATTTCTAGGTATGATATCAATTGTAATGACCTATGATTATGATGTATATGATTTGATGTCCATGGGTTAGAGTGAAATACAATTGATTTTATGATGTTGATGGTAATATAGTGATGTGACTATGCTTTTATAGATGATGTGATATATGGTGATGTTTGTCAAAGGTAGGGGTAATAAGGTTGATTTCCATCATGTTCAAGATAAACTATTGATATGAGGATGTGTTATGTGGTTGTATTGAGGTTGAGGTATGTGGATATAAAAATAAAGATATAGAAATGGTACATGGTTTTATATTGTGACATGGGATATTCTTTATGTTGGCATGGATGTTGGAGGAATGAGAGAACCATGAATTTTTATTTTAGGAAAATTTATTGAAAAAAACTAGGATATTGGGTTGAGGTCAATTATTTATATTTTAATTCAATACTTGGAATGTTCAAACTGTGAAAAAAATTGATGGCCTGAGAAATGTTATTATAAAATTTACATAAACATTGAAGCAAGATTGTTTTTGGGTAAATGTGATCCATACAAAAAAATAGCAATAATAAATAGAATTCATCATTTTTGATGACCACTCCTTCCATGGAAGCCACCACAAACCTCTTGGGTGATTTCCTCTCCTCTAATGCATCAATTTGTTCCACTAACCACCTTAATAATCTTTTACTAATGTTTCAATATCCTCATAAATATTTTTCCCACCAATTTGATCATTGTTTATTACATAATAACTTTTAAAAAGTCCATCCCTCTAGTCCCCTGAAATCTATCCATCCAACATATCCTCATTTGATGAATATCCAAAAAATAAAGAAAACAATCTTTTCCATCCTATTAAATCATCAACGGAGTAAAGAGTGAATTAGAAAATAATATGTTAACACTATGGTACCATTCCTCTCATAGCTCTCTATGTGGAGTGTGTCAAATTATTGGCAGTTAATAGAGCCTAGAATTATAAGAAAATATGCATGATAATCATTAGTTGTGGGAGTCCTAGTATCTAATGATCCCACCATGGTAGGTTTACCTATCTCTATGGAAGCTAATAAAGTAGAAAATATAGATATATCGATTAAAGTTTTATGATTTTGAGATATATAAACATCCTTACACTAAAAAAATTCCATGAAAAAAATCCTTGACTCTAATGCACCTGATAATGATATAGAGGCACCAAGCACAATCTCATGATTTTCATAAGCAGAAGTAGCCACTAGTTATTACTTATGCTTCCCGGTATAAGAGGAAACCACTTGGGGAAATGCGACATTGTCAAGATATCCTGCTGATAGAAAAAAATCCACTAATAAAATAGAAGGATCCAATTCAACATCATTATTTTGACTATTAGTGAAATCAACATCCCATTATGAAAGATAAATTTCCACTTGTACTATATTGAAAACACTAGACATATTAGGAGTGAAATTTTTTTCTTATCCTAGAGGATCAAGAAACAAACCCAGACTTCCATTACCAATATACTGACCACTAAAATATTTCGAAGTGGTACCAGCAACAACATCAGTAGATGTTTCTTCATAGTAAAATGTATCATAATTAGTCACCCATGTCCCGTTGTAATTACCACACATTCTACATGTAGTTATAGATGTCAGAGACACTATATGATTATATTTACATTACTCTACCGAGTGTCCATTTAATTTTCAATTGTAACATTTAAATCCCCTATAGAATTTTCCTTTGACATGAAATATACTCGAGTAGTTGGTATATAAATCAACAACATGTTAAAATTAAGATTCTAGTTCAAACATAAATTCACTAGAAATAAAATACACAGTATCAACAAGTGGAAGAGAAATATTGAACCCAATAAAAATACGAGCAAAGTAACCAAACTTGGTCATACTAGTCTTCTTTTCAAATTTAATTGTTAGACCTACATCCAAGGAAATATCACATAGAATAGAGAGGATCTGAAAACAAAATTCAACCCTTCAAAAAATCCAAGATTATGAAACATTATTTTTGTCCTAGAAATAATAAAATAAAGGATCCCAAATTTGAACCATTAGGATCTATTGTTTGTGGTTAAAGAAACTAAAACTCCATGAAATAAATTTCTAATACACTTAAAAAAAGTTAATGTGATAGAATATCATAAAAATTGAAATGTTGTTCCAATCATTAAATAATGAAATATGGAGCATAAAATTCCTAAAATATTCATGTTTCCATTTATTTACCATTTATTAGGTGAGTCACAAGATGATTTAGTGGTTATAACCTTCAAGTCACTTTTCAAAAACTATAGTTTTTTCTAAATAAATGGAAAGTGAATCATTTATTGAGATGAGAATATGGACACAGATGTCATCACTCTAAGGGATAGATAAACACTTATCAAAGGAATGATTCCTTACCCATTATTCATCTACCGTTGGGTAGATATAACCTTCCAAATAAAAAAATGAAGATGCATGATGCTCATACATAAGTTATCCTATCACTATTGATGACATTGTATGTTTAGTTCTTGGATTTAATTCTATTTTCATTACTATATGGTTATTTAGGTTTTCATTTTTAAACACTTGTTTCTATATGAAATTTACATGAAATTTGGGATATTTATTTTCATTTTATATTTTAAAAATGATTTTTGGTTTTCATTATATATTTTTGTTATTTTGATTTCATTGTATCCTATTTTTTTATAACCTCGGTTCAAGTAGCTAACATATATTCAATTAGATAGAGGATTTAGGAATCATATGATTCTTTATTCTAATCTCAATAAGAGTTTCTAGTGGGCGAAGGTGATAGAAAATTAGATATAGATTTATATATATGATTTTGGATGGGTTTTAATGTTATGATATATTGGGGATTTCATGAGTTTGGTAGGTAAAAATTGATAATTAAAACCTAATGTGTAATTTAGTAAGGTATGATAGATATGAAATAAGATATTAGGGCCTCCTTTGATATAAAACATGGACATTAATATGATCAAACTATAATGACAACATAATTAAGATTTAACAGTAGATAACTAGTAGATATGTATGAATTATGTTTCTCTACACTTAAGGAAAAAATATGGTAAATTTAGTAGAAGTTAAAATTATATTGACTCAATAAACATAATAAAATCAATTATTAAAATCATATATGTTTCCTTTTAGGAATGTAGAGATGGTTTTTGGTCACCATATATATGTTTTTAATATTATATAAGATAAACCTGATGATTTGGTTGACTATAATAGGGTTGACCAAACTAAAGATGATGAGTCTTGGAAAAGGATATTTCATGAGTGACAAATACATGGTTTTGAGAGGTATGGGGGGGGAGTGTCTATGATATGGAGATGAAGCACTGAGGATATGAAAATTAATTTTAGTTTTATCCGTATTAAGATATATAATTAGGTATATTTTTCAATTAAATGAGAGGAACTACATGCTAGAAGTGGATTCTATTCCATTGACATAGCTAAGATGCAATGGATTTGTGATATTATTTAAGAAGAAGTTCTAGAAAGAGTTAACTTTTCAATAATGAAGGATGTGGAGAGGTAAGTGTTTCCATCCTTCCCATAGGGGAGCATGTTTATATAAGAGATCAAGTATATATTCAAGCACATCCTCTACTATAATGACTCAGGATTATTAAATACCTTCAATTAATAATATATTTGATAGATTGTTTCCCAAAAAACATTTAATTAATGTAACACATACCTAAAATTAATCACAACAAATTAAAATTATTTTAATATTATAATTATTAGAAATTAAAAGTTAATAATTAATTAAAATAGCTACATGCTTATTATTATTCTATAATTTTTCAAAAAGGTTACTATTCAAGGAACCATATAAAATAAATGTTATTGTATTCTAATATATTAAATTATATTGTTCTCAGTCTAAATGTCATTATAATAGGTAATATTTATATTAAAAAAAATAATACTACAACATATAAAAACTATTTTTTACTTAAGTCATCATGCTTTGACATATCATATTCTTAAAAGAGGATATTTTTAAAATGCTACCATCCAACTTCCCTCTCCAGATGAAATATATAATTTTTTTCAATAAAATATATGACCCATAAATATCTTTTTATTTCCAAACTATCCACCATGAATGGGAATAAAGTCTTCTTCTATTAATTTTTTTTCTAAACACCTTAATTTTCCATCCATTGATTGAAGGATGTTCACACAGATTCCAAAAATCTATTTATTGGAGAAATTATGGACTTAATAATATTACCTTTATTAGTATTGTGTAAATACCATATGATTTATCTTTATTTAAGGCTATTAAAAACAATGTTACTAAATATCATTGGATAACAAATTATTTTACATGAGTAAGATATGTTATTTATTTTATTATGTGAATCCATTTTAGAAGGATATGAATCCAATTTCTTCCATGTGTTCTTTTTTGATGAGGTGAATGAATCCCTTTTTTATTCTAATGGTTCTTTTTGACAGGTTGAAAAAAAAACCCATTTTCTTTTATTGGGTTTATTATTATATGATGAATTATTTATTTCCCGTGGAAATCATTGTTATGGAGGATTATGTATGGGGTGTTATATCACTGTCAAATTTATTGGTCAATATTTTATATCACATGATATACATTAGCATGATACATCTTGAATAATATTACAAAATAAGTGTTAAACATCTTGTATATGGTAAAAAAAATAGAGGTTGAGGATACTTTGATACAAACATAGGCTAAAGTGTAATCCTTCTTAGATATTATAACAAACTAAATCAGGGTCTTAATTTTATATTCAGACAATATTGTGATAAAATATTCCAATGTATAAGCCATAGTATTATTCTTATTCTAAAGTCTATGTCATGCTGTCAGAGATCATATTTATTGACTCATGTTTCTAAAGTCTTATGATTCATGAATTATGTTATTCCAATAAATTTTCCATGATTTATATTATATGATTTGTTGGATATAACATCATTTTATCTATTGATTATATATATAAATATATTCACACCTTATTCTAAATTTTATATTTTTTTATATCACTTATATTTTCAATTATGGATCATTTATGATCACCCCATTTTAGGTTTCCATTTCCATAGGTTATGAAGAAAATTAATATGTATCATTTTTATAGAAATGTATATTGTGTGGAGGATTTTTGGGAGATATTGTATAATTTCTAAGATAATGTAGTTGAGTATATAGTAAGAATAATTACTATTTAATACATATAAAAGGTATTTTATTTGTTAAATATTTACCCTAAATATATAAATAACTTAACCTAAAAATATACCTGGAATTTAATTGATGTACTATATGTGAATGGTGTTGTAATTAAGGATTGGTATCCATGAAAAATATTAATGTTTTATGTTTTTAAAATCAGATCTGAGTGTATAGGCTTAGGGTGACTTTATTGGATTTAAATAAGAGTTTACTTAAAATTGTTGGTTAGAATTCTATTTTTCAAATATAAATTATGAGTTATAATATTCATTAAGGACATATAGTTTAATGTTGATCATATTTTAAGATTTATAAGTAAACCATTATGTTTGTTATACTTAATATTTTATGTTTTTACGATGATGATAATATATCTCATAGAATACACTATGAATAAGTATAAATAAAGCATAATATCCTATAGTTTCATTATGAAATTTTATGAAGGAGTTAAAAATATTTCAGTTAGAAAACATAATAGGGAATGATTATGGATAACATTGACTAAAACATATTAATTCAAAGAGATTAGGAATATAGTAATTGATATGAAAATTTATAGACAATGTTCATGTCAAAAATTGATAAAATAGATTTCAATGATTTTCAGGCATATAATATAGTAAGAAAGTTCATTAAAATTTTTATGCAGATATTTTTTTGGATATGCTAAGATGTAATAGAGGACCCAACTTTAATAAAATAAGATTAAAATAAAATTTTCAAATAATTAAAATAAAATTTCACTTGATATGATCTATTAGGATTGAGTTTTCATGATCTTGTGATCATTTACACAAAATTTATTGATATAAATATTGTTTTTTAGTATTTGGTTGTTTAAGGATAAAAATGAATCTATAAATGAAACCTATCTAGAATCTATAATGTCTTATAACTGAATAAGGAAGAAAATAATAATGATTTATAATCATATAAAATTTATGATATTATATAAAATGTTACTTTCCTAGTATTACCAATAGTACGGAGGCTGAAATCTAAATAGAAATTAAATATTGATTACTTATGTCTATTTTTGTTAGTGAGTGATATTTTTAAACAATGTTCTGGTATATTCTAAATAATTGGAAGACTGTATGAAACATCTAGAAAATTTCTTAATTATTTTTGCTTTAATGGTTTGGAAATATATATTCAATTTTTTAAATAACTATAATAATTTACATTACAAAAAGGGTATAATTTTTTGGATAACTATTTAAGAAGACATGATTTAGGGATGTATGAATATCAATTTTAATATATGATTTGTTTTCATGTAATAAAGGTTTTATTGATTTTAAATTTTTTTGTATGATAGTATTCATGTCTTGGTTATTGATAATTTATTCTTTATATTGTTAATATATTTGGATACCTATTTATTTAAATGGGGTTACCATGTTGACAATTTCATTATATGAATCCTCTTTAAAAGAATATGAAATCTATTTTCTTTAATTGATTAATTTTGATGTGATGAATGAATCCCAATTTATATTTACTTTGTCTTTTTTTATGTGTTCAATTAAACTCATTTTACATCCATGGGATCTTTATGATATGATGAATAATTGAGTTTAGGTGTTATTCAAATAATTGGATGATGATAGGTCTGGTCCAATATCACCCTCCAATGCATTGGATAATGTTTTTATAACTCATTATATAATGTTTCATGAGACTTTTAGGATATACACATGAAATGATGATGAGACTTCTTGGATATTTGGACAAAAATAAATGGTGATCCTTCTTGGATATGCCCACAGACTAAATATTGAACCATCATGGATATGCTCAGAAACAAAATCATGGTCCATCTTGGATATTAATAAAATTAGATGATACAACATGATTATGTTTATGTCATATTTTTATACTTATTATCTTGAATATGTTATGCTCTCATGGCTCATTTTTATTGACTTATTTCATTGGTATTTAGATTGGTGTATTTTTTATACCAAGACTAATTCTATGGAATTTTTTCTATGCTTTTTTGGGTATATTTTTTTTTAGTTTTGTTAAAACCCTAAGATTTTATGATATATAACTCTCTAAATTAAATTAATTTCTTTGATATCTTATGTTACATACAACCACAAGTCTACATATAATGTAATATAGTATATCATTACAAACATACAGTTAAATATGATTAGATAATAGAAATAAAAAATTCAAAAAAAAATTGCATAAATGATTTATATAATGAAAATATATTGATAAATAAGTAATAAATTTTTACTAAAGTAATTATTTTCTTTAAAAGTTTATTTTCTTATTTAAAAATGGGTTTTACTTTTTTTGTTAGAAAACAATATAATTAAAATAAGAAACTTTTTGAATATATATTTTATGAAATGAAATTTATCTTTTTTGAAATTATATAATAATAATTATCATAGAGTTATTTTTTGATATGTTTTTGAAAAGATTGATTTTTGTCAAGGAATAGTGCAAAGAATTAATTTTCATTTAAAAATAACTTTCTAATTAAAAAATTTACAAAGTTATATTTGTTAAAAATGATTCAACAAGTAAAATTATTTAATTTATATTATTAATAATACATTTAAGTTATTTATAAGAGATTTTATATTGGGTATTTTTTAAAACCAATGTACATCAAAATCCTTTTTTTCTACAAAATTACTTTTTATTTTTTTATATGTTAAATTATAAATAAAATTATACCAATTTAGTGAATTTAATATTAAAAAATAGATTCAACATATTATATCAGGAGGATTAAATTTGGTAATTTGATCTCTTTTAACTTTGGTCATTATTAATAATAACCTTTGTAAATATTTACCACCTCAATATTAGAAAAATTGGTAAAATAGGGTTAATACTTTGGAAAAATGAATTGAAATTTCTATAAAACATTCCATTTTACAATTTGATGAGTGAAATTAAGAAATATGGATCCATTTTTTGTGAATGTGTAAATTTTATGATATTTTTCATTGATTATGAGATTTATATTATTTTAATATTAGAATAAATACAAAATGGGACTCTCATGACTTTAATATCTATAAATTTTTTAGATAATTAAAAAGTTGATAAATTTGGATATATTTTTTATAAATACCATTTAATTTTTATCATGATATTTTATTATAAAATTTTATGAATTTAATAATTAAATTATAGTCTTAATCAATCGCTACACGAAATTTATTCAATTAATGGAAAAATAAAATAATCGATTTTAAAAATAATAAAAGTAATACAACTTAGATGGGTTATTGGGTTATAAATACTTTATAGAAAATACAACACATTAAAAATGTGTATTTTCTTTTTATAATAATTTCATAACTATGTTGACTAATTTAATGTTAAAGTAAATGAATAGCTCAAAAAATGACATTAATGAAATTTTAAAATTATTCATAATTTAATAAACGATTTAAAATTTATATAAATGTTATCATCATACGAGTGAATGAGGTATGGTGGAATATTTCCACCATGTTCCACTTATGGGTCAATTATTCTATTATGATAACAATATTTACCATTTTATAGTAAAAAAATATAATATTAAGGCAATTGTCAAAATGTTTAACATGTGTTAAAACTAATAGATAAGGTTTAACACATCACATAAACTAATATAAATATAATTGGATTAAGATAATTGATTTATAATAATCTTATATTCTTAATATGTCAAATTGTATTCAACTTATTGTAAAATTTAGTTTATATTAATTTAATACATTTAATAATTCCCAATAGGGAATGTCACCTCACATATAAAAGGGAACATCTTCTCCTCTATTACTCACAAATTTTGAGCGTTATTTATTAGAATGTGACTACAATAAAACCTTAATATATTCCATCAACACATTATAAAACTTCTATTATTCCCAAAATTCCATCATTTGAAGGATTAATGCGTAATCCAAATGTGTTTTCTCATCAATGAGTTATAACACTTTACCAAGAATTTTAAATTTTATTTCATCATAAACATCCTCCTAACACATATTATCCATTCCAAAGTAATGAAATATATTTCTTCAATATAAATAATTTTTTTATGATGGTGTAAAACACATTATCCACTTTCTTTGAATCCTAATAAAAGATAAAACATCACTCATATGTACATATGACCTTCTATCCCCACATAATAGTGAAATTTTTTTCTTCACAACATAACCACGAGTGTTTTATTGATGGATTTAGTAAATATATATGTAATTTATGATATAATTATTATTGTTAAATTGAATTATTTTTATAAATATTTTATTTAATTTATAGAAAAATAGAAAAATTGTTCATATGTACGTATGTCAAACCATATCAATGAATGGTACAATTATTTGTTCAATATATTATTTGTATTTATAATTTTGTTTATATATACACAATTAATACATATGATATTTATATAATTAATAAAACTATGATGAGTATGTTACTATTATCAAATTATTCAGACAGGATCAACCAAATTGAAACATCCATGAAAAATGAAACTGTTAAAACCTATAAATGACATTTTTAATAAGTAATTATTAATAAATGTGTATTTTATTTATATAATTGGATACTAAATTACAGAAAAATAATTTATATAATTCAGATATTGTAATGACCCAGGTTTTTATAGAATAATACTTTTTCATTTCTATTAATATTTATAAATAATATACTATTTTTACATTAAAGTGGATGATGTTTCTAATAGTGTACTCAATAGGCAACAACGAGTTTCTTTTAAATATTATGTTGCACACAACTTTATGTTTTACTGAAAAATAATATAATAATATAATAATATTAAATTGTAGTTAACACATAGTTATTTTATTGGATGGAATTAACATAACTAACTAAAATATTATTATACAAATTTGTTAAATGTTGTTACATTTATCCAATAAATTTTAGAGGCTTAAAATAATAACAAATCAAATTTTAAGCCTAAAATACTATAATATTCATTAAAAGGTTCTTTTACCACCTTTTAATGGAGAACTATCTTTAAATATAATTTTCAACACTTTTATATGTTTGATTTGATAAAATAAACATCTTCTATAGAAAAGGGTAATATAAATTTTATTTGAATGAAATTTTGCTATTTTTTGAATAAAGTCCATTTTTTAATGAGTAGTGAAAAATACTGCATTTTAATTCAAAACTACCTTTTAATATAATTAATTTATATAGTTAGATTGTCCTTTTAATTGGTTTTATTGTGTAATTGGATTATATTTGTATCATTTAATCCAATTTTGGTCATTGGAAGTAATTTCACTTTGAAATTGGACATAAACTCATGTGAATCTTTTGATAGTTTTTACGTATTAAAAAACACGCTTTTTGGTTTTTATATTGGGAAATGATTTATTTTGATTTATTATAATTTTCTATTTTGAATTGGGAAAAATTAATTCCATATTTGGAATCACGAGGTCAAAATTGTGTAAATAGGAACCTTTTATTTTTAGACATTATGAATAGTTACTTTAGTAAATATTTTATTTACCAAGGTTAAAGGGTAAATCTGGAAAATAAGGGTAAAAAACTAATATTATAATAATATTAAATTACACTAATAGGTGTCCTAATCCTATTTGATGATCTATGTCCGACCATGGCCATCCTTGGGTCTATGTTAGGATCTCATTGAGCCACTTGTGTGTGAAAATGAAAATTACGTAATTTTAATTGAATGTTAAGGAAAATATAACCAAAATATGTATCTTTTATGACACAATGATAATATAGTAGTTACCTTGTTAATGAATGATTTATATAAACGAGACTATAAAAATTAAAATAAATTTATATTTATTATTTTTATTCCATACAAGTATTTTATGAATGTGTATGACTTTTTATCTTTGAATTAATTTAGCTTTTTTAAAAATAATCATGTTTGAATGGATTTTAAAAAAAGTCGTGATATAAATAGTATACAAATTGACATAAAAGAGGTTTAAAAACAAATACTATTTTAATAAATGATATAATAGCCCAAATAATTTAGATCTAGAAAAATGACTTTGATAATGTTTAAAATTCTATTAATAAACTACATGAGGTTTTATTGGAATTTTATTATAACTATATTAACCATATATTATGAATATACAAGAAGACATGGTAATAGTCAAATTAGTTTACTAAGGGTTAATGCTAAAAGAGAAGGTTAAATTTGAAAGAAAAACGTGTCTAAATCCTATTTGTTGCATGTATTTAAACTATACCACATATTATCTTAGAATTAAATGAGTGTTAGACCTTTTGAAAATCAGAATTTAGTTTATAATAAAACAATATTTTAAGACATTCTTAAAGTACCCATCCTCTCTCTTTTAAAAGGCCACTACCTCTAACCCTTACTCACACCTCTAAATTCCATGGGATAGTTCAAACACTACCCAAATAAGCTCCCAAAATCTCCATATTCCTCATATAAACCTCAACGTTGGCCTAAGGTAATTCATGAAGGCCTTTTTGCTTAAATCAAAAAGAGTTTCATGATTTTAGGTAATGTCTTCTCTCAAACTTCATCTATTTATTTTTACTTCTCCAACCCCCTAAAAACTATTTATTAAATTATTTTATAAAAACACAAGTATCTTCATTATACGAGTTTTTTATATGATAATTATTCAATCGACACTCACACACACGTCCATCTAATTGATTTAGAACAAACAGTTTCTTTGGACGACGAACCACTACCTCATGAAACAATGATTATTCAATTATCTCCTACCACCACCAATGGTAGTCATTATAATGTAACAATATTTATATATGATATATGTTATGTTTATATTTTCTCTATTATTCTATAATTTTTATTTATAACAAACCTTTATGATTTTCATGATGTGTAAACATGATATTTTCATTTGAGGAAGTGCGGATTACCACCCCCCAAAGTGATATGACTCGTTCATGCCATAGATGGAACTTAAAAAGGATGGAGTTAATGAACATATCTAAAAAATATAAAAGATGATATTATCATCGAATTATAATATACTTATATATCATTATGTTTTTATTCTGTTAAATATGATATTGAAATGAAAGTAGTGTTCATGAGTACATACTGCTTACAGTCTCCACAAATGATGCATTTCATTTCTTATCTCTAAATTGTATGGACTATTCTAACAATATATATATATATATATAATGCTAATATAAATATATGATATTTAAATCATTAATACAATTCGGGTGATAATGGAATTTTGACCGCAAGGACAATTTTTAATTAAAAAAGTTCATTTTTTACTCATGTACCAAATAACAACAAAACAACTGATATTAACATAAATAATTATGTAATTTTAATAAAGTTTTAATAATTAATATAAAAGGAATAATAAAACAGAAAAAATTATTAATAAATTATAAATTAAATTATGTTTATTATTTCAGAATATAAATAATGAACGATTCAAGTCAGAATCAATGTATGGGAACATTTCACCTTCCTTTTTTTGTCAAAGACTTATTTCATGTAATGTGTTTTAATTTACATTTTCTTATGTTGGGATATGTTATTATATATCATTATCTTTGAAAATTTTATTTCCATGTGATGAGATATCCTTTTCTCTCCCGTCAAACTTTTTTTCTGAATTTTTAAGTGACGTTGTTAGGCTGTTGAATTTTCTTAAGGGAACTTCTTAACCTGTTTTCAATTCATTATGTTACACTTATGCTTCATTATTATGTTGAGATATGATTATTTTAGAAATAAATTTTTATATCCTATCTTGAATTTATAATATCTTTATTTTTACTTATTTTGAATACACATAATTATTCTATTTTATTTAAAAATGATCTTTCTAATTGAATGCGTCTCAATCTACTTTCATTGAGGAATATTTTGATGTTAAGAATATTTATTATCATATAAGGTGTATTTAAAACAATCTTGAAATTTAATATCATTAAAGTCTATATTATCATGATATTTGTTGATTTTTAGTGACATTTTTTAGTTATTCTTATTTATGTGCTTCCCATGTGGTAAGAGACTTTTTAACCTAAACCCCTATTTTAATGTTTGGATGATTTATTATTATAATATCATTATACTTTATGGAAATGTTTTCAAAATGGTTTTAAAGATTTATTTGTATGTACATTGATGTTTTAAAATTTTAATTTAATTAAAAAGTATCTATGTGGTATAGGACACTTTGATTACAAAATGTCTTTATTAAATGTTTCGAATGGTTTTGGAAATGGATTGAATATTTAATTATCTTGAATTGATTCATTATTGTTTATGAGTGAAATCTTGATAATTTAAATCTTTTATGTGTTAAGATTATGTAATTTTTCTTTGAAATTTGACAAGTGGTTATTTGATATACCAAATATGGGTAGTTCTCTGATAAATAAAGGGTGGGTGAGCCCATGATAGCTCACCAATGCATTAGGTAACATGAAAGAGGTAGGAGTTAATGTTTCTCCTACTAGATTTAGGGAATATACTGTGATGGGTATTCCAAATGTGACTCCCTATGTTGTTGTGGAAGCTACAATGTAAGTACGTTATAAGTGCCACAAGTTACCTTTATAATTTTTAGTTTCTGTGTGTTATTCATAAATATTATGATTTCAAGAGGTTTTTTAAAGAGATTATGTTTTATGTGTGAAAAAGAATTATTTCATTGATTTGTATGAATTGATGAAATTTTTTTTCTATCCTTATTTTATAACCCTTAAAAGCTTTTTCTACTCATCCCAACTTATTGAATTGTTTTTTCACAGGGTATAGGGAAGTGTAAGAGAAATGAAGAAGTCTAGAAGTCTTATATTAATAAAATAATTCTTGTTTTACTTTAAGATTTATTTAAATAAATTATACTCATTATTATACCCATCAAAATAATAATGTGTTTAATAAAAAACTACACCATGAAATTGAGATGGAAAGTCGTATGTACCCATGTATGGTGACTTTGTCATTCATCAGATGGATAGAATAATGAATATGGTTGTACCATATTAATAATAACAGCGCCATATCTATAATTTACTAGAGTTATTTTTTTGAAACAATAATGAAATAGGAAGTAAAATAGGAATATAACTTTAAAAGAGGTGATGAAATAATTACCTCTTCTTTAGGTACTTCATTTTTATTTGATGAAAATAGATTATTAGGTTGGATTTTTGATCAATGTAAGGTCTCTAGTTTGAAGTGAGGGTAGTTGGGAGGATGTTTGAGTAGGTTTTAGACATGATAAATGGCATTTTGGAAATGGATAATTCCATACATAATAAGTAATTTTATAATGAGGAAATTCATAATGCCAAATATAATAACTAGTACATCAAGGCCTTGTTCTCAGATCATTCAATAATATTCTCTCAAGGACTTTTTCTAATAAACTAGTTTGTCTAAAGAGACCTACCGATGCATTGAGGGGATATAGAGGGCCCCACCTATCACTTACTATGTCCAATGCATGCATCATATAAAAAGGATGAAAAATTACATTCCTTATATGAAAAGGTTAAAAAATAACCTAAACAACCGTATTTAAAACTAGCATACAAAATGTTAATAATTTAACTATAAAACATGAATGGTATAAAAATAGAACATCCATATTCAAAAATATAATAAAACTTATATAAAATATGGAATATTTTATCATAATAAATAAACCTCAATCAAGTATAAAATCCAACAATGGATATTAACATAGATGATTATACTCTAATAAATTTATTAAATCACCTTGAGAAAAATATCCCTTTTATTTGAGAACATTTATTCAAATGCTTTGAAATTATAAAATACATTTAAAAATATATTTTTGAATCAATGTGTCTCATAACACTTTGAAACATTTGCAAGGATTTAACAATTTAAAACATTCATGTCCATATAATTAAATACTTAAAACAATTCTTAAAACATGGACGTTAATGGGAAAAAATCATTAAAACATTTAAAATTATGTTTTAGTTAAATATTAACTTATATAAAAAATTTAAAATATTCGTTTTGAAAACATATTTATGAAACATGTTAAAGGATGATAAATATTCCCCAGTAAATACTTACACTTAAACAATCTCAGATAATAATGAGATTGAGGATTTAACCCTTACCTTGATCTTTCCATTTTTTGGAAGCACATTTATCCTTCTATATAATGACCATAGTAAGTTATTTAATTACAAATTAACCATTTTCATATTTATTATATCATATATTAATCATTTATGAATTTATACTACCCATTTAATAATAATTTCAATGTTAATGTAACATTTCATTGTGTAATCGGTTTCTTTATCCTACGTGTTTTAACTTGTTATTCTTGATCGTATCACTTAGATCATGATATAAATAATTAAAAAAATTAAAAAATGATTTATATATCACATATATTCAGAATATAAATATTTATAATAGATAGATATATGAAATGGAGATATCGTTCATGGATACGGTAGTCCATACGTTCGCTTGAACGTTGTTTCAGTTTTCTTATCGTATAGTATGGAAGTAAGTAAAAGACACATATTTATCTAAATAAATATATATTATTTCAATATAAATAGTATTTCATATATCTATTACATAATAAATATATATATTTTTATAAAAATCCTTGAATTTTGATATTTGAAGATGAATCTCATCGCTTCGTGGAGACGTCAATCCCTACGTACGCACGGGTGAAAATATTATTCTATTAATGGTAAATTGGTGTTTAATTGGATTTATATTATATATAAAGAATCATTACCATTTTATATTCATTATTAAAATTAATTATACTCATTATTAGACCCATCCAAATGATGGATTGTTGAATAATAAACTACACCATGATGTTGAGATGGTAAGCCGTACGTTTGCACGGATGGTGAAATTTCCATTCATAGGATGGATAGAATAATGAAAATTGTTGCATAATATTTAAAATAATATCTATGTATTTATAAGTTAGTAGAGGTATTATTTTAGTATGGTAACAAGAAATAAAGGTGAAGTAGAAGAAGAAAAAAACATTGAAATATGTGATTAAATAATTACCTATTCATCGTGTATTTCCTTTTCATTTGATCAAAATGTCTATGTAGGTTGGATTTACACTCAATGTAAGGCCTATAAGATGAATTGAGGTATGTGTGGAGGATTTTTGGGTAAGATGTGGCCGATCCAAATGGTTTTGAGGTGTGAATTAAAAATAAAGGGAGGTGCCTTTTTAAAAGAGAGGTGAGGTGCACTTTAGTAAAAATGTTGAAATATTAATTTATTATAAAATTATTTTCGGTTTATAATTGAACCAAATTGATTTATTTAGAACCTAATATGAGGATGGTTATAAATCCTCTAATAAAATATCTTTTAGACATGTTTGTGTCAAAAACTATCCTTATATTTAGGGATTAACCCTTAGATAAACAATTTAACTCTTACCACATCTTTTTTTATTTTTATACTATATTTTTAATTTAGTTACAATAAAATTCCAAAGGAAACTCAATTAGATCATTAATTAAATTTTAATCATTATATAAGACATTTGGAAGAATCTTATATTTTTAAGACTTTTATTTCATTTAATAAAATAGTATTTATTTCAAAAACTATTTTATTTCCATTTTGACACTATTTTTTATTTGATATTTTTAATTCATAACAAATTTATTCCTTCAAGAAAAATGTATTAACTCATCACACATATGTCTATTTCATCTAAAAAAATTCTTTTATTGCCTCAAAATTTTCAATTTAATTTTATTAATTTTTTTAATATCATTTATTTTCATCTTTCATTAATAAGGTTATTACTGCATCATCAATGTGTCACACAAAAAATTAATTATTTAATGCCTAAAATTTATAAATAAAATACAATAATGTAAGAAATTGTTTTATATTTCTAATGAATATTTATTTTTTAATTTATACTATTTATAAAACTATATTGAAAATGGTTTAGTTATTAATACTTGAATTTGACACTTTTAACTATTCTTTAAATAAAATATAATAAATGTCATAATCAGACGCATGTGGATCAAAAAAACATCTTTTTTTTATATGTTTGATTTGGGTCAAGAAACACATATCCAATATAATTATTACATGTGTTGGGGTAATTCTGTATTATTATAATATTATTTTCACCTTTAATTACCCTATTTACTATTAACCATGGTAAATAAAATTCAAAAGTTATTATTCACCAAAAAATATTTTAATCCTATTGAACCAAATTTTACTCACTGATAACAACCATTTTGTTGTATTTTTGAAATTCAATTCATAGTAGACATAAAATTATGTTTTATGAAATTTGCAAATGTGCCTAGAAGGTGAGAAAAAGTCGATAAAAAATTCAATAAAATAATATATATAATCTTATTACAAAATGACTAAAATGAATTACATTGTAATAATACTTTTATTGTGTATCTATTTTTACTTTAAGGTAAATTTTAATTAAAAATATTTATTCAAATGAAAAAGTCATTTTTTGCTTACTATTCAGCGTTTTTCAGTAGTCATCAAAAATTGAATGTTTTCAGAAAAGTACCAAAAATTGAGCCTCATATATTTTTTATATTCTAAATTAAAAAATAAAGTCTATTTTACCAAATTAAATTTTTATTAGTGTCTAAAATTAATTTTATTATTTCTCATAAAAGGACATAAAAAGTATTTCTTTTAAGAAAATTAGATTTTTAAACATATAACTATTTTAACAAAACCTAAATATTTCATAATAAATATGTTTTATTTAGGTGAAAAAAATAATAAATAAAATATAGAAATTATTTTTTACTATTCATATTACTATATTTAATAGATAAATAAATAAATAGTTTAAATTATTATAATATTAATGTGTTGTTTCGTAGAAACTCAAACTTGTATATAACAAAAGATAATATAGAGATTTATTCAATATAAGATATTAAACTACTTTAAATACATAACATACTATGAAATCTCAAGGTGCTAAATTCTCCCCTCTTTGAATAAAATTTTCCCTCAGAATATTTAAAATTTTCTTTAAAAATTAATGGTTGAAAATAGAAAATACCTTTTTGGGAAACCCACATCCGAAATAGGGTTAATGAAATTTAGTATTAATAAGAGGGAAATGAAAATGATGAATTCACCACCAAATTAGGATTTCGAATAGAAGAACATCAGTGTAAATTAAAGGCGGATAATTTGAAGAAAAACGTAAATATTTATAGGGAGTGATTTAGGACATCAATCATAAACAAGTGAACAATAAATGGAAAATTGAGTGCCTCAAAGCCATAAATCTATGATGATTTAAGGTATCATTGGTTTAAAAAATTAAGTTATTATGATAACACATTTTTTAGTTACTTTTTAAAATATTATGGATTAATTTACTATAAGGACAAGAACTCGAGAAAACATACCTGATTTCATTACCTATCAAAATCATATTCTCATCAATTGGTTGGGTTTCGATCTATTTTCACATCAACCTTTACACTATGTAATGACTGACCAAAATTAAATATTTTTATATCATGAAAAAAAATTATAAATCATATAGCCCACAAGTATTTCCATAATCCTCTAAATGTTTACTAAAATCCTAATGGTTAGGTAAAAGTAACAAATAAATTATTCTTTAACCTCAAACAAAAATATCAAGTGCTCAAAATATTCCATTCCAACATTTATACTTATCCAAAATACTTGTTTCTAAACTCCAAGTCCAAATGGGGTGTAAACACAATGAAGATATCTTTTTTCCACATAATAACATGTGAATACCTTCATCATGTATTATCTTAAAACATGGTAACACCCAAAATTATGACAAAACAATATTGAATACATTCATGGTTCCATTTTCTTTATATAATACTGGATATTCTTCTTAAATCCAAAAATGATTTAAACTCCAACAATGATGGAATAAACAAACAATTAATTAGATCCATGGTTGTCAAGAAGATCCAATATAATTTATCCAAATCAATCACATCTTATTAAAAAATATATACCTCTTTATCAAGACCATATTATAGTTTATCTTTCCCTCAACCATGTATTTTCCAAAAAGATTAACTGGCTATTGGGTCACTTTTCTTGGTACCATACAATCTAAAATCCTTAATGAAATAGTACTACAGTAGAATCCTTATTTATTTCCATAATTTATATAACCATTATAATGTAGATACACCCCTCAAATGACATAATTCCTCAATGCCAACATATTCACATCAATCATCCCTCTTTTTTTTTCAAGTAAGAATCATAATCTTGAATGTGATCCAATAGCGATGTTATGGTTATATTCATTTTGATGATTGATCATTGATTCACATAGTTTCCCATATCCTACCAATTAAATCATAATTCATTGGAAAGCTTTTTCTTACCCTTGAAATCACGAACTTGGTGTCCTTTTTTACACTTATAAAAAACTCCCATTTCCTTCAAATATTTACTAGGGTGATTTTTTCCATAGTTATTATATGTGGAAAAATCCTTCTTCCCCATATTTTTTTCACAACTATCCTTTTATTTTCATGTTTCCCTTAAAATTAATAAATCCTAGGATATTATTTACATATATTACTATCATGTGATATTATTTACCCATGTGATGATAATGTTAAGGATATTATTTCCCTTATAAATATTGTCTTAACAACATGAAATATATGATCCTTATTACTCTTTGGAACATTTCCATAGGTGGGGTAGTCATTACTTATACTAGGAGCCATTTCTAAAAAAATCATACACTAGATTAGGTTATGAATCATAAAAAATTATTCTAAACAAGTAAAATACTTAACCCAAATTGAAAAAAATATGCATATCTAATCTCATAATAATAAAAATGGATTCTTTTCAGACATATTTAATCATAAATAATTCATAATGATTTGTAATAAAATTGTGAATTATCCTAAGAATAGCCCTCCGAAGTGTCAAAATCAGTGTGCAGTAAGACCATTATCGTGTACTAGGTCACCCCAAGTCAATCCTCAAACACCGTACTGACATGCCCCCCACAAGTTATATTTTTTACAAATCCGCGTCCACATATAGTATCCATATAGGGATGTACAACTTGGAATATCCATGTAATCCCTACTTTACCAAAATTCTAGGGGGTTCTTCTATACTTATCCTCAATGTCTATCTTAGGGTTATAATCCCTAGTCTATGTTTTCTAAATCTATTTACAAGGTTGTTTCTAAACATTCTTTGATACCAACTATAATGCACTGACCACAAAAGCTCAGAGTCGGTGCATTATTTTAAAACATTGGCATGATTATAAGGAATGAAGTCCCGAAGGACTGATCAGTTTTACAGTCTTAGAAAATTGTTACACAGATGAATGTTACATTACACATTCTAATATAAAACACAATATAAATAATCCATTGGGAACTCCATTATTCCCCTAGTTTAACCCTGAAAATCAATCACAATACACTTCTTCACATCCTCATAAAATAAAATATAAGAAATGGGTGATCTTAGAAGCTCAATAAGGCTAAATAATTCAGCAGAAGCTATAAACATTTAAGGAAAGATATATAATAAAAACAACAACCTTTTAAAAATAAAACATGAACATAATATAGTAACAAATAAGACAAATATTTCCATATAAACATGAAAATTAATATTCCACTTGTTTAATAATCACATGTAATAAATAATTTCATAACGAGGTAATGCATAATGCTGGATATAATAACTACTACGTAAATGCCTTGTGCCAAGACTATTCACAAATATTCTGTCAAGGCCTTGTGCCAAAGGTACAAGTTTTTCTCATGAAACCTACTGATTCATCGATGGGCTATAGTGGGCCCACCCATAACTTACTATGTGAAATTCATTCCTCATATGAAAAGGATGAAACATATCATTCCTCATATGAAACAGTTTAAACATAACATAAACAATATTATTTAAAACTAGAATATGAAATGTAGTACCCCCAGTTTCTAGTATGAAACCCTTTATTGATGATTTTTATGGTTTTAAAGTGAATGGTGATGGATGGGAAAGTCGGGAGAACTTCAAATGATGTTTTGAGGAAAAGGGGAAGTCGTGTGGGAGGCGCACGAGCTGTCTAAACTATGTGGACAAACCGCGCGTAGTTGGTCTTAGAAGCAGTAGATTTTGAACGGTTGGTGCACATTTTGTCTAACCGTGAAACCAAACTGTTCATGAAGGGTCTATCGAGCCAGTGGATAACGCATGGTTAGAGCATGGTTTGTCTAACCATGTGAGCAAACCATGAAGCCACTTAAATGAGATCCTATAAAAGTTAATCCCACTTGTTTTTTCATCTAAGTGACTCGTTTAATCTCTTAAATGGCCATAACTCAGTATTTTGCTTCTCCTAAGGTCAAATAGGGATCTCCAATCATTCCAGAGGTGATCCAAAGGCTTCTCTTGGTGAATCGACGCCACATTCTTGAGTTATGTGATCGTTCTTCATCATTGTCATTCGATTTCATAGATCTACTTATATCTGCTTCTCCTCTTCTCTCGGTTTCATAGATCTATACCCGTTATGGGTAGATCTATGTGTGTGGATTCCAATTATGATGAGATTTTGTCTTGATCATTCTGTGGGAAGAGATCTAAGGTGGGTATATGGAGAATCGACCTGGGTTTCTTGAGCGTTCTTCGGCCGTTGTAGTTTTCATCAAAACCGTTGAAGTGGGAGGCTTCACTCTTGACCCCCCTTGTTAGAATTGATTGGATTGGTTTCAAATTGGTTTTTTGAATGGTTTTGATTGTGAAAATCATGGAATAAATCTTCTTTAGTGATGATTTATGGTTTTGATGTAATTGTGAAATATTGGTGAATTGTTGTGAAAAGTGATTTGGCTTCATGAATTTAAAATATTGATTTTAAATTATGATTTGCTAAAATAGTAAAATTTTTGATGGGAAAAATGTATTTTCAATAAAAAGGGAGTTTTATTTAAATGGTGCGAGATTTAAATGACTTTGATGGATTTGGATTTCAATAAAAAGGGAGTTTAATCGAAATGGGTGGAATTGTAATGGTTTTGATTAAAATGGTTTCTGATAAAAAGGTTTTTTATTGAAAGGTTGTTTTGGCATGACCATTGGGAATATGTGGTGTGTGTACATGTTTCATGTATGAGGCTTGGTTGAAATGTGACCTTGTGTTCAGTGCGAAATGTTTAATGGCATAGTGGTAACTATATGTACGAGGCTTGGATGAAATATGACCTTGTTCTCGGTTTTGAAGTTGTAATGCCTCATGGGAAGCAATTAACTTTTGAAAACATGGTAGATCGATTAGAGAACACTCATAAGTATGGAACTATCATAACAAATCATGCATGGTTGGTATCATGGGTTGGGAAATGGTTGGGTATGCTAAAAAGGAATGCTTGTGAAATGGTTCTTAAGCTTGTTTGGTTATTTTTCTGGAAAAATAACTTGCTAGAAAGTTGGTTTCAATTGATCTTGGAATTCCATTGGTTATGAATGGTTTTAGAAACTTGTTTATATTTAGTTATAAACTTATTTTGAGAAAATGTTTTATATAAACTATTTTTATATAAGTGTTGCTAACTCATATATCCTAGTGGCGTGAGTGGGGAAGTCATTGGCGAAACCTATTGAGTTTTATACTCACCCCTGCAATGGCACTTTGGTGCTTTTGCAGATGTCATGTTTCGGGATACAGGTAAGGTAAAGAATCTTATTGTTAGTGGATCGTGGTGATTCTTGGGAGATGTTGTGGAGCTTGGGACTTGTGGAGCCCAGAGTTGGGGTGTCTTTTGAGAATCTTTAGTTGTTCATCAGCTATATACTTTAATATTTGGTTTGGTCTTCCGCTGTTGGGTAATTATTATGGTTTGACAAAAATGTAGTTGCTTAGTTGTCATTCATTTGATCATGAATCATATTGTGAATGTTTGGTTATTCTTGGTTGGTTTAGGGGTTATTTCTTAAAGGGTAAATCATACCCCAACTTCTATTTGAAACCCTTCAACATTTATTTCCAGCCTTTTCCGTCTTGGGGATGTTGCTTAAGGCCAAGTAATGAATCATTTTACTCTCAAGACAATGAGAATTGGCAACTCATTACAAAGTTATCTGCTTGTTTGGTCCTCTCCAAACAAGTAGTCATTGATGTTCCTAGCCTTGGAGTTGAAATTCATTCTTGTATATTCCTTGGGTCGAAATCTTAGACAGGAGTAGGATTTTCGGAACATTAAATTTATAACATAAAAGGATGTAGCTATGTTGTTTATGTTGAACTTCAAGTTACCAGGGTGTTAGGTACATAAGTGTTTTGGATACACTTCTAGAATGTTGGAAATATAATTTTCATAGGTTTATCCAATGAGACAAGCATCACATGCATTGTAGAGGAATGACTTCCCACTAATATTGCATATCTCATTGTGGGGAATGATTTGTGATTTTGTGGAAGTTGCGAATTTCCGAGAAAAAATGCTGTAATTTTTTTCAATGAATGATTTTGAAAACATGATATTTGGTGTATTTTGAAAATGGTTTGATTTTCAAAAAGCATTTTGAATTCTTTCATAAATTATTGAACTAGGAAAATGGTTGTTTTGGAAAATAATGTTGTGATAGTTGATATGATAGAATTTGAAATGCTAAGTCATCAGTTGCTAGAGAGTGAGATTAAAGAATGTTTTTGTTGGTTTAGAAAATGGCACTTGGTAGGTGTCGTCAGAACCAACCTGAAGAGGCTGTGGAAAATGTGATTGCACCTAACCCACAGGTGAACCAAGAGCTGGTTCATAGTATTTTACAATCTTTTCAAGCTGTGCATATGGGGAACCGGAGGAATGAACCAAGGCATGTGGATCATACCTTCCAGCTCATGAAATAGAATCCACCAAACTTTCGGGGTGATGGTGAACCCAAAAAGGAATAGGTGTGGATAAATAGGATGAATCATATCTTAATTTTCATCGGCACACCATCAGAGCCCAAGGTCATGTTGGCGACGTATATGCTTGAGGATCTTGCACGTAAGTGGTGGCATTTAGTGGTGTATGCTAAATTTGATGAACGGCTTACATGGGAGGATTTTGATGAATTTTTCAACAAAAAATTGTTTCCTCAAACATTCAAAATATAGAAAACAAAGGACTTTTTCCACCTGAAACTGGAGAGACTCTGTGTCATAGAGTATGTGTCTAAGTTCATGAATTTAGTCCATTTTTCACTAGAGGTGGTGGAAAGTGCGTCTTTGAAGGAACACCACTTTAAATTGATGCTAAGTAAGGAGATTCGATCAAATATTTCACCTCTCTGTATTACGGATTATACAGAGATAGTAAACAGGGTGACTGTTGCTGAATGTGATATCTCGGGATCGATAGGAGGAGGAATGATGATACGTACCAGAAACGGTGGGAACTCTAACACTAAGAACAATAGGAAAAGGGAAACCTATTTCTATGGTACAAGTGGAAATCAGAACCAGAAGGTGGGATTAGCGAACCTTCCTCCCCAAGACCAGAGCAAAGAAGGTTATTTTCAATGTGGTTTTCAAGACCACATAATGTGGGACTGTCCGACACAACCTTGAGCATGTCACAATTGCAAGCAGAGGGGGCATCTATATTGCTATTGTAGGAATCCTCTGAGGTTGGGGGCGCATGACACTTCCCTAGCATTGCAAGCATCATATGCATCGACATGACGAGTACAGCAGAGTCAGTCTTGTCAGCATAACAGAGCTGGCCATGGTGATTCTCAAAATACCATGACTTCTCATCCAAGGAAACCTCAACAAGGAAACAATGAGAATAGTATAGTGAGGAAGCAATAGTATGGAGCTGAGTAGATGATTATCGATGATCCAGTTGTACCATGTACAGTATGAGGTAAAATTCTTTTTAATTCTACCTTTATACATGTGTTTTTTGATACTGGTGCATCACATTCCTTTATTACTTCTTGTATAGTTGACTTACTACCTTTAAAATTGGAAAGGACGCCTTCTGTTTTACAGCTGCAAAATCTTCTGGGTGAAAGAGAATGTTAAGCATTTGTGTGTAGAGCATCTTCTATAACTATTGATGTAGTTGAGTTAAAATGGTACTTCTCAATGTTGGAGATGGATGTCTATGATGTAATCCTAGGTATTAATTGGATGACAAAATTCGTGGATCAAATAGATTGTTATAGAAGAACTATTAGTTTCATGACAGAGGATGGAATCAACCATCTCTTTAGAGGAGAGAGGATGGAAAAAAGTGTAAAGATATTGTTAGAACCAATGGTGGGAACGATCTCTCACAAATTGGCAGTGTTGACTTTGGAATCAATGGAGAATATTGAAGAAAATAGTTTTCCATCTGTTGTGGATCATTTTCCTGATGTCTTTCCCATCAACATTTTGGGTTACCACCTATAAGGGAAGTGGATTTTACAAATGATCTCCTTCTGGGGACCAGTCATATTTCCCTTCGATATTATAGGATGGCACCAATAGAGTTTTGGGAATTGAATGTGAAGTTACAGGATCTATAAAGCAAAGAGTTTATTTTACCAAGTATGTCTCCATGGGCAGCACCAGTTTTGTTTGTGATGAAATCAGATGGAACTCGTCGGCTGTGTGTTGATTATCATAAGCTTAACCAAGTTACGATAAAGAATAGATATCCACTTCCACACATTGATGATCTGTTTGATCAATTAAGGGGAGCTTAGTGGTTCTCCAAGATTGAATTTTGATTAAGATACCACCAATTGCGGGTTTTGATGGAGGATATTCCAAAGATATCTTTCAGAAGCATATATGGCCACTACGAATATATAGTCATGCCTTTCTATCTAACGAATTCACCAGTAGTCTTCATGGAATTGATGAATCAGATATTTCAACAA
Source organism: Viscum album (assembly GCA_963277665.1). Classification (NCBI taxonomy): domain Eukaryota; kingdom Viridiplantae; phylum Streptophyta; class Magnoliopsida; order Santalales; family Viscaceae; genus Viscum; species Viscum album. Next base: position 1,346,898,498 of record OY728148.1, on the reverse strand, counting down.
TATCTAGATTCTTTTGTAGCGGTCTTTATAGACTACATTTTGGTCTATTCGAAGATAGGGGCTGATCATGAGGTTCACCATGAAACAATGTTACAAATCATGAGAGATCATTATTTTCTATGCCAAATTATCAAAGTGTGATTTTTGGATATGTGATGTTCGTTTCCTTAGCCATGTCATTTCTGAGAAGGGTGTTTCTATTGATCCTGAAAAGATAAAAGCTGTTATCTATTGGAAACCACCAACGAATGTGTTTGAGATATGATGTTTTCTTGGTCTATATGGTTACTAATCAAGCATTGTGTGTGATTTCTCATGAGTAGATTCACCAATGATAGCTCTGAAAAAGAAGAATGCTCTATTCCTTTAAACAGAATAATGTCAGATGTCTTTCCATGAACTAAAAGTTCAGCTTACATCCACACCTATCTTGATTTTACCAAAATCAGGATAGTTATATGTGGTGTATTGTGATGCTTCAGGATCAGGGTTGGGTTGTTTTCTCATGAAAATAGATCATTTGGTTGCTTATGGCTCAAGGCATTTGAGTGTGCTTGAGAAGAATTACCCAACACATGATTTGGAGTTAGCTACAGTCATCCATGCATTGAAAACCTTGAGAAATTATATCTTTGGTGAGAAATTCACAATGTTTACGGATCACAAAATCTTGAAACATATTTTCTCACAGTGATATTTGATTCTAAGGAAAAGGATGTGGATGGAGTGTCTCCAAATGTTTGGCTTTGACTTAATATACACACCCATGAAAGGAAATTTGGCGGTGGATGCATTAAGTAGAAATTCATATGCTCAGTTAGCGAAAGAAGCATCAAATGAATGGAAGTTGATGTCAGTCTTAGTAGACATGCATGTGGAATGTGAAAACCGAGGTGATTTTGATGTTTTCTTTTCAGCAACAGTTATTCCTGATTTAGTAAATATGATCAATGAAGCACAAACGTCTGATGCATAATGTCTAGTTGTAAGTTGAAAACGCAATGGTGGGGAGACCATTGATGGCTGGAAACTTGATGGGGGTTCATTTTTTTTTCAGAGATAGGATTGTTGTACCTATGGTTTTTCAATTACATCCCCTTCATACTTACCATAATTCAAGATAAGAGGTACACCTACATACACAGAAGATTTATAAGGCGTTGAAGGCACAGTTTTGGTGGAGCGGTATAAAAATGAAGGTGTTCGAGTTCCTCTCGCGGTGCTTAACTTGTCAGCAGGTTAAAGAAGAGCATCAGATACCAGCTAGTATGTTACAATCTTTGTAAATCCCAGTGTGTAAATGGTGTCATATAACAATGGATTTTTTTTACATGTCTTCCTAGAACTATCCAGAAATGCTATGCCATTTGGGTTATAGTGGATCACCTAACCATGTCGGCCCATTTCATCCCTATTCGTGAAACTCATACAGTGAAGGATATTTCAAAATTTTATATCCGAGAAGTGGTAAAGGGGCATGGCGTACCATAGTCTATAGTCTCAAATAGAGATATGAAGTTCACATCTTGTTTCTGGAAATCATTTCCAGAATCCCTTGGAACGCAGTTGACTATGAGTTCGGCGTATCATCCTCAAATGGATGGGTAATCTGAGCCGACGATACACACATCAGAACACATGTTACAAGCTTGTGTAATTAATTTTGGGGGCTCATGGGAGGAGCATAAACCCTTAGTGGAATTATCATATAATAATATTTATCAATCCTCGATATTTATGGCTCCATTAGAAGCATTGTATGGGCATCCTTGTCGTTCTTCACTATGCTGGGTGGAAACGGGTGACACATCACTAGTCGGACCAAGCCTTGTCCAAGAGAAAACAGAGAAGATCTAGTTGATTATAACAATGATGGAGATGGCTTAGAGACTTCTGAAATCTTATGAAGATCACTGTAGAAGATCATTTTTGTTCGTTGTGGGTGATCATGACTTCTTTAAGATCTCTCCAAGTCTTGGACATCATCGTTTCGGGAAGCAGGGCATGTTATCTCCATGATAAATTGGCCCTTTTGAGATACTATAACGGGTTGGAGAGGAGAAATATTGGTTAGTATTACCACCATGTATTAGTTCGGTGCATAATGTGTTCCATGTATCTTAGTTGAAAAAGTATCAACCTGATCGTGACCATGTGATCAGATGAGATCACATTGACCTAGATCCAGATTCTTCGTTCTTACATATCCTGGTACAGATTGTGGATAGCAAAGAGAAAGTATTGTGTGGAAAAAGCATCGGTCTACTGTGAGTTTTATGGCATCAAGGTCAGATTGAGGAAGAGACTTGGAAACATAAAAAAAAAAATGAAAGAGAAGTGGCCAAAACTCTTTTAGTTGGGTGAAGGTTTTCTATATTCCAAGGAAAAAAATACCAATGGTGGGGAGAATGTAGTACACTCAGTTTCTAGTATGTAACCCTTTATTGATTATTTTTATGGTTTTAAAGTTAAGGGTTACAAATAAGAGTGTCTAGAGAACATTAAATGATGTTTTGAGGCAGTGGGGAAGTCGCACGGGTGGTGCACGGGTTGTCTAAACAGTATGACCAAACCGTGCATAGTTGGTCTTACAGGCAGTAGCTTCCACATGGGCGGTGCACAGTTTGTCTAACCATGTAGCCAAACCATGCAAGAAGGGTCTGTTGAGGTAGTGGCTGATGCACAGTTAGAGCACGGTTTGTCTAACCGTGCAGGAAAACCGTGCAAACACTTAAATGAGATCCTATAAAAGTGGATCTCACTCATTTTTTCCACTAAGTTCCTCATTTAACCTCATATGCGGCCATAAATCAAGATTTTTCTTCTCCTAAGGTTAATGAGGGTTCTCCCATCATTCCAGAGGTGATCCAAAGGCTTCTCTTGGTGAATCGAAGCCGAATTCTTGGGGTATGTGATCGTTCTTCATCATTCTTGTTCGGTTTTATAGATCTAATTCAATCTGTTTCTCCTCTTCTTTTAGTTTCTCAGATCTAAGCCTGTTATGGGTAGATCTACATGTGTGGATTTGGTCTTGATCTTTCTAGGAGAATAGATCTAAGGCGGGTTTTCGGAGAATCGACCCGGGTTTCTTGAGCGTTCTTCGACTATTGTGGTTTTTGTCAAAACCTTTGAGGTAGGAGGCTTCACTCTCGACTCCTCATGTTAGAATTGATTGTCATGGTTTAATTTTTTTTTATTTGAATGGTTTTGATATTGTAAATAATTGAATAAATCTTCTTTAGTGATGATTTATGGATTTGATGTAGTTGTGAAATCTTGGTGAATTGTTGTGAAAAGTGATTTGGCTTCTTGAATTAAAAAATGTTGATGTTAAATTATGATTTTATGCAATGGTAAATGGTTTGATGGATAAAAATGGATTTTCAATAAGAAGGACATTTTATTGAAATGGTTTGTGATTGAAATGACATTGATGGATTTGGTTTTTAGTAAAAAGGAGTTCTATTGACATGGTTTGGAATTGAAATGGATTGAGATTGAAATGACATTGATGGATTTTTTTTTCAATTAAAATGGAGTTATATTGAAATGGTTTGGAATTGTAATGGTTTTGATGTAAATAGTTGTCAATGAAAAGGTGTTTTTATTAAAAGCGTGTTTTGGTATGACCGTTGGGAATGTGTGGTGTGTGTTCATGTTGCATTTATGAGACTTGGTTGAAATATGACCGTGTACTTGGTGCCAAATGTTTAATGGAATAGTGGTAACTATATGAATGAGGCTTTGTTGAAATATTACCCTATGCTTGGTAACAATGGTGTAATGTCACATGTGATGCAATTACCTTATGATGACTTGGTAGATCGATGAGAGACCACTCATGAGTATGGAACTGAGATAATGAAGCATGCATGGTTGGTAGAATGGGTTGGGAAATGATTATTTATACTAAAAAGGAATGTTTGTGAAATGGTTCTTAACCTTGTTTGGTTATTTTTATGAAAAAATAACGTGCTGGAATGTTGGTTTCGATTACTCTTGGAATGCCATTGGTAATGAATGGTTTTGGAAACTTTTTTATATTTAGTTATAAACATCTTTTGATAAAAAGTTTTATATAAAATGTTTTTATATAAACGTTTCTAACTCTTCAATCCTAGTGGCTTTAGTAGGGAAGTCATTGGGGAAACCTTCTGAGTTTTATACTCACCCCTATATTGGCACTTTGGTGCTTTTACAGATGTCATGTTCCGGGATACATGTAAAGGTAAAGCATCTTATTACCAGTGGCCCATAGTGATTCTTGGGAGATGTTGTGGAGCTTGGAGCTTGTGGAGCACGAAGATGTGGTGTCTTTTGAGATTCTTGAGTTGTTCATCAGTTTTGTACTTTGATTCTTGGTTTGTTATTATGTTGTTTTGTACTTATTGTGGTTTGACATAAATGAAGTTGTTTAGTTGTCATTCATTTGTTCGTGCATCATATAGTGAATGATTGGTTATGCTTGGTTGGTTTATGGGTTATTTCATAAAGGGTAAATCATCCCCCAACTCGTATTTGAAACCCTTCAACATTTATTTCCTTCCATTGGCGTCTTGGGGATGTCTCTTAAGGCCAAGTAATGATTCGTTGTACTCTCAAGCCAATGGGAATTGGCATGTCATTACACGAAATGATAATAATATAACTATAAACCATTAATGGTCTAATAATGGAACATATATAATCAATCATATCATAAAACCATAAAAAAATATGGAATATTATATCATAATAAATCAACCTCAACCAAGCATAAAATCCATCAATGGATATTGAAATAGATACAAATACTCAAATAAATATATTAAAACTCTGTGAGAGAAATATCTATTTTTCTTTACGATCATTTATTAAAATATGTGAAATTATAAAAAAACATTTTTAAATATATTTTTGAAACAATATTTTCCATACCACATTGATTATTTTGAAAGGATTTAATATTTTAAAGCATTCATAACCATATAAATAAATCAACAAAACCATTCTGATAACATGGACATTACTTATAATAATACTTTAAAACATTTAAAATGATGTTTAATTTAAATAGTCACTTATATAAAACATTAAAAATATTCCTTTTGAAATTTATTTATGAAACATGGACAAGGATGATAAATATTTCTCAGTAATTCATTACACATAAGAAATCTCTGATAAAAATAAGATTTAGAAATTAACCCTTATATTGTACTTTCTTTTAGTTAATGCTAAGTTTAACCTCATATATAATGACTATATTATGTTATTAAATTATAATAGAACTAAATTAATATTTATGATATCATATATGATTAATTTTTGACTTGATACTACACATTTAAAAATAATTTAAACGTTAAAGTAACATTTTATGTAGTAATCACATTTTTGTCGTACGTGTTTTAACTTCTTATTCTTGATCATATCAATTAGATTATGATTTAAATAATTCCACAATATAAAAACTGGATTATATATAATATATATTCAGAATTTAAATATGTATAATAGATAGATATATGAAATGGATAACCCATTCAACGAGACGGTAGTCCGTATGTATGCATGAATGTTGTTTCCATTTTCTTATCATATAGTATGTAAGTAAGTAAAATAAATATATTTATCTACATAAATATATATTATTCTAGTAGAAATATTATTTCATATATCTCATACTTAATAAATATATATATTTCTATAAATATTATTGAATGGTGATCGTTGAAGATGATTTTCATCACGCCGTGGAGACGGTATGCTATACGTATGCATGAGCGACAATATTATTCTATTGATGGTGAAACAGTGTTTAAATTGATGATATATTTTATATAAATAATCATTAACGTGTTATATTTATTATTTAAATTTAATTATAATCATTATTATACCCATCAAAATAATGTAGTGTTGAATAACAAACTACACTATGACATGGAGACGGTAAGCCGCACGTACACACAGAAGGTTACTTTATCATTAATAGAATGGATAGAATGATAAATATAGTTCTACCATATTTTTTATAAAACCCCAGAATTTATAATGTAACAGATTTATGATTTTAGTATGGTAACAACAATGAAATAGGATGCAGAAGAAGAAATAAACTTTAAAATAGGTGATTAAATAATTTTCTCTTTTTCGGGTGTTTTATTTTGATTTGAACAAAAGGTATCCGTAGGTTGGCTTTCTTCTCAAGGTAATTCATCTATGATTAATTGAGGGATGTTGGGATGAGATTTGGTCAGGTTATGTCTTTGTAAAATTCATTTGGAGGTGTGAATTAAAAATAAAGGGAGGTTCCCTTTTATAAGAGAGGTGAGGGGTACTTTTAGAAAAAGGTTGAAATATTTATTTATTATAAAATGATTATCTATTTATTACAGCACCAAATGGATTTATTTGAGGATAACATGAGTATGGGTCAAAATAATCTCATCAAATAGGTTGTAGACATGTTAATGTCAGAAAGGTATCCTTATATTTTGAGATTAACCCTTAGATAAAAAATTTAACTCCTACCATTAATTCTTGTATTTTTATAATACATGGTTGATTTAGTGACTATAAGATGCCAAATGAACATCAAGTGGATAATTTATTAAATTATAAAAATTATATATGTCATTTTTACTAATATAAAATTATTAAAAAAAATTATAATTTAATAAATACAATTTTTTTTAAAAACATTTATATCAATTTTTACAATATTTGGTAAATGTTTTTTGTTAAAGTAATAACAACTTGATTCCATGAAACCAAAAGTCTTAAATAATATATAATATTTAAATTTCATCCATAAAATTCGTGTATGGCCACAAAAGTTTCAAATTAAATTTATATTAATATTCATATTAACATTGATTTTAATCTTTCATTAATAAAGTAATTGTTGCATCATCATTGTGTCACAAATCAATTTAATTATTTAATTTATAAAAATTAAAAATAAAATACCATGATTTAGGAAATCCTTTTGATATTTATAATGAATATTTACAGTCAAATTTATCTAATTTATAAACTATATTAAAATGGTTTATTAATTAATTTTTGAATTTGACACTTTTAACTCTTTTTTAAATAAAATATAATAAATTTCATAATCATACCCATGTGAAAAAAGGATCATATTTTGACCTAAGGTTTATTTTGGTAAATAAAAACTATCCAATATAATTAGGACACGAGTTGGGGGAAATTATATATTTTTATAATTTTATTTTCACCTTTAATTACCCTATTTACTTTTAAACGTGGAAAATGAAATTCAAAAGTAACTATTCATCAGAAATTAATTTTATCATATTGAACCAAATTTTACATAATGATGACAACTATGTATATTGTATTTTTTAAATTCAATTCAATGAAGTGGTAAAATTACATTTTATGAAAATTTGCAAATGTGCATACAAGGTGATTAGAAGATGGTTAAAAGTTCAATAAAATTATATATATATATATATATATAATATTATTATAAAATGACTCAAATGACTTAAATTTGAATAATATAAGTTTTTTTGATAAAAATAAACCTTAAGATAAAAAATAATCTTTTTATCCTCATGGGTTTGATTAGGAAATTTATTATATTTTATTTGTAAAAGAGTTAAAATTGTAAAATTTAAATTATAATAACTAAACCATCTCTAATATAGGGTAATATATAAGATAAATTCGATTATAAATATTCATTAGAAATATAATACTATTTCCTACATCAAAAAATTTTATTTTTAATTTTTAGAAATTATATAATTAAATTTATTTATAACACAATGATGGTGCAATAATTACCTTATTAATTACATATTAAAATAATTATTATAATAAATATAAAAATAAAATACAATTGAATATTCATATTCCATAAAATAATTATCTAGGAGGATATGACATGTTAGGGTTGATTTAATGTATTTTTTATAAAGGTATAAAGTTTATATAACTTTCAGAAAAACCCAATCCTAAATTGTGTCCAAATTGACATAAATGAGTTTTTAAACAAATACTATTTAATTAAATTATATAATAAGCCTAAAAATAAAATATTCATCCAAATAACAATTTTAATGTTAAAAATATCATTAATGAACCACTTGAGGTTCTTTTTAAATTTTATAGTATATATATTAACCATGTAGTATAAAAATACAAGAAGACGTGATAAAAGTTAAACTATTTAACTATGGGTTAAATTTAAAATATAAAGTTAATATGTTGATCTAAACATGTATAAAACTAATTGGGTGAGATTATTTCCACACATTATAATATTATACTCAAAATAAATCTATTTGGAGCTATTAGAAACCGAAAATAATTTTATAATAAAATAATATTTCATGCTTTTCATAAAGTTCCACTCACCTCTCTTATAAAAGGGTACATCCACTTCTCTTAACTACACATATCCAAATCCATTTTTCTCAAACAAAACCTACTAAAATATCTTCCAAACTACCCTAAAATTAACCAAGAGGACATACTTTGATCAGAAAGATAATTTATGGTTCTTTTTTGTTCAAATCAAAAGGAAGCACCTGAAGAAGAGGTAATTATTTCATCACCTCTTTAAATGTTGTTTTTTTCTTCTAGTTCATATTTCTTTGTTGTTTACTTAATAAAATAATAAATCATATACCTTATACATACTGATATGTTATTGTAAATATGTTATAACCATAATCATTATTCAATCCATCCTATGAATGACAAAGTCGTTGTACGTGCGTGCGTACGACTTACCGTCTCCACGTCGTGGTGTAGTTTGTTATTCAACACTTAATTATTTGGATGGGAATAATAATGAGTATAATTTATGTAAATAATAAATACATCTTGTCAATTATTCATTATATATAATATACCATCTAATTACAAATTATTTAACCATCAATTGAATGATATTGTCGCTCATGCGTGCGTACGACTTACCGTCTCCCTGATGCGATGAGATTTCATTCTCCATCATAACCATTCCAAAATAATTTCCATTTGATGATTAAAAATAATTTTTAATAACATAATATAAATTTGGATATGAATAAAATACATCCTATCCATAACAAACACGACTTATGTAACAAAATATATAAAGGAAAACAAATCAGTTAACACCTGAAATAATGATAATACTAAAATATTATTAACAAAGCAATAATAGAGGATCATATATGATATGATATTTTTTATGTGGTTATAGTATAATTTAATAAAAATTATTTAAACATTATACATTAGGTTAAATTACCATCAACTAATGAAATTTACAAGGTAAGGGTTAATTTTACAAGCTCTTTATTATCCACGGTTGTCTATACGCAAGTATATTCTGGGACATCTTTATCATCCACATCCATGTTTTTTAAAATATATTTCAAAAAAATTTAACTATTTCCTAGAAAATGGGATAATTTCATTTATTGCCCTTTTTTAATTTTTATCATTTTTTTCTTGAAATGAATCTTTCTGTCGTTTTCCAAACAAGGTCCTTTATGATCTTTTAGACAAATTAATTAAAGAATGTTTTTAACTTATATAGAGGGTGAGGATATTTTATGCCATTATAACACCTTCAATGCATCCCTTAAAATCATATAATAATACTTTCAAAATAAATGTTTTCTTTTATAATTACGAAACTTTTAAATGAATTCAATGTATAAATAGATATTAATCTAAAATATTTTTTGGATTGATTTCATATTTGTCAACATATCTTGTTGGATTTGATGTTTAATTTAAGTTGATTTATTTTGATACAATATTCCATATTATATTCATAGTATTATGATATGTTTGACTATTGATGAGATATTTTTATGTCATTCATGGTTTATGTTAAAGCGTTAACATTTTTTATATTAGTTTAATACAAATTTTTATGTTATGTTTCACCCTTTTCATTTTAGGAATGCAATAGACATAGTAAGTGATGGAAAGGACCCACTATATCCCCTAGATGCATCGGTTGGTCTCCTAAGACAAACTTGTGTCTATCCATAAGTCCTTGACAATATTTTTATTTCTAGTCTTGGCACGAGGCCTTGAATATGTGTTTATGATGTCTAGCATTATGAATTCCATCATTACGAGATTTATCTATTGATATTACATGTGATTATTCGACTAGTATAATATTCACATGAATATAAATATGAAACTATTTTATTTATCATTGCTATATTATGACGACATTTAAAAATCTTTTGTTTTAGTGTAATACTTTTCCTGAAATGTTTATGTTTTTTTATGATAGTTTTCACTATATTGTAATCCTTACTAATTGTTTGAGCTCACCATTTATGTTTTATTTTTTCCAGGGTGCGATGAAGTATATTATGACTGACCTGAAGGGATTTGATAAGTTAAATGAGTTTTCTAAATGGAAAAATAATGATTTTTTTTCATTTCATAATGTAATGTAAAACTTATATATGTATATTGTACTTTCATGGTTACTAAACTGACCAGTCATTCTAGAATTGATATCTTATGATAATTCCAATGTTATGTAATAAGGAATGGACTCTAGGTAACTAGGGTCGGTGCATTATAGTTGGTATCAGAGGATGTTTATTGCAAACCTTGGACACTATATTTAGAAAAACCCTGATTTGAGAACATTAACCTAAGATTGGATTTGAGAGTTAGTATAGAAGAACTTCCAGAAAATTTGTTAATATTGATATTATGTTGGTTTTCCAAGAAATACATCAATGTATAGATAATACATGTGGAAGTAGTTCTTACATAGATGTACCAAAGAGTTAAAATGCAGACAAGGAATTTTTGGCTTGACCTGGGTATCCTCGTATATGACAACAAGCCTTACTACGCACCTGGTTTGACACTCCTAGGGGATATGTTTAGGATAATTCAGATTTTATATAAAAAAAATTATAAATGATTTATGAGTATATACTTACCCAAAGAAAACATTTTTATGATTTTGGATTATATTCATAAATTGTTCAATTTATGTCATGTATTTTATATGTTTGGAATTATGCATTGTGATTCATAATATAATCAAGTGTATTCTATTATTTAGAAATGGATCCTAGTGGAAGGAATGGAAACCTTATCAACACATATAATACTTGTAGGAATTTCCCTCCAATTCAAGATAATTATAGTGGACCTGGTGATGTAACTGGTGCTGAACAACTTATAACCATAATGGGAAACCCCACCCAGGTTTTGAATAATAACAGTATCTATACGGAGCACCTAGATCCAGAATGTGAAGGATTCAATGTTAGACCACTTCATGAGGAAACAAACACCACCATCAAATGGGAATATGAATCCATTTGTAGCTGAGCAATGAATAATTTCTTTAGAGAAAATATTTCAGGCTTTGGGGAGTAGAAAAAGGGAAGAAGTGTTCATGGTATTTTATCGCCTCACATGAGATGCAGTTCAATGGTGGTCATTAATTAAAAACACAAAATAGGTTTAATAAGTATCAAATATGAAATGGAGGGAGTTTAAAGATATTTTAAATGAAAAATAATTTCCTCAAGAATATAGAAAAAATATGGAATGGATATTTCTGAGTCCGAGGAAAAAGGATGGTGAAAATGATTCCATGTATGAGGCGAACATTAAAAGGTTATTAAGGCATGCTGCAAAATATATACTCAGTAGAAAACATAATATTGATCAATTTTTTGATGGATTAAAACCATTTATCTATCAATAATTAGTCTCACAATCCTCCTCATTTTATGAATATATAGTCTCATGTGCTATCAAGATACAAAAGCAACTCTCTAGGTCTTATGACTTTAAAATGAAGTAAGGGCAGAAGAGATCTACTGAACACTATAGAAAAGAAAATAAGGGGAATAAGAGAAAAGACTAATTTCCATCCTGCAGTAATTGGGGGAAGAAATACTCTGTTACATGCCTAATGAGGATGGGAGTTTGTTTCAAGTATGGAGAAAAGGGACACCAAGATCATGATTGCAAGGGGAAGAAATAGTTTCTCAATGTTCAATGCTACAATAGTAATGAAATGCGGCATTATGGAATTGAATTTCCAAAGCACCAAAGAAACTTACATTAAAAAATTCCTAGGGAGATAGTCCAATCTTATGTGATCCGAACTTTTGAGAATAAAGTTCTGAATGATATGGTGGCAGGTAGATTAATCGTTTCTTAAAAATTATCCAAAACATTATTTGATTATGGATCATCACAATATTTCATTTCTTCTTAGTTTTCTAATAAAATTATAGATTTCCAATATAACATAATAAGAGAGTTTTCGGTGAAAACTATCAAGGGAAGTATGATTATAACAATGTTTTGTCAATCAGTTACCATTATGGCATACAAACATGCTTTATCTACTGATCTTATTGTCATACCCTTGATTGAATTTTATTTAATCCTCAGTATGTATTGGATTTTGGACCATGATGAAAAATTTCAATGTAAGAAGAAGGCTAAATTTTTTGATGATGACTTGTAATCCCTTATCTTTAGAGAATAAACATCACAATATGATTATCATATAGATCCACCCCTAGTAGAACTACTAAATTCAATTATAGGGGAGGAATGGAGTAAAATATCTATGTATGAAGAAAGAAATGTTCAAATATAGGATGTACCTATTCTGAAATAATATTTTTATGTGTTTCGAAGGGATTTACCTAGAAATTCTACTGAATGATAAATTGAGTTTTCCATTGAATTAATTATTTGTTTAATACCCATATCGAAGACCCATTATAGAATGGCCATTTTGGAATTAGTGGAACTAAAGAAACAACTTAAGGAATTGAGTAATAAATGATTTATTCTCCCTTGTGTTTCCATATGGGGAGCCCTCGTTATTTTTGTTAAACAGAAAGATGGACATATGAGGATTTTCAACGTCTATATAATGATCAATTCCATAACAATAAAGAAAAAGTATCCCCTACCTCGCATTGATGATTTATTTGATCAAATTTATGGGGATCAATTATTTTCAATGATTAAACTTTGATCTGGATATAATAAGTTGTGTGTGAGGAAGTTAGACATTCTGAAGACCAAATTTTTAACCAGGTATAGACATTACGAGTTTACAGTAATGCATTTTTGACTAACTAATGAACCATTTATTTTTATGTATCTAATGAATCATGTTTTCCAGGAATATCTTGATGAATTCTAAGTGGTATTTATAGATGATATATTTGTATACTCCATAAGATATTAAGATCATGAAAATATCTTGAGAACTATTCTAAATAATCTTAGAAGAAATGAATTATATGTTAAGTTCAACAATTTTGAATTCTTGCTTTAGAGGATTTATTTACATTTCCAAATTGTCTCTATGTATGGAATCTATGTTGATCATTCAAATACAAGGTAAATGCATGAATGGATAGAAATGACTAGTATTACTAAGGTACCTAGTTTTATTGGTATAACAGGTTATTATACGTGTTTCATCCAGAAGTTTCTCGATTTGCTAACCCATTGACCAAACACACATATAAAGGGGTTAAAATTTTTTGGACAAAAAGTGTGATAAATATTTTTAAAAATTTAAGAGATGATTATTCAATCCACTTATCTTTACTCAAAAATCAAGGAATTTTGGGTCTGTTATTTTCAGTGATGCATCAAAGAAAGGACTTGGTTGTGTCCTTATACAGAATGATAGAGTTATTGACTATGTGTCATGGAAAATAAAAATTCATGAACAAAACTATCCTAAATAGGATATTAGGTTACCTACTATAATCTTTATTCAGAAGAAACGGCAACACTACCTATATGGTAAAAAAATGTGAGAAATATATTGATCAAAAGAGTTTGAATTATATTTTATCATAGAGAAAAATCCACATGAGGCAAAGGTGATGGCTATAACTACTCAAGATTATGATTTCATAATACCCTAGAACCAATGGAAGGTAAAAAATGTGGAGTAAACATTGAGAAAAAGGATCATGAAGTTCTGAACAAGATGAGAGATGAATGGGATTCCATGTTCATGGATCTAGTAAATATGGATATAGGAATAATCAAGAATGGTGAAACATTAATATTTTTTGAAATTTTTGTTAAACCATATTTAATAGAAAGGATAAAAAGTTGTCAAACTGATGTTAATTAGTTTAAAAAGAAAATTAAAGGTGTGAATGATGGGAGGTTGATTGACTTCATATGTGAAGAAGAAATGTTGAAATTTTGAAATAGAATTTGTGTTCCTGAAATACCTCATCTAAAAAGGGAATTATAGGTTAATTATCATAGCTCCAATTTCATTATACACCCTAGTAGCACTAATAAGTATTATTATTTAAAGGCAAATTTTTCATGGGACAACATGAAGAGGGAGATTTCTGATTATCTGTCAAGATGTATGGTTTTTCAACAGGTGAAGGCTATAAGACAACATCCAAGAGGAGTCCTGACACCACGTCCCATACTTTATTGGAAATGGGATGATATTACAATGGACTTTTCCATGGTGCTACCAAACACTCCTACAATTAATAGTGCAATATGGGTTATTGTTGATCGTCTTACCATGTCAGCATATTTTTTTTCTATAAAAGAAGATATACTAATTGAACATTTATCTAGACTATATATTAATGATGTTGTAAGACTTCATGGTGTACCCCTATCAATTGTTTTTTATTGTGATCCCCATTTTACATCATGATTCTGGAATAGTCATAAAAAATACCTTGATACTAAACTTCATTTGAGCACTTCCTATCACCCTCAAACGAATGGAAAATCAGAATGAGCTATTCAATCCTTAAAATACAAGTTAAGATATTTCTCACTTGACTATCAATGTATGTGGGATCAGAATTTACTTATGGTAGAATTTTCATATAATAATATCTTCCATTAATGTATTTAGATGTCAGTATATGAATTATTATATGGAAGGAGTTGTCTAACACCCACTTGTTGAGATGATGTTTGTTAAAGAAAACTCATAGACCCAGAACTGATGGAGTAAATAATGGATAGGTGAAGATTATCAAAACCCACATAAAATTACCTCATAGTTTGAAAATTAGCTATGTTTATAACTGAAGGATGGATTTGGAATTTCAAGTAGGAGATCAAGTTTTCTTGAATGTATCCCCATGAAAGAGTTTAATATGATTCGATAAAAAGGGTAAATTATGTCCCAGGTATATAGGACCTTTCAATATTTTAGAATGAATTGGAGTTGTAATTTACCATTGGGAATTTCCTCCAAGTCTCTCCAGTGTTCATGATGTGTTCCACATATCACTATTAAGAAAATACATGTCTGACCCAACACATGAACTCACCTATGAAGAAATAGAACTAGAACATGATCTTTCTTATTGTGAAGATCTTATTAGAATTCTTGATACTAGAGAATAAGTGTTGAGAAACTGGATGACTAATCTGGTAAAATTTCCCTGGAGAATCCATAAAATGGAAGAGGAAATGTGGGAATCTGAGGAAATTATGATGAAGAACCACCCCAATCATTTTATGCTGTAAAATTATAGAAATTTGGAGGATGAAATTATTTGAAGTAGGGAAGAATGTAACACCACAAATTTTAAAATATGCTTACCTTTGATTAATACAATTATATTTGATTAATAAAATTGCTTGTGATGCACACAGCTCCGAGTTCTAGGGCACCATGACCAATCAAACTAGACATTTAAAAAGTAGTTATGAATAGTAATACCAACATTTTGAAATTTTAGAAATTTTTTTATCAAAATTCTCTTTGTTTTTGGATTCATAATATTAATGTTACCTTATAGAAATTCTCTTTGTATTTTTCTAAAAACATTCAATTTTTAATGAATAGTGAAAACACTACAATATTATTTAAACCAAAAATATTATTTAAATTGTTATTTATTTATTTAAATTTATTTTATAGCAAAAATATATACATAATACCATTATTAGTAAAATATAATTCATTGGATTAATTTTATAATTAAAATAGATATATAAATTGTTATTAAAATTTTTAACTTCTTTTACCAACCTTTTATGTACATTTGCAAATTTGCATAAAAAAATGTTTTACCACTTTTCTGAATTTAATTTAAAAAATCCAACAGGCACGATTTTCATCCGTAAGTAAAATTTTGTTGAATAGGATTCAAATCTTTTTTGGTGAATAGTAACTTTTGAATTTTATTTACCATAGTTAAAAGTTAATACAATAATTAAAGGTAAAATTAATATTATAAAAATATAAAATTACCTTAACACAAGTCATAATTCTATTGGATAAGTTTTTTAGACAAAAATAATCCATCTACTAAAAATATGATCCTTTTTCATCCACTTGGGTGAGAATAAGACATTTATTATATTTTATTTAAGAATGATTAAAAAGTGTTAAATTAAAATTATAATAAATAAAACATTTTTAATACTTGCTTATACATAAGATAAATTCATCTATAAATATTCATTATAAATATAAAAATATTTCCTATATCATGGTATTTTATTTATAATTTTTGGACATTAAATAATTAAATTAATTTGTGACGCAATGATGATGTAGTAATTACCTTATTAATGAATGATTAAAATAATAGATATTATAAATATTAAAATAAATGTAAATTGAATTTTTTTCAACCATAAAATAATTTTCCTATTTGATATAACATTTTAGGGTTTATTCAATGTTTTTTGTTCGATGAAATCATGTTTTATGACTTTCAAAAAAAAAACAAATACTAAATAGTGTCAAAATTGACATAAATGAGTTATTAAAACATATACAATTTTATTAAATTATATATTAGTCCTAAAAATATAATATTTAGAAAAATGACCTTGTTAATATTACATATGTCAATGATTAACCTCTTTAGGTTCTCTTGGAATTTTATATTAACTATATTAACCATGTAGTATAAAAATATAATAAGACATAGTAAAAGTTAAAACATTTAACTAAGGGTTAAATATATAGGATACGGTTAATATGGTGACCTAAACATGTAAAAAACTATAGGTTGAAACGATTTCGACCCATCAATATCATATCCTGGAAATAAATCTATTTTGAGCTATTATAAACCAAAAAATTTATTATAATAAATTTATATTTCCTACTTTTCCTGAAGTGCCCCTCAACTCTATTATTAAAGTTTACTTCCCTTTCTCTTAAATTCACACATCCAAATCCATATGGCTCAGTCAAACCTGCTCCAATATCCTCCCAACTATCCTAAAATCAACTTAGAGGCCTTAATTAGATATGAAAGCCAACCTAAGGAGCCCTTTTCTTCGAATCAAAAGGAAGCACCAGAAAAAGATGTAATTATTTCATCAGCGATTTCAAAGTTCTTTTCTTTTTATACATCCTATTTCTTTGTTGTTTCCAAAATAAAATAATAACACTAGTACATTATACATACTGATATTTTATTTTAATTATGGTTCAACCATATTCATTATTCTATCCTTCTTATGAATGACAAAGTCTCCATATGTGCGTACGTACAACTTACCATCTCCATATCATGGTGTAGTTTGCTATTCAATAATTCATTTTTATGGGTATAATAATTAGTATAATTGATGTAAATAATAAATATAACATGTTAGTGATTTTTTATATATAATATACCATCCAATTACATAATATTTCACCATCAAGAGGATGATATTGTCAACCATGCGTACGTATGACTTACCATATCCATGATGCATTGAGCGTTCGTTCCACATCATAACTATTAAAGAATAATTATAATTTTATGATTAAAAATAATGTTTAAGAACTAAATATCATTCTTGATATGAATCAAACAAATCATATCAGAAACAAACATGACTTACTTAACAAAACATATAAAGGAAAACGAATCAGTTAACACCCAAAATGATGATAATACTAAAATATTATTAAAGAAGCCATATTAGGGGATCATATAGGATATCATATTTATATATGTATTTATTTTACCATTTAATAACAATTATTTAATAAATATACAGGAGGTCAATATACCCTCAACTAAGTAAAATTACATGTTAAGGATTAATTTTACAATCTCGTCATTATCCGAGGTTGTTTATATGTAAGTATATTCTGGAAATTCTTTATCATCCACATCCATGTTTCATAAAAATTTGTGGAAAAACACATTAACTATTTCTTATATTATGGGTAATGTTATTTATACCCTTATATAATTTTTATAAAAAGATTTGAAATGAATCTTTCTTTCGTTTAACAAAAAATGTCCTTTATGACATTTTCGACCAATCAAAGAAAAAAATGTTTTTTAACTTATATGGTGGGACCGACTATTTTCCACCTTTATAACACCTTCAAGGAATAACTTATAAGCTTATAATAATTTTTTCATGAAAAAAGTTTTCTTTTATAATTATGAAAATTTGAAATGATTTCAATGTATAAAGAGATATTTCTCTCAAATAGTTTTTTGAATGATTAAATCTGTGTGAACATATTTTGTTGGATTTTATATTTAATTGAATTTCATTTATTATGATAAAATATTGTATATTGTATTGATAGTTTTATGATATATTTGACTATGGATGTGATATTTATATGTCATTCACAGTTTATGGGTAGAGTATTAACATTTTGTATGTTTGTTTAATACGAATGTTTATTTTATGTTTTACCCTTTTCATATGAGGACTACATTGGGCGTATTAAGTGACGTGTGGGGACCACTATAAAAAATCGATGAATCAGTTGGAGTCATGAGGGAAACTAGTGTCTTGGAATAAGGCCTCGACAATATTTTTATTTTTATACATGGCACGAGGCCTTGACTATGGAATTATGATGTCCATCATTATGCATTATATAATTATGATATTAGTTATTAATATTACATGTGATTATTCGACTAGTAGAATATCCACGTGAATAAGTAAATGGAATTATTTTATTTATCTTTTCCATATAAGGTTGATTATTATGTTTAAAAGGCATGTTTCTTAGTCTTATTCAATTCCTTAAATGTTTATGGTTAATTATGATAGTTTCTGCTGTATTGTTATCCTTACTGAGCATCTATGCTCACCACATTCTTATGTTTTATTTTTCCCAGGATGTGAAGAAGTAAATTATGAATGAAATCCAGCAATAGGCTAAGAGATATGAGTGTGTTAAATGAAGAGATAATGTCTCTTTTTTTAATTCATAATGTAATGTAAATCTTATGTATGTATTTATTACTTCCAAGGACACTAAACTGATTAGTATTTCGGGAAATGATATCTTTTGATCATGACAATGTTATTTAATAATTCACCAACTCTGGGTAACTGTGGTCGGGGTGTTACAGTTGGTATCAGAGGAATTTTAGTACAATACAAGGAAACTAGGTGTAGAAAAACCCTTATTAGAAACCATTAACCTAAGATATAAATTGAGTATTATTATAGAATAAAATCCAAAAAATTTGGTATTGTAGATATTATATGGGTTTTCCATGAAATACATCCCTTTAGGGATACTATTAGTGGACATAGTTCTTAAATAATTGTACCTAGGTTTGAAAACACTAACAATGAGTTTTAAACTTTACTTGGGGTATCCTGGCACAAGACAATCGACCTTACTATGCATATGGTTTGACACACCTGGTGGATATTAATAGAATAATTCAAATTTTCTCAACAAAATGTTATGAAGGATTTATGAGTAAATACTTCTCCAACAAAAACATTTTTATGATTATGGAATATATGCATAATCTGTTCAATTTATGTAATGTATTTTACAGGTTTGGAATTATGCATTACGATTCATGAACTAAGCTAGTGTAACCCATTGTTTAGAAATATAACCTAGTGGAAGTAATGGAAACTGTATCATTGCACATAATCCATGTATGGATAACCCTCTTGATTGAGATAGTTATAGTGGAGTTGGTAATATAACTAGTACAGAATATCTTATAACCATACTGGGTAAAAAAACTCAGGTTATGAATAATAACCTTACCTATATAGATCACCTTGATCAATAACTTGGAGGATAAATGTTAAACTAATTAACGAGGAAAAATCCACCAACATTAAAAGGAACTAATAATCTATTTATAGCAGAGTATTGGATATGTTCCTTTGAGAAAATATTTCATGCTTTAGGGATTAGCAAAAAGGAAAAAGTTTTTATGGCATTTTATCACCTCTCACAAGATGCAGATCAATGGAGGTTATAAATTCAAAATAAAAACACGGATGAAGAAGTATAAAATATTGAATGAGGGTGAGTTTAAAGAGCTTTTCTTAGAAAAATACATTCATAGTGAACATCAAGAGGATATGGAAATTCAATTTTTGAGTCTGAGGAAAAAGGAGGATGAGAATGTGTCAAATTATGAGGCCAACTTTACCAGGATAGAAAGGTATGATGCATATTATATATGTAACCCAAGAAGTAACATTGATTGATTCTTTGATGGATTAAAACCATTTCTCCAACGAGCATTATTCTCAAAATTCTTCTCAGCATACAAAGATATAGTCTCATGTGTTATTATGAAATAAAATGAATTCCCATAGTCTTATTACTTTAATGTGAAAGAAGAGAATAATTTATCTTCTTAACACTCTAGAAAAGGAAATAAGGGGATGAAGGGAAAAGATGAACTTCTATTCTTTATAATTGTGGGAAGAAACTCCCTAGTACATTCCTATAGGGGATGAGAGTTTCATACAAGTATGGAGAAAAAGTCCACCAAGATCATGATTGAAAGGGGAGGAAAGAAGATGTCAATGTTAAATGCTAAAATTTTAAAGGAATCAGGCATTATGAAAATTAATTTCTTAATAGTCAAGGAAACGTACCTAAAAAAAGGCCAAGGGAGAAAGGCCAAGATTATGCAATCACTCCTGCTGAGGTTGAAGTTCCTAATGATGTGGTGTCATGTACTTTCATCATTTCATAAAAATTATCCAATGCTTCATTTGAGTCTAGTTCAACAAATTATTTCATATCTTCTCAGCCTTCCAAGAAAATTTGATATTTCCAATTTGACATAACAAGGGAGTTATTAGTCCAAACTCTTAAGGGAAGTGTCATTGTAACAATGTTTTTTAAATGAATTACAATTATGGAGTATTAATGGGATTTATCTATAGATCTTATTATCATACCCATGATTAAATTTGAAATGATCATCAATATGGACTAGATTTTGGACCTTGATGTGAAAATTTATTGTAAGAAGAACGGGGTTACAATTTTTGATGATGATAAAGAATCCGTTATCGTTATAGAAAAAACATCACAATTTGATTCTCATCTAGACCCCCCCCCTCTATAGCTCTAATAAATTCAATTTTCATAGAAGAAGGAAGTTAAATAACTTTTGGGGAGGAAAACAATGTTCAAATAGAGGATGTACTTATTGTTGAATAATATAATGATGTTTTCCAGAAGATTTTCTTGTACATCCTTCTACCTAAAAATTGTAATTGTTCATTGACTTAATTAAATGTTCAAGGACCATATCCAAGACCACTTATAGAATATACACTGTATAATTAGTGGAAATAATGAAATAACCAGAGGAATTGAGTAATAAAGGACTTATTTTCCCTACTGTTTTTCCATGGGAAGCCCATGTTCTTTTTGTGAAGAAGAAAGATGGATTTTGGAGGTTGTGCATTGACTACATGGAGATCAATTCTATAACAATAAAGAAAAAGTATCCCTTAACTCGAATTAATTATTTATTCAATCAAATTAATGGGGTTAAATATTTTTCAATGATTAACCTTTGATATGGATATCATCAGTTTTGCATAAAGAAGGAAGACATTCTAAAACAACATTTCGAACCAGTTATGGGTATTACAAGTTTTCAGTAATACCTTTTGGACTAACTAATGCACCCAATATTTCCATTTATATAATTAATATAGTTTTCAAGGATTACAATGATGAAATTTTAGTGGTATATATTAATGATATATTGGTATACTCAGAAAACTACCAAGATCATGAAAATCACTTGTGCACTACTCTGAAAATTCTTAGAAGAAATGAATTAAATGGGAATTTTAGTAAGTATGTATTCTTGCTTCAAGAAATTTCTTTTCTTTGCTATATTTTCCATAATTATGGAATCTCTATTGATCCATCAAGGACAAGGTAAATCCAAGAATGGAAAACACTGATGAGTATAACCGAGGTATGCTGTTTTATTGGTTTATCTAGTTACTCACTACTACAAATAAGGATTTTCATAGTACTAGAAATACCTTTTAACAAAGCTAGAAAAGAGCTGTTAATCATAGAGAAGATAGCGGTTCCCTTTAACAGTTCTAAAAAGCACTGATTAAGGGGGCCTTTATCTTCACTAGAAAAATCACTAATAAAGGGGTCCCTTTATTTGTGCTTAAAAGCATTGATAAAGGCATATTTTATCAGCACTTAATTAGAACTGATAAAATATGCCATCATAAGCACTCAAAATATGATTGATAAAGGTCGACATACCTGTGATGTGCAGCTTATCTAACAACACACCCAACACATGCACCAACACTTGCACACAAACAGATCCTGCACAAAACAACACCAAACAACACCTGCACACAAAACATCTACAAAAAACAGAACCTGCTCACAAAGAATAGATGAACAAAACAACACACACAAGAGTTTTGAGAACAATGCTATATACATTTACATGGAATCATGAATACAAAAAAATACATTTTTATATAAATTTAAAACAATTTTTATATGGTTATAAGGACAATTATATAGAACACAATTAAAAACATTAATGTTTCATCATTTTTGGCATCTGTGAACCCCTCTCTAAAAAATTCATCCCTGGTATTTGATTTCGAACAAACAATCCAAAGTCAAGAAAAAACTTCCACCTATATAAGAAAACAAAAATTATGTTAGTAATACAATAATTAAATAAATTAAACAATAATATGAAATAATACATTAATAAAATTTCAATTTTTAATAAAAAAGACTCATTTGAAGTTATAACGGTTACACCATGAGTCGTATTGAGGTGTGGTAGATTTCTATAGGTCACAAATGAGTAATATATCATTGTTATAAAATATTAAAAAATCTGAATGGGTTATCGTAGTTTTGAGTATGTCATTTGTTTTATAGAGTATGTTAGTACTATGTGCATATCATATGTTTGTGTGCTTTATTCCCCACACACATGAGAAAAACTATGTTTCCAACAATAGTAAGTTGATTTTATAATTTTCTATTTTATAGTTGATTTTATTTCCACCTTAGGTGGAACAATTGGGTGTGATATTTAAATATTATGTGGATTTTGGCTCTTGGCCCAGTATGGAAAGGGAGGTTTAATTACAAATCATGATAGGCAATTAGGATCATATGATGTATGATTTCTTATGATTTTATTTGGGAACCTGGATTGAGGTAAGAGGGGTTGTACTATTTAAAGTGCCCATATAGAATCTAAATAGTGTTTACTTACTTAGCCTCTTTTCGTGGCATTCTGTTAGCCAACCCAAACATGTGGTTCCAATGAGATATGTATGTGACTATATATACATATGATATATGGTGTTGACCCTGATAAGGGTATATATAGATTATTATTGGGGGTGAGTTGTGTCAACAAAGAAACTAAATTTTGTTTTTTCAATATAGCCTCTTCAGTAGAATTATACTCAGCTAACCCGAATTGATAAATGAGATTTGATGTTGATCTATATCATGGGTAGGCAAGGGTCCATGAGGTCGGATTATATGTGATGCATGCCTCTAATTTCAGTAGGTATGGGGCCATAAGACTAGATGATACTGGATGCCAAACCTTGATATGGGTAGGTAATAGGGCATGAGACCAAATGTTGTGTGACATAGTGCGGTAATGGAGTGTATGGGTGGTGACATGTGTTACCTGTTTCAAAATTTTCTATTGGCGATATTTGTATATATTCAATTATATGGATATTTGACCATCATGATTTTTATTTAGTGGGATTCCACCTTGATGGGATTCACCAGAGTGTTGGGAGGCTGGCGATATAGTGAGAATAAAGTGTTCCTGGGATGAGGCCCCTGAGTGTTGGGATGAGGCCATGAAGGGTAGGGATGATCATGATCTATAGGTATTGGATTCAGCACAGACAAGAAAGCTGAATATGGAAAACATTGGGCCATGTATTGATGATAAGCATAAGGTGAGAATGGATCATTTCATATAGGGCCTTGATAGGGGATCCTAGGGAGATGATACATTTATGGCGTACATGACCCGAGAGCTCCAATATCAGCACCTATCACTATTTCATAGTGAAGGTGGACCAAAAACAAAAGAGAAATGGATAGCATTGGTAAAAAATATAATTTTCCATCTTGAGACACCCAAGGTCGAAGGGTGTGGTTGGTGAAAAACATGCTTAGAGGAAAGGCATAAAACTTGTGGGGTTTATAGGTATAAGAAGGCATACCCAAGGGACTGTCTCAGATGGATTTTGGGGCCAGATTCTTTATGCACTTCGTCTAGAGACACTGAGGGTAGACAAATCTTGTGAGTTCATTAACCTCTAGCAGGGGGATACATCTTTCATGGACTATGCACCAAATTTCACGAACCTATATTGATTTTTACATGATATGTTGGGAGATCACGTAACTAGGGTGCAACGTTTTGAGGATGGCTTATGACACATAATCAGGGTGCAGGTAAACATCTTTAGACTAACATCCTTCTTAGTGGTAGTCAATTTTCCACTGATAGCTATGGGAAACATGATAGACTGGTCTTATTTTAGCAGGGTGAAAGTATCAGGTGATCCAAGCAATGTTGCTTCAGGTAGCAGGAAGAGAGGTTGTGAGGAGTCTCATTAGGGCAGTCAGGCTAGAGACTCAGGAAGACTTCTGAGGAGTGGGTTTACAGAACAATTCTATTCGTATAGGAATCAAAGTCATGTTCAAACCCAATGTGTTATAGTTTTGAAGTAGTTTCATCTGTGTGTAAAGATTATACATATGTTGTGGTAAATCCATGAGATCCTTTTTCCCTATTTTCATGGAATTTATATAAACTTCCATTTTATTTCTATTAAAATTGATTTAAAGGATGATATCAAATGAGTGAGATCATACTAGTACAAGGTATGTGGTTCCTAGAATTCTCATTGATTTTGTGAGTGATTTGGTGTTGTGTTCATATAAACTGTGTGGGTTATTCAATCAAGAACCTAATTAATTAAGAAAACTCTTTTTAAATTGTTATAATGACTATATGAGATTGTTATGGGAATTCTCTTATTACACTATGATTCGTTAATCCAGGTAAGAGGTTTGGACTAACATGGAAATTTTAGGTCAATGGTAAATTTAAATAAAATCAAATTGTTATATTGGTTAATTGATTCTCTGGGAATATAATGGGATTGGCCTTATGATTAAGGTGGGTGATGATGGTCTAGATTGAGGTAGTGTGATTATTCAGGTGAGGCTTGGCTTAGATTCTTGGAGTGATGATGATCACCAGGTTGTGGAAACTTGGTCATCCGGATTTAATGGGATGAAGTATTCTAGACAAGTTCATGGCTCTCGAGATTTGAGATGGTATTGACCACCATGATTTTAAGGACACAGTAATAAGAGAAAGAGGTTTCAAATGACATATATTAGGTTTTTTGGTGATTTCCACTCATCATTTGTTGTTCGATGCATTGTTAGAGTCAAGTTGACATAGACAGTACATTGTCGAGGTGGTGTTGACCACTCATTGTGGGTGGGGCCCCCATAGACTGTACAGACAGGTGATAGTGTTGACCATCAGTATGTCACTTGTTTTCTTCTAAAATTAATGCAATTTTAAACAAAAAATGTCACTTTGAGTCATAACAGTCTCATTGTGTGTTGAATCGAAGTGTGATAAATTCATATAGGTCAAAAATTAATTATGGATCATTTCCCCAAATTATCAAAACAATTGAAATGTAATTTCTTAGTTTTCAGTATGTCACTTGTTTTTTAATAAAAATAATGTCAATTTTAAATAAAAAGAGACACTTCGAGTCACACAGTTCACATCGTGTGTCCTATTAATGTGGGGTGGATTCCTACACATTTCAAATGACATATGGATAATCTATCTAAAGTATCAAAACAAATAAATGTTTTTGCTCGATTTTAATTGAGAAAATACTATGATACCAACTATAATGACATAAACATTTCATTCATTGATATCACATATGCATAGATTAATATTCCTTACATAAAAGAAATAAATTAATCATAAATATAAAACAATTAATTAATTCTATGGACTATGATTTTACTATGAAACCATCAAGATTACATTTCTGATTGAGCAGACACAACATCATTTCCCTTCCTACAATGGTATGTCACATGGACATAAATCTTCTAAAATTAATGAACCATACAAGGAATAAGGAAAATAAAATCAACATTTTATTATATAATTTTTCATTAAAATAGATATATTATATCGTAACATTACAATTACATCTTTCCAAAAGGTTTATTTGGTCCAGATATAAGCTATTAACAAAACTAATGATTCTTTATGCACTTTACTACTATTGGTTATATACCTATTAGCATATAGTCTAATATGAAATTCTAATCTAGCATCCTCGTGGTTATCTCATCCGACACCATCTTTATGATATCATCATTCACCATTCACTTTTTCTTGTCTTACTACACCCATTTACCTAGTAAATAGGTGTAGGAAGGGAAGGAAATGTGAATCCTGAATAATGATATCATAGAGATGGTGTGGGATGAGAGAAGCACGAGTGAACGAGATCGTAAATTCAGATCTAATGCTATGTTAATCGATAGTTAACCAACAGTAGTAAAGAATCCATAGTTTTGTTATTAAAATTTTTAGTGATGCACAACCTATTTTCTTCTTACACACAACATCAGTAGAAGTAGTAGAATAAATAAAAAAATATAGAATATAAATGATCCATTCCATAATATTTTAGGTATACTACTTTTGAAAACATGGAAACATAATGAACTAGTTTATAAGATTCTCTCATTAAGTTATTCTTTACTAGAAAGACAAATCATTTCTAAAACCATTATTCCTAACCTAATGATATGAAACATAATAAAGGGTGATCATAGATGCTCAATAATTGTAAAAATGGGAGATATAAATGATTATATAAGGATAAAATAAGTAGTAATAATTCACCTTCATCTTATTTTTGTACAGTCATCCATCAGGTATGTTTCCCATTCGTTTCTAAACACATCTATATCATCTTGGGAATATGATTTTTTGTGACAGTAATGGTAGTACTGAAAAATATAAACACACAAATCATTAATAAATATTTTAAATTAACAAGTAATTATTTTTGAAAATACCTCTGTAGTGATTCTAGTTTTTCAATGAAATAGGATCTCTTTCATAAATTTACAAATATAATAACCACAATCCTTTTAATTAGTTTGTTTCAGACACTATAGAAACATTGATAAAAACAAGTAATTTGTTTTGATATTTATTTGTAAAGTGAAATATTATTATATATTTTGGGATACTTTTCAATTTATAGATCTTGTTTCTATTATTTTCCTTAGTCCATTAATTTATTCCATAAATTTGATGATATTGATGCACTACCCTATCATAACATAATCCTCATTAAAAGATAATATAATTTATATAACTGGATGTTTTGTTCTAAAATGTTGGATCTAGTTTAATAAAAAATAAAAAATTCCATCTTGTGTGGTCATTTTATTGGATATTCTTTCATTGAATCTAGAAAATAAATCATTGGAGTATCCAAATAGACTGCAATGATCATCGAATGTAGCCTGAAAACAAAAATATTAATAAGTAATGAATGAAATGAAAATATAACTGATATGATTAAATTATAGTGTTTTACCCCTGTATATTTGGTATTAAAAAGAGTTTTTCATCTGTGATTGTGTTTTTAAACGATTTTAGTAGGGATAAAATTATTTCAACCTCTTTATTGTCATTTATTCCTTCTTTTGAAGAGTTTATGTGAGGACTATCAAGTCCAAATTTTTGTTCATGGAAAAATCTATTCAATTTTTTTCCTATATATTATTGAGAAAAATATGAAATGTATTTAGTCATAATTATCATAATATATTAGCTTTTGTAAAATCAAATCATGAAAAAAATACCTCATGTATACATTTACAATTAAAGAGCCAAGATATTCATACTTGAGGATTTCATCTACATTGTTAGCAGTAATGTAATATGATTCTTCCCATCTATACATAAATTTTTCAAAATCAACTATGTGAGTATTGACCTATATCAGCTTTGTATCCACATGATCCTACAATGACATTAAATATGGATATAGAATGGGTAGGTTGATGGTTATCTCAGTAGATCGTTCTGATTGGTTGCTTGATCTTTGAAATATTTTTGATCTGATCAATCCTTCCACCCTCTTCCATTTGTCATTCTGTAATAATATTCTTCAGTTCAGACCATTTTTCATTAAATGTGAAAGGTTAATCTTGAAAAGCAATTTGGAAATGAATACCTCATCGACAACATGTTTTTTACAAGAATTGACAGTCATGAGATGAATTTTCCAAAAGATTGTTCGATTGCATAAATGTTGTCATCGTTATTAGATATAGATAGATCGATGATCAGATCATAAGGTACATTAATTGACACTCTGACACGATCTATTGGATGTGTTCTATTGTGTATCCTATCGTTCTTCATACTGAACATTGTATGCCTCGCTAAAAGGCAATAGGTGGGAGTAGATAGATATAAATCACAGATATTTTCACCATATTGAATATCAGTATTGGAAATGTTTCATTTTAAATGTGATTTAAATTTCACAGAAACAATTATTAGAACATTGATTACCTCATCTAAGACATGTTTTCAGGGAAATGGATCACCTCAAAGTAGGTGCGGGTGGGGTGAGATCTTCATGCATGGGTTGTTGTTGAGATGTTTATTATCTTTCCCTCCCCCTAAAAATCTTTCTATCACCTCTCTATGGTATTGTAATTCTTCTTGAAACATTGCTATTATTTCTCTCATATTTTTAATTTCCTCAGTTTGATCCTCTTCTTGTTTTTCTTTCTAGAAATTTGTTCGGGGTGTTATCTCAAAACCCAAACCTCTGACATGGCTATACTGTTCTGGATACTTCAAGGATGCAGAAAGTATTTCTATATCTGGTGTGGGTGTTGTTGATTTCTTTGACTATTTCAGATATAATATATATGAAAATAAGTACTCAATGTTATGTAATAGTGATTTAAATAAAATAAAAATTATATTAGGTAATACTTACACATGTTTCCCACACATTTTGTGTGTTTTCATCTATCAGTATGACCTCTTTATTCCCACGAGCCTCCTTCCATATCACATTTCATGGGATGAATGTGGCTTTCAATTTTGATTACTCAATCTGCATATAAATAAAGGAACATGGTTATTGTGTTGTTTATGTCACATGAAACTATTAATGTAGATTTAAAATACGTACCAATTGTTTCTCAAGTAAAATATACCCCATCCTTGCTTTGTGGTAGGGGTATGCTAGTTTTTCTGCCTGTTCGTTATTTTTAGCACTCATTTTTTGTTCTATAAATAAAAAACTATTAATCAAAGTGATTTATAAAAGCAATGTCAAACAACATATTACCAAAAAAAATTAACTTGAAATGTCTACTCCACACGAAGGCTTCTAAACTCATCCCACACTCCTTGGGATATCATGTTTCCATAAAGAGGAGGTGGGCACGACTTAATTTTCCATTTAGCATCATTAAGATGATATTTCATTAAAATTGGGCTGAAGCCTCTATTAATCCTTCCGGAAACTCTTAATACATATTCCTTGTGTGAGGAATCTACTATAAATGATCTATGAAATGGATGATGAAGTGTTAGTCAATGTTTTATTATTTTATTTTATTTTAATAAATTAAAGAAGTGATATCATAATGTTATCATAATCTCTTCTCACATTAGTGTCTTAAGCCTGATGACAACATGGTTCTATGACTGTACAAAAATTTTCATGTGTTTTTGAGCGAAAAATCTAATATATCTACTAAGAATTGATTTTTGGGGTTAACATGATGGCCCCTCTTATTCCATCCCACATCAAATTTGATGCATTTTCATTTTCCCTTAAGGATTCTAGATAACAATTTCAATCTACGGTGCTATTGTTATTTTTTTGCACTTCCAAGGTTTCATTGTCTACTATTTCCTCAGTTTCTTAATCATCATTATGTTCCTCTAGAGACCTTACATTGGAACTAGGATAAGAAAAAATAGGTTGAGAAACCTATTGTACCCCATCACTAGGACCAACAACAATAGGTTGACAAACCTATTGTTTCTCTGCACTGGGACCAGCAATAGCAGGTTGAGAGATCTTTTGTGCCTTAGTTTTAGATGCATCATTAGGTGAATAAGTCATTATCTACGAAAGTGGTTTAACATTTAAATTATATTACATAAAATATGCAATAAAAAGATTATAACATAACGTAACTCAATATATATTACAATAAAAAAAATATCCTGATTATTGAATTCTCTTTTTTAGTGGCTGAATAATTTTACCACACTATTGACTATTTAAATCCATTCATTGTGGTATCCTTTAACATAATAAATTCCATCACCACTGGGACCGCTACGAAATGGTTGAGAATTAAAAATGAATGGGTCATCCTCTGTTGAAATTTCATCTATCACTTTAGTTGTTTTTGCCAATAACCGAAAAATTGACTAAAATCAACTGAAATCAACTTTCATGAATCCCAATTCATATATTTTTAATAGAACTCTTGTTATCTTCATAATTGCATTGAAAAATTGGCACTTGAAACTTTTTATTATCTGACTCCCATATTTGTTTGATGATGGAAAATTATGACATATTCTCATAAATTTGATTTTTGTACTTAGCAACAAAAACATGCATCGCTCCAGCCACAAGTGTAACCCCACTATTTTGAATGGTACTATATTCATCATGCTCATTAGTATAGAATGTATAACTGTTAACTACATAAGCATTATAAGATAATACATTAACACTTGTTCCTTCGGCTAGCCATCAAAGTTGTTCTGAAATTGAGTCTATATTTTCATATAACATCTTAAAAATATGGTCCCAAAACCATCTTATAATTTTCTTATTTTGTGTATCTGATATCCATTTTTCATCCCTAGATGGATTCAAATTCTTAGTAATTTCTTTTTGGGTTTGAACATATGGGTCAACGTCGAAATTTTTATGCAAAACATAAAGGTGGGTCTACTCTTGATCTTTAATATTGATTGTAAAAACCTCTCTTCAAGAAATTTGGTCACCCTAAAGCATCCCAGTGTGATGAAATTTTGGTAGGACAATGTTTTCTACACCAGATAGTTATTCGGTATAGAATCTAATGGATTTCTCATTAATATATCACTACGCAATACAACCCTATAGACGACTTCAATTTTTGACATACCCTTTCAAAATATTTTTATACCATTCAATGGTGTACATCCATATATAATGTATAAGACTACATAGTCAAAACTCTTTCATCAAATGAACCATAAAATGAAACATCATATCAAATTATATCAGCGGGAAGAACATTTCCAATCCACGTAATATGCTAGTAGTTTCTCATTCCATAGTGGGAAATTTTGCCTAGTATATAACTTTTCTGCATACTACTTTGAAGAAGAAACAATGCTTCATTAATGTATGAAATAAATTCTTGGGGAAAATGTGACATAAATCTATAAGAATTAGATCTCACATCAAAACATGGAAGTCATGTGATTTGAGACCCTTTATCATTAAATCGCTCATTGACATGATATTCTTGATATTTGATGAATACCCATATGGAAACTTTACATAACTCAAGAATTTGTAAAACTCATATCTCTCCCACATAGAAAGTGTGTAAGTAGCAGGAGGAAGAAATGATTGTTTTCACCCTTTAATTGTGAGAAATCTTCTCGTATTCCCATATCAACCATGTCCAACCTATCCTTAATTATGTCCTTTTTTTGGTATCATTTAGCAACCTTCCGATGACACTATCACATATATTTTTTTCAACATGAATAATATCATGAAAAATTATTACATACAGACAATTGCAGTATGGAAATTCTAAAAATACTGATCTCTTTTTCCAATTTATTTTCATTAGGTTTTTTGAAAATTGTTTACCAAAAGTAGTTTCCAAATATTTTACTTTCTCTGAAAATTGATCACCAATTAGTGGAGATGGTGATGTAATTTATTTTGAACTACTATTAAATGATGTCGTCCAAGATCGGTACTCATTCTGTCGGGGTAGAAATTTGTGATTTCCTAGAAAAATGGTTTTCAGTGAATGTTTCAACCTAACTGACTGTGTACCTTGTTCACAAACTGGACACCCTTGAGTTCCTTTAATGCTATATCATGACAAAATTTTCAAAAGTAGGAAATCATTTATCATCTTGTATAATATGGCTCTCAAATTTAAAATCTTCATTTTTGTAAGCATCATACAAAGTAACACCTGAATCCCACAATAATTTCAAATCCTCGATTAATGGAGAAAAACAAACATCAATATCGTTACCCTATTGTTTTGATCCTAATATCAGAATATATAACATTATGTATTTCAGATTAATTCCTAAACAATGTGGTATGTTATAATTTACTAATATAATGGGCCATGTATTGTGACTTATACTTTGAAAACCAAAAGTATTCACTCCATCTGTAGATAATGCAAGATGAAGGTTTATCAGCTCATTTCTAAATTCAGTAAACTCATGACCAATTCTATTCCACTATGTAGAGTATGTTTAGTGATGTAGTTTCCCATCATTAATTCTTGTATCTGCATGCTATTTCTATTGCCCTCAAGTCTCATCACATTAATATGGGCACCTAAACCTTGGAATAATTTGAATGTACCATACAAATTTTGTAGTACTGGATTCATCATTCTTGTGTCGAGATACACTACACATTGGGAATTCATTAAGTGATTTTCAGTCCTTGAGAAATAGTATACAATCATTGTGGTAGGAATGTTTTCTTTCAGAGTTCATACCCATCGAGCATAGAATTCATTTTGCATCACATGTTCAACTCAAGAGATCATAATTTTTTTGGGGCCTGTTATTTATGAGATCATGTAGTTCTGTAAAACTTGCGTCACTCCACCTGTTTCCTACTTTAAAATTATACAACTTCAATATGGCTAACCATGCTGTATATTTAGTGCAACTTACATACAATGACATCTTTTCACAACACTTTAACATATCAAAATTTTTTTTGCAATCACAAAGTTCTTCTTCAACTGTCTTTTTCATTTCCTCAGTACGATCTTCATCATCTTTCCCATATATAATCACAACCTCCCTTCAATCGTCTTCATTATTCATGCTTCTAATCATATCAAATGATCCATAAAATGCCGTGATATCCCAACCACTACCTACATTGGTTTTTCCCATGTTTATTCCAACATGTATAACTTCAATCTATTCTGTGACAGATCAAGTGCTATTCTAACTCCTCTGGACTAATTTTTCTTGAATAAAAACAGCATAAACACAGATAAAGGCTTTGAGAAGGGTCATGTGCATGATCTTTTCCAAACTAGATAAACTATTTCATGACATCTTCATACACTTTTTTCAACTAATTGGAATTATTACATTCTTTATTCATATTAATCCTATTTTATTTATTAATATTAATATTTTATAAAAAATAATTTCTCAAAATATGTTCAACTAGGGTCATCATCCAACTATAATGAATGGAACTATCTATGGTAAACAATACCCTTACCTCTCCATGCATTACATAGGACCAAAGTAGATCAAACCCATCTTCTCAACCACATGATCAATGGAACTAGATATGAGAATATCATTCACAACAATGTTTTAGTATCCCACATGTCATCTATATGCATTGTTGAAAACCAATTTTTTAGTGTTTCTCTAGAAACATAATGTCTCGTGTCAAGAACTATGGTACTAAACTAATAGATGGTAAGATTTTCAATAGAGTGATTGCACATGGGATGATTCATTACATGTTTTGTTGTAGTTATTTGACCAGGGTGTCTATAATGTGTCCCAAAGAGTCTTCTAGTAAATTGGTTTTCAAAGATTTACTGGAATTGAACTACTGAAAAAGTGGTGATTCCATTGAAATGGGTATGGTTTGGATTGATATTAAATGGTGGAGGAACTACAACATGGTAAAAATGGTCTACCAATAATTACAAAAACCACAAAACCATACAAAAAACAATCATTCTCACAATGTCAACACCATACAAACAAAAAAAAAACAAAATTTTAGATTTTGAAAATAATATCTTAATCAATTTTGTTTGATAATTTAGGGGTTATCCTAGAAGTTTTATCATACTAGGTATTTTATTCATTAGCTTGGTATACATAAATTAACAATTTTTTATTGAAATGTTGAACGTGAACCAACCAACATGAAATTCATATAGTGTAAAAACAAGGACCACCAATGACCATGATTTTAAGGGGGGATTTTGGACCATACATTTCATAACATAACCATAAATATAAACTAGTAATAACATGTGAACAAGAGGAAACCAATGAGTAATAGGAGAAAAATCACCATGAAGGAATCATTCAGCATGCAACAGAGTTGCATTTGCAGCAAAGGAGATGAGCGTAATAGAGGAGATTTCAAACTAATAAGAAAACATAAAATCAGAACACATATGTTATTCCTATCCAAAACAGGTCCAACAAGATTTAGGAATGAGACATGTCTAGTCAAAAAAATTTATTGGTCAATAGTGGTATTTTATTCTCTATCATTAATATCTGCTACCTGCTTATTTATTTTTTCTATCCTACTGGTCAACTATAATATACTTCTTCACAACCTAGTAAAAATAAAACATATGAAAGGGGTGAGATAAGTTTCTCAGTAAGGATAAAAATATAGTAGAAACTATCATACATAAGCATAAACAGTTAAGGCAATGAATAAGACTAAAAAACAATACTTTTAAACATAAACTTCAGGTTTCAGCCGACCATAGGGTTTCATACGTAGCACGCTTGGGTGAAATTCACCACAATCCATTCTTCACTTCTCCGCATCCATGAAAGTCTATATAAAGTATTCCAAAAGTTCCAACTCCTAGAGAGGGTCCCAATGCTAAAAATAACTAGTCAATCGGATGAAAAATTTGCATGTTATAGTCATTTTAGAAACCAGGGGCTGGTTGAGAGAGGGCCTGGTCCAACCTGGTCAGACCAACCTGACTAACCCGACATGAGGGTTCCACATACCCCAGTTCATTCTAACGGACCTAAACTAACATAGTGTGGGTTGGGGTATTACTGGTCCAACCTAACCAGCGGTTCAGGCCCAATAGGACTTGTTGGACATGCCTCAGCTAGCTAATGGTCCATCCTACTATGTCACTAGGCGACCCAGCCATGTTCGGCCCTGCCTGAAAAGGGTGCGGGTCTAGCCCACTAGGTTTGGGTCAAGCCCACTGGCACTTTCCTTCCCGATCATCTTGGGTCGAGATCAATGGGCAGTAGGACCGACTCGGCCTAGTGATTCTCGGTATTGGCATGCTGTGCGGGTTCTACCTCACTGGGGGTTCGTACCCCTTCCGGTCAACAAGAGACAGACCGATCCACCTCACTGGGTGTGGCTAGGAGCCATGTTCGTTCCCCTCCATCACCCGAAGGTATTCCACATGGTGCCTTATCTACCACGGTCAAGAGACCATGTCATGTGGCATGGGACACGGCTCGGTGTCGCATCTGCCTCCCTCAAATGAGGTCAAGTGACCGTGTATGCTGCCTCCAGCCGTCGGTTCGGCTGAAAGCTTCTCTTACTATGTCGTGGCCCATTTCAGTCGCAACATTTCATCAGGCATGCCACTATGGTGAGTCTCCTCCCACCCATGGCCGCCACCACATGGAATCATTGGTAGTAGCTGGTGCCACTACCGGCGTCGACAGATTCATTCGCGGACCACTCGGTCTGCACCGGTAGTCCGTTCATTGTGTCGCTTATGCTTGAGGTTTCCATGGATCGTCAACTACACAGAAACAGTCTCAAAACATGCTTGTCATCAATTCAATAGTTTGGAAATGAAGAACCACCATGAAGGAGGTTCTCACACATTGTTTGTGTCGGCCTTGGCCCTCCACGTTAGATGTTTATAGAACAAGGGAGTTCCAAGAATTTTAATTTTAATAACAAAGATAATTAAATCCCAGATAGAGAAAACCCAAAGAAGTCACCATCCTGCAAGAACGCATTGTCTGACAATTAACCTGTTCATGTGTTAATCTGCATTCGTTTTTTCTAAATGGATGGAGAAGAACAACGAATAGAAAAACCCTATCTCTTTGATTTTCATTGTCACACGTTCATCCTCGAGGGGTTAAGATGTTTATGTATCTTCTCGGCACCGATCATCGAATGTCGTTTAAAAGATTCTGAAATCTCATCCATGTTCTTCATTATTTTATGGTGTAGAAGTCCATCAGAGTTTCTCCATAGAATCCTCTAATTTCTTTAATCCATATTTTCATAGCACATGAAATTAAAAATAAGAGAATGTCATAAAATTCCCATTATGACGCGATGTCGTGTCTTTTCAATGTTTTATTTAAGAATCAATGTTTTTGTTACGAATTATTAAAGAGTCATTACACTTCTAGTTTAACGAGAAATTAATGAGCATCATTGATGCACATCATCATTGCTCTATCATTTTCCCTCTATATCTCTATCCACCACTCCAAAGTGTGAAAGAAAAATAATAATTCATTTAAATTATTTTGTTATTTTTCCCAATATTTTTGAAAACTAATTTTTCCGTTCAGACCCTGTCGGCCAATGTTATGTAATTTCTTGGTGAATTATACCATTCTAAATTCAACGGTGCCCTAATATTTTTGATCCGTGTGATAATTAAAAATATAGAAATACTTGCTTGCATGTTTACTTAATATACCTTAAAATGAGGTCCAAAATCCATTATGGGCTATCCGGACCACAAGATTTCATGCTATAGAATTTCACGGTCTTGAAA
Source organism: Viscum album (assembly GCA_963277665.1). Lineage (NCBI taxonomy): Eukaryota > Viridiplantae > Streptophyta > Magnoliopsida > Santalales > Viscaceae > Viscum > Viscum album. The sequence continues at coordinate 1,346,861,336 of OY728148.1, read as the reverse complement.
GAATTCCATATTAATAAATAAATTACATGAAAATTACAAGATTTAACATTCTCTCAACCATAGGTATTTACATCATCGAAATCCAAAACAATAACTGAACAGAAAGATGGGGGTACTGAGCATGAATATGAACCTCCTTCTCCCATGTTCTCTCCTTGAGATTCTGCTGTTGCCATCAGACATGCACTTGAGGAATCAACCATCTACATAGGACCTGCTTTTGCCAATCCTCTATATCTACTCGCAACTCTGCAAACATCACTCCATCATCAATGTCCGTATTTCTTCAGTCAATGACATGTGATAGATCATGCACATACCTCTAGAGCTATGACACATGGAAAAATTCAAGCACCTGGTGCTTCTATGGGGGATGATCTAGGTGGTACTCCACCTCCTCAACTCTTCTAATAATCTGAAAGAGACTATTGATCCTCAGAGATAGCTTACGGCCCCAACCAAATCTCTGAAATCCTCATCGGGGGGAGACCCAAAAGAACACATGATCTCCCTCATAGAACTCCAAGGGTCTCCATATCGTGTCAGAATAAGACTTATTCCTACTCTATGCAGTCATAATATGCTCCTGGATGATCTTAACCTTCACGGTGGTAGCCCATACCAACTTTGGACCAATGTGTGCTGACACCCCTGGGTCTGTCCAACATTTGGGTGATCTGCAAGGTCGCCCATACAAGGTATCAAACAGTTTCATGCTAATGGTGGAGTGATATCTATTGTTGTATGAAAACTCCCCCAGTGGTAGGTGGTCCTCCCAAAAATTAAAAATTCTTGGACGCAAGCATGAAGCATGTCCTCCATTTTCTGTATGGCTAGCTATATCTGACCATCTGTTGGGGGATTAAAACGTTTTCTCCAGTGTAGCTCGGTCCTGAACACCTACCATAATCTCTTACACAATCATGATGTAAAGATTTAATTACGATATGATATGATAGTGGAAGGCATCCCATGACGCCACACTATCTTCTGGACATAGAGGTGTCCCATTCCCTCTACCGTACCTTACTCCCGGATGGGTAGGAAGTGAGCTGACATGATGAGTCTGTCAACAATCACCCAAATAGAGTCATGAAATATAGATGTATGTGGAAACCCTATCATGTATTATATTAATATATCATCCCATTTCCACTCAGGTACCTAAAGTGGCTGAGTCAAGTCCGCGGGATCATGGTTCTTGGCTTCACATGCTTACAGGTGAGGCAACATGAAACTAATTCGGCCACTACTTTGTTCATCCCTGCCCACAAGTACTGACATCCAAGGTCCTAGTACATCTTTGCCACTCCAGTATGTACCACTAGATGGGATGTATGTAACTACCTCAATACCTCCTCCTGCAACTCCAATGGTACTTATGTGTTGCCTCTAAAAAGGATGAGGTGCTCCCCACCTATCAAAAATCCATCAAAAGACCATCATAAGGATATCTGAGCACATCGGGCCTCGTAGTCAACATCCTAGCATTGTGACTCTCTGAATCACTGTATGATTAGGGGAGTAACATCTGTCGACTGGAGGTAAAAAAAATCACCATCATTCATGAGGGATTCATGTATCGTAGAGAGCTGCTCTGTCACCTCACTCAACAGTTGTAACCTCATCCACCTACTGAGCGCGTATTCCACCACTTTCCCCTTTCCGGGAATATTGACTATCTCAAAATCATTGTCCTAGAGGAACTATAGGCTTCACCTCTATATTAGGTTCAGGCCCATCTAGGAGAATATATTCATGAGACTTTTTTGGTCGGAGTATAATGTAAACCGCTCGCCCATCAAGTAGTGTCGCAACATCTTCAAGGCAAAGACAATTGCTACCAATTCCAGGTCATTGGTCACTAACTTTGTCTCATATTGCCTCAACAGTCATGATACATAGGTGATCCCCGCTTGATCCTACAATAGGAGACAACAATGCCCAGTCCCTGATGCGTCGCAGTAAATTATATACCCGATTCCCTCCTCTGGTAGTCTCAAGATGGGGCACTAGTCAGTCTCCTCCTTAGGTCCTAGAAACTCTACCAGCATTTCTCTATCCACAGTAAGGATTGTCACTTCCATGTAAATGCTTATAAAGGTGATAATACCTTGAGAATTTTGGTCACAAACCTTCGATAGTAACTAGCCAGCACCAAGAATCTCTACACCTCAGTCTTGCTACTGGGTGGCTCCCAAGAAAGCACCACCTTTATCATTGCTGGATCTACATCAACTCCACCATCAAAGATGAAATATCCTAGAAAGTGGAACTCCTATATCCATAATTGATACATCAAGATCATAACATTAATTTGGTGATTTTGGAGTGTATCCATGACTATACGCAGGTGTGTAGCGTGCTGATCCTCCAACGCTGAATACACCAAGATGTCATCATTGAAGACCATGATGAGCTGGTTGAGGTAGGGCTTTAAGATCCTATTCATGAGGCCCATGAACACTACTGGGGTGTCGTTCATGCCGAAAGGAATCACCAGGAACTCATAGTGGTCATACCAGCACCTGAAGGCAATCTTCGGTACATCCTCATCCCATAACTAAAGCTGGTGATAGCCTTCTATGAGGTCTATCTTTGAGAACCACTTTACTCCGTTCATCTGGTCAAAGAGGTTATCAATTCTCAGTAGTGGGTACTTCTTATTCACGGTCTCATAGATCTGGCACCGAATATCCACTCACATCCTCAAATTTTCATTCACCTCTTGGAAAAGAGCACTGGGGATTCCCATGGTGAAACACTGGGTCTTAAGAACCCCTTCTCCTCCAAGTCCTCCAGTTGTTCCCTCATCTCGTGATGCATTGTGAGATCCATTTTATATAACGGTGTTGATATAGGTGTCATCCAGGGGTACATGTTCTTATATAATTCTATCTATCTATGAGGAGGTTGCTATGGAACCTCATCAGGAAAAACATCCTCGAACATGTCAACCACTACATGGAAGCATGGACTCCACTCATCCACTGCATTGAGGGTGAGGCTCTCCAACTGGTGAGTAATCAACTTCAACCCTATCTGGGAGAGCCCGTCCTACACTACAAGGATTTAATTATCTCCATTGAATGAAATCCTGGTCCAATCATCACAGACACACCACACTATATACCTAAAACGGTTGATCTTAACATGGACTTTGGGAAATCAGTTAATACCCAAGATGACGTCAAAAGGTTGCGACACTACTACTATGATACCCCTACTGAAGCTCTCACCTCATTAGGTATTCTCAAAATGCCAAAAACAATGTCTAATCGTCAAATCATCTCGGTTAGTAGTCTCTAACTATAAGGATCGAGGCAACGGCTGCAATGGAGTATATTAACACTGAACAAGGGCCATGAAAAGGAAGGAGTGACTAGCACCAGTGTCTATAAGTATTATAGCTAGGGGAGAAGATAGAGATCATACCTAGGATTATATCTGGAGCACCGTGGTCATATTTCTCTCCTGCCTGGAGCTGAGCTCGCCCATTCCCACCTTATCTCCGAGGATGGGGGGGACCACTAGGGGTGGTGGCGGAAACATCTCAACCCATCGCCCACCATTAGCCACTCGTCCATCTCCCATTCCACTTCCACTGCCCTGCAGACCTCCTCCCTCGAACCTCTGTCGATACCTCGATGGCCCTCAAACCATCATTCGGTCATTTGTATGGTGGTTTGAGTAGTTAGGTTCCTTGTGTTCCAACCCCTCACACATGTAGCGCTGCCTGGATCCCTTACGACTCCCTCCAGACTGGTAGCCCTGCACCACTGACCTTGAGTCCTTGGTTCGTCCTCCGAATGACCTTGCCCACTAGGTCCTAGAAGTCTACTGTCTGCTACATTTTGATGACTTCACCACTTGGGATCTACTAGTAGCTCTAGTTGTGGCATCCTACTCCACCAAGAAACTCTACATCAGAAGGGATCGCTCCAGCACCCTGGCCTGGTTACGGATACTGAGAGACACCCCCGAAGCCCTGATCTCCATCATAATTCTCTTATCAAAGGCTCGAGCCTAAAATAAAGAGTCTCACATCATATCTGTTGAGTACACAGAAATCGCTGTGAACCTCGCCAAGTACTCGGGCTCTGTCTTGCTATCCTGATGTAGGTGAAGCAGCACCTAGATGTGCATAGTGCATAAGGTCAAGGGAAAAAATGCCTCCTGAAAACTCTTCTCGATGTCACCACATGTGAGGGTCACCTCATCGTGAGTCTGGATGGTCAAACTCCACAACCCCCCTGTAGATCCCTGTAGAAGGCTCACTACAAATATCTTTATCTAGTTGGGCGGTCTCCTCACTAGGCAGAATACCCACATCACACCATCCAGCTAGTCCTCAGTGACCTAAGGATCAATCTCTCCCCTAAACATAGGAGGTCTCTATCTCTGAAACTCATGTAGGGGAGTGAGAAAAATAATGTCTTCTATCGGAACCAACGATAGTTTATACTAACCATCGGGTGGTGGTAGCACTTGTGCACCACCTGGTGGAGCCATGAATAGAACTGGTCCATGAAAGGATGCCTCGTCACTAGGCGGGCTTTCCTCATGACCTCATATCAGGATTCTGGTTGGTCATCCATGTGGAGGAATGTTGAGATCAATAATGTTGTACCACTATTATAATGTTATACATAGTGATTTCACTCTTATAAAAATTAAGGAGAAATTTATGCAACATGTGTTTTCATGTATTGAGAAAAAAAAAACAGAATTCATGGTCCTGGTGTATGGATACGTGGAATGCAACACCAACATTGGACACCACAAATTTGAATATCAAACTCACATCACTTAACACTATTTCCACAAAACAAAACATTAAGCTCACGATCATTGAGGCAGAACTGACTGCCCTCTGATACCTCTTTTTTCGGACCCATCCCCCGGGGCCCATGTCGTGACTACCCCAAGCCTGCCTTCCAAAGGCCAGGGGCTAGTGACTAGCACTGAAGGTGTCAACCTACAAGTGGGAGGCGTTAGCCTCAATACCTGTATACACACACATTCCCAAAAATGTCCCAACTCAAAAACGGGAAACCACATCCACTGAATAAACTAAGTGCAAGTACAGTTGAATGAAATTCGGCCAGAATTAAAACACATGAAAAAGTATAGAAAAATACAAAGTACGAAATGTGATATGATGGCCATCTGTAGTAAACCCCACCTAATAATGGGATTAATGAATCTAATCGAATATGAAGTAGAATGTCTTGTACAACCAGTCCTACTAGGCCCCATCTAGTCCTAGGCCTCCATGTCCACCATTGTAGAGTCCATCCGTCCCATCTCCCTAAGAACCCATATCGAAATGTCGGTCATCTGCCCCATACAAAACATGTGTGAGAGAAGCCCATGTAGGGGTGAGTAACGTAATACTCAATAGGGACCCCAAAACAAAAAGAAAAAACACACAACAATTCCTGAATGTAAATTATGAATCAAAAGGTAGCTCAAACCAGGTATATTATAGGAAACTAATAGTATCATCATCTGTCAAAAAGGTCGAACTCCCCAGCTACTAGAGAATTACACCTCTATCAAGTATAGTGTGACTGTCGGTTCACATAGAGCCACTTACCACTAACCTTAAACTATTGTGGCACTCAGCCCTATTGAGTGTCATGCGTATGCTGGGTCACATAGAGCCGCTCCCCATCATGGGTATGCCGGGTCACAGAGAGCCGCTTCCCACCATGGACGAACTAAGGTATTCCTCATGTATATTAACATGGGTCTTCTAGGTCACATAGAGACACCGCCCACCATGGGATTACTGGGACACATAGATCCACTTCCCACTGGTCCATCCTCTAGTAGTCTTCAACTCTCAGCCAACAGTAGAGTTTGGTACATATTGTGTTTTAGAGAACTTACACTCAAGACAATAATCACATCTTGGAGTCCATGAAATTCACCAAATTTTTTTCCGAAATACCTAACCCCAAGATAGGGTCCCTAAACTACAAACGGTCCATCAATCAGATGCATGGTATGCATGTTACAGACATCTTAGTAACCAAAGGGGTTGTTTCAATGGGGTCAGTCCGACCCGGTCGGACCGACCCGACCAACTCGGCTCTAGGGTTCCACACACCCCGTATTATTTGGATGGACCTGACCTAAAAATGTATGGGTCGAGGCCAGTCTAGTCTGGCCTGGTCAATGGTCTAGGCTCAATATGCATCGCTGGACCCGACCTGGTTAGCTAAGGGTCCAGCTTGCCGAGTTTCCCAACGACCCTGACTTGTCTAGCCCGGTCCTCTTAGTGCAAGTAAAACCTATTGTTGTAGTCCAACCTATGGGGCATGGGTCCAGTCCAGAGGGTAGTTGGACTAGATCAGCCTAGTGAGCCACTATTTTGACCCATTGGGGTTTTCGATCCATCCGTTCAGAAAGAGGCGGATTGTTCCGCCTCACTAGACGCCACTGGGAGCCGTGCCCATGCCCCCTAATCACCCTGAGGGTCACCACAAGGTCCCTCCTATACTGAATTCAAGAGACCACTACCCATCACATAGGACATAGCTCGGTGCCGCAGCTGCTACCCTCTGACACGGTCAATCGATCCCATCCACCTCCTCCAGCTGCCTGCTCGCATGGAGGCTTCTCCTGATGTGTCACGGCATGGTCCAACTAGTGTATTTTTTCTAGAGTTCCATTGTGGAAGGATGCCTCCCACCTACGGCCACCATTGTGGGCCACCACTAGAATTCTATGGTTCCACCACCAATGCTGGTGCACTAAAAGATTCTTCTGTGGACCATCAGGTCTTCATTGGTGGTCCATTATTCGTGCTACTTGCGCCTTCATTTTATAGGGATCGTCATCTCCACCGTGACGATCTCAAAATAGCCTTACTGTTGATTGGAATGTTTGACCATGATGAACAACCACAATGTAGGGTCTTAGGCCTTGTTCGTGGTGGCCTGAGACCTCTATTTTAGACGTTTACTAAACAAGGGAGGTCTGGGGATTTTAATTGTAACAATAAAGATAATTAAATCTGGGAAAAAGAAACCCCAAAGAAGTCACCCTCCCGCAAAAACACACGGTCTTCAGATTTACCTGTTTGTGGGTTATTCTACACTCTTCATTTAGAAATGGACGAGGAAGAACAAATACTCAAAAATCCAACCTATTTGATGTTCTTTTCCAAACGTTCATCCTCGAGAGGTTATGATGTTGACGTTTCTTCTCATCTCTGTTCTTCGAAAGACGTGACAATGATGATGATGTTCTTACGACATTAATCGTTCATTTCATGGGTGGAAGTCTATCAAAGGATCGCTAGAGAATCCTACAATTTCTTTAATCCAAATTTTCCCAGCGCGTCAAATTATCAATAGGCGCACATCGCAACATTCACATTATGATGCGACACCACATCATTGTGTTGTTTTATTTAAGAATATCTTCACTATTACTCATTATTAAATTTTTTATGCCATGAGTTTTACAAGGCATTAATGAGTCTCATGGATGAGTATCATCACCACCCTGTCACTGCCCTGCAGCGTCGTCGACCGTCACTCCAATGTGAGAAAAAAGGTAAAATAAATCATTTAAATCATTTTATTATTTTTATCAAAATGTCTGAAAAATAACTTTTCTCCTCGGCCCTTGACAACCAAATATAATTAATTTCTAGGAAAATCATGGAATTCATAATTCAAAGGTTCACTACGATTTTGATCCAAGTGACAGTTCAAAAAATAGAAAACCTCACTCCCATATTTTCTGATCAAACACTAACGAAAGATCACAATTGTGTTTTGGGATCTCCGGACCTCAGAATTACATACCGTTGAATTTCAGGGTCTTGATAGAATTAAATATAAATAAAACAAATTAAATAATAACTAAGAGATGTTACATAAGGTATTGAATAGTTTTGTTAGGTTTTATGGTGATTAAATATTTAAAAGTATTAATGCTCTTTTGATGAAGGGATTACATTTGGAAGGATATTTCTAATATGTGTAACCTGGATTTATGATATGTGAAAATTTTATTCAATGATGAATTACCCTTACTTGTGTTTACATAATGGATAACCTTAATGGTTTATATGATCTTTTGTTTTGAGATGATTAATGGGTATTACATCTTGGGTTGAAAAATGAAAGGTATTAGAAAACATTTAAGGATAAACCAGGTAATGGTAATTTTTTAGGAAATTATCATATTTTTGAGAATGATATAATAATGATATGATTTTCAAAAATGTACAACCCAAAAGATGGGTGACAACCCATCACATTCGACAAAGCCACAAGAATCGAACCCAGAACTGAAGGGCGACAAGGGTGCATCACCTTAAAATGTCCTACCTGAAGTCCCTTGTTAGTTTGACTTAATACTTTTAGTTAAATGATTTTATGGGTCATGAATAAGTTGATTTTGGAACTTATGTTTCAATAAATGGATATCGTTATTATAGGATAATTATTTGGTTATTATGTTATAAATGTTAGTTTAGAAGACGTTATTACATTTGGGAACACTATATGCCTAATAAAAATAGAATACTATGGGTTTTCATTTGAGGAGTAATGGTTAAATTTTATTTTGGAAGAATCTATGTTTTTTTTGGAATTATGGAAATTTGCGTAATTTATGGAAATGATTAACCTATATTTGAGAATATGGGAACAGTATAATTAATTTTATGTATGATACCTTAAGAGTATTCAATGTTTTTGGGAGATAAATGTTAAGATTTATCTTGGAATACTATGTGATCAAATTATTATGAGATTTCGGTTTCATTCATAGTTTTTTTTATTTTGAAAAATTTTATGGAAAATTGTGTATTTAATGGTCTTTGTTGAAATTTGGGTATTGTTTGTTCAATTTTGGAGATTAAGATTAATAATTTTTTATAAAGGATTATCCTATTTGGGGATTATTTGATCTCATAATTACCCTTTTGATATTGGTTAATGTATAAAGACAAGGTAATTATATAGTTCATATTTTGTGGATTATATGATTCTATAGAATTTGATTCTAGTGCTTTAAGTGTGACCAAGAAATTTGGAGTACTCATCATTTATAGAAAAGATGAGTTTGAGGTAGAAATTTATTAAAGTCTGAATCTCTACACGAGAAATGAATCTCATAAATAAATTCCAAAACATTATAAAAAAGAACTTTAATAAAATACAATGTCTATTTACTTTTCCTACTGGGGAATCAAAGACCACTTAACCTATCACATGTTTTTGATTTTCTGGTGGTTAACTTTTTCCTGATCATGTTTTCTACCACTCCCCCTCAGACCATGACTGCTAGTTTTTTTACATATACATGTTTTCCTACCTGGAATCTTAGAATGTGTTATCTTCAGTGAAATTTTTAGTTCTCATTATTTCTTTTATGGTGATAGTTTTATTTACTCTTTTCCTGATGTGGGTATTTCAATGATGTCTTTGAGCCAAATTTTAAAATTGTGAGGGTACAATTTCTAAAAGGGAAGAAGGATGTGACAACCCATGTTTTTATAGAATAATAATTTATTCCTATTAATAAATATTTATGAATAAGATATTATTATTAAATTAAAGGGGATTATTTTTCTGATAGCGTACTTAACACGCAATAATGGATTTCTAGGAAATCTTACATTGCAAAAAACCTTGAGTTATACTGAAAAAATATAATAATATCATTATTTTTAATGGTAGTGAACACATAGCCATTGTATTAGAGGGATGGAACAAAACTAGCTAAAATATGATTATAATTTTTTTTTAAATGTATTTACATTTATCTAATAAAATTGAAGGGCTTAAAATAATAATGAACCCAATTTTAAGAAAGAAATACTCTAATATACTTTAAAATGTCGTTTTACCGCGTTTTGATGGAGAAACCTTTTTAAATTTAGTTTTTGTCACTTTTATATGTTTTATTTGATAAAATAATAATATTTTGTAGAATCATGACATAAAAATTTATGTTTAATAAAAATTTTGATTTTTTTATGCTAAAGTTCATTTTTTTAATAAATAGTGAAAAGTACTTCATTTTAATTCAAAATTGCCTTTTAATAAAATATGTTTATATAGATAGAATTTCATTTTATTTGGGTTTAATGTGTAATTGGATTATATATTTATCATTTAATCCAATTTTGGTCATTGGAAGTAATTTCACTTTGAAATTGGATGTAAAAACATGTCAATATTTTGGTAGTTTTTACTTTATAAAAAACACATTTTTTGGTTTTGACAACAAGAATTAATTTTAAATTAATTTCCTAAAATTATTTGTTTTGAATTTTTATAAGTATATTTCATATTTGGAATCAAGTGGTTTTAGTAATGTAAACAGGTATCATTTATTTTTTGACATTTTGAATAGTAACATCAGTTAAAATTTTATTTACAATGGTTAAATGTTAAATCTGGTAAATAAGGGTAAACAATAATATTTTAATAATATTAAATTACCCTAACACATGTCATAATAATATTTAATGATATATTTTAGACCATAGGAATCCTAGGGTCGATTTTAGGACACCATGGATCAACTTTGGTGTGAAAATTACATTTAATTAATTTAAATTTAATGTTAAGGAAAATATAACCTAAATATGAATCTTTTACTAAATGTTTTTTATATGGGGTTATATTAGAGATATATTCAACTATAATTTGAAATTATAATGATAAAAATATTTCCAATATCATTGTATTTTATTTATAATTTTAAGAAATAAAATAAATATGTTTATTTATGACACAATGACGATGTAATGATTACCTTATTAATGATTGTTTTAAATAAATATGATTAAAAAAATTAAATAAATTTAATTTGAAACTTTTTATGCCATCCAAGTATTTTATGGATCAGTATGACTTCTTATATTTGAATTAGTTAAGTTTTTTTGAAATAATCGAGTTGATATTGATTTTTTAAAAAAGTCATGATAGGAATAATATAAAAACTAACATAAATGATTTTTTTAAAACAAATTATATTATATTAAATTATATAATAGTAATAAAAATCTAATATTCTTCCAAATGACTTAGATAATGTTTAAAATGACATTAATGATCCACTGGTGTTCTATTGGCATTTTATGGTAACTATATTTACAATATAGAATGGATATACAAGAAGACAAGGTAAGAGTCAAATTAGTAAACTAAGGGTTAAATCTAAAAGTAAAGGTTAAATTATTCAGAAACATTTGTCTAAATAATATTATTTGTGTTTATTTATAAATATACTTGTCTTATATTCGAATTAATTGATCTTTGGACCTTTTTTAAATCAAAATTCAGTTAATAATATAATAATCTTTCATGAAGTTCCTAAACTACCCCTCCCCCTCTTATAAAAGGCCAACACCTATAACCCTTACTCCCACCTCTCAATCCCCATGGAAAGTCCTAATTCTAGGAAACTAAGGTCCTAGTGTCCTTCTATTCCTCCTAGAAGCCTTAAATTGGGTAGAATGAAATTCAAGATCCCAATTTAGCTAAAATCAAAACGAGTTACCCGACTTGGGGTAATGTCTTCTATCAAGATTCATCCATTTATTTATCCTTCTCAAAGCCCATAAACTCTCTTTATTACATTTTTTATAAAAAAAACAATATTTTTGATATACAAGGATGTTTTTATGAGTAGTATTAGACATACTCTCACACACACCTTCATCAAATAGATTTAGAACATACTGTTTCTGTAGACAGCGAACTACTGCCTCACGAAACGATGATTGTTCAACTATCTCCTAACACCTCTCATAGTGGCCATTATGATATAAATATATTTATATTATATATATATATATTATGTTTATATTGTCTCAATGATTTTTTAATTTCTATTTACAATATAACTTTATTCATTTAATGATGTGTGAACATGATAATTTCTTTTGTGGAAGTGCGGAATACCGCCACCTCAAAGTGATATGACTCATTAATGCCATACATGGAATGTATAAAGGATGGAGTTGATGAAATTATATAAAATATATAAAATATGATATAATACTATAATTATAATTAAATAGTGTATCATTATGTTTTCATTCCATTAAATATGAAGTAGGAATGAATGTAGCGTTCATGTGTACATACGACTTGCCGTCTCCATGAACGGTGCATTACACATCTTATCTCCAAATGTTATGGATTATTATAAATAAATATATATTGGTAATGGATATATATTATATTTAAATTATTAATACAATTATAAAGATAATTTTCTTTTGATCACCTAGAAAATTTGTTATTATAACAAGTTCATTTTTGACTCAAATAATGAATATCGACCAAACAACCGATATTAACATTAATAATTATTTAATTATTATAACATGGTAATAGGTGATTTATAAGGAATAATAAAAATGAAAAAGGATCTTAATCAAGTATTAATTAACTTATTTTTATTATTCATGAATATTAACAATGAACAACACAAGTATGAGTCAAGGTAATGGAACATTTCACCTTTTTTCAGTCAAAGAGTTATTTTTTGTTATATATTTTAATTTCCATTTTCTTATAATGGGATATGTTCTTTTATATACGTATTTCTATAAATTTTATTTCTATGTCATGAAAGTATTTTTTCTATCTCAAGATCTCATTTTATAAAATTTTATGTGATGTTGCTAGGCAGCCAAATTTTCATAACGGAATTTATAATCTCAATTCCCATTCATTGGGTTTTATGCATAATTTGATAATTATATTATTACACGATTATGCATGGAATCAATTTTTATTTATTTATGTTGTAATTTACACTTCCCTTAATGTCGATATTCTTTTTCAATACATAATCATCCCATTGAAAAATTATTACATCATTTATCTGAAAATTGTAAGAGGAATCTTAGCTTATTCTCCATTCATTGAGTTAAATATCCATGTCATTAGTTTTTTTTCCAAGAATATGTGTGAATGACCTATGATTTTTTTTCATGTAATATAATCTTATATTGTGATTATTTATATTTTACACACATAATTATATCATTTAAATTTCTTTAATCTAATGATAAGATCTTTGTAAGGGATTTTGTCTCAATTTAGATTGCATTGAGACTTATTTTTTATTATGCACAAATTTACGTTGTATTATGTATATAATACCCTTTGACATATTATATCATGAATTTATTTATTCTTAGGATATTATACACTTTGAATAATTTTATTTTATAATTATTTTTATTCAAGTATTTTCTCAAGTGTTAAGGGACTCTTTAAGAAAAACATTGTTTCAAATGTTTAAAATATTTATTCTTCTAAATATTTCTCAGTATTTTCTTGATTCTTTAAATGGACTTTAGGATTTATTTATATGGGAATTAATAATTTAAATGGTTATTTATATTAAATTATTGAGTGTTCCATGGGAAACATTGATTCAAAAATGCCTTTTTTAAACGTTATATATGGTTTGGGAAATGGATTGAATATTTCAATATATTGAATTGATTCATTGTTGTTGATGAGTGAAATGTTGTTAATTTAAATATTTTATGTGTTATGATAATTTAATGGTGCTTTTAAATTTGATGGGTTGTTACGTGATAAACCAGATATGGGTGGTTCTATTATAAACATAGGGCGGGTGAGCCTGTGATAGCTCTACAATGCATTGGATAATGTGGCAGAGGAATGTGTTAATGTTTCTCCTATGATATTTAGGGTATATACTATGATTGGTAATCCAAATGTAACTCCTTATATAGCTGTGAAAGCTATAATGTATGTATGTTATGAATGACACACGTTAAATTTATGTTTTATGATTTATGTTTGTTATTCATAAATATTATGATTTCATGAGGTATGTTAAAGAGAATATGTTATATGACTGAAAACCATGATTTCATTGAATTTTATGTATTGATGTACTAATGTTTCATTTCAAATTTTATAACCCTTAATAATCTTTTAATGCTCAACCCATGTTTTTGAAATGTTTTTCACAAGGTATAAGGAAGGGTAAGAGAAAGGAAGAATTGAAGAATTTTTATATCAAGTAAATAATTCCTGTTTTTTAATGAGTTTTATTTTTGTGAAAAAATGGATATATTAGAAGGGTATAATTTGTAATTTTTGAGACATAATATAAGAGTTATTTCTAAATTATCTGAAACTCTAACCTGAAAGGAAATTTATTATCAAATTCTATATTTAAATCAAGATTATCTAATTTTTAAGGATGATTCATTATAGGTATATGATTATAATATATATATATATATATATATTTTATACTGGAGGTTAGATCACTTTCAAAGGAAGTCAAAATTGAGGGAAGGGATTTATGTTACAATATCATTATTAATAAAGATTATTTATGATTTAGTCTCTGATGATAATGTTTTATGTCATATATCTCATTAATATCATTAATTTTGTTTCACAGTTTTATATCTAGGTAGTACATTATTTAATATAATTTTCCTCTCTTTAATTACTCAAGAGAAAAAATGAACTTTTTTTTGAAAACTGACACTATTTTTCTATGTCAAAATTAAATTTTCAACTATATCCAGGTTTTATCAAAATGTATATAAATGTTTTTAATATTATAATATGATTGATTAATGTCACATTAATCCACTGATGATTTTTATAAATGGTTTAAAAGAAGTAATGTTTTAATTTTTCAAATGATGTATTCTGACATAATATTGAAAATGTGCAAGGAATAATTATTTTAATGTACATGTCCTGGATGGTATTTCCCAATTTCATGAGGGCTCAATGATTTCTATCTAATATTATAAATAATCGATGTTATTTTTAATAGATGTGTTTTATTTAATTTTTTGGAAATTCTATATTTGAAATAAGTGATGTTAATATGAAATGGGTATTTTTCTCCATAAATTTTACAAGTGACCTTTTGAAGTAATTTTTCATATATGAAGAGGTATTTTGATGTTACATATTCTTTATAAGGTAAAATATTCAATGATTACATCTTTTTCCTTACTCTTGATGAATAATTTTTATTATTGTAACATTATAGTATTTTTTTAAATTTATGTATTCAAATTAATTTAAATTCATTAACAGGATGAATTACATGAATTATAGTTTATATTTCATCACATGAAATGCCATATTTTTTTTTCATGAAACATCACGTTCCATTGAAGAATTATGGTCACACAATCCTGACTCCAGCCAAATATCAATATACAATTCATATTGTTATAGTTTTCCCCTTGATGTTGGAATGGTTGGAGTGATAGAGATTTAAAAAATTATGAAAATATAGTTTACAAATGTTTATTCAATAAAATATTTTTTTACCAAATAATTATAAAAAAAATGTCTAATTCAATATAATTGTTGTGTCTTTATAAAAAACACTCTTTAAAACTAGAGTGGAATTTTATATTAATAAATTAAATTATTTAATATTTGTTAAATAAATTTGATTGAATATATATCTTATATATCTAATGAAAAACGTATAAATTATTTTAATATGTTTTAAGGACTGAGATAATATTAAATATAAATTTAATCATAAAAACCTGTATAATTTAAAAGGTGGATTTACCACCTTTAAATGGAAGAATAGTTTTAAAACTAAAATTTGAATGTTTTATAATTTTTATTTGAAAAAATGTTAATTTTAACCGAATTTATCAAAATTTTAAATTGGGTGAATGTTTTTTATTTCTTTGTGAAGTTTCAAATTTTTATGATTAGTGAAAAATTATGTAATTTATTTGAAAACAAATTTTTCATCTATATAATTTATAGTGTTAAATTATATTTTCATTAAGTTTTGACATATAATTAGATAAAATTTATATCCTTTCATCTAATTTAGGTGATTGGAATCAATATTACATTGAAATTGGATATTGAAAAATCTATATATTTTAATCTTTTCTCTTTAAAACCATATTACCTCCCCACATATGTTGAATTAATTTTAAATTAATTTATTACAACTCTATGATTTGAATTTCAGAAAATAGATTAAATATTATGATTTAAAATAATTTATTATTTACATTAATTTCAAGTAATTTTATGACCTATATTATTAGGGAATTTAATTAAAATTAATTATACCAATTGAGGTAAAAATAAGTTTACTTAGTAGATAAACATTAATAGGAAGGGTTAAAATGACAAATTAGCATTTCCAAAACCAAATTTTTGGACATTTTTTCGAGCATTCACATTTTTTAACAAATTTAGTTATTTTATATTTGAACATATTATATGGGAGACCTTCCAAGAGTTTAAATTTTCATATTTAATGGAATGACACTCCTATTTCAATTTAAAAATGCATTCACTCTCCCCACTTCTTCACAATTCTCAAGAATCGTTGATCATCAAAACCCTTCACAAATAATGTCACATAATTTATCCTATCATTTTTGTAGCTTAACCATGGGTAAGAAAAAATATTACTTAGGTGAAAACCAAATGAATTTTCCCAATGTTGATGAAAATTTATTCAACAAGAACTTTTGTTCTATTTCTTCCTCAACTCCTTCAGTTCTTATTTTTATATGATAATAAAATAACATCAGTATAATCAATATAACGATATGTTTTATTTGAGTTATTTTACCTAAACCAATAAAAAAATCCATCAATTGGGTTACAAAAATCATCCTTTATCTATACGGTGGACTACCACCTAATGAAATGATGTCACACATTTTTCCCATACCACCACTTATGGGTTGTAAATAGGATGGGGGTATTATTTTTATGTGAAATATATGTTATTTATTAGTTATTTATGTTTCTATAATTATTATATGTCCCACCTCAACCATTGATTTTAATTTATTTTTTTATTTTATTGGATCTGATATATTTGGTTGAGGTTTCAGGTTGAGTTCCTATAACACCATGAGATTTTATGAATTATTCTTTTTGAATTAATTTATCTTTTTTTACTTTTTTATTTTCACATGAAACTGGAGATAGGTCATTATATATATATATATATATATATATATTAGAACACTAATTCAAAAATTACTTTCTCATGTAACCTACTTCTCTTATCCTATAGACAATATCGACTTGGTTTACACCACATGCAATACCGACTTGGCTTGTGCAACCCACCACACCGACATGGCATACATTACACAGAACAGTAAAAATCTTTTAACCCTCTTTTTCTTATATTTTTTAAAATTATATAATTATAAACTATCCATTGATATTAGTGAAAATAATATTAATAACAACTTTTCAAATATTTCTTATAATGGTTTTTTTTATAAATGAACAATAATGATAATGAAAGATATATTTTTTTTCCAATAACCTTATATGTTTGAAAATACTATGAACTCTGCCTGATGTCCTTCTATGAAAAACAATAAAATTAATATTAGGACAATATAAAAATTAAATTTTATAATTTATACTTCTTTTTTTTTTAATTTAGAAGGCCGAAATTAGATTAAGGTGAATTTTTGGGATTTTTATTAGAAAATTTATTTTTGATGAATGTTTAATTTTTTTAGTTAAAAACTAATTTTTATTAATATAATTATAAATATTATTTTATATTTTATATTTGTTTTAAGGTCATATTAGATCAATTATAGATCTATTAACTAAATTTATGTCATTATAGTCTATTACATATTGAAATTGAATATAAAAACATAATAATCTTTTGAATGACTTTATACCTTAAAACCCTGTAATTTTGTCCCATCTATGTGATTATCATTAATCATATTTTTTCCGCATTGGTGAATTGAATTTTGAAAAATTGATATACACAATTTTAATAAGAATAATATTTAGATTCTATTAATATCAACTTAACTTTTGAACAAAACTGTTAGTAAAAGTGATTAAAGTTAATCACAGTGATTATGGTCAAATTATGCATAATTAGAGACTAACATAATCTTTGGGCCCAAAATGATTTTTAAATATTCCCAAAACAAATTTTATTCCCATTTTAGTACATAAACCTTAACGTATTATTATAGTTTTGTTTTTTATGAATTTTATAGGTAAGAACATGGGTTCACCAATTTTGTTTTCAAATATTCCATTTAAGGAATTTTCCTTCCCAAAAAAGGATTTCACCACTCCCTCTATATAACACCTCTCAAACCAATTAGGATTAGCCATGATCTGACCAATATACTTCCCAACAACCCTAAATTCCTAATATAATCCTATATTTGGCCAGAAATCCTTCCATGGAATAATATTTTTCCAAACTAAAAGGATTTATTTGATTATAAGGTAAAGCCTTCTCTCAAGATCATTTATTTTATTTTCCTTCTCCACCACATAAAATATATTTATTAAATTATTGTATAAAAATAACATTATAATAAATATACGGCTATTTTTTATATGTATTAGATCTTAAATTACACACACCTCCTTCTAATGGGTAACAAATATACTTTTTTATGTGTGTAGTGATCTACCGCCTCACAAAACATTAATAGATCAATTTTCTCTTAACTCCTCTCATGGTGGATTATGATGGTAAATATTTTTATATATGTCATATATTAATTTTTTTTTGTTTTAGGCATATTTATAGATTTTTTCAATATATATATATATTTATTTACTTTCACTTTCAAATTATTACGATAAATCCATTTGAGGAAATTGTGACTACCGCCACTAAAAGTGATATGAATCATTCATACCACACATGTACTGTATTAAGGATAGTTTTAGAGAATATATATTATATATATATGAAATCAAACGTATACTAATATATATATATATATATATGTTTTTTACTGCATATTATCTTTCAACATGACAATTAATGGGAAACCACATTCTAGCATATGTATGGTTGTTGTCTCTATGAATAATGTATTCCATTTGATACTTATATATTATATTGGGAATTATAATAAAAATATTATATATGTATATAAATAATATTTATATCATGTTTTACACTCTTTAAATCATTATATATGTATAAGGACCAATGATATAACAAATTAAGAAACATTTGAGGAGTAAAGTGAAGATTAACCAAAGTCAAACCTTAACATAGGATGGTTAAAAAGAGGGTAATACAAGGTCATAATAAAACCATATATGGTGTTATATTTAATAATATGTTCCTTTAAAAAGATTTATAATACGTTAATATTTTTTATATAGGTGTTTTGAACTAGTATGAGTAGAGTCAAGACACAAGGTAAGGGGAATTTATCTCACTTATTATTTAATGAGATACATGCTATGTTCTCTACTGTTTCATTTTAGGTGGTGTATGTATTGCACATGATGTAATTTCTTGTATCTTATTCTTATATTTATGGGTATTTACATATTCGTTTTATTATCCTTTTTTCATGATCTCTATGTTTAAAAATTTACCTAATCAGTGAAATAGTTTTTTCTCAAGATTCCTTATTTTAGAATCATTTTTTATGCACCTAAATTATATTTGAGGTTTATATAATTCCATTTTACACAGTATAACCTTAATTTAAATATTTTCTTGTTATTTTTATCTTCATAAAATTTCATTTTCTAACATGGAGAGTATGATCTCAAGTAACAAATTTATAAGAGTATTTTGAGACAATATTATCGATTTTCAAGATTATATATGCTTATGATTCCTTTGATTGAATATTATGATCAACCGATCATTAATATTCATTAATTTCACCTCAAATGGTTATTAATGATTTATTCATATATTGGTACCATTTTTTCACTCCAGTATATATAATATATTTTTGAAAGAATCTATAAGAATACTTGAAATATCCTTATCCACGGTGATAAATTTGTGTTCCTTTAGAAACATGTTATCAAAAATGGGATACCAAGATTATTATACTATTATAATATGATAATAGGAATAAATATTTACCCATCTTTTTTTACATTTTTTTCAATAGAATACTCTTATCTTTTTCAGAACAAGGTATTTTTAAATCCTTTTTATCCTAAAAAAGGAATTCCCTTTTATCCTCATACAACATGTAAAACTTTATCAAACATAAATACATTGATTATTTATTTTAATGTTTAAAGGATAATTATTATAAAATTTTGTGGAAATTTTTTTCAATGAGATGGTTTTAAAAAAGTTGACAAGATTATTATATATGTTTTTGTGAAATTTTTTCCAAAATATATTCCTGATTATTTTATATGTTTTCAAGGGAAAATATTTTCAAAATTATTTGAAGCCTCATTTATATGTTTTAATATTATTATCCATGAAATGTTTTTCAAAACATTTTTCAGCTTTAATTATAAGTTTTTAAAGTGTTTTCAAAGAAAAATATTTTTAAAATGTTTTCATTGTTATTTAATAAGTTTTAAGGGAAAATGTTTCATAAATGATTTAAATTATTCTTTATAACCATTATATGTTTTTATTGTAAAACTATTTTCAAATCGTTTTATGCTTTAAAAAGTATTTTTCAAAGAATAAAGGAAATTTACTTTGAGAAATTGTTTTAAATGATATTTTATGATTATTTTCTATCTAAGATGACATTTGGTGATGTTACTCATTCCCTTCTAAGAAATGATCTAAATGTTCCATTCATATTTTTTATATTAATGGGTTATGATTAATTTCATGGTCTTTATCAAAACATTTTCTTTTTCACGGATTATATTTTAGTGAAATCCTTGTCTTCTTCAAAGATTATAAGTTTATGAAATATGTTTCTCTTTTAGGGGTTATATGTTTATGAAATATGTTTATATTTAATAGGATATATATTTATGAAATACATTTCTCTTTAATGAATTATATTTTTTAGAAATCCATTTATATTTCATGGGTTATATGTTTATAAATTATGTTTCTTTTTCATGGGTTTTGAATGAGTTGATATGGTCATGAAACCTGTATCTTTTTCTATTGGTTGTGATATATTTACTTGTTTATGAAACCCATTTCATTTTATGGGTTATGATATGAGTGTTTATGATTTTTGAGAGAATATATGTATGATTTCAGTATGAGATATGTGGGACATATATATACGTCCAATGAATTGGTTAATTATTTATATATCAAGAGATAAACATGGATATGAAATGAAATAAACCTAGTGCTTTATTATAGGATTGGAACATGAAATTAAATTGGTTCAGTAACACATGGATGGAAGGTGGGGTGAACTAAGTTGAGTAATATTTAACGTGAATGGGATTTTAACACAGAATAGTTGAGGACATTTTCCACTAATAAGGTATCATCAGAAATGCCTTGATTACTATGGAAACCATTATATATGATTATGTTTCTTCCAAAATTCCATGTTTTATTCCAATGATAGTTTTTCATGGATTATGTTCATTATTTAGTTAATATTCATTCCTTATGAAATATTAATATTTATTCCATGATTCATGTATATGATATTTTATATGCAAGATATGATATTTTATTTTCTTTATCAGGATCTCAAACCCTTAATCTATTGATTATGATTACATATCATCATCTTTTAGCCATAATGTTCATTTTATCTCACCCTTTTCTTATGATTCCTTTACCTAGGTTATGATGAATGGTTTTATGTAGAAGTACTAAAATTGGTGATCTTTATGGGAGATGTTGAAGATATTACACCTAGATAGAGAATTTTGTTTCAATGTTTCTAAAGACACTAAACTATTATAGTCCTTGAGCTTGTGTTTTTTAATCAACCTAATATTCATCAAAAACGATATAATACCCATGAATAACATTCTTGTGTCTCTATAAGATAACCTAAAAGAAAAGTAATAATCAACCATTGGAAATATGATGAGAATTCCTTAGTGATATTCCTATGTATAATTCTAAGAATATTTTTTGGGATGTTTCTATGGAAAATTATATGGAAGTGTCATCATGTAGGAAAATGTCCAAGAATTTTAGTAAATGATATTGAAAGTGCTCTCCTATATATAAATCCTGATCTGGATATTATATGTGGATGTGTCTTTATAACAGATGTATGTAGTGGTATTAACTCTGAAAAGATGTTCCGGGCTTGACTTAGGGTAATTTAGTACCCAAAAACGTTCCTTATAGCACACATGGTTTTACACTCCTCAGGGAAATTCTATTGGAATTAAAAAACTATTCATGAACCATCATAAAATATTTAAATATATGTTATCTTAGAATAACCTTATATAAGCATAAGGTATTTTATATTAAGGAAGGTGTCATGATTTAGACATCTTATAAGAAAATGTTTTCATTACTATGTATTTTTCTACAATGATAAGTAATTCTTAAACTATAATTACAGTTTCAGTCAATGGCGGGAACTATAAGGAATTGGATTAATGTTTAATATGATTGATGATTTTTTTATAATAAGACAAGTTTTATGATTATTACAGTGAAATATTTTTTGATCATGCCTAAATATTTTTCATGCAACACGATTACCAATGTGTATCATAACAAACTCTCAGACTCACCATGTAAGGTAAAAAGATATTTTCTGATATTTTGGGTAATGTACACCATGGAGGAAAGGATATTCGATTTCCATGGTGTCAACAATTTTGAAAAAATCATCCATGTGAATGTATTAGAGGAATAGGAAGATGTTTTAACTATAGATAAGATGGAAACAATGGAATTGAATGCAAGAGAAAATGATGAGGTTGGTTAATGAAATGGATACGAATATTGTCCTTCCAAATATATCATAAAATGTAATGTGTTTTATGTATGGAATAAATGGTCAATATGAATTTCAATTTCCCAAGAGGAAATCTCCTAAAGAGGAACAACATGGTGTTTTGAATAATGGTTACATTGCTAATGATGATAAGACTACATATGAAATGTGAAAGGAGAGAAGTATTTCGATGTGGTGGGCTTTTAAATGTCTTATGGATGAATTCATTAATTTTTTTTTGTGTTTACATTCATGAATTATGAATGGTGATATATATAATAATGGTACAGTTTATTTTTTCACTTTGGATTTTCAAGAACATGTTGAATGGTTCTGATGAAATAGAAAAGTGATATAATGGAAAGGGTATGTCCATGGAAAACACATTATTAAGGGAAAGATGACCCATAATATATTCATTATGTTATTATAATATTTTTTGGATAAAAATATGTGGGATATGAATAAGTATGGTGGTTGATTTGGATTACTTAGGAACTAATTAATGTCTTTTCGATATGTAGTTTATCCTATCATAGATGACGTTTATAATAATTTTACAATTATGGAATAAATCTAATATACTTTTAATAAGGTTGAATTCATGTTTTAAATAATTAATTAGTCTAATTTAGGTTATTACAATGTTTCAAGAGAATATATGATGAGTTTATTCACATTTTTGGAATGTGACAACCAAAAGAAACTTTGTGATATATTGGGGAATTAATGTTAACCTGATTTCATGATGCTCTTTTTAAAAGTTTCAGATTTTATATGGTTAACCATTCATGAAAATATTATGTGAAACTTAAGGGGATGTATTTATGTATTTATTTTTTATTGAAAACCATGGATACAATCCTATTTATTGATTAATCTTATTTCAAGGACTTCATATTATTTATTTAGAAAATTATATTAGTATGGTTTTAGAATAGGATATCATGTATGTTGGTTGATAACTAATCTTGTATGATAAAGTTAGGGTCTTGAACCCATGACTGAAGGATGATAAGGGTTTCACTCCTACCACTGGCCTATGCGATGTCATCGTTAATGTATAATTATTTTTAATGAAAACTTATTTAGAATGAAACAATAGTGATAATTTTTTATGTTTATATATTAATGTATTAAGAATTTTTATTTTTAAGAATAGTTATATATTACTAGTTATTTCATTCATTATTTTATAATTCTTTTGATCTTCTAAAATTGTATTTTAGCACTTTAGGCATCAAAGATAATTTATGGATGTGAATTACAAGATGTAATGGATGAATTAAAAATTGATAAAATTATAGCTAAAGAATGTGATTTTGTTTATATAAATACATGAAGTAAGTATATTTTCTTATATTATTGGTCAATAAAATAATTACTCAATGTTAGAAAAATTATTAAAAGAAAATATTTTGTCCTAACACATTAATTTTTTGTTGAACTGATGGGCTTGTAAATCATCACAGATTTCAGAATTTAAGGCACTAAACTTTTCATTGATCACTAACATGTTTTTATTTATGAAATCAATCCATCGCTATATATATTTATGATTTTCCTCCATGTCCAACATTTACACCCAATCAATTTTCTCTTTTGTGGTAACCTAGTTACATGTTACTTTTGGTAAAAAACTGGGTTCTAATTTAATCTATTAATAGAACATTTTAATATTAATTTTTATGATATGGGTTTCTATGAATGAAAATTTAAAACACTAAGCCTTTTATATCCCTGATGATTTTAGAGGGATAAATTAATTTAAATTGGGGTAGTATTTAACACCCTGAGATTTTTTGAATTATTATTTTTTGAATTAATTTATGTTATTTATATTTTCCATTTCATGTGACACTAGAAATATATATATATATATATATATATATATATATATATTAAAACAGTAAGTAAACTATTCCTTTCACATGGAACTAAATTTTCCTACACTACATGCAATAATTTCTTAGTTTGTGCTACACATAACACCTATATGGCTTGTGCAAC
Source organism: Viscum album (assembly GCA_963277665.1). Lineage (NCBI taxonomy): Eukaryota > Viridiplantae > Streptophyta > Magnoliopsida > Santalales > Viscaceae > Viscum > Viscum album. The sequence goes on along the minus strand of OY728148.1, from coordinate 1,346,836,642 downwards.
CCAAAACACTGACTTGGTGTGTATTATATGCAACACTGAGTTTCTACAAAGAATAATTTTTTTATATATTTTATAAATGATATAATTTAAAATAATCATTAAAAACAGTGATACGAATATTAATAAATAATTTTCAAATATTATTTATAATTATTTTAATGAAATAAAACATTTTCTTAACAAAAGATATAATTTTTAGTAAAATCATTACATGTTTAAAAATACTATGAAATACACTTCATGTCCCTCTATGAAAAATAATAAATTTAATTATAGAAACATATAAAATTTTATTTTTATAAAATAAAATTAATTTTTTAATTTATGATGCAGAAATTTTATTAGGGTGAATTTTAGGTATTTTTCTAAGAAACATCATTTTATATCAAATAAGTATAATAACTTGTGTCTAAATAGAAAAAATTAAAAAAATTCCTAAAATTACACACCCATCTAATGGGTAATAGACATAAGGTTTATTCTACCTACAATTACACACACACCCATCTAATGGGTAATAGACATAAGGTTTATGTGTATGATGAACTACCAACTCCTAAAATGATGTTTCTTTATGTTTTTGATACCGCCACTCATAGTAGACATTATGATAGACAATGTGTTTATATATCTCATATATTATATTTTTCTATGTATTTAATCTTATTTATTCCATTAAAAAAACATATCTTCTTTAATTTCTAGTTTTGTTAATATTATAATTTCATTTGAGAAAGTGTGGACTAACACCCCCTCAAAGCAATATGATTTGTGCATACAATACATGGATTGTATTAAGGATAAATTTAGTGAATATATATGATATATATGATATCATAAAAATAATATTATATAGATATATATATATGCATATATTTATATAAAAGTTTTTCTATTAACATGATAATTAAACAGAAATAGCTTTCATGTGTACGTACGACATACCGTCTCCATGAACGATGCATTCAATTTCATAATTATATATTAAATATATTATTATGACACAAAAATACTATAAATAAATTATATTTATATCATATTTTACATTATATAAATCATTACATCTGTATAAGGACCAATGATATAACAAATTAAGACACATGTGAAGAATAAAGCAAACCTTACTTAAAGTGAAACCCAAAGAAAAACCTTATAATAAGACGATTAACATTCAAGTAATGTAATGTTATAATAAAACTATATATAGTATAATATATTATAATATGGTTCTATAAAATATTTTTAATAAATTTATATTTATTATACAGGTGGTTTGAACGGGTGCAACGAGAGTTAAGACACAAGGTAAAGGGATTTTATCTCACTTTTAATTTCTGTGAGATACATGCTATGTTCGCCACTCTTTCCTTTTTTGTGGTGTATAAAATTTTCGTGAATGTATTCCATGTATGTTATAATTATAATCATGGGTATTCATTTATCAATTTTATCTTCTTTGATTCATGGGGTATAACATTAAAAAGTTTCCAAATTAGTACAATAGTTTTGTCTCAATTTTCTCTCTTTGAGACTCATGCTTTTTTATACACCTAAATTATATTACAGTTGTATACTAAAATTTTACATATTATTTCATTAATTTAATTCTTCTATTGATACAATAACCTTCATGAAATTTCCTTTTGTTTCTTATAGAGTATGATCCCTAGTTACCATGTTAGAAGAGTTTATTGAGAAAACCTTCTTAATTTTGAAGACTATATTAGTTTATACTTATTTGGATGAACTTTTATGATCCATTTATCAATCACATTCATTAATTTAATTATACTATTTTTTATTAATTATTTATTAGTATATTGGTATAATTTCTTCCACTCATTGGTACATAATATAGTAAATAATGTGTTTTTAATAAATGTCGACTTTACAATATATTCGGTCAAAAATATGTGTTTCAGTAAAACCATGTTTTCAAAAAAGGCCTTCCATTAATATTATAATATTCTATGATGATCATTAAAATATATTTTTACCCTTTTTTGTATTTTATTATTTTTTTAAATGAATCATCCCATCACATTCAAAACAATTCATTTTTTTAAAACTTATTTTTCATGAAAATGAATGTTCTTTTTACCTCATATGACCTGTACAGAATTGTACAAAAATAATATTTTGAAACATTTTTTCATTTTTAAAGGATAATTCATAATATTTTTTTAAATGGTATTTAAAATGAAATGGATTTCAAAATGTTTTAAAAATTCATTTATATGTTTTCAAGGGAAAGTTTTTTTGAAACTGTTTCCAAGCATCTTATATATGTTCTCAAGGAAAACGATTTTAAAAATTATTTTAAGAGTCATCTAAAAATTTCCATATTATTTTTAATGTAATGGTTTAAAAAAAATTCATGATTTCTTTACATGTTTTCTTATTGTTTTAAAATAAAAATTTTATAAATTATTTTTTGAATATTAAATTATATATTTTCAATAAAAATGTTTTCCAGATGATGTCAATTATTCTTAATATGTTATCAATGCATTTTATATGAAAATTATTTTAATTTTTTTTTTGGAATTAAAAATACTTTTTAAATTTTGGATGGTTATTTTCTTCAAGAAATGTTTTTGATAGAAATTTCAAAATTATTTTCCATGTAATATGACATCCATTAATGTTACTCAGGAACTTTTTTGAAATGATATAAAGGTTCCATTACTATTTCTTCTATTAAAAGGTTATGATTAATGTCATATTATATATCAAAACCATTTCAAATTAACTGGTTATATATTTATGAAATATGTTTTACTTTTATGAGTTATATGCTTATTAAATATACTTCTATTTCATATGATATATGTTTATGAAATAAGTTTCTCTTTTATTGGTTATATGATTATTAAATCCATTTCTATATCATGATTTATATGTTTATGAAATCAGTTTCTCATTCATGGGTTATATGTTTATGAAATCCAATTCTCCTTCATGGGTTAGGCTTTAGATTAAATTACAATGAATCCCATACCTTTTTAATAGGTTATGATTTCTATACATGTTTATGATACAAATTTAATTTCATGGGTTATGATATAATTGTTTTGGATTTTGTGGAACATGTTTGTATAATTTCAGTATTAGATAGGTGGGACCTATATCTCCCACTAATTCATTAGCTAAAGATTTTAATCTCATGAGATATACATTTTTTGAAGGATAAATGGACATTGTTCAGTATTACAATGCTACAACGAGAAATGACAATGATTCAATGAAACAGTATAAGGCCCCATCCTTAAACATTACATAATCTTGAATTAAGTTAATAATCTTATTGAATTTATAATTTCTCTTACCATACCTCAAATCCTATGAAAATCATTTCTAAAAAATGGGATGAGAATAAAAAGGTCATAAAGAGTTATAAAATTAAGAAAGAAATCATTAGTACATCATTACATAAAAAAATAATCTCATTAATATAACTCATCAAATCATAAGATTTATGAAAAAAACATAGTAATCACAAATCATAAAGGTAACTTGTGGCATACATAACATACTTACATTATAGATTTTACATCTATGTAGGGATTTATATTTGGAATACCCTTCATAGTATATTCCCAAAATATAATAGGAGAAACATTAATGTTTACCTCTATCACATTTTCCAATGCATTGGAGAGCTATCTCAGGATCACCCACCCTAGGTTTATCTTAGAACAACCCGTATACGAAAAACAATGCATAAGAACCATAGCATAATCAAAACAAATTAATAAGCATAAAAGAAAAATTAAATTTCAATATGGAAATAACAATATAACATTTCTATATATTGACAGAATTAATACATTCTAAAACCATTTTCAATACGAAAATATATAAAAAATTATATGGTATTTATTTTCCTTTAAAAACATTATGACTTATTAAGGAATCCAAATATTAAATAATGCTCACGGCGGTGGAAAGGTTGTTTTCACCCCGTACATTAAAAAGAAATATTATTTTTTCCATTTAGTAATACTCTTCCTAGATAAAACATTTCCTTTGAATGAAATTAATTTTCAAATGGGTTTATACACTATATAAAATAATGTCGTGTATAAATCAATGGATGCCTCAATGAAAGGATATTGAGACGATGCCACTTATCTCGTGTCCGACATGGGTTGTTCTTTCATTAATCTCATGAATAATAAAATAAAGTTAACTTATAATTTCTTCATAACCTTTTTGAAGTTTATTATTCTTTTTATATTAATATTACCACATTATAAACATTACATAATGATTTAATTTTTTAATGTTCATTTTTTCAATATTTGGTAATTGCGTAAAAAATGAACTTCTTATAATTACAAGTTATCCATTAGGACAAAATTAAATTATCTAAATAATGATATTCCTAATTTATATGTCATATATATCATATATATCAATTATATATATGTATTTATAATAGTACATAACATTTTGAGATAGGAAATGAAATGTACCGTTCATGGAGATGGTAAGTCATACGTACGCATGAACGCTACTTTCATTTCTATTTCATTTTTAATGGAATGAAAACATAATGATACATCGGTATATTATAATTCTAGTATGAAATCATATATAAATTCATGAACCCCGTCCTTTATACATTCCATGAATGGAATGTACGAGTCATATCACTTTGAGGGGTGGTAGTCCGCATTTCCTCAAACGAAATTATCATATTTACCCATTATGGAAATCATAAAGATATGATATAAATGAAAATATAGAATCATAGAGAAAATATTAATATAATAAATATAACATATAAATTCAGTTCCATCTTAATGGCTACCATAAGAGGTGATAGTAGATAATTGAACAATCATTATTTTGTGAGGCAGTAGTTCACCGTCCATAGAAACATTATGTTCATATCCATTAAATGGAGGTATGAATAATTTTAGTTCAAATACATATCATAACAACATAATATTATATTTAGGATTATGGTGTCTTTATAAAATAATTTAATAAATAGATATTAGGGGGTTAGAGAAGGAAAAAAATAACAAACTCGGGAGAAGACATTACCTTTAAATTGGGTAACTCCCTTTGGATTGAACCAAAAGGATTTCTTGATGTGTCGTCTTCCTATTTTAAGGATTATAGGTGGAATATAGATATTTTTGGATATTATTTGGGCAATTTTTGGACGATCCAAGGGGTATTGAGAGGCATGAGTAAGGGTTGTAGGTGATGGATTTCTATAAGGGGGAGGAGGGGCTCTTTAAGAAAGTTTGAAACTATTATTTTATTATAAAATGATTTTCAGTTTAAAAAGGTCCAAAACATATCAAAATAGAATATAAGGTTCATATAATACGAAATAAAATCATCCAATAAGAATTTATTAGGTTTTGGTTATTTTTAATCCTTATCTTTTTTGTTTAACCCTTTGCTAACTTATGTAACATTTATCATGTCCCCTTATATATCCATACTATATGGTTAATATATTTAATATGAAATTTCAATCGACCCAAAATGGACCATTAATGTAATTTGTAACATCATATATTTCATTTGGAAGAATTTTTTATTTTTAAGATTATTTTATCATTTAATAAAATAATAATTTTTTTAAAAAACCCATTTATCTCAATTTATAAACTATTCATATCAAGACTTTTAAAAAAATCTATAGAAACATATTTATTTTGAAAAAACATAATTAATTCATATATAGCAAGTCATTTTTTTCCCTAAAATTCTTGTATAGAATAAAAAGTTTAAAAATAATTTTATTTAAATATTTGTAATATCATTTATTTGAATATTTTTATTAATGAAATAATGACTTTATCACTATTGTGACATAATTAAATTTTTTATTTAATTTTTTAAAATTATAAATAAAATACCAGGATGTAGGAAATATTTTTATCTTTCCAACAAATATTTATAGTCGAAGAGATCCCATACATTACCCTGTATAAAAATTGTTTCAAAAAAAATATTTATGTTTATGATATTTTTTTTACTTTAAATAAAAAGTTATTAATGTCATTATCTTACCTTAGTGGCTTTGAAATGACAAAAGTCTCACCCAAAGATCTTATTGGTCTGAAATTACTCACCCAATAAGTTTATTACAAGTTTTATGGAAATATTATATTATTATAATATTTTTTTCACCTTGAATTACAATATTTAACTATAACTGCAGTAAAAAAATCAAAAGTTACTTTTCTCCAAAAATTATTTTCATTAGATTCAACCACATATTACTTACTAATGAAAACCATATATGTTATATTTTTGAAATTCAGTTCATAGAAGTGGTAAAAGTATATTTAAATGAAAAATTTTGTTTTTTAACAACTATGTAGTGTTTTTACTGTTCATAAAAAATTGAAAGTTTTCAGAACAATATCAAAAATTCACCCAAAGCTAATTTTGATATTCCAAATTCAAAAATTATTTCCATTTTACCAAACTAATAAAACAAATGTTTCATTCATTATTTTAAAATTAATTTTCTTTGTCAAAACAAAAAAGGTGTGTTTTTAAGAAATAATATTTTTGAAATGATTGACACATGTTTATGTCCATTTACATAGTGAAATTATTTCCAATGACCTATATTGGATTAAATGGTAAAATTATAATCCAATTAAACTATAAATCCAATAAAAATAACAATATTGCTACATAGATAAATTAGATTAACATGAACTTTTGAATTAAAATTTAGTATTTTTCACTATTCATTAAAAAATTAACTTTATCAAAAAAACCAAAAATTTTCCCAAAGTAAATTTTGATGTTCCAATTCATTATAAGAATTTTATATTATTTTACAGGACATATAAAAGTGTCAAAATACTATATTTAAAAATGGTTCACCATCAAAAGTATGTAAAAGATCCTTTTAAAAATATTATACCTTAATGCTTTAAAATAAGATTAATTATTATTTTAAAACTTTAAAAATTGTTAGATAAATATAAAAACATTTAATAAACATGTATAATCATATTTAATTTAGCTCTATTAATTTACACCAATACAACATCTAGGTGTTAACTACCATTAAAAATAATATTACAATATCATTTCTTTTTTTTGTATGACTCAACATTGTGAGCCACATGAGATTTCTATGAAAGCCATTATTGTGCATCGAGTACACCATAGAACACAAAATCACCTTTAAATTGAAATTATTATTTAATTCACAAATATTAATAAATATAAAAATATCATATTATTTATTTTCCTAGGATGTTACATCCTTCCGACCTTTTAAGAATTATGTCACCACAATTCTATTCACTTATCAAATGAGTGTGGTATTTATCCCTCATTTCATTTTAATATTCCCACATTGCCTCCTCAACCATATGGTTTTCCCATAAAACTATTACCGGATTAATTACCTTATTCTACAACACTTTCTCTCTATGGTCAAGAATCTGGAGTGGTTGTTCCTCAAAAGAAAGTTTCTCTTCCAACTGAACTACCTCTTAACTAAAAACCTGAGATGGATCAGGCATATACATTCTCAAAATTGAAATGTGACAAACATTGTTTAGCAAGGATAAACATGGAGGTAAAGCTACTTTGTAGGAAAATGATCCAACTCTATCCTATATTTCATATGATCGAATGGACCCCACACTCAGTTTTCCTTTCATTCCAAAATACATCACACTTTTCCATAGAGAATCTTTGAGAAAGACAAGATCACCTACCTCTATAGATAGATCCTTCCTCCGGTTATACGCATAACATTTATGCCTGATCTGTGCTGTTCTCATGTACATAGGAATTAAATGAACATTATCTATCATCTCTTTTACCAATTATGGTCCCATAAATTTCCTTTCACCTACTTCATCCCTAAAAGATGGAGCTCGAAATCGATTTCCATATAATTCCCCAAATGGAGCCATCTGTATACTGAAATAAAAACTGTTATTATAAGAAAATTTAACCATAGATATATGATGATCCCAGCTACCTCGGTAATATATTTCTTAAGCTCGTAGTATAAATTCCAATGTCTGAATTGTTCATTCTGACATCCCATCATATTGTGGATGAGAAGATGTATTAAAATTTAATTCAACACCCAATGAAATTTGAAGGAATTTACAAAGGTTAGAAGTAGACCTGGGATTATGATCATATATAATGGATAGGGGAACTCCATGAAACCTTACTATCTCTTTAACATACAACCGAGAAAGATGATCTAGAGATAGAGTATCTTGAATATGTTAGAAAATGAGATGATTTAGTCAATCGATCAAAAATTACCCAGATTGCATTATTACCTTGAGAGGCCTTTGGTAATCCCATGATGAAATCCATAGACACATTTTCCCATTATCACTCTGGCACTGATAAAGGTTGATGCATCCCTTTCTGTAGCTGCCACTCTTCATTAACCTGCTGACTAGTCAAACACTCCATAGTAAAGTTAGCAATATCTCTTTTCATTCTATCCCACCATTAATACTCCCGAATATCATTGTACATCTTAGTATTGTAAGGATAAACTGAAAACAGAGAACTTCTTGCTTCACATAATAACTCATTCTTTAATTGTGAATCACAAGGCACACATAATCTCTTCGCAAAACACAAAACACAACATTATCAATGTTAAATTCTTGTAACTTAAACCTCTGAACCTACTCAACCATTTTCTACAACTCATAGTTTTCTTTTTATGCTTGCTCGATTCTGTCTACTATGGTTGATTTAACTGACCCCTGAAACAAATAGAGGAATCTCCAGAACCAAAAACTTCTATGCCAATGTTCATCAAATAAGTAATCAATGTAACTTGTTCCAAATCTATCATGGTTAATGTTGCATTAATTTTTTGACTCAAAGCATCATCCACTTTTTTTACTTTCCCTAGATGACAATGAATCATGCAATCATAATCCTTGATTAATATTAACCATATACCTTGCCTCATGATAAATAATTTAAGATTAAATATTTACTTCAAAATTTTGTTGTCAGTATATATATTAAATTTTACTTCATATAGATGACACCTCTAAATTTATAAAGAAAAAACAACAGTAGCTAATTTCAAATAATGTTTAGGGTAATTTAACTCATGAGGTTTCAACTAATGTGAATCATAAGTAATTATCATATCATTATCCATTAGGACACAACCAATTAGTTTCAACAATGCTCAATGTATATACCAAATTCATTATTTCTGGAAGGTAGTTCCAAAACAGGAGCATTCACTAATCTTCTTTTCTATTCCTAAAAGAAATCATCACATTCTTTTGTCCTAATGAACTTCACACCTTTTCGAGTTAACTTAGTCTTTGGGATAGATAATCGATAAATTTTTTCAAAAAACCCCCATAATAACCTTATAAAATATGAATACTATAGATCTTAGTTTTATTTTTGGATCTTTTCCATTCTTCACCAATATTTATTTTAGTAGGATCAACTATTATGCCATTTTTTAAAACAATGTGACCAAGGAATGAAATTTTTTGTAACCAAAACTCACTCTTTCTGAATTTACCATATAGTTTCACTTCATTTAAGGTTATAATGAAAATACTTAAATGACTTTCATACTCTTATTTACTTTTGGAAGAAACCAAAATATCACCAATGAACACAATAAAAAACTTATCTCGGAACTCAAAGAAAATTCAATTCTTAAGATCCATGAATACAGAAGGTGCATTGGTTAACCCAAAATGGATAACCACAAATTCATAATAGCCATACATAGCAAGAAACATGGTATTAAAAATGTATACTTCCTTTACATTTAACTGATGGTACCTTGTCCTCAAGTCAATCATCAAAAAATACTGATCTCCATAGAGATGATCAAAAAAATAATCGATATGAGGAAAATGATACTTTTTTATAATAGTGATGTTAATCAATGGACTATAATTAACGAAAATTCTCATGAATCATTATTCTTTTTAACAAATAAGATAGGAACACCCCATGTTGATGTGCTTGGATGAATGAAACTATTATCTAATAACTCCGGAAATTGCTTCTTTAACATTAGACATTCAATTTGAGCCATTCGATATCGGGGTTTGAAATTGTCTTTGCATCAAGAACTAAGTCAATAGTAAATTTAACAACCTGATCTAGTATTATACCAGGACAAAATCATCTTGCAAAACATTAAGATATTCATTTTTTAGTGGAATATCATTAATCGTAACACTTATTTTGTTTTCAATAATATATACAAGGTAACATTCATTTCCATATTTTAATAGTTTCTTAGATTCATTTAAATGTTATCAAAAGTAAGGGTTCATTCATGTACATAAACTACAATTATTTATGGAAGGAAAACTCTTTAGCTCTACAGTTAGTCTTAGCCTGATTAATGTAATGCCAATACATAACCAAAATATCATCAAACACTACTAGAGGAAAACAAATAAGTTTTTTAGGTAGATTATTTCTTCACACAAGGACAAGAAGGTTCTTATAATTTATTATTATCTCAATATTTCCACCCAGTGTTTTTTACCATAAGTTTAGTGTTCAGATATTTAGATGAAATTCCCAATTTACTAAAATTCTTCTCAGAAATGAAAGAATGTGTAGACCCTGAATAAAACAACAAATTGGTATAATCTGAAAAACCAAACAGTGTACCTAATACTACTTCATTTGATAGACCATCTTCTACGAAAGTAGTTGCAAAGGATTTCAACACCACTTTTTTACTTGTAGTCTGGATTCCTTTCATTAGTTGAGTTATCTTTTGGACACTCCTTTTTATAATGGCCCAGTTTATTCCACTTAAAACATTTTATTGACTATAAATCAAGTTTTATCATACTATTACCCTAATATTTTTCAGTGTAATTCGGAGCCTTATGTCCCATTTTACCACATCGATAGCACTAACCAAAATTTGAAAAACATTCCCCATCATGTTTTTTACCACAATTTTCACAAACTACAAACTTAAGTTTCATACCATTAGACTTTTTTGAAGAGTTCTTACCTTTCATCTTCCTCCTTTTCCTCTTATTCAGTTATTTTTTAAAGAACACTTGATCATCAAAAAACACTATTTCCACCTTCTCCACATAACGAACATGTGTTTTCATAACATATGAACTCAGAAAAAACTAAATACCTTCAATAAATTGGATTTAATCATGAGTTAAAATGATTGATTTTACTATTAAGATATCGTATGAAATTTAGAGCATACCTTGGCAATTGAGTAAATTTTTCTCTATAAGCAGCCACTGAGTAATACTCCTACCTCAATTCTAGGAATTGTTTTTCCATCCTAAGAAGAACAACCAGAGGAAAATATTTCTCAAGGACCATACATTTGAATTCATACCAATCAAGAGCATCAATCTCCTCACTATCCCTGATATTCATCATCATCGACCACCACTGATCGACATGACCTTCAAAAGGGTAAAAAGAAAGACTAACCTGTTGATATTATTAACACCCCAGGACATCAAAAATATTCTCTAGTGCATTAATGTTCCCTTAATCTAGCACTGGATAAGATGATCCTTTGAATGATGGGGGATACTGCCTCATGAAATTCTTTACTAATGACATGTTCCTTTGTGGTTGATCCGGCTTATATCATGTATGGATACCACCAACATTTATAACCTGATTCAATTGTTCCATCACTACAACAAAATGATCAATTTCAATTCCAACCATCTCAGGTTCCTGATTTGGTAGGTTGTTTTCTATTAAGGTAATTCCATCACAGCTTCCCTCATTCCTCTTAGAAAAACCTTCTGAACATAGAAATATCTTAGGTGAAATAATATGCTAATCTGTAAATGCTATATCATTTCAATATTAACATAAATTAATTATGGATATTAATTTAACAATACCCTAACTCTAAATTTTTTCTAAACTGAACTTTGATACGAACTATATTGCCCCATCCATAAAAATTACAAAATGTCGAATTAATTTAATAACTCACATTGAGGATATTTTTATGTTTAGAGTTTTAAAGAACTACTCCATAACTGTTACATTACATTTCAAATATTACTAAGAATAAAAATCTACTCAGTATCCATTTTTTCATAAAATAAAAACTCTTAAAAGAAAACTAGAATTATTTTCTTGATATAAATCTTCATGAATTCTTCCATTCCCTTATCCTACCTTATATCATGTGAAAAAACATTTCAAAAACTTGGGATGAGCATAAAAAGCACATTAAGGGTTATAAAATAAAGGAATAAAACATTAGTCCATCATTTCATAAAAACATAATCTCTTTTACATACCTCATAAAAACATATGATTTATGTATAACACATATTATTTTAAAAAATCAAAGGTAACTTGTGGAATCCATAACATACTTACTTTTTGGCTTTCACAACTACATATGGAGTTACATTTGGATTACCCTTCACAATATATTCCCCAAATGTCTGAGGAGAAATATTAAATTTTACCTCTATCAATTTACCCAATGCATTGGATATCTATATCAAGCTCACCCACCCTATTTTTATCAGAGAACCACATATATATGAAATCCAATACCCAAGAACCACAACATAATCATAACAATTGAACAAGCATAAAGGAAAAAAAATTAAATTTCCACATTACAATCATAATATAAAATTTAAACATATTAACACAATAAATGCATCCATAAAACCTTTTTCAATAAAAAATATAGAAAAATAGTATATGGTATTTATTTTTATTTTAAAAACATAATAGATGTTAAAGAATCCAAATATCAAATAATGCTCATAGTGATGGATTGTTCGTTGTCACCACACACGTTGTATGGAAACATTTTTTTGTCATTTCGGAAAATTCATCATTGAGAAAATATTCCATTTGAATTAAATTAAATATCAAAGGAGTTTGTACACCATATAAAATAATATTTTCTATAAATCAATGTATGCATCAATGATAGGATATTGAGACCAAGTCCCTTACCTCGTGTCCAACTTGACATGTTCATTTTTCAATCACTTGAATAATAAACTAAAGTTAATTTTTACTTTCTTGACAACCTTTTTTAAGTTTATTATTCCTTTTGTATTACTTATTACCTTTTAATAATCATTACATAATCATTTATGTTTATAATGGTGGTTTTGTCAATATTTTCTACTTGAGTTTAAAATGAACTTCTTGTAATTTCAGGTTGTCCATGTGGTCAAAATTCCATTATCACTAAAATGAAATTCATGATTTAGATATCATATATATAATATATATCCAGTATATATATGTATTTATAATAGTACATACCATTTGTAGATAAGAAATGAAAATCAACATTCATGGAGATGGTAAGAATTATGTATACATGAATGCTACTTTCATCTCTATTTCATATTTAATGGAATAAAACCTTAAGGATAAATCAATCTATTATAATTTTAGTATAATATCATATATAATTTTAGTAACTCTATCCTTTATAGGTTCCATGTATTTCATTAATGAGCTATATCACTAAGAGGGGGCGGTAGTCCGCACTTCTTCAAATGAAATTATCATATTTACCAATTATAGAAATCAAAAAGGTTTTATATAAATGAAAAATACAGAATAATAGAGACAATATAAATATAATATATATCACATATAAATGTAGTTGCATCTTAATGACCACCATAAGAGGCGATAGGAGATAATTGGACAATCATCGTTTCGTGAGGTAATAGTTTTCCATCCACAGGAAAAGTATGTTCGTATCCATTAGATGGAGGTTTGTTGAAGTGTAGTTAGAATCCTTCTAATAACAACATCATAGTATATGGAGGTTACTAGTGATATTTTAAAATAATTTAATAAAAGGAGTTTAGTGGGTTAGAGAAGGAAAATAAAAGAAATGAACTTGAGAGAAGATATTACCTTTAAATTGGGTAACTCCCTTTGGTTTGAAACAAAAGGATTTCTTGATCTACCTTATGCCAAAGGTAAGTCTTCTAGGTGGATGAGAGATATATTGGGAGCTTATTTGGGAAGTGTTTGTATAATACAAGGTGGCATGATAGGTTTGAGTTAGGGTTAGAGGCGAGGGATTTTTATTATGGGAGGAGGGGCTCTTTAAGAATGTTTGAAAGTATTATTTTATTAAAAAAATGGTTTTTGATTTCAAAAGGACCAAAACTTATTTAATTCCAATATAAGGTGAATATTAGTAGATATAAAATCATCCAATCATAATTGGACAGGTTTTTGATATTTTTTAATACTTATCTTTTTTGTTTAACCCTTTATTAACTTATTTAACTTTTTCCATGTCCTCTTTTATATTCATACTATATGGTTAATATATTTATAATAAATTTCCAATCAACCCAAAATGGATCAATAATGATATTTGAAACACTATATATGTAATTTTGTATAAATATTAGATTTTATGGATTATTTTATCATTTAATATAATATTAATTGTTTTAAAAAACTCATTTATTTCAATTTATAAACTATACATATAATAACTTTTAGAAAAATATATAACAACATTATTCATTCTAAAAAACTCTACTAATTCAAATATAACAAGTCATTATTATCAGTATAATTTGTTGATGTCATAAAATGTTTAAAAATAAACTTATTTTAATATTTATAATATCATTTATTTGAATATTTTATTAATGAATAAATTATTGCATCACCATTGTGTCATCATCAGCATTATTTATTTAATAACTAAAATTTTTAAATAAAATACCATAATTTAGGAAATATTACTAGATTTCCAATGAATATTTATAGTCAAAAATATCACTTAAATAACCTAATATACAAATTTTTATAGAAAAAAAGAATCATGTTTTTGATAATTCTATTTTTACTTGAAATAAAAAGTTATTAATGTCATTATCTTAGCCAAGTGGCTTTAAAAGAACAAAAGTCTCACCCAAGGATTGTATTGGTCATCAATTACTCATCAAATAATGTTGTGACAGGGGTTAATGAAATTTTTTATTATTATAATAATATTTTTACCCAGAATTACCTAATTTAACATTAACCGCGATAGATAAAAACCAAATAATACTATTCACCAAAAATTTGTTTCATCCAATTGAACAACATTTTACATACTAATTAAAACAATGTATGTTGGATTTTTGAAATTCAATTCATAGATGTGGTAAAATTTCATTTAAATGAAAAAGTTTTTTTAACTACTGTGTAGAGTATTTCACTATTCATAATAAATTGAATATTTTCCAAAAAATACCAAAAATTCACCCAAATATAATTTTGATATTCCAAAATAAAAAATTATTTCTATTTTACCAAACTCAAAACATAGATGTTTCATTAATTAATATAAAATCAATTTCTGTTGTCAAAACCAAAAATCATGTTTTCATGCAATAATAACTATCAATATATTGACACTTATTTATGTCCAATTACCGGGGAAATAACCTATAATGGCCAAAATTGGATTAAATAAAAAAATATAATTCAATTTCACTTTAAAACCAATATAATTAATATTCTAACTATATAAATAAATTAGAATAAAAGAAACATTGGAATTAAAATGTAGTATAATGGGTGTTTATTAATGAAAAAAGAAAATAGAATAGGAAAAAAGATACAATAATGGAACACCCAACAACCATGATGAATGATTTATGTTATTGGAGATCAAAATCCTAGGCTTTAAAAAAAAGCATCATGAACCACCCAATGAAGATGGGGTGAACTCTAGATGAAAAACAGTAAGATCTTCCTTGCTTTCCCAATTAGAAGGCCACTCCATGCACTCCATTCATTCCATTAATAGTAATGAGGAAGGCCACTCCATATGCAACAAGGAAGTAGAAAATCATGACACTCGAGGGTAAATGAAGTAACATGCTGTAAGCAGTAGCTCTTGTCTTAGAAAAAAAGCCCGGGTGAAACATTCCACCTTTTTGACTGCCTAGAGATCCCCTGCGATCAAATGCAACGTTGAAGTAGAAACCTCTGAAATTACAATTAGATAAATTCAAAACAATGATCGAGTAAAAGACCACTCTATTTAGTTCAGCATCATATAAATATGAACATAAATGGAAAAATGAAACAATTAAGGACATAAGAAAAAAATTCAGATTTTTTGAATCATAGTAAAAAAGAAGGAACATGTTACATGAATAAAAGAAATTCTATCACCACTAGAGGTCCCTTAAAATAAACAAACCAAACAATGAAGTCCATTGAATACTACTTGAAAACTATGGCAGAAATTAACAAAAGGGAATGGAAAACAAGACACTCCATTCCTGTGGAAAAATCATAGAAATGGACCACTCCAAAGAAGTTGAAAGAATAAAACTAACAAAACAGGCCCTAAGGTGTTAATAGAAAACTCAAAAAATGTAATGAACCTAACATAACGACATCAAATTGATAAGAGAAGTAATCATAAGAATTAATAAAATGGAAATAAAACACCACAAATGACATTTTAAAACAAAATAAATATGAAAAATAAGAGACAAATATAGAAATCTAAAAATGTGAGAATTAACTTGATACATTTTAAGAAAAGGAAGAAGATCATTAAGAAATTGATCAAACCATTAAAAATCAACTCCATTGACACCTTTATTTGTAATACCATTAGAAACAGAATTTAATTCTCTATAAATGTTAGTGATAATATGGTTCAAGGAAAATAGATAATCCAAACATTTAATCAAACAATTAGATAACTTCCAAGACAAGTGAGAGAGACCCTTCTTGATGGCTGATATGACAATAGTATAATCGCTCTCAATCTATATATTATCCCTTCCAAGATTCGTATCTTGTTCAAATACAATGACAATTCCATGAATTTCAACCTCAAATGAAGAGACAAGTCTATTAGAACCATGAAAACTTCAAATAAAATCCCCTTTATATTTTTTTAAAATAGAACCATAATTAGAGAGCCCGGGATTACCTCTAGAAGTTCCATTAGAATTAACTTTTAACAATCAAAAAGGATATTCCTTCTAAAAAACATCAAATCTTCCATGCAAAGGCCTGAAATTTACCTTGACACTTATCCAGTTACATAAAGACAAATCATGAACTGAGTTGAAGAAAAAATGCTTCCTTGATATTTCTTCAGTACACACCACAACAAGAATAGCTGATAAAACCCCACTGACCGAGAAGGAAAAGCTATAATGAATCACCTTATTCTAGGAAAACCAAATAAAATGCATATGTTCAGTTGTAGAAAACCGTAATAGATCTAGAAAATGGGGAGAAGGCAACGATGAAGGCCAGCCTTGGAGGAATTCTTGGATTAAAGACACAATAGGAATAGAGATTTCAAAGATATCATAAACAACATTCTCCATGGATGAGGTAGTAACACAACTAAGAAAAAAATGATCAATGTTTCCTCTATGTTAATTTCGAAACACACATGATGAATAGAGTGAAATTCCACATTTTTAAGCTAAAATTCAGTTGGAAGATTTCCATGAGACAGTCTTCAGAAAAATGTTGTCCGGGAAGGCCTAATAAAGTTCTTATGTAAATTACCCATCCAGTTATAACCTGTATTTCAATAAAAATAATGTTTATAAAAATTTTTATAGGAAAACAAGCCATTTAAAGCAAGTTCCCATTCCAAAAAATCATTTATGATAGAGAAGTAGTAACTATTGACAATATTAACAACATGATTTGGGAGACCCTCATATTTTCAAGATGATCTTTAATCGCAACATCTAGGTCATCATTGAAATCACCATTCATAAATGCATTAATAAGGGTACATCTAGTCTATTTGGCCTTCAAAAATGATAAAGATGAATTCCATGAAACAATCCATATCGCATGAGAGTCAATAGAAGAAATAATGGAATTAAAATCTATCCAAACAGATGAATCGAAATGACTAAAATCCCATTCCTGAGCCTATCCCTAAATTTATTTAAGAGAATGTCAAGAGACTCAGAATTACTATTGAAAATCCACCATATGAATGTATCTTGTAATGAAGTATTAAACATATCAAGATTTTTAATACCATTACCCCCTTCATCATATGGTTTACAATGATTATTCCATGAGACAATGGATAATTTACCCTCTAGAATATCAGAAATGTAACACGATTTAGTCCTCCCCAAAAAACATAAGAACACCAAAATATGTAAAGGGAATAACTCCTTCATGAATACCCAAATCCTAGATAATGCCCATTTTCCTTGAAATGGGATAATTTCTACCAATGTAATCAAAGGACTTACTCAATCTAATCTCTTGCCCAGAAATTTTTTCCTAAGGCAAAAGGGATCGCTTAATATTTTTAATATATATCTTACACCCTTTAGTTAATAGAATGATATCATCACCATACAAAAAATTAGTGGGAGGAAAAATTCCTCTACCATCACGAATAGTCTTCAGTTTCCCATTTCCAGCCATAATAAAAAGTAATCTACTAAGATAATCCTCTACAATGGAAACAATGATGGTCGATAGAGGGTCTCCTTTTTTGACGCCTCTAGAACAAGTTAAATATACCTCAGGGGATCCATTAACAATGTCAGAGATAAAAGATGACTCAAAAAGGATTTTTGACCAATTAATGAAAACATCATCAAAACCAAAACAAAATGACGAACCATAAAAATAAAATTTCAATTTATGTTATAAAAATCATTCCTGACATCCAATTTGAGAGAAATATTAACCTCCCTTGTAGATTTCATATGAAGGTTAACATATTCTAAGGCAGTAATTAGGAAATCATGGAGAGATATACCCTTAATAAATCCAAACTGATTAGGGGAAACAATATTACTAGAAATATAGGACAAACCCATGTTGTAGATTTTTAAAATGATTTTAAAAATTATATTGAACTAGGAAACATGACTGAACAAATGAATATCCTTGGAATTATCCTTCTATACAATGAGAGAAAGGAACTGAGCATTCAGACCACAAGTAAGAGATCCAACTTTAAAAAATTGTGTAACCAACCTACAAACATCAACATGAATGACATCCCAGTATATTGGGAAGAAAAAATTCACATTTTTTTAATTAAAGTGTAGTATTTCTCACTATTCAATAAAAATGAACATTATAAAAAAAATGAAAATTTACCCAAAGTAAATTTTTATTTTACAATTATAAGGAATACTTTTATTTTTTCAAATGGAACATATGAAAGAGAAAAAAACTGTATTTAAAAGGGGTTCTCCATCAAAAGGTGGTAAACAAACATTTAAAAATATTAGAGTTTATCATGCTTTAAAATCAGATTCATTATTACATTAATCCTTGAAACTTTCTTTGATATATGTAAAAACATTTTACAAACCCTTATAATCATATTTTAGCTCGTTCTATTCATTCCTGATAATACAATGCATAGACATTAACTACCAAAAAAATAATATTATATTTTTTTTAGTATTACTCATCTTTGTGTGAAACAAGAGATTTAAGAGAAACCCATCATTGTGTGTCAGGTATGCAATCAAACATAGCATACCCATTAAATTAAAACTAATATTTAACTCAAAAATATTAATTAATATGAAAATACCATAATCTTTATTTACCTAGGATCTTCCATACCGGGATAGAAAGAGCGGTGAAATCAGTTCAGTGATATTGGGTTGGAATTATGGGTGATCTATGTTTAGTAATATTGTGCTAGAATAAGGTGTGAACCTAGTTTAATAAAGGACTTTTTTCACTAATATGGTCTTGACCGAAATACCTTAACTACAAGGGAAAACATTATAAAAGCTATTTTGTTTCACATAAGTCCATGTTTTATTCTTCTGATATGCTTTCATGGATTATGTTTTTTACTTACTTGTGATTAATGCCTTTTATATTCCATTATTTATGCTATGATTAATGTATATGATATTAAATATGATGGGTATGATCATATAGTTCCATGATCACGTTCTGATACCCTTACACCCATGATTACAATTTCATATCTCCCTAGTTTACCCTTACTGAGAATTTGATATCACCCCTTTCTTATATTTCATTTCACCACATTACGAATAACGGTTTTTGGTTGAACAACTAAAGGTGGAGATCATTATAAGATATTTTGGGGATATTTTAGCATGATAGAATATTTTTTATCCATGTCTCTAAAGACACTAAACTATTATGGTCCTCAGACATATATTTTTGTAATTTATAGAGAATTTATCTAAAATTATATAATATCCATGTTTGTAATGACATGGTAACAATAGTTATAAGTTTTAATTTTTGTGTTTTGGAGTCTCTAGGTTGATGTTTAGCCTATTCATGGTTTGATTACATGGTATTTCGGTTAACCATATAGCTTATGAAGGTGGAGTGTGTTTTAAAATCAATTTTTTCTTTCACAGTTTGACTTTCACAGATATTTCATGGTTAAGGGAAACCATGTGTGTCCTAGTATAAGTCATGTATCTTCTTTTTGGTGTCAATGACAGGGAACACGTCTTTTACATGGTTATGGAAAATGTGTGGAATGTATAAAGGATATTCTTCAATTTATGATAAATCTTTGGTGAATGATTGGCACACAATATCCCAAATTGTGTGGCCAACCCTTGTTGGTTTTCCCTATTCTAATGTAGGGTGAAAATGGTTGGCACACACCTTGGAAAAATGTTCGGCCTAACCGTGCGACTTTCAGAGGTAATTAAAAAGTTGAATTACCTCTTTTCCCCTCATATGATATTAATTTGGGGTTTCCTCCCCTTTCTTGACCAAGGCACTCTAGGGGGATCATTTCAACCCTTCTCCCTTGAACACCTTTCATCATTGAATCTCCTCAAAGGATACTAGGTAATATTATTTTGGATATTTATTTGATTTCCCCCTTGTATCCCCTCCCTCACATTGATTCCTGGTGTTTCCTTTGTGTTACCCCTATTTCAATAACCCTAGAGGGTTGGGATTATGTGTGAATTTATTTCATTTATGTTAGGTTGTGTAGATTAAATTTTGGTCTTAGTTATTTGTTCTATCAAAGTTTCATTATGTGCACACGTCATTGAGGTATCTGTTTCCATAAATTTCATTTCGGGTACATTAAAATTTATGTATGTTTGTTTTTAAATAATTTATAAATGTGTTTCCCATTATTGCGATGTGGTTGTGTGATTTTTTATGGTGCTTTCATGATGGAGAAATTTGTGTGAAAATATTTTCTAACAGATTTCTTTAATTGTGCCTATACATAAATTCATTAAAAGTGTTTGATAAAATAAAAAATGGGTTCTAAAGAGGAATTTTTGTGTTTATAATTTTTTTATCCTTTATTAGGATTCATAAAGTCAATTTGGTTGTGAATTAGGTTTTTTTGTTGAAGTTAGTAACATTTATGGTTTTGAACTTATGTGTCGATTGTTGGGTTTAGTGGAAAAGAGAGCTGTCCTTCATTAAAAAATGGTTTTTGGGTATTATCATGAAAACTTATAAAGTGTCACTAGATGTTAACACATCCATGAACTCATAGGGTGAACTTATGGATCAATACTACAAATAATAATGGCCAATCATAATGAAGCTTCCATCAAACTATGGTTTCAAAAAGGATTATCTACATTTTCCTTTTTTTCATTTCCAATTTATCATCATAAATAGACCTTTAAAACTCATATTGTATTGAAAATATATCATTGGATTATAAATTATGAGAGTGTTCTTTTAAGAGAATTTAACTGTGGTTTCAAATTTATACACTAAGGCTTGGTCTGTTTGGTAGTTTTGATCTGGCAGGGTTTCTAAAATAACATAAAGGAATATTTGGCACCATTGAGTGAGTTTCATGTTTTGTCATGGTTTTGGGAAATAGTCATTTGAAATAGATTTGGTCTTCAGAAAAATATAAGGCACTATTGGAATAGTAGGACATTTTCTAAAATTGTTGAATGCTTGTATGGTGTAAAGGCCCAATAGGAAATTGTGTACGGCTTGGTGTGTAGTGGGAACCACTTTGGTGAATCCTATAATGATAGATTCATCACAGTGGTGGTGTTAGTGTTTGGTTAAGGAAATTAAGGTTTTTTGTGTTATTTGTTTGATACACATGTGTAAGGACCTCCCCATTCACTATATACTATTATTACATGATTCTTGGGTGTGATCTAGCGGGATGAGTGATAGCTCATTTTTGACCTCGATAGGTTGGGTTTTTACCCCTAGATTATCTATGAGGCTATGTGGCACATACCACTTTATTCTGAGTTTAGAGCTTCTAGTTGGTTGTTGACAAGGTAGTTTCACTATAATCTAGAAGGTTATTTTCATTTGATTATATTTGGGGATTTATTTCAGATATTTCTAGGAAATCCCTATGATTGAACATATGTTTGTTATGTTTAATTCTACTATATGTTGGAGATTATCCCTTTTATTTATACCTCCATGTTCTATTCTCTTAATATTTAGCATTGTTTCAGGTTTCTTGGTGTGTTTTTTCACTCATGTTCTGGTTTTTCAGACATGTTTTGGAATGGAGAATTGTTTCAAAAATGGATTTATGTGTGTGATATTTTAAAAGTAAATTTATGGAAAATTGTTTTTGGTATTTTAATGTTATTAAAATACTATTTTATAAATTGATTTCCCACTAGTGTTTATGTAATGTTTAATGAAATATTATTTATGTATTCTTTGGGGATTTGGAAACTAAGATGTATATGATCATAATGTACATATTTCTCACATCATTTGTAGATCTAAGAAACTTTGCAGGTTCATGTTTCTGGATCGATTATGCCTTCATAGAAAGTTGGTCATGTGGTTAGTGGTGATGAAGAGGTCATGTTTATATCTGGTTGGGTTTTTGGTTTTCCATTCACTTTATCTTGTGGATATGTTTTATTCAACCATTATTGTATATGGATTAGTGTTTTATTGATTGATGTCCAATTATTTTGGGTTATGCTTTGTTCTTAGATTTCTTATTTGATCATAGATTTTTTGGTAGAAATCATTCCCTTTTTGATTATTATTAAATCCTAGCACTAGTTTCTAGCCTGTGGATTTTGAATGCCTCTTAAACCTAGTCTCGGTCCAGGTCAGGTGTTAGGTCAGATTCAACCTAGTTTGGTTCATTAAAAACTGATATCAGAGCATCAATTTTTTATTTGGGATGTTAGTAATTTGGATATTATGACATTCAGAACATGAGAGGTAGGTATGGGAACAATGTCATGAGTCCTTCCTCATCCTATGCCTCTGTTTTCCATGGGTAGTTAGGTATTTAAGTCTTTTAATTTGGTTTTGTTTTTTGGGAACAGTATTGATAATAGTGGTGATCGAGTGTCATGATATGATCTCATATGGAGTGGTGACCCCGTTAGTGATTGAAGGTAGGGTTCAAGGTCCTCTTAGTGGTGAGCGCCTTACTGGGCCATGGTACACTAACAATTTTTCCTTTTAATTCATGAATACTATGCACACATATACAATTTTTTGTATGAGATCTATTTTTTTCAGTTGGTTTGAGTAGATTGTCAAAATGAAATTGGTTTTGGGATAAATGTTTCTTGAAAATGAAAATAATTCTGTCATTGGGTTTTATTGTAACAGTGAGACTTTGTGTTGAATTAGTTTTGAAATATGATTTTATTATTTTGATAAAAGTATATTTGGAGGAAGGTTGTTTGAAATTGGATTCAAAATAACATTTTTTTGAATGAATTTTTATGGTTTTTGGGTCATTTTTGGTTTTTATGTTGGTGTTTTGGATTTGGGTTTCCCCCTTTGGTTGTGTTATATTGTTGTTGATTTTGGGTTTTGTCTCCCTTGTGTTTTTCGGATTGTACTACCCAAAATGGTCTCCATGGTTTCTGTCATGTTTCAACTAGTTGTTGGAATTGTACAAACTCCTAGGGAAGTAGTGGATCCTAGTTATTCTAAGTATTTTCCTATTTTATGTGATGATTGAGATCATTTAGAGGTAGTTGAAAGTCTTAAAATTTTTTAATGAGTATTTGGATCATTGTGGACTCCTAAGGTTGTGAGGGTACGATATGTTCTATATTGGTTTGAACTTCCAGTTTTAGATTGGGGGTATGTGATCATTCCATCATTATTGAAATGTTGAATGTATTTTGAGGTTTTTAATAACATTTTATTCTGGTGGTTGATACCTGAGGAGGTTAAGGATAGTAAATTGGTAATGTTGTTGGGTTTTCAGGAAGGAAAATGAATATTGAAGGCTAATATTGAGCATTTCAAGGATATGGGTTCTTTATATACATATATAGAATTATGGGACTAATTGAATACTACTATATTAATTTAGATCCTTCTTTTATAGATTAAGGAGAAAGTTCTCTAATCAGGTGAGTTTTGGTTTATGAAGTTGGTGAATGAGGTATCAATTGCCGAGTTGGTTCCTTGAATGCTGTCAGAGTCGATTGATGAAATAATCATTATCTGATCTCAATAAGGTTATCCATTTAGAAATTAGTTTATTATATAAAATCCTATTTGGGAGGAGTATCTTTTTTCGGATCCATCTTCTTGTTTGTCAGACCATTTAATCGTGTGATTCTAGTGTGGTTGGTTTAAGCATTAAAATCCTTATTTTTGTTATCCTCTAAAGGAATGTGAATGGGGGTATATGTTTGGTTCACATAGAGAAGTCCTGCATGTGATTTTGCATTAGATTAAGTATCATTATAATGATTTCATCTCTTGAATGTGGGGAATTAGATGATTCAATATTTCAAGGATCCATCTATAGGTCCCATTGTGATGCTCTACATGTAGTCATGAATCAATGAGGGTTTGGGGGAACATGGAGTGGGAACAATTTAAATCAATTGTTTTCATTTTATAGTCTTTTATATGTTTTTCACTATTTGAAATTTTTTTTTTGTTTTTTTAGTTATGTGTTTTTTCACTTATGGATATGAATCGTAGGGTGGCTAACCTTTCTAGGATAATTTTTAGTTTTCAGTTGTGCTAATTTTTTAATATTTTTCATTGTGGAAGTTATGAATTGTGTCCTGGTTCAATGTTTTATTAAATAATCATCTATGTGTTTCCCCTTATTCCTTGGGGGTGGTTATTTGTGTTGGTGGTTACCATGTTTTTCTTCCGTTTGTGTTGATTTTTATAGTTTTGTGTTTTTTTGTGCTAGGTTTCTCGGTATTGTTCATGCTATCCAGGTTTATATAATGGGGAGAACCCTCCTCCTTTTATGTAGTTTTAATTATGATTTTGTTAAGAGTTGTTCAGGTACGACTTACAGTGTGAATGGTCACCGTAATTTTTGTGGTTTTATTCATCTTCATTCAGGTTTGGGGTTGAGTTTTTTTGTCATTCATATGGGTACATTTTTGGGTGATGAAATTGTTTTTCGTAGGGAGAATTTTCACACCCAGAACACATATTTTAAATTATTTTATTATATTCATGCCTCAGGTACTTTTGTATGAGATTCAAGTCAATTATCTAGTTTTAATTATTTATTTTTTGAGTCACTAGGTTTCTTTTTAGAAGATGAATGGTTTGATTTCACGGTTTGGGGGTTAAAATTTGGGCCTGTTGAGGATATGGGTGTTTTCAATTAAGTTCCATCTTGTATATTTTAAATTTAATGGATTAGAAATGGTTTGAGTAAATATTTGTGATTCCTTGGAGAGACCATGTCGATCCTTTTTGGTGTTTGGGACAAGTTTCAAGACTAGCACACTTTTAAGGAAACCTTACGACAAGCATGTGCGGTCTGTTGTAATATTTGATAGAGTCATCATACATAGTTGGAACAATGTTTTTCAAAATCATCTTGTAAAACTATATAGGGTTTTATTATTTTTCATTATGGTGCCCATGGTTGGTGAATAGTTTAGAATACCATGCATCCAAACATGGATACTTTCCCAGGTCATTAAAATGGTGAAATTTCCTCTTTCGCCCTCTTATGTTTTAACCGTATATTAGGGTTTACTCCACCTTATCAACCTAGAAATACTAGGTGCCTCCCAAAAACCCTTATACCATGAATTTTGATGTCTTTTTTAATTTTATTTGGCTATGAATTGGGTGTTGTGTGTTGAGGTTGTTGACTTTTATTGTGTATTTATTTTGTGAGAATTATTGTGTTTGGTGATAATGCAAGTGATATTTATTTGAAAAATGAATTTTGGATACTTTCATGAATAATTGAAATGTTTTATTGGATGTTATAAAATACACATGTTTAGGGGTTGTACATATGGATAGAAAAATAATTATAATGTCCCTTGATAATTATGATTCCCAAAAACTTCCGCATCTCAAAGGAATATCTCCATTTTCTCGTTTTCATTCCCTCTTCCCCGTCTCAAATATACCTTTAAAACTCCAATTTATTTAAAATTTGTTCATTGGATTATAAATGGTGTCATGGTGAGATAAGGGTATATAAAAGTTAATTTAAATGTACTATATATGGTCTAGACCCTTTAGCACGTTTTGATGTGGCACAGTTTCTAGAATGACATAAAGGCCCGTTTGGAACCTTCAAGTGTGTTTCATGTTTAATATTGATTTGGATATTAGTTATTGGAAATTAATTTTTTATTCATAGAAACGAATGTCCCAATTATTATCCTAGAATGTTTTGGAAAAATTATTGAATGATTTTATGGTGTGATGGCTTGGTTGGAACTTTCGTTTGGCTTGGTGTGTGATGGGAACCTTTATGGTGGATCCTCTAAGGGGAGGGTCATTGCATCGGTGATGTCAGTGTTTGGTATAGGAAATCATGGTGGTTATGGATTATTGGTTTTATCCAAAAAGAGAGTAAATACCCATTCATTTTGTACTACTATCATAGGATTATTATGAGTCATTTATAGGGTCAATTTCTGGTTTATTTTCAACCTTGATTAGAATGGATGATACCCCCATGATTACATCAGAGGTTATGTGCTTCTGAATTAAATAGTTTAGAGCGGCCATTTGGTTATTCACTGTAAAGATACACCATACACAGATATATGAGTCAAATTTATGTATGTACATGAAATTATTTTAGATATATTTAATGAATTTCCACGATTTAGTGTCTGTATGTTATATTCACTTCTTTTTCATTTTGGAGGTTATCCATTATAGTGTATGCATATTTTTTTAGTTTACTTCATCTTTACAATTTCCCAAGGTATCATGGAGTGTGTTTTATTTTTATTTGGTTTACAAATTGACATTCTTAATGATGTTTTTTAGTGGAATGTTCTATGTGTTTTTTTAAAAGAAATTTTGTGAAAGTCTGTCTATTTTTTTAATGTGATTAAAATATACTTTTCTAAAAACATTTCAATGTAGTGATTATGGATTTTTTTGGAAAAGAAATGTGTGGATTTTGCGGTGACTTCATAATAAATAATTTTTTACATTTTAATTTTTCCACTTGGCATCGGAACAACCAAAATATTTTGTAGGTTCAGGTTTGTGTTTTATTGTTCCTTTTGATCATGTTAGTCTAATCGTTGGTGCTGACCAAGACGTCATATAAAGATCTTGTCAGGTTTTTTGTTTTACTTGGGCTTCATCCTCTAAATTTGTTTTGTTTGGATTATTTTTTATTTTTATGACCGTATTATTTACTTAATGTCATTTATTTTTGGATATTGTTCATGCTATGTTTAGTGTTTTGATACTGGATGTTTATGATGAAATGATTCCGCTTTTTATTTTCTTTGGTGGATGACACTAGTCGCCAGCCCAGGAGGATCAGAGATTCCTCTCAAAACATGTATTAGACCAGATCAGGTGTCATATAAGATATAGTCACATCCTAGTTCAAATAATTATAAAACTCATTATTTCCTGATTTCTTTTTTTTGGAATACCATAACATCATTTGTGGACATTTAGAATATCACCTCCTTAGAGCAATGTGATTCATTAATGATTTATAAGGACTATATTATGGACGTTTTTATTTTTAAATTATATTAAAAATTACATATTTTCTATATTAAAGTCATAATTATCTATATTTACATATAATATAGCATTTTATTATTTCCATTTCACCCATTGAAAAAGGGATAATGTCATTTATGGACGTGTGGAGTACTGCCTCCTCATATCGATTTGATTCTTCATTTTTCATCACCACATAACAATAATGATATATATATGTATATATTTAATAAATAATAGGTTATTTTTGATATAATTTACATTATGTAATGATAAATGTAACTTACCTTCCTTCCATAATGATCATTGAAGAATGATAATGCTCCTCATGCATATGCACCACCTACCATCTCTATGATTGTAATGGTGGTATATTTTTCATAACTGTCCATTATGTATGATTCTAAAGGTATAATTCATCTATAATTTTTTTAATTTTTTCATGGTCACTACTATGGATATTTTTAATTAATGAACACATTATCTTGAGTTGAACTATATAAGTATGTTTTGACACTTAAGCAGAATATGGTCAAAACATCATACTTAATCATTATTGATTTAGTAATTTTATATTAATTGTATTTAATTTTAATAAAAGGAATAAAAATATTGAAAAAATAAGAATCAGGTAAATAATTAAAAATATTTTGTTATTACAAAATATATTGGACAATCATTACCAATCAGACTCAAGTTACGTAATTTTCATCTCAATTTTCACATATGTGAGATTAATGTCATATTAGCCACTTAATAATATTAGGAGGGATAAATAATATCAATTGTGATATTTTATACAAGGATTTATTTTATCTTAAATGTATTTAAATGTTTTATTTCATGATTATTTCTTCTATGGCTTTTGATTTAGATATTACCATAGTTTTAACGGGTTTTCATGTGATTTTACATTCCATTGATACTAATTTATTATTATAGACCTAATTAATTTTAAATGGTGAATGTACTACCATATGAATTTTTATATCACGAATTTATTTAATTCTTGATATTATATGTTTTAATTGATTTCATCCATTCATAGATCTCATGACTCAAAAATTACTCAAGTTGTAATGGATTTTCTTCTCACTTCCTACATCTTTGAGATAAATGTTATATTCATCACATAAATATTCATTTATGGTGTATCTACATCAAAATATGATATATTATATCATGAATAATTTTATCATCACGGTATTTTCATGTCTCATTTGATTATTATTACTTCTAGGGCTTCTGATTCAAATATAACCACAATTGTAAGTGGTTTCATCTCAATTTACATCCAAATGAGATATATTTGTTATTATGTACCTAATTACTTTTTTTGTGAATATAAAGACTTATAAATTATTATATCTTGAATTTAATTTATTTTATGATATTCAATTATATAATAGATTTTATCCTTCCACGTATTACATGATTCAATGTTTACTCAATTTGTAAGGGATTTTCATATCACTTTTACATCTTTGAGATAAATGTCATATTCTCCACTAACTTATATTTGTGCAATATAAAATACCCTAATTGATATATTATAACATCAATTATTTTATGATCATGGTATTAATGTTTTTAATTTGATTATCATTAATTTTTTGGTTTCTGAGTTAGATGTTATCATGGAATCAAGGGGATTCTTCTCTATTCAAATTTCATTGAGACATATTTGTTATTATGCACATAATTATTATTTTTGGAGTATATAATTCCAATTATTTTATTTTATGCTTCATATAATTGAATTTATGGGGTTCTAAAAATACATTTTAGAATTTATATTCTATGGATTCTATGTTTCCAATGTAACTAAGGTTGTAATAGATATTTTTCACAATTATACATCTTTGAGATGTTTATTATTTTATACAACAATATTATATTTTGAGGTGTAATACTACTCCATTGACATGTTATATCATGAATCTAATTATTCTGAGATTAATATAAGTCCCATTAAATATTATTACTTCATGGAGATTGTGACTCGTATGTTTTTAAACGGTATGGGTCACATTAAATGTTTTAATGTTATTTCCCCCAAAAAAATGTTTTAATGATATTTTATGGTAATTTCCATTCCTAAAACTCAATAAACCTTATTGTTACCAATTATCGAATTAAAACATTGAACAATTGATGTATATAAGTGGTATCACAAGGATGATGTTGAAAACCTATTGTGAAATAATTAAATATAAGTTAAATGGAAGAAATATTCTTTTTAAGAATTTTGAATTGTTTATGTAAGAGCTTGTACAAATTCTCAAAAACACTACACATTAATGGTCATCCAGAATGTATGTAATCAATGTTGTTATTTTTATGGTGTAATGATTTATGGAAAAAAATGGTTCCAAATTTTCTAAATTATAACTAGAAAATTAATATAATGTATTTTAGAATAGTATTTGAGTGTATGGGTCTTGTGATGTTATATTTGGATTCCATGGCCAGTTTAGATATCTTCAGTGATTAGGATGATTTCATATGTGGTCATCTTAAGTGTTATGAATACCTTTAATGCACTATAATCCAATAGTTGATCATAATTCTATGATCCTAGAAACCCCACATGAGTTTTTTATATAATAAAATTTTAAGGTTATCAATTATATTTTGAGAATATTTTTTCTTGGTTTGAGGTATTTTTACCCCTAGAATCAACATGATGTTATTTTAGGTATGAATTAATTTTTATGATTAATGAAAAAAATGAGAAAACCCATATGCACGGTGACAAACCAGCATATCTGGTGAGGATGTGGGGCCTCAACCCATGACTAAATATTGATATGGGTTTCATAAGATATCATTGGCCTTCAAGATTTCATGGTTATATGGAAATGTTTTGGTAAAATATTATTTTATTTTTAAAATATATGGGATTTTATTTGAAGAATAATTATTGATTTAAGATGTAAAATTATATGGTGAAATTATTCTAATATTTGGGTTCAAATCAAATTAATGAATGATTTGAATAATTTTAAGGATAGTTATTAATGGAATAATTTAGTTTGATTCTTGGGTATTACTTATTATATTTTTTTATTAATGTATGATATCATGGTTTATTAATTTTGATAATTATCTTACCATTTATTATTATTTTTGTTTAACGTTCAAAGATACGACAAATCAATTTATATCCCTTTTATGGTTATATGGCATTTAAAATTTTATTTATTATGTTTTAGGAATATAGAAATTCATCTTGAATACTCATCATTTAGGAAAAAAGATGACATTTTGTTGTAAATTGACTAAAGAATGAAATTCAAATCATTAAGTAAGTATATTTCATTATTATTTCAATACATATAGTAAAGTAAATCCCAAAAACATTTGAAATGGATGTTAAAGTAAAATGTTATCACACTAAAATTAGTTTTAATGATATTAATGAAATTTTTCACACCTATTTGGTTGGTATTTTTTTAATTGAATCCCGCTTTACGACATTCTATATCACTCGGTATTAGTCCATGAGAATTAGATTTTCCTTCAAAATCAATAAATTTATCTCCTACCAATGTTCTCTATATATAGAATCCTAAATATGAGTAAATTATAGGGACCTTTATGTTTCCCACTTTACATTTTTATAGTATTATTTATTAACCCCTTATGTGATGTGGGTTTAAATTAATGAACTCTAAAAAGTTTAATTAATCGATAACCAAGACAAATTTCTATGGTGAAATTCATTTTAAAGGGGGGGGGGTAGGATGCATGATACTAAGATTTTTTGAAATATATTATTTTTAATAAATTTTTGTTATTTAGTTTTTATTTTTTCAGAGACTATATTTTTTAGCTTTCATAACACACAACACCATGTCTATCTTTGTAATGGCCCGGACCTCTCTGGTCCACTACTTTGTGAAAATGTGGTGTTGGAGGTGTTTCGGGAGGTCAAGGTGACTTATCTCCCAGCCGCGCCCTACCGGTAGCTCGGTCTACCGGTAGCCACAGCCTACCGGTAGCTCGGTCTACCGGTAGCCGCAGCCTACCGGTAGCCACAGCCTACCAGCAGCTCGGTCTACCGGTAGCTCGGTCTACCGGTAGCCACCGCCTACCGTTACCTTGGTCTACCGGTAGCCGCAGTCTAGTAGTAGCTCGGCTAACACTTTGCCAAATTTCTAGTTCTGTGAATAGTGTTTCGAGAATCCTAAGAGCTACCGATTCCTTCCATTGCCAAATTTCTAGTTCTGTGAAAAGTGTTTCCAGAATCCTAAGAGCTATTGATTCCTCCCTTTTCCAAATTTCACGTTTGAACAGTGTTTCCAGAATCCTAAGAGCTACTGATTCCTTCCTTTTCCAAATTTCATGTGTGAACAGTGTTTCTAGAATCCTAAGAGCTACCGACTCCTTCCTTTGCCAAATTTCACGTTGGAACAGTGTTTCCAGAATCCTAAGAGCTACCGATTCCTTCCTTTTCCAAATTTCACATTTGAACAGTGTTTGCAGAATCCTAAGAGCTACCAATTCCTTCCTTTTCCAAATTTCACGTTTGAACAGTGTTTCCAGAATCCTAAGAGCTACCGATTCCTTCCTTTTCCAAATTTCACGTTTGAACAGTGTTTCCAGAATCCTAAGAGCTACCGATTCCTTCCTTTGCCAAATTTCACGTTTGAACAGTGTTTCTAGAATCCTAAGAGCTACTGATTCCTTCCTTTTCCAAATTTCACGTTTGAACAGTGTTTCTAGAATTCTAAGAGCTGCCGATTCTTTCCTTTGCCAAATTGTGAGTATGTGAATAGTGTTTCCAACTTCCAATAGTTTCGCCCCTTTGACATTTTCTTTGACGTAAAATACATTTTGAAACCTTATTTTAAGGACTTCAAGGCCGACTCAAAGGCCATAAATCCTATATTAATTATTCCTAAGGCCGGGATGTTTTTACTTAGTCAAACCGCGTGGGTTAATGCGATCCGTTTTTAATGGAGAATAAATTGGTTCTTAAACCGTCGCCTCTCTAATTTTTTTAAAAGGAACGAGATATCATTCTTCGTTGTTCTTCCTCCTGGTTCTCATCTATGATACGTTAGAACCTTGCAATCATTCCCGTAAGAGTTTCACAATCAAACGTTACTCGGATCCGTTCCGCTCTATTTGATGCAACCAAACTATGTCGATCATTCTTCCATATAAGTTGTCGCGAGAGAAGGATTGTGGCCCATTGTGGGGATAAAGGACGTCAATAACTCTTCGAGGTAGGGGATTCATGGATTCTCTAATTGTGTATGTGCAATCGTAGAGTTAGCATGATTTAGTCCTTTGGATCACAATGAAATTGACCTAATTAAATACTTGAACCGGATTAAAAAGAATTGGTTGATCGTATGATGTTGCTTTATACCGTGATAACGGTTTTCCTCATGTTTTATAGTTATAGTGATATATATGTTTTCTTTGATTTGTTGTTCGTTCATGATAGAAATTGATAATGAACGTAAAGCTGGAATTAATTGGCTAAAGATAAAGAGGCATGTAAATTAATCTGGTTATTACTGTTGTTGTAGTTGTTATAATTTGAGGATAATAAAATTAGGGAAGTAAGCGTGGTTATTTAAATTGTGATAGCAAACTGATTAGGTCTCCCGTAATTGGATCCTATGAATAACTAATCTTCTAGTTCAATATGGATTAATGAAAAGATTGTGTGAGAATTTTTAAAAGGGTTCTGAGTTACCCTCTTGTTGTTAAAGGGTCAAGAGACATGGTTGTGATTGTTGTTTTCCTACTGCTTGTACTGTGATGTGATCCTGGATGGGTGTTGTGATATGTGGAGGCCTGGAGGCCTTGTGGTTGTGGTAGCGGATGACACCTAGAGTGGCGAGATGAATCAGTTAATGCATGTGGGTGTCAGGGAGGACACCGAGGGTGATGGAATGGGATGGATGTGGTTGTTGGATTCTTGTGGGTTCTTTGAATGTTTATCTGTTTTGTTTTTTTCCCACTGCTCAAGGAAGCTGGTCTTGGTTTCCCTTCTTCTGAAGGAGGCGAAGACGCGCGGGGTATGCCATGTGCTTTCCGTGTTTAGCCTCTCGAGGGAGAATGGGTCTGTGCTCTTTCTATAGGCGGCAAAGACTCGACTGGTAGTATATCTACTCACCGTGTTGAGCCTCCGTTGTGTTTAGTAGCATAAGATGCTTTTCTAGAATTCCTGGGAATGTGGGAAAGTAACTCTATAATGAATTTTTGATTAAATGGTGATAATCCATGGGAATGGAGGTGCTGGAATTTAAAGGAGATGTGAATCTAAAAAGGAGCAGTCGATTTTTGAATGTGATGCCAATTCAGTTTAATGTGGAATTGTTCATTCTCAATTACTGTTTAAAGAATTAATTAACGTATAGTGGAACTGATAAAATGAGAATGGAGTAATCTAATTAATCTCTTCAACTGTTTGTGTTCTTATAGGATACCTAGTATTTGAAGTAGCAGCCTGGAGTCTGAGAGACGTTAGCTGCAGTTGTATCTAAGACTAGGTAATTCCCATAGTGTGGATGTGAGTTACATATATATTCTGTACTTTTTGTGTTTCTATATGCTACTCCGCCCTGTTGGTAAGGGAAACTGACACCCCGAGGATTTTGAGCCCTGGGGGGTGTTTTCCCCAACATTCTGATGGGAGGTTGAATGGCTGACTACCCCCTTTGACCCCGCTCTCTTCTCTTGGTAGATCTTGGTGCTGTTAGGAATAGTGGTCAGTTTTACCCACATATGTGTGTAGAGGGCTATAATGGCTCATGGTTATTTCACACACATATATTCTGGATATAGTATCCTATGGACTACTATAGGTGTAATGTCTATAGGCTGTGATGGCTTGAGGATCCCTACTCGGTGTATGGGCTATAATGGCTTAAGGTATAATACTCGATGTATGATACACGTTATGCGGGTTATGGTGGCTTCCGGAACTTACCTGGGTACTTTTGGTTGTGGGGATGGTGTGGTGCTTCGCCCAGGTGTCTGTCGGCAAGCCTTTGGAGAGAGATGCACAGGACGTATGTCATTGGGGCAAGGCGGCAAACCAGTGGGGAAGTAGTAGCGGGGTACCCTTGATATTCTTTACTATATTCTATATTCTTGTAT
Source organism: Viscum album (assembly GCA_963277665.1). NCBI lineage: Eukaryota > Viridiplantae > Streptophyta > Magnoliopsida > Santalales > Viscaceae > Viscum > Viscum album. The sequence continues at coordinate 1,346,801,602 of OY728148.1, read as the reverse complement.
TCGTTACTTTGTGAGAGTGGCCATGGTGAGGTTGGGAACTTAGTATACCTGTTTAGGTAACGAGTTAGTTTCACTTGTTGTTCACTGGACATTAGCATGCTTTCTTTACTTTTGCACGAGAGGCTTGGGGAGGATCCTACTGAGTATAATGTTATACTCACCCTATGTCTATATAAACTGTTTTTCAGGTCACCTGGATCAGGTTGGAGATCAAGCTAGTTACGACTAGCTTGTGGTTGGAGGAGGAGCTGTTCGGGCTTGTGGCTGCTGTCGTTTCACCTTCTTTTGGGTACTTTTAGTTTCCCCTTTCAGTTGTAGTACTTTTGCATGACATTTCATATATGTACTTGGATTTCTTTTATATTTCAGTTATGAGATGGAGTTGGTTTGAGTCTATTATATCTCTCTCTTCTAATGTGTTCTCTTAGAGGGTAATGCCTCCCATTTGTGTGTGTATTATACCCTCGGTGCTAGTCGCCAACCCGGGGCCTATTGGAGGCGGGACTCGGGGGTCATTATCTCTCTTCTCACATTGCCGTCCCAGGAGGGGTACACTTTGTGGGGAGGGGGTCATGACAGAGTGGTATCAGAGGTCTGGTTGAGGGATAGGATGAAGTTTGGTGTTAGGCACAAGTGAGGATGCATTGGGTGGTAGGGCAACGATGTCATTCATGTTTAGCAAGTGGGGTAAACACTGGAGACTGGCAGAGACATAGGCGTTCAGGGCCCCCTATGATCTGTTGCACGGACCTTTAAGTTTACGATGGCTACTAAACAAAGTGATACTGGTTGTAGGGTAGAGACCTAGGAAAGGATCATGCATCATTATTCTTTGCGCCTGTGTTTGAATGGGTAGACCTTGAGATATGTAACCTTAAATTAATAAAACAAAAAAATTAATTAATTAATGATGAGTCTTCCATATTCCAGGCTTAGGAGTTCTAACAATTGTTATTTTACAGGTATGGCTCCAGGTCGATGTCCTCGTCAGGTTTGCGTAGAAGATGCCTAGTAGGCTATTCCAGCAGATCACCGCCGAGTAGAGGTTGACGACGATGACACTTGGAGGAAGAAACTTCGAGAGTTTCAGCACCAGAGTCTACAAAAGTACGAGGGCTCCATTTCAGATGCAGTCACAGAAGACTGGTTGGAGGAGATCGAGATAGGCTTCAGTTCGATTCGTGAACAGAAGGAACACTAGGTGTCCTTGGTTGTGACGATGTTGTGTGGAGCAGCGAGGCAGTGGTGGTTCTTGTTCCTTGGTGATCATGAGGAGTCAGCAATCTCATGGGAGGAGTTTCGAGACAGGTTTAGAGTCAAGTTTCTTTCGTAGACTGCGAAGGTGTCCAGTCGCCAGGAGCTTCTCACCCTTCGACAGGGGAGCTCCAGTGTTCGAGAGTTTGGAATCCATTTCATGAACCTTCTACGATATGCTTCAGACCTGTTACCAGATGATGAGGCCAGGGCGAGGCATTTCGAGGAGGCTTTGCGTCCAGATATCCAGCGCCAGGTCACCCCATTTATGCTGAAGACATATCATGAGGTGCTGGCGAGGGAAGAGGTTATTGAGAGGACTTTGGCCAGGACTGTATCGTCATGAGAGGGGAATCGTCATGATTCCTCACGAAGTAGGGGTGTGGTCCGGGGTTCCCGGTTTTCAGGACAGAAGAGTTTCTGTTCACCTAGGGGTAGGTCCCAGCCCTTCCCATCTCGTTTCTCCGGAGGCAGAAACTCTTAGGACTATTCCAAGGGATCAGGCGCTTGTTGTTCTTGTGGTGGTCATGGTCATTAGCAGTGGGAGTGCCCGACTTTTCAGAGTAGTCATCATGCACCGGGCGCTCCACTTCAGGTTCCTCCATTGAGGCAGTTCCAGTCGATGTAGCAGCAGCAGGTTGCACCAGTTTTAGATCACCAAAGGATATATGGAGTAGGCAGAGGATAGTCCCATGACGCTTCCCGTCCTCAGAGAGCAGAGCGCGGCCATGGTGGTGGTTGCAATCAGGGTCAGAGAGGCCATGGGGGAGGTCGTGGTCAGCTCCATGCTCTAGCGTTGCCAGCCCCAGGCGAACTAGATGTCGTTCGAGGTACCCTTTGCTTGTTTTCTACCTTGGTGTATGCATTGTTTGATTTAGGAGAAACACACTCCTTCATATCACCTACCCTTGTCCATGCTTTGGGACTTGAGGTAGAGAGGCTTCCAGTGCCCTTGGCATTGACTACGCCAGTTGGAGGTCGAGCTAACTTGTTTGAAGTATTTAGAGACTGTGAGCTTGTGTTGGGGAAACAACGCTCTTGGGGAGATTTCCTATATTTGCGAATACAACCATATGATGTCATACTCGGCATGGATTGGTTGTATTAGGTGCAGGCTTTTGTGGATTTCTATAGGAAGAAGGTCGTTTTACTTGATCCAGATGGAGATAAAGTGGTGTTTGTTGGTTTGATAGATCCTCGTATGAGTCATAGACGAGTTTCATCCTTATCATCCATGATGGCTGGGATGATGGTGAGTTTTCAGAGGTTCAACAGTTGGCGTTTCCTAGGGTCGTAGAGGGGTACCCTGACGTCTTTCCAGGAGAGGTTGTATCCTTACCCCCTTGACGAGAGATCGAGTTTGGGATCGAGCTACAGCCAGGAGCGTCCCCTATATCTATGTATCCATATAGGATGTACCCTTATGAGTTACGAGAGATACGTATTCAGCTTGATGGTCTGTTGCAGTGTGGTTTTGTTCGGCCAAGTGTGTCACCTTGGGGTGCACCAGTTTTGTTTGTGAAAAAGGCTGATGGTAGTTTGCGGTTGTGCATCGATTATCGTCGATTAAACAAAGTGACAATAAAGAACCGCTATCCTCTCCCGCGTATTGATGACTTATTCGATCAACTGAAGGGTGAAAGTTGGTTCTCAAAGATCGACTTGCGGTCAGGATATCACCAAATGTGTGTAAAGGATGAGGATATCCCAAAGACTGCATTCTGTTGTCGTCATGGGCATTATGAGTTTGTTGTAATGCCATTCAGCGTGACGAATGCTCCAGCTGTTTTCATGGGGTTGATGAATGCTGTGTTCTGTGAATTACTAGACAAGTTTGTTGTGGTTTTCATCGATGACATCCTTGTGTACTCCAGATCTGAAGAAGAGCATGCAGAGCATCTACGAGCCATTTTGGGAGTTCTTCGCCAACATTAGTTGTTTGGGAAGTTGTCCAAGTGTGAGTTCTGGGCTCGATAAGTTCGTTTCATAGGGCATGTTTTGTCCCAATAGGGAGTAGCTGTGGATCCATCGAAGATAGAAGCAGTAGTGTCTTGGGCAGCCCCCAAGACTGTGTCAGAGGTGCGAAGTTTCCTTGGTATCGCAGGCTATTATAGGAGGTTTGTAGCCAATTTCTCCTGAGTTGCGACTCCTCTGACAGCTTTGACCAGGAAGGATCAAGCATTCATATGGACTGATTTGTGTCAGACAGATTTCGAGTATCTAAAGGAGAAGTTGGTAAGTGCTCCAGTCCTTTGTCTTCCAGCGGAGGGAGTCCTGTTTGATGTTTTCTGTGATGCTTCACATCTGGGGATAGGTTGTGTTCTCATGCAGTAGAGGTCAGTTGTTTCTTATGGGCCTCGACAGTTGTGTCCCCATGAATGCAACTATTCCACCCATGATCTTGATTTGGCAGCCGTGGTGTTTGCTCTAAAGTTGTGGAGACATTACCTCATTTGTGAGCACTTTGTGGTTTTCACCGATCATAAGAGTTTGAGGTATGTTTTCTCCCAACGTGACTTGAACTTGAGGCAGTATCGGTGGATGGAGTTCTTGCATGAATATGACTTTGAAATATCATATACACCTAGAAAAGGGAATGTTGTAGCTGACACACTAATCCGAAAGACACGTAATTATGTTGTTCGTGAATATGGTGATTCCTGGTGAGTGATGGAAGAGCTATCAGCTTTGCATCTTGATATGGGAGAAGTTGGGGGTAGAGGTTGTCTTTTCCAGATGACGGTGCAGTCATCCCTGATGCAGAAGGTGGAAGAGTCTCAGTTGGGTGATATAGAGGTGGAAGTTTGGAGAGACAGAGTTGTTTGTGGTGAGGCCACTGATGGTTGGTCAGAGGATGAACAACACCGAGTGTTGTATCATGGAAGACTTTTTGTCCCCTTGGCGATGCGCGAGATGGTTCTCCGAGAGTTCCATAGTTCACCCTTGTCAGTACATCCTGGTGTGAAGAAGATGTACCGATCCTTGAGGAGTCAGTTTTGGTGGCCTGGGCTGAAGCGTACGGTTGCAGAATGTGTGTCTTGATGATTAGTCTGCCAGAAGGTGAAGGCCGAACACTGTGTTCCATGTGGTCTTCTCCAGCAATTGGATATTCCTCAGTGGAAGTGGGAGGACATCTCAACGTACATCAATACAGGTTTAACTCGAGCTCCGGGAGGACATGATGCTATATGGGTGTTAGTGGATCGTTTATCAAAGTTGGCCCATTTCATAGCGATCAAGGAGTCGAGATCAGTGGAGGTTCTATCGAGATAGTATCTGGAGGAGGTGGTGAGGCTTCATGGAGTACCTAGGACGATCATTTCTCACCGAGATCCTCATTTTACCTCTAGAGTGTGGAGAGGTGTCCTGCATGCTTTTAGCTCTCAACTGTTCCTTAGCACTGCTTTTCATCCTCAAATGGATGGTCAGATAGAGCGAACCATCCAGACTCTTGAAGACATGTTGCTCTCTTGTGTTCTTGATTTTGGAGGTTCATGGATTAAGCACATACCCTTGGTAGAGTTCTCTTACAATAATAGTTTTCACTCTACCATCGGTATGGTGCCGTTTGAAGCCTTGTATGGCCGGCCATGCCGTTCTTCGTTGTGCTGGACTGGGGTCGGAGAGTCAGCAATTCTTGGACCAGAACTAGTGCAGAATACAACAGAGATGGTTCAGGTGATTCGTGAGAGGATGAAGACAGCACAGGATCGTCAGAAATCATATGCTGATCAAAGAAGGAGACCGTTAGAGTTTAATGTTGGCGATCATGTGTTTCTAAAGGTGACTCCCCGTCGTGGGTAGCGAAGGTTTGGTCATGGAAGTAAGCTTTCTCCCCGGTTTGTTGGGCCTTTCGAGGTGTTAGCTCGTGTTGGAGCTGTGGCGTATCGAGTAGCACTTCCCCCTCAGATGAGTCGTATACATGATGTTTTCCATGTATCACAGCTCCGTCGTTACCATCATGATCAATCTCATGTTATCGATTGGGGAGAGATCGATATTGATGATGATGCAACCTTCGAGGAGCGACCGGTGGAGATCCAAGACCGTAAGGAGAAGGTTTTACGTGGGCGCTCTATCCCCTTAGTTCGTGTCTTGTGGCGACACGGTGGCATGGAGGAGAGTACATGGGAGCGTGAGTCACAAATACGTTCTCAGTACCCAGAGTTGTTTAATGTTTAACTCTTTTCATGTAATGATGTTTCCTTGATGGTTAGACCTTTCATGTTTTATTTCTGTACCTTTTGTGAGATGTTATGATTGAATTGTTTGGATATGGATTGTTTGTTTCCATATTCTCAGATTTCATAGTTTTGTTCCAGCTTTCGAACAACTCATGGTGGTTTTCCCCTGAGAGGTATCTTATGGGGTGGTTTTTCGGACCCCTCTTTTCCTCTGAGTTGGTTTTTAATTCTCGAGGGAGAGAATGTTTTGAGAGGTATCTAATGTAATGGCCTGGACCTCTCCGGTCCACTACTTTGTGAAAATGTGGTGTTGGAGGTGTTCCAGGAGGTCAATGTGACTTATCTCTTAGCCGCGCCCTACCGGTAGCTCGGTCTACCGGTAGCCGCAGCCTACTAGTAGCTCGGTCTACCGGTAGCCGCAGCCTACCGGTAGCTCGGTCTACCGGTAGCCTCCGCCTACCGGTAGCTCGGTCTACCGGTAGCCGCCGCCTACAGGTAGCTCGGTCTATCGGTAGCCGCTGCCTACCGGTAGCTCAGTCTACCGGTAGCTGCAGCCTACCGGTAGCTTGGTCTACCGGTAGCCCGGTCTACCGGTAGCCGCCGCCTACCGGTACCTCGGTCTACCGGTAGCCGCAGTCTAGCAGTAGCTCGGCTAACACTTTTCCAAATTTCTAGTTCTGTGAACAGTGTTTCCAGAATCCTAAGAGCTACCGATTCCTTCCTTTGCCAAATTTCTAGTTCTGTGAACAGTGTTTCCAGAATCCTAAGAGCTACCGATTCCTTTGCCAAATTTCACGTTTAAACAGTGTTTCCAGAATCCTAAGAGCTACTGATTCCTTCCTTTGCCAAATTTCACATGTGAACAGTGTTTCCAGAATCCTAAGAGCTACCGACTCCTTCTTTTTCCAAATTTCACGTTTGAACAGTGTTTCCAGAATCCTAAGAGCTACCGATTCCTTCCTTTTCCAAATTTCACGTTTCAACAGTGTTTCCAGAATCCTAAGAGCTACCGATTCATTCCTTTTCCAAATTTCACGTTTGAACAGTGTTTCCAAAATCCTAAGAGCTACCGATTCCTTCCTTTGCCAAATTTCACGTTTGAACAGTGTTTCCAGAATCCTAAGAGCTACCGACTCCTTCCTTTGCCAAATTTCACGTTTGAACAGTGTTTCCAGAATCCTAAGAGCTACCGATTCCTTCCTTTTCCAAATTTCACGTTTGAACAGTGTTTCCAGAATTCTAAGAGCTACCGATTCTTTCCTTTGCCAAATTTAGAGTATGTGAATAGTGTTTCCAGCTTCCAATAGTTTCGCCCCTTTGATGTTTTATTTGACGTAAAATACATTTTGAAACATTATTTTAAGGACTTTAAGGATGATTCAATGGCCATAAATCCTATATCAATTATTCCTAAGGTTGGGATGTTTTTACTTGGTCAAACCGCGTGGGTTAATGCGATCCGTTTTTAATGGAGAATAAATCAGATCTTAAACCGTCGCCTCTCTAAATTTTTTTAAAAGTAACGAGATATCATTCTTCGTTGTTCTTCCTCCTGGTTCTCATCTACGAGACGTTAGAACCTTGCAATCATTTCCGTAGGAGTTTCACAATCAAACGTTACTCGGATCCATTCCGCTCTGTTTGATCCAACCAAGCTGTGTCGATCATTCTTCCATATAAGTTGTCGCGAGAGAAGGATTGTGGAATGTTGTGTGGATAAAGGACGTCAAGAACTCTTCGAGGCAGGGGATTCATGGATTCTCTAATTGTGTATGTGCAATCGTAGAATTAGCATGATTTAGTCCTTTGGATCACAATGAAATGGACCTAATTAAATACTTGAACCGGATTAAAATGAATTGGTTGATCGTATGATGTTTCTTTATACCATGATAATGGTTTGCCTCATGTTTTCTAGTTAGAGTGATATATATGTTTTCTTTGATTTTTTGTTCGTTCATGATAGAAATTGATAATGAACGTAAAGCTGGAATTAATTGGCTAATGATAAAGAGGCATGTAATTTAATCTGGTGATTGCTGTGGTTGTAGCTGTTCTAATTTGAGGATAATCAAATTAGGGAAGTAAGCGTGGTTATTTAAATTGTGATAGCTTACTAATTAGGTATCCCGTAATTGGATCCTACGAATAACTAATCTTCTAGTTCAATATGGATTAATGAACAGATTGTGTGAGAATTTTTAAAAGGGTTCCGAGTTACCCTCTTATTGTTAAAGGGTCAAGAGCCATGGTTGTGATTGTTGTTTTCCTACTGCTTGTACTATGATGTGAGCCTGGATGGGTGTTGTGATATGTGGAAGCCTGGAGGCCTTGTGGTTGTGGTAGCGGATGACGCCTAGAGTGGCGAGATGCATCAGTTTATACATGTGGGTATCGGGGAGGACACCGAGGGTGATGGAATGGGATGGATGTGGTTGTTGGATTCTTGTGGGTTCTTTGAATGTTTATCTATTTTTTTTCCACTGCTCAAGGAAGCTGGTCTTTCTTTCCCTTCTTCTGAAGGAGGCGAAGACGCGCGGGGTATTCCACGTGCTTTCCGTGTTTAGCCTCTCGAGGGAGAATGGGTCTGTGCTTTTTCTATAGGCGGCAAAGACTCGACGGGTAGTACATATACTCACCATGTTGATCCTCCTTTGTGTTTAGTAGCATAGGATGCTTTTCTAGAATTCCTGGGAATGTGGGAAAGTAACTCTATAATGAATGTTTGATTAAATGGTGATAATCCACGGGGATGGAGGTGCTGGAATTTAAAGGAGATGTGAATCTAAAAAAAAGCAGTTGATTTTTGAATGTGATGCCAATTCGGTTTAATGTGGAATTGTTCATTCTCAACTACTGTTTAAAGAATTAATTAACGTACAGTGGAACTGATAAAATGATAATGGAGTAATCTAATTAATCTCTTCAAATTTTTGTGTACTTATAGGATACCTAGTCTTTGAAGTAGCAGCATGGAGTCTGAGAGACGTTAGATGTAGTTTTATCTAAGACTAGGTAATACCCATAGTGTGGATGTGAGTTACATATATATTCTGTACTTTTTGTGTTTCTATATGCTACTCCACCCTATCGGTAAGGGAAACTGACACCCCGGGGATTCTGAGCCCTGGGGGGTGTTTTTCCCAACATTCTGATGGGAGGTTGAATGGCTGACTACCCCCTTTGACCCCGCTCTCTTCTCTTGGTAGATCTTGGTGTTGTTAGTCACAATGGTTAGTTTTAGCCATATATGTTAATAGAGGGCTGTAATGGCTCGTGGTTATTTCACACACATATATTCTGGATATAGTATCCTATGGACTACTATAGGTGTAACGTGTATAGGCTGTGATGGCTTGAGGATCCCTACTCGGTGTAAGTGCTATAATGTCTTAAGGTATAATACCCAATGTATGATACACGTTATGCGGGATGTGGTGGCTACCGAAACTTACCTGGTTACTTTTGGTTGTGGGGATGGTGTGGTGCTTCGCCCAGGTGTCTGCGGGCAAGCCTTTGGAGAGAGATGCACATGAGGTATGTCGTTGGGGCAAGGTGGAAAACCAGTGGGGAAGTAGTAGCGGGGTACCCTTGATATTCTTTACTATATTCTATATTATTGTATTCTTTACTTGGTGAGAGTGGCCATGGTGAGGTTGGGAACTTAGTATACCTGTTTAGGTAACGAGTTTGTTTCACTTGTTGTTCACTGGAATTTAGCATTCTTTCTTTACTTTTGCACGAGAGGCTTGGGGAGGATCCTACTAAGTATAATGTTATACTCACCCTATGTCTATATAAACTGTTTTTCAGGTCACCTGGAGCAGTTTAGAGATCAAGCTGGTTACTACTAGCTTGTGGTTGGAGGAGGAGCTGTTCGGGCTTGTGGCTGCTGCCGTTTCTCCTTCTTTTGGGTACTTTTAGTTTCCCCTTTTAGTTGTAGTACTTTTGCATGAAATTTCATATATTTACTTGGATTTCTTTTATATTTCAGTTATGAGATGGAGTTGGTTGGAGTCTATTCTATCTGTCTCTTCTAATGTGTTCTCTTAGAGGGTAATGCCTCCTATTTGTGTGTGTATTATACCCTCGGTGCTAGTCGCCAACCCGGGGCCTACTGGAGGCGGGACTCGGGGGTCATTATCTCTCTTCTCAAATTTCCGACCCAGGAGGGGTACACTTTGTGGGGAGGGGGTCGTGACAATCTTGAATTGCATGCAGCATTGAGTTCTTTGATAACTTATTGTACAAACATACCTGAGTCCTATAGAACAACACAACACAATTAATATTATTATAGTTATCACTTAGACATTAGAATATATGGAAAAAATGTCATTAACTATATTATTTAATTTTAGTGTTTAATTTTTTATATATTTAATTCATTGGTCACCAATTAATCAAAAATAAATATAAAGACCAATAGATTTTAAAGGATGTGTTTTTATGAAAAAATATATTTTTATGACCACAATGGTTTTTTATCCAAACAAAATAAATTAATAAATATTATTATAAGTTATTTATGAACTTTTTATGTTATATAATTTTTTTAAATAAATCCAATATGTTTTATATTATTAAGATAAGAATAAATAAAATTCCAAGCATTAAAAAGTTGTATATTTTAAATGGCTTGTTTACAAGCATTTAATTAGAGAATTGTTTTAAAATTAAATTTTGTCACATATATTATTTGTATTTTATAGAATCAATATAATTTTTAAAATTAGAGTATCAAAATATTCTTTGAAGGGATTTTTGGTTTTTTCTGAGAAGTTTAATGTTTTGATGAATAATTAGAAATACTTGATATTAATTGAAAACTGATTTTTTATCAAAATAATTTTTAGGGTGAAAATATATTTATATTTTTTGTAAAAGAATAATTGGATAAATTATATATCATTCAATTAGATTTAGATCATTGGAATCAATTTTACGTTGAAATTGGATATAAAATAAATTCAAACCATTCATTATTTCTCTTTATGAATCTGTTGTCTCATCCCTTCTACGAGATTAATTTAAAATTAATTTATGAAAAATTTGTTATTATAAATTGAAAAAATGAATTATATAGGTTTAATAAAAATATTTTATAATTTATATTATGTTCATAATATTTAATGACAGAAAATATTATAAAAATCAATTAAATTTAATTATCATGATTATGGTAAAACTATGTTTACATAATGTTTAAACATTATTATTAAGGGTAAAAATAACTCATAAACATGTAAATTTTGTTATGGACATATTTATAATATATCCCGTATTGGATATAATGTTATTAATTCTTGTAGGAATATAACATAAAGAAGATCTCTGAATATTGTTTACCTTTTTATATTTACAAGGATTTCACTCTTATCCACTATAAAATGGTATTATCTCTCCCAACTTATCCAGACTTATATATCATATTGAATCATAAAAAACTTAAAAAAGTAAAAAAATCTATTTTATAATAATATAATCCTAAATTGTTTTATAAATAAAACCATGAAATTCTTTTGGTAAAAACCAAAAGGAGTTACCTGAAGAAGAGGTAACAGTCTTCAATGTTCATATTTTTTTATTTATTTCTCAACAAATTAAATTATTTTTATTCCATAATTATATATTTAACTTTGTATCCTAAATATAATTATAGGTTTTTATTTTAATGGTTAAATATACATTTATACACACTTCCATCAAATGAGTAATGAAATCACTGTTCTTGTGTACGACGTACAACAACCTCATGAAACAGTGTCCTTAATGTTTCTTTTTACACCTATCTTGGTTGAGAATTAGGATTTACATAGTATTTTTATTATAATTATATGGAATTTATGATTTATTTATTTTTTTATAATTATTTTACCACTCACACCTTTTTACATTCCATTTTATTGAAATATGATAACATTGTTTGTGGATATGACGACTATAGCCTCCCAAATGGGATGTAATTCAGTCACACATTACATGGAATTTTAAAGTATGCGTTTAATAAAAAAATAATAAAAATGAAATATTTATTATATTTATGGAATAATTATATATTATTACATATAACGTATCATTATCTTCTTTCCATTTCAAAAACTAAAAAAGGGATTATATCCTTTGTGGATGTATGGACTAACGTCTTTTTAAAGAGTTATGATGCTTCATTTTTCATCACTACATCACAAGGCTGATATATACATGTATATAATATTAAATAATAGTTAATTTATCTTAAAATGGTAATTCTATAATGATAATCAATACTCACCCTATTTCTATAATTATCATTTGAAAATGATGAAAATTACTCATGCGTTTATATAGACTAACATCTCCATGATTGTGACATTGGTTAATTTATCCTAAATATAATTAATGTTCTTGTTTAAGACTCTAATTTATATGAAAATTTTATAATTATGTCATTGTTATTATTATTTAAATTTTAAAAAATTCACCTCTTTAACTTTATTCGACTTATCAAATTCAGTTTTTACACATAAACCGTATATTGTTAAACATTCCGACATAAATAATATTAACTAGGTAAATATATATAACTTTTTTATAAGTGAAATAAATATAAACATAAATATGGTAAATTTTATGGTATAAGTAAAAAATTTACATAAATTTATTATTCATGAACATAGGGGACATACATGGAAAATTAGACCCATGGTAGGGGATTTTTATCTCACTTTTTTACATATAAGGGAAAAATATCATATTCAACACCTAAATCGTTTTTGGGGAATATATAATTACCTTTATGATATATTATATCCTGAATTATATAATATTACTGGTATTTAATTGTTTCTTTTTATATTATTACTTAGGGTGCTTCAAATTTAGATTTTACTATAGTTGTAAGGGGGTTTCATCTTAATTTACAATCTATAGAGACTTATATATTTTTATGAAACTAATTAATTTTAGATTATTTATATAATTTACGATGATATTTTCTATCATGAATTTAATTTATTTTTAGATTTTAAATATTTTAATTTATGTTTCTCTTTCACTGATCTCAAGAGGTGAAATTTAGTCAAGTGGTAAGGGATATTTTTCTTATTTTTTCAATTATATGATAAATGTCACATTCATAACGTACTTATTTTGTGTGATGTATATAATACCCTTTATGATATATTATATCCTGAAATATATTATCATCATGGTATTTAAATTTTTTATTTTATGACTAATACTTTTGGGGCCTCATATTCTGATGGTACTGTTGTTGTAAGAGGGTTTTGTATCAATTCACATTCTATTGCGACCTTTTTGTTATTTTGAGCCTAATTACTTTTATATGATGTATATAATTCTCTGGAAAATTTTATATAATAAATTTAATTTATCTCTTGATATTGAATATATAAATTTACTTTGTCTTCTCACATATCTCATCATTCAGAAAGTACTCCCATTGTAAGTAATTTTCATCTGATGTTTTACATATGTGGGATAAATATCATATTCATCACTTATATATTTTGGGTTTTATATCTTTGAACCTTATATGATATATAATATGTTTAATAATTTTACCTTCTTCTTATTTAAAATTTTCATTTAATGCCTATTACTTTTGGGGTTTCTTATTTAGATATTACCATAATCGTTTGGGGATTCATCCCATTTTACATTACATTATGACTTTTTTGTATTATGCGCATAAATATTTTTATATTGTGAATATACAAACCATGAATATATTTTGTGCTTATTATACTTGAATCTATTTTGGTTATATATATATATATATATATTAGTATTTAACATTCGTGGGGTTTATGGTGCCAATGTTACAAAAGATATAATGTATTTTGGTCAATATTTTCTTCTATTAGATCATTTGTTATGTTATACACATATATTTTTTATGATGTGTATATACTACTCTTTTGAAGTTATACATCATTAATCTAATTATTCACATGATATTAAATCTTTAATTTAATATTAATTATTTATCATTATTGTGATTCAAATGTTATTATGTTTAATTGTAATATTTTAATGTTAAAATATTATATTCCTTAAGAAAGTTTTTAATGATATTTTTTGGTAATTTTTATTCAAATAAACTCATCTACCGTTATTGTTACTTATCCTATACTGAGGATATTTTTTAATGATATCATCCCCATTATTTATAAGGATGGATTATTATTATTTCCAATAGGTAATAGAAAACCCAATCCTTTTCCCTAGGTTAAACGTGGTTCAAGGAGTTTGTTCAAGAACCAATTTATTTTCTATTGGTTAACCATGTTTTGATGATATTTCTATGGAACCCATTTCTTTTACAAGGGTTAAAAAAATTTCAAAGTTATTTTTATGAAACACATATCTTTTCCAAGGATTAACAATGTAAAAATTTATTTTTATGGAACCCATTCTTTATCTATATGTTAATCATGTTGGAGAGATATTGTTATGATACCAATTCCATTTTCATGGGTTTATAATGCACTAAGGTTATTTTTATGTTACCCACATCATTACTATCTGATAATCATCTGTCAAATGGATTTTTGTGGAACCATTTTCCAATCAATGGTTCAACCATGTTCTAAAAATAATAATTTTCATTTTTATTGAATTACGATGAAATGAATTCTCAATGTTCTTTATTTATCACTTGGTTCATCAGAATTATAAAGGATATGAGTACCCAAATAACAATAATAAAGACCATTATTGGTTAACATGTGGTTTAACATAGAGGGTAGAGAAATCCCATTACATTTTAACATGGGGTGGCCTGTATAGTTTTTGGAATTCACGTTATAGCTTAATATGGGGTGAACCAGATAACATTGGGAATTACTACTAAACCTTATCACGGGGTTTCCCAGATAACATCAGGTGATCCTAAAATAGCACTTTACTATATTGTGAAATGATAATTTTTGAGGTCAGCTATATAAGTATTCAAAATAAATGAGTTTTGAAAGGGTTATGAAGAGGTTTTACAAAAGATATGCTCCAAGTTACCAAAGAGAGTTCTTAATTTATGGTTTTATGTTTAAAATGTTTCTAGAGATTTATATTTATATAAAAAAGACTTTTATAATTTATTTTTCTTACACTCGACTTTTGATTGTTATCATATCTGATAATCTATGGACTGACTAGTCTGTGTTATTTTATTATTCACTAAAGAACTTCAATTATGTAAACATACCCTTATACACTCTTATTCTCATTGAGGTCAATCATTTGTTAAATATTTTGCTTTACCTTACTGATAATTTTAACTTGGTATTCAAATATTTAATTATCAGTAGGTTTTAAGTAATTATGTGGATAAATTTATGTCTATAAAATATTTCACATGGATTATTTTGTTGAAAAATTTTAATATACGATAAGACGGGTTAAATGGGAGAAATTTTCTTTTAATGATTTTGGAATTATTTTTTATATAGTTTATACAGTTTCAATAAAATTGTAAAACTAAATTTTCTTTCCATAATGCAAGTGATCAATGTTTTTCTTTTTAGGGTATAATTTTTTATGTAAAAAATTGGTTCACAATTACTAGCATAAAAGACAAAAATGTAAATGTATGGATTTCATCATATGATATGGGAGTGTGGTTATTGGTCTTTAAAACATGTTGTTAAAGTTCATTTTAGAGAAATTTGTATATTAGGATGTTTTAATATGAGGATATCTTAAATTTTATGGATACCATTATTTGATTATTATTTAAGGTTAATTATAAGTTCAGAATCATAGACACCCACATGACGTTTTTAAGAAGTAAAAATTTTGAGGAGATCAATGACATTTTTGGAGATTTTTTTGGGTTGAGATATTTTTAACACCTAATATCTAAACCGAGTGTTTTTAAGAAGAATTATTTTTTTATGATTAATGAGGGAATGGGAAACAAACAATATGCTCAGTGAAAACACATCACATCTGGAGAGGCGGTGGGGATCAAACACATGACTGAAGGATGGTACGAGTTTCATGGTCTACCACTAGCCACCAAGATTTAAGTATTAGCATGAAATATTTTTTACTATAAATTTTTAACTTATTCAATATACATATAGGATTTTATTTGCATAATAATGATTTATTTATCTGTAATAATATATTATCAAATCAATCTAATCAATGGGTTCCAAACTTAATAATAAACGGATGAATAATTTTAAATATAACTCTTTATGGAATAATCTAGTTTTAAATTTTGGAATTAATATAAAATTTTAAAAATTAATGTATCATATTAAGTTTTATTAATATTGGGAATTATCTTACCATGTTGTAATGATTTTGGTTTTGGTTAATGTTTTATGATAAGTGGAATATAGTTTTATCCCATACATGGTTATGTGATGATTGTAGTTTTGTTTTTCTGATTCAGGTATATAAGAAATCATCTATCAACTCATTGTTTTGAAAAAATAATATATATTTTTGGAAATTTAATAATTGATGAAATTATAGTCATCAAATAACTATATTTATTTTTCTTTTACTCTAGATGGTGAAAATAATCCATCTAATTATGGAGAGGATCTTCAAATAAAATTTCATCCTATTAATATATCTTCATTATTATATCAATGACCTTTTACATACCCAGTTGGCTAAAGTATTTGTTTCCATTGAATTCCTCTTGACCACATTCTCTGTCTCTATCTATTGGTCTGTGGGAAATATATTTTCTTTATAAATAAGTCGTTTAATTTAGAAAAACGGTTATCCCTATATGGAATCCTAGTTATGCATAAATTTCATTTTCCATTATGTTTCACATATTAAAATGTTCATATTATTTTTTATTAAACCTTCGTATGATGTGGGATTCAATAATGGAATTCTAGAAATTTTAATTATTAAAAAACAAAGATTAATTTAGAATATGAAATTAAATATAAGCTATCTGGGATGTAACACTACGAGAATTTAATAAATATATTCATTAAAATTAATTAAAATTAATTAAAATATTATATAAAATTAAATTTTCTTGTTATTTAAACTTGTGTTGACATATTTTCCTTAATAAAAATAAATGTGTATTACAGACCCAATCTTGAGTCTTACTAGACAATATTATAATATTAATATTTTTTTCATTATCCCAAAATCGTTTTAATGGATTGAATGAATTAGATTAAATAAATTATGTAATTATATTTTAAACAAGTATATAAAAAGAATTAATTTTTAACTAATTAATTATAAATGAAAAAAAAAATTGAATATGAAAGACATGAATTTATGGAAAAATATATTTATGAACTAAGCGGAATATTTTAATAATATGTTAAACTGATCACTATTAGTGAAATATATTAATCATAATTATATAATTAATTATATTCATTTGAATTAATCCAATACATTTTATGGTCTTAATATAAGAATAAATAAAATTTTAAGTGTAAAAGGAAGTATATTTTAAAAGGTAGTTTTAACAGCTTTTAGTAGAATACTTGTTGTCAAGAAAAAGTTTTAAATGATTAAAATTTTTATTTGAAAAAATAAAACACATTTTTTAAATCATTTCATCAATACTTACTATGGTATACTTTGTTTCATTTTTTTATAATTTTCATGTTTTTATTAATGGTGATAAATACAATATTTTAAATGAAAACTAATTTTCAGTATGAATAATTAATAGTTCATAATAATAATATCATGTTATTTTAATTTTTAATTATATATATATTATAAAAGTTAATATTATTTAATAATTTGAATCAATTTGTCTTTTATATTGGATATAAAAGTATTTCAATATTTTGACCTTTTCTCTTCCAGAAATCATTATCTCATCATGTCTGCACGATTAATTTTAAATTCATTTCTCGCACATATGTGTTTGGAATTTGGAGAAATGGATTAAATATTCATAATAATAATAATTTATAATTTCTATTAGGATCACTATAGTTTTAGACAAAAAATATTAGTGAAATAAATTTAGATTAATTAGCACAATTGAGGTAAAAATGAGTTTTCTTATTTGTTATCCTTTAATATTAAAGGGCCAAATGACTTAAAAACTTGTTCAATACCATTTTTATGTCCATATATAGAAAATATAAATTATTTATAGAATTTTATCATTATTTAAGGTCATTTATTTAAGGGAAATTTTTCTATAGTGTTTACCTTTTTATAATTACAATAATTCGACTCCTCCTCAAATATAAAAAAGATATTCACTCTCCCTACTTCATAAAACTTATCAAGCCACTTGAATCATCCAATACCCACATAAATAAACTCCCAAAATCTATCCTGTCATACTATATGTTTCTATTTTGGAATAAATCAAAACAATTAATTCTATTTGAGAAAACAAAAAGGAGTTACCCAAAGAAGAGGCATCGTTCCCCAATAGGCAGTTTTATTTTATTTATTTATCCACCCCATAAATTTTTATTTTTATAAGATTATATAATAATTTTGTCTAATAAATAAAATTATATTTTTTATATTATGATTTATACCTACTCCTACGTAGACTTCCCTCAAATGGGTAATGAAGTAACTGTTCCTATATACGAAGAACTACCGCTTCGCTAAACGATGTCATTCATTATTCATTTATAGCCTCTCATGGTTGGGAATTATGATGTATATAATATTTTAATATTATTTATGTGATATTTTTGATGTATTTATAATTCTTTTATTATTGTATAACTTATACCTCCATGTTTCCATTTTTTGGAATACGATAACAATGTTTGTGGACCTGTGCACTACCAACTCCTCCAAGAGATGTGATCAGTTCACACTTTACAAGGAATTTTTTAATGATAGATTTAACAAAAATATATAATAATAAAATAAATATATTTTAAATGAATTAAATAATTAAATTTCTATAAATATAAAATATCATTTTATTCATTCCATTTCAAACACTGAAAAATGGATAATGTCATCTGTGGACGTCTGGACTACCACCTCATCTAAGTGACATGATTCTTAAATTTTAATTACTAAATTATAAGATTAATAAATATATAAGTATATATAATTAAATAATATGGTATTTATTATTTATTATTAACTCTGGAAAGATAAACATTTCTTACCTTATATCCATAATGATCATTGAAAAATTGGAATGTTACTCATGCGTACATAGGCGTAACATCTCCTTGATCGTTACATTGGTTCATTTTTTATAACTATATTTCTTGTTTGATTATAAATATATATTATTTGTAAAAATCTGATAAATAATTAATTTTTATTATTATTTATTTTTTCAAATAATTACCTCGTTGACCTTAGTAAACTTCTGAATGTCAAATTTTTCAAAAAAACCGAATATAGTTAAAGAATCACACTTAAACATTATTGATAAAGTAATTTTATATAATATGTTTATATGTGAAATAAAATTATTAATAATCTTGAAAAATGTTCTTAGTAAATTCTACAATTAACCTTAGTTTATTATTCATGAATATATAATACAAGTTTGGGAAATTAAACATAATGTAATGGATTATTTTTCTCACTTTTCACTTCTGTGAGTTAAATTTCATATTCAACAAGTAATTATTTTGTATTGTATATATAATACACATTTAGATATATTATGTTATGAATTTATATACCATAAGGATTTTTAATTTTTTTAATTTTATGAATATTACTTCAGGGGCTTTCGATTCACATGTTACCACAATTATAAGGGGGTTTCGTATCAATTCCCATTACATTGTGATTTATTTGTTATTATTCACCAAATTATATTTATATGGTTTATATACATAACTATAACATGTTATATAATTAATCTATTTTTTTAAATTTGTATTTAAAGTTTCAATTGATGTAATTCTTTCCTGGATCTCATTATTCAAATTTTACTAACTTTTTAAGGGATTTTATTCTAAGTTATTATATAATTGAGATAAATGTCATATTTACCAGTTAGTTATTTTATTTGTTGTATATACCATCCCTTTTGATATATTATATCATCAATTATTTTAATTTCATGGTATTTAAATGTTTCATTATATTATTATTACTTATGGGATTCTCATTTAGATGTCACCACGGTTGTAATGGGATTAATATCAATTTATTTTCCATTTGGAATTAATTGTTATTATTCACCTAAATAATTTTATATGGTGCATATACTGAACTATGAAATCATATATCATGAATATTATTTATTTTATTATATTTAGTTCTTTAATATATTTAATTATTCTTTTTTGGATCTCCTCATTCAATATTCAGTCATGTTGTAAGTGGTTTTCATATCACTTTTTTAATCTATGAGATATCAATCATATTCACCACTTAAATATTTTGTGTGGTCTATCTGCTAACCATTTTGATATATTATATCATTAATTATTTTATATTTATGTTATTTCATTATTTCATTTAGTGATTATTACTTTTTTGGTTTCTAATTAATATGTTACCATAATTGTATATGGTTTTGTCTTAATTTACATTCCATTGATACTTAATTGTTATTGTGCAGATAATTCTTTTTATATAGTGTAAATATTTCACATGAATTTATTTAATAATTATTTTACTTAAATTTAAGGATATTTACTTATATATGTTATTATTTCTTTTTACGGGGTTTATCTTTTCAAGGTTACCAATGATGTAATGGAATTTTGTCCCAATTTTACTTATTTGAGATGTTTGTTAGGTTATACACCTATGTTATTTTATAGGGTGTATATATTACTCCATGCAATGTGATATAATAAAAATCATTATTCTTATGATATTAAATGTTTCATTTAATATTATTCTTTTATTAGTATTATCATTTAATTTTCTCTATGTGGTATGGTTCACTATGAATGTATAAATATTATCTTCCTAAAGAATCTTTTTAATGATATTTAATGGTATTTAAATTCATCAACATCGAGAAAACGTATTTCAACTTATCCCCCACTATGGATATAACATATTGATACCATCAAAAATATTTATATGTATGGATTAGTATTTTTTCAATGATATTGTTTTAAACATGTTCCTTTTGTAAGGGTTAACCATATTTCAAAGAAATTTATATATAAATCTTTTCTTTTACATGGGATAACCATGTTTCAATGATATTGTTATGGAGCCCATTTACATTCCATGGGTTATTCATGTTTCAAATAAATTCATATGAAACCCATTTATTATTCATGAGTTAACCATGTTTCAAATAGATTGTTATGAGACCCATTTATTTTCTATGGGTTAATCATTTTTCAGAAATATTTTTATTAAACACATTTATTTTACATGGGTTGATTATTTCCTAAAAGTATTTTTTCGGAAACCACTTCTTTTCCATGAGTTAATCATGTACCAAAAATAGTCATTAATAATCCATTTTATTTTCATGGTTTAACCATATTCAGAAATAAATATTGGTTGTTTTTATTGATTAATGATGAAATGAATTCTCTATATGCTTTACTCGTTATTTGGTTCTTAGAAATTATAAATGATTGGTGTGCCTAGATATCATATAGAAAAATAATTATAGCATAACACGTTTTGGCCCATATAGCATGGGTAATGTCCATTAAATCCTAACATAAGGTGGATTTGATAGCGTTGTGGAAGAAAAAAAAATCCATAATATAGTATGGACCAGAAAACACGGAGAATTCCCATTATAGCTTAAAATGGGTCGGCCTAGAGAGAGGCTGGTGAACCTGTCATAGCTGTCCAATATGTTGCTTAATGATAGTTTTATAACTTGACTATATAGTGATTGAAATTTAAAGGGTTTTGAAATGGTTTTGTTAAATTGATGCTCAATAAAACCAAATAAGGGTTTTAATTTATTTTCATTGGTTTATTATGTTTATTATGAGAATAATTGATATCACATGGATTTTGATTATTGATTTTTTTGAACCATTCCTTTTCAATGTAATTATATTTGATGTTCATGGTATTTATGGGTTTGAGTTTTTTTTATGATTTGATCATGCACTTTAATTATGTCATTATACCCTTATACATTATTATTCTCACTAATGAAATTCATTTGATAATTATTACGTTTTCCTTTACCGGGAATTTGTGCTCTTCGTTATTATGTTTCATTTTTAACAGGTTTTAAATACGGGGTTTGAATGATTTATGAATATAAAGGATTTCATAATGATGATTTTTATGCACTATTTTGAAATATGAAAAGGTGTTTAATGGGAGAAATATTATTTTCGATACATTTGGATTTTTTATATAGGAGTATATCCTAATTATCTAATAATATGAACCAAAAATCTCCCCATACTATAAGTTATCCAATATTTTGTTTTGATTTTGTATGATTTCATATAAAAAATTGTGTCACAATTATAGGCATCAAATCTGGAAATATAATGTTATGGATTACAACAGATGATTCAGGAGTGTGGGTTCTGGGATGTTATAATTATTACAAGATGTTTGGAAACCCATTTATATTCCTTAAGTATTTATATGTTTAAATGTATATAAAACATATATCTATTCCAAGGTTTATAATAAGTTGATTTTTGTTGATATTATGACACACATATATATAATTATAATTATGTGATGGGTGGGACCCTAGTTATATATACATCTACTTCATTTGGTAAGGATTGATATCTCAAGAGATAATTAGGAATATAATTGTGTGTGAACCAAGTTTAGTAAAAGAATTTTTCTATTTTGATGTTGTTGTGATACAATAATGCGTAAGGATATGATGGAAGGGGAAGACAAACCAATCCACTATGATAGTGAGGGTTGTGATCCTTAACAATATAAATGATTCTTTGTTATTACATTTATACCAAAAGAATTATGAATTCTACCAATATTATGCTATCAAGGTTTATGTTATTTGATTACAGTTTAATTAATGTCTTATAATCTACATAAATATATTATATGGTTCAAGATTATGATATATTATATGATGGATATGGTTTTAAAATTTTAATATCATTTCTCTACACACTGATGCTTATGTTATTATTAAGTATTTATTAATATATCAATATTTGTCTCCCCTAGTAAACATTTATGATTACCATTTCTTATGTTTCCTTTCCCCATGATATGAATCAATATTGTTTGTATGATATACTTATAAAGGTTTATAGTTGTAAATAAATAAGAAATATATATCGGGTTTTATGTATTTTAATTTCAAAAGACACTAAGACTATATGTTTTTGGTTTGGATCTCTATATTATGTATTTAATGTTTAAATAATTATATGTAATATTTATGTAAGAAATGTCTTTGTATCAATAGTTGGTATTAGAGAAATTTTTAGTTACATTTAGAATGAAAGACGAGAAAAACATTAGTGATAATGATATGGTTATGTTTAATGATAAGGTACTATTTTGATGTCTTAGTAGGGTAGGGAATATTTGTTTTTACCTCTATGATTATAGTTTCTCACTCTATTTTTTGGATTTATTCAATGGTTGGTTCATGAAAGAACCATGATAATACTGAATGTGATTAGTAATGTAATGACTTAACTCCTTAAAAACAAAATTTTATTATATCTATAATGAAATTTTTTATTAATATGCTTTCAAATCATTCTCAATATATGAATCACATTATGATTCCATCACAGAAAAGGATGGATAAATGTTCAGCTGGGACGTTCATGAGAAAACATCTACTTAACATAGTTGGTCTTTTAGTCCACTAGTTAATAAGGGATGAATCAGTTCCACTAAAATGATATTTTTCATTCTCTAATGTTCTAAACATTAAAAATATATTTTATCTATTTATCAGTTGGATTGTAAATCAAATAAATGGAAAACTCTTTTCAAGAACCCAAGGAAACACGAAGTAATTGAATATATATATTGTAATGAATTTAATATATTATTTCCCAATAATTTCATTCCATGAGTTGTTTATATGAAAACTGATAAGGAAATCCTAGATCTAAAGTAGAAGGATGATGAATCCATTTACAAATTTGAGGAAAATTTTACAAGCCATTCTAGGTATACTTTTTGTATTATCATCCAACCTAAATTTAATATTTATTTATTATTATGTGGCTTAAAACCAATTCTCCAGAGTGATTTATCCATAAGGTACATCAATATTTATAAAAAATTAGTTTGATGTTATATCAATTTTGAAGTGGAGGCTATTGTTACCCATCAATATTAGGGATTTGATAATAAAATAATGTTATAATTAAATAGATATTATAAAAACCAATTAGAGAAGAATATAATATTTATATTAGGATTGATTTGTGAAAAGGGGGTAATTTTCTTAATGGAATTGGAAAATATTTTTATTAGTTAATGGATGATCATCATGAAAGTGAGTGATGAAGTAAGGGAAAGAATATTTTAGTAAATGATGAAGAAAAAAATTAAATAATATTCCAGCCACACCCTTGTGTAATAAATGAATGTATGGTAATTACACTAACCATTTCTCAAACACAATGGTTAATGTTGATTATCAACATCACTAATAATTTAATTCTAGAGAAAAAGGAAAATCTCATGTGATCACAAATAACAATGTGGGGTAAGATAAAAAGGTGGTGAAATCTAAATTTAATATCCAATATGGAACTAGTAATGAAATATTTGATTTTTTATATACCCACTCATTTATATTTACAAAATCATCAAAGGGTATTACAAAACCACCACAATAATTTAGTTTTGAAATAGAGGTGAAAACTCAAAATGGTAGGATGATCACATCTCAAGTATATTATTTTTCTCTAATTGATGTTTTCAGGAATATACATTCTAAAAAAATTGTAATTCTCAATATATTTGAATTTGATGATATTTTAGGCATGTATTGGCTTTCTTTACATAAGAACATCATCAATTATTGATATGGGAAACACACATTTGATATTATGAACCATACTTTGATCATGTATTAGTGTGATGATAAATGTAAATATACAACGTAAATTACATCAAGTATATTAGTCATAAATCCTATTAAAAAGAGGTGTTTATCTCAAATGTGTGGGGAGATACTCATCATTGATCATATTCCCAGTGTATGAGAGTGTTTTAGATGACATACACAACCAATTTAATAGTATTTCCCCAAATAATTAATTTGAGTTTTCAATAGAATAAATACTTATTCTACACAAATTTCAAATAATCTATATATAATAACCCCAATTGAGATGTAGTAATTAAAGAATAAAATCTATGTGAATCATTATTATATATTAATTCTAGCCAAAGCACAACCATGGGGTTCAAATTTTATTTGTTTGATAATACGGATGGATCAATGTGACTATACATTTATTATTGTGAAATTAAAAAGATCATAAACAATAATAAGTCTCATATAACATTTATTAATAATTTTATTGATTAATTATGATAATATTGATATTATTCCACTATTTATCTTCGATTTCGATAATATCAATTTAGCGTCAAAAGGGATGAAACACCAAATATAGCCGTTCATAATAGGTATAAAAATGATGAATCTATATTAATTTAATTTGGTAAAACTAATTCCCCAACTATCCTTAAGGATTTAATTAATAGATTTTTTTGATATTATATTTATTAGTTTCTAGGATTCATTATAGGTTCTATTACAATATATTCCAAGTGTAAAAAAGAGAATAAGTATCACTTAATGATTGTTTCAAAGATTTTAATAAATTAAAAAGTTGTATGAAAAATTTTCCAAGTGTATTTTTTGTCTATAGAATGATGAATTTTTTTGCAATTTAATCTCAATAATGGGTAAAACGGTTGACCCCTTAGGGGTAGATGTCACTGAACATTGGCCTAGAATAGTCACCATTAATAATAACTATAGTTTTCTTTATTTTTATAGATATTATCAATAACTTTTGGACAATTTATCATTTTTTTCCAATACAATAATCATCTTTAGTTTAAAAGATGACAAGATCATTAGATAGGAGTATATAATGAAAATTTCAAGAAACTAAATAAATGGTTATTCGAAAAACCTATATTTACACTACCCAATAGAAGAAATGATTTTCTGATATATAGTTATGCACTAAAAAAGGTTTTGGGATATATCCTCATCCTTAATGATATTATTTTATATTACACCTCACAAAAAATGATAGTTTATGATAAAAATCATCCAAATAATGAATTTGAGTTACCTATGGTATTTTTTCCTTAAATATATGTAGGAATTGTATTTATGGAGAATTATGTGATATATATAATGATAAAAAATGGATAAAGTATACATTAACTCAGAAATATTTGAATATGTTCTAGAGAAGAGGACTTTATTTTCGTAATAATTATTATTACTGAATACATTACCACAATAGGAAAGTAGACAAGGTAGAAGTTTCTCCGAGTCGAAAGAATAATGATATCTTATCCATTACAAGGATTAAAAAATATCTAACATTTCTATATTTCTAAAGGATGGATCTAGAAATATTGATGGAAGGGGATAAATACTATCTTTATTAGATGAATGTAAAACCATTTATCCATGTGAGGATTAAAGAGAAATAGACGGAATATGTTGAGCTACAAAAAATGTAATATATTTTCTACAATGTCACGAATTATTGGGATAGAATGATATGGTCTAGGAACCATGTATGTGTTATAGCCATAATAGATTTAAATTTTGTGTTGAATGAAGTTCATAGTTAAACATTTTCTAATCAATCTATACATGGGAATATATATATATATACATCTAAAAGATTATTTATAGTGGGAAAAAATGAAGAGAGAAAATAAAGATTATGTATCTTTGTGTTCAGTAGGACAAAATATTAAGGAAAAGAGATAAATTTATAGAGTGTTGTTACAACCATTACCCATATCAAAAACTAAAATTGGGAAATATCACCATTGATTTATTTTTCGAAATCCCCAAAACAAATAAACCCCACAATACTATTTGGGTTGTATTTTATCAGTTTATAAAATTACTACAATTCATTTATATAAGATATTATTTCAATATTTATCTTTATTATGATATATACATTAATTAATTTGTAAGGTATCATAGAGTATGACATTATATTGTTTTTGACCGTGTTTCGTAATTTTCCTCGAAGTTATAGTGAAGTCTTCAGTAAGATCTTGATTCAAAATTTTGTCTTAACACATCTTATCATACATAGATATATAGAATAGTGAAGGTAACTTTATAAACCATAGATTATATTCTTAGATATATTTCTATGGATCTAGATGATGGTTGGGATCAATACCATCATTTGGTGGAATTTTTGTACAATAGTGGCTTTAAATTGAGGATTAATATGGATACATATGAAGCCTATTATTATAGAAAGTGAATAAATCCTTTAATATCAGTTGAATATTGATAAATAAAGCTATTTAGATATATTCTAAATGAGTAAATGGTAGATATAGTTCGACCCATTCAATAGTACATCAATGATGCTTGGAGTGGAGGAAAAAGTTATGTTGAAATTCATCAGATAAATATGAAATTCAGTGTTGGTAAAAACGTATTAATGTGATATTTTTCATGTAAAATAGTTATTAACTTCATAAAGAAGGGAAAATATCCCTACATATATTTTCCACTTAGAAACTCTTGATTAAGTTTGGATATTTTCATATCCACTGATGCATCCCCAAACCTCTCTCATATTCATGATGTGGTCCATCTATATCTATTGAGGAAGTACATATGTTATCCTTAACATGTAATGAAATCAAATGATATACCACTAGATCATGATCTTTCGAAAATAAATATAATCTTTTATAAATCATGGATCTTATAGATAATCTGTTATTAGATATGGCTACTCATCAGGTCAGTTTTCTTTTTAGGAATTAGAAATTTGAAGAAGTTACATTAGATCCCGAGGATGTGTGGAGACCGAGATATTCACATTTTTTTGTAATAATGTATATCAATTTTGAGGAATAAATTCACATTAATGTGGTTATAATGTAATGCACTAATGTTTTATGATATATTTATCTTTATATAAATTAAATTTATTCAATAGTTTGTGATGCATGCAACCCCAAGTCTAAATAAAATGTAATATAGTAAAATAGTTTAACATTGACATTAAATTTGAATGAGGAATAATAATAATTTTTTTAATAAAAATATGTCTTTTGGTTTTAGATAATTAAAATATATTGATAATATACTACGCAATTTTTAGAGAAATCATTTTCTGCTTTTAAAATAAACATTTCCCTTAAAAATAATTTTTATTGTTTTTTGTGACCAAATAATATATCTAATTTCTTTCTCATTAAGAAAATTTATTTGAAACATTAAATAAAATTTCTGAAATTGGATTTTCAAAATTATATTTATGTGAATTTTATGTAATTTTATGGAATTATTGATTTTATGATTATTATTGAAAAATTTTGTTTTTATATTTTACATTCCTAAGAAATTACAATGTTCCATTTTTAAAAAAAATTAAAATGGAAATTTATTTCATTTATATTATTAATAATCCAATTACGGTCATTAGAATATCATTTATGTTTAATTATGGTATAAAAAGTTTATAAATTAGAAATCAAATTTTTAGAACATTTCTTTTCTTGTTGTTTTGAAAAGTTAATCATAAATATAAATTTGTTCAATTACATTACATAAATAATAAAAATTAATTTAAATTTTTAAATGAATATTATTTTATTTTGTAAATTGGACCAATTGATTTTAGGTTATTATTTATAGTAACATTAGTTAATATATTTCTCCGTATTAAGGGTAAAAAAAGTAAAATAGGGTTAAAACAATTAGACAAGGATTTAAAATTTCTATTACACATGGATTTATCATATTGTATGGGTTTACCACATCATATTATATCTAGTTTTCATAATATTGAATCTAGGTATTATTTTTATTTGATAATGACTTTTATGTTATATTAAGAAATGAATAAATATAAAAAGTCACTCTCTTTTCTTTAATATCTAAAAATTTTATACATAAGGATAATAATGTTATAAGTTATTTTAAAATACTAATTTTAAATAATAATTATTTTTTCATGATAAATTATTTTTAAATGCTAGTGAATGAATAATTAAATACTGAAAATATATTTATTACATTAATAGAAAAATAAAATAAATTATTTCAACCATGTTATAATTAAATAAATTTTGAGGAATTTTTTTATACCATGATTTCTTAGATATATTTTACATATTAGGGTTTTTAATGGTTTATATAAGATTTATATAAATATATCGATTACATTAATGTTAAAGTAAATGAAATGTCACAAAAAGCATTATAAATGATATTTTATAATAAAAAATATTTTATTAAATGATTTGAGTATATAAAATAATAACATTGGGAAATTGAATGGTATATGTTTTAAAATATAGACCACGGTCTGTTTATGAGACTATTTTCCTTTATGGTAATATTTTTTACCCTTAAAAAGTACAAAACATTGATTATTTTGATAATTATTAAAAGTATTAGGGGAGGGGTTAAAATGAAGAGATACATGTTTTAATATAATATAATATTATATAAATTATAATTTATTGTAGGATATAGAATTATAATTATACTTTTTTGATTTATATAAATTTAGGAGTCACATTATTATAAAAAATAATTTATATTAACTTAATAATTTTAAGTAATTCCAAAGGTTCCCCTCCGCTCACTTATAACTGGTATCCTCATCTCCTATATTTCAAATTTATTTTGATCCCTATATATCATCTGCAATCATACATAATACCTTAATAGATACTTAGACAAATTTTATATGTTCTTGTGTTGCCTAAATATAATTCTTTCAAGTCCTAAGGTGTCAGTAAAAATTTGTTTCTCAAGGAATAAATATAACACTTATCCGAGTGATTTTAATTTTATTTCATCTCATACCTCTTAAAAATAAATCGTATCCATTATAAAATATTTATATCATTATATTAAATGTAATTATTTGGTATTATGATGATTTGACGTCCAATATTCACCTTCTTTCCATCCTACAGGAAGAGAACATATCACTCGGGTGTATGCACAACTTACTGCCTCCATGTAGCGATGAAATGTTTTTCGAATATGAATTACATGAATGGATATAATAAATATTTTTTTATTTATAATATTTTTATGATTATTTTTTATTGAATTATTATTTTTCTATATTTCATTCTATCAGTTAAAAAATGGAGGTAACATTCATGCGTATGTACGACCAATTGTCACAACAAATGGTTTAATTAATTATTATCTATATATCATTTATGAAATACTCTAAGTATATATATATATATATATGAATATATAAGATATTTATATCATGGATAAAATTAATTATTTGATTAATTTAGGACAATAGTACAATGACCAGAATTGATAAACCAAAACATCTAGGAAGAACAAAACAATTAACACCTAGAAATGGTAATTTAAATTAATAATTATTAATAAATGTGTGATAAAATATTATATATGGATGATATTTGTTATTATGGTTATTTAAATTATTTATTAATGTATCTAAAATAAATTTAAATTTATTAAATAAGATTTTATAACACTCTTTATGAAATTCAAATATGAAGTATCAGATTTTTGTTATAATATGATTGTTTATTTGGAATATTTATTACGAAGTTTCTAAGTATGATTACTTTTGTACATTAACTCAAAAATTCCTTGAATATTCTTTTAATATGTTTAATTCTAGATATTACATGTATTTCTTTTATTTCCCTCTCTTTATGTACCTAATATACTGAGAGAATATTTTAATGGAAAATTGAATTTATTTCTCACTACGGTCAAAAATTCAATTTTCACCATATACTTTTTTTTATAAAATTTAAATAATGATTCTATAATATTTTTTTATTGTAATTATTCCCATTTTTGAGTATTTATATAATTTTTAAAAAGGAATATTCCTTTCATTTTCTGAATGAGTTTAATTTGAAAATATTATTTAAATGTGAATAGAACCTTCATTTTAACACACCTATAATGAACAGGATTTCCTTTAGAAAAAACCCATAGAATACTTAAAGATTAATTTATGATTTTACAATATTCTTTTCAATGAAAATATTTTATTTGATATTTGGGAGATTTTAATGTTTTGATTATGTGATTTTAAAGTGAAAATGTTATTTTCCTCATCAAATGATTCAAATGTCCTAATAATAGAATTTTTATTATAGGATGGCATATTTTGATGTTAAATAACCTTTATTATGGATATTATTCAATAATAACATAATTTTTCATTATTTGGATTGTTTATTTTTATAGGTAGAATATGTTTATGAAAAAAATTTACTTTCTAGATTTTTTGGTTTGATGAAATGATGAAATGTTTGTCAATGCCATTTCATTCCCATGGATTATTCAATGGAAAATGTTTTATAACCTTATTTAACACATTTGTTTTGGGTTCATTATCTGATAGGTGGGTATAAAATTATACATTCTTCTAATGCATTGGGTAATTATTAATACCGTATGAGATAATAAGGACTAAAATATAGAGTGATCCAAGATTAGTAAAGGTAATTTCCCTACTACGATAGTATTGGGATTGAAATATGATGAAAGATAAGACTAAATGTTGTGCAAACCCGATCAATTATGGAAGTCTTGGTAGTGATCCTTGACAAAAGAATTTATTTTCTATGCATATCTGTTTTCCATAAACATTTGCCTAATTTCCATTATTATACTATCTTAACACAGGTTATTTGATTTAATTATGATCCTAAACTTATAAAATGACATGATTTATGAAATTATTCATCATTATGGTTTAATATATACTTAATATGAGTTTGAAATGTCAATATCAGGTTCTGATACCCTTATTCTCATGTTATTTTTAAGTGGAAATTTATATTTCCATTGTTTACCATTTTTAAGAATTAGATTCCACCCATTTTCATGTTTCCATTCTCTGAGATATGATGAATAATTTTTAGTTTTCTATATCTTGGAAGGGATTTTTTTGGGAAGAAATAAATAATATATGAAATATATTTACTTTTTATAAGCTTTTTATATATTATTATTTCAAAATAAAGTAGACCTATAGGATTATGTAATGGATCATTATGTTATATATTAAATATTCATATAATAATATGTAATATTAATGTATGAAAATTATATGTCCCTATAATTATTTATTATAAACATATGATTATATTATGATCACTTGTAATATTTTATTATTATTTACTATTTCTACTCTTATATATGGTTTTAGGTGAGCCCTTCTTATGTATCTATTTTTTCTAGGTTATGTTGAAAAGTAGAACACAACATGTTATTAGAGGACAATATTTTCATGATGATTTTTTTATATTTTGGAGACTTTATATTGATTATTTTTTTTCTTACATTTGGTAAAATATTTATATTTTCTACAAGGAAAGTGATTTATTGTATTAAAATATTTTTCATAACACTGTTAAACTGTAAACCTGTAAAGGTCTCCAAATTTTAAATATTTAATTAATTTGGATAATATTTTAATTGTGTATAGGTATTAAATATTTGTTTTATTGTATATTTTTTAAGCAATAGATCTAGTAGTTTGGGTTTTTGGATCTATATAAAAATAACCCTCAATAATTTTTCATATGAAGTGGTTAGAGTGTTGTGTTTTCTTGAGGTTTTGTAACCCATTATTTAGAATATGCTTACCCCATTAACATTCAATAAATATTTGGAGGTTCCAATTAAGCTAGAGATGATTAAAAGAAATCATTTTACGTTAGGATCACCTGTAGAGGGGAGTAATAACAACTTCCTAAGGAGATGGGTTGCTGATATATTGTATCATGTGTCAGTTTTTTAATGGTTTAACCTAATTGTTATTAGGTCTCAAAAATATTCCACATGTTTTTTGGAGAATATTTTCACCATAAATACAGATGAACCTCCATTACATAGTTTTTTATTATGTGGGTTTGGGAAATTTTTTATATCATTTCTCAACCATTATAAATGGAAAACATAGTGTTGTAATCCAATTATAATTTTAGTAATATAAGTGATTTCTTTAAAGGCCTTATCGACATAACATTCAACATGCATTTATTCTGCATTGAGAGATGTAGTAGGAAGTGGTTATCACTTTTATGTTCTCCATATTAAGTGAAAAGGGGTTGTGTATTACCTTGGTGGTGATCTTAAGTAGGGATAATAAGGAAGTGGAGCTGGGTGAAGTCAATTACACACCCTAGATAGGGAAATTCTAGGTCTCATAGAGATTATTTGATGTATTATATATTAATAATCAATAATATATTTCACATCAATTTAGTTTGGAGTATTTTATTTCTTCATTTTCCCTGACTTCATCCATACCAGCCAACTCAATTTGAAGAGGATTCTTGAAAACCAAGTGATGGAAAAACTTGTTTGAGTTTAGTCAATTTGTTATGTTGTGTTTTGTGGTTTTTCATATGATTATGGGACAATATTTTTCATTACTGTATCTATTATTACTATAAATACCTCAATATGATATCATCCTTGTGATCTTGAATTTATTCATGAATTAGTACCTTTCTATGATTTTGTAGGATAACATGAAGTGTTTGATAGTGAGTGAGAACCTCATATGAGTTCTAGGCGTTCATGGCCACTTTTATATCACCTATTAAATTTATCATTGCGTTAGATAGTGATAGAGATAGTAGAGTTAATTGGAGTTGTCATGAATTTCCTAATTTTGAAAATGGTAGTTTAAGGATTTTTATTCAATATTTGTTTCTATTTTTGGTCAATCTTATTAACCATTTTACTATTTATAGCATAGAATAATTTTTTCATCAGTTGGAGGGGACATATATTTATCAAAGATAGACACATAATATGGGTATCATCATATGATGACGAAGGATGTGGATATCCAAAAAATGTATTCATGTGGTGTTATTGGGTTTTTTAGTTATATAATTCACTTTCCCAATCACCCAAAATATCTTCATTGGTCTCAAGAACTCAGGTTTACTTGAGTTCAAGGATCAGCTCCTAATAGTTCTTATCACTTGAAGTTAGATGAGGATCATGCTAAGAATATTAGGAATATATTATAGGTAATTTATCATCAGGATATCAATAATATATTTCCCATGTGAAATTGTTTCACATACAAGGAGTATTTTCATGGTCATGTGGTGTCTTAAAAGGGAGTAGCAGTCGACGAAACAAATATCAATGTGGTTTTTTCATGGGAAACACACTATAATATTGTAGATATATACATTTTTCTTAGACTCATAGGAAGGTTTTGAAGTTTTTTTTAATTTATCTTTAATTAAATCCCATTTAACATCCATTATTTAGAAGGACCCAACATTCATATGGACTGTTCAGTTATATAAGGCTTTTAACTACCAGATAGAGAAGTTTATTGGAAATATTATCCTATCTTTTTTAGAGGATGGAGTTATGTTTGATGTGTTTTATATTTATTCAAATAAAACTTTATGTTGTGTATTGATGCAATAAAGGGTGGATATATCAAATGAGTCTAGTATTTCATATCATTATGAGCTGAATTATGCTACACATGATATTGAGTTGACAGAATATATGTTTTCTCTAAAGATATGTCAAAAAAACCCTCACCAGTGAATGATTTGGGGTCTTAATAGATACCAAGATATTTAGTTTTATCTTATCCCAAATTGATTTAAATCAAATCCATTATATAAATATGGAGTTTTTATAAGATAATGTCATCAATATATCTTACCCTCTTGGGATAGAGAATACAGTTAATGACTTGCTGAGTATGATGTTGTTAGGAGGATAATTTTTAAAGTATATTGCTGATTTGTTATAGAGAATCGCTGAGGAATGCATCTTGTGGTATAGGCGGATTCTATTAGAGGTTACCGATACCAAATTAATGATTAATAATTTACATTGTAGTAGGTGGACTAGTCATAGTGGTAAGAATTAAAGTTTTTGGTATTTATAGATCATGATAGACATGATGACACTCATGGGGGATGTTAAGAGGATGATCTACATTGATTGTTGTTTTTTGGGAGACTATTTTTTCTATTGGTAACTTATGAGGTCTATCCTTATAAGTTTAATTGAAAAAACATAATTTCAAATCCTAGTAAAATAAAGAATCATGGTGTCTGAAAAAGTATATTTTTGTTTTGATGGATAAAGTTGTCCATTGAGGATTTTTTGGCATGATGAATGGTATTTCATATGCTGAAATAAAATAAAAATTTTAGAATCTCTATGTTGTATCAATTTTATTCCCTCAAGTAAATATATAAGGATATTTCTATTTATTTAATTTTTTTGGGTTCTGTGAGCTCAAAAGGGAATTAATTCTCATTATGTGATTCTGAATCTCTTGATAAAGTCGTTTCATATTTTTTGGATTATGGAGTTTATTGTTGTGTATTATTTGGTGAGGTGGTATATATATA
The DNA here is from genome assembly GCA_963277665.1 of Viscum album. Classification (NCBI taxonomy): domain Eukaryota; kingdom Viridiplantae; phylum Streptophyta; class Magnoliopsida; order Santalales; family Viscaceae; genus Viscum; species Viscum album. Next base: position 1,346,766,674 of record OY728148.1, on the reverse strand, counting down.
TGATATTTTGATTATTATTTATGTTATGAAGATAATATTTTTTTAGTTGGATCCTTATTTTTTCATCCATGTTTTGGGCGGTCTTCATCAGGATTATGGATCTCTTCCACACAAAAGCATCACCTTCTATCCTTAAATGGTCGCTAGACAAAGTATACCATTGATATTTCTCAAGACATTATAGAAGTACGATTCTTGAATTTTGGTGGATTGTGTTTGAATCACCTACACTTGGTTTAGTTTTCCTATAATAACAACTATCAATCTTCCATTAGAATTAATATATTTGAGGATTTATATGGTCATATTTTTTAATTTATGTTATAATTAATTAATCTTAGAGACTCACATGTCTTTTGACCAAATGTGGTGCATATCACAAAAAATAAGGTAAAAATTATTTTAGATCTTGTAAAGGTGATATTTATTACCGTAAGTATTATGATAATTTGAGTAAGATACCAATAGAGTTAAAATTCAGAGATCATGTGTTTTTAAGTGTTTCTCCAAAGGTGGAATGTATATGTTTAATAATGTTAGTAAGATATATTTCTAGTTTATTGTTCATTTTTTAGGTGATGGAATGTAGTGGAGAGATTTTGTATCTATAATAACATCCCCAATAGTTATATTAGCTCCATGAAATTTTTCATGTATCATAGCATTGTTGATATCCTAATTATAACTATCAGTTCATTTATTGGGGAAAATTGGATATGATGTATGGTACAATGATTGTGTAGTATATTTTTGAGATTCAGGATCCTTAAGTGAAGGTTATGGGTAGTTTCACCGTTCCATTTATTCATGAATTTTTTATGCAAGGTGGTTAAGATGAATGTTTTTGGGAATGTGTGTTGTAGGTTCACTCTCAGCATGCTAACCTATTTTGAATATTCATCTTTTGATGTTGATATTTTTGGTTCTATAATGAGTTGATTAATATTAACTTCTTGTACTATTTTTTAAATTTTTTATTTTCATTATTTTATGGTTCTTTGATGATGGTATTATCTCTTTTTGGGAGTTATCTATTAGGGAGTGTTTTGATATGGTGGTTGTTTTTTCATTTTCAGGTTGATTCAGATTCTCAATGATGAGAATACATTGAGAGATATCTAGTGAAATAACAAAAACATCTCATACCATTACATTGATTATTTTTGTCATGGGAGAAATTAAGAGATGGTGGGATGAACGGAGGTGTTGGTGAAGATGAGGGTTTATTTGAAAGGTGTGCCTCATGGAATGGCCATATGTGTTATGATTTGCTGGGTTGGCTATAAGAGAGGAAAAATATATAATCTGGTATGTTGTGGAATGAATTATAGAGTCTTAATGTGGTTTTTCTGTCATGTTATATGTATATACCAAGATTTTGGAGGCACAATATCTTTGGGTGGAATATTGGCTGAAACACACTGGGGTTTTCTGAGAGTATTATCTCCCATGAGAAGTTTTTACAAAGGAAAAAATTATTAAATTCTTATATTATTATACATAAGGTTATATGATATTTGGAGGCACCATGAATTATTATAGCCTTGCAACATGAGAAGATACAATTTAAGAATAATTTTTTTAGGATTTTGTTTAATTTATTTATAGTGTCTATTATAGTGTGGTCACAACTATCATGGTGTGAAGTATTGAGTGACTGATTTCATGGTTTCTCATTTCTGGGTGTCATTTTTTCATGGTTATTAGGTTTTATAATATCCAAATTCATGGTTGTGTTATATTTTGGAGGATCATTCATTCTGATGTAAAGACATTCATTGTGTCATGATAGTTGTGTGGTGTTTTTTATTTTGAATATTAGATTTAGAGAAGAGATATATGAGATCACTATGTGATTTTTAAGCTATGATACACTTAAGACTGACATATTTTTACCATAACCTCTCACCCCAAATTTCATTTAGTAAAATGTTTCAATATAAATTTTTAATCCCATCAAAAATATTCTTGATTTCTTTAGTCATAGGAGACCAGATGTGTACCTTTTCATATTCATGAGTGTCCTTTGATTTTATTTGAGCCTATGATTCAAGATATCAATCACTTTTTGATCAAATGATTTCTTCTATATTTTTTTTTCTACCCATATTTTTTTCATTTATAGGTTGTGTTAATAGTTCTTATTTGGTTTCATTGGCCCTGGATCATGGTTTTAATAGAGTGTGTTGTGATATTGGTTATTGTGTTTTTCATTTCATAGTCTTGTCTTGTGATCATCTCCCCCATATTTTACCTTATGCTATAGTAGATGAAGTTTCAGGTTAGGTTGTTTATTCAATAAATTTGTTTAATTATATGTAACAATTGAATCATAATTCATCTATTTTTTGGTGGATGGTAAATATAGACCTAATAATTATAATAATCAATACAATGATATTATTGTCTAGGAATATGCTTATTGCATGATATTTGTGTTAATTCATGTTATTAGTATATTTAGATGATTCCTCACTATGTTTTGTGTTGTGTAAAACATATTTTATATTAACAGAGATAATTGATCACCTTACATAAAAGTTTAATCATTAGAAGTTTTTAATTAATTGTTTTTATGAAATATGAAATTTAAGTTATACTTCCCTAGTAAGATATGTCAAATCAGTATGAACACATGTTAGAAAGGGGGGAATTATTAAGGTTTTTTATTGAAATATATATTTTATATTGGTATATTTTAAAATTTATATTATTAGTGTGTACTTGGTAGCATTTTTTTATTAGAATTGATCCCTTTATTTGTTGAGTATGTGGTGATTGAAATGTAGAGGTGGAATTTTATTATTGTAGGGGATAGATTTATGTGACTGATGTATAAAATGTGAATGGGTGGTATGATGGTTAGTTTGGAATTGTGTGGCGGCTATTTTCTTTAGCTCAAATTTAGGTTATTATTGTGATTAGATTTTTGAACGGTTTGGTAATAGGTACATGTTGTTATGATATATGGTTGTAAATAATGGTAGTGATAAATGAAGGTGAGGTGTAATTCAAAAAAATTTGGACTATTAATGATTATTTTTTTATTAAAATATATGAATGATTGATTAGAATCAATTTTGAGGATTGATAATGAATGGGTTGACAATGAATATGGACGATTGAATGGAATAATTAATCTATTGTTTCTAGTAAAATGGTAAGTATAGAAATGGTTAAAAATATGAATAAATGGGTAATAATGTAGGATATTATGGATATTTGTTTTATGAAAATGTGGTTTTGATTTGAGTTGTAGAGTTTGAAATATATGTTTGTGAATTCTAGTGATGTTTATTAGACATAAAAGTGATTTATTTTATAAAACCATAGGCTTGGATGACATACGACTATGACATATATTTTTTATTTTATTCTCATTACATAAGTACCCCACCTAAGTCAGATAACATTACTAATACCCAAACGTTTTGGGATATGATATTTTTTTCCCAACATCAAGGCTTATGAGGAAATGGATGGCTTGTTAATCCCTCTTCCACACTCTCCATCTTTGTTTTTCATTATTTTTAATGTCTTGTGGTTAGGATTAATGGGATATAATTTCCACAAGTTAGAGTGAAAACACAATGAATTAATTATAATGATATGATGATGTGATATAAAGTGAGGGCCACATGTTATAGGAGGTGGGTATGGGGATGATGTCCTTCATGTTCATAATACCCAACAAAGACCAGGATACAAGATATAAATTTGTTTTGGATATGGTATACATGTGTGGAAAAATTGATTTTTCTATTCAATATGGTACATTATTATTTTATGGGGTATGATTTTTGATGTCTTGGTAATGGAAATGATATGATCCCATCAGCTATATTTTGTTGGCCTTCAAGAGTGAAAAACCATTGCGAAAGTGGTTTTGGGGTACCTTTATTCTACATTATTTGGATATTATTTTATTATACTAGGATTGGATATTGAGGGAGTGAGTCTGAGAGAGGTTTTTTGGTAGTTTTCTAGGATGGTACATGTTACTTATATGTTTTATTCACTTAGGAATTAGTATGATTCATTCACATTTCCCAAATAGGTTTTAAGGAGGATCCTTATAAGTACAATTGTTTCTCTGGCCTATATATAAATATATATTTCATGATTCTAAAATAGATTCAGTGACCATGATTTACATTAATAACTCAAGCCTTGGATGTGGTAAATGAATTTGTGATTTTTATTTTTTAATGATTTTCCTAACATTATTATTGATCAAGATGTTGAATTAACCATTTATATAGTACCTGATGGTATGATAATTTAAAAACATCTACATTAAATGGATCAAATAAAGCTAATATAAATTAAGTATAAATTACAAGAGTTATATAGTATGGGTTCCATCCACCCATTCACTTCACCATGGGGTGGTCCTATTTTTTATATAAAATAAGGATTTTAAAATGAAGATTTAAATTGATTATTGAGATCTCAATAACATTACAATTGATAATTAATAACCATTACCTCATATAAATTTATTATTTTAAGGGATACCAGATGATTTTTATTTTTTAAATATTAACCTCAGGCCTCTGTATCATCAGCCAAATATAAAAGAGTAAGATAAACCATATATATTTATTGTAGTGTTTATTTATGATATTATTGTATATTCTAAAAGTTATTAGAATAATGAGAAGAAAATAATGATTGTTTTTTAATCCATAAAAAATATTCTCAGAATATGTTAAATTTTAATTTTGGTTGTAATAAAGTTATTTCCACTGATATTGAAAAAATATTTTATAACATTTGATTCTAAAATGAATAAAGTGGTATACGACAAGGCAAGAACTACTATTACCTCAAATATTCTTAGTTTTCATCAATTTTGATGTCATTATTTACAATTTTCTTGAATAATTTACATCTTCAGTTGACCCAATAACCATATCAAATTGAAATATATATTGAATCATTAGGTAAATGTTATTTAATGAATCATTTTTGGAATTAATTTTTTTTCCTATGAATGTGATAATTGGGGAATTAAAATAAATAACCGAATAAATTTGTTTTAATATTGATGCTTATTTGAAGGTAAATTATTGATTATTGATTCAAAATGATAAAATAATATCATAATCATCATGATAATTGGAATCCCATGGGAATAATTTACCACTATATGACCGTGAAAAGTAATAGTAAATTTTCATTAAAAATATGGCGGTATATTATATATTGAGTGAAGTGTGATATATTTATAAGGATCATAAAAGTTTGACATATATAATTACTTAAATAGTTAATCTTGTGGAAAAGAATATAGATGGAATAAATAATGTATTGTGATTATATTATCATCTAAATGAATCTAATAGGGTAAATAGTTCTTTGAGTCCAAATAATAATTTATCACTAATCATGCTATATTTGGAACATGATACTTTATTGATGATATAAAGAATTATGGATTTGGAAATTGTACATCTTGAAACACTTTCTCTTTTTAATCAAAAATCAGCAAAATCATCCTTAACAAAAATAATTTTAAAGGATTGGGGGATGATAATAGTTCAAAAATACAAGAATTATTATTTAAGGAAATATTACAGGGTAAAATTTGGCAAATAAGTTGTTATAACATTATGAAAGTGGGTGTGTATACTGAGTTATTTTTATTTAAAAAATAAATAGATGAGTGAATCTAAAATCACTATGTATTCCATTAATCATATAAGAACCCTGAAATATTGATTCCATAGATAATTTTATGGGTCTGAAGGAATGAAGAAATATAATAATTATTATAATATGAAATATTATATTTTTCATCATGTTAAAGATCAATGAATATTATCATAGGGAATAATTCAACCATTAACACTACCTAAATAAAAGTGGGAGAATATATCCATGTATTTCAAGGTGGAAATACCTAATAAATCTCAAGGTAATAATGTGATCTTTGTTATTTATAATGTTTCGAAGAAATATGAGAATTTTCATCCAATTTCAAATATAATGTTTTTTGATCAGCTCTATAGAATATATATTTATTATATAGTTAGAATACATATAGCCTATATCTATTTTGTATTTCACAGTGATCTAGGATTTGCAACCAATTTTTTTAAAAATTACATTATAAGTAATTAGATGATGATTTATGTTTTAGTAAAAAAATTACAGTCAATTTAATTAATAGTTATAGTGAAAAAATTGTAATTTGGTGGGTATTCTTCGAGATTTCTCTTTGGATTACAAATGATGTAGGGATCATCATATTTCATTAGTATATTTTTTTTATTTAATCAATTTTCATTCCTATTTTTTATTTCACAATTTGATTCATTATTTGTAAAGTAGTTTTGGACTCAAACATGTTTGGTTGAAGGAAGTTATAGAAACTTATTTGAACCCAAAATGGTAGAAGAGATTCATGAAAAGGTAATGTTGATTTAGTGATAAATGAGAATTGATCATAGAAGGTAAAAGAGAAATGTATATAACAAGTGGAAAAAAATTTCATTTCATTTAGGATATCATTTATTTCTTAAAATGTATCCTTAGAGAGGTGTGATTCATTTTGGGAGAAAAATAAATTCATTTCTATTGATTTTTTAGTATATAATAAATTTTGGTGAATGTTGGATCATTTTATTACCATGAATCATAACCTGTATTATTATCTAAGGTACATGATCTGTTTATCATTTCATTGTTAAAGAAACAATTACATTATGTTTCTTTTGTTTTGATCCTAGATATATATCAATTAGAGAAGAAAAATGTTTATGTGAAAAATCTAGATTAGATTTCTGATCCTAGAGATACAGTGTAATTAAATAAAATTACTCTCCTATTTAATGTTTTTTGCATAAACTGTACTATTTTAAAGAAACCATGGGAATCTCAAAAGTATATGAGAGAAAAATATCCTCACTTGTTTAGTAATTAATTAAATTTTGAGGATAAACATTACTTAAGGGGGAGTAATATGGATACCCATGTAGTGTAAATAATAAATCTATTTCATTAATTATTAATGTCCGTAATTAGACTTTATGGAGTCATATCACTATTATAATTTTATGTAATTTATCTATTAAAAAATAAAATAGATTTTTTCTAACTAAATTGTATTCCAGGAGTAAAATAATTTTATCTTGAAGTTGAATTTCTATATTTTAGAATTTTAATTTGATAAAAGATAATTATATTTTCCAATAATCATGTCAAACATTTCATAGTGTATTTTTGTGGATTTTTTCTAAACATGTTTATTTTTAAGTGAACAGTCAAAAATATAGTTTTCACGAATATCAACACTTTTATGATATATTAATATTAAATAATGGATTAAAAATATCTAAAAACATTCTTTAAACAATATAATTATTCTATGGACAAAATCATGAATTAAAACATATTTTGTTTATTTTAGAATCATATGATTTAAATTTGTATTCTTAGGTTATTTATATTCAAATTAATTTTTTTTATTTTTTATCCATTAACAAGGAGGTTTAATGAGAATTTTTAGTTTCAGAGTGGTTATAATGGAAAGTAACTATCATTTATTGATAATAAATAAAAAATTAATTTGAATAATAAATATTCCAAAAACCTAGGCCCAAATTATAAAATAATCAATATTTTAACCATAAAACTCTCTTTTCATAATGCATTATTACCACCTCTCATTTACATTGTAAAATCACATTCTATTCACTTTATCTCAATCAATATATATTGAAATACGTCCCCCAAACCCTTAGTCACATATTAATGGTTATAATATATCCAAAAAATAATATATGAATACTTAAGGTGTTTTTTAGAGAGGTTATCCACAGAAGGGTTATATTTTCTAAGAAACACTTTTATATTTTATTCTTCATAAAACATCTCCAAATACTTGATAATAATATTTAAATAATTTAATTAATATAAATATTATATTTTAATATTTTATATTTTATATAAAAAATGTTATATACATTATTTACATTCAAAGAAAATTGAAACCATTATTCATGTGTACGTGCGACTACCGCCTCTTTGGACAACACATTTCATTTTTCATCATTGGCTCACACATACAGTTTAAATGAAGTATTATATGAATAAGTATAATATTTTTGAAATTATTATGATTATAGAACGATAAAAATATATTTGAAACATTTATCATCGATTCATGGTATAATGGAAACGTCACAGACATGTACATGAACACTACTGCATATATGAAATGTCGTGTTATCATTTTTCATTAACAAATTATATAAGTGCTTTAATAGTTCTATTTAGGAAATATAGTTGATTTTTATGAAATTATTGAGATACTTTAATGATTATGAAACCATTATAGAAATTGTTTTTCCCTGATTAACATAGTGTGGTAGTTTTTGACTGAATGAGGAACACAAGTAAGAGATCCAACTTTAAAAAATTGTGTAACCAACCTACAAACATCAACATGAATGACATCCCAGTATATTGGGAAGAAAAAATTCACATTTTTTTTAATTAAAGTGTAGTATTTCTCACTATTCATTAAAAATGAACATTATAAAAAAAATGAAAATTTACCCAAAGTAAATTTTTATGTTACAATTATAAGGAATACTTTTATTTTTTCAAATAAAACATATGAAAGAGAAAAACACTATATTTAAAAGGGGTTCTCCATCAAAAGGTGTTAGACAACCATTTAAAAATATTAGAGTTTATCATGCTTTAAAATCAGATTCATTATTACATTAATCCTTGAAACTTTCTTTGATAAATGTAAAAACATTATACAAACCTGTATAATCATATTTTAGCTCATTCTATTCATTCCTGATAATACAATGAATAGGCGTTAACTACCAAAAAAATAATATTATATTTTTTTGAGTATTACTCATCTTTGTGTGAAACAAGAGATTTAAGAGAAAACCATCATTGTGTGTTGGGTACGCAATCAAACATAGCATTCCCATTAAATTAAAACTAATATTTAACTCAAAAATATTAATTAATATGAAAATACCATAATATTTATTTACCTAGGATATTCCATACCGGGATGGAACAATCGGTGAAATCAGTTCAGTGATATATGGTTGGAATTATGGCTGATCTATGTTTAGTAATATTGTGCTAGAATAGGGTGTGAACCCAGTTTAATAAAGGACCTTTTTCACTAATATGGTCTTGACAGCAATACCTTAACTACAAGGGAAGACATTATAAAAGCTATTTTGTTTCACATAAGTCCATGTTTTATTCCTCTGATATGCTTTCATGGATTATGTTTTTTACTTACTTGTGATTAATGCCTTTTATATTCCATTATTTATGCTATGATTAATGTATATGATATTAAATATGATGGGTATGATCATATAGTTCCATGATCACGTTCTGATACCCTTACACCCATGATTACAATTTCATATCTCCCTGGTTTACCCTTACTAAGAATTTGATATCACCCCTTTCTTATGTTTCATTTCACCACATTACGAATAATGGTTTTTGGTTGAATAACTAAAGGCGGAGATCATTATAAGAGATTTTGGGGATATTTTAGCATGATAGAATATTTTGTATCCATGTCTCTAAAGACACTAAACTATTATGGTCCTCAGACATATATTTTTGTAATTTATAGAGAATTTATCTAAAATTATATAATATCCATGTTTGTAATGACATGGTAACAATAGTTATAAGTTTTAATTTTTGTGTTTTGGAGTCTCTAGGTTTATGTTTAGCCTATTCACGGTTTGATTACATGGTATTTCGGTTAACCATATAGCTTATGAAGGCGGAGTGTGTTTTAAAATCAATTTTTTCTTTCACAATTTGACTTTCACAGATATTTCATGGTTAAGGGAAACCATGTGTGTCCTAGTATAAATCATGTATCTCCTTTTTGGTGTCAATGACAGGGAACACGTCTTGTACATGGTTATGGAAAATGTGTGGAATGTATAAAGGATATTCTTCAATTTATGATAAATCTGTGGTGAATGATTGGCACACAATATCCCAAATTGTGTGGCCAACCCTTGTTGGTTTTCCCTATTCTAATATAGGGTGAAAATGGTTGGCACACACCTTGTAAAAATGTTCGGCCTAACCGTGCGACTTTCAGAGGTAATTAAAAAGTTGAATTACCTCTTTTCCCCTCATATGATTTTAATTTGGGGTTTCCTCCCCTTTCTTGACCAAGGCACTCTAGGGGGGGTCATTTCAACCCTTCTCCCTTGAACACCTTTCATCATTGAATCTCCTCAAAGGATACTAGGTAATATTATTTTGGATATTTAATTGATTTCCCCCTTGTATCCCCTCCCTCATATTGATTCCTAGTGTTTCCTTTGTGTTACCCCTCTTGCAATAACCCTAGAGGGTTGGGATTATGTGTGAATTTATTTCATTTATGTTAGGTTGTGTAGATTAAATTTTGGTCTTAGTTATTTGTTCTATCAAAGTTTCATTATGTGCACACGTCATTGAGGTATCTGTTTCCATAAATTTCATTTCGGGTACAATAAAATTTATGTATGTTTGTTTTTAAATAATTTATAAATGTGTTTCCCATTATTGAGATGTGGTTGTGTGATTTTTTATGGTGCTTTCATGATGGATAAATTTGTGTGAAAATATTTTCTAACAGATTTCATTAATTGTGCCTATACATAAATTCATTAAAAGTGTTTGATAAAATAAAAAATGGTTTCTAAAGATGAATTTTTGTGTTTATAATTTTTTTATCCTTTATTAGGATTCATAAAGTCAATTTGGTTGTGAATTAGGTTTTTTTGTTGAAGTTAGTAACATTTATGGTTTGGAACTTATGTGTTGATTGTTGGGTTTAGTGGAAAAGAGAGCATTCCTTCATTAAAAAATGGTTTTTGGGTACTATCATGAACACTTATAAAGTGTCACTAGATGTTAACACATCCATGAAATCATAGGGTGAACTTATGGATCAATACTAAAAATAATAATGGCCAATCATAATGAAGCTTCCATCAAACTATGGTTTCAAAAAGGATTCTATACATTTTCCTTTTTTTCATTTCCAATTTATCATCATAAATGGACCTTTAAAACTCATATTGTATTGAAAATATATCATTGGATTATAAATTATGAGAGCGTTATTTTAAGAGAATTTAATTGTGGTTTCAAATTTATACACTAAGGCTTGGTCTGTTTGGTAGTTTTGATCTAGCAGGGTTTCTAAAATAACATAAAGGAATATTTGGCACCATTGAGTGAGTTTCATGTTTTTTCAGGGTTTTGGGAAATAGTCATTTGAAATAGATTTGGTCTTCAGGAAAATATAAGGCACTATTGGAATAGTAGGACATTTTCTAAAATTGTTGAATGCTTGTATGGTGTAAAGGCCCAATAGGAAATTGTGTACGGCTTGGTGTGTAGTGGGAACCACTTTGGTGAATCCTATAATGATAGATTCATCACAGTGGTGGTGTTATTGTTTGGTTAAGGAAATTAAGGTTTTTTGTGTTATTTGTTTGATACACATGTGTAAGGACCTCCCCATTCACTATATACTATTATCACATGATTCTTGGGTGTGATCTAGCGGGATGAGTGATAGCTCATTTTTGACCTCGATAGGTTGGGTTTTTACCCCTAGATTATCTATGAGGCTATGTGTCACATACCACTTTATTCTGCGTTTAGAGCTTCTAGTTGGTTGTTGACAAGGTAGTTTCACCATAATCTAGAAGGTTATTTCCATTTGATTATATTTGGAGATTTATTTCAGATATTTCTAGGAAATCTCCATGATTGAACATATGTTTTTTATGTTTAATTCTACTATATGTTGGAGATTATCCCTTTTATTTATACCTCCATGTTATATTCTCTTAATATTTAGCATTGTTTCAGGTTTCTTGGTGTGTTTTTTCACTCATGTTCTGGTTTTTCAGACATGTTTTAGAATGGAGAATTGTTTCAAAAATGGATTTATGTGTGTGATATTTTAAAAGTAAATTTATGGAAAATTGTTTTTGGTATTTTAAAGTTATTAAAATACTATTTTATAAATTGATTTCCCACTAGTGTTTATGTAATGTTTAATGAAATATTATTTAGGTATTCTTTGGGTATTTGCAACTAAGATGTATATGATCATTATGTACATATTTCTCACATCATTTGTAGATCTAAGAAACTTTGCAGGTTCATGTTTCTAGATCAATTATGCCTTCATAGAAAGTTGTTCATGTGGTTAGTGGTGATGAAGAGGTCATGTTTATATCTGGTTGGGTTTTTGGTTTTCCATTCGCTTTATCTTGTGGATATGTTTTATTTAACCATTATTGTATATGGATTAGTGTTGTATTGATTGATGTCCAATTATTTTGGGTTATGTTTTGTTCTTATATTTCTTATTTGATCATAGATTTTTTGGTAGAAATCATTCCCTTTTTGATTATTATTAAATCCTAGCACTAGTTTCTAGCTTGGGGATTTTGAAAGCCTCTCAAACCTAGTCTCGGTCCAGGTCAGGTGTTAGGTCAGATTCCACCTAGTTTGGTTCATTAAAAACTGATATCAGAGCATCAATTTTTTATTTGGGATGTTTGTAATTTGGAGATTATGACATTCAGAACATGAGAGGTAGGTATGGGAACAATGTCATGAGTCCTTCCTCATCCTATGCCTCTATTTTCCATGGGTAGTTAGGTATTTAAGTCTTTTAATTTGGTTTTGTTTTTTGGGAACAGTATTGATAATAGTGGTGATCGAGTGTCATGATATGATCTCCTATGGAGTGGTGACCCCTTTAGTGATTTAAGGTAGGGTTCAAGGTCCTCTTAATGGTGAGCGCCTTACTGGGTCATGGTACACTAACAATTTTTCCTTTTAATTCATGAATACTATTCACACATATACAATTTTTTGAATGAGATCTATTTTTTTTCAGTTGGTTTGAGTAGATTGTCAAAATGAAATTGGTTTTGGGATAAATGTTTCTTGAAAAAGAAAATAATTCTGTCATTGGGTTTTATTGTAACAGTGAGACTTGGTGTTGAATTAGTTTTGAAATATGATTTTATTACTTTGATAAAAGTATATTTGGAGGAAGGTTGTTTGAAATTTGATTAAAAATAACATTTTTTGAATGAATTTTTATGGTTTTTGGGTCATTTTTGGTTTTTATGTTGGTGTTTTGGATTTGGGTTTCCCCCTTTGGTTGTGTTTTATTGTTGTTGATTTTGGGTTTTGTCTCCCTTGTGTTTTTCAAATTGTACTACCCAAAATGGTCTTCATGGTTTCTGGCATGTTTCAACTAGTTGTTGGCATTGTACAAACTCCTAGAGAAAGTAGTGGATCCTAGTTATTCTAAGTATTTTCCTATTTTATGTGATGATTGAGATCATTTAGAGGTAGTTGAAAGTCTTAAAATTTTTTAATGAGTATTTGGATCATTGTGGATTCCTAAGGTTGTGAGGGTACGATATGTTCTATATTGGTTTGAAGTTCCAGTTTTAGATTGGGGGTATGTGATCATTCCATCATTATTGAAATGTTGAATGTATTATGAGGTTTTTAAGAACATTTTATTCTGGTGGTTGATACCTGAGGAGGTTAAGGATTGTAAATTGGTAATGTTGTTGGGTTTTCAGGAAGGACAATGAATATTGAAGGCTAATATTGAGCATTTCAAGGATATGGGTTCTTTATATACATATATAGAATTATGGGACTAATTGAATACTACTATCTTAATTTAGATCCTTCTTTTATAGATTAAGGAGCATGTTCTCTAATCAGGTGAGGTTTGGTTTATGAAGTTGGTGAATGAGGTATCAATTGCCGAGTTGGTTCCTTGAATGCTGTCAGATTTGATTGATAAAATAATCATTATCTGAGCTCAATAAGGTTATCCATTTAGAAATTAGTTTATTATATAAAATCTTATTTGGGAGGAGTATCTTTTTTCGGTTCCATCTTCTGGTTTGTCAGACCATTTAATCGTGTGATTCTAGTGTGGTTGGTTTAAGCATTAAAATCCTTATTTTTGTTATCCTATAAAGGAATGTGAATGGGGGTAGATGTTTGGGTCACATATAGAAGTCCTGCAAGTGATTTTTCATTAGATTAAGTATCATTATAAGGATTTCATATCCTGAATGTGGGGAATTAGATGATTCAATATTTCAAGGATCCATCTATAGGCCCTATTGTGATGCTCTACATGTAGTCATGAATCAATGAGGGTTTGGGGGAACAAGGAGTGGGAACAATTTAAATCATTTGTTTTCATTTTATAGTCTTTTATATGTTTTTCACTATTTGATTTTTTTTTTGTTTTTTTAGTTATGTGTTTTTTACTTATGGATATGAATCGTAGGGTGGCTAACCTTTCTAGGATCATTTTTAGTTTTCAGTTGTGCTAATTTTTTAATATTTTTCATTATGGAAGTTATGAATTGTGTCCTGGTTCAATGTTTTATTAAATAATCATCTATGTGTTTCCCCTTATTCCTTGGGGGTGGTTATTTGTGTTGGTGGTTACCATGTTTTTCTCCCGTTTGTGGTGATTTTTATAGTTTTGGTTTTTTGTTGTGCTAGGTTTCTCGGTGTTGTTCATGCTAGACAGGTTTATATAATGGGGAGAACCCTCCTCCTTTTATGTATTTTTAATTATGATTTTGTTAAGAGTTGTTCAGGTGCGACTTATAGTGTGAATGGTCACCCTAATTTTTGTGGTTTTATTCATCTTCATTCAGGTTTGGGGTTGAGTTTTTTTATCATTCATAGGGGTACATTTTTGGGTGATGAAATTGTTTTTCGTAGGGAGAATTTTCACACCCAGAACACATATTTTAAATTATTTTATTATATTCATGCCTCAGGTTCTTTTGTAGGAGATTCAAGTCAATTATCTAGTTTTAATTATTTATTTTTTGAGTCACTAGGTTTTTTTAGAAGATGAATGGTTTGATTTCACGGTTTGGGGGTTAAAATTTGGGCCTGTTGAGGATAAGGGTGTTTTCAATTAAGTTCCATCTTGTATATTTTAAATTTAATGGATTTGAAATGGTTTGAGTAAATATTTATGATTCCTTGGAGAGACCATGCCGATCCTTTTTGGTGTTTGGGACATGTTTCCAGACTAGCACACTTTTAAGGAAACCTTACGACAAGCGTGTGCGGTCTGTTGTAATATTTGATAGAGTCATCATACATAGTTGGAACAATGTTTTTCAAAATCATCTTGTAAAACTATGTAGGGTTTTATTATTTTTCATTATGGTGCCCATGGTTGGAGAATAGTTTAGAATACCATGCATCCAAACATGGATACTTGCCCAGGTCATTAAAATGGTGAAATTGCCTCTTTCGCCCTCTTATGTTTTAACCGTATTTTAGGGCTTACTCCACCTTATCAACCTAGAAACACTAGGTGCCTCCCAAAAACCCTTATACCATGATCTATATCGACCATTAATGATCATAAATGGTTTCTATCTAATATTGTTTTGGTTTTTTAGGATTATTTCATCCTCTTCCCCCCTTATTCTCTTAGTTTCATGGTCTTTCCTTCTTGGAATATCGGTTGGATAATCTATAGAGGATAAAGTTCATTTTAGTATTGATTTATATGATGTTCGGGTGTGAGTATTTACTTTTAGAATTTTTTATCCCTTCTCCCATTGTTTTGTAGTTTTACACATGTAATTGAAGTAGGTGTATCTATTAATTTCATTTCTGGAATATTCGAATCATTTCATGAGTGTTTATAAATAATTTATAATTTTTTTTCATATTATATTTATGTATTTTTATAATTTTTTATGGTTCTTTTATGTTGGAAAAATTGGGGAAAAAAGGTTTTAAAAAGGTGTTACTTAATTGTTTCTTCAATAAATCCATGCAAAATGTTTGATAAAATTCTAATTGATTTTTAAAGATGAATTTGGCTGTCTTTTTTAATTTGATTTGGCTATGAATTGGGTGTTGTGTGTTGAGGTTGTTGACTTTTATAGTGTATTTATTTTATGAGAATTATTGTGTTTGGTGATAATGCAAGTGATATTTATTTGAAAAATGAATTTTGGATACTTTCATGAATAATTGAAATGTTTTATTGGATGTTATAAAATACACATGTTTAGGGGTTGTACATATGTATAGAAAAATAATTATAATGTCCCTTGATAATTATGATTCCCAAAAACTTCCTCATCTCAAAGTCATATCTCCATTTTCTCGTTTTCATTCCCTCTTCCCCGTCTCAAATATACCTTTCAAACTCCAATTTATTTAAAATTTGTTCATTGGATTATAAATGGTGTCATGGTGAGATAAGGGTATATAAAATTTAATTTAAATGTACTATATATGGTCCAGACCCTTTAGCACGTTTTGATGTGGCACAGTTTCTAGAATGACATAAAGGCCCGTTTGGAACCTTCAAGTGTGTTTCATGTTTAATATTGATTTGGATATTAGTTATTGGAAATTAATTTTTTATTCATAGAAACGAATGTCCCAATTATCATGATAGAATGTTTTGGAAAAATTATTGAATGATTTTATGGTGTGAAGGCTTGGTTGGCACTTTCGTTTGGCTTGGTGTGTGATGGGAACCTTTATGGTGGATCCTCTAAGGGGAGGGTCATTGCATCGGTGATGTCAGTGTTTGGTATAGGAAATCATGGTGGATATGGATTATTGGTTTTATCCAAAAAGAGAGTAAATACCCATTCATTTTGTACTACTATCATGGGATTATTATGAGTCATTTATAGGGTCAATTTCGGGTTTATTTTCAACCTTGATTAGAATGGATGATACCCCCATGATTACATGAGAGGTTAGGTGCTTCTGAATTAAATAGTTTAGAGCGGCCATTTGGTTATTAACTGTAAAGATACACCATACACAGATATATGAGTCAAATTTATGTATGTACATGAAATTATTTTAGATATAATTAATGAATTTCCACGATTTAGTGTCTGTATGTTATATTCACTTCTTTTTCATTTTGGAGGTTATCCATTATAGTGTATGCATATTTTTTAGTTTAATTCATCTTTACAATTTCCCAAGGTATCATGGAGTGTGTTTTATTTGTATTTGGTTTACAAATTGAGATTCTTAATGATGTTTTTTAGTGGAATGTTCTATGTGTTTTTTTAAAAGAAATTTTGTGAAAGTCTGTCTAGTTTTTTAATGTGATTAAAATATACTTTTCTAAAAACATTTCAATGTAGTGAATATGGATTTTTTTGGAAAACAAATGTGTGGATTTTGCGGTGACTTCATAATAAATAATTTTTTACACCTTAATTGTTCCACTTGGCATCGGAATAACCAAAATATTTTGTAGGTTCAGGTTTCTGTTTTGTTTTTCCTTTTGGTCATGTTAGTCTTATCGTTGGTGCTGACCAAGACGTCATATAAAGATATTGTTAGGTTTTTTGTTTTACTTGGGCTTCATCCTCTAAATTTGTTTTGTTTGGATTATTTTTTATTTTTATGACTGTATTATTTACTTAATGTCATTTATTTTTGGATATTTTTCATGCTATGTTTAGTGTTTTGATACTGGATGTTTATGATGAAATGATTCCGTTTTTTATTTTCTTTGGTGGATGACACTAGTCGCCAGCCCAGGAGGATCAGATATTCCTCTCAAAACATGTATTAGACCAGATCAGGTGTCATATAAGATATAGTCACATCCTAGTTCAAATAATTATAAAACTCATTATTTCCTGATTTCTTTTTTTTTGGAATACCATAACATCATTTGTGGACATTTGGAATATCACCTCCTTAGAGAAATGTGATTCATTAATGATTTATAAGGACTATATTATGGATGTTTTGAATTTTAAATTATATTAAAAAGTACATATTTTCTATATTAAAGTCATAATTATCTATATTTATATATAATATATCATTTTATTATTTCCATTTCACCCATTGAAAAAGGGATAATGTCATTTATGGACGTGTGGAGTACTGCCTCCTCATATCGATTTGATTCTTCATTTTTCATCACCACATAACAATGATGATATATATATGTATATATTTAATAAATAATAGGTTATTTTTGATATAATTTACATTATGTAATGATAAATGTAACTTACCTTCTTTCCATAATGATCATTGAAGAATGATAATGCTCCTCATGCATATGCACCACCTACCATCTCTATGATTGTAATGGTGGTATATTTTTCATAACTGTCCATTATGTATGATTCTAAAGGTATAATTGATCTATAAATTTTGTAATTTTTTCATGGTCATTACTATGGATATTTTTAATTAATGAACACATTATCTTGAGTTGAACTATATAAGTATGTTTTGACACTTAAGCAAAATATGGTCAAAACATCATACTTAATCATTATTGAATTAGTAATTTTATATTAATTGTATTTTATTTTAATAAAACGAATAAAAATATTGAAAAAAATTAGAATCAGGTAAATAATTAAAAATATTTTGTTATTACAAAATATATTGGACAATCATTACCAATCAGACTCAAGTTACGTAATTTTCATCTCAATTTTCACATATGTGAGATAAATTTCATATTAGCCACTTAATAATATCAGGAGGGATAAATAATATCAATTTTGATATTTTATACAAGGATTTATTTTATCTAAAATTTATTTAAATGTTTTATTTCATGATTATTTCTTCTATGGATTTTGATTTAGATATTACCATTGTTTTAACGGGGTTTCATGTGATTTTACATTCCATTGATACTAATTTATTATTATAGACCTAATTAATTTTATATAGTGAATGTACTACCATATGAATTTTTATATCACGAATTTATTTAATTCTTGATATTATATGTTTTAATTGATTTAATCCATTCATAGATCTCATGATTCAAAAATTACTCAAGTTGTAATGGATTCTCTTCTCACTTCCTACATCTTTGAGATAAATGTTATATTCATCACATAAATATTCATTTATGGTGTATCCACATCAAAATATGATATATTATATCATGAATAATTTTATCATCACGGTATTTTTATGTCTCATTTGATTATTATTACATCTAGGGCTTCTGATTAAAATATAACCATAATTGTAAGTGGTTTAATCTCAATTTACATCCAAATGAGATATATTTGTTATTATGTACCTAATTACTTTTTCTGTGAATATAAAGACTTATAAATTATTATATCTTGAATTTAATTTATTTTATGATATTCAATTATATAATAGATTTTATCCTTCCACATATTACATGATTCAATGTTTACTCAATTTGTAAGGGATTTTCATATCACTTTTACATCTTTGAGATAAATGTCATATTCTCCACTAACTTATATTTGTGCAATATAAACTACCCTAATTGATATATTATAACATCAATTATTTTATGATCAAGGTATTAATGTTTTTAATTTGATTATCATTAATTTTTTGGTTTCTGAGTTAGATGTTATCATGGAATCAAGGGGATTCCTCTCTATTCAAATTTCATTGAGACATATTTGTTATTATGCACATAATTATTATTTTTGGAGTATATAATTCCAATTATTTTATTTTATGATTCATATAATTGAATTTATGGGGTTCTAAAAATACATTTTAGAATTTATATTCTATGGATTCTATGTTTCCAATGTTACTAAGGTTGTAATAGATTTTTGTCACAATTATACATCTTTGAGATGTTTATTATTTTATACAACAATATTATTTTTTGAGGTGTAATACTACTCCATTGACATGTTATATCATGAATCTAATTATTATGAGGTTAATATAAGTCCCATTAAATATTATTACTTCATGGAGATTGTGACTCATATGTTTTTAAACGGTATGGGTCACATTAAATGTTTTAAAGTTATTTTCCCCAAAAAAATGTTTTAATGATATTTTATGGTAATTTCCATTCCTAAAACTCAAGAAACCTTATTGTTACTTATCCTCCACTAGGAATATTTTATATTGATACTATACTCATTCTTTCTTTGAATGGATTATTATTTTTTAAAGATATTATATAGAACATGTTCCATTTTCATAGGTTAACCATGATTCAATGAGATCAATATGAAATCGACTTCTTTTCCAGGTGTTAACCGTGTATAAAAAAGACCATTAAAGAATCCATTTCTTTTATAAGGGTTATTCACAATTCAATTATGTTTTTTTGAAAACCTTGTTTAATTTCTATGGGTTGCCCATATTTCAATGATATTTTTAAAGAACCTGTTTCATTTAAGTTGGTTAATCCTGTCTGAGAGATATTTTTATGATATCTATTTATTTTCCAAGGGTTTATTAATTCTCAAATATATTATTATGAAACACAATTGTTTGTATGTGTTAGTGATGTTTTAAAGATATTATTGTAAAACATATTTCCTTTACATGGGTTAATCATGTTTTTAAAATAAAAATGGGGGTTCCCATGAGTAATGATGAAATGTTTTATCTATGTTACTTATTAATTATTTAGTTCTTAGAAATTATAAATAATAGTTTTAGAAAGATAGTGTTGAGAAATCCAATTGCATCATAACTTGGGGTGACACAAATAACCTAAGAAAACCCTTTATAGATTTACATGGGGTGTCTAAGATAGAAGTGGGAATATCGGTCCAACATAACAAGGAGTGGCCCAGATAACACGGGGAAAGAACGCTATATCTTGAAATGGGGTTGGAAAAATAACATCATCCCTAGCCTGTTATAGCTCTCCAATGTATTGAGTAATGAAAATTTTTAATCTTGGACATATGAATATTTCACTTTAAATAATTTTTAAAGGGTTTGTAAATGGTTTTATCAATGTGATTATCCATATTACCAAATAGATATTTAATTGTTAGTTATGATTTTATAATGTTTTTAATGATCGATATTGACATCTCATGGATTTTTATTATTGAATTTGATGAATCTTTCCTTTTATAATTTTTTTCATATTAGATGATTTGGTTATTGAGGGATTTGAGTTTTTTATGATTCTCTCATGAACATTAATTATTTCATCATACCAAAACACACTATTATTCTCAATTATGAAATTTTATTTGTTAATTGTTATATTATCCATTATGAATATTTTTAGTTCACCCATCTCATGTTTCCCTTTACCAATGATCGAATTAAAACATTAAACAATTGATGTATATAAGTGGTATCACAAGGATGATGTTGAAAACCTATTGTGAAATAATTAAATATAGGTTAAATGGAAGAAATATTCTTTTTAAGAATTTTTAATTGTTTATGTAAGATCTTGTACAAATTCTCAAAAACTCTACACATTAATGGTCATCCAGAATGTATGTAATCAATGTTGTTATTTTTATGGTGTAATGATTTATGGAAAAAAATGGTTCCCAATTTTCTAAATTATAACTAGAAAATTAATATAATGTATTTTAGAATAGTATTTGAGTGTATGGGTCTTGTGATGTTATATTTGGATTCAATAGTCAGTTTAGATATCTTCAGTGATTAGGATGATTTCATATGTGGTCATCTTAAGTGTTATGAATACCTTTAATGCACTATAATCCAATAGTTGATCATAATTCTATGATCCTAGAAACCCCACATGAGTTTTTTATATAATAAAATTTTAAGGTTATCATTTATATTTGGAGAATATATTTTCTTGGTTTGAGGTATTTTTACCCCAAGAATCAACATGATGTTATTTTAGGTATGAATTAATTTTTATGATTAATGAAAAAAATGAGAAAACCCATATGCACGGTGACAAACCAGCATATCTGGTGAGGATGTGGGGCCTCAAACCATGACTAAATATTGATATGGGTTTCATAAGATATCATTGTCCTTCAAGATTTCATGGTTATATGGAAATGTTTTGGTAAAATATTTTTTTATTTTTAAAATATATGGGATTTTATTTGAAGAATAATTATTGATTTAAGATGTAAAATTATATGGTGAAATTATTCTAATATTTGGGTTCAAATAAAATTAATGAATGATTTGAATAATTTTAAGGATAGTTATTAATGGAATAATTTAGTTTGATGCTTGGGTATTACTTATTAGATTTTTTTATTAATGTATGATATCATGGTTTATTAATTTTGAGAATTATCTTACCATTTATTATTATTTTTGTTTAACATTCAAAGATACGACAAATCAATTTCTATCCCTTTTATGGTTATATGGAATTTAAAATTTTATTTATTATGTTTTAGGAATATAGAAATTCATCTTGAATACTCATCATTTAGGAAGAAAGATGACATTTTGTTGTAAATTGACTAAAGAATGAAATTCAACTCATTAAGTAAGTATATTTCATTATTATTTCAATACATATAGTAAAGTAAATCCCAAAAACATTTGAAATGGATGTTAAAGTAAAATGTTATCACACTAAAATTAGTTTTAATGATATTAATGAAATTTTCCACACCTATTTGGTTGGTATTTTTTTAATTGAATCTCGCTTTACGACATTCTATATCACTCGGTATTAGTCCATGAGAATTAGATTTCCATTCAAAATCAATAAATTTATCTCCTACCAATGTTCTCCATATATAGAATCCTAAATATGAGTAAATTATAGGGACCTTTATGTTTCCCGCTTTACATTTTTAAAGTATTATTTATTAACCCCTTATGTGATGTTGGTTTAAATTAATGAACTCTAAAAAGTTTAATTAATCGATAACCAAGACAAATTTCTATGGTGAAATTCATTTTAAAGGGGGGGGGGGGTAGGATGCATGATGCTAAGATTTTTTGAAATATATTATTTTTAATAAATTTTTTTTATTTAGTTTTTATTTTTTCAGAGACTATATTTTTTAGCTTTCATAACACACAACACCATGTCTATCTTTGTAATGGCCCGAACCTCTCTGGTCCACTACTTTGTGAAAATGTGGTGTTGGAGGTGTTCCAGGAGGTCAAGGTGACTTATCTCCCAGCCGCGCCCTACCGGTAGCTCGGTCTACCGGTAGCCGCAGCCTACCGGTAGCTCGGTCTACCGGTAGCCGCTGCCTACCGGTAGCCGCTGCCTACCGGTAGCTCGGACTACCGGTAGCCGCAGCCTACCGGTAGCTCGGTCTACTGGTAGACACCACTTACCGGTACCTTGGTCTACCGGTAGCCGCAGTCTAGCAGTAGCTCGGCTAACACTTTGCCAGATTTCTAGTTCTGTGACCAGTGTTTCCAGAATCCTAAGAGCTACCGATTCCTTCCATTGCCAAATTTCTAGTTCTGTGAACAGTGTTTCCAGAATCCTAAGAGCAATCGATTCCTCCCTTTGCCAAATTTCACGTTTGAACAGTGTTTCCAGAATCCTAAGAGCTACCGATTCCTTCCTTTTCCAAATTTCACGTGTGAACAGTGTTTCTAGAATCCTAAGAGCTACCGACTCATTCCTTTGCCAAATTTCACGTTTGAACAGTGTTTCCAGAATCCTAAGAGCTACCGATTCCTTCATTTTCCAAATTTCACATTTGAACAGTGTTTCCAGAATCCTAAGAGCTACCGATTCCTTCCTTTGCCAAATTTGACGGTTGAAGAGTGTTTCCAGAATCCTAAGAGCTATCGATTCCTTCCTTTGCCAAATTTCACGTTTGAACAGTGTTTCCAGAATCCTAAGAGCTACCGATTCCTTCCTTTTCCAAATTTCACGTTTGAACAGTGTTTCCAGAATCCTAAGAGCTACTGATTCCTTTGCCAAATTTCACGTTTGAACAGTGTTTCTAGAATTCTAAGAGCTGCCGATTCTTTCCTTTTCCAAATTTTGAGTATGTGAATAGTGTTTCCAGCTTCCAATAGTTTCGCCCCTTTGACATTTTCTTTGACATAAAATACATTTTGAAACCTTATTTTAAGGACTTTAAGGCCGACTCAAAGGCCATAAATCCTATATTAATTATTCCTAAGGTCGGGATGTTTTTACTTGGTCAAACCGCGTGGGTTAATGCGATCTGTTTTTAATAGAGAATATATCGGATCTTAAAACATCACCTCTCTAATTTTTTTTAAAAGGAACGAGATATCATTCTTCATTTTTCTTCCTCCTGGTTCTCATTTATGAGACGTTAGAACCTTGCAATCATTCCCATAGGAGTTTCACAATCAAACGTTACTCGGATCCGTTCTGCTCTGTTTGATGCAACCAAGGTGTGTCGATCATTCTTCCATATAAGTTGTCGTGAGAGAAGGATTGTGGCCCATTGTGTGGATAAAGGACGTCAATAACTCTTCGTGGTAGGGGATTCATGGATTCTCTAATTGTGTATGTGCAATTGTAGAATTAGCATGATTTAGTCCTTTGGATCACAATGAAATTGACCTAATTAAATACTTGAACCGGATTAAAAAGAATTGGTTGATCGTATGACTTTTCTTTATACCGTGATAACGGTTTGCCTCTTGTTTTATAGTTATAGTGATATCTATGTTTTCTTTGATTTGTTGTTCGTTCATGATAGAAATTGATAATGAACGTAAAGATGGAATTAATTGGCTAAAGATAAAGAGGCATGCAAATTAATCTGGTTATTGCTGTTGTTGTAGTTGTTCTAATTTGAGGATAATAAAATTAGGTAAGTAAGCGTGGTTATTTAAATTGTGATAGCAAACTGATTAGGTCTCCCGTAATTGGATCCTACGAATAACTAATCTTCTAGTTCAATATGGATTAATGAACAGATTGTGTGAGAATTTTTAAAAGGGTTCTGAGTTACCCTCTTGTTGTTAAAGGGTCAAGAGCCATGGTTGTGATTGTTGTTTTCCTACTGCTTGTACTGTGATGTAAGCCTGGATGGGTGTTGTTATATGTGGAGGCCTGGAGGCCTTGTGGCTGTGGTAGCGGATGACACCTAGAGTGGCGAGATGCATCAGTTTATGCATGTGGGTGTCGGGGAGGACACCGAGGGTGATGGAATGGGATGGATGTGGTTGTTGGATTCTTTTGGGTTCTTTGAATGTTTATCTGTTTTGTTTTTTTTCCCACTGCTCAAGGGAGCTGGTCTTGCTTTCCCTTCTTCTGAAGGAGGTGAAGGCGCGCGGGGTATGCAATGTGCTTTCTGTGTTTAGCCTCTTGAGGGAGAATGGGTCTGTGCTCTTTCTATAGGCGGAAAAGACTCGTCTGGTAGTACATCTACTCACCGTGTTGAGCCTACTTTGTTTATAGTAGCATAAGATGCTTTTCTAGAATGCCTGGGAATGTGGGAAAGTAACTCTATAATGAATTTTTGATTAAATGGTGATAATCCACGGGAATGGAGGTGCTTGAATTTAAAGGAGATGTGAATCTAAAAAGGAGCAGTTGATTTTTGAATGTGATGCCAATTCAGTTTAATGTGGAATTGTTCATTCTAAATTACTGTTTAAAGAATTAATTAACGTACAGTAGAACTGATAAAATGATAATGGAGTAATCTAATTAATCTCTTCAAATGTTTGTGTGCTTATAGGATACCTTGTATTTGAAGTAGCAGCCTGGAGTCTGAGATACGTTAGCTGCAGTTATATCTAATACTAGGTAATGCCCATAGTGTGGATGTGAGTTACATATATATTCTGTACTTTTTGTGTTTCTATATGATACTCCACCCTGTCGGTAAGGGAAACTGACACCCCGAGGATTTTGAGCCCTGGGGGGTGTTTTCCCCAACATTGTGATGGGAGGTTGAATGGCTGACTACCCCCTTTGACCCCGCTCTCTTCTCTTGGTAGATCTTGGTGCTGTTAGGAATAGTGGTTAGTTTTAACCATATATGTGTGTAGAGGGCTATAATGGCTCATGGTTATTTCACACACATATATTATGGATATAGTATCCTATGGACTACTATAGGTGTAATGTCTATAGGCTGTGATGGCTTGAGGATCCCTACTCGGTGTATGGGCTATAATGGCTTAAGGTATAATACCTGATGAATGATACACGTTATGCGGGTTATGGTGGCTTTTGGAACTTACCTGGTTACTTTTGGTTGTGGGGATGGTGTGGTGCTTCGCCCAGGTGTCTGTCAGCAAGCCTTTGGAGAGAGATGCACAAGATGTATGTCATTAGGGCAAGGCGGAAAACCAGTGGGGAAGTAGTAGCGGGGTACCCTTGATATTCTTTACTATATTCTATATTCTTGTATTCGTTACTTGGTGAGAGTGGCCATAGTGAGGTTGGGAACTTAGTATACCTTTTTAGGTAACGAGTTAGTTTCACTTGTTGTTCACTGGACTTTAGCATGCTTTCTTTACTTTTGCACGAGAGGCTTGGGGAGGATCCTTCTGAGTATAATGCTATACTCACCCTATGTCTATATAAACTGTTTTTCAGGTAACCTGTAGTAGGTTGGAGATCAAGCTAGTTACTACTAGCTTGTGGTTGGACGAGGAGCTGTTCGGGCTTGTGGCTGCTGCCGTTTCACCTTCTTTTGGGTACTTTTAGTTTCCCCTTTCAGTTGTAGTACTTTTGCATGACATTTCATATATGTACTTGGATTTCTTTTATATTTCAATTATGAGATGGAGTTGGTTTGAGTCTATTATATCAATCTCTTCTAATGTGTTCTCTTAGAGGGTAATGCCTCCCATTTGTGTGTGTATTATACCCTCAGTTCTAGTCGCCAACCCGGGGCCTACTGGAGGCGGGACTCGGGGGTCATTATCTCTCTTCTCACATTGTCGGCCCAGGAGGGGTACACTTTGTGGGGAGGGGGTCATGACAGAGTGGTATCAGAGGTCTGGATGAGGGATAGGATGAAGTTTGGTGTTAGGCACAAGTGAGGATGCATTGGGTGGTAGGGCAACAATGTCATTCATGTTTAGAAAGTGGGGTAAACACTGGAGACTGGAAGAGACATAGGCGTTCAAGGCCCCCTATGATCTGTTGCACGGACCTTTAAGTTTACGATGGCTACTAAACAAAGTGATACTGGTTGCAGGGTAGAGACCTAGGAAAGGATCATGCATCATTATTCTTTGCGCCTGTGTTTGAATGGGTAGACCTTGAGATATGTAACCTGAAATTAATAAAACAAAAAAATTAATTAATTAATGATGAGTCTTCCATATTCCATGCTTAGGAGTTCTAACAGTTGTTATTTTACAGGTATGGCACCAGGTCGACGTCCTCGTCAGGTTTTCGTAGAAGATGCCCAGTAGGCTATTCCAGCAGATCACCGCCGAGTAGAGGTTGACGACGATGACACTTGGAGGAAGAAACTTCGAGAGTTTCAGCACCAGAGTCTACAAAAGTACGAGGGCTCCGTTTCAGATGCAGTCACAGAAGACTGGTTGGAGGAGATCGAGATAGGATTCAGTTCGATTCGTGCTCAGAAGGAACACTAGGTGTCCTTGGTTGTGACGATGCGGTGTGGAGCAGCGAGGCAGTGGTGGTTCTTGTTCCTCGGTGATCGTGAGGAGTCAGCAATCTCAAGGGAGGAGTTTCGAGACAGGTTTAGAGTCGAGTTTCTTTCGTAGACTGCGAAGGTGTCCAGTCGCCAGGAGCTTCTCACCCTTCGACAGGGGAGCTCCAGTGTTCGAGAGTTTGGAATCCGTTTCATGAACCTTCTACGATATGCTTCCGACCTGTTACCAGATGATGAGGCCAGGGTGAGGCATTTCGAGGAGGCTTTGCGTCCAGAGATCCAGCGCCAGGTCACCCCATTTATGCTGAAGACATATCATGAGGTGCTGGCGAGGGAAGATGTTGTTGAGAGGACTTTGGCCAGGACTAGATCGTCATGAGAGGGGAATCGTCATGATTCCTCACGAAGCAGAGCTCTGGTCCGGGGTTCCCAGTTTTCAGGACAGAAGAGTTTCCGTTCACCTGGGGGTAGGTCCCAGCCCTTCCCATATCGTTTCTCCGGAGGCAGAAACTCTCAGGACTATTCCAAGGGATCAGGCGCTTGTTGTTCTTGTGGTGGTCATGGTCATCAGTAGTGGGAGTGCCCAACTTTTCAGAGTAGTCATCGTGCACCGGGCGCTCCACTCAAGGTTCCTCCGTTGAGGCAGTTCCAGTCGAGGTAGCAGCAGCAGGTTGCACCAGTTTTAGATCACCAAAGGGTAGATGGAGTAGGCAGAGGATAGTCCCATGACACTTCCCATCCTCAGAGAGCAGAGCACGACCATGGTGGTGGTCATAATCAGGGTCAGAGAGGCCGTGGGGGAGGTCGTGGCCAGCTCCATGCTCTAGCGTTGCCAGCCCCAGGCGAACTAGATGCCGTTCGAGGTACCCTTTGCTTGTTTTCTACCTTGGTGTATGCATTGTTTGATTCAGGAGAAACACACTCCTTCATATCACCTACCCTTGTCCATGCATTGGGACTTGAGGTATAGAGGCTTCCAGTGCCCTTGGCATTGACTACGCCAGTTAGAGGTCAAGCTTACTTGTTTGAAGTATGTAGAGACTGTGAGCTAGTGTTGGGGCAACACCGCTCTTGGGGAGATTTCCTATATTTGCGAATACAACCATATGATGTCATACTCGGCATGGATTGGTTGTATTAGGTGCAGGATTTTTTGGATTTCTATAGGAAGAAGGTCGTTTTACTTGATGTAGATGGAGATAAAGTGGTGTTTGTTGGTTTGATAGATCCCCGGATGAGTCATAGACGAGTTTCATCCTTATCATCCATGATGACTAGGATGATGCTGAGTTCTTCAGAGGTTCAACAGTTGGCGTTTCCTAGGGTCGTAGAGGGGTACCCTAACGTCTTTCCAGGAGAGGTTGTATCCTTACCCCCTTGACGACAGATCGAGTTTGGGATCGAGCTTCAGCCAGGAGCGTCCCCTATATCTATGTATCCATATAGGATGGAACCTTCTGAGTTACGAGAGATACGTATTCAGCTTGATGGTCTGTTGCAGTGTGGTTTTGTTCGGCCAAGTGTGTCACCTTGGGGTGCACCAGTTTTGTTTGTGAAAAAGGCTGATGGAAGTTTGCGGTTGTTCATCGATTATCATCGATTAAACAAAGTGACAATAATGAACCGCTATCCTCTCCCGCGTATTGATGACTTATTCGATCAACTGAAGGGTGCATGTTGGTTCTCAAAGATCGACTTGCGGTCAGGATATCACCAAATGTGTGTAAAGGATGAGGATATCCCAAAGACTGCTTTCTGTTGTCGTCATGGGCATTATGAGTTTGTTTTAATGCCATTCGGCGTGACGAATGCTCCAGCTGTTTTCATGGGGTTGATGAATGCTGTGTTCTGTGAATTCCTAGACAAGTTTGTTGTGGTTTTCATCGATGACATCCTTGTGTACTCCAGATCTGAAGAAGAGCATGCAGAGCATCTACGAGACGTTTTGGGAGTTCTTCGCCAACATTAGTTGTTTGGGAAGTTGTCCAAGTGTGAGTTCTGGGATCGAGAAGTTTGTTTCTTAGGTCATGTTGTGTCCCAACAGGGAGTTGCTATGGATCTATCGAAGATAGAATCAATAGTGTCTTGGGAAGCCCCCAAGACTGTTTCAGAGGTGCGAAGTTTCCTTGGTATCACAGGCTATTATTGGAGGTTTGTAGCCAATTTCTCCTGAGTTGCGACTCCTCTTATAGCTTTGACCAGGAAGGATAAAGCATTCATATGGACTGATTAGTGTCAGACAGATTTCGAGTATCTAAAGGAGAAGTTGGTAAGTGCTCCAGTCCTTTGTCTCCCTATGGAGGGAGTCCAGTTTGATGTTTTCTGTGATGCTTCACATCTGGGGCTAGGTTGTGTTCTCATGCATTAGAGGTCAGTTGTTTCTTATGGGTCTCGACAGTTGTGTCCCCATGAATCCAACTATTCCACCCATGATCTTGATTTGGCAGCCGTGTTTTTTGCTCTAAAGTTGTGGAGACATTACCTCATTGGTGAGAACTTTGTGGTTATTACCGATCATAAGACTTTGAGGTATGTTTTCTCTCAACGTGACTTGAACTTGAGGCAGCATCGGTGGATGGAGTTCTTGCATGAATACGACTTTGAAATATCATATAAACCTAGAAAAGGGAATGTTGTAGCTGGCACACTAATCCGAAAGACACGTAATGATGTTGAGAGTGAATCTGGTGATTCCTGGTGAGTGATGGAAGAGCTATCAGCTTTGCATCTTGATATGGGAGAAGTTGGGGGTAGAGGTTGTCTTTTACAGATGACGGTGCAGTCATCCCTGATGCAGAAGGTGGAAGAGTCTCAGTTGGGTGATCTAGAGGTGGAAGTTTGGAGAGACAGAGTTTTTTGTGGTGAGGCCACTGATGGTTGGTCAGAGGATGAACAACACCGAGTGTTGTATCATGGCAGACTATTTGTCCCCTTAGCGATGCGCGGGATGGTTCTCCGAGAGTTCCATAGTTCACCCTTGTCAGTACATCCTGGTGTGAAGAAGATGTACCGATCCTTGAGGAGTCAGTTTTGGTGGCCTGGGCTGAAGCGTACGGTTGCAGAATGTGGGTCTCGATGTTTAGTCTGCCAGAAGGTGAAGGCCGAACACTGTGTTCCAGGTGGTCTTCTCCATCAATTGGATATTACTCAGTGGAAGTGGGAGGACATATCAACGGACTTCAGTACAGGTTTACCTCGAGCTCCGGGAGGACATGATGCTATATGGGTGTTAGTGGATCATTTAACAAAGTTGGAACATTTCATAGCGATCAAGGAGTCGAGATCAGTGGAGGTTCTGTCGAGACAGTATCTGGAGGAGGTGGTGAGGCTTCATGGAGTACCTAATATGATCATTTGTGATCGAGATCCTCGTTTTACCTCCACAGTGTGGAGAGGTGTCCTGCATGCTTTTAGCTCTCAACTGTTCCTTAGCACTACTTTTCATCCTCAAATGGATGGTCAGACAGAGCGAACCATCCGGACTCTTGAAGACATGTTGCACTCTTGTGTTCTTGATTTTGGAGGTTCATGGATGAAGCACATACCCTTGGTAGAGTTCTCTTACAATAATAGTTTTCACTCTACCATCAGTATGGTGCCGTTTGAAGCCTTGTATGGCCGGCCATGCCGTTCTCCGTTGTGCTGGACTGGGGTCAGAGAGTCAGCAATTCTCGGACCAGAACTAGTGCAGAATACAACAGAGATGGTTCAGGTGATTCGTGAGAGGATGAAGACAGCACAGGATCGTCAGAAATCATATGCTGATCAAAGAAGGAGACCATTAGAGTTTAATGTTGGCAATCATGTGTTTCTAAAGGTGACTCCCCATCGTGGGTAGCGAAGGTTTGGTCATGGAAGTAAGCTTTCTCCCCGGTTTGTTGGGCCTTTGGAGGTGTTACCTCGTGTTGGAGCTATGGCGTATCAAGTAGCACTTCCCCCTCAGATGAGTCGGATACATGATGTTCTCCATGTATCACAGCTCCGTTGTTACCTTTATGATGAATCTCATGTTATTGATTGGGGAGAGATCGATATTGATGATGATGCAACCTTCGAGGAGCGACTTGTGGAGATCCAAGACCACAAGGAGAAGGTGTTACGTGGGCGCTCTATCCCCTTAGTTCGTGTCTTGTGGCGACACGGTGGCATGGAAGAGAGTACATGGGAGAGTGAGTCACAGATACGTGCTCAGTACCCAGAGTTGTTTAATGTTTAACACTTTTCATGTAATGATGTTTCCTTGATGGTTAGACCTTTCATGTTTTATTTATGTACCTTTTGTGAGATGTTATGATTGAATTGTTTTGATATGGATTGTTTGTTTCCATATTCTTGGATTTCTTAGTTTTGTTCCAGCTTTCGAACAACTCATGGTGGTTTTCCCCTGAGAGGTATCTTATGGGGTGGTTGTTCGGACCCCTCTTTTCCTCTGAGTTGGTTTTTAATTCTCGAGGGCGAGAATGTTTTGAGAGGTATCTAATGTAATGGCCTGGACCTCTCCGGTCCACTACTTTGTGAAAATGTGGTGTTGGAGGTGTTCCAGGAGGTCAAGGTGACTTATCTCCCAGCCGCGCCCTACCGGTAGCTCGGTCTACCGGTAGACGCAGCCTACTGGTAGCTCGGTCTACCGGTAGCCATAGCTTACCGGTAGCTTGGTCTACCGGTAGCCACCGCCTACCGGTTGCTCGGTCTACCGGTAGCCGCCGCCTAAAGGTAGATCGGTCTACCGGTAGCTCAGTCTACCGGTAGCTGCAGCCTACCGGTAGCTCGGTCTACTGGTAGTACGGTCTACCGGTAGCCGCCGACTACCGGTACCTCGGTCTACCGGTAGCCGCAGTCTAGCAGTAGCTCGGCTAACACTTTTCCAAATTTCTAGTTCTGTGAACAGTGTTTCCAGAATCCTAAGAGCTACCGATTCCTTCCTTTGCCAAATTTCTTGTTCTGTGAACAGTGTTTCCAGAATCCTAAGAGCTACCGATTCCTTTTCCAAATTTCACGTTTAAACAGTGTTTCCAGAATCCTAAGAGCTACTGATTCCTTCCTTTGCCAAATTTCACATGTGAACAGTGTTTCCAGAATCCTAAGAGCTACCGACTCATTCTTTTGCCAAATTTCACGTTTGAACAGTGTTTCCAGAATCCTAAGAGCTACTGATTCCTTCCTTTGCCAAATTTTACATTTGAACAGTGTTTCCAGAATCCTAAGAGCTACTGATTCCTTCCTTTTCAAAATTTCACGTTTGAACACTGTTTCCAGAATCCTAAGAGCTACCGATTCCTTTGCCAAATTTCACGTTTGAACAGTGTTTCCAGAATCCTAAGAGCTACCGATTCCTTCCTTTTCCAAATTTCATGTTTGAACAGTGATTCCAGAATCCTAAGAGCTACCGATTCCTTCCATTGCCAAATTTCACGTTTGAACAGTGTTTCCAGAATTCTAAGAGCTACCGATTCTTTCCTTTGCCAAATTTTGAGTATGTGAATAGTGTTTCTAGCTTCCAATAGTTTTTCCCCTCTGACGTTTTCTTTGACGTAAAATACATTTTGAAACCTTATTTTAAGGACTTTAAGGCCGATTCAAAGGCCATAAATCCTATATCAATTATTCCTAAGGTCGGGATGTTTTTACTTGGTCAAACCGCGTGGGTTAATGCGATCCGTTTTTAATGGAGAATAAATCAGATCTTAAACCGTCGCCTCTCTAAATTTTTTAAAAGGAACGAGATATCATTATTCATTGTTCTTCCTCCTGGTTCTCATCTACAAGACGTTAGAACCTTGCAATCATTCCCGTAGGAGTTTCACAATCAAACGTTACTCGGATCAATTCCGCTCTGTTTGATGCAACCAAGCTGTGTCGATCATTCTTCCATATACGTTGTCGCGAGAGAAGGATTGTGGCCTGTTGTGTGGATAAAGGACGTCAAGAACTCTTCGAGGCAGGGGATTCATGGATTCTCTAATTGTGTATGTGCAATCGTAGAATTAGCATGATTTAGTCCTTTGGATCACAATGAAATTGACCTAATTAAATACTTGAACCGGATTAAAAAGAATTGGTTGATCGTGTGATGTTTCTTTATACCGTGATAATGGTTTGACTCATGTTTTCTAGTTAGAGTGATATCTATGTTTTCTTTGATTTTTTGTTCGTTCATGATAGAAATTGATAATGAACATAAAGCTGGAATTAATTGGCTAAAGATAAAGAGGCATGTAATTTAATCTGGTGATTGATGTTGTTGTAGTTGTTCTAATTTGAGGATAATCAAATTAGGGAAGTAAGCGTGGTTATTTAAATTGTGATAGCTTACTAATTAGTTCTTTCACAATTGGATCCTACGAATAACTAATCTTCTAGTTCAATATGGATTAATGAACAGATTGTGTGAGAATTTTTAAAAGGGTTCTGAGTTACCCTCTTATTGTTAAAGGGTCAAGATCCATGGTTGTGATTGTTGTTTTCCTACTACTTGTACTATGATGTGATCCTGGATGGGTGTTGTGATATGTGGTGGCCTGGAGGCCTTGTGGTTGTGGTAGCGGATGACGCCTAGAGTGGCGAGATGCATCAGTTTATAAATGTGGGTATCGGGGAGGACACCGAGGGTGATGGAATGTGATGGATGTGGTTTTCGGATTCTTTTGGGTTCTTTGAATGTTTATATGTTTTTTTTTTCACTTCTCAAGGCAGCTGGTCTTGCTTTCCCTTCTTCTAAAGGAGGCGAAGATGCGCGGGGTATGCCACGTGCTTTCCGTGTTTAGCCTCTCGAGGGAGAATGGGTCTTTGATTTTTCTATAGGCGGCAAAGACTCGGTGGGTAGTACATATACTCACCTTGTTGAGCCTCCTTTGTGTTTAGTAGCATATGATGCTTTTCTAGAATGCCTGGGAATGTGGGAAAGTAACTCTATAATGAATGTTTAATTAAATGGTGATAATCCACGAGGATGGAGGTGCTGGAATTTAAAGGAGATGTGAATCTAAAAAGGAGCAGTTGATTTTTGAATGTGATGCCAATTCGGTTTAATGTGGAATTTTTCATTCTCAATTACTGTTTAAAGAATTAATTAACGTTCAATGGAACTGATAAAATGAGAATGGAGTAATCTAATTAATCTCTTCAAATGTTTGTGTGCTTGTAGGATACCTAGTCTTTGAAGTAGCAGCATGGAGTCTGAGAGATGTTAGCTGCAGTTGTATCTAAGACTAGGTAATACCCATAGTGTGGATGTGAGTTACATATATATTCTGTACTTTTTGTGTTTCTATACGCTACTCCACCCTATCGGTAAGGGAAACTGACACCCCGGGGATTCTGAGCCATGGGGGGTGTTTTTCCCAACATTCTGATGGGAGGTTGAATGGCTGACTACCCCCTTTGACCCCGCTCTCTTCTCTTGGTAGATCTTGGTGTTGTTAGGCACAATGATTAGTTTTATCCATATATGTGTGTAGAAGGCTGTAATGGCTCGTGGTTATTTCACACACATATATTCTAGATATAGTATCCTATGGACTACTATAGGTGTAACATGTATAGGCTGTGATGGCTTGAGGATCCCTACTCGGTGTATGGGATATAATATCTTAAGGTATAATACCCAATGTATGATACACATTATGCGGGCTGTGGTGGCTTCCAGAACTTACCTGGTTACTTTTGGTTGTGGGGATGGTGTGGTGCTTCGCCCAGGTGTCTACGGGCAAGCCTTTGGAGAGAGATGCATAGGACGTATGTCGTTGGGGCAAGGCGGAAAACCAGTGGGGAAGTAGTAGCGGGGTACCCTTGATATTCTTTACTATATTCTATATTCTTGTATTCGTTACTTG
Organism: Viscum album; assembly: GCA_963277665.1. Lineage (NCBI taxonomy): Eukaryota > Viridiplantae > Streptophyta > Magnoliopsida > Santalales > Viscaceae > Viscum > Viscum album. The sequence goes on along the minus strand of OY728148.1, from coordinate 1,346,731,459 downwards.
TTGAGAGTGGCCATGGTGAGGTTGAGAACTTAGTATACCTGTTTAGGTAACGAGTTTGTTTCACTTGTTGTTCACTGGACTTTAGCATGCTTTCTTTACTTTTCCACGAGAGGCTTGGGGAGGATCCTACTGAGTATAATGTTATACTCACCCTATGTCTATATAAACTATTTTCAGGTCACCTGGAGCAGTTTGGAGATCAAGCTGGTTACTACTAGCTTGTGGTTGGAGGAGGAGCTGTTCGGGCTTGTGGCTGCTGCCGTTTCACCTTCTTTTGGGTACTTTTAGTTTCCCCTTTCAGTTTTAGTATTTTTGCATGACATTTCATATATGTACTTGGATTTCTTTTATATTTCAGTTATGAGATGGAGTTGGTTGGAGTCTATTCTATCTCTCTCTTCTAATGTGTTCTCTTAGAGGGTAATGCCTCCCATTTGTGTGTGTATTATACCCTCGGTGCTAGTCGCCAACCCGGGGCCTACTGGAGGCGGGACTCGGGGTTCATTATCTCTCTTCTGACATTGCCGACCCAGGAGGGGTACACTTTGTGGGGAGGGGGTCGTGACAATCTTGAATTGCATGCAACATTGAGTTCTTTGAAAACATATTGTACAAACATGCATGAGTCCTATAGAACAACACAACACTTTTAATATTATTATAGTTATCACTTAGACATTAGAATATATGGAAAAAATGTCATTAACTATATTATTTAATTTTAGTGTTTAATTTTTTTTATATTTAATTCATTGGTCACCAATTAATCAAAAATAAATATAAAGACCAATAGATTTTAAAGGATGTGTTTTTATGAATAAAAATATTTTTATGACCACAATGGTTTTTTATCCTAACAAAATAAATTAATAAATATTATTATAAGTTATTTATGAACTTTTTATGTTATATAATTTTTTTAAATAAATCCAATATGTTTTATATTATTAAGATAAGAATAAATAAAATTCCAAGCATTAAAAAGTTGTATATTTTAAATGGCTTGTTTACAACCATTTAATTAGAGAATTGTTTGAAAATTAAATTTTGTCACATATATTATTTGTATTTTATAGAATCAGTATAATTTTTAAAATTAGAGTATCAAAATATTCTTTGAAGGGATTTTTGGTTTTTTCTGAGAAGTTTAATGTTTTGCTGAATAATTAGAAATACTTGATATTAATTGAAAACTGATTTTTTATCAAAATAATGTTTAGGGTGAAAATATATTTATATTTGTTGTAAAAGAATAATTGGATAAATTATATATCATTCAATTATATTTAGATCATTGGAATCAATTTTACATTGAAATTGGATATAAAATAAATTCAAACTATTCATTATTTCTCTTTATGAATCTGTTGTCTCATCCCTTCTACAAGATTAATTTAAAATTAATTTATGAAAAATTTGTTATTAGAAGTTGAAAAAAATGAATTATATAGGTTTAATAAAAATATTTTATAATTTATATTATGTTCATAATATTTAATGACAGAAAATATTATAAAAATCAATTAAATTTAATTATCATGATTATGGTAAAACTATGTTTACATAATGGTTAAACATTATTATTAAGGGTAAAAATAACTCATAAACATGTAAATTTTTTTTATGGACATATTTATAATATATCCCGTATTGGATATAATGTTATTCATTCTTGTAGGAATATAACATAAAGAAGATCTCTGAATATTGTTTACCTTTTTATATTTACAAGGATTTCACTCTTATCCACTATAAAATGGTATTATCTCTCCCAACTTATCCAGACTTATATATCATATTGAATCATAAAAAACCTAAAAAAAATCAAAAAATCTAATTTATCATAATATAATCCTAAATTGTTTTATAAATCAATCCATGGAATTCTTTTGGTAAAAACCAAAAGGAGTTACCTGAAGAAGAGGTAACATTCTTCAATGTTCATTTTTTTTGTTTATTTCTCAAAAAATTAAATTATTTTAATTCCATAATTATATATTTAACTTTGTATCCTAAATATAATTATACGTTTTTATTTTAATGGTTCAATATACATTTATACACACTTCCATCAAATGAGTAATGAAATCACTGTTCTTGTGTACGACGTACAACAACATCATGAAACAGTGTCCTTAATGTTTCTTTTTACACCTATCTTGGTTGAGAATTAGGATTTACATAGTATTTTTATTATAATTATATGGAATTTATGATTTATTTATTTTTTTATAATTATTTTACCACTCACACCTTTTTACATTCCATTTTATTGAAATATGATAGCATTGTTTGTGGATATGACGACTACAACCTCCCCAATGGGATGCAATTCAGTCACACATTACATGGAATTTTAAAGTATGCGTTTAATAAAAAAATAATAAAAATTAAATATTTATTATATTTATGGAATAATTATATATTATTACATATAACGTATCATTTTCTTCTTTCCATTTCAAAAACTAAAAAAGGGATTATATCCTTTGTGGATGTATGGACTAACATCTTTTTAAAGAGTTATGATGCTTCATTTTTCATCACTACATCACAAGGCTGATATAAACATGCATATAATATTAAATAATAGTTAATTTATCTTAAAATGGTAATTCTATAATGATAATCAATACTCACCTTATTTCTATAATTATCATTTGAAAATGATGAAAATTACTCATGCGTTTATATAGACTTACATATCCATGATTGTGACATTGGTTAATTTATCCTAAATATAATTAATATTCTTGTTTAAGACTCTAATTTATTTGAAAATTTTATAATTATGTCATTTTTATTATTATTTAAATTTTAAAAAATTCACCTCTTTAACTTTATTCGACTTATCAAATTCATTTTTTACACATAAACCTTATATGGTTAAACATTCCGACATAAATAATATTAACTAGGTAAATATATATAACTTTTTTATAAGTGAAATAAATATAAACATAAATATGGTAAATTTTATGGTATAAGTAAACAATTTACATAAATTTATTATTCATGAACATAGGGGACATACATGGAAAATTAGACCCATGGTAGGGGATTTTTATCTCACTTTTTTAAATATAAGAGAAAAATGTCATATTCAACACCTAAATCTTTTTTGGGGAATATATAATTACCTTTATGATATATTATATCCTGAATTATATAATATTTCTGGTATTTAATTGTTTCTTTTTATATTATTACTTAGGGTGCTTCAAATTTAGATTTTACTATAGTTGTAAGGGGGTTTCATCTTAATTTACAATCTATAGAGACTTATATATTTTTATGAAACTAATTAATTTTAGATTATTTATATAATTTACGATGAAATTTTCTATCATGAATTTAATTTATTTGTAGATATTAAATATTTTAATTTATGTTTCTCTTTCATTGATCTCAAGAGGTGAAATTTAGTCAAGTGGTAAGGGATATTTTTCTTATTTTTTCAATTATATGATAAATGTCACATTCATAACCTACTTATTTTGAGTGATGTATATAATGACCTATATGATATATTATATCCTGAAATATATTATCATCGTGGTATTTAAATTTTTTATTTTATGACTAATACTTCTGGGGCCTCATATTCTGATGGTACTGTTGTTGTAAGAGGGTTTTGTATCAATTCACATTCTATTGTGACCTTTTTGTTATTTTGAGCCTAATTACTTTTATATGATGTATATAATTCTCTGGAAAATTTTATATAATAAATTTAATTTATTTCGTGATATTGAATATATAAATTTACTTTGTCTTCTCACATATCTCATCATTCAGAAAGTACTCCCGTTGTAAGTAATTTTCATCTGATGTTTTACATATGAGGGATAAATATCATATTCATCACTTATATATTTTGGGTTTTATATCTTTGAACCGTATATGATATATAATATGTTTAATAATTTTACCTTCTTCTTATTTAAAATTTTCATTTAATTCCTATTACTTTTGGGGTTTCTTATTTAGATATTACCATAATCGTTTGGGGATTCATCTCATTTTACATTACATTATGACTTATTTGTATTATGGGCATAAATATTTTTATATTATGAATAAACAAACCATGAATATATTTTGTGCTTATTATACTTGAATCTATTTTGGTTATATATATATATATATATTAGTATTTAACATTCTTGGGGTTTATGGTGCCAATGTTACAAAAGATATAATGTATTTTTGTCAATATTTTCTTTCATTAGATCATTTGTTATGTTATACACATATATTTTTTATGATGTGTATATACTACTCTTTTAAAGTGCTACATAATTAATCTAATTATCCACATGATATTAAATCTTTAATTTAATATTAATTATTTATGATTATTCTGATTCAAATGTTATTATGTTTAATTGTAATATTTTAATGTTAAAATATTATATTCCTTAAGAATGTTTTTAATGATATTTTTTGGTAATTTTTATTCAAATAAACTCATCTACTGTTATTGTTACTTATCCTATACTGGGGATATTTTTTAATGATATCATCCCCATTATTTATAAGGATGGATTATTATTATTTCCAATAGGTAATAGAAAACCCAATCCTTTTCCCTAGGTTAAACGTGGTTCAAGGAGTTTGTTCAAGAACCAATTTATTTTCTATTGGTTAACCATGTTTTGATGATATTTTTATGGAACCCATTTCTTTTACATGGGTTAAAAAAATTTCATAGTTATTTTTATGAAACACATATCTTTTCCAGGGATTAACAATGTAAAAATTTATTTTTATGGAAACCATTCTTTATCTATATGTTAATCATGTTGGAGAGAGATTGTTATGATACCAATTCCATTTTCATGGGTTTATAATGCACTAAGGTTATTTTTATGTTACCCACATCATTACTATCTGATAATCATCTGTCAAATGGATTTTTTGGAACCATTTTCCAATCAATGGTTCAACCATGTTCTAAAAATAATAATTTTCATTTTTGTTGAATTACGATGAAATGAATTCTCAATGTTCTTTATTTATCACTTGGTTCATCAAAATTATAAAGGATATGAGTACCCAAATAACAATAATAAAGCCCATTATTGGTTAACATGTGGTTTAACATAGAGGGTAGAGAAATCCCATTACATTTTAACATGGGGTGGCCTGTATAGTTTTTGGAATTCACGTTATAGCTTAATATGGGGCGAACCAGATAACATTGGGAATTACTACTAAACCTTATCACGGGGTTTCCCGGATAACATCAGGTGATCCTAAAATAGCACTTTACTATATTGTGAAATGATAATTTTTGAGCTCAGCTATATAAGTATTCAAAATAAATGAGTTTTGAAAGGGTTATGAAGAGGTTTTACAAAATTTATGCTCCAAGTTACCAAAGAGAGTTTTTAATTTATGGTTTAAAATGTCTCTAGAGATTTATATTTATATGACAAAGACTTTTATAATTTATTTTTCTTACACTCGACTTTTTATTGTTATCATATCTGATAATCTATGGACTGACTAGTCTGTGTTATTTTATTATTCACTCAAGAACTTCAATTATGTAAACATACCCTTATACACTCTTATTCTCATTGAGGTCAATCATTTGTTAAATATTTTTCTTTACCTTACTGATAATTTTAACTTGGTATTCAAATATTTAATTATCAGTAGGTTTTAAGTAATTATGTGGATAAATTTATGTCTATAAAATATTTCACATGGATTATTTTGTTGAAATTTTTAATATATGATAAGACGGGTTAAATGGGAGAAATTTTCTTTTAATGATTTTGGAATTATTTTTTATATAGTTTATACCGTTTCTATAAAATTGTAAAACTAAATTTTCTTCCATAATGCAAGTGATCAATGTTTTTCATTTGAGGGTATAATTTTTTATGTAAAAAATTGGTTCACAATTACTAGCATAAAAGACAAAAATGTAAATGTATGGATTTCATCATATGATATGGGAGTCTGGTTATTGGTCTATAAAACATGTTGTTAAAGTTCATTTTAGAGAAATTTGTATATTAGGATGTTTTAATATGAGGATATCTTAAAATTTATGGATACTATTATTTGATTATTATTTAAGGTTAATTATAAGTTCAGAATCATAGACACCCACATGAAGTTTTTAAGAATTAAAAATTTTGAGGAGATCAGTGACATTTTTGGAGATTTTTTTGGGTTGAGATATTTTTAACACCTAGTATCTAAACGGAGTGTTTTTAGGAAGAATTATTTTTTTATGATTAATGAGGGAATGGGAAAAAAAAATATGCTCAGTGAAAACACACCACATCTGGAGAGGTGGTGGGGATCAAACACATGATTGAAGGATGGTATGAGTTTCATGGTCTACCACTAGCCACCAAGATTTAAGTGTTAGCATGAAATATTTTTTACTATAATTTTTTAACTTATTCAATATACATATAGGATTTTATTTGCATAATAATGATTTATTTATCTATAATAATATATTATCAAATCAATCTAATCAATGGGTTCCAAACATAATAATAAACGGCTGAATAATTTTAAATATAACTCTTTATGGAATAATCTAGTTTTAAATTTGGGAATTACTATAAAATTTTAAAAATTAATGTATCATATTAAGTTTTATTAATATTGGGAATTATCTTACCATGCTATAATGATTTTGGTTTTGGTTAATGTTTTATGATAAGTGGAATAGAGTTTTACCCCATATATGGTTATGTGATGATTGTAGTTTTGTTTTTCTGATTCAGGTATATAAGAAATCATCTATCAACTCATTGTTTTGAAAAAATAATATATATTTTTGGAAATTTAGTAATTGATGAAATTATAGTCATCAAATATCTATATTTATTTTTCTTTTAGTCTAGATGGTGAAAATAATCCATCTAATTATGGAGAGGATCTTCAAATAAAATTTCATCCTATTAATATATCTTCATTATTATATCAATGACCTTTTACACACCCAGTTGGATAAAGTATTTGTTTCCATTGAATTCCTCTTGACCACATTCTCTATCTTTGTCTATTGGTCTATGGGAAATATATTTTCTTTATAAATAAGTCGTTTAATTTAGAAAAAAGGTTATCCCTATATGGAATCCTAGTTATGCATAAATTTCATTTTCCATTATGTTTCACATATTAAAATGTTCATATTATTTTTTATTAACACTTCGTATGATGTGGGATTCAATAATGGAATTCTAGAAATTTTAATTATTCAAAAACCAAGATTAATTTCGAATATGAAATTAAATATAAGCTATCTGGGATGTAACACTACGAGAATTTAATAAATATATTCATTAAAATTAATTAAAATTAATTAAAATATTATATAAAATTAAATTTTCTTGTTGTTTAACTTTGTGTTGACATATTTTCCTTAATAAAAATAAATGTGTGTTACGGACCCAATATCGAGTCTTACTAGACAATATTATAATATTAATATTTTTTTCATTATCCCAAAATCGTTTGAATGGATTGAATGAATTAGATTAAATAAATTATGTAATTATATTTTAAACAAGTATATAAAAAGAATTAATTTTTAACTAATTAATTATAAATGAGAAAAAAAATTGAATATGAAAGACATGAATTTATGGAAAACTATATTTATGAACTAAGCGGAATATTTTAATAATATGTTAAACTGATCACAATTAGTGAAATATATTAATCATAATTATATAATTAATTATATTCATTTGAATTAATCCAATACATTTTATGGTCTTAAGATAAGAATAAATAAAATTTTAAGTGTAAAAAGAAGTATATTTTAAAAGGTAGTTTTAGCAGCTTATAGTAGAATACTTGTTGTCAAGAAAAAATTTTAAATGATTAAAATTTTTATTTGAAAAAATAAAACACATTTTTTAAATCTTTTCATCAATACTTACTATGGTATACTTTGTTTCATTTTTTTATAATTTTAATGTTTTTATTAATGGTGATAAATACAATATTTTAAATGAAAACTACTTTTCAGTATGAATAATTAATAGTTCATAATAATAATATCATGTTATTTTAATTTTTAATTATATATATTTTATAAAAGTTAATATTATTTAATAATTTGAATCAATTTTTCTTTTATATTGGATATAAAAGTATTTCAATCTTTTGACCTTTTCTCTTCCAGAAATCATTATCTCATCATGTCTGCATGATTAATTTTAAATTCATTTCTCACACATATGTGTTTGGAATTTAAAGAAATGGATTAAATATTCATAATAATAATAATTTATAATTTCTATTAGGATCACTATAGTTTTCGATAAAAAATATTAGTGAAATAAATTTAGATTAATTAGCACAATTGAGGTAAAAATGAGTTTTCTTATTTGTTATCCTTTAATATTAAAGGGCCAAATGACTTAAAAACTTGTTCAATACCATTTTTATGTACATATATAGACAATATAAATTATTTATAGAATTGTATCATTATTTAAGGTCATTTATTTAAGGGAAATTTTCCTATAGTGTTTACCTTCTTATAATTACAATAATTCCACTCCTCCTCAAATATAAAAAAGATATTCACTCTCCATACTTCTTAACACTTATCAAGCCACTTGAATCATCCAATACCCACATAAATAAACTCCAAAAATCTATCTTGTCATACTATAAGTTTCTATTTTGGAATAAATCAAAATAATTAATTCTATTTGAGAAAACAAAAAGGAGTTACCCGAAGAATAGGTATCGTTCCCCAATAGGCAGTTTTATTTTATTTATTTATCCACCCCATAAATTTTTATTTTTATAAGATTATATAATAATTTTTTGTAATAAATAAAATTGTATTTCTTATATTATGATTTATACCTACTCCTACGTAGACTTCCCTCAAATGGGTAATGAAGTAACTGTTCTTATATACAGAGAACTACTGCCTCGCTAAACGATGTCATTCATTATTCATTTATAGCCTCTCATGGTTGGGAATTATGATGTATATAATATTTTAATGTTATTTATGTGATATTTTTTTATGTATTTATATTTCTTTTATTATTGTATAACTTATACCTCCATGTTTCCATTTTTTGGAATACGATAACAAAGTTTGTGGACCTATGCACTACCAACTCCTCCAAGAGATGTGATCAGTTCACGCTTTACATGGAATTTATTAATGATAGATTTAACAAAAATATATAATAATAAAATAAATATATTTTAAATGAATTAAATAATTAAATTTCTATAAATATAAAATATCATTTTATTCATTCCATTTCAAACACTGAAAAATGGATAATGTCGTCTGTGGACGTCTGGACTACCACCACATCTAAGTGACATGATTCTTAAATTTTAATTACTAAATTATAAGATTAATAAATATATAAGTATATATAATTAAATAATATGGTATTTATTATTTATTATTAACTCTAGAAAGATAAACATTTCTTACCTTCTATCCACAATGATCATTGAAAAATTGGAATGTTACTCCTGCGTACATAGGCGTAACATCTCCTTGATCGTTACATTGGTTCATTTTTTATAACTATATTTCTTGTTTGATTATAAATATATATCATTTGAAAAAATCTGATAAATAATTAATTTTTATTATTATTTATTTTTTCAAATAATTACCTCGTTGACCTTAGTAGACTTCTAAATGTCAAATGTTTCACAAAAACCGAATATAGTTAAAGCATCACACTTAAACATTATTGATAAAGTAATTGTATATAATATTTTTATATGTGAAATAAAATTATTAATAATCTTTAAAAATGTTCTTAGTAAATTCTATAATTAACCTTAGTTTATTATTCATGAATATATAGTACAAGTTTGGGAAATTAAACATAATGTAATGGATTATTTTTCTCACTTTTCACTTCTGTGAGTTAAATGTCATATTCAACAAGTAATTATTTTGTATTGTATATATAATACACGTTTAGATATATTATGTTATGAATTTATTTACCATAAGGATTTTTAATTTTTTTAATGTTATGAATATTACTTCAGGGGCTTTCGATTCACATGTTACCACAATTGTAAGGGGGTTTCGTATCAATTCCCATTACATTGTGATTTATTTGTTATTATTCACCAAATTATATTTATATGGTTTATATAGATAACTATAACATGTTATATAATTAATCTATTTTTTTAAATTTGTATTTAAAGTTTCAATTGATGTTATTCTTTCCTGGATCTCATTATTCAAATTTTACTAACTTTTTAAGGGATTTTATTCTAAGTTATTATATAATTGAGATAAATGACATATTTACCAGTTAGTTATTTTGTTTGTTGTATATACCATCCCTTTTGATATATTATATCATGAATTATTTTAATTTCATGGTATTTAAATGTTTCATTATATTATTATTACTTATGGGATTCTCATTTAGATGTTACCACAGTTGTAATGGGATTAATATCAATTTATTTTCCATTCGAAATTAATTGTTATTATTCACCTAAATAATTATATATGGTGCATATACTGAACTATGAAATCATATATCATGAATATTATTTATTTTATTATATTCAGTTCTTTAATATATTTAATTATTCTTTTTTGGATCTCCTCATTCAATATTCAGTCATGTTGTAAGTGGTTTTCATATCACTTTTTTAATCTATGAGATATCAATCATATTCACCACTTAAATATTTTGTGTGGTCTATCTGCTAACCATTTTGATATATTATATCATTAATTATTTTATATTTATGTTATTTCATTATTTCATTTAGTGATTATTACTTTTGTGGTTTCTAATTAATATGTTACCATAATTGTATATGGTTTTGTCTTAATTTACATTCCATTGATACTTAATTGTTATTGTGCAGATAATTATTTTTATATAGTGTAAATATTTCACATGAATTTATTTAATAATTATTTTACTTAAATTTAAGGATATTTACTTATATATGTTATTATTTCTTTTTACGGGGTTTATCTTTTCATGGTTACCAATGATGTAATGGAATTTTGTCACAATTTTACTTATTTGAGATGTTTGTTAGGTTATACACCTATGTTATTTTATAGGGTGTATATATTACTCCATGCAATGTGATATAATAAAAATCATTATTCTTATGATATTAAATGTTTCATTTAATATTATTCTTTTATTAGTATTATCATTTAATTTTCTCTATGTGGTATGGTTCACTATTAATGTATAATTATTATCATCCTAAAGAATATTTTTAATGATATTTAATGGTATTTAAATTCATCAACATCGAGAAAACCTATTTCAACTTATCCCCCACTATGGATATAACATATTGATACCATCAAAAATATTTATATGTATGGATTAGTATTTTTTCAATGAGATTGTTTTAAACATGTTCCTTTTGTAAGGGTTAACCATATTTCATAGAAATTTATATATAAATCTTTTCTTTTACATGGGATAACCATGTTTCAATGATATTGTTATAGAGCCCATTTACATTCCATGGGTTATTCATGTTTCAAATAAATTCATATGAAACCCATTTATTATTCATGAGTTAACCATGTTTCAAATAGATTGTTATGAGACCCTTTTATTTTCTATGGGTTAATCATTTTTCAGATATATTTTTATTAAACACATTTATTTTACTAGGGTTGATTATTTCCTAAAAGTATTTTTTCGGAAACCACTTCTTTTCCATGAGTTAATCATGTACCAAAAATATTCATTAATAATCTATTTTATTTTCATGGTTTAACCACATTCAGAAATAAATATTGGTTGTTTTTATTGATTAATGATGAAATGAATTCTCTATATGCTTTACTCGTCATTTGGTTCTTAGAAATTATAAATGATTGGTGTTCCTAGATAGCATATAGAAAAATAATTATAGAATAACATGTTTTGGCCCATATAGCATGGGTAATGTCCATTAAATACTAACATAAGGTGTATTTGATAGCGTTGTGGAAGAAAAAAAACCATAATATAGTATGGACCAGAAAACACGGAGAATTCCCATTATAGCTTAAAATGGGTCGGCCTAGAGAGAGGCTGGTGAAACTGTCATAGCTGTCCAATATGTTGGTTAATGATAGTTTTATAACTTGACTATATAGTGATTGAAATTGAAAGGGTTTTGAAATGGTTTTGTTAAATTGATGCCCAATGAAACCAAATAAGAGTTTTAATTTATTTTCATTGGTTTATTATGTTTATTATGAGAATAATTGATATCACATGGATTTTGATTATTGATTTTTTTGAACCATTCATTTTCAATGTAATTATATTTGATGTTCGTGGTATTTATTGGTTTGAGTTTTTTTATGATTCGATCATGCACTTTAATTATGTCATTATACCCTTATACACTATTATTCTCACTAATGAAATTCATTTGATAATTATTACCTTTTCCTTTACCGGGAATTTGTGCTCTTCGTTATTATGTTTCATTTTTAACAGGTTTTAAATACGGGTTTTGAATGATTTATGAATATAAAGGATTTCATAATGATGATTTTTATGCACTATTTTGAAATACGAAAAGGTGGTTTAATGGGAGAAATGTTATTTTTGATACATTTGTATTTTTTATATAGGAGTATATCCTAATTATCTAATAATATGAACCAAAAATATCCCCATACTATAAGTTATCCAATATTTTGTTTTGATTTTGTATGATTTCATATAAAAAATTGTGTCACAATTATAGGCATCAAATCAAGAAATATAATGTTATGGATTACAACAGATGATTTAGGAGTGTGGGTTCTGGGATGTTATAATTATTACAAGATGTTTGGAAACCCATTTATATTCCTTAAGTATTTATATGTTTAAATGTATATAAAACATATATCTATTCCAAGGTTTATAATAAGTTGATTTTTGTTGATATTATGACACACATATATATAATTATAATTATGTGATGGGTGGGACCCTAGTTATATATACATCTACTTCATTTGGTAAGGGTTGATATCTCAAGAGATAATTAGGAATATAATTGTGTGTGAACCAAGTTTAGTAAAGAATTTTTCTATTGTGATGTTGTTGAGATACAATAATGAGTAAGGATATGATGGAAGGGGAAGACAAACCAATCCACTATGATAGTGAGGGTTGTGATCCTTAACAATATAAATGATTCTTTGTTCTTACTTTTATACCAAAATAATTATGAATTCTACCAATATTATGCTATCGAGGTTTATGTTATTTGATTACAGTTTAAGTAATGTCTTATAATCTACATAAATATATTATATGGTTCAAGATTATGATATATTATATGATGGATATGGTTTTTAAATTTTAATATCATTTCTCTACACACTGATGCTTATGTTATTATTAAGTATTTATTAATATATCAATATTTGTCTCCCCTAGTAAACATTTATGATTACCATTTCTTATGTTTCCTTTCCCCATGATATGAATGAATATTGTTTGTATGATATACTTATAAAGGGTTATAGTTGTAAATAAATAATAAATATATATGGGGTTTTATGTATTTTAATTTCAAAAGACACTAAGACTATATGTTTTTGGTTTGGATCTCTATATTATGTATTTAATGCTTAAATAATTATATGTAATATTTATGTAAGAAATGTATTTGTATCAATAGTTGGTATTGGAGAAATTTTTAGTTACATTTAGAATGAAAGACGAGAAAAACATTAGTGATAACGATATGGTTATGTTTAATGATAAGGTACTATTTTGATGTCTTAGTAGGGTAGGGAATATTTGTTTTTACCTCTATGATTATAGTTTCTCACTCTATTTTTTGGATTTCATCAATGGTTGGTTCATGAAAGAACCATGATAATACTGAATGTGATTAGTAATGTAATGACTTAACTCCTTAGTAATAAAATTTTATTATATCTATAATGAATTTTTTTATTAATATGATTTCAAATCATTCTCAATATATGAATCACATTATGATTCCATCACAGAAAAGGATAGATCAATGTTCAGCTGGGACGTTCATGAGAAAACATCTACTTAACATAGTTGGTCTTTTAGTCTACTAGTTAATAAGGGATGAATTAGTTCCACTAAAATGATATTTTTCATTCTCTAATGTTCTAAACATTAAAAATATATTTTATCTATTTATCAGTTGGATTTTAAAGAAAATAAATTTAATACTCTTTTCAAGAACCCAAGGAAACATGATAAAATTGAATCTATATATTGTAATGAATTTAATATATTATTTCCCAATAATTTCATTCCATGAGTTGTTTATATGAAAACTGATAAGGGAATCCTAGATCTAAAGTAGAAGGATGATGAATCCATTTACAAATTTGAGGAAACTTTTACAATCCATTCTAGGTATACTTCTTGTATTATTATCCAACCTAAATTTATGATTTATTTATTATTATGTGGCTTAAAACCAAGTCTCCAGAGTGATTTATCCATAAGGTACATCAATATTTATAAAAAATTAGTTTGATGTTATATCAATTGTGAAGTGGAGACTATTGTTACCCATCAATATTAGGGGTTTGATAATAAAATAATGTTATAATTAAATAGATATTATAAAAACCAATGAGAGAAGAAGATAATATTTATATTAGGATTGATTTGTGAAAAAGGGTAATTTTCTTAATGGAACTGGAAAATATTTTTATTAGTTAATGGATGATCATCATGAAAGTGAGTGATGAAGTAAGGGAAAGAATATTTTAGTTAATGATGAAGAAAAAACATAAATAATATTCCAGCCACACCCTTGTGTAATAAATGAATGTATGGTAATTACACTAACCATTTCTCAAACACAATGGTTAATGTTGATTATCAACATCACTAATAATTTAATTCTAGAGAAAAAGGAAAATCTCATGTGATCACAAATAACAATGTGGGGTAAGATAAAAAGGTGGTGAAATCTAAATTTAATATCCAATCTGGAACTAATAATGAAATATTTTATTTTTTATATACCCACTCATTTATATTTACAAAATAATCAAAGGGTATTACAAAACCACCACAATAATTTAGTGTTGAAATAGAGGTGAAATCTCAAAATGGTATGATGATCACATCTCAAGTATATTATCTTTCTCTAATTGATGTTTTCAGGAATATACATTGTAAAAAAATTATAATTCTCAATATATTTGAATTTGATGATATTTTAGGCATGTATTGGCTTTCTTTACATAAGCACATCATCAATTATTGATATGGGAAACACACATTTGATATTATGAACCATACTTTGATCATGTATTAGTGTGATGATAAATGTAAATATACAACGTAAATTACATCAAATATATTAGTCATAAATCCTATTAAAAAGAGGTGTTTATCTCAAATGTGTGGGGAGATACTCATCATTGATCATATTCCTACTGTATGAGAGTGTTTAGATGACATACATGACCAATTTAATAGTATTTCCCCAAATAATTATTTTGAGTTTTCAATAGAATAAATACTTATTCTACACCCATTTCAAATAATCTATATATAATAACCCCAATTGATATGTAGTAATTAAAGAATAAAATCTATGTGAATCATGATTATATATTCATTCTAGCCAAAGTACAACCATGGGGTTCACATTTTATTTGTTTGAGAATAAGGATGGATCAATGTGACTATACATTTATTATTGTGAAATTAAAAAGATAATAAACAATAATAAGTCTCATATAACATTTATTAATAATTTTATTGATTAATTATGATAATATTGATATTATTCCACTATTTATCTTCGATTTCGATAATATCAATTTAGCGTCAAAAGGGATGACACACCAAATATAGCCATTCATAATAGGTATAAAAATGATGAATCTATATTAATTTAATTTGGTCAAACTAATTCCCCAACTATCCTTAAGGATTTAATTAATAGATTATTTTGATATTATATTTATTAGTTTCTAGGATTCATTATAGGTTCTATTATAATATATTCCAAGTGTAAAAAAGAGAATAAGTATCACTTAATGATTGTTTCAAAGATTTTAATAAATTAAAAAGTTGTATGACAAATTTTCCAAGTGTATTTTTTGTCTATAAAATGATGAATTTTTTGGCAATTTAATCTCAATAATGGGTAAAACGGTTGACCCCTTAGGGGTAGATGTCACTGAACATTGGCCCAGAACAATCACCATTAATAATAAATATAGTTTTCTTTATTTTTATAGATATTATCAATAATTTTTGGACAATTTATCATTTTTTTTCTAATACAATAATCATCATTAATTTAAAAGATGACAAGATCATTAGATAGGAGTATATAATGAAAATTTCAAGAAACTAAATAAATGGTTATTCGAAAAACCTATATTTACACTACCCAATAGAAGAAATGATTTTCTTATCTATAGTTATGCACTAAAGATGGTTTTGGGATATATCCTCATCCTTAATGATATTATTTTATATTACACCTCACAAAAAATGATAGTTTATGATAAAAATCATTCAATTAATGAATTTGAGTTACCTATGGTATTTTTTCCTTAAATATATGTAGGAATTGTATTTATGGAGAATTATGTGATATATATAATGATAAAAAATGGATAAAGTATACATTAACTCAGAAATATTTGAATGTGTTCTAGAGAAGAGGACTTTATTTTCGTAATAATTATTATTACTGAATACATTACCGCAATAGGAAAGTAGACAAGGTAGAAGTTTCTCCGAGTCGAAAGAATAATGATATATTATCCATTACAAGGATAAAAAATATCTAACATTTCTATATTTCTAAAGGATAGATCTAGAAATCGTGATGGAAGGGGATAAATACTATCTTTATGAGATGAATGTAAAACCATTTATCCATGTGAGGATTAAAGAGAAATAGACGGAATATGCTGAGCTACAAAAAAATGTAATATATTTTCTACAATGTCACGAATTATTGGGATAGAATGATATGGTCTAGGAACCATGTATGTGTTATAGCCATAATAGATTTAAATTTGGTGTTGAATGAAGTTCACAGTTAAACATTTTCTAATCAATCTATACATGGGAATATATATATATATACATCTAAACGATTATTTATAGTGGGAAAAAATGAAGAGAGAAAATACAGATTATGTATCTTTGTGTTCAGTAGGACAAAATATCAAGGAAAAGAGATAAATTTATAGAGTTTTGTTTCAACCATTACCCATATCAAAAACTAAAATTGGGAAATATCACCATTGATTTATTTTTCGAAATCTCCAAAACAAATAAACCCCACAATACTATTTGGGTTGTATTTTATCAGTTTATAAAATTACTACAATTCATTTATATAAGATATTATTTCAATATTTATCTTTATTATGATATATACATTAATTAATTTGTAAGGTATCATAGAGTATGACATTATATTGTTTTTGACCGTGTTTCGTAATTTTCCTCGAAGTTATGGTGAAGTCTTCAGTAAGATCTTGATTCAAAATTTTGTCTTAACACATCTTATCATACATAGATATATAGAATAGTGAAGGTAACTTTATAAACCATAAATTATATTCTTAGATATATTTCTATGGATCTAGATGATGGTTGGGATCAATACCATCATTTGGTGGAATTTTTGTACAATAATGGCTTTAAATTGAGGATTAATATGGATACATATGAAGCCTATTATTATAGGAAGTGAATAAATCCTTTAATATCAGTTGAATATTAAAAAATAAATCTATTTAGATATATTCTAAATGAGTAAATGGTAGATATAGTTCGACCCATTCAATAGTACATCAATGATGCTTGGAGTGGAGGAAAAAGTTATGTTGACATTCATCATATAAATATGAAATTCAGTGTTGGTAAAAACGTATTAATGTGATATTTTTCATGTAAAATAGTTATTAACTTCATAAAGAAGGGAAAATATCCCTACATATATTTTCCACTTAGAAACTCTTGATTAAGTTTGGATAGTTTCACATCCACTGATGCATCCCCAAACCTCTCTCATATTCATGATGCGGTCCATGTATATCTATTGAGGAAGTACATATGTTATCCTTAACATGTAATGAAATCAAATGATATACCACTAGATCATGATCTTTCGAAAATAAATATAATCTTATATAAATCATGGATCATATAGATAATCTGTTATTGGATATGACTACTCATCAAGTCAGTTTTCTTTTTAGGAATTAGAAATTTGAAGAAGTTACATTAGATCCCGAGGATGTGTGGAGACCGAGATATTCACATTTTTTTGTAATAATGTATATCAATTTTGAGGAAGAAATTCACATTAATGTGGTTATAATGTAATGCACTAATGTTTTATGATATATTTATCTTTATATAAATTAAATTTATTCAATAGTTTGTGATGCATGAAACCCCAAGTCTAAATAAACTGTAATATAGTAAACTAGTTTTACATTGACATTAAATTTGAATGAGGAATAATAATAATTTTATTAATAAAAATTTGTCTTTTGGTTTTAGATAATTAAAATATATTGATAATATACTACGCAATTTTTAGAGAAATCATTTTCTGCTTTTAAAATAAACATTTCCCTTAAAAATGATTTTTATTGTTTTTTGTGACCAAATAATATATCTAATTTCTTGCATATTAAGAAAATATATTTGAAACATTAAATAAAATTTCTGAAATTGGATTTTCAAAATTATATTTATGTGAATTTTATGTAATTTTATGGAATTATTGATTTTATGATTATTATTGAAAAATTTAGTTTTTATATTTTACATTCCTTTAAAGAAATTACAATGTTCCATTTTGTAAAAAAATTAAAATGGAAATTTATTTCATTTATATTATTAATAATCCAATTACGGTCATTAGAATATCATTTATGTTTAATTATGGTATAAAAAGTTTATAAATCAGAAATCAAATTTTTAGAACATTTCTTTTCTTATTGTTTTGAAAAGTTAATCATAAATATAAATTTGTACAATTACATTACATAAATCATAAAAATTAATTTAAATTTTTAAATGAATAATATTTTATTTTGTAAATTGGACCAATTGCTTTTAGGTTATTATTTATAGTAACATTAGTTAATATTTTTCTCCATATTAAGGGTAAAAAAAGTAAAATAGGGTTAAAACAATTAGACAAGGATTTAAAATTTCTATTACACATGGATTTATCATATTTTATGGGTTTACCACATCATATTATATCTAGTTTTCATAATATTGAATCTAGGTATTATTTTTATTTGATAATGACTTTTATGTTATATTAAGAAATGAATAAATATAAAAAGTCACTCTCTTTTCTTTAATAGCTAAAAATTTTATACATAAGGATAATAATGTTATAAGTTATTTTAAAATACTAATTTTAAATAATAATTATTTTTTTCATGATAAATTATTTTTAAATGCTAGTGAATGAATAATTAAATACTGAAAATATATTTATTACATTAATAGAAAAATAAAATAAATTATTTCAACCATGTTATAATTAAATCAATTTTGAGGAAATTTTTTATACCATGATTTCTTAGATATATTTTACATATTAGGGTTTTTAATGGTTTATATAAGATTTATATAAATATAACGATTAAATTAATGTTAAAGTAAATGAAATGTCACAAAAAGTATTATAAATGATATTTTATAATAAAAAATATTTTATTAAATGATTTTGAGTATATATAAATAATAACATTGGGAAATTGAATGGTATATGTTTTAAAATATAGACCACGGTCTGTTTATGAGACTATTATCTTTTATGGTAATATTGTTTACCCTTAAAAAGTACAAAACATTGATTATTTTGATAATTATTAAAAGTATTAGGGGAGGGGATAAAATGAACAGATACAAGTTTTAATATAATATAATATTATATAAATTATAATTTATTGTAGGATATAGAATTATAATTATACTTTTTGATTTATATAAATTTAGGAGTCACATTATTATAAAAAATAATTTATATTAACTTAATAATTTTAAGTAATTCCAAAGGTTCCCCTCCCCTCACTTATAACTGGTATCCTCATCTCCTATATTTCTAATTCATTTTGATCCATATATATCATTTGCAATCATACAGAATACCTTAATAGATACTTTGACAAATTTTATATGTTCTTTTGTTGCCTAAATATAATTCTTTCAAGTCCTAAGGTGTCAGTAAAAATTTGTTTCTCAAGGAATAAATATAACACTTATCCAAGTGATTTTAATTTTATTTCACCTCATACCTCTTAAAAATAAATCGTATCCATTATAAAATATTTATATCAATATATTAAATATAATTATTTGGTATTATGATGATTTGACATCCAATATTCACCTTCTTTCCATCCTATAGGAAGAGAACATATCACTCGGGTGTATGTACAACTTACTGCCTCCATGTAGCGATGAAATGTTTTTCGAATATAAATTACATGAATGGATATAATAATGGATATAATAAATATTTTTTTATTTATAATATTTTTATGATTATTTTATATTGAATTATTATTTTTCTATATTTCATTCTATTAGATAAAAAATGGAGGTAACATTCATGCGTATGTACAACCAATTGTTACAACAAATGGTTTAATTAATTATTATCTATATATCATTTATGAAATACTCTAAGTATATAAATATATATATATGAATATATAAGATATTTATATCATGGATAAAATTAATTATTTGATTAATTTAGGACAATAGTATAATGACCAGAATTGATAAACCAAAACATCTAGGAAGAAAAAAACAATTAACACCTAGAAATGGTAATTTAAATTAATAATTATTAATTAATGTGTGATAAAATATTATATATGGATGATATTTGATATTATGGTTATTTAAATTATTTATTAATGTATCTAAAATAAATTTAAATTTATTAAATAAGATGTTATAACACTCTTTATGAAATTCAATTATGAAGTATCAGATTTTTGTTATAATATGATTGTTTATTTGGAATATTTATTATGAAGTTTCTAAGTATGATTACTTTTGTAAATTAACTCAAAAATTCCTTGAATATTCTTTTAATATGTTTAATTATAGATATTACATGTATTTCTTTTATTTCCCTCTCTTTATGTACCTAATATACTGAGAGAATATTTTAATGGAAAATTGAATTTATTTCTCACTACGGTCAAAAATTCAATTTTCACCATATACTATTTTTTTTATAAAATTTAAATAATGATTCTATAATATTTTTTTATTGTAATTATTCCCATTTTTGAGTATTTATATAATTTTTAAAAAGGAATATTCTTTCCATTTTCTGAATGAGTTTAATTTGAAAATATTATTTAAATATGAATAGAACCTTCATTTTAACACACCTATAATGAACATGATTTCCTATAGAAAAAACCCATAGAATACTTAAAGATTAATTTATGATTTTACAATATTCTTTTCAATGAAAATATTTTATTTTATATTTGGGAGATTTTAATGTTTTGATTATGTGATTTTAAAGTGAAAATGTTATTTTCCTCATCAAATGATTCAAATGTCCTAATAATAGAATTTTTATTATAGGATGGCATATTTTGATGTTAAATAACCTTTATTATGGATATTATTCAATAATAACATACTTTTTCATTATTTGGATTGTTTATTTTTATAGGTAGAATATGTTTATGAAAAAAATTTACTTTTTAGATTTTTTGGTTTGATGAAATGATAAAATGTTTGTCAATGCCATTTCATTCCCATGGATTATTCAATGGAAAATGTTTTATAAACATATTTAACACATTTGTTTTGGGTTCATTATCTGATAGGTGGGTATAAAATTATACATTCTTCCAATGCATTGGGTAATTATTAATACCGTATGAGATAATAAGGACTAAAATATAGAGTGTTCCAAGATTAATAAAGGTAATTTCCCTACTACGATAGTATTGGGATTGAAATATGATGAAAGATAAGACTAAATGGTGTGCGAACCCGATCAATTATGGAAGTCTTAGTAGTGATCCTTGACAAAAGAATTTATTTTCTATGCATATCTGTTTTCCATAAACATTTGCCTAATTTCCATTATTATGCTATCTTAACACAGGTTATTTGATTTAATTATGATCCTAAACTTATAAAATGACATGATTTATGAAATTATTCATCATTATGGTTTAATATATACTTAATATGAGTTTGAAATGTCAATATCAGGTTCTAATACCCTTATTCTCATGTTATTTTTAAGTGGAAATTTATATTTCCATTGTTTACCATTATTAAGAATTAGATTCCACCCATTTTCATGTTTCCCTTCTCTGAGATATGATGAATAATTTTTAGTTTTCTATATCTTGGAAGGGATTTGTTTGGGAAGAAATAAATAATATATGAAATATATTTACTTTTTATAAGCTTTTTATATATTATTATTTCAGAATAAAGTAGACCTATAGGATTATGTAATGGATCATTATGTTATATATTAAATATTCATATAATAATATGTAATTTTAATGTATGAAAATTATAGGTCCCTATAATTATTTATTATAAACATATGATTATCTTATGATCACTTGTAATAGTTTATTATTATTTACTATTTCTACTCTTATATATGGTTTTAGGTCACCCCTTCTTATGTATCTATTTTTTCTAGGTTATGTTGAAAAGTAGAACACAACATGTTATTAGAGGACAATATTTTCATGATGATTTTTTTATATTTTGGAGACTTGATATTGATTATGGTTTTTCTTAAATTTGGTAAAATATTTATATTTTCTACAAGGAACGTGATTTATTGTATTAAAATATTTTTCATAACACTATTAAACTGTAAACCTGTAAAGGTCTTCAAATTTTAATTATTTAATTAATTTGAAAAATATTTTAATTGTGTATAGGTATTAAATATTTGTTTTATTGTATATTTTTTAAGCAATAGATCTAGTAGTTTGGGTTTTTGGATCTATATAAAAATAACCCTCAATAATTTTTCATATGAAGTGGTTAGATTGTTGTGTTTTCTTGAGGTTTTGTAACCCATTATTTAGAATATGCTTACCACATTAACATTCAATAAATATTTGGAGGTTCTAATTAAGCTAGAGATGATTAAAAGAAATCATTTTACGCTAGGATCACCTCTAGAGGGGAGTAATAACAACTTCCTAAGGAGATGGGTTGCTGATATAATGTATCATGTGTCAGTTTTTTAATGGTTTAACCTAATTGTTATTAGGTCTCAAAAATATTCCACATGTTTTTTGGAGAATATTTTCACCATAAATACAGATGAACCTCCATTACATAGTTATTTATTATGCGGGTTTGGGAAATTTTTTATATCATTTCTCAACCATTATAAATGGAAAACATAGTGTTGTAATCCAATTATAATTTTAGTAATATATGTGATTTCATTAAAGGCCTTATCAACATAACTTTCAACATGCATTTATTCTGCATTGAGAGATGTAGTAGGAAGTGGTTATCACTTTTATGTTCTCCATATTAAGTGAAAAGGGGTTGTGTATTGCCTTGGTGGTGATCTTAAGTAGGGATAATAAGGAAGTGGAGATGGGTGAAGTCAATTACATACCCTAGATAGGGAAATTCTAGGTCTCATAGAGATTATTTGTTGTATTATATATTAATAATCAATACTATGTTTCACATCAATTTAGTTTGGAGTATTTTATTTCTTCATTTTTCCTGACTTCATCCATACCAGCCAACTCAATGTGAAGAGGATTCTTGAAAACCAAGTGATGGAAAAACTTGTTGGAGTTTAGTCAATATGTTATGTTGTGTTTTGTGGTTTTTCATATGATTATGGGACAATATTTTTCATTACTATATCTATTATTACTATAAATACCTCAATATGATATCATCCTTGTGATCTTGAATTTATTCATGAATTAGTATCTTTCTATGATGTGGTAGGATAACATGAAGTGTTTGATAGTGAGTGAGAACCTCATATGAGTTCTAGGCATTCATGGCCACTTTTATATCACCTATTAAATTTATCATTGTGTTAGATAGTGATAGAGATACTGGAGTTAATTGGAGTTGTCATTAATTTTCTAATTTTGAAAATGGTAGTTTAAGGATTTTTATTCAATATTTGTTTCTATTTTAGGTTAATCTTATTAACCATTTTACTATTTATATCTTAGAATAATTTTTTCATCAGTTGGAGGGGACATATATTTATCAAAGATAGACACATAATCTGGGTATCATCATATGATGACGAAGGATGTGGATATCCTAAAAAATGTATTCATGTGGTGTTATTGGGTTTTTTAGTTATATAATTCACTTTCCCAATCACCCCAAATATTTTCATTGGTCTCAAGAACTCAGGTTTACTTGAGTTCAAGGATCAGCTCCTAATAGTTCTTATCACTTGAAGTTAGATGAGGATCATGCTAAAAATATTAGGAATATATTATAGGTCATTTATCATCAGGATATCAATAATATCTTTCCCATGTGAAATTGTTTCACATACAAGGAGTATTTTCATGGTCATGTGGTGTCTTAAAAGGGAGTAGCAGTCGACGAAACAAATATCAATGTGGTTTTTTCATGGGAAACATACTAGAATATTGTAGATATATACAGTTTTCTTAGACTCATAGGAGGGTTTTGAAGTTTTTTTTAATTTATCTTTAATTAAATACCATTTAACATCTATTATTTAGAAGGACCCAACATTCATATGGACTGTTCAGTTATAGAAGGCTTTTAACTACCAGATAGAGAAGTTTATTGGAAATATTATCCTATCTTTTTTAGAGGATGGAGTTATGTTTGATGTGTTTTATATTTATTCAAATAAAAATTTATGTTGTGTATTGATGCAATAAAGGGTGGATATATCAAATGAGTCTAGTATTTCATATCATTATGAGCTGAATTATGCTACACATGATATTGAGTTGACAGAATATATGTTTTCTCTAAAGATATGACAAAAAAAAACCCTCACCAGTGAATGATTTGGGGTCTTAATAGATACCAAGATATTTAGTTTTATCTTATACCAAATTGATTTAAATAAAATCCATTAAATAAATATGAAGTTTTTATAAGATAATTTCATCAATATATCTTACCCTCTTGGGATAGAGAATACAGTTAATGACTTGCTGAGTATGATGTTGTTAGGAGGATAATTTTTAAAGTATATTGCTTATTTGTTATAGAGAATCCCTGAGGAATGCATCCTATGGTATAGGAGGATTCTATTAGAGGTTACCAGTACCAAATTAATGATTAATAATTTACATTGTAGTAGGTGGACTAGTCATAGTGGGAAGAATTAAAGTTTTTGGTATTTATAGATCATGATAGACATGATGACACTCATGGGGGATGTTAAGAGGATGATCTACATTGATTGTTGTTTTTTGGGAGACTATTTTTTCAATTGGTAACTTATGAGGACTATCCTTATAAGTTTCATTGAAAAACCATAGTTTCAAATCCTAGTAAAATAATGAATTATGGTGTCTGAAAAAGTATATTTTTGTTTTGATGGATAAAGTTGTCCATTGAGGATTTTTTGGCATGATGCATGGTATTTAATATGCTGAAATAAAATAAACATTTTATAATCTCTATGTTGTATCAATTTTATTCCCTCAAGTTAATATATAAGGATATTTCAATTTATTTAATTTTTTTGGGTTCTGTGAGCCCAAAAGGGAATTAATTCTCATTATGTGATTCTGAATCTCTTGATAAAGTAGTTTCATCTTTTTTGGATTATGGAGTTTATTGTTGTGTATTATTTCGTGAGGTGGTATATATATATGATATTGTGATTATTCTTTATGTTATGAAGATAATATTTTTTTAGTTGGATCCTTATTTTTTCATCCATGTTTTAGGCGGTCTTCATTAGGATTATGGATCTCTTCCACACAAAAGCATCACCTTCTATCCATAAATGGTCGCTAGACAAAGTAGACCATTGATATTTCTCAAGACATTATAAGAAGTATGATTCTTGAATTTTGGTGGATTGTGTTTGAATCACCTACACTTGGTTTAGTTTTCCTATAATAACAACTATCATTCTTCTATTAGAATTGATATATTTGAGGATTTATATGGTCATATTTTTTAATTTATGTTATAATTATGTAATCTTATAGACTCACATGTCTTTTGACCAAATGTGGTGCAGATCACAAAAAATAAGGTAAAAATGATTTTAGATCTTGTAAAGGTGATATTTACTACCATAAGTATTATGATAATTTGAGTAAGATACCAATAGAGTTAAAATTCAGAGATCATGTGTTTTTAAGTGTTTCTCCAAAGGTGGAATTTATATGTTTAATAATGTTAGTAAGATATATTTCTAGTTTATTGTTCATTTTTAGGTGATGGAATGTAGTGGAGAGATTTTGTATCTATAATAACATCCCCAATAGTTATATTATCTCCATGAAATTTTTCATGTATCATAGCATTGTTGATATCCTAATTATAACTATCAGTTCATTTATTGGAAAAAATTGGATATAATGTATGGTGCAATGATTGTGTAGTATATTGTTGAGATTCAGGATCCTTAAGTGAAGGTTATGGGTAGTTTCACCATTCCATTTATTCATGAATTTTTTATGCAAGGTGGTTAAGATGAATGTTTTTGGGAATGTGTGTTGTAGGTTCATTCTCAACATGCTAACCTATTTTGAATATTCATCTTTTGATGTTGATATTTTTGGTTCTATAATGAGTTGATTAATATTAACTTCTTGTACTATTTTTTAAATTTTAAATTTTCATTATTTTATGGTTCTTTGATGATGGTATTATCTCTTTTTGGGAGTTATCTCTTAGGGAGTGTTTTGATATGGTGGTGGTTTTTCATTTTCAGGTTGATTTAGATTCTCAATGATGAGAATACATTGAGAGATATCTAGTGAAATAACAAAAACATCTCATACCATTACATTGATTATTTTTGAAATGGGAGAAATTAAGAGATGGTGGGATGAACGGAGGTGTTGGTGAAGATGGGGGTTTATTTGAAAGGTGTGCCTCATGGAATGGCCATATGTGTTATGATTTGCTGGGTTGGCTATAAGAGAGGAAAAATCTATAATCTGGTATGTTGTGGAATGAATTATAGAGTCTTAATGTGGTTTTTCTATCATGTTATATGTATATACCAAGATTTTGGAGGCACAATATCTTTGGGTGGAAGATTGGCTGAAACACACTGGGGTTTTCTGAGAGTATTATCTCCCATGAGAATTTTTTACAAAGGAAAAAATTATTAAATTCTTATATTATTATACATAAGGTTATATGATATTTGGAGGCACCATGAATTATTATAACCTTACAACATGAGAAAATACAATTTCAGAATAATTTTTTTAGGATTTTGTTTAATTTTTTTATAGTGTCTATTGTAGTGTGGTCACAACTATCATGGTGTGAAGTATTGAGTGACTGATTTCATGGTTTCTCATTTCTGGGTGTCATTTTTTCATGGTTATTAGGTTTTATAATATCCTAATTCATGGTTGTGTTATATTTTGGAGGATCATTCATTCTGATGTGAAGACATTCATTGTGTCATGATAGTTGTGTGGTGTTTTTTATTTTGAATATTAGATTTAGAGAGGAGATATGTGAGATCAATATGTGATTTTTAAGCTATGATACACTTAAGACTGACATATTTTTACCATAACCTCTCACCCCAAATTTCATTTAGTAAAATGTTTCAATATAAATTTTTAATCCCATCAAAAATATTCTTGATTTCTTTAGTCATAGGAGACCAGATGTGTACCTTTTCATATTCATGAGTGTCCTTTGATTTTATTTGAGCCTATGATTCAAGATATCAATCACTTTTTGATCAAATGATTTCTTCTATATTTTTTTGTTCTACCCATCTTTTTATCATTTATAGGTTGTGTTAATAGTTCTTATTTGGTTTCATTGGCCCTGGATCATGGTTTTAATAGAGTGTGTTGTGATATATTGGTTATTGTGTTTTTCATTTCATGGTCTTGTCTTGTGATCATCTCCCCCATATTTTACCCTATGCTATAGTAGTTGAAGTTTCAGTTGAGGTTTTTTATTCAGTAAATTTGTTTAATTATATGTAATAATTGAATCATAATTCATCTATTTTTTGGTGGATGGTAAATATAGACCTAATAATTATAATAATCAATACAATGATATTATTGTATAGGAATATGCTTATTGCATGATATTTGTGTTAATTCATGTTATTAGTATATTTTTATGATTCCTCACTATGTTTTGTGTTGTGTAAAACATATTTTATATTAACAGAGATAATTGATCACCTTACATAAAAGTTTAATCATTTGAAGTTTGTAATTAATTGTTTTTATGAAATATGAAATTTAAGTTATACTTCCCTAGAAAGATATATTGAATCAATATGAACACATGTTATAAAGGGGGGAATTATTAATGTTTTTTATTGAAATATATATTTTATATTGGTATATTTTTAAATTTATATTATTAGTGTGTACTTGGTAGCATTTTTTTTATTAGAATTGATCCCTTTATTTGTTGAGTATGTGGTGATTGAAATGTAGAGGTGAAATTTTTTTATTGTAGGGGATGGATTTATGTGAATGATGTATAAAATGTGAATGGGTGGTATGATGGTTAGTTTGGAATTGTGTGGCGGCTATTTTCTTTAGCTCAAATTTAGGTTATTATTGTGATTAGATTTTTGAAAGGTTTGGTAATAGGTACATGTTGTTATGAAATATGGTTGTAAATAATGGTAGTGATAAATGAAGGTGAGGTTTAATTCAAAAAAATTTGGACTATTAATGAATTTTTTTTATTAAAATATATGAATGATTGATTAGAATCAATTTTGAGGATGGATAATGAATGGGTTGACAATGAATATGGACGATTGAATGGAATAATTAATCTATTGTTTCTAGTAAAATGGTAAGTATAGAAATGGTTAAAAATATGAATAAATGGGTAATAATGTAGGATATTATGGATATTTGATTTATGAAAATGTGGTTTTGATTTGAGTTGTAGAGTTTGAAATATATGTCTGTGAATTCTAGTGATGTTTATTAGACATAAAAGTGATGCATTTTATAAAACCATAGGCTTGGAAGACATATGACTATGACATATATTTTTTATTTTATTCTCATTACATAAGTACCCCACCTAAGTCAGATAACATTACTAATACCCAAACGTTTTGGGATATGATATTTTTTCCCAACATCAAGGCTTATGAGGAAATGGATGGCTTGTTAATCCCTCTTCCACACTCTCCATCTATGTTTTTCATTATTTTTAATGTCTTGTGGTTAGGATTAATGGGCTATAATTTCCACAAGTTAGAGTGAAAACACAATGAATCAATTATAATGAGATGATGATGTGATATAAAGTGAGGGTCACATGTTATAGGAGGTGGGTATGGGGATGATGTCCTTCATGTTCATAATACCCAACAAAGATCAGGATACAAGATATAAATTTTTTTAGGATATGGTATACATGTGTGGAAAAATTGATTTTTCTATTCAATATGGTATATTATTATTTTATGGGGTATGATTTTTGATGTCTTGGTAATGGAAATGATATGATCCCATCAGCTATTTTTTGTTTGCCTTCAAGAGTGAAAAACCATTGGGAAAGTGGTTTTGGGGTACCTTTATTCTACATTATTTGGATATTATTTTATTATACTAGGATTGGATATTGAGGGAGTGAGTCTGAGAGAGGTTTTGTGATAGTTTTCCAGGATGGTACATGTTACTTATATGTTTTATTCACTTAGGAATTAGTATGATTCATTCACATTTCCCAAATAGGTTTTAAGGAGGATCCTAATAAGTACAATTTTTTCTCTAGGCTATATATAAATATATTTTTCATGATTCTAAAATAGATTCAGTGACCATGATTTACATTAATAACTCAAGACTTGGATGTGGTAAATGAATTTGTTATTTTTATTTTTTAATGATTTTCCTAACATTATTATTGATCAAGATGTTGAATTAACCATTTATATAGTACCTGATGGTATGATAATTTAAAGACATCTACATTAAATGGATCAAATAAAGCTAATATAAATTAAGTATAAATTACAAGAGTTATATAGTATGGGTTCCATCCACCCATTCACTTCACCATGGGGTGGTCCTATTTTTTATATAAAATAAGGATTTCAAAATGAAGATTTTAATTGATTTTTGAGATCTCAATAACATTACAATTGATAATTAATAACAATTACCTCATATAAATTTATTATTTTAAGGGATCCCAGATGATTTTTATTTTTTAAATATTAACCTCAGGCCTGTGTATCATCAGCCAAATATAAAAGAGTAAGATAAACCATATATATTTATTGTAGTGTTTATTTGTGATATTATTGTATATTCTAAAAGTTATTAGAATAATGAGAATAAAATAAGGATTGTTTTTTAATCCATAAAAAATATTCTCAGAATATGTTAAATTTTAATTTTGGTTGTAATAAAGTTAATTCCACTGATATTTAAAAAATATTTTATAACATTTGATTCTAAAACGAATAAAGTGGTATAAGACTAGGCAAGAACTACTATTACCTCAAATATTCTTAGTTTTCATCAATTATGATGTCATTATTTACAATTTTCTTGAATAATTTACATCTTCAGTTGACCCAATAACCATATCAAATTGAAATATAGATTGAATCATTAGGTAAATGTTATTTAATGAATCATTTTTTGGAACTAATTTTTTTTCCTATGAATGTGATAATTGGGGAATTAAAATAAATAACCGAATAAATTTGTTTTAATATTAAAGCTTATTTGAAGGTAAATTCTTGATTATTGATTCAAAATGATAAAATAATATCATAATCATCATGATAATTGAAATCCCATGTGAATAATTTACCACTACATGACCGTGAAAAGTAATAGTAAATTTTCATTAAAAATATGGCGGTATATTATATATTGAGTGAAGTGTGATATATTTATAAGGATCATAAAAGTTTGACATATATAATTACATAAATAGTTAATCTTGTGGAAAAGAATATAGATGGAATAAATAATGTATTGTGATTATATTATCATCTAAATAAATCTAATAGGGTAGATAGTTCATTGAGTCCAAATAATAATTTATCACTAATCATGCTATATTTGGAACATGATATTTTATTGATGATATAAAGAATTATAGATTTGGAAATTGTACATCTTGAAACACTTTCTCCTTTTAATCAAATATCAGCACAATCATCCTTAACAAAAATAATTTTAAAGGATTGGGGGATGATAATAGTTCAAAAATACAAGAATTATTATTTAAGGAAATATTACTGGGTAAAATTTGACAAATAAGTTGTTATAACATTATGAAAGTGGGTGTGTATACTGAGTTATTTTTATTTTAAAAATAAATAGATGAGTGAATCTAAAATCTCTATGTATTCCATTAATCATATAAGAACCCTGAAATATTGATTCCATAGATAATTTTATGGGTCTGAAGGAATGAAGAAATATAATAATTATTATAATATGAAATATTATATTTTTCATCATGTTAAAGATCAATGAATATTATCATAGGGAATAATTCAACCATTTACACTACCTAAATAAAAGTGGGAGAATATATCCATGTATTTCAGGGTGGAAATACCTAATAAATCTCAAGGTAATAATGTGATCTTGGTTATTTATAATGTTTTGAAGAAATATGAGAATTTTCATCCAATTTCAAATATAATGTATTTTGATCAGCTCTATAGAATCTATAATTATTATATAGTTAGAATACATATAGCCTATATCTATTTTGTATTTCACAGTGATCTAGGATTTGCAACCAATTTTTTGAAAAATTATATTATAAGTAATTGGATGATGATTTATGTTTTAGTAAAAAAATTATAGTCAATTTAATTAATAGTTATAGTGGAAAAATTGTAATTTGGTGGGTATTCTTTGAGATTTCTCTTTGGATTATAAATGATGTAGGGATCATCATATTTCATTAGTATATTTATTTATTTAATCAATTTTCATTCCTGTTTTTTATTTCACAATTTGATTCATTATTTGTAAAGTAGTTTTGGACTCAAACATGTTTGGTTGAAGGAAGTTATAGAAACTTATTTGAACCCAAAATGGTAGAAGAGATTCATGAAAAGGTAATGTTGATTTAGTGATAAATGAGAATTGATCAGAGAAGGTAAAAGAGAAATGTATATAACAAGTGGAAAAAAAATTCATTTCATTTAGGATATCATTTATTTCTTAAAATGTATCCTTAGAGAGGTGTGATGCATTTTGGGAGAAAAATAAAATCATTTCTATTGATTTTTTAGTATATAATAAATTTTGGTGAATGTTGGATCATATTATTTACATGAATCCTAACCTGTATTATTATCTAAGGTACATGATCTGTTTATCATTTCATTGTTAAAGAAACAATTACCATATGTTTCTTTTGTTTTGATCCTAGATGTAGATTAATTAGAGAAGAAAACTGCTTATGTGAAAAATCTAGATTA
This sequence comes from Viscum album, assembly GCA_963277665.1. Taxonomy (NCBI): domain Eukaryota; kingdom Viridiplantae; phylum Streptophyta; class Magnoliopsida; order Santalales; family Viscaceae; genus Viscum; species Viscum album. Next base: position 1,346,698,813 of record OY728148.1, on the reverse strand, counting down.
GATTTCTGATCCTAGAGATACAGTGTAATTAAATAAAATTACTCTCCTAGTTAAGGTTTTTTGCATAAACTGTTCTATTTTAAAGAAACCATGGGAATCTCAAAAGTATATGAGAGAATAATATCCTCACCTGTTTAGTAATTAATTAAATTTTAAGGATAAACATTACTTAAGGGGGAGTAATATGGATACCCATGTAGTGTAAATTATAAATCTATTTCATTAATTATTAATGTTCTTAATTAAACATTATGGAGTCATATCACTATAATAATTTTATGTAATTTATCTATTAAAAAATAAAATAGGTTTTTTCTAACTAAATTGTATTCCAGGAGTAAAATAATTTTATCTTGAAGTTGAATTTCTATATTTTAGAATTTTAATTTGATAAAAGATAATTATATTTTCCAATAATCATGTCAAACATTTCATAGTGTATTTTTGAGGATTTTTTCTAAACATGTTTATTTTTAAGTGAATAGTCAAAAATATAGTTTTCACGAATATCAACACTTTTATGACATATTAATATTTAATAATGGATTAAAAATATGTAAAAACATTCTTTAAAAAAATATAATTATTCTATGGACAAAATCATGAATTAAAACATAATTTGTTTATTTAAGAATCATATGATTTAAATTTGGATTCTTAGGTTATTTATATTCAAATTAATTTTTTTTATTTTTTTTCCATTAACAAGGAGGTTTAATGAGAATTTTTAGTTTCAGAGTGGTTCTAATGGAAAGTAACTATCATTTATTTATAATAAATAAAAAATTAATTTGATTAAAAAATATTCCAAAAACCTGGGCCCAAATTATAAAATAATCAATATTTTAACCATAAAACTCTCTTTTCCTAATGCATTATTACCACCTCTCATTTACATTGTAAAATCACATTCTATTCACTTTATCTCAATCAATATATATTGAAATACGTCCCCCAAACCCTTAGTCACATATTAATGGTTATAATATATCCAAAAAATAATATATGAATACTTAAGGTGTTTTTTAGAGAGGTTATCCACAGAAGGGTTATATTTTCTAAGAAACACTTTTATATTTTATTCTTCATAAAACATCTCCAAATACTTGATAATAATATTTAAATAATTTAATTAATATAAATATCATATTTTAATATTTTATATTTTATATAAAAAATTTTATATACATTATTTACATTCAAATAAAATTGAAACCATTATTCATGTGTACGTGCGACTACCGCCTCTTTGGACAACACATTTCATTTTTCATCATTGGCTCACACATACAGTTTAAATGAAGTATTATATGAATAAGTATAATATTTTTGACATTATTATGATTATAGAACGATAAAAATATATTTGAAACATTTATCATCGATTCATGGTATAATGGAAATGTCACAGACGTGTACATGAACGCTACTGCATATATGAAATGTCGTGTTATCATTTTTCATTAAAAAATTATATAAGTGCTTTAATATTTCTATTTAGGAAATATAGTTTATTTTTATGAAATTATTTAGATACTTTCATGATTATGAAACCATTATAGAAATTGTTTTTCCCTGATTAATATAGTGTGGTAGTTTTTGACTGAATGAGGAACACAACAAAATTTTATGATATATTATATTTAAAAAATTATTACTTCTTTGATAGATTGATTTAAATGAAAAGAAGTTTTATATAACTAAATAAAACTTTTTAATACTCTTATATTATAGATATATTAATTTTTAAAAACCATTTTTATATTATATAAGGTTTAATTTTTGGGATATTTCCAAAAAAACTATTTTCTATAAGTAGTGAAAAATAACGATTTTTGTAAAACAATAATTTATTTTTTTAAGTCCAATTGACTAAATATAAAATTATATTTTCAAATAACAATAATAGTTATATAAGATCCAATTAATTTAAGCTACACTAATTAATTCTATTATGATAATAAATTTACTTTATTTTTGATATAAGTGAAATTTTCAGCGTAAATACATTTAAAAACCCATTTTCAATCACATTTTATTGAATTTATTCAAATAAATTTAGAAAATTTGTAAGATGTTAATTTAATTAAATATGTTTTATATTATTAATTAGGTGGTTAAAATTGGGAATACATGCCAATTTTTATTTTTTTGTGTTCTTTATAGTAATTACAGTTAAATGTATTACCTCAATAAAGGGTAAATGAGCTAATTAACATTAAAGATTATATTTTAAGGACTTAAAATAAATAAAAAAGTAATTTACTTTATTTTAAAATTTAATTACAAAATAACATTAATATATTATAATATATGAAATTGTATATCCATTTTCATATGATATTGACATTTAAATTATTTTTAGTACAGAAAAATAAAAAATCTCAATTTCATTTCATTAAATAGAAATTATATGTTCAATTAAAGACAAAAATATGTTTTGAAATTATACAAATTTTTTTATGAGAGTAATGAAAATATATAATTTTCTTCATATTTAGATATTATATAATTAACATAAACACTTAAACTACAGAGACACAATCCTCATGCATGTAATGGTAAAATCAATGTAAGTATTTTTAAAAACATTAAAATTTATTTTTTGGGATGAAATATGGTTAAAAAAATTAATGTTTAATGAAAATTTATTATTAATATTTAAAATGATTTTATAACCACTAAATATTTTTCTTCACGTATTAGAAGTCAAATTAAATGAATAGTCACAAAAATGATCTTAATGATATTTTATAAAAACTAACCATTTATTAAATTTCACAAAAATTATAAAGATCTTTTAAAACAACAATTATGTTCATAATAGGACTATAATTGCATTCCATTGTGATTTAAGATAAATATTTTTAATTATATGTAAAATAATTACACTTTAATATTGAAAAAGTTATTAGAGTGGTTATGGTAAAAATTGTTTAATGAATGGATTAAAAAAAATATAATGATTAAAATACCACTAAAAACTCTAATTTTATAATGGTATTTAACCCATATAATATGTTATATTCAAAATTATATCCACAATTTCCATTTTCATTTGAAAATATATTTATTATATTTATATCTTTTTATTAATTCACATCGTGTCCTTTCATTCACTATAAATTTAAACAACTATCCTCTCTCAAATATATAACCTAAAAATGTTGGATAAAAATAAAATGATAAATAATATAATAAAAATTATATAGGATTTTGTTATCCAAAAAAGAAATACCCAATGTCCCTTAAGAGGAGATCTAAAGGAGCTCTTTCGAAGAAGTTGTAATCATCTAAACCGGGGACTTTCATTTTTATTTTTCTATTATAGACTTATATTATATACCAACCATTAAAATATGATATAAATTTACCCCCCATATAATGATGTGTTATTATGTTGATGAAATAATGTTTTCCAATATCATGCTCCATCTAATGGTTAACAAAACCATCACTCATTGGTATTACAGACTACCACAACACTAATTAATGCAATATGGTTTAAATTACTTCCAATAATGGATTGACATAATAATGTCAATAATTATAATATAAGGTCATTATGACATTAAATTAATTATAAATTTATATAATATAATATAACATCTTATCCATCCACTAGTTAAAAAATAACAATGTCGCTCGTGTGTATGTACGACCTATCATCTCCAAAAAGTAATGTGAAAAAAATTTCATGTTCATTTCTCACAGATGATTTTAAATATTTTTATATATAAAAATAATTTTTTATATATCTTGTTTCTAAATATGGATATTATATAACAATTTTCAATATATAAGTACCATAATTTATGAATAAGAAATTATATGAAAAACAAAGCATTTTACACATGAAACAATGATAATAATTATTTATTATTAAAAAATATATTATAAGATATTATTATTGGATCATATATGAAATAATAAATATTTATATTTATATTTATCTGGTATTTAATTATAATAACTCAAAGTATTTTATAAAAGTTGTTAAAAACGTACGGGGAAATTCGAATGTGATGTAAAGGATTTCATCTAAATTTCCACTCCATTAAGACATATTTAGTATTACGCACATATATACATTGATGTGATACATATAGTACACTATGATATATTTAAAAAATATATATTTATTAATAATTATTTATTTAAAAATTAATTTTTACTCTTTCATGGGGTTAAAATTTAAATGTTACAAAAGATGTGAAAACTTATTTTACAATCTCATTTCATTGTATTTATCTTATATTAATTGTAGGAGTATAATAATATATCCATTAGAAAGTCCATATATTTTATTATAATATATATATTTAAGGACATTAGGTTTTTCATAATAACCTTTCCTCTTGTTGTAAGTTCAATCAACAAAATAAATTTTTAAAAGAAAAGCTGATCTTACTTCTATTTTGTTCAGGTATATTTTTCTTTTATGCCCTTATTATTCCATATTGTTTTAAAACTTCTATTTAATTATCAAAGATGATTTATTAAAGAAATTTATTTTCATCTTGTGATTTTTATAGGGTTTAAATAGAACATTTATAACATTTTACAAAAGGTTCATTTTAATTATCTTTACAAAAGTAAAAAAGAATGTTTCCTTTCAATGTATATAACATTAATGGATTTTTTCACTATTATAACTTTTTCTTTCTATTTAGATTCTTATAAATGTTTCCAATGGTAATGAAAGTAACAATTTTAGTGAAATATTATTTAAATGGTTTAATTACATTTTCTTTTTTCACTAAAGGATATGATTTTATTATAAAACATATAATTACAAAGAATAGATAGTTATCTTTTATCATTTATTAATTTTTTGGTAACTAAATTCCCATTTGAACATTTACTTTCATGTAATAATTATTCATTAAAAATTAATTTTTTCTTAAACATCCATGTTATTTTTATCATTTATAGGATTACATCCTAAACCGTGTATCATTTCTATATAATATTAATTTCTTTTTATTTTATTTTATTGACTAGGGAAATTATAATATTCAGTATTATTTACTCAATATGAGTATTTATAGATAAAATGTATTATATAATTATATTTATCATTCAATATATAAGGTCTATTCTGGAAATTAGATGATGGGTAGGTCCTAGTTATAGATATCCCATTGATGCATCGATATGCCGCGTAAGATAAACTAGGTGGACAAACATATTAATAGGCTTTTTTGTTTGTACCTATCCATCTATTAAACATTACATAAAATAAGGAAATAATTTTAAATTTATTATGATTTAAGAAATCATGAAATCTAACATTAATCATTTTTTTGAATTTTGTTTTATTTTTCCATGAGATCAATTCAATGAAATTACTAATTAATGCATTTCATGATCATGTTATTGATTAAATTATATGTATTTTCAATTATTTACCATTTTATATTGATTATTATAGTCAAATCATCATGTCCAGTCCCATTTTTTATGGTATGACCCCCTATGAATTTTTCATTGAACCTTGGTGGTTGAGTCTTATTCATAGATAAAGAGCCTTTATTGTGGAAAATGTCCAATTTTTAGGGATGTATGTTTATTTGAAATAGTGGTTTCTAGGTATAAAAATGATAAATTGTTATTTGAGGGGTTTCCATTCTTTTGAAATCCATGGTTCTTGTTTAGTACTTTATATATATAATTGTATGAAAACTATATGCAGAGAAGTTACACATCATGTACATGTTATAAGTCGTAAAACTACTTCTAGAAACCTTCCATGAAATGGTTCATGATGTGATGTGTGTATATAGTACGAAACTAATTCATATTTTGTATGTTTCAATTAGGTAATATACTTAATCGATGTGACGCATTTTTTATTAACTTTTAAAAATATGAAATACATAATGTTGAAGCATTACATTTCGTGTATTCCTCAAGCCCAGTGGTTTTAAGTGAGTTGTGGGACATTGTTTCTCATTATTTATAATCCAAAAATTCCACTATCGACTATATGGTACAATAAATTTGATTTGGGTGTCTCTTATCCCCTTCCAGAAATCCATATTTCATATCTTACCCCCAGTAAGGATGTATGCTTTGGTTTCCCTTCTCTCTCATCATTCTGTGTTCATTGTGGTATAACAGTTTTACAATGGGTTTGTTTTTTTGATTTTGAACATAACCTGAGTGGATCTATGTTATTCTTATATACCTTTACATCTTCTTCCTTGTTGCAATTTTTGGATAGAAGTTCAATATTAATCATCAGTTAAATATGGTGTGTCAAAACCTAACTATGTGGTCTTCTTACATTACAATTATATACAATATTAGGATTACACCAAAATGATGTGTGAAATAATTAAATCTTATATTTATTAATAGTGAATCATGTAAATGAACATGGGTTTTATTCATTTGGGTCAACTATTGATGAATCCTAGATTATGGCTACCATTCACCTAAGAAAATCCCTGGTTAATATGAATTGGATAATAGGATAAAGTGTATTTAGCTTGACATGAGACCATAGGGAATATCATGAAATATAATCCATATGTAATTCCTTATTTCTTATTTATATGAATGTTGATCATTAGATATATAAATTAAAATTTTAATTGAAAAGATAAATGACACATTTCATAATTAATAAGTGTCACTTCTGTTGTGATATTTTATTATCCATGATGTTATGACTTGTAGAGTGATTCACTTTTTAATTCTTATATTGAGAAGTATTTCCATACAATTGTGATGTAATAATTATATTGATAATGATCTTCCCAATACCAATATAATATAGTTATATTTAGTAGGATTTTCTCAGTCCCATACTATAATTCTTATATTGGAAGGCTCTACCTAGCCCCGTGCTGAAACTCAAGTATAGAGAGTTTGGACCAGATTTGTGTTATTATGAATTATTTCTGGTTATGGGTGATTTTTCTACCATGAAGATATGGTTATGGTTGGAATTTTTGTGCTATATTCTACAAGTCATTATGACATGGTGCTGAAGAAATGTGAATTATGAATTTGTATTAATTGATTAATTAATACACCTAATGTAATTTTATTGCATGAACTTATTATTATACTTGTTATATTTATACATGGTGGTCTCGAACTTCTGATTTTTACTCAAAACCCATGAATTTCACCATTTGGAACATAATAAAATTACATGAACGTAGTTTTGGATAAGGTATAAGGGACCTTGTATTTAATTTTTTTACTTATTTTATGGTTTAGTGTTTGGAGATGGGTCCAACATGGGGTTTGGGAATGGGGAAATTTTTAGTTTATGTTTTTTATGTTATTCATTTATTTTTATTTCACTTAATTTGATATTTAGATACATATAAATCTATCATTACATTGTTTATTATTATTGGGTGATTGGATTCATCCTTTTTTCTTTCCAATTATATTAGACGTTGTTTTCTCTATGTTTCTATTACTATGATATTTTTCAATGATTATTCCAATATATTTTACTCTATAACAGAGGATATTGTATACCCACTATAAATATCACACCCTCACTACTTTTTGGTAGTCTCTAGCATTTGGGGATTTATGTTTGAGGTATCGTAACAAACCCATTTTAGACATGCGAGAGACTGTTGTATTATGGAATGTAGCATTGTGGTATCAGAGGAGGTTTTTATTCTCTATTAATTTACTTTTCAGGAATGGTAAAATGGTTATTAGGATGTTTTTGTACTTGGTAATGATCACATTCATGGGAGTACCAAACCCATATATGGGGGAAAAATCTATGTGCTTAAGGATGTGATTGGTTTTCATGATGTTATCTTATTTAGGGTTATGTTATCTAACCTTGGGTAATTCATATGTTGTGTGATGTTATTGTTTCATGATGATATTGTTTCTTGAGGATTATACTTGTGGACTGATATAGTGTGACATTAGTATTTATTCATCATGATAGTCATATATAGATATATATTGACATGCATTGATCATGACTGGGACATATTTATTTCATGTGATATATACTTCCCTATATGATGTGTGATATGATATAAATATTTTACCTAATTAATTAATTGGAAGAAATGATATTTCAATTTAAAACACTTATAATCTAGGTTTGGAAAGACCCGGTGTAGTGGTTATCTGTTGTTTTCCCTTATTGTGGGTGACATTGACTATATCCAGTGTTTTAAAGAGTATGTTTTCCATATAGAGAAAATGAATCCTCTACATATTTGATTTCAGATTTAGGAGAGTGGAAACCAATGTACTTATAATTTAGCTAATCCAATGATTCCTATAGTTAGTGAGGGCCAAATTGATGTTCAACTATGTGACAACATATTATGGTTCATGGGATCCATTGAAATAGGGATTGTTCATACAATTCATTCGATGTATGAGATATTGAGAGAGTACAAGATATATCATCTACCTATGTTCAGAGGGGAGGGAATACCTTTAGAATCCATGTTTTTCATTGAGTAAGTCAATAAAATATGTAAGCTTCATGAGACTCTTGCTGTTAGGATAGTTAAGATTGTAGCATATATGCTTTGTGAACCAACCAATAATTTGTGGGGAATTCTTGAGTAGGTTGGGAAAATATATTAGTTAAACTGGAAGGACCTTGAGTCTAAGTTATTGAGACACATTTATCCCAAGATATTCATGGATGGGAAGGTTCAAAATTTTATAGACATGACACAAGATGACATTTTAGTGATGGACTACATTGAGTGTTTAATTGACCTATAAAACTTTTCTCCATCTCTCATAGATTATGATATCTCAATGGTGACATGTTTTTCATGATTAGACTCACTATAAGAAAATATAATAGGTTATTGTTTTTTTTCTAAGAATATTTTCAAATGTGATGAACCAGGAACTCATCATGGAAGTAATTATAAGTGAAGATCTTTGTAGGGTCCAAAATGTTTCATCAGGAAAAACTAGAAACACTTTTTCCAGTGGAAGGATGCATCATAATGAATGTTTTCTTCAAGGTAGTACAAGATATTGTAATCGGGAATGATGAAATACATCATAGGACCATATTCCATTTCATTAGTTTCAGTGTGGCGTGTTGGTCCCCAAGATATATCCGTGTCTGTACCCCACTTTGGAGTGTCATGCTTTGGGTATGATGGGTCACCTATAGATGTTTTAAAGGGGAATACAATAAAAGATTAGTGGAAGAGGGTCAATACATGTACCAGAGTATGGGATGGACTTTTATACCCCTTAAGAGATACATAGATGGATCTCCAAAGGATGGTTAGGTCAAGGATATTGATGTGGTACTATTATGTAGCAACTGTATAATAAGGTAGACAGAATAGATTAGGAGAGTCAGGATGAGGCACACGGTATAGGTTATTTACTGTTACACATTATGCATACTAATCCTACTATTTTGGATATAGGATTGTATACCATCAGTTGTGTGATTCTTTTAACATCAAAAAATACTTTTTTAATTGATATAGGATCACCACATTCCTTTATTAATTAATTTTTCTAAAAATTTTTGGACTTGGTTTTGGAAAGATTGTATGGTTCGTTTACCATTGACACACCATTGAGAGTATGGTTATAGAATATTATATGTTGAAAGGTGTTTTATCTATAGATATATAGTATCAAATTTTTAGGGATCCTTTTGTGCTATAAATGTCATATTTTTATAATATTCTTGATATGAATTCTTTATTTCTATAATAGGATCACAATGACTATTACCATAGGGGAGGAAAATCATTATCAATAAAAGAAGACATCAAATCTTAATAGGGTGAGTTAGATATGTTGGATCGTAATGTATATCTAATTGAGTTATAATTTGATCATATAAAATCTAAGATAGAAATTTTAGTCTTAGATGATGGTTGAATGTATCATGATTCTTTTACTCCAATGGAAGAACATTTTTATGATGAATTTTCGGAAGATTTCAATGACATACCACTTGAGTGGGAGTTCAAGTAACCTATGAAGATACTTCTAGTTGTATAGCTAGTATATATCATACTGTATATAGTAGAACCAGAAAAGATTTGATAGATTAATGTTCAGTTGGAGGATTTGGAAGCTAAAGGTTTAAAAGGGTCTAATATGTATCTATGGGGTTCCCCGATTACTTTATCTAAGAAAGCTGATGTTATGTTGTGTAAATTTCTATTATCCTTCTCTAATGCATTTTTATAAAATTTACATCATATCTATATCAATATAAATATATTATTTTTAATTAAATATTTTTTTACTAAATATATCATTTACCAACACTGAAAACACAATTGATTATGGGCCGACCTTTTTCAAAACTGATATAGTGTAGCCTTAATGATAATTTTTTTCTAGGACTGATAAAGTGCCACAATTTATGAGTGGTTTTTGTTTCTAGTGTAGAAAATGTGTTGTCCATTATCAAGGATTTTTACAAGCACTAGAAATGGCCCCCCAATAAAAGTTCTTTTTTTATCTCTGTTAAAAACCTCCTTTAAATGTGCTTAAAAATCACATTTAGAGGAACCCTTTAATAGTTCTGTTTCTGTCATTGTCAAATGTGGTCTTTAATAATTTTTATATCTTTAACTTTTAAAGATCTAGGGCTTTATAAACACTATTTTTTAGAAGTGTTAACCCCAAAGATAGATGGGGTTCAAGATGTATTCCATGATTTTTATATAGGGAGGTACACATATAAAATGTAACACATTATTTATGAGGTAGATTTGTATATTGTGAATGGATATACTATCTCAATGTACATATTGGATATTTCGGATCAATATTTAATGATCTTATATGGGTGGAGTATTAATTTTCATCATGTTCACTCGAAGTATGAGAATGTCTCTATGAGATCATTTGAGCATTAGAACCTTATGCAAGCTCAATATCCTCCCCATTTTGTATATATTATGTGTTTTCTGAAAAACTCTACTCTCATGGGGGGAATATAACAATTAAATATTTTTTAATTTAATTATTTTAAAAATTATTTATGTATTTCTTAATGTTTCCTCAGTGTTGTCATTATGTTTTGGGTGTCATATTACCCCATATGTAATAAATTAAAATGAATATATATATTTAAGAGAGAGAAAAATTATTTCTTTTAATAATTTAATTCCCCTTAATTGGAACCTAAAATGGAAAATCAATAATTTTGGTTGTTTTTAGAATGTGGTGTTAACCATTGGGGTGACATATGATTGGTGAGCATCATATATTCTGTTAAAGTGTAATCTTTTCTAGGTGGATTAATTAAATTAAATTATTAATTTATTTAATATATAAAATGTGTTATCCTAGGACTCCCCACTATAAATATGTGTTTATGAAATACCTCCATGGTTATCCAAATAACCCAGAGAGACTATAGAGGTTAAAAAGGAGATCCACTATTGGAGTTGATAAACTCAGTATCATGGATCAATGAAAAATGATTGAAGAGATTCGTGAGGAAAAGTAAAAACAATGAATAACATTCAATGAAATTACTAAGGAATGTATTATCCATCAATTAATTATTCATTATTAATGTTACAATAGTTCTCATCTATATTACTACCATGATATAAATATTTACCATGGATATAAATTATCTGTTGTAGATTTATCATTTTCTTACTATGCATCATAGAAATATGATTTTTCATATTAATTACATTAGTTTTATATTATAATTTCTAATTTTAAGGATTATAAAGATTTTTTAGGTTTGTGATGGGAAATGATAATATTAAATTGTTATTCTCTCTCTCCCAGCTACATTTTTAATTTTATTCACCCTTGGGCTATGGGGTCAATTATTTATTATTACTAAACCGGTTCAAGTGTGATCGATCCATTATAATTATGACGAGTGTGAAAAGGATCTTTAGATTGATATTTTTTGTTTGTCTCTATGTTCGACTATAGATCTCAGATAATGTCACCATGGATTGAAACATTTATGGTGACATGAGGTTTGATGTGACTTGCTCAATCAATGGGAAATCTGATTTCTAGCCACCAGAGTCTAGGAATGAATAGCCAGTGATGTTTTCCCTTAATATTGTTTGTTTGGGTGTTTCTATAGAATGATTTATGAGGACATAAGAGGATAAAACAATGATAAATGATGAATATATGGATTCTATGAAATTACCAAAAACATGTTGTGTATTCTTTATGTACACACATAGTGTATCTTGGGTTCAAATAGAGTCTATTGTTTCTTCGCATCTTAAATATTACACACCATGAGGTCGGCCCATAATTCCATATGATACAACATAGGTGCATGATACTTGTGTGAGGAGAATATGAATATAACCTTGCGAGAGAAAAAATCATGTGTCCCTATAAGGACATCCCATGTAGAGAAACATGGATATTCAGGGGATGACCATTGAAGAACATGCCTAGGTCAGTGGAAGTATAACATGATTTCTTCACTGATTCACATATTGTGTACCATACTTCGAAACATATACAATGTATATCAACTTCACTAGGACATCGATTTGGACTTGTGAGTAATTTATTCAAAGTAGAATTATGCATAGGATGTGATGGTGGATATTTTCTTGGCATCAGAGATATGTTCAAAGTTAATACTAGTGGGAAAGTTCTTCTAACAAATCCATCATGATGAATGTGACCCAGTTTGTTCATTTTTTTAATAGTTATGTTAGTACATGTTTAAATCACTGGTGAATGAGTCCACCATATTCAATGTAGATATAATGTAGTCACTCCCCATTCCAAAGAGGATACAATTCCCTTATCTATATACTGTTACTCCACCATCATTGAGCTCCACTGTGGTTCGGGTCCTCCATTAAATATAATGTTTCCTCAACTGTTATGTTCGATATTGGAGATAATTCCCACCATTAGTAATCTCATGAGGTTAGATGTGGTGATTTGAATTAGATATGTGACCTTTGGAGATATAAGTATATTCATCACTTTTAGTTTTCCATAGAGAATGGAATTCCTATACTTTTATACAAGGTTTCAATGTGATTATATTAAATTATGTGTCTCTTTTCTCTTAAATACTGGTAGGTTGATCTTACTCTTTTAGAATGTCTCTTTTGTATTACTTTTTGGGTTGTCCTTCTAAGTATGTTTATACTAACCCCTATATGGATGTTACCTGTATGTGTATTGTATTTTAAAAAATATAGGTAGATAGATGGTAAATTTGCAGGATATGGTATCTTTGCAGTATAATAGTACATGGAGACATTAATATTTTTTAGTAGTTAGTCGTAGATATTTTGAGTTATTTTCAATTATGTTTTCCACATTTCAATTGATTGCAGGTTGGTATATTTATCTCTAATTTCTAATATATTTTTCCCTTATAATTTTTCATTTCCTTTATACAATATAATGTTTTTATAATGGTTATCTCATGATTTTCTTATTGTCTATTAGTTTCTATTTTTCTACATACTATTTCACACAGTCTGGTGTGTGAATGTGTGTAAGTATTTTAGGATAATACATCCCATTTCATTGATTATCCTAGTCTGTGATTTATATAACCCTTTGAGTATTGTAGGATGATTTGGTGTGTCCCTGAAATCTTACCTCTAGCTTAGGTGGGGCCCTGATGGAATAGATCATGATATTTTCAAAAAAAAAATTCTGTAAATTACTAATGTAATTTTTTATAAGTTAAATTTTTTTTTTAAATTTAGGTGTAATTTGAAAACCAAAGGGAAAGTGCATTCTCCAATCATCATCATTTCAAATTTTTCTTTAAAAAACATTGAAAAACTATTTTAAATAGATTTATTAGTTAAACAAAAAATAACTTCATTGACAAAAATGTGTACAATGATGGTGTCTTGGAAAGCATAAATATAAAATGGCTTGCATCAATATTTTTCATACAGAAATTATTTTCTAGTAATAATCAGATAAGTCGATCATTCAATGATCATAGGGCCTATTTTTTCTATATAGTTCATTGTTACGATTAAATACATTACATGAATGTTTAGGATCTTCATAACCATGGGGTCGTTTAACATTAACATAATTATAAATCAATATATTATGGAGAGAAATTTTCAAATCCATTTGAAATGATGAAAATTATAGATGTTCTACAAAGGCTAGTGTTATCAATATTGATTCAAGCCTAGAAACCGGTGCAATTTTTTTTTTCTATTTTCAATTTATTTTTCTTGATAGAAAAATTTAGAAAATAACATTACTTATTCATGAATATAGTTCTATAGTCAACATATATATTTCAAAAAATACCATTTTAAACTAATTATGGGATATTAATTTAGATTCTCAATAAATGTCAATACAATATTCAATTCAAATTTATTTACCTATTCCTATAATGAATTTATCTAAATTTAATCATATATGGAACCAAATTTGGTTTTTAATATAAGAGGAATACAAAATGATCGGTTCCCAAATTTATTTCTAAACAAACATATAGTTTTGACTTATTGTATTACATCTCTAATGATAATATCATAGGGATGAATCCATATGATTCAATTTTTAATAGGTGTAAGGGTACGGTGATAATAAATAATAGGTTTTACATATATAATTGAATCATTTTTGGGATATTTTAAACCCACTGATGTTACCATGGTAAGGTTTACTACATATGGTTGTGCATAAACTTCTAATAAACATACATGGATATTTTTAAAAACATTATCCTAAGTTTTGGCATCCAAGAATTTTATAAAAATAAAAGAATAAATTTCATCAAACATTATATGAATAGTTTTGTCAATATAATTTTCTCATTTATTATAATCTTATTGGACTTAATAGATATATAAGAATGTCTAAAAATTACTCTATTTCCATTAATATCATATTTATGATATTGAAAATTTGAATATAAGATAAATACTTCACACTCAAAAAACCTACAGGAAAAGGGTATTTTCTGATGGTCTATTTGCAATGCTGCCTTTACCCGATGAAAACAGTCCTTATTGAGGGAATATTTGTAATGAGAAAGAAATATTATCACAAATAAAACATAATAATAATTTATTTACAATGGGAAAATTGGCCCTTAAAAATACCCTTGGTGCACCTAGTGTCCCAAAACACGAGAAATGGATTGGCAATGGGAGTATACCGCCCCCCCCATTTCAAATACCCCCATAGTTATTATTATTTTTTGAGATAATTAATTCAAGTCACAAATAATACTCTTAGTAGAAATGTATTTGTGATGGGACCTATCACAAATACAATTTTAACCACCCATAGGGTTATTAATATGGGGTACAAATTGTGACTGATCTCATCGCAATATTTTTTTTACAAACGGAAACCAGTCCCAATTATTCTGGTCATTAATAATCTTACCAATTTCTACCTCCATCCAAATATTTTTCATTCCATATTTTTTTCAACTATGATTACTTCTTCTTCTCTCATATTCTTCATCAAAAACTATATGAAGTTTTAAATTTTATAGTGAGGTAAACCTTCCACATTATTTCTGATAATGATTTTAATTCCAAGGTTATTATTTAATGTTTTAAATTTTTAATTATGTTTTTATGAGAAATTATTTCAATTTTTTGGATGTGATTAGTTTTAATTCGAGTTACGTGGTTTTATTTTTGAGAAATTTGTATTATGTAGTGGAAATTATTTTTACATAGAAATATTTATTTAAATTTATAATAATTATTTCAAATTATAAGTAATATCTTTAAATTAGTAGCAATTAATTTTAATTACCAATATATACTTTTAATTATATGTAATTAATGATAATTATTAGAAATTATTGGTAATTATTTTAAACTAGAAATAATTATTATAAATATCTTGTAATTAGTCAAAAATGTGGTAATAAACATAAATATATACAAATTAATGGAAATAATCAAGAATTAATA
The DNA here is from genome assembly GCA_963277665.1 of Viscum album. Lineage (NCBI taxonomy): Eukaryota > Viridiplantae > Streptophyta > Magnoliopsida > Santalales > Viscaceae > Viscum > Viscum album. Next base: position 1,346,682,920 of record OY728148.1, on the reverse strand, counting down.
AAACATAGTAATAATTTATTGATATTAATAATAAATAATATTTTTAATGTAGTTTATACACATTAATAATAATTAATAATTTGTAGTAATTAATACTAATTTATAATAATTAATGGTTGATTCAAATTATATTAAAATAATATGTATAAATTATCAATAATGAATAAAAATTCTATATAATCAATAAATATTGGATATAATTTTTATAAATGACCGGTAATTATTAGAAATCAAAGATTATCATTATAATTCAATAATAATTACTTGAAATTAGTGGTAATTATTAGAAATAAAAGGCAATATTAGAAATTAATGGTAATTATTAGGAATTGGGGGAAATTATTAGAAATTAGAAATAATTACTAAAAACCAGATATAAGTAGTAATGATTAGAGATATTTACAAAAAATAATTAGATTGAAATAGAAACAATCAGCGATTAGTAGTAATAACTAGTGATAATTTTTGAAAATTTGAAATAATGAAAGGTAATTAATAAATATTAGTGGTATTTAGTAATCATTAATGGTAATTAGTAATAATTAGCTATAATTTGTTAAAATGTGTGATAATTACATTTAATTACAAATAATGAGTGATAATTCGTAAAAATAAACAATAACTATAAAAAATTGGCATTAAATTGAGATATATAGTAAAAATTAAGGGAAATCTCTAACAATTAGTGATAATTAGATGTAATTACTAAAAAATGTAATTAGTAAAAACTCTTGGTAATTAGTAGTGATTATCGATAATTATCTATAATTAGTAAAAAATGGTGTTAAGAAGTTTTAATTAAAAAAATTAGCCATAATTAGTAAAATTAGTGGTAATTAATTTTTTTGATATTTAGTAATGAATACCATTAAATACTAAAAATTATTTATAATTACTAAATATTTAAAGTAATTTTCAGTAATTACAATAAAATTATGTATATTTCCAAAATAAAAGTAATCAACTTGCGGTAATTATCGATATGTTGTAAAAAATGGTAATTAGTTTTACTTAGTAAAAATAATCAACACTTAGTAAATATAATCATCAATTAATAAATATTAGTGGTAATTAATACAAAATAGCTGTAATTAGTAATAATAATTTGTAATTATAGAATTTTATTGGTAATTATATTTATTTAGTGAAAATTTTCAGTATTTAGTAACAATTATTAAAAATTAGCAGTAAATAGTAAATAAATATAATTAATTATTAAAAATTATAATTAATTTGTTTTAATTATTAATAATTTTAGGTGGTTAATAAAAAGATCTTATAATTTGAGATACTTAAACAAATTAGAGGTTATTAGGATAAATTAGTAGAAATTATTAAAAATTAACATTAATTAATAAAAATTATTATAAAAAACCAAAAATATCTATTATTATTAAAAAATAGAAAAATATACTAATAAATGGTTCTTATTAGTAAAAAATTGTTGTAATTAGCGATACATCACAAAAAGTGATACTTAGTAAAAATTAGCAGTAATATTTGGAAAAAAATACATCATGGTATCATTGTAGTTTTATTGTGTAGATTGTTTTTGTTGAGAAAGAAGGTTTCATAGAACTGTTACAGAGTTGCCTAGAAATTTTTGGCAAGGGACATTTTCAAATATCATAGTGAAGCGAATGGATTGTATGGAGGTGGTAATTGAAAAATGATTATACATGTTTGTGATGTATCTAAGTGTTTGATGAATTTATGGGTTATATAATATTGAGGACAAATCAATGATTGTGAAAGATGTATTTCCATGAATCTAAAATAATAATATGGAAAATGAATGGCTTTTGTGATGATTTGTGTTTCAAAATGGTATGGATATTTGAATAATAATTAGGTGTCATGAAGGATAGGTTTCCAAAAGGTACGAATCATCGTGAATGCATGATGGAAAGATAGGACGTCTCTTCAACTATTTGAAAATTCATGAAGGATGAAACTAACATGGGGTTTTTGCAAAATATGGAGCATCAGGACCAATATTAGAGAGCTATATGAAAAAGCGATGATGAGAATAGACAGTTCTGGAAAGATAAGAAAAAGCTCTAAATTGGCCACTACCTCCTCAAAATATTATAAAATTACCTAAGAAAGTTTTAAAGACACCAAATTTGTGAAGGTGATTCGTAATGATTTTTCCTTGGAACACATTCATGATATCATGATGTTTTCAAAGGCTATAAAATTTTTCGAAAAAGTTTTGAAGTAAAAAAAACTATATTAGTAGACACAAAGTCTTATGATTCACAAATGTAATAAAATTAATTAAGGCTAAGTGAGAATCGTGAATGGAAGGAACTTCATGAAGGCTATGTGAGATTTGTTAATGGTAGCTTCTTTATGATGGTTGTTTAAGATTATTGAACGTGGTGAGCTTTGTGAAGATAGTGAGAATCTTGAAAGTATTAAAAATTAATTTCCCTGTAAATTTATGGAAATGTGTTATTCATCAAGGGGATGAATGTATAACATCAATAGAGAATCTATCTAAAACTGAGGATGTAATTATTATTTCTATTGAATGGATCTATAAGTCCATAAAATGTGTTTGAATCCTTTCAAAAGATATGAGATGAGAACAATGTCGAAGGTGATCATTTCCACTAGCAATGACTCATAGAAGGAATAATGAGGGAGTGACACTTGTGAAGTAGTGAGCCATCCCTTATCATTATAAAGGAATATATATTGGGCATAGATGTGATCTATCACGAACATTATTTTTTAGTGAGGTTTTTTGTATTTAGTACATTAGACCATTGTCATTGTATACTACATCAATGCAGCCTGGTGAGGGTGTACCATGTATAATTTATGTGTCTCATGCATACTTTCATTTATTTTCATAGATTTATAACAGAATGCCTGATACAATTGATTTGTTTAATGATGAAAAAAATTCAAAGGGGTAGTTGGTCTAATCTTCCAAACCCTGATTCCCCTCCATTCAGGTTATTCAACCTAGTTCAGATAAGAGGTTATTACAAAAATATTTGTGGTAATTAGTAATCATAACTAGTAATTAGTATTAATTAACAATAATAATAACAAAATTGTTGTAATTATTGATATTTACTATTAATTAAAAATAATTAGTGGTACTTAGAAAAAATTAGAAGTAATTAGTTAAAGATAGTGGTACATATTTAAAATTATCAGGGGATTGTGGTAATTTGTAAAAAAAAATTGATAATTACTAATATTTAGTAGAAATTAATAGTTATTAGTAGAAATTAGAGATAATTTTTAAAAATTAATTTCAATCACTAAAAATTAGTAGCAATCACATAAAATTAGTTATAATTATTAAAACTAAGTAAAAATTAGTGGAAAGTAGAAGTACGTAGAAATTTTTTTCATTAATTAGTAAAAATAAGAAACACTTAGTAAAAATTAATTGTAATTACTAAAAAATGGTAGTGACTATGAATAATAATTTTTAATTACTAATAACTGGTAATAGTTAGAATAAATTAGTATAAATTAGTGTTATTTAGTTAATATTTTTGATAATGAGCATTTCTAACTAAATGTTTGGAGTAATTAGTAAAAAAGAGTGGTACATAGTAAAACATTATTGGTAATTATTGTTAATTAGTAAGAATTTGTGGAAATTATTGGTATTTATTGATAAATTGAGATAATTAACGATACATGGTAAAACATTGTAATAATTAGTGAATACTAATGTTAATTTTAAAAAACTACATATAAATAATAAAAAAGACTAGAATAAAACAGTAATTAATGATAATTAGTAAAAATAAGAACCAACTAATAATAAATCAGTGGTAAATAGATAAAATTGATGATATTTAATAGAAAATTATAATTTTTTATTTTTCTACTTTTTTGGGTCATTATTTTTTATATCGAATTAATCGATAGAAAAGTTTATATTTCATATTTTTTAGAGAAATATGGGATATGGAACTTGAAAAAAATCTTTATTACATTATCACAATTGAATAAATCATGATAACAATCCAAAAGGTTTTTGGAATGAATCCTTTATATGTTAAGGGTGTTGAGACCTTTTAGTCATTTTTATCATCAAAACCATTAAAGTTTTCTAAAGGGAAAGTTATGTGTCCATGTATGAAATTTTTTATTAGGAGTTTAAATGCATTTGGAAATTTTGGGGGACATTTATTATATTTTCGATATTAATTAGAATATGTTTATTAGTATCAAAAAATTGAAAATAGCTCCATATAAGATATTATTTTTTCTCAATCCATCATTTTTTCAATCATTTCTAAATGAATTATCAAGTTCATGTTTTCAAAAAACATAAACTCATGATGATATTGATTTCACTCATTAGTTAGAACTCTCTCGAATTTATGAGTTTCTGAATTCTACTAAAGATTATTTATATCATAGTTGTATGTTAATAAAATTGGATGTGGTTATAATATTTATGCCTATAAAATTAGATAATGGGATTAAAGATATATTTTTATCAAATATCCATTTTGGTAAATTAACTATGACCTGGATGAATTTTTTTGCCTACAAATTTCTATGAGAGAAGAAGCTCATTTCTAATTTGTGTCTTCATTATTAAAATATTAATGCATGATAAAATGATTTTATTTATTTTTAGTGATATTGATTATTTATTCAGTTTTACTACATGTCAAAAAATAAGGTACAAAGGGGATCAACTAGGGAAGTCTAGATTTCATGATATTAAATTGTTGGGATATTTCCAAATTACAACCATATTGCAACATTTTTTATATATCAAGACATATAATTATTTATTTCATTTAACGAAACCATTATTTAATTTTGTAGAAAATTAGACTATCATTGTGATAGTGATTCATGGATAAATTTTGACTATGTACACCCATTATTTTCTTTAGAAGACCAAAAAAATGATTGGTTCTTTTTTAAATATGATTTATATCCCTTTGGTTATTATGGTATTTATTATTCTTATTTTCGCATCATTGTAACTATGTAAAAATTACCTCCATGTATATTGATGAATAAAGAAAATATAACTTTGATCATATCAAATCTAGGACATCAAAAAAAACAATATATATATTTATTTGAATCCATTTATTGATGAGTTAAATTTATTATAGAGTAATGATGTTATAATGTTTGATGTTGTTGTGAAACAAAATTTCCTAATAATAGATGTATTAATGTGTAAAATTAGTGACTTCCCAACATATTTCTTTTATCTGGCTGGATAAAACATAACAAGAAATAATGTTCTTACATTATGAGTTACAATAAAGCATTAATGTTTTTGAATGGGAGAAAACCTCATTTTTTGCCAATCAAAAAAATATAATCCAATTGACCATCATTTTGGAAGGAAAATAAATCATTTTAGAAATGGTACATTTAAAAGATATGGTCCTCTAGAAGTGATATAAGGTATTGATTTCAACTCTATTATTTATTCATTACCCCCATTACCTTTGGACTGACTATAAACAAATAAATGATGGTTTTGGGAAAGATCATTATTTGATGAGACATACTATTTTTATGATATTTCATATTTGTTTGATTCTATGGTCTGAAAAATGTTGGATTTCATACATATCAGAAATTAATATTTTGATAATATATTTTTTATAGTTCTGGCCACATATAGTAATACCAATGATAATGAAAAGGCATAATAATATTTTTCCCATATTTTTAGGAAACTTGAAGTTGAGTGTTTGAAAAAAAATCACACATTTCTATAAAGAAGATATAATATTATAAACATACCATGGTATAATTTTTTTTATGTTTTAATGAATTGATACTTTGAGACTATAAGATAGATATTTTTTCCAATTTGGTGAGATCTTCCAAAAAAAATAATATTAGCGAATTAAAAAGTATTTATTGTCATGTTATAATAGAAATACTTATGAAAATTTTATTTAGAGGTTCATTGAATTATTTCAGTTGGGATTAATTATACGAAATATCATATTTTTTGAGTCATTTATATAGTGAAAATTGATTATGATTCACTTAGTTGACTACATATTTATTTTGTGTCAATTTTATGTAAATTTGGGGAAAATATTATATTAGATTTATTTCATTAAATAGGACAATTTAAATTATATTTGCAGAATGAAGTAAAATGTGGAAGTCATTTACGGTTCTGATAGATAAATCATTGTGAGATATGTATCTAGAAACACAATAGAAATGTATATAACAAATATTCAATTGAGAGGCCAATTATAGAAGCTTACTTGTAGGATGAAATCTATTTTTTCCGCTCTCATTTTTTTCAAAATGAATATCCATAAAAACCTAACCGAATGGGTAGTATTGGGGGAAATTTGAGGATGTGGTTAAAATTAAGTTATATGTTTTTAATCATATTGAACTTGGAATTGGTGGTGTTCATGAATGATCGATTTTAGGTGATGAAATTCATAGGGAACATTCATATGTTATTCTCAACTATAATATAATGACTCTATTTGTGAAGTGATTAATATTACCACATGTTCATTAATATTTTTTAAAAATTAATTTTTTTTTATTTTTGGATTATATTATTATCAAATCAAGAAACAATTTCATCAAATTATAGCATCTTCTCTTGAAGAACATCATCCACATAATTTTTTCAACTATTACCAAAGACTAAAAAAGTAAATTTTTTGTTGATTAAAATAAGAAATCAATTTAATATTTTTTATATTGTTACTTTTTTATTTCAATTTTAATGGTATCACAACATGATGAAAAAACTTGTAATTGTTTATGCGTATTGAGTAATCCACCAACCAAAATTGTTAAATCTTATATTGCATATGTTGTGAATGGTCTTCAATTTCAAACAAATGAATATGGTGAATAAAAAAACATTCAATAGGAGTGATTTTTTGAGATGACCTCATAATAGTTAAATTAATGTTGAATTTTATTGAATACTAGATGAAATAATTGATCTATGTTCTCTGGGGTAATATTATATAATGATGTTTAAATGTAATTGTTTTTACTGTGATAGAGGATTGTGTTTTCATTTGTTCCATGGAATATTTAATATTAAATGTAAAAAATATTCATTCAATAAATTTTTCATTTTTATTTTCTCTTCAAGAACACCAAATATATTATTCCAATTGTTGTTCTTCTTCAAGTGAGTTAATTTCTTTCTAAATTATTATAAAGATTAAATCATGTGAAAATAGATTTTTTTAAATTGAATATGATACTATTGAAGTGTATTGTATTGAATTTTTCTGATAGAGTGATCCAAATACATCATTTCAAAAGAGATAAAAAAACACCGTTGATGAAACCCCATGGTTATAAGTCAATGGTTGTGAATATGTTATTGATGTAACAAATAAATTTTAAATAAAAAGTTATGATGAAGGTAAAAATTATATTGAAATTGATTATAATAATGTGGAAGATGATGATATTTACACCATTATATACAAATATGAGGATGAAGATGAAGCATTACACAAATACTTATTAGTTATGGTCAAAAACAATATATATAATAATCATTTTTAATAATTTTATGACAATATTCTTCTCATGTTTTTTGATTGGTGATGAGAATAATGATATAATCTTTTATATCCTAGAGGAGTATGTTCTACTTGGTGATGATCATGATGCTTTATCATATTTCCCTTAGGTTCTTAGTTGTTTATCATCAACTCTGAGGGGTTAGGGTTTGCGAAATTAATGAATCCTAACACTATTCTCGAGAAACGTCCACATCTCTAGTTAGATCCACAAACAAATATGAATGTTCATTTATATTTATTTTATTTTTCATTTCTTTTCATTAATTTTTCATTTATTATTTATTTGATTATTTGTTCTATTTATCATAGCTTTGCACATATATCTGTCGGACATTGGTGTGTAATTTTACAAAACTATTTTTCTAGAACATTTGGGGTATGGGATCAGATTAAAATTGATGTTTAATGTCAAATGATTGATCATTTTACGGTAGATAAATAATTAATATATATTTAAAATGTAAAATAATTTTTAACTTTCTATTAAATATTATTTTTAGGTTTTGTGGTATCATATTGTTGTCAATTACAAGTCGATTAATCGCTGAGAGGGTGTGTTGGCTTCTTCCACATGTGGCCACTCATGTGCCAGGGGATTCCATAATTAAACACTTTACAAGTCAAATGAATATAGACATCCTTTAGTAGAGTGTTGATTTCATGTCCTTCTAGGAGCATTCGTAGGACATAACCAATCGATGTAAAAAAGTGGATGTTTATAGGGTTGGTGGTGGGTGAATCTATAGGCTATGACCAACCCAAAGGTGGATTCCCCCCTTTACCACTATATAATGTTTTTCAAGAAGATATTATATCATAAAATAATTATTATATATATATATGTTTATATCTGTTAAATTACAACATATGTACTAAAAAAATTAAATTTTAAAATAAATCATATAACTATGTTTATACTTTTCTGTCAAAGTATTAATAGTCATAGATATTATATATTTTCTCTAATATCTATTATCATCAATATTTAAAAATTTTGAAAATTTATATTGTAAAGTGTAATTTAGTCTTCACAAAATATATGTCACATATTATCTAGATTAGAATTAATTTTCTTAATGTAATAGTATTTATGTATATATATATATATAAGTATTTCATAATAATTTAAAAAATAACCTAATATAATAGTTTTGTTACAAAATAAAATTATATTTTCCAAAATCTCTTGTTGATTTTTTTTTAAATTATTATTTTCAAAATAATATTTTCATAAAATATATTATATTTTTCAAAAAATACAGTAGAATTTTATATCATGTGAGTAAAACCCCATTTCAATTAAGAAAATTCTATAATTATGAACAAAAAATGTTATTATTATCAAAATATATCTAAAATATAAATTAATATTTAAAAATAAGTAATTGTATTTAAATTGACCACCATTTTTTTAATTATTCATGACATAAACACACACACACATAGAGAGATATATACATTGGTACGTATCTATATAAACCATAAAGTTTTTTTAGTTTTATTTATTGTTATTTTATTTTAAAATAACATCAATGACGATTCACAATGGACATATCATTTATAAATTTTTTACCTCATACCGAATTTTCTTTTAACACATATTATAAAATTCTAGATCCTCTCCATGCATAGATTCTTCCTATCCTTACATTCCTTTGTTCTCTGACTCTTATCATTTTTATTGGGTTTCTATTCATGGTATATTCCAAACACGTGGGATATGACATTAAAATTTTCATGTTTGTTAGATGTTGTCCTTATTAATTAATGGCAATAGTTATAGGTTTAGTGTTACAACCTTCTTAGTTTGAGGAAATATTATTTTACTAATTTTAATTTATTTATTTATATAAATATACATTTTTTTATATAATTTATAAGACCTATTCATTGTATCTATTTCAGAGGTATATTATATAATAATTCATGGGAAATTATATACCAATCCCCATAAAAAATTCATTGTTCCCAATTTGAGTACATCTTATAAAGAAATAAGAACTCCAAAATCCAAAAATTTAGACTCAGATTTAGGGAACCTTACCTCCTTCCATTAAATATTCCCTAATTACCATTTTCTAGTTCATTATGAAGATGGAGGCCCCACTTTCTGCTACAATACCTCAATGTATTTTTAATGTATTTTAATTCCTTTGTCCAAACATTATTTTTAGTAATTAGATATAGAACCCAAAATATTTTATGGTATGTTTCTGTTAAATACATTATATTTATCATTGTGTTTCTTTGAAACAACACAAGGTTATTTAGGAGATAGTCAAAACCTAGCCATTAAATAAAAAATTTCCACTTCTATGTTTTTAATTTCGAAAAATGGTCATCTAGAGTTTTGATCAGTAAGTCATTTGGAGTTTGATAGAACAAACTAGATTTTTGGTGAATAGTAACATAACCTTTTGAATAGTAATATGACCCTTATGAATAGTAAAAATTATGTTATTTAATTTTCTTATGTAAATAATATTATAAGATCTTAATTAGTTTTTCAATGAGAAATAAAACCAATTGCACTTTAAGATTTTTATTTTTCGAATTAACTATGAATATATTTAAAAATTAAATTAATAATATTTAGAAAATTATTTTTGAAAAATGGAGTTCATGTTTGAATTCAACACATCGAAAAATGGTTAGGGTAAATTTTTGTTATTTTTATAAAATACATGAATTTTTCAGTAATAGTAAAGATACAGTTTTGAGTTTTCAGTAGCTTAAGGGCATCATAATGATGTAATAATTAACTATAAAAGTATGGTTGACTTATTTATAGTCACTTATGACATTAGGTGTCCCCATTGGATTAAACCATTGGAAAATACCTTGGTCAACCCATGGTTTTGTGAAAACCACTGACGATGTGTGCCTTTTAATTAATAAAAAACACTCTGTTGATTACTATAAATACACACTAACCCCACCCCCTTCATTTTCATTCATTCCAAATCCGTCATACTCGATGATTTGGTGGATTTAACTCTCTAGGAGTCCTCCCAAGGTGTCCCTAAGCCCCCAAGATCCCATCCTTCAAGATCTAGGAGTTATTCTAAAAGGTAAGGGAATCCTTCATTCTCTTCTTTAAATAAACACATTTTTTATGTAATCTATTTGAAATTACATTCTCATATGTTAGGGTTTGATTTTATTTATTCTTCTTACTTTCATTTTGATTTCAATATGACGATATACTGTTTTGTTCTAATCGTTTTATTTTATTAAATTTTATGTAACACCGTTAAGCTACCGAATTTTCATAAGGGATCTCTCAACATTTCTTTTTATTTTCAAGTTCATCTCTTTTATTTTTCTCTCCTCACCTCCCTGTCCAAATGAAAATTATAAACTCTATATCTATATAATGGAATTATATCATTTGAATAGAAGAACTATCACTAATATCCTTCTCCCTCCCTTTTATTTTTATAATTTAAATCAACGTCCATGAGGTTCCAATTTATAACCTTTGTGGACGACGAAGTTTTGTTCATCACTTTCTTCATCATTACTGGTCATGAAACCATTTTAATGGTTGAAAATGATAATAATAGAAAACATTCATCTCATTTTTTTTTAATATTTACACACTCATAATACATAATAATAATACAAAACGAGTTCATTGTATACAAAACAGCCAAGCTAAATTCAACCATTTCTCAAAAACATTTAACTAATTATTCATCCACAGGTATATAACCAATAATCATTATAATATCATTTATATCTCTTTAATTTTACTAATAATATATATTAACAAATCTTATATTTATTTACATTTCAAAATGAACTTCCATTTATGAGAAAAGTAAACAAAACAAGAAAACCAAAGAAGAAAATGCTTTGAAAACCATAAAATAAAACCTCTTAAACCCATTAAAAGGGAAATGAATGGACATAATAAGGTTATAATAAATAAATTAAATTTATAGGATATTCTGGATCTATTATTTAATGAATCTAAATTAGATTATTCAAGTCATTAAAACAAATGAATAACATACTCAAGCAAAATGTAAGGTGTTTCTCATCTCACTTTCGTTTCGATGAGATTTTCATTTTTTGCCACTTATTTCTTGAATTTTTTATATGTGTACTACTATGTGATATATAATAACAAGATTATATTTATATTTAAATGATTCATTTGAGGTTTCTTAGGTTTTGCTCATATGATTCGACCGATTACATTATTGTAAGGGAGTTTGTTTCAACTTCTGTTTGGTTGTGAATAACATTGTATAGGGAACCTAATAATCTTTATGTGGTGTACCTACTACCCATTTGAGATCAATTTTTGTTTGAAATTATATTTATATTAAATATCCATAATCTCATATCATGGATATTTTTTTTCTTAACCGTGTACCATTTTACATACGTTGTTTATTTGGAATGTTATTTTAGTTAAGAAAATATTGATGAATCCCTATACTAATCTATATATGGATATTGAAAAGGCATATTGATATTGTGTTTAATAAATATATATTTGATTATTTGGACATGAAGTGTTGGGTGGGGCCCGCTATATCACCTCGATGCATCCGTAGGTCTCATGAGACAAATCCGTTGGCGACAAAACCTTCGAGTTTGTTTCCAAAAATCAGACGAGTTTCTACCCATAGAACTAAACCATTTTTATAGTATTATGGTTTCATGTGCCAGATACATGTAATCCAATTAATAAGAATTATATTTGTTCATTATCATTTTTTATTACTATCCATGTGGATTTTACTATGACAAAATCTATGGACGCAGTTTCATTCTCAGTTTATTACTGGCATTAGTTTTTCATTTACTCGCTATATTGTATTGATTATGTCATATTGATTGTGATTAACTTATTATTGTACTCATTATTCCACTATCTGAATCCCTTAATGAGCATTTTAGCTCACCCCTTTCATTTTTTACTTTCAACAGGTGACAAAGAAGAGATCGTTTATTGAGTTCAAGTGGTTGCTGTTTTAGTTTTCGTTATGTTTTGTATTTTGTTAACCTTTACAATGTAATTTGAGAGACATATCTATATCTAGTTTCTTCATGACTACTAAAATGATCGTTCCTTTGAGATTTTCATTCCTTCTAACCAGCCCAATATCACAGTAATGCACCAGCTCCATCCTGGAGGGGTCGGGGTGTTATCGTTCGTATTAGAGGAAGTTTAGTAGAAAACATGGAAACTAGAGTAGGAAATTTAAAGTAGGGAACAAAGCCATATGGTTTTATTTGAGGATAATCGTACAAGAATGTCCTGGTATTTTGGTAAGGAATAGATTATGTGAATCCTTCTAGAAAATACATCCCGATATGGATACAAGAAGGTAGAGGTGGCTCTGGTAGAGAGGTACCTAGGAGTGAAATCTCCGAATTGGAGTTTCAGGCTTGACCCGGGGTATCCTGGAACACCAAAATGGGCCTTAATGCACTCTTGATATGACACTCCTAGGGGATATGCTTATGATAATTCATATTTTCTTCATAAGACATTATAATAGAGTTTATGTTAATTTTTCCTCAGAGGAACCATGCTAATAAGATTAGCTCAACATAGAATTTCAATCTATGTTGAGTGATTATATATTTGAGAATCATAACCTAATCTAGTGTATCCCATTATTTAGAAATGGCGTCCAATGGAAGAAGTGGAATAAATACTTGTGGGTGTGGTAGGGATCTCCCAACTGAGAAATTCAATACAGTTAATGTTGGAGCAGATCAGATCATGATAATATTGGGAAAACATACTCAAGTTGTAACAAATAACCATTAAACACCTATGTTGGATCATTTCATGCGGCAGAATCCCTTATCATTTAGCGGGACTACTAATCCAGTTGTTGCTGAGAAATGGATCAAGTCCCTTGAAATGATATTTATTACTTTAAGATGCAATGAAAATGAAAAGGTAGTACTTGCAGTATATTGTCTTAAGGGAGATGCTGATTGTAGAGACCCGAAGCTTGATGTACATTGACATTACATTACATTTTCAGAATACTTAGTACATAACAAAAACACACACACAAGGATCGTAATAGTTTAGTGTCTTTGGAAACTCAGAATATAATCTTCTAATCCTGGTGAAAGATCTTCAACATCTCCCATAAAGATCTTCCTTTTTTTAATACCTAAAACCATTATTTATATCCTGGGGAAAATAAAACATAAAAGGGTGAGCTCAAATGCTCAGTAAGGGTAAACAAAAGAAATATCAATCACATCATATACATAAGCACATAACTTTTGGAAATCTTAACCTGGAAAAGAGATCATAATTTCATAACCTGGGATAACTCATGGTAGTGAAATGTAATCACAACAATCATAACTTGAAACATGAAACTTTTTGGCATACACACATAATCATAGAGAATCATTTCTTGTTAGTCAAGACTCGTTGCTAAGACTATCTTAGTGGACAAAGTCCCTTTCTGAATCGAGTCACCCTCATTCCAGTCCTGTTTCACTGAATCGGTATAACCTACCGTTCCAGCCATGTCTATCTCATGAGATATAAAATCTTTACCCAATGCATTAGAGGGAGATATAGGTCCCACCCATCTCATAATGATACCATTCTTATGTGTGCCACAAAATCATAAATCATACATCATTTCATTACCCATGTAATAAAAATGGGAATTTTAAACATCGTGAAATCATAAAACAATTCATATAAGATAAAGGAATTCATAAAAATAATTTCATCACAACATTATCAAATCAATGTAATAATAGAGATAAAAACAGAAGCCTTTATTATCTTAGATGAAAAATAATTTTGATAAAACACTTGAACTCCATTCTTGAGGAAAATATCCTTTCTTCTTCAAAAACATTTTTCCTTTCTTAACATGTCATACAACTTTAAACTTAAATAAGTTGATTAAAAATAAACTTGAAAACTTTTAAAGGATGCTTTTTGGAAATAATGTTTTAAAAATCCATTCATGTCGTATAAGTTAAAAAAAACATTCTTCTCGTACTTTTTTCGGAAAAGTCAAAAAGTACCTCGTACGAAAAAAGACAAAAGATTCCTTTCATATCCTTTACTAAAAACTCACCGAAGGGTAAAATAGGATTTAAAAAATTGTAGGTGAATGGAAATAATATTACATATTGAGGAAACATGGATTTGGATGATGAAATACACCCCAGTAAATTTCAAAGTATAAACAATCTCGGATAAAAATGAGATTGTGATATTTCCCTTACCTTAGGCCCGACTTGCTTTGTATGTGTATGATCCTCCTGTATAATGATTTAAATAATGTTATTGACTTATTCCAGAATCATAAGTATTTTTATGATATCATATATAGTCATATTATTAGCTTCTTAGTAGAAATATTTCATTGCTACTTGTTATTTGAGTGTTTATAACTTTTTGTTCTTATGCGTGTTTTGTCGAATAAATTCTTATTATTCTCTTTAGGTTATAGATACCTCATTTCCAGAATGGTATTAGTGTAATATATATCATATTAATTCATTCAATTCATTTATATAATCATTATCAAATGAAGATCATGTAGAACAAGTCGCATCACATCGTGGAGACGGTATTCCGTACGTACGCACGAGTGATGATATCATTCCTATGATCGTGGAATTGTATTGGAGTATCTGTATACTATTTCAGAATCAATATCAATTTATAATAGTCATATATGGTCCTTATTTACACCATTATACCCATCCAAGTAAGGTGGTGGTGGAAAATAGATTACACCACGGCGTGGAGACGGTATTCCGTACGTACGCACGCGCGGTGATTTCTTTTTCCGTAGGATGGATAGATGGTGAAATATGGTTGTTTAATACTTATAATAACATATCTGTATATGAGTGATACTGATGTTATTACTTCATAATGAAACAACTAAAGAAGAAGAAGTGGAAGAAGAAATAAAGATGAAAGAATCGGTAACAGACATTACCTCTTCTTTGAAGTGCTTCTTTGAGACCTTATTTTAGGGCACTAAAATTTGTCTTTGAGGAAGACCAGAACCTCTAGGATGTTGATATGGAAGTGGAGAGGAGAATTGGGCAGGGGTTGGATGATCTTTAAGGCTCAATGTTGTGTGAGGAAGAGAGGGAGGAGGTGCCCTTTTATAAGGGAGGAGAGGGGCACCTTTGGAATAACTAAAAATATTATTTTATTATAAAGTCAAGTTCGGTTTTAAATAGATCCAAATTGATTTATTTCGAGGCTAAGGTGGGGATGGGTCGAAGTCCTATAAACCAATAGGATTTAGAAAATTTTAGGTTATTATTTTAAACTTATCAACTAGATTTAACTCAAAGTTAAATAATTTTACTTTTACCGTGTCTTCTTGTGTTCTTACACTATAAGGTTAATAAACATACTATAAGAAGCCAAACGAACCCCAAATTGTTTATTATTAACATATATAACCTTATCTAAGTCATTTGGCCGAACCATAGATTTTTAGGAATAACATAACAATTAATAATATAATATTTGTTTTAAAAACTATTTTATGTCAATTTTGACACTATTTAGTAATTGATTTTTGTGAAAATCATAACAGAATGATAAGTTTGAAAAAAGTTAATTAAATCAATACTAACATGTCATATTAACCTAGAAAATTAGTTGAATTCATAAAAAGTCTCAAATTATATTTATTTGGGTATTTATAACTTCAATTATGTCAATATTTCATTAATAAGATAATTACTGCATCATCGTTGTGTCATAAATAAATTAAATTATATAATGTCTAAAAATTAAAAATAAAATACCATTATATAGGAAATTTTTTTATATTTCTAATGAATATTTAAAATCGAATTTATCTTATGTATAACCCTATATTAAAAATGTTTTAGTAAATTAACTTTGATTTTAACTCTTTTAACTCTTCTTTGAATTAAATAATAATAAATGTCCTAATCTAATCCAAGTGGGCCTAAATGGTCATATTTTATTCCTAAGTTTGTTTTTGGTCGAATTAAACTTATCCAATATAATTAGGACATGTTTTAGGGTAATAATAATATCATCTTTACCCTTAATTACCCTATATACTTTTTACCGTGGTAAAAAAAAGTAAAAAGCTACTATTCACCAAAAATTATTTTCATCTCATTGAACCACATTTTAGTCCTTGATATTAACCATGTCTCTCGGATTTTTGAAATTCCACTCACAGAAGCGGTAAAATGAAGTTTTATGAAAAATTCAGTTTTTTTAACTACCACTTAGTGGTTTCACTATTCATCAAAAATTGAACGTTTTCAGAAAAATACCAAAAATTAGGCCTAAGCTATATTTTATATTATGAACTCAAAAATTATTTCTATTTTACCAATTTCAAAACATATCAGTTGCATTAATTAATTTAAAAATTAATTCCCGTCGTCAAAACAAAAGGCGTGTTTTTAAGAGATAATAACTATCAAAAGACTGACACTTGTTTATAACTGGTTTAAATGTGAAATTACATCCAATGACCAACATTGTATTAAATTGTAAAAATATATTCTAAATATAATTTAAAACCACTCAAATTAATAATTTATCACTATTAATTATTTCGATTGAAAAAGTTGTTTTTAATTAAAATTTATTAATTTCCACTATTCATCAAAATATGAAAGTTATCCGAAAATTACCAAAATTTCACCCTAATATAATTTCGATATTCCGAATCCAAAAATGAAATCCATTTTGAAAAATAAAATTTAAAAAATTTTCAAAAAGTGGTTATTACTATTCATAACAGTTAGTTTTAATAATATTTTAATAGCATATCGTTGTTTAGTGAAACTCGGTATTGCGTACTACACACGCTATCAAGCAAGGTCGCGATTGCGTGCAATGAAAGGAAAGTCAAGGATGCGTGTTGTGCAAGCTCCTTTTGGTGTACCATACAACACAAAAGAATATTTTTCATAAAATCTCGGGGTGTTGCACTGATCAACGGTGGTCCCTGATTCAAAATACCATAGAGGAAGAAGAGATAGATGATATGGAATGGAAGACATTTAAGGAAATATTTTTCGAAAAATATTTCCCATGTGAGCAACGAACTGAAATGAAGTGGAAATTCCTTGGCTTGAAACAAAGGGAAGAAGGCATTGTTGCAGAGAATGAGGCTACCTTCACAAGGATATATAGGTACGATGTGGATTACATACATGACTCGGCAGACAAGATTGATAATTTCTTTAATGGTATTAAGCCATGTCTTTGAGGGGCACTGGCTTCTCAATCATTTTCATCATATGATGAAATTTTATCAAGTGCCATCAAAACAGAGAAGGAATTTTCTAGATCAAATTTTTTCAAAGGAAACCAAGATAAGAAGTGGTACTCTGATAACAAGGGAAAATTAGAAGCATCAAAGAAGAGAAAGGGAATGAATAGTTTCCCATTATGCGAGAACTGTGGAAAAAATCATCTCGGGAAATACTTCAAAGGCATGTGAGTCTGCAATAACTATGGAGAAAAGGGTCATCGATATGATGAATACAAGGGGAAGAAACAATTCAATGATATTCAATGCTACAATTGCAGATAGATGGGACACTGTGAAAATGAGTGTCCTAGGCACCATGGAAATATGCCTCTAAAAAGACAAAGAGAGTAAGGGAGAGCTAATGCAATTACAACTGTGGAGGTTGATGTTCCTACTGATGTGGTAGAAGGTACTTTAATTGTTTCCTAAAACTTAGCCAACACATTGTTTGATTTTGGATCTTCGCATTCATTTATATCATCCCAGTTTTCCAAGAAAATTAGACATGTCAAATTTGATTGAATAAAGGATTTTTCAGTAAAATCTCCAAGGTTTTGTATCATTGTAACAAAGTCATGTTGACTAGTCCCCCTATAGACACCAAAACAAGCTTTAATTGATATCCATGTCATCATACCAATTACTTACTTTGATATAATTATCAATATGAATTGGTTGTCAAATTATGATGCAAATATTTATTGTAAGATGAAGGAAGTTGCAATTTTTGAAAATGGTGTAGAATCCCTTGTCTTTAGAGTAGAAACATCACCACCTGATTCTTATCAAGAACCACCCTAGTAGATCTACTGAATTCAATACATGGAGTGGATGATAAACCAATATATATGGGGCAGGAAATAAATATTAAAATTAAATATTTATACATAGCGTAAAATTACATTGATGTATTTCCAGAGGATTTACCTGGACATCCTCCAGAGCGAGAACATTGAGTTCTCTATTGATTTAATTCCTGATGCAAGACCTATATCAAAGAATCCCTATAGAATGGAAACTGTGAAATTAGTAGAGATAAATAAACAACTAGAGGATTTGAGTGAAAAAGGATTTATTCAACCTAGTGTTTCTCCATGGGGAGCCCTTGTCCTCTTTGTCATGAAGAAATATGGATCCATGAGGCATTGCATTGATTACATGGAAATCAATGATAATATAAAAAAAATAAGTATCCTCTACCCCATATTTAGGATTTATTTGATCAGATTCACAGAGCTAAATACTTTTCAAATATTTATCTTCGATCCAGATATCATCAACTGTGTGTGAGGACGGAAGATATTCCAAAGACATCATTTCAAACCAGGTATGGGAATTACAAGTTTACAGTGATGCCTTTTGGACTAACGAATGCACTATCTGTTTTCATGGATTTAATGTACAATATTTTCAAGGAATATCATGATAACTTTTTTGTTGTATTCATAGATTATATCCTTGTTTATTCAAAAATCTATGAAGACCATGAGAATCACTTGCGAATTATTCTAAAAACTCATAGAATAAATGAATTATTTGTGATGTTTAGAAAGTGCGAATTATGGCTTCAATAAGTTTATTTTCTAGGCCATATTGTCTATAATGATGGAATCCTAGTTTATCCTACGAAGACAAAGGCAATCCAAGATTGACCCACCCCAGAAACATAACTATGGTACATAGTTTTATTGTATTAGCAGGTTACTATCGGCGTTTCTTTCAGAATATTGCCCGACCGGCTAACCCGCTAATCAAGATCACACGTAAAGGAGTTAAGTTTGTGTGGACAAAAAAATGCACATAATTCTTTGATGAATTGAAAAGAAGACTGGTTAATGCTCAAATTTTGACTCTTCCACCTAGAAGTGACGGATTTGTAATAAAAAGAGATGCATCAATGAATGGACTGGGTTGTGTCCTTATGCAAAACGATAAAGTTATTGCTTATTCATCAAGATAGTTGAAGGCTAATGAGAAAATTTATCCAACTCATGATCTTCAGTTAGCAGTCGTAATCTTTTAACAGAAAATATTTAGGAATTATCTCTACGGAGAGAGATATGAGATTTATATAGACCACAAGAGTTTGAAATATACTTTCACACAAAAAGAACTCAACATGAGGCAGAGAAGATGGCTCGAGTTACTCAAATATTATGAATGATCAATACACTAACACCTAGGAAAGGAAAATAAGGTGGAAGATGCATTAAGCAGGAAATATCATGGCCTTCTGACTCAAATGAGGATTGAAAGAGATCCTATGTTCATGGATCTACTGAAGATGGATATTGGAATTGTTAAGGAAGGGGAAACATCACTCCTCTTTCAAATGATTTATAAACCATCTTTACTATAGATGATAAAAATTTCTCAATCTGATAATGAGAATCTGCACAAGAAAATTAATGCAGTTAAGGATGGGAGGCTCGCTGACTTTGTGTATACAGAAGGAGTTATGACATTTGGGAAGAGGTTATTCATTCCATTAGTACCTGAGCTAAAAAGGGAACTATTAGATGATGCTAATAGCTCAAATTTCTCAATACAACTGGGTATAACCAAGATGTATTGAGATCTAAAGGAATATTTTAGGTGGGATAATATGAAACAAGAAATTACTGACTACGTGTCATGGTGTCTAATTTGTCAACAAGTGATGGTCGAGAGACAACATCCCAAAGGAGTGATGAAACCTCTACCAATTCTTATGTGGGTGTGGGATAACATTAAGATGGATTTTTTCACTGGACTGCCGAGGACACTGTGATGGAATGATGCAATATGGGTAATTGTTGATAGTATCACTAAATCAGCACATTTCCTTCCAATAAGAGAGGATTTACCACTTGAGCGCTGGGCAAGACCTTATATTAAAGAAGATGTAATACATCATGGGGCACCTCTAATGATTGTCTCTGATCGAGATCCCCAATTTACATCAAATTCCTAGAAAATTCTCCAGAAGGCTTTGAATACTGAGCTTCGTATGAGTACTTCATACCACCCTCAAACTGAAATAAAGTATGAAAGGACATTTTAAACTCTGAAAGACATGCTGAGAACATGCTCTCTAGACATCAAAGGTATGTGGGATCAATACTAGCCTTTGGTGGAATTTTCCTACAAAAATAGTTTCCATTATAGTATTCAAATGGCTCTATATGAAGCATTATATGGAAAGAGATATCGAACTCCAATTTGTTGGGATGAAGTTGTTGAAAGGAAACTTATAGGACAAGAATATATTGAAGAGACCACGATAAAGGTGAAGAAAATACAATCCCATATCAAAGAATCCCAAAGTATGCAGAAGAGTTATGCTGACAACCGGAGAAAGGACTTGGAATTTCTAGTGGGAGATCATGTATTTCTAAAAGTATCTCCATGGAAGGGTGTCTTAAGGTTCGGTAAGAAAGGGAAACTGAGCCCAAGGTATATCAGACCATTTGAAATTTTGGGAAGAATCAGAGTTGTAGCTTACCATTTAGAGATGCCTCCAAATCTCTCCAGAGATCATGATGTGTTCCACATATCATTGTTAAAGAAATACATGCAAGACCCAACTTATATACTAATATATTACGGAATATAACTTGAACTGGATTTTTCATACTATGAAAAGACTACCAGGATTCTTGACACAAGGGAGTAGGTATTGAGAAATCGGAAAAATATTTTGGTAAAGGTTGTTTGGAGAAACCAAAATATGGAGGATGCAACATGGGAACTAGAGGATTTCATGAAGAAGAACCACCCACATCTTTTTGGTGGGCAATATACATAAAATTTCGAGGACGAAATTTCCGAAGGAGGGGATAATATTCCACCAAATAAATTTTATGGTATGTTTCTGTTAAATAAATTATATTCAACATTCTGTTCCTTTGATTAAACACTAGGTTATTTAAGAGATAGTCAAAACCTAGACATTAAATATAAATTTTACAGTTCTATGTTTTGAATTTCAAAAAATGGTCTTCTAGAGTTGTGATCAATAGGTAATTTGGAGTCTGATAGAACAAACTTGATTTTTTTTAATAGTAACATACCCTTATTAATAGTAATATGACCCTTTATGAATAGTAAATAGTAATATTATTTCATTTTCTTAAGCCAATAAGATTATGAAATCTTAATTAGTTTTTCAATGAGAAATAAAACTAATTTCACTTTAAGATTGTTATTTATTTGAATTACCTATGACTATATTTTAAAAGTAAATTAATAATATTTAGAAAATTAATTTTTAAAAATGGACTTCATTTTGGAATTTTACACGTTTAAAAATTGTTAGGGTAAATTTTTGAGATTTTTCTAAAATACATGAATTTTTCATGAATAGTAAAAATACAATTTTGAGTTTTTGATAGTTTAATGACATCATAATGATGTAATAATTATATATAAAATTATTTTCAACTTGTGTACAGTAGTTTATCACATGAGGTTTCTCAGGTGGCTTAAACAATGGTCAATACCATGGTTTTGCGAAAACCACTTACGAGGTGTCCTTTTTAATTAATAAAAAACTCTCTCTTGATTACTATAAATACCCACTCACCCCCCCCCCCTTCATTTTCAGTCATTCCAAATCTCTCATCATTGAAGATCTAGTGGTTGTACCACTCTAATAGTCATCCCAAGGTGTCCCTAATCCCCCATGATCCCATCCTTCAAGATCTAGGACTTATTCTACAAGGTAAGGGAATCCTTCATTATCTTCTATAAGTGAACACTTCTTTTATGTTATCTATATGAAATTCATTTCACATATGTCGGGGTTTGATATTATCTATTATTCTTACTGTCCTTTTGATTTCAATATGACGTGATACCCTTTTGTTCTCATCATATGATTTTATGAAATTTTAAATTACACTGTTATGCTGCTGAATTTTCATAAGGGATCTCTCAACTTTTCTTTTATTTTCAAGTTCATCTATTTTTATTTTTCTCTCCTCACCTCCCCTATCAAAATGACCATTAAAAAATAAAGTATCATCTATATACTAGAATTATATCATGTGAATGGAAGGACTATCACCAATATCATTTCTCCCTCCCTTTTATTTTTATAAATGAAATCAACGTCCATGAGGTTCCAATTTATAACCATTGTGACGTCGGAGTTTCATTCTTCACTTTCATCATCATTACTGGTCATGAGACCATTTTAATGGTTCAACAAGATAAGAATTGAATAATTTCATCTCATTAATTTTCTTTAATCTTTACACACTCATAATAAAGAATAATAATACAAAACGAGTTAATTCTATACAAAACTGCCAAGCCAAATCCAAGCGTTTATAAAAAACATTTAACTAATGATTCATCCTCATGTATATACCCTATAATCATTATAAGATCATTTTATCTCTTTAATTTCACTAATAATATATATTAAAAAATCTGGATATTTATCCACATTTAAAAATGAACATCCATTCATGAGATCAAGTAAACGAAATATGAAAAGCAAGGACTAAAATGCTTCGAAAACAATAAAATTGAACCTATTAAACCCATTAAAAGGGCCATGAATGAACCTAATAAGGTTATACTAAGTAAATTAAATATATATTAGGTTTTGTAATTATTAATTAATGAATCTAAATTTGATTATTCAGGTCATTAAAATTATCAAGGATCACACTCAAGCAAAACGTAAGGGGTTTCTCATCTCACTTTCGTTTCTGTGATATTTTCATTGTTCACCACTTATTTCATGTATGTGGTATATGTGTACTTCCATGTGATATATAATAACATGATTCTATTCATATTCATTTTATTCAATGATTAATTTGAGTTTTATTATGTCCTGGTCATATGATTCAACTGATTACATTATTGTAAGAGAGTTTGTTACAACTTCTGTTTGCTTGTGACTAACTTTGTCTGCTGCACCTAACAATCCTTATGTGGTTTACCTAATGCCCATTTGAGATAAATTTTCATTTGAAATTATATTTATATTAAATATCTGTAATCTCAAATCATAGATATGTTTTTTTTCTAAACCGTATACCATTTTACATACAGTGTTTACTTGGAATGTTATTTTAGTTAAGAAAATATTGATGAATCTGTATACTATACTCTATACGGTTATTGAAAAGGCATATTTCTATTATATTGAATCAATGTATAAAGAATGATTTTGAAATGTAGTGGTGGGTGGGGCCTGCTATATCCCCTCAACGCATCATTAGGTCTCATGAGACAAATCAGGTTGCGAAAAACCCTTCGAGTTTATTTCCAAAAATTAGATGGATTTCTACCCATAGAACTAAATAATTTTTATGGTATTATGGTTTCATATGCCAGATACATGACATCCAATTAATAATAAATATCTTTATTCATTATCATTTATTATTATTATCCATTTGGTTTTCACTATGAATAAATCTATGGATGCAGTTTCATTCTTAGTTTATTAATGTGTTTAGTTTTTCATTTACTCTCTATGTTGTATTGATTATGTCAGATTTATTATGATTAAATTATTTTTGTACTGATTCTTCTACTATTTATAACCCATACTGAGCATTTGAGCTCACCCCTTTCATTGTTTACTTTTAGTATGTGCCAAAGAATAGATCGTTTATTGAGTTAAAGTGGTTGAAGTTTTAGTTTTCGTTATGTTTTCTATTTTGTAAACCTTTACAATGTAATTTGAGTGAAATATATATATCTAGTTTCTTCAAGAATACTAAACTGATCATTCCTTTGGTATTTTAATTCCTTTTAAACATTCCAATATCACAGTAATGCACCGGCTTCATCCTAGAGGGTTTGGGGTGTTACAGTTGGTATTATAAAAAGTTTAGAAGAAAACATTGAAAATAGAGTAGTAAATTTATAGTAGGGAACAATTCCCTATGGTCGTATTTGAGGATAAACATACAATAACGTCCTTGTATTTTGTTAAGGAATAGATTATGTGAATACTTCTAGAATATACATCCATGTCTGGATACGAGCAGGTATAGGTTGCTCTGGTACATAGGTACCTTGGAATGAAAGCTTCAACAAGGAGTTTCGGGCTTGACCTAGGGTAACTTGGTACATGACAATGGACTTTGCTGCACTCTTGGTTATGAAACTCCCCAGGGATATTCTTAGGATAATTCATATTTTCTTTACAATCCATTATGAAGGAGTTGATGTAAATTTTTCCCCAGAGGATCCATGCTTATAAGATTAGCTATGCATAGAATTTCAATATATGTTGAGTGATTTTCTATTTGAGATTCATAAACTAATCTAATATATCCCATTATTTAGAAATGGCATCTAATGGATGAAGGGGAATCAATACTCGTGGGCATGGTAGGGATCTGCCTACTGACCATGTCAACATGGTCAATGTTGGAGCAGATCAGATCACAAAAATATTAGGACATCTTAATCAAGTTGAAACAAATAACCATTCAACACCTGTGTCGGATCGTTTCATGTGGTAGAAGTCCCCATATTTCAGAGGGACTACTAATCCAGTGGTTGCTGAGCAATAGATCAAGTCCCATGAAAAGATATTTATGGTGTTAAGATGCAATGAAAATGAAAAGGTAGTACCTACAGTATATTATCTCAAGGGCGACACTGATCAATGGTGGTCCCTGATTCAAAATACTACAGAGGAAGAAGAGATAGGTGATATGGAATGAAGGACTTTTAAGAAAAAATTTTTTGAAAAATATTTTCCTAGTGAGAAATGAACTGAAATGAAGAGGAAATTACTTGGCATGAAACAAAGGGAAGAAGATAGTGTTGCAGAGTATGAGGCTACCTTCACATGGATAGAGAGGTACACTGTGGATTACGTACCTGACTCGGCAGACAAGATTGATCATTTCTTTTAATGTCTTAGCCATGTTTTCAAAGGGCACTGGCTTCTCAATCATTTTCATCATATGAGGAAATGGTATCATGTTCCATCAAAATAGAGAAGGAATTTTCTAGATCAAATATTTTCAAAGGAAACCAAGATAAGAAGCGGTACTCTGATAAAAAGGGAAAAGTAGAAGCACCAAAGAAGAGACAGGGAATGAATAGTTTCCCATTATGTGATAATTGTGGAAAGAATCATCTCGGGAAATGATTGAAAGGCATGGGAGTCTACTATAACAATGGATAAAAGGTTCATTGATCTTATGAATGCAATGGGAAGAAAAAATTCAATGATATTCAATGTTAAAATTGTAGATAGATGGGACACTATGAAAACGAGTGTCATAAGAGCCATGTAAATATGCCTCGGGAAAGGATAAGAGAGAAAGAGAGAGCTTATGCAATTACAACATCAGAGGTTTAATTTCTTATTAATTTGGTGGAAGGTACTTCAATTGTTTCCTCAAATGTAGCCAACACATTATTTGATTCTGGAAAATGGCAATCATTTATATCTTCTCAGTTTTCTAAGAAAATTAGATATGTCCAAGTTGATTTAATGAAGGAGTTGTCAGTCAAAACACCAAGGGGATGTATCATTGCCACAAAGGCATGTCGACTAGTCCCCCTCTAGACACCAAAAGGTGATTTAATTTCTATCTTTTTAATCATACCAATGATTGACTTTGATATAATTCTTAGTACGAATTGGTTGTCAAAAAATGATGTAAAGATTTACTGTAAGAAGAAGGAAGTTGCAATTTCTAAAAATGGTACAGAATCCCTTGTCTTTAGAGCAGAAACCTCACAATGTGATTCTTATCTAGAACCACTCCCAGTATCTCTACTGAATTCAATACTTGTAGAGGAAAATAAACAAATATCCATGGGGGAGGGAAGAAATATTCAAATTAATGATGTAAACATAGTGAAAGATTATGTTGATGTATTTACATAGGATTTACCTGGACGTCCTCCAGAGCGGTAAGATGAGTTCTCTATTGATTTAATTCCTGATGCAAGACCTATATCAAATACTCCCTATAGAATGGATAGTATGGATTTAGTAGAGCTAAAGAAAAAACTAAAGTATTTGAGTGAAAAGGGATTTATTCAACGTAGTGTTTCTCTATGGGGAGCCCATGTCCTATTTTTCTAGAAGAATAATGGATCCATGAGGCCTTGCATTGATTATAGGGAAATCAATGCTATTACAATAAAGAATAAGTATCATATGCCCCAGATTGATGATTTATTTTATCAGCTTCATGGAGCTCAAAACTTTTCAATGATTTATCTTCAATATATACATCATCAACTATGTGTGAGGAAGGAAGATATTCCGAAGACAACATTTCGAACATGGTATGGGAATTACGAGTTTACAATAATGCCTTTTGGACTGACAAATGCATCATATGTTTTCATGGATTTAATGATCAAATTTTACAAGGAATATCATGATACCTTTGTTGTGGTATTCATCAACGACATCATGTTATATTCAAAAAGATATAAAGACCATGAGAATCACTTGCAGATTATTCAAAAAACTCTTAAAATAAATGAATTATATGGGAAGTTTATCAAGTGAGAATTTTGGTTTCCATCAGTTTCTTTTCTGGTACATATTTTCTATAATGATGGAATCATAGTTGATCCTGTGAAGCCAAAGGAAATACAAGATTGGCCCATGCCAATAAACATAATTGAGGTATGTAGTTTTATTAGATTTGTAGTTACCATCAACATTTCATTCAAAATATTGCCCGGATGACTAACCCACTAACCAACTAACACTTAAAGGAGTTAAGTTTGTGTGGACAGAAGAATACAAAGAATTCATTGAAGAATTGAAAAGAGGACTGGTTACTGTTCAAATTCTAACTCTCCCATCTGGAAGTGATAGATTTGTAATATACAGCGATTAATCAAAAAATGGACTGGGTTGCGTCCTTATGCAATACCATAATGTTATTTCTTATGAATCAAAACAGTTGAAGTCTCATGAGAAAAATTATCCAACTCATGATCTTGAGTTAGCAGCCGTAATCTTTGTTCTGAAAATATGAAGGAATTACCTCTACGGAGAGAGATGTGATATTTATATGGACCACAAGAGTTTGAAATATATTTTCACACAAAAAAAACTCAACATGAGGTATAGAAGATGTCTCGAGTTACCCAAAGATTACAATTGTTCAATACAATACCACCCAGGAAAGGTGAATAACGTGGAAGATGCATTATGTAGGAATGATCATGGCATTCTGACTCAAATGAGGATTGAAAGAGATCCTATGTTCATGAATCTACTGAAGATGGATATGGGAATTGTTAAGTAAGGGGAACCATCACTCCTCTTTCATATGATTTCAAAACCATCTTTACTAGAGAAGATAAAAATTTCTTAATCTGATGTTGAGAGTCTGTACAAGATAATTAATGCAGTTATGGATGGGAGACTGGCTGACTTCATGAATGAAGAAAGAGTTCGGAAGTTTAGGAAGAGGTTATGCATTCCATCAGTACCTGATCTAAAAATGGAACTATTAGACGATGCTCATAGATCAAATTTCTCTATACACCTGGGTAACACCAAGATGTATAGAGATTTTTAAAGAATATTTTTGGTGGGATAATATGAAGTGAGAAATTGCTGACTACATGTCAAGGTGTCTAGTTTATCAATAAGTGAAGGCTGAGAGACAACATCCCAAAGGAGTGATGCAACCTCGACCAATTACTATGTGGAAGCGGGATAACATTAAAATATATTTTTTCACCGAACTACCAAGGACACCTAGATGGAATGATGCAATATGGGTAATTGTTGATCGTCTCACTAAATTAGCACATTTCTTTCCAATAGGAGAGGATTTTCCACTTGAGAGGCTGGAAAGACATTATATTAATGAAGTTGTGATACTTCATGGTGCACCTCTATCGACTGTCTTTGATTGAGATCCCCAGTTTACATCAAAATTCTTAAAAAGCCTCCAGAAGGCTTTGAATACTGAGCTTCGTATGTGTACTACATATCACCCTCAAACTGACGGACAGTCTGAAAGGACTATTCAAACTCTGTAAGACATTCTGAGATCTTTCTCTCTTGAATTTAAAGGTATATGAGATCAATACTTGCCTTTGGTGGAATTTTCTTACAACGATAGTTTCAATTCTAGTATTCATATGGATCCATATGAAGCATTATATGGAAATAGATGTCGAAATATAACTTTTTGGGACGAAGTTTGTGAAAGGAACCTTATAGGCCCATAACTTATTGAAGAGACCATGACAAAGGTGAAGAAAGTACAATCCCATATTAAAGCATCAAAAAGAAGGAAGAAGAGTTATGCTGACAACCAGAGAAAGGACTTGAAATCTCAAGTGGGAGATCATGCATTTCTAAAAGTATCTCCATGGAAGGGTGTCTTAATGTTCGGTAAGAAAGGGAATCTGAGCCCTAGGTACATCAGACCGTTTAAAATTTTTGGAAGAATCGGAGCTGTAGCTTACTGTTTTGCGATACTGCCAAATCTCCCCCGAGATCATGATGTGTTCCCCATATCCTTGTTAAATAAATACATGCCAGACCCAATGCATGTACTCACATATAAAGGAATTTAACTGGAACAAGATTTTTCATACTGTGAAATGCCTATCATGATTCTTGACACAAGGGAGAATGTATTGAGAAATCAAACAAATATTTTAGTAAATGTTCTTTGGAGAAACCAGAATATAGAGGAAGCAATATGGGAACTAAAGGATTTCATGAAGAAGAACCACCCACATCTTTTTTGGGGGGGGGGGATTTATACATAAATATTCAAGGATGAAATTTCTAAAGGAGGGAATAATATAGCACCCCAAAAATTTTATGGTATGTTTCTATTAAATACATTCTATTTATCATTGTGTTATTTTAAAAAAACACTAAATTATTTAGGAGATAGTCAGAACCTAGACATTAAATATAAATTTTCCACTTCTATATTTTGAATTTTGAAAAAATGGTCATCTAGAGTTGTGATCAGTAAGTCATTTGGAGTCTGATAGAACAAGCTTTATTTTTGGTGAATATTAACATACCCATATGAATAGTAATATAACCCTTATGAATATTAAATAATAATATAATTTAATTTTCTTAAGTCAATAAGATAATGATATTTTAATTAGATATTTATGAGAAATAAAACTAATTGCACTTTATGATTGTTATTTTTCAAATTAACCATGAATTTATTTTAAAATTAAATTAAAAATATTTAGAAAATTAATTTTGAAAATGGAGTTAATTTTTTAATTCTACATGTTGAAAAATGGTTAGGGAAAATTTTTGGTATTTTTCTAAACTACATGATTTTTTCATGAATAGTAAATATACAGTTTTGAGTTATTTATAGTTCAATGACATCATAATGATGTAATAATTAAATATAAAAGTATGGTAGACTTGTGTACAGTAACCTATGACATGATGTGTCCTAGGTGGCTTAAAACATGGGAAAATACCATAGGAAAGCCCATGGTTTTGTGAAAACCACTGACGAGGTTTCCCTTTTAATTAATAAAAAACTATCTCTTGATTACAATAAATACCCACTCACCCCCCCCCCCTTCATTTTAATTCATTACAAATCCCCCATCCTCTAATAACTAGAGTTTTTACCTCTCTAGGAGTCCTCCAATAGTGTCCCTAATCCCCTAAGATCCCATCCTTCATGATCTAGGAGTTATTCTACAAGGTAAGGGAATCCTTCATTCTCTTCTTTAAGTGAACACTTCTTTTATGTTAGCTATTTTAAATTCCTTTATCATACGATAAGGTATTATTTTATTTATTCATATTACTGTCCTTTTTATTTCAATATTATGAGAAACCATTTTGTTATCATCATTTGATTTTATGAAATTTTAAGTGATGCTGTTAGGCTGCCGAATTTTCATAAGGGATCTCTCAACTTTTCTTTTATTTTCACATTCATCAATTTTATTTTTCTGTCCTCGCGTACTCTATCCAAAATCCAATGATTAACACATGTATAATCTATATATTGGAATTATATCATGTTAATGGAATAACTATCATCAATATCCTTTCCCCCTCCCGTTTATTTTTATAAACAAAATCAAAACGTCCATGAGGTTCTAATTTATAACCTTTGTGGACGACGAAGTCTCATTCTTCACTTTCTCCATACTTACTCATAATGAGACCATTTTAATGGTTTATCCAAATAATAATAGAATAATTTCGTCTCATTAATTTTCTGTAATCTTTACACACTCATAATATGGAATAATAATACAAAACGTGTTCATTGTATACAAAACTGCCAAGAAAAATCCAAGCATTTATCAAACAAATTAACCAATGATTCATCCTCATGTATATAAACAATAATCATTATAAGATAATTTATATATCCTATATTTACCTAATAATATATATTAACAAATATGTATATTTACCCACATAACAAAATGAACTTATATTCATGAGAGCGAGTAAACAAAACATGAAAACCAAGGAAGAAAATGGTTTGAAAACAATAAAATTGTACCTATTAAACCCAATAAAAGGGCCATAAATGAACCTAATAATGTTATAATAAATCAATTAAATGTATAATAGGTTATGAAATTATTAATTAATTAATATAAATTTCGTTATTCAAGTCATTAAAACAAAGGAAGAACACACTCAAGCAAAAGGTAAGGGGTTTCCCATCTCACTTTTGTTTCTGTGTGATTTTCATTGTTCGCCACTTATTTATTTTATGTGGTATATGTTTACTACCATGTGATATATAATAACATGATTATATATATATTCATGTTATTCAATGATTAATTTTAGATTTATTAGGTTCTGGTCATATGATTTGACCAATTACATTTTTGTAAGGGAGTTTGTTTCAACTTCTGTTTGGTTGTGACTAACATTGTATGGTGCACCTAATAATCCTTATGTGGTATACCTAATGCCCATTTAAGATAAATTTTAATTTTAAATTATATTTATACTAAATATCCATAATATCATATCATGGATATGTTTTTTGTCTAGACCGTATACCATTTTACATATGATGTTTATTTGGAATGTTATTTTAGTTCAGAAAATATTGACAAATCTGTATACTCTACTCTATATGAATATTGAGAAGAAATATTTTGGATGTATTAAATAAATGTATAAATAATTCTTTGGACATTTAGTGTCATGTGGGTCCCACTATAGACCCTCGATTAATCAGTAGTTCTCATGAGACAAATTATTCGGCGACAATCCCTTTGACTTTGTTTCCAAAAATCAGACAGGTTTCTACCCATAGAACTAAACCGTTTTTACGGTATTATGGTTTCATGTGCCAGATATATGAAATACAATTTATAATCATTCCCTTTATTCATTATTAATTATTATTATGATTATCCATGAGGTTCTCACTATGACGAAATCTATGGATGCAGTTTCATTCTCAGTTTATTAATGGAATTATTTTTTCAATTACTCACTATTCTATATTGATTATGTCATATTGATTATGATTCACTTTTTAATGTACTCATACTTCTGATATTTTTAACCCATACTGAGATATTGAGTTCACCCCATTCATTTTTTACATTCAATTGGTGGAAATGAAGAGATCTTTTATTGAGTTCAAGTGGTTGCAGTTTTAGTTTTCGTTATGTTATTTATTTTGTAAACATTTCCAATGTAATTTGAGAGACATCTATGTCTCTAGTTTCTTAGATACTACATAAATGATCGTTCCTTTGTGATTTTTATTCCTTATAACCATACCAATATCACATTAATGCACCGGCTCCAGCCTAGAGGTGTTGGAGTGTTACATCAGACCATTATGATGGTGAAAATTATTCACTTTCTGAAAATAATTTTTCCTAACATATAGTTTTTAAATATCAGTATGGACAAGTTTTCTATAAAATGGCCCAATAGATTTAACTTTGAGATTTTCAAAATGTGGGTCCTCTAATATATAATATATGTTTCCAAAATTTTATGAATACAATACTAGATATATAAAGACCTCTCGGAGTTCACCCTCTTCAGAAGACATTCAAAAATCAAATAGTGCATCACACTCTATATGAAATGTGAAATATTTGAAGATTCCATATTTTTACCTACCTTGGGGGGAATGGTGGATGGGTTGGGAGATAATGATTTGACAATATGTACGACATTATCTCCATTGATTTTGTGGAATGATGGAGGTATTTGATATGTAGTAAATCATTTTTAGGTGGACTGGATATTGGAAAGGTTTTTGCCACTATACAATATTGATTTTGAAATAATAATTTCATGTAGGTCTTAAAGATGAGAGAAGAGTGTTATTCATTGTTATACCCCTTCCATCTCAAAACAATCCATTATCTTACCAATGAAATAATATTTAAATTAGCCCTTATACATGATAAAATAATAGACTGAAATTATTGAAATTTAATATTTTATAAACCATTATTGAGCTCAAAAAATATATTGAAATCCTATAAATCATTAAAGGGGTTTTCCATATCCAAACCACTAATATTTTCTGAACCTCCTATGTGATACCAACTATGAAGAAAAAGAAATTGTTCCCTTTTTTATTATTATTGATATCCATAATTCATATATTAATTAATAATATAAATAACAATGTTATAAAGTTTTAGAGAGTCTTTAAACATGACATAATTCTATATTCAATTAACATATGAAAATAATGACATCAAAAATACTCTCAGGAATTACAATAGTAAAAAATAAAAAATGGACCTCAACCGCTCCCTTTCTTATACCCATCATTATTCCCCATTAAATGAGGTTTAAAAACTCATTGTGTGTGAAATAATTCATAGTAAGTGGTTTTAAAATCATGTGGAAACCTATTAGGAATTTTAAATTCCACATAAGAATAAAACATGAGATATATAATTACAATTCCCAATTTATAAATCATGATTACTTTTTGAAAATTATTATTTTTTTCTATATATATTTCAATTTATTTCACCATTTTGAAAATCCATTTAATTATTTTAAGAAATAATAAACAATTATCTTGATAACTCACAAGCATTCATATATAGTTCTCAAAGGCACAATAGTTCATTATATTAAGTCATAGTTCACTCACAAGACAACATAACATCACGTACATAGTCCCATTATGGATATGGTTCACTCCGAAACCCTGTTGTGTCATTGGGATACCCGTAGTGTGCACTATACATGAAATCTAAAGAGATTAAAACTTCACCTAATGCATTGATGCACTATATAATTCATGATTCACCATCATATAATTGGATTGATGTCACATAGGGGATTGGGTTTAGTCCCTATTCCCTTACAAAATTAACATAATATCTATGTGAATTTTTTTGTATTACAAACAATATTACTTTTATTTAACATCAAAAGGTTCATAATTTTTCATTAAAACCATGATCTTTAATATCAATTCAGTAAAAATGAATTACTTAGTCATTCATGTGTCATGATAAAATTAGTTTCTTATGAAGGGACATTTGTAAATATATGTTTGAATTCATATATATGTTTAATCCTTTTTTAAATAAAAATAAAAATAAATATATATATATATATATATATGAATTTTTTTACATAATTGTCGATATTGGAAAAAATCATGATTTCATATCAACACACACAGATATATATATATATATATATATATATAATACAGAAATAAATTCTCATAAAATGACACAAATATATAAATTAAAATTTATTTACTAAAAATATATAGATATCAAGAATAAAATAATTTATATAAATTGAATCATAGATATATGTACATTTATATACATGTATCCACAGAATTCATGTCAAAAATATATTTCACCTAAAATAATAGGTATGTATATATATATATATTCATGTATAAAAAATGTTTCATGTTTAATGTATTATTTATGGGCATATATATATATATATGTATATATTTGTAAACATGTTTTTATAATAAAATTTTAATTTTGAAAATTCAATAACTTTTCATGAACTTATAGAATCTTAAATAAAATTATTTAGAAATATAAATTTTTTTATAATGAAAAATTCTTAGGATGACATGGTTGATAACATGGAATGATATGTATATATATATACATATATATACTCATTATTATTTTTAAATTGATAATTTTGAAAATGATATTACATTTATTGTATATATATGATCCAAATCAATGTTCTTTAATTGTTCAAAATAAAGTACTAACAATAAATATATTTGAACAAATAAATTTCATGTATAAAATTTTACATGTATACCAACATGAATTATTGAGGAAAAATATAAAAAATTTCTCCTTTCCATCATAGAAACAATATAAATAAAATTATTAATAAAATATTGGTGGAAATAAATGAATTCTTATTAAATATAAAACTAAGAGATCATTTTAAATACTTAGGCATAGTTTTAATAAAAATTCATTAATATCATAAATATAATATTTAAAATAATTTAAAAAACATTTTATAAATTTTAAAAATCTACTAAAACAATTTGAAATAAAATATAAGATGCAAAGAACCCATTTGAATTGTTTATGTAGTTTTTTCACAACAAGAGTCTTGAAATAAAACATATTTTTAGTAACATGTTCGGAAAGAAAAAAATGATTCAAAAAATATTTCCCATACGCATAAATGGTTTTAAATAATTCAACATCTCATTAAGAATATTTAAAATAAATAAATTCATAAATAGTTCTATTACAAATAAATAGTTTGAAATATATAGCCTTACAAATAAGAATAATGGAAAGAAATAAATGCAAAAGTAGTTCCCTTAAAGAGAAATTGATTGAAATAAATCACCTTTTTAGTACAAATCATGAAAATAAATAAATCCCAAAATATTTACCATACAATTAAGTAGTTTTAAATAATTCATGTTCCCAATTAGAATATAGAAAAAAATAAATGCATAAATTTTTTCCCTATAGATAAATAGTTTGAAATAAACTACCATCCTAATAAGATTAATGAAAAGAAAAAAATGCATAAATAGATTTCTTATACATAAATAGTTTGAAATAATTAACCTTCCCTATAAAAAGATT
Source organism: Viscum album (assembly GCA_963277665.1). NCBI lineage: Eukaryota > Viridiplantae > Streptophyta > Magnoliopsida > Santalales > Viscaceae > Viscum > Viscum album. The sequence continues at coordinate 1,346,647,039 of OY728148.1, read as the reverse complement.
GAAGATAAATAAATGAATAATTATATTATTTACGCATAAATTGTTTGACATATATATCATTCTCTGTACAAATATTGAAAATAAATAAATGAATAAATACCCCATTATCTTATTGTATATGATTTCACCAATTAATCATAACTAGGAATGAATTATAGAACAAGGACCTTTAAAATTTGGAATACTAGAAAAAACTACAAAAATAAAATTATGAAGTAAAACATCCCCATCCTAGACCTCTATCCATGCCATAGGGTTATACACATATATATACACCTATAATAAAAAGAATTGGAAACGTAAAAAAGGAAAATCAATATAAACCAAAAGATTTTTAATTCAGAAAAAATACTACTTTCTCATAAAATATTTTCTTACTCTCAGAAGAAGTCATAGAATGTGGAAAACTAAACCAAAATTTAAAATTTTATAATCCCTAACATTCCTACCCATTGTTTATATCACTATGATCTAACTCATTTTCACATTTAGGTATTCATGTGAGAGTCATTCCAGGAGCAACACGATGTTTGAAGCCATCATGGGATACCGACACTGGCTGTTATTCAACCAACCATCAATGGGGTGTGTCACCTTCATCCGAAGGTGACCACACCCAAGCCATGAGATTCGCCAATGAAACATTTCACACACTGGATGAATCTCAACATCCTTTTATGGAGCGCTAATTTCATGTCTTTTTGGTGGGTTTTATGGGTCACATCTAATCCAACTGAAGAAGAGGATGTTTGTAGGGGGCTCTCAGCTTCAACCAACCCCAAAAAGGATCCCCCATTATCAATTCAGAATGATTTTTTTAAAGTTATTATATCATATAATAATTATTTCAGATATATATGTATATATATATATATTTGTTTTTATATCTATTCAAGCACATGCATATGTACTAACAAAATATAATTAAAAAGAAAATATATTTTTATTATTATTATTATTATTATTACAATTATTAGTTTCTATCAAAATATTCATAATCACTTATATATATTTTTTCTAAAATCATTTATCGTAGATATTTAAAAGTTTATAAATTTCATGATGTAACATGTCATGTGCTTTTAACAACATATATGTTTAATATACTATCATGACTTCAATTAAGCTTCTTAATGAACTTGAATTTATGTATATATGTTTATTAATAAGTAAATCATTATAATTTATAAAATAATATTTTTATTAATATAACATTTTTCATACAAAATTAAATTATTTTTTAAAAAAAACATGTTTAAATTATTATTATTATTTTAAAAAATTTCTTAAATCTATTAAAATTTTCACAAAATACACTTGAATTTTATTCCATGCTATAAAAAACACATTAATCTTAAAAAATTAATATAACCTTGAACAAAAACCATTATAATTATCAAAATTGATTTTCAATATCTATTAATATTACCAATACATATATATATTTAGATAGACACACCAATTTATGATAGTTAGTCACGATATAATCACACACACACAAACAGAGAGAGATTAATATATCTATATAAAATAATAATGGTTATTTTTTGTTTTAAATTCTACCATTTAATTTTAAAAGGCCCTCGATATCTATTTTTAATGATCATATTAGGTAAAGATACATTACCTTAACAATCATTTTGTTTTGGCCATGATCATCAAATTCTAATCCTCTAATCACAATGATGAAACCCATCATTACATTCCACTACCCTCTTAATCTCATCCTCTTCATTAAGTTTCTACTCAGGGAAGATCCCAAAGATGCGGGCTATGAAATTTCGGTTTTCACGATTGATATAGTTCTTCATTGTTTATTGATGATGATGGTTATTAGTTTAGTGTTACCGCCTTCATTGTCTGAGGACAAATTATTCTACAAATTATAATGTAATTCATTAAATAAAATTTCATTTCTTTGTGCATAATATTTATAATACTTATTCACTCAATCAATTTATGAGTCATATTATATAACAATTACCTGGGCATTACATTCTATCATGAAAAATAATTGCCTTCTCATAATTTGAAAAAATCTTACTAATTAATAATAACATTGAAACAATAAAATTTTGACTCAGATTTAGGGCTTCCTTCCTCTTTCCATTAATATTTACCCAATTACCATTATCACATTGATCATAGAGATCAAGGGTCCACTATGTAGAACAATACCTCAGTGCATTTTCAATATCATATGATTCCTCAGTTGAAACTTTGTTTCTACAAAATGGATCATAATGTTGAAAAATACAAATCACTTTTTTGAAAAACATTGTTCCTAATATATAGTTCTATAAAATTCTAATAGACTAGTATTTTATAAAATATCTTAAGAGTGACATCATTTTGATTTTTGAAATTTGTTTCCTCTAATATATTTATAATGATTCCAAAATTATTGGAATCAAATACTTGATATATATAGTTCTCTTAGAGTTTTATCTCTTATGAAGATTTTCTAAATAAAAAAATTGAGTCATACTCTCTAGTTAAGGTGATATATATGAATATGCCCTGGTGGTACCTACCTTGGTTAGAAAGGTGTAAGATTTTGGAGAAGATGATTTTATTATAGGTGAGTCATGTTCTATAATTATCCAATAGTATTAAGGAGGGTTTTGATAAGTTATAATGAAATTTGTATGAGAGTAAGACACTAGAAAATGTTTTAAAGCTTTGCAAGATGGAATTATCAATAATTATTGTAACTCTTCCACAAGGGATAGCTATGTAGTGCAGGGTTTGACTCCATCCATATCTAAACTATTCTTTATACATCTAATTAATAAAAGATTTAAGTTACCCCTTAGAAAGGATAAACATATTTAATGAACGTTTTATACTCTATTATTTTATTAATTCATTATTTTTAATAAACAAATATACAAAAATCCTCTAATGGTTTAAAGGGATTCTTCATATCCTAATAACTAATTATGTATATGTCTTGACTATGATACAATCTATGATGACCTTGAACCTGGTCCATTTTTTTGTTATGATTATTAATATATATATAATTTATTTATTAATTAACAACTTGAGATAAAAAATGTTTTTATCTTATGAGATTATGGATACATAAGAGAATTTTAATTACAATTCTAAAAAGAAAGGATGGAAAAGAAAAATACTCTTAGGCATTATAATGGTTAATAATCAAAAAGGTGTCTTGACTACTCACTTACTTCAACACATCCTTATACCCTATGAAAATAATTTTTTTGAAGCATAGCGTTTGTGAAGAAATCCTTAGTAATTGTGTTTCAAAACATTTGGAAACAAATAAATACTTTTAAATTCAACCTAAAAAATAAAACATCATATACAAAATCAGAATTTAGAATTTAAAAATCATGAGTACTTTTGAAAATGTTTATATTCTTTCAAAATAAAAGTAAAAATATATATCCTTTGGAAAATACATTTCATCCATTTATGAATTAATAATAATTTCTCTTGATAACTAATAAAAATTCATAAATAGTTCTCAAAAAACATTGGATCATAATATGAAGTCACGGTTCACTATCAATACAACATAACAAGATATATTTTCTCCCATTATGGATTAGTTTCACTCTCCAATCCAATTATGTGCTTGGGATACCTCCCGAACACCATACAAGACATATCATTACATTAATATATTACAAAATGCATTGGATTGATATATAATTTAGGATGCACATCCCACTTGATTTAAGAAAAGTCCCAAATGGGTTTTGGTTAACTCCCCATTCCCTTCCATTATTCATATAATATCCAAGGTCAGTTTATAGGATTAATAACATTATAACTTATATTTCAAATAAAAAATTTCATGATGTTTCTTTAACACCGTGATATTTAAAATACATTTATTAAAAATAAATTAATTGGTTATACATCTATAATGATAAAATTTGTTTTGTATGAATATTCATATGTAAATATATGTCCACATAAATATATCGATATAAAATAGTTTTACAAAAAAAAAGATAAATGTATGTATATATGAATTTATTTACATAAATGTTCATATTTGAATAAAACATGATTTGATATCTACACACATATATATAGATTTCCAAAAAAGAAATACATTTACATAAAATGATATATATATATATATATACTCAAAGATATATACACACATACACATAAATATCATGAATAAAACAGTTTATCATAAATTGAATCATATATACTTATATTTATATACACGTACCTACTGATGTCATGTTAAAAATATAAGTCACCGAAAATAATATGTAGGTAGATATATATATATATATATATATAATTTTGATATGAAATTATATATTTATGTATATATATTCATATACTTGTTTTTAAAATGTAATATTACATTAGAAAATTCAATAACATCGCTTGAACTAATAGAGGTATAATTAAAAATATATAAACATTTATATTAGTTATATAAAGAGTAATAAATATGTAGACATTATTTTTAACATGAAATGAAATATATATATTTATATAAATAAAAATATTTTCAACATTAATACTAACACCATAATGTTTGAAATCTAATAACATTCATTCTATTTAAAAGAGTCCAATAAATCCTGTTTAATAGTTCAAAATAATTTCTAGAGAATAAGTATCATTGACTAAATAAATTTCATGTATATAATTTTCCATGGTTGAAAAACATTAATTCTTGAGAAAAAACAAAAAATGGGTCCCCTTACCATCATAGAAACAATAAAAATATAGTTAAAAATAAAATGTTGATCTATTAAAAATATTATGAATATAAAATCTAAAATTTAGAAACCGTTGAAAATATTTAATTATTTTATTAATAAAACACCACTAATATCATATAGATATAATTAAAACTTTTAAAAAACCATGATATAATTATTATTAATACAGTAAAATAATTGTATAGAACATATCTAAAGTGTAGAAACCACTTGACTTGATTAACTAGAGTTTTCAAAAAAAATTATGTAAACATAAATAGTGTCGAAATAAAATATCCTCATAATAATTAGTTTTAAAAGAATCAAATAGTTTGATAAAATAGATCTGGTACACATAAATTGTTTGAAATAAATCTTATTTCATGTAAAAATATTGAAAATAAATAAATACAAAAATTGTTCCCTTATAGATGAATAGTTTTAAATAAATCACCTTCCAAGTAAGAATCTTGAAAAGATATTATATTATAATTTTTTCCCTTACACATTACTAGATCGAAATAAATCACCTTCATCACCAGAATCTTGAAGTGAAATAAATTAACAAATAGATCCCCTAAACATAAATACTTTTATGTAAATAACCTTCCAAGTCAGAAGATTGGAAAGAAAAAAAATTGAAAAAATAGTTCCCGTACACATAAATAGTTTGGAATAAATCACCTACCTAGTAAGAAGTTTTAAAAGATATAAATTGATGAATAATTCACATAAACATAAATAGTTTGAAATAAACCACCCTCAATGTATGAAGATTGAAAATAGACAAAAAGAGTTCGAAACAATTACTCTCAATATGGAAGAAATTAAATAGCATAGACCTTCAAAATAGGGAAAACTGAACCAACATACTGCAAGGAGATTCTAATGAAACCCAACCTCATCCCAGACCTCCCTCAACACCATAGGGTTATAATTATATATATGCACGTGTCATCCAAAAAATATGGGAAAAATACACAAAAAAAGTGTGAACCACAAGATATCTTATTAAGAAAAAATATCCACTTTCTCATAAAATATTTGTCAATTCTAAGAGGATTTCTCAAAAAGTGGAAACCTATATCTAAAATTGTGATTTTATACTAAAATATATACTTTTATGATTCTTTTATATCCATGAGATCTTACTCATATATGAATTAAGGGATTCACATGGGTCTTTTTCACTAAGAAACATGGCATTTAAAGCCATCATGGGTCACAACCATTAGTTATAGGTCGGCGGACCACTGATAGGTTTTGTTAATTTCGTCTGCATGCCACCACGATGTCACATAATTCCCAATCGGACCATTTCACACACCGAACGACTCTTGATATCATTCAGCGGGGTTCTAATTTTGATTCTTCTCCGCATCATTCATGGGTCACTACCTATCCATCTAATGAAGATGACGTCGTTAGTGGTGGGTTGGGGGGAACCCATAAAATATAGCCGACCCTAAGGTGGATTACCCCATTATCATTTTTTAATATTTATTAAAAAAAATTATATAATATAAATATTATTTCATACATATATATATATATATATATATTTGTATCAATAAAAAAACATACATATATAACAAAAAAATTCCACTTAATAATAAAACCTATTATTATTAATATTTTTTATCAAACTATTCTGAATCCTATATAAAATATATTTTCTCCAATATCTTTTAACATGTATGTTTTAAAACTTACAAAATTCATAATTAAATGTTTCATTTAGATTTCGCAATATATATATATATATTCCATATGTTATATTTTTTTCATGTATGCCACTTAATGAACTTGAATTTAGGTATATATATATATATTCATAAGTAATTCATTAAAATTTATAAAATTATATTATAATTAATATAACATTTTTGTTAAAAAATTAAATTATATTTTTTCAAAAATTCATGTGTACATTTTATTCTTATTATTATTATAAAAATATTCTATTAAAATCTATTATATTTTTTATAAAATACACTAGAATTTCATTTCACGCGAGAAAAGCCCCATTTCACTTAAAAAATTATATAACTTTGAACAAAAACATTTATAATTATCAAAATTTATCTTCAATATGAATAAATACTACAAATACATATATGAATATAGATGGGCACCCTTTTTGTTAATTAGTCATGACATAAACACAAATAGACATAGACACACACAAATATATATATATATATATATATATATATATAAGCATAGGAGTTATTTTATTTTTATTTATTTTAATTTAATTTTAAAAGGACCTTAATGGCTATTTGGATTGGTCATATTATGTATTAATACATTATCATAATAAATAGTTACTTTTAACCAAGCTTATCAAATTCTAGACCATATGTTCACATATATGTTTCCCATCATTACATTCCTCCATGCTCTTACTCTCATCCTTTTAATTTAATTTCAAATCATGGAAAATTCTGAAGATGTGGGATACCACATTGTAGTTTGAATATTTTATAATGTTTTCCTTGTTATATATGATGATAGTTATAGGTTTAATGTTATAACCTTATTAGTATTTGGAGATTTTATTTCACTTATTTTAATGTATTGTTTTAAATAAAAGTACATTTTTTATAAATTTTACAAGACTTATTCATTGTATATATTTAAGTGGAAGATTATAAAATAATTCCAAAGGTGTTACAAAGAATATAGGAGTCATAGATTTCATCAGTTTTGATGTAACCATTGACTGAATTACATATAATCAGTGTTTTGGGATGGATTATGTTCATAAAGGATGGGATATTATTTTTAGAAGAGGAAATTATTTGGTCAGAGGAACCAGTAGAGGTCGGAGGTGTCACATTGAGCTAGAATTTATACATTTGGTTGAAATCGATGATGTATGGTAATTACTTTTTTAATAATTTATATACCTTTTTATGTAAAATGTATATTTTGTTTATATATAACAAGTTTATCATCCTAATTTTATATAGTTTTATGTCTATAAGAGTGTATAACTATTATATAAATTAAGAGATTATAGGTGGTCATCATCACCTGATTGTGGTAATTACAATTTTTTTAGTTTTTGAATTTATTAAAGAAATTATTTTATTTATTTGAATTTTTAATTTCTGTTGAATGAGTAATTGGAGGTTGGGAATTCTCAAACACATGATGAGGGCCAGGAAGTGACTAAGAGTGAGAACACCAGTGTATTAGGAGGTGATGATCCGATGTAGATTCATTTAACTCAATATTCTTTCTAGAAGTGCCAAGTGTTTGGTACTAGTTCTTGATTGAAGCTTGACAATAACTATGGTACAACACAATGGTATACAACCATAATGGGGGGAGAACAATGAAATTATTCATCATCAACCTCACAGTATGAGGAGAATCTATGAGCATAATGTCATTTTATAATGGCCATGTATAAGGACCAGTAAGAGCTTCGTCGATAGAACTAACAACAATAATATGAGAAATCACGATATCACTAGTAGCATCATGGTCATATTATTGAGTACATTCATTTACTAACTCATGTTGTTGGGTTGGAGTTCCCTCTCCCCTCTTACAGATGACCCAACCCTCCCACTCTAGAGCTATTTATACATTTATTATGTTAACATTTGCATGTATATAATCAATGTAATATTTTTATTATTTTATTTATTTAATGTTTTATTTATTATATTTTTTAAATTATTTTTCTTTTTATATTTTGTAATATCTTTTAATGATATTTTTATTTTTATTTTATAATTTTTCGAGATCTGTCATGTGGCATATCCCAAAAAACTATTTACATAAGCAGGTTTAAAAATATTTAAAATTGGATGGTTTCACATCTAAATTGATAATTTCTATGGTCCATCAAAAAATGACTTTTTCATTGATGTTTTTTGTGACATGGAATTCTTGGTGGGACCCTATTGAAAATAGCTATTTTTGATGGGCTCTCGTCAGAAATTCCACCATGAAAATAATAAATTTAAAACTTGTGATACTATGATGTATTTTATTTACATTTCCCATTCCAAAAAACATATAGTGTTTTATTAAAAAAGGTAAAAATAAAAAATGCTTCATAATATAAAAATAATTTCTCACAACCAAATCATAAAAAGTAATAGTTATAAAATATTCACACAACAATGATTTAGCAATTTTTAGTATAATTAAATTTCTTCATTCTATTAAAAAAAGAGGTGTTATTGGTTATGAATAGTTATGAGTAATACCATATTTATTGGAGAAATATAATTATCAGAGTTTAGAAACCCAATAGAAACATCACTCTAGAAAATAATATAATTTAGGGTTTTATCATTTTTAATTGAGGCATGTAATTTTTTTAAAAAAATAAAATTCATCCAATTATCAAATGAGAATATATACCCATCTTTTCCTAGTATACTCATCAACCAAGAAATACACATAATATTTCCACCAATAATACCAATTTGTATAGGATAATATAATTCCGTGCACTCTACTTTTAAATATTTAAATGTTTACACTTAACTTTTAGATTTAAAACTAGGCTTACATTTCAGAGCAAATTGAAAAGGATTAGATAGTTTATTAATTTAAAATTTATGTTCTAATAGTTCTCTTATATTTATATTCATATAATTTGAATCAAAAGGTAAAAATTTATAATGTAATATATAGTTTTTATTTTAGAAAAAAATAAATCTTCAATTTAACTCAATCAAGATAATTTATTCTATCTAGGTCAACTATGACAATAATTTAAACATTCTCATAAATGACGCTGAATTTAAAGAACATACCTTCGGAATTTGGATTAATACCTTTATTAATCCTATATTTCAAAAGAAAAGCCTCATTACTTTTTAGATAATTTTTTTATGAATGGGAATAAGTTCAATATCATAGAATCATTACAAATTAATTTTTTGTATAGCAATGTCAACATAAATAATTATGAATATTTCAGTATATAAATTTTCTCAAAAAGAAACTCATCCTCCATTTATCTTTTTTAGATTCCAAAAGTTGGAAATTTATTAAGTTATATATGAAGAACAATCAATATATATGTACCATTTATTTCACGAAATTTAAATCAACCAATTTTCAAAGAAAATTAAATCTATTTCTGTAGTACCTAAACTTGTTTGGGTATAATTATGTTAGAAAAAAATATTTTAGGAACCCAAATATATGATACTATTTTATATTGAAATGTTTACAGTTCGACATAAATAAAATATCTTAAAAGAATATTGGAATAATTTTATTAAATAATATATTTCTCAATGACATCCATTTATAAATTTACTAATAAATGACGCACTCTGAGTAACAAGTTATTTTTACTAGAATAATGATTTTCTTTAGATGTATACACTATTACATTATAAATTATTGACCTTTTTAGTTACATTTATATTTTTTAATTATTTTAATTTGAAGAAGTAAAATTATATAATATCATCTTTAAAATAGTGAATTTTTATTTATGAATAGCTAATATATTCTAGTATTATAAAATTTAATTATAATTATATTTAGAGGTGAATTATAATGAATGTGTATTGAATTAACAGTTTAATTTTAATTTTTTTATTATCCTCAACATGATTTTTCAATAAAAAATTTATTTGTTCAATTTTTTTTCCATTTCTTTATTGTGTAAATATCAAACCATTTTATCAAGTTTATGTATATCATCATCATAAACCTATTTATTATCTTTGGTAACATCATATGACGATGAGAATAATAAATAGAAGGATAATTAAATTTAGAATTTGTAGTTTTTTTTGGATTATAAAGTTACTATAGCCAAAATACAATTTTCATTCAACTGAATAATTAAATAAATAAATAAAATTCTAACATTCACTTCAACTATATTTTGTTAAAATATCACAAGTAAAATAAACATCACTAGCATTATAGGATTCCAATGATTTAAAATAGGTTTATATCTACTCCAAGGTTCCTTACGTCTTTTTCATTTTATATTCTTCAAATTAAGGAAATCAATTATATTATGACACATCATTATATGTTAATATAGAATCACTTCCAGATACTTCATAGCACGTTTATCCCATAAATCATTAGGATGAGTTTGTCAAAACAAATATTTCCAAAAAATAATATTCATTCTTATAGAATGTTGGTCATGTTACTTATCACAATAATATTAATTACATTGATCAAAGTGATGGAATTTACACCTTTAAAGATAAAATTTTGATGATTTAGGATAAGAAATAAAATAACCATAAGTTGAATTACTAGAAGTAGATGAAAATACCACTAAATTTTTCATTTTTCTATATTTTAGAATCTATGTTCAATATTCATTTATATTTCATTAAATTTATAATCAATTCGTCAATACATTGATGTTTAAAATGTTTATTATCATCAATAAATACCCACATCAATTCCAATTCCTTCGGCATAATATGAAATTTTTTTAACGGGAGATTATCCATTAATTATTTCTCACCCTTAGATTATAAAAAATTAAATATATTCCTTAAATTTTTATGTATTTGATTTTTTATTATTCTATCTATAAAAAATCATTATATATTTCTATAATCATTTATCTTCTACTTTCTAGAATCATATAAGTACTAAAATTTATATCCTCTAAATTTTCAATTCTTTCATCTCAAATAATGATATATAACTTTATATATAAATATATATGTATATTATTGAGAATAATAGATTATTCCACATTTTATTATTTTCCTGACATCCCATCATTTTATAAGATGAAAAAACCATTATCTATAATTCTAGAAGTTATATCCACCTTGAAAAAATTATCTGCAATAGTACTAATGAATAAATATTTCTTGTGATAATGCCAATATTCATAATTTGATTCATCAAATATTGGTGGTTGAATTGTATTTAAATTATAAATAGTCCTAATGTAATACTTTTAAAAAATAAAATAGCAGAGCATTAAATATACAAAATAGTTATTGAAAGAACGAAAAATAATAAAATTTATAGAAAACAAATTTAATTTATGACGATTATTTTAGCATGTTTTTTTTCACCAAAGGAATGTATTAGTTAAAATGAACTAACTCATAGAAACTATTATTTATAGGCTCTAAAATTATATTTTTCTTTGAATATTATAGGGAAAATACAACAGGAGTGGGAGTGGGTGATTTTTAGTTAATTGTAAACATAAAATTTTCTAACATAATTGTGTTTCATGTTATAGAAGTTGAAGTCACTATGATCAAAAAATTACTAACACATGGTGGTGCTAAAAAAATATTGAAATTAATGTATTAAAAAAATCACACACTATTAAATAATAATTCTACCACTCCTAAAAATGAAATTATAAAAATAACTAACATTAAACATAAGTGGTAATGAAGTATGTAAACAAAAATTTAGGTATACATGATTTTATACCCATTATATGTTCTTTATTAATATCCCCATAATACATTTATGTAATCATGTTTGGTGGTGAAATATCTTATTATTCATAAAATACATATATCTATATGATTATATTCTACGTCTTCCTCCCACTAGAATCCATTAAAATTTATGTTGGTTGCACAATTCATACACTAGATGATATGTATTTGTTATCAGAATCCCAATATTCCAATAATTTATAAAAATATTATTATGTGATAAACTAAGAAACATTACAAAAACAATTTCAGACAAAGGTATATCTTATCTAAAAATGATCATAAAATAATTTATACTTATTGGAAACTCTATCAAGGAAATATTATACTGAACTACTTAAACAAGAACAAAATATTTTGAAGCATCAGGAAGAGTCACTTTTCCATCTCCAAAAATATGTGGATATATTTTTATACATTTTTGTAATAAACAATAAATTTTGAATTTCATTTTTTTGTATTATTTTCAATTTTATGAAAAGATTCATTACCATTAACTAACGAACATTGAATTTATTTTCATCTCAAAACTTAGTTATTCGTATACCACTCTACTGATATTTCATAGGATGAGTGTAATCAATCATTTATTATGAGATAAGTAGATTTTAATTATAAATATCTATAAATTTATTAATCAAAAATTAATTTTTGCACACAAAATTGAAATGAACAGTAATATTTATTTTAAATCAAATTCATAGGATGTTTATTGAGATTTTAAAAATATAAGAAAATAATTACTCATTAACCAAACATGGGTTTGAAATGGAATTTAAAAACATAAAGTTGTCTTTCTAAGGGGGTTTAAAATGAAATTTTTGTATAGGTAATATTTTACATAATGATAGCATGGGATTCTATCTGAAATATTTCCAAAAAGGGTAATTCGTTTAAATTTTAAATGAAATTAAATAATCATTTGTTGACAAGTGATTTGGTAGGTTTCACTTTTTGAGGGACATAACCATTTTTATAAATATCATATACTTGTGTTATTTTCAATATTTATAGTTTCCTTGTTGTTTATTTTTTATCAATTGATGACTAATGAAAAAAGAACCATTGGAATATATCATTCCCTAGGGTGTTGTGTTAGAAAGTTGGGATTGACACACTAGCTAGGGTTCATTTTGGGATAGGTCAACAGAAACTTATACATAAAATTTAAAAATTATTTATTCCTAGGAACCTTTAATTACCCCATCTAGATGGAGTTATTCTTTGATTTCATTGAACCTTTTTTATCAGATTTTATTTTATGATTAGTTTTTGTGGTAACCCCTGAAACATGTGTTGGGAAATTATCAAAAATCAAGATGATTTTATTGCATCCTTATTTTTTTATTATAAATACCTCTTAATTGGAAAATCAATAGTTAAATTATAAAATTTACATTTTATGTTTTTATTTATGGAAAAGGTTTCATTAAATGGATGGTTCCCCTATATTATTTTAATCCTTAGTAAGGCTCATCATGATAGATTTAGAGATTGGAATATTCTCAATGTTTATATTAGGGGTTGGATAACTTGATCACTCATTAATGAATTATTAGTATATCATACATGATAAGAGGTTATCCATTTATCCTATGAGAATGTGAAACCCGTATGATAGATATTATGATTTATATGTGACCTATATAGGAGGTGATATTTACAATGACATAATTTTTGGAGATATCACCTAAAGATTGTACATATTTTTATTTTCAAAATGTGTACATTATTTTGTTCAATGTTTGGGAAGCATTTTTATGGATAAAAACACAAATTACTGGTAGAATATAAAGTTATCAAACTAATTCCCAAGATCACAATGCTATGAAAAACAAAAACAATGTATTAATATTCATTATATTTATTTCTTTAAAAAAATATATTATAAAATTTAATTTTCATGATATTTATCTTCATAAATATTCACTTTGATACCCATATTTTTTCAAAATACACAATTAAATAAAATATAATCACATATAGAAAAACAAAAAAAATTATGTGATAGTATTTCACTATTAAAAATCTTAAAAATCAAACATACACTTATAAATGTTTGAGCTACTAATATGTATCCTCTATATTATCTAATGAATAGTGGCGTATGTTTGATGTTACTCATATATAGTGTAATGTCCCGGTTCCAGAAGCCACCCAGAGGCGCCCCGTACCCGGTTGGTCACATGGCCTCAAGTGAATTTCCCTAAACGACAGAGGCTACCGACGAGCAGCAAGGGCCTTGGGTGTGATAGAGGGGAAACTATGACCTCATTGGCAGAGTACACAGTGGAAGAAAAGTAAACATCCTATAGCAGGAGTAGTAATAACCAACAATATAACAGCGGAAGACTAAATCAACAACTGGAGAACATATGTATGTAGGAAATGATGCATGATACATAACTATGAAAGCAGCCAAACAAGGCACAATGCTGGAAAACACTACAATACCAAAACAAGTACAAAAGAAAAGTAAACAACTCCTCAACATCGCAAGCCAAAGCTTGGTCCCATGCTCTCCTTCTCTAAGCAATCAAGTTCCAGAAGTCGAAGGGTACTTTCCCTTATCTATACTTCCAACAACATAGTCATCTTGAGCTCAAAATCATGGCCCAAACATGGTGTGAGATAAAATCCCTATAGAAATTCACCTGAAGAACTGTGCCTAACAGTCCGTGATTATATGGTAGGTAAATGCACACTAAGGATCAAACATAAACCGCAAGAACTAGGCAGTAAACAGTAAGAAGTAAAACAGGATGATACCTAACAGAAATCAATCCAGAACTAAACAACAGTAGTGAAACAAATAGATAACACGCTAGAAACCCTCTGGGAAGTACTCGCAGCCATCCCCTCTGGTCTTATCCAAGAAGTACCACAACCCTCTGGGCAGTGCACTCAGCCTAACCCCTCTAGCATGGTCATACGAATTTATGAGACTCTCTGGGGATGCTCACTCGATCAATTCACCTTATAGTCTAGGGTAGTTAGGGACTCTCTTGAAGAAGATCACGTGGTCTAACCCTTTTAGCCCCAAGGTATGGAGACTCTCTGGGGAAGCTATCTCTGTCAATTCCTCCTATATCCTCAGGTATTCCAAAGACTCTCTGAGGAAGCTCACTCTGTCAATTCATCCTCTAGCCTGGGTAGGAATCTAAAGAGATTCAAACAAGGTAAGACTCTCAGAGGAAGCCCACTCGGTCTACCCTCCTGTAGTCTATAATATCCAAGACTCTCTGGGAGCTCACTTAGTCCATCCCCTGTAGTCTAGAATATCCAAGACTCTCTGGGAAGCTCACTCGGTCTATCCCTTATAGTCTATAGCACCAGGTTCTCTCAGCCCCGTGCCAGTCAGTGCATAATAATGCAATAAGGCCAATGTACACCTATAAAGATACTTGGATAACCAAAGTACACCTATAGAGATACTTAGCTAAACAGTCTACATGGCAACAAGCATGTCATGAGTGTCACTTCAACCTATAACAACGAGACATGAAAACAGGTGTAGCAGCCAAAGGAAAATGAGACCCAAAGGTCGTAAACAAAACATGCAAGGGAAAATACATCAAAGAACACAAAATTAATCATATAACATGGTCAAATTACATCTACACAAGAATACATGAAAGGAAGGAAAAAAACAAGGGCAAAAAGTTAAACACACAATACCCTGTTCACGGGTATCGGTGGAAATTTGCACATAAAACTCGGAGAATTTGAACGGTAAGGAAACAACCACCTACCTCGATCCTATGAGATCGATATACTTGAACCATGATGGATAATTCTCCATATAACATCTTAGATCTGATAAAACACACAAAACGTCCACCTTAGATAACTTGATAAAGAGGAAGAATTGTAAAACGAGGCTCAAGCAAAAGGAAGAACTCACCATTGCGCTTCCAATGCAATCGACATATCATGAATCGGAGAACGGATGAAGAGGTGGGAGCTTGGGGAAGATCCTGCCGTACGGGTCGCTCTCGGACGAACTAGAACTAGAAGATGATGATTGTCATGATTAGGCACGACCTCGGTGCACTTAGTGAAAAATAAAGAAAAGTACATGGCGTGTATTTTTAAAGTACCCGGTGTGTTGTGGGTTTTTCCGTACTCCTCCAAAATCGGCCTCCACGTCACCCCTAGACATTGTGTGTGTGTCCCGGGCATGACCAGTACGCGACTTCAAGCTGGAGAAGATTACACTATGTGTACTCATAAAGTACACTGCGTGTACTTAAAAATTTTCCAGAAACTCCATTTTTCTTAAAAACTCCATAAAAAGGGAAGCGTACTTAAAACGAAGATCCGGGTTCTTACAAACATCCCACCGTAAAAAAATTCATCTCTGAATTTCCTTAGATGGGCGTAGAAGATGGATCCTCGAACAGTTCTGGCCACTGTGATTGAACCTTGGCTTCCCTTTCCCAAGTCTCGTCCTGTACTCACCCGTGCTGCCATAGCACTTGTACCAGAGGAATAGACCGGCCTCGGAGAACCTTAATACTACAATCGACAATCTGGATGGGATTCTCTTCAAACGACGCATCCGCTTCGAGATCAACCTCCTCGGGCAGAAAGACATGACACAGGTCTGAAAAATAACATCAAAGGTGATAGATGTGGAAGACGTCGTGTATGGCCTAGTATCTATGAGGTAGTTGCAACTGATAGGCAACTAGACGAACTCTCTCCAAACCTCAAATGGACCGACGTACCGCGGTGAATGCTTACCCTTTTGTCCAAATCCTCTTGTGTCCCAACCTCGGTGCGACACATAGGAAAACCTGATCTTCAACCTCAAACTCCATAGGTCACCTCGGCTGATCAGCATAAGACTTCTGTCGAGACTGTGCTATAGCCATCCTCTTCCGAATCAACTCTATCTACTCTGAGGACTCCTGAACAAGATGAGTTCCTAGCAAAGCTGCCTCTCTTGCTTCCATCCAGCATAAGGGTGATCGGAATGGCCTACCGTACAAAGCCTTGTATGGTTCCATTTGAATGGTCGCCTGGAAACTATTGTTGTAGGTGAACTCCACAAGAGGTATATGCTTATCCCAAGAACCGCTGATGTCTAGAATGCAAGCTCGGAGCATATCCTCAAGCAACCGGATCGTACACTTGGATTGGCCATCAGTCTGGGGATGGTATGTTGTACTCAAAAGTAACTGTGTACCCAAAGCCTTCTGAATTCCCTACCAGAACCGAGAGGTAAAGCGCGCATCCCTATCTGAAACAATGGAGTGTGGAACTCCATTTAGACGTACAATCTCTCGGATGTATAGTTTTCCCAGATCATCAACACTGAATGTTTCCTTGATCGGTAAGAAGTTTTCTACCTTCGTAAGCCTGTCAACGATGACCCAAATAGCATCACTTCCTCGAGGTGACCTCGGTAACCCAATCACGAAGTCCATCGCGACATCATTCCACTTCCTCCCTGGAATAGATAACTGCTGTAAAATCCCTACTAGTCACTGATGCTCTACTTTCAACTTCTCACAAGTAGAACATTTCATGAAAAAACCAGCAACATCCTTCTTCATACTTGGAAACCAGTACTAGAGATGAAGATCCCGATACATTTTGGTGACCCCAAGATGTACTGCATAAACTAAGCAATTAAAATCCCACATCAGCTCCTCATGTATGTCTGCTGACACCCATACATTTCCCTGGAAATGCAAGATCTCATCCTCGCCCACTGTCCATCCAGGAAGAGGGTCCCCTCCTGACGCACTCTCCTGTAAGACTAAGGCCTCTGAATCTGATAGTTTCCTCATTCGTACGTGATCGAAAGTGAAGAGGTAACATCCAAAGAAGATTGGAATGTCTATCCCTGCCTATCGTGCACCTCCAGATGCATCTTAGAGAATAGAGCCATAAGATACCACTCACTGCTGGCCTCCTGAACTGCCTGAATCTAGGATCGTCTACTCAACGCATCTGCCAATACATTTCCCTTTCTCGGCGTATAGGTGAGCTCAAAGTCAAAGGACTAGAGATACTCGACACACCTGCAGTATCTCATATTAAAATCACGCTAAGTGAAGATATACTTGAGACTCTTGTGGTCGGTGAAAACCAAAAAGTGCTCTCCCAGAAGATAGTGTCTCCAACAGCATAAAGCATGAACAACTGATGCCAACATGAGATCATGTGTCGGGTAATTCCTCTCATGTGGCTTCAACTGTCGAGACCCATACGCAATGACTCCATCTCCCTACATGAGCATAGCCCCTAGCCTGATACCTAAAGCATCACAGTAAACAGTGTAGCCCTTCCCTGGCTCTGGCAAGACTAGTATCTTTGCTGATGTCAACCTCCCTTTCAGCTCCTTAAAGGATGAATCACAAGAATCTGACCATAAAAACATCACCCCCTTCTTAGTCTGTCCTGTCAACGGTGCTTCTAGGTGTGAGAAGTATAGAATGAAGTGTCTGTAGTATCCGACCAGCCCTAGGAAACTCCGTACCTCAAATACGTTCTTCTGCTGCTCCCTAAAAAATACAGCTCTCACTTTCTCTAGGTCTACTGACACTCTAGTCTCCGAGATAACATGAACCAGAAAGTGAATCTGATCTATCCAAAAGTGGCACTTCGATAGTTTAGAATATAGCTGATTCTTTCTCAGTGTACTCAGAATGATCTCAAGATCTGTGTCATGGTCATGTTGAGTGTGAGAGTACACCAAGATATTGTCCACGAAGACCACGACAAAGGAGTCCAAGTATGTATGGAACACTTAGTTCATCAGTTCCATGAACACTAAAGGCACGTTCGTAAGTCCAAATGGCATGACTTTATACTTGTAAAGACCATAACTACTCCTGAAAGCTATTAGAGGTATATCTGATGGTATAACACACAACTGATGATAACCAGACCTCAAGTCGATCTTCGAGAACACCCCGTCTTCTCTAAGACGATCAAAGAGGTCATCGATCCTCGTCAATGGATATCAGTTCTTGACCATCAACTGGTTCAGCATTCGATAATCCAAAAAAAGTTGAAGGGAATTGTCTACCTTCTTCGCGAATAGGACATGCGAACCCCAAGGAGAAGTACTAGGTCAGATGAAACCCTTCACCAAAAACTCTTCTAACTTCTTCTTAATCTCCTGCAACTCATGTGTAGCCATCCGATAAGGAGGAATGGACACCAGCGCCACTCCTAGCATGAGCTCAATCAAGAAGTCTACATCACGCTATAGAATTAATCCTAAATTCTTCTAGAAAGACATCCTTGAAATGATCCACTACTGGAGGAATGTATAACTATGAATTCCCCTGGTCATACAGATAATGACTAGAAATCTGGGCTATAACTTTCCCTAGCCCATGATGCTCTGGTCCAGCACTACCCGCCTGGACATCCCACTCGCCTCTATGAAGGAAAGATTCCCCCTCGGGTGATACGAAACTCACCCTACAGTGATAGAAATCAATGACTTCCTAGAAGGGAACCGACCAGTCCATATCAAGAATGATGTCATAGCCCGTCATCTCTAGGACATAGAGGTCCCATAGGAAATGACACCCCACAACCTCAAGAGGGCACTCTCTACACTAGCGTACGCTATATTTCCTCATTCTCAAAGGTGTGTCAAGAGTCAAAAAGTCAGCAAATGAAAAGATACAGATCCCAAGGCTCTCCACGACATCAATAGAGATAAATCTATGGGAAGAACCAGTATTGAAAAGATCTGAAGATAAAACAGAGGCTACTAAGAATGTACCTCGAACTGTTGAAGGGTCGGGATCCTGCTCCTGATAGGTCTGCTCCACGGAGAAAGACCGGTCAGCACCACGGCCTTGTGCCCCTGGCTAACTGCTCTGAGATGATCTACCCTGCTGTCGCTGATGAACTAGTGACTAACCACCATGGTCCTGACCTCCACCTCGTCCTTAACGACCGAAAGAACTCCAGTTCCCTGACTGGTGGGAAACTGGTGAAGCATATCCAGAACGCGGGGTTATAGAGGAACCCCTACCACCAGCTGAAGTTGAGAAGATGTGACAGAAACGCTGGAGATGGCCCATCTTGCCGCAAGACCGGCACTCCATTGGATCCCTTTGGCACTGAGGCCTCGTATTCCCACTTCTACTGCACTAGTAGCATAAAACCTGGATGCTAGAAGACGCATCCCGCGAACCTCGACCTCCTCAAGAAGGCTCTCTATGATGCATCCTACTATCCATAGGAGGAACAACAGCTCTGGATGACGAACCGCCCTGGTTCACTGCTCTAGAATCCCTCAGATTGTGCTCAGTGATCAGCACCTGATTGACGATGAAGGATATCGAAGTCAACTGGAATATATTCACCCGGGAATGGATCTCCTGGCTGAGACCCTCCTCAAATTTCCTATAAATCAACATTTCATCGCCTGCTGGGATCGGTGTGAAACACTACAGCTCAGTGAAGCAAGACGAATACTCTATAACAGAGAGAGTACCCTGCTGCAGACTCATAAACTCCTAGGCTTGATCGGCCATCATGGTCTCTGGATAGAAGTAGTCATACAAGGTGCGTCGAAACTTGTCCCAAGACATGTCCTGCGGACGCCCTGACCGTGAGATTACCTCCCACCACCTCTTGGTGGTGTCTCAGATCATATAAGTAGCCAGATTTACCCTTTTCTCCAGACGGATATCTAGGTTCTCAAAGATGGACAATGTGGACTCTATCCATGAATCTATAGCCTGAGGTCCTCCATCACCTGAAAAATTAGGAGGATAATGCTGTTGGAAAACCCGCGTCAACTCAGCCATCGACAGGGCAGGAGGTGGCGCTCCCTGGAAGGTCTGCATCATCCTCAAAAAGTCCTCCCTGAACTATATCTTGGCCCCTGCAACGGTTATGACAACCGGTGCCAAGGTTGGCTCGACTAGAGAATCGGCAGGAAGTCCCTAATCAGCCATATCTGGCATCTGATCACTACCTGATGACAGACGTACAACCAGAGGATGTCTCGAAGGCATAGCTTTGAAAGATCAAAAGTATACCTTAGATAAAAAAGACAAGGACAGAGAACGCAAGAGTAAAAAACAGGAACAGGGGAAGAAAAACACACATGTTTATAAAACAAGACTACACGGTGTGTATAAAAACTACACGACATGTCTTCTTAAGCCACTAACATGGGAGTGTACCCCTGCCCTACAGGTCGTGTAACACCTCAAACTACATGGCATGTTGACCCATCACACAGAGTATATTTGTAAACCATTCCCCTACCCGAGTCTCCTTACACGGTTAACTCACACTGTTGAAAATGACCTCAAACTACATGACATGTTCCCTCGGGACACGATGTGTACTAGACACTAACTCGACGACCCGTGTTGTTAGTTACATGGCTGTCCACATGGCTGGTCCTTACACGACGTGTTCCGACAAACACGGTGTGTATAGGATAAGGTGACCCCATTTTGTGTTGTTCGTGACACGGTCGGGTACCTGGGCAAGGATACACAGTGTGTTCTGAAAGCAACACGGCGTGTCTTAGGGAAGGTCACACCGACCCATGTTGTTCGTGACACAGCTAGCTATATGTAGAGAACTACACGGCGTGTCCCTTTACAACATGGCATGTTCTACTCGAGATTCCCCGACCCGTTTTGTTAGTGACACGACCGGGTACAAGGCTCTAAAATACATGGCGTGTACATACAATACATGACGTCTTCCTGAAGTTATTTTCACAACACCATGTTCCTACACCCACTGTTAGTAATACGGCCTAAAAACTACACGGCATGTAACCAGAAAGTACACGCCGTGTATTCTAGGTTTTTCTTGGCAGTAGCTTAGAAACTGCACAGAAGCCCAGAAACAAGGAAAATAGAGAAAAGAGGTTCCAAATTATGATCTGTGAGGACCCATACTCCTCACGAATCAAAGCTTGGCATCCCCTACAGTCTTGTACAAGAGAAAATGGGGCCATGATCCACCAATTTCCGATTCAAGGGGGCCCATAACACCTCAAGAATCAAAACATGGAGTTCATTTAAAAAATGTACAATATAAAAATCCTCTAACAAGGCAGCAGAGATTCTATCAAGCATCTTCACAACAACATGCATAATCTACACAAAGTCTATCACCGTAGCATGAAATTGCTAATGCACCCTAAATGGCATGGCAAGAATACATGGAATGTGATTTATACAAGTTCTTATATGATGCATGAGACTGAATACCCTCATCTCATCAGGTTGTGACAGAAATAGAACCGGAATATCAAAACAATAACAGTAAAAATCTTGTGAATCACTCTAGGTGAAATCGTATCAACCTTAAAATCTCAAAAACAGAAAACTACAATAAATGAGGTAGTATGGCATTTCTCTGCACACAGGTTATCTACTCTTGAACACAGCTTATTACCAAGTATCAAATCTGTCCTATCCATGACAAAAGTCTCTAAATAGTACTGCAAGAGAAAACAATCCCTCTGATACCACATTGTAACGTTCCAGTTTCGGAAGCCACTCAGAGGCGCCCCGTACCCGGTTGGTCACATGGCCTCAAGCATATTTCCCCAAACTCCAGAGGCTGCCCACTAGTAGCGAGGGCCTTGGGTGTGATAGTGGGGAAACAATTCCCTCATTGGTAGATTACACATCGGAAGAAACGTAAACATCCAATAGCAGAAGCGGTAATAACCAACAATATAACAGTGGAAGACTAAATCATCATCTGGAGAACATATGTATGTATGAAATGATGCATGATGCATAACTAGGAAAGTAGACAAACAATTCACAATACTGGAAAACACTATAGTACCAAAACAAGTACAAAAGAAAAGTTAACAGCTCCTCATCATCATAATCCAAAGCTTGGTCCCATGCTCTCCTCCTCCAAGCAATAAAGTTCCGGATGTCTAAGGGCACTTACCCTTGTCTATACCAACAACAACATAGTCTACCTAGGCCCAAACTGGGTGTGAGATAAAATCCCAGTAGACATTAACCCGAAGATCTGTGCCTAACAATCAGTGAGTATATGGCAGGTAAAAGCACACTAATCAGAAAACAACAACATCAAGAAGTAGGTAGTAAATAGTAAGCAGTAAAACATGATGATACCTAGAAGAAATCAATCCAAAACCAAACAACAGCAGTGAAACAAGCATATAACAAGCTAGAAACCCTCTGGGAAGTACTCATAGCCATCCCCTCAGGTCATATCCAAGAATTACCACAACCCGCTAGGCAGTGCACTCAGCCTAACCCCTCTGGCTTGGTCATACGAATTTATGAGACTCTCTGGGGAAGCTCACTTGATCAATTCCCCTTATATTCTAGGGTAGTCAGGGACTCCCTTGAGGAAGATCGCGCAGTCTAACCCTATTATCCCTAAGGTCTAGAGACTCTCCGAGGAAGCTATCTCGATCAATCCCTCTTATAGCCTCAAGTATACCATAGACTCTCTGAGGAAGCTCACTTGGTCAATTCCTCCTCTAGACTGGGAAGGTTCTTAATCAAATTCAAACAAGGTAAGAATCTCTGAGGAAGCTCACTCGGTCTACCCTTCTGTAGTCTATAATATCTAAGACTCTCTGGGAGCTCGCTCAGTCCATCCCCTGTAGTCTATAATGTCCAAGACTCTGTGGGAAGCTCACTCGGTCTATCCCTTATAGTCTATATCACCAGGTTCTCTCAGCCCCATGCCAGTCAGCGCATAATAATACTATAAGGCCAATGTAAACCTATAGAGCTAATTGGATAACCAAAGTACACCTATAGAGATACTTAGCTAAACAGTATACAGGGCAACTAGCATGTCATGAGTTTCACTTCAACCTATAACTGTGAGACAAGAAAACAGGTGTAGCAGCCAAATACAAACGAGTCACAAAGGTCATAAACGAAATAAGCAAGGGAAAATACATCCAAGAACAAAAATTAATCCTATAACATGTTCAAATTACATCTACACAATCATACATGCAAGGAAGGAAAATAACAAGGGAAAAAATCGAAACACGCAATACCCCATTCACGGGTATCAGTGAAAATTTGCACATAAAACTCGGAGACTTTGAACGGTAAGGCACAAACCACCTACCTAAATCCTAGGAGATCGATTTACTTGAACCACGATGGCTAATTCCCCCTAAAATTTCATAGATATGAGAAAATTCACAAAATTACCACCTTAGATAACTTGATAAAGAGGAAGAATTAGAAAACAAGGCTCAAGCAGAAGGAAGAACTCACCGTTGCGCTTCCAACGCAAACAACGGAGCACGAATCGGAGAACAGACGGAGAGGTGGGAGCTCGAGGAAGATCCCACCATACGGGTCGCTCTCGGATGAACCAGAACTAGAAGAAGATGATTATCATGATTATGCACGACCCCGGTGCGCTTAGTGAAAAAGAAAATAAAGTACACGACGTGTAGTGGGGTTTTCCATAATCCACCAAAATTGGCATCCACGTCACTCCTACACACTGTCTGTGTGACCCGGGAACGACTAGTACACGACTTCAAGCTGGAGAAGAGTACACGACGTGTACTAAAAAAGTACACGGCATGTAATTTGAAATTTTCTAGAAACTCCATTTTTCATAAAAACTCCATAAAAGGGAAGCATACCTGAAACAAAGATCTGGGATCTTACATATAGCCTCTATAAAAATTTAGTTGTTTATATTCTTCAACAACTTATGATGAAATTGAATAGGAATACTGGGGATATTCAATCATAGTTCCAATTTTATTATAATTTAACTTTAAGAAACTCAGTTATAATATTATCTAACATTATTGTCATTTTTACACATTTGTTGGTATTGAAATACCATGTATTTATTAAAAACAATATTTTATCCATATGTAAACCATTTAATGCATGAATTAATAATATTTATTCATTAAAATTCAAAATTAGTTTTACATGAAATCATACTATATTGTATTCAACAAAATTTGTATCCCAGATCTTCTTTAACTCTTTAAATTAAATCAAAATCACATCAAATATACTCTATCCACTATATATATTCATAACTCAATTAAAATGTATTAAAACATTCATTATGATATTTTAAAAAATATTCAGTGTAATGTTAATGAATATGTTTCATATAGAGACTCTTCTAGACTAATTAATTGTATTAATAACTAATAATATCCTTATATATTTTCATCAAATATTCTTAATGGTTGGGAATTAAATAAACACTATTAAATACATCTCCCATTTAATAAATACTTCTATAAATATTATAATCAATGTGACACTTCCATTCCAGTCATATTTCTATATGTCTAGATAACACTATTGAATCCCAAAAACATGAATAGAAATTTATTCTTCTTCTCATTTGATCATCCTGAATATTGTTATCCATATTCTCACTTTCATCATGGGTTTTTATGGGATAATTATTTTCCACATTAAAAAATATGATGAATGGATTTCATTAATTAATTTGAGGTACATGTCTATAATAGTAACATATAACACTTCTTCAATAGACCTATATATCTCAAACAGCTATGAAATAGTGTTAACATTATTTATTGGGTTAGTCCTTGAAACCAGTCACATATTATCAGCCATAATTAAGCGAAAAATTAAATTACAATCACAATCCATATACTCTAGAAGCTATTCACTTGGTTTTGTTTTTAATACCCTAAAAATATCATTGTTGTTATGTTATTAGTCTATCTTCCCCTTTTATCTCACCATTATTTAGAATAAACACATGGTTTATTATGATTGGGTTAGTATTAATATCCACTAATTAACAATCCATTAATTAATATAATCTAATACTATGTTAGAAATCACAAACTAGGATTAATATAAGAGTAATGTAGATATCAAAGAAACCAATAAATAACTCATGATGTGAAACAAACTATAAATCTTTTTTCATGTGATATTCAAAACATTTTCTTGAAATATTATACAATTATCTGATAATTAGATTTGTTTTTAAACAAACAAGAAAATTATGAACAATGGAGGTCTGAAATGGTGGAGCACTAGAGCATCCCCTTTGACTAGGTTCTCCCCCTATGGAAACACTAACAAAATATCTGGAGAGCAATGGGTGTTCACCCCATGGATTGAAAATGAGGCAAGAAAGTCGGCGACTTTGTTCCCCTCTTGCCAAGTATGGAGAATGTCAGTGTTTTCATCCAAGATACTAATACATTTCCTAATGATGTAGGCTATGAAGCATGGGATGGAGAACTTTCGTAACAGAGATTTCTAGAGAATGAGGGAGTCGGTTTCCACTACACTAAGGGTGAAGTTCCTCTGCCTAGAAAGTCGGAGACCAGAGAGCATCGCCAAGGCTTCAGCTTGCAGAGAATGACCCATTCCATAGTGGGCAGAAAAATCATCCATAACTACCCCATTCTTATCATGTATAGAACCACCCCAACTCTTGGTGCCCATAGTGCACGGGCCATAGGTGTTCAGTATAGTGCCTAAAGGATGTGGGTGTCATTTAACACACAACCCCTGCTTGCACTCACCGATGGGGGTTGTTGATTGAATATAGTTTGAAAAAGGCATCATGGTGGGGGCACCCCTCCAGCCTTTGCCAAGGCGATCCAGATCCAGCAGCAAGCACTAAACACTTGTAACCACCGCCCGCTGGGAACTGGTGGCCCCTTCAAAGATCGCTTTGTTCCGTGCCGTCCAAATTCACCAATATCCCGCCTCTAGGACCAATGCACAAGCCTTAAACTCCACCCCTTGGCCTACTTCATCATGAAACCATCTCTTAAGGAAGGGAGACTCCCTCTGGTCTGTGGACACCTAGCCAGTGAAGCCCCCGAGGGCCGACCATACAGCATTAGTCCAATCTACCATAAAGAACAGGTGCACCAAGGTTTCCTCCCGATGCGTCCTGTAGTAGGAGTAACTTGATGCCATCTAAATTCCCATATGTTTGACATCATCGTCTGTTGAAATATCATGGTTCCTAACCTGCCAAACCTGGAGATTATATTTAGTCCGGATTTCTTTGATCCAGAGAGTTCACCCCCATGAATTGGTTTGGTCTGGGGTTGTAGATATCCTGAAGAAATCCTTCAATGAAAAACCACAAGAAATTGAAGCCATGTAGATACACCTATCTTGATCATCATTCATGTCAATAATATCAAAAACATCACACTCGCTGGTGTTAAGAACCACTGAAACAAAGGTGGGATACAAACTAGCTTGGAGAAAGGTAATGTCGGTAACAGGGCAGCCCGTGAAACCAAGAATCTCACTAGACCAGTTGTGGTGCCAAAAAGAGTCCCCCTCTCCTGACAATCCATCTTGAGTACGGTTGCAGGAACGCGATCAGCGGGGCCACCATAGACCAAACATATTTGCATGACCGGTCCAAAGCCCCTCACTCTTTTAATACCGCAAGGCCATAAACCAACCCCATGGAGATCGGGCCACGATGGTATTCCAGGAGATCTTAGCATGCATGGAATTAAGTGTGCTTGAGAGGCTCCTTATGTTGATGCCTCCCTCCTCTAGTGGATTGGAGAGTCTCTCCCAAGACTCCTAGTGGCACTTCCAATCAGAATGAGCATCCCAGATAAAAGAGACCAGGATCCTGCCAATAACTGCAAGCACACCCTTCGGTACTTTAATGGCGGAAGGCTCATGGGATGGGAAAGAGGTTAGGATGCTATTCACCAGAGTGATCCTACCACCAAACGATAAGAAATTTCTCTTCCAGTTCCTGACACAACCATTAATGTGAGTCAAAATATGATCAAAGAAGTGTACTTGTGGCCATCCAGGGGAAGCAGGAGCACCAATGAGGGGTATTGGGAAAGATCCATGATTCATGTTCAACCGGTTACTGAAGGAGTTACTTCAAGAATATGAGCATCGGTTTGTGATGTATAATGTACTCTTGCTTCGATTAATGCATTGCCCAATCCAGAAGCTGTATTCCTCCATGATCTTGTATAGGCCATGAATGGACTACTGATTTTCATTGATAAAGATGAGTGTATCATCAGCAAACCAAATGTGATA
This sequence comes from Viscum album, assembly GCA_963277665.1. Classification (NCBI taxonomy): domain Eukaryota; kingdom Viridiplantae; phylum Streptophyta; class Magnoliopsida; order Santalales; family Viscaceae; genus Viscum; species Viscum album. The sequence goes on along the minus strand of OY728148.1, from coordinate 1,346,618,860 downwards.
AATAAATCTATGCCTCTGCATACATCGGTAAGCATAGATGAAACCGTTGCCAATGCCCCTATTGAAATTCTGGAAAAGGGCGTCCTAGACCATGATGAAGATGCTCGGTGAGAGAGTGTCCCCATGTCTTAGACCATGAATCTTCTTAAAGAATCTGTGATGCTTTCCCATGAAACGAACAACCATCCATGGAGAACTGATGCACCTTAAAATAATATCAATAAACCAAGAAGAGAAACCAAATTTAGAAAGGACTTTGATGATTAAACTCCACTCCATGTGGTCATAGGCCTTGTCCATGTCTAGTTTAATAGAAATATTTGAGCCATGTGCCATTAATTTGATATCGCCAATAATATCATGTGCCAGAGTGATCGCCCCTAAATGTATCATCCCTTGACGAAGCCATGTTGATCATCCGAGATCAGGGTGGGGAGGTGGGATGAGAGTTTCCTATTGATGATCATTTCCAGGACCGTGTACGAGGCATTGCACATACTTACAGGCCTATAGTGGTGGATGGATGAGGGATAAAGTATCTTGGTAATCAACACCAAGGTGGTAGCACAGGCGACGCGAGGTAGGCAGCCTCCCTTGAAGAAATCCTGGACTATCTCAACCAAGCCTCCCTTCACCAAATCCCAGGCCGCCCTGTAGAAAGACCCCTAAAAACACATAATATATTCCTCACATATAATATTCCTCAAAATATTCCTCACATATTATCTTCCTCAAATTATGTTCAAGAATATAATTGTGAAACTAATTTAAAAAATATAATGCCTAATAATGACAAAATTAAACCACTTTAGGATGTATATCTCATATATATGAAAACCCTTACTATATTTACTCTCACCCTACAATTATATAATATTAAATTCCATAAAAAATAGATTCAATTATATAAGAATAACTTAGGTTATCCAATGTTTTCTGTAGATGAAATAATGGTTTAAAGTTGATTCTCAATCCTAAAACACTATTAATTTCATCATCATTTTGTGATATCTGCTTAAACATATTCCTCTAAATTTATAAATAATTTCATTCTTCGGTAGCATGTACTTCATAGATTTATCAGGTTACTACTCATGTGGAATTGAATTTATCACATCAGTTAGCAAGGTACATTCATTATTTTATTATTTTTCAATATTCCTTTTCATTTCAAAAAATGATGAGCAAATAATCATTCTTTCATTCAGAATCTTACCAACATTATTTCATCTTCAACATGGCTTCTCAAGATTGTTTGGGTAACCATATTTTGGGAATTTATCATGAAATTTTAATTATTCTTCATTGTTGTCAACCAAAAAATAATTCATTTTGTTTCTTTCTAGGACCAATCATATTAATTATTGTTCAGTATTATTTATTTCATCCATGAAGTTCATGTGATTCATAAAATAATTCATGACCTGAATGTTTCTACAACTGTAGAAAAATCTCTCCCATTTTTTTTAAGTATCACTTTGAGAATTACTATATCTAATTTTTTAAGAATTATCCCATTTCATATACCTGAATGAAAACTCACCATCACATCATTATTTATTTATTATATTTTGTTCCCTTCAATTTTCGAGTTCAAATGAATTATTCTTTTTTAGTATAAATTAAAATTTATTATCTTGGTGGCCACCATTATTATAATTTAAATAAATATTTCATATCAATTTAAATAAATTTTTTTAATTTATAGATTCATCCCTATATTCTTCTATGTAATATTCTTCATCTCAATAAGATTTCTCTTCACTTAATATTTTATCACACATTATAAAGTCCTTCTTCAGTTTTAATGATTTAAAAATTATCCAAACCATCAATTTCCTTATATCCAAACCTTACATAACACCAACAATGTCCAATGAATTTTAAAATATTTTTTAATAATATTATTTCCAACACTGAAACCTTACTATGTTTATAAAAAACATCCGTTTATATTCATATAGTGAAAAAAATATTAACTACACTGACATTCAATATTCATTATGTGGTGGTTTTTTTATAATATTCATATACTCATATATATAATGATTTTAAATTGTCATGTTCACTTTTCATGAAAACAAAAATAGTAAACGTAATGTTTTTTAGGACATGGGTTACCTCTTTATTTGAGATTATAGTAGATATATACTTAGATGATTTTAATAACTTATTTTCATTATAATAATTATTTCATGAAACATCATTCATATAATTGTATTATATGGTAATACCAATCCTTTTAAAAGTTTGGGATGTGTAAGATTGTGTTATATGAAGACTTTTTATTTTATCCACAAATTCAAGACACTTCATTATGAGGGTATTTCTCTCTACCATAACTGATATAAATGTTTATTTTAATTATCTCAAAATATATTATCACAATATTCTTCAAACGAATTAGTAATTCTATTAATGGAATTATGATGTTCCTTCATTAACTTTACATTATTTTCTAGTATTTGATTATTAAAAAAATGGTTTCTTTATGAGTTTATTCATTTACTCGAATTCATTCTTCATTACTCTTTATTGTATTGTTTTTCACATCCCATATCATTTAAAATTCATATTCACATTGGGATAATTTATCATTACATATCAATGAAATATTCTATTTCCATTAAACATGATTTATATGATTGAGACACATTCTTAAATTTTATTCATGTTTCTTTTTCCATTGCTTTATCTTACAACTCTTGTTGTGTTTTCCATATCATAAACATTTAATAAATTTGAATATGAAAGAGAAGACATGAAGATATATTTTTAAATTTAGGACTCTTTTTTCCTATTAAATTTCCCCATGTGATTCAATAAAAACATTCTCTTCTCAGGGGGATAATCCTCATTAGAAATTAAAGTCGAATTACCTCCATAAGTAACTTTAATTAGTGGTTAATCTTATTTTTCCTTCCTTAAATGAGTGTTATTTATTATCTTGATATAAAAATTACCCTTCATGTTATTTAGCTATTTAGATAAAATATCCTCTATATTGGTATTAATTGTGATAATACTATAATTATCTATCCATGGAATATCAAAAATTTCTTCAAATATATATGGAATGTAAGTTAATTGAAAAAACATGAAATAAAATTGATTGAATTATGGTTTATATCATTTCCCTTTTACCACATTATGTTCTAATTTATCTAATTTCTTCAAATTGAATGTGGTAGGTGGGGGTGAACTAGAGTTATCAAGGATTTTACAAAATTATAATCTTTTTATTAATTGATACATAGACCCCTATTAGGACAAATATTTCTCCAAAAAACAATTTAATACAAAAGCACATATGTCATATAAGATGTAAATAGAGGGAAAATATTATATTTATATAATTCCCCACCAATGTGGGTTTATTTTTCTTTACTTTATAATGGTTGATCCAAAGACACATTTTCTTAAAAAATATAATAAATTGAATAAATGTGGGGGTAGGAATCAACCTTCACCCCAAATTATCTCTATCAAAATAATTAAAATCTATTGATAGGTTATATATATAAGATCTCTCTATGTTTAAATGGCCTACCAAAACACCAATTTATGGAAAATATCTTCTTTACTAAAGGATATCACAATATCAATATTATAGAAATTATTCTATAATAAAAATGTTCTACTATTGGTTGATGTCAAAAAACGTATTCTATATAGTGGTCTTCTTCTCTACTTAATAATAATCAAAAAATAAAAATGATAATAAAATCCCCAATGTCTTATTCCAATTAAATATTCCATGGTCCCTATAACAAAATTCAATAAAATTAACTCTCTATTATTTGAGAGAATTGGTGGATATTATATTAAGAAAAAATAGAATAACAACTATATCAATTTCTAAATATTCTTTATCACCTTCTCATTTAGAACTTTGATATTCAATATATTCAAATCAATAACTAATATACAATCATTATTCCTTGATGATCATATTAATACTTAAAATATTTTATTTTATTCTCAACAATCTCTATAATCATCTTCTCGTATATACCAAGACATAATAGTTACATGAATTGTGAATCTATATTTTGACAATGAAAAATATTTCCTATTTGAACACAAGATAATATAATTTAATGATTTAAAATACCCTAACCATAGTTACCCTGAATCAATTATCACATTATTATATTCTTCATAGATACAATAGACACATCCCAATGGACTGAATAGTTTCATAGTACATTAAAAATAGATATATACAAGTAATTTCCAATACATTTGATGAAAAGATGTACAATATAGATTTTTTTTGGATAAAACCATTACACCCATTATCATATCCTTGAATATAAATCATTATATATTTCCTGGTATCATAGGGATAGTAAACATAAAAAATATGTTTGATCTAATTTTTAGTAAGGTAATTCTTACTATATAATCAATCATAAAAAAATATGTAATAAAAATATGGGAAGGTATATCAATAAAACACACTCCATTTAATGAATATATTGAATGATAATCATAATATGACATTAATAAATAACGTTAAAAATATTTCTATATAAATAGATACATATCCAGAAAACTACCCATGGATATTAAAACTATTATAATAATCACATGCACATCAGTTAGTTATTTTGTTATTAGAAAATTCATAATAATCTAAATGATCTCTATATTGTTTAGGCCTTATACCATGAAATATTAATAAAATTCTTAAAGCATCTACCAAATACCCAAAGTAGTTTTTCTCATGAGACATATTTTTTCATCAAGGTTATATATTGATCTCTACCCATCATTTACTATGTTTGAATGATTATATATATGAAAGGGGGTGATCATATGAATTATAAACATGAAAAGTTAAAGAAATTAATTGCTAATAATTTCCCCAATATGTAAACATAATCAATGTAGAAGTTCATTTCGGAGGGGAGTAATCTTGTACATTTCTTATAAGTTAAGAAACTTCCCATTCACGTTGTTGTAAAAAGGGTAAAAGGTACCTCATTTAGAAAATGATTATAATATTCCATTCATAACATTTAGTAAAAATTCAAGAATGTGTAAATAATAATTTAATAATACATTCATGTGATACTAAAAAAGGTCTTACAAATATTTTTATGAAACATGTATAGGGAAGAAAAATGATTTTTGAATGAAGGGAGAAATAATGTAAAATTTTTATAAAAATAAATACTCAATAATTTAATTTAACAAATATAGGAAAATTTTACTATTATTTGAAAGAATATTGAATAATTGTTTGGAAATAATATAAACTTGGTCTAATAAATAAATATCAATCCATCCCGCTTGGGATAAATAAGAATAAAAAAACATGAATAATGAAGATATTGTTGAATATAACCTTACTACATTGGTTACTTTTGAATTGTATGCCCCATGGAACAAATAATATAAAAATAACTTTAAATAAAATGAATATATAGTGATTAATTATATATCATATTTGAGTTTTATTATATACACCAAAAAGAAAATAAATTGTTATACGACATATGTCTCATTGAAGTAATTGTGAGACAAGAAATCCTTAACTCAATATATGATTTTCTTTCATATGTGTTCGAATTTCAAATATAATAAACATAGATTTATTAAAAATATATTAGTGAAATGTAATCATATATATCATACCATATATTAATTTCTTATAAATATTTGACACATTTTTACTAAAAATTATTGATTAAGAAACTATTCTGGATGATAATAGTTTTTCTATTTTTACATTAATCTTGGATCCATCATCTCTATAATGTTAAAAATGATATAAATATCATATAAATTCATCATAATAATTTATATTAACCTATAAGGGTTATAGGTAAAAAAATGAGTCACATCATTCCTGGAGACGGTAAGCCATACATACGCATGGACATGGTTTTCATTTTTTTGACAGATGAAATGATAGATGGTTAAAAAGTAATTTATATTTAAAGAATCATTATTATTATAAATATATATGTGATAAATTTTAAATTAATATATCCTTATTTCCTTCCCTATCAAAATAAAATGAAAAACATATCAAATCGCTACATGTAGGTGGTAGTCAACATGTATACAGGAGAAACATTATTGTTTTCCAATGGAGTGGAATGTATGAATATAGATGTGATATTAAGATTATATATGTATAATTACCTCCTAAAAGTCATATATATACAGTAAAGTTTTCATTATATCCATCCATGAGAGATAAGGATTGACATCAAACTACATTGGTTCGTGATGAGTTAGTCCACCACTCACATGGTAAATATTATATTTTTCTATTTGATGGAAGAGAATATAGATATTGGTTATACCATTAATATAAATACTTAAAAATAGATGTATGATTTTTTTATAATGTTTTAAAAATATTTTAAATAGTTAGATGATGAAAGAATATGATGTTTTGTGGTTATGAACTACATATCTCCTTAGTTTAAATTATCTATGTTCATATCTAAAGATTTATTAGAATGGTTTAAAAAAATAAAATTCTAGATCATGGGAATGTATATTAGCAAGTAATTTTTGTAGATATTGGTCTAACGAAATGGATTTGTAAGTGTGACGTAGAGAGGAGAGGGTCCCATTTTATAAGTGTGGGTGGAAAGACACTTGTAATTTTTTAAAATATTATATTATTCTCAATTTTTTTATATGATAATACCCTTAAAAATGTATCTTATATAATCTTTTTTTGAGATTAGGTCACAATATTTCCTTAATAAAGGAATTGAACATTTTTATGTCATTTTAACTCTTATATTCTTATATTAACTGTCATGAACCAGCCCGGGTACACTAGTAAATGAATAATCAAGATGGACCTAACATAGCTCAAAGATAATTACCAATACCCATATGTCAATGACTAGAACCTGGCATTATTAGACATTTAAGATGGAATTAATTTCCACAAGACATAATAGATACAAGAAAATCATGCCAATATTCATATAAAAGAATCTCTACTGGGTGTAATGTACAAAAACAAAACTAGGAATTAAATCCAAAAGTAATAAAACATGGATACGAGAATATAGGGGAACACCCCAATTCACTAAAGAAACAACTCACTATGTCCTAGGATGAAGAGCTAGATCCACCTCCAAGAGATCTTTTCCCCTAGCTTGAACTGGGATAGACATAGTCTACAAACACATGAAGGCACAAGTATAGTGTGAGATAAATATCATAGTAGGGTCTCACAAAGGATTCTATAATCAACAACCATAATTGATTAACCAAAAAATAGTATGCAACATTCCAACCCTTTCCAACTATTTCTAAAGTTCAAAAAATGACAAGCAACCATCCCTTTGTTCTCAAGCCTTTGATGACCCTATTGGGGTGAAAAATTCAAGATCACCTGATCACCAACTGAGAACTATAATATGTTACATTGACAATCATCATAACACATATATCAACTCTATGATGTCATCATTTTTTGTTGAATCATCTGAATTATTTATGTCATATCTAGCACCATGTTTTGTTAAACTAAGAAACATTCAACAATCTATAAACAACAATATAGAGATTATATGATCAGCCTTACAAGGACTTAAATGGTTCTATTCTAATCATGGATTGGTAATAATTGTTATAATAAAACTCATCCTTCCCTAGGAAATCATCGCAAGAATCATTGAATTAATTATCACAAGCCTGATGTATATTCTCAAGAACCTATATAGCTTTCTCTATATGGCCACCCATCTGTAGATGATAGGCCATGATCAAATGTTCCATAGATTCTAGTGCATTATGAATGCCTCTCCCAAAGTAAGATGTTAATTGAGCACCCCATTTAAAGACTATATCTGATGTAAATCTATGAAAACTAACAATATAATTCACGTAGATAATTCCCAAATCCTCAACATTGTTTATATCACGAATGTATATGATGTGAGATGACATGGTCTGATAATAAATCATATCCCATATTGAAATCATCTTTCTATGGGTGTGAATAAACCCATCAATAATGTCCATATTCATCACACTTTCATATAGGGGCCGAATATGGCTGAATTAAAATTTAAGGATCATGATTCATGACATTAACCTTATGGAATGTATAACATTAGGAAGAAACTCATTAATGCCACATCTAATACATGGCCACTTGAACTATTATCGCATGTAATAGAACATCTCAGTGGTTATTGGGTTCACAACCTATTGGGAATTACAAAAAACCCTTAATCAAAGACTCTCTTCCTGCTAATGGTTCAATGATGTGATCCCGACATAATAGAACACCATATATGGATAATAAAAACATTTAAATTGTCTCCCCACCATAAAGGGGGTATCTAATTCCTTAGAATTCATTATCAAGATATTTATGATGAAGCATCATCTCGATAAGAGGATATTTAAAATGAATGTTGTTTAGGAAACTTCAGCCTGTTTCTCATAAACATCAATATGTAACTTTGGAAATAGAGACATCAAATTTCACTCATCAAAAATATTCATTCATTTTCTAGGTAGAAAGTATCATGATCAACACATCTAAAATGATATCCCATTTCCCTAGGGTGTAGGTGATGTCAAAGTCAAATGATTGAAGGTACTCCACCCATAAAATCTTACATAGATTAAAATATTTCATAGAGAAGATATATCTCAATATTTTTTAGAATGAACACATAGTAATCCTTTCTCTGAAAAGGTAGTGACGTGAACTATTTAGAAAATGCATCAAATATGCATGTTCAAGGGCATAGGTAACAAAATTCTTCACTTCTGTTCTGAGATGACGAGATCCCAAGGAAACTACAAAATCAATCTGCATAAGAATGCAGGAAAAGACTAATCCTGATGTATGACAATAGACCAGATTTCCCTACCTGGAATCTGTAAGATTCAACACTAGTGTAGCTGTCAAAAGAAAATTTTGGCCATCAAAATAACTGTGACATTTATCATTCTATGAAAAAATACCCCTTTCTTAGTTAGATAAGTCATCAAATAATCCATATATGAGAAGTACTTCATGAACCAATGATAATATCCTATTAAACCCAATATTCTTAGAATATCAAATACATTTCATGGTTTCTCCCAAATCATAATAGCCTTTACCTTCTAATGATCAACTACGATACCCTACTCAAACACAATGTGTCCCATCAATTTCACTTCCCAAATCTAGAAATCCCATTTTGAATTCTTAGAGTAGATTCAATGATTTCTAAGTAGACTCAGAACTGTCCTTAGGTGATGCACATGATCCTTTTATGATTTATAATAATTGAGGATTTCATCCACAAATACTGCCACAAAGGAATCTAGATCCCCCTGTAAAATATATTTCATTAGATCCATGAAATCTACAAGAAAATTTTTCAGACCAAAGGGAATAAAAATGTACCCATAATGTCCATACCTAAACCGATCTCCATTTTCTGAATTATAGTTACTTTTATCATCAAATAATAGAAAACACAAAAGATTTCAAAATCACTTCTCCCCTTTTAGTTGATAAATTATATCATCAAACAATGGAAAAGAATATGTGTTCGTTACATTAACTCTATTGAGATTTCAAAAGTCAAAAAATATGTTAATTGAACAATATTTTTTATTAGAAAAGAGAAACGACACCACCAAAGTTGAAACACTTGAGAATATAAATCCATTATCAAAGAAGATATTCACACTAGGACATCATCTCGTTCAATTATGTTGGTTTCATTTGGTAAGAGTGAATTGAAACATGTTGAGTTCCAAGAATTAATTAAATAGAACACTCACCCTCCCTTACTGGTGGAAAACAAGAGAAGTTAGAAGGAAACACATTAAAAAATAAATGAAAACTAGAGGGAGATCACCACTCCTTGAATCACTCTATAGATAAAAATCAATCACTAAAATCACATTCCCTAGCTTTGGGTAAGAAGAGGCGATTCTTCTGAACCTAGTGTCCCATTCTCTTCGAAAGAAAATGGGCAAAACACTGAGTATAGTAATGTTTACCTATAAAATATGAAAATAAATTTGGGATTTATTAGAAATAATAAAATCAATCCTAAATATGACGTCAACATATTTTATATCGAGGACCACAAAATCCTAGCATGCTCAATGTCAAATAGAGAGAAAACACAAGCAAGACTATAGAGACCCTGTTATCTCTTCATACCAAGAGGTGTAGTAATATCCATTAAACATGATAAAATATTATTAATATGAAAAATATATTAAAAATATGGGTTGAAATAAATGGGTTCACTTCCCCAGTAACAAATTGGGAAGTCACTAATGATGAGGATATAGTAATGGTACATGTCATAGTTGATGGACCCATGTTTTCTTCATCTAGGGAATCTTTTACTATGTGATATTGCTTTGTTCTGGATGTCTATGGCTAGAATCATTTTATATGTGATGCTTCTTAATCCACTTTTGTTTTAGGAGGATTTGATGATCGTATCCCACTATGTAGGGTAGAAACATTATGGAAGAATCTTTGTATGTGTCCTGATCATCCATAGGAGCTACAATCCTATGGTTCCTTATTTAAACCCTCTTAAAATGTCTAAAAATACGAAAGTGATAGAAAATAATGTTACTTCATTCTAAAACTATATGAGTTTTGTAATGAATATACTATCAATAACTATTGTAAGAATCATCACGCTTCCATTTTCCCCAAAACAAAGTCACACTTCCACTAGGAGGTATAGAATCTTCTGATAATCTAAACATTCTAGACAGGTCCATATCGACCAATATCGTCCTATCTAGTACATCAACTTATGTGTGAATATTTAGAAAGAAAACTTGATAATAGATATTGGATTGATGTCCTATCTCAAACTATCAATCCTTCATTCTCTTATTAGATACTATCACAGGCATAAGATGTACCAACTTAGAAATGATATTTAAATAACTAGCCATGATTTTTTTGTCCTGATGAAGCATGAAAAACTCTAATGCCTTGTACAACAGCATTGAATCTAGACAGAACTTCCCAGTGAAAAGAACCATGATGTCTTTCCATAGTGATCGATCATTGGTCTTACTATCACCATCATGTCCCTCCATCTCCTGTTTTTTCCTTCCATCATGAAGGTGGAACACATTACCTTGATCTCAGATAGTGTCTCCAAGAACTAAAATAAAGGTTCCATATTACGCAAAAATGACCCAAAATGTTGGGGATCATTGTATATTTTGAAAAAAAGTGGATTCTAGTGAAAGAACTCTTGAGAAATATTTTGAAGATGACCCCTGGAGGATCTATAGTTAGAGCCTGAATAGGAACTGGAGGTGGTTCAAGTCCTAGGGCTTGGATAGTGTGCACAATCACCCCTTCTAGATTTGGGTCCAATGGAGGATGTTCTCACTATATTTCTATAAAAACTTTATATTGTATCAAATTTTAATGTGTTATCTGAGGAATGATTCTACACAACATTATTAGACAATAGGAAAGCCACCAAACTAACACTTAATCTGAGAAATAAGGACAATTATTTTCAATTGATGGAAAAAAGAGATTTAAATCCCAATATATAGAAATACAAATATGTAAAATACTGAAACTAAAACAAAAAACATATTTTCGTTTATATTGAAGGTGAAAGAAGGATAATTGTTTTGAGAGATATAAAAACACTAAAAAATAACTACCTCCTACGTCTTAACAAGATTTCAACATCATACTGACTTTATGTAAAAAATCTCAAGAGCCTCCTATAATAATATTTTTTCTTGTACAAGCCCAGGTACCCTGGAAACACTATAACTAATCCGAATGTGACATATAAAAAAGGGTATTCCCAATCCACACAGGTCAGATACTAGAACCAAGAGGCAACAAAATGATAGTAAGAACATATTATACACAATACATAGTGAGAGAATGTCAATAAAGTAAATATGCATACAAAAGAAACTCATGTACCCGAATTAAAAATGTAATTAACTCCAAATGTACTACAACCCAAGTACCCAAATTGAGGGAAAAACCCCAATTCCATATTGAAACAACTCACCACATCCAATGTTCAATAGGTGGATCGACATCCAAGATATCTTTCCCCTAACTCAAACCTGGAAGGAGATAATTTACAAAAAGCCAAAGGTACATGTATGGTGTGATCTATAAATCCCAGTAGGTTCCCACCAAATATTCCATTATAGATACCAATAATAGAATAACAAAATAAATGATTTCAAATATTAAAATAAATATATTTGTTTTTCTTAAATCATATTTAATGAAATCAAGTTCTATAGTTCAAATGATGGAAAACTAATTTATTAAAAGGCTATATAAGCAATGGAATATTTCTAAAACAATTACTTATAGTAAAAGTTTATATAAAATAGTTTTTAGAAATTAAAAATTCAATAAAAGAAGTTTTGAAACATTGGCATACAATTATATCTCAATTATAAGAGAACTGATCATCAAGGTCATCATCCAAATAGGTATGAATGTTTCAGGTTAGAAGAATCGACACTCTCTAAGTGATCTCAATAATATGTGTATATACAATTCCACCTAAAAAAATCCAATGGAAACTCATCACCATCCCATTTGGGATGTAACCAATTGCATGTATGTTTTTTATTGTTTTATTATCATAGAGTGTGTGTAAATAACTCTGCAACTACTTAAGGATTTCTTGTGCTAAAAAACAATCAAGGATGGTAAATTTATTTTAAGACATCATAAATTAAAATAAAACCCAATTCCTCTATTTCAATGACAAACATACATTTAAATCAACACTATGTTTTAATAAACATACATGACTCTATTACAAGATAAAAAACATGGGTTTTATCATAGCATTTTACCCCATTTTCAAAAGTTTTAAATCCATTAAAAACCATTTCATTCAATTTAAAAATTAATTTCCATAATTAAATTAAATAATTTAATTTAAATCATTTACATAAAAATTTTAATTTACATTTAACTATTCGAATCCAAATTTTTCCATATACCCATCCCAATTAATTAGTATTAGGGGTTCCCCCAATTCTCATGCCAAATCCATTTTAAATACCTAAATACACTATAATTTTATTTTATAACATAAATTGAAATAAATTTTGAGAAATTGAATTTCAATCAATAGTTGAAATAAATAAATAAATTCAATGTAAATAAATTTGGAAAAATAGGATGCAATCACCTACATTTTCTTAAAAGAAAACACTCAAAACGGCACCTGTCAATGTGAAAAAAGGAATAGAATACCTTGAAACACATCCTAGAGAAAAATTCCACCAATATGATGCATAGATACATTAGTTTTAGAAAAATATATTTAAATTCCCAAGGAGGATATGGGGATAAGGATGAAAAACAGAGGACAATGCTTAAGCAGGATTGACAACATAGGTATGATAATGATCAAATGCCAAATGAGAGGATCTAGAATTGTTGGAGAGCTTCATGACCTGTTAGGAAAGGCATTAGGTTAATGGATAAGGAACTCAAGTACAATATAAAATATATCTCAGTCATGCTTCCCATTTAAAAAACACAGTCGGGGTATTAAACAATGTGTAATACACATTCACGTCGTGAAATGGTTATGTTTTATAACAGCCAAAAAATGAACTTCTTTAAATTGAAAAAGATTCATTAAATAACTCACAACATGAAAAGGCTAGTTAACTTCTATAACCTTCATTTCATGATGTCTTTAAATATATGCCTCCAGAAATAAATACATGTTTTGTATCATAGTTACATGGAGTGAAACACTCTGAAAACTAGTAGAAAATGCTTATTAAAGCTATGAGTCCAATAAATATCTCACATCTCCATTATAGGTATCTTAATAATTATTTCTAAACCCTAACCAGTCAATGAAATGGTAAATCCAAAATAAGGTTAATGGAATAAATATCATATTGGTAATGGGTTGTTACAACATGATTATGGAAATCCCATATCAAAGAGGAGGCACAAAAAGCACTCTATTATAAAGTGGTGTGGTCACATCTCCTATCACGAGTCCTTTTATTTGTGGATTCCTAAGTGCAAGATCCTAGTGGAAGCAAAAATGTGTGGGCTAGGCCCAAAGTAGACAATATCATGATCATTGGTTTGACTGGGCTGTCACAAATGGTATCAGATCCAGTGTCCATTTGATATGCTAGTGAGGATGCTAGAGCCCTATTGGGGGAAGGATTATTTAAATACCACATCAAAGGAGGAAGATCACTAAGAAACCCTTTATAAGGTGGTTAGTATACCTATCCCATCATGAGGTCTTTTCTCGGGGGATGTGTGAAGGCTATATCCCAGGGAAGGAAATGTCATATAAGTTAGCCCCAAAATGTACAACATCCTTATTATGGGTTGGAATGGGCCATCACATTATCCCCTAAAAACCCCATTTTAACCATAAATATGGTAATTGATTTTTTTTATTTTTATTCATTATTATGGAAAAGAATTATGTTTAATTGTTTATATAATATTAAATATTTTGATTATAAAAAAGGATTCCATTTTTCTAAACCTAATTTACATGACTGTAAGAATATTATATAATGTTAAACCTGTACATGTGATGAAAAAATGGTCATCCAAAAGAATTTATTTTTAAAAAACGAAGTTTTATTCCATAAAAATTGAACATATATTTTATTATAATGAAATAAATTGGATTAATATTAAAACTTTTCAACAATTTCTTTTAAAACAATATTAATGATAATAAATGTTTTTAAAGAATTTAAAAGAAAATTATGTTTTCAATTAAAAAATATATCATTCACTATTCATCGAAAAAATATTCTCTCAAAATTATAGGAAAATAACTATATGATAATTATAAAATTAATATTTAAAAAATGAAGTTTAATTTATAAAATTAAATTTATTTAAGTGGAAAAAATTATTTTAATATACGTTAAAAAATGTGTGGAAGTTATTTTTAAAACAAATTAAATTTTTTTATAAAACCATTCCTTTTTCATTCAAATAGTGTTTTTCTATTTCCAATGAATTTATATCTAATAAAATTTATTATACATGAGAAAAAAAATATTTTTATAACTCTGTTAGTCATATTTATACATTCTAGTTTAATTACTTGGTTATCATTGTATACTATTTTAGATTTCTTTTAATCATTGGGTTTCGTGTGTCACATGATATCAAAGATGTTGAATTTATTAAATAGTAAATATATATTGAAAAGTAGAAGCATGTTACATTCTACCCAGAATCCAAAAAATTCATCCTAAAAATTTCCAGACTGTCACCTTATGAAAATATTTTGGTAGCTCTTCATAATATATTCCACATGATCCCACACCACCTCTTCAATCTTATGTTTTTTTTCAATGTACCATTACAAGAAGAGTCGTCATATTACTCAATACTTATTGTCTTGTTCCCAATATATAGATAGGCACTTCAAAGTACGATAGGCCACATTCCAATTCAATTTCATTAGAGGCGAAAAAATGGATTGAGTCATGGCTTTCAATATTCCTTTAACCAAATTCATCCCAACAGGTTGAAGGGAGAATTATCATTTATATAATTCTTCATACATATTCTTTTGAATACTTTAATGGAATATATTCTTATAGGAAAACTCTACCAACAGTAAATAATGATTCCATATACCTGGAATAAAAATAAATCACGAGAACAAAATTATTTATAATGTATGAATTTTCCATTCATACTATACATCAGTTTGAGTGTGAAAAGGGGGTTCTCAAACAAAACACAATATCAAGAATCTTATAAAGAATATTCTATAATATTTTTGAAAAGTAAATATCAAAATTAGACATAATTGATAGAGGAATTCCCTAATGTCTTATAAAATCATTAAAATAGATTAATTCAAGGAATTTTTGAGGAAAATCTTTGCATATTTTAATGAAAATTCATATTTTTGTTGATGATCAACAATATTCAATATTGAATCATTCATTATAGGATTCATCAATAATATGGTGACAATTTCTATCGTAACATAATCACAATTACATATAGGAATAGTAATAGGAATAGGTTTTATAACTACTCTTGCATGTTTTATTTCAGTATTCACAAATCAAAAACCAAACATCCTGTTACATAATTGGAAATTTCTTGCTTCATATTATCTTAGAAAAAATGTTCATTAAATATATATATATATCATGGTGCTATGAGTGTTTAATGTGAAATTTCCACTATGATCATATTAGGTATTGATGGGAAACATAATATCATTCTAAATTATATAACCCCATATTCAAAAAAATACTCCAATTTTCAATAGTTCATTACTTTAATTTTTTATAATGATTATCAACAGAAATGTTTAGAAAATGTTATATTTTACAGAAAAGGTGATTTTAAAATCATTTGAAAATGGGTTGATATAAAACCTTCCATAATTATTGTTAGATTAATCTTTACTAAATCTATGAATATCGATTCCCTATCAATCCTTATTTTGTTCTGTATTAATATAAATTCTACATTAGATTCCTTCACTATGTAGTAGTGTATTGATAAACCATACCTATTGAGTAGTTTAACCCATCACATTTTCCAAATATTGGGATATTTCATTGAACATATTAATTTAAAAATCTTTTTATTTATATAATACTAACATTTTCACCTTAGAGATTACATCTTCATATCCTAAAATAAAATATTATAGCTTCAAACTCAAGATCATTATTTGGATAGATTTGTTCATGAATATATAACAGAAATTATTCATGGTCAATAAATTTATCTTTATTCATTTTGACACGTCAAGTAGTTATTTTGATTCATTTCTATATATCACTAAACCATCTGTTTGGGATGGTAGAGTTAAAATATGAACCATTTCCCGTCTCCTTTTCAATTATTCAAAACATTCATCTCATTTCATTGTCTATATGAACTTAACACCTTATTTAGAATTATGGGTTAGTAGGTTATATAAAAATACATTTATTTGAACAAATCACTTATGTTAACCTTTCAGACCAATGAAACTATATACCTTTGTTATATTTTTTTTTTGAATTGAATTCTTTGACTGTATTTTTCTTCACAAGATCAATTGGGATCCCATCAATCGAGACAATATTATCCTAAAAAGTGACATTATAAATCTTGAATTCAGTCATTTCAAATTCAACACATATATTTTTCTTATAAGTGTATCAATAATATTGAAAATTTTATCCCAAATATCTTGAAAGCTCTTAAAACAGAAAATGATATGATCAGTAAAAACTAAAAAACAATCATCAAGATATTCCCTGAACAATATATTTAATATATTCATAATGGAAATGAGTTCAGTTGATAGTTTAAATTTAATTAATATGAACTCATATTTTACTTAACATGTATGAAATAATTTATTCAAAAAATTGTAAGACATTACTCACAAATTATGACACACAAAATTAAGAATAACATGTTTTTAAATATTTGGATCACTGAAGTTGATCAAATAAGTCATCAATTATAGTTTGAGTATTCTTTTTATTTATCAGGATAATGCTTATTTCCTTATAATCAATTCATATGATCAAAGATATATTACTATTCTCAACAAAACAAAATAGTATATCCACAAAGAGAATCACCAGATGTATAAATACTTTATATCACAACTCCTATAGTTGTTTCGTAAACTCCACTAATTCCCCATCATCTATTATATAGGGACTCATATATATAAATATTTCATCTGGGATTGCGTCAATGGAAAAATAAACATCATTCTCTATTGGGTGTCAAGGTAGTTACTCATGAAATACATCAATATATTCTAATAAAATATCTAAATACCCAATTTAAAGATTATATTTCCCATATATATAGTCCCATTATTTCACAAGAATCTCATTTATATTAGCAGGCGAGGATGGATGTAGAAATGACATAGATAATGAATTTCCCCACTAAATAATTGGAATTTCATATATTCCTCATGAACTATAATTTTCTTCCCTCTGAAATTATTTTTTTATCATATTTTGAAGTCTATTACATATCAAGGATTAAATCAAAATAAACTATAGTTATAATAATGAATTCATAAAATAGGTCTCGTTTATTCATCATTATAGTAATGGACTAATACATCCTTATTATAGTGAGAAATTTACTAAACATAATGAATAATAAATCCATTCTTATGATTATAGGGAGATAACTAATTTTTCGGGAAAACATGGGTTCTATAAAGTTGTGTGAATAATAGAAATCATATAATGAATTTTATTAATTTGAATATATGATTTATGTAACATCCACTACAAGGGACTTCAACCTCAACTATTGTGATAAAAAATTCATGGGGTTTATACCTTTGATTATTATTGGGAAAATTCTCTTGACATATGTGGAAATCATTTTCATAGTGTCCCATATCCATACAGTTGAATAGTTTCACATTTGAAGCTTCTTTATCACCATTGAAATCAAATACATTGGTGTATTTTAATCCAGGCATAGAAAAATACCATTCTAAGAAAGTATGTTTCAGGGTGATTATTCCTAAATATTTTACACGAAGTAAATTCCACACTTCCATTCCTTCCATCTTTCATGTTGACATTTACAGATTTCTCTTCCACTTTTTTCTAATATTAAATTACTTAAAATACATAACAATTAGAGAATTCATTTAATGTCTTGATAAAACATGATATTATATCCTAATGTGATGAGAATATATAGGAGACCAATTCCCTTTTATGGATTGTCTTCATATCATTAATTAAATGGACCATCATTCTTTTTGGACAGTGTAAAGAGTACCAATCATTCCATTAAATCCATTTAATATTAGCTTCAAACATAATAACATTTTCCTCTCTCCTTTTTCTTAGAATCATGAATTTTTTCCCCACATCCTCTCATTTATTTTGTGGGAACAAATTTTCCAAGAAGAGTAAAAAAAATCATTCAAATTGATTTTTTATATTTCTTCATCCATCATAACATTTTCAATCAATGACCACCATTTATCCATATCCCCTATGGGATGAAAACCCACCTCGAAAATGACAACCCTATCATTAATTCCCAAATCATCAAATATCCATTCTATGAAACATATAAATTCATATACTAAAAATGGATTTAAAGCCCCATTGAATGGTGGAGAATGTTAGAAATAAAATGTTAAACATTGTTACTCTACATTATGGATCATTAGTATTCTCCATATAGGGATGGTTCTTATACATAACATAAGTCAAATGCAATAATGTAACTATAATTTGATCAGTGTCATCTATGTATCCATCACCAGTTTCATTATCCTTACCAATATTGAAATCCATACATTTATTAATCATAGTGATATGGTTTACATTCCGTCCACTATGTTCCAATTTTTGAAAAAATTTCCTATACTGGATTTAATTATTTCATTTTTAGTTGTTTTGTATATTTCAAAATTAGTGACCTACATAACATAAATTGAAAATTTTTATGAGTATATAATATCATAATATTAAAATTAATATCATTGGAAATATTTTCCATTACTAAAATTAATTTCAAATAATTCATAATGTTATATTAAGAATGTGTGAATTAGCCTAAGAAAATACCACAAGAGTGTTAAATCAGTTGTGCAGTATGACCCATTGTTGGGTAACATATGATGGAAAATTAAATTCTCAATGAACCCTTTTTAGATTAATTACCCTAAGGAATATAAATTCAAATGAAGTATCGATATTTATTTTCTAGATAAGGATGTTTGGTAAGTAAATTCACCTAATCTATACACTTCCAAAATATTAATATCTGATCCAACAATTATAATTATCCTCAAAGTTATTTATAGTATTTTATTCTATTTTCTATGATTTAAATCATTTTTTATTGTTTTTTCTAATCATTCTCAACCTAGTGTCAATTTTTACAATATTCCATTGGTTTTAGATACAAGTGATCACATCCAAAATGACTAGATAGTATTGTATTCATGGAAAATAAGACAAATTCTTAAATTTAAAATTATATTTTTAAAATTGAAATAGTAAATAAAAATTTCATTCAGAACAAAATTATTCAATTTAACATATCCCTTAATGTCAATCAAAATATAAATCCTGGAATCTTTTCAGTGTGAATCCTATGAAAAGGGGTAATCTATAACTCCCTGTAAGGGTAATCATTAGATGAAATATATCATGAAAAAATAGGGAATTATCATTATGGAAAGTTAAATAAATAAAATATATATCATTTTATACAAAACATGATGTGGAGAATAATATGGAATGAATAAATGATGACCCAAATAATAAAATATGAATAGCCACAAAATCGTGAAACCTATCCACATATATTTTAACTAGTCTTATAATCACATAGAAATAAATAATAAATATCATAATGGGAAAATGAATAATGTTGGACAATATCACCATATCATCAAGGATTTGTTCCAATACATTATACATAAATTGGTAATGACCATGCCCAATGCTCGAACAAGGCTTCCTCATGAGACCCATTGATGCATTTTTGGTTTATAATATGCCTCATTCATCACTTACTATGTCCAGGGAATTCCTCATAAAATAGGGGAGAGGCATAATCAATGTATTTTTTTTAAAGTAACACTTTTTTAAATGATTCCCCCCAAAAATAAAAATAATCAATATAAACATCTATATTTTAAAATTATTTCATGAATTTTAGTACTTTTCCAAATCAACAAACATAATAATAACCCATCTAGATTACTATACAAAATATTATAAAAATAGTACATCCGAGTCAAAATAATAATAAAAAATCACAAAAAATAACAAGCATGGTATCATTACAAGACATTACTATTAGATTATAAGGTAAAATGTGGGTTTTTGTCATCGATGAATTCAAATAATATAAAAATTACCTTAAAACATATTTTTGGTGAATACCCTATTCTATATTAATGTAAATTTCAAAAACTAAAAATCCCCAAATGATAAGAAATTATTTTCACTAAAAATAACCCAGTAAACATGTACTGGTTGATTTAAAATAATAACTTGTAATGAAAATTGTAATTCCTCACATTTTGTGTAAGTTAAAAATCATTCCATTCACATTGTGGTTAAAATGTTAAAAACTAATTTGTTTTGAAAATAGTAATTATTTTTAGAAAAAAATGATATAGAATAAAATTTATTTTCAAGACAATATATAAATAATGTGAACTTTTGTTAAAAGAAATATCATTAAGTTTATATACCATTGAGAGGAAATTGGTAGTATGACATGAAAATTTAAGGAATAAATAGAGGAGATAAATTTACATTCAGTATTAGATAGAATTATCAATCCATTTTCTACTAGGATATATAAACAAAAATGATATTGAATATTGATGAGATTGTGATATAAAACCATACCGCTTTTGTAACTTTTGAATTTTAATCCAAATGAACTAAATATCCTCACATTAAACATTAAATACCCTAAAGTAAAATATATTAAGAATATAACGTATAAAATGAGTAGTATATTCACAATACAAATTAAAAAACTTGTGTAAACAACATATGTATCACAAACGAAAAGGTGAGATGAGAAACCCTTAACTAAAAACTGATTTCCTTCAAACATGTTCAAAACTCATTAATAAAAAATATATATCTATTAATTTTTCTATAATAATTATTATAACATATATTTATCTCATATTTATTAATTAAATCTATGTTATTTAGATCATTTTAAATATTAAAATAAAAAATAATCACAACACTCTGTGGAGGTGACAGTCCACATGTATACATGAGGAACACAATCAATTTTCAAATGATTAGCAGGTAAGAAGGTATATTTAATATTATAATTATATAATTTTAATTATGTAATAGATGTAATATATAAACATTAAATCCATAATTATATCCATCTATGAGATACTATGATGTATGAATAATTTCACTGGTTCGTGAGGTGGTAGTCTGTGTTTAAATGATCAATAGCTCCATTTTCCATTTAATGGAAGAAAAGATGATCATTTTTTAATTAATATATTAACTCAATATTTGGAATAAACAGATTTTATTTTTTATTCATATTTGAATAATATTTTATGGATTTATCAGAATAAATAATATATATATTCTTTATTAATTTTTATAAGACTTCTTTAGAGAACATGTTTAGGATTATACAAAAATCCTTCCAATAATGTCTTTATAATAAAAAATGGAATATAAGTCATGGGGATTGTTTTATGTGTAATATATGAGAGTTTTTTGGATGAAATAATGTACACATAGATGTGTGAAAAGGATAGGTGGGTGTTCTACTTTTTATGTGGTGAGGGACACACATGGAATTTTCAAATAGAATAAATTATACCAACTTGTTTTCCATGAAAAAGAATCTTAAATGGCTCATTATAAAACAATATAAGATATAAGGTCAAAATATTTCCATAATGTGGTAATTAGATAAGTTTTAGGCCATTTTAACCCATATCATCTAAATTTAATAACTAGATAATCACATTTTAACTTTTAACTTGATAATCAAATTTTACTATTATTACTATTCAGTATAATCAAAATTAATGTTAAAGATATTATATAATATAAAAAATTATGATTCAAAATATGGAATCCATTATTCAAAATTAATTTCATAGGAATGGTATTATATAATTTACTATTATAACTATAGATAAGACCAAATAACGACTTTATCAAAGAAAAATTTCTTAATTATAAAATAATTATAAAATAAATTTGAAAATATAATTTATTAAATTTCTTTTAATTATAATATAACTGTAATAATATGATATTTTAAAAAAATAATCAAAATCAAATGGTGTAAATTAATCAAACAAAAAATCTATTTTCAATTGAAATACTTTTTCCCTTATTCGTAAAAAATCTTCTTTGAAAATTATAAAATATTCACATTAAATTAATTGAGAAAAACTACATTCATAATAAAAGTTAATTTTTTCAAATAATTATTTTAAAATATGAAAAATTGAATATTGAAATAAGTGCAAAAAAAATGAAATAATTTTTTTAAATATTAGTTTCCAATAAAAATATATTTTTTCATTCATATATCGTTATTTTTATTCAAAATGAATTGAAATATAAAAAATTTATTTTATATATGTGTAAAATTAATAATTATTTACAATTTAGTTAGCTTAATTATTTCCTTAAAATTTCATGGTTATATTATAATGATTTACTATTTTTGGTTATTTTGGACTTATGGTTGTGTGTTTTTCAAGATATCTAAAATATTGAGTTTATTAACATAAAAATATTTATCATAAAGTATATGAGTGGTAAAAATTTGTTAAATAATAAATATAATCTCATCCTCTAACTTCAGTAAATAGATTTTAATTCATTAATCATCAAAAAATAATATTCATACCTCATGGTTGAGTATCTATCTTTTTCAGACAATTATATTTTATATTTTTTCGCATTTAATTATCCATAATTCATATCTCTTCATTCCTTGAAATAAAATTTTAAAATGAATTATATTTATTTAATGATCATGTGGAGTAAACACTTTCTAAAAAATATATTCTTATCATAGTAATTGATAATTATCACCCCTCCCCATGTCTCATATAGATGTGGTATAACCCTCCTTATATGGTATGATCTCTTAATTCATCCTAAACATTAACTAAAAGGTATTTTAATGGATTATTTCCATAGATAAATATCATTATAATGATCACACTCATATAGTTATTATGGTTTATTCATCATATACATCATCCATAAATCATCTTTAATACCCATCTTGAATCAAAATTTACCCTCAAAGATTCATGACATTTATTTCATAGAATAATTTTTTTAACATTATCTAATTTAATTATCATAATATTTATATTATAAATATTTTCTTTAATACCCCAAATATTAGTATGTATATAAATAAATGAAAATAATCACAATAACCACTAAAAATTTGAAAAATCATATGTGAGAATATTTAAATATTGTGATGACCTAGAAAACTCTAGCATAGTCACACACATGAATGAGTTACTAACACTCAATATTTAAATACTTTAATTCAAAATGATTTATGTTTTTTGTTACTCATATTAATCATCTATAAGTTTATAGTAATTTTGAAACAATGTCAACTAAATCATAAATAACATTGGAAAACACATTTTTCTTATAAAGTGTGCTAATTTTATACCTATTATACATTAGATAACTCAATAATAATATTTTTTAGACTCACTAATGTAGGTTCACTCTTTTTTAGCTATTGAAATATGAGAATACTATTTCATATTGTCCTTTTTTACTAATTTAAACTTTTTTATGTATTAGTTACATTTATGTATCCTTTATAAAACCAATATTACTCTTATTTTTAAGTCCATCATATCATAATATTAAAAATATATATTCCAAAACATCCAAAAGACATGAAACCAATGCATAATAACATCAAATAAACTCCAACCACTCTAAAACATCTCAAATCAGATGAAATTACTTTTAAAAATCAATATAAAATTTTAAAAATTCTATCACATAATTTGAAATCATATTTATCCTATAATGACCCCTCATAAGTATTTTAATGTGTTACAGGATCAATAAATCCTTAAATATATTCACTAAACACTCTTAATGAATGTTCAATAATTATTCACTATTAAGTACCACACCTATATCCACATAACAAATGTAAATTAAATCATCCATGTTAAACTTCAATTTTAATATATTTCTTCACACTTTGAACATAATGATGATTATCAAAAGCTTATAGATAGATTTATTTTTTTCTATGTCATTCATTAATATTTATTTTTACATACTTTTGAAACTCATCATGATCTTGTAGTTGACCATGATTATCATAAATTATTTCAAAAAATATTACTAATTATTAATTCCAATTATATTCACCTACACAATCATAAAATATAATTATTCTTAATTAAAATATTTAATCCCCAAATAGAAAATAGTAGTTTCATATTTATTTATTGAGTACACCGTCGACAACGATCACAAATAGTTACATTAATATATGGAAAAAATATATAGCTATTGTCAATTATTTTTTTTATCTAAATATCACTATAATGAATGAAAATATATAACAAAAGTTATACAAAATTCATTCGAATTCAAAATATCCTATCATATTCCTTCCAATATAATCTAATTAAAAATTATAAAAGGTATTATATATATATAGATTATTGTTTTTATATTAATCAATGTCATGATTTCACTAAATCCTTATCGTATTCAATACATTTAACCTTATATTTTTTCCTATATAATATCTTATGGAAATATATGTAAATATCCATTACAATATTTTTAAAAAATATTTTTGAAATCTATCACAACATTTACTATGTTTTATATCATATGAAATATCTTGTGAATAACCATCCAAAAATCATTTTAAAAAACACTACAACTCGTTTAGTTATTGTATCTATGTCTCATAAAGCTCAATCCCAATTCGTTCTACAATTATATTCACCCCTGTTAGACTGTATAAAGCTGGAGTAAAATATAAATTTCTAAATTCATAAATATAAGGAAGGTATATAATCTCGAAATGTATAGGGTTAGTCATACAACAATGAGAACTAGTGTAATATACATAAAAATTATCAAATTTATATTTGTGTCCACAATTTATATCAAATTCAAAATGAATTTTCATATGATCCCTTTTTGAAGAAATCGAGTAATAACAATACATGGAGAATGTCTATCCCTTACTATAACTAAAACATTATCAGTTATTCAATTATTGAGGGATCATATTTAAGAATACATCATAAGGAATTCATCTTTATGGAGGATAACAATTATTTCTACTCATCCAATAGATTATCACATCACAAACATTATCTATGTATGAAAATAAAATATTTCATTCTATCAAATTTGATTTCCACGATTCTATACTCTCTATATGATAGTATAAATTGTATATTGGTTGACCCTCAACCAATGAGATGATCAACAACATACTTGGACACCCATTGATTAGAAAATCATGAATTCTTGTTTAAAAAAGGCATCAATGTATGAGTTTCTCTTGATATGTGTCATTCCAGACACAGTTATCGGAGAAATCCAAATATGAATCATGCAACCCTAATAACCCAATATGTAGTCTATAATACTACTTGGGAAATAAATAGAGGATCATCCATTTCACAATAACATTATGGATTCCAGAAACATATATCATATCTGAATATAAAATAAATCCCATATTAACCTTGATATCTTATATATATCTATGATTTTCATGATGAACATCAATTATAGTTAAATAAAAGCGATACTATTAGTGGTTAATTATCATTAAACATCACATAATATATACATTCAATGTGAAAAATCTATAATATGGAGTATACCTTTTATTTTATATAATATATTTTATATAATTAAACTTCATTAACAATTTTAAGAAAATAATACTTATGTTCCTATATAATCATATCATAAATGGGAGACTGCCAAAGATTCCTTCATTTTTTTCACAATTAGTGTTTCATAAAACAAATTAAATATTTATGTAATTAATTCTGCATCATTATGATACTATCTGAAAAAAATACTCCAATTTATCACTTCTAGTGATGAAAATATGTCATTTAATTTGCATTTAGTTATAGTGAGCCATAGTAATCATTATCAAAATGTTAAACCCATTATTGAAGTAATAAAACTATATTAATCACATTATCCTATATTATAATATTAATACCTTCTGATTTATATATAAAATACTTTCTATGAATATGAATATTAATATTATTTGATCTTTTAGATCCAACCTTGAACTTTTTTCGATTCTTGTAAAAAAATGGAAATCCTTAAATATTTATTTACAATCACTCTCTAACCCCCTTAGGACCTAATATAAACTCATATAGATGTTTTTACTTGAATTGTTCATTATTAATTAAATTTAATCCAATGAATGTATAAACATACCCCTTATAACCTATTAAAAAATATATTATATTTATAATATTATTTCAATAAAAAATAAATTGTTTCTATAAATAAAACATATTTTCTTTAGTGGGAATATCTATAAAATAATCTATTGTATCGGTAATTTTTTGTTATTCTATGTGTTTGGAGTAAAAATATGTAAAGAATATTTTATTATATAAATAATTCCGTTGATGTGTGGTGGGGTCATATCCCTCAAATTTTAAAAAAATTCAAGATAAATTCATTATATTGGATAGAAATCATTTTATTGTTATATTATTTTCATACATGTTATTGAATTGGATCAGATTAAAATACTTTTAATTAAATTATTTAGGTATTTATCTTGATAATAATTTATTTATAAACCAATTAAATTAATAAAAAATTTAATGACATAATTATGGACATATATTATTTATATATATGTGATCTTTAAATATTTATTTGTATTAAATTATTAAATTTAGAAATAATTGTTTTATATGTTGAGTGATAACTACGAGAACATCGAATTATTAATGTGATCTTGAAACCCAATAAATATTAAAAAATTATAAACAGATAAATTTTCCATTTCATACACTTCAAACATTTAGAATTGATTTCATAACACTAACAACTGAAATGGAATATCAATGGAGATTCTCAAACTACATAATACGTTTTATTTAATTTGATCATATGTAAACATTTCACACATTCTTAAATATTTCATTAGGTTATAATTTAAATTTGTGGCTACTCAAAGAAACATTATTAAACATCGTGACTAAATTTTCTTCTTATAATTTAAACTCTTTTCTAATTATTTGTCAATATTATTAAAGATCTATTAAATATTTTGATTTATAATTACTCAAAAAATTTATAATTTTTCATAAAAAATATTATTGAAACTCATTCAATTTATCGATCCATTTCTGATAATTAGTATCAAATAATTTCTATAGTTTAATTAAACCTTTTAGAAAACTATTAATGACTCTAAGCTATTAAATACTCAATCATATTGACTATTTGAGTAGAGACTATGTAACCTTTTGTTATATCATATATAATTAATTAAATACCATGATTGAATTATTATATGAATTTTATATTCATTTTTATTTAAGTTTTGAACTACTTAAAAATTTGGTTACTCAAGATTGTATTTATGTAGAACATAGAATTTTTTATTTCATTCAAAAAATTATTAAAAATTACTTGATGATAATAAATTTCTTACACTAAACATTTATTATATCACAATTTACCCCAATTTAATGTTTTATGGTAATGATGATTTTAATGTAAAATATAATCATTTATGAGATAAATATGATGTTTTAAAATCATTTAGTAAGTAATTTTCATGAATTTTCTCTTACAAGAGTGAGGAACCCTTTTAAAATTCAACTGTCAATTAGTAGTCCAGGATCGCTATTTCCTAAATAAATTATACAACATTTTGATAATCATAGACACTTTAGTTATTTAGGTTCGAAAAAATTATAATCATTTAATATATTAGTCTTTTTTGGTTGAAAGGAAAAATTAATTCCTAATCCATAATATATATAAACTCAAAATAATTTATTTCACATATGAACTCAAAGTGTTTCCTTTATAATTAAGACCAAAATAAAATACAAAAAAATGTGAATCCAAACTCTTAATGTCACATCATTACTTTTTTTCATTCTCTAAAATAGTGAAGGTGAACATTTCATTTTCATAATCATAAAAAAATTGGATGACCATGTTAATTAAAAGTGTCTGATTTAGTAGTAATCTAAAACTTTTTATTTTAATGTTGAATTAATCTCTCACACTTATCTCATGAAATTAGGTTAGTGGGTATTCATATAAGGCCCCAGACTTAAACCTTACGTAATATTGAGTTATTACAAGATTACACATTGAAGATCTTTTCAGGTTTAGAGTTTTAGAGAATTAGATCATAAAACATGCATCACATTCCACATTTAAAAAAATTGGATACATAAAAGATAGTACTCATTTTTCCCATCAACGAAAACATATTTAAAATAAAACATGGATTCTTTATTGAAAATTCCTTGAAATTATCATCACATCATGTACCTTTCCCTTGACTTTGAAAAACATTTCAAAAACTTGGGATGAGCATAAAAAGCACAGTAAGGGAACTAAAAATATGGAAAGGCAACATGAGTACATGTATAAATAAAAATCAATGAAATCATACTGTACTCATAAAACATAAGCACTTTAACATACCTCATCAAATCATGAATAAATCATATAAATCATAAGACATAAAGGTAACTTCAGGCATTCATAACATTCTTACGTAGGGAGTAACCCTCTTGGTTACGTTTGGAATACCCATCACAGTATATTCCCAAAATATCTTCAGATAAAACTTAATGTTTAACTCCTTCGTGTTACCCAATGCATTGGAGAGCTATATCGGGCTCACCCGCCATTAGTTTATCACAGAACCACCCGTCTTCATAATAATGCCCATGAACCACAACATAATCGTATCACATAAAACATGCATAAAGGAAACATAACATTTCCACCTTTCAATCACAATATATCAATACAACAAATTGATATAAAAACATTATGAAAACCATTTTCAATTCAAAAATAAAAGAAAAGTAAAAAATGGTATCTATTTTTCTTTTAAAAAGAAGGTATGGCTTGTAGAGGAAGCCGAAACTCAAATAATGGTCACAGCGGTGGAGAAGTCGTTGTCGCCGCATACATATGGAAAACCATTCCTTTTTTGTCATTTAGTAAATGATTCATATAAAAAAGATTCATTTTGGATAAAATTAAATTCAATGGAGTTTATACACCGTATAAAAGAAGGTTGTTATAAAACAAAATATGCCTCAATGAATGGGGATTGAGACGAAGTCCCTTACCTCGGGTCCGACATGACTCGATCATTCTTTAATATCCTGAATAATAAACTTGAGTTAATTTATACTTTCTTAAGAACCTTTTTCAAGTTCATTATTCCTTTTATATCACTTATTACCATGTCATGAACACTATGTTATTATTTAAGTTAATAACGGTTGTTTTAAGGATCATTGGTACTTGAGTCAAAAATAAACTCTTTATAATTACAAGTTGTTCAGGTGGTAAAATATCCATTATATCTAGAATTGTATTCATGATTTAGATATCATATATATCATATATATCCAGTATATTCATGCATTTATAATATTACATAACATTTAGAGGTAAGAAATGAAATGCACCGTTCATTGAGACGGTAAGTCGTACGCACGCATGAATGCTACTTCCATTTCTATTTCATATTTAATGGAATTAAAACATAATAATACTATTTTAATTCCAGTTTGGTATCATATATAATACCATTAAATATATCCTTTATATGTACCATATATGGTATTAACGAATCAAATCACTTTGAGGGGGCGGAAGTCCGCACTTCCTAAAATGAAAATATTGTGTATACCTATAATGGAAGCCAAAAAGGTATTCCATAAATGAAAAATACAGAAGATTAAGGAAAACATAAACATATTATATATCATATATAAATATAGTGACATCTTAATGGACACCTTTTATGGTGTTAGAAGAGTATTGAACAATCATTGTTTCGTGAGGCAGAAATTCACTATCCACAGAAACAGTATGTTATTTAACCATTAGATGTAGGTGTGTGTAAGTGTAGCTAAAATCCTTATTATAAAAACTTCCTGGTATATTGAAGATATTGTTGTTGCTACAAAATAAATGAATAAAAATAGTTTAGGGGGTTGTAGAATCAAAATAAAACAAAAGAACACAAGTGAAGACGTTACCTTAAAAACGGGTAACTCTTTTTGATTTGAGATCAAAGGATTCCTTGGAAAGACTTCTACCCAAATGAGTCTTTTAGGATTAAGAGAGGGATTTGCAGAGACACAATGATAAGGGGTTGGCTGAGCCAAAGGCTTGAGAGGTGTGGGTAAGAAGGTAGAGGTGGGGGCCTTTTATAAGAGGAGAGGAGGGGCACTCTTGGAAAGTTACAAAATGTTACTTTATTTTCAAATGAATTTCGGATTTTAAAGGTCCCACATTGATTTATATCGAGGATAAGGTGATAAGGGTTAGAAATATACTCATACAATAGGTTTTTGACAAGAGTAGGTCTTATATTTCACATTATCTTTTTATTTTATTTAAATCGTTAAATATTGAGGTAATCGCTGCATCATCATGATGTCATAAATAATTTAATTTATTTAATGTCTGAAAATTATGAAAAACATACTATTATGTAGGAAATCCTTTTAGATTTACAATGAATAATTATAGTCCAAAATATCATCTATGTAGACAAAATTAAATTTTTTTTACTCAGGTGATACATTATTTGTTATTTTTACTTTCTTTAAAAAAATAAAAAGATAAAAAGTCACTTTCACAGAAAAGCAATTCCATGGGGTCCCCAAGATTGGCACAAGGCATCCCATTGTCAGACATGAGAAAACCAGTAGCATTAGTACACGTTTTGGTGTCATTATTTATTATTATTATATTATTTTATTATCCTTAACTACCCGATTAGTCATTAATCAAGATAATTAAAGATAATTACCGTTGTTACTATTCATAATGTCCAAAAAAACAGAAGATTCTTGATTACATAATTTGGAAATTCTGATTCCAAATATGTAATCCATTTTACCAAATTCCAAACACAGAAATTGCAATAATTAATTTAAAAATAATTTCCGTTGTCAAAACAAGTAGCTGGTTTTTTGAAACAATATCTATGAAATGTTTGGCATTAGTTTATGCCCAATTACAAAGTGAAATTAATCCTAATGACAACCATTGGATTAAATGGTAAAAATATATTCAAATTACACTTTATGACTAATTAAAAATATAATATAACCATATAATTAAATTAGATGAAAAAGCAGTTTTGATATAAAATGCAGTATTTTTTCACTATTCATTAAAAAATGAACATTGTCAGAAAAATACCAAAAATTTACCCAATGTAAATTTTAATTTCCCAATAATAAAGAATATGTTTATTTTGAAAAATAGAGCTTATAAAATTTTCAAAAGTTTGATTTAAAAATGGTTTTCCATCAAAAGGCAGTAAAACAATCTTTTAAAAATATCAGTGTTTTCTATGCTTAAGATTGGATTTATTCTCATTATAAGCTTGTAAAACACTATCTAATTCATAAATAGACATAGATAAAAATATATATTATTCATTACGTACTTGGGATTTTACATCCTTCCCCCTTTAGAAAATTGCGTCCCCACAATTTATTCACTTATCGAATAAGTGGGGGTATTTAGCCCTCATTGAATATTCAGATTCCCATGTCGCCTCTTCAATCATGTAGATTTTACACAAAACCTTTACCTGACGAATCACCTTATTCCATAAAACTTTCTCCCTGTGGTCAAGAATCTGAACAGGTTGTTCCTCATAAGATAGGTTCTCTTCCAGCTGAACTACCTCTGGACTCAAAACATGAGATGGATCTGGCATGTACTTTCATAACATTGAAACATGAAAAACATTGTGTACCTGAGATAAACTCGGAGGCAAAGACACTCGGTATGCAACTGATCCCACTCTCTCCATAATTTCATATGGTTCAAAAAACCCTGGACTCAACTTTCCTTTCTTACCAAATCGCATCATACTTTTCAATGGTGATACTTTGAGGAAAACATGATCACCTACCTCAAAAGAGAGATCCTTCCTCATGTTGTCCGCATAACTCTTCTGCCTGCACTGAGCTGTTCTCATGTGTTTCTGTATCAGCTGAACTTTTTTGGCCAACTCTTCTACCAATATTGGTCCCATCAGCTTCCTTTCACCCACTTCATCCCAGAAAGCTGGAGTTCGACACCATTTACCATATAATGCCTCAAATGGAGCCATCTGTATACTGGAATAAAAAATGTTATTATATGAAAATTCAACCAAAGAAAGATGTTGGTCCCAAATTTCCTGATAATCCATCGAACAAGCACGTAACATATCCTCCAAAGTCTGAATTGTTCGTTCTGACTGCCCATCTGATTGAGGATGAAACACTGTACTAAAATTTAATTCAGTACCCAACGACTTCTGAAGGCCTTTCCAAAAGATAGAAGTGAACCTAGGATCATGGTCAGATACAATGGAGAGAGGAACTCCATGTAACCTGACTATCTCTTTATGATTCAAACGGGAAAGTTGATCTAGGGAAAACGTATCTCGTATAGCAAGGAAATGAGCAGATTTGGTCAAGCGATCAACAGTAACCCAGATTGCATTATTACCTCGGGGTGTCTTCGGCAATCCCACATCGAAGTATATGAATATATTCTCCCATTTCCACTCTGCCACTGGTAAAGGTTGGAGCATCCCTTTCGGTAACTGCCACACTGCTTTAACCTGCTGACAAGTCAAACACTTCACACTAAAATCAGCAATATCTCTTTTCATTCCTTCCCACCAGTAATACTCCCGTAGATCTCTGTACATCTTAGTACTTCCAGGATGAACTGAAAATAGAGAACTATGAGCTTCACATGACAACTCTCTCTTCAACTGTGAATCAAAAGTCACACACAATCTCTTCCCGATTCTCAAAACACAATCATTATCAATGTTGAATTCAGGCAACTTACCCTTCTGAACCATCTCTACATTTTCTGCAACTCACTGTCTTGCTTCTGTGCTTGCTTGATTATGTCTGATAGAGAAGATTTCACTGATACCTGAAACAAAACAGAAGAACATCCTGCACGAAAATATTCTATGCCAAAGTTCATCAGATCCTTAACCAAAGGATCTTGTTCTAAATGCAAAATTGTTAATGAAACATTACTTTTTCGACTCAAAGAATCATCCACTTTATTTGATTTTACTGAGTGGTAATGAATTGTACAATCATAATCCTTAATTAATTACAACCATCTCCTTTTTCTCATATTCAGTTCTTTCTGAGTGAATATATACTTTAAACTTTTGTGATCAGTATATATTTCACACTTTACTCCATACAAATGATGCCTCCAAAATTTTAAAGAGAAAACAACAACATCTAATTCCAAATCATGTGTAGGGTAATTTACCTCATTAGTTGTCAACTGTCGTGAAGCATAAGCAATTACCTGATCATTCTGCATTAGGACACAACCAAGTCCTTTTAATGAAGCATCATTGTAGATAACAAACTCACTATTCCTGGAAGTTAGTGCCAAAACTTGAGCATTCACCAATCTTCTTTTCAATTCCTGAAAACAATCATCACATTCTTTTGTCCTGATAAACATAACACCCTTCCGAGTTAGCTTAGTCATTGGACTGGATAACCATGAAAAATTTCTA
Source organism: Viscum album (assembly GCA_963277665.1). NCBI lineage: Eukaryota > Viridiplantae > Streptophyta > Magnoliopsida > Santalales > Viscaceae > Viscum > Viscum album. Next base: position 1,346,584,506 of record OY728148.1, on the reverse strand, counting down.
ACAAACCTTCAGTAATAGCCTGCCAACCCAAGCAAGCTACGAATCTCAGTTACATTTGTGGCTCTTGGTCATTATTCAACAACCTTTTTTTTTTCGGATCAACAGTTATCCCAACTTTAGAAATAATGTGACCATGGAAAGAAATTTGTTGCAACCAAAACTCACACTTTCTAGATTTCCCATACAATTTCTTTTATTTTATGGTTTGCAAGATAACCCTTAAATATCTTTCATGCTCCTCTTTAAATTTAGAAAACATCAAAATATCATCAATGAAAACCACCACAAACATATCCAAGAACTCATGGAAAATTCTATTCATTAAGTCCATGAATATAGCAGGTGCATTGGTTTGCACAAAAGGCATTACTAAAAATTCATAATGGATATATCTTGTACGAAACGCGGTCTTCGAAACATATGCTTCCTTTACCTTCAACTGATGGTACCCCGATCTCAGTTCAATCTTTGAAAAAAAAACTAAGCTCCCTGGACCTGATCAAGAAAATCATCGATATGAGGCAAAGGATATTTGTTCTTAACCGTGATGCTATTCAAGGCTCTATAATCAATGAAAAGTCTCATAGAACCATCTTTCTTTTTAACAAATAAAATAAGAGCACGCCATTGTGATGTTCTAGGTCGAATGAAACATCTCTCTAATAAATCTTGCAATTGCTCCTTCAACTCTAAATGTTCAATTTGATCCATTCGATAAAGGGGTTTTGAAATTAGCATAGCATCAGGAACTAAGTCAACAGTAAATTCAACTTCCCGATCTGGTATTATTCTAGGCAACTCATTAGAAAAAACATCAGGATACTCATTTACCACTAGCACATCATTAATCTGAATAGTTCCTTTATTTTCAACGATGTGTGCAAGGTAAAATTCATTTCCATATTTTACATGTTTCTCAGCCTCTTGATATGTTATCAACACTAGGGGTTCATTCATGTACACAAACTGAAAGTCTTTCTGAAGAAAAACTTCTTTAGCTCTACAGTCAATCTTAGCATGGTAAATAGAGAGCCAATCCATATGAAGGATAACATCAAACTCTACTAGATGTAGAAAAATTAGGTTTTTAAGTAGGTTCTTTCCTCGGATAAGGATAGGAAGATTCTTATAAATTCGTTTTTCCTCAGCATTCCCCCTAGGTGTTTTTACCAAAAGTTCAGGATTCATTTCTTTAGATGGTATTACCATTTTACTAGAAAAGTTTTCAGAGATGAAAGAATGTGTAGACCCCGAATCAAACAACACACTAGCATAATCTGAAAAAACAAACAAAGTACCTGATACAACATCATTTGATAGCCCGACATCTGCTGAAGTAGTCGCAAAGGATTTCACCACCCCTTTCTGCTTGTAGTCTAACTGCTTCCCATCACTCAACCTCTTTGTCAGATAATCATCTGCATAGTGACCCATCTCCTTGAACTTAAAACATTTCACTAACTGTAAATCAAATTTGGTCTTACCATCACCCTGATCTTTTTCAGTTCAATCACGAGCCTTATGTCCTATCTTACCACATCGGTAGCACTTTCCAAAATTCAGAAGGCATTCCCCATCATGCCTTTTACCGCATTTATCACAAACTAGAAACATAGTTTTCTTACCGTCAAACCATTTTGAAGAATTTTTTCCTTTATAATTCCACCTAGGTATGTTCTTCTGCTGGTTGTTATAGAACACTTGATCATAGGAAAACTCCATTTCCACCTTCCCAGCACATCAAACAAGATTTTCATAACTTTCAATCTCACGAGAAGCCAATTAACTTCGATATTTTTGCTTTAATCCTTAGTAAAAATGATTGATTTTACTATCAAGGTCTCTGATACAATTTGGAGCATACCTGGCCAATCGAGTGAACCTTTCTTCATAGGCAGCCACTGAGTCGTCCTCTTGCCTCAATTCCAAGAATTGTTTTTCCATCCTAAGCCGAACAACCATAGGAAAATACTTCTCAAGAAACATACCATTGAATTTATCCCAGTCGAGAGAATCAATCTCATCAGCGTCCCTGATATTTCTAACCATTGACCATCACTGATCTGATTTACCCTCCAAAATTTAAATAGTAAGACTAACCTTTTTATTGTCTGAACACCCCATGACATCAAAAATCTTCTCCAGTACTTTAATCCACCCTTCAGCTAGAACAGGGTCATATGATCCTCTGAATGATGGGGGATGTTGCCTCATGAAATGTTCCACCACTAACATGTTCCTCTGTGGTTGATCTGGCTGATCTCATGCATGTATACTGCCACCATTTATCGCTTGAGTCAACTACGCCATTACTGCAACCAACTGTTCAGTTCCAATGCCGACCATCTCAGGATGCTGATTTGGAAGGTCATTTCCTTCTGTATGCCTTCCTAGCACTGCTTCCCTGTTTCCTCTGTAGAAAACCATTATGAACAAACATGTCATAGATGAAGCAATATGGTAATATTCAAATGCAATATCATTTCAATCATACCATAAAAAAAATATTTTTGGATAATCATTTAATAAAATTATAACTCCTAAAGTTATCTAAACCGACCTCTGATACCAACTATAAGGCCCCAACCTTAAACCTTACTTAATCTTGAGTTATTACAAGATTACACATTGAGGATCTTTTCAAGTTTAGATTTTTAGAGCATTAGATCATAAAACATGCATCACATTCCACATTTAAACAAAGTGGTTACATAAAAGATAGTACTTATTTTTCCCATCAATGGAAACATGTTTAAAATAAAACATGGATTCTTTCTTGACACTTCCTTGACATTATCATCACATCATGTACCTTTCCCTTGACCTGTGAAAAACATTTCATAAACATGGGATGATCATAAAAAGCACAGTAACGGATCTAAAAATATGGAAAGGAAACATGATTACATGTATACATAAGAATCAATGAAATCATACTCTACTCATAAAACATAATCACTTTAACAGACCTCATCAACTCATGAATAAATCATAGAAATCATAAGACATAAAGGTAACTTGAGGCATTCATAACATTCTTACGTAGGGAGTAACCGTCTTGGTTACATTTGGAATACCCATCACAGTATATTCCCTAAATCTCTTTGTATAAACATAAACATTTAACTCTTTCATGTTACCCAATGCATTGGAGAGCTATATCGGGATCACCCACCCTTAGTTTATCACAAAACCACCCATCTTCATAATAATTCCCAAGAACCACAACATAATCGTATCACATAAAACATGCATAAAGGAAAGATAACATTTCCACCTTTCAATCACAAGATATCAATACAACACATTGATATAAAAACATTATTAAAACCATTTTCAATACCAAAATAAAAGAAAAGTAAAACATGGTATTTATTTTTCTTTTAAAAATAAGTTATGACTTGTAGAGGAAGCCGAAACTCAAACAATGGTCACGGCGGCGGAGAAGTTTTTGTCACCGCATATGTATGACAAAAACATTCACTTTTTGTCATTTAGTAAACGCTTCATATGACAAATATTCATTTTGGATAAAACTAAAAGTAAAAGTGTTTTATACACCGTATAAAAGAAGGTTGTTATAAAACAAAATATGCCTCAATGAATGGAGATTGAGATGAAGTCCCTTACCTCGGGTCCGACTTGACTCGATGATTCATTAATCTTTTTTTTACCAGGAAGGTTAAGTCAGAGGAAAAACCTCTGACCATTTATTAAACAGAAATAAAAAGTTCACAAAACAACGAAGAGGATGAGGGCGAACAAATTATGTACCACACCTAGATAGCCTCAACCAAGGGTGTAGGAGGGACTCAAGGTTGACCTCATCAAGGGGAATCCCGCCAGGCCAGCATGTACACCCAAACTCGATCGTTCTTTAATCCCATGAATAATAAACTTGATTTAATTTATACTTGATTAAGAACATTTTTTAAGTTCATTATTCCTTTTATATCACTTATTATCATGTCATGAACACTATGATATTATTTAAGTTAATAACGGTTGTTTTAACGTTCATTGTTACTTGAGTCAAAAATAAACTCTTTATAATTACAAGTTGTACATGTGGTAAAATATCCATTATATCCAGAATTTTATTCATGATTCAGATATCATATATACCATATATATCCAGTATATTCATGAATTTATAATATTACATAACATTTATAGGTAAGAAATGAAAAGCACCGTTCATGGAGATGATAAGTCATACATACGCATGAATGATACTTCCATTTCTATTTCATATTTAAGGGAATTAAAACATAATAATAGTATTTTAATTCCAGTATGGTATCATATATAACATCATTAAATATATCCTTTATATGTACCACATATGGTATTAACGAATCAAATCACTTTGAGGGGGCGGTAGTCCGCACTTCCTAAAATGAAAATATCGTGTATACCTATAATGGAAGCCAAAAAGGTATGCCATAAATGAAAAATACATAAGATTAAGGAAAACATAAAAATATTATATATCATATATAAATATAGTGACATCTTAATGGACACCTTTGATGGTGTTATAAGAATATTGAACAATCATTGTTTCGTGAGGCAGAAATTCGCCATCCACAGAAACAGTATGTTATTTAACCATTAGATGTATGTGTGTGTAAGTGTAGCTAAAATACTTATTATAAAAACTTCCTAGTATATGGAAGATACTAGTGTTGTTACAAAATAAATGAATAAAAATAGTTTAGGGGGTTGTAGAATCAAAATAAAACAAAAGAACACAAGTGAAGATGTTACCTTAAAAACGGGTAACTCTTTTTGATTTGAGATCAAAGGATTCATTGGAAAGACATCTACCCAAAGTGAGGCATCTAAGAGTAAGATAGGGAATTGGAGAGACACAATGATAAGTGGTTGTCTGAGCCAAAGGCTTGAGAGGTGTGGGTAAGGATGTAGAGGTGGAGGCCTTTTATAAGAGGAGAGGAGGGGCACTCTTGTAAAGTTACAAAATGTTACTTTATTTTCAAATGAATTTCGGATTTTAAAGGTCCCACATTGATTTATATCGAGGATAAGGTGATAAGGGTTAGAAATATACTCATCAAATAGGTTTTTGACAAGTGTAGGTCTTAGATTTCACATTATCTTTTTATTTTACTTAAATCGTTAAATAATGAGGTAATCGCTGCATCATCATGATGTCATAAATAATTTCATTTATTTAATGTCTGAAAATTATGAAAAACATACTATGATGTAGGAAATCCTTTTAGATTTTCAATGAATAATTATAGTCCAAAATATCATCTATGTATACAAAATTAAAAATGTTTTACTCACGTGATACATTCTTTGTTATATTTACATTCTTTAAAAAAATAAAAAGATAAAAAGTCACTTTCACACAAAAGCGATTCCATGGGGTCCCCAAGATTGGCACACGGCATCCCATGGTCGGACATGAGAAAACCAGTAGCATTAGGACATGTTTTGGTGTCATTATTTATTATTATGATATTATTTTATTATCCTTAACTACCCGATTAGTCATTAATCAAGATAATTAAAGATAATTACCGTCGTTACTATTCATAATGTCCAAAAACAGAAGAATATTGATTAGATAATTTGGACATTATGATTCCAAATATATAATCCATTTTACCAAATTCCAAACACAGAAATTGCAATAATTAATTTAAAAATAATTCCCGTTGTCAAAACAAATAGCGGGTTTTTTGAAACAATATCTATGAAAAGATTGGAATTAGTTTATGCCCAATTACAAAGTGAAATTAATCCTAATGACCACCATTGTATTAAATGGTAAAAATATATTCAAATTACACTTTAAGACAAATTAAAAAGATAATCTAACCATATAATTAAATTAGATGAGAAAGCAGTTTTGATGTAAAATGCAGTATTTTTTCACTATTCATTAAAAAAATGAACATTGTTATAAAATACCAAAAATTTATCCAATGTAAATTTAAATTTCCCAATCATAATGAATATGTTTATTTTTGACAAATAGAGCTTATGAAATTGTCAAAAGTTTGATTTAAAAATGGTTTTCCCTCAAAAGGCAGTAAAACAATATTTTAAAAATATCAGTGTATTCCAAGCTTAAGATTGGATTTATTCACATTTTAAGCCTCTAAAACACTATCTAATTCATAAATAGACATAGATAAAAATATATATTATTCATTAATTACTTGGGATGTTACATCCTTCCCCCATTTAGAAAATTTCGTCCCCACAATTTATTCACTTATCGAATAAGTGGGGGTATTTAGCCCTCATTGAATATTCAGATTCCCATGTTGCCTCTTCAATCATGTGGTTTTCCAAAAAAACTTTACATGATAAATCACCTTATTCCGTAACACATTCTCCCTATGGTCAAGAATCTGAACCGGTTTTTCCTCATAAGATAGATTATCTTCCAGCTGAACTACCTCTCGACTCAAAACATGAGATGGATCTGGCATGTACTTCCTTAACATTGAAACATGAACAACATTGTGTACCTGAGATAAAATCGAAGGTAAAGCCACTCGATATGCAATTGATCCCACTCTATTCATAATTTCATATGATCCAACGAACCTTGGACTCAGCTTTCCTTTCTTACCAAATCGCATCATACTTTTCCATGCTGATACTTTGAGGAAAACATGATCACTTACCTCAAAAGAGAGATCTTTCCTCCTGTTGTCCGCATAACTCGTCTGCCTACTCTGATCTGTTCTCATGTGTTTCTGTATCAGCTGAACTTTCTATGCCAACTTTTCTACCAATTCTGGTCCCATCATCTTCCTTTCACCCACTTCATCCCAAAAACATGGAGTTCGACACTGTTTACCATATAATTCCAAAAATGGAGCCATCTGTATACTGGAATGAAAAATGTTATTATATGAAAATTCAACCAAGAAAAGATGTTGGTCCCAACTTCCCTGATAATTCATCGAACAAGCACGTAGTATATCCTCTAAAGTCTGAATTGTTCATTATGACTGCCCATCTTATTGAGGATGAAAAGCTGTACAAAAATTAAATTCAGTACCCAACGACTTCGGAAAGCCTTTCCAAAAGTTAGAAGTGAACCTGGGATCACGGTCAGATACAATGGAGAGAGGAACTCCAAATAACTTGACTATCTCTTTAAGATTCAAATGGGAAAGTTGATCTAGGGAAAAAGTATCTCGTATAGCATGGAAATGAGCAGATTTGGTCAAGAGATCAACAATAACCGAGATTGCATTATTACCTCGGGGTGTCTTCGGCAATCCCACAACGAAGTCCAGGGATATATTCTCCCATTTCCACTCTGGCACTAGTAAAGGTTGAAGCATCCCTTTCAGTAACTTCCACTCTTCTTTAACCTGCTGATAATTCAAACATTTCACAACAAAATCAGCAACATCTCTTTTCATTCCTTCCCACCAGTAACACTCCCGCAAATCTATGTAATCTTAGTACTGCTAGGATGAACTGAAAACGGAGAACTATGAGCTTCACATAAGAACTCTCTCTTCAACTGTGAATCACAAGGCACACACAATCTCTTCCCAAATCTCAAAACACAATCATTATCAATGTTGAATTCAGGAAACTTACCCTTCTGAACCATATCTACCTTTTTCTGCAACTCACTGTCTTGCTTCTGTGCTTACTTGATTCTGTCTGATAGAGAAGATTTCACTGATACCTGAAACAAAACAGAAGAAAATCCTGCACTAAAAAATTCTATGCCAATGTTCATCAATTCCTTAACCAAAGGATCATGTTCCAAACACAACATTGTTAATGAAGTATTACTTTTTCGACTCAAAGCATCAGCCACTTTATTTGCTTTTCCTAGGTGGTAATGAATTGTACAATCATAATCCTTAATTAATTACAGCCATCTCCTCTGTCTCATGTTCAGTTCTTTCTGAGTGAATATATACTTTAAACTATTGTGATCAGTATATATTTCACACTTTACTCCATAAAATGATGCCTCCAAATTTTTAAAGTGAAAACAACAGCAGCTAATTCCAAATCATGTGTAGGGTAATTTACCTCATGAGTTTTCAACTGACATGAAGCATAAGCAATTACCTGATCATTCTGTATTAGGACACAACCAAGTCCTTTTAAGGAAGCATCATTGTAGATAACAAACTCACTATTCCTGGAAGGTAGTTCCAAAACTGGAGCATTCACCAATATTCTTTTCAATTCCTGAAAACATTCATCACATTCTTTTGACTAGATAAACTTAACACCCTTCTAAGTTAGCTTAGTCATTAGATTGGATAACCGTGAAAAATATCTATCAAACCTTCGGTAATAGCCTGCCAAACCAAGGAAAGTACGAATCTTAGTTACATTTGTGGGTCTTGGCCATTCTTCAACAACCTTTGTTTTTTCCGGATCAACAGTTATCCCATATTTAGAAATAATGTGACCAAGGAATGAAATTTGTTGCAACCAAAACTCAAACTTGCTGAATTTCCCATACAATTTCTTTTCATTTAAGGTTTGCAAGATAACCCTTAAATATATTTCATGCTCCTCTTTACTTTTAGAAAACACCAAAATATCATCAATGAAAACCACCACAAACATATCCAAGAACTCATGGAAAATTCTATTCATTAAGTCCATGAATACAACAGGTGCATTGGTTTGCCGAAGAGGCATTACTACAAATTCATAATGGCTATATCTTGTACAAAACGCGGTCTTCGGAACATCTGCTTCCTTTAACTTCAACTGATGGTACCCCGATCTCAGGTCAATCTTTGAAAAAAAACTGAGCTCCCTGGAGCTGATCAAACAAATCATCGACATGAAGCAAAGGATATTTGTTCTTAACAGTGATTATATTCAAGGCTCTATAATCAATGAAAAGTCTCATAGAACCATCTTTCTTTTTAATAAATAAAACAGGAGCACCCCATGGTGATGTTCTAGGTCGAATGAAACTTCTCTCTAATAAATCTTTCAATTGCTCCTTCAACTCTAAAAGTTCAATTTGAGCCATTCGATAAGGGGGTTTTGAAATTCTCTTAGCATCAGGAACTAAGTCAACAGTAAATCCAACTTCCCGATTTGGTATTATTCTAGGCAACTCATTAGGAAAAACATCAGGATACTCATTTACTACCGGCACATCATTAATCTGAACAGTTCCTTTATTTTCAATGATGTGTTCAAGGTAACATTAATTTCTATCTTTTACAGGTCTCTTAGTCTCTTGATATGTTATCACCAGTAAGGGTTCATTCTTGTACACAAAATGAAAGTCCTTCTGAAAAAAAACATCTGTAGCTCTACAGTCAATCTTAGCATGCTAAATAGAGAGCCAATCCATACCCCGGATAACATAAAACTCTACTAGAGGTAGAACAATTAGGTTTTCAAGTAGGTTCATTCCCTGGATAAGGATAGGAAGATTCTTATAAATTCGTTTTGCCTCAACATTTCCCCCAGGGGTTTTTACCACAAGTTCATGAGTCATTTATTGAGATGGTATTCCCATTTTACTAGAAACGTTTTCAGATATGAATGAATTTGTAGACCTTGAATCAAACAACACACTGGCATAATCTGAAAAACAAACAAAGTACCTGATACAACTTCATTTGATGGCCCGACAACTGCTGATGTAGTCGCAAAGGATTTCACCACCCCTTTCTGCTTGTAGTCTAACTGCTTCCCATCACTCAAGCACTTTGTCGGACAATCGTTTGCATACTGACCCATCTCATTGCAGTTAAAACATTTCACTAACTGTAAATCAAATTTAGTCTTACCATCACCCTAATCTTTTTCAGTTCAATCACGAGCATTATGTCCCATCTTACGACATCAGTAGCACTTTCCAGAATTCAGAAGACATTCCCCAGCATGCCTTTTACATCATTTATCACAGACTAGAATCTTAGTTTTCTTACAGTCAGACCATTTTGAAGAATTGTTTCCTTTATCCTGCCACCTCGGTCCCTTCATCTGCTGGTTGTTATAGAACACTTGATCATCAGAAAACTCCATTACCACCTTCTCAGTACATCGAACAAGCTTTTTATAACTTTCAAACTCATGAGAAACCAATTCCCTTCGATATTTTTTCTATAATCCTGAGTAAAAACCAATTGATTTTACTATCATGGTCTGTGATACAATTTGGAGCATACCTTGCCAATAGAGTGAACCTTCCTTCATAGGCAGCCACTGAGTCGTCCTCTTGCCTCAATTCCAGGAACTGTTTTTCCATCCTAAGTCGAACAGCCTTAGGAAAATACTTATCAAGAAACATACCATTGAATTCATCCCAGTCGAGAGCATTGATTTCATCAGCATCCCTGATATTTCTAACCATCGACCACCACTGATCTTCTTTACCCTCGAAATGGTAAATAGCAAGACTAACCTTTTGATTTTCTAAACACCCCATGACATCAAAAATCTTCTCCAGTGCTTTAATCCACCCTTAAGATGGCACAGAGTCAGATGATCCTCCGAATGATGGAGGATGTTTCCTCATGGAATGTTCCACCACTGACATGTTCCTCTGCGGTTGATCTGGCTGATCTCGTGCATGGATACCGTCACCATTTATCGCTTGAGTCAACTGTGCCATTACTGCAACAAACTATTCAGTTCCAATTCCGCCCATCTCAGGATGCTGATTTGGAAGGTCATTTCCTTCTGCATGCCTTCCTAGCACTACTTCCCTGTTTCCTCTGCAGAAAACCATTCTGAACAGACATGTCTTATATGAAGCAACGTGGTAATCTTCAAAGGCTATATCATTTCAATCATGCCATAAAAAACTATTTTTGGATAATAATTTAATAAAATTGTAACTCCTAAAGTTATCTAAACCAACCTCTGATTCCAACTATAAGGCCCCAGCCTTAAACCTTACTTAATCATGTGTTATTACAAGATTACACATTGAGGATCTTTTCAGGTTTAGAGTATTAGAGAATTATATCATAAAACGTGCATCACATTCCACATTTAAACAAAGTGGTTACATAAAATATAGTACCCATTTTTCCCATCAATGGAAACATATTTAAAATAAAACATGGATTCTTTCTTGACACTTCCTTGACATTATCATCACATCATGTACCTTTCCCTTGACCTATGAAAAACATTTCAAAGACTTGGGATGAGCATAAAATGATCAGTAAGGGATCTAAACATATGGAAAGGAAACATGAGTATATGTATACATAAGAATCAATGAAACCATACTCTACTCATAAAACAGAAGCACCTTAACATACCTCATCAAATCAGGAATAAATCATAGAAATCATAATACATAAAGGTAACTTGAGGAATTCATAACATTATTATGTAGTGAGTAACCCTCTTGGTTACATTTAGAATACCCATCACAGTATATTCCCTAAATCTCTTAGGATAAACCTTAACGTTTAACTCCTTCACGTTACCCGATGCATTGGAGAGCTATATCAGGCTCACCCACCCTTAGTTTGTCAAAGAACCACCCGTCTTCATAATAATTCCCAAGAACCACAACATAATCGTATCACATAAAACATGCATAAAGGAATCATAACATTTCCACCTTTTAATCAAAAGATATCAATAAAACACATTGATATAAAAACATTATGAAAACCATTTTTAATACCAAAATAAAATAAAAGTAAGACATGGTATTTATTTTTCTTTTAAAAAGAAGGTATGGCTTGTAGAGGAAGCCGAAACTCAAATAATGGTCACGACAGCGGAGAAGTCATTGTCCCCACATACGTACGACAAAAACATTCACTTTTTATCGTTTAGTAAATGCTTCGTATAAAAAAATATTCCTTTTAGATAAATGTAAAAGTAAAAGGGGTTTATACACCGTATAAAATAAATTTGTTATAAAACAAAATATTCCTCAATGAATGGAGATTGAGATGAAGTCCCTTACCTCAGGTCCGACTTGACTCGATCATTCTTTAATCTCCGGAATAATAAACTTGAGTTAATTTCTACTTGCTTAATAACCCTTTTCAAGTTCATTATTCCTTTTATATCACTTATTACCATGTCATGAACACTATGTTATTATTTAAGTTAATAACGGTTGTTTTAACGATCATTGGTACTTGAGTCAAAAATAAACTCTTTATAATTACAAGTTGTTCATGTGGTAAAATAACCATTATATCCAGAATTGTATTCATGATGTAGATATCATATATATCATATATATCCAGTATATTCATGCATTTATAATATTACATAACATTTAGAGGTAAGAAATGAAATGCACCATTCATGGAGACAGTAAGTCGTACGTACGGATGAACGCTACTTCAATTTCTATTTCATATTTAATGGAATTAAAACATAATAATAGTATTTTAATTTCCTATATGTTATCATATATAATATCATTAAATATATCCTTTATATGTACCATATATGGTATTAACGAATCAAATCACTTTGAGGGGGCGGTAGTCCGCACTTCCTAAAATGAAAATATCGCGTATACCCATAATGGAAGCCATAAAAGTATGCCATAAATGAAAAATAAATAATATTAAGGAAAAAAACATATTATATATCATATATAAATATAGTGACATCTTAATGGCCACCTTTTAAGGTGTTAGAATAATATGGAACAATCATCGTTTCGTGAGGCAGAAATTCGCCATCCACGGAAATAGTATGTTCTTTAACCATTAGATATAAGTGTGTGTAAGTGTAGCTAAAATACTTCTTAGAAAAACATCCTAGAATATGGAATATACTGCTGTTGTTACAAAAGAAATGAATAAATAGAGGTTAGGGGGTTGGAGAAGAAAAATAAAACAAAAGAACACAAGTGACGACCTTACCTTAAAACAGGTAACTCTTTTTTATTTGATCTCAAAGGCTTCCTTGGGAAGAATTATTCCCAAAGTGAGGATTCTAGGAGTAATAGAGGGATTTGGAGAGACAAAATGAGTATGGTTTGGCCGAGTCAAAGGCTTGATAGGTGTGGGTAAGGAGGTAGAGGCGGGGGCCTTTTATAAGAGGAGCGGAGGGGAACTCTTGGAATAATACAAAATGTTACTTTATTTTCAAATGAGTTTCGGATTTTAAAGGTCCCGCATTGATGTATTTTTAGGATAAGGTGATAAGGGTTCGAAATATAATCATCCAATAGGTTTTTGACAAGTGTAGGTTTAGATTTTTCATTATCTTTTTATTTTATTTAAATCGTTAAATAATGAGGTAATCACTGCATCATCATGATGTCAAAAATAATTTAATTTATTTAATGTCTAAAAATTATGAAAAAATAATATGATGTAGGAACTCTTTATAGATTTACAATGAATAACTATAGTCCAAAATATCATCTATTTAGAAAAAATTTAAAATGTTTTACTCAGGTGATACATTCTTTGTTATATTTACTTTCTTTAAAAAAAATAAAAAGATAAAAAGTCACTTTCACACAAAAGCGATTCCACGGGGTTCCCAAGATTGGCACAAGGCATCCCATGGTCGGCCATGAGACAACCAGTAGAATTATGACACATGTTGGTGTCATTATTTATTATTATGATATTATTTTATTATCCTTAACTACCCAATTACTCATTAATCAAGATAATTAATGATAATTACCGTCATTACTATTCATATTGTCCAAAAACACAAGAGTATTGATTACATAATTTGGACCTTATTATTCCAAATATGTAATCCATTTTACCAAATTCTAAACACATAAACTGCAATAATTAATTTAAAAATAATTCCCGTTGTCAAAACAAATAGCTGGTTTTTTGAAACAATATCTATGAAAAGTTTTGCATTAGTTTATGCCCAATTCCAAAGTGAAATTAATACTAATGACAACCATTGTATTAAATGGTAAAAATATATTCAGATTACACTTTACGAAAAATTAAAAAGATAATCTAACAATATTATTAAATTAGATGAAAAAGCAGTTTTGATGTAAAATGCAGTATTTTTTCACTTTTCATTTAAAAAATGAACATTGTCAGAAAAATACCAAAAATTTATGCAATGTAAATTTCAATGTCCCAATCATAAATAATATGTTTTTTTTACAAATAGATCTTATAAAATTGTCAACAGTTTGATTTAAAAATGGTTTTCCATCAAAAGGCAGTAAAACAATCTTCAAAAAATATCAGTGTATTCCATGCTTAAGAATGGATTTATTCTCATTTTAAGCCTCTAAAACACTATCTAATTCATAAATAGACATAGATAAAAATATATATTATTCATTACTTACTTGGGATGTTACAATTCATGGATCTGATGATTTTATTATGATGTTTTTTTCACTTATACCAAATAATCATGTTCAAATCATATTACTGTGACACTCTTCACACAATACATATCATATGTTACTAACCAAAATATAAAACTAACCACATTCATTAATATCCCCATGTATCTTAGGTATATGTTACATGCAACCCACATTTTATAATTAGAAATAATATTAGATACTACGATCTTCATTTTTTTGGATTACCCCTGATGGGTTTTATGTTTATAGTCTAATAAGAGGGGTTTTAGGGGAGTCTAGTAGTGTTGGTTAACTGTGGGATAAACCCTTCATCTAATAAGGTTTCAGAAGGTCTACTAGAGGGTTGGTGTGGGAAATTGTCTTTCTTGTAGTAGTTGGCTATTAGAACACTATTTGTTAGTATCCAATGGTCAATAGGTGGGTACACATAAACCATACCCTACGAGAGGAAGAGTTATTTAATTATTTATGCAACCCCCAAATAATATAATTGTCACCACCTTCCAGGAGATATATGGACTCGTCTTGCAAGTGGTTTTGATCTGGATCAGTTTAGTAAGGGAATAATATATTATGATAACTACAAACCTTCATTTAATTTAATAACCCCTCTCCATAAATATAATTGAGTTCATTCAAACTTAAATTCTCACCTAGGACATCTTTGGTTATCCCAAATTGAATCCTCTTCAGATCAAATTATCAATCAACGTTGAGAACCACATTTATAAATTTTCATCAATTGTTTTTATATATATCGTACATCATTGGATCTATCTAATTTATATAAATGGATTGAATACTTAAATGATATAATAATTTTGGATCTGACTATCAATAATTACTACATTTAAATTCATTATAGAATAATATGATTTTTTTCAGAACAAAAATCCCATTGGTTCTTTGTTTAGGAAATGTTGTTGTATTTAATTCCATTGGATTACATCATTTTACAATGTAATAATTTGGATACTTTGGAGTTTTATATTATTTTATTTGTATTATTCCATCTATACTAGTAATTATAGTTTTTCTTATAAATTTCATCCATATGTGTATTTATATTTCAAGTTTTATATATTTGGTTGTTACATGAATTAGAATTATTTCATGAACACTACTTACATACTCATGGAATGTTGTTTCTAAAATAGTGGGATAATATATATTATGGTGTTATCTTATAATTGGATTTTAAAATGAATTTTAAGGAATTAATTTTGAAATGTGATTATTTTTTAGCATTTTATAAAAGTTGAATACTCCCATGTAATTGTTCGATAAAATAAATTTAAAGCATGATTTTTATGGTTTCATAGTTGATGACACATTTGAATGGTTTTGATTTGGTAAAACTAATTGTGATCAATGAGAATGGATGGAGACGTCATCATCGATTTATTCCTTCCCCATAGAATTATTTTTCTAGGGTTATTTGTGCACATGGTTTCCTATGTTTTTGAAAGGAGAAACTCTTGGGGAGTGAACTCTTACTCTGAGAATGGTTTCTATAGGGTAATGTAAAAAACTAGTGGCATATTGGTCCAATAAATTCTTCATTTATTATAACTGACTAAAAATTTGTGATAACCAAAGGAAAAGTTATATATATTGTTATATGTGAAAATAATTCTAATGGTAAATAAATTCTTTGAAAACCTTTTTTTAATGATATGTACATTAAATTATGAAAACAGGTGAATTTCTAGTTTTCTATCATGTTAAGAGAAGTTGTATCTCATTAATTTCATTTATTTCATTAATAATACTTAGTTTTTTTATACAATTTTTTTGAGAAATACTTGATAACATCTAACAGGTATTCATTTTCCCAAACCGTGCATACACATTTATGTGTATGTTGTTACCGTTTGGCCTAATGGTGGTAAAGGAAAGGATTCACATGATGGGTTTGGGTTTTCTCATTAATAGAATGTTGGATTATATAAGTGAAAAAAAAATTCAATGGTGTTTTGGTTCTTGATTCATTGATTCTTTGGTGAGGTTTTTTAGTTTCAGGATCCCATTTCCCTCACATTTCTATCTCCTCCATAGGGGAAATTTATTTTATACAAACTTTTTCATCCTTTATGCTACAAAAATATGATCTATGGTTGTTAAATAATTCCCAAATGAAGTTCTTGGATTCCCCATAAATTTTTTTCTATCCAATGGTGATTTTAAATACCATTTTTTAATTATCTTATACTGAATAAGATTTCAAATTGTTTTGTAACCTTTATTGGTTCACGAAAAAATATTATTTCTGGAATATTTTTTCTATTACAATTGTCATCAATTTTTTTTGGGATGTAATGGTAGACTGTATATTGTAATGTGGGTACGTAAGGGGTATGTTACGAGCTATTGATTGAAAAAAGATCATCATTATGTGGCATCAGTCACTACTGGTGGTAAACAAATGTGTCTTTTGGGATCTGAGGTGTTTGATTCTAGTGCACTCTTTTCATTACCCACTAATTATTTTTGATTTTTTTTAGTTTTAAATTAGAATTTAAACTTTGATATCACGTTCTTATGTCCACTTTTTTATCATGTATAGAACCATTCCCCTCTAAAATAATACATGTATTTCATCTGTAAGGTGTTTAATATGAAGCTCAGAAGGGATATCCAAATTTAATCAGAATTTGATCAATGTAGTAGTTCACACCATCTGAGATATGTAATAAATTGTGGCACATGTACCCATTCGGTCTAAGGAGGTGGATACATGAATGTATAAATATGTTGATAGATTCTATGAGTTCTTTATTAGAATACACCATCATTTATTTGAATGAATGATCTATATGAGGTAGATTATTGGATTGAAAATATTGAAATTTTATTTGATTCCTAGAATCCTCTGACTCTTTCAAAGTTAGGTGTGTTGTCTTCTTACAATAATGTATATGTATAAGATTAAGGGACTCAGTTATTTTTGAGGAATGTAACGAGGTGTTATAGTGGAAAGACAAGAAGTACATTTATACCAATAAATTTACCCAGATTCTATGAAATTAAAAAACATTGGAATTTATTAATTGTGATAATGGGAATTAGATGATGATATATTATACCAATCAATTCTATGAGAATGCAGGGATTTCATATGAGGTTATGTCTATTGAAAATATGAGGGATCAAAGGTTTCATGTGGTTAGTAAACAATATTTACAATCAAAAGTATTCATTTTAAATATTTTCACCTATTATATGCTAATTGATTGGTTTTTGATGGTTTTTATTGACTAGGTGGGTATGTCCTAGATGAATATGGTTACATCTACATTTAGTAACAGTTTTAGTTGTTATTTTATATGGAAGAGGAATAAGAGAATTTTTCATATATGAAAATTTATTGTACTTCTCTAAATCCTTTTAGTAGAATATAATCACCACCAAGTGGCTTTACATGTTACTAATGCGTCCAAATGAGACACACATAGTGCTTTCGTACCTTGTACCCAAAGACATTAAATTAATGTGGATGCAACATTAATTTGAATTGATTATTCATGGATTTTTATTATTTATGTTCTATTTTATTATTATTGAATCATAGAGGATATATGGTTCCATTCAATACATTGACTAAAATATGGTTCTTGTTAGATTCTCCAATAATGAAGAAGTTATATGTAGTTAAAGATACTCTAATGAATGTTTATATGGGACTTAATATGATGACAATTACGATTTTTGTTCCCTTAGCCTTACAAACATGTGTATTAAATATAGGCGCTTCTCCGTCATTCATATAGAATTATACAGTGGATTTTATAAAGTATACAATGGAAATAATTCCATTACATTTTTGAATTGGATATTCCAATAGGAAGGAAAATGATTCATGGTTTCTGATGTCCCACATGCCATTTCTTTTTAATGTGAATTAGAGCTGGTTGAAAACATTCTAGTTCTCTAATATGAACTCTTTTATGTTAATATTTATATAGATATGTTAACTTCTCCCTTATATTTCATTTATTTTTTTCATTATCAATTGTCTTTTATTTTTTCTATTGGGATCCCACATAAGTTTCATGGTGAGTGGGACATAAGTTTCTCTCTAGTGGGACCTTCCCCACAATGTGTGGAACCTTTTTATTGTTGTATGTTGTAGAACTGGGACAAAAAAAATAGTGGTGAGCTTCCATAGATAGTCAATGAGTTTCTTGATCTTTTTTTAGATTACCATTTTGTTTTTTCTTTAGAGAGAGGTGTATTTCTAGATTTATCTGATTTTGGGAACTCGACCAATAACCATACAATCTTACCATATAGATCTAACTGAATTGAAGGAGTTGTAAATTTTATTGCATGATCTAAAATCTAAGGTATTTATATTATTGATTGTATCAACTTGGGAATCCTCTAATCTATTTTCAAAAATTGATGATGAGAATCTATATTTTATTTTTGATTGTTAAAATATAGGTTGAGAAATTATTAATAATAAATAATACATACCCTATATCAATGAATTGGTCAATAGGTTGAAATGGGAAATTTGTTTTTAAAAAGATGTTCTCCATTCTAGTTTTATCATCTCAAAATAAATGATATGTATTGTCAAAAGTCTACTTTTGGAAGTAGGTATGTCCATGTTGAGTACCATATGATAATTTTGACCTAAATAAAACTCAATTTTTATTGTTTTAATTAAACATAATTTCCACTAATATCATTAATAATATTTTGTGAGTTTCCTGAGTGACATTTTGATGTATTCTAAGAACATATAAAAATGTTTTTTCATATATGTCGTACTTTTGGGATCAAAATGGATCATCTTCTACGTGAAGAACTTTGACAATTTTAATTTTCAATTTGATATCTAATTTTCATGGGAAACATGATGTTGGATCCTGATATCTTAGTTGAACGTAAAAAGGAAAGGGTGGTCATTTCATTGGATGAAACCAAAAATGTCTTTGATTTTCATATATTTTTGGGTTTGGTAGGATATTTTTGTTGGTTTTCAAATTATTTCACAGATATTTATTCTCATTTGACTGCCCTCACATGGAATTGGGATATTTTCTTAATGGAGTGTAATTTTTTTAATATATCATTGTGATGAAACAATATTTAAAATAAATACTGATATTGATTACACCATCTAATGGACTAGTCAATATGGTTTATTGTGATTCTTATTTTATATGCATAAGATACATATTTATGAAAATAGATCATGAGGTGGCTTATATAACACATAATTTTGACCTCTTAAGTGGAATTATCCAACGCATGACATTGAATATTTTGATGTGAAAAAATCCTTTAAAATTTATCATCATTATAATTTCATGGAATGATTTTATGATTTAATCAATCCAAAAGAGTTTGGGTGATATGTTTTATTTAAAATATTTGAACAATCTAAAGAGATAATCAATGGAATACTTCGATTCATTCAATATTTTAATTTATTATAATATGTTAAAGTTTAATGTAGTTAAAAACACTCCTATTAGGAATTTTCCTCAACATACATGAAGAAAAAAAGTATGAGTATGATTTAATGGGAAATATCACATAGATTCAATTAAGATTAAGGGATAAGGAGTCTTGTTTTTTATAGATATAATATATCTAAATTATATTTCCTTGATATGATTGTCTCAAGACATGGGAATTATAAAGAGTTTTAAGAAATCATAAATTCCTTATATAGTGTGGTGACTATTAGAGGGTTCCTCCCTGTATGAAAGGTATCCATTATTTTTGAAACTTAATCATTGTACATAGACCTCAAGGAAGTCTATTTTGGGAGATTTTCATCTTTTATTTTTTGTTTTCCACTGTGGTAATAAAAATATATTTTATTACATGTGGTTCTAGTTATTTTGGTTTGTCATAAAATGGGATATATATGACTATGTATCATGTTACATCTTCCAAAAAATAAATTCTATGCACCGAAGGATTTCATATTTATTTCAAACTCTCTCTAAGACCATTTGGAAATAGAAAGATATTTCAATGGAATTATTGGATTACCTAAAGCACCCCATGGTAAAAATTATATATGAGAATTAATTGATTGGTTATCCAAGACATAAAATTCAACATAAATTATGGATATAATCAATGTTAATAAATATTGAATTTTTTTTATTCCGAAAATCAAAAGGCTTCAGGAAATTCATTTTTTCATTTTTTTAGATAGGGACCCTCTCTTTTCTGTAATGATTTGGAAGGGCCTTCTGAACATAATGGGATATTTGGTCACTTTGTTCACAACATATCATACCCAAATGTATGGGATGAAAGAAGCATATAATAAAATTTTTGAGGTTATGATATTTGATTATTTTTTACACTTCGGTGGTGTATTGGATGGCCACTTTTCCATGTTATGTTTACTTATTGTAAAAGATAACAACTATCCATCAAGATGGAATCATTTTATTCTTTGAATGGCCAACCTTATTTATTTATTCTTTTGTTGTTTTAGTTTGGAGCGGAATCCTTATTTGGAATGATCTTGGTATAAGAGAAGAAAAAAAATGTCTATTTGATACTACAATGTTTGGTGAAAGACCATAGATGATATAAGTTTATACAGAATGTGGTCATATCCCTTTAGAGTTATCGATTAGTGATGAAGTGTTCTTGAATGTATCATCCTAGTTAGGTCACATATGACCAAGAAGATAAATAAATATTACTAAAAGGTATTTGGGACCATTGGAGATCATTCAACATACAATAAATGTGTATTATATATTAGATTTTCCATATAATATTTTTCAATAATGTATTCCATTTGAATAAAAAGAAATTTATTAGCTTAACCATTATCATGCTCTAGATTTGGAATACATTTGAATAGATCCATATATGTCTATTATTTAAAAACCATTGTGATTTTTTCAATCTCAATTGAAGGATATATATATATATGATGCAAATACCATTTATTTGAGTTAAATAGAAACATGGATATTAATCACATGATATATGGGAGCGAGTGTTTATAATGAGGGAGCTGTGGCCTCCTATACTTTTGTACTATAATACCTTATCTTATGATTTTAGGTGTATAAATCAATATGTGGGGAGGTGTATTATAAAATCCCAAATTTGTTTCATTTAATATCATAATCTTGTTTTTTCCCTAATTTATTTTTTTCATATGATAATT
This sequence comes from Viscum album, assembly GCA_963277665.1. Taxonomy (NCBI): domain Eukaryota; kingdom Viridiplantae; phylum Streptophyta; class Magnoliopsida; order Santalales; family Viscaceae; genus Viscum; species Viscum album. Next base: position 1,346,563,045 of record OY728148.1, on the reverse strand, counting down.
TTTTTGTATTTTTATTTTAAATGATGGATAATAGGTGTGTCTAGAAGTGTTGTTCGGTTGTGGAATCAACCCTACAGCAAATAAAAACATAGGAGGTCCATCAAAAATAATTTCATGTTCACCGAATAATAAATGAAATTTGGAAAATTCTATAACATTATGTTATAGATATTGTCTTATCAATGGGAGTAGTATAGTGCAGGAATTCCACATTAAACTGTCAAAAAACTAGTTTTTCATAATGAGTCAGTCAGTGTTGGGCTAGTGGCTAGCTATTAGAGTTGATTTGGCATGGTTCAGTAAATGATATTTCATAATTTTCTCACCAAAATCTTCCATTTTATTTTTTAATTCCCTCCATCAAAACAATTTCACTTTTTTCAAACATAATGGATCTCCTTGGAAATCTTTTACTCTCCTAATGTAAATCATTACTGGACCAAAGTATTGATCAAACTCTTTAACCAATGTTGGTATGTTTATCAATCTTTTAGTGTCAAATATTATTATTTTTGGATCTCCCATGGTTCTCTCTATGGATCAACTATGTCAACTATGGGGTAACTATGGAACTGATTTTATAATGGTATTCCTTTTAGATCATTAATTGAATTGAATGTTCTTGTCTAGATCTATAATTCCATTTTTATGTTATTCCATAATTATAGTGGTATGTAAATCCATTTGGTTTTTATATTATAAAATTGATAATTTATATATTATTTATTGGGACTTATTTATTTTGGATCCTTCTATGATTAATAGGATCCTTATATTGTATTGCACCGAGGTTTAAAATGTATATTGAAATTTCAAGTGTTTTTAGGTAGGTGGTTTGATGAATTTAAAATATTCTATGAACATTACATGCTTTTTATTGAATTATTGTTTCTAAAATATTCGTAGAACATGGTTTATATATATATCTTGAAATATAATGTGGAAATGGTTTTTAAGGCATAACTAGTGATGTGTGTCTGTTCTAGAAATATTTTATAAAAATGGATTTATACCTTTTAATTTTCAATATAAATGGTTTTATTGTATTATTTTTTGGATTTACAATTTAAGGAAACTTTCAATTCTTTTAATATGGTAAATTTGATTGTGATCAAGGATTAGTCTGGGAGACATCCTTGGGGATGACCTCTTTCTCAGTATACCTATACTAATATAGTAATGTGTGCACCATGATACCTTTTTTCCGAAATGAGGTTATCTTTGGAGTGAAATATTACACCCTAGTCCTATTTTTCTCAGTTAATGTGAACAACAGGTGGCCTATCGATCATGTTAATTTTTTTGGGATTTTCACATCTTTTAATTTTTGTTAACCTAAGAGAATATTTTATTTATTGTAATAACTGAAAATATTGATTTTAATGTTATATAAATGTATTGTAAAACTAGGGTTTGTGGTATGTTTTTTAATATGTGAACATGGATGAATTTTTATGTTTTATAAAAAATTTATAAAAAAATTAACTTATGATTTATATTTTTCATTTATTATAATGAGTTTATCTTTTAAATTAAACTTATAAAAAACTTGTTGTGATCCAACTGAGATTTTATTTTTTCACACACTACATATACCCTGGGTGTGTGTGGATCGTGTTTGGTATAATACAAAAAAATACCGGAATCATAATTTTGTAGGGGGTTTACTTGACAGGATTGTGTGGGTTTATATAGGTGACTAAATTCCACATGGATTTGGGGATTTCTACATTTTTAGAACATTGCTTTGTTTTTGTATTTTTGGCACATGTTTTCCAAACTTCTGTATCTCCCCCATTTTGGAATTTTATCTACATAACAGATTTTCTATTATTCATGTTATCATACTTGTATTTGGTTGTGGATAAAACATTCCCAAAGGTAGATGTTGGATGGACAAGTTCTTTTTGTCGTCCTATGGGGATCAAGAATTCCTTTTGGGATGAGTTACATAACAACTTGGGTTACCAATAGTTCAGAAATTGATGTTGGTTCCTGAAGCCTTTCATGGGAGTGACTTAAAATCATATGTGATCGATAATACAAATATGTGTAAGCATGTAGAAACATATTTCCTACTTCAATATTTCTATAAATGGAATAATCCTTCATTACATTCATTAGTTCGAGTGAAATTCAATTTTAAAAATGTTACATTACCTAAGAGAGACCTCAATTAATTCATATTTTTAACTATACATAAATATAAACTATAATAAGATTTAAGTTCAAGCTCATACAATATTATAAGAAAAATTCAAGGATGAAGTAATCTAAGTCAATTAAAATACCTAGCATGTAACTGTGAAGATTCAATAATGAAAATTTATAGAATAATTTTAACACATTAAACTAAATCATACATCAATTCAAAATATTAATATTTATTTATATACAATAAATTATTGTATAAACTATATAAATTAACAATACATATAATTAAATATGAAAGAAACTACTTGTGAACAAATTGTAAATAATGAAAATTATATACACATTATATTTTTATACTCATAATGGATAACCAAAAATAAAATAAATATAAATACTTTATATTTATTTCCAAATAATAACCCCTTTATATTTCTTTTTTATATGTAATTATACCTAAAATTTATTTGATTATAAACTAAATATAATAAATTAATATTCATGTTGTATTATGAAAATAATTTACAGTATGTAAATATCACATTTTTAATATTATTTAAACCCTGATAAATTCAGTTACCAAAACATAAATTTTTATTTTTTAAAAAATTTCTTTAAATAATGCCTTTTTAATTTTAAGATTTCAATATAATTATTATGAACAATTCATATTATAATATAATATCCATTACATTTAGATTTATTTATTAATTTCTAAACACTTTATGAGAGACTCTTATAATTTACATATAAAAATTGTATATCCAAATTATGAGTCATCACATATAAATAAAATATATATTTAATATTATATTATAATATTATAAACATTTAGTCAGTAAATGTTTGAAAAACATTTAACAAGTTAAATATAACTATTTTTAATAAATTAATTAATTGAATTTTTAAAAAATAAAAAATATACCAAACCCCATTTTATATAATTTATTAAAAATATTTATATTATTTAATTCAATTTATAATTTATATTAACACAAAATAAATTTTATTATCTTTGCAGTATTATATGACTTCTATAAATTATAAGACAAAATATGGAATACAACGAATATCATAGGTAAGGATTCATTCTTATAGATTAATATAGATATTTATTTCTTTATTGATCATATATAATGATATTTGTATGTTTTGGATAGAGGCATAAAACTATTCGGGTTTATGAGTGGTGTGTGACCTCACCCTTTGGCGCTTGGGTTTCGTATTCTATGACATAGTTAATATCTCCTAAATGGATCAATATATTTTTTTCTATTGAATACAATGAAAATAATATCCGTATTGGTATATGATTATATATATCATAAATTATGATATGTTAAATGGAAATTGATTATGTGTAGAAAAAACCCTTTAAGGTAAAGTTACATGGTTTTTTGGTTGATTGTGTTTGTGGAAAAATTATGTTTTGAAGGTCAGTCATGGAGTTTGAGATACATTTTCAAGAAATTATATTTCAAAATTACCATCATAATGTAATGGATACTCTGGTGGAAATGTAGAAATATACATATAGTGGGGAATATGTTTCATGATGTTGCGTGCAAGTGAAGATTTGCACACATCATAACAAAATTCGATAAAGGTATGTATTTGGTTCATGTTCTAAAAGTGTGAAAATTATTTTTTTTCATGACACATGATATTGAGTTATGAATTCCCATGAAACAAAGTTATGTGACCAATATGACATCGACATCAAATTTTTCATGGATACGTAAGAGTTGTGAACATCGAAGTAGGAACATAAGGATTTTTCATGCAGGGATATCTAGGTGTGTATGTATATTTATAGTTGGTTACACCCCCACTTTATTGGATTTCAACCCATATAGAATAGCGGGTCTCTGAATCATGAATGATTTGTGTGAAAATCATAAGATTTTTGCGCAAAGGAGTTGTACGAAGAAACCACTTTAAATACTTGTTTCACATAGAAAAATAATTTTTTTCTGAATGGCATTATAAGTATGCCACAAAGTGTAAAAGTTTTATTCAATAGTTTGTTCCATGAAAAACCAATAGTTTTACAAATGTTTGTAGTTTCACAAGCAAGAAGAAAAATTTCAAAAAAGTTAGTAAAATTTCCTACAATCCATCCAATGGTTGTGTTGATGAAAAGTTAGTGTGAACCATAAGGTATTACCCAATAAATATGTGGTAAAGTCGTATTAATCTTGTGGATAAATGCGTAACTTAATTATTTACCAAATGAGGTGTAAAACATATTTATTCAAGTGATCAAAAAATGAATATTCAGTCGCTGCAATCACACATCACTTGATTGTGTGGTGAGCATTTATATTATGATTTGGTGTATATAAGGAGGGACAAAGAGTCTAATGAAAACATTGAAATTGTATTGATCATGGTCATAGAATTTATCGATACAAAACTTTATTTTTTCCATGAGCGTCATTAAATTTGGTACATCATTACATTATTGTTGTATTCACCTTGGAAACAGTCCTAGGATGGTGAACCAAGTAAAATTGATATGTTTCATGCATGATTGCATTTCAATTCATACATTTCTACAATAATGGAGCTGAATATTGGTTTTTTAGCGAAGAAACCCGATCCCCAGGGGTGGTTTTATAAACTATCATTCCCAGATTCACCCCCTTATCGGGGTATTTAAGCTTATTGGGCTAACCTATTTCAATGGTCCATAGATAATGAATTAGAATATCATTTAAAATAATCCTTTCATAGAACTAGACATCCTATATCATAAGGCACACCACAATTAAATTTATATAAACTATTTTATGATATTTAATATTTTAATTAAATGATATCAAAATTTCATTATTTCTCTAACATGATTATGTACATCAAGAAGCATGATTATGATCTGGTTCCAATGAAGAGGTATTAGGGAAAGAAATACTTATTTAGGGTAATACAAGACATTATAAAACACATTATAATGATAAAAATAATATCGAAATATGAATTCACTCATATATAAATTATGAATGTATACTTTATAATGAAGAGGGCTGATTTTTTGTATCCTAATTTTTTATGAAGATCATCAAACAAATCAAACATACACTTCCCTCCATTATATAAATATGGTCAAATCTAAATCACCAGCCACTCATGAAATATATTCATTGCAACCATTTTAGGATCATTCCTTAGGAATAAATGGATAGAGGTGAATGATAGGTTTAGGGATAATCAGTATGTTACTTTGATCACCCAGAAAAAAACAATGTAATTATCCTCCTATTAGAGGATCTTAGGAAAATAAAGAGTATTTGTACATTTAATCAAATGACACATAAAACTCATGTCATTTATATTTTTATAATGAGTGTGACCCTTTAAAATATTCAACTATCCCATTCATTTAACCTCATGAAATAATTGAAAATAAGTATAGAAAATGTGGATGAGATGAAAATGTTAAATGCCTAAATTTTTCTTCCTCAATAAATTTTAGAGTTACACGATAATTTAATAATATGATTACCCATGTGATGAAACATATAATATGGTACCAAAGTATATCCTTGTAAGTGGACATAGTATCATTATAGCATAAGAAATGATTTTCCTAAAAGGTGTAAGATACGACTTTAAATTTTTTATGTTGTACAATACATTATAACATATCATCTCATATGACATGTTCTATGATATGTTATATATATGAATTAGTATTATTAAGGAATATTTCTCTCTATTGGGGTGTGAAACACTCCATAGGTACTCTTTCCCATGAGCATAGAGACATAGTGTAAGGGTGGATGAGATACTAGGAGGGGTGGGGGCTTACCCGGGGAAGGATATTTGATGTTACATGTGTTTTAGTTTATTGGTGGCTTTCTATAGATCCACCCTTGTTAAATCCATATCCCTATAAAACACATTATTTTAGGGTGATGATGAATGATCACAGGGATAAACCTTCAACATTTTGTTATTCTACACTACAATAAGAGAAACCAAAATTATAATACCTGACATATCAAATAATGATAAATTTATCCTATACGGAGTCCAATGGATAATAAAAGCCTTAAAAAAATATTTTTTCCACTATATAATAATTTTATTTTAAAATATCACTAAAAAATTCTATTAAAACCTAGGATTGTGTTTTATTAAATTTGGAAAATGATTAAGGACCCAAAATTCATGTTACGTGAGGATGGATTTTAATCCCAGAATAATTTGAATTTAATTTTGATTTTTTGGGGATGAGTTCTGGACAAAAGCCCAGAACCCTGCAATTTATTCAAACAAAAGAATCATACAAGATATATGAGCTGAAAATGAGGTAAATTTTCTATAATCTCTAATAAAAAATGAATCAAATCCGGTTGGAGATCATTCCTTTATGTGATCTCATATGAGGCTCCCATGTTGGCGAGACCATTAGTGATCTTGTTGGATTAAAGGAAGGTGTGTGTAGCAATGAAGTTGAGACTGTTGAGCGAGTTGAGGTAGATAATCCATCGGAGGTGAGAGTCCATGAAAGGTGAGTCACACCCTTCCAGATGTCTTATAAAATGGTAGAAGATTCACTCTCAGTATAGATGTTGCTCCATTTGAAAAGATTTAAAAAATTGATGGCATGAAGGATACCCAACATTTCAGCCTCCAGAGCAGAAGCAATACCACAGCTGCCATAAAAAAAATCTGAGAATATGATGAAGATGGTATCTGAAAATACCTCCACATCTCGAAGTTCTAGGGTTTCCTTTCGAGGATCCATCAATGTAGATTTTAATCTAGCCAGGAAGAGGAGCCTGCAAGAAGACATCAATAGTGTAATTCGGTTTTGTATATATACTAGTTACTTCAATCCGGTGGAGGATTTCAATATCAATGACAGAATTGTCACAATGGCCTTTTTGGATCATGGCATCCTCTTTGAGGGAAACAAGTATCCTCATTTTACCTGCAATTTGTTTAAAAGAGATACTGTTGAAAATGAAATCATTTCTACCATACCAGAGGATATGGAGAAGCTCTGTAATGGCAGTGAGAAAATGGTTTCTAATTAGCAGTGACCTCAAAACCTCAACTGTCCTTTTCAACTGCGAGAAAATAAAGTTGTCCAAAATCCATCTGCACTCAAATAGGTCAAAAATGTAATTCAAAAGAGTAGTATGAGTCTCACAAGATAAAAAGAGGTGGTTTATGTCCTCCTGATGTTGGTTGCACAATCTATATTTATATCAAATATTAAAACCATAAGACTAAATACAACCATCAGTAAGAATTTATTGGTGAGAAATTCTACAAATGAGGGTAAGACGAGAAGGTTTTATCCAAGGCTTATTGAAATTGGCAATCCAGCTGAGATTATCATCAACGTTAGAGAGATGGTTCTTATATTATTTTTTAGAGTCCAACAAGCCATTTTATCTGGTTCACAAACTAGAAATTCATCATTTAATGTGATGTAATAATTCGGGAAAATCTACTTAATATAACTAGAAAGATGAACACCAGAAAAATTGATCACATCCGTGATGGGGAAATTAGTGGGATCAGGAGAAAAATAGGTTGGCATCTCCAATATAAGAGGTGTACCAGTCCAGTTATAAAACCAAAAATTTATGGTGGATTCATTACTAACAATCCATCTAGAATTTTCCAAGATAGAAGAATAAGAAGATTTAATCGAGGGCTAGATAGAAGAAGACATGCAGTGAAAATTCACAGATTTAAGCTTATCAAGAAAACGAGATCTGATAAAAATCAAGGAATGAGAGTTATTATTAATGAGGTACCATGTAAATTTATCTTATAAAGAATCATTAAAGGTTTTAATATTTTTAATTCCTATACCACCTTATTTAATGGTCTTACAACAAGAGGTCCAAGAAACTATGAAAAAATTTCTTTCCAGAGTGATTCCTCTCTAGATGAAGTTCCGTATAGTAGAATTTAAGTGTTTAATAAGCCCCTTCGTCCACTTATTGACCATCATATAGTAAACTAATTTAGAAACAATGGTGTATTTCAAAAGGAAAACCCTTCATTCCATTTAATGGGATTTTCCTTTCTAGGATGAAAGTTATTTATGGATTTGATCCACAATGTGCGGTAAATAAGAAGATTTGGGTCTGCCCCAGAATATGGGTACACCTCAGTAAGTGAAGGGGAGTTAACCTTCCTTAACACCTAAAAAATTGGTGAAATTTGATTTCCTATTGAGGGGGAAATTTTTACCAAGCTAGATAAAGTATTTATGCATGTTAACACGCTGACCAGACACCGCTTCCTTTTGAGAGATGATGGATTTAAGGTTATTGATATTTCTTTTTTCCCCATGTAGGAATAAAATGATATCATCAGTATAAAGAAGATGGGAAGGGGCCTATAAATTTTTAGAGGTGATAATTTGTTTGATTTTTCCTTGATCAACATTGAAAGTGGTCAATATGTTAATATAGTATTCTGGAATATAAAAAATGATACCAGAGAGAGGGTATCCTTGTCTGACACCCTTGGTGAAATTAAAGTAACCTCTATGTGAGCCATTGATAAGAATAGAAATATGGACTGAATTTAAAATGTCTTTGATTCTAGTGAACAATGTGTCATTGAAACTGAAACTAGAAAGCACTTTAAAAATATTGTCCCGATTAATCGTGTCAAAGGATTTAGTAATATCAAGTTTCAGACCAACATTTCAACCTCAAGTTTGACTATTCAATAAATTACTAGATTCAGAGACAAGGAAAATGCAATATTGTATAGTCTTTCCATTAATGAAGCCGAAGTGATTCCAAGAAACAATTCTATTACTAATCGTATAGATTATGTTTGAAATGATTTTAGTAATAATTTTAAAAAGTTATTTTAAGAAGGTGATGGGTCGGAAAAGGTGAATTTCATCAGCATTTTCAATTTTGGGAATTAGAGTGAGAAATTGAGAATTTAGACCATGAGGAATATCTCCATTTTCAAAGATGGTCTTGACTAATTTAAAAACAACATTTTGAATGACATCCCAGTGTTTTTAGTAAAATCTGTTATTAAATCCATCAGGTCTAGGGGAACTATCTATATTAAGGCCAAAGATGGTGTCTATAATTTCAGAATCAAGAGGGATGTAATTAAGTAAACAATTATCTTAAAAAGTAACCATGTTTTGTATAATATTAGGAAAGATTTCATTTTTGGTATTGGGGCCATTGAAAATGTCAGTGAAATTGGAGACAACATGGCTGGAAATCCCTTCTTCTCTATTAATGAGGTTACCCTTAACCCTTAAACAAGAGAGAGGCCTACTAGCTTTCCTAGCTCTTTGAAGGGAGTTATAAAATATGGTGTTCCTGTCACCATCGTTGAGCTATTTGCCTTGAAAATTTTCTTCTTTAAGTTATCTTTAAAGTTGACCAAAGATATTGGTTTAGCAGAAATACTAACTTCATTTTGGGGGTTATCTAGAAATCTAGATATGTTGTTATTATTTTGAATAAGAGAGAAATATTTCTCCAAACACTAAATATCATTATCTATAGAGTTAGATTTGGTTTTTCAACACTTTTTAAGAATAAATTTGAGGTTTTTCAGCATAGTGGTGGAAGAAAAGGAGTCATTAGAGTTACCCATGTGATCCCAGGAGAAATTGATTAAAGTGAAATATTTGGGGTCCAGGGACCAAGACAAATTAAAAATGAAAGGGAAAGAGGGCTTCTAAAGATTTTGAAGAATACTGACTAAAAATGGGTGGTTATCATAAGAATGTTTGTTCAGAGTAAAACTGGATATCTGGTTCCATTTATCAAGGGCTAACTCATTAATGAAATCCTTATCGAGCTTACTCGCCACAACTCAATTATAATGATGTCTGTACCATGTAAATTGGTAACCCACTAGGTTATCCTCGATAAGCTTATTTTCATCTATTGAGGCTTTGAATTCTCTAGAAAAAATAGTATAGAATGAATGACCATGTGCTTCAGTGGGTGAGAGAATAGAATTGAAATCCACAACTAAGACCCAGGGGTCTTGAATTTTGGCATTGAGAGTGGATAGCTCATCACAAAGAGGTCTTCTATCCTGGTAATTATTTTTGGCATAATTAAAATTGATGAAAAGATGTGTCCTATCCAGGAGGAAATCACAATTCAAAGCTTGCTCAAAAAGGCTGAAAATATGAAAATTCTGAAAAGATGAGTGATAAAAAATCCAAAGAGAGTCTGCAACATTACCACTGTTATAGGCACCTAAGAAGGAAAAACCAAAATTGCAAAGATGCGAGTATTTAGGGGGAAAAATCACCTTAGGTTCAGCAATAGAAAGAAACATAAGGTGAGGAATAATAATAAATCTTCTTAGAACATTAATGGTGGCAAGGTTTGCAATACCCTAACAGTTCCAATTTAGAATATGCATTAATGCTTGATCCTGGGGTTTGAACCCCCATTCTTTTTCATTCCAGCATTTTGTCCTCTAGTTTTCCTAGGGGATATGTTCTTACCAGGAGTGCATGTTTTCTCAATTTTGCCTACTGGAGAAGTAGATTTTTGGACTTCTGCATTATTATTAATAGTCAAATTGCAAGAAGAAATCTAGTCAAGGAAAAGGAGTGCCCATGAAACTTTAATAGTTTCAGAGGGACCCGAGAAAAGGGGCTCTTGAGGGTTGGCATCCTCCTTACCCATGCTGCCAGGAACCTCAGTGAAAGTTTCATATTCATAGGGTCCCGAGGATAAGACATCTTGGGAGATATCTCTAACCTTAGACAGGGTGAGAACCTTCCGGATTTCAGTGTCCACACAAACATCAGAAACTGAAACCTGATCTATAGATGCGGAAGGACAGTTGAGAGAAGAAGTAATATTTTCATTGACCACCGGGACAGTGGGGACATCACTGGTATTAAGACCAACTGTGTTCCAATTCAAATCTACATTCTCAGAAATTGGAACCTCTTGTAGTTGAGTAAGGGAGCAGGTTGGCACAAGACTAGGGGGAGAGGGAGAGGGCTGGTTCCCAGAATAAGACAAAGCCTAACTTATTTTCAAAGGGGTGTTTACCTTGATTGTTCTTGGATATGTATATGAAACCAGAGGTGAAGATTCATTAATATTACCATGACCCAACATTAGAGAATACTCAAGATCAGTTTTTAAGGGAGACTAAATTTCAGAAATAGGATTTTGAAGAATCAGAATGACCTAATTTTCATGATTTTATTTAATCACTTGTTCCTCTAGTTATTTGTCCTTCTCTTCCTCTAAGTCAGATCAAGATACCTCAGTATTATTGTTAGTTTTAGCAATCCATTTCGCTGTGATTGTTTTGGGAGGACCTGTTTTATAAGAGAAGGGGGCCTTATCTTTTCAATTTATCCTAACTTCAGTCCAGTCAAAGGAATTATATTGATTAGAGACTCCATGAACCATTATACAATTAAGGATAGAGTGTCCAAAAATATTACAATAATCACAAGAGGAAGGCATATTTTCATATTCATGATTGATAATAGTATTATATTCCCCAGCAATGAAAGAAATGATTTTAGGTGCTTTAATTTCAAGGTTGAATTCAATTAAGACCCTAGCAAACATTCCAAGATCAGAATTTATGGGCCTTTGATCAATTTTTAGAGGAGTTACTATGCAGGAAGATAGATCATCAAGAATCCTAGGGTGCCAAAAAAATCAACTAAAGTTGTGATATCTGACCCAGACCAGGGTAGTTTTTCCTCTCTATGTATTTCGAATAAAGGACAAGTCCAATTAAGATATTCCGAGGAACCCATGTTTTAGGTTAAGATTTCCCATTCTCCAGACTCTATCTAAATCCTCATGCGAGTTCAGGACAAAGTGAAAAAACTCCCTTCTTAAAGGGATCAACTTCCAATTTGTAATACTCCAGAAAATTGAAATTTTGTGCTTCAATTCAGTGTAAGGCAAGTGTTTCCCCCCTTTAACATATGAAATACAACCCATAACAAAGAACATATAAAGGGTTTGTCATTGTGCAATCGCCTCGGGGTCAGCTTCAACGACAAATCCTCCATCGCCCATACATTTCACCATCGAGTGAGATTTCACACCTGTAGAAGAAGATGAATGTGAACCTTTAAGGGCTTGGAGAAAAGAAATACCTCATTAGGCCGCGTTCGAAGTATGTGAAAGAGAAAGATCTTCAAGAGCTTTCACCAGTTCAGATACTCAAATATTTATGATAGCCTTCACATGATGACTCTGAAGAACTATGGGAACCTCCCAACTGGGGTCGAAACCAGCCATTTCAAGCAAAGATCAAGAAGAAGACGAAGTTTTGTAGGGATTTTCCAGTGGATTAGGGTTTGTCGAGCTCTTCAAAGCGCTAGACATCCCAACTCCAGTCAGTCTCTTTTTGCTCTAAATTTAATATTGAAATGGTTGGGACAAGAGATAAATAATGAATGCACAATATGTGTAGTGTGACCTTTTCAAAAAACCACCTAATGTTTCCTTTGATCATCTAGATAGTAATTATAAAAGGAAACATAAGTAATCACTCCCTACAATGAAAAATCTCAAAAATATTATAGGATGCACACTCTTAGGGTTGATAAAATACTTAAGGATTAAATTAGGGACAACTATCGGAATTTCAATGATATATACCTTAGGGATGTACATAATTCTCAATATATTTACACTGTTTCCACAATTTATGAAAACCTTACCATTAGACTAAAAATTTACTAACCATTCCTTAAATGAAAATATTATTCTAGGGGGACCATATGTGGAGGATAATTATCCATATTTTCAAAAGTATCAAAACATAAACCATTTCGTCAAATATCACTATTACAATATCGTATTTTACTAAAGGATTAATAAAAAAATCTAAAAACCACAAGGCCTAAATTAAAATATTCCAAAAAAAACAACCCAACACAGATTAAGTTTGAACTCAAACGAACATAATTTTATAAATCTATACTATAATTTCAAAAAGCAAAGAAACATAAATACCACTAATTATAAACCTAGTGATTCATCCCCCAGTCAATCACCTATTTTCCAAATCCTAGCAAGGAATTTTCTGGGAGATATTCAATCACCTTTTGGTATTTTATATTCTTTATTGATATAGAAATGTTTCCTTCCTTATTGAATCATATTATAGGTATTAATGACTATAGATATCTACCTAAAGAAACATTATTTTCTTTTTCAACTATCTTTTAATCATATTATTAAAACTTTCCCAACATAAATTGTCAACAATGTATAGGAACCTAGAGATATTATGACCATTTTTTAATCATCAATAAATTAAAATATGAATTAAAATTTTAATAAACTGCATTTTCATTATTAGAAAAATACTAATTATGTTTAAAAATAATTACATTTTTTGATCAAACATTATATACAACCATATGTCTCTCCCTTATATTAATATTTTCAATTATATTAGAGATATGATTGGAGATTGGTTTTATTTTAATAATTTAAAAAATAATTCTTCTGAATCATTGATTGGATCACATTACTCGTATCATATGATTTTATAATCATGAATTTATAGAATTTAACATTTTTTACCTGGGATGGTATTTTTCAACCACATAGTATTTTTTATTTCATAATAAGAATTCCCATGTATTATAATAGTTCAAGGAGTCTCTTACCTTAACCATATATTTTTTTAGTATTTAAATCAATAAAATACTTGATGACGATGACATTTTGTCTCTATAACAAAAGATTTTCTTATAGGATTATCATCTTTAAAATTGATTTTATATATTGTTTTATTAATCATTCTCCCACTAAAATGATGACCCTTTTTAAAATCCACCACATACATTAGTGATAAAAGATCAATATTTTATTTTTTAATGAACCCAAATTTGTGTGAGCCTCCTTTATTTATATATTAAATTATATCATTTTTAATTTCCTATCATATATGTATCTTGGATTATTGTGTGAAAAATTTCTTACCCAATTCATTATACAGGGAAAATGTACCCTATCCCTACCATATATTAACTCTTAGTGTTTCTTAATTATGTTATACAAAAATAAAGCTCAAAAATGTTACAACATTGTCAAATAGTCAAATCATTATATTCATTCCTTATTGATCATAATGATGGGTGACTCTTCTTTGTAATGAACATTCCTATATTGAAGATTATGAACTTGATAGTTGTTCGATTTGGATGAAATTTATTACAATTTTATTTATAGAGTGTTCAATCTCAAAAAAAATCCCTTCTTATTATTCAAAATATATTTATACTATAAATTTTCTAATTTTTAACACTATTCATTTCACAAAATAAACATGTTTATCCCATATTTATGTATAAATATTTTCATTACTAATAACTTTTGTTAGAAACAAAATTTAAAATGGAACTCTATTCATAAATATCCTAATAAATATCATGCATAATGTACATGAAACCCTTTACCATAAGGGGATTATAATAATATGAAATCAATATTCCCAAAAAGTGTTCGATTAGGGTGATAGATAACCAATCACCACTTTTCTAGAAAATACATAATCCTCCAAAACAATGTGATGTCCAACCAAAATTCCCACTACCCAATGAATCATCACCAAAGGGAGACCTCAGTTCCATCATAATTGTAAGAATATATTATATTCAAAATAATAAACCATCAAATTCAAGATTATAATCCAGTACATGACAATGTGAATGTGAATGAAATTAAATTCAATTGTCAAAACAAGCCTGTACAACTATAGATGCATGTATAGTAGTTTATAAAAGTATTTTAGAACATTAAACTAAAAACTATATTTATTCATTATATTAAAAATATTATCTAAGAATAATAAAAAGACCAATTTAAATAAATGAAATAATAATATATTTAAATATTTTATAAACTATTTGTAAAAAATAATAATTTAAGAAAATTATAAATGATTTATAATATATAAATGTGTTACATTCATTACATAAGAAAGTAAATTTAAGGGTTTTATATTTATTTTCCATATAAACTATATTATATTTTAATTTTAGATGTAATTATACTTAAAAATATGCATTATAAAAATGAAATACTATTTATTTAATTCTCCTAGTCTATTTTATAAATGGTTTACATAATCTAATTATCAAATATTTAATGATATATTAGACTTGATAAAATAAATTATCAATAAATCTTCTCACAAGGATATAATAATTTCAAATATTAATCTATTTTTAATTTTAACATTTCAAATTAAATATTATGAATAATTAATAACATAATATATACATCTTTATATTTTTTTCAGGTATTCAAATTATTTTACACATTATATATTACAATAATAATTTTAATATAAAACATTTTATATCCTATTAAAATTCATTCCATATTAATTAAATTGTTAATTAATATCACATTGAATATTATGAATATGTAATTAATAAATTTTTATTATATAAATATTTTATTAATAATGAAAAAGTAATAATTAATTATTTTTAACAAATTATAAAAATTAAATAAGTATCCTAAAATAACATTTTAATAATTTATAAATAATTTTTATATTACCGAGTTAATTAATAGCTAATATTAAGAAAAAAATATTTTCTCTTCAATGTCAAATTACATGACATCCCCATAACAAAAGACACATTATGGAATAAAATTTATACATTCAGTAACAAACTATATATATGTGGATTATGATAGATAATGGTGAAACTACTAGAACAAACACCATTATCTTCCCATTTTTGCATTCATCAGCATTTATAAATAAATATTTGTATATGAAAAGTAGAAATTGGGACTTTCAGTATCAATTTTTGTAAATATACATTGATAACATTTATAAAAGAATAAATATAAATTTATTTCAAAGTCATTTTTACATAAACCCATTTTTCAAAGGATTCACACTCAACATTCTAATTTAGTTTCACAATAATTTATTTTTAAATACATTTTAAAACTAAAAATATTTAAATCATTCCATGTCAGTTTCATAAAAAAAGTGGTTGAACATTGAGTTTTTTTTTAATATTGAAAAATACATAAGTCAAAATTTATAAACCCATATTGTATAACTAAATACTAGAAATATAACTAAACAAAGAATAAGGAGAAGAAAAATTCATTGAAAAAATTCACAACATTTTTTAAAAATGCACAACCAAATTTAACTAAATCATTAATTTAGTCGAACATTTAAACTATTCTGCATAATAAATTTGAAGTATTTTCTTGTTGTTTAACTTATATAGTGAAACATCATAAAAAACATATAACATAAAATGTTATTTATTTAAAAATATATCATATTTATCTAAATTACAAGTTCTATAATGGAACTGACCATTTTAAAATCTATTGTTATTTTGGTACAAATTGTTTTATAGATGAATTGAAAATCATAGTAAATTTAATCGAAATTACCATATTGATGATGATACATCATTTGTGAATTTTTTTTAAAAAAATTGAAATACTATATATGTAATAGTAAATAAGTATTCACATATATAATATTTATATTACTGAATATTAAAATTTTATATTATTTTTTGTTCTACTATTAAACAGTTTGTGTTGTTGAAAAAAAATCAATGACCATTGGTAATTTAAAATTTTAGTTTTAATTTTTATTTAAATTAAAAATATAAATACTAATGAATAAAAAAAATATTAATAATTATATCATTAAAAATTTTGGTAAATCTAATTCCAAGTCAAACCAATAAAAACCCTAACCATTATCCAATTAAATCTTTCAGAAAAGAATATCATTACATGTAATTTCAACTAAAATATGAAAAATTCAGTATTACTTATTGTATATGTAATATTTACTCTAATTATTTTTTTTTCAATAATCTAATGTAAGGATAAAAATAATATATAATATTCATGATTTTTAATATTTTAGGTATATATGAAATTCTAAAATTTTGGTTCAAGTAATTCAATGTTCCTAAATTGTATCATGCTTCAAAAAAGCCATAAACAATTGTGAAAGTCTATTATATGAAATGAATTTGGAGATGCGTGATTAGAAAATTAATTAATTAATTCAATAATATATATGTTTATATAATTTAATTTAATTAACAATTGAAATTTACTTACATTGAATACTTATGTAACATAGGTATAGTGAGGGCCACACCCTTTATAGAAACCACGATTTAAATTTTAAAAATATTTAAAATGAAATCACTTCCACTATTAGCACTTGTCAGAAAAGTCTAACAGTTATAAAATATAGAAAAAACGTTTTTAAAAATTTCCACCCATCAAATTCATGAGGATCATCTAATGGTGTTTAAACTTGATATATTATTTTCCATTATATTGATAAATTTAATTTTAGATATTCTTATATAAAATATGTGTAATGAATGAGAATATTTAATTTTTAATTTAATAAAAACTAAAAATGAAGAATTAATCATACCTATAATGTCAACTAATGGAAAATATTAGATGGATGATGTAAAAAATCACTAATACTCTATCAAAATATACACACCTTCTCAGTTTTTAGTGAAACTGAAGTACTTGGATCCTTAATATAATTTAAGAATTATTGTATCTGACTCGACTACATAATTTTATGATGTGAATAATATTTTATATGATGTATAATTCCATATTATATAATAAACACATGGGTATATCTAATAAACATGTCAATGTGCACATTTCGGTCTAAATATGAAGTTCTAAGATCTTGGTAGATTGGTTGTGTCGGATGAATCAATCACATCCATTACTCTAGAATTACTAAAATAAATAAATTAATTCTGTCATATATTGACCCATTCATGTTTCATAACTCAGCATTCAATAAATTTATTTCTCTCTTATATTATTCTCCTATCAATGTAGTAATAGGTGTGTTGCCAATTTTTCTTCAAAACTGATATTCGCTTTCTTCCTCTGAAATAAACTAGGTTTTCCAGATTATATATTATAGTTGTATGAATATCCATCCCACAACCTGGTATAAGGGTCCACTATTTCATTTTGTTTCAGAAGGATATATTAAAATAATTGTTTAAAGTTCTATACTAGTGAGATAAATTTACAAAATAGTAATACTAATGAAAATTATAAGTTACTTCTTTATAATGTTACAATATACTTCCATTATTGTATATTTAATAAACTTAAACTTTTTTCATTTTTTCTCATTTAATTTTTTCAAAATGAGGGGAAGTAGATGGATAGTTGTGTGGAACCATTTAAGAGATGCTACTTGACTTGTCTCTTAATTCGCTAATTGTTTTTAAAATCATTTTCTACTTTAATAACCAATGAGTGACAATGTATGTGGTTACAATCTTGATGACAATATCTCTTGGGTAGAAGTCATGGATTCATGTTAAGAAAAATCATTAATCATGTACTTTAAATTAATTGAACACATACATTGTACAGACTACTAATACACATCTTAAAGGATTACTCCCTAGGAATAGATATAAAATTAAACACTATATCCATATCTATAAACTCATAATGAAATTATTATTATTATTATATTTATACAAAACAAATATAATATTATGCAAAATTGCTTTATATCACTCAATCTAGTTACTACAATGGAATGAAACTTTTTCTTAATTTTTTTCAATACATGAAATAAAAATGTCATCTATTATTGAATATATAAAATATTATGAAATATATCTTATTTAAAACATTGGATAACTAAATAATATATTTATGAAATTTAAAATTATGTACTTGCATACCAAATCATTCATTGATTGTTCAATACTCTTGTAATTAGAAAATAAAATATTTTTTCTTCAACAGATCTATATATCGTGGTTACCCCAAATCTAAATGGAATATTAGGTCTATAATTCTCATAAATGTTATTTATCAACCTATAGTCACCAAATAGGAGTAAAAGTTTTTTTTAAAAATGTATCCCAATTCCTATTATATTTTTGAACAATATTTATTTTGAGAAGAAGATAATATACACATAATTTAATGACTTATAGGTTTATTTTATTGAAATTATTTATTTAATATAGATATATATTTATTTTAAAAAACATAAATACCGTCTTTCCCATTCCAACATTTATTTCCTTTAGAATGATTTATAACACTAGAAAAAAATTATATGTTTCGAAAATTGAAAAAAATAATACAATTTTATTAAATAAAAAATAGATTTTTCATTATTGAAATAACATAAACAATTAGATTTATCATCAAATAAATGTGTTTTTAAATATAATGAGTATTAAAACTAAGAAAAATAAAAATTTTACAGAAATGATTATCGTTTAGGAATAGGTAATTCTTTTACATGCATTTTTTATAAATAAATAAATTTTATAAATAAATATATAATCTTTAATTATAGGAAAGAAATTATATTTATTCAATAGAATAAAATAATATTGCATAAAATGAATAATATAATGATAAAGTCACAAAAAATGATGATGGAAAATATTTTCAACCAAAAAATAGATATCTATATTGAATAAATATAAGAAATATTTTAAAACTAAATTAAATTTGCAATATATATATCTACAAATATCAATGTACAAAAATAAAATATGAAACTATATCATGTTCACAAAAAAAATACAACCCGATTTATTAGGAGACTAATAAAGTTTTTTCTGATATCCATTCTATGTGATCATTTAATGCTAATACGTTAACAACATATGATAGTATTTTCACATGCTTCATTATAATAAATAATTCAAACATGAAACATTATATTTTCAAATAAAAGAGTGTAAAAACACATATTGTTTCAAAATAATATTATTATCAACCAAGATATAATTAAATAATGAAATAATAAATATTTGGTAAAAAACCCTCATAGATCATAAAAACTAAAAAATATTATTTTTCTCTAAAATTTGGTTTTTTATATATAAAACTCAAAAAATTAATGTATCCAATGAAAATAAATACCCTACTATTTTTAATTTTACCCTTCTCGAGGTTTTGTTTTGGTAAAATGTGTTTCATTAATATTAAAACCAGACTCTATGATCGCATTGAAACTATGTCCAATTGTTAAGCATTTAAATATGCATGATTTGGAAAAGTTAATATTTATTTTCTCCTTTTAAATATAAAAAAAATGTATTATTATTTTTATTCATCAATAAATTTTCTTTTCTTTTCAAATATTAGACATTAAATATAAAAAAATGTGATTATATATATTGTTTAACTTCACCTATGTTGTTCATAATTTTTTAATATGTGAACATCAATTCATCAAATGAAGTTAAATAAACCCTTTTCCAAAAATTCATTTTTTTTCACTATATACTAAAAAAATTTAAAATATTAGGAGACCAACGAGATCCCCTTTAGAGAAATAATTTTTATAGAACTCAATTACTACATCATATATATATATATAATAGATTACACTGTTCAATGTAGATTCATAACACATTTCTTCCAAAATATTTTATATATTTCAAAAGGATACATCCAAATTAATTTAATTGGATGATAAATTATTTTCTCTAAGGAAAATTGATTTAACCAATAAACCATTTTAATAAAAAAATGATTGAAAAAAATAATTTTATAGTTAAATACACATGAGGACTACATCATTCTACAACTCATATAAGAAAAATGTATCTATGCAATTATTGTAAATTCAATTTATAAAGTAACACAACGCCATGATAAAGGTTTTTATAGGTATCAATAGTATTCCATGCAATGAAACCAATATTAAGTATTTCATAAATACCATATAGTCATGAGATTTCATACTTGTTATCAAGAAAACATTTAAGGTAAGAATATTTTTAAAAATTGAAGAAAACACACTATGTACCCAAATACCATACATGCATTTATAAAAATTTATTTACTCTCTCTTGTTTAATTTTTTAAAATACTAAGTAAAAATGATCAATTTAACTTAATTATAATGGATTAATAGAAATATATTCCCATTTTTTATGTCGTATACTTCTTGTAATACATTTTGGTATTATCTTTTATGTTTTCCAATATTCGAATTTGATTTTCATAATTTTTTTCTAAATATAAATAACCGTAATGATATGTTTTACAGAAAAAAATATTGAAAACAGTATCTAGAATAAATTGTATATTTTTTTCAAAGTATTTTTATAACTCCCATATCTTCATTCCATTCCTATCGTGACATGAGATTTTTAAGATTGATGTAATAATCTTCAACAAATCTTGGTTTTGGGGAAAATAATTCTATTGTAAATCATTAAATTTTGTTTCAATATTTGATAAGGATGATAAATTTTCATAAATTAATTATTCCTCATGTACACTATTTGTAATTATTCTAAAATTTATGATATTAATTATCTTCTTCACAAATTTTATGACATCGATGCCCTTTAACATATTATCCAATTTTTTTTGATTATATATAAACATCACATAAAGTAAAAATTATCATAGAATAAAAAGAGTATTTAATATTTATAATGTAAATAAAATAATTTAATGAATGTATCCCTAATAAATATCAAACTATCAATCAATAGTGACAAATAAACATCACTATCCTTGCAATGTTATTTTGGACCAGAAATCATTATGCTCATCATCACTTATTTACACTATATAAAAATATATAAGGATAGTTGTTAAAAAACCAACATAACTGAAAAAAATTTATATTAAATATTGAGACCCCAATATGGATTCATTCTATATGTGCACAAAACCATTTAAGGATTTTTGACATCATTTTCAAAACAAGAAAAATTTATTATCAAATATTTTTCTTTTATGGTTAATCAGAAGGGATATGTTGTGTTTTATTATAGATTATTCCATTTTTATTATATGAAATCATTTCTCTACATTTAAATTAATGAATAAATGCTAAAAATTGGGAACTTTTAGAAGATACCATATTTATTTACCAAGAAGGTTGGTTCATATTCATGAGAATGAAACAATGTTGAATTTGTCATTGAATTAATATTGTGATGTACCACATTTATGAAATTATGATAAACATTCATATTATTTATTATACATATTTTTTCCATTAAAGAAATTTTGTATCATTTTTTTTAAACTAGTCCCATTTGACATTATATTTTTTTATTATAATTTGATTTTTAACCCAATTTAATTTTAGAATAACCCCATCTAAAAGCACAAAATATTCAGTCATACTTTTAACACTCAATCCATGTCTTTATTTAAAGCTAATAAACATCAGCACTATTGATGAAAATGAAAATTTATATTAACATAGGAACATCAGTTTCCAAGTTCCTCTCAAAATCTAGTCTATGATAGTTTTTTCTATTTTTTTAGAACATATATCATGAAGTAATTCATTAGACAACCCTCTATCTCATTTTAAACATCTTCATCATGTTTATGTTTTAAATTGTTTTTTATTTAATCATTTCATAGTCAGTGTTTATAATTATGAATAAATCAATCTAAAATCAGATCACCGTATAAATATTTGTGTCTTAATTTAATTATATTAAAACACTTCATCCATTTACATAGAATCACATCATATTTTTTCAATATTTCTTTTAAAAAATTCCACGAATTATCAACCCTCTTTTATTTTCATATCTAGGTCTTCATGCATTTATCATATCATGATTTACCAATTACATAACAAGTCAAAATATAATAGATGAATATATTTATAAAATTATACATTTAAATATTTATTTATAAAAAAATTAAAAATATCATAATTAAAATATATAAAGGTGCATAAATATGTATCAAATAATTTATGTCCAAGGAGAATTTTTAAAAAGAAAAAAATATAAAACAAGTAATTTATTTTAACAATATGTAATAATAGTGATACAAACTATTTAGAAATGATTTTCTTGGAAGAATGTTTCCAACCACAAAAAAATTATAAAGATAATAATTATAAAAAATATAAAATTATAAAAACACTTATAACCAAAAAAATTAAATAATAAAAAATTTAAAATGCAAAAAAATTATAATTTTTGAAATATATTAATAAAAAATTTACAGTTGATAATAGAATGTATATATACTAATGAATGGAAAAATAAACTTTAAAGAAAAAAATAATTAATTAATCATCCTAAGAAATAAATTACCAAATATGGGGGCTAGAAATGGATAATAGTTATTGAATTCACATTTATTCACTTGAGGGAAGTAGAAATATACAGAACACTTCAAGATAGAAGAAAATTATTTTAAAAAAATATACAATACGAAATGAAGTAAACAATATAAGGTATAACAAAGATAAGAAAAATATGGTTTCTTTTGATCAAATAATATAGAAATTCGTCAAAGAAATGAAAAAGATAGAATATTTATGATAAATAATGGAATTGAAGATTAAAATTGATCAAAAGTGTAATATATATCATATATATATATTTCATTTTTGGATGAAAGGATGATGGTTTAAGAAATATTTCATCAAGAAAATAAACATATGTTTATGGGAATTATATTTTTCGAATAATTTTAATAAATTTTTATAAAATAATTACATTAAAAGTCAATTATAATAACTATTAATGTTTTATTATATAAAGACAACATTAAAATTCATTTCAATGGCATTTTATGGTTCTTTATTTATAATAATAATGTTAAATTATTCTTTTTTTAATTTTAAACATCAATTGTGAAAAAAGTAATGTTAAAACTGTAATGGTAAATTTTATTTTTCTACTAGTCTTCCATTATCAATTAAATTTAAAAATATATGTATATCATAGGCTTTCAAAAAAACATTTTATTTTAAAAATGTCATATGGATTCACCCTTTGGTTCATGGGTACCATATTCTAGGGCATACCATATATCTCCTCGATAAATCAAGGAATTTAACTATGTAAAAATAATAAATATAAGGGCCCTTGTAAGACAAGATTTAAAATACCATATACTAATATATATTAAAAAACAAAATATTATATTGAATAATTGACCTTGATATCTCATATAATATAAAATAGCAATTTCATAGACTATGAAATTTTATATCAAAATAACCCCCATAGATGAATTTCAATAAAAAATGTAATTATAACATCACAAGACTCACACTCCCATATACTACGTTGAAACCAAAAACATTATATTTTCATTTATTTTAATGATAATTGTGACCCACACATTTTCAATAAAAATATTACATTATATTGAGGAAATAATTTCTCTCTAACATTTTGGATGGCCTTCTTGATTTAGAGTATAAATGATTTTGGGTATATCCTTTTAAAACAATCCCATTTTAATCAAAAGAATATTTCTCCCATTAAACTAAAATTTTTTATTTCACATAAGGACATCAACATAATCCTACTGAAATCCATTACAGAAATTAATCGTTCAACCACATTTGTTTTATACTGAGGAAAATGAAACATAATAATGGTAAAACATCATATGTTTTTGGAGAAGGTCAAATTCCTCACCTAATTTGATTTTATTATGTTTGGTGGGTTGGACATATATTTTATTATTTATCATAACATAATTCCAATAGTTTCTCAGACCCAATGACCTTTTTTTAGTTGTGTTTTAAGGATTGAAGATTTCCATAGGGATTGAGTTTGGTGTCGGGTCTATGTAATGCTGGAAACCTATGTTATTGGGGGTGGATATTTCCTAATGAATGGGGAATATAGGAGAAAAAATGTGTCCTTATATGTCTAATGGACATGGTTTTTCAAACCATGATGGACATGGTTTTTCAAACCATGATGTACATGGTCCATAGTAGTAAATCATTTTCTTTAATTTTTGACAAACGTTTCACACATTGTTTTCTCCTGGTATAAAAAATAACGTGCATTAACCATGTGTTCCATGTTCTTGGGTAGTGGGAATCACAGGGTTAGGTACTGATTTTAAAAACTGTGTATTAAAACCATGCAGCCCATTTAAAGTGTGAAGTTACATTTTTTTCCTTTTACACCATTTTTTATTTTCCTCCACCCTTTTCCTCACTTACTTGAGAACAATAGTGGGGTTCCTCTTATTTTCTTCCTCCCGATGAATTTTAGAATCTTCCTTCTTAATGAATCTATTATTACTTCCATCATGTGCCTTGGATCCACCTCTATAAGATCTCAATTACCCTTATCTCTGTTCATTTTTTTCTACCAAACAGAATGATGAATCCAAGGGATCTGATTTACCCTGCTTCTAGTTAATTCATGAAAAATGTTGATTTATTCCTAATTGGATAGAGATAAAGGATATGATCAGAATGGTGAGTATATAACAATATTAGGATGGTGGTTCTTATCTTTATTTGTGATTCTATATGTTTTTTGGGGCTGCATCTTTGAATGTAACATTGTGTTAACTAAGAGAGTCCCATATAAATTATTGGTTTTATTTAAAAAAAATTAAATCATTCATTATAGATGTATATGGGAATTATCCTAAATTTAAAAAATTGTTTGAACATAGTGAGTGGATTTAAAACATGGTTAGTATAGTATGTGGTTTTTCCCTCTTAAAAATTATTTTTTTAAATTATTTGTGTTGATTTTTTATGATCTAGGATAATGTGATAGGCTCAGTAAAAGGATTGAGGTATCATTGGATACAAATGTTGAGGAGACGTGATCATTTGGTAGGGAAGTAATGAGTTACATATATTTTCTTGATTGATATTTATTACTGGTTCGGAGAAATGGTCACTAGTGGAGGTGATGAGGTCATTCGGATTGGGAATGTCTTTGATGATTTGTGATGGTGCTTACCATTTTATTGAGCCATATGGTATTATGTTTATATCGTGATAAATGACATGGACAAGGGTCATATTTAATTATTTTTGATTACAAGTGCTTTCCAATGTTATATTTGGTGTTTTGGGTGCATAATAGGACTTTGATGATGAGGTTATATGAACAAATCATGTGGGTACAAGACTTCAATATATGTGTCTTAGGGAAATGTTTGGAGGTTTTCTCTATATAAAGCCAAATGTATGTTGGGGAGATGTTGATTTTCAATGTGGATGGTTTCAATAGGGGGTTTAGGTTCTCTATACTTTAGGTCATTGGTCTAGGACTAGTTTTTGAGGAAGATAATCATTGTTTATTGAGATGTCAGTTGTTCAGTTGATCATGTTATTATTATATGATAGGTATCAATATACATCAGACATCACACTTTGAGCCGATAAAGTTTATTATGTCTGTGGGACCTTGTACAGATTAATGGGGTGTTCCTTTGGAACAATTGTTATTTTTATGACATGTGGTGTTGGGGGGTGAGGTGATGGTTTGTCTTATTAGAGGTAGAAACTGAGGGTTCTCTATTATGTTTTTACATTAGGGGATTACTTGAGATTAAGATAAAGATCCTCTCAACTATGGTATATCAGTGTCAGCTGAATAAGGTGAATTAATTCGATGTGGATTTTGAAAAAAAGGTAGGAATTTATATTTATGTGAATCAGATATACTATTTTATTTATTAATTATAAATAAACGAATAATCATAGATTATGGATAGAAATATGTCGGTGGTGGCCTGCTGATATTTTATCTCACCCCCTTCATGGGCCCCTTAGAACCATATAAATTTTATGGATTTGGATCATATGAAGGATCATGTTTAGGAATTGTATTTTATTGGTTGATTTCATGCCATCGATATAAAGGTACAATGTGTTCTTGATTGAGATATTGTTTCTTTTTTTGATATCTATATTTATCATGATTCTACTATATATGTACATACTAAGGGAATCCATTGGTGACCCTTATTATTATATACATATATATAATATTATAATATCATCTCAATATGGTATAGTCTCCACAATATCACTTATTTACACCCACATTCCTAGTCAATATCATTTGGCGTCTGGGGTGGCATGTCTAAGGATATTGGAACTCGGCGCGATGCATTGTTCGAGTGGTTAATTGTGTTAGGGTGATATATATGGTATTAAGGATGTTATTGAATGATAATTGTTGAAACATGGATACTAATAAAATAAAATGAATTTATTCTCAATTTGTCTTAATATTTGGGATATGGTAGATATGATATTAGGATATTATAAGAATAGGATTTATAACTCATGATTAGGTGCTCGGAGTCCCATGGAAGTGGGATGAACCAAGTTCCCATAGGTGATCATTTCTATTATTATTTATATTTTGTACAATTAATAAGATTTCTAACTACATTGGGAACTTTTATTTGGGTTATTATGTTTTATGACAAGTGGATATTGACTTGGTATGGTGTGGGATGAGTTATTTTACCCTTTTCCTCATATGGGAAGGGGTTTTTATGAGTTTTTTAGGCTCTAAGGATGTTATATATATATATATAAATGTAATGTGATTGAAATTGATTGTGATTGAAATTAGGGAATTAGATTTCAATAAGAGGGGTTGGGATGCTTAATGCTTCAACAAGAAATAATCTAAGTGATGAATTCCAGCTTAGCCTCACTTTAGTGGAATCTTACTCAACCAACCAAGGAATGTGGAAATACTGGATGATTTTTGTGATATATGTTATATATGTATGGACCTACATATTATAGTATTAGTAAGGTAAAAAATATGGGTTCATGTTGACCATTAGGTTGGGTGACAAAGTCATCAGTTTGAGGCGATGTGGTTCATCAAGATGAGTGTGGCCCGAGGGATATGTGACACTAAGATCTAACGTGGGTGGGTAGAGGGCCAAGATGCCGAATGTTAAAAGTCATGTTTGTGATTTTTAAGGGTAAGTGTATTGATATTTCACTACATATTACATCATTCACAATCTAATTTTTATTTTTTTTGTTATGGTTTTCTTCCCAGTGTATAGGTATTCAATATGATTCAACCTAAATGGGTACTAATAGAGCATTAGGAGATAAATGATTCAATGCCACATTAGTAGGAACATGATTAGACACATGTTAGTAAAGATAATTCCTAAAGGGTTATGAAATTCACAAGATATAGTTACAACCTCATATACATACTCAGGTATAGGATCTTGTGTAAGAGGGGTAGGAGCTAGATTCCATAGCTCATGGGACATGGCTTGATGGGTAGCATAAGGTGAGTCTAATTTATTAAATATTAGGTTTGGATATGGAAAATCAGGGTGTGTATCCTTCTATTGTCTATTTGACACAGGTTTTCTAGTCGTAGCACCCACCACTATGTCAGAGTGAGGTTTGTAATGTGGTATCTAAGAACTGGATCGAGTCGATCAGATGATCATCAAAATATTTGAGACCACCCAAGGGTGGTGGGTGAGTATTGAGAACTACATACTCATGTAACTAAAAAGCACTAGCAGGACATTTTTTATAATTTTGATGAAAAAAGGTCTTAAGCTAGAAGAACATTGAATCAAGGTTCCTCATGATATTCTTCATAGATTTTCAGAAGGTACTAAGATCCTAACAGTTCTTGAGCCTACAATATAGAGACATGAGCATCATAGACTAAGTAGCTACATTAACCGAGTTTTCTCACTTCCCACCCAGCATGGTGTGTAACAACACCTCAGGGGTGAGGCATTGAGAGGATGGTTTACATAAATCCATTCATTATAGGAAAAAAACATCAGTTTCACATAATTATCATAGGTAGTGAACTAGGATCAAATAGAGAAGGGATACATGATGGACAATTTTTACTCAATTCATGAAATGGAATCAGTTGATTACAACATTTATACTTAAAACAATAAGAATTATGTCTAGGATGGTTCTCTTTTAGGCATTTATGATAGAGACTCATGCAGACCACCTTTGTGAGGGTAGTCAACGGTGTGCTTCCAGTGTGTGAAGTCAGCTCATGTAAGGACAGAATGCTATTGATAACGAAAGGAATGACAAGAATACATTTTGGGTGGTCTTATCAAGAGGTTTAATAGGAATACTTCTCAGGATTCTATCAAATATGGATAGAGGAATCCATACAGTTCTATGATCTGACCAAAAGTAGAGTCAAGAGTTAGTAGCTAAGGGCCAGCTAGACTCGATGTTTGTGGTAGTGATAGTGTGACCCAAAAGTGGTCTGGTGGTGAGTGGATTGTGTAATACTATAGGAAGGATAGTGTTTATGGAGTTGAGCTTTAGGCTAAGTGCACAAATTTGATCTTCCTAGTGTAGAGTAGGAATGTGAGATAGTTATGTTTATAGGTACACTATGGGTGTCGTCATGTGTCATTTTGTTATATTTTGTAACATCCCTTCTATAGGCGGGTCTATTTTAGGTTCTCAAGGTGCATGGAATGCACTATTCAACTAACCTGATGTTTGGATAAAAGTTTTTAATTGACTCATATGAGTTATGTATGTATGTATGTATGTATGAGGTGCATGAAACTAGGATAATTTGTCAGAATAGATGAATGAATTACTTTTATGTGGTCCATTATCATCTTGTAATTCATGAAATGTGGGAATTGTTGTAGTGAAAGTCATCAAGAATGATTTCGATCCATATATGAGATTTGTTACTTCATATGTTTCATGCATGACATAGACATGAGGAAGTCATATGATGGGATGTGAAACATGATTGGTTTAAGGTATGACACCAAGTCAGATGATGATGTGTAAGAGTGACTATGGGTATTGGGATACATTTTTAGTCAATATATGGTCTATTGAACATTTTTTCATTTAGTTTTGGTTTATTAATTGACAGGGGTACGTAACACTTATGTTGGGGAGAACTATAAGCTAGTTGACATGTGTTCATTTTACTATGATAGTTTTACTGAATTTTAAGGATATGGGTTTTTTCATTACCATATCAACATTATTTTTTATTTATCTAGGATGATTTATGTTATGTGGGGAGATATCAACATCCTAGGTTTTTTGACCAGGTTTAATTCCTTGCATATTCTGTTTTTTTTGTGTTTCATGGGTAGAACAACTATTTTATTATTATATGATGTTAATTATGATATCCCTAACCTAATTAATGTTTTTAGTTATGGTTTTTTTATTTAAAATTATCTTGAGGGGTTTTTGGTTATTACTTCCAAAGAGGCAAAAGACTCATGTTTTCAAGGTGCGTATACTGGGGCACACATATTGGACAAACTGTACTTTCTTTCAGAGAAACAATTTAGCTATCCCTTTATAATGGACATAGTTTTTTAAAATATTATAGAGGGGATGCACGCTCATCAGGTATGAAATCATTTACATAGGGGTCTGGAATGATTTTCACACGGTTTGATGAAACATGCACATGAACAATGCAAGCATGGTGTTAGTTTAGAGAAAATCTACATGGTTTTCACAAATTTACAAAAACTGTGTGGACCATTAAAATTATGAAATTAAAATTTCCCACTACCATATTTCTTCTTTTCCTCCTTTCTCCTCCCTTGGTCATGCACAACTATGGGGTTTTTTCCATTTTCATCCTCCCCTAATTTTTGAGCTCCATCACTCATTTAGACATTATTCATAATGATATTTGGGCATTGGACCTAAGTTAATAATATTTCAAGTACTCTTGTCAATTTCCATCATTTTTCCTTAAATATGAAATACCAAATCCATGAAATGTGAAGTTCCCTATTTTCAGGGTGTTCATCTAAAACACTAATTTCTTCCAAATTGGATCATGTTAGAGTCTATGATCTGACATGTGAGAATATTACAACAAGATATAGGGGTTTCTTATCATTATTTTTGATTTTGTGAGTATTTTGGGAGTGTGTCATTGAGTGCACCATTGCATTGTTCAAGAGATACATTTTAATGGGTTTTTATCATTACAATTAGTTGAATTGATAATTATTTTTTCTTATGGGCATTCTCTTCAATCTACAAATGGTTTTATAGTAGAGACTGTCATGGGACCTTAGTATGTATAGAAAAGGGGTGTTACATTTATGAAATTTAATTTGGATTTTTAAAATAATTATGTTGATTGTTGAGTTCAATGGGAGTGTGATGGGCTTAGTATGAGGATTAAGATAACATTATATATCTATGTGGATGTGATTTCATTGTCAGTCTAGGCATGGACCATGTTATATATTTACACATACTTATATATATACTCATGATTGATTTTGATCACATATTCAGGGACATAGTTACTAGAGTAGGCGATGAGATCGTCAATATTGGGGATTGAACATGATGATTTTTGACAGTGATGGAAATCATATTGAGAGACAGGGTCATAGGGTCATGAGGTGTTGATTGATGTGGACTAGAGATTCATTTGTTGATTGGAACTCCCAAGTGTTGGCCAATGCATTGTTTGGATTCATTTTCACACAGTAGGACTCATATTATGAGGTTGTATTGACTGTTTGTGTGGGTAGATTCTTCCAGTATATGCATATTAGAGAAATTTTTGGATGTTATTGCATTGAAAATTCACAATAATGGTGATAATCCCTCAGATGACAGTGTTGATACTGTCATTTTGGGGGTGAAGGCTCACCATACAAGGGGTTGTTAGGCCAATATGCTTTTGGAGGATATACATCACCATTCATCGAGATGACGACTGATGAGACGATAATGTTATTATTTAAGGATAGGTATTATTGTGCCTCGAATGTTGTTCATAGAGCCAAATTTTATTTTATGTGGTCGGAGGGACTAGGTAATGATTAATGAGGTGTTCCTTCCGAGTGTCATATATTTTATGGAAATGTGGTGTCTCCTTGATGGAGGTTCCATTAGATCTCATTATAGTTTGAACCTAAGGGTTCAACAAGATTTTATTAAATTAGTGTATTTTTAAGGAATAGTTTAAGGATCCTCCACTCTATTTTAATATAGAATAGGCCAAAGAATTTGAATTTATTCTTTTTTAATGTTTAGAATAATGGAATTTCATTAATTTATGTTACTCTCATGTAGAGTTTTTTTAGCATATAGATTCAAATCCTTTAATCATAGATGAGAGATAGGAACACATTGGTGGTAGCCTATTGAGATTCATTCTCACACACAACATGGGATCATCAGGAAGTGTGTAGATTTTACATATGTTCATTCAGGTAAAGGTTAAGGCACAAGTGGTAGATCATAGTGCTTGAGGTAGAATGTAATTAATGTAAACGTACCATATGTTATTTCCTCAGTTGGAGTTCTCTTTTTTATCTTTCTGTATAACTGTGATATTATATATTTATGTATAGTGGTCTGCCATTGGATACATTTCTTCTTTTATATATATATATATAGTTATTATATCATCAAAATATGGTATAGTTTCCCCTCTATCACCTCTTTACACCCTCACCTCCATTCATAATCCTTTGGCTTGTGGGGAGGAGAACTTAAGGCTAGTGGAACTCAACCTAAAGCACTATTAGGGTGGATAATCATGTTAGGGAACTGTAAATGTAGGGCTCAAATTCTTAGTAAAGGGTTAATATAACAATTATCAAATGAAAATAAATATTGAAAATAAGAAGACCATAAGGGTATGATTAAATAATCATAATGCATGAGTGAATAATAAAAGAAATCATACCCCTAAATAATTATATCATAAAATATGTAAACATGAAATACGTATTTTACAAACAAAATAGTCATATGAATCCATTATCATGAACCATGTAATATAAATATTTATCAGATGACATAACATAATCCAATAAAAAGGATCAATTTTTTTTCATATCATTGATATTTTTTCTCCAAAACCCATCTCAAACCTAACTCATAAATAACTGGCGACCATTAAGATCCTTAATAATATCACTTAGGTAACTCCATATTTAGTTCCCCAAAATACAAGGTACATTAACCAATTTATTTGAGACATATCTGGGTGAACCCATCACCTATTCTATAATGGGCTCACATAGTGCCATCTGGTCCACTCTATCATCTAGGCTGTAATGGGATCACCCCATACTATCTAGTCCACCCCATTGTCTAAGATATAATGGGATCAATTGGAACTATCATGGAAACCCCATCAAATATGATATCCAAGAAGAATTGCATGAATATATAAAAATATATTATATCACAAAACCCATATTAAAAATTATAATTCATTAATAACCTGATTAACCCATGGAAAATTACTGCGTTTCATTTAAATCTCTTTGATAAATGATTATCCCCTTGAAAATTTGTGTGTGATATTTAAATATAATTGAAATAATCATAATACATACAAAAAAATTATGATTGTATGATTACATAATAACCATAGATTATAATATGTACCAATAATGGTTTTTGAAACGATTTAATGTAAATACTGATAATGTATCATTAAAACCAGTTTTACATAAATTCCGTTTTCATTTGTAAAAGAATCTTTTTCTTTAAAAATTTTGTTTTGAAAATAATCTTGAAATATTATAAAGGCCGATTTGAAAAATTATTTAATACCTTTCTTTAGAAAAATATTATTTCATATTTCAATAAAAATTAAATCATTTTTAAAACAATTATAGAGATCATGGTTTTGAATGAACTTAGATGTCCAACTGATGATAGAAATGAAGTCCAATTTTATTAAAACAATTTATAAAAAATTATAAGTAACAAAGTTATTAAATAATGTTACAATTAATTTGTTATATAATGAATAAAAATAGTAGTAAAAAAATCATAATATTTCATTATCTGATACTTAATCAGACCCAATGTCGATAAACATTAAGATTGTGACAAATGACTATTACAACATTGATAATATTGGAATGTAATAAAAATTAATGAATAAAATTAAATAAAATGATGAATATCATGGAAATAAGTAGATTAATTATAGAACATGTAAACGGAGTAGTGTATACATCTCATAATATAAGATAGTTTTATGACCTGTGAAATGTCTCGATGAAGGTTATATGTGACAAAAATCTATTTTAGTTTTGGTAACATTGATACTATAATCCCAATTAAGAATATATCCTAAAATTGTTATATATATCCCAAAAATATGAGGTTAATAATCATATCATAGAATAATGGTCAGTATATTTACTTGAAAAATGAATAACTTTTTAATAAGGAATGTATCCCATAGAAATAAAAGTGAGAAGAGAAGAATACTTACAACTTAAGTTACTTTTGAGTCATGATATCCATGAAATAATAAAATGAATAAATTTTTTTCATATCATTAAATAAAATATATTCGTGATATAACATGTTATATGATAGAATATCTTCTAAACAAAATAATGAGTGGTGAATATTTGATAAGACTTTTAGAAATAAAAGTGAGACTAGAAATCCATTTAACATGAGACAGTTTCAACATTCATGCTCTTCATATTCATCAATAAAAAATTAATAAATTATATACTTGATTTAAATCATTTTAAAATTTTATTATTAATTTTATTTCACGTAAAAGAAGTCATATATAATTACATATTAAATAAATTTTACATCAGATATTTTGATCCTATTTTTCTTATGTGTCAAAAAGAATTTGGTAGGTCAACTAAGGTCAAGGGGGAAATTATTTAATTATATAAATAATAATAATAAATAAATTATTTTTATATTTATTAATAAATTATTTTTTTAATACAAATCATGGAAGGTCTTCTTGAAAAAACTAACATACATTATGATAATGGAGTCGGTAGGCTGTATGTACATATGAGTAGCGTTTCCATTATTTCAATGTTCATTATGAATGATGTTATGTAGAATTTATCATCATATAATGATAATTATATAATAAATAAAATATTATTTAATTATATATACTTATATATATCATTTTGTTTTTTGTTCATGAAAAAAAGAAAAATCACATCGTTTCGATGAGGCGGTCATCCGCATGTCCATGAACCACGTTATCACTTTTTCAGCCTATGAAATTATAAGAATAAATTGATATATTATATTTATGTAAATATAATCAGGTAAATATAATGATAATTATTCCATTTAAATAATATATATTAATTATAGTTACCTTTTTTACCTTCCATATAACACATTAATGAAAAAGGCTACACATTTCTTCGCAAGGTAGTAGACCGCCATACATGTCAGAAATGTTATTTTTATCACATATGGTATTAATTATAAAAAAGCTGTTTATTATATAATGATTAAATAGGTATAATTATGTTAAATATATTATAAATATTTTAAATAAATTTAATTTTGATAATTATTCCCATCCATGAGAGGTGGTAATGGAAAAACAGGCATCATCATTTTGCAAGGAGATAGTCCACCGTAAAATGAATTAGGATTTCATAACCCATTTGATGGAAATGCGCATGTTTCTAGGTATTACATGTAACATAAAAATTATATATATTTTTAGTATACTAATTTAAGTATATAATTATGTTATTATAATAATATAATGTGTTGGAGAAGAAAAAAAAATAAAAATGTATGTTGATAAACATTACCTCTTCTTCGAGAAACTGCTTTTGGTTAGAATGAAAGGAGAAACGTGGTTTTTATTTAATCCTGAATTAATGAATCTATTATGAGATTAAGGAATTCATAAAGTAATTATTGTATGGTTTT
The DNA here is from genome assembly GCA_963277665.1 of Viscum album. Classification (NCBI taxonomy): domain Eukaryota; kingdom Viridiplantae; phylum Streptophyta; class Magnoliopsida; order Santalales; family Viscaceae; genus Viscum; species Viscum album. The sequence continues at coordinate 1,346,527,408 of OY728148.1, read as the reverse complement.
GTTGAGAAAAATTCCTTTATAGGTGTGAAGAATTGAGGAGAGAGAATTTTCTTTTATCATGGAGTAGGTGTGGTAATCTTATAATTACTAAAATGTAAACATTATTGGGAGGTATCCCTTACCTCATGTTCCTATAATAATTAACCATTTTTAGATTCAATAGAGTATATGGTCAAAATATGTACATAAAATATTTTTCAAATGTTTTTTGGGTCATTTCTATACCTAATCTTTTGTGAGTAACCACTTACTAAAATCATTTTTTATTTAATTATTTTAATTAATTGAAATTTTTTGTAACTGACCAACTTAGAAATAAACAAAATTGAACATAAAAAAAATAATAAATTTACTAATTCCAAATATAAAACATATATTTACAGTTTAAATTCATATAATTTGAAAATAAAATTTTAATATTAATCATGAAGTTTTAGGGAGGCAACAATATTCAAGAGGAGTAATTTTTTATGAGAAAGATTATTTCATATTAACTCTATGGATAAAAATAATCATTCAATGAAAAAACTATTTATTCATATATGTTATATACACTGAATTTTAAATAATTATTACTAGGTACTAGTTTTATTAAATGAAAATTAGAAACACTGTGAAATTTAAAATCATTTTAAAAAAAACAGTCCTTAAACATAGAGACAAAATTTTATTAAAAACCAATATAAAGTTTGTTAAAAAGTAATTATGATGATTAAATATAAATAAAAAATAATTATGATTATTTTATAAATATTCCAAACGTATTAGGACACTTAAAAAATAATTTTGTGAATGAAATGGGTTTTTTTTAATTCATTTTTTAATATTCAGAGGGAAATAACTATTTTCCAAGAAAATCTCAAAATATTTGTCACTGTAAATTTTGATCTTATTATTCTAAAATATATGTATATATGTTAAAATATAATTCATAAAATGTCAAAACTATCTATTTAAAACATGATCTTCATTAAATGCCATCACAACTACCTTTTAAAAAATATTTCTTTTTATGCATAATTTTTTTTGTTCTTATATTATTCCTATTAAATATAATAGAATAATGTCAAATAAATTTGCTTAATATATAAAAATTATATTCTACTATTATTATTCAATGATAGTAATTAATTTAATATATTTTGATAAAATTCCTTTAAGAGCATAATAATATATTATTATAAAAACATTTATGTTATATTCAATTATTTTTTATTTTCATCCACAATTAATTAAAAAAATGTTTCCAGTTTATAAACACGTGTGAACCATATTTTCATAATTTATATAATCTTATTTATTCCTACCATTATAATATATAGGTGTTAACTATCATTTTAAATAATAATACTAATAGTATATTGTTGTCTGGTAGGACATGGGCTAGTGTGTAACACAACTTCTTGAAGAAATCTCATTGTTACAAGAAATTAAAGATAAATAGGGTGTTGATTATAATTCACTATAACCCTTGAATTGAATGTAACATTATCTACCAAATAATTTTATTTCATATTCATGAAAATTTTTCATAAAATCTCAATATATTACATCATACCCACATTAAAATGAAATTTTCACTCAAAATTTTGATATCAAATGATTATCATTTTAGAATTCATTTAATAAATCCCACAACATAAAAATCAAATATATAAAATAACCATTATAATGGGTTTGTGGGAAACATAAATTCCAAGTGAAATTATGCATAACTAGGATCCCACATCAGGATAACATTAGTGAGAAGTTAAAACATTGACTTCAAGGGGAAAAATAATTCCTATGTAATAATATAGAATGATAGAGGACATGGTCAAGATTAAGTCAATGAAAACAATATCAAAAGATAAATAGGTGAGGAAAAGTTCATCGATATCATAATAAATTATGTTTATATGATACCATATTATTTAAAATCCTTTTCCTAATGATGAATGATTTTTTCATAATCTAGACTAAAATATTAATGAAATATACATACTTGAAATGTTAAATTTTAATGTTTAACCACTAAAATATCATTGTTTTCACTAGAATATGAGTATTATTGAATATATTTATTTTTAATGAACCATAAAACAATTTGTTGACCACAAAACCATAAAAGGGATAACAAACTATTTCTTCTATCTTTGGACATTAACCCAAAACATAATTGCTAGAACATGGTAATATAATTCCCAAAACGAGTTAACCTACAATTGAAACATTAATCTTGAAACAATAAACACAAATTTCCAATTGAACCATTAAAAAAAATATTATTCTTAAAATTCTACAATAATTTCTAAAATATTTTTGAAACTCAAAGACTAGAAGGATTTGATCATATGTTATTCCAAGATAAATAAGACATTATTGTTCAAATAAAACAAAATATGTTTCTAAAATGAACATAATAATTTCCTATAAAAAGTTCATACTAACTATGACATTATGTACTATAGTGGTAGTTTTGAAACCCTTATCCTCCTTTGATCATGGCTTGATGCCCTGCCACATTGCCAGATGCAAAATGTTGTTACCCATCATACAAGTTGTTCCTTTTTAGTAATCATGAAAACTAATTAATTACTAAATAACAATTCAATTAGATAATTTGGGCTATCACTAGATTAATCCAATAAAACTTCTCCAAAATGTCATTAAAAACATAAAAACTTTTACTAATTAAACCCATTAAATAAGGCAACTAATACATTGAAATCATGATATACCTATGATGGTACCCATAAATTCTATGATAACAACACATGAAAACATCCTAATATAAAAATTTACATAAACTAACCTTAGATACTAACGATAATAGACTACGAATAGAACTCCATGATCATGTGTTGAAATCATGAAATTTAAATTTTCATCAATGATGCCGGTAATTGTGACCAAATTACATTTCAATAAAAACATTATAACATAAAAAGGAAAATGTGAATCACTTTTATTATGGAAGATATTTTAGGTTTAGTTATTTAGATAAATATGATAACTCTTAAATCAAAAATAACCAAATAATTAAAAGAAAATTTATCCCCTTTAAAACATCCATTCTTATTTATCATTATTTCATAAACGACATCATTGAGAAATAATTTTTTAACAGAAATCATTCAACCAAATTCCTTATAACCTGGTGAAAAGGAATCATAATAAATGTAAGATAAAATGATCAGTAAGAGAAGATTTAATCCTTAAAAAAAGAATATCATCAGTGAAAATAGGAAAAACATATGTGTGTAATGACATAATTAATGAGCATGAGTGAGTCATAAAATAAATCATAAAAATAAAAACCTTGATAATAAAATATAAAAACATGGAATAAGTATTTAACAAATAAAATAGTCACAAGAATCATTAACTATAGTCCATGTGATATCAATCATGATCAAATGAATAATCATAAACCAATAAAAAGAATAAAAAAATTATTTTGGTGTCATGGGATATTTATCGACATAATCAATTTTAAATCCATGTTTGATATAACTATTTCCCAGTTAGATCCATAGGAGAAACCTTCAGGATTATCCCTCATTCTTTACTCTCAAGAAATTGTACATTACCCAATGCATTGTAGTGTCATCTAGGAACACCCATCATTTAAGAAACAACATTCAAAAGAAGTTATATCTAGGACACCCCATAAAATAAGCTATAACAGGCTCACCCAATACTATCTAGGCCACCCCATCATCTAATATATAAGAGGATCACATGGTGCAATATTGCCACCCCATAATTTAATATTTCCATGAACTAAAACATTAATAATATACATGTATATTTCAATATAAAACTCATAAAAAATCATTATTATTTCATAACCTTATTAATCCATGGAATGGAAATGGGTTTCATGGAAATATTTTTGAGACATGATTACTTAATGGAATAGAAATGGGTTCTATAATAATCTCATTGAAATAGTCTTAATCCATCAAAATAAAGAATTGTGATAGTATAATTAAAAAATATTCCCATTAGAGCATAATTAAAAACAAAGTATGGGGACATTTAGAAATGAAAATTACTTCTAAATATCATTAAAAAATTTATGAGGAAAATAAACTTGCCCTTGTGAAAATTTCTTTTCAATCATAAAACAATTTTAGAATTATTTGTTTCAAAATAACAGTAAAATATGTTAAATTATTATTTTAAAAATAATTAAAAATATTTATAGAGTAAAATATCCATTAATCTTTGAAAATTTTTTTTTGAATAATTTCTAGAAAATATGGTACAAAAATACATAGATTTCTTACCTAAGAGAGAAATGATGATGGATTTTTTTAAAAAAAATTATTAAATATTTTTAGTATCAATGTTATGGAAAATGGTAAAATTAACTCAAAATATAATTAAAATTTTTATTATAGTATAATTCATAATATTTCAGAATTATATTCTTAGTCATATACCATCTTTAAAAGTAATGATATTGAAAAAACTACCCTTACATCATTGGTAACATTGAATCATAATCCCAGGAAAGGAATAACATGAAATGAAACTTATAAAATCATGAAAATAATAATATTAATTTTATAACATGTAAATGTACTAGTATATACACCTCATAAATTAAAAGTCATGTATAACAAAACAAATATCTCAATGAAATAAAAATGTGAAAAAACTCCATTATATCTTTTGTGACTTTGATTTTGTGAACCACATGAAAGAGAGATCATAAAATGGTTATTTAAATACAATAAAATTTAGTTAGAATAATCCTAAAATTAATTAATTGGAATTATATATACCAAAAAACAAATATTAATGATTAATATGTCATTTATCTTAAATAAATAATAGTGAGTTGAAAACCCCCCTCAATACTCGAGTTGCGATTGAATCATAAGATCTGTGAAAGAATAACATCAATAAAAACATTTAATATAATGAAATAAATTTAATTCAGGATATAAAATTTCATAGGGATGTAAATAAACTAGTGGTGAATATGGTATATGTCTTAGAGAAATAAAAGTGAGTCTTGAAATCCCATTACAATGAGTTTGATTCATTATTCTTGTTCATTATATTCCCAAATAAAAAACATATATTAATGATTAAATTTACTAAGAACCAATTACATGTTTATTATTACTTTGGTTTCACCAATAAATTATTTATATATAATTACACTGTTAAATATGTTCACATCATATGTTTTAACCATATTTGGCTTATGTGACTAAACCAATTTGATTCGCCTATAGTAAAATGGTTCATAATTAAACCATATACAAAAAATAATCATGAAAAATGATCATATTTATAAATTTTTTTTAAAAAAATCATCTAATATGGATATAAAAAATGACATAATGTTACGATCCTAGAGATAGTTGGATGAATGTACGCAAAAGTAACATTATTATTTTTTAAATGATCATTATTTAAAGAAGGAAAGTATCATTTATATTTATAGAATTATAATTATATCATAAATAATATATTAAAAAATATAAACAATTATATATATATATATATATAATTCATTTGATGTTATGATGAAGAAAGAAGAATCACATTGCTTCGAGGAGGTAGTAGTCTACATGTCCATGAATGACTTTATAAAATTTTCCTTGTGTGAAATGCTAAGAAAAAATTTATATATTATATTTTAAGAAATATAATTATGTCTTTAATATCATAAATATTTCATTCAAAATTTATATAATCATTATAGTTACCCTTATTACCTTTCATGACACATGTTATTGAAAAATGTTTCTCATCACTTCATGGGGTGGTAGTCTGGTGTACACCATACTACTGTTATCGTGTCATGTATGGTTTGAAATGTTAAAATGTTGAATATGATATAGTGATTTCATAAGAATAATTATGTAATAATTATAAAAATATCTCATATAAATATTATTTCAATCATTATTACCAACAATGATACGTGTTAATGGAAAATAAACAACCATATTTCACGAGGCAATATTCCCTTGTACACACAAATGATGATTTCAAAACTCATATGATGAAATTTTGTGTGTTTTTAGTTCATACTATTAACATAACCAATTCTTAATATATTTATGATATGTATGTTGTTATGTAATCATGGAATACTATTAATTTAATGATGTGGAGAAGGGAACACAAAAATGCAAGTTGATGAATTCTACCTTTTCTTTCATGTAATTACTTTTAGTTTGAACCAAAGTAATTACATAGATGGATTTATTCTGAACTTCTGTCTTCTAGAAATATATGAGGGAATATTTTAAGTGATTTTGACTATTTTATTTAATTCTAAATGGATTTATATACATGAATAGGTGGAGGGAGTGAATTCTGTTTTATAGTGGAGGACGAGTGACGTTCTTGTAAATACCAAAAACTATATAATATTTAGAGGTATACCATAACCCATGTTTCTCATATACTGAAATCTTTCATTAAAATGTGTATTTGGTATAAATATTTCCCTAAAATCAGTTTTTGACATGTTTTGGGTCATTTATATACCTCATCAATTAATATTAGCCACTCAGATAACCTGTTTTTTTTCCATAATCACAATAATTAATGTAAAATACTATCAGTAATAATTTTGGTAAAAAAATAAGTTAAAAATACCAAAAATTAAAAATAATTATGATTCAAAATATTGATTCCAATTTAAAATATTCAATCCACATAAGTGTACAAATCAATGTTAATATTAATCTTATAGTTGTTAAGAGATAAATAGTTTTAAAGAAGACTAATTTCTTTAGAAAAATATCATTCTATATTAACTCCTTGAATAATAATAATAATACTATACTAAAATAATATTTACTGATATATATTCTATAATATTCGCTGAAACAATTCTCCATTATGTGATTTTTAATTAATTAAAAATTGAGAAAATTACGCATTTGCAAATAGTTATTAGAAAACCATGTTTTAGACCCAGAAGAAGCCTATATTAAATAGAAATATAAAGTTGATTTAAAATTTATTAAGTGGATAAAATATACAAAAATAATATTTATTTATCTTCTAAAAATATTCAAAACATACTATGACTCTTAAATTACTTATTTTATGAAAAGAAACGACTTTTTTATTAAACAAGGAAATTTTCCCCATTTACTAAAAAATAAATATTTTCTAAAAAATAACATAATTATAAACAAAAAAAATTAAATATTATATTTAAAAAATTAGTGTTATTTTTTAAAATAAAATTTATAAAATTATTAATATATAGTTTTAAAAAAAGTGCGCCTTTAAAGGGTGTTAAAACATCCTTTTAGAAAAATACATCTTTTATATACAAAACTAGATTAGTTAATATCATATATATAAAAAATATAATTGATTAAAATTAAAATAATATATTTATTATATAATATATAGATTTAATTAATTTCAATCAATAATTGTAATTAATTTAGTATATTGAGATAAAAGACATTTGGGTGAATAAAAATATTGTTTTTATAAAATTATTTCATTTATAATAAACTAGTTTTTTCATTTCTATTTAATTGGAAATGATCAAATTAATTTTATAAACATTTTTAAATAATATTTAAAAAAACCTTTATCAATTTTTTTCTAAAGGATATGTGATATCAATATTTTTTAAAAAACAATATTAATAGAATATTGTTGTCTCTTATGACTCGACCATGTGTGTAACATAAGATATTGAGGAAAAATAAATGATACAAGAAACAGAAGATAAATATGTTGTTTCATATATTGAAATATAATCTCTACATTATGTGTAATGTTTGCTATAAATGAAATTAAATTAATATGATTTAACATGTTTTATAAAACCATGGGATGTATCATTAATGTTATTCAATATTACAATTGTATGAAATTAAGAATTCATTATTTTCTTTTATGATTTTTGGAATTAAGAAGAAAAAATAAACTTTTTCACAAATGAAAGGGTTTTAAGTAAAAAAGAACTAGTTTTTTAATATAGTATATTATATTTGAAACATAATTTTTAAGATACAAAATGCTATTAAAAAGAAAACATATTTATAAAAATGAATAATTTACACATTACATCGATTATGGTAGTAATTATTTTATTAAAAAAGATATTGATAAAAATCAATAAGAATATTAAATTGTATCTTCTATCCAGGTTGTGTTTATGGTATAATATTAATAACCAAATTCTCAGGTAGAATCATCCTCTCAACCAATGTATACTAGTACCTCAAAAAGAGAAGAATGGAATATGAAGAGAGTTCTAGTGAGAACCCAAATGTTAATAAAATAACAAAGAAACCCATTTTAATGTGATCAACATCTTTATATTGTCTATCATGACACTGTAAATTATTTATGAATTTAATCAAATATTTTGTAATGATCTCGTAATGTATATAGTTTTATGTTTTGAAACACTTTTTACCATCCAAAATTACCATAAATTATATCAGAAGAAACTTTTTACAAATAAATTTTATCCTGTATGGAACACATTATAATTTCAATCATCAAATATTTGGCAAAATTAAAAAATTATAGACTTATAAATGATTCACATAATTTGATTCTCCTTTGTATAACACATATCATATTATTGTATTATATATCCAAGTTTGTGTCCAATAAATCATGATATCAAAACAATAATATACTATAAAAGTATATATAGTGCCTTTATATTTTGGATATGATTCCATACAATAATATATATCATCTCACATACCATGATCCCTGATCTATCAAAAATATCATTGTTTTTAGGGAATATATATAATATTTGGGATGAAAATTTCTCTATATATAAACTTACCCATGAGATTATAGATGCGTAGTTATGGTTTATTAGAAACTAGGGGAGTTGTTGTTTTCTCAGAGAAATTATATTTCTAGCTATATATGTGAGAGTTGATCGCTGTATTTACATGTATCCACCTGGGGTAAAACCATGACAAAACAACACACATTTATTGATGATGATAACATACAATCAAAGGTATTATCCTCTCTCATTGTTATATTCCATCATGTATTGGTACAAAAACTCTATTATCATATTAGATATATCATACAGAGTCAGATGTTGTTTATAATGTTTAGAGAAGATTTCTCGAGTGATGATTAATAAGATGAGCTGGGGTAGGGATAGAGTGTTGTGATTATAATTTCAAATATTTGGGGTCCTATTCTTCATTTTCCAAATTATTTTATTGTAACATAACTATTTATTTGATTATTGATTTTTAGGCCATATACGGTAGATGTTTTTTATTTTAACTATCAATTGGATTTTCTGTTGTTGGTTATGAAATTTTTTACTTCCCATTGATGGTACTTCTCGTACCATCATTTTTACCCATGATATGTCAGGTTCTGTATTCATTTGTGTATAAAGAGATGAAAAGTGGGTCAGGAGGACCTTTGATGGGTGTGTGTTTAACAATATATTGATACCCCTTGAGAATTATAAAAAATTATAGGAGAATGATTATGGAGGTATACATAATTATTCATTTTGATATATGATTTTATGATTACAGGAAAATTGAACATACCCCGATTTTAATTGTTTCAATTTATTATTCTGGGTTTTTATGTCTTTTAGACAATAAGTAAAGTTTGTATGACTATTATAGGGAAACCTTTGGTAATGTTTCCAATTGAGAGATATTCAGTTATTATTGACTTGAAACATCCTAATATTTTCTCGCATATACACTTAATCATTAACTTTTCATGTCTTATGGTAAGTAGGGAATCCCACTAGGTTATTAGAAAGACATCTACTCAAGTATATGACATGGTTTTGAGCATATATAAATAGAATTTAAAATTTGGTTTTCAGAACAAGTATAGAATTTGTGTGAGATTAATGGATTCAGATGATTTTATATTAGAGACTAATGATTTTTGAAGTAGTTAGTCACAAGGTTTGGTAAGGGGGCCATTTTTTTAATTTGTTTTGTTACTATATATTTATTTGTTATTGTTCCACTTTTTTATTATTTATTTTCATAAATTATGTAATTATTTTTTTTACTTATTATCCTATATTACATATTATGATGCATCATATGGACTATTTAATTTATATTATGGAATATATGACACCATATTTACAACGGATTTATATTCCATTTTTGTTTTCTAGAATATAAATCACATGGATGAGTCATGAATTATTTGGTATATTTAGTAAATAACATTATGATTTTATATGAGGGATTAGTATCCTTAAAACACTATTAGGACCCACTAGTATTATGTAGCCTCTATCATATGGGGAGGAGTACTTGAGGTGCCATGGTGTCCTCGGATTGACACCATTCAGGTTAAATAGGAAAAATAATTAAATATTTATATCTTTTTAAGTGATATATTAATTTTTCATACTAGATTATTTCCATCACAAATGAAATTATAACTAGAATAGTTTCATCATTTCCAATGTACAAACTCATCAAATTTTACAATAATTTCTATTGTTACACCAGAAGTTCATTTTATGAATTTTGGAAAATATCTTCCTCCAATGGTATTAAATCCCCAATAATTGGTTGAAATAGTAATTTTTTTTATGAAAACCATCTTTCTATTTTCATTAAATGATACATTTAATCTTATCATTCTCATACCTAATCATTATTAAGTGTGATTTGGATTTTTTTTTAATTTTAATAAATAATTTATCTTCAATAAATTATTATATCAAATAGTACTCTTAAAATATTGATTCTATTACAGATTTGAGTATTTTGATGTTCTATGTATCATTATAAAAGGTAAACAATTAATATTTTCCTGTACACATGAATATGTGTTCTATCTATGTAGAAAACAATGTTCATGAAACAATGAGAATATCCTCATGATACTCAATGTCAAGAAGTATAAAATCTATTAGAAGAAAATTATTACAAATATAAACCAAAAAATATTCAAATATCACCACCAGATATGTTATTGAACTATTTTCTAATTTTTTTTTCTGTTTTTTACATAAATTATAAAATATAAAAAAAATTAATCATCGAGTATAGGATTAGTTTAATACTTTCTCCAAAACCATATAAACATTTCAACACTATTTCCCTTCTATATATAAATGTTCTAACTAAGAATACATTGTTTCTAAACATTTCAAGGGTGATATTATAAAAAAAGAAATAAATTCTCTGATGAGTAAAATAATAAAAAATTATTTTGTTTTTTATTATAATCTTGGGAAATTATATATAATGTTTAGTTTTATAATAATCCATAACTAATTGTATTTCAAATTGAAAATTTCTACAAATATCAAAACATATTAAAAAATTATACACTTTCTTATATTATTAAGGTCTCATAGAATATGATAATAATTTGGTAAAAACATAAATGTTGAATAATACTACTCTTATATATGTTAATTTTAATTTTTCTCTTAGATTAGTGTTATTCTTTCATTTTAATATTGAAAATAATATTGTGTTTCCTTTATAAGTGTTCCTTGAAACCTATTTTTTGGAATCATGGATCATCATTTCCTTTCATTATTTTTTCTCACGTGTTTTTTTCTAGAATATGTTCACTCAAGACACCATGATTAGTTATTAATTGAATTTAAATTATCAAAATTGTGATTTTATCACTTGGTTTTTATATAAACTACGGTTTCCATGGTTTAATCCTTTTAATATATATACATATATTTCTAGAATTTTCAAATGATTTAGTGAAGTGTATTTGGTGTCTACGGACCACATAATGAATATATTATAAAAAGTAATATATATATATATATAAGAATAAAGGTTAATTTTTATATAAGAAATAGTTTTCCCATTGTTATGGACATTATATGGAAAGAATGAGATTGAATTTATTTCCAAAATGTGATGTTTAACATAGTGGTGACATAAGGTTGGTTAGCATCATATATTCCATGGAACATAGCACTGACAGTTGCATTAAATAAATTAAATATTGATTTATTTTATATTATTAAACATTGAACAAAGCAGTGTCTTTTTATTATAGGAAATCATGAAAAAACTCCAGGATTATTATTGTAGCCTTAGAAATTTTTGGAGGAGGAGGAGGAGGTTCCCCTTTATTATTAATGCACTCTAGAATGTGGATCAACAACAAATGGTCGAGGTGTTTTTTGAGAAAAATGGAAAAAACAGTGGGATCTTGATCATCGTTACTAAAAAATATGTTCTTCACTAATAATGAATGCATTCATGGGGTTTGTATTCTTATGTCATAGATTTATTACCTTTTGATCTCATCATTTTTCATGTATTATTATCTTCTTAATTTTAATAAATATTGATACATTCATGATCCAATTCTAAATCATCGTTGAGATTTGGATTATTTGTTCATGTTTTTCATATGTTTTACCACATTGGGATATAATGATTTTAAATGTAAGAGGTTATTTTATCATCCTAAAACGATATAACCTTGTTCTTGTTTCATTTTCATACAATAGTACTCTACATTCTTCCTAATTGGTCTATAAGGTATGCGATTTGACATCTCCAGACCTATTAAAGAGAAATCTAACATCGATACTAGTAATGTTTATAAGAAAAGTAATAAAATGAAATATTATGGATGGAATAAGACCAAAAAAGGATTTTATTTTACCTATAGATTTTGATCCTTTTTTCAAAAATTTCAATGTAATAGCTGACATAGGTGACCAGAATTCCATTTTTAGTCACTAGAGGTCTGGAAATGACCCGTGATGACACCTTCCTTAAATTATAATTTTTTATATGATTAAATAGTCATGATAAAAAAAAATAGTATATAAAAAAACATGTAAACCATGATTGTATATATAAATTATGATTATATGTTTTTTATTCCATAGGAAACCTAACCATATCCCTCATAATTTCATAGTTGTTGGTACCAAAATTCCACATAAACATGGATCAGAATCCTATTCATGTATGGGAAGTAGGTGCCCAAGCTAACTGTGTGTCTTATACACTATGAATAATATAGAACATCTAGTGAAAACATACTAGGAAAGAGAATACTTCATTGGGACAGAACATGTATATGACTCTCAGTAGTCCCAAAAACCAAGTCACCCTAATAACATGTTCTGTGTTTGGGACATTACATGCCATGTGAAATGGTGGTACATGACCACCATTAAACTTGTATATACAATCAATTTACCTTATTAAGAAATACCATGTACCCATCCCAATAATCTTCCACCTTCCATATCTCAATGTATAGTACATGAATTTTCTCCCTCGATTAGTATATCTGATGGGATTTTCTATGCTCGTTGTATTAGTTTCCTGGTTTTTTGGAAATTGAGATATGATGTGAGGAGTTATGAGTGGAATTAATGATTGATTATAGTGATTGGATTTTACATCAAAGATATATTGGGTTATGTACTCCCATAATTTACCATGGACCACCCACCAATTCTTTTTATACAAGTAGATTTAGTATTCCAAAACTCTACTAAGTGTGTGGGAACTTAGTCTAGGGAGTGTAACTCTCCAACCCTTTAACTTTAAAAGGGATTATATTTTCCATAATATATTGTTCTCCCTCAAATGTGGAGCATTGTTGTGAGTAATAGACACTGTACTCTAATTCTAGTGAGGTTGAATGTGGCGATTGACATAAAAAATGGGACCTTTAGAGATATAGGTAGACTCAACATCATCCTTAACTAACTATAGAGAATGTGACTTATCACCCTTTAGAAATGGTTTTTTATGAACATATATAATTTTTTGGATTGTAAAACCTCTTTCAATATAGGCTATGTTGACTGGGTTGTTATACTACTTCCCTAATTGTTTTTATTGATTCATACTGAGTATGTGGATACTATCCCAAACACAAGATTTTCCCATACTAAATATTTCTTGTACTGATAATAGGTTTATTAGTGGGTGAAATTGGTGGAACATGTATTATATAAGCATGGTTGTTCATGGATTTTCTATCTTTGATTGATAGTAATCTATAGAGATTGTGAGTTAGGATCTCTTCAATTATTCCTTTTCCATTCAAAGTTAGGTGATTAATTACTTTTGGTTGGGCAATAATTTTTCACTGTTCTATATATTATATAACCTTGACCCATAGTTACGTACATACTAGAGGTTGTTTAATTGAAGTATTACACCCTAGATATTTTTGTTATCATATCACTGCATGATTGAAAGAAGATGGTTGTGTGCATATGTATAGGAACATTAGATTAAGGAATCCAATTTAATTATTAGGCCTACACAAATCTTATCTCCATCCCCATTCCTATTAGAGGTGGTATTGCGGTGTCTCCCCCTAACATAATTCCAGCCTAGGTGGTCCCCTATTTTACAATGACATCATATAGTAACATCAGTGGTGGTGTCTCTGGGTCATTGTTTAGAGTTGTAAATGTCATGAGGATTTCTCAGGCAACATAACCAAATGCTTTCAGAGTGTCTTGAGTTCGGTTATCAGGACATGGAACCTCATGGTGCTATGTTGGATGATATATCTATCCACCACGATTTTGACTAACTATTTACTAACATTTCATTTTGAGGCATCATTTGTAGGAAAACTAATGGTATCTTTATCATGTAAGATTTTATATTTTCTATTTCATGTCTTTCTAGAGTTAGTTCCCCCAATATTAATATATAACCACTGATTAAAAATTTATTTTCAGGATTCCTCTAGGATGGAAAAAATAGGATACTAATACAAGGACCTAAAAATTACTAGTTAAGCAATGATGCCTCCATTCAAGGACCTATTAAGGATCTTTTTTCTCCATGTAAGTATAGAGAAGTGCTTAGCTTAGAAGAAAAATTTACAGCTTCACCTACACTAGTTCTGATGGATGAAAAATTTCATGTTGAGAAGTTAATAGCTCCATCAGGTCAAGATGATGATGCTGAAAAGATTTTTTTTTCAATATTTCTACTAATAGTGGGTTCTTAGGATTTGGGGAATTCTTAAACCTCTTGTAGAAGATGATTGACATGATGTAGTAGTCTCTGTATTCTATATTACATGGTACATGATAGATAATATAGTTTCACTTGAAACTGATATTATTCATGGAGCATTGATCACATAGACCCATGATGAGATGAGCTATTTATGGAATACCTCTCAATAGTTGTGTAGTTATAAGTATTATCATTTTATCTTTTTCTCTATGTGTATTTGGGTGATTCATGGGTTGTAGCACGAGGATATGACAGTTTTTTAGTATGCATTGAGGTTTACTAACTTCATATTCTATTTTTTCTATATGGTGTGAGATGGATACTTTTTGTGTTCAAATTCTATGCAGGGACTTCAAATGTACATCTGATCATGTATGATATCATTTTATATTCCCACATATGTGGATTTATAGGAGAATAACATAGTTACAACAGATAGTTTAGTAGAGGGATAAAGAACCACTAGATCCATTAGTGGTCATCATGAAATTGAGTAATCTATTGTGGCTAACATCCATAAAT
This sequence comes from Viscum album, assembly GCA_963277665.1. Taxonomy (NCBI): domain Eukaryota; kingdom Viridiplantae; phylum Streptophyta; class Magnoliopsida; order Santalales; family Viscaceae; genus Viscum; species Viscum album. The sequence goes on along the minus strand of OY728148.1, from coordinate 1,346,511,923 downwards.
AATTAGAATCTCGGTTTAGGATGCAAAATCATGTCTGGAATCAGTCATTTGGATAGGTATTGCATGGTTTATGCAAGGAATCCATTCATCCTGGTAGGGGGTGTTCATTTGATTATGATGGGTGAGGTCATGTGGCTCTTAATTTCATGAAAACATGTGTGGTGGATAGCATATATATTTTTGAAAGGCCTCCATTATAGAGTTAGTGACATGATCACGAATCTCATATGTTTAGTTAGGGTTGTCCCTAGGGAGGCACTATTGGTGGTGGATCTACGAGAGCCCCAGATTTATGAGCCTCTCGTGGATGATGATATGTACTACCACGACCACCACTACATGGTGGCCCATTCCTGGATCAATGGCCTATCAGTCAAGGGTGATTATATTTATGGACTTCTAGGGGATATTAATAGGTTACCCATGAGATGATTTGAGGTATGATCCATGTATTCTCTGTATTAGATATAGTGAATCTGTGAATAATAATGATTTATTCATACTTCACCACATATATTGTTTGAAAATAATATATTATAGTAGATTTTTTTTATCCCTTTAGTTCTAGATATATTGTCCCACATGGATCGATTTTTATTTATAACAAATCTACTAATGGTCCAATTTGGTGTTCAGTGGTGAGGGTTTCACATCGTACATCTTGGTAATTGTGATGACATGTCTGTATATCATCATCGGTATGGATTAGTTTTCCATTATGCATAATCCTACTGATTATAATAAACTGATGTATTGGAACCTATGTACTGATGGTGGAGACATTCTACTTCATTATAGAGAATGATCAATTAGATGAGCTAGTGGGGAGTGCGAGTAGGAAGATACAAACTATCACCCATAAGTTGGTGTGTTTTCTCATTGGTGTAGATTTCACCTAAAAAATCTAGATTTGAACAATAGTGGATGATTCTATGGAAATATTATCCAAATATTATATGATTGTTAATTTATATTAGGACATTGACTTCTATATAAACATTCACCTAAGGACCACCTCTGAATTTTAATTGGAATATTAGATGGCCCCCACAGACCTCCAGGTATGGAAGGTGATGTTGGAGGACCTTCATGAAAAAAAATTTCTCAGACCTAGTATATCCTCGTGGGTGGTAACCGTGTTTTCCATGAAAAATATGGACAATATATTGAGTCTTTATAGTTACTACCCTCAACAAAATCAATTGAAAATCAGGGAAAATAACCCCTTGTTGAGGATTAGTAACCTTCTCTTCTAGTTTAAAGGGGGAATTTTCCTTAAAAGATTGATATTTGTTTCAAATAAAACTAGTAGAGGGTTGATAGGGATAATATTTTAATGGTGTAATTCTCATGTCTCTATGGGAATTATGTGTTCATAGTGATTCAATATGGTGTGAATAATTCCCCTTCTATGTTAATGGAACAAACAAACTAGATCACCCATCATTGAGTAGATAGATTTTAGGTTGTATTCATCAATGAAATTATCATATACTCCACTCATGAGGAGAATGGTATAGAGATTTTGTGGATATTTCTTGACTTAGTTCGAACATGAAAATTATATGGTATTTTCTCAAACAGTCAATTTTTTATTTTATTGGTCCACATTATATGATATATTATATAAGAACATGGTGTATTTATAGTACACTTTGTTGGAGGTTTAGAGATTAATCAATTTAATAGGGTAATATAAAAGGTAAATGGATTAATTTTGAATGATTAAATGCCACATGAGATGTACTACATGACCCATGGATTATATTTGGCTGTGATAATGTTCTCTATAACAATGTTGGGAAATTATCATTTAAAAGCACATTTTTTTACTCAAACCCCCAATGTCATGGGTATATATTTTCCCAGTGATATCTCTACCAGATAATGTGGATTTGGATTGATTTCAAGAAGGAATATGACTTTGAAATAGTTTTCATTATCAGGAAAGGAATCATCATGGATGATTCCCTTACAAGGAAATATTATTCACTCCTGGTAGAGGACGAATCCAATAATTATTCATTATTATAGATATACCTAGTAGAGGAGAGGGGTACATATTACCATTAGTCATGTTTGTTGACTCCACTACTTCATCAATGTTTGAGAGAGGCTATATTGGGAGATTTTGACAATGAATTCATTCATCTCCAGAAATCATAATGGGATAGACCAGATGAATTTTTTAAGGTGGTGAGCATGTCATAATATTGTAGGAAAAACTATGATTATATTCATGTTTCTGAAGGATTTGTTGAGGTTGTTTCATAAATAACCCTTGGATCTAAATAAGGGTTCTTAAAATATGTTAAAATACATATTCCTTTAGTTTTCATGTGATAACATGTGGTAGAGTGCTTCCATGTTTCTCCCCTGAGGTTTCATATGCCGGAAGGTAATGGACTAACACCATGTTCTAGAAGGATTGAAATAACATATTTAGAACAAAAAATAATATAATACTTTTATATAATAATATTTATTGATGTTTCATATATTTAATGTGAATATACAAAATAAAATCTAGGAGATTATAGTCTGAGGTATCTCATAAGTACATAGTTTTTCCATTAGGTAGTAGAGTTCAGTTTTGGTTATAGTGTGGTTTTATATTATTTATATAGTACACCGTTTTGTGTACCTGTGAATTTATTCTAAAAATATGATGTTTGGTTAAAATCATAGTTGTGGGGATTCATAAATGATGTTTTCAAGATCCATTTTAGATGAGCATGGCATTTTACCCTAATGCGGATGGCCATACTAAGAGGACCATCTTGGTTTTGAAGGATATGATGAGAGCAAGTTTATTGGGATTTGAATAAAACTCATAGGATCATTTTTTATTTATTCGATTTTTCATATAGTAATAACTATCACACCACTATCAGCATGTCACTGTTTGACGCCATCTATGGGACACACTGTAGGTCAGTCTTTTTACTGGCCCGAGACTGGGGAGACATATCTTGATTGGACAGAGTTGGTCTATGTGACAACAAAGATGGTTTAAGTAATTCATTATCTTATGGGGAAATAATATACTCAACATAAATATTACATGGACTAATGTGGTAGGTATTTAAAATACGAGGAGGTATACAATGTGCTTATGAAAGTCTCATCATGATGACAGTTTTCAGGATTTTACCGGTGAAGAAAGATATACCGTAGGATAATCAAGTTGTTCGAAATCATACAAAGGGTTGTCAAGGTTTCTTATCATTTGGAATGTCCCCAATTTTGGAGATAAGTGCATAATGTATTCCTTGTGTCATATTTGAGGAGATGTGTGTATGATATATATCACATTATCGACAATGGAGTGCAAGAAATACTAGATGAAACCACTTTCTCGGGGTACCTGATGATGATCATGGATCGATAGGATAATATACTAAATAAATGTATCACTCTAAAGGTTTGGTTTCTTAAGAATAATTGGTTTGTATATGAAATATTCTTTGATTGTTAGATCCAAATTAAAGCTCAGTACTACCACCTTTTTCTGTAGACATAATATATAAGGTAAAAATAATAAAGGAGGGATTAATGCAAATACTTAATTTTCTATAGTTTCATCCTTTAAAAATATATATATATATATCTTGATTCGACCATGGAGTGCTATAAATTTATTGGTGTCACCATATCCCAATGTTAATATATCAAAAATATTAATATATATTACATCACATTAATGTAGATTTTCTAAATAAATGTTTTCTCATTTTAGAAGAATTCAAATAGAAAATACACGAACCATGTTATTTTTTGTGATATGGTTTTTACAATAGGAATGATAAAATATTGGTTGGATTCAAATGTTCTTCGGACAAAATCCAATTCTCATTGAAATAAAGGAACTAAATACAATATTTTTAATAATGTGTTTAACCGAAAAATATCTACTTTTTATATGTTGTTTTGGAAAATCTCAAGAGTTATCTACATAACCCCTTTGAAATTATGGGGGAAGAGGAGAGCCACTATTATCATTGACAGAGTCAGGATATGCATTGACAATGAAGAGAGTTTTAATGATTAACAGGTGTAGTAAGATACCCCTAAGGTTTATTAGGCTATTCTAAATCATATACAGGGTTGGTAAAACCCTATCCATTATGAGATTACATGAACATAGTATTTGTTCATCCAATTTTTTTCTATGATTTAAAATATATTTTTAAGATCACAAGTAAAGTGATGACATCACATTTTTATTGATCTTTTTTCCTACAATAAGGCTTAGTGTTCTTCATCATTGTACCATGGGGTCAGTAATTCAACATTTCTAGAATATTTCAAGCTTGATTCAACCTCCGGATCTATAATTTTTATGAATAAAGTAATAAAATTGTAGAAATCAGATATATAATGGAGAAAAATTGGATTTCATAGGATTTTTATTGGGTATTGGGAAACATTTTATGATTATATGGTATGATAGAACACACATGAGTGACTGAAATTTCTTATTCCTATAACTAGAGACTGTGAAACAGTGATCATAGATGATATCCTTCTATTTTGTAATATTTGAGCACATAGAAAGGAGTTAAAAAAATGAAGAATTGGAAAATATGGAAAATATGTGAGGACCAGCTGTGTTTTACAAAAACATGAATACTTTCCTGGTATTATGGAGGAACACACACCATATTACATAGAATCTCACAGTGGATATGGCTAGACTAATATAAGAATCACACATTATAAAGATCTATTGTATTCCATCAGTTTGGATGACATGGGAATCATAACCCTCAGTGTGACGGAGACCCGATGGAGTGGCACACATGCTTCCATATGAGTCATCTTCAGGGATTCTATCTGACCATTACATCTGGTTATAGTGGAAGAGGATCCGTACCAGATTCACCATCAACGGAATGTTTTTTATGCCACATTAGGGGGAGAGTTAGAGTAGAATTCAAAAGTCTAGCTAAGTTGGAGGTCATGCCTATGGTATCCACACTCTAGATCATCAACACCAGTATAGTTGTTATAAACATAATAGTGAATATGTGACAGAAGTTCATCGATAAGGCCATATTAATTCAATATAGCTCTTACCCAAACATCATAGTATAGTATAATCTATAGTATGGGGGAATATTTTAGTATCCTCCCATATAGTTTCTAATTTATTTGATAAAGGCTATTCACTCTCATTCTTCTCTTTATCGTTTATGGAATGACTTGGGATTGAAATACAATATCATTATGGGGTTATAACCCTTTATTCACTATTTGGTGTATGGTCAGAGGGAATATGCTAATGCAAAGACTATCCCTTTGAGGTAAGAGGTTATCCTTTATTGTAGGGCCTATTCATACATAAAATAATGGGATTTGATTTCATTCATGGGATTAATTAGTTGGACACATATCTCTGCATTGTAGAATGTTATCACTGTAGGGTAACATTTACATCACTAGAGCGTAGTAATTTTCTACATAAGGGTGAGTAGGATGTCTTGGAAAGTGGAGATATACTAGAGCATCATGAGATAGGTGAAGTTACCACCCATATATCTAATCTCCTCAAAGAATATTAGGGTTTAAATAATTCTAAATAACCTCTAGTTGTTGATAATTTTTCGTATGTATTTCCTGATGATTTTTTAGTTTACCTCATTATAGTGAGATAGAGTTTTTGAATGAGCTCATTCCAAGAGATTCCCCTGTTTCAATTCTTCCAAATAAACTGGCACCTATTGAACTCTATGAGCATAAATTGTAGTTATAGGATCTAGTGGAAAAATGATTTATATGAACTAGAACTTTATCTTAGCATTTTCTATGGATATTCACTGATAAAGTGGATCTGAACCCTCGTTTATACATGAATAATAAATGAATGAACTAGACTACGATCCAGAACTAATATCGACTACCTTGAACAGATGATATTTTTTACCAACTCCAAGGATATAGGGTGTTTTTGAAGATCATAGAAATGTCAGGATATCATCAGGATTGAGTTAGACCTCTATACTTACCTCGTAAAAATTTTAGTATCATGTATGGTATCTATTCGTATCACGTTATACACTTCAGTATCATGAACACATCCATGATTTTTATGGATATTATGAATATGTTTTCATCATAATCTAGATTCTTTTGTCTTGATCATTGGGGATGACATAATGGTGTATTATCACACTCATAGAGACCAATATAAGCACACTAAGTTCATTCAATGTAAATTTATAGAGCACCAACTTCATGCCATTCGAGCTAATCTCCATTTCTAGATCTAAAAAGTTTACATATTGGGACATATTTGTTCTAGATCATGATTATTTAATGACCTAGAGTAAGTGAGTGGTGTCATTTCTTAGGGTAATCCCAAAGAAGTGTTTGATATAAAAATTTTCTTGGGGTCGACTAAAAATTACAGACAATTAATATAGGTATTTTAACTCCCTGTTGAACCTCTAACTAGTCTTAAAAAGAATGACGATATGTTCATATAATTGTAAGAGTGTGAGAAATCCCCTCATGAGTTTAATGTAATGATGGTTTTAGTACCTATTATGATTATTTCATAGCATAGAAGATGCTCCATTGTATTCTATTATGCAACATGCATTATCCTGGGAGTAGAGCTAATGTAGGAGAAAGAGTAATTTTGTATGGGTGTCAGGTGTTGAGGAACAATGAGAGGAATTACCTAACTCATAACTTCGATAGATTATAACTATCCGTTATTACATTGATGCAGATGACACACCACTATATTTATTTATGGATAGAGAGGACATCCTACATATATATATACATGCCTGGGTTTATACAGATTTTATAGAGTAACTAGTGTGTGAGTCCTAGGATTACCATTGGGCAGTTAATATAGGAATCTTTATGATGTATCTAAATATGAGACACTTGTGTTGGTTATCTCAAATAAAACACCAGATTATATGATTTATTAATAGGTGTTCCACCATTTATCTAGTTAAGTTAGTGAACCACTGACCTTCATGCTTGTTACAACTACATCCATTACTATAATTGAAATTGGAATATGTTTCTATGGATTTTTTAGTTGACATAAAATTGTATCATAGGGGTAGAGAATATTTGTAGGTAGTTATTGACCAAAAAACGAAAGTGTACCACTTATTTCCTATTCAGGAGACTTTCATAGTAGATGATCTAGAATGATTGTATGTTTGTGGGATCATTAGACTAAATGAGGTCCCTCGTACTATTGTTTTAGATAGAAATGATAATTTAATGTCATAGTTATTGTAGAAGTTGTAGAAGGCTATGGTCACATAGGTTATTCCTAAAAAATATTATATTCCTTAAAATTATGTTCAATCAAAATATATAGTATATGTGTTAGAAGAAACTATTTGAGAATGTTTCCTTGATTTTAGAGGTTCTTAAGAGAAACATATTCGTCCCTTTGAGTTCTGATATTGTAATAGATTTCATGAGATGGTTCATATCTATTTTTTGATTCCATGTATGGATTGTCTTTCCATTAACCCCTATGATGGCAAGAGGCTAGTGAGGAATTGTTACTAGGTACTCACCTCATGCAAGAAACATTTAGGTATGTTCTGACAAGGAATACAATATATTCTTCCCATTCTAGATAGAAATATTATGTCGATCATCATCGATGTCATATGGACTTTGAGGTGGGGGTCACATTTTAAAATGGGTATAACCTTTTATTTGGAATAAACGGATACAAAGGTAGTGGAAGTTGTTCCCTCGTTATGTTGGGCCATTTGAGATTTTGGAGAGGGCCGAGCAAGTTGTCTACCGGTTGTCACTAGATTAGAGGTAAGGATCCATGAATGATGTCTTCTACATTTCATAGCATCATCTATATCATGGAATCTCATCTCATTCCATTGATCCTAAGGAGGATGAGATAAATGTTTAGGATTTATTTGAAGAGTATCCCATATGAATCGTCTGCGAGAGTACAAATGCTCTCCAAGGCTGGTTTGTCCCGTGAGATTGGGTGTTATTGAATAAGAGTTGTGTATAGGATGAGACATAATAGTGAGAGGCTGACATATATACCCAATATCTAGAGTTTTCCTCTAATATTGTTTCATGAGGCTTGGATGGTGAAATTGGGGATGAGTTCTATTAATGTGGAAAGACTCTATGAACTTTTTTTTCACTCATCCATGGATCTTTTGAAATTTAAAATTCTTCATTATTTTGTTCTTAATATGGTAGTATATTGAGTTTAGGAAGGATTCTAGGATGTTAAAGGATTTTTCGGAGATCAGAACCCCATCCAATGTACAAAATCTCATGTCTAAACGGTTTGTATACATTGTGTTACCCATCCCACACGGTATCTCATAACAATATAGGGTTGGGTAGAAGGGTGAATTTGTGTTCACGGTTTTCCCTATCAATGTTTCAGGGCCTATACACCCATCTATAAACTGTAGACTTTTGGTAGAGTAGTTCTTCATGTTTGGTGAATCGTATCACTAACCATGTGGAATAAATATGTAATGTTCCCCATTTAATTGTGAGGGGTTCATGGTTGGCGCTCAGTTTGCTCAACCATGTAGAAAAAATTTATGACCACTATTTTGGGTAAAATTAAAAAACTAATCTTAATTAAATGTTTTAAATTTTTTTTCCTTTCCACATTTCTGATTCCAATTGAAAACACCCTTTTATCTCTCTTATTGTGCTCCTTTGAATCACATCAATAGTTTTTTATCATGTCCATCCTTTTGATGTTGATTGAAGCACCATTTGTAACTTTGGATTCCTCTAGGTAAGATCTTGATTCTTTTTCAGCTATTCTTTTTTTTCATTATCTGAGTAATGTTATCAAAGTCATGTATCATATGAACTATTTTAAAGGCCTTGATCCATTCATCATATCTTTTCCAATACATGAAAAAATAAATGTTTAATTATAGAAGAGGAGATTCATACTAGCCAATGGTGGGTGGTCTATAACTGATCCCTTGAGCTTCCTCATTTTATAAATTACAGTGTCCACTCACTGCTATTATCTGATGTGACCTATGAGATTCATGTTCCACAATTATAGTCATTAAAATCATTTTTGAAGACCCTTGTTATATATTATATCCTTTATTGGAGATTACATCCTTAATGACAACCGTCCCAGGTACGATGTTTTATTTAATTTTTCTTTTAGTACATATTTAGTCCTACTACTGTGACTGTTAAGGTGTCCCTTTATATAAACTTGATAATTCCATGTTTTTAATTAAATTAATGAGTTTATAATTTGTAGAAAATTTATGATTTTAACTTTACCCTCCTAAGGTAAGTGGATCCACTTGATGAATCAATCTTAAATTATTATTTGGCATGTATAATATTTATTTTTCTAAGTTTAATTTATATAAAAGCAAGAATTTGTTACACATATATTGAAAATAATGCCTTGATTAATGGATGGAAGTGGAGTAAACCTAATAAATTTATTATTAAATAAATAAACTAAATGATTTCGTGATCTATTAGTCGCGTCACACTAATGAAAGGAATTAACTTGAACCAAATTGATTACTTAATTGAATGATTACTATAAGGAATAATATATTATGTGAATCAATTAAATTATGACAATTGTATATGAACAAATCCTTTGTCATTGTAGATATTTTCGAACTCGATCTCACCTTGGATTTAGAAGGGAATTACATGATCACTTGTGGAGTCCAATTCGATTCAAGGTTTTCTATTTCCATGTTTGATACTCAACATGGAACCTAATCTCAGAAAACTTGTGGATTCCCATCATGACACAATAGGATCTATCCATTACTATAATTATGATTCCTAGGGTTTACTGCTTAGATATATTGTGATGTCTATAGAAATGGTGCACCTTGGATAAAACTTTCTTCCTAGTCATATATTATCATAATTTCCTCGGATAAATTCCTCAAAATCTGTTAGAATCGTTATTTTGGAATCCCATAGATGATTAAACCTTATATTACACTTATACACCTTATATACAAGAAATAGTTACAACCTGAGTTGGATCGACCCCTAAGGTCATGGATTCCATTGTTATAACCATATATCCCTTTCATTATTATCATCATTAAATGATTAATTGAATATCTTTTATCCTATAATATAACTATCATGTTAATATGTGAGTTTTTTTTATACGTCACATTACTTATACAAACAGGAACATAATTAATAAATGACATAGTTACATGTTTAGACACTAGCTGAGGCTGAACCATGTATTTTTGTAATTATAACGTTGTACTAATTTAATTTCATATATTTATTCTTGAAGACTCTCTCAAATTAAATTACATAGACTAGATGTTGTAGACGTCATGGATAGTGGAATACTAATATATATATCATATACTATTTGAGATTCCATTGGTATCTAAGAAGATAACTTTTATGTGATTGTTAACAAAGGTATGTTTCCCACCTTTTACCCATGATATTGAATTCATTATTAGTGTGGATACTATTTGATGATGATCGAGAAAGATCTTGAGATCGATTTAGATTTATTGGTTTCTTTTTTAAAATTTATATTACATTTTTTTCAATTGAAAATGTACATTTTTTCCCGTTTTATAGAGACATGATATATATAAACACCATTTTGTATAAGGTTCGGCTTCTGGATATTTTTATTATTATCTTCAGATTGAGTTTTTATTCACTTATATAATTCTTACACTATTTATAAGTTATTATATTTATCCATTGTGTAAAATTTGGTAATGATTTAATACTCTCCCCAAATACATACCCAAGGCCCCCTGCTACTAGTCGGCAACCTCTAATGTTCTAGGATATGTGCCTCATAACATGTGAAAAACTGGGATCAGGGCACCTTTGAGTAGAACATGGGTTTTTCACACCCCAAAATTCATATAAGACAAATATAAATCTCAACAATTTAATGCAAACATGGTTATTGTTAATAGAGTCAGAATAAAGACCATGAAAGATACATCTCAAGGATCTCACTATATAAAAACATATCCAACCTGCTAGAGTATAAAAGTATATAAACATACAACAAATGTAAAATTGAATAGAGTCAAATTGATATAATAACAAATTTATAAACATAAATTATTAGTACAAGGAAACAATAAAATCATCCCTATAAGTAGTTAATCCATCCAAAACCATATGGTATTGATTCGGAATCTATGACTCTGGTTTAAAATTTCATTTATACAACCAATCATTCATACAAAATACATGAAATAATGGATTAATAAATATTTAATAACCTTATCCTAGTGATCATTTATCTCCACAAGTTACTCTAGGAATATATTATATTCCCACAATGTGTTGTTAAATCCCTCTATAACTATGATTTTTTTTGTAAAACTGAAACTCTCAAACTTGATTAATTAAAAATGCAGTAAAGAGATTGTTCGTTAACAAACCTAAAAGGATAGGGAAATTATATTTATTGGGTATTCAAAAGGATTGAAATTTATTATATTGGAGAAACATATGATAAAATTTGGCCTTTATGTTTTTGGAGAAAATGAAGGATGGAAAAAAAGTATAGAAGATTGATTGAATGGTTTGTAAATAGATTAGAATAGTGTTCTTGGGTTCTGTAATTTCAAGGATAGGGTTAAATTAGATTTTAAAATATAGATTGATTAATTCATGATTTGTGTCAAAGTCGAGATGAGGTATATCCAATGTTAATTGTATCTCCTCCTTAACATTGTCATACAATATTTCCCTTGGTCTGGTAATATATGATTTCACTGAATCATGTTTGTCTTGATACTATATTTAACCCATATTTAAAACAAATTTGACAATTTTCATTCTTATTCTAGGGTTATCAGTTGTAAAATGTTAATATTCATTTTATTGGTGATATAAATTCTCATGAAATAATAAAAAGATAGAGATTGGATGTTTAAGTATAAGTTTCACAAACCAAATACATGAATAGTTAAAATAAATAAATCCAACACACCACCCCCTTATATTTACATCACACTAGAACATGTATGGTTTACACCATCATCATATACATGAGAGTTTTAGAGATAAGGATAAAAGAAACAAAAGATGTAATAGAAGATATAGAAAAAACTCAAGTAGTTACAATATCTTCTCACTCCAACTCAAATACCTAGTTGAATCTGAATTATTTCAGGTAGCATACATCTCTTCTATTTAAAGGCACTGGATGGGATCTTTACAACCCATTACATGATGTATAATAGTGTTAAATGTCATGTAATCCAAATGTACTTTTCCTCCTCCTACATGAATCTCATGGGAATATCGTACAATGATTTTGACCATTGTCTTATGTGATGATGTGTAGCTGGGACACATGATGTGTAATGAAGAACCAAGCTGTGTAATAGCTTCACAACTTCTATTAGAGGTGGTAAATTTCTTTGATTAAGTCACAATGTGTAACTGTATTACAAGACATGTATTCATTCTACCTTATAATCTCCATCTCCGCTTTGACTTCAAATATATATTATCATGCCTCCATCATCTCTCATGGTGTGAAGTGTCATTTGGCCTTAAATTATCCTTCTAGTCATTTCTTTTCCAAATATATTTTTTTCATTACAAAAAATAATAAACATGTTAAATTGTGCATCATTTAGATAGAATAATAAATTAAATCCATAAAATAATATATTAAAGTAACCAAAAATGTATTCATGTAATACACTTATCAATATCTATTCACCCTTGATGTCAAACTCCTGATTTAATAAAATGGAAGTCATTATGGAGATACCAATAGTGTTCGGAAACATAGATGTTTTCTTGAATCCTATCAATCCATAATGGGACATCCATCAAGTAAGTCACCTCACTAATGAGATCGAACACCATAAACATATAGAAAATAATGGGATAGAAGTTACCCCCACAATAAAACAACTACATCACTAGTAATGGGAAACCACCAACAATACATATTATCAGACCTTAATTTTAGGGGCATCTACCAATGATATTCATAATCCTTATTGTGATCCATTTTTAACATCATTAACAATGTTACCATCTAAATATTCTTTTTCATGATTTGTACCACACTGAAAAAAAAGAATAATGACTCGCTAAACTCTTCCCTCCATAATGCATAATAACAAGTTTACCTATAAAATGCCTCAAATAGAGCCATGTCTATTTATTAATATTATCTATTGTCTAATAAAAAACCCACTCTAGGAAGGTGATTTACCCTTTATCCACTATAATAACATACAATATCCAATAATATTTCACACAATGTCAAGATAATCTTTCATGTATTTAAATCATTATAGGGATTGAAATCATCGATAAGGATTAATTAATAGAGAGAAACATGATGCAATCCTGCCCAAACTCTTGAGGTTAAATTAGTTCCATAGTTATATATAATGGTCTTAAAACCCCATATATAATTATATCCTAAACCACATACCACATCACTAGATCATATAAAGTACTAAAATCCTGTATCACTAGAAAATTAGTAAATGTGATCATTTGGTCCACAATCACCCAAAAAATATCATAAAAGCCCAAGTATTGGGGTAACATGAGGAGAAATTCCATGTCGATATCATCACACTTCCTCTTATTAAAATCCAAGGAATATTCAAAAACACCAAAAATTTTAGTATCTATGATTACATACTGATAGGAAAAAACCATTCTAAAATCTCCACCACTAACTACATCATTAAAGGAAAAGAGATACCTCCTTAACCATGGTATGTCTTAGACATGCCTAGATGCGCCAAATATGTTTAGTTTTTAATATCTTTTATAACTCCATCAATAATAGACAATTGAACAATATGAATCCACTAATATGTTTTTTAATTCTAGCTATCATTGGACAACACCTCTAGAGTGTCACCATTATTAACATGGTCCTGCATCACCTCCACTGATGAGTCTTCATATTAAGACACATCCTATTGTCACATAATATATGATTCCACATTTATCTAATAGAAACAAAAAACTACTTATTTAACTTCATTAAAATTTAATTCCTCAAGCTCATCCATCTATTTTCAAAGATCCTCAGACTTTTAACTAAATCTCCTCCGGGATACATTTATACAAATAAATAACCACATTACCATTTACTAGAATGTATAATATCTCAAAAGCATAATCCTAGAGAAAATACGTCAACCAACACAAATTTAGTTTCATATCCCACTCAGAGGGAAAACCCATAGATTGTGGTAGTCTACAAAGACAAAAATCCATCATTAATGATGTAATTTCATTATAGAATAATGGGCATTGAAATTACAACCAACACTAGATAATGGGTCAAATATTTATGGTCATGAAAATGTATCAATAATGGATTTTAAAATACCACATATTATTGATGAATAATTATCCATCCAAATCCTATATGATAAGAATTATAAATCACCTAAAACATCATCGCTTTATCGAGAATCTAGTCATGAAAATGTAATAAAAATGGAATTTAAAATACCACTTCTCATTGATGAATCATTATCCGTCCAAATCCTATATGAGAAGCATTATAAAACACCTCAAAAATCATTGCTTTATCAAGAATATAATGCACTGAGGTATTGATTAATATCTTTTTTAGGTAGTGAAATGTTCCACACATATTATAGTGTATATGAATTCATAGAATTTCATGGTAAATATTATTAATGTGGATTTAACATAGAATATTAAAAAACCTTCAGTATTATTCTATAAAATTGATGAATTTGTGATCCTTCACCATAGTATTTGGTGATTTCAATGAGTTAATTGACTCCATTATAGATGGATCCATGACCATATCATACCAAGAAACATCATTCCAAATTAAATTCAACTCATATGTCCAAAACATGTTACATTATAGATTTTAGAATATTAAATGTTGTAAAAAAACCCATATAATAACTCATAGGTGCTCCACATTATTCCCCATAAAGTTATAGTATATATGGATGAAATCAATTAAAACCACTAAAAATTTTGTAGTAAGTCATGGAATATGGAGTTCATTATCCCAATGAACACATATTTTAAATTCATGTTACTAAATTAAGTTACCACAAAATTGAAACTGCCATTATTACATCAAAATGTATTCATCTTGATATCCCCCCTTTACCCTCATCTGGTGATATGAAGATAAAAAATCATTATTAAAAACTAGTGGTCCTCGGTAATTTGGTGGGACATACCATCCAACCATGTATAAGAGTAAAAGATTATGATTATAACATTATTATATTTCGGGTAGTCGATGTATATCCTCACAAAACCATCATCATCCCTATATAATATAAGAAAAGCAACCCAATGAGTCAAACTCATAAGGATGAATCCAAGATACTATAAATAATTTATCTATTTTATCATATCATGCAGAAATATGGTTTCTATATAATAATGATCCATAATAAATAGTGGTTCCTAATATTAACTCTATCCCAAACAAAACATGGAGAAGAGGGGTAGTGTCACGACTGCATACAAGAAAATATAATGGAAGACTTAAACTATTATCGGATCCAACACTACCCAAGTTTCCACTAAAAACTCCCCCATCTATGATAGAAGGGGATATATATTCCTAAAAAATTTCTAATAACATTTTTTCCTTGTGATCCCAACCTTTGGGAACCGAAAATTAGAAAACCATCCGTCCATAAAAATCAATCAATGAGTTCATGAATGTAATTATACTAATCTACATCATAGATGAAATCATATTATTATATATGAAATAAGAAGAAATTACCCATCCACTGATATTTCCACATCATAATTCTACATTCCTCACAAAATCAAACAAACAAAACTAGCCCCCAACAACTGTGGATTAAACTAGGGGAACTTCAGGTATTTCTATATATAGTCATAATTATTGGACAAAGCTAGTTTTCAGAATGGATCATGAAGATGCATTTTAAATTCCTGAAAATGCTAGTTTATAAAATTATTATTCTAAAAAACATACTCTGGTCTCTCCAGTGTTGGATCCTCTATATTATGCCTCTCCATTAATCTAGCTATTCTGCCTCACTATTGATCACATCCACATCCATGCTCAAATATTGGCCATTAATGATGAGAACTGTCATTTGGATATCCTCATATGAGCCTCTATTCCATATTTTAATTTTTCATTTTCAAACTAGGAAATCAAAAAAACAAGGGTGGCCTATTGTAACACCCCAAGCTTCCACGGTACGTTTCCCTTCGAATAATGCAATAGCGTGTGTTGTACGCAACCTCGAGCTCTAACACACACCACAACTAATTAAACTAGCGGTTGTGAATAGTAATACCTACTTTTTGAAATTTTATAAATTTTATTTATCAAAATGGACTTCATTTTTGGATTTAGAATATCTAAATTAGCCTATGTTGAATTTTTGGTATTTTTCTAAGAGCTTCTAATTTTTTATGAATAGTGAAAAATACATAAAAATAAATTTTTTAATCAAAATAATTTATAGTGATAAATTATACTATTTAGTGGTTTTAGAGTATAATTATTATATATTATTACCATTTTATCCAATGGTGGTCATTAGAATTAATTTCACTTTGAAATTGGATATAAACAATTGTCAATCTTTTGATATATATTGTTTCTTAAAAACACGCTATTTGTTGTGACAACGGGAATTAATTATAAAATTAATTAATGAAACTTATATGTTTGGAATTTTGTAAAATAGACATCATTTTTGAATTCGGAATATCAATTATAGCTTAGGGTAAAATTTTGTCATTGTTCTGAAAAACTTCAATTTTTGATGAATAGTGAAACCACTAAGTGGTAGTTAAATAACCGATTTTTCGTTTAAATGAAATATTACCACTTCTATGTTTTGAATTTTAAATATCCGACATACATGGTTGTCATTAGGATGTAAATTGTGGTTCAATGAGATTAAAATAATTTTTTGGTGAATAGTAACTTTTAAGTTTAATTAATCTCTATTAAAGGTAATTAGTGAAATTTAAGGTAAAAATGATATTATAAAAATATGAAAATACCCTTACACTTGTCCTACCCCTATTGGATGAGTAATTTCCGACCAAGACAATCCATGGGTCTACTTGGGGACCCCATGGAACCACTTTAGTAGGAAAATGACATAAATACCTTTTATTTAATGTTAAAGTAAAAAAATGACACAAACATGAAATGTTTTACTAAAACAATTTTAACATGGGGTTATACAAGTCACATTTTTGACTATAAATGGTAATTGGAAAGCTAAAAAGATTTCCTACATCATCGTATTTTTTTATAATTTTTATACATTAAATAAATTAAATTATTTATGACATCATTATGATGCAGCGATGACCTCATTATTTAACGATTTTAATAAAATGAAAAGATAATGTAAAATCCAAGGATTACACTTATCCAAAGACTATTGGATGGGTAGATTTCGAACGCTTATCACCTTAGTCACGAATTATAAATGTTTGGGACCTTTAGAATCCGAAAATCATTGTATAATAATGTAATATTTCAATCTTTCCAAAAGAGCCCCTCCTCTCCTCTTATAAAAGGCCCCCACCTCTACCACCTTATTCACACTTTCAAGAATTTTGGTTCGGCCAAACTTAGCCCAAATACTCTCCCAACTTCTCTCCATTAATCCTATAAGCTTTACATTAGTCAGAAAGCCATCCTATGGAGTCCTTTAGATCAAATCAAAATGAAGAACCCGAAGAAGAGGTAACGTTTTCATCACCCTCTTTAAAGTTTCTTTCTTATTCTACTCCCTCATTGTTTATTATTTCAATTCTAAAATTATAACTACAGTATATTCTATATACTGTGATGTTATTATAAATATGGAACAACCATGTTCAGTATTCTACCCATCATTTGAATGACATGTCACCATACGTGCGTACGTACCGCTTACCGTCTCCACGTCGTGGTGTAATTGTTATTCAATATATTGTTATTTAGATGGGTATAATAATGATATGTAATTCATGTAAATTATAAATATAACATGATAATGATTCTGTATATATGATATAATATCCAATTATATATTATTTTAATATCAAAATAATGATATTGTTGCTCGTGCGTACGTACGGACTACCGTCTCCACGAACGCGATGAGATTCATTCTCCGTCGTATCCATTCAAGTATAATTATCATTTGATTATTTAAAAATAATGTTTAAGGACATGATATCATTATGGATATGAATAATATACAACCTATCCCTGAAAAACACGACTTACCTAACAAAACATATAAAAGAAAATGAGTAAGTTAACACCCAAAACAACGATAAATCTAAGATATTGTTAACAAAGCAATGTTAAAAGATCATATATGATATCATATGAATGTATATGAATCTTGTATAATTTAATAACAATTATTTCACCATTATACAGGATTTTAACCTACCCCAACCAGGGAAAAGTACAAGGTAAGGGTTTACTTTACAACCTCTTCATTATCCAAGGTTGTTTATACATAATTATCTACTGGGACCTCGTTATCATCCACATCCATGTTTCTTAAAAATGTCTTTCAAAACATTTTTACTATTAAATGGAAAATGGGTTAAATTCATTTATACCCTTATACGTTTTTGAAAGGAATCTTACCATCGTTTTCCAAACAATGTACTTTTTGACCTTTTTGACAAATTTAAGGTAAGAATGTTTTTTTAACTTATACAGCGGGTGCGGCTATTTTCCGCCATTATAAATTCGTCGAAGCTTCCCTTACAATATTATAAGAATATTTTCAATGTAAATTTATTATTTTATAATTATGGTACTTTTAAATGATTTCAAAAAAAGAGAGATATTTCTCTCAAATAGCTTTGATTTCATCCATGTCAACATCCATTGATGGGTTTTGAGTTTAATTGAAATTGATTTATGATACAAAACTTCCATTGAAGATTTTTTGAAATATTTGACTGTGGATGTGTTATTTTTATACCATCCATAGTTTATGGAGAAATTGTTGACATTTCGTATGCTAGTTTTAATACGAATTTTTATGTTATGTTTAAACCTATTCATATGAGGAATGTATTGGACTTAATAAGTGACGGGTGGAGCCCGCTATAGCTCCTTGATGCATCGGTAGGTCTCATGAGACAACTAGACGTGGAATTGGCCGAGGCCTTTTACCAATTTGATTTATGGTTTTGACTGAGGCCTTAATCATTTTAGACGTCTTGGCCAAGGCCTTGACAAAATGTTTCAGAATGTCTGGCATTATACATTCCCTCATTATGAAAGTGGTTATTGATATTTCATGTGATTATTCGTCTAGTATAATATCCATGTGAGTAAGTAATGGCATTATTTTATTTTACTTTTTCCATATTATGCTGATGTTCAAGTTCTATAAGGCTTTTTTTTAGTTATACATTGCCTTAAATGCTTATGTTTTCTTATGAATGTTTCCTCTATATTGTTATCCTTACGGAGCATTTGAGATCACCCCTTTCAATGTTTTATTTTTCCTAGGATGTGAAGAAGTGTATTATTACTTACTTTCAAGAATAGTAAGTGAGGATATGAGTGTGGACTAGTGAGACCATGTTATTGTAGTTTTCATTTTTATGATGTAATGTAATGTTTACGAATGTATCTAGTGTTTCCAAGGCTACTAAACTAATCAGTCTTTCGAGACATGATCTTTTGTGATCATGCCAATGTTATGTAATAATGCACCGACTCTAGGTAACTGGGGGCGGGGTGTTATAGTTGGTATTAGAGGAAGTTTAGTACAAACCTTGGAAGCTAGATTTAGAAAAACACTTATTAGAGCACGTAGACCTAAGATGAACTTTGAGGATTAGTATAGAAGAACTTCCTAAAATTTTGGAATTGTAGAGATTTTGTGAGTTTTCCGAGTAATACATCTCTGTCTAGATACGAGCAGGTAGAGGCGTCTCTGGCACAGATTTACCTAGGGGTAAATCCCGAAAACACCGCTTTGAGCTAAACTCGAACGGGAACTGGTGCACGACAACGGGCCTTGCTGCACTCTTGGTTACGACACTCCCAGGGGATTTTCTTAGTATAATTCCCATTTTCTTTACAAACCACTATGAAGGGTTACGAGTATATACTTTTTCAAAGAAAACATTTTTATAATTATGGATTATATCCATAATTAGTTCAATTTATGTTAAGTGTTTTACAAGTATGGAATTATGTATTTTGATTCATAAATTAATCTAGTTTATAACATTATTTAGAAATGGTGCCTAGTGGAAGGAATGGAAACCATATCAATGCACACACTCCGTGTAGGGATTGCCCTCCTACTCAAGATAAGTATGGTGGAGCTAGTGATACAACTAGTGCTGATCAACTTCTCACCGTACTGGGACAACTCACGCAGGTTATGAATAATAACCTTACTCGTATGGAGCACCCTGATCCGCAATGTGGAGGATCAATGCTAGACCGTTTCATGAGGAAACAACCACCAACTTTCAATGGGAGTACAAATCCTATATGAGCTGAGCAATGGATAAATTCCTTAGAGAAAATATTCTTTGCCTTGGGGAGTAGTAAAAGGGAGAAAGTTGTCATGGCAGTTTACCTCCTCACTGGAGATGCCGATCAATGGTGGTCACTAATTCAAAATACAAAGGAATATGATGATTTACCAAACATGGAATGGCAGGAGTTCAAAGAGCTCTTCTTAGAAAAATACTTTCCTCGAGACCATCGAGCGAATATGGAAAGGCAATTTCTGAGTCCGAGGCAGAAGGAGGATGAGAATGTTGCGAAGTATGAGGCTAACTTTACAAGGTTAGAGAGGTATGCTGCAGATTACATATGTAACCCAAGAAGTAATACTAATCGTTTCTTTCATGGGTTAAAACCATTTCTCCATCGAGCTTTAGTATCACAAACCTTCTCTTTATACGAAGGTATTGTCTCGTGCGCTATCAAGACGGAAAAAGATATTCTCTAAGTCTTATGACTTTAAATCAAAGCAAGATAAGAAGAGATCCGCTGAAAACTCTGTGAAAGGAAATAAGGAAACAGGGAAGAAGGGTAGAAATTAATTTCCTCCCTGTGATAATTGTGGTAGGAAGCACCCTGGTGCCTGTCTAAAAGGAAAATGAGTATGTTACAAGTGTGGTGAAAGAGGCCACCAAGCTCACGAATGCAAGGGAAAGAAAGAAGCTATCAACGTGGAATGCTATAATTGTAGAGAGAAGGGACATTATACAAATGAATGTCCTAAGCGTCAGGGGAACTTACCTCAGAAGAGGCCAAGGGATCAGGGCCAGGCATATGCTATCACTACTGTTGAGGTGGAAGCTCCGAAAGACGTGGTGGCGGGTAATTTAATGGTTTCCTCAAGTTTAGAAAATGCATTATTTGATTCTAGATCATCGCATTGTTTCATAACTTCCCAGTTTGCTAAGAAAATTAGATATTTCCAATTTTATTTAACAAGGGAGTTGTCGGTCAAAACCCCTAAGGGAAGTATTGTTGCAACAAAGTTTTGTCGATTAGTTCCCATTAGAGCACCTAAATGTTCTTTACCTGCTGATCTCATCGTCATACCCATGATTGAATTTGATATAATCCTCGGTATGGATTGGCTTTTGGACCATGATGCAAAAATTTATTGTAAGAGGAAAGAGGTTACGATTCTTGATGATGATGATAAGGAACACCTTATCTTTAGAGAAGAATTGTCGCCACATAATTCTTATCTAGATCCACCCCAAGTAGATCAACTAAATTCAATTATTGGGGAGGAAGAGAAGGAAATTACTGAGGGTGAGGAAAGGAATATTTAAATAGAGGATGTACCTATTATGAGAGAATATGTTGATGTGTTTCCGGATGATTTACCTGGATATCCTCCAGAACGAGAAGTTGAGTTTTCCATTGATTTAATTCCTGGATCAAGGCCCATATCGAAGATCCCTTATAGAATGGACACTGTGGAATTAGTTGAACTAAAGAAACAACAAGAGGAATTGAGTAATAATAGATTTATTCACCCTAGTGTTTCTCCTTGGGGAGCCCCTGTTCTTTTTGTTAATAAGAAAGAAGGACCTATGTGGTTGTGCATCGACTATAGGGAGATCAATGCTATAACAATAAAGAACATGTAATCCTACCTCACATTGATGATTTGTTTGACCAACTGCATGGAGCTCAATAATTTTAAAAGATTGACCTTCGGTCTGGATACCATCAGTTGTATGTGGAGAAGGAAGACGTTCCAAAGACAACATTTTGAACAAGGTACAGGCATTACGAGTTTACAGTAATGCCTTTTGGATTGACTAATGCACCCTCTATTTTCATGGATCTAATGAATAGAGTTTTCAAGGAATATCTTGATGACTTTGTAGTGGTATTTATTGATGATATATTGTTATACTCCAAAAGCCACGAAGATCATGAAAATCACTTACGCATTATCCTGAAGACTCTTAGAAGACATGAATTATATGGGAAATTTAGCAAGTGTGAATTCTGGCTACAGGAGATTTCTTTTCTTGGCCATATTGTCTCTAAGGATGGAATTTCCATTGATCCTTATAAAACCAAGGAAATCCAAGAATGGCCAGCACCGACAAGTATAACTGAGGTACGCAGTTTTATTGGTTTAGCAGGTTATTATCGACGTTTCGTCCAGAATTTTGCCAGATTGGCTAACCAATTGAAAAATCTCACACGTAAAGGGATTAAATTTTTCTGGAAAAAAGAGTGTGAAGAATGTTTTGAAGAACTGAAGAGAAGATCAGTCAATGCCCCTGTATTTACTCTACCATCGGGGAATGATGGGTTTGTTATTTATAGTGATACATCAAAGAAAGGACTTGGTTGTGTCCTTATACAGAATGATAAGGTTATTGCCTATGCATCACGACAGCTAAAAATTCATGAGCAAAACTATCCTAATCATGATCTTGAGTTAGCAGCTGTGATCTTTGCTTTAAAGATATGGAGACATTACCTCTATGGTGAAAAATGTGAGATTTATACTGATCACAAGAGTTTGAAGTATATTTTCTCATAAAAAGAACTCAACATGAGGCAAAGGCGATGGATTGAACTACTCAAGGATTATGATTGCACGATACATTACCACCCGGGGAAGGCAAACAAGGTGGCAGATGCTTTGAGTAGAAAAGACCATGGAGTTTTGAATGTGATGAGAATTGAAAGGGATCCAATTTTCATGGATATAGTGAAGATGGACATGGGAATAACTAGGGAAGGTGAACCATCAATGCTTTTTCAAATGGTTGCCAAACAATAATTACTAGAAAGGATTGAGAGTTCTCAGACCGATGATGAATAATTTCAGAAGAAGATTAAATATGTGAATGATGGAAGATTGAGGGACTTTGTGTATAAGGATGGAATTTTGAAATTCGGGAAGAGACTATGTGTTCCCGATATACCTGATCTAAAAATGGAATTGCTGGATGATGCTCATAGTTCCAATTTCTCTATACACCCTGGGAGCACCAAAATGTATAGAGATTTGAAGGAACAATTTTGGTGGGACAATATGAAGAGGGATATTACTGATTGTGTGTCAAGGTATATGGTTTGTCAACAAGTGAAAGCTGGAAGGCAACATCCTGGTGGAGTATTGCAACCTCTTCCCATACCTGAGTGGAAATGGGATAATATTATGATGGACTTTGTCATGGAACTACCAAAGACTCCTAGAAGGAATTATGCAATATGGGTCATTGTTGATCGTCTTACTAAGTCATCACATTTTCTGGCTATACGGGTGGATCTACCACTTGAAATTCTAGAAAGACTATATATTAATGAAGTTGTGAGACTTCAGGAGTACCCCTATCGATTGTTTCTGATCGTGATCCTCATTTTACTTCAAGATTCTGGATAATTCTTCAAAAGGCCATGGATACTGAACTTCGTTTGAGCACAGCCTATCACCCTCAAAAAGATGGACAATCAGAACGGACTATTCAAACCATAGAATACATGTTGAGATCATGCTCTCTTGACTTTCAGGGTATGTGGGATCAATATTTACCACTGGTAGAATTTTCCTATAACAATAGCTTCCATTCAAGCATTCAGATGGAACCTTATGAAGTGTTATACAGAAAGAGATGTCGTACACCAACCTGTTGGGATGACATTACTGAAAGAAAACTTGTGGGACCAGAACTGGTGGAAGAAACAATGGAAAAGGTGAAGGTAATCCAAAACCACATCAGAGCAGCTCAAAGTAGGCAGAAGAGCTATGCCGATAACAGAAGAAATGTTTTGGAATTTCAGGTGGGAGATCATGTTTTCCTAAAGGTATCCCCATAGAAGGGAGTTATATGTTTTGGTAAGAAGGGTGAGTTGAGTCCCAGGTACATCAGACCTTTCGAAATTCTAGATCGTATTGGGGCTGTAGCTTATCGTTTGGCGATGCCGCCAAATCTCTCCAAAGTTCACGATGCTTTCCACATATCGCTATTGAGAAAATACATGCCCGACCCAACACATGTACTTACCTATGAGGAATTAGAACTGGAACCCGGTCTATCTTATTGCTAAGAGCCCATCAGAATTCTTGATGTGAGGGAGCAGGTGCGGAGAAACCGGACGACTCGTCTGGTAAAGGTTTTGTGGAGAAGTCATAAAATGGAAGAGGCAACGTGGGAACCTGAGGAACATATGATGAAGAACCACCCGAGTCTTTTTATGTAGTAATACCCTAGAAATTGCGAGGACGCAATTATTTGAAGGAGGGTAAAATGTAACACCCCAAGCTTCCACGGTACGTTTCCCTTCGAATAATGCAATAGCGTGTGTTGTACCCAACCTCGAGCTCTAACACACACCACAACTAATTAAACTAGCCATTGTGAATAGTAATACCTAATTTTTGAAATTTTATAAACTTTATTTATCAAAATGGACTTCATTTTTGGATTCGGAATATCGAAATTATCCTATGTTTAATTTTTGGTATTTTTCTGAGAACTTCTAATTTTTTATGAATAGTGAAAAATACTTAAAAACAACTTTTTTAATCAAAATCATTTATAGTGATAAATTATACTATTTAGTTTTTTTAGAGTATAATTAGTATATATTTTTACCATTTTATCCAATGGTGGTTATTAGAATTAATTTCACTTTGAAATTGGACATAAACAATTGTCAATCTTTTGATATATATTGTTTCTTAAAAACACGCTATTTGTTGTGACAACGGGAATTAATTATAAAATTAATTAATGAAACTTATATGTTTCTAATTTTGTAAAATAGAAATCATTTTTGAATTCATAATATAAATTATATCTTAGGGTGAAATTTTGGCATTGTTCTGAAAAACTTCAATTTTTGATGAATAGTGAAACCACTAAGTGGTAGTTAAATAACTGATTTTTCATTTAAATGAAATATTACCACTTCTGTGTTTTGAATTTCAAAAATCTGACATACATGGTTTTCATTAGATGTAAATTGTGGTTTAATGGGATTAAAATAATTTTTTGGTGAATAGTAACTTTTAAGTTTAATTAATCGCGATTAAAGGTAATTAGTGAAATTTAAGGTAAAAATGATATTATAAAAATATGAAAATGCCCTTACAGTTGTCCTACCCCTATTTTATGAGTAATGGACGACCAAGAAAATCCATGGGTAAACTTGGGGACCCCATGGAGCCACTTTAGTTGGAAAATGACATAAATACCTTTTATTTAATGTTAAAGAAAAAAAAGACACAAAAATGAAATGTTTTACTAAAACAATTTTTACATGGGGTTATACAAGTCATATTTTTGACTATAAATAGTAATTGGAAATCAAAAAAGATTTCCTACATCATAGTATTTTTTTATAATTTTTATACATTAAATAAATTAAATTATTTATGACATCATTATGATGCAGCGATGACCTCATTATTTAACGATTTTAATAAAATGAAACGATAATGTAAAATTCAAGGCTTACACTTGTCCAAAGACTATTGGATGGGTGGATTTAGAACCCTTATCACCTTAGACACGAATTATATAAGTGTGGGACCTTTAGAATCCGAAAAGAATTGTCTAATAATGTAACATTTCAATCTTTCCAAAAGAGCCCCTCCTCTCCTCTTATAAAAGGCCCCCACCTCTACCACCTTATTCACACTTTCAAGACTTTTGGTTCGGCCAAACTCTGCCCAAATACTCTCCCAACTTCTCTACCTTCATCCTAGAAGCTTTACATTAGTCAGAAAGCCATCTTATGGAGTCCTTTTGATCAAATCAAAAGGAAGAACCCGAAGAAGAGGTAACGTTTTCATCACCCTCTTTCACGTTTCTTTCTTCTTCTACTACCTCTTTGTTTATTATTTCAATTCTAAAATTATAACTCCAGTATCTTATATATACTGTGATGTTATTATAAATATGGAACAACCATATTCAGTATTCTACCCATCATTTGAATGACATGTCACCATATGTGCGTACGTACGGCTTACCGTCTCCACGTCGTGGTGTAATTGTTATTCAATATATTATTATTTTGATGGGTATAATAATGATATTTAATTCATGTAAATAATAAATATAACATGATATTGATTCTGTATTATGATATACTATCCAATTATATATTATTTTAATATCAAAATAACGATATTGTCGCTCATGCGTACGTACGGACTACCGTCTCCACGAACGCGATGAGATTCATTCTCCGTCGTATCCATTCAAGTATAATTATCATTTTATGATTTAAAAATAATGTGTAAGGACATGATATCAATCTGGATATGAATAAGATACAACCTATCCATGAAAAACACGACTTACGTAACAAAACCTATAAAAGAAAACAAGTAAGTTAACACCCGAAACACCGATAAATCTAAGATATTGTTAACAAAGCAATGTTAAAAGATCATATATGATATCATATGAATGTATATGATTCTTGTATAATTTAATAACAATTATTTCACCATTATACAGGAGGTTAACCTACCCCAACCAAGGAAAAGTACAAGGTAAGGGTTTACTTCACAACCTCTTCATTATCCAAGGTTGTTTATACATAATTATCTACTAGGACCTCGTTATCATCCACATCCATGTTTCTTAAAAATGTCTTTCAAAACATTTTTACTATTAAATGGAAAATGGGTTAAAGTCATTTATACCCTTATACGTTTTTGAAAGGAATCTTATCGTTGTTTTCCAAACAATGTACTTTTTGACCTTTTTTGAAAAATTTAAGGTAAGAATGTTTTTTAACTTATACGGCGGGTGCGGCTATTTTCCGCCATTATAACTTCGTCGAAGCTTCCCTTACAAGCTTATAAGAATTTTTTCAAAGTAAATTTATTATTTTATAATTATGGGACTTTTAAATGATTTCAAAAAAAGAGAGATATTTCTCTCAAATAGCTTTGATTTCATCCAAGTCAACATCCTTTGATGGGTTTGGAGTTTAATTGAAATTGATTTATGATTCAAAACATACATTGAACATTTTGTGAAATATTTGACTGTGGATGTGGTATTTTTATACCATCCATAGTTTATGGAGAAATTGTTGACATTTTGTATGCTAGTTTTAATACGAATATTTATGTTATGTTTAAACCTATTCATATGAGGAATGTATTGGACTTAATAAGTGACGGGTGGAGCCCGCTATAGCTCCTCGATGCATCGGTATGTCTCATGAGACAAATAGACATGGAATTGGCCGAGGCCCTTTCCCAATTTGATTTATGGTTTTGGACGAGGCCTTAATCATTTTAGATGTCTTGGCCGAGGCCTTGAAAAAATGGTTCAGAATGTCTGGCATTATACATTCCCTCATTATGAAAGTGGTTATTGATATTTCATGTGATTATTCGTCTAGTAGAATATCCATGTGAGTAAGTAATGGCATTATTTTATTTCACTTTTCCATATTATGCTGAAGTTCAAGTTCAATAAGGCTTTTGTTTTAGTTATACATTTCCTTAAATGCTTATGTTTTCTTATGAAAGTTTCCGCTATATTGTTATCCTTACGGAACATTTGAGCTCACCCCTTTCAATGTTTTATTTTTCCCAGGTTGTGAAGAAGTGTATTATGACTGACTTGCAAGAATAGTCAGTGAGGATATGAGTGTGGACTAGGGAGACCATGTTATTGTAGTTTTCATTTTTATGATGTAATGTAATGTTTACGAATGTATCTAGTGTTTCCAAGTCTATTAAACTAATCGGTCTTTAGAAACATGATCTTTTGTGATCATGCCAATGTTATGTAATAATGCACCGACTCTAGGTAACTGGGGTCAGGGCGTTAAACCTATGATATTAAATATAAAACAACTATGTGATAATGACCTTATGGATTAAAAAAATCATAATCATTATAAATATTTTAAAAAAATATTTATATATATAGTAATAACTTAGTCATTATTCGTGTCTTCTTACATCAATTATGATGCTTAAAATATATATATATGGTGTACAGTTATACACCATAAATTAAAATATCATGAAATTATCAAAATAATAGCAAGAAATATTAAGGATAATTCATAGTACCTTATGTATCACATTACCCCATTAATTACAATTAATAACATATTATTATATTCATAAGGATAAATTGAACTATTTACCCATCACAAACTCAAGATTAATAGTCCAAAAGACAAATAGATACTGTTACATGAAGTCTCATATCCCTTAACGTGAAGCATATATTAAATGGTTTATTGTTCTAGAAATAGTGGGATAAATAAAATATAATATGAGTAGGGAAAAACTATGAATCTAAAACTATTATAATAGTTTTTATGATGATGGAAAGGGATGATAATATTTTTAGGGATCTAAAAAAAGTGAAGACATATTTTATGGTAGGGATAGTATAAATACAAAAAAAGTATCAAATAATAAGTGATAATTATAACTCATATAGACACATCAAGTTCATATGACTCAATATTTACATAAATAGTAATATAAAAATGTGGGAGTGTATAGTTACTATCTACTACATCACATGGGAATTAAATTTTCCCATATGTCATTACAAAATTAATATTGTAACACTAGTAATTATATGTTTTTCAGAAAATACTATTTTTAATTTTTTATGATTAATATAAGAATTATAAATATTAAAACATGATTCAAGTCAAAGATACTATTCATAAACATGTAATGTAATGACCCAACCCTAACATGGCCCCAAGCTGTAACTACCGCATGAATACATCCATATGTCAGGGGTTAACAATTATAGCCAAAATGAATTTTCTAAGTGGGGGATATTTCTTAATGTACTAATATAAACAAAAAAAACCATATCATTCATAAGTTATGAGTAATGATAATAAAAAAATGAAATTGATAGAATATAAACCAATCATCCAAAACCTATAGGGTGTACATGAATACAATATAAAAATTTGAAAAGTAAATGTGAAAGTAAAGGCCCAACTGGAAGGGTGTACCAACCTGAAAAAAGGAATTTAAAATTCCCAATAGATAATATCTTCTAATCATCAATCTCTGACCACGATAAACGGACCAATGCACCATGTACCCCTATTTTCCTCTACAATCATAACTATTTGGCATGGATTCATCATAAGACATGATACATGTAGGAAAATACCATTTATGGGTGAGTATATTCATACCCAGTAAGATTCCCCAAATGTTGAAAGGGGGAGAATTAAGAGACATAATATTAGTAGAAAGTAAATATCTCAACTGAAATCTAGGAAGCAACCTCGTCCAAGAATAAAGAGCTAAACAAGTCATGTAGGGGGGCTACAAGTCACGTTTCTACCCCTGATGGAAAGAGAGTAACAAAATAAAACTACACGACTACAAATATATATATTCTTAGTAAAAGGACCCCAAACGAGAGATAAATGGGATCTCTATATCACAGTTTAGCTTAGGAAAAGAGTTATAATAGTTTTAGAATTACATCAACAATTCCCATAATATCATTCGTCTACTTAGATTTAAGCATCGAAGTCACAAAACACCACTCTACTGGGAGACACATTCTACGGGAGTAAATCTATAGATACAGAACACATTCACTAGTACAACATGAGTTTTACACATAGTGGATATCAATAGGACATGTTACCTAACTTCGTAAAAGGTTTCCACTCAGATGATCAAGGACCCATGCCTTGTCTCAACCTGAGGGTAATACTCATGTCGATAGAGGACCAATACAAAGAGTGGATAGAGGGTTACACTATAGTAGTATGAAGATGACCCTTTCTTAGCTCGACTAGAGGGTTCTAATATTGTAGTTGAGGACAATGTCCAACCCAATTAGAGGGATCCACTAGGATAGAAAATAGAGGACACATACCATTCCCAATAGGAGGATAGACCTCCAAAAAGTATGTAAAGGGCCCATTCCCAATCAAGTATTAGGGTGACAACCAAGGGATAGATATATGAAACTTCCCATCCCAACTGGAGGGTTCCACTATATAGATTGGCAGAGGTCCCATTCCCTATCCAAGTAGGAGGGTGCCACTCTAGAATCCTATGATGATCCTGCATCATCACTACCTTCATCAATAATCAACTAAATAAGAACGAAAAAAATAAAATCTCTCATCACAATTCAAAATCAACAATATGATTCACCATAATATTCTATGAGAAACAACACTCGGGATAGGCTACTCACAATCAAAAAATCAGGTCTAAAAATACGAGGTACCAGATGTTTAAGTATAATCAAAATCAAACAAGAGGTACACATCCTATGAGGGGAGACACCTGACTAGAAATCCTACTCCATCCCTGATATATGATCCTTCAGGAATACAGATCATATCTTATGTAACCATACATGGCATGTAGAGGGTCTACATAACATGTTTGACATAATCATGGGCCTACCTTTTCTATCTGTCCATGTTTGAGTACTTTTCTTGTGTATGTGTACTATAGTACATGGTGTGTTCTTCCACATGGGGTTCCACCTCTTTACATTATTATTACTGTTTACTTCACCACCTAATGAGTTCCTAGCCCTATCATTGTACATAATTAGACAGAATAAGCCTACCTGTTTCCACCCACATGGGGTCTTCCCAATGTGGTCCTCCACACAACATGTCCACTAGTGTCATCCTAAATAATATATCTGAACTCCATGATATAGATGTAGTAATTCATCCTTATAATCATGAATTACCTCCTCATGAAATCATATGATCTCATCATCAGTCATCATTTCCGGCCATCCAGTTTCTAAAAATAAAGTCTATTTGATTCTTCTCTTCCCACACATATCGCATGCATAATCCATGCCCCCACCTCCTTCTCATTGTATTTATATCATTATATCGACCTCCCATTACTCAAAATGACCCAAAATATATTCCTTATCCACCATTCCATTAATCGTAGATGATTTTTCTATGAATCTATTAGTCCTATCAGGATCAATACCTCCTACCAATGTCAATCTATGACCCCGTAGACCAATGGTGATGAATTAAAAGAATAAAGGGATAATGGAAAAAATTGGTTTAATAGTATTTAGAAAATATTTCATGTCCAATGATCATATTTAGGGATAACCTGGGTGAGAAAATTGATTTATCAAATTAAACTAGTTCATATGTGCTAGGTGAGGTTCAATTAGAATAGATAAATGGAGAAGAATTGATCATCCTCAATAGTATTAATAAAAAAGAGTAAACAATGAGATTAAGTGTTATACTAGGATATTGGATCTTTTTTGGATGAATAAAAATCTATCCAATGATTCAGTGGATTCATTGCATTCATGACACTTCAATATTTTACAATACAAGGGCTTCCCCTCATTTAACTCAATTGAACAACAGAAATTTGAAGAACATATATCAATCTTCCGAGGGGTTGTAAAAATTAACCGAGAGGATTTCTATGTTAGTGTATATAAGGGGAAAACTAAATTATGTTAATTAGATAAAAACTTAAATTATTTATTTAACTAACCAATTGGACACACTACCAACATTCATGATATATGAACACCTCGCAACATCCAATTTGGAGTCAGACCAAGGGTAAAAACCTCATTTTGGACTCAAACATTGTCTTCAATTTCCATGAAACATTTTGATTTACATTTATCCCATTTATTTAATGAAAATGTGTTCATAATATAAATTATATTTAATCTTTTTTTAAAATTATTTTGATGAACATCATTCCTTAGAATGACATGTTGTCTTAGAAAATTTCTCTAAATATATATATATACCACTCTCTCAAAAGGTAAAAATTTGTCCCCCACATCATTACCTACATCTTATTTTTTTTACTTGAATTGAAATACTAAAAATCATCTTTGGATGCAAAACTCGCATTTGGATCTCCTACTCCAGGGATATCTACTTTATGTTCTTGTGCTACCACAATAGTGTATGCAAGGGGATTGTCTATCCTAGAAGGTCCTATCATTTTGTTCCTTGGTCTCCATAGAGTTCTCTAGTGGAGTGGATACATCCTAATACCCATCCCTCATTAGTCAATAAAATCCATATTGTCACAAATGTATCTCCTCAGCTATGACACATAGAAGATGATGTGCACTTTCTACAACCATGGGGGAAGGAAGATATGGTATGAATCCTCTCCGACCCTCTATATAATCTCAAACGAACTAATGAAACCCAAGGATAAATTTTATCCCTATCAAAAAATATGATTTATTCATCGTGTGGAGGCTCTTAAGAAAACACAATCTCAATTTTTTTAACTCCAAGATCCTATGATATTTCTTTATATAGTGTTTATACAATATCTAGGCCATCCAAATCCACTCACCAATGACTTGAACATTATTTTTCATCACCTGAACCACCTCTAAATCCATGAGACATGGATTAGTAATATCTATTAAGAACATTGGATACATTTATGGTCTACTATATATGGATACATAAGTTCCAATAATAATAGTACAATGGTATATTTTATTATAAACAACCTCTACCAAATACATGTGATCCTCCGAGCTCCGTCCAGAGTCCAAAATGTTATACCTCATCATAACATCTATTACATTGAGAGTGTGACCATTTTTCCAATTTTATTGTGGTGAAATTAATTAATAATAATTATTTAGGTCCTAAATGACTTCTTTAGGCCTCTAATAATCGTAAAATGATCCACATGACAATATCATATTCAATAGATGAGGAAACCCCATGAAGGTGAATAGTCTCTCATACATAAATATTCCCCAATATCTCCACCGAAGTTTTCTCCCTAATAGAAAGGAAATGTTTCTAAATTGTGATATGGTAAATAATCACACATATTTCATCATTTCCCTTCACAATATATGTAATCTCAATCACAAAGTCCATGAATAAGTTTTCCCACATTAAATATGAGACTTCTAGGGACTAAAACAAACATAATTGAACATGGGGATTAGTATTCACCTACTGAGAGGTGATACACCAAGAGATGAACTTAGCCACCTATTATCTTATGTCAGGACATCAAAACTACCATTGAAGGTCTCTTAACATCTTCCCCACACTGGGATATATATCCAAATAAAATGTGTAGAACTCCCTCATCACATCCTTCTGCATCATGATTGGGACCACTGTCTATCCATAGATAATTATTGTGTGATTTTGTCCTCCAGACTATCCATATTGTGAATTCCATATGATATCTAGTATTGAAGGACCTCATAATAGATTTCTCATAGCTGTGACTCTCTCACATTATCTAGATACAGATAAGTATACACCATCATTTGAAGAAAATATATACTCCATTTCTCTAACAGGGTCTACTAGATGGAATCCAACTACATATAATCCTCTTAAAATAAGAGAAACATTGAAATCCTATTTAGGGAATTTAGTACCAAATTTACATTCACTAAATTATATACTATCTAAAAATCAAATTAACAGAAAAAATAAATCTACCACCATTGTCTCAGGTTCAAGTCTCTCTACATGAGGACATGCCTCATACATTGATAGTCTGAGTAATCCAAGATGTGTTGTCCCAAAATATAGTTCCTTGGTGTCCTTAGGAAAAATACTACCACTACCCGCTATATTTATGGAGTCATTTAGTTACTATCGTGGCATATGAATTTCCAAAACCTATATGAAATAATTGTCTACCACTACATCAACGCACAGCTGAGCCCATCTCTTAAGGTGTATATATACACTACATACTCCACCACCACCTCCAGCAGTCTCAACAATGGATCACACATCATCATAAGCTTAAAAATCGTGGAGGCTCTCTGGAAATAATTAGTCCACGAAAATTTTACCCTTTCTATGTAAGGGTGGTCCGAGGGGATGAAATTTTATATAATTATTCTACAAACCTACTTTAGGACCCCTCTAAGAAAAGAAAACACATCACATATAATGTGATATTAGGTGAATCCCAAGAAATAACTATATGACCCTTACTGGGTCCATAACTAAACCATACATTGAAATGAAATACCTCAGAAAGTGATCTACATTTATCTAGAACTGACACTTTGAGAGATTAAAATAAATATGGTCCTCCTTAATTATATCGAGTAACATCCTCAGGTGTTATGCATTATAGTCCTATGATGAAGCACATAAGATAATGTCATCAATGAAAACAAAAACTGGTTAAAAACCACTAGATGACCCGATTCATCAAGTCCATAAACACAACAGGTGAACTTATAACAAAAAATGGTATCACAAGGAACTAATAGTTTCATTAGTGATATCAAAATTCCAAAGATATAATATCAGCCTCTAGAACATTCAATTGGTGGATATCAGAACTCCTATCAATCTTCAAGAACCCGCCCATACCTCGAAATTAGTCAAATAGTTTGTCCATCCTCAGAAAGGTGTAGTTATTTTTAACAATACCAAGTTCAGATGATGATAATCCATGAAAATTAAAACTCTCATCTCTATTTTTTATAAGATACACATGAGCTTCACTAGAGGACACTCTAGGTCCAATAAATCCCTTTTTTAGAAATTCATCCAACATCAATGGCATCTCGCAAATCTTGGTATGGACTATAAGATATTCCACATAGGATATAATAGTTGTACCTAGATGGATGATGATATACAGCTCCATCTCCCATCTTAGAGGTAGTTCCAAAACATCCTCAGCGAAGATGTCCATATAATTGTCCATGACTGAACAAATCAGGAACCATGAAGATATTAATTCAATAAGGGATGAAAAACTAATGGGTGATGGTATGTATCCTCCTCCTTAGATGAACTAGTCAAATAGCCATAATAACCCTCTCTCATGTAAATGAAAATATTGTCCCATTATTTCGAAGGAATCTTACTCATCTTCGATGACAGTCATTATGGGATCAATGCTTTGAAAAAGAATCCATACATAGTAATACATCATAGGGTTCCTTCATGATGACCAAAAGGTACCACGTGAACATCTTTCCACCAATCAATAGCTCACAATACTAGAAAATAAGTGGTACAGTATAATCTTCCATATATGAACAAGAAAACAAATATGTTGGGATAACACCTCAATAGGGAGCTCTACCTCTCACACCACTAGTTAGTAGATGATGTATTGAATAATTACATGGACTAATAATACTATATAATTATTATAATAAACATAGACAAAACCTCTAATAATCATATATACTACGGGGTCATAAACCTCCATAGATTATAGCTATCTGCACCCCGACCCCAAGACCCAGATCCTGACGTCATCCTCCATGGGGTGGCAGTGTTTAGAGGATATCATATAGTCATCCACCGACTACATCTAATCCTACTAGAGATACCCAAACTCCACTTCTATATCCAATTAAATGGGAGTGACCCTACCCTCTCATAGGAGATTCATGATCATGGTGGTACCTATGATGTGTTGGTTCGTCTATTATCTACCCCCAAACCATAATAGGTATGTTCAGGAAATCCTAACCCATTTTACCTTTCTCATTACAAGAATAGAACTACACCTTTCTTGGATCCAGTGTTCCTCTATTTTGTCACAAACTATTTTCCCAACCTAGGTCCTTGTAAAATCTCCTACAATGAGATTTGGTCGACTAATATTTGAAATCTACTACAAATGACTCAAACTTATGGTTCTTATTACTTTCTCTACCTACCTAGAGTTTCTATTATATGAAACTCTAGTTCACTAGTGACTACTCGAACACCCCTTTATAGGTTGAAATTATCAATGGTTCAGAACTAAAATAGGTATCTCTTAAGAGACCCTACTCAAACAATCATTTTTATAAGTATTAATTATGTATCATATTGAGGGAGTATAGTGTATGTACAATGAACCTCTCTTTATAATCATCTGTTATCATCTATCCCTACTATATATCTCTAATATAATAATTCTAAATCGATCACAATCAAGAGGTGTAATACTCATCATGTAACAAATTCTTTATTTCCAACCATGAGAGTGTCGAATCATTGTTCATATGGGTAACATAACTCCACCATATCCAAGATACTCCCTATAAAAGGCTAGATACTAGTAAAACCACCTAATACATAGATTTATTGATAATTGTGATGATAGAGAGAATCAAATTCAACCAATCCTCTACTTCATGTGGACTGGGATCACCTCTGAACCTTAGCGGTCTCTAGAGTTGGAACTCACAGAGTGTGTAATGCCTGAATCCATCCTCATCCTTCCCTACTAGAAAACTTTTATACTCAACTAGTTTATGTTCTAATACATATCCTCCTAATGTAGGATCTTATGGTATGGTCCCCGAGTTGAGGCCTCTTCACTCATGATATCATCACCATGATCCAGAACTAGTAAGCTGGCTTCATGCTATCACGGAGGCATCTAGAAAATTTAATGAAGATAAAAAATAGACAGGTGATAGTATACTTATATTTATATATAATTTGATGAAACTGAAGAATTATATTAAAATAATTAATCTTATATGATACTTATACAATTTGATTCCTATAACTGATGCCAAGGTATATCTAATCGATAAGATGGTAGAAAATATTCTTAGGAATGGAGACACCATCCTCCCATACAATCCCTAGTTTCCCCACCCTAAGAGATGCACATGAGACACTATGATACCATTTCCCAAAATTCAAAACAAATCCTTATTTGGGGACCACTCCAAACACCGTACCAATCAATGAACTGCACCGATGCC
The DNA here is from genome assembly GCA_963277665.1 of Viscum album. Classification (NCBI taxonomy): domain Eukaryota; kingdom Viridiplantae; phylum Streptophyta; class Magnoliopsida; order Santalales; family Viscaceae; genus Viscum; species Viscum album. The sequence goes on along the minus strand of OY728148.1, from coordinate 1,346,474,696 downwards.
AAACAATCACGACATGGTCCTAACAAACGATGGATCCACAACTACTTAAATCCTACCTCCATAAGAAAGGGGTTGTTAGAAATCACCAAAAGGATTATACTAAAAGAAATACATTTTCCAAATTTTCATTTATGATCACTTCTGGAAATCTTAATTCAAAAGGCCATTAGAATAAATTTTTTTGAAACATCATGAATATAAACCAGGAATGAGAAACATTTATGTTATACAAGAGTACACCAATGAAATTGAAAAAAATAGAAACCAACCAGAATGATTTACACTCAAAAAACATTGAACATTAAATGTTCGTAGAGAGTCCATCTTTTGACCTTTATGTTCAGATCACTATATGTGGGATAATTCACTAAGGATCCCTAATATTTTCTGTAGTCATGGTCGAACTTCCCTTTTTCTACACATGAACTGACAAGTGTCAGAAAACCCTATGAAGGGATGATTATGTTCATTCCTAGCGGGATTCCCTGAAATCAGAAAGGGGGAGTAGAAAAAGACATAACGAAAATAGATTATAAGCAAATCAATCAAAATAAAGGATGAAACCTCATCCAAGCACAGAGAGTTCTATAGGTCGTGTAGGTGGAATACATGTGGTGTCTATTCCACTAATAGTAAAAGAGTAAAAAAATAAAACAATAGGGATGTTTATTTATTCATAATAAAATAATCCCAAACGATAGAGAAATGGGATCCCTATCTCATAATCCAGACTAAGAAATGAGACATTTCAGTTCTATATGTCCATAAATGATGCCTAAAAATCTCCCACATCTTACTAAATGAATGTATCCATGTCAATACACACCTCGACACTAGGTCTCACAGTTTAGTGGAAAAAATATCCAGATAGAAAAACTATTTCCTAGTAAATAATAGGTGGGTTCCACTCAGTGGACACATAGTGGATCTAGGCCCTAACTCTGAAATAGGTTTACACTGTGATTGTTGAGGACCCGTTCACCCTCTCCACTAGAAGGTACCACTCAAGATGATAGATGAAACATTCCCATATTTTATGGATGGTTCCACTCTAGTGGTCAGTAGATATCCAATTCCCATCCAAGAAATATGGCGCCACTATAATAGTTTAAGATCAATGTCCATGTGGACTGAAGGATACAACATTGATAACCAATACAGGATGAATTCCGTTACTAGGTGGAGGGTTCCACTACAATAGTTTTTAGAGGTCCCATTCCCTACCAGTAAGAGGATTCTACAAAAGATTTATATAGTGGAAAATTCCTAGTCCACTTGGAGAGCTACACTCTATAAATATGTTTAGGACCCATGCACTATAATAGTAAGAGGGTGCCACACTAAAATACTTTAGTGTCCTTACATGATCACTTCTCCATCAAGTATTTCCTAAATAATTATCATTCCAATTACATATCAAATAATATCTCAAAATACAATATAGATGATACTAAAGTCTTCTATAGAGGGTAACACTATGGATAGGATAATGGTGGGGAAAATGTGAGTCTAAACGAAAGAGATACAAGAGTCTGAATATAATAAAAATTGAAACAAGGTGTATATGGAATGTGATTGGACCCACACGACATGTGGTCCTACTTCATCACTTGGATGTGTCTATTTAAGAACACATCTTGGACACCATGTTACTATAAACATTGTGTATAGGGTCTAAAAAATGTATCTGATCCACCTAGGGACCTTCATGTGCTCTCTGACCATGTTTGTGTACTTTTCTAATGTATGTGTCCCATGGTACTTGATGTGTCCTTCCACATGGGGATCATGAAATGTCCCTGTATATTCCTATGTTCTCCGAAACATGGTGTCTACCTTTCCATGTATGTATTATTTATTACATTGCATTCTCTTGGCCATCCCCTCCCACATGGGGTCTTGCCTATGTGTTTTTTTAAATGGAATATCCACCCTATGAGGGATATATACTGGTTCATTCTTATCTTTTTCCAAGACCTTATCAATAATAACCTTGGGGACACATGTGGTGTGTTCTTCTAGAATACATAGTGTGTAATTAGAATCTTTCTATAAATTTATATCCTAAATCAACACTCATGATTTGGTTCTTCCACCAATGAATCAAGCCTTGTATCCTCTGAAAATAGAAAGATCTTTCCACCCTCATCGTTTTTTCCAATTTTGTTGCCAAATATCGAATCCATTTTATTTCCAATGTCCCGAATGAAACACATGAATAACCCATGTTGTACCTACATTGATTCATATTATGATCATCACATTGATAAACCACAACATGAAATCACCCCATATCCATTCACGATTCTACATTCAATTTTTCATATGGAATTTCACAACAAATCTAGGGATCTGGTCAGACCTAGTAACACCCAACAATGTTGATCCATGTCCCCATATCCTAATGGATATGAACATGATGTTTCAAGGGAGAATAAAACAAAAACCAATCTATAATAACAATTCCCTAAGAAATATTTTCTAGTGATAAAAATTGGAGAAGTACAAGGTGATAAAACTAAAAATATAATTAATTTGGGTCATAAGCTCAAGGCAAGGATCAATCAACAGAAATGAGAGGAGAATAATTTATGATTATCCATCAATTAAATAAAAAAGGGATTAAATCATGATTTGTATATTCTCACTTGGGTTTTAAATTTTTTTTAAAAATATGTCCATTACAATGTTTTATAGGAGTTGTTGTCTTCAATGTTCTTCGGTCATTAATGATCTAGTATTTCACCCTCATCTGAATTGACTTACCTACAGAAGGAGAAATAAAATATATTAGACCTCTCAATATTTATCCAGCATTCCATGGAGTTTATCTATATTCCTTTAAATAAATGGAAATCCCAAATTAGTTAAATTTTCAATTAATTAAATTAATTATTCAATTAACCAACTAAACACACCACGAACAATTGTGATATCCAAATTCTCCACTCCAACCTAATTTATGTTACAGATAGGTAAATAATTATGATCCATCCTCAATCATGGCCACATATTTTTGATCTGAGATTAAAATTATGTGGTATCCAATTTTTTTATGATATTTCATGCACACAATTTAATATATATATATATATATATAATTTTTTAAAAATTAATTTCAGGCACACAAGGGCTCATAATTTCTTGTTATATCAATTTATGGACCTGAAAATATCAATAGAAATATTTCAATGTCTTATTTGAAAAAATAAGGTTTTACCGAAAATAATAGAATACTATGTGTAATACTTGTGTTATATTGGAATAAAACTCTTTGATTTATGAGATAAATAAAGTATAACAATATAAGAAAAAATATAGACCTAATTATCATTAATTTTGGATTATATGTAATTTATAATAAAAATCAGAAGGCAGTGTATGATTAATTCTCTAACCTAATAATTACATATGAATAAAGTATTTTATAGATAAGATTATTTATAGATCCTACACTGTGAATAAGAATAATCATCATGATATGTAATTTTTTTTCTAAAACATAAACAATATAAAAAATAATATCATCTTTCTATATATGGATTATTCTGGAATGTACAATATTTATAAAGAGAGGGATTTGGATATTTTTTTAAATATCCCATAACATTTACTCTTAGAATAAATGATAATATAATATATATAACATTTTTCATTTGATAATCATAAGGGTGAACATTTTTTTAATCCATTCCTCATAACATCAAAATTAATAATTGGATCAATTATATCCAAGAGGATGTTTTGGTTTTGAATTTTAGAGAACTAGTAAAAACTCCTTCATAATAAATTCACATGACATTAAATGAATATTTTCCCCACATAACCCATATTTTCAATATCATACTAATACATACTCACAATCTATATTAAATCATTTATAGAAAAAAAATTATTTCAACTTTAGTCATTATAACTAATGTAAAATGAATAATAGAAGGGTTACATCACATGATTGTTAATAGAAAATGTTGTAATTATCCAATGAATTTCATTTGTGAGAATAATAAGGGAATAAATTTATTATTGGGTAATCAATGTGTATGAGTGTTACATAAGAATATTTACACCCATCAATACATGGATCATCAAAGAAGATAACATAACATAGGGAATTAATAAATGAAATAATGATAATAATCAATAACAATGACCCATGTGATATAAATGTCGATCTAATTAAACATCATAGGCATATATAATATATAGATAATTTTATTTAACATGTAATAACATTTCATAGAACCCTTATAGAACCCTTACTGAAGTCATAAAAAACCCGTTCAATTTGAATAACCATATGACCAAAATTCAATATAACTATCTAGAGAACATAATCATTAACCATTACATTGAAGAGCTATCTAATCACACCCATATTAAAAGATATAATGGGATCCCATGGTGTTTTGTGGTTGCAGCCATGATTTCTAATTTCCTTGAACCACAACATGAATTATGCACAAAGTTAATTAATTTCATCATAACTCATTGAAAAAAACAATATTATTTTCATAACATGATTATCCTGTGAAACAAGAAATCTGTTCCATAATAATATCCTTGATACAAAACTATCCCATGAAAAAGAAAGAATCCATAAAAATATCTTTGATACATGATTAAATAAGAGAGAAGAAATGGTTTCCATAACAATCTCTTTGATACATTATTATCTCATGAAAAATAAATGGGTTCCATGACCATCTCTTTGAAACAAACATAATCCATCTTGAGGAATAATGGGGGTTATGTCACTAAAAAATAACTCTATTTTATAATAGGTAATAAAGGGGTTTTAAATTATTGAATGGAATTATAATAAAAATATAAAGAAATTAATTTGGAGAAAAAATTACATTTTTAATTTTGAAAATTTACTTTTTATAACATAAAATTTTTTGAAAATACTTTCCTTTGTAAATAAAAATCACATAAAATAGAGGAGGATTTGAAAAATAATTTAAACAAAATTAGGAAAATAACATTCCATATTAAATAATAAATTCAAAAAAAAAATTAATTTTTTTAGAATACAAGGTTTTATAAAAAATCGCTTTCAATCGAAATAATGATTTTCATAAAAATATTATTTTGAACTCCTAAGTACATAAGGAGATGGAAAATGTGAAAATGATTTTCTATTACATAAATTGAGGATTAAAAAATTAATATGAATTATTTATAGGTAGATAATAAAATTTCAACATCCGATAATTAATCACAAATAATACCCAACAATGATGAAATTGTAACATTAATCTAATACCAGTCCGATAACATTGAATCATAAGCCCCATGAAATTAATTAATTAAAAGAAATATAAAATGACCTGATATAAATAAATTCATTATATTATGTATAAAATGGGATTTATATACATATCATAAAATAATACAGGTTCATAACAAGACACAAGTCTCAAAGAATGAAAAATTTAAAAAAAAACCCATTACCACTTTGGTAACATTGAAAATGTAAACCCCATTAATGTGGGATCCTAAAATGGATATTTAAATAAAAATACATTTATGAATAATAATAATAAAATATATTTATATTAATTATATATAACACATAATAAAAATAAGTTGTCAATATGGCATATATCTCATTAAAATAAAAGTAAGAAAAGAAACCCATTTCCTTGAGTCTAATTCATCATGATTTTTTTATATATTATTAATTAATAACCTTATGTTAATTTTTTATGTTCTCGAATAAAAATAAAAAAATATATTATTATATTTATTTCTGTTATCAAATAATTATATATAATTATATTTTCTATTATGTTTATCTAATATGTTTTGACCATATTTGTTTTATCTGCTAAAAAAGACATTGGTATATCGAATATGTTCAAAGAGATCATTATATAAAAATAAAAAGAATTATAATAATGACATAAATATTTTATATTAAAATAAATTAAACTTTTGAAACGAACTGCTAAATATTATTATTATAAATAAACTAAATTCACAATTATCAAGACAGTAGGTCGTATGTATGGATGTGTAACATTTTATTATTTCAAATAATAATAATGGAAAGATTGTAAAAAATATTTAACTTTATTGATTAATAATTATATCAATAATAGAATATTATTTAATTATATGTACTTATATATATGTTCAATGTTATCTGGTTATTAAAAAAGAAGAATCATATCACATTGAAGGGGCCATAGTCCACACATCCACGAATGACGTTATCATTTTTTCTGGGAGTGAAATAGAAAAAGGAAATTGATATATTATATTTAACAAAATATAATTATTCAATGAATATCATAAAAATTTATTTACATCAAATATTTTCATTATATTTTAACTTATTACCTTCCAATTAACACATTAGCGAAAAATTTGTTTCATCACTTTGCTATCCGGGAGTCTTCTCTACACATGAGCCTAAATATCGTAATCTCTACAGTATGGAATGTAAAATGGGTTTATACGAAGACATTAATATAAAGGTATAATAATTTTATAAATAAATAAATATAATATATAAAAAATATGTCCATAATTATTCCCAACCGTTAAAGGTGGTACAAAAAAACTAATCACCTCATTTCATTACGTGGTAGTTCATCATACACACGAATAAAGATTTAGTAACCCATTTGACGAATCTTTGTGAATGATTATCTCATAAAATTATCGTAGAAAATATAATTATATTTTTTATACTAGTTATATTATATAATCTTGGTTTAATAATTATTGAAGGTGGTGGATAAAGAAATAAAAAAATGCATGTTGATGAATGTTACCTTTTCTTCAGGAAACTCTTTTCAGTTTGAACCTAAGTCCTTACATGGATGGATTTATACCCAAATTAATAATTTTATAATGTTAGGACGTATTTTTATAATATATTTTATCATATACTATTAAAAAATATTACTTTTATATGAGTAGGAGAGTGTGTGGCCTTTTATAAGTGCGAAAGAGGACACAGATTGTATTTTTTAAAAGAATATAATGTGAAAACGTGATTATACCTACCAAACTATTCAACTAATTTATAAAACCTAAATTAGAAGTTATTAGGTGGAAATATGGATATCCAATCAGTTCTTGAAATTTTTTAGGTCATTTGGCCACATAAGGTTAAATTTCATCATTTATGTAAACTCATTTTCACCAAATTCACTCTAATTAATTTTAATTGCTTTCACTAATATCATTGGTTATATATTTAGTTTACTATAATAGAAATTATGAATTATTTTTATCACAAATATATAATCCATTTTCCAAAATAGAAATCAGAGAGGTGGAAAAAACTAATTTAATATTAATCATGGAGACACGACGAGATAACATGTTTTTTGGAAAATAATTTTTCAATAATAATATGATTCTATATAGAATATATAACTAATATTAATAATTATATTAAAATAAAGTAATATTTACTGATATATAATATATTTATTTAATTTAAAAATTTTCACATTACATATTTTTTAATTAATTTAAAAAGTGGAACATTATAAATTATATAATAATATTTTAAAAAATAACCAAATATTAAAACCAAAAACTAAATTCTATTAAAAAACAATACAATTCAGAATAAAAAGTAATTATATTGATTTAATATAACATTATATACTTGAAAAAAGTAAAAAAATATTGGGACTTTGAAATCACTTAAAATATTGAAAAGAAAATTCCTTTGTGAAAAAATCAATATTTTTTACTATTCTCTAGAAAATAAATATTTTCAAAAAATCCCAAAATTTCACCCAAAGTATGTTTTTATATTTATATTAAAAAATAATTTATTTATTAATATAAATTATATAATGGTGTTAAAAATTAATTTTAAAATAAGTTCATCATAACCAGGTAACAAAACTGGTTTTCGAAAATATACAATTTGAAGCATAAAATTAGACATATTATTATATCATATCTATAAAACACATAGTATGAATGTTAAAAATTATATTGAATATATTACATATATATTTCATTAATATAATTTTAAAATATTTTTTTATTGTATTTTTATAAAACACACTTCTTCACATTAAAATAGTTTTCTAGAAACAGATTTCCTTTTATTTTCAAAATGGGTTTTCTAACTTCTTTTCAATTAGTCACTAAAGAATTTATTATATATACACGTATAAACCATTTTTTTATAATTAGGTTAATCTAATTCATACCCTTCATTAAAATTGATATGTTATTATGGTAATATATATCATGGGTCATTTAATATTTGTGTTGTGTTTTTGATATGCCACCACACATAAAAATTTAAGGGTAGTGTCTAATTAATGATAAAATGAGTGTAGCTTATAATGAATGATAAACTCAGTGTTGTGTTTCCTATAAAATATTTAATTTAATTTTTTATCTTTTAAAATCTAATGGTGTTACATACTCAAACATTTTATAAATTTCTACCTCATAATTTGAACATTATCTCAATTATCAAAGGTTGGACATACATAGGTTGTAAATACACATCATAAAAAGGGTTTATAAAATATGAAACTAATATGTGGAAAAATTATATTAGGAGTTATTATAGAATAACACATAACTATGTCTCAAAATAGGATAACATCAGTTTGAAATGATGGAAAAAAATAAATAATTATAAAGTGTGATTGAGGTCATTGGTCACAAGTAAGTGAATCATAAATTAAATGTTTTGGGTCTCAAAACAATAAATATATGATGATAAAAATAGTATCTATTCAACAATAATGAGGGTATTGGGATTATTTTTTAAAAGATCCTTTTCCAGAGTAGAGTAATTATCTTACCATCTGGGCTATGAGAATATAGAAATATACATACTTTATTAGTATGATTTCATCTATTAACAAATGTTAATGAGAATATCTTATTTTTCCACAAATTATGATTGTTCCAGATGTATTTTTTTCATTATTTTTTAACAAATATCAAATTATAATGAAAACATATCCATAAAAGGGATAACAGTTTGTCCCTTTTATGTTTTCAAATAAAGCAATAGTGTTTATCATACAGTAAGATAATTCCAAAAATGAATAAACCATAAAATGATAGACTGGTATCCAAAATTATACAATAATAAAAAAGTGGGAAACAAATTAATCAATAAATAACTATCCCTAAAATTATTCAAACATCTCCTAATTGTATTCAAAACCAATTATTTAAGTTGATTTGATAATATATTATTGTAAAATAAATATATTGTTATTCGTAAAATAATCATCCATATATTTCTTACATATTCATAATCATAGCTTGTAAAAATGTTATACTAACTAGGAAATCACATAGTCTAGTTGTTGGAGTGAAACCCTTTTCATCATTTAGTCATGTGTTGAATCCCCGTAGCCTAGCGGGATGCGATGAGTTTTCACAAAGTATGTGTGATGTGCCACATTTGTTTCTATAATTATAAAAATTTAATCTTACCCACAAAATTTCATGTTGATCCTATGGGTTACAAATACTTCAACCCAACAAACGTGTTAAGAAACTTCATTACCAAACTCAATCCTTTTATTACTTAATTTTTATAAATGTGTTTTCTAAGAAATTATAATTATGATAACTCTCAATATTATATGCCAATTATGGTTAAAAAATCAAAACATAACCTAAAATGAAAAAATTATAATCTTTAAATTTATCTAAAACTTCTTTTTATACCAACTAAAATATTCTAGAACCCACACTCTCGGAATCAATGCTGAAATCAGTAATTTTACATATTAGGATTTGATACCGATAAGGGAGAAATAATTTTTTCCATAAAAAATTTACAACATCAAAATGAAAAATTTGGATAAATTACATCATATAAGAGCTTTTTGGTTTATAGTTTTAGAAAATTAGGAAAAAATCCTACATAAATAATTCAAAATACATTAAATGATCATTTTCTAACTAATTCAATCCCTTATTTTTCAAATTAAAAAATCATATTAATCATTGTAAAATACTATATAGAAATAATGTGTTCAACAACATTTTTTATAACATGTGTAAAATGAAACAAAATGAGTTTGAGTTAAAATTTTATGTTATGGAAAATGTTAAAATATTCAAATCAATACCATGATTGGGCATTAGAATATCATAAAGGTAAGATGACATAACAAAAGTGCAAGAGTATAACATAAAAATATTTATTCCCATCAATACCAAGATTAGACAACATGAAAACATGTAATGATAATTTATAAAACTAAATAAACATAATAATAAATAATCATAAGAAATGAGATGCAAATAGTTTTAAATGTAACGTCATAAACCCATATTATGTCTAGATAAAACTTGTTGGAATTTTAAAGAAACATTACCAACAAACCTTAAAGAACCCATGTAATTGGAATAAACTGAAGGATAACCTCCAATAGAATTTTTTAGATAACATAATTTTTTGATAATTTATTGGAGCATTATCTGGGAGTACCCATATTTTATAATTTCAATGAAACTAAACATGAATCAAGTAACTAGAGAATCAATGTCATCATAAATCATTGATTATATTTTTTTAGATTTTTAAAATATGATTAAACAATAGAATAATGGGTTCCATAATAATATTATTTAAACATGATTAAACCATTCAATGGAAACATATTTTATGAAACTATATTTGTTACATGATTAAAACATGGAGAAAAACATGCTCTATATTAATCTCCTTGAAATATTGTGAACTCATTGAGAAAACAGGTTCTATGATAATTTCATTCAAACAAAAATAATACATATATAAAGGGAATGTGGGTGTTAGGAATAAAAAATTCACTATTCAAAGAATAAGTAAAAATTTGGGGTTTATAAATTTATTAATATAAATACAATTAAAATATAATTAAATACATTTTGAGGAAAAAAATATTTTATTTCAAAAAAAAATCAAAAACATAAAACATTTTCATAATAATTTCCATTGAAAATAACCTTGAAAAATTATAAAGGTTGCATTTAATTTTATTAAAAAAATGATGGAGGAAAATTTACTCTCAACATTGAAGAACATGTTTTTGGATATTTTTTAAAACATTTATAGGAATCATTGTTTTGTAATAAGAATAGTTTTAGATCAAATATAATATTTTTCATAAAAAACTTATTTTGAACAGTTGAGTAAATATAGAGAGAAAATTATATGGGATTTTATTATCATGAAATAAAAAAAGAAAATTAATCTAATGAGATCAAATTATAGGTAGACTAAAATATTTCAACATTAGATACATAGTCATAAAAAATCATGATAAACGAATAGATATTAACTTTAAACCCTTACCACATTGGTAAGTTTGAATCATAATACTCAAAAATGTATTATAATGAATTAAACATAAAATATAATGAGAATAAATAAATTCATTATATTACATATAAAAATGTATGTAGATACACCTCATAAATGATTATTGGTTCATTGAACTATATAATTCTCAATGAAGTAAAATTGTGAAAAAAATCTATTACCTCTTTGGTATCATTGAAACAATAAAACCCATAAAAAGAGGCCATAAAATGGATATTTAAATCAACATATGTTTGTTGATAATAATAAAATATATATATATATATATATTAATTATATACACAATACAACAACAAAATTTTTTAATATGGCATTAATCTCCCATATATAAAAGTTAAATGATAAAAAAGCTTAATTTCAATTTGATCCACAATTATTATTCTTTATATTCAATGATAATAAATTTATCTTAGTTATATAATTTCCTGAGAACCTTATCCAATTTTATTTTTTATTTTATTTAACATATAAAATATTTATATTAAAATTCAAATTCATTTATGTTTGTGTTGGACATTCCAACCTTAATTGGATTCTATGAAAAAAATGACATTGTTAGGTAAGCTATGGTTAAAGAGGTCTTTATTTAAACATCTACAGACTAAATAAACCTGAAATAATTATTATAATTATACATAATTTATATTTGTAAAAACAATTATGAATTATGGTTAGAAACCTGAACTAATGTTATGGTCCTAGAGATACTAGGTCATATGTAGGCATTAATAACGTTTCCATTTTTTGAATGATCATTATAGAAGGATGGTAAGAAAACGTTATCTTCTAATAATTATTATTATCTCATAAATTAAATAAATTTTAATTATACATACTTATATATATCATTCATGTGATTTGGAAGTGAAAAAAATAAGAATCACAATGCTTTCTAGAGGCAGTAGTCTGCATGTTAACAAATGGTGTTATAACATCCTAGATTTGGGTGGAGCCCAAGGGTACTCCATAACCAATTGGTCACATTGCCCCCAGTACATTTCCATGAATTCTAGAGGCTTCTAACTAGAAGCGTGTGCCTTGGGTGTGATAGAAGGGAATGTATTCCCTCATTAGCAGAGCATGCACAATAGAGTAACAAATAAAAAATTGTAGCAGAAGAAAATTACCATATAACTTGTAAATATAGGAAGACAGGAATTTAATTATAACATGAGCACATATATAAATGATGCATGTATCATATGTCAAAGAAATAAAACTAACATTAATATTTGTTGGAAATAAAACTGAACCAAGGAAAAAATAAAATAAAAAAACTCCAGCAGCGTCACAACCTTAACCATGATCCCATGATCTTCAGTTCAGACCATCCAATGAAGTACCTAAGGAAAAAAGGGTACTTTCCCTTATCTACACTTGAAACCATATAATCTATTTGGTTCCAACAACATGACCTAAATAGGATGTGACATGAATCCTTGTAGGAAACTGCCATAAGATATGTTCCTAATTGTCTCCAACAATATATAGTAGGTAATAATGGAAATGAAACAAAGAACTAGGAATACCGAAACATATGAAAAACTTACAGTTTTTATTTAAATTCATTATCATTTAATGTTCACCAATTAATAAATCATGTATTGCAAGAGGTATCTCAGAATACTACCTAACATGACTGAAACTGATCTTGTTCTTTGTCCTAGCTGATGCATCACATACATTCAATATTTATGTTTACCCAATGGGTATCTCACATAGTCTAATCCCCCTAGACAATTAATGCAATAATTTGATAAAGACACTCTGACGAATAATTCACCATCAATTCCCCCTTTGGTCTTTCCAAAACTACTAAAAACATTATGGGGAAGTACTCAATGTCAATTCCTCCTATGGTCTCTTAACATAAACTATAGACTATCTATGGGAGAACTCACCATCAATCATCCCTATGACCTTGTTGCGTGAAATATAATAGACACTCTGAGGAAGCAGTCAATGTTAATTCCCCATGTGGTCTAACTAATCCAGGTTCCCACATCCATGTTCAATTAAATCATGAAAATATGATATCAATAAATACCATGTAATATCAACTACTACAAGGATATATAATCCCAATTCATACCATAAAATTTTAATTAGAAGAAAAAGGCAATAAGATCCATCCTATCATGAAAGGCAAGGAAACAAGGTCTGCCTCAAAGGAAACCTGGACCAAACGACCCAAAAAATTCAAACAAGGAAACTCACCCATGGGGTGTTCTTTAAACATAAAATTTCATAGAATACCACAACCAAAAACCCTTAATAAAATAATAAATTTAATAATAAAAGAATAGGGTTTAATTTCCGTGACCCAAAATACCTGAAACATGTGTAATCGTCACTTTGGGATATATAATCAAATACAAAAAATGAAAGGAAAGAAACCACCTACCTTGACATTGTATGAAGAACACGCTCGAACTACGACCCTTTAATCGGCATAGAACATTGTAGGTCCACAAAAATGTCAAAATCCGTCAACCTTGAATAGATTGAGAGACAAGAAGAAATCATGAGGAGAGGATCTAGAAGAACTAATAACTCACTTAGGTAATTCCAATGCACCTTACAAAGATTGAATCAAACCTTGTACGGAGAAGCAATGGCTTGGTAAAGTATCAGAAATTTCAAATGCTCCTTCACGTGGTATGACCAGAAGAATTCGTTTCTTGGGATTAGATTTGACCCCTGTCTGATTAGTCAAATAATGTTAAACGTACACAACATGTACTATTAATGAACACACCATGTATTTGCCTCAACTGGCCCCCAACATTACCAATCTTTCATGTCACCTCACACGTCCATGTCTCAAACATTACACACACAAAAACACGGTTGTACGTGGTAACTTTGTACATAGCATGTTCTCCAAAGTACACAGCATGTACTTATAAAATGTAAAAATTATCCCCCTTTTCTTATAACCACCAAAAATCATGATCCAGACCTGAATTGAAGATCCATGTTCTTACAAACTACCCTCCTTAATGATATTCATACCAAAAATTTTCTAACGAGGCAGCGAAGAAGATTCCGTGAACAACTCTAGACACTACGATGGAACATCAGCCTCCCTTTCCCATGTCTCATCCTATAATTTCCCATTATTTCATAGCACCCATACTAGAGGAATGGACTGAACATAGGGAACCTTTGTACTACAATCCACAATCAGGATAAGATTATCCTTTAACAATGGGTCCATCTCTCACTCAACCTCCTTATGTTGAAATAAATGAGACATGTCTGAGTAGTAATGCCATAGCTAAGAAATGTGGAAGTCATCGTGAAAATCCGAGTAACATTGAGGTAACTACAACCAATTGGTAACCAAACTAACTCTCTCTAAAACCTCAAATGTTGGGACGTATGTCGGTGAAAGCTTCTCCTGTATCTTAATCCTCCTTTGTCCCAACCTAGGTGTGACATGTAAGAAATTTTGATCTCTGACCTCTAACTCCATAAGACTTCAACATCAGTAAACATACGATTTCTGATGAGAATATATAGTTTCCATTATCTTTCAACTCAAATCACTTGCTCAGCGGTCTCCTAGATAGGACGAGGTCCTAGTATAGCTGCCTCTCCTACCTCCATCCACCACATGGGTGATCAGCATGATCTAACGTACAAAGCCTCATAAGGTACCATCTAAATCATTTCCTAGAAACTATTATTAGAGGAAATCTCTACCAGTGGTATGGTATTCTCTGATGAACCTCCAAAATATATTATGCATGCTCGAAGAATGTCCTATAACACCTAAATTGTGTGCTATGACTAGCCATCTGTTTTGAGATGGTAATTTGTACTTAGAAGTACTTGTGTACCCAAATCCTTATGTTTCCCTTTACAGAAACATGATGTAAAGAGGGAATCCCAACATGAAATGATAGAGTGTGGAAACCCATTAAATCATAAAATATCTCAGATATCCGACCTTTCATGCTCATCAACACTGAAGGTCTCCTTGATTGGTAAAACTGTATCAAGAATTGTGAGTCTGTCAATGAAAAAAAAATGCACCATTCCCTTGAGGAGAGCTCAGTAAACCTGTCACAAAATACATTGCTACATCATTACACTTCCACTCAGGAATGGGTAACTGATGTAGATGATAGGTTGGTCACTGGTGCTCCTCCTTCACCAGCTTGAAGGTTGAACATCTCGTAACAAAACTAGCTATGTCCCACTTCATACCTGGCCCCCCAATTATTGATGATGAAAATAATGATACATCTTGGTGACATCATGAATAACTACCCAAGATGATGTATAAAAGTCTCTCATCATCTCCTCACATATATTTGCAGACACCCATATGAGTCCATGGGAGAGAAAGACATAATCCTTTCATATGGTCCCCCAGTGAGTAGGGTCCTCTCCTAATGCACCCTCCCATATGACTAGGCCTTCAAAATCTGATAGCAGCCTCATTCTCCCAGTATAATGTAGAGTAGAGGTAACAACTAAAAATGAAAGAAATGTCTGCCCCCATCTGTCGTGCACCTCCAAATGCATCTCAGAGAACAGATCCATAAGTTTCCACTAACTACTGTCCTCCTAAACTTTTTGTATCTTAGTCCTCCTACTCAATGCCTCAGCTACTACATTTCCTTTCCCAGGCGTATTGGCAAGCTCAAATTCGAAAGACTGAAGGTACTCCACCCACATTCACTATCTCAAATTTAGATCCCATTGGTTAAAGATATACTTGAGACCATCGTGGTCATCATACACAACAAAATTCTCTCCAATAAGGTAATGTATCCAAAAGAACAATGCATGACCAACTATAGTGAACTCGAGATCATGTGTCTGGTAATTCCTCTCATTTGGTCTCAACTTCCGAGACCAATAAGCAATGAATACATCCCCATTCATAAGCATTACTCCCATTCCGATACATGACGCATTGTAGAAAACTGTATAACTCTTGTGTGGTTATGGAAAAATTAGTATTAGTGCCTATGTTAACTCCCCTTTCAGCTTCTAAAAGGCTAACTAACCAGAATCTATCCACAATTACTTCACACACTTCTTAGTTAGGCATGTTAGTGGCACTACTATACTTGAAATGACCTATATGAAAATTATATAGTAACCAGCCAACCCTAGAAAACTCTGTACCTTAAATACTTTCTTTGGATTCACCTCAGAAACTAGTGCCCTCACTTTCTCTGGCTCTACTGATACTCTTGTCTCTGTGAAAACATGAACCAAAATGTGAATCTGTTCCATCCTAAAGTGGAATTTTGGAGCATAGAATATAACTGATGATCTCATAGTTTACTCAAAATGATGTCAAGATAGATGGCATTGTCTTGTCGAGTGTGAGAGTACACCAAGATATCATCCAAAAAAACTACCACAATGGAGTATAGGTATGGATGGAACACCCAGTTCATCAGTTCCATAAAAACTCCTAGCACATTCATGAGAAAGAACTGAATAACCATATACTCATATAGACCATACCTAATCTAAAAGGATATAAGAGGTATATTTGATGGTCTAATGCAAAACTGATGATAATTGGATCACAAGTCAATATTTTAGAACACTCATGATCCTCAATGATGATCAAATAGATCATAAATACTAAAAAAAGATATCAGTTATGGATTATCAAATGGTTTAGCTTTCGATAATCCACCAAAATTATGTGGTTATCATCCACCTTCTTCGCAAAAAGGATAGATGAACCCCTAGGATAAGTACTAGTTCAGATGAAATCTGTTACATGTAACACCTATAACAACTTTTTAAGATCCTGTAACTCTGGTGTAGCCATCCTATAAGGAGGAAAGGACATTGGTGAAGTTCCTAGCACAAGATCAATAGAGAAATATACCTTTTTATCTAGAGGAAAACCTAAAATGTCATCTAGAAATATATCCCTGAAACGATGAACCACTAGAGGAAAGTCCATCTAAGAAGTCCTCTGGTCAACTAGATATAGATGAGAAATCCGGGCTATAACACCTCTCAACCCATGATGCTCGGGTCCAACTCTACTCACCAGGACATCCCATTATCCCTTATTTAGAAACGATTCACCCTCCAGTGATTTGAAACATACCCCAAATCGATATCAATACACATCAACATGTAACAGAACTAACCAATCCATTCCTAGAATGACATCATATCCCTTCATCTCTAAGACACAAAGGTCCCATAAGAAGTGACACCCACCAACCTCAAGAGGGAACTCCTTGAACTAATGTACACTAGATGTGCTAGTCCCTAACATAGTATCCAAATTTATGATATTAGCATAGGTAAAGATACAGAGCCCAAGGATCACCACAAAAAGCACATATATAAATCTATGGTAAGCACTTGTATTGAAAAGAGAAGAAGCTAAAACCAAATGAACCAAAATCATACCTCTAACCATAGAGGGTCAGGGATCCTACTACCACTGGATATGATCAACAACAAAAGTGTGGCCTTTAGTACGACCCTGAAAACCGTTCTGATATCCCTGAGATGATCCACCCAACAGCTTTCGAAAAACCTGTGTTTGACAACCGCATCTATGCCCACCACCTCAGACTGAACGTCTTGAAGAACAACATCCCATAGTCTGAGGTGGTAATTTTATTCCTTCTCTAGTATAAGGAGTTGATAAAGATCCTCCCTCACTAGCTATTGGAAGGAGGGCGTTACATAAATGACAAAGATGTTCAATCTTGCTGCAAGATTGACACTAAACTGGGTCCCTCAGGCACTGAGGTTTCTTATGTCCGCATTTCCCGAAATAGTATCACACCACCTAGATACCTAAAGTAAAATCCCACCTAAAGGGATCTCTATATGTAGACTCCATGCAAGGCTTCCTACTGTCAGTCGGATGAGTACCAACACAACATGATGAACCTCTTTGGCCCACAGCTCTATAATCCCTCAGGTTACACTCGGTGATCCATACTTAGTTGACTATAGAATATAAGGAATTCAACCTGATAATGTTCACCTAAGATAGAATGTCATTCCTAAGACCATACTAAATCGTTATCACCAAAAATAACTCATCCCCACCCAGAATGGGTGTGAAGAACTGTAGCTTTGTGAATAGAGAATAATACTCCATGACTAAGAGAGTACCCTGATCCAAACTCATGAACTCTCAGGATCGGTCAACCCACATGGTGTCTAGGTAGAAAAAGTCATAGATGATTTGTTGGAATGCATCCCAAGACATAACCCATCACCATCCTACCTGTGATATCAAATCCCACAATCTCTTGGTGGAATTATGGAGCATGTATGTCATGAGATTTACCATCCTCACAAGAGGTGTCTCTATATAATTTAAGATAGACATCATGTATTCAAACCATGACATTATAACCTATGGTTATCCATCCCCTTAGAAAGTAGGAGGATGCTACTGCTGAAAAACCCATGTCAACTCTACCATATATTTGGTAGGATGTTGTGCTCCCTAGAACGTATGTTTCATCCTTGTCAAGCCTTCTTAGAACAATGCATTAACACCTATATCCAGAATTATGGCTTGTGACATGAAGGGCATGACATGAGGATCTAATGGTAGTACTTGTTCTACCGTTTCTGTGGTCTGATCATCACTTGGAACCTATCGTACAACTAGAGGATATCTAGGTGGCATGAAACAACAAGTTCAAGCACACACCTAAGAACAAGACTAAAGAAACAACAACATAGAAATATAAAAAAAATATAGAGGAATAAAATAATTCTTGGTTTTTTTTCAAAACACGGTTACATGACATGTATGCACTATAAACCGTGTGTTCCCTTATGCATTTACATGGGTGTGAACGTCTTCAAACCCTGATCATGTAACACCCCATTCACATATAATTTTATCTGTGATACATGGCGTGTACTTGAATGACCCCTCCTGCCCAAGTTTATATAGAAGCCTATAACTTCACCGCTCTCTTAGAAAAAAAACTATATGGAATGCATAAGCCAGACACGAAATTTACTAGAAGGATTTCACTGATCCGTGTTGTTGGTGACAAGGATGGATATACCGATCACCAAAACGCACCATGTATTCTTATTACACCATGTGATCAATAAATTATTATCAAAACCCATGTATCTTCTCACATGGTTGGTCACATGGTAAACAGATAAAAGGCATGTTCATTACATACATGGTGTGTCCTACAAATGGTTCCCCATTCCAGTTCCACTACTCACACAGTCAGTCACACTGTCATTATCTACATGGCATGTAGAAAAAGTACATTCCATGTTCATAAGAAAAACACTTTCTTCCCAAAATGAAGGATACCTGGCTTGTATCCATCATCATACACTGTTTATTCAAGGTTTTTTCAGATAGTAAGCTTCAGAAACTACTTTAATCCACTTTAAAAATAATGAAACAAGAATTAAAGGGACATATTACGATCCCTGGGGGCCTATACATTATGAGAATCAAATATTGGCATCATATTCATGACATATCATAGCACAATTAAATTAAAGTTCAACATGATCCACCATATTTTGATCCAAGAGGGCCCATAATACCTCAAGGACCAAAGTTTGGCGCCCATTCAAATGAAACCTTAACTTTTCCAATACCCTATCAAAATAGAAGGTATTATATAATGAAATATATCACATGATAATGAATATCTATATAAACATCTATCAGAATATCTTGTAATCAGTAATGCATCCTAAAGGGAATTCTAAAATGCATGAAATGTGATCTCTAGAAAGTGAATATATGATGCATGAGATGGAAGTCCCTCATCCCATTGGGTTGAAACATAAATTGAACCTCAATGAGATAAATAATATCAACAAATGTCATGTGAATATCTATAATGTGAAATCAAGTCAACTGTAATAATTGACAAATTAGAAAAAAAAAGAAATATTTGAAGTATATTGGATTTTCCCAATACACGGGTAAGCTACTCCCGGGCATAACATATTACCAAAAACCTTTTTCTTTATATCCTTATCTGTAGGATCCAAACAATTCGAAAACTAAAAAAACTCTTCTGACACCACTTTGTAGCGTCTCAATTCCATGTTCCACCCATGGGTGTCAAGTACCTGGTTGGTATCATGGCCTGAAACGCATTTCCCCAAACAGAAGAGGCAACCGACTTGTAGTGAGGGCCTTGAGTGTGACAGTGGAAAAACTATACCCTCATTAGTAGAGAATGTATATCAGAGTAAATAATAATAAATAATATGAGAATAAAAATACCATACAACAAGTAAACAATAGAAGACTGAATGTAAATAACAACTGGTGAACATATATAAAAGACGAATGTACCATATGTCTAGAAAAGAAGCCAAACAAGAAAATATCCTATAAATACAACTGATCCAAAGTAAAAATAAAATAGGAAAACTATAGTATCATTCCATGCCTATGGTTGTTCCCATGCTCTATATCTCCAACCATCCAATCATGTACCTAAGGATGAAGGCTACTTTCCCTTATCTACACCTGAAACCGTATAAACTATTTGGGTATAACAACATGACCCCAAAAAGGCGTGAGACAAATCCCAATTGGAAACCACCACATGTTCTGTGCCTAACATCCAGTGAGTATATAAAGTTGGTAGTAATGGAAATGATGCAACGAACTATGAGAACACAAAAGCAAACAATCCTATACTTTTCATTTACATTCATTACCATTAAATTTTAACCATTTAATCAAGTAAGTATCACAATAGGTATCATAGAAGACTACCAAACAATACTTAATCCATGATTGTGCTTGGGATTAAAAGATGCATAAAAAACATTCAATATTTATGTTAAGCATCCGGGTCACTCACACATTCTAACCCCTCTGGCCATGTAATGCAATAAAATGGATAATACACTCAGATGAAGTACTCTCCGCCAATTCCCCCTATGGTATTTCAAAAAAAACTATAGACTCTATAAAAAGCACTCAACATTAATTGCCCCTATGGTCTCATAACATAAACTATAGACACTTAGAGGGAGTAGTGATCGTCAATCCCCCATGTGGTGTCATAGTGTGAAATATAACAAACACATTGAGGATGCACTCAATGTCAATTCCCCCTATGGTCTAACTACACCACATTCTCATAGCCATGTGAAATTCAATAGTGCATATAAGATATCAATAAGACCAATGTAATCACAACTGCTACATGGATAAACAATTTTAATGCATATCAGAAGTATTTAACAAAAATAAAATGTAAATCAGTTCCATCCTATCAAGCAAGGGGGGAACAAGGTCTTCATCATAGGAAACCTGGACCAAATGGCCTTAAACATTCAAACAAGGAATCCCACCTATGAGGTGTTCCTTTAACTCTAAATTTCACATAATACCACAAAAAAACCATTAATCCAACAATCAGTCTAATATAGACAGAATGAGGCTTAATTTCCTTAACCCGAAATACCTAAAACAGGGGTAATCAGAACATTGGCATATAAACTCAAATAAAAACAACTAAAGGCAACAAACCTCCTAACTCAACATTTTATGAAGAACACTCTCAAACATTGGCCCTTGAATCAGCATAAAAAGTCATAGATCTACAAAAACGTCAAAAACATTCTACCTTGAATAAATCAGCAGAGAGAAAAAATCACAAGGAGTGGCTCTAGAAGAACATAGAACTCATCTATGGGATTTCAAGACACCCTGCAGTGATCGAATCAGACCATTGATAATGAAATGGTGGATTGTAGAAAAATTGGTGATTCCAGATGCTCGTTCACAAGGTACGACCAGAAGAAGATTTTTCTAGGGAGTAGACGCGACCCCGTTCTAATATGTCAAATAAAATAAAAGTTACATAGTGTGTACTGTTAATGAACATGTTTTGTATTTTCCTTAACTGGACCCTGACATTAGCGGTCTACCACGTCTCCCCACACGGCCATGTCTCGGCCGTTACATGCCCAATACGTCTCTATACACGGTAACTGGGTACACGACATGAACTATTATGTACAATGCGTGTACTTATAAAATTTTTAAATTATCCCCTTTTTCTTAAAACCCCTCAAAATCAAGATCTATAAATAAAATGATGATATGGGTTCTTACAAATGTTAACAATTTGTTCAGTGTCTGAAATGGTAAGAAGAAAATGATATATTATTATTCAATTAATATATTCATGTCAAATAATATAACAATAATATCATTTATATAATATATATTCATTATAGTTA
This sequence comes from Viscum album, assembly GCA_963277665.1. Lineage (NCBI taxonomy): Eukaryota > Viridiplantae > Streptophyta > Magnoliopsida > Santalales > Viscaceae > Viscum > Viscum album. The sequence continues at coordinate 1,346,452,141 of OY728148.1, read as the reverse complement.
ACCATATTACCTTACATGTTACATGTTGATGAGAAATACATCACATCAATTCATAAACGTTACCACTTCTTCATCTAACTCCATTGGGATTTCAGAAAAGGCCATCCAGGGATTGATTAATTCTAGAAAAAAGGAATATAGAATGAGTGGAGGGATTTATAGATTTATTTGGCCTGGTCATGGATTATTAAAAGGGCTTTAGAGGTCCAAGGATAGAAGGAAAGTATGTGGTCATTTATAAGTGGGGGAGATGAAACACTTTGTATATTTCCAAATAATGTTATGTGGAACCACATTTTTACCTTAAAATAGGATAGAATAATGAAAAAAATAGATCCTAGAATTTATTATATCAAAATATGGTCATTAAATTTGTGAATCCTCAACCCCATTTTCCCAGATTCACTGCATTGTTACATTGTATTGGAATGATCACAAGATACAAAGTTCCAAAGACCAATAATTTTTTATAGACTTGTAAGCAATAGATATATTCATACGTCATAAATCACATTATGAAATGAAAAAAGAAACATTATGTATCCTTTTAACATGCTCATATTCACTAGCCTATCCCTATAGGTCAGTCGTAACATAAATCTTCGCATTCTGGAAAAATAATACATATGAAAGGGGTGATCTCAGATGCTTAGTAAGAATAACAATATAACTGAAACTATCATAAAAAATCACAAAAATTTAAGGTAATGTATAATACTGAAACACAAGCCTCTAAACTTAAACATTGGAATAATATGGAATAGATAAATGAAATAATTACATTTACTTATTCACATGGATATTCTACAAGTTGAATAGTCACATTTCACATTAATAGCTAATATCATAATGATGGAATGCATAATTCTGGACATAATAAACACATATTCAATGTAACACCCCAAGATTCCATGGTACGCTTCTCTTGGAATAATACAATAGTGTGTGTTGTAAGCAACTTTGAGTTCTAACACACACCACAACCAATCAAACTAGCTGTTATGAATAGTAATACCCACATTTTGAAATTTTATTCATTTTATCATTAAAAATAGACATCATTTTTGGATTATTAATATTGTAATTATATTAGGATGAATTTTTGGTACATTTCTGATAACTTTCATATTTTGATGAATAGTGAAAATTTCTAAATTTTAATTAAAATCAACTTTTTAAATCGAAATAATTAACAGTGATAAATTATGATTTTTAGTGGTTTTAAAGTATATTTAGTATATATTTTTATCATTTGATACAATTTTTATTATTGTACGTAATTTCACATTTATACCGAACATAAACAAGTGTCAATCTTTTGATAGCTATTATCTCTTAAAAACCCGCTTTTTGTTTTAACAATGGGAATTAATTTTAAAATAATTTCATCCACTCCAATGTTTTTAATTTAGAAAAATGGATTCCATATTTATATTTAGGAGGTCTAAATTGTATAAATAGTTAACTTTTATTTTTAGATATTTTGAATAATTACTTTGGTAAATATTTTATTTATCATGGTTAATGGGTAAATCTGGTAAATAAGGGTAAAAACTAATATTATAATAACAATAAATTACCCTAAAACGTGTCCTAACCCTATTGGTTGTTACATGTCAGACCATGGTCATCTTTGGGTTGATTTTGGGACCCCAGGGATCCACTAGTAAATGATAATGACACATTATGTTAATTAATTTAATGTAAATACAAAAATGACATACGCATATATCTTTTAGCAAAACCTTTTTTACATAAGGATATATATGTTATATTTTAGAATCTAAATATTAATTATGAATATAAAATTATTTACTACATAATGGTATTTTATTTATAATTTTTATACATTGAATAACTAAATATATTTATGACACAATAATGATGCAGTATTTTCCTTATTAATAAAATAATCAAATAATTTTTATTATAAATGTCAAAATAAATATAATATGTTAGTTTTGATGACATAAAAGAATTTTATTGGTTGAAATGACATGTTATTATTTCTGAAATTATTTTTTTTCGAATTAATAAATATGTTAAGACTTTAACAAAAATCAATTATTAAATAGTGTCAAATTTTACATTAATGAGTTTTTAAAACAAATATTATATTATTAATTGATATTATATTCCTACAAGACTAAAAATAAGCCAAAAGACATATATCATGATATGTGTATAATTTATAGACCACTTGGGGGTCTCTTGGATATATATAGTAAGTTTATTAACTATATAATATAAAAATACAAAGATACATGGTAAATGTCAAACTATTTAACTAAGAGTTAAATATAAATGATAAGGTTAATAAAGTGACCCAAACCTGTCTAAAGCCTATTGGAGGAGTTTTTTTTAGACCTATACCAATATTATACTTTGAATAATACACTTTGGTGCCATTATAAACTTAATATAAAATTATTATAAAATAATACATTAAGTTTTTCTTAAAGATCCCCTCCTCCCCCTTATAAAATGACACCACTTCTAACCAATTCTTCACAGGTTAAAAGCCTTTTGGTTCGGCCAAACCCTACCCAAATTTTCATTCAACTTCTCTCACTTCAACCTAGAGGCATTATTTTGATCAGAAAGCCAACCTAAAGAGCCCTTTTGACAAATAAAAAGGAAGAACCCGAATAAAAAGTAATGTTTTCACCACCCTCTTTCAAGTTCCTTTATTCTTCAACTTCTTCTTTCTTTGTTATTTCCATTCTAAAATAATAACTCCAGTATCTTCTATATACTGTGATGTTATTATAAATATTTTACAACCATATTCTGTATTCTATCCATCCTTTGAATGACATGTCACCATACATGCGTACGTATGGCTTACCGTCTCCACGTCATGGTGTAATTGTTATTCAAAAAATTATTATTTTGATGGGTATGATAATGATGTGTAATTGATTTAAATAATAAATATAACATGTTAATGATTCTGTATATATGTTATACCATCCAATTATATATTATTTTAATATCAAAAGAATGATATTGTCTCTTGTGCGTGCGTACGAACTACTGTCTCCACAAACGCGATGAGATTCATTCCTCATCGTATCCATTCAGGTGTAAATCTCATTTTATGATTAAAAATAATGTTTAAAGACTTCATATCATTCTGGATATGAATAAGATAAAACTTATCCATAAAAAACATGGTCTATGTAACAAAACATATAAAAGAAAACGAGTAAGTTAACACCCGAAACGACGATAATACTAAGATATTATTAACAAAGAAATGTTAAAAGATCATATATGATATCATATTAATGTAAATGACTCATGTATAATTTAATAAAAATTATTTCACCATTATACATGAGTTTAACCTACCCTAAACCAAGGAAAAGTACAAGGTAAGGGTTTATTTCACAATCTCTTCATTATCTGAGGTTGTTTATACGCAATTATCTACTGGGACCTCCTTATCAACCACATCCATGTTTCATAAAAATGTATTTCAAATCATTCTTACTATTTTACAGACTATGGGTTGAAGTCATTTATACCCTTGTTTACTTTTTATAAGAAGTTTATAATGGAATATTTCTATCGTTTTCCAAACAAGGTCCTATTTAACCTTTTAGATAGAATTAAGGTAAGAGTGTCTTTTTAACTTATACAGAAGATGAGGATATTTTATGCCATTATAATGTAATTGAAGCTTCCCTTAAAAGATTATAATAATATTTTCAATGTAAATGTTTTATTTAATAATTATGGGACTTTTAAATGATTCCAAAAAATAGATATTTCTCTCAAATAGTTTTGATTTCATCTATGTCAACATCCTTTGATAGATTTTAAGATTATTTGATGTTTATTTATTATGATACAAAGCATCCATATTGTATTGAAGGTTTTGTGATATTTTTGATTTCGGATGTGTTATTTTTATACCATTCATGGTTTATGGAGAAAGTATTGACATTTCTAATGCTAGTTTTAATAGGAATGTTTATGTTATGTTTAAAACATATTCGTACGAGGAATAAATTGGACTTAATAAGTGACAGGTAGAGCTCGCTATAGCTACTCGATGCATCGGTAGGTCTAATGAGACAAAATAGTGTCTTGGCACAAGGGTTTGAAAAAATGTTATTTTTCGTCTTGGCACAAGGCCTTGACTATGTGGTTATTATATTCTGGAATTATGCATTCCATCATTATGAAAGTGGTTATTGATATTGTATGTGATTAATGGACTAGTAGAATATCCATGTGAATAAGTAAATGACATTATTCCATTTTATTTATTCCATATTATGACGAATTCCAATTTAAAAAGACTTTTGTTTTAGTTATATATTTCCTTAAATTTTTATGTTTATTTACGAAAGTTTCCGCTATACTGTTATACTTACTGGGCATATGAGCTCACCCCTTTCGATGTTTTATTTTTCCCAGGATTTGAAGAAGTATATTATGAATGACCTTCAGGGATAGTATGAGGGGATATGAGTGTGGACTATAGAGACTATGTTGTTGTAGTTTCCATTTTATGATGTAATGTAAACTTTATGAATATATCTAGTGATTCCAAGGCTACTAAACTAATCGGTCTTTCGAGACTTGATCTTTAGTGATCATGCCAATATTATGTAATAATGCACCGAATTTGGGTAACTGGGGTTGGAGCGTTACAGTTGGTATCAGAGGATGTTTAGTACAAACCATGGGAGCTATATTTAGATAATCTCTGATTATAGAACATAGACCTAAGATGGACATTGAGGATTAGAATAGAATAACTTCCTAGAATTTTGGAATTGTAGAGATTTTTTGAGTTTTTTGAGAAATACATCCCTGTCTAGATACGAGTAGGTAAAAGAGGCTCTGGCACATATGTACCTTGGGGTAAAACCCGAAAACACCATTTTGAGCTAGACTCGAACGGGAACTGGTGCACGACAACGGGCCTTGATACACTATTTTTTAAGACACTCATGGGGGATATGCTTAGGATATTTCTCATTTTATTTAAAAACCATTATAAAGGGTTTATGAGTAAATACTTCCTTAAAGAATTTTTTTTATGATTATGGATTATATCCATTAATTGTTAGAATTTATGATAAGTGTTTTAAAAGTTTGGAAATATGTATTTTGATTCATAAACTAATGAAGTTTATGCGATTGTTTAGAAATGATGCCTAGTGGAAGAAATGGAAACCATATCAATGCATGCACTCCATGTAGAGACTTCCCTCCTGCTGAAGATAATTATAGTGGAGGTGGTGATATATCTGGTGCTGATCTGCTAATCACCATACTGGGACAACTCTCTCAGGTTATGATTAATATCCTTACCTGTATGAAGAACCCTGATCCGCAACATGGAGGATCAATGTTAGACCACTTCATGAGTCAACAACCACCAACATTCAATGGGAGTAAAAATCCCTTATAAGCTAAGTCGTGGATAAATTCCTTAAAGAAAATATTTCATGCCATGGGGAGTAGTGAAAGGGAAAAAGTTATCATCACAATTTACAACCTCACTGGAGATGCGGATCAATGGTGGTCATTGATTCAAAACACAAAGGAATATGATGAAGTATCAAATATGGAATAGAGGGTGTTCAAAGAGTTTTTCTTAGAAAAATACTTTCCTTGTGACCATCGAGCAGATATAGAAAGGCAATTTCTGAGTCTGAGACAAAAGGAGGATGATAATGTTCTAAAGTATGAGGCTAACTTTACAAGGATAGAAAGGTATGATGTAGATTATATAAGTAACACAGTAAGTAATATTGATCATTTCTTTGATGGGATAAAACCATTTATTCATCGATCATTAGTGTCATAATCCTTCTCATCGTATGAAGATATTGTCTCATGTTCTATCAAGACAGAAAAATAATTTTCTAAGTCTTACGAATTTAATGAAAAGCAAGAGAAGAAGAGATCTGCTGATCACTCAGGAAATGGAAATAAGGGGAATAAGGGAAAAGTTGAATATCAATCCTGTAGTAAATTTTCGAAGAAACACCATAGTACTTGCTTGAAAGGAATGGTAGTCTGTTACAAGTGTGGTGAAAAAAGGTCACCAAGATCATTATTGCAAGGGGAAGAAAGAAGCTATCGATGTTCAATGCTACAACTGTAGAGAGATGAGACATTATGAAAATGAATGTCCTAAGCGTCAGGGGAACTTACCTCAGAAAAGGCCAAGGGATCGTTTCCAAGCTTATGCAATCACTACTGCTAAGGTAGAGCTACGAAAGATGTGGTGGCAGGTAATTTAATGGTTTCCTCAAGTCTAGCAAATGCATTATTTGATTCTGGATCATCTCATTGTTTCATATCTTCCCAGTTTTCTATGAAAATTAGATATTTCCAATTTGATTTAATAAGGGAGTTGTCAGTTAATAATCCTTAGAGAAGTATCATTACAACAATGTTTTGTGAATCAGTCCCCATTAGAGCACAAAAATGTTCTTTATCTGCTGATCTCATCATTATAACTATGATTGAGTTTGATGTAATCCTCGGTATGGATTGTATTTTAGTCCATGATGTGACGATTTATTGTATGAAGAGGAGGTTACAATTTTTGATTATGATGATAAAGAACACCTTATCTTTAGAGCATAATCGTCACCACCTGATTATTACCTAGATCTACCCCCAGTAGCTCAAATAAATTCAATTATTGGGGAGGAAGTGAATGAAATAACTATGGGTAAGGAAAGTAATGTTCAAATAGAGGATGTACCTATTGGGAGAGAATATGTTGATGTGTTTCTAGAATATTTACCTAGACATCCTCTAGAACGAGAAATTGAGTTTTCCATTGATTTAATTCCTGGATCAAGGCCCATATCGAAGACCCCTTATAGAAATGCCACTGTGGAATTATATGAACTAAAGAAACAAATAGAGGAATTGAGTAATAAGGGATTTATTCGCCCTAGTGTTTCTCCATGGGGAGACCCTGTCCTTTTTTTAAGAAGAAAGACGGATCCATGAGGTTATGTATCGACTACATGGAAATCAATGTTATAACAATAAAGAACAAGTATCCCCTATCTCACGTTGATGATTTATTTGACCAACTTCATGGAGCTCAATTCTTTTCAAAGATTGACCTCCGATCTGGATACCATCAGTTGTGTGAGAAGAAGGAAGACATTATAAAGATAGTATTTCGAACCAGGTACGGGCATTACGAGTTTACAATAATGCCTTTTGGATTGACTAATATACCCTCTGTATTCATGGATCTAATGAATAGAGTTTTCAAGGAATATATTGATGATTTTGTGGTCGTATTTATTAATGATATATTGGTATATTCCAAAAGCTACAAAGATCATGAAAATCACTTGGCATTATCCTGAAAACTCAGAGAAGACATGAATTATATGAGAAGTTTAGCAAGTGTGAATTCTGGCCTCAAGAGATTTCTTTTCTTGGATATATTGTCTGTAAGGATGGAATCTCTGTTGATCCTTCTAAGACAAGAGCAATCCAATAATGTCCAACACCAAAGAGTATAACTGATGTAAGCAGTTTTCTTGGCTTAGCAGGTTATTATCGGTGTTTTGTCCAGAACATAGCCCGATTGGCTAAACCATTAACGAAGCTCACACGCAACGAGGTTAATTTTTTTGTACAAAAGAGTGTGAAGAATGTTTTGATGAACTGAAGAGAATATTATTCAATAATCCTATATTGACTTTACCATCAGGGAATGGTGGGTTCGTTATTTATAGTGATGCATCAAAGAACGGACATGGTTTGTCCTTATGCAGAATGATAGAGTTATTGCCTATGCATCAAGACAACTAAAAATTCCTGAGAAAAACTATCCTACTCATGATCTTGAGTTAGCTTCTATAATATTTTCTTTGAATATATAGAGACATTATCTATATGGTGAAAAATGTGAGATTTATACTAATAATAAGAGTTTTAAGTATATATTATCATAGAAAGAACTCAACATGAGACAAATATGATGGCTTGAACTACTCAAGTATTATGATTGCATGATACACTACCACCCGGGGAAGGCAAATAAGGTGTATGATGCTTTGAGTAGAAAGTATCGTGGTGTTTTGAACAAGATGAGAGTTAAAAAGGATCATATATATGTGGATCTAGTAAAGATGGATATAGGAATCACCATGGAAGGTGAAACATCAATGCTTTTTCAAACGGTTGACAAACCATATTTACTAGAAAGGATAAAGAGTTCTCAAACTGATGATGAAGAGTTTCAGAAAAAGCTTAATGCTGTGAATGATGGGAGACTGAGTGACTTTGGGTATGAAGATGGAATTTTGAAATTTGGGAAGAGACATTGTGTTCCCAATATATCTGATCAAAAAATGGAATTGTTGGATGATGCTCGTAGTACCAATTTCTCTATAAACTCTGGGAGAACCAAAATATATAGAGATTTGAAGGAACATTTTTGGTGGGACACCATGAAGAGTGAGATTTCTGATTTTGTGTCACAATGTATGGTTTGTCAACAAGTGAAAGCTGTTTGGAAATAGCATGGAAGAGTCATGAAACCTCTTTCTATACCCGAGTGGAAATTGGATAATATCACTATGGACTTTTTCATGGGACTACGAAAGTCTCCTTGAAGGAACGATGCAGGATGGGTCATTGTTGATCATCTTACAAAATCAGAACATGTTCTTGATATAAGGGAAGATTTACCATGTGAACGTCTAGCAATACTATATATAATGAAGTTGTGAGACTTCATGGAGTACCCATATCTATTGTTTATGATCGTGATCCCTATTTTACTTCAAGATTCTAGAAGAGTCTTTAGAAGGCCTTGGATACTGAACTTCATTTGAGCACTTCCTACCACCCTCAAAAATATTAACAATCAGAATGTACTATTCAAACCACATAAGACATGTTGATATCTTGATCACTTGACTTTCAGGGTATGTGAGATCAATATTTACCTCTGCTATAATTTTCCTATAACAATAGCTTCCATTAAAGTATTCAGATGGCACCATATGATGTGTTATACAGAAAGAGATGTCTCACACCAACCTGTTTGGATGACATTGGTGAAAGAAAACATGTAGGACCAAAACTGGTAGATGAAACAATAGAAAAGGTGAAGGTAATTTAAAACCACATCAAAGAAGCTCAAAGTAGGCAGAAGAGCTATGCAGACAACCGAAGGATGGATTTGGAATTTCAGGTATGAGGTCATGTTTTCATGAAGGTATCCTCATGGAAGGGATTTATACGTTTCGGTAAGAAAGGTAAATTGAGTCCCAGGTATATAGGACCTTTTGAAATTCTAGAACTAATTGGGGTCGTAGAATACCGCATGGAAATGATGCCAAATCTCTCCAAAGTTCAAGATGTGCTCCACGTATCATTGTTGAGGAAATACATGCTTGACCCAACGCATGTGCTCACCTATGAGAAATTAGAACTGGAACCCAATATATCTTATTGAGAAGAGCCTATCACGATTCTTGATATGAGTGAACAAGTACTGAGAAACTGGACGACTCGTCTGATAAAAGTTTTATGGAGAAATCATAAGATGGAAGAGGCAGTGTGGGAACCCGTGGAAATTACGATGAAGAACCACCCAAGTCCTTTCATGTGGTAGTATTCAAGAAATTTCAAGGATGAAATTATTTGAAGGAGGGGAGAATGTAGCACCCCAAGCATCCAAGGTACGCTTCTCTTTGAATAATACAGTAGTGTGTGTTGTATGAAACTTCGAGTTCTAACACACACCACAACCAATCAAACTAGCCGTTATGAATAGTAATACCCACTTTTTGAAATTTTATACATTTTATCTTTCAAAATGGACTTCATTTTTGGATTCTGAATATATAAATTATCTTAGGGTGAATTTTTGGTACATTTCTGATAACTTTCATATTTTGATGAATAGTTGAAATTAATAAATTTTAATTAAAAACAACTTTTTTAATCCAAATAATTAACAGTGATAAATTATGAATTTTAGTGGTTATAAAGTATATTTAGAATTTATTTTTTCCATTTAATACAATTTTGGTCATTGGATGTAATTTCACATTTATACCGAACATAAACAAGTGTCAATCTTTTGATAGTTATTATCTCTTAAAAACACGTTTTTTATTTTAACAACAGAAATTAATTTTAAATTAATTTCTGCCACTTCTGTATTTTGAATTTAGAAAAATTGATTCAATATTTATAATCATGAGGTCAAAATTTTTAAAATAGGTAAATTTTATTTTTAGACATTTTGAATAATTATTTAGGTAAATATTTTATTTACCATGGTTAAAGGGTAAATCCAGAAAATAAGGGTAAAAAAATAATATTATAATAATAATAAATTGCCCTAAAACGTGTCCTAAACCTATTTTTTCATAAATTTCTGACCATTTTCATCTTTGGGCCGATTTTGGGACCTCATGGATCCAGTTGTATGTGATAATGTCAATTTATATTAATTAAGATAAAGTAAATACAAAAATGAAAAGAGCATATATCTTTTAGAAAAAAGATTTTTACATTGGGTTATGAATTTTATATTTTAGAATATAAATATTAATAATAATGATAAAAATATTTCCTACATAATAGTATTTTATTTATTATTTTTATACATTTAATAATTAAATATATTTATGACACAATAATGATGCAGTATTTTCCTTATTAAAAAAAGAATCAAATAATTGGTATTATAAATGTTAAAATAAATATAATTTGAAAGTTTTGATGACATCCAAGAATTTTATTGGTCAATATGACATGTTATCATTGCTAAAATTAATATGGTTTGAATTAATAAATATATTAAGACTTTAAAAACCCAATTATTAAATAGTGTCAAAATTGACATAAATGAGTTTTTAAAACAAATATAATATTATTAACTGATATTCTATTCCTAAAAATCTAAGTATCAACCACATGACTTATATCATGATATTTTTATCATTAATGGATCAATTTGCGGTCTCATGGTTGTATATAGTACATTTATTAACAATATAATATAAAAATACAAAGAGACGTGGTAAATGTCAAACTGTTTAACTAAGAGTTAAATATAAATGATAAGGATAATAAGGTGACCCAAACCTATCTAAAACCTATTGGTTGAGTGTTTTTCGACCAATACCCACGTTAGACATTGAATAATCCACTTTGGAGCCATTACAAACCGAATATGAATTTATTATAAAATAATACTTTAAGTTTTTCCTAAAGAGCCCCTCCTCCCCCTTATAAAAGGACACCACTTCTAATAAATTAATCACACCTTAAAAGCATTTTGGTTCGGCCAACCCTGCACAAATATTCTCTCAACTTCCCTCACTTAAATCTAGAGGCCTTATTGTGATCATAAATTCATCCTAAGGAGCCCTTTTGATCTAATCAAAAGTAAGAACCCGAATAAGAGGTAATGTTTTCACCACCCTTTTTAGGTTCCTTTCTTCTTCAACTTCTTATTTCTTTGTTATTTAAATTATAAAATAACAACTCTTATATCTTATATATAATTTTATGTTATTATAAATATGTTACAACCATATTCATTATTATATCCATCCTTTCAATGACATGTCACCATACGTGCATACGTACGGCTTACCGTCTCCACGTCGTGGTGTAATTGTTATTCAAAAAATTATTATTTGTTTTGGTATGATAATTATGTGTAATTGATGTAAATAATAAATATAACATGATAATGATTCTGTATATATTATATACCATCCAATTATATATTATTTTAATATCAAAAGAATGATACTCTCGCTCGTGCGTACGTACGGACTACCGTCTCCACGAACGCGATGAGATTCATTCTCCGTCAATCCATTCAAGTCTGATTCTAATTTAATGATTAAAAATAATGTTTAAAGACTTGATATCATTATATATATGAATAATATACAACCTATCCATAACAAACACAGATTATGTAAAAAACATATAAAAGAAAACGAGTAAGTTTATACCCGAAACGACGATAATACTAAGATATTATTAACAAAGAAATGTTAAAAGATCTTATATGATATCATATTAATGTAAGTTATTCTTGTATAATTTAATAACAATTATTTCACCATTATACTAGAGGTTAACCTACCCTCAACCAAGGAAATGTACAAGGTAAGGGTTTATTCAAGAATCTCTTCATTATCCGAGGTTGTTTATACGTAATTATATACTGGGACCTCCTTATCATCCACATCCATGATTCTTAAAAATGTATTTAAAATCATTATTACCATTTTACAAGCTATGGGATAAAGTCATTTATACCATTGTATACTTTTTATATGATGTTTATAAATTAATCTTTCTGTCGTTTTCCAAACAAGGTCCTTTTTAACCTTTTCGACAGAATTAATGTAAGAATGTCTTCTTAACATATACGACATATGTGGCTATTTTTCAACATTATAAAGTCTTTGAAGCTTCCCTTACTATCTTATAAGAATATTTTTCAAATTAAATTTTTTATTTAATAATTATGGGACTTTTAAATGATTTCAATAAAATAGTTATTTCTCTCAAATAGTTTTGATTTCATCTATGTCAACATCCTTTGATGGATTTTAAGATTATTTGATGTTTATTTACTATGATACAAAAATTCCATATTTTATTGAAGATTTTTTGATATGTTTTACTTTGGATGTGTTATTTTTATACAATTCAGGGTTTGTGGAGAAAGTATTGACATTTCGTACGCTAGTTTTAATACAAATGTTTACGTAATGTTTAACACCTGTTCATATGATGAATGCATTGGAATTAATAAGTGACAGGTGGAGCCCACTATAGCTCGTTGATGCATCGGTAGGTCTAATGAGACAAACTAGTGTCTTGGCACTAGGCCTTGACAAAATCTTATTTGTAGTCTTGGAACAAGGCCTTGACTAGGTGGTTATGATAGTCTGGCATTATGCATTTCATCATTATGAAAGTGGTTATTGATAATGCATGTGATTATTAGACTAGTAGAATATCAATGTGAATAAGTAAATGACATTATTTCATTTTATTTCTTCCATATTATGCTAAAGTTAAAGTTAAAAAGGCTTTTGTTTTAGTTATACATTGCCTTAAATGTTTATTCTTATTTACGAAAGTTTCCGCTTTATTGTTATACTTACTAGGCATATGAGCTCACCCCTTTCTATGTTTTATTTTTCCCAGGATGTGAAGAAGTATCTTATGAATCACCTTTAGGGATAGTATGAGGGGATATGAGTGTGGACTATAGAGACTATGTTGTTGTAGTTTTCATTTTATGATGTAATGTAAATTTCACGAATATATCTAGTGATTCCAAAGCTACTAAACTAATCGGTATTTCGAGACATGATCTTTTGTGATAATGACAATGTTATGTAATAACACACCGAATATGGGTAACTGGGGTCAGGGTGTTACAGTTAAGGCCTCGTTCCAAGACTATAATTAAAAATATTTTCATGTTGTGTTCCAAAAAACTATTTTGTCTTATGAGACCAATCATTTCATGGAGTGTATATAATGGGCCCCACCTGTCACTTACTATGTATAAAAAATTCCTCATATGAAAATAGAGAAACATGACATAATCATTCATATTAAACTAGCATATGAAATGTTATTGCTTTAACCCTAAACCGTGAATGAAATAAAAATTACACACCCATAGTAAATAATATCCTAATACTTTCAATACAATATGTAATATTTTATCATAATAAATCAACATTAATTAACAATAAAATCCAACAATTGTTGTTGACATAGATGAAATCAGTTCAAATACAATTTGAGAGAAATATCTATTTCAACATTGAAATCATTTAAAAGATGCATAATTATAAAAGATAAAATTTATTTTGAAAATATTCTTATAATCTGGTAAGGGAAGCATCAAAGTTGTTATAAAGGCAGAAAATATATTCAGCCACCGTATAAGTTAAAAAACATTCTTTCCTTAAGTTGTAGAAATTGCCTTAAATTTCTTTTTTTGGAAAACGATATAAAGATTCATTAAAAGAAATTAAAAATTCAAATAAGAGTATAAATGACATTAACCCATATTCTAGAAAATAGTAAAAATGTTTTAGAAAACATTTTTAATAAACACAGATGTGGATGAGAAAGAATTCCTAGTAGATACTTACGTATAAACAACCTTGGATAATACCGAGATTGTAAAATTGACCCTTACATTGTAGTTTTCCATAGTCGAGGGTATGTTAAACTCTTGTATAAGGGTTAAATAATGGTTGTTAAATTATACAAGAACCACATACATAAATATTATATAATATATGGTCCACTAATATTTATTTTTTAACAATATTTCTGTAGTATCATTATTTTTGGTTTTAACTGATTCATTTTCTTTTAAATGTTTTTTTTATATCAGTCATGATTATTACTGATAGGAAGTATTTGATTCATATTCATAAGGGAATTAAGTTCATAAACCTTATTTTTTAATCATAAAATGGAAATTATTCATTAATGGTTAGGTTGGAGATGAATTCTCATCGTATCGTGGAGACGATAAATCGTACGTACGCACGAGCGACAATATAAATCTATTCAGGGTGAAATCATTTGTAATTGGATGGTAAATTATAAATAAAGAATATTTAACATGTTATATTTATTATTTACATCAATTATACTCATTATTATACACATCCAAATAATTAAGTGTTCAATAATAAACTACACCACGACTTGGCGATGGTATGCCTTACGTATGAACACATGATGACTCTGTCATTCATATGATGGAGATAATAATGAATATGATTGTATCGTATTTATAATAAAATAACAGTGTGTAAAAGGTACTGGATATATATTTATAGTATGGAAAAAACATATAAAGGGAGTAAGTAGAAGAAGAAAAGAACAATAAATGACGTGAAAAAATAATCACCTCTTCTTCAGGTGCTTCGTTTTTATTCGAACAAAAGAGTTCCATAGGATGGAATTATGATCAATGAATAGCCTCTAGGTTCAATTAAATGTAGTTGGGGGATATTTGAGCTAGTTTTTTCTGAGCCCAATGGCTTTGGTGGTGTGAATTAAAGAGATGGGGAAGTACCCTTTTATAAGAGAGGTGAGGGGCACTTTAGGAAAAGATTGAAATATTAAATTATTATAAAATTATTTTCAGACACTAATAAATCCAAATTGATTTATTTCAAGTATAAGGTGGGTTTGTGACACAATACACTCAACCAATAGGTTTTAAACATGTTTATGTCACCATATTATCATTATCATTTAGATTTAACCTTTAGTTAAATAGTTTAACTTTTACCATGTCTTCTTGTATTTTATACTACATGGTTAACATTGTTACTTTTAAATTAAAAGAGAACCTTAATTGGTGCATTAATAAAATATGTAACATTATCTTAGTAATTTTGATGAATAATATATTTTTAGGACAATTATATAATTTAATAAAATGGTATTTGTTTTAAAAACACATTTTGGTCAATTTTCACACAATTTAGTATTTTGTTTTTGTTAGAGTCCTCGCAACTTTATTCCATATAAAAAATACATTGAATAAAACATAAAATTTCATATTCACCTAGAAAATTCGTGGATGGAATTAGAAATGTAAATTTACATTTATTTTAATATTTTGAATATCAATTATTTTAATATTTCATTAATACGGTAATTGAAGAATCATCATTTTATCATAAATAAATTTAATTAATTAATATATAAAAATTATAAATAAAATAATATGATGTATAAAATAATTTAATACTTATATTGAATATTTATAGTCAAATTTATCTTATTTATAACCCCATATTATAAATGTTTTAGTTATTGAAATTTGAATTTACCTGTTTTAACTCTTCTTTAAATAAAGTATAATAGATGTCCTAATCTAATCCATATGGATCAAAAAATATTATATTATTTTCTTAAGGACTATTTTGGTCAAATATATTGTAAAAAATATTTAGGACATGTTTTGGGGTAATTTTATATTATTGTAATATTTTTTACCTTTAATTATTATAATTACTTTGAACTGTGGTAAATAAAATTCAATAGTTATTGTTCACAGAATTATTTTAATTCTATAGAAGAACATTTTAATTACTGATGAAAACTGTATATGTCATATTTTTGAAATTTAATTCATAAAAGTGGTAAAATTACTTTTTATGGGAATTATAGATATGTTCCTAGAAGGTGGGTAAAAGACATTAAAAAGTTCAATAAAATTTTATATATCTAATCTTATTTTAAAAAGACTCAAATGAATTAAATTGGAATAATATAGGTATTATGTATCTCTATTCAAATTAAAATAAATTTGAATAATGAAATAATTAGTTAAATTAATAGTCTGTTTTAAACAATAATGCAATGCTTTTAACTATACATCAAATATTGAATGTTTTAAGGAAAATACAAAAAATTTACCCTAAGCTAATTTTGATCATCCAAATACAAAAATAAAGTATATTTTGAAAAATAAAATTTATTGAATTTCAAAAATTTGATATTACTATTAAACACTATTTTTTAATAGGCTTGTTTGACTGGTCAGGGTGTGCATGAACTCAGAGATGTGTACAACGCAAGCTATTTTATTATTCAAAGAGAAGAGTATTGTGGATGCATGGGGTGTTACATTATTACCTCCTTCAAATTATTTCATCCTCAATATTTCTTGAAAATTAATATATAAAATTATTCTAGTGGTTCTTCATCATAATTTCCTTAGGTTCCCACATTACCACTTCCATTTTATGGTTTCTATAAAGAACCATTACCAAACGAGTCATCCAGTTTCTCAACACATGTTCTCTAGTATCAAAAATTCTTATATGTTCTTCACAATAAGAGAGATTGGGTTCTAGTTCAATTTCTTCATATGTGAGTACATGCATTGGGACTGGCATGTATTTTTCAACAGTGATACACGGAACACATTAGGATTTTTGGAGGGACTTAGAGGCATTTTCAAATGATACGCTACAACTATAATTCATTCTAGAATTTCAAAAGGTTCAACGTACTTGGGACATAATTTACCCTTCTTACCGAATCGTATAACAACCCTCTATGAAGATACCTTCATGAAAACATGACTTCTTACTTGAAATTCCAAATCCTTCCTTCAGTTATTAGAATATCTATTTTTACTTATTTGAGCTGATTAGATGTGGGTTTGGATAATCTATACCTTTTCCATTATTTCCTCAAAAAGTTATGGTCCTATGAGTTTTATTTCACCAATATCATACCGACAAGTTGGTGTGCAAAATCACTTTCCATATAACGCTTCATATGGTGCCATATGAATTATTGAATGGAGCCTATTGTTAACGGAAAATTATACCATAGGTAAATACTGATCTCACATTCCTTGAAAGTCATGTGAGAAAGATCTCAACATGTATTTTAATGTTTGAATAGTCTGTATAGATTTTCCATCAGTTTGAGAGTGGTAGGCAGTGCACAAACAAAGTTCAATATCTAGGGATATCTGAAGACTTTTCCAAAATCTTGATGTAAAACGGGAATCATGATCAGAAAAAATAGATATGGATACACTATAAAATCTTACGACATCATTAATATATAGTGTTTCTAAACATCCAAGTTTTAAATCTTATATTACTGAAAGAAAATGTGCTAACTTGGGTAGACAATTAATAATGACCCATATTTCATCAATCCTTCATAGAGTCTTTGGTATCCCCATGATAATGTCCATCATAATATCATCCCATTTCCACTCAGGTATTGGAATAGGTTTCATGAATCCTCTAGGATATTGTCTTCCAGCATTCAACTTGTCGACAAACAATACATGTTGACACATAATCAACAATCTCCCACTTTTTCTTATCTCACAAAAAAGGTTCCTTAAAAATCTATTCATCATAGTGCTACATAGTTGTATAGGGAAATTAGAGCTATTTTCATCATCTAATTTTTTTATCAGGTATATCGAGAACACAAACATCTTTCCAAATTTCAAAATTCAACCTTCATATATGATGTTAATCAATTTCCCATCATTCAAAAAATTAATTTTCTTTTGAAACTCCCCATCATTAGTCTCCGAAATTATTATCCTTTATAGTAATGATGGTTTGGAAACCATTTGAAATGGTTTTTATATTTCAACTTCAATTATTATTCCTAAATAAATCATTACTATGTACATGAACATAGGATCAGTTTCAACACTCACCTTTTTCATAACACCATGATCCATTCTGATCAAAGTATCTGCCACATTATTTTCCTTCCACAGGTGGTAGTGTATTGTGAAATCATAATTCATGAGTAGTTTATGCCATCCCCATTACCTCAGCATGAGTTCTTTTTGTGAGAAAATATACTTTAAACTCTTTTTATCAGTATATATCTTAAATTTTTTGTCAAAGAGATAGTGTCTCAATATCATCAAAATAATTATTACAGCTTCTAAATAATGATCATGAGAGGGATATTTTTGTTCCAAAAAATGTAGCTTGTGTGATGCTTAGGCAATAAATCTATCATTCCGTATAAGGACACAACTGAGTCCTTTCATTGAAGAATCGTTATTAATAACAAACCCATAATTTCCTAATGGTAGTGTTAGGATAGGATAACCGACTAATCATATATTCAATTCTTCAAAACATTCTTCACACACTTCTGTACAAACAAATTTAACCTATTTATATGTGATATTGGTAAATGTGTTATCCAATTAGGCAAAATTCTATTTGAAACACTTATAGTAACCTACTAATCCAATAAAACTATGTACCTTAGTTAAACTCATTGGTGCTATCCATTATTGGATTTCCCATTTCTTTGATAAATAAAAATAGATTCCATTCATAGAGACAATATTGCAAAGAAAATAAATCTCCTCTAGCCATAATTCACACATTCTATACCACCCATATAGTTCATTTATTTTAAACGTCATTATAATAGTGCATAGGGGATTTTCATGATCTCCATAGCTATTGGTATGTACCAATATAACATCAATAAATACCTATGAAAATTTATTAATATATTCCTTGAAAACTCTATCTATTAAATCTAAGAAAATGGAGGGTTCCTTATTTAGTCCAAAAGGAATTACTATAATCTCGTAATTCCCACACCTGGTTCGAAATGTTGTCTTTGAAATGTCTTATTTATTTACGAATAATGGATGATATCCAAATAGAAGTTCATTCTTTGGAAAATATTGAGCCCCATGAAGTTGATTAAATAAATGATCAATATGAGGTAGGGGATACTTCTTCATTTTTTGTTATTGCATTGATCTTTATGTAGTCAATGCCCTACCTCGTAGATCCATATTTATTCTTAAGAAAAATAATAGGGGCTCCCCATAGAGAAATACTAGGGTGAATAAATCCATTATTACTCAATTTCAATAGTTGTTTCTTTAGTTCCAATACTTCTAATGTGGTCATTTTATAAGGGGTCTTCGATATGTGCCTTGAACAAGAAATAAAGTCAACAATAACCTCAATTTCCCATTCTTAAGGATGTCTAGGTAAATCCTCTGGAAACCCAAATACATATTCTTGCAAAAAAATTAAAACTAATTTTTGAATAATCCTTTCCTCGCTCATAGTTATTTCAATCCCCCCACCAATAATTGAATTTATTAGAGCTATATATGTTGGATATAGATGAAAATCATATAGTGATGTTTCTTCTCTAAAGATAATGGATTCCTCATCATCATAAAAAATTGTAACCTCCTTAATCTTACAAAAAATGTTCACATCATGGTCTTAATATCAATTTGTACCTAGGATTATATCAAATTAAATCATGGTTATGACAATAAAATTAGCAGTTAAAGCACATTTATATGTCATAATGGTAACTATTTGACAAAACGTTGTTGCTATGATACTTCTATTATGTGGTTTGACTGAAAACACCCTTGTTAAGTCAAATTGGAAATATCTAATTTTCTTGGAAAACTAGAAAGACATGAAAGAATGAATTGATACAGAATCAAATAAAGCATCAACGAATTTTGAGGAAATGATTAAAGTACATTCCACCAGGTCCTTAAGAACTTCAACTTCAGTAGTAGTGATCACATATGCTTGGCCTTTCTCCCTTGGACTTTTTAGGAATGTTTTCTTGATGCTTAGGACATTAATTTTCATTATTCCCCATTTCATTAAAATTTTATCATTGAAAATTGACCACCTCTTTATTCCCATAGAAATCATGATCATGGTGGCCTTTTTCTCTAAACCTATCACAAATTTTCAACCACTTTTGTCATGTAATTGGGTTTTTCTTCCCATAATTACTACAACATAGAAATTAAACGTTTCCCTTATTCCCCTTTTTTTCTTTTCCAGAGTGTTCAAAATATTTCCTCTTCTCTTCCTTCACTTCATAGTCATACAACTTAGATAATTTTTTTATATCTTCATTTAACATGAGACTATATATTCATATGATGAGAAATATTGTGAGACTAATGCTCGTCATATAAATGGTCTGAACCCATCAATGTATTGATCAATCTTACAACATGGTCTATGTATATAATCTGAAGCAAGCCATTCCATCCTTTTAAAGCTAGCCTCAAACTCTAGGACATTATCATCCTCCATTTCCTTCAGACGTAGAAATTTACTTTCCTTATCTTGTTGATGTTTATGAGGATATTATTTTTCTATGAAAATATATTTTTACTCCCTCCATTCAATATTTGATACTTCTTCATCCTTCTTTGTGTTTGAATTAATAACCACCATTGATCTGAATCTCATAAGAGGTGATAAACTCCCATGAAAACGTTTTCCCTTTCACTAATCCCCAAAACAAGAAATATTTTCTCTAAATAACATATCCATTGTTCAGGTACAAATAGATTTTTAGTCCCATAGAATGTGGGGGGTTGTTTTTTCCTGAAGCAGTCCAACATTGATCCTCTGTATTATTGATCAGGATGCTCCATACAGGTAGGGTTATTATTCATAAATTGAGTGAGTTGTCCTAGTATGGTTATAAGTTTTTCAATACATGTTTCATAAATAGTTCTACTATAATTATCTTTAATAGAAGGTAAATTACTACATGGATTACATGGATTGATATGGTTCCCCTTCTTTCGACCGGGCGTCATTTCTAAACCATGGCATAAACAAGAGTAATTCATGAATTATAATCCATAATTCCAAACATGAAAAGATACATACCATAAATTGAATAATTTATGCATATAATCTATAATAATAATAATAAATTCATTGGGATATATTTATTCATAAATCCTTAATAATGTTTTGTAGAGAAAATATGAATTATTCTAAGCATAACCCCGACAGTGTCAAACTAGGTGAGCATTAAGGCTCGTTTTTGTGTACCAGGATACATTGGGTTAAGCCCCAAACTCCTTGTCAGAGTTTTAACAACTAGGTACATTTGTTCCAAAGCCACATCCACTTTTAGTATCTAGACAGAGATGTATTTCTTAGAAAACCCACATAATTTCTATATTGCCAAAAAATTTGGATGTTCTTCTATACTAATCCTCAATGTCTATCTTAAGGTAATGTCCTATAACCAATGTTTTTTCTAAATCTAGTTTCCAAGGTTTATATTATACTTCCTATTATACCAAATGTAATGCCCTAACCATAATTACCTAGATTTGGTGCATTGTTACATAATATTTTCATGATCACATGAGAAAACATCCCGAAAGAGTGACCAGTTTAGTATTATTGATGTAAATATACATTCATAAGTTTTACATGACATTATGAAATAAAAAAAGAAAAATTGTGTCTCCTTTGAACACACTCATAGCCTTTAGAATATCTATACAGGTCAGTCATAATATACTTCTACACATCCTAGAAAAAATAATACATAAGAAATGGGTGAGCTTAGATGATCAGTATGAATACCAACATAACAGAAACTATCATAAATAAGCATAATCATTTTTTGGAAATGTATAAGACTAAAAAAGATTTGTAAATATAAAATTCTGCATAATATGGAAATGATAAATCAAATAATTCTATTTAATTATTCACATGGAAATTTTACTATTCGAATAATCACAATTAATATCAATAGCTAATCTCATAATGGTGGAATGCATAATAACAGACATCATAACCATATAGTCAGGGCCTCTTTCCAATACTATAAATAAAAATATTGTCAAGACCTTTTTCTAAGACACTAGTTTGTATCATGAGACCAAACAATGCATCGAGGGTATATAGAGGGCTTCACCCATCAATTACTATGTCCAATTCATTACTCATATGAAAAGGGAGAAACATAGCATAATCATTTTTATTAAACTAGCATACAAAATGTTAATAATTAACCATAAACTGTGAATCAAATAAAAATTTCACATCTATATTCTGACATATTATAAAACTATCAATAAAATATAGAATATTGTATCATATTAAATCAACATTAATTATATATAAAATACACTAATATATGATGAAATATATGAAATAAATTAAAAAACAATTTGAGAGAAAAGACTATTTATATATTTAAATAATTTAAAGTTGCATTATTATAAAAGAAAACATTAATTTTGAAAATATTCTTATATGATTCTATGAGATTCCCTGAAGTTATATTAATGGAAAAAAATATCCACACTCACCGTATTATTTAAAAAACATTGTTTTTATAATTTTTTGAAAATGTCATAAAGTACCTTTTTAGTAAAATGGCCAAAAGATTACTTTTAGAACATTTTATAAAAATTAAAACAAGGATATCAATTAATTTAACCTGTAGTCTAGGAAATAGTAAAAATGTTTGAAATTAATTTCTAAAAACATTGATGTGGATGAGAAAGAGGTCCCAATAGATACTTACATATAAACAACCTCATATAATAAAGAGATTCTAAAATAAACCTTTTACTTATACTTTTCCTTTGTTGAGTGTTCGTTAAAATAAATTATAATTGTTAAATAATAGTTATTAAATTATGAAAGAACCACAAACATAAATATGATATCATATATGATCCTCTAATATATCTTTGTAAATAATATTTTAGTAGTATCATTGTTTCAGGTGTTAACTGATTCGTTTTCCTATATGTGTTTTGATACATAAGAAAATTTTGTTATGGATAGAATGTATTTGATACATATACAGAATGATATTAAGTTAATAAACATTATTTTATAATCCTGTAATTAAAATTATTCTTTAATGGTTATGATAGGGAATTAAATTTTATCGCATCATGGAGACGGTAAGTTGTACGTACGCATGAGAGACAATATAATACTATTAATGGTAAAATAGTATGTAATTGGATGGTATATTATATATAAATAATTATTAACATGTTATATTTATTATTTACATCAATTATACTCATTATTATACACATCCAAATAATTAAGTGTTCAATATCAAACTACACCACGATGTGGAGATGGTAAGCCTTACATACGCACACACGGTAACTTTGTCATTCATAGGATGGATGGAATATTGAATATGATTGTAACGAATTTATAAGAAAATCCCAATGTGTATAAGGTACTGGATTTAATTTTTTTATAATGGAAACAACATAGAAAGAGTAATTATAAGAAGAAAAGAACTTTGAAATGGGTGATAAAATAGTCACCTATTCTTTAAGTGCTTCCTTTTTATTTGAACAAAATTGCTCAATAGGTTGGCATTATGGTCATTGTAAATCCACTAGGTTGAAGTGATGGTTTTTGGGGGATATTTTAGTAGGTTTTGTTTGAGAAAGATGGCTTTGGATGTGTGAATTTAAGATAAGGGGAAGTATACTATTATAAGAGAGGTGAGTGACACTTTTTGGAAAAGCCTGAAATATTAATTTATTATAAAATTATTTTCAATTATAATAGATAAAAATTAATTTATATCAGGTATAAGGTTGGTATTGGTCAAAATACTCTCAAACAATTGGTTTTAGACATGTTTAGGTCACCATATAAACCTTATCTTTTAATTTTAACCCTTAGTTAAATAGTTTATCTTTTACCATGTCTTCTTGTATTTTTATACTACATGGTTAATATAGTTATGATAAAATGAAAAGTGAACCTAAAGTGGTTCATTAATTACATTTTTTATATTATATAAATAATTTTTCCAAATATTATATTTTTAGAAGAATTATATAATTAAATAAAATATTATGTGTTTTAAAAACTCATTTATCTCAAATAGGACACTATTTAGTATTTGGTTATTTTAAAAGTCATCATAGCCTAATTTCTTCGAAAAGATACATTTAATAAACCCTAACATGTAATATTCACATCGAAAATTATTTTATGGAAAAAATAGTCCAAATTTACATTTATTTTAATATTTATAATATCGATTATTTTAATCTTTAATTAATAAGGTAATTAATGCATCATCGTTGGGTCATAAATAAATTTAATTATTTAATGTCAAAAAAATTTAAATAAAATAATATGATGTTGAAATATTTTAATATTTATAATGAATATTTATAGACAAGTTTATCTTCTGTATAACCCTATATTAAAAAAACGGTTTAGTTGTCAAAACGTGATTTTAAACCTTTCCATTCTTCTTTAAATAAAATATAAAAAAAGTAAAAATCGAATTCAAGAGGATAAAAATGATTATTTTTTTTCTTAAGGCTGATATTGTTTTATATAAACTTTTCCTATATAATTTGGACATGTTTTGGGGTAATTTTATATTACTATAATATTATTTTTACATTTAATTACCCTATATAATTATAATGGGGTTTATAAAATTCAAAAGTTAACATTCATAAAAATTATTTCCATCCTAGTGAACCACATTTTACACACTTATTAAAAAAATGTTTATTGGAGTTTTGAAATTTCATTCATAGAAGCGTTAAAATTACATTTTATGCAAATTTTTAAATGTGTCTAGAAGGTGGAAAAAACATGTTAAAAAATTCTATAAAATTCTATATATCTAAATTACTATAAAATGACTCCAACGAATTACATTGTACTAATATAGGTATTTTGTATCTTTTTTGAATTTAAAATAAATTTAAATAAATAAATTATTTAAACCAAAAGTCATCTTTAAAAAATAATGCAATGTTTTCAGTATTCATAAAAAATTGAATGTATTTAGAAAAATACCAAAAATTTACCCTAAAATAATTTTCAAATTCTAAGTTGAAATATAAAGTCCTTTTAAAAAAATAAAATTTATAAAATTTAAAAAAGTGGATATTACTATTCATAATTGTTTTTTGAACTACTAGATTGATTGGTCGTAATGTGCTAGAACTCATAGTTGTGTACAATACGAGTAATTATATTATTCAAAGATTAGTGTACCATGTAATCTCGAGGTGTTACAAAATGGGTTCCACACAAGTTTTATGACCGTTATGTTTATAGTTTAACAACTAATTCAAATCGTTTTTACCATAATTGTTGTAATTATTTATAATTTCGTTTAATTATATCATTATTCAAAAATTAAGTTGGCACAACCAAAAGTTAAAAATAATTATGAATCCAAATATGGAATCTATTTTTCTAAATATAAATAAAATAAGTGGATAATTTTAATTTAATATTAATCCCATTGACTTGGAGAGACAATTAGTTTTAAAAACAGTATTTTTTTAGAAAAAAAAAGATTCTATAACAAATCTATAATTAATAAAAATAATTATTTGAAATAAAATTAATATTTAATAGTATATAATATATAAATTTATTTTAAAACATTCCCAATATCTGATTATTGTAATTAATTTAAAATGAGGAGCATTATGCATTTTGAAACGACGTTTAGAAAAACCCAACTTTAACCCCAAAAATGTGCGTATATTAAAAACAATTAATGTTTATTAAAAGGTAAATAAGTTGATTTCATAAAACATATATAACTTGAAAAAAAAAATTTTTTTTGTTCTTTTAATTACATAAATTATTGAAAATAAAAGACCTTGATGAAAAAATTGGAATTTTTCACTATTTAAAAAAATCAATATTTTTAAAAAAATCCCATATTTTCACTAAAAGTAATTTTTTATATTTGTATTCCAAAAATAAATATTATTATTCCAAATATATTTTTATTAAAATAATTTTAATTGTTTTTAAAATAATTACCACATAAAAATTTAATAAAACTGCATTTTTGAAAAATATACTATTTTAAACATAAATATAGATTTATTTTTATATAACATCTAGAAAAAATTTTGATTTATTTTAAACATTATATATTATATATTACACATAAATTTATTTAATATAACCTAATAAGATAATTTTGTTAATTTATTAGTATAAAACATAATTGTGTGCATTTAATTTTTATTCTTGAAAATGATTTCATTTTATTTTCAAAAGTGATTTATTTTTATTTATAATAAACTAGACATCAAATAATACATTATATATAAATCATTAATCCATATTATCATAATTTATTTAATCATTTTCATACATATCATTCCAACAACTATATTATAACGTTAATATATACCATTCATCATTAATGTTTGTGGTTGCATGTTGAATATGGTATTGAATGTATATATATTAGAGTTTCATGTAATGTAAGATAAAATGAGTGTTTCATGTAATGGGATATTAAATCAATGTTTTAAGTCCCTTATTCTATGGTATATTATTTTATTCGTTTGAAATATCAGTGTTTTACAATACATTACATATTAATGACATTAATATGTTCTACCATATTTGATTTTAAAAAATTATTTTATTAAATTTTCTTTTTATAGAATTTAATTTCAAGTAACATGAAAAAAACTATTACACATGGGGGTAAATAAGTAATTTTTCATAAAAAAAGATATTAATATTTGTATTTGAATAAGAGGGATATAGTTCATTAAAAAATATTATTCCCTGGTCAAACTCATCCCTTTGGAAAATAAATATTAATTTTGTTTAATAATCTAGGGCCCTACATTAACAAAAAAATATTCCACTCTTTCCAATAGGTATATATCTATTGGTAGAAGTAAATTTTCTATTAGAAAACTATTTTACCAACACATATGTCCCTATCACTAAACCATCGTTAAAAACTCTATCCCAATATGTTTTCGAGATAGATAAAATAGTTCTCCTATAATTATTATAATACAACTGATAATATATGTGTTGGTAAAGGTTTCTAGCAAAATATTCCTATATAAAAAATATTCTACCAGTAATAATATTTCACACATATAATATCTATTTAAAAATTATATTTGAATAAAAATCATAAATATATTTCCATTAAAATTTAATATAATATTTATTAATTAATCATATATAATATATATGTTTTAATTATTAAAAGGAATCTAATTTTTATGAATGTTCAGTCATTGAAAAAAAAAATAATAATAATTAAATGTAATAAAAAAACACAGGACTAGCCTAGTTGTATTTTTCATCATTCCCCCCCCCCCCTCAATAGAAACCCTCATGTACCCCCCAACTAGTACAACAAAAAATCTAGCTCAAGTTATAGCACAAATTTTAGCACACTAGAAACCTTAGGTAGCAGAATTTATCACTATGATCCCCACCACACACAGGCCAACTCCATCTCTAACATCGCAAAAAAAAATCATGCCAGCACAAATAGCAGAAATAACCATAAATTAGTTACTATTCCACACCCTTTAAGTCCAATATCTACATCACAAAAGACTAGAAATATTACCCATAAATTAATCCAAAATATCTTCAAGAATTTAATCAAAAACAATAATAAATGGGAGTATACAAAATTGCTTTTGATACAGATCATTTTTCATCATCCCAATTCATAACCCAATGATTTAAGAGAAGGATATAACTTCATCAAATCATAACTCAAATAGTTAATTATATAGATATATTGTTCAATGAAACATGAATACAAAAAATTGGAATCTAATAATAACTATGATTAATACACAAAAACTCACCCTTTTCCATAATTTAATGAATCATTTACTTATAATTCCTATCACATGGAAGCTTTCAATAATGGACTTTAATAAAAAATCTAGATAGATTTAGTGCATGAAATTCAATGAAACCAAAAAATACACAAGTTGAAGCTCATTGAAAATAATATTGAAACACAAAAAAACGATTTATTTTCTATAACTGAATGCATTATGTACTCAAAATGCCAATATTGTTAAAATATTCATTAAAGTTATTTTAGAAAATCCCAAGTGGGGTGAATCTGATTCCCAAACTTATAGGTTTTTCAAAGAACCCCCAGTGTTTATGGTAAAAAGGATTATTTTTTATGAACTTTTGAAGACTGGGATGGAAGCTAATGAACATCCTAATGAATTTATGGTTAATATTTTTGATAATGTGGTAATATTTTAATACGAAAGATTCATTTACTCGAATGTGAATAGTGAATAGTAGTTTTATATGAGGTCTTAATGTATATGAATGTGATAAATTAGAAAATAATTAGATTAATTTCAAAAATAATACCAAGAACTACATGTGGGATTGACATGAACAAGAATAACAAAGGAATAGATTCTAAATAATAAATCTTTTTTTAGCATAATTAAAACATAGATAATGTTAAGTGAAATAAGAAAAAATTTATGAAAATAGTAAATATGAAGACCCATATGAATAACCGCTTTTGGGGGATTTTATTTCAGAAAAATAAGGTAGTAGCAATTGAGCAATGCATCTACCGTGAGGGAAATTTACAATTTAATGAAGAATAGAGGGAGAAATTGGTCACAACTGAGGTATGTGTTATCATTTATATAGAATATTATCATATATAATCTCTCTACTTCATATGTTTTTGAGTTTCCAGAATGTAATAGTAGGGATTTAAATGCTAGTAGTATTTAAAAGTGACATAATGGGTTATGTGCTTCATATTGGTTGGCCCTATTCCACACCTAAATCGACCACATCATTAGGCATACATGTCGCACCCTAACACCTCTCCCATGTAGAGAAATGTTGAATGAACTCTCCCATTCCATATAAGTTTTTATTCCACCTCCCCCATAACTCAAACTTCAGACCTCTGGAAATATATTTTACCAAGGAGCATTATGAGTACCACTAATCCAATGTTCTATTGGTACTCATATTGATCTTTGGTGGACTCTTATTCTTGAGTTCCCAAGTTCATGTTATGGAGGATGAGGAATAAAAACCTATAATGGAAGGGTAAAATTCATTAAACATGGTTATACAGTGGATAGGTGTTTGGCCTCCATGTGTAATCATGATTATGTGTCCGATTAAGGAGTGGAATGGGTCCCATTGATGGGCCCAATGCCACACCATAATCAGCCCTATCATCAGGTTTAAACCTGGTGGCCAACCACCTCTCCACTATACAACACCATGATAGGAACTTTCCCCTACAATACTGGGTTCTTAATCCGCTTCACTCATAACTCTAACATAATACATATGATACAAGATTCCACTAAGTAGTAGTGTTACTCATAATTCTCTTTGGATGAATATTATAACTGAAGTCCCAAATTTTAGTTATGTGGGTGGCATAATAAAAATTCATATAGAGAAGAGAGAAATTCCTTCCTTTTGGTTGTATAGTGGAGAGGTGTTTGGCCTCTATGTGTAAGCATGGAGATGTGGCCGATTATGGTGTGTCATGGGGCCCACCAAGGAATATTTCATAAAAAGGGTATTAAATAAATAATTAAAAAATTAATGGGGTTTTATTTCATCTGATGTTTGCAAATACTATATGTGTATAAACTGCGTACCCTTTATAGGGTAAATTTCACATTCCGAACCTAACTGTGGTTTCATAATTTTCTTAATATGCACAATTTGAGAAATAATATTTATTTTAAAAAATATATAATAAAAATATTAAATAACTTCTTATGAGGAGATCCCAAACATCTGACACTTAAAATTTTTATACCCTACATTGTGTAACACCACGTCTCGAAGCTAATGATGGTGTTAGATTTCTCATATTATTCACTATTTTAGTGTTTTGAATTTTTTTTAAATAAATCAAACATGAACAATATAATATATAAAATATTTTCAGTTCATCTACATAGAGAATTTATTGCACTCAAAAACTTGAACTTACACAATGTTTAGTTTTGAAAATATTTGATTGAATATTCCATTATGTTAACAAAGAATTTACCCTTACTAAAATCCAGTCACATATTTATTAAGTTATTTTCATTGATAAATCAATTTTCTAACATAATACACTTATAGTTTGTTAATAAGATCGATTTTAATATATTTGTAAAACATTGAATATTATAATTCTTCCCCTCTATAAACTTCTCATCCACAAGAAGTGTCTCTAGGGATCTATAACAAACAACTGAAGTCACTGATATAAAATATACAAATTTTCATCCAATGACCCATATTGGATCCAACCAGGATATCGTAGAATTCCAAATAATGGAACCATATTTTCCAATAAATCCTTCGCGCTTTAATCTATGATCCACACCGGATAGATCTCATAATATTTAGTAGTCTCTGACCCAATATCATCACAATCTACAACATGAACAGGGTCAGGTATGTACCTTCGAAGCTGTGATGATTGTAAAACATTTTTCATACCTCGATATCGATAGTGGAGTTATAGATGATACACGACAACCCATATCTACTAGGTGGTGACAAATGGGGAAACAAAATGAGGTGTTAGCTTTCCCAGTTTCCCTATACGTCCATTCCCGAGGAGTCAATCTCCATAAAAACAAGTCACCCATAGTGAAATAGAAAGGTCTTCTCCTATTCTAGTCATAAAATATATGACTACTGTGAGTGGTGATCAACCTATTCACAATCATATGAACTCAATTGGGGGCATCTTGAACCAAACTGTGCTCACAACTATTTCCTCACCTTCCTCATACAACCATGTAGTGATCGAATTGGTCTCTCTTAAATATACTCATACAGTGTCATCTTTATCGAATCTTGATAATATTTATTGAGAGTAAAATCCATCCAGACTAGGTGATAATTCCATGCTCCATCAAAGAATAGAATGAAATATTGAAGCATATCCCCCAATATGTGTATTGTCCCCTCAAAATGTCTATCATTCTAAGGATGGTATGTCATTCTCAATCTATGATTAGTGACTGGGGAATTTTGTAAAATATTTCAATAATGTGATGTTAAATGTGAATCTCTACCCATCACATATGTCTCATGTTTTGGTCCCCTTGAGTGAATATATAAAGAAGGATATTGTTTACATATAATATAATCGATCACTAATGATATACTATCCCAATAAGTCATAGTGTATACAACTTTTACCAACTCCATGTAACAAATAGGGATGTTACACTTAGGGAATCATATCTGAAGTGAACTATTGAATACAACCCACTTTCATTTCACCAGAAAAACTCGCAAGATGTCGTTTGATGCAGTATAGTACACAGCATAACCATTCCCAAGCTCAGGGAGTGTTTTTAATCATGATATTTTCAGTATTCTCTTTCACTCAATGAATTCCTCTTCATAATGGTATCAAAACAAGAATTTCACTCCTTTAAATTTCCATGAAATCAAGGGTGATGATAATAATAAGATGTATGGGATAAAATATCATTAACATCCATTTAAACCTGTAAATTACATAATATCAAATGTGTGGGGCTGTTTTATGCACATTACTACCTCAACATTATTTGAATCCACATATATACTAGTCTTAGACAACAAATTTCCATGGAAGATCACCTCTCGAAACTATAATTCATACTTAGATATCTTATTGTAAAGCATGTGTTCTTGAAGTGTTCTTGGGACTATCTCTACATTCTGAGAATGTTACTTTGGTGATGGTATGATTATGAGGATATAATATGATGAATTCCACAAAGAAAGAGTCAATGTATGGGTGGATGATCTTGTTCGTGAAGTCTATGAATATTGTTAACATTTTTATTACCCCAAACTATAACACATGATGCTCATATCTTTCCATACTGATTACAAAAACGAATCATAAAATTTTTTCCTCTATCACTCATGATGGGTGTTAGAATGATCTAGTATCAAACTTGGATAACCACTAGGATCCTAGTATCTGATCAAAATTTACATCGATTCTGAGCAAATAATATTGGTTCTCCACCATCACCTAGTTTATTTTTCAGTAATAAATGTATATTGGAAGATGATTGTCTTCTATATTGTGGAACAACATAGGGGAACCCCGTGATGATTTTCTAGTTCTGATAAGTACCTTCCTCTCTAGGTCTTCAAGAAGAACCTTGAAAACATTCATCTATGTAGTTACTATATGATATGAGGGTGTTGAAATGGTTGAACACCCGATATGGACTCAATTTAACTTATGAAATTGATCCTTAAGAGTTTATACTAGGATAAAGATCCACACCAATTTCTACACATTACTTAAAATTTAAGTGCTTCCAATATAACCTCACTCTTTATTACACACTTTAACATGATTTATTACCTAAAATATTACTTGATACAATATAGAATATTGAGAGGTCTAGTGTCTTCAGGGCTTAGGAACATTACATAACAACTTATAATATGAAACAAATCATCTTTATTATAAACATTCCTTACATGACCCCTAAATTCTATCATACTTTGTATTGAATGGGATAACCTAAGGACATGCATAAGAAATTGGTGAGCTATATATCCTAGTAAGGGTGTAAATAAGGAATTACATAAATAATTCAATACATGTTATTCAATTGAAATATCAATGTATCTTAAATACAAACATGAATATAAAGGAATGATATAGCATGATTATCATAAATTAAAATGTAGCTACTAAACATAACATGGTATTAGCATGAGACAAGGCTCATTGCACATGGGGCATGAGTAATACCTCTTTACAATTGAACTAGCATGAGTAAATCCTCATTTCAATTGAATTATCATGAGTAAATCCTCATCGAACTTGACTTATCATGATACTAATCTTTACTCAATGCATTGGAGTGCTATCATGGAACCCCCTTCTTAAACATTTCATTTTATGCATAAGTGTGCCACATGGATCATACAACAAAGAATCATTAAAGATCATAATTTATTCAACAATAGAAAATGTGGAATTCGTACACAAAAATCTATAATCAATAATTAAACATCCATAATGGCTAATACCCTTAATAGAAAAATGGAGATGGTATTCACAACACAATGACTTCGTCTTGGAAAATCATAGTGAAATTTTGGCAACATAATGACATGACATAAGATTTCATAAAAATGGATAATGATAGAAAAGTGGTTTTCTCATCATATTCACATGAAATGGACAGTAAGGGGGTCAAATTTATAAATTTCCCAAGATAATTAATCAAATTTTTATTCATAATACAAAACAATTGATTGAATATAAATGAAGAGAGTGAGATTCCTTAAGGAATATCAACATGGTAACATGTGTACATGGGAGGAATTAATGAGGGATAAAACGGGTCTATCATCATTTGAAAATAAAAAGTACTGTATGGGGGAGGTTCAAAATCATACCCCAACATTTTGAATTGAAAATAAATGGGCATAACAATATTATGAAATATGGATAAGATGAGAAAGGAACAAATCTCTTACATGGAAGTGTGATCCAAAAGTCTTGGTAGGGGATTGAGAGTCACTTCTTGAGAGTTTGGGGAACCTTGGGAGGATTATAGAGAGAGGAGGGAAGGGGTTGGTTGAACACTAAAGGCTTTGAGTGAAGAAGAAGTGAGATATTTGGTGGGTTAATATTGGAAATGAAAGGGAAATCATTATTATTTAGGTTTTGTACACCACACATTAAACTAATCAAAACCAAAAACCAGCCCATGTTTTTTGCCCGTGGTTTTTGAAAAAGGGTGTCGAATAGAGTATTTTATAATTACAATGGCCGAAATTCTTTAAATAATAGGGTTACTTTTGTGGAGGTGAGTCAAACTCTAAGGGAAATCAATATAAAAATCTAAAATGTTTTATAAGTCTTGGAGGGTCTACTATGGCTTTGTAAAATAAATCAAACAAACCCAAAATTATATTATTTTAATATTAAAACATATATTGGAAAAAATAATGTTTATAGTATTTTATTTCATAACTATTGGGGCATTATGATGTCATAAAACACATTACATATTTAAATGTTATTTATCTTTTACCCAAAAATTTGATTGTCTTAGAAAATAATGAAAAATCACTGTTGGATAATTTCGACGCCATAATTCCAAAAATATAATTAATTTTATCCAAATAATATTCTATATATGTGAATTTTCACTTTTAAAATAAAAACATTCAATTATAAAAATTTCATGGGTTTTGGCAAAAAAAAACATTAAAACCGTAATAAAAATTAAAATCGTTTTCATTCAAATTATATAATAATTTATTCATAATAAAAATTAATATAATAATAATAATATTTTATTAAAAATATTATTTAATTCAAAAACACATTAATTTATCAAAATAGATTTATTAGTGGAAAATTAACTAAAATACAATTTGTGATTTAAAAACTTTTTACATAGTAACAACAATAATAAAATGAATGTATATTCTTTATTATATACAAAAATAATGAATATAATCATAGTGTTATAGTCTTGTTACATAACCTCATATAACACCCTCATATGACTGAAGGGTATGGTGTGTGATGGTTGCAAACTCCTAGGGTGGCTCGGATAACACCGCTCGGGTAGTAATCTATATCAACTTACACTTCTCCCGTAGGTTATTCCATTCGAGCTTAACATGTTGAATCTTAGCTTGATATTGGTCAAGAGTGAAGCCCCAAGATGCCACCTCCTTTCCAAACTCTAAAACATGGGCTTTGTATGGGGAAAGTCCACTGGATGTGGCCATTTCCTTCTTTTTCTGAGTAAATTGGATTTGTTAAAGCCCTATATATATACTAATCATGTTATTACTATTCAACAGCTATATTAACAATAGTCACAATTCATAAAGGTATTTTAAAATCCAAAAACATAAAACCAAAGAATTTCATATGTTATATAACCATATTACATAATAAGGCATTTAATTAGATTAAGAGGAGTTTTCATTAATAAATTTATAGGTCGTTACAGTATTCCCCCATTAAGAAATGTCAGCCTCAAAATTTCATCTTCCCACACTAAAACAAATAAGGGTAACTCTGCTTCATCGATTCGTTGGATTCCCACATTTCCTCTTCAAACTTATGGTTTCACCACAACACCTTGACAAGGGGCCATGTATTATTTCATAGAATGTTTTATTTATGATCTAATATCTTCACTGGTTACTCCAAGTATGAAAGATCATCCTCAAGTTATACCACCTTTGATGATAGTTCATGTGAAGGGTCTGGTATATACTTCCATAAGAGGGATACATGAAAGACAACATTTAATTTTTCCATGGTAGGTGGAAGTTCTTGTCAATAGTCCACAACCACAACATGATCAAGAATCTCAAATGGGAAGATGTACTTTGTAAATGAAATCCCATCATTTCCAAACCTCATGACCTTCATCCATGGAGATATGCATATAAATACCATGTATCAAACATTGAACTCATGGTATCATCGACAATTATCTTTATAACTCTTCTATCGACTTTGGGTTACCTTGACATGTTGCTGAATGGTTTTCACCTTCTCCACCATTTCATTGACCATTTCTAGCCCTAGAAGCTCATTCTCACCGACTTCATCCCAATATACCAGTTTTCTTCACCATTACCCATAAAGAGATTCATATTGTTCTATTCAGATGCTCAATATGAAACTGTTATTGTAGTAGATTTCAACCAATGGAAGATGTTGGTCCCATACTGTATTGAAGTCCATAGAGCACAAATTTAACATATCTTCCAGTGTCTAAATAGATCCCTCAGATTTAGAAAACATTTTTAGGATGATAGGTTGTACTAAAGTTCAGTTCAGTGCATAGTGAATGTTGGATACTTTTCCAAAACATCGAGGGGAATCTCAGATCACGATCGGATACAATAGATAGTGGTACTCCATGCATCCTTACCAGTTCATTGATGCAAATCCTTAAGGTTTCTACAATGATAAAATTTCTCAAATCTTGATAAAGTGATATGTCTTCGTATAATGATCCACAACAACCCATATAGCATTGTTTACTCTGGATGCCATTGGTTGTTCAGTTACCATGTCCATGAAAATGTTTTCATACATACATTTTTGTATGGGTAGTGGTTGCATCATCCCCTTAAACCTTTTCCTCTCAGCCTTCACTTGCTGGCATACCAGGCACTTTGATGTACATTTATCAATATATCTATTCATATTGTCCCTAAAAAAGTTTTCTCAGAGACCTCAATACATCTTTTTGCTCCCCATGTGAATAGATAAGGATGAGATATGTTCTTCATTAATAATATCATTCTTTATCTCGGGATTTGATGTTACACATAATCGTGAACTAAATCTAATAATTACATCTATTTCAACCATAAACACTAAGGATTTCCCATTTTTGATAGCTTCCACCTTTTTCAGAATTACCACATCCTTTCTTTTAGCATACTTTATTTTCTCAATGAGGGATGGCTAAGCAATTATTTGAGAAAATATTGATGATGTTACTCCCTTAATGATTCCCATGTCCATCCTCTACAGATCTAAGAAGATTAGATTAATTTCAATTCTCGTCATTGATAATGATGTACGATCATTTCTACATAGATCATCTGCCACCTTGTTTGCCTTGCCAGGATGGTAGTGGATTGAGCAGTTATAATCCTTGATGAGTTCTATCAATATTTGTTGTTTCATATTAATCTCTTTTTGTGTGAATATATATTTGAGGCTATTTTGATCAGTATATGTCTCACACCTATTCCCATAGAGATAATGCCTCCTGATTTTCATTTCCATGATCACAACTGCGAACTCCAGATGATGCATGGGATAGTTTTTCTCAAGGATTTTTGGCTTCCCTGAGTCTTAGGTTATCTCTTTGTCATTTTTCATCAACACACAACTCAGGCCCTTATTCAAATCATCACTAATGTAACACCCCAGGTAAATAAAGAATATTAAATTTTTATATTTATCCATATTTGTGAATAAAATATTAAAATTACATTAAAGGGGATGCTATGCTCGATGGCGTACCCAACACGCAACAACGAGTTTCATGGGAATCATACGCTGCACTCTAATAATAAAATAATGTTATTTTAAATTGTAGTTAACACCTAACTGTTGTGATGGCAGGAATGAATAGAACTAACTACAAAATGATTATATATGTTTTTCAAATATTTTTACTTTTTACAATAAATTTTAGAGGATTAAAAATGCGAATGAATCCAATTTTAAGCGTAAACATTCTAATATTCTTTAAAAGGTCGATTAATCGCCTTTTGATGGAGAACCTCTTTTAAATCCACTTTTTGACAATTGTATGTGTTATATTTGAAAAAATAAAATTCTTATTTATAATCGGGACATCAAAATTTTCTTTATGTAAATTTTTGGTATTTTTCCGAAAAAGTTCAATTTTTAATGAATAGTGAAAACTGTTGTATTTTAATTCAAAACCACTTTTTAATATAATTTATTTATATGATTGTATTATATTTTGAATTGGTTTTAAAGTAAAATTAGAATATATTTTTACCATTTAATCCAATAGTGGTCGTTGGAATTAATTTCACTTTGAAATCGGACTTAAACTAGCGTCATTCTTTTTATACATTTTGTTTCATAAAAACACGCTATTTGTTTTGACTGCGGGAATTAATTATTAAATTAATTAATGCAACTTATATGTTTTGAATTTTTTAAAATATACATCATTTTTTTAATTCGTAATATCAAATATATCTTAGGGTGAATTTTTGGTAATTTTGTGAAAAACATCAATTTTTGATGAATAGTGAAACCACTAAGTGGTACTTATAAAAACTGATTTTCCGTTTAAATGAAATTTTTCCATCTTTGTGTTTTTAATTTCAAAAATCTGATATACATGGTTTTCATTAAAAAGTAAAATGTGGTTCAATGGGATTAAAATAATTTTTTTGATAAATAGTAACTTATTATGTTTTTAATCGCGATTAGAGGTAATTAGTGTAGTTTAAGGTAAAAATAATGTTTTAATAATATGAAATGACCTAGACACATGTCCTACCCTAATTGGATGAGTCAGGGCCGACCAAGACAATCCATGGGTCAACATGGGGACCCCATGGAGCTACATTGGTTGGAAAGTGACAAAAATATCTTTTTATTTAATGTTAAAATTAAAATGACACAAACCTGAGTTGTTTTACTAAATAAATTTTTAAAAGGGGTTATACAAGTCATATTTTTGACTATAAATAGTAATTGGAAAGATATATAGACTTACTACATCATAGTATTTTTTTTTAATTTTTAGACATTAAATAAATTAAATTACTTATGACATCATGATGATGCAGCGATGACCTCATTATTTAACGATTTAAATAAAATGGAAAGATAATGTAATATCTAAGACCTACACATGTCCAAAACCTATTGGATGGGTGGATTTCGAACCCTTATCACCTTATCCTCGAAACACATCAATCTGGGACCATTAAAATCCGAAACTCATTCTAAAATAAAGTAACATTTCTTTACTTTCTAATAGTGCCCCTCCTCTCCTCTTATAAAAGGCCTACACCTCTACCTCCTTACCCACACTTCCAAAGCCTTTTGCTCGGACAACCCCTACCAATTTTGTCTCTACACACCCCTATATAACTCATTGAAGCCTCAATTTGGACAGAAGTCTTCCCAATATAGCCTTTGAGCTCAAATCAAAGGGAGTTACCCGATTTTAAGGTAATGTCTTCACTTGTGTCCTTTTGTTTTATTTTGCTTCTCCAACCCCCTAAACTGTTTTTATTAATTTATTTTGTGAAAAATATAGTATATTCAATATACTAGTATGTTTTAATAAGAAGGATTCAATCTACACTTACACAAACCTACATCTAATGGTTAAAGAACATACTGTTTCTGTGGATGGTGAATTTCTTCCTCACAAAACGATGATTGTTCAAAATTCTTATAACACCTTCAAAGGTGGACATTAAGATGAAACTATATTTATATATGATATATAATAGGTTTATGTTTTACTTAAGCTTATGTCTTTTTTATTTATGGAATACCTTTATGGTTTCCATTATGGGTAAACGCGATATCTTCGTTTAAGGAAATGCGGACTACCGCCCCCTGAAAGTGATTTGATGCGTTAATAACATATGTGGTACATATAAAGGATATATTTAATGATATTATATATTATAAAATATTTGAAATCAAATAATATTATGTATCATTATGTTTTAATTCCATTTAATATGATATAGAAATGGAAGTAGCGTTCATGCGTACATACGGCTTACCGTCTCCATGAACGGTACATTTCATTTCTTATCTCAAAATGTTATGTACTATTATATGTAAATATATATAATGGATATATATGTAATATATTACATCTAAACAATGGATATCTTTCTGGAATTATAACATATATATA
The DNA here is from genome assembly GCA_963277665.1 of Viscum album. NCBI lineage: Eukaryota > Viridiplantae > Streptophyta > Magnoliopsida > Santalales > Viscaceae > Viscum > Viscum album. Next base: position 1,346,412,525 of record OY728148.1, on the reverse strand, counting down.
TATATATATCTCATTTTTTTTTTATTCCACTAATATGAAAAAAATGAAAGTAGCGTTCATGCGTACGTACGACCTACCATCTCCAGGAATAGTGCTTTTAATTTTTATCTCCAAATTCTATGGAATAGTATAAAATGAATATATACTCGATATATATGATATTTAAAACATCAATACTATTCTGGACATGATGTACCTATAACTACATGGAAAATTATTTTCCAACAAGTTCAATTTTTAACGCATGTACCAAACATCGACAAAAACGTCTGATATGAACTCATATTATTAAACAATTATTATAACATTAAAATATGTGATATGAACTGAATAATAATATTTATAGGAGGTCCTTAAGCAATTATAAATTGACCAAAGTTTATTATTCAGGAATATAAAGAAACGAACACAACAAGTTGGACTTGAGGTAAGGGATCCTACTCCTATTTTTCTTTTTAAGTACACTCTTTTATGTCATTCATTTTAAAAATCATATTTCTTGTTATTGGGATATTATTTTACATTACTCTTACTGTAATTTTTATGTTCATATGATGAGAGACTCTATTCTCTCTCATCAATCCATTTTGGATGTTTTAGGTGGCGCCGTTAGGCTACCGAATTTTCGTTAGAGATCTATCCTCTCTCTTTCTTTTTAAGTACTCTATTTTATGTCACTTCTTTTAAGCTACTCTTTGTTATGTTAGGGGATGTTCTTTTATATTTCTCTTTCTATAAACATTATGTTAATATTATGAGAGACCCTATTTGATCTCATCAATCCATTTTCGATGTTTTAAGTGGCGCTGTTAGGCTTCCGAGTTTTTGAAAGGGATTTTTCATATCACTTTTATTCTCGTGAGATTTATGGTACATTTTCCACAATTCACTTTTAGTGGTGTATTTAATGCCAATTATTTTACTCATTGTGTAATATACTTTCATTTATTCGTATTTACATAAATGTTGTATTTTCCCTCTTTCACGGGGTGTATGTTTCGAAAGATACCCATGTCGGTAAGGGAACCTTTCACCCTCCTCTTTTTAAAAGAATTATTTTGTTATGTCCTTTAATTCACATACTGTTATGTTGGGATATGTTCTTCTATATCCTTGTTGATTTTAATTTTATGTCCATGTGTTGAGATACCCTTTTTATCTCTCATCAACTCATTTTCTAAATTTTGTAGTGACGCAGTTAGGCTGTCAAATTTTTGCAAGGGAACTTCTTAACCCAAATTTGATTCTTTGGGTTAAACTAATACTCCTTGAATACGTTGTTCTATGAATATGTGTGAATAAACTCTTATTTTTTTACACTTAATATCCACTTATATCTGGTGTATTCGTTTGTCACACATAATTATGTAATTGAGTTATCCTTAAACCAAGGATACCGTCTTTGTAAGGGAATTCGTCTCAATATATATTCATTGGGGAATATTTTGTTTTATACACAACTTTCTTTTATATGGTTTATAAAACCCTTCGACATTTACGTTTATCCAAAAAGGAATCTCTTTATACTAAGTGTTTTACTAAATGAAAAAAGGGAATGTTTTTGTAGTACGTATGCGGCGACAACAACTTCTCTGCCACCGTGACCATTATTTGAGTTTCGGATTCCTCTACAAGCCATAGCTTGTTTTTCAAAGAAAAATAAATACCATGTTTTACTTTTCTTTTATTGTGGTATTGAAAATGGTTTTCATAATTTTTTTTATATCAATGTGTTTTATTGATATCTTGTGATTGAAATGTGGAAATGTTATGTTTCCTTTATGCATGAATTATGTGGTACGATTATGTTATGGTTCGTGGGCATTATTATGAAATGGGTGGTTCCATGATAAACTAAGGTCAGGTGAGCCCGATATAGCTCTCTAATGAATTGGGTAATGCGAATGAGTGAAACGTTAAGGTTTCTCCGAAGAGATTTAGGGAATATATTGTGGTGGGTATTCCAAACGTAACCAAGAGGGTTACTCCCTACCTACGAATGTTATGAATGCCTCAAGTTACCTTTTATGTCTTATGATTTCTATGATTTATTCATGATTTGATGAGGTATGTTAATGTGCCCATGTTTTATGGGTAAAGTATGATTTCATTATTATGTATATATGAACTCATGTTTCCTTTCCATAATGTTTTATAACCTTTGCTAAGATTTTTATGCTCATCCCATGTTTTTTTGAAATGTTTTTCACAGGTCAAGGGAAAGGTACATGATATGATGATAGTGTCAAGTAAGGGTCAATAAAGAATCCATGTTTTATTTTAAATATGTTTCCGTTGATGGAAAAAAATGAATACTATCTTTATTTAACCACTTTGTTTAAATGTGGAATGTAATGCAAGTTTTATGATCTAATTCTCAAAAACTCTAAACCTGAAATGATCCTCAATGTGTAATCTTGTAATCACTCAATATTAAGTAAGGATTACGGCTGGGGCCTTATAGTTGGTGTTAGATGTTGGTTTAGATAACTTTAGAGGTTAGGGTATTCCTTAAGCATAAGTGACAGTACCATAATGGACAGGATTTCAGAAAGAGTCATAGTTTTAGATAAATTGAATGAGTAAGTATATTTTATTGTTTACCTTCCTCATTAGTACATGATGGTTTTGTTGATATACTCACACTAACATTTCTGTTTTTAGTGAATGGAAGGTTCTAGAAGGCACCAAAGAGACAACAGGTTTGAAGGAAACTGTGGTGGTTCTCTGATAAGGATACTAGATAAAATGGGGAATTAAATGAGGAAACTCATGGTTGTTCTAAACCAACTATCAAGGAGTCATGATCAACCACTGGAACCTTGGTATGTTCTATAATTCATCATGTACGAGATGACCAATCGATGTGGAAGTTCAGGTAATAATTATAAAGGTAACCATTAGAGTTTATATGATCCTTACTTTTGAGGTAATTATGGGTTGTTATATGTTTTGATGGAAAATGAAAGGCTTGAGATAAACTTGAGTTTAAAATATGTTATGATTATTTTTGATGATTTTATCTCGTTTTAGGGAATGTTTTAAGAATTATATAGTTTTGGAAAAAGGACTACACGCATACCTTGTGACAACCCGTTGTACCAGATAAAGATGTGGGAATCGAACCCACAACCAAATTGCAACTGGTATTTATGGCCGACCACTGGACTATGTGAAGTCCCTGTTTAGTTTGACTAATTCTTTTTAGTTAGATGATTTTATGAATTAATAGTAAGTTGGTTTTGGGTTATCTATGGAAATTTATTAACCTATCATGGAGGATATGTGATTAGGTTAATTACTTCTCAATACGAAACTTTAGGAGCAACTGATGTTGTTTGGATATAAATGTTACGATTTAACTTGGAAGACTATGTGACTAAATCCTTCAAATATTTGTGTTTCAATCTTAATTTGGTTTACTTTGAAGAATTTTATGGACAAATTGTTTATTTAATGGTCCTCGTTGAACTTTGGGTTTTGTTGGACAAATTTTGGAGATTAAGAATAGATTTTATTTTTATAAAGGGTTATCTTTTTCTGGATTATCTGATCTTGTACTATCCTTTTTTTTTGTTTTGGTTAAAGTCTAAAGACATGGTAAGTATATAGTTCTCTTTTATGGATTAGGTGATCCTCTAGAAGTTGATTATAGTACTCTTAATGTGAACAAGTCTTCCTAAATACACGTCTTTTGGGGAAAGTATGAGTTTGTGTAAGAAATCTAGTAAAAGTTGAAAGTCAACATGACAAGTAAGTATGTTTCCATAAGATCAAAAATAAATTACTCAATGAAGAGTAACTTAAAACAAAAATGTTGTCTGTTAACTTTTCCTACTGGGGAATTGAATATAATTTAACCCATCACAAGTTTGTGATTTTCTTATGGTTCACTTTCTCTTAGACATGTTTACTATCACTATCTAACAGAACATGACCCTTTATTTTTTCCTCCATGTCCATATTTTCAAACATGGAATCCTAGTATGGGTTAACTCGGGTGACCTCAGTACTTATCTTTCTTTGTTGTAAAGTGATTATTTTACCGACTCTTGTTCTGATGTGGGACTTTCAAGGATGTTTCCAAGCTCAATTTTAACATTGCGAGGACGCAATTCCCAAAAGGGGGGAAGGATTTAACACCCTAGGTAAATAAAGAATATGAAATTTTTATATTTATCCATATTTGTGAATAAAATATTAATATTACTTTAAAGGGGATGCTATGCTTGATGGCGTACCCAACACGCAACAACAAGTTTCTTGGGAATCTTAAATTGCACTCTAATAATAAAATAATATTGATTTAAATGGTAGATAATGCCTAGCTGTTGTGATGGCGGGAATGAATAGAACTAACTACAAAATGATTATATATTATTTTCAAATATTTTTACTTTTTACAATAAATGTTAGAGGATTAAAAATGCGAATGAATCCAATTTTAAGCGTAAATATTCTAATATTCTTTAAAAGGTAAATTAACCACCTTTTGATGGAGAACCTCTTTTAAATCCACTTTTTGAAAATTGTATGTGTTATATATGACAAAATAAAATTCCTCTTTATAATCGGGAAATCAAAATTTACTTTTTGTAAATTTTTGGCATTTTTCCGAAAAAGTTCAATTTTTAATGAATAGTGAAAAATGTTGTATTTTAATTCAAAACCTCTTTTTAATCTAATTTATTTATATGAATAGAGTATATTTTGAATTTGTTTTAAAGTGAAATTAGAATATATTTTTACCATTTAATCCAATAGTGGTCATTGGAATTAATTTCACATTGAAATTGGACTTAAACTGGTGTCATTCTTTTGATACATTTTGTTTCATAAAAACACGCTATTTGTTTTGACAGCGGGAATTAATTATTAAATTAATTAATGCAACTTATATGTTTTGAATTTTTTAAAATAGACATCATTTTTGAATTTGGAATATCAAATATATCTTAGGGTGAATTTTTGGTAATTTTCTGAAAAACATCAATTTTTGATGAATAGTGAAACCACTAAGTGGTACTTATAAAAACTGATTTTCCGTTTAAATGAAATTTTTCCATCTTTGTGTTTTGAATTTAAAAAGTCCTACATACATGGTTGTAATTAAGAAGTAAAATGTGGTTCAATGGGATTAAAATAATTTTTCTGGTGATTAGTAACTTATTAAGTTTTTAATCACGATTAGAGGTAATTAGTGTAGTTTAAGGTAAAAATAATGTTTTAATAATATTAAATGACCTAGAAAAATGTAATACCCTCATTGTATGAGTCCTGGCCGACCAAAAAAATCCATTGGTCAACTTGGGGACCCCATGGAGCCACTTTGGTTGTAAAATGACATAAATACCTTTTTATTTAGTATTAAAATTAAAATGACACAAACATGAGTTGTTTTACTGAATCAATTTTTATATGGGGTTATACAAGTAATATTTTTGACTATAAAGAGTCATTGAAAATCTAAAAAGATTTCCTACATCATAGTATTTTGTTTTATAATTTTTAGACATTAAATAAATTAAATTATTTATGACATCATGGTGATACAGCGATGACCTCATTATTTAACGATTTCAATAAAATGGAAAGATAATGTAATATCTAAGACCTACACATGTCCAAAACCTATTAGATGGGTGGATTTCGAACCCTTATCACTTTATCCTAGAAACACATAAATTTGGGACTATTGAAATCCGAAAATCATTATAAAATAAAGTAACATTTCATTACTTTCCAAGAGTGCCCCTCCTCTCCTCTTATAAAAGGCCCCCACCTCTACCTCCTTACCCACACTTCAAAAGCCTTTGTATCGGCCAACCCCTGCACATTTTGTCTCTCCTCCTCCCTATATAACTCCTTGAAGCCTCAATTTGTGCATAAGCCTTCCCAATAAAGCCTTTGAGCTCAAACTCAAGGGAGTTACCCGATTTTAAGGTAATGTGTTCACTAGTGTCCTTTTGTTTTATTTTGCTTCTCCAACCCCCTAAAATCTTTTTATTCATTTATTTTGTAAAAAATAAAGTATCTTAAATATACTAGTATGTTTTTATAAGAAGTATTTCAGCTACACTTACACACACCTATATCTAATGGTTAAAGAACATACTGTTTCTGTGGATGGTGAAATTCGGCCTCAGGAAACGATGATGGTTCAACATTCTTCTAACACCTTAAAAGGAGACCATTAAGATGAAACTATATTTATAAATGATATATAATATATTTATGTTTTACTTAAGCTTCTGTATTTTTCATTTATGGCATACCTTTATGGTTTTCTATTATGGGTAAACGCGATATCTTTATTTAAGGAAGTGCAGACTACCGCCCCCTCAAAGTGATTTGATGCGTTAATACCATATGTGGTGCGTATAAAGGATATATTTAATGATATTATATATGATACAATATTGGAATTTAACATACTATTATGTATCATTATGTTTTAATTCCATTAAATATGAAATAGAAATAGAAGTAGCGTTCATGCGTACGTATGGCTTACCGTCTCCCTAAACGGTACATTTAATTTCTTATCTCAAAATGTTATATACTATTATAAGTACATATATATAATGGATATATATGTAATATATTACATCTAAATGATGGATATAATTCTGGAATTATAACATATATATATATATATCTCATTTAGTTTTAATTCCATTAATATGACAAAAAATAAAAGTAGCGTTCATGCGTACATACGACCTAACGTCTCCATGAACGATGCTTTTAATTTTTATCTCCAAATGCTATAGAATAGTATAAAATGAATATATACTGAATATATATGATATTTAAAACATCAATACTATTCTGGATATGATTTAACTATAACTACATGGAAAATTATTTTCCAATAAGTTCAATTTTTGACTCATGTACCAAACAACGACAAAAACGTCTGATATGAACTCATATTATTAACCAATTATTATAACATTAAAATATGTGATATAAACTGAATAATAATATTTATAGGAGGTACATAAGCAATTATAAACTGACCAAAGTTTATTATTCTGGAATATAAAGAAACAAACAAGACAAGTTGGACTTGAGGTAAGGGATCCTACTCCTCTCTTTCTTTTTAAGTACACTCTTTTATGTCATTAATTTTAAAAATAATCTTTCTTGTTATTGGAATATTCTTTTATATTACTCTTACTGAAATTTTTATGTTCATATGATGAGAGACCATATTCTCTCTCATCAATCCATTTTGGAGGTTTTGAGTGGTGCCGTTAGGCTGCCGAATTTTCGTAAGAGATCTAACCTCTCTCTTTCTTTTTAAGTACTCTCCTTTATGTCACTTCTTTTAAGCTCATATTTGTTATGTTGGGGGATGTTCTTTTATATTCCTCTTTCTGTAAACTTTATGTTAATATGATGACATACCCTATTTGATCTCATCAATCCATTTTGGATGTTTTAAGTAGTGCCGTTAGGCTGCCGAGTTTTCGTAAGGGATTTTTCATCTCACTTTTATTCCCGTAAGATTTATGCTACATTTGCCACAATTTCCTTTGATTGGTGTATGTACTTCCGATTATTTTTTTCATTGTGTAATATAATTTCATTTATTAGTATTTACATCAATTTTTTGTTGTCCCTATTTCATGTGGTGTATGTTTCGAAAGATACCTATGTCGGTAAGGGAACCTTTCACCCTCCTATTTTTAAAAGACTTATTTTGTTATTTCTTTTAATTCACATAATATTATGTTGGGATATGTTCTTTTATATCCTTATTGATTTTAATTTTATGTCCATTTGATGAGAGACCCTTTTTATCTCTCATCAACTCATTTTCTGAATTTTGTAGTGACGCCGTTAGGCTCTCAAATTTTTGCAAGGGAACTTCTTAACCCAAATTTTATTATATGGTATAAACATGTACCCCTTGAATATGTCTTTCTATGAATATATGTGAATAACCTCTGATTGTTTTACACTTAATATCCACTTATATCTGGTGTATTCATTTTTTACACATAATTATGTAATTGATTTATCCTTAAACCAGGGATACCGTCTTTGTAAGGGACTTCGTCTCAATCTCCATTCATTGAGGAATATTTTTTTTATACACAACCTTCTTTTATACGGTGTATAAACCCCTTTGACTTTTACGTTTATCCAAAAAGGAATCTTTTTATACGAATTGTTTTACTAAATGACAAAAGGGAATGTTTTTGTAGTACGTATGGGCGACAATGACTTCTCCGCCGCCGTGACCATTATTTGAGTTTAGGCTTCCTCTACAAGCCATACCTTGTTTTTAAAAGAAAAATAAATACCATGTTTTACTTTTCTTTTATTTTGGTATTGACAATGGTTTTCATAATGTTTTTTATATCAATGTGTTTTATTGATATCTTGTGATTGAAATGTGGAAATGTTATGTTTCCTTTATGCATGAATTATGTGGTACGATTATGTTATGGTTCTTGGGAATTATTATGAAGATGGGTGGTTTTGTGATAAAATAAGGGAGGGTGAGCCCGATATAGCTCTCCAATGCATTGGGTAATGCGAAGGAGTGAAATGTTAATGTTTCTTCGAAGAGATTTAGGGAATATAATGTGGTGGGTATTCCAAACGTAACCAAGAGTGCTACTCCCTACCTAAGAATGTTATGAATGCCTCAAGTTACCTTTTAGGACTTATTATTTCTATGATTTATTCATGATTTGATGAGGTATGTTAAAGTTCCTATGTTATATGGGTAAAGTATGATTTCATTCTTATATATATATGAACTCATGTTTCCTTTCCATATTTTTTTATAACCCTTACTGAGCTTTTTATACTCATCCCAAGTTTTTTTGAAATGTTTTTCACAGGTCAAGGGAAAGGTACATGATATGATGATAGTATCAAGGAAGGGTCAAGAAAGAATCAATGTTTTATTTTAAATATGTTCCCGTTGATGGTAAAAATGAATATTATCTTTATGTAACCATTTTGTTTAAATGTGGAATGTAATGAAAGTTTTATGATCTAATTCTCTAAAACTCTAAACCTGAAAAGATCCTCAATGTGTAATATTGTAATAACTAATGATTAAGTAAGGTTTAAGGCTGGGGCCTTATAACTAACTACTACAAAAAGTTCTACACTTATGGGTAATGTGATTACAGGAATAGTGATATGCCTGCATTTCAACTCCTTGAAGCTCTCTTTGCATTCATCACACCAAGAAAACCTTACTCCCTTTCGAGATAGCATGCAAAGAGGGTTGGACAATAATGATAAATTTCTCACAAATCGGCAATAATATCCAGCTAACCCCAAGATGTTATAGATATCTGTTACCAATGTTGGCCTCAGCTATCCCTCAATTGTAGTTGTCTAGGAGGGATACACATATATTAAATTACTTGAGATTATATGACCCAAGAATGGGACCCCATTCAACTATAACTCACACTTTCTATACTTGGAAAATAGCTTTTCCTTATGAAAGGTCTCTAGTACTGTTCTTAGATTCTCTTCATGATCATCCTTGGTTTTAGAGTATATTTGAATATAATCTATAAAGACTACAAAAACTTTATCGAGGTAATATCTAAAGACACTATTAATTAACTCCATAAATATTTCGGAAGAATTAGTGACTTATAAAGGCATTACTATGAATTCCATGTTCCTGTATCATGTAAGAAAAGGATTCATGGGGATATCTTCCTTCTTCACCCTTACTTGACAATATCCAGACCGAAAATACCCTTTAGAGAAGTATTTTTCCCCGTAAAACTAATTGAACAAGTCATCAATTCATGGAATAGGATACTTGTTTTTTATCTTGATTTTTTGGAGCTCATGATAATCATTGCAAAGGTGCATTAACCCATCCTTCTTCTTAACGAAGAGGACAGGTGCACCCCATAGTGATTCACATGGGAATATAAACCCTTTAACCATATTATCTTGTAGTTGTTTCTTGAGCTCCTCATTCTCCACAAAATCTATTCTATACAGAGTCTTAGATATTGGAAACACACAAGGTAAAAGGTCAATTGAGAATTCAACATCTATTCTAGGAGGAAAACAATGGAATTCCATGGGAAACACATCTGTGAATTCCATCACAATAAGAATGTTTTCAAGGATAGTTTTTTTCGTTGAACTTAATCAACTATGCTAGATACACGAGATCATAGGGTAGTAATATCCACACTTGAGATAATGGTTCTAAGGATTATTCATCACCCCCTTGCACTAGTAAATAATGGTGGTAGATTCACTATATAGAAATTTATGTCCCTATCACAACAATTTTTGTTGGCTATATATAAGGAAAGTCGATCCATGCTGAGAATTGCATCAAATTCCACTAGATGGAGTGTGATGAGGATTTCCATGGAGCTCACTCCACAAATTGTGATAGGGGAGGAGTTATATTGATGGGTTTCAATTATTTCCCCATTTATCGTACTCTCCTACATCATTACATCCATGATTTTTGGCGGTGTTGGGATTATTCAACTAAAATTTTAGGATATAAAAGAATGTGTAGAACTATGAATGATAGACCAACCTTTAAAATTTTTATTTTGGTTCTACTATATCCAATATAGAAGTAGGGATGTGTACTTTTAAACTATTAAACACATTATTATTAGTCCATGGACAAAATGGATGACTTATAAATAATGTTTTCTCATTAACTTATAAATCTATAGGCTTCAATATATGTTATCCATGATCTAATTCCCAAAATATATTCTTAGGGGAATTTTTTATTCCCCTAATAATGGTTTATACTATGAATATTTATTTACAAAAGAATATCAATCGGGTGTGTTATAACCAAGAGTGTAGTGAGGCCCGTTTTGGTGTACCATGATACCTCGGGTCAAGCCCAAAACTCCTTTTCAGAGTTTATCTCCTTGGTGCCTCTATGCTAGATCCACCACTACCTGCTCGTATCCTGATAGAGATGCATTTTATTGATAAAAAACTTTCTCAATAATCTACAAAATTTAGGGATTTAATTATTATACATATTCATATGCGTAATGTTTTTACTTGGTTATTCTAATCCAAATCCCAAAAATAACTAAACATATCTTCTGATACCGACTATAATAACCCCTCTATTCATTACACACTTAAACATGATATATTACATATAATATTAACTTTATACAAGATAGAATATTGAGAGTTGTAGTGTATTTGGGGCTTAGGAACATAACATAATGACTTAGAATAAGAAACACAAAATATTTATTGAAAACCTTTATTAGATGACCACTACATTCCCTCATACTTAGCTTTTCCTAGGATAAAAAGAGGACATGGATAAGAAAGGAGTGAGCTATAAAGCCCAGTAAGATTGTAAACAAGGAATAAGATGAATAATACAATACATGTTAGGTAATAAACGTATAAATGGATCATAAATGAAACATTAACATAAAAGCATTATATAGCATGATTATCATAACATGGAAATGTGGAAACAACACTTAACATGGTATTAGATTGAGCCAAGGCACATTTCCCATGGAGCATGAGTAACCCCAAATTTAAATTGAACTATAATGAAAAATCCACATTGCACTTGAATTAGCATGAGTAAATCTTAATTGAACATGAATTATTATGATATTAATCATTACCCAATGCATTGGAGCGCTATCAGTGTGAACCCTTCTTAAATATTTCATTTCTTGCATAATTGTGCCACATGGATCATACAACATGGAATCATTAAGTATCATCATTTATTCCACTATAAATTAATTTATAATTCATACATGAAACTCTATAATAAATAATTTTACTCTCATAATGGTGAATACCCTTGATAGCTAAATTGTCATGGTATTCACAACATAATGACATTGACTTTGAAAATCACAGTGCAATTTCAGCAGCATAAGGACATTACATAAATATTCATAAAAATTGTTGATGAGAGAGAAAGGGGTGTCTAGTCATATGTACAGGAAATGGACAATAAAGGGTTTATATAGATACAAGTCTCAACATATGTAATGGAATTTGGATTCAAAATACAAAAGAATTTCTTTAATGTAAATGAGGATGGAGAAATTTCACACGGAATTTCAGCATGGTAAAACGTGTACATGGGAGGCATTAATCATAGAGAAAAGGGGTATATAATCAATAAAAAATAAATAATACATTATGGTGGAGGTTCTAAATAATACCCTATCATTTATAATTTAAAATCAAACGGTATAACAATATTAAGAAACTAGGATAAAATGAGAAAGAAATGAATCCCTTACTTGGAAGTGCGATCCCGAAGGCGTGGGAGGGGCATCAAAAAAGCATAATGATTGCTTCGAGAGACCTTAGAGGATTATAATTGGAGGATGTAAGGGGTTGGTCGAACTTCAAAGGCTTTTAGTGAAGATTAAGTGGTAGCTTGGGTGGGTTTATATAGGAATGGAGAGGGAATTATTTATTATTTTGGATTGGGGCCCCATACATTAAACTAATCCAAAACACAAACCATATCACGGATTTTTCCCATGGTTTCTAAAAAAAGGGATTGGAATAAAATATTTTATATGATAAATGGCCTAAATTATTAAATTAATAGGCTTTATTATTTGGTGGTGAATCAAACTCTCAAGGAAATTAATTTTAAAAGATAAAATGAATTGTAAGTCTTGGAGGGTCTACTAAGGCTTTGTGAAATAAATAAATAAAACCTAAAATCACTTTATTTTAATTTTAAAACATATATTGTCCAAATAAAAAGTTTATATAATTTTATTACATCACTATTGAGTCATTATTATTTCATAAAACACATTATATATTTAAACGATGTTTAATTTTTACCCAAAAATTCGACTATCTCAGAAAATTATGAAAATATAATCATTGGATAATTCGACATCCTAATTCCTAAAAAAAATTTAATTTTGTCCAAATTTTTTTCTAAATATGTGAATTTTCACTTTTAAATTAAAAAATCACATTTATTGAAAATTCACGGGATTTGACCAAAACAGCTTTCAAACCATAATAAAAATTACAATTGTATTTATAAAAAAATATATGATCAGTTTTACTTAATAAAAAGTAATTTAATAATAAAAATATATTATTAAAATATTATTTAATTAAAAAATCCATTAATTAATCAAAATATATTTCTTAGTTGAATCTTATCTAAAAATACTGTTTGGGCTTTAAAAACTATTAACAAAGTTACAACAATAATAAAATGAATGTATGATTTTTATTATAGAAAAAAATAATTCACATAATAATAGTGATAATGTATTGATATATGACCCGATATAAAACCTACATAAGACCAAAGGGTAAGGTGTGCGATGGTGACAGACTCCTGGGGTGACCCGAATAACATCGCTCATGTGGTAATCTCTATCAACATCCACTTCTCCCGTAGGTGGTTTTGTTCGAGCTTAACATGCTAAGGATCGGCTTGGGCTTGGTCAAGAGAGAAGACCAATGATGCCACCTCCTTTATGAGCTCCAAAAAATGGGCTTCGTATGGGTAAAGTCGACAGGATGGGGTCATCACTTCCTTTTTCTAAGTAAATTGGATTTGTTAAAGCCCTACATTTATACTAGTCATGTGATCACTATTCAACTGCTATATTAGCAGTGATCACAATTAATAACAATATTTAAAATTAAAAAAAACTAAAACCAAGGTTTTTCATACGTTATATAACCAACATGCATATTAAGAAATTTAATTAGATAAAGATGAATTTTGATTAATAAAATTTTGGGTCGTTACACTTCCAGTTCCCTGTAGGGTTGAAAAATGATGGAGGTATGTACATGAATATTTGACAAGAGTGTTGATCTCCTATTACTAATACATGCTCTAGGTGAAAGCCTTCTGGTTGAAGCAACACTGCTGTATATATCACAGAGATGGTGAGTTACCATGCTCAACTACATCCTCCTACACATCTAGTGGTAATGTAGGAAAATACTCCCTTATAGAATTATTTCATCCCTCATATCATATAACCCCATAAAAATATATCAAGGAGAAATCTAACATAATGCATATTCATTACAATAAAACCTAATCAGTCTATAAGATCATAATAAAGTTTTTGCTAAATTAATATATGGGTTCAAAAAAATTTCTCCTAGGTGTATACCCTTATCCAAAGTTATAAAACTATTAGAAATAATCATTGTCTCCACCCATTCACATTATTCATAGTCATAATATATATACTAACATAATATCATGCTTTGTTAGACTAATTAATAAATATAAATATATATCAAGGAATATGTAATCACAGATAAATCACAAAAAACAAACCATCCAGAACAGGTAGCACAAATAATGGATTTTAATTAATGAAGACCTATTTATCCTAATGACCTGTATATATATAGAATTTGAACCTATGTTCCTATCCATGATGCCTGAATATTCAAAAAATCTATTAAATTGTATATAAAATATTGTGCATGAAATAAATTTACATTAATCAATTGCAATAGAAAAAAATAATTAACCCCTCATTATGGATACTCATATGTCCACTATAAAGTGCTATCCGTGCACTGACCTAGTTCCCCTACCTGAATCCGAAAGACATATCCCATGCCAATCCTTTTATAAACCATGATAAGAGAAGAAACAAGTTAGTAATTTCTCAGGATCCGATACAATTTTGTAACATCCCGAACTGAACCACTAGTTCTGAGCCTAAATGTAACATTACCCCATAGTGTCTTTCCGTTTGAAATATACTACGGACTAGAAGTGAGGGTATGAGTTTGTTAGTGGGGATAAAATACCCTCAATATCATTTCATATGATCAATGATCAATAATAAAAAATATATTAAATAATCAGAGTAACATACAGAAAATTATAAATGACATACATGTAATAGAAATAAAACATATCGTGTATGTGGTGATCATGTCCATATAAAATAAATAAGATAAAGTAAATAAATAAACAGTGGATCATATAGAGTCCCTTGTTGGTTCTAAACTAGAAACAAACTCCTCTTCCCATTTTCAACCACATGGTCCTTTCACTTCACCATATCCCTCATGAAATCTATAATCACATCAAAATTCTCGAGTAGGGTGTGAGTCCAAGACTCAGCTGGATACCACCAAATTAATATTTAACAAGATTTGATAATGTATAACTGTTTATGTCATAATAATATTAATGTGTAACAAGCATAATAACAACCCTTCCAGAACAGAGCGGTTGTGTGATAACCAAGTTCACACAAACCCTCGACTGTACATTCTTCAATGCTATTCCAAATAGTAATCAAGGATCCCCCATGATGCTAATTAATCATAATACACAACATCATGTTGAGATTACCCATCAAGGATTAAATTTTCACTGAGAGGGGAAGGGGTGCATTCATGAAATCTTTTTCTCTTTTGTTTCCTTACATATGAAATTTCCTTCACCTCCTATTAATTATTTTGTTCTATGATGTAAAAAATAAAACACACATCCATACAAAGAGAATAATTTAGAAGGTTCAAAACATTTAAAGATTAGATATGTCCATGTTATGGTTTGGAAACAATCCAATACTACACAATCCACCAGAGAAAAAGATTTTTTTTGGAATACAATGAGTAGTATATTCCCTTATACTCGTTTAAAACTATGTTTAATACATGAGTTCATGTTCATCAAGTTGAAAATAAATGTAATTAAATATTTGTCACCAACATGTTATGGTTATTCATGATAAAATATTACAAATATGATCTTTTAAGAAAATCACTTTCTTACCCACAAGCTGGTAGGAACTTCCTGAACATTTCAATGATACCAAGTCTGATACCCCAATCTGATTTCAAAGGCTAATTTCTCACAATGGAAACCTTGAATTTTTGTGTACTGTTAGTTTGAAGAAATTTATATTTTAAACTATTTTATTCCCTTCATGAACTTCCTCATATCTACTGTTAACTCTTCTGTATATTCCATGAACTTCCACACATTGTATCGCTTGAGTGAATTTTTGAAAACCATTCCTTTACGGACATCCTAGACTTCATTGACAACATATTCCACATGAATGACCAATTATTTGTGAACAAAAATGTGTTTTTGGCCCCTTTCTCTTTGATTTATACCAAACCATGAAAACTCCTTTTGTGGAAAACATCCCCCTTCATGGAATCTTCCATCCATTAACTGATTCCCTTCACAAAATTCTCCCTCTTGAACTCTTATAGAATCACCTGAATTATTATAGTAATGATGATATACTATAATGAAATTAATTATACATAATAATATAATTAGGGGTATTTATATTGTAAAATAATATTTATAGACACTGCTAATTTGAATTACTCGAAACATCTGTGTTGTTAAACCATTACCACAAAATGTCATATACAGTCCACATAGCACCTAAATCTTTCGTGGCGACTGACATTGTCCACAAAAAAACATGTTATGGTAGCCTAATTCTTTGAATAATTCTGTAAATGAAATATAACCTAAGAACTCTAAATATATCAGGAATTGAGAGCCTCCCACAAACTATTTTCTTATACATGGTATACATAGCATGGTTTACTATCCACATAGCACGCATCACGGTCCATATAGTGCTTCTATGAAAAAATATTCTTTTACTGATTTTGTTCTCCATTCTGCATACCTCATATGTAGTCCATGAGCTATGCTTCATCATATGTGAGCTCTATTATGTAAACCCATATAATGAAAAACATGCCTTTACATAAAAAAACTCTCTATTTTGAGGCCCAAATATTTTACAAACACTAGGAAACTATGATTCCATAAAAATATGCTTCAAAAACACAAACCATACTGATTTTTGGCCATCTATAATGGTCGAAAAACAAAAATTGATACATAATAATGATTTGATAATCATATACCGATATTATTTTATTGTTATTCAACTAGCTATCAAATATTTACTCATAATATACTCTAAGACCACCTGATCAATTCATAGAATGAGAAATAGGTTTATCATGAATAACTCATCAATGAATCATTTCATTCTAAAAACACTCCACTACTATTATCACAAACCTTATATCTCATGAAATTAATCCATTAATCGATCATATTTACCATATTCTGATTTAACTAGGAAAATATTGCATCTTCCCTATATTCCATTATCAAATTCCATTCATAATCAAATAAAAATTCATAAGAATTTTGAGTCTGATTTTTTGAATAAAAGGTCACTCAAAACATCCAATTTTACAAAGTGATGTGCATTGTTTTCTTATAAAAAATCATTTAAAAATATAAAATTCATAAATATGACAATATTCTTTATCACATTGTTCTAACATGTGTAATTGTGCTACTAAACATTAGTTCGTGTTAATAAGATTGTGTTATCTATATATGTTAGGGAATGAGAGTTAGTCGACATCCCTTCTTTATCATGTGACACACTAGGGATCGATATTTACTCATTATCCCTTAGTTATCGAAGAATATACTAGGGATAGAAATCTAGTCATCATAACTCTATTTTTTCATAGTATTATAGGGATTGAAATCTATTCAGCATCCACTCATTATTGAATTCATACTTGGGATTGATATTTAGTCATCATCACGTAGTCATTGAGTGAATTACAAGACATCCCTAAGGAATTTTCATATACCTACCCTATGCATTGGTTCCTCATTGTTATTGTTGAATGTCATACCCACCCCCCTACAAAGGATTACATGTCACATATGTCCCCCTATATTATGCTCCACGAACAATTTTACAAGGAAAAATTAGCATGATAGTATACATGAGCATGAAAATCATATCACCTTAAGAAATGTAGTGGGAAAATATTTTTTGGTAAAAAATAAAACATGAATGACAAGATACAAGAAATAATAGTATCTACTATATCATAAGGGTTCCAAGGCTACACATATATCCACATATGATCATAATATTTCATCATAAAAAAAAACATCTACGTATAATCATATTAATGGAAATCACGAGTAAGTCAACCAAAAAGGTTAAGGATCATCCGAACTAAAAAATCATCATTGTATAAAGGAGAGGATAAACTATCCAAAAAACTCTTCTTCATGGAATTATTATCAAAAATGTTAAAATATCGAAGTTCTTCATGATTTCCCTGAACAAAAAACTGGTTATTTTATTTCAAAAGAAAATAAAATATCACATTTGATGATACATTCTCTCTCCTAGATTTTTTTATTTATATATTATAAAAATATTTCATGGGACAATGTATTATCTATATTGGATAATTTTTAAAAAAAAAATTTAAAATATTACGTTTCATAATATTTTCTCTCACCTAGATAATTTCAAAATCATCATTTAAAATATTATATGGGATAATATTTTATCTCCCTCGAATATATTTTAAACAATGGTTTTATAATTATCTATAGATAATTTCTCATAAAGTATCTTTTTATAATTATATTTTGATAATTTATCTTAAAATATCCATTTCTAATTATATTTTTATATTTTCCCAAAAATTATTTATTTATATTTATCTTTTGGTAATTTATAATAAATTATCCTTTTATAGTTTTTATTTTTAATAATTTCATATTAATTATCCATGATTATCCATTTTAACTATTTCTGGATATTCATCACATTAATCATTGGAAATTTCATCAAAATATATTTTGATAAATTTATATAAATTATCATTTGATAATTATATGTACTTATCTAATGATAGTTTTTGTGTAATTACCACATGATTATTTTGGAACAATTATCTTTTACTAATTGTTTAAAATTATCTTTTGATAATTATAAAGAAATTACATTTAGATAATTATCATAATTATACATTGATAAAAATTAAATTTTGATTTTATAATTTTATTAATTATCCATTGATGAATCAAAATACTTATCATGTAGAAATTCCAAAAAAAAATATCCCTTGGTAATTACAAAAAATTTGATTAAAAACTATTTGATAATAATTTCTAATAAATAATTCTTAAATAAATTAAATTTAGTTTATTCAATAAAATAATACAATTATTCACGATATGATTCAAATTTTCCTTGATAATGTTTTGGAAAACCCCATTGATAAACCTGAAATTACCAAGAATTCTTTATTATACGAAATTAACATGGATTATTGAAAATATTTATTAACAATAATTAATTTTATATTCCTTTTATTATTATTATTATTATTAGAATGTATAAAATAAGGAGTAAAAACTCAATGAAAAATAAAAAGGGATTTTCTTCAACCTTTCACATAGTTATCATGGAAATGGAATAATATTTGTGTGATGCACTTGGATGATAAGCCCAAAGATGTTTTTTGACACCTTCACCATTATGGGAAAATAGGTCAATCATACCTGACAGTGATATCCTAATAAGTGAAAATGAAGATCAATTACTTGGAAAACTCTACAATGTGACCAACCAAATATTTCATTGAAACCACAAAATATAAAATGGTTCTACCCAAGATTGATTATGAAGTATTTTGATTTTCTGATTAATGATGTTGCTAAGATTACCATGTAAAAATATGGTAATAATTGATGGTCTGGGATTGGAGGTATGTCAACTATAGAATAAAAACACGAGAAGGATTATGTAGATGATTTAATTTAATAAGAACGAATTTGAATTTATTAAAATAACAATATATATAGAACATATTTGTAAATAACTTAATTTAGTGGGAGTCTGAAGCAAATAGTCTACATGCTCAAATTTTATACCTCTTCTAGTGTATACTCAAAATTATAGGCCTAAAAGAGATCTAGCTTTTTTTATACGATTAACCATTTGATTGATATTTATTATTTAATATTTTAAAAATGGAATAAATAAATTATTAAATATAAAAACAATTTTACTACGTGTGATGTTTCAAAATACCCAATTCACATAAAAGTTATACCATTCCTCGTGAAAACTCAGCATTCTGAAGCTAATGTTATTATCATAATTTTTATATGATGCACTATTTGGGAGATATTAAATTATTTTCAAAAATAAAATATTAAAAATATTAAATAAATTAATCTTGAATGTGATCCATCCAAACACTTGATGCTTACAAATGTTATACACCATCTAAGGTAAACATATCATCTCAAACTTAACAGTTGTCTCAAATTTCTCATAAGATGAACTATTTTATAGTTATTAAATTATTTTCATTAAATCATATGTACATAATAAAATATTTTCAATATTTTTATTTCATCTCTTCTGAGCCTTTACGGGCCTCAAAATCTTGTACTAACTCAGTGTTTGACATTGAAAATATTTGATTGAATATTGAAATAAGTTAGAAAGTATTTCACCCTAATGTAATCCCATTATCACATTTATTAAGATATTGTCATTGATAATTTTTTTTCTTCAGATAATACACATATAATTTATCAACAAGAAATATTTTAAGTTTTTTTCATTGGTAAATAATTAATTAAGTTATTTTCATTAATACATGGAGGCATTTTTAACATCATGACTCGAACCACCAGGTCTGAGCAGAAATTCCACTTAAACTCATGTGAATCTCCATGTACACGCAAGGATACTGACATATAATGATGGTATGAGTTCATTAAGTGGGAGACAATACCCTCAATATAATTTAATATGATCAATAATCAATAGAAAAAAATATAATAAATAATAAGAGAAACATGATGAATTGTAAAGCTGACATACAAGGAATACAAATAAAATATCTGTCATAAGTGAAAAGCATGTACAAAAGAAAATTAAGTAGATAATTTATATAGAAGATCCTCTAGAGTTTTTCTTGGTCTTATACTACCTCTACTCTACTATTCTCATCCATCTAAAACATGTTCCTTTCACTTATATAGACCCCTCTTACAATCTACAAGCACATCGAAATGACTAAGAAGGTTGTGGGGACATGATTTTGTAGGAAACCTACAATTAATCCTCAACCTAATTTGATCGTGTTTAATAGTGTATTACATAGTTAAATAAATGATTAACAAGAATAATTACAAGTATCCCCAAACTGAGCAACCGTTAGATAACTAAATTTCAATTAACCCTCAACCATAATTTCTTTGGCGCTATACCAAATGGATAATCAACGTTTCATAAAAAATAATGTATTAAAAACTAGATTTAATGAATCATGATTCGTGTCATCATTTGATCATCGAACTTAGAATTAAGGATCTTAACAAAGATTATATAATATTTATATTCAAAGGATCGAGAGTTAGTCATCATTAGTTAATCATCAAGTAAAATACTATTGATCAAGATCTAATAAAAATCACTTAGTAATCAGATCATATACTAGGGACTGATATCCAGTCAGCAATATTTTTATTTTTAATTAATTTTTTATCTATGTAATGCATCACTTTCGGCCCCACACCACACCATAATCATCAAGGTCATTAAGCTTAATTATGGTGTCCAAAAACCTCTCTACTATATATCCATGTGGTAATTTTTGTCCCCTTCCATACTATTTTTTAATTATGCCTCCCCAGTAGCTCTATTGTGGTGTCTGAGTAGCACTCATAATGATCCATGGTGGACTCTTATTCTAGAGGTCCCAATATTGAGTTATGGGGGGAATTAAGAACCACTTATGGAAGGGGATTGTTCCTACCAAATGGATGTATAGCCATGTGGTAGGAAATATCCCCTATCATAAAGGGTTCTTAGTTTCCCTCTCAATAAATTGAACCCAGGACTAGTGGAATACGATTCCACCAATGAGCATTATAAGCACCACGTTTTATTAAATGATCATCGATGGGACCAATAAAACACCTTAATCCACCACATCATCAGGCTTACACATGGAATCCAACCCCCTCTCTATTGTACAAGCATGTGGAGGGAACTATACCCTCCCATATAGGGTTTTTATTTATCCTCCCAAATAATTAGAACTTAGGACATATTGCATATTATTCCCCCAAATATAATTATGAGTACCACTAGGCCATTTCCTTAGTCTTACTTATAAGTCACCATGGTGGAATATTTTCCTAGAGGTCTCAAGTTAGTGTTATAGGTGAGTCTGAATAAAAACCTATTATAGAACGGGATAGTTTGTTCCATGTGGTTGTAAAGTGGAGAGGTGTTCGGAAACCACGTGTAAACCAGGTGGTGTGGCTAACTATGGTGTGGAAATGGGGCGCATCAAGGATCATTACATCGTACATCCCCATGGATTAATAATACATCTTTTATTTTTTGGAACTGATGAATAGATTATTCACATTTTATAGTGATAACTTAATGGTTTTTTCATTAACGATATCATGATATTATAAAAAAATAAATTAAAGTAATGGAAACCATCTATAGATAAGTCTTCAGACCCTAAAAAATTGGAGTTATATGGGAAATTTAGTATATGTGAATTTTGGATCCCTGAATATTATTTCTAAATATATATATTTTTTTACTGGTCATATTTTTTCCAAAAATTACATGACATATATTATGAATTATTTTCAAATAATGCTGTTGAATCTATAAGATATTCTAAGGCTTAGTGATGATGGAATTTATATCATAAAAATATTTAATATATTAATATCTCATGCTTAATTTATAAATTTTTTTTATCTCTTTATTGGAAACACATATATAAAATATAAGACTGTGTTAGACTCTATAAAAAGGGTTTTAGCCTTATGATGACATAATTTTATTCATCTAAAAACACTGGGATGAGAATATAGTTGGAGTATACATTAATTTTGTTAATTTACTCATTTATTTAACACTAACTACCTAATTTTCCCTATATAATTTATTCTATAGAAATTTTATAGGGTTTTTTAAATAATACTATGAGATTTGAGATGAGGTTAATAGAAATCATCATTCGTGAATAGTAATTGGACAATGAATGGTGATATGATCAATGTGGATCAATCCCTATAAGAGGAACCTCAACACAAGTTGGCCCCCTAAGTGAGGCATCATTTCTCATTAATTGTCAATCTTATATATTATAACTTCAGTATCTATAGGAATATGGATTTGTTTGATAGTGGTGAACTTTTTGGATTGATTTCCTGATAATGATCTATGAAAACATCTAAGGGAGGTATGCAATTGTATTATGGAATTCACCTTTTGGCCCTACTTGTATATTGCATATCATATCAATTGTCCCCTACCATTCTTCCAGATTTTAGAGTTCCATTAGATGATATTTGATATATGGGTTTTACCAGGACTAATGATTCCTCCTAGAAGGATCTATACATTTTTGAAAATGGTATATGGGATATTTCATAATTGTTGTCTTATCTACACTAGAAACATGTAACAATAAATAAAAAGTACCCCTTGATGAGGATTGATGTGATCTTTGATTAGTTTTGAGGTGTGAGCTGGTTGTTGAAGATCGTTCTCATGTCCATCTACCAAAATCTGTGGATTGGTAGGTCTGATATTTAGATGATAGCATTGTTATGTCCTTATAGACTCTATGGGTTCCTATGGATTCCATTTGATGTAATGAATTCCCTCATTATGTTTATGTATTTGTTGAACTATGTTTTTAACCAATACATGGACTGATTTGTGGTTTTCATCATTAATGACATTCTCATACACTCTATTTAATAACACGAGCATATAGAGAATCAAAATATGGTTAACCACATAATAATGGAGAACTAGCATTATAGTATGTTATATATATACTTGTTAGGATCTGTGATGTTCCTTTTTTTGGGGAATTTCATTCCTGAGAATGGTTTCGTTTTAGAACTGGTAAATATTAATGTATTTCATTCATAGAATCCACCCAATAAGATTTCATAGATTCAAAGATTTCTTGATATATAGGGGTACTATAAGACGGTTATAGAATAATTATCTAGGATTTCCACCCTATTAAACATCATGACATAGAAATGGAATCTATTTTCCTGAATAGAATTGTGTCAAACATCCTCCAATAAGTTTTGGAAGAGGTTGACCTGTAATTTTATTTTGAGAATACCAGATAAGGTTACATAGTATGTAGTTTATTGTTATGCCTATCGATATAGAAGTGGTTGCATTTTGATGTGGTGGTAGAAAGTGATCACATATTGGTTAAGGAATTTGAACCCAATGAGCAGAACTATGAGACTTATGAGCAAGACTCAACAATGGTAGTATTCTCTCTAGTGATGTGTTGGCTATATCTTCTAAGATATAATTGTGTGGTTTACTCAAACCATTATAGTGTCTGATACATTGTTATAATGAGATAAATAAACATGAGAGAAAGGAACATTTCAGATTTCTTACAATACACTTACATTTATTTATTTTATAGTTCAGGAAATGTTAATTAGGTGTAAGATTTACTTAGTAGGAAGTAACATTTTAATTTTCTAAAGTATGTTTCTGATTCATTAGATTCTATTTTTATTAACCTATTGTAGGATAGGGGTGAATATTATCTTCATATGATGGTTTTTACTCCTCCAATTATCTATCTTCTATGGTTTTATAAGTTATGTGACATTGAATTTGTTATTAATTAAGATCAAATATATTGAAGTGACCCACATAAAGTATTTTTTGATGTAAGGGAACAAATAAACCATTTTCAAGGAGAAACTACAGTTTTGTTCATGATGTGAGAGGATTTGAAGATGTATGTTTACTAATATCATTTGGCTATAAAACCCATAGTGGAATATATGTACAATGGCCTTTAGTGGAAATTTTGGTGAAATGGATTGAGTAGAAGTTCCACTTTTTTAATTCCTCATCGTCTCACATTTTCGCATGTGAAGGCCAAGAACTATGTTCTAGAAGGTTTTATACATCCTCTTGAGATATTGGAAAGGAAATTTGATGTAATGTTCTTTTATATTACTTCCACGGATTGGTACATTCAATAATTTTTTCTGGGTGATTGTTGACTAGAACACAAATTCAGAATGCTTCATTTCCATCAGAGAGAAAATTTTGTTAAATATTACCTGACATTATTATGTATGGTAGATCATTTTGAACCATGTGATACCCTTTATAATTGTATATAGCCATGATATGTGGTTTAAAAAATGGATCTTGAGAGGAATACAAGAGGAATTTAGGGCCTAAATATGAATGGTTGTGTTGTTTTATCCACATAAGAATGGTCAGACTGGGTGCACAATCCTTTCTCTAGACGATATAATGATATCATATATTTTATACATTTTATAGGTCTAGGAAGATCAATTTTCATAGGTATTGTTCTCACATACCAACTTATATCACTCTATAATAGGAATGGTGTCTTTTGAGGACCTATATGGCAGACCCTACATGCCACACATACATTGGACAAATATTGATGAGGTATCCACTCATCAACTAGTGCTGGTGTAGGTGAAAAAATAAGAGGTCCATGTTATCCAATATTATTTGAGTATAACCCAAAGATGATTGAATTATTATCCATATCGATTTCGCAATCCCTTGGATTTCAATTGGGGATACCATGTTTTCCTTAGATACACTCTATGATGTGGATTATGGAGGATTGGATATGGATATATTTTTTACCCAAGGTTCCTTGGTACATTTCAGATCTTACAGATGGTTGTAGAGGTCACATTCCACACTGATTTACTACCACTGTTTGAGCTGGTGCATGATGTCTTCCATGTGTTTCAGTTGAAGTAATATATGTATACTTCTACAAATGATATAAAATGGGGTGATCTAGATATTGGATATTAATCCTATTTAGTATAATACCTATTTATGATAATGGATTGGTTATAAATGATCTTTTGAGGATAAGAAATTCTATTTTATTAGGTGTTATGGTAGCACATGAGCATACTGAAGAGCACCTAGGAGACAAAGATCCAGATGTGGGATTAGTATCCCAATTTTTTATACAAAATGCTTTTTTGGGGAATGATACATTGAAGGGGGAATAATGTAATGGAATTATTTTTCCTTATATAAAATTGAAATAAATTAAGAAATATTTTCATAGTCAATCCATGTGGTGGTGAGAGATTCCATGACCCAATAATCTAAAAATTTATATTAAAAAAATATTTAATTTACTATTATAAAAGGAATTTTTTTTATAACAATATTCTACCTCTATAGATGTTCATAAAATTTTAAATCTTGGAGAAAACTTGATTTTCAACCATATGGTTTTCCCTAGGAACGCTATAATTCTTCTTGGCACCAAATGTTCTGATGATTCAGTCATTTAGTGGCTATTTTAAGAGGATTTATTTATTAAATTATGTTTTTAACATACATATATTATTCTCCTCTATATGACTGATTCTATAAAAATTTAAAGGGTTATATAAATCAACTTATGATCTTTTAGAGGAGGTAAAGAGTTTACATCACAAGAGAATCAGAATTGGGAGATGAATGAAGATCAGACAATGGTGGACCGAGAGGTATAAATCACTGTGAGTCTTCTCCATCATTGGAAAATGAGTTATTCACCAATTATTGATCAATTTTTAATGTATGTCTCATTAATTGTTTTTTCTGCACTTTTTGATTAAAATATTGGTTATGGATTTTATCTCTATTAGATCTGATAGAATTTTTATCATGTGAGCCTCCAATGAAATTTATTAGATTCATCCATTATTATTTCACTCTTTGTTGAATATGTTATCACCCCATGGAATCACTGATCTATTATCATTTCTAAATAACATTTTGATAATTATTTATTGGAATTTCACCTATTATTTTCCCATATTTTTTCAATGAGTTTTTCACCATTATCCAATAGGGTCCAAGTTTGAATTCATCGGGGTATATTTCAGTGTGATAGAGCGCCAAAATTCCTAGAAATATTATTTATAAAGAATGGATTATAAAATCAAGGATGGTTCAAGACGTATTGTGGTTATTATATGAATCTCCCTAGATATGGGAACCCCAACACTGATTAATTTAAGAAGCAGGCGATAATAGGCACATCACATGGCATGGAAAAATCATGCCAATGAAACAAATCCATTTTCTAGCCTCTGGAGGATGATAATCGTTGATTATAGGATTCCTCACCATTTTTATGTTTCCAGGTGGTGTAAATCATGGTAGAATCCATGGACCTTGGATCATTGTAAATATATAAACATTAGGTTGGAAAGGTGACTATATGTTATGTCATTAAAAAAATCTTCCTATATATCCCTACCTAGACATGGATGATAAGGTTTTAGTGAAGATAGGGATCACACATCATGTGTTTGGGCACACACACCATTTTACCCTCACTGTTTTGTTATTCCTTGTTCCACCCATACAATACTAAGACCCAATTCATGGGGACACAACATGTTCTTTAGGAGTTCTCTGGAATGGACCAGTACTAAGGCTTGTCTCGGTACATTACCCAAAAAATAGTTGGGAACCGATGAACACAAAAACAACTAGGAGTATATAGACATTCCTCTGGTGGCTGAGACACACTTTGTGGGTCCCCTTATAGTTTATGTGTTGTGAAATTCTCTCTAATCTATACTAAGTGGATAAAAATCCAGAAAACACAACAGGATCGCATGTCTTTTAGACCTGATGCACGCCATTTAACCCTATGAGAAACTACCCCCTTGTATATCTCCCTCACTTGGACTCAAATATTGTCTGGCGAGTAGTCTATCATGATAAAAGTTCCATATAGAACAAGATGGTGTCCTTCTGAGAGGCTATCAACATATTAATGGAAATTATCTTGGTGTGGTGAATCATTAAGTGATTTTTGATGATGGGAATGATCTGGTATAATCACTAATGGGAGAGGAATAGTTTAAAAACACAATATCATAAAATGGTGGGTTTTACATATACTTCTATTAATGGTGGAGTGGACCCCCCCCCCTGACGTAGTAGTCCATGGGTCTTTTTCCCTTTAACTAAAACCCATAGTGCGCTAGGGTATAGGTCAAATTCCCATAGAGTTCCACCCACCAAACATAGTATGGTGTGGATCATCTTTCTCTACCTACTAAGTGGAAACCCATATCATACTAGGGTTCCATTACTCTATTCTTTGAGTGGAATCCCCCTAACACATAAGGTCATGAGCCATATATAAAAAAATTCAGTGGTAATCCACATAACGTACTGGGGAATGTGTTTCTTTATTTGGTATATAGAACCCCCTCATGCAGTGGAGTAAAAGAGAGGTGTTGGTCTTATTATTGAACATATTTAGAGAGACACATGTGATACTAGTCATACATGATGAATTATTGGAGTCATATGAAAAATAATCATCCATGTATGGTCTATGGGATGGATATTTCCTTTCCCTCCCATCTAAGTTTCTTTAAGAGATTGTATATATATATATGTGTGTGTGTGTGTGTGTGTGTGTGTGGTTTTTTATGTTTCGTTCACCCTATTGATTTCGTATGATATTAATAATATTATCATATCACTTATTTCAAATCCATCGGTTTTCTAGTCATCTTACGGGGTATGAATTTACTCACCCCTATATGAGATTTTTACTCATGTGTTTTCTCTTATAAAGATAAAGAAATGATCATCATCATTCTTGGTGGATCATGGGAATACACGGGTCTATAAACCATGAATTGTGGTTGGGATGTGAGATCAGGGGTCATGATCCCTACTCATTCTCAGGTATAATAATTGTTAGGTTGGGACGACATTTAATGTTGGGTGTGTTTTTTCACATTGTACTTTAGTTTTATTCATACTTACTCTAATTTATTCTTTATAGGTTATGTAATGAATGGTTTTACTCTAGATCTTACAACCATTTTTAACACTAATCTACACTTTTCCATGAAGAAAAATAGATTTTTTCGTATAGGTACACTAGGAAAAGGCCCCACATTTATGTTATACCTCCTCAGTTCATGTTTCTGACTACTATGATTTTAGAGGTAGGAATGGGGTTGTGACGAAATTGACATCCACTAGAGAGGCAAGCTTTACTGGGTTGGGTAGTTACATTTACTCCAATAATTTATTATATATTGATTTAATAAAAACATATATAGTAAAATAATTTCTTACAAAAATGAATATAACTGAGATATGTGGTTTCATTATCTTAACCGGTAAGCATCGGTGTCTTGATAAAAAAAATTCTGATTGGACAACACTTTGTCCAAGATAACATATAATTGGTTAATGACACACTATCCAATAAATGTGAAAAATACTTTTACACAATGAATAAAATATTTAATAATTCACCATTATTAACTTAAACATCATGAATGGAATGATATATTTATTATAGAAACACATAAAAAAATTATGGTTTACAAATTTCTGTAGAATGATAAAATTGTTGTTTATACATCAAGGAAAATTTAAGATCATATTTTTTATGACCATATGTATCCATTTAACCTAAAAATTTGAAGTATATTTTCTCTCATAAAGAGATCGACATTAAGAATGGTATATGGTAAGTGATACTCCAGGTATTTGATGTCTAAATACTGTACCACATGAGATGGAAAATATTGTGATTGATGAATTGAATAGTAGGGACCATGACGCTCTGACCATGATAATGATTAATAAAGATACAATATTCATATATTTTTCAATGAT
This sequence comes from Viscum album, assembly GCA_963277665.1. NCBI lineage: Eukaryota > Viridiplantae > Streptophyta > Magnoliopsida > Santalales > Viscaceae > Viscum > Viscum album. The sequence continues at coordinate 1,346,382,922 of OY728148.1, read as the reverse complement.
GGATATGAAAATTTTTAGGCAATGAAATACTTGAATCATATTTTACAGAATTATAAAATCAGCTATACTAGAAATGATATAAATTTCCCAAAATGATGAGAATGATTGGTGAAGGTGGATCAAAATAGTTAATCAAGGGTGTAGTTATAGAGATAATCATTAAATATTTAGTTTTTATATTTTGAAAGAGGTTATGTATTCCATCAATTACTAAACTAATTATGGATATACAGGGTGAAACACATATCTCAATTATCTATATACACTATGATAGAACAAATATGTATTGGGATTTAAGACAATATTTCTTGTGTGATAAGGTGACTAAGGAAACTACAGACTATGTGCCTAGTTACACAGTATGCAAGCAGGTAAATGTTGAAATACATCATCCTTTCAGAATCATAACACCTTTTCCGATAACTTTATATAAGTTTGAAAATATTATAAAGGAATTTCTTGCTAGAATTTTGAAAACTACAAGGAAGAATGATGTTTTATGGGTTATCATCAATCCCCATACCATGTATTAATATTTATTTACAAAATAGGGGACCTCCCCTTGATCTCTTTTCCTAAATCGATATGACTATGATAAATATGAATCATGGGAAAACACTATCCAATGTATCTGATCATAACCATCGGTTCATATCAGTATTGCAGAAGTTTGTTTAAAAGGATATTGATTTTCTAGGTGAATTTGATCACAACATATCACCCACATATAGATATTTATTCTGAATAGAGTATCTAAACAATATAATATATGATGATATGTTTCCCTCTTAACATCTAAGGAGAATTGGATCAATATCAACCTCAAGTGTAATTTTCATACAATAAATTTTTTCAATATAACATCATTTTGGATCTATATGAAAATTTTAAGGGATGATATGTTGTAATAAAATTTATTACGAATATTTCATGGAAATTATGTTTGTAGGAAAAAAACATATGGAAGATACAACTACAAAAGTACATTCTATAATATAACATATAAAATTAGTGAAAAAATGAAAATGTTACATGAATAAAATCATATAAAAAATCAATTTCACGTGGTGGATCATGTATTCTTGAAATTTTCAACATGAAAATTTGTTTCATGAATTGGTAAATGGGGGATGTTATCGAATAGGTATATTTAGCCTTCTAAAATATTAGGCAGAATTGTAGTTATAAGAAACTGGTTTTCTTGGACACCCTACCTTTCTAAAATGCATGATGACTTCCATGGTTCATTATTGATGAAATATAAGTTAGATCATAAATATATATTCATGTTAGTTTTAATAGTGTTTTAAAATAGATTTTCTTATAATGAATACCATTTCAAGATTCCTGACACTAGATATAATGTATTATTGAATCAGAAACTCTGCTGGTGAAATTCCATTAGAAAAATCACAGATTAAAATAGACAACATGGAAGCATAGAGAAGATACGATGAATAAATACCCATTGTTTTTAATTAAGTAACATGTGTACAATTTGGAAGATGAAATTATTTATGGGGAGATAATGTTATACTCAACACCCTACTATAGCAGAAGTATTTTTAATTTTTGGCTATGTAGGGAAAAAAATTAAGGAATATTTTTCTCAAATTTTAATTAATTGAGATATTATTATGTTATACATCATGATTTCTATTATATAGTATACTAAATATCAATTTGATATGCCATATCAAAATTATCTCATTATTCATGGTATTCAATGTTTTATTTCAATCTATACCTTATGGGAGATGGATTGAAGAGATACAAGTTCTTTACACTATTGTCAGGGTTCATCTACCTCATGTGTTATTATTTTCTAACATCCCAATGTTTCCATGCATTCCTACCTTCCAATGGAAGGTGGAATTCATCACTTTCACTATTATGTTTTCCCCTTGATAGAAATGGGATGATGGGATGTCTTTTCTTCCTTCCATGGATTACTCCCTAGGAATTGTCATCTTTTCTAGGTCTCCCTCAATGATTGAGAAATGTTATGAAATTCATTCTTATTTCCATCTCTTTGCGGATTCCAGTGAATTACGTTGCTTCTATCTAGAAATTCCAAGGGATCATGATAGGTTATAAAACTTAGTTCATGGGAGTTTTCACATTTTGTATCAATGGATTTTCTAAAAACTAGAGCCTGGGTCACCAGTTTTCTTCCTCATAGTTGGGATTCTCAAGGGTGCGGAACACAAGTCATCCCATGTCTAACATGGAATATTTTATCCTAGAGAAATGTCTTATGAGGTTTTCCTTAGGCATCCCATATTTTACCCAAGGAAATCAACAAGTTTGATGTCTTACAGATATGGGATGAGGTTGATCATTACACCCCATAGAGATCGATTATAGAGGTAGATCCCTTAGAGAGAATTTCTAGATTTTTTATCAGAAAGACGGATCCGAATGACTGTGGAGTCAAACTCTAGATGGTGTGCCTCTTAAAGATAAGGTGTCACATAGTGAAGGCTGATCTAGACACCATTGGATGTAGATGAGAGAGGTTCCACCCCTATGATGTCGGAAAATGGTTCGCCATATCTTGGGATTATACCACAAATAGTCGTCTTACGTACCCTATTTATAAGACAAAGATAAAAACCCACTTAGTTCATTTGTGATGTAATATATTGAGTGGATGGATTATTATAGGTGTTGGTATTGAACCTCATAAAGTTTTCTAATAATTCCTAATTGGTTGGGAATCATAGTAAATGTAGTAATGATGGGGGCATTGGGGCATAAACCTATGGAGGCAGCCCATAGGATCGAGTTGGATACATTTAAATATATTATTAGTATGTGGCAACCAAAAAAATATTAGAGGCGGATGACCGAGGATGGATTATGGATCTGAACACCCCATTTAGGTGGATCCAGGTTTTTCTTACCACAATGGAATGGTGACACATCAAGAGGGTACATCCCTAGGAGGGAGAAACTGAATTTACGAATTGTTGAGATTGAACCTCAAAGATGCCTCCTACATACCTTACCTAGAAGGCGGGGATCAAATTCCATGTAGTCTTTTATGGGGCTATTACACCTAAGGAGTTGGAATATGTTGAATAAGGGAATTTTATTGGGTAATATGAGTTGATGTTTCCCATTGGATATGATGGGGCTTGTGCATGAGGTAATCCCAAATGGATGGAGAGAGGGTATTACTCCTAGAGGGATTCCCATTTGTATGAAGAAGGGTGTCATATTTACTACTGACCTATAAGACCATGTGGTTCATGGTCTACATCAGAAACATGAGGGTGTATCCTACCAAACAGTTGTGTCATGAATGATATATCATCAAGAGATGGTGTGAAGCTTATGAGTATAAGTTTACAAAGGAGGATGATGTTCTATTCAACAAGGATCTCTTTCAATTGGATGAATAGTTTATTTCTTGTTAGTCAATAAAATCAAATCCAATCAAAGGTGGTGTCAGGGTTTATGTGGAGACAGCCTGAGGCACTCATGAAGAAAAAATAAAAAGGGATAGGGACAGAGACATGAAGATGTGGGAAGTGTTATGCTCCAATGTCTATCCCCACTCGATTCCAATGATGAAAATTTCCTTCCATTCCACTCATACATGGTGACATCTTGCTATTTCCATGCATTGAGAGATCACATTTTAATGCCATGTGTCAAGGATGTAGGAACTTAGCAGTTCAAAATCCTCCAAATCAGACATGTGGGAATCACTCCTCACCACTTGGGCTTACATAACTGACACCTATCAACACTTGGGAAATGGAATACATCATAATTTTATGGTGATAACGGTAAGGAGGAGTGGTCGATAGTGGGATCCATGTTATCATTGTGTTAATAAAAAGTAAAATCCAATAGCATGACAATATTGAAGAGAAACGGGTAGGGAAACACAATATGGAACACCACACGAGGGGCCAAGAAATCATTACACACAGTCATGGTGTCCACGTAGAAGAGGTTCATACAATACATGAGATTCACTCATAAGAGTTTATCATACATGGTGATTTAATGTCATTGAAATCCATGGAATCTTAAAGAGAGTATGCACACAAGATTGGAGGCATGCATGTTAAATTATGCGTTGAGTGTAAAATTTGGGGAACTCTAGAACAAGGTTCAATGAAAAAGGCTACTCTGGTGCACACCGCACATTGTTAAAAATAAAGTGGTTGAGGGTCAAACCCTTATAAGAACAAATGAAGTAGATCACATAAGGGGCTTATCTCCGAATATCCTTTACATTGAGGGTTCTATGTTCATTCAAAATGTTGTGGATGATTATTACACATAGAAAATTGGTGGTTCGAATTCTGGATGATCAAAATGTCGAAGCGGGTTCCCTTCTAATTATATGAAAAAATATAAGATTGTATAATTTAATATTTTTAGTGTTCAAGATGAATTATATATGGATGATCTTCGACAACCATAGAAGACCCATTCAATGTCACATTGAGTGATAAATTGCCTTGTGCACGTGAATAGATCTTATGTTCAATGACAAAGTATTGTGTGTGGGTTCCTATGTCAATTATTCAGGACTCCACAGAAAAGGATCTAAATACATCACAGTGAGCACATAGTATCTTTTCACGCATATTTTGATCTTGGGATCAATCCTAGAATCTTTCATGCAGCTAACTTGGAATTATCAACATGATTGGTTGAGGAGAATGATTATTTAGTATTACCCAAAGATAACCTTGGAAGTATTGTGTGGAATTCAATGCCAAAAAATTCACCACCATGGAAATTGAGATAAAAGGGAACTAGATGGTTGGGATCTGAGCGAAAAACCAAATAAATGAAGTAATTCACTAATGTTCAAGAAAAAATCACCCCATGGAGTATAAGAATCCTTTTTGGCATAGAACACCTGTTCCATGCCATTAAATAAGTGGGTGAAGGGGTGGTGTACAATACATTGACCATTATGTGTGATAAATAAAATTGTTCGTGTGCAAGTAAGATTCGACCTTTATCACATAAAATAGAATATATGTCATATCATGGGCATCATTTAGACATTCAATCAAGAATAGTTCATATTTCATGAAGACATCATGTTATGTCCAAAAGGTTAAATAAGATGAGGGGGTGAATCAGTGGATGATAGATTAAAACTCGTTCCCCTTTGGATATTTTTTTATTCAAAAAAACATGTCTCACTTTCTCCTGTAACTATATATGAATAGAAAAATAAATAGTTTATTGCATACAATGATTTTACTTGGTTCACCCCCATTATGCTACGTAAAATAGAATACAATGGTGACATGATTATTTACCAAATTCACTAAAGGTCGGTACAAATTAAAATGTTCAGAATTAATGATTTCAATGCCCAGGATCATTGGATTTACAAGTATTAGGTTCTTCCCACTACATTCCCAAGTGTCACTCCCTATATATCTTTATCTGGCTCACTTCTGGTTGGATGGACCACCATCTTCCTCTTCCTTCACTCACTACTCTTGGATGGGATCATAAAACAATGTATGGACATGTAGGTTTCTATAATTTCATTAATTAATTCATCCTAATCTATAAATTGTTTCTCTCTTGAACTCCACTTTTCACCCGTAGATGGAATTCACTTTTCCTTGTACTGTTAATTAGTAGAAATTACATTCAAAAACTATTTAATTCTCTTTAAGAACCATTTTAATTTTCTTGAAATTACATAGAACATATTCATCACATACCACCTCTTCCATGAACTACCTCCTTTTTTTACAGTGTACTACCTCCAAGTACCAGCTCTGTGAACCTCCTCTGTATACCACTTCCTCTTATGTGTAATTCCTTCTTCTGTGGACTAAACCTTCCATGAACCTATTATTCAACATGGATATCTTCTTACCTATGGAACCTTATTCTTTTCCAGGAGAAAGTTACCTAAATACTAAATTTCATGAACTTTTATCATGAACCAACAACCCCTTCGTGGACTCCTCAAGAACTTCTTCACCCTTCACAGAATTATCCCTTGCGAACCACATTTGTACTTCACTGACTTCCCAGTGAAATGATGTTTTATTATGAAAATCACACTCATTTAAATGATATAATTATCTCTCCTTATATAGTAGAATAGATCTGAATTATCTGTTAATCTGAGAATTGTTCAAATCTTTACTGCGTACCGCATCTTCCATGAACTGTTTCCCTATGCGGTCTATGTTCTACGTTTCCTCCTTCGTGGCAGCCCAAATCCCTATCTTTTTTTTTCACCAACAAAAATCCATACCTTTCACTAAAATTCTTCCACATAATGTTGGACTCCATCGAACTACAAGTATCCTTGTGAATAGTTTTTCATTCATGATCAACATACCACGCTTCGTAATCCCCATTGTGCTGCTATAAAAAATCATTCCTTTGATGATTTCATGAATTTTTTATACATACCTACATTTAAATTCCATGAATTATGGTTCATGTTTCATGTACTATGTACACATATGAATAAATATATTTTTTCCAAAATCCAAACTTATATTTTTGAGGCCCAAAAATTTTGAACACACTATAAAACTGCATCACTTTAAACACCTTCTTTAGTAAACAGTAACCATACTCATTTTGGGTCATCTGGATTTTTCAAAAAACATAATCTCTCCCAAAACGTACAAAGTGGACACCTTGAGGGATATTTTCTCAAAAATATCCCTATTTGGGTTTGTTAACAACAGTTTCTTAATTTGATTTATCATTATTGAATTTTCCAAATTCTTCAATCATTATATTCTTGTGATTAAGATAGAGACCAAGGGTTTACTCAACACACAAATTAAAACCCCATGAAAAATGATCATCATAAAAAACATTAGTATAATGAACATTTCATCAATTAATCACTTCATTCCATTCCAAAACCATTCTTCTACTTTCATCATAGACCCCAGTAGTTGTGATATACATCATTTGATAGATAAAATCAAGAATATTCATATTTAATACCCCCCATGTCACTTATCATCCAAATTGCCTCATATCAGCTTTGATTCCCCCTATCTTTCATGGTGTCAGAGTCAGGCAGGAAAACCTCTGAACGTAGGGTAAGCACTGGGGGGAGATTTTTGGAATCCCAAATGAAGGTAGTGATTCCCAATAGGTCATAGTTTCTATGTGAAGGGACTCTATCCTACATCAGAGACTAGAGGGTGTTGGGAATCATATATAAAACCCAACCACCCTCCCATCATAAGTCCTTTTCGGAAGGGGGATGGCAGTGAGGCACGCTGGTGGTTAGTGAGACCTTCTAAAGAACAACCCCATGAGGTAGTGAACCAAAGAGGACAATATTATTATGTACGGTCTTATATCAAAATAGAATGTAGTGATTCATTAATATAGAAACCAATGTTTTAATCAAAACATACTATAATCCTACAAGACCAATGATAAGTGTGGGAAACAAGTGTATAATAAAAATTTCATCAATGAATCAATGTATTCTATTCCAAAACCATTATTCTTCTTTCATCACAAACATCTGCTATTGTGATATGTATCCTTTGATCAATCACTTCAAGCATCTTTAGGTTCAATACTCCTTCAATTCCAATACTACAAGAATAATATTCATCTCATCTTGAACTCCCACTATCTTACTACTTCACATAACTGATTCTTCTTATGTATTGACAAGGAATTTTCTACCTTCTAAATCCAAAATCACCCCTTTCGGCAAACATAGAGGTCATTCCTTTTACCTCTTAAAATGGGTAAATAACATATATTGGAACAATAGTGAAAGACACACCATACCATAGATGGGATCCCGCATCCACACTTTTTAAAGTATGGGGAGTCAACTGAAATCTAAAAGGTAGAAGAATACTTTCAAATGTTTTTTTGGGTAACACCTTTGTCAAAATATTATCATCTTGTTATTCTGTAGGCACACATTCCTTATTCACATTCCCTTGATCAACCTTATCCTTGATAAAAAGATTTTTTTATTTTCATGTGATTTTTACTAGAGTTATGGATTGGAATTTTTCTACAATTCATAGAACACAAATTATTACAATGAAGTCAAATCAGATACATTACATCAACTCTAATTTCCTCAAGTTACTGCTTCATCCACAATAACTATGTGCATGGTGTAGCATCCACAATATATTCATCTTCTACGGTGATCAAAATAAATAAATATTCTTTATTAATTAGCCTTAAAATTCACAATCCAAGATAATAAAATGAACCTCCTGATGTTTATTTCTTGTCATCTTCTGATTTATCCCAATCTATATCCAAATATCCCAATAAATCTTATTGAGATATTTCATTTCACATCAAACCAAATTTCACAATTCCATTAAAATTAATAGTCATTCCTTTCCACTATATTAATTTGGATTTCCTTTGTAATACATTTATATTTTGATTCTTGAAAGGAGGAAAAACAATATCCAGTTGAGTCACTATTATGAACTATATAATTGCAATGATCTACCTGTATTTTGTGACATTGACAACATTACCTTCATCATCCTTAGATTGATTTGGGTTTCCACCAGGGTCTTCATCTCCTTGGAATTATCCATTTCAAACCTTCTCAAAACTTCATTGTAATATTTATATTAGAAAATGAATGATAAATTATTTACTTATGTTACCTATAAACTAAGGAATATTTTTTGTTCACCAATAATTAATATTTCAAACATACTTTTCATGAATTCTGCTAATTTTCTACACTGTGCTTCATTTGATCCATTGAATATTATTTTATCGACATATACAAGAATCAACATCCTTTGATCGCATTAATTTTTTAATTATATATTGTAATCAACTCAAACACGTAAGAAACCGTGATTCTTTATAAACCGATCTAGCCTTGAATACCATACTCTTGTTTCTTGCTCCAAAACATTCAAATTATTATCCATCCAATGAATTTTTTTCTCATCATTATGAATGATAAAAATAATCTAGATTCCTTATGTAATCCTTTTCTTCTAGAAATCCATTTATAATGTATGAATTGACAACCATATGTAACAAATTGAACTTTCCTTGCACTGGTATGGCCAATAATAATCTATTGTGTCTAGCCTTGCTACTTGTGAATGTGTTCCATCAATATCAATTACTTCTTTCTGGGAGTACCATTTGCATAATTGTAGTGATTTGTTTTGAATCACCACACCATATTATTTTATCTTGTTATAAAAGACCCATTTTTCCCTGTGAAATTCTGGTCTGTTTGTCTATAAATAATCTCCCATGTCTAATTTTTCTCCATTTCACAAAGATCATCATTCATTTCATGAACCCAATTCTCATAACCAAATTTTCATCATATCATTAAGTCAATACATTTAATAATAATTATTATTATTGTAGATTATTCTTTCTCCTTGATTTCACTCATTCACTCTGACCACCAATTATGTTATGTATATAAATTTTGGCTCTTCTCTTCTATATTTTTGTAGATACTAATTTGTGCATGTCATTTTAATTATTTGAATCTTCTTCTGGATCAACCTCTAAAACAAGGGAATCCATATATTTTCTTGTCTCTTCGTCACTATAATATTGAGAATGATCATGTATTTTATGAATATTCTCTTTGTTATCCACTTATGTTACATCATTATGTTCAAAAAAAATTCTTATCCCCTTGTTGGAGCATTTTTAGTATTTTATTTAAATTAAATATAAAAGATATATAACTACATTTTCATGGGATTCAAAAATCAAATGTTTATCATTATTGATAATGAATCACTTTCTTTCGAAGACATTTAATTTCATAAATGATGGCTTATTTCCATAGAAAATCTCATATGAAGAAATATCTCCTTTCAGTCATAACAATGCTCTATTTGATGTACTCACCACTATCATCACATCTTCTTTCAAAATTTCTTTTGAAGTTCATTATCAACAGGAATTGTTCTGCAAATTTTGATGACAATTAAATCTCTTCTCTTAAGTAATCCATTTTTTTAGGAGTTCTTAACACTGATAATTGATTACACATCCCATGTTTCTTTAGATAATACTATATTGGGCTATTTTTAAACACAATTCTATTATCATTTCATATCTTTTGGATTTATTAACCTAGCATCATTGAAAATTACCGTCAATATTTTCTAATGAAACTCAACACCACATACTTTTGTGTGACGATTGATACCCATGACATTCTACTAAAATCATCAATGAAGAGAACATAATGCTTCTTCCTATACAGAGATCTTGGGGAAATTGACATAGACACATCAATATAAACCACCTCAAAAAATCTTGTTAACCTTTTCTCTTTTCCCTTATATATCATTTGATAGAACTTCCCTTATTGGAAGGCATAACATATATATGTATGGTCATGTGATAATATAGGGAGATCTTGAGTAGCATCCTATTTCACTATATCTTCCTTGGACGTTTGGCTCCAGTGGCTAATACATTTATACAAAAAAACTTATTTTATTCTTCCTTGGAAAAAAATAACATATCTTATTCTCCACTCAAGAGGTAGATATTCCCTTTTTTATGAATTACATGAAATATAATTTCATCAAATTTTTCTTTGATTCCCCATAATTTCTTTGGAAATAGTATGAAATTCCCTAAGTCACACAATTGAATTAAGTATAAAATGTTATGACTAAGACCTTCAACAACCAAGACATTTGCACGTCACATATCTTTTCCCCCAAACATTGCATTCCCCAGGAGATTAATTTTTAACCCTTCATCATTACCAAATATTATGATAGGTTCTTTATCATATTTGATTCCCATCACCAGATCTTTGTTTCCTATCATATGGAAGGTACATATATTGAAAATAATCCATATCATGGAGTGATTAGATTCCTTGAACAAAATTTATGGAACCGCTACCTACTCAGATCTTTTCATTATGATCAATTTTTCTATCTTCTTACCTGGTTTGGATTTTTATTCCAAACACTCCTAGAAATATGATTGACCAATTTTATATTGAATGTTTTCATGTCAATTTTTAATTTTCATCTCATTTGACTATACATTTTTCTGCTGCTTATTAGTAACCTCTATTTTCTTCAGTATATTCCTTTGTGTAGCTGATGATAAATACCATTCCTTGTTTCCAAATCCTCCTCACCCAAAATAGTAACCATAAAAAAATTACCTACAATATTGACCTTTGTATGACTACCTATGTTGGTTATGTTCTCTTTGGTACCTATTTTCAATTGAACAAAAATTTTGTGAGTATCCCATCTTTCCACAACAATAACATCTTTTGTGTGGTACATTCCTATGTGGAAATACAACATCAATGGTTTTCTCTTGGATTCTATAAATCTTTTGATTCATCTTCATACCCAAACTAATCTACAATCTTGAATTTGGTTCATATGGTATAAATACAAGTATTACTGCTTTTTTGATTTTGATCATGCCCCATTCAATATTTATTTGGATTAGAATTTTTCTTATTCTCTACTTGGAAACTATGTTTCACTTTCATATTTTATGTTTCTTGTGTTTTCTATCTTCCTGATGTTTTTCTGATATGCATCATTTTTTTATCCTCAACACTTCTTCATAAACTGATGAATTCTTCTTCTAGTTCTCTAATATGTATGACTTCAACTTTTCTAGTTTTAGCAAAACTATCTATCTATCTATTCTATTATTAAATTTTGAACATGTACTCAATTAAATTATCTAAACTCTCTAGAATAGAAGAAAAAAAAATTTAATTTCTTCATTCAGATCAGACTTCTCTTCTTCCTGTTGTTTCATATATAGTTTTTCATCACTAATGAATTTTTTGTATTTCTTCATTTCCCCTTTAAACATTTATCTCTTAAAGTGATTCTTCTAATTCATCCTAAAGGTCAATTATTACATGAACATACCCTTCTTCATTTTCAATGTCTTCTTTTGTTAAAGAATTTACCAAAACTACCACCAAATCATCCACTTAATGATCCTAACTGTCCTCAAACTCATCTTCCTCAGATTCTATTGAAATTTTATCTTCTTATGTAAGTGGATTTTTTTTTTGAAGAATTTACCCTAATTACCTATCATTCCATTCACATTGGATGAATACTTATTTGGGTATTTTCATCATTTTCTTCATTATAATGTTCAATCTTATTTGGAAACTTTTCCTCAAAGTACACAATCTTTACACATCTAATGCTTAAAAATAGATGTTTACCATTGAACATGACTTTTCATAGTTTCATATTTATAGAGAGATATGAAATTACATCATCAAAATTTTCTTACTCATGAATATATTTAACAATTATATTCTTCATGGCCCTGAATGATAATTCTTTAGAAATCCCCTTTTCCACTGCATCGTTATGATTAATCCTCAATTAATATTCAATGAGAGTACAATTCATGTTATCCAGTGTTAGCTCCTCCAGATAATTATATTCCAATACAAAAACCTTCAGGTTAAATCGAGGAATAAGTTTTTTCATGACGTTCTTAAAAACAATTTTATCTTCAGAAATTTCTCTGATACCACAAATGACTTCCACGAAAACATTCACCCGATCAAAAAAATGTATCAACAGACTCATTAGTGTTATTTTATAGATCCTCATTTTTTGTTCCATGGAACCTTCATCTTCACTTCTCCAACTTTTTATCCACCCTCATAAATGTTCAATAACTATTCCACATAGCATGTGATGTTTTATATGACATCACATTTGTATAGATTTCATTGTATTGGGCTCCCCCAAATGTATTGACTTGTTTAGAATCAACATCCAATTCACATCACTCAGCTTCTGATAAGGAATAACAATCATTTTTTGCCAAAACACCATGGATCATTTCTATAAACACATACATTCACAAACATCATATGTAGTGACGCATACGATTCTTCCATAGTTGAAAATTGTTTCCATCAAAGATAAAAATAACTTTGTGATTGACTACCTTCATTTTTTATGCTAAGAGAGATTAAATGAATTTTTACCATTCAAAATGATACCAGTTGTTATGTACAATTGGTCAAACACCCAAAGAGGGGGGGGGGGGGTCATTGAATGATAGTTTTAAACTCATTCCCCATTGGATCATTCTTCATTTTTAAACAAAAAAACACTTCTCTTTTTCTCATATAGTAATATTTGAATAGAAATTAAATCATACATAGGACACAAGGATTTTTCGTGGTTCACCCTCACTATGATACATCCAATGAGAATAAAATTTAAATTTATCAAATTTACCTAGTTCACTAATTCTCACATTCAATTACTAGGTTCATGATAGATCACTTCTATTCCCTGGCTCATTTCCTTTACATAGTTTAGGGTCTAGGAACTGCATTCCCAATTGTCTTTCCATATGCCCCATTCACTATCTCACTTTCAGTGGCAATGATCCCAATATTAATATTCCTTCACTCACTACCCTTAGAAGTTATCCACTATCAATTTATGGAACTCTAGGTCCCTTCATTTTCATGAATTCACATATCCTAAACAGTAAATGGATGATATTTTATGTCCCTTTTTCTCTTGAAGAATAAATTAATATTTCCACGTATTGATAGTTAGTAGAATTTACATTTGCAGTCTATTTATGTCACATCATTAACCATATCCTTCATCAACAAACAACATATCACATATTCTTCATGGAACACCTCTTTTGTGAACTACCACCCCTTTCACTATTGTGTACCACCATTCTGAAGTGACTCCACATACCACTTCAGCTTTTGCAAAATTCCTTCATCTATGGGATTCTCCTTACACATACCTCTTCTTCTCATCAAACAAAATCTTCTCTATAGAACCTTATTCATTTGTAGGAAAAAGTTCACCTCAAATTTCCTTTCATGAACTCTTCCAAAGAACCAACTAACCCTTCGCGTAATCCTCCTTGCGAACTACTTTACCCTTTATAGAATTCTCCCTCGCAATCCACTTTCTGACTTTACTGAATTCCCAAAGAAAAGATGTTTTCTTATGAAAATATCTCTCTATTAAATGATTTTATTAGTGATCCTTATATATGAAAATAGATCCACATAAACCTCTAATCATATATTTTTCCAAATCATCATTGCGTACCACATCTTCTGCGAACTGTTTCCCTATGTGGTCTACATATTGCTTTTATCCTTCATAGATGCCCAAATCAGCAGCTCATTTCTCCAAAGATATTCCATACAGTGTTATGATGGCCTTCAACAAACCATTGGCCTCCCACGAATTGAAATACTCCTTGCGAACAATTTTTTTCCCCGCAATCCTCATGCCACACTTCACGGTCTGCATAGCACTATAACGATGAATATGTTACTGATGTAACAATGCCATTCCACATACCATTTTTTCATTCTTCAAATTGTTGTTCATAGACCACATACTTTGTACCCCTAAGTGGGAATATTCCATTCCTAAAATACAAACTCCAAATTTTGAGGTCCATAAATTTAAAAAACAATGGGGAACGACTCATCCTTAAACACCTACATTAGAAAACACCAAGCATAATCATTTTGGGTCATATGGATTTTTTAAATACACAGCCACAACCAAAAAAATATCTAGGGGACTACATGGTGGAATTTTTCCCAACACTACCCAATATATCATGTTTTGGAGTTTTTTACTTTTAGTGATTTTCAAAACACCTTAAAATTTGGTCGAAATAGCCAATCAAAGGAGTGTTGAAGAAATATAATCCTGCATTGCCTCGTGAAGAGAATAAATGATTGTGAACACTCAAATATTCCATTCCAGGAAAGTCGTATCAGATAATCAAATGATCATTGTCAGGCTTACATCAATGCATAATGATATCCTTCTTCGTGGCATCCTTTCATTATGGAATTTTCAAATACCTGATGCGGTAACCATCATGGGCATCGAAACTGATTCACCATGACCATGGTATATGCAAGAAGATATCATATATTGATACCAAATCAATGTAAATGGTCATACTATCAAAGAGGATCGGGATATATCCATATTTGATATGAATGTGGATACTAGGATGATCATGGGGAATGACCTATAGTAGGAGGAGTTCTATGAATGATATTACACTACCTTTTAGAAAATCATGAGGAATGATAGAGTGGATTGGAATGACTAGGATCTGTGGTCTATGGGACACTTTAATGGTTAATGGGCATGGGTGTATTGGGCACACCACACATGAGAGGAATTTCTTCGAGAACTATACCTTATCATGTTTTATGAGGCAGTGGTGAAATAATGATTTCATATTTATCATCAACATGATACAGTATCAGAGTTATTTAGTATATGGTCTCAAGATATGAACATGTTCCACCATCACTAAGGGTTTTTTTTGTGTGATCCATTAGGATTTTCATTCTGTTGAAGGAATTCCTTTAGTGGGGAATTAGTAAGAGAAGTTCTAGCTGCCCAAAAATACCTAAGAGGATAGTGCATGAACTCCCATTTTGACATGGAATATTTTGGATTTAGGGAAGGTGAATCTTCATATAAAATATATCTTGAAATACATCTCATTCTAAGCATGGTTTGACTTGTTCCTCGGAAAGGGAACGAATGTGAGCTTGCCTGGTCGAGGGAAGTAGTGACAAGTGTCATCATAGAGTATGAATGAGATATTATATTAGATGATCCTAGACCCAGTATAATATCAATCATCGGGGTACAACGTTAGTGTTTGGATACTACTAGTAAGAGACAATATAATGGGAATCCATCAGGGGGAACTTGTGATGAACTAGATCATGGCTGGTCATACCGAGGTGATCTTGGGAGTGTCTGTACAAGCTGATATCTATAGAATTAATGGATAAATTTGAATGGAAAGGACTCCCTAGAAGATATAAGGTCCATTTCATATCATTCATGTTTGGATCTTATCACATCTTGAAGGATATGAATTTCCAAATTCTCTTTACCCTTCTGGTAATGGTCTGTGGACATCCCTAATGAACAAAACCAGGGTCTGGATAGTTAAAATCAATGAAGAAGGTGTCAAACTCAGTATTGATAACTGTACTAATTTCAACAACCATCCCTTACAAACTCTATTCCTTTAAATGGTGGATGATCTGAGAGGATCACTAGAGTAGAGAGATTACCTTCATAGTATCAGGGGTGGAATTCTAGTAGCATTGATTGGTTTCAAGATTCTATATGATCCATACATGTTCTTATACTCATTAGGATAGTTTTTTTTTCCTTCTGAAAGAATTGAAGATTATTTATAAAATGCTTTATTAAAAATTTAACCCCGACATCATTTACCAGTTGTGGTGCTTACGGACGATTGCAGGCTTTTGCATGACCATCTTGCTAATTTTTATCAACATTGATGATGGACAATCAATGGAATTTGAAAAACACTTGGAAGAATAATATCTTAATAAATTTTGTGGTGGAATATACAAGTAATCAAGCTAGTGGTTATAGAACCAGAGCAGTAGGGAGGTAGGAGACATTCAACACAAGTGACATGCGAACATCCAGGGTAGTTCAAGATTGAGGCACAGTGGATGGGACATCATATGGTGTTGTGAAATCTCTTCCATGTGATGTTTGGTGATCCTAAAGGAAACATCAATGGCTAGAAAAATAGGTCCCAAGGAAGAAAATAAAAAAAATATTCAACCTTCCTATGATGTGTTCTTCTGTACACATTTTTCATCCATGAAAACACTATGACAATCAATAACTATAGAATAATTGTGGTGGAAACTAATGCGATATGGGGTTAAGTTTCTAGAATTTTTAACATATGAGTTGAAAATAGGGTGGAATTTCAATAGAGGTTTGCATATGTGTCCTCCCTGGACATATATTCATACTAATAAGAGATATATAAATAACCACACATCCTGGTTAAAGTGATTTCTCAATCAAGATCATGATTAAGAAGAACTACTGCTCGAGGATGACAACGATGATGAAAAATAAGAATAAGAACAGGTTTGGACAATGGCGATCATCTCCCTTATTTTAGGGAACTAAACCACCCCTCTATTTCCCATATGATTTTCATTGACGAACCCCTCATATTTAAAAATTTTGGTTGGATATCCTTATGTTTCTTCAACAGTATACTTAAGGAATATTTCCACTGGAGTGGTAATGTCATCAATAAGGACAATATTAACATTTACATTCTAAAAATATGTGCTATAAGTAAGGTTGTGTATCTATGTAATAGACTGGGCATTTATAGAGGCATGTTTTCTATGGATTATCTAATAAACCCTATCTCTATAAGAAGGATGAATATTTGAGACATCGACAATGTTTGGAGAAATAAAATTTTCCATATCCTCAGTTGGAAAACCCAAATCTTATCCTTTGGGGTCAGTTATCCTTGGCCAATAGTGTAATTTCTTCTATGTTGGTCCATGCCTTGGCCTCCAGTATAGTGTCTCTTGTGTTATAAAATCCATTTACAAAATTATAGAAGAATTCATCAGGGATACACTGTTGGAGCGGAAGTGACACTCGGTATCATGGGATAGAATGGAAAGACCCATACTTGATGGAGGGATCAATGCCAAGAGTTTACCCAACACCATTCATTAAATGGGAAACAATTGATTATCATACACTTTGTGGAAAGACGATGTCCTGCAACTGGGGTTGTATTGTGGAAAATCCTCCCACATATAGTTCTCCCCTATGTTCCAAGATATGCATCCTCATCCCATGGATCAAACGGAACTCGCAATAGAGTATAGCGGACGAAAAGATTCCATTCTGACACCAAAAATTGGGTATGCCACATTATAGGATTCTAGGGATTTCCTTCCCCACCCATTATGTTTCAGGTGGTGAGTCTTCATCCTCTATTCATCACGTTAGTGCTAGACATGGATCAGTAAGATTTATTTGATCTCAACACCATAAACATGGGAAAAGATAGATGTGTGTTCAAACCTTCCACCATGGAGAAGTTCAACTACAATGATTTTTGAAGGTCGTGAAATAATCCGGCCCAATGTGACAGATAGAATGGTATGATAAGGTGGGGAAAGATTCCAATGAAATACCATTTTATTACAACAAGGATTACAAACCAATAAATACCATCAGATTACAGTGTTAAAAAGATGGGTATTATCATGTCTTCTAGCTACACCTACTGTAAAAATAGATGGGATAAGAGTAAAAATCACATATATTTATCAGTTGAATGGGCTCTGGACATGTGGAGTGACTTTGGAGAGCTTTCTTATTTCTCTTCTCAGGACCACCGAGAGGCATCCTTGAATCATTGATGGTTTAAGGGAATTAACATCACTGTCCTGTAAAAAATGGATAGTGTTGTGATCCTTAGAATGGGGTGATGGTGCCTATGAAAAAACAGTAATTGAGTACGATACCAGGGGTTACCATCTATAGGAAGCTCCATTATTGTGCAAACCTAATGTTCACAGGTTGACATGGTGTCTCTGATTAGTAATTGGTAAGAATCACCCCACTTCACGTGTTTTACGTCTCGTACACAAGGGTCCAAACCACCTCTAGGACATAGGGTTGTTTGGTGCGATGGATTCCTTCATAAATTGGACTCAATATAAATATGATGGTTCATGTACCACAAATGACATGAATGGGGTAGGCGTCACTCAAGAATGTTTGGGGAGTGTGAGTTCTGTCTTTACAACGTAGTGTGGAAGTGGCATATCCTTTCTTGCAGAGGCCCATGCAGTGTTAAGTGGACTCAACCTTTTAAAAAAATAAAATATGCCCCTCTCCCAAAGGGAAATAGATTCAATTATCATTTGATACTCCTTTAATAGTAGAGGATCCCTATGTTATATATCCTAGAAAATATAAAAATGAAACATTCTCCTCAATAGTAACACTAAAGTGACCCACACTTGATGTGAGGGGAACAAAGTAGTAGATCACCTCGCTTCTATAGCAGGAAAAGGATCAAATGTCATGTTCTTATCTAGTATATCATTCTTCAAAAATGAGGGGTTTGAATTTTATTCATGGTGATATCTAGGTATACATTATTTTAGGACTCCATATGTTTTTCTTGTCCTTATTTCCCTTATACCCCTTATTCATGAATATAAATGTTAATGTTTAAGATAACAAGTGGGAGAAGAAGGAGAGTAAGGGGAAGAATAAGTAGTAGAATATGATGATGATGATGACAATTATGAAGGGGGTGATGAAGAAGAAGATCCTATAGGAGGGAATCCCAAGGGAAAATGGATCGTTATGGGAGTCCATGGGAGAGAAACAGTATTGAAAACTATGATGAGGGTCTCACAGTGTATCAATCAGTAAGTATTACATTCATCTTCCTGGTCCATTAACATTTGATAACTCAAATACACTAACCAAATATTGTTCTTTATAGGATCACATCGGTATTGATCAAGGATACCCCACTATAAGGGGAGAGAATGTGCCAATTCATGTAGAGGGATGTGCTTGTGATCCCACACTCATGGATAATCTAGGAAATGATCTAGCTATGGTTGAGGTAGTCAAAGGCGGTCCGACCAAGGTAGTTATGGAAAAAATAAGCTCAGACGATCATGTTCCAATAGTTTAAGTAATAAAGTATGAATTGAATATAATATTTTAAATTCCTACAGATATATGGAGATGTGATCAAGTAGTCCTCAGCTCTCATAAGTCTCTACCTTCACAGATTCATACCAATCACTTGAATAATAGGTAAACTGAAGCGAATATCACATTTAGTTATAAAAGGCTATAGGACCATCAACCAGATGAGTATAGAGAATCCAAAATAACTCTTATTATGACTTTGTACATTCATGAGGGGTCAGTTGACCAGGATCATCTCGCCTTAGAAACATGTGAGCACACGATCACAACTATGAGTGATTCCACTAACATCTCAGCTATAGAATATGAAAGAGGTGAGGTATTTAAGGAAGGTAAAATTAAATATGGTAATCCTCATGTCATATATTATTGTCCCTTAGAGAGGATTCCATATGAAGAATCTGATTTTTGACTTCATCTAGATTTTCTAAAGAATGATCTCGTCATTCCTGAATAATTGGATGACTCCGATCAGGATTCGTCAAATGAAAGCTGAATGAATTAGCGTATGGTGTGGAAGTTTATTAAGTGTTTCCATGGGAACCTGAAGGTACAATGGGTGAGATGAATGGTGTCATCCCACCACTATCAATGTTGTTAGTGCAACAAATGAGTTTATGCTTGCGATATTCGGGTGCAGATCCCGGACTATTATGCTTAGAAGATGCGGGAATGACATTTGCACATAGATGATTCTCAGTTCGAGAAGAAGTTTGACAACATCTTGAAACATAAGGTGGTTGTACAAAAGAAACATTTTCTAGATGAATAGGAAATTGAGAATTATTCCTTTTTCAACAATCAATTATAACATGTTGTGTGATTTACAGTCCATATGGGTGAAGAAAAGAGCAGCTAAAATAAGCAAGATATCAAGTGGATGATCTCTGAGATGTGTAGGACCTAATGCAAATCAAGGATAATGATATCCATCTTGATTTTTATTATGAGTAGATGGATCTGAGAATCAGACAACAGACCATGGAGGCAACACACCATAAGGTGTAATAGAAGAAGTGCTCAATTTAATTGGCGGATCCATAAGGTATTTGTTTTACTATACTTGTGAACATTGTAATTTTCATTATTTTAAATTGATGAATGGAATCATTCTTTATTGTTTCAATCATTTCAAATTAATCATATCTATGAAATAATAAATTACAAATCCATAATCCCACATGGGTCATGCTTGGGGTGAGAAATAGAAAATTATTACGTAATCTTTCTTGTTGCATGAGCGTGTCGGATAATCATTGAATACTAATGGTCTGTACTTTTTTATTGACCATCCAGAGTGCTCCAACCCAGGGAGGCCATAACTAGTTAATAGATCTTTGTAACATGCCAAAATTCCTTTTCAAATGTTCTCTAGTGAATTAATAGTGTAAGTCCATGGGAATTGTAATCTATCCGGACAAAGGGCCATGGGAAGTGTGCATCACAATACCTAGAAATCTGTACCATGATGGGAGTGGTTTCAAAATATATGACAATTATTTACCATGTCTGAAACACATTATACAAATTTATTATATTAAAATGTTGAAAAAAATAGGGTTTGACTATTGCTCATGTTTGAAACAGGGGACCTATCCTAACATGTCGTCCAAAGACCTTTGGAACATTGGCCTAAGACGATAGTTGGAACTTTTCCATAAACCATTCTGTTATGGTATCCCTTTAGACATGGAAGAGGGAGGGGATCCAAATAATGGAGCATCAAAAGAAAGGAAATGGAGTGATGAAATTCATGAATGAATTCCAACTATGTTATAATTATGAAACCATCAATTAAAACACATGGGTGTAAGAATAATTGTTTGATCAAATATCAAACCTATCTCCTATGGGAGAGTCAAATTGGATTGAAAGTGATAACTGAAGATGCAAATAATGTTTTAGATTTTAAAAATTGAGGGAAAAGATCTATTATTTGAGACCTGAGTTTCATTTCAGTTTCACATCATGAAAGTGAGGATGACGAATATGTAGTTTAACATCATAAAACAAATGTGATGCATGTTATAATTTTACATCATGCAATAAGGATGTGTCCCATTATTTACCATCATGTGATTAGGACATTAATCATACTTTAACTTCATACTTCATAGACCCAAATAAAAAGTTAAAATTATAGAGCATGGACTATGAAGATGTTAATTACTAGAATATTTTTTGTGGCACAGAGGAAATTCACCCAAACTGAATAAGCCCAAAGAGTCTTTTTCACCACACAAGTATTAAGAATTATATGGGAATAAGGCATATGTGATGAGAATTAAGACGAACTCAATGTGAAATGGTTCCATAGGAGGCCACAACATCACAACCCTTGTCCCAGTGAATATCATATTTTAATGTCATAGAAGTTTTCCTAGGTATCCTTTATATAGATATAAAACATAGGTTCCCACCCTACCAGAACTCCTAATCCCACATGAGCAATGCTCTGTGTGGGAAATAGGGAATTGTATGGGGGACTATTTGACATGAGGGAGTGCACACTAGGGGTGACACCTATGATGAGATCCCACCATGATACAATGATGAAAATATAAGGTATATCGTGAATTACATGTCTTGGATGATATTAGAAGCTAGTACGAAAAGGGGGACTATTGACTATTTTGAAAACACATGGATTTAAACCATACCAGTTGAGAATGGGGCAGTCAAAGGATAAATTGAATGCTAACCATGTTCAAAACACATGATTCATTTCTTTCTGTTAAAGATCCATTATTGTGATGGCATGGGACATGAGGTGTGCCAATGAAGAATGATACCATCACAGTTAGGGGGACCATCTGCATATGTATCATGGTGAAGAACCCAAATTGGGGAGGACTGAGTGATTATAATAAAAATATCAATGAGTGGGATTAAAACCCAAGTGTAGAAATAGTTTAAGTTCATATTGCACATGCCATGGAAAATATTTTTCACTCATGTTTCTCGTACTAATGAAAAATATTCAGTCATAGGGTATGAAAACAACACGTAAGAGGTAAAACACAATGTGAATGATGAAAATTGGGATCAAATGTTTCATAAACATCCTATATATAATGGAATAATGTTTAATGTCATAATGGTTGGACAACAACTGAGGACAAAGGGACTAAAAAGGATATATTATCTATGGATGGACCTAAAGAAAACATTTCTGGGAATTTCTATATATACCATAAGTATGGGATTTAATCGATAAAATGTTCTCAAAATACAGTTTGGTTGGAGACCAACACTAGTGAGGGAAATCCCCTTTGGTGAGGAATTTTAATCAACCCATTTTTCTCAGGGGTCAACTAGAATGTTTTCATGGTAGTATCACTGATTAATGTCGTGAGTTGAGGATAACAACTCTTACATTCATGTCATTGATTTTGGACCAAAATTTAGGTTCTCTTAGAAAAATATGTGTAATGTGGTGGAAAAACAAATTCAACATGAATGGGGACCAAGGAGGACCCCTCACACCACATGTTAATTCCTAAGGAAGCTCACATATAGTTTGATGTCATGTTTATTGGACTACGCTAAGGATAGATGGTAAAAAGATTCAATAACCTTGTTGATGGGCCAAAAGATAGTGTATGGGAATCACTACATATCTTAAGATTATGGGAATTCATCCACACATAGTAATTATGTTCCATGATGTTTAATTTTATGTAGTAAGGATGAAGATTAAATGATGTGAATGGGAATAATGTCAGGGATGAACCTAGGATTGATGATTCTAGAATCAAAATATATTCGTTAAATATTATAATCAATCCATGTGATGTTCTTGATGGTAAATATCCTTGTCAAGGATTTATCCATAAACAGAGATGTAGGGAATTATAATTTTTTTTGTTTTTTTCTTTTTTATTTGAGAGGCAGGACCCGGATAGAAAACCATGGTGTCATTATGTATCCTATCTTGACAAGAATCAATTCATATGTAGTTATTTATAGGCGTAATCGTATATGAATAGTTCCATGTGTGATTTAATCTCAAGAGATACCACAACAATGTTGTACTTTTTTTATATCCATCCAAGATGTTGATGTTGCGGTTAATAGTCATGTTACAGGACAGATCCATGAATTTTAAAATCATGCCATAAATTGTTTTTAGGGATTTTATGGAGATATATCATAGAAAGGATTTGTGAGAAAACATAAACTGACGTGAATGTGGAATAGGAGGCGGAAAACACACCACACACTCCCATAAGAAGCATAGGCCAAGGAGTCGAATGGTTGAAATTAGGGATTGACCTGATGAAAAAATGTATGATAGTTCATAGATGTTCTATAAGGATGGGGATCCTACCATATGTAGTTATTGATCATAGAATGGTAGAATATCGATTTGGAAATTGATAACCTTTCAGATGAGGACATCCTGGTGGGGATGTAAAATTTAGAGTCATAAAACTTGGACTTTATGGTTCCTAGTTTGGTGTCATAGAATTATGACTATGGGTAATGGATATCAAAATGATATACCTAGTATGTCTATGTGACAAACCCAAAATGAATGAGGGATAAAGATTCCTATCACTACACCATATATTCATGATGATACTTGAATACAGTTTAGAGTTGTGGTACCTGAACTATATGGGTTGAAAATAGTGTAAGGTCATAATGATCGGACCAGTTGTTGATAGCTTATTGTCATGTCTCCTAGACCATAGGCTCTTAGCTTATGGTCTTAGATATTAGACCATGGGAAAAATGGGTTTAAGTGGATAGGTGTAGTGAGGTGGTATGCGAAACATGATGTGAATGAGGACATAAGAGGCCTCAACATTACACAACACTATCTGAATAGAATCCTATATATATATTAAAGTTATAATTCATGGACTCAGGTTCCAAATTTAACGTCATGTTCCTGGGACGAAAAATGGTAAACCATTTATCATCATGAAACCATGAATATAGGGAATGAAGAATTATGAATGGAGTTATGTGGTGTAGTCATTATAAATCAATATGAATGAGGAAAAGGGAGGGCACTTACCACACCATTAACTCTCGATAGAAACATAGACCAAGAGTCTAAAGGGTTGAAATTATAGTTGGGCCCCAAGAATAAATGTCTGGGAAATCCTAAGTATACCGTAAGGATGGGAATCAATCCATATGTAGTTCTTGATCACGGTAGGGTAGAATACCAATGCTTTAAGTGATGTCCTTTTAGATGATTACATCATGGTGGTGAAGTGTAGTTTATATCCGTACAACATGGACTGTATGGTTCTTAGTTTTCGGTCATATAATTCAGACCGTGGGTAATTCTTATAAAGAGCATATATGTAGTACAGAGAAGTGACAACCCAAACGTGAATGTGGTCAAAGAGGCATTTCACCCACCCACATATTCCTATGGATACATTCATATAATTTAGAGTCATGGTGAATGGTCTATATGGGATAAAAATTGTTTAAGTTCATATTTATTGGACTAACATCAGACAGTTTAAGGTCATGTCTCTTGGAGTATATGCTACGAGATTCAATTCATAGTGTTTGGACCGTGGAGAAAATGATTTCAAGAGGATATGTGTAGTGTGGTTATATAGAGAAGCTAACAAGAATCCGGACTTCGGACCCCTAAACATCACATGAAACAATTCAATGAGAATCATGTATATATTTGATGTCATAATTCTTGGACTCAGGGGCCTAGTTTAATGTCATGTTCCATTGATAGAAAATGTTACTTTGTTTACCGTCACAAAAGTAGGATGATGGGGAAAGGATTTTTCTCATGGGAGGTATATGTTGTGGTCATTATAACCTGATGCGAATGAGGACCAGGGGGCTCAAGACGACACCACATACTCCCGAGAGAAAACAAGGACAAGAGGATGATAAAATAAAAATACAACTAGGACCATAGAAACATTTATTAGTTTTCCTACGTATCCCATAACAATAATAATCAGGCATATATAGTTCATGATAATGACATGGTAGAAGAACAATACTATAAGAGATATACATTTAGATGAGGACATCACTAGGGTGTTCTGATGTTTAATGTTTTACAATATAGATAATAATGGAGGTGGTATCCAAAAGAAGGGACATGTATTGTACACTAAGAACAACGCGATGTGAATGAGGGCCAAGGTGGATTGTGCCACATGAAACTTCTTTGAGGAAAACCCAGACATATTTCAAATATGTATGTCTTAGACTTGAGAAACCCTATTAACATCATGTGCCTAGGTTGAATGAGTATTTTTCTTTTAAGTTCCTTCTTTAGAGACCAGCAATGCTTTGATATTTAACATCATTAATCCAGGATGATGATGTTATGTAGTTTAATGTTTTACCACTCAAACCTCAAACCACCAAGCATATTTGGCATGGAGTGGTGAAAAAATAACATGAATGATGAATATAAAGGCATGTCACCACACAACCTATTCATGTGGTGGTCGTGAAACTCCATCGCATGGGTACAAACACTACCAACACATCAAATCCCCTATGAGTCATGATAAATGTGGGAAAAGGGAGTGGTGTTAGGATTTCCCTATCAAACAAAAAAATAGACAATGTGTATTAAAATTCCAGATGGGAAAGTCCAAATGATACTCACCTTCCTACTCAAAACTCATAGATTCAAAAAAGTGTAACACAAAAGAGTTAGGGTTCCACCAAGACATAGGGAGGTCAAAGAAGAGGTAAATCAAGACTTTTGAGATCTAGATCACGAAGGGTTGATTGATTTGTTATGACCATTATTGACATATTTTGAAACACAGGATTAAAAACTACAACAGTAGTTGATTGGGCATGAAAATGAATAATTAACTACTAACCATGTTCGAAACATGAGATTCATCATATCTTCCAGATATCTATTTGGGTATTGTCCTATGATGGGAGGTGATCTAGAGATTGCATTAGACCAACATCATCAGGGGATTTATCTGTATATGAAATATGGTGGGCATGTGAATCAATAAAGTCCCAAAGTATGATAATGGACTTGGGATATGTTCGTTTAGAAGCTGAAACTTCTGGATTTAAGGCACAATGTATCAAATCATGATAGTGGTATGATAGACATGAACTCAGGTTAAAAGACCTCAGTACTACAAATTTCTTAAGGTCATATTTATTAGACTAGAGTCCCTTAGTTTATGGTCACAGTGTTTGGACCATCAATGTTATGTAGTTTAACATCATTAAGCTAGGAAACTAATTCTATGTAGCTTAACATTGTACACATCAATATTTTATAGATATTAGTATAAGTTAATTGAATTCATACTATTTTTTGTAACACATTTTAATGTAACATGACTTTGACAATGGTCATCACATAGTTTAACATCATACAACTAAGACGTTGATGGTTCTATATAGTTTAACATTCTTTAGTAATAATATTTTACCTCATTCATACAAAGAACTATTTTAGAAACTTGGAATTGGTTAGAGGAGTTATTACATATCTATCCATGGAGACCTAAGAGTATGTTCCATTGGGATAGACAATGGGAATGATGTGTGGTTCTTCCCAAATAGGATCCAGCATTGGTGGATTCCTTATAGGTATCACTGAAATTTGGAGATCCAAAAATATATCAAATTGGAGGAGGAATCAAAGATGAACCATCCTATTAAATACTCTAGATATATTGTTCCAGAGCTACTCTAGATTGAGAAAGTCTTAGAGTATATTATAATCAAGGGATTATAGTTCATCTTGATAGTCCTCTGCTAATTTTTTGACATATAAAGATCATATATGGTTTTTCATAATGAAGATAGATGAATCCCAATGGGCAGAAATTCCTCGGTTCAATAAACCAATGAATATGGAGTCACCTGGTTGTAATTGTGATTCAACATAAAAAAATACCATAAAGTCAAGAAGGGATTTTGTAGCCAAAATTTCTTGGTCGTTGTTTCTTCTAGAAATGGGGATGACCATTGTTTGGTTTAAGGTTCAAACTTTCTAATCGGTTTCTAACGGGTTTATTCGTAGAACCGGAAACATCCAATGATTCCATATCCATTTGGACCTACATTCAAAAGGTAGGTGCTCATTAGTTTTGGGATGATGAGGCTTAAGAATTTACATTGGTTGAAAGGATGGGAGGTCAGACTCATCACACCTTTTTGGGAGGAATTATTGTCTACTCTATGACTCTCTTTATAGATTTGAGTAATGTTCATGAATCCTTATTAATTTACCAAATATGAAAACGAGTTTTTCCTTTATATCTTGCAATCAATGAATGATTTGTAGGAGATTTAGAGAATATTTTATATTTATTTTAGGTTCTTCATCAATAAATAATCATCTATATGAATTAGTGATTCTCAGTCAATGATATCCTTCCATATATTATAAATAATTCCCTTGGTCATTATGACGACCATACTGGTTTTAAATCCACTCAGTGGGGAACTTGATGATTATTGTCATTCAGAAAGACAGAGATTATTTTAGAGTTGGGATCATACCCGGAGATGGGCTACCTACGTATCCTTGTTAGAAAAGGAATCAAATCCCACGTAGTTCGATTGAAGAAGTATGCGATTTATGTATTATTGATGGCCCAAATATAGATTTCATATTTACTTTTACACTCTATGCTCACGTGAGTCATGCTCGGTGTGATAAATAAGAGGTATTAGTAAAACCAGACGATTGTGCCATGAAAAATGCAATAAGAAATGATGTGGGGCTTATGTATGTATGAATTCACAATATAGATGGGGATTGGGATTTACTTCAAGGAAGAAACCCGGGAACAAGGACCATAAAGGTATATGTTCTTTTTGGAGATTTGAATACTAAACATAGGACTTACTCTTGATAAGGAGGTCCAAATTATATAGGAATTATGATTGGGGTTTATTCCTGAAAATTAAGCCCAAATCAAAATAAATTAATACTAGGGATTACTCCTAAGAAGGAGGCCCGGGTTTAGGGGATTATAACTGGGGATTACTCTTTAAAAGGAGGCCCAAGTTAAGGGAAATTATGATTGGGGATTACTCCAAAGGAGGATGCCCATGAACAGGGAACCTGGGGCTTACTTCTAAAGAGGATGACCAAATTAATGATCCTCTCATCATAAAGGATGAGGTTGAATGAAGGAAAATCTCTAGACTTATTGATATAAAGCTATGTAAATCACGAAGTTTTGAGAGATGTTCCATAGAATTCATTTCAAATAAGGAATCCAACAAAGGAACCATTCCATAAATTACATTGAAGAGGGATTTAGAGGCTAAATCTTGAATATGAGAGGTGAATTTGAGGAAAGGATGTGAATTGGAAGGAGGTACACAAGTATTGATCTCGCGCACAAGTCCTAGTCGCAAAAGTATAATTGTGCGACAAGAATTCCCTTGGGAGATAAAGAACCTATAAAGTGATAGTTGGGAAACCGTGAATTGGATCCCCTAGTATCATTCTAATAGGTTCTCATATAGATGGCGCACAAGTTTCCTTGAGATGGAAAGGCAGCGCACAAGTATCATCACATTCCCTTAAGGTCTTGACAGTTAGGTGCGCAAGTATTGATGAGTTTCAACACTTAAGATTTATTCTTCCTCTTTAGAACATCAAATCTATGTAAATAATTACCTTAGAAGTGTTATAAAACTTCAGTTGGAGACTTGGGCGACTGGAGCTTGAATCCGAGTTTGGATTTTTCATCCTTGAAATGGAGGGCCCACAGGGGGTATTTATTGGTCATTTGAGGTTTAGGAGAAATTTCAAATAGGGATCGCACGTGACCTACATGCCCAAGGCTGGCGCACAGGTAATCTTGTGCGCCTTAATTAATTTTCACTTTTTTTTATGAATCTTCCTTCTTTTTTGCTCGAGGTATTCCCCTTAGTCAAACTTTGGACTCTATGATGGAATGGAGTGCCAAAAAACGTCCCCCCGCAGAGTTGGATCCAAAAAAGGAAACTGGATTTGACTCAGAGGTAAAGGAGAAAATCAAGGATTTTGGGCATGTAGGGTTTGAGCGTGCAAGTGGAGGCATGCAGGTTTGAATCGTGTAGGATACAGCGCGCAGGTGTACGACCTCGTCTATATATATGCATCACCACTTCACGCAAATCACCAATCATTGAATGCTTCTGATCCCTCAGTGCACAAGCGGCTCTCATCACGCCGGTGCTGCTATCTGCGATTTATTGCTTCTTCTAAATTGTGTCGCGCTTCTGCAGAGGTATTAGGACTTGTACAGTGACACCTACGTGCCCATACTAGCATGACCGGCTTAAACTTGCGCGCCAAGATTTAGACTTGCGCGCTTTAATGTCTTAGACATTTTTTCGATTTTATTCACAAATTTTATGAAAGATCAACTTAGTTAAAAGTTAATTATCTGATGTTTTTTTTGATTCAAAGGCTCCCAAAAGAATTATAACGGATGATGAGGTGGCCAACAAGAGGATTGATGACATGATGAACATCGTTGTCCATGATTACTATGATATATGCGACATCACTCTCTCATATTTGGCCATGTACTTGAAGAAGTATCATCATAATTTCCCACAGAGCAATTATCTACCTCTATATCGTCATGGTCATCTGCAAAGAGTCAACATTCCAGAGCCAAACAACTATCTCCCGCATTCTTGGTTTGAGACTTACAAAAAATTTGATTCAGAAAATGTCTCAGTTCTAGGAACATTTGTAAATGCTAGAATAGTGGAGATGATGTTTATAATGCATCATAGTCATTGTGCTCCAGATCTGAAAACTCACATGATTGAGCTGCAGCCGTATTTTTATCCCCCAATCTTCCGAGATTCTCAGATGGACCAATCCAAGGGATAGAAAAAGAGCTTGGATTTCCGCCCCGAAGGAGGTGTGAAGATGACCTAGATGTGGGCATATTAGGTGCGAAAAACCTGTGCAGATTTTGTCGAGGATATGAAAGGACCTCCAATATATGATGCCATCTAGGCTGGGAAGACATATGTCTACATGAATGATAACTTTGTACTGTATCTAATCAGCCGTTGTAGCCCAAAAACCAATTCTTTTCATCTGACTCATGGATTAGTAGTCAACTGTTTGTGGGATGTCGATAAGATCTCAGGGGCTCCAATTTTGGGTAATATATATGATGAATTCATCCCCCCCAAGGTGACCTGGAATGATTCAGAGAAGACTACAGCTTTTTCTTGAGAATTATTGAAGATTTTCTCCAAGCATAAGAATTCAAAGACCTCCAAAACTCATTCAATAAAGGATATTAATATAGAGTAGTGGATTGATATGTTTCTTGATAAGAAGAATGAGATGGGCACCACCTGTAATCGCCCTACTAGCTGCGCCAGAATAGAGAAGTGGGGTGCTCTTGGCACATTCTGGATGTCCATGGAAGTAGGAGTGTTTGAAAAGTGGGGATACGAAGTGAATCAGAGAATCCCAGATAAGACCCATTTGGCATGTTTCTTAGACTTGATTCTCAGTGTTTATCTTCTTCCAGTTAGGGATTTGAAGGGAGGTGTCAGGCCATTGACCTTTGTTATTGCAGCTAAATTGGATGAGAGGAAAATGGTTGGGTTGGCCACCCCAATTTTGGTGAAGATTCACAGGATCTTACCCAATGTCTATATGGGTAAGTCTCCTTTGAGAATAGTGGGACTATTCCATGTTTTTTCGTGATGGATCACCACTCACTTCAGGACTTATGTTGTATAGAGTTGAGTACAGGTTCCTGGATTTTTTTTTCAGGCCGTCAGTGCATGCATATTCTATAATTTTTCTGTTTTCCCTCAACCCCAATGATATTAAGGTGAGGCTGAGAATGTTCAAGTAATTTCATTAATTTCCTTATGGGAACCCGTCAACTGGGCAGTTTGTTGAGGATTGAACAAACATACTATAATTGAGGTCATACATGTTGGCCTGAAGAGATCGTGTATTGGCCAACAGAATTGACGGAGAGATTATATGTGATGCCTATGCTCCATACAAGTTTGGACGCCAATTCAAATGTTTGTAGTAGATTGTTGTATCCCCTCATGTTCATGTTAGGTCATAACAACATCCTATGGTTTCCTGAAAACATTGGCTACTAACAGCTATGTAGAAGACCAGAGAAGTGCATAATCTACCAGTTTCTGGAGTTGCGAGTAACTTGACTAAATGGTATGCCGAGAACTGGGAAGCATCATACCCTGAAGTGGTACTGAATCATTCATTTCCTCAGGTGGGGAAAAAGAAGAGAACTGTCGAGAAAGAAACCCTTTGTCTGGATGGTGACACTTCTTCACTTG
This sequence comes from Viscum album, assembly GCA_963277665.1. NCBI lineage: Eukaryota > Viridiplantae > Streptophyta > Magnoliopsida > Santalales > Viscaceae > Viscum > Viscum album. The sequence continues at coordinate 1,346,351,042 of OY728148.1, read as the reverse complement.
GAGCTGATTCCCCAGGATCATCACCCAGGGCTGACTTGTCGGATTCCCAAGATGGGGATGATGAGGCACGACATGAGTCAAAGCAGCCTCATTCCATATATAATCCTCCTGTCAGAGTCAGGAGACCCATTCCATCGACTCATAATGAGTTACATCATTGAGGCAATTTTAATCGTAATTATTTTATAGAGTAGAAAATTTCATTTTCTTATCCTTTATTTGTGATTGCAGGAGATGGGAATAAGTTTACGTCCAAGATTGTAGGACCCTCCTTGCAGCCTTTTGGTGCATATGCTAAATATCTACGACCAGAGGCTGTCCAGACATGGAGGAGTTTAGATTGCGATGCTGAAACCACCTGGATTGTCCTATGAAAAGGGCAACACATTTATGTAGCAGGGAATCTTTAGGCTTCAACTGATATCTGTTTCGAGGATAACCCCGATGAAGTGAAGGATTACATCAGAGAGATGGAGATGCTCATATATCCCACTGATGATTCCATTCCTTTCACCAAACGGGTGAAGGAAATGATGGATTGTGGCACCACAGAGTGTAATGGTGCTATCGTAGATGAGGAGTGACACGATTACGTGGCTCCTGAATATGTAAGTCTCTTTCTTTATTTTCATTACAACTTGACTTCTGTTAAATCGTTATTACTCAAGTAAATTACTTTCTTCATCATGCATCTTGTAAATAAAGTAACTACTAAGGTTCATTCACCACAGTATATCCCTGGTGGAATGGCCATCAGAGCTATTGAATCTCCTCATGAGCCAGGTGAGGTATCTCTAGGACGGAAAGCCATGGATGAGGAGTTATATAGGGATTTTCATTCTCCAATTCCTATATTTGGAGGTGAAGATTCCAACACACCAAAAAATACAAAGAAGAAAAGACATCTAAGGATGAATTCCACAGCTAAATACTTCATAAGTAGTGGTAATTCCTTCGGATATTCATGAATTCTAACTCATGAAAAGATTTCTCATATTTTTTTGGATTTCAGGGGCTTCTTCAATTTCCCCTATAAGGAAGAGGACTTACCCTCCTCTGAGGACGACAGAATATTCTGGTGAACAAACGCGAATTCATCCTGACTTGGCTGCTCCTAAAGAAGAGACAATGTCTGTTCCCAGTATTGATCCTGTTGCCACTACAAGGAGAGAAGATCCCATTTCTTGTAAATTAAAAATGATTCCTAACATGTTGAATGAAAACATCAACCGACTTCCATTCTGTGATACTTTATTTTCAACACCTGCACCATAACATTTGGCAGCCACTACAACTGACTCCACAATTTTATCTGAAGTAGTTGTCCGGGGTCAGAAGCTGCAGAATGAGGGTCACCAAGAAGACATATCGAATTCTCCCACTCGTGAGAATAATCCAGAATATGAGATATCATTTGATGAAATTATGGAACATGGCGCATCTTTTGATGAAATTTTAGATAATTTTATATTACCATGTAATTTAGAAAATTTTGGACGTGACTGTTATCCTTCGTCCTATTAAAATTTGTTTATTACATCTCTGTCCATGATTAGTTGAAATGTGCAGTTCCATAAGAGCAAGTTGTTGAACTAACAATGCCTGAAGGGGATAGAGACAACCCTATTATTGTAGAGACACTAGAATATGTGGATCTTAACTCGGGAGAGCCTCCGGAAACCCATCTTAAAAATCCTGTTGAAGTTAGGAAAGATGGGGAGGATACCTCTCATGTTTCTGATATACCATTTGGTAAGAGATAATAATATTTGTGGCTTTACTTAATTTAAATGGCATCTTAATCATCTTTTTTATCCTTTGAAACTAACCAATACTTTCAATTCACTATGTCGAGACGTCAATTTTAGTGGCTTGATCTAGAGGTGAAGCCTCCGCCTCGCCACAACGGGAATAGAAAGTGATGTAACAACGGTCTGGGGGGAAGGATCCGAACATGGAACTTCTCTAAGTGCATTAATCTTGGACTATATTCCCCCTTTGATAGTGATGCTAAATCAGACCCGGAGGTACAAAAGGAACTCAAATTTTCACGTCGTAAGGCATGTAAGAACATATGGAATATCATATCTGAAGTGCCTCTTAAAGAGCTATCTTAGAAGATCCTACGACTGTCATCCCTATTATTCATGTTGGGACATGGTGGTTTTAGATATCAAGAGATCCATACCGCGGTGAAACAAGTCATTTTAAGGAGTGAGCAGGAGAAAAGGTACCGTCAAGACTTGACCAGAGTGAGGTTGTTGACCAATATTAACGAATTTGTGGTTATAGTGTCTCGAGCTGAGGCTGATCATGCTTCCATGTTAAAGGAGACGAAGCATAAAATCAAGGAGAAATATTTACAGCAGATGCACCTTCAGCAATAGTTAGATGTTGTTACTAGGGAACTTGACCAGCATAACAATTCACCATAAGGAGTTCAAACAAATGGTTTTAAATCCATCCAAATGCCAAGGAAGAACTCCATCAAGATGAAAAGAGAGAAGCTGGTCGAGTGCATGAACTTTAAGTGGCTTCTGATGAAGCTCGGGATATTGTAAATTAGGTGTAGAGTTATGTTTAATGTCTCTTGTAATTCCTAAAAAAGAGAAGAGACTAGTCTGTGGATGTCCTTCTAACTCTTGTGCATCAATGAAAGACACTTTCATCTTCAATCATTTGTGTCTGGATTATTTTGCTACCTGCTTTAAATTTTTACCTATGCCAATGGGCCTAGTAAGCATAAATTGATTTTTTCTAGGATTATAAAAATAACCCTACAAACATTATAACTTTTAATTGCTCAATATTACCTAAATCATACAAAATGTATGTTTAGTGAGATGGTACTTGACTTTTGTTCAAAGTTCCCTTGTCTTTTGTAGGATTTTTAAATTTATACACATCTGACATAAAGAGAAAGGATAATGTTTATGTTCGAAATAGCTTTGACAATAAATGAATTAAAATTGACTCAATTGCTTTATAATTTATCTGAAAACATATTACCACATTCATGTATGGGGGAAAACCTGTAAACTATGACTTAAAAAATTTTTGAATATGAGGACTGATATGAAAAAAGGGATAAAAGGAATTAGAGGAAATATTTATTATGATTGAAGTTACCAATATTTTGAAAACTCATTTGGGGGTTGAATTATGCTAGGACACTTAAGGGAATTTGATGCATAGTCAAATAATAGCATCTTTTGGCTGACATGTTTGTTATGTAGACAACTTATGCAAGGCCACCTTGGGGCATGTGCTGCATAGTCAGGCAAAAGAACTCTGAGAAATTTTACTTTTCTATTACTAAAAGCCAGTGAAAGTTTATGTAGATTCAAATTTTCTAATGCATAGAGTCTTCCATATAGAGAGAGGTACTTGAATATGGAGAGGATATTTCCAATCAAGATTGTCAATGAATTGGATGAATGTTACTCTAACAAAGTTTTGACCCAAACTCAGGGAAGGGAAATATAAACCATAGACATAAATACTTTTAGATCATGATATGGGACAAATATGGTAAGGATGTCTATTTTTGCGGATCCCTACATATTGTCTTTGAGACATATAAGGACAAAATATGTCTTTCTCCCAAGAATGAAGTTACCACTATTTGAAAAAGTCATTAGGGGGTTGAATTATGAAGGGCCACATAAGGGCATTGGCTGTATAGTCAAATAATAACATCTTTTGGCTGAAAGGTACATTATGTAGATTACTTATGCAAGGCCACCTTGGGGCACGTGATGCATAGTCAGGAAAAAGAACTCTCGGGTATCAGACATTTTGTGACCAGATGTCAAGAAAAGGTTTATGGAGATCTGGATGTATTTAAGGTTAGGATTATCATACATCAAAATGGGTATTGTCCAATACATGAAGGACATACACAGACTAATGCTAACCATGATCATGTTGTGGTTGGGTCCTGAATTGAGATGCTGGACTTCAATACATATCCCATAATGATGGGAATCAAGCCATACGTAGATCATGAAATTCACATTAACATCATGTGGGACAATAATGTAGGAGATCATAGTTTAGGTTCATAGAGCTCAGACCATAATTAAGAATACACATATAAACTTGATGTGAATGAAGACCACGGTTTTCATACAACATTCATGTTTTCACAGGGGGACTTTTTAGCCATGGGACTGAAAGTGGAATTTGGGGATAGGCCAAAAGACTAGGGGCTGGATTCGAGGAATGCTCGAATGTTCTTAAGTATCCCATAATGATGGGAATCAATCCATATGTAGTTCTTGAAATACCCACTGTACAAATTTGGTTTGTATAAGTGAAGGGTGAAAGGGGAATTTAGTGAAATGATGGTTTGACCCAAGATTAAAGGTTCGGGCAGTGACATGTATGTACGTAGTCTTGGTAAAATGACATGGATGGAGATGAATGTAAATGATGGTTCCCTCTCAGGTGAGGTTTTCAAAGACTATTGTAGTTTATTTTCATACAGGGAAAAAGTACGAATAGTTTAGGGTCATATGCATGGACCGATGTTGGAAAATTTAGCGTCATGTAGCTAAGACGTATTGCTAGGCAGTTTAATGTCTTGTAGTGAGGAAAATGGAGGACTGTACAGTTTAACATCATATAACAAGGACGATGGTGAACCAATGTGAAGATATAGTTTTTTTTTTGGGGGGGGGGCTTCATGAATCAACATTGTATGAGATGGAGGTGAACCGATGTAAAGATATTGGTTTTGGGATTGAATCTCAGGAGCCTGCCTACGTAACCATCCTAGAAAGAAAAGGATCAAATTCCTCATAGTTTTATTGAAGAATGAATTGGTGATCGAGTTGTACTTGAGGAAAATGACCTTAAAATGGTGTTGGGACTTACACATGGTTAGCGGCCCAGAGAGGGTATTCTGGTTGAAGTTTACTCTAAGATCACGTGATTCTCACTCAGTGTGAGAAACAAGAGGTAAAAAAACCTTAATGATGCCCAGATTAATGTCATGTAGGACATATAGGGGTTGGACATAGTTTAACGTCATGTTAGACAATGGATGGACTGTGCAGTTTAAGGTCTTGCAATAAGGACTTGGGGGGCTGTGTAGTTTAAAGACTTGTAGTAAGGAATAAAATAGTTTAAGGTCATATGTATGGACCAATGTCGCATAGTTTAGAATCATGTAGCTAAGATAAGGACTGTATAGTTTAAATTCATATAGAATGGACAATGGTGAATGTATTTGTGTTACACAAAATACTTCTTTAGAAATATGGCATTGGTTGGAGTCGTGATGAGTTCTCCATCAATTGAAATTAAGGAATAAGCTCCATTGGAGTAGACCTTATGTATTGAGTAAGGTCCTTCCCACTTTTACTCATGCTTTGGAGTTTTATCTCATGGTATAATTGGTGTTCTGAGGACCAATACCAACTCTCTTGAATAAATGAATGACGATGAACCTTTTTGTTAAAAGCCCATGCTATTCGATTCTGATAGACTTCCATGTGGTGCAGGGTGAAAAATCTTTTCTCATCTAATCATTCCAATTCATCCAATCTCTTTTGAGATTGTTCATTTGTAATTAACTGATCAAAAATGGATACTCTGAGCGAGGATAATTGAACCTAAATGGGAAATAATGCTTCTATTCCATATACCAATGAAAATGGAGTTGACCGCATAGCAGTACAGGCAGTGGTCTTATTAGCCCATAAAGTATGAAAAATTTTATCAGGCCAAGATTTCTTATCTTTATCCACCATCTTTTGCAGTATGTTTGAAAGAGTCTTATTGAAGGCTTCTATTCGGCCATTGGACACTACATGATATCGATATGAATGGTTACATTTGATGTTGTATTTTGGATACAACTTCCTTACCTCAGATGAACAGAAGTTGGTGCCATTGTCCGTTAATACGGTATGAGGGGCACCAAATGTAGCAATTATATTAGACTTTCTGAAGCTTACAATGATTTTAGAACTATCTTTTTTGAGGGGTATTGCCTCCGCCCATTTAGAAAAGAAGTCAGTAGTAGTAAGAATATACTTAAACTGCTTGGATGTAGATGAATGGTATGTTCCTAATACATACATTCCCCATGTGTCAAATGGACATGACTATTTAGCTGTATGAAGAAACTCTAAGGGTTGATGGATGAAATTGGCGTATACGTGGAAATAATGACACTTCATAGTGAAATCATGACAATCTTGTATCATTTAAGGCCAAAAGTATCCAAGCCATAGAATATTATCAGAAAGTCTATGTCCAGACTCGTGGGAACCACATAATCCTGCATGTACTTCTTTCATGACAACCATTTTCTCTTCACCATAAATACATATGAAGATAATTCCATCAAAACCTCACTTGTAAAATTTTTTCTCTAGGTGATATGGGCTATCATAAAGAATAAAATTGACCACACGTTTCCAGACTTGTTCTTTCCCGGCTCTATCAGGTGGGAGTATTCCATTTTGAAGGTATTCCCTGATAGGTATCATCCATCCTATAGTATGATTGTATGGTTCAGAAATGGGACTAATCTCATTGATTTGTTCTATTATGATTTGATCATAATGTGAAACTATACGACGATGGGCAATACTGATGATTATCTCATCCCGATTTGGATCTGCCAAAGCTGTGGCTACATTAGCCACTGCATCATCTTGATCATTTTGTGATCATGGGACATAAGAAAATGTTAGTTCCGAAGGAAATCCTACCATTAACTCTCTGACGTAATCATAAAAAGGGGTTAAATCTTCTTTTCATATGGCATATTCCCCCATTGACTTGTTTGGTTACCATTTATGAATCACATTTTACCTTTAAGTGATTCACCTGTGCCTGAAGCACCCACTCCAATCCTGTGATTAGGGCATGATATTCTACTTCATTGTTTATACAGCCTTCCAACAATAAGAAGGAATAGGGTATCACTGTCTTTTTTGGGGAAATAAGAACAATTCCTAACCCAACTTTTTTGAATTTTGGCTCTTCTATTTTCTTCCCAGTTGGACTTCTGGAAGCCCCATCAAAGTACATTTCCCATGTTGGAATATTGTCTTGAATAGAGAATACTTCCTCATCAGGAAGTTCAGTATCTAAGGATGTATCTTCTACTGAAAGGTTCTCAGTAAGGAAATTATCCAGAGCATGGCCCTTCATTGACTTTTGAGACACATACCTGATATCAAACTACTACAAAATTACTTCTCACCTTGCCACACATCCTGTAAGCATTGGATGACAAAGGATAAATTTGAGCGGGTTATTGCGAGATACCAAGTGGACCTCATGATGTTGCAGATAGTGTCTCAATTTTTTAACTGCAAAGATTAACATTAGGCAGCACTTTTCAACACTTGAATATAGAGTTTTTGCATCAAGCATAGTTTGACTGAGATAGTAAAGGCTATTTTCAATCCCATTATCATTCTTTTGGGCAAGGAAGGCACCCAATGGTCACTCTAAAGCTGTCACATAAAGAATAAGTGGTCTCCATTCAACATGTGGCATTTATACTGGTGGACTCAAGAGATATTTCCTGAGAATATTGAATTCTTCTTGACATTCTTTAGTTCACTAGTAAGTCACTTCTGTCACGACCCATCCTCGGGGCCCGTGCCGTGACTACCCCAAACCCGCCTTCCATAGGCCAGGGGCTGGCGACTAGCACCAAGGCGTAAATCCCAACAAAAAGGGAAGGCATTGCATTTGAAAAGTAAACAAGCACCACAGAGTAAGAAAGCGGAAAAGTAAACACTAAGTAAAAACTGTACAAGCTGTGCTGAAAGTAAAAGGGGCCAGAAATACACGCCCAACTGTAAAGTACAACTGAAAGGAAAAACAGCAACTGAAAGGAAAAACTGCAGCGCCGAGCCGTCCTCTGGAAGTCCCACCTGAAGGGTGGGTACAGATAACTCCAATGCTCCTCGGGTCCCGCCGTCCGCTCCGAACACGTCTCGCCCAGTGGTCCACCTCCAGGTACTGACTCGTCGTGTAGTCCACCTCTGGGTACTGACTCGTCGTGTAGTCCACCTCCGGGTACCGTCCAGTCCTCGAACACTCGGTCTCCATCAGCACTGCCTGTCGTCTGCAACCAACACCACGAAGTGCGGGCATAGCCCTTGCAGGGGTGAGTATAAGCTACTCATTAGGGACCCCGAGACCCCCGAAGGTCTCCCGAAATCCACAAAGGATAAGCCATGAAGGAGAGATACAATCACGAAGTAACATCTGACACGACTTAGGTATATACCCATACATATACCTAAGTCATCAATTCCCCGATCGGCTCCAACGTCCGAGCCCTAGCACAACCCAGTCCACACAGGAAAGCAAAACCCATACCCACGCAGGATAGAACAACACAATCCACAAAGGAGAGTAAACAGTAAATCCACACAGGATAACTCAACACAATCCACAAAGGAGAGGAAAACGTAATCCACACAGGAAAACTCAACAGATAACTCTCATAGGTATAAGCCCATACATATATCGAAATTATCAGATAACCCATCTCAATCAAGAGGAAACACAAGGATCATTGACTCAGCTCAAACAAGGATTTTCATTATCAAAAACATAACTGCTGAAGAGCCCCATCTCTGAAGTGTACAGTGGTCCTGTCACGACTCCGAGGTACTTCTCACTAACCTAAGACTGCTGAGGTACTCCTCCTGTCGAGTACCGCGGGTCTGCTGCCAACTACCGGGCGCTCCGTCCGCTAAGGGTCTGCTGCCAAATACCGGGCGCTCACCCAAATAGCCTACAGAGGTACTCCTCCAGTCGAGTACCGCGGGTCTGCTGCCAACTACCAGGCGCTCCGTCCGTCGTGGGTCTGCCGCCAAATACCGGGCGCTCCGTCCACTGGGCTAGTCGACTCACTCCAAGTCGAGTCGGTCGAGCAGTCTTCAGGTCTCAGCCGACTACACGGTCTCCGTACTCCGTACGCTCGTCTCCAGTATCGCGGGTCTGTCGCTACAACCAAGCGCACCACCTCTATCGAGTAAAACAGAAGATTCAGCTCACACAAGTATGCTTCTTCGGATGACGATAAAGATGATCACTGAACCATCTGAGACGTCGGACCCACGAATGATCGATAGGTACTAACCTCGCAGTGACCCACACAGGATCGGGCCCACACAGGACCTGTAGGAGTTGGCTCACACAGAACCGCTGAGAGATGACCCACACAGGATCGGGCCCACGCAGGACCTGAAGCACTGATCCACGTAGGATCGCTGAGTGCAGGAGTCGTCGCAGTCCGCTGAGGATCTCTGCACAGTCGTCGCCGCAGTCCACTGAGGATCTCTGCACGGTCGTCGTCGGAGTCCACGGAGGATCTCTGCACAGTCGTCGCCGCAGTCCACTGAGGATCTCTGCACGGTCGTCATCGGAGTCCACGGAGGATCTCTGCACAGTCGTCGCAGTCCACTGAGGATCTCTGCACGGTCGTCGCTGTCGAAGTAGCAGTCGCAGCTAGCCTAGGGTTCCCGCACACAGCAAGCTCGTTCTGGAGGGTCCGCTCCACGAGCCGAGAGGCTGATACATCAACTGACACAAAGTCCGAAGTTGATGTATCCAAAAGTTCCGTATCGTCAACAGGAACTCAACGTCGCAGACGGCGCGTCAATCGGACGCCCGGTCTGAGAGATATTGGCATTTTCGTCCCAGGTGCCCGGTTGGTTTTTAAGGCAAAACCAACCCGACCGCACTCCACCTGCGTCCGAACCTCGGGCGGAGTATGCCAAAAGATCCGTCTCACTTAGAGGAAAACAACAAAGCTGACGGCACGTCAATCGAACGTCCGTAGCTCAAGATATGAGCGTTTCCGCTCCGAGGGCCCGGTTGGTTTCGTGTACGAACCAACCCGGCCGAACCCCAAGTATTCCGAAACTTTGAGTGCGATAAACCAAAACGACCGTCTCGATCCAAGGATTGTGTTTCCGCTAACGGCGGGTCGTTTGGAGGCCCGTAGCTCAAGATATAGCCATTTGAACGAAGTCCGTCCGAAGACGGGGGGGTCCGGGCCCGGGCCGACCCGGCCCGACCCCCCCTGGTTGGCCCGAACCGGGTCGGGTCCGACTCGGTTGGCCCGGCCCGGCCCGTCCAGGTCCGGTCCGGCTCGGCTCGGCCGAGCGGCCGAGCGGCCGACGCGGGGGAAAGCCGCCGCCCCGCGTGACACCCACGCGGCACCCGCGGGGTGTCGGCCAGACACCCGCGGGGTGCCGCGTGACAACCCCGCGGGACCCGCGGGGTGTCGCCCTGGACACCCGCGGCACCCGCTGGGTGTCGCGCTGGACACCCGTGGGGTGTCGCGCCGGACACCCGCGGGGTGCCGCTGCCTCCGGCCACCGGCGCCGCCTCCGGCGGCCCGTTTTCCTTCCCGTCTGCGTCGTTGTTCCTCCCGGGTTCCGTTCTTTACTGCGGGATCATCAATCACCCGTTGCGGCACGTTCCGTCGTCGCCCGCCAAATCCGCTAAACACGAAGAACGGCGGAGGGTTGTCGGGCCGTGTTCGTTCGACCCGCACCCTCCGCGTTAGATAAAAACAACGGGAGAAAAAAAGAATGTTCAACACATTAACCAACAATTTTAATAAAATATAATCGTTTCTTTGATTCCGGTTCTTTAATTTTTAAAGAATGTTCACGGGAATATAAGGAGGCGTATTTCAAAATATAAAATCCCTACCTCAAGCGTCGTCGATCGTCGCCCGCGTGCGTTCTTCGCGGAAAGGATCGTCGCGGAAGAGAGGGATCGTCGCGTCGTCGCGGGGAGGCGTCGCGTCGTCGCGGAATCCGGCGTTGAGTCGGCGAGCTCAACGAACCAAGAACAACAGATTTAAATTATTAATATTTAAATCTGTGTTTCGTTAAAACCAAAGAAAAGAACTTTTGAGAGGAAATCCGAAATCACTCACCTCAAACGGTCGGTGATCGGAGATCGGAGCGTGGAAGAACGTCACGGACGGAAGCGTCGTCGATTTCCGGGTTCGGCGTTCTTCGCGTTCTTCGCGTTCTTCGCGTTCTTCGTGTTCTTCGCGAGGGAGAAGAAGAACAAGAATCCTCTCAAACCTTCTCCAAATATTTGGGTTGGTCTTATTTTATTAATATGCCAACACACGAAACAGGTTAAGAAACGATTGAATTAATTCGTTGAATTAATTCAACGAAAGAAACAGGCCATTAAATTCACGAAAGAAACAGCCCATTCAATTCACGAGAGAAACAACCCAATTAAATGGTCTGTTAAGAATTTAGAAAACGCGTCGGTTGACTTTCATTAAGACGGGTTTTCACGGGTGCGTTTCTTAGCGGAAAGAAACGGCGGTGCTCGTGCGGGCCCCACCTCACAAATATCCTACCAAGGGGGGTATGATATTTCCGGATAGCATCCTATCCAGTTCAACTCAGTTCAAGCCTCCTTTAAGTGGCTTCAAGTGGCTTCCAAGTGGCTTAAGTGAAATAAAATAAAGTTGTCGCAAAAATATTTTATTTCTTAACTTTAAGCCCGAAAATTAAAAACCACACCCGAGCAAACGCAACTCCGGAAAAGGCGTTTCTAAGCGAATACCGGCGCTGCGATTTCATCGGTGCCCTCAGAATTTGATTCCGGGCACCAGTTCAAAAGTTAGAAAAACCCGCTCGTCTGTTCACTGAACGTACCCGAGCCAAACTTCGGAAAATGATTCCGGGCACACCGGGCCTCAGAATCAGGTGCCGTCAGAAACTGCGCTCTTGTAAAATTCCAAAGAAAATTAAGCAAAAAAAATTTCCTTGAAATTTACGGGTCTTTACATTACTCCCACCACAGGGCTTTATGTCCCCGTAAATCTTCAACACAAACTAGGGATACAAGGCGGTACTGAGCACGCATCTGAGCCTTCCGCTCCCAAGTGCTCTCCTAAAGGTTCTCGTGCCGCCATCTGATGCGCATAAGAGGGATCAATCACCCAAGTAGGACCCGCTCCTGTCGATCCTCTATCTCCACTGGGACCTCCGCAAAAGTCGCCCCATCATCCACGTCTAGCTCCCCATAGTCAAAGATGTGCGTCGGGTCGTGCACGTATCTCCTCAGCTGGGATACGTGGAAGACGTCGTGCACCCGGTGCAACTGAGGTGGCAGAGCCAGGCGATAAGCCACCTCGCCAACCCTGCTGAGGACCTGGAAAGGCCCGATGAAGCGGGGAGACAACTTGCCGCCTCGGCCAAATCTCCGCAAACCACGTCGAGGTGAGACACGCAAGAAGACGTGGTCGCCATCCTCGAACTCTAGTGGCCTCTGCCTCCTGTCAGCATATGACTTCTGCCGGCTCTGTGCTGTCCTCATCCGCTCCTGGATGACCTGGACCTCCTCTGACGTGGCCCGGACCATCTCTGGTCCCACAAGAGTTGCAAGATTTCTTCTTTGCCGATAAGAGAAACTTGGTCTCATCCCCTGGATGAACCACATTCTTTTCCTAAAACAGTCAATCCTAACATGGATGATACTAATCCATACCAAGGATGACGTCGTAAGGCCTCGACGCTACTACTAAGAGATCCAACCATTACTCTCGCCTCCAAGGGTTGAGTCACACTGTCGGCATTAGTGTGTGGTAACTGGTCTCCTCCAGTAGATGTCTCACAAGTGAGGGTCAAGTCAACAGCCAAAACTGGAACCTCTTAGTAACATCACGAAAGAGGACAGGAACGAAAATATCACAAAGGTATGCGTCTTTCATTATTGCAGCTCATAATACAAGACGCTACACAAAAGCAACAAGGAACCAGAAGTACAAAGGACGTATCCACTAGTTCTTCTCCTGTCCATCTGCTCCCAGAGCTCTATGATCGAAGGCCTCGGCTGCCTGAAGCTGAGCTCTCGCACGTTCACCTACTCCCTGTGGTTGGGGCGGACCTCCTGGTGGTGGTGGTGGCAGAGCCTCAAAGCGTCTCCCACCTCCCGCTGCGCGGCCAGCTCCTCTGCCTCGTCTGCCTCCTCCCTGCGGACCGCCAGGGTCGAACCTCTGCCTCTGCCTGGGAGGTTCTTCACTTAACTGCTGATCATCAGCATGGAGGGTCGGACAGTCACGAGCAATGTGACCAATCCCGCCACAGGAGTAACACTACCCACTCTCGGCATGCCTGGCTCTGACTCCACCCCGGCTCCCCCGTACAACTGAGCCTGAGTCGTGCAGTCGGCCACCGGTAGGTCTGGTCTGCCTGGAACCCTGAGTCATCCGTCGGCTACCTGCTGCCGATGACTCCGCTATCTGCCGCCCTGCGGCAGGTCTCGCTGTGGACTCAGCCAGGAAGCTCTCGATCAGAAGGGCTCGCTCTAGCACTCCTGCCTGGGTCGGGAAGTTAAGAGAGATCAGCGATGCCCTGATCTCATGTCTCAATCCCTGCTCGAAGGTCCGGGCCCGAAATAAGGGGTCCCGTACCATGTCTGTCGAGTACCGAGAAAGGTCGGTGAACCTCGCCGCGTACTGAGCGACCGTCAAGCTGCCCTGCCGCAGCTGAAGAAGCTCCTGGATGCGCACCGTACGGAGGGTGGCCGGGACGAACTCTGAGAGGAAGAGGCTCTCGAAGTCCGTCCAGATGAGGGAGGCCTCATCGTGCACCTGGAGCATCAAGCTCCACCATCTGCCTGTTGCCGCGTGCAGGAGACTCGCTGCGAGGATCACCATGAGGTCTGCTGGTGTCCTCACTAATCTGAAAACCCGAACAACTGCCTCCAGCCAGTCCTCGGCGGCCTGAGGGTCCGTCTCCCCGCGGAACCTGGGCGGTCACTGGCGCTGGAACTCATGCAGTGCACTAAGGCGACGTGCTTCGTCAGCGGCTGGGGCTGATAGCATCGGTGCCTCGGCGGGTATAGGTACCGCCGGTGCCTCAGCTGTCAAAGGGCCCTGTACCGAGTCCTCGACGCTCGGTGGGCTGTCATCACGCTCCACTCTTGGAATCCTAGCTGGCTGTCGTCGTGGGTCCATCCTGAAAGAAACAGGTGCGCCACGGTCAGGACAGTATACCTGGTGAGCTGACACAAGTAATCACAAGGAAAACATGAAACACACATGCAATCAATGTTTTCGTGCATTAAGTCGGAAATCAGAAGTCAGGGTCCTGGTGTATGGATACGTCGGCCGCCGCACCAACACTGGACTCCCTGGACTGATAACCACACTCAATACACTAAACACTATTGCTTCACATAGAAGAAAGATCAGAGTCTGCGGTAGAACCGACCACCTTTGATACCAATTTGTCACGACCCGTCCTCGGGGCCCGTGCCGTGACTACCCCAAGCCCGCCTTCCATAGGCCAGGGGCTGGCGACTAGCACCAAGGCGTAAATCCCAACAAAAAGGGAAGGCATTGCCTTTGAAAAGTAAACAAGCTCCACAGAGTAAGCAAGCGGAAAAGTAAACACTAAGTAAAAACTGTACAAGCTGTGCTGAAAGTAAAAGGGGCCGGAAATACAAGCCCAACTGTAAAGTACAACTGAAAGGAAAAACAGCAACTGAAAAGAAAAACTGCAGCGTCGAGCCGTCCTCTGAAAGTCCCACGTGAAGGGTGGGTACAGATAGCTCTGATGCTCCTCGGGTCCCGCCGTCCGCTCCGAGCACGTCTCGCCCAGTGGTCCACCTCCAGGTACTGACTCGTCGTGTAGTCCACCTCCGGGTACCGACTCGTCGTGTAGTCCACCTCCGGGTACCGTCCAGTCCTCGAACACTCGGTCTCCATCAGCACTGCCTGTCGTCTGCAACCAACACCACGAAGTGCGGGCATAGCCCGTGCAGGAATGAGTATAAGCTACTCAGTAGGGACCCCGAGACCCCCGAAGGTCTCCCGAAATCCACAAAGGATAAGCCACGAAGGAGAGATACAATCACGAAGTAACATCTGACACGGATTAGGTATATGCCCATACATATACCTAAGTCATCAATTCCCCGATCGGCTCCAACGTCCGAGCCCTAGCACAACCCAGTCCACACAGGAAAGAAAAACGCATACCCACGCAGGATAGAACAACACAATCCACAAAGGAGAGTAAACAGTAAATCCACACAGGATAACTCAACACAATCCACAAAGGAGAGGAAAACGTAATCCACACAGGAAAACTCAACAGATAACTCTCAAAGGTATAAGCCCATACATATATCAAAATTATCAGATAACCCATCTCAATCAAGAGGAAACACAAGGATCATTGTCTCAGCTCAAACCAGGATTTTCATTATCAAAAACATAACTGCTGAAGAGCCCCATCTCTGAAGTGTACAGTGGTCCTGTCACGACTCCGAGGTACTTCTCACTAACCTAAGACTGCTGAGGTACTCCTCCTGTCGAGTACCGCGGGTCTGCTGCCAACTACCGGGCGCTCCGTCCGCTAAGGGTCTGCTGCCAAATACCGGGCGCTCACCCAAATAGCCTACAGAGGTACTCCTCCAGTCGAGTACCGTGGGTCAGCTGCCAACTACCAGGCGCTCCGTCCACCGTGGGTCTGCCGCCAAATACCGGGCGCTCCGTCCACTAGGCTAGTCGACTCACTCCAAGTCGAGTCGGTCGAGCAGTCTTCAGGTCTCAGCCGGCTACACGGTCTCCGTACTCCGTACGCTCGTCTCCAGTATCGCGGGTCTGCCGCTACAACCAAGCGCATCACCTCTATCGAGTAAAACAGAAGATTCAGCTCACACAGGTATGCTTCTTCGGATGACGATAAAGATGATCACTGAACCATCTGAGACGTCGGACCCACGAATGATCGATAGGTACTAACCTCGCAGTGACCCACACAGGATCGGGCCCACGCAGGACCTGTAGGAGTTGGCTCAAAAAGAACCGCTGAGATATGACCCACACAGGATCGGACCCACACAGGATCGGGCCCACGCAGGACCTGAAGCACTAATCCACGTAGGATCGCTGAGTGCAGGAGTCGTCGCAGTCCGCTGAGGATCTCTGCACAGTCGTCGCCGCAGTCCACTGAGGATCTCTGCACGGTCGTCGTCGGAGTCCACGGAGGATCTCTGCACAGTCGTCGCCGCAGTCCACTGAGGATCTCTGCACGGTCGTCGTCGGAGTCCACGGAGGATCTCTGCACAGTCGTCACAGTCCACTGAGGATCTCTGCACGGTCGTCGCTGTCGAAGTAGCAGTCGCAGCCAGCATAGGGTTCCCGCACACAGCAAGCTCGTTCGGGAGGGTCCGCTCCACGAGCCGAGAGGCTGATACATCAACTGACACAAAGTCCGAAGTTGATGTATCCAAAAGTTCCGTATCGTCAACAGGAACTCAACGTCGCAGACGGCGCGTCAATCGGACGCCCGGTCTGAGAGATATTGGCATTTTCGTCCCAGGGGCCCGGTTGGTTTTTAAGGCAAAACCAACCCGACCGCACTCCACCTGCATCCGAACCTCGGGCGGAGTATGCCAAAAGATCCGTCTCACTTAGAGGAAAACAACAAAGCTGACGGCACGTCAATCGGACGTCCGTAGCTCAAGATATGAGCGTTTCCGCTCCGAGGGCCCGATTGGTTTCGTGTACGAACCAACCCGGTTGAACCCCAAGTATTCCGAAACTTTGAGTGCGATAAACCAAAACGACCGTCTCGATCCAAGGATCGTGTTGCCGCTGACGGCGGGTCGTTTGGAGGCCCGTAGCTCAAGATATGGCCATTTGAACGAAGTCCGTCCGAAGACGGGGGGGTCCGGGCCCGGGCCGACCCGGCCCGACCCCCCCTGGTTGGCCCGAACCGGGTCGGGTCCGACTCGGTTGGCCCGGCCCGGCCCGGCCAGGGCCGGTCCGGCTCGGCTCGGCCGAGCGGCCGAGCGGCCGACACGGGGGAAAGCCGCCGCCCCGCGTGACACCCACGCGGCACACGCGGGGTGTCGGCCAGACACCCGCGTGGTGCCGCCTGACAACCCCGCGGCACCCGCGGTGTGTCGCCCTGGACACCCGCGGCACCCGCTGGGTGTCGCGCTGGACACCCGCGGGGTGCCACGTGACAACCCCGCGTCACCCGCGGGGTGTCGCGCTGGACACCCGCGGCACCCGCGGGGTGTCGCGCTGGACACCCGTGGCGGCCGCCGCCTCCGGCCGCCGGCGCCGCCTCCGGCCACCGGCGCCGCCGCGCCGGCGGCCCGCGCCACCTCCGGCTTCCGCGGGCCGCCGGAGTCGCTCCGGTGGCCCGTTTTCCTTCCCGTCTACGCCGTTGTTCCTCCCGGGTTCCGTTCTTTACTGCGGGATCATCAAACACCCGTTGCGGCACGTTCCGTCGTCGCCCGCCAAATCCGCTAAACATGAAGAACGGCGGAGGGTTGTCGGGCCGTGTTCGTTCGACCCGCACCCTCCGCGTTAGATAAAAACAACGGGAGAAAAAAAGAATGTTCAACACATGAACCAACAATTTTAATAAAATAAAATTGTTTCTTTGATTCCGGTTCTTTAATTTTTAAAGAATGTTCACGGGAATATAAGGAGGGGTATTTCAAAATATAAAATCCCTACCTCAAGCGTCGTCGATCGTCGCGCGCGGGCGTTCTTCGCGGAAAGGATCGTCGCGGAAGAGAGGGATCGTCGCGTCGTCGCGGGGAGGCGTCGCGTCGTCGCGGAATCCGGCATTGAGTCGGCGAGCTCAACGAACCAAGAACAACAGATTTAAATTATTAATATTTAAATCTGTGTTTCGTTAAAACCAAAGAAAAGAACTTTTGAGAGGAAATCCGAAATCACTCACCTCCAACGGTCGGTGATCGGAGATCGGAGCGTGGAAGAACTTCACGGACGGAAGCGTCGTTGATTTCCGGGTTCGGCGTTCTTCGTGTTCTTCGCGTTCTTCGTGTTCTTCACGAGGGAGAAGAAGAACAAGAATCCTCTCAAACCTTCTCCAAAGATTTGGGTTGGTCTTATTTTATTAATATGCCAACACACGAAACAGGTTAAGAAACGATTGAATTAATTCGTTGAATTAATTCAACGAAAGAAACAGGCCATTAAATTCACGAAAGAAACAGCCCATTCAATTCACGAGAGAAACAGCCCAATTAAATGGTCTATTAAGAATATAGAAAACACGTCGGTTGACTTTCATTAAGACGGGTTTTCACGGGTGCGTTTCTTAGCGGAAAGAAACGGCGGTGCTCGTGCGGGCCCCACCTCACAAATATCCTACCAAGGGGGGTAGGATATTTCCGGATAGCATCCTATCCAGTTCAACTCAGTTCAAGCCGCCTTTAAGTGGTTTCAAGTGGCTTCCAAGTGGCTTAAGTGAAATAAAATAATGTTGTCGCAAAATTTTTTTTTTCTTAACTTTAAGCCCGAAAATTAAAAACCACAACCGGGCAAACGCAACTCCGGAAGAGGCGTTTCTAAGCGAATACCGGCGTTGCGATTTCATCGGTGCCCTCAGAATTCGATTTCGGGCACCGGTTCAAAAGTTAGAAAAACCCGCTCGTCTGTTCACTGAACGTACCCGAGCCAAACTTCGGAAAATGATTCCGGGCACACCGGGCCTCGGAATCAGGTGCCGTCAGAAACTGCGCTCTTGTAAAATTCCAAAGAAAATTAAGCAAAAAAAATTTCCTTGAAATTTACGGGTCTTTACAACTTCCTTCTTCATTAATTTGGTGAAGGGTAAACATTTTCCTACCAAATTGGCGATGAATCTCCGAATATAGGCCAAGTGTGCTTGATGTCCTCTTAATTCCTTCAAATTTAGAGGGGGTGACATACCATGGTTTGACTTTTTCTTCTTAGGATCATCTTCGATACCATAATGGCAAACAACAAAGCTGAGAAATTTTCCTGAGGTTACCCCAAAAGCACATTTCAAGGGGTTCATCTTCAAATTGTGTTGTCGAAGTTTGTGGAATATGATTTCCAAATCATCCATGTGATTAGAAGTTTGTTTGGATTTAACCACCATATCATTTACATAACATTTAACAAATTTCCCTAAAAAGGGTTTGAAGATATAGTGCATGGCACGTTGATATGTTGCACCTGCATTCTTTAGGCCAACGGGTTTACCCGATAGAAAAACACACCTTGAGGGGCTCTGAATCCTGTAGATAATTCATCTTTTGGAGCCATTCAGATTTTATTATACCCAGAATATCCATCCATAAAGGAAAGTGCTTTATAGCTAGTTGTTTCATCACTTAAGAATTCTATGATCAGAACTGGAAAATCATCCTTGGGACAATGCTGAATAATACCTATAAAATCAATGAAAAATCTAATTTGTCCATTCTTCTTCTTTACAGGGATAGTATTAGCCAACCAATTGGTATATTTAACTTCTATAACGAATTTATCTTTGTTAAGATTATCCACTTCTGCTTCAATTTTTGAAGAATAAGTTGGGTGTGTTCTTCTTGTGGCTTTCTTGAATCCTCAATGTTCTTCTAGAAACCCCAAATGATGAGTAGAAACATTAGGATCAAGCCCTGGAATTCTTGTATAATTCCAAGAAAATACATCTCGATTTTTCATTAAAATGAAATATACATTTCTTGCTCTTCAAGAGTCATGGCCGCACTAATTAAAGTGGGGTGTGAATTTTCTTTTTTACCCAGATTTATTTCTATGAGTTCATCCACAGTGGTAGAGATACCCTCTTCAAATTCTAGAGGATCGTCCCTGATATCTTCCGCTTCTTCTTAAAAATTTGTTACTCATTCTATTTCACCTTTCATAGTAGATGATGAAGCAGAATTTCCATGATCAGGAGAGAAGTTAAAATTTCAACATCTTGAAGAAGAGGCCACCATTTCTGACCCTATTGATGATGAAGGGTCTTCCTTGGGCAATAAAGAGGAGATGATGTATTGAGAATCAAAATTATCATTTATCTCTAACATTGCTATAACTTCTTTTAGTATGGTTGATGAAGTACAGAATTGATGGATTTCACCGGATGAAATGAAAACATCTCCATTTGAGCTTTCATCATTACATGGCGAATCACTGATTTCTCCCATGTTTTCTGGCTTGGTTTCCATAATTGACATTATGGATGTTTCCATAAGAGTACTTGGATTTGGGTCTATCCAGTCAATTTGACATATAGGCAACACATAATCTGTACTGACATGTATGAATGGATTTAATGGAATATTTTCCAAACCTTATGGAGCATTAACATTGTTAACCTCCTTTGTTGTGGATTTCTCCTTTCCCTCCATGTGATAGAATTCTGCCTCAATGTATTGAGATTCAAATGTTTTTAATGGGGATTTATCTCTATAAAATTTCCCAATTTGACCATTGAAACAATATTTGAGACATTTATGGTATGATGAAGAGATAACCACATATTTATGTATCCAAGGTCTTATAAGAAAAATGTTGAAGGCTGTGTCATGACGAACAACCATGAAATCTGAATTGGATACAATGTCTCCAAACTGAGTTCGGAGTGTAATCTTGCCCAAAGGTTATTGTTCATTTTTATCATATCCTTGCAAAATCAAAGTAGAAGGAGATAAATTAGATTCAGTGAGGTCCAATCGATGAACTGTACGAATGGGGATGGGGTTGACTCCTGAACCATTATCAATGAAAGCTCGTCAGATGTATACATCATTGAACTTTCTAGATATATACAAATGTATAATATATCCATGCACACCATCATATTCATATTCATTTATAAAATATATCACTGCATGTAATTCTGTAGGATCATTCTCTATATGATAGACTTCAGCAGTAGCAATTTCAGTTTCAAATTCTGGAGGACCTGACAAAGCCTCAATGAGTGACTCCCAAAGATCCATTGATAGATTTAAGGCTTCCAGAATTGATAACTTGGCCTGTACTTGGGACAAATATTTCAAGACATCATACTTTTGGTCCAAAGGTCTGTATTTCCCAACAGGAACATGTGGTTTCATAGGTGCCTTCGATGTTGATACATTGGAAGTATATGCATATTGAATCGGGGTAAGAGATAAAAATACTCAAGGATTTGGCAGATTAGATGGACTAGGTCTATTTATTTACTGAAAGGAAGAAGGTCTAACCTCCAACCGATCCTCCAAAATAATTGTGCCAGGACTGAATCTTTCATGTGTGGAAGAAAACTTTATTGTTCCTGTTGAGCCTTCTGAATGGCTCTGCAATGAGTTTCTACTACATATACAGTTCTAGAAGGGGTAGAATTGGAATAGTGGCTTCTGAAATATCCAGGTATTCCCCTGTATCCTAGACCTCTAGAACTCCTTCATCTATTTGATACAAGGAACTCAAGCTCATCAATATTGAAATCGTGACTAGCATATGGATCTATTAAGTGAATCATGTTAACATAACCAGAGATCAACTCTTCATCTGATGAAGATTATTCCTAATTATCCAGTTTATGTTGTGCCGTTTTGTGGGGCGGTGCCCTTGGCTTTGAAGTAGATGACATAAAATCTGCCAGAGACAAAGACAACTTAGGCTTTGACACGAGCTCGTCTTCTTCTAACTGTTCTTCTGTCCTTGAATTATTCCCCCTCTTTGAGGATTTTACTTCTAATTAAGGGGGTTTTTCTATGGCATTCATATCAGAAGAAACAATTGGATTGTCCAATTGCATTCATAAAATGGCAGGAGTTCAGTTGATAGCTTTACTGACCATCCAATCATCATATTTATGCACATTTTTTCATTTGACATCATGCCATTCACCCCTTCCTCTAGATTAGTAGCAGTAACGCATGCTACCTGGGATGAAGAACCTTTTACTTTTACCTGTCTAGAGTCCACCATCTTCTGCAGGAGGACTTTTAAGTAAAAAAACTCTTGAATGGGATGCCCCAACATCTGAAGAATTGGGCAATAATTGGGAAGGTCTTTATCTCCCTCATTGTTCAGCCTTTTAGGCCTTGGTAACTGAATGAAATTATTTTCCAGATCCAAAATGAAGTAACCAAGAACTTGTTTATTTCATAAAGAATAAACTTTGTTCGTCAGATCCTCAAATTTTTTCCACCTTTGATCTATTTGATCATATTGAATAGGCGTCTGTTGTTGTTGATTCTCATGAGGTATATCCCTTCGGTAAGATGAAGATTTTGAAGTAGAAGAAGGTACCTGTTCTTGTTTATGTTTATCTATAGCAGTCTCTGCTCTACCCATTCTCCTTCCTATAACTGATAGAATTACATGATTTTATCCTTAGTCTTTGTAAGAGAGTCTTTAATCTATTGAGAGATTAATGTAAGGTCTCGAATGCCTCATATGTATTTCAAAAGGATCAACGTTGCGTGTAATTCATCATGAAAATTTACCACACAGATTGGAAACGAATATTCTTGAGGGAGTGTTATGTTTAAGGAATACGTTAAACCCTTCCAGCGAGCAATGAAATATGAAACTCTTTCATTCTCTTTTTTCTTAAAATTTGTAAGATAAAGAACTATTTCCTTATGAAACGTTGATCTAAATTGAAGAAGGAATCATTGATATAGATCTCCCCTCCCAGTAATTGACCGAGACTACAAACTTGTATACCAAACAAAAGCATGCCCTTATAATGAATGAAAAAAACATCTGAGCTTAAATTATTCTTGTTGTTGAGGAGTTCCCATCATAGGATCACAATGTGAAAAAAATGTACTAAGTGTTGTTCTGGGTCTCAGGAGCCATTAAAAATTTGGAATGTGGTATTCAAAATATTCGATGTGGGATGAATTGCATCAACCTGTTTAGGGTAAGCATTATTTTCTGGTTGAACATGTGCACGTTTTCCCTCCATAGCTTCCAACCGAGCTGTTAATGAATCAATAGTAGTTATTAACTTTTGAGAAATATCTGGTTGATCATGGACCTGAGCAGGTGCAATTACTGGAGTTTGGACAGGTGTGGTGATTGGTACTACAACAGATGGTAGATCTGCCGGTTGTTGTCGTGAATGACCCATATGATTGGACCTGTGAGGGTGTACTTGTAGAGGAGGATATTCATGATCTGTCCCAGTAAATGAAGTGAATTCCCTTGACTGAATAACTCTAGTATGCTTAGGAGGAAGACTACCTTAACGTAGTTCTGAATTAAATCTCCTTAACTCCTTCATTTATTCTTCCTATTGTTGGAACCTTTTCTCTAATGTGAGTGATTTCCCTTCTCCCGAGGTAGGGTGGGATGAAAATTTACTTTTACACTTTTTCTTTGGCATGTTCCTTTCTGGAATATGGAAGGGAATTACCTGAAGAAATATCTTGCCCCTGGCCAGCCCTCTGTCTTCTGGTACACACACCTTCTTCATTTATATCTGTGTCTACAACTTCTTGATTATGAACTTCTTCATTTGACTCTTCTGAGTGAACCTCATGTTCTGGGTGATCAGCAACAACAACATTGATAACAATAATTGATGAATAATGCATTTCATCCCTTTAATGTCATTTCTGCGATATTGTCTTCTTCCATTTCCTTGATGTGACGTTGCCTTTTGTTGAGTTGATCCCTCGGGAACTTCTTGATGAACCACAATTTGGAGGGAGTCTCCTGATAATTTGGCTCTATGTTCCTTTAGTGGCTTCTTCCCTAATCGAGAGAAGAGTGACTTTCACTGAGGAAGAGATTGAGGATTTGAAAAGGTTATAAGTCTGGTGGAATGGGGTTGTTCCTGCTGTTCCTGCTCAACTCCTCGAATCCTATTTGTTGATTCCGAGGGTTGGATTAAAAGAGTCCACAGTCTGGTAAGCTGAGGTGGGTTTTGTGATTCTATATCTAATACTTTTGTAAAATCACTCATGATTTTGTGAACATTAATCTAGAAATTAGCCAGATGCATCAACCTACATCCACTCAAATCACCTGGCTCAAATGATCATTGGATGATTTCTGAAACTTCTGTCACCTGATGATGTGCATGCTCTAAATGAGAGGCCTGTTTGATATTCTCATTTTCTTCATGCAAGAGTAATTCGATAACTTGTTCTTTATATTGCTGACATTGAGATGAACTAGTTGAGGTCTGTTCTTGGGCAAGCCTTTGATTATTCACAAACCCATCTAGATGTGGCCATCCCTGAATAATAACATTGCATGAGACCACCTTTGGTGGGCTTTGATGACTAGAGAGTACAGTGAAATGTAGTGCTCCATGAACACCCCTTCCCCTTATATGAATACCATATGGGGCAATGGAAATTAACTAGTGCAACCTTTTTAATGCGCCAAGGCATGAACACTAAAGGGATCTCTGTTGCTTTACAACCTTTGGATATCGGGAAACTGAAAGAGATGTCAAGTCAATTCGGAATTTCACCCCTTATATTATCTTAACATGATTTTCATATTCATCATAAGATAATATATTCTTTTTTAAATGAAAAATATTTTTCCCCACATTGAGATGAATATCAGGAATACAGTCTTCCCTCAAAATCTATGGAATATCATACTGAGAGTTAGCAAAAGGCCAAAACATGACTGGTACTTCACCTTTCGCCAGTTGTTTTCTCATATTCAATACTTCCTCCTTATTAGTCAATGAAGATTATTCTACCATATTAGACCAAAGATGGTGTTTATTTTTTGCTTTATCAGATTCATCTAGATTGGTAGAAAATTAATTTATCAAACTCGATGATGAATGACCCAAGAGTGGTTCGGAGAATGACCTACACCCTGATCTATCTTTTGTTTGAGAAAGTATTTCACCTGCTAGTGATAAAGCATCAGACATGAATTTCTTCACATTTGCAAGTGCCTCAAGAAAAGAGGTTTTTCTCATTACTGCATTATCATTTGAAGAATTTTCCAGAAAATGAAAATTACTACTATAGAGATGACTTTCACAGCTAAATTCATCATCATGGGGAGGACCACAATGGTGAGTTATAGCAAAATATGAAACATTTTTCTTATTGATCTTCTAGCCACGCAGAGGGTTCTCATGGATCTCATCTGAAGATGATACTTCAAGATCGATAAAATTGTCATAAAGAAATCCTTCATGAGGAAATTTAGGATTAAGGCCTTCTTAACTGTTGTTATTAATTCTGTAATCTGGGAAAGAGAGAGTAGAATCTTGAGTTGCAACAGATAAATATTTTAGGGCTTCATGAACTCCAGCATCGAGCAAGGCCTTATTACAGATTGGATCTTGATTTCTCGACTATGCTAGATGGGTATTTTTCATAGACACCTTATTACACACTTTAGGAACCAATTGTTGATGAAAGTGGTTATTATGGGTAGGTGTATGTGCATGCTCAGGAGAAATAGTCAGGTTAGGCTGATTATATTCATTCAAATAAGGTGTATGTGCCTAACTTGATTGTCTGTATAACATGGAGGAGTATGACCCACAACCCTACTGGACGAGGACATAGGTGTGTATCTATTCCGGAGTGATATGGTGATTTGTCACTCCACTTATAGGGATATATTTATGATTCCTTCCCTGTGATGCAGCAGAAGTTGTTATAATATTCTGACAGGCATCCGGGATATGAGTAGAGATTTGCTTATGCTCTTTCACCATTTTCAGAATGTGATTGGTGACATCAGCTTCCAGAACGGGTATATACATCCATTCCGTTCATGGAGTAGGTGTGTATTCCAGCACCTTTCATCCCTTTCTTGTCAGTGAATTCTGACAGTACTCATGTTTGGGGGAAGAAAATTGTGTCTGCCTCCTGCTTTCCATTGGAGCATTCCAATTGAAATCTCCAAGTGCTACCAAATGAGATTTTTGCTTAGCCTGATGAATTGCATGTGTATGTTCCTGCTGATTGTTCCTCGCCACATTTGATTAGTGAGTTTCTTTGGATGTAGTCAGACGAGCCTACTGACTAGCTGATGGATTGTAAACAGGTGTATATGCCTACCTATAATACTCCGTCGGAATTTCCTGGCGGGATTGGCGTGTTACTGCCAGACGATTCTACTGGGTAGTAACATCAGGATGGATGGCTGTATATTCCTGCTCATTTTTTGCCATCAAGTTGGCTTGATGGAGTTCTCCATAGGGGGGATATGTAAGAACATGCTCCCTGTTGACCAGATTTCACCTTTGACGATTCGTCTTACGTGCTCGGGTCTGAAGAACCTGATCTGAACCCCTAAAGACGATACCCGCATCATGTTGAGGGTGCACATCTGCATGATTTTTGTGGCGATTGTTGATGGGAGCCCTCGGGAAGGACTTCTATCTTTTTGAATTATGTCCTTGAGTGACCTGCACATTCATCTCCCCATAATTTTGGAGGGACTGGTGATTGCATTCTGGGGATAACGACCCGAAATGGTTGGAAACGGTGGCTAGCACCACCTTCTTCTTGATCACTGATCATTGCTGTCCAGACAACAAGGGTAAATTATTGACATGAAAAGCTTTTCGAGCGGCCTCTAGAGTCGGAATGGTACCATGTTGATGGTATTCCTTAACCAGTGCATTTGACATGCAGTATTGAAGATGCTAAGTAGGTGATTTCATCCTCAAAGTAGATGAGGATCTGGCAAGAGTAGCAGTCAGGGCATTCACATGTGTTAACTTTAGAGAATCCAATTTTGTAATGTAGATAGATCATGGAAAAGAGTGTCTGTTTGACATAACAGACATAATCAAGATAAGTTCGGCCACTAAATCTTTTGGATGAGCACATATGTTATTGATTTCTTAGTTGGCCCTCATATTGAGTTAAACAGGGGCCTAAAAATAAGTAAAACATCATTCAACTTGGTTAAGGATTCACGTCAGGTTCACCATTTCGGTTTCTTCAAGAAATGAGGATGACGTTTTTTTGGTTAAAGGTTCAAACTTTCCAATCGGTTTATCAGTGTTTTATTCATAGAAACAAAAACATCCAATGATTCCATATCTATTTGGACCTACTATCCAAAGGTAGGTGCTCATTAGTTGTGGACTGATGAGGCTTAAGAATTTTCATTGGTCGAGAGGATGGAAGGTCAGACTCATCACACCTTTTTTTGGGGGAATTATTGTCTACTCCAAGACTCTCTTTATTGATTTGAGTTATGTTTGTAAGTCCTTATTAATTTACCAAGTACGAAAATGAGTTTTTCCTTTTGATCATGCAATCAATGATTGATATGTTAGAGATTTAGAGAATCTTTTATATGTATTTTAGGTTCTTCATAAAAAGAGATTCATCTATAGGAATTAGTGATTCTTAGACAATGGTATCCTTCCATACATTATATAGATTTCCCTTGGTCATTATGATGACCATACTAGTTTTAAATCCACTCAGTGGGGCACTTGATGTTAATTTTCATTCAAAAAGATAGGGATTATTTTAGAGTTGGGATCATACCCGCAGATGGGCTACCTACATATCCTTATTAGAAAAGGAATCAGAACCCATGTAGTTTCAGTGAATAAGTATGAGATTTATGCATGAAAAAAGGCCCAAAGAGAGATTTCATTATTACTTTTACACTCTAATCTCACGTGAGTCATGCTTGGTGTGAGAAACAAGAGGTATTAGTAAAACCTAACGATTGTGCCACATAAAATGAAATAAGAAATGATGTGGGTCTTACGTATGTATGACCACCCAAGATAGATGAGGATTGAGATTTACTTTAGGGATGAAACCCAAGAATAAAGACCATAAAGGTATTAGTGCTTTATAGATATTTGAATACATAACATAGGACTTACTTCTGAAATGGAGGCCCAAATTAGATGGGGCTTATTATGGGGTTTAATTTATAAAAAGGATGCCCAAATCAAAAGAAATTAAGACTGGGGATTACTTCTAAAAAGGAGGCCTAGGTTAAGGGGATTATGACTGGGGCTTACTTCTGAAAAGGAGGCCCAAGTTAAGGGAAATTATTATTGGGGTTTACTCTTAAAGAGGATTCCCATGAACAGAGAAATTGAGGCTTACTCCTAAGGATGATGCCCAAATTAAAGATGCTATAATCTTAAAGGATGTTGTTTAATGAAGGAAAATCTCTAGATTTAGTGATATAAAGCTATGTAAATCACGAGGTTTTGAGAGATTTTCCATATAATTCCTTTCAGATAAGGATCCCAACAAAGGAACCATGCCATAAATGACATTGAATAGGGATTTGAAGGATAAATATTGAAGAGTTGAGGTGAATTTGAGGAAAGGAAGTTAATTGGAATGAGGCACGCAAGTATTGATCTGGCGTGCATGTCCTGGTTGCACGAGTATACTTTCATGACACGAGTTCACTTGGTAGATGAAGGACTTGTGAAGTGATACATGAGAGACCTTGAATTGGATCCCTTAGTATTATTCCTATAGGTTCTTAGATAGATGGAGCGCAAGTTTCCTTGAGAGGGAAAGGTGGCATGCAAGTATCATCATATTCTCTTAACAGCTTGACACTTAGGCACACATGTATTGATGAGTTTCAACACATAGGTATTATTATTCCACTTTAGAACTTCCATTCTAGGTAAATAATTACCTTATAAACTTAGGACATACTCTAGAGAAGGAGGACCAAATTAGAGGGCATTTCTGATTGGGTATTATTCCTTAAAAGGAATCCCAAATCAAAAGAAATTAAGACCGGGGCATACTCCAAAAGAGGATTCTCGGGTTAAAGAGAAATTATGAGTGCGGATTACTCCTTAGAAGGATGCCTAAGTAATGGTAATGTATGATTGGGGCTTACTCATACGGAGGATTCCCATGAATTGGGAACTTGGGGATTATTCCTAAAGAGGATGCCCAAATTAAAAGATACTATCATCTTAAAGGATGGGGTTTAATGAAGGAAAATCTCTAGCCTTAGTGATATAAATCTATGTAAATCACGAGGTTTTGAGAGATGTTCCATATAATTCTTTTTAGATAAGGAAGCCAGCAAAGGAACCCTTACACAAATGACTTTAAAGAGGTCTTTGAAAGCTAAATCGTGAAGAGGCGAGGTGAATTTAAGGAAAGAAAGTGAATGGAAGGACGCGTGAAAGTATTGGTCTGGCGCGCAAGTCGTGGTCATGCAAGTATACTTGCGCGACATGAATTCACTTGGGTGATGAAGAACCTGTGAAGTGATACTTGGGAGACCTTGAATTGGAGCCCTTAGAATCATCCCTAGAGGTTCTCAGATAGATGGCACACAACTTTCCTTGAGAGGTAAAGGTGGTGCTCAAGTATCATCACTTTCCCTTAAGGGATTGACACTTTGGTGCGCAAGTATTGATGAGTTTCAACACTTAGGCCTTATTCTTCCTCTTTATAATTTATTTTCTAGGTATATAATTAACTTAGAAGTTTTTGGAAGACTTCAGATGGAGACTTGGGAGACCAGATCTTGAATCTGAGTTTTGGATTTTTCGTCCTCGAAATGGGGGGCCCACAGGGGTATTTATAGGCCATTTGAGGTTTGGGTGAAATTTCAATTAGGGTGCACAAGTGACTTATGCGCACAAGGCTAGAACACAGGTAAACATGCACGCCTTAATGCATTTTCACTTTTTTTGATGAATCTTCCTTCTTCTTTTCTCGAGGTATTCCCCTTAGTAAATCATTGGACTCTGTGACAGAACAGAGCGTCAACAGTCCTAGCTACCATATTCTGTAGAATGTTGGAGAGGGTATAGTTGAACCAATCAATCTATTCCTTCACCTACATGTGGTAGAATGATTTGTGATTAGACCAGATTTTTTACTTGGAGAACATATTCTTTATCATGACGGCTTGAAATTTGGTGTTATTATCATTGAGAATAGTGCTAGTGACTCTAAATAGATAAATGATGTGGAATCTCCCAAATTCGAAAACCTATCGGGATTTGAACTCTTTGAGGGAAACCACATCTTCCCAATTAGAAAATAATTCTATTGTGGTCAAAATAAACCTACAATGGAGATATTTCACTGGTGGATATGGTCCCAGGAAATCAAGTTCCTAGACTGAAAAGAGACAACAACAAATGGTAGTATGTAGAAGATCAAGAGTTTATGCATGACGTTGGAATGGATCTGACATGTGTGGAACCACTTATAGAACTCGATAATGTCATGGACCATAGTGGGTCAAAAATATCCCAACCTACAAATTTGATGGGTGAGTTTCAACCCTAACCAATGAGATCCACATGAATAACAGGAATCTTCTTCATATCCTAGGAAATATTTTCTCCCTCAATGAAACAGAGGCTAATTACATTGAACCCATGTTTTTATAGAGTCTTCATGATATTGGGACCACTACAGAGGGTGAAATGCGATGCACACTAATGAATTTTCTCATGTTCTACTTTGTTCGGTGGTATAGTTCAATAGTGGACATAAAAGTTGATGGGAGGAATATAAATAAAGGTTTATTTAGTTGTGTGGTATTTGCAGGTCTCAACATGGAGTCACTAGTAGTTGAGTGGTTTACCTACTAGCTATTATCATTTTATGAACTAGAAAGTGCTATGACTCTTCGATTCACTGCATGGATGTACCGATTTTCCCATTCATTCTTTGCAAGGGAGGAAAGTATATTATAAAATGCATCATCTTGACTAATTTTTCACCAGGGAAAATGACACATATATAGTCATTAAGAAATATTTTCCATCAATAGGAAAATGAGCTCCAACAAGGGCACATTCTATGGATTCTTAACAAAAAAAGTCACCATTGATCTCCTTTATGAGTATCTTAGAGTATCCCTTAATGTGAAAGTGGGGAATGTTAATGTTGAGGTCTAGCATAAGACTAGTGACGAGAGACTAACATTATGCCTTGAGGATGGTGTATCCTTATGATAACAATAAAAAATATTGAATGATGGAATGTGTGGGAATAATGAAGACAATACACTGCCTACTCAATTGATCTTGGGATCATTGAGCAACATATTGATTGGGCTCTGGGAGGTACCGTCAAAATGCACATGCCAACAAAGAATATGATGATCTATTGAGAGGATCACCTCATCTGGGAAATCAATATCGAGGAATTTCTATATGGGGGCTGGGTGGGTGTCCAAAATGTATGCCATAGCTTTTCCTTTGAAATCCTTATGCGAATTGAATATTATTTCAAAATATTCAAGAGTCACTTCCCATCATACTAGATAGTCTATCAATATAGGGTAGTTCAGGATATACTTTAGTGGGTTCAAGAGTGATACCTGATGTATATCATGATTCTACCGATAGTGATGAAACATCATCAATGTGAAAACTAGTTAGAGGTAGCTCTTCTCGATGGGTGAATACCTAGATTCTGTATCAAGGATCATGATAATGACATATTATAAACAATTTTCTGCCTAATCATTTTTCATTTTGGTGATATTTCCACTGGTGGAAGATTCTAGGGTGGTCACATAGAGGGTAAGGACTTCTCGGATATGGGTGGCATAAAAACCTAAGGCTAAAGTAGGTATATCATGATCTTCTCAAATGTGGTCGAGTACTTTTTATCCCACTAGTACACGACTCCTTTTTTCATGTTTCGGGGAAAAGGATTACACTTTCAATCCATATTCATGATGAAACATCATATTTAGGCTAACTGCACATGGAGGCCTTAGGGATATTTTTGGTCACTAAGAGGAGGAATCTTACTAATGGCATTTATCTCCTATAGGTCAATGTTAATGCCTCCGTATTGGATGAAAAAATAAGATAAACATCCCACATGTTACCCTAAAGGTACACTACAGGGGGTTCGTATTAATTTAGAAATAGTGGAGGAAGAAAAACACATTCTCAAGATCATTGAGATGGTTTTAAAACTAGAGGTATTTGACCACCAAATCTTCCATGTATTATTCCTCCACCATCCTAAGGATTCATTTGAATATTTAGTGCATGTAATGCTAATAGATTAATCTTGAATTATTCAACTTGATGGGAATTAACAGATAGGAGACGTTTCCTTACAGTGTAATGATGAAATTATTATATTCATCTTTAAAGGCCATATGGACCTGATTGTACCTAGAATTATCATCCATGATGGAGGGAGCCTAAAACCCAGTGGTGTCATCATCAATAGATCAGTCACAAGAAGGGAATAATCATCTTATGGGAAATGGTGGTTAATATCTAGAATTTTGATCCATATGCTAATATGTTTGTTCGTCTTTTAGATTAGAAAGATATTGGTCAGCCACTCAGGGTACTGAAATTACTTGATAATGTTGGATTTGAGGATCTTGTCATTTTTGGCCACAACTATGTAACCATGAGATGGGTTCACTTTTCTATGGGGATGGGCGAACCCACAATGGCTTGTGAGGAGACCAAGATGGTAGAAATATCATGTGGGTCTATCCCTTGTATCTTTCCATATATCTAAGAAAAAAATAATGATGTTTCATTATGAAATCCGCCTTGTTTCAATTATTCTGAGGGAATGGTTGCACTGATCATCATTGTCCTTAGATCTTATTTGATACCATGATTCATCTAAACCAACTAATTGAAAAAGTATGAGACTCCCTTTTCAAATGTAGAAAGAGCATAATATAAATACCATACATTATCTAAGGTAATATAATCAGTGGGAGGTGATAATGCATCAAAGCCCACTGAATCTGGAGAAAAACTACTGCCTATTTGGGTGGTTATGGAGGTCACAATGGGGAACTCATGATCTTCTAAGTCTATAGTGATAATAATTGTTGACCCAATTCCATTATAATTTCAACTGAGGGGACTGTAACTGATGATTTAAAAGAAGCGGTGATGTGTGATTATATATCGGATCATCCCATCTTGACATAATAATAATATATGGCCCACAGTTGTAGCTCTTGAGAAAAAAATTGATACCTTATAGGACCATGGGGTTCTGTAATAACTCAATCTAGTTCTATGTATTAGTATGAGGTAATCTAATCACATTCATTGTAACAAGTAATGTGTCTTCACCACTATACAAAAACAAATTATTAGTGTCCCATGCCTAGAGTTCCGGCCTCCAACTAGTGAATTGGGTGTATAAAACTGTCATACAAGGTCTTCCTTGGGTCGACCATAGTGATATTGTGTTCAACCTCATTGGTCTGAACCCATTTTTCCTTTCTCTTGTAGTTATAAACATCCAGATAGTGGGTTAACATGAGGAAAAAGGAGATGCATGACCTTGGAGAATTCCCACTTGACCGTTAATTGAGTACATGGTCCATTGGTGATATGAGGATGTAAACACTACATACAGATGAATCCAAGGTCTCCCAATGAACACATTTTATGTTGTACCCTATGAGACAACCATGAATTTCATGATTGAAATAAGGCCAAAGAAATGGGTCTTCAAGAATATTCAACCACATGGCTTCTGCCTAGTCCTATTATAACCTTGTATCTTATGGTTAGTGGTACATAGTTCTACTTTAGCCAGTCTTGGATTATGGAGTGTTCAGGTTGGTATTAGGTTGATCCCATAACTTGTTTCAACTAAATAGTGATAGACTTCCACCCCACTGAACTGGCCAGTGAGGTACATTGGGAAGATAATCCCTTATATTGTGAAGCCACCAACTTTTCATGAGAATGAGATTATGTCGGTGAATTCATCTCCCTTGAAATACTCTTTACAGAAGGATTTTATGCCGCTATATCAATCTCAATCTGTAGGTGTTCCACAAGTTCTCTTTGAGGGTATATGACATTTATTCAGATATATGGAGTCCATAAATGATTAAGATATTTCTAGTAATTCTTGATATTTTATTAAACACATAATACTTCTATTCTAGGGGCACATTCTTACCAATAATGTGTTATTGCTTGGTAGGAGGTATGATAAACATTACTGGTCAAACCAGTCGATTTTATCTAGGGATGGTAATGTCTTTCTACTCATCATTGAAATCTTCAAAGGACATTACAAAAGGAATATCATATTATTAAGGCCTATACACAAATGGACATGAATGGTTATGGTGTGATCATTTCTATTCTACTTGAATGAGTAACAAGATCAGCAGTGGAAGAAAATCAGACAGAACGAGTTGAGAGGACTGTGCCAGTTACGATCTACAATTATCCAACTTCCATGTCTCAGTATCTGACAAGGCTTGGATTTATTAACTAGCATAGTAATCCTTATTATTCAAATATCCTTATGTCATTCGATGATGGAGTCAACCGAAAACATTCGGAAGACTCACCTAATACACATCATCACTGGGATTGATTTATGGATCCACCAACATGATGGTATTCAAAGAGGTATAATCATACTAATCATCCAAGGAATCATCCAATACTGGTTGAACATTGGGGGAGATTCCTATATCATGTGGAATGAAATCCCTGATATTGCAATATGGAATTGGTACTAATGAATGATTTTCATTCCTTTTGTCATCGGTGCCCACTCTTCTGAGAGGTGGAAGACTGTGATATGGACGCATTAGAATTGTTAGTTAGAGAAGGCCCATCAACATCCATACATTTAAGAAGATTTATATGGGCACAATTTAAACCATGTGAAAGAGATAATTATCTATGTTCCAAACAGTCATCACACTTATGAGCCTCATGGATGGAGACCTGATGCCATTCACCCTCACTAGAGCGATTTGGATTTGGAAAGTTTCATGAAACAATCGATAGGGAATGGCCTAATATGACCACATTGTTATCTACCTATTCCAAAATATATTTTGTGAACACATATAATTGGTTAATGTTATTCCCAAGTATCTTTTGATTATGGTAGTTTTTGGATAGACCCGTGAGATCAGCCTCCTAGGGGTCACTTCATTCGGGAAACATCAAAATTCCTTGCTCCATTAACGTTGGAAATAATACGGAACCCGAGTGTCACTGAATGAGTATTTATAGATTATCTAGTATAGGATGATAGATCTAGTATTTTTACACTAATTAGGTAATAGATCCTAATGGTTTGGGATAGATCATGATTCTTTCATCTATGTGGCGGTGGTGCATTACGGGGTTGTCCTTCCAACTTAACACTCGGTGTTTCAGATGCTAATATTGGGCCTGAGGCCATTTTCCTCAGAATTTGTATTGATAAAGATCTTCTAGTAACTTATCTAGAAGCTTTGAGGCCTCTATTTGTAATATTACATTAGTATCTACCTTGGAGGATCTTCTTGCATGAGCCAGAGGGGGAAATGGATATGCCAGATTGGCATGTTGCAATCCTTCTTCTAGGTGTTGGTTCATGTCATAGAAATACTAAAACCAGCTATGATTTTTTTAGTGATGAATGGGGGGAGAAAAATAGCCTTAACATTCCCCATTCACATCATCAACAAATGATAATGAGTCAGCATCATGTCGAGCGAATATATATGAGGCCCTACAACCAAAAGTCATAGTTTTCAACACTCTCATCAGCCCATTTAATTAACTTGAATAGGATTGAAATACTATTATTGAAAATAGTAGAGATGAACTAGTATGGAATCTACCTATAATGATATTTACAACCAGCATTGGAACTAATGGGTAGCTGGATGTACCAGACGAATGTTGGCCTTTCCAATGTCCACACAAAAAATCGGAGCCTGGTGGCCTCCTGATACTCTGGTCTTCCCAACATGGTTCTACACCATGATATTAATTGAGCCATATGATCTTTTCTGTTTCTATAGAGACCTCATCATATTAAAGATACTATTACATGATTTTAATCATAATTTAACATCATAGTACAAGCCAAGGATCATAAAGTCTAGCGTCTTTTAAGACTAGTTATATAAAACATAAAACATGGGACTAAAAAAACACTTCATTATTTAATCTTCATAAAAATATCCTCACCTCCATTTTGGTCGTACATCTTCTTTGGGTATCATGGGGACAACGTCAACTGGGGGGATAAAATCCTAGTAAGAGAAAAATCATAGGAACAGAGCATTAGCACATGGGATAGAAGGCATGACATGATGATAAATAAAAGGCTTGTAACATATGGAATCATGACATATAAACATGTAATCATATAAACATAAAGTAATAGTAAAGTATAAGTAATATAATACATGAATTTATCATGATTCAATGCTAACTTCCAAGACTGTTTCACATGGAATCACAAGCCAATGCTAACCTACAAGACTGCCACACTTGGTAGAACAAGCCAAGGCTATCCACCCATATCATTACACATAACGACTCATGAGACTTTACTTTACCCAATTAATTATAGCAATATCATGGAACACCCATCTTAGAATTTCATGAATATGTTTTACACATAATAAACCATACTTAACCAGTCTTATATAAACATAAGGGTTACCCATGGAATTAATTGGGTACCATAATCATTTCATAAAGCATAAAAAATGGGTGTATTAAAAAAGTTTCCAGGAATGAAATGAACTAAAATATACATGGAAATTCATAAAGTAAAATAGTCATGAATCATGGTAAGTGATTTCAGGTAGTAGTGACAACATGTAAAAAAAGTATTTAATAAATTTTAGCATTAAAACATTGTAGTGTGTTTTTAAGAAAAAAACTATAGAGCCTTTAAAAAAGAAAAGGGAATAATTGATTATATAAAACTAGAAGTTATACAAG
Organism: Viscum album; assembly: GCA_963277665.1. Taxonomy (NCBI): domain Eukaryota; kingdom Viridiplantae; phylum Streptophyta; class Magnoliopsida; order Santalales; family Viscaceae; genus Viscum; species Viscum album. The sequence continues at coordinate 1,346,314,575 of OY728148.1, read as the reverse complement.
TAGTTTTACATAAGAAAAAAGACTAATTTTATTATTACAATGGTGGATTATAATATAATATAGAGTGCCCTAGAAATCATGTAAGAATTCAGGATGTTCCCTTAAAATTGCTTTTCTTATCGGGAAGTATTGAGGAGGGAATCACTAAAAACATTTATATCCCTAAAAGATAATGATAAAAGGGTATTGATAAATTAATTTTTTTACGTGTACATAGAATTTAGAATATTCACAAAAAAATATAATATTTCTTCATTTTGGTAAATGAATGATAAGAAAACCCGAAGGAATCGGGTAGAATCCCTTACGAATTATCGAGATGGTATCGAGTGTAGTTAAGTGGCATTAATGATAGAGAAAGGGGTTTCTAATTAGTTATAAATCATGAGGGATGTATGGATGAGGTTATAAATTATACCCCATCATTAGGGATTACAAAAAAAAGAACATAACATATATGAGATTCTTGAATAAATGTGACAAAGATAGGATCCCTTACCATATGTGTGATAATGTTCTCCGCTTGATCTTAACGACCAAAATAATAAAATTAGGTTAATTAATTAACAACTAAAGAACATACGATACATTTTATTTATTTTCTATAATCTTATTATGTTCATCCATGTCCTTTTTGATGAGTTTAGATTTTCAATTTCTTTGTTTGGGAGCTTTTGCTTCCTTTATTTTAATGGTCGGTTCATTTATATTTATGTTAGGATAAACCTCTATGATGAGAATTTCTGTCTGAAATATAAGTTATATGAAATTAATGAAAATACATAATATTACAAGGTTAGAAATATAATTAGGTTTTTTAGAGTGAAGAGGAATCAATATATAAAACATTAATGATAAACACTTAGATTAACTTGGCAATTTTTCTAACAATTAACTTGTTTAGTATTATTATGTTACATCATGTGTGGAAAAGGATTTCATAACAACACATAAGATGAAATACATATACTGTGATATTTTACAACCATTAAAATTGATTTATTACTAGTATAGAAGATGGTAATTCAAATTTAAACCCTGTCATTGTGGAATGGGATAAATTAACACATCTCAGACGGTGTTTTCGTTTATTTCATATAAAATAGGGGAAATGCGAGACAGTAATTAATTATCAAAGTATCATAACAAAATTCTAGTGCATTTATGGTACTAGATTTTTAAGCCAATTTTGACCCAGAAAGGTTGGTAATTAAATGAGAACCAAGGAACATGAAATGTAAATTAATGAAAATAAAATTGGAATTTACCTCTTGATTTAATCTTCATTAAGAGCCTACTAGGGATAGAGGATTTGGTATTTTGAGGAGACCAAGGGATCATAGACATGGGTAATGATCTTGGGTAGATATTTGGGATGAATTTAGTGAAGGAACATGGATTGAGAGGAGTGATGAGAAGAGGGTAGTGTGGGTGATTTTTATAGTGGAGAAGAGGTGGGTTTTCTTAATATTTTGATCACTGGCTTATAATATTCCAATAAGACATGAAATAGTAATGATTAAATGACAAAAAAAAAAGAGTGCATGTGAGTTAAAGATAATGGCCTTACATAAGCCATTCATTAGCTGATGACATTATAATTTATGTATTTAACATTTCTTGTAAATTATTATATTTTTCTATTCACCAAAAAAATCAATTATTTCTAAAATATTTCAAAAATTTAACCTAACCATTTTTCGACATGTAGAATCAAAAAATGAAGTCCATTTTTCAAAAATAATTTTAAAAATATTATTAAATTAATTTTTAATTAAAATCATAATTTACATTGAAAATATAGATTTTAAAACTATAACTAATTTTATAATGAATTAAAAAATTACATAAAGTATTATAAAATTTTCCAAAAACTAGAAAAGAATAATTTATGAATAAATTTTATCGGAGTACATTTTATTTTTTAATTATTAAATTATTAAAAATATTTCTATTAAATATATATTACTTATAAAAAATACCCACACCATGTTATTGTCACATATAAGATGGATAAATTTTATTTATAATTTCATTGGTAAGGTCACTATTTAGTTGGACAATATACAAATCATAAGGTTCATATTACTATTCATAAGGGTAACATTACTATTCCTAAGGGTTAGTTAATATTCACCAAAAATTATTTTTGTCTTTTCAGAATCATAAACTTTTAATAATCGCAACTGTGTGTTAGATTTTTGAAATTAAAATCACAGAAGTGACAATATTATGTTTAAAGAGGTCTTTGATTTTCTTTAATAATAAATGAGGCTTCGACCCCAACCTTTAAAAAATATGACATACTTATAATAAGGGAATATCCATTTAGAAAACATTTGGTAATTACATTATTCTGATTTTATGAAATTTGTCCCCCAAAATTTCATTTTACATTATATGCCATAAATAGGTTTGGTTACTTTCCCTTCATTGCCTCCTCTAGTTCCCATGTTTTTTCTTCATACTTATAGTTCATCCATAGTACTTTGACCTAGTGAGTTGTCATGTTAGGTATAACATTATCCTTATGTTCTACGATCTTCCTTAGGTGATCCTCGTAAAAAATATCATTCCCCAATTGTTCCACTTATGAAGAGAGTACATGTGAAGGATTCATTATGTATTTCCTTAAGAGGGATATATGGAAGACATTGTGTACTTTAGACAAGCTAGGTGTAAGTTCCCGTCGATAGGCGATAACCCCGACACTATCAAGAATATTGAAGGGGATGATGTACCTGGGACATATATCTTTCCATTATTCCCAAATCTCATGGCCTTATTCTAGGGATATTTGAATAGAAATAACATATATCCAAATTTGAACTCAAGGTCTTGTTGAAGATTGTCTACATAACTCTTTTGTCAACATTGGGATTCCTTGATGTGTTGCTAAGTGGTTTTCACCTTCTTTACCACTTCCTCAACCATTTATGGTCATATTATCTTATGCTTGCTGACTTCATCCCAACACACCAATGTTCTGCACCTTTTCCCACAATAGGCTTCATATGGTGCCATAGGGATGCTCAAGTGGATAATGCTGTTATAGGAGAATTCAACTAGTGGAAGATGTTTCTCTCATAGACTATTGACCTCCATATAGAATTCTCTCAATATATCATCTAGTGTCTGAGTAGTTCACTGACAATAAGTAGAGAACTCTTTTTGGTAAATAGTGATGCTTTAAAGAGGGATTTGGATGTGTGAGCACTGGATAAAATATAATATCTTTTCAATGGATTCAATCCACTGTTCTACCAGGAGGGGATCAAATTATCCACTAATCATGGGAGGCCTTTGCCGTTGAAGGATTATACCAGATATTTCTCATTCCTTGGGGGTGGGGGTAGGGTGTTCCACGTGATTCATGTTATTTTTCATTACATGAGTTAGTTTAAAATGTACTGTTATGATATTTTGAGAACCCACTCCCATCATATTTGGTATATCATTAGTACAATCATCACATTCCCTATAAAATTTATTATTATCCCATGTTCTTCAATTTATTTCCATTACCTATGAAAAAGAACAAAAAATTAATGGAATTCAATACTTAACTATTGATCATAAAAAGAAAAAAGTGAACATAAAAGGGTAAACTTGTAAAAGAGAAGTATATTCTATCTTTTGATTCCATAGTTTTCAATCTAGGTTATCCTTGATTTATTTCCTATTATATATTTTTATAGAATTCATTAATTTTTTCCATTAATAATGGTTTGTAATAAGATCATAAATTTACCAAAGCATATAACCTAGTATTGTCAAACCAAGAGAGCAGCAAGTCCTATTGTTGTGAACCATTTTCTATTTGAGTCTAGGTCAAAGAGGTGTTTTCGGGTTTTACCAATATATACATCTATGCTAGAGCCACCTCTACCAGTTTTTATCTATACATTGACATATATTCTTTATAAACCACTTACTCTATAACTACCAAAATTAAGGTATGTTTTCCTGTAGTTAGTCTCACTTTTAATTTTCTTACTATAGTTCTCTATTCCTAATCTACAAAAATATATATTTTGTACTCCTATACCAACTTTCAAAACCCTAGAATTTTACACATAACATTACATGATATTAAGCATAATTTAACATCAGATTACAAGACATTGATCCTGAAGTCTGTAGTCTTTCATTTCTAGGTACATAAAACATAAAACATGGGATTGAAAAATTATTCTTTATTTAATATTAATAATGTACTCTTAACATCCATTATGTTCCAACATCTTCACAGGGTTACCTGGGGATAACATAGAATAGAGATGAGATAAAACCCAGGGGAAAAACTGTAGGAACGAAGCATTAGAACCTAGGATAGTAGACAAGACATTATGATATTAAAAGGTATGTAACATATGGAATCATAACATATAAACATGGAATCATATAAACATGGTGGCATATTAATGTTTCAGAAACATAAGAAATGAATTTATCATGAGTCAAGGCTAACCACCAAGATTATTTGACATGGTTTCACAAGCCAAGGATAACCGCCAATACTTTTTCAGATGGTAGCACAAGCCAAGGATAACCACCAAGACCATCGCACATAATGTCTAATGAGACTCAACATTACCCAATAAATTTGAGCTCTATCTAGGAACATCCATCTAATATATTCATGAATATGTTTCCACATAAATAATCATACTTAATCAATATTACATAAACATAATGGTTAACCATGGAAGGAATTGGGTGCCATAATCATGTCATAAAGCAAAAAAAAATGGGATTATCATAAAAGTTTCCATGAAATAATAGATCTAAAATATACATGAACATACATAAGGTAAAATAATCAAGTTTCATGTTATGTGATGTCAAGTATAAGTGACAACATTTATGAAAAGTATTTAATAAATTTTAGTTTTAAAACATTTTTCGGTAGTTTTATCTAAAATATTATAGAGATTTTAAAATAGAAAAGAGGAAAATCCTTTTTATAATACAACAAGATAACCAAAAATGTTTTAATATTAAAATTAAATGATTTAATAAAGGCAATTGTTGATTAAATCATAAGATAGAGTGACCTTGAAACCGGGTAAGAATTCGAGAAGTTCCCTCAAAACAGGTTTGCTTATCGGGAGGTATTAAGGAGGGAATTACTGAAAACATGTCTACCCCAAAAAGAGAATGGTGAAAGGGTCTTCATAAATGAATTTGGTACATTTAGAAATCATTTATAAGATGAAAATAAAAATTAAATATAACTTTATTTTTTTAAAAGGAAGATAATGTAACCCGATGGAAAAAAGGAGGTTCAGGATGAATCCCTTATAGATTATAGGGATGGTATTAGGTGTAATTATGATTGCTTAGCTAGAGATAAAGGGGTCTATAATCACTTATAAATCATGAGGTAAGTATGGGGTAGGTGTGAAATTATACCCCATCATTAGGTATTACACCAAAAATGACATAAAATTGAGGAGATTCATGAATTGATGTGACAAAGAGAGGATCACTTACCTTATGACTGATGGTGTTCTTCACATGATCATAATGACCAGAATAATGAAATTAGGTTCATTATGTAATAATTAATGAACCTATACTACATTTTATTTATTTATTATATCATTATTAGGTCCATCCATGTCTTTTTTGATGAATTAATAGGTTAAAGTTAATTGTTTGGGAGCGTTTTCTTCCTTAGTTTTATTGATCGGTTCATTTATATTCATGTTTAAATAAACATGTATGATGATAATGGTTTTAAAGAATTGATGTTATATGAAATTAGTGAACATAAAATATAATAAATGGTTATAAAATTTATTTGAGTATTTGCTGTGAAGTTGAATCATTATGTAGAACATTAATCATAACCACATGGATTAACGTGGCGATTTCTCTCACCATTAACTTATTTTATATTATTAATTTACATCATGTTTGGAAAAGTATTATAGAACACCACATAAGATAAAATTCATATATTATGATCCGGTGAAACCATTAAAAAAATTTCATGAAAATTCTAGAACATGTTAATGAAAATTGAAAAACTCATCGTCCTTGAATGTGATAAATAAACACATCTCAGATAGTGTTCTGGATTCTTCATTTAAAGAATGTGAAAAGGGAGATGATAATGAATTATAATAGTATCATAATGAAATTAATTTAAATTTATGGTACTCGATTTGTCATAAAATTTGGATGAGGAGAGGTTAGGAAAGAAAAATGAACAAAGGAACATGAAAAGAGAATGAATGAAAAGAAAAGAGAAATTTTCCTCTTCATTCAATCTTTGTTGAGAGCCTGTTAAGGGAAGAGGATTTGGTATTTTGAGGATACCAAGTGATCGTAGACATGAGGGAGGATCTTTGTGGATATTTGGGATGAATTTAGGGATTTCATAAGGCATGAGAGGAGTGAAAAGAATTGGGGAGAGTGTGTGGTATATATATTTGAGGGGAGGAAAATTTACTTAAAATTTTAATCTATAGATTATTATTTTCCCATATGAAAATAAATAGTAATGATTACATGACCAAAAAAAATTAAAGTGGTAAATATAGTTTTAGATAATGTCCTTATATTATCCATATATCATCTTATGACATCATAATTCATGTATTTAGCATTTTTCATAAATTGTCGTGTTTTACTAATCACCAAAAATTTAGTTATTTCAAAAAAATGAAAAGAGTTCACCCTAACCAATTTTCAACATGTAGAATCCAAAAATGAAGTCCATTATGGAAAAATAATTTTATAATTATGATTAATTAAATTTTTTATTAAAATCATTATTTACTTGTAAGATACAGATTTTAAAACTATAACTAATTTTATATTGTATTTAAAAATTACACAATGTCTTATAAAATTATATTTAAAAAATAAAAAATTATTTTCAGAATATATTTTATGAAAACAATGTTTATTTTTTATTATTATATTATTCATAAATTTTTAATTAAATATATATGAATTATAAAAAATAACAACACTATCCTATTTTCACTTATATGATTAAAAAAATTTATTTATAACTTCATTGGTAATGTTATAATTTTCTGGGTTGATTTACTAATCATAATGGTCATATTACTATTCATAAGGGTAATATTACTATTCATATAGGGCAGTTACTATTCCCCAAAAATTAATTTTTTTTCTTATCAGACTCCAAAAATCTTAGTGATCATAACCATGTATGTCAGATTTTGAAATTCATATCCTAGAAGTGACAAAATTATGATTAAAGCTCACATAGTACATCATAGTTCATTGTGTTTTGATTTTATGAGATTGCATGACATAATTATAATAATTTAATTTCCATTGATAATAAATTGGTTCATTCTAGTTTCTAATATAACTAATGGATATTAAGGTAGGATTCCAGAAACCCGGGGGTGCTTGCATGTCATCCACCCTAGCTGAATATGGATTGCCATATTGTGGGATTTCAACCTTTCATGTCCGAGGTTCTTCGAGGAAAGCAATGAGATAATCTATAATTTCATATTCGTTGGAGTAACTTTCATGATGAGGATTACTAACCACCAATTCACTGATAATATCATTAATATGATATGCAGGCTTAGAAGCTTACAGAGCGGCTGGTGGAGGGTCCAAAATAGCAGCTGGTGGAATTAAGGGAGAAGCATCTGATTTGGTTTCAGAGGGAGGTTATCATTATTCTTGAGTGGATTTAGTAAAATTTATTGGTCTCTATTTACATAGACTTTGGTTTCTTCCCTATCAGGATGTGAGAGGTTTTCAAGACTATATGGAGGAAACTGGTCGAGGAGGACCTGTGGCTGCCCATTGAGCCCCAGTGGATGAGGGATGTGATTTTTATGAAGATCGCAACATTCTGGGTGTTTCTCTTTGAGGATCTCAACTAGGAGATCTTCAGTGATCCTCCATTGTAATAAAATATCTTAGAGTAAGGCTGCCATATTATGATCAGCTGTTGTCCCTAGCATGAAATCTGACGGGTCAGGTGGTTTGGAAGTCATAATATGTCCTTTACTCTTGTTGGAGATCTTACATATGTGAAATGATTCTAAGGGGTACATAAGGACATGTTCCACCCTTTGTAGGTGAGTTTGAATACATGTTGGGTCCACCAAATGTGGCACTAGCCCTAGGTGAGAGCTCCCTTCCTGAAATCCAACACTGGTGTCCCTATCTCTACTTATCTTAGGGACAAACATTTTTTATATGATGATGACTGGAGGAATATCTTCAATGTCTCTAGGAAAATCATGATTTCAAAGTATATGACTTAAGTGGAGGGAAGTGTATACCCCGTGCCCAAGATATTAACATATTGGTTTGCCTCGTCAATACCTATAAAAAGCACTGTGATGATCTAAACACATCTAAGTTAAAGGTTAAGGTGGTAACCGGGCAATGAAGGATGATGCACAATAGGAAGTGCATCCAACTCAACCATATAACATTGGAGTTTAATGTCATTGAAATGATCCCATCAATTTAGGTGGAGCACTTTACTATTGTGGAGGAACAAATGTGATTCTTAGATGGTCTAAAGAAAGCACAAAATCACATCTTGAGTGAGGGACTCAAAAAATTAAAAATCAAGAACTGTAATTGTCAATAACATCTAGGAAAACTAATCTATGGAAAGGTTGTCCCACATGATTCCCTGATCATAAGTGGGACCCAACTCTTGGATGCCCCAATATCTAATCATTACATGATGAGACATTAGAAACAGAACAAATATAGTCCAATTTGGTGGTCGACTTACCTATAGAGACTATAGGATTATCTAACTGATCACAGTATGCTCAGACATTTCATGGGGGAATTACTGACAACATCATCACATCTTTGAAGGATGGGGTTCTAACCATGGATACATGAGTGAGGGTGGAGAAAGTTGTATGTGGGTCCATAGGGTGTTCATGGTCAATCATATCCCAGAAATATTCATCATGATATCTTATGGAGGTAGATAATGAAGATGGAAAAGTTATATATGACTACCCCAATGGGATCCAAGTCTTACACCTCTTGCACGTACCTAGAATATGATCCAGGGAACTTGTGAACATCACTTTTTGGGTTGATTAATAACACTCACCATTTTCCTACCATAGACACTTATTTAGAGGATTGAGGTAAAGGCTCCATCATTAAATCACACTAGACATTAGAATATGAGATTCGAATGGAATTGAAAACTACCTAGCATTTCTCAGAGATACTCATTAACTAGAAAAATTTTACCAATTTAACAAAAGATGGTTCTTCAGAGTAAGGAAATTCCTCCGCATGAGGAGGTACTTTATGATGTCAATTTATTACACCGAGAGGACCTCTACTTTGTTTTTATGAGATATGGGGAGGACCCCCGTATCGCTCATCCCTGGAGTGGAGAGGACCTCTTTTATAGTTGTTTGTAGTGAAGGGAGGACCTTCATGCCCCATGAAATTGAAACAATAGGGAGAACCTTTGTTTTACTCATCAATAACATAAGGTGGGAATATTTATTTTTTTAGTGTAGAGGGGATGTACTATACTTTTATGAGTTGAGGGGTGATGATAACCAAGGCGTATATTGAGCTGGATATGAGGATGACCTCAATAAGGAGAAACATGAGTATGGGGAGGACCTTCATACAGGTTCTGGATGCATGGGGAAGAACCTATGGTGGTGAGTTCTAGAGTAAGAAGGGAAACTACATGAGCTAATTGATACATGGGTAGAACATCCATTTTGGTAACATATGACATAGGGATGAACTCTTTATTTGTTGAGAATGATAGAATGGGGAGGGCCTGCATAGTAATCATCAATGAGGTGGGAGGGACTGTGATTTGATTATTTTAAACGAAGTGAGGACCTAGATTGAGCTGGTGGTGACATGGGGAGCTCCTCCATTATAATGTTTTAGGGATTGGTTCAGACCTCCACTCTTGTTGGTTTTAGTGAGTGTAGGAACTCCATTATGATCAGTGATGATGAATAGAGGGCCTTTTCTTGGATTATTGATGCTGCGGGAGGACCTCAACATGATCTTGTAGGGATGAAAGTAGGACCATAATTTTAATGGTTCATGGAATAGGAAGGCCTCTATATCTAGAACCATAGTCATGGGAAGGACCTCCATTATAGATGTTGAAATGGTGGGGAGGACCTCAACATTGTTCGATGCTAGGAATATTGGGTGGTCCTCTATTTTGGCACTGAGAGTAAGGATAATCTTTACATTGGTCGGGGATGGTATAAGGAGAACCTCGATACTAGATCTAATCATTACGAGTCATCCCACAATGGTTTTTGTTGGTTCTAGAATTCCAATGTGTCAAGCCATCCTACCAGTGAGGAGGTTGAGGTCATGATTTTAATCAGGTGTTGATGGCATTCGACTTTATAGTAGAAGTAATTTGGTGGAATGCACCACTATTGTCGTGGTCTATAACAGCCTTGGTTGTTGATTCCTACTGACGAGAATCTTCCTAATCCTGGTCCTGATTTTAGAATTTGGCAAACTGAACTAGGGATGGAGAAGAAGGGGCATAGAAGCCTTGTTCATTGACCCAAATTATTGGCTGATGGTTTAATTGATGAGGGTTGGTGGGAGCCCTCCATGAAACTCTAGAGTGGTGTTTATTTCTGGGGTTACCTGACTATCCCCTACCTCTTATCTGTAGGGGATCAAGTTGTAATAACTCTCATAGTAGAATTTACTGAAACGGTAGGATGTTAAAGTAAGGAGTAGTGGCATCTTGTCTGACCCTTGTGGGTGGTGGTGACAGCGCGACATAAAAGGCTCCAGGTCCTCGACATCTATTTCATTCATGAAAATGACCCCCTTTTACATGTATCAGAGTATGATGGTGTCTATCAACCTCATATAAATTATTATTGACTATATGATGGGGTGTGGACACTTGGTATCTATAGCCGTGGCCGATGTCATGGCACATGTGGAGTCTTGAGGGGTTACCGAAAAGTTGTTACACCATTCCTAGTGCCTCAAGGTGGAAGGAGGTTGATTTCCTATAGCATGGGTCCCAAAAAGAATGATTATTTTTATGTTAGTATAGATATTATGAAATTAATGCTAAATTACCCATAATCATCCAATCATGCATGGTAGGTTAGAGAGATAGACATTGACAATGTCACAGTCCAGAATTCCCAATGATTAACTACCCCAATATCTGGTCTGTTCTATGCTATGTCCACTATTTTCAAGGAAATACTTCATGATCAATATATGGATCTAATGATATTATCATCTATGGATGCCTCAAATGGTAATAATCCCCATGTTGAGGAGAAGATTCCATGTTGGGTTCACCATTTCTATTTATGATTATTTCTTAAAAGTATGTCTACCAGACATGTTTTTATTCACTAAAATCACATTATTACGTTTTATTCCCAATTTCCATGTTCTGGGGACATCCATATCTTTCATAATGATGATTTATCCTTGATTGAAATTGGATTATTGGATTTTGCTTCACCATTACAAGGATTCCTCTTTAGAACCTTCCTCATAGCCCAGGTCTCCTTCAAAAATTAAGATGTGTTCATGAAACTCATTCATGGTTCCGTCACTTTGTGCATGCTGGTTAGTCATGATTCATCCATCTAGACATTCCAAGGTGTCTTTACAGTGAAGCAACATTCGTTTAGGGGAGTAGTCTTGTTGGGAATCACTGGCATGTCTGGATGATAGAGCATTGGTCACATATTTTCTTCCCCATATGAGGCCTTCTCAAGGGAATAAAACCCAATGCATCACACATAAATAATAATGTATATTGTTCCATAGGTCTTTATTTCAGGGTTTTCTTGATTTTTCCCATTTTAATGATGATTTTAGATGAGCGTGTAATATCATGGAGAGACGGGATGAGTTTGATCATTACAACTTATGGGGATGAGATAGGGAGTTTGATCCCTAAGATGGACTTGCTGGATGGTTAAACATATATATGTGATAGAATTATTGTGGTGAAGAAACCTAGATTGTGTGCCTCGTAAAGAGACAACATCGCACTATAAAGGGTAATCTTTAAACCATTGGAGGTGGATCAAAGAGAGTGTAACCAAATGAGTGGATCACCAAGGTTCACTATTGGTTGGGATTGAACCTCATGGAGGCATCATATGATCCATCTTAAGAAGAAAAGGATCAAAACCCATTTTTCACTGGGGTTGGAATGGTTGGTGTGTATGTATTGTTATGGGTGATGGGATTAATCCTTATGGAGTATTCCTATGAATCCCAATTTTTTGGGAATCAATGTCCTTGTAGTTTTTATGGGGAATTAGGACTTATAACCAAGGAGGTAGACTATCAGATGGAGGTGGATAAAATGTCATGATATTTCCTGGATGTGATGACCCATGAAAAATTATCATGGATGATGGATTATGTAGTATGTATTAGAACACCCCATGAAGGTGAATTTGGGGGATGTGTACCATAATAGAATGGTTCCAAATCATGATGGTATATCTCTAGTTTGAAGTACCTGAATTTTCCAATGGACAGGATTGAACCTCAAGGATTTGTCGTATGTACCAAACTCAAGAGGACATGATCAAATCCTATATAGTTAGATATGGGGATGAGACACCATAGGAGGTAGCCTAGATTGCAGTAGGGCATCTTATTATTGATATTGCACTGAATCGATCCATTGGACCTGATAGGTCTTATGCATGATGGTAGACTATATGGATAGATAATGATGGATACTCTAAGAGGGATTCCTATTGTGATAAATAAGGGTTTTATAGTAACTATTGACATCTATGACCATGCAAGTAATGCTCCGTGTGAGAAAAAAGTTGGAGCAGCAGACCAAACAGTCGTGTCACAAAATATGCATCAACCGGAGATGTCCTGGGAATAATTTGTAGAATATTCTTAAGGAGGATGTAATTATTTGTGATGAGGATCACATTCCATATAGGTAAGAGTTTTTTCCATGTCATTTAGACATATTCCATCTTATCAAAGGAGGTGATGAGGATTATGTGGAGACTTCCTAAGGCACACATGGTGATAAATCCAAAAGAGAGATAATTAGAGATCTGATGATGTGGGAAGCAATTGGCTCTCAATGACCATACACTCCATATTTATATGTATAGGATTTTATTTTCCATCACTCGTACATGGTAAAATCCAACGATTTCATCACATGGAGAGATCACTTTTTAATGTCATGTGTCAAGGACGTGTGTTCTTAGTAGTGTAATTTCCCAATGTTCGGACATGGGGGACTCACTCCTCACCCATTAGGAATACATAAATGATTCCTCTCATCACATGGGGAAGGGAAGACATGTTCATTGTCATCTGAGAATTATGTGGAGTATAGATCGATAATGGGTTACATGTTAGTGTGGCTATATAGAAAATTTAAATCCATTACATTAGAAATTCTGAAAATAAATAGGTAGGGAAATGCACTAGGGGGAACCACACGAGGGACTTAGAAATCACTATGAATAATCTTGGAGGTCCTTATAGAGGATTTGTGTATAGGACATTGGAGTCACAAATAATATGTGATAAGGCATGGGGTTTTAGTGAAAATGAAACCATTGGAGTCTTAATGAGAGGCTATACAAAATATTGGAGGGAACCACAAAAAAGGATGGGTTGAGAACAATATTTTGTAGTGATCTTGACTAAGGTTAGTCACAAGAAGATAATTTAGTGTGTACACCATTTTTGCGAACAAAATGTGGGAGAGGGTCAAACCCATGTTGGGACATGTTAAGGGAGTCTAATAAGGTACCTGTCATTCTAGATCTTATAAATTTTTGGTTCCATGGTCTATCATGATGTTGAGGAAGATTCTTACATGCAACAAATAAATTGTGAGACATCAAGATGATCACCCCAAAGAAGGGGGTGACTGTGAACTTATAGGCACAAATCTCAAGAGGTAGCATGTATGATTATCTAAGTGAATGATTAATTTCATGTAGTTGAGCTTCGATGAGAACAGAAAGGCCTATTTTTCATCGCACTAAGCATGAAATGGCCATAAAAATTGCACTAGATCTTGTAAACAACATCCATCTCTTGAATTCATCTTCCATAGTAAATCCTGCTAGTCTCTATGGAAAATTAGAAACATACATCTCATTGAGCTTGTAAGATAATTTCTTGTGGATTATGGTCCTTTACAGATAACTAGAATATTGTGTGCACCTAGCTTGGTATTCTCAGCAAGCATCCTTGAAGTTAATGATTCTTTTAGATTACCAAAATATGACCTTGGTAGTCTTGTGCGATCTTCGGTGCCAACAATACATAATCTATCATAATGAAAAACAAAAATAAAACTTTATAGTGTAAGGTGTGTATTTTTTATGTAAAATTAAATCTCTCTTTGTATATCAGATAGTGGATACTATTGTGGAACATATTAAAATAAGGTTAATAACTGTTAAAAATATAGTTTGAGTACTAATATAATCTTTACTTCATGAATGATGTGTGGAATTATGGAACCAAACCTCGCACCAAACTCCCTTGTGATATGATGTGGATACTTCAAATAATCTTTGGGAAGATTAATGAAATATTTTTTTAACCATTGAATTCATCTCTAAATATTTCAAAAAACATAAATCAATTGTAACATTTAGTTTATAACCCAACATTTTGAATGTACCATCTCCAACGCATTGTAAATATATCATTAAAAAGTGTACATACTATTATAGTGAGAATAACCTGTAATTTCTATATTTATTACCTTGATATTCTATTAGATATCTATATAATTCCATTTAATGGGGAAATATTTGTTCTCTAAATTTACATCTTATAGATAGTTAGTGTTTTAGTTTTCCTTATTTAGGTAACTACATTCATAGGTGATGTAATTAAATGTATTGTTTACTAATATCATGAACATGATAGAATTAATTAACAATAGATGGGTCTTAATAATTATATTCTTAAAATTTATATGTATGTTTGATATTAAAAATTGTATCCGGAATTTGAATATTCCCTGCCCAATTTTATATAATCTCATGGAATAATCCCTTAGTGGTTTGTTTATGTTGTCTAACATTTGGAATTCAATCAGTATAAGATCGTTAATTATTATCCATGTTTTTTATTTAAATTGATATGGTTTTTTTTATCAGTTTTATTTTATTTTCGATTTATTTTCATCATATATATTAATTTATATTATAATTATTTGAATATTATGTTTTGATATCTTGTACTACATGATGTTCCAAACTGAGCATTAAGCATACCCAAATTTTCCTTATTTCCCACCTCAAAACATGAAGGGAACAATTATTTGAAGGATATTAATGTAGATAAAATATATTTAATGGATTTTTATGTATTATATTATGTTCTCCTGCATAATTATAGAAATATTTATGTTTCTTGTCTGCTAAGACTAATAGGCTATTGGATCAACTAGTAACTCTTGTGTTTTGTAGAAATAATTTAACAAAACTACCAGCTTTGGATTATTAGAGTTTGTGATGTTAGGATGTAAAATTTAGTATAATGGTTCATTTTTGTTATATATGGAGGGATGTTGAGGTGATTTATACCATTTGAGGCTTCTATTTTTAACACATTTTTGTCATTTGAATTGGCATCAAATAAACATCGATAGTGTTAATTGTTTTGAGTTAATTTTTTTGGGTATTTTTATATTATTACAATATGATTAGTAGTTATATATTTATATTTGGAGTTGTATCAATTTTTTTTAATATTGTGGTGATGTATATGTCACACCAAGTTCCATGTATTTAAATAAAACATCTAGTTATTACCATTATGATTAAATTTTTTATTTAAATTTACTTAGATTTTTTTTCAAAAATAGATATCTACAAAATGGTGTGACAACTTTTTTTCATTCATTTGAGAATTTTTTTTATTATTTTGTATATTAAGGGAAAAAAATTGGGTTTTTTATTTCATGGTTTATTTTGGATGGGTGTGGTATTTTGAAAAATAAACTTCTTTAATTCATTTATTGTTTAATGTTTTTTGGATTAAAGTTTGATACGGTCAAGGTGTGAATCTAGGATGATGTAAAATATAGGATGATATTTTTCTTGTCTGATAAGAAATAATACATGACACTATGACACGGTATGACATAACATGTAATGGTTGAATAGGGGGTTTATATTTTTTTTATTATAAGTTTAGGATTATTATTTCATGTTCATGGTCTCAAAATGACATGGAAAGTGTAAAATTAAATATTCAAAACAATTTATTTATTTTTTATGTAGAAAAATATTGATAAATTATAAAGCTATTTCATAGTTACCTAGATAATATCAAAGGTAACTGTGATATTTTAATTGGTCATATGTCTTGTAATAAACATGGAGTTGTAGGATAATGATATTGATTTTGATATTTAGAACAGAAAATCAAATTTACAATGAAAAATGAGAGTGATGTGAGATGTTGTTATAATGTGAAGTGTTAAATGAATTTACTAGAGTATAATAAATTACAATGAAGATGACAATCATATAATAAATCATGATTATAAAATATACAACCATAAATTTTATAATTTATATAAATTAAATTTGATAAATGAAGTAACACATAAATCATTATTACTTTTTAATATGAAGTGATGTTTTATGTTTCTTCTTGTTGAATTTATCATAATTATTTATTCTTTCATCATGATCTATCAATGAATATAGTAATGGTATATAATGTTTTTGATTATTGTTTTAACTCATTGTTTGGTTAATATTTCATTGTTTAAATAAGTAATTTGAATGTAATGTATGTCGATAAAAATGTTAGATATTTTATTAAAGGCTAAAGAATCATATTCTTATATCTCTTCAATATTATTAGTTTTCTTTGTATATAATGTAAATTTTTTAAAATATATTTTTATGTTTCATAATGTTAATGAAAAACCCTGATTTATAGTACATTATGATTAAAAAATCATATGATGAAATGGTTTTTGGTTTGGTGAATGATATATATTTATATTTCAATTAAAAAACAAGTAAATTTATTATTCCAAAAATGTATTCATTGTTAGAGGGTTTTATTTTTTAACTTTTTGATTAATCTCATCATTACTAGATATTAGAAATATTCATATGATTAAATAATATATAAGGGAATGAATGTAATATTCCATGATGGTATACTAGAGGTGAAGCCTAAAATAAATGGATACACTGGTAAAATGCAATAATTGTGTATCCTTTAAGATACTACCACCTTTTATAGTATATTTTTAGTAATTGGTATCGAATTTTTTTTCTAGTATTACATTCAAGATAAAAATTATGAATATTATTTTAATTTGTAGAGTGCTATTAATTTTATATGTTTATTTTATTTTAATTGTATTGGTCATAATGGATCACATAAATTTAGTGGATGGAAATGATGATTGGAAATCTTATTGAGTAGATTTGTGTATTTCAAAACATATTCGACTTATATATATATTATCAATTATATTAGATGTCCTTGATCATTTTACACATGGTTATTTTTATCATGTGTAAGGTGTTTCATTTAGTACACTTGAATAGAAGAATATAGATATTGATGTTCATTCTCATAATAAAATTAATTATTTATATTAAAATATTAAAAAATAAAAATTCCTAGGATTAAGATAGTAAATAGAATATTGGATAATGTTTTTAACACATTTTTGTGATATAAAAATATAAGTAGAGGTAAATTGTTGATTTTTAATTTTAAATGTAAATAAATTGAATTACAAAAATATAAAACATTCAAGATTTTTTTATATGATTCAATAGTTTCATGAGAATAATTAATATTTTTATTTAAACTCATTTAGATTAAATTAATGTATATAAATAGTATTTTTATTTAATATAAAATCTAATTCCAAGGTATAAAAACTTTATTATAGTGATATTGATATATTTTTATTTGTTTATGTTAATAGAATAATGGATTCATAAGAAATAAGTAATAAATAAACCCATAAGTAGAACCATAAATCTTTGAAATAAATCTCCATTAAATTATATAATTTTGGGAAGATACAAATCATACTTGATGAAGAATAAGATAAAATATTTGATAAAGAATAATTTTACTTAATTTTTTAATATTATCATCATTCGTGCGATGAAGTGATTGGAATGTTGATGGAATTCACTAAATAAATTATCCAATGAACTGACTAAAATGTTGCTAAATTGGATATTTTGTAGCCAACTATCCATTTGAATGGAAAAATAAAGTGAATAGGAATTAGATTCATAAAAAATTACCTTTATTGTGACTTCATGAACCCGAATTCCATTAAGAGATGCCCTGAGTCTGGTTTTCCACAAGGAAACAAGGGAATCCCCCAAAATTCCAGTGGCTTCCAACTAGAAATGATTCCCTAGGGTGTGTTTGTGAAGACACTATTCCACAATTAAAAAAGTGTATCATAACAGATACAAGATATAATAATAAAATAATGGAAGTTACGTAAATAGATGGAATAGATGAACTAGACAATAAAAACAGTAGACGAGTAACCCGCTGTATCGGAAATATGATATAACAACAAGAAAGTGATAATAGTTTTTGAAATTTGAGATAATTTATTTCATATATATATATATATATAAATACATAAAAACTTGTATATAATGTATCATGTAATACATCACATTCTATATGGAAATAAGCTAAAAATTATACAAGCATGTCAAGCTCCATCACAGTCATTTTCTAACAAGCTCCATCCTAATAAATGTAGTTAATATTAGGTGTCAAAAGTGGGATGAATTCCATTATCAGTAACCCCTTACATGCAATTTTTATGATTACCATTGGCATCCAATATATGGTGTGAGATAAATATCATTTTTTACCACCAATGGTATCTATAACATCCATTCTGTATAATATATACTGATACACTGTACAAGAATTAATATATGAAAGTAATTATGTAAAATAATGTATATAACCAAGTACCTCCTTCGGTTTCATTGTGTGTCTGATCATGTTTAAATTTCATTAATTAATTTGGTTTCTATTTATATAGTAATCCACATGATGTATAACAAAAATTAATATCATTTGGTGATAATATTAATAATAAAGGATCTAAGGTATAACTTGACATCCATGGTGATGATAATAATGCAGAGGATACTAGTTAATAACCAAGGAATCCACGAACTCAGTTATCAAACCAACTCCGTAATAAACTATTAATTGGATAAAAGGGGTCTATGATTAATCAAATTGGGAATCTCCCAAGGCATTCCACTGATAAAGGATTCTATCCAATTCTAACGAATACTTCCATAGTAAAATAGGAAAAGTAATTATTTGGCACAATGGATGTATCCACAGAGCCTAATGTTCATAAACATAACACATGATCCAATGAGGGTATATAATGAATCCTTTGATAATAATTTAGGGATCCTATGGTGTTATATTAGGCATATACTAGTATAGAAAAATTTGGTTCCATTGGGGTATAAACACTGTCAACTATCATTCCTAAATTAAAATGGAATCCATGAGAGCTCAAGGAATTCCCTCAACAATCCAAGGGTAGATCATGTAGGACCTCTCATATAAATATATCATGGTATATATGAAATCAACAACTTATAATTAATTCATCATTTAGTTAAGACATATAATCTTCATGCCATTAAAAAAGTCAAATAGTTCATTCTATATCATTTTAGTGTGGAAATGTTAAAGGACATGGAAGGATTTAGTACATTAATCACATATCATCTACAGTTTTCACTCCTTAATCCTTAATTATTATTACAAGGTGGTCTATAGATGTGCAACCACATATTATTCGAATATAATAAACCAGGGAAACTGATATTCATAATGTATTTTCCAATAAACAATTTAATCTTTTTTTAAAGGTTGGGGTCGTAGCCTCATTCATTATTTAAAGCAAAGAAAAGACCTCTTTTAAATTGGTTGAGTGAGACCCATTACATAGCCCAAAATATTATGTTATAGTATCAAATTAAAGGGATAATAAATACCAATTCAATAGTTATTTTTTATGGAAGTTCATACCATTAGTAGGGTACAGCCATAACACACTCGAATGGTGGCACATACGAACCTAAAAACCCAGTAAAGGAATAATTAAAGAAGAAACCCTATATGGGTTATTCTAAATTGAGATCATAAATTAAATATAGTGATAATATATATATAACAAGGGTCTGATAATACAATTCTAAAGACTATTATAAAGGAACATGTATTTAATAGGACATTCCTAATGAAAAGGGGTATACAAACTATGATAATTTTTGAAACAGAGAAACATAAGGTGTGATTTATAATCCACCTACTATATTCCCATAAAAATCCCCTCATCTTGTAATGATCATTATTTTGTACTAGATCAGAATAAATATGGAGAATGGATCAACACCTTCAAGAAAGTGTATACGGGTTTACACCAAAAAAACCCCAATATATACAAAGAGAAGTGGTGAACCAAGACAATGGAGTGAAGGAAATACGAGTGTTCATCCAACATGACATAAGGATATGAAAGAGAAGATAAGATAGAGGAATGGTGTAAGAACCTACATTAGGGATCCTTGTGGTGCTTCTGCACATGATTGAGGAGTGGTGGGGGATAAGGTTCTATATAAAATTGAGTCCCCTACATGTTTTTTTAAAAACATATTGGATATTTATATGATGAGTATGTTCCTCATACATGATGTAAATATTAGATCCCTTCTCCTGGTAAAAAACCTCTTCATGATGTGAAAATATACTTTAAAAGATATTACAAGTCTTTCAATGTTTACACAGTTTGTATTCTAACTACACATCATCTAACTGTCCTCCAACCAACCCTTTTTCCCCATGCTCCCCACTTCCCAAAAACAGAATGACCTTCCCTCAGGAACAATTATCAGTTTATATCAAAAATTGAACAGTAAAAATATATTAACTAATAGATAAAATGATCAATAAATAAAATAAACACCAGGTTATTATAGTATTACACCTATAAAAGAACCCTTAATTATGTAAACCTTTTATGGGTGGTGAAACACAGATTCATAACAACTTCATCAATTGAGAATGTATGTCAGCCTCCCAATCACAAGGCTCATACAATTTTTTTATACTTCTAGCATAGTTATTAAAGGGGATTACCAACCTTATAGATCCTACATTCCCTAGAAAATGATATTTATAAGATACTACTCAAATAAATCATCAATTTTTAGATCAATTCCATGGTATCAAATATATGAGACCGTTAGACATGATAATGGTGAAGCTTTTAATTTTGGTAGATGTAATGAATGGAATGATACCTATGAGGTAACATTAACTCATAAACTACAACCAAGAATATCTCCTTAATCTCGATGGTCCATATATAATGATGTAACACATTTTCATTCCACCTTATCAGTCTATTACCTATACTATATGATACCTTTTGGAAAACATAATCCTTGATGTCAAACTCCTAAGGTCATAAATGACAATCGGAATAATTCTTTTGTCTAGATTGTTCAGTAAAAATACTATTAGTGATTATATAAACCTACACCTAAGTCTCCTCGACATGAAAATAACCTTGTATGGATGCCTCTCCTGCCTCTATCAAGTACATGGGTGAACAAAATAGCCTTCCATTCAAGACCTCAAATGGATCTATATGAATCATCACCTGAATCCTATTATTATAGGTTAAAAGGATGAGGGTGGTATTGTTATTGAATTAAACATTGAATTAAAGGACACATACTCAAATCAAATCCTCTAAAACATATATTGTTTTTCATGACTGACCATCAGTTTGAGGTGGAATATCTATTCTCAGAAGCACATGTCTACCCATATCACTCCCCAACCAATTCCAAAACCTCTTTATAAAATGAGTACCTCTATCTCAAATGATAGTACGAGGTACCCCATGGATTCCTATGATCTTACAAATAGAAAAAAATTCCAACTCATTCACTGATAACGTCTCCTAGATATGAAGGAAGTTGTTAAATTTCCTCAATCAATCCATGACATCCCAAACTATGTCACTACCCAGCGGTGTCCTCGGTAATCTTAATATAATATCCATGGAGACTTCTTCCCATTTCCATTTTAGTACTTGAATCATCTATATAAATCCCTTAGACTAATGGTGATCTTTCTTAACCTTCTAATAGTAGGAACACCTGGTGAGAAAACCTCCTATATGACATTTCATCCTAGGCCACCAATACTGGCGTAGCATATCAAGATACATATTGGAGATGACTAGATGAACTACCCACTCTGAAGCATGGGACTAATGAGCTAGTTCCCCTCTCATATCTATAGGAACCCATACACATTCATGTATACAAGGAATATCATACACATCAATAGACCAATTTAATGGCATGAAATATCTCGATATACTCTCATAGAGGACCAAGACTTTAGGATATGTAATTTTTCTTCTTCTTACCTTCTCAAGGAGGGAAGATATAACTATCAATGTATAGCGGTTAGATTTCTCATGGATATTGTGAAAATCAATATGCTACCCAAAAAAGAGGGTTCTCAATTTTCTATCATCACATGCATCCCATAACGCATCTGCCTGAGTTTTTGAACTTAGCACATCCGCTACCACATTTCTTTTTCTAGAAATAGAGGGAAGATCATAATAGAAGTTCTAATGAAATTAAACTCATCTCTATTGCATAATATTTAATACATTCTATGTAAATATATTTTTTCGGATATTGTGGTATTTATAAAAATAACTATTTTTCACAAAACAGATAATGTATCTAGTATCATAAGTCATGGACAAATCCTGCTAGATCAAGGTCATGTATTGGGTAGTTTCAATTTTAATCGATCAATAATTGAGATCCGTAGGTAAAAAATTATTCCTCAAGCATAATTACTACCCATAATCGTATTTCTGATGCATCATATAGAAATATATAGCCTCTTATAGGGTATATAAGATTTAGAGTAGGTGCAGATAAAAGCCTTCCTTTTAACTCCTAAATAGATTTCAGGAACTCTTCTGACCACGAGAACATAACACCCTTCATTTTAAGTCTAGTAAGACGTTTTGAAATTTTTAGGAATTATAATATGAAATTATTTTAATATCTAGAAAGCACCATGATGTTATTTATATCAAACTTGTTCCGTGGATGCTGCCAGGAAACCACAACACTAACATTCTATAGGTCAACTAACACTTTTGATTCCAATATAAACTAAGAATTGAATTTTTTCAATCCCGAAGATAAACATAGAAATCATTGAATAATTTTGATGTTCTATCATTGTATTCTGAACGTTTTTAGGATGTTGATCATGGTCGATATGAGTGTGAAAATGCACTAGGATTTAATCCAAAAATACTTTTCCAAATGAATCTAGATAAGGTTGAAATACCCTAATCATCAAGGCCAATAAAAGTTTCCGTACATTAATAAGTCAAAACAAAGAGATACGTATACACACCATACCTAATAAGGAATGTTGTTTGAGGATTATATGATTTCTCAACTAATTCATGATGATATTCTGATCTGAATTTGATATTTGAAAAAACCCTAACTCTTTAAAACCATTCTAAAATATCATCTATTCGAGGCGTTGGATATCAGTTTTTAACCATAATCTATTTCATCCATCGATTATCCATGCATAAACAAATAGTTCTATAGACATTCATAAAGAAAATAATCAGTAAAATCCAAGAAATGGTATTGTTTCTGATGAAACCATTGTCCACTTAAACATTCATTTTCCACTTGAGCTCCTCGAGCTCAATAGGTGCAAACCAAAATGGAGTGATGGTAATTGGAGCATCTATTGGATCCAGATCAATTGTAAACTCTGACTATCTCTCAATAGGTAATACAAATGTTTGTTAGGAATGGAAATAATAAAATGATATACTATATGAGAATTATAAATCTTAGGAAAAACCGTTCTATTTAATTTAAAGAAATGAAATATGGGAAGTTACATGACCTAGACCATGATGATCTAGTTTATTACTTCTATCCTAGACATCCCACTACCCCTTATGTAGAAAACAACTACCATATGATGATATAAATGATACCTGGTGGGGATATTAGCCCCCAAAGGCATGGTTTGGAACCATACATTTTATCCCAACAATGGAATCAAATATATACATCGTGCGGATAATGAGGTCCAATATTATTGGGTAAATTATTACCTCAATGGGTTAGTCCCTAAATTGGTGTATTCCCACAGAAAATACTCCCAATGATGTTTACAACTTCACTACACCACTTTTATACTAAATTTCTAGCCTAATACATTACATGATTGATGAAGAGATGATAAAGTGTAAAGCACATATATGAGATAAATCAGATACTATATTGGATGATACTATAATAGTACATCATATTGTCGATGGTCCAATACTATGATCCTCAGGTATCATCTGTAAAGATGGAAAATGAACCAATCTATGACCCCATTATATTGTTGTACTGATATTGAATCCTAGCCTAGATTCCACACATAGGTTCCCAAAACCGATAAGCCACAACACCACAAGCATGCCTCCCCATATGCCAAAAGGATGCTGAAATGTGGCAAGGGTCTGATAATTTGATCAGGGAAAAAAATACCCTCCTTTACTAGAGAAATACACCATAAAAATAAATAATGAATATCAGAATAATATTTAACCATGAATAATAACAATATCTCTAGATAATCAAAATTGGAAATACAATATCCAACTGAAGCAGAAAACATGTCATCCTAATGTAATTTTCATGTTTCTAAAATTCAAACTAAAAATAAATACACTGATGAATCCCAAGAGGTCCATGAACCATGTATTGGTCCCTCATCCAAGATCCACCCCCCATGTTATCCATCTAACAGAGGTCATTTTCCTTTAACATGTCCTACAACAATGTAATATATTTAGGTTCTGAATGGGCCACCCTAGTAGGGTATAAGAAAAACTAATTAAGTCATCACAAATGGTGTTTTAGAAAATATTTATCCAATAATAGTATATGAACGTTTATAAATAAATAAGCACAATGCATAGTTACATAGTTATCACATTATTCTATAATCTATATTTTACCACATAAACCCCTAGGTTCCTGAGGACACCTGAACCTCTAACCTTATTCAAACCATTTCAAACTTAAATCTATCCCCAAGGGGTATCACAGTTGAAAATCTCTGTTACCATTCTTAATGAATGGCCAAATTTCCATTTTATCATTCACTTTTTAATAGAACATAATAGAATTATAAGGTTTTCATTCATAATATTTGGTTAAATGTTCATGTTACCATTATCAATTTAATAACACACAATTGAATGAGATTGTTACCATACATAATTATTATCTGAATGTCCATATTACCATGAAACATTTAACAAAACATAATTGATTGATCATGTTACTATTTATAATACTTGTTAGAATTTATATGTTACCATTCTCCATTTAATAATAAAAATTTGAAAACAACATATATCTTAAAAAAAATTAATTAAATCACCAATTAATTAATCAAACTAAAAATATAAATATATCATAATTAATTCAATAATTAATTATTCATTTCCTTGTATCTATATATCAAAATTAATTTCACCCTTAATTATGTTAATTAACAGTATCAATATAGCATAATAAACTGTACAATTATTTATCCCCAATTTATATTTGATCTATAGTTAATTATCAAGAAATACTAATATCAGTATCCCAATATTAATTTCATGAATAATTATTTCTATCCATAACATCTATATCAAATAAATAATTTCACCATTAATTATTCCCAAATCACACAATTTCAAAATTTCATCATTAATTTATTCACCCAAATCAATTAATTGTATCAAAAATGTCAATTTATAAAAAAATCTATAAACTCTAATTTTTTGAAAGTAATAAAAATCATGACTATTTAATGTGAATATTAGACCAGATACCTCAATTCATCGATGAATAATATCCAAATGGAAATCCCAAAATGGTGAGTAGCATGGCGACACAGAGAGGGATGAAAATCATAAAATCCTAATTCCGAATTAATTACATCTATATATTATAAATATATGTATAGTTAAATAGTTGTAGATATATGTCTCACTAAATAGATTTAAATTTAACAAAACACAAGATTAAGTAGCCTAAATAATGTGAGAATAATATTAGAAGAATGAGAAAATAATTAGGGTTAGATTCACTTACCTGGAGAGCTTTGGATATTCAATCAAATCTTTAAATTCTAGTGAATGGAGGTCAGGAAGGATTGGGATTCACTTAGAGAGCTCCAAAATCATGAATGAAAACCTAAGGTTGAATAAAGGTCAAATTAGTTAGTTTTTGGGGTTTGGGGGATCTTAAAATTAAAAATTGGGTTACATTAAAAACCAAACATGTTTTTTTTGGAAAGGGAACACGTTTTTCATTGTGCATAGAAATTGTTTCCTAATTATTATGGGGGAATAATGTCACTCATAAGAGTAGTCACTATTTGGGAAAACCATGTGCCAACCATGAACAACCCTTTATTTTACACATTTTTTCAATTTACATGCCAACAGATCCCAATGTAAAATATGAATGAAAAGTATAAAGAAAATGGAAAAATAGTACCTGAAAATGAGCCCAAAGAATTTCCAGAAAAATGTCAGGATCTAAAAATCTCCCCACCTTATAAGAGGTCATCCTCAAGCTGCACCCTAAAGATTCTCTAAGATTCTCTGTCAATAATATTGGGCCACTGAGCCACTATATCAATTTCCCATTCCAATATTTCCTCCTATAGATGCCCATGTTGAGGCAATACACAAAATATAGACATGGTATTTCCCCACCATACTCTCTAATTGCAATCCAAAACATGTAATTGGGTTCTCCATAAAGGATGTATCTACCTCAAACTTAAAAACATCCACCATGATCATATGAAATTGGCCGGGGTGATATTTTGATGTTTTGATACATGGGAAAATCATTCCTAGCACTGTATTTCTTTAGAAAAACCAATTGGCTTCTAATGAACCCTATTCTCTACAAACCCTCAAACGGTCTGACCAATAAGGGTGTCAACATACCCTATCCCTATATCCTATGATGACCCAATCAATTTAATTACCCAAGGGATACACAGTCACCCTATTTAGACATAAGGGTTCATCAAGGTCTCTCATCAAACAACTTCTATTTACTCATATACATATCTATACACACCTAACATATTTGTGCCTACTCTGACACCTCATTTATGAGACTCATTCCCAAAAACTATGAATCACCTACCTTCATCAATAATAGTGGTGATCTTCAGGTCCTACCATAATGAGCCTTGTATGCTTCCATTTTTATAGTCTCTAGAAAACCATTTTAATATGAGATTTCTTGTAATTATAGGTGCTTCTCCTGAGACCCTACCATGTCAATAACACATGACCACCAAAAAACCCTCAATCACCTTCATAGTCACAATGATTGACCATATGTATATTGTTTTATTGGTTTATTCAATAACAACTATATACTATGTGTTGTCTACAATTCCTTCTAGAAGCATGAAGTGAAATGTGAGTTGTAGTCTAAAAGTATAGTTTGTGGAACCCCATATAGATGAACTATCTCCCAAACATATAGTTATCACAACTAATCTATTTAAAAGGATTACTGTATAGAAAATATATTTGGAACATTTTTTCCTTTTGTCAAAAATAAGCCAAATATCACCATTATTCCTTGTCGTATTGTGGAGAACCACCGAAAAAATCAATGTTCACATTATCCCACTTCCACTCTAAAATGGAAAATGGATGCAAAAACACTCCACAACATTGATGCTTTGCATTTACATGCTGACCGGCATAGCATTAGATTATCAACCATGCTATATCCTTTTTCATGTCCTTCCACTAAACCTATCATCTTTGGTCATGGTACATTTTTGTCACACCTGGTTTACCACCCACAATGAGGAATAAAATTTTCACATATACTCCCCACTAATATTTGTAGTCACAACATCCTAATTCATGATTTTGTAACACCCCGAGCTTCCATGATACGCTTCTCATTCAATAATGCACTAGCTTGCATTGTACGCAAATTTGAGTTCTAACACACACCACAACCAATCAAAGTAGCCATTATAAATAGTAATACCTAATTTTTTAAAATTTATAAAATTTTTCTTGCCAAATGGACTTCTTTTTTGGATTTTTAATATCGAAATTAGCCTATGTTGAATTTTTGGTATTTTTTTGAGAACTTCCAATTTTCTTTGAATAGTGAAAATTACTTAAAAACAACTTTTTTAATAAAAATAATTAATAGTGATAAATTATACTATTTAGTGGTTTTAAAGTATAATTAGAATATATTTTTACCATTTTATCCAATGTTAGTCATTATAATTAATTTCACATTGAAATTCGACATAAACAATTGCCAATCTTTTGATATATATTGTTTCTTAGAAACATGTTATTTGTTGTGACAACGAGAATTAATTATGAAATTAATTAATGCAACTTATATGTTTTGAATTTTTTAAAATAGACATCATTTTTGAATTCGGAATATCAATTATAGCTTAGGGTGAAATTTTGGCATTGTTCTGAAAAACGTCAATTTTTGATGAATAGTGAAACCACTAAGTGATAGTTAAAAAAATGATTTTTCGTTTAAATGAAACATTACCACTTCTGTGATTTGATTTTCAAAAATCCAACATACATGGTTGTCATTAAGAAGTAAAATGTGGTTCAATGGGATTAAATTTTTTTGGTGAATAGTAACTTTTAAGTTTAATTAATCACGATTAAAGGTAATTAGTGAAATTTACGGTAAAAATAGTATTATAAAAATATGGAATGACCTTTACACTTGTCCTACCACTATTGGATGTGTCATGGCCGACCAATAAAATCCATGGGTCAACATGGGGACCCCATGGAGCCACTTTGGTAGGAAAATGACATAAATAACTTTTTATTTAATGTTAAAATAAAAAGGTCACAAACAAGAGTTGTTTTACTAAAACAATTTTTAAATGGGGTTATATAAGTCATATGTTTGACTATAAATATTAATTAGAAATATAGAAAGATTTCCTACATCATGATATATTTTTTATAATTTTTAGACATTAAATAAATTAACTTATTTATGACACCATGATGATGCAGCGACTACCTCATTAATTAACAATTTAAATAAAATGAAAAGATAATGTAAAATATAAGACGTAAACTTGTTAAAAACCTATTGGATGAGTATATTTCGAACCCTTATCACCTTATCCTCAAAATATATATGTTTGGGACCTTTATAATCCGAAAAATCATTTCATAATAATGTAACATTTCAATCTTTCCTAGAGTGCCCCTTCTCTCCTCTTATAAAAGGCCCCCACCACTACCACCTTACTCACACCTTCAAAGCCTTTTGGCTCGGCCAAAATCTTCCCAAATACTCTCTCAACTTCCCTCCCTTAAACATAGATGATTCAAATTGGGCATAATTCCTCCCAAAGAAGACTTTGGATTAAATGAAAAAGAGTTACCCGATTTTAAGGTAATGTCTTCTCTAATGTTGTTTTGTTTTATTTTGCTTCTCCAACACCTTAAACTCTTTTTATTCCTTTATTTTGTAACAAAAACAGTATCTAAAATATACTAGGATGTTTTTATGATACGTATTTGGTTTAAACTTACACACACCTTCGTCTAATGGTTAAAAAACATACTGTTTCTGTTGGCGGCGAAATACTGCCTCACGAAATGATGATTGTTCAATATTATTTTAACACCTCTAATGGTGGCCATTTTGATGAAAATATTTTCATATATGATATATATATTATTTATATTTTTTCCTTATGCTTATGTATTTCTCATTTATGTCATGCTTTATGATTTCCATTATGGGTAAACGCGATAATTTCATTTTCGGAAGTGCGGACTACCGCCCTCTCAAAGTGATTTGAATCGTTAATGCCATATGTGGGATGTATAAAGGATGGAGTAAATGATATTATACATTATATTATACTGGAATTATATTATACCTTTAAATAATTATAACTTCATTCCATTAAATATGAAATGGAAATGAAAGTAGCGTTCATGTGTACGTACGGCTTACCGTCTCCATGAACGGTGTATTTCATTTCATACCTCTAAATGTTATGTAATGTTATAAATGAATGTATATACTGGATATATATTATGTATATGATATATAAATCATGAATATAATTATGGATATAATGTATATTTTACCACATGAACAAAGTGTAATTATAAGATGTTTATTTTTGACTCAAGAACCTAAGATCGACAAAATGACCGTTATAAACATAAATAATTACATAATGTTCATGACATTGTAATAAGTGATATAAAAGGAATAATTAAATTGAAAAGGTTCTTAAGAAGGTAGAGATTAACTCTAGTTTATTATTCAGGAGATCAAAAGAACGGTCGAGTGAATTCGGACACGAGGTAAGGGAACTTCTTAACCCAATTTCCATTCTTTGGGTTAATCTCCTACTTTAAAATTATTTCATGATATTATTATGTCCCATATTGTATTTATACTTTCTTTATGTACAAATATAGTGAATACACATAATAGATCTATTTTATTAAAAAAAATGATATTTTTATGGGATTTCGTCTCAATCTCCATTCATTGAGGCATATTTTGTTTTATACACAAATTTCTTTTATACGGTGTATAAACCCCTTTGACATTGACTTTTATACAAAAGGAATATTTTTATACGAAGCATTTTTAAAAAATGATAAAAGGAATGTTTTTTCTTACATATGCGGCGACAACGACTTCTCCACCATCGTGACTACTATTTGAGTTTCTGCTTCCTTTATAAGCCATAACTTTTTTTTAAAAGAAAAATAAATACCATGTTTTACTTTTCTTTTATTTTGGTATTGAAAATGGTTTTGAAAGTGTTTTTTATATCAATGTGTTGTATTGATATTTTTTGATTGAAATGTGGACACTTTATGTTTCCTTTATGCATGTTTTATTTGATACGATTATGTTATGGTTTATGATATGTTTAAACCTGTTCATATGAGGAATAAATTGGACTTAATAATAGACGGGTGGAGCCCACTATAGCTACTCGAGGCATCGGTAGGTTTCATGAGACAAACTAGTGTCTTGGCACGAGGCCTTGACAATATATTATTTGTGGTCTTGGCATGAGGCCTTGGCTACGTGGTTATGATAGTCTGGAATTATGAATTCTATCATTATGAAAGTGGTTATTGATATTGCATGTGATTATTTGACTAGTAGAATATCCATGTGAGTAAGTATATGGAATTATTTAATTTTATTTTTTCCATATTATTCTGAAGTTAATGATTAAAAAGTATTTTGTTTTGGTTATACATTGCCTTAAATGTTAATGTTTATTTTCAAAAGCTTCCGCAATATTGTTATCCTTACTGAGCATCTGAGCTCACCCCTTTCAATGTTTTAATATTTTCTAGGATGTGAAGAAGTATTTTATGAATGACCTGCAGAGATAGTTCGAAGAGGATAGAAGTGTGTACTATGGAGACTTTGTTATTTTAGTTTTTCACTTCATGATGTAATGTAACATTAATTAATGTATCTAGTGTTTCCAAGGATACTAAACTAATCGGTCTTTCGAGACTTGATCTTTTCTGATCATGCCAATGTTACGCAATAATTCACTAACTCTAGGTAACTGGGGTCGGGGCATTACAGTTGGTATTAGAGTAAGTTTAGTGCTAACCTTGGAAGCTAGATTTAGATAAACTCTGGTTAGAGCACATAGCCCAAAGATAGACTTTGAGGATTAGTATATATGAACTTCCTGGAATTTTGGTATTATAGAGATGTTTTGGGTTTTCAGAGTAATACATCCCTGTCTGGATACGAGGAGGTAGAGGCGGCTCTAGAACAGATGTACCTAGGGGAAAACCCGAAAACACCGCTTTGAGCTAGACTCGAATGGGAACTGGATCACGACAACGAGCCTTGCTGCACTCTTGGTTACGACACTCTCGAGGGATATGCTTAGGATAATTCTCATTTTCTTTACAAACCACTCTGAAGGGTTATGAGTATATACGTCCTCAATGAAAACTTTTTTATGGATTATATCCATAAATATTTCAATTTATGTTAAGTATTTTACAAGTATGGAATTATGTATTTTGATTCATTAACTAATATAGTTTACGCCATTGTTTAGAAATGGACCCTAATGGAAGGAATGGAAACTGTATCAATGCACGCACTCCGGGTAGGGATTTCCCTCCTGCTCAAGATAATTATTGTGGATCTGTAGATACAACGGGTGCTGATCAACTTATTACCATACTAGGACAACTCACTCAGGTTATAAATAATAACCTTACTCGTAAGGAGCACCCTGATCCGCAACGTGGAGGATCAATGTTAGACCGCTTCATGAGGCATCAACCACTAACATTTAATGGGGGTACAAATCCATTAGTATCTGAGCAATGGATAAACTCCATAGAGAAAATATTCCATGCCTTGGGGAGTAGCGAAAGGGAGAAGGTTGTCATGGCAGTCTACCGCCTCACTGGAGATGCCGATCAATGGTGGTCGTTGGTTGAAAACATAAAGGAAGATGATGAAGTATAAAATATGGAATGGAGGTAGTTCAAAGATATTTTCCTAGAAAAATACTATCCTCGTGACCATCGAGCAGATATGGAATGACAATTTTTGAGTCTGAGACAAAAGGAGGATGAGAATGTCGCAAAGTATGAGGCCAACTTTACAAGGTTAGAGAGGCATGCTGCAGATTATATACGTAACCCAAGAAGTAAGATCGATCGTTTCTTTGATGGGTTAAAACCGTTTCTCCGTCTAGCATTAGTATCAGAATCTTTCTCAACGTACGAAGATATAGTCTCGTGTTTTATCAAGACAGAAAAGGAATTATCTATGTCTTATGACAACAATGTAAAGCAAGAGAAGAAGAGAACGGTGGAACAAGAGACAGATAAAGGGAAAAAGGGAAAGAAGGATTTTCCATTATGCGATAATTGTGGGAAGAATCACCCTGGTACTTGCCTAAAGGGAATGGGAGTTTGTTACAAATGAGGAGAAAAAGGTCACCAGGCTCGTGATTGTAAGGGAATGAAAGAGGCTATCAATGTTGAATGCTACAATTGTAGGTAAATGGCGCATTATGCAAATGAATTTCCTAAGCTTCAGGGAAACATACCTCAGAAAAGGCCAAGGGATCGAGGAAAATCTTATGCTATTACTACAGTATAAGTGGAATAATTAATGTATTAGTGCTTTTGGACTCAAGGATTATATTCTAGTTATAAGGATAATGTGATATATATAAGGATTGTACTGCAGTAATTGTTTTTTTTCATTAAGGTTTTAATATGATGAAGGTAATCATATTTTTAGTATGTGACAATAAGAGAAACATTAATTTGTTTGGGGAATCTGATAAATTGATTTTGGAATTAAGAGACTGTTTAGAAAAAGTCTGGACAGAGGTATTTTGGATAACAATAAAGGTTGGGATGGATTAAGTTGAACTTTCAATAGTATTGTTTAAGGTTAAAACATTTCTGAAAATTATTTTTGGAATATTATAATACTATAGTTTTAGGAAAAGGACAACCTGCAGGGTGGGGCATAACCCGTCGCGTCGGACAATGCTGCAGGAATCGAACCCACAACTATAGTGCGACATGCCTTTATTACCAACCACTAGCCTACAGGAAGTCCCTGGTTATTACAAAATATTTTTCCTAATCTAAAGGGTATGTGGTAATATTTATAACCTTATATATTTAGGATAAATAGTATATTTTTGAGTTCTGGTACCATTTGGAGTGAAAGATGGGTTTGTGGTAAACATTTATTAAAGAATGAAAGTCTACATGACAAGTATGTATATTCCCTTAAGTTCTTAGTAAATCTCCTAAATAAATTCCTCAATTTTATAAAAGGTAACTTAAAACAAAAATGTTACCGGTTAACTTTTCCAATTGGGGATTCAATGACCATTTAACTAATCACAAGTTTGTGATTTTCTTATGTTTAACTTTCTCCTAATCCTGTTTTCTACAACTCTCCATCAAACCGTGATGGTTTGTTTTTCTTCCATATCCATATTTTCATAGAATTCTAGTATGGGCTATCTTAGGTGACCTTTGAACTTATCTTTCTATCTTTTAATATTATATTTTTATTAACCTTATTTCCGATGTGGGTTTTCCACAAAGGTATTTTATATTTCCAACCATTTATTTTTAATGAAAAATTTCAAATTGCAAGGACGCAATTTATTGAAGGATGAGAGAATGTAATACCCCGAGCTTCCATGATACGCATCTCATTCAATAATGCACCAGTTTGCATTGTACGCAACTTCGAGTTCTAACACACACCACAACCAATCAAAGTAGCCGTTATGAATAGTAATACCTTATTTTTGAAATATTATAAATTTTATCTTTTTAAATGGACTTCGTTTTTGGATTCATAATATCGAAATTACCCTATGTTGAATTTTTGGTATTTTTCTGAGAACTTCCAATTTTCTTTGAATAGTGAAAATTACGTAAAAACAACTTTTTTAATCAAAGTAATTAATAGTGATAAATTATACTATTGAGTGGTTTTAAAGTATAATTAGAATATTTTTTTACCATTTTATCCAATGGTGGTCATTAGAATTAATTTTACTTTGAAATTGGACATAAACAATTGTCAATATTTTGATATATATTGTTTCTTAAAAACATGCTATTTGTTGTGACAGTGGGAATTAATTATAAAATTAATTAATGAAAGTTATATGTGTGGAATTTTTTAAAATAGGCATCATTTTTTAATTCGGAATATCAATTATATCTTAGGATGAAATTTTGGCATTGTTCTGAAAAACTTCAATTTTGATGAATAGTGAAACCACTAAGTGGTAGTTAAAAAAATGATTTTTCGTTTAAAAGAAACATTACCACTTCGGTGATTTGATTTTCAAAAATCTGACATACATGTTTTTAAATAGGAAGTAAAATGTGGTTCAATGGGATTAAAATAAATTTTTTGGTGAATAGTAACTTCTAAGTTTAATTAATAGCGATTAAAGGTAATTAGTGAAATTTAAGGTAAAAATAGTATTATAAAAATTTGGAATGACACTTACAATTGTCCTAACACTATTGGATGTGTCATGGCAGACCAAGAAAAACCATGGGTCAACTTGGGGACCCCATGGAGCCACTTTGTTTAGAAAATGACATAAATAACTTTTTATTTAATGTTAAAATAAAAAGGTCACAAACAAGAGTTGTTTTACTAAAACAACATTTAAATGGGGTTATAAAAGTCATATTTTTGACTATAAATATTCATTAGAAATATAAAACGATTTCCTACATCATTATATTTTTTTATTATTTTTAGACATTAAATAAATTAAATTATATATGACACCATGATGATGCAGTGATTACCTCATTAATTAACGATTTAAATAAAATGAAACGATAATGAAAAATATAATACTTACACTTGTCAAAAACCCATTGTATGAGTAGATTTCGAACCCTTATCACCTTAACATCGAAATATAAAAGTGTGGGATCTTTAGAATCCGAAAAATCATTTCATAATAATGTAACATTTCAATCATTACAAGAGTGCCCGTTCTCTCCTCTTATAAAAGGCCCTCACCACTACCACCTTACTCACACCATCAAAGCCTTTTGGCTCGGCCAACCTCTGCCCAAATACTCTCTCAACTTCCCTCCCTTACTATTAGAAGCCTCACTTTGGGCAGAAGTCTTCCGAAGGAAGCCTTTGGCTCAAATCAAAAACAGTTACCCGATTTTAAGGTAATGTCTTCTCTAATGTTGTTTTGTTTTATTTTGCTTATCCAAACCCTTAAACTCTTTTTATTCATTTATTTTGTAACAAAAACATTATATACAATATAATAGTATGTTGTTATGATAATTATTAGTTTTAAACTTACACACACCTTCGTCTAATGGTTAAAGAATATACTGTTTCCATGGGTGGCGAAATACTGCCTCACGAAACGATGATTGTTCAATATTCTTTTAACACCTCTAATGGTGGACATTTTGATGAAACTATTTTCATATATGATATATATATTATGTTTATGTTTTCCTTATGATTTTTTATTTCTCATTTATGGCATTATTTAGGATTTCCATTATGGGTAAACACGATAATTTCATTTTAGGAAGTGCGGACTACCGCCCCCTCAAAGTGATTTCAATCATTAATGCCATATGTGGGATGTATAAAGAATGGAGTAAATGGTATTATAAATTATATTATACTGTAATTATATTATAACTTTATATAATTATAACTTCATTCCATTAAATATGAAATGGAAATGAAAGTAGTGTTCATGCGTACGTACGACTTACCGTCTCCATGAACAGTACATTTCATTTCTTACCTCTAAATGTTATGTAATATTATAAATGAATGTATATACTGGATAAATATGATTTATATGATATATAAATCATGAATATAAAAATGTATATAATGGATATTTTACCACATGAACAATGTGTAATTATAAGAAGTTTATTTTTGACTCAAGTACCTAAGATCGAAAAAATGACCGTTATAAACATAAATAATTACATAATGTTAATGACATGGTAATAAGTGATATAAAATTAATAATGAACTTGAAAATGTTCTTAAGAAGGTAGAGATTAACTCTAGTTTATTATTCAGGAGATCAAAAGAATGGTCGAGTGAATTCAGACACGAGGTAAGGGAACTTCTTAACCCAATTTCCATTCTTTGGGTTAGTCTCCTACTTTAAAATTATGTCATGATATTATTATGTCCCATCTTGTATTTATACATTCATTATGTTGCAATATATTTAATACACATAATAGATCTATTTTATTTAAAAAAATGATATTTGTATGGGATTTCGTCTCAATCTCCATTCATTGAGGCATATTTTGTTTTATACACAAATTTCTTTTATACGGTGTATAAACCCCTTTGAATTTGACTTTTAATCAAAAGGAATATTTTTATATGAAGCATTTTTACAAAACTAAAAAAGTAATGTTTTTTCTTACGTATGAGGCGACAAAGACTTCTCCACCGTCATGACTATTATTTGAGTTTCGGCTTCCTCTATAAGCCATAACTTTTTTCTAAAAGAAAAATAAATACCATGTTTTACTTTTCTTTTATATTGGTATTGAAAATGGTTTTGAAAGTGTTTTTATTATATCAATGTGCTGTATTGATATCTTGTGATTGAAATGTGGACACTTTATGTTTCTTTTATGCATGTTTTATTTGATACAATTATTTTATGGTTTATGATATGTTTAAACCTGTTCATACGAGGAATGCATCGGACTTAATAAGTGACAGGTGGAGCCCGCTATATCTCCTCGATCTATCGGTAGGTCTCATGAGACAAACTAGTGTCTTGGCACGAGGCCTTGACAAAATCTTATTTGTGGTCTTAGCACGAGGCCTTGGCTACGTGGTTATGATAGTCTGGCATTATGCATTCCATCATTAAGAAAGTGGTTATTGATATTGCATGTGATTATTCGACTAGTATAATATCCATGTGAGTATGTAAATGGCATTATTTAATTTTATTTTTTCCATATTATGCTGAAGTTAAAGTTTAAAAAGGCTTTTGTTTTAGTTATACATTACCGTAAATGTTAATGTTTATTTTCGAAAGATTCCGCAATATTGTTATCCTTACTGAGAATCTGAGCTCACCCCTTTCAATGTATTAATATTTTCCAGGATGTGAAGAAGTATTTTATGAATGACCCGCAAGGATAGTCCGAAGAGGATAGAAGTGTAGACTATGGAGACTTTGTTATTGTAGTTTTTCACTTTATTATGTAATGTAACATTTATGAATGTATCTAGTGTTTCCAAGGCTACTAAACTAATCGGTCTTTCGAGACTTGATATTTTGTGATCATGCCAATGTTACACAATAATGCACCGACTCTGGGTAACTGGGGTCGGGGTGTTACAATGTAGTTCATATCATCCTCATATATCGAAAAATCCCAAGGTGTCTTCCCACTTTCAAGCATTTTCTCCAAGGAAAAAAATTCTGAATCCTCATACAACATATCCATGGTCTATATCAAAAGCGTAGACTCCACTGAAACTAACAGTAGAATCATTTTCTGTTTACTCTCCTAAACAACCACAAGTGTGTTAGCTAATAGAGGAATCATCTTCCACTCATCACTAGACTCCTGAGCTTCCTAGGCATGAGTTTTCCATCTCAAAGTATCAGCCATACTATTTCACTTCATAGACATATTTACTAGTAAAAAATAAAATACTGAATATAGTAAACCCATATCGGCTGTCAGTGATTCAAATCTCACAGAGAAAGGATATATATCATGGTCTAGTGGTTTGTATAAAAATTAATCATTTAAACAAAACAATAATGTTTCCAACACTTCACAACATAAACAAAAACATCTTACATCATGTCATTCATAATGTAGTTCCATTTTGGTGGCCTCAACAACCAACACCCATATAAGACAACTCAAATTAAATTGATCAACATTTCTTGAGTCCGATCACAGAAGAATAACAATATACCATTTACTCTTCACCTGGCCTGGGTAGGGTCAATTATGGTGTTGATGTCAAACACTTATTCAGCATTAGGAAGGCCATATCACATGATTCTGACCAATAGATCTTTATCCATTTTTTTCAATATTGAAAGTCATTATAGAAGTTAAGAAATGTCTTAGATGAATCTCTAATAATATCCTACTATTCCCAAGAAGCTATGGATATTGAATTATTTCTTGGGATGCTACCAGAAACCACAGTATAAACCTTCTCTAGGTCCACAGACACACCTTCCACTGAGTTGATGTGACCAAAAAAGGGTACATGATTGATCCAAAGTTGACACATAGATAGTGTGGTGATTTTATGATGCTCTCTAAGTGTACTCAAATTGATGTGAAGATGTTGTTAGTGATTTTCATGAAACCTTGAGTACACAATGATTTCATTAAAAAATACTAAAGAAAACTGTTCTAATTATGGGGGAACAATTAATTTATTCATGTCCATAAAATCGAATAGTGTATCAATCTACCCAAATGACATTACAATGATGTCATATATAACATAAATGATTTTGAATGAAGTACTCATTATATCATAAGTTAGAACTCTCAGGTGATGATACCCTGTTCTGAAGTCGATCTTTGAGAACACAAATGCTCCTCTCAACTGGTCAAATATATCATCGATACATGGAAGTGGATACTTGTTCTTTATAGTCATATGATTCATCATCCTGTAATGAATGGACAAGAATATAGTCTATTAATAATTCTTAGAAATAAATAATAGAGAGCCCCATGGTGATGTACTCAGATGGATAAATTTTTTATCCTTCAACTCCTCTAAGTGAGACTTAGGATTTATATTATTTGTTGGTGCCATTATGTATGGTGGAATAGAATCCTAATCAGACCCTAATACGAGATCAATGGTGAATTCCACATCTCTCTTAGGCGTAGGTCTCAAGAAGTCTCTAGAATACACATCCTAAAACTATTCCACAACTGGTGGAAATATATCATTCATCATACCAACATCATTCTACAGAATACATGAAACATGGATTGTGAGCTCTCCCAGTTGCGGATTAATTGGCCCTACTCGACCTGCATGGATATCCCAATCTACATGGTGAATGTAATTGATAACCTTAGGATATGTAAACATCATTATCCTATGGTAATAATAAATGTTGGATAGGTATGATACTAGCCAGTCCATACCCATAATGATAACTAAACTAACATATCAATAATATTGAGATCCTTGAGAAAATGGCACTCTCTGATCTCGAGGGAACATCCCTTGCACAAAAATATGTCTATAGAACATAATCACAAATGTGTATTTATAGTCATATAAATGCTCATAAAATATACAACTAGGATCAAACCATTAACATGTTTTGAAGATATAATGTAATGATAGGTGCATGTATTAATAATGATCTATATATGGTATAATATATAAGAACAATACCTCTCACTATAGATGGTACGTCCTCACAATCCACATGTGTGGGATAAATTGTAGTTAATTGCACTTCCCCTATTCAATGTGATGATGCATATCTCTTCTGAGATTCACCACCCTACAGATACAAGTGTTTTTTCCATAATCACTATGTCCAATGGATGTAATTTCTCAACTAGTATAACTATAAATGCCTAACTATTATACTACAGAAGATCCCCTTCTCATGAAACATTTCTATCTAGCTCCTACATCACTAACCATATGTCTTAGTTTCCTATAGAACCATGTTGACGTCCCTTATTCTCTCATGATTGGTACTCCATGTGTGGTGGAGAATAGATCAAATGATAATTCCCCAACCTAGTACATTGGTGATAGAGAACTCCAATAATGTCTTGGGCAACTGATCTCACTACATGGTAACTCTTATTTCCAATGTTGTGGATAAAAATAAAATATAGATGCTTTTTTCTCTAATAAGTAACACATTATGACTAGGTATAGAATACCACCTATCCTCCAATGGAAACATCCCTAAAGGTCCCATAATCTATGAGAGCATGATCCACCACCTTAGAAAAATTCTATAACCGATAGAGGTTAACTGTAAACATAATATAGAACTGAATTCAATCCTAAAAACATCCCATTTTGGTTTTCTCATATTTTTCCAACACAAGAGAAATGTTATTCTTGTTTGTAAGGTGTTCAACATAGTCCATCATAGACATGCTACTTTATGTCAATCGTATGAGCTTATCTTCTCGGTCGTGCCTAAAAATATCTAAATTGATGTACCCTAAGAACATATCAAAAAATTCCATCCATAGCATAACATCAGGATGTCTAGTCCACACATGAATGTACGACAAGAACTTTGTTGATTCTCAGAACATATAAGTAGACAAATTTACCATCTTCTTAGCAAAAATATCCAAATAGTCAAGAATTTTCCCTATGGAATCAACATAGAAATAAGATCCCTTAGGGTATCACTGTTCTATAAAATTTATTGGGTGATATAGCTGAAACTCCCACTTCAGATCATACATTCTCTTTAAACATTTCTTATGACTATTTCCATGAATTACTTGATGTGAGAAATGTTATCTCAGAACTACTCCAATAATTCCTCACCATTAAATATTGATTCCCTAGGTTCCACTTATGGTAGAGTATCACCTTCCATATCCTCCAGTAATCCTCTCAACAAGTATAATCATGGAGATATAACACTATAATGTGAGACACATATATTACAACTCATAATAAAATGTCATCACATTGATGTAAGTGTAAATTAATCACAAAAAGTCCCTAAAATAATTTCCCCTAAACCTCACCACAGGGTCAAAACTAAGGTTCTAGAACTACCCTTAACCATCATTCTCCTAGAACCTAGTTATAAATGGGTATTATCTTTCTCATATGATGTTTTTAATTGAATCACCAATTTAGGTAAACATTTAATCATTCTACAGTGTTCAAATTATTTATTTTGCATTATTTTTAATATTATTTCTCAATCAATGAAATATAGTTTAATTTAAAAAACATACCCAAAAACCATTTCCCATGCATGCCAAAAATGATGCATGCTAAAAATTAATGAAGATTTCCTCGAATTATCTATGTAAACTCAACACTGATTCTATTTTGGGACATGAATAAATTATAAGAATATTTAAAAAAACACATCACTCAAAAAAATGTCACCTAAGGTGAAATTATATTGAACTATAACAACAAATAGAACTACAAAAATCCCACCCCGAGTACATGGGTTTCACCCCTAATCATGGTTTTTCTACTCCCATACAACAGATCATGTCCAAGCCTCGACTCTTCCTAGTCTCTTATCATTGTTTCCAAAAATATATGTCAAAATAAAAAAAAACTTATCTAATAACACTTTGTAAAGTCTCGGCCTGGGTTCCACACACTGGTTCCCCGAACTGGTCAGTCAAACAAACTCAAGCATGAATTCTCATACGACAATAGACTGTGACTAGAATTGAG
The DNA here is from genome assembly GCA_963277665.1 of Viscum album. Classification (NCBI taxonomy): domain Eukaryota; kingdom Viridiplantae; phylum Streptophyta; class Magnoliopsida; order Santalales; family Viscaceae; genus Viscum; species Viscum album. The sequence continues at coordinate 1,346,272,348 of OY728148.1, read as the reverse complement.
GGTCTGATAAGTCACTCATGTGGATAATATACCATTTTTTATAAGAGTAATACACCAGTGAAAATAAATAAGAAATAACATAAGAATATATAACCATAAAAATACTAATATATCAACATAATCCATAAAGGGATTATAACATGCAACTGAAGTATAAAATGTTTCATGACAATGTATGAGTCAAGAGTCTAAAATTAAATCCATAAATAAAGAAAACTGATGACTCCCAAGTGATTCCTGAATCATGTTGGGTTCCCTCATCCCTGATCCATCCCCAAATATACCATGTAACACATGGCCTTTTCATTTAATGTTTACTTCAACAATGAAATACATTTGGGAACCAATTAGGTGGCCTATGTATGGTGGGAGTAAAATTCAGTTTGTCACCACAAAAAAATTTCTAAAAAAATATGCAATCAATAAAATTGTTTGTAGTTGTATAAAGAAATAACTATAATGATTAATTAAATATTTATCACATTATTAAATATTGTCAATTTAAACACATAAACCTCCAATGTTCTTGATGAAACCCAATCTCAATACCTGCTTCAAACCATTCTAGAGTCGGATATATCCCCAAGGATATCACATTTGAATATCCATGTTACCATTCAAAATACATGGATTATAGTTCATATTACCCATTTATAGTTTAATAACACATAATTTAATAAACATGATACCATTCATAATACATGTGCTAATGTTTATATTACCATTCACAATATAATAAAAAATAAATTAATGGTCATGTTACCGTTAATTATAGTTGGCCAATTTTTCATTTTACCATCCACCATTTAAAAATTCATAATTTAATGAGTATGTTACCATTCATAATACTTAGATTAATTTCAATGTTACCATTCAACATTTAATAATACAAAATTGAAAACGTCATATATCTCAATAACCATTAATTAAATCACTAATAAATTAATAATAGTCACAATTTCAATATCTCATAATTAATTAACCAATTAATTATTCAATTTTAAACAACATTATAACACATTTAATAAGATCATTAGTTATCCCAAATAATAGTATCAATATCTCATAATTAATTCTATAATTAATTTTCCCTAATTCATTACATCAATATCGAATAATTAATTATACAATTAATTATACCCAATTCATAATATAATAATACCATAATTAATTTTAAAATAAATTCTCTCAAGAAATACTATCAATATCTCAAAAATAATTTTACCATTATTTATTCCTAAATCCAATAATTCCTCAATTATGTCATTAATTTTTTATACCATATCTTTTAATTTAATCAAGACTCCCAATATCTGAAAAAATCTATAAATTTTAATTTTTTCACACACATAATAAAAATTATAAATATGGTATTTGAATATTATACTACCTACATTAATTATTCATCGAATATTCACCTAATAGAAATCACAAAAAATGTTGAACAATAATGTAAAACGAGATTCAAATCATAAAACCAAAAATCAAGATTAAATAAATAATAATATTATAAATTTAGAACTAGATATAAAATAATAGATATAAATATCAGAAAATAGATTTAGATATATCACAATATAGGTTTACTTTGCTGAAAGAAACATAGAAGAAAGGGAGAAAACAAGAAATGAATTAGGATACAATTTACTTACTCGGAGTGGTATTAATCATTAATCTTGGATTTAAATCCCACAGAATGGGGGTCATGAATTCTTGAAATTTATCTAGAGAGATCCAAAATCATGAAATACCTCCTAGGGTCAAATGAGAGATAAAACGGGTTAGTTTTAGGGGTTCATGTGATTTTAAAATGAGAAATCATGTGAATTTAAAAAAGTTCATGGTTGGTTGGGTAGGGGTGGAAGGTTTTCCCAAACCGCATGCCTACACAATGAACCAGTTATTATGGGGCACTTGATTAATCTTAAGAGGGTATAAATTTTGGGAAAATCATATGCCACGTGTGTATAGCCACTCCCTCTCCACTTTTTTTGAATTTTCACCCACACAGTACTCATATTAAAACCCAAACAAAAAGTACTCAATAGAAGGAAAAATGAATACCATAAAAAAGAATGAGATAATTATAAAAAAATGAAGGTATCTAACAACAACTATTAGTATGAAAACATTGAAGGTATTAATGATATGGAATCACTCTTCTAGGACAATAACCACCTTCTCATCTGGTCCTCTGTATTCTACTCCAACATCCCTCCTGAAAGGGAGAAAAATGACATTCCCATGAAGGTGGAGTTAGTTCAGATCCTCTTCCAAAGGAAGAAGATTGTATGGTATGACAGAATCTCTACTGATGTCCCATCCAGAAGTAGGATAGGAACATCATTACATCTCCATCATTCTGAGGCATCAGATTCCCCTGCCTTTTACATTTTTTTATATAGCTATTCTTTTAGAGAGGTTACTATAACCTCTATTGATCAGATGTGAAACCTTGAGTGATTTATTTCTTCTATTGGATGATAAAGTAACCTACCTTAGCACTAATACTCTATGATTGGTACAATGGTCTTCCTTAGGATGTCCTCAATGATTGGATCATGATTAAAAATCATAGAGAGAGTAGGTAGGAAAAAAATATTCTCTAGTGTATTGGTGGCATACTCGGGCTGATCATTAAAGTGTCTAACATGAAAAATCTCACCACCAGCTATAAGTAGTGCACGAAAGATCATCCTTTAAAAATGAACTGACTAATCCATAACTCATATAACACCCTACTCTAGATGAATAAACTCTCTATCTTGTTAATCCCATAATGTATGAGGAAAGAAATGATTATATAAGGTTGTTTGGAAATAAACCCATACCATTCCCAGATGATGACTACCTAGGGTAATAACATCCAACCACCACTTATCCAAATCAAGAATCATGTATATATCAACCTTGACCCTCCATATTAAAAGGAAACTCTTGATGCTCAATGATAGATTCAGTAAAATTCATTCAAGACTCAGTAACCTGTGGACCCCCATCCCACGAGATGGTGGGAGGATGATGCTACTAGTAGTCACATGTCTTATCATCCGTAGTAGGTATATATCTGAGATAACCCTACATAGACCATGTCAGACATAAAAAATATCACTCATGAATATGATCTTTAGAACCAAGATTAGGTATAATAGGTGATGCCTCAAGTAGAACTCATTGTAGTAACAATAACAACTCAAGACCCACCACTCATAGATCATGATCATCACCACCCTCACAGAACAAAAACTGAAGACTTCATTATTCATTGGTTTTGAAATTCCAAGAACATGACTTGTAATAAGTCTAAAACAAAGAATAGAACTAGCATAAAAATACCGTTATAAGAAGGGATCAATACTTAAGGTATACATCCCAAACTACCACTAAGAAGCACATGTATTGGTAAGAGTTCACATTAAATATATAGAGTCTATAGTATATGAATAATTTAATAGAACCTTGCCACTTTATTTATTCGAAATCAAACGTTTTTATGTCCATAATTACATTTTATGTTGAATTTTAGAATAAAATAATTTTAATTGTTGATTAAAATTTGATTAATATTCCAAGTGAACTACGAAGCATACACCATATCACTGAAATAGACATCAATATAATTTCTATTTAACCCAGTCTACATTCTATATCAGAATTTATTTGGTTATATAAGATTGGTCAACTTTTTAAACTACCCATTCCAACCCATGAGGGCACATACACATCATTAATTGAATATGGAAATTAGTCCATCTTAGTGTAAGATAAGCACAATAATATGTATAAAAAAGATCACTAAAAAACTAGAAATAGAGTAAAATAAAATCCCAACAAATCTTCAATATGGCATGGAATATGCATGATATGTGAATTCAAGGTGCCTATAAAGAGGCTTGTAACAATGATAAACCCCCTCAACTCATTAGTACATTGATAAATTTGAATAATCAACCATAATAATAATAATAACCATAAAAAATTATATGTTTCACCCATCATATATACTGTATAAATTGTATAAATAAAAATATAAAACATATATTTATATTCTACTTACTCACCATTTAAAGAAAACATGGCTTAACTACTCCCAAGAACAACTTATAACTAAGTTATAAATTGTTCCTAATATCATGTCCATTGTATCAAAAAATTATGTCATGAAACTCATTGCTTTGATACCAATATCTAATGTCCATGACCTATATTCCACTCAGAGTTGCCCCAATACCAGTTGTCCAGATTTCCTCAGTCCCATATCTTCAGATGCTAGAGGGTGACGACTAGAAGTGTGGGATTATAATGTGACCACATGGACTCAAGAATATCTCTCCAATGTTGATCATGGGGAGAATATACCCTATTTATTAGTGTAATACCATAGTTTAAATAAATATTCAATAACCAAGTGACGTATAATTATAACCATGATAATAACAGTATCACAAGAAGAACATTTCTTGAAATACAATGTCAAAACTAATTAATAGATATGATATTCTACAATAAATGGCATGTTGCAAAATAAAATCCCAAATGTAAAGACACGGAAAATTCCATGAAGTTTATGAACCACATCCAGTTCATTCATCAATTATTTTTCACAAATAAGTAGTATTATAAATGACATTATCCCTTTGTCATCCTACAAACTTCATGTTTATTTAGGTACCATTCCGGTAGCCAGAGTAGGGTGTGGGTACTACTCAATAGGCTACTACCAAAAAAAAAATAAAAAAATATCCAGTCATTAATGTTTTTGTAGTGGTATAAAGAGTAAATAAATGAAATAAATTAAAAAAGTTTACACTTATTAAATTACACTTTATTTAACCACATAATGTATGGATTCCCAATGACACCCAAACTCTCAATACCGGGTTCAACCCATTCTAGAGTCTGAAATTATATTAGAGATGTTATAAATGTGAATTCCATTTTTACAATTAATCAACATAATTCACACATGAATTCCATTTTTATCATTTATAATTTTAGTTTACACAGTAATATTAATTTTAGAATCCATCATCTTAATTGATACATGAATCCCATTATTACCACTCATCATTATATTTGACACATAAATTCCATTATTATAAATCATCATTTAAATTAAAATAGGAATGAAGTTATTACCATTTGTCTATTCAATTCAGACATGAATGTCATCATTACCTTTCATTGTTTCTTTTTACACATAAATGGAATTTTTACCATTCAGTATTTCAATTAACATATGAAAACCACTATTACCATTCATTATTTTAAATCACAATAGAATTCGACTATTACCATCCTCCATTTCATTTCATATATGAAGGTCATTATTACCATTCAAATTCATTCCATTAATTAATTCAATAATTAATTAATCGATGCAATTGAATTAATTAATTTAGAAATTAATTAATCAACTCAACCAATTTCTTAATCAAATAAATATTTGATAATTAATTCAAAAAATAATTATTCAAATTCAACCATTTCAACATTAAGATAATTAATTCAAAAATAAATTATTTAATTAAAATAATATCAATATTTCAATAATTAATTCAGCAATTTAGTATTCCAACTAAATCAATTTCATTATCAATCCAATTTTCATTAAATAATTAAATAATTTTTATATCAAGTTTCAAAATTTCAATAACTCCAAAATTAAGTCAACAATTCATTATTCCTATTATCAATCTCAATATTTCTAATTTCACCATTCCCACAATTAATTTTTTTACCAAATTAATTTTATTAATTTAGGAAACTCACCTACTAATCACCCAATATAAATTATACAATTACATAATCAGTAATAAAATCAAGGAACTGAGATATGAATAATTGAAAACATACCTCAAAATTTATAAAGAACAACCACCAATTGAAATCCCCAATTTGAGAACAATAACCGTAATCACACTGATGGATGAGATCATAAATCGAATACCAGAAAACGATAAAATGTATCATGATCCATCAAACATAAAACTTGATCTACACCCTTTCCAACCGTGGGTAAAACATACCTCTTTTATCTAGAATGGGGAGTGGGAGAGATAGTGAACTAATCAGGAGGAAACCACATAGCTGGGTTATGTATATCATTAATTTAAGATTTGAATCATGAATAACAATAGTAATAATATTTTAAAATCCACCTGGGAATCAATAAAATCATTAGAAATTTTTAGTGGATGATTGTGTATTGATTTTGTGTTAATATAGAGGTTCATGTATTTTTAATATAATTTTTAGATTAATTAAACCCACACATTGGGTTTTCAAGGTAAGAGAACATGGTTTTCTAAATCATTCACCTCAACTGTTCTCTTATTTGGGGGGGGGGGGGTGCATGGATTCTCTTATTGGAATCATGGTTTGAAAATAAATGCATAATTCATGTGAATCCTCACTTCTTGGCTTCACACAGATTTCTAGACTACAGTACACTAATTAAGAAAACCATGTTCCAATCATGAACGTGCGATCCTCCTTCCAAATTTCTTAGTTTTCACACAAAATCACCCAGAGGTAAAACCTGGATGAATTTTACTCAAAATAAGGAAAAATATTATCTATAAATGATCTCAGGATATCTTTATAATTTATTGGGATATCAATCTACCTACCTTATAATAGCTCATCCTCAAGCTATACTATCATGAATCTCTAAGATCCAAATTCATAATGATTGGTCCAATAAACCTATATAGTCACTCATCTCTCTTAGGCATCCTCCTTAACATTTCCCTGTTTCCACAATGCTTGAAATATCAGAATGATATTTCCCCACAATACATTCTCATTGTGATACAATAGTGGTATATAATCCTCATCAAAAGATGAATCAGTCTCAAGCTTAACATCAATTACATTGATAACATCATAAGTTTTATGGTGATACAGAAGAAGTTGTGAAACAAGAAATCATCTTTCATATAACGTTTCCTCAATTGAAGAGCCAATCCAAACAACACCATACCAATTCATTCCACAACCACAAAGTGTACAATGAACCTAGGACCAGCTTTCCCTATCGTGGTATCCAATGGTATCCCAACCTTGGAAATAATAGAAGGAACAAATAATCACCATTTATAGTCTATTATGACCGTATACATCTATCATCATAGGACTTTTGACATTTAATAGCTGCAACAATAAAATTTTGAATCAGTTGTACCTACTATGGTTTCTTATACATGGGGCTCAGTCCCAATAACTCTTACTCACCTACCTTTATCCAACATAGAGTTGATCTTCACAACCTTTCCATAAGGACCCTATAATGGTGAAATATGAATAGTTTTTTGATAAATTTAATATAGTATAACTATATTAAATCTATGTTTTATCCCATGACCCCCCGATGTCTTTTACAGTTATTTGATGTGCATCGTTTTTAAAATTTATAATATAATCTGATTGAGAATATATCTATTGGTGGAATGTTGTAATCAATATAACATATGTACCATGTGACTTATGTAATCTCTACTAATGATGAATGTAAAATATGAGTAATGGGATGAAATAATAATCTTTGTCACTCTTTGGAAAAAAACTATCTCCCAAACATACAATTATCCAAACTGATCCACTGAGACGGTCTCCCATACTAGTAGGAAGTGTGAAACATTTGTTAAATTGTCCACATTCACCCAAATAGATCAATTCTTCGAATTATCCATCAAGAGACCCACCAAAATGTTCATGCTCATGTTATCCCACATTTGTTATAGAATGAGAAAAAATTGTAGAAAACCAAAGTGTTATTGATGCTCATTATTCACCAGCTAATAGGTGTATCATCACGTCATGTACCCTAAAATCTAGTTTTTCATGACTAACGAGTAAAATTTCCGATGTAGATCATTTTACCTTCTAGTAAAACCTATATTTACCAACAAATTTGAGGAATGAAATTCATGCATCAACTCCTCCAATATAATCTTAGGCACAAGTACCTGATTCATGACATAGATGATGTTATCCTCGTCTATGGAACAATCAAAAGGTGACTCCCCACCTTCAAGGCTTTCCCTCATGTTCTATCACTCCAAATTCTTATATTATTTGTCTCTGATCCATCCAAAAAGTTTGTACTCCACTACAAAATATATGAAATTAATTTTCTCCTAACCATTATGTAAAAAAACTTGCATGTCAACTAGGAAATTAATAATTTTTCAATCAACAATAGAATCCTAAATAGCTAGAGTTCTTATTTTTATACTATATGTGTTAGCCACACTATATCCATTCTTAGGTGTTTATGCTTTCTCCGGATCAAATGACATAATGTTTTGAAACCATATCCATGCCAAAATATTTTAATCTTATTTGGAGAAGATATATGTTAAACTATTTTGATTATTATACATAGTAAACATATCACCCAATAGATAATTACACAAATAATTTAAATCATAAACAGTAGTTACTAACTCAAGATCTTGTATAGGGTAATTTCGTTCAAGTGGCCTCAACTACTAAGAACAATATTCTAGAACTCGATCTCGTTCCATCAACACTTCTCCAAGACCTATCCAAAAAACATCACAAAACACCATATTCTCTTCACTTAGAAAATATATGATCTATATTGGTGACAATGTTAAGAACATACTCAACTCCTAGAAGAAATTACGACATTCTTTCAATAATAAAACATTATCTCTTTTTCATCAAGTTCAACTTTGACTCTATCCAACCCTGAAAAGACTTGGATAACTCTCAAATAATATCCAGATAATCCAAAAAAGATATGGATATCAAAATATTCTCAGGATACTCCCAATAAAAATATACCTGAACATTATTTGGGTCCACTAACAATCTTTCCGATAAGATGATGTGACCAATTAAGTGTACCTGATGAATGAAAAACTAACACTTAGATAGTTTTTCATGTATCCATTTTTCTATTGTTGTATTTAATATAATTTCAAGGTGTTAAGAGTGATTGTCATGAGCCTTGAAGTAAAAAAATATTTCACCCACAAACACCACCACAAACTGATCTAGGTACAGATGGATGATTGTGTTTATCAAAGCCATAAACACTGCTGGTGCACTTATCATATTAGATGACATTATAGAGAAATCATATAGGCTATACCTACATCTGATAGAATTCTGTTGAATACCATTATGATGGTGTCTCAACTTATGATATCCTGATCAGATGTCAATATTGGAGAAAAAAATGATCCTTTTAAATGGTAAAATAGACCACCAATACATGGAAGAAGATATGATTTATTCACTAATATCTGTTTCAATATTAGGTAATCAACATAAAAGTGTAGTGTCTCACCATCCATCCTAAAAAATAGATAACCCTCAGGATACATACCCATATCGATAAATCCACTATACTCAAACACTTAAAACTAATTATTAAGACATTTAATATTTACTAGTTCCATTATGTATTGTGAAATAGAAAATGGATAATCCTCAACAGGAGCTCAATTACAAATTCCACATCTCCCTCAAGTGACAGGACTTAGGAAATCTTCAGGAATATTATCTTGAAATCTATCCACAACAAGTTAAAATATTCAATGGTTCATTCCTATGTTATCCAAAAAAATCCATCAACTTATGTGGAAATAACCCTCATTTTTTTTGTGAATGTTTCTTGTACTACCTGCCTTGATATCTCATTTACCATGGTGAATTTACTTGTCACCCTCAGGAAACACAAACATCACTCTTTTGTGGTAACAATCAATGTGGGATATGTATGTGGCTAGCCAATCCATACTGACAATTAGTTTGAATCCTTATATATCATTAATTTATAGATCCAATCTAAAATGACATTCCCCAACCTCGAGAGAACACCCCCTGCACATTTAGATATCTCTCAATGGAATTCCCAGAATTGTATCTAATGTCAACACTAGTCTCACGAACTCCATCGCTAGGCTCAAACTAATCACAATTTTTTCAAAAATAATATCATGAGTGGCCCCAATGTCAAATAATTCACTAGATAATGTAGAATCTACAAAAATAGTACCTTTCACTATCGATGTTCCAACCCCGGTATCCACAATTGTAGGAGGAAAGGAATGTAACTGCCCTTACTGAATTCACTATGATGCCATATAAACTCCCTAAGCTGCACCACCCTTTTGATATAAGTTCACTTTCTTAGAGGCACCTCTTCCACTTCATCTTCAAGCGAGGCATATAGAAATACTGTAACATCCCAAGTAAGTAATGAATAATAGATATTTTTATCTATGTCTATTAATGATAAAGATAGTGTTTTAGAGGCTTAAAATGAAAATAAATACAATCTTATGCATGGAATACACTAATATTCTTAAAGGATTGTTTTAGTGCCTTTTGATGGAAAACCATTTTTGAATCTATATTTTGACAATTTTAGAAACTATGTTTGTCAAAATAAAATTATCCTTTATGATTGGGTCATCAAAATTTACCTTGTGTGAATTTTTGGTAATTTTCCGACAATGTTCATTTTTAAATGAATAGTGAAAAATACTGCATTTTACATCAAAACTACTTTTTAATCTAATTTATTTATATGATTAGATTATGTTTTGAATTGGTTTTGAAGTGAAATTAGAATATATTTTTACCATTTTATCCAATGGTGGTCATTGGAATCAATTTCGATTTGAAATTAGACTTAAACTGGTGTCAATCTTTTGATACTTATTGTTTTGTAAAAACACGCTATTTGCTCTGGCAGCGGGAATTAATTATTAAATTAATTAATGTGACTTATATGATTTGAATTTTGTAAAATAGACTTCATTTTTGAATTCGTAATATCAAATATAGCTTAGAGTGAATTTTTGGTAATTTTCTGAAAAACTTCAATTTTGATGAATAGTGAAACCACTAAGTGGTAATCAAGCAAACTGTTTTTTTCAGTTAAATTAAAGTTTACCACTAATGTGTATTGAATTTTGAAAATCCGACATACATGGTTGTCATTAAGAAGTAAAATGTGGTTCAATGAGATTAAAATAATTTTTTGGTGAATAGTAACTTATTAAGTTCTTAATCGCGATTAGTGGTAATTAGGGTAGTTTAATGTATAAATAATGCTTTAATAATATAAAATGACCTAGACACATGTCCCAACCTCATTGGTTGTGTCATGGCCGACCAATACAAGTCATGGCCTAACTTGGGGACCCCATGTATCCACTTTTGTTGGGAAATAACATAAATTACTTTTTATTAAATGTTAAAGTGAAAATGACACAAACATAATATGTTTTGCGAAAACAATTTTTAAGTGGGGTTATACAAGTCCAAATTTTGATTATAAATATTCAATGGAAAGCTAAAAAGATTTCCTACATCATAGTAATTTGTTTATAATTTTTAGACATTAAATAAATTTAATTATTTATGACATAATAATGATGCAGCGATGACATCATTATTTGACGATTTAAATAAAATGGAAAGATAAAATAAAATCTATGAACTACACATGTCCAAAACCAATTGGATGAATGGATTTCGATGCCTTATCACCTTATCCACGAATTCCATCAATGTGGGACCTTTTAAAACCGAAACACATTTTCAAATAATGTAATGTTTCTTTACTTTCCAAAAGTGCCCCTCCTCTCCCCTTATAAAAGGCCCCCACCTCTACCTCATTTCACACACTCTTCAAGCCATTGGCTCGGCCAACCCCTGCCCATTTGCTCTCTCCACATCCCTCTCCTCATCCTAGAGGATTCCCTTTGGGCAGAATCCTTTCAAAGGAAGCCTTTAGGCTCAAACCAAAAGAAGTTACACTTTTTAAGGTATTTCATTCTCTCATGTTCATTTGTTTTATTTTGCTTCTCCGACCCCCTAAACTCTTTTTATTTACTTCTTTTGTAACAACACCAGTATCTTCAATATACTAGGATGTTGTTATAAGATATATTTGAGGTACACTCTCACACAACTACATCAAATGGTTAAAGAACATACGGTTTCCGTGGATGGCGAAATTCTGCCTCCCGAAACGATGATTGTTCAATACTCATTTAACACCTTCAAAGGTGGCCATTATGATGTCACTATTTTTATATATGATATATTATATGTTTATGTTTTCCTTAAGCTTCTGTTTTTTTCATTTTGGGCATACCTTTATGGTTTCCATTATGGGTAAAACACGATATCTTCATTTTAGGAAGTGCGGACTACCGCCCCCTAAAAGTGATTTGATTCGTTAATACCATATGTGGGATGTGTAAAGGATAAAGTTAATGATATTATATATGTTGTTATACTGGAATTATAATATACTTTTATATCATTATGATTCCATTCCAGAAAATATGAAATAGAAATGGAAGTAGCGTTCATGCGTACGTACGGCTTACCGTCTCCATGAACGATGCATTTCATTTCTTACCTCTAAATGTGATGTAATATTATAAATGAATGTATGTACTGGATATATATGACATATATGATATCTACATAATGAATACCATTCTGGATATAATGAACCTTTGACCAAATTAACAACTTGTAAGTATAAGAAGTCAATTTTTGACTTAAGAACCAAATACCGACAAAATGAACATTATTAACTTAAATGATTACATGATGTTCATAACATGGTATAAAAGGAATAATGAACTTGAAAAAGATTCATAAGCAAGTAGAGATTAACTCAAGTTTATTATTCAGGAGTTTAAAGAACGGTCGGGTCAAGTCGGATACGAGGTATGGGACTTCGTCTCAATCTCCTTTCGTTGAGGCATATTTTATTTTATACACAACTTTCTTTTATACGGTGTATAAACCCCTTTGACTTTTACGTTTACTCAAAAGGAATCTTTTTTATACGAAGCGTTTACTAAACGACAAAAGGGAATGTTTTTGTCGTACGTATGCGGCGACAACGACTTCTCCGCCGTCGTAACCGTTATTTGAGTTTTGGCTTCCTCTACAAGCCATACCTTTTTTTTTAAAAGAAAAATAAATACCATGTTTTACTTTGGTATTGAAAATGGTTTTCATAATGTTTTTATTATATCAATGTGTTGTATTGATATCTCGTGATTGAAATGTGGAAATGTTATGTTTCCTTTATGCATGTTTTATGTGATATGATTATGTTATGGTTCTTGGGCATTATTATGAAGACGGGTGGTTCCGTGATAAACTAAGGGCGGGTGAGCCCGTTATAGCTCTCCAATGCATTGGGTAACGCGAAGGAGTGAAACGTTAAGGTTTCTCCGAAGAGATTTTAGGGAATATACTGTGATGGGTATTCCAAACGTAACCAAGAGGGTTATCCCCTACGTAAGAATGTTATGAATGCCTCAAGTTACCTTTACGTATTATGATTTATATAATTTATTCATGTTTTTATGAGGTATGTTAAAGTGCCTATGTTTTATGGGTAAAGTATGATTTCATTCTTATGTATATATGAACTCATGTTTCCTTTCCATGTTTTATAACCCATACTGAGTTTTTATGCTCATCCCAAGTTTTTGAAATGTTTTTCACAGGTCAAGGGAAAGGTACATGATAAGATGATAGGGTCAAGGATGTGTCAAAAAGAATCCATGTTTTAATTCAAATGTGTTTCCATTGATGGGAATGAGGAATACTATCTTTATGTAACCACTTTGTTTATATGTGGAATGTAATGCAAGTTTTATGATCTAATTCTCTAAAACTCTAAACCCGAAAAGATCCTCAATGTGTAATCTTGTAATAACTCAAGATTAAGTAAGGTTTAAGGCTGGGGCCTTATAGTTGGTATCAAAGGTCGGTTTAGATAACTTTAGGAGTTAGAATTCTATTAAATGATTATCCAAAAATATTTTTTTTCTTTTTCGAAATGATATAGCATTTAAAGATTACCATGTTGCTTCATCTAAGACATGTTTGTTCAGAATGGTTTTCCGCAGAGGAAACAGGGAAGCAGTGCTAGGAAGGCATACAGAAGGAAATAACCTTCCGAATCAGCATCCAGAAATGGTCGGAATTGGAACTGAACAGTTTGTTGCAGTAATGGCGCAGTTGACTCAGGCGATAAATGGTGGTGGTATCCATGCACGAGATCAGCCAGATCAGCCGCAGAGGAACATGTCAGTGGTGGAACATTTCATGAGGCAACATCCACCATCATTCAGAGGATCATCTGACCATGTGCAAGCTGAAGGGTGGATTAAAGCACTGGAGAAGATTTTTGATGTCATGGGGTGTTCAGACAATCAAAAGGTTAGTCTTGCTATTTACCGTTTGGAGGGTGAAGCAGATCAGTGGTGGTCTATGGTTAAAAATATCAGGGAAGCCGATGAGATTGATGCTCTTGACTGGGATGATTTCAAAGGTATGTTTCTTGAGAAGTATTTTCCTAAGGCTGTTCGACTTAGGATGGAAAAGCAATTCTTGGAATTGAGGCAAGAGGAAGACTCAGTGGCTGCCTATGAAGAAAGGTTCACTCGATTGGCAAGGTATGCTCCCAATTTTATCCGGGACCTTGATAGTAAAATCAATCGTTTTTACTCAGGATTAAAGCCAAAGTATCGAAGGGCATTAGCTTCTCGAGAGTTTAAAAGTTATGAAAAGCTTGTTCGATGTGCTGAGAAGGTGGAAATGGAGTTTGCCGATGACCAAGTGTTCTATAACAACCAGCAGAAGAAGAGACCGAGGTGGCAGGAGAAAGGTAAGAATTCTTCAAAGAAGTCTGATGGTAAGAGAACTAAGTTTCCAGTTTGTGATAAATGTGGCAAAAGGCATGCTGGGGAATGTCTTCTGAATTCTGGGAAGTGCTACCGATGTGGTAAGATGGGACATAAGGCTCGTGATTGCACTGAAAAGGATCAAGGTGAAGGTAAAAACAAATTTGATTTACAGTTAGTGAAATGTTTTAAGTGCAATGAGATGGGTCACTATGCAAACGAGTGTCCGACAAGGAGCTTGAGTGATGGGAAGCAGTTAGACTACAAGCAGAAAGGGGTGGTGAAATCCTTTGCAACTACTTCAGCGGATGTCGGGCCATCAAATGAAGTCGTATCAGGTACTTTGTTTGTTTTTTCAGACTATGCCAGTGTGTTGTTTGATTCGGGGTCTACACATTCTTTCATCTCTGAGACCTTTTCTAGTAAAATGGGAATACCATCTCAAGAAATGACTCCTGAACTTTTGGTAAAAACACCTGGGGGAAGTGTCGAGGCAAAAAGAATTTATAAGAATCTTCCTATCCTTATCTGTGGAAAGAACCTACTTGCAAACCTTATTGTTCTACCTCTAGTAGAGTTTGATGTTATCCTGGGTATGGATTGGCTCTCTATTTACCATGCTAAGATTGACTGTAGAGCTAAAGAAGTTTCTTTTCAGAAAGACTTTCAGTTTGTTTACAAGAATGAACCCTTACTTTTGATAACATATGAAGAGGCCGAGAAACTTTTAAAAGATGGAAATGAATGTTACCTTGCACACGTCGTTGAAAATAAAGGAACTGTTCAGATTAATGATGTTCCAGTGGTAAATGAGTATCCTGATGTTTTTCCTGATGAGTTGCCTGGAATAATACCAGATCGGGAAGTTGAGTTTACTGTTGACTTAGTTCCTGATGCTAAGCCAATTTCAAAACCCCCTTATCGAATGGCACAAATTGAACTTTTAGAGTTGAAGGAGCAATTGCAAGATTTATTAGAGAAAGGTTTCATTAGACCTAGCACATCACTATGGGGTGCTCCTGTTTTATTTGTTAAAAAGAAAGATGGTTCTATGAGACTTTGCATTGATTATAGAGCCTTGAATAATATCACTGTTAAGAACAAATATCCTTTGCCTCATATCGATGATTTGTTTGATCAGCTCCAGGGAGCTCAGTTTTTTTCAAAGATTGACTTGAGATCGGGGTACCATCAGCTGAAGGTAAAGGAGGCAGATATTCCGAAGACCGCTTTCCGTACGAGATATGGCCATTATGAATTTGTAGTAATGCCTTTTGGGCTAACCAATGCACCTGCTGTATTCATGGACTTAATGAATAGAATTTTCCATGAGTTCTTGGATAAGTTTGTGGTTGTTTTCATTGATGATATTTTGGTGTTTTCTAAAAGTAAAGAGGAGCATGAAAAACATTTAAGGGTTATCTTGCAAACCTTAAAAGAAAAGAAATTGTATGGGAAATTCAGCAAGTGTGAGTTTTGGTTGCAACAAATTGCTTTCCTTGGTCACATTGTTTCTAAAGATGGAATAACTGTTGATCCTGCAAAAACAAAAGTTGTGGAAGAATGGCCAAGACCCACAAATGTAACCGAGATTCGTAGCTTCCTTGGTTTGGCGGGCTATTACCGAAGGTTTGTTAGAAATTTTTCACGGTTATCTAGTCCAATGACTAAGCTAACTCGGAAGGGTGTTAAGTTTATCTGGACAAAAGAATGTGATGATTGTTTTCAGGAATTGAAAAGAAGATTGGTGAATGCTCCAGTTTTGGCACTACCTTCCAGGAATGGTGACTTTGTTATATACAGCGATGCTTCATTGAAAGGACTTGGTTGCGTCCTAATGCAGAATGATCAGGTAATTGCTTATGCTTCACGACAGTTGAAAACTCATGAGGTAAATTACCCTACACATGATTTGGAATTAGCTGCTGTTGTTTTTGCTTTAAAAATTTGGAGGCATCATTTGTATGGAGTAAAGTGTGAAATTTATACCGATCACAAAAGTTTAAAGTATATATTCACTCAGAAAGAGTTAAACATGAGACAAAGGAGATGGCTGGAATTAATCAAGGATTATGATTGTACAATTCATTACCATCCGGGAAAAGCAAATAAAGTGGCTGATGCTTTGAGTCGAAAAAGTAATGCTTCATTAACAATGTTGCGTTTGGAACGTGATCATTTGGTTAACGATTTGATGAAATTTGGCATAGAAGTTGTTGGTGCAGGAAGTCCTTCTGTTTTGTTTCAGGTATCAGTGAGATCTTCTCTATCAGATAGAATCAAGCAAGCACAGAAGCAAGACAGTGAGTTGCAGAAAAGGGTAGAGCTGGTTCAGAAAGGTAAGTTGCCTGAATTCAACATTGATAATGATTGCGTTTTGAGATTTGGGAAGAGATTGTGTGTGCCTTCTGATTCACAGTTGAAGAGAGAGTTGTTATGTGAAGCTCATAGTTCTCCGTTTTCAGTTCATCCGGGCAGTACTAAGATGTATAGAGATCTGCGGGAGTATTACTGGTGGGATGGAATGAAAAGAGATATTGCTGATTTTACTGTGAAGTGTTTGACTTGTCAGCAGGTTAAAGCTGAGCGGCAGTTACCGAAAGGGATGCTTCAGCCTTTACCAGTGCCAGAGTGGAAATGGGAGAATATATCCATGGACTTTGTTGTTGGATTACCGAAGAAATCTCGAGGTAATAATGCAATCTGGGTTATTGTTGATCGCTTGACCAAATCTGCTCATTTCCTTGCTATACGAGATACTTTCTCTCTTGATCAACTTTCCCGTTTGTATCTTAAAGAGATAGTCAGGTTACATGGAGTTCCCCTCTCCATTGTATCAGATCGTGATCCCAGGTTTACCTCTAACTTTTGGAAAGGCCTTCAGAAGTCGTTGGGTACTGAATTAAATTTTAGTACAGCTTTTCATCCTCAATCAGATGGGCAGTCAGAACGAACAATTCAGACATTGGAGGATATGCTACGAGCTTGTTCTATGGATTATCAGGGGAGTTGGGACCAGCATCTTTCTTTGGTTGAGTTTTCATATAATAACAGTTTTCATTCCAGTATACAGATGGCACCATTTCAGGCATTATATGGGAAGCGGTGTCGAACTCCAGCTTTCTGGGATGAAGTGGGTGAAAGAAAGTTGATGGGACCAGAATTGGTAGAAGAGATGGCAGAAAAAGTTCAGCTGATTCAGAAACACATGAGAACAGCTCAGAGCAGGCAGAAGAGTTATGCGGATAACCGGAGGAAGGATCTATCTTTTGAGGTAGGTGATCATGTTTTTCTCAAGGTTTCTCCTTGGAAAAGTGTGATGAGATTTGGTAAGAAAGGAAAGTTGAGTCCAAGGTTCATTGGACCATACGAAGTTCTAGAGAGAGTTGGATCAGTTGCATACCGAGTGGCTTTACCTCCGAGTTTATCTCAGGTACACAATGTTTTTCACGTTTCGATGTTGAGAAAGTATATGCCAGATCCATCTCATGTTTTGAGTCCAGAGGTAGTTCAGCTGGAAGAAAACCTATCTTATGAGGAACAACCGGTCCAGATTCTTGACCACAGGGAGCAGGTGTTACGGAATAAGGTGATTAAGCAGGTAAAGGTTTTGTGGAAAAACCACATGATTGAAGAGGCAACATGGGAATCCGAAAATGCAATGAGGGATAAGTACCCCAATTTATTTGATAAGTAAATAAATTGCGGGGACGCAATTTTCTAAAGGGGGGAAGGATGTAACATCCCAAGTAAGTAATGAATAATAGATATTTTTATCTATGTCTATTAATGATAAAGATAGTGTTTTAGAGGCTTAAAATGAAAATAAATACAATCTTATGCATGGAATACACTAATATTCTTAAAGGATTGTTTTAGTGCCTTTTGATGGAAAACCATTTTTGAATCTATATTTTGACAATTTTAGAAACTATGTTTGTCAAAATAAAATTATCCTTTATGATTGGGACATCAAAATTTACCTTGTGTGAATTTTTGGTAATTTTCCGACAATGTTCATTTTTAAATGAATAGTGAAAAATACTGCATTTTACATCAAAACTACTTTTTAATCTAATTTATTTATATGATTAGATTATGTTTTGAATTGGTTTTGAAGTGAAATTAGAATATATTTTTACCATTTTATCCAATGGTGGTCATTGGAATCAATTTCGATTTGAAATTAGACTTAAACTGGTGTCAATCTTTTGATACTTATTGTTTTGTAAAAACACGCTATTTGCTCTGGCAGCGGGAATTAATTATTAAATTAATTAATGTGACTTATATGATTTGAATTTTGTAAAATAGACTTCATTTTTGAATTCGTAATATCAAATATATCTTAGAGTGAATTTTTGGTAATTTTCTGAAAAACTTCAATTTTGATGAATAGTGAAACCACTAAGTGGTAATCAAGCAAACTGTTTTTTTCAGTTAAATTAAAGTTTACCACTAATGTGTATTGAATTTTGAAAATCCGACATACATGGTTGTCATTAAGAAGTAAAATGTGGTTCAATGAGATTAAAATAATTTTTTGGTGAATAGTAACTTATTAAGTTCTTAATCGCGATTAGTGGTAATTAGGGTAGTTTAATGTATAAATAATGCTTTAATAATATAAAATGACCTAGACACATGTCCCAACCTCATTGGTTGTGTCATGGCCGACCAATACAAGTCATGGCCTAACTTGGGGACCCCATGTATCCACTTTTGTTGGGAAATAACATAAATTACTTTTTATTAAATGTTAAAGTGAAAATGACACAAACATAATATGTTTTGCGAAAACAATTTTTAAGTGGGGTTATACAAGTCCAAATTTTGATTATAAATATTCAATGGAAAGCTAAAAAGATTTCCTACATCATAGTAATTTGTTTATAATTTTTAGACATTAAATAAATTTAATTATTTATGACATAATAATGATGCAGCGATGACATCATTATTTGACGATTTAAATAAAATGGAAAGATAAAATAAAATCTATGAACTACACATGTCCAAAACCAATTGGATGAATGGATTTCGATGCCTTATCACCTTATCCACGAATTCCATCAATGTGGGACCTTTTAAAACCGAAACACATTTTCAAATAATGTAATGTTTCTTTACTTTCCAAAAGTGCCCCTCCTCTCCCCTTATAAAAGGCCCCCACCTCTACCTCATTTCACACACTCTTCAAGCCATTGGCTCGGCCAACCCCTGCCCATTTGCTCTCTCCACATCCCTCTCCTCATCCTAGAGGATTCCCTTTGGGCAGAATCCTTTCAAAGGAAGCCTTTAGGCTCAAACCAAAAGAAGTTACACTTTTTAAGGTATTTCATTCTCTCATGTTCATTTGTTTTATTTTGCTTCTCCGACCCCCTAAACTCTTTTTATTTACTTCTTTTGTAACAACACCAGTATCTTCAATATACTAGGATGTTGTTATAAGATATATTTGAGGTACACTCTCACACAACTACATCAAATGGTTAAAGAACATACGGTTTCCGTGGATGGCGAAATTCTGCCTCCCGAAACGATGATTGTTCAATACTCATTTAACACCTTCAAAGGTGGCCATTATGATGTCACTATTTTTATATATGATATATTATATGTTTATGTTTTCCTTAAGCTTCTGTTTTTTTCATTTTGGGCATACCTTTATGGTTTCCATTATGGGTAAAACACGATATCTTCATTTTAGGAAGTGCGGACTACCGCCCCCTAAAAGTGATTTGATTCGTTAATACCATATGTGGGATGTGTAAAGGATAAAGTTAATGATATTATATATGTTGTTATACTGGAATTATAATATACTTTTATATCATTATGATTCCATTCCAGAAAATATGAAATAGAAATGGAAGTAGCGTTCATGCGTACGTACGGCTTACCGTCTCCATGAACGATGCATTTCATTTCTTACCTCTAAATGTGATGTAATATTATAAATGAATGTATGTACTGGATATATATGACATATATGATATCTACATAATGAATACCATTCTGGATATAATGAACCTTTGACCAAATTAACAACTTGTAAGTATAAGAAGTCAATTTTTGACTTAAGAACCAAATACCGACAAAATGAACATTATTAACTTAAATGATTACATGATGTTCATAACATGGTATAAAAGGAATAATGAACTTGAAAAAGATTCATAAGCAAGTAGAGATTAACTCAAGTTTATTATTCAGGAGTTTAAAGAACGGTCGGGTCAAGTCGGATACGAGGTATGGGACTTCGTCTCAATCTCCTTTCGTTGAGGCATATTTTATTTTATACACAACTTTCTTTTATACGGTGTATAATCCCCTTTGACTTTTACGTTTACTCAAAAGGAATCTTTTTTATACGAAGCGTTTACTAAACGACAAAAGGGAATGTTTTTGTCGTACGTATGCGGCGACAACGACTTCTCCGCCGTCGTAACCGTTATTTGAGTTTTGGCTTCCTCTACAAGCCATACCTTTTTTTTAAAAGAAAAATAAATACCATGTTTTACTTTGGTATTGAAAATGGTTTTCATAATGTTTTTATTATATCAATGTGTTGTATTGATATCTCGTGATTGAAATGTGGAAATGTTATGTTTCCTTTATGCATGTTTTATGTGATATGATTATGTTATGGTTCTTGGGCATTATTATGAAGACGGGTGGTTCCGTGATAAACTAAGGGCGGGTGAGCCCGTTATAGCTCTCCAATGCATTGGGTAACGCGAAGGAGTGAAACGTTAAGGTTTCTCCGAAGAGATTTTAGGGAATATACTGTGATGGGTATTCCAAACGTAACCAAGAGGGTTATCCCCTACGTAAGAATGTTATGAATGCCTCAAGTTACCTTTACGTATTATGATTTATATAATTTATTCATGTTTTTATGAGGTATGTTAAAGTGCCTATGTTTTATGGGTAAAGTATGATTTCATTCTTATGTATATATGAACTCATGTTTCCTTTCCATGTTTTATAACCCATACTGAGTTTTTATGCTCATCCCAAGTTTTTGAAATGTTTTTCACAGGTCAAGGGAAAGGTACATGATAAGATGATAGGGTCAAGGATGTGTCAAAAAGAATCCATGTTTTAATTCAAATGTGTTTCCATTGATGGGAATGAGGAATACTATCTTTATGTAACCACTTTGTTTATATGTGGAATGTAATGCAAGTTTTATGATCTAATTCTCTAAAACTCTAAACCCGAAAAGATCCTCAATGTGTAATCTTGTAATAACTCAAGATTAAGTAAGGTTTAAGGCTGGGGCCTTAAAAATACACCATCAAAATTTAAATAGTGTGGAATATACCTTTCCTACACCTAGATTATTTCTACACCCTTAATCACTACTCGTCTCTCATAGGTTCCTACAGAACTTCTACTATTGTCCCACCCTACCACTAGATCGACACTAAACTAGTGGTCATAGAATGTGTCAATGATTATGACTTATCCTACCTCACTGGTGAAATAACACAAGGTCAAAGTCTTATGTAACTGACAATTCCCCTTTCCTACTTTTCCCTCTATCCCTTAGCAAACATTATTATAGAAACACTTCCTAGCCATCGAATGATGTACCTCTAAATTATATAACCACAACCATCTGTCCTGAAATAAAATCCACCTTCAGGTTCCCCTTAGCTATACGATACTGATCCACCACCTTCACAAAATTCATTAATAGAAAGAGGATTAATTTCCAATTAATATAACATTTTTGTCTATCCAAGAAATGCATAACCTCCCCTTCCAATTCTAGAGTAATGTTTGGAATGTCTGTAAAGCATCCAACATAGTACACAATTGGAATACTCCCCTAAATAAACTAATTATCTCTGCCAATCCCTCATTCATCATTACCTCTAGAAATAATTTCTCCAAAAAAAATAATCAATAAGCCTTTCTAAAACAATTATACAGCTAGTATAGTTTGGGAATTGAAATTCCACCTGCGCTTTACTGATTCTCATAGAATTTTAGTATCCAAATTGATCCTCTTATCAGCTAGAGTATCGAAATGGTCATGTATTATTTAGAGGAAATCAATACAGAACTTGTATACCTTAGTTCCACCCTTTCGATAAAAGTCAGAGGGTGATTGAATTGAAAATCCCACATCATGTCGGGCATTCTCTTCACATACCACTCTAGGTATCTCTATAAAAATTTCATGAAGTAATACCTGTTTTCTTAGAACTACTCCCCTGCTTCCTCTCCCAACATTATAATTGCCTTACGTAACACTACTATTAGATCATCTCTATCAATATAATCTTATCATAATTTCAACAAGACTCATCATGGATTAATATCTATACAATTACAAAAAACAAATCATGACACATGAGACCTCTTTATCACGTTTATATAAGAGGAATGAAAAATAACATGCACCCATTATTTTTCCCCAAACCCTACCACACTATTAAAACCAAGGTTCTAACACATCCCTTAACCATAATCTATCTAGGTAATGGTTAAAAATGTTGAAATCATTCTAATTACCAAATTGTTTAATTTACACACCTAATTATTATTATTTTTCATCATTTTTTCATATTAAATTTTACATGAGTCAAATTTTTTAATTTAATTAAAAAATAAAGGGAAAGTAGTTTAAGTTTAAAAAAATACCAAAAACTAGTTTTCACAAGAATTCCTAAATAGATTAATGTCAAAAATTCATCATGATTTCCTAGAATGATGCATGAATACACAACTCTAATGCCATTATGGAAGATGAATACAATCTCATAAATTATAGTAATAATTATCACATCACACAACAACTGAATTAGCCAAGGTGAATTTATATCAAATTGAAACAACACACATCAATAACTATTATACCACCATGGGTATTTGGATGTTATCCTATACATGGGTTTGTGACTCCCATGCATGAACTCTTGTCCATGACCCAAATATTCCTATTTTCTAGAATACCTTTCCCAAATATAATTAAAAAATAAAATAAAATAAAATTGGTCACTTATACCACTGTGTGACATCCTGACCAAGGTGTTACACACTGGTGCCTCCAGTCGGTCTACCACGTGACATCATTCATTCATCCCCATACACCAGATGGTACCAATTAACAACAAGATACTATTAATGAGCATGGGGAGACTATAAACCCTTCATTAGATTAATACCATAGTGTAAATATATATGAAATACACAAATGAAATATCATTATAACCAAGATAATACCAATATCACAATGTAACCAAAACTATAAATACAATATCAAAAATTGAATAGTATATATGCAATGCTATAGTTGATTCCAAGTATCAAAATTTAAACCAAAAAATAAAGTCACTCACAACTACCAAGAAGGTATTGAACCACATCTGGTTTAATCATCCATGCACTACCCTAAATCTGTCATTTAACATATGTACTTTCCCTTTGCATATCATGCAAAAATGATGTCTATTCGGGTACTGATCAGGTAGCCTATGTAGGATGTATGTATAATTTGGGATCCCCCCACAAATGACATATAAAATAATATCTAATTAAAATAGTGTACGATGTTTTATAAATATTAAATAAATGAAATAAATAATACAATTTACACCTTTTCAATTACTCTTTATTTAACCACATAACATCTAGGTTCTTTAGATAATCGAACTCTTAATAACTTCTTCATCCAATGTCAGAGTTTGAGATACCCCATAAGGGATATCATATGATTGATTTTCATTATTACCATTCATCATATTATTTAGTACATGAATTCCATTTTTTCCATTCAACATTTCAATTGACACATGATTTTTATTGTTACTATTCATCATTTTAATTCAAATATGAATTCCATTGTTAGTGTTTATCAATTAAATTGACACATGATTTCTATTATAATCATTAATCATTTATGTCCACATAAATATTCTGTTATTACCACTCATTATTTCAATTACCAAATGAATTCTATTATTACCATTCATAATTTATTTTCACAAATGAATTTCATTAATACCAATTATTATTTCGATCAACATATGAATTCCATTGTTACTATATATCATTTAATTTCTCACATTAATGTTATTTTTACCATTCAACTTTTTTTTACACACGAATTCGATTGCTACCATTCATCATTTCAATTCAAATATGAATAAAATTGATTCCATTAACATTCATTCCATTAATTAATTAAAAAATTAATTAATTACATCAATTCAATTAATTAATTCAACAATTAATTTATCATATCGACTATTTTACTTAATTCAATAATTAACAAATCATCTCAACCAATTTTATAGTCAAAATCATATCCAATAATTAATTTAATTATCAATTATTAAAATTCAACAATTTCACATTTATAATAATTAATTAAACAATTATTTTTTCGATTTTAATAATCTCAATCTCAGGAAAATTAATAAAAAACTAATTATTCAAAATTTATCAGCTTCATAATCCCATTAATTACAAAAAATTAATTCAATATTTACTTAATGATGTTCAACAATATCAATAACTCCATAATAAATTCAATAATTAATTATTCCAAATTCTAAATCCCAATATTTTTAACATCATAGTTCCCTCAATTAATTAATTTACAAAATTAATTAATTCAAATTTGGAAACTCAATTTCTCATCATCCAATAGAAATTTTAAAATTTCATATAGGTAATTGAAATAAAGACTTTTGTATTTGAATAATGGACATCCAACCTCAAAATTGATTAAGACCGCTCATCAATTGAAATCAATAATTTGAGGAGAATAACCATAATCAATAATATGAATTATATATTAAATAAAATCCTAGAAAAAAGATCAAAAGGATCTAGATCCATCAAATATTGTTTGAGGTACAAAACATCGCCAATAAAGGGTTAGGTATCGTTCTTTTATATATAAAGAGGAGTAGGAGCAGGATATATATATATAATTAAGAAGAAATCACCTACCAAATTAGTGCAAATTATAAATCCAGGCTTCGAATCACAAATAACTGAGGTTAGATGGTCCTAGAATCCATCTGAAAGCCTAAAAAAGCTAGATAAAATGTTATGGAAAAGTGGGGATTTAATTTGGATTAATATGGCGGTTGATTTATTTAAAAAGCTAATTTTTTAATTAATTAAAACTGTGATCACAGTTTTCTGGGTAGGGGCAAACAATTTTACAAACCCTTCATATATTCTAGGGGGTGTATGATATATCCTATTTGGGTGCATGGTACAAAAAATAGTGCACCATCCACACAAATCCCCTCCAATAATGTTTTCATGGTTTGCTGGGCTAGGGTGCATGGTTTGGGTAAACCGTGTGCCAAACATACACATGCCTCCATCCAATGTTCTCAATTTTCACCCAAATGAACCCTAAGGTAAAACCCAAACAAAAACTACGCATCCTAAGGGAAATAGTACATATAAATGAACCTGATAAATTTATAAAAAAGTTTAAATGTCATACTATTTCATCGTTACACGAGTGGAGAAAAAAAATTAATAATATAATAGGTAAATATAAGATTTAAAATAAACATATGGCATAGTAGAATCAAACACTAAAATAATTAGACATGTATCCCACCATAGATTAAATGTGATATATAAAAAATAAACTGATAATAATACTCTATGATAAAGATAAAGTATATAAAGAATATATAAAGTAGGAAACAATGGATACAAAGAATCATGGAATAATACTATACATATTGTAAAAAATGACACAAAATCTATCAAAGAATCCTGATCTCGATCATGGTCATCTTCTACCAAGATGCAGCCTATTTTAGGAAGTCAAGATTGGGTGTACAAAATAGGATGTTTCCTTTTAAAAACACCATCCTACAAGGAATCTGCTCAGGTAGTGACGATGGCGCAGATTGGGTGTGGGATAAATATTAGTAAGAAACCACTAATATAGTATATAACATATATTCCCTATAAAATAATCTAAAATAGTGTTATGGAATTAATATATAAAAGTAATGAAATTAATTACTGTAAATAGTCAAATACATACATCAGCCTCACCTGGGGTCTGAACATGTAATCATTTCATTAATTAATTATGATCCAATTTATATGGTAAGTAAAATGAGGTATTACCAGCACTAAAATCAATTCATTAAAATAATAATAAAATATCCATGTAATAACATAGAATCCATGGTGATGATATAATTAGGAGGATCTAATGTAATAACCAAGGCATCCTTGACCTCAGGGGTAAAACCAAATCAGTAATAACATGTAGCCTAAATATAATTGTTGTGTGTGTCATAAAAGGGGCATCAACCATGTAATTAAATTGATATATGATCTTGTCATAGTTTAAGGAATTCATCTAAGGAAAAACATGAGAAGAAATGACTAGGCCCAATCTATGTTTCCATGGAGCCTAATGTCTATAGATATCATGGATGAACGATGGAGGGTATGAAATTTATCCAAAAATAAAAATGGACGGATCTTATGTTGTCATAACTTGCATCAAATAGTATACAAGGATCTAGTTACAAGTTGGGTTTCATCCTTGGAAATAGAAATACATAAATCATAATGGAATCCATATCATCTAAAAGAATTCCCTCCTAAATCTAGGGCTTTCTCATGTCTAAAGTCACCTATAAAGATGTAATGGTCTTTAAAAAATTTTCACCATTTCTATTATTTATTCATTACATAAGGCCATGTAACAATTATTATATTTAAAATGTAAAAGGATTCATTCCATACATTCCAATAGTTTGAAAAGGTTAAAGGAAATGAAACTATTTTGTACATTAATCACATTGGAATTATTTGGTGCACTTATTTTCATTTAATTAACATAATTTGGATGAATAAGGATGTAAATCATTATGGAAATAATTTATAATAACGTAGTCCTTGTTATATTAACAATATAAATTCCTATTAACTATTTAAACATTAATTAATTATAAAACATACCATTTATGGATTTTGTGACACTATAATATAGAAGGCCTAGTTAATAACAATTCCATTGTCATTTCATTATTGAAGGTATTACCAATAGTATTGTAGAGACCCAACCCCAGAATGCTCAGATCGAGTTTCATGATAAACATAAATTAGCATAAGATACAAGTAAAACACATCCCAAAGGACCAAATATTTTAGTTGTGTTGGTGAACTAGATACATAAATGATACTTTTTTTACAAATTAAGAAAAAAATTACAACCAAATATTTTTGAGTATAACTTTATTCCATAAAACATATCCTTGAATATCATCTAAATCAAACTTTAGGGAATCCTAAGGAATGGAAAAATAATTACGGTGATATCAAAAGATGAGTATAGGTAAATTATTGTGTAGGAAATAATGAATCAATGAAAACAGGCATTATGGGATAGAAACTTACTAAGAACACATTCCATGTTATCAGTAATTTAGAAGGAAGTGAGGAAATAATACATCAAGTTAAATATATGAAAACACATTCCATTTAGTCAATGAAGTAAGAATGATATTTATCCCTTGATAAAATCAAAAAAAAATATCAACAATAATAAAATATGGCTCTAAATTAAGTAAATTCATAATTATTGAACATAATGTTTACCAAGTACATGCTACATTTATCATCAAGACCTTTCACAAAACATTTTAGCATACTACTATCAAGACAATTAAAAAGATAGTTTAAAACAACATTGATTTGGAAATAAACTCTAAGGGGTTATCACCAGCTGACTTCTTTCCATGATCATACTAATGCATTGAAGGTTTTACATTAAAAGGACCACAATCTGTGTCATTTATCTACAAAGAATTACATTAATATCAAATAATGGAATTAATTCATAAACAAGGTTCCTTATCAAATATCCAAATTGAATAAATGATACATATTTAAAAATATTTTTCCAAATAATAAAATATCTTTCCAAACAAAAATAATATGTAATAATGTTAAACGCTTCTAGAAATAATCATGTCCATGAAAAATGAAATGCATATTTTGGGGAAATTCAATTTTAAAAGATTATAATAAATTAAATTTTTGATGGGGGTCAAAAAAGAATCAATGAATTGAATGTCAATACTATCCTTGTCCAAATCAATAAATAACCATCCAGAGGAAGAATATGGATTGTATTAACAAATCATATTTAATGTTGAGTAAAAATAATGGTTTTTTCCATTGATGAATAGAAATAATTTAAAAAGATAATTTCAATTGCGCGGTAATTGGAGATATGGCTCTGCATTCTTCTGGTTTCCTCTCCCCTCTTGCCCGCTCCGCTTTCTTCCAGTTCTCCCCTCTCTCTTTCTTGATCTGTGCTCGCGATATCTAGGGTTTCTTCTAGAAATCCCCCTTCATTTAGGGTTTCTTCTCCCAGTTTCACATCCCTCACCCTTCTCCTTCTCCTCATCATGTATTCCTCTGGGGTTCTTCCACTTGTTCTCTCTTTCAGTTTGCTCGCTTCTAGTCCTGTTCTTCTATTTCAATCTGGTGAAGGTACTACGATTTCTTCCCCGGCCACCTCAACCTCGCTCTGACCTCACATTCCACCGCTTTTCTTCATGTCGGATCTAGAGCGGCATATACTCATAGGTTTTGGGCAAAACGGTTCGGTGTTCATGGTTCTCCTCAACATCTCCATTTCTTATCTTTTTGGGTTTCATATTTCTTTTGCTTTTAGGGTTTCATCCCCAGTTTAGTTTTCTTATAGTTTCTTCTTTGTCGGTCTGGAGGTTTTCCCATTAGTGTTTGCAGTATCTTGTTGGATCTGGTTTGGTTTTTCGGATCTGTTACATTGGTGATAAGTTTTGATGTTTGTAAAGTAATGGTTCTATTTCCAGGTATGTTCTGTTCATGTTTTTGTGTTTTATGTCCTACAACAGCCTTAGTTGATCTCTAGTGTGTGATTTATGTATGGTGGCGAGGACGGAGTTGATAGGATGATGACAACGATAATGGAAACTGCTTAATTCCGATTTCAGATTTTTTTGATTGCGTCCACCAGCTTGATGAGGACTCAGATGTGATAATGTTGGAAGGAGACCTATTGATGGAGACGATGGTGCAATGGTCGATGGTCGATGGTATTGACATTTCTGATGGTGGCGGCTCGTGGCTCAGAACTCACAGCAAGAGGTGATTTGTCTTACCAGTTCAAATTTTAATCTCATTTTGAATTTGGTTCGGTACTGGGTGTTTCGAATTTCGGAATTTTTTGTGTTTGTTTTGGATTTTTGGAATGTGCGGTTCCCACTTATCCTCAAAGTGTGTTTTTTAAAAAATTCAAAAAAATGGATTTCTGGAAAAAAGAAAATTTCAATACAATATTGTGTAAAATATTTTCTTTATATTGAAAATTTTTTTCTTTGAAAAAGATTTTTTAAGATATTTTCATTAAAAATTTACCTCCTAAACAAGAAATGTAATATTAAAATAAATTATGTACGGCAAATCTCTAAATTCCATACAAGGTAAACAAATCATTCATTTATCAGGACAAAAAGTTAGAAAAATTAATTTTTTAGAAAGTGATAGGAATATTCCGTTGAAAAAAATTAAGAAATAAAAATGTGTATAAATTTATTCATATTTTTTTTGAAGATTAAAATATTATTGAATTTTTTTTAGAAAATAGTGATTTTATTAGAAAACATGTTCTCCGACTAAAAAGACAAATGATGTTGGGTTTTCCTAAAAATATTTTGATTTCTAAATAATGGGAAAATGGTACTCATTGTTGATAAAAGTCATTAATAATAAATGGATGTGAAAATGAAAGTTTCTATTGAACAATTTTACAATAATTTCCTCTAATGGAAATTAAAATATAAAAAAATCTACAAAAAGTAGATAGTGAATAAAACCATTGAAATTATCAAAACGTTGATTTCAGAATAAATCAATAAATATATTATGTGTTTGAAATGTAAAACGAAATAAAAACACATTTAAAACAACAGATATTAAAAAATTATAACCCACATAATCATTTAATATTAACAGCAACATTGATGTAAAATGACCCAAATAATAGAAAATGGGATATAAAATTATTTTCTACTTGGTTATGATAAATTCAAACCCCCGTTAATGAAATAATCCAATATGAAAGTAAAATATTATGAATAATTAATGAATCGTGATATTATATGTTAAATTGGTGGTATTTAAACCATATATATTAAATTAGGTTTATAATAGTTAAATTTGTCTCACAGAATGGAAGTTGAGACAAAGACCCTTATTATGTGGTTTCATTTAATTTATAATAAAAATGAATGAAATAAATTCAAATGAAACAATAAATAACAAGAATATAAAACAATTAATGTAAAAGTATTTCCAATGGTTCAACGTATTCACCACACAAAATATAAACTAGTAAAAATTGTGTATTCCTCACTAAAAGAAAAATAAGACAAGAATCTCATACCTTTCATTTATTTTTCCGTGAACTTTATTAAACCTCATTTATAATGGATTTTAACATTCTAGGAACTTATAAAATTCACATATTCATATTTATAATATCATATTTTAACATCCTATAATATTTTATTACCCGTTTGAAAATAATATTTCATTACTTTCACTATTTTGAGTTTTAATTTCCATGTTTCTCGAGTTTGTTTTAAATGTTTATTTATTGTTATTATTAATTAGGTCATGGTTTTATCATATCACGAATGTAAAAATTATTTAAATATAATATATATAAATTATATATGTATTTATAATAATACATAAAAGTTTGATATAGGAAATGAAATACACCATTCATAGAGAGGGTCGGTCATATGTACGCATGGAGGTTACATTCATTTCACTATAGAATTTAATAGTACATAAAATTAATGATATATATATAATATAATTATAGTATAATGTTCATGTCAAATATTTCACATATATTTATTAAAACTGTCCTTCGTACATTCTATTTATATCATGAGTGAATCATATCACATTAAAAAGGTGGTATTCCACACTTCCACAAACAATTTAATGTCATTTAAGAAAAATGAAAAAAATGAACTTATTTATAATATAATTATTATAAAAGTATTAATAAAACATAAATATAATTTATATAATAAAAAATAGTTTCTCTGACATAATTACCCTCAATGAAGGGTGGTAATGGAAAAAATAATGCCATTGTTTAGTGAGGCGGTAATTGACCGTACACCTAAATAAAAAGTTCATTTCCCACTAGATGGAAGTCTATATAAGTTTATATCAAAATCAAAGAAAAAATGTACATATGATGATGATATTGATGTTATTATATAAAAAAATTGAATGGTTTTAGAAATAATTAAAATGAAAGTGATCATTGAAGAATGTTACCCCCCTTTTTTGTAACTTCATTTGGTTTATAAAAAACAACTATATTCGGTTTTTTGTCTAATATTAAGATTCAAAGATGATAGGATATATGTTGGGAGATTATTTAGATATATTGTTTTCATCAAAAAAGGGATCTGGATTGGTTAATGTGTGGGAGGACCTAGTTGATTTTTATAGTGGTGGAGTAGTGGTATACTTGGAAATTTTGGAATAGGGAATACCACCGATGTTTTTTCACTTGTAATGTGGCTCCAATAGTGATCCCAATTATATAAAATACAATATATTATAGATATATTTCTATATAATTGATTTTGTATATGTTTCTAGTCTATTGATTCCCATATTATTATGTTTTAGTCCCTTGATAAGATAATGTTTCTGTTAATCGCTATAATTAATTTTAATTCTGTAAATAATACATTTGGTAAAAAACAATGATGAAATTATTTGAAATTAGAAGTTTTTATTATTATTCCAAATATTAAATACATTTTCCAAATTGCAATCATAGAAGTGGTGGATGTTAATTTGAATTTAATTCGTATCAAGGATGATAGTGGGAGTATTAAAAGTGAAACTGTTCAATAGTTCAAAATCATTTTCAATCCAATTTAAATTTGAAATTGATTTGATTGGTATGAATTTTATTAATTGAATAATAGTTTAAATAATTTAAATATAAAACCAATATAAAATATAATTTATCACTATTAGTTATTTACATGAAAAAACATTTTTCTATTTAAATTCTTTATTTTTCACTATTTTTCAAACAAATTTAACTTCATAAAAAATACAAAATTCACCCTATTATTATTTTTATATTATGATTTTAAAAATGAAGTTAATTTTTTGAGATAATATTTATAAAAATTGGAAAATTTTCATATTATTTATGTTCTCCACAAAAATTCTGTAAAACCATCATTAGAAAAATATAGGTATTTATATGTTAAATAGAGGTTGTTCTTATATTATGGATGTGAAATATATTGGGTGAATTTGAAAAATTATTTTATTGAGTATATAAAAGATATATTTCAGTATTATAATTCACTAATTTTAATTAATTTAAATTATTATGACAAAATTCCTTAGAAAGAATGAAAATAATTAATATATATTAAATTGAATTATATTTTCATTTATAATTAATTTGTAACCGGTTAATTCATCTGATATTTTAATAGACCATATATTTTTATAAGTTATTTAGTACTATTCATAACCACTAATTTAATGGTTGTGTTATATATTTAATGGGAAATAATAATTTTTTATTAATATATTTTTTTTGTATCATTTATTCTAGCATGTAACACAATCCATTAAAAAAAGTTGTTATTGCATGTGACATATGCTCACTTAGTATTTCATGCATTATAATATATATCATAGATTAATTTCATTTAAAATTGTAAAAATATTTTAAATTCCCAGGATCATATATTCCCATCAGTTCATTTTTTTTATGTCTTATATTCTATAAAATAAAATGTTTTTATTTTAGAATTTAGGGGTGTTATATTCTACTCACCTTAAATAAATCATGCCCTCATGATTTAAAATCAATATTGGTAAGATATTTTTTGATATTTCTTATTTTATAATCTGACACCATGGAAACGGTTTGTGAAACTTCCTCCAGAAAAGATATAATTGGTAATATAATGTTCACATGGACTATCAGATAACTAGGACTTTTACTGTGAGAAAATTTGTTGCAAGTGGAGATATTTATATAGATGAAAAAATTAGATATTTAAAGAGAGTAAATATGATCATCAATAAAAAAACATTTAAATGATCAATGTAATGTTGGAGGTCTAAAATTCATAAAAATATAATGACTTAGAAGGCCATGAGTTCAACAATGATTGAGGTATTATGACAATAAATTTTTTTATCATCTTAATAATGTTAGGCAATTCTATTAATTCTTCTGAATATAATTAAAAATACATACTTACATTATTTATATTTTATAAAAAAATTTAACAATTGTTTTTCTCATTCATAAATTTTCAATACATCAATTACATTATGAAATAGGTATCCAAAAATTAAGGTTTCATCTTGATGAACTCAAATAAAATTTTAATAGATCGTAAGGCCTATAAAATAGTGAAAGGCCGTTCCATTTGACTCTAACTATTATACAAATACAATATTGTTAATAAATAAATCTCTAAACATAAAAATATAACACTATTGGTTCATTATTTATATTTATTAATTAAATTTTTCAACTAAAAACCAGGATATATTTTCCTAGGCCTTAAATAGGTCAATGGTTGGCCTTAATACTATACCATCACTGGATCATGGGATTAAGCCCCACCACCTTGTCAGATTATACTGGTAATCTCCTGGTATACACTTTTTCTTTTTATAAATTATTTTAATATTATTCACAAAATAAACAAGACGGATATCATTGAAATTTGATCAATAAATATCATTTTAACTATGGTTTTCCATACACCCACAATACATAATTACATCATCCATTTATTTTCACAATGGTATTTCCTTATTCTAATGTTAAACCTATATTATTAATTGTAATTGTCTATTCAAATAATTCATAATGGTTAACAATAGAAATATTAATTATACTATGAATATCCTGGGGGAGTGTCAAACTAGATTCAAAGTAAGGATTATTTGTAACACCCCAAGATTTCATAGTGTATTATTTCTTCAAAATAATTCAATAACTTGAACTACACGCAACACCGAGTTCAATAACACCATGACTTACAAAAAAAACATTCAAAAGAGGTTATGAATCGTGTTATCTAAATTTTAAACTTTATATAATCCCTATAATTTTAGAATCCATATTATGAGTTTCTTAGATATAATGCAAGAACAAATTCATTTTCAGTATTGCACTTTTATCAACTTTTGATAGTGAAACCTTTTTAAATACAATATTTTAAAGTTTTTGACTAAATGGAGACATCAAAAAATTTAAAATGAAACATCCCAAGCTCACACGGTACGCTTTCCTTTGAATAAAACAGTAGCGTGTGTTGTACGCAACTTCGAGTTTTAACACACACCATAACTAATCAAACTAGCTGTTATGAATAGTAATACCTACTTTTTTAAGTTATATATATTTTATATTTTAAAATGGACTTCATTTTTTGATTCGGAATATCAAATTTAGCCTAAGGTGAAATTTTGGTACTTTTCGGATAACTTTCATATTTTGATGAATAGTGAAAATTACTAAATTTTAATTAAAAACAACTTTTTTAATAAAAATAATTAATAGTGATAAATTATGAATTTGAGTGGTTTTAAAGTATATTTAGAATATATTTTTACTATTTAATATAATTTTGGTCATTGGACATAATTTTACAATTAAACCGAACATAAACAAGTGTCAATCTTTTGATAGTTATTATCTCTTAAAAACACGCTTTTTGTTTTGACAGCGGGAATTAATTTTAAATTAATTTCTGCCACTTCTGTGTTTAGAATTTAGGAAAATGGATTCCATATTTGGAATCAGGATGTTCAAATTGTGTAAATAGGTAACTTTTATTTTTAGACATTTTGAATAATTACTGCGGTAAATATTTTATTTACCATGGTTAAGGGTAAATCCGGTAAATAAGGGTTAAAAAATAATATTATAATAATACTAAATTATCCTAAAACGTGTCTTAACCCTATTGGTTGATAAATGGTCTACCATGGGCATCTTTGTGTCAATTTTGGGACCCCATGGATCCACTTGTAAGTGATAATGACACTTTATTTTAATTAAGTCAAAATGAATACAAAAATGACACAAGCATATATCTTTTAGAAAAACAATTGTTACATAGGGTTATATAAGTTGGATTTTAGAATATAAATATTCATTAGAAATCTAAAAAGATTTCCTACATAATGATATTTTATTTATAATTTTTAGACATTAAATAATTTATTTTATTTATGACACAATGATGATGCAGTAATTACTATAATAGTGAAAAATTAAAATAATTGATATTATAAATACCCAAATAAATATAATATGAAACTTTTAATGAATTAAACTAATTTTCTAGGATAATATGATATATTAGGATTGATTTAATTGACTTTTTTCGAAGTAATCAATCTGTTATGAGTTTCACAAAAAATCAACTATTGAATAGTGTCAAAATTGACATAAAAGAGTTCTTAAAACAAATATTATATTATTAATTGATATTAAATTCCTAAAAATCTAAGGTTCGGCCAAGAAACTAATATCATGATATGTTCATCATTAATGTACCACTTGGGGGTCGCTTGGATGTATATAGAAAGTTTATTAACCATATTATATAAAAATACAAAGAGACATTGTCAAAGTGAAACTAATTAACTTAGAGTTAATACTTAAAGATAAGGT
Source organism: Viscum album (assembly GCA_963277665.1). Lineage (NCBI taxonomy): Eukaryota > Viridiplantae > Streptophyta > Magnoliopsida > Santalales > Viscaceae > Viscum > Viscum album. The sequence continues at coordinate 1,346,235,865 of OY728148.1, read as the reverse complement.
TAATATAAGTACCCAAACCTGTCTAAATTATATTGGTTGAGTGGTTTTCGACCTATCCCCACCATAACCGTTGAATAATCAACTTTGGAGCCTTTAGAAACCGAATATGAATTTAATATAAATTAATATTTCTAGCTTTTCCAAAGGTGCCCCTCACCCCTCTTATAAAAGGGAACTCCTCCTTCTCATTTCTTCACACCTCTAAAGCCTTTTGGTTCGGCCAAACTCTGCCCAAATACTCTCCCAACATCCCTCACTACAACCTATAGGCCTTAGTTGGATCAGAAAGCCAACCTAAGGAGCCCTTTTGATCAAATCAAAAGGAAGAACCCGAAGAAGAGGTAATGATTTCACCACCCTTCTCCAAGTTCATTTCTTCTTCCACTTATTCTTCCTTTGTTCTTACCATTCTAAAATAATAACTACAGTATCTCACATATACTGTGATGTTATTATAAATATGGTACAACCATATTCAGTATTCTATCCACCCTTTGAATAACATGTCACCATACGTGCGTACGTACGGACTACCGTCTCCACGTCATGGTGTAATTGTTATTCAATATAATATTATTTGGATGGGTATAATAATGATGTGTAACTCATGTAAATAATAAATATAACATGTTAATGATTCTGTATATATGATATACCATCAATTTATATATTATTTTAATATCAAAAGAATGATATTGTCGCTCGTGCGTACGTACGGACTACCGTCTCCACGAACGCGATGAGATTCATTCTCTATCGTATCCATTCAAGTATAATTATCATTTGATGATTTTAAAATGATGTTTAATGACTAGATATCATTCTGGATATGAATAAGATACAACAACCATGGCTTATGTAACAAAACATATAAAAGAAAATGAGTAAGTTAACTCCCGAAACGACGATAATTCTAAGATATTATTAACAAATCAATGTTAAAAGATCATATATGATATCATATTATTATATATGATTATTGTATAATTTAATAACAACTATTTCACCATTATACAGGAGGTTAACCTACCCCAACCAAGGAAAAGTACAAGGTAAGGTTTATTTCACAATCTCTTCATTATCCGAGGTTGTTTATACGTAAAAATCTACTAGGATATCTTTATCATCCACATCCATGTTTCTTAAAAATGTATTTCAAAACATTTTTACTATTTACAACAATATGGGTTAAAGTCATTTATACCCTTGTTTGACTTTTTATAAGAGGTTTATAAAGGAATCTTTCCATCGTTTTCAAAACAAGGTCCTTTTTAACCTTTTCGACAGAATTGAGGTAAGAATGTTTTTTTTAACTTATACGGCGGGTGCGGTTATTTTACGCCGTTATAAAATCTTCAAAGCTTTCCTTACAAGCTTATAAGAACATTTTCAAAGAAAATGTTTTATTTTATATGGATCTTAAATGATTTCAAAATAAAAGGAGATATTTCTTTAAAAAGAATTTTGATTTCATCTACGTCAACATCCTTTGATGGATTTTAAGATTATTTGAAGTTGATTTATTATGATACAAAACTTCTATATCGTATTGAAGGTTTTGTGATATGTTTGACTATGGATGTTCTATTTTTATACCATTCATAGTTTATGGTGAAATTATTGACATTTCGTATGCTAGATTTAGTACGAATGTTTATGTTATGTTTAAACCTTTTCATATGGGAATGCATTGGACTTAATAAGTGACGGGTGGAGCCCGCTATAGCTCCTCGATGCATCGGTAGGTCTCATGAGACAAACTAGTGTCTTGGCACAAGGCCTTGACAAAATCTTATTTGTAGTCTTGGCACGAGGCCTTGGCTATGTGGTTATGATAGTCTGGCATTATGCATTCCAACATTATGAAAGTGGTTATTGATTTTTGCATGTGATTATTCGATTAGTAGAATATACATGTGAATAAGTAAATGGCATTAATTAATTTTATTTATGCCATACCATGTTTAAAGTTCATGTTTGAAAGGTTTTTGTTTTAGTTATACATTTCCTTAAAAGTTTATTCTTATTTATGAAAGTTTCCGCTATATTGTTATCCTTACTGGGCATTTGAGCTCACCCCTTTTCTATGTTTTATTTTTCCCAGGAAGTGAAGAAGTAAGTTATGAATGACCTGCAGGGATATTATGTGGGGATATGAGTGTGGATTATGGAGACAATATGTTGTTGTAGTAGTTTTTCATTTTATGATGTAATGTAAAACCTATGAATATATCTAGTGTTTCCAAGGCTACTAAACCAATCGGTCTTTCGAGATTTGATCTTTCTTGTGATCATGCCAATGTTATGTAATAATGCACCGACTCTGGGTAGCTGGGGTCGGGGCGTTACAGTTGGTATCAGAGGAAGTTTAGTACAAACCTTGGAAGCTATATTTAGATAAACTCTGATTAGAGCACATAGACCTAAGATGAACTTTGAGGATTAGTATAGAAGAACTTCCTAGAATTTTGGTATTGTAGAGATTTTGTGAGTTTTCCGAGCAATACATCCCTGTCTAGATACGAGCAGGTAGAGGCGGCTCTGGCACAGATGTACCTAGGGGTAAAACCCGAAAACACCGCTTTGAGCTAGACTCGAACGGGAACTGGTGCACGACAACGGGCCTTGCTGCACTCTTGGTTACGACACTCCTGGGGGATATGCTTAGGATAACTCTCATTTTCATTACAAATCATTTTGAAGGGATTATGAGTATATACTTCCTCAAAGAAAACATTCTTATGATTATGGATTATATCCATAAATAGTTCAATTTATGTTAAGTGTTTTATAAGTATGGGATTATGTATTTTGATTCATAAATTGATCTAGTTTATGCCATTGTTTAGAAATGGCGCCCAGTAGAAGGAATGAGAACTCCAGAAATTCACATGATCCAAAGAGAAGGAAGGATCATATCTTTTATGGTCTTAAGCTAAAATTTATAAGATAAATAGTCTCCCATGTATTATCATCATATGAAGAAATAATATCATGTGTTGATAAGATAAGTAAAGAGTTTACTGAGTCCTATGGCTTTGAAGGGAAGCAAGAGAAGAAAAGGATGGAAGAGAGAAAGATGGATAAAAGTAAGAGGGAAAAGAAGAATTTTCCCATATGTGGTAACTGTGGAAAGAAACACCCTGGAACTTGCCTGAAAGGAATGGGAGTTTGTTATAAGTGTGGAGGAAAAGGGCACAAAGTACGTGACTGCAAGGGTAAGAAAATGGTTTTAAATGTACAATGCTTCATTTGCAAGGAGTTCGGACACTACGCGAACCTATGTCCCAGTCATCAGACTATGCCGCAAATGATGCTATTGGATAATAATCAAGTTATGACACTACCACAGATGAAGAGGAATGATTAGAGTTCTTATGTTGATTATGTCAATTGAGTGTTGTATCAACAATGTACTTGTTATAATAATTATGGAGTATATAAGGATTGTACTGCAGTACTATTTCATTAAGGACTTGAGATTGTGTGGAAAAAAGAAAAGTGACTCAATAGCAGGTTAAATTTTTGGAAAATATATGGTTGAGAGAAAGATAAACCATAATATGGTTCAGATACCGAGGTGGTGATTTTAGAATAATACATGATTGATTTGGATAAATTATATTGGATATTATTGACTACCTTGAAGCTGATTAATGATTTGTATATTCCATCATTGTTGGGGTTTTAAACATTTTTGGATTAATGAAGTATATCCAGCATTCTATATGGAATAAGGTAGCATGAATGTAATCAATAAGGAATATGGTAATACATGATGAAGGTATTCATATGCTATTACGGGGTAAAAAGGATCTATATTATGTGTACCTTCCTTATAAATGTTAGACTGTGAGTTTGGACAGAAGTATTTTGGATAGTTCTAGTTTTGATTATTTTGGATTGCCATAAAAGGACAACCCGGAGGTCGGGCGGCAACCCGTCGCGTCCGGCAAGGCTGCGAGACTTGAACCCGCAACCGAAGGGTGACAAGGGTGTATCACCTACCACTGGACCATGAGATATCCAGGATTAAATAATGTAGTTTTTATTAAAAGATCATGTAGATGAATTATAAATTCGTTTATTTTGGAACCCTATACGAATAGTGTAAACAGAATTTTTTTTACATTTTATTATCTTTTAGAGTGAAAGATGAGTTTGTGGTAGAAATTTATTAATGGATAAAACTCTAATTATAAAGTAAGTATATCTCCTTATGATCTTAGCCAATCTCATAAATAAATTCCTCAATATTAAGAAAAGCAACTTAGAACAAAAATGTTTTCCTAGATGGTACCTTAAATCATCACTAATTTATGGCTTTGGGATTGTTGGCCTTTTCATAGCCATGTTCTCTACCACTCTCCATCAGATAATTGATGGTTAGATTTTTCTTCCATATCCATATTTTCCTACATGGAACCCTAGTATGTGTTATTTTTGGTAATCTTCATACTTCCGACTCTTTATTTTAAATAGAGGCCTCATTAAATCATTTTTCGATGTGGGATTTCAACTAAGATATTTTGAAACGTCAAAAATGTGTTATCATAATACCCTATGTTTTGTTGAACCGATGGTATTTCAAATCATCATAGATTGATGAATTTAAGGACCTCAATTTTATACTTGTTTGTGATTGATGACCTCAATCACTACCTATAAATATTTACGTTTTTCCTCCAATTATATGTCTTTAATTTCCACCAATGTTCACCTAATCGAGATCATAATTTGGTGGTGACCCTTTCATTTATCTTTTCCTCATATTAAGACAAAATTTTAGTAACCCAATTTCCGATGTGGGTTTTCCCACAAATATATTTTCTATTTTCAACCTTTTATTTTCGAAGAACAATTTCAAATTGCGAGGACGCAATTTATTGAAGGAGGGGAGAATGTAACACCCCAAGATTTCATATTGTATTATTTCTTCAAAATAATTCAATAACTTGAACTACACGCAACACCGAGTTCAATAACACCATGACTTACAAAAAAAAACATTCAAAAGAGGTTATGAATCGTGTTATCTAAATTTTAAACTTTATATAATCCTTATAATTTTAGAATCCATATTATGAGTTTCTTAAATATAATGCAAGAACAAATTCATTTTCAGTATTGCACTTTTATCAACTTTTGATAGTGAAACCTTTTTAAATACAATATTTTAAACTTTTTGACTAAATGGAGACATCAAAAAATTTAAAATGAAACATCCCAAGCTTACACGGTACGCTTTCCTTTGAATAAAACAGTTGCGTGTGTTGTACGCAACTTCGAGTTTTAACACACACCATAACTAATCAAACTAGCTGTTATGAATAGTAATACCTACTTTTTTAAGTTATATATATTTTATATTTTAAAATGGAATTCATTTTTTGATTCGGAATATCAAATTTATCCTAAGTTGAAATTTTGGTACTTTTCGGATAACTTTCATATTTTGATGAATAGTGAAAATTACTAAATTTTAATTAAAAACAACTTTTTTAATCAAAATAATTAATAGTGATAAATTATGAATTTGAGTGGTTTTAAAGTATATTTAGAATATATTTTTACTATTTAATATAATGTTGGTCATTGGACATAATTTTACAATTAAACCGAACATAAACAAGTGTCAATCTTTTGATAGTTATTATCTCTTAAAAACACGCTTTTTGTTTTGACAGCGGGAATTAATTTTAAATTAATTTCTGCCACTTCTGTGTTTAGAATTTAGGAAAATGGATTCCATATTTGGAATCAGGATGTTCAAACTGTGTAAATAGGTAACTTTTATTTTTAGACATTTTGAATAATTACTGCGGTAAATATTTTATTTACCATGGTTAAGGGTAAATCCGGTAAATAAGGGTTAAACAAATAATATTATAATAATACTAAATTACCCTAAAACGTGTCTTAACCCTATTGGTTGATAAATGGTCGACCATGGGAATCTTTGTGTCAATTTTGGGACGCCATGGATCCACTTGTAAGTGATAATGACACTTTATTTTAATTAAGTCAAAATGAATACAAAAATGACACAAGCATATATCCTTTAGCAAAACAATTGTTACATAGGGTTATATAAGTTGGATTTTAGAATATAAATATTCATTAGAAATCTAAAAAGATTTCCTACATAATGATATTTTATTTATAATTTTTAGACATTAAATAATTTATTTTATTTATGACACAATGATGATGCAGTAATTACTATAATAGTGAAAAATTAAAATAATTGATATTATAAATACACAAATAAATATAATATGAAACTTTTAATGAATTAAACTAATTTTCTAGGATAATATGATATATTAGGATTGATTTAATTGACTTTGTTCGAAGTAATCAATCTGTTATGAGTTTCACAAAAATCAACTATTGAATAGTGTCAAAATTAACATAAAAGTGTTCTTAAAACAAATATTATATTATTAATTGATATTAAATTCCTAAAAATCTAAGGTTCGGCCAAAAGACTTATATCATGATAGGTTCATCATTAATGTACCACTTGGGGGTCGCTTGGATGTATATAGTAAGTTTATTAACCATATTATATAAAAATACAAAGAGACATTGTAAAAGTGAAACTAATTAACTTAGAGTTAATACTTAAAGATAAGGTTAATATAAGTACCCAAACCTGTCTAAATTCTATTGGTTGAGTGGTTTTCGACCTATCCCCACCATAACCTTTGAATAATCAACTTTGGAGCCTTTAGAAACCGAATATGAATTTAATATAAATTAATATTTCTAGCTTTTCCAAAGGTGCCCCTCACCCCTCTTATAAAAGGGCACTCCTCCTTCTCATTTCTTCACACCCCTAAAGCCTTTTGGTTCGGCCAAACTCTGCCCAAATACTCTCCCAACATCCCTCACTACAATCTAGAGGCCTTAGTTTGATCATAAAGCCAACCTAAGGAGCCCTTTTGATCAAATCAAAAGGAAGAACCCGAAGAAGAGGTAATGATTTCACCACCCTTCTGCAAGTTCATTTCTTCTTCCACTTCTTCTTCCTTTGTTCTTACCATTATAAAATAATAACTCCAGTATCTCACATATACTGTGATGTTATTATAAATATGGTACAACCATATTCAGTATTCTATCCACCCTTTGAATAACATGTCACCATACGTGCGTACGTACGGACTACCGTCTCCACGTCATGGTGTAATTGTTATTCAATATAATATTATTTGGATGGGTATAATAATGATGTGTAACTCATGTAAATAATAAATATAACATGTTAATGATTCTGTATATATGATATAAAATCCATTTATATATTATTTTAATATCAAAAGAATGATATTGTCGCTCGTGCGTACGTACGGACTACCGTCTCCACGAACGCAATGAGATTCATTCTCCATCGTATCCATTCAAGTATAATTATCATTTGATGATTTTAAAATGATGTTTAAGGACTAGATATCATTCTGAATATGAATAAGATACAACAAACATGGCTTATGTAACAAAACATATAAAAGAAAATGAGTAAGTTAACTCCCGAAACGACGATAATTCTAAGATATTATTAACAAATCAATGTTAAAAGATCATATATGATATCATATTATTATATATGATTCTTGTATAATTTAATAACAACTATTTCACCATTATACAGGAGGTTAACCTACCCCAACCAAGGAAAAGTACAAGGTAATGGTTATTTCACAATCTCTTCATTATCCGAGGTTGTTTATACGTAAAAATCTACTAGGATATCTTTATCATCCACATCCATGTTTCTTAAAAATGTATTTCAAAACATTTTTACTATTTACAATAATATGGGTTAAAGTCATTTATACCCTTGTTTGACTTTTTATAAGAGGTTTATAAAGGAATCTTTCCGTCGTTTTCAAAACAAGGTCCTTTTTAACCTTTTCGACAGAATTGAGGTAAGAATGTTTTTTTAACTTATACGGCGGGTGCGGTTATTTTACGCCGTTATAAAATCTTCAAAGCTTTCCTTACAAGCTTATAAGAACATTTTCAAAGAAAATGTTTTATTTTATATGGATCTTAAATGATTTCAAAATAAAAGGAGATATTTCTTTAAAAAGAATTTTGATTTCATCTACGTCAACATCCTTTGATGGATTTTAAGATTATTTGAAGTTGATTTATTATGATACAAAACTTCTATATCGTATTGAAGGTTTTGTGATATGTTTGACTATGGATGTTCTATTTTTATACCATTCATAGTTTATGGTGAAATTATTGACATTTCGTATGCTAGATTTAGTACGAATGTTTATGTTATGTTTAAACCTTTTCATATGGGAATGAATTGGACTTAATAAGTGACGGGTGGAGCCCGCTATAGCTCCTCAATGCATCGGTAGGTCTCATGAGACAAACTAGTGTCTTGGAACAAGGCCTTGACAAAATCTTATTTGTAGTCTTGGCACGAGGCCTTGGCTATGTGGTTATGATAGTCTGGCATTATGCATTCCAACATTATGAAAGTGGTTATTGATTTTTGCATGTGATTATTCGATTAGTAGAATATCCATGTGAATAAGTAAATGGAATTAATTCATTTTATTTATTCCATACCATGTTTAAAGTTCATGTTTGAAAGGTTTTTGTTTTAGTTATACATTTCCTTAAAAGTTTATTCTTATTTATGAAAGTTTCCGCTATATTGTTATCCTTACTGGGCATTTGAGCTCACCCCTTTTCTATGTTTTATTTTTCCCAGGAAGTGAAGAAGTAAGTTATGAATGACCTGCAGGGATATTATGTGGGGATATGAGTGTGGATTATGGAGACAATATGTTGTTGTAGTAGTTTTTCATTTTCTGATGTAATGTAAAACCTATGAATATATCTAGTGTTTCCAAGGCTACTAAACCAATCGGTCTTTCGAGATTTGATCTTTCTTGTGATCATGCCAATGTTATGTAATAATGCACCGACTCTGGGTAGCTGGGGTCGGGGCGTTACATTATTGTTTTGTACCTGGTTACTGTCGACTCAGGACCAAATAACCTTTTCAGATTTGTTACCCCTAGGTACAACTTTTCCAAAAAATATATCTGCTTGATGGATCCAGATAGATATTTATTGATATGGAGACCCACATAATCATTACCTTACCAAAATGTTTTAATTTTCTTCGATACTTATACTCAAATTATAACTTAGGGATATGATTTATAATAAAGTTTTTCAAAACCTAGTTTCCATCGTTTCAAATATACTTTTTCTAATACCAACTATAGTAACCAGAACCTAGATTATCTGGATCTGGTGTCATGATACAAATACATTAGAATAAGGTAATAGTAAATTTCATAATAAAGTAACATATAGTTTAGTATACTTGGTATAATAGATAAAAACATGAGTCTTGTAATAAAAATGAATACAAAAATTAAATCATAATTTATTTAGGATGACATCAATATACCTACGATACCCCATCATATCTTTCCTAGGAAACTTCTAGAAATCATTGGGAAAGGAAACATGTTAAGGGTGTGGTCAAATTCTCGGTAAGGGTAACGTCAAATAAAATCAATAATGAATCAATTATAATAATAAATATAGAAAGATAAATTACTAGGAACACATTTCCTGTAGTCAATAACTGAGAAAGAAGTGATTAAATTATATGGGAAGGAAAAAAACTGAAAAAAATTCCATTTAATCAATGAAATGAGAATGAAAAAAATAAATATATAATATAAAATAAAAAATTCATATGCATAAAAATAACATAATCTAAATTATAGAAATGATTAATTATTGGATTATGTGTTTCCCATGTACATAATACCTTTTCTATCAAGACCTTTCACAAGGATTTTTTCATACTACTATCAAGACCTTTCACAACTCTGTTTATGTAATGACCCAAACATTAATCAATAAACATTCCTCTTGTTCTAATAAAATTTTTTATTATAAAAAATAGTGATATAAATTATTTACATCCTTGGTTATATAAATTTTTGGATTTAAAAATACATTTATGAATTGTTACCATTGATAATATAGTCGTTGGATAGTAATCACCCAATTAGTATAAATATATGGCTTTAACAAATCCAGTTTAATAAAAAAAGGAAGCATTGGCCTCATCCGGAAGACGTGCCCCATACGAAGCCCATTTGATGGAGCTCAGAAAGTATGTTGTGTCAGAGGGCTTCACTTTTGACCATGCCCAATATGAGCTTGAATATGTTAATCTCCAGCAGAACCACCCACGGGAGAAGTCGATGTTGATAGAAATTACCACTCGAGTGATGCAATCCGATCCACCCAAAAGTTGGTCGCCATCGCACACCGTACCCTTCAGCCTTATGTGGGTGTTATAAGGGGTTATGTTATGATACCATAGTTCTATTATTATGTACACTATTTTTTTATAGGGAATATACATTCATTTTATTATTGTAAATTTGTAAATAGTTTTTAAAGAGAAAATAGAATTTTTAGTTAATATTCAACTAAAGAATCTATTTTGATGAATTTTTCGATTTTTTAAATAAATAATATTTTAATAAAATATTATTATTAAAATTAAATTATTTCTTATTAAATATATATTATTGTATAATTTTATGATTGCAATTGTAATTTTTATTAAGGTTTGATAGCTGTTTTTTTCAAAACCCATGATTTTTGGATAAATATAGGTTTCTATTTTAAAAGTGAAAATACACATATTTAATAAATTATTTATATAAATTCAATATTATTTTTTTGAATCACGATGTCTAAATTATCAAATGGTGAATTTTCATAATTTTCTTAGATAGTCGAATTTTTGGGTAAAAAATAAATATTGTTTAATTATATAATGTGTTTTAGGACATCATAATGACCCAGTAGAGGTGTAATAAAATACTATAAACAATATTTTAGTATATAATTTTTACCATTAAAATAATGTGATTTTAGGTTTATTAGAATTTTTTTACAAAGATTTAGTGGACCCTTAAAGACATATAAAACACTTTATCTTATTAAATTTATTTCCTTGAGAGTATGACTCACCTACGCATAAGAAGCCCTGTTATTTTGAAGCGATTTTTCATTTTCCTTATATAATATATTTTTCCAATCCTCTTTTGAAAAAACCATGGGAACAAACCATGGGCTAGTTTGTGTTTTTGATTAGATTAACGTGTGGTGTCCCAAACTTATAATATAAAGAATTCCCTACCCATTCCTATATAAACCCACCCAATATCTCACTTCCTCTTCACTGAAATCCTTTGGAGTTCATCCAATGTCTTCACTCATCTCTCTAGAATCTTCAAAAGGTGCCCCATTCTCCCAATAAGCCTCTCTCAAGCTTCTCCCCAGCCTTTGGGATCACACTTCCAGGTAAGTGATTCCATCATTTCTCATCTTAACCAAGTCTCTTAATATTGTTTTCCCATTTAATTTTCAATTATAAATGTTAATTTATGATTTTGAACCTCCCCCATACTGTCTTTTTTATGTTTTAATAATACGAGACCCATATATATATTATTAATGCCTCCCATTTACACCCATTACCATACTAAAATTCCGTAAGGAATTTCTCCCTCTTCATTTACATTCACAATATTATTTTGTATTATGAATCCATATTATATTAATTATGTTGAGACATGTATCTATATGACCCCATTAATTTTAATTTTATGTACATATGATGTGACACCACTTTATCCCTCATCAACCATTTTTATGAATTATTATGTCACATCGTTATGCTGTTGAAATTGCATCATGTTTTTCTAAGACAAGTCATTGTGTAGTGAATACCATAACTATTTATCTATATATGGTATTCAAATTTGTACATGTTTACTTATTGATTATGGAGATTCATGTATTAATTCCACATTATTTTATCCAGAAATAAATGATTGGGTTTTATGAATCCATGTTATATGATCCATGTCGCACACTAATGAATGAAATTAAATATTTAAGAAGGGTGCACCTTGATAGCACTCAAATGCATTGGGTAAAGATTAGTATCATAATACGTTAAATTAATTGATGATTTAATCATTCTAATTCATGTTAAATGAGGATTTACTGATGATAATTCATGTTCAATGAGGATTTAGTCATTATAATTCATGTTCAATTAGGGTTTACTCATGCTCCAGGTGCAATGATCCTCGACTCATGATGACTCCCTGTTAAGTGTTGTTTCCACACCACCATGTTATGATAATCATGTTATATCATTCCTTTATGTTTATATTTATTTTTCAATCCATTTATATTCCTATTTTGTAACATTTAATTTAATATTCATGTTATACCTTATTTAATCTCTTATGGGGATTTATAGTTTATCCCTTTCATATGCATGTCCTCAGGTTATCCGATAAAATGAAAAGTATGAGGGAATATAGTGGTCATTTAAAAGAATATTTCAACAAGATTGTGTGTTATATGTTTTACGTTGTTATGTAATGTTCCTAATACCCAAAAAAACTAGAACTCTCGATCATGTATGTTGTATCAAGTGATGTTTTATGTAATAAATATTGTTTAAGTATGTAACAAAAATGAAGGTTGTCATAGTTGGTATCAGATCATAGGTTTAGTAATTTTTGGGATTAGGATTAAAAACACCTAGTGAAAGCATTAGGGATATATCTATGTATAATTATAATATCCCAAAATTTTGCTGAGTATTGAGTAAGTGGTTTATCAATCAAACACATCTCTATCTGGATACGAGTAGGCAAAGCTGACTCTGGAATAGATGTACCTAGGATTGAAAACTATGATAAAGAGTTTCAGGCATGACCCAGGGTATTCTGGAACATGATAATGGGACTATCTGCACACTTGGTTATGACACTTCCAAGGGATTTTCTTTTGTAAATTCACATTCTTAGTATGAACCATTATTAAGGTAATTAAGAAAAATCAGCCACTAGGAATATATATTTGAGGAAGTAGATCATGGATAACATAGATTGAAGCCAATATATTCATAATTAAGGGAAATTAAATTAATTTATATGTCATCCATTTTGTCCTTGGTTTACCATTTATGTGTTACCCCTAACTATCCTTTTATTCCATCCAATTGCTGGTAATAGGAGGACTTGGGCTAACAACTGATGTGAAGACAAATGTGATGACTATTCTAATGATATACCCAATCTGATGGGAGAAAAAATCACAAACATTGTCATGATACTCTCTCATTTTACTGAAACTTTGAATATAAGCATGGGTGAAGAAGAAAATTCAACACCCCCCCCCCCACGAAAGAACAAGTCATTATCGAGGGCTTTATTAGACGAAGGCCTCTTACCATCAATGCATCATCAAATCCCTAAATTGCAACAGATGAGAGGAATGTTCCATTCTAACCTCAACACATTATTTATTGCTTAAACTACAATGAACCAGGGCACCTTGCTAATTAGTAACCAATGCCAAGGGTTTTTAGAGCCATCCAACAACCTCCATGGTAGCAAGGGAGAGCTTCTTCCATCACTACCACCAAAGTGAACCCCGAAAATGAAGTGGTGATAAGTACTCTAGTAATTCAATAATGAAAAAAGAATATAATTTTTTATTCTGGTTCTACATATTATTTTATATCCAAAAATTTTATTAGAACAATCTCAACATCACAAGAAATAATGGATGTAATGATCTCGGCGCATATGGAAAATGGGGCATTCATTGCTTCCCAAGAATATTACTCCTCCCTATCATAATTTTTTGATTTAACTTCCCAAAAAACTTTTCATACTCCATATGGTGTTATTTTATGAATTTCTTAGCATGGATTGGATTTCCTTATATAGATCCAAGATAAATTGTTGTGAGAGGGAAATCACTCTCAATATAGAGAATCAACCCCCTGATTCAATATAAGTACAAGGCGGAAGATGGATATTTTTTAGCACCATCATCTCATGCATGAATATTACTGTACTATGAGGACACATACCTAGCTCAAATGATTGAGCCTAGGGAGGAATCCATCCTGAAGACATTCCTATTGTGAGGGAATTCACTGAAGTGTTTCCTAAAGAATAGTTTGGTCTTCCTCCCAGAAGAGATGTTGATTTCTCAATTGACCTTATACCTGGGGTTTTTCTAATATCCAAGACTCTATGTGGAATGATTATTTTGGAGCCTGAGGAGATGAAGAAACAACTATAGAAGAATCTAGATAAAAGTTTGATACACCCAAGTGCATCACCCTGGGGTGTACAAGTCCTCTTTGTCAAGAAGAAGGATTTGACAATGAGCCTTTGCATCGATTACTATTAGCTTAACAAAATCATGACAAAAAACAAGTATCCTCTACCATGAATTGATGACTTGATTGATCAGCTTCATGGAGTACAATACTTCTTCATTGTAGAATTGTGGTTGATATATTATCAAGTAAGGGTGAAGAAGGAAGATATCCCCATGAATTCTTTTCATTCAATATACGGGAACCATGAATTCATAATAATGCCTTTCGAAGTCACTAATGCTCCAAAAATGCTCATGGATATGATGAATAGAGTCTTTTTTGATTACCTCAACAAATTTGTTTTAGTTTTAATAGATGAAATTATAATAAACTATAAAACCAAGGAGGATCATGAGGAAAATATTAGAACAATACTAGAGACCTTTTAGAAGGATAATCTCTATGAAAAGTACAACAAGTGTGTGTTCTAGTTGAAGGAGGTCTCATTATTGGCTCCTATCATCACATGTAATGCGATATCTCTCTATCCCTACAAGAAAAATGAAATTGAGGGATGAATGAGGACAACATAGGTAATAGATATCCGTTGCTTCTTGGAGTTGGTGGATATTATCCCTGATTTGTGAGAAATTTCTCACGATTATCCAAATGTCTTACCAAGATAAAATAGAGTAATGTTTTCTTAGAGTGATGAATGCAGAGAGAGCTTCAAAGAGTTGAATGTGAGACTTATCAGTGTGCCCGTGATCACTTTACCCACAAGTGGGGATCATTTTGTGGTATTCATTGATGCTTCAAAAAGGGTCTGGGTTGTGTGATTATGGAGAATGATAAAGTGATAGCCTACGCCACAAGGCAGTTGAAACTCCATTTGAAAAACTATCACATCCATGATCTGGTGTTGGAGGATGTGTTCTTCATGTTGAAAATATGACAGAATTATCTCTATGGGGATATGTGTGAGATATATTCTAATCACTTGATCCTCAAATATATATTCACACAAAAAGAGCTTAGTATGCGCCAAAGAATACATATAGTACTCATCAAGGATTATGACTTCTCGATCTATTACCACCTTGGGAAAGCAAACAAGGTGGAATATGTTCTATGTAGAAGTAATATGCATCATTATCAATGATGATAATTGAAAAGGATCTAATATTATTAGATTTGAAGAGGATGGGCATCAGAATCATTAAGGGAGGAACATCATCAATCATTTCTCAAATGATTTCTCAACCATCCCTCATGGATAAAATAAAGGATGCTCAAAGAAAGGTTGTGAAAATTATGAAAAGGGTGTAAGCTATCAGAAACGGGAAATCCTTAGAGTTCTTTGTTGATAAGGATGGAATTGGGAGATTTGGGTCACGATTATGTGTACCATCTGATCCAGAGATAATGATGGATCTTCTGAATGACACACATATCCGATCCTTATCTATTTAACCATGGATCACAAAGATGTATCAAGATCTCTAAGGAAACTTTTGGTGGGGAAATATGAAAAAGCACATTGCTAAATATACTTTAAAGTACCTGGTATGTCAGCAAGTGAAGTATATGAGTAAAAAGTATAAGGGGATGATGCAACCACTACCCATACCAATATGGAAGTGGGAGAACATTACCATGCATATTGTCACTGGACTTATTAGAAAATCCAGAGGAAACAATGCCATATTGGTCTTTTTGGATCGTCTTATGAAGAAATTTCAATTTATTGGTATTCGAGAGGACTTCTCATTGGATAAAAATTCTTGGATTTACATAAAATATGTGGCAAGGCTGCATGAAGTACCACTATATATTATATCTTATCGTGATCCTAAATTCACCAAGATGTTCTGTAAAAGTCTCCAACATGCTCTAATCACTGAAATAAAATTCAGTATGGCCTATCGTCCTCAAAATTATGTCCATTCTGAGTGAACTATTCATACACTGGTAGATATGATAAGACCATGTGCTATGGACATCAAAAAACGATGGGGATGACATCTTCCACTGGTTGAATTCTCTTATAATAATAGTTTCCACTTGAGCATCTGAATGGAACCATATGAATCCCTTTATGGAAAAATGAGGAGAACACTAATGTGTTGGGAAGAAGTCAGTGAATCTATTTTTTTAGGACATGAAATGGTCGATGAAATAGTGGATAAGTTGAAAACCATTTGGCAGTATAACAAGGAATCCCAAATTCTATAGAAGAGTTATTGAGAATACTGACATTGAGACATTGAGTTCAATGTTGGAGACATTGTATTTATACGAAACTCTCCATGGAAGAACGTCAAGAGGTTTGGAAATTAAGGGATGTTAAGACCTACATACATTTTCCCCTTCTAGATTCATGATTGTTTCGGGGCAGTGACCTATCAACAACCACTTCTACCCACCATGAACAAGGTACATGCTGCCTTTCATGTATCCCTCTTAATGAAGTACATACCAAAACCTTCACATGTTCTCTCTTCAAAGGTAGTACAGTTAGAGGATGATCTTTCTTACGAGGATCAACCAGTGAATATCACATATCATAGTAAAAAAGTTCTATGAAATAAGACAATACCCCTCATTAGGGTGTTGTAAAAAACCCAAAAGTTTGATGAAGATATATGGGAACCGGAGGAAGTGATGAAGTAGAGTTACCCACATTTTTTTTCGTGTTGGAAAAGGAAAATTTGAGTGCGGAATTTCATAAGGGGGTAAGATTGTAACGACCCAAAATTTTATAATTGATATTTTTTATTTATTTAATTGAATATCTTATTAAAAAAATGAATATATACAATATTAACTTTCTTGGTTATATATTTTTTTATTTCAAAATATTATTAAGAATTGTAACTGTTTCTAATATAACTATTGAACATTGATAACATTATTAGTATAAGTATTGGGCTTTAAAAAATCCAATTTTCTTAGAGAAAGGATTCCAAGACCTCCTCCAGTAGACTTTCCCCGTACGAAGCCCATTTTTTAGAGCTCAGAATGTAGGTGGCTTCATTGGGCTTCACTCTCAACTAAAACCATGCCAATATTAAATTTTTTAGGCTTGAACAGATCCGACTACTAGAGAAGTGGGAGTTGATAGAGATTTCCACCCGAGCGATGTTATCCGAGCCACCCCAAGAGTCAGTCACCATCTCACACCTTACCTTTTGGTCTTAAGTGTGTGTTATAAAGGGTCAGGTAACGAGACCATAGTATTATGATTATTAACACTATTTTTTATAGAGAATATCCATTCATGTTGTTAACGTTACTTTGTAAATAGTTTTCGAAGTGAAAATAGTATTTTTAGTTAATATTCAACTAAGAAATATATTATGATAAATTAATGGATTTTGGAATAAAATAATATTTTAATAATATATTATTATTATTAAATTAAATTTTATTAAATATTAATGATAATTTATTTTTTTGAATGTAATTTTACTTTTTATTAATGTTTGAAAGATATTTTTGTCAAAACCCATGTTTTTTTTGATAAATGTCAGTTTTTATTTTAAAATATAAAATTCAAATGTTGAAAAAATTATTTATTTAAAAAAAATCTTATTTATTGAATCAGGATGTCAAAATTATCCAACATCATATTTTTCATAATTTTCTGAGAGAGTCGAATTTTTGGGTATAAAATTAAATAACATTTAATTATATAATGTGTTTTATGACATCATAATGACCCAATAGTTAATGAATAAAATACCATAAACAATATGTTGGTACATAATATGTTGTACTATTAAAATGATGTGATTTATGGTTTATTTGATTTATTTTACAAAGTTTTAGTGGACCCTCAAAGACGTATAAAACATTTTAGATTTTTAAATTGATTTCCTCGAGAGTGTTACACACCAACACATAAGAAAACCTATTATTTTAAGAAGATTTGTTATTGACCATATAAAATATTTTTTTCCATTCCCCTATGGAATAAAATTGGCACAAACCATACCATGGTTTGTGGTTTTGATTAGTTTAATGTGTTGTGTCAGAAACATAAATAATAATGAATTTCTTCTCCATTCCTATAAAAATCCACAAAATGTCTCACTTCCTCTTCACTCAAAGCCATTGGAGTTCATCCAACCTCTTTCTTATCACTCTAGAATCCTCCCAAGGCTCCCCATGCTCCCATGAATCCTCTCTCAAGCCTCTCCTAAGACATTGGGATCACACTTCCAAGTAAGGGATTCCATCCATTCTCATTTTATCCATGTTTCTTAATATTGTTATGCCCTTTTATTTTCAATTATAAAAGTTGGGTTATGATTTATGACCTCCCCCATACTTCCCTCAATTTTTTAATGATGAGAGTCCCATTTGTCTTGCACTAATACCTCCCATGTATACATGTTACCACACCAAAGTAATGTAAGAAACTTCTATTTCCATATTTACATTCAAGAATGTTTTTGTATTAGGAATCCAAATTCCATTACATATGATAGTAAATGTATTTATATAACCTGTTTTTGTATTATGAATCCAAATTCCATTACATATGTCAGTAAATGTATTTATATAACCCCCATTCTGTCCAGTTCTAGTACATATGATGATACACCCTTCCTCTCTCATCATCTGTTAGTATGAATTCTTATATCTCTCCATTATGCTGTCAAAATTGCACTGCATTTTTCCAAGACAAGTCATTATATAGTGAATACCATGCCTCTTTATCTATCAAGGGTATTCACCTTTTTTGCACATTTACATATTAATTATAGGGTTTCATGTATGAATCCCAATTTGATTTATTGAAGAGTAAATTATTATGTTTTATGAACCCATTTATATGATCCAGGTGGAACACTTATGCATGAAATGAAATTTTTAAGAAGTGTATGCATTGATTGCGCTCCAATGCTTGGCGAAAATATTAGTATCATGATACGTCAATTGCAATGAAGATTTAATCTTGATAATTCAAGTGGAATGATGATTTAGTCATGATAATTCATGTGAATTGAGGATTTACTCATACTAATTCAATTGCAATGAGGGTGTACACATGCTCTATGTGCAATGATCCTTGGCCCATGCTAATTCCATGTTAAGTGTTGTTGCCACAACACTATGTTATGATAATCATGGTGTATCATTCCTTTCTGTTGATGTTTCTCGTGTACTCCATTTATATGACTATTTCAAAAAATGTATTGTAATATTCATGTTGTACATTGTTTACTCCCTTATTGGGATTTATAGGTCACCCTTTTCTTATGCATGTCCTCGGGTTATCCCATGCAATTTTATGTCTGAGGGAATTTAGTTGTCATGTAAAGGGTGTTTTCAATAAGATGTTGCATTCTATATTTTAGGTTTTTATAAAATGTTCCTAAGACCCAATGACACTTTAACTCTTGATCTTCTATGTTTTATCAAATGAAGGTTTTATTTAATAAATCATGTTTATGTATGTAATAAAAATAAGGGTTATCATAGTTTAAAACTAATCTGATTTATAAATAAACGTATAGGGTTTTTTGCCTATTGATTTCATCCCATGAGACTACTGATTCATTGAGAGTATTAATTTAAATGGTACCCAAAAATTTTTATACCTATCTAAATAATATCTTAAATATCTAATAATCAATTTTATTCATAAATAATGATTAATATTAAATATCCCTATTGAATAATGGATGAAATATTAAAAATATTTCCCAAAATAATCAAATCACTGTCAAAGTAAACACCATATGTAAAAATGGTATATGGTTCAGGAAATAATTATATGTAAGGGAAGTGATATGGATATTTTGGAAATAATAAATGTTCAATGATCATAGTAAATTGAATATTTTTTAGTGATGAACAAATGAATGAAAGAAATTAATTTGATTAATATCAATGGTAAAATAAGTTAAAATCAATCAATACAAAGGATAATGATTTTACCAATACAAAATTTCCCAAATTGAGTGAAATAAATGGGTTCTGATTTTGATGAATATATATACTCTAAAAATATCATTTTAATAAAATCAAAATGAAAATTTCCATTGTATTTTGATTTCATAGGAAAATACCATTTTTTTAAAATCAATTTTGGAAAAATTTTATTTAAAATTATACTTTTAAACATTGAAAGGAAGGTAGAGAAATATTGGAAGGTAAATCAATACATGTCATACCTAGTAAAACTAACAATCTTTTTGAATAGTAAAAATATTATAAAAATAGATTTCGCAAAATGCGACATGATGATTCCTTTGAATCATTTTGTAAAATAAAAAACATGTAAAAATTTAATTACTAAATAATTTCCTACTAGTTACAAAAAATTAAATCCCTTTTTATAAAATTGTGTTTTTATAAGAAAACATGTTTTCCCCTAATAGAGAAATAATGTTAGGTTTTCATAAATCATTTTATAAATGATTTTGAGTACTAATGAGTGAGAAAGTGGTACTATTAATTAACAATGGTCATGGAAAATGATAAGAGAATAAAATTAAAGGGTTTTTAAAAAAAAGATCCAATAATTTCTTCTAAAGTAAATTAATGTATAAAAAATCATGAAAAAATGAGATTGTGAAGTAAACACTTAATATGGCCATAATGTTGATGTGGTAATAAATCAAAAAATAGATTATGTGAATCATATTTAGATAAATCAACATTTTTGAATAAAAAATAGTCAGTAAAAATTTATTACAAACATAATTACAGAATATTAACCATAATGAGGAATTAATATAACCTAAAGAAAATAAATTGGATTTTGAACTACTTCTGCACATGGTAATTTTTAATACAAATACCCTTTAATGAAATATTTCAATTTGAAACTCAAATATGAAGAAAAAGTAATTGATAGTTATATTATATGTCAATATTTTAGTATTTACACTATAAATAAGAAATTTAGAGCACACTAATAAAATATGTCTCCATGAATCGAAATTGAGACAAAGACCCGTATTACATGAGAAAATATGAATTATAATCCCTATTAATGAAATTATTTTATATGAAACATTAAATAAAAATAAGTTAAAATAATTCATGATATAATATATCACATGGGATAGTAGATACACCAGGAAAAAGAAGTTTGTCAGGAAAATGGCGTATGCCTCATGAAAAATAAATGTGAGATATGAACCCCTTACCTTGTGTTTAATTTTTAGTTAACATCCATTAACCTCTTGTAAAGGTTTTTAAACATTTAAATATCTTATACAATAATAATAATAATCATATTTATAAAATTATTTATTAACTACTTATATTATTTTATTACCCCTTTGTTAATAATCTTTGGTAATTTTCACTATTTTTTGGTGTTAATTGCCTTGTTTTTCAAGTATGTTTAACTTGTTACTTGTCGTTATTGTTTATTAGATAATTACTTAATCATACAAAAAATTTAAAACATGATTTAAATATCCTACATATATTGTATATATTTATTTATAATAAACAATAACATTTGGATATATCAAATGAACTGAACTATTCACGGAGATGGTAGGCCGTACAAACGCATAAACACAACTTTCATTTAATTATCATATTGAAAATAATGAAAAGTAATTGATGTAAAATTATTTTTATAATTTAATTATATTATCATATTCCTTATATATACATATCTCATGGTATTATTAAAACCGTCCATTATACTTTCTATGTATAGCTTGGACGAACCATATCGCTCGGAGGAGGTAGTTGTTCACACTTTCACCAACGATGATATTATATTTACAAAAAATGGACCTCAAGAAGTAATGGGTTATATAAATAATAATTAGTATTAATAAAAAATTAATATCATATTTAAAATGTAAAAAACTTTTTCCATCATAATTCCCACCCATGAGAGGTGGTAATTGAAAAATGAATCACATCTTTTCGTGAGTCAGTAGTTCGTCGTACACGTAAATTATATCTTTGTTACCCATTAGATATATGTTTATGTAAATGTATGTCAAAATAAATTAATTAAAACAAATCACTATATTAAATATATTGGGTTTATTATATAATCATGAAATAATAAGAACTGAATGGTTTGAGAAATAAATAAAACGAAAGTGATCCAAAAATAATTTTACCTCATTTTTCGGTAACTCTATTTGGTTTATACAATAAAACTCTCTTGGTTGGATTTATTACTATGTATAGGATTATAGTATGAGGGTAGAGATATTTGGAGCTTATTTTGGTATATTTTGTTCAAGTTGAAGGGATATATAAGTGTGAATAAGAGGGAGGGGTGATTGACTTTTTATAGTGGAGGAGGGACATTCTATTAAATTTTTGAAAAGGAAATACAACCAAATTTCCGCCAAGTGATATGACTCCAATAACGAACCCAATTTGATAAAAATTATGATAGTGTCTACATATTCCCATCTAATGGATTTCATACAATTTTATAGGATATTTTTTCTCTTATGATTAGGGTAAATCCCACATTAAGCTATTTTTTCCCTTAATCACTATATTTAATTTTAATTACTTTTACTAATATTTTTGTTAAAAAAATAAGTATACCTTTTTAGAAGTATAAATTAATATTATTCATAATATGAAATCCAATTTTCCTAACTCTGATCAAATGATTGTTAAAAATTAATTTAAAATTAATCTCGCATACGAGACTACTATAAAGTGTTTTAAAGTGAAAATGTCCAAATGATTGAAATGTTTCAATATACAATTTCAATGTGAAATTGACTAAACTTACATAAATAGTATTAATTGATGTATAATTGATCTAATTAATCTTTTAAAAATTTATTAAATATAATTTTACAGTATAAATTATTTACAAAAAAGATATGTTTTCAATTTAAATATAGTATTTTGTGTTATTGATCAATAAATGAAACCTCAAAAAGATCCCAAAAATTCAATCTAATATAGTTTTGACACTCGTCATCCAAAGATTATTTTTTAACCATATAATAACATTTTCCCAAAAATTGGATTATAAGTTTGTTCTAAATTAGTATATGCGCAAATTATATTTTGAAAAATATAGGTGTTTATACATAAAAGCCAGTTTGTATGTATCTTATGTATGTCAGTAATATTTGATTACAGTAAAAAAATTAAATACATGACATATATATTTCATTAATTTAATTATGTAATGAAATCATTTTAATTTATTATTTCAACATTACTTTGGGAGCATAATAATAATTTCATTATATTCATTTGGTTTATATTTTAATTTATAATTAACTACTGACCAATGAAAACATATTATATTTTATAGACCATATATTTTCATAATATTTTTAATAATATTAATAGAACCTAATTTTACTGCTAGGATATATCTTATTATAATAATTAACAATGTATTATTAGTATATGTTTTTTTTGGAAAAACTCGGTCTTTCATGTTACTGAATCCCTTGAAGAATCTCATTGTTGTGTGTGATACTTAATAACTCAGTAACACATGAATTATTAGATATTTCAGGGATTATGTTTATATAAAATAGATAATATATTTTAATGTCTTGTGATCTTACATTACCTTACTTGCTTTGTGTTACATGTCATACATGCTAGCGAATACAATGCTATAAATTTAAAATCTCTGTGTTTTACAATAAAAGTCATTCCATAGCACACCCAAACACTGGTGTAGAGGAACATAACAATCCACTAAAGAAATAATTCAGAAAAAATCTTTACTGGGGGTGGAAAAATTTTAGTCCATAACCTACAATGAATGATATCATATATAATAAGGGTCTTAGAATACAATTCTAATTACTATAATAAAGGAACACAAATTTAATAGGATATACTAGATGAGATCAATTCACCCACATTAGAAAAAATAATAATATGGTGAATATTAAAAGATGATATATAGTCAACCTCCCCTATACCCATAGTACTCTCCAAATCCAGTATCATCACTTAGATTTTCCTGGATGGGACGAAATTTCATAAATAGATCAATTCCCAAAAAACGTTTATAAGGTCATACAATAAAATAACTAAATATATATGAAGAGAAAGAGTGAATAAATTCAAAAGAGTTAAGGATTCATCGAAAATCTTCCAACATTAAATACTGATATGGAATCAGAGAGAATTCAATGTAACATCAGAAGAACCTACATTAGGTATCCTTGTGGTTCTCCTGTGCTTGAGATATGGGGGGGGGGGGGGGGTTTAGTCTGAATATGATTCCCATACATATTTTCTTTAAATACTCATTAATTTATATGTTGTTTAAGTACCTTACATGTTATGTAAATATCAGGGTCCTTCCCCCCAGAAAAAACCTCTATACGACATGAAAATTGAATGCCCATGTTATTACACATCGTGTAATGGTTAAATTCAATGTATTCTAATTACACATCATGTCACTGGATTGAATATTTCCATTAGTTATCTTTATTACCTCATCTAAAAAACCAAAAGACATCCCTTCAAGTGATGTTAGTAGTTTAAGAAAAAAAGAACTATAATAATGTTGTAACCAATTACTAATAACATCTATACCTAAAATCAAAACAATATAATTACATTAATGGGGAAAACATTAATTTAATTAACTCATAGTTTTATTATAATATAATTTTTAATAATATTTTAAATTAAAAAATGAAATTATATTATAAAAAATATATGATAATGAAACTATTGATAGTGAAAATGATTCTGATAAATCCAGTGATCAAAAGATCATATTTGTAGTTAATAAATTGAAAGGCGATGAGTACATTAGTTGTGGATATAGTAATAATAAATCATTTAATGAATTGGGATTGTGTTTATGATGAATTTATATTTTATAGAGAGTCATTAAATTATTTTTATTTTAGATAATGGGAATAATCATTTAAAGAAGGGCACTAAAACATAAAATGAAATTGACACTTCTTTAATATGAAAAGGAACTATATTTATTGAATGATAATGGATATTTTTTATTATTAATCAATTAAAAAATAATTTCAATAGAGTATATAAAATAGATAGTTAATGACAATGAAAACGATCAAGAAAATTTTCAAATGAAATTCAATGGGATGTTGAATTTGATGTAACTATGTTTATTTTTACCATTATGAAATCATTTCATGGCATGTAAGACAATTCAAATTGAATTATTAGGAATAATGAATCCTCTATGAAGTGTGATGACTTTATAAACTAGAAAATAAGACACATAATTTGTGAACAATGTTTTTATGTGTAGAATGGATGGATGATTCATTATTAATTTGAATGAAAGTGAATATTTTAGAATTATAATAATTCCAAAACAAATAAATTTATAAAATTGCATTTCTAAATGAAAAAACTTATAAAAATGGAATTTTCCATTATTCAAGAAAATTACTATATATAGGATAATATGTCAGTTTTATGCCATATTTTTTAGTTTTTTAATGTTTCTGAATTTATATTCTAGAAATCAAATAGTTAATATCTAACCTTATCTAGAATTTAATATTTTAATTTATGAAAAATTCAATTTCATTATATTTTTTATTATAATAGTTCTTTTATACATATGGAAAGGTGTTTATTGTCAAATAAAAGGTATAAAATTGAACATAGAAGATTATTGAGATTAAAATTGATGGATAATCATCCCTCTTAGAGATTACATGTTTTAAAATAATAAATTTATGATGTATAGATAGAGATTCAATTTTAGTTAGTGATATATATATTTAAATGCTTTGACCAACTCTGTCACAAATCTAAAAAAATATTATTATTTTACATCCACATTTTTATGAATTATCATACTCAAATTTTCATGAGTAAAAATAACATTATAATGATAAAATTAAATGTTATGGGATTAAAAATTATATAATATAAATATTAATTTCTATAAATTCTAGTAAATGGGGATTTATATAAAAATTAGAGTTATAATAATTTTATATTGTACAATGAAAAGATTAAGGAAGGTTCAATATTATTTGAAAATAATTGGTAAATTTTAAACAAATTATTTTTATAGACTAGTATTAGTGAAAATTTGTTGATGTTAAATAATACACATTTTTTCTATAGGTTGACCAGAAACATGAGTGGTTTTTCTTAATTTTGGGATAAGTGGAATAATATAATTTTTTAAAGTATGAGTTAATATTAATGTTAATAATTAATAGTATTATTATTTCTAATGGATTTTAAACAATAGGTAAAATTGTTTCAATGGTATATTATAAATATTAATTTTTCAAATTAATGGATGAGAATGGGTTATTCAATCAACGACATGGCCACAGTGGATAAACAAATAGTGAAAAAATATTATAATAGAAAATAATATTTTTAGGTAATTTAATGAAGAGAAACAATTTCATTTTTTTAATTATGTAGAAGGGGAGTATTTTTAACTCTTATAACATTAATATTGATATTTCAATATCTAATCCACTGGAAATACATTATTGATATAATTTTGGGCTACTTTGAAATATGATAATGATTGTAGATGTCACAAAAAAATCTGGTTGCCATCAAAACATGCACCATACATATCCACTGACAAGTCTCGAAGGGTGTTCTTGATCCCTACGGGATATAAAATGTTCCGAGGTATCATAAACTATAAACTGGGAACTATTTACATGATATTAAAACATAAAACAACCAATGAATCAAAAAATGTGTATCTGGATTTTTCAAAAAGAATCATCTTTTTCCAAATTTCATTACTAAACTAAACTATTTTAAACAATGAAAAAAGAATATTATAAAGAAAAAAACCAAAAATGGACAACCAAGAACTTCCACATTTCAACAGGTACCACCCTCAAGTTATCCCCATAACACTGCATCAAAGTGAACCGCTAAAATCCCAATCCACTGGCACAAAAAGTTTTACCCAATCAGGCGACAAAAGTGACCAAATCAACATACACCAAAAGGATTATGTAGGGTGTGATAAAAATAATATTATGATTCACCCACTATATAATTACATGTTATAAACATTCAAATACAAAAATTTTACCAGTTTTGGTAAACAAGAAATGCTGGTGTCAATTTCTAAATGATGAAACTTTAAATAAAAACATTTTCCAAATGGGAAATTTAAAGAATAAATAATTTTAAATTAAATTCCTTGGCCACATAATTTTCAACCAAATATATTGTATGGAAATGGTATGTGTAAAGGATCTAATGATAATAAAAAATAGAAAATAACAACTAGGCACTAGCTTTCTGTGGGTCCCAAGTAACTCGTATATCGATGAATGTAACCATCCTAATATATATATATGTTCTCGTGCACAATCCACGAGTAGGGAATATAACCATAACCTAGTGGTCCCTCATCATTATAATAATAGTTTAGTTATTGTTGTAAGCATCAATCCTGCTATGTGAATCTGATGCCAAACCCCACGGGATCACAAGCATACTAGTACACATCTACCCACTTAGATACCCTGATTTCCCTCTTATGCTCAAATCGATAATAAAATAAATCAAATATAATTTTGACATAAAAATACAACATTAAACATCACATATTAACCAAAAATCCCCCATTTATAACACACAAACCACAAATTCCACTTTTTCATTCCAATACATTTTGAAATCCAACTCATACCAAAATAGGCCACAAATATTTTGAATATATTTTACAATTAAATAAATCCTTCAAGAATTTTATAAAAAATTTTCTATGATTCTAAACATAAAATAAACGTTAACTCACTTGCAGTATAATAACCTTTAGATAAACAAAATCCATTTTTCACATAACACACACACAAAATAACCACCAAGCATGTTTCGCACCCGCATCACAATTTCATAATTCACCTCGACAAATTACAAAATATTATAAAAAATTTTACATAAAAAATGACCACATTGACATTAAAAACATATTTTAGGTCAACATACTCAACAAAATAGTACATATACATTATTTTCTTCCTTGGTTTAACCAAATAGAACATTTATAATTTTCATAAAACAAACCGAAGAGGTATAACCATGTTTTGCATAAAAAACCCCTTTCAAAACCCTCATTCAAGACCAAAACCATACCAATAACAACCCAAAACAGAATTGGCATCCCTAATAAAATTTATTAAATCACCCCCAAGTGTTATTATAATACATCCAACAATACCACAAAAGGTACACATGAAAAACACATGTTTTCACAAATAACATTCAAGAAGTACAACATTGTTTCACACATTAAACACATTCAAAAACCATATTCCAAAGACATCATGACATTTAGTTATTAACAAGTCTTAATTGGATGACCTATTTAACTCTAATAAATCACTTTCATATGTTATGAAATACACCCAACCATTTTCCTAGGATCCACACATTAAAAGCACCCAACTCCCAGAAAAAATGAAACTACAAAATTATACACTTAACCAAATCAATCAAAAATTTTATTTTCACCACACACAAAATATATAAAAAATACTAATTTAATAAAACAATCAAGGTAACTCATCATAAAATCGTTATACATGGAATCACATACCTTTTCAGTCAAAACCCTTGATTCTTGGTGTTAAACTTCAACCGCTCCTCCGACGCACCACAAGGAAGTGAAAAAGAACCCTAAACCATATGATTTCACCAAAAATACCCCCAATAAAACCCTAGGTTTGAACCCTAACTTCTATAAACTCTAAAAATTCATGAAATTGGGAGGGAACCCTAAAAGGATGAAAGGAAATGAAGAGAGAAACACTTACCAGAATAAATCATGGAGAAAAAAACCACAATAAACTAGTTTATGAATATCAAAACATCCATAGATTAATGTGAGGACTTAATAAGGTTTAGGAGGCCATGTAATATCTGGAATGGAAAAAAATAGTAAAAATAGAAGGAGTTACGAAAGAATCATTTTACCTATTCAAATCTGGGTGATTTTTGAAATCCAAAGAAGTATCACCCAAATTCACATTGAAAATGAGATCCAAAGAGATGGAGGAGAACTAGGGGTCGTTCCTTGTGTAAGTGGTGTCTAGTAAGAGTTTGAATCATATAATAAACAGAAAAATTTAATGAGATATTAAATAATAAAAAATAATAATAGAGAAAATGGTCTTTCTAGATAGACCAACACCTTAATAAAAAACTCAAATCCAGCATTATTATGGATTTCTATGGGGGTAAAATTGAAATGGTGGTTTTAATATACCTTGAGACGCCAATTTTGAAATGTAATGGTTGTAAAATTTTGAAAAATTAAGGGGTTATAAATGAAAAAAATATTTTTAAATCTTTAAATGGGAAAAAATTTTGGCCCAAATTTTGAAAAGTCACCATTTCAACTAAAATGAATGGAAAACCGCAAAAAAATCCAAGTATGAAAATTAAATGAAAATATCTTTAAAATATCATGTATGTGAAAATTATCCCCACCATAAATCTTTCCTCCCTTGGAAATCCATAGTATGACCAATAGAAAAAAACCAAACAAAACTGAAAGTCCAAAATAGACTCCTCTGCCAAGTTTCACCAGTCCCTGAAAGGATAAAACAACTTCAATTGATCAATAAAATAAGGAATACTCTCACTAAAGAAACATACACCACTTCCTAAAATGATCAAGTTTATTCCAATTTTACCCCAATGGAAAACTTCTCAAACACTATCAAAACATGATTCCATCAATTTACCAAAACGAACAACAACAACAGACAATTTTACACTTACCTTGCTTTAACCATACCATTGGGTGTTTTCTAATACCTTTTACACAAGGAAGGTGTAGGTAGTTAGATAGATTCAAACTAGACTACCTAACTCCAAACCAAGACCAAGGAACAATATGAATTACAAGTATGGGGAGACACGAATGGGCTCCCCACCATAAGAGACAACTCAAAATTTTCTGAGATAGAATCAGGACACTAATAGGGGAGGCCCGAACGGACTCCGGGTTAAAGGGGTAAAATTACATCAGAAATTATCAAAATAACACATATGACACTGATAATCGGTCTCCCCACCATAAGAACCAACCATATTAACAAATAGCATGGGCTGGCATAGAAGGACCCCAAAAATTAAAAACATGGGTCGGTCTCATGGTTAGTCTGCATGATTTAACAAATATGACACTGATAATGGGTCTCTCTACCATAAGAACCAACCATCTTAACAACTAGCATGGGACGACACAGAAAGAACCCAAAATTTAAAAACTTGGGGCGGTCGCATGGTTAGTCTGCAGGGTTTGGGAAACCATTCACTAACCGTGGTGATCATATATTCTTCATGGATTCATAAAACATGTTCTATTCTAATTGTGCACAAATTTGTTTCACAACCATGATTAAATCAGAGTTTTAAACTAATCCAATCTTTCATACTATGGATAGGACTTTGAACATCATTTTAAATGACCATGGGATTTCCCCTGACTATGCGCCAGCTTCTCTCTGAGTCCTATGGATGGAGCTAAAAGGATTGAAGCATTCTTGGCCCCATAGTTAGGATTTGGAAACCACTAAATATAACTTTGTCTTCCAGTGATACAAACAACCATGCCACGAACCTAGATGGGTTTACCAACCCAAAAAACAATCCAAAACCCACATTTTTCCCTAACCCAACAATTCAATGAAACAAGGGCTTATAAGATGAACACACTTCACACCTTGTTTATTTATGTGAGAAATAATATAAGAAATTGAACATATAAACACCTTCCTAAAAAATGGAGGATTTTGATGTTTTTCCACAAGATACATACTCCCAACATGACAAAGACTCTCAGAGGATTTCCCAACATCTCCGTTATGATCAAACGAGCATGAGACATCACAATGCATCACTGAACATGACCAAAGTGATTGATAGAAACAATACATGTGTAGGGACCTTATAAAATGTCCCCTAACATCACATAATTCTAGAAAGTGTCACTAACATCCTATCATAACTAGATTTCCTACGCTGGTGGTTTTACAAGAACTATGGATTCGAAGAGACTACGAAGGACCCAGAGGACCTCTTAGACACTATCTAGATAGGTATCCACACAAACAACTCCATACCACATCCACCTTTTATGAATCATGAGACTTAAAAAACTATGGTCTCTTTAAACCTTCCAAGAGCACTATGCTGCTATAAGAGGATCCAAAAAACAAAGAAAGGAAATTGTGTAGACTCAATTTCTAAATCACAAGAAAAATATTCCTTATATTGGACAACTAGAGGATTTTACAATGGAGAAACAATAAAAGTTTTCTATCAGTCATTCACTAACCCTGAACGGGGGTGTACCTTATCCAATGAAAAAAACCCAAGGACCAAACCAAGATAGTACATTGGTCAAAACATGACACAAAAAATTTCTAAACACATGAAGGGAACCACCTTAAAGGCTTCCCAAACCTTTCTCAGATGAGACTAATAACTGGTCCTTCTACCAATCATACTGACCATACACAATCGTAAAAATACAGTTCAATAAGAGGGGTTTTAGACTCATAACAACCGAAAAAATCTACATTTTCCAAAAACACATAATACACACTATACCAATATAGTCATCAATACATCATTGTTTCCTTTAAAAACAATTATTTGAAAATAAACGGTTTTGTAGTTAGCGTATCCAACAATTGTACTCCATGGGCCTCACACAAGCTTGTTTTCTGTGCCACACCGGCCGCCCTACTCATATCCATTCTAGATCTCATCTATAAAATCCATAAACCATCAATCACCTTGATAACCCCATGAATGTATTCTCACATTGATATACTGAAGGTTGAAACAAAAATCCCTTCCACTTTTCAAAACCAAAACAATCAACCAATATAACATTTTTATCAAGACCAGTAACCACGAAATCAAAATTCCAATCATTAAACAGAATAATCCATTTCAAGTCATATATATCAATTTAAAAACACATCATCCCATTAAACCACATTTCAATTGATTAGAAAGCTCAATTTGGAACACTTTTTCAAAACCAACTTTAACATAATTTACTACTTTCAAAAGAGGTGTAGACACACCATTTTCCATTTCAAAACAATTCTGAAAATTCAGTTCCACCATTTCAAAAACAAAACCATTCCATCATTATTATAAAATAAATTTACCAAAACATTATGCTTTTTAAAATGAATTCATATTTCCTTTAAAACCAAATTTCCATGATTCCAAAACTAAAGACCATAAGACAATGCAAGGGGAAACTTGATTCTATGGGTGACCTGGACATATGGTTGGTGGGAATATTCAAATCTCCTCATTATCAAAAATATTGTTCTAAGAAATATCCATGGCTCCAAATGGATTTACTAGACCTGCGAGCTCACTAAGAACGTTAAAACAACTCTCTTTTCATTATCCCAAATCATCATAAAAATAAGAAAACCAAAAGAATTTGATAAGTCCTGCCTTCCCCTAGCAACATGAATCCCATCATGAGGTGTGGTGATCTGGTACACTACCCATAACCATAATACCAAGTCCTGAAAATCCTAACTCTTTACTATCCTGATAGTTCCCCAAATAACATGACCCAAAGAGTTAACATCCACCTCCTATAATTCCATTTTGTCACAAACCGAATATGGTTTCCATCAAACCCTACACCATACCCAGCCTGTGACAAGGCCCGAAGGGCATTCCCGATCCCACATACATGAACATGTTCTTGTGTATCATAAACTGAAGATTCAGAATGATTTACCTGAGGTTACAACTTAAAACAATGAACTAATACTAAATTATGAATCTAGATTTTTCAAACATAATCATCTTTCAAAAAATTACTGAACTGAAATACAAAATATAAAAAAATTCCAAAAGACCACTACAAATCTAAAAAACAAAAAATGGAATGCCATGAACCTCCACATGGAAATAGGTACCAACCTCAAGCCATCCCCATAACACTGCACCAAGAAGAACTACTAGAACCCATAAACGCTCGCACTAAAAGATTTTAACCAAACCTACAACAAAAGAGACCAAATTTACATACGCCCAAAGCTATAATTAGGTCGTGATCAAAATTAAATCAGTATTCCACCCCTAGAGGATTCAATTTGGTAAAAATTCATATGAAAAATGATTTCAAGTTTTGGTAAACAAGAAATGCTAGTGACGATTTCTAAAAGATGCAACTTTAAATAAAACAACTCCCAAATGGGCCAATTTAAAGAATCAACACTTTTAAAATAAATTCCCAGGCAACTAAATATCCATACAAATATATTTTATACCAACGGTAGGTGTAATGTATTTAATGAGCACATAAAATGGGAAATTGCCCCTAAAAACTAGCTAATTGTGGGTCCCATGTACCTCATATCTCAGTGAAAGTAACCATCACAATATATTTCAATTCATATTCACGATCCATTAGTAGGGAACATACCCATTACCTATTGGTCCCACATCATCATCATAAAATTTAATTTAGTGTTATAAGCGTTAATCTTGCTACGTAAAACTGATCCCAAACCCGATGGGATCAATAGCATACTAGTACACGTTCACCCATTAAGATACCACAGTTTCCCTCTTGTGCTGAAAAAATTTAACATTACATGAAATATAATTTTCACATGAAAATAAAACATTCCAAATCAAATATTTACAAAACATCCCCCATGTATAAGGAAAAAGCTATAAAATCCCCTTTTCATTGAAATTAATTTTGAAATCTAACTCACACCTAAATAGCCCACAAAACATTTATCAATTTCTCACAATTCAAAAAATCCTATAAGAGTCCTATAATATATTTCCCAAGATTTTAAACATCCAATAAAATCCCACTCACCTACTGCATAATACCCTTTTTATAATGAAAATCCATTTTACACATCATAGTCACACAAAATAGCCCGCAAACACATTTACCACCCACATCCCAATTTTTTAATTTACCTCTACAAATTAAAAACCATTAGTAAAACGTTTGAAATCACAAATGACCACATTGTATTTCAAAAACACATTTCAGGTGAACATACTCACAAAAACAGTACATAATCATGCTTTTACCTTGTTGTTTAATGAAATAAAACATTTACAATTTTCATAAAACAAACCCAACAGGTATAACCTTAGTTTTCATTCAAAACCCATATCAAAACTCTAATTCAAGACCAAAAATATAAGATAACAATCCAAAACCGAATTGGAATCCCAAAAAACATTTATTAATCCACCCACAACTGTTATAAAAATAACTCAATCAATACCACAAGAGGTACACATGAAAAATACATGTCTTCGCAAATCACATTCAAGAAGTACAACAATGTTTCACATATTAAACTCATTCAAAAACCCACTTCTAATGACCGCGTGACATTAAGGAATTAACAAACCATAATTGTAAGCCCCTTTAAACACTAATAAATAATGTTCATATGTGATAAAATACACCCACTCATTTCCCCATGAGCCACACATGAAATGCACCCAACTCCAAGCAAAAATGAAACTAAAAATTTAACCACTTATCCAAATCCATCGAAAACTATTTCCAAACCACACAAAACTAATTGGAAGAATAATAAATTAATAAAAAAACATTATAACTCATTATAAAATTTTTATACTTGGAATCACATACCTTTTGAGTCAAAACCCTTTAATCTTGATGTGAAACCTCAATTGAACATCTGCCGCACCACAAGGAAGTGAAAATGAACCCCAAACAATATGATTTCACTAAAAACACTCGAAGTCAAACCCTAGGTATTAATACTAACTTCTGTACACTATATAAATTCATGAAAGAGGAACAAAAATCTATGGACAAGGAAGGAAATGAAGAGAGAAACACTTACCTACATTTTTTTGAATAAAATGACCAAATTACACTAGTATATGAATATCAAAACATCCAAAAATGAATGTTAGGTCTGAATGAGGTTGAGTATATAATTTAGGAACTGGAATGGGATAAAAAGGGTAAAAATAGGAGTTATGAAAGAATTTTTAACCTCTTCAAATCTTGGATAATTGTGAATTCCAGAGAAGTATATCCCACAATATCAATTAAAATGATTTCTAAAGAGAAGTAGGAGATCTTGGGGATGTGAATTTTGTAAGTGGTCTTGGGTGAGAGTTGGAATCCTGGAAAAAACATAACAATTGAATGAGATATTAAATAATAAAAATAATATTTTAATGAAGAAAATGGGCTTTCGTGCTGGTCTAACACCTCAAAAAAACTCAAACCCATCATTATTATAGATTCATCTGGGATCCAAAATGATATGGTGGTTTTAATATACCATTATATGCAAATTTAAAAGTGGAATGAGTGTAAAATGTAGAAAAATGAAGGAGTTAAAAATGAAACAAAATTTATTTTTAAATATAGTAATGGGATCACTGTTTGGCCCCAATTTTTAAAAACAACCATTTCCACCAAATTGAATTTGAAACCCCCATAACAAACCAACAATGTAAATTTAATGAAAAATATGTTTAAAAGAAGTAATGGATGTGATAATATATTTGAATGTGATAATGGTTTTATATTTATATAATATCATATTTTATCAATTCTATTTTTCCTCTTAGTTAATTTTATTCATACCTCTCTTGTTAGACATTAGTTTTATTCTGATACAACTCTAACCATACCAATTCTTAAAAAAATACTCATAAAATATAACAACATAATAGAGGAATCTAATAATCAATTTAATATAGTCATTATTCTAAAAAAAAATTATGAATATGATTTATATGTTATATACATACCGTATATTTTATATCAAATAATATTCTTTAATGGAAATATTTCATATTAATGGTAATAATATTAAAAAAAAAGATTAATAATATTTTTTTGAGTTATAAAATAATCATGTAAGACATCATCATAAATTTAATAGCTTCAATTTTTTTATTATATAATGGATATATAATATCATGAATTATATGCTCAATTGACCACCTTTACAGAAATAATACTTATCTCAATAACAACCACATTAATAATAGTGAAACATATTCAAATATCATCTCTAACATTATCAAGTTCTAATTATAACATATTATTTTTTCATTATATCAGTTATAAATTCTCCACCACAGTAGATAATACTTATCCTTTTCATTAGGTAGATAGTAATCATAATACACTTTTCATGTCATATAGTATAATATCTTATATATTTCGAGCTATTTTCTATACATTATCATTGTCCACATTTTTCACATAAGTTTGATTCATAAGAGAAACATAATTTTTCTTCGAAAAATATTAGCATGGTTATTTTATAATTTAAAATTTATATAATCAATGATATACCCATCCTCATTCAGTATTTAAATTTTTTATTACCTTTTCAAATAATAATTAATTTTATATATTGGATTTATTCAAATTATGTTAAATAATGTTGAAAATAAATATATAAAATAATTATTTGTATAGAAATTTTTTTTGTTCATGCATTGTTGACCACTATGATGTCCATGACAACTACACTAACATGATCCTCATAAACTCATTTTAAAAAGTATATTTTCATGTCATTAAATTTTAATGTGTTCTTATAATAATGTATTATCTTAAATTCTCGGTACTATAATTGGTGTCATACACATAGGGCAAGTAATGATGATACATTACTCAATGTAATAGAGGGGTGTATAAATATGGGTCCACACATCTCTATTATGAGGTAGTGGTATTGAAGTTTTCAGTTGATATGTTATGGGATATGGAGAGGTGATAGGTCTCCCCATCACTTGTATATCAGAGATTCTTATTCATAAGGTTCTTGATCCGGTCATGATGATGAAAAAATGTCCCTATATGATTTATTAATGGGACGTTCAGGTACTAATTTTTAATGGGTCATCAGGTTGTTAATGGGATGGTTATCCTTTGAGTGGGATTTGAAAAACCTATCGGGGTTGTAATGTTTGTGTGTGTGTGATTCAATATTGTTTTACCCATATATACCAAATATATATATATATATATATATATATATATATAATCTCTTATAAATCATATTATTTCCATGAAACTCCATTTTAGGGTAAATATTTTTGTTGAATTTTGATGCTTTATATATTTCAAACATTTGTTTAGTTGATGACCAAACTATTTAGATTCCAATCATATGATTATTATAGATTTTAACTTATATAAAACTAATACATTTTATTCAGATGTACTGAAAGTCACCTTATAAACCCACTCTTAGGTTTGAAAATGAGATGTGAGTGACCTTAGAGGCCATATTACAAATAACATTGGGTTGGTGACCAGAACCCAAGGAATATATCAGAATAATGGTATGAATATACATATTAATTTATATTGGAAATAATTATTCCATAATTCAACCACCAAGAATTATTATAAAATGATTTAATACTCAATAAAATTCAGCATCATCTATTTCTCATATATCAACAAAGAAAATTTATATGTGTAAATTTTAATGAAAAATT
The DNA here is from genome assembly GCA_963277665.1 of Viscum album. Lineage (NCBI taxonomy): Eukaryota > Viridiplantae > Streptophyta > Magnoliopsida > Santalales > Viscaceae > Viscum > Viscum album. The sequence continues at coordinate 1,346,198,175 of OY728148.1, read as the reverse complement.
AATTATCAGAAAACACTATTGTAGGGAGATCACTTTTAAAACACTCAGAAGGTTCATCGTTTTATTAAAATTTACATCCAGAAGAAAATTAAATTTCTCGATTGTCATGTGTGATAATATATAACAAATACAAGGGTATTTATAAATCTAATAATCATTATAATACACCTATGTTATTTATTGTTGATATCATCATATATAGATATATTATCAAATAATGATAATAACACATCCCAAGTGAGCACATGAAATTTAGTTTTTTAAGTTTTTATACTAATAATTAAATCCAATAATATTATATAAAAAATGAAAATAATATCACATTAATACAATTATACATAAAATATGGAAATACAAAATCTGAACCTATATACATCATCCCATCATAAAATTCCTACACCACATGAAAATAATAATAATATCACTACATAATAAGAAGCATCATCTCTATATCCATTTTTTATGTTCATCCAAATCGCTATATCCCAATATCTGATAGAATCACATAACCAGGTCCCTGGATCCTATGCATTCATATCACCACATCCCTATATTTCATATTTCCATAATACAAGATCCCTACATCCCATGTGGTCATATCACCACATCCATCCCTCACATATAGCCACATCTGTAAATATGTGTATCTTATATAACCACATAATCTATGACTTAGTGATGAACCACTATCTATTACATCCGAACCGATGAAATAAAAATTTAATTTTTCTTAGTTTGAGGTCATTTGAAAATATTTACATAAATCTATTATATCCCTTTCAAAAATTCACATGGTGTTACCATGAGCCATTAATATTAGCTTTTGAAAATATATTCCAGTCAAGACCATGATCTATTATATCTAATAGTTTACATGAAACAAAAACATAAAAATTGAAAAAACATCATCACTAGGAATATTTAAGAAAAATAAACACATAAAATTAGGAATATAAGAAATGATAAATGATCATACAATATATCCATTATAAAAAACATGATTATTTAAAAAGTCATTCGATAAAGATAAATATCAATGAAAATAATGAATCATCCCATCACACAATAAGATCCCTGAATCATAATAAATCCAATTAACCAGCCATAATCATTCCATTTTCAAATAGTCTCCCCACAAGGGATTTTTCCTCTTCATCTTATAATAATTATGTTCTTAGATAACACATAAGAATATATGTTATAAATTTCCATAATTTTCATAGTAATTATCACATAATATTAATTGTCCAATTTTATATTTCTATAATCTAGTTACATTACTTGGTGTTAGGAAAATTGATTATATTTTTATCTGTGGTTATTTCCTTATCAGTATTTACGTAATGTGATTTAGTTTTATTCTACCAAAATGAATGGTTTAATTATTACACATCCATTACCATTATAAATATGAAACAAAGTATTGGTATAAGAAAATTCCATCTAACTTACTAGTGACTTCATTTTTTCATATTAAAGGAGTATATTTCCTTAACTACATAATATTAGTATAAAAAAAATAATTAATGTAATATCATTCTTGAAATACTATCATAATTAAGAGAAATATAATAAATTACACTTAAATTCATAATAATATATTGATTATTATATCATTTATTTACATTCATATTCCATTATAATGTTCACATGTGAAGAAACATAACAGAAATATTTATTATTTTAATCTTGTTAATATAATTGTCATAATTCATTCTGAAGACATAATTCCATCATTGAATAAGGAAATTGGTATACATTGCATGATATCATCGGCTAAATAGTGAAAAAATAATCCTAACCATATAAATTGAAAACACCAATCAAGTACTATAGAAAATATATTATCATATAATTAGTTGATAATAATATAATATGAAACCATTTTTTCATCCCATTTCAAATTCCTTATCATTTACCATCTATATTTCACTTTATTGTAAATCCACATTCTACATGCGACGTCCCAAATGATCAGAATCATATAATCAATATCATCGATGATATAATATCAAATAATTTTTTCCAAATTTTCATTTAAACATTGTTAAAATTTAATTCCTCAAATATATTCAGTTTCTATAAATTAAGTTATACTTTTCTTATTAATGACTGTAACAATAAGTTTTAAAAATAATTGTTTTATCTTTAAAATTAATTCATTCATAATAAAATCACATAATATAAACATTCATTTTAGAAGATATAAAAATATATTTTTTACCCTTCCACCATAAAACTAAGTGAAAGAGGGAAAAGAATGTTACACAAAAAATAATGCATAATTAAATTAAAACCCCATTATGAACAATTTCAACTCACCTTAGTATGAAGATTGAGTCTTAAAAAATATCATCATCTCTATGGTTTACACGTGGTATGTTATAATTTTTTGGCTGTAGTTTCTATAATATATTGTTTAATATTATAATATGATTGTTTCAATAAGGAAAAATGTATATTTATCCCTATAATAATATAAATGTGCTACAAATAATAAAAAACATGATGATTATTTCAGTCACTTTGTATTAATGATTTTCTAATAAATAAAATAAACACAGATAAAGAAAAAAATCATTCTCCACACATAATTAATATTATAATACATTAGAAAAAGAAAACATAAATAAACTACCTCAATTATCCAAGTATTGTAGTTTGAGATGAATTTCAATCAGTTGACAATGCATATTTATATATTTATATAGATCTATAAAGGTATAAAAAGAGATAGGTGTATGGATATATATATACACAATGTTTTTTATCATACATAGAAATTTATGGGTTGAGGCCCGATCTACATTGAAATTCAGAAGAAGAAAAAATTTCATCTTTTTATCATGCATCATAACAGTTGAAATAAATAAGAGATATTATAAGTTAAATATTGAATAATATACATATATATCATTAATATACAGTCAAAAAAATATCCCAAAACTCCATACATATCCCTTCAATTTCAAAACCAACACCTATTTTGATGAAAACATGAATATGAAAGGAACTGCATGTTAATTCCGTATATTCAACATACCTGTATGAATTAATATTCCACGACTAAAACATAATTAAATTCAAGAGTTAAATCCATCTAATTAATACCCTTTTTAATATGTGTTATAGATCAATGGCATAACATTTATGATAAAAAGTAATTATAATATCTTGAGTTCTCATTCAAAGCCCAATGATAATAATAATTTTTTCAATTATATATATATATATATATTTATATATTATTGTCTATATAATTAAAATATTCAATGAAAGATAATAATTTATGTTTCATATTTATTCTATATTCTTTAGTAAATAAAAGATGCCCTTTTTTAATGGTACACATATATTAAATTTATTTTGAATATTCATAATCCATAGGAATAGAAGATGGCCCCCACACAACAAGGGTTTTACATTTACAGGAGATCAAATCAAACCGAGTAAAAATTATACAAGAATAGATGTACCCTCATCGAATCCATATAATCATTAAATATATTTTTAAATCCCATAATTACCCTTATGCATGGTGGATTACCATTATAGAACAAGAAAAATTTTCAATCTACCCTTAGACAAACAAGAAAAATATATAAAAAACCATTTTACAAATCATAGGATAACCCTAACATAACCAATATTAGAAAAACATTCATATATATACAAAAAAGGGTCAACATGAGGTTAAATTATACATTATAAAAATTTAATTTTTTATATTTTTATAAGTAATAAATTTCAAACTATAAATACCCTCTAGGATTATGGAAATTGATATTGAATGTTCAAGAAAATTCAGTCCATTGCATTAAATTTTTCGTAAATAATTATACATGTTTAGAATTAAAATAATAGAAAAAGAAGATAATTGTAAAACCAATTTCTATAGCCATGAGAGATTACTCTCAAATAAGGACCAATTTATAGAGTAAATATCAGTACACTATAAATGAATACTTTTTAAAAAAAAATCGTAAACTATTTAATGGTCATTTTTTTTTTAAATCAGAATAATCATTTAGAATATGGATAAAATAATGTAGTGAAAATAATTTTCATAAAAAGAATTTCATCGCATTTAATTAATTGTAATAAAAACATTAATAACATATTATAAATATATATTATTTTTTATATTCATTAAATAGGTTTATAACTATTCATATTCTGAATCACCAATCCCATTTAAAAAAATAATGATTATAAATAAATTTTTCAAAATGATTGATATTTTAAATATAAATATTATGATTTTTTACTTAAAATTATAATTCTTCAGATTAATACATATTATTCAAATTGGGGAAATTATCATTTTCATTGATATTTTTCATTTCACAAACATTTTAAAAAAATATATAAAATGGATTCAAAGATCATTTTATAAATATTATATAAAATACCTGAAGGAATAAATCATTAACACATATTATCAATAAATAGTACTCACCAATGTTTAACAGACTTACTGAACCAATGATATTCCAATTTATGATTCCCTAACCAAATAATAAGAGTAAAATATTATACATTACCATGTTCTTGTTTAATTATTCATATCTATGTAATATTATGAATCATTCCCAATCCATTCTAAGGTACTCAAAAAGGAAACCACATTGTTCAAAAAATTATAATTAAAACCCAATTTGGGATTCAAGTGTAGAATCTAAATAATAGACATAAAATCATTAAAAAATAGAAACGCGTTTCAATAACTAATAATATTACTTTTATCAAATAATGTAACCTTTAGAAAATCATGATCTTGCCTCCACTTATCTTTATCAACCATTCATTGATTTCACCTAAAAAACTACTAAAATTAAGATTTAGGGTGAAATAAAAACATTTATACAATATTCGTCAAAAAATATTTAAATTTTTCATTTATTTTGATTATGAAATATAGGAAAAAATTATTTTTAGAAGCAAGATTACAACATCATGTCATTATGAAATCAATGGGTAAGCAAAAAATAATAGAGGATACTAAATAAATAGTTTATATTTTTCCACAATAACTTTACTCCATCGCAATATAACCAATTCCAAATGATCAAAATTGCATTATAAACACATTTATTTTCCAATAATAATATTATCATTCTAAATCGTATCTAATACTTCTAGGTATATAAAAAAATTTCATAATTTCATATATAAAATTGTGTTTTCTTTTGATGATATATGACAACGAAAAAATATTACATTGGGTATTTGTGAAATTTATTCATAACATAAAATGTTAGTATTTAACTAAAAAAGATATCATCAAGAATTCATTAAAGATGAGAATGGGATATTCATTACCAATTATTTTATTATAATAACACATATGTTTTCACTATGATAACATTTTTATATTAATTCTTCATAGAAATTTCATTATACATTTTACTTCCCACATTAAAAATATATACATTCCATTAAATATTCATAATTCATCATTAATATAATCTTCTATCATGATTAAAATTTATGATATATGAAATTTAATGATGAAATGATTTTTAAATGATGTTATAAATTTTGAAATTCATGATGATAAACAAATCATAAAAAACAACCCATATGTCTTGAAATTTGGAAGACTTATTAAATAATAATAAAATTGAATCAAGTTATCTAAAATGAACATTTGCATCACATCACATTCCCTTATTGACTAAATCATACATCATTACCCTATTATATGATATTATGGTATTGTCAAGAAAACTAATATAAATTCAATCCTTATAATAGAAATGGTTATATATTTTATCATTCTCTTTAATAATTAAATCCTTCATACCAATACTAAATTTAAATAAACATTATGATTTACCTGTTTTCATAACATATGAAATAAAAATTAATATTATTGAATGATAAAATATATTCATGTTATTTATAATTTTATTTTAAAATAATCGAATATAATAAATTGATCATAAACATTAGGATTAATAAAATTTGAATAATATTTAGTGCTAAAAACATCACATATATGGTTCAAAATGATGTAATAATTTGTAATTTAAATAATTCTATTATATTTCTACATACTTAAATTTTATATGATGGGGAAAAATCTAATAAAAATAATAAATTATTAAACTGGTACATAAAATCACCCATATTATATCTATACTCACACCATTCATAGACATATATACACTAAAATCAGTATATTTTCCTCATAAACATGATTTGTTTGTTGGAAAGTGTAAAATCTTAGACTTTTCTAGAGTAATATTGGGTGGGTCTTACAAAACATTTTTTGTTTTATAAGTACCTTTGTTTTGGAGTTGTTTCATGGGGAGGATTTGGGTTAATTTTTAAGGAAAACTAACAGACAGTGGGCAGTACATGGTTTTCTCATGGTTTGAAAAATCGTGCAACTAAATTATGCCAACCATGAAAACATGGATAGAGAGGTCCGCACTATTAGTGAATGGACTGAGAACTCATGTGACTAAACCATGTCAACTATGAAATCCATGAGAAAGAGGTCAGCATGTTTGGCGCATAGTTTTCCCTAACCGTGCTTCGCGGCCTAGAAAATCATGTACGTGAGATTAAATATCAGAAAATTTATTTTTAAAAACACCTGAAACACTGAGACTACCATATTTTGACCTTATGAGGGCTTGAAAAATTATATATGATCCATGATCATTCTGAAGAGATTATAAGGTGGTTCGAACATCATTCATCAAGATCAAAATCCTGAATTAATGATCCGCTCTATTCTTTGTAAGGGGATTTTATCATGTTACTTCTCCAATAAATTACCATATCTTTCCTTCACTACTAGAATTTGATATATTTGTGATTATCTATATTCAATGGGATCCCGTTGTAAATAAGCTTTAATGATGGGTCCCATTTCAAATAGTCTGTTGTAGAAAATGACATCGCAAATACTTTTTTTTTGTGCCAGGGAAATTCACCATCATAAATAAGTCTTCTATTATATAAATTATATATGAATAAACCTTTTGTGATGAGAACAAGGGTCTGTCGCAAATACCTTTTTAAAAATATATATGTAAACTATATGTGTTGGGCCACTGTCGCAATAGGTCCCATCGCAAATACTAAATAAAGTAAAAAAATATATTTCCTAAAAATATGATTAATGAAAAAATAATATTAATATTATTAAAATAATAATAATAATAATTCTTAAAATTCTTAATAATATCAAATAAATATAAAAAAATCATCAAATATTATTATTATTATTAGTAGTAAAATAAACAAACATTAAAAAATATAAAAAAAATTATATTTAATAAAATTATGATTAATGAAAAAACAATATTAATATATTAAAAATAATTAAAAATAATTTTTTTTAAATTCTCAATATTCACAACAAAATATAAAAATATCATAAAATATTATTATTATTATAATAAATTAAAAAAAACATTAAAAAATATATATCTTATAATAAATAACAAAATATTAAAAAATTTATATTATGCAATATTCGCACCAGTATAAAAGACAGAAACTGAAAATAATTCATATTACTAATTATTTTTATTTATTATAATTTATTTCTATTTATTACTAATTATTCCTATTTATTACAAATTATTACTATTTATTCTAATTTATTCCAATTTAGTCCTATTTATTACTAATTATTCCTAATTATTCATAATTATTCCAAATTATTCATATTTATTAGTATTTTTTCAATTTATTCATATTTATTGCTATTTATTACTATTTATTCATATTTATTACTATTTATTACTATTTATTACTAATTATTATTAGTTATAACAAATTATTTCTAATTATTACTATTTATTACTAATTATTACTAATTATTAAATTTTATTATTATTTATTCGTATTTATTAATATTTATTCCTATTTATTTCTATTTATTCTTATTTGTTCATATTTATTCCGATTTCTCCTGATTTATTCCGATTTATTCATATTTATTACAAATTATTCTTATTTATTACTTTTTATTACTATTTATAACTAATTATTACAGTTTATTACTATTTATTACTAATTATTACTATTTATTAATAATTATCGCTATTTGTTACTAATTATTATTAATTATCCCTAATTATTACTAATTACACCTGATTAATACTAATTACCCCTGATTATTACTAATTACACATAATTATTACTACTAACCCATAATAATTACTAATTACCCCTTATTATTACTAATTAGCATTAATTACAATTAATAACTACAAATTACAGCTACTACTTACTAATTACCTTCAATTATTTATATAAAATACTAATTATCATTAATAATTTTTAATAATTACTAATTATTAAAAATTAGTATTAATAAGTTATATTTATTATTACAATTAAATACTCGTAAAAAAAGAATTTAAATCTAATTTAGTTACAACTTATCAAAAATAATTAAAATTAACAATAAAAAATTGAAATAAATACCGTATTAAATAAAATATAATTACCTTTAAACTACACCTGAAATTGATTTAGATGACTGCACAACTTTTTCGTAAAAAACTCACTCAAAGAAATCTTTACTCTAAAAATAGAGTTGAGAGAGAGAGGAAGTGAGAATTGAGGGGAAGAGTGTGGAAAATGGATGGGGGTATATATATGATAGATTAGTTGCGACGGTACTATGTGCGATGAGACCCATCAAAAATACGTTTTCCCACCATAATTATTGTCAGCGGTTAAAAGGGTATTTTCGACGGGTCCCATCACAAATAGTTTCCTTTCAACACAGTTTTTGCAACGGGACAACATCCCGTCACAAAAACCTATTTATCAATGCCAATATTTGTGATGGGTCCCATCGCAAATACCCTCCGAGTGACGAACTATTTGCGATGGGTGAATCCCCCTGTCGCAAAGAACCATCCTGCAGTTTGGTCCACAAACCACGCCAAACTGTGCTTTATATTTTTCAACAGGACCCCAAACCCATTGCAAAAAACCAATTATTTCTTACGGGAAGAACCCGCCATCACAAATAACCTATGGGATGGAATATTTTCCATAGAAATTAATTTCGTTGCAAAAACCTATTTTTCCCATAGTGCTTGATCCATTTATGAAAGATCATTATTGCTTCCAACGAACTAAACATATTAGTTGATATATATATCTTGGATCGTTGATCTAGATCTATATTTGCAAGATCTTGATACCTTTAATCTTAATTTTTTTTACGGATTTAGATCTAGAGCTTGATTGACTAGATTATGCAGCTCAAATTTTTGGGATATTTGTTATGCTAACACCAATCAATTAACCAAGGTAGGTGGTCTAAATCAAACTCACATAGTGTTGGATTTGATATTGGAATGTGTGTTTATGGATTTTCTATCTTCCCTTGGAAATTGATTTCATAATTTGGAGTAATTTGGAAAGTGGAATTGAATTGTGATTTCTTTGGTTATCTATTGATAATTGTATCATGAAACAAACGAAGGGGGTTTCCTAAATAGATATTTGTTTTAAAGATTGCTTATGGGAAGAGATATTTTAATTGAGATATTGATTTGATTCTGTTGTGATAATTAATTGGAGAAAATTAATTACGAAATGATGTCTGACTATGTGAGATAATTAATTGCAGAATTTATTATATACCTTGATTTTGATCAAGGATGATTAATTTTGAGAATTAATTATGACACTTTGATAATTGATCTGGATAATTAATTGTGAATAATTGATTATAGAATGATAATTGTGTTGATTGATTAATTAATTAATTAATTAATTAATGGGTTATGTGTTTAGTTAATTGTTGAGTTATCTAATGGCCTTTATAATGTTTCACTAATAGTTGGATTTGTAATGGAATGCTGTGGCAAGTTCTCATAAATTAATTACTAGTTAAATTGATGAGATTTTTTTGGTGCTAGAAATGGCATTCTAGATCAATAAGATGTTAGGATATAGAAATGGTATCCCCCCCCCAATAATATTATAAGCTTGAGATTTTGACGTGTTACGCAAGAATACCTATACCAAATGACAGTTTGGGGAGCTAGGAATGATAACCTTCACTGAATCAGATATGGAGTGTTAGGTATGGATACATACACTAAATGATATTTGGGGTGCTTGACATGACGTTCAACCCCAATTGAATGGCGATAATGAATGATGATTCAAATGAAAAACATGAATTGAAACTGTGCCTAATGTGATGATTAGAAATTAAATGACAAAGTGATAACTGTTTAATAATGAATTCATTTATAGCTTCATAAAACTAGTTACAAAACCTTTTAACTAAAATTTTTTAGACACTATTGGTAGTGGCCTACTAAGTTGTGCTCTCACCTTATTTGGGCCGCCTGATCAGCACCTGAGTAGACTTTGTTGTTGCATTACAGGATAAGGGCAAGGCCTTGGGATAAGTTACAATTTGGGATTCCGATATGGGAAAGGGAACATATGTGGTTCGATATCCACTTTTTAGTCATTGTGTCTTTACTTTTAGATTCATTATTGACACTTTACATTCGCATTTTCATAAAATTATTTCCATTTTAGCTTAATATTGTATTCCCTTGTTTTAAATATCGTATGACTTGATATTGTTTTGGATATTTATACACTTCAGAACTTGGTTACTATTTTTTTCATCTATTGTAGTTGGATTATGATAAAATAGGGTATAGTCTAACCAATAAAAACACAAAAACCCCTCACTACTAGTCGTCTCCCTCTAGCTTATAGGGAGGCACGCCTGAGGCCATGTGGCCAACCAGCTGCGGGCACCGTTTAGTGGCACTTGAGTCTTGAAATCACAAAGTTGTATCAAATGTGTTTTTCTTTATTTTTTAATCTTATTTTGTTTTAAAATTTCTTGAAATGTACATAGAAGACTATGAGGTGTTGAGGCTTGGTAAAGAGCTCCTGGATGGGAGTTGAAAACACAAGTACGGATGAAAATCCACATACTTAGGGAGGGATTTTTGTGATTGATTCTTGTTGTTATAATGGGATATTAATTCACCTTAGGTGATTCAATTATTGTGTGATGTGATATTTGTTTTAACAGTTGTTTAATTATGATTCTTCTCTTATAGAGGCACAATACTTTAGTGTGTATTCATCATTCTAGACAAGCAGGGTTGTTGTGACATGCATCATTATAGGCACTAATTGGAAAATGGGTAATGGGTATGTTTTTGAGCTCGAAATGTATTCCTTGTAATGGTATAGAGATAACGATGCAAAATGACATTAAACGAGATACTAATGAGAACCTCGATTAATAAGAAGAGAATGATTGTTTAATTATTTATTATATTAATAAATTTGAGATAATGTGATAAATTATGGTTGAATTAATTAATGTGAATCTATGTACCCTTGTAAACCAAGAACTAAGAGTATGATGGAAAAGGGTAGTGATAAGGCCTCAATGTTGACCATGTAGCAAGAAAATGGTTGAAATGACATGTTGAAACTTAGCGTGTCTGTTTCTCCTCTTACATAAATTTTATAATGTTGTGTTATGAGACATAAGACGTGTGAATTAATTTGTATATATATGCCTCCACAATGCTTATGGGGGGAGATACTGAGGGGTATGGCCTAGAATGAGCTTCTAGAGAGGGAACATGAGAAACCATTGGTGAATTACGAGGAGGAAGAGGAATGGTTACAAGGGAATTTTTTTATTTAATGAAATTCTTAGAGAGAGTCCTTAGATGGGTTCTGAAAAGCATGTCTTAGTTAACAAGGATGTTTTTGTTGGATCGCCCTCCAACATTTACTAGAGAGGGTGTACCTGATAATCTAAATTCTTGGATTGAATCCATAGATACTATACATGACAATTTAGAGACTCCAACTGGGTGGCTGGTCAAGTAAGAGGATTATATTGTATGTGATTCAACAAAGAGATGGTGGAAAATTTAGATACGGTCTGAACAGACTGATGATATGTTATGGAATGAATTCCCATAGAAGTTATCAGAGAAATTCTATATAGATATGATGAGACTTGATAAGGGTTCAAAGGTTATGCATATGGACTAAGGAAGTATTTCCATATTATATTGCTCTTAACATTACAAAGACTTATAGTGTTTTTCTCCATATTTGGTGGAAAATGAGCTTTCCTTGAAAAAATAATTTGAGGTGGATTAGGTGACAAAATTAAGTCATATGTAAATATATATAGGCTGAATAAATTCTCAGAAGTTGTTTATCAGGATATCATTTCAGAGGGGATTCTAAAGGAGGCTTCCAGTACTAAATAGGTTGCTTTCACGGGATGATTAGGGCGTGTGCATTCCAAAGAAGGGAGCATCATTATGAGAAACTTAGTCTGGAAAGTGGAAAGAAAGGTGAATATCCAGGAGAAACACTTGCATCAGGTCATACCCATGTTATTTTCCACAAGTGTGGTAGGCAAGGACACTATCATACACATTGTCCACGACCAGTAGTGGAGTGCTGGTTTGGTGGAATTATTGGGTACTTATAGAAGTTCAGCAAGAAGAATTGGTAGAATGGTGCTGAGGGAGTAGCAGTTCAGAATTATAGTGTGGGAATGAGGTCTTCTACACCATATAGGTCTATAAACAAGAACACTACAGGAAGAGTCATTAGAGGTAGTGGATTTGGTAATTCGGGGTATGAACAACCATTTCATCAGATTGGTGCTACTCAAGGGAGTTATATGACACCACAGGAATGATTGGTTGGACAATTATATGCATCACAAACTACACTTGAGGAGAGTGAGTCAGGTCCATCGATAGTGATACGTACTAATCTAGTTGCTTCTACTTTAGCTACATCCTTTTTTGATACTGGTACCTCTCATTCCTTTAGATCTGCAAATCTTGTTAATGTTTTAATCCGGGAGGTGGAGTCCATAATTAGGGTGATGAATATCGATTAACCATTGTGAACACAGTCAAAGTATTTCTATTTATGCAAGTAATGTTCTCTAGAGATTATATTGTATCATTTTGTTTTGGATTTCTATGTCCCTGATATAACAAGATTCAATTTGATAATGGCTATGAACTAGCTAGTTGTATACCGAACCCAAAAATATTTTTACCACATGGGAGTGAACTTTTTATCTCCAAAGGGTGTCCAGTATGTTCATCATGGAGAATGGGATATCTATGTTGGTCGATTTGGTCCAATTACTCATCAACTAAGAGATCCCACATCCCATGATTCTAGTATTTTTTTCGATGATGGGAGCAGTAGGCAATACATCCTTCTACTAGTATTACAACTATATTAGGATGTCTTTAATGAATACTTTCAGGATTTCCACTTGAGAGATATGTGGAATTCACTATTGATCTCATTTTGGGGTCTCATCTGATATCTATTCCACCATAAAGAATGGCACTAGCTGAGCTTCATGATCTCAAAAGATAGTTGGAAGTGTTAGAGGATAATGGGTTTATCTATCCAAGTATGTCTCCTTAGGGATCACCTATATTGTTTTCAAATAATGTTGATGAGAGTTTACTCTTGTCTTTCAATTACCAGAAGTAAAATAAAATTACTGCGAAGAACCAATACCCTCTTCCACATGTCAATGATCTATTTGACTAGCTGAAGGGGTCTTGCGTGTCCTCAAATATTGATCTGAGACAAGGGTATCATCAAGTGATATTTCAAACATCTAATATACAAATATATACTTTTATGAGTAGGTATGACCTTTATGAGTTTGTTATAATGACTTTTGTGTTCACAAATTATCCTGTAGTATTTATGTCCTTGATGAATAGGGTCATTCAAAAATATGTAGATCAGTTTGTGGTGATGTTTTTGGATGAAATCTTGGGTTACTTTAAGAATCATGAAGATCATGCCCCACATCCTGACATCATCCTGGGTACACTAAGAGATTATCATCTATATGACAAGCTATCTAAATGTCAGTTTTGAATTGTCATGGTAAACTTTTTGGGGCATATCATATCAGAGTGATGTGCGTAAGTGGATATAGAAAAAGTGTATGTATTGATTTCTTGGGAGAATCCAAATAATTATTTTTATATCTGAAGATTTTGGGGATTATCTTGTTTTTATAGGAGGTTCATCGATGTCATTTCTAGTTTAAAAACACCACTTTTATGTTTGAAAAAAGAAATGGATAATGTTTGTTTGGATAGAAGCATGCGAGAATTATTTTCAGGAGTGGAATAAGTGCATTAAATCAGCACAAATTTTGATCTTATTTGTGTTATGTGAGGAGTACAAGGGGTATTCTGACACTTCTCGGATCATACATGGATTTGTTTTGAAGAAAATGGATCGATTCATTACTTATGTGTCTCGAAAGATAAGGCCACATGAACAGAATTACCCCATGCCGGACCTTGAGTTAGGATTTGTGGATTATGCTCTTATGTGTTGGAGGAACTATCATTTTGATGAAATTTTTTAGTTTTTATGGATCACAAAATCTTGAATTATATCTTTTCACTGCGCGACATAAATCATTGATAGCGAATATGGGTAGAGTATATACATTCCATTGATATTGAAAGGTCATATACACCCAGAAATTGGAATATTGTGGTTGATGCCTTAAGCAAGAAAAAACTGATATTGTTTTTATATGAGTATAGTGTATAATAGAATATGATATATTTGATGGAGAAAATTCATGTGGTAATTCATGAGAGTTGGGAGAGGATGACTCTGGTTTCTGTAGTAGTGGAGTCTACAATCTTGAGACATATAAGGGATTTGAAGTATGAGGATATGTATTTTTTATCCTTAATTGGAAGCCTTGAATTTGGGGAGACACCTTCATACAAGATAATATATGAGTACGAGAAAATATTTGTGGAAAATGAGGTTTTTAAGTCTACATGTATGTGAACAAAACTCATTCAGGTGTTTCATACCTCAAAGTGGGTGGTATAGCCTGGGGTGATAAAAAAATATAATTTGACCTACGGTGATAGTTATGGTGTCCATGCATGGAAAATGAGATAGTATGGTTTGTTACAAGATGTTTTACCTATCAGTAGGTAAAGGAAGAGCATCAATGAACTGGAGGCCTATTGTTGTCATTTCCTATTCCGGAATGGAAGTGGGATGACATGACTATGGATTTTGTGGATGGACATCCATGGAAACTTAATAAGCATGATTCTATTTGGATATTTGGGGATAAAATAAGGAGAAAAGAACATGCTTGGCCTATCATGGAACCCATTATAGTAGAACAGTTGGGATAATTGTATGTATGTGAGATAGTTCATTTCTAAGGGGTTCCATAGACTATAGTTTCAAATCATGATCACACATTCCATCAAGATACTAAAAGGGCTTATATAAGTCACTAGGTACATATGTTTTTTTACGTCCTTCCACCCATATGAAGATGGACCATTGGAGTGTACCATATAGGTGTTAAATGATATATTGTGAGCATGTGTTTCTAAGCATGGTGTCTCTTGGGATAAGTACTTATCTACAGTGGAGTTCACCATTAACAATAGTTAAAAGGAATCTATATATATGGAACATATGAGTCACTTTATAGTAGACCATATAAATCACCACTATGTTTTTTAGAGGAGGGTGTGTCAGAGCTATTGGGACCGAGTCTCATTCAAGAGACATTAGAGTAGTTGGAGTTGATTTGGAAACAAACTACTATGACTCATAGTGGGAATAAGTTGTTTGCTGATAGATGGAGATAACCCCTAGATTTTACATTGGGAGATAGTGTATTCCAGCAAGTTAATGCTAGATTGGGTCACCACTCCATACAAGGATAGGGAATGTTAACACCTAGGTTTGTAGGATCATTTGAGGTGTTGGAGAGAATTGGGCCAGTGTCATACTGTTTAGAACTTCCATTGAGATACAGGTCTATGATTAATGTTTTCCATGTGTTTTACCAATAGAGTTATCACCCTAACCCTTATCATGTGATTTATGTGGAATAAAATGACCACGAGATAGATGGGTCTTATAAGGATCATCTGATACATGTGATGGGTCATATTGAGAAAGAGTAACGTTGAAAGGCCAGGATATTAGTACATGTGTTATGGATAGATGGAAGTGTTCAAGAGGAAACAAGGGAATAGGATGCAGAAATGATGGATCAATGGCCCAATCTATTTCTCTTGAAATCATATAAGCTCGGGAGTGCATCTCGAGGATAAGCTATTATAAGGTGGGAAAATTTTATGATCCTGGCCTTTTCTGGAGTCATCCTGGGCATTTTTTCATATAGATTTTGATGTTATCACAAACCTTTTTTGGAGTAGTGGATTGCGGTGAGTTTGGGTTATTTTTTATGAAAAATAATGGATTTTGGGCTATGTATGGTGTGTGCATAGTTTTAAAAACTGTGTGACTAAATCTTGACGACCATGATAACCTAGACAAAGAGGTCCGCATTATTGGCGCATGATTTTTTCTAACAGTGTTCCTTTTCCTAGGAAACCATGTACACGAGATTAAATATTCGAAAATTTATTTTTAAAACCACCAGAACCCCTAAGATTCCCATATTTTGACCTTGGATTAGGCTTGAAAAATTCTATGTGATCCTAGATCTTACTAGAGGGATTCCAAGGTGATTAAAACATTATTCATTGAGATAAAATGTCCGGATTGATGATTCTCTCTCTTCCCTGTAGGTGGATTTCACCCCATTTCTTCTGTTGTTCATTCCTCTATATTTTATTGAGATTTTCGAGGATGATCTCAACCATTTCCTTGGATACAAACATATGATTTGATATCTAGATCTAGGATCATTGATCAGGATAATGATTTCCATGATCTTTATGCATTTGATTGTATTTTTTGTTTAGGGATTTAGATCTGGATTTTGATTGTTGATGTTGTACCACTCGAATTTTAATGATTTCCGTTGGGATAACATCTATCAATATACCGAATTGGCTAGTTTAAATCAAACTTCTATAGTTCTGGATTTGATATGTGAATGCGATTTTAGAGATTTTCTAGCTTCTCGTGAAAATTGATTTCCAAAATTGAAGTAATTAGGAATGTGGAATTGACTTGTGATTTACTTGGTGATTAATTGATAATTGAATCACAGAATAAATGAATGGGGTTTTCCCAAAATGATAATTTTTTGGAGATTATTAATAGTATGAGATATTTTAATTGAGATATTGAATTTATTATGTTAAGATAATGAATTGGGAGAAGTTAATTATGAAATTATGTTTAGCTATATAAGATAATTACTTGTGAGAATTAATTATATGCCAGGATGTTGATCAAAGATAATTAATTATGATAATTAATTATTTCATGTTGAGATATGATATGGATAATTAAGTGTGAAGAATTAATTATTGAATGATAATTTTATGGATTTATTGATTAATTAATGAATTAATTAATGGGTTATATTCTAAGTTAATTGTTGAGTTAACCAATGGCCTTTGAAATGATTAACTAATCGTTGGATTAGTAATTGAATGATATTGATAATTCTTATGAATTAAATAATTATTAAACAATTTATATTTATGTGGTGATATAAATATCATTCTATATAGATTATAAGTTTGGACATGGACATGGAATTCCTCCCCAATAGTTATCAATGATTGAGATTTTGGGGCCCTATGCATTATGACCAACACCAAATGAGATTTTGGGGTGCTAGGCATGACGACATACACCAAATGAGATATGGAGTGCTAGGCATGGAAACCATTACTGAATGATATTATGGGTTATTGAAATGACGTTAAATACCAAATGTATGATGATATTGAATGATGATTTAGATAGAAAACATGAATTGAAATTGGGAACAATCTGATGATTAATGATTAAATGAGAATATGATAACTATTTAATTATGCATTATATTTATTGTTCCCTAAAACTACATACACTATATTTTGAGTAGACTGGACTTAAAAATCATTAGTGGTGACCTACTGATTTGTGCTCACACACTATTCAGGCTGCTTGATCGGCACCCAAGTAGACTTTGTTGGTGCAGGACAGGATAAGGGAATAACCTAGGGATAGGTTGTTGTTTGGGTTTGGAGCATGCGAAAGGGAACCAGATGTTGCTCGGGATCTTCTTGGGAGTCATTTTGTCTTTAGATTTAGTTTCATGGTAGACACTCTATATTCTCATTATCATAGCATGTTTTATCTTTTAGTTGAGTTTTTTATTCTCCTATTTTGAATATCATATGACAAAGTATTGTTTTTGTTATTTATATGCTTTCACTCTTGGTTGTTGTATTATTCCTTTGGTGTTTTATTTTGTTATAATAGGTTATAGTCTCCCCATGAATGACTTACTAGATCCTCACTACTTGTTAGAAACCTCTGGTGTGCCGGGAGGTGCTTTTGAGTGCAAGTGGCCAACCTACTCAGGGCACCATTTCGTTGAACCAAGGATCGGATTTCATAAAAAGGTCCTTATAAAGTATCATAGTGGGTCATATTACATGGATATAACCCTATATCATAGACAAAAAGGATATGATATGATACATAGGGATCTCTAAAAGAAGATATGCAAAACACTTTCTCACCATTTCAACAATTAAATTTAATGACATGGTTTACCTATTAAACCAATAAAGGCATCACTTGTTACCAACTTCAGACACCATATAAACTCTCAATAAATATATATGAGAACACTTTCTAATTACCAACCCTAGGTAAAAACCCTCAAGGATTGGCAGTGGGAATGAGACTAAACCATGAAGCCTACCTCAAATGTACCTTTGGATGGTGGCTAGCACGGAGGCCATCCATCATAAAAATGGTAAGAGATACCCTATAAATTATATGGTAAATAAGACATTTCATGGATTTACCAACAATTAATATTATAAAAATATATATTGTCTCTAAAAAACTACAATGTTCAACAACATATAATATATTTAAAATGTAAAACTAGATAAATGAATGACACACAAACAATAATAACCCTCTTACACTATCCATGCTAACAAAATTGAAACTCAATGAAATCCCAATATTTCTTCAAATAACATTGAATAATATAGTGGTTTCACTACATTATGAGTACTAATATGAAAAACACCTATAATAATATATACTTATAAAAATTTCAGTATCTTAATAGAAATTCATGAAAACATATATGAAAGGGAATTGGATGGATTAAGATGGCGACCAAGATAATATTGACGTTTACAACATTCATAAAAACATCACCATTATATACATTATGAAATTATATCAATAGATTATATAAAGTGAGAACACGAAATCCCAATTTCCATGGATTTACTAAAAATGAAGAATCACTACCTAAAATCTTGAGGCGAAGTATAAAACAGAATCTATAGAGTTATTTTTATAGTATGGAAAATAGTTCCCTCAACCTGCATTGGTTATCCCATAATAACGTTAAATCAGCTATGAAAAACATTATCATATCCATTCGTGTGGTAATGTCATATAACCACATACCTATATCACATGTAGTTTAATCAAAACATACTTACATCCCATATAAAACCATCATCACGTCCCTACATCTAAGGCAGTCACAACACCAAATCCCTACATTAATGGAATCCACATCATCAAATCCTAATATTTCATATACTAACATCACCACATCCCACCACCCTGTACACAAACATCATCAAGTCCTTACAGCCTATACAGACTCATCATCATTGAATTCATGGATAATGTTTTTCTATTACAACCATGTATATGACATGGAACTTCATTCAATCACAACCACAGATTATGAGTACATATTAACTTCAACAAAATATAGTCCATACTTAAATGAATGTATCATAACCTGGAACTATTACTTCATAAATATAAAAATTTATTCTACAAAAAACAATGATCTATTAAACCTAAAATTATACCATCAATTGGTAAAATAATGAGAATGAAATATATATTTGAAGACGTAGTTTTAATTGAAATTACATATACTGTTAAGAATATAAATAAAAAACATATAATCATACATGAATTCTATTCAAGAAAAATTTCACTAAACAAGAACTTTCAATATAGATCAATCACTATTTAAATAAATCTACCATCTCATCCCACATAAGGTGATATGAATAATAAAACATCAAATAAACCATTCATAGTCATTACATAATCGAAAAATATTTCCACAAGGATCCTTCACATACAATTTTTATTTTTGTCACTTTCATATTTTTTATTTAAAAAATACATTAATAATTGTTAGAACGATTATACTAATTATTACATATAATTAATTATTCAATTCAATTATTATTTTATTTGGGAAGGTAATTTTTTATTAGACACATTAATTATTATTTATTTAGTGTTGGTTCTTACTGTACCCATATTTTCTAAGGAAACCCTCTAGAAATGTTTCCTATTTCAATGGTTTAATTATTATGCCACCTCAAATATCATTACCTAGTAATCAACTATAAATAATATAATAATTATATTATAATTTACCTATTACAGTTTATCAATTATTCATTCATTTAATAATTTACCATTAAAAATTAACACATACCTGAACTCACATGATTGATATAATATCTAGGATACCATTCTATTATCATTAGGAATCATATTTTCCATCTATTTCCAATTCCATAATAATTTCCCACAAAAATAAATTTACATAGATAATTCCCATTATATAGTTGATAGAACATAAGTTTAGTATCATATATTCAATATCATCATCAATATCATAAAAATGAAATCATTCCCAGGTTTCATTCCACCATATTCATGTTTTCATTTTTAAAAGATATCAATTTCTTGAAGTAGCTAGAAATTATCACTTCTCATGTATCATAAGAATAAATAATTCCACAAAAAAATCCATAAAACAAATTAATACATATAAAAAATACATCCATTATTTAAAATCTCACCACAAAAAATATAGAAATTAAATTTTGGACCCTATACCAATGAAGAAATACTACTCTAAGGGAAGAGTATGTTATATAAAAAATACATTAAAAATTAGTTGTTACATATTTCCCCTAATCATTTCATCTCCACTGAGTCTGAAGAGAGAATATAATAATTTATCATGATCTACATGTTCCAAAAATGGTTACCTCTTAATTAATTAGTGGATTTCTAGAATTTATATATTTAGATACTAATTGATGAATTTTGATAAATGTGAAGGTCAATAATATTCAGTCTAATGTGATACTAAGATAAATAAGTGATGGAAATTTTAGACATTTGGTATTTGGGGAAATAAATACAAGTGTACATCGTTTCACATGGCATATAAGTGTTCTTTAGTGTATCATGAATATAATAATGAATAAGATAAAAAGTGAATTAATACTCCACCAAAATTATTTATATACATATACATGAAAATAATTTTATTCAATCATTAGTTCATATTTTAATCATCTCATAACAATGTATAGTTATAAGAAGAGACTGGGGGAGAGAAAAATTTCCACATTACCAAAAAAAGAAAATATTGGGGTCTTTCCTAGTTTAAATTACAAAAAAAATATATTTATTTTTCATCTCTTATTGTGAAACAATTTAGGTAAATATAAGAGGAGAGAATAAGAGTGTGAGGAAGAAAAATGGGCCAATATATATTATAAGTACAATTACACATATGTCTCCCAAAACAATAAAAAATTCCCCTTAACTACCCAATACTGAATTGTTTAACAAAATATGGATAAAAAAGTGACATTATATTAATTTTATATGATTATATTAAACTTATGAATTCACCTTCAATACTATGAAACTCTACCTAAATTTATAATTAAATTATATTAATTAATATTTTTTCTAGAATTTTCTATAGATGTGTAGTTTTATGATTATGGGGAATAAATATCACATTCCTTCATCTTCTATTTAAAACACAATTTAATTCATAAAAACATGTTGATAATTTTTATATTTACATTTTTACATATATATATCTACATACTTTACAAAATTATTGGTTTTACGATATTGAACACCTTATAATTATTCTTGTTTACATTTGATTCAACTTTATTATTTATTAAAATTATATGAATTATTTACCCTGATTATAGATGACTCTATAGAATGAAATTTATTTTAAATTACACATTTGAATAGTCCAAATAATGATTAATGTGCGAGGATGATGAATTATGTGAAAATATAGATAAGAAAACTACCCTCATGTGTGGGGGAATCTATATACGGGTAACTATGGTTGGCTTTACATTGTGATGGAAGATTCCTTTGTATAAGAGTTATTTTATATTTCCTCTATGTAGAACATGTATAACCCATACATTTAGGATATTAACCTTACAAATAAAATTGATGACCTTTAGATGAGATCAATACGAACCAAGTGACCCTTTCACAATAATGGATTTATCCTCTTCCAAGACAGATCTCCCATGGACATGATTTAGAATTTTATTGGTCCGTATACACTTGGTGACATGAATTTACATATATTAATGAACTTGAAAATGATATTTATAAAGAGTAATTTTTTTTCAAACTACATTTATAAGATTCATATTATTATCCTTGTGTAACAAATAACAAAACCATTACCATTACGTAGAAGGAATAGTTTTTAAATGGTTTAATTAAAATTTTTAGAAATATATCATTTTATTATTTAATAATAATAATAATAATTTTTAGGCAACAAATACCATCTTGGATTAAAAAAAGTTAAAGGGATGGTTACAAATAGAATGACTGGTATAACATATAATTATTTGCGGTGTAAAAAACTAAGGAAATATAATAATCACCTCATGATATAGAGTTAAATGCCATCACATGTCATTCTATATGTGCACATAGATGTTATATATCACAATTTAAAGTATCTAATACTCAATTTTTGACATACATCATTATTGGAAATTATGTATGATCATGATGGAAATTTTATCACTAAAAACTTTTATATTGCATGATTCATTATTTTAAACAAAGAGTTTCCTCAAGAGAATATTCATTGAAACTAATGTTATAAAGGGTTATTCCATGGTCTTTATGTATCACACTAATATCTCTATAAATGCATGCCCAATAATGTATATATAAATTATTGATCATATGAATTATCATATAAGCACATTATTAAATTTATTTATTTGGAAGTAGAAATATAATATGTATATCAATTATAGTCCATCCATATCTTAATTATTTTCAGAAAATAGATATTATGTTTGAATGATTTCATCAGATGCCCTAAATCTATGTATTTCATAATATCACATATGAATTAGCAATGCATGTCCATTTATTTATTAAATCATTTTAATCATAGGTATATATGTCAAATATTTTTTATATGGTGACATAATTTCATTTTCATTTAACACTACTATTACTATGACAAACTACATTCCCAACCGACCCCTCATTAGGATAACATCAAGGATGTTAAATGATATGTATAAAATTTTGACGAATCTCATAATAAGTCTATTTTAATCCCAAATTAGGTTTATTATTAATCATACACCCTTATATATAAATATAATCATATTACATCCCATGTGATAGATTTATTTTGTTCAATCTGAATAATAAGTATACACATATTATATCATTATAGTTTTTTCAATTTTCTAGAAAAATATACTCATGTAAATCACAAAATATTATCACAATCTATAATAATATATGATTATCATTGATTTGGGATAATTAAAATCATATATTAGGTTTAATTTATTATTACATTGGATATTAAATATATATACATATAACTCGTTTAATTGAATGATAAATAGTGATATAATTTATTATAAAACCTGGCACATTCTACAACCATTATATAAAATTTATCATCTACTTATTATAAAGAGACTCAATATGTATATAATTATTTTTATTAATTTTTAATATCCTAGGATCTATGAAAATTTAATCATTATATATCTAAATTATTTTAAAACATGAATTTTATTTATTTCATGAATAATGATGGTTTTTTATAGGATCTGTTTTCTCCACTGGTGAGACTAAGGTTCCATTTCAATATAAATATATGTATTATGGTGATTAAAATTTAAATTACTCCCAAAACTCTTGAAATCATCCCTTTTAATTTCCCTAACATTATGTTATAGATAAATTCTTCTATAGAATCAAATTGTGTGATGTATTATGACCATATTGTCTTACTTACCATCATATTCATTTAAAACTCATCCAACTAATGTATAAATTGTCAAGGGAATAAATAATCCAATTTTAAATAAAATGAAATTTATATTATATAGAATAATTATATCAGTGTAACCCCATATATTGATCAAAACCTCACCTATATAGACAAGAAACATATAATTACCTCTTTACCAATACATAAGAATACTTATTCACAATAATATAGTGACTCCCACAATAATTATATTTTTATAGAATTTTTTTTTCAAATAATATCTATATAGGGATCAATAAATGAAACAAAATACATGATAAATTCAATAAAAGACAAATATATAAATTTATTCATCCTTTTATCCGCTTTTTATTTTTTTTCATCATCTAATGATTAATTCAACGAAACAATGGTAAGATACCTTCTTTTTATTTTATATGTAAATATCTTGAGACTACCTTATACTATTATTAGATAATGTGTTTCTATATATAGAAATATACTTTTATAATATCATCTCTATGGTTGGATTACTGATTATGATAATATACTTAGGGATTTGATAATATATTTTATATTTTATTTGTAAATCCAAATTTTGTTTTTAAAAAATTTCCGTCTTTGTCCCTACCACCTTGTCAAATTTTTCTTATATTATAGTAATATTAAGTAGGGTACATAATATCAAAAGTTTTTTCATGGAATAATTCTGTTTTATTATGGATTAATATGGTCTAATTGGATCTTCTTTGGTGATATAATGATATTCTACTACAATCAAAATGATGAAAAAGTTACCAAATTCAATAAAACTCTAATTATAAACAACCTCAATTAAATGAGATCCAAATCAATTTTAAAAATCAGTTCATTGAATGTAGAATAAATATAGACAAAAATATAGTTTCATTATTCATTACAAGTTAAATATTTGATATAATATTTCAATGTTTTCTTGGTGTAAGATTATATTTTTAGCATATATACTGTTTTGGTTTGAGAAAAATTTAATTAAATAGCAGAACAGATTTTAAAGTATTTATTGAAAATATGGTATTAAAATTAGAGACTATCTCTTTTCATGTCTTATATATTATATTTTAATGTGATTAGTGGGTTCATTAAATATTATTTATATTTCAATGTATACATTTTCATTTCAATTTATAAGATTTGGTGTGTTATTTGTGCAGTTTTGGAATTGAAATAGAGAAGGTGATATCAAGGGGTATAGAAGTTGTTTAATTTTTGGAATATGAAGGGGTATAATATAAACTTTGATATGCTATATGGTTTTTTCTCACAATGATATATGGTATTAAGAAAATATTTTAAAACATTTCATTAGCATCTGGAATCAATCATTTTTTATTTTATATGCTAAAAAATATAGGGATATTATGGTTAAAAGAATAGTGTTTTTGAAAATAGAAATATCTAGAAATTTAAAATTTTATTAAAATATGTAAGAAGAAAAAAATGTTGTTTTTAGTTATTCTATTAGGTTGACTTGTTATATTTTTGTTTTATTGATGAATTTATTTTAATAAACTATATTGTTTGTTACTAATTTATATTAGGTATGTTTGGGTAAAATTATGAGAAAATGGGTAATAATGGATATGTTCTAACCATTATTTTAATCTAATTTAGTTAATGTTTTCCTCATAAAGTTGTTGTGTTTAATTGGAGTGGTTTTCATCATGGGTTTGGGAAGGGATAAGTTAAAACATTTTAGAGCACAACAATGATGTGGTAACATGCATGGGTACTAGAAAAATATTTAATATTTTGACAATATATAATGGATGAAGTAATTTTTTAGAGTTATTATCATGGATTTATTATATTTTCCAAGAAATGTATGAGTACATTTATACTATAGTTGGTTGTTCCTTATTAAAATTGGATTGATTTTTCAAATCCTATGTGAAAATGAAATGTAAACTATAACATAGGCACGATGTTCCATGAATTTATTTGAATTATATATAGAAGAGAGTATCATAAAATTGGTAGTGTATAATGTAGGGGAAATGTTATTTGTGATTAATATTGGAAATAATAATTGAGATTTGGTTGCATATTTTATTTTTTCAAAAACAATTATTTGATAAAAAATATATCCTCAAAGGACCCATGTGTATTTATCAATTCCCATGGACTAGTGACTATTTTAGTGGAAGAAGATATTTTGTTAATGAATTATTTCTCTTTATGTAATATTATCAATGGTAATTCTTTGGTTCTGTAAGAAATAATACTATAACCATCTATATGTAAAATATTATGACTATTTAACAAATTAATAGTATCTAGAATGGGGGTATCTCTTCAATGGGGTTCATTGTATATCTATATTTTTATAAAAAAATATATGAAAATTAAGTATTATGGTATATAAAACTAATAAACTAACTAAAAATATATAAAATATATAAGGTACTATATTCGAATATTACCTATAAAATCAACAACCAAAAAACAAAAAAACATCTAATTGGTAATTTAAGACATTTCTCAATTATTTATTAAATTATAGATAAAATATAAAATATATACAATAAAATTATCAATATAAATTTATTTCTATTTTTATTAATCCATCATTACAAATATTTTCATTAATATATTGAGAAAATGTTGATGGGGGTGTAGACACCTTTAACATAACAATTTCTTCATGATATCAATAAGTTCAAAAAAATCATAAAAATAATAATAAATTTATAATCCAAATATTGAGGTTGTGAAAAATAAAAAATAATTTTTATAACGTTAAATGAAAATTAATTGAATCCCTTAATAACCATTAATAATAATCATATTTTTTTAAATGAAATCCAAAATTTTATCATCATAAAAATATAAATTTATTTATGTTCATTAGAAGTAAAATGTAATAACATATAATAGGGAATATTATTTCTAAATTAAATAAATAATGGAAAATGACTCCCTCCAACATTTTATAATTTGTTAATGATTAATATTTAATGAACTGAATGATTTTGACACACCTTTGTGAAATAAAATCCAAATACTAAATTTAAAAGAGGAAAAATAGATGTAAAGTGTAGTACAGAATAAGTAAGATGTTAAAGAAATTTTATTATCACTATTAATTTGGGGAATTATAAAATTTAATATAACATAAGGGATCTGAATGAATCAAGTCTTAGAGCTAAATCATCTTCAAATTACCCCCTTGGGGTATTTGGTTTAGTTTTCTCTTCCCTCTTTATAATTATTTTCATTGGAATATTATTGTTATTATTTGTTGTGGTTGTTGTTACCAGTACCCTATAGTGAAAAGGTTAATTGTTATTTAACTTCTATACATGTGGTGGGGGTCTCATTTTTGAGTCTCCCCTTCTCTGTGTGTTTTATTTCTCATTGCATCTTCCCTCCCATGAAATGTTATAATAATAATAATTCACTTTAAATTTATTATAATATTATTTTAATTATCAATTTAAATTTGAGTAAAAATTCTGTTTTGAATGAATATATTAAATACTGTTCATTGATAAGGGGCCATACACAAAATTTCTAGTAGATATTATGTGTTTGTTTTTGAAATATGTGATGTCAAAAAAGATTATGAGGATCCCTCTTTATTAATTATCAATAATTTCTACTCATTTATTACCTTCAAATATATAGATATCCAAATATATATTCAAATTTTCAATTTTTTTATCATGTTAAATTACATGGAATGCATCCTTCACAGATGTTTTTTTAAATATCCTCTTAAATAATTTATTTTTTAGAAGTTTTGGTTTTTCTAGATTTTAAAATTTTCATCATCTTCTTTTTCTATAAAAATTAATATTTTTATTTTCGGTCTAGGTTTTTCTTCCAATATATGATTATGGAAATGATGTGTACATTGTAATTATAAATGGACGTTAAACCCCCTCACGGTTCCAGTTTGGTTGGGTTTAAAAACTCTCCTCTTTAATATCTTTATGTTTTTTACTCTAACATCTTTATATAAACTAATTATTTGGATATAAAAAATATTTTAGTTAGATTAAGAAACCCAAGTTCTATAGTTTAGAGGATTTGGTTTAGTACTATTAAATTAACCTAGTACAATAATTGATATTGATTCATAAATTTTATTTGTGGTTTTAGTGAAAATAATATCCTTGAAAAATATCATGGAAATTGATCATTTAGTCTTACATTGGTTCTCTCTACCAACACATTTAGTGAGAGGGTTAATTTGAATAATTTAACCACCGGGAAACATCGTATAAGAAGAAAAATCAATTGGGGTGAAAATGGTAAGTGGAATTATTTTAGTCTTTTATTCCCATGAACTAATCACCATGTCTGGAATAAATAATATAAGGAAACACGTACCTCCCTTATAAATAATAATCTTAGTAGTTTTGTGGAATGTGAAGTCCTGATGAATCCTAATAGTATCACCCATGTTGACCATCCAAATATGTATTACTCAAGGTCAATGGATGTGGTACATAATACCTATTATATCCCTATATAGGTACATTGGGAGTTGAACTAGAAGATTCATTATCATTCTATTAAATGCATTATAGATGTATATAATAATTTATTCTAAATTTCGGGTGAATTCACAAACATTACATATAAATAATAATGAATTCATTTATTAAAATGGATGTAATTTTTATTGTATACCATAAAAAATATAAAAATACATTAATAATCCCAAATTAGATATAATTATAGTTTCATGATCCTTAAGGATTCTATTAGAGAAACCAATCATCCCACCCCATCAAACAATTAATGAGAAATATTCCTCATCCTTGGAAAATATAAACTTGGAGGATATTAATAGGATTAAAATTGTACTTGTATTATTAAGAAATTATATAAGGAATAATTTTATAACTAAATTGACACACAAGAAAATTAGTATCTTTCACGATATCTTCATAAAAAGATAAATTTGTATATTATTATTAGTATTAAGGAATGTATGTTTGATATAATTGAATCCTATATTTATTAGAGTGATGATTTTGATAACCTTCTAATTATTTGAGAATAAATTCCATTACATTTTCTAGATTCAATTATATGGGTTTTAAAAGTGCTCCCCTAGTTTCCATTATTTGTTTTTTTTCAAAAAATTTAAATATGAGATTATTTATTTTATGGGAAGAAGTTTTTTTATAAAGTATATTTTTTTTAAACACACATAATGTGGAATAATAATTCATGACATGATTTTTGATATTATGTTTCTTGGTGTTTTTCATGGTCGTTTATTGTTTATTTGATTTAGAATCAATTTCCATCTTAAGATATTATTTAATTTGTATTTTAAAACCTGGGATTTTATTTTCAATCTATATACACTGATATGATCTACTACATTTGATGGAGCATTGGGGGACCTCCTCTCCATTTTTATTACTACTAACCCATTATGGATTTATTTATTTCAATCTGAATAACAATTTGGATTATCCATTTATATTATTATTTTTTCACATAGTAGTTCATAAATTAGGTGCAATGATGAAGGATAAAGCCTCTCATGTGGACTAGAACAACATTGGATCTTTTTTAAGAGCTTCCACAATGACATTATGTAGATACTTATAAATTCATGTCACTGTGTTATGCATGATGACATATAAAATTTTAGATGTTTAACAAATTATAGGAAGAAAACCTCTCTTTGTAGAGTTTTCTCAAGACAATGGATTATAATAAACATGGAGAAATTGACTCACACTACCTAAAAATTTGATAACAAAATTACAGGATTGGTAGGACATCTATAAATGATTCATACAAGTTCATTCACTGATTTGTGTATGATAGTAGTTACATGTGTATTCACATCATGTTTATAAGTAGAGTAATTTCTTTGGACCGCCTGAATGCACAATAATGTCATTTTTTATTCATAAATTTTCAATGGGTATGAGTTTAGAGATCAATTAATCTCTCGAATCATTTTATATATTTTTTATGTTTACTATTTTTAATACCATTCAAAATATATATAATAATAATAATTATTATTATTAAATATATTTTATGTCATTAATATCATATTGAAAATAACATTAATATAAAAATTCAATAAAATTCTCATAATAACTATATTAATAAAAAAACTAAATTTCAATAATTATTAATAATAATAATAGTATTTAAATAGATTTCATTCTATATTTATATTATAAATGATAATAATAATGTGTATATGTAATTTGAATAGATATTATTTCAATACAAATATTATTATAATGGCAGCATATAAATCTCATACTTGTATATATTTATCTTATATTACTCTAATATATAATCATTATTTAATTTTAATTTTAAAACCCATAAAAATTAATTAAGCATCAACATGTATAAAATTATTTTCTGTATCAATTAACATTTTATATATTTCATATCATATTATTATAATATTTGTTTATTATATATTCCCATGAAAACCTTATTATTTATAAATAATATGTTATTTCATTAATTGTTTCAATTTATAAATATATTCTAAATTCCAAAAACCATGAAATATCATTTAATATTTATAATTAATCAATTAAATTCCTTTTTATAAAAATCTTATGACCCATTATTTATCTTTTTTTTATCAAAAATAAATAATATTAATATATTCTAATTCTTGATAAAATAGTAAATCAAAAAAATAATCTTGTTACACTATTAGGTATTATATATCCCTTGAACAGGAACCTAGTGGTCTACCTATAATAATTGAAAAATACAAATTTTACCATTCAACATACTATCTTATTCCAAATGACACATATGAAATAAATAATCAAAACATTTTACACTATACAATGTTCCATAAAAATGACCAAATTCAATTAATCCCCTTACCAAATAATAATATATAATGTGTATCCCATTAATAATTCATGGATTGAAAGAATTACTTTATCAATATTTCAATAACTATAAAATTATATGGATATATATTCAAACTATCTAAATGTAAGTATTTAAATCTAATTATCATAGTCTATATTTTTTAATTCAATCCATAATGGAAAATAAAATTATATAATTCATTCTACATATACCACTTTTAACAATTCTCTAAAATTTATTGGATAATATATTGACCTATAATATAAAGAATTACAAAAATATAAATAATTAATATTATAATATTTTCATAGAACATAATATTAAATATAACTGAATATAATATACATAAAATTCGTTTTTATAATCTAAAATAATCCCAATGTATTTTATATCCATTGATAGACACATTTTAAGAAAAACCATAGAAAAAGACAAATAGTGTTTGATCCACCATCCTATAAATATTTCGTGTGATTCTATATGAATTATCGATGATCATAATATAATATCATAAATGTTAATAAAATTAATAACGTTTTCAATTTTATTACTAAAATAGAATTTTAAAATAAATTTAATTGACAAATTAAATTAAACCACACATACCTTCTTCATTGAACACATCAGACTAATGACATTAAATACCTAATAATAAAAAATAAACAACACATGTTTAAATAAATATAGATGAGTTCAAATTGAATTCCATGGAAAAGAAAAGTGGATATCACATCAAAACATAATTTAATATAGAGGATACTATCCGACATTAATTTTAAAAATAATATTGAATGAATATGCCTTATTATGATTCTATGATGATTTAAATTTTAAAATCCTAATTCTTAATTTGATGGAGTGAAATTAGAGTTCGTGTAGAGTTGGGATGATGTAACATGTGATGGTGATGGATGGATATGTAAACATATTGCATTTAGAGGGATGAGAAATTTAATTTGATAAAGAAGATGATATGGGAGATGATCGACTCCCCTAATTATTATGTCATTTTCTAAACAACCCCCAATTGGGGTTTTATTTTCTTTATTTCTTTCTTTCCTATTAATCCGCTACTTTTCATTTATATTATTATTATTTATTATTATTGTTATTATTATTATTGTTATTATTATTCATTTATATATATATATGAGTGTGTGTGTCTGTGTCTGTGTCTCTATAACATAATAATAAAAATAATAATAAATTGATAAATGTTATATAATTAATAACATATTTATAATATTATCATAATTATTCATCAATATTTATTTCATAAACATATTGATAAAAAATGATGTAAAATAATATTAATAATAATAATAGTCATGTAGAAGTCCTAATATAGGTAAATATTACATAATAATAATATTGTTTATAAGGAACATATATATATATATATATATATTTACACTGTTGAATATAAAAATAATATTCATCATTAAATATATGTCATTTATAATTTTTATTTATTCCTTCACAATTTATTTATCATTTCAACTAAAGGAAAAATATTTTTTCATTAATTATTTATAAAAATAATTTTAAATTTTCATTATCATAATAATAATTTGATATTATACATGTAACAAATAATGTAAATAAATTTTTTAATACACACATGTTTACGAAAATGTATAATTTTTTAATAAATCAATAAATGAAAAATATTTCCTGAAATTTTAAAAAATCATACACAATTTAAAATCAGAAAATAATATATTTAAATAAATTATTACTAAAAAAGAAAATCTATGATAATTAAATTAATTATTCATCATATAGTAATAATAATATAACATTATAATCCATGAATAAATAAATTAATTAATAAATTGAAAACTATTTCCACAAGTTATTCTGCCCCCCTCCACTAGGTACCAAATAATCAAGAACTAACAATAATTTTCCTCATGGACTCATTAATTACCAAAGAGAGTTTTAGTTCATAATTTCTATGTTACCCTTAAAATCACAATGATGAAATTGTAGTTGTTAGATTATATGATATCAACATAAATAAGATAATAGAATCATAAAAAATAGTAATGATATTTTTTTTAGTTATTCAATGTTGTCGGAATACTTATGATATCAATGAAAACTGAATTAACCATTATTATTGACCTTAATAATTAAATAAATTAAATATTATAGTTAAAGAATAAGAGAGGGGAACTGAATTCCATTGACAATTATTATTTACTAATAAAAATAAACAGTTCTAAATAAATTGATAAAATCAATATCCGAAAGAATTATCAGTGTAATTAGTTATTCTTGGTTAGAAAAAATGAGTTCAAGTATGTCCCTTTGATTCATTTGGTTAAGGTGAAATATTAAGTCAAAGGTGAATTGAGTTTACCTAAATAAATGAATGCCAATTTATGCCACTCTCACTCTACACCCCCCCCCCCAATTACATAGCGTCTCAACCTCAAATCACCATCACACTCTCTAGGTGTCTTTCTAGAAATATATATATTAATATAAATGTAAAAAAATTGGTTGTAAGAAATTAATAGTTAAGTGGAATAGACGTCAATATGCATACATCCCATTCAATCAATTCCACCTCATGTTATAAATTTATGTCACTTATACCCAAGTCTTAATTAGCTAGGAATGTAATATATTTCATAAAACATATTAAAAAATAATTAATATATGAAAAATATTTGATAAATTTAGATTAAGATAAATTAAATTATGTTAAAAATAAATATATAAGTTAAATTATTACACAATAGGAAATGAAAATAAAATCAATAACATATATATGTTGCTACTCTCATAGTCAACATCACTCTAGATCCTTATACCATTGTGTAGTCAAACCACTTTATTCGAATATATTTTTCTCATTTATCACCATCATTTTAATGCGATGTAACCATCAATAATGTATCAAAAATATATGTCAAGTTCCCCTTCAATGATCCCCTCGATATACATAATAAAAATGGATTTGAATATAATATTTTAATTGACATTGCTTGATCATTAATGAAGCATTAATAACAATGTCATAAGAAGTACATTGTAAAACACTGAATACATTTTCATGAGAACAAATATGATATATGGACATATACCGAGGTAAAAAATATAATACCCACCAGATCTAAAAATATAATATTGTAATATATTATTATTTTCTACAACCTCTTCATTATCTTTTAAAAATAATGGAAGAACTATAATCCTTACATTTATTTTTTAAACTACACTATATCACTGACTTGGATCATGTAGGAATACATCTATAACCACACAACATCATCTACTTATATTCAAACACTCCCAAATATATGATTATAAAGGATATCATATACACCATATATTTTCCATGCATCTCATCATCATCTTTAAAACATATTAGTGTACTATGTATTACACCACTATAAATCTGCCACTCTATCATGATCCACTTCCAAATATCACACCTCTATTGTGTCATGATTAACACCATACAACAACCAAAATTCTATACCAACATTTAAGCCATAATTTACATGTGTGATGGAAAAGATAAAAATGATTCTTCTTCAAAATCAATAAATGTATTCTTATAGTTTGTATCTTTATTCCAAGATAAGCCTATGGGTTGATGATTTTAAAATGGAAATTAAAATGAAACCATTTCAATTTATTTTAAATATTCATTACCATGTTAGTATGAACATAAGTAAAGTCAAATGTTTATTTCTTTAGATAGGAAAAATGGAATTGATGTTTTATAGCAACATGATATCTTCTAAGTCATTTTATAATTTTAAAAATATTTATACAAAATAAATACTTTAAATTGATCAAATCAAATATGACATGACTTGTATTTTATGTGACTATAATGGTCACCGGGAGAGAAACTACAAAGATTTAATGTAGAATTAATAAAGCATAACATTAATGTATTTTCCTAATTTCATTTGATATTTCTATCAAAATTCATGTTTATTAGTTAGAATATATTTGAAAAATAATTTTTTCAAAATAAAATTATCAGACATGTTAAAACACAGAAGTATTATTAATATCTCATATAGATTAAAGAAAATTATTTTAACGTTTTTAATTAAAAAATATGTTTTATTTTTTTCATGGTGAGTGATTCTAGATTAAATATTTTATTATCGAGTTTAACTAAAATATTTATCTTATGTGACCATTATAAATATGGAAACATTATTTATATTTCATACTAGATCTTATTTTGTTTTCTAATACTCAAAATTTAGTTCAATATTACTACAATCGTCAATAATGAATGTATAATACAAAATTTATGACACAATAATACCCAATTTTTTGAATGATAAATGAGAATCAAATAAAAAACAAAAAATAAAATCAATATAGTGAATGGTTATTAGTAAAATAATATAAAAAACAATATGTTATTAGACATGGTTGATTTAATTTTATATTAACAAATAAAACTTGAAAATACATGGTTATAAATCCACAATGCTTCTATAAGTAGTTTAACATGAAACTTGTGAACTATATCAATTTGAATCTTGAGGTAGACTATTTTCCTTTATGAGATTCAAAAAAGAAACTAATGCAATGTAAAAGTAAATAATATAATATTCTTGATAAGAATATAATAATGCATTAGGATTATGAGATAAACATTATCTTATTCAAACATTCATTAGTCAGGAAAATGAATAGTGTATTTATTCATATACTCACATTTCTTTATATACATTAATCTAATGATGTTATAATGGAAAGGTCATTGATTGTTCATTATTAAATTCCTTAATCAATAAAATATTGAGTGGTTTATTCCAATACTCATATCTATTTATACACATCAGAACCATTATTTTGGAAAAATAATGATCAATTATAAATCATATAATTTTTATAAAAGTAATCCATCATATTTTTATATATTATTCACAAATGGTATAATTGCATTGAACCCACACTCTTGAATTCTCTACTTAAAACATGGCCTTAAATTTTTTTTCTTTTATGCTGATAAGGATGACTCATTTTTTTTATCCAACCATTAAAATATAAAAGGGGTAAGGTTTGATCATTTACATTCTAGAATACTTTTTATGATTTATAGTTTTATAGAATTACAAAAATCCCCTTACATAAACAATTCAAATGATAATAAATTGAAATTTCTCCCTCATATCCCATATTTGTTTCCCTATTAAGACATCATCATCCATAACAAATCTTTAATACAAAATAACTCATTAAACATAATTATTTTAAATATGGGGAAAATGATACACACTAAGGGTGAGAAAAAATCCTTACTATGGGAAAATTTTAGTAGTATCAAAGGAATGTCATCAATATGCATAATAATAGAAAAAGGGTATGATGACATAATAAAAGTGAATGAGTATAAAAAAATAATATTCATACACATAAATTCTTAGATCATAAAACATGTAACCATGTAATAAATCATTACAAAAGTGTTCATATAAATAAATTTTCATGATCCATGTGATATACATTTTTATTAAATGAAACATTATTAATGAACATAATGATTTGATAAAAAATATTGGTATCTTGGAACATAATCTCTTATAACCATTAAATATACATTAAAAAGAATCAAAATTGGATAAACAATCATCAAGATTACAATTAAAAAATTTCTAAAAAATCAATACCCAATGAAATGGATCATTATCTTGGTTCACCCATCATTTGAACTATAACAAGTGTACCTGGTGCTATATTGACTCTATAATGTAAATATGTACTAAGATTACCTAACACTAACAAGGATTCACCATGTTCAATTTGTAATGGGATTACTCGGTGCTATTTTATCCACCCCATGTTATGTTGCAACTGACATACATGGTGTTGTCCGGGACACTCTATTTTTCCTATATAATTTCCATGAACCACAATGTGAATATTGTAAAATGATATTTAATAATAAAAATAATTATAACAATAATTATTACTTTTTAACCTGATCAACCCATTAAAAAGAAATTGGTTTCATGTCAATATTGTTATAAAATGATTTACCCATGGAAAAGAAATGGATTCTACAAAAATCCCTTGGAAACATGAATATCCCATGGAAAAGAAACAGGTTCTATAAAAATATATTTAAAATACTCATAATCCAAATAGAGAAGGAATTGGGATGGTATTATTAAAAAATATCCACATTATTGATTATAAAATCAATATTTTTGTGGTTTATTAATTGAAATACCATTTAAAATATAATAAAAACATTTTTATAAAAATATACATTTCTTTTAGGAAATCACTTTTTGAAATCAGAAGATATTTTAAAAATGTATTCCTTTTGACAAAACAATACCTGGGAAAATTAAAAGTATGTTTATAAAAGATTTAAAATGTCTATTTAAGAAAATAAATTATAATATTTGACAATCAATTATATCATTTTTGGAAACAATTTTTGAAAACATAGTTTTGACAGAAAACATATTTCCAACCGAAGAGAGAAATGAAGTCAATATTTTTAAAAAACATTCTCAAATATACATTAAGAATCAAAGAGTTAATAAAAATAATAATATTTAATAAGAAAATAATATATAACCAATTTATAAAAATTTTAATGAGTTTACTGATGGATAGATTCTAATATTTCACTATATTATCATAATAAAAAACAATTCAGATAAACAATGAGATTGTAACAAAATATTTTTACAACATTGGTATTATTGAATCAAAAAAAATCATGAAATATTATAATTATTTTATGATTAAAATACTAGTAAATTAATGAGGCCCATTATATAACATTTCAAATAGGAGGTATATACACCTTATAAAAGAAGACAATTGTATATACTAACTGACATCTCAAATAACGAAAAATTGGGACAAAAATACATTACTGATTTTGTAACTTTGGACCCGGAAAATAGATATCGTCAAATACATTGTAAAATACCTATAAATATAATGATAATAATCATAAAATACA
Source organism: Viscum album (assembly GCA_963277665.1). Classification (NCBI taxonomy): domain Eukaryota; kingdom Viridiplantae; phylum Streptophyta; class Magnoliopsida; order Santalales; family Viscaceae; genus Viscum; species Viscum album. The sequence continues at coordinate 1,346,160,193 of OY728148.1, read as the reverse complement.
TTTGTGTAAAATAATACACCACATAACAAAATTAGTTGTGAATATGGCATGTATTCAATGTAAATAAATTGAGATGAAAGAACCCTTAACATGAGTCTCATTCATCAAGATAGTTCATTATATTACTAAATATAAAATATATTTAATTATTTAATTTCATTATTTCATATTATAAGTTTATTTTTACTGTTATCACTTACAAACAAGTAATATATAATTACTTAATAAATTGTGTTTATATTAGATGTTTTTAATATATTTGTCTTATGTGTCAAAAAACGACACTGGTAGATCAAATATGGTTAGAGAGTTAATTATTTAAATATCTCTAGAATAATAATAAAGACATGATTATATTATATATACATCAATTATTCTATTAAAAAACTAAATAAATATGTCTGTGAAAAATGAACTAACATTAAGATCATTGAGACGTTAGGCCATACATATGATTGAGTAATGTTTTAATTTTTCAATGATAATTATGGAAAGAAGTTATGAGATATTTTATATTAATATATTGATAAATTAATAAATAATAAAATGATATTTAATTTTATATACTAATATACATAATTCATTATGTGTAAAAGGTATCACATCACTTCGAGTAGGAGGTAGTCTACATATTGACAAATGTCATTATCACTTTTTTAGTGTGTTTAAAAGAAATGATAAAATGAAAAAAATACATTTAAAAAAGATAATAATTTCTCTAATATCATAATTATTTCATTTAAATAATATATATTCATTATAGTTACCCTTATTACCTTTCATGTAACATGCTAGTAAAAGACGCTTCACATCACGTTGCAAAACAGTAATAGGCTTTACACATTAGTTACATCATCGTATCCCCTACGACCTAGAATGTTAAAAGGTTTTATTTGATATAATGAATCATAAGGTATTATTATATTATAAATACCAAGAATATCATATATAAATTGTTTTTCAATCAATGTACACAACCATAAGAGGTGGTAATGGATAAACTAGCAACATTGATTTATGTGGTAGTAGTACACTGTGCACGGAAATGATGATTTTATAACCCATTTAAAGGAACTGTGTGTGGTTTTAGGTGATAAAATTACCATAAAAATATTAGTATATTGATTATTATGAGGTAATTATAAAATAATTTTATAGGATTAATTAAAGGACACAGAGAAGGAAATAAAATAAAAACTCCCTTAGAAGAACATTGCCTCTTAATCATCTATCCTCATTAAGAATAAAGTAAAACATTGAGGGATTAAATTTATTCCCAAAATAAGGCTTCTAGTATGATATTAGGGATGTTTGGAGGTTATTTGGGCATATTTTTGATGAAACATATGGCTTGAGAGGTGTGAAGTAGTGGGGAGAGTGAGTGCCTTTGTATAGTTGAGGGGGAGTTTCAAATACTACAAAGGTATTAAATATTATGATGTATCCGATAATTAATGTGACTCAAAAATTTAATTATATTTGAGTAGAGGGAATATTTTTTCAAGAAAAATCCTATAAATAAAAAATAAATTCATTTTTAAATATTTTGTTCGTTAAATCCTATGTTTCCTAATTTTTTGATTTTGGTGTATTCATTAAGTTAAATAAATTTATAACAAATAAAATTATTTTAGTAACATCTAATTAATGTCTTAATTATTAGAACATTAGACACACATATATTAAATATTAAATATTAATTAAAAAAATAAAAACCTCATTTTTCATGGAAATTAAATTTAACAGAAGCGCACACAAACACGACTTTAACCCATACTATTCCAATAATATTTATACTATTTAGAGTTCAATATGTAAATTTAAAAAAATATGTACATGATTGGAAAATATTTTATATTTATTAACATTAAAAAATAAATTTATATAATATTATACTTTTTTAACTTTAAATCATTCAATAAAACACCATTTGTTAAAAAATAACATTAATGCCAATTTTAGCATTACATATATTATTTAAATATATAAAATATAAAGGAAATAATGGAATTAAAATCTATTAATTTAATATTTATATATCATGATATATTAAAATAAAAAATTACCAAATGAATTCTTCAATTTACATCACTTTTTTTATTTTTAGTATTAGTTATTTTATTTTTTATTATCTAAATAAACTATGCATTGGCATTTCATATAAATTTAATATAATTAAATTATATACAAAAATAAATGTTTAAAATATATGAAAAAATATTAATTTATTTTTAAATATAATATTTATAACCTAGAAATGTATTTTTTCTCAATCACCAATGCTTTATAAAAACATAAAGGAATAAAGTTACATTTTTTGTCTTTTTGATATCACTTATTATATGGATCAAATTCATTTAAAATCATCAATATAATCCTAAAATTTGTAATTAATTATGTAAGGATACACATATGTACATAAAAATGGTTTTTGAAATGTTTTGGGTAAATTTTCCACTATATATTTTATGTATAATCACTAAGTAAACTTATTTTTACCATAATCGCAGCGAGTAGTTATAGTTATTTTGATGAATCACTCAGACCAAAAAATTAACTCTACCTTATTAGATAATATAAATTATATTTATTCCAAATATTTAATTATTTTTTAAAATTAATAAAAAAAAATTTAATTACTTAACATGAAATTAATATTGTAAACGAGAAGAGAAAGAAGGTTTTTAATGTGAAAAAGTGAAACAGTTTAAAAAGATTTTATTTCAAAATTCATTATTATAATTATTCCAACGATCTTTATTAGATAAACATATTTATTTTTAACTATTATGACTTTAAAACCAATTAAAAATTTCAATTAATTTAGGTGAAAGGGTTGTTTTGAATTAAAATTCTGTATTTTTCCCTATTCATAAAGAATGAATCTTTTCATAAAAATACTAAAATATCACCCTAAAATAAATTTGGTATATTGGTTTCAAAAATTAAGTTTATTTTTATAAATAAAAATTAAAAATTTTTCAAATGTTATTTATTAAATAATTTTACCATCAAAAGTTAACAAAAACAGTATTTAGAAAAAAAATCGGGTTTAAAGCATAAAATTATATTTATTATTATCTATTGTCAAGAAAACACAAATAATGAATTTTAATTAATATATTTAATAAATAAATTATTATTTTCATTAATATAATCAAACATGAGTTATTTTTTCTTTTATTGGTATAAAACACACTTCTGCACATCTAAATAGAATTTTAGAAAAATCTTTCCTTTTATTTTTAGAAGTGATTTATTTTTATTTAAATTTAATTATTCACAAAATAATTCTTCATATATAACTTTTTAAACCATATTTTCTGAATTAATTTATTCATTTTCATACACTTCATTCTAATATAAATGTTATAAATGTAACATATATGTTAAATATTGTTTATGTTTGGTTTTTCATGTTGAACAAGATATCAAAAATAAAATACTATGGGTTGCATGCACAACAAGATAATATACTATTTTATTTACTATATTAAAAAATAATCTTTTATATTTCACTTATGTTATAAAATATAAATTTATTCTTTAAAATTATTTTGGTGTTTTACCCTCCTCCCCCTTTAATAAATTGTTTTCTCACAATTTCAACATTATATCAGTTAGAAAGGGTTGGAAATTTAAAATAAACTTATGTAAACTCAAATCATAAAAAAGTTTTACTAAAACATCCTCTAAATAAATTAGAAATATAATTATTAAGGTTATAAAGAATAACACATAGCTAGTTTTCCCAATAGTATAACATAAATGAAAATTGAGAGAAAGCATAAATAATTATAGAGAGTGATTGATTTCATTGATCTAAAGCATGTGAATGATCAATGGAAGGTTATGGGACTAAAAAAAATATATGTGTTATGATCAAATACACAAACAATTGAAGATAAATTATGGTTCTGGGATAACATTTTTGTTTCAAGATCATTGTCCTAGAGTTAAGGTGCTTTTCATTCCAGTTAGTCAAATTGAATATGGAAAAATAATTACTTGATGAGTAGAATTACATAATTTAATATATTCCCCCATGTATTCCTAATTTTATAAAAATTATGTGTATTCAAGATATATTTAACATTATAATCACTAATATAAAATTTTATTTTGACAATGTAATCCCTAAATTCCTAACAAGATACTCCTCTGGTCTTTAGAAATTTAGCAAAAATTAAATAGTTATAGCATGCTATAATAATTCATAAAATGTGTAAACCATCATATGATACACTAATAATCTATGATTAGTAGTAATACCAAAATTTAAAAATATATTATTTCATGAATAACTATCCCCAAAATTCTTCAAAAAATTCATGAAAACGTTCTAAACTCAGTAATTAGAAGTATTTGATCATATATTCTTCTATGGTGAATCAAATTTTATTCCTCGAATAAAATAAATTATGTTTATAAAATAAAAATAATCATAACATGTGAAACTTTCTTACCAACCAGGGCTTTATGTAGTCTAGTAGTAGGCATGAAACCCTTATCATTCTCTAATTATGGGTTTATGTTTAACAACATTTCTAGATTCTATTCGTTGTCACCCATTCTCTATGTTTTAAATTTCTTCTTCTTTAAACAAGACATAAAAACACTTCATGTTGATACTGTGGGTACAAACACACCAACCTAATAGAATTTCATAAAAAAAAATCATTAATCAGTTTAATATCTCATCGTTTAAAATCTAGATAGAGAGTTGAATATATTAGTCTTGTGATATTCCTTATGATTATAGCCTGATGAAATCATCCATAACATTTCATATATCCTCACATGAAAACATTATAATCATAAAATTGATTTAAAACATTTCATTAATACCAACTATAAGAACCCAAAATAATAATTCCTGGATATTATATAGAAAACACGATCTTAACATTTGGGTATTTGATACCAATATTGGTTACCTATTTTTTCTATACAAAAAACAATGAATAAAAATGACAAATTGGATCATTTAAAACATAAAAGACCTTTTAGGATCATAGTTTTAGAGAATTGGGTCAAACTCCAATGTAAATAATTAACATGAATTTTATTGAACCCTTCTAACACTTAACTGAGATTTTTTATTAACATTAAGGCATCATCATTATCCATATGAAATCCCGTATATACTTACCATGTTCAATAAAATTCTTTAAATCCTTGGGAAAAGTAATCTTAATAAGGGTAATCTCAAATGATTATTAATATAAAAAGATAGAATTATCAAATGAATGTCATTATTGATAATAATAATAACATAAGGTTTTGTTGACCTAATCAGATCACATGAGTATAACATAAGAATATATGTACCTATAAATAATTGGATCATTAACAATGACAATATTTAATAAAGATTTATCAAATTAAATGGTCATAGGAATGAATAATCATGATCCATGAGATATCAATCTAGATTAAATGAAACACTATAAAATAGTAGAAAATATATAAAACCTAATGGTTCCATGGAATATCATTTTATAGAACCCTTACATAATCTTTATAGAACCCTTACAAATTGAATAACCACATTTCCAACAACCAATATAATTCTCTATAAAAAATATTCATTACCCAATTTATTGGAGTTCCATCTGGGCACACTCATCATTTAAAATACAATGGGATTACATGAATCTATTTAGACCACCCCATGATAATATTTCATGGGATTTACCGACACTAGATCGACCACACCATGGGTAATATAAAATGTCTTTCCTAATGCTATCTAGGGAACCCCATCTTAAGTTGTAACTATCAAACATGATTCTATATGGGCCACCCCATTTTCTACGTAGAATTTCAAATAACTAAAACCATAGTAAATTAAAAGAAGATATTTCACAAAATAAAATCATAGAAATAATCATGATTATTTTCCAACCTGCTCAACCAATTGAAGACAAATGTTTTTCATGTCATTAAATTTGAAGCATTATTAATGCAAGGAAAATAAATAGGTTATAAAAAAATATCATTTAACCACTATTATCTCATTGTGATGACATAGGTTCCATAACAACATATTTTAATCAATATTAATCTATCCTACGATTGAATGAGAAAGGTTTCATTGAAAAATATCAACATTGGATCATAAGTAACTAATAATTTTGTATAAATTGAGGAATGTAATTATCTTTAAAACATCATTACAATTTTATTGTTTCAAATAATATTTTCATTTTGAAATCTAATTATTTATAACATAAAACAGTTTAAAATAATTATAATTGAAAATTACATTGAAAAATTCTAATATAATACTTAAAAATAATTTACATCGTTTATTTAGGAAAATCACCATTTGTATTGGAAAAACACATTTTAAAATAATTTTTGAATCATTTTTAGAAGACATAGTTTTTAATGAAAAATAATTTTATCCGAAGATAGAAATAAGATCACTTTTTCTTAATTTGTTTTCTCAAATACATTAATTTACAATGAGTTTAATTTTTTTAGTAATATATAAAAAACATCAATAACCAAATGATATGAAAATAGATAATTTTTTTTATTTAATGATCATAATAATTTATCATTTGATGCATAATCATAAACAATCCTGATAAACGATTAGATTATAACATAATACTCATACAACTTTGGTAAAATTAAATCACAATGTCAAAAAACTGAATCTTATAATATCATGGAAATAATTTGATTCAATATATAACATTTCTATGATTTATAATATACACCTTATAAATATGATATGGGCATATCAGAAATTAAGTCTCAAGGAAGAAAAATTGTGGCAAAAATCCATAAACTCGTTTGTTACATTGGATCCTTATACCGCAAAAAGTGAAATCAATAAATAGTAATTTAAATCTATATAAGTATAATTATAATAATAATATAATACATTCATTATTAATATGTAAATCACATAACCAAATAAATATCAAATATTGAATATATCTAACAGAAACAAAACTGAGATGAGAAAAAACATTACCTTGAGTCTGATTCATCATGCATGATATTTATATTATTGAATAAGAAAAATATGTAAATTATTTAATTTAATTAAAACCATTTAACATTTTATTATTTCATTTGTTTCACTTAATGAAATATTATATATAATTACTTAATCAATTATGTTTTCGTAAGATATTTTTACAAGATTTGTTTTATGTGTCAAAAACGACTTTGGTAGGTCGATTATGGTTAAGGGTTCATTATTTAAAAAAATATAGAATAATTATCATGAAAAAATTATCATATGTTTAGAAAAATTATAATTTTAAAACCAATCATTAATTATTTTTATGAAAATTTATCTAATTTTATGGATTAGGAGACGACTGGTTGTACATATGCATAAGTAACATTTCTATTTTTCAGTGATAACTATAGAAAGAATGTAAGTAATATTTTCTAAAAAAATAATGAAAATATATCATTAATAAAATAAAATTTAACTATATTAATATATATATATATATATCTATTGATGTAAAATTAGTCACATTTCTTTGAGGAGGTGGTAGTGTACACATCCACGAGCATTGTGATAAATTTCTATGAGTGGGACATGATAATAAGGAAAATTATATATTATATCTTAAGAAAGATAATTATTTAATTAATATAATAAAAATTTCATTTACCTCAATTATATTTATAATATTAACTATCATTACCTACAATATAACTAGTTAGTGGAAAAATCATCACATTGCTTCGTCTGGTGGTAATCTTCTATACACACAAGAAACATTATCGTGTCCACTGCAACACAGAATGTAAAAAAGTGAGTATCTAAAAAATCACTAAAAATATATTATTAGTTTATAAGAATAATTAGTATCATATATAAAAATAACTACAACCAATATTCTCCACCGTGATAGGCAGAAATTGAAAATTGAATGACATAGTTTTGCGAGGCAGTTGTCCTCTATACACATGAAGGATGATTTTGTAACCAATTTAAGGTAAGTGTGAGTGGTATTAGGTTTTACCATTAAATTAACACCTTATCGATATATTTATTATTCTAATTATATTATATAAGTATATCATATGATTAATTTAATGTCTTTGACAGGGAATGATAATATAATGATATTTGAAGAACACTATCTCTTATTGGCCTATCATCCTTAGGATTTTACTAAATCCATATATTTTTCTTATTTTCCCAAAAATATTTAATCTATTATGAGGAGAGAGAATTTTTTAGGTTATTTTTGTTGAGTGTGGATGTTCCAAAAGGATTTAGATGTGTGAAGAAGTGGGTGGAGTGACTGTGTTTTGAAAGTTGAGGAGGAGTGTAATTCTTATAAATACAAAAAAGTATTTAGTATTGATATGTCTCTATTAAATCATGTGGCTCAGAAATTTAATAATAATTGAGTGGAATGGTAATTTTTTTGGTAAAAATAACCAACATAGAAAATATGTTCATTTTTTGAAAATTTATTTATAAACTCATATGTTTCCTTCTTATTTTTTTGGGGTTTCATTAAATTAGTTTTATAACCTATATAGTTAATACATTAACAATAAATTAATTTGATAAATTTCATAGAATTGTGAAACAATGATTTAAATTATGAAATATAATTTAAAATTTTAAAATCCCATGGTTGTTGAAAATTTAATTTAATAGAAATCGAAAAACACATCTTTAAGCTGAACTGTGCCAACATTGTTTTTAATATTTCAGTGTAAATATGTTAATTATAAAAGAATAATTTTTTTATGAATGGATCATACAGGTAATTTATTTAAATTTATAAATAAATTTAAATATTATATGGTTTTTAGGAATTTTAAATAGTCTAATAAATAAAATTTATTTTAAAATAACAGTAATGTCAAATTTTGACATTATTTATATAATTAAAATTTAAAAATATTAACTAAATAAACCATGTCTAGGTGTTTCTTAATAATTAAATATATTATTTTATCTATAAAAATTTATGATAAAATATTATGATATAAAATTTATTTATATATTAAAATAATATTTTTACCCTAACTTATGTTGTTTTTTCATTTTCCTAATACTTTATTAAAATTTAAAGAACGGAATGTACTTTTTTATATCATTTCCTTTTTGTAACTAATCATATAGGAAAAATTAATGAAATCGTATCCCAGAGAATCATAAAGTTCTAGAATGATGTTAATTGGTTCATAAAAGGTCATAAAATGGTAATAGACATATTTTGGGTCATTTATAAAGTTAATATTCAATGTTTAAACATAATTTATACATGATTCAACATTAATTAATGTAATAAATATTATTTTTTTATCTAATAACCTTTGTTAAAAATTAGTTTTACAATATTAAATAATATAAATTATTATTATTCCAAATATGGAATAAGTTTCTCAAAATTTATCTTATATATGTAGTATAATTTTTTTTTAAAATAAATCCTTCACATGTGGGTAGAAAGTGGGGGTTTAATTAAAAATGTTCAAATGTTTATAATGTTTTTATATCAAAATTCCATAGGGAAATTTTTACAATGATTTATGTTTGATTAATATATTTATTATTGAATAATTTGTATATTGGAACCAATTAAATCTATATATTACTTATTAAAATTAATTTAGGACAAATAACATTTTTCAATTAAAATTTTTTAGTTTTTTTTAATATTCATAAAGAATTCAAACTTTTTGAGAAGGGAAAAAATTAAAACTAAGTTAATTTTGGTATTCTACTTTCAAAAGATAAATTTTTTCTTAAAAAAATTATGAAATTTACAAAACACATATTATAAATATATTTTTCTTAAGAAGGTAAAAAAATTCAAAATAAATACATGATTTTGAACAAAAAATCTGATTTGTTTTTATATATTCTCTATAAATAACATCGATTAAATGTTAAGAATTAAATTGAATATATTATATATAAATTTAATTTATATAGTAAAAATAGATTTATTTATTTTTATTTTATCGGTATAAAACACACATATTATTATTTAAATAGTTTTTCATAAAAATATTTCCATTTATTTTTTTTTAATGTTTATTTTCATTTTAAATTAACTGGTTATCAAAGAATTAATTATATATACATCTATAAAATATATTTAAATAATTTTGTAAATCATGTTCCAAGACACCATTATATAAGTTAGGTTGTAACACTAATATATGTCACGGGTCGTTTAGTTATTGTGTTTCTTATTGAATATACAATAAAAAATTAAAATATTTGAGTTGCGTGTACTTTTATATAAACTGAGCGGATTTTGTGATATAGGATAAAAATAGTGTTTTTATTTCTTTTATGCTATAAATTATAGTTTTATTCTTTTAAAATATCATGGTGTTACAAATACTTGAATTAACACAAAAATGTGTCAGCAATATAGTAAAAGAATGAAATCATATGAATTTTATAATGAAATATAATCCATTATGACACAAAAACATGTGATTATATGCAATTATTTCATTATGTATTACATAGTAAAAAACATTCAATAGGAATTAATAAATTTCTTATTATTTTATTATCTTATTTTTTTTGGATATTACATACATTCCTCCAATAAAAAATGTATAAGTCAAATTAAACACCATATTTGTAACACCCCGATATTTTAAAATAAAAAAATGGTATTTGATAGTTTATGTGGCACACCAAAAAAGTAAAAAAAAATACAACACCCCGAAACATTATGATATGTTTATTTTAAATAAATACAATATAATAACTTGATTTTATTACACACTACACTATGTTTATATTGAGTTACACACAACACATACATCATCTTTCCTTCCTTGAAATACCATGATTAAAATAAATGGTGAAATGTTATAAAATTATTATTATTTTATATGTCATGACCCATCCCCAAGGGGCTGTTTCGTGGCTACCCCATGTCCGCCATCTATGGGATTGGGGTTGGTGACTAGAACCCGAAAGGCATTACCATAAAAGGGAATGAATTTCCATAAAACATCTATGCACAAAAACAGAGTACACACACAAATTAGAACATAATGAAACACTACTGAGAGTATGAGTATGTATAGAATGTAAAGGGGAAAGTGTACCGTCCTAAGTGAAAGAATTATACAGCAAAAGGAAATAAAAATGAGCTCTAGAGAACTTCCATTGAGGATCCTACATGAAAGAGTAGGTACATATCACTTTCTGACATCACTGCATCTCACCATGTTTATCAATCACCTCCAAAAACCATCTAGCCCTAGCTCCACAAGTCCCAATCAAGCTATCTGTCAACTGAAAAAGTCACAATTGGTGGGGGAGAATCCCATGTAGTTTTGAGGACAAGAATACTCAATAGGGACCCCGAGACCCCCAAAGGTCTCTCAGTAATCCACAATGGAAATAACCACAAAGAAAAAATACCATAGAGGTAATACCACCAAACAATATCTCAAACACATAATACAAAGTAAAATGCTACGCTCAAACTAGGTATACAACATAAATAACAAAAAAAAATTTGATTAGTCATATGATATATCATCTAATTATGTTGAGAGGATAGAATTCTAATCTGAGGAGTTTTTATGCACTATTTATGCAAAAAAACGTTGCTCTGCTACTGATCCACAATGGGTCTCTCTACGGCCTGTCCACAATGGTTCGGGCTACAGTTAATCCACAGAGGGTCGCTTTTATGCCAATCCATGGAGGGTTACAATATTTCATATCCACGGGTGGTCAATATCTAACCAATCCAAGGAGGATCTCACTATTTCCAATCAACATAGGGTCTCTTGATTACAGATCCATAGAGGGTCGGGCCATTTCCAATCCACAGAGGGTCGCTCTCTTGCCTATCCATGGATGGTTGCTCTTCACATGACCACCAACCACTAGATTCCTCCACCATGTACGTATGAGTTTTGAAGATTCTACCTATCAATACATCAGTTATATTTCAACCTCAATTAAGTCGCAATTATATGTAACCAAAAGTACCTTCTTGTCGTATGGGTTCCAACGTTAAAGACTACACGTCGATCGGACGCCCAGTCTGTAAGTTATAGGCTTTTTAGTGAAAAGGGTCTGGTTTTATTTGAGTCTGATTAAACCTAGTTGTACTCCAGCATCAACGAAAACTAATGTAGAGTATATATGATAAACTACTTCATCACAAGGGTCCCAAATACCCTGGTTCAATTAGATAGACTCGGCTTACCTCGATTTGGGTCGGGGTTGGTCTTGACCGGCCAGGCTAGTGGGCTAGGCCCGATGGGCCTCGACAGACCCAACCTGGTTTGGCTGAGGGTCCGGCCTGCCGTGTCGCCCGGTGACCCGATCTCATCCAGCCCGACCCGAAGGGTGCGGGTCTAGCCTGCTGGTGTGGGTCCGGCCCACTACCCTAGTGAACACTGGGCCTCCTCAAGCCCCGGTAGAGAGACCATAGCTCACCAGCCACCGGACGTCCCAACCACGGGTCGCCCCTCTAGATGGCGCTAAAGGCCATATCTCATCACTGTATTGGACGTTCAATCAAGGCATCATATTTCCGCATCATGCTAAAGGGTGCACCACCACCCTCTACTCGTGGTCGCCTACTCCACTGTTGCTGCCTTCAATGATCCATCGAAGTCACTCTTGTGGTCTATTTTTTGAGTCACATGCACCTATGGTCTCTGTAAGGCACGAACATCACCATAATGCATTCAAATTATCCTTGATGTCAAGTTGAATTGTTGAATTTGAATAATATAACAAGAACAAATATGCCAGAGGGACCATTCCTTGTTTATGTCGGCACGCTCCCCCCACCTTAGAGTTTAACCATGGGGATAAACATGATGATAACCACATTGTTTAAAAAACCCAAATCAAACCCCAGCACAACAACCACCCTCATGAATGGGTGATTCACAGTGGAACCCATATGTCGGTTTATTAGAGTTATTCGTAAATTTTTAAGCAATAGGAAGAAACTATAAAATACAAAGAACGCCAATATTCCAAGCTGGATTTGTTGTATTCGCTGATGAAGAAGGAAGAGTTATACATCATCATCGATATGTGATTGTTAGCGTTCATACCTACTCATCGACCTCTGGATCCGATCCTCCAATGTTTGTCTCCTCATTCTCTATTCATCTCTGGAGTGAAATTCTGTCGGTGGTTCATTAGAGATTTTCTATGTTTTTTAATCCCCACACTTCAACACATTTTCATCTTCAAAGAAAATAAATGGCACTGTTATGTAGTTTCAACTAATGATGCTCATTAAATGGGCCACATTTAATGAGTATCATTTAATGGGAAATAGTTAATGAGCCATTAAGATAAAAATATCATGACCTTAAACGAACCATTATTGACCCTCCATTAATGCACCTCGTTAAAACATCACAACATCGTCAACCTCCACTAAACGATAAGAAAAGAACTAAAATAAGCCTTTTAATTTATTTTATTATTTTTATCAAAAATTCTGAAAGATAACTTTTTCGATCAACCCTTTCTGGCTGACATTAAATCATTTCTTGGAAAATCGTAGCATTCCGAGTTCAATAGTGAACTCATATTTTCGATATGAGCATCAGTAAAAAAGATAGAAAAATATTCTTGCCTATTTACTAAAGGTACCTTCAATAAAGTTTCTATTCCAGGCTCTTTGGGACTCAAAATCACATACTGTTAGAGAGTGTGATATCAAAATAATTCAATAGAATTATAAAAAGTACACATATATTCTGAGACATTTCATTATCTCCACCGTAGGTCTTTACATCTGCAAATCCAAAACAAAAACAAAATAAACAAAATGGCTTACTGAAAAGGAATATGAGCCTCTTGATCCCATGTGGTCTCTTAGAAATTCCATGCTTCTACCATACCCATACTAGAGGAATTGAATACTAACATAGGACCCTCTCTTATTGATCCCTTATCTTCACATGGAACTCTTCAAACGTCACCCCATCATCAAAGCCCAGCTCTCCCCAGTCGATGACGTGCGATGAGTCATGTACGCACCTCCTCAGTTGTGACACATGGAAATCATCATGCACCCAGTGCATCTATGGGGGAAGACCTAGGTTATATGCCACCACTCCAAGTCAGCTCCGGATATGAAAATTCCTGATGAACCTCATAGATATCTTGTCCCCTATTCGAAATATCTGCAATCCTCGTCGAGGTGAGATGTTCAGAAACACATCATCACCCTCCTCAAAATATGAGGGTCTCTATATCAAATCATCATAAAACTTATTCATGCTCTTTGAAGTCCTCATTTTCTCTTAGATGATCTTTAGTATCTTGGTGGTAGCCTGTACCAAATCTGGACCCATGAGTGTTGACTCTCATTGGTCTATCCAGTATAGAGGAGATCTGTATAACTGACCATACAAGGTCTCAAACGGTGACATGCCAGTTATTGAGTGACAACATTTTTGTACCAAAATCCAAATGTGGTAGGTGGTCCTCCCAACTACGACCAAAATCTAGGATTCCATAATGAATCATGTCCTCCAATGTCAGTATGGTCCACTCCTTTTAACCATTCATCTATGGATGAAAATATGTGTTAATTTGAAGCTCCATCTCGAACAACACTTGAAGCCCCTTATATAACCATAATGTAAAGCCAGCCTCACATATTGATACAATCATCAAAGCCACCCCATGAAGCCAAACATTCTAGTAGACATAGAGGGGTCAGAATTCCACTTCCTATTTATGAACTTAGATGTGTAGGAAGTGAGACGAATTGGTGAGTCAGTCAACAATAACCTCGATAGAATCGTGCCCCTAGATTTAAATGGAATCCCGATCACTATTTTAACCTAGATACCATCCCATTTCCACTCCAGTACCTCGAGTGCCTGGGCCAAGCCTACATGAAATTGATGTTTGTTCCTCACTTGCTGACAATTGAGGCATCATGAAATGAACTCATCCACCGCATTCATCATCCAAAACCACCAGTACATACCTCAGAGGTCTTGGTATATCTTTACCACTCTAGGATGTACAGAAAATAAAGATATATGGAACTCCCTCAACTCATTCTTCTACAATGTCACTGGCACTAGGGCGCACCCTATGAAAAAGGATGAAAAGCTCCCCAACAAACAAAAATTCTATTAGGAGTCCATCCTAAGGATAACTGATCATGTTGGGCCACATAGTCCATATACACTAGTTTTTTCTCTCTGAATCACTAAATGAGTGGAGGATTAATAGTTATCTATTAAAGGAAAGTAGCTTCACCATCATACACAAAGGATATCGGCATCGCGGCCAACTGCAATTTTTTCACACTTAGAGCTACAAACAAGTCCTCATACTGAGCGTGTCTTCCAACAAATTTCCCATTACAGGAGTATAGATAATCTCAAGGTCATATTCATAGAGGAACTATAGCCATTGTAACTATCTCAGGTTCTACTCATTCTGGGAGAAGATATACTTGAACCTCTAATAGTTAGAGTATACCTTAAACTGTTCACCCATCAAATATTGATGCAACATCGCCATAGAAAAGACCACCCATACTAACTCTAGGCCATGGGTCACATAGTCCCGCACATTCTATTTCAACTGTTGTCAATTTTATATGATCACTCCTTGATACTATATTAGGACACAACACAGTTTGGTCCCTAATGCGTCATAGTAAACTACATACCCACCACCCTCCTCTGGTAGCCTCATGATGGGGGTTTTATTTAGTCTCCACATCAACTCCTAGAAACACTGGGGAAATCTCTCTATCCATACAAAGGGATTTGAATTCCATTACAATGTTGATAAGGGTTTTTTTACTCTTGAATAGTCAGGAATGAACATCTTATAGTAACCGGCCAACCCCAAGAATCCCTACACCTCAGTCACACACCTGGGTGGTTCCAAAGAAAGAACCACATCTATCTATGCCAGATCCACTATAACACTAGCCTCTGAGATGACGTGTCCCAGAATGTGGACCTCCCAAATCCAAAATTGACACTTTCAAAGATTTATATAAAGTGGGTGCTCTCAGAGTGTATCTAGGACTATCCGCAAGTGTGTAGTGTGATCCTCCTCTGACACTGAGTAGAAAAATATGTTATCAATGAATACCACAAACACATGATCTAGGTATGGCAGGAAGATCATGTTTATGAGTCCCATGAACAATTTTGGGGTGTTGGTCATGCTGAAAATAATCACAAAAAACTCATAGTGGACATATTGGCACTTGAAGTATATCTTCAACACATCCTCATCCCATTCCTGGAGAAGGTGGTAGCATGATCTAAGGTCTATATTATAGAACCACCTCGTTCTATTTAGCTAGTCAAAGAATTCATCCATCCTTGGTAGTTGATACTTGTTCTTCCCGTTCACCTGGATTAGGGGTGAGAAGTCGACACACAAACCCAACCTTATGTATTCCTTACTGTAAAATAGAACCAGGGTTTCCCATGGTTAAATGTTGGGGCTTACAATCCCCTTCTGCTTCATTACCTCTAGTTGGACCCTCATCTCTTGAAGCTCTCCAGGAGCCATCTCATATGATGGTGTGGATATTGATGTTGTCTCAGGGTAAAAGTGGATGTAGAGGACTAAAAACCTATTAGGATCTATTCATGGAATATACTTATGGAAAATATAATCGTTCCCATCCTACGCTACAAGAAATCTTGGACTCTTCTCATCCAATGTACCTAGTGTGAGGTCAAAAAACTAATGAGTGATTGGCTGCACCCTCCTCATAGAAAGTCTTTCATGTGCTATAAGGAATTTATTCTCTATGTTGAAGTAAAACCATGTCCAATATTTTTGGACACACCACACTGTATGCCTAAAACAGTCAATCTGAGCATGAACTATGGATAGCCAATCCATACCCAAGATGACTTTGTAAGGTCATGCCGCTGCTACTAGGAGATCTCAGTTGATGCTCTCACATCTAGGAGTAAGCCCACACTAATGACACTAGCATGTAATCATCAAATACACTCCCATAGGAGTCTCTATACACAAATATTGAGCTAATGGCTCCAAAAAAATATCCAAGATCCGAATGAGGGTCATGGAAAGGATGGATTGACTAGAACCTCTATCTATAAGAACTGTATCTAGGGTGGAGAAAAAATAGATCATACCTCAGATCATCTCTAGAGAGCTATGGTCATAATCTTCTACTACATAATGTTGTGATCACCCATGCCTCCTTGCTCTCGTTGGTTAGGGTAGACCACCTGGGGGTGGTGGCGATAACACTTCAAAGCATCGCCCACTGCCCACCACCTACCACTCGGCCTGCTCCCCAACCACGTCTCCCACCCTGCGGGCCTCCTCGCTAGAGCCACTACCTCTTCCTTGGTGGTCCCACAATAGTATATTGATCATAAATATCACAGGTCGGGTAGTCACGATCCATGGGACCCTACCCACTTCATGAATAGAATAGTCTGCAACTCTACTAAACTTCTTTACCTCATGAGCTCTGAACCTCCGACCATACTTCCTTCGGTCATCCTTCGGTAGGTTTGGCCCTAGTGGGTCCTCTGGGTCATCTGCCTAATTCATGCTATAAATGACTTAGTTTCCTTTCATCTGGTGGTGACTCACACTGTTGGTGCCTTCATGGAATGAAAAATCTCTACCAGTAGTGCTCACTCTAGCACTCCAACCAGCATCGGGATGTTGAGTGAAATAATTAACACCATGATCTCCTATTGGAGACCCTTGTCAATGGTATGGGGCCTGAATAAAGAGTCTCTTACCATGTCTTTGGAGTAGTTGTAGATGTGAGTAGACCTCAATGAGTACTAGGCCATAGTTAAATTGACCTATTGCCGGTGCAGTAATGCCTGAATACACATAGAGTGTAGTGTCGTTGGGATGAACTCCGCCCTGAAGAGGCTCTCAAAGTCCAACCAGGAATGTGATACTTCCTCATTTGTATTGATAATAATGATCCACCATCTCCCTGTTGGTCCCAGAAATAGGGTATCATCTTTTACTACTATTTGATCTGTTGGTTTCTCTACCAAGTAAAAAACACATGCCTCAACCTCCAGCCTATCCTGATCATCCTAAGTATCTGTCTCGCCTCAAATCCTCAGAGGCCACTATCTTTGGAACTCATGCAGTGTTCTCATTATTTGTTCACTATACTTCGGTAGGTCGTATGAAATATTATTCTCTATGGGTGGTGGTGCTAGTCATACACCACCTGAAGGTAATATTGCTATAAGTGTTCTATGCACCGATGCTTCATCACTCGTTGGACAATCATCGTGATATCTCACAGGAATCTGGGCAGGCAGTCTTTGTTGAGGCATCCTGTGAAGAAATAGATGCACCAAGGTCAATAAGTTATACATGTTTAGATGAATCAATAGAGATTAAGATAAAAAAATTCCAAAAACGCATGCAACTTTTGTTTTTGTGATCGTAGTCGGAAAAAAGAATTCAGGGTTACAGGGTATGGATACATCGACCACTACACCAACACTTGATTACAGTAAATGATATCAGAACTCAAGACACATTAAACTATTTCCCCCATTGAAAATTAAAAATGTATAGTTATTCTAGAGGAACCGAACACTGTTTGATACAACATTGTCAGGACCCATCCTCTGGGGACCATGTCGTGAGTACCAAAAAAGCACCTACCATCGGCCGAGGTTGGTGTTTCGTACCAGAAATCCATAACCCAAAGGGAAGGTATTTCATTTAAACCTGTAGGCGTAAAGACAGAGTATAAACACATATAAGACCAGAAGTCACTACTATAGAGAGTAAAAGTAAGTACTGAAAGTAAAGGGGCCAACATAAAAGTCCAACTGAAAGTAACGTACCACAAAATGATAGAAAAACATGCTCCAAAATTCATTTTCCAAGGATCCTACCTAAAGAGTACGTACAACTCACTATTTGATATCACTACAACTCACTACATCTCTCGATCACCTCTGAATGACATATATCCCCAGTTCAATATGTCTTATTCAAGTTTTATGTTGTCTGTAGAACACAAAACAGGTGTGGGAGAAGCCCGTGTAGGGGTGAGTTTAACAATACTCAGTAGGGAACCCGAGACCCCAAAGGAATCTCAGTAATTGATGAAGGAAAACAAAATAAAAGAAAAATACCACAGAGGTAATAAAATTATGAAAGATCTCAAAAAAATACAAATTAAAAGACTCATCCCACACAAGGTATAAAATGTAATGAACAAGAATAAAGATGATTATTCATAATCTAGATATGTTTATTTTATTGAGAGGCTCAACTGCTAAACCGAGGAGGGTTGTTCTGCTGCCGATCCACAAATGGTCACATTGCTGCTGATTTATGATGGGACACTCTTTAGCTGGTCCACTATAGGTCACACTACTGATGATCCATAGAGAATCGCTCTCATGCTGATCCAAGGAGGGTCGGGCAAATGTCGATCCATAGATGGTCTCCCTCATTCTGATCCACCACGGATCATGTCATATCTGATCCATGGAGGTTAACACTGTTTCTGATCCATGGAGGTTTGTGCCATTATCGATCCACTAAGGGTCTCTCACTTGTTGATCCACGGAGGGTCGCTCATCACTTGACTGCCAGCCACTTGATTCTCCCACCTTGAATGTGTGAGTTTCGTAGGTTATGCACCTCATAAAATAGTTCATATTTAAACCACCAGAAATTCTCACATAGAGGGAACCTAATGGACCATATTGACAAAAGGGTTTTAAAACAACACATGAACCATTGATCAGATGACCAGTTTGTAAGTTATATTTTTAGTGAAAATGTCATGGTTAGATTTATGTATGATCCAAACCAGCCATAATACAACATCTAAAAAAACTAAAATGGATTATATCATAAGGACCGATCCGCCTCAAGGGTCCCAATTTGACTGGCAGTGCATTATTCAGCCACACGATTTTCAAGATATATGCGTTTTAGTAAATAGGGGGAATGTTGGGTGTGGCCCGGGTCCAACCCTGTCCAACCAACCTGAACAATCCAGCCCGCGGGTCCCGAAATACCGTAGTTAAATTATAAGGACTAGACCTTCCCCAATTTGGGTCGGGATTGGTCTGGTCTAGCCTAGCTAGTGGTCCAGGCCCAATGGGCCTCGCTAGAGCCGACCCGGTTTGGACGAGGGTCCAGCCTGCCAGGTCGCCCGACGACCCAGTCTCATACGATCTGACCAAAAGGATGCTGGTCTGGCCTTCCAGTGTGGGTCCAACCCACTGGGTGGTGGTTTGGACCCTTAGGCCGTGAGTCTAGGACACTAGTTGGGGGATCAACCTGCCACCCCGAGGTCCTGCTGCAAGGGCGGCTGGTGGTGTGTCGTCCGGCCGATACACGACAGCCATGCCACTTCCATCCCACACTGGCCACATGGAAGTGGGGCCTCCTCTAGCTATGGTTGATGGACCATGGCTCACCCATGACCAAATTTCCTGGATGAGGGTCATCCTTCTACACAGCGATCGGTTCCGTGTCTCCTCACTACCGTGGTTGTCCGGCCACAGCTTTCTACCACCGCCAGAAGTTCAATTGATGGTCCTATAGATTCACTCCATTGATACATTTTTGGATCCTTCAACCCCTATGGTCTCCATATGGTACCACCATCACTACAAAGCCTACAAATTCACATTTCTGAAATGATGACCGGTCGGCTTCAAATAACGTTACAACAACTTCTATGGTGTATGGACCATGCCTTGTTGGTGTTGGGACACACCCTCTACATTGGAGTTTAATAACGGGGATAAACTTTATGATAACCACACATATTGAAAACCCAAAACCAAAACTCTGCTTAATATCTACCTGCAAGAACGAGAAATTCGTAGATCAACCCAATAATAAGTAGATTCATGGTAGTAATATATTTTAAAATATGAGAAAGAAATCATAAAATTCATAGAATGCATAAACCCCTACCTAGATTTATTGGATATGTTAATGAATAAGGAAGAATTATACATTGTTTTCGGTCCATGATTGTTGGAATTTGTTTCCCCACATCCAACATTGATCCTGATCCTCCAATGCTTATCGCCTCATTTTTTTTCTTCGTTGTAGAGGGATTCCCCTGGCATTTCATCATAGATTTCTGCTTTTGTTAATTTCAAAACTGCAACAAGATTTCATATTAAATTAAAAAATAACCTAGCAATGTTCCATCCATTAATAATTTTCATTAAATGAGGAACAATTAATGATCTATTAAGCTAACACTTTCATGGTTTTAAATACATCACTATTGATCTTCCATTAATGAGCATCATCAATGCCTCGTCACTGTACTACAAAGTATCCATATTATTCTCAATAATGAGGAAAGAAATAAAATATTTCTTTTAAATTATTTAGATATTTTTCTAAAAAACTCTAAAAAATAACTATTCCACTCGACCCTTTCCAGCCGAAGTTAATTCATTTATTGGTGATTCTAAGAATTCAGAGTTTAAAAATGACCTTATATTTTCAATCCGATCAATGGTTCAAAAGCCCAAATAACCCACCAGCATATTTAGTGAACGTACATTACAAAATATTGCATATTTCATTCAAGGATCTCCCATCATCCGAATCACAAGCCACCATTGTGTGTGGTCTCGTAATAATATCATATAAATAAAAAAATAACATATTAATTCTAATACATTACATTATATAATATTTTACGACTGGAAACTGGAATTTTGGTTATTATTAGTAATAAATAAATTGTGAATATTATCATTATCGATTTATTTTAAATAAAATAAGAATCATATTAAAGAAAAAGAAATATGGTCTGAAAAACTATAATTTTCTATAGAAATTTCAAGCACTATTTATCAAAAGACATTAAACATAATTTTTACAACTTTTATAAAACATATTTCAATTTTTTTGAAGAAGTAATTTTAAAATGATCTTATTATGAGTTTCTGTATATTTCCTAATGATTCATTTTTTATAAATAGTGAAACATATTGAATTTAAATTGAAGAAATCATTTTTATTTAATTAATTTATAATGTAAAATATATTTTTAACTAATTTTAAAGTAAAATTATTCAAATTATATAACAATTAGTTTAATTTGGTAAATTGAAATAATTTTTATTTTTAATTTAGAGATTAAAACCTTGATTTTTTTTAAAAAATTTCTTTTTGAAAACCATCTTTCTCACAACATCTTCAATATTAATTTTCTAATAAATTTTAACACATGTGTGAATTTAATTTGGAAATTTCGACTCCATATTTTTATTATGAATATCCTATAATATATAAAATGGTACAATTAATTTTTAACCAACTATAATAGTGAAAAAATGAAAGTTATTTACCATAGCTTTGGTAAAAATTGATATACTTAGGGTTTAAACTAATGAGATAGGTATTCAAAATTACCTACCAACTTCTCCAATACAGATTTTATAGACCTATTTTGTCCTCATTTAATCTAGGTTGGATAATTTTCTATTTTACAATTTTTTAAAATGTTAAAAACAAGTGAATGGATGAATCTAGTCAAATCATTACTTGTGTGTCACTCACCTCACTTATAAAAGGATACCAACACTTCCCTCTTCATCAAACCTTAAACTCACATTGTATCATCCAAGACCAACCAAAATGACATAGAAATAACATCCCCTCATCATAATATCCTTATATATGGTATAATTACAACATTGGAAGGTTTTATTACAATAAAAAAGAACACTACTATGTTGTGAAAATTTTATTCCAGTACAGGGATTTCCCTAAAAAAATATTCACGGACATAAAATGTAATTAAGACTGAGTGAGTCGTCACTAAAAATACTAATAAATAAAGCATGAAAATATCCCAAGACAGATCAAATTGATCATTGGTCCTCATTATCTCTGTATGAAGCCAGAATATATTGCACTCTGTTTCCCTCATGCCATATATGTAAGATTCCAACGCGTAAAGAATAGAGGATCTTGCATTCCAGATTAAGATAAATTATGGCCATGAACACTGAATCTTCTCATGTAGTACTCTATTCAACATCATTGAATCAGTATCCACCAATTCCATCCAAGGGTTATGATCTTGAAAAATCTCGATACCCTTTAACAAATCCTTAGCCACCACCTTGAGGGAATTTCTACATGTAAATACACTAAAAAAAGAATTATTAACTTCCCATATAAATTATCGTAGCATGGTAACCCATGTATCACACGTCAGATATAGGAACCAACCACATTAAGATTGAAATAATTGATCAGGGGAATCAATCGTACCCATCTGACTTGATGCATCGGGTTCTAGAGAATTAATCATGAGAACATACCAACCATGAACCTATTCATTGAGGCCATCCCATCCCATCGCATGACCAGAGGAACTTGATCAACAACGATGTTATGTGATTCGATCATCGGCCCCATGTAAGAACTAGTGATCCCATTGTAACCGCATTGATTCCTTTCCATTAAAATAGTCCATCAACCAACAATAACTAAGAGAGCCCTAACTTGTATCTACTACATCTGGTCCTCAGATCACACTAACCAATAATAGAAAAATTAATCCATTGATCATTTCTATTTCTATAGCCCAAATCAATCCACAAAAATTTAAAAAAAAAATCTTCCCACCTCTTTCAAAGAACCGGTGGAGCACCAATTCCTTCTTCGGGTTCTCACAACATAGGCATTTAGATTCCATTGAGATTCCCTTTTTATGAAATAACTCATTTTGTTTGAAAAGACTAGTTAAGGATCCTCCAAAACAAAAATTTAATCTATGTAGGAATATAATTCAACAAATTTCCAAATTACAAGCATCCTTCCCATGAAACCGTTGAATAATAGATCTGTGTGACTTATCTTAGAACACAGCTAAAGAAAAACCTGAAAAAATGAATTTTTTTGGTTCCCCACTTATGATTATATAATGTAATATATCACTCTATTGATAGTTAATTATGGCATAGATGAATCTCCCAAATCTACAAGCCTGAGAAGAAGAGATGTTTGGGGTTGGGCTACTTGAAAAACCAATCACCGTACCCACCTAATTCCTGTTATCGACACTGATCTAACCACATCCTACAATCCACCTGGAATGGTTCCTCAAGACTGTTAAGTGACTAGAAATCATTTACCCTTGATGGGATATTCTCCCACATAAAGGGTACTCTTGAGAACCATACCTACTAGTCATATACCTGGCCTAGAGAGATTTACCCTCCAAGATGTCTCGTACATTCTTGGCCTGTATGATCAGGATAACCCCCAGAGGCTCTTTTGGTTGGTACCCTCATCAAAAACTGTTAAAGCCTTCCAATCCTAATAGACCCAATGGTACCTTACCTCTTCATGGAAGTCCCAGATAGATCTGTTCAACCTCATTATGATGTTCTTCTAGACCATCTTTTTCACATTGGGCACTGATAACATAAGCATGGGATTTTAGGAAAGGACACAGTTAACCAATGGGACCCGACCCCAAAAAGAAACAAATTTTTTCGTCCAATTTGTGATGAAATCAGTAGTCCTCAGTTCCATCCCATTGAAATGATGAATACAAATCCTCCCCAAGGCCACCGGTTCACCCCGATAATCCATGTGAAAAAGATTTTTTAAATAACTAGTACTTCCTAAATTTTAATTACTCTCCTCTCCCATTACAATATCTAGATGAACACACTACTATTACCCCTTTTAATGAACTTCCAATTATGCATGTAGTATATATCCACAATTTTTTTTAATAGTTGTATGCTTCTTCGATAATATATCATGAATAATATCGTTTTATCTGGAAAATTATTTAGAGATGAACCCTAGATTAAATCTACCATGGAAGGGTCACAATGTAGCCATATTCATATTCCTCTTTAAATATCTTCTAATTGCGTATTTCACCGAGACAAAGAGTTGAAGAGTGATTGGGTCTCCTTTCCAAATACCATGAGTATCATTTAATAACCCAGACCTTGACCCCATAAAAAGGATTTCCAACTAATGATAATTTATAGCCCTGAAAAAGATTTCAACTGCTACTCATGAGAATCTCATGCAGCTCAACACTTTATTTTTGAATATTCACTCAATATTTTCCTAGGACATATGCATATATACTTTGATCACCATATTCATTCTATGATTTTTCTTGTTTATTTCCCATACTATTTCTTGAAACATGGAAATCACTACATTGATTGGCCTCCCCTTGATAAATATTGACTAACTATCTAATACCAAAAGGGACTGGTAGGTACTGAGTCGCCTATTGATGATATTTACCAATACTTTATATAGAATGTTACACGTACTAATTGGATGGTAATGACAGACTGAGGATGGATCATTAACTTTCGAAATGAGGATCATGTTCTCTAATTTTTTTAATCAATGTTTCTTAACCTTTTCAAAATGATTTATTAAATAAATTTAAACCCATTTTTATTCATTCAACAATTTATCAATGGAACCATGTGTTGTTTTCAAAATAATTATATTTTAGATTTTACAAAAAAATGTGAATGGAATCATCTTTTATTTTCAAAACAATGAAATTTCCAAAAAATTTACAATTCAAAAGGAATGATATTTTTAAATAATATTTCATATAAAGAATTACCTACAATCATTACCCTAATTTACTATTAAATTCCACTTCAGGTTTATAAATAAATTTTAAAATAAAATTTTTTATGACAGTTATTTTCAAAAAATGTTATTCTCAAAATATTTTATTTTTTAGAATGTTATTTTCAAATTTAAATGGTTATTTACCTCAAAAATGTTTTTTAATATTTATTTAGGATATATATATATATAAATCAATGAAAAAATCATTTAATATTTCTTGAAGTGGTTTATATTGTATTGATACCATCTTTATTCTTCCTCTGGATGGTTAATAATCATTTTGACCAAAGAATCTATTTAAATTCACTTTCTAATTTATTAAAATTTCGTTAAATTATTTACATTCTTATGAACATTAAATTTCCACTCAATTTCAATATTATTTTTCATAGATATGTTTGTTTCTAAAACAATATAAAATTTCTACATATTTTTTTCTACATTGATATTATTTATTGACAGGATAAATGTTGATAAATTAATACATTTTACAAAATAAGGCTTTTTGAATCCATAATATTATTGAATTAAATCAATTTTTTGATTTTTTTGGAGTGATTTTAATGTACAGTATTAGGTGGGGCCTAGGATTTATGTATCCCATTGATGAACCAATAGATTTCAAGGGACAAACCAATCAGAAAAATTGATCAGGTTTCTACTAATTTTTTTAAATCATACTATGATTGGACGTGATGGTAGATGTATTGTATGGGATTTTACATAGTATTTTTAATATATTAGTTAGATAGATATTGACTATAGTGGTTTTCACCTACCTCATAAATTACATCTAATAATTAAGCACTTATCTCATTGAGAATTCAATTAATTTGTTATTCATGAGATTTTGGTCATGGTATTATCTTGGAATGCCTTTCATTCTAAATTTATTAATTCAATTGAACCTGTTTTCTGTTATTTATATTCCTAAATAATTCATTACTTATCTTGTTTTGATTGTTATTTTATTTATTAAATGATGGTTTCATTTAATTATTTACCTATCTATATTTATATCCTCATTTATTGACGATATCATCCATTACACAAAACCATTACTATGTATCTGAGTTCACCCTAAATTTTTTCATTTCATAAGAATCCATGATGGTTGTTTTGAATGATATTAAAATATATTATTATGGGAAAAATGTTATTCTAAAAAAAGTTTAATTTTTTTATTTCAAATTTATTATGGGGATCATGTATGTATCTAGTTCTCCTAAAATAAAGAACTATTTTGTCCATCAGGATGTAATTCATTGTTATATTATTTATTAAACGAAATGTACTTTTGGTGATTTATGATTCCATATTTATTATCCTCATTTATTGATGATATCTTCAATTACATAAAACCATTACTGTGTATTTGATTTCACCCTAATTTTTTTCATTTCCCAATAATCCATGATGTTAATTATGAATGATATTAAATGATATGATAATGGTAAAAATGATTTTTTAAACAAATTGCTGTAATTATTTATTTAAAATATATTATGGGGATTATGTATGTATCTAGTTCTCATAAACTAACTTACTATTTGGTCCATCGGGATGAAATTTCTTGTATCTTATAAAAAGTAATAAATCATAAATAAGCTCTGGGATACAGGGGTTGGGGTATTTATAGTTGATATCTGATGATTTTTTGGAGAAACCTTATGAAATTAATTTAAGAAAATAAAAATTTGTGACCATAACCCAGTGATAAACTATTAAGATATGTTTATAATAACATTCGATTTTTTTAATGTAGATATTTTGGAGGGTTTCATTGAAATTCATCACAATATAGATACTACATGTTTTCTTGGTTTTGGTATAGAGGTACCTAGGCATAATAACTCTAGAAAATATGAATTGTGATTTACCCAACTATTTCCTAGTGCACTACAATGATACCTACTAAAATCATTGTTTTACTCCCACAAGAAATATTATTATGATAATTTCACATTTTATTTATAAACCATTATGATTGATTTTCATAGTGATGCTACTACGAAAACTATATTTATTATTATTATTGTAAGACAGACCCATAAATCCAGGAGATGGTATAATTTTACCATTAAATTAGCATATGTTATATGTAAATAGAAATTTAAATGATAAATAAATTTAAAAGTCTTTAAAAAATAGGTAAATACCGGGGTATTGTATTCCAAATGAGAACAAAAATTATGATTTTTTTTTCATTGGAAAAATTTATTATATCTAGTATATATTTTCATTCCTTTCATAATTCAATTCATGGAATCATAGTAAAGTAAAGAAATATAATTATTGTGAGCTCAAATGATCACTAATTGTAAATTACACCGAAACCAATAATTAATCAATGATAATATTCTATATGGCAAGGTAATAAATTAAGACAAATTCCATATTATTAATAAATTGAGAATAAATTGTGTAAACAATATGGAAAGGTAGTTAATTGAAAAAAAATTCCTAGCAATTAATAATTTTGAAGAAAGTGAGAAAATAAAATGTAAATGTATATAACTAAAAATAAAGGCTGTATAAATAATTTTAAAAGGAATGATAAATATGGCAAGGTAAAAAACCGAAAACACATTACATTTAATCAATAATTTGATAATGAAATTAATCCATAGAATCTTCCATAATTAAAATCATATAGATATAAATACTGAAAAAATGAGGGTAATGATTAATCATTGGACATCATGTCTATGAAACTGGAAAATATATACCGTAAAGGCCTTTGACAAGACAGTTTAAAAGTACAGGTAAAAAACTATGTAATTTTTCAATCTTATTTATCTTATAGGGACCTATCGATGCCTCGAGGGGGTATATAATGTCTAGGAACCACCCATCCTTGCCTCTCAAAATCATTCCTCATATCTAACAATCGATTTTTTTAATAGACAATGTGCCTTATCAAATATTCATATTTGATAATGGATATGGATTTATAAATATTTTCAAGAATAATAAATAAATGTTAAAGTAAATATTTTATGTAAAATTATATATGGTTTTGTAATTAAACATATTAATGATAAATGGTATGTATAATTATAAAAAATTCATTTTTAAATTATTAATGGAAATTCAATATTTAATGGTGACTAAAAGGTATCTAGGAAGTGAATGTAAATATTATATTTGTTTAATGATATCATAAACCATATAGAGAATGATAATAATGGTTTCAATACAACATATCCAATGTGGGGTAAAAATAAATTCTTGTTGTTGAATATCATTTAAAATATTAAATAAAATAATTAAAAAACATTCTAGTAGAAAATATCCATTTTATTTTAAAAAAAAATCAAATTTCAATTTATTGGAAAAATACATTTATGAAAATTTTCAATAAAATCATACTTTTTAATTTTATGAGGAATCCTTAAATAAATAAAATAAGGTAAATCTATATTGGATATACATGATAAATATTATATTCCTTTTTAAGGTAAAAAGGTTAGAAAAAGATCCTTATTTGAAAAGTGACAAGAATATTCCATTAAAAAAAATTATAAAAAAAGTTGTGTAATATATTTAATAAATAATTATGGTATTGTTGAATAATATTTTATAAACTATTTATACGTTTTGATTTTTTTTAAGAAAAAAGTATCTCTATTTAAAGATAGAAATAATGTTAGGTTTTTTGGAAAATATTTTTTAAACAATTTAAAGACCTAATGAGTAGAAAAATGGTACTATTAATTGATAATGGTTTTAAATAACAATATGAAAATAAAATTAAAGGTCTAATTGTTCAATGATTTAATAATATTCTCTTATGGAAATACCAGTATAAATAATCCCAAACAAATGAGATTATGATGTAATCCCTTGAAGAGTCCATAATGTTCTTGCGAGAATAATTAAGAAAATAGATAATGATGGTAAAATGTAAATCCCCAAATAAAAAGTGGGAAAACAAAAATATATAGTATGAAGTTATTAAATACATAATCATATAATAATAACAACAACAAAGAAGTAATATAACTTGAAGAAATATAATTGGGTTATGAAAATATTTTCTACTTAGTAGCACTCAAATCAACCCCATTTTGAATAAATAATTAATTTTGGAAATCCAAATATCATGAATAATTAATTAATTATGATATTATATGTCAATATGGTATTATTTACACCATATATATGAAATAAGGTTCACAAAAATAAAATACGCCTTTCAGAGTTGAAATTTTAATGAAGTCCAATACTACTTGGGGACTTAGGAATTATAATCCCCACGAAAGAAATACATCCCAATGAGAATATAAAATCAATTAAATTAAATTTATAAATTATATAAAATATATTAGGGGATATATATAAACCATATAAATAAAATAAGCGGTGAAAATAGTGTGTCACATGGAATGAAAAGTGAGACAATGATGTCTTACATTGCATTTCATCTCAGGTGAACATAATATATCATAGTGTATAATGGTTTTAATAATTCAAAAAAATTATTATATATCCATATTAATATTTATTATATCCTATATTATCTTCATATAATATATTATTATTAATTTTATTGTAATATTTCACCATTTTTGTATTTTACGTGTTATTTTCTTAATTTCATTAGTATGTTTTTGACTTATTATTTTTTTAATTATTATATATTTAATGATTAAATCATATTAAGACTTTTAATAATTATTTATTTACCATATATATTCATTATATATATATTTATAATAATTTATTTTTTATGGCTGTAGGAAATGAAAAGCACCGTTCATGCAGACAGAAGGTTGTATGTACGAATGAACACTCTATTTAATTTCATTGTTGTATTAAATGAATGGAATGTAATTGATATATATTTATATTTATATAATAATTCCATTATAATATTTAGGTCACATATTAACATATATTTATTAAAACTAATCTGTATACATTCTATGAATTGCAAGAACAAATCACATTGCTTTGAGGATGCAGTAGTCCACACACCCATAAATGAGGTTATCATATTACTATAAAATGGATTTAAGAAATGTATTTGTTATTTAAATATGAATGAGGAAAAAATAAATTATAAATATGATATAAATTATATAATAACTGATTTTCCATCAAAATTCTTATTCATGGGAGGTGTTAAAGGAAATATGAATAATCATCATTTCACATTGAAGTTGTTCGTTGTACAGGAATAGTAAGTCTGTAACCCATAATATAGAAGATTTTGTAAATGTTAGTAAAAAACATATAATACAAATCACATTATATTTTGGAAAATAATTTTATTTTTTAATCACCAAATAAAATTAACTAAAGGGGTGGATAAATAAAATAAATATAAATGATCATTTCAAAACGTTTCCTCTTAATTGGGTAACACCATTGGGTTTATAAAATAAAAATAATAGTTTGGATTTCATCAAAATATTATGATTATGATATTAGGGGAGGGAATTTGGGAGATTATTTGGGAAGATTTTTGGCAAAAAAAATGGTTTAAGATATGTGAATAAGGAGGATGGTTGACAACATTTTTATAGTGGAGGAGGATTGGCAGTCTAGTGAATTATGAAAAGGGAATTCGAACCTTGATTTTTCTTATGAAAAATAGATACAATAATTATAAATATTAGATCAAATATAGTATAGTGTCTAAATTTTAACATAAAATGTATTTTTGGCATGTTTCTAGTTCATTTTAGACCATCTGTTTAAGGTTTAGTCTTTTCATGATCTAATTTTTCACTCAATCATGGTAATTAATTTTAATCACTTTAAGTAATCATTTTTTTAAAAAATATGTTTAACTTTTTTAAAATTTTATATTATTATAATCCCAAATAAATAATCCATTTTTCTGAATTACTATCTCAAATCTGGTAGAAATTAATTTAAATTCAATCTCACTTATGAGACGGTGAAATAGGTTTTTGAATTAAAAATGATCTACAATTTTCAACATTTTTTACCTTCAATTTAAATGTGAAATTGATTCCAATTAAATAATATTTATTATTTAAAATATAAATTATTTAATTAAAATTTAAAACCAATAAAAAATTATATCTAAACATATAAATAAATTAGACAAAAAAGTTGGTTTGAATTACAATTTTGTATTTTTCAATATACATTATTTAAAGAATCTTTATAGAAAAATACAAAAAATATCATCCTAAAAATATTTTAGGTTTTATTTTTAAAAATAATGTTTATTTTGAAATATTCAATTTCTAAAAGATAAAAAAAATTGGATTTAAAATATATTCTCTATTCATAGGTAGTAAAAATGCTTTTATAAACATATTAGTTTCTATTTGTAAAATTGGGTTTTTCTATATCTTGTTACAATAAAATATATTGTATGAATATAATAAAGTAAAATACTACACTCAAAACAGGTATACAACATAAGGAACATAAATAAAGATGATTAGTTATAAGCTAGATTATCTAATTATGTTTAGAGGATCGAAGTCTAATCCAAGGAGGTTTGCTCCGCTGTTGATGCACAAAGGTTTGCTCTACTGCTGATCCACGATGGGTCTCTTTTTGGCTGGTCCATGACGGGTCACGCTTATGTTGATCCATAGAGGGTACCTTATATTCCTATCCACGAAGTGTCACAATATTGCATATCTATGGGGGGTCAATATCTTTCTGATCCAAGGAGGTTCTCATTATTTCCAATCAACATAGGCTCTCTAGAATACCGATCCACATGGGGTTGTTCCGTTTCAGATCCACAGAGGGTCTCTCTTTTGCTGATCCATGGATAGTTTCTATTCACTTGACCACCAGCCACTGGATTCCTTCACCATGTACGTATGAGTTTCGAAGATTCTACTTCTTAATACATCAGTCATATTTCAACTAAAATGAAGTCTTACTTAGAGGTAACCCAATGGACCATCATGTCATATGTGTGCCAATATAAAATAGTATGCGTCGATTGGAATCCCAGTCTGTAAGTTATAGGCTTTTTAGTTAAAGGGGCCTGATTTGAATTGAATCCAATCTAACCCAGTTGTACTCCAACATCAACCAAAACTAAAGTGGAGTATATTAGAAGGACCAATTCGTCACAAGGGTCCCAAATACCCTTTTTCAATTAGACAGACTCGGCCAACCTTAGTTTGGTTCGGGGTTGGTCTGGTCCGGCAAGGGTAGTGGGATAGATCCGATGGGCCTCGATGGACTCGACCTGGTTTGGCTGAGGGTCCGACCCGCTGTGTCTCCCGGTGAACCGGTCTCATCCATCCCAACCCAAAGGGCATGGGTCAAGCCTGCTGGTGCAGGTCCGGTCCACTAGCCCAGTGAATACCGGGCCTCCTCGAGCCTCGGTCGATGGACCATGGCTCGCCAGCCACCAGACGGCCCAAACGTGGGCAATCCCTCTAGATGGAACTATAGACCACATCTCCTCGCTATAGTTGATGTTTGGTCAAGGCTTAATATCACCACAACATGATAAAGGTTGAACCACCACCCTCCACTCGTGGCTGCCTCCTCCACTGGCGGTTCCTTCAATGAGCCATCGAAGTTTCTTCAGTGGTCTATTTTTTGAGTCGCCTGCACCTATAGTCTCCGTAAGGTTCCACCATCACCGTAATGCATTCAAATTTACCTTGATGACAATTTGAACAATTGAATTTGAAAGAACATAAAAAGAACAAATATGGAAGAGGGACCAGGCATTGTTTGTGTCGGCACACTCTCCCCACCATAGAGTTTAATCAAGGGGATAAACATGATGATAACCACATGGCTTAATAAATCCAAAATCAAACCCCAACACAACAACCACCCTCAATAACAGGTGATTCATGGTGGAACCCATTTGTCGGTTGATCTGAGTTTGTCATAATGTTTCATGAAAGAGGAAGAAACCACCAAATACATAGAATGCCAAAATTCGTATGTTGATTAGTTGTATTCACTGATGAAGAAGGAAGAGTTCTATGCCATCATCGATTAGTGATTGTTGGCATTCATACCAACTCATCGAAATCTCAATCTGATCCTCCAATGATCGTATCCACATTGTCCATTCATCTTTGGAGTGAAATTCTATCGGCTATTCATTAGAGATTCCTTACGTTTTTTAATCCCCACACTTCAACACGTTTTCATCTTAATCAAAATTAAATGGCACCGTGAAGTTATTTCATCTAAAGATGCTCATTAAATGGGCCACATTTAATGAGTATCATTTATTCGGCCACATTTATTGAGCCCTTAAGATAAAAACATCATGACCTTAAATGATCCATTAATGCACCTCATCACAACATCACAACATTGCCATATTCCATTGAAGGGAATGAAATGAACTAAGATAAGTCTTTTAATTTATTTTATTATTTTTCTCAAAAATTCCGAAAGCTAAATTTTCCGATCAACCCTTTCTGGCTGACATTAAGTCATTTCTAAGTAAATCGAAGCATTCCGAATAGTGAACTCATATTTTATATATGATCACTAGTTCAAAAGTTAGAAAACAATTCTTGCATGTTTACTAAAGGTACCTAAAATAATGTTCAATATTCTACTCTAGGATTTCTGGGACTCAAAATCACATACTATTATAGAGTGTGGTCGCTAAATAATTCTATATAATTAAAAAAATTACACAGAAATTCCGAGACATTACATTCTCTCCACTGTAGGGCTTTAAATCCCCAAAATCAAAAACAAAAACAAAACATACAAAAGGGCATACTCAAAATGAATATGAGCATATACTTCCCCTGAGCTCTCCTAGATATTCCAAGTTGCCACCAGACCCATACTATAGGAATTGACAACTGACATAGGACCCTATCTTACTGATCCCTAACTCCACTTGGGACTCTTCAAACTTCACCCCATCATCAATGTACAGCTCTCCCCAGTCGATGATGTGAAATGAATCATGCACGTACCTCCTCAGTTGTGACACTTGGAAATCATCATGCACCTAGTGCATCTATGGGGGAAGATCTAGGATGTGAGCCACATATCCAGCATAACTCCAGATCTGAAAATGCCTGATGAACCTCAGAGATATCTTGTCCCCTCTTCCAAATATCTGCAATCCTCGTCGAGGTGAGACGTTCTGGAACACATGATCACCCACCTCAAAATATGAGGGTCTCTATATCCTATTAGCATTAAAATTATGCATGCTCTCTAAAGTCCTCATATGCTCTTGGATGATCTTCTGCTTCTTAGTGGTAGCCTGTACCAAATCTGGACCCATTAGTGTTGACTCTCCTTGGTCTGTCCAGTATAGAGGAGATCTGAAAGACTGCTCGTACAAGGTCTCAATCGGTTCCATGCCAATTATTGAGTGACAACCTATTTGTATGAAAAATCCAAAATTGGTAGGTGGTCCTCCAAACTACAGCCAATAACTAGGATGTCAGAATGAAGCATGTCCTCTAAGGTCAGTATGGTCTGCTCCATTTGACCACTCATCAGGGGATGAAAATATGTGTTAATTTGAAGCTCCATCTCAAACACCACTTGAAGCCCCTTATATAACCAGAATGTAAAGAATGCATCACAGTCCGATACAATCATCAAAGTCACCCCGTGAAGCCTCACTTTCTACTAGACATAGTGGGGATAGAATCCCTCTTCATATCCATGCACCTGAATGTGTAGGAAGTGAGACAACTTGGTGAGTCAGTCAACAATCACCAAGATAGAATCGTGCCCCCTAGATGTATGTGGTATCCCAATCAAAAAGTCCACTAAGATACCATCCCATTTACACTTCTGTACCTCGAGTTCCTGGTCCAAGACTTCATGAACATGATGTTTAGTCTTCACTTATTGACAATTGAGGCATCGTGAAACGAACTCAGCCACCACATTCTTCATCCCAGCCCACTAGTACTGACCTCAGAGGTCTTGGTATATCATTAAGACTCTAGGATGTATAGAAAATGACGATATATGGAAATCCCTCACCTCATTATCCTTAAATGTCACTGGCACTATGGTGCACCCTCTGAAAAAGGATGATATTCTCTCCACCTAACAAAAATCCATTAGGATCCCATCATGAGGATAACTGATCACATCGGGCCATGTAGTCCACATCCACCAGTTTTCCTCCCTGACTCACTATATGAGTTGAGGAGTTATAGTTATCTACTGAAGGTAAGAATCTTCACTATCATTCACATAGGATATTTTCATCACGGCCAACTACAATGTCGCTGCACTCAGAGCATCAAACCAGTCCTCCTACAGAGCACATCTACCAAAACCTTCCCCATTACAGGAGTGTATACAATCTCAAGGTCATATTAATAGAGGAACTATAGCCATTATCACTCTCTCAGGTTCTACAGATTCTGGGAAAAGATATAACTGAGCCTCTTACAGTCAGAGTAAACCTTAAACCGTTCACCCATCAAATAGTGATGCAACATCTTCGAGGAAAAGACCCCTCCTACTAAATCTAGGTCATGGGTCACATAGTCCTACAGATTCTCTCTCAACTATTGTCAGTTTTATGTGATAACTCTTTGATCCTATATTAGGACAGAACACAGTTCGGTCCCTGATGCATCGCAATAAACTATAAAACCACCACCCTCCTCTGGTAGCCTCATGATGGGGGTTCTATTCAGTCTCCACTTCTGCTCCTAGAAACACTGGGGAAATCCCTCCATCCATATGAAGGTCATTGAATTCCATTACAGTGCTGATAAGGGTGATTCCACTCTTTAATAGTCAGTCACGAACCTCCGATTTTAACCAGCCAACCACAAGAAGTCCTTCACTTCAGTCACGCTCTTGGGTAGCTCCTAAGAAATCACTACATCTATCTATATCGGATCCACTATAACAATACCCTATGAGATGACGTGTCCTATAATGTGGACTTCCCAAAACCAAAATAGACACTTCGAATGTTTTCCTAAAAGTTGGTCCTCTGAGAGGGTATCTAGGACTATCCACAGGTGTGTAGTGCGATCCTCCTTTGATGGTGAGTAGACCATGATGTTATCAATGAATACCACGACAAAATGATCAAGGTATGGCTGGAAGATCATGTTTATGAGTCCCATGAACAATTTTGGGGCATTGGACTTTCCAAAAGAGTCACCAAAAACTTTTAGTGGACATATCGGCACCTGAAGGATATCTTAAACACATCCCCATCCCATACTTGGAGAAGGTGATAGCCTGATCTAAGGTCTTTCTTAGAAAACCACCTCGCTCCATTTAGCTAGTGGAAGAATTCATCGATCCTCGACAGTTGATACTTGTTCTTCCTGCATACCTAGTTTTGGGACTTGAAGTCCACACAAAAACTCAAACTCTAATATTCCATATTGGAAAATAGAACCAGGGTTTCCCATGGTTAAATTTTGGGACATACAAACCCCTTAAACGTTATTACCTCTAGCTGGACCCTCATCTCGTGAAGCTCTGCAAGAGCCATATGATATGATGGTGTGGATATTGATGTCGTCTCAGGGTACAAGTGGATATAGAAGAATAAAACCAATGAGGAGGTAGTCATGGAACATCCCTATGGAAAATATAATCATACCCATCCTCCGCTACAGGAAATAATGGACTCTTCTCATCCACTGTACTAAGGGTGAGGTCCAAAAACTAGTGAGTGATTGGCTACACCCTCCTTATAGAAAGTCTTTCATGCACTGTAAGGGTTTTATTCTCTCCGGTGAAGGAAAAAATGTCCAATATTTGTGGACACACCACACCGTATACCTACAACTATCAACCTGAGCATGAACTAGGGATAACCAGTCCATACCCAAGATGACTTCATAAGGTCATGCAGTTGCTACTAGGAGATCTCAGTTGATTCTATCACCTCTAGGAGAAATCCTACACTACTGAAACTAGCATGTATTCTTCAAATGCACTCCCATAGGAGTCACTATCCATAAAGATCGGGCTAATGGCTCCAACAGAATATCCAAGATCCGAATGAGAGTCATGGCAAGGATGAAGTGACTAGAACCTATGTCTATAAGAACTGCAGCTAGGGTAGAGAAGAAATAGATCATACCTCATATCATCTCTAGAGATATGTTGTCATAACCCTCTACTACCTAAATTTTTTCTCACCCATGTCTGTTTTGTCCCGAAGGTTAGGGTTGACAACCTGGGGGTTGTGGTGGAAACACTTCAAAGCGTCGTCCACCACCCGCCGCCTACCACTCGACCTGCTCCCCAGCCACATCTCCCACCCTGCGAGCCTCCTCAATTGAACCACTATTTTTTCCTTGGAAGTAAAATGACTATATACTGATCATCAATACGACAGGTTGGGATGTCATGATGAATGGGACCCTACCCACTGCATGAATAGAACAGTATGCTACTCCACTGAATTCCTTTTCCTCAAGAGCTCTGAACCACTGACCATAATTCCTCGGGTCATCCTTCGGTAGGTCTGTCCCGTTGGGTCGTCTGGGTCAATTTCCTAATTCATACTATAAATTACTTATTTTCATTTCATCCGACGGTGTCTCTCACTATCACTACCATTATGGAAAGGAAAATCTCCACCATTAGTTCTCACTCTATCACTCCAGCCAGCATCGGGATGTTGAGTGAAATAATTAACACCCTGATCTCCTAATAGAGTCCATTATCAAAGGTATGGGCCCTGAATAAAGAGTCTCTTACCATGTCGGTGGAGTATTGGGAAATGTGGGTAAATCTCAAAGAGTACTAGGCCACAGTTAAACTGACCTATTCCCAGTACAGTAACTCCTAAATACTCATAGAGCGTAGTGTCGTTGGGATGATCTCCGCCCTGAAGAGGCTCTCAATGTCCAACCAGGAATATGATGCCTCCTCATGTGTCTAGAGAATAATGATCCACTATCTCCCTATTTATCCCTGAAATAGGGTAGCATCTAGGACTACCATCTGATCTATTGTTGTCTCTACCAAGTGAAAATCTCATGCCACAGCCTCCATCCTATCCTGAGCTTCCTAAGTATCTGTCTCGCCTCAAATCCCTGGAGGCCTGTGTGTTTGGAACTCAGGCAGTGTGCTCATTCGTTGTGCACTATACGCTGGTAGGGCATATAGAATATTCTTTTCTCATGGGTGGTGGTGCTACTGGTACACCACCCGAAGGTGATATTGCTATAAGTGTCCTATACACCAACGCCTCATCACTCGGTGGAAAATCATCGTGATATCTCACAGGAATTTGGGCAAGCTGTCTTCGTGGGGGCATCCTATAAAGAAATATATGTACTAAGGTCAATATGTTATACATGTTTATCTGAGTCAAAAGAGATTAAGATAAAAATAATTCCAAAACACATGCAACTTGTGTTTTCGTGAGCTGAGTTGGAAAAAAGAATTCAGGGTCCTGGGGTATGGATACATCAGCCACCACACTAACACTTGACTTCAATGACTGAAATCAAAACTGAAGACACATGAAACTATTTCCCCCAATGAAAATTATAAATTTTTAGTCATTTTGGAGGAATCGACCACAGTTTGATACATCTTTTTCAAGACCCATCCCCTGGGGCCGATGTCATGAGTACCAAAATCCCACCTTCCATCGGTCAGGGTTGGTGTTTAGAAACAGAAAGGCATAACCCAAAAGGGAAGGTATTTCATTTAATCCTGTATGCACAAAGACATAGTATTAACACAAATCAGAAAACAAGGCACCACTATAGAAAGTAAAAGTAAGTACTGAATGTAAATGTGCCAACATACAAGACCAACTGAATGAAACCTGAAACAAAATGAAATAAAAACATGCTTCAAAGTTAGTCTTCCAATTATCCTACCTAAAGAGTATGCACATCTCACTATTTAACATCACTACAGCTCACTATGTCTATCGATAACATTTTAATGCCATCTATACCCAATTATATATGACTTAGTCTTGTTTTCTGTCATCTGCAGAACACAAAACAGGTGTGGGAGAAGCCCGTGTTGGGGTGAGTATAAAAATACTCAGTAGGGAACCTGAGACCCCTAAAGGAATCTCAATAATCCATGAGGCAAAACAAAATATAGGAAAAATACCGCAGAGTTAATACCAGAACGAATGATCTCAAAAAAATACAAAGTAAAAGACTCATCTCACACTAGGTATAAAATGTAATGAATAAGAATAAAGATGATTATTCATAATCTAGATCAGATTATTTTGTTGAGAGGCTCGAAATCTAAATCGAGGAGGTTTTTTCTATTGTCGATCCACAAAGGGTCGCTTTGTTACTAATCTATGACAGGAAACTCACTAGCTGGTCCACTATGAGTCACACTACTGATGATCCATAGAGAATCGCTCTAATGCTGATCCACGGAGGGTCGTTCAAATTCCAATCCATATAGGGTCTCTCTCATTCTGATACACGTTGGTTTGTGCCATTTCTGATCCAAGTAGGTTCAAACCCTTTTTGATTCATTTAGGTTTGTGCCATTGTCGATCCACTTAGGGTCTCTCACTTGTTGATCCATAGAGGGTCGATCATCAATTGAATGCCATCCACTAGATTCTCTAACCTTATATGTGTGAGTTTCTAAGGTTATGCACCTCATGAAATAGGTAATATTTCAACCACCAAAAATTCACACATAGAGGTATCTCAATGGACCATCTTGACGTAAGTTTTCTAGCACAACACACGACCCATCGATCATATGACCGGTTTGTATGTTATATTTTTTGTGAAAATGGAATGGTTGGATTTAAGTACAATCCAACCCAAACATACTCCAACATCTACAAAAAATGAAATGGATTATATCATAAGGACCGATCCACTACAAGGGTCCCAATTTCACTGACAGTGCATTAATCCGCCACATGATTTTCAAGATATATTTGTTTTAGTAAATTGGGGGAATGTTGGGTTTGGCCCTTGTCCGACCCAACCAACATGACCAACCCAACCCACGGGTCCCCAAATACCATACTTAAATTAGAGGTACACAAACTTCCCCAATTCGGTTCGGGGTCAGTCCGGTCTAGCATGGCCAGTAGTCCAGGCCCAATGGGCCTTGCTAGAACCGACCCGGTTTGGCCGAGGGTCCAGCCCGTTTGGTCTCCCGGCGACCCATCTCATCCAGCCTGGCCTGAAGGGTGCGGGTATGGCCTTCCAGTAGTGGTATGGCCCACTGGGTGGTGGTTATGACCATTGGGTTGTGAGTCCAGGCCACTGGTTGGGGGCTCAACCAACCACCCCAAGGCCCGGCCGCAAGGGCGGCCGGTGGTGTGCCGTCCAGCCGAGACGTGGCAACCATGCCACTTCCGAACCACACTGGCCATATGGAAGTGAGGCCTCATCAAGATATGGTTTATAGACTATGGATCGCACATGACCGAATGTCCTAGATGAGGGTCATCCTTCCACGTAGCGACCGGCGCTGCGTCTCCTCACTACCGTGGTTGTCCGGCCGCAACTTCCTTTCGCCGCTGGAATTGCCTTTGACGGGACTATAGAGTCACTCCATTGATCCATTTTTTGAGAATTATTCCTCTATAGTATCCATATGGAACTTCGATCACTATAAATTTTACGAATTCACCTTACTGAAATGAAGACCGGTCAACATCAAATAATGTTACAACAACTACTATAGCGTAGGGATCACGCCTTGTTCCTGTCAGGCCGTGCCTTCTCTATTAGAGTTTAATCATGGGGATAAACTTGATGATAATGACACATATTGAAATACCAATAATCAAACCAGTACATAATATCTATGTACAAGAATGAGAAATTCGTAGGTCAACCCAATATTCAGTTGATCCGTGTTTGTCATAAATTTTCATGTATGAGGAAGAAACCGTCAAAATTCAAAAACGCATAAACCATTACCTAGATTTGTTGGATATGTTAATGAAGAAGGAAGAATTATACATTGTTTTCAATCCATTATCATTGGAATTTGTTTACCCACATCCACCTTTGAACCTGATCCTCCAATGCTTATCCCCTCATTTTTTGTTCTTATTTAGAGAGGGATTCCACTAGCAGTTCGTCAAAGATTCCTACATTTGTTAATACCGAAACTCCAACAAGATTTCTTATCAAATGAAAAAATCATAGCAATGTTCCATCCATTAATAATACAAATTAAATGTGGCACAATTAATGATCCATTATGATAACAATGTCATGGTTTCAAATACGTCATTGTTGAACCTCCATTAATGAGCCTCATCAACTCCTCGTCGCTGCACTAAAACGTCTCCATATGATACTAAATGGCAAGGAAAGAAAAAAATTCCATTATATTCTTTTATATTTTTTTCAAAAAGTATGAAAAAAACTATTCCACTCGACCCTTTCCAGCCAAGGTCAAGCCATTTATTGGCGATTCTAAGCATTCAGAGTTCGACAATGCCCTTATATTTTCAATCTTATCATCAGTTCACAAGCCAGAATAACCGACCTGCATATTTAGTGAATACACCTTAAAAAATATTCAATATTCCATTCCTGGGTCTCCCATCCTCTAAATCACATGCCATCACTGCGTGTGGTATTATAATAATATCATATAATTAAAAAACTTAAAGAGAAATTATGAGACATTATATTATAAAATAGATACTGACTAGAAATTATAATGGAGGTTATTATTAGTGATAAATAAATTCTGAATATTATCATTATCAATTTATTTTAAATAAAATAAGTATTATATTAATGAAAAAAATACGGTCTGAAAAAAAATATTTTTCTAATATAAACTTCGAGTACGTTTTCTCAAAATACATTAAACATAATTTTTACAACTTTTATAAAACATATTTCAATTTTTTTGATGTAGTAATTTCAAAATTATATTATGGTGATGTTTTTTTATATTTCATAAATGTTTCATTTTTTATTATTAGTGAAACATATTGAATTTAAATTGAAAACATCATTTTTGTATAGTTAATTTATAATGTAAATTATATTTTGAACAAGTTTTAACATAAAATTATTCAAATTATATATCAATTAATTTAATTTGGTTAATTGTAATAATTTTTTATTTAATTTTGATATTAAAACATTGATTTTTTTTAAAAAAAATTCTCTTTGTAAACCAACTTTATCACAACATCTTCAATATTAATTTTCTAATAAAGTTTAACAAATGTGTGAGTATAATTTGGAAATATCGATTAAATATTTTTATTATGAATATATTATAAGATATAATATGGTATAATTAATTATTAACCAACTATAATAGTGAAAAAGGAATATTATTTATCATTGATTAGGTAAAAACAGATATACTTAGGGTTTAAAGTAAAGGGATAGTTGTTCAAAATTACCTACAAACTTTTCCAATGAAGATTTTATAAAACTATTTTGGCCTCATTTAATCTAGGTTGGATAATTTTCTATTTTAAAATCTTTTAATGTGTTAAAAACAAGGGTATGGATGAATCTAGTCAAATCATTACCTGTGTGTCACTCACCTCACTTATAAAAGGATACCAACAATCCCCTCTTCATCACACCTTAAACTCACATTGTATCATCCAAGACCTACCAAAATGACATAAAAATAACATCCCCTTATCCTACGATCCTTATATATGTTATAAGTACAATGTTGGAAGGTTTTATTACAAACAAAAGGAACACTACTACATTGTGACAATTTTATTCCAGTACGGGCATTTCCCTAAAAGAAAAAGTTCAAGGACTTATAATGTAATTAATACTGAGTGAATCGGCCCAAAAAATACTATTACATAAAGCATGAAGAGAACCCAAGATATATCAAATTGATCATTGGTCCTCATTATCTCTGCATGAAGCCAGAATATATTGCACTCTCTTTCCCTCACGCCATGTAAGTAAGATTCCCACACGTGAAGAATAGAGGCTCTTCCATTCTAGATGAAGATAAATGAAGGCCATGAACACT
Source organism: Viscum album (assembly GCA_963277665.1). Classification (NCBI taxonomy): domain Eukaryota; kingdom Viridiplantae; phylum Streptophyta; class Magnoliopsida; order Santalales; family Viscaceae; genus Viscum; species Viscum album. The sequence continues at coordinate 1,346,116,677 of OY728148.1, read as the reverse complement.
GAATCTTATCATGTAGAACTCCCTTAAATTCCATTGAACTAGTATCCACCAATTCGATCCATGGGTTATTATCCTGTCAAATCTCAATACACTCTAATAAAGCCTTGGCCTCCACCTTGAGGGAATTCCAACATATAAATACACTAAAAAAGAAAGATCCAATTCTTATTTACAGTGGCATACCATGGAACCCCCTGTATGACATGATAGATATAGGAACGGTCCACGTTAAGCATGAAATAATTGATCATAGGATTTAACTGTACCCATCTGCCTTGATGCACCAGGTTCCAAGGAATTGATCATGAGAACGTACCAACCATGACCTTATGCTATGAGGCCATCCCATCCCATCGCATTACCAGAGGAACCTGATCCAAAACGATGTTATATGCTTCGATCACCGAACCCATGTAAGAACTGGTGATCCCATTGTAACCGCATTCATTTATTTCCCTTCAAATAATCCGTCAACCAACAACAACTAGGAGAGCCCCAACTTGTGTCTGATGCACCTGGTCATTAGATCACACTAACAAATACTATTACAATTAATCCATAGAGCATCCCAAGTTCTCTATACCAAATTAATACACATGAATTTCAAAAAATATCATCCCACCACATTCAAAGAATCGGTGCAGCACCAATTCCTCCTTGGTGTTCTCACAACATAGGCATTTAGATTCCATTGAGATGTCCTTTTTATGAACTAACTCATTTTTTGGAATATACTGGTTAAGTATCCTACAAACCAAAAATTTAAACAATGTAGTAATATCATTCAACAAATTTCATCATTAAAAGCATCCTTCCCATGGAACCATTGAATAACAGATCTGTGTGCCTTAGCCTAGAAAACACCCAAAGAAAAACCTGAAAAAATGAGTTCTTTTCTGGTTCCCCACTTATGATTATATAATTGGATATATCACTCTAATTATAGTTAATTATGGCATGGATAAAGCTCTAAAATATAGTAGCCTGATAAGAAGAGATGTTCGGGGTTGGGATACTTGAAAATCCAATCACCATACCCACCTAATTATTTTTACAGAAAATGATCTTAACACGACTTACAATCCACCTAGAATGCTTCCTCAGGAATGTTAAGTGACTAGAAATAATTTACCAATGATGGGATATTCTCCCACATGAAGGGTACTCCTGAGAACCATACATACTACTCATATACCCTAACTAGAGAGATTTTCCCTCTAAGAAGTCCCATACATTCTTGGCCTCTATGATCAGGATAACCTCCCAGAGGTTCTTTTGGTTGATACCCCCATCACAAACCATTCTATCCATCCTATCCCAATATACCCAATGGTACCTTCCCTCCAAATGGAAGTACTAGATAGAGATGGTCAAGATCATTATGATGTTCTTCAAGACCATCTTTGGCACATTGAGCACCGACAACACAAGAATGGGATTTTAGGAAAGGACATAGCTAACCAAAGGGAGCTAACCACAAAAGGAAAGAAATTTTTTCTTCCAATTTGTGATTCAAGAAATAATCCTCAGTATCATCCCATTGAAATGATGAATCTGAATCCTCCCTAAGGCCAATGGTGCACCCAAATAATCCATGTGAAAAATATTTTTTTAATAACTATGACTTCCTTAATTATCATTACTTGCCTCTCCAAGCACTATCTATAGATGAACACACTACTCTTATCCATTTTAATGAACTTCCTACTCCACATGTAGTATATATCCACAATTTTGTTGAACAGTCATATGTTTCATCTATTAAATATCATGAATAATACCATTTCATCGAGAATTTTTTTTGACAGATAACCCCAAGATTAAATCCACCATGGAAGGGTTACAAGGTACCAATATTTGTCTTCCTCTCTAAATATCTGCAAATTGTGTATTTCACCAAGACAAAGAGTTGAGGAGTGATTGGGTCTCCTTTCCAAAAACAACAAGTAGCTTTTAATAACCTAGACCTTGACCCCATAAAATTAATTTCGAACCAAGTATAATTAATAGCCATGAAAAGGATGTCAACTACTACTCATGAAAAGCTCATGAAGCTCAACCCTTTATTTTTGAAGATGCACTAAATCTTTTCCTAGGAAATATCCATATCTACTTTGATCACCACATTTTTTCTATGAGTTTTCTTATTGATTTCCCCTACCATTTCGTGAAACATAGAAATCACTACTTGGGTTAGCCTCCCCTTGATAAATCCTAACTAATTATTTAATACCCAAAGAGATAAGTAGGTAGTGAGTCTCATATTGATGATTGTTACTAATAACTTAAATGGAATGTTACACATACTGATTGGTTGGTAATGACTAACCAAGGATGGATCACTAACTGTCAAAATGAGGATCATGTTCTCTAATGTTTTTTTTAAAAGTTTTTTAACATTTTCAAAATGATTTATTAACTAAATTTAAACCAATTTTTATTCTTTCATCAATTTATCAATGGAACCATGTGTTGGTTTCAAAATAATTATATTTTAGATTTTACAAAAAATGTGAATGGAAGCTTTTTTCATTTTTCAAACAATGAAATTTCCTTATGTTTTACTATTCAAAAGGAAGGATATTTTTAAATAACATTTCACGTAATGAATTACCTAAAATCATTACCCTTATTTATTATTAAATTCCTCTTCATGTTTATAAAGAGATTTTAAAAGAAAAAGTTTTCTGATTTTTATTTTCAATGATTGTTATTCTCAGAATTTTTTATGTTTTCGAATGTTATTTTCAAATTTAAATAGTCATTTACCTCAAAAATGTTTTTAAATATTTTTTAGGATATATATTTATATATATATATATATATGTATATATTAATCAATGAGAAAATCATTAATTATTTCTTCAATTGGTACATATTATATTGATACAATATTTATTCTTCCTCTGGATGGTTAATGGTCAATTTGACCAAATAATGTATTTAAATTCACTTTATAATTTATTAAAATTCCCTTAAATTTTTAACATTCATATGAAAATTAAGTTTCCACTAAATTTAAAAATAATTTTTCATAGATTTGTTTATTTATTTAAACATATAACATTATACATATTTAGTTCTACATTGATATTTTTTTATTGACTAGATAAATTTTGATAAATTAATACATTTTACAGAATAGATATTTTTTAATCCATAATATTCATGAATAAAATAAATTTTTTGATTTTGTGGAATTATTTGGACATACAGTGTTAGGTGGGGCCTAGGATTTATGTAACCCATCGATGCATCAATAGGTTTCATGGGACAAACCAATTGAAAAAATTAATCTGGTTTCTACCAATTGTTTTAAATCATACTATAATTGGACTTGATGGTAGAGGTATTGTATGGGCTTTTACACGGTATTTTTAATATGTTAGTTGGATAGATCTTGATTGTAGTGGTTTTCACCTACCTCATAAATTACATCTAATAATTAAGCACTAATTTCGTTGAGAATTCAATTAATTTGTTATTCATGAGATTTTGGTCATGGTATTATCTCGGGACGCCTTTCATTCTAAATTTATTAATTCAATGGAACATTTTTTTTGTTATTTAACTTCTTAAATAAGGAATTCCTTATCCAGTTTTGAATATTATTTTATTTATTAAATGAGATTTTATTTTAGTTATTTACCTTTCCTTATTTATTATCCTCATTTATTGACGATATCTTCCATTACACAAAACCACTACTGTGTATCTGAGTTCACCCTCAATTTTTTTCATTTCATAATAATCCATGATGGTTGTCATGAATGATATTAAAGTATATAATAATCGGAACAATTATGTTATAAATACATTGTTGAAATTTTTTATTTCAAATTTATTATGGGGATCATGTATGTATCTAGTTCTCCTAAAATAACAAACCATTTGGTCCATCAGGATGTAATTCATTGTTATTTTATTTATTAAATAAAATGTACTTTTGGTGATTTAACTTTTCATATTTATTATCCTCATTTATTGATGATATCTTCAATTACAAAAAAACCATTACCTTGTATTTGATTTCACCCTCATTTTTTTCATTTCACAATAATCCATGATGTTAATTATGAATGATATTAAATTATATGATAATGGGAAAAATCATGTTCTAAACAAATTGTTGTAATTTTTTATTTAAAATATATTATGGGTATCATGTATGTGTCTAGTTCTCATTAACTAATATACTATTTGGTCCATCGGGATGTAATTCCTTGTATCAGATAAAATGTAATAAATCTTAAATAAGCTCTGTGATATAAGGTTTGGGGTCATTATAGTATATATCGGATGATTTTTTTGCAGAAACCTTGTGAAATTAATTAAAGAAAATATATTTTTGGGACTATAACCTAATGATAAACTATTAGGATATGAATTTAATAACATTAGATTTTGTTAATGTAGATATTATGGGGCTTTTCATAGAAATTCATCGCAATATAGATACTAAGCGTTTTCTTGGTTTTGGTATAGAGGTACCTAGGAAAAATAAATCTAGAAAGGTTGAATTTTGATTTACCAAACTATTGCCTAGTGGACTATAATGATCCTTACTACAAACATGGTTTTACTCCCTCAGGGAATATTATTATTATAATTTCACATTTTATTTATAAACCATTATGATTGATTTGAAAATAGTGATGCTACTATGAAAACTATATTAATTATTATTGTTGAAACCCAAACCCAGAAATCCTGGAGATGGTGTCATTCTACCATTACATTAGCATATGTTATATGTAAATGGAATTTTAAATGATAGATCCATATAAAAGTCTTGATACAATATGTAAATATAGGGGTATTGTATTCGAAATGAAAACAAAAATTGTGAATACTTTTTTTCAATGGACAACCTTATTACATCTTGTATATATTTTCATTCTTTTTATAATACACTTCATGGAATCATTGTAAATTAAAATATAATAAGCGTGAGATCAATTGATCACTAATTGTAAAGTACACCAAAATCAATAATTAATAATGATAATATTCTATATGGTAAGGTAATCAATTAAGACACATTACATATTATTAATAAATTGAGAATAAATTTCATAAAAAATATGTAAAGGTATTTAATTCAAAACACATTCCTAGTAATTAATAATTGTGAAGGAAGTGAGTAAATAAAGATGAAATGTAAATACCTAAAAATAAAGGCTGTATAAAGAATTGGACAAGGAAATGATAAATATGGAAAGGTAAAAAGATGAAAACACATTACATTTAATCAATAAATTGATAATGAAATGAATCCATAGAATATTTCATAATGAAAATTAAATAGATATAAATACTAAAAAATGAGGATAGTGATTAATTATTGGACATCATGTTTATGGCACTAAAAAATCTATACCGTAAAGGCCTTTGATAATAAGGTTTAAAATTACAGGTAAAAAACTATGTAATTTTTCAAACTTATTTATCTTATGGGGACATATCGATGCCTCAAGGGGATATATAATGTCTAGGAACCACCCATCACTGCCTCTCAGAATCATTCCTCATATTGAATAATCGATTCATTTAATAAACAATGTGCCTTATCAAATATTCATATTAGATAATGGATATGGATTTATAAATATTTTCAAGAATAATAAATAAATTTTCAAGTAAAAATTATATGTAAAAATTTTATATGGTTTAGGAATTAAATATATACATTAAAAATGATATGTATATTTATAAAAAATTCAATGGAACAAAATTATAACAAATTCAATATTTTATAGTGACTAAAAGGTATCTAGGAAGTGAATGTAAATATTATATTTGTTCTAAAATATCACACACCATATAGAGAATGATAAGAATGGTATCAATACAACATATCCCATGTGGGGTAAAAATAAAGGCTTGTTGTTGAAGATTATTGAAAATATTAAATAAAATATTTAAAAAACATTCTAGTGGAAAATATCATTTTTATTTCAATAAATATTTTCAAAATTAATTTAATTTGAAAATTATTTTTAAGAAAATTTATATAAAAATCATTCCTTTTCATTTTTTGAGGAATCCTTAAAAAATGAAATATAGTAAATCAATGTTGGATTTACATGATAAAAATTATATTCCATTTTAAGGTAAAAAGGTTAGAAAAATATCATTTTTCGAAAAGTGACAAGAATATTACATTGAAAAAATTTATAAAAAAGGTGTGTAATGTACTTAATAAATAATTATGTTATGGTTGAATAAAATTTTAAAAACTGTTTATAAGTTTTTTTGAACAAAACATGCTCCTTAACTAAAGATAGAAATGATGTTAGTTTTTTTTGGAAATATTTTTTAAACAATTTAAAGCACTAATGAGTGGAAAATGGTACTATTAATTGATAATAGTTTTGAATAACTAGGGGATAATAAAATTAAGGGTATAATTGTTCAATGATTTAATAATATCCTCTTATGAAAATACAAGTATAAAAAATCCAAAACAAACTGAGATTATGATGTAACCCCTTGAAAAGTTCATAATGTTCATGCAAGAAAAATTTAACAAATAGATAATGTGGGTAAAATGGAAATCCACATATAAATAGTGTAAAAAAAAAATATAGTATAAAGTTGTTAAATACATAATCTTATAATAATAACAATAATGAGGAAGTAATATGACATGATGAAATGTAATTAGGTTATTAAATTCATTTCTACTAAGTAAAACATAAATCAACCCCTTTTTTATTAAATAATTAATATTTAAAATCCCAATATCATGAATAATAAATTCATAATGATATTATATGTTTATATGGTAGTATTTATACCATATATATGAAATCAGGTTCACATAAATAAAATATGCCTTTCAGAACAGAAATTTAAATGAAGTCCAATACTACTTGGTGACATAGGAATTATAATCCCCATGGAAGAAATACATCCCCATAGAAATATAAAATCCACGAAATTAAATTTATAAATTATATAAAATATATTAGGGGATTTATATAAACCATATAAATAAAATAAGTTGTGAAAATAGTGTATGCCACACAAAAAAGAAAAGTTAGATAAGAATGTCTTACCTTGAATTTCCTATCAGGTGAACATAATATAAAATAATTTATAATGATTTTAAGAATCTAAAAAAAGTTTTATATAACCATAGTAATATTTATTATATCTTATATGATCTTCCTATAATATTTTATTACGTTTTTGATTGTAATAATTCACCATTTTCATATTTTATGTGTTATTTTAATAATTTCATTAGTATGTTTTGGACGTATTATATTTTTTATTCTTATGTATTTAATTATTTAATCATCTGAAGACATTAAATAATTATTTAATTTCTATATATATTCATTATATATGTATTTATAATAATTAATTTTATTTGGATATGGGAAATGAAAAGCATCATTCATGCAGACAGAAGGTTGTACGTACGAATAAACACTCCTTTAATTTCATTGTTGTATTAAATGAATGAAATGTTAATGATATATATGTATATTTATATAATAATTCAATTATCATATTTTAGTCACAAATTAACATATATTTATTAAAACTAATATATATACATTCTATGAATAGCATGAACAAATCACATCGCTTTGAGGATGCAGTAGTCCACACATCTATAAATGATGTTATAATATTACCATAAAATTGAAGGAAGAAATGTATTTTTTATTTAAATATTAAAGAGAAATAAATATATTATAAATATAATATAAATAATATAATAACAGATTTTCCATCAAAATTCCTAATAATGAGAGGTGTTAAAGGAAAAATTAATAATCATCATTTCACATGACAGTTGTTTGTTGTACATGAATAGTATGTTTGTTACCCATAATATGGAAGTTTTTGTAAATATTGGTAAAAACATATAATAATAATCACATTATATTTAGGATAATAATTTAATTTTATAATATTCATATAAAATTAATTAAAGGGTTGGATAAATAAAATAAATAGAAGTGATCGTTGCAAAATGTTTCCTCTTAATCGGGTAACTCCATTGGGATTATAACAGAAAAATACCATTTTAGATTTCATCAAAAGATGATGATTATGATATTAGGGGAGGGATTTCATGAGATTATTTGGGTAGAGTTTTGGAAAAAAGGTTTTGAGATATGTGAATAAAGAGGATGGTTGACTATATTTTTATAGTGGAGGAGGATTGGCATTCTAGTGAATTTTGAAAAGGGAATTCCAACCATGATTTTTCTTATAAAAAATAGATCAAATAAATATAAATATTAGATAAAATATAGTATAATGTCAAATGTTAACATAAAATGTTTTTTGGAAAAGTTTCTAGGTCATTTTGGACCATTTGTTTAAGGTTTAGTCTTTTCATGATCTATATTTTCACTCAATCATTGTAATTAATTTTAATAACTTTAAAAAATAATTTTTATAAAAAAATATGTTTACCTTTTTAAAAATATTATATTATTCTAATCCCAAATATTTAATTCATTTTTCTAAATTACTATCTCAAATGTGGTAGAAATTTATTTAAATTAAATCACAAATATGAGACGATGAAGTAGTTTTTTAAATTAAAAATGAACAACAATTTTCTACATCTTTTACCTTCAATTTAAATGTGAAATTTATTCCGATTTAATAAATATTATTTTTTGAAATATAAATTATTTAATTAAAAAATAAAACAAAGAAAAAATTAAATCTAAACTTATAAATAAATTTAATGAAAAATTAGGTTTGAATTAAAATTATGTATTTTTCAATATTCATTATTTAAAGAACCATTATAGAAAAATAGCAAAAACATCATCCTAAAAATATTTTATGTTTTATTTTAAAAAATAATGTTTATTTTTAAATATAAAATTTGTAAAAGATACAAAAATTGGATTTAAAATATGTTCTCTATTAATAGGTAGTAAAACTGCTTTTCCCGATGACAACCTTTATCAGCGCTGAAAAAAACCACTGATAAAGGGGGTACCTTTATGATCGCTAAAAAAGCGTTGATAAAAGTACCACATTATCAGCGCTTTTTTTAGCGCTGATAAAGGTACCCCACTTATCAGTGCTTTTTGACCACTGATAAAGGTACCCCCTTTATCAGTGCTTTTTTAGTAGCGCTGATAAAGGGTTGACTTCAAAATAAAGTAATTTAAAAAAAATATTGATACATAAATATATAAATATAGTTATATTGATATAAATATAATATATAATTTTTAAATATATTTTATATAATTATAAATATACATTTACACTTAATATAATTAATATATAAGATATTTAGTGAAAATGGCTTATAAAAAATTATGAAAATACTTTTAATTAATAATTTGACAATTATTATGGAGGAATAGTCATTTCATAACAATTTGAAGACTCAAAAAATCAAAAAAATTAAAAAAAACCCAAAATATGTTGAAAACACAACTCGATCTTCAAACGACCTTAACTTTTGATCTGGGTGTCCATTTGAGCTCTACCTTATATCAAATAGAAGCATGCAGCAAGCTCTACACCATTATAACCATTGCAACCCTAGTCTAGGTTTTTTCGGGGCCAAAAAAGGCCCATAAGGCCTCCAAAACTGTGTTTTTAGTTGGGGTACCCCGATTTTTTAACATTTTGTGGATTTTCAGCCTTGTTTAAGGTGGTATTATTGCCTTTTTGATGGGTAATGAATTTATTCCAAGGTATTAAATTCATATTGATATTATTTCTTTGAAATTTTATCATTTTTTATAATGAATTTCTATTTATAATCAAATATATAACTATATATACATATTTTTATATATATTCACACCTAAAAATTTATTTTTTTAAATAAATAATTAATCATTTTTACATATAAAATATATTATCATTATCTAAATAATAACTAATATACATTTATTTAAAATACCAATATATGAATATTTATATAACTATATATATTAATATAACTTTATATGTATGAATATATATATATTAATATAACTTTAAATATATATATTAATATAACTATATATCTATTAATATAACTATAAATATATATATTAATATAAATATATATTACTATACGAATAAATATAACTAATATATATATAAATAGATAGATATATCATAAATAAGAGAACAAATCATTATAGGGGAGTGGTAAAGGCTTCAGGCGCGGAGGGGGGTGGTCTCGAAATCAAATTTTGGTAGAGGCAGGGGTGCGCGCACATGGATGAATTTAAGGGGCTAGCACTGATTAGGGTGGGGTATAGCGCTGATAAAGGGTGGAGGGGGTGCGTTCGAGCATTGGAGGTGCGAGAAAGCACTAATAAAGCAGGGTGTCAAGAGCTGTAAAAATCACCCATGAGATTCGCAGGATTTTATTTTATATTTTTTTAATTTTATTTAGTTATATTAGTGAAAAACAAAAGCGCTGATAAAAGGGGTCTTTAATCATCGCTAAAAAGAAAGCACTGACAAAGGACCCTTTTATCACTGCTTTTTGGAGCACTGATAAAGGGGACCCCCCTTATCTATGCCGGCTTTAACAGTGCTTTTCTAGTGTTGTTAAAGGCCTTTTCTAGCGCTATTAAAGGCCATATTTGTAGTATCATAGGTTTGAATTAAAATTCTTTATTTTTCAATATTCATTATTTAAAGAACCATTATAGAAAAATACCTATAATATCATCCTAAAAATATATTATGTTTTATTTTCCAAAATAATGTTTATTTTGAAATATAAAATTTGTAAAAGATACAAAAATTGGATTTAAAATATGTTCTCTATTAATAGGTAATAAAACTGCTTTAATAAATATATAAGTTTATATTTGTAGAATTGGGTTTGTATATATATTTATATTATAAAAAATATTGGATGAATATAATAAATATTCTATTGACTATATAATATATATATTTTACTAATGCCATTCAATAATTGTAATGAGTAAATTTTATTAGTATAAAAAAGGTTTTTGTGAAAAAAAATATTTCCATCATATTCAATTGGTTTTTATATTCATTTTTCATTTATTTTTAACAAATGAATTCGTCCTAAATTAATATAGACCATATATTTTTGGAATATTGTATTCATAAAATCTAATTTAATGACTATTTTATGTCTTATTACATTAAATAATAATATTTTGTTAATATATCATTGTTCGGTAAAACTATTTCGCGTGTGTGACACAAGGCACTAAAAAAACTCATTATTTTGTGCGATACATGATTAATATGTATTCCAGAAATTGGTTGTTGTTTTAAAATAAAATATTATAAATTCATAATGGCCTCCTCTTTAGCCCTGTAGATCTTAACTTTAGTGCCATTTCTCTATTTAAATTTTTGAATCATTGGTCTTCTCTCGACTCGCCTACCGAAGGGTTCCCCCATCTTGGAACCCCTCAATCCAGTTCCCTATGAAGGATTTTTCCCTGATTCTCTTCCCTCTTGGTGTGGATAGATCAAGGATGTACTTTGTGGTTCATCGAATGATACACACCGCTCTTGTTTATCAGACATCCATATCCCAAATCCGAAGGTTTTTCTTGATGAAAGTGGTCTCTCTCTTGAGTTTTCAGTGTCTGCTTTTATGGATGCGAAGGAATGCTTAACGTGGATACTCATAGATCGTTTCAGCTCAGTGAATCCCTCCTTACTGGTCTTCAGAATATTTTTTCTCTCATGGGTCCTCCTCTCTAGTGTTCAAATCTCAGATATTCTCAGGACGTCCTTTTTCCAAATTATGTCTTCCGAAGCTGATTTCTTACACGTGTGGTGTAGGGCCCCTTGTATTTTCATTTTATGGAGTTGTAGTTTATTGTGTTGGTCTAAGTATATTCATAGGGGAATGAAAATCCGTTGGTTGTGGTTTGGATCCATCTACTAGCCCATACTATCCCTTTTCAGAATGGGGGGTTTTGTTCGGGCTATTAGAGATGCTCTCTGTAGATTTTTTTTGTTCTAATGCCCGAAATTCCAACCACAAAGACATTTTGGTGGCTCAAATTTGTGTAGAATTGGATACCACTCTCCCACCACCAAGAAAGACGTCGATTCATGTTTAATATGGACTCAGCTGGAATCTAGATATAATTTACCCAGTGTTTCCTCATTTTTCCCCACATTGTGTGTTATAGGGTCATTCCCTCCAGTTATGTTGTAGACAACGGCAAGGAGAAGAGAGATGAATTATTAAGACCGTTCCCTTCAGGGAAAATTTGCGGGCTCAATATATTCATTCTCCATCAGAGGTTCTGTAGAGGGAATTCATGGATCCAGTGGATGACCATGTTCGGGATCCTTCCTCACTTACTCAGTGTCAATGGATTCTTTCAGGCCTAGTGCATGAGGTTGATGTGGTTATGTGCACAAACATAGTTCTTAGTGATATGAAAGGAAGGATCTCATTTCAGGAGAGTAAGTTATATGTTTCCCTCAACATCATTTCTTTTTTCCATAAGGGGATGTTCTTGGAGGTTTGTTTGCATGGGTTAAGAACCTCTACATCCGGTCTTCTGGAATTTCCACCCCTATTCTCTGGTTCACATGTGGCTTTCCTGGATGTTCCAGTTGGGGACTCTAATGAGGATATGCATGAATGTTGTTCTCACCTTGACTTCCATCCCCAAGGGATGTGATAGGATTTATAGTTGGAATCCAAACCATGTACCCCCTCGACTTTAGAGGAGCCTCCCTTGCTAGGTTCTAAGCCCAATTGTGTGTCTAAATCTCTCCCTGTTGGCTCCTCATACTCAGATGGTTTGAGGATGTTTACCAGTGAGGGAGTTTTTACTCATTCTCGAACAAGGTTACCCAATGAGAGTTCCTTATCCCACTTCCAACTCGGTACATGCCCTTGGTCCAAATCCAGGGCACTCTCCTTCCAATGATTCCAATATTTATATGGAATACTCTTGGCCTCCATGTTAGTGTGGAGACATATTTCATTTCCTCATCAATAAGGGAACATAAGGGTATTTTTGGGGCCATTATTGAACAAAAGAAAAACCCTACAAGGATCTATGATTTTATGTGGATGATCAAGATGCATGGCTCCCTACATGATTCTCCAAATAACATGCACATTTGTATATTTTGGAAAATGAATACTTCTGCAGAGATGGTGTAATCTGGGGATTAATTCATTACTACTATGGTGACTTCAGGAGTCATCTACTTCTTCATGAAATGTGTTTATGGGATCTAAAACCCTTTTCAAAGGGCCAAGCTAAGTAGTGATTTAAATGGTTTATCTTGGAAAACATACCATGGTTTTTTAGAGAGGACTATAATATTGTTGCATCCCTCAAGGAAAGGACAGGCTTGGGTCCTTTTCAGAGGAATGCATATAGATAATTTAATATGCTCAAGGTTTGGAAAGGTTTTTCTAATCAGGGATACTCAAGTGATGATTTTTCATAGTGCCACAATCGAAGGGGATCTCACCGCTCATGGAGTAGTCTGGATAGATATTAGTACAAAATGGAATCCATAACTATGTTCACTACCTCAAAAGTGTGTCACTTGGTCTGAGGTTTCTCTGACCATTCCACCATCTTGGTTTTTATTTCTTCTGGGTAGTAATATCAGGAGATGATATTTTTTTGCAATAGTTAGTGACAAAGCTAGTTTATCAGGAGCTGGATTGTGATATTTGGAATTCTCCAAGATAGGACAACTCTTTTCTATCCCTTCATGATAAATAATGATTCCATAAGATTTTTCCCCTTTCATGGGAAAAATATATACCTCTGGTTGATAGTGATATTGAAGGATCCCTTAGGGTGGTTGAATATATATAAGTGAGGATGGATGAAGTTTGGGATTACCAATCTTTAGAGTACATTTCTAATAGAAAATTATCTCATTCAGAATTGCTTCTAGCATAGGAATGGCAGGAAAAGGAAGACTTAAGAATCATATGGCTCAGAGAAAGGGATAGAAATACTGTGTTTTTTAATTCTTGAATTAAATAAAGAATGAGACCTACCATGCCAAATATTTTTTTGTTGGATGGTTCTTATATGGATGACCTAGATGATTTGGGAGGTATGGAACACTCTTATACCAAGGATCTGTTGGGTGTACCTAATGTTTGTATGCACAATGGGTACCTAGGAAGAGATAATATGTTCTCTGATGTTATTCCAAACTGTGTCTCTACTCATGAAATGAGAGGATGAGTTCTTTACTGGATGAAAAGTTAATCTTCAGAGCCATGATGATCCTCAATCTAAATAGTTCTTTGGGACTTTGTGGCATCCTAGCATCCTTCAATACAGGCTCATGGGAGGTGGTGAAGGTTAATATCATTATAGGGTTAAAATACATACTCAGGGGAGGTAACCTCTTGAGGGTTGCTTGTTCTACCACCATGGTTCTTATTTCTAAAAACTGGATCCCCTACTCTATCAATTAGTACAGATCGGTGAGAATGTGAAACTTCCTGTACAAATTCCTATCTAGTGTGATTAATGATATATTGTCTACTTATCTTACTATGTGGATCTCCATGGAGTATTATGGGGTTGTGAGGGGTTAGTCTATCCATGGAGCCAGTTTCCTTGCTCATGATCTTATAAGAGATATTAAATTTTAATCCCATGGATAAAATGTAGATCTAAAGTTGGATATGAACAATGATTATGATCATGTGGAGGGGGATTTATAAATAAAGTTTTGGATAGTCTGAGATTTTCATCATGGAATATTGACCTTCTTTATAGATATTTCAGCTCTCATTGGATGGTGATCTCTTATCTTGGGAAGTCTTGTGGTTTTTTTAAGGCCATCTGATGCCTCAGCCATGGATATCCTTTGTCTCCAATCATCTTCATCCTCACCCAGGAGGTCCTGAGTAGGATCATTCTTAGAATCATCAATAATGGTGATATTCTTATTTTTGAAAGGAGTATGATGGCTACATCCATTTACAATCTTATGTTTATTTATGATACTCTTGTGTTTATTAATATCAGTAAAAATCCTACATGTGGTTTGAACAGGCTTCTGGAAGATTAATGCCATTAGAGTGGTCAACATATCAATGAAGTGAAAATATTCTTTTTTATCTCAAAAAAATTATCTCAAAGTCAGATTTCTGATATTCAAACTAAATTTTTTATGAAAATAAGATATTTTAGAATGAAATACCACAGGGATCCAATTTCCATTATAAGACATCGGATTCGAGATTTCAATTTCCATACCAACAAGATATTAGTTCACATCAACAACTGAAACAATTTGTACATATCCTTTGATGGACGTATTTCTATCATTAACAGAGTGATTTAGGAAACTCCAGCACATGATCTCTCAACTATTATGGCTCACATGGGTGTTATCTCCAGCATTGAAAAATTTCTGGCCGGTTTCATCAGGATCCTATTGTGGAAGGGAAAAAACACTAGGCCTATTTGAGTAAAGTGGCTAGGCCTACTAGGGAATGTGGAATTAATGTGTGTAGTTTGGATGACACTCTCACTAGCATGCAGCTTAAACTTTATTGGTAAATTAAGGATCGTAGTACACTGTGGGGGAAATATTTACACACTCTATTTTGCCTCCAATCCTTTCTGGATTGAAGCGGATCTCTGTTATGGCCTAACCATCTACTACACACCTTTGAGCTTCTCTTCCACTCGCAATGTGTCATAGGGATGGGTGACATTTCATTCTAGAAAATTTACTGGGTAGATAGTTTTCTAGGTTTAACTGGATGCCCTTCTATTTACATCTCTTTATTGGAAGCTAGTTTGTGCCTAAGCCTTATCAATATGGTGCTGGTTAGGGAGTATAAGGATCTCTTCAATCTCATAGATTCATCTTAGGACCCTGACTTGTGTTTTTTCACTCTTTCCTCCTCGAGGGTTTTTTCTTATTAGGATTTTCATCGCATTAGAAGTATCTCAAATTCCCTAGATGACTGGAATGATCTTTTGTGGACCAAAGCTGTGACCTTGAAATATATCATCCTATTATAGAGGATAAGGCATCACACCATTCCCACTAATGAAAATATTAAGAATTGTGGTATATCGTTTACCTATCGGTGATCATGATGAATAGATTCTAAGTAGGAAACAACTGATCATCTCTTATTCTTTGGTGAATTGGCAGATGCATTTTGGTTCTTTTTTGGGATTTTATAGGGCATCACTATCCTTCAATGGGTTCTCTATTGTTCTTGGATAGATGGTTACATAGACGAGGAGATAGAGGACCAGAGAAGAAGGACCGTCCTTTGATTCTCCATGTTGGGTGTTGGTTGATCTTGAAATCTAGGAATAAGATTAGATACGAGGGGACTCACTCTTTAGATAAGTATATCATCAAAAGAAAAAAAATTAACCTTACTGATCTGCTCATATCCTCCATAACTGGTGGGATGCACCCACCTTTAGCTAGATGGATTCTAGTCTTCATAGATCCCAGCCGAGAGAGTTTATCAATAGAGGTATCTGGGTTTGCTAGTCTCCCCCCTCCGTATGACTTAAACTCAATACTGATGGGTCTTATTCAATGGTTGTCCTATGTGGTGGTTTGGTGGTTCGAGACTCGTGGGGGTCGGTCCTCCTTCCCTTCTCCTTCTAGTTAAGAAATGGATGTTATCATAAGGCTGAGGCTAAGGCTATGCTCATAGAGATTACCCATTTTCATAAGAAGGGTCTGGATCTTGTTGAAAATAAAATAGAATCAAAAAAATTTATAATTCCATGAATAATATATTCTCTCTTCCATAGTCTATTTTCAACATTATCATAATGTGAAAATGTATGCTCTCTAACGGAAACAAAATTAGTCACCCCTGGAATTAGGGTAACCATGTGGCAGATCAACTTGCTTCAATGGATGTTCATGGTACTCACCCAATCTTTTTGAACGTTTTTTCCACATTGAATCTTGAAGGGTTCAATTTGATTAGAGGGTATTCCTTTGGATTGCACTATTTTAGACCTACTTAGGTTGCGGGTTTCAGATGCTTGTGTGTTTTGTTTTTTTTCTTCTCAAATAAAAAGTAACTTTGATAATGATGAGTATCTCATGCATTGAATGAAATACCATGGTTTAATTTTATTCAAAATAGTTTATATACTATAATGTATTGAGATATTATATTCTTTAACATTATCGGTGTTTCATGTCATACACACTATCAAATACAATGTTTATACTTTAAAATTGTAGGTCGTGACATTCTCCCCACCATAAAAAAAATTGAATCCCTGCAATTTGAAAGTAATATTTGTAATATACTTTCTGATATTTCATTTATTGAAATCCAACATTGTTAGTAGTATCTGTAAAACATCCTCAGGAAAATAGATAATGGGAACTAAAAAGTTCACATGGAATGCTATATAAAAGGTTTATAAGTAGGAGAACATTATTGCAAGGTGGATACATGGACTCAGTGTAAAATTGAAAATATTTATAGAGAGTGATTGTGGAAATAAATCATAAATAAGTTAAATATCACTATAATTTTGAGGTCCTTGATTCAACAAATAAATGATGATTTAAAATATCACTGGTTCCACAATGAGTAATGTATTAGGAAAAAAATTTGTTTTTTGAATCATTTTCCTAATGTAAAGTAATTATTTTACTTATTATGACTTTAATTAAATATAATAACTATATATAATTAAATTTCATATGATCAATTACACAATTTGTTTGCCCCTCGATCAAATTATAATTCATTCAGTACTCCATGAAATGGACATCTTAGAATGAACCCATGTTTTTTTGATGCACTAAAATTTTCTTTAAATTGATCATAATACCCATAAAAATTTCATTATATTTGTATATAACTATTTTCGAAAACCAATATAGTAATGAAATTGATGATTAAAATTAATACCACAAGTTTTCCTTAACAATTATTAATAATATTTTTTTACAAAAATTGACTGCATATTAACTAGGGCATCACACAAGCATGTGGTAGGCATGAAATCCTCATCATCCTTAGCTTATGGGTTTAACACCCACTGCATTATAGGATTCAATTTTTAGAAAATAACATAATGTAAAAATAATTAATTATCATGCAAATAATTTGAGTTTAATCATATAATAACAATTCCAATATGGTTTTGAATGAAACATTTTTTTCAATTCCTAATAATATAATTTGAGTATTATTAAAGTTTCATTAATGACAATAATATCACAAATGGTTTTCAGTGCCTTTATTTTCATGTCTCTAAAACATAAATTCATTATACCTCAAATAACCTTTCCCCTAAATCATGGACTAAACTAATGAGTTGTATTGAACTAAAATTCACCTAAAATATACTTTTTATTTGTTGGATTCCATAACATAGTTCTTAAAAACTAATGCTTAATACTTAAACATATAATCAAGATTTATCTCAAAATCCTGTAATGATATACATAGCTCTTATGTAAATGATGAAATTTGTTCTTCAATGCTAATCCATAATGTCTATATTAGGGTTATGTTCCCTAATCTATGTTTTCCTAAATATAGTTCCCAAGGTTGATTCTAAATTTACTAGGATACCAACTCTAGCGACCCAAACCTAGAAATCACATAGATAGTGTCATGCTACCATTACATAGGAATAAGAAAGTAGTAATCGCATCCCAAAGGATCTAATATTTTACTAGTATTTATAAACTACATACATACACTGGTTTAAAAAAAATCAATACACATATTACAATATAAATTTTCCCAAGGATAATTTTATTCTACCAATTATATCCTTTCATATCATTATTATTACTCTTTATGGAATCTTGAGGACTGGATAAAAAGTAAGTGTCAACTCAAATTCTTAGTAATGGTAAAGTAGAATGGATGAAATAATAAATCTATAAAAATAGTCATTATAGAAAGGTAATAACTAAAGACACCTATCATATAATCAATAAACTGATAAAGAATTTTATAAACAATATGGAATGAAAAATTAATTAAAACTCACACAATTTCATAAATAATAGAGAAAGATGTGAATGAATAATATAGAAATGTAAATAACAGAAAAAATGGAATTTAATTAAATATATATGAAAATATAAATTTAGAAATGTAAGAGATAGAAAATAGATGTTATTTAATCAATAAAATGAGAATTAAATTCATCCAAAAACTTTTTCATAGTGAAAATATCAACGATAATTGGTACATAATAAAAATGATGGAAATGATTAATTATTGTATGTCATTCATGAGTAAAATGAATAATTAAACCATAAAGACCATTCAAAATATGGTTTAATACTAGAGATAGAAAACCATTAAATATATTCTACTTATTTGTATCATTATGACCTATTGAGGGATTGAGGGGCTATATAAATTCAATGACAAACTAGTCACTTACTGCCCAATACATTCCTCATATAGAATAATCAATTCAATTACTAAACAAATTTCTCATCAAATATACATATTGAATAAAAGAAATGGGATTATAAATATTTCCCAAGATAATAAAATAATTATAAACCTGAACATTGTATGCAAAAAAATATATGGTTTAGGAAAAAAACATATCCACGATAAATGTTATGGATAATTAGGGGAAATTCAATGATCAATTATCAATGGAAATTAAATATGTCAAGTAGACTAAAAATAATTACGGAATTTAATTTTTATACTATAATTGGATAAAGAAGTCATACACCATCCAAATAAAGAAAAAGTTTTTTTGTCAATAAAATAAATCCCAATTGGATTGGAAATAAATGGTTTTTATCATTGATGAATTGAAATAATTTAAAAACATTATTGAGGAAAATACCATTTTTATTTTCAAAAAAAATCAAGAAATTAATTTTCTTTAAATTCAATTTTTAGAACACTTTATTTAAAAATTATTCATTCATGCATTAAATGGTATCCTCAATGAAATTATGGTATGAAATTTCTTACATTCCATAGAAGTTAAAAAACATTCCTTTCGAAATGTATAAAGGTTATAAAAAGTGATTTGTTTGAAATGTGACAAGAATGTTCCATTTAAAAAAATTCAAAAGAAAAAATTGAACAAATATCTTTAATAAATAATATTTGAAAAGATAAAACGTTTTTAAAAACTTTTTTATAAAACATGGATTTTAGAAGAAAATAGTATCCCTGACTATAGATAAAAATGATGTAAGATTTTATCGAGAATATGATTTCAAACATGTTTATTACAATATAGTGTAAATTTTTTAATATTACATGATAAAGGCATAATATAAATATAGAAAAATAAATTTTCATTGTTTATTGAAAAATTATCCAAAAAAATTCTTTGATTGAAACTCAAGTAGAAAGAATACTGGACCAAATGAGAAAGTGATGTAAACCCTTGAAAAGAACACAAGTTGACGTGATTACCAATCAATTAATAGGTTATTTGTATAAAATTTAAATCTAATTAAAAATTAAAAATGCAATAATATAAAGTAAAAAGTGGTCACACACATAAACATAGAATAATAAAGACAATGAGAAAGTATTATAACCAAAATAAAATAAATTGGGTTGTAAAATTATTCTCTAATTTACAACACTTAATTGAAATCCATTTTGATGAAATGATTTAACTTTAAACTCAAAATATCATGATTAATGAATTAATCATGATATTATTTGTGAAATTTTAGGTATGTACACCATATGTAAGAAATTGGTTGCAAAATAATAATATATGTATTAGAGAGTAGAAATTTAGGTGATGTTTCTTACTACTTGGTAAAATTTTAATTATAATCCCCATGAATTAAATATTTTAAAATTAAACTCTAAATATAATTAATGTAAGCTTATTCATGATATAAAATACAATAAGGGTAATATATAGACTACACAAAAGAAATAAGTGGTGAAACTGGTGTATGCATCACAAAAATAAAAGTGAGACAAAAATCTCTTACCTTGCATTTCCTTCCAAGTGAAAATCAAGTAACCTCATGTATAATGGTTTTAATACTTTTAATAACTTAATATATAATAATATTAATATTAATTATATTATATATAACCTTATTATAATATATTATTACCTGTGTTTTAGTAATCATTCATTATTTTCATTATTTAGGGTGTTAATTTCCTTATTTCTCCTGTTCTTGACATGTTATCTTTGTTATTCATACATAGATCATGAATTAAGAATCTAAATAATCTAATTAATGATGTAATTATCATATATATAATGATAATATGAGAAACTTTTTGGTGATAGGAAATGAAATGCACTGTTGGTAGAGACGGTAGGTCGTACACACACATCAATGAAACTTTTCTTTCTTTAAAATATTAAAAAAACAAAATATAAATGATAATTATGTTTATGTACATTAATATTCTATAGTTCTATTTAGGTGTTATATGTAACTAATTATTATTAAAACCATCCTTTATACATACCATGTATAGCATGAACGAAACACATCATTTTCAAGAGGTTGTAGTTAAAACTGTTTAAGTAAAAACAAATTAGTATAATAAGGATAGTTATATAATTATCTTATAATTATGTAATGAATAATTAATGGAGTGGAGAAATTAATTGTGTAAATGTGATCTTTTGAAAATGATAACTCTTAATCGAGTAACTCGTTTTTTATAATAAATTAATTCCTTGGTTTGAATTCTGACCATGTTTAGATTTATAGGTTGAGGTAATGGATTTTAGGATATTCTTTTGAAACTTTTTGGGGTGAAAAAAGTACAAAAATG
The DNA here is from genome assembly GCA_963277665.1 of Viscum album. Taxonomy (NCBI): domain Eukaryota; kingdom Viridiplantae; phylum Streptophyta; class Magnoliopsida; order Santalales; family Viscaceae; genus Viscum; species Viscum album. The sequence continues at coordinate 1,346,094,962 of OY728148.1, read as the reverse complement.
TGTAAATAAGTGGGAGGTTTGAGAGCCTTTTTATGTTGGAGGTGAAGCGGAATTCATATAATTTTTTGAAAATAGAATTTCACCAAATAATTTTCATTGAATATTGGATCCAATAATGGTATAAATTTTATATAATGGATGATATGGTAGAAATACTAACACAAAATATACTTTGGATATGTTTATAGTTAATTTTGGCCATTATTGCTAAGCTCTAATCCCTTGTTTTTCTAATTTTTCTCTTATTTTCAATAATTATTTTTTCCTCACTTTCAAAAATATTTTCTATAAAAAACTATGTTTAGATTACTATAAATTTTATATTATTATATTCCAAAATATGGAATCAATGTTTCTAACATCCAATCACATAAATAGATGAAATTAATTTAAATTTATACCATAGGTTGCACGACGATGCTGGTTTTTAAAATAAAAATGTTCAATAGTTTGTTATGTTTTTTATTCAATTTAAAAGAGAAATTGATTCTGCCGAACTAAATTGGATTATTGATATATAATTTATCTAATTAATCATTAAAAACAATAAAATTTATAATCTATCCTTATTAATAAATTATATGAAAATGTAGTTTTGAATTAAAATTTATTATTTTTCAATATTCATCATAAAATGATATTTCAAAGAATTATATCAAATAATCACCCAAAACTAATTATAATTTTAACCTTGTAAAACTAATTTTTATTTTCAGTTATATTTTTAAAAAAAAATTTCCAAATATTTATTTATAATTGGGTCAACCTTAAAATGCTACAAAACTAGTTTTATAAAAATATTTTTTTTGATGTCTCAAATTGGGTTTGTTTTTATCTAATGACTATAAAATATATTGGGTGAAAAATATATATAATTGAATAAATAATATAAATTAAATTGACAAATTTTATTAAAAAAATTTAATTAAAAAAATTTATTTGGGAAAAATAACTTTCTCAACATATAATCATTTCTTTTATATTTAATTAGTTTTTTTATTCATTCGTAATTAATTTGTAACAAATGAATTCATCTTATATTTTTATTGAATATTTATTTTTCATAAGTTAATACTATTTATAGAATCTAATTTAAACTATAGGTTTTAGATTATTATAGAAAAAATAATAATTTATGAATATATCGTTTTTTGATAAAACTCATTGATGGGTGTGACGAATGCCATTGAAGAAACTTGTTGTTACCTAAGATACATGAAAAATCAGTATCATGTGCATTAAAAGTAATATCATTGATTAATTTTATCTAAAATAGTAAATATATTATAAATATTCAGGATATTATATTCCACTATTTCCGTGGTGGTATGTGTCATACACACTATCGAGTGAAATGTTCTTATTTTAGAATTTAAGGGTTTTATAAATATTATATTAGCTGTGAATTTTTTTCAATATATGTTAATTTTTACACTAGCTTTGGGGTGATAAATTATTTATCATAATGATATGATCTATATAGTGTATCTTATTATTTAGATATAGTTCAATTTACAATGAATTGGAAACTGACTAATTAAATAGATTTAAAGAGTAAGAATAATTTTATATTTTATGGGATAAATCCAGTCTTTAGAAGGGGACTGGTCTCCCAAATAATTTATCACTATTATAGAATAGTATCATGTTTTAATAAAAAAGAGAGATAATTATGTCTATATTGTGGATATTATGGGAGGAAATAGAAGAACAAGATTACAGAGAAAAATATAGATAAATTGAAGAAAGGAAAAGAAGGGTTTCCAACATGTGATATACGTGGAAAGAAATACAATGATTGATGCTTTAAAATAAAAGAAGGTTGCTTCAATTGGGGTGATAATGAACACCATTATCATGATTTATATGGAAATAAAAAGGCTTCTAATGATCAATTATTAATCTTTATGTAAAAGGAGGTACAGGAATATTATTTCACTAAGGGTCAAAGGAATATACCTCAAATAAGATAAATAGTCACACTCAAGATTATAGTATTTCTACATATAAAGATGAAAAAATAATGTTCTTGTGTTTTAATCGACTAATTATTTAAATTTATAGTTTTTCAATAATATCATGATATCAATAATTTTAAAATTTATAATTATTGTAACACAATACCTTTTCATTATGGAGTTGATAGTGTATGTTTAACTGTACTGATGACTAAGAAAAATAATTTAGTGGAAAGTTGAACTTTATTGAAAATACATGATTTATTAATATTAATATGTTCTTGTTTTTTAGACAAATATATTGGGACCAAGATAAAATTTATATGGAAAATTTAAATTGGAAATTGTGGACTACCTTAGAAGGGATTACATAATTTTTTAAAATTATGTTATTCCTTCATTGATTGAATTTTTGGCCTTTTGGATTTCAGTAATATGTCAAATAATATTTGTTTTAAATAATTAATAATTAAATATTCATGTTTTATATAAGGTATTATGGTAATTTAGGTTGTTACTATGTTTTAATTAATAACATGATAAATTTATTCACAAGTTTTATATGATCCAATTAAGAGATATGTTATATTTTTTGAGAGATTCAAGAGAATTCTATTTTTTATATTTAGTGAAACTATATATAGAATTTCAAAAACAAATCTTTTTTAAGGTTTATAAGGTTAAAAATTTATGAAATAATTTTAGTTTCACATTAGGCAAGGCTTTGGAGATTAATTTATTACTTTACCATTTAGGAATTTATGCATATTTGATTAGATCTTTTAATCGATGTCGGAAAATATTTACTAGATAATTATGGAATGAATTATATTTCTATTATGTATATTATGATCAATTAAAAGTAAATTTAATTTCTTAAGGTATTAAAATCATTTTTAGATATCCATTTCTTAGAGTAAGTGATTAATTATAATGTTATCGAAGAAAAAAAATTGATGAAAGTATTCTTATGAATTAGAAAAGGATAAAATAATTATATTACACTATATTATTATATAGTAAAATAATTCCACATCATTAGTAAAAGGATCTTGAAATAATAGAAAATTCCATCATATTACATTCATATACATGGTCATTAAATTTATAACAAATTTATGATTTTTATCCCTATAAATTTCCATTGATCATTCAACTACTTGTTATCAGTGTACATAATAGCTCTCTATGTCAATTTATTCATTTATACCATATATGTATCTTCACATTCCTCCAATTTTATCTAATATATAAACAATGGTATGTGTTACTTAATACGATCATTACAATCCTTTTTCCATTTTATTAAGAGTATTTTATTATCACTTTTTATGATGTGGTATTTTTAATTATGATATTTGAAATTATCAAAAAATTTATTAACAATATATTGTTTAAATTGAAATGAATTTTTTTAGGTGGGGAGAGTGTAATACACTAATAATTAAAATTAATAACATTGTATCTGATATCAATTGTGACAAGCTACACCAAGCTTAGAATAAAATATAAAACATTGATAATTAATGATATATTTATTTTTAAATAAATTCTTTATCTAAAAATTAATGAATTTCATTAAAAACATACTTTATCTTTTGTCACACACAACATTGAGTGTATCTTTCATTACTCGCAACATCGTGTTTAAAATAAATTTGAAACATTATTAAAAAATTATTATTTAATATAATAGTAACCACCATGAATTTTTAAATGAGAGTATGAATATTACTAACTAAATTATAAAAATCATGGTTATATATTTACTAAAAATAAAATAGGACTCATTTAAAAGATTAAAAATATTTTGAAAAAATATATTTTTCTAAAACACTATTTAATCATGATTCAAACACATAATTTAAAACATATATGTACCAAATTTAGAGAATAAATTTGAAAAATATAAATCTTTTCTCTATTCATCATATAAAAATTATTTTAGGGTCATCTTTTTTTATTTTTTTGAAAAGTTTAATTTTTTAAATAATAATTAAAAATAATGAATTTCAATTGAAAACTGACATTTCATTTAAATATTTTATAATGTTAAATTATATTTTAATTGGTTTTAAACTGAAATTAGTTAAATAATATATAAAGTAAAATATATTAGGTTATTATAATATTTTCCATATTGATGTTTGATATAAAAACATTTTTACTTTTTAACATTTTCTACATAAAACATGGCTTTCCCATCGTGTCATTGTAATTATTATTATATTAATATTTTACAATTAGGTAAACTAAAATTGAAAAAATTGAATAAAAATTTTTAATAATAATTTAGGTTTTATAATATTCCCCTCTAAATGATTGACCAAAATGAATTGTGAAAACAGTAAAAATTTATTTATGACATTTAAGGTAAAAACTTATTTACCAAGGGTTAAAGTATGATTATAAGGGTTAAAACTGAATTAAAACATGTAAAAATCCAATAATATGGACGTATTATGGCCTTGTGTATTGTTGTTTTGATAATGTCCCATTTTTGAAGCTTTTAACATGACAAAAATTTAGGCATGATGAAATATTTTCAAAAACATACAATTATGCCCCTCGCCTGAATTATAAAAGTCCACCACTACCATCTATTTTTTACTTCAATAATCCTATTTGGATCTAAAAAATCTAGAAAAATATAATCCAAAATTTCATCCCCTCATCCTTTAAGGATTATATATTGATGATTTTAATCCTTAGAAATATTTATTGAAAAACTAAAGAGGATACCCAAAGAAGATCTAATGTTCTTCAACGAGCATTTTTATTTAGTCTCTTCTTTCACCTCCTTAAATTATTAAAAAAAACTTGTTGATGTAATTAAATAATTATTTTAAATATAAATTGACTTGTTTCTAATTTTTTAATGACATATACCATCCCAATTTCCATAAAATGGGTTTCAAAATCATTATTCATGTGTATAGATTACTACCGCCTCACGAACTGATGTCATTTGTTTTCCAATTACCTGAAATCATGGTTGGGTATGATGATGGATCTAAAGTGTGTGTGTATATATATATATGATATTTATCAAATTAATTTACCACTATATTAATTATTTCTTATATACCATACTACCTTACATTCCAATTGATAAATGATAACATTGCTTGTGTGTACAACGGAATATCGCCTCGTGTAGGGATGTGATTTGTAATTCAATAATGATTCATGTGGAAGGTAATAAGGAATACAATAATGATTTAATGTGATATAAAATAAATTATTAGGATATTAATTACATATTCATAGTTATAAGAGGATAATAGATATCATTTTCATTCATACTATTTTTCTCACCTAAAGATGATAAGATTATTCGTGTATGTGTGGACCACCGGCATCACGAAGCAATTTGAATATATTTTCGTAATTAAACCATATTAATAATATATATAAGTATACATAAATATATAATATATCATTTATGATGAAATAATCATTATGTAATGACAAAATATCACTTACTTCGTGTTCATAATAATCATAGAAAAATGGGAATGTCACTAATCCATACATACAACCTACAGTCTCCCTATTTGTAATATACTTTTATTCATTAAAACTTTTGATGATTGGTTTAAATAGTAAAATTGATATAAAATTATGATAAAGATTCAATTTTTAATTTATTCTATGTGTCTATATAAAATTTATATGAACTAGATCTTTTAGGATAGAACATGCATAATATAATAAGGAAATTAACTCCCAAAATAATGAAAATAAGGAGTGTTGATTAATGAATGGGTGATAAGATGTTATAAAAGGATAAAATATGATTTTATAAATATTAATATGGTTATTTATTAAGTTAATAACTTATTTTAGTCCACCTTTCTATAGATAAATAATATTTAATTAAAAGGAATTTTGGGGTAAGACATGTTTTTACTCAATTTGCATTCGGTGGTGTAAACATCTACTTCATTAATTATTTAATTTTATGATTATGTAAATAATTAATTTTAATAACCCTATGATTTATTTCCCATTCATTTATTAGGATTTATAGTTGAAATAGAAATTGATTTATTGATTATTTATGAACCTAATGTTACTATCCTTTTTGAGGTTTAGTTCTCAATTTGTTTTTAATTGGTAGTGTATATTATCGAATATTATTTGATGGAAATTAATTGTAAATTTCCTAATAAAAAATTTTCATTTTATTCTCTATTCGTTATTCCAGAAATTTTCAATTAATACTATCACTTTTTAACACTTTGGAACATAAATTAATTGTGAAAATGTTTTAAGAAAATCATATATCATCCCTATATTGATTAAGAAATTATTTTCCACCAAAACCATGTTTTCTATGAATGTTTTCAAAAAAAACCAATTAAAAAGTTATTTATTAATGGTAATTTAACACATTTTAAACATTTCTAAAAAGACCAATGGAATCTTATGGCTCTCACAAAAAATACCTTCTTATTTTCCCATAAATGTGAATGGAATCATCATAGAGTATTCCAAATAAGGATCTTTCCATTCATTTTTATAATTAAAATGGAATGGTCTTTTTAACTCTAAAATAATTTAAATAATTACATGCCATCATGACAACCATATATTTGAATTTTCCAATTTAATTTCACATAGATATTTTTAAATACTATTTTAATGTTTTTTTCAAATAAAGGTATTATCAAAATCTTTTTTCTTTTAAAGAGTGATTTTCAAAATTAAAAGAATATTTTCCATCAGAATATTTTTCAAGATAATTTCATTATATTTCTATTTATAAATTAAAAAACCATTAATTCTTACATCAATGGGTATATATTTTATTAAAACCATCCTTATTCTTCCTCTTGACTGTTTATAATAATTTTGACCATAAAATGTATTGAAATTTTCATATGTAAATCATTAACATAAAAATAAATTATTCACTTTTATATAGATATTAAATTTTATCTAAATGATATATTATTATTTATCATGTATATTATTTGTTCACAAACCCTATATCATTTCTACTAAAGTTGTTTTACATTTTGTGATATTTGATTAACTAGAGAAATTTTGATAAATCTCTATGTTTCACTCAATGAAGATAATTTTTCGATAATGAATCTTGTTCATGAATTAAATTGATAATTTGATAAATGAATAAATATTTGTAAATTCAGTGAAGGGTGGGGGATAAACATTATATAACTCTTCAACACTTCGATAGGTCTCAAGAGTCAACTCATTTATAAAAATTAAATAGGTTTCTTACAGAAGTTTTAAGAAGTATTTTAATTGGTCTTGACAACATCAGTATTGGATGGGTTTTTTACATAATAGTTTTAAACTATCCGGAAAATGGATCCTGACTATATAGGATTTCATGTTTCTGAAAAATAAAATCAAATAATTAAGATCTTATTTTATTTATAATTTTGTTATATTATTATTCAATATATATTCAACATGATATTATCTCATGTTTACATTAAATATTTGTTGGTTGATTAAATGGAATATTTTTTCAGTTATTTATCTTTCTAGAGTAATTATGCCTTATCTAGTTACATTTTTAATTGTATTAATAAAATAATTTTTTCAGTTATTTACTTCTCTTTATTTATTTTCTGTCATTTTTTCATGAATCCCTATTTTTACATAACCCTTAGTAAGCATTCATTCTCACCCCAATTTTGTTTCATTTCATAGAAATTCATAATGGGTATTTTCAGTTGTATAAAAGCATAAGCTAATAAGAATAATGATATTCCTGAAATATAATATTTTATATTTTTTTTAAATGTAATATAGAAATCATTTATATAAAAATATAACTAAGACTACTATATTATTCAGTCATTTAGGATTGTATTCCCTGTATATTATTCCAATATAATAAATAATATACTAGATATGGGCTACTAGGGTCAGGGTTGTTAAAATTCTTCACATTAGGGGTTCTTATCTTAGTTTGATATATTTTAAATATGACTAAATTGAATAATCGCATAAATTAATATGCACCAATAATTGGAAAAGGAACAATTACCATAAGTGAACTAAAAAAGATAGAGTTATTGATATTCCTATTTATTAGGATGACTAGAATAAAAAATTGTTTTATATTATTTAATGAAGTTGAAAAAATATACAATATAGATAATTATTCTAATAATGAACTATTAAAAGGAACCAATTTATGATTGAAAAGTTAAAACAGATTGAAGTTTGGATTCCATGAATCGAAATATTATACTATTTTAATTTATTTATTTATTGATAATGTAGATATGTTGGTGGATATTCAACAAAAACAATACATTGATTTTATGAAATTGGAACCAGTAATGATCGATTGGTTATATGATGTAATTGTGATGAGATATTCAAGAGTCATATATGTAAAATTAATTTCCTATGATCATTATATTATCATTGGAGATCAAGACCACCATTCCTGGAAGGTGTATATACAGTGAAACCAAAAAAAATTAGTAATGACATAAAAAGAAAATAAGTTTTTCATATTATATAGATACATTGTTGGAATAAATAATGAATTATAATTTTATAATATTATTTTAGAGTCAATTTATTTTAAGTGTCAATAATTTTTTAATGTAGTTCATTTTTTCATGTCAAATTTGTTTTAACATATGGCAAACTTATTAGTATTATTTTTAGTAAATAATATGTTAAGAAACCTATCCAAATATTAATATAATGTTGAAATATGTGGACTAAGTATAATAACTATTAATGTATATTCCTTGGTTTCTTGGAAAACAGAAAAGTAAATAAATTATTTTGGTATTGATAAATAGAAGATGTAACAGTTTGAAAGATAATTATTTTCAATATCACATGAAATAAATCAATATAATAAACTATATAAGGCATTGTAGTAGATTAATATAATAATAAAAACTAATTTTGATTTCATGATGAATTTCTGACATATGTCCTTCTATTTAAACAATATTAATTTTCAAACACATATTTTATGGTAGTAAAATATCAAAAAAAATCAATTTTATTTGTATGGGTAAAATTATTATAGTCAATTGATACTTGAGAATGTAAGAGGGTTCTGTACATGGAAGTAATATAGGAATAAATATTGTTAACAAATGAAAAAAATAAAATTATTGTATATCAATTTGATATAATGTCATATTTAATTAATTAAATTTAAAAGGGGTGCTCATCGGAGATAGTTGTATTCATGTATAAAAATAATGTGTATATTGTATATTCTGATACTACAGAAGAATTTATTTGAAATTTTTAGTTATTTTTTCTATCTATTTAATACACATCTATAATTTGAATTATTATAATATTATCAATAAATATAATATTATGATATTGGATGTAGTAATTACATCTATGTTCTAATAGTGGGAAATGAATATATAATAATTAGAAGGTTGATTTTATAAAATTAGAGCTAATGTGTCGATGGTGAATATGTTTTATGTAGTGAATGTTGGAGTATTGTGAATGTGGGTTCCCAAAATCAAATTTATGTTGAACTATTATATTAATATATCATGTATATAGATACAAATGAATGATGATATCACATAACCACAGTGCTAAAATATATTAATTCACTATTTATATGGTATTCACACACGGGTTTTAATATTGCCGTGATCCCAATTAGTGTTGGGTCTTGGTTGTTATGATTGATAAATAGGTGTGACAGGTTTGAGGTTTTAGGACAACTTTTTTGAAGTTCATGTTTGGGACCAAGTTTAAATTTTTAATGTTTGGAAACTTTGTGGGTTTTAGGTTGGGGCAAGGACACCACACGATTAGCAGAAGTCATGCGATCATCCGAGGTACCTATGCGTCACCTCTGGAATGGGTGGGATCCACCATACTATCCTTGTATGGCCTCTTGAGTTGTGCGTGGTTACTATAGGTTTTCCCAACATTGAGAATAATTAATGCATTACAGAGGTGATAAAATAAAATAAGGAAAATGAAGCAAAACTCAATGAAATGTTTTTATATAATAATAACAATAATAATAATATATGAAAATATTATTATATTTATTATTAGTGTTAAGAATTAAATTTTATTATGTTATTAGTATTGATGTTATTATTTTTATTATTAAGAATACTATTATAATTATTGCAAATATTATTATTAGGTTTTATTATTTTATAATTCTATTTTTATTTTAGTTTTAATTTTTATGGTTGCTCCCCATAGGTACGTCGCGCCCCCTTCCCTCACCCCTACTATCATTACACTCTAGCTCCCCTCCTCTTACCCACATCATTCCACCATACCCCCGTGGCCAGATCTCATTACTGGTGACCACCACCAGTATACCTCTCTTCTCCCTATAAGGTGCGCTAAATCTACTGGCCTCCCTCTTCCTTATGCAGCACACCGAACTGACCAGCCACTCTCATCCATGTGTAGTACGCAGAATCCTATGAATTCATACATTGGTGACTGTAAAACCACCACCCTCCCTCATGTGACCCTACAATTATAACCCCTCCCTCTAGTTGTTTATTTCCGCTATTGGATGGGTGTATCATTTTTCAGCATCTAAGGTTCCATTTTAGGTTTTTGATCTTGAGTTGTTTGGTTTAATTTTTTGTTTAGGTTCCTATTTGGCCTCCATGTGTGGTGTGTTTGAGGTGAACATGGGATTCACATCATATCCATAAAGATATTTACTTGAGTTAGGTGGTTATAGGCACAAAAATTATTTTATGAGTTAATTATGGTAGATTGTTTAATTTTTCATGTTTTATGAAATATATGGGGGGTGGGTGAGTGGCCTTTGAAGAATATTTCCATGTGTTTGAGTTGAAAATTTTAATTCTGCATGTGAAATTGGGTATGTTTTGGTTCAAAACCCATGGTTTCATCATGATTTATTTAATGGTGAAAATGATCTATTGAATTACATATGTGATTTTTTGATTGTATAAAAATGAAAATGATGTTTGAGAAAAAATTTATTGTTAGTTGGATTTTAAAGGGAATAATATTAGTGTATTTTGTGGTATATAATTGTTACTAGTATTATAAATATATTATTAAGTGTTTATGTGATTTATCAAATTTTATGAGTGGTGTGAACCATGTCTTTGTATGGGTTTACTGTGTATTTGTTTTAATGAGGAATTATTCATATGAAATTGGGTGAATTTTTGTTGTGAATTTGTGATGTTCTAATTCTAAGGGTTTTATAAATTATTCAATTAGTTTGGTAAATTATAAAAGAGGTGCTATGTATTTTTTGAAGATATTTGATATTCTTTTGATTTTAAAAAGGACATTATATATGGAATTGGTTTGAAATTTATGTAATCATACGACTTTCTCTTTTTGAAATATTTATTTAATTGAGGAATTGATTTATTAAATTTTGTTTGTGATGCGAATCATAATTAAAATGTGATTCTGTGTGTGTTTGGGTTTGGTATTAAAGAGATTATTTTTGATGTATTTTGGATGTAATGACATAGGGGGTTTCTTGAAATTATTTTTATAATTAGTTTAAATGATTTATTGAATCATTAAAGTGGTGCATATCCTGATTTGAAATGTTATTTTGGATTGAATTTGATCTTAAAGAAAGTATTCATGTTTAAAAATGGCAACTTTTATGTTTATAACACATTTTTTATCTTGACAAGCGTGAAAGTGATATATTATGTGAACATAGAACTTGAATAAGCAATAGATAAAGCCTGGGTAATTAGGTTGGCGAACTAGGACTGGTGTGAAAGTGATTTGAGGCAACTTTAGTCAGGTATCACTTAGCATGATTGATGACTAAAAACCTAACTAAATATATGGATGATTAGTGGAGACCACTAGCGTTACTGGGATGTCATCTACTAGTGGGTTATGCATGAGAACGCTAGTTTTCCTGGTTCGTATTCCTCTTTTCACCGATACATGAGGTTCTAGAGTCCCATTCCTTGATAGTATCGATAGTGCCCCCCCATTTTTAGTTATATTTGGATTTTTAGTACTCGCCATAAGTATACATTGTCACATTTGGGTTACTCCAAAACCAAAGGTGATTTGATTTAATGTTGATTTTTTTGAAATTGATTTCTATTTAATACTAGATTCATGGAAACTTATTTTACCTTAAGGTTTCATACATTTCGAGAATTTTTCTTTAATATTTTATTCATTAAAATTGTTCATACATTTCCATTCATTTATTAAAATTGAATGTTTATTTTTCTTATAATTTTTCAAGAATGGAATCATTTTTGGGTGGTATCCTACTCGTAATTTAGCTCACACCCAATATACACTATTTGGTGTATGTAGATATTATTGCATGTTTGTTCCAGGTAAAGTAAGGAAATTTAGTATTGGTGGTTTGACTTTCTAGTGAAATTAGATTTAGACATTGTGGTGGTATCTTGAAAATTTTCATCCTCTTGTTGCATTGAGGTTTGGTATAGAGTTCTGTTCCCCTTTTATTTTTGTACATTTTTATTTTTTTCAAAAGTTGTAAATATTTTGGTCTAAAAATTGATTAGGGCCTATTTGGTTATGTATTTTTAGATTTCTATTATTTATATTATTAGTTGTTTTAGGACTACTTTTTTTGGTAAATCATTCCCAAACATTTATTTTATACTTAGGCTCTTGTACCATCCCATGGTGATCAAGAACACCCTTTGAGACTTACCACAGACCGGGTCGGGTGCTGGGTCGGATGTCGACCTAGCTTGGTACGTGAAAAAATGATATCAAAGTAGGTCACCCTCTTTTTGGTCATGTTCTTAAGAAAGATTTTGAGTAGATAGGAGCGAGGAATGTCATAAATTTACATTCTGGTTATAAGTAATGTGTCTTGATAGAACACATCATGATATGAATCAAGTTATGAGCCGAATTCTGGTTTCATATGAATATTATAGAACTTTTGGTTTCTCGTTTTTTAGTTAAATGAATATAGAGTTGGGTTAATGGCCTTAGTGAGCTCACCAAGCCTAGAAAGCCATGTGGGGCTTGAATGATTACCCTATAACACTCCCTTTGACAGTGGTGTGACCAACGTATTACTTCAAACCATATCTCCTAGACACCCATCGATATTAGTTCCCTTTTGTATCCTCTTGTGTTTCCATGGGGTCTAAGAATTATTTTTGAAAAAACCCATGTTTGAAAAATTCAAAAACTGGATTTAAAGTATAAGTGATGTGATTTTCAGAATGTAGAAAAATAAAATTTTCTATGTAATTGAAAATGATTTAAATGGACTTTGTTAAACAATTTAATTATGTTTAAAATGTGATAAATTCATATTTGAAGAATAGATTGAATGGAATTAAAAGTTTTGGGATTTATCCATGGGATTTAAAAATGGATTATGATTTGGTATGTAGTGTTATTTTATAATGGTTCATGAATTTTTTTCAAATTTCTTAAATAAGGATGAATGAGATTTTATAAAAATGGGTTTTATGAAATGGATTCTGATGTAAAACAGGGAGTGTTTTAAAGTGAAATGAAGTTCATTTAAATTGATGTGTGAGTGTTGAAAATGATTTTCTTGAATGATTGATGTTTTAATGAATGGTTTCAAAATATTCAAAACTTTTTCAAATATTGTGTATAGTGTTTTAGAGAAGAGGTAGAAACGGTTTTTTTTTATAATAGTATGTTTTTTTGAAGCCTTAGTGTTCTCATAGTTGACCACATGCATGGGTGATATGAGTAAAAGTAGATGACTGGTTTGGGTGGCATGAGAACATGCATGTGTGAGGCCCATTGGATACCATTGGTGAATGTGAAACCCACCAACCATGTTGATTTTAACAGATGATTTTTAATGAAAATTTGTGCATTATGATAATCGATGTCTATGGGGTGTTTCCTTCATACTTTAGGGGAATTTTGTTGTGATGTGTGTATAGTTTGAAACCCCATAGTTAGAATGATGTTTTTTGTTTGTATCATATATTGGTTGGTTTGAAATAATTGTTTGTGGTATCTTTTTAGAATTTTTTTGGGAATCATTTGTGGTGTCTCCCTCATGTCTTTTCTTTTGGTTTGAAATTTTTTTTGGACAACGATCTTATTTGATGGGATACTTGGTCTTTTTCCTCAATTTATTCTGTACGCCCCCAAAATGAGTTGACACAGGACTAAGGTGTGGACATGGGTAATTTTCCATTATCAGATCCTTCGGTTGTTCAATGTGGGAACTTTCTACATGAGTTTTGGGTTGAGTCCACCCCTCTTCGTCTTCAAATAATTAAATACTCTCTAAGTGGGGGTGAAGATACAAGAGGATTTGAAGGAATTATTAGCTTCTATGAGACATTTGAGTTGTAAATGGTGATTTTTGACAACATTATCCTGAGAGGCCTGCGTAGAAGTAGTGAATGGAAATATAGTGGGTAAAATGGGAAGCAGTCTATGTTTTTGGTGTTGGATGTTGTCCTAAAGAGGTATTTGGATCTTTTATCAGTTTCCTAATCTGAAAATGTTAATTTTAGGCCACCAATGTGGAGAACCTAGTTTTATGAGGCCTTTATGGCCATTTTTAGGTGTCATGTGTTTTTTAGGACAGAATTTAAATTCATTTTAATTGCAAGGACTCTTATGTTGCTGTAGTCATGTTTGGTGGTTTTCTTTAGATTCGTGTTCATTCCCAAATGAGAAGGAGGGTGTTGTGGGGACTTTATAGATATAATATTTTACCAAAATGGGTTGTTCCATTCAGGGAATTATGATTTTTTCAATTTTTAGTGAAATAACATTTTATATACCCTTCCTTTTTTTGTTTTTCATTTGATGTCGAAAGGGGTGATTCCTAGAATTCTTGTAAACAAATTTCATAATGATTATTTATGTTGAGGTGAATCAGTTTATAAGGGTTCTTCTGATTCATTGGTTTTTTTGGATCACAGTGTGGTTTTATATAACACCAGAAGAAGAAGTTCTTCTTGGGGGTATAAATATTTGACTGTGAGGTAGGATATGCTTAAACCCTAAGATCTCTAGCCATAGGTACCAGAGCGAAGCTAAAACGTGTTCTAGAACACTGAGGGTTTACATAATCCCGGTCTTATATTTATCATCAATTTTGGAAATGGAGTCAATTCAAATAAACTTCTTTAGTGGTCTCATTCAAATTGGTACTGTTTTGTGGAAGGATTTATGGGGACCCAAATTCATTGCTGTGAACTGTGTGGGTGAAAGAGACCCCCTTTTATATAACGAGGACTGTTGTATCATTTTCATATCCCATTTTATTATACCCTGGTGGGTGTGAGTCTTTTTCTGGTTCCCCATATAGGGTTACACTTGAGAATCGATCTGAATTTTGGATCGGATCATCTATGTATGGTAATCCATATAGGAATGGTGATCCATGTAATTTCTTCTATCTGGTATGGGGTTACTTTTGTTAGTCCCCTAATTTTGGGGGATTTTTACTATGTGGGAATTTCCAAATCTATCCCAAGTCATAATTTCTATATCAATTTATGATAATAACTTAAGTTGGATGGTTCCAATAGTGTTGAGACCCACCATAGGTCTCCCTGAATCCCATGGAGTAATCTTATGTTAGTCTACTTTAATTTTTGGGAGTCCATTTGAGCCTCCATATATTGGTATTACAATCAATTCTTTGTTATTGGTTGGATAGTAATGGTGGAGAGTCCGTTCGAGCTTCCCCACAGGGTGTGCCCAACATCTATGTGGTAATAAATTTATGTGATTATTCTTCAAGATGTGGCTTTCTTTTGTTTTCGTGTTTAAGGAAAGTGGTGGGGGTTCTGTTTTGTAGTTTTTGAGGTGTTTTAACCTAATATGTTGTATTTTTCATTATGGGGAATCCATTTTCCTTTGATAGATATAATGGAGGTGTTTTAGCTTTTGGGGACAGGTGGCACATAGTGGGGAGTCCATTCGGGTCCCCTTAGATTAATATGAAAGTCATTTATTCTTATTGATTGTGTCCTTACTTATCTCTCATTTTTTGATTGTCATGAAACTCTCTCATCTAGAAGGATTCATTGGTTATATTTTCTAAATATTATTGGTATGGATTTCTGAGGGTGGAATGCATTATGGTGGTGAGAATTTTTTTACATAGATATTAATATATCCTTGTTTTGTGTATGGGTCAGGCCTCAGTTGTCTTGCTCAGGAACCGAGCTTGATATCATTGTGGTTTCCAAACAACTTTGTTGATGTTTGGGTTTGGGTCTTGAATTTAATTTTTTTTGTTTGGAAACATGGCCGGTTTTAGGCTTTCCCATGGACATCACAAAGTTAGCGAAATCCATGCAGTCTGCCCAGGTACCCATGCAGTCACCTATGGAATTGGCAGGACCCACCACATGGTATGCAAATAGTTTCATGAATCATGGGTAGTTACTAAACAGTTTCCTATTATTAATAATTATTAATGCATTAATGGGGTGATAAAATTAAATAAAGAAAATGTTGTAAAACTCAATGAATTGTTTTTTATATAATAATAACAATATGAAATTTATTTGAGATTATTATTATTATTATTCTTAGTGTTCATAATATAATGTTACTAAGTTATTAGAAATTATATTATTATAATAATAATAATTATTTAGAATATTATTATAATTATTAAAAATATTTTTAAATGATATTTTTTTATTTGACTTTTAATTTTTAGGGTTCCCCCTTGGGTACATCATACCCCTTCCCTACCCCCACCCCCATTGCACACCATCTCCCCTCCTCAGACCCATGTCGCACTGCCCTACATACTTGGTTAGATCTCTCTTCTGATGACCTCCATTGGTCCGCCTCCCACCTCCCTGTGCGGAGCACCGAACCGACTGGCCTCCCACCTCCTTGTGTTCTGTAACAAACTGACCATCCCCCCTCCTCTATACATTTCACACTGATCCCACTAACCTCCTACTCCAGTAACCAAAAAATCACCTCCCTCACTCATGCGACCATACCATCGTACCCTCTCCATCCAGTTGTTTCATTCCCCTATTTGTTTTGGGTTTCCTTTTTTAGGGGATAAAGTTCCATTTAAAGTGTATGATATTTATTATTTCCGTTAATGTTTTGTGATTAGTGTCTGATTTGGTATCCTTGTGGTGTTGTTGAGGTGCAGATGGGATTCAAATCATTTCTATCATGTTCACTCAAGGTCGATGATTCCATTCATAGACATTATTTGACGATTAAGTTATTCTTTCTTGTTTAGTTTCTCAGGTTTTATGAAATATATGTGGGGGCGTTCGTGGTATTTGAAAAACCATTCTCATGCATTTGAGACAAAAATGGATTTTTACATGTAAAGATGGGTATCTTTTTGGTGGAAACCCTTAGTGTTAATCTTGAAATTTGAGGTGAATTTTGAAAATGATGTTTTTAACTATATAGGTTTTTTTTGTATAAATCATGCGAATAGTTATTGGAAAAATTATTTAGTGTGTGTTGGACTTTGGAGGGAAACAGTTGAGAGAATTTTTTCATTAAATCTTTATTTCACATCATAAAAATATTTCATTAAGTGTTTATATGACATAAAAAATTGTATGAGTGGTTCATACCACATATTGTTAAGGTTTTATTCGGAATTTGTTATTTTAGATATGAAATTGGTTGTGTTTTTTGTGTAAACACATGCTCTTCTAATTTGAAGGGTTTTATAAATTATTTATTTGGTTTTTAAAATAATATAAGAGGTCAGAAAGTAGTTTTTGAATATATTTGATATGAATTTTATTTTATAATGTATTTTACAAGTGGAATTGGTGTTTCCTTCATGCATGACCACATTGAACCCTTTTTAAATATTTTATTAATCAAGTAAATGATTTATTTATTTGTGTTTGAGTTGAAAATCATCATTTGAAGGATTTTTGTTATGTGTATGGGTTTAACAAGAGGATTTTGTCTTTATTTTAGGTCTAAAGCCATGTTGGATTTCTTGAAATGATTTAATGAATCATTAATGTAGTGTGTATCGTGATTTGAAATGTTTGTTTTCATGCATTCAGTTTTATAGAAAGGATTCAAGTATTCAAATAGAGGATTTAGTGTCTGTAGTACATTATTTGGCTGAGAAAATGTCTAAGTAATATATTATGTTAAATTGGAACTAAAATAAGCACTAAGGGAAGCTCATGTAACTAGGTGGGTGGGGTATGACTAATGTGCTCGTGATTTGAGGTGGCTTTGACCTGATATCACATAGTGGGTTTGACAACTACATCTCTAACTAAATATATGGATGAAGAGTTGGGACCATTATGGCTATGGGGATGTCTCTTAATAGTGTCTTATACATGAAAACGTTGGTTTTCGGGGTTCTTATACCACTTTTCACCAAGACATGAGGTTCAAGAGTTCCATTACATGCTACTACCAATAGGCCTCCTCCCATGTATATGACACTTTTTATATTTGGATCCCACCATTGGAAAATGGTTTGGCATTTGTGATACTTAAAAATAAAAAGAGATTTGATTTAAGGATTAGTTCATTGAAACTACTTTCCATTTCATGTTTAATTATTTGAATCTTCATTCCCATTAATGATTCATTCATTTTGGGTCATTTTCATTAATGTAATTTTCATTAAAAGTGTTCATGAATTTCATTTATTTTTTTAACCAAAATTTCTATTTGTCTTATAATTTTTAGATCATTGAATCATTATTGGTTTGCATTCTACTAGGCAATTTTCTCACATAAAACATACACCCTTACGTATATATAGATCTTGTTTCATGTTTTTTCATTGTAAATGATAGACGTTTAGTTTTGGAATATTTGGTTTCTAGTAAATTTCTATATTGATAATGGTGGTTGCGGCTTAAGGATGTGGGTCCTCACATTGTATGGAGGTTCTATATAGAGTTTGGTTCTCCTTCTATTGTTGTAGTTTTGTAGTTTTGAGAGATGTTTTATGACTTTAGATATGAATAATTTTAAGGGTTTATTTGGTTATGTAATTTCACTTTTGGCTTATTCATATTGTTATCTATTTCATGACTATTTCTTCGGATTAATTCTTCTGAAACCATTATTTGATAACTAGGTACATTTGAAAGACTATGAGGACCGAGAATTCTTTTCAGTCCTTGTTGCGGACCAGTTCAGGTGCGAGGTCGGACTGCGACCCAGTTTGGTTCCTGAAAATGGTAATGTAATTTACTTATTTGTCATATAAAAGGGTTATATTAGTTCCACGATATAAAAAGAAACATAACATACATTGATTGAAATATTATTCACCAGTGTTATGTTATGGATACCTCGTAAAAATTTACACATATGATAAATTTGTATCATGTTTTTTGGGATCATAATCATTGTTGAATAATATCATGAAATTTTTAATTTGTGATAAAATTTTTAGGGGGTCATGATAGAGATAACACCAATTTAAACACAACATGTTTTGGGTTCAATATATATTCCCATATATGTGCATGGGTATTGGAATCGTGATTTTAGAGCATTATAAATGTGTATCATATGATTTATATATTTTATATTATATGAAAATCAATGAATGTTTGTTATGGGGAGGGAAATGGAATTGCCTTTGTAATAGGTAAAATTTCATTAATTGAATGGTAAATATAGTATTTTTCTCTTTTGAAAGGAAGATATATATTAGGATTAGTTTTCATATAAGACAACACATTTATTAAATCTTGAAACATAGATAAAGTAGGAAGGTCAACCAAAAATATCCATTACACTTGTTTAAAAATAAATTAGACTGTATGATTACTAATATTGGTTATTAAATAATCAAATTAAAAAATATTTTTATGACTCTTCTAAAAATAACCAATTAATAAAGACATCCCATTTTGTTTTAAAAACTTTTATATGTATAAATTATATTCAAAACATTTTAAATCGATTTTAACATAATTTATTTATATAACCAATGTTAATATTCAACTACACCAGGTTTTAACATTTTTTATGTATATTACTAATGTGAAAACATTGATACGAGAATTATTTTAACATCTGTTATTTATATACCATATTTTATAATTAGTATTTCATATTTGTAGTTTGTTTTTTAGTTTTTTTCATAATGAATTTCTCAATATATAAGATGCTTCATAAATTTGAATACATCACCAACAAACATAGTTTCATTTACATGATATATTATATTTTTTACTTTCTGTCATTATTTTCAACCTCTTATTTCCCCATCAAATTTTCTATATTTTATCAATTGACAATTTCAAAATGTTATTTAAACTCATCATTTAATTTCATTATTTTTATTTTTTATTATCAGTTAACATATTGATAATTTTTCATATGATGAATAATAAGTCTTATGATCTAGTTAAAAAGATAAAACATCTACATGATATTCACCAAACAATATGAATAATTTCTTATCAATATTCATTGGGGTTAAAGCATCAGTTATACTTTATAAAGAATTGAAATATTGAAAAAACATATTTATACAAAGGGAAACATCAAAATAAAATAATTTAATTTGAATTATTATGTTTTGTTATTATTTTATTTTAGTTTCTAAAATTTTTATTTTTTTGATTCTCATAATTTCTTTGAGTTGGATAATATGTATATATGATTCAAAAGAAATCATTCCCTTTCAACATAATTTTTCAATAAAACTAATATAAAATATTGTTAAATTTTAATTTTTATGTCAGAAATTAGAATAACTAACATAAAAAGACTCCAAAATAAATATTTCAACATTAGTTTATAAAATTCATCCTTTAGAGTCCCACTTTTCAAGTCACCAGTGATAACATCATCTAATAACTGATGTAAAAAAACATATGTTAAATGTGTTTTTACAATTGTGTTAAATAATAAAATATATCATTTTTGTTTTGAGAAAATTTTATGTTTCATGTTTTATGATATATCATAATAAAATGATAGTATATTTAAAAATTGTTTACTCATAATTGTTTTTCAATTATATTAATAAACATTACCTCCACATGGGAGGTGATGATTTTCTTGATACTACCCATTGTTTATGAGTACATGCCACTATTATTGATATTATGGTATAGAGTTTTTTATATAATTTTTATTCAAAATCATTCACAATAACAATTAATTGATGTTTATGTCAGAGTGGGAACCATGATGCTGGTTGCGTAATTTTAATGAATTAATTGTATAATGAATTGATTTTATTCTATATTTTTCACATTTAGAATAATAAATTTTTCATTTTCTAAATAATTGAATTCAAATGTTAGTGGGGAAATATGAGGAAATTTTTTAATGAATAAACATTTATCATTAATGGTTATCTTATTATGTTATGGTAGAATCAATTGATGATAATGGATCAGACTTTATCAAATTATATTATGTTCATGTTATTAGTAGGTAATAAGCATTAATGAAATTTGTGACCCATTATATTAATCATGAATAATATTACATTATTATTTTGATTGTTAAAATTATTTAAGTATAATGGTGAAATTTTTTATTTTATTAAAATTCCAATATATAGAAAACTATCCATAAATTCAAAGGGATATAGATTCCCTAAAATTATTGATCATTTTTCTCACTTAAATAGAGTTATAGGGAGATAAATTGAAGTTATTTGAACCCCAATCTATATGGTCCTTAAATTATAAGAAACAATTGTTCTCAATAAACCATGTAGATTTAGAAACCAAGTTCGATAATATAAATTAGCACCTGGATATTGATGATTGTTGTTTCAAATCAATTATGGGGGGAGCTGAGTACTGATGGTCTAGAATGTTTTGATATCCCACATGGTGTCATTATATTATTATGGGGATATAGAAATTTAATAATTTAAAAAAATCTTATAACCAAACAAAAATGTATTATTTACTATGTCTTTATGTCAAACACATAATGATGATCTATATGTTCTAAATTAATTAATGTAATTTATATTTAAAATGTTTTTTTTGTTTAGAGAATGATAAAAAGTGATGAAAACACTAGGATATAAATCAAGATGATATATATTATTGGCTATTTTATTTTTTGTTTTTTTATTTTGAATTCATTTAATAATAGCTTCATTAAGGTTATAGTGTTGGAATTAGATTATAAGGGATCCTTGGTCTGGGTACCCAATGCTAATCCTGTGATTTCACCATTATAATGGTGTTCTACTAGCTTTAATCCCAACATTAGGCAACCCAAAACCCTCTATAAACATAACTCACATGTATTTCATATTGGTAAAAGAATAGGCCAATTAGTATATAAAATTAAACAAACATCCTTTCATCACAACCAATGGTTATGAAATTGAAAAAATAATAATAATGGAGTTGACAAATGGTCCTACAACAATCCAGATCAAGAATATGAAAAAAATAAACAATCCCTAACTAAACTTCCCCAACAATCACATTACCTAGAACAATGAATACTACTCTATTATGAAAGTAACTATGAGAATGAATGGCTTGGATTCCCGAGGAAGAGTGGTTATGAATAAAGGGAGGAAATAAGTGCTTTGTGGTGTCACTCTAGCATCTCAAATCATCCATCAGGGCTCTTCTTGGTCTTAGGACTAACCTGATGTATGACTATGATGTGAATATTAAGGGTTTTTCATTAAACCCTCTGCTTCTAATGTAATTACTTTTCTATTTCCCAAAATGGTCCGGATGTGTTAATTTACACAATGTGTAATGTGAGAACATTCACTATGGGAGAAGGCTTCAGGAATTTCGATGCATCTCTTACAAAATAACATCTCTTGAAGAACAAATTTTATGTAATGAATCTAAAAGATGTGTAAATTATCTGCTCTATATTCACATCTCCTCTGCATCATCAAAAAACCGTTGTCATGCTAATTTACATCACAACCAGTATAAAGGGTGTTTTGGATCTTAAATTCATCTATTTTTTTCTTATTTCACAATGAAAGGTTGTGTCCTACTATAAATAATAATATAAATAAATTTTTTTTCACAAATTATAATGTTAAATAAATTATTTTAATAAATGAATAAATTAAAATACCCTAAAGGATAGAATGGAATACAGATATCTTGTTTCTTATTTGTTTACAATCGATATTTATCACTATTGATCTACATAACACACATTAAACCAAATTAAAAAACATATGGATTAAATTTTATTTTTAAATATTAATTAAATTACATGAGATACTCAAGTCGATAACATGGATATTTCATTCCAAATATATCCTTATATAATTTATATGATGTGAAATATTTTAATCTCTCATCCTTGGAATCTTACACTATAATACTTCTACTTATAGAGGAAATGGTTAAAGAGGGTAGATACCCTAATTTATAGGAAAAATAATACCTGAAATAATATTGGTTTTTAGATTGTTTCATTTTCAATATTTTTCATATTATAAGTATTATGAGACACACGTATTATATAATACATGGGATGGGTTGAGTTTTATTTAATTACCTATGATGCATGGTATACTGTCTATACAGTATTCAAGGTTCAACATTGTTCTAGTAAAATTATATAAATCCAACTCTCACATGGATACCCTCTCTAAAAATTTCATTGAATATAGAACCTACCCAATAAAAGCTTCCTCTTTTTCTTGCTACCATCAATGACGGAAGTATTTGGTGAATGGATATATTATCATCTGACCTAATATTCTATATGTGTTACCTTGAAGGATATAATTTTTTTAATACATTCAACAATAAAAACATTATCTATTTAAAATATAATAATTTTGTTCTCCATAATCTGCTTATTTTACTGTTAAAAACACCAAAACATCATAAAACTCTATTGAACATTATTTTTTCCATATCCCATATAAACCATAGATAAAAAAATAAATATTAAAACCAAAAACCAAAAACCAAAAACCAAAAAAAAAGTATTAATATATATATATTTAAAAATGATATTCGTCAACCCCAAAATAGAATCCCAACAATGTACCTTATAATCCTCTACCAAAAATATGATTTCTTCTATATAATTTTTGGTATATTACACAAGAACCTAAATCATTAATTGATTATTTTATTAAAAATTATATCATACATCAACAAGTAAATCCAATATTAAATCAACATCCAAAAATGAAATTCATATTTGAAACTCAATTAAAAAATTATCTTCTTTGTGTGAGGACCCATTTTTTTGGTTATTGAACATGGTTTCTAAAAAGGATTAACATATAAAACATCAAATGAAAGAATATGCATAAAGGTATAGTGGAATATAATGTATATAAGTTATTAATATTTATTTGAATCTATTTATTTATGTGATGAGGTAATAATGAATAAATAAATAAAATTATTGATGTTACATAAAATTAACATTAATGTTTTCAAAGGATACATTATGTCCATCAAAATGAGATACAAGAGTAAAAAAGATATTTTTATAAATGAAAAATTTTCCAGAGGTACTAGTCATTGTAATGGAATATTGGATGCATCTAGAATCAAGTACAATAAAATCCTAGAACATCAGACCATGGTCGAACAAATTGAACTATGTGGGAGCCCTAACTCATATATAAATGAATATAGTGGATTCTATTTCAATGTACTAGTGAATATTCAAATTATGATACTATAATATTATATATATTCTTATCCATTTGTAACATATTGTTTCTTCAACCATTGATGTTATTGTTTCTCATGGAAAATTATTGTGTTATGAAACAAATTAAAACCATATGATCCCTCATTTTGTGATTTATATTTTTCTATTCATTTTTTTGTTGTGTGACATGATTGAATTTTTTTTTGAGATATTTTCTAATGGTTATTTGGATTCATAATTTTAGATACACTCATATGAGTTTTTGATCATTCACTTCTTCATATGCAATTGTTTTGCATTTGTGTTCTGCAATTAAATTTTGGGATTGAGGGGATGTAGTTTATAAGTAAATATTCAAAACAATTATTATGTAATAGAGTTATTTTAATAAAGGTGGTTCAATGTTTAAATTATGAAAAAAGTATTTCCATTAATTTATCCTTTTTTAATTATATTGAAGAATTTAATTTTTAAATGTTGTAATAGAAGAGGAAAATGTGAAGTTGTAGAGTTTGGGTGTTTTGATGTTGGATTATATAATATGTGTTTGGAGGACTACTTATTACCAAAGGATCATTATTTCAAAATGATCAAAGATAAGCTAGATATAATGTTAAATTGGGAATTATAATGTCATGATATTATTTTTGTGGTGTATTCTTAATGATAATTTTTTATATTGTGGCCATAAACCTAGATTATATAAAATAAATTATTTTAATAATGGTGAAACATGAAAACATTTATGATAATCCTTCTATAATAAACAATTTTTTATGTTATAGTGACTTCCCACCATGATTATGTTTGAGGGATTTAAAATTTCAAATTATAAAGGCATGTTCAATGTGATCCTAAATCAGCTATAGTAAATATGGTCGGTTTTCTCAAAAGTTTAGTGGTATTTAATTCATGTATCATAACATCCATAATCATGGAATTAAATAGTAAATATATTATTTGTTTTGTTAAAAAAATGTAGTCATCAATTTAATCAATGACATAATTCTGAATATAGGGATACAAATAGTTGATATTTTATGTTAAAATAATAGTGATTTCAATATGTAAGAAAAGATACCATCCACTAGGAGAAGTTGGGTAATGATAGGGTAAATATAATAGATTAAATAGAAGTATAATTATTTTATCACAATATTTTTATATGTTGGATCTATTGAGTGTAGTCACCAATTATTATATACTTCTAAGGGAGCTTTTTTAACATTGGGGAGCATGGTTTTACTTTCATTTAAAAAATATACAATTTTATGGGAGGGTGAATCAT
Source organism: Viscum album (assembly GCA_963277665.1). Taxonomy (NCBI): domain Eukaryota; kingdom Viridiplantae; phylum Streptophyta; class Magnoliopsida; order Santalales; family Viscaceae; genus Viscum; species Viscum album. Next base: position 1,346,069,144 of record OY728148.1, on the reverse strand, counting down.
TAATTCTAAATATCATAAATTTTATAGGGTTATGTATTTTTAATTTTGGTGATTTATTTCTATCTCTATCCAATGTAATATTCATGTGAAACCTTATGTATTGAATCCTTGGTAAGGTTCTCCTTGTGTATAAATATGTTCATGAGGATGTTGGAAAAAATAATTTATGAATTTAAATATTGATTGGTTGTTTTCTAAAATAATAATATATATGAATTACAACATTTCAATTATATAACATGAATTATTTATATTTTTTATTTTCTATGTGGATAGTGTGGAAAATTAAGGTTTAATTGGGTTATTTTGATATATAATAACAAAAAAATTTCCAAACCAATGTTTTGGATGGTATCATGCATTTTTTAGAAACAACATTAATAAAAAGAATGTTATGCCATGTCCATTTGTGTTAAATTAGTGAGAAAAATTTAAATATTTTTACAATAATAGTATATTTGAAGATCAATTCGATTATTTATAGAACATTCTAGGGTTTCCTCAAAAACATGTACTAGATTGTTTTATCTAACATGAATGGAAATTAACAAAGGAAATGGATTCTTGATTTAGTTTATATAGTTATAGGGGACTATAACTCAATAAAATTTGTAAGGTACCCTCCAATTCATTTACTTAATAAACAATTCCACAATGAAGGTGCTTGCTTTTTATACAAATTGATGTCTGATTGTATCATGTGGTGTTTTAGATAGAGTTCCATGGTAGAGGTCAATAATGAAATGAATATCTAATTTATTTACTCTTATAATGGATGTGAATATATTGAAATGCAGTTGTATAAATTGTTATATAAGAATATAATATAATAATAAATTTATGTGTTTTGAACAAAAGATATGAATAGAGTAGGAAATTTAATGAACTGAACAATTATTAAGGGAACCATAAATAAGAGGTCAATTTTGATAATTTTAAATGAAATTTTGAATGATTTAGGTAACTATTGGTCTATTCTCATGAATTGATATCCTTATAATCCTACGGGGAGAATCATCTATATGAACCTTATTATATAATAATAGTGAACTTCATTCTTCAATCTATTCACAATTAATTCATATTCCATTGTTGATGTCATGGATATGGATATGTTTTATTCTCTATACTTGATATGTTTCATAGATGGAAATGAAAATAGTACAAAAAATTCAATAAAAATATGATGATTACAATTTGATTATAAAACATAATCTTTTATGAGGGTATAATGTTGAAATATTTGAGTAATATGGAATATACTCTTGGGAATGATGAACTAATAAAGTGAGATAAGGATTCCTTTGGAAGATTCTCTATGGTATTATTCTAGTCATATATTATAAAAAATGATATTTGATAGTTACAACATTGTCCAAAAATGGGAGATAACTTTCATATTTTGGAAGAAGAATTTTTTGATATTCTAGATTGATAATGAATTGGAATACTCAGTTCAACGTTTTGGATGAATGATGAAGAAAACAAATAGTCCCTTAAATTAGTAACAGGATTTCAATCAAATATATCACACGATATATGATGAAAAAATAAAAAAATACTAACATATATGTATGTTCAAACTATGATAAAGCTCCATTGCAAGATCATTATCTCAAATCAGATGAATTTTCATTGATTTTACACAATATTCAAAGACATGATTGTCTTTTAATATTATTATTTCATTAAATCTATGTATGATAAAGTAAGATGTTATTTTTATCCATCATTTAGTCACTCAAAAAACATTATAGATTTTGAACTGTTGTTATCCCTGATACTTCTTTATTGGGAAATTATTTTATCTCTAAATTATCAAATGTTTTTAAATAGAAATTTTATTTTCATTAAATCAGGATTTTATTGTCCCATGATTTTATTTCAATACATCATGTATTTATTATTCCTTAATCCATAATATTTTTTATCACTTTACATTAATGTTATGTGGTAATTGAATTAGTCTCACATATCTTTCTCTTTTATAGGGTAAACTAAACTCACCCATTCAAACAATGGATTAAATCAAATTTGTGTGACTCATATTCATTTTTTATTTGCTTTTTTCATATTTCATCATCCCTGAAAATTAATATTTATAATATATTGAGAGAATTATTGTTAATTATATATAATTCCATTATTATTGGGTTCATTCATCTTTGAGTGACATGGATACAATTTCACCACACATAGATCACTTTAATCACATGTGACACATTGAGGGAACACTTTCATTTTATTTGACTACCCATACATGAATGGAAATATCATATAATTAATTTCTTATGAAAGTCTATTATATATGGGTATCCACATGGGAATAATCAAATGTGGCCCATATTTAAGCACATATGTATTAACCTATAAATAAAATCCAAATATTATATATTTCACATAAAAACTCCTTCACTCTTATGTGAGAACTACACATAGACTAATATTATCACAAGAAACAAATATCAACTAAAATATATTTCATAAAAAAATTAAAATCATAATAACTCAATTTAAATTAGAAATTTCATTTTTACACTATACTGTAATATATTTATATTTTTAAATAGTCGTTTTCAATATATCTCAAAATAAAATAATTACGAAATATTTTAAATTCCATATATTAGACCATTCTTCCATTAAACCCTAGAATTGATTATTTCAATCAGGAATTCCATATACTAATATTTTCACCTAAATTGATAAAAAATTCAAAATTATTCATATTAATTCCATTTAAACATAAATTCCACAATAAATGATATGAATGTAAATGATTGAAAACGAAAATAATATAATGACATCATGTTATGACTCACAAATGCCTCCCTTTTCCATATCCAATAAATGTTAAATAAAAAATCGTATTAAAATTTGTTTAAAATTAGGATTTCAAAATTCTAATTTAACAAACATGTATTTATCTATGAAATCATTCAATCAATAATGATTGATCTATATGTCTCTCAAAATGAACGTATTTTCTTAAAAATTAGTTTCCAATTTTAAAACTGATTATAAAATTTTGGAGTCCTGAATTTGATAAAACCACTTCACCACATAATATAATATTACATTAAACTATCTATTTTTCTTGAGAGAGTTTTTCCCAAAGGAAATAATTTTAGAAGCTTAATTATTTAGTAAATTTAATGGATATTTTTATAAAAGTAATAAATAAAAACTCAAAAAAATAAAAATCACAAACACCAATTTCAAAAACTCAAACACTCTATCCAAGGATTAAGAGTGAATCTTATGGATATTTTTAAGGTGGGTCAAAAATTATTAATAATAGAAGTGACTACCAAAAACATTATAATGTCTAAAAAACCTATTTTTTAAAAATGAAATGGTTTAAAACAATGTAATATAAAATATTTTATTTAGAAATATAAAATAGTTATATGAAATGATAATGCACTCAAATATTTATTTTTTTATGACTAAGGAAAAGTCACATGACACAACCTAACCAACCATGGAGCCTCCAGTGAAATTTTACACTAAGAGTTCATCCACATGACTAAATCCATGATTCCTTAGTTTAATGACTTTATTCAATTGATCATAACTAATAATAATAGAGGGTTTAACTATTGTAAGCCTAATACAGTTTCATAGCTCTGAGGTGGAAAATAACTTGAAAAACATTTTGGATATATAATTGAAATACTGAAGTATATACAAGTCTTTCCTGATATAAATATTAAGATCAAAAAAAGAACTTATTATATAATCCATAATGTAAAATGGGAAATATACACTTTTAGTAACTAAAAATGTTGAACAGGATAAGGAAATCATATTAAGTGGTGTCCCCACAAAGATACCTCCAAATGTATAATTTTCCATTAATATCACCTTTTGGTATTAATAATACTCACCAAAACCACATCCATTGAGTTCGACCCCATTAATATTCCCCAAAAATTTCATATATACTCCATGTCCCCTAATACCATCTATAAATAATACATCGTCTTTATATATAATGTATGTGTGGGAATACATCTAAGGTTTTATTAATATATTCATAATATATTTGATGTTGTAAATCCATAAAAAATATAGAACAATATGTCAACTACATATATTATTACTATCATCTATTTAAGGGGAATTAAAGGAACCAATCCCTAGAAACTTTTCTAAATTAAACAAACTATATGATAAAAATAATAATTAAAAAATATATATTATACAAAAATGTTCACATTTTCTCAAAAATCACTCTCATATCCACTCAATCTCATAAATGTTTTATTCTCATAAGTTATTGATGATGTATAATTGACTAGGATGTCCCTGAATTATTAATTCAATTTATCATTAATTTTTTGAATATATAATATAACTAAAGGGTGCATATGGAGTTTTAGGAATATAATTTCATGAAATCATTAACCTATACAAATTAAACTATGACACAAATTTCCATAATAGGAACCACTCCTCACGGTGGTAAACATAATAGTTAAAGGAATTTACTAAACCATGTAAGAAGAAAAGAACAATACCATCATTGTTCTTAAAACCATTAGTGTAACTGACACCGAGAACAAATTTTAGATTGAGAGAAATTATACCCCACTACCATAACAACCTAAGAGATAAGAAACCACATTTTACATGATATGGAATTGAAAAAATGGACATATACATATTGGAATATATCTAAGGTATGAGAACACTAAACAAAGTGGATTATCCTATTTTCCCAATGATATTTAATATGGGGGATGCAAAACCCATTTATATGGGATCCAATTACATGAGTGGGTAGGGGAGGGGATATTATCTACACATATATAATAATTTAATGACTCATGTTCTGACCTATAAGCCTTTAGAATATTCCTGATAATATTACTGAAGCTAGGTGACGTATCAACATAAGAATCCTTGGCTAAAAGAGACTTGAAGTGATGATTATAAATATATTAAATATATTATGTCACCTGCTTATAGTTTTTCATGAAAATATGAATATCTTACAAGTGGAGTCTTAGATTGGATTTTTGAGACCGTAGTTGAGTCTGGAATGACATGTTTACCCGTGACATGACATAATGTTGTCCGCTCCGGGTGTTTGGGATGGAGGAGAGTTGGTAGGGTATTATGAGGTGGAAGTAGTTAATAAAATGAAATTTAATTAATTAACCTAAACCCAAAAACCCTACATCTACATTTATTTTTAGCACATGACACCACCAATAAGAGTGAACCCCCTCCTCTTATCCTCATAATCATTTTACGATGGATGGAAACAAAACCAAATCAATGAACAAAGGTGTTTTTGATCCACATTTATTATGCAGATCATCGTCAAATTGAGTAACAACACTATATTGGAATCATTCTACAATCAAAGCTTATGTTTTTTCTCAATTGGGGTAGGTTGTCTTGGTTTTTATTCATATTTCCCTTCATTTTCCATTTTTATGGTTATAGAGCCCTTATAAAATTTCTACATATCCCTTCTTTGTAGATCTACAGGTTTTAGGGTATACCAAGGTGAATCAGGGGCTTTGAAAGGACATTACCAACTCAAATTGTCTTCTACAAGAAATGGTGTCCATATAGACCTTCCATGAAGCTTTTCCTAGTAGGGTAAGATAAAATTTTGGGAATACACACCATGTAATGGGGTTAGACAAAGTGTAGTGACCAAAATCAGTGTGACCATAGGACATGTTCTAGGAAGCTATGTGAAAACACATATCCATGTACATGCACATGGAAAAAGTATACATACATGGGGTCTGGTACATGGACATAGAAAAAATATAGGGGTGGGTTGATATTTAGCATTAACACAGAGTATAGTATGGGATACAGGGAATGTATGGGATACAGTTGGTCAGTCTGTGTAGAGGAGGAACACAACTTGGGGCCGAATGATAGAGGACACAATGTCTACTGTATATATATGTAGTGTACCCCTACATGGGTTTAAAAACCATATATTCAAGATACAAATCTTGGTGCCCGGTCAGGCCCACACGTTGTGTGTTCCCTAGTGCATATAGTGTACTCTTAGGGGGTCTCCATGAGATGTTATGCCTTCAATATCTTTTTATCTGGGACTCGAATTCATGAAAATGAATACCCTATCCTAAGTCATTTTCTACATATAATGAAATGTTGTCCTTCATTTAGGAATATGGGAAATGAGGTGTTCTATTAATATCAATATTATTGTGAAGCTATGTTTCATCAATTCCTTATATCGGAGTGGTACGTGAAGAGAGATACTAGGACAAGTACTCTCCTAGAGTATTTGGGTAGAGGTATCCCTTATATCACTTTTTTTAAGAGATGGGACTCCACACAATGTTTGTGTGGGTTATTTTCCATTGTCAAGTTTCCTCAAGGGTTGTTACACCTGTAATGAACTAGGGAATTTATTCCCTTTTATATTTTTATAATTGTAAAGTGCTCCCTACTATGTTAGGGATCAGGACCACCATACTTGTTGGAGGGTATAGTCGTTACTCGCCTATTGGACCAAGGTGTATATCCTTCATTAGTGGATTTGGTAGTCCCCTATCATGTTAGGGAGTGGGACCTCTATATGTGATGTATAGGTTTAAGGGTACTCCCATATTAGGCTAGGGATTGTTCCCTCTATCCTTGGAGTCATAACTCCCGTATCCTCCAATGGCCCGGAGGCCTTCATTTTTTATTGATTTTTGACAATCCACCTTTCAAGGGGAGAGGTGGAATCCTTACAAGGCACATAGGAGAAAGTATTACATAGCCCGTAGGCCTTTGAGGAATCCATTTCCCGTATGCTTCAAACATTACATGCACCCCAGACTAACTATTGGAACTTCTCCTCCCTAGCATCTTCATCGTGAAATCATCTCTCCACCTTCGCATGGCTGATTAGCTAGGATTTCCCATGCATGCCATGCTTTTCCCGATGGCAGGTTCCATAACCTCTCATTCTTTCAATCCTTTTAGCATTGATCTAGTGTACGCTCCTTGCTCCTCCTCCTTCTGAAGCTTGTTCATTATAGGTTGTCTTGTTTACATCTGCACTAAAGGTGGCCTGAAGGCCTTGAGGTGGCCCGAAGGCCTTACTGACCAGAAGGAATGGGTGGCCTGAAGGCCTTAAAGGACTCGAGGACCAAATCGGTGGCCCAAAGGCCCAAACGGGGGAATATTCGCGGCAGCTACAGTGCCAAACCGTTCCTGCTACAATCCCGATATAGTTCATGCTACAATTCTGTACAGTTCCTGCTACAGTTTTGGGGTTCCATTACACCATAGTAATTGAGCTGGAATAGTGGAACTCCCATATCATTCTAGGGTGCATGTACAGTATCCAAAGAGTGGTACTCCCCATATCATTGGTACAGGTCCTATATCATTTGAGTGGTACTCTCCTGTCGTACGAGGGTGTGGGTCTTCATTTATGGAGCATTACTCCACCACCTCTGAGTATAAGCATGCATTAGGTCCTACATTGAAGTGGTAGATCCCTGACTATTTATTACAATTAAGAGGAGCATGACCCTCTACTACATACAATTAGTTCTTATTAAGAGTCAGATCTCCATCAACCTCGCATTATAGGATATTTATGGGTCCCTCTGTTCTCTCTCTCTAGTGAGGAAGCATGTGGTGCATAGTCTGGAGTAGTGATCCATCAATTGTGGTAGTGGGGGGGATGGTCTTCATATGGGATTATTTAGTTTGTGCTAGGTGAAAGGTAGAACAACATGACCTATGGTACTGTGAACAAGATATATACATAATACGTTGTTCCGGATGGATCACATTCACTCAGAGGTACCATTAAGAATGATAGATTTGTTACTAATGGAGTGTATCTCTAATACATGTTCTATATAGTATGGTTCAGCTAATGGAGTGTGTTCTCTATGATTTTTTGACCCTTATATCCTCGAGTATAAATCATGTTGTTGGTTATGTGGTTGGAACCTCATGATACTTAGAGTTTTAGATGAGTATTGTAACGACCCAGGTATTTATAAAATAATAAATTTTGATTTATATTAATAATTATGAATCAAATATATATTTTATGTTAAATGGGATAGTTCTTCTGAAAGCGTACTCGATACTTGACAATGAGCTTCTCTGGAATCATACATTCCATATAACATTGAGCAATACTGAAAAATAAAAAAAAATTATTATTATTATTTTAAATGGTAGTTAACACCAAGATGTTGGAATTGAAGGAATGAAAAGTATCATCTTAATTTTAAAAAAAAATTTACAGATGTTTAAATTATGATTAATTTGTTATCAAATTTATTAGAAATGGAAATAAAAACCAATTTAATATAATAGATGTGTTTTTATGAAAACTGAACTAAAAGAGAATAATTGTGCATTCATATCACTCTTTATGGATTTTTATTTAATGAAAATATATTATATAGATTCAATGAAATGTTTTAAAACAATTTTATATATTTTCTAGATATTATATAAGAATAAATTCATTTTTTCTAATAAAAGAAGAATTTTTCTTAAAATACAGTTTTACCACCTTTTGATGGAAAACAATTTTTAAATCTAGATTATGACACCTTTATATGTTTTGTTTGAAAAACTAAATTTATTATTAAGATTTGTAATATCATAATTTTCTTTGGATGAAAATTTTATATTTTTATGCTAATGTTCAATTTTTAATGAATAGTGAAAAATACTGCATTTTAATTTAAATCATCCTTTTAATATAATTTATTTATATAGTTAGATTTTAATTTTAATTTGTTATAAAGTGTAATTGGATTAAATTTTAATAATTTAATATAATTTTAATTCTTTGGATTTAATTTCACTTTGAAATTGGACATTAACGCTTGTCAATCATTTGGTAGTTTTTACTTCTAAAAAACACGCTTTTTGGTTTTGACAATAATAACTAATTTTAAATCATTTTTTTCCAATTATGTATTTCGAATTTGAAAAAACTGATTCCATATTTGGACTCAAGAGTATAAAATTGTGTAAATAGGTAACATTTTTAGACATTATGTATAGTCACTTTTGTAAATATTTTATTTACCGTTGTTAAAGGGTAACTATAGTAAATACGGGTAAAAATAATATTATAATAATATTAAATTACTCTAAACCCTATCTTAATCCTATTATATGAAATATTTCCATCCATGGGCTTCCTTTGGTCTATTTTTGGACCACATGGAGCCACTTGTGTGTTAAAATGACAATTAATTACTTTTAATTTAGAGATATGGAAAATATAACCTAGACGTGTATATTTTAGTAAAAAAAAATATTTGGGGTTATATAAGTTATAGTTTCAACTATAAAAATTAATTATAAAGATAAAATGACTTCCTATATCATGTTATTTTATATATTATTTTTAAAAATTAAATAAATAAATATATTTATGATACAATAGTGATGTAATGATTACATTATTAATGCAATATTTGAAATAATTAGACTATAAATATAAAAATAAATTTATTTTTAACTTTTCATGACATACACTAATTTTATGGATGATGACTATTTCTTATATTTTAATTAATATTGTTTTTATAATTAATAAAGATGGAATAAATTTTTAAAAAGTCATGATATTAATAGTATAATAATTGACATAAAAGAGTATTTTTAAAAACTATAATATTTCATTAAATGATATAATAGTCATAAAAATATAATATTCTTACAAATTACTTATATAATGTTTTTAATTTCATTAATGAACCAATTGAGGTTGTATATTAATTTTATGTTTACTATATTAACCATATAGTATGAATATACAATAAGACATTGTGATAGTTTAATTAGTTAACTAAGGGTTTAAGTTAAATGATAAGGATTAATTTTAAAACCAAACTTGTCTAAAAACTATTTTCTGAGAGTATTTATAACAATTACCATATTATATTTTAATTCAATTAGTTTCAGACCTTTTTAAAATCAAAATTCAATTTATAATAAAATACTCTTTCAAGACATTCCTAAAGTACCCCTCCTCCCTCTTTTTAATGGTAACCACCTATAACCCCTTACTCACAGCTCTCAAGCCCCTTTTAACTTCCAATATATGCTCTAATAGTCTCCCAACGCTCATATATTCTATCTATAATCCTTAACGTAGGCATTAGGTCATTCAAGTAAGTCTTTTGGCTTAAATCTAATGGAGTTAGTCGTTTTAAGAGCCGGAAACTTCTCTAAAGTTCCTTTCCAATATTCTACTTCATCACTCCCACTTATATTTTTATTCATTGATTACATAACAACACCATTATAATAAATATTCTAGTCCTTTTTATTATAAGGATTCAAACTACACATACACAGAATTTCATTTAATGGATTTCGAACACACTGTTTCTTTGGACGGCGAACTATTGTCTCATGAAACGATGATTGTTCAATTCTCTCCTACCACCTCTCTTGGTGACCATTATGATAGAACTGTATTTATATGATATATATTATGTTTATATTCTGTTTATGATTCATTAATATTTATTTACAACGTATCATTATGCTTTTCATGATGTTTATATGCAATAATTTCATTTGAGGAAGTGCTAACTACGACCCCCTCAATGTGATATGACTCGTTCATGCCATATATTGAGCATATAAAGGATTGAGTTAATGAAAATATGTAACATATATAAATTGTGATATTATACATGAATTATAATATACCTATTCATCATTATGATTTCATTCCATTAAATATGAAATAGATATGAAGGTAGCGTTCATGCATACGTATGGCGTAACGTCTCCATGAACGGTGCATTTTATTTATTATCTCCAAATGTTATGGAATATTATAAATACATATATACTAGTTTTATATGATATATATATATATGTGTGTGAATAATATTATATAGATAATGGTCTTTTGACCTCTTTGAGAAATTGTAATTATAACAATATCATATTCGACTCAAGTACACAATATCGACAAAATTATGAATATTAACATAAATATTTATGTAATTTTTATAACATGGTAATAAATGATATAAAAATAATAATAAAATTGAAAAAGGTTCTAAATAAAGTGGAAATTAACTTATGTTTATTATTCTATAAATTTAAGAATGAACGAGTCAAGTCGAACATTAGTTAAGAGACTTCATCTCGTTATCCTTTCATTGTAGCATATTTCAATAATATACACCACCTTATTTTATAAATGTTATAATAAAAAAATTGACTTTTAATTTTTTATTCAATGAGATTATTTTCTCATTGAATAATTTTAATAAACGAAAAAACGAATGTATTTAATGTATGCAGTGACAATAAACTCTCCACCGCTGTAATCATTATTTAGCTTCCACTATAATCCTTAATGATTTTAAAAGGGAAAAAGAAACCATTTATTCCATTTTTGGTTGTTTTAGTATTGAAAAAGGTGTTTGAAATAGATTGAGTATTTCAATATATTGAAATGTATTCTTGTGATTGCAAATGAAATTTTATTAGTGAAATGTTAATATTTTCAATATTTTATATATTATGATTATATAATGGTACATTGACATTTTAATGGTGGTTACAGGATATAGAAAATGATCGGTGGTTTCATGATAAATGATGGATGAGTGGTTACGTTATAACCTCCAATGCATTGGGTATGGATGTCATCCGTATGCCTATTCCATTTAGTGATATGTGTGGAAGTCGACCATATGGTTATTCCATTTATGTTAGTTTACATCCCAGGTTACCTTTATATGATATATGTTTTTTTCGACGGGCTATATGGTAATATTTTGGATAAAAATGTTATAAATGAGATTATATTCAGGGAAATGTTTTTCTACTTTTTTAAGGTGAAATGTTTTAATTCATGATAAATTAGTCATAGTTTACATGTTGTTTTGAAAAAATAACAGTTTTCCATATTTCTGTATCTCTTATAGAGATTTTTATGCACATCCAATGTTTTGTAATATTTTTTAGAGGACTTAATGATTAGGGTCAAGGATGGGATCATGGAAAAGTCATGATATATAAAAGTTGAAACTAAATGTGATTCTTTTTATATGATTTTGTTTTTTGAAAAAAAATGTTGAGGAGATGTTTCTACTAATAATATTCAAGTTGTTATGTATAATTTATGACCAAATTCTCTAAATCTATAAACCTAAAAAGATCCTCAGTGTGAACTTTTAACATAACTCATGATTAAGTACTGTTTAAGGATGGGGCCATACAGTTGGTATCCGAAGTCGTTCAAGATACCTTTAGAGGTCAGGGTGTTATTTAAGAATAAGTGACATAACAATAATGTTTAGAATATTAGAAAGAGTCATAGTTATTTGGGACAAATTGATTGAGTTTAAAATAACATGAATAAGTATATATTTGTATTTACCCTTATAATAAGATATTGTATAAGGATTTTACTGATATACACTCACTAAAACTTTTGGTTTTAGTAAATGGTTTGATCTAGTAGGCACCAAAGTGACAATGGATGTAAAGAAAATTGTGATGATTTTCTGAATAAGAAACTGAATGAAATGGGATCTCTAATGAGAAATATTGTTCTTATTCTCAACCAAAAATATAGATTCATGATATACCACCTTAACCTTAGTGATTATTATAAGGTATCGTATATGCGAGAAACAAATCCCTACGAGAGTTCAGGTAATAATCCTAAAGGTATGTATATTAAAAAACCTATCTGTCAAGGATGTGGAATGAAACACCTATGAAAATGCTTTAAGGGGATAGTAAATCTCTGTAGATGTTGTAATGAAGGTCATAAATCATGAACCTACCATGGATAAAAGGAAGAATCCAGTTGACTCCGAGAAAGGGAAGGAATTTATTTCTGAGGGATTAATTGAATGTTTTAAATGTGTTGTGAATTGTCATTATTAAAATATATTTCCTACGAAGAAGGTTTAGGGATGGGATCAACAGAACAATACAAACATGTGTTTATAAACACCTAATTTTATTTCAATTAAAGATGAGGAATCTAACAAATACCAATTAATTATATGGATTATTACTTAGCATATGTTTTGACCTTATTGAATCATAAGAAATGATTCATGATTTTGTTTGTAAGAAATAAGTATTAAAAAATAAGTTGTAAAATAATGGTTAATGGATCATGAATATTTTTTAATGAGTAAGATGTCAACATATAAGGGATTAAAGAGTTTTAATTGACTTTAGGATTATGAAATGCTTAAAATTATTAAGGATATTTTGATGATGGGATTACTTTTGAATACATTTTATTCTATGTGTAACCTTGAAGTTTGATATGTGGAAATTTTATTCAAGAAAGAATTATATTTTCTTGTGTAGATATAATGGATAAGATTAGGAGTTTATATGATCTTTTTTGATTTGATAAATCGTTATTACATTTTGGGAAGCCAAATAAAAGGAATTAGATGATTTTTTGGATAAAATAGGTTATGGTTATTTTTTTGTAAGGCATCTTATTTTTGAGAATTTTATAATAATGATATAGTTTTAGAAAAAGGATAACCTGCTGGATGGGTGAAAAACTTTTGCATCTGGAATGGCCAGGAGAATCGAACCCAAAAACCGAAGGGTGATAAGTGTGCATTGCCTACCACAGGACTACATGAAGTACCTGGTTAGTATGAATTATTATTTTTAATTAAATTATGTTATTGATCAAGAATATGTTGATTTGGGATCTTATGTTTTATCAAATTTATATCCTTAGTATAGGTAAATTATTTTATGATTATGTGATAATGGATTTTTTAGAAGACATTTTCTCTATTGGGAACACTATATTCCTAAGAAAAATAGAATACATTGGGATTACAATTGAAGACTAATGGTGGAATTTTATTTTACAAGAATATATGTTTTTATAGTGGACTTATAGTGATATGGTTTATTTATGGAAAAAATTAACCTATCAAAGAGAATGTGTGATTAGGATAATTACTTTTCAGAATAAGACTTTAAGAGTTGTTGATGTTATTTGAAGATAAATTTTAAGATTATTATGGAAGACTATGTGGTCAAAACCTTATGAATTTTTTGGTTTCAAACATAGTTTGGATTATTATGAATAACTTTAAGGTAAATTGTGTATTGAAGGGTCTTCATTGAGATTTGTGTATTTTTTGTTCAATTTAAGTTATTAAGAGTAATATTTCTTTTTATAAAAGATCATTCTTTGAGGGGATTATCTGATCTTGTACTAAACATTTTGGGTTTGGTTAATGTCTAAAGATAGGGGAAATATAAGGTTCCTATTTTGTGTAACAGGTTATTATTTAGAATTTGATTCTAGTGCTTCAGGTTTAACCCTAGTATCTTGAATACTCATTATCTGGAGGAAAGATGAGTATTTGGTATAAACTTATGTAATGATGAAAATCTACCTGAAATGTAAGTATATTTCACTATGTTCTTAGTCAATATTATAAATAAATACTATAAAATTATGAAAGGTAACATAAAACTAAAATCATTATCTTTTTTACTTTTCATTTTAGGGAATCAAAGACCGTTTATCTTATCACATGTTTGTGGTTTCTTGGTGGATAAAGTTTTCCAGATCATGTTTTCTATCACTCTCCCACAGAATATGATGGTTAGTTTTCTCTTCTATATCCATATTTTTATATAATACTGGTATTTTTTATCTCGTGTGAACTTTAAACTTATATTTATTTCATTTAAAGTGATATTTTCATTGACTCTTTTTCTGATGTGGAAATTTCAAAGAATATTCTTAGCCCAATTTTAAATTTTCAAGGATTAAATTTTCAAAAGGGGGGAAGGATGTAATGACCTTGGTATTTATAGAATAATACTTTTTTATTTCTATTAAATTTTATTAATAATATATTAATTTTAATATAAAGTTGATGCTTTTTCAGATAGCGTTCCTGACACGCAACAACGTGCTTCTCGGAAATCTTACATTGCACACTACATAGAGTTCTACAGAAAAATAATACATTAGAAATATTATTATTATTTTAAATGGTTGTTAAAGCATAACCATTGGAATGGATGAAATGAATATTATCAATAGAATTTTAAAATATGGTTTATACATGTTTAAATGATGATTCATTGATTACCAAATTTTTAGAAATGGAAATAAAAAACAATTGCATATAATTGATGTTTTTTTATTAAATCCTATTTAAAAAAAGATAAATTGTGTTCACATATCACTTTATATGGATTTTTATTTAATAAAAAACAAATGATATATATTAAATTTATAGTTTTAAATTCATCATATATTTTTTCTAGATATCTTATAGGAATAAATACATTTTTTCGGATAAAATATGTATTTTTCTCAAAAGGTAGTTTTACTGCCTTTTAATATTAAACCCTTTCTAAATATAGTTTTTCATAACATTATATATTTTATTTGAAAATAAAAAATTCTTATTTAGATTCTAAAAAAAATTAGTTTGGATGGATTGTTCTTCTTCTTCTGCTAAAGTTCATTTATTTAATAAATAGTGAAAAATAATGTATTTTAATTCAAAACTTCCATTTAACCTAATTTATTTATATAGTAAGATTATACTTTTAATTGGTTTTAAAGTGTAATTGGATTTTGTTTTTATCATTTAATCTAATTTTGTTCATTTAATGTAATCATACATTTAAATGTGATATAAACACATGACAATGTTTTTTTTTAATTTTTACTTATTAAAAACACGCTTTTCGATTTTAACAATGGGAATTATATTTAAATTAATTTCTAGTAATTCCGTGTTTTGAATGTGGATAAATGGATTCCATATTTTGAATTAGGAGGTTCAAATTGCGTAAATAGGTACCTTTTATTTTTAGATATTATGAATAGTAACTTCAGAAAATATTTTATTTACTATGGTTAAAGGGTGAATCCTGTACATAATGGTAAAACATAATATTAAAATAATAATTACAATAATAGATGTTATTTACCTATTAGATGAGATATTTCTGACCATGGTAATCATTGGGTGTATTTTAGGACCTTAGGGAGCCACTTGTGTATGAAAATATCATTTAATTAGTAATAAATTCATGTTAATGGAAATATAAACAAAAAATTTATCTTTTACCATAAAACATTTTATATGGGGTTATATAAATAAGATACTAATCATCGACATTGATAATAATTTTCTACTCTAATTCACCAATAAAAAACATATCATTATATAACACCCTATGGTCATTTAAATACACAAGTGCTTGCACATATATTATAGCAATAGGGATATGATCACCATTTTAGAAATCCACCCTCTAATATGGATATTCAAACAATTTTAGTGGAAATAAAATGACTTTACTAGAGGATATATTCTGAAAAAAGTGATCTAAGAGGATTCCCTAGAACATATCATACCGAAGGAGATGAAAGGTAAAACTTATCCAGGGAATTTCAACAATCACTAATGGTATATTCTATTTATGGGGTTACTACTATAGGGGAATATATATTTCCTCCTTCAAATCATAAAGGTTATACTTGTGGGTAGGTGAACATTCATATGATGGATTCCCAAAGAAATAATCCAATAATCCAAGTGAATCATTAAGGACTGATAATAATAAAAATTACATGGCTCCAAGAATATATATACATAGAAAATTTACTATGAAAATGATTTTTTGAAAACAAAATTAATGAAGGAATGCATTTTTTATACTTAATTCATGTTCAATATTTTTAGTTTCTCCAGAAACTAGGATATTCTTATTTAAATTATGACTCATGTTTTTAAACTATGACTCCAATGATTGAAATGATGAGTTATATTCATGTACTAGAGCCACTAATAAAAGACTAGATTGTGAGTAACCACTTAAAAATATTTTTACGGGATGATTGGAATAAAAAATAAAGAATTCAAACATTTATTATACTTTTTGTAGAATAATAGATAAATAATTTTGTTAATGAATACTCCATGTGATGTGTTATAATTCTAGTAGAATTTTTATAACAGATCCCGGAGGCTCTCTATAAGGATAATTTTATGGTGATCTCATCAGATGAATTTGTCATCAAAATAAAATTATCAATATTATATCCTATATTACTCTACATATAGTAACTTCTTCTTACTAAATTATGTAATATTCATTATATGATAGGGTATTGGATAGCATTTAATGTGTCCACTAAAGAAGATAATAAATAAGACACATGGTTTCTATGAAGTCTGATTAATATCACTCTCAACAAATGTGAGGGCCCTACATACAATTATACATTAAAAAAATACATTGATTTTTACAATCCAATAGCCTCTATAATCATGTGGTAAATTAATTTCATATTTTCTCATATAAAAACATTTATAAATATATATTATATTTTATGTATTTTCATATTTAATGCCATCACTCATTGATAATAAAGGAATTTTGATTAATATTAACATTATTATATATAATAACATCTCTAATATAATTGATATCGCCAATAAAACATTTAATATCAACAATGTACTAGGTCATGAAACCATGGAAATTCATTCTTACTTTTGGAAAACCATTATAGAATATAGGGAGGATTAACTCATTGTAACCTATGTTGATTGTATGGTTTTATTAATCTTTATATTTTCAAAATTTCTATAAATCCATATATTGAGGTGAGTAATCATTTTAATAAGGTTCTCCATATAAAATCTCAATGTATGGTTTCCATCTGCTTCGGTAGAACCGATCAAATGTGCTTTAGGTATCTAATAGATATCAATCATGATGACTAAGTAGTTCTTGTTTTTTAGGACCACTATAATTCAAATATAGTGTTATATATTAACCTCTATGTGGTATGTATGTCTTATTACTATAAATATTGGTCACTATACTATATTAATTTATAAAAGGTGGATGTCCATGAATGAGTATGGTTGGTTTTTGTCATAGTGTGCTTTTAAGGTGGCATAGTTTCCTAGTGTTTTCTAATTTTTTTCTATCAATATTGGAATGTATTTTTGGAAAAGGATGGTTTTACACATAAGAGTAAATATTATGTTAATTTTGAAGGATAGTTCATGACCACATAAATATATGTTGAATAGTAGGGAAATTGACAGTGGAAAAATCTCTGTATAGAAGAACTCTGCAAACTTTGAAGCATATTACGCATACCGCATATGGAAGATAGTATGTAGGAATGATTTGGGTTCATGGGAGACAAGTAGTTCATGGGATGGCTCATTTTTTTTTAAAATTAGTATTGACTTTTAGAGGTGTGAATGGTTTCATTTGAGAAATATAACATTTGTTATGAAGGAAAAGCATGCTATGAGGAATATACAAAGAAAATGGTTCATGTAAGGAGAAGTGTTTGGTAAAGGATGTAAAAATTGAAGATTTTGGTAAATTAGATTAAAATATTTTTGGATCTATTTTCCCATTTAATGAGATCTAATCTGATCATTATTTATAGCATTTTTCATTAGAAAAAATCATTGCTCGATGTAGAAATTTAACTACGTATGAAAGAGTATGTGGGTAGTCCACAAAGGAGAAGTGGACTATGCGGTGTATTCCATGAAAGGGGAAGGATTTAATAGGAATGGTTAGTGAAGGGGTTTGGTAGGGTACTGTATCCAACAAAGGAAGATATATACATGGAAAGTATGTGGTTTGTAGGATATCAAATGGTTTACAAAGGATTGGTAGTTGGTAGAAGAAGAACCCATCCCAAAAGCAGGGATACATCATAGAAGATGGGTTGTTCTTCAGAAGAAGAGGCTGTACTTGAAGGATATTTGTTACACAGATGTGGAGGTAGTCTATATAAGAGGGGTGGTCCATAAAGCATATTTTCTATATGGTGTAGTTTATTTTCACAAAGGAATATGGTTTTACATGAAGGGACATTAACACTAGTTTGTGAAAATAATTTATGCAAATTAATAGTACATGGAAAAGTGAATTTAATCTAGGATTGAAAAGGATACTTCAATAGAGAATCTATCTATAGTTGAAGAAACATGATTTTAGGAAAATTAAAGGACCTGAAATTCCATAAACATGGATATGATCCATTCCATGTTCAGTGGGAAAATTAAGATGAATATGACGATCCTTCCCAGAGCTAGAGAGATAAATAAATTGAAATATTTAGTGACCATTGGAATGATGTGGAAAAAACATAAAAATTGTAAAAGTAGTCCTCCTATACATATTAGTGATATAGCATGATCCTTGTAATTTGATATTGATCTTTAGTGGATTTGGTATAATGAACACACTATCGTTGTATACTCTTTGGACATTGCCCAGTGAAGGAGAACATAGTAAAATCACTATGTCTTATGAATGATTTAATTTTTTCATATATTGTATGGGAAGAATAGAGAAGAGTTTTTTGTTTAATGGGGAAACAATATCAGAAGGGGTAATTGCTTTAATCTCTCATACCCTATTTCATCCCCCTTAGGATATATAACCTAATTGGGGAAACAATATTCATTTCTTAAACTGATGTATAACATGTTGGGGAATTGTATTTTAGGATGGTATATACCTTGGAAGAGAAGTATCATAGTGTGTGGATAAACCAAGGAGAACTCACCACCCACATAAAGATATAGTGGGAAAACAAATCACCATAAAAAACAATTTCACATAACTATGATGTCTCTGTAAAAACAAATGGGGATTATATATGAGAAAATATTTATTTAATGCAAGATTTTTGATAATGGTGTAGACACCTCCTACATTAAATCCCATTTTTTTACTATAATTCAATATTTTTGATAATCCATCTCCAATGCTCGATTTTTTCATGACATAAAATCCCTTCCATAAAGATGAGGATGATTATAGATTTAACATTGATAAAGAAAATAGAAAATGTGATGGTATGTATGAAATAATATATGGCTCCTTATGACCCAAACACCACTATGTGTGATAGAGAGTTAGAAGATAATCCTCTATATAGGCTAGTAAACATTGGGGTTGTAGGGTTCCTCTATTGCTCTCTCCCTATGATGATCATCAACATCCATGCTATGAGTATGATTTTTGAGCATTCCATCCCAACACTTCTGTAGTTTTATCTATGACCAATGGTATACTAGATCATTGCATTGTTGAGAAAATTATTCCTTTGAGTAAAAAATATATACTTATTAATTATGAATTATTTCAGATATAAGGGGAGGAATTCATACCCCTGAGGATATCATTACCCACGAACATATTCATCTAGTATATTCCTCATTTTCAATGGTTCGATTTATGGATATGAAATATAAGATCTATTTAAAGGAAGATAATGTGAAAACCAGGTCATAAGAGGATATTATAGATCTATAAATCATAAAATAATATTTTTACACATCTTAGAAAATAATGGAAAATCGTTAACCAAGGATATCTTAGGAATAGTTGAATATTAATTCTGTATCAAATTAGAGGATCTTGTTTTTATATAACACTGAGGAATATTTTATAGACTGATAACAATTATACCTATTTAAATAATCTATTTTTAGAAAACTAAATTCCAATATCATTAAAAAAGTGATAAATTAAACCCAATATACATATATGAGTCATAATATGTGTGAGATATATGAGACAATACAGTTTTTTCCAATTATGAGAGACTATGAATCGTGTTTTGCAGCATATTGGTTGGAATAAAATATAGAACACTATTTAGAATCAATGAGAATATGGGAGCTGGGTTGGTGAGATTCATTAATTTTTAAAACCTTAAATATACAATATACACATTGGAAAAAACAGTGTCAGAATTAAACTCAAAAAAATTAATAGTGAAGAAAGATAAATTATAACTCCAAGAGTCTATTTAAATAGTAAAAATGGAAGATAGGTTTTAGATTAATATTTAATAGGATTAAAATATGGATTCTTCTACTGTACTACCTGGAATTATTCAACCCTGAAATGTACATTGGATGATAGGTAGGCTATGGTACATTATGCTATCCTCACTAAGGATTTATTTTAAAAGTGAAAGAATCGGTTCATCTGGTATGTGTACAATGTATGAGAAGTGCGTTATGGGACATTTTTCACCACTATTTGGTATTTTATTTTGAAATAAAATTTAATGTAAATCAAAATTAGGAATCAAATACAGTTCTTGTGGAATAAAAATATAATGAAATAGTGTTTAAGTACACTTATGGTCTTGCCCTTGTGAATTGAATATATCAACAAGGAATAGATATAAATCATTATATATATTAAGGAAAATAAAAATTACATCCATATGTGAGAAAAAATGGGATTCAATTACTTTATTGAAAGAAGATTGATGTGATATCTAAGTCCACCTAGTTTTAGGTCACATTTGTTTTGGTGAATTAAAGGACAATGGTATCATATTTCAAATATTAAACTATAAGTATGAATGATTTATGTTCATATTTCTTTCACAATGTCGTAACAAAAATATTATTCTCATGATTCTATGACCATTTTGTGTTCCATTTAATTCCATGTAACATAGACCGTATGGAATAAATTTTAGGCCATTTAAGCAGTAAAATGACTATGTAGTTTTTCATCACACACCAAAGATGTTGGGGGCTAGTTTACTTTTCTCATGAATCTAGAGGAAATTGTAGCATAATTTTATAGTTCAAATAATGAAGGTGGATTTGAGGATTTTCATGTGGAAATGGGAAGATGGAAAGACTCTATGTGAATTCGGACCCCACTGATTAATAATGATACAATTGACTGTGTACCATTAATATTCATAATGATTTCAAATTAAACTCAAATTTACGGTTTAGGAACATGGGCCATCAGAATAGGTAGTACCATTACCATATATTAGTGAATGGAAACAGACTCCTTGAGAGTTAATTGAATGTTATGAAGATATGTGTGCTAAAGTGAATTTGAAGTTGGGATCAAGGTCATATATCTCAGTGTCAATAAATATTCATAGAGGGATGAACCATGTCACACATTTTGATTATGGTTGAACATATCAATAGTGATCATGACCCTACACATAAGAAAATTTGTCGCATTTATGGATTTTATAGTAGAAAAAATGAATAAAAGTGTATTTTAATTTGACATTCCATCTTCCTAAAAGAATAAAACTGTTCGATAAGGAAGAAGAAATAACTCTTGGTATATGAGAGTAAAGAGTAACTATGTTTATCTTAGTGTTTTTAATGAATAAAGAATAATTTCCCTAAAATAGTAACTTTATATATATCTCCTTCGTGTGTAAGGAAATGAGAATTTTACTAGAATTTGGCATGTAAGTGGGATCGAAAATAATCAACGATGAAACATGAGTTCCATGGTGACATCTCATTGGGACATACTAACTTGACCTAGATATGGATTTTATACTACACTAAATTTCTCATTGATAATCATTCATGTCACACATTATTGAAGTTTGGATTGGTAGGTTACTAACCCCAAATTAGGATTCCTCATAGTCAATAACCGAAACACCCCATGGTTATTTTGAAACACTAGTGCTTGATCATATATTATGGAAATATTGATATGATCACCATTTTAGAAATCTCTTATCTAATATTGTTATTCTAACAATTTAATAGTGGAAAGAAAATGACATAACTAGAGGATATATTCTGTAAAAAGTGGTCTAAGAGGATTACCTATAATAGACCATACAGAAGGAAGTTGAAAGGTAAAATTTATTTAAGGAATTTCACCAGTCACTAAGGGGATATTGTATTAATGGGGTTACTACTATAGGGGAATATTTTATTCCTCTTTAAAATCATAATGGTTATCCTTATGGGTAGGTTCACATTCATATAATTGATTCCCAAAGAAGTAATCTAATAACCCATGTGAATCATCAAGGAGTTCAAATGATATAAATGATATGGCTACAAGAATACATCTACATAGAAAATTTCCTATAAAAATGATTTTTCTAATAGAAAATTAATGAGGGAATGATTTATTTTATACTTAATGAAATGTAAATATTTTTAGTATCTACAGAAACTAGGATATTCTTATTAAAATTATGACTCATTGGTTTTGAATCGATGACTCCAAAGATTGAAATGATGTGTTATATTCATGTACTTGACGCACTAATAAAATACTTGGGTGTGATTAACCCCTTAAATAACATATTTACATGATGATTGGAATATAAAATAGAGAATTTACTAATTTATTACACTTCTTGAAGAATTTCAGATGAATAATTATGTAAATGAATACTCCATGGGATGGGATACAGTTCATGTAAATTTTTTTTATAACAAATCAAGGAGGATCTATATAAGGATAATTTTAATGTGATCTCATCAGATGAATTAGTCTTTAAAATCAAATGATCAATATTATATCCTATCTTACATTACTTATATTCACTTCTTCTAACTAAATTATGTAATATTCACTATGTAATATGGTATTAGATAGCCTTTGGAGTGTCCACCGTAGAAGAGAATTAATAAGACACATGGTGTCTAAGAATTGTGATTGCTGTCACCTTCAAAAGATTTGAGGGCCCTACATACACTAATATATTTAAAAATACATTGATTTTTACAATCCATTAGCCGCTTGAATCATGTTGTAAATTAATATCATATTTCCCAATATAATAACATTTATAATTATATATTATCTTTTATGGATGTTCTTATTTAGTGCCATCACTCATTGATAATAAGATTTTTTTAGATGGATAGTGAAACTCTTATACATAATAACTTCTCTAATATAGTAGATATGGCCTCTAAAAATTTTATTATCTAAAATATACTGGGTCATGAAACCATGGTAATTCATTCTTCATAGTAGAAAACCATTCTAGAATCTTTGGAAGATTAACTAATTGTAACCTATGTTTATTATATTTTTTATTCATTGTTATATTTCCCAAATTTTTATACATCCATATATTGAGGTGTGGAATCATTTTTATAAGGTTCCCTATATAAAATCCCAATGGATGGGTTCCATCTGCTTCTGTAGAACCGATCAAAAGTGCTTTGGGTAAACAATAGTAATCAATCATGGTGAATAAGTAGTTCTAGATTTATGGGACCACTATAATTCAAATATATAGATATATATTAACCACTATATAGTACGTATGTCTTAATCCTATAAATATCAGTCCCTATAATATATTTATTTGGAAAAGGACGATGTCCATGAATGAGTATGGTTGGTTTTTGTTGAAGCAGGTTTTAATGGTTTCATAGTTTCCTAGAGTTCTATAAATTTTTTCTCTCAAAATAGGGTGTATATTTTTGGAAGATGAGGGTTTTCCACATAATATTAAATAGTATTAGGATCTTGAAGGATAGTTCATAGACCACATAATAGGTACATAGAATAGTATGTAAATTGATAATGAAAAAATTTATGTATAGCAACGCTTTGTTGATCAAAAAGCATAATAGGCATACTACATAGGGAAAATGGAATGTTGGAATGATTTATGTTCCTAGGAGACAATTAGGTCATGGGATGACTAATTGTTTTTATAAAAGGAGGTGGTTACATTTATAGGTGTGAAGGGTTTCATTCGAGGATGATATCATTCTTCACGAAGGAAAGACATGGTATGAGGACTGTGTAAGGAAAATGGTTCATTGAAGGAGAATTGTGTAGTGAAGGATGTCCCACATTTAAGATTTTAGTAAATTATATTAGAGGTATTTTTGGATATATTTTCTTATTTAAAGAGATTTAATATTATAATTACTTCAATTTTTTTCATTATAAAAAATCAATGCTCCAGGTAGAAATTTAGCTAAGTCTGAATGAGTATACAAGGAGTCCACAAAGGAGAAGAGGATTGAGAGGTGTATTCCATGAAAGGGGAATGATTTCATAGGAATGGTTGATGAAGGGGGTTGGTAGGGTAATATACCAAAAAAGGAAGAAATATAAACAGAGAGGAGGTGGTCTACATAATATCAAATGGGCTATAGAGGAGAGGTAGTTGGTAGAAGAAGAACGCATCTTAGAAACTGGGATAGTTCATGGAAGATGGGATGTTATTTAAAATAAGAAGCATACTGTGAAGGATATATGTTACACAGAAGTGGAGGCAGTATAAAGAGTATGGGTGTTTCTTGAAGCATGTATGCTACAGGGTGTAGTGTTTTTCGCAGAGGAAGAAGGTTATTCATGAAGGGACTTAAATAGTTTGTGAAAACAATTTCCGAAAATTAACAGTATAAAAAACGTGGATTTCATCTTGGAATGAAAAACATACTTTAATATAGAATCTATCTATTATTTTGGAAGCATTCATTCATGAAAATTATGGGAACTGAAATTCCGTAAAATTGGATATGATCCATTATGTGTTCTGTGGGAAAATGAAGAGGAAGATAATGATCCATTCCACTGGTAGAGAGCTAGAGAAATAGAAATAGGGAGTGACCCTTGGGGATGTAAGAAATTGAAAATTTTAATAAAATTAGTGCAATTTTTCATATTAGTGATCTAGAAAAAAACATTTTTATTTGGAATTGATTGTTAGTGGATTTGGTATAATGAGCACACTATCGTTGTATACTACATGGACGTATCCCAATAAAGGTGAGCATAGTAAAATCACTATGTATTATAGATGATTTCATTTTTTGTTCATATATTTTATGGGAATAATAGAGAAGTGTTTCATATTTAACGCTGAAACAATATCTGAAGGGGAAATTATTTTAATCTCTCATACCCTGATTCACCACCATCTTAGAGTATTTTACCAAATTGGGAAAACAATATTCATTTAATAAACTGATGTATAACATATTGGGGAATTTTTAAATGAAGGTATATACCTTGGAAGAGAAGTATCATAGTGTGTGGATGAACCAAGGGGAAATCATCACCCATATAAAGAAAGAGGGGGAAAACAAATCACTATAAATATCAATTTCTCATAACACTAATGTCTTTGTAAAAACTAATGGGGAATATACAAGAGAAAATAAATATTTAATAGAAATATATTTTTTACTCGAATTATATAGTTTTATCATGTTGGGGTAAGAATATATATAACGGGGTAGACATGTCCTATATTAAAGCCCATTTTGATAGTATAAAGCAATATGCGGAGAATCTATCTCCAATGCTCAATTTTTTCATGAAATAAAAACCCTTCCATAAAGATGAGGATGACTATATATTTAACATTGATAATTAAAAAAGAGAATATAATGGTATTTATGAAATAATATATGGCGCTTTATCACCCAGACACCACTATGTGTGACAGAGAGTTGGAAGGGAATCCTCTGTACATGCTAGTAAACATTGGGGCTGTAGGGTTCCTCTACTACGCACTCCCTATTATTATTATAAAAATCCATGATATGAGTGTGCTTTTTGAACATGCCATCCTTACACATCTATAGTTTGATCTATAACCAATGATATACCAGTTCATTACATTGTTGAAAAATGATTCCTATGAATAAAAATTATATAAATTTTCATTAGGAATTATTTTGAATATAGGAGGAGGAATTCATACCCCTGAGGATATGGTTACCCACTACCTTATTCATCATGATACAATCATGATTTTTATTGGTTCAATGTATGGATAAGAAATATATGATCTACTAATGTGATTCTAATGTGAATACCTAGTCATAGGTGGATATTATATATCTAGAAATCCTAAAATAATATTTTACTCATCACGAAAAATAATGGAAAAGCATAAACCAAGGATATCCTAGGAATAGTTGTATGTTTATTCTATATCAAAGTAGAGGATCTAGTTTTTATATAACACTCTAAATTTTTTTATAAAGTGATAAAAATTATACCTATTTAAAATAAAAAAATTTAAAAAAATTCCAATAACATTAAAAAAGTGATGTACTAAAACCAATATACATATATGAGTCATAATATGTGTGAGATATATGAGACAATATAGTTTTTTCAAATTTTGAAAGACAATGAATCATGTTTTTTAGGATAATGGTAGAAATAAAATATAGGACACTATTTTGAATTCATGAGAATAAGGGAGCTGGGTTGGTGAGATTCATTACTTTTTTAAACCTTCAATATAAAATATACACGTTGAAAAAAAAGAGTGTCAGAATTCAACTAAAAAAATAAATAGTAAATAAAGATAAAATTTAACTCCAAGAGTATATTTAAATAGTAAAAAGGGAAGATAGGTTTTTCAATAATATTTATTACGATTAGAATATGGATTATTCAACCATTCTACATGGAATAATTCATCCCTGAAATGTATGTTGGATGAGAGGTAGGCTATGGATCATTATGCTATCCATAATGGGGATTTATTTCCAAAGAGAAGGAATCAGTTCATATGGGATATGTACACTATATTATAAGTGGGTTTCGGGCCATTTTTTCCACTATTGGTGATTTTCTATTGAAATTAAAAGGGAAATATATGAAAATAGGGGAACAATGTATGTTCTTTTGGAATATAAGTAAGATGAAATAGAGTTTATGTACACTGATGTTCATGCCATTATGAATTGAATATTTCAATGAGGAATATATGGAAATCATTGTTTATATTATGGAAAATAAAATTTTCATCTATATGTGAGAACCAAAAATGGGATTCAATTACATTATAGAAACGATATTGATGTGATATCTGAGTCCACCTAGTTTTATGCCACATTTTATTGGTGAATGAGGGGATAATGGTATCAGATTTCAAATATAATACTCTAGGTATGAATGATTTATGATCATATTTCCTTCATAAGTGGGTAACAAAAATATTATGTTCATGATTCTCAAACCATTCTGTGGTAATTTTAATTCCATAAAATATATACCATATGGAAAAAATTTCTGACCATATAACAAGTAAAATGACTTCGTAGTTTTCCATCACACACCAATGATTTTAGGGGAAAGTTTACATTTCTTATGATTTTAGGGGAAATTGTATCATAATTTCATTATTCTGTAAATGAAGGTGGATTTATGGATTTCATGTGGAAATGGAAGATGGAAACACTTGATGTGAATTGGGACCCCACCCCTAAATAATGTTACCCTTGAGTGTATACCATTTATATTCATAATGATTCCAACATAAATTACAATTTATGGTATAAGAACTTGGACCATCACAACAGAGAGTACCATTACCTTATATATGAGAAATAAAATGAAATATTTTAAAATAAATTGAATGTTAAAAAGATATGTCTGGTAAAGTGAATTTTTAGTTGGGATCATGATCATATATCTTAGTGTCAATACATATTCATAGAGTTAGAAACCATGCCATGCATTTTTATTAGGGGTTGAACATATCTATAGTGAACATGGATCTACACATAAAGAAAATTTGTGGAAATTCATGAATTTTATTATAGGAAAAACTAATAAAACAGGATTTCAATTAGACATTCCATCTTCATAAAAGAATAAAAATTTATGATAATGAAGTTGCAATAACTCTTACGATATGTGAGTAAAGAGTAACTATGTTTATATATATGTTTTAAATCAATTAAAAATAATTTTCCTAGAATATTACCTATATATATATGTCTTTAATATGTAAGGAAATGGGAATTATCCTAGAATTTGGTATGTAAGTGGGATCGACATGAATCAAAGATGAAACCTGAGTTCCATGATGAAATTTCAATGGGACATACTAACTGGATGTAGATGTGGTGTTTATAATACACTAAATATCTTATTAATAATAATTCAAGAAAGAAATTATTCTATGGTTGGTTTGGTAGGTTACTAACCCCATATGAGGTTTCCTCTTAGTCAATAACCAAATCAGTAGATAGTTTTTTGTCATATGAGGGGGAAATTACAATGTATTTAATTATTTATGTTCATGATATGGATCATGTAGTTAAGAGTTAAATAATTAGACCTGTATTATATTTATTTTAATTATTTTCTTTATATAATGATGGGGAGTTTCAATATATTAATTACCATGCATCTCAGTTTAGTTATTGTAATGATCTATTAAACACTCTATGCCCATGTGAATTATGAAATATGTGATAAATAAGTTGAAAATTAATAATTATCAATTTATAAAAGTATTTTGGACAGGGATTCGTGATTCAGTGTTCAAATTCATTATCAATAACTGAAAAACCCAATGACAATGTGATAACTAATTAAAAGGGATCAATATGACAATTTCAACATGCATGTAATGGTATATTCCATCCTTGTACCTAAAAGTTCTAGTTCTGGGTGTTAGAGGAGTTTTAAAATAGTATTGAAGAGGTTTGGTGGTGGTTGGAGGTGAAGTAGTGTTGTTGTATAATATTCATATCATGAATGGTTTACATGATGTTAATTGGTGATTCATGGATTGGATAGTTAGCTCATTCAATAGTTTTTATATGAACTATAGAAAACCATGAATCATATTCAGGTTGGGAATGTAGAAAAATATGTGTAATTAATTAAATGTCATTATGACATGAAATTTATCATATATTGTAAATATATAAATTCATGTCTTGAATGTGTTACATGATGTGAAAGTGTCGGTTACTAAGTAATTTTATAACCCTTGAAACCTTTTTATTTGAATGATTTCATACCACTTTTTTCTAATTCTTGGTGAACCCTAGTTTCCCAAAGGATAAATTCTAGACCACATATCCCTTACATTGATCCTTGTTTTCCATTAGATTCCCATTTGGTGATCCATTTTTTGATATATTCCTTTTCATATGGCTATCCTTCTATTTATATTCAATGGTCCCCTTTGGTTGTGTAGTTTTGGATTGGGGTGTGTATGGTTTTTGTTTTGAATGAATATTAGTTCTGTTAAGGTTGATATATGAGTTCCATGTGCATTTTTTGTTTCTTGTTTGTTTCTTCTTTTCCTTATAGTGCACTGTGATATCATAATTCCTTTTTTAGGTAGGGGATCCACGTTCTTTCACTTTTTCTTTCTATATGTGGTATTTTCATGATTTTTCATGATTTTAATAGATCTTATAGGTTTGTTTAATCTAATCATCATTTTTCATATTTGAGATGAAGGAGATGAAAAGATTGTTCATTATTTACTAATTTGATATATATTAATGATATGATGCATGCCTATTACCATTTCTAAAAAAGGCTTCTGAGAGCCTTTTGTGATATAGTTTTTATGCTGTAATGATGCTTTCCATGTTTTTTTTCATTTAACCCTAAAATAAAAGGATAAAGAACATATATTAGGGTAATAAAATGGCTTCCCTAATATTTTGGTTTGTGTGATAATGCCCATGCAAAATAAAGATAATATTTGATAATTCACCTGAGTAATTATACACGACGGGTTGTGATATTGTTTTTTATTATTATGAATATTATATTTCCTTATATGGGTTTTATTGTTTTATAGTAATATGGCTGTCAATTTGGGATATGTGGTGTTTGGGGTTGTAATTTGGATGTTGGTAAGCATAGATTCAATGTCGGAAGTTGTCAGATGGTGTTATTACATAGTTGTTGTGGTTCGGTGGTTGTGGTGTGTGGAGGATAAGGTTCTGTAAAGGTTAATATGTTTGATTATTGTGGTGGGATGTATTGAGAGATATTTCATGAAATTTATGGTGGATGTTTGGTGTTGTGGATAGGGTTGTGTGAGTTGGGCTAGTTTTTTTGTTTCTTGACTTTGTTAGTTACCTAGTAATCCATGGGATGAGTTGAGATGATAAATGAAACAAAATAGGGAGGTAAATAAAAAATGTATCCTGTAAATTGATATGTGATAAATATATTAATAAGAATTAAATTAATTACTGATTCATTCAATGTGTAATGAAATGGATAGTAAAAAAAGTGGAAAACATGTAATTAAAAGTTGGAAGTGAAGGGTGGATTGTGTTGTTTTTAACATCATTTGAAATATTGGTGGATGAAATTGTGATTCTTGGTGTGTAGTATGGAAGTGAGGATGTGCTTTCCTCTATTTATCTTAATGGGAACCCTTGGGTTAGGTATTTTTCAAAATTTCTCTATCATTAATTCATAATTCATTTTTATACTCACCCCTTCGACGAAGGATAACCTTACTAATGATCAGAGGTGATGTGTTCATGGTACTTTTCTCAACTTCTACAATGGTATTTATACGAACAACTATCTACCCATATCCCTCAATCTTCCTACAATAGTATTGATATGAGTTGGTGTTAGATAATATGCAACAATGATGAGTGGCCTATTTGTCTGCATGGAGGATGTGATGTGATGTCTCATGATGTGTGGTTGAGGTGTTTATGAGGTCCTAGTAAGGTGAAGTGTTGTGATGTGTGGATATGTCATAAGTTGGTGATATGTGTTGGGATGTGATATTATTTTATGTGATGTGTGGCCCACATGTCGGTAGGTGGTATGTTATGTGATATTATGTAGAGACCCCAAACATGACATACATGTACATTACATTACTTTTGCGGAATAATTAATACATAACAAAAACCAACCCTCAAAGACGGTAAAAGTTTAGGGTCTTTGGAAACTCATAACATAATCTTCTAATCATGGTGAAAGATCTTCAACATATCCCATAAAGATCTTACCCTTTTGTTTTCTTAACTAAAACCTTTCTTTATATCCCAGGGAAAATAAAACATATAAAAGGTGAGCTTAAATTCTCAGTAAGGGTAATCATGGATAAAATAAAACAAACCATATACATTTTAAATTAAAAACATGAACATAATGTTTAAAAATTAAAATCTTGAGCAATGAACTAAAACATGGTAGTACGTAAGGAATAGGTCATAATGGAACATAAATCATGATAAAATTGCTTTGGAATAAAACATGTAATTATGGGAAACCATTAAGCACTTGATATTATTTCCATAGTATCCAAGGCATTGCTACCAAGACCATATTAGTGGACAATGTCCCTTACTGAATTGAGTTTAATCGGTATTCCAGTGCAGTATCACTGAACCAGATTAGCATGCCATTCTAGCCATTTCTATCTCATGAGATATAAATCTTTACCTAATGCATTGGAGGGAGATATAGGTCCCACCCATCTCATAATGAAATCATCCATACTTATTCCACAAAATAAACATAAATAATTCATAATAACCCAAATAATAAAATGGGTTTCATAATCATCATCCCATCATAACATAATCCATATAAAACAAATGGATATCATTTCATCATAATAAAAAAATAAAACCCTGTAAATAATAGATACATTATACTTGAAACATAATCATACTAAATAATTTCATCTTAGATGAAAATAGTTTTGACAAAACACTTGAAAAAATTTGTTAAGGAAAATATCCTTTCTTATTAAAAAAATCTTCTTTTTCACAAAATGCCATTCAAATTTAAAAGAAAAGGATTTTGTTGAAAATAATCATGAAATATTGTGGAGGAAGTTTCATGAAAATAAGGCTTTATGAAACTGTAAAAATCTGTTCATGCCATATAAGTTAAAAAAACATTCTTCTCATACTTTTGTCAAAAAAGTCAAAAAGTACCTCGTATGGTAAACAAGAGAAATATTACATACATTCCATGTAGTAAAATTCCAAAATGGATAATAAGTACTTTAAACAAACATGAAACCATTTTTAGAAAACATTGAAATGGATGATAAATATAACCCCAGTAAATACTTACGAGTAAACAATCTCAGATAAAAACGAGATTGGAAAAGTTATGCCTTACCTTGTGTCCAATAAGCTTCGTATGTATCTGAAACTCCTCTATAATGATTTAAATAATTTCATTTACTTATTAAAGAATTATATTAATTGTTATGTTATCATATATGGTTCAATTATGACTTTATATTACCCATTCATTTGTAAATTCAATGTTAAAGCAGTGTTTTGGGTAAAATCGTTCCATTTATTGTATGTGTTTTGATATGTTGTTCTTGATATTATTATATATATCCTGATTTACTTAATTCCAGAATGTAAAAAATTATTTATATATAATATATATTCATCATTTAAATATATATGATAGATTGATAAATGGAATTAAATACACCGTTCATGGAGACGGTCGGCCGAATGTACGCATGAACACTGTTTTCGTTTCCTTATTGAATTAAATGAAATTAAGTAAATGAAACATTTATTTACATAAATACAATATCATTATTATGTAATTTCTTTCATGATAATTTATTATATATACTTTATAATCATACTTGAATGGTTAATCATGGAAAATGAATCTCATCGCGTTCGTGGAGACGGTAGTCCGTACGTACGCACGAGCGATGATATTGTTCCCATAATTAATGAATAGAATTGGAGTGGATGATATAATATATAAAAATCAGTATGGTGTTATAATAACCATATATAGTTATTATTTACACAATTATACCCATCCAAGTAAGGTGGTGGTGGAAAAACTGAATGCACCACAGTGTGGAGACGGTATTTCGTACGTACGCACGCACGGTGATTTTGTTATTGTTATGATGGATAGATAATGAAATGGGAATGTTTCATATTTATAAAATCATATCAGTATATTAGTGATACTTATTGTTTTATTTTACATTGAAACAACTAAATAAAAGGAAGTTGAAGAAGAATGAAACATGAAATAATCGGTAGAAGAGATTACCTCTTCCTTGACGCACCTCTTTTAAACTTCCTCTTATAGCACTAGAGTTGGTCTTTTGAGGAGACCAAAACCTCTATAATTTTACTAGAGAGGTCTATAAGGAAACCTTTATGGGATTGGATGAGCTTTATGGATTAATATTTTGTGAAAAGAATAGGGAAGGAGGTGCCCTTATATTGGAGAGGAGAGGGGCACTTTTGGAAACCTAAAAAATATTAATTAATAATAAAATTAAACCCCACTTAAAAACCTAAAAAAATGAATCAATTCAAATATGAGATGATATAGGGTTGTAATCTCAATGACCAATAATATTTAGACTTGTTTTATTTTTATTTTAAACCTTATCAACATGATTTATCATTATTTAATCTATTTAATTTTATTTTTGGTAATAAAATTCCAAATTTTAAATTGTTATAAATACATACCTAAATATTGTAAATTTCCCATAATTGGATACATTATAACCTTTTATACCATATAATTTTTAATTTTTAGTTTTCAAATATTTTTGTGATTTTTAAATAATTTAATAATATGTTCTTTTTATAAAATATCAATAGTGTCACTTTTGAAAATTTTCATTATTTGAATTTAAATAAAAACCACACAAAATATATGTTCTAATATATATATATATATATAATAGATTTCTAACATGTCATATTCATCCAAAAAATTCATGGAGAACATTAATTTCTTCATATATTATTTATTTTTTTATTTTTAAAACCATTTATTTGGTATATCTCTTAATAAAATAATTACTACAACATTTCTATATAATAATTTAATATAATTATTTCCTGCATAAAAATTAAAACTAAAATCCTATTATTAAGATAAATATAATAAATTTCATAATAATATATTTACTAGAATTTATCATCTTAAAATCACAACATTTAAATTGTTATATTTATTAAATTATGAAGGTGACATCTTTGACATCATTTAAAATTAAATAATATAAATGTCCTAATCTGTTTTATAAGGCTCCAAATAGTCCAAAAATAGACCCTTGGATTATTAAGGTATAGATATACTCGACCAAAAATGTTTGGTCATGTTTATGTTCTTTTTTATTGGTATTGTTATTTAAAAAAAACTATATTATTGATTTTTCACTAAATAAATAATTTCTACATCATTAATGTCTAAGCTATTAAAGTAATTAACTATTTCTTAAAAATTGATAATAAATCACCATGATAAATAAAAACCTTTTATAGTTCAAAATAGTATTTATAATCGAATTTATATTATGTATAACCTTATATTAAAAAGAATCTGATTATTAAAGTTTGAGTGAGACACATTTCACTTTCCTTTAAATAAAATAATTAAAAGGTCTTAATCAAATACAAGTGAGTTCTTTTAGATTCCATTTCGACCCAAGAATTATTTAGGGAAAAATATAATCATCTAATTATATTAGGAAAAGTGTTAGGGTAATTTTATAATATTATATTTACCCTTAATTAACCGATTTATCTTTAACTATGGTAAATAAAATTTACCGGAGATACTATTCATAATGCCTAAAAATAAAAAGTTTCTTATTAAAATAATTTGGACCTAATGATTCCAAATATTGAATCCATTTTTCCAAATTCAAAACACAAAATTTTCAGTATTTAATTTAAAATTAATCCCGCTGTTGAGAAAATGGGTTTTTAAAGTTAAAACGTTGGAAACGATTGAAAGGTTTTTACTTATGAATTTAGAGTAAAATTAATGCTAATGACTTACATTATATTAAATGGTAAAAATATATTATATTTGTACTTTTAAACCATTAAATATTTTTATTTAACCATATAAATCATCTTGATGAAAAAAGTAGTTTTTAATGAAAACTTAGTGTATTTTTACTATTCCACAAAATAAGAAACTTAACATAAAAATATCAAAAATATATCTAAAGTAAAATTTTATATCCTGATTCAAAATAATAATTTTATTTTGTCAAATTGAACTTATTAATATGTCAAAAAAAAAATTTAATATTGGTGCGCCATCAAAAGGTGGAAAAACTGCATTTTTTGAAAAATACTTATTTTGCCCCAAAATATTTATTTTGCTCTCATACCATGTTCTATGGAATGTGTAAGATGATTTATTATGTCATAAAATTCTAAATTTAGTTACTACTATTCATAATGTCTAGTTCATAATAACATTATAACTATATCTCATTGTTTAGTGAAACTCAGTATTGCGTACAACACATGCTATTGAGGAAGGATGCTCTTGCATGAAACACAAGCCAAGAATAGTGTTTGCATATAATATATGCTAATAAGGTGTCGCGTATGGCATAATATAATTTTGTTTTAGCGTAAAACACATGACATCAAGGAAATTAAAAGAATAGTTTTCATATAATATCAGGGTGTTACATATTTTGTATGGACTAGCTATTTTCGGGAATGATGTAATGGGATGTGATGTATGGATCAAGTGTCTGTAGGCAGGATGTGATGTGATGTGATGTTTTATGCATGTGAAGGATGTGATAACATGATGTTCTATGTTGGGTAATGAG
This sequence comes from Viscum album, assembly GCA_963277665.1. Classification (NCBI taxonomy): domain Eukaryota; kingdom Viridiplantae; phylum Streptophyta; class Magnoliopsida; order Santalales; family Viscaceae; genus Viscum; species Viscum album. The sequence continues at coordinate 1,346,032,975 of OY728148.1, read as the reverse complement.
AGTGGAAAATCACTAGTGATGAAATAGTGTACTTTTCTTTGTTATGATATTCATGCAATACTATTGTATTGGAAGCATGTTTTGGTGAACAATCCATGGTTATGTTAGTTTTGGTTTAATATAAAGTATTTTTTCTTGTTAGTTTTTATATTTTTCTTGGTGATTTATCATTCTCATTTACCATGTGCACTTTAAACCTTGTTTATTCCCCTACTAAGTATTCATGTTATTATAATCATATATATATAATAATTTTATGGTTTCTAAGATGACATTGGGGGCTATGTTCAACATTACTAGTTTGGATAGATTTATTATTGTGGTGCTACCATAGATTTTTTAGTTTTTACATTGAATAAATTTATATGTATCATTTATAATTTTTAATACTTTGTGCGTTGTTTTTTAATGTACCTTTATATTTTTTGTTGTTGATTTTTTCTGGATGACTGTCCAATTGGATAAGAATTTTTCATTTATAGAGGGAAATGCCTCTCAAAAAGTGTTATTTTTATATCTTCAGTTCTAGTCACCATCCCATGACCTGCATGAGGTGAGAATCATGGGTCATCATGTATCTTCCCTCATTGTCATATTTTTGGTGGGATGAGGTCCTGATAGAGTGGTATCAAAATTTTGGATTAGAGATAGGAAATAGTTTGGATATACGAAGTGTGAGGCATGCATGAATATGTGTTGAAACAATGCTAAATGGCCATGGTTGTTAACATTGGTCAATAATACCTTAATGAAAATTGTAATTTAGGGAACCCCACTATCCAATGTATAAACTATGAGCTTATTGAATGACCATGTGAGGTTGACCTATTAGTAGGGTAGAGACCTAAGATAGGTACTAGCATATTTTTTGGCATGTGTTCATGTTGGAATTCAAGGCTTTGTAAAAATAAAATGAATATATAAATAATATTTTATTTGAATTCCTTGATAATTAGATTAGGGTTATCTTATTTTTTCAATAATGGATAATATTTTTCATACACGAGTTTCTCCGGATGCTTGTGTTCCGTTTTCTAATTTGGTTAATTGTGGGAGGCTTTACCTAGTATGGATTGATAAGGCATGGCCGCATGATTTTCACTCAATTCATCAGCATATTTTGGGAAATTATAAGTGAACTACCATTGATCTAGATAAGGATCATTTGTTAGAGGATCTTGAGATCACTTTTGGTTTAATCTAACCATTATAATTTTTTTGGTACCATTAGTAGTTAGTCAGATGCGAGGATATACAATTCAGTGGTGAACACTCTTTCTTGGTAACCATATGGTGGTAGATGTTTTGCAGGTTTAATTTTATAGGGAGTTCTAGGTAGAGTTTCATTCATCGAAAATGATGAAATTATATATGTAGGATTTTTTTTCTCTCATTAGTAGGGGAGCATTAGTGTGTGGGATAATTGGATCATGTTCAAGGACATGCTTCACTTTTCTCATTATTTTTTCCAAAGGAGGAGTCTAGAGAACAATTTCTGATGGAGCCTTTCCACTTGACGATCAGGTATGTGACCACTATGTTTACTCTCCAAACATATATAGATGTGTAGAAAAAGTATTATTTTATTGATAGGAATAGTTCCTTGGGATTTGAGGAATATAATTGTGTCCCATAGGGTGTTTTGAGAATTAGATATTCATGTAGGGGGAAGGATGCTTTCAACAAATTAAGTATAAATTCAGTGGGAAATAGAAAATTGTTGTTTCTTCCCCGTACGTCATCGGAATGTGGTTTCCAAGTAAAATTCGTGGGATTTCCATTTTATTCATACATATTAGTGACATGGGAACTTCTAGGATTAATGTCTTCTTATCTTTGGAATTAAGTTTCAAATGGATGGTTGACCACATTTTAATAGCAGTTGTTTCCACTCATTTAGTTTTTGTGATAAGGACTAAAGGTTTTTGTTCAGTAGGTGAGAGTATGTGGAGTAGGAAGAGGTAATAATCATGATGGTCCCCATCCATAGGGACCTAGGATTGTGCTTAACCATGAATAATGGCTATAGAAACGAAAAGGAGTAGTTAATGGTCATATGAATTATAGGTTTCATCTCTAGTAGATTCAGGAGTTGTTCAAGGTATGATTTGTTTATCAACTAGCAGTGTGTGTGATTTTTTTTGTTTCGTATCCCTGTACTATTTTGTTTCCCCACTTTGGTCCATGTGTTTGAATTGTATGTGGACAGGTTTCTTGTTCTACAACTATTAACTACAGCAGTTCAAGTGTATATTTTCTTATTTTATTTGTTACATGGATATAGACTAGTGATAGAGAATAACTAGTCAATTGGGAATACTTCATGTTGCAGGTATATCCATAAGATATTACCATTGTTAAGTATTGGATGAATTCAATGTTTAGTAATTGAATGATTTTGGAGAAGATTTTGGTTTTCTAATATGTAGGACAATTAATTAAAATTCATTGGCATGCTATGTTATTGATTTGGGGGTGGGGTTGGAAAGTGGATAGTTTTTTCATTTGTTGAGATGTTAGTATTATATTATATTAGGGGTGTCCCTAGGGTTGTGGAGTAGTTCTTGGATTCTTTCTCCTAAGAAGTTATGGAAAAAAACTGTAATAGAACTTTAATATTGTAATTTAGTTGTAGTTGGGTGCGTATTTGATTTTGATGGATCCATATCTGATGGTGCCCATAGAGATGTTTGAGTTATGTTTTTAGGTGGATAATATGATTCATAGTGGTTTCATATAAGCCAATGTGTAATCACGAGCTGGTAATGAGTTGTTCTCACTGAATTATGATAGGAATATGTGTTTATATATAGACTGCAAGGAAATTTATAAAGAAATAGTCTAATAGAGTTACCATATTCTAAGTATTGATGATATTTTGACCAGTTAATAATATATTTTTTTTCATTTAATAAAATCTAGTTGGCTATCAATGATCGATCTGTGGTATTAATATCACCAGTTTATAGGGAAAATGAAGATATCCTAAATAGTTAATTCAGATACCAGTATGGGCCCTTGGAGTTGGTATTCATAACGTTCAGTCTTGAAAATGCACCACTAGGTTTGTGGGGCTTGTGAACTCCATGTTCATTGAGTTCCTATACCAATTCATCATCATTTCATTAATGATATCTTTCTCTACACTAAACCATGGGAGGATCAAGAAGATCATATCAGAGTTGTTTTTGATGTCCTTGAACTCCACCATCTCTCTGGGATTTTCTTTCAAGTGTGAGTTCATGATGTGAGAGATGTGTTTCTATTGATATTTGGTGTCGCTAGAGCATGTTGATTGTGTTCCATAAATGTTTGAAAAATTTATTTCTTAGGAAGATCCCATGAATGTGGACTAGATTAACAATTTCCTTAGGGTTATGGGATACTTTGATTTGTTCTTTATTAGTACCTCTCATGTTGTAATACATATAATAGAATAAAAATTTACAGAATATGTTTTTTGGTTGAGAAATAAATTCATGACATAGTTCAGTTACCTAAATGAGATGTTTTATAGTTCTCTAGTGATTTAGTTCAATGAGAATGGTGTGTTATTTAAATTTTTATTTCTAGGGCACTTTATGGAATTAGAATTCATGTTGAGGATATATAGAGTAATGATCTCTTATAGTTATCAGTACCTATGTCCATTAAGAATAATTATTCAAATCAAGAACTGAATATGGAAATAGTTGTATTCGTGAAAAATTTGTGGCGAAATTACCTCATCGATGATTTTTAAGATATATTAATAGAACAATACTTCCTAATATATATTTTTCTTTAGTGTTATATAAGTCTCCACTATAAGTGGTGGATTGAGTATAATTATAATTATAGTTTTGGGATCTATTACACATCACAAAAGTTTAATTTAGTTATTAAATCATGGAGTTATATTTAAATAGAGGATGTTTCTTGGGAACATTTAGATGTTTGGAAATTATTATAAGACCTTATAAAAATGAATATTGAAGTATACAATTATTTCTGGAAAGGTTTTATTTATCATGTGACCAGGAAGTCATATTTTATGTGGAAGGTAGAGATGTCTTAGTGGGGAGACAAGGATGATGAGACTATGCATGTTCATGTTAGCAATGGTGATGTTCCTAGGGGGGATGATTAGAATTGGGAGTTATTCGATGAGAGATTAGTTTCCAAATCGGGGATGTATTAGGGAGTAATATGTGATTTTTAGATAACACCATTAGCAGTAAATTATAGTGTGACTAAGATATGTCATGGATTTACAAGATAGCTATAGAGGGAAGGGATGAAATGGTCATAGGAAGAGTTTGAGACAAAATGTATGGTTTTATAGTAGAAGAAACCATAAAACCATGTTCTAAGAGCTTTAGTTCATTACTTGATTTTCCCTGAGTTAAAATGGGAGTAAATACCAATTGATTTTGTTTTAGGGTTTACCTGATCATATAGAGGATGTAATTATATTTGGGTTATAGTGGATCAACTATGGAAATTAGTCTACCTCTTAGATATCTGTGAGTCGAGTGTCATGGATTTTTTGGAAAGACAGTACATGGATGATGTGATTTAGATTCTTGGGGAATAAAGGATCATAAAATCTTATATTGATCCCTATTTAACCTCAAACGTCTTGAGGGGATTATATGATGATTTTGGATCCTAGTTTAACTATAACCACATTTCCAACCTCAGACATAAGTGAAGATAAAATATATCATTAAGATACTTTTTTTCATGTTTCATCCATGCATCTTGGAATTTGGTGGATCATCTTCACGTATCCTTAATTTGGATATGTTCATATATTTCAATATCTATCACTTATACATTGGTATGTCTTTGGTTGAAGTATTTTACATGTGGTTGTGTTATTCCCCATTGCATTGGATAAAGGTTGGAGTGTTAGTAGATCATGGCCCTAATGTGGTGTAGATCAAGAATAAAAATATACAGTGGTTTTAAAATTGGATAAGGGTGGACTAGGATGGTCAGAAGACATTTTATTAACCTTTTTGGAGGAGATGGAAGTTCAAGGATGAAGACCATGTATTCTTTTGACTTTCCCCTTAGTGTGGGAAATGATGTTTTTATAGGGGTAAAATGTCACCTAGGGTTTTGGTAAAATTAAAGTGTTGGGGTATATTATAATTTTGATGATTTATTTGTTATTTATTAAATAGTTTTATAGGATCCACCACATCTTCCATATGTATTCAATTTTTCTGTATCTTCAGGATGACCCGTGTTTTTAATACAAGGAGTTAGATATTACATAAAATGTGATATCCATGGAGTGTCAAGTAGATATCTTGGATTTATTAAATAATAATTTCATTGGATAAACCATTCACATGGTTCCAATGTTTTAGATGTCTAATGGCCCAGATTATAGTATGTGGTAGTGAGAAACATATATTTTTTATCCAGTCCATAAAGATGTTTTGTATTTTTCCATTTCACTATTTTTTGGTTATTATGTTGGTATATTTTTATGATTTGGGATGTGTATTTTCTTTTATTATTTAGGTGTGATAATGTTTCATTCATATGAAATGTGGAGGACCTAAATACTTAGCGATATTCATTGTACTGTGATGTTATTAAATCCATGAAGACAAGTTAGTGTCTCCCAAACTATATAATATTTTAACATGGAAGATTAAATTCCCCATTTCATTTGTTTGGAATAGTTAGTTTTTAGAGATAAAATATATTTTTTTGTCATGTGGTGGATGTTGATGGTTTTTTGGAAGTTTGGTTCGTGTGAATGGTACTAGATGATGAAATTTTAAGCCAACTAAAAGGTGTTTATGTGGTTATTCATGGTGTTTTTTGGTCATTTTTTTAGTTTCATTTCCTAGTGATATAGTAGAGGAATAATGATAAACATGATATGTTTATCTCAAGGTATTTATTTAGACACCATTTTTTTGGCTTAGGATCTGTTTCTCGAGGGTTTGAATAATTTAAGGGGTATCAAATGATATGTTTAATTCCTTTTCGGTCTATTAAATTACCATTTTTTAGTGATTTATGATTTTTTAGAAGGCTTGAGGTGTTTTTTATGGAGGTCAGAGGTGAGGCTATTTGATATTTACATTTTGAATGGTTTTAAAAAACTAAAATAGAGATTTATGGGTTTTGTGGATGGATAGTTTCTCAAATTGTATATGGTATAATGGATAATGTTCAATGGATTCACGTCATGAAATTAGTATATGATGAGTAGTTAATTACAGGATTAGGCCATGTGAATCTTATTAGACGTTTGAAATTTGGGAATTCATGTTAGGAATGGGTTTCATGACATTATAATGTTAGGTTCAATGATATTTTCTAACCCATTCATACGATTTATTTTAATTCTTATGAACTTATCTCTATAAATGTATTAGTCTAAGAAATAACTATATTCCCTAAGGAGTATTTTTTTCAATCAAATCCCTTTATGTAATCCTTGGTTTCTGGTGGATTCCTTTTGAATATTCACAGTGTTTTAACATCTAGTTCCAATGTTTTGCATCCATTATTTTTTACATATCTGATGTGGCGTAGAGGGTGTCATTTAAAGCGTCTGTGGGGTTTTTTTGGGCAACATTTTGGTGCAGTTTAGGATGATCCATGTGTTCCTTATGAGGTGGTGGTTTTCAGATAGCTTCATCATCGCCCTATGTAATACATGGATATTAGAGAGATTCCTTGAAGTATAGGATCCTCCTTCTCACACTTTTACAATATATATGTTGGATTTTCATGTTTTTTCACACCATTGGTTGGATAGTAAGGGTTGGCTTAATCATATAATTCATTTACATAATCTAATTTTTAGTAATGTAGAATTTTGATATTTTACTGAATCTATATATGTTTCTGATGATATTATTTATGTCACTTTCAAATTTTGAAAATATCAGTTTTTGGGAGACTTTTTTTCTGTAGTTGTTACGCTATAATGAACATTGTTAGGTTTTTTTTCTGATCTCATCATAAATAAAAGGATATGGATTATATATTTGGATAATAAATTTTTTTTCCTAGATGTATTTTGGATTGAAATTACTCATTCTATCTAAATAAGATATGTTATAATTCCCTTGAATAGTTATGAAATCTTGTATGTAATTTGGTTCTTTTTTATCTTTCTTCTTGAATTTCCCTACATGGTTTTGGTTGCTATACATTGGGAGAGGTTACATGATGGTAGATTTGTTATGTGGGGATATGAAAAGGAGTTTGGATAGAGTTGATGTGTTTTTGGTAGTTTTCAGATGTGGTTATAGTGTATTGGTTGTAGCATAGTGGGTGTGTCAAGGTGGTTGTGGAATAGTAGTTGTGGAGAAGTGGATGTGGTGTAGTGGTTTTAGTGTATTGTTGTTGTATATGTGATATGGATGTTATTTTTGGAAGTTGTAGTGTGATGTATTAGGAGATGTTATGTGACAATGATGGTTGATTTTTTGTGTGGTTGATGTTTGGTCCAGTTATTATGTGTCATTGTTGTGTTTGTTTAATTATTTTTCTTGGGAAGATATATATTGATAATTGATAAAATATATTGTGACAAATAAAAATTATGGACTGGAATAATATAAGTGATAAATAGATTAGACACAATTTAATGAAATAATGATTAGTGTAGTGTAAAATTTAATGGATAATTAAAAAGTTGTCGAAACCTATAAATGATAGTGGGAAATGTTTAGTGCCTTTTCTGGTTGTTTAGTGATGTTTCATTTTGTTGTGATAGAAGTTGTCACTATTGTTTTATGGTATTATTGTGGTGATGTTGTGTTCTCTAGTGTATTTGTTATGAACTGATTTCGTTTTTATTGTTATTAATTTATATATCATGTATTTTTTTGTAATTTTTATAAATTCTCCACCCGAGTTAGATCACCATACCAATCATTTGAGGTGATGAGTTCTTGGGGTTTTCCCCAATATCCATGATGGTAATGATATGGATGGACGGCTAACCCCTCTCCACCGCTCTTCCCTTAGTAAAAGAAATATGGGTTGGGGTTGGAGATTACCTAGTAGTGATGTGTGGACAAGGTTAATATTGGTGGGATGTGATGTGATGTATTGACCAATTGTCTATAGGAATTATTAGATGTGATGTGATGTGATGTGTGTCCCAAGTTCCTCTAGGAGGGATGTGATGTGATGCGATCTATAGCCTAGGTGTATGTGGAAAGGATATGATGTGTTGTGATGTGTGGATCAAGTGTCATTGAGTTGGATGTGACGTCATGTGATCGGGTATATGAGGAAGGTATGGGAGCATAGGACAATCAGAGTTAGAGAATGACAGTCTCAAATGAGTGGGGATGTGGTAGTGGGATTCCTGGATATGTATGATCTACATAATGTATTATTATATTGGATGTATATTTTGGTGTGTGAATCATGGTGAGGATAGGTTATTTTTGAGGACATTTATAGGTGGTTGTCAGTTTTAATTTTTGTTAACTAATTATTTATAATAATATTTGAAAAATTCCACTTGAGGCCTTGCCTATGTCTCTACCGAGTAAACTTTTTATGGTTGCCCTAAAAAATATTGTTTTTTTGTTTCTATGAGGACATCAGGGAACGAGCTATACAGTACTAGCTAGTGTGGATTTTTTGTTGAGTCATTGAGAATGATATTTGTTTTTGGTATTTACGTTGGTGCTATATATATATATACATTGCATTATTCATACACTGAAGGAATGATTTTTATTTTACAATAATGGTTTCTTCTGATGTTATTTAGTGATTGGATATCCTATCCCATGAAATTTTTTTATTTATATAGGGTAATTCCTTTCATACAATGATATTTTAACAACCTCAGTTGTAGTCACCAACATGGGGCCTAATAGAGGCAAGACACTGGGGGTTTCATCTCTCTCCCCTCACTATAGTATGTTTTAATGGATGGGTTGTGACAATACTAATGTGATCAAATAAATTATTGGGTAACAAAATGTGGTAAAAATAAAATTAAGAAAACGGGTGGAGGAAGGGTAATTAATATATTCCATGATCTAAATCACATGATATATGATATATAGGACGAGGATGAATACTAAACATGTCTAAATATTTGATCTCACATCTTTATTATAAAAAACTATGGAAAATAATCAAAGGTAAGACATGTTTAATATATGAAGAGAAGGAAACTACATTTTTTAAGAAGGTTTCCACTTGGATGAGTACCCTAGATGTGAGGTGCTCCATGATTGGGTTGTTGTATATACTCTTTCGGGGGATTCTTTCAAAATAATATGATTTATGTTCTGATTCACACTATGGTGACATAATGTGCATATAAAATAATTTTTTTTATTATGGGTCATATAATCATCTCAGGGATACAAAATCATTCAATTTGAATATCAATGGGGTTAAATATTCTTGAAATAGTTCCAAATCCCTAAGATACATAAGATAAGATCATCCAAAACCATTGAAAAAAATGATGTTTGTCCCTAATAAAACATTTTTTTAGTAATATATCATTGACCATATTAGCGATATAGTTAATAAATAAATTAGTATAACAATATAGTATTATTATTGGAAGGCCACATTTAAAATGGATTTTTATAGTTAAAATTGTTAACATTATAGGGTCACACAAACCATGTCATGGGTTTCATCTAGTTTATTGTAAAACTACATAAACTGTTAGGGTTGAGGTAATCTACATGGAACTAGGAATTCAAAAACCCCAATATCAATCTTAGATATTGATTTAAACATAGATGAACTCTGTAAATTCTGAACACTGTTTAATTTCATGATTCCTAGAACATGGTACAGATGGTATTTATGGTCCAAAAACGTCAACCATCATCTTTTGTGGGTGCTGATGTTTGGTTGGTTGGTGGGAAAACAACCCTATTGGGGGAATTAAGCACAAAAATTAGGTAGAGATAATGGGATCCATATGATGGGGCTCCTGATAATAGATACTAGTTTCACTATTTTTTCAAGTTAATGTAAATCAATATAATCATAGTTTTGAGGTTGGGATACAAGCAAAATAGAATACCATTGTACAACATAAGGTAGATAATGTTCATGGGAAATCTGATGAAAAATGAAAAACTAAAACCTAAAAGGTATCAATACAAGTCTCGTGACTAAGATATAATGGGGTATAGATGTATTGATAGTGTATTTTCCCATGTAGTAATTCTAGATATCATTATCTAGCCAATGAAATGGAAATAATTTTTTAAATGTTTCTAGAAGGTGTTGTTGTTAGTTAAAATAAATATATTGGTTAGGTATCCACATAGGAATAGAGTCCACAACTATTCTATAACTTAATAATCATATAGAAAGTAATTATCTATATAATTTGACATCATGTATTAGGGACCATGTATAATATAGGTTACTATTATGAGGCATGGAATTTAATTACATATATTAATGGAATATATTAAGAATGTTATGGTATATAGTTTATAGTCATCCATATTGGAGTTTTATGACATGATGTTTAGGTTCGTATGATAAGTTTATATTCCCATAAGTTTAGAGTTACAAATAATAATTTTTAATCTAAGTAGTTTGAAATCATCTAGTTAGTATTTTGGATGTTTTTTAGTTTAATATCATAAAATAAGGATGACAATAATACATCTCAACATCATAATGTAAGGATGAAAATTCCTGAAATATTAGGTCATGCAACACATACCAAGACCTGTGATGTATAATGTCTTTTGGGATGGGTTTTCATCCTATAGTTTAACATTATTTTATCAGTATGATACAAAATGTAATTTAGTTTCATAATAGAAGAACATATGTATTATAATGTTTTAGTTTGATCTAAAATGACCATGTTCACAATTACTAGTAATAATAAATGTTCATTCATTAATATTATGCTTTTTGGAATAGTGATCTACTCCTCACCTGTGGTGGTTCGTTATTATAAACTATTCAATTATAAAATATGTAAAGAGATTGGAAATTTCCATTTTCTCTCTACTATATACAGTTTCTATAAGGGATTCATTTTATCCCCTAAAACTCTTACCATATCACTCTAAAAAATTAGTAAAGGGGGGACTTCATGTTTAACTCCACAACCACTTTATTATAGTGGACCTCAAAATTTTGTAGTACTAAGAGCCAGTTATATTCAAGGGGTTTATATAAATCTACTTAGACATGCGGAATTTTATCTCAAATAATATGATCATAGTGTGAAATATAGAGTTATAGTATTTACTACTCTAAGGGAAGGTTTAATTATATTGCACAGACCAGTCAGTAAGAAGCATTTGAATATGGAAGGATTTTTTATATGATGTACCCAAAAATAATGGTATTACATTTAATTAATTATAAATTTTTATAATCCACCATCTAAAATATAATGTTAAAGAAGAAGTTGGTGAATTATAATATAAATCCATTAAACCATGCCTAATATAGAGATATAGATTTTGAGTGGAAGCTATACACAGAATACATTTTCTTAATAATATATCAATTGATGTTGGTATAGTTATGTTTTAGAATAGTTAGAGGGACCTTAAAATGCTGAATGATGTGGTATTTCAGAAACAAAATCAAATGTACGAATCTTGAAATCATAAATGGGAATTTTTTATACCCGTATCAAGAAGAAATGTGAGGCAACAAGGATAAAAAAGAAATTATTTGCATATTCTATCTATGTAGTGTCCCATTAAGTTGATTCGCTATATATAAAAATAACTAAAGAAATTTATTTTATAGAGAATTTCCTAAACAGGATGAGTGAATATTGAATAAAAAAAAATTTCATGGTACATCCTGGTGAATTCTATATATTTATGATTAATGGTGAGGAAAAAGATACCCAACTATTAGATCTTGAGGGAGAGAATCACTGTTTTCTCATGATATCCTCATGTACCATAATGAAAATTTCATAGGACATGAGTAATATAAAATTCCATTTAAGAAATAAGGAATTGTTCAGTCATAAAATCAATTCTTGGGAAATTAATCTAAATTAGGGCTATGAGGGAGAAAAAAATTTCATATTTATGAGGATTTTTTATCACCTAGCTCACCTTTATAGTAGAGACTCATGCGGGGAAAACTAATTAAGATTGTATTTCCATTAGATTATTATTCAAGAACAGTGTTATTTTATACACCTTATTTGGAATAGTATATGTTGAGTTTATTCACCTCATTACCTTCTTCATCAGGATCAGTAGGGTTTATCACTTTTACATGTTTTGTTTGTTAGAAAAAGTAATCTTTGTCATGATCGGAAATGGTTCCACCAATGATTTAATGATAATATTTTCAGTCACTATATGGACATGTGATAACATAATCGATGATAGAAATTTTTATTTTTACACACAAATGGACTCATAAAAGGGCATGTGTTCTTATTTTTTGATTCTTTTAAAATACTAATTTTGTTGATTACTAAATCTAGGCATGCCTTCATGTGAAACCATGAGATCTTAATCACGAGGTCTAATTGATAATTCAATATACGTTATTGTATTTATACTCATTGAGTTTTTATCCTTATAATATATGGAATTAGAATTTCATGAATTCCATTGAAGAAGTTATAATGAAGATTATAATTATGACCTTATTCACACTAGGTTTTTTTATCATTGTCACATATTCACATAAAGAAGAACAATCAAAGATAATATGAAGGCATTTAATTTATTTTTTTAGACAAAGGATGTCATTTTTAGTAGATATAATATCCATATGAAACTCCTCTAGGTTGTGTATTTTGTAAGGAACTCTACTAGTAATTGACTATAGATAACATTTTAAGGTGGTTAACCAAACATATAACTCTTGATTGATAAATTCCCATTATTCCATTATTTTATTAAACATTGGTAGGTTTATTATATATGATACTGGTTGGGTAAGAGAGATAAGTTGGAAATCATGATGTTTTAATCAAAGACGTATCTTTATGTCTAGAAGAAAAAGATAAATTTTTCTTCTATAGTAGATAAATGTTTTCTCGACATCTATCATTATAACAATTATGTAGTATAAAATAATTTCAATTCCTTAATTGTTCCTTAAGTCTTGGATGGTAGAAAGAGATACCTATATGGATTTCTATTAGAGGATCAAAGCGTCCTAGAGGAGATCATTGAAAATCAAAGGAAATAATAGATAAAAATTGATATCATTGAATGATTTTTAGAATTATTCATCTGAATAATATGTAATTATATTATCTATCATCATGGAGAAGGGATTAAAATTTCATGGTAGGTTGGTAAAATTAATTCCCAAGTAATATAGGTAATCTAGAATTTAATATAAATGATTTAAATTTTATGGATAGGGAAATTTATTTCTATTATTAATCTTCATCAAGTTGATCTTCAAGACTCTATATCAGAAAAAATAGACAAGGAACATCCCATAGGTCAACATAAATATTTACTTCATGGGTATTATTTTATTATATATAGAATGGATAATGAGGAAACATTTTCATTATAATATTAAAAGAATTTATCAGAAATGTCCAATTAATCCACCACAATGAACTCCACCATGATTATATGGAGTGGATTGACGATTTGAAGTGTAGACTGGTGAATGTTCACTTTTTCATTCATAAATACCAATGGAATCATGTAAAAATTATTTAATACTTTGGTTTCCTTTAATTGATTATATCCATAATTGATTATAATTGATATATCAATCCTTGGTGGTGTGTTATCGGAATCATGTGGGTATTTCAATGAGAATACTTCTAATGAGAACCAAGGATTAACACTTTAATCTATAGTGATGGAGGGAAATGCAGTGTGTAAAAACCCTACTTTATCAACATTTCATCCTTTATGGGAAATGTGTACAACTACTTTGGATGTTATTCATCCCTAATGAAGTATTATTTTATCATCATATCAATATCTCTCTAGATAATGGTACTACAATATTGATTCACAATTATGTGAATTTATATATATACACATTTACTATAGAATGAGAAATTTATGTCAATGAATAGTGACCGAGGGATCAAACCCAAGATTCTAATTTTAAATCCTTATAAATATATCTTATTGATAGTTAAATATAGAAAATTTACTTCTCTGGTCCATTGATAAACATGATAAAACCGATAAATATCATCCTATGATCTTCCAATGTATCATGGTTCACCAATGATAGCACTTAAATGGTGGTGGAAACTCATTCCTCAAAGGAAGTAGTGGATTAAATAACTACTATTTTCTATAATCATATGTAATTTATGGAGAATAAATATATTCATGAATAAAAAGATGATGGAAAACATCACCATTCTATATTGGGTAATAATCAGTAGACTCTTAAACATATTTTTCTATTTTTTTAACTGAAATAACATATGTTGTGGATCCAATAACTGTTTGAACCCATTGAATTATTTTTCCAACAATTTCAAAATATAATATAATATTATAATTTCAATGGTACAATAAGACATTTTAGTTTAAATTGTGGTAGCTCTTATTTTATATAATATGAAACAAATGAGATAAGGGAGAGGGAATTCATGAAATTAGACCAAACTACAAAACATAAGAGTACATAGTGATATATGTGAAGTCATTCATCTTTGGAATAATGATTTAGTGACCTATTACTATGTTTTTTTCATTTATATTATTAATACATTTGAGGAGAATACTCTTCATTCCATGTTAAGGGTATGTCAAGGTGGAAAATAAAACATTGCCTCTATATATAAAGTACAATAATTTGACCCTGGTCACTTTCCTTACTTTATATTAAAATATATATCCAAATTATCATGTTTCACATCTATCCCTAGAATATAAATCATTATGGTTCTCTATTACATTATTGTTGGAGAGTATTTGAGAACTAATAAAATAATATAGTTATGGTTGTATGTAGGTGGATCCATGTATTTCATTGTATAGTGTCAAATATATTCTATTTTGATATGAACATGAATTTTTTATATTAAACCAAATCACTAAAATGGGTATTTATTTTCATCATATTTAGTGGTTTCATTACACTCATGTCATATCCAAAAAACATCATATTGGACGGTGCCAAAATATTCTCTATATACCCTAGTTTAGTGAGTGTTTCGGTCTAGATAAGATTTATCACATAGCTAATGTCTACTAAGAAATATTAGACATCAACATAATTTATCATCTCTAAAATTTATAGGGGGTGAAGGTTCCCATACATTATTTTCTCATGTGTTCCCTATATTAATAGATGAGAACAAACAATTACCTATACTCACCTTCTCTAACATGAAAGACTCAAAGATAACATAATAATTATCCTACTTATAGTGGAAATCAATGAATTTATTTTAAACATTTAAATAACCTTGGATAAGTAGATCATTTTAATGATTAATAATCTATACAACAAAATTGGAGGTTTTTAAGACAATGATAATTTAAAACAATTGTAATTATTTTCATTGAGAGAATTTTTTCCTCAACTGAATATATGTAATGATAAAATTGGATACAAAGTTTGATTATGATTGTAATCAACAAAATTATACTAGATAAAAACCTTTTATAGAAAATTATATGATTTTTTCTATAAAAAATGATTAAACATTAAAATGGGTTATAGAGATCATCTGATGGATACTATAATATGGAACTGTTATTTTGGTTATTTGGGAGATGATTCTCTTCTTAATTTAGTAACTTATACTATGTTTTTAGTGATAGATCCTTGGTATTCTATCATGATCAAGGAACTATCACACATGAAACTTCAAGTCTCACACATATGTGCAAGTACTTATGTTTGTATAATGTCTAGATATAGAATAAAACATCTATAATTTCTTGACATTATTATCATTTTTATACAATTAGTTACCTAGGTTTTCAATAATCCCATGTCCTTCTAAGTATATTTTTTCTCTTATAAAACACATATATATTTCATAAAATAGATTATATGGATTTATATATATGTGTTTAATTTTGGAAATATAAATTTTTTTCTTAATAATGTGTTTGAATATCCAATTAAATTATCATAAATATATTAACATCTAATATATTTTTACTTATAAATGATCCTAATAAAAAACACATACAACACTAAAGAAACATGAAACAAAAAAATTCCTATTAAAAATTAATTATTAATATAATTTTGGGGGAGTATTACTACTATACTCATTATTTTACACAATATTGATTTTATGAATTTTTTTGAATAAATAATCTAAAAAATACAAACAATAATAATTGACATTTTGAAATAATCCAAGTATTACCTCAAAATTGTAACTATTTAAAAATGATAAATATCTAAAAACATTTAATTATCTGCCACTATAATGTGGATATTATTTATTACTCAAACATACCTTGTATTCATCATTCCAGTGTTCTATGGTAGACATATCTCTATTTTTTGTGCTTAAAAATGTCTTACATGAAGTTATATTCATAAATTTATATAATTCCATCATATACTAATGGTGTTTATGATCAGTTATTTATTTCCTAGAATTTGAGAGAAATTGATTTGGATCATTGAACACATATTCACATGTTTAATTGTTATTATAAAAAATAAACTAAATGTGAAATTTATATTTATTTTATTCCATATATTCAACATAAATGTTTTTTTCAATGACCTTATTTCATCCACATAAAAACATATATTACATATTTCATAAATTATTTAACAGGTTCATTAATTTAATTTAAAAAAGTTAACACTTACATAATTATTGAATATTTTACACCTTAATATATGGAAACATATAATGTTTATAAATTATCACATTTCAAAAAGGACAAACTAGATGTCAATTCACCTGGTATGTAATTTTTATAGATTAATTTTATGTCTAGATTAACCACCATAATTTTTTCATATTCTTTCCCTTTTTCAACATAACTTGTAACTATAGAACTATTTTATTGTTCATTATTAGGGGATACAAAATTTTAAAATAGTACCACCACATCATCTAAACAATAGAATTCATCATTACTCTCCCAAGTACTCACATAATTATTTTAAATAATTATTTTTTCAAAATAAGTGATAATGTATGATGGAGGTTTAAAATTAATAATTTATATTGAATCCATTAAAAAATTATCTCTATATGGTTTTTATGTTTGAATGTCAGATATCATGAAAACTTTTCTTGTTATAATATTTTTATTGAAGATAATAACTAAGACCCAATTATTTTCTCTTAATAACTCTTTATTTAAAGAGTTTCCACTTCCAAAAAATGTTTTATAACAGATAACTTTTAATAGAATCAAATGTAATATATTTTGTAACTAAATAATTATGATACACATAAAAAATTGATATAACACAACTTCAAAAGCAATTTATTCCTCTATTTAAATATTATAATAAGTAATGAATTTTATAGGCTGTTCTTCCTTATATTCAATCTCATATCTCAATTGTTTTGTGGTTAAAATGGGTGAAACATGATTTTCATCATCTACATCAACATTATTTTATTTTCTTATCTTTAATGATTTTATTATTTTGATTACACTTGCAATAAATTCATTTTGACATTGGTGTTTCTCAATATATATTTTTTATAACTTAAAATACTCCCTCATATGTTTTTTTCATTTTATTTATCACGAATTATCATAATTATTCTCAAAAAAATATTTTTTATTATTTTCATCAATCACACAAAATATTTGAATAATAATATCTATATAAACTCTAAAAATTTGTTCAATATATGAATTACAGTGGCCCATCACAACCAATTATATATATTTTTCCAAATTTGATTGTTTTTTATTTAAATTTATATATATATTATATATTGATGGAGGAATAATCATCCCCCATTAGTAATGGTATAAAATTAATATAGTATCTTTTGTCCAGAATGTCGCATAAAAATTTATTTCTTATTTTCAATGTAATTCACTATAGTGGTGTAGAAACTTTTGTCGATCTGTTAAGGATATAATTGATAGAAATTATTTCTTTGTTAACTAACATCATTTAACGAGAATATACCAAAAAAATTAAAATACTAAAATATTGGTGTAAGAACCTCAAAATTCATAAATGAAACACATGTTAGTTATCAATGGAATAATTAATGTATGAGACTCCATTGGATGAATTATATTGAAATAGAACACTTTACTAGATCAGGTAGTGATAAAATTCAGTGCTCTACAAAAATATAATTACAATTATTATCCTAATTCATTCTCAATCACCATATTTTATTTGCACTTCCATTGATCAAAAAAATTTAATATTACAATAAATCCTCTTGAGTATAATAATATGTTATCCTATAATAAATATTTATAACCATAACACTATGAAATAGTAACAAGAATCGACTCATCCATATAAAATGTTATGATATTTAAGGGATGAATAAAATATGTACAATAAGGAAAAATATATATATAATGGAGAAAAAATTAATAAGAGAGAATTCATTAAAAATTTACAGTGATATAAATTTAACTTCCATAAAAACATCAATGAAAATGAATTTAGTAACAAATAAAATACATTATAAATTTTGTTCATTTATTATACCTCACATTGAGATATTTAAAATGAGATCACCATTATCCATTAGAAGAGATCGTATCACAATATGGTATGGATGACATTAAAGTTATATGAAACCAATATTAAATGTTTATATTTCATTATTTGTACAAAATATAATAGTTCTTGAAGTATATAAATACAAAGAAGTCATGAAATGATATATTCAAGAATATATTACCCTAAAAATGATATAAAACATGAACATATTAGGATAATATTAGTATACATTACATCATATCCCAGAAAATTATACATTGTTATCTACAAGGTTTCATGTGGAATAAAAAACAAATAAGGGTGAGAATAGATGGTTAGTATGGAGTAGAATACAATTTATGCTATTATAAAATAAAAATGGAATGAATAAATAGTCCACATGAAGCCACAATCGACTAAAAATAATGGAAATCTATATCAATGAAAAATAATGAAAAAATAAATACAATAATCATTTCTATAATACTGATATAATTCAGAGTGTAGGGAACAGAAACATATTGTCTTATGCTTTTTAAAAGACAATATATTGATATTGGGATTCGAATACTCTAAAATAAAAGAATTGTTTCTCATGATACCCATTGATGAATTTAGGGGTATATAATTTTGAATATCATTCAGCTAATTATGTTATATGCATTTACCATGGCAGTGAATAAGCAATTTAAAACCATTATATAACGAACATTTGGATGAATAAAAACATGAATATTAGGATATTGAGAAATATTGAAAAACTACATCCTCATTCAGTGGCATAATTTTGAAATATTTTTCGAATAACCCTTTATAAACACAGATGTTTTGGGGCAAAATAAATATAACATAAAGAACCCATATCATAGAATGATAGTGGTGTGGGTAACCTGAACACCATTGGTTATCCACTAAATATAGTAATTTGATACAATGGAAAGCACATGTAGGAGACCAAGGAAATGGTTGTGAAATATCATCCACTGCAATTGATAATGTGTATTTGAAAATTAAAATGAAATCCCCCGAGAGTCTCTCAAGTAGTGTGTCATATTGGACTGACTCATCTTGGATTAGAGTTACGATTAATTAAATGATCATACAAACCCCTTTAGGGTGATCTCCATAAGAAATAATTTTCATAGCCACATCCACCATTCATTATTTGAAATGCGATGTATTTACTATGAAATTACATGCATGTTCAAATTTATAAAATTTATTATTGTTTTTTACCCTAGAAAACATAGATTTTTACAAAATTTTTTACCACCCAAATCAATCTAATATGAGGGTTACATAATGGTTTTTAATTATAAATATACCTTAAATAAAATGGAATATGTTAAATTTATTTCTTGTAAATTAATTCAAAACACAAAAATTAGTATATGTTTTGTATGGAATAAGACCCAAAAATTAAAATTGAGATTCCCAAAGACCACTTATTTTATGGCCTGAAATTAAAACCAAAAAACATGAAAGATACGAAATAAAAATTATCATAAAATATCATTAATTGGAAGAATTTAATTATATAACATCTAAAATATGTATTATAATCACAACAATAAGGAAATTGTGATCTTAATATAAAACAAGTCTCTAAGATTAGAAATTGAGATGGACAACCCTTAACTCATGTCCTAAAATCAATGAATATACATTAACCTCATGTTGCGTAACTATAGATATTTTAGCAACAAAATTAAAAAAAACACATATAAATTTTCTTATATACCCATTAAATATAGTAAATATCAATTTTAATTCGAGTAATATTTTTTACCTATTTTCCCTCATCATGTGATTATAGTTTTCATCCTTTTTAAGAGTTTTATAATAATGGTGTTTGTATACATTATTTATTAAAGTGTATCATTTAAATTTGAATTAAGATAATTTTCTTTATGATGTATAATAAATTATGATATTATAATTTATTTTCAATAGTTTTTTAGTCTTTATCTATGAATATAAAATTGATAGCAAGCATTGATTGGTGATAATTGATGACTAAAATGTATTTTATTAATTAATGAATTAAAATTTTAATAATATATCCAAAAAAAGATCATATTAAATTTTTTATAATATATTTAAAGGAAATAAATTCTCATTATCTTACATTATAGATAATTATATCATTGTCCATGTGGGTTGTTAAACCGAACCAAATAGAAATATACCATAATTAACATGTGATTATGAATAGATTTTGTTTTAATATCACTATAATAGAAGAATAATTACCACATTTATTATTTATTATTGTGTAATATCATAATAGTATATTTTTAAAAGAATAATATATCCTTTGGGATGTAATCTAATATTACAAAGAATTTATTTTTTTCTAATAGAGCACTATTTTGGATGGTTGAATTGTCCATGGTTCTTTATCACACATGTAATTAATAGGTTGTCCCTTTTTCGCCCCAATACCAAAATATTTTCATACTAATCATATTTATCTACTAACACCGCTCTCATGGCCATTAATATAAGTTGTTGATCAATGTAAAAACTAAAATCAATCATTCCATAAACCCAAAAGTCCCCACATACAGGTGGATTATATATTTTTTCCATTGACTGAGGAAATTGTAAAATATATAATATCATTTAAAAATATAAAATATTTTATTAATATCATATTATTTATTATATTATATATTTGGAACATTTATTTAATGTGGTTATGGTAAATGATACATAATGCTTCAGGGATGAAGTAATCCAGACACATGGATGAATGTCATTATTGTATTCTATAAGAAAAAATGAAAAGGGGATAATGATTTAAAAAATGAAATAATGACATTTCTTATATATGATATACTAATTTTACAATATATAAATGATAAAATTATACTTTTAATAGTACGATAGAAAGAAAAGAGGATAGGTAAAAATGATAACCCACATTTTTATCTTTTATATTTACTTATAGGATCCTATGGAAATTGAGGGATTAGGATAATATATTTTGATAATAATATAATAGAAGAAATATTGGATTGAAGGTGAAGAAAAATTTCTTTTGGAGGAAACCAAATTTAATGAATGGTAATGAAGGGGTGGTGAGGGGATCTCTTTTTAAGTGGAATGGGATTTCATTTTCTGTAAATATAAACAACTTTTTAATTATTGAAAGTAACTGTTATGGAATATGTCTAGAAAACTTATATATATTGTATTTCAAAATATATAAGGTCATAAATTAATATACCAATCAGTTATGCACATGTTTTTAAAAAATACAATGGTTTTTTTATATTTTTATTTCTATCATATTAAAATTTCCCTTGTTAACTAGTTTTTTCATCAGTAATTTAAAGTAAATTACTAAAAATATTAGTTTTTAAAAAAACGTACCTTTCAATTCCAATGAGATTTCCATTTAATAATATAAATTTTTTAAAGGTGATAAATGATAATTTGAAAAGAATTGATGTACAATGCATTAAACAAATTTAGGGAAAAATGTGATTTGAGATTTGTAAAAAAAACTTTAGGATTATCATATCTTAATGTGAATTTTATAAAATATCTCATTTTAATTACTTTTTTTAATTTAATACTGTAAATTACATGCAATAATGAGTTTATAAAAACCGTGTAACATTAATAAAATATTAATTTTCCATTGTTCCCTAGTCATTGGATTAGTCGCTATAAAAAGTAATTAATAAATTATAAATAATATATAGTATACACATGTATAAAATAGATTCAGTAGTTATCAAATTAATAATATGAAAATAAAAAAAGTTATTTTAAATAAATTTTTTGTGCTTTGAAATTTTTTTTTAAATAATGAAATTTATTTTTATATAAATAAACAAAATTAATCACTAAGGTGGATGATTTCAATGAAATATATTATTTACAAGATTAAATTTTTTAAATGTTGAACACATAAATGTATAGGCACATGATATGAATAAATCTTGTTTTATACATAAAAATGTATTTTTTTCATTGAAAAAAATATTATGTAGTATTTTTTGCACATAATTCCAAATTAATTTCTTCCATTTAATGGAATTTATTTATAAATAAATAATTACATATTTGGAATCATGATTTTTTATTTGGTAAATAATACCTTTTTATTATATGTAAATATTAATACTAAATATGGTAAAATTTTTCACTTAAGTAAAGGAAAATTCAGGAAAATCAATTTTACAAATACGCGTTAAAAACATATTGTTATTATAATAAATTATATTGGATTAATGTTTTTATACCCTTGTCATGTTAGGGTATAAATTGAGTTTTTTATTTGAAATTTATCCTTGAAAATGACTTATATATTGTCTCAATCGAATAAATTCACAATGTGTCACTATATTAGATTTAAATAACATTTATATATTCATATAAAGACAAAAAATAGGTGTGAACTAACCATAAAAAAACCATTAGAGTAATTTAATTATATTAATGTAATTTTTTTTATTTAAAATTTAATGAATATTGATTCTTATGAAACCATGATGTAGTATTTCTCCAGTTAATAAATAATATAATAAATGATTTTAAATATTTTAAAAGTAATTTAACATGAATGAATTAATATCTTCAAGAAATTATTTTGAATAATATGACATATTTGTGTTATGTTAATGAATTATATTCAAATTCAAACACTTCAATTATTCCTTTTATAACAAATTAAATTAGTAGTTTGAAAATTAAAATTAATGGTATTTTATCAATATAATATTTTATAAAATTAATTAAATATCATTAAAATATTAAAAGGGAATAAATTTTAAAATATATGGTAAATATTTTCGATTCATTTTAACTTATAATGATTGTCTAACCATTTGTCCTGGGAAATGAATTATTATATTTTATCAATTAAGAAATTTCATGTGTATCTTTATGGTCCCTTATAAATGGACATAATTCCATTCTCTAAATTATAGAATATTTATCATTCTAGATCACGAAATACCATGAAAAAATACCTTATAAACATCCATTTCCTCATTCTAGAGGTTTTTTTCATTACAAAATACAAAACCTGGAGCCATAAATAGGAAGTCTAAAAAGAGATATTTCAAATAATAGGTAATCACCAAAACCAAACACTTTTTAGTCATATTAAACTTCTAATAAATACGTCATATTCTTCATAAAATAATGTCTTTAGTATCCATAATAAAATTAAATATTATTATGATTATTAAAACACAATTATTAAATCGTTTCTTACAAAATGTGTAGTGAAAGTATCACATATTCTTATAAACAACATACAGTCTCCATGTAGCGATATGATTAACTTTCCATAACCATCTGTCACAGATGGATATTTTAATGGGTTTAATTTTTATTAATGATATTTCTATAAAATTATTCTACTATAAATATTTTATCACATCTGTTATATTTCGTTCAAAATCATTTTAAAATGATAATGTTTTTCATACAAATGTGTGGACTACCACATTTATGAAGTGATATTATTTTTTTCATTTAATTTATACATGGATGGTATTAATGATGTATATGATTAATATATATGATTAATTTTTTATATAAATGATTCTAGAAATGTTAATTATTATTTACCATTATTTTATTAGATTGATAGGAGAAACGAACATGACGTTCATGGGTATGTACGGACTACCATCGCTAAGAATAGTGTAATTAATTTTAAATATCTATAATTATAAATATATATATATATATATATATCAAATATATAAGGCATAAAAATAATTTTCATGATTCTAGTATAGATCAATAATATATTTAAATTTACTAAATCAGAGTTAAAGAGATTTAAAAGAAACTCAAACTTCTTGAACGGTATTTTTGGATCATTTTTATTTTAAAGGGAAACATGCCATATTTACTACTTGTTCCTTTTTGTGTCTTTTATACCAAAAATGAAAGTGTGTATTTATACATATCATGAATTTATTGATTAATTACATATCTAAATGTGTGTATTTTATTAACTAGGGAATATTTTTCTTCAATAACCATGTTTTCAAATAAAAATAAAATTTTCCTATTCTTCTATGGTTTTATAATTTAATTTTACACATCTTTGAATTTTTTATAAACCACTAAATATAATTTATTAATAATTTTCCGAATGATTTAATTTGTGAATTTTATGAAAAAAAATATGGATGATTTTTTAAATATAAAATTTATAAATAAATATTACCTCCATGATGAATAATATTTTACTGGAATATTACTTTCATTGTTCACAAGGATATCTTCACATAATGTTCTTTCATTCCTATATTTGTAATTTTTAAATAAGGGATTTAAAAATGCAAGGGATATTCCCCCAACGAAATATCACAATATTCCTTTAAAAATCATTTAATATATAATATTAAATCTATTTTTTTATTAATCTCTAATAGTGATATAATCTAATGATACCATCCTTATTATTCATTTAGTTTTTTGTTTGTGATGATAATATGTTTATGAAATTCATGTCTTATTTGTAAGATATGTAATGATGAAATGATTATGAAATAATATTATTTTCATGGGTCTTTATATGATGAATGTTTTATGTTCTAATATATTGAAAATGTACTGTCTACATCATTTAATGGTGGATAAATTATAAAAAGATGAGGTACCCATGTTGTATCGATGGATGGTGGTTGTATTATAACTAAATACGGTGTTTAAATTATAAATAAGGATGATGATTATGTCATAACTGAGAGAGGGTGTCACTTATATATCCTTATAATGAATTGGGTAATGATTGATACCTAATGATCTGAACTCGACTAGTTTAATATGTGAAAATAAGTGATTAAGGGATTCTGTCCACTATAGTAGTCTTTAAATTGATCCTAGAAAACTATAATATCTTAATTTTTACAATGATAATAAAAAAACTCTTGTTGATATATTATAAGTTTCTTATGTGGGGAAATGATTAATCAATGAAAGTAACTTAATAAAAGTATTGAAGGGTTTTCCTAATTGTAAAATCGTAGCTACCATACTAGAATACTGAAAAGAGTATTTTCAGAGAAAAATGATGAGTTAATGTTAGATTATAAATCCCAAAAATCCTATGTGAATTAGTAATAAAACTATTAAATATATTATATTTTACTCCATCAATTTATTTTTAATAATTAAATAAATCCTAAACTATGGATCATATATGAAATCGGATACCACTAATAGGTTTTGGATGTGGTCTTTACCTTGTGTAGGGTATAACATTTTTATACGTCAGACATTTGGACAACTCTCTCAAGAAAATAAATAAATAATTAATATTTAATGTATTTTTTTAAATATTTTAATATTTCAGAAATAGTACATCGTATTAAAAATGTAAGACCACTATTAGTTCAATAACGTTGGGTTTACCCTAGGTGAGGTATAACATTTATGGTCATTGGGAGTTTGAAAAAATCTCCTCAGATAATAACCATTTTATTTTTATTTATTTATTTATTCTTATTATCAGATAATATTTAATTATGATCTCTCAAACAGTGTGTTTTATTATAAATTTGAGACCACTATTAGGTTCATATCATGTGGTTTTCTCTATAAAGTATATAACCTTATTGATTAATGGACATTTGGCCATGTCAACTGTTAATTTAACTTATATAACATTTATATAAATTTATATATATTATTAATTTATGGAAATAAATTTTCATAAAGGTGTTATTTTTAAATGGATCATTACCACCATTGAAACACACAGCTTCAATCCCTTCCTTAAGAAATGAACAGTTTTAACCCATTTTAATCTGTAATATGTTAATGATATGAACTAAAACTCTCCGTAATCATTAGTGTGGTGGAGTCATGTTCTAAAATGAGGTGCAGAATTGTGGGTTTGAGGTGACACAATGGGAAAATATAAAATGTTTGGACCACTTTTTTTTCATTGTTGACATATTTTAGAGAGTCTAGATGATCTCAAAATCATTTTCTATGATCTCAAATAACCTATTCTTGTTGATTATATTGTTCCACACCGAATATATCACCGTTTACTTCTTATTGGTATGCTTTACGTTCATTTCCCTATTTTTGTTTGTTGAGTTTTGTAAACTCTTCTAATTCTTTTATTTCTCCCATTTGCTTCACCCTTTCAAATTATGGAAATAAAAATGGTAGAAATTTAATAAAAAGATATGACCAAGAAATTATAAATTTATAATTATTATAATTATTATAATAAAATAAAAAATAATTATAATATGATAAAAGTATAGTCTCCACAAAAGACCATCAGCTTGAATATCACAAGATCAAATATTTAAATAGCTAACATATCTTTATGGAAAATTACCATGGAGTAAATATCAATGGGTTATTTAATTGTATTATCAAATGAAAATTGCATAAAATTATCCATGAAATTTGTATGTAATTATGTAATTATGTAATTATGATACTTAATAAAATTATCCAAGGATAATTTCTGAATGTTATCATTAAATTTTTATAAAAGGATAATTTTTACAATTATTAAATAATAATTTTGTAAAATTATTTTTGAAAATCCCACAAAATTATCAAATTATAATTTTGATTAAAATTATCAAAGGATGTGTTATTAAAATTATAAAAATGTTAATTAAAAAGGTTATTTAATAATTAATTATCAAAAGATAATTATAAAAGGGTAATATTTTAAAAATTATCGATTGATAATTATAAATGGATAATTTAATAAAAATTATAAAATTATAAATATTAAAGGATAATTTATGAGAAATAAACATAATATAAATAGAAAATACATAATTTAATATAAATTATCAAAATATAACTATAAAATGATAATTTCAGAAAAATTATCTAAAATATAATTATAAAAGTTTAATTAATGAGAAATTATCAGAAATATAATTTTTCAAAGATAAATTATGAAAAAAAGTTCAAAATATAATTAAAAAATTAAGAAAATTTGTCAAAATAAAAAAAGAAATGGATAATCTGTAGGAAATTATCAAAATATCATTATAAAAGAAGAATTTGGAAATTTTTTAGGATATTGAATATGTCATTACATGTGAGAATTTATTTATTTTGAAATAAAATAGGAGTTTGTGGTTCTATGAAACCTTAAAAACCTTCCATTGTAAGTGTTTCTCTAATAAGGCCATAAAGGAGATTTTTTGACAAGTTTATCCACATCTATTTACATTGATGACTATTGAGGTTGGAATTTCTACACCTTCATGGGATCTCATTATACGTGTTTCTATGTTATGAATATCGTATTGGCATATTTGATATCATGATTAAGTTGTAATTTTTTTGTGGGTGTGTGAGGCCAACGACACTAGATGGCCTTACTCTAGGGGAATTGTTGATATAGATGGATTCAATTTTAATGTCAAATTCACATTTTTTATTGTTGATGATGCTATTTTTTTCATTTTGTTTTTTTAATAATATGAAATTTTGTCCTTGAGATATGTATGGTATATTGGTGATGCGGTTACATGGTACCTAGGTGAGAGGTGGAACCACAATGACACAATAGTTCATGAGGGGGGAGGCATGTTCCTATACTACATGTTACTTGATGATGAGATCTAGATGAATGATGGGGAATAATGTATTAGTGTTTCTGGAACTGGGGCCATGATGATCATGAGTGATCATACCCATCTATGAAGATTGTGAGGAATGATGATCATGAGTGATCATGCCTCTATTACAGCAGTGGGGTATGATGGTCTATATAATATAAAACGAAGATAACACTGGGGAATGATGGCCTCGTGCATCGTGTTCTAGAGGCTTAGGACCTATTCGACTATCATGTAGGTTGAGGTTGGCTCTGATGTTGAGATGTTTCCATTTTCATTCCATTGTTTTCTGAGATATAGTAGATGTATATAGGGACTAGGGTATTTTGTGTATTGGTTATCACATAGAAAATTTTTGTTTGATATTATTTTAATTCTTAATATGTTTTTCTCATTATTATTTGATATAGTATTATGCATGAGAACATAAGGTTAAAAATAACAGTGGTTTCATACTAAGTCTCATACTCATGCCCTGCATGGACATTTTGATGCACTTGTATATTGTATGGGGGATATGGAAAAGGAAAAAGGTCCTATGGTGGATAGCTAAGAAGAAGAGTTTGGAGATAGTAGTAGACCAGGATGAATTCTAGAGGATCCAATATATATGTATTTACATTATCTGTATTATTTCTTTTGGACATGCTTCTCAGTTATGAGAGTTTTCATGACCTGACCAGATGGTTTCTAAATGTCTACTCTCCAATCCCTCCTCAAATAGGCCAAGGGTTGGTGACTAGTGTCGAGTCAAAATATCACGTATATGGGAGCCCTATTACTATGGTACCTCTATGCACACACCCACAAGTACCCCAATGAAAAATTGTAAAGATATAAAAAATTGGAAACTGAAAATCATGAATACAACTATCCCAAACCCAAGTAATAAAGATGTACTAAAAGAATAAAATTGGAAAAACACATTCCCACCAAAATAAATCAATAAATGAATCCAAACTTCTCTAGAAGAGATCATTATAAAATGAAACTTCCTCAAAGATCATATGCCTAAATCTGGTACACACCATGGTTTATCTAGGTCACTCAACCCCACCTACCTCAGATCCATTAGGAACTATGTCGAAATACATGTGGTCATAATAATAAGAATCACATATGGGAAAATCCCAATATTAAGTGAGTATAAAAATAATCATTAGGATTGCCATGAATAGATAAGTGAATGGAAAAACCTAATGGTAGAAGTCCACACAACCAAGCTAGAGGGAATACAATCAAGAGAGAAACACAATATCAATGCATCCAAGGATACAAATGACATGCCAGATCAATTCACAAGGTGTGTTAACCTATACATGTGAAAATATGGTATGAAATACCATAAATCACCCAGAATTACTCATATCAAACTTCATAGCTCCTGAGGTCTGACTTCATAGCCAGTGAAAAGATTCTACTAGAGGCTCTAAAGGTAAAAAAAAAAGAGAACACACACCGTTAGTGCATCCACCCCAGATGGATCCCATCCATGTGAGAGGATTAGTTTGGGATATACCTAACACTAATAGGGGGTGAATTAGTGTTGAGGAATTTTTAAACAAATTCTTACTTTTTATCCCAATACCACTTGACATGTTAGGAGCATCATTCTCTTATTCTCTTTTACCCGTCACATGCAATAATAGAAACTAGTAAAAATTTGCACATAGTATTTTTACATGTTTAACCACTCTATAAGAGTAGCTACGTCCTTTCTTGGAATGGGTATGACCAGTGCATGGATTCTCCACTATACTGTGATATTCTTTTAAAAAGGAGTGTCTTGGAAATCAATCCTATTTCCAGTGTGAGTACATAATCATCAAAGGGGGGAAAATCTTATACCCTGTACTGGTTATGGCCTAGTCAAACATGAGTCCTCTAGCTGGTTCTTTATATTACCTATGGAGAATGTCTTCTTCCTTCTTGATAAGGTAGGTTTTTATCTTGATCTACTTCAGTGTTGTTCACTTTATTACCTTCAAAGCAGTAAACATGAAATTCTATTCTATTTTTTTCTTCTTCTCTAGTGAAAAACCCAATTTCACTAGTTCATATTTATTCCTCTTAGTGAAACAACTAACTACAATAATATTCTTCTTTCCTTACCTAGAATAACATACACCAATGTAATTATTCGAACACTGGATATCTACTCATAAAGAATCATCTGAATTAAAATGCCCTGAATAAATGTCAGCCTTCAGTAGGGCATACTTTGTTGTTCTTCTTCTTATCTTATTTCTCTTTCACACAGTATAATTGTAGTGTCTTAATATATTTCATTAATTCTCAATACAAACACAGGAGTGTATCGTTATACTACTTTCATCATTCATATAGACATGAATTCAGTTGCACGTCTAGTTCATATTCCCTGCACAAAGCACAATGAGAGTGTTAAACACCTTTCGTGTGAGTGTGGTTCAACTTCTCTTTGTAATACCGAATGGTTCACTGTACTTCCTTATTTGAAAAGTCACTTCAAGAGTGTTATGCATCTATTGAAGGCCTAAGACAGCCCAATCATTCATGAACCCCCTTTTGGGAAACTTGCATGCAACATTAATGACTAGCTCGTAACATTCCACTTTTGTCACAGAAGGCCTCTTGCATGAAACTTTTATCTTATGCGCCACACTCTTCTTATACGCAACTATACTTTCTTGCGTGCAACTCTTAATTATTTCATGCAAATCCATTTGTGTATATTTCTTATGCACTTCAGATCTCTGATTTATTCTATGTTTTGAGAATCACAGATGGGAGGTGGTCACCTCTTATTTATAGACCTCATTGACCCCTATGAGAAAAAACTCTGATGTGTAGCGCAAGATTCTGACACATCGTGCAAAACCCCATTTAATATCGCATTGAGGGAGTAAGTCTCTTTTGAACCAACCTCATCTTTCGTTCACTTCTTGAATCTTCCACGCACCACCTTCCTTTTCTATTTTTTGATGTTTGGTCCTCGATGAATTATTTGTGCACAATACCCCAGTTGATGCCGCCTTGGGTGTGTATGTCTCTTTTTCACCAACCATGCATCGTGCCAAACCCCATTTGATGTTGCCTTAGGAGCGTAAGTCTCTTTAGCACCAGCTTCAATTTTTGCACCCTTTTGAATCTGTTGTGTGCTTCTTTCCTTTTCCATTTTTCAATGTTTGGACCACAAATCATGTTTTACACGCATGATTCAAAACAACCTTCAATATTGTTCATAAAAACAAAATCTTGCACGCAAAACCCCAATCTTTTGCGCATGCCTATCCTTTTCCAGATTTTGATGTTCAGATCATGGAACAAAACTTGTGTGAAACATACTGAGGCATCTTCATATTTGAGTGAAACATTCTTTTCTTAAAACAACTTTCTTTATCTTTTTATTTTCATCCAATAAAACTTGGAAAACACTGGGAAATTGAACCACTTTAAACTATTCTTTTGTGCCACCTCTAGATTGTTTTTTCCTCTATCATTTCTCTCTTCACTGCATCCCATAAGAATTTTTTAGCTTCCATCATGATATCCTCTATCGTGATATGGATCCTTTGATCGAACAACTTTAGTATCATTAGAGTTACAATGGTAATTATTGAAACATCCCAATATTCTAAACAACATAATTCCTTCCAATCAAATTATATATGATTGGAATCATAATTTCCCCCACATTACTTTATAAGGATTGCATCACAGGTTCTCCTAAATTATGATATTTGTTAAATACATATCAGAAAAGAATTTTCTGGTTTTGATATAATGTGAAATGCATGGCTACCTCAGAATACAAAGTCCCTAAACAGTATCTCTTCTTATTCAACCATCATTTTACACTTCATGAAAATAATATGATTTTATTATTCAAGTAATCTCTTGCATGGATTTATATCATGAAGAATTTCATGGTCTTCTTCAAATCGGCATTCTTCTTCAATCATCCTTAGATGGATGATACCTCACCAGTCTTCATTGTTGTAAACAATGTGCCACTCCTGACACAAGTTCTTGGAACATAAGAACAGTTCAAAAATCGTTTGATTTGACTTCATGAAAAATTACCAATGCATGAAAGACAATAATATGATTTAATAACAATTCTCAAGGTATTATCACTTCAGATGATCTCTATTCACATTGGAGTTCTTGTTCATTTTGACCACCATTGACTAATATTGACAAAAAATACAATATTCATACACAAAGTGGTCCCAACACCAAGAGTTCCACTAATTAAAGAACAAATAATCCATTCCAAATGGTAAATTCGAGAGAACGTGATCCATCATTTAACAACCATCTATATTCAAATCTATTTCCCAGAACGATAGGTCCTTCCTTCACTAACCTACATCATAAGCAAGGTTTACAAAACCCATGTGAAAATTACCACCCCTCTACACAACACAAAGTTGATGGTTCACTTCTCTATACTATTCACCACATGAATACTCTCGAATAAAGGAAAATGGAGGGATACACATTTCAGTCATATCTGGTAGAGGAACCCACTCCTTGGAATTGTACCCAACAACTGAGGGGACCCAAATCCAATGGATGATCCACTCCTTGCTGCTACTCAATGAAAGGGCATCCCTACTCCACAGGTGAGGACCCACACACAGATATGATAGGTGACTACAACATAATATATTGAGGACCATCACCCAATATTTGGGGAGTTATACTCTGTGGCAAGAGTACTACACCATGGTACAACATGGGAATAACACTCCACTAGCTCAATTATTATAGAGGACCCCCACCCCGACACGATAGGGGAGTATCGTCCCCATCCTAGGGGAGTCACACCCTAGTATTCTAGGGCAGTACCAACACAGTTGGAATAACACGTAAGGGGGACCCCACCCTAGAAGGACTGAGGAGTTATGACTCCAAGGATATAGTACACACACCACATCATGATAGGGGAGTACCCACTCTATCTATATATAATATATGGAGGACCTATACCCTAGTACGATAGGTGAGTACCAAATATATTTGAAAAAAGAGTATAGAGTCCCCACTCCCTATCTCAATAGTGTTTACCTATCCATTTATATGAAGGATATGGGGAACTACTTCCATGGTACATTTGGAGAGTAACAACCACAGTAGAACTACCCAATTATAATTAGAACCGCACCCAATATGTTGGGAGTCCCATCTCTACTAAATAAGATAGGTAAGGGAATCTATTTCCCTGATTCGATAGGGGAGTACTAGTCCCAACATATCTCTTTAAGATCCACAATAATCTACAACATTGGTCAAATTCTGCTTAATGTAGCATCAAAATAATCATAACTCAAATAAATAACAATACCATGGTTAGGGGACCGACATCAAGATATAATAGGGGTCCACCACTCTATCATCTTAAAGAGTCTAGGGGACCGTCATCTTAATGAAAAAGTGAAGGGTAAAAACCCTGATGTTGACCCCGCAATTCACCCAAATCAACGACCAAGGTTAAGAACCACTAGACAATAAGCTTTCTCAAAACATTCCACATCGTATCTGATAGTCTGAAATGTTTGACACTATCATTTTTTATTTGGAAAATGACTGAGGAAAGGCTACAAACATCCATAAATATGAGTCTTAATGAATCAAATACATAATTTAAAATATCTCAAGACAGTCTCAAGCAGTACATGACATGCGCTGGAGTCCACACGGTGTGTGATCTAGCTTGAGATCCCATCTGTGTATCATGTCTACATAGTTTTCCAACCCATTTTGGGCTACACAACTTATACATCCTATAAATGGTGTTTCTCACTTCACCTGCCCTTGGCCATGTATCCTCTTCCCCACTCCTGCCCAACCGTGTCACGCACACACTGTGTAGCCAATAGTACATGGTTTGTTCAAGATAAAT
Organism: Viscum album; assembly: GCA_963277665.1. Lineage (NCBI taxonomy): Eukaryota > Viridiplantae > Streptophyta > Magnoliopsida > Santalales > Viscaceae > Viscum > Viscum album. Next base: position 1,345,998,916 of record OY728148.1, on the reverse strand, counting down.
GACCACTTTCCCATGTGGATTTCTAATTATCGTGTCTGGGTCCTCATATTCGTGTACATTTTTTGTGTAGTTTTTGATGGACATGTAAGAACAAATCTCTATCTCTATCCATGTCTTCTATCCACACAGTTCGGTTTACTACACATTGTGTATCCATCGTACATGGTGTGTAGTCCCCAAAATTCAAATTCCCCAAATATTAGTGTCTATACATTGTTTTCAATAGGTGACATGTCATGGAGAAGTAATATCATATGGGATTCTCCTTTGAAAATAACTAATTCACCCTAGATTACACTAAAACAAGAAGATCATCCTAAGAGGAATATCTCTCATTCATAATACGGATATAAATATTTAAAATGATACATAAAAAAGGGAATTGTGGAAAAAACTCAAAACATCGACCTTTAGGGAGAAACACTGAAGCATTAGGTGTAGAGTGATGCCTGGATCATGTTACTACTCAACAAGATGACAACATATTCCAAAAATAGAGGTTATTAGCATATATTTGTGTAGATTCAACTTAATATTCATCGTCTCCAAAGGGGAGAGTATATGAGGAAGGTTCCTCTTGGTTATTTTTATGAAACACATGAAGGGAGGGGTGAAATTAGGTGTAAATAATTTTAATTACTTTAAATAATTTTACTACTTATTTTAAACCTCATCTCTAACTCACCAATAGTAGAAAGCCTAACGGAAAAAAATTATATTTCTTTTAGATTAATCACAATGTTCTAAAAATAGCCACTCTCAGGATTATGATATGAGACTATGCTCAAACTTTATTCAACATTTCATGGGAAACTACGTGAACATGACAAAAAATAGTTAATACTTGATTTAAATTCAGTAATCTGATCCTCTCAATGACTTTGAATACCAAAACTACATAGCACCTGGATTATGAAATATTATTATATATTTTTCATAGGCTTATAGGTCATCCCTTAGTCCCAAAAATTCACCCAACATTTGAGTCTTTTCATCAATTAAAAGGAAAATCCTTAGAATGAGGAAATAAATGGATCACTCTACTGGAACTCTCAGGCCAATGATCTCACCAGTGGTTACATTACTACCTCCCAGAACATTATTAGGGGGACTAGAAAGGAAAAACATACTCAAATTAATCTCCAATAATGTTAAAATCATGAAATAAGAGGGAACATGTCTCTTTATATACATATAAGAGGAATATAACACATATACGAGGCCTTTTCCTAAGGTACATGTTTGCATAGACCCAAAAACATCACAATATCATAGTGAAGAGATATAAATTTTTTGAAACTAATTTTTTTACATACAAATTTTCAAAACATGAGTAAAAAAGAATTACTAAAAGATTAATAAGGGGAAAAGGCACGAATAGTAAAAAAATCTGTAAAATATTCTGACCTTATTAGATGTACGGGAACACCATCAAATAAAAATGGGGTAAATATCCTCAAACTAGCTCCAATATAAACCTTACTCGGTCTATATCACTAAGCCTCAACATCCTCTGAGCCTTCAGAAACTCCATCAAAATTAATGTGGTCTGAAAAAGTCACTACACATGAGGGAATAACATGTGTAGGGGTGAGTATAAAAAATACTCAGTAGTCATCCAAAAAATTGTAATGAGAAGGGTGAAACTAAAATGAAATAGTATTCTCACCCCATCCAGAGGGAACCTAACCAAGAAAGAGACACCATCTCAGTCCTTCCACGTATATACATGAAATGTTAGATTTTCCCCTAATGGTGTCAATGTAGACATTTGAAAATAACACAGGGACTCTGAGAAATCACCCAGATATAATCATCTTAGACTCCAAGTATCACAATGTTCTTACCTCATATCCATCATCATAATTCCTCTCTAGGATCTAAATGTAATGAAAAAATGATTACACAATCCAAGTGATAAAACACCCACTATAGAACCTGTTAGAGAAATTCACTTTTTAAAAATAAACACTACAATTCCTAATGGTACATCTGAGGTGATGTGCTCAATCGGGAACAACCTACTATTTCTATCTCCAGTGCACATCACCATAGGTCATTCCATCACTAAACTACACCCTTCACAAGGATTATAAAACTAATGTGATGATTTCCTCTCATCACCAATCGACACAGCTGGGGGAGAACTACTCCCTAATATGTACTACATGAATCCTCTCTAATGAGAGAGAATAGAGGGACCCAAACCTCATTACTGTCATGTAGTTGAGGGAGTATTATCTCATAAATAACTCGCAAAACCACTTTTGATCCTTTACTGAATGTCCAACACCATTGTCTATCGTGGGAGAACTTACTTTTAACTAGGTATCGATTATATCAAATGGAGGGGGAAACATCTTGTAACTGTACTCAACAGTTGAGGGAGCTCTGAATCCACTAGACTACATATACCCTGATGCAACTTGGAGATGGGGAAGTACCACTCCCAATGTTAGGAACCACACCACATTATGACAATAGAGTACCAGTCAAAAGATAGGGGACCTACTCCCATGATGTGGTGAGTACAAATCTTTGGATAGAGGGTTTGCACCTAGGTATGATAGGGGAATACAACTTAACCGACTTAATTAAATGGGCGGACCTGTATGCTCACACGACAAGGGTGCACTGACCCCTGGCTAGTGGACCCACCCCCTAGTATGATAGGTTATTACCATCTCTGCGAGGAGAAGACATATGGAGGACCCACACCATGGAATGATTGGGGTTCTTAATCAATGGATAGAGGACCCATACTCTAACATTTTAGGGGATTAACCACATTATCTATTAATCATATATGGAGGACCAGTACCCCGATACAATAGAGGAGTTTCATGTCCATGAAAAAAGGACCCTCACCATGGTCCAATTGGGTAGCGACTAATATATATAGCCAATGAGTATGGTGAGCCCACACCCTAGAAAGGTAATAGAGATCTACCCAACTATAAGAAATATATAGGTAACTCACACCCTAGTAATTTAAGAGGTTACTAATCCTAGTATAACTACCCAAAGGTAAAAACAACTTGTGGCCATGATGTTGGGAGTCTATTCTCTATCAATGTAGAGTGGTTTGGGAAACATGTTCTCTGATTCCATAAGGGATTAAATGTCCCAAAATATCTCTTTACAAAGCACAATGTTTTATATCATTAGAAAAGTTCCTTTTAAAGGAGTGTAATTCCTATGACACCTTACATTGAAACATAACCATACGTATGTGACATTCACCCTGATAACACAATAGAGAACCACACTATTGTCCTAAAGAGCCCAGAGGGTGCATATCATAAATCTAATGGGAAGGGTACCAACCATAGTGTTAGTTATGTGATTCTCCCTGGTCACTGAACAAGTTTAAGCATCTATACACAAGTGTATTACATGACAAACACCACCTTAATTATCATTGGCTAATATATAGGTCCCAATAATTTTATAAATGAAAAAAATTTAATGATAGTAAACTCACATTCTGGAATCTAAGAGCCAAATATGGAGATACACATCAGGAAAAATCTGAGGAAGATCTCAAGAAGTAAATGTTGTCCATTGGTATCCCCATGGTGTGCGAGACCACCCAAACACAAGGTTGTGTATCATGTCTACATGGTTTTCCAATCCTATTAGGGGTACATGACATGTACAACTCATACATGTAGTTTCCTGCATCATCCTCCCTCTATCCGTGTATCATCTTCTACATGACCTCCCAACTGTGTCCTTTACATGCTGTTTAACCCATACTACATGACATTCTTAGGAAAAATGACCACATGTCCATATTGTTTTTTCATTATCATTTTCATAATATTTTTTTGATGTTATTTTCAATGAACATTTACATGACCATGTACTATAACATGGATTACCCTGGCCATGTCCCCTAGCAACACGGTTTGGGTCACTACATAGTTTGTAACCCTAGTACACAACAAAATTCCTCCAAAAGTAAACCTACCTGAACAAGAAGGGATATTGCACATGTCTCACTAGACTAAATGAAATTTAGATGGTAATTTTAGATTGGAATTAACTTTTTAAGATGCTCAATTGGGATCGGTTTACCCTAAAACCAACAGACCCACCTCGGAGGGATCTCTAGAATTCATAATAGATATCTTGAACCTTAAAATGATTCATAATGAAGGTGAACAGTCCCAAATCTTATCATGACTGAGAAACATGAAATAATTTGGTGTAGATAAATTCTCAAATCCTACTACTCCTTGATCTCAGAATGGTCGATACCTAAAACGAAGATCAATAATACCATATTTTATTTATTTGTCCATATTTTCATCATTTCTAATGGGGAGAGGAGGGAGGAGGGATCCTATAGGATCATTATGTGATAAAAATAAGGGGAAGAGAGTAAAATATATTAAAAATATTTTAATTAATTAAAATCATTTAGCTATCTCTTTAACACCATGTCTCCTACTCGTCCCCAATTGAAAACCACACGATAATAAATTTTATGTCTCAGATGGGGTAAATGAGATGATCTAAACTCACCTGTTTTCTAATAATTATTATTCAGGAATATCTCATGATTTATTACATGTTTTAACAGAAACTTTTCATGCATGATAAAAAATATTTTATATTTTTTTTAAAAATCATTACTCCGATGCTCTTCTGAATATTGAATCCTATGCAGACACGGAGTTTGGATTCATGAATAATCTTCTAACTATTCCAAATCCTTATAGGTCATACCAGAGTAAATAAAGTAGTTCTATATTTGTATTAAATTTGTTTTATCTTAACATTTAGCTTTGTTTGCTCAAATTATTTATTATATTTTTTATTTTTTATTATTGTTCCCTTGAGAAAATATTGAGGATATTATATCCCCACTACCAGATGCAAAACCTTTATACTTTTTGAAAGACTCTTGTGTATAGGGAGCTGCACATTATATTTTAATTGGAATGGCATCTTGGACCTGATTATTCAAATCATGATGTTATAAAATCGTATCACATGATCAAGACTAACTATCATGTTCTTCTCTTATAATGGGAACATGTTTGATAAGAGATATGAAATTTGGACTTGGAAAAGAGGACCATGGAGGTGACTAGCCAACACTGTATAGTGGAACTCCAAGTTACCATTATATATGAATTAATTTTTCTAGTTACTGTTGATTAAAATCACCTTGGGTGATGAAAATGTTATTTATACGTGGTTTATGGGTTTTCACATATGTCCATTCATCATTACTAGAAACATAGGTTAAGCTTACATGTAAATTCCTATTATTGGGTTGTAATGTATTTTATTAATTAAATTCCTTGATTTGTGTTGTTTTTTTGGATATATTGTCATATATGAAAAATATGTGTTCCCATGTTAAGTGATATATCATTACTATCATTAATTAATTGAACATATCATGATATTGTGTTATTATATATTTGGATATAATGACAGACATGTAAGAACAAAGACAAGAGTCAGCGCTATGATGGATAAACCATTCGTTGATGGTAGACTCCAAAGAAAAACATTGTGTAATCCCATAGAATGATTATAGTTTATCATTATGACCCTGTTTTTTTTTTCTTAATTGGTTCCATAAAGTTGTTGTAGATGTTTCCTCAATGTATTCTTAGGGGATACTTTATAAGTAGGCCGGAATACATTTTCAAGGGAGTATGTTTCTTCTATACAATTTTATTTGTATGCGAATATAACTGAGCATGCTCCAAAACCATCTTTGAGGTTTAGGTAGCTAGGAAATGTCAACAAGAATGCTTTATCTTAGTACCAATCATATGAATAGGAGTTTATAACTTTTTTAGAATATTCAATGGTTTTCAACTTAATAATTCTTCATCATTATATATCACAAAAGGCCATAAGTATAATAAAGCTTTGGTATAAATCATTTTTTTGGAATCATTGACCTAGTAGAGACTCCAAATTATTTAAAAGATAAGATTATATTATTCTCATTACATGTGTGTATAACATTCTTATTCTTCTAGGTCATATGAAACCTACTGATCTGAAAGAGCTCAAGTATTTGATAGATGACTTAGAAGGTATTTGAAAGGCCATTTACTTCGCCATGTGTTTCACAAGTGTTGTTTTCCAATAAGATAAATGTAATAATTAACGATGCATTGAATAATGGAAGTATAATCAAGTGAAAATGAATAATAATTATCCATTTCAAAGTATAAATGATATTTTCAATCCAATATAGGAATCCCAGTGGTTCTACAATATTTTTCATTGAATAGGATATCACCAGTTGTGATTTATATGGGAGGAAATTTTAAATTTTGAATTTTAGAGATGCAATGGACTATAATTGTACTTGAAATGTCATTATGATTGATAAAAATAGAATAGTGTACATGGACCTCATAATGAATAACTTCTATAAAAACCAATAATATTTCAATATGGTTTTTATCAAACAAAATCCTCATCTATGCATTGAAAAAAGAAAAATTTTATAAACCAAGAGAGAGAATTGAGTCTACTTTGAGAACACATGATTTCCACCATGATAAGAAACTGTGACTTCCTGGTTAAATAAGTGAATTTATTAGGACAATACCTTCCTCAGACTAGAATATCAATAAACCCATATATGGTGTAGGTAGTCATGTATTGGTCATGTTCCTGAAACATGTCTGGGATTGTGATATTTTTGGGATTTTCATGATATTTACAGTGGTTGACCCAAGACTTATCTAAACTATCTGCATCATTAACAACAATAAAAATGATGGAATCCCAATTCTGATGGTCAATCTAATTTGAAGATTCATTCCTTGAGCTAATGGGAAGGTTGATGATATCCCTAGTAATAACACTCCCTAATCCAGGGATTGGTTATTCAGTGTAATATGAGGCATAATTCATTTATTGGGTATTGGTGATGATTAAAAGATAGTAGGTAGTATCCAATGGGTCTCATCATATAAGACCCCATGAAAATAAATACACTATACAAGACATCAATCTAGAAGAAGTGGTCCATGAAATGAAATGTTAGAAACACGATCTCTTTAGTTAGAGATATATTTTTTACATGGACCATAAGATCCTTAAAAATATCTTCACATAGAGGGATGTAAATCTAGGGCATAGGTGTTGGGATTATTATCTCCATAAGATCGATATAAATATGTCATATTCACCCATAGAGGGAAATTTCAGAGTGGGTTCTCAAAGCCATAAGACACAGACTGGGGACGAACATGGTGAGAGGTCATCAGAGGGTTAGTTGCTCTTGACATGTTTAATAGATGAATAGAGGTTGGATGCCTTATAAGACCATGGTTCTATGAATTTTTCTCCCTTAATGTTCAAATCATCACTTATGGAATGGGTAATATATGAATAGGAAATGGAATCATAGTTTTCAGAAATGAGGGAACAACTAGACAGTAATGACTCTACACCTGGATGCTACATACTCAATGATAAAATTATCTTAGTATATTAAAGAGTAGTTTTCCCTGATTACATAAAATAGGATATGATGATGGATTTACATATATCAATTTGGTAAATACATCCTATTATGGAAAAATTTAAGAAGACTAATTTTGAGATTTTGGGTGGATGGGGATGAAGAGTTACATTGATGGTTTTTATCCTGATTCCTCACATGTGATATGGTAAAGGAAAAGCACTAGCTACATGATTTGTTATTTAATCAAATCAAAAAAGATATTTGTGTGTGAGAATATATCTTGATGGAATTTCTGATGGGGTTACCTAGAACCCTATGGAGTCGAGACATAGCCTGGGTGATTATCAATCAATTAATGATGTCTACTCACATCTTACCAATCTAAGTGACTCACACAGTGGAGGAAATGGGAGGGATTATTTTCTGAGATACCACACAACTGAATGGATTTATTTTTATTATATTTTCATATATAGAACCATGTTATACATCACAATTTGGAAAGGGAATTCAAAAATACATAGGGACTCAGGTGAGTTTGAGAATAGAGTACCATCCTCACACTGAGAGACAGACTGAGAAGACTATAAATGTATTGGAGAATATTATTTGAGAATTTGTGACAGGCCTTGGTAAAGTGGTATGTTCACCTAGAATTTTTTGAGATTTCAATCAATAATTGTTATAAGGATTTGATTCGTATGAAAACTTATGATGTTATTTATGGTAGGTCATGTCACTAACATTTGTGTTTGTATGAGGTGGGTGAGGAATTATTTGTAGGCATCATTGTGGTTCAAGAGACCTATGAGAGAGTATTGAGGATATATAAGACATTGATCAACAGTTAGAGTAGGAAAAAATCATGTGTTTAACATAGGAGAATAGTCATGGTGTTTTTTATGAGGGATCAGGTTCCATTGACTGTGACTCTATGGGTGAAGAAAAGGCAATTGGGGAAGTAGGGTGAGTTAGAACCACATTTTTGTGTATCCGTTGAGATCAATGTGATGATATGGGTAGAGGCGCATTGTATGTACCTACCTTCTCACGGTCATGGAATACATTTTGTGTTCTATGTGTCACAACCTCCAAGTTAAATACTTGACCATGTTCATGTTTTGATTATGAGGTTTTTGAGCTACAAACCAAAATATCGTATGAGGAGTATACAGTATGGATCTGAAACCGATGTGAGAAGGTGTTGTGAGGAATGAAGAAATAACTAGACCATATTTGGTGGAATAATGAATAGATCAAAAAAGGTACATCATAATGTGAGCGTAATGTTTAACCGAAGTGGCCTCATTTGTTCGAGAAAGACCACTAGAAATAGTTCTTGAGGGTTAAAAGTCGACAGAGGGAGAGAATTTTAATTTAATTTTTAAAAAAATGATAATAAAACCCACTTTTTAAATATTATTAGTTTCTTTTTTTGAAATATTATTTATCATTGAAAATAAAATAATAAAATTTTTAAATGCATTTCATAATGGTAAAATCCCAATTAACATAGTATAACACTCAATTTAGTATTTTCCGATATAGATGAAGAGTTACTGAGAGAATATATGTCCTAACAATCTATGAAATATACTGATTAAAAATATAGAATATATTATATTATTCAACAAAAATTTATTCATAATAATTTAATTTCTCCAAAATTGTGCATCAAATGAATTATATGAGTCCACATTTAGGTCTTGGATATTGTTTAAACCCTAAGAGATGTTAAAAATTTGTAAGAATCACACATTTGGATGGCTCACTCATGAGAATAACTTATTTAACAAAAAATTATGAATATTTTTTATTAATTTTATTTATCTAAAAAAGTTCATGATATGAAAAACTTGAGACCATCATTAGGTCTATAACATGGGTTGTAGACTTTGTGGGGTATAAAACTTATGTGTATTGTGCCTTTGAAAAAATAAAATGAGATAAAACATGTTTTACATTTCATTATTTATTTTTTCTAAATTTTAAATAATAAATAATTAATATCATTAAAATGATGTGTCCTCTATAAAATACGATACAACCATTAGGTAAAGAATGTTGTCTTTACACTTTATAGGATATAACCTTTGTGAGCATTGGATGTTTGGTCAGGTCAGCTGTTAGTTTATGTTATTTAATATTTATATAAAATAATCAATATTGTAAATTTATTTAGATAATGGAAATTAGATTTTAGGGTTTTTATTTTTTAATGGAGCGTTACACCCATTGATTCACATATATTCAATCTAGTCTATAAAAAATCAATAGTTTTAATGTGTTTTAATCAGTAACACCTTAATAAAATTAATTAAAGCCCATTTTAATAATTTTTTGGATGAATAATATTATAATATGGGATATTGAATAATGTATTTGAGGAGATGCTATGGGAAAATATAAATATTATGAATTGAAATTTTCTCATTTCAGCTAATTTTTCAATATGATCCAAAACACGATTTATATGTGCTAATATAATGTATTTCAGTTTATTAACTAATTTCACTCCCATTTTTATGGGTTACCTTCTAGGTGGAGTATAGTAGGTTAACTTTCTTATTATATTTTGAGTTTTTTCTAAAATTTATATATTTATTTCTACCATTCATTTCATTATCTGATGTTATGGAAAAATGGATGAAATAAAAAAACAACGAGAACAAAAAATTGACAATGTATAATTCTAAAAATTAGTATAAGATAATTAAAAAATATATAAAATGTTAAATGTCTAGTCTCTACAAAATCCAATCTGCAAGATTATCATAAGATAAAATATTGAATTATCAAATGATATTTTATGAAAATTTATCAAGGAATAAATTTCAAGGGAAAATTTAAAGACATTATAAAATGATAATTACATAAAATAATCAAAAGAAATTTTATGGTATTATAAAATGATTATCTGCCAAATATTATCGAATGTAAATTTTAAAAAATTATCTTGAGATTCTTATCAAAAATAATTATTACAATTATGGAATGATACATTTGTCTAATTATCACTTGTGATCGCACCAGACTATTAATGGTAATTTAACATAAAAGATTTAAATATTGAGTTATTAAAATTATAAAAGGACAATTAAAATTGATAATATATAAAAAATTATCAATATATAATTATTAAAGGATAATTTTTTAGAAATTATCAAAAGATAACTGTAATAAAATAATTTAAGAAAAATTATCAATATATTGTAATAAAAGGGTAATTTAAGAGAAATTGTGAAGATATAAATATTAAAATATAATTTAAATAAAAAATAAAAAAAATTATTACAAAAGGATAATTTATGATAAAATAGAAAAAATATAATTATAAAAGGATGATATATGATAAAATATCTAAATATATTTATAACAAGATAATTTAAGAGGAGTTATCAAAAAATAATTATAAAATGGTATTTTAAGATAAATTATATAAATATAATTATAAAAGCATAATTTTTGATAAATAATCAAAAGAAAATTATAAACTGCTAACATAAAAACTATCTTGGAGAAGGAATGTATTTTAACATATGATATTTTATTTCTTTTTTAAATATTTTTTTTCTTTGTCTAGAAAAACACAATGAACATCAAGTGTTGAAATTTCAATAATAATGTCGCGGTGTTCTTGACTAGTTTCCACACCTTCTCATGTCAAGGAATTTTGAAATAGGATGTTCCTTTCCTTATTAGGATGTTATTAAATATGTTTTTATGGTTTGTTTATCATATTCAAATATTTGATATCCCTGATTAACTTATGATTTCATATGTGTGTGTGTGTCCCATGAAACTGTATGACCATGATTTATTAGAATTACTTTTATATTTAGATTCCATGATGATTTTATATATATGTGTTGTATTACTAATAATGTTATATATTATCATTGTGATTTAATTGATATGATGTTATTATTTCCTTGAGATATGTCGTATATGTTCTTTTGTGTTATTTCTTGTGCATGCTACCTTTGAGACCGGTGGACCTATAAGGCTCGGTAGCCCTAGACGAGGATCTTGTTCATATGCCACATGTGAATTGATGATAAAACAAAGATAGAAATGAGAGAATGATGGACTAATGTATAATGACCAAGGGGAATGATGGTTATAACTGATCATACCCTTATTTAAAGTCTATAGGGTTATATAATCTAGAGTGTTCAAACCTGCATGGAAATAGTGGTCCGTGATTGTCTCTGTGAAATGACCCAAAGATAGTGTTTGGTAATTATGGACTAGTGTGGCCTAACCTAGAGGCCTATATCCTGTATAGATATCTAATATCTTAAGGTAGGCCATAATATATCCTTGTTCACATGATTATTTAGTTGTTTTCCGCCATGGAGTCGTTGCAAGTACAATTTTGGTATTGTGGTGGCTTGGATAGTGCAAGGATGTTCTGTTTTGGATTTTATGTTTATTCTTATTATTCATTGATCAATATTATTACATTCACTATTATAATTGATCACATCAGGTTAAGGATGATTTGGTGGCGTTCTAATGATACTTTTACTCAAAACAGATGTGGGAGTTTCAATGTGGTTCTTGATTAAATGAGGGATTTTGATAAGGGAAATAACCATATGGTTAATAGTGGACCTGAGGATAATGGATATAGTATAATAATGAGATATAATCTCAAGTATCCACTATTTATTTATTTATTTTTTGTTCATTATTTTATTTGGACATTCTTACCACTTATGGGAGATTTTTTATTTGTATTACATGTGCGTGATCATTAATTTAAACTTTTTTACTCTTAGTACATATTATAGTATATATTGTTTCTTATTGGTGAGAATTCATGATATTGAGTTTATAGTCTCCCCACTAATAGAATTCTAACCCGATTTTTATCAAAAATATTCTCTTGTATGAGGAGACACACCTAAAGTTTTCTGTCATTCCAGATTATACCTAGGGGTTCAATTAGGGATGTTAAAAATATATAATAGTATGGGTAATGAGATTAATCCATTATGATAGGTTTTTAATGAAACTGTGACTATTCGGGAAATGTTTTTTATTCTTATTTATATGAAACTAACTCAGGTTCTATTTTAATTATATCCTCTCAAGGATAAAATTATTTGATTCCTTTATGATTCTTATTTAATGAAATTCCAATAATCCTGTCATGATTTAAGATTATGAAATATGAAATATAGGGTATGACTTTAAAATTTTGTGTCTACATTTTTATACTCTTATTATCATGTTTTGTTCTTAAGACCATTAATATATCTCTTGTTTACCCTTAATGAGTATTTGATCACTAAATTTCTTATGTTTCCTACCCCGGGTTATAATTAATGGAATTATGTATGATGTGTCTAAGAAGGGTGATAGTTAAAAATAATAAATAAAATATTATGTAGTATACTTATTTACCTGTTTTTGTTTTGTTTCCATTTTTTCAACGATACTAGTCCTAAAAAATTCTCGATTGGATAAGATTGTTATGAAATTAATATTCATCTGTTAATATGTAATATTAGTGTATAATACTTATAGGTTTATAGAATTTTTATCATTAGATGTTTTAGATAAATTTTTGATACTATGATGTGAAATGTTTTTATATACCCTTAGAAAAATTTAATGTATATTATGAAATCCTAAAACTTTGGATATGGTCATGAATGACCTATTTTTGAAATAAGGTGTCTCAGATTTTGGTTTTATGATTTCAGCATATTGTAAATGATATTTCCATACTATTTAGTTTCCAACCATGATTAACATTTGTCACACTATACATCTTCATTTTAGTAAACTTTTTGAACCTCAAGGAATCATGGAAATGCTTAATACAATGTAAACTTCAATTATTATTCCCATTATCAACTAAATGTTATGGGAGATGAAATAAAAAAATATTATTTCTAATTTATGAATCATTTTGAACTTATGAATAACCAAATTAGGGGAAAATGTTATTTTAATTATTTAATGAGACAATAACCACATTGATTTATAATTTCCACTAATCCTCTAGTCACTAAGAAATGTATTATTACCATTGGAAAAAAATAACTAGTGTTCAAAAACTGAAATATTTATTCTAGTTTTTTATCTTTTTTAAGGACATGTATATCAAATATAATGTCTTATTTAGAATACAATTCATGCAGAAGATATTGACCCTATGGATACACATAAAGGGATATTTGTTTTAATAAACTTCCTTGTTTTATACATTGATCGTTGGATAATGAATAAAACGAACTCAAGTATATGGATGATAAATTTATTTGTACATATGAAGATAATTTTAAAAGACATGAGTGATTTGATTTATTTTTAATCATCATCCCTGAATGAAAAATGGATTAATTATTTAATGTCACAAAATAATGTCTCAAATTTTTTATATATGATACATTAGTAGCTATGAATTAATCATTCAATTTTAACTAAAGGTAGAAATTAATATTTATCATTACCACCATTCATGTTATCTTGATATGAAAAAGATGATATATTATAAATAGAACATGAATAACTCATATAGTGGAATGACATTATAAATACCTTAATGTAAGTAATATGGGAAAAACATCATTTGATTTTATTGAGTAGAAATAGGAAGTTTTTTAGATGGTGTGAGTATTTTCATAGACTATGTTTTTGGTAAAAGGTGGTGAAAAGTATATTTGATATAATGGTGGAATGGAAGACATAAAATAATGAACCACCCATGATCCAACGCTTCAAATATTTAAAGTATAGTAATTATTCCAATTATTTCATGAATACATATTTTTTTTATGATCCAAATCAATCAACTCCTAATATCAATGACAACGGTAAATCTCATGTCATCACAACTACTGAAGTGGGTATTGATAATGAAGTGTTAAATGATACAATTACAATCCAATATATGTCTTATAAAATATTATTTCATTTCATATATACCCACTATTTTATATCCAAATTAGTTTTTAATGTCATAACAATATCACGTCAATGATTATTTGTTTATTTATTAGTAAAAAACATTAATTTTATGATGATCACATATAAAATTTATTGTACTCCTTTGGTTAATATATGTTGGAATGTGATTCATAAAAATCATCTTATTCTTCCACTAGTTCTATTCAATATTATGTTGGAAATGAAATTTTAGTCTCCACATAAATCTCAAAACCTTTTCTAAGGAATGAAATTTGCCTTTTACAATCATAACCATCCTATGATCGCTTATCAATATGATGACAAATATAAACATCTAATTAAAATTACAATCATCACATGGGTAATTATTCCTATTAAATAGGGTTTTTAAATATTATATTGTTGGATAACAATCAATATAAATGATATTACATATTTATATAATATTATTGATGTCCCTCTAGAAAATATTCATGGTATTGCATGAAATTGTGAAGTCAATATTTGAAGAGAACTCATACGTTGTGTTATATCTACATTAAACACTCTATATAGAATGGATATGATTGAGTTAAAAAAAATTGATGAATTATTTATATTATAATCATAAAAATATATTTATTTTACAATGTGTATTACCTTGAGGTGAAATTGTTCTATTGTTTGGGAATAAAGGTGGATCATTGAAACCCTTAATTAACTATCGTGATCAATGAAAAATCACTATTATGAATAAAATACTTCTATCAAATATTGGGGAATTTTTTTATCAACTTCCCAAAGGAAAATGTGTTTCCAAGATTTACCTTTATTCTTTGTATGATCAATTTGGATAAAGAAGGATGACATAAAAAAGACAACGTTGTAAAAAATTTATGTACATGATAAGTATATATGAAATTATTTTGGTCTTACTAATTAATCATAATATTCATGGATTTAGGGAATATTCTAATTAGATATTACATTTATAATCTTTTGGTAGTATTTATAAATTGTATTCCAATATATTCAAATAGAAATGAATAGTTTAATGATGAATTAAGGACAATGTTGAATCCCCTGATGAATGATAATCTTTATGAAAAATTTAAAAATTATAAATTTTTAATTCAAATTTTAAAAATTATCAATTTTTTATTAAAAAAGTTTTAATATTGGCATATATAATCATTTTTTAGAGTATATATTAAAAAACATCAAAGAATAATGTTATTGAACATTGGAACAGACAAAATGTTGTGACTTTAATCCACAGTTTTCTTATTTTGGATGGATATTGTCTTATATTTGTGAATAATTCTTTATGGATATTGAATTCCATAACATTGTTAAATATAAATCGAGCCATGTTCATTTGGATGGATGAATATGATGAATGTTATATATAAAAAAACATAATTATGGTCATTAAACTTTTTCTTAATCTACCCTTATATGGAGATGGTTTTATAAACAATATCATTGTATCAAGGAAGGGAATGTGTTACATTGTCTTATGGAAATATATGATTACATCTTATGCCTCACATCAATTAATGGTCAATGAGAAAAATTACCCGGATCATGATTCAGAGTTTGATGTAGTAATTTTTAAGTTAAATATATGGAAAAATTATATTTACTGAGAAATGTGTAGCATATATATTTATTATGTTTGATTAAGTATATATTCACTAAAAAGGTTTAGTATATTCCCATCAACATGGTTGGAACTTATTAAACCTTATGATATCAACATACATTACCACACAAGGAAAGTGAACAAGGTAGAAAATTCTCTGTGTTGAAAGGATCATGCTAGATTTTCCTTGATAAGTATAACAAAATATATGATACATCAATACATGAATAGGATTGATATTAAAATATTAAAAGAAGTGGATAAATCATATCTTTATAAAATGAGTATTCAACTATATATCTAAATGAAAATTAAAGTTGCATCTAAGTTAGTTATAGAGTTACGAAATAAGATGATAAATGTTTTTATGATCAGACATGATAGTGAATAATTTTTTGCTTCTTTTATTAGGTATGTGTCCCTTTTCTATCATATTTGAATAAGTATCAGATGGGTGAAATCATAGTTCTTCATTATCTATTCATCCTGGATGTATGAATATTTATAATGATTTTAAAGAGTAATTTTGTTAAGATTTAATTAAGAGTGATATTTTAAATTATATATAATTTTTATTGGTATGTCAGTAAGTTAGTGAATTTCTATAGAAGACTAATACGATGTTACAACCATTACACTTAGTAGAATGGGATTGTGAAAACATCACTATTGATTTTTTCTCAAACACCCCAATACATCTAAATGGAATAATGTTAATTAGGTTATAGAATAAATACCTAAGAAGTTAGTAGACCTTATTTTTCTTAGACAATATTTTTATCTTAACCATATTATAAAGTTACACATTATGTAGGTGGTAATATTTCATGGGATACCACAATCAATTATATATAATCACGATCCAAGGTTAACATCAATGTTGTAGACAATATTTTCACAGGATATAGATTCATAGTTATGTTTAATAATTTATTATCATCCTTAGATAGATGTATATTATGATAGGACAATTCAAAATATATAAGACATGGTAATATCATTCTCTATGTATTTTATAAGTGTTTGGGATAAAAAAATTCCATTTGTGGATTTTCTTTAAACCATATCATTTACTCTAGCATCCATATATCTTCTCATGAATCCCTCAGTTGTAATAATCATATAACTACAATATACTAGAAAGAATTCCAAGAATGAATGAAATTAGTACATGACATAACTATAGAAATTGTAGAGAAGATTAGATGTATTCAATAACACATAAGGGAAGCATAGAGTCAGAAAAAAAACTATTACAGTCACTCTTTGGAAGGATACTGTGCTAAAAGTTAATGATTAGTTATTCCATTGAATATCACCTCTAAAAGGGTAATGTGATTCATGATTAAGAGAAATATATACCTTAGGTTTATCATTTCCTTTTTAATAATTTAACATATTTTTATTGAGTCTTATCGATTGCAACTTCCAACGAATCTCTATCATGTTCATGATGTGTCCCATGTACCTATCCTTATGATGTACATACCTAATACAGAACATGTAATAAAATAGGAGGTCATACCACTAGAAAAATATTTTCATATGAAGAATAACTATTATTGATTCTAGATCATTAATTCAAGGTTCTGTGAAAAAATACCACATACATGATTAATGTTTATTAGTGTAACCACTAATCTAGGGAAGCTATAAGGGAACTTGAGGTTTTTGAAATGGTAGAAGTATCCCAAAACTGTTATATCATATTGACTAATTTTTAGTGATAAATTCACTCTACGGTGTGTATAATGTAACAACTTATGATTTTTAAAAATATTTTCGCTAAATAATATGATTTATTTGATAGCATGTGTTACACACAACAGAGATTTTAAACGAACCATGTAAAATTATTAATATATTATTTTTACATTATCTCATAGGAATTATATTGGAATATTTGAAAAATAATATTTAAATTATCAAAAATATATGGACTATAAATTTATAAAATTAACAGATTAGTTATAAAGTGATTATAATTAAAAAGAACAAAAATTATTTGATAATAAAAGATATGTTTTTATAAAAAACAATTTTTAGCCTTATGAATTATGATTATATTAACAATTAATTAATTACTATTGGTGAATGATTTTAAAAGTTTATATATTTTAAATTAGGAAAATTTTAAAACGTTGAGAAAATATTTTTTAATGAATAAGATATGAATAAAAATAGTTTTTTACGTAAATATTTATTTATTTCTTAAAAATAATTTTTTGTTGAATTTTGAACACTTACATTAAATTTATTATATACCATTACTAGGTAATAAAATATGTAATATTAATAAATAATTTGTATCAGGAGGATGATATTTGTAAAATTGACCAATTTTATTCTTTCTTAGTATGAATATAGAGGGAGGTAAAATTTATCACCTCGGTAAATGGTAAATAAGGTTAATATCATTTAAAAATAAGTGAAATGGATATAAATTCTCAACATAATTATTCTTTTATGGTCGGAATTAGACCCCTATCTATTTATTTAATAATATTGAGTTGTTTAATGGTCACTTTTCCAGGAAAATTACATATAAATTAATAAAATAAAATAATAATATATAGTGTCACACTCTTAATTTTAAATATCATTTATGTATTATAATAGGGAAAAACTAGTTATGAATAAACATTTATTTTAGTTTCTAAATTAATGAATTTATTTTCATTATAGAAAATTATTTTCATTCATTTTAATATATTTCATTGATTTAATTATTTCATTGAAATTGTTTTATTAATATGGAATATTTTTGGTAAATTAAAAAATTATAATTGAATTATAACTTTTTATTTATGACTTTAATGACAAAGTAAATGAATACTGTTAAAAGTAACATTAATTATATGTTATCAAAATAACATTTTATTAAAATATTTAAACATGATAACAATGATATAATATGATTTAAATAAATGATATAGTTTAAAATATCATCCTATATTAATTTATAGGACATTTTAAATCACTTTTATTGAGAAGGACTTTATTGTATTCTAATATTTAAGGAAATTCCATGTGTGTCCTTCCCCTCCCTTATAAAAGAAAATCCTTTCATTATCTTCTTCAAACCACATTGTGTCTTATATCTAAAACATCCACTAAAAATACATTATTAAATTCCTTATACACGTTATAGTGGTTTTTTATTCCCTAAAAACATAATCTTGTTCACTTAATGAAAAATAAAAAGGAGTTATTTCAGTAAACAGGT
Source organism: Viscum album (assembly GCA_963277665.1). NCBI lineage: Eukaryota > Viridiplantae > Streptophyta > Magnoliopsida > Santalales > Viscaceae > Viscum > Viscum album. The sequence goes on along the minus strand of OY728148.1, from coordinate 1,345,979,686 downwards.
AACCACATGAAATGATCACATTCTTTTTTATTCATGTGTTACCTAATTTAAATATTCTTATTTATTCATAAAATAATTACAATAGAATAATTAATATATATAAGTAATAATGTTTATAAAAAAACCTTTATTCAACCCCATTCAATCAAATGGGAAGATAAACTATCACTCGCGTGTTTGTAAGACTCACTTTCTATACCTACAGATATAAATCATTTTACATCACAATATTTGATGAATGGTTATTATGATGAGTTAATTTTTTTTTGTTTGATATGAATTAAATTATTCTTATACAAAAATTATATTATCATATCTACTTACATACACTCTAACATGTTGGAAAATAATAACATTGTTTCTGTGTATCTATAGACCACCACATCCATGAAGCGAAGTGATTTATTTTTCATTTCAATTTTACATAGATTGTAATATAGATTAATATGATTAATATATTGGATTTATATTAAATATTAATGATTTTTATAGGGGAATTATTAATCAACTTTCATTAATTTCATAATTCATAAAAATGAATGAAGTGTTTTTGTGTACGCATGACCTACTGCCCCCCCTGAATGGTATAACAATAATTATCTCAATATAATTATTTCTAACTCTACCTATATATATATATATACTAAAAATTATATAATTATAATTCACATTATTTTGGAATATAACAATAATATATTTAAATTAATTATTTGTGAGTATAGATATATTTTGAAGAATGTCAGACTCGCGGTAGTGGATTTTTTATGACTTTTATATTTGTGGGATAAAAGATATATTTTCTACATTATCCATTTATTCGGTGTATCTACTTACCATGAATATGTTTTATAATACATTTTTTTTAGTTTTATATTGATTTACATGTCTATATTAGGTTATTTACTTCATGGGGATTATGATTCAAAATATACCAATGTGGTTTGGTTTTATATAATAATATCTTAAATAATTGGGATTTATGCTATTTAAGACTCCAATAGGGAATAGGGAGCATAAATTTTCAGATATTTTTCTAAATTTTTAGTGGAACATTATTTGAGTAAAAATATTAATTGAAATTGGTGTTTCCCAGAAAGAACCAATTTTTTAACCCTAATGTTGTTAATGAAGAGCTCTCGGATTTTTTTCGTGTAAGGAAGTTGGTCATACCAATAATTCTTACAAAAAGCCATTATCTTCACAAATTATCTTAGCAATGGTCATGATTCCTATATGTTAAAGATACCTCTAATTCATGAAAAAAGTCGTAATAATCATTCCGGGGATCCCCCTGATAGTGATAATAATGGGAAGAAATATAAGAAGTTTCCAATTACTAACTCTCAAACTAATTATTATTTGAATCAGTATGTTTTTACTAGTTCTTCTGATGTAAATAAAGGGAAGGAATCTTCTTCATGAGTGATACTGAATTTTTTAGATTGTAAATATGTTCATTCCACTAATCAATTATCAAATTAGGTGACTCTCCAAAAATATATGTTAAATGGAGGAATGTATCCAATGATGAAAGGGTGTGTTATATCACTCACCTTTAGTCATTGGATTGTAATCATACTTTAAATAATGATTCTATTTTACATGAATGAAAATTGTGAAAGGTAGTGGAGAATGCACTCCTATTTCTCCTAAGATAAGGCCACAAAAGGACAACTATAATCTACCAAGTACTGTGGCACTAGATCATCCTCTAAGGATACAAGAAGGAATAATGAATAGATCCTTAATATTTACAATCGAGTTAATTCGTAATATGAGTGGGAAACCACTGATGCTATTATTGCAAAAAATTATTTTTCATACTATTATATTTAACTATGTCTTTTCTTGGACGAGGGAAACCACATTATTTGACCCCATTTGTGCCATGTATATTTTTAATTTTATTTCGATAAATGGTCAAAATATATTTTTCTATATGGATTGGTTTTTTTTTTGTTTAATTTTTTTCCCCATGTTGGGATTTTTAAATTTGTTTCTAAATGAATCTAATTTTTTTTGCAAAAGATTTAAATTGTGACTTATCCGAAAAAACTATAGGAGGATGGTTTTTTAAAATTTTATGGAATAAAAGGATTTTATATATATCAGGAATATTATTTTCTTTGAATAATACATAACCTGGTTATGATTCCAATTTCAATAAATATTTTTTACCTTATATGTGGATATTGTATTTAATTTTTGATTAGAAAATGGAAATTTGGTTTCAAATAAATTCCAATAAATATTTTGAAATTATTTATCATCAAAGATGAAATATTTTGATGTTAAATATCCTATATATATATTATGATCTAATGAAACCATATTTATTATTTATTTATTTTGTTTATTATTGTGATGAATATATGTTTATGATACATATATCTTATCACCAATTTATGGTAAAATTATTTGTTTATGAATGCTTTTTCCTTTCATAGGTTAAGATATAATTAATTTTTAGTATCTGATTGTACTCATATGCATGGGTATAACATATTATGGTTTTTAAATTATAACCAATGTTCTTTGTTACATTATAACCATTAACGATGGTTATATTATAACTAAATATTGTGGTTTTGTTATAACTGAGTTTGGTGGTAAAATTATAACCGAGGTTGGTGGTTAGAATACTGCTAATGATGGGTGTGACCTGCATATCCCTCTAATATATTGGGTAATAATTGAAATATTATTAGATAAGTAGGACATGAATGTGTAGTGAGACCAGTTCAGTGAGGGACTTTTTCTAATATGATTACCTTTAGAATCATCTCAGAATACTATGATGGATTCGGGATTGAAACCATTTTACATTGATTGTTTCGTAAATGTGACATTACTTCTAAAGAAATGATTTTTATTGGAATTTTTATCCCAAAAAAATCATGATCTATGCCTTTTTTATGCTCGCATGGATCTTTATTTTTTATTCTTTTATGATTTATATATAAGGAATTAAAAAGAGTATATTATGATTCAATATTATGATATTCTAGATGAAATTCTTGGTTTTAAAATGTTATTTAAATATTCTCATACACATATTGTCATTTTATATTTATCTGATCATTGGTATGTGTCTTTTTAACCATTATAACAGCCATATCTCACCCTTTATTATATTTCCATTCCATAGGTTATAAAGAAAGGTATTAAGTATTATGTGTCTAAAAATAGGGATAACTATAAAGAACATTGTGAGAAATGATGTAGATAATTTATTAAGTATTTATTTATATTTCTATGATTCCAATGATACCAAAACTAAATGATTCTATAATGGAAGTAAATGTGATGAAATAAATATTAATTTCAAAAGATTATATATCTCAATGTGAAAAGTATATGTTGATATATTTAAAAACTAAAAATAATATTTTATATTGTGTAATTGTACATAAAAAATATATAATTCTTATAGATTAAATGTTTGTGCATTTTAGTTTATGATTACCTCATCGTGAGGTCCTAAAAGTCATTGTTTTTTAAAAATATAACATTTTTTCTATAACATAAAAACGTTTTCTAAAAAATACCAAAATTTAATATTAATCTAATATTATTATAATTAATTAAAATATTTATTTTTCAATGATAATATTATAAAATTATGAAATTCAACATTTAATTGTATTCAAGAATAATTTCTTTTTAGAGTGTTCCTTATGAGATAGTTCATGATATGGTGTTTTCCAACCAAATTAGTTCTCATGTATTTAATTCCCCCCTCCATAAAAGTTTTTTAACATGGAATTGGTGTCTATATTAGATACTAATTTTTTTGGATATTGCTTCGAAATATTATATCCATGCTCCAAAACATCCTCTTAATGTTTTTGATTTCTCTAGGTCCTTCCACTTTCCAAATTACATGATTTATAAACATGTTCTCTCTAGTTTCAAGAATTATGATACACACTTCAATATAAGTAATGCCCAGATCAACCAATATTCCCTCATATGTGAGTATATTAAATGGATCTTTCTTTATTTATCCAATAATAAATAATTAAGATGTCACATACATTACAATTTTATCATAGTGTAGCTCATTGGTAAGATGCATTTTTAATTAAATGGATCTTTGTTTCTCCTACTTCATTCTTGTAATTTGGAGTTTTACACCACTTACATTATAATTCATAATATGGATCCAAAATAATTCTAAAATTGAAGCTGTTATAGTATGAATGTTTCACCAAAAGATAATAATTACCGTCTATACATTGTAAGACATGGAAACATAATCTCCATATTTCTTAAAATTTTGATATACCCCTTTTAAACATCTAATAGGCATGGGTATGATAGGTTAGTGTTAAATATATATTATTTTGAGGTCCAATTTGAAGACTCTTCAAAAATATTGATTTAAACCAAGGGTGGTGATCCGATACAATTGATAGAGGCTCACCATAAGCATTATGATTTAATTAATTTAGAGTTTGAAATGTTTCTCAAGAGGTAGACCTTATCGTCTCATTGTAGAATTTTCAGAATAAATATATTTATAATAATTTAAAATTATTTAATTTTTCATCCATGGAGTATTTGTATGTCCAATTAAAATGTTAGTATTAATATTTTTCAACTTCCCTATAGTTGTATTAATAGATTTCATAACTCCCATATGATGTTGTCTTTCAAAATTTACATTTTGGAATACTAAACATCTGGAAAAATATCCACAATATACCTCTCCATTCCATCCTACAATAAATGATTCATTAAATTATCATACATTTTTATACTATTAATGTGTATAGAGAAATTTGATCAATGGGATTTATCTATTTGTATTATCTTCATATCTGGTATGGATATAAAAATAAGATCATTAAAAATATCAAAAATACAAATCTATAGATTATTTTATTAATTTCCCACAAATTAATTATTTAATATTACTTTTTATGCATCCATCATCTTTTTGGGATGTATATATCATTTCCAGAAATGATTGTTTTGTAATTTCAGATAAGGGACATATGGATACATATTCTTAAAAATATTCATATCCATATTTAATTGATCATTGTATATATAATCCATGTTAATCCTCATCATTTCCATTATTCCATGGTCCTCCCTAAAAGTGAATCAAGAACCATTTTTAACTTTCTTGTGTGATAGTGTATGATGAAATCATAATTCTTATATATATTTGACTATATTCATCAACTCAGAGTGATACGTAGTTATAGAAAATATAAATTAATCATATGTTGTATTTATATACATCATATATGATATAAAAGGGGTAGTTAAACTATGTTTCAAAAGTTCATATTATGGATTATAGAGAAATTCTTTGAGTTAGATAGTTATAGTAATGGATTTTCAGATACCTTGCTACATTGGAAGCCAACAGATCATTATAGATAATGAAACAACCCATTAGATTCATATATTAATCACTATATAATAAAAATACTTCTTTATATGATGGTTTTGTAAAAACTTGTGCATTAATTAGTCCCCTATCATTCTCTTTAAAATATTTCAAACATTCCATTAACCATGTTAATTGAACTCATTTTCTTGTTATATGGTAAAACGGGTTGTCCAACCAAAACAAATAATTAACAAACCAGTTATAGTGTCCTTATAAACCTAATAAAATACATATATTGGTAATTTTTTCAATGTTAACCATTCTTTGACTGAATTTATCTTAAAATGATAAAAAATATTCCTTCCTTGTAGAAAATATACTAATAAAAGGATATGTTATTTATATGTAATTTACACTTACTATATTTTCCATATAATTATTTTTTTCTATAGTCCCCTATAAATATTTATAGATGACCCTCATTCTCTTAAAATATCATTGTGTATTTTAAGATATCTTCAATGAAAAAATCCATAAAATATTCATTATAATTCTATAATAATATATTCATCAAATCCAAAAATACATAATATTAATTAGTTAGTAAAAATGATTTACCATAGACTAATAATGTATCTGAGTTGTTTGAAATGTCATATTTATATTTCATCCATTTTTACCAATATCCCTTGATAACATGATAGAATATTGATAATTGAAATTTATTTCTATATTGGAAGCTGATCGAATAATTTATCAATTCATGGAAAAGAATACATTTTCATTATAGTACTGGAATTAATCTCTTTAGAATAGATTAAAAGTCTTATATAAGTAGTCTTCGGTTTGTTTAATAAAATTGGATATCCTCATGGTCAAACTCTAGGAAATATTAATATTGTGCCAAAAAAATTCATATAGATATTTATTCAGTACAAGAAACACTACTAGTTTCATTATACAATGATTTTTACATACAGTTCATGAATAATTATTTAGTTAAATGTAAAAATCAATTTATCACCTAGGTGTATTGATATGAAATTCATTTGAAAAAAAGAATTAATTATTTTTAGTTCCATAGGGATATACTATGTTCCTATAATATATTCCTTATAAATAGATAATTCTTTCTCTCCCCATCTTCATGAAATATCATTAAGAAGATTTGATGCATGTGGATCCAGACAAGATTTTTATGATGAAGACTCCCATTAATATATGATATATTCCACCTCGAATTATCAAAAAATAATATGTTTTTATAGAAATTACTTTTTTATATTATAAAATTTACTAGAATCTATAACTAGGATAACATCTAATTTAACGGAAGGTATAATGTCCATGTTCTCAGATAGAGTATATATATATGCGTAAAAATTTGAACAAAATGAGATATCAATATTGAATTAAAAATTCCTATAAGAGTTTTTATTGAAAACTTACATACTAGAGAACATGGGAAATTTTTATTGTGTTTGGAAAATGTAGAAGATATAAAGGAGTGTAATGATCCAGATTAAACAAAATAATATGTAACATTGAGACTACGATCAATGTATAGTCCACAAATTCATTAAGAAATTAAATATCCACCTAGGTAATCACGGCTGTTAAACCTTTCTCTCTAAGACTTTTCAGATTAAACTCCAAATTCATTTGGTGAATAAGCTTTTATATTTTCCCTTCCCCTTATAGTTATATTATTAAAAATCAAAAAATTATATTATAATAGCCACATCTCCTCACTCCCAGATCCAGGTTTAAATGAATAAACATTACTATTTAAATTTTTATACCAGTATAGGTGACCTAATATTTTTTGAATCAAGAATTAAAAAACGTAATATGAAATTATGGATAATTTATATACCCATGGAATTTTTAGGTTTATATTTTTTGAGAATTTTAATGAACTCATAACCATATGTCTTGATAAAATATTTTTTCATAAATATAAACATCATCTCACACTAAACAATTAACATATATTAAAATTATTCGAAACATGTATTTAACACTAATATTCACTGTCTTGAGAAGAGGGAAATAATAATGGGGTGATATCTAATGCTCAGTAAGATATATATACTATGTGAGAAATAATAAATAAATAAGGAATAACCAATATTGAATTGTAAATAACTTAAAAAAATTACATTAAATCATTAAATTGTTCATTCTATTTTAAGAATACATAACGATGAAACTATTCCATATATATAATAATTTTATCTTGTAACTTATCCATTCATATTTTAAATGATCCAATAATAACGAGAAATATTTATAATTGAATTCATAATGATTTAATACATAATACAAGACACCATTTTCTCAGATATTATTATATTAAAACCATCAAAGCCTTATTCCAAGAATTTTTAAAAAAATATTGGTAAAGCCTATTAAATGTTAGCTTACTAATTTGACTCACGGGTCCTATCGATTTATCAAGGAGATATATAATTCTAGACTGCACCCATCACTTCTTTTCATATGCTTTCCTCACATATCAATGGATCAGTATAACACATGAAAAATAATCTTATCCACACAAATGCATAATGTGTAAATAATATAGATTTATCAACAGTTCACTCAGAAATAAAATACATTCAATGTATAGTCACATATATTGAAATAGAATATAGTTTATGAAATAATCATATCTGTGATGTAAAGACCCCTAATATCCATGTAAATTATTATTTTTAAAAAAATATATATGGGAATTTTACGAGTCCATGAAATCTGGCAGCATGCGATTTCGAGGCATGAAGTGCCCAGAATGATCTGTCGAAGCATTGTTAAGAATAAGTTATTGCACGTAAGCAGTTTTCTGGAAAATGTGGAATAACTCTTAAATGGTTACTCAGATCAAAAATCTGAGGGCACTATTGCACTCAGGATGGCGGGTCTACCTTAGGCACTACTTACGATTAGTCGGTGCGGGCCTCCTGTGAGAAAATTAAAAATGGAATAATCGTAAATAAAATAATAAAATAATTATTTTATTTTTCAAATGCTTATAAATCACAAATAGTAACTTGGATTCAAAATCTGAGACAACTATTGAACTAATGAGGGTATACTTTCAATAATCAGATACTAAATTTGGCCGGCATGGGCCACAGGAGAAAGTTAGTTTTTAGCCGCAAATAAAATAATTAAGTGACAATTATTTTATTATAAAATTCATAACATCTAAAAGGTAACTTGTATTAAAAATACGAGAGTACCGTAGGGTTTTTTGGGTTGTGTTTTACCGAAGCAGAGCCTAACCTCGACCGGCATGGGTCAAGGGTGTCTGGTAATAATTATCTGAACTTTTTTTCGGGTACATTCATTAAATATTAGAGCGGGTATTTATAACTTTTAAACTAGTGCTCAGAATTGAAATATGAGGGCACCTATGAACTCACAGTGTGGGTATTCACTTAAGAAGACTTTCACCTCGATGGTTGTTGGTCGAGGGTGAAAGTTAATTTTTTCATTTTTCATGAATGAATCAAATAAAAATAAAATTGTGCAAACATTTTATTTTTATTTGTAGCACCCATATGAATATTGTGGAGGTGGGACCGCATGTGTTTTATCCTATATGTGATAGTTGAGAAGTGGGGACCACCATACCTTAACCTCCCATGTGAGGTTATGGTGGTGGGTACCACCCAATCCTAACCTCTCATGGGAGGTTATGGTGGTGGGGACCACCTGATATTAAAACCTCTCTTTTAATAGAGAGAAACTATTAACTCACCTCATTAATGAGGGAGAGCCTCTTAACCTCCTTCACCAAAATTATTCCAAAGTTAATTAATTGGATTTCCCCCTTTTTAATTTAAGTAATATGATCATTAGAATTTTGGAAGGTTCCTAATAAATGATCCATCATAAATTCCAAGATTGTTACCTACCCTTCCCCCTATCCTATATATATAGAGCTTGGGAGGAGGATTTGGGACGACTTCACTAAGCGACGAAGCACTAGTAATGTGACACAACACCCAACACATGGAGGATTATGCTCTCAAATGAAGAACACATTCTCCAACGTAGAACACACTCCCCAACAAAGAATGTTCCACCAAAGAATAATGATGACCTCCTTCGACCTTCATCCTCGAGACTACTTCCGATGTGGGAAATACTCATCCACAGTAAACTGACGTCTGTAATTCTTCCCGCGCCAACATCAATGAACAAGGTAGGATATTTTTTTGTTTGATTTTATATTCTCGTGATTATTTTATTCTAAAATAAAGAATACAGATCAAATTCTAACAAGTTAATCCATATATGTTTCCTTTTTGCGGGTTTTGGGATTAATCATTGCGGGATCATTTGTTGTTATTAATTTTTATGATACAAATCCTACCACTATAAATGCATAGGGTGTGGACTAAACCAACATGGTCTGACCCCTCTGACGATCACTTTTGTGGTGTTATTCGAAACATATGAAAGCAGTGTCAATGTTGATGAAGGCGAAGAAGGCAACGACCCCGCTACCCATGACCTCAGTGACCTGCACCGCCTTTGTGACTCTCCACCACCCTGGACCGAACCACACCACCCACCGGCTTCCGTGCCGCCCTTGTCGTTCTGCCCGCCAGCTGAATCGGCCCAAGCTGCGTCACACCCTGGCCGCGCTACACCCTGGCTACACAGCCACGCCGGCTGCGCCGCCCCACCAGCTATGCCTCCGCGCCCCAACCATGACGGCCTCCGTGAACCCTTGTGATGCCATAGATAATATGGCCTCCGCATGCCCTCGCAATGACCTGGACGAGCCCGCCTCCGCAAGCCCCTCGCGGCGCCCCTGCTGAACAAGCCAACGCCCTCATGGTTCCCTCCATGCTGAGCCGATCTCATGGATCTCTCTAGGCTGAGCCACCCTTGCGGCGCCCAACTGTCCGAGCCTCACTCGTGGTTCCATCTGGACCGAGCCACCCTCACTGCTACCCATGACCAGTCTGCACCCTAGTGACTGGTTCGTGCTCTCGCGGCCCTTCGTTCCCTCGCGGCCTGTTAGGTTGGGCCCTGCGGGCCGGGCCGATCCTAACGGGTTAGCCCACCCAACAAACTGGGCTAGACCCAATGGGTCAGGCTAGGTCAACTCGAACTAGGTCACCCCAGATGGGGTCAGGCCTGGTCGGTCCGATCGGGTCAGACCAGACTCGGTCCCATTAAGGCCCTTTACTTTCTTTTGGCCATATCTTTGGTACCAGACATCCATTTTACGAACCGTCAGTGGAGTTGAAATTCATGTAGGATTAAGGTCCCTTTGAGTATACCCCACTGGATTTTGGGATATAGTTGACATACGGTCATGTTGGATTGTTCACGAATCCAACCGGGCACCCAGGATTAAATGGCTAATAACTCACAGACCGAGCATCCGATTGATGCTCTGTCAGTTTTGTTGAGACCCCTAGGACGTGGTTGTCCTTTGGGATAAGTCTTCTTGGAATTTCGTGGTAGTTGGAGGCTCAAACAATGGATTGCGTGGCAGATTATTTTGAGATGAGTGAGGATTTGTGTTGGAACCTAGTAGCTAGCTATGACTTGAAAACTGTTGACTGATTGACTCGGAGTGACTTGACTAGCCCAATGGGAAGCACCTAGTTGTGGGGGAAGACCCAAGGCGGAGGAGTTCCATGTTGTGGTGGAAGAGCCACGGTGGGGAGCACCTCTGTGTGATGTAGAAGACGCATGACACTCGACAGGAGGAGTACCTCAGCAGTCCAATGTTATTGGGAAGCACCACTATGTGACACGGCAGGCCCACTAGACTCGATAGACGAGGAGTTCACCAACAGTTGAAGGCTTGGAATGTTTTTACCCTAGAATAAAATCATGGTTGAGATGAGTCATCACTTTTGTGTTTTTATCATTATTTATATATATTACATATTAACTTAGGTATATCTATGGGCATATGCCAATTTAGGGTTATATGTTGTTTTCATACTTTTTCATTTATCCTTGTTGGTTTTTTTGAGACCTTGAGGGTCCCAGGGTCCCTATTGAGTATCGTTATACTCACCCCTACATGGGATATGCTCGCATCTTATTGTTATGGGTGTAGAAGACGGATTTCTCTAAATGAGGATAAGAGTTCCAAGACAGGATGCTACCCGGAGGTGGATAATATAGCTTGTTGGTAGATGGAGTAGAAGGACAGATGTGGAGTGCTGAGGAGACAACATATACAAACCCTTCAGGTAGGAACTTCAGAGGATGGTCCAGGAGGTATCATTTATTTTTTTCTTTAGATGTATTGCAATTCAGTTGTACTAGTACCTTTACTGTTGGGCTTTTATTCTATCCCCTTTTACATTCAGCACTCTTTTTTTATACAGTTTACTTGGTGTTTCATATCTTGTTGTGTGCTTGGTTACATGTACTTGTAGGTTATAAAGGAAATACCTTCCTAGTTATAGGTAATTACGCCTTTTGTGCTAGTCACAAGACCTTGTTCTATGGAAGGCGGGCTTGGGGTAGTCACGACATAGGCCCCTGGGGACGGTTTGTGACAAATTGGTATCAGAGGAGTCAGTTATACTGTAGAACTAGGACTCTAATATTTTTTGTGTAGCAACAGTGCTATGTGCAGTGAGTTTGGTTTTCAGTTCAGGGAGTCCAGTGTTAGTGCGGCAGCCGACATATTCATACACGAGGACCCTGACATCTGATCTCTAACTCAATTCATGAAAACACTGATTTTGTGTGTGTTTTAAAAAGTTTTCTTTAAGTCAGATCCCTAGGTCATCCCACCAAGTGTATCCTTTAAACCGTAGCACAAGTGTTTCTTTTCAAAATGCCTCCACACAAACAGCTGGCAAGATTTCCTAGATTTGTATGCACTGACAGCCCACCAAGCGACGAGGCTCCAGTGTAGGGCCCTCTTACTATGTTGGAACCTTCAGGCGGTGTACTAGCAACACCACCACCCATTGGGAAGCAAGTACCACCAGCCACACTGGCAGATGGTGCATGCCGACTGAGCGTGTTTAATGAGTTCTAGAAGTAGATGCCTCTGAGGTTTTGAGGGGAGGTAGTTTTCCACACAGTTGAGGGCTGGATGGAGGTGGTTGATATAGTTTTCCACCTAGTTGAGACACTAGTAGAGAAGATGGTGATCTTAGATAGAAGACTTTTTCAGTGAGATACCTTGAGGATGGTCCCCATAGTGATTAGGTTTCAGTACATGGACCATTACCTAAGATAGTACCTTTGGGTAGTGTGTCATCTATATCACTACTCTTTGGTCATCAGTAATGATAGGCTGTACCGATTAAGGAAACATATAGGCTTACTGCCTTATGCATGATTCAACATCAGATACCCCCAGGTTCTGAAGTGAGCCGACTCATAGGCAGCTGAGGACTGGATTGAGGAGGTGTCTAAGAGTTCTCTAGAGCTTCTATAGCTTTGGCAAGATGACATGTCAGTAGCTGAGTATTCATCAAGGTGTGTCGATCATTCTTGATACTCGATGAATACGATACAATCAGTGCTTCAGAGCTCAGACCTCTGGGTGAGGTGTCTTTAGGGACATCCGAGCTAGCACAATTCCACTATATATTCCTACATATGTAGGGTACTAGAGACAACTGTTGTGGTTGAATATTCCTTGGGTGAGCGGATGTAGCCAGTGAATGTTGGTAGTGGGAAGGCAAGAATTTAGCGCCATTCATAGAGACTTGATCATGTAAAAATGTTTTGTGAAGAATAATTGTTAGGGATAGATGAATCTCTAGGGCTGCAGACATGGAGGTTGATCTAGGGGAGCAGCATGAGGTGGTTTACATTTCGACTTCTTACAACCACCCCCTTTGTGGTCCCTGCCAGGCTGAGAGAGTTGGAGGATGGGGGAAGAGAGTATTTTCATGTGGTCAAGGAGTGTGACCCCAGGGCTCAATAAATGTTTAGAGCTATAGTCTGTGTCTACTACAAGCTTCTGTAGTAATATACATAGGTACCAATCATTCCTACCTTCAAATTATCTTTTCCAAGACCTAGAGTTTCTGGTTAAACCGTTGACCTGACCCTCACGTCTAAAGATACCTTTGGTAGGAGACTCAATAATCAAACATACATCGTCAGTGTGATATGACCCTTGAGGTGATATTTTCGGCTGGAACCACTTGGTGGAACCGTTGAGGCCTTACGATGTTAGTATTTGTATGAATGGACATCCACAATTCATACTCAGATTGAATTTATTAGGAAAAAAGTTTGTGGTTATCTAAAATGTTGGGATGAGGTATTTCATAGTCGGAGAAAAAGGAAACCTAGGCAGCACAAGATAATCTAATACATGGGAGGGTGCGGCTGATCATTCATGAGTCAGCTAGCCTCACCCTCATGGCAGCAGAAGTTTTGAGTTTCAGTTCCCAACAAGAGTGGCTAGATTTCCTCCAGGATTATGACTTAAATATAGTCTATACCACTGATAATAGAAATGTTGTTCTAGATGCACATAGAAGAAGATCACATCTATATCTTCTAGGTGAAGTGAAGGAACAACTAGCCTCTTTGCAGATATCCTTTTTGGATAGAGATGGAGCAGCTATTCTTCTGTCTCTTACAGTCATTCTCTCACTTTTTTAGTGAGTACGGGAGGCGCAGCATGGGGACGCTGACTGTGAGACACGACGTGCTCAGATATCCACATGACAGGCACCTGATGGATTTTCATAATATGGACAGCACGTCATCCTCTTCAAGGGATGTATTATGGTACCAGTTTCAATTCAGGAGGAATTGTTGAGGGAGGTCCACACATCCCCTCTAGCGGTACATCTCGGAGTGGTGAAGATGTACCAGGATATCCGAAGACAACACTGGTGGCCGGGAATGAAAAAAGCAGTTGCATATTTTGTCTCTCACTGCCTCACTTTTCAACAAGTGAAGGTGGAGCATCATGTACCAGTAGGCTTTGTTCAGCTATTAGTGGTCCTATAGTGGATGTGGGATGGTATATCCATGGACTTCATGAAAATACTTCCATATATATCTAGGGGACATGACTTGATTTGGGTGATCATCGACTGACTCACCATGTTATCCCCCTTCCTACCGATCGGAGAGCAGGGTTCAGTAGAGAGCTTGGGATGCCTCTATGTGCAGGAGATTTTGCAGCTACATGAACTACCTTTGATGATTATCTCCTATTGTGATGCAAGTTTTACTTCCCGGCTATGGAAGGGGTTGCAGGAGGCTTACAGGACACAACTTCGTTTGAGCACTGCCTTCCTTCCTCAGACGGATGGTCATACTGAGCGGACCATTCAATCCCTTGAGGACATGCTGCATGCTTGTGTCCCCGACTTATGTCGCTACTAGGAGGATCACTTATCTTTGTTGGAGTTTGCATAAAACAACAGCTATCACTCAACCATATGGATGGCACCTTTTGAAGAGTTGTATGGGTAACCTTGCAGATCACCTTTATAATGGACTGACCTAGGGGAGTCAGCACTAGTGGGGCCAGAGATGGTATGGACTACCACAGAGAAGGTGTAGATCTTTCGAGAGCAGATGATGACTTCACAGTGTAGGAATAAGTCGTATGCTGATTGGAGATGGAAACCTCTAGAGTTTGAGGATGGTGACCACATCTTTTAATAGGTCTCACCCCGACGAGGTCTACAGAGATTTGGTCAGGGCAGCAAGTTATCTATGAGGTTCATTGGACCTTTTCAGGTCCTCGGTAGAGTTGTCAAGGTGGAATACCCCATAGATCTTCCACCTCAGTTGCACTGGGTGCACGATGTCTTCCACATATCCCATCTAAAGCGATACGTGCAAAACCGTTCCCACATCATCGACCATGGAGAGATAGACGTCGAAGACGGGGTCACCCTTATAGAGGTTCTGGTAGAGATTGAGGATTGACTAGGGTGGGTCCTTCTTGGGTAATCAATAATTTTGGTGCATGTGCATTGGAAGAATAGTAATATCCATGAGAGAAGATGGGAGTGTGAGGCTCAGATGTGTGCTCAGTACCCCCACTTGTTCCCTTTGTTTGAGTTTTGGCCTATGGGAACGTAGATCCCTAAGGTGGGGAGAATTTAAAGACCCGAAATTTCTATGTAATTTTTATTAAAAAAATATATGGGAATTTTACGAGTCTGTGAAATCTAACGGAGTGTGATTCTGAGGCTCGGAGTGCCCGAAATGATCTATCAAAGTTTTGTTAAGCATAAGGTAACCTGCGAAAATAGTTTTCCTAAAAAAGAGGAATAACTAATAAACAGTTACTCAGAACTGAAATACGAGGGCACTGTTGCGCTAAGGAAGGTGGGATTACCCTAGGCATGACATAAGATTAGTCAGAGCGGGACTCCTATGAAAAAAACCAAAATTGGAATAATCGTAAATAAAATAATTAAATAAAATAATTTATTTTTCAAATTCTTATAACTCACAAATGGTAACTCCGAATAAAAATCTGAGACCACCACTAGACTTCTTGAGGGTATGATTTTTTTAAGAAGATACTAACTTTGGCCAGTGCGGGACACTAGGGAATGTTAGTTTTTGGCCACAAATAAAATAATTAAGTGACAATTATTTTATTGTAAAAATCATAACTTTTTAACAGTAACACGGATTGAAAATCCGATAGTACAGTTGGGTTCGTTGGGGTGTGTTTCACCTAGGAAGATTCTAACCTCATCTGTCGTGGGTCAATGGTGTCGGGTAAAAATTTTCTGAAATTTGTTTCTGGTACATTTAGTAAACGTAGGAGAATGTTTTTATAAAATTTAAAACAGTGATCAGAATTGTAATATGAGGGCACCATTGAACTCAGAGTGCTGGTATTCACTTAAGGAGACTTTCACCTTGACAACAGTTGGTCGGGGGTGAAAGTTAGTTTTTGGGATTTTCGTGAAGGAATAAAATTAAAATAAAATTGTGCAAACATTTTATTTTTATTTTTAGCACCCATGTGAATATTGTGGAGGTGGGACCACCGAAGTATTATCCTACATGTGGAAGTTGAGAAGTTGGGGCCACTATACCTTAACCTCCCATGTGAATTTATGGTGGTGTGGACCACCCAAGCCTAACCTCCCATGAGAGGTTATGGTGGTGGGGACCACCAGGGATTAAAACCTCCCTTTTATTTGAGAGAAACTCTCAACTGCCCTCATTAATGAGGGAGATCCTCTTGAACTCCTTCACCTTAATGAAGCCAACGTTAATTAATTGTCTATCCCCTTTTTTAATATAAGTAATGAGACTGTTGGAATTTTAGAAGGTTCCTAATAAATGAACCTTCCTAAATTCCACGATCGTTACCTACCATTCCCCCTCTTCTATATATATGATGTTTGGTAGGAGGATTTGGGACAACTTCACCAAGCGACGAAGCGCTGGTATTGTGATGCGACACCCAACACTTTGATGATTATGTTCTCTAATGAAGAACGCGTTTACCAATGAAGAACGCTGACCTACCTCGACCTTCTTCCTCGGGACTACATCTGATGTGGGATGTACTCATCTATGGCGAACCGACGTCTATACTTATTCTTGCGCCAATGTCAATGAACAAGGTACGCGATTTTTATGTTTGATTTTATATTCCTCTGATTCTTTTCGTCTAAAAAAAGAACCTCGATCAAATTTTAACGAGTTGATTCGCATATGTTCTCCTTTTGCGGGATTTGGGATTAATAATTGTGGGAAGGTTTTTTATGCTTCCTTCTTGTGAGCCAAATGCTACCACTCTAAATGTAGAGGGTGCGACCAAACCAACGTGGTCTGACCGCTCTGCCGATCCTCTTTTGTGGTGTTCTTCAAAACAGAGGAATGCGACGTCAAAGAATATAAAGGCGATGAAGCCAACGGTCGCGCTACCTGCGACCTCCGCGACCCGTGTCACCCCCGTGATGCTCCACCACCCAGAACTAAACCGTGCCACCCTCGAGATTTTGTGCCACCCTGGTCATGCTACCCACAGGCCACGCCCCCCACCGGTCGAACAAGCCCAAGTCGCGTCGCGCCCCAGCCACGCTGCCCTGCCGCCCGTGCCACCCGTACCACCCGCCTGCAGCCCCCACATGCCGCCCATGCCACACCACCTGCCACGCCACCCCAGCCGTGCCAGCCTCCTCGCACCCTCGTGGTGCACCAGCCGAGCCAGCATCTGTGCGCCCTCGCGGTGCCCCGACCGAGCCCACCTCCGCGTGCCCCTCGCGACACCCCAACCGAACTTGATTGCACCCTCGCGATACCCTCCGAACAGAGCCGCCCTCACGGCGCCCTCTGGGTTGAGCTGCCTTCAATACGACCCATGGCCGGTCTACACCCTCACAGCTGGTTCCTGCTCTCGCAACCCTCTGTGCCCTCAGGACCAGCTGGGATGGGCCCTATGTGTTGAGCCGAACATAATGGGTAGGCCCGCCCAATGGGATGGCCCAGACCCAGCGGGTATGGTCGGGTAGACCCAAACTGTGTCAGCCCAGATGAGGTCGGTCATGGTCGGTCCAACCAGGTCGGACCAGACCTGGGCCCACTACAACCCTTTACTTTCTTTTGGATATATCTTAAGCACCGGATGTCAGTTTGAGGAACTGTCAGTGGCACTGTAATTCATGGAGCTTGACGGTCCATTTGAGTATACCCCACTAGAGTTCATGATATAGTTGAGATACGATCAGGTTTGATCATGCACGAATCCAACCGGGCCCCGAGACTAAATGGATAATAACTCAAAGACCGGGCATTCAATTGACACGTCGTCAGTTGCGTTGAGACCACTATGACGCGGCATACCTTTTTTATACTTCTTCATGGGATTTCGTGGTAGTTGGTGCATCGACCCGTAGCTTGTGGAGCAGATCTTCTGGAGATAAGCGAGCATTTGTGCGGGAACCTAGTAGCTGGCTGAAACATGATGACTATTGACTGATTGTCTCAGAGTGACTCAACATTCCTAGTGGGGAGCACCTGGTTGTGGTAGAATACCCACGGTGGAGGAGTTCCTGGTTGTGAAGGCAGACCCACATTACTCAACAGAAAGAGTACCTATGTAGGCTATGAGGTGGAGTGGCTGGTTGAGGCGGAAGACCCACGGTGGGGAGCGCCTCTGTGTGATGCATTAGACCCATGGTACTCGACAGGAGGAATATCTCAGTAGTACAAGGTTAGTGGGAAGCACCTCTGTGTGATACGGCATGCCCACTTTACTCGATAGACAAGGAGTTCTACAACAACCAAAGGATTGGAATGTTTTTAACTGTATAATAAAATCATGGTTGAGCCGGGTCGTCACTTTTGTGTTTTCCTCATGATTGAGATGGATTACTTATTAAATTAGGTATATGTATGGGCATATACCAAAGTAGGGTTATCTGTTGTTTTCATACATTGTGGTTTAACCTTGTTATATTTTGTGAGACCTTGAGGGTCTTGGGGTCCCTACTGAGTATAGTTTTACTCACCCCTACACGAGCTCTTCCCACACCATGTTGTGTTGGATGTATCCAACAGAAATAATTTACTGAGGCTGAGAGTACCAGGACTTGATGGTACCCAGAGGTGGACCATACGGCTCATCGGAACACGGAGGAGACATGTGGGCGTGGAGTGCTAGGGAGATGATCTATACCTACCCTTCAGGTAGGAACCTCATAAGATGATCCAGTAGTTGTCTTTTCTTTTTTTTTTCTTCAGTTGTATTGAATTTTAGTTGTACTTGTACCTTTACTACCAGGCTTGTATTCTAGCCCCTTTCACTTTCATCTCACTTTTGTTTTAATGTTTACTTGGTGTTTCGTATCTTGATGTGTACTTGGTTACGTGTGCTTACATGTTATAAAGGTAATGCCTTCCCAGTTTTAGATAATTAAGCCTTTGGTGCTAGTCACCATCCCCTAGCCTATGGATGTCATGCTTGGTGGAAGTTACGGCACGAGCCCCGGGGGAGGAGTCATAACACATGACCCAAAGAATGTGGATTTTTATCATAAATATAATACCATATGATTTTTAGTAAGTGGTTGTTTCAATGGATTTTATCAATACATCATATCCCTAGTTAATATTAAGTAAAATATATGTTTTTTGTAATTTATTAATATAAATTAAATTAAAATATCATTATAATACATTATGGAAAAATAACCATTCATTTTTTTAAATCAATAATTTATAAAAACATGAAGTTATAATGTAAAACATTTATTTCAAAATAAACTTGTTATCTTTTGAAATATGATTCAATTCAATGATTACTCATGATGGATGGATAATCCATTCATGTTGTATAGGTTAATGAGAATATTCATTCAGTACTTTTTTCAGAAATTTCACAAAAGGAACTCATATAGAAAAATAAAAAAACATTTTTTTCTGACCATTATATAAAAATTCTATCATGGGTTAAAATTTATTTTAATATGTCATTGTATAAATGTAAAAACATTATTTAAAACATATAATAGAAATATAGATAAGGACTAATATGACCACCAACAAAATTATAAATAAGATCATGTTTATTTTAATCATTTCTTCTTCTTGATTCTTGTTCCAAAGAGAGAAAAATTTGATAAAAAATATAGAAACTATTTAAAACAGAATAATTGAAACGATATATAAAAATAATTAATAAATATTTATTCATGAAAATATCTTTAAATAATAAGTATATACACATCATCAAAATAAACATGTATGTAACAACAACTATGTCTCGAACTAGTGGAAATTGATGGAAATCCCTCAAATTAGGTTTAGATACCTCAATACACATTTGAACCTAATATAATATAAAAATATATTTATTTAAAATAAATTAATGAACCATATTATTACATATCATACAATATAAGTGTTTTTTATATCATTTTATTAAATTATTTTTTTGTTAATTCTTTATTAAAATCTCTGTTCTAAGTGATATATCCATCGTTATTCATATATGTATTGGTATGGTAGTTTTGGTACATAAAATTTATCATTCTTCCACAATATAGTTAATTTTAATCATTATATAAATATTTTATATAATAATTATATAATTGTTTTTTGAAATTTATATATTATGTACAATATTCATGAAGACAGTAGGCCATTGATACACATTAACATTGTTTTCTTTTTTATGATTGGAATTAAAGGAAGGTAAATAAAAATTAAACACTTCATAAATACTTAATATATCCTTTATATCATATATATTAATCATAACCATCCTAATTTACATATAATTTAAATAGAAATGTGAAAACAGATTGCATCACTTCGTGAAGGTGGTAGTCCACATGTATGCATGAGCGGCATTAAAGTTTTCTAATGGATTAGAAGATAAAATTTCATATATGATACATTCATTATAGTTACATTATTATGTAATAAATATAATATATTAACTTTATAACCATCGTAATAACCTTCCTTGGATTATGGTGATGTAAAATTAATGGCATCGATATGTGGATATAGTAAGTCGTACATATACACACAAATAATAATTTCACCATATATTTAAAAGAAAAAGTGTGTATTGTTATTGTTTAATACTCATAATAAAAATTAATAATTTTTATGATAATGATTTTATTAATTTAAAAATAATTTTTTAGATTTATTATAGGAAAATTCGAATAAAAAAAGTGATTGGTTACAGTGAATACCTCTTCTATGAGATAACTCTTAGATTATAAATTAATGGCACTAGAGTTGACCATTTGATATGAACAAAACATATATAATGTGGATAAATACGTTCAAACCATAATTGTTTAGGTTATGGTAATTCCATAATTCTAAATATGGTTTAGATTAGTGAGGGAGATGGTTCCCGTTTATAATTTAGTTGAGGGGAACATTTGAAAATTATCAAAAAATTAAAATATAATAAGACTATTTGAGAGAAAAATATATTTATATTGCATAAAAATTCATAGAAGAATAAATTTTCATTGACATATTATCACCTTTGTCCTTATTTATGTGTTTATGTTTTTTTAAATAACATTATATTTAAAAAAAAATTATTATTGTTAATTTTGACAGTATTCATTAAATTAACATTAATAACATCAATAAAAAATATATTCAAAAAAATATTTTAATAAACCATTAACATGTTATTTTCATCTAAAAACTCATGTATCACATTAATGATAAAAAATATTATAATTTTAACATTTTTAATATCATGTGCGAGCATTTTTTCACTAACTGAATAATGATAGTATCAATGTTGTGTAAGAATTTATGGCTAATGTTTTTTCAATTAAAATTCATAATAAATTATCATGATATATATAAATATTATATACTTCAAAATAATATGTATTTTAAAACTTATCCTTTTTTATCCCCATACTAAAAATATTATAGTTATTAAAAACAAATATTTGACATATTTTACTTTTATTCTAATAAAATACTACAAATTTCATAATATAATATAAATGGGAAGAAAAATACACATAACCAATGTTCCAAACTTTAATATAAGGTTAATCAAACAAAATGAAACAAAACTATAGTTTTTATGATAAATGCATTTTTATTCTAAAAATTATAATTAAACATAATTAAGGTATACTAATTATTAATATGTAATTTATTAGATTATATATGATTGAATATTAAATATGTTTTTTTATTAAATTCAAATCATAAATTGACTTTTTAATATATTTTAATTATCAATTTTATAAAAATCATTATTTTTAACTATGCACTTATAAATCCATGATTTAAAAAAACTCATTAATATTTTCCCCTACATAAAATTAATATGTTGTTTTTGAGTGTGATTTTATATCTCTAAAATAAAATTTATATACCTTTCTAAAATTAATTATAACGATATATATATATATATATATGTGTATCTAAGTATTTGAAAAAAATGTATTTCTAAAGCATAAAATAAAATTATTGAAGATGTTTTACTAATATCATAACAACTAATCAATGATTTTTTATTCAGTATTTTCTATAGATATATTTCTTAATTGAGTTCATATTATTCATACCATGAAATTTAGTATCTAATTTAAATTGTTCATATTTAAGTAAATATATTTTATTATACATTTATAATCAATGTAGTGGGTTGCATATACTATCAAATCGAGTGTTATTTTCAAATAATAGGGTGTTACATTATCTCTATCACCCTTAATAAATTTCTTCCTCACAATTTTATCTTTTTGTGGAAATAAAGGCATTGGAATTGAAAAATTCCATTATGAAAATTTCACATCATAAAGAGGGTTAATAAAACATCATCATCAAAACATAAAAGAGGAATGTATCAATGTAAATTGTAATAGAACATAACTAGGTTTACATATAGGAAAAATTGGTGGGAATTGAATACAAATGCATAAAGATAAAAATAACTCCCTTAAACTAATAGAGAGTTATACAGAACATAGTAATGTAAAATTTAACTATCACAAAATTTCAAATCAATATGAGTTAAAAGGATATAGACTCATCAAAAAACAAGGTTATATGATAACATTGTTTTTTGAAAATACTTTTATTAATGTTATATAATTCATTTTCCAACTAGACATATAATTTACTGAGATATATATATACCAAAATAATAATATCACCATTTAATCAATGTCCCCCACAAGGTCATATCTTCCTCTAATAAATGAGTATTTAAAATAAATTTTTCATTTTTAAAGCACTAGAATCAACATATATGAAAAAAATGCTTCAAAATGATAACAATATATTCTTCTTGTCTATAAACATTAACCAACACAAAAGTCATTTGGAAAAGATATGAAAATTCCAAAATTAAATAACCCTTCTTCTGAAAAATCGAAACATTAATGTCTAAAATTAAATATTAATACACCAGGTTAAAATTAAATCATTATATAATAAGTATCATAAAAATTATATAAAATATTTTCACCCATTTTCAGAACCCAAAGATCATCATTATCATTATCAAGTATTCTTTTTAGTTTAAATTAACATTTACCTCTAAATAACATCAACCAATTTTAATGTATCATAAAATAATTGTATATTATAAGAACATAGAATCTCCAAGATATTCCAATCATTTTCATAAATCAATTGAATAACATCAAATCTATTTTGATATAATATATGATTCCCAAATACAATTCAACATTTATTCATCAAATAAAATAACATGATATTCTATTTTCATTAATCCTATAATGATCCAAATAACTATATTGATGTTATTCCAAAATAACATAACCACCTAATTATGAAATCACATTTAAATACCATAGATATCTATACAACAAAACAAATGTTAACAAAATTTTATTAATTTTTATCCATTAAATAATTTAAATAAAATGAATAAGTTCGTACTAATCTGGACATTGTGTATGATGTTGTCTATCATTGAACTATTTTCTCCCCTCAATTGTGGGTTCATGTACCACTTCCTTGATTGATGTGATGGTTTTGTCACAACTTGTGGGTTATCCTTTTTTTATATTAAAATAATTCTATATCATTTCCAAAAACATGATAAATTTTAATTAAAATGTAATAACCTATATTATAATCTACATCAAGGATCATATAAACCATAAAATATTTTTATATCATTAAGGATATGTTCACAAAAGGAAATTTTCAACCTCAAAAAAATAATTTTTCCCTATTATGTATAAAGGACATATATTACTATATAATAAATGTCTCCCAAATTATCATTAGACACCTTAAATTTTCATAACATAAATCATAAAAAGGGGTTTCTAGGACTTTGGACTCATGATTTTTCACGACCCATCCCCTAGGGCCCGTGTCGTGACTACCTCAAACCCGCCTTTTATAAGACAGGGGTCAGAGACTAGCACCAGAAATGTATATCCCTAAAATGGGAAGGCATTAACTTTAAAACTATACAAAAACACAGTCCAAGAACACAATAATATGTACCCACGAAGTAAACTATAAAAGTAAATTTCGTCACTGAAAGTGAAGGGGCCCAAATTCATGCCTAACTAAATTATACAATACAACTGAAAATAGAAAACAGCTCCATAGAACATTCACCAGGGATCCTACCTGAAAGGTAGGTATAAATCATCACCACAACTCTCCATGTCAATCGTCACCAGCATCCACCATTAGGACCTGGATCTCTGTGTCTCAGTCAAGGCTACCCGTCATCTGCACAAGACACAACAAGGTGCGGACGAAGCCCGTACATGGGTGAGAATAACAACACCCAGTAGGGACCCTGAGACCCCCGATGGTCTCTCGTAATTCCACAAAAGAATAAAACAAGAATGATCTCAATCATAAATCACCATGAAATAGATACAATTCAAACCAAGTATAATAGAGTATAATAGTATAGATTATTATTCATATGGATAGATCATCTTTCTCAATCAAGAGGAAATGCTGAAGACCCAAACAGGATCGATAGGTACTAACCCCCGCAAGACCCACACAGGATCGATAGGTGCTCATTCACACCGAATCACTGGGTGCTGATTCACAGAGAATAGTTGTGTGCTAATTCACACAATATCGGTGGTATATGATTCAAACAAAATCGATGAGTGCTGATTCATAGTGAATTTATCGGTGCTGATTCACACAGAATCACTAGGTGCTGATTCACACAAAATCACTATGTGCTGATTTGCTTTGAATCACTCGGTGCTGGTTCAAATTGAATATGTGGGTGACGATTCACATAGAATAGCTTTGTTCTAATTCACACATAATCACTGGGTTTTGATTCACACAGAATCACTGGGTGTTGATTCCCACAGAATCACTCTTCATTATTGACGTCTCAACTTGACACAAGATTCATGCTCATATTACGCTTGTTTTTGAGAGAAACCACTCATCAAGCCATCAGTCACATTTCAACCGGCATGATGTCCCATGAAAAATTTACCCAATGATATGTCATGTCATAAGGTTTCCAACACAACATACGATGCATCATCCAGATGCATTGTTTTTATTTCATTGTAATTTTAGTATCGAGGGAACAGTTGTATTCGAGGTCGATCCAACCCAGCTGTACTCAAACTTTCTCCAAAGCTCTCATGGAGTAAATCAAAACAATTATCTCACTCTAAGTATCCTAGAACCATAAAAAGTTTGTCAAATAGACATCCAGTTCATAAGATATGTCCTTCTAAGAATATCTGGTCCTGAAAGGGGTCTGGGTCTGGTCCGACCCGACCTAGTCCGAGTCTGACCATGCCCAGCCCGAACCATCCTAGGCCAGCTTAGATTGGCTGGGCTATGGAAGCTCGGCCTCACAGCTAGCGTGACCCATGCGGGTGTTGTGCAGTCCACCTTCCATTTGGTTTCTTGATTAGCGGTGCCAGTTGGTGCCCCCTCGTCACCTCTGAGACCCGAAGGGAGCGGGTCCCCGCCTTCGCCAAAGGTCGTAGCCATGGTCTGCTATTTGCGGCATGCATTGGCCCAATGCCTCCCTCCTCTGTAGTCATCCATGTGTTAGCCACTTTTTTTCACCCCCGCGGTGCCCAATAGTTCCTCCCTCTTCTGTGGATGGTGATCACCAACCATCGCCATCATTGTCGGTGCATGTTACTGGTGCCACTACACCGGTGCCTTCCCGGCAGAGCTTCTACGGGCCACCGAGTGAGCTCCAATTGTCTATTATTAATTCCGTACATGCCTACATCTCTACCTAGATGTCCCTGTCAATGTGTTACATCCATTTCTACTTTCCATTGTGTTGAAAAATCAGCAGATGGAGAAAACATTAAGAAATAAAGTAGCGGAGGGTCTAGGCCTTGTTCATTGGGCATGCGCCCTTCGCGTTAGCATTATAACAAGCAGGAGATAAATAATAAAACGTAAATAGATTATATTACTTACACGAATAATCATATTTTCCCAAAAAAAAAGAGAAATAAACCATGAACATGAATTTATTAACAAAACCCCTACCATGAGATTCGCTAGAGACGTCATGGTGGTGGATGAAGAATCCTTGTCTGTGGAACCCACTAGCATTCATCGTCGATCCCTCCAACGTTATCCAAGATTCCCTTACTGATCAGTGGAAGACGTCATATCACATTGTCAAAGGTTCCTAACATGATTAAGTCGTGTCAAAACACCAACCCGAGACTCACTTAAATAATAGGGGAGGGTGAGTAACACTCTGAGGAATTAATGAGTTTTATTAAGGAATGAACCTCTTAATTCCCAATGGTTCAACTACACAATTAGATATTCTGGACATTAAATGGCTTGAAAACCCATTGATCCCATCACCACTGCTCATCATGTAGTAGGAAATATAAAATAAATTTTTTAAGTTATTTTATTATTATTTTTATTGTCTAAAAGTAATATTTTTCTCCCGACCTACTACTGTCGAAGTGAAACTTCCATTAAAATAATATTGGCACTGAAAATTCCACGATGCACTTTGATTTTTAATTTGAGCACTGGTTTGAAAGATGGAAAACACCTCCCGCGCATATACTGAACATACCTTAAAAAAGTTCACAATTCCATTCCGGGCACACCAGGCCTCAAAATCACTCACAATCAATTTTTAAAACTCGTAATAATCCAAAATAATTTAAAAAAAGGTGGAATTTAAGATAATTTACATGACTAATATTATAAGTAAAAAAACATGATGGTATCCTTAAATAATAATTAAAAATCAAATTAATTTATAATAATATTAAATGTTAGCTAAATCCAACTTTGATACCAATGATAATATTCTCAAACCCAACCTCTCACATTCGGTACTAAATACATAAACATTTCATTTTTGGATTTGATATTAATATTGGTGACTGAATTTTTTCCACCAAAAACATATAGTGAAAACATATAATATTGTATCATACATATACCAATAGTGTTTTAGTTTCACAGTTTTAGTGAATTATGAAAAAATCTTATCCAGACAGTTTCATCAACAACATGTTCATAAATATCAACATCTTCTCTCATAAAAAACATCACATTTACTAACATTGTTGAGTGTGACATTTATAAAACCATTATTTGTAACCTAAATGAAGGAAACACAATAAAGGGGTGATATCTAATATTCTATGGAGATCTTCATGCAGTGTAATAAATATTGAATAGATAATTCATAATCGACACAACAAAGTACTTAATAGAAACACATTCAATTTTATTAATATATTTAGAATAATATGTTAAATAAAAATAATGAAAAAATAATTCCATAAAAATAATCACATGAGGAAGAATCTTAACTATGAATAATATAACTAATCAAATAATAACATGGAAAAATAATAAAAGAATTTATAAATATGGAATATATAATATTAGAAGCAATATTCTTAGACATCATGGAATCCATACCATCAATTCCTCATTCCATGAAAGATAAATTTTTTGTAAAAGTCTCATTTAATTATATCTTAATGATTTTTCTCAAGAGAATTTTTAATTAATTGAGGGGATATATAAATAAATACCCAACTCATCACTTCTTATTTAATTATTTCATCATATATTGAATGATCAATTTAATTCATGAAAATATTTCTTATCCACCAAAATTTACATTCAATAATTAGTGATGATTTATAATTAATTCCTCATTAACTCAAATACAATCAATATATAACACTGTATGTATAAATGGTATACAATTTAGCCAATAATTACATCATTAATTGAAAAAATATGGATATTTATGAGAAATGCAATATCTAACGATCACAAGTAAGGGAATGTTTTACGGGATTATATCATCATAACATTTTCCCAATAGTGAATAATTATATTAAAGGATTTATTCATTGAAGAATAGAAATTATATTGAAATATCATTAAAAAATATTATATAAAATAAAATTAATATTTTTAAAAAATTAAATATGTAATTCATTTTTTGAAATTATCATATAATTTATTTTCTATTAAGATAAAATTGAAAAATTGTAATGTAATATTCAAATAAAATATTTATCATGTATGTGTTCAATTTATTCAATAGAATGTGTCAAAAGAATTATTTCTGTACATTTGTTCTATAAAACTCCAAAAGTTCATCATTAGGAAGAGGAAAAAAATATTCCATTGAAACCATTTTTGTAAAAATTCATACAATGCTAAAAATTTATTTATTCTTAATTATTTTTTACTTATAATAAATTGATAAAATTTAATCAAAATACATATATTGATGAAAAATATATTTGAAAAAAGAGAAATAATATCAATTTTTTAAATTTCTTTTTTGGATTTAATTTCCAATGATAGGAAAAGTGGGAATAAAATACAGAAACAGTTTAGAATAGAAAACATAAAATAAACTATAATAATAATAAATAAATAAATATTCATGTGAAAAATATTAATGTGGATTTATATAGACTAGAACAATAATAGGTTTATTATACGAAATACGTCTTAATAGAGTGGAAATTTAAATGAAATCTCTTACCTTAGGTACAACATCCTTAAAACAAGATGGAACCACCATAATAACAAATATAGATTTATTACATATACTTTAACGAACCACACTCATATATAGAATACCATATTTCATTTTATAATACTCTTTGAACCCATGTATGTTTTCAATTCTTTTTAAAATCACTATTCAAGGTGATATCTGTTTTATTTTTCATGTATATTTTCTTGATATTTTTCTACATTGTACATTTATCATGGTTCCATAATCTCCATAATTTTAATCATTCAATTAATATAATATATATTAATTATATAAGTTTTCTTAGTCAATAAAAAAATATAGAGATTTAAAAATAATTAGACACTTCATAGAGAATGTTGGTTATACGTACACATGGACACGATTTAAATATTTTTGAAAGATTGATTGAAAGAAATGTAAATAATAATTAATCCACTATAGATTCATTTTTATATCATATACATCATATAAATTAACAAAACACACTCTAAATACCATCCAAGTTATATATAAATGAAAAAATGACAATACATCATAGAGGTGCTAGTCCACATATTTGAAAAAGTGACGTTATCATTTTCTAGTGGTTTATTATTTAAGAAGTTAGATATGATATTTTGATTACCAATGATTTATAATTTCAAATATATAATACATATAATGTTTTAACCATTAATTATAACCATGCATTAAATATGATGATATAAAATGAATTGTTTCTCTATATGTGGATGGTAAGACATACATATGTAGGTACGAAAATTTCACTATAAATTTGATGGAATGAGGGTGCATAATTGTGTTTCCATAATCATGATATCAAATCATCTTATTTTTTATAAATAATTTAATATATTATTAATAAAATTTTACAATTAGATGTGGAAAATGATGAATCAAGAATAAAGTGATTGATAAGAAGATTACCTCTTCTTTGAGACGACTCCCATAGATCTCTAATTATGGAATTTATAGTTGGAATTTTAAAAAAATGACCTATAAATGGGGATAATGAATTTGGAAGGGTATGGTAAAGCTATAATGCACCATGTGGTGTATTTATGTTAGGAAGTGGGTTCCCTTTTATATTTTTTGTGCGGGAAACATTTTGAATATCTCAAAAGATTAATACATAATAATACTATTACAGAGCCACATGCTTTTGAATGGTGTATAAATAAACAAATAATGAAATATTAATTAATTTATTATCACATTATCTATTATTTCATATTTTTATGATTTTTACATAATTAAGAAAATATTATTTTTATAAAATATCATTATTGTAAATTTTGAAACTATAAATTACTTTGAATTTAATAACCTTATGAAAATAGTGGAAAAATAAAAACAAATATTTTATTACACAATTAAAACATCATGGTCTTCAATAAAATTAATGTATCAAATTACAATCTCAAATTATAAAACTACTAATACTTTAGATATCATATTCTGATTTTTTCAATTAATTTAATAATTAATTTGCCAACATTGCATAAGATTTTAAGGTTATAAAATTTTATAATGGTTATAAACTCATCCAAATGGCCATCAAATGACATATAACCAAATAATGGTAGTTTATGTACAAAATTTACTCTTTATATAAGATCATGTAATCTTTTAAGGTCATTTTATTCTGCATATCATTATAATTTTGACCATAATTTTCTGATTTACACTTTCCATTATAATAAAAAGACTAAAGTTATATTTCATGATAAGAAATAATTAAAATAAAATATTAACCTAATTTGACACCACTGATTCCAAATAAGGAATAAAATTTTCTATAGTCAAATCATAGAATTTATATATTCTAATAATAAATTAAAACCCAAAAATTCTATGAAAAAATATTTTCCTTAAAAGTTACATCTGTATGCCCAAAAATGTATTCATAATAAAATCAGTTATAAAAATTATTGACATATAAATATTTTGATTATATAATACTAATTACTACTTATGTTACTTTAATGTCAAATAAATATCATAAATTGACTTTTTAAACTAAAAAATTGATGGGTTTATATAAATCATGATTTTTTCAAAATTTACTGAAAAATCAGTATGTTTAAAAAATACCAAAAATTTACCCTAAGTAGAATTTAATTAGATGATTTAAAAAATGATATTATTTCATTATTATCAAATATATAAATGTTCTATAAATTTTTAATAATATTTTAGCATAAAAATATAAAATAATATTTTTAAAGAAAACATATTTTTGATGCATTAAACAACTTTACAGAAAATGGAGTAATTATTTACAAAGAAGTCATCAATGAAATATTATTGTAAAGGTCATATATAAATTTATATTTAATTATTTAATTAATACTCATACCTTCCAATCTAATCTCCTCATTATATCATATTTAAATTATAATATATTTTTTTATTAGGCACAATGATTCATGTCAAATAATCTATCAAACATAGTATTATTTTATTATCAAAATTTTACATCTACCATTCAATTTCAATCACGATATCAATGAAAAAAGTTTTCACACATTTGAAAAACTCATGATCCATTACTATAAGACACATGATGTTTCTTCTTACATATATCATATGTGGGAAATCCCATCATTCTTTCCACTCCATTTGTTGTATTGTTCATCCCATGAAGCTCATCCAACCTCTAATTCTCCTGATTTGTATAGAATACATACCTCTTAGAGAACACACATGTTTTTTAATGGTGCATATGACAATAACCTCATATTATAAATATTTATTAATAAAAATATCTATTATATACCTTTACATTAACCAATAAAATAAATGAAATATATTTCATTATTATATACAAACATTATCTTAATCTTATTAACCAAACATTATAAATTTAACCTTATAAAAAAAACAATCGTGTCCACTTTTTATCTAATATTGGGGAAATCCCATTCAATTTTAGTTAATTCTATAAAAATGAATTCACTTGTCAACAAATATATCCCTAAATAATGATCATTCCATGTGATTTATCTCATATACCTCATTAGTGTTTTAAGTTTTTGTCCACCATTGGTCTAGGTCTCACATCACATGATAGATCGTCCTGATGACAATTACTCATTCACTACTTCCCAAAGAATAAATGGTATTCTCTTCATATTTTTTTACCCTTTTAGTTACCAATATACTGGTGGTTCTAATAAATTCATGATGTTTTTATCACATGAGTTAGTATTATAACACCCATAGATCTCAGAAGAACATCATTTTTTTGATAGAGAATATGTCAATCAACACCGAGAAAAAAACAAGTCATCATGTACTATTATTTAAATAAAATTTTATAACCTAAACATTTAATTATATTTTATGAAAATTATTTACTAAATTATTAGATATATAAAAAATTTATAGAAATATAAATATATTGATGAATTCATATGGAATAATTATTCAATTATTTTCAAAGTTATATTAGGCTTAAAAATAGATTTTCTTTTAAAAAAGATATTATATAATTTTTATTAAAATACAGTAGTTAAAATTTTAATATTTTAAAAATTATATTCTTCAAAATTAATTACATTTTTAAATCATAATATCAAAATTATCTTCTGATCAATTTTTTTAATTTTTTTTAAAATGTCTTTTTTTATGGCTACTTAAAATTACTAATTTTTATTAATAACAGTAATGTAAAAATATAATTTTTTTAAACAAATAAAAGTAAATTTAGTTTTATAACATTTTAAATAGTGAAATTTTATTCATTGAAATATATTTTGTGATTTAAATTAATTTTATTATATTTATAAACATAAAAATACATTTTTCTGAAAACCATTTTTTCTATATACAATGATTTTGTATATTAAAAATAAAATATATCAATACTGTTGAATGATAATAATGATTATTATATCTTATATATTCAATCAATTTTTTCCAATTCTTTTAATAATTTTTTAAAAATATGATGATTATGAACCATGATTTATGCTTAAAAATGTATTTTCTCTATAAATTTGTTTTATTATAGTATTTTTAAATAAATATATTAAAAATATATGTATTTAATTTATTAAAAATATATTTCATATTATAAATAATATGTTTCATATTTTGGAAAAGTTCCAACATGTATTTTTGGACAATAGGAATGGTAACTGTGGTAAAATTTATCACCTCGATAAAGTTATTTAAAGATAATGTTGGATAAAAATAAGGGAAAATGCCATAATTTTTCAACGCATTAATAATTGGATGAAATTAATTTTAACCTTATCACCTTATGCTCAAAATAGATTTTTTTAATTGGAAATAATTCACGAATTTGAAATATTTGATTTTTAATAAATTGAACGTTAAAAAATGTAATTCTCATTTATTTAAATATATCTTGTATATAATATATTAAAAAAAGTTAGAAATGAATGAATACAAATTCAAATATTGATTTTAATAAAATTATGGTAAGGAAATAATTTTAATTTTAATTTTTTGAAATTATATAAATATTTGTAATGATTAAACAATGATTATTCTATATTTATTTAATTAATAATAAAATTAAATGATATTTTAAATACTACAATTAATATAATTTGGGTATGCTAAAATGTTCAAAAAAATAGATAAATAAAAAATTTATATTTATGTGTAAAGGGTTATATTATCGAATTATAGCTTTTTATTTATGTCCATTAAGTCAGATTAAAGGAATAGTGTCAAAAATAATATTAATGACTTTTTATGGAAATAAAATTTTAATAAGTTATTTGAAAAAATATTGGGGACACATGGGTTATTATATGGTTGAATATATTATATCAGTACCATTTATCATCAATTTTTATTTTTATATTTAAAATTATTTCATTTAATGATTGAAAAAATCGTTATCATTATCTGTGTTAAAAAATTATAACTAAGGGGTTAAACCAAATGATAATTTTTAAAATGAAAATAAACATATTCAATTATTATTATAAGATGTGAAATTAAATAAATTCAACCCTATCATTATATAAATATTAATTTGAATGATTTGGGATAGGGGAATAACCTTATTATACTTTAATTTTTTTAATAAAATTCTAAAAGTATGCCTCATCTAAATTTTAACATTCTGCCTCTCTTGTATCATATTCATAACTAATAGTGCCTTCTATATATACAATAGCCTTCCAAAATTAATTATAAACATTTGAAAAAAATTATAGGGTTTCTTTCCTGTTAAAAATAACAACCATATGGTTATTTAGAGGATATAAAAATGAATTGGTTTAACGAATATATAATCAACTGTACTTATAACGTTATTTTTAAATCTTCTTTTTTACCCTCAAAATATGTTATATATTTAATAAATTAATAAATTATGTTTCATAAATATAATTAAATGTTATTATTTTTAAGAAACAATATGTATTCACATTATCTACATCATATATGAAGATAAAGTATCACTTCTGTGCATGTATGACTTACTATATTCACATAGTGATACAATTCATTTAAATCAACATATTTTTAAGGAATATTATTTTTATGACATTAATGTATCTATTTGATACTTATTACACAATTATACCTTTTTAATGATAATATCATATCAACCCTCTTACCTTCAAAACCATAGAATAATGATAACATCGCTCGTGGGTACATATAGACTACCACCTTTTCAAAGCGATGTGATTCATATTTCATTACAATTTTACATGGATGGAATTAATAATTAATTTACTGAATATATATCATATATATGATTTTATAAATAACATTTAATTGAGATATATTATTTAACATTATTTTTTCCAACATTCAAAAAATTAAAACAATGTTTACGCATACATACGACCTACCATATCCATTAATGGTATAATTAATTTTTCAATATATAAATTTATGGATTAATATAAAAATTTATTTACTTGAAATATATTATATTAATTTTATTATTTAAATTATATATCATATATAACAAAGATCAATGTAAAAGGACCAATTCTACTAAACAAAAATATGTGTGAGAAATAAAGTTCATACCACCCAGAATTGTGATTTAAATAAATAATTGATAATATATTAGTGATAAAATTTTATAAATAATGAATATAATGTATGATATATTTTAGCATGGTACATGAATTTTGATATTATAAATATATATTTATTATAAATAATAACATAATTTGTATGAATGATGTTGGATTGGAGGTAATGGATTTTCATCTCATTTTTTATGTAAGACACATGACATATTCATGATTATTTTTTATATATTGGGTATAGAAATAATATGAATGTCTTATATAATCCATATTATTTAATTTATGGGTATTTTCATATTTATATAAGTTTAATTATTTCATGGGGCTTATGATTAATGTCTTACCAAAGAGTTAATGTTTTTAATGTTATAACCTCATTTTTTATTAGTATTGATTATGATAATGTTTATAATGATGAAATATTATTATATAACTCTATATAAACTCATAAAATTTCATATAATTTATTATTTCTCAAAAAAATATTTTTTTTACTTTTTTACTTCACCTTATTAAATCATGAAACTAAAAATGTGTTTTATGAAAAATAGGTAGTATTATACAATTCTGTCAAAATTTTTCTTCGATATCATTGTTTTTTAAGAATTGGTTAAATAATATTTGTTATATTATACTATTCCTTATTAATGTTACTTTTACCAATGTATGAATTTTTTAATATAAAATTATTAAAGGAATATTCTATTCAATTTCTAAATGTTCTTTTTTTTAATTTTTACAAATTCATGGAAGGAATGTTTTAAAATTTTTTGTAATTAATAAAATTTATAGACATTAGGATTCCTATTTTCTTTAAAAGATACCATAAAATTTTCCAAGGTTATTTTTAGTGTAATTTTTTCACTATTAATTTTCATATTTTTAAATTTACAGAAGTAATTTCACAATGGAAATGATATTTTCCTCTAGATATTTTTAATGATATTTTAATGGTATTTCTATTCATCAAAGAAAACAATAGATGATATCACTTATGTTGAACCCGAGATTTGATACATGGATTCCATAAATTCTTTCTTTGGAAGGTTTATAATTATGATGATAAGATGTTTGTGAAACCAATTCTATTTCCACATGTTATATAATGATGAAATGATGAAATATATGTGAGGAATGTATATTTTTAATTGATAATAATATTATAAATTATTTCAAAAATCCAATTATATTCTCGGTCCTAATATGATGTATATTATTTGATCTCATGGAACACATATTTATGATTTTTATTATGTGATGGGTGGGACCTATATCACCTGCAAATTCATTTGAAAATTATGGATAAATAATGAGGTAAATATGATAAGAACAAACCTAATTTCATGTTCAAAATTTTTATTCATTTACATGGATTTAGATCCTACAATATTAAGCATTTAACTGGATTCAATATCCTTAATATTATGGATGGATATAGTTTTCATGTCAATATGATTATATATAGAGCAGAATTTCATGTATATAAATAATGTGTCGACCATGTAGTATATACCCAATATTATGTGAGGTAGTGATATAATATCTAGAAAAAGATAAATAAACTAGTATATATTTATACATATTACCAAATATATATGTTTTTGTGTATGAAACAAAGTCATTTATTATGCCAATTTTATGGTCTAGCGGTAAATGTTGGTTGATTCCTTTTTGATTAAAGTATTATAAATTTCCAAAAATTATTCCATAACTCAAGATTATGATTTATGATATACATGGTATGAATTTCAAATGATATAATCATGATATCATATACTTATGATCATTTTATACTCAATTAATCATTAATGTCTCCCTTTTATACCCTTAACGAGTATATAATCTCACCCAATCATATAATTCCTTTTTCCTTAGGTAATGAATAAATTTATTTCAGTTGGTATATCAAAGAAGGATGTAAGATAAGAATCGTTTAATCGGAGACACTTATGAAAAAGTATTCAGCATTTTAATGATTCTATTAAAACAATACCTATAAGATTCTATAGTAGATTGTTATGTTTTGTAGTGAATATTCATCTAAAAAGATGAAATGTATAAGTATGAAATTTATGGGTCATTATTGTTGGTATCAGAGAATGATTACTAAAACTTGGGAATATTGGATTAGAATAAATTAGTTATAACCCTATAATTTTTTTTATATGATAAAATGTAGATTTCTTTTTAATGATCATGAATGACCTTTGAAAAACCTACGATGTATTTGATTTAAAATAAAATTTATAGATATAGATATCTAATGAAAGATTTTTTATAATTATATTATTCTAAACTATTATTATTATTTCTCTCACTATGAATTTTAGTTTTATTTAGTGGATATAACATGAAGGAATCATATGATCAATTAATATTATGGTAAATTTAATTATTATCCTCATAGGAAAGTTAATAGATTAAGAATGGGTTGAAATATCTTTTTAGTATTCCCACTCTAATCTCAAAAGATATTAGAGATATCATGGATCATAAAGAACATATAACTTCACCCTGTAGGAGGAAACATGTTATTGAATAATTTATATGACAATTTCAACTCTCCACTTATGAGTCTTCAAATCCATCTGTTACTAAACTATTTGTTAATACTATGGGAATGATTTTTTCCATTACTTCTAGCTTGAGAAATAAAATAAACTATCACTATTTTTTTATTTGGAATTAGAATAAGAAAAACATTGAATATTATTATTTTAATTAGGAATGTGGATAAATGAAACCCATGTAATGTGATTATATTAAGGGATTACTATTTAGTAATTACTTACCTCATATTCTATATACCAAAATATATATTGAATTCCATGTGCTTAAGAATAATGATGATAAATTCATTGATTCCAATTATAAAAATTTTAAAATGCTTCCATAGTATGATACATATTGAATCACTATCCATAAAAGACACATTTATTGAGTATTTAAAAGTTTAAAACCAATTATCTGAATAGAATTTTTCATTAAGGAGATTGGGAGCTTTAATAAAATCATTATATGTGCACATAAAGTGGATATTGAAGATCAAAACCCATAGGGTTTTAGAGATAAGAAATGAAAATGGAGAATCTAGGAAGCACTAGTGTTATTCACATGTTGGGAAAAAATGTTTGAACATCATAATTTTAATTAATTTTGGAAGGAAAACTCATGTGAATTCTTGAAGGGAACAGGAAAAGTTTTTAAGGATTAGAATTCTAGACATCATGAAAATGAATGTTGAATTTTTGTGAAGTGGCTATCCAATGAAATGAGTCGAGAGTGATTCGAATAGAATACATAAAAAACATCAGTTCTATAAAGGGAATATATTTTGGTGATTATTATAATAAATCCTCTAATATATCAGCTAATATTGGTAATAATCCACAATGATTTTTGAAGTGAAATTTTAAAGGGTATGATTATGAAATTAAAATATATGAATTGAATATTTATAGTTAGGGAACACATATCCTTAACTCTAGAATTATCTACTCCCAATGAATGTTTTAATGTATAATACTATTGAAAATATTATTCTTTAGTTAAATTTTATGTTATTTTATGCATTTTTTTGCTCTCCCAATATATATTAAATATTACATTCTGGAATAAATAAAAAAATATTTGATATTAAGAATAAACTAATGATTCTTTATCAATTAAAGAATGAAAATGAACCTCTAATAGATATATTTTTGGATTAAATAAGATACTTTTTAAAATATAATAGGTGATTTTTATTTTGGAAGAATATATGACTATATTGTGACTATTGTTTGAAATTATTAGTTTATTTTTTCTAGGAATATTCATTTTATTATGGAACATATTGATTGATTAAAATTATGATTATATAGATCACAGGATGATATGAGATCAATCATCGTTGGGTTTATGTATTGTATAGTGAAATCCTAGGGGACTATTGCAGATATAAATTTGGGAATGGATTCTTTAAAACAATATGTGTTACAATTTTATGGTAATGTATGATTTATCATATTAGATAACCTCTACTAATCATTTTGGTGTTTTTAAACATAAATATTGAAGGAAATTTTTTCATTATTTTATGGATATTATTATTAAATAAATGCTAATTTTATTACCTCATGTATAAAAAAGATTTACATTGAATATTCATTTATTATATTAAGAGATAAGGTGGAAATTGATCAAATTAAAATCAATAGTGGTAATTTAACAATATATATAGAAATAATTCATGTAAATATGTTATCAGAAGTTATCGATCTTGAGAATAAATGGATCCATATAATTTCTAAAAAGGAAATTTAATTTAATGTTATAATTTTACATTCATTTTCAACAGCGGATGCACCTTCCTCGCTGGTGACGACGGCGGAACTTATTCCGAATCCTTCCCCCTTGGTGGGGGAGGGGGAATCGTCGTATCAGGGGAGAGTGAGATCCTTCAAGTCGTTCTCTAATCCGGACTTTCTTCCTTCCTTTCCGAAAATTTCTCTTAGCACTAAAGTAACCGATTTCGTCGATGGTCTTCTGAATCTGCCTCTTTCGTTATCAGAATTTATGGAATCTTCGGCTTTGCTTAATCTTACCCTGGTGGTGCGGTTCAATTATAGAAGGCCTTCAGTTGACGAATTCGACTGATTTGTCTTCGGAGCTTGGGACCTTCAGGAACGTGCGGTGGTGGGGTTACTGGATAGTAATCAGTTCCTGATTAGGTTTGAATCAGAGGATGATTTGATTCAAGCCTGGGCAAGGGCGCCGCAAAATTAAAATGGATCCCTTTTCATGCTCTTGTGTTGGTCTTTCTATCTGCATATGAATCGGGATCCACCTTTCATGGTGGTTTGGGTTAGATTCCCTAAACTTCCCTTAAACTTTCAGAACCCGTCGATTATTCGTATGTTGGGTAAAATGGTCGGTAGATACCTCTTCTCTGATAGCCGTACTGAGGCTGTTTGACACCCTATTAACCCTATGGTGTGTGTTGAAATGGATACATCCCGCGTTCCCTTTGAGTTCATATGGATCACGGTTGGTGAGGAATACCGCTGCAAACAACGGGTTGTGTATGAGAACTGGACCGACTTCTATGGTTCTTACAAGAGGTTGGGTCACACCGATGAGTCCTGTCATGTAGGATCTTGTGCTCAAATGAGAAGGGTTCGTAGTAGTGGGAAGGCTTCTATCTTGATCGCTGTGGAGGGCTCAGAGAGCAGGTCAATGGATCTCTGTGTGAAAGGGGATTTGGCTCAGACTTTTGAAGGACCTACTGTTGGAGGGAGAGACTCCCGAATGGATGAAGCAGATGGGGAGGCCTCTACCCCTGGACATCGGACGGTCTCCTTTTCTAAAGGTGTCTTTGTTGGTTCTTCTTGTTCTGGTAGGCCTAGGGAGAAGGTGGTGAATGGATGGCCTGTTTTTGCTTTGGAACCAAAATAGGTGGGCGCTGTCTCAGGATCTACTTTTGTGGAGGTGTCCAACAGGGACAAGGCTAAGGCTGTGAATTGCCTTGATTCTATGTCCAGGTATTTTGTACCCATAAGTAATGGGTTTTTAGGACTTTATGTGGATCGGCTTTCTGAGCGCCGACATGAGGATGTTTGTGCATGAGTAGATGGGGAGCCAGAGGTCTTGGGAGACCTGCAGACTGTTTTCCTGGAGAAGGAGCAAGGTGCGGGCCATGGGGAAATTCCGAACAGTGGTGCAAGGTCTCTTTTTCTAGTTGAAGGTATCGATCAGAGGATGGGGGAGGGAAGCAGTAGGAATGTCTATGGACCTTTGGGTCAAGCTGTTCAAGTGTCGAATGATATTGATAATGGTATTGTCTTCGAAGATTATATTGCTGAGGGTAAGGGGATGGACCTAGATTCTATGGATGGGGAAGATGGTATCTCTACTGATCAGGAGCTGAGGCATATTTCAGAGGGCACTGGGTCACCTTTGAGAGAGCAGGTCTGGGAAGAAAGGGAGATGTCTGGGAAAGGAAAGTAGAACTTGAGTCTTGTAAATTGTTCATACAGTGAAATTGTCCAAAAGGGGAATCAGAATGTGTCTGCTGGGGGAAAATCAATACATGCAACGCTGGGAAGAAGGCGATGGAAGGATTATTCCTATCTTCCATGGCCGATGCAGACAAGGTCCGCATCCAAACGGAATGGCGTAGTGGTTCTGGCAGTCAATAAGAGCGGCGGGATTAAGAAGGCACCCCAGATATGCGGGTTCTTGAGAATCTCCAGAATCAAGTGCAATGTGCAGGTTTTTGGAGACATCCTGAGTGGGAATCGGCTACAGGGGAAGAAGTATCCTGCTTGGGATTTGTGGAAGACTATGGGTACTATGATATGTGACTTCCTGTTTTTTCTCTTGTTGTTTCTACTTGACTGTCTTTCTGAAGTGTTGATGTGTTTGTGATTTGGTCTCGGTTATGCGGGTTACATGACTGTCGTTGATGATATTGTGAGTTGGTCTCTAGTATGCCGGTTCTTTGACCGCTGTTGGTGATGTTGTATTTTGTTTGTATGGTTACTGGTAACCCATAAACCGGCTTTTTAGAAAATGAAAAAATGGATTTCAGGAGGGGGTTACATTCATTTTCAACATATCAATGGTCTTTCATATCATCACTTTTTTAAAATTTTCACTTTTTTATAAACCCATATGAACATTGTATTTTCCTTTATTTATTCATGGGGATGTCTTATAAACCCTTTATGTGATCTAGGATTCCCCAATGGCGATTCAAATATCAATACTTTGATTATAACGAATAACATAAAATTGTGTGGATGTAATTGATTAATAAGGATAATATAAAAACCTGATATTTTAGAAGATGAGCTTTATTTTAAATTCCATATACTATATACCTTAACAAACATAAAATAATTGGAAAACCTCGAATTTTTAAAAGGATGCACTTTTTTTATGTCTTTCATGATACACCACATCAAACATAAACAAAAATAATAAATATTATAATTTAGTATATTAGTTTTAGAAGATCCATTATAATGGGGGGAATGAATGTGAATAAATTATTTATTAAAATATTTTTTACACATGTATATATAATTAATTTTTTGGTGATCAATTAAATATAAATGAAAATAAAATCATTTTTAAAATACAATGAGTTTTCATTATTTAAAAATGTATAAATGTGCACTTGTATCATGAAAATATTAATATTTTTGGATTATATAATTAAAATTAATATATAATATATTTAATATAACTTTTAACCTTCTTCTTATGTGTTTTTAAGAAATGATATATGATTAAATCAAATTTAAATTATAAAATAAGTACTTTTCTAAAATTGTAGTTTTTTCACCTTATGATGGTTAACATGTTTTAAAAAAAGATTTGGATAATTTAATAATTTATTTTTGAAAAAATAAACTTCTTCTTTGAAATAAGAGTATAAAAATTTACATTTTTTAATTTTTTTTTGGATTTCATTGAAATGTTTCATTTTCTAACATATAGTAAAAAATAAAGTATTCTAATTACAAACTATTATTTCATAAAATTTATATATATAGTTAAATTTAATATTTGAATGGTTTTAATTAATAATTAGATATAGTTTTATCATTTATTCATATATAGTCTACTTTAATCAATTTCAATATGAATTTGAATAAAAAAATCAGTTTTTAGATGTTTTTACTTTCAAAACCACTTTTCTCAATCCATCAACTGGATGAAATTTTAATTAATTTCTAGAAACTATATGTGTTGAATTTTGAATAATGGGTTCCATATTAAAAAAAATAGGAAACAAATTTATTAAATAGGACAATTTTATTGAGGAAAATTATGAATAAAAACTTTGGATGTATTTTTTGTTACCACAGTTTAAGGTAAATCGGGTAATTAATAGTAAAATTAATTTTATAAATATTTTAAAATTACCCTTAAACATGTCATAAATTATTCAAATTATTATTTTAAGACTAAAAGAATCAATTGGATTAAATTATATCCTTTGGAATCCACT
Organism: Viscum album; assembly: GCA_963277665.1. Classification (NCBI taxonomy): domain Eukaryota; kingdom Viridiplantae; phylum Streptophyta; class Magnoliopsida; order Santalales; family Viscaceae; genus Viscum; species Viscum album. The sequence continues at coordinate 1,345,936,850 of OY728148.1, read as the reverse complement.
TATATGAGAGTAGGATATTTATAATACTGTATTCAAAGAAAAGTAACTTTATCACACTTTTGTTTTTAATGAGAGAAATATTTTTAATAGGGTGTTATATAGTGAATATTTCAGACAATAAATAATATTTTAAATGGTATAATATTTATCTATATCATTATATATTTTTTAAAAAAATTATCAATAATTATTTACATTAAATACTATCATAATGACGATGTAATAATTGAAATATTAATGGACATATCAAATAAATGATATTAAAAATACTATAATAAATAATTGACATCATAGTGATGATTGAAATTATTATTTGAGGTAACATTTTGACAGAAAATTTGTAAAAAATAATGTATTGAATATTGTTAGAATTGATATTTTAGATATTTTAAAATAAATAATATTGTGTTAAGTGATAAAAAATATATAAAATAATAAATTTCAGCCAATTGATTTGATAATCCTTAAAATTACGTCAATTAAGAATTTTTTTGTTTTTAATATTCTAGTAATTATATCAACCCTCAAAATGTAAATTGCATGATATAACTTCATCAATTACAAAGGCTAAATAATTCATAAACTTAAAAGATAAGGATTATAAAATAGTCAAAACATATATAATTTTTATTTTATAAAGATATTTAGACCCCAAAATGTCCAATATTTTAAATTAAAATTTTTTCATCAGTTTGGATTATAAAATTAATTATTATTAATTTAATGTTTTTTATATTTCTAAGAGTTCCCCTCCCCTCTCCAACAAAGTGGAAACCATTATTCTAATATCACAACACTCTAAAAAACTATTTTTTTTTTCAAAAACATATCTACCTAGATACATTAATATAATACATACACATATTATAAATCCCATTGTTTACTCATAAAACTTTCCATGGTGGTGTTAATGCGTAAATCGAATGTGATCGTCTGGATAAGAGTTATTGTCTTTAATTAACCATTTCTGCTTTATTCCATATTACAATTCCTTAGAATCTTATCATCCATGATGAAATAATTAATCTAGTATAATCTATATAATTTTCTTTTTTTATTTTATAATCATGACTTAAATTCATCAACTCTTCAATCAAATGGGGGAAGAATAAATCATTTGTGCATACAGAATAATACCACCTTGGGAATAGATTTAACTCATTTTCAATATATATATATATATGAAGACATATTATTATGATGTAATTAAATTTTATTTATGATATTTATTAAATATTAATAATAATTAAAGAATAACATTTCATTTTAATTCGTACCATTCCATCCACATAAAAATGATAACATCCTTCATGCGTATGTGTGAACTATCATCTCCACGAAGTTACATGATTAATTTTTGATCACCAAATCCCATGAATAATACATATAATTATATTTATTATATTTGAGTTATATTAATGATATTATGATCATTATGGAGAGAAAAATTAAAACTTACCTTCTATTCATAATGGCCATTGAAAAATGAAAATGTTACTATGCATACGTATGACTTAACCTCTTTACAATTATAATGTAAATAATTTTTCATGTTAAAATGTAATATATGGATTTAAAAATTTAATTTAAATATAAATTTTATTATTATTTCTTGAATATTATTCTAGAGAGGATGGAATTATGACCACTTTGACTATTTACACCAAACAGAATTTGTTTTTGACCGATGTACCGAATATCATTAAAAAGCCAAACATGAATTGGATAATTTTTTAATTATTATATCACATTAATAAGTTATATAAAATGAATAATAAAAATCAACATGGTTCAAAATCATATAAATAATCTTCATATGTAAATTATTTTTGAATATAATGATTGTACAGGATGATTCAGATTGAGGGTGTGGGACTTTTAACTAAACAAAACAGTTTTTAAAAGTTGTAAAGATTTATATTCTAAATAATTAAATTTAATATCCATTTTTTAAAAATGGTTTTTATAAAAAAAATATTTTAATGAATTTTTTAAATTGGTTGTTTTCCAATTAATATCAAATTTTTGTAAAAAATGATTCTATTTTGGTTTTAAGTAAAGGACTTTCCTTTAAAAATATCTTTTAAAGTTACTCTTTCAACTATTTTTAGAAAAGCCTAAATGAATGTTTTCTTAACATATTTTGTATAAAATTTGTTTAATATTTTATGAATTTTTTTTACATTGTAATTTTTTATAGATATTTCCAATCAAATTTATTTCATTTTTATGTTTCATGTTTTTAAATATTAAATGTGAATTTTTACAAGAAGAAGGTATTTTGATATATTAAAGTGATTTACACATGGGATTAAAAAGGTTTTCAACATTTTTATTCTCACCATGGTCCTTTAAAATTATATAAAAAGGGTTGATACCCATTATAGCTCACATTTGAGACGTATAAAACATATATTAATGGTTGAAATCCAAAATAACACTTGAAAATAAATTGATACATATTTATTTTATACAAAGGGTGAGCCCTATTATAATTATTGAATGCATTGGGCACTCCGAAGATGGTTATTGACCATATGGTTATTCCATTTTTAAGGGTGAATGTAAGAGTTATATTTTAATGATGTCTCATAGAACCAACATGATTTTTCTCTTCATACTAATTAGTTTTTTAGAAATGGTTTTCAATTAGATTTCATTTTTTGAATGGTCAGACAATTTAATTTCATTATGCCCCTTTTTGAGATTTGTTTCTCATCTAATATTTTAAAATTTCTATCATAGGTATTATTATTTATAATTACAAAGAATATTTCATGATTAAATTATTATTGATTTATCTTGAAATTAAATCTTGTTTCATTTTAGATTGGATCCTTCTAGTTGGAAAAATTGATAATGTGAATAAGTTTCCACTTATGATGTATTGGTTTACTATGTAAGATGATGTGCTAATTCTTAATGTCAGTAAACGTAAATGGCCTTTTGAAAAAAAAATTGATTTCCAGTTTTAAAATAAATATAATATGTAATGTTTTAGTCCAGGTCCTTATAGTTCATATTATAGTAGGGTTTAAACATCTTTAAATAACGGGATGCTTTCTGAAGAGTTTGAAATATTATCATTAGATTATAATTATAAGGATCATCATATTTTAAAGGTATTAGAAACCCAATTTGTGGCTTTATGTTTTGAAATTCTAATGTTATAAACTTAATTTATGGAGACATTTATTTTTTAGGTACTTATGGGTAATTACATTTTAGGATTATAAATGAATGGTATGAGATAAAAGTTAATGTAAAAAAGATGGTATGTTTATTTTTTAGGAAATTATAATATTTTTGGAATGTTATGAGAATTATCTAGTTTTATAAGAAAGTACAACCAGTTGGATGGGTGAAAAACCATCACATCTGATAAAGCTGTATGAATTGAACCCACAACCAAAGGGTGACAAGGGTGTTTCTCCGACCACTAACCTACATTCTATCTTAGTCAGCATGAATATTTTTTAGTTATACAATCTTACAGATAAATAATATGTTGAATTTTAGAATAAAATTTTATCATATTAGAAAAATGATTTGGGGATTAATGAGAAATTATATTTCATAAGATTTTTTTTTATTTTGGGAATCTTATATGATTAAGTAAAATTGAATACTATGGTATTTTTTCTTGGAAAAAAAGTTGAATTATATTTTAGAATAATCTATAATTTTATATTAGACTTATCATAATTTAGGTTATTTATAGAAATAAATAGAAAATTTTGGAAGATTATGTTGCCAAATTATCATTGGAAAATAATCATAGTCAATATGTTTTTGATGATTTTTAAGAATAATTATTTTTTTAATGGCATTTTTTGATCAATGGGAATTACTATTGAATTTTTAATATTGGATTAGTTTTTCATCATATAAAAGAGTATTCTTTTCGGAAAATTGTTTTATATTATTCTAATCATTTTGGTTTTGGTTAATTTTGCATGATAAGTTAAATATATAGTTAATATTTTTTGGGTTATGTGATTATGTATAGGTTTATTATATATAATCAGTTCTGAAAAATCATCTTTTTAGTCATTATTTGCAGAAAAAGATGAGATTGTTATGGAAATTCATTAATGGAAGAAACTATAATTTTCAATTAAGTCTATTACATTATTTCATAATTCCATGTAGTAAAATAATTTTTCAATAAAATCAAGAATAACTTAAAAAAATGTTATCCATTTATTTTTCTCACTAATAAATAAATGACATTTTAACCCATCACATATTTATGGTTTGCTGATTATTAAATTTTTCAAGAAAATTATTCTGTACGACTCTATCAAAATATGATTGTTTTTCTCTTCCAAATAAATGTATTAGTTTATGGAATCATCATTTTTGTTATCTCATGTGACCTTCATACAACCATTTATTTATTTCAAAGCGCATGTTACATTAATCCTTTTTGTGAAATGAGATTTCAATAAAGGCATTTTGAAAAGTCTAGCCTTATTTTTAGATCATGAGTTAAAATTGTAAGGGTGCAATTTATTAAAATGAGGATAATTTATCATAACAATTTCTCAAAATGAAACACTATTTTTGATAGGGAATATGATATGCCACATTGATTTTAAATGAAAAATTATATATTATTTTATAATAAAGTTGTTATTTCACTGCTATTTGAATTGCAAGAAGGAAAAAACGTAACTTAGTTTTGAAAATATGGTTTACACATGTATATATAATTAATTCATTGGTGATAATTTATTTAAAATGAATATAAATTAATTTTTAAAATAAAAAGAAAAGTGTTCCTTAAAAACTACATAAATTGGAAAAAGTATACTAAAAAATCGCACGTGTTGGATGATATTAATGAAATTAATATATAATTTATCAAATATATTTTTTAAAATTACAGTCATGTTTTTTCACAACATGATATGAAAACAAATATGATTTTTAATTTTAACGAAGTATTTTTATAAAATGGTAGTTCTGGTTCCTTTTGATAGTGTACTTATTGTAAATATAATTTTGACTATTTTATAAGTTCTATTTTAAAAAAGCTTCTTATTTTAATTTTGTGTATCAATATTTTCTTTTATTAAATTTTTCTAATATTTTGAGGAGTGAAATTTTTTTATTAATAGAAAAAAATATACAATATTTTATTTGAAAACTGTTTTTTCATAAAATATATTTATATTTCTAAAATATATATTGGAATTTTTATAATGTATAACTAGATTTTTTATATTATATCATATTTTGGTCTTTTTAATCAATTTCATATTTAATTTGGATAAAAATAATTTCAACCTTTTGGATGTTTTTGTCACGACCCATCCTCGGGGCCCATGCCGTGACTACCCTAAGCCCGCCTTCCATAGCCCAGGGTTGGCGATTAGCACAGAAGACTTAAATCCCGATAAAAAGGGAAGGCATATCCTTTATATAGTAAACAGACACAACAGAGTACGCAATAGAAGTAAGCACAAAGTAAAACTGTATACAAAAGTATGTGCTGAAAAGAAAGGGACCATAAATACAAGCCCAACAGTATGTACAATACAACTGAATGACTAGTACAATATCAGTAAAGTAAAGAAGAAACTACTGAGTCGTCCTCTGGGAGTCCCACCTGAAGGGTGGGTACATATGGCCTCCTCGGCACCTCGGGTTCGTCCATCCGCTATGTGTACATCCCACCAAGTGGTCCACCCCTGAGTAACGGCTATCTCTACAAGTCTCTACCATTACCAGTGATGTCCGTCGTATGCATCCAACACAACATAGTGCGGGAATTGCTCGTGCAGGGGTGAGTATAACGATACTCAGTAGGGACCTCGAGACCCCCGAAGTTCTCCCAGAATCCACAAAGGATTAACCAAAAAGAAAAGATATAATAACAAAGTATCAACTAACTCTACTTAGGTATATGCCCATACATATACCTAAGTCATCAATTCCAGTTCAGCTCCAACTCTCGAGCCAAGCACAACCCAGTACAGACAGGAAAGAAGTTAATCACATCAATGATCATAATTGAAATTCAAGACTCAGCTCACACAAGTATACATCGTTCTTATATACATAGAGATAATCAGATGTAGTCACTGATTCATTGTTGTTTTCGAAACCACGGAGGATTCCAGTACAGTCGTCGTCGTTGCCGATCCCATGGAGGATTCCAGTACAGTTTTCATCATTGCCGAACCCACGGAGGTTTTCAGTACAGTTTTCGTCGCTGCCAAACCCATGGAGGATTCCAGTACAGTTGTTGTCGCTTCCGAACCCACGAATGATACCAGTTCATTTGTCATTACCGCCAAACCCACGGAGGATTTCCGTACAGTTTTCGTCGCAGCCAAACCCACAGAGGATTCCAGTACAGTTGTCGTCGCTGCCACAACCAGCTCTAGGGGTCGTGCACACAACACGCTCTATTCCAGGAGGGTCCTCTCCTCGAGTCAAACGTCGATACATAAACTATCACGAAGTCCTGAGTTGATGTATCCAAATGTTTCATCTCGTCATAAGGAACCCAACGCGATAGACGACACATCAATCAGACGCACAGTCTGAGAGTTGTTAGCTTTTCCATTACAGGGGCCTGGTTGGATTTCAGGTACAAACCAACCCGACCATACTCCAGTCTCATCTGAATCCTGCACGGATTATGCCAAAAGGACCGTCTCATCAAAATGAAAACAACTTGGTTGACGGCATGTCAATTGGACGTCTGGTCCTTATGTTATAAGTGTTTCTGCTACGAGGGCATGGTTGGTATCGAGTTCAAACCAACTCGCTCGTACCCAAACTTTTCCAAAACCTTTAGTGTAATATACCGAAATGATCATCTCGATCCGAGGAATCCTACTCAACTAACGGTGCATTGATCGGAGGTGATTATCTCATGCTATGAGTGTTTAACAAAATGTGGTCTGAATAGGAGGGTCTAGGCCTGATCAGACCCGGCGCAACCCACTTTGGGTCGGCCCGAACCGGGGAGTCCCAACCCGGGTCTGAGTTTACCTTGGTAGGGCGTAGCCCGACCCAGTATGTCGGACTAGCCTAGGGTGTCGGCTTGGCCATCATGGCGCGGTGCGACGGCCTGGCCCGCGTGACGAGGCGGCCCGTCCCTCGCGACGGCGGCCCGGTCCGCCTGACGTGGTGACCCAGTCCACATGACGCAGAGGCCCAGCCGTGGGGATGGGGCAGTGAAGCCTGCCTGGTCAGCATGACCAAGAACCAATGCTGCCCTACAGGGCCCACCCTAAAAAATCAAGGGGGATCTTTTGTGCCCCCTGTCTCCCATAAAGAACCGGAAAACTCTGATTGCTCTCCACGAAACTCATTGGGTTCAGCCCGGGGGCACCCTCTCCCCTGGCCAGCTCAACCGGCCGCCCTTCTTCTTAACCACAACGGCCTAGCTGCGGCTTCCCCTTCCGGTGCGGTGTGTCGGCACCGCGCTATCGCTGACCGTCGCGGCCCACATGGCCGCGACCCCTCTACTGTGTGGTGAGACAGTGTCGTGCTTTCTTCCGACCTTCGCGACCCTCCTAGTTGCGGCCATCTTCCTCTGGCGTGGTGTGACTGCATCGCACCCCTCTGGCATTGTCGCGTCCCATGGTGGTCATGGTCTAATTCGTCGCACAACTCCGGCGACCTGGTGTCATTTCCGTTGCCAGATTCTCTTGTGGTTTTCTCTACCGGTGGCGCCATTGTGCCACCGCCATCGTCAAACCATTAAATAACCATCAGAGGGACGTCGGGCCATGTTTGTTTGGGTCACGCCCTTCAGGTTAGATGATAAAATTCAGATAACAATGCACTATTATAAAAGATGAGGTACGTGGATTTAAATTAATCAGAAATGACCCCTACCTCGAAAAGACATTGCTCGTCGTCGAACCATAGAAGATGAACGTCGCAGTAGTCGGGCGTCATGGATGAACGGTGTCAATTCCATTGATTTCGGAGTGCGCCTGAAGAAGAAGCCTTGTTGGTGACTTCATGTTTTTCATCAGTGATATTCTTCGTCGGGCAAAGAATGATGTTCTTCTATTTCTCTAGAGTTTTCTCCCATCTCTCCCAACACAACGTGTGTCAAATAAAAATATTATCTTAAGCTATTATTTTATTCTCCACATGAATCATCAAAATTCAAACACTTCAATTAATTAATTCATCATGGATCAATTAATTAATTAAAGTGTGTTGGAGAAATAAATGGAGGGAGGTGGAGAGTCGGAATTAATGTGGGGAGTTGTGAAATTAAATGAAGGGGAGATTAATGTGGAGTTGAGGGGAGATGATAAGTTAGGGGTTCATGTGGGCCACACCTCATAAATATCATATCATGGGAGGTTATGTGAGTGTGGTCCCCAACCCTAACTCCCCATTGTTGGAATTAATCAACATATTTATATAAAATTGTGTGCTACAGTTTTATTTATTTTATTCTAAATACCATAAAATTAACTCTCTACCAACATAAAATGCAACTACGGTAAAGGTCCCATTAAGGGATTACTGGTGCTGCGAGTTCATCAGTGTCCCAGGATTCCAATTCTGAGCCCCAGTTCAAAAGATAGAAAAATCCTCTTGTACGTTTACTGAATATACCTGAACAAAACTTCAAAAATTGATTCCAGGCACACCGGGTCTCGGAATCAAGCGCCTCCAGAAACTATAGACTTGTAAAATTCCAAATAATTAAGAAAAAAATTTCCATGAAATTTCTGGGACTTTACATTACACCCACCTCAGGGCTTTACGTCCCCATAAAGCTTCAACACAAACTAGGGAAACAAAATGGAAAATTGAGCACGCATCTGAGCCTCCCACTTCCATGTGCTCTTTTGGAAGTTCTTGTGCTACCAGCGAATGCACACTAGAGGCATCGACCATCTATATAGGACCCGCCCCTATCAATCCTCGATCTCCAATGGAACCTTCATGAATGTCGCCCCGTCCTTGATGATGTGGGATGGATCGTGCACATATCTCCTCAGCTGAGATACATGGAAGACGTCATGCACCTAGTGCAACAGAGCTGGAATGGACAAGCTGTATGACACCTCACCTACCCTAATGAGGACCTGGAAAGGTCCGATGAAGCATGGAGATAACTTTCCGCCCTGGCCAAATCTATGTAGACCCCATCGAGGTGAGACCTATAAGAAGACATTTTCGTCATACTCAAACTCTAGTGGTCTCCATATCCTCTCAGTATAGGACTTCTATCTGCTCTGTGCAATCTTCATCCGCTCCTAGATGATCTTCACCTTCTCTATCGCAGCCTGAACCATCTCTAGTCTTAGAAGTGCTGACTCCATGGGGTCAGTCCAACACAGAGGTGAACTGCAAGGTCAGCCATACAACGCCTTGTAAGGGGCCATCCCGATGGTGGAGTGGTAGCTGTTATTGTACGCAATCTCCACCAAGGGTAGGTGATCCTCCCAGCTGCGACCAATATCGAGGACACATACATGGAGTATTTCCTCGAGAGTCTAAATGGTCTCTCAATGTGATCGTCCTTCTGAGGATGGAAGGTGGTGCTCAAGCGAAGCTACATGCCAAAAGCCTCCTATAACCCCTTTAATAGCGGGGATGTGAAATGAGCATCTCAATCGGCGACGATAGTCGATGGAACACCAAGAATTCGTACGATCTCCTGGATGTAGAGGCGTCCCAAGATCTCTACTAATACCTGCTCTCTATTCGACAGGAAGTAGGCCGACTTGGTGAGTCGATCTACAATCACCCAGATAGAGTCTTGTCCTCTAGATGTACGTGGAAGCCCTATCATGAAATCCACTGATATCCCATCCCACTCCCACTCTGGGACCTCTAAGGGCTATACCAAGCAAGTTGGTACCTGGTTCTCTGCCTTCACTTGCTAAAAAGTGAGGCATCGTGAAACAAACTCTTCTACAACCTTCTTCATCAATGCTGAAAGTGGTGCTTCGTCTCTAGAGAAGACTGGCACAAAGGTACGTCTTGCTGTCTCTTGAGTGATCGACTGCACCCTCTTATTCATGATTCCATCCGGTGCTACCTGGGTTTTCCTTTTCACCAACCAAGGAAAACCCCATCCCATCATTGTAGATAAACCACATCCTTTTTGACTAATACTGTCAATCTGGGTATGAATTGTGGTTGCCCAGTCCATACCCAAATTAAAATCGTAAGTCCTCGACGCTACCACCAAGAGTTTGCAACCGAAACTCTGGCCTCAAGGGTCAGATCACACCATCGGCATAAGTGATATTATCAAGTCTCTAGCCAAAGGTATCTCCAGACGTGAGGATCAAGTAAAAAACTTTACCAGAAACTCTAGGTCTGAGAAAAGACTCGTGGAAGAAATGAATGATTAGTACTTATGTCTATTCATACGGTAGATAATAGTAGACACAGACCGTACCTAGAATAATTCTTAGATCCCTTGGGTCACACTCCTTGACTGCATGCAGTTACTCTCTCCCCCTTCCCTCTAGCTCCCAGATCCTATCGTGGACTAAAAAGGAGGGTGGTTTCAATATGTCAAAATGTTCACCACCTCATGATGCTCTCCTAACTCTACTTCCACGTCTACTGCCCTATAGATTCATCTGTTTTTAACACTCCCTCTTAGAAACATTTTACACGCTCAAGTCTCTGAGACTTGTGCCAGTTTCATTCTTCCAACTACTATCATTCCTTAGCTGTTACCGCCCAGTCAATGAACATTCAGCCAAAAAGGTTCTCTCTAGCACCCTCACATAAGTAGGAATGTATAAAAGAAATTTAACTGGCTCAGATGTCCTAAACACACCTCACTCAGAGGTCCGAGATCTAAAGCAATGATCGTATCATATCCATCCAGTACCATGGAAGATCGGTATGCCTCGAGGAATACTCAGCTACCGAAATGTCGTCCGGTCAATGCTGTATAAGCTCTAGAAAAATATCAGAAACCTCCTCAATCTAGTCCTCACCCGCCTGTGGGTCAGGCTTGCCTCAGATCATGAGGGATATCTGGTGTTGAAACACATATAAGGCAGTAAGCCTACAACTGTCCTCTACTGGTACCCCTAGTAGTGTCTGTTGACCATTGGATAGTTATATAGTTGGAACACTGCCCAAAGGTACCATCACAGAAAATTATCCAAGTATCAAAACCTCATCACTATGCATACCATCCTTATGGTCACTCATTGAAAAATATTAGTAGCTTTGATCAACATATACTATACTAGTATGTCAAGTAGGTGGAAAACTCCAGTAATCGCCTCCATCCAGTCCTCTTCTTCCTGGGAATCTGTCTCGCCTCAAAACCTCAGAGGCCTCAACCACTGGAACTCGTGAGATGTTCTCAGTCGGCGTGCTTTGTCCTCCAATTCGGCTGGTGGTATCTACTGGATAACCGGTGGTGGTGCTGCTGGTGAACCACCCGAAGGTGCCAACATAATAAGAGGTCCATGCACCGGAGCCTCGTCGCTCGGTGGTCCGTCATCGTGTACTCTCTCTCGGGAACCCTAGCTAGCTATATTCGCAGCAACATCTTGATAAGGAACAGGTACGCCATGGTCAATAAGTTATACCTGGTGAGCTGACTCAAAGAGACCACAAAGGAAACTCTTGAAACATAGATGCAATCAGTGTTTTTTTGCACTGAGTAAAAAATTAGAGGTCATGGTCTTGGTGTAGGGATACGTCGGCCGTCGCACCTTCACTGGACTCCCTGGACTGAAAACCACACTAAATAATCATAACAATATTGCTTCACATTAAGACAGATTAGAGTCCTATGTTCTGCGGTAAAATTGACTCATTTAATACCAATTTTTCACGACCCATCCCTGGGGCTCGTGCTAGGACTACCCCATTACCTCCTTCCATAGGCCGGGGGCTTGCAACTAGCACCAAAGCTGTAAATCCCAACAAAATGGAAGGCATTGCCTTTATATAGTAGACAAGCAAAACATAGTACACAATAGAAGTAAGCACAAAGTAAAACTATATACAAAAGTAAGTGCTGGAAATAAAGGGCCCGAAATACAAGCCCAATAGTAAGTACAGTACAACTGAAAGACTATTACAATAATAGTAAAGTAAATAAGAAACTACTGAGTCCTCATCTAGGAATCCCACCTGAAGGGTGGGTACAGATGGACTCCTTAGCACCTCGGGTCTGTCCTTCTGCTTCGTGTACGTCCCGCCAAGTGGTCCACCTCCAGGTACCGTCTAGCTCTACAAGTCTCTACCACGATCAGTGATATCCGTCGTCTACATCCAATACAACGTAGTGTATGCATTTCCTGTGTAGGGGTGAGTATAACGATACTCAGTAGGGACCCCAAGACCCCTGAAGGTCTCCAAGAATCCACGAAGGATAAGCCACAAAGAAAAGATACAATCACCAAGTATCAATCAACTCTACTTAGGTATATGCCCATACATATACCTAAGTCATCAATTCCAGTTCATCTCCAACTCTCTAGCCCAAGCACAACTCAGTCCACAAAGGAAAGAAGTCGATCACATAGATGATAATAATTGAATGTCAAGACTCAGCTCACACAGGTATACATCATTCGAATAGAAATAGAGATGATCAGATGTAGTCACTGATTTGTCATCACTACCGAACCCACAGAGGATTCCAATAGAGTTTTAGTTACTGCCGAACCCCTGGAGGATTCTAGTACAGTTGTCATCGTTGCCGAATCCACGGAGGATTCCAGTGTAGTTATCATCACTATAAAATCCATGGAGGATTCCAGTACAGTTGTCGTCACTGCCGAACCCATAGAGGATTCCAGTACTATTGTCGTTGCTGCCAAACCCACGGAGGATTCCAGTACAGTTGTCGCTGTTGAACCCACAGAGGATTCCAGTACAGTTTTCTTCGCTCCCACAGCCAGCTCTAGGGTTCTCGCACACACCACGCTCGAATCTGGGAGGGTCTTCTCCTTGAGCCAATGGTCGATACATCAACTATAATTATTTCCTGAGTTGATGTATCCAAAAGTTCCACCTCTTCATACGGAAACCAACACGATAGACGACGCGTCAATCAGACGCCTGGTCTGAGAGTTATTAGCTTTTCCGTTCCAGGGGTCCGATTGGATTTCGGGTACAATCCAACATGGATATACTCCAGTCTCATCTGAATCCTACTCAAAGTATGCCAAAAATAATGTCTCATCAAAAGGAACCCAACATAGTTCACAGCACGACAATCGGACGTCCGGTCCTTATGTTATAAGTGTTTCCGCTTCGAGGTCGTGGTTGGTTTCGAGTTCGAACCAACCCGGACATACACAAACCTCGAAAAAAACCTTGATTTTATTATACTGAAACAACCGACTCGATCCGAGGAATCCTACACAACTGATGAGGAATCGATCACAGATCCGTATCTCATGTTATGGGTGCTTAACCGAAAATTATCCGAAGAGGGGGGGGGGTCTGGACCCGGTCCGACCTAGCCCAACCTACCCTAGGTCGGCCCGAACCAGGCAGACCTGACCAGGGTCCGAGTCTAGCCCATTAGGGTGCGGCCTGGCTTTGGATGGCGGCCCGACCCATGGCGACAGCCCGGCCTGCGGGGTGCGGTGGCCTGGCAGCGGGACGCGTTGGCCCAGCCGTGTGGCTGGGGCGGTGAAGCCCGCCTGGTAAGTGTGACCAGGCGGCAGTGGTGCCTGACGGGGCCCGCCCTAAAAAATCAAGGGGGCGGTTTTTCTCCCCCTGTATCCCATAACGGAACTGGAAAATGCCGGTTCCTCTCCATGGAACCTGCGGGGTTCCGCCCTGGCGCACCCTCACCGGCAGCTGGCTCAGCCAGCCGCCCTACTGCTTATCCGCCGTAGCCCGGCCGCGGCTTCCCCTTCCGGCACGGCGCGTCAGCGCCGCGCTCTCTCCGACCATCGCGGCCCATATGGTCGCGACCCCTCTACCACACAGTGTGATGGGGAAACGCTCTCTTCTGACCGTCGCGACCCTATTCCTCTAGCGGGGTGCGACGACACTTCGCCCCTCCGGCATTACCGTGGCCTGTGGTGGTCGCGGTCCCATTTTTAGCACAACTCCTGTGACCCAGTGTCATTTGCGCTGCCGGATTCTTATATGGTTTTCTCTACCGATGCTTCCATTGCGCCACCGTAATCATCAAATCCTTAATAACCATTGTAGGGACATCAGGCAATGTTTTTTCGGCCCGTGCCCTCCAGGCTAGATAATAACATTCCGCTAACAATGCACCACAATAAAAGATGAGGTACGAGGATTTAAATTAATAAAAAAAGACCCCTACCTCGAAAAGACGTCGCACATCATCGAACCACGGAAGACGAACGTTGTGGTAGTCGAGAATTGCGAAAGAATGGTGTCGATTCTGTTGACATCGGAGTACGCCTAAAGAAGAAGCCTCATTGGTGACATCGCATTCTTTGTTAGTGATATTCTTCGTTGAGCGAAGAATGGCGTTCTTCTATTTCACCAGAGTTTTCTCCCAGCTCTCCCAACACAACGTGTTTCAAAAAAAATAATAACTTAAGCTATTATTTTATTCTCCACATGAATCTTCAAAATTCAAACACTTTTATTAATTAATTAATCATCGATCGATTAATTAATTAATGGGTGTTGGCGAAATAAATGGAGGGAGGTGGAGAGTTAGAATTAAAGTGGGGAGTTTTCAAATTAAATGAAGGGGAGATTAATGTTATGTTGATGGGAGGTGATATGTTCGGAGTTCGTGTGGGCCCCACCTCACAAATATCCTCTCATGGGAGGTTTTGTGAGTGTGTGCCCTACCCCTAACTCCCTATTGTAGGAATTAACCGACATCTTTATTAAAATTTTGTGCTACTATTTTATTTATTTTATTCTAAATCCCCTAAAGTTAACTCTCAACCCACATAAAAAACAACTACAGTAATGCTCGCCTTAAGCAATTACCGGCATTGCGAGTTCATCGGTGTCCTCAGATTTCAATTCCGAGCACCAGTTTAAAATATAGAAAACCGCACACGTACGTTTACAGAACGTACCCGAACAAAAAACTTCAAAAATTGATTTCGGGCACACCGGGTCTCGAAATCAGGCGCCACCAGATACTACGGACTCGTAAAATTCCAAAGAATTAAGAAAAAAAATTTCTTTGAAATTCCTGGGTCTTTACAGCATTTTATTTTAAAAATCATTTTCTCAATCTATCAACTAGATAAATTTTTAATTAATTTCTAAAAAATAAAAGTTTTGAATTTTTAATAATAGATTATATATTTGGAATCCAAAGGTAAATTTTTTTTAAATAGGCCTATTATATTTTTGGAAATTATGAATAGTTTCTTTAGTAATATTTTTTATTGACATGTTTAAGGGTAAATTGTGTAACAATAGGTAAAAATAATGTAATAAAAATTATAAAATTACATAAAAACCAGTCATAATTTTTTTAATGAGTGTGGTTCAACCTAAATCATCCCTGTGATGAAATTGAAACCTTTTAAAGCCACCTGTATAAGAGTATTATATTTATAATATTTTATTCAATGAAAAGTTAATTTGGTCACACTATTGTTTTCAACAAGTGAAATATTTTTAATATGGGGTTATATAGGGTACTCTTTCTTCTCTAAATAATATTTTGAAATAATACATGTTTATATTTATCATTATATTTTATTTATAATTTTTATGTAAAAAATTAATTTAATAAATTTCTTATATAATCATGATATAGTAATTGTTTAATTTTTAGAAATATCAAATATATGATATTGAAAAACTAAAATAAATATAAATTGAGATGATTAATGTCATACAATACTTTTTATATTCAATTAACTTGTTAGTAATTTTTTTAAAAGATTTTTTTTGATGATATCACATTTTTATGATATTTCTAAAATGTGAAGTAATGAATAGTTCCCAAATTGAAATTATTAATATTTTAAAAATACAATATTTTTTTAAATGTTATAAAATTCATTAAATTATAAAACACTTATAATTGATTCAGATAATGAATAAATTTATTAATGAGACATTTATTGGTCCTTTTCATTTTATTATAATTATATTAGCCTTTAAAATGGAACTTATAAGATATTACAATTAGAATTAAAAAGGTTAAATAATGGTTAAATGTAAAATATAAGTACTAAAAGATAGACGAAACATTTTTTTTTATTTTATATAATTATTTTGAAGTGAAATCACTCTATCATTGAAATTAGTAAGATTTTAACTATTTTTATTATGAAATTTATTTATATGGATTTAATATTTTTAATATTTATTTGTGTACCACTGCACTCTATAAAAAATGTTTCCATATTATTATATTTTCTTGACATTTAAAAACCTATTTTTTTTATCCAATATCATTCCAAATAACTTCTTAGAATCCCTCCCCACATTTTAGATCTACTAATTTAGTAGAAACATGTATCATATTGTCACATTTCTAACATGTACATTCTAAACCATTTTATTGTTTTTTCTTTTTTGATTCACTATGTAGGGCCGATAAGGATTTAGAAGGAAACCTACAAAGGTGAAGTTAGTGAATTTTTTCATTCTATGAATAATACATGTGGGTTCCAAAATATTTGAGGGAATTCAACTCCATCTAATGTGGTTACATGACATACAGACACTAAAATAATAAGAAACCCGTTTTAAAAAAATAGTGACTCATTTTTGTGGTGATTATGGTATTTTCAATTGCACTACATGTTATTGGGGTACACATAATGTAATGTCTCGGATGTTTTTTAATAGGACGACTAGAAAAAAAATTATATTTCTTATTCTCCAAAACATTTGACAATTGACCTTAGATCCATTCCTAAGTGATTTTGGATCCTTTAAACTCTTCCGGGTCATTTCATTCAATAATTGATCATTGGTGTGGTTGTGGTGTGACTCACCAGGTAAGAGTTCTACATGTATCTCTATGTCCTTATATTTTGATTTTTAAAGTATATATATCAAAATTTTATAGACAGATATAATCTATTTGTATTCAAATCTAATTTCTAGGTTGAGTTCCAATATATTCTGCACCTGTGGCATGCTTTGTGTTTTTGTGAGAAATGTAGGCAGTTCCTTTATGATGTCCAAATAAAAATGAACCTGAATTTTTTTATTTAACTTAAATTAAATTCCATGAAACTAATTTCAATTGGATTAATAAAATCCAAATTCCATTGAATTTAGGGTTTGAATGTGAAACTGTGTTTTTTGCAGGAAATATTAAAAAACCACCAATTTCATTGAATTGGGGTGAATTTATGCAATTTGGAGAAACTTAGGGAATTTAAATTTTTATATAATTTCTGAAATTTATTTTTATTCATATTAGTATCAATTTATTATTCTAGAGAAAGGGATTAAAACAGTTTTAAAAGAATACAAATTGTGTTGTCATAGAAACAAGAATGTTTTTATTATAAACTATGTTCAGGTTTGTAAATGGAAAATTTTACTTTTGAAGTAGGGGAATGAGGTGAATGGTATCTCTAAATATTTTTAAAATAAATTTCCCATCATTTTTTGTACTTTAGAACAAGTTATACTAGGTAGTTAGTGAGTTATTGGGATATCATACTTTTGACACTATACAACTAAAACAAAACCTAGTGTAGTAAGCCACATCCTTGATGGGTTGGTGATGATTCATATTTTGTTAGTTTCATAGGGATATTTTTATACCCATATATCCATGTTCACCTGAATGGGTTTGATGATTCTATAGATTATAACTATTATATCATTTGGTAGATAACCATGTTTCATTCTAGTTAATATTTGAGATGTAAATAAGTGCCAATGTTTCTAAAATTTTCTACATTCCCAATGGATATATATAAACTATTTTATATTATTATTTTGTGAATCCATTTGTTTAAATTATATTCATCATTTGAAATGCAAATCATGTTTTTTTTAATTATTATTCGAACATCATTGACTATTTATTTGACCTTGAAATTTTGAATTGGTTAATAAAATATTATCGTGTATTATAGATTCCTTGGTGTGTCCCTACTGATATTTTAGGTCAAACCCTACCTATTCCTTTGGGTGGTCATAGATTATATTCTACCAAGTTTTAGTATGGGTAAACCACCCCTTGGTGGTAGTAGTTGTTGATCCAAGGGACATGAATTTTAGAATATTAGAACATGAGTTTTAATCCATTTTATGGTACTTTGATATAGTAAATTTCGATTTTTATTCATACATATCATTTATTACAACTCTATATGTGATGTTTCTTTTGTATGAATAATGAATTTTTTGTATTTTTCATTAATTTTTCTAGGAAAAATCTCTCCCAATCTTGTTTTGTATGATGTTAGGTTCTAGTCACCAACCTATGGGGATCAGGAATTACATTCGTGAAATATCTAAACTAGATCAGTTATCTGGTTACTATTTTACCTGGATTTGTTCATGATAAATTTTTATCAGATCTATAGGTTGAGATTGTTGCCTTCATTTTAATATGATGTTGTTTTATCTTGTTAGTAAATATGAGGTAGTTGTGATTCAGTTCCTAGCTAGCCCTATGTTTAATAAATCTTTTGTCCAAGGAGTGGATTGTGAAAGATGGATTGGGGATTAGTTCTATTATTTTCCATAATTTTTATTTGGATATACTATAATCTAAAACTTGTTTTCAATCTATTTAGATTATTTTCCCTTGTTACTCTACATGACAATTAATATTATGCGTTCAACATTGTTGGTTCATGATTTGTAGCATCATGCTTCTAATGATATGTGTGAATTATAACCAAATAAAGCTACTGATGACCCTCAATTGTTACATCCATTTATGGACCTGTGTATCATTGAGGTGATCATGTGTGTCAAACATGCTAGGGGATAAACACCATCACTAGTTTTCATTTGTGTTATAGCTATGGAAAATCATATGGATGTTATCTAGAATCATTCTGAGGAGTTCCTTCACATGAATCTACCACCATTCAAATTCTCCAATGATTCTCAAGAGGTTTAGGAAAGGTTGAGAAGGATGTGGTGTTTTTTTAATTATTAGAGAAACCTAAGAAGATAAAGGAGATTTTTCCACCATCGTACTCGAGGTACTGAGCGGGATATGGTGGGGCATGATGGTGATGGTGCAAAAAAAACAAGGGCATAAAGGGGAATAACAGAAAAAATATTTTGACCAAATAGTTTGATCAATGTTAAATGTTTTTTTCCATGGATTTAGAGTTCTTAATACAAGATAAGTATGTCAAGATCATGAAAGAGAATACATAAAAAATTCCATGAAAGTTCAGTAAGCACATAAGTGAGTATCAAATGAGAAGATCAAGACCCATCCGTTTGAGTTGGGAATTTGACAATATAATTTTTATTTGGTTTTCTTACTACAGATCGTTACTTATTTCATGGTACTGGATTGAGTGCACATAGTAAAATGGGTTGTACAATAATGTCATGGTTGATAGGATATTCTTCTTCTCCTAGGGTAAATGAGTTTTCCTAAAAGGTAAATGGGAATAATGATTATGTTCTGGGTGGTTATGGACTTTAGGGTTATTCTAAACCTTATAATGTTTTTGGAATATGACATTTTATTTTTTACATGTGTGGAAAGGTGGGGCATTCAAAGTGGCTCTGAACTGATCCACCAAATAATTATTGTTTCAATGGAGGCTAAGGTCACTTTTAGACATTATTATATTTCTTTTTGACTCTTTGTAGAGGAAAGGTATCATAATATCATAAAAATTATGGTGAAATAAAACACTGCACATACAAAGGTGTTCTAATCACTGAAATCCAGAATAAATCTTCTACACGCTGTGAATGAATCTCTAGAGGGATCAGACATAGGTTTAATAATTGTGAGAGGTACCATCATTATAGATTAATAAATAGTGACTGTTATATTTTACATTAGTGAATATTATTCTTTTATTTAACTATATTTTTAATATTTAACATTTTCATATGATGATTATTTCTTATGTAAGGGTTATTATACCCCACTTGTAAAAAGGTGGTAGTATGGCCTCTATAGTTCCTATAGTTCTTTCTCATTATCAGATCTCAATAGTTCATGGATTTTTATGGTTCTTGATTTGAAACATCTTGATGTAATATTAGGTATGGATTGGTTAATCACCAATGAATCCCAGATTTATTATTACATTTCTTCAAGTCTCATTTTCTAAACCTGATGGTGTTTGTCATGAATTTAAAGTAGAATGTGAATCATGGTCTAATATATATGAAACTTATTATCTAGAGTTTTGTAAAGTGATATATGTGTTTGCCTATGATTTGGACTGAGAATCATTGAGTAATTATATCCCTCTATAAATCGACAAGTTTCCTGAAAATATCCTTCAAACATCCCTGGTCTTTCATGAGTAAGGGATGTAGAGTTTTATAATGATTTATTACTTAGTACTCCACCATTATCAATTTAATCATTCTACATACCACTAGGTGAAATTAAAGAGAAGAATATTTAGTGGGATGATCCAATAGGTAATGGATTTATATTCCTGAGTGTGTCACCAAGGATGGTGTCGGTTCTCATTACTGTGAATGATGATGGTTCATTTCTCATTTTTGTTGATTATTGAAAACTCAATAGAGTCAAGTTAAATAACAATTATATTTTTACATAGATTTATGATCTTTTGATTTTTTTAAATGGGGTATTCTTTTTTGATGATTGATCTTCAATCTGATTTCCATTAATTGAAAATAAAAGAATCTATCATTCTGAAAAGAACCTTTTTAAGAATGTACAGTCATCATGAATACCTTTTTATTCATTTTTCTCTAAATAAATTTCCTTCATTATTTAAGTAAATAATGAGAATAATTTTTCATTATTATCTTCATATATTTTTGGTAGTCGTTGTGGAAGAAATCCCCATTTACTTTACATCCAAGGTGGATCAAGTGCATCATCAGAGAGAAGTTCATGAATTGATGAGAAATCACTAAATTTATGTTAATATTTTGAAATGTGATTTAAATATTTGGAATGTAAAATAACTAGGATGAGTGGTGTAGAAATAGAAGGTTTTATTTGATCAAGAAAAACTAATGGATTTTATGACATGGGAACAACCAAATAATGTTTTTGAGATTCATATCTTCTTGGTTCTAGTTGGATAATATAACCAATTTACAATGGAATTATATAAGTTCATATCTAAAATTACATCCATGAATCTTAAGGGATAATGTTTTTCTTGGGATCAAAATTTTTAGAATTCTTTGGTTGATATGAAATTTCTTTTGACTAATAATTCATTATTGACTCTTCCAGATGCTGATCTATGCTATGTGGTCTTCTTTGATGCATCTTTGTAAGTTTATCTTATTGGGGATTATGGTTTTCTTCACCATAGGAAAAACGAGATGAATTATCAACATCATTAACTTAATCATATAGATGTGATTGATTAGATTAATACTTAGAGGTAATACCTTTATAGATAATGGTTTAGAGTGTCTCCATATCGCAAGATCTTGAGTTATATATTCTAATGAAAAGATTTGAAACCTCACTAGAGGCATTGGGAGAAATACATGAAATCATTCAACATTGAAATCACCTATATCCTATGTAAAGGGAATGTCATCACAAGTTCTTCAATCCAGAAACATCCGACCTCATCCATGAAAGAATCACTAGAAGAGTGGTACTTGATGTCTTTAGTTGAATATATTTATATAGGAGTCCTAGAATCAGGGGATGAGGATTATTTGGGAAATGATTTGTTGAACTCCACTCTTCTCAATATAATTCATTATGAGCAGTAGAATAATGATGAATTACGGAGAATTATAGATTATCTTTCTGGTGTATAGATAGTTGTTGGGGGTTTATTCTCCAAGGAGGGAAAAATATACTATCAAAATATCATTAATTTTTAGTTAGTGTAATGAAATATTTTATAGGGGATTTCCATAACTCCCAATCGATAGTGAACCCATAAGCCATGAGGATGTACTACTAAAATTGGAATAAATTACTCTATCTAGTTATAAGATAGATCATTGCTGATTTTGTCTCATAATTGTATATGTTCCTACAGATCAAGGCTGATCACTAGAAACCTTTAAGTTTTTTATGAGTCACTTTTAGTTCCAACTTGGATGGGTCATGAAATATCTATGTAATTTTTTGGATTGTGTCATACTCATATATTGAATAATGTGTTTTGGGTTGTGATCAATCAACTGAGAAAATTTTCTCACTTTGTACCAATTAGTGATATAACCAATGTTGAGAATTTAGGAAATATATATTAGAAAGGGATATTTCGTTTTCAGGGAGTTCCACTTGATATTTCCTCTTAATGGGATCTTAAATTCAAATCTCTATTTTATAAATGCTTTTGAGAGGAACATGGATCTAATGTATATTTGAGCATGCCATTCCATCCACAGTCAGATGGATAGATTGAAAAAGCTATACAGATTATTAGAGATATGATCCATGCATGTGTTTTATAATTTGGTGGAGCATAAGAAAACATCTAGGTCTAGATAAGTATTATTATGACAATATTGACCTATATTCTATCAAAATGGATCCATTAGAACACTTGAATGGTCGACCTTGTAGATATATGAAGTGGTGGCCAGAAATTGGTGAAAGATTTGTTGGTCGGTGGAGAATCCTTGGTTCAAGAGATGATAGAAAATATTTAGATGATTATGTAAAAAAAATTATGATATAGAGATGGTAGAAATAAAATACTAGTCATCATAAAATACTATTATAATTTTCTGTTGGTGACTAGGATTTCTTGAATGTTTCACATCAGTTGGGTTGTTGATGGCTTGTTAGGGAGGGGAACATTGCTCATAGTTTTGTGAGACCCTTTGATGTTATTGAGAATGTGGGGACTGTTTCATTCCCATTATAACATCCATTTTAGTTGACATAAATATATAACATGTTCTATATTTCCCAATATTGAAGGTATCTATATGATCCATCCCTTGTTAAGATCTAGAGTGATCTTAACATGGATCATGATTTTCTCTTGATGGAACATCCAGTCAGGATAGTTGATTCTAAAACAATGGTACTTTTGGGGAGGTTGTCACCTTTGGTTCGAGTGCTATGGAATCACAATCCATAATATTATGAGATGTGGGAGAATGATGCACTAATGATAGAGTAGTGTCATCAATATTTTGATATGGAAGCATCCTTATGAGATTTTAGGGGACATAATTTTTTTTATGGTGTGGAGGTAGTAACATCCCATCACATTTATAATAGTTATTTTCTAAAAATTTTCATGGGTTTTAATTTTTAGATTACTAAGTGGGAATAAAAAAAATTGGGGGGATACCCATATTGGTGATGTCAAAAATTTGTTGGATTCTCCTCATAAAATGTAATAGTTTGGAAGACCAAAGGGTATTTACATACTATGTAATTTATTTACATAATGGGTAGATTATAAACTAAAAATAATTCCATATTTAATTAAAGGCTTCCAGTTTCTCGGTGGTTATAGGATTTTTCAATTACAAGATGTGTAATTTTGATACACATTGCATAAAGTCCCCAGAATAATTTTGTAAAAAGAAAATTGGATGAAAATTCAATTTCCTCTTATCCAAAAAACAATGACCTTGATCCAAGATCCATTCGAAGGTGATTTTAGAGCCATCAAACCCTTTTTGGTCATTTTATTCAATAATTTTTTGTTGTTGTAGTTGTGGTGTGACTCAATGAGTAACCATTCCCAAAGAATCTAAATCTCTTTCTCTATCCCTAATTGATGGTGATAGGTCATCTTGGTTTTGGTGGATCTAAAATGTTGTTTTTTGAATCCATATTCTAGGTTGAATTCATAGATATTGTGTTCCTTCATTACAATTGGTGGGTTCCATGGAGGGATTTCTGTTTATGTGTAAATTGTTAGAAATTCTGTTATGATAACCAAATTTGATAAACCATGAATTTCATGATTTAAATTCAATTATTTTTTCAATATAATTACATGATGATGCTTTAATTTTTTTAAAATCAGTTTCATTAAATCGGTCGATTTGAATAAGAAATATATTTTCTAACACAAAATTGGGAAAATCTTGTAATTCCCTAGACTTTTTTTGTGTTTTATAAGTTGATGGATTATTGTGGTTTTTAAAATTTTGAATTTAATTTCTGAAAATTAATTTTTTAAATTTATGTCGATGTTGTATTTGATAGAAAAAATGGATTGAAAGTGTATATAAATAAATCCAATGGGTTTATCTTTGAAAAAGGCATGTTTTGATAAAAAAATTGGCATTTTGGTTTATTTATTAAAAATTGGAACTTTTGAAATTGGTGACTACTTTTATCTATATATTTAAATAGTTTTAAAATAAATTTCTCATCAATTATTTTACTAGTGCACATGAAAGCCTAGCGAGTTATTCATTTATTAAAATAACACTCTTTTGATGATTTGTAACAGAAAAAATCCTAGTGCACCTTGCCATATCCTTAATGGGATGGTTATGTTTTTCCATTGTCTGGTGATAGAGAGAAATGTGTATACATGTGTTTCTTTGATCACCTATGATTTTGTGAGGATCCTATAGCATGGAACTATCATACCATTGGGTAGATATCTGTGTTTCACACTTGTTTATATTTGAGATTTAATTGTGTGTTATGATTTTAAAATGCTTTTCACTCCTAATATATATATATATAAATTGTATTATTTAATTATTTTCTGAAGAAATTTATCTTATGTGTTTCTATCATTTGAAATGTAAATCCTGAATTTTTTTAATTATGCTACGAACTACAATACAAATTTGTTTGAACCAGTAATATTAAATTTGTTAATAAAATGTTGGAATATATTATAGAATACATGGTATGAACTTACTGTTATTTTATCTCAAACCATATCAATGAATTCATGTGTTTGTAGATAATATTCTTCAAGGTTTGTGCATAGGTAAATAACTAATTGGTGGTAGTATCTATTGATTATTGGGGCTTGAAGATTTGTTTCCATTTGGAGATATGTTTCTATCCTATTTTATGTCACTTTGTTTTATTAAATAGGTTAGTTTAGGTATGTCTAGCTTCAGGTACATCTCTCCGAGTGGATTTTTCTTTTGTATCTAAAATAAATTTTTTATCTGCTTCCTCAATGTTTGTGGAGAAATTGTTCTAACTCTTGTTTTGTATGATTCTATGTGCTAGTCTCCAACCCATTGAGATAAATAATGACTTTTGGTTTATGTCAAGAACTTGTTTCTTATCAGGACACTAGTGTACTAAGGATTGTTCTTGACAGAACTCCATCCTTATAGGTGTTAAGGTGTTAATTAAAGGTTATCATCCGAAGATGATGAATCGTTTTTAATTAAGTGTTTCTATTTTAATTCACATTCTACATTCTTCAAATATTATTCAACCATGATTAAATATTAACTAAAATATTTGCAATATAATTAGAAGTTTTTATGTTAATATCATGACATAAATCCATTTATACTTCTATCAAATTTGAAAATAATTAACAATTCGTTTCTACGGTGAAATTCCACCTCAAGAACCGATATAATTTGTTTTCTCTCACAGTATTTCAAGAATGTTTATAATGATAAAATTAATTTTTATATTTGATATTAATAAAATATTTATCATTATAATGGAATAATATATCATTTACTTTCTTAAATTTCCAAGCACATAAAAATGATAATGTCATTCTTGCGTTTGTGTGAACTATCATCTCCACAAAGTAATCTGATTCATTTTCATGACCACAGAAAATGAATAAAATATATAATACTATAAAAATTATTAATATGATTTTAATTATATTTTAAAATTCTTTAATTATATGATAATTCATAACTTCTTTCTATAATGATCATTGAATAATAAAAATTCTACGCATGCATATGGAAAACTAACTATCTCCATGATTGTAACATAATTACTTTTTCATGTCAATTTGTAATAGATGTATTTAAAAGTATAATTTATGTATAATAGTGATTATTATTTCATTAATATTATTTTGGAGAGAATTTACATGTGACAACATTGACTATATACATCATACGAAACTCATTTTGGACCCATGTATCATATAGAGTCAAAACGACCTATATGAACATATATAATTAAGTAATTATTATAACATGATAATAAGTGATATAAAAGGAATAATAAAAAATAAAAAGATCAATATAAAGTAAATAATTAACATAATTTTATTTTTAATGAAGATAAATATTGTACATGATAAGTATAGCTCAGGGTAAGTAATTATTAACTAAAAAACATCATTTTAAATCATTTAAATCTTTATATTCTAAATTTTTCAATTTCATGTAAATTTTTTCAAAATGTTTTTTATAAATGTTTGTATAGGTCAATGAATTTTTTAAAATAATAATTTTATAATTAATCATAAATTTTTTCAAAGAGGAGTATTTTTAAGTTTTTTTGTAAGAGAAATTATTTTAAAATTTTATTTTAAATTTACTCTTCAACAGTTATTATAAATTATTAAAAGAATGATCTTTTAACATTTACAAAATGAGAAGAATTCCCTTATTTTAAGAAACACTAATTATTTTATGTTTTTTTATATGTTTTTTTATTCACAAATCATTTTGGTTCCTTAATATCTGTTCTTTTTTTAAATTTCAATATTTGTTTTGACATGAGAATAGTATTTGGATATCTGAAAGTGTTTTAGATGTGGGTTTAAAATAGTTTTCCAATATATTTTTCATGATTTGGTCTTTTGAAATTATAAACGAAGGTTTCATTTAAATTATAGTTCAAGGCTGAGTTAGATATAGATTATATAAAGGGATGATCCCCATTATTGAAAATGAGAAATGGGTGAGCTCGATATATCTTATATGAAGGGTGATCCTCATTATAGCTCTCCAATGAATTGGGTATTCCAGATATAGAAGTAGTCTATATAGTTATTTTATTTTAACGGTGAATTTATGATTTATATGGAAATGGTATCCCATGGAATGTACATTATTTTTCATAACATGCTAATGAGATTTTAATAAAAGGTTTTTACTTGGATTTCACATTTTAATAGGACTATTAATTTTCTTTATTTATGTCCCTTACTAAGTATTTTGTGATCAAAAAAATATTTAAAATGTTATTTCAAGGATGTAAATGTTGGTAAGGATAAATAATACATATTTATCAATGTATTCAAGATGTGTCTTGAAAAGAAATAACATCCCATTTTAGAAGGATTTATTTTGTTGAAAACATGCATATTGAGTACAAGTTCCCATTTATAATTTATGAACTTTCTATGAAAGTATTTGTATTTATTATATAAATTTCTAGACCAATGATTTCATTAGGAAAATAATGTGATTTCAAGTTTTAAAATAATTAGAATACGTAATGTTTAAAGAAGGGTACATATATGAATAATGATGTATTATTTTTCATACAGGAACACTATAATATTGTATTTGACTTGAAATGTATGAATGGGATTAAATAAATTAAGATAAATGTAACAAGATACTTATTAATATAAATATATTGATTAATTCTGAAGAAATTATATAAAAATTTATAGAAAGGTTATAATATTTTTTTAAATTATATTTCCTTCATTAATGCATTCTATTTCTATTAGGGAGAAAATATTTTACATTATTTTTGAAAATAAAAAATATATATCACGGAATTAACAAATTTTTTGAAATCATCATATCAAAATTATATTAGGATTATTTTTTTATAAATTCATAAACATATTTATTTTTGTTTAGCTAGTGAAAATACTAATATTTATTGAAACCCATATTTTTGTTCCATGAATCTAAATAGATCAATATAGTTTTAAAAAAATTCAAGGTTAAATTATTTCACATATTATTTAAATAGTTTAAATAATTTAGTTTGAATAAATTTTATTTTTTAATTTTGTATAAATATATTTTTATATGTAAAAAAATTCTCTAAAATAATATGATTTTAGGAACCTATTGTATTTCTATCTTAATAAATTGAATTTATCATGATATATAATTAATTTTATTTAAATCCTTGTATTTTATAATTTATAAATTGTTTTAAAGTTAATTTTTTTATATGTATTTAATGAAAATAAACCACATTTCATGTATAATTGTTTTTCCAAAAACCTATTTTAGTCTTGTTTTAGTATTAAAATTAATTTTGGATGTCATTGGAATTTAATTTGATAAATTGGATTCAATATTTAGAATTAGATGGTTTATTTTTTTGACCAGACCTATTTTATTTTTGGATAATATGAATAGTAACCACAATAAAATTTATCTTCTCTATAATGGGTAAATCAGGTTAATCTAGGCTAAAAATGGGTGACAAGAAAATAATTTATCATTATAACTCTTGTATGATGAATGTGATTAGATCTGTAAATCCTTAAGATCTAAATTTCATTTTGCAATAGGCACATGTCAAGGAAAATAAAATATATAATATTTAAATGAAATAATGTTAAATATTTTTATTTTTATAGTACTAAATATATCATATATATATAGGGACCATAAAAATATATAAATTAATATAAATTTACATTTCTAGATTAATAAAATTATTTTCATTATAGAAATTTATTTTTAATCTTTATAAATTATATAATTACATTGAGTTCTTATACATCATCAAAATATTATTTATTTTTTTATAAAAAGAGGAGATAAATGATTTTGATCATTCAAAAATTAACATTATTGCAGTTAGTTATATTGCTACATTGGAGGATGGAGTCGCATGGCGGGGAGTCTTGAGGGAACCCTACCTCCGATGATCCGTCTTCAATTGAGAAGGATGTTGTGGATTCATTACCTTCTAATGATCCACTGATCAGTAAGAAGTTTTATTGTGCCAGTCATAAAGAGATGTTTTGTTTTGCACCAAATAAAAATCCAATAATGGTTCCTGATTCGGATGCACCAGGTCTGGAGAAGAAATTTTCTGATGTTCGTAAATCTTCTGGTAATTTCCCAGTGTTTGATTTCCCTCCCCCAAGGAGGATCCTCAGGATGGGTTGAATTTCCAAAGTCACAACTGATCAAATTGATATATAAGAGCATGTCAATCTCTATCGTTTCTCAATCATCACATGTGTTATTCATTCGAAATGAGGACTTCTTTGGAAATTCAATGAACTCACTCAAAAAATTTCACAGTTCTAAGGGTTTGATGATTGGAGTATTACATCTAGGGGTTGTGGATATTATCAAGTTCACTTTTCATTAGAGGATTCTAATCACAGAGCATGGAGCTTTGGGTCTATGTCACTAAGGCCTAGATTTCTCCGAATTCAAGAGTGGGATAGGAATTTCAATCCTGACAATGTCAAGGATACTCATTCTTAGATATGGATTTATATTCATAAACTAAATTGGATTTACTATCATCCTATAATTCAATGGGATATTGAATCATCGTATGGAAATCCCATCCATGTAGATAAACATACTAAAAATCCTAGAATTGTTCATTTTGTGATGGATATTTTGGAAGTAGTTATGGTTTCTACACTTGTTGAAGAGGTTTTGTTGAAAACTATCAATGATAGTTTTAATCGGGATATTAAATATGAACGGAGGCCGATATTCTATCTTAATTGTAACTTCATTGGTCATATGTACTTTTAGTGAAACATTAATAAGGTATGTGGCTTGTGCAAGTTAAAAGGTCATACAGATGCCTTTTGTGGAAGAATAAATTGAAGGAAAATTCCTCTAGACCATATATTGTGCTGACTAATCCCACTTTTGAGTAGTTACCTTTTAATCCTTCTCATCCCAATATTGACACAGTTATTCTAGACTCAGTGTATGCACCAGTTGAGCCTTTTCATCCCATTACTGAGTCTATCTATTATGATTTAGTGTATGTAGCTATTACCGAGCCTATTTAGGTTTTAGTGTAAGTAACTATTGATCATATTAATCCTTCTTCTGAGTCGAATGAAATTGATTCAGTTTAGGTTTTTGTTGAATCTACTCCAGAATCTTGTTTGGTTATGTCACCTAATTAGATTTTGGATTATGTTGGAAATTCTTCCAAGAAAAATGAGTATCTCATTCCCAGCGAACCTCTTGTTCAAGATCTAGATCAGCCAGTTTTGAATGAATCTAATGGATTGGATATTGTGAAGAAACTAATACCACAGTCTACTAATGATACTAATAGTAGTGCTAGTGAGATTTAGCTGCTAAAAGATGCAGATGGGTCCTTCTCTCAAGTTCCATTGTCTAAGGATGCGAAGAAGCCTTTGAAGTAGGTCAGTCTGGAGCTAGTTCATTCTCTGAATAATTTCACTCTCTTTAGTGGTTCCTTTTGGTCTGATGATAAAGATAACATATCCAATGAAGAGTATCCTCAATATCTGGAAGGTCCAAAATCTATTCATGACCCATTGTCAAGTTCAGTTGTCACCTCACCCAAAACAGGTAAGGGGATTAAGAAGAATATTGAGAAGAAGGTTAAAAAATTTAAATTTCAACTGGGTTTTGGGCCTAACACCAGGTCCAAATCTCTTCTCTCATGAATTTTTTTTGGGAATTTCATGGAACCTTGGAATTCTCCCATTCTCACAACCCTTGGGCATTTCATTATGGCCAAAAAACCTATCCTCATTGGTATTTCTGAGCCTCTTAGGTCTTTTAGTATATTGAAATCTCTTAAATGGTCAACCCTTGGGTATTATATGGTATCTCCTAATGCTGAAAAAAAATTCTTTAGAGACTCTGTGGGTTATGAAACTTGAGAGTACCTCCATGATTTCTTCATTTTAGGATCAGCAGTGGATCGCTCCTTCTATTGAGATAAGTGGATATTCAATGTGTTTTACTTTTTTATTCATTAAATTAGTATACTATAATATGTCCTTTGCGGTCATATATGGAAAGCATATAAATAGATATGAGACAAATCTAGGTTATTATGGGTGATTTTTATTTGGTACTTCTGCATGAGGAAAAGACATGTAATTGTTTTAATAGGTTAGCTGGTAATGTGTTTTATGCTAGCATTGATTCTTGTAATTTAATTGAGGTTCCAATCATGGTGTCTCATTTTACCTTGAGAATATACACATTAAATGGGTTACAAGACATCAAGATTGATAGGTGTTTTTGTCCTATGGATGGGGGAACTCAGAATTTTTTTTCTGGTATCACCCTTCCAAGAGATCACTCTGATCACAATCCTCTTTTAATAAGTCTGAATTTTCATAGTTTCAGATCATCTCCTTTACATTTTAATTTTAATAATGCTAGGTTAACTATTCCATGTTATAGGAAAATTGTTATAGGGGCCTGGGAAACCACTATAATTGGAATCCCTTTTCACATAATGTTTATAAAGCTGATGTTTGTGAAGGAAAATCTCAACGAGTTGAGTAAATACTCATTTTCAGGCATTGATCATGATATTCAAAGTTCTAAAGACAATCTAAAAATGTGTCAAAGAATTAATGAGGGCCAGGATATTATATCTAGTTATGGGATACCTATTCTTTAAAAATTTAATTAACTACAAGGATTAAAGGAAATCCTCTACGAGAATCAATACAATGTCTGGTGGTTGAAATATTGGGATAGAAAAACAAGTCTTTTTCATTGCTTTCATAGGGATAAGATGGTGAGACGTGGCATGAAATTCTTCATGGTTGATGGAGTTCTTCTCAATTCCCAAAAATTATATTTCCGGTTCATATTGTTATTATTTTTTAAATCATTAGAATTACTCAGGGACTGATAATAGTCATAAACTGTTGAGAAATATTTCTCTTATGGTTAAAGCCTCTCAGAATGTTATGGTAACTAATATACCCTATAGAATGATTTTTGGAATGTTGTCTTTTCTATTAATGATGATAGTGTGGTAGGGCCATATGGTTTATCCATTAAATTTTTCATGACAAAATAGGATATTATTCTCCTTAAGTTTGTCAATGCTGTTAGATATTTCTTTTACCATGTTTGTATTAGTTTTGGTTTAAATGATAGATTTATTTCATCGATTCTAAAGAATGAAAATCCTCTTGATATTTGGAATTTCAGGGTTGTGGATATAGGGAATACTCTTTCAATGTTATCAGTATTATCATGGAAAATAGATTGTGAAGTGTTGCTAAAGACATTATTTCCATTAAATAATTTGGGTTAATTCCAGAAAAAACATTTACAATTTCTTGTATACGACTTATAAATGTGTCAATATTATGAGGTAAAAGGTGATGTATTGTAATATAGCTCTTAAGGTTGAAATTTCTATGTCATTTGATACTTTGAAGTGGTATTTTTCCAATTTTGAGAATGCATGTTTTTTATAATGGTTATATCAATTCGATTAGATGCATTATTAAGAGTTATATACTCTATGTTCTTGATAATAGATCTCCTAGATGTTTTTTAAGTGTTCTAGGTGAGTGAGAAAAATAAATCCATGATATTGTCTTCCTTTTGATATTGTAGAGGATTTCTTAAGTATATTTCTTTCAAAACATGTGAATGCAAGTTTGTATCAGCAGATGACTATTGGAAGAGGAATCATTGCTCCTTCACATTTATTCTATACAGATGATATTCTATTGTTTGGGAAGGATGATAGATGTAATATATGATATATTAAGGTAGATTTTAAGAATTGTGTGGAGGTCTCTAGTAATTTTATCACTTGTTGTAAATCCTCTGTGTTTTTTGGAAAAGGGGTTACCATATCAAAGAAATATAGAGTTTCCCAGAAGCAAGGGGTCAAGAGATGGTCTTTACCTTTTAATTATCTTGGGTTTCCCCAATTTTGGGGTGATGTTAAAAGGGGATACATGGAAAACATCAATATCAGAATTCACAATCAAATGGATACATGGAATGATAAATCTATGTCTCAGGTAGGACGTATCAGTCTTGTTAATTTTGTGATCACCTCCACGTGTGTCTATTTTTTCTCTGTACATATGGACTAGAACATTTCTTAATGAGTTAAAAAGATTTATTCTTAATTTTATTTGGATTGGATCAGTTATTGAAAGTAATCTTGTTACAATTACTTAGAGTGATTTCATTAGTCCTGTTGACATGGGAGGCATGGGGATCAATGACCATAAGATTTTTAAAGAATCTCCCATTGAAAAGTTTACTTAGTCCCTCTTGGATTCTAATGGTTTTTCTCTTGAATTTCTATGTAATAGAATTGGATCCAGCCTGTTAAATGGATATTCTTTTTATTTCTATTCCTTGATATAGACCTCCATCAAGCTTGTTTATTTAGTCCTTTCACAATCCATGAAATGGGGGGTTTTATAAATTCCTCTTTGAATTTTTGGAAGACTATTATGTTTTTATATTCTATTGCTGAGGATTTAGAGATCCCTTATTCATTGAAGTATCTTTCTATTAATGAATTTCACAATAATATCATTATTCAGGGGTTTCTTTCAGGTGCCCTGAAAATAGAATTGGACTATTATCATTATTTTGTTATGCATATTATGATTTGATTATACATTTTAACTGTATTTCATAACACTAAGGTGGATTATGAATCCATGTGTGTTGATCTGTTGTTGTTTCCTTCTTGTCTGCTTATGGTCAATTCTACATTTCTTATGTTGGCTAATTAATTTCTTATGTGGAGTATTTGGAAGTGTAGACATCCTTTGCAAAGGGTTTTATATAGGATGAAACATTTGATCACTTATTTATATGTTGTCACTATTTATCGTGTTTATGGAGTTAATTGCAGGGTGTTTTTTTATATTGTTCTAATTAGGACTGCTTCGGCCAGCTTATGGACTCTATTATTGGGATGATTGCAGTTCTCAGGTTAAATATCTGCATCTCTATATTGTTTCAACAATGATTTATTTTAAACTGATGTGCTGGAATACTCTTGTCTATGAAAAAATAATTAAAACAATATCTATTGGTATTTTGGATCTCTATAGTGGTGTTCTGGCTGCTGCACAGGCTCGAATTAGAGTCATGTGGAAGGATGTCTCAAATCTGGTTGTGCATTGAAATTTTGGTGTTTCTTGTAGATGAAAGTCGTGGATTATGATAAAGCATGTATGTTGGATACCTATGATATCTTAGTGTCTGAAAGTTAATTTGGATGGGGCTGCTTCAGGTGCACCGGGACCATTGAGATTTTGTGGTGTCTTTCGTACTTATATGGGCTTCGTTATAGGGTGCTTCTACCACTTCTTAAGAGATGGTTTTGTGATTGAGGATGAATTATAGGTAATTGTTAAGGCTGTCAGGTATGTTTCTTATCAGGGTAAGGCAGTCTTATGAATGGAATATGACTCCATTTAGTTGGTTGACATTCATATAAATTGTTCAAGTAATGTTACATGGAGGTTTCTTTCATCTATGAATGATTATCACAAGCTTGTGGGGATTTTTTGTTTATTTTTACTAATGTTTGTAGAGAGGAAAATCAGGTTGATGATTCACTTTCAAAGTGCACTGTTAAAGAGGATATCTCTTTTTGGTCCTTTGTAACACTAACCTTCTATTGTGTGTTGGTGAATGATGATGTGTGTGGTGATGTGTATAAACATCTTTTTCGACCACAATATTTTCCTTCCTTTTTATGTCTCTAATTTTTTCAATAAAATCTTCTTGGGAGATTTATTTCCTTCTCTAGAGACTTCTGATATATTATTCAAATAATTTTTTTGATAAATAAAAAAATTTAGTGTTGGATAAAATTATTTTAATAAAATTAATTCTTTTTCATAATTTCCATTATGTCAACATAAATGAAAAGTTTTAAAATATAAAATAATTAGTTTTTATCAAAATAATATTTTTCTAAATTACGTAATATTAATAAAAAATGTTAATGATGATAACATGGGTAATATATTGTCTAAAATGTTATCTCTTAGAAATTTATGATCCATTTTTACAATATATTTGAAATTGAAATTATTTAGGAGTTCAAAAGTCATTATTGCGGTTAATGTTAGAATATGATCTCTATGGTGTAGAACCTGATGATGAAGTCTAAAAAAGTTTGTAACCATTTATTAATTTTATTTTTTTATTTTATTTGGAATCTATAACCATTTTACTCAAAACTCTAGGAAAATGGATGGATTTTGTGTATCGAGCTGACCCCTGAAGCCCGGAGCCAGAGTGTTACTTTATTACATAGGCATGACTACATGGAATCAAATCCCAAAGGGCTGATTGGTTTAGATGTTTTGGAAAACCATATTATATAAATTAAACCCATTTTATAGTGAGGATAGAAAATATTTCATAAAAAGAGTAAAATCTCAACTTCCATGAAACTATTTCAAAATATGTCTCTTCATAACCTGTGGAAATGAAACGTAATAAGGGTAAACTCAAATGCTCAGAAAGGGTATGTACATTGTAAGAAATCAGGAATAAATAATAATAACCAATATAGAAAGGAAAATAAGTGAATTCATATCTAATTAAACATATGGATAATGAATAATAAAAATGGGAATTTATATAATAGAAACACATTTCATTTAATAAATAAACTGAGAATAAAATGCATCTATAGATAATATCAAAGGAAAAATATCATGTTTAAATAGTAACTAAATTAGAATGAAAAACATTATTAATTATTTGCTTCCCTATTTCCTAGGTATATGGTGCCTTTACTATTAAGATCTATTCTCAAGATGGTTTTAACAGCTCTTATTTTTCAAATGATTCATCTCATAAGTCAATTGATGCATCGAGTGGCTATCATTAACCAGTCCCCAAATCATATCATACCTTTATTTTTAGATTTTGATAAAACATGAAGGGTTTTTCTCCAAATTATTTTATCCCATGATACTAAAGATCCATCAAGGGGCTATCTATAACTAGTCCCACGTGTTTCCTACTTGTCCAATTCATTTCTCATATATTTATTAATATATTTTACTAACAAACATTGTTCCTTATCATAAAATATCCTTATTGAAAAAAATACGGGTTTACAGATAATCCCCCATTGGTGGATGAGTAGCAACATGGTCTTTTGAAATCTATAAAATAAAATATCATTGAATGATCATTAAAACATTCTTGTAGAAAATAATCGTTAAACACTCCAAATTGCCCTATAAACCTTTCAAACATTTGAATCATATTACCAATGAAGAAATAAAATTAAAAGAAACTAATAATATCATGATAATTAGGATTTTCATGATAAATAATTCTATAGGTAAGTATATACACCATATACAATTGAATTAATGCATATCAACAAATAAGACTCTATTGAATGTGAATAGAGGAAAATTAACTTACCTTTTGTCCAAATTATCACAAGTGAATTAATATTCAAGAATAATAAACATAGGTTAATTATTTAATTTATCCAAACCTTTTTATATGGTTATTAATATATATAATTCACTAATTAGGAATTTTTAGATAACTACTTAAATAATTATCTTTAAGTTAGGTGTTTTGATTTTATTCTTTTTATGTGTCAAAAATGACATTGATAAAGAGTTCATTGTATAAAAATATATAAAAAAATAGTAGTGTTATTATTATAATATGTGTACCTAAATTATTGTTTTAAAACCAATCTAAAATGATTATTATTAAAAATGAACCAACGTTACAATCATAGAGATGGTAAGCCGTACATAAGCATTAGCAACATTCATATTTTTCAATGATCTTTGTGGAAAGAAGATAAGTAACATTATATCATATTATAATGATACTTATATAAAAAATTATTTAATCATATATACTTATATATATAATTCTTGTGATGTAAATTGAATCACATCATGTTGAGGGGGCGATAGTCCACACATCCATGAACGATATTATCAATTTTTACTAAGTGAAAAGGGTAATAAGGAAAATGATATATTATATTTCTAGAATGGTAATTATGTCATGAATATCATATAAATTTAATTCATTTAACATATTTTAAATTAAAAATAACCTTAATATATTCCATGTAATGTGCGAATGTGTCAAATCGCCTTGGGGAGGAAGTTGTCCACAGATCCCAAAAATGAAGTTATCATATTTACAAAAAATGGAAATAATAATGGTATGTGTTATATAAAATTTAAATATTAATAAAGATATAATAAATATTATATCTAAATAATTTTTATATCATAATTTTTATCCATGGGAGGTGGTAAAGGAAAAAATGATGACATCATTCCATAAAGCGGTAATTCATCATACACTAACGGTAAGTTCATTGGCCATTTGATGGATGAGTGTGTAGGTGTGGGTGTAAAACATAACAAAAAAACATTAAGATATATTTAGGATACTTATGTAATAATTTAATCATGTAAAAATAATAAATTAATGGTTGGTGAAACAAAAAAATCATAAGTTGAGGTTTGAAGAATGTTACCTCTTTTCGGGTAACTCATTTTGGTTTACACAGAAGCACTTCCCTATTTTTCATTCAATCCAAAGTGAGGATATATATTGGTAAAATGTATGTTGGGATAATATTTTTTCATAGGATGGACTAGAAAATGTGGCTAGATAGGTGTGTAGAAGGGGAAGAGTGAATTCCTTTTTATAATGGAGGGGGAGTGGCAGTCTTGTAAACACCAAAGTTATAAACTATTGGGAAGTTTCCATTACATAATGTGACTAAAATATGTACAAAAAAATGATTAAATTTTAATTATTTTTTACCAAAAACCCCATCCTCACAATATAAGTTCTTTTTTATAATGTTTTTCTTTAACATCTATGTTTCCCCAATTTTTACTATTTTGATTTTAATTAAGGTAACTAATTTTATATCCTATTTTTTTTTACAATGAATACTAAATTTAATTTAGATTTATTAGACAATATATCCCCCACTTCATTTTTAATATTATAACAAATTTTTAAGAAATATATCTCATGTGTGAAAGAATAAAATTTTAAAACAACCTCCTTTAATGTGAAAACACTACATTATACCAGACCATGCTAACAACGTTTTTACTATATATATTTAAATATTATAATCGTAAAACATATATTATCCCTTTAATGGAACATATTAGACATTTCCTAACACTTTTAATTCACTTGGAAGAATATAGTGTTATATTTAATTTTTAATCATTTAATAAAATATCATTTATTGCCAAATAACATTAATGTCTACTTTGAAATTTTTTAATTAATTTCAGTTTTAATTTAACATAAAATTATAGAAATTTAAATAAAAATAGTTCACATATGTGTAACAACATATATTTTTATTGAAATATAAATTTAACATAATAATTCCTTAAGCTTACTTTCCTTTAATGTTTTAGCATCATTTACCTTATTTTATTATAAACTAAATAAACCATGGTTTAGTGTTTGTTATACATTTGACATAATTATATCATATATAAATATTATATTCAAATTATCAGGATAAACACAAATCAATTACCTATAAAAATAATTTTTATAACTTAAATTATGTGGCATCTCCCATAGAATAATTCTTTATAAGTGTTAAAGGTAGGGAAGGTTTCTTTTTTGTATTATTTCATTAGAAAACATATTATATGGGTCACATTCTAGAATATAAGTCCCACTAACACATATTCATTAAAAAATAAGGAACATTAATTATATATTTCCATATAATTGCTTTTGGATAAGTTTTTAGGTCATTTTAGCTCTTATGTTTAAGGTTTAGTCAGTTGTTATGATTAATATAAACTTAATCACTATAATTAATTTTAATAACATTCAATAATATTTTAAGATAAAAAATAATTTTATATTATTAAAATATGAAGATTATAATTATTACATCCAAGTACATCTATTTTTAAAAATTCCACTCACTTATGTGGTAAAGTTAAATTCAATGGAAATCCCACATATGTAGTGAGAAAGAGTGTTTGTTAAATTAAAGACATCAAAATGTTCGGTAAAACCTTATAAAAAATTAAATTTAAAAATGTTTCCAATGACCTAAATTTTATTAATATATATTTAATTTAACTATTATTACTTTATAAAAATTTAAATATAATTTAATATTAAAAATATTTAAATTAAAATGCAGTTTTCAACTAAAATGATGAATTTTATTTATTAATAAAAAATGAAACATCTCATAAAAATACCCAAAAAAACCCGCAAGATAAATTCGAAATTATGAATGAAAAAAGAATTTTAATTTTCATAGGTAATTTTTATAAAATTATAATAATTATTTTTTAAATGGATACAGTTTTAAAAGTCTGAAAAACTCGGATATGCCTGTAACGCAAGCTAACTCAATGTTGTATGTAACTCAAGAATAACATGCTGTTTCTTATAAATAAATATAGAAAAAATTAATGTTATTATATAACAAAAATATTATTAAAATATTGGGATTTTATATTACCCCCACATTAATGAAATTTATTCTTCAAAAAATAAACTATATATCAATAATCTGGGGTTTGATATTTGAAAATCCAATTATCGTAAAAAACACATCATAAAAGGGGTTAATAAAAAATATTATTAATAAAAGGGAATGTAAAATGTGAAGGCCACCAAAAAACATGTCTCCCATGTTGGATACCAATAGTGAAAACATATACATGGATGAATACCCTAACTACCAATTCCTGATAGAGAGTGATAGAGAACATGTTCAGTTAAAAGTTTATGACCAAAAAGACATAGAAAATCATTTTAAAAAAGGTCATTGCTATTATAAAAATGATGATAATATGACTAAATTTTGGTTTTAAGACCACTTTCCTAGATTTTTATAAATTTTTCACCCTATATGAGTATAAATAAATATTTAATTGTATGAACACAATCATTTCAATTGATTATGCCCTAATATATTTATACATAGTCTACTAGAAAAATATACATCATATACTGAGGTAATGTATCCATATCTAAAATGAAATGAAATTTTCAACATTAAACATTTATTAAATAGTTATCTTGTAAAAAATATTATGATCCATCAATTTAGATAGAAGGTCACTAAATTTTTAAAATGAATTTATCATTAGCCTTTTATCATCATAATGTAACACTTAATTGTCACATTCAAAACATGTGAATACTTTCACCATTTATTTATTAAAATATATTAATTATATTAATTATAGTAATAAATTATTTCAAAAAGATATTTTTCCTTATTACTTCTGTAAAACACATGTTATTGGATATATTAAAAAAATATAAAAAACATGAAAACCCCATCATTTATAACATAATAAACAATATTAAAAGTTCATTAATATGTTCTAAGGTAGTGTGTAATATCAAATATAATTCATCTATGTATATTATCTATTTATTAAAAAATCATTATCACTGTATTAGGAACATAATAAGGATTATCTTTCCCTCAACCATGTGTTTCCCCAAAATGTTCAACTCGATAAAAAATAAAATTTCAAGGACATCTATACCAATCAACACACACTTTAAATCCTCAATGAAAAAGTAAAATAATTCAATATTTATATATCTTATAATTCTCAATACAAATAACATACCTATAAAATACTCAATTTATATAATTAATGAATCCAAAAACATTAGTATTTATCATTACTCCTTTTCTATGATAGTAAAAATTGATTTACCAGGATCTGTTATCCACTTTTGGGGTATATTCCTTTGGCACTTGAGTGATTTATTTTCATAGTGTTCCATAACCTTAAAGTTTAAGCATTATAAATTGGAAAAAAATTTATAAACATACAATTATAATAATTATGTCCTTTTACACCACACTTGTAGAAAACTCTTATTTCTTTTAAACA
Organism: Viscum album; assembly: GCA_963277665.1. Taxonomy (NCBI): domain Eukaryota; kingdom Viridiplantae; phylum Streptophyta; class Magnoliopsida; order Santalales; family Viscaceae; genus Viscum; species Viscum album. The sequence continues at coordinate 1,345,896,045 of OY728148.1, read as the reverse complement.
AGTACCAGTTTGATTGTTTCAAAAATTATTACATGTGGGGAAATACATCTTTCCCTTCTTCTATTTATCCATATTTATACAAGTTTTCCCCTTGTTCTAATTCATCCCTCTAAAGCCATAATACCTAGATAATTATTTCCATATAACCTGATATTATGTCATCATATGATAAAAATCATTAGGATACTAATTCCCAGCTAATTATTAGCATAAGGCCATAGAATATATGATCTTTATTTATCTTTAGATCACATATATCACTAATATTAACATTCCATATTCTTGGAACCTTTTCAAAATTTTTACATACACATGGTCAGATCATAAAATTATGAAACATAACATATAATCAAAAAACTATTAAAACACTTAACCTAAATTGGGAATTTTATCTGTACATAATATCATAATCCCAATCATATATTCATTGGGTTTTTTTAAATATAAATCCTAAAAGTATATATTAGGGTTATATTCCTTAATATATATTTTTTAAATATTGTTTATAACGTTTTTCTTAGAATTACATTGATATCAAATCTAAAAAACTGACCCAACAAGAAAATATCTTGGGCATTACTTTATTAAATTGGCATGATTGCAAGGAATAAAATCTAGGAGGACTGATTAGCTTAACTGCATTAGAAAACTGGATTACATTCATAAATCCCATTTTACATTGTGGATATAAAACATTTAATCATATAAGTAGAATCTCATCATCATTCAAACCCATTTGATGTATTCTTCTTAAAAACATGGGGAAACAAAACCTAATAAGTTTGAGATCAAATTTTTATTAAGGTTATGTATAATGAATGAAATCATGGGTCAACTAAAATAATCAATATGAAAAGATAAATAACTAAAAAACATTCCATTTAAACATCTGCGTAAGGAATAATCAATATAGCTATGTAGATAATAGAAACACATTCCATTAAATTAATAAATTGATAATTAAATACATATATATATATAATGTCAAAGTAAATATCTAATGGATATGAAATAATTGAACCTAAATTGTGGAAATTAATAATTATTAGATGACATGTTTCTTCGGTATGTGATACATTTACCATCAAGATCTATTCTAAAGATGGTTTAAACTATCCTGATTTTTCCAAATGATTCATTTCATGAGACTATCGACTCATCAAGAGGCTTATGCTAACCATCCAAACCCTTATCATACAAATCCATTCTTATTGAAAATAAATATAAAGGAATTTTTTCCAAATGATTTCTTCAAATGAGACTAACGATTCACCAAGGGGTTATCTATAACTTGGCCCCATCTGTGCCATATATGTCCAAATAATTACTCATAGATTAAATAGTTGATTTAATTTATAATAAATTTCCACATCATCAAATATATTTATTGAATAAATAATAAATATTTGTGAATAATTCCCCATGGAGGATAAGAAACAAAAAGGGATGTTGATGATGATGAAACAAAATAAAATTGAAATATCATTAAAACACTCTCGAGGAAAATAATATTTAAACATTACAATGTGTCCCATGCCACTTTGAAACATTAGAATTGTATTACCCATTAATGAATAACATTTAATAAAACATTTAATATCATGAGAATAAAGTTATTCAAGATATAACATGACAAATGGTTGTATACACACAATATAAAATTTAATTTGTGTATAACATCAAATAAAACTCATTGAATTATAAATTGATATGGAATCCCTTATACTAAGTTCCACTTGTCACAAGTGTCTTTATATTCCTAAATAATAAAAATATGTTAATTAAATTATTTATTAATATATTTGTTCATCATTATTTTTTTACTTTGATATTTCTTATTTCAATTTTTTAAATAGAAACTTAGACAATTATCTTTACATCGGGGTTTTTGACCATATTTGAGTTATGTATCAATAATGAAGTATATAGTCCAACGGTCGTCAAAGGGTTCATTATAAAAGAATATACAGAATAATAATCACGAAATTGGTATTATATTAATATATTAATTATTCTTTTAAAACCAAAAATGATTTATGGTTATCAAAAACAAACCACTGTTACAATCCTGGAGAAAGTAGGTTGTACGTATACATGAGTAACGTTCCTATTTTTCAATGATTACTATGGAAATAAGGTAATTAATTTTATATATTACCATAATAAAAATTATATCATAAATAACATGTTATTAAATCATATAAACGTATATATTTATTTCCTGGGATGTAAAAAAGAATCACATCGCATCGTAGAGGTGTAGTCCACAGAACTACGAATGACATTATCACTCTTTAGTGTGTTAAAATGTAAAAAGTAAAATGATATATTATATATAGTCACTTAATTATGTCATTAATATAATTTATATTTAATATATATCACATATTTTTAACTGGAAATATCTTTAATACATTTATTGTAATGTGTGAATGTATCACGTCACTTTGAGGAGGTCGTTGTCCACACGTCCAAAAAAACAAAGTTATTTTATTTAAAAAAATGGAATGATTAAAGGTATGTGTTATATAAAAACTAAAGAAGAATAAATATATAATAAATATCATATATATCATTTATAAACAATTTTTCCCTCATAATACCCAACCATGAAATGTGGTAAGTGAAAAACAAATTACATCATTTTGTGAGGTGATGGATTTTCATACACGAACTGTATATTTGTTACCCATTTTATTGATGTATTTGTATGTGTAAATCCAAAATATTAATTATAAAACATTATTTTATTTAGTACAATTATTTTTATATAATCATGGAATAATAAGAAATTCATGGGAGGATAAACAAATAAAACATAAATTTATGTTTGAATAATTTTACCACTTTTTAGGTAAATCCTTTTGGTTTTCACCAAAGGTATTTCTTGTTTTAATTTATGACCAAAGATATGATTCTATAAAGAGGTAAGGTATTTTGGGAGACCATTTGGTCAGATTGGTTACAATCTATTGTGCCTTGAGAGGTTCGAAGAATGGGAAGAGTCAATGATTTTTTATAATTGGTTGGGTGTGGAAATATTGTAAATACCAAAAGGTATACACTATTTGGAGGTATCACATACCCCAATTTACTAATAAATGGAAAAATAATGGGTTAAAAAATTATGTTTTGATAGGAAATCAACAAAAAAAATATCATTTTTATAATTTTTCTTCATAACATCTATGTTTTAACTATTTTATCATTCTTGTTTTTAATGAAGTAAATAGATTTAAAACATAAGTAATTTAAAAATTAAGACTATATTAAAGTGATATTTATTTTAAAATATAGAACAAAATAATTCTAAATATGTTATGTAATTTACAAAATATTATTCTTTATTGTTTTGGAAATTAATTTTAAAACAAGAACATCTAATGCGCAAAAACACTTCTTTAATCTGGATTGTGCTAACAATGTTATTTATATATATACAGAAATATATAAATTATGAATCCTCAATTGGTACAATAATGGAAAAAATTATTTATTTATTGAAACAAAAAAATTAAATTATAATAATATTTTAATTTAATTAATTATAAATCCTTTAAGAGAATATCATATATTGTAAGAAAATTAATATCAATTTTACCATAATTATAGAATTTATATTAAAAATATCATCATGTTATATGAATTGAAATATATTGAGTTACTTATTTTTAACCTAATATATATATATCTACAAAAATTGAACACAATAATTCATTAAATTTAATTTCCCTTTAATATTTTTAGAATAAATTGTCTTATTTAATTATTAATTAAAAATCAATGCATTAACATTTGTTAATAATTTTATGTAGTTATATAATATATAAAAAATATTTTAAAATGCCATTAAAAAAATAATTTAACATTCAATATAATTTTTTTAACATAAACAATCTAGATTCTTCCATAATATAAAGATTCATAACTATTAGAGGTAAGGAGTAGTCTTCTTTTTGTCATATTCCTTAACATATTATATGGGTCACATCCAAGAACATGTTTCCTAGTAAGTAATAAATTTATAACCACGTGGTTATATATCCAAATTAGTGTAATCTAATGGATGTTGACAATTTTATAGGTCATTTTGTACCTTATATTTAAGGTTTAGTCCCATGTTATGAAAAATTATACCTTATTCGTCGTAATAAGTTCTAAATAAATTCAATAATATTTTTGGTAAAATATATGTTAATATTATTAGAATATAAATTTTATAATGATTAAAATTTTGTATCCTCATTTTTTAAAATTCAATTCCTAGAAGTGGAAAAATTAACAGAAATCGAATCCTGCAGATGTGGCGATAAATTAGTTTTTTTAAAACAAAGGATATTAGAATGTTCATAAATTATTTATATATTAATAAAATTTAAAAATTATTCTAATGAATTACCCTATATTAATAGATATATATTAATAAATTTTTACTTTAAAAAATTTTTAAATATAATTTCACATGATTAATTAATTAAATGAAAAGGATGTTTTCAACTAATATGTAGTATATTTCACTAATAATCAAAAAATGAAACGTATATAAAAAATACCAAAAAATTAAACAAATTATAATTTTTAAATTAAAAATTCAAAAAACTAATTTTATTTTGGAAAATATTATTTATATGTGTCAAATTTTAGTTTCCAAATAAGAGTGCCATTAAATGGTGGTAAAATTCAGTCTTGCATGTAACATAAGCTAACACACTCTTATATGTATTGTAATCATAACATGGTGTAGCATATAAAGAAATATAGAAAAAAATTAATTTCTTATATAATTAAATAATGTAAATTATTGGGGTGTTATATTTGGGCAACATAATTAACATATTATATTTTTATCTCTTATGAAATTCAGAAAGTTCCCATAAAGTCAATTATAAAAAGGAATCTCACATTTCCCACATTCAGACCACAATGATACTTATTAATCGTGAAAACCCTAAAAAAACCTAATCAACTTATGTATCACTGTTATAATGGTTTTATCATTCCCAAAAGGATAACCCTTCGGTCCTCAATAGGGGATCCAAAGAAGTTACTTCAAAGAAGAGGTAATCAACTTAACTAACTACAAAAATTTTAATTATTATATTACCTATAAAATTTTCTAATTTTTTCATAAAATATAAAATTTAGTAAAATAAATATAAATAAATGATTGTATCATAATAAAATGACATTTATTCTCATTCTATCCATAAAATTGGAACTAAATGTACTATGTGTTCTTACATATGTATTAACATCTCCACATAGTTATATAATTAATTCCCATCACGAAATTTTATGATTGGGTACTCAGAAGTTTATAATTTAAATACATGATACTTATAACACATTGATTCTTTTGGATATATAATATCATATAAACATTCTTACCTTTCTAACCATTGGAAACGATAACATCACTTGTGCGTACGCATGGACTACAGCCTCCATGAAATGATGTAATTATATTTTTGTTACCATTATACATAGATTATAATAAATATATATATATATATGATATATATTATTTATGTTTCTATAGTGGTGTGTTTTTATTTACCATTGTTTCATTCCATCCATAGGAAAATAAAAATACCATTTTTGATTACATATAACATATCATATCCATGAACAATGCAATTCAATTTTCTATATCTACATTAATAGATGACCCAAAACATATATATGATTAATAAATATGATATTTATATAATGATAAACAATTTGAACATGATTTATCCCATATAAAATTACAAAGACCAAAATTACCATAACACAAAATTATGTAAAATCAAGTAGATGCCACCCAAAAAACTTATCCTAATAAATATTTATTAATAAACATATGATTAAAGGATATAAATAAATCATATAAAGTTCTATATATATGAATATGGTTTATGAATACATACATAATAAACATATATTTATTATACATGATATTCTAATATGTACAAAGGTAATTATACCTAAGGATTTGAATTTTTATGTAATTCTTATTTCTGTCAAACACATGACATTGTTTCTGATGAATAAATCACAGGAAATACTCATATGATAGGTGCTTCAAAAAAATATTCACCACATCCCTATTTGTATGATTTATTGTTAGGGGGTCTTAATATTTCACAATCATTCGTATCAATTTAACCATTCATATCACGCTCATTCTTGGTATAGGTCGGTATCAAATAGGGTTTATTTGAAGAACCAGAAACATCCAAAGGTTCTCATATCTATAAAGAATCAATGTAATTTTTTACAAAGGTATGTGATTTTTTGTTAACTTGTCCAATGAAATTTAAAAAACTCACATTGGTTAAAAGGATGGGAATTCAGGCTCATTACACCTTTTTGGGGTAACTATTGTGTATTCTAAGACTCTTTCATATAATTAAGATATGACAATAAATCATTTTTGAATTCCCAATTATTAAAATGATCACCATGAATTAATGATCAATTATGAACATGGGTGTATTATAAGGGCTGGGAAAACATGGATATTTTGAGTAATATCTTTTCTACAAGAACATGAATCACATTCCCATGTATGAAATGGATCAGTTAATTTTAATTTTGTATTCTAAAAACCTAGGATACACCATTTCTATGAAATTCCTAAATCTCATCTATATAATCTAAGTTTAATATCTTGAAAAATTTTAATTTGAATGCACTGATACCCCGAGGAGGAGAATTATATCCCTAAATATATTAGTTGGAATTTTATGCTATAGAATTATTTTTGAATCAAAGGATGAGTGGAACCAAATGGGTCTTTTTTCAATTTTTAATTTGTACTCTAAAGAAGATTATTTGTGTATAGTTTTTACGTGTTTTTATTTATCATCATATCTTCTTGATTCTACCCTATAACGATATAGATTAGATAATGTGCCCAATGAAATTAGGGAAACCATATATGGTGGCTATACTATTTTCATTTGGTATCTCTATTATCATCATATTATATAATTCATGGATTTTTTTTCATTACATTTTCTATGAAGAATTTATTCCCTCTAGGTATTTATATTTTTTTGTACACCATTGACTCCATATCAATAATGATGTGTTAAGAAATGAGATGTTGCTTCTATTTGTTAGATATGTTTTGCATCATTTTTTATTATGTGTCTTGCTGCTACACCTTCCAACAAATAAATGATGACAACCTAAATCTTTTTATCTTCTTTAACTTCCTCTACTTCCAATAGATAAATGGTGTAATGTGTATATCAACTTATTAATTGGATTACCACATACTCTTTGAGGAAATTGTGGTTGATGAATTATTAATGAAATTATCTACTTCTATTCTAACAAGGGACACAAATATCGTTGATGATCTAGGTAAGAAATACAAATAGTATTATGTGATGTTTTATGGGTATCCATATTCAATTAACTCATACGGTTATATAAGGATTATTTCTAGTTTCTAAAAGAGCCTCCACGATGTTATTGGGATTCATGTTAGGTTGTGTTCAGTTAAATGTCTAAAAATAGATGTATAGATAGATTTTTCCATTCATATACTAGTGGATATAAATTTTCCCTACATCCATTATTTTAGTGGATTATGGGATATCCATCCTTTACTCATTGTGTTTTTTTATAATTATTATTGCATACATCTATCAGTATGAAACCCATAGATGAATTATAATGTTTCAGATGTAGGTCAGCTCATTATTTTTAATAGGTGGGACATGATTCCCATTTAGGACTACGTATCATTCATGAGACATCATTAAGAATTCATGATATGTATTAATCCTTGGTTACAGCTCAGATTCTGTATAAATCATATATGTATCCTCAACCTAATCCATTAGAGTATTTCATTAGTGCCCTTGTTTTATTAAATGTCAATTATATATTGTCTTTTCATTGTCTTGGTAAAAAGAGGAAGCATGCTAATATATATGTTGGACCATTTCAGGTTACTGATATACTTAATTAGATTTCATTTTAGATTTCATTTTCACCGATTTTTATTGGTATCCATGATGTTTCTCAAGTATATCTACTTAGTATGTACCATCCTGACCACTATAATGTTCTGTACTTGGAGGATATTGAGTTATAGATGGATGTTTCTTTTTTGGAGAATGATATGTAGATATCAGATTACTATTTTTAATTCATTCATGATAACTCTATTCAATTGGTCCATGTTTTGTGGTGACACTAATAATATTCTCATTGGACTTGGAGGGTAAAAATATTTGATGTGGGAGAAGTGGAATAAACTATTTCAGGATAACTATTATTCCTTATGAATGTTAGGGATAAAAAGCTTATTGATGGGGATAATTATAGCATCATGGTTATGGTTTAATCCATTTTGAATATGTTATAGTTTTCACTATGGGTTCAGTGGGTTTTGGAGAAACTCATGTTCATTTTATTAGGGAACTACTGCTTGGAACTGGCTATAGGAAATGTTCATACTATGAATCGTTTACTTACAATGTGAATTAATCCTAGGAATAGGACAAAAGTTTTTTGGTAATAACATGATATTCCAGTATGATAGGAATTATGTTCATTTATTTGATTCCTTGTTCTTTTTTTATTAATTAAGGAATCATATTTTTTAAAATACATGAAAAAATGGGAATTCAGGTTCTGAATATGTGATTCATTCCATTTAATGATCCATAAAAGTTTTTTTTATGCACCATGGTCTTAACTACTCCTACATTCATCATTTAAAACAATACCACACACCAAATGGTTTATCTAAGTTTTTTTTGGTAGTTATATCAATTTTTTACTCCTCCAATTTGAGCTTTGATCTTTTACATAGTTGGTTACTTCTATTATTGATAGTGTGATACTCCTCTTATCATTACTTAATTTTTATTTGATTTGGATACATTTCATGTATATTTTCAGGTTATATGTATCAATGTTTGATTTATATAAAACCCTTGAATATTCATTGTTCATTTTCTATATAGAGTCTATCACAGTTGGTGTGGAACCCTCATTTGAGGTAGTTATTTTCATCCTTATCTTGTAGAATATGAATCATAATTTATCCTATGTCAATAATTTATTTTAAAAAATAATTTCCATGATATTGTTATTAATTTTTTTGTGTAAATGTATACTTCATAATGTATAGGTTTCCACCACTTTTTATGTAACAGAATGGTTTTTTAAGGAATTTGGAATTAAATTTATGAAATGGGTTTAAAAAAAGTTTTTATGAAAAGTGCTTGTTTGTAAATATTTATTAATAGATAAAACCTTTTTAATTGGTTAATTTATATATCACATATAAAACATTGGTATCTTTTTAGAAGGTTTAATATTAGCCTTTCACCATTATTTCCAATGAGGGGATTCCTACGGTGTCTTCCTCTATTTCATGTGACATGAGTACTAAAGGCATGGTTGGATGTTGTAAGGGGGTTTTACATTGTTTTGTTCTTCAATTAAATAGAACCTATATACTAATGTCTTGAGTGAAAACTAGTCATTATTTATTATCATTGTATGATGTGTCTTGTACACTTGATAATTTTAATCTTATGGTTGAATAAAATTATTCTTCGGCTTGTGCATTTTTAGATTTAAAATTCATTATTTAAAAAATGTAAATAATTTATTGTATTTAAGAATTGAATCTTTTTCCTAGTTTTATGGAAGATTTGAAGAAATGGAAACAGTTTACCATTATTTTTAAATTAAATTATTAAACTATATATCATGCATTTTTTTCTTAAATATTAAAATATATGAATTCCTTTATAATGATTGGATATTGAACACCTAGGTGCAATCATTATGAGCCTATATAGATCACAACATAAACATTCCCTTAGTTGTTTATGTACTTTTTATTGTATTTTTATTTAAGAATCAAAAAAAATATTTTCTGTGTTGGTGAGATTTTGTTCGGAAGTATTTTGGTTGTTAGTGGTGATATGGTGGTTTGTTTCCGACATTTCACAGGTAGTATATTATTTAGGTTAAAGTTATGATTTTGTGTTGTTTGACTTTTTATTTTTCGTCTATCATGATTTTTGGGGTTGTATTACAACAATTTATTTCATTTTGTGTGGAATATGTCTTTTATTATTTTTTTCCGCATGATTGTAGTTGACATTTATCTTGTATCGGGTTGTAAAAAATAATTCCCTCTTCTTATTATTCCATATATTGTAGCTAGTCACCAGCCCAAGGGGATTTTTTATTTCCTTTTTTTAATTCCATGGTCTGGTTGGGATAATAGATTATGGGTATTCATGGTCATGTCAGGACATATGAATTTATAAAGAAGAGGATGATAGGTCCTGACAATATCAAAGAAATGAAAATATGTTTTGAAACTATTCAAAAACATATGATTTTGTAACATTTTAGATAGAGGAGATATCTTTATAACCATCAATGACATCCAACATTTTATACTGGTGACATTGTATTCCATAAAATATAATAATAGAAGCTATTTATGAAATTTTGATCGAAAGGGAAGTCGATCCAAATATAAAATTTTTCTCATCTATTGTAATAATGGGTTTAATAGTCCCAATATAATCAATACTATTTTATTACAATATCATGTATACAATTAGTTTAAATGATATAAACATACCATAATTTTGTTTCTATTTATTCTTCCACTATCTATATGGTAATGTCTATATATTTAATGTCATATAAAAATGATATAAATGTTACGACTCTATAATGAGAACATAAAGATACCATGAAAGTAATTGTAAGAATATTATATACTGTCTCGAGATATAATACTGACTAGACATAAATGAAGGTAGACTATCAAGTGTTGGAGGATAATAATAATTTATACATCTTCTCATGATGCTTACACATGGTGATTTTGTTTAGATTTGATCATGACGTCTTACCCTCTAATAAAAAAAATTGTTTCTTGAGTAATTTTTGTTCTTATCTACCAACACATATAATGGTCAACTAACCTTCAATTATTTTTAGTTAAAACCATTTTATCTCATTATTGGTACTACATTAAAACTATGGAAGATTCATCGCAAATAAGTAACATTCATTAGTTTTTTAATTAAAGGAATTAAATTTATTTAATAATACATACAAAATATTTCACATCTGAAAGGATATGATAAATTTATCAAGTTTATTAGTAAAATAGTAACATTACAAAATTCATTGCCATTGTTGAAGAAGGAAAGTCAAGTCCAACATTATGAGATATCATGAGAAAAAAGATATTATATTATATTTTATTTTATTTCATGAATGGTTGTCATTGTAAAGAATTTTATTTTTTTTATTTAGGGTCCTTTTATAGATTGTTATAACCTACTCCTACTCTACAAACAGTATTTAATTATATCAAGATAAGGGCATAGAGGGTCACTCACAATAAAATATTATAAATACAACTGTATTTTGGTAGATATGAGAATATGACATGGTGAGACCCACCATGAGGCCTAAGAACTGTATGAGAGTAAAAAATAATTAACAAAAAATAAACTCAATATTATTTTAGTTTAGAAAAACTTGTTTGAATTTATTTATTAAAATTATTCACAAGGTATTATGTGAATAAATGGAGAAAAATTATATGAATTAATGTTTTTTTAATATTCATGGAATGTTGAAATTTTTTTTGAATTATGAGTCGAGGTAGTGAATCAATATTATCATGTAATATATTCGTTATATTTAAAATGTATGTGATAAAATATATGTGAGTTTTGTTATATATTTGATCCATCTTAATATGAAATTTATGGATGATTTAGTGGGAGTTTTATATACGTTAGTCAAGTAACCCTTTCTCGGTGTTTAATTACCACTATATAAGAAAATAGGATCAAATTTCTATGTAACTAATCATTCCAACAATTCAGAAAAATCTACTCTCCTCCTTCCCATATCTAGGAGTGATAAATACTTCTTCTAAGAAATCAATCCAAGAACACCATCACATATCTATTGAAGAGAGTCATGGTTATTCTCGAGACATCTGAGGCATCATGGGACCTCTACATTGGAACTCAGATTCTAATTATAGGTACTATCATAGACTTTTAATAAATGATTGTATTATCCAGTGGGATTGAAACTCAGAACCATCGATTAACGGTCCCTAGTGAGGAGCTACGGTCAAATGCACCATTGATTCAAATGAGGAGATCATTCAAATTATATTCATAATTAATTAAATTCACATGAGATCTGAGACATTTTCCAGGGTTTGGATCTCTAGAGATGATGAAGTAACATCACTCAAAAATGATATTTTAAATTCCCCATCCCACTGTCATCTACTGTGTACCCTTGTACCAAAATTTCTTATTATTGGGATAATGTGAGTTATCATAGGTATGAAAAATTGTATTTTTATTAAATTAATTAGAGGTATTTTTTCATCGCTATAGAATTCAATTAATAATTGATCCAATCCTACAGGGCCATGTTATTAACATTTGAAAAAATTTATACAAATCAGTTTTTCCATTGGTGGTATTAAATGATTGAACTTATATATATATATATATATATATATATATGGGTGTGGATTATATTTTATAGGAACTAGAACCTAGTTATTGAAACGATCAGGTTAGAATAGTATTTCCAAGATGAATTATTCCACAACCATTGTGGAATAAAGAATAATAATAACCTTAATTTTATAGGATTTTTTGAAAAATGGTAAATGAAAAAGGGTATTCTATCCAAGCTAGTAACTATTTAGGATGGAATGAAAATTAATTTATTAGAGGCTCTAGTGAAAAATATTGTTTAATTCCTCAAACTGGATATAAACATAGGAAAAATGAAATAAAAGATATGATTTTATATGATTCATTTAATTCATTTAACTTTACTCATTATATAATTTATCACAATTTCAATTTTACTATGAATTTATTATATCTGTCTACTGGTCTTCAGTATTGACCTACTTTCTCATTAGGTATTATTTCATTTAATTATTTATTATAAATGTTTCTGATTATTGTAATATTTAATTAATTTTTTAGGGTCTATGCATAATATTATTTCATATAATTTTTATAAGGTCCTCTATGTCGATCAATTTTATTCTATATTTATTTTTTACTTAATGAGAAACCCTTGGCATTATGGGTGTAATTTTTTTATAATGATGAAGTTGTATATGTGGTGAATTCCAAGAGAAGGATGTATCCCATAAAAGATTTAGAAATAGTATTCTAGGGTGAAAATAATGATATGATTCAATACCAACTCGATAATTATACTTATAGGTATCGATAGATCCATTGATTACAATGGATCAACCAATAAAAATTCAGGATTAGTATATTTATTTATTTAATTTAACTATTTTTTATAATTTTTTTGAATATTCATGTGATAAAAGTTATATAATATAAGAAAATAATGTATATATGAAATCATCTTGTGACATGACAACTATTTTAAATTTAATGATTGGTCAGTTTTAAGTGAGATCACAAATTGCGTGAACATTTCCAAAAAAAAGATTATATTCATTGAATATATAATAATAACCCTTCAATGTAATATTAAGTCAAATTTATTAATTCATTCAATTTAATTTGAACAAAATTTGGTGTACATTGTTATCGTCATCCCCAGTTGAGGGAACCTCATACGATATGGGAGTTTTTATTAGAATTATGGTTTGAATTATCAAATTATTATTGAAAATAAATTTTCATAACTGGATGGATGTTTCATTAGTGTGAAATAATTGAGTAAACCAATTTAATTTAATCAAATATTTATAGGAGTCATGTGTTGTTCTAGTTGGATAGTGAAACACCTTCCTTTAAACTCCTTTTGTAATGGAATATATCTAGATTACACAATGTGGAGAGTTTTAAAGGACCTATTCCACATGAATAGACTTATAGAAGATTATTTTGAATCTATTAGTATGGTCTAAAAATCATGGGGACATTTAATGATTAAATTAATTAGAAATGTCATAATAAGTAATAAAGATGAACTATTAACATATAAATGTGCATGTTTTAGATAAAATTGTGTTTAATATCACAATTTTACTATAATTAATAGTAGACAAAGTAATTTTCATCACCAAACGAGATTCGAGAAGTAGTATAGGTTCTTGTTCATAGTAATATAATTTATGAAATTCTAGATTTTGGATCCCTCAATGCCTAATGTGCTACCACATGTATTATTGGGTGAAATATTCATATAGGTGAACCATGTATGACACACATCTTGTTTAAATCATAATTATTCAAAAAAATTATGAACTAGTTTTGGTTACATGATAAAGAAATGGTTGGTAAAAAATGTTTCCTCATATACAAGATGTCTATGAGGAGACAATGAAGAAAGTTATGAATGGATGATGATTAAAATTGATACACAAAAATTGAATGTTTCAAATATTATTTAATAAATCCCATTCTTATATATTTATCACACAATTTATATAATTTTTTTTATATTAAAAATGAAAAAATGGTGAAAATGTTTCAATACCTTTACGTTTTGTTCTCCATGAAGATAATAACATAATACAAGATGTCTCTTAATTTCTTATTGTGATCAAGTTTAAAAGAAATAATAATAGTCAAAAAAAAGTGAGATAGTAAATTCATTTCACAAAATCCTTCAATATAAAATTGGTAGATCATTATATAAGAGACTATTTTCATTGAAAGAGATATTTTTGTGGAAGAAAATATGGAATGAATTAAGGTTAAAGAAAGAACTGGATTCTACTTAGAGTATATTAATCAATATAAATTTGATCTTCCTGAAATAATTATTTCAAATTAATTACAATATTCCTATCATATATCTGTCTTGAAATAGAACAACCTTCTATTAAAAAGTAATATTATAACAATTAAGGTTAATTATTCAAGTAGATGATAAAGGTTGATCCCTATGTCAGTGTTGACAAGTAAAAAACTTCTAATTTACAAGCTAAATGAGTTTAGTATATATTTTAATGAGTGTCACAAAAATAATTATCCCAAATTCCCATTATAAATGATGAGATATTATTCCTACTTACTGTGATTTTTTTAATTATCAATTAACTTTTCATTAATTCTTAAATCATTGGTAATGACTTATGAATGATAAATATAAGAAAATAATACCCAGTTGTTGCTGGAAAATTTATTTCAAGGTAAAACAAAACGTAGATGTAAAGGATATATCATGTTTTCTAACTAGACTATTTGAAGAAAATTCCTTTACTTTTTATTGACACATACAATTTAAACAAAGAAATCATTCGAAATAATGGTTAGTGTCAAATATTTTGAAATTATTTCAGCTTATGAGCATTAACTATTCCAAGGTTAATCAAGTGGTAAATATTCAACAAATTATTCTAGTAATTTCTTTATGTCATGTTATAGGGAATTACATAATATAAATGGAATATATATATATATATATATGTGAGTTTCATTAGGCCCGACTGTCAAAAAATATCTTGACCAAGAATTCATTGATCACAAAAAATTACAATGGTGTAATTTGTAAACTGTAATTTCATTATTTATATAATTTCTACGATGTTCATAAAGAGGATCAGAGATGAGTCTCAAATGAAAACATTATTCAATAAAATATATCAAGAATTAATTAATGAATTCACATTTCTATAAACATATATGATTCCTATAGAATCAAATGGATAATCAATTTTTAGATTTATATGAATTGAAAACATACATTATAATTTAGACTTGCTTCAGAAATAGTGTTGTTATCCCATAACCATAGTCAAACTAAAATAAAAACTGTATATCAAATGAGTTATAGTATGATGAAGATCCTTCATGTCATAAGGATAAGTGTTTGGATAAAAATTGATTGTAAAGGTTATAAACAGGCATGGATAATGGAAAACACAATGTGTATCTATATGTAATTATACTAATGTTCATAAATGATATTATATAAATAAACATGATATAAAAATTAATAATCATGTTCTAAAATATATTTCAATAAAATGGTCAACATTTATATTTTAGATATTAAAAGAATGGTAGACTTGGATTTAGTCCATGACAATAATTCCAAACTAGTTGGAATAAGAACAACATTTTCATGTGCATGCTCGAAAGAATTATTCCAAAGTAAACATGATGCTTATAAAGGATGAAATAATGGTAATTATTTTACAAATTCTAGGGATGATGACACATTATTAATTGAGAATAGTGTATCCTATAATGTAGTAATAAATGGAAACAAACATTGAGTTATGAGATTAATTAAAAGTAAATAATGGATTTCATGAATCAAAGTACATGGTCTTATTATTTTGAATATTTTTGGGGGGTATTCATGTGATATTGTACAAGGGTGTTGAAATCATGGTTCTAATAATTCCGGATTTGTAATATAGATTTTTTATTCCTAAATACATTATAATTTTATGAGACTGTTCCACATTATATGATCATTTTTGAAATTTGATTTCAATACCACCAAATATAGAAGATGACTATATTACATAACCAAAATAGTTTGGTGAAAATATATAATTCTGTTAAAGTGTGAAATATTCTAAAATATTGTTTTGGATTATGTAAGAAAGAAGATATTAGACAATTTATCAAGTATGAATTTTTTTAATATTTCTAAAATGGGTTAATGGAATCATAAGGTTTTCGCCATGTAATGTATGTTCCATAAAATATGGATATTTACTATTGGGAATACAATTATTTTAGACCATATTGAATGTAACTATAGATATATTGACCCAATAAAGTACCCTATGTTTAATGGAATAAGATATATTAAGTTAGATCCAATGGGTTTATTTGAACAATTCAAAATCACATTTGCTAAAAATGAATTGAAGAATACAACTTGGGAAAATATGAGAGAGAATGTTTAATAAAGTCACACAGAATAAATAACACAAAAAAGACATGCATGACACTGAGATGAAGATTAATGTGGTGTGCATAATTTGATAAAAACAAGAAATGGATTTATCTATTATGTATTGTTATGTACAAGATATGATATATGTAATATATACTATATGGTTGTGAAATATATGTACAAATAAGGGTAAATACTTCATAAGTAGTCAAAACTCTCCAATTTTACATGATAAATTACAAGAGATATGTTCCTAGTACTAGATAAGATGGGACAAAAGTTTTAAGGGGACACAAACTAGTCTTCTTGTTGATCAATTTTTTCTAAAAACACATTTTGGATAATTTAATGAGAAATAGAAGATCATTCAAGCTATAGGTATCAAAATATATATTTAAAAATTTCATTGTGTCTTCTAATGCATCAAATAAAGCTAAGTGAAATATGTAATGTATTTTTAACTGTAATTGGAATTGAACATACCATGATATGATTTATCATAACATAGATTATGATAATACTTAATGTGGTAATATCTATGATGTACTATTTTTATAGTGGTAAAAATGGATTTACAAAGGGATTTCATCCCTTGTATATTTTTACTCAATGATATGATATCACATATATAAAAACCGACACACAATAGAGACATTGAAGTACTAATGACTAAATCCATAAACCCATCACAATCATGGTCGTATCATTCGAGAGATAATAAAGAAATTTAATATGGTGTTCTAAAGAAATTGGGTTTAGTGTCATAGTAGGTTCCCGAGACCCAATTAACTATAACTGTTTATTACCATATCATGTATATAGTGAGTTAGGAATGATGTAGAACTATCAAAGTAGTGTTTATATTCCTTATATCTACTATTTCTTTGGTAATTACCAAATATTAAATGACTTATCCAAAGGTTTTATATGTTTCAAGTCTATAATAAGAACCTAAAAATACAATGATATAAATATTAAATATACTTTCTATGTTCTAGATACGTAAGAAATATTAGAAAAAGATGATTTTTTATTACTAGGAACTAGGGACTACCGTTCAATAAAACGTACACCCATGAGTTTCATAGTTGGTGAACTTATGTAGATCAAATCATAAGTGTTAACCCACCAATAAGGGCACAATATGTTTCTTCTTTCAATAATAGTTCCTATCAGTGAAAAGGTTCAATGATATTCTAAATTTAGATTATTATTAGTAAATAATTTTTATCAGATATGGGCCCAATTTTTTCCTTTTAATTATTTGAAATATTTAAAAATATATTTCAAGATATAGGTGCTAAGATGACAGTGATTCTATGGACTAATGTTCAGAAAAATAATTTTATTATAATATTAACTATATTTTATATGGGTGAAATTGATTCTTATATAAAATAGTATAACACATAAATTGAATCTCAAATAATTAATTTGATATCATTTTGGATTCATTAAAACATTTTTTATCCTTGGTGTAACATTAAATGGGTGATCACATGGGAATTTAGACTCCTCGCTCATTTTTAGTATGTTCAGTCAGTTTATAAATAATTAAACTAATTAATTAGTTCATTTTGATGTATAAAATATTCAATATGCATATTTACAGGATGAATTGTCCATAGATAGACTCATAATCTAAGAATATCCTACAATTCTTTACCTCCACCTTTTGTTTTTAGATCTCAAAGAATAATGATGAAACATCGTATTTGGTCAGATCAAGGAGTAGTGAACGCTATGACTTCCCTCAATTATTGTAGAACATTTTCTTCATTATATAATTATATAAAAACTACGTAGGAATTATCAGTTTTTTATTTACATCCTTTTGTTAAATATTTTGAGAATATCTATCCTTGTTCTTGGATCTATGAAAATTGAGGATTATTCATGCACCCACATAATTGTTTTAAATTTATTTATTTTCTATTTTCAGAAATTAAATCATAATTTCCTATCTTTGGATAATAATTCCAGAAGAAAAAAGTTTTTAAACCTTTACTATGTTTCTTTTCAACCAAATAATCTTCACAATAGACACTGAAAGGACCATGCAGTCCTGGTTCGATATTTTCGGGTAATTCCGAGCCCGTTCAGACCCCCCAAAACTGTGATGGATCAAGAAGAAATGTATGGATCAATGATTTGTGGATAATGATGATATGTTTGTTAGTGTTTGATTATGTTTTAGATTGTTTTTTTTGGATTACTTTATTGAAAAATTATTCAAAAATTACTATTTGAATGACATAACTCTAATGCATGAATGAGGGTTGATTTCAAACGAGCGATAGCAGGATATAATAGATCTAGTCCATATCCATATATTTTAGGTGGATTCAATGTTGACAATTAATGAAATATATCAGATTTAAATCATATCTAGTAGATATTAATTTTAAGATAATACCTAACTATACACCATATACAAGAATAAATAGACTATGTATAGCCCCCTCAGTAATAGTATATAGGGTTTTTAAAAATGTAAGGATTGCATGATGGGTAGTCCTCTTACACCTATTGTAACATATCCCTAAATGGGAAAACGATGTAGATGATCACATGGGAGGGATCTAAAATGGATGTACATGGCTAGGAACACAACCATCTACCCATGTACATGGACACATGGTCAATACCTGAAAATAGGGTCCAATACATGGAAATGTAGTCTGGTATATATATATGGAAACCATGAAATGGATAGGTCCTGGTTAGTCTTGAAACACCATTTAGACCACCTACACAACATTTAATACAACATGGTATGGTAGTCGTGTGCCGGTAAGGGACCCAACAAAATATTAGAGCAGGACCATACTTTATGCAAGTCACCTAACAAACCATTTACCACTTGACATCTTTCAAAGAAATTTTGATCCTCTGTGAATCATTTGGTTCACCACATATTTTGGGCAGTGAGTAGCATATCATGAGTATTTTTCTACATAGAACATTTTAGTTCCCACTTTTGTGGGTCACATGATATGATGTGAAATGATTCATGCACGACTCCTATTAAATAAACACCTGATGATGGAAGTGATCTCATTGTATCATAGAGACCATTTTGATTGGAACCCTCTAGCCGGGCTGGGAAATGGAGTTCTTTAATGACCTTTATGAGTAGTACTCTTTATTATGGTTTGGTAGTGTAGTTCCTCAACAACCTTGTTGAGTGGTACCCCCCATCCGGGATGGGTAGTTGAGTTCCTCGATAACCTTTTTGAGTGGTGCCATCCAGAAAGATGGGGTTATGGAGTTCCTCAATTAACAATATGTGTTGTTTCCTCCTAAAGGGATATAAAGTAGATTTTTTTATTGATCTTCATCTGTGTGACCCTCCAGCATGGCTGGGTTGTGGTGTTCTTCAATATCCATTCTGAGATGTACCCTTCAAAAGGTCTAGGTAGTGGATTTCCTCAAGGAAATCTTAGTGGGACCCTCCTGTTATATCAGGGTATGGGTTCCCTAACTAGTATTTTTTGCCCCTCGACTGTGTGTAACAATGATGAGGAATGGTTGGACTTGGTTACTTATATTTGGATAAATGTGTGAGATATTTGTAATCATTTATGGACTTTTGGAATTGTTGGAACTCTTCTTATTGGGTTGAGTTGGGAGAGGGATATCACATTACTCTCTCATTTTTCCTTTTTTTAATAAGTTTATATATATATATATATATATCATTTTCTATCTAGAAATTTGATTTGGTTACTACCCTTTAAGAGATGTGATGATGCAGAATGTTTTCCATATTCTTTTTGAGTTTAGATTCTCATGGTTGGATGATACATCTCTCCTTATATTGGTGGAGAAAATCAGAAAAGTATTTCACATACTCATAGTATTTATCCCTTTGTGTTTGGATGAGGTTACTTTCACTCTTGTTTTGGATTTATTTGTTATCTCTGAATATACCTCAAATTTACTATCTTTATACACTAGTTTTATATCATACTTGACCACCTTCTTCTTTCGATGTGTCCTACTAGGAATGTATATACTCACCCATGAATGGAATTTTCACACATGTGTCGTGTATTATGAATATTATAGGAAGGTATAAGGTGGATTAATATGAGATTATGGATACTAGGTGCTTTGGACTTCATACAATGTTTTTAGATTGGGATTAGAGAGTTAGGATCTCATAGTATATTAAATTTGAGGTTTTTTTAGGTTGGGACATATTTAATGTTAGGTGTGTATTTTTAACCATTACTATTGAGTTATAAAACCATAAATTTTAGTGTATAGTGGTTCATGCATGTTTGATTTTATTTAATGTTGTGTTGCATCATTTACACTTTACCTCTAAAACTTTTCATCAATATGGATATGTCTATGAATACATATATTGAAGAAAATTATCCTTGATTTTTAGATATTCCATGAGAACGTGTCACCACCCCCTAGACTATGGAGGTGGTGTTGGGATATTTGTGGGTTGAGCCCTATATTTGGTTGGGTCTTGTGAGATTGGTATTAGAGAAATTACATTCCTTGGGACATTGTCCATACATGCAACATAAGAGGTTATGGTTGTGTTTAGGGAAACATATTCAAAGGTTCATTATTTCATTTCCAAAGATTGGGAGGAAAATGATGGTATGGGAGGCCGACATATCCATTCATTAGGACACTGACTACCAGCTTATCAACTTAGCATATTGATACATTTTTTGGGATCTGTGGTACAAGAATCATATTGTATTGAGTCATTATATTTCCATCATGAGTTAGATCTCCATTTTTGTTGATATATATCAATATATATATTCACATTTTAAAGTGTAATGTATTGATAAATTGCATGATTACTCTAAGATTATATCCATCCAGGATACCATTTCTATTTTAGTATGACAATATGATGAGAGGTGATGCCATAGATTATGGTCAATTCCATTATACCCTTCCTACATGTGGATAGGTAAAACAACCTACACGTGTTGATAAGAATACTGTTCTAGTAAAGTAGGATGATAAGATGTGTTTTCCTAGCTTGCTTTGTGAGTTCTAATTCTAGAGTCTGTTGAGGTTTCATAGATAGAAAGATCTAGTGGCAGTAGATGATTGGTTAGATTCAGTGCTATGTATCTCCAGGCTTGATCAGAACACAAACTATATTGTGGTTGTACTAGCAGGTATCCTTTTCCATAGATTATTTTGGAAATAGTGGAATCTCATTATGAAGATACATGATGAGGTAAAACATCTATGGAATGAATTCTAATATTTATTTAGTGAGGATTACTACCCCTCATATATGTGATCAATCTAGTTCCAGAAGATTCTAGAGCTACCACATGGAGGGATGATGGTATCTTAGTATGCATTTAGGTTTACAGACATTATACGATACTACCTTGATATGATTTGTGATGGCTACTTCTAATAATAAATGTTTTATCATGGAAAACATAGATAGATACGTTCTAGTGTATTGACGCCGTGAATCCCCACATATGTTGTTGTGGTAGATCGATCACAATTGATATATATATTTCTATCAGAAACCCGAGAGCAAGGACAAGCATTGGGTGTCACATAACTGAGTCGTCTACAACAGCTTGCAGGAATCAATTGGCGGGATCTCAGTAAAAGAAACACTTTCATGAGAATACTTAGGCATGTGTTTATATTGTACAAAAAGAACACAAGGCACTGACACAGATCATAGTGGATCAGTTATATTCTTATGTCGGGATATGTCACATAGTGTGAGACAGGTAGACTAGACCAATATAGAAGAACATGCATATAGTTAATGGAACACTTTGGTAGAGGCAGTGTTATTATCATGTATCATTAAAGAGATGATAAGGTGGTCCCATGGGAGGCAAAGCTGGAATCCGAGTAGGAGGATATATGTGTGGTAGATGAAACTATGAGGTCCTTCTACTACTACCACAAACAGACCCATTTCATTCTTAGGGAGCTAGTTTCCAGGGTCATGGACATCTTTGGGAATTTGAGGTTTATGATCCTGTCGTGTAAAAGATGATTAGTGGTATGATTAGTGTGTTTTATACTCTTTCTTTAATATTCAGAGACCCAAGTGAAAGTCATTCCTTTATTTATATTCTCATTGTGTGAGAGATGGAGATCCCAATTGAGGAACGAGCCTAGAAACATCCTCATGTGGTTCCCATAGAGAATTATTCTATATCTTTTACTTATCATTGGTGTAAGATATCTCTTGGTGGATAGAGGTTCACATGGTATCTTTAGGTCATCATGATAAAACCCTATCATGTCATCTTTTGTATAGGTTGGTAGCGTATGGTCCGAGTTAGATTGAACATCACCGATAAGTATGTCAGATGCCTAAAAGATAATGTTAAGAGACTCTCCATTTCTAGAAAGAGATATATTATGGTAGGGAATGATGGTTTTGTGAGCAGGAGGATACATCCCATCCACTATCAGTTAGTGTGTATAACCCTTGTTACAACAGGATCTTTAGGAATCTGACTTTCACTAGTTGTGAGGAATTATATTTATGACTTCTCCTATGATGTTTTGGGATACCTCTAAGGTTGAATATGGATTTCATCATTAAATTTCATGAAAAAAAAACTCATATGTCTTCTGTGGAGTATAAGATGTCCCTTAAGGAGCTCCCTGAGATGTAGTTGAATTGGGTGAACCTTTGAATGAAAGGTTTCATAGAACTAGTGTGTCCGCTAGGGAAGCTATGGTGTTGTTCTTGAAAAACGATGATTGAAACCTGCATATTTTTATAGATTATCATCACCTAAAATAGTCCAAGGAAAATTAAAATTAATCCTTGCTAGGTATTTACAATATATTTAACCAGTTCAGATGTGCGAGATATATCTTAAAGACATATATAACATTTGATGACTACCAATTGAGGGTTTATGAGGATAATATTCCAGTGTTTTTATTTTTATAACACTATAGGCCCTTTTAATTTCTATTGATTCCCCTTGGATTGAAAAATCCCCCCTCCATGTTTATATTTTTTATGATCGAAGTCTTCCATCAAAACATGGACCTGTTTTTTATTTTTTTTTCGACAACAAACTCGTCTAATCTACATAAGAGGAGGAATATATAGAGAACTTGAGGATTGTGAGGCTTGAGAGGGTATGGATTGTCCATCGGTACTGTGCCCATGCATTCTGCAGGGACTGCTTACCGAAGGTATCTGTGTTGGTGAAGGATTCTATTCATGGCATATTTGCTAGGGTGGAGCAGGTCCGGTAGTTGGTTCTGGTTCTTCTCTTCTTCTGTTTTTTTCTTTTGTTTAGACTGTTTTTGTGGTTTCCCACTTTTTATTTAAATATTTTTTGATAATAATAAAAAGTAATTTTCAGGAGGATAATATTATATTTTCTTTGACAACACTAAATTTATCCACTGTACTAAATGTTCCAGTTCTTGATTTATGGGGTTCTCTTTATAGGACTTGAAATTTATGAATGCGGTTTACCTATGGACCTAGGAATGATAGAATTCGTGCTTGCTTGGGAGCCTCTGAAGAGAGTGTAAGAGGTATGAAGCATCCATAGTTTTCCAGGGTACTACAGGAGGTTTGTGGAAGTATTATCTATAAAAATAGCTA
This sequence comes from Viscum album, assembly GCA_963277665.1. NCBI lineage: Eukaryota > Viridiplantae > Streptophyta > Magnoliopsida > Santalales > Viscaceae > Viscum > Viscum album. The sequence continues at coordinate 1,345,871,549 of OY728148.1, read as the reverse complement.
TTCTTACAACCTTGTTGTGGAATATAAAGCATTTTACCAAGACTTTGTAGTTCCACATGGACTATGAGTAGGTGAGGATGCGGCTGTTGAGTGTTCTAGTGTTGAGACTAAAAGAAGAAGGTTTGGAATATATAGTTTATTGCAACGAATCAATAGCTAGTCTCAACTATGTGTTGATGCTATAGTAAGTAATTATCATATATGGGTTCAGGTAGTTAAGATCAAATGAGAAGAACTATATGACTCATGACCTAGAGCTTCGAGTGTTGAGTCAATAAGGCTTCCTTATAAAATTTTCATTCGTCAATGTTTTGAAAATCAAATACAATTTTTCTTAATGAAAATTATCATTCACTAAGAATTATTATCTAAACGAAAATTAACTTTTTTTCTAGTAAATATTTATCTTTACTTTGAATTTCAATGTCTTTTTTAATATCTTCTAAAAATCATGTCTAACGTTTTTTTTAGCAAATTGTGATCCTTATCTAAAACCTCATAATCTTACAGTTTCTTAACAACCAAGTATTCTGTTTTTAGACTATTAATTCTTAGAAATTCAAACACCAAATTCTCTAAAATGAAAACACTAAATTCTTCGAAATCCAAAAAAAGAATTCATCAGAATTTAGATTCCAAATTCCTCAGATTTCAGGCTACGAATTCCTCAAAATTAAGACTCCTTATTTCTATTATCTAGACTCCTAATTCTTTATAATTCCGATTCCGAACCTCTTATGAATTTAGAATTAAAATTCCTCATAATTCAGACACATAATATCCATTTTTTAATCTGATTGTTTATACATTTTGACACTGAATTCAATATTTCCTAGATTTGGATTATTCAATTTTGTTTAAGATACTTTAATTTCCATACATATTATTGTTTCTCAATCATGATAGTATTTCCCAAGTTTTTCCTATAAAAAAGATGTGGTATAATTCATTTCCAACTAACCATTGGTTTAGTGACAAGTGTACAGTTCCCTATGAGATTCAAGGAAAAATATGGTCATTGGAGGATGGATTGACCATTGAAATCATTTCCTATAAATTAGAGATCATTTTAATGAGGTCAATATCGATAAATTGATATTCATAGAGATTACAAGCTTTGAGGTGATTTCTAGAAAGAGAAAGAATCCCATGCCTTATGCAATATATGAAAATCTTGTTCAATAATGAAAATATTTTTCTGCTTTTTTTATGTAACTCCAATTCATACTGAGCACATTTGAGGGATTCTAGGGATAGGAAGACAGAGGGGCTGACAACCTTATAGTTTGAGGTTTTTCGATGATATCAAGACAGACTCTGATACTCTTATCGAGGGCTTTCCCTTGTGTGGGCAAGACAAATTTTCTTGAAATTAAAAATCAAGGGACCTCTATCAAATCTTCTTGGAATTTTTTCTCTTTGGGTTAAAATATTTCCTATTTGTTTACATTTTTTTTCATGTTTTATTTTTGGTGTATTATGTTAATGAAAAAATTATAACTTCATTATACTTTATTGTACTTATATTTACTCTAATAAATAATAATCTATATTCTTTAAGGTAGAATCTTCTCATATGATAAACTTGACTAATTTTTTGTATGTTAAAATTAATTAACATTAGGTTTCTTATAACTTGATATGGACTATTCTAATTATCCCTTTATGTAAGAAATAAATAGGGTTTGGGAATTTAACTTGTTTAACTTTGTTAAAAATTGATTTCCTTTTATGATTAAGAATTTTTAAAACGTACAATTCACCTCCCCCCCCTCTATTATTTGAGCATCTACATATTATATTTTGATCCTACAACTCGTATCAGAGGAGGTATTTAAAAATAATTATACTTACATATAAGTTATCTTACTAGTGGTTTTTTAAATATTCTTTCTAAACTTTTCATGCTCAAGTTGTACATGATAGTTTTTTTCTATTTTTTTTAAAATTTACTATTAACAAGTTGTGTAGAAAAGATATATTATTTGAAAATGGTAGGTATAAATGATGTTTATATATGCAACCACAATTCTACCAAAAAAACTAATCTTTGATTTTAATGATTATGAGTACTATAGTGGTAGGATGAGGACTTTTTTATTTACACTGGAGTATACAGCTTTGTTATTCTCATTGGAGATTACCAAATTCTAGAGAAAGAAGTCAAAAAAATCACAAACAATAAAAAACAAGAATATCGATTAAATTACATTGTACATAATACTTTGTTTTCCTCTATGACAGTGAATATATATAGTTGGATAACATCTTGTGAAGCTGCCAATTGTATTTGGAAGGGACATGAAGTTACACATTATAGAACTCATAAAGGGATAGAAACTAGAAGAATTTCGTTAGGAGCTGAATATCATGGATTCTTATTTCTTTATGGAGAACTAGATTGAAAAGTACAATAAAGAAATAGGATCGTTGACAATATTCTTCAATATATGGGGGGGAAATTTCTTGATGATGAAGTTCTTATAGACAAGATAATTAAAATCATTCCCAATGAATGTGAATCTAAAAGGATGGTTATAGATGATAATATAAAAGTATATAATATTACTCATGATGAGTTATTTGTAAATCTTCTTCAACATGAAACATGATTGAAGAGAGAGGATGATTTCAAAAAGAAAAATAATGGTAATGGAAGTGTAGTATTAAAAACTAAATCTAAATACAAGACTCCAGAAAGGGTAAATAGATATAATGCTTAGTAGGATGATTTCATATCTGAATCAAGTGAAAGCGATTGGTCTTATAATGAATTATACAATCATGATCGAAGGATGAAATATTTTGTGGGAAATAAATATTTTCAATATAAATGTATGAAAAAAGATAAAAATAACAATAAATATTATGAAGTAACCATTTAAGAAGGTTAAAGGTCTTGAAATATCAAACATTATTGTCCTATGATTAAGAGAAAATACATAAACGAAAATATTTTTGAAAGGAAAGTAAATAATTTTTACAAATATAAGTATGAGAATTTTTTAAATTCTAATGAAGCATAGAGTGAAAGTGGTTGTGAATCTTCAGATGAATACTCAGAATATGAATCTTCTAGTCATAAGAATATTTGTTTTATATAGAGAAAAGCTATTGAAATCCATTATCTTATGGATACGGTATCCAATGAATAATCCTTAACCAATATTTCCATAATAGATAATGAAGAATATTATAAATGTAGAGACCCAAAGCTTGACTTACATGGACATTACATTACTTTTGTAGAATACTTGATACATATCTAAAACAGACACACAAGGATCATAATAGTTTAGTGTCTTTGGAAACTCAAAAAAATAATCTTCTAATCATAGTGAAAGATCTTCAACATCTCCCATAAATATCTTCCCCTTTTGTTTTTTACCTAAAACCTTTCTTTAAATCTTGGGGAAAAGAAAAAATATAATGGGTGAGCTCAAATTCTCAGTAAGGGTAAGCCTAGAGAACATAAAACAATCCATAAACATTTGAATGAAAAAGCTTGAACATAAAATCTAAACATAAAAATCTTGAGAAAAGACATAAATCTTGGAAGTACGTAAGGAATATGTCATAAAGGAACATCAATATTGATCAAATAAAATGGTAATAAAACATGTGATTATGGAAACCATTAAGCACATGATATGATTTCCATAGTAGCCAAGGCATTGCTTCCAAGACCATCTAAGTGGACAAAGACCCTTTCTGAATCGAGTTCACTCCTCGTTCCAGTCCTATATTACTGAAACGAATTAACTTAACATTATACACATGTATATCTCATGAGATATAAATCTTTACCCAATTCATTGGAGGGAGATATAGGTTCCACCCATCTCATAATTAAATCATTCTTATGTGTGGCACAAAATCATAAATCATACATCATAGCATAACCCATGTAATAAAAATGGGATTCATAAACATCAGGACATCATAACATAATACATATAAGATAAAAGGACTTCATAAAAATAATTCAATCATAACATAATGAAATTAATTTAAAAATAGGGATTGAAACAGAACCCTATATTATCTTAGATGGAAACTAATTTTGATAAAACTCTTGAACTCCATTCTTGAGGAAAATATCCTTTATACTTCAAATTTTTTTTTCCTTTCTTAAAATGTCATATAATTTTAAACTAAAAGAATTTGATTAAAAATAAACTTGAAAAATTGTAAATGAAGCTTCATGGAAACAATTTTCTAAAAATCCATTCATTCCGTATAAGTTAAAGAAAAACATTCTTCTCGTACTTTTGTCAGAAAAGTCAAAAAGTACCTCGTATGGTAAAAAAAGATATATTCCTTCCATACGATGTTGTAAAAGTATGAAAAGGGTAAAAATATATTTAATAATACATGTAAGGAAAGTAAACATTTTACGAAAATAGTTTGAGAACATATGGACATTGATAATAAACATAACCCCCCGTAAATACATACGAATAAACAATCTCGGATAAGAATGAGATTGAAATAATTATCCCCTACCTTACGTCTGATATGCTTCGTACGTATCCTAAACATCGGTATAATGATTTAAATAATGTAATTGTATTATTAAAGAATCATATTCATTGTTATGATGTCATAAATGGTCCACTTATTATATTATATTACCCGTTCTTTTGTAAATTCCATGTTAAAGCAGCGTTTTGGGTAAAATCGTTTTATTTATCATACATGTTTGGACTTGTTGTTCTTGATAATATTACTTATATCCTGATTTAATTAATTCCAGAATGTAAAAAATGAATTATATATAATATATATTCATCATATACATATATACATGATAGATCGATAAATGGAATGAAATACATCGTTTATGGATACGGTAGGTCGTACGTACGCATGAACACTGTTTTCGTTTACTTATTTAATTGAATGGAATTAAGTAGATGACATAAATATATATATACATAAATCAAGTATCATTATTATGTCATATATTTCATGATTACTTATTATATAAACTTTATAAACATTCATGAATGTTTAACATGGAGAATGAATCTCATCGCGTCGTGGAGATGGTAGTCCGTACGTACGCACGAGCGATGATACCATACTAATGATCGTGGAATTGTATTTAAGTTTATGTATAATTATTCAGAATCAATATCACATTTCAATAATCATATATAGTTATTTATTTACACCATTATACCCATCCAAGTATGTTGGTGGTCGAAAACAGATTACACCACAGCGTGGAGACGGTATTTTGTACGTATGCTTGTGCGGTGATTTCGTTTTCCATAGGATGGATAGAAGGTGAAATAGGGTTCTTTAATATTTATAATAACATATCAGTATATAATTAATACTTATTTAATTACATTATAATGAGACAACTAAAGAATAATAAGTAGAAGAAGAAAGAAACTTGATAGAATCGGAAGAAGCGATTACCTCTTCTTCGTCGCACCTCCTTTAAAACTTATCCTAAGGAAGTAGAGTTAGTATTTACAGAAGAAAAGAACCTCCATAATGTTTCTATGGAAGTTTAGAAGAGAAATGGGTAGGGTTTGGCCGAGATTAAAGGCTCAAAATGGTGTTAAGAGAAGAGGGAAGGGGTGCCCTTTTATAAGGGAGGAGAGGGGCACCTTTGGAAAAACTCAAAATATTATTTTATAATAAAGTCATATTCGGTTTATAATAGCTCAAAATTGATTTATTTTGAAGATAAAGTGGGGATGGGTCGAAATAATCTCAACCAATAGATTTTATACAGGTTTAGGTTACAATTTTAACCTTATCATTTTGATTTAACTTTAAGTTAAATAATTTTACTTTTACAATGTCTTCTTGTTTTCTTACACTATATTGTTAATAAGCATACAATAACAAGCCAAATGAACCCCAAGTGGTTAATTATTAATATATATATCCTTATCTAAGTCGTTTTTCCTAACCTTGGTTTTTTATAAATAAATTACCAATTAATAATATAATATTTGTTTTAAACACTATTTTATGTCAATTTTGTCACTATTTGGTAATTGATTTTTTTTGAAAATCATAACAGAATGATTAGTTATAAAAAAGTTAATTAAATAAATAATAACATGTCATATTAACCTATAAAATTATTCGAATTCATAAAAAGTCTCAAATTACATTTATTTGGGTATTTATAACCTCAATTATGTCAATATTTCATTAATAAGATAATTAGTGCGTCATCATTTTGTCATAAATAAATTAAATTATTTAATGTCTAAAAATTATAAATTAAATACAATTATGTAGGAAATATTTTTATCTTTCTAATTAATATTTATAGTCGAATTTATCTTATGTATAACCCAATATTAAAAAAAAATTTAGTTATTAAACAATGATTATAACTATTTTAACAATTCTTTAAATAAAATAATATTAAATGTCCTAATCTAATACAAGTGGACAAAAATGGTCATATTATATTCCTAAGGTTGTTTTTTGGTCAAATTACACTTATCCAATAGAATTAGGACATTTTTTGGGTAATAATAATATTATTTTTACCCTTAAATGCCTTATTTACTTTTAACAGTGGTAAAGAAAAGTAAAAAGTTACTATTCAGCAAAAATCATTTTCATCTCATTGAACCATATTTTAGTACTTTATATTAACCTTTTCTCTTGGATTTTCAAAATTCTATTCACAGAAGCTGTAAAATTATGTTCTATGTGAATTTACAAATTCTCCTAGGAGGTGGGTAAAAGACGGTGAAAAGTTCAATAAAATTTTTATATATCTAAAATTATTATAAAATGACTCCAATAAATTACATTGAACTTATATAGGTATTATGTATCAATTTTGACCTAAAACAAATTTAAATAAAATACATAATTATTTAAATAAAAAGTCAGTTTTTAAATAGTAACCTAGTGTTTTCACTATTCATCAACAATTGAAAGTTTTCAGAAAAATACCAAAAATTCACCCTAGGCTAATTTCGATTTTCCAAATCCAAAAATGAAGTCCATTTTGAAAAATAAAATTTCAAAAAGTGGGTATTACTATTCATAACAGCTAGTTTATATAACATATCGTTGTTTAGTGAAACTCGGTATTGCGTACAACATACGCTATCGTGGAAGGTCGCGATGGATTGTAATGTAAGCCAAGTCAGGGGTAAGTGTAGTGCAAGATCCTTTTGGTGTAGTGTACAACACAAGGCATAAATGAAATTAAAAAGAATATTTTTCATAAAATTGTGGGGTGTTACAATGAATCTTCAGATGCAGAATATTCTTCATCAAAAGATAATATTATACCTTCATTGTAATAAGTTTCTCAAATTTCTTGAATTACTTGAGAGTTAAAATTATAAGATATAAAATATGTTATAGAATGAATATTATAAAATTTCATTTTTAACAAAATACCCATCAACACTTTTCAAATATCTTGATAATACACCTCTTGATTTTGAAATTCAGTCAATAAATCATAAGGAAGTTAATTATAAGAAGGATAAACCTTATATGAATCTTGAAAATTTTATTTTTAAGAAAAATGATTTATAGGATAACTCAAGTTCTAAAACTAATCACAATGAAGATAAAAATTTGTTCATTAAGATAAAATCCGAAATTTTGTCCTTTATGAAACTTTTATCAAATTTCACTTCTAGAAGGAAAGAATTTGATAAAATGTATTAAAAAATCCATCCTCTATAAAATAGTTCAAGAATTTTTCATACTCGTAAAAAAAAAATATTTAGTCATAAAGATTTTTTTCCCAAAAGTAATCATTTTTCATGATGTGTTAATGAGGTGGACATTGGGAGATATTTTTTTCTTTAAATAAAACCCATTCCATAGGTTTTCATAAGGCTTATTTTTTAATGAAAATGTGGATTTCAATGATTTAACTTTCTGAAATTTCTGAATCCAAGAATATATATATTCTAAAATTATAATTATTCTATTTTTAAGAAAATATTGGAAGTTTGAACAACAATACATATTACATAGAAAGTGGATGTTCATGGCCCTTTAATAGTAACAACAACTTATTTGAAAATATTATCATGACGAAAGGTGGAAATGTAACCTTCAGAGATAATGATTAGGGAGAAGTTATTTATATAGGTAAAATTGTTCTTTTTTGAAAATCATTAACATAAAAAATTTTATTTTTAAAATCTCTTAAGAAAAACCTTATAATCATAATACAATTATGAGATGAAGGCTACCATGTGAATTTCAAGAATGATAAATGTCTAGTACACAATTCAATGGAAGATTTTTCTATAGGCCCATAGGCATGAGAATGCTTACACACTTACCATAAAACTCCATAGGATCCAAGACCTACCTTGACATTGTAAAATGGAAGATCAATCTTGGTTTGGCATAGAATACAAAGACATTGTTACCTTATTAAGATATGTAAACTCATGAAGAGATGACTTGTTAAGGATCTACTAGAGCTTAGATTTGATTTTCCAAAAGTTTGTGATCCTTTTAAATATGGAAAAAACATAATTCAAGCATTAAATAAATCAGTGAAGACTCAACTTCTGATGCATTATATCTAGTGAATACTGATCTTTTTTTCCAACACAAAGGCGGTGTATTGGATGTAAATACTTTGTATTTTTTTAGTTGGTGATTATACCATATTTACATGGGTCTATTTTATATCAAAAAAATATGATTCGTTTTCTAATTTTAAAACATTTAGATCCCAAGTTTAAAATGATAAAAAATTCCATTTATAACTAATCATTGTGATCATGGAGGATATTTTCAAAATTAATATTTTGAAACTTTTTGTAGTAAAAAAATAATTACCCATAACTTCTTAACTCCTAGAACACCAAAAATGAATGGTGTGTTTGAATGAATAAATAGAATTCTTTCAGAGATATCTAGAACCATGTAGAGTTAATATTATATTACTAAAAACATTTGGGTTTATGCTATTAGTACTACTTGGTGTACTATAAGTAGAGTTTTAGTCTTACCTATTCAGAATAAAACACCTTATGAACTGTGTACTAGAAGAAAAAAATAGACTTTCTTACTTCAAGGTATTTGGAGGCAAAGTATTTATCTGGAATACTAAATATAACTATCATAAATTCAATCTCAAATCCAATGAAAGAATTTCCTTGCGATAATCCACTATTTCTAAGGCTTATTATGTTTTTAACAATGAATCTTGTACCATTGAAGCAATAGTACTTGTTAAATTTGATGAAACTTGTCATTTTGTTTTGAACCAACTTTGACCTACATCATCAGATGAGTTTTCAAAAACTGATTATCAATCATTGATAGAAAATAATTTTAATACGAAAAATATTCTAAATTTTTTTTTCTAAATTATTAAACCTAGAAGAATTTCTACCTTATGTTCATGAACATGAATTCCAAAACCCAAATTAATTGTTTCTTAAGAATCATCCCAATGATAGTATAAATGGTTATGTAAAAAAATATATATGGACTATATGTTCTTTAAGAAATGATGTAGAACATATATAATTTATTTACAAATTAAAAAAAATATCATTGATAGAGCATTAAGTGATAATGATTGGATTAAATCCATGAAAGATGAAGTAAAGGAGTTTAAAAGGAACAATGTATGGGCATTGTTGGAAAGACCTAAAGAAACATCTATAATTGGAGTCAAATGGGTCTTTATAAATCAATGTGATGAAAATGGAATCATATAATGAAATAAATCAAGATTAGTTTCTAAAGGATATAATCTATAAGAAGGAATAGAACATGAAGAAACCTACACACTAGTATCTAGGATTTAATTTATTCATATTTTACATCCCATTATAGCATTATTTAAATTCTATATTTTTAAATGGACGTGAATTGTTCTTTCCTTAATAGATATGTTAAAGAAGAATTTTTTGTTAAACAGAATCCAAGATTTAAAGACAAAAAATATCCTGAACATGTTTTTAAACATACTAATGCTTTATATGGACTAAAATAAGCCCCTAGATCCTAGTATGATAGACTTATATAATTTTTGATACAAAACAACTATGAAAAGTGAACTGCTGATCCAACTATTTTTATAACAAAAGATAAGAAAAATGTTTTGATTGTTTGAATATATATTGATGAAATTATATTCAGATAAACTCAATAATATTTAAAGGATTCATTTACGAATCTTATGAAATATGAGTTTAAAATGAGTATTCTAGGTGAGTTAACATTATTCCTTGGTTTTCAAATTTCATAAAAACTAGAATGAAATTATATATCTCAACATATGTATATTAATGACCTTAAAAAGAAGTATGGATATGACAATAGTAAAAGTATAAGCACTCCAATTGGGACATCAAATTCCCATGATCTTGATGAAGCTAGAAAACCAGTAGATCAAACATCTTTTGTAGTCATGATATAATGTTTGTTATACATAATGGATAGTCATCTAGACTTAATGTTTTTAGTTTCCCTATGTGAAATATATCAATCTAATCCAAAGGAATCTCATTTAAAAGCATTGAAAAAAAATTCATTGTTTAAAGGGAACTAAGGACTTATGATTTTTCTATTATTTTAGAAATGATTTAAAAAATCATTTTTGGATGCCTGATTCTAGTTAATCTAGTGTGGATAGAAAAAGTACATCTGAAAATTTGCATTTCTTAGGAGATTCAGTAGTTTTTGGTCATGAAAGAAGCAACACAATGTAGCACTTTCCACTACTGATACTGAATACATTGCTGGTGGAAGTTGTTGTGCTCATGTGTTGGGGATACAACACACACTCATAGACTATAAGAGGAGTTTTACCAAAACATAGATATTGTGTGTTAATACAAGTTCTATTTCCATGATAAAAAACCATGCACATCACTCTCTTGAAAAACACACTGATATTAGGCATCACTTTCTAAGGGATATCACAAAAAAAGAAGATATAATTCTTCAATGTTTAGGAATTCATGAGAAACATGTTGATATTTTATTAAAATGGTAACAATCTGATAGATTTGAATATATTAAACAAATTTAAGCAACGTTAACTATAAAGTAATCTTCTATATTAATTTTTTGTTGAATATTATCCCCTTGCATTTAGAAACTCTTTTTAATATAAGGATTATGTTTTTTCCATCAAAAAATATTCCTGACTCTTTGAATTATCAGAAATGATATTTTTAAAAATTAGAACTTGAATTTTTAGATTTCTCAGAACGTGAATTTTATGAATTGTCGGGATTTTTTTTCAGAGATGAAATTTTTTGATTCATGGAATCTGAGTTTTTTAATTCTCAGATCCTAGATTTTTGGATTCTCAGAACCAGAATTATTGGATTTTCAGATTTAGGATTATTGAATTCGCAGAACCTCATGTATTTTAATTCTCAAGATTTTTTTGGTACCAAATGTTTTTGAATTCTTCGGATATTTATGAAACCTAAAATTTCTTTTCCTGAATAAAATATTCTAAAAATTATGTTTTTTCAAAATCAATTTTCAAAACTAACAAATCTATTTATGAAAGACAAAAGGTATGTTTTCTTACATAAATTTTCATAATTTATTTTTTACTCATTGGTATTTCTATCATGATTTAAGAAAACTCATCCTGATTTATGTTTCATAAATTTGATTATTCATTAAAACCTCAGATGACGAGAATCTATAAAATCCTTGTTCAGTATTAATCTCTACCGTCCAATCATATCAAGATTATATCAACTATTTCCTTGAATTAGAAATTCAAACCATCATCTCGAAGCCTATATAAATCCCCTTAATCTATTTCCCACATCAGTTTTTAATAATTTTTGTGTCGATGACCTACTCTTCAATAAATAATTTATTTTGTTTGTTTATGTTTCCTTATATTCTAGATTTCACATGAAATTTCTATGAATAATTAGATAGTTTCAAACAAGGAAATAATGGAATTAAAAATATACAGAGAAGGGATGATAAAACTGAATTTATTTTCCATGTATAATTATTTTATTACGAATAATATCAAGGTGAATAGATGGGAACGTTAATGTGTAGCTCTGATGAAGAGTCTGTATCAGGTTTATCCTAACCTTCTCATAGAATTTCATGATACAGATATTTTTTATGAAGTAGGATGAAGGGAAATGTTTTCATTTATGAGATATAGGAAAAAGTATTTATTATCTTTCAACATCATATAAACCATTCGTAGTATTCATTATCATGGTGTTGAAATATTTTTCTCAAAAATTTTTCTAGATAAGATCAGATGTTTCTAGAAGGCAAATGCAATTGAGTGCCTTTGACTCAAGGGATTAAAGTTACTAAATATCAAAAATCTTACAACAAACTTTAGGTTGTTTTCTTTGTGGTTGCAGGGATTTCTTTTTCCGATAAAGATAGACAAAGAATCTATTAATAAAATATATATTTTAATGATGTAATTTTTCTTGAATCTAGGAAAGGTGATACTTATGAAATATATTCTCCAGACCATCAAAATTATGGAGTATAGAACCCTCTAATCATAGATTATCATGTATCCAGAAATCATGTTGTTGATCAACGTTCACTGTTAAGAATCCATTAAAATTACATACAGTTCAAAACCCAAAACTAGTAAGATCAAGCTATTGAGTTATGAAACTCATAGAAGGATAAAATTTCTTATTAGTAGAAAATAAAGAGACGTTTATTATGTTTTTAAATTGAGGTTCAAACATTAATCAAGAATACGTATTTATGGGAAAACCCCATGAAGAACTAGATGAAATGATAGAAAAAATAAATGGAATCTGTAGAGAAATATCCCATTTTAGGAAACCAAATAATCTCTAATAAAGACAAAAAATAAAAAAGGTTTTTCTAATGAAATGGAATCAATGTGGAGAGAGAGGAAGAAGAATGACTAGGAGGGAGATACAACCTTCAGTTTAGAACCAACTGTGGAAAAATCCTTAAAGATTAATTCTTCTAAAGAACATAAAAGGGAAGAAAAAGAGGAGAAGTTGAAGAAGAAAATTTCATAATTAGTGATCTTTTAACCCCTTCTTAAGGATACAAAGAACGCATTTGAAAATATCCTAGTACCAAAATCCTTCCACAATGAATCAGTTCCTTTAAAAACCCAAGGAACAAAATTTCAATATTGGGACTTATTGTAGAAGAATAAGACCAAGAAAAAGAGTAAGAGAGTAACATGTCATCAAAAAAGTGAAATAATGTTAAGAGAAGGAAATTCCATCATAGATGCTATCAATCATAACTTCCCAGGTTGAATCAAAAAATAATAATTTCTCAAGGGAATGATGATGATGGACATAATGAGTTTGATAAAACAACTGACGATGAGAGAAGAAACAATGATTTCATTCATGCTAAAGATATTAAAGGACATGTTGAGAAAGAAGTGGTTGATGAAGATAAGATAATCCAAGTATCAGATAGTGTACATGAGACACCAAATGTAAGGACGGAAATCTCTAGATCTGATAAAGTAAAACATGTGTTTTTTGACTCACCTCAAAATGATGTGGTTGTAAAATCAATGAAAGATGTTGGTGGATCATCCAAGAGGAAAGATGAAGAATTAGATAAATCTTCCTCACTAGAAAATAAGTGAACTTCTGAATCATTGTCTTCCTTGGGACAACATTTCATTGGTCAATCTTTGAAGAATTTAGTGAACCCAATTCCCTTATATCCAAGTATCAATTCAAGATGTTAGTTCCACTATAATTATTTTGAAAAATAGTTTGATCCAAATATATAATCATGGAAATGTTAATGAAGCATTAAGAGTATTTTAAGAATTTTTATATTGGTTGTGATGCTCATAGAAGATCATATAGAGAAATAACCAAGTGTTCTAAGAAGGTAATTTATGATTTGGAATTTATAGATGATTTACATGAATCAATAAAAAATTCCTTTGACCTTTCAGATGACACTGTGAAGAACCTAATATCGAATCTTTCAGAAAATATGAATCAAGAGCAAGTAGATCGAATTCAATTGGAGACAGAACTACATGGAAAGCTTAATTTAGTTTTCTAAAACTAAATAGAGAAACGGAACATAGGTAATTTTGGATGAAACTTTCAAACAGCATAAAGTGGTAGTAATGTCTTAGACGGAAATTCTATAATCTCAAGAAAAAGGTATCAAGACTCTAGAAAAGATGAATCAAGATTAGGATTAGTTTCTCAAGAGGTTTGAGGATTATCACAAAGAGCTGAAGAAATTAAATGAAACCATGAAAAATATCATGCCAAAGGAAAACAAGGTTGAATGATTTTCCCTGACTATTAGATCGTTTATTGTATTTTTTTTCCTCGTAAAAAGTTTTTTCTATCATAATGTAATTTTCTTCCACCATTTTTTCATATATATTTCTCATTTATGTACAATTTTTTTCATTCCATCTATTAATTTTTAAAAATAATAAAGTGGGAGAAAATAATTTTTGAAATAATATTTAGTAATTAGAAGACAATTTTTTATGAGGTGGGGGGTTCTGTTAAGGATATTCTTCATAATAAAACTTTTCTCAAGAAAGAAAAGGTAATTTCTCTATGAAATACTAGAGTAAAATCCTTAGTGATTTTGAAACCTAAGTAAGAGTTAGTCATATTCATCATATGTCATTTGTAAAATAAGATAATTATTTATTTTAATGTTAAAAAAGAAAAATTTGTATTCCTAATATTCGTTTTCTAAAGGTTGTTTGTGATTTTTAAAAAGGGGGAGATGGTAGAGTCAATAAGGTTTCCTTGTGAATTTTCTATTACTCTATGATTTGAAAATCACAAACTCATTTTCCAAAGGAAAGTTATCCTTCTCTAAGAATTATTCTTTGATGGAAAATTATCACTTTTCAATGAAACATTTTATTATTTCCTTGGATTTCAATGTATTATTTAATATATTCTCAAAACCAAGTATAAACACACTTTTATTAAGATATAAGTTAGGGCCCTTTTCAAAAATCTCAAAATATTATGATTTCATAACAACTAAGTCTTCTGTTTTTAGACTTTGAATTCAGTGAAATTCAATCTCCAAATTTTCAAAAATCCAGACTCTAAATTCATTGAAATTAAAACTGAAAATTTTTCAAAATTCAGACTCCAAATTCCTCATAATTCTGACTTCAAATTTTTCTAAGTACAGACTCTTAATTACTCAGAATGTTTACTCCGAACTACTAAAAATTCAGACTCCGAATTCTTTAGAATTTTTACACTGAATGCCTTAGAATTCTAACACTGAATTCTCCAAAAATCTGATTCTGAATTTTTTAGAAATTGGACACTAAATTCCTCATTATTCTAACCCAAAATTATAAATAATTTAAACTCTTAATTCCCTTGAATTCAGACTCTGAATTCCCATAATTTAGCCTTTAAATTTTTTATAATTCAGACACTGAATTATTTAGAATTTATACTCTTAATTCTTTATAATTTATATTCTAAATATCCATTTTTTAATGTGATTTTTCATAAATTTAGATTTTATATTGTATATTTTCAAGACTTTGATTATTTACTATTATTTAAGATACTTTATTTTCCTTAAATATTATCATTTCTTATACATAGTAATATTTCTCATGTTTTTCCTACATAATATGATGTCACACAATTTGTTTCCAAATATCCATGGGTTGAGTGACATGTGTATAGGTCACTCCAAGATTCAAAGAAAAAATATGTCCATTGTTGGAGGGGTCGACTGATGGAATCCTTTTAAATGAGCTCATTATCAATCAATCGATGATCCTAGAGATTACATACTGCGAAGTAATTTTTAGAGGGAGAAAGACTCTCGTCCCTTATGTGATCTTTGAAAATATGTTCAATCATGAACATATCATTATGAATTCTTTTTGTGACTCCAATATTTGTTTAGTACAATCAAGGGCCTCTGGGTATAGGAAGAGAGAGGTCCTGACTACTTTAAAGTTTGAGAGCTTTCAAATATTGAAAGATAGGCTCTGATATTCTTATTGAGGGGTTACCATGGTGTGGGTAAGATATATTTTATTGAAATTATAAATCAATGGGACTTTATCAAAGGTTATTGTAATTCTATATAATTGGTTTAAAATATTTCTTAATGGTTTTATTGATTTTTGTTTCATGTTTTATATTCATATAATTTTTTTAATCAAATAATGTATAATTTTATTATACTTTCATGTACTTATAATTACACTGAAAAATAAGATTCTTTACGCTTTAAGGTATAATCATCCCTTAAGATAATCCTATTTAAGTTTTCTTACATTTAAATTTATTAATCTTATGTTTCTTATAATTGGACCTAGGCTCTTCCACATATACCTTTAAGTATGGTCCAAATATGGTTGGTTAATTTACCTTGTTTAACTTTGTTAAACATAGATTTCTATTTTAGGTTTACGATGTTTTTAAACCCAAAAATCACTCCCTCGTGTATTTGAAAATATACATATTAAATTTAGATCCTTCAATTGGTTGTATTATTAACACTAATAGTGTATAAGAACTACCTTCTAGGGGAGTTCATTTTGGTTTACTTAGAACACCAGAGTTTCAGGTACATCGTCACACAGGGATACCTGAATTTGGGACAAATAAGTTTGTTGGAGTTCAAGAATGAATATGAATTAATTATATTATGTACTCTGGGGAAGGTAAATGTTATAGAATATTCAAATATTATGATTTAATAGAATCACATAGTGTAGGAGGCTTCAGAGAAAATTTCCTCCTTTTAGCAGACCCTAATAAAGCAGGAGGGTATAGTTTTTCTTTTGTCGATGGTGTTGACTCCTCCGCTTCTTGAGTGTGTGAGGGTGTGCTAGCAGGGATACATCAAATCTGAGGTCTCACGTGATTAAAAATCCACATAAGACTCTTTGTATGTTTATTTTGAAGGATATAATCACATAAAACATTTCTAGGGATAGACAATGGTTCTAGTCATGTTGTCAGGTGATGTGATGCATGAGTTCCACGTATCTCCCATAGATGAACATCCAAGTGTGGGGAGAATGTACAGAGTCCAATAGTGGTAGTTTATTGCCTTTAATGGGAAAAAATTTATCTAATATTTTGTATCTGTTCTTAACCTATCATTCACTGAAAAATAACCATAATGATTTGGTAGTTTGGTTTCATCCCCTAGATATCTCAGCGTGGAAAAGTTATTGTTTACCTACAATTTTTTCTACTAGGATTCCACACAAAATGAAGAAAGATGACTCCATTTGGGTGATAGTTTACCAAACAAAAATTTCAAGCACTTATTTTCCATCAGGTAGATGAGTTTGGAAAAATAAATTTGCGTACCTATATAGATGAGAGATCGTACACCTTCATGGGTTTCCCTCAAAGATTGTCTTTGATCATGAAATGTACTTCACATCACGAATGTGGAGTGTCCTGAAAGAGGAATTTAGGAACAAAATTATAATGATTGTAGCCTTTAAACCCTAGTCCAATGTTAAGAATGAGTGAAGTATCCTAGTGTTGGATCACATACAGATGGTGTTTGTGTTAGACTTCAAGTGGATTTGGGAGGATAAACCCCATTGGTAGAGTGTGCGTATAACAACATCTATCACTCTATCATCGGTATGGATCTTATTGAATCCCTAGACGAGAGAACCTTCAGTCCACCCTAATGTTGGACATAGATCAATGATACATATACTATGGGTCCATATATGGTACATGTGTTGATGGATAAAGTCCAAGTCATCTGTGAGAATATGGGGATGACCCAGACCCCCAAAACAATCTTACACAGATCATCATAGTAGTAACATGGATTTCAACCAAGGAGACCATGATTTTTTTAGAGTATCCACATGATGAGGATTATGGAGGTTCGATTTGGGAGGCAAGCTATCCTCATGGTTTATCCGGCCATTTGTGATCATGAATATTTTTTGTGAGGTTTCATTAGGCCTCTCTCTACCCCCATATATAGAGAGGGTGCAAGAGATCTACCTTGTGTCCCAGTATAGGTGATACATCACAACCCCATTCACACCATCGATTACGGTGAGTTAGAGATCGAGTATGGAGGATCCTTTGAGGAGAACATAGTGGAAATTGAGGAATTAAAATAGGGTACCCTGTGTGGACGGACTTTCCCCTTGGTTTTTATATTGTTGCAGCATGATAACACACAGGAGATTTACAGGGAGTGGGAGAGCCATGTTTAAGCTCAGTATCTCAATTTTTAATTTGTCTTTATATAAAATAAATATTTTGTTAAGGGAACGATTTAGTGACTTGGTTTTATCCTTATAATAATTTAAAATATATATATATAGGTATAAGAACTAAGACAGTGTGAGATTTTGTGTCCTGATGTGCTCTAAATTAATTCTATAAAAATACAAAATATATATTTTTATTGATCACATGATGAATTTTAATGAAAATATGGAAAATCTTAAAAATATTATCATATACAAAATCTTATAGAATAGTTGAGTATCAAATGTGTTGTTTACCCATGTCATGACAAATAATGGGTTGGCTACGGGTGTTCAAACACCTCACTCATTGATGGTACATTCTGTTAGTTAATTAATTATTAAATTTTTTAAATAGTTTATTTCAACATAGAATAATATTCTATATGAATATTTATATGGAAAATTGGATTGGGTCATCCTCAAAATCCTCGAATCTATAATATATCTCCCCTTCCACATTCCATTGTAGGTTTTCTTCATATGATGACAAAATGATGGATCAAATCAGATCAGGATACAGTGAACACAAAGAAAACTATCGATCATTTGTGAGTTCATTATTTATCAAAAAACTATCGAAAAACTAGGTAGGACTCATAAATTTTTTATTTACTCCATTTGATTAAATTTTCTGAGTGGATCAATCCTTATTCTTGATTATGTTTTTATTGTGGCTGATGCATGTGATTACTTACCAGTATCAAATATATTTATTCAATGTTTTCAAACCCAAAATCAATGTTCATTATCATTATTCTAGTTCACTTTGATGATAATGAATAAACCTAATTATGGTGCTTTACCCCCAAAATATTCATCATGTTCATCACTCGTAGGACCCTATGGTCCCAGTTAGACATTATAAGGTTCTACTTTGTTTGATTGGACCCCCAAAACCATGATAAATCAAGAATAAAGCACATATCAATGAATTAGGGAAATATATGAGATTTTTTGGGATTTGTTATGACCATTTGGAAAATTGGTTATTAATTAATTGATGGATGAAGGCTTGGAAATGTATGGGTTGAATAGAGGTACTTCGATGGATGGGCGAGGGCTAATTCTAGGTGATTTGTGGCCAGGGATGATAGATTATACCTAGATCCATAAGTTTTTAGATGATTTGAAGAGAAAAATGATTTGTTATATTAGAAGCACAAATCACATATCTAAATACGTGGAGAAAACTTGACTATACACCTTGTACAAGGAGAAAAGCATGGCATGTATCCCCCTTAACGGTGGTGGTGATTGTGGTTTTGTAATATATAAGGATAAACCAACATTTAGTCCTCCTATATTCCATTTACCCCATCACAAGTAAGACAACACATGTGGATGATCACATGGATGAGAACCTGTGTGGATGGACGGGGCCAAGTACATGGTTGTGTATCTAAGTACATAGACATGAGGTCATTACATGAACATTGTGT
Organism: Viscum album; assembly: GCA_963277665.1. Taxonomy (NCBI): domain Eukaryota; kingdom Viridiplantae; phylum Streptophyta; class Magnoliopsida; order Santalales; family Viscaceae; genus Viscum; species Viscum album. Next base: position 1,345,851,881 of record OY728148.1, on the reverse strand, counting down.
CTGATATAGAGACACGAGTTATGATACATAGATAGAGGGGCTGGTACACTAACACAGGGTCCAGTATGTGTACACATACATGGGATCTTGTATGTGTACATGGATTGGGGGTCTGGTACACATACATGGGTTTCGGTTTGTGGACACGGGGTCTGTTAAGTTGACATTGGGTCTAGTAAACAAACACAACAAATATTAACAATTAGAGTCCCAATTAGCTTAGAAATATTCTCTATTCCTCTTAAATGGCATGTAATACTACATGGTATTAGAGCCACCTTCCATCCATGTACACAACAAGGTGGTGGAATGGGACCAAAATTTGTATGGGCCCTCTCACATGTCGTGTTTCCCTTAACTACGTTTGATGAAATATGAATTGTATGTATCTTATTAATTTAAACACATACTTTGGCCAAAAAAAGTAGACTATCTTATGTGTTTTACATGTAGAAAACTATGATTACCTCTATTGTGGATTATGAGCTATTATATTGAATTTTATGGTAATTATTCCTAGTTAGGGAAATCCCAGTGATGGAAGTGATCATACCTGATCACTTGGATCTTCATAAGCAGTACCCTCCAGCCAGCCTAGACAGTGGTGTTCCTTGATATCCTTTTAGAGTGGTACCCTATAGTAAGGCTGGGTAGTGGAGTTCCTTGATAACCACTTCAATATGTAGCCTCCAGTAAGGCTGGGCCGTGGAGTTCCTCAATGAACATTATGATAAGTACTCTCTAATAGGGTTGGGAAGTAGAGTTCCTCAACAACCATTCTACGTTGTACCCTCTAGTAGCGATGGGAAGTGGCGTTCCTTGAAGACCTTTCTGAGTGGTACACTCCAATAGGTATGTGAGTTGTATTTATTCAATGACCTTTTTTACAAGTTCCACCCCTCATGACAATGTGGGGGAGTTCCTTGCTGACCATTTTAAGAAGTACCCTCCAGCAAGGCTGGGAAGTAGTGTTCATCGATTGATATCATAGTGAGATCATTCATTTTACCATGGCATTAGTTTCCTACCTAGAATTTGTGTCCCTAAACTATGTGGTATAGTGATGAAGCATGGATGGACTTGGACCACTACTTTTTGGAATATGTGTGAGATGATGTGCCTTATTAGTAGACTTTTTTAATTGCTGGATACTCTTCTAATAATTACCTATGAGTCAGAGATCATCTTAGTCTCCAATTTGGGAATATTATGACTGAGAATATATATTTATATATATATTTCTATATACTCACCGTTAAGCTTGTTACTCTCCTTTTAAAATATACGAAGATGTGTAGAATATTCCATGTGCTTTTCATGTTTTTCTTCTTTTTATTGTATGAATATACTTTTCTACAATAGGTGTAAAAGACCCGATGGTTAGTTCTTCTACACACCATGTTTATCCCATTGTGTTCGGATTAGGTTATTATAACTCTTGGTTTGGGTTGAGATGTTCTCATTGTCTATTCCTTATATATAAAACATTTTTATTCCTATTGAATCTCTTAAAGGCCCTCTATCAGATTTCATGGTGTCAAAATTGTTATGATTATAATCACCCATGAATGGTATTTTCCCACACATGTCATGTATAATGTAGATTCTAGATTGGTCAGTGTTGACTTCTAAAGTGCTTACAGATATTGTGTTCTTTGGACCATGTATCATGGTCGTAACGTGGGATTAAGGAGATGGGATCTCTAAAAGGATTAATTCTATATTTTTGTTTTCATTTTGGGACATTTTTATGGGTTGGTATTAATTTTTTCTCCTTCCATTTCATTTATAATATTGTACTTTTTTACTTTCTAGGTGTTCACAAAAACATGGTTTACATTATAGCATGGTTGAATATTTAACTCTATACCTCTACACTATTTCATTAAGATTGATATGTTTGTGCTTGCAGATATATAGGTAAATTCTTACCCATTTTTAGTTATGAATTTGATTCTTGTTTCCACCCCATGGACAATGTATGTGGCCTTGAGGTAGTTGTGGCTCGAACCCCCACTTGGTCATAATGTTGAATGATCATGTAATTTGATACAAGTTGAATATAGTGGAATTTATTTCATAGTAGGGGAGCAAGTTACTTGTGTCATTGGTAGTATGGAATTGATTGAATTACCAATATATAATTTTTCACTTCCAAATGGATGTGATATCACATTAATAATTAATTAGGATTGTAGTACCTTCACAAAATCAAAAGTTAAGGTACAAAAATGTAAATCAATATTATTTGGCCATTGAATAACAAAGAATGTATGAATCCTAACACAATTTATGAATCCCTCTTTAGGAACTACCACAAGAAAAGATATTATATTACATGGTGTGCATTAATAGGAATGCATTTCGTTGATTTAACTTTTCATCACCTCAATCGGTACCAATATGGGTCATTTTAATTCATTGATAATATATAAATATTAATTAGAACTATCAAGATAATGGTATAGTAGGTTTCCCATAATATCATATACAAAATTCTACCCTATTCGGGTAAACATGATTATACTTAATTTTTAGACCTATACAATGTCTGATACATGTCTAATAATAAAGGATAACAAAAAATAAATAAATTCTTGTTTATTCTTGTATAAAATAATTTGGTTGAATTTATTTTTAAAAAAAATTTATATGTTTTTATTTTATTTCATGGAAAAAATTTATTAATGAATATTATACTAATATTCTATATTCATTTTATAATTATGGGAATTATAAGTGGATTTAATGACATGGATTTTCAATTTTCTATATCTATTAAGATTTACATTTGATAAAATTAAAATGTTTTTTATCATGTATATTTTTTATAACATGGAATTTAAGACTTATATAGTAGTAATTTTATATATGGTATTTGTGGAACCCTCTTTGGGTGTTTAATCCCTAGTATATCAGCAAATAGGTGATCATTTTTTGAAGTAATCTTCACTAAGATGATTTTGAGAGTTCCTCTCTCCTTCTTCTCACATCCTATAGAAGGGATGTATTATTCCAATAGATCGATCAATGAAAAACATTGAAAATCGAAAAAGGTCTCATTTAGATCAATAAAATGCTGAATCTATCATTAGACTGCGACACTTGCATATGGGTTCTAATTATCAGCATTATCTTGGACTATGGAAGCATGTGATGATGATATCTAGGCATTCAGCCTCAGGGTTCATTAATATAGAGGCATTTAAAATCTTATAATAATACTGTTAATGAGGGTGGGATCACTTGATATGATGAAATTAAGTTTCTTTTGTGATAAAAAATTTAACTACTTGGACCACCGGCTTCCATTGCGCTCCTCGTCACTGATACCATACATATAATTGACAATTTATAAGTCATATCATATCAGTTATCACTCCATCCACATCTACCTCATTTGCATGACATGTTCCATGAATAAATTTTGAGGAAGTAACTTCTAGATACATTATATTTATTAATACTGAATGTTGTATAATAGTAAAATGAACCTCCATATACCGAACAACCTATATAGATTAGGGATTTATGGGGCATGATTCTGAGGATATGGACCACCCATATGCTCAATTTACTATTAAAGAAACATTATTTTGAGGATGTTACATAGAAGCATAATAATCATATTAAGGCAGTGTACACTATTTATTTATCCTCCATGTATCAAAATTTTTAGGAAGAATTATTTTTAGTGTGATACAGTGTCATGACACATGATTTTAATAACTCGTTTCCCTTAAATCTTATTAACTAACTTCTGTTATACACAACGACAAACTAAAACCAATACCAAGATACATTAATATAATAAAACAAAAAATGTAATGATATATTATTTATTTTTATTATTGGTGATCTATAGAAGTATGAAACCTCTCAAAAATGTATCAAGGTGAATAATGAAAGACCATTTTATGCTTGAAAGTAGATTTTCTTAAAAACACTACAAATTAAGAAAGCTAATATGAAAATAAATTTTTAAATAAATATTAAAAAATTATAAAAAGGTTAGTATATGTTTAATTAATATTCTCATATTGTTTAAAAAGAATTAATACATTTTTAGGTCAAAAAATAAGGTTACTAAGATATAGTTAATTCCCATGAACACAGTAAACCACTTATGTTCAATGAGTTATCTTATTAAAAGTGTGTAATTTCATTATGTTATAAAATGAATTGTGATATTATTATCAATGAATATAATATAAAATATTCCACCTAAATAAAAATATTTTTGCACTCTTTTATCTGGTAATTAATAAAATATAATATTATGAACAACTTACTATGAAAAAAAGATTATTCTGCAAACCAATGTTTATAAAAGTGGAATGATTCATTTTAAAATTTAATTTTATATAAACTATAAATTTAATTATATTACATGGGGATTGAATTTAGTATCAAAAAAAGAAATTTTGGAAATAAGGGGTTATTATAATTTTTTAAGAAAACATAAATTACATAATTTAAAACTAGTTACCAATGTAAATAACAAAAATTAAAAAATTAAAAAATAGTGTTTTAAAATAATTGTATCATGTCTAAAAAAATGTTAAAAATTATTATTATAATGTTTATCAAAATTGAAACAATACAAATATCATTATTTATCACTCTTGGTGCAATTTACCCTTGAATAATGTCATCCCATTGATGAAAAATAATGTGTATTCACAAAACATCTTTTCTCTTTACCTACAATTAGGTGACACGTGTACCACATGATGTCACACCTATAAATTTGAATTTTTTCATAGAAATTGATTGTTGTAATACCCATACAACCCTATCTCATTTTAATAATCCTTAAGGTACATAATATATAAACAAACCACTTCAATATAAATTATCTTTCAAAGAGATGATTACTTTTTTCTAGGATATATGAGTGAAATCAAAAAATCATTAGTCAAATGTAAGGGTTTCATAAACTCAATTTTATATTGATTAGGTGTTGGACATTCTTACTTGAATATAATTTTCTGGATTAATTTGATCATAGAATTCTACTATTTTATTGATTATTTCCACAATTTCAATAGTGAATTTTATTCTCATCATCAATAAACATTTATATTATAAAATTATTTCAAAAATAAATTATTAGCACTTGAAATATTAAATCTAATTGTTAGCAATCGATCATTTTCTCTATGATCATATTCATTATATTTAAAGTACATTAATTAATGGAGTAATAATATATTTTTCTGTTATATTATTTATATTTTATTTTACCTCTTTCGATAAAGGAATGTGTTTAAAAATTTATTTGATGTTGATTTTTTGTTAAAATATCCTAATAATGTAAATAATGATATTTTTCATTATATAAAACTTTATATTTATTAGGTTTAATTTTTTTTCATTTAAAGGATACTTAGTTTGAAAACATTTTATTTTCATCATTAAAAAGACTTATAATTACCTTATAAAACATTATTTTCAATTGGATTTTCCCTTCATCATTTGTAACAAATTTTAAAATAATTTTGATAGATGTTTCTTATGTTCACATCTATATTTCCTCTATGGGTTATCTGTCAAAAAGTGATGTCTTTATCACACAATATATTTTAATATGATTTTATTCCTTTTTTAAATCTATTTTGTATATCCTATTATTTCTTATGATGTTTTTCTATGATATGTTGGAAATTCGTAAGAAACTAAGTCCTTTCTTGTGTTCTATAAGATATGATAAAAATTGAATATAATTTTTAAACTTATAAAATCACAGTGATGGGTGGAATGCTATATATTCCTCCCATTTATTATTTTATGGTGATATTTAATGTGATTTTACATAATTTAAAAAATTGGTGTAGTCACTCAAGTGTGGGAATAAAGAGTTTTCACATATTTTTAGGATTAGATATACAAGGTTTTCCAATAGAGTCATATTCATAATTACAATTATCTAAAAGGTTTTCATCTGTATTAATTTTAGAAACATTTACATGTTTTCCATCATGTGGTGACACATTTACAAGAATATTTTAATTTTCAATATATTATATGTTTTCATGTTGTGCCTTACTTTTCAAAAAAATCAATCTTACATCACACTCTCAAGGTTTATGATTCTTGAGAGTTTTTCGAACTATTACATCAATTTTATTACTAATTAATGATATTTTTGTGATATGATGTTTCTAAACCATGTTTTATGATTACCATATTTTTCATCATGATATTTTTTATAATATATTTATCTCCTAAACATGTTCTTTTTGTTTATGATCTGGTACATTATGATATTTTTTCCATTACTTGGGATTTGAACTCATCCCATTAATATGTTTTCATTCCCAAGGTTATAAAATTTATTATATCATATGAGAAGTTTAAAATATAGGCAACAGGATCATGATTATGAGTAAAAACGTTCAACTATTTTAATATAAGAGTGTTATATATCGAATATCAAAGAAACAAAATCATTAGGTCTATGAGCTATGAGACTTATTGTAAGATATATTATCTAAATCATAGACTTGATGTAATATTTATGTTATTTATTGGTTGGGAATATTTTTTCCCCTTTACATTCCATTAAAATAATTAGTAATCATAGAAAATTGTATATTCCATAAGAGATCAAAACTATCAAACCAATCTTGTCCTAATCCACTAGTTTTTATTATTCAGTCTATACAAAACCAATACTAGACTAACTATTTCCGTGAATCACACACAATGTATCATCGAAGGGAAAACATCATCATTAATTTCAAAATCAAAATAATATTTTTCTCAAAATTCCTATGATATTATCATAAATAAATAAATAATAATGATAACTAATTATTTCTCATAAAAATGAAATCACATATATCAATATACCCTATAAAAAAATAGAGTTATGGGATCCCTTAGAACACAACAATACCTCTTAAGTTGTTTCTCCCCAAATTATTCCCATGGGATTCAACAAAACCCTTATTAATTATAAAATATAGACCCAGAATAAATCATATGAAATAATTATGAATTTTTGAACCTTGATGTTTTATCTCTATTGATATCTTTTACCCAAAATTCTATAAACATCAGGTATCATATGATATTTAACGAAAAACATTCCAAACTGAACATTATACTCACCATATATAGGTTTCACCTTTTTAATAAAATTCTGCATACTTTTTATATTATTTATATTCTTCTTATTGCATCATCATTTAATAATGGAGTGGAGAAATCTACCCTCAAAATGATTATTACCAGACTATATTACTGATTAAGTACTATTTTTAATAGATGTGTATCGCTGTACTATATTATTTCCATATTCAAAAAAATGATTCATTTATAAGATAATATGGTTATTAATCCCACATTCCCAAAAGTATTATCTTGTATCCCAAACCTTTTAATCACACCCCTATGACTATGTAGTGATTCATAATTTATTTCCTCCCATTACCAATGTTTTTAATAAATTATGCATTATAATTTAACGATAATGAAATATTGTTTATCCATATATAATATATTATTTTTAAAATATATAAATTTAAAAATATCAATGTCAGTTGTTTGGATATTTAAATTTTAGGTGGAGGGGATTTGTGGTGGTAAATATGAAGATGATGTAAAAAGGACAAAAATACATGGATTTTTAAGCACATTAGATCACTAGTATTTATACAAAATAAAATATTAACATAAAATTTGCATGAATGTATTTAGATGGATTAGTAAAAATGTGGGTTACATCTATTCATATAAAAAATAGTTACATTTTAACCATTTATTGACCCAAATGTTGTGATCTCTTTATAAAATAAAAAAATTTCATTATCATGTATAAAATTCATTCTATTGATAATATAACACATTTCTAAAAATTAATTGGAACTTAAAAAAACTATTGGAATTATTTTTTTTCTAAAACAATTCAGTTTTCTCAACTGTGATATAATTTGAGTATCATTCCAAAACTAGTGTATCTAGTGGTATTGTAAAATTTTGGGACAAAACCACTATATTTCACTTCCTATTAATTGGAACAATGAAAGTTCATTTGGATGTTAAACTAATGAGATTGTTTATAAAATTTTGAATTAAATTATGGTTCTTCTCATCATCATAGTGTATTTAAAGATAAAAATCTTCATAGAGATAGATGAAATGATAATTCCGAATCCATCGATCATCCATTTTTCTTTTGATCACGAGATAAACAGTAGGTGATAGTTTTGAGGGAGAATAAAAAATTTCATTATTATCAATATTTTTCACATATTTAATGTTTCTATATATTTTTGGGATTTTTATAATTACTTTTTTTTGTATCTTGATTTAATTATAAAATAATATTTTCATCATGATTTACATTCATTAAATATTTGGGCCTTGTTAATTGAAATAACACCAATATTAAAAATAAGAATCATAAGTTTCTATAATTTTAAAATAAATGAATCAATTTCTATCCCACAAACATTAAATTATTTTGTTATATATTTTTTTATAACATTAGTAAAATATGGAAATTGTTAAAATAATTAACACCTAAAGAAATATATGTAAATGAATTAAATTAAGGGTAAATAGGATAACTAGGATTTCAGACAACCTCAACCATCGATATTATCTGAATATAAATGTAAATGATTAGAAAATTAACAAGGAATAGTATAATGTAATCATGGAATTGTCACCTTATTAAATTTCTTCTAAAGAAAAATTTATTTAATAAAATAAATATATTATTTTTTTTCCTTTATAAAATTCAATATTTTTTTACACCCACCCCCACTTTTGGATTATTGTTTTAAACCATATAGATATTCACAAATTAACCATTATAAAAAAAATTTGTTATGACCTAGGGTATTTAATATATAATATTTAATATTTTAAAATACTTAATATTAAATGTAATGATAATGAATTCACCCTCACGTGAAAAACTAAGTGTTCTATCATACTTGAATTTCAAAAAATGTAATCCTTATATATTTAAAAATACCATTATCATAATTCACGATTCTATTGTTCCATTCACTTGAAACATGAAATGAATATATTATTTCAAAAAGAATCCATGATTTTTAGAGAATCCATTTATCTTAGGCTATGATAACAAACAAACGCATGTCATAGTATTTTTTCAAATACATGTTCTTATAATTCTCCCACCGAGGGAATAGACTAACATACCATTAGCGTGTTATTTACCACACCCCAATAGTTTTCTTAATCATATATGATTAAGAAACTGAATTGTAACATATTTTATTGACCATACACCCTAACATTTCACAGCACACATTTAAATTTTTATTCCATAATCTAAAAAATCTCATGTAAACTCAAATTGCAAAAAAACCACCAAAGTAATTTTATAGATAATGGTAAAATAGATAGTCTCATTACCAGTGAAAGGTTTTTCATAGAATTCGTGTGACAATTTAAAATATTAATATTTATTAACACATACCTTGTAATTCTTCATAAATTAGATCCAATAAAATGATAACCACTATTATATTAACAATGAAAAAATTGAATAATTTATTTGTAATATTTTAAATAAGTAAATCCTTTTTCATTTCTCGGAAAACATTTTTCAATAAAAAATTATGCACATGATATTTGAACTAAATTTCTACAAATAATTCAAGGAAACATGCTATATTCCACATCAAAAAGGTAAACCAATACACTATAACTCATAAGAATGATACTATTTCAATACACACTATAACTAAAAAATCCATAACCATATTGGAAAATCCATGTTATCCAATATTTCAATAATAATTTTTATTTATCGGAACAAATACAGATTATATTAAATGTTTCGATAAGTCCTTTCTATATATACCAATGATATATTTTTAATGACATTGAAAGCATTTTTATAATATTTTGTAACATCATATCATTGTAAAACTCTTCCAACTAAATCTAAGATATCTTGTGGACTCATGTGCCCATATATACATTCCAGACACTACTGATTAGCTTTATGGGTAAGAAATAATTTTTTGAGATAATAAAATATCAAAATCATTATATAAAATGAAAAATAAATCCTATAGAATTTTTACCATATATAATATGATAGTTTGATATTGAGTTAATTTAAAAAATTAGAAATAAATATATAATAAATTTTCAATAAAAAAATTAAATTCATATAGGTTATAACATTATACAACCCCAGAAAGATTTATCCATAATGAATCACTCCTCTTTTTTATTGAGGGTTTCTTTATTAATGATCTATTTTTTCCATTTGTGCCTCTTCTATAACTTTTTAATGACATTTTGGGCATTTGGGTCATATAATGTTGATAGAGTGATATGGTTTTTGGGGTATATGATCCAACAAAATAAATTATTTTCATACTCTATGGATATATTTCAATGAAATTTCTTCTATAATTAACCATAGTTTAAAAAAACATTCTTTAAATATCATCATCATCATCTACTATGGTCTGACATGTTTTTTGGTCTGACACAAATAGATATTTTTACCACGTTCACTTTTTGTGTTTGTCTCATCTAAATGAGGTGCACTCGTATTAAAAGTACAATAGTTATTTATTCAATATAACTATCAATGAATCCTTTACTGTTACTTTTCCTCTTATTATAGTTCCTCTATAGGTCTCTCCAAAACATTATACTTGTTATGTATTTCATTATGATTCCCTATATTTTCTCAACTTTTAATTGTCCCCCAATACAATTTTTCTGTATCTCATATGAATGACCCTACATCCGTCCAGTTTGATGGATTACATAGTGATTTATGTCATGGTGGTAGTTTCATTGATGGTGAAATGGCTCAGAGATCTAGTGTTTATGGTTGGTGATTCTAATGTGGCTTAGAATGTGGTGAAATGGTCATATATAAGGGATTTAGGGATCTAATCGGTGAACTCATCATTATAATATTCAGTCATGGCATAAGTTGGACTTCTTCACAACATGTCCCATATTACGACAACAATGCCCAATGTGGTAGGCTGATCTTCTTTATATATCCAGGATGATGTTTTTATGTGGAAAAATATTGGTTTTGTGGTCCCAAGGAACAATGATGTGTGTGGTGTGTTTGGAAGATTCCATTATTGGTCTCAAGGTAGGTAACATGATGGATTGTGTGGGGTAGAATTCATCACTAGTCCATTGTAAGTTCATTCAGTTTATTGGGGTGGATCTAGTATTATGGAAAAAGGAGGGTCTAAAATGTACTCATAGAACCTACTTGTTTTTTCTATTAGATTAACATTAAACATTCATTAATATATTTTGTTTTGTTTCTAACACTTACCATTATAACATGGCTTATAATCGGGTTCCTACCAATCCATATAAAATGTAGGGTTATTCCATGTTTCCCAATGAAATTTCAAAATTTGTTTTGGAAAATTAAAATGATTAGTATATATGACATCCCAATAGAGATTTCTGATCATGATGATCAGATAAATGTTATGAAAATAATATAAAATAAATTTTCTCTCTACAACTATAACATATAAAATATTCTAAACATTATGTGTCAAACATTACTAAGATCCTCTTATTATCTCTCCATTTTTTGATCTGTGGGAAATAAATTACCCAATCCTAATTCCTTTACAACTAATGAGTTGAATATATAGCATGTGAGTACAAAACCTTATAGGCCCACAACATTTATTATCTAAAAATTAAATACTATAATTTTTTCAATAATAGAATATTTCTAATTTGATAGTTGTCCAACAATGAATACATTCATATTCATTGGTGTATTAATGATTAAACAAAATAGTTGAATTTTACAGACATTATTTAGTACCAAAATATGAAACAAAATATCCCATGATATGTTGACACGAATAAAGAATGATTTTCACACAATATTTTATACTCTAATTGTGACATAGTTTACTAATGTATTGATAGTGTGTCTAAATATATCTCATTGTGGCTAATGTATTATTATAATTAAATAGATCTAATAGGTTGGTCATGTGACCATACATAGACATGTTACATGGAATATAACTAGGTAGAATTTGTAATAGGTTAGTTTTGTACCCCACTAGTTCCATGGTTGGAAGAATATCACCCACAACAATTTGATGGTAATACACAAAAATCATAACATGGTGAACATAGTTTATTTAATAAATACAAATATTGGGTATTATTGAAAATTATAACACCCCATGAATTTAAAATAATAAAAATATATTTGATAGTTTAAATGAAACACGACAATGAATTAGCTACAATTATATACAATAATGAGTTCCTCTGATATATATTGTTACATGCATGGAAAAGTTTCATCACACAAAAACAACCCATGATATATTTTAACATTATAAATTAGTTGATAAATTAATAGTTATGTAAAATATTAACTATTTTATAATAAATATATATGTATTGATCTATATAAATTATTGATAAATTTTTATTAAATAATCAGTCTATTTTTTGTAAAGTTATTTTATTCTTCCAATACATGTTATCATTAAAAATTATTTTTAATGATTATTATTGAAAAATATATAAATAATATTTAAGAACTATTATATAATATTTTTTCAGAAATTAAATTCATTTTTAGAATTCCAATATAAAAATTCACTGTGGTATAAATTATGAGATTTTTTAGAAAATATTTATTTTTCTGTGAATTGTGTAAAATACCAAACATTGTAAAACATCATTTATTTTCAACAAAATTATGTATTATAAAAATACAGTTATTATTTAGAAATTATTTTTATTGAAATGAATTATATTTAATCCTCTAACATACTTTCAATAATCTCTTAATTTGGTTGTTATAAGTTTTTTTGGGGGTTAAGAATGAGTTTTTCTAAAAAAACTATTTTAAACTTTGTAATAATACTCATTGTTAATAAATAATTATAAACCTTATGGGTAGTTTTTAAATGATATATATATATATATATTACATATCATTTAATATTAATTTAGTTTGAAAACATTATAATTTTCAGTCATATAGTTAAAATAGAATCCCATTTTTTTAAAAAAATACTCTTCCTAAAAGACAGTTGTCTCACCGTGTCTGTGGGATTAATATTAAATTAAAAATTTCCACTTCTACAAATAGGATTTGAAAAAATAGAAACAATATTATGAAACTAAATAATTTTTAATTTCTAATATGGTCAACTAAATTTTTGAGCAAAATGAATAGTGTCTGCTGTAAAAATTAATTATCGCATTAAGGTAAAAATCGATTTACCAGGGGACTTAAACTAGATTTAAAAGAGTAAAAATTACCAAAAATATTAAATTAATTACATTTAATGAATTTATTTTGAAAATATAATTAACATTTTAGGAATTATGGCAGTACCTTTCTACTTTAATTTGAATATAATCCATATTATATGTTATGTAAATAAAAAGAAAAAAAATACTTTTCATATTTTTATTTTCTATAATGATTTAGGATATTGACAATAAAAAAATAGGATTTGGTATATATATTGATTATAAACATTATTTAATTTTTTAATCTTAATAATTTATCTATAATTTTTAGAGGTGAAATAATAAGATATAATTTTTATGAAATATCAAAACAAAAATTTTTTAGTGAGCAATTAAATGAAATAAATTATAATTAAAAAATATTAAAACTGAAGTAAATTGATTGAATAATTATGTTAAATTATCATTTTAAAATAATATATAATTTTACATAGTTCTTAGAATAATATATTCTGATTTTACCATTTTATTTATATTTATTTAATTCAAATTAAATGAATAATATGAAATTTTTTATTAATGTTATTTTATAATAATTTATTTTCTATAAAAATAATTAAAATTACTAAAAACATGTCATCATTAAATATATTGTTATATTTTGATATATATAATATATTTCCCATAAATGGACAAATTGTTGTTTTATAATGAATATATTGTCCCCCAATTTTTAAAAAACATGGTAAATTCGGTTATGGTTAAAGAGTTTTTTTCACATTATATTCATTTCTGTAAAAAATAATCATAAAAACACATGTGATTTTAATTTTATAAGTTTTATTTGATATTTATATTTAGTTAGTAAAAATAAACTATTAATTATCACTTTAATTTATTCTTAATGTGAATATTACAAAGGATAAAAAACTAGTTTCCGTAGTGAAAACCAATAATGGTAAAAAGAAAGAAACATAGAAGTTATGGAAGTGAATTTTTAAAACATGTGATTCATCTCATTGTTTAAGTATCTATCATCCATATCATCCATATAAATCATTAATAATAATTTTTTTGAAACTCAATATTATATTAACCTCCCAATTGTAAACACTTTTGAGTATTTTTAAGATTGTTGTTCCTCCTCAACTATATATAGTCACTCAGTATCCTCATTTATTAACTCTTCTGAAGATAATTAGATCATTAAAAACATTCAAAATTAATATAAAAACATATCTAAACTCATCATTGTATCATTATTTTGGGTATAAATCCAACCATTAAATGGTTTAGTGGAAACCCAAAGAGGAAACCCAAAAAAGATGTGATGTTCTTCATTGAATGTCATTATTTTTTTCATCATCCACCTCCCTAAATTATTATAATACCATAATGATCTAATATAAAAAGTATAATAAATATAATAATTTTTTTTAATTTCAAGGGTGAAACCTAAAACCACATGCACTTCCATCATGTGGGTAATGAAATCATCATATGTTCGTATGATAGAATATTTCCTTACGAGATGATGTTCTTCATTTTACATTTCAATTTTCCATGGTTAAGTATCATGATAGATAAAATGTTTTTATTTTATATTAAATAAAATAATTACAGTCAATAAATAATTATATAATACATAACATTTTATCTTCTATTCCATAATGGATACGATAACGTTTCTCATGTATACCACATACTACCTCCTTGTAAAAAAATATGGTTTTTTTCAATAAAACGTTATATTGAAGGTAAAAATGATAAAAAAATAAACATATGTTATTTAAATGAAATATATTTTATTTCAATTATATATTTATAATTATTTAAATATAATATATAATTTTATTATACCATTCTCCACAATGAAAATTGATTACATCATTCATGGACAAGTGGTCTATCACCTCCTCGAGGTGATGTGATTCCTTTTTTCACCACAAAATAACACAAATTCCATATATATATGTATATATAATTAAATATAATTATATTTATGATATTATGATCATTCTATAGAGATAAAATATTTATTACATTGTTTCAATAATTATTATTAAAAAATTGAAATGTTACTCATGCATTTGTATGGTCTACTCACTTTTAAAAAACATCATTCATGATGGGTTTAAAATGAAAAATTTTCTTATAAAAATGATAATTATTTCATGATTATTATTTTATATATGTTTAAATAATTACCCCTTTGATGATATTTATCCCACCTAAGATGTTATTGACACACATGTTGAATATGATCAGAAATTACGACCTGAACGTATTCAATTAAGTTAGTTTATATTACATGTTAAAAGGGGGGAATTGATAATATAATTTAAAAAATGATCACAAGATAGTAAATAATTAACATATGTTTATTATCTTGTAATATTATGACACACGTGACAATTAAGACTCAAGGTGAGGGTTTTTTATCTCAATTTTATTTCTGTGAGATATATACAATATTCACCAATTATTTCTACTATGAGGTGTATATACTGAAAATAAATTTAATGTATGAATAATAGAAATAAATTTTTTTGGATTTAGATATACATTTTTTGATATATATATCATGGGTATTATTTTTCAAAGTTACTAAAGCGGTGAGAAATGTTTTTCTCAATTTTCCCTCTTTGAGAAGTATGTTATGCTATACAAATATCTTCTTTTATAATGTATATATACATAGCTTTTGACTTGTTATATTCTAAATTTAATTGTTTTCATAAAAACATATGTTTAATTGAATGATATTATTTAATAGGAATTAATATTCAAAGTTACAAAAAGTGTAAGAGTCTTATGTTACAATCTCATCAATTATTATTGGGTTGTTTATGATTATGCTCCCAATGACAATTCCTATGATCCATATCTCAAGAAACAAATTATTTATATTATCTTATGGTAATTTATGGTATTATAATATATATTTAATATTTTTAAACATAATGGTACTTATAAAAACATAAAATATAATTTTTAGAAAATCTGAAAACATTTCTCTCATCGGTTAGAAGTAAAAAAAATTAAATATATTTTCTAAAAACATATTAAAAATAATATTTAATCATTTTAAAATAATTTATTGATGATATTTTTAACATTCATTTTTTAAATGTATTTTTCCAAATGAATATTTTTTTCATTTTGAACCCGAAATTTTTTTATCCTTTAACCCTGAAAAATAAATGCACTTTTATAATATATATATAGAATTAACTCCTTTCATGACCATAATTTATCTAAGGATTACTTTGTATATTTAAAATAATTTTAAAGGACTTTTTTCGCAATATTCTGAATTTTTTGGATTTTTAAATTCTCTTTTCAAAGAAAACAATTTTAGAAATATTTTTTATTTAAAAAGTGACTTTCAAAATGAATATTATATTTTCATCAACAATGTTCTTAATGAAATTTTAACAGTCTCTATATTCATCAACAAAAAAACCCTTGTTTTTACTTGTCCTCTGGTATGGATATTGGGCATTGATAGTGTCCTTATTCTTTATCAAGATGGAATAAGAATTGGTTCAAAGATATTTCAATGAAACTCATTTCTATTCTATGGGATAATCATGTTTCAAAGAGATCCTTACAAAACATGTTTCTTTTCCCTGGTTAAATCATGTTTAAAATAAATTTTCATGAAAAAAATTTCTTGTCCATGGGTTAATCAAATTTTAAATGGAATAATGATTGTTACTATGAGTAATTTGATGAAATTATATCTATATGTACTTTATTAATTTTATTGTTCTTATATATCTATATAATATGTTGGCCCATATAGCACCTAGGGGGATATTACGACCTATATGATGGTGTAGCCTAGATAGTGTTTAGTTATTACATTATATATTAAATGGTGTGTGGATGGGATTTCAATAAAATGTATTAGGTAATGTACTATGCCACGAGGGGAAATAAGAAGGGTGTTACCAAATGGTTTCTCATATAGATTTTACCCAGCACATATTATTTCTAACAAGGGTTTAATATTATTTATATGGGAAAAAAATCTAAGATACAAACACATTTTTTTATGATTTCCTTGGTTTCATAATTATTCATATGAACAATATTGATATAAAATTTCTCCTGATTATTGATTAAGATTACTCTTACAATTACCATGTTTTCATATTTGATTATATATGTATTTTTGTGTATGAGTTATTTCACCAGTCTCTTAGGAACTCTGATTATATTTTCATACCCTTATGCACATATTATGCTCATTGATGGTATTAAATTTCAAATTATTATGATTAACCTTACTAGGAATTTGTTCTCACCAAAATTATGTTTCTTTTTCCCAAGGTAACAACTAATTTGGATGAAGGAATATTTTATAGATGGGATTTTATATGGATTATTAAGATGTATTAATGTAAAAAAAGTTTTGTTATGTGGGAGAATTTATTATATATTGTCATGTGACTCTTTTATAAAGGTTTTTTTTTCTAAATCTCTAAAACTATAAACCTAAATGGACTCATGAACATAAGTTATCCTTTTTTTATTTTTTTCAAGTTTTAGATTTGAAAAATTGGGTCAAAATTGTCACCATAAAAGATGAAAATATAAATTTTATGATTTTTTTCACTGAATCGTGTATTTTATGGTCTAGGATTTTATAGTTGGCATCAATGTATATTTTTATATAACATTGTCTATTAGGATGTTTTCTTTTGTGGTTAATTAAGAGGCATGGATACCATCATATATCTATAAGACAACGGTTGATCACATGTTAAAATTCATAGGCACTCTATTTGGTTGTTTTATGTAGTCAACATATTGATGCTATTTATAACATTTTGGGAGATCTTTTGTTGGGTTGGGTTATCTGTGTTCCCTTGGATAAACATGAACTGTTATTCAATGAATACCTATTTATTTTTCTATTGTATTTATAATATAGGCAACCAAAAGACTTGGGGATGACCCACCGCATCCAAAAAGGTTGCGAGGAATGAATCCACAAATGAAGGTAAATACATGTTTAGTTTATACTATTGACCTACATGATTTCCATGTTATTATGAAATTTTTATAGGTAAATATTATGTTTATTTCGGGAAAAAATGATATTTTTTATGAATAATTTTTTATTTTTCATGGAATAATACATGATCAAATCCTTATAAAGTTTGTGTTCTGAACATAGTTATTGAGTGATTAAATAATTTTAATGGTAGTTGTTTGTGGAATTATTTGGTTTCAACCTTGGGTAATACTATTTAGATTTTTTGATTACGGTATAACGAATTATTTGTTTTACTATGTTCTAACAATTTGGGTTTTGGATAATTTATAAATAGAATAAGAATATATTGTTATGATTTTTTGATTATTTGGTCCTTTGAAATTTAATTTCAGTTCTTTAGGAATTAAATAATCTTGTTGAAAAGTAATCAATTTGAGTAAAAATAATATAATCTGGTGAAAATTTATTAAAGGATGAAATTATATTCATCATGTAATTATATTTCCATATTATCTTAGTATTTATTTCAATATAATTTATAAAATCTATAAAAAATATTGAAAAAAAGGTATTTTACTATTAACATCATTTTTTGTGAACCAGTGGTGTTTTTTATCATAAAAAATTCACATTTTTAGGCCATTATCTATCCATTGATCTCTTACATGCTTGTGATCATAAACATCAGTCACTCTATATAATTATTATAGTTTTTTTCCATTCCCACCTACGATCTCCTAGTTGGAAGCCCATTTATGTGTTATTGTATAAAAACATTATACTTTGTATCTTATTAATAAGATGTTTTATTAAACCTGTTTACGTTTTCTGTTTAAGACAAAGTTAAATTCAAGTGTCCACCCTTTGATTACTTAGATAAAGTTATAATTGTGGGGACATAATTTGTTAAATGTGGGAGGACGTGACACCCAAATATTTTAAAAGAAGAAACTAATATTTTATAGTGTAAATTACACTCAACACTGACTTATATTATGTAACATTAACACCGTGTTTCTTCGATAGATTGCGTTACACAAAACAATATGTTTTAGCTAATATAAACAACCTCATGTATTTTTTAACATTATAACATAGCCATTAAATTAGTGTGTCTAAATAGTAATAAATACATTATAAAATATATTAATATAAACAATTTTCTTACACAATGTAAATTATTGACAATTTTTTGTAAATAATCTATCTATTTTTAGTAATGTAATTTCTTTCTTCCAAAATATGATTATGGAAAAAAAAGAGTTTTGACTCTTTTCATGAACTAATTTTAAAATGATATTTGGGAATTTTAAGAAAAAATATTTTTAAAATATAATATAATTTTTTAATCAAATTATAAATATTTAATTTTTTGGTAATTTTTGGATTTATAAGAAAATATTATTTTTTAGTAAATAATGATAATTTTATATTTCACTTAAGGAATTTTATTTTCAATTAATTATCTAACTTATAAGACCTAATACATTTTGGATATATTTTTAAATAAACTAAGTTATATTTAATCAAATTAATTACATTGAATCAAATTAATATTTTTTAGTATATTTGTATTTTTGGTTTAAAAAGTGGGCTTTGTCAAAACTATTTTAAAATTCATAACGATTATCCATTATAATAATATAAAATAATTTCCAATAGAGAATATTTTAAATGAAATTTATATGTAAATATATATCTCAATATATATTAATTGTGTTTCATGAAATAACAATTATTATTCATATAGTTAATAAGGAGTCTCCTTATTCTAAAAAATACACTTTCTAAAATCACAGTCTTTCACTACATATATAAGATTAATGAGAAATTCAAATGTTTCAATTTTAAATTTTTAATATGGAAAAATTTTATTCCATATTTGGAATCGTAATAATTTATAATGTCTAATATGGTAGACTTCATTTTTAACAAAAAACAATAGTGAATGCCAAAAAAATTAATTACCATAGTTAAGGTAAGAATTGATTTAGCTGGGGGTTAAACTAAAATTATAAGAGTAAAGATGGCCTAAAATATTATACTAACTATATTGAGTGAAAATTATTTATATCTTTTATCTAAAATTATATTATATATTTAATTTATTTTTCACATGATTTAGAGTATGAATCATATAATAAGTTTTATAAAGAAAAGGCCACAAAATAACACTTTCTTTCTTTAACTAATTTAATATATTTTGTATATGGAGAAAAAACCATTGGTTATATAAATAATTTTAAAATATAAATTATATTTTCTCATAATAATTTATCTATAATTATTTGAAATGAAATAATTACTTCGAATGATTATAAAATGCTAACAGAGTAATGATTTAATTAGTAAGAAATAAAATAAATTATAAAAAAATATTAAATAGTAATGAAATTGAGTGATATACTATGTTAAATTAATATTCTAGATGTCTACATCATGTTTCATAAGATTAAGCATAATATATATTCTAATAACATTGTTGTCTTTATATTTTTTTTTAATTCTGTTTAAATGAATAATGTCAAAATTGAGATTAATGTAAATTTTTAATATATTTTGATATATTATATTATTAAAAATTATTAAAATACTATATTATTAATATTAATTTATAAATAATAATAAATATAAATATATACACATTAACAGAAAAGTTATCTTTTATAATGAATATTTTTTTTCAATGGTTGGGGCTAAAGCCTCATTTTATTATTAAAGCAAACGAAAGACCTCATTTTTTAATGAATATAATTACCTTTAATTATTAAAAACATGATTAGTGTGGTTATTGTAAAATTGGGGTTTTTTCAAGTTACATACATTGTGTTAAATCTAATTTTTAACACACATAATATTTTCATTATATAAATTTGATTTAATATTTCGAATCAGATTTTATATAATTACTAATAATTCTCACTTTAATTAAATCTAAAAGGATAAATGACCAAAGTTAGAAAATTAGTTTCCATAATGAAAACCCAATATAGTAAAAATGAGGAAATAAATAAGTTATGCAAATAAACTATAAAAAAAGTGTTTCATTTTGTTTCCTAGGTTTTTCTAGATCATATGAACCCAATATACCTTTATTTTTCATTTTTTAATTCACTTTAGTTAATAATGACCTCCCTGTTGTTTTTAATCACTGATGGTTTTTTAAAATACCAATGTAGTAAAATTTACTGATGAATCATTATGTTACAAGAGATGAAATGTCGTAAAAAGTTTACATCCATTTTCTTCAAAATGAGTTAGAACTGTTCGATGGATACCCAACCACATGCCACTATTTTCAACTCCTTTTTGGAAGGACAATCCACCACTATATTTTCTTTGGTATTTTCATGAGTTATTATATGATTGTACATTGTTAGGTGTTTAGGACAGTCCATCCATTTGGAAGTGAGAGGCCAAACAAGGTTCACAACACAATTTTTGAGGACTTTCATGATGGTGGTAGAGTATCTTTCTTTCATTATATTTTTTCAACCATGGGGTTTCATAAACTCAACCATTATAATGACACTATACACCTCAGCTTCTAATGATGAGGCATATCCACAAGAATCATGATAGCATACAATGACCTGACCATTGTGATCTATACACACCACTCTACAACCTTAAGGGCCCATGTTACCCATTGATATATCTTCCACATTAATGTTGATCCATACGAGGATGATAGATTTCATGAACACATCTAAAAATCCCTTCATTTGACTATATTTTTATTCAATTCAAAGACAGTGAATAATCATAAGATCCTTGACATATTAGTGGAAGTTACCTATTTTGGTCATACCATCTTCATTGATTGTAGAAAAAATATTCACCTGAGAGGCATGAAATTAGAATTTATTACTATGATGACGAATCAAAATTCCATCATACAATATGACTTGAATGAGATCAGTTAAAACAGTTATGTAGAGTTTCACAATCTATTTATAAGCAACCATGTTAGTGAATCGTTGAAGATGCAACTGAATGGAGTATAAACATGTCTACCTGAGGTCAAAAATGTAAAATATACATTCCCAAATATCATAAGTATTATCCAAAAATAAAAATAGGTCTTTATCTTCCTCTATGTGTTAGTTACAAATATAACATTTTTAAAAGCATTTTATTCTAAATAATGGATGAAACCAATTAGTGGGAACTTTATTTTACCCTATTATCCAGACAAGGGTGAACATGGTGGGTCTGAACCAAGGGTTATCAAGGTTACATAAAAAAGAAAACCTATCTTTTATATATATAATTATAATTGTTGAAACTTTTTAGTGTAAGAAACCATTTTATATAGATTCCAAAACTAATAAATAATCAGTATTAAATAATGGATAATAGTTAATAATGGTTCTAATATTGTTTGCTAAATATAAGTCTAGTGTGTGAAAAATCATTTATAGAGATACTAGTGCTGACAGGTAAAATCATTGAATTATCCTTGTCAATGTAGGGAAAACCATTATAGTTATCCACACAAAGCATCAAAGAGGATTCTCTTTTAACTGGACATATGGAGTGAGACATAATTTTAATTAAATTGTCATTAATATGTGGCTAGATCGAGGAGTCAATTTATTGAATGTTTCTTAATTTTATCTTGTTTAGAAATTTTTTTCTAATAAAATTAATGTTCCTGGAAATGTTGTTTAGAATGTCCCATGTGAGCCTATCCTAAAAGACATAATTAAGGTGATTAATGTTTTTAATACCTTGACCACCCCAATCTTGTATCTTATAGAAATTAATCTAGGAAACAATGAAACCATTTCTTCCTAGAGTGTTGAAACTTAAAAATATGTTAATTATACCACCATTATGTAGTTTAATCAAAACAGTAAGTCATTTATAAACCATAATATAGATTACCATTTCAAAAATAATAAATTATTTAACAAGAAAAATTATTCAATCCAAGGATAGATATATTCTTTTCTAAGTACAGAACTATTTTGTAATTTGTTTATTTATATTGTATAAGTAAGTACATTTATGTTTTCCCCATATGATCGGGACTCCAAGGTACATGATGGAGAACGATCCATCTTTAATACGAAATATATTCAATGTTCAAAAATTTCTATCCATAGGGAATCATTTTCCAAACAGAATACAATATTTTTCTAGTTAATTGATTGAATAGATACATATTCATATTGAGGGAGGTTATCCTTAATGTTTTGAATGATTATTTTATCACATTGATGAAATTGTATGATTTTACTAATGTACAAGAGGTTAGAGGGAGGAGTCATGTTTCTAGATGATGTGATGTGTTTTATTTTAACCTGATTAACCATTTGAGTGTTGAGAATTCTATGATTGTCCAATGTAATAGAAAAATAGATTACATGGAGACTTTTACCTTTTGTGACACCTTTAGTACAATTTAATTATCTTTTTTTTGTTCCACTAATTAGAAATGAAATGTGAGAAAATTCAAAAAAAAATTTGATTATTAAGGAAATTATAATTAAATCCATTGTTATTAACATCATATTAAATAAAAGGTAAATCTATAGCATCAAATGATTTATTAATTTCATGTTTATTTATGATTATTTATCCTCCACTATATTTCATAAAGATTTTGGAACTTTTAGAGGCAATGGAGATGAAATATTGTATGGTTATTCTTTCGGGGAAGCTAAACTAATGCCAATCAATTATATCTTTATCAATACGGGAAATACTATTGGAATTTAGTTTCGAGATAATTTTATAGATATTTTTTATGAGAGAAATGGTTTTTAAGAAGTAAATTTTAGTGTCATTTTATACTTTTGAAATAATAGAGATGAATTGGGCATTAATTCCATGGTGGAGGGATCCATTAATGAAGTAGAGAATAATAAATTATATACATAAATTTTATTCATGTCCCAGTAATATTAAATATGAGTTAGAAAATCTATTTTCCCTTGGATCACTCTTAGGATTTAATGTATATTAATCAAATTTTATTTCATGGTCAATGGGGTAAAATATTAAGGGATACATTATCATAGTTTGTAACTATTTTTTGAATTATATTAGGTAATAAATCTTTTATAAGTCTATGAAAATTAAAAATATTTGTAAAATAATAAAAAATATGGTTATAAAGACCCTTTTCATTATCAATAATATATTCCATATCCTTAAGAGATGTGAGGGGAATACAATATTTTTTAGTTCATTGATGAGAGTTATATAACATAGTGTTCCTATCATTATCTTTAAGACACTTTATCTCAAATGTATTTTTTCAATGGCTATATTTTAATTAGGGAAGAGGGCTATTTTTGGAACAAAGATCAATTTCATGTTGAGGATCAACAGTAAAATCCATGTTAGTGGAGGTAGTTTTCATTTAATTAATATTTTAATTTAGATAATTTATTTCATTATCTACTTGTTTGGTTTTTTCCTTACAATATCCTTTATGTTTCTGTTTTATGAATTTTAATTTCGTGATATAGGTGAAAGAAATGTTTTGTACCTTCATCGAGTTCCTAGTGCCTTTGACTATTTTTTCACACTAAAAAACTAAGGCCAATGATATATTAACAAAGTGATGTCTAGTTGATAGCTTCTCATATTTATACCTAAAAAAATATGATGATGCTATTAGTTCCATCTAGGAAGGGAAATACATGAAATAGTATCCCATTTATAAATGTCTTAATTATTTGAGAAAACTCGATCATGTTTATTATACATTAATATATTTTATTGTCTTATATAATAAGTATATTTGGAAAATTCTATGTTTATCTAACTATGATTTTTGTATTTATTAAAAGATAAAAATTCCATAGTGTATATATTATAATGAACATTAACCATTTTTCACTAGGCATAAGGATGGAATTAATGTATCCTGTGATGATCTATAGATCATGGATTGTACTGTTAATGGAAGAAAATTTTTGAATTAGATTTATCCATATTTCTATCTATTCATGGAATAAATAAAATTTACAAAATATTTTAATTTTGAAGGGTCACATCACAAGTGATATATTGATCATTCATGTTATATAACCTAATATTACGTATTATGCAGTGAGAAAAAACTAGAGAGATTTTACTGAGGTGTTATGAGTAGTGGAACCAAGAAAAACCTAACCAAAATGATCTATTCCATTAATGTTTGATGAAAAGATAATTTATGGCTCATATATATAAATGTATTTCGGTTTATGTGTCTGAATACATTTTTGTAAAGTGTTGGAGGAGAAAGGATTTTCAATAGCCAGATAGTATCTATAGAAAATAATCATATGAACCTATGTTTGCAGTTATAACCCCCCTCCTCCAAATGACTTCTTACTACATGATTTCCTTATTGGAATGTTATTCTATGTACATGAAAAAGATTATACTTTTTACTTAATTCCAAAAGAGAAGTTAAGATATTTAGAGGTGTCATATTTTACTCTCTTTAATTACAAAGTAGAACTTTTTTCATTTCAAATATTTTTTGGCTACTATTATTATTTTTAGATGATGAAATCATGGTGATGTCAGCATCTAAAATGGACCAAGGTTGAATATGGTCATATCCCTTACTTATGGATTCATTCATTAAATTAGAGTTCCTAGTGTCAATTTTCATACCTATCTACATTAATGAATATTTTAAATGTTTGATACGACATTCAAGAGTGAATCCAATAGAGACAAAGGTTCCAAAATGATGTTGTCCATGATCCTATATGCCAATTTTTTTCTCTTCTTCTGTGGTGCTGATGCCAGATTCTTTACCATCATAGATTGTTTTAGTGCATGATTTCTGAAGTGATCCTTTAAAAACCAAGCCTAAAGAATATTTAAATGTTGGTACATCATTTCATGACTCATGTATGGGGATAATAGTCACTTAATTGAAGGGTGTAATTCCCTTATTTCTATCTTTCATAGCACTAGATTTAATAATCGTAGTCCATATGATGGTATTTGGGTCTTAAAATAACCCAAAAAGCTCCCCAGGTGATGTATGAAGATTCCTAAGGATATCTTCAGTGGAGATGGCAAGGTGACCATGCTATTCTTTCATGTGGGTCTACTGGGTTTAAAAATGAGTAAAATTGAAATCCATATTGTTTTTTGACCATGTATATTGTAGTTTTGATGTCCAATAGAGTTTTTATGGACATCAATTTTAACTTCATGTCCTTATATTCTATACTATGATTCATCAAGGTTGACATGGATAATAGGTATGTACCCCTACGCTTCAATTTACTGCTTACCTTGTGAATCATCCTAGTCTTTAACACTAAAAATATGAGGTATACATGTGGTGTCCAACTAATTTTATTTATCCTTAACAGCCTATAAATTACTAGAACCATCATATGGGATAAGGGATAGAGTGTTCATATGATAAAAAATTCCCAAGATAGTAATTTGACCAGTATTAATATCCTAAATTTTGTTTCCATGATGACCATATTTTTAGTAGAATCGTTCAGTTTAGTTTTCATAAAAAAATACTTTACAAAGAAAATAATTTCCTTACCTATATTGTGGGTTTCAATTTCATTTTCATCCCCTTTGACCAAATCATCCCAGGTCATTCCAATAGCATTTGAGGAGGTCCAATCTCTTTGTATTTTTACCTACATGTCATTCTTTTTTTTAGGGTTTAGGTTTCCCCGTGGTGGGGACCTTAACTTTTTTTATTTCTCCAAACATCCTTCCATTATTTTTCATTGGGTGGAAGGGAATATTTTGTAACCACTCAATAACTACATATTATTATCCCCATTATCATTCATAGGTCAAAAAAAGTGGTTTGTGCTAATAATACACATTAACATCAGATTGATAATACATACCATCGAAACTAATTTTATTTAGCTAATTTGGAAACTTAATTGGCCACTTTCAAGACTCTATAGTATAGTCCAAGTTCCCATTAAGTATGTGTTGATCTATCATCAAGGGAACTCCAATGCAAGAGGTGATGTCATTTGTGATCATTGTATTCTAGAATACGTAATTCATTCCATGAAATCTATCCCAAATTTGATCCAAATAATTTATATGAGTTAGGGAATTGAATGGAAGACCACATTTAGATATTCAACAAATCAAGTCTAAAGATGCATATTACTAGTTTTCCAAATTATATTTAAATCTTGTGAGCAGAGAATAATATGATAATATCCCTTCCCAGTTAGAGCTATTTACCAATTAGATTTACCCAATAATTGGAAGTTTGGTGTTGCAGTTCATTTTTAGAACATGTTTTTTCATCTTTGATAAATTTAATTCAACCAGAGACTAAGTGATTATACATATTCAACCTTTTATGTAGCTATTTAGATTCTACATCAATAGTTTATCCTATTTATTCAGATTTTTTTATATGGTGGAGTCTTTTTCATTGTCTCTTTGAGATGATAAAATCCATTGGGAAATTCTGGAGTGGATATTCATTTAAATTTTGATATAGTATCTCAATTTGTGTTTTATTTAGGTGATTCATCCTTTATTGATGCTTCAGGGCTAACACTTTCAAACAAATGTTTCCATTCTAGATCAAATGATTCCCTCAATTATTTCCAGATCTTTTATAACATTGATGAATCATCTCTGATCATTAGTTGATCTAGTTTTTGGAATCTCTCTATTCATTGGAGAACTCGTGTATCCATTTTAATGTTTTCAATTTTCTGTTAATCCTCCTAATAGATAATAATTTTGATTATGTACTATAATTCAACTCCTCCTCAACTATAAAATGGAACTCACTCCCTAATCATATTCACACATATTAATCCATTTGGATCATCCACAACCTACCCAAATAACATAGAATCATCCTATCATAATCCTAGGTGTCTTATTTTTGGAATAAAGGCTACCTTCCAAGGTTTTACTTTAATCCTAATTAGGATACCTGAAAGAGAGTTAATATTATTAAACAGTTATCTTAATTTTACTTATTTCTCCTCATATATTAATTATTTTTATAATAGGAAGATATAATAACTGCATTATCATAAATATAATTATATGTTTTTAAATTATATTTATGACTTAAAACCACACACACATACATCAAATGGGTTTGGAAATCATAATTCATTTGTATGATCGTCTACGATATCACAAAATGATGTCATTCATTTTTCTATTACAACCACTCCAGTTAGTTATGATGATGGATCTAAATTTTTTATTTTTTATTTATAATATAATGTTAGTAATTTATTCATTATACAATATATATTAACTTTTACATTCCATACTATAATGTGTACGATAAAATCCATCTTTGGTATGGGAGACGACCACCTAGCGAAGTGATGTGATTCATTTATCACTAACATGTTAAATAGAAGGTAATAAGTCCAATGATAATAAATATATTTCCTATAAATGAAATATTTATAAAATTAGTGGAATTTTTATCATTTTTAAAAATTCATATATAAATATTATTTAAGTTTTCAATCAGTTAAAGATGATAATGTTTCTCATAGATGTTTGCACTACCTCCTCCTTAAAGTGGTTTGATTCTTATTTTCATCACCACATCACAATAATTATATATACAAGTATATATAAATAAATAATATTTTATATATTATATTACTATATTTATTAAAAGATAAAATATTACATACCTTTATTCTATAATGATCATTGAAAAATGGTAATGTTACTCATGCATATGTATGGACTATCATCTCCATAATCATAATGGTAGTTAATTTTTTATATTAATATTTCATGAAGGGTTCAAAAAGTATCATTTTTTAATTAATATGATAACTATATAATTATTATTATTCTCTTTATGTTTAAATAATAATGTATTTTAGAAAAGTCATCCAACCTAATTCATTGCATATATACAAGTCAAATTTGGTCAAATCATCCAATATAAACATATTTCATTAAGTAATTTGATATAACATGTTAAAAAGTGAAATAAAATAATTAATTAAACCTTTTTTCAATAATGTTAACTATAAACATAATTTTATTATTCAGGAAGATAAAGATATATGTGACTAGTGTGAGTTAATGTAATGGGTTTATTGCCTCACATTTATTTTTGTGAGATATATTTCATATTCAGCACTTATTTTTGTCATTTACTATATATACATGTAATGAATATATTTTATGATTATTATACATAAATTTATTTTTGATATTTAGATACTATTTTTAGAATCCCTCTTTCTTGGGTTTTATGGTTTCATGGTTAACAATGTGGTAAGAGAGTTTTTTCTAAATTTTTGTTCATTGAGACGTATGATATGTTATAATAAAATATTCTTTTATGAGATATATATACATCCCCATTGAAATATTATATCTTGAATGTAATTATTTTTATGAAAATATTTTGTTTATTTAATGATATTATTTCATGGATATTATGATTCAATGATACAAAAGTGGTATGTGTCTTATTTTATAATCTCATCGTTTATCTAGATTGTTTATAATTATGCTTCCATCAATGAGACCTTAAGATACATATCTGAATTAATTAATTAATTTTCATATGAAAATATCATTCCTAATATTTTCATGTAATAGAACCATTTTTTCACTCTTTGGTACTTAGAATAGTTAAGAAAATATATTTAAAAAATATGACATTATTTATCTCTTTGGTCGGTAATCTATTTTCTTCCAAAACTACGTACTCTAAAAAACTATTGAGAAAACTTTTGAACAGTTTAAAAATTATTTATTAAAAATATTTTAGCCAAATTTTTCTTTATAAAAAATATTCTTATAAATTAACTTCTTGTTCCATTTCGAACATGCCAATGTTCAAACCATTTTACTATCCAAAATAAATGTTATTGTACAAATTGTTAAGAATTATGTTTCTTCATGAATATCATATCATATAAGGTTATTTTTTATGTTTACAAGGTTATTTATAATGAAACATTTAACCTAATATTATATTATTATTATGTTTTTAAATTTTGTTTTCATATAAAATGATATTCAAATTTTTTTATGTTTTAGAAATGTGATATTCAAAATTAAAAGGATATTTTCTTGAAAAATGTTTTTAATTATATTTTAATGGGATTTAAATTAATAAATTTTAACATCTCTTATTGTTACTTGTCATCCGTAGGGTATATTCAGTATTTATACAATTCACATTCCTTTTTTGTAGGGAATATTTTATTTAACTAATAGATAATTGGGAAACTTATTTATCTTCTATGGGTTAATAATGTTTGATTTATATTTTAATGGAACTCATTTTTTTCCTGTGGTAAATCTTCTTTAAAATAGATAAACATGGAACCAATTTTTTCCTTTGGTTAATTATGTTATAAAGTGAATAATGATTATTACTATGATTTTTTGTATGAATTGAAATCTCTATATACTTTATTAATTTTTTGGTTCCTTGATATTTAATTGTATGAGTGTCTTAAAAAGAGCATGTTGATCCTGTTACAGAATATATAATGGGGATTCTTTTATAGTTCTGGTTTATCCCATTATAGATTATAAAATTGGACAGCAAAGATAAATTTGGGTGTGTTCATTATAGATTTCATGATCGGTAAACCATCCTAGAGCTCTAATGCATTAGCTAATGTACATTGTATTGATAGGAAATAAGATGAGAGTGACCTTGAGGTTTCTCCGATGGAATTAATTTTGAACCATTTATTTTTTAAATGGGATTAACATGAGATATGAAGGTATATTTTCTAAGATACTAGAATGTTTTTTTATTCATTATAGGGGTTCATAGGTTTACTTATTATCAACATTTATATCACATGAGTCATAATTATTGATTCTTATGACTCATTCCATTTTAATGTTTTCATATTTTTTTAGACGTATTGATTGGTATGATTTGTTTTATGATTCTCTCATGAACTATGAGTAATTCATCTTACTTTTATCTAATTATTATGATATTTTATGATATACAATTGATGGTGCTTATGTTTACCCTTTCTGAGCATTTGAGATCTACCTTATTAGGTCATCTTTTCCATTGGTTATAAATAATTTGGTTTAAGAAATATTCTAGAGATAGGATAACATATGGATGGTGATTATCAGTTACTATGAAAAAGATAATCTAGGTTAAGTAGGATAAATTCTCATTTAATGTCATGTGTATTATTTACGAAGGTGTTTGGTCTAATTATAAAAAAAATAAACCTAAAAGGTCCTTGATGATATAATTGATCCAAATTTTAATTATTCGGTAGAATTATTTTGATGGAAAATATTTGGTCATAATTATTAGCATCAATGATACAAACACAAGATTTATGATTTTATCATAGAATCATGGTGTGTGGGTTTTGGGATGTCATAAACACTATCATGGGTGCTCTAAAAATATATGTTTTTTTACATTGTATATTATAATGAATGAAAAAAATATATCTCCTAAAGTGGAAGTAAATAAAATATATTTATTATGAATGAAAAAAAATATTATAAAAAATGGATGACTATTGAAAATGAGTGGTATTGAATGTTATGGAGAAAAGTTAAAAGAAAAAAAAAATTCCATTATAATGTTAATAGTATTAAGATAAAAAATTATATAATTTTTTAAAAAAGTTTTCAATAATATTTAACCAATATAACTTGAATATTAAGTACTTTTTTTATCATTATCATGGAAATTTTGATTCATATATTTTTTATACCAAGTTTATTTTTATTTTTTAAAAATTATGAAAGTAAATATATCCATAAAAAATATAAACATTTATGTCCTATGTCTAATATAGGATTGTAAATTATGGTACCCTACATTTATTAAAAATATAATGTTATATTCTACTCTACCAAAAATTAAATTACAATATTATCTCTTCAAATTTTAATTGATTGATATATGAGCTTTTATTCAAACTCTTCGAATTAATTTTATGTTTCTTTGTCTTAAAAATGATTATTTATTCTAACATCTATAACACCCCAAATATTGTAGGCTATGTCCCTCATAAATAATTTATATTCAATAGATATCCTATATTTCATGAAACACTAATTATCTCTGAAATAAAACAATATATGATAAAGTTAGAACCTATGAATTAAACATAAATTTTCTAATTCTGTGTTTTTAGTTTTAAAAAATGGTCATCTATAGTTGTGACCAGTAATTTAGGTGGAGTCTGGTAAAACCAACTTGTTTTTTTATTAATAGTAACATACCCTAATGAATAGTAATAAAATAGTAATATGACCATTATAAATATTAAACCATATTATTATTTTACTTTCATAAGGTTATAATGTAAAAATATTTTTATTAATTTTTCAAGCAGTTAAAAGAATAAGTTATAGATTTAAAATTGAAATTCATGAATAAATAAAGTTTTTTAAAATATTATTAAAAATTAATAAAACATAATTTTAAATTTTTTTTTCATTTTTGAATTCAATAGGTCGAAAAATGGTTAGGGTGAATATTTGGGATTTTTCTAAAATACATAAATTTTTTCTGAATAGTAAAAATAATGTTTTAAGTTTTTGGTAGTTTAATGACATCATAATGATGTAATAATTAATATAAATGTATGGTTGACTTCTGTAGAGTAACATATGACATGAAGTGCCCCATGTGACTAAAACAAAAGAAAAATACCATAGGCAATACCATGGTTTTGAAAAAACAACTAATGAGGTGTCCCTTTTAATTAATAAAAAACTCCCTCTCATTTACTATAAATACCCACTCACCCATTAGTTTTATTTCATTCCAAACCCATCACCCTCAAAGATTTTGTATTTTTACCTCCCTAGGAGTCCACCCAAGGTGTCTTCAAACCCCTAGTTCCCAACATTCATGTTTTGGGAGTTACTCTACAAGGTAAGAGAATATACCAGTATTCTCTTTTTATAAAGCTATAATGTTAGGTTTTCTCGTTTATTTTCAATTAGATTATATTGAAATTTGTATATCCATATTCCCATTGATTTAAATATTATGTAATATTTATGAGAGACATCTTTCTCCCATCAAACCTTTTTATGAATTTTTATGTGACGTCGTTAGGATGCCAAATTTTTTTTGATGGATTTCTCGATTTTTTTTTCTATTTTGAGTTCCTTTATTTTATTTTTCCATCCATAAATACCCTCTTAAAAATGATATTATAATTCTAGTACCGTAAATGAACTATAATTTTCTTTATGATAATGGAATATTTCATCATCATCTCTCTTTTAAAATGAAAGCATTGTTTGAGATGTGTTAATTTATCACATTCATGGATAACGAGTTCTTAATTTCAATTAATATCTTCAAGACTGGTCATACGACCTTATTAATGGATGAACCATATCTTTATATACGTATTGATCCTTATTAAATGTTATTTAATTCATACACATTCATAATATAAAATAATAATTCAAAACAATTTCATTATGAAAAAAACCGCCAAGTTAATCCAAACTTTAGTAATTAACATTTAACAAATGAATCGTCATCATGGTTTATAATCCAAAATAATTTCAAGATCATTTATATATCATTAATGTATTTAATAAGATATAATAGAAATTCTTTATTTTTACACACATATCAAACAGACTTCCACTAATGAATACAAGTAAACCAATCATGAAAATCAACGAAGAAAATGCTTCCAAAACAATAAAATTAAACCTCTTGAATCGATAAAAATGGCCATTAATAAACCTAATAAGATTATTATAAAATAATTTCATCTAAAGGATGTTAGAGATTTATCAATTAATGAAGGTAAATTTGATTATTAAGGTCATTAAAACAATCAAATAACACACTCGATCATAAGGTATGTTGTTTCTCATCTCGTATATTTCTATGATATTTCCATTGTTAGCCACTTATTTCATGTATGTGTCGTATTTGTACTTCCATGTTTCATATAATATCATGATTTTCTTTATATTCATGGTATTTAATTATTAATTTTATGGTTATTATGTTTTGTTAATATGATTTATTTAATTACAATATAGTAAGGGATGTTGTCTCAATTTCCATTTCATTGTGACCTTCGTGTTATTGTGCAACTAATCTATCTTATGTGGTGTATCTACATCCCATTTGAGATCATTTTTCATTTTAAATTTTAAATATATTGTATATAAATATTCTGGTTTCATAGATATAAGTATTATTTTAATTCGTATATCCTTTTATATACATTGTTTATTTGGAATATTTTTTTTACTATGGAAATGTTGATTAATCGGTATCTTCTTGTCACAACCCGACACTATCGATCTCAAGCCGCAACTACCCCAAGCCCAACTCCATAGTCCAGGGGCTGGCGATAAGCACAGAATTCGTAACAATCTCAGGGAGGCCTTGGCCTATGTACCTGTACACACACACACACATCCCACTCAATTCATAAGTGCAGAGTAAAAAATAAAACCAAAGGAGAAACAAAGGAGGTACTAAAACAATGAACAATAGATAGAGCAAAGAACATCATATGAGTACAATAGAGAGAGTGCAGCTCAACCCAAAAAAAGAAAGGAAGTTGACACATCCAAACCAAGAGGAGCTAGACACGGAAAGCATGTGGCCAACCCCGCGTGTCTTCACCCCTCCTAGAAGGAGAGTAACTGAACCCAAGAATTGGGAACAAAATTGTGGTGTATATATATATATATTCTCAAAAAGAAACCAGAACGAGTGCGTAAGGGTATCTCAATCTCAAAGATCAGCCTAAGATAAGTCGCCAACAGTTCTAAGGGTAGCCATCACTGATGCCCAATAGTCCCTCACGTTAAAGATTCCTCATCGATATACCATACAACCAAGAGTACCGCTCCGGTAATCATGGAGAAATAGTCACATACATGCCTCATAGAAAGGGTTGAGTCTGAAAGAAGTCGTCGAGTAACCCAATTCACATCCAAACTAGAGGGTAAACCCCAAAAGGCCGTCAGTTGACCGACTGCCCAGCCCAACTGGGGGGGTAATCCCTAGAGGACTTCGGGTGACACACTGTCCTTCCCTGATAGAGAGTAAACCCTAAAGGTTGTCAGTTCACCCACTGCCCGGACCTGTTAGAGGGAAAATAGTAAAGGTTGTCGAGTAACCCACTACCCAGCCTTGGTGGAGGTTAAACCCCAAAGTCAACGGGTAACCCACTACCCAGCCCAGCTGGAGGTTAAACCCTATGGTTAATGGGTATCCAACTGCCCAGCCTCACTGGAGGGTAAACACTGATATGCCAGTGGGTAACCACTTCCCAGCCCCGCTGGAGGGAAAACCCTGAACTGGTCCAATAACTCTGCACTGCTCGAACCATCTCTGGGTGTCTCTAACATCACGATCGTGCGTTGGGTCGGAGTGCGTCAAAGGAACATTCGACCAACACCCATTCATGATTCCACAATTAATTAGATCTCGAAATAGGATTCTCACTCCCAAATAGATTACACCATTGTAATCCTTGCGGAAAAACACGTGAGATAGACTATTTACTCGCTGAAAACAGACTCTCAACGAAAAATTCATTCAACGCCGCTTTATGCCCATACGAGTCTCATGGGGCCCACACATCGGTCTCAATAGAGGTCGTACAAACTACACCCTCACGATTCTCTTAGAAAAACACGCCGAAATGACTACTCATTCACTCCAAACAGACGTCTGATGAAACAGTCACAAAATGCTGCTCACAACTTAAAAGATGGCCCATGGGGCCCACGCCTCTACTCCGATATCAATTCCTGAAACCACCATGGACCACTGCTTCTTGACCCCAGGGTCACAACACTGCTGATGGTGCCTTAAACAGACTCAGGATGTGTTCGCGCCATCCGAAGGAAGAATCCAAGCGTTGTACATATCGAGTGTACCGCGCCACCAAACCCCCCATATCTGGAATTGAAAATTCACGAGACCATATCAAAAACATTGTCTCGAGCCGAGGATTGTACTTCCACATATGGCATGCAAAGAGGACAACCGTAGTGGAAGTTACGGGTGTCTGAAGTCAAGGGGACAAACCCCATTGGGTTATATCGGCTCGGTACTGCCGGTCCACCCGGCCAAGGCAGGCCCGCCCTGGCCGGCCCAGCCCACAGTGCTGGCCTGCAGCCCTGCCACGTGGCCTGGACATGGACCCGCGGTCCACCCCCACTAACTTTCCCTCATGGCCGATCGATGTCTCGCACGGAGACCCGCCGAAGGTGGGTCACGGTCTCCGCACGGGTTCGGGCGCCGCGACCCCCGTCGTGCCCCTCACCAGCGACCTCCTACGTAGACACCAGTTGCGCCACCTGGGAGCCCGCTGCCACCCCCTAGGAGCTACGTCGTGACGCCGCTGCCTGGGGACCTTCGCCACTGCTGGGAGCGTTGTCGCCTGGAACACCCCGTGTCACCGCCATCGCCCGCTAGACCTCCCTAAAACAGCTGGAAACCAAGGGAAATGGCCGAAAAACATCCCAGGGCCACCCCAGATGCCCTGGAACTCAAAATTTCGTTCTGAAAAGATATTTGTAAATCTCAGATCGAACCCTACGCATATATGGAATTCTCTCGACAATTATGCGGTGTTTGGATGCTAAAAATTTTTTATTCAAGAAGATGTGGGAATAAAAAAAAAAAGAAAACGCACGATCCTGCATCGCTGGGCATAGCCCGATGCTTCACAAATGATCCACTAGAGCTTCCACCCACCTTGGAGAGGGAGAGAGAAGCTTGAAGGAGGTTCTCCCTTGTTGGGTAGAACTTGCACGAAGGAGAAAAAAAGGGGGAGAAGAGGGAAAGGGTGGTGTGTTGAAATAGAA
This sequence comes from Viscum album, assembly GCA_963277665.1. NCBI lineage: Eukaryota > Viridiplantae > Streptophyta > Magnoliopsida > Santalales > Viscaceae > Viscum > Viscum album. The sequence continues at coordinate 1,345,814,857 of OY728148.1, read as the reverse complement.
AACATAATTAAAATTTAATTATGTTTTAAAACACCCACTATTAGGCCTATACCCAGACTCTCGACGGGGTCGAGGTTAAACCGCCTCTAGGGTAAAAACCACATTCTGATCACAATGGTGGTCATAGAATTATAATCTGAGCCTCCATTCATAAGTTGTAAATTTCATGCCTGAGGTCGCTAAATTACGAAAACTCCCCTGGTGGCATTTTCCACAAAAGGGTCACGCCCACAGAAGTTTTACCCCTCCTAGGGTAAACGACACGTTCCGTACTCAATGGTTCACTCAGGTTTCCCATTAGAGCATCCATTTAAGAGTTATTCTTTTTATTTGGCATGTATAGTGTGAACGCACATAAAATTATATCCGGCAACACCGAGGCTCGAAATAATACGCCGTCTGAACACCCTGCTCTGGAATAACATCAATAAAATTTCAAATTCTTATAGGCTCAAAACACATATTCATACTTCATTTCCTACTTAGTGTCTTTCATCTCCAAAAAAACAAAACTACAAAATCATCTTGGGATACTGATCCCACATCTGGCTCTCCCGTTCCCTGATGCTCTCCTCCACCCTCTCGTGCTGCCTCAGCACACGAACCAAAGAAATGGTTCATCCATGTAGTGTATGCTCCTGCCAGTCCGCAATCTCCACTGGGTGATCTACAAAGGTATATCCATCCTCGATGTACAGCTCACCCCAGTCGATAACGTGCGTGGGGTCATGCATGTATTTTCTCAGTTGTGACACATGGAAGATGTCATGCTCCCTCTCCAACTGTGGGGGTAGAACAAGACGGTAGGCAACCTCACCGACCCTACACATGATCTCAATGGGCCCAATGAACCTTGGGAATTGGTTTCCACCCTGGTCGAACCTCAGTGTTCCATTCTGCAAAGAGACTCTCAAAAAGACTTGGTCACCCTGCTCGAACTCCAAAGTCCTACGATGATGATCTATGTATGACTTTTTTTTGCTATGAGTTTTCCTCATCCGCTCATGAATGACCTGCACCTTCTCCGTCATTGCCTGCACTAACTCAGGGCCCACGAGGGAGGTCTCCACAACCTCCATCCAACAAAACAGTGACCTATAGGGTCTCCCGTAGAGGGCCTCAGAAGGTGCCATGTCGATAGTAGAGTGGTAACTATTGTTGTACATGAAATCCACCATGGGTAGGTGATCTACCCATCTCAATCCAAACCTATCATGCATGCCCTGAGAATATCCTCCAACACCTGGAAAGTGCACTCAGTCTGCCCATCCGTTTAGGGGTAAAAATCTGTATTCATCCACAGATGAGTCTCGAATTCCTCCTGCAGGCCTCGCCCCAATCACGACGTAAACCGTGCATCACGGTCAGAGACAACCATCGAGGGTACTCCATGAAGGTGGATGTTCTCCCGAATATACAGCTGCCCAAGGCTCTCCACCGAGATCTACTCCCTGATGGAAAGGATGTCCGCTGACTTCGTGAGTCAGTCCACTATCACCAAAATGGAATCATGGCACTTTGTTATACGCGTAACTCTTGAGATGAAGTCTATAGATATGTCTTCCCACTTCCACTCCGGGATATCAAGGGGCTGCAAAAACCCTGCAGGAACCTGATGTTATGCCTTCACCTGCTGATAGGTAAGACACCGAGAAACGAACTCAGCTACCCTTCGCTTCAGGTCGGACAACCAGAACTGCCACTGAAGGTCTTTGTAGATCTTCCCCACATCGGGGTGTATAGCCAAGGAAGAAGTGTGGAACTCCCGCATCACCTCCTACCGCATCTCTACTGGTACTACAGCTTGCCCCTAGAATAGGATCTCCTGATTCCCTCCTTCAGAATACCCATCGGGTGTGTCGCCCATGGATATCTGACCACGTAGTACATTGCTATCGACATCCCCCAGCTATGACTCTCTCACACGCTCAAGGAGAGAAAGAGTCAACACCATCAACTATAGGAAATTCATACCCTCATGCTCCACCAAGGTCACTCGTAATGAACCCAACTGCTCTAAATCTTCATGTACTAAACGAGACTGGGACTTCTTGGTATGTGATTCTTCTTCTATGTTGACCTTACAGAGACTGTAGACTATCATAAAATCATATTCCTGTAGAAACTCCAGCCAGGGCCTCTTCCTCAGATTCAAACCCCTCTGAGTGAAGATGTACTTGATGCTCTTGTGGTCTTAGTAGACCACAAAATGGTCAAACATAAGGTAGTGTCTCAATAACATCAAGGAAAATACCACCGTTTCCAGATCCAAATTGTGAGTCACATAATTTTTCTCATGGGGCCTCAACTGCCTCGACCCATATGCAATCACTGCCCGCGGCTGCATTAGCACACACCCGAGCCCAGTTATTGAAGTGTCGCAGTATACAACGAACTCAACACCCTTCTATGGGAGCCTCAACACTGGAGCACTAGTTATCCTCTGTCTCAACTCCTTGAAGGGCTTCTAGCACTGATCAATCTAGGTTAATAGTCATCCCTTCTGTGTCAATGTTCTTTAAGGGTTAGTAATCCTGGAGAAATCTTCCACAATCCTCATGTAGTACCCTGCCAAACCAAGGATTCTCTACACCTCGGACGCATTCTTGGTTGGCTCCCAAGAAAACACGACCTCTATCTTTGTGGGATATATGGAAAATCCCTGCTCTGTAATGGTATTCCACTGAAAGTGAACCTCATGAATCTAGATCTAACACTTCGAGATCTTCCCATAGAGCCGGTGATCCCATTGTATGTCTAGGAACATTGTCAAATTCCATGTGTGCTCCTATTCCATCGTGGAGTAGATGAGTATGTCATCAATAAACAAAACCAGAAACCAGTCCAAGTACGGCTGGAAGATATGGTTTATCAAATCCATGAAAACATCAAGGGAATTTTTCATGCCAGAGGGCATCACCAGAAACTCGTAATTCCCATATCAACAATGAAAATCCAACTTTAGGATGTCAGCCTCACAAACACGCAACTGGTGGTAGCCAGATCGAAGATAAATCTTGGAGAACCACGTTTAACCTCTCAACTGATTGAAGAGGTCATTAATTATTGGAAAAGGGTACTTTTTCTTTATCGTGGCCTGATTCAGGCGATGATAATCCACACAATGTCACAGACTCTCATCTTCTTTTTTCACAAACAAAACTGGAGCTTCGAAGGGAGACACACTGGGCCTGATGAATACTTTATAATGAAGGTCTTCCAGCTGAATTATTATCTCCCGAAGCTCTGTGGGTGCCATTTGATATGATGTACATGATATCAGGGCAGTCCCCGGCTGTAAGTCAATGTATAACTCCATCTATCGCCTCGAAGGTAGTCCCAAGATATCCTTGGGAAAGACATCCATGTAGTATTCTACGACATTAGGGATCTAGGTGCATGTACTGTCTTCTACTCTGAGAGCCATGCTCTCAAACTAGTGTGAAAAAGGTTGGGATCTCCTGCAAAGAGTACCCATTGGCTCTGCCACAAGGTATCGTTCACCAAGGATGCTGAACATCATCCCATGAGAAAATATGCCTCTAACTCATCTATGACCACAACCGATCAGGGCGTGAACCATATAAAGCCAATCCATGCCCATGATGACATCGTAAGGCTCCATTATGATGAAGAGTATGTCCCACATGAAACTCCATCCTCTGAATGACAGTTCGCACTATCTTCAGATAATGGTCACTAACGAGGCACTTCTCATTGAACCTCGAGCCCAAGTGCATGTGTCATCACCACGAATAGAAGCTCCAACTCTCGTACCAACAATAGAGATATAAAGGAGTGGTTTTCACCTATGTATACTAGTACCGAATAAATAATATATTAAACACAAAGCGTACCTTGGACCATCTCGTGTGATGGGGGTCACGAACACCCATAGCCTGAAGCTGCCTCTGGGCCCAATCACCAGCTCCCTAAGCCTGGCGTGGGCTGCCTGGTTGTGGTGGTGGAAGGACCTCAAAATGCCATCCTGAACCTCCAGGTTTCGCTGCTCTACCTATGACGCCCCCCTTGAGGACCACCCTATCCTCACCTGGGGGATCCCTGGTCACGGCGCTACCTCTGCCGCTGCGGTGCACCCCCTACCCTCCATAACTACTCGGTATGCCTGGTCAGGTAGTCCCATGCTAGGTTGCTTCATCCATCACTGGAATAGAACCGAATCTCTCCTTCCTACCTCAATTCTCCACAGCACCACTATGGTTTACGACCCCTACCCCTGTGTCTTCTCACAAAAGGGCCTCCTCAACCGATTCTCTGTTCTCTGCTTCTTACTTGTCATAGAATACTATCCCCTAAAGCGGACACTGCTAGGCCTTGTCATCTAGCGTCCCATTTCCAAGAATCTCTCTATCACGAGCGCCCGATCTAGCACCCCGGTATAAGTTGGGATGCACAGGGGTACTACACTAGCACATATCTCCCTACGAAGACCCTGCTCAAACTTCCGCGCCTGAAAGTAACTATCGCGGACCATATCCTATGAGTAGTGTGTTATATTGGTAAACTGATCCGAGTAATGTGTCATGGTCATCCCTCTTGCTTCAACTCCAGAAGCACTTGAATTCAAATAAAGAGTAAATAAGTGGGGGATTACTCCTCCCGGAAGAGCTGTTGGAAGCTATCCCACGTGAGAGTCGACTTTTCATGGGTCTGCATATCCAACACCCGGCCATCCAGAGGAAAAGGATGGTAGATAGGGAAACCATCTAGCCTGCTGGTGTCCATACCAGCTTAAATGTTTGGTCCACAGAATCTAGCCGGTCTTCTGCTACCTAGGGATCCAGGTCCCCATAGAACATATGTGGTCACTGACGTTGAATGTCTCATAGCTCACTCAGCATGTGCTCAACCTCGGCCTCAGCTGTTGGTACTAACTACCACCCTCTAGGTGGAGGGGCCACTACTAAAGCACTAGGTGGTAGAGGATCACATGAGTGTCCCTAAACTAATGCCTCATAACTTGCCAAGTCATCATCACGAACTGGAGAGGGTAACCTAGCTGCCTACAGTTGTGGGGGAATCCTGAAAATTATCAAGGATTACTGCGATCAGATGCGCATATATATATATACATATATATCAGTAATAACAAAGGGAAGCTGACGCAGAAGGATAGTCGAAGACTCAATCCTACTTGATGTCTGTTCCAATGTTCCCTTCAATGAGTTTCTCAGCGTGCCGAGTTAATCAGCGGGTTATCAGGGTCCTCCTGAATGGATTCATCGGCCAGACATACCATCACTAGACTCTCTGGTCTGAGAGCCGCTCTCGAGACTCATTGAAACTATTTCCCTAAATCCCAACCAATTATTTTTTAGGGACGTCCAGTCAACGCCCCAAGGAATGAACCACCTCTGATAAAACTTTTTCATGACCCGACAATACCAGTCTCGAGGTGCTACTACCTGAATCCCACCTCCATAGGCCAGGGGCTGGTGACAAGCGCTGAAGGCATAACAATCTCGGGGAGGTCTTTTCCTAACTACATGTAAAAACACGTATAGCCCACTCAATTCATAAGTGCAGAGTAAAAAAAGAAAACCAAATGACAATCAACTATAACCCAACTGCAGGCATGCATCAACCTCTAAAACAGAACAAGTAAAGTGCTGAAAAGTAGACTGAATAGTAATAAGGGAAAAACATGCACCCAACAAAAAAAAGTGCCACAACCCAGCGACATGTAATCAAAAGTACAGCTGGTGAGTCTCACACCTGAAAGTCCTACTGTGACCGCTGAACACGATACAAGCTCCAGTATCCTCTATGCTCATCTATAGTCTTGATCAACATGTCTGTCATCTATAAGGGCACACCAATGTGGGAAAAGGCCAAGTAGGGGTGAGTATAAATATACTCAGTAGGATGCCCTTGAAAGCTCAAGGGAGCAGTAAAGAAGACACTAAAATGGTGAGAAGTAGACAGAGCAATGAACAGTGTATCTGTACAATAGATAGAGTGCAGCTCATCCCAACAAAATAATGGAAGTTGACTCGTCCCAACCAAGAGGAGCTAGACATGGAAATCACGTGGCACACCCTGTGTGTCTTCGCCCCTCCTAGAAGGAGAGTAACTGAACACAAGAAGTGGGATCAAAAGTGGGGTGTATATATATATACGATCTATGAGAAACTTGAACGAGTGGGTAAGGGTATCTTCATCTCCTAGATCATCCAAGGATAAGTCACCAACAGTTCTAAGGGTAGACATCACTGATGCCCAATAATCCCGCACTTTAAAGCTGCCTCATCGCCAAACCGTACAACCAAGGGCCCCGCTCTGGTAATCACAGAGAAAATGTCACTAACTAGCCTCATAGAAAGGTCTGAGTCTAAAATAAGTCGCCGAGTAACCCACTGCCCAACCCAACTAGAGGGTAAACCCAAAAGGGTCATTGGGTGACCCACTGCCCACCCCTGCTGATGGGTAATCCCTCAAGTTTGATGGGTGACCCACTTCTTAGCCATGCTGGAGGGTAAAACCTAAAGGTCGTCGGGTAACCCACTACCCAGCCCTGCTAGAGGGTAAACCCTAAAGGTTGTTGGGTAACCCACAGCCCAACCCTGTAGGACTGTAAACCCTAAAGTCAATGGGTAACCCACTAGCAAGACCTATTGGAGAGTAAACCCTAAGGTCAATGGGTAAGCCACTACCCAGCCTCGATGGAAGGTAAACCCTAGTACGATGGTGGGTAACCCACCTCCCAACCCCACTAGAGGGTAAACATTGAACTGGTCTGATAACTCTGCACTGTCCGAACCATCTCTGGGTGTCACTAACATCTTTTTCGTGCGTTGGGTAGGAGTGCGTCAAAGGAACCTTCGACCAACACCCTTTCATGTTTCAACATTTAAATAGATCTTGAAAGAGGCTCTGCACTCCCAAACAGATTACATCATTTTAAATCATGCGGAAAAACACGCGAGATAGACTATTTACTTGCTGAAAATGGTCTCCCAATGAAAAAGTTATTCAACACCACTTTAGGCCCATACAACGTCTCATGGGGCCTACACCTCGGTGCTGACAGACTTTGGTAAAACTGCACCATCACGATGCTCTCAGAAAAACACTCCAAAACGACTACTCATTCACCCCGAACAGACGTTTGATGAGAAAGTCACAAAATGCTGCTCACAACTTAAAAGATGGACCATGGGGCCCATGCCTCAACTCTAGCTTCAACGCCTAAAACCACCCTAGACCACTTTCTCTCGACGCCAGGGTCAGAACAACATTGATCAGACCTTAAATGGACTCCGGATGTATTCACTCCATCCGAAGGAAGAATCCCAACATAGTACTTAACGAGTGTGTCGCGCCACCGAACCACCGTTTCAGGAATTGAAAATTCCCGAGACCAACACAAAAACTTTGTCTTGAGCTGCGTATTGCACCGCTACAAATGGCACACTAAACGGACACATGTAGTGGATGTTACAGGTGTCCGATGTCAAGGGGACGAACCACTTTGTGCTGGACCAGCAAGGTCTGACCGGTCTGCCCGGCCCGGTCGGATCGATCAACCCAGCCTGGGCCGGCCCGCGGCCCTGCCGCGTGGCCTGACCGCGGACCTGTGGTCCCCACCCGTCGACCGACCCTCATGGTCGGTCATTATCTCGCACGGAGTCCTGCCGAAGGCGGGTCTCAGTCTCCGCACGGGGTCATGCGACGCGACCCCCATCGCACCCTGCACCGATGACCTCCACCGTAGACGCCCGCCGCGTCGCCTGGGAACCCACTGACGCCACCTGGGTTCCCCGCCATGTCACTGACTCCTGAAGACCACCACAAATATCTGGGAGCGTCGCAGCTTGGAACACCCTTCGCCACTGCCTTTTCCCACTAGACCTCCCTACAACCAATGCAAACCAAGGGAAATGGATGGAAAACTTCCCAAGGCCACCCTGAACGCCCTAGGACTCAAAATTTTGATCTGAAAAGAGAGTTGGGAAGATCAGATCAAAAACTACACATCTATGGAATTATCTTGACAATTAAATGGTTTTCTTGATGCTATAATTTTGAATTCAAGAAGATGCGGGAATAAAAAAAAAGAAAAAAGAAAATGCATGATCCTACCTCACTGGGCGTAGCCCGATGCTCCACCAATGATCTGTCGGAGCTATTACCCACCTTGTAGAGGGAGAGAGAAGATTGAAGTATGTTCTCCCTTGTTGGTAAGAACTTGGACCAAAGATAAAAACAAATTGGAGAAGAGGTTGGGGGTGGTGTGTTTAAATAGAAAACATAATTAAATTTTAATTAAATTTTAAAACACCCACCAGTAGGCCCGTACCTGGACTCTCGACGGGGTCGAGGTTATGCCGCCTCTAGTGTAAAAACCATGTTTGGAGCGTAATGAAGGTCTTGGAATTTTAATCTGATCCTCTGTTCAAAAGTTGAAAAGATCACGCCCGAGGCCGCTAAATTATGAAAACGCCCCAGGTGGCGTTTTCCACAGAAGGGTCGCGCCCGCGAATGTTACACCCCTCCTAGGGTAAATGGCACATTCTAGACTCAACAGTGCCCTCAATTTTCCCATACAAGAAACTATATATGAGTTATTCAGTTTATTTCGTGTGTTTAGTGTGATTTCACTTAAAATTTAATTTCAGCCACATCGGGGCTCGGAATCACACGTCGTATGAACGCCCTCCTCTAAAATAACATCAATAGAATTTCATAGTCTTACAGGCTAAAAACTAAGGTTCATACGTCATTACCTCCTTCAATATTTCATCCCAAAAAAAAATACAAAAACAACTTGAGATACTGAGCCCGCATCTAGCTCTCCCATTCCAAGGTGCTCCCCTGCACCCTCTCGTGCTTCCACTACACACGAACCAAAGGAATTATATAACCATGCAGTGTTCGCTCTGGCCGATCCCCAAATTCCATCAGGTGCTCTAAAAAGGTGTCTCCATCATCGTTGTCCATCTCTCCCTAGTCGATAATGTGCGTGGGGTTTTGCAAGTATTTCCTCAGCTACGACACGTAGAAGACGTCATGAACCCTCTCTAGTTGTGGGGGTAGAGCAAGATGGTAGGCAACCTCACTGACCCATCGAATGATCTCAAAGGGCCCAATGAACCTTGGGGATATCTTTCCACCCTGGCCGGACCTCTGTGTTCCATGCCATGGAGAGACTCTCAAAAAGACATTGTCCCCCTACTCGAACTCCAATGGCATGCGACAACGATCTGCGTGTGACTTCTATCTACTCTGATCCATCCTCTACTTCTCGCGAATGACATGAACATTCTTTGAGTCCCCTGCACCAACTATGGTCCCACGAGGGAGGTCTCCCCAACATCTATCCATCACAACGGTGACCTGCAGGGTCTCCTGTAGAGGGCCTCAAAAGGTGATATGCCGATAGTAGAGTGGTAACTGATGTTGTACGCGAACTCCACCAAGGGTAGGTGATCCTCCCATCTCAGGCCAAAGTCTAACATTCGCGTCCTGTGCATATCCTATAACACATGGATAGTGCACTCGGTCTTCCCATCCGTCTAGAGGTGAAAAGTTGTACTCACTCGCAGATGAGTCCTGAATGCCTCCTGCAGGCCTCACCACAATCGCAACGTAAACAGCATGTCACGGTCAGAGACAATCATCGAGGGTACTCCATAAAGGTGGACGATCTCCTGAACATAGAGCTACCCAAGGCTCACCACCGAGTTCTGATCCCTGATGGCAAGGAAGTGCGTCGAATTCATGAGTTGGTCCACTATCACCCAAATGAAATCATGTCCCTTCGATGTGCGCGGAAGTCCTGTGATGATGTCCATTAATATGTCGTCCCTCATCCACTCCAGGAAATCATGGGGATGCAATAACCATGCCAGAACCTGATGCTTTGGCTTGACCTGTTGACAAGTAAGACACCGAGAAACAAACCCAGCTAAGTTTCAATTCATGTAGGACCACCAGAACTGTCTCTGATGGTCTCTGTACAGCTTCCCCACACCAGGATGTACAACCAAGGTGGAAGTGTGGAACTCCCACATCACCTCCTCCCACATCTCCACTGGTACTACAGCTCACCCCTAGAACAATATCTTGTGATTCCCTCCTTTAGAATACCCATTGGGTGGATCACCCATGGATATCAGATCATGAAGTACCTCACTGTCAACATCCCCCAGCTGCGACACTCTCACACACTCAAGGAGTGATGGATTCAACACCATCAACTGAAAGAAAGCCTTACCCTCTTGCTCCACCAAGGTCAGCCATAGGGAAGAAAACTTCTCTAAAGTTTCATGCACTGAACGAGCTTGGGACTTCTTACTAAGGGCATCTGCTACTACGTTGCCCTTCCCTATAGTGTAGACTATCTCGAAATCATAGTCTTGTGGATACTCCAGCCAGTACCTTTGCTTCATATTCAAATCCATATGAGTGAAGATGCACCTAAGGCTCTGGAGGTCTGAGTAGACCACAAAACTCTCACCTAGAAGGTAGTGTTCCCATAACCTCAAGTAGAAGACCACCGTTGTTATCTCCAAATTATGAGTCACACAATTAAGCTCATGGGGACTGAACTGCCTCGACGCATATAAAATCACTACCCGCTACTACATTTGCACACACCCAAGCCCAGCTCCTGAAGCATCGCAGTATACTACGAACTCAACGCCCTCCTCTAGCAGCCTCAACACAATAGCACTAGTCATCCTCTATCTCAACTCCTAGAAGGCCTTCTGGAACTGATCAGTCTAGGTGAACAGTCTTCCCTTCCTCTTTAATGTGGTCAATGGGGCAGCAATACTAGATAAATCTTCCACAAACCTCTGGTAGTACACTAATAAACCAAGGAAGCTTCGTGCCTCTAACATATTCGTGGGTGGATCCCAAGATAGAACTACCTTTATCTTTGTGGGATCTACCACCAATACCTTCTCGGTAATAAAATTACAGAGAAAGTGAAAATCATGAATCTATAACTGACACTTCGAGAGCTTCCCATTTAGCCGTTGCTCCCGGAGTAAGTCTAGGACCATCCTCAAATGCTCTGCATGCTCCTCTTACATCGTGGAGTAGATGAGTATTTCTTTAATGAAGACGACCACAAACCGGTCCAGGTACGGCTAGAAGATCTGGTTCATTAAACCAATGAAAATGGAAGGGGAATTCATCAAACCAAATGGAATCACCAGAAACTCATAATGCCCATATCGACCAGAGAAATCCTATTTTGGGATCTCAGTCTCACGAACCCACAACTGGTGGTAGCTGGATCGAAGATCAATATTGTAGAACCACTTCCCACCTATCAACTAGTCGAAGAGGTCATCAATCCTTGGAGAATTGTACTTGTTCTTTATCATGGCCTGATTCAGGTAACAATAATCCCCACAAAGCCATAGACTCCCATCTTCTTTTTTCATAAAAAAAATGGGAGTTTCCCAGGGGGACACACTAGGCCTGATGAATCCCTAATCATGAAGGTCGTCCACCTGAATTCATAACTCCCAAAGCTCTATGGGTGCCATCTGATATGATTCACATGATATCGGGGAAGTTACCGGCTATAAATCAATGCAAAAATCCATTTCTTCGCTTGGAGGTAGTCCCGGGACATCCTTGAGAAAGATGTCTATGTAGTCTTCTACAACGGTAGGGATCTAGGTTCCTGTAATGTCTGCTGCTTTGAGAGCCATGCTAACTAACTTGTGCGAAAAAGGATACGGTCTCCTGCTCAGAGTACCCATCTTCTCTTCCACGAGGTCTCTTTATCCAAGGATGGTGAACCTCATCCCATCACAAAACACACCTCTGACTCGTCTTTAACAACAGTCGATCTGGGCGTGAACCATAGAAAGCCAATCCATGCCCAGCATGACGTCGAAAGGTTCCATCTTGATGATGAGAAGGTCCCACCTGAAACTCCCTCCTCCAAACGACAGTTTGCAAAGTCTACAGATAAAGGTCACAAACGAGGCCCTTCCCGTTGGAACCTCAATGCTAAGTGAAGGTGTCAACGCCTCTACTGGAAGCTCCAACTCCCATACCAACAACAGTGATATAAAGGAGTGGCTAGTGCCTATGTTTACTTGTACCGAAGAAATCATAGATTAAACACAAAGCGTACATCCAACCATCTCATGTTCTGGGGGGGTCACAAACACCCATAGCTTGAAGCTGCCTGCAACCCCTACTGCCAACTCCCTGAGCCTAGCATGGGCCACCCAATGGTAGCAGTGGTAGGACCTCAAAACGCCATCCCATACCCCCAGGTCTGGCACCTCTACCTGCGCCGCCACCCTGAGGACCACCCTGTCCTCGCCTGGGGGATCCCTGGTCACGGTGCTGCCTATGACGCAACAGTGTACCCCCTTCCTACCATGGGTGCTCGGTACGCCTGGTAGGCCAATCTCATGCTAGGTGGCCTCGTGCATCACAGGCATAGAACCAGATCTCTCCTATCTGCCCCGGTGCTCTATAGTGCCACTATGGTGTATGACCCTTCCCGTGTGTCTCCTCAAGGAAGGGCCTCCTCAACTGAGGCTCTACTCTCTGCCGCCTTCCTATCACTGAAGACTCTCCTCTGAAGCGGCCACTGCTAGGCCCTTTCAGCTGGCATCCCTTAGCTATGAATCCCTCCATCAAGAGCTCACGCTCTATCACCCCAACATAAGTAGGGATTCATGGGGGTACTACACTAGCACAGATCTCCCTATGAAGATCCTGATCAAACATCCACGCCCGAAAGTAATTATTGCAGACCATATCCTGTGAGTAGAGGGTCAGCTCAGTAGATCGGTCTGAGTACTATGCCACGGTCATACCCCCTGATTTTGCTCCAGATGCTCCGGAATCCAAACGGAGTGTAAACCAGAGGGGGAGTACTCCTCCCGAAAGAGCTGCTGAAAGCTATCCCACATGATAGACGACTCGTCGTGGGTCTGCATAACAAATCCCCACCAACGCCCGACTGTCCTGAGGAAAAGGATAGATGTTAGGGCTACCATATGGTCTGCTGGTGTTCGTACTAGCCTGAAAAGTAGGTCCACGGTCCCTTGATAGTCTTCTGATGCCTATGGATCAGGGTCCCCGTGGAACTTCTAGGGTATCTAATTCTGAAAGTCTCATAATGCACTCAGCCTATGCTCAACCATGTCCTGGGCTGCCGATACTAACTGCTGTTCTCCAGGTGGAGGGGCCACTGCTGAAGCACTAGGAAGAAGGGGAACATGTGAGGGTCCCTGAACTGATGCCTCGTCACTCTCCAAGTCATTTTCATGAACTGGAGAGGGTAACCTGGCTGGCTGCTGTCGTGGGAGAATCCTAAAAATTGTCAAGGATTACCATGATCAGATGAGCATATATATATCAGTAATAACATTGGAGAGCTAACTCAAAAATGATAATTAAAGACTCCATCCTACTAGATTCATGTTCCGAAGATCCCTGCAACAAGTGTCTCAGCATGCCGAGTCAACAAGCAGGTTATCTGGGTCCTAGGGAATGGATATGTCGGACGCCCGCACCATTACTGGACTCACTGGCCTGAGAGCTGCTCTCGGGACACATCAACACTATTTCCCTACATCCCAACCAATTACTATTTAGGGACATCCAAACAATGCCCCAAGGAATGAACCACCTCTGATACCACTTTATCATGACCCGACTCTACTAGTCTCAAGCCGTAACTACCCCAAGCCCGCCTCCATAGGCCAGGGGCTGGCGATAAGCACCGAAGTCATAACAATCTCAGGGAGTCCTTTGCCTAAGTACCTGTACACACAAAACCCACTCAATTCACAAGTGTAGAGTAAAAAATAAAACCAAAGTATAAACAACTATAACCCAACTGCAGGCATGCATCAACCTCTAAAGTAGAACAAGTAATGTGATGAAAATTAGACTGAACAGTAAAAGGGGAAAAATACACGCCCAACCCGAATAGCGCCACAACCCAGCAATAGGTAATCAAAAGTACAACTAGTGAGTCTCACACCTGAATGTCCTACTATGACCACTGAACACAGTCCAAGCTCCTGTATCCTCTAAAATCTTCCGTAGTCTCGATGAACCAGTCTGTCATCTAGAAGGACACACCAAGTGCAGGAAAAGTCCAAGGAGGTGTAAGTATAAAGATACTCATTAGTATTCCCGGAAAGCTTGAGGGAGAAACAAAGAATGTACTAAAATTCTGATCAGTAGATAGAAAAAATAATAGTGTATGATTACAATAGAGATAGTGTAGCACAACCCAAAAAAAGAAAGGAAGTAGACATGTCCCAAACAAGTGGAGCTAGACACGAAAAGCACGTGGAATACCCTGCGTGTCTTCACCCCTCCTAGAAGGATAGTAACTGAAACAAACAAGTGGGAACAAAAGTGGGGTGTTTATATATATATGCTCAATAAGAAACCTGAATGAGTGTGTAAGGGGATCTCCATCTCCAAGCTTAGCCTAGGATAAGTCGCCAACAGTTCAAAGGGTAGCCGTCACTGATTCCCAATAGTCCCACACGTCAAAGCTACTTCATCGCTAAATTGTACAACCAAGGGTCCCGCTCCGGTAATCACAGAGAAAAGTTAATTGACTAGCCTCATAGAAAGGGCTAAGTCTGAATGAAGTTGTCAGGTAACCCACTGCCCAGCCCAACTGGAGGGTAAACTGCAAAAGGTCATCGGGTGACCGACTTCCCATCTCTACTGGAGGGTAAACTCTAAAGGTCATCAGGTGAACAACTTCCCAGCCCTTCGTGAGGGTAAACCCTAATGGTTGTCGAGTAACCCACTACACAGCCCTACTGGAGGGTAAACCCTAAAGTAAATGTGTAACCCGCTGCCCCGCACTACTGGAGGGTAAACCCTCAGGTCGATGGGTAACCCACTACCCAGCCTCGCTGGAGGTTAAACCCTAATACACTGGTGGGTAACCCACTTCCCAGCCCTGCTGGAGGGTAAACCCTGAACTAGTCCGATAACTCTGCACCGCCCGAACCATCTCTGGGTGTCGCTAACATCGCGATCATGCGTTGGGTTGGAGTGAATCAAAGGAACCTTCAAACAACACCCTTTCATGTTTCAACATTTAATTAAATCTCGAAAGAGGCTCTACACTCTCAAAAAGATTACTCCGTTGTAATCCTTGCAGAAAAACAAACGAGATAGACTATTTACTCGCTGAAAATGGACTCCCGATGAAAAAGTTATTCAACACTGATTTATTCCCATAAAATGTCTCATGCGGCCCAAACATCTGTCCCAAAAGCGGTCGGGTGAACTGCACCATTGAGATGCTCTCGAAATACCACACCAAAATGACTACTCATTCACCCTGAACGTACGTATAATGAAAAATTCTCAAAACGCTACTCACAACTTAAAAGACGGCACATGGGTCCCATGCCTCAACTTTGGATTCAATGCCTAAAACCACCCTGGACCACTTCTCCTTGATGTCCGGGTCACAATGCCACTGATGGTGCCTTAAATTGACTCTGGATGGGTTCTCACCATCCGAAGGAAGATTCTTGGTGTAGTACTAAACAAGAGTGTCATGCCACCGAACCCCCATCTCAGGAATTTAAAATTCCACAGACCTTTTCAATAACATCGACTCAAGCTGAGGATTTCACTGCCATAGATGACACACAAAACGGACACCCGTAGTGGATGTTACGGGTGTCCGAAGTCAAGGGGACGAACCCCTTTGGGCTGGACCGGCCCGGTCCGGCCTATCCGGCCCACACCGCCGGCTCGTGGCCCTGTTGCACAGCCCGGCCATGGAACCGTGGTCCACACCCACTGAATGGCCCTCATTTCTAGTCGTTGTCTCGCACGAAGACCAACTAAAGGTGGGTCTCGGTCTCTGTATGGGGTCGCACACCGCGACCCCCATCGTGTCCCGCAGCGGCACCCTCCATCATAGACGCCCGCCGTTCCACCTTGGAGCCCGGCTGGGAGCTCACCGCCGCCACCTGGGATTCGTGTCGCGCCGCCACCACCCAGTGACTGCCCCCGCCCCAAGGAGTGGTGCCACCTAGAACACCCCACGCCACCGCCGTCGCCCGCCAAACCTCTTTGGAACAGCTGGAAACCATGGGAAATGGCCGGAAAACATCCTGGGGTGACCCCGGACACCCCGAGACTCAAAATTTTGATCCTAAAAAATTATTGGAAAGCTCAGATCAAACCATATGCATCTATGGAATTATCTCAATAATTAAATGGTGTTTCAATGCTTAAAATTTAAATTTGAGAAGTTGCAGGAATAAAAAAAGAAAACACACGATCCTACCTCTTTGGGCGTCGCCCAACGCTTCAAAAATGATCCACTGAATCCACCACCAACCTTAGAGAGGGAGAGAGAATCATGAAGGAGGTTATCCCTTTCCATGAAGAACATGCACCAAGGATAAAAACAAAGGGGAGAAGAGGGTGGAGGTGGTGTGTTCTAATAGAAAATATAATTAAAATATAATTAATTTTTAAAACACCCACTAGTAAGCTCGTACCCAGACTCTCGATGGGGTAGAGGATAAGCCGCCTCTAGGGTAAAAACCACGTTCTGAGCGTAACGGTGGTCTCAGAATTTTAATCCAAGACTCTTTTTAGAAGTTGTAAAGTTCAGGCCTGAGACTGTTAAATTACGAAAATGACCCTGGTGGCGTTTTACAAAGAAGGGTCACGCCCGCGAAAGTTACACCCCTCCTAGGGTAAACGACATGATTTAGACTCAACGTTGCCCTCAGTTTTCCCATCCAAACAACTGTTTAGGAGTTATTCTTCTTATTTTGTGCGTTTAGAGTGAACACACTTAAAATTTAATTCTGGCGACATCGGGGCTCGGAATCACACTTCGTCTGAATGCACTGCTCTTGAATAACATTAAGAAAATTTCAAAGTCTTATTAGATCAAAACTCATGTTCTTACACCTCTACTCTATATGGATACTGAAAAGGTATATTGTACTTGTATTAAATCTATGTATAATGAATGATTTGGACTTTTAGTGATGGTAAATGCCTGCTATAGCCCCTTAATGCATCGACTGGTCTCATGAGACAAATCAGTTGGAGAAAAACCCATCGAGTTTGTTTCCAAAAATCATATGGGTTTTTACCCACAGACTTAAACCATTTTTGATGGTATTATGGTATCATGTGATAAATACATGACATCCAATTAATAAGAATTCTCTTTATTAATTTTTATTTCTTACTTCCCATGAGGTTTTCATTATGATAAAATCTATGGATGCAATTTCATTCTCATTTTATTAGTGGCGTGTGTTTTTCATTTATTCACCATGAAATATTGATTATGTCAAATTTTTTATAATTACCTTGTTATTGATTCATGCTTGTGATATTTTTAAACCTTTTTGATCACATGAGCTCACCACATTCATTAGTTTACCTTCAATAGGATATGATGAGGATACTATTAATTGAGTTATTGTGGAAGCAGTTTATTAGTTTTTGTTGTGTATTGTATTGTATTTTTTTACCTTTCCCCTTGTATTTGAAGTAACATTTTGTATCTACTTTCTTAAAGAATACTAAATGGATCCTTCCTTAAGGATTTATTCCATTATAAACAATCCAATATAACAATGTAATTCACTGGATTTGTTTTAGATGGATTGGGGTGTTACAATTGTTATCAAAAGAAGTTTAGTAGAAATCATAGAAACAAGATTATAAAATATAGATTAGGGAACAAATACATAATATAGTATTTGAGTAAAAACATACAATTATGTCCATGAATTTTGGTAAGGGATATATTATGTGGATCATTCTAGAAAATAAATCCATATGTGGAAACAAATAGGTAGAGGTGGCATGGGCACAGATGTACCTATGAGTGAAAACTCCAACAAGGATTTTTATGTTTAACCTGAGGTATCCTGAAACATGACAACTATCCTTGCTACACTCTTGGTATGGACACTCTCGAGGGATTTTCTTTTCATTATTCTCATTTTCATTACAATCCATTGTTAAGGATTCAAATGTAAAATTTTTCTTAGAGAAACCATGTTTATGAGATTCGTTTTGCATAGAATTTTAATTTATGCTAATTACTTTTATAGTTGAGATTATAAATTCTGATTCATAACCTAATCTTGTGTATTACATTTTTAGAGATGGTTCCAAAGGGGAAAATGGGAATCAATACTCATGGGAAATGTAGGTATTTCCCCACTGAACTGTGAAACATAGTCAATGTTGGAGAAAATATGATCATGATCATATTGGGAAAATATACTCATGTTGTGATGAATAACCATGATAACCCTATGCCAGATCATTTCATGTGGAAAAATCCCCAATATTTTAGTGTGAATACTAATACAGTGGTACCTGAGCAATAGATCAATTCCCTTTGAAATATATTCTTGTCATTAAGGTGAAATGAAAATGAAAATGTTGTACTAGAAGTATATTGTACCATGGGTGACGTAGATCAATGGTTGTACTTGATCTAGAATAACACTAAAAAAGAAGAAATAGAAGATATCTCAAGGTGTACTTTTGAGGAAACATTATTTGAAAAAAATTTCCATCACGAGAAACAAACAAAAATTAAAATTAAAATTTGTTTAGAATAAAATAAAGGGTAGAAGACATTGTTGTAGAGTATGAGTCTACCTTTAAAAGACTATCCAGGTATGCCAAATATTACATACGAGACATAGAAGACACAATTGATCATTTCTTTGAAGGTCTTAATCAATTTCTTCTAAGGGAACTGGCATCTCAAACATTTTTATCATACGATAAAATTTTATCATGTGCTGTCAAAAATGGAAACGAAATTTTCTAGATCAAATTTGATTTTGGGAAACAAATATAAGAAGTGGTACTCTGATAAACATGGAAAATGTGAAGAGCTAATGGAGATTATGTAAAAGATATAATTCATATTATGTGAGAACTGTGGAATGAATCATCCTTGAAAATACTCAGAAAACATTGGAGTCTACTATAAGTGTGGATAAAAGTTTCATCAATCTAATGAGTACATGGGGAATAAATAATTCATGATGTTAAATTCTATAATAATATAGATATAATACACTATAGAAATGAATATCCTAAGTCCCAATAATATTTTCCATAGAAAAGGCCATGAGATCAAGTTAAATCTTTTTCTATTACAACTACAGAGGTTGAAGTTCATAATGGTGTGGTGAAAGGTACTCTAATTGTTTCATAAAACATACCCAATGAATTATTTGATTCTAGATCATCACATTCATTTATATCTTCCTAGTTTTCCATGAAAATTAGACATTTCCTATTTGATTTAATAAAGGAGTTATCCGTTAAAACTCATAGTGGATGTATCATTGAAAAAAATCATGTCGATCAGTCCCCCTCATGACACATAAATGTGCATTAGTTTCTAACCTTATAATAATACCAACGATTGAATTTGATATAATTCTCGGTACGAATTCGTTATCCAATTATGATGATAATATAAATTTCTAGGAGATGAAAGTTAAAATTTTTAAAAATGGTGTAGAATTCCTTATATTTATAGTAGAAAACTCGATATTTGGTTCTTTACTTGATCCACCACCAGTAGAACTACTGAATTCAATTCATAGAAATAAAGGGAACCCAATATCTATGGGAGAGGAAGAAAATATTCAAATTTAACATGAGCATATAGTGTGAGAATACATTGATGTATTTTCAAGGGATTTACCTAGATATCCACTAAACCGGGTAGTTGTGTTCTCTATTGATTTAATTCCTGGTGGAAGACCTATATAAAAAAATTCCAATAGAATATACAATGTGGAATAAGTGGAGATAAAGAAAAAACTAATGGAACAGAGTGAAAAAGGATTTATTCGGCCTAGTATTTCTCCATGGGGAGCGCCTACCATCTTTTTCCAGAAGAAAAACAGATCTATTAGACTTTGCATTGATTACATAGAAATCAATGCTATTACAATAAACAATAAGTATCCTCTCCACAAATTGATGATTTATTTGGTCAAATTCATGGAAAAAAATATTTTTCGAAGATTGACCATCAATCTGGATATCATCAGCTGTGTATTAGGATGGAATATATTCTAAAGACAACGTTTCAAACATTATTGGGGAATTACAAGTTTACAGTGATGCCTTTGGGACTAAAAAATGAACCCTCTATTTTCATGGATCTAATGAATAGAGTTTTTAGAGAATATATTCATGAATTTATTGTGGTCTTTGTTGATGATATCCTGGTATACTCCAAAATCTATGAATACCATGAGAAACACTTATATAATATTCTAAAAACTCATAAATAATGAATTATATGGGAAGTTTATAAAGTGAAAATTTTGGTTCAATCAGTTTTCTTCCTTGACCACATTTTCTCTAGGGATGGAATATCTATTGATCCTGCGAAGTGAATGGCTATGAAAGAATGGTCTACTCCAACAATCATAAAGCATGTACATAGTTTTATTGGTTTCGCAGGTTATTATCGAAGTTTCCTTCAGAACTTCACCCTCATAGAGGACCCAAGGACCAAGCTGACACGAAAAAGGGTCATGTTCATATGGATAGAGTAATGTAAATAATGTTTTAATAAATTGAATAAAATATTATTGGATACTCCAGTCATGACTCTACAATCAGGGAGTGATGGATTTGTGATCGATAGTGATGCATCGATGAAAGGAATTGGGTGTGTTCTTTTGCAGAATGATAGACTGATTGCATATACAACAAGATTTCTAAAAATTTATGAAAAAAACTATTCATGTAATGATCTTGAGTTAGCAGATGTAATCTTTTCTCTGAAGATTTGGATACATTACTTCTATGGAGAAAAATGTGAGATATATACAAATCATAAGAGTTTGAAAAATATCTTCTCATAGAAAGAACTTAACATGAGAAAAATGAGATGGATTGATCTACTAAAAGAGTATGATTGAATAATACACTGCCACCCGGGGGAAAAAATAACGTCAAAGATGATTTTATTAGAAAGGGGTTCAGAATTTTGAAGAAGATTAGAGTTGAAAGGGATCCTATGTTCATGGATCTATTAAATATGAATATGGGAATTATCATGGAAGGTAATACATCATTAGTTTTTGAAATGGTTTCCAAACCTTCTTTATTGTAAAAGATAAAAAGAACTTGAACTGATGATCATGAGTTTCAAAATAAAATTATAGTTATAATTTATGAAATGTTTGTAGACTTTGTATATGAAGGTGGCATTTTAAAGTTTGGAATGATTAGTTGTGTTCATGTTATTAATGAGAGAAATAATGAACTATTGGATGATGGTCATAGTTCTAATTTCCTTATATATCCTAGAAGAACAAAGTTATATAGAGATATGAAGAACATTTTTGGTTGGACAACATGAAGAGGGATATTTCTGATTATGTGTTGAGATGTTTTTCTTGTAAACAGGTGAAGACTGGAAGACAACATCTTGGAGGAGTCATTCAACCCCTTCTTATACATATATGAAAATGGGATGATATTACGATTGACATTTTCAGGGGGTTACCAAAGACTCTAAGAAAGAATTATGTGATATGGGTCATTTTTGATCATATTATAAAATCCACAAATTTTATTTCTTTAAGAGATTATTTAACACTTGAATTTTTATCAATAGTATATATTAATGATGTATTAAGACATCAGTGTGTACCCTTATAAATTTTTTCTGATCGTGATCACCATTTTACATCAAAATTCTAGAAAACTCTTTAGAAGGCCCTAGATACTGATCTTTGTTTGACCACTGCATAACACCCACAAAATGATGGGAAATCAGAATAGACTATTCAAATTTTGGAATACATGTTAAGGTCTTTTTCACTTGACTATCAAGTTCTATGGGATTAGTATTTACCTCTTCTAGAATTTTTCTATAACAATAACTTGTAATCAAGTATTCAGATGGACCAATATAAAGAATTATAGGGAAAGAGATGTCCTACACCAACATGTTTGAATGATGTTAGTGAATGAAATGTCATAGACCTGGAACATATAGAGGAAATAAGATAAAAGGTTAACATTATCCATACCCATATCAAAACAGATCAATGTAGGGAAAAGAGCTATACTAATAAATGAAGGAATGATTTAGAATTTCAAGAAAGGGATCTTTTTATCAAAAAGTTATCTCTATGGATGCGTATTATAAAATATGGTAGGAAGGGTAAATTAAATTCTACGTACATAGGATCTTTTGAAATTATAGATTGAATTGGAGTCATAGAATATCGTTTGGAAATGCCTCTAAGTCTCTGAAAAGTTTTCAAAGTGTTCCACGCATCATTGTAATGGAAATACATGCCAGACCCAAAACATGAAATCACCTATGATGAAATAGAACTTGATCCCGATATGTCTTATTGTGAAGATCCTATCAGGATTCTTTATACCTGCGAAATGAATTGAGAAATTGGACAACCCATCTTATAAAGGATCTTTGGTGGAACTGTAAGACGGAAGAAGAAACATGGGAACTTGAGGATATTATGATGGATAATCACCCAAATCCTTTTAGTGGGACTTATACATAAAACATGGAGGAAAAAATTTCGGAAGGAGGGAATAATGTAACACACCAAAAAAATTATGGTATGTTCCTTTTAATTAATTTAAATTCATTAGATATCCTATATTTCATGAAGAACTAAGTGTCTATAAAAAAAATGTTATAGGATAAATATATAACCTATCCATTTATCTTAAATTTTCTACTTCGGTGTTATGAGTTTCAAATAATGGTCATCGACGGTTGTGAAAAATAAGTTATTTGGAGTTTGAAAGAACCAAATTTTTTTGATGAATAGTTACATACCCTTATAAATAGTAATAGGAATTGTAATATGACCCTTATAAAAAGTAAACCATATTATTATTTTATTTTCTTAAGGTTATATAGTAATGATTTATTGTTAAATTTTTTGAGATGTTACAAAAATGAGTTATATATTTAAAATTTTTATTTTTGAATAAATTATGATTTTAAAAAAAGAAAATTAAAAATGCCTAAAAAATTATTTTCAGAAAGTGGAGTTCATTTTAAAATCTACACATCAAAAAAAATTGGGTGAATTTTTGGTATTTTTCTAAAATTCATACATTTTTTATGAATAGTAAAAATATATTTTTGAGTTTTCGGTAGTTTAATGACATCATAATGATGTAATAATTAATATAAAAATCTAGTAGAATTTTTTATAGTAACATATTACATGAGGTTTCCCAAGTGTCTAGAACCATGGGAAAATATCGTGGACAATCCCTTCATTTTTCAAAAACAACAAATGATGTGTCCCTTTTAATTACTAAAAATATCCTTCTCATTTACTATAAATACCAACTCACCCCATCATTTTATTTCATTATAAACTAATTATACTCTATTATATGGTAGTTTTACGTCTCTAGGTTTCCAACCAAGGTGTCCTCAAACCTCCATGTTCTCAACCATCATGT
The DNA here is from genome assembly GCA_963277665.1 of Viscum album. Classification (NCBI taxonomy): domain Eukaryota; kingdom Viridiplantae; phylum Streptophyta; class Magnoliopsida; order Santalales; family Viscaceae; genus Viscum; species Viscum album. The sequence continues at coordinate 1,345,791,367 of OY728148.1, read as the reverse complement.
TATGGGAGTTACGCTACAAGGTAAGAGAATCTACCACCCTTCCCTTTTCTAAAAAATTTCATTTTATGTTCTCTTTTATTTTCATTTATATTATTTTGAGATATTTAATTCCATATTTCCATTCCAATATATATTATTTCTGAGTTATGAGTGATCCCCTTCCTCTCATCAAACAATTTTATTAATTTTTAAGCGATGTCGTTGGGCTGTCGAATTTTCACAAGGGATTTCTTAATTTCTCTTCTATTTTGAGTTCCTTTATTTTATATTTTGTTCCTCATATCCTTTAATCTAAATAATATGAAAATGAATTTTTTTTAACATAAATATAATTTTATTATTAAAATGGAATATTTCATCATCATATCTATTTCCTCTTCCACTTATACTAAAAATCAAATCACTGTCTGAGATGTGTTAATTTATTACATTGAAGGACGACTGGTTCTCAATTTCAATTTATATCCTCAAGACTGGTCCAAAATCCTTTTTAATGGTTGAACTAGATAATTATATTTGTATATTACCTTATTAAATATTCTTTAATCCTTACACACTCAAAATATAAAATAATAATACAAAACATGTTCATTATGAACAAAATAGCCAAGTTAATCCAAACGTATGTAATTAACTTTTAACTAATGAATAATCATCATGGTATATAACCAAAAAAAAGTACAATATCATTTATATATATATTATTTTATTAATAAGATATATTAACAATTATTTATTTTTAACCACACATCAAATAGACTTCCATTTCTTAATATAAGTAAACCGATCATGAAAACCAATGAAGAAAATGCTTCCAAAACAATAAAATTGAAGCTCTTAAACCCATAAAAAGGGACATGAATGAACCTTATAGGCTTATAATAAATAAACTTCATGTATATGTGGTTATATAATTATAAATTAATGATTCTAAATTTGATAATTTAGGTTATTAAAACAATCAAAGAACACACTCAAGGATATGGTATGGGGTTTCTCGTCCCACTTTCATTTCCTTGATATTTCCATTGTTTGCCACATATTTATTATATGTGGTGTATGTGTACTAAAATTTGTTATATAATATCATGATTCTATTTATATCCATGGTATTAATAGATTAATTTTTTTTTAATTATGTTTTGTTCATATGATTCAATTGATTACAATATGGTATAGGATTTCGTCTCAATTTCCATTTCATTGAGACCTTCATGGTATTGTGAAACTAATATTTATTATGTGGTCTATCTAATTCCAATTTGAGAACATTTTTAATATTAAAATTTAAATATATTATATATCCATATTTGGGTTATGTGGATATGATATTTTTTTGAAGTCGTATACCGTTTTACATATGTTTTTTATTTAGAATATTGTTTTAACTATTGAAATGTTGTTATATCTATATCCTCTACTCTATACAGATACAGAGAACGAAGATTGTACTTGTTTTAAATATATGTATAAATAATGTTTTCTACTTGTAGTGATGGTTGGGGCCCTTTATATCCCCTCTATTAAACGATAGGTCTCATGAGACAAATCATTTGGCGACAAACCCATCAAGTTTGTTTCCAAATTCAAAATGGTTTTACCCACAGACTTTAACTGTTTCGATGATATTATGGTATCATGTGCTAGATATATGACATCCAAATAATAATCATTATATTTAATCATTTATAGTTATAACTACCCATGAGGTTTCCACTTTGAAAAAATCAATGGATGCAATTTAATTATCACTTTATTTGTGGTGTGAGTTTTTCATTTATTCACCATTACATATTGTATATGTCAAATAGTTTATGATTCACTTGTTATTATTTCATGATTAGACTATTTTTAAACCATTTTGAGCATTTTTGATCACCCCATTCATTTTTTTAACTTCAATAGGCTATAAAGAAGAGACTATTTATTCAGTCCCTTTGGTTTGAGTTTATTTGTTTTGTTGTGTATTGTATTTTTTACCTTTCCCATTGTATTATTAGTTACATATATTTATCTAGTTTCATCTAAAATACTAAACTGATCATTCCATTAGGATTTTCTCCCTTTTAAACATGTCAATAAAACATTATAATGCCCCGACTCCGGTCTAGAGTGGTCGGGGTGTTACAATTGGTATCAGGGGAAGTTTAGTAGCAAACATGAAAACTAGATTAGAAAATGTAGATTAGGGAAAAAATCCAAAAAGTAATATTTGAGTAAAAACATACAATAATGACCTATAATTTTGGTATTGGGTAGATTATGTTGATCATTCTAGAAAATAAATCCTTTTCTAGATACAAACAGGTTGAGGTGGCTTTGGCACATAAGTACATAGGAGTGAAAAATCGAACAAGGAGTATCGAGATTAACCCAAGGTATCCTAGTACATGAAAAAAATACTTTTTGAAATATTGGTATGGACACTCCCGGAGGATATGATTTGGATAATTTTCATTTTCATTACAAACCATTATGACATATTTTAATGTAAATTTTTCATCAGAGAAACCATGTTTATGAAATTATCCATGAAATGAATTATAATTTATGAAAAATAAATTTCTATTTGAGATTATAAATTATTATTCATAATCTATTCTAGTGTTTTCTATTATTTAGAGATGGCGCCAAATGGAAAAAGGGGAATCAATACTCGTGGGAATTGTATGGATTTATCCACTACGAAAGTCAATACAGTCAATGTTGTAGAAAATTAGATCATGAACATATTAGGACAACATACTCAGGTGGTAAAAAATTACCATGATACGCCTATATTGGATTTTTTCATGTAGAAGAAGACCCCATAGTTTTTTGGACTACTAATCCGGTGGTAGCTGAGGAGTGGATCAAGACCCTTAAAAAGATATTCATGGCATTAATATGTAATGAAAATTAAAAGGTAGTGTTGGATGTATATTGTCTAAAGGGTAATGAAATTAAATGGTGGTCCTTGATCCAGAATACCACTAAGGAAGAAGAAAAACAACGATATTGAATTAAGTACATTTAAGGATATATTCTTCATAAAATAATTCCCTTGTGTAAAACGAACTAAAAAGAAGAGGAAATTCCTTTTCTTAATTAAAAGGGAAGAAGATAGTGTTTCAAAAAATGGGGATACCTTTAAAACAATATTAGATATACTATAGATTACGTATGATACTCAGAAGATAGGATTAATCATTTTATTGAAGGTATAAATCCATGTCTTCAATTGGAACTGGATTCTCAAACAGTTTCTTCATATGATGAAATTGTATCAGGTTCCGTCATAACAGAGAAGGAATTTGCAAGATCAAATTTTTTTAAGGGAAACCAGGATAATAATAGGTACTCTAATAACTAAGGAAAATCTGAAGCACTAAAAAAGAATAAGGGAAAGAAGTAATTCACATTATGTGATAACTTTGGAAAGAATCATCCTGGGAAATGCTTGAAAGGCATGGGAGTATGCTATAAGTGTGGAGAAAAGGGTCATCTACCTAATGAATACATGGGGAATAAAAAAGATGATAGTGTTCAGTAGTAAAATTTTAAGAGATATGACACAATAAAAATGAGTATCTTAAGCACCACATAAACTATGCATTGAAAAGGCCACGAGATAAAGGGAAAGATTATGCAATTTCAACTATAGAGGTTGAAATTCTTAATGATGTGGTGGCAGTTAATCTAATTGTTTCCTAAAACATAGCTAATGAATTATTTGATTCTAGATAATTACATTAATTTATATCTTCCATGTTTTCATAGATAATTATACATGTTCAATTGGATTTAATAAGGTAATTATCAGTCAAAACAAATAGTGGATGTGTCAGTGTAAAAAACCCGTTGATTAGTCCTCCTCATGACACAAAAACGTTCTTTAGTTTCTAACCTTATCATCATACCGATGATTTAATTCTATATAATTCATAGTATTATTTGGATATCCAATTATGTTGTGATGATCTATTGTAAGAAGAAGAAGGTTACAGTTTTAAAAAATGGTGTATAATCCATTGTCTTTCGAGTAGAAACCTCGGTATTTGATTCTTATCTAGATCCACCCCCAGTAGCTCTATTAAATCAAATTCATGGAGAGGAAGAGAACCCAATATATATGGGTGAGGGTAGAAATATTCAAATTGAATATGTTAATACAATTCAAGAATACATTTAATTATTTCTAGAGGATTTACCTAGACTTCCTCCCGTGTGGGAAGTTGAGTTCTCAATTGATACAGTTCTTGGTTCATGACCAATATCAAATAAACCATATAGATTGGACATTGTGGAATTTGTGGAGATAATGAAACAAATAGTGGAATTGAGTGACAAAGAATTTATTCTATCATGTGATTATTCATAGGGATCTCCGGTCAACTTTGTCACGATAAAAGATGGATCCATGAGATTGTGCATTGATTACATGGAAATTAAGGCTATTACAATAATGAATTTGTATCATCTCCCACGAATTGAGAATTTATTTCATCAACTTCATGGATCTCAATATATTTCGAATATATACTTCGACCTTGATATCACCAGTAGTGTGTGAGGATGAAAGATATTCTAAAGAAAACATTTCAAACAAGTTATTGGCATTACGAGTTTATAGTGATTCCTTTTGGATGAATGAATGCTCCCACTATTTTCATGGATCTAATGAATAGATATTTCATTGAATTTCTTGAGGAAATTGTTGTGGTATTTATTGATGATATCGTAGTATACTCCAAAATCTATGAAGACCATGGGACTCACATGTGGACTATTCTAAAAACACTTAGAAGAAATGAATTATATGGGAAGTTGTGAATTTTGGCATCAATCAGTTTCCTTCCTTAAACACATTGTCTATTAAGATTAAATATATGTTGACCCTATAATGAAAAAGTCTTTTCTTGAATGTCCTACATCAACAAAAGTAATTGAGGTAAGTAGTTTTATTGGTTTAACAGGTTATATTGGTGTTTGGTTTAGAACATCACCCGCTTAGCCAACCCAATAAAAAAGATCACACGAAAATGGGTCAAGTTCGTATTCACATAGGAATTTGAAAAATGTTTTAATTAGTTGAATAGAATATTATTGGATGCTCCAATATTGAATTTACCATCAAGGAGTTCTGGATTTGTGATATACAATGATGCATCGAAGAAAGGACTTGGTAGTTTCCTTATGCGGAATGATTGAGTGATCATTTATGCATCTAGGTATCTAAAAATTCACGAACAGAACAATCCAACTCATGATCTTGAGTGTGCAGTGGTATGATTTTATTTCAATATTTGGATACATTAACTCTAAAGAAACAATTTTAGATATATAAAAATCATAAGTGTTTGAAATATATCTTCTCACAGAGATAACTCCACATGAGAAAAAGGATATGGATTAAGCTACTCAAGGGTTATGATTGTACAATAAACTACCACCTAGGGAAAGAAAATAAGGTTGAAAATGCTTCAAGTATAAAAGAGCATGAAATTCAAAACATGATGAGAGTTGAAATGGATCTTATTTTCTTGCATATAGTAATTATGGGTATGGGTTTTATTATAGAAGGTATTACATCACTACTTTTTCAAATGGTTTCTAAAAATTATTTATTGGAATGGGTAAAAATTTCATATACTGATGATGTGGATTTTCAAAATAAAATTAAAGCTATAAATGATGTGATGTTGATTGACATCGTATGTGAAGGTGGAATTTTAAATTTTTTAATGATTCTTTGTGTTCCCACTACTCTTGAGATAAAGATAGAACTATTTGATGATGCTCATAGCCCTAATTTCTCTATACATACCGGTAGCATAAGTATTTAGAGTTATTTAATGGAACATTTTTGGGGCGACAACATAAAGAGGGATATTTCTGATTATTTGTCGAGCTGTTTTGTTTATCTACAGGTGAAGACTTGAAGACAACATCTTGGAGTAGCCATGGAACCCATTCTTATACCTATATATTAATTGGATGATATTATGATGTACTTTTTCATGGGGTTACCAAATAATATAAGAATGAATGATGTGGTATGGGTCATTTTTTATCGTATTACAAAATCATCACATTTTTATTTTATAAGAGATGATTTACAACTTTAACATTTATCAAGACTATATATTCAGGAATTTTTAAGACTTCATGGTGTACCCTTATCAATTTTATTCTTATCATGATCTAAGTTATACATCAATATTATAGAAAAATCTTCAGATGGCCCTAGATATTGATATTCATTTGGGTACTGCCTACCACTCAAAAACTGATGGGAAATCAGAACGGACTATTAAAACATCGGAAGATATCTTTTGGTCTTGTTTAGTCAACATTCAAGGCATGTCGGATCAGTATTTACCTCACATAGAATTTACCTATAACAATAACATCCCTTAAAGTATTCAAATGGGAAAATATGAAGTGTTATAAGTAAAGAGAAGTTATATTCCAACTTGCAGGGATGATGTTGGTGAAATAAAGCTCGTAGGACTAGAACATGTTGATGAAATAACCAAAAGAGGGAAGATTATCCAAACCCATATCAAAACAGATCAACGTATAAAAAGGTCTATTCTGATAACTGAAGGAAGTATTTGGATTATCTAGAAGGAGATAAAATTTTCTAAAAGTTATATCCATGGATGGGTATTATACAATTTGTTATGAAGGATAAATTAATTTCCAGGTACATCAGACCATTAGAAATTATGGATCGGATTGGAGCTATAGAATACCATTTGGAAATGCCACCAAGACTCTTCAATGTTCCCAATGTGTTTCACGTTTCAATGTTAAAGAAATACATGCTAGAACAAAAACATGTACTCACCTATGAAGAAATAGAACATGATCCTGATCTATCTTATTTTGAATAGCCAATCAAGATTATTCATAGCAGAGAGCATATATTGAGATATCTGACGACATTCCTGGTAATGGGTCTTTGGTGGAACCATAAAATATAGGAAGAAACATGGGAACCTGTTGATGGTATGAAGAAGAATCACCCACATCTTTTTAGTGGGCTTTATAAATAAAATTTTGAGGATGAAATTTCGAAATAAGGGAATACGATAACACCCCAAACATTTTATGGTATGATGCTCTTATATAATTTTTATTCATTAGATATCCTATATTGAATGATGAAATAATCCTCTATGAGAAAAAACTTTATATGATAATGTTATAACCTAGCTATTAAACATAAATCTTTAACTTCTACATTTTGAGTTTAAAAAAATGGTCATCTACAGTTATGACCAGTATGTTATTTGGAGTCTGATAGAACCAAATTATTTTTTTGATGGATAGTAACATACCCTTTAGAATAGTAATATGAACCTTATAAATAGAATACTATATTATTATTTTATTTTCATAAAGAAATAAGTTAATGATATGTTGATTAATTTTTCAAGGTGCTAAAAAATTAGTAATAGATTTAAAATTGTTATTTTGGAATAAATTATAATTTTTTTAAAAAAATTAAATTAAGAAAAATTATACTATTTTTCCAAAAATGGGGTTCAATACTCAATTCTACACATAAAAAAATTTCAGGTTGAATTATAGGGATTTTTCTAAAATATTTATATTTTTCATGAAGAGTAAAAATACAGTTTTGCATTTTCGGTAGTTTAATGACTTCAAAATGATTTAATAATTAATATAAAATGATATTAGACTTTTGTACAGTAAAATATTACAAGATATGTCCCAATTAGCTAAAAACATGGGCAAATATAATGGGAAATCTCATGTTTTTTTTGAAAAAACCATTAATAAGGTGTCCCTTTTAATTAATAAAAAACTCCCTCTCATTTACTATAAATAACCACTCACCCATTCGTTTTCATTCATTAGAAATGAATTATCCTTGAATATATGATTGTCCTGCCTCCCTAAGAATCCACCCAAGGTGTCCTAAAACCCCCCATGTTCTCAACCTTCATGTTTTAGGAGTTTCTCTACAAGGTAAGAGAATCTACCACCCTTCTCTTTTATTATAACATTCATTTTATTTTTTCTATTTTATTTTCAATTGGATTATCTTGGTATATGTGAGTCCATATTACCCCTACTATATATATTACATAAGGTTGATTATATAACAAATTTCTCTAAAAAATAATTTTAAGAATTTGATGTGTTAATTTATCACATTGAAAGATGAAGAGTTATAAATTTCATTTAATATTATCAAAACTAGAAATGAAAGATTTATAATTATTGAAAATTATCATAATTTATGTATTTTACCTTATTTAATGTTCTTTAATCCTTACACACTAATAATGTAAAATAATAATTCAAAACAAGTTCATTATGAACATAACCACCATATTAATTCAAGCGTTTGTAATTAACTTTAAACTAATGAATCATCATCACGGTATATATCACAAAATCATTATAAGATAATTTATATCTATAGAATGTCTTTAATAATATATATTAAAAATGATTTATGTATAACCACACATCAAACTGACTTCCATTCATGAATACAAGTAAACTGATCACAAGAATCAAGGAAGAAAATGATTCCAAAACTATAAAATTGAACCTATTAAACACATAAAAAGGGACATTAATGAACCTAATAAGGTTATAATAAAATACTTTCATGTATATGATGTTAATTAATTATAAATTAATAATGATAAATTTGATTATTCAGGTCAGTAAAACAATCGAAAAACACACTCGAGCATAAGGCAAGTGGTTTCTCATCTCACATTCATTCCCATGAGATTTCCATTGTTCACCACTTATTTCTTGTATGTGTCATATGTTTACTATCAATTTGTAATATAATATCATGATTCTATTTATATTCATGGTATTTAATTATTAATTTTATGTTTATTATGTTTTGTTCATATGATTCAATTAATTATAATATGGTAAGGGACATTGTGTCAATTTCCATTTCATTGAGTCCTTCATGGTATTTTGAAACTAATAATTCTTATCTGGTGTATATACATCCCATTTGAGATCATTTTTCATTTAAAATTGTAAATATATTTTATATCCATATTATGGTTTCATGTATATGAGTTTTTTATTATGCCATATACACTTTTATATATGGTGTTTATTTGGAATGTTGTTTTCACTATGGAAATATTGATGAATTTATATCCTCTACTTTATAAGTTTACTGAGAATGTGAGTTTTACATGAAATGAATATATGTATAAATATTTATTTGGACATTAAGTGATGGTTGGGGCCCTCTATTTCCCCTTGATTCATCTACATGTCTCATGAGACAAATTAGTTTGCGACAAACCCTTCGAGTTTTTTTGCAAAAAACAGCTAGATATTAGCCACATACTTAAATTGTTTCAATGGTATTGTGGTATCATTTTCCAGATAAATGATGTCTAAATAATAATCATTATATGTATTCATTTTTAGTTATTACTACCCGTGATGATTTCACTATGAAGAAATCTATGGATTTAGTTCCATTCTCAGTTCATTAGTGGCATGTGTTTTTCATTTATTCACCATGCCATATAGATTATGTCATATTGTTTATTATTTACTTGTTACTGATTCCTTATTCCTCTATTTTTAAACCTTACTAAGAATTTTATCTCACCCCTTTCATTTTTTTATATTTAATAGGTTATGAAGAGGATACTATTTATTAAGTTCTTGGGGTTACAATTTATTAGTTTTTTGTTGGGTATTGTATTTTGTTACATTTCCCATAGTATTTTCAGTTACATCTATATATCATGATTCTTCATGATTACTAAACTAATTATTACTTCATGATTATTTTTCCTTTTAAAATTTTCATTATAACAAATTAATGCACCAGCTCTAATCTAGAGGGGTCGGGCAGTTACAAAAACTAACACTATTCATGACCTCACATGATATGTGAAAACTGATTGAATATTTGTTTCTTCAGAGACACAAATAAATGAAAAAAATTGAAATAAAAAATACACTTATTATATTAAACATAAAATTATCTATTGAGGAAGACATATATTAGGTTGATTATAAAAAACTTAGAATCCCTCAGTGCATGTGTAATCATAGAAAAGATATGAAAAAACGGGTTGAAAATATATATCTAAATTCATATTCTAATCATAGATTCCATACTATTAGGAATGAAATTAAGAAATATTTTATATAAATGAATGAAAAAAATAAAAAAGAAATGTGGAATTCTATATCTTGAAATGAATCTAATAACATGAAGATGAAAAAGGAATTGTACATGATATCCATTCTTTATGTTCCATGATTCTTCCAATTCATAGGGTAATTTATTGAAATTTTTTCTCTTCTTCAATATATATTCTAATTCACAAACCATTAAAATGTGAATAATAACTATTTATAGAGTGCATTAGAGAATAGGGTTACAAAATATATGAATTGAAAAGATTAAAATAAAAGAAAAATGATTCCCAATAATTGGTCTGTATCTTACACCATAAAAATACTAAAGAATATATTTAATTATTTAATCAAATATATCTTCTTATTTCAATTAAAATTCATAAAATTATAATAATAATTTAAATAGGAATGGAAATTAATATCCTGGACATTGTGGAGATATCTTATATGATGAATCGAGGCTATTATTAAAATTATAACCCATTTTTATCCTTAAAATAATTTATCTAACTCTATGTTTTCTAAAAAAATCATCATAACACATTTAAAATTCAATATAGAAATATCAATTTAAAATTTTATATAATAATATTTTATGATTTTTAATACTAGGGTTCAATTTAATTTTAAATTTTATAATTTCCATAAAATTTCAAAATACAATATCTATTTAAATATTTTAATTAAATCAAAACATAAAACTAGATTTGTGGGAATTAAATCATATTTTATGAAGAAAATATTTTACAAAATCATGTTTTATAAAACATTTTACTCATAAATATTTCACTACAGGGAAATAATAGTATATTTATATCAAACATCACATAGAAATAACAATGTTTGTATTTCCATAAATCATTCAATAGTAAAAAAAATGAAGTGTCATTTATTAGAAACAAGTTTTTTTCCTATTGTTTTATAGCATTTAAAATTCTTAAAACTCATTAATCCATCCATGGACCAATTATATACTTCCTTAATTTGAAAATTATGTCACCCTTTAGTCATTATAATTGTAATGAAGAGTGGTCCTCATATTTGAAATATTCTTGTATCAACATTGTTGTCTAGAAATTCTTCTTTTTCAACACCATGAGATAGAAAAATCATTCAATTTTGAGGATATATATAGTGTTTTTAGTGGATAGGGGATAACATTTCAAATTAAATAATACTAAAAATTTTAAAATTAGACCGAAAAATAATATTCAATTTCATTAATATTAAAGTGAAATCACATGAATTGTATCTCAAAATAATCATAAAATTAAATTCCATTATACCATATTAATAGAATTCACCACGAGTAATATAATAAATCTAATGAATGAAATCTTCCATATTCATCATTTCTTACATTTCTTCTCGCTTTCTTATCATCTCCATGATGTTTACTTCATGGAATATTGAAAGACAATGGAATATTATTAACGAATAATAATTAAAGACCATATATGTTATTATGATGTTAATGAGTCCTAAAAGTAACCCTAATTAATAATTCATTCACATCTCATTTTTTATCTTTTTTTTAGTAATGTGATGTGAATAATTAATCTTCCATAGAAAAAAGTCCCTCATTTTCATTTATCATTGAAATTAATAAAATTCATACCCACCCATAATACACATTTTAATGACCTACATCCCCACAAAACACACATTTAAGGCCATTCCCACAACTCAAACATGAAATAATATGGAATAAATAATAAAATTTATTGTATGTAAGGATAAATAAATAGGTAATATGGATTTAAATAGTAAGTAAATTTAGGAATTATAACTTCTTATAAAAACTAATTTAAAGAGTTGGTTTAAAGATAGAAATGTTTAATTTCCAAATAAATTCGTCAATAATATTAAAAAACAAGAATGCAGATTATCAAAATGTAATTTAATAACAAGTTATAGTTTATATACAATTCCATTATATCATTAAATATGGTTATTGTATTATGAATAATATATTAATGTTAATTTCTAATACCTCTCAGTACATGGAAAATATTTTCTCATAGTGTTTCAGATATTCATATTAAAAAATGTAACCATAATCCTTCGAATAGTTTCAAAATATATTTCAATGACAATTATAGATATTACCAATGATTTCAAAATAATTTTCCAAAATGAAATTGGTGTTTAAAAATATAAATTAATATGTTTAAAATGATGATGAATATTTATTTATACTCAATATTCCTACATAAATAAACAAAACACAAAAACTAAAAATAATCAATCAAATGTTTCATCCCCTACTACACTCTAAAAATCAACCATTGTACTTATGGAGGCCTAAGAAAATCGGTATGTGTATGAAAGAAAAAAATTAATTTAAGTCACTCAGTGATTATAATCAATTTTGGGATTATTATATACCTACATGAAAAATGGTGTGATATTAAAAACATTCCAAATAAATTTATAGTAAAATTAACCTCTGAAAAATAAAATTTAGAAATTTAAAATTTGTTTTCATCACCATAGGATATACATTTATACTATATATATATATATATGATGGATATATTTTTTGAAACCAAAACGGAGGTGTGGATTCCCTATTTCCAACCACTATTTATTGTTATCTCTAATACTACTACATAATGTGTTATTTAATGAGAAACCCACAAACCAATGAAATATATTTCTTACTAATCAATGATGTTATTATATTTTGGTGTTGGTGGAATGATAATGTTGGTTTTAATGAAATTTATATCAACAAGAGAAATGATAGATTTCATTGGGTGTTGATTGTTAATTATTGAATGTGGCTCTTCTTTATAATTTGGATTTTAAATATTTTTCGCCATCATATCAAATATTTCTGCCTCTATCTATATCTTACTCATCAAAGATTATAATGTGATCCTCTATTTTTTCTTAAAAATTATCCTCACATTTTAAGTTCCACAATATATCCTTAAGGGAATTATATTTTTACCAATAAATTTCAATAGAATGAGGATTATAATGAATTTTATTATTGAAAAGATCAAAATATTTTGTTTATGAATGTGTAAAATCTCCCTAAAATTCATCAATAATTGTCTTCACCATTATTAACAGTTTCTAGAAAATTGTTTTTTGAAAATTATATAGAAGGATTTATAAATTTCTAAATCTTTATATATATTCATTATTTATTTATAAAAAAATATAAGGAAATTAAATTATTCATTTTAACTCTCTTTGTTTAATAAATTAAAAAATTTATTAGTTGAAAAAAGTGTATAAGTAATAATCTTATAAAGGGATGACTATTAGTTATTTTTTTCTTAATGAACCTAAAATAAATGGAAAATCTAAACCCAAATCATGAATCCTGTAACCTTTTGTACCTTAGGTCATATGGTGTAACTGAGGGTTCATTAATAAAATCATATCTCCTAAAACTCCCACTTTTTTTTAGAAAATTATAAAATTTATGTATTTTCCTTACAATAATATGATGTGTATAGATTAAGGAATATGTTTTTTAGTGTATATCCCCGAATTTAAAATGTTAAATTCATTAAATGAGAATATGAAATCTAATGGGTTAAAACCTAATGAATGCCTGGGGTTTCTTCCAAATGAATGGCCTTGAGCCCTACTGTATGTTTTCATTATTTATATTATCTTTTCACTTCATAGGAACATTAGTTTTGTAATCCATACTATCATAATGAAATAGTAAATGGTTTAAATGTGATACATATCATGGTAATTACAAGGATTATATATTTGAAAGAGAGTAAAAAATACAATGGATGCAAGGTGATTAATAATAAACGTTAATATTGTTTTTTTGGAAATTTTATCTCATAATATCAGAGGTTTTTATCCATCGTATCAATTTTTTTCATTTTGTACATATCTATTTTATTGTATTAATTTTCACTTATTATTCTTATAAAATATCTTATAATGAAATATAGCTACCCTCAGATTTCAAAGAATGATATTACATATTATTAAATAAATATTCATTAAATTACAAGACTATCCAAACTGTGCTCGTATAGTTATAGTTCTTTGGTAAACATGGGCACATAAAAAAAACTTTTTCTTGAGTGAAATACATCATATACCACTATGTTATTAATAACTATAATCCAAATTATACAAATAATATATAATAAAATTATTCAAATTCCTTGGAAAGAAAACATAATAAAGGAAGATCTCCAATGTTATTGTAAACAAGGATGACATCGATGTTAAAATAAGTATGACAAGATCAGATTTGTATGATGACAATAAGATGACATTTGAAATCCATAACCTACATTTAAAATATCATAATCTCGATTCATGAGTTAAATATTGGTAGTTCATAATAAATGATTCATAAAAGAGTTAAATACCATGTTCTGTGAGAGTATAATAATTTTTTGGAATAACAAATGATTATAACATTTGTTACATTTACAAATAGAAACAGGTCCACAAGTTATGTTATATACATGAAATAAGGCCTTCACATGAGCTTATGGATATAAAAACATGGTCCACATATAATATAATGGACATGAAATCCAGGTAAACACATAAACTAATGGACATGAATACAAATTCCATACTTAATATTATAGAAAATAATATCAGGTCCATGATTAATCTTATGGAACTAAAAACCATGTACACACATGAAATTGTAAACATGAAATCAGGTTTAAACATATCATCTTTTCTCATGAGTTATACATCATTACCCATTCCATTGGAAGGATTTATAATTCTAGGACCCAATCACAAAATCATAATAAATTCCTATGTGTGTCACAAAATAGTAAATCAATAATCATATATCATAACCAATGAACAAAAAAATGGTTTCAAAAAAACTTCATCGTATCTTATCCCATGTAAAAGTAATGTATTTAATGAATTACATACCTTCATAATCATAGAACATCATGAGAAAGAAATGGTATAGATTCATTATATTATATTCCTAGTATATAATATGTATAAACAATGGGTTTTTTAACTAATGAATAGATATATCCTAAAATGATCAATAAATCATTTATCATGAAATTATATTTTACATTTTGAAAACACTTATTCAAAATAAAAAAAATTTCCAATATATTATGAAACATTATTTTAGTTGAAAAGATCTTTGAAACATATAATGGATATTTTAAAACATTATAAAATCTAGATACTATGAAAATTATTTAATGTTGTATATGTTAAAATAGAGATTTCTTTAACATTCCTGTTAAAAAGTAAAAAATTATGTTATTTGGAAAATGATAATGAATTAAAATAATTTATTAAATTATCAAAAAACTATAAAAATGACATTAATAAGTCATTTAATAATAGTAAAAACTTTTATAAAAACATGGTCTTGGAATAGAAATGATATTTTTCCAAAGAGGGAAATATAGTCAGTTTTCATAAAAAATTACCTCTTATAATATTGTGTACATATAAAGATTAAAATAAAATGACATTTTATTCCCATAAAATAAAAAAATGAGAAAAAAGTTCCTTATTTTTATCTGATATAAATCAAAACATTTAATTTTCATAATCATAATTTTAAAAATCCCATCAATGAGATTATAAAATAAAAACCTCATCACATTAGACAATTTTAAATCTTAAGCACCATAAATGAAATAAATGAATGTTAAAATTAATATCATATGATTTTTATTTGATTAATCTTAAAATACCTTCTTCTATAGTATATAAATGAAAAAATAAATATGTGGTGAATATGGTATTTTTCCCATTGATGAAATGGTGAGAAAAAAATTCTTACCATTTCGGTAACTATTGATTCACATTCACAATGGATAAATAAATTAAAAGGTAACATTAAATATCATGTATCAAATTAAATTCATGATATAATTTTTTTTTGTATTAATTACTCATCATAGGATAATATTGGTGCATAATAATGCATTTTTTCCAAAGAATATAATTTGAGATGATAAACCCTTTTCCCACATCTTAACATCCTTTGAACTCATTTGATCCTACTATATAATAAATATAAATTTATAATAAATATATTATATAACTAAATTAACCTATATAATACCATTTAGTATTAATTATAATCGTTTATGAACCATTTGATAACAATTAATTATGAAACTTTGTTCCTGGTGATAATTTCTTCATTTTTTCATGTATGTTTTGGTTCGGTAGTTTTTTATTGTACATTTATCATGTTTATATCATATAAAAAATGATAATAATTATATAAATTTAATATTATTATATTATATTTTTTTTATAATTCATCAATAAATTTAATATATATAAAATTAATTAGATTTTTCATATAGATGGTAAGTCGTACACACGCATAAATAATGTTTTTATTTTTTGGACAGAACCGAATAATGGTAAATAATAATTATGATTTATAGAATAATTATTATCTAATATATATCATATATATTCATTAAATATACCATAATTATCATCCATGAAAATATAAATTTAAATAAGTATCACATTGCCTTGTGGAAGTGGTGGTCTATAAGTACGCTAAATGGATGTTTTTGTTTTACAAAATAATGGAAGGAAAGAAGCTAGATTATATATTATAATTATTAGAGTATTAATATTTCATTATAATAAAATATATATACTTTATTTCCATAAGAAAATCCACCCATTAAAGGAAGTGATGGATAATGAAAAACATAGGGTCACGAGGTGGTAGTCTGTCACACATATGATCAACAGTTATGTTTACCATTTTATAGAATCACATATGGATATTGGTTTTCAACTAAATTAAATTTATTTAAATCATAGATACTAAATTTATTATATAATCATGTTTTTTAATAATTTAAGAATTTTTAAGAACAAATTAAATGTAAATGTATGGTTAAAGGAGACAGCTCTTCTTTGGAGAACCTGTTGATATTTAGACTTAAATCCTTCAAAGGATTTTTGGCTTATAATTATATCAAATATAACATTTGTTTAGGAAATTAATATATTTATCTAGTTATAAGTTTTATAAAATAATGTATTCGGAATTTTGAATCGGGGAGGAGTGGGGGTAACCTTTTATAAGTGGGGGTGTCGAAACTATTGAAATTTTTGAATAAATAGATATATAACATCATTTTACACATTCCAAAAGTATAAAATATCTATGATTAATAAATTATATATTAATAAATGTATAAATATTCCTATATAAAAATAATTATATATGTTTTAGGTTATTTTAACCATTATGATTTTTGGTGAACGTCACTGTAAATCCGTTCTTACCATAACCGTAGTACTTATTTTTTTACTATTTTATCTATTAATTTTGACCAAAATATAAATTTAAATTATTATAAATTAATACTTATTCTAATAAAAATGAATAAATCAAATTTTTTTAATTTATTTCACTGAATATAAATAATTTTATTTAAAATTAAATGAGCAAGCATGGTGGAAATGTTTTTTTCCAATATAAAAAGTTTCATAGGAATAAAAATATTTTTATATAATTGTTGAACATAAAAATAATTTCGATAACCAAAATTGGTTTAATAAAAATGTAATTTAACTAATTTTATTAATAATTTATTTTTAAATGATAAGTAATGTTTATAATTTTTAAATTAAAATACTATGTTTATTAAAAATCAATATTTCCCATTTAATAAAAAAAAGTAATCTTTTTAGGGATTTATCCAAAATTAATCCTTAAAAAATTGTGTCTTGTTGATCTATAAAGTGAAGTAAATTTTTTCAAATAATTTTTTTAGTAGAGTAAAATATTATATTTTTTACATGTTCATAGAAAGAAATACAAATTAATTTTTTTGATACAAAATGTATTTTGGAAATATAAATACTTTATGATAAAATAATTACTTATTTATGAATATATTTTATTTATATAAAACCATTATACTTAATTTTTAATATTTGGTTATTCATACTCATACCTCCATGTTTAATGACTAGTTTATAAAAGTCATGTTTATATAATAATTATAATAGTAGTATATTGTTGTTTATTAAAACTCATTGTTTATAAAATATTAGAAATTGATTAAATTAAATTTTTTATTTATAAAATAATAATTCATAATTTCTAAGGGTTGTTACATTTTGAAACTATAATAATAAATTTATTCGTTGAATTTTATCAATATAATACAAATAATGGGGATACTTATACCTCATTATTTGCTCAGTTTCCTATGTAGATTCTTCAAATTAGAGGTTTCAACATAAAATAAAGATCGATTGAGTGGAATTTCATCAAATAAATTTATATATATGATATTAAATATAAAATATTTTTCCTCATAATAATGATCATGGTCCATTTGTAGGACCTCTTAATTCATTAGGTGTGATGGTTCAGGTGTAATCTTTCTTAGAAGAGATACAATGAACACATCATGAATTTTAAAATGATTAAGTGAGTCTCCCAAGAGATAGGACAACATCACCACATGATCATGAATATTTATGTAGACAATACCTATAGGTATGACCATTACTTTCATCACAAAAATTATAAATATCTTCCATAGGAAGATTTATAAAAAACCACTTCATACTCCATATTGGACATAAAATTATGAGCATTAGTTTTATATCATCTCTAGGTTTCCATTATGTGATATTGAGTCAATCACAAATTTCCAACATTTAGCATAACTATCATAGGATATAATATATTTAATTCACCAAATTCAAAAAAAATAGAGTACTACACATTTTAAAAAAGAGGGACTCATAAGGATCCATCTAAATACTTGAGTGAAGTCTAATGAGGTATAAAAACATGAATAACGGAAGGTGTTATTGAAGCCTACTTTAAAATGCATAGAACATGATATTAGACTATCTTATAGATTTTAAAAGTATCTATTAGACATACTCTCTCTCATATGGTAATACACAATTCTAAAATAAACTGTGTATTATGGTATTCTAGAAGACTTCTTCAAAACATCAAGGTAAGCCTCTAATCCCAATAAGGTACAGTAGAATGTTACAATCCAAATAACCAATCCATTTTATTCTATAAAGTCTATATATAGGATCCATAGTAAAATCCTCTTTTATAAAAAATATAATTTTGATTGTATTGAAAGGTGATCAACTTGAACCCCTATAATATTATGCCATTATGATGTTTTGGTTAATCAAATGAAAAAATACATAGTGATGTTTCCCCATTTCCTTTTTGATATTGGTCATGGCTGTAACATCCCCTTAAAATTTTTTCATTTAGCCTTAACTTTCAATCCAACCTATCACTGATATACATACTTTGCAATATATCTCTTCAAAACATCCCACTAGAAATACTCAGGAATGTCACTACATTTCTTCATACTTCTAGGATTAATTGATAATGATGAACAATGAGATTCATCTACCAGCTCATTATTTTAATTTAGTCTAGATGGAACATATACATCATTCAATATTATTATTATTCCATCAGAATCACAGTTAATTTAAAAATCTTTTTTTATAATCTTCTATAGTTTTAAATATTAATTGTATGCATCTTCAATCTTAACATGGATATATGTTTGAACAACAATTCATTATGATAATATTTCTCCCCATGCATAAATATTTTTAAATACATACCTTTGAATTCCATAAATATTGGATCTTTTTTATCATCATCATAGATAAGCTAACATAACACTTTCAAAACAAAGAATCACCCAACTTGTTCATTTGAATGTTGGGGTAATTTATTGAGTATTCATAACATTTAGTCAACTCAAACCATCATCTAAGGATAAAATTAAACTTTTTCTATGTGAAAATAAATAAATAATGTTTTATTATTTGTATATATGTGATGTCTTTCTCTCAAAAGATAATCCTTCCATATATTTAATGAAAACAATACAGTACCAATTCCCCAATAAATTTTTGAATAATTTTTCTCATTATCCATAAATTTTCATGAGGTAGAAGTTGTCACCATTTCATTCTGCATGAAAATTCCCCACATTCCCTTCATTGATCTGTCAGGATTGGTTACAAACACTTACCCACTATATGGAAATGTAATAATTGGTGCAGTTACTAATCTTTTATTCAGTTACATGAAATTTTCCTCAAATTTATATATCCAAATTAATTCTTCCACATTCTATTTTAAGATAGTAATTGGATTAGATAATCATGAAAATTTATAAATAAATCATTGATAATATATATCCATACAACAAAAAATTTATATACCACTCATAGTGGTCAGTTTGGGACAATGTTTAATAACATTGGTGTTTTATGGATCCATATATATACCTAATAAAATGATTATATATTCCAATAATGAATCCTTTTTAGAAAAAAATTAACTATTGGGAAATCCAGCATACAAATTCAAATTCCTCTGGGTCTTCATCACAATTAACAACTTTTCTTCATTATCATCCGATAACATCCTATTATATTATGAAATAATTATTTTTCCAATTAATTAAACCATTTAAATATTTTTCACTACACACAATGTTTAGTTTAGATTAAATTATATAGAATAATAGTTAGATTGTAATTACACATGGCACTAATTTTAGATTGTGTTATAGGAAATACTGTGTGTATCTATTACAATACAAAACATCAATTTCTTCTTGAATTAAACACAAACATAAAACCATGCATGACACAAAACATTATGCTTCAATTAACTATAAAATAGTATTGTTTTGAATATAATCATTATAAGCTATTTTATCAATTAGAGGGTTTGAATATTATAAACTAATTTATAACATATAAATATAATTTTCCTATTAAATATAAATTTATTTCAATTTTTTTCAAATAATCAGTATATTTTTATTTTAGTAATTATATTATTTGAAAATGTGTTATTTCAATAATTATTTTCATTATTATTAATGAAATAATATAATAAGTAATTTATAAAAAATTTAGAAAAATTATTTGAAAAATATACATCATTTTTTAAATTTTCAAATAAAATTCAATTTCCCATATTATTTTAGGATTTTTATAGAAAATGGTGAATTTTTAATGAATAATAAGTATTACATTTTTTGTATATCTATTACTTATTTTCAATAAATTAAGAAACATAATTTACCCCTTATAATTTAACATGTCATAATTATTAATTAAATATATTTAATTGAATTAATTTATTTGGAATAGACATTATATTGGATTTTAATTTATGTTTCCTTTTTGGTATACAATGTTTTTTTCTTCTAAAAGCATATTTAAAGTGCTTAATGATTCTATGGATTAATTAATATAAATAATACCATATGTGGAATTTTTTTAAAAAAAATTATATTTTATATATAAACAAATTATTATTAATATTCATATAATGATTATTATGATACATCGATTTGATATACAATATATTATTCTTTAATAAATACACTTTTCGAAAACCTGATTTTTCTTCGCATCTACAAGTTTTTTTTATGTTAATTTTTTCTACTATTAGAAAATTTATTTGAAAAAAAATATTTTTACTTTTTGAATTCATAATGTCTAAATTTACTTATGTTTAATGTTTTATAATTTGCAGATATTTTACTTTTTGATGAATATTGAAACATACTACGTTTTAATTGAAAATTCCTTTCAATTAAATTATTTATAAAAATAAATTATATATTAAATTATTTTAATGTAAAATAGTAAAATTATATATCTATTGATCAAATTTAATTAATTTTAATCAATTTTATGTGTATATTGGATATATATAATTTGTAAACATTTGAACAATTTCAATTTGAAAACTCACCTTCTCGTTACACAAGATGAATTGATTTATAATTTATTTTTTCCATTTAATTGAATTTAAATTCAAAAAAAATGGTTTATATCTTTTTAATCAGAGAAATTATATTATATAATGTATTCAACCTAATTTTTTATCAAAATTAAAATAATTATTATTTTTATCATGCTTGAGGAAAAAGTTGTTTTACATGGGGGTTAAACTAAAAGAATATGGGATAAAATGACCCAAAAAATATCCAAAAACCATTTTTAAATATATATATAGACCTTATTCCTTGTATTATTAAGAGTTTCCAATATAAGATACTTGTGACATGAATAAAATTTAGTTTGAATTCTTTCTTGTGAATATTATATATGCTCCACTCACCTCACTTATAATAGTCAACACCTTATCTTCTCTTATTTTATCCATAAAAACCTTTTGGTTCACCCATTATATACCAAAATCACATACCAAATTACCTCTTATCATCAGATAATCCTTATTTTGGACATAAAAATTACCTACGTATGATTTTTATACGAACATAATGAAGATACACGATGAAGAGGTAATATTCATCATTGAACATTTTTGTTCTATTTTTCTTTTATTTATTAAATTCTTATTATAACATGATGATGTAATAAAATATGTATATTAAATAAATATTTATTTATTTATGTTATTTTGATGACCTACAACCATCTCTATTTCAAGAAAATGTGTTGTGAAATCATTTTTCCTGTGTACTGAAGACTACATCCTAGAAAACCAAAGTCATTATCATTTCAATTACCACCTGTCATGGTCAGAAAAAATGATGGGTTTGTTTTTTATATATGATATTTATAATATTATTATTATTCTTTAATTTCTATACAAAACATACCTTCATTCTTTCTAGTTTTCTAAAATATGATAACATAGCTCGTTTGAAGGTCCGACTTGGGATGTGTTTTGATTCATTTATGATTTACATGGAATGTAATGAATATAATTTTAATTGAAGTATGTAGTATATATAAAATAAAAATTAATATTTCATTATAATATTTCATTTAATTTTCGTTCTTTGAACATCCCTTAAAATGGAAACATCATTAATGCGATGTATAACCAATCATTTCTATGAATTGTTTTTCATTTTCAATCTCAAAATTTTATAGAATAATATCAATAATTATATAATTAATATATATGATTTTTATATGATTTTTACCATTATTTATATGATGACATCATGATCAATTTATGTCGACTATAAATAAATAATCAAAACATTTATGAATAACAATTTGGTTATTACTTAAAATGTAACATTAACATTGAAATGTTAATAAGAGGTTAAAAATTGATCATAAATAAATCACATATGGTATGATATATATTTATTGTTATTTAATAGATTTATAATATACTATTATTTATCATGTATGAGGATTAAATGTGTAAGAAATAATTCAAGACTTACAGTATGAGATTTCTATCTCACATTTTTCTTCTTTGAGACAAATTCTATATTAACCTTCTAATTATTTTATGTTATATTTTTACTTAACAAGAATGTATTTTATGATTTTAAAAATTAATATTTTTAGGGTTTTAATATCCATTTTGTAATATATCATTCATGGGGTTTCAATTCAAATGTTTTCAAAGGAGTTCAAGACTTGTTTATCAGTTTTCCTTTTTTGAGACATAACTTTTGTTATGGATCTTTATTATTTCAGAAGTTGTATATACATTCCCATTCACTTTTAATATCATGATCATATTATTACTCATCACTTTTATGTCCCATTTTATTTTATTCCTTCATGGGGATAACGATTCAAAGTTACCATAGTGGTAACAATTTCATGTAAATATCTCACTTTTATCGGGATTATTTGTGATAATGTGTCGAATAATAAAAATATTATGATAACTATATCAACACACTCAAAACTTTATATATCATCTGGCTATTAAAAAAATTTATAAGTAATATTACCCATTTCTACTCTTTGTTAAATAAAATAATTGAAAAATTTTTAAAAGAAATCCTACATTATTTCTCTCTTCCAATAGAAATCTATTTTTCTCCCAAAACATGATTTATAAAATGGTTTTAAAAAATTATTTATAGATATACTATGATATAAAAAAACAAATATTTGTCAATTTTTATATATTTACAAATTTTTTGAATTAAATCTTCATGTTTTTTTTCAAACAAATACATATTTGAATTTTAATAAAAATGTGACTCGAGTATTCATTTTAATATTTAAGGCATGAACAAACATGTTCAAAGTTAAGAAAATTTGTTGTTTAGAATATCCCATTAATGTTTTTCATAGTTATTTTCAAAGA
The DNA here is from genome assembly GCA_963277665.1 of Viscum album. Lineage (NCBI taxonomy): Eukaryota > Viridiplantae > Streptophyta > Magnoliopsida > Santalales > Viscaceae > Viscum > Viscum album. The sequence goes on along the minus strand of OY728148.1, from coordinate 1,345,767,099 downwards.
TTTTTATTTTAACATTTTTTATTTTTAATAAATTGATTTTCAAATAAAGAATATATTTTCCTCAGATACCATCCTTATTCTTTCTCAAAATATTTATGTTTATGGTGTCATGATTATTATGAAACCAATTTATCTTTTATGGGTTATACCAGGATGAGATTATTGTAAACCTTCTTATTTTCACATATTTTACTATGATTTATTGTTTATGAAAACTATTTTTTCCCCATGTGTTATTATATGATAAACTTTTTATGACACCCATTTCATTTCACGGTTCATGATATGGTGAATTTATATGGACTTTTGGATCATGTAAATACGGTTTTTGTTATGTGATGGGTGGGACCTATATCTCCCTCTAATACATTGGGTAAATCTATATAAATGATAAGTAGATATATTATGTATGGACTAGATTACATGTTAACAATGTTATGTGTGAACATGACTACATTGTCAAAATTCATTGTGTCAACCAAATTACATGTTCCAAATGTTATACATAAACCTAATTACAAGTTCATAGTGGTATGTATGGACCTATATTTCATATCCATAATTTTATAAATGGACCTATTTTAATATCCATAAGTTTATGTGAGGTGAAAGTCTTATTTTCTTAACCTAATGAGTGAAAATATTTCTATTTTCACATGATTACATTATTATAAGGCGACAAGTGTTCCAAAAATCAATGTATAATGCCAATTTTATTCTCTCATTTATCATCTTGTTTGATTCCATTAAAATTTATTTCTTATAAACTACTAATATTTATTCCAAAAAAATCATTAAAAAGGTCATAAATATGTTGTGTTTAGTTTTAAAATATTATTATCATGTCTGCATCCCCTTATGTTCATGTTATGATTATGTATACCCCTTGTTTACCATTAATGATCTTATAAGCTCAAACATTCATATGATTCCTTAACCTCAGTTCTGAAGAATCATTTATATAGGGTATTTTTAAGAATATTTATAAATTGGGAATATATTTATGGGAGATATAAAATATCATTCTGAAAATTAATAAGATTGTTTTCCATGTTTATAAAAGTTAATGAACTATTACAGTCCTTGGGTTTTTTTATAATGTATTGAATATTCAACTAAAAAATGGAATATCTATCTATTAGAATCCTGGTTTTCTATAGTAGGTATCATAGGATAGGTTTACTTGTTTTTTGTAAACAATAGAGAAACATTAGTGAGATCCGGATGGTCATTTTTGAAGATTTACCTAGAGATATTTCTAAGGAAAATCCATTGATGACTAAAATTATATGAAAATGTCTTTGGATTTTTGTAAAGGATAGAGCTGGTGATTTCTAGGAATTTACATCCCTAACTATATAATACAAGTGGAAATGCCTATGAAATTTATGTACCTATGTGTAATAACTCTAAAATGGTTGCATTGACCTAGACTCGATTTTCCCATAGTGTATTAAAATGGACCTTATTGCACACCTTTTAAAGCTCCCCCAGGATATGCATTGGAAATTCAAAAAATATTTATGAACAGTCATAATGGAATTTAATATATTATAAATTTTAATTAAGAAAGAAAACCCTAAGGTGTCATAGATTAAGAATTAGGTTTCATGATTTAGACATCCAATATGTTATTTTTATGACTATTTAGTACTTGGACTCGCTGTAGAATATAAGGATACTTTTTTTGAGAGTTTGTGTAATGGATATAATGGATGAATTGTGATTTAGTTTCCTAAATGTTGATATTGTGGAAATATTATCTCAAGGGAATGTCATAGATGGATGAGAATGTGTTTTGGGTTTTTTAAATCATGACTCAATGTAGGATACAACAAAAGGAAAATGAAAATTTTAGTTAACAAATATAATGAGAATAATGGTATCCCAAACGCATCATTGATATTTTAGTGTATTAAATGTTGAATGTATGGGTATTATAAAAATTTACTTCTTAATGGGAATGTATATAAATAAAATTATGAAGGTTGTATGAGTTATGGTTATATTTATGATCATGAAGATACCAAAAATGACATTTGAAAGGAAGATGTGTTCATGAATAAGATAATGAGGTCAATTTATTATTGTATGTTGAAAGTGAAATGAATTTTTATTTTATCATATATATTAGAAAATTATTTTTTCAGTGTTATTTTAGTTTTTAGAATCATGAAACAACAATGGATTGTTCTGAAGTAGTTTTTCATTAATGATTTTCAATAATATGTTAAATGATACTGATAGACTATAAATATAGATTACTGGAAAGGTAATATATTTATTAAGTGAAGAGAACCATTAATATTTTCATGATGTTGAGAAAAAAAATTTCTGTTTTGTTAAAGGGGTGAATGATGTGAATAAAATACATTATTCAGTATTGATGATTTTAGAACTGATAAATTATTTTTTGACAAATCTGTGTAGTATATTGTTGATAGAATTTACAACATTGTTTTATTTAAGGAATATATATAATATTCTGTGTTTTATGTAACAAATTATTAATCATGTATGTTTTCATTATGTTTTCATTATAATCTACTTATTTTAAATTATTCAAAAAAATATTGGATTAATAAATTCAAATGTTTGGCATGTGATACTTGATATTTTCTTCATGTTGTATGGTGATAAATATTAAGTTAAATTTGATAAATTTGTTGCAATTATTTATAAAATTTTAATTTTTATGGGTAATAATGTTAAACATTTATGGGATGATTTGACTTGAAATTTTGATGACATTTTATTGATTAATGTATTACATCACCATATGCAGATTTAGGTATAATGGATAACCTATGCTATCCATTTTGTTGTGATGATAACTAATGAAATAAGGAATTTATTATTAATATATTTATGGATCTTATGATCCATTATTGATCTAGTCATTACAAATTAACATTCATTTCTGGAATTAAAAGAGAAAGTTGATATAGATAAATGATCCACCAAAAGGGTGATATTGTTATTATGAAATAGAATGAAATCAAATAAGTATATATCTTCTCATGAAATATATTTAACTTTAGGAAAAGGAACATAAATATATGTTTTATCCAATTATCAAAAATTTTATGACATCAATTACTTTTTTCATTCCAATTTGGTTTGTGAATCTATTGTTTTTAACCTTCTTTGGATTACAAATCTCTTGTTACCAATGTTCTCTATCACTCTCCATCTGTATTTGATTGTTAATTTTCTCTTGAATTTCAATGTTTTCATATACAACCTATTTTCTATTTTTTGGTAACCTAATATGTATTATTCCATATGACTTCTGCAAACCCATTTCCCTTATTCAACAAGATTTTTTTATTAACCTTATTTACACTATGTGTCACAACCCATCCTAAGGGCCCGTGCCATTACTACACCAAGCCCACCATCTATAGGCCAGGGGCTGGCGACTAGCACCAAAGCTGTAAATCCCAATAAACAAGGAAGACACTTCATTTATAAAAGTAAACAAACAAAATAGGGTACGCAATTGAAGTAAGCACTAAGTAATACTGAATACAAAAGTAAGTGCTGAAAAATAAATGGACTAGTATACAAACCCAACTGTAAAGTATAGTATAACTAAAAAGACAGTAGAACTGTAGTAAAGTATTACAACACTCACTGAGTCATCCTCTGGATATCCCACTTGAAGGGTGGGTACAGATGGCCTCCTCAGTACCTCAAGTCGGTCTGTCTGCCCCTTTTATGTCTCGCCTAGTGGTCCACCTCTGGGTACCGTCCATCTCTACAAGTCTCTACATCGATCAGTGATGTTCGTCGTCTGCATCCGACATAATGTAGTGTGGGTAAAGCCCATTCAGGGGTGAGTATACGATACTCAGTAGGTACCCCGAGACCCCTGAAGGTCTCCCATAATCCACGAAGGATAAAACACAGAAAATAGATACAAACAAGAAGTATCAACCAACCCTACATAGGTATATGCCCATACATATACCTAAGTTATCAACCATAGTATGACTCCAACTCTCGAGTCCACGTACAACCCAGTCCACAAAGGAAAGTAAGTCAAACACATCAATGATAATATTTGAACTCACAGAGGATTCCATTATGGTAGTCGTCATTGTCAAACCCACGGAGGATCCCAGTACAGTAGTCGATGTAGTCTCAGCTAGCTCTAGGGTTCCTGCACACAACACGCTCGTTTCTGGGAGGTTCCACTCCTCGAGCAAAGGGGTTCGATACATCAACTATCATGAAGTTTTGAGTTGATGTATCCCGAAGTTCCGTCTTATCCAAAGAAACCCTACACGACAGACGGCGCATCAATCGGACGCCTGGTCTAAGAGTTGTTGGCCTTTCCATTCTAGAGGCCCGGTTGGTTTGGTGTATAATCCAACCTAACCGTATCTCAAATATACCCCGAATTACCATGGGGTAGTTTTGAAGGGACATATTCTCAGAGATATTATCATTACCATGGATGGTTCTTCAAATGGACGTCCGGTGCCAAAAATATGGCCAACGCAAGAAAATGGTCAAAAGTGGGCCTACGTCCGGTCCGACCTGGTCTGACCGAATCGGCCCAACTCACTCCTGGTCGACCCATTCGGACTTGTTGGGTCTGACCCGGCCCGTTGGGCAGTTCCGCCCGCTACGTTTGGCCCAGTCCTTGGGGCCTCGCCCAGCGGACTGCATGGACAATTCGGGTTGAAGTCGCCACATGGGTGACTCTACCTGAAGGCTAGTGGAAGGTTCGGCTGGTGCCGTGAGGGGCGCAGGTCAGACAGCTCGACCTGAGAGGCCAACAGAGGGTCACGCGGGGTGCGGGCAGGCCACGGTTGTTCCAGGAAGGGTGCACCAGGCAGACGGTCCGGGGCTCCGGGTAGGCGCCGGGGTGCGCAGGGAAGGCGAAGGGGGGGGGGGGCGCCCTGGACATCGGGGGGCACCGAGCAGGCAGCCTAGATGCCGGGGGGCATCGAGCAGGCGGCAGGGGCACCGGGCAGGCATCGGAAGGGCGTCGGGTAGGCGCGGGGCACGCCGGTAGTGCGTGGGGAGTGCGGGTAGGGGGCCAGCCGGCCGTGCTGGCTGCGGTTTTGGCCGGGGCGTGGTTCGTGGAGGACGCGGGTAGCGCGACCTTTATTCGTTGTCTTCGTCATCGTCGCCACGTTTCCATGTCGATGTTACTTCGTCATCGATCCATGGTCCCAAAACCTTAAAGGTTGCGGAGGGGTACTGCCATGTTCATGTGGCCCGAACCCTCCATGTTAGAATGATAGAAAGCGGCTCATGAAGTTGATTCAACGTGAGATGTTAAAGTGTTAAACAACTTAAAACACACCCCCTACCTTTTTAATCGACAGGTGTTCGTTCATTGTGGGGTAAGATGATGTTGATGTCGTTCGCCATACACTTCCACTTCCGAGTTAGTGTGTCGGTCTGTTGAAGACGAAGAGGAAGGATGAAGGGTCATCGAAAATATCCCACATCCGAAGGGGGGGGGTTCTGAGGAAAAGTCGAGGAAGAATTTTTCGTCATTGGCATCTTCGCGTTCTTCATTAGAGGGAGAATAATCCTCTAAGTGTTGGGTGTCGCGTCACTTTACCAGCGCCTCATCTCTTGGTGAAGCCATCCCAAATCCTCCTCCCAAGCTCCCTATATATAGGAGAGGGAGAGAGGTATGTAACCATCATGTAATTTCTGATGGTTTATTTATTAGGAACCTTCGTAAATTCCAACGATGCGGTTACTTAAATTAAAGAAAAGAATGAGGGGGGTCAAGCGAATTAAAAAGCATTGGCGCCTAAAATTAATTGACAAAAATTACTTTTTATGGTGACACATAAAATTAATTGATAGCTTTAATTTTATGTTAACACACAAAAATTAACTTCACGTTGACACATAAAATTAATTAACAGCTATTAATTTTATGTTGACACACTGTATTAATTGACAGGGTTGCGAGGTTTCCTCTCTCTCCCCATTAAATGGGGGGGTTAAGCTCCATGTGGACCCCACATCATAACCTCTCACAGAATGTTATGCTACTCAGGAGGTCCCCACCCCAATCATCCTCCCATGGGAGGTTAGGGTGTGGCAATCCCACCACCAACCCCTAAATAGATGTTCCAACTTAAAACACATGGCAGTATAAAAATAAAAAAAAGTGTTGTACATTATTTCATTTTTATTTTCTTTACTAAAAATCCAAAAAATAATATCTAAACTCGTCAGAACACAAGTACGGTGAAGGTATCACTAAGTAATTACCGACACTATGAGTTCAATGGTGCCCTCTGATTTTAATTCCAAGCACCAGTCCAAAAGATATAAAATCCCGAATGTACATTTACTGAACGTACCTGAAAAAAATTTGGAAAATTATTATCAGTCATCGTCGACTCGCTTCGGTTGAGGAGAGGCTCTACCTAGGTGAAACACCCCCCAACGAACCCAACGGTACTCTCAGATTTTTAATCTGGCTCACCGTTTAGAGCTTATGAATTTTACAATAAAATAATTGTCACTTAATTATTTTATTTGCGGCCAAAAACTAACTTTTATGCTGGCCCGCGCTAGTAAAAGTTAGTATCTTCCTAAACAAAGAATTCCCTTATGATTTCAGCGGTGGTATCAGATTTTTAATCTGATCTTCTGTTTGTGAGTTATAAGTATTTGAAAAATAAAATAATTTATTTATTTATTTTATTTACGGTTATGCCATTTTTGGAATTTTTCATAGGAGGCCCACGTCGACTAAACTTATGTTTCACATAGGGTAAACGTGCCATCCTGAGCACAACGGTGCCCTCAGATTTCTGATCTGAGTCACCTTTTAAGAGTTATTCCACTTTTTCAGGAAAACCACTTACAAGCGTTAATTTAAGCTTAACGAAACATTAGAAATTGATTCCGGGCACACCGGGCCTTGGAATCAGGCGCCGTTAGAAACTGTGGACACGTAAAATTCCCATGTATATAAAAAATCCATGGGAATTATAGGTCTTTAAATTCTCTCCCCTCCTCAGGGCTTTACATCCCCATAAGCTACAACTCACACTAAGGGAAGAAAAGGGGGTACTGAGCACGCATCTGAGCCTTCTGCTCCCATGTACTCTCCTAGAGGTTCCTATGCTGCCAGCGAACACACACTAAAGGAATCGACCATCCACATAGGACCCTCTCCTGTCGATCCTCAATCTCCACTGGAACCTCTGTGAATGTCACCCCTGCATCGATGTCCAACTCTCCATGTTCGATGATGTGTGAAGGGGCGTGCACGTATCTCCTCAGCTAAGATAGGTGAAAGAAGTCATGCACCCGATGCAATAGAGGTGGAAGAGATAAGAGGTAATCCACCTCGCCTACTCTGCTGACGACCTGGAATGGTTCGATGAAACGCGGAGATAACTTACTACCTCAACCTAATCTCTGCAGACCTCATCGAGGTGAGACCCATAGGAAGATGTGGTTACCATACTCGAAATCCAATGGTCTCCGTCTCCTATCAGCATAGGACTTCTATCTACACTATGTAGTCTTAATCTGCTCCTGGATGATCTGCACCATCTCTTTGGTAGCTCATACCATCTCAAGTCAGATGGAAGTGGGCCGACTTTGTGAGTTGGTCAACGATCACCCAAATAGGGTCATGTCCCCAAGACGTATGTGGAAGACCCATCACGAAGTCCATGGATATCCCATCCCTCTTCCACTTTGGGACCCCTAAAGGCTGAACCAAGCCTGCTGGTACCTGGTGTTCCACCTTCACTTGTTGATAAGTGAGGCATTGAGAGTCAAACTCTACTACTGCCTTCTTCATACCTGGCCACCAGTGTTGTCGTCTGAGGTCCTGATACATCTTTTCCACGCTTGGATATACCTCTAAAGGATATGTGTGGAACTCCATCAATACCTCCTCTTGAAGTGCATCTGGTACCATGCTACGTCTTCTAAAGAGGATGACGTGTTCCCCACCTTCAGAAAAGCTATCAGGTGCCTGCCCTATGGATATCTGAGCACATCGTGTCTCGTAGTCAGCGTCCCCATGTTGTGCCTCCCTGACTCGTTGAAGAAGAGGGGGAGTGACTATAAGAGACTGTAGATAGTTTGCTTCATCTCTACCCACAAAGGATATATGTAAGGCAGCTAGCAGCTCGGTCACCTCTCCTAGTAGCTGAATACCAGATCTCCTACTGAGAGCATCCACATCAACGTTCCCCCTTCCCAGGAATATAGAATTTCTCGAATTCATAGTCTTGTAGGAACAAAAAACACAAAACTCATGTTGTCACGAGAGTAAGTCTAGATGAATCAAGTGTGATCGGCTACACCCTACTAAGAATGAGTTTAGCCTATGCTACCTGGGTTTTCTTTTTCATCGACTATGGAAAACCTCATCTCAACGTTGTAGAAAAACCACAACCTCTTTATCTAATATAGTCAATCTGAGTGTGAACTGTGGATGTCAAGTCCAAACCCAAACTAACGTCGTAAGGCCTCGGCCCTGCCACCAAGAGGTTCCAACCTAAACTCTCACCTCTAGGGTCAAATCACACCATCGGCGTAAGTGTGATTATCAAGTCTCCTCTCAATGGTATCTCCAGACGTGAGGGTCAAATAAATGGTTTAACTAGAAACTCTATGTCTGGGACAAGATTCGTGGAAGGAAGGAATACTTAGTGCTTATGTATTTTGTTAAGGATGCTAGTAGTAGACATAGAACGTACCTCGAATCATTCCTAGAGACCTGGGGTCACACTCCTTGACCACATGAAGCTACTCTCTTCCACCACCCTCCAGCTCCCAGAGCCTGGCAAGGACTACAAAGTTAGGTGGTTGAAACATGTCAAAATGTACACCACCTCATGCTGATCTCCTAGCTCTACTTCCACATCTGTTGGCCTATAGATTCATTTGTCCATGTCACATCCTATTCCTAAAACATCTTTTATGCCCAAGTGTCTCTGACTGGTTCCAATCTCTTACTTTCCCACTATTAACATAATATGGATATATTCATTCATCCAAAGAACATTCAACCGCAAAGGTTTTCTCTAGAATTATAACATAGGTAGGAATGCACAGAGGGATGGCCCAGATATACCTAAACACATCTCACTCATAGGTAAATGCTCTGAATCACTGATCGTGTCATATTCATCGAGTACAGGAATGATCGGTACGCCTCAATGAATACTCAGCTACCGACATGTCGTCCTGCCAAAGCTGTGGAAGTTCAAGAGAACTCTTATCTAGCTCATTAGGCCAGTCCTCAGCCGTCTGTATGTCGGGCTCGCCTCGGAACCTGAGGGGTATATGATTCTAAAACACATTTAAGGCACTAAGACTATAATTTTTCTCTACTGATACCACCGGTAGTGTCTTCTGACCAACGGGCAGTGATATAGTTTTCACACTTCCTGAAGATGCCATCTTAGAAAATGGTCCAAGTACCGAATCTTCATCACTCTGTGGACCATCCTCATGGTTACTCACAAAAAAAATACTAGTAGCTAAGATCAATATCTATTCTACTACTGTCTCAACTAGGAAGAAAACTCCAGTAATCATCCCCATCCAGTCCTCTGCTACCTGGGAATCTGTCTCGCCTCATAACCTCAGAGGCCTCTGCTGCTAGAATCCATGAAACGCACTCTGTCGGCGTGCACCATCTGCTAGTGCGTCTGGTAGAATCTGCTTCCCAATGGGTGGTGGTGCGGCTGGTACACCACTCGATGGTGCCAACGTAGTATGACAGCCCTGCAGTGGAGCCTCGTTGCTCAGTGGGCCGTCATCGTGTACTCTCTCGGGAACCCTAATTGGCTGCCTTCATAGTGGTATCCTAATAAGGAACAGGTGTTCCATTGTCAATAATTTATACCTGGTGATTTGACTCAAAGAGACCAGAAAGGAAACTCTTGAAACACACACGCAATCAGTGTTTTTGTGCACTGAGTCAAAATTTAGAGGTCAAGGTCCTGGTGTATGGATACGTCGCACGCGGCACCAACACTGGACTCTCTGGAATGAAAACAATACTCAATACTCTAAATACTATTCCCTCACAGAAGATAAAGGTCAGAGTCATATGTTTTGTAGTAGAACTGACTCCTCTGATACCAATTTGTCATGAACCGTCCTCGGGGCCCATGCCGTGACTACCCCAAGCCCGCCTTCCATAGGCCAGGGGCTGACGACTAGTACCAAAGGTGTATATCCTAATAAACAGAGAAGGCATTTCCTTTATAAAAGTAAACAAACACAATAGGGTACACAATAGAAGTAAGGAAAAAGTAACACTGAATACAAAAGTAAGTGTTGAAAAGTAAATGGGCCAGTATACAAACCCAACTATAAAGTACAGTACAATTGAAAATCCAGAACAACTGCAGTAAAGTAAAACATCAATCACTAAGTCATCCTCCAGAAATATAACCTGAAAGGTGGGTACAGATGGCCTCTTCATCACCTCAAGTCCATCCATCCGCCACGTGTACGTCTCGCCAAGTGGTCCACCTCCAGGTACTGTCTAGCTCTACAAGTCTCTACCTCGATCAGTGTTGTCCGTCGTCTGCATCCAACACAATGTAGTATGGGAAAAGCCCATGTAGGGATGAGTATACGATACTCAGTAGGGACCCCGATACCCCTGAAGGTCTCCCAGAATCTACAAAGGATAAACCACAGAAGAGAGATACAAACATGAAGTATCAACCAACCCTACATATGTATATTCCCATCCATATACCAAAGTTTTCAACCACAGTACGACTCGAACTCTCAAGCCCAAGTACAACCCATTCCACATAGGAATCTAAGTCAAAAACATCGATGATAATGTTTAAAAGTCAAGACTCAACTCACACAGGTATGCCACAATATTATAGAGATATAGATGATCATATGTACCCATTGGATCATCTATGTTGTCCGACCAACACATGATACAAGACCAGCTAAGCTGTCAGACCCACATAGGATAATAGACCAGATATCTTGAGAGTAATAGAGATGATCAGATGTAGTCACTGATTCAACTAAGCTGTCAGACCCACACAGGATACAAGTCCAGCAAAGCTGTCGGACCCATACAAGATACAAGACCATCTACTCTGTCGGACCCACACATCATACAAGTACAAAGGTCAAACTGCCAGACCCACATAGGATACAATAATAGTAGTCATTTTCGTTGAACCCACGGAGGATTCCATAACAGTATTCATCGTTGTTGAACCCACGGAGGATCCCAGTACCGTAGTCGAGGCAGTCGCAGCCAGCTATAGGGTTCCCGCACACATCATGCTCGATTCCGGGAGGGTTCTCTCCTCCAGCAAACGGGTCGATACATAAACTATCAAGAAGTCCTGAGTTGATATATACAGAAGTTCTGTCTAATCAAAAGAAACCCAACGCGACAGAAGGTGCGTCAATCGGACGCCCGGTCTGAGAGTTATTGACCTTTTCGGTCCAAAGGCTAGGTCGGTTTCATATACAAACCAACCCAACTGTATCTCAACTGTACCCCGAATTCCCATGGGGTATTTTTGAAGGGACCGTTTCTCAATGATATTACCAGCTCTGCTAACAGTTCGTCAAATAGACGTTCGGTGCCACAAATATGGCCAACGTAAGAAAACTGTCACAAGTGGGCCTGGGTCCGGTCCGACCCAGTCGGACTGACTCAGCCCAACTCACTCTGGGTCGACCTGGTCCGGGTTGACCTGGGCATACTTGTTGGGTCTGACCTGGCCCATTCGGTGGTTCATCCTGCTTTGTTTGCCCCAGTCCGCTGGGCCGGGCCCAGCGGACTCCGTGGATAGTTTGGGCTGAAGTTGCCACATGGGCGACTCAGCTCGAAGGCCAGTTCCAGGTCCGGCTGGCGCCGTGCGGGGTGTGACTTGACCAGAGAGGCCAACAGCGGGACGCGCAGGGTGCGAGTAGGCCGTGCGTGTGCTGGGAATGGCGTCGGATGAGCCAGGCAGATAGTTCGGGCCGCAGGTCAGGCACCGAGGGGCGTCGGCAGGTGGCCGGGGCACCGGGGGGCACCGGGAGAGCAGCCTGGGCGCTGGGCGGGCAGCCTGGGCGCCGGGCTGGAACCGAGAGGGTGTCGGGCTGGTGCTGGGAGGGTGACGGGCAGATGCAGGGCGTGCCGGTAGTGCGTGGGGCACGTGGGCAGGGTGCCCGCGGGCTGGGCTGGCTGCGGTTTCAGGTGGGGTGTGCGTCAGGCGGCGCGCGGGTAGGCTGGTCAGGAGCCGCACAGCCGACGACGTGGTTCACGGAGGCCGCGGGTAGTGAAACCTCTATTCACCATCTTATTCATCATCGCCACGTTGACATGCCACTGCTACTTCGCCATCGATCCAAGGTTCTAGAACCTTAAATGATGCCGAGGGGTCCGGCCGTGTTTGTGCGGCCCGAACCCTTCACATTAGTACTATAGCAAGCGACTCAAGAAGTTGATTCAACAACAAAGGATAAATCATTAAACAACTTAAAACACACCCCTACCTTTTTAATCAAATGGCATTCATTCATAGTGGGGGAAGATGATGTTGATGTCATTCGTCGTACGCTTCCACTTCCGAGTTCATGTGTCAGTCCATTAACGACGAAGAGGAAGGATGAAGGGTTGTCAAAGAGATCCCACATCAGAAGATGGGGTTCTGAGGACAGAATTTGACATCGTCGGTGTCTTTTCATTCTTCATTGGAGGAAGCATAATCCTCCAAGTGTTGGGTGTCACGTCACTTTACCAGTGCTTCGTCGCTTGGTGAAGCCATCCCAAATCCTCCTCCCAAGATCCCTATATATAATATTTGGGGATAGGTATGTAACCTTCGTGGAATTTATGATGGTTCATTTATTAAGAACCTTCCTAAATTTCAACCATCCGGTTACTAAAATTAAATAAAAGAAGGGGGGTCAAATTAATTAAAAAGCGTTGGCGAATAAAATTAATTGACAGTAATTAATTTTTATGTTGAAACATAAAATTAATTGATGGATTTAATTTTATGTTAACACAGAAAATTTAATTTCACTTGGACACATAAAATTAACTGACACCAATTAAATTTTTGTTGACACACTTCATTAATTGAGAGGGTTGCGAGGTTTCCTCTCCCTCCCCATTAAATGGGGGGATTAAGCCCCATGTGAACCCCACACCAAAACCTCTCGTGGGTGGTTATGCTGCTCAGGTGTTCCCCACCCCAATCATCCTCCCATGGGAGGTTAGGGTGTGGTAGTCCTACCACCAACCACCAAAGGGAGGTTCCAACATACAACACATTGCAGATTAAAAATAAAATAAAGTGTTGTACTTTATTTTATTATTCTTATTTTTAATAAAAAGCCAAAAACTAACTTCCAATATTGTCAGAAAGCAACTGTGGTGAGGGTCTCACTATGCAATTACCAACAGTATGAGTTCAACAGTTCCCTCAGATTTCAATTCCGAGCACCAATCGAAAAGATATAAAAGCCCGAATGTATGTTTATTGAACTTGCCCAAAAAAAAGTTCGGAAAATTATTATCATTCATCGTCGACTCACGTCGGTCGAGGTTAGCCTCTTCCTAGGTGAAACACGCCCCAAAAAACCCAATGGTTCTCTCGTATTTTTAATCCGACTCACCGTTTAGATGTTATGAATTTTACAATAAAATAATTGTTACTTAATTATATTATTTACGGCTAAAAACTAACTTTTTATGGTGGCCCGCGCCGGCCAAAGTTAGTATCTGAATAAACAAAGCATGCCCTCACGTGTTCAGCGGTGGTCTCAGATTTTTAATCCGAGCTACCATTTGTGAGTTATAAACATTTGAAAAATAATATAATATATTTAATTATTTTATTTATGGTCATGCCATTTTTGGGATTTTTCACAGGAGGCGCGCATCGACTAAACATAAGACGCGCCTTGGGTAAACCCGCCATCCTGAGCACAACGATGACCTCAGATTCTTGATCTGAGTAACCAGAGAAGAATTATTTCACGTTTTCAAGAAGCTGCTTACGAGCATTAATTTAAGCATAACAAAATTTTACAAGGTGATTCCATGCACAACGGGCCTCTGAATCAGGCACCGTCAAAAACTAAGGACTCGTAAACTTCCCTTGTATATAAAACATTACATGGGAATTATGGGTCTTTCCACTATGGGATTCAATGAAGGAATTTAAAAAGTATAATCCTTGATTAATGAGATAAATTTAGAGGCTGAAGTTCATTTTAAGTGGATTAAATTTAATACAATTATATTTTATGAAATATATTTTTAAAAATTTATTTAATATTTTAAATATTATTTGTTAAATGTAACACTAAATTTAGCCTCTATTATGAAAAAATTAATTTTGGATTACATTAAAAAAACACTGATTTTAGATTGTTTCACACAAAATACTATGTATAGGTTTTTTTATATAAAATACCATGTTTATTTTGTGTTACACTAAACAACGATAGTCTACTTGAGACCTAACAGTGAGCTTTAGGGAACCATTAAATATTAATGTTTTTAACATGACCCTTATACTATATTCAGAATATCATAGGGTATGAATAATATAAACAAGTTTATTATATATACATATAAATTTAATAATCAACTTAAATTTTATTAATAAATCTATGTTAATAATCAATCATGTTTTAAGTAATGTAATTAAATTCATCAAAATATATTTTCTTCAAAATTATTTTATTGATTTTTATGAGAAATTATTATAAGTAATTTATATTGATTTTAGAAAATTTATCTGACAATAAAATCATTTATCAAATTACATATCTAAATTAACTTATGGTGATTTTTTTTATTTTTTGGAAAAGCTTTATTTATTTAGTAAAAAATTTAAAATACCAAAATTTATAAAACCATCACTTATTTTATATAAAATAAATAATATAATTCATAAATTATATTTTAATCTTACATAATTATTATTTATTTATATTAATACACATAATTACATTTTAATCGTATTTATGTTTTATTTCAATATATACTTATATTAGGGCTTAAACAAGGGGATTGTTTTAGAAAACTAATTTAATGTGCATTAAATTAATATATTTTAATTAAGAAAAATAATCCATAATGTTGAATAAATAAAATATCATTTATATATAATAAATAATTTAATTTTAATTGATATTACTACAAATATTATTATTAGAGATATTATTAATATAAATAATCTAATGCTTGAAAAAAATAAACTTCTCAAAAACCAGTTTTTTCATCACATTTGAGGGTTTTGTTTTAAATTTATTTTT
This sequence comes from Viscum album, assembly GCA_963277665.1. Classification (NCBI taxonomy): domain Eukaryota; kingdom Viridiplantae; phylum Streptophyta; class Magnoliopsida; order Santalales; family Viscaceae; genus Viscum; species Viscum album. The sequence goes on along the minus strand of OY728148.1, from coordinate 1,345,751,826 downwards.
CTTCCATTTAGATAATTTATAGGAAAAATTAATATTAATTTTTTATTTATCATATGAAAATTATCTTCGAGTTAATTTTTTATAATATTCTAAAAAGGGTTATTTTTTTATGAACTATTAAAAAATGAATTTTCAATGACAAATGATTTTTCTTTTAAATTTTTCAAAATTTATGATTATTTTTTAAATTATTTTTAAAGAAAAATCTGTTGATTTATATATTTATATATATTTATTAACACAATTTTGTTTTATTTATATGAATTTAATAATGAAATTGGACATAAAAATGTTATACTATTTTGGACATTTTCTATTTGAAAAACTAACATCTCATCACATCTACGAGATTAATTTATAATTAAATTGTTATGATTTTGTGAATGTAATTTGGAAAAATATATTTTATATTTTTAATAATAATAAATTATATTATATATTATTTTTAATTTAATTTTTAATCAAACTAAATAGTGAAAACATTATAAACTAATTCTTGTGGTTATGGTAAAAATGGTATTACTAGTTGTTAAACTAAAATTATAATGGTAAAAAATGAACTAAACATTATTAAACTTAATTTAGGGAAATAGTAAGAAATTATAACTTATATTGTTGATAATTTACCATTATTAGATACTTGTGACATCAATGAAATATTGGTGGAATTCCTCTTTCCAAAAATCATAAATGTGCCAGATATCTCACTTGTAAAAGGGTACCCCTTATCCTATCTTATTTGTAAAATAAAACACATTTTTTCAAAAATTACCTTGAAAAATAACCACCCAAATTACCTCATATAATCTAATAATCCTTATTTTGAACATAAATACATCATAAAAAGGATTCTTGTTCAAGCCTAAGAAGTATAACTAATGAATATGTAATGTTCATTAAAAAGTTTCTTAGTTTTATTTCATACTTCAAACCATTAAATTATTATTTTAAAGTTATTATATAATTACCTCAATATATTATATATATTTAGATTCTTTTATGATTGGTTCATGACCTACACATATATCCACTTCAAAAAAATTCTTTTCTAAATCATTGTTCGTGTGTACGGTGGACTACAACCTCGAGAATCGATGTGATTTATTTTTCCATTACCACATAAAATGGTTTGAAATAATGATGAATTTATTATTTATATATGAAATTGATTATATTATTTTTCTTATATATTTATTATAGCACACATACCTTTATTCATTCCATTTGTGGGGAATATGATTATGTAACTCGTGTGTGTGGCGGACTACCGGCTCACAAAGAGATGTGATTCATTCACGCTTTACATGGAATGTAATAAGGATGATTTTAATGATACTCTCTTTCATATTTTAAATAAAAATAATTCTGCAATTATAATATATCATTTTTTTACAATACATTATTTAACTGGAAACAATGTTTGTTAATACATATGACATACAATCTCCATGAACAGTGTATTTCATTTACTATATCAATATTTTATATATTTATATATATATATAGTAAATATATAAGTTATTTAAGTTTTTTTAACATTATTACTATTATTAGAGTATTTTTAGAGTAAGAGTACTGAAAACAAAAATCAAAACCTATATGATAAACAAAGTATTTATTACCCAAAATGTAACATTAACATGAAATTGAAAATAAATTGGTAATAAAATGTATTAAGTAAATAATATATTCTATGATATATTTTTTATTAAACATATTTATAATTAATATGTATTTATTATAATGGTGGTTTTATCATGCCTGATTGATGTCAAGACTTATGGTAAGGTATTCTTATCCCCATTTTTACATCTAGGATACACATTCATATTATACACATATTTATTTTTCTGTAGTTTATAAATATCCCATGAATTAATTTAATGATTACTATACATAAAATTATAGTGGTTTAAATATCTTTTTTATTTTCTCTCATTCATCGGGTTTACTGTTCAAATGTTACCAAATAGTATGGGATTTTTGTCTCAATTTTCCTTCATTGAAAATTATGTAACATTATGCACCTACATTCATTCATGAGGTGTATATACATAACTTATTACATGTAATATCATTAATTTATTTACCTTATTAATATGTTATGTTCCATTTTAATTTATTCCTCCTAGGAAATAATTATTAAAATTTTCAAATGTGGTAATGCTTTCTGACTATAAATTAATTTTTTTATCAGGAAAGCAGTTATGAGGAAAATGTGAGAAACCAAAATATCCAACCATTACAGAAAAACCACGTCAAAACTATTGGATATTCAACTTCCCAATTAATACTATGAGATGATAAGCCTTCTCCATCTCATGACCACTTGGCTAGTTATCCCGTGCAGAGTTGCAGGAGCCTGGTAACGATTTCAAGTTACATTATCATCATTTTTTGGGATTATTTATGATTATGTGGCTGATAATAAATTTTTTTATACATATCTCAATAAACTCATGAATTTTTTTATACTCTATTTATTCAAGATATTTTCTTTTAATAGTATCATTTTCTATTATTTGTTACAAAATATAATTGTGAAAATTATTTTAATAAAATTTGTTTTATTATCTTCAGTCATAAATCCATTTTATTCCAAAACCATGTTTTATGTAAATGTTTTTAAAAATGTTTTTTTAATATCATATTATATACAAAAAAGTAAATTTTTACACATTTTTTGGATTTTTATAAAAAAAATTAAAGGAATATTCATGTCATCTTCCAAAACAATGCTCGTATGCCTTTTTCATAACATGTGAAAGGAATAGTTATTTTAACTTCTACGACATGAACATAATTATTTGACATCATAATTAATCATTTATTTGATTCATTATTAATTTTTTTCAAGGTTATTTCCAATGAAAATAGTTTAAAAAGGTTGTGAAATTTAAAGAGTTTTTATTAAAGATAGAATATTTTCGGCAATAATTGTATTAAGTGGTTGATCAAAATCATTTTCCATATAAGATTATATCAGTTCATGTTACCAATTCATTTCTGGGGATACAATCCAAGGATACAATTTTTTTTCAATCATGGAATGGTTTATATTTATAATGGAATTGTGTGCATGAAAACCCATTTCCCTTCCAATAGTTATACTGAGATGATTTTCTTACCAAACGTACAAATTTTCAGGGGTTATTATATGCTAATATGGTTATGAAACTTTTTCCATTTCCACTAGTTTTTATATGATATTATATTTATTATACCCATTTCTTTTTAGGGGTTATGATATGATTAATGTATGATGAACTTAAATAACACATATATATGGTTTTTTTATGTGATGTTTTGGACTTATATCTCCCTCTAGTAAATTTGGTAAATATAGATAACTCATTGGTAAATATTTTATGAATGAAGTCAATTATAGGTTTATAATGTTCTATGGGGAATTGATAATACATTCCCAATGTTTCTGATGAACAAAATTATATGCCATAAATGTTATTCATGATACTGATTATATGTTCATAGTGTTATATGTGGATCTATCTTTATTACTCATAATTTTATTTTTATACATTTTTGTCTGTCTATACGTTTGTGTGAGGTAATTATTTCATTTCATTAGCCAATTAATCAAACCTATTTTTGTATACACGTGTTCACATTAGTATCAGAGTATTTTTATTTTAGAAATATATTTCTTAATCCAATGTTATGCTTTCATGGATCATAATCATTAATTTCCTTATTATTCATGTCTTACAAACTGAAAATTTTTAATCCGTGACTTAAGATTATGATCTTTGATATGACAAGTATGGTTTTAAATAAATATGATCATGTTCTCATACCTTATGTTCATTATACGCTTGCATATCTCCATTATTTTTCCTTAAGGGCCATTTTAGGTCACCCTTTGTTATTCTTCCATTCCCTAGGTTATGAAGAATGGTTTTTGTATAGTATGTTTGTGAACATTACTAAACGGGGTAGAGTTTTGTGGGACACATTGAAGTTATTTAAAAAATTAGTAATATTTTGTTCCATGAATCCAAATTAACTAAACTATTATGTTCCTCGAGAATGTGTTTGTGTAATGTTTGGAATATTTATCTAAAAATTTGTAATATCCATGTAAGAGAATCTTGGGATATCATACATCAATTATATTTGAATTAATATGAATATAATCTATAAATACTATCATGAATTGATATATTTAATCTCTACAGATCTATTCATTAAATACTTGGACTTTGGAGGGGAATTAATAAGATTAATTAGAGTCACTATATATTAATAGTTTTCATTCCTTTTACATAATTTTTTCTTAGGTATATCTTTTTTCTTTCCCCAAAAATGATGATATCCAGAATGAAGGTCAGTCTAGGAAGAAGTGAGGATCAATATAATATTTTTCAAAAAAAACATTAATATAAGGTAGAGGATAATTATTCATGATTATAATCAAGCTTACCTCTTGATAATTACTACAAAGTCTCAACAATCCATTTTTCTTCATAACAAATCAACTATTCATACCAAGGTGACATAATTGGCCAAATAAAACCGTTTTCAATATTCTATTAGAGGTGCTTCATTAATTACTAAAACTCAATTTTCATCATTCTATTGGGAGTCATTGAAATGGAAGTATCACCATATTGGAGTTATACTTAAGAATCAACTTCACAATTCACAAGAACACTATATAATTATTCTATAAATACATAAAATGTTTTCTTAAAAATAGTCAAATCATCTATGATGTGTTTCTCCCCATCCATCTAGGATAAAACCCCCTTTTTATATGAATAATTTCCCATAAAATTGATGTTATTTTCCACAAAATTTAATTATTATCAACACAATAATAAAACATCACATAATTTTTAGGAATATCAAAAGTTATTTCCCACACTTAAAATTTAATGGTGGATTTATATAGGTAAATACAATCCATTTGTAAGATAGCATAAAATTTAACCAAATAGAGGATAAAAATGTTTTCATAATGAATATCCCCACAATCTTCAACTAGTTAAAATCATAAAAATTTAATGGGATTATCACCCCATTAGTGTTTTTTACTACTAATTTAGTATCTAATAATTTTTGTTGTGTTATGATACCCCAATAAAATCCATCAAATATAAATTATTTGGTATATCCACTTTTGAATGATATATTAGAAGTTCTAGAGTGAATGGTATGTGTATTTTTCATCATGTTGGTATCATAACCCTCATTAAAAATATATATCACATGGGGTTACCATTTATCATATATAATAAGTGGTTATTGTCATCAATCATCATCATTAGCCATCGTATTTGATAATTGGTTATACTAATTATCATACTTTTTCCTTTAAATAAAAAATGCATGATTAGATCATTTTAATGATCTTTCTACCAATATTAAAATTTATCTACACTGTTACCACCACTTTGGCATCCATTCACTCACTGTCCATCCATTACAGACATAATTAATTTTTTAGTTCTGTTGAGGAAATTTCCAATATTTTTCATCAACACCTATAATATGATGTTAGATCCTATACTTTTATAATTTTTTATAGTTTTCTATTATTTACATTGTTATTTTCGTATATAACCATGATATTGATGTGTAACTCCCATTTCAATTTTCACCTTGATAACAATTCGAATTATTTAACCATAGATACTGATGTCTATTATGTATAAATACATTTAGATACATGGTTTTAATCCATTGAAGAATCAATCAACATTAGTTTCTATTTGGATGATAACATTTGAAGTCTAACTCACAAGTATTGTAAAATTTTCCTCATATGAAATACGAGACTTATCATCCTTTTACTTTAGATCCATGAATTACCACTCCTTTTTCATTTGAATAATATGAAGAATGTACATATTGAAAAATTATATCTTTAACTACTCCCACTCAATAGATTCAATTTCATCCATGGATTAATTTTTATTCATATTCTTGATAATAGTATATCATTGATTTTTTTATCCTTCAAAAAATAGCTGTTGAAAATTATTTTTTCATGTTCACAAAACTAAAAAGAAAAACTAACATCAATGGTACTAATATATTTATTTTCATTGAGAGGATTAGTAGAAAAACTAAATACATGCAAGAGTTAACTTATGGAGGACTCTATAGAGAATTGCTAACTTTTTTTGTCATTCGAATGTTTATCATTATTCATATATTGAAAATATTGTACATGCATAAAAATTGGATTTTAAATTCTATCTCCCATATCATTTGGTTTCTAATGAGTAAATTCATTTCATTTTTCATCATAATGACCATTAAAAGGATTCCTTTTAATTCTATCCCATGAATAAAACAAAAAATTATTATGTGTAAAATAATTATCATAGTGGGAAACCACATAATCTTGAAAAATAATTTATAGTATGTATATGTCATGAAACCATTTATCAATAAATGAATCATTAGTTTTAAATTAATCTATTTAAGGAAATCAACTATTCATCTTCTTTATTATGACTTGTAAAGAGTTTGTTAATTTCAAAAATATTCCCCAAGAGTGTCAGTCTAAGTGTATAGTAGTGTTCATTTTTGTGCCTTGGGTGATGATTGAGTTAAATTAATGTTTTCACTTTCAAAAATTTTTACCCTAGGTAAAACTATGAATGTAGAACATCAACCTAAATTATCCATATTAGAATATATATCATTTGAAATGAAATTTTATATCCTTAAAAAATTTATGATATTTTCATATACTTATATTGATCCTTATTTTCCAATGAAATGTTTTCTCATTGTAGTTTTTGAATGGTTAAATAAAACATACTTTGATAAAATATGTAGTGATCCACACTTTTTATGCATCTATATTACATTTTATAAAATGAAAATTCATTAAATAATAAATAAATTCATGTCAAAAAAATATAATTCAATTATCATTTGAAAATTTGATACAAAAACAATTGATTCACATGTGATCCACATACCCCAACCCACTATTTTCTTCATAACTACTATCTATATTAGACATATGATACATTATAACTTTCTTAATAAACATGGTAATGAAAACATATGAAAGGGTAATCTAAAATATGTAATTAGGATAAATAAGGGATATATAAATGATCACATATGAGTGACATAATCATATGGGTATGAGAATATGAGAATGACATTTGAAACCAATACCCTACATATAGATGATTATAATATTAATCCATGGCATAAAGAATGTTAGTTATTAAGAGATGAATCAAAAAGAAACCAGGGAACAATATCAATGAGTGAAATAAATATTAATAAAAAATTTATTTGTGTCATAACATAATATTATGAAATTGTGAACATTTATAAGTAGGAACAAATTAACTCATAATGTTAATCACATAAGAACAATCCCTCACAAAAATATAAGGCCATGAGAACTATGTCCATGTATATTCATATGTAAATAAAATCAATTCACACATATAAACATATGGACAAGAAAAATTGGCATATTCATAATCTTATAGACCTGATAACCAATTACATGATTAATCTTATAAAAATAAAATTAAGGTCAACCCTTGAATTTTGAACATGAAATCTGGTTCACATATTATATTTTTTCTAATGCGTTTTCAATATTTACCAAATTCTATAAAAGGATATTTAATTTTGTTCTTACACATCACATAATCATAATCCATTCATATACGTTCTATTTGATCATAAATCAATAATATTATATCACAACCCAAGAAAAAGAAAATAATTTCATAATCATGTCATCATATCATAACACATGAAAAAGAAATGTGTTTTATACCTACCATATCATCATAATCATAAACAATCCATAAATGGAATAGTGATTGAATCGTTAGATCAATCCCCCAGTTCAGAAAATGTGTAACCAATGGTTATTGTGATTCAATATTATAAATTCCATTAAAATATCATTAATAAATTTTTAGGAAATTATCATTTCAATTTGGATAAAAAAATGTTTAAAATATAAAAAACCCCAAATTTTTTAGAAAATAATTTGTTTTAAGAAAACCATGGAACCATAAAATATGTATTTTGAATTGTTGAGTGGTCGTGATAGAAAGAGAGACCTTACATGTGTACAGGTTAAAAAAATTGTTCTATTAAAATTTTTTATAAAAATGATAAATGTTACCAAATTTGAAAATATAAAATAATATTTCAATAAAAAAAATATGTAAAAATACAAAAAATTTGTATAAATTAATTATTCTAGGTGTAACGGAAGTGTGAAGTGGTGGAAGATACATTAAATTTAAATTTAATATAATTGTTTCCCAAAACCATGAGTGGTGATATTTCATGTAAAATTTATTATTAATTTATTTATTATCTGAATAAATATATACCTAGTCTTAAGAACATTCTTCATTGATGAATGTTGATCGTCGGAATACACCCTTTTAGATTACCTTTATTACATTGTGAGGATTGAAGGATACAATCCCTCAAATGGTGATCTACATTTTCACCAATGGTATTTGAGAAATACCACTGTATCATTGGGTACAATCTTGTGGAATTAAATTAATTACATTATTCATTATTGTTCACTGAATTTATAGTCTTCAAGAAATCCTTCTTGTGTTTATCATTCTCAAGAGAGAGACAAAAGGAGGAGTCTGGGGGAATTCATTCTGTACAACAATTGTCTAATCCCAACATTTTTATATAATACACAATTGAATACCACCATGATTATAAAAATAGGTTTTAAGTTTAAATATTATTTAATTGATATTTAGTTATTTAATAATAATTATCCTTTAATAATCCCCATGACACATAATAAAATTATTTTTACTATTTTTTGGAATGAAAAAACTAGTGTAAATTGATAAATAATATTTACCATCATGTAAATAAACATTTATCACGGTATATTTTCTTGGTCCCTTCCAAATATTTTATATTTATTACATAACCGATAAAATGTTTCACAAAAAAAATATTTCATTCAAAAACAACTGTATGAATATTTTTTAAATTATTCAAAAAATAAAATAAATATTTTAATAATATTTCAATAAATAAACATTTTATATTTTTCACGTATTAATATATATTATTTTCTAAAAATAAAATTATTATTTATTAGCAAATTAACATTTGTGATCAATAAAACTTGAATAAAATAATTCCATGATATTGAGAGAGATATTTATTTTTATAATTAAATTCAAATATAACTGTATTGAGACAGTCAACAATAATTATGTGGGACCCTCTAGGATTTTTTTCTCATTGTCATTAAGTGGAACATTCTAATTTTCAAGACTACTCTCAAGAACATGGTCAATGAATCCAAGATAAAAAAATATTATATCTCAATGATGAAAACTACATATGAATAGTAATTGTGTAATATAATCCCTTTACTATAATATCTTATCATGAATGTTGTATATTTGTATCACCAACCTATATGATTAATATTTCTTTCATTGACTATCTTAATTAAACATGTCATTACTCCATGGACATGAGATTTAATGCTATGGTTATTTTCAAATAAATGGGTCGAGATATCATCCTCCATAAATTTTTATTGGAAAAATCCATCCTCAAATTATCCATTAATGACATGTCACTTTGGACGCACCCAATGTATCAGACTTCACCAAGAACTATTATCATCATGGTCTAAAAACACATCAATGTATGTGAGTTTAAAAAAGTATTAATAATAATCTTAATTTCTATGGTCCATCACACACACTAACAAATAGGAATTTCTAATGACACCGAAACATACAAAATTTATACAGGAGGGTCAATTCTCATTATATTTTATCTTTGATATTACCGTGTGAAAATATTATAAGCAGAATCCTCATCTACTTATGATTACTCAAACCCAACAATCAGTGTTCTATGTTTCCCATCACAGTATGTTATCCAAATTCATAACATTATTTAATAATATCATCATAGAACATCAAGTTTCACATTATAGCAAGAAAATATTATGAATTTATCAATGTGAAATATAATCTAGGACATTATTACATTAGAGAAAAGCATAACTATAAAAAATAAGTAATAATAATTTTTATTAGTATTAAATATATTAAAATAATCAATGTAAAAATAGTTTTCTAAGGAATCCAACTCCAAAAAACTCCCACTTGGAAAAGATTCAACTACCTATTAACTTAAATAATCTATAACTCACAAGATAGACATTTATCTATTTATTCATGTATTTAGTCAAGGGATGAAGCATGTTGGATTTTGTGAAAATACTTCTCATTGTAACTGGATATATCTAACATAAATCTCTCCAGTAATGATTCATCAAAAGTATGTGATTCACCCATGAGGTAACATAAGCTCTTTTATTAGATTCACCACAATATTATTATCATAATAGAGTGTTATAGGATTATTACTACAAGGTACCACATCAATATATTTGATGGATTTTCACATCTATACTACTTTGTTAGGTGCCTCAGAAGGAAAAATATAATCAGGATAATTCATTGGATCTACAAACAAAACCATCTTTTAGATATTCCATCTCATAGAACCACCATTCAAAGATAATATATATCCCTTTGTGACTTATGTCATCTTGATCAGTTTAGAAACTATCATCTTTATATCTTATGAGGAAAAGTTCCTCATCTCCTTTATATATTTATAATACATCCTCAATATCTTTAATATACTTAAAGATAATATTGACTTCCATACCATAGTTGTCACCTAAATCATATCGAAGTCTCCGTACGACAATAAATTCATATGGAACATTTACACTAGTTTATATCATATTATACCTGACGAAACCAATAAAAGACACATATGGAAAGCTTTTCATTCTATTTATTTCCTCATGTGCCTGAGCACACATTTTCATAGAATGATGAATTATATGTGACGCTAAAAATAGTCCCATATTAGATTGTTCCATTAAAAATATATTTAGTATTATAATACTGTATGAACAATGAAATAGGTCAATCCACCCCTAGATCTATCACAATGCATTTTGATCCCATGACTAAATATTTCATTGCCTAAGTCCATCATAGAAAAACATTTATTCAACCACACCATAATAGACTATAAGACTAGCATTTCATTTCCTATGATTAATATTCCATCAACATATAGTATTAGTAAAATGAATGAATTTCTACAAAAATATTTATAGAAACATTTCTCACATTATCCCTTTTTTAAAACAAAGGTTGTTGTAACTTCAAAATAAATTTTCTATGACCTAGATTCTTTCATTAATCTATATATGGTTTTCTACAACTTTCATATCTTGATATAATCCATTGGAGTCACAAAAACATCATTTTGTGTCATGTATAATTATTTCTAAGGATTCCTATTAAAGAAGGTGGTTTTGAAATCCATTTTTAAAATTAAACAATCATGGAAGTCCATAATGGTTTTTAGAATTCTGATTGATTTTTGCATTGAATATGGTGAAAAGGGTTATTCATTGTAACTACGTTGATTCTATTAAAACAATTTTATAACAATTATTTACTTATAGGTACTTAATTTTACTTCCATGTCTAGTTTAATCTTTAAATCAAATTTGAATGTAATAATATTTACACATACCTGAGAGTCTACAAAAATATAGACTAGGTATTGGTATATGAAATCATTTTCAGAATTCATGGAAACATTCTTCTTGGAAACATCTATGACACTTACCACCTCCTTATAGGTTATAAGATAATTATTATAAACTAATAATGAGTCACTATCCTTGGTGACTTGAAAACCACATTTTATTGGTTCTCTAACCAATCTAATTTTCACACACATGAATTGTGTCTTTGGAAATATTTCTTATTCCATGGTACTTTGTGAAATTTCATCATGTTTAAATTATAGTATATCATGAACCTAAAATTCATCAAAGTATATCTTTATCCCACTATTTAATTTAGATGTAATATATACATCATAAAATTGAGAATTTTTTTAATCCATAATTTTTTTGTATAAAATATTGTGTAGGTAGTATCTCTTTATTTCTTTTCATATCTAACAAAGATACAATTTTTTCCTTAGAGTAAAATGTTTTTTCTCAAATAGTCCATACAAAATGATTCAAAATCCTAAGAATATAGGTATGAATAAACAGGTTTCATTCCATTCTATATTTAGTATGATATACCATATACTGCTGTAGTTTTCACTCGATTTAGTATATATGTTGTTATTTTTGACACATATTTATAAATAGATAATACAAGACTCACATGAATCATAATTTATATCACAATTTCTAAAACGGTGTGGTTCATCCATTCTCCTACATCATTCCACTAATTCTTATAATTTTTAATGCTCAAGGTTTTGTTTCTCGGGTAAAAATGGATTACATTGAAAAAAATCATTAAAATTTTGATTCCTCCTTGGTTAAATTGCTTGAGATGAAAAAAATTTCCTCTAAAATAGAATATTTTTTGGAAAGAATTAAAATGTGTGTATTTATGAATGCTTTCCCCCAAAATAACCATACATGGATTTTCTATAAATGTAACCTCATTGTGGAATTGATCGAATCTTCTAATCAGCATGTCACCTCTAAAATTACTAAAAGGGATCAGTGTCTTTTACTGATGGTTATATATGGATTCTATGATGTCTAAACAAGGGTATTCTTATGGAACACTCTTTGTTAATTAGACCTGTAGGAGATGTCATGCCTTATAGGTGGGGATTTAAATATTGTCATGAACCCAATGGAGAAGAAGGGGAGAGGAGACTTTCCCAGGAAGGTTAGCTATGACTTTTTTTGGTTCGTGGCATGCATGGGGCAAATGGATTTGGGGTAATCGGGAGACCAATTTACATTGAGGAAAAATTATAATGGAGCTCTTCATTCCTTATGTCACCTTGATAGATGCCTAGCCGATTGTCAAGTTATATCTCCTTTCCCTGATGTGAATGTGAACCACCTTGTGAGGAGCCTCTTCGATAACTCCCCACTTCTTATTGTGTTGAAATCCTGGAAAAAAACAGTTAGGCAATTTACATTCTCCCAGTCATGGGTTTTTTCGATGGGGTATCAAGATGCGGTTAGGATCTCTTGGAACTAAACCTCTTGTGGGAATGCTTAAATTATCTTACATGAGAAACTACACAGGCTGAAGGGAAATATGCTAGTATGGATCATGAACCATCCTTCTTCCTCTAAAAATGTCTAAGAGGTGAAGAAGGACATTGATCAGTTTGAAAATAGCTTTAAGAATGAATGTAATGACTCAAGGTTTTGTGCTCTCCATCCAGTGAAGAATGAGATGGCTGACATGCTCTTGCAACAAGACCACCTACGGTGTGAGTAGGCAAGAATTTGGTGGCTTTGTGAAGGTGATCATAATTCTTTATTTCATTTCATGCCTACATTAAAGAAAGAATATACTATTCCATACCCAACATTTAAATAGAGGACGATACCTACTCAGACAATAAGGAGCTGATCAAAGTCTTTGTTGAATCCTATATTAAATATATTCATGCGGGTCTCAATACAAATATGCATGGTGGATACACAAGTGGCATTGAGGGTATCATTGAGGCAGTCCCTCATGCAGTTAAACCCTCCGAAAATGATTTTTTTGGAGCCTTACCTGATGAGAATGAGAATTATGGAGTGAGGTGTGGCCTCAACTAAGAGAGTACCCTATGCCCAGATGGTTTCTCAAGGATTTTTTTGGTCCTCTTGGGACATCATCAAGATTGAACTAGTGGGTTTGAAACTATACTTTTTCAAGGTAGGTGGAATTCCACATGTTTCTAGTGCGACAACTCTAGTTTTAATCCCCAAAATTAAAGACCCTTCCTCTCTAAAACAATACTGCCTGATCAGTATGTGTATTTTTCCATACAAGGTGCTTTCTAGTGTTCTTAATAGAAGAATTTCAACGTACCTTCCCAGCTGGATTTCACAAGAGAAACACGATTTTGTTAATGTATGGACAATCAAAGGGGAAATAGCTCTAACCCATGAAAAGATAAGTGATATAAATAAGAAGGGCACAGGATCCAACATGGATATCAAGTTGGATATGGAAAAGGCCGATGACTGAGTGTAATATAACTTTATTACTAAATTCATTGGAAAAATGGGATTCTCCACATGGGTTTCTTATCTCTTGTTCATGTGATATAGTTCCTCATGGAATTTTATTTATTTGATGGTAAAAAATTGTTCTTTTTTTCAAGGATACATGTGGGCTTAGACAAGGAGATCATTTATCCCCAATAATTATCATCGTGATCCATGATGTTATCAGTCATCTCATCAACATGAATATCTGTTAGGGGAATGTGCTTCCCTTTAAATGAATGAGGTACTCTTTTTCTATTTCACAACTTATGTTTTCTAATGATTCCTTAATTTACATGAATGCTAGCACAAGGTATATATGAGGTTTTAGAAAAGTCCTTGATGTTTATTCCAAAGGGAGAAGCAATGTTATTAGTAAGATGAGAAGTGACTTTTACATCTCAATTAGATGTCTAGATTACCGTTCTTCCTCCTATTCTAGTAACCTTCACATGAAAAGAATAAATTTTCTTATAGATTATTTGGGAGCTTCTATTTCTCCCACTAGACCTTATATCCACCATTTCGATAAAATTGTGGGAAGAATTAGTGGAAGGATCTTGAATTAAAAGAATTCTTTTTCGTGGAAGAATTACCCTGGTTAATAGTGTGATATCCTTTATCCTGATGCATTCTATCTCAGCTACATGGGTTCCAATAAGGGTGGTCTCCCAATTTGATAGGATCCTGGCATCGTTTATATTGGATGGTAATATGGAAGGTAAGCCCTGCTTGGCGTCTTAGGGTAAAATGGCCCAATCTATTAAGGTGGGTAGAATAAATTTTATAAATCTCTCAGATACTCTTCAGTGTATGTATGAAAAACAGGCATGGGAGGTTATTGATGAGAGGACTTTATAGGGCAGATTCATGGCCAAAACAATTTCTGCTACTTCAGATCTAGCTTGAAGCAGTACTTCTTCCCTATGGTCTATTTTCTACCCTCACCAGACCACCCATTGGAATCATTTTTTTTAATGTGGGAAGAGGTGAGATCTCTTTCTAGCATCATAATTTGGCTAAATCATATCCCAGATTCCCTAGATGTCCTATCCCAGATACAGCCTTCAACCAATCTTTCCAACATATGGGATTTATAAATACAATTATAGATAAGAAGTAATTTTCTATTTTTTGAGTGTATTAATATCATCATCAATCCTGGAATATGTTTCATTACTAGTTAATCATTGGGAATCTTCTCATTAAAGATTATTATAGAATTATGCCTTCTCCCGGGCATATGGATAACTGGGTAAAGTTGGTTTTGTGCAAGGAGCTCCCTATAAAGATCGATTTTCTTGTCTGGAGAATTCTCAATAAAGAACATATTATGGAAGAGCTTAATAAGTTCACGTATATCTCTTTGGTTTCTAGGTGCGCATGATGTGATGATCACCCAGGAGGAGAGTCTGGATTATCTTTTCATCAAAGGGCACTGGGATCATGTACTGTGGTCAAAATTTCGAGATTTCATGGGGTTTTCTACTCTAGTGTTGTAAGAGTATTACTTCCATAATAAATTGTTTCATGGTGCTTCCAATGCTGGTACGTAAATGATAGCAATGGAAGTGGTTCTCTTTGCTTGCTTCTAGTGTATCTGGCATGAACAAAATAATGTTCAATTCAAAGGCATCGTCTTCTCTAGGAGGATGATTGTTTCCAGAACATGTAACCTCCTAGTAGACCTAGTGGATCTCATTATGAATTGGTCGAAGGTGACATCCCTTAAACTTCTCACTGCTTGATTTTCCCTTGCATAGATCAGCTCTTCTATTAACCAACGTTGCGGGGTAAGATGGTACCATCATAGCTGAAGGCTCAAACTGAATATGGATGGATCATTTTCATCATATGTTATGAGGTGAGGTGGAGTCTTCAGGGACACTCAAGGATCGGTACTTTTGTGTTCTCTTCTTTCTTTGTTAGTGGAAATTCACTTTAAGCTAAAGCTAGAGCTCTGAATAAGGGTCTCCTTCTTTTCTATCATTCTATCATCAACCAATCAGTTGTTGAAATGGACTCCAAGACACTCTATAATTCCTTTCATGGTTCAGGAACTACTCCATGGTCTATTTCATACATCATTTGAAGGTTCAAGTGTCTCATTAGTAGTCTGGCGAGTATTCTTCATACCTGGCAGGAGGATAATAAAGTACCAGACTATCTCTCTTCGAAGTCATATCAGTGCACTTAGATTACATGTTCTAACAATGTGTGTGACTTGCCTCTGGAGGGGATCAAACTTGTGTGAAGTGTTGCTCGCATCCTCCATTATTTCATCCCCCCTTAATATTTTACATTGTGGTCCCAACATGTCTTTTTTATTGTGTTTAGTTTTCTTTTGTACTCATGTAGAAAATTAAATAAATATATTGATTATGATTATAATTAGTTGTGGGTTAATATAATATACTGAACTTCTATAAATATTCATTGATTTCTTGATTAAGTAATTATCAAAATTGGTCTGATCATATTTTCGTAATATTATTTCCAAGCTTGTTTTCAAAATAATTCTTTTATTCCTTGAATTTATTAAAATACGCATACATATACCTCATTATATAGAAATATTCATATCTTCTTAAATAATCAGTAAATGTTTTGAGGTTTGATTACCCACCCATTACCTCAAAGGGAAATTTACCACACACATTGGTATGAATTGATTGAAAAATATCTTTATCCCTTTCACCTTAAAAAATGGGCATTTGGCCTTTTTTCATTATAATGATGGGTGGAATAAAACAACTATTATTTTTTTCAAGATAATATAAATATCCACTTTATGTAATTTAGTCATGCATTTTTCATTTACATGACCTATCTGGTGATGCCGAGGTTGCGTGTGATATGAGTAATTTGAAGTGATTTTGTTATTGACTTCCATTACTTGGTTCATTTAATATAACACCTAAAGAAAATTATTTAATTGTTTCATACCATAACATATCCTACCATTAAATGATAATAAACATTTATTCCAAAATTTGAATACAAATACATTAGTATCTAGTATGGATACAAAATAAATGTTTTTGGATACTAATGTCACATAATAACAAGCCTATAAAACAATGATCATTCCAACCAGTAATGTGTGGTGGTTTTACCAAATAGACATAACAACAAGTTCATATTTGTTTCCTTATCATGGATCTACCTCCACATTGTCAATCATTCTAAATATATATGGTTCATGTATTTGAATACAATTTGAGCACCAAAAGTAATAACAATTTCCCAATTTGTACAAAAAGATATATTTCCCTCGATTATATACAAATATGAAGCTTCACCATGCTTATTTGTTATGATAAATCTTTTATTCTAGTCTCCCATAATGTCACATGAGAAATAGAAAACATCATATTTCAATTAATTTCCATTAATCTCTCACTTCATAAGAGGATGTGAAGAATATTTGGGCTTAAAGATCTTGAATTTCCCTTTCCATTTGTTCACCATAAGCATAGAAGGATTTTCAGGCTATATATTATTATCTATATAGAAACGGAGAGTAGGAATATGTAGTAGATACATTTAAATAATGTTCATCTTAAATGTTACAAAAAAATCCAGAGATGCTCTAAGGGAGAATTGGTAGAATGATATAGGTTCCCAGTTCTTCAAGGAGTTTCAAACCAAGAATATCTAGGCCCTAAACATAGCATGTAATATTTCTATTAATGGTGTAACATAAACTAAAGGTGTATGTACCATTAATGGATTTGAAAATGGTTTTTGAGGTTTTCTATATCCAATATTGATTACAGTGATAATGTGGATAATGATATTTCGATTTTATTATTTACATATATTAGAATATTATTAGAACATTTAATGTTTATAAATTATGTTAGTTATAATAATATTTTTTTAATTAAATATCCCACTATTTTTTTGTTCTAATATCCCTCACCATTGGACATGAAATTTCTAGTTTCTATGATATTCTAGTTGTAAGGATCCTCATTTATTTTGTTATTGATCAAGAAATTAAAAATAAAAACCCAAATAATGTAATTATGAAGGTAGGTT
This sequence comes from Viscum album, assembly GCA_963277665.1. Classification (NCBI taxonomy): domain Eukaryota; kingdom Viridiplantae; phylum Streptophyta; class Magnoliopsida; order Santalales; family Viscaceae; genus Viscum; species Viscum album. The sequence goes on along the minus strand of OY728148.1, from coordinate 1,345,733,687 downwards.
TTCCAACTATATGGTTTCAACTCCTTTTTTCATTGAGTGGATTTCCCTATCCGAAAATCCCAACATGGATTTCAGAAAAAAAAAATCATGGAATTTTTATTCAAATTACATTGTACATTAAACTAAGTACAAGTTCAATTTAGTTATCCCAAAACTCTAATGACAACACCACTATAAAAATAATTTTTTAGGCTTTTTCCACGTACTATACATAGTACTATGGTATTAATTCACAATCATGTAATTGAAGGATTATTCTGGAATAATATTATATTGAGGTATTATAATTGATTTATTCATAAATATTATATAGTTTATCCTTGATATGTCTTATTAATATAATGTTTTGGTAACATAATAAATTAACCATGTTGGATAAACCCTTTATGAATAATTTATTAATTTAATTACCTTATTTTCATATTATTTCATTTATTTATGTCATTACTATCATGCATACCTAAAGAATAATGTATATAAATAAATAAATAAATAAACTAATAGTTCCAATCCTGAACATATCTAATGATTTATTTAATGAGTGTGAATAAAATAAATATATGACATAGGGAAAGAATTACATTTTCTGTATGTGGCATGGGTTATTGAATTCCGCCAATATATCTATATATCACCATGTTGGAATCATAATGGACACATAATGAACCACATACATGCACCTTGGGTGCTCCATTAATTATAAGTATTTATTATTCATAATCATGTGAGGGTAACCAAAGGATTGGTTAAGATGGATTGGATAAATATCCATGGAAACACAAGTCCTACACCATAATGGAGGAAGGGATGACTTCCATTCCATCATTTAGTATAATATTAAATAATTATAAAACTCTAAAATAAATTATATTAAATTAATTACTACACATACATAGGACTACGAAATTATCATGATCTATAGAACATGAAATGAATATGAAAAAAGTAAGCACTTAAAATTAATTTATTTACTCATTATTTATTATTAAGATTACAACACATAAATTAATTAATAATGTAATTAATTTATTTTTAATTGTCATCCAAAAATAATTGGAGATACCCATATTTAAATGAATTTATGAAATTTTACACTCGAGTTTTGTTTTCATATTATGATCTTATTCATTTATGGGTCTCAATTTTTCTCTTTTGAACCGGGTGTCAAAGGTCTGAATAATTGGGGTAATTTAATATTTATTTTGGTACATCATTTCCCACTTGGTCTTTCTATTTTTTTTTAAAAAATAATCATTTGGTCTCTATATCATGTGACGCACTGTGGGTACATGGTTAAGGTAAATTGTGCACCCCTTCTTAGGAAAATGTGTGGTAGATGGTTCCTTTTTGGAAGTTAATACTACAAAAATTGAATATACTAAGATAAATAGTGTCATAAAAGCTTGTGGTAGGAGCATATTAGATATTGAGGGGATCAATGTTTCTTCATGGGTTTGAAAATTTTGGGGGAAAACCATGTGTGATGCCCAGTTCATTAAAAACTAGAAAATTATCATTGTGTACTTTGGGGATTTATCCCCAAATCCACACATTATCACCCCATTAAAGCTCTCTAGCCTTATGATCCCCCACCATTTTCTCTCTTTTATCTCTATTTCATTGGTGGATTTGGTGATATTTATCTATGATTCTTCACATAAGTTTCATATATTCATGATTTTCCCTCTTTTAAAGGGTTTATCTTCTTCTCCCTTTGGGTTTTCATATCACCGGTGCATTTTGTCAGATATTTAGGGGTGAATAATGTTCTTTAAAGATAAATATTGATTTTAATGGTTCAATATTTCCTTTATAGGGTCACTTGGTGGTGTGGTTGTGGTTTCAAATTACATTCTGGATAATTCTATGGGCAGGTACGTGGTTCCCTGATCTAAAATGATTATATTCCTTTTTACATGATTTTTTAGAGTTATAAATGTGTTCTATAAATTTAATATGTGGTGTAAAATAGGTTTTCGAAATGTGTAACAGATTGCATTATGGAAATAGATTTTTATAATGAAAAATGGATATGTATTCTATGTGTTTTTTCATGGTTCTTCATGGAAGTGTTTTATGGGTTTTCAAAAAGGAAAGAAATGTGTTTTCAAAGTATATTGAGGTTAAAATGTATTTGAAAATCATTTTTTTCAATGTAAAAGTTTTTTTATGGAATGTTGAGTTTCATTTAGTGCACTTTTAATTTTACATGTGAATTGTTTAAATATTTTTAATCATGTTTAATGTAAAATTGGTTTATATTTGGATTTATAATCGGTTAATCCAAATTAATTGTTAGATTAATTGTGTGTTCTATAAGTGATTATTTCTAATGGGTTTCATTAATTGTGATAGTGGTGGTAAATCTTTTTGTAAAGGGATTTGGTGTGTGTGTAATTGAATGTGGTTTTGCTTAAGAAAATGGACATTTTCTAGTGTATTTATAATTATTCTCCTGTGTATGTTACATGGGAGTTTTGTTTGACATGTGAAATGAGAATTTCAGCACAATGTAAATCTTGGGTACCTAGGTGGGATGACTAGACTAGTGCACTAGTGTTTTGGAAGTTGAATGCATGGATTCTTCTAGTGGACTAATGCTATTTGCTTCAGAAGTGAATCACCTATAATCACATAGCATGATTGATAATTATAACACTACCTACATAATGATGATGATTAGAGACCAGTAGACCCTTTAGGTGTCCCCTCCAAGTGGATATTGCTTGAAAAATCTGATTATTATGGTTTCAATACAATGTTTTTCTTAGGAATAAAGTTCTAGTGTCTCACTCGAGTTCGATAGACATTTGGGATTTTACACAAAAGTAATTTATTGTTACATTATACTTATGTGAAGTGGTTCCATCTGTTAGTATTTAGTGGAACTTGAGTGTATTTTTTTAATTTTATTCTAAATAATGACTAATGTGAAATGAATTTATCTAATCTGTTTTCTTGAAAATATTTTTATGGTTATTACATAAATGAGTATGTTAAATTATCTTCTAGTTTTGTATAAGGGAATCCTATTATTTTGGAAGCATGCTACTGGGATTTATCTCACACCCTACATACAACTTTAGGTATGTGTGGGGTTTTCTTTGTATGACCAATGTAATGGAAAGATGTGTCAGGATGATTATAGTGGATTAGGTTTCTACTGTTCCTTATTTCAGGTGTTTATATAGGTGGATTGATGGTGATGTTCCTCGTGTTGCATGAAGGATTAAGGAATGTTTTTTAGTTTCCATTTCATTGACATATTTTGAATTTTATAAATGTAATAAACCCTAACTCTAGAAATTGATGCACCTTTTTGGATTATAGATATCCAATTATGTCTCATTTAATTTTTTTGGTTATTTAGGATTATTTAATTTCATGAAATTATTCTCAAAGAATAATGTTGATACCTAAAAATTAGTTTCTAGCCCATGGGGATTGGGGATTATCTTTCATCTAGGACACAGAATGGGGTATGTGTCTGGAAGGATGGATCTATATCTTGAATCTTGAAAAAATTGTATTAAATAAGCTCATTCTATTTTGGGGTCACATTATTTTTTTACGATTTTAATAATAATAGAGATAGAATTTTCTTGATGTGATATTTTGGAAATGAGTATGGTCCCTGGATAGTATGACTCAGGATGGGACTTGAGTTTCCATGGGAATCTAGATTCTGTTTTGTTTCTTAGGTTCTTATGTGGTGTATTGTGTTTGGGAAATAAAATAATTTTTGTTTCAGTGGTCTCAGTGAGCTCACGTGGCATAACATGATATGTGGATCAAGGGAAATGATCCTAAAATACTCTATTTGATGTTGGAATGATTAGCATGTGTCATCCAACCATATATTTAGGTCACCATTGAATCTATTTTCCCTATTGTGAACTATTTTTTGTATTCCTAGAATTTGAAAACTATATTGAGAAATTTTGTTTTGAACATTTGAAAAAATTGATCTAAAGTGTTAATGGTTGAAATTTTTGGAAGATGTAAAATGGAATTTCAGAATAATTTTCATATATGCATTAGAAAAGTGGATTTTTATAAAATTTCTTCTCAATAAATGGTGTATGTTTTCTATGAGAATTGGATTTTTGTAATTAAAATTGTGGGTTTATAAAAATTTATTTTTTAAAAAACATAATATATCTCATTTTGGGTTTGAAAAATTTGTTTAATGTGAGGTTTTTTCAGCTGTCTACACTATTTTTAAGGAGATGAATTGGGATTTTTGTATAGAATCTATGGGACTTTATTTAGATATAATAAGGCATTTTCTATGTGGGATTTTAATGTGATATTGACTAGGTAGAAAGTGAGTTTATGATTTTTTTTTTATTGTGAAATGGGAATTTAAATTGAGAAGTTTAAAGCATGGGTTGAATGTTTTTTTGAAAATGTGGAAAAGTTTTTTTATGACCATTGGAATTTTCAGGAGTAACCATATTCATGGATACATGCAGAAGGTTAATGACTTGAGATGATAAATGCCTAGTTTGACATGATAATATGCATGTGTGAGACTCCATGGAATACATTTTATGAGTGTGAAAACGTGCAAACCTATTTTATTTATTTTGGTATTTTTATATAAAATGGTATATTTTTTATAACCATTATTTGTGTGGTGTGTCTCCTTGTGATTTGGGAATATCAAATGTGGGGTGTTTTTAGTTTTATAACTCTTCATGTTTGATTGGTGTTTTTTGTTTGAGTTCTTATTGATGGGTTGTGAATCCTTTTGGTTGGTTCACATTTGAGTATGGTGTATGGTTTTAGTGAATTATTGTTACTGGATCCACATTTAGTGAGTTCTTTGTCTCTTTATTTCCGAGTGCATTCCCCTAAAATGTTTCGATGGACATTTTAGTGTTGTAACTAGTGGTTTACCATCAACAGACCCTAAGATTGATCAACCTATGTAACTCCTTCTTATGTTTTGAAAGTATAATCCTTCCATGTTTTATGATCATCCTAATCCTCTCAATTTGGAAGAGTGGATATGGTAAATTGAGTGAAACATTACTTTTGATGTGTTTTATGAGTCTTCAAATGTGAACTTTTCCACCTTTGTTTTTAATGGACCATCTTAGAAGTTTTGAAGGAATGTTCCAGTAATTGAATGACTCCTCAAGAAGTAGGTGATAGTCATGATGTTAAAATGACTTTAGATAATTTTTTGTCTCTTTTATTCATGGGATCGTGTAATTCCATTAGTTTGGAAGGTATGTTCATAAGAATGTGTGATATAGGTTTACAGAAACAGAATGCTATTAAGGGATAAGTTAAAAGTCCCCTTCGTTGTAATGATTCTTTGTTGGTAATGATCATGTTTTGTGTAATTTTATTTTGTCTTTTATTCTTTAAAATTAAAAGTGCATGTTGTGGACTCTTTTGAGAAAATATATTTTAATTGAAACATGATTTACATTTTGGAATTTTGTGTCTCTCTATAAAAATTGTGGTGTGTTCTATGGGTATCCTATTTTTTCATATAAAGAGAATGTGGGTGATGAATGTTCATTTTCTAAGTCCATTTCATGTTGAATGATCCATGTTTGATAAAAGTGAGACTTATTGAGAGTTTTATTATTTTGGATCTACACGGAATTTGTGTGGTCAATCATGATATGAATGAAAATATTCTAATATGAAATTTTTAACTGATGGCTATGAGCTAGGTGAAGTATAAAATATCAGGTCCTTATCCATATGACTCATAGTAAAGAATATGCGTAGTCAGAAATCCCAAGGAAGTGAGGGACCTTGGTCTATAATTTTTCTTCAATATAGAAAATAGAGAAAAATTGATATTCTTGGCTTGTTGTTTCATCATGAATGGTCTAATTTTGTCAAAATAGACATGGGTCCTCATTTCCTCATTTCTATACATCTGTATTGGAAGCTCATATTTGGTGGTGAGGAGGAGGGGTGGTTTCTTTTCATTAGAACCCAAGTGGTTGTGTCCTTTTGGACTTGAATCTCTATTTGGAGGACACTATGTGGTCATCCTTATGAATCTGTTTCGGTTTTTATTTTTTCTGACCTCAAGATATTCGTATCTCATGGGTATGATGAATTGCACAATTCTTTCAATTTGGATTGAATTTTCTTTTTTAAATAAACTTGTGGTTGTGATTTAGTATGTATGGTATGTTCCTATGTTGTCCCATGTCAGTTAACATAATACATAGGATCCAGTTGGTTATGTTAGTTGGTTCTAATGGCGGGTAGGACCAATATATGTCTCATTGACATTTTATCTGAATAAAAAAAGTTATAGGTCATATAAAATGGTGGAAAGACTATTTGGGAATCCCATGTTTATAGTCATGTTTAGTTTCTTATGATATCATGGAAGGTGTTAGTCTCATTTAGATCTACCTAATCTCGATTCCCTCCCTTGAGTAAGTGTTTGGAGTGGGATTGTTTCCAGAATATCGACATATGCTATGTTATTGAAGTGTTTGTTAATAAATTTCATTGGGATTTTTTATACTGTATTTCCATTCTGAATAAACTTGGTTCTAATTAAAGTGTTTCCAAAAATATTATTTGAATCATGAAATTTAAAATTTTTGTCTAATTTTTTGGACTCTCTTTGATGGGTGGTGTGGATTGGTTTCCTCGTATTAGGTATGTAGTATGAGTTTCATTTGGTATTATCTGATGTGTTCTTTTTGTGAGAGATTGAATTTTGTGGTTGGGAGAATTCATTTGATTTATATAGATGAATAAGATGTATTGTATCTTTCTCGAGGAAGAAGACATATATTGGGGACTCCATTATGTCTTCATGAGTTAGAACGTGTGAAACTATTTTTCTATTTATGGTACAATTTCATTACTTTTGTTTTATGTATTTTGGGAATCTCCTTGACATATGTAAGAGTACTGGTTTTTATTTCAAAATCAAGCCTTGTTGAGGATTTCCAGTGGCCGAAAGCATTATGTTGGTAATAATTTCCACAAACTGGGTTTTGTTTTCATTCTTGGATCTAGTTCATTTATGGACTCTAGCATTCTCTTGGGAACCAATTCTGACGTGTTAATTTTTTTGTTGTAATTTTTTATTTATTTTTTCTCTAGATTTTCGACTTGTTTTTTTCCCCTTGTGGAGAAAAATGGGAAAATTGGGCCCTACAACATGTGGCACATGGTTGGAGAATGGTTAAGGTAAACCTTGATCCCATGCCTAGGTAACCATGTACATGGTGGTGATTTTTAGGCAGTATCTACCACTTGGCTTTACCGAATTAAGTCAAGATATGCAAGGTAACCATTCAGTAGGTACCTGTTAGACAAAGATCGAAACACAGTTACCGCACGGTTTGGAAAACTATTCGGGAATAACATGAACAATGTTCGTGTCATCTCAAATAATGAAATAATATTTTTCTTCCAATGTGATTTATCCTAAAATCCACCCTTTGTATCCCTATTCTATCTATCTATCCTTATATTCCTCCTCCCCCTCCTTTTTCTCCCTTAAATCTCTATTTCCTTTGTGTATTTTGTGTGATTTCTCAAATATTCATCAACCAAGTTTCATTTCTTCTTGATTTCCGCTATTTTATAGGGTTTATATTATTCTTTATTTTCTCATATCTCTAGTGGGTTGGGTGGTCTATTTAGGGTTTAATATTGTTCATTAGGGTTCAATCATGATGTTTAAATTTTACTTTATCTTTTATAAGGTCTTGTGGTGGTGCAATTGTGGTTTTTAATCACTTCCTAGATGTTTCAAAGTGTGAGTAAGTTTCTTTCATGCTCTATCATTTTTATATTCCTTTGAAATGCTTGATTGGATTTATAAATCTATTCAATGAATTGATTTTGTGGTGAAAAATATATTTTTGAAAGGTTTTACATGCTTACATATTGAAAATCGATTTTTATAATGGTAAATTTCTATATTTTTTGTATTTGTTTTATTGTGGTGCTTCATAGAAGTGGTTTATGGGTTGTTTGATAGATGTGAAATGTGATTTCAATGGAACATGTGGTGATACTGTATTTGATAGTGAATTTTTCAAATTAAATGTATTTTTATAGTCATTTGACATTCATATAGTCTTTTCTTTACTTTGACTTGTGAATTGTTTAAATGTTGGGAATAATGATTAATGTAAAATAAGATTATGTGAGTATTTGGATGCAGTATTCCATTGAAATTGTCAGATTAATTGTGAGTTTTTATTTCAATTATTCCAAATGGGATTCATGTATTGTGAAAAAGGTGGTAAATTTATTTGAAAATTGTTTTGGTGTATATGAAATGAAAATATGTTCTATTTATGAAAAAAAAAATTCCTAGTGTATTTATAATGATTAGAATGTGTATATGATAGTTTTGTTTTTTGTGACATTTCAAATAATAATTTGAGTATAAAGGAAATATTGGGTATCTCGGTGGGATAACAAGAACTTGTTTGCTCGTGTTTCAATGTGGAAATCTCTAATTCTTCTTGTGTATTGACTCTAATGGAATTATAATAGGAAACACATGAACACACATAGAATGGTTTTGGATTACAACACTAACTAAATTTTGATGATGATTGGATACTACTAGGCCCTCGGGGTGTCCTTTCCAAATTGTTTGTGCATGATAAAGCGGATGGTTGTTGGTTTTATACAACCTTTTAATGAGATATGAAGGTCTAGTGTCTCACACGAGCTAGATTAAACTTTTGGATTTTACCTATTGTGATCTATTGTGATTGATGATTATGTGATGTAGTTTCATCCATCGGTATTTGGTGGAACTTGTGTGTATTTTTGTTCATTTAATTGTTCAGTAATATTAATGTGAAATGGTATTTCCTAAAATATTTTCATGAAAATAGTTCAAATGATTTTATATAAATTAGTATGATAAATTTCCTTTTAATTTTGAAGCATGGAGTCCTTTTATTTTAGATTGAATATTATTGGTATTTGGATCACACTCTATATAAACCTTTGGGTGTATATATAAATTTATTTGTATGTCCCAGGTAAAGGAATGAGTTTTCTTGATGATGATGTTGGATCAGGTTTTTAGTGTTCCTTATTATAGGTGTTGGTGGTGGTGGCTAGAGGGTGATGTCCATAATGTTTTATGAAGGTTTTTTAGACATTATTTAGTTTCCCATTCGTTGTAGTATTTGGTTTTTTTTCTAATGTTATAACCTGTCAATCTGGAAATTGTTTCCCCTTATATGTTTATGGTTATTCATTTATGTTTTATTTACTTTTTTTGGTTATTTATGCTTATACAAAGTGTGAAATCATTCCCATAGGCTAATGTTGATTCCCAATAACTAGTTTCATGCCGATGGATAATGGGAATTCCCTTTGGTCCATGCCACATACTAGGTTGGGTGTTTAGTTAGATGGAACTCTATCATGGTTCCTGACATGAAAAATAAACAAAAAGGCCAATAATGATATATTTATTTCAATATATAAATTTAGAATATAGTAATATATAAAACTAGTAATAAATTTTCAAACACACAATATATTTAAATAAAAGAATTATGGTTTTAATGTTGAAATTTTAAAAATAACATTATTCAATTATTAAATTATTTATAAGACTACATTGTGTGTAAAATCCATCTAGAGGCTGTTTATCTTAGTTTCTATGTATCCAAGTCACATACCTTGGGCATAAATATGTAGAGTCAGCTGAACTATACAATATGTACATTCTATATACACCACATGTATTTTCTTTTTGGGTTCTTGTTTGTCATAATAAACATGTGATGTTCATCAAATGAATTATATATAATTTACTTATCAACACATCTAGATACAATGTGCATGGGTACACAACATGTACTACATCTAAACGTCGTGTACACAAGTTTTACGGGCCATAGATTTTAAACTTCTAGATTCCATCTCTGGTAGATATTTATATATTCTTAATCCTTTAACAACATGAAACACTGAACAAATTTGATTAATATGTCGATATCTTTTTAATTATTATATGATTAAAAAATAAATTACATTAAATGAAAATATAACCACACTTGTAAATAGATAATCAATCAAATAAATATTTATAAATTTAAATTTCACCCCTCCAATACCAATTTATGCTTCTTAGTGAAGCAGTAAATTTTTAAGGTTGGCTATCTATTAAAATATATTTTAACAATTGATTTCTACAACCATTAGATATAATATTTCATATCAAGTATTTATTTAATTAATTAAATATATGAAGAAAAAAAAATATGGTATTAAATTTTTTTTATGAATATAGATCATATGAAGAGACCCTTTCAAAGTTTATTCCTTTTTTTATGAGTATCAAATGATATAATCCTTCAAATCGTGATACAGACACACTATAATGATCTAGAAGAAAACACTACTAAATATGTCACTACTATCATGGTGAATCAAATATCATACATTATTTTTAATTGATCACTCATTATTAATTATAAATGAAAACTCCAATGTGTTTCCCATTCAAGAGAGGGATATTGGAGGAGTTGAGAGAATTTTGTGTCCATAAAAATTCTCTATTTTTAATTTTTGGAGAAAATACACAATTTATATAATCATCTTTTTATAGAGTGGGGGTTCATGATAAAATATTATTTAATTTATTTATAGACCTTAAATAACATTTAATACCTTTAATTAACCTTGTGAGACATAATAATAATTTTAATATTAGTATTATTTGGCAGATATCAATATTCAGAAAATGATAAATAATATTTATTGGCTTGTAATTAATTAGTTATCACTGAATTTTCTCTTGATATATTTGAACTACTCAATATTTATTAAATACTTGAATTAATATTTCATTCATACAAAAAAACATCATCCAAAATATTGTGAGAAAATATTTATTAAATTATTAAATAAATAAAATAAATATTTCACATACAATCTATCAAATAAATATTTTATATATATTCATATTATAAAATAATTTATTTGTTAATAATCAAATAATTATTTATTACCATATGAGTATTAGATATCAATAAAAATTGAATAAAAATAATTACTTATTCTTGAGAATAATATTTATTCCATTAATTAAATTTTAATATCATTTAATCATTATCATTAAGAACACATATTGTGTGACCTTATAATATTATTTTTCATTGGAATTAGGTGGGCTGGCCTAATGTCCAAAATTATTATATATAAATAGGCTAATAAAACAAAAGAGAAAGAACTTAAAATCAAAATTATGAGAACCACATATGAAAACACATTGTATAATATAATCCTTTTTTCAAAATATCTTATCTAGAATGTTTCTCATCCATTTCACCAACATATATTCATGATATGTATTTATTTCAAAATTTATAATAAAGATGTCATTAACCATGGAAAAAAAATTTATTAGGAATTTTATATTCCAATGAATGGTATGAGATATCATCTTTTATATAGATAAAATAGAAAAAAATCCATCCTCTACTTATCCATTAATGAAATGTCATTCCTAACACACCCAACATATCCATCTTCACCATGAATTGTTATAATAACAGTTTAAGAAACACATCTATGTATGTGAGTTTTAACATGAATTAATGATAATATTAATGTATAAGAACCATCACACAAAATTGAAAATATGAATATATTTTGACACTAAAAAATGAAAAATTATTAGTGTCATTTCTGTTCTCATAATATACCATCATGGAAATTATCATGAGTGATATTTATGATAATAAGACTCATCTTCTTATGAGTACTTACACTAGATCATCTATGTACTATGTTTCTCATCATATAAAGTTATCCATCTATAGGACAATATTTAATAATATCACTATAGAACATCATAGTTCTCATTTTAGTTGGGAACATCTCTATGATTATTATTGTGATGTATAATTTATGACATTATTACATTATATTCATGAAGAACAATGAACAATGTGAAATAAAAAGTTTTATTAATATTAAATAAATAGAATATACATGTAGTCAAAAAAACCTATTCTTCTTTGGTCATAAAATCCATAAAAAAAATTTAAATATTATTTTGAGAATATTAAACACATTTTACAAAACCTTTTTACCAATAATGTTCATATAATAGAATGGATATTTGGATGAGGAGAGAAATAATGTAATTTTTCACAAAAATGATCGTTCGGTATCTTGAGTAAATAATGAAATGAAAATATATTAAAAAAATATATTCTCATGAAATAACTATTAGAGAATAAATTAATTTTTTTTCTTCAAATATATATTGTAATATGTCATCATCAGATGCCTAATCTAAAACAATTCTGATATTCAATAAGATTAAAACATAAAACAATTTCCTCATCGGTAACATTTGAATCATAACCTCCGTGAAAGAATAAAGCTTATATGGGTGTTTTAATAACAAAATTTTAAATATTAGAAACAGAAAATTCATTATTGGGTAGTACATACACCACATAAAGGAATGAAGTGGTGAATATGGCATGTGCTATAGGGAAGTAAAGTGGGATAAAGATCCCATACCAATATGGTAATTTTTTAGTCATAATCCCAAGGAAAAAATAACATCAAATGAAACATTTATTATACTGAATAAAATTATATGGATGATATAACATATAAAAGAGATTTATGTACACCATATAAATTAATATAGGTTCATAACAAGAAAAATGTCCCAAAGAAGATAAAATTGAGATGATAAAACCCAAACAAAATTCTTGAATTCTTTCACACGTGTTTGAAACAGCATTATATTAAATATTGGATCATTGTAACTCTATTAATAAAATATAATCACATAATTAATAACATTTATGATTAATTATAAATATTTTTTTAACCCATTTGTTAATAATTTTTTTAAAACAATGTTTTGGGTGATACCTTCTTCATTTCTCATGAATGTTTTTGTTACATGGTTTTTGTCCATTGTATGAAAAAAATGTTTCCATAATCATATAAATTTTAATCATTATAAAAGTATAATATAAATTAATTATTTACATCTTCATATACATCATTAAAATTTAAATATAGATAATGAATTTCACTATTGAGGGAGAGGGTATGTCGTACGTATGCATGAACATGGTTTACATTTTTTAATGGATAGAACAAAATAAAATTAAATATTAATTAAAATTTATATTTTAATTATTATATCATATATATCCTATATATCTATAAAATATATTTTTATTATCATCTAGGACAAAATTAAGTGACAAATGTTTCTGATCCATGCATGGATGTAGTACTCTACAAGTATAAATGGGAGATGTTGTTATTTTCCAATAGATTGGAATGTATGAAGAACTATGTGATATTTTAATTTAAAATGTATATTGATATCATACATAACACATATATATATATATATATATATAAAATAAATCCATCAATATATACACCCAATAGATTCAATGATGGAAAACTTATTGCATCACTATGTGAGGCGATACTCTAATGTACATATGTGTCACGATCCATACTGATGGGGCCAATATTGTGAATTACAAAACCTACCTTTAATAGGATATGATTTTTTTTACTAGTGTTGAGTAGGAATACCGCTAGCAGTAAATTCCTTAGCCTATGTACAATTAAAAAATCACACATCTCTAATCCCATATAGTGTTGTAATGTAAAAAAAATAACATAAAACTCATGCATGAATATAGTTGAATCCCACAACTAGAGTACAATAAAATGTAATGGAAAGAAAATGGGTCCAAATAAAATCCCACCTGAAAGTTTCAAAAAACGTTTCCAACCTGAAGGTAATGTTGGTTATTGTAGTCATGATACTGTAGGAACCCACCTCGGTCTTTCCATCTCACTATGCATTACCTAGTCATGGTGCCTCTAGGAATCTATTAAAAGGTTGATCATTTGAAAAATAAACACTTGAGGGAAAAGATCATGAAGGGGTGAGTATAAAAATACCTATTATGACACCCTGAAACCACAAAAAATATGAAAAAATAATAATAGTTATATATATATATATATATATTTGTCGATGAAACATATAAAAATAAAATATTGATATATTTAACAAAGAGATATAGTCTCGTAGTAAAGTCAAATTCTATCCTAGGCTTCCTAGTTGAAGGTTCCACATAGAACTCATGTAAGAGAAAACACTTAATGTGTGAGATAATATAGATGAGTTCCATATGAGAGTTATTTCTCATCATTTACATCTATTAAAATTATATTCTATATGTTTAAATAGATATGATTCATAGATGAGGATCACTTCAATGGACATAGAGTATACCATCAAATCAATATGTATTAACCCACAATGTAGTGGATCAATGACTACATAGTTTTGGTCCTGATGATACTATTAACTCCGCCTTGAGAAAGAATATAATAAACAAACTCACTCCAAACCTTATGGAATGGTTCTAAAAACTATATTCAATTAGTCCATTCAAATGGATCACCATCCAATGCTGATAATGTGATTTTATAATTACCCAATATGAAAGGATATAGGGTATAATCCCCAATGAAACTCCTAAAATATATATAGTACAAGATATCCAAACCAACATTGAAGGTGTAAATGACATGTACATAGAATAAACAATGTGTCATATTGGCACTAAGTCATTCCAATATAATCATCATGGGTCCATGCCCATGTGGAAGTATAGAATGTCCCCTTCTCATTTACTTCTACCCATGCCCAAGTATAAGACTATTCCAAGGTACATCTAGCATAGACAGGTATGTGTGGGAGTAAATGGTGTGTTCGAGACCTTGTACTAATTTCCATGTCAATGTACCCTCTGAGGTACACATAGAGCCTCTATGGAAGGAATCATAAGTCATGTAATAGTGGTCACACAATGTGTGATCCTTAACTAGAAACAAAAACCATAGCTACAACACCAGGCATTCCACACACCTTGTAATACTATATTATATTCCAATTTGATTGGGATTTCTAGAATCCCACCTTTCTTCCACCCACAGATGTTTATGCTCCTCTAGAACCAAATCTGGTCATGAATTGTTCTAGGGATGGTGGATATTATCTGGATGACCCTTTCCATTAGTGTTCACTAGATTTTGATCATTTGATTCACACAAGAATCAATTTTATTTTTGTCCCCATCACCGTCACATGATTCACTAAAACTTGAAGTTCTCTAATTTAGACTAATCCATTTGTTTCTACTACTTTCACATGATCCTCATGTCATACTGAGTTAGGATATATGATATTGAAGTGTTTCACCAATAAATTGGTGCAAAAAATTATATTTTCCATTTTATACTGAACCACATGACAAAAGAAGATTTCCACTGAAAAATTAAGAAATAGAGAAAAACCAAATCACAAAAACATTAAAAAAATGAAAAATTCTAATTTTTTAATTGATCTATTTACATTAAAAAATAATAATGAGATAAATAATTAATTACAAATAAATTCCCCAAATCCTAGAAAATTCTAACCCTCACATATAATATAAAAAATCCATGAATTAATGTTTTATTTGGTTGATTCGCATCAGTTTTATGAATCTTATCTTAGGAAAAAAAAATCCCTACCTCAATTTGTATCTATCACTAATGATGAATGGAATTTTTTCATTTGTGATTGTGAGATAATATGATTTCATCACACATCGTTAATAAATCTTCGATCTAACTTTTATTCATCTCATTGATATCCTCTAACACTCCCTCTATTTGTTCTATAATGGCTTTAGGTCTATTGGGATAACACTGACAATTTGTCATAATTGTATACATATTGACAAATTTAGGTATATGCATCATCAAATAAATAATTTTATTTTATTTTACTTATTTTCAGGCCCACAATGACTTTCCCACAATTGTCTCATACTGAAAAATGTTATGTCATGTATATGGTGAAACTTCCATTTTAAACTAAACCGTTCTCTCAGATTTCATATTCAGGACACTATTTATATGTTATTTACCATTTTTAGGAAAAATACACACCAATATTTTTTATATATTCCTAATATTTTAAACATTTATTCCTGAAAAAACGAGCATTATAATCACACACCATCTCCGTTCCAGATCCAAAAATAATCAATACAATTTACAGAATAATACATGGTAAATATGAGTCATTAAATTATCTTCACATAGGTGCTTTATATCTCAAATATCCCGAACAATTGTCTATAAAAAATATAAGGGTACTATGAATGTGTATGTCCTTCCTTCTCCTAGGTTCCCTCTTCAATATCCTCTTGTAGACAATAGACATTCACTAAAAGCATCTCTCTCCATATAAGGATCAGCTTCTACCAATCCTTGATCTCTATTTGGTACTCATCCAAGGTATCTACATCATCGATGTCAAGTTCAAACCAATAGAAATATTGTTATGGTTCATTCATGTATGTCCTTAACTAAAACACTAGAAATATGTCATGTATCAGCATAACTATGGTGCTAGTGTTAAGTGGCACACAAACTCTATAACTCTATTAAGTATTTAGAAAGGGCCAATGAATAATCTATTTAAGTTTACACCCTATGCAAATCAATGTAATCCACATTAATAGGAAACTTGTAGCAACACATTGTATCCATCCTCGAAATCTAATGGTCTCTATCATCTATACACATAAGATATTTGATATATATATATATATATAGTCATTCTCCGCCCATTGATGATAAAAAACATCTCAATAGTGGATCACACAAACTCTTGGACCATGAGTTCAAAATATCCTAGGTTAGTCCATCAATGTGGTGAACATTCATGTCAAACAAACAAAGACTCAAATGATTCCATACCAATGGTAGAATGTTAGAGATTTTTTAACCCAAACTCCCCATGTTGTAGATGATCCTCTCAACTAGGGTCAATGTCCAATATGAAGGTCAGCAATAAGTCATTTATAACTAGAATGGTCTTTTTAGTCTTCCCATCATTCCAGAGTTGGAATAATTATGCTCAAGAATAAATGAGTACCAAATGCCTCATATAATCCCTTATATAACTGAGATGTGAGTTATCACCCCCCATCAAAAATTATTGTCAATGGATATCTAGGGATTTGGACTATCCATTGTATATAGATGCATCCCAAACTCTCCACTGAACTCTTATCTATGATATCTAAGTTGTGGGATGACTAGGTGAGTTGTTCAAAGATCACCTAGATGGTATCGAGCCCCCTAGATGTAAGTGGAAAAATTGTCACTGTGTGGATGCATATCCCATCCAACATTCACTCACGCACCTCATGGGGTTGATCTAACCCTATTGGAACATAGGGTTCAACCATTTATTACAAACATATAAGGTATGAATAGAAACACTCTTCGACTCCCTTTTTCCAACCTAGACACCACAACTGATATCAAAGTTATTTCAACATAATTTACACACATAGATATACTAGGAAACTAAATGTATGAAATTATCATATGACCTACTTTCATAAAATATCTAGTACCATCATGATCCATCTAAAAATAATAACATTCTCCCAACATTTAGATAATTCCTAAATAGAATATACCATAGATACCAATGTATGAAGGGTCTCATCCTCGGAATCATTATTATGGGATTCCATGGATCACTATGAAATCATAGGGGTAAAAACCATGGGTTGTATTTAAATTCATCCTACTTCATACATAAAAGATAACTATAGTGAGTCCAAATTCTCTAATGTCTCTTTCAAGAACTACTAAAAATACCTTACTGAGATAATCTTCTACCACATTCCCATTCCTAGGATTATATTAATTCAAAAATACATAATCCAGTATAAAATATTTCCTTCATCTTTGTCTCATTTTAAGATCCTTATATTAAAAGATATAATTGAGAATCTTATGGTTAGAATAGATGATTAACTGCTCTCCCATTAGTTAATGTTTTTGCAAATGCAGTATTTTATATCACCACTGTTAACTTAATATCATGGGTCATGAAGTTATTATCATGTAGTATCATTTTAAATGAACTATAAAAAATCACCTCCTTCTTCTAATCAAATCAAAACCAACCGAGGTTCCTAATGCATCACATAACACTACATACTTGACACCCACCTCTAGAAATATCATGATGGGTGAACTCGTCAATCTCTAAATCCACCCATAAAAATTCTATTGGAACCTCTTTATCCACACAAAAGGATTCCCCTTTTATTTCAGTGTAATCATGGGTTATAAACCCCTATATAATTTTGGTATGAATATACTTTAATAGAATTCTAACTAATTGAATCTCCACAACCCCACCATGCTCTTGGTTTCCTCCAAATCCAACACTACCTCAACCTTCACTGGGTCCTCTACTACACCTTCCACAAAGATAACATGTCCTAGAATGTGGACCTACAATATCATGAACTGGATCATTAAGAGCTTCCCATAAATCCAGTGCTCCCAGAGTACAACCATAACCATATTTTTTGTCTTGTTACAACTCCTCATATGTTGAGTAAACATGGATATCATCAATTAATACATCCTTGAGACAATATATGAAAAGTTGAAGAAACATGGTCCATGTGTCCCATGCACAGTATTGGGGTGTTCATCATGATAAATTGAAGGATCATGCACTCATAGTGACCATACCTACATATTAATACCATCATTGGTATGTACTAATCATGTAATTACAAATGGTAATAGCCTCATATGATTTTATTCTTTTAGAACCATTATGACCCTCTCAACTGAACAATGAGGTCATCGATCCTCGGTAGTGGATAATCTTTATTCACGGTCACACAGTTCAGGTGATGGTACTCCAGAAATAACCTCAAATTCTCATCCACCTTTTTTGAATAAAATTTTAGATTCCCATGGTGAAAATCTATGTCTAATGGGTAATTTACTCCACAAGTCCTACAACATCACCCTATACTAGTGTATCTCTATTGGAGCCAAATGATATATTGGTTTAGGTATTAGGTTCATCCTAGGGTTTATATCAATATTGAATTCTATCTATTGAAGATGAGGTAATCCTGAAACATTCACAAGAAAAACATACTCATAGTATTACATCACATAAGAAAAAAACAAAACTCATAACATCTATTGCACCAAGCTCCATGTTATCCAAATCATGAGTGATTAGTTGAACCCTCTAATGCATGAGTCTATCCTATATTGCTCGGGTCTCCTTTTGAACCATAGAGGATAACTTGGTCTCATCATTATAAACATGACACATTCTCCAACTAAAACATTCAATATGGATATGAATTATGGATACCCACTCCATACCTAACATCAATTAATATGGACTCATCGATGATACTGTCACGAATCGTCCCCCAGGGCCCGTGCCCTCACTACCACAAGCCCACCATCCATATGCGTGGGGTTGGTGACTAGAACCAGAAAGTCATATCCCTAAAATGGGAATCCACTATATTTAAACCAATACCAACACAGATCCCAAGAATAAACAAGATGAAATGACAAAGTAAAATTGTGGTAGTAAAAGTATATACTGAAAGAAAAGGGGTCTGGAATACAAAACAAACTGAAAAGGTACAGCTAAAACTAAAAATAGAAAAAAACAACTCCTGCAATTGTCCACAAAGGATCCTACTTGCAGGGAAGGTACAACTCATCTCAAACTCTATACACATCAAAAAGTCACCTCTGTGTACCACCTGGTCCTGACTCCTACAGTCTCAGTCGATCCGCTCGTCAGCTTTACAAGATACCTGAGGGTGTGGGACATGCTCGTGTAAGGGGGAGTGCAACAATTTTTAGTAGGGACCTGTGACCCTTGAAGTTATCTCAGATTTACACAAAGGAAAATCGCAACCATGATCTCAATAACAAAGCACTAATCAATAAGAACAACTCAAACCACGAATAACTTATTTGAAAAAGTACAAATGATTGTTGGTAAGCTTGATCATATTATTCTATAAAGATGTACTACTACTGAGCCACATAGTATAGATAGGTACTAACCCTAAAAGACCCACAAAATATCGATAGGTGTTGATTCACAAAGAATCAATGGGTGCTAATTCACAGAGAATAGCTAAGTTTAGATTCACACAGAATCGCTAGGTGCTGATTCACACACAATAGATGGGTTCTTATTCACACAGAATCACTGTGTACTAATTCACATGGAATCTCTGGGTGTTGATTCACACATAATCTTTGTGTTCTGATTCACATAGAATCACTTTGTGCTGATTCACATAGAATAACTATTCATTCTTCAGGTCTCGGCCAGACACAAGATTCCCACTCATAGTATGCTTGTTTCTGGGATAAACCGCTCCTCAAGACTTTAGTTATATTTAAAATTGGATGAATCCCAAAGAATAAGTTCCCCCATTTTTTTCATGTCATAAGGGTTCCAACGCAATAGATGACACATCAACTGGATGCCTGGTATGTAAGTTATTACCATTTTAGTGTTGAGGGCCTGGTGGAATTCGGAGTCGATTTAACCAGGCCATACTATAAAATTATCAAAACCTCTTTTGGAGTATCTAAAATAGACCTTCAATCTTCATGTATCCTAGCATTATAGATGGTTCATAAAATGGACATCTGGTTCAAAAGATATGATAACTTAAGCGTATCTGGGCTGGAGAGGGGTCTGGGTCTGGTCTGACCCAGCCTAACCCGGTCTAGGCTAACCCGAACCATTTCGGAATGACCCAACCTATCCCTTACCAAGATATTCTAGGCCGAAATAGCATGACTTGTGGTCCAGCCCACTGGCTGGCATGATTTGGTCATGTAGTACACCTTCTAAACAACTCCTTTGAGCCATTCGATTCATTTTAGTGGTGGCATCATGTGGTTCTACTAGGGTTCCCACAAGACCCGCAAGGAGTGTGTCCCACACTGTTCACTGTGACTTTGAATCTGTGGCTTCCACCTATGGTGTGAGACAGCACACTACCTCGCCATCACCACATCAGGCCATTTCCGACCACCTGTCTGACCGTTGTTGTGCCAATTGTCACCACCCTCCTCTACGGCCAGTGAGCACCAGTCGCTGCCTCTACAGCTAGTGCTTGTCACATGTTCCATGATGATGGATCTTCAGTGGCCCAACTCGTGAGATCCAATTTTCTGATATTCATTTTGGACGTGCCTACAGTCCTCCTGGGATGCCGTCGTTATTGTGTGCCTCCCAGTTTCAAGGATCCTTTAATTTGGAAAATCCAGTCTCTGAAGAACGCAATTAAAATCCAGAGGCGGAGGGTCCCATCCTTGTTCTTTTGGTCAGCGACCTCCGCATTAGAATTATAACAAGTGAGAGTAATTTATAAATCGCATTAAAATAATAATAAACCCCAATAAAATCCACCGTAATGACTAACCACAATTTCAAGAATTATGAGTAGAATTGTGGGAATTCATTGAATTAAATGACAACCCCTACCTCAAAATTATTTAATATGCCACGGTTGTGAAAGGATAATTTTAACTTTGATGAAGACTATGGAATTAGTCTCTCCCGATTTGATCCCTCCAATG
Source organism: Viscum album (assembly GCA_963277665.1). NCBI lineage: Eukaryota > Viridiplantae > Streptophyta > Magnoliopsida > Santalales > Viscaceae > Viscum > Viscum album. Next base: position 1,345,712,174 of record OY728148.1, on the reverse strand, counting down.
AAATCCTAGCTTCCATTCTTCGACGGTGGAAGGCGTCGCGTCACTCCGCCAGAGGTTCCTTGCTTGGTGATGACATGTCAAAACTCCACCCTGAGCCACACTTAAATAGATGGGGGATGATATCCTAATGTAACGAATCATTAATTAGGTTCATTAATTTGTTAAATAATTCACCTCCTATATCTCTAAATAGAGTGATTATGAAAAAAAAGGGTTAATCCATTTAATGGATTCACAAGTCATCAGTCCCACCACTACTACTCATCAGTTACCAAAAAAATAAAAAAATAACATTTTCAAGTAAATTTTTTTGTTAATAGATAAATTTAACATTTTTTCATGACCTAATATTGTCAATGTGATGTTTTCCATAATCTAATCCCAGCACTGTGGATTCAATGATTCTCTAAGTTTTCAATTCTGTTCCCTAGTTCAGAAGTTTGAAAATGTCACCCAAACGTTTACTAAATATTCCTTAAAAAAAGTTAATAAATTCATTCCGGGAACACTGGGCCTTGGAATCTAGTGCCATAAAGTTTATCAAAGTCGAAATAATCGCAATTAATTTAAAAAATTTACCTGGAATTTCTAGGTCTTTACATTCTACCCACTTTAGGTATTTTTTTCCCTAAATGTTTCAGGAAAACTATGGAATCAAATCGGGGTATTGAGAACATATCTGAGCCTCCCACTCCCATGTTCTCTCCTAGAGAATCTCATGCTTCCATGAAACTTGCACAAGAGGAATCAACAAACCATGAAGGACCTACTCTTGTCGATCATATACATCCACCGTGAAGTATGAAAATTTCCACCCATCATCAATGTATAGCTTGCCCCTATCGATAATGTGCGATGGATAATGAATATACCACCTCAGCTGTGACACATGAATAACATTATGCACCCATTGCATCTGTGGGAGATGAGCTTGATAGTATGAAACCTCTTCTACTCTTTTGAGGATATGGAATAGTATAATGAACCTTAGAGATAGCTTTCCACCCTAGCCAAACCATTGTAATAATTGAAAGGGTGAGTCCCATTGAAAAATGTAGTCCCCCTCCTCAAACACCATGGTTCTCCATCTCATGTCAGCATAAAAATTAGTTTGGCTTTGTGTAGTCTTCATCCGCTGTTGGATGATCTTCACCTTCTCTATGGTAACCTGTACCAACTCTAGACCCATAGGTTCTGACTTCCCTAGGTCTGTCTAGTAATGCGGAGATCTCCATGGTCATCTGTACAAGGCCTCAAATGGATCCATGTCGATGGTGGAGTGATAACTTTTTTATAGGCGAACTCCAATAGGGGAAGGTGGTCCCACCAACTACTGCCAAAATTGGGGACACAAGCATGAGGCATGTCCTCATGTGTCTATATGATCTGTTCCATCTGACCATCTGTTTGATGGTGAAAGGTAATGCTCAAGAGCAGCTGAGTCCCGAACACCTCCTGCAATCCTTTCTATAGATGGGATGTAAAATGTGTGTCAGGATCTGAGAATATCTTTGACTTCACTCTATGAATTCATAAAATATTTTACATGTAGTGGTGCCTGAACCCTTCTAAAAATCCATGATCTCGGTTCGGTAGTAAGTGGGATGACTTTGTGAGTCGATCAACGATCATCCAGACAGAATCATGGCCCCTAGATGTGCATTATTTCCCTGTCACAAAATTCATGGAGATAACATCCCCCTTCAACTCTACTACCTCAAGTGGTTGTGCTAAGCCTGCTGGTACTTGATTCTCGGCCTTCACTTGCTAATAAGGGATGCATCAGGATACTTTCTCTACTACTGCATTATTTATCTTTGGCCACCAGTACTAATGCTAGAGGTCTTATTACATCTTTTCCACTCTATGATGTGCCACTAAAGGTGATGTATGGAACTTCCTCAACGTCGCCTCTCATAGAATCAGTGGTACCATGCTTCATCCTCTAAAAAAGACGACATGCTCCCCACCATCATAAAATCATCCAGGAGAATTTCTTGAGTATATATGAGCCTATAGGGCCTCAAAGTCAATGTACCCAAGCTGTGATTCCTGAACTTGCTGTAGAAGTGGGGGAGTGATAGTCATAGACGTGAGGTAAGATACTCCATATCTATCCACAAAGGATATCTGTAATGCGTTTAGTTGCTCTGCCGCCTCACTCAGCTATTGTAGGCTAGACATCTTGTTGAGTTTTTCTTGTACTATAGTCCCCTTCCTAGGAGTATATACTAACTCAAATTCATAGTCCTTAAGGAACTCTAGCCAGTATTTCTGTCACAGGTTTTGATCCTTCTGTGAGAATATATAATCGATACTCCTATGATCAAAGAAAACTGTAAAATTTTCACCCATCAAGTAGTGTCACCAAATTTTCAGTGCAAAGACCACTAATTTTATTTCCCAGTCATGGGTAGCATAGTTATTCTCGTGCTTCCTCAACTTCCATGAGCCATAGGCGACCACCACTCGCTCTTGTATCAAAAAATTACCTGTTCTGGTCCATGATGAATCGTGGTAGACTACATAACCAATGCCCATGATGGGGGCACTCATCAACCTATGACTCAGCTCCTAAAAACTCTATTTGAACTTCTTTTTCCACAATAAAGGATTCCCCATCTTCATCATGGTATAAAATTGTTCCACTACCCTAGAGAAGTCAGGTTCAAATATCTGTTAGTACCCTGCCAATCCCAAGAAACTTCATACCTCGGTCACAATCCGGGGTGAATAATAAACCAGAACTACCTCAATCATTTCTAGATCCTCTATAACTCTAGACTCATATATAATATACCCCTATATGTGTACTAATCTTATCTAGAACTGGCACTTCGAGAGCTTTCCCTATAATCGGTTCTCTCGAAGTGTATCTAGAAATATCTGTAGGTGTGTGGGGTGTGCCTCCTCTGGAGACGAGTATATCAAGATTTCATTAATGAATACCACCACGAAGTGATTGTGGTATGGCTGGATGATCTCATTCAATATCCCCATGAATAGAATAAGTCAATTGGTTACACTGAAAGGCATCAACATGAACTCATAATGGCCATACGGACATCTAAATGTTGTCTTCTGTACATCCTTCTCCCACACCCTGAGCCAGTGGTAGCCTGATATGAGGTCAATATTCAAAAAACATCTAGCTACCTTCAGATCAGAAAGCTCTATAAGAGCCATTTGATATGCGGGAATAGATATATATGACATACCAGGGTATAGGCCTATGTGAATTTCAACCTCTCTGTGAGTAGGTAGTACCAGAACATCATCAGGAAAGACGTCATCATACCTGTCCACCACCACAGGATATCTCGGACTCCTCACAACAATTGCTCTAAGGGTGAGGCTATCCAACTGATGATTTATCAGCTGCACCATCCTCTGAGATAGTACATAATATGTTGTAAAGGTTTCCTTCCCACCAGTGAAGGTAAAACTAATCCCATCCTTATGGACACACCACACTTTGCACATAAAATAATCGATCAGGGCATACGATGTATATTTCCATTCCAAACCTATGATGACATTCAAAGGCCTTGACACTACTACTAAGAGATATAAGCTGAGTCTCTCACCTCCTAGAGTGATCTCACTCTTTCTGCACTAGTGTGTAATCATCTAATTCTCTCCCATAGAAGTGTCTACTCGCAAGGACCGAGCTAACGACTCCATTGGAATCTCTGAGCTCCGAACGAGTGTCATGGAAATGAATTAGTGACTGGAACATGTGTCAATAAGTACTACAACTTGGGTAGAATAGACACATATCATTCCTCTAATCATCTCCATAGAACCATGGTCATAGGCCCTTACAGCCTACAGTTATGCCCGCCCCTATCCACATACACCATGTGGTCGGGGGGCACCTTTGGGTGGTTGTGGTAGTACCTCAAACCGTCATCCACCACATACTGCATGTCCTTCACCTCTTCCACATCAGCTGCCCAATGGAAAACCTCACTAAAACCTCATCTATTTCCTCGACGGTTCCTCGACCATCTATTGATCGTCAGTATGGAGGTTCGGGCAATCGCGAGCCATGTGGCCCTGCCTGTAGCATATGAATCCCAATATTTTTTCAAACTAACCTCCTCTACTACGCAAGATCTACAACTCCAAACCTACAACCCGGGGTGACCCTCTGGAAGGTCTAGTCCACTTGGACTTCTACTTCATCTATGTACTACCTACTACAGATGACCTGGCTATCTGTCGTCTCATAGTGGCTCTCACCATTAGTGTCTGTTCAGAAAAGAATCTCTCAACCAACAAAGCTCACACATGTACACAAGCCTGCGAAGGGATATTCATTGATATCATTAATGCTATGATATCATACCAGAGACCCAATTCAATGGTACGGGACCTAAATAATGGGCCCACACCATGTTGGTAGAGTAGCGCAAGAGGTCATTGAATCTTGTAGAGTACTTGGCCACTAATAAGAATCCCTACTGTAAGTGTAACTTCTCTTGGATATACACAGAGCGTAGTGTCCCTAGAAAAAACTTTTCCCTAGAGAGGCTCTAAAAGCCCGTCATGTTGAGGGACACCTCTTCATGTAAATAGAGTGTCATGCTCCACCATCTTCATACCATACCCTGTAAAATACTAGCATCTAGGATCCCCATATACTCCGATAGTGTTTAATCTTAGAGAAAAACTCTAGCCGCAGCCTCCAGCCAGTCCTCAAATGCCTGGGGAACTGTTTCACCATGAAGCTCGAGGGCCCCAATCATATGAACACATGAAACTTGCTCAGTCAGCGTGCCTCGTCTGCTCGTGGGGCAGGTGGTAACTGTTACCCTCTCTATGGTGATGCTTCTAGAACACCCCCAAAGGTTCCAACATATTAAGAGGTCCCTGCACTGAAGCCTCATCGCTCACTAGGCCGTCATCATGTACACTCTTAGGAATCATTGCTAGCTATCTAGGTAGAGAAATCCTAAAAAGAAATAGGTGCACCACAGTCAATAAGTTATACATCATGAGCTGAATCAAAAGTGATCAAAAGTAAAACATTTTCAAACCACGAACGATTAGTGTTTTCATTCCCCGAGTCAGAAATCAGATTTTAGGGTCCTAGTGTATCGATACATCAGTCGCTGCACCAACACTGGACTCCTTGAACTGAAACCCACTATCAAAAAAATTAACACTATTAATTATTAGAAATATCATACTCCTGGTTATTCATTAGAACCGACTCCTAGGATACCACTTTTTCATGACTCGTCCCCTAGCGCATGTACCATGATTACCTAAAGCCCATCTTCGAGGTTGGATACAAACACCAGAATGACGTATCCCAAAAATGGGTTGGAATTTCCTTTAAACCTATACAAACATACATCCCAAGAACACAATAATATGTAACCACAATGTAAAACTAGATTAGTAAATGTGTATAGTGAAAGTAAAGGGGAATGGAATTCAATCCCAACTAAATAGGTACAACGAAAACCGAAAACAAAAAACATCTCATGCAATCTTCAACCAAGGTTCCTACTTGAAGGGTAGGTAGCACTCATCTCTACTACTCTACATGACAACTAGTCACCTCTATGTACCTCTTGGTCCAAGATCCTTCAGTCTCAGCCGAGCCGCACATCATCTGCACAATAAAAAACAATGTGCGGGTGAAGCCCATGAAGGGGTGAGTATAAAAACTCTCATTAGGGACCTCAAGACCCTTGAAGGTCTCTCAAAGTTCCACAAAGGTAATCCACATGCATTATCTCAATCACAGATCCGAATGAAATAGGAACATCTCAAACTAGGTATAACAAATGTACAAAAGTAGAGATGATTAATCATATTCTAGATCATCTTCTTTTGTCCAAAGGTACTACTGTTGACCCACATATGTTTGATAGGTAATAAGACCCACAAGACCCACAAGGGATCAATAGGTGCAGATTCACATAGAATCGTTGGAGGCTGTTTCATATAGAATTGTTGGGTGCTGATTCACACATGATCACTGTGTGTTGAATCACATAGATTCGATGGGTGTTGATTCACACAAAATCGCAGGGTGCTGATTCACATAAAATCATTATTCGTTCTTCATGTCTCATCTAGACACATGATTCCCACTCATAGTATGCTTGTTTCTGGAAGAAACCACTCCTCAAGCTTTCAGTTGTATTTCAAATAGAACGAAATCCAACAAAAATGTCACCCCATTATCCATCATGTCATAAGGGTTCCAACGCTACTAACGGCACGTCAAACAGACTCTTGGTCTGTATTTTATTGGAATTTTTTTACCGAGGGCCCGGTTGGATTCAGATTCAATCCAACAAGGCCATACTCAAACTTTTTTTCAAAACACACATCGAGTATCTCAAAAGTTCATCTCCCTCAAATCATCTCAACACCACATATTGTTAGTCAAATGGGTGTCTGGTTTGAAAGACACGGTCAAATAAGTGTATATGTCCCTGAGAGGGGTTCGGGTCCAGTCCGACTCGGTCGGACAGACCCATCCTGACTTGACTAGGCCCACCAGGTAGTATGGCCTGCTGGTTGGCATGACCTGGTCATTCAGTCCTCCTACTTAATGGCACAAAGGATTCGTTCTGTTCATTTTTTTGGCAGTTCTATGTGGAACCGCTATGGTGTCCTCAAGACTCATAGGGAACAGGTCCCTCTCCTTCCACCACATCTTCCAACTGTGGCGCGCGATGGCATACCACCTCTACATCACCACAGTCGATTGTATCTAGCCGCATGTCCAACCGTTGTGACATTGAGCGACTCCACTCTACTCTATGGCTGGAGGGCCTTGACTGATTTTTCCTCCACCAGTTCCAATCACCAGTTTCATCGTAGAAAATCTTCTGCAGGCCACCTAGTGAGCTCTGGTGGTCCATTCATACTTCTAGATGCGCCTACGATACTCCTAGGATGCCTATATTTTTGCTCGCCTCCTAGTTTTATGGTTCCTTCATGTTGGAAGAACCCAACCACCAAAAATGCAATGAAAATCAAGTGGGGGAGGGTCCGAGCCTTGTTCATTTGGTATGCACCCTAAACATTAAAAATATAACAATTGGGAGGAATTTATACATCAAATTAAAATAATGTCAAACCACATTCACATATCCTACAACGACCACCCAAAAGTTCAATAATGATGTAAAAATTGTGGGAATTCATTGAATTAATAGACAACCCTTACCTCAAGAATCGTTAAATCTGTCACCATTGTGGAAGGAGAATCCGTGCTTTGAGGAAGCCACTAATGTTCATCTCTCTCAGTTCGATCCCTCTAACGACATCCTAGATTTATTTCCTCAATGGCGGAAGGCATCGTGTCACTCCACCAGAGGTTCCTTGATAGTTGAAGTTGTGTCAAAACACCACCTTGAGACTCACTTAAATAAAAAGAGGATGAGATCCTAACACAGCTTACCATTAATGATGTTCACTAATTTTTTTAATTAATGCACCTCATATCTCTCTCAATGGTGTGGTCACAAAAACAATGGGTTAGTCCATTAAATATCTTGACAAGTCATAGGTCCCACCACCGCTGCTCAAAAATTTTAAAAAATAATGATGGCAATTTATTTTGTGTTTTTTATTATAAAGTCCAAAATATAAATTTTTCTCTCAACCTACTGCGGTCGAAGTGAAGTTACCCATTAGCGAATCCTGACAATGTGGATTCAATGGTGCTCTCAGTTTTCAATTCTAAGGACCGGTTCAATAGTTAAAAAACATCACCTGTACGTTTTTTGAACATACCATAAAAATAGTTCCAAAATTCATTCCAGAGACACCGGGTCTTGGAATCAAGTGCTATAAAATTTCACAATCTCATAATAATCCCAAATAATTTAAAATAATTAAATTGAATTTTCATTTTCTTATAGATATAAATATATCCCATCATAAAATATAACATCAAATATTCAATTCATACTATCGGTACATGTGTGCGATCATTGATTCATATCCATTTTGAGTCTCCAAGAACATGGATGGAGCTAAGGGCTCAACCAAAATCTCCATTTCTTAAATCATAGTGGTCAAATAAATGTATGACTAGAACCTATGTCTATTAGTAACACAAATAATGTATTAAATAAATAGATCATACCTTGTATCATTCATGGAGCATCTAGGTTATAGGCACTGAACTCCTGCAGTTACCACCACTCATATCCTTCAGCTCCCTGAGACTAACCCAGACCACCAGGGTCATATTAGTAAAATTTCTAAGCCCCTAGCACCACTATATTCTCTCTGATATCCTCTTCCACATCCACAAACCTAAATAGTAGTCTGTTCCTACCACTACCTCTACCTTTGTTTCCCATACATAGTCTCTCTATCTTATGTATGTCATGTTAGAAAATATCATGAAATATTTTACATTTTATCACTTGAGTATCACTTCATTTCACAATGATGAATGGATAAATACAATGAGTTTTTAACCATATACTATATATATTTGGACCACCTCCTAAAACATCTCACATGTCTATGTCCTTATGACTATCATCAACTCCCGTCAATTGAAGTCTATACTTCTAAATTACAATTGTTGGTAACCATTTTCTACATCTTTTGAAATTGTAATATCGTAGATAAAAAATCTCTCTCTAACAACACATCAAAGGTAGGAAATCATATAAGTATGTAAATAGATCATATGTCCCTATTATTCGATCACACAAAGGTATGAGATTGAATGAACTTGTCATGAACCATATCCATTAGGTACCTGGATAGGTTTGTAATCCAAGATGAATAATAATCTACTTTAGGGTTGATTTACTAGAGTAGTAGGAGATTATGGATACATACATCCCGTAGTGTAGAATTATAAAAATAATCTCTAAAAATGAACTAGAACTCTGATCATGCTAGAGTCACCCTGTCATAAGACTAGTCTATTAAACCCTACTATTAAACAATTGTACCATAGAGAAGGCTCGCTGCCTAAACCACCTTCTAATATGATGGTGCCCTGGCTAGTTAGAAAACACATTTCCCCACATCAATCTAGTCATCATCCACCTTTGCATCAATCTCACCTTATAACATGAGGGGTCACTATCGTTGGAACTCATAAAGCATGCTCCGTTTGCACAAATAATCCACTAGTACTGAGTGTACCATTTTTTCCTCAATAAGAGGTGGTATAGATAGTGCACCACCTTGAGATAACACATATAGGACTAGTCTCTATAACTATGACTCATAACTAAGGGGATCTTCCTCAAGATCTTAATTATGAGTCCCAACTAGAATATATCACTGAGGAATCCAAAAATAGACAATATAAACCATGGTAAATGAGTATATCATGAGAGATGAATCTAGATGGACCTGGAAACCACAACTCATTTCAATTAGATGATTGGGACATTTTATTCGCTACAACCAATGATTCCATGTAAATAGTGGAAAGGATGGTGATTAGATCCCCAGTGTATGGATACATCGATTTTCGCACAAATACTAGAGTCTCTATCCTAAATTCTGAACTTGAAAAACTTAAAATTGTTTCCCAAAACAAATCTCATTGAATATGGTCCTAAGGTAAAACAAATTTCTCTGACTCCACTATATAAAAAGTCATCCCAATAGGTCCCTATCTATAACTACATAATATCACCTCGAATATTCCAAGGTCTAGTGACTGCTGCAAAGTAGTCATATAACTTACATGGGAGAAAAAAGCCTAATTACCTATTTTCACACAATCATATCCAAACCCATAAAATGATGTAATTTAGAAAAAATATAATAACTATTAATAAATACATCTAAATATCAAAAAAATCATAAAAAGAATAAATTTAACGTAAATAGGACCAAATACATTGCCACCAAAAAAGGTAAGAAAATAATTATAACCTCACGGTAAATATAGGGATTTTTGTTAATATACCATAGAAAAACCCTATTATGTTCAGATCCCTCTGAACTGCATGGCCCTAGTCTGTATAGGACTCTATCAAAAGGTTTATCATCTATATAAGACACAACTCATGTGGGAAAATTCCATTCATGGGGGAGTATAATAATACCCAGTAGGAAACCCCAAAACCAAAATTCATTTATAAAATAATAACATTTAGGTATAGATAGGTATATATACACATCATGTTGGACAAGAATAAATAGATATACCCAAAAAAAGACATAGAATCTCTATGTAACAACACAATCAAAATTATAGTCTAGGATTCCTACTCAAAAGATACAAATAGTACTCATATACATGAACACACTCCTTGAGTCAGACAATACTAATGATATCTCTTCGATTGGCTATTGCTGTTGAGTTTTTCCATTATAAGTATATGTTGGATCCTTGAAGAGATATGATACATAGATGTGGAATACTACTATGCACATGGGGTATACAGATAACTCAATCTATATTAACCAATTATGTAGAGTATTAGTGTCTGCGTAGTGTTGGTCATGAAGATAAAAATAAATTGACATAGGGTATGAATATGATCGATGATATCACTATAGGCCTCACAAGAAGGATTAAAAACTATTTATATGTAGTCTTACTGATGACATCACCATCCCATCTATATGATGCACTTCCATACCAACACTCATGGATTGTGTATAGCGTACACACCCAAACTAAATATTTCCAAGAAACTGAGGCATAAATCTCTATGACAACGTTAAAGGAGTATATGATGTGTAGTATGAGTACATGGGTTGTCCCCTAATAACCATGGACAACCTATTTAAAAAAGAACATGTTCATGTCCTTATGTAAGCACATGGAGTTCTATTTCCCATATGCTTCTTCCCATGTCCAAGTACATGGTTATGCACATGTATATATGGAATGTCTATGTCTGTGTGGGAGTACACAACGTGTCCCATGCTCTGTACAATTGGATATTTCTGCATAACCACAGAGGTACACATAGATCCTCTAATTAATGAATCACATTCCATGTGATAAGGTCTTCCCACGATTTTATCCTTAACCTCACATGGAAACCCTAGTCACTGAACCATGGGTTGTAAAAACCCTGTAATCCCAAATTACATGCCTTTTTGATTGGTATTTCTATGGTCCCACAATTCTTTATCCTATGGAGTCTTCTACTCATCTGACACCAAATTAGGAAATGAATAATGTTGGGGATGGGAAATCTACTCTGAAATAACATTTCTATTATCATTCACCAGATTTTGTCCATTTGATTTGTATGAGAATCAGTGATTTCTTGTCCTTGTTGTCATCGAACACACCACTCAAACCCAGAGGTCTCCAGTTCGACCTGATAAATTCCCCCCTATAATTTTTTCAAGATAATTATTTTATACCAATTCCATATCTTGAATATTGAACCATAACACCATGAAATGGGTATTAACTGTTTGATTATTCGGTTTATGTCAAAACAATGGCCAATCAATGTTTCCCATGGTTAATGAAGAAATGGGAAAAAAATCACAATAATGAGGAATGAACATTGTAAAAAAAATTTGTTTCCCTCAATTCATTTCTTTTACCACAAAGATTGAATAGATCTACAATTAATTACAATGTAATTCCAAAAATCCTGGATATTTTTAACTCACACCTGAAATACACATGATCTAGGAATCAATTCATTAGTTGATTAATTCTTTTTCATAAATGATATCATAAAATGGTAATAAATGATGTCACAAAAATTCCTTACCATGATTTTTATCGATCACTAATGATTAATGATGATACATCATTTTCATAGAATATATCCAATAATTCTGTTGAAAAATATATATTGAAATTTTATCTATTTGGTGTTCATATATGAGAGATCCTCTAATGCCCTGTCCAATAGTTCTCTAACTGCTCTAAGGTTATGTAGATAACCCTAGTAATTTCACCTAACTATATAATTAATGTTAAATAATATAATTGTTTCAATTAATAAATATTTTTTTTATTTTTTTTATTTTTCATTTTTAGAACCGCGATTAATTTTCTACAAATTTTTCATTCATTCATAGGTTATGTCATGCCTAAAGAGAAAATCGTGTTCAGAACTCAACTTTTCCCTCAAATTTTTGATTTGGCCCTCTGTTCAATAATTTTAAAAAAAATTATTAAGACTACATCTGTGTTCTATTTAAAATATTCAATATATTTCAAGAATTTATTCCCATAATAGTATTCATGTGAATGAGAGACTACATACACTCTTGGTCTTGAAAAAATCCCTACAATATCCTAAATAATAGGAGGAAAATATGAGTCATTGTAATAAGATTCATTTTTCATCCCCTTTTTATGGAAGAGGATATGGATAGAGGTTATGATATTATATAATAACACCTAAGTATAATGAATATACATATTTTATCATATCAAAATTTTGGATGAATATTTGAAGGATTTATAAGAACAAATATAATGAAATTTCATCATTAATGACCACGCCTCTTCTTCATATAACCTCTATTAGTTTATAGATAAATATTTTATTGGAGGGTTTCCTAATAAAGATAAAGCCTCTAGGATGTGGGTAGGAAAGCACATAATGGGTTAATTTTTGATTTGATAATCCAAAATTCTTCATAAGTGTGGAAATGAGGTGATATGGGTGACCTTTTATAAGAGTTGGAGAGAACATAGAGGTAATTATTTTATTGTAAAAGATATACCAAAGTTTTACACATGTCACAAGGCTCCAAATTAGTTTATGAAATAAAAATAGATTCTATAAGGATGAAATATGTCTATAAAATACTAATTGAAAAAAATAGTAAATTTTAGTATATATTAATTTAGTTTGACCCCTCATAATTATGTTTTATCCTTAATAATTGTAAGTAATTTTTACTATTTTTACGATTCATTCTAAGGAAATCATATTTTGACCATATTATATAGCATTACTTATTTATAAATAAAAATATATAATCTATCTTTAATATTAAATTCATATAAGAGGAAGAGTTTAATTTATAAATTCAATAAAAATATGTGATAAAAAATAAATTTTCCAAGATAATGTTTTTACAGGTATAAATGGGTTTTATATCAAAATATAAACTAAAAAGGATTAAAATTACCAAATTTAATATATAATTATATAATTTAACAAAATTTACTTTTAGATAATTTTTAAAAAATATTTTTCATTTTGAAATCCTTAAAAGAAAATTAATTCTTTAAAAAATGATTGTACATTTATCGTAAAAATAATTTCCTTTGAAAGCTATAAATAAGTTACATTACGATTATTTTTAAATTTTGATTTCAAAAATTAATTTTTATTTTATAATATAAATTTTATACCATTATAAAAAATTAACTTTATTTTTTTAAAAAAAATCAATAAGAATAGTATTTTATAAGACATATATTTTCAATGTATATAAAGTCTATGTAAATAATTAAGAACTTTTTAAATAATATTTATTATTAATCTAAAACCTTCATAAATTATTTTAAAATTTTGGTTATTCTGATTTTTACCTTCATGTTTAAATGATTGGATATAGTGGTCATGTTTAAATAAAAATATTAATAGTATATGGTTGTTTGTAATAACTCAGTGTTGTGTGTAACATATGCCATCGAAGAAGATAAATTAATCAGAATGTGAAAATATATTTATTTAAATAATGGGGTATTAGATGAATCATAAATGTTGATTTAGGGTTATACTAATACTTATTGGAATATGTGAGGTGGTTTTCCTTCATTGTACGTCATCCACAAATCATATAGTTTTATGAATTCAATATTATCCCTCGTGTACTCTTCCCCTCATCTACTATATAATGGTTGTTGTGGTAGTATGTAATATTATGAGAAATAAGGAAAATAATTCATTAAAGTTCTTCTAATAATGTTTTTGGTTACTTTACTATGAAATAATTCATCCCAAAATATCATGTTCATATAATTTGAGCTGAAATTAAAGAAAATAAAGAAAATTAAATATTCAATGATGGGTAAATTTATTAAAAATGAATTAGTGTAAATAAAATTAAGGGAAAATAAAAATTTATAAAATAGATGAAAATGGTTGTTTTTCCTATCTTATAATGATTGAGTAAATCACACTTTTTCTAATCAACTATTTCAATTTGATAAACACTTTCATGGTAATTGTTAGAATATTTGACTTCTCTTTATGTAAAAAAGGCACAATGGATTCCTGAAGTCATTATTTTAATAAGTAATTGAAATAAGTAAAAAAATGGATTGGAGAAAACAAAAATGTAAAATATATGAAAAAATAAAATAAAGTAGATATTTTTTTGGTTATTTTGTTTTTTAGAATATTTATTATTTATTTTTCTCTTATATATAAAATATATATAGACCAATGATAGAGAGGTCTTGTTTTATTTAGAGACTAGGTACAAAAAAAATATGGAACCAAAATAAAACATATTTATTAGAATATCTACAATGAGATAATAAATACCTTTATTCTCAAAAAACAACTTAAGATAACCTAGTGAGTACAAAAAAATTTGTGCTACAAATCCATTTAAAAGAGTAAACATTATAATCCTGCATAGCATTTGGGTCAAAATGAATAACATGATATCATAAAACACAGTACTTGTGAATAATTATATGGGTGAACTATACAATGAATATTGCAATATAAGGTTATGTAATCATAAAAATGTGTAATCAACATAAATCCTGACAGAATCTTAAGTCAAAGCTAACTCCCAAGACAACATTACCTAGAAGATAGAGTTACATTATTGATTAAGTATTCTATATCGTTTGACACATATCATCTCACAAGAATATATTTTTAACCAATTCATTATACCACTCTCTAGGGTGAAAAATTATAACATTTTCATTCATATATATTTTATATATGTAATAAAACATGAGGAAAGATTATCATGATAACACATAGAAGCAAATCGGTTCTTAAACAATTCATATAGCATGGATATGTTGAAAATCATAATCAATTAAATGAAATATATGATCAAAACATTATCATACATTCATAGATGAAAAAATAATGTGTTTCATGATAAAGGATGTACAATTGATGTGAATATGTTTAAAAATTATATTGGTATCTTTGTAAATGAACCTATTAATTAGGATTTTCTGAAAAAGCTCAAAGAGGTTTTAAAATGTAATTATAATATTAATTTTTATAAAAATATAAATGAAATAATAATAGGTTCATATAATTAAATAATAATATTTAGAAACCAATTATGTTTTAAAAAATTTTATGGAGTGGCACTTCAAATAGTGTAAGTGATGGATAATTTTCCATTATTCGACATTTCTTAAAGAATGAAATTGGTAAGGGAACTTTAAAAACATATATATAACCATAAATGAATGCTGAATGAGACATAATATATATTTAGGTCTCATATAATGAAAATAAATAATAATTAAATAATAAAAATATAGAGGGTATGTGAGGTACACATAGACAAAGTGTATCCCAAAGGGAATTGTGTAGTTCAGAGAGATCATTTAATTTAGGTTCCATAATGATTATTCACAAGAACATAAAATCCTGAATAATTAAATTACTTTCATTCAATACAAAAAAATTAATCATTTCCTTATATATTTGATATATAGATATTTTTTTCATTTAACAATTTTGTTGATGTATAATTTTTAATATCACTCTTCTAAAGGAATTCGTTTAATGGTTACAGAATTGGATCATAAGAGGATAATTATATAGATTCTTATCAATTGAAAATATGAATATAGAAGTTAATTTTAATGAAATTAATGTTCATAAATAAAATTTAATGGTTCCAGATAATCATATGAGTTATGATATAAGGAAATTCATTTAGGAAAAATAATAATGTTATATGATCAGTTTATTTTAGTAGTTTTACAAATCATCATGAAATAGATTAATTTTATTTAACAGTATAAAAATATATTAATTCTATAGAGTGAAAATATATATAAACTATATATTTAGGTCAGTTGAACCATTATATGTGAATTTAAACCATCTAGGAAGTTAGTAAGGGAAAATAAAATATGATCATCCTATAAAAATGTAATCCGACATAATATGGATGGTGGTTTAATTTTTTTAATGAGAGGATATGATAAGAGGATGGATTATAGATATTTAATTATAAAAATAAAATTTCATTATATATATATATATATATACTTTTGAAGTTATTATAAATATTTGATGAGTGTGGTAAGGAGAAGGTTGAAGAAGTGGCTTTAAAAGAGGTAGTCTTAGAATATCACCTCTTGAATTTATTCTCCTATGGAACTAAATAAGTTACTTGGAATTAGAATTTTTATGATATTAGTACCATTAGGACATGGTGAATAGATTTTTTATGATTATTGGGATTAAATTATGAATGTTTCATTGATTAATATATGTGAGGATAAGGGGAGATGTGGGGTAGTATTTATAAAGGGATAAGAGAGGTGTTTTTTAATATTATATACAATAGTCTGTTATATTGTATCTAGATTAAAAATAGTATTGATTATTGGGTCAATATATAGTAAAGAGTTCAATTTATTTCTTAATAATGGGTTCATACATCATTTATAATTAATTAATTCAAGTATATTATTCATAATAAAATCAGTATATTTTGCTTTATTTTACTATTCCCAAAACATTTATCTACTCTATAAAAATGAAAAAAAATTAAATCCCCCTTTTCAATGTAATTATGAAAATAAAATCAAATTATGAAAAGAATTTTCTAAATATTATTAATTTAATTTTATAATTAAACCCATTTTTTTGGAAAAATATAAATTTTAATACTATGATCCATTTTCAAACCCTTTTGAAAAATAATTTTTCTTTCATTAAAATATATTATCATTCCAATAAAAAATAATTTTCATTTATAAATCCACATTATGAAATGAAGGTTTCTCTGAAATTATTGTGGTTTTTTATCAAAATGAAAATTAGATATACTTTGTTCTCTAAAATACATAAACATATTTTATCAATTTCAAAATTATATTTACTAGTTACACTATATTTAAATATATATGATTTTTTTAATTTTATCAGATACCTATGGATTATATTAATTTTAAATAAGGTTATATACTATTATAATAATCATATTATTATTCTTAAGGGTCAAATTTCTATTCTAATAATGATATTCCAATGTTAAGATTACTATTTGGTTGGTCAGATTCATAACGGTTATATGAGTTCCATTATTGCAATAAATATATCATATTCCATTCACTCATAATTGTCATCTATTTTCCCTCAAGGATATATATATATATTCATTTCAAAGGTGAATATTATATAAGTAATACTTTTATTTACTTCTACAGTGTTTTTATTAGTACATTTATTCTGATGGATCATGTAGATCCTAATTTTCAGAATTTAGTTATCTTAATATCTTTTTTATCACATTTTAATATTTTTAATTATTATGAATATGTTTATTCTCAAAATTTAATGATAAAATTATTAATGAAAATATTTTTGGTTCCATCTTTCAGTGTATTTTCATTTTATAATACTACATTATTAGGTATAACATAGTTATATAATTAGTGGGGGAAATTATATTGATAAAATTTCATGATGTTAAATTATTCCTCCAATATGAAATTCAACCATTGAAATATTATTTAACATAATAACATTAAATTATGAAATTTTACTTCTTCTTCACGGATTATTATGGTTCAAATAACTCCTCTTCCTATATGTTTCTTCAATAAGTTTCTCTGATATGGTGAGTTATGTTATTTTATTCAACATCATATCTATTATATAATATAATAATATGATTCTCTTCTTAAGGGATATCATTTCCCAACTATCACTAGTAAATCGTTATGCTATATCTTGAGTCAAAACTGTGTCTATAAGCCCAAACACATTGGCAATAGGTTATAACGATAGTTTAACGAACCATGGATGGTATTGATGTTGATATTGGAAAAAACCAATATGAAAATTTGGAAACATTGGCTAAATCCATATATCCATTATTCAAGTCGTGGCTATAGCCATATAGCCACTGTTCAGACTCTGACTAATGAATTATAGCCATAGTTTGAAACAGTGGAAAAAAATTCCACGTAGGGGATATATCCATGGTTTGAAACTATGGTTATATCACTTCCCATTTCATAAAAAACACCCCCGTATAAACCCCACCCCTGGAGATCCCCCCCACCCCCTCCCAAGACAGGCTCACCTTGCACAAACCCTTATACACCCACTTTCACCCCCTACACCATCTCATTCTTGGACACCCCCACCCTAGAAAGACCCCGCCTTCCACCCCCACCCCACACACACACATCACCTATACAGTCCCTTGGAAAGGACCCATCCCTCCTAGACACCTCCTAGACAGCCACCCCCTCCTCAACACCCCTCCATCCAAGATCACCCCCACACCTCTCTTGAGCATCCCTACCTCCTAAAAACCCCCTGGTCAGCCCCCCCCCCCCCCCCCCCGTACACCCCTTCCCTCCTAAACAAACCCCTCCCTCTTGAACACCCCCTAGACGCCCTCATGGAGAACCCCCCATCCCTCATGAAAACCCCCAGTCATAGCCGCCCTAGACACCCCCTTTCTTCTAGACACCCACTGGACACCCTCTTCCCTCTTGGACACCCCTGGATATCCCCCCCTCATAAACACCGTCCCTCTTGGAAATCACCCTCCCTCCTAGACAAACCCTTGGACCCCCTCCCCCCCCCCCCAAAGAACCCCTGGATAGCCCCTGACATTGCTGGACACCCCCTAGATACCCCCTCCCCCTCTTGAACACCCTCAGGGGCTGCCC
The DNA here is from genome assembly GCA_963277665.1 of Viscum album. Classification (NCBI taxonomy): domain Eukaryota; kingdom Viridiplantae; phylum Streptophyta; class Magnoliopsida; order Santalales; family Viscaceae; genus Viscum; species Viscum album. Next base: position 1,345,693,363 of record OY728148.1, on the reverse strand, counting down.
CCCCACGCCCCTCCAGGACACCACCTACCTCTTGGACACCCCCCTGGACCACCCCTCCCTCCTGGATAGCCCCCTCTTGGTCACCCCTCCCTCCTAGACAACCCCACTCTCTCCAATACAACCCCTCCCTCTTAGACCCCATATCCTGGACAACCCCTCCCCCTTAAATAAAAAAACAATAAAATATGAGGAGACCCCAAAATACACGTTCCAATGATAAAAAAATCCATAGGTAAAATTAAATACATCAACGACTAGTTAAACAGAGTACATGATCCATTTTTAAGAAAACATGTATATGAAGTGACATTTAGTTCATGTAGAATAAACTAATAACCGAGTTAAAATAAAATAATCCACTGCTCCAAAATATGCCACATATTTTTTGTTCCATGTTCATGTATTTTCTTGAATCCCAGGTAAGGAAAACCTTGTAACCTAGTATACAAGATCAAAACCTTGAATTTTATCCAAGTGAAAAGATGCTTACAAGATAATAAATTTAATCTAGTGTTTATGAAAAAATACATTAATACTCAAAAATAATTGCATTCATAACATTTGATTCATTGTGAAAATAGATTTAGTAGATGTGTTCATGTAATTTAAATATTTAAAACATCAAATTTCAAAACAAATTAAAATAATTTACCGAAGATACAGAAATGAGTGAGACATTTCAGAAATTTTAGTTTTGGGATTGTTAATGCATGAAAATCCAACTTGGATTATACCTCATTTTCCTAGGTAAGACTTTTATGATTTTTGATATCATTTGCATCATATGTCATAGATATTACAATGAATTTATATAGTCCACATGGTCGATGTTGGATCAAAAATTGAAATTTGAAATTTCAATAATCATGAGATGTGTTTTATGTTTGAATACATTCATCTCAGGTGAAAACAAACTCATTATTTCTCGGTAATGAAGATATATTGTTAATTAATCAACACATACTGAATTTGAACTATATAAACCAAAATAGTAATGAATTATTGCTGACCAACAACTGAAATTGGTATCTATATTAATATATAATATAGTTTTCATAATTTATGAAGTATAAAATTTATTTTTAGTGTTTTCATGATAGTTTTATTTATTTAAATACACTACAATTCACACCCTAACCCCCCTGCACGACTCCCCCACACACCCCACACCCTTTCACTAGCTATAAACCCCCTAAAACCCTCCCTTTTTTCATGGAAATATCCCCTCCTTCTTGGATATCCCCCCCACCCTGGATTGTCCCCACCCCCCTCCCTGGACAGAACCCCCTTCACCACCAAACCTACACACCCTCCTTCACTGCATAACACTTTGCACCCCCCCCCCTCCACAACCCTCCCCTACTTCTGGTATAGAACCCTACCATCCTTCCCAAACAGACCCCCACACACCTCCCTGAATAGACCCCACCACTCCTGGGACAGCCCCCCGTACACACCCCCTCCCCCACTATGTATCCCCCCCTGAACCCCCTATCACACCCCCTATAAACACCCTTGAACCCCCCCCCCCCCCCTTCAAACCACCCCTATAGACCACCTTATACTCCAGCCCTCCACACCCCTCCCCTCTTTCCTTGATAGACACCCACCCACCCATCGACCCTCATTCCAGGAAAGGCCCCCTCCTTATTGGACATAACCCCCCTCCTAACCCCCCCCCCCATATTTGAATGACCTCCCCTATATACCCCACTCTCTACCAACATTCCCCTCTTAAACCCCCACTGAAACCCCCCCCCCCCCCCCACATTCACCCCCTCTAGACCCCCTCCTATACACACCACTCCCCTACATCCAAGACAGACCCCCTTGATTATATTTAGACATGAAAAAATAACAAAAAGTTCATACAAGTCAAAAAAATATTGAAATAATTATAATTTTAGAACAAATAATAATTAAAATGAAATATAACCAATCCATAAATATAACATGGTCTAATCATGTATAAACATTTTAAATATAATTCATTTTTCGTGGTAGATGATATTGGGGAAAAAGAAATTCATAAATATAATTCATTTATAGTGGCAGATTAGGGTTGGAAATCAAAAACAACCAACATGTTAACTATAATATCAGAAAAATAGACTGTGGTGGGAACCCTAGATATTTTTGCATATGAAATTCAATATAAGGGTATGAGTTAGGGATATTTCATGAAAAATTTCAGAATTGAGGATTTATCTAGTTTCTGCAAAAGGGGATAAGGAGAAATCACATGAAAAAGTGGAATACAAGGGTAGTCCTGAGTTCAGTTAAGAAATTATAGGGGTGGGGTGGCCACATAAGAGGATAAAGATCCCATTGTGGTGGGAAATCTATATCAGAGGAGTACTGTGGAAGGTGGTATGGCCACATCAGAGTGGTGATGAGTGGAGGTGAGCTACATAGGAGGAGGAGGGTCACGGTGAGGTGGGGGAGATGGAGCTGCATCGGAATAGAGGTGGGGTGGTCATGTCTGCATGGAGGTGGGATGGTAGCACCAGAGCCACATCGGCATAGAGGCGTCAGAGCCACATCGGTGAGGAGGTGTTCTTGCTGTGTTGGAGCCAAAGGAGGAGCATGAAAGGCAATGTACGAGGATGAATTACGTTGGAATAATCAACTAGGGAGAGGGTTGTGCATGAGAGAGGTTATACTGGTTGTAGAGGAAGGCTCAAATGGGATATAAACCATTTAGGACCTGTTGTCACGCCCAAACCTTTCCCCATGGATATATCTCACCCCATAACCACATATCATTTCAACCATGGAGCATCAATAGGGGACCAACCATTTGAAGAGAAGCATAAACTGAGGATAAACAATGGTTAGACTTCATTTTCTAATTTAAATTTCCTTTGTATTAAAATGATCAAGATTATCTATTTTCATATCGGGCTTCAAGTGATGTTGTGTAATTGATTACTATGAAATATTGAATGCATTTATATCTTTTAATTATTTTCAAAGTTCTCAATTCATCACTATGTGATGCAAAAAAAATTAATCTCTAACTTATGCATATTAGAGTGGAAATTTGACTATTAAGAATGAAAAACTCCCTTATTATAGGTAGCATAAATAACATACACTACTATAAATAGATCTTTTAATAGCGCTAAAAACCAACTATAATAGTGCTAAAAACATTGTTAATTGCATCGAAGATAGGGGTCCCCTTTATCAGTGCTAAAAATAGAACTGATAATGGAGGACCTTTATCAGTGCTTGCTTAGCGTTGATAAAGGACCATCCTTATCAGTGTGTTTTTAGCGCTGATAATGTTAGTATTTATCAGTTCTATTTTTAGCACTGATAAATATGTAATATAAAAGTGCTGAAAATTGTACTGATAAATACTACCATTATCATTGCTATTTTGAGAACTGATATATTATCCATTTATCAGCACTTAATTTGCACTGATAAAAGCCAAATTGCAAGTACAAACCCAGAACCTGCACACATGTGACAACACCTGCACACACAGCACATACAACACCTACATACAAATCACATAAGAAGAAAAATTCTATATACATTTACATGAATTCATGAATACAAAACAACACACTATTATATACATTTCAAATAATTTTTAATTTGGTTACAATTACAATTATCCAACTAACAGTTAAAAACATTGATGTTTCATCTTTTTTGCATCCATGATCCGCTCTAAAAAATTGTCTTCTATGGTATTAGTTGACGAAAAAAGTATTTGAACTCAAGAAAAAAAATTCACCTATATAAGAAAACAATTATTATGTTAGTAATACAATAATGAAATAAATTAAACATTAATATGAAATAATAAATTAATAAAATTTCAATTGTTACCTATTACAACCATTACATGTCCATATTTCCTTGTATTGAATTAATATTTTAGATGAGGCTCAACATAATTCATTGACTTATAAATATTGTTTTCTAATATTACATGTATGTGAAAATAATAGGAATAAATTTCAACAACAACATGGAATCCAAAAGGATTCATTTATTTACAATAAAAAAGGTAGGATTCTCCACAAGTTATACAATATGAAATATACATGATGGTGTACTCAATTTCATTGGAGTATTAAATTTTAGAATAAATTCTAACATTTTTCTTGTGATAACACCAACCTAGATAGGTTATAAACCTAATAGTACATTATATGCGGAGCCTTTAAGAGTGTACTCTTCCATGCTAGGTTAAAGGGAATGAGTGCTAGCGAGTCCGCATCAGACATTGGGACAAACCTTACTTGGACCCTGACCACTTATGCCTCTCCAAGGACCCCATACAATATATAATGTCCCATTGAAGGTATGGAATAAATGTATTTCTCAGTTTTAGGGAGGGCCTGTTGAGAACATACATAATTTGATAGGTTATGATCATACCAGTTCACTTTTCTTTTGATCTCCTAGTTCATTAGTGTGATTAGCAAACCCCCCTACCATCCCCAAGATATCCCCATGGATATCCACCTCCCTACCATTGGGCAGACCCCCCCCCCCCAAACCCCACCTACAGTCCCCTCACTCCTCTTAGACACCCCTCCCCATACAGTCCCTCCCAACCCCTAGACATCCCCATCCCCCACACTCCACTCCACCAGTAGCACCCCTCCCTCCTCCCAGACAACCCCCCCCCCCCATCCCCTTGAAGTCCCCTCCCTTTCCTTGGGCAGCCCCCTTACCACCTTTGGGACAGCCCCATCCTCTTATGGACAGCCCCCCTCCTCTCCTAGACACCCCCTACTTCCTGGGAAACCCCCCTCTCCCCTCCCTAAGATAGCCCCCCTAGACAGACCCATCTCTACTCCTGGATAGCCTCCTCCCCCCACCACTCCACATGTAGCCCCCCTCCCTCCCCCTGGACAACCCCTCTCTCATCCCATGCAACCCCCTCCATTTCCCTAGATAGCCCCCTTCCCAACCGTTAGACAGCTCCCTCCCCTCTTGGATAGCCCCCTCTATCCCCTCCCAAGTCAACCCCCTAGATATCCCCCTCTCTATCCTTGGGCCCCCTCCTCCTGGACAACCCCCTCCCTTCCCTTGCATCCCCCTACCCTTTCCCCGGAAAGCCCCCTTCCCATCCCTTGGACAGACCCTCCCCTCCTGGGCAGCCCCCTCCCCTCATCGACACCCTCCTCCACTCCTAGACACCCCTCCTTTCTGGAAAACCCCCTTCCCCCCTCCACGAGACATCCCCCCTGGATAGAACAAAAACATATTGTTTCTCAAGTCTATTGTGAACATGAACCACCAAAAACTAAATGATATCTTCGGAAATTGAATGAAAATCAACTAAAAATATATCAATGACAATAGTAAAAATAATAATAATAGATTTTAGTGGGTATGACCAAATTTATATATTCTCATAGAAAACTTTTTAGTTACAAAAATAGGAAGAAACCCTTTTAATTTTCAGAATTAAGACATTGTATCCAAAATTTAATCTCTCACGTTAAACTAGTAGTGGTGGGATCAAGAGCTTCGAAGGTGGGGACATGAGTTGACGGAGCAAGCTGAATACTAAAAACACACCACTAACATGCTTCGTGACATGGAGAAAGTTTCGTAACAAGAGGGGGAGCGACTTACATTGGTGATGATAATGACTGAGATGCAGGCAGAGGAAGACGATCAATTGATGCTAGCTACGGAGGAGACTAACATGTTCAGATGGAGGTGGAAATAGGGAGACGAATGGGAGAGATGTGACCGGGATGTCGGTCGCATCTTTGGCGGAAAATGTGACTGAAACTAATAAAGAGGATCCATCTACAATTCGTTTTCCATGGGACCACGTGCGGCAGTTGGAAAGTATGGTGAAACTGGAAGAGCACGCATCTGTACTAGATGAAGTTGCAGAAGACAATGGTTAGTCTACAGTGATCCTGGAGGATATAGAACAGAGTTGAGAACAACATGGAGAATGCAATCATAGCCCCATTAAATGGGAACCACATATACCAAGGAACAGAAAAACCTTTTTTTGATGGAAGGGAACTGAGGAGATGGGACGCATGAGTGGAAAAATGCAAGAACATAACCATAAATGATGTTTTTACTGCCATTCAGACCATGATTGATTATGAATTAGTGTTGTTTAATCTAGTGGTACCATATGAATATCTTGTTCGGAAGAGAAAATACACATTGACGGAACCACAAAATCTATCTTGAGATAGTGAACTGCAACAGATTCTTATTTTAAACAACTGGGTGAAACATTTGGATAAAAACCAAGCACAGAATGCATGGCTTCCATAGCCAACATTTGAGAGAATTTCAGTCTTATCTTTGGAGCTTTTAGTCATGTCTTTTATGGAATATATGAAGATATTAAATTCTATTTAAAGACAAAATGGTGATCTTGTTAAAGGTTCGAAACAGTCTTTTATCATGTTTTCTAATCTAACTCGACGCTCCGGTTAACATCAATGTCCCCTCTCCTCCTTCACCTTGCAGCCCATTTCCCAAGATAGCCCCTTCCCACCCCCTGGATAGCCCCCTCCGCTCCTGGACAGCCACCCTCCCTTCCTAGACACCACTCTTTCCTAGTGAAGCCCCTCCCTCCCCTCCCCAAGACATCCCCCCTGGACAGCCCCCTCCCTACCCCTGGACATCCCCCACTCCCACCACTCCACCTAAAACCCCCTACCTCCTCTTGGAAAACCCCCTCCCTCCCCTTTCTTCCCCTCTCCCTTTCCCTAGACATCCCCCTTCCCACTCCTTGGACAGTCTCCTCCCCTCCTGGATACCCCCTCCACTCCTGGACACCCCCACCCACCCTCCCGTCGGGACACCCCTCCCTCCTGACACCCCCTCCGTCCTAGTTCTTTAGTGTATACCCATTAATAAACTTCATTATCCAACTATATTTTCATTATCAATTTTATAATGGAAAAAATATTATTCATACACCATCATTAAATAATATAAATAATAAAATCATATATATTTTGAAGAGATACAGTTCAACTAATTTAGGAAAAACAGCAAACAAAAAATATATTGGAGGAATAAGAATAAAATTTCACATAAATCTAAAGTGAGAAAGGTAGATGATGCATATGTTGGGTCTTTATGACATTAAATAAGATATATTGGGCCTCAAATTGAACTAGAATATAATTCATGGGCCTTTACATGGGCTTGGAATTTGTTTGGTTGGTTGGAACATTTGACGCCTCACTACAGACCCACTTCAGGATACTCTAGAAGTGATCTTACCATTATATATTTTCAGTATTGAATGGAATTGAATGGATCATTGTCCAGAAACCCCTACCTTCAGGACACACCCCCTCCCTCCCCTCCTGGACACCCCACTCATGGACACACCCCTGGACACCCCCTCCCTTTTGGACACCCCACACTTCTGGACACCCCCTAGACAACCTCCTCCATCCTGGACACCCCCACCAACCCTCAAACCTAGACACCCCTCCCCCCTGGACACACCCCCTCCTGGAAGCACCCCCACTACTAAACACCACTTCCTTCTAGACACCCCACTCACATATAAGGGAAACTAATTAGAAAATTGAAAATCCAAGATATCGGTTCCCATCATGCTTTTAAGAGCTCGTGAGTGGACTGAATGACTATGCACTGGTCGACATCAACACTATCGACCAATGTAGTCCAATGGGTTATGCTTTAATAGAAAGACAAATCATTTCTAAAACAATTCTTCATAACCTAAGGATATAATACATAATAAAGGGTGATCATATATGCTCAATAAGTGTAAACAAGGGAGATATAAATGATCATATATAGAAAACATAAGTAGTAAGAATTCACCTTCTCCCTATTTGTGTCTAATCTTCAATTAGGTATGTTACCCATTCGTTTCTAACCACAAATATATCATCTTGTGAATATGTTTTTTGGTGACATTCATTATAGTACTGAAAAAATATAAATACACAAAGGATTAATAAATATTTTAAATGAACTCGTAATTTTTTTCAAAAATACTTAATCAGGAATGCTGGTTTGTTGATGAAATATGATCTCATTCATAAATTTACAAACATAATAACAACATTCTTTTCCATTTGTTTGTTTTGGACACTGCAAAAAAATCGACAAAAATATGTTATTTTTTCGATATGTGTTTGGATTGTGCAATGTTATTATATATACTAGAATACTTTTCCAGTTTTAGATCTTGTAGGTGTTCTTATCCTTAGGCCCTGGATTCATTCCATGTAGTAGACAATATTGATGCACCATACTATCATAACATAATTCTCATTAAAATATAATATAAATTATATAACTAGATGTTTAGTTTTTAAATGTTGGATCTGGTGTGTCACAAATTAACAACACCATCATGTTTGGTCGGTTTGTTGGATATCTATGCATTGAATCTAGAAAATAAATCTTTGGAGTATCCAAATTGACTACAATCAGCATCCAATACTACCTAAAAACACAAAAAGGAATAAGTAAATAATGAAAGGAAAATATAGTTGATATGATTAAATTGTAGAGTTTTACCCCTGCATCATTGGTATAAAAAAGAGTTTTTCATCCATATTTTTTTTCAAATGATTTGAGAAGGGATGAAATTATTACAGAATAATTATCAGAATCTATTTCGTCTGCTGAGGAGGTGATGTGAGGAATAACGAGTCAAAAATTATGATCGTGGGGAAATCCCTTCAATTTTTTTTCATATATACTCATGTGAAAAATGTAAAATGTATTTAGTCATAATTTTCAGAATATATTAGCTTTTGCAAAATAAAATCATGAAAACATACCTCATATATACATGTACAACTGAGGTGCCTTTCCATTCATACATGAGGATTTAATTTACATTTTCAGCACTAATGAAATATGATTCTTTCTCTCTATACATATTTGTTTAAAAATCAACTGTTTTAGCATTTTTTTTCTATCAACTTTGTATCCACATGAGCCTGCAATGATATTAACTGTGGATACAGAACGGGCAGGGTGTAGGTGATCTTAGTAGACTTTTTCAATTGGTTGGTTGATCCTTGAGATAGTTTTGAGCTGATATTTCATTTCAACCCCTTCTCTTTTTTTGTTCTATAATAACATTCATTGGTTCAGACCTTTTTAATAAACTGTTAAAGGTCAAGCTTGAAATATAAATTTTAAATGGATACCTCCTTGTCAACATGTTTTTTAAAAGAATTGATGTCCATGCGAAGAATGTTCCAAAAACTTGTTCAACCATATGAACATTGTAATCATCATTTAGAGAAGGTAGCCTGAGACTCGACTCATTAGCTATATTAATTGACACTCTGAAATGATTTGTTGGATGTTGTCTACTGTGTAGCATGTCGTTCTATGTATTGAACACTGTAGCCCTTGCTACAAGGCGATTGGTGGGAGATGATAGATATAAATCAAAGTCATTATCACCCTGTAGAATATTAGTATCAAAAAGGTATTTTTGACTATGTGATTCAAATTTCACAGAAATAATTATTAAAACATTGATTACCTCAGCTAAGTCTGATTTTTAGGGGAATATATTGCCTCAAAGATGGTGGGGGGTGGGGAAGGTTTTTCACGCACAGGTTATTGTGGAGTTGTTTCTTATCATTGCCTCTCCCCCATCAAACTTTCTATCATCTCTCTTTCATATTTTAATTATTCATTAAAAATAGGTAATTTTTCGGGCAGCTTTTCCATTTTTTCATTTTAATCTTCCGCTCATTTTTTTTTGAAAATATGTTCGGGGTGTCACCCCAAAACCCGAACCTCTAACGCGATGATACTTTTCTGGCTGCTTCAAGGCCACTGAAAGTATATCTGCATTTGGTACGAGTGTTATGGATTCATGTGACTATGTCAAATAGAAAAAATAGAGAAGTAAGTATTCATTGTAATGTAATATCGATTTAAGGAAAAAAATTATATTATGTCCTACTAACAAATGTTTCCCACACTTTTTCTGTGTTTTCATATATCAGTATCCCCTCTTTATTTACATGATCCTCCTCCTATAGCACATGGTGTGGGATAGATATAGCTTTCGATTTCGATTCATAAATATGCATATAAACATAGAAACATGGTTATGGTGTTGTTTTATGTCACATACAATTAGTATGGTATATTTAAAAGACAAACCAACTTTTTCTCAAGTGAAGCATAACCCATTCTTACTTTATGGTAAGGATACGCTAGTTCTGTTGCGTGTTTTTTATTTTCATCACTCAGTTTCTTTTTCATAAATAAAAAACTGTCAATCAAAGTGATGAATACAAGCAATGCCAAACAACGTATTATCCCACACGGTATACCTAAAAAGTCTGCTCCCCACGATGGTTCCTAAACACATCCCATGCTCCTTGGGAAATCAAGTGTGCATAAAGAGGAGGTGGGTGCGGGTTGATTTTCCCTTCAACATATTTAAGATGGTATTTCATTATATTAGGTAGAAACCTCTATGAATCCTTCCTGAAACTCTTAATACATATTCCTTGTGCGAGGCATCTACTATAAATTCACTCTGCAATGGATGATGAAAATTAAGTCAATGTTTTTGTATTTTATTTTATTTTAATAAATTAAAAAAATGATATCATAATGTTTTCATAATCTCTTATAACGTTAGTGTCTTAAGCTCAGTGAAATCATGGTTCCATGATTGTACATCAATCGGTATGCATTACCAAGTGACGATTCCAATATAGCTATTAAACATGGCTCTGTTGGGGTTAACAGGTTGGCCTCAATTATTCTTTCCCACCTCAAATTTGATGTTGTTTTATATTTTTCTTAAGGATTTAGGCTAACATTGTCAAACTATGGCACTCTTGTTTTTTTCACTTTCATGGTTTCATTTCCTACCATTTCTTCGGAAGTATCATCATTATATACCTTCGGAGCACCAGCATCTGCACAAGGACCAGCAATAACAGGTTGAGAAACTTGTTGTACCTTAGCACTAGGATTAGAAGCAACAGTTTGAGAAACATATTGTACCTCATCAATGGGACCACCATCTATAGGTTAAGAAACTTGTTGTTTCTCTGCACTGGGACCACCAGCAGCTAGTTTAAAGACCTTTTGTGCATCGGGATTGGGCACATCATGAGGTGTAGAGGTCATTATCTACAGAAGTGGTTTAACATTTAATTTAGATTTCCCAAAGCAGCAACAATCAGATAAGAACATAAAATAACATAATGTATATTTCAATAAACAAATAACCTGATTATTATACTATTTTTTTAAAGGATGTAGATATTTAACCCCTCTATCGACTATGTAAATCCCTTCATTGTGGTCTCCACTGAAATAAAAAATATCGTCTACATTGGGACCAATGTGAAATGATTGTGAATTCCCTATAAAAGGGTCATCCTCTGTTGAAATTTCATCTAACCCATTTATTGTTTTTGTCGATAACAGTACAATTGAAAAATTTCGGTTTGCTTGGTCTGGAACATAAAATACATGTATTGCCTGTGATGCCATTTAAATTGTTCATCTTTCTCCCCTTCCTTCTTGAAATCAATATTAATGGATCCTAATTCATCTATTTTAATAGAACTCATGTTATCAACCCACTTGCATTGAAAAATCAGCAATTTGAATTTCTTATAATCCAAGTCCCATATTCATTTGACAATGCCAAAGTATGACATATTAACATAAATTGGATTTCTATATTTAGCATCGGAAACATGCATCACCTCATCCACAATTATAACCCCCACTATTCTTCATTGTATAATCTTCAACATGTTCATTAGTATATAATGTATAACCATTACCTGCATAAGAATTGTAAGATAATACATACACACTTTCTCCTCTGGGTAGCCATCGATGTTGCTCGGAAATTGAGTCTAAATTTTCATCAAACTGATTAATAATATGGTCCCAAAACCATCCTATAATCTATCTATTATGTGTATCTGATATCTATTTTCATCCCTAGAAGGATTCACATGCCTAATAATTTCGTTGTGGGTTTGAACATATGGGCCAACATCTAAACTTTTATGCAAAATGTTAAGGTTTTTCTTATACTGATCTATAATATTGATTGTGACTACCTCTCTTCCAGAAATTTCTTCACCCTCAAGGCACATAGTGTGGAGAGATTTCAGTAGGCCAAAATTTTCCACACCAGATAGGTATTCGGTTTAGAATTCAATTGGTTCCTCAAAAATTTATTGCTCGGCAATACCACCTTCTGGATGACTTTGATTTTTGACATACCCTTTAAAAATATTCATACACTGTTCAATGGGGTACATCAATATATATAATGTACAGGACCACATACTCGAATCTCTCTCACAAAATTAACCATCAAATGAACCATAATATTGAAAAAATTTTGTGGGGAGAACATTTCAAATTTACATAATATGACAGCAATTTCCCTTTCCATAGTTGGCAATTTCATCGGGTCTACAACTTTATTGTAAATAGCATTGAAGAAGAAAAAAATCATCATTAATGTATGGTGGACATTCTTGGAAAAATGCAATGTAAAGCTATAGGACTTATATCTTGCATAAAAAATGGCAGTCAAGTGATTTTAGACCCTTTAATTTTAAATCACTCATTGACACGATGTTCTTTATATTTGATGAATACCCCTATAGAACCATTACATCATTCAAGAAGATGAAAGACTGATATCTCTCCTTCCCGGAAACAGTGTAAGCAGTAGGAGGATAAAATATTCATTTTTCATCATTCACTAGTGCCAAATCTTCTCATATTCCCATCTCAACCATGTCCAATCTAGCCTTAATTACATCATTTGTTTTTCTTGGTGCATTTAGCAATGTGCTGATGACACTATCACCTACATTGCTTTTCGATATGCATAACATCAAGAAAATTTCTGACATATAGACAATTCAAATATGGCAATTAAAAAAATAGATCTCTTTTTCCAATCAGTTTTTGTTAGGTTTTTCAAAAATGGATTAACAAAAGTAGTGTCCAAATATTTTCCTTTCTCAAACAATTGATCACTTGTTAGTGGAGATGGTGTTTTACGTTTTTCTGAACTTCCACCGAATGATTTTGTCCATGATTGATACTTGTGCCATCGAGGTAGAAATCTCATATTTCCTAGAAACATAGTTTTCTGTGAATATTTGAACCTAATTGACTATGTACCTTGTTCACAAATGGGACACCCTTGAGTTCCTTTAATTCTCTATCCTGAAAAATTTCCATAAGCAGGAAAGTCATTTATCATCCAGTACAACATGGATTTCAAAGTTAAATCTTTATTTTTGTAAACATCATCAATGTAACACCTGAATCCCACAATATTTTCGTATTATTGATCAATGTAGCCAAATAGACATCAATATAATTACCTGGTTATTTTGGTCCTGATATTTGTATAGATAACATGATGTATTTTTTCATGCATAACCAGAGTGGGAAGTTATAATTTATCAACATAATTGTCCATGTACTATGACTACTCCTATGAAAACCAAAAGGATTCACCCTATCTGTAGATAATGCCATACTAAGGTTTCTTAGCTTGTTTTCAAATTCAGACTACTCATGATCAATTCTCTTAAACTGAGGAGAGTCTACCGGGTGACATAGTTTCCCATCATTAATTCTTGTATCTGCATTCCATGTCAATTGTCTTACAGTCTTCTCACTTCCATATAGGCGCCAAAACCTTGGAATGATTGGAAAGTACCATATAACTTTTGTAGTACTGGAATAAACATTCTTGTATTGAGTAGCACCACACTTTGGCCATTATCTATGGGATTTTTGGTCCATGTAAAACAATATACATTCATTCGGGAAGGTATGTGTTCTTTCAAAGATCATACCCATCGATCATAGAATTCATTTGGCATCATATGCATGGCTTGGGAGCTCATTATCTTCTAGGAGAATGACATTTAGAAGAGAAAGTAGTTTCTTAAAACTAGCATCACTCCACCCATTTCCTGCTTTCAAATTATACAGCTTTAGTAGGGCTGACAATGCTATATATTTAGTGCAACCAACATACAATGGTGTTTTTGCACAACTCTTTAACCTCTCAAAAAATTTTGGGAAATCACAAAGTTTGTCTTCAACTATCCTTATCATTTACTCAAAACGATCTCCATCATCATTTAGATCTCTAATCACATCTTGCATATGACCGCCTTCACTGTTCACACATGTAATCATATCAGATGATCCATAAAATGTTGTATTATTTGAGCCACTACCTACATTTGTTTTCCCCCATTTTTAATTAAATATGTATAACATTCATCTATTCAGTGATAGATCATGTGTTCTTCCAACTCCTTTAGACTAATTTTTCTTGAATAACAACATCGTAATCATCGAAAAAGGATTTAAGAGGGTTCACATCTATGATATTCTGCAAACTTGAAAAAATCATTCATGCAATCTTCATACTCTTTTGTCAGCCGATTAACATTCATACATTATTTATTCATATTCATCATATTTATGGGATTGATCTCAAAAATTATTAATATTATGATTTAATTAATCAAGTAGCATTGTTTGGGATTTATAAAAAAATCATGGTACAAATTCCTCTACCATGAACCATCATTAGATATAATGTATCTGTTACTCTAACGTCACTAACTCTATGTCCACAAATATCATCCCCAAACTATAAAATATAATAATAAACACATCAAATGTGGTTATAAAGGCCATATAGTTGTGATTGTAAACATAACTAGTAGGACGCCCTCAAAAAAACAATGTAAGGATATAATGGCCTACTGATACATGAAATAGAGGAACCTACCCCAAAACATGTGAATGTACATGAACTCTATCTATATATAGGGGATTGTGCCTTGTCTTTTTTATATCTACATGGTGTATTGAAAACCTATACAAGGAGGAATCTGCACCAAAATGTGGGGGAGTACCATACTCCATATTTTCTCCTAACATCTCACTTTTCACTTGTCAACTCTCTAGCATTGTGAAGATAATTAAATTATCCAAACCATATCATGTTAAATTTTCAATGATTGATGGAATCATACTATTGTGATCTAAATGAGACGATATTTAAAATGGGCTACTCATACATGAAATAATATCATCTAAATGAAAAATAAATAATAATAATGAAAATAACATAGAACACAATTTGTTGAATGGATACAAAATGTGTAGGGTTCTCAGTCAAGGTTGGTTGTATACTAACATTTCTAAACTCATGTGAAATCTATATAAATGGTGTGTCTAGTAGGGTGAATGTTGTGTATGGATAACATTTACCTGATTTAATCTTACATATATAAAATTAATTCCATGTTAGTCATACAAAGACTGTATGATGCCTCTAAAAATACATGACATATAGAACAACTTGAGCTAAAGGTGTGTACTTTAGATACATACTGATAACCTCACCGGCTATGAGTCACATATTGTTTTGGAATATATGGTGTAAAGTCCTTAAATGACCATTAGGGGTGTATTTTCTACACACATCAAGTTTCTATGGTATCTATACATGGTGTGAGTGACGTAAAACACATATCAAGTGGTTCTACCATTATTTCATGGCATGTACATGGTTTCATGATGAATTATATGTCTTGGAGATAAATTTTGTGTGAAATAGGCTCATATGAAATGTAACATTTGAAATGAAACTTATTCCATGTTTGAGTCAGATGTTGTGTCATGTGGTGTAGATTTTGGAGATAAATGTTGTGTGGAATTAAAATCTATATGAAATCCATGTATGGTGAAGCATGTTACATTTAACAAGACTACATAACATGTATTTTAAAAATATATAGAATCTGAAAAACATCATCTTCACACCATACACACCACTTTCACCTCCTTTAATAGTTGTGTTTCCATTACCGACCAAATTTTTCAACCTCATAACATGTAATGCACCTTGTTGGGTTAATATCTTTCCAGCTATCACTGTATAATCCATCATGATCCAACAATTCTTTACAATACACCTAGAACTCACCATATCATTATAATTATGCCTCATCGATTTTATTCTATTGTGACATTGTAGAATAACCATAAAACTCAAATGTTCATTACAACTGAATATTTGTGATGGTGGTGGTGGAAAAAAATACTCAACCACCCATGGGTGAACTCTTGTTTAGTTCTTCAATGAACATTAGTATTAGACAATATTATAATTATCTATTCATGGGGGGAAAGTATTTTAATATATTACAATTATTAGAACTAAAATTTATTCCACAAAGAAATAAATTTACAAATCATGATATTATTGAGGATAATTTTTAGTTTAAATAATCATCAATATGAAAAAACCAACATTATAAAAAAAATCCAAGGAAAAATCCATGAGATAAAATTTTAGAAAACATGTGAAAGAATCATCCTCGTGTTCATCCCATGCTAGAAATAAAATATTAATATAATTAAATTGTCATGAACATAGTTAAAATTTAATCAAAGTAAAAATATTACTTTATTTATGTGTTTAGAAAATAATATAATTCAATTATTTTATGTCATTTTCTTTAAAAACCTCATTATTTTCATGAAATACAAATCCTAAAATAATTAAATTCACATAACAATAATTTATTGGGAAAATAATAACTATTTAATTTTTTGCACCTTATGAGAAGAAGAATAATTTATCAAATTATTTTTTTTCATTATTTCATCACTATAATCATTTTATCATAAAAAATGATCATTATTTAACTATTTTTTAAGAAGAAAAAGTGAATTCTAGGTTTATAGAGATTGAATCAAACACATATATAATAAAATCATATCTCATTGGAATTTCCCTAAATCTTGAAGATCACATCACATTCCTCAATTTTTTTGTCTCCACTAGTACATTGAAAATGAACAACATAAAGAATTTTTTTTCTATAAATAGAAGGGTATGTGTGTTTTTACTCTCTGATACCTTTTCCCACACAAAAAGGAATTAGGTGAAGTCTATTTTTTACTAGGGTTCCCATAAAGAGTCTCATAGAGTCCTCTGGAAGTGGTTTTCTAAGATTCATTGGAATTGCACTAGTAACAAAGTGGTGGTTCCATTGAAATGGGAAAAGTTTGGATTGATATTAAATGGTGGAATAACTAAAACATGGACAAAAATGGCATATCAATCATGCCAACAACTACAACACCATACAAAAACACAATCGGGCTCATAATCGCAACACCAAATAAACAAAACAATCAAATTTTCATATTTTACAATGCATCCCTTATTCAATTTTGTTAGTTAATTCAGGGGTTATCACAGATGTTTTATCATCATGGGGAATTCATTAATAAGTTAGGTATACATAAATTACCAATTTTTATAATTAAATGTTCAATAGGAACCAACCAACATGCAATTCATTTAGTGCGAAAACAAGGACCACCAATGGGCACGATTTTCAGTGGGGTGTTTAGAACGTACATTTCACATTATAACCATCAATATCAAATATTAATAACATGAAATCAAGATTAAACCAATTAATAATAGGATAAAACTAACCACGAAGGTGTCGTTCACCACATCACAGAGGTGCGTTCGCGGCAGAGGACAAGCGCACTGTAGAATAGATTTCCAACTGAAAATAAAACCTAAAATAAGAGAAACCCTTGAGAATAAAATAATCTAAAACTGATTACACCATTTACCACATCCCAAAAACCCCAAGAATCCACTAAAACAGAAATCAACCCACCCCATGGGTAAACACACCTTAAGATAAAAAAAATTATAGAACCCACCATTGATAGGACGAGTTCAAAAAACTTTTAAAAAATAAAAGATGAACACACAATGGAAACAAGGTTGAAATAACTAAAATTTGGATATTTAATTCCAATTTCTAAAAAAAGTAATCTATCCAAGGTTTCATACACCAGAGGCAGCGGTAGTGGAGGCAGCGGTGGTGAAGGTAGTGGCAGTGGAGGCAGAGGTGGATGAGGTAGTTGCGGTGGAGGCAGCGGCGGAGGAGACCGCCACGGAGGTGGCAGCATCGCGGGAGGTAGCAGCACTGGAGGTAGCGGCAGTAGAGGCAGGGGAGGTGGATGTAGCAGTGGCAGAGGAGGATGATGGTCGCGGTGGAGGAGGAAAACCCAGCGGCGGTAGAGTAGGAGGAGGAAGAGGAGAGCTCACGGTGGAAAGGGGGCATGGTTTAGCTTCCGTGAAATCTTAAACATGTGAGAGAGAGGAAGGGGCTATTAGGGTCCTTAAATATAAACTACTGGAACCATTATTAGTGCTCATTCAAATCATTGATTAAGGTATGTTATATCAGTACTTTTACTTTAGTGATGATAAAACATACCTTTATCAGGGCTTTTGACAAGCTCTGATAAAGGTTCCAGCAATTTTTATATAATAATATATTTATATTCTTATATATTTATCAAAAATGACATATAAGATAAATATATATATATTTATTAATAATTATATAAATAAATAGTATATATTTATAACTATTGGTATATAATTTTTAATATATAAAAAAACATTATTTTTTATTATATATATTATAATTTTATATAAATTTAGAATAAAAATGTTTATCAGTTCTGATAAATGTGTTTCCTTTAACAACACTAAAAAAATAACTGATAAAGGGTAAACCTATATCAGCTCTTATTTTAGTGATGATAAAGGTTATCTTTGACAGCACTTTTATCTTGTGATGATAAAGGCACACCCCTTTATCAGTGCTTTCTGTTTAGCACTAATAAAGGGAAGCGCTTCTCTTTCCCTGTTTTGTGATAGTGGTATGGGGGACCAGGAATAGATTTATGGTTTTAGGGAGTGTGTGACGAGGACACCAGAAGGAAATAGTAATCATGCTTGCTTAAAATTAATAAATTTACATGTAAATGTTATAAAATAGTTAAAATTATTTGAAGAGTCCCACTATCTCAAAACAAGAACACATAGTCCATATACAATATTTATTTATCCTTATACATGGTTTCTTGTAGTTTACATCATTATAACATTGTTCCACAACAAATCACACACTAGTATTTGTTTTATTGTTTCATTTAGTCCTCACACATTACTAATAGTCATACACCATTCTTTTCCTTCTTCTATCATTACTAAATTAATATTTTGAAAATAAATAATATTGTATCTAATGATATAAAATAGGAGATATAATATTTTACAACTCCCTATTCACTTATAGTAGGCTATCTGACTTCCAAGAATACTTTAAATATTAAGAAATATATTTTATTTTCATTGAACTTTACTAGGTTTTATTTGAAATTATGTTCTTAATAAATGAAACAAATATAATAAAACTAAAAAAATTAAACTATTTAAGTGTGACAAATATATTTAATATACTATATAACATTATAAAGATTTAGTAAAACATTTCAAATAATAAAGGAAAGTGAAATCTAATACATTATATAGTTGACCATAAAATGAATAATAAACTTTCTATATTTTATCATAAAAGGAATTCTTAAGAAAGTGATGGAAGAAAGATAACTTCTATGAAAACTCCCATCATGTGGTCTAAAATCCATTCACCATTAGTTTATTAAGAAATTCCATTTATAAGACAATTTTATTTTTATTAATAACAATAATAAACACCAAACTGATGTTAAATTATTAATCAGAAGTGATACTCGCAATAAAAAATCACAACTAATGTAACAAGTTATACTATTTTACTTGAAAGGCATATTAATATATGCAAAAATTAAACCATGTGATCACATGTTTTCAAATTGAAACAAAAAAAAATTAAAATTAAAATTAAAATTATGTTATGAAACCAAACAATAGTGAACATAGGTTGGGGTGGGGATATTAACTCCAAATTTATTAAAATAATATAATCATATTGGGGGAGGTTGGGGGAGACCAACTTAACCCGAATACAAGTGTTTATAAATTGATACTGATAAACCAATTATTCCTGAAATCTAAAATCGAAATAAATAAATCAAACAAATCCAATTAAAATCAGACTAAAAAGCAAATAAATAATACCCAATGAAAATCAATGAAAAATAACATAGACGATGTTAGAAACTTTTTTTTGCTATTATTTTCAAAGTCCCAAATACTTGTTTTTTATGTTATAAAAAATCACTTAAAATAATTTTATCATTTTCAACAAATCCATCATTAAAATCAAATATTTATTACAAAGAAATGATTTTATTCTAATTTAACTTTTTAAAAATCATTCCTCATCTCAAAATTATAAATTTTACCTATAAAATAATGTCCCCATCATGAAGAACATACATGTTTTTCAAATCCCAATTCTATTCTTCATTAAATCCACATTTATATTTTTAAAAACTCAATCCACTTCAATACATTTGATGTTTTCTGTTAATTTTAAAAATAAAAATTTCCATTTTAAATTATGAAATAATCTAAAAAATACCATAAAACCAAATTAATATATCTCAATACAACGTAGAACATACCCAATTACTTGATAGTAAGTTCTTGTCATGCATGACACAACTACATGGCATAATAGAGCATGATTCATCTGTGCTTTTCAACTAATTGATATATCATACCATATACTCAGCCTACAAATGATTTTCTAGACATTATGAGTTCATTATGTAGTACCAATTAAACTCATAATTTCATACCCCAAATCATAATAATAATTTATGAATTCCATACATAATTAATATAATTTTTATCCATCAATGTCAAGAAAACATGCTAGAAATATATTAATAAGACTCAAAAATTGAGGCTCATAACCCAAAATCTCTTTAAAACATGGGGAACTAATCATGAAAGAGCTTGTGAATCTCTACTTTAACCTACCTCTTTATTATTTGTACCCTATATTAAATATAGTGTATCATTAAAAATAAAAATGGTCATTATAAATAATATACCTTTTTAAGAACCCATCCTCTAAGACAATTCTTTCATGTACCAACTCGGGACACCCATGAATTGGGCACCCAAGATGACCCTGGATATAAATAATGGAAATTAATCTTACCCATGGGAGTGTGAAAATGAACTATGGAATCCAATATAGAACTATTGGTAATGATTTCACATAAATATACTTAGATAAAACACTATGGAATATTTATTGAAATTTCATCAAAGCCACTCTATACATTAGAGGTCAATGCACCAAAAGGAAAACAATTTTTATTAATAATCAGGACCAAATGAGTAATAGAAAATTAAGAAACAATCATACTAAATAAAAAAGTGTAGCTTAAACCAAAACATATAAAAGACTACATGTTGTGTTTGATACAACAATAATACAAAAAGAATACTACTCATACCAATCTCTGTGTGACGCTTTAAGTCACCATTTAGACTCAATACCAAAATCACTATAACTTGACCAATGTAGTACCTAAATCTATACATGAAACTAGATTATATCGATAATCATGAGTTTAAATCATATTATTTATTCTCATAAAACCAAATCCCATGTATTACCTTTAAAAAAGTTCAATTTTTTGGTAGTTTGGAAATACAAATTAAAGAAATAGGTTTTTATCATTTAGTTTTAAACCAACTATAATTCATTTCCATTGTTCCATTAAATTTATCCATTTAAAACATGTGGATTAAAAAAATTCCAAAATAACTTTCCTTAAATATACCCATGTACACTTATTAGTAATAAGAGATATAAAAACATTTCCAAACATTTAACCATTATTTAAAAAGATAGATCTTATTTCATAATAATAAGATAGTAATAGAAGAAGTGATAATAATTATAATAATCATAATGAGAAATGAGAAACATACCATAGTAAAAAATGTAAACATAAATAGCAACACATTATCAAAAAAATAATGGAGACATATTCTAGAAAATAAAGTTAAGTACTCAGGATCATATGAATACCTTGGTGCTGAGTGGAAAGTCTATACCATACTAAACATTATACAACATATCGTCATGTTTTATAAAATATAACCCACATAACCCTTTTAATTTACCTATATTCAATGATCTATGGGAAACATTATAAATTAGGATAAATGAAATATTAAGGGACATCATTTTAGAGAATTATCATATAATAGTACAACATGTGGTCTTTGAAAATTGACTCTCTACTCTTGGTTTCTATGATGTACGAAATAGTGGTGATATAATGAGTGATAAAAATAACAATATATAAATATATAAATTCTCAAAACATTAACAAGAATCATAACAAATATTCACCCTTAAGAACCCCCATTTAGGAATATCCCCTAACTCACAAAACCATCAACACAATAAATGTGTCCTATACTAGGGATGGTCTCTTCCATTTTAATACAATTCGTGCAAGAGGAATATTCTGTGGGATTAGTCATCAAGAAAATCTTTGTTGAGAAGTACCAACTTTTCCTCATAACTCATATCTAAAAGTTCCAACTATGTATTATAACACTTTTAAAAAACATTTTCTTTAGATCTATTTATAAATATCCAAAGACAACATAGAAGTCCGTAGAATGATTTAAAACTCACATTAAAATTGAAAAACAACTTATAATATCAAAAATCATTAAAAAATGACATTTAGGAATTTAATAAAAAAAATCTGAGCTTGGTTAGATGAAACATATTTTAACAAATCATTAAAAAGGTACATATCATAACACATAATATAAATGAAGTAAAATAATAGTTTTCTCTATAAGAAATCCATAACCTGATTTGATATTTTCATTAAACACCCACAACCAAAATTTAGAAACACAATAAAGTAATGGGTATTAAATTAAATTTCAATAAATGGGAAAATCTACCTCAAGATTTATAATTCCAAAAGAAAAGTTTTTATCCAACCTCATAAGGAAATAGAGACCCTATAACAACAAATACAATCCCAAAAATCAAAAACCTCCAATTAAAAAGTTCATGATCATGGACCCTTGTTCATCAAGATCCTATTTTTCTATGATCATGTAATGGGAGGGTGATATTAAAATTCAGATTCCATGATATAATTTTGACAAGAATAATTAGAAACTAACATGAATGAAATAGTGAAATGACAAAAGAGTATGAGAAATGTGAATGAGTGCAATCCTAGGGTCAAAGGAAACAAACAAGGAAAGAATAAAATCTTTAAATTTTAATTGGATATATATTGTGAAAAAAATTTAAAAAACCATCAATCATCGACCATGTCACAATTAGGCTAGATATTGTGTGGTAACCCCATCTCAGCAACCAGTGAAATATGGTCCATAGGTTTTAGAATTGTATCCTAGAGGAAAAAAGATCTATTCCTCCCCACCACCACACTGAGATCCATGACTCCATAGCATATCCCCTTCAAAAATGGTGTAAGGATCCCCCTAAAAAACCTAGAGTGTAGGGTATACTATGTTTCATGGTCACCTAGGGTCTACATAATTGTAACACTTAGTAAGCCCCTCTCCCACCCCCTTAATTACACATAGCCCTTATATATGGAATGAAATGATAATGTGTAAGGATAATACACCTACAAATCATAACTCTCTAAGGAAAATCCCTTGGTTATGTTATGTTATGCTACTGTGTAAGGCTAAAACCCCTATGAATTCTTCATCCTCAATATCGATTACATTTTATTGCATGGCCTATCTTTATACATTGGTTTGAAAACTATATACACTTACACTACCAACATACATATTTTATAGAATTTGGGTTGTGGTGTGTTCCTACTGTACCAAGACCACCATAATGGAACACCCCATTTTCTATGAAATAGACTCCTATCGCAACAGTTGTTAGTATTGTGACCCTAAAATGATTCAAAGACATTCAAAAACCCAAAAACAATAATTCCCAAATAAAATCTTTAAATAAGTAAAATAACCCAAAAATTTGAGTTTGATGTGTAAAAATAGTTTAAAAATACTATATAAATACAAAAACTAATTTTATAGTTATGAAATGAAAAAAATTAGAGACTCATTAAGGTTACATCCTAGTAAATGTTCTATTTATTATATATATCTATAAAAAAATTCATTATCATGACCCCCAACCCAAAATGTGTACCCCTCATGGGATGATAATTAGAGAAGGGAGATAATGACCCTCGATTCCCACCTCCAGTAGGCCCTAGGTTGGCAACTAGCACTGAGGGTATAGTGAACACACAAATGGGAGGAATTACCCTCTAAGAGAACACTTGTGAAAGAGATAGATATGAAAAACACCAACCAACTCCAACTTAGATATCAACATAAAAGATAATCCCAGGTACATATTAGTAATGTCATGCAAAACTACTACAACTAAAAGGGGAAAACTGCAAGTACCCAAAAAAATTAAAAACAGTAGTGACCACGAAGTGTGAACAACTCCTACAACCCCAAGCTAGTAGTAATTAGAATAATCACTAAATTTATCCATATGACCTAAAAAACAATTTATATATATATTCGGTTAGTATAAGATTATACTCATTAGTATCTTCTCCATATACTCTCTTGAAAAATTAAATAAAGCATACTAAATCATAGTGAACACCAAGTGAAACTAACCGATCACCTATACATGTATAATATGTACCCAGCCTCCCCATGGCTACTCTCAGCAAGTATCGCATACATGAATATATAATATAATAAATAATATCAAAGGTACCCCACTACAACTTCCCCACTATTTTTATTCTTTTCCCCAACATCGCATGTTCTAAGCATCTATCTCCAAAAATCCTTACAAACGGAAACGTAGGACAAGCACCACAACATGAACTTCATGTAACAAATCCACCTCGTCAATGTAAGAAATGTTACTAGGTAGTTTTTGGGAGCCACCACACCACGCATAATGTGTATCATACGTCAGTAATTATACCACAATCCATTACATCCCACACACCATGTAATAATCCTCAATCCATCAGAGCTTATATATGGAACACCTATAGTAGTCCATAGGAATAAAATTCCAGAATATATGTGTGTGAATAGCCAAAGCCATTACAACCTTATACACACATATATGGGGGATACTAACCATTGTTCCTACCATCACATGTAACTACCAAGAGAATAGAGTGGGGTCAAAGGGGGTAGTCAACCATACATCCTCCCTCTAGAATGTTATGGAAAACACCCCCAGGGGCTTAGAATCCCCAGGGTGTCAGTTTCCCAAACTAACGGGGTGGAGTATTGTATAGAAACACAAAAAGTATAGAATATAATATATCTCACAACCGCACTATGGAAATAACTATGTCTTAGACTCAACTGCAGCTAATGTCTCTTGGACTCCCAGATTCCACTTCTAAGACTAGCTATTCTATAAGCACACCCACATTTAAAGAGCTTGATTACATTAATTCATTCCCTATTTTATTAGTTACTCTTTATGTTAATTAATTATTTAAACATTAATTAACCATTAACAATTTACATATTATATTTCATTAGAATCACACCCAATGGCTATTGTTCCATTAAATTGAGACCTCAACATTGTGTCCCAGAAAGATCTAACCCCATTGGTTAACATCATTTATTCATTCATTTATTAATAGAATTAATTTCTGATAGTCCCATGCATTCTTGGAAAACATTCTAATCTACTAGAAGAAAAGGGGCTCAACAGAGTGAGTAGATGAACTACTCATCAAGTCTCATTCTCCCATTACAAGATCATAGAACCATACTCCCTCGGGTATCTAAACACGAAAATCACGTGGAATACCTCACGTGTCTTCACCCCTTTTGGATGGAGGGCAAGAAAACGAGTTTTCATGAGTACTAGGGTTATTAAACATGATAAACAACCATCAAGAATCAGAAAGCATCCAAACATTCACGTCCAACCTGTTTCATCATCCCCGGTGTCCTCATCGACACCCACATGCATATACCGATGCATCTCTCCACACTAGGAATCAAATGCTATCACAACCAGTAGTCCTCTCTTCCCCCACATATCCCAATAGCCTTCTAGGGTCACATCATAACACAAGAAAAAAGAAAAAAAATCATTTCAAATGGGCTATTATCCCTTAATCAAAAAATACATCAACTCATAACACTGTGAGGCATTTTCTAGTACCAAAAAACCAATCATCTAATCCATTTGGAAATAATTGAATTATTATTTGCGGGTTCCAAATATGGGAATCCTAAATAGTAAGCTATCACAAATTGATTAAACGTTCATACTACATCAATTTGATTAACATAAAATTATAACAACAACAACCGAATTCATTTACATGCCTCTTTATCTTTATTAAAACAATTATAAATTAATAACAGCTTCACATTCATTACCAATTTCCATCAACAATGAAAATCTAAACAAAGAAAGCATAGATATCACAATATCTAGGAACACAATAGGCAATAACATATGATTGATATCATTTTATTTATCTAGCTAAAATATTTAATATGCCAATTCAATTATGATTCAATGCGATAATACATGATAACTCTACATTTTCACGTAAAATAATAGAGATGCAATGTATCCCCACCTCAAGTGGTTCTTGACGTTATTTATATGAGAATAATCCATAGAATAGATTACAATCTCCTCCCCTGTGACATCTGTCTCCACCTTAGGATTTTGAGACATGACCGCACCATCCGAAAATAAAGAAAACTAAATTAGAAGCATGGAGATCACATTCCATTGACAGTTAAGGAGAATTAAGAGGATAAGGATTGACAAAACACAAGTACAGTGATAGATCATACCTTCTACCGATGAAGGATCGACCCTTTCTACTTGAAACAAAAAGGGGTTGTGTATGCAGCAGAAAGAAACATCAAGGGGGAAAATCTGAGGATTATGGTTTGATCATTCTTCTCCTTTGGGAAGAAAGGAATTTTTGAGAATCATTCACTAGGGAACAGGAAGATAAAACAATGGGGGATGATATATGGCACCATTATAATAATTACTAAGTTGGTTTATGATATGATGGATTTTCCATTAAATTTGTATCACATTAAACCACCTGATATGACATATTATAAGAATCCTAAGCCACTGGAAAATTAATATAGGAGTTATGGCCATTAAATCATCCTTAGAGACATAAAAATGATGCTTTAAATTCATTTTTCGTCAAAGGAAATGACAAAGTGGTGAAAATATAGGAAGAAAATAACATTGTTCAAGAACTAGAAATTTGGCAAAAGAAAAGGTAGAAATTGGATGTTGGTGTTGGAAATATCCTATTATTATGGAAACAGTTATTATGAACTAGAAATTTGGAAAAGAAAAAGGCTGTTATTGGAAGGCTGTTGTTGGAAGGCTGTTTTTGGAAATAGCCTATTGTTCTTGAAAGACTGTACATGAACTAGAAATTTGGTAAAGGAAAAAATGGATAATATTAGAAGGCTAATATTGGAAATAGCCTACTGTTCTTTAAACACAGTTCATGTAACTGAGATTTGGCGAAGGAAAAGGGTGATGATGGAAGGAATCTCTAAGAAATAGCCTACTGTTCTGGAAACACTGTTCATGAACAAGAAGCTTTGAAAAGTAAAAAAGGATTCTATTGGAAGGATACTGTTGGAAGGATACAAATGGAGATAGTTTACTATTCTGGAAACACTTTTCATGAACTCTAAATTTGGAAAGGGATAAAGGCTGATGTTGGAAGGATGTTTTTGGAAGGATACTATTTGAAATAACCTTCGGTTCTGGAAACATTGTTCATGAACTTGATATTGGGAAAAGTGTTGGGAATAAGTCCTCTTGACCTCCTAGAACACCTCTAACACCAGGTTTCAACAAAAAAATGGACATGAGAGGCCTGAGACTTTACATTAGAAGACTCAAAAAATATTCTCATCCCTAAGAATTGAAAACCAAACTAAAAGAAAAGAAGGGTCCGAACAACCACCCTGTAAGATACCTCTTAGGGGAAAACAAATTATGTTTTCGAATGTTGAAACAAAACACCGACAACCAAGAACACCCCCCAAGAGTTATAACATTATAATAGATACAAAAAAACTAATGATCACATTGTCCCAAAATATGGTTCAGGGTGTACCTTTCAACATGCCAAGATATTATCTGCTTTGGGCGGCACAGACTCTTCCGCATGGCTTTAATCGTATCCATATTAATGTTTCTTAATTAGGAGTCTGGTCCTCCCTTCCTTGCAAAATTGGACACGTCACACACATCAAGAGAAAAAGGGAACAAACATTCTATATCCAAATAAATAAATCATAACATAACATAAATGGTACAGAAATTAAAGCATCAATGAAAACTCGTCACAATAACTTAAAACAGCTCTAGGTACTAGACAAGCATCTGGGGAACCCCCTTATGCCACTATGTTTCCACAAGACATGAACCAGGGGAATTGAATGCCCATGCAACACCTTCTCCTTGAATTCTTAGACACTATTGGCCAGTCCTCAAAGGTCGCATCATCATCAACATCGATCTCACTCTAATCTATGATGTGTGAGTCATCATGAAGATAACGATGGAGCTGTGATACATAGAAAATATCATGAATCCAGATCATTTGTGGGGAAAGTGATACTTGATAGGCCCTAGATCTAACACAATCCAACACCTAGAAAGTCCCAACAAATTGGGGAGAAATATTACTCCCACGACCTAGCCTTCACTACCCATGATGGGGAGTCACCATCAAAAACAACGGATCCCAAACATCAATCTCCAAAGGTCACATCCTTTGATCGGCATATGATTCTAATTATCATGCGCTTTCTTCATCCTATTATGAATCACCTAAACTATCACTATTGTATTTTTCACTATTTCTTGTCTGAGAATTACTAACTCTCTGACCCCAGTCCAGAACAATGGATAATGGAAAGTTCAGCCATTAAAGCTTCAAAAGGAACCATACCTATGTTGTAGTGAATTCTATTTTTGTAAGAGAACTCCACCATGGATAAGTGCATCATCCACGAACCTCAAAAATCTAAGACCGAAGAGTATAAAAAGTCTTTAAGAATTTGGATTGTCTACTCTGTCCAACCATCTATCTATGGTGGAAAAGAAGTTCTAAGTCATAGCTGAGAAGAAAAGTCACAATAGAAACCTCTCTAGACCCTAGAGGTGAAACAAGGATCTTGATTGTAAATGATCATCCTCGGTACTCTATGGTGTCTCACCACCTCCTTCAGATACTACTTTGAAAAAACATCCACAAAAACTGACTCCATGATTGCTATAAAGTGGGATGATTTCATTAAATGGTCCACTACCAACAAAATAACATCATGTCCTCACAGAGATTGATGTAATATAATAAAAAAGTCCATTGATATTTCCTCCCATAACCACTGTGGAATATCTAATGGTTGAAGTAACCCACTGGGGGAAAGGTGCTCATCCTTAACCTTCTGGAAGGCCAAACATCGAGACATAAACTCTACAACTGCACATTTCAACCCAGGCCACCAAAACTAACTCATAACGGATTCGTACTTATTTGTTATGCGAGTATGCACTGCTAAAGTCAAAAAATGTAACTCTATAAAAACCATCTTATATGTCCTAAAAGGAACACATATCCTTCTGTGATACAACACTCATTGTTGTTCATCCTCAGAACAACCATCAGGGGCCTCGCCACAAATGATTCGGTCTCTCCAGACCTCCACCTCTAGATCCCCCAAGTGGTACTCTTCCTCCAAATACATGAGATACTAATGCAGCGTCATCTAAAAAAGACTACCTCTACCCCCAACTTCTACCATTTTAAGATAATGCTAACAGTTATTCCATTACACTTTAGGAATCACCATATTCAGGCACAACATCACTACGTGACTTCCAGCACAGCCAATCAAGTTAAAATTACCCTTTCTAGTTGTATATGATATTTCAAAGTCATATTCCTATATAAACTCTATCCACTAATTTTGTTTCAAGTTTAAGTCATGTTGGAAGAAAACATATCTCATGCCCTTTTGATCGGTGAAAACCACAAAGTGCTCTCCAATGATGTATTGTCTCCACAACTTCAAAGAAAACACCACGTCTAAAAAATAATGGTCATGGGTGGAATAGTTACATTCATGGGGGAACAAATACCAATAACCATATGAATAAAATGATCACTGCTGCATTAGAATACAACCTAACCCCAGATGTGAAGCATCGCAGAAAACATAAAACTAAACTCCATCAACTGGAAGAAAAATAACTGAATCAAATACTAACTTCTCCTATAGATACTTGAAAGATTTCGGACACTGATCATTTTACATAAAATCACAATCCTTCATGTTCAATTCCCTTAGAGGAGTCACAACCCGAGAGAAATATGCTACATACCTCATTTTGTAGCTGGAAAATCCAAAGAAATATCACACATATTCCACTACCTTGGGGGATTCCCAAGACAAAACTACTTCAATCGTCGATGGATCCACAACTACATCTTGTTAGGACACAACATTCACCAATAAATGGACTTCTTGAGCCCAAAACTCACACTTTTACAACTTCACAAAAAACTGATGTTGATGAAGAACTCCCAAAACTGCGTGTAGAAACTCTGCATGCTCCTCCTCATACAGGGAGTACACAAGGATGTCGTCGATGAAAACTACCATTAATTTATCCCAGAACACACAAAATATCGCATTCATCAATCCCATGAACATAGCTAGATAATTTGTCACATTGAAACGAATTACAAAGAACTCGTAATGCCCATGATGATAGAAGATAACAGTCTTCTGGATATCATCATCCTTCACATGCATATGATGAAATCCTGACTGCAAGTCTACCTTTCAGAACATGCCTATGACCCATCTAAGGGTATCACATTCTAACAAACAACACTGGCTCTCTATTCTTATTAAAGAACACAAACCTGCCTTCTGAAGCATTTCACGATAGCTCGCACCAAATACTACAAATCCATGTTGAGGATAACATCATATGGGTGTATATGTAAACATAAGAAATATCCCAGGAGGGGTGATTCCCTGGAACTAGATTATTATCTCTACAAACCTCAAACAAGTCCGCTCGATCGGAAACTGGCACAGTCAACGCCAAGGGCACTGGAATCCTTTCTACCTCAAGTCCCAAAGCAAAGACAAGGGTATGTGATATGAAGGAGTGTGTCACTCCAGAATCAACTAGGCATACACCAAAGTTGAAAACAAGGAAAGGGTACTTCGAACAACATCTGGGTCACTTGGCACTAGCAACACTAAAGCATGAAGCTGACCGTGACTTCCTCCAAGACCTCTCTAATCTAGATGAAGACCACCACTATAGTCATGCTCTACTCTCTGGAGATGGGGAGAATCACAGGGTTATCCTCTACCTGCCACATCTAATCTCTACTGACCTAAAGTGGTTGCAACCTGCTATTTCTACCACTACTATAACTATTCTATTATATTGATTAATATAAGTGTGTTTTATAATTTCTCAGAGTTCAGTCATAGTGGATTAGTGTGACTATAAGAAATTTTAATTAAAAAAATGGTGATGTTAGTAAAATAAAAATATTTATAGATTTACATTTTATAATCCATCAACGTATCCTAGTCTTGGTTAAGTGTGTAAAAAATAATATAATCTCACTTTATTTACATTATTTCATTTTAATTATTATAATGTAGAGAATTTTTCCTACATGCATTAGAAAAATATCATTATCATTAGACATGTAACAGATAATGATTAAAATATAAATTCACTCACCCCTGTCATAGTATTTAATTTTTCTTAGTCCATAATTCGGAATTAGAGAGAGTGTTTTTTTTCAAATTTTTTCTTCATATTCCTCACTTTATGTAATCAATAACTATAATATTTTTATCTACTATAGGAAAAATTCTCAATTTGGGAAGAATTAGTTGAAACACAATTTCAACTCATTTGTCATGGATGTCTATAGCAAACTTATACAAGGGTCTCAATCAATATGGAATTTAGTGATTTATTATATAAATATTGAAAGAAACCCATATATCGATGAAAAAGGAGTGATGAATTTAGGGGTAGTTTTACCAAAAAAATCTATATAGTGCTGTTGAAGTGAAAATTATCACACACTATGTGAAAATTAAGTCTCAAAATTTAAGATGAAAATTTCAAGTATGTGAATCAATATTTTAGATTTTATCTAAAAATAATTTGTATTTGATGATATACCAAAATTAATTCATTCAATAATTTTTTGGAGTGAATGTTATTATGGATGGAATGAGTGGATGTGGAGAAACCCTCAATGATTTATTGATGATACGGTTGATCCAGATAAGAATTGAAATATGATTCATTATAAAATTATGGATATATGATGTTAATATCCCAATGAAATTTATAATAGTATGTTTTCATAGAATACTCACATCATATGATATTTGATCTATGATAATGTATCATTGGAAATGGAAATCTATTAGGATATGGGGTTGAATGTATTAAATAAACATACAATACCTAATAATATACATGATAAGAATTTCAATGAGGTTATGAAATAAATTTCATTTATGTTGAAATGAGGAAAATGATAATTCAAATACAATATTCCACTTTTTTTTCATTTTGAAAAGGTTCATCACCTCACAAAAATGTGTATAATGATGTTATTGGATAATGATGATGGTCAAAAACATTCTATGAAATGATCAAAATAGTTATATATATATATATATATAGAGGTTTTCATAGTAGAAACTAATAAATAATAATAAATAACACTCATGGAATGATTATATATCAGAAATTATTAAGTTTTTAGAAATTAATAATTATAATATCAGAAATGATGAATAATTTTTTGATATCATATAAAAACCAAAACATATTGTCAATGATGGATTTGATTGTAATGTTTTAGGAAGAGTGAACATTATAGTATAGAATGATGATATACATGAATATATTTATGATTATATGAAAACTTCTAGAAGGCCAATGGTGTTCATTATGATTAAAAAAATTATAGTGTTTCAAGAGAATTATAAATCTGAGGTTAATCATGGTATGATTGGTAGAAATATGAATAATCTAGAAAAAAATGGAAATAGGATGATGATAAACTAAAAATTAGAGATCATTCTCAAATAATCCATACCTAGAGTAATATATTGAAATATGGAGTCAAATTGTACAAAGAACAAAAATTAAGAATTTTTGGATTATGGATAAATATTGAATATTAGAAAAACATATTTACGATTAGTATTCTATTGTGAAACTATATTTTTTTTAAAATTATTTTATATGGGAAACAAATATATCCAAAAAATATATTTAAGTATTTCTAAGAATTAATGCAATAAAAAATATGGGGAAATATTATGTTTGTAACACCCCAAGATTTCATAGTGTGTTATTTCTTAAAAATAATTCAATAACTTGCACTACACGCAACACCGAGTTCAATCACACCATTAAAAGAGGTCATGAATAGTATTAACTACATTTTGAACTTTATATAATCCTTATAATTTTAGAATCCCTATTATGAGTTTCTTAGTCATAATGCAAGAACAGATTCATTTTCAGTATTTCACTTTTATCAACTTCTAATAGTGAAACCTTTTTAAATACAATATTTTAAACTTTTTGACTAAATGGGGACATCAAAAATTTAAAATGAAACACCCCAAGCTTCCACGGTACGTTTCCCTTTGAATAATGTGATAGCGTGTGTTGTACGCAACACCGAGTTCTAACACACCATAACCAATCAAACTAGCCGTTATAAATAGTAATACCTAATTTTTGAAAATATATATATATTATATTTCAAAATGGACTTCATTTTTGGATTCGGAATATCGAATTTAGCCTAAGGTGAAATTTTGGTACTTTTCGGATAACTTTCATATTTTGATGAATAGTGAAAATTACTAAATTTTAATTAAAAACAACTTTTTTAATCAAAATAATTAATAGTGATAAATTATGAATTTGAGTGGTTTTAAAGTATATTTATAATATATTTTTACAATTTAATATAATGTTGGTCATTAGACATAATTTTACAATTAAACCGAACATAAACAAGTGTCAATCTTTTGATAGTTATTATCTCTTAAAAACACGCTTTTTGTTTTGACAGCGGGAATTAATTTTAAATTAATTTCTGCCACTTCTGTGTTTTGAATTTAGAAAAATGAATTCCATATTTGGAATCAGGATGTTCAAATTGTGTAAATAGGTAACTTTTATTTTTAGACATTTTGAATAATTACTGCGGTAAATATTTTATTTACCATGGTTAAGGGTAAATCCGGTAAATAAGGGTTAAAAAATAATATTATAATAATACTAAATTACCCTAAAACGTGTCTTAAACCTATTGGTTGATACATGGTCGACCATGGGCATCTTTGGGTCGATTTTGGGACCCCATGGATCCACTTGTAAGTGATAATGACACTTTATTTTAATTAAGTCAAAATGAATACAAAAATGACACAAGCATATATCGTTTAGCAAAACAATTGTTACATAGGGTTATATAAGTTGGATTTTAGATTATAAATATTCATTAGAAAGCTAAAAAGATTTCCTACATAATGATATTTTATTTATAATTTTTAGACATTAAATAATGTATTTTATGTATGACACAATGATGATGCAGTAATTACTATAATAGTGAAAAATTAAAATAATTGATATTATAAATACCCAAAAAAATATAATATGAAACTTTTAATGAATTAAAATAATTTTCTAGGATAATATGATATATTAGGATATATTTAATTGACTTTTTTTGAAGTAATCAATCTGTTATGAGTTTCAAAAAAATCAACTATTGAATAGTGTCAAAATTGACATAAAAGAGTTTTTAAAACAAATATTATATTATTAATTGATATTAAATTCCTAAAAATCTAAGGTTCGGCCAAGAGACTTATATAAGGATAGGTTCATCATTAATGGACCACTTGGGGGTCTCTTGGATGTATATAGTAAGTTTATTAACCATATTATATAAAAATACAAAGAGACATTGTAAAAGTGAAACTAATTAACTTAGAGTTAATACTTAAAGATAAGGTTAATATAAGTACCCAAACCTGTCTAAATTATATTGGTTGAGTGGTTTTAGACCTATCCCCACCTTAAAATTTGAATAATAAACTTTGGAGCCATTAAAAACTGAATATGAATTTATTATAAATTAATATTTCTAGCTTTTCCAAAGGTGCCCCTCACCCCTCTTATAAAAGGGCACTCCTACTTCTCATTTCTTCACACCTTCAAAGCCTTTTGGCTCGGCCAAAATCTGCCCAAATACTCTCCCAACATCCCTCACTACAACCTATAGGCCTTAGTTTGATCAGAAAGCCAACCTAAGGAGCCCTTTTGATCAAATCAAAAGGAAGAACCCGAAGAAGAGGTAATGATTTCACCACCCTTTTCCAAGTTCCTTTCTTCTTCCACTTCCTCTTTCTTTGTTCTTACCATTCTAAAATAATAACTCCAGTATCTTAAATATACTGTGATGTTATTATAAATATGGTACAAACATATTCAGTATTCTATCCACCCTTTGAATAACATGTCACCATACGTGCGTACGTACGGCTTACCGTCTCCACGTCGTGGTGTAATTGTTATTCAATATATTATTATTTGGATGGGTATAATAATGATGTGTAACTCATGTAAATAATAAATATAACATGTTAATGATTCTGTATATATGATATACCATCCATTTATATATTATTTTAATATCAAAAGAATGATATTGTCGCTCGTGCGTACGTACGGACTACCGTCTCCACGAACGCGATGAGATTCATTCTCCATCGTATCCATTCAAGTATAATTATCATTTGATGATTTAAAAATGATGTTTAAGGACTTGATATCATTCTGGATATGAATAATATACAACCTATCCTTTACAAACATGTCTTACGTAACAAAACATATAAAAGAAAACAAGTAAGTTAACACCCGAAACGACGATAATTCTAAGATATTATTAACAAATCAATGTTAAAAGATCATATATGATATCATATTAATATATATGATTCTTGTATAATTTCATAACAATTATTTCACCATTATACAGGAGGTTAACCTACCCCAACCAAGGAAAAGTACAAGGTAAGGGTTATTTCACAATCTCTTCATTATCCGAGGTTGTTTATTTGTAATAATCTACTGGGATCTCTTTATCATCCACATCCATGTTTCTTCAAAATGTATTTCAAAACATTTTTATTATTTACAAGAATATGGGTTAAAGTAATTTATACCCTTGTTTGACTTTTTATAAGAGGTTTATAAAGGAATCTTTTCGTCGTTTTCAAAACAAGGTCATTTTTAACCTTTTCGACAGAATTAAGGTAAGAACGTTTTTTTTAAACTTATACGGCGGGTGCGGCTAATTTCCACTGTTATAAAATCTTCAAAACTTCCCTTACAAGCTTATAAGAATATTTTCAGAGAAAATGTTTTATTTTATATGGATCTTAAATTATTTCAAAATAAAAGGAGATATTTCTTTAAAAAGAATTTTGATTTCATCTATGTCAACATCCTTTGATGGATTTTAAGATTATTTGAAGTTGATTTATTATGATACAAAACTTCTATATTGTATTGAAGGTATTGTGATATGTTTGACTGTGGATGTGCTATTTTTATACCATTCATAGTTTATGGTGAAAGTATTGACATTTCGTATGCTAGTTTTAATACGAATGTTTATGTTATGTTTAAACCTTTTCATATGGGAATGCATTGGACTTAATATGTGACGGGTGGAGCCCGCTATAGCTCCTCGATGCATCGGTAGGTCTCATGAGACAAAATAGTGTCTTGGCACAAGGCCTTGACAAAATCTTATTTGTAGTCTTGGCACGAGGCCTTGGCTATGTGGTTATGATAGTCTGGCATTATGCATTCCATCAATATGAAAGTGGTTATTGATTTTGCATGTGATTATTCGATTAGTAGAATAACCATGTGAATAAGTAAATGGAATTATTTCATTTTATTTATTCCATACTATATTAAATGTTCAAGTTTAAAAGGCTTTTGTTTTAGTTATACATTTCCTTAAAATGTTTATTCTTATTTATGAAAGTTTCCGCTATATTGTTATCCTTACTGGGCATTTGAGCTCACCCCTTTTCTATGTTTTATTTTTCCCAGGATGTGAAGATGTAAGTTATGAATGACCTTCAGGGATATTATGAGGGGATTATAGTGTGGACTATGGAAACATTATGTTGTTGTAGTAGTTTTTCATTTTATGATGTAATGTAAAACTTATGAATATATCTAGTGTTTCCAAGGCTACTAAACCAATCGGTCTTTCGAGATTTTATCTTTCTTGTGATCATGCCAATGTTATGTAATAATGCACCGACTCTGGGTAACTGGGGTCGGGGCGTTACAGTTGGTATCAGAGGAAGTTTAGTACAAACCTTGGAAGCTAGATTTAGATAAACTCTGATTAGAGTACGTAGACCTAAGATTAACTTTGAGGATTAGTATAGAGGAACTTCCTAGAATTTTGGTATTGTAGAGATTTTGTGAGTTTTCCGAGCAATACATCCCTGTCTGGATACGAGCAGGTAGAGGCGGCTCTGGCACAGATGTACCTAGGGGTAAAACCCGAAAACACCGCTTTGAGCTAGACTCGAACGGGAACTGGTGCACGACAACGGGCCTTGCTGCACTATTGGTTACGACACTCCCGGGGGATATGCTTAGGATAACTCTCATTTTCTTTACAAATAATTTTGAAGGGATTATGAGTATATACTTCCTCAAAGAAAACATTCTTATGATTATGGATTATATCCATAAATAGTTCAATTTATGTTAAGTGTTTTATAAGTATGGGATTATGTATTTTGATTCATAAACTGATCTAGTGTATGCCATTGTTTAGAAATGGCGCCCAGTAGAAGGAATGAGAACTCCAGAAATGCACATGATCCAAAGAGAAGGAAGGATCATATCTTTCATGGTCTTAAGCTAGAATTTATAAGAGAAATAGTCTCCCATGTATTATCATCATATGAAGAAATAATATCATGTGTTGATAAGATAAGTAAAGAGTTTACTGAGTCCTATGGCTTTGAAGGGAAGCAAGAGAAGAAAAGGATGGAAGAGAGAAAGATGGATAAAAGTAAGAGGGAAAAGAAGAATTTTCCCATATGTGGTAACTGTGGAAAGAAACACACTGGAACTTGCTTTAAAGGAATGGGAGTTTGTTATAAGTGTGGAGGAAAAGGGCACAAAGTACGTGACTGCAAGGGTAAGAAAATGGTTTCAAATGTACAATGCTTCATTTGAAAGGAGTTTGGACACTACGCGAACCTATGTCCCAGTCATCAGACTATGCCGCAAATGATGTTATTGGATAATAATCATGTTATGATACTACCACAGATGAAGAGGGATGATTAGAGTTCTTATGTTGATTATGTCAATTGAGTGTTGTATCAACAATGTACTTGTTACAATAATCATGGAGTATATAAGGATTGTACTGCAGTACTATTTCATTAAGGACTTGAGATTGTGTGGAATAAAGAAAAGTGACTCAATAGCAGGATAAATTTTTGGAAAATATATGGTTGAGAGAATGATAAATCATAATATAGTTCTGATACTGAGGTAGTGATTTTGGAATAATATGTGATTGTTTTGGATAAATCATATTTAATATTATGCCTATAAAATCAATATTATGAAGAAAAAATATTTAATTTAATATATAACATATATATTAAATTAATATCATTAAGTAATATTAATTATTTATTTTATTATGATAACCCACATTTCTCACAAAATATATTCTTTTATAAAACCATTCCCTTCATATTAATTCACTTTTTAAATTCATTTATAATTAGTAGGTAATAATTTAATTAAAAATTATATTTTAAAAAATTATTTAATCCTAAAATATTAAATTTAACTACTAGGTCATATATTATTATATAAAATAATAATATTTATAATAATATATTATTTTTTTGATAAAACTTTATCTTTTGTGAAAAGGAAGTCGCCAAGGAAAATCATTTTTTCATTTAACACAGGTTAACCATTATATTCCATATAGACCATGTTAAACATTATGTTTCATGTAACATAACCATAACTTGGTGTTTTGTTTGAAGAAATCTATGAACAAAAATTAAATTTATTCTAAAATGGAAATATTCAAGTCTTAGTGTGTTACATTCGCCCAAACAAAAATAACTTTTTCCAATGCAATTGAAAATTGATAATAGTAATCATGGAATTTGAATTTGAAAAAAAACTATTGTTGAAAAAACACACATCATGAATAGGGTTAAAAAAATATTCCTAATAAGAGGAAAAGGAATGTACAATGGTCATGTAACAGGTTTCCAAAGTAGGAGAACATAGGTGGGAAATGGAAACCTAGATACGGAAGAAATTATAATAATAAAGATCAAATAGAGAGTGATGGAGAATATGTTCATCTTAATGTTGATGAAAACAAATCCCTAATCCACTATTATGAAAAAAGGTCATTGATATGATCGAAATTATGTTATTAGGAAAACATTTTGGTTTTAATATTATTTTTCCTATATTTGAGCAATTTTTTCGCGCGATAATAATATATGTAAATATCTATTCTTGATAAGTTTCTATAAAAACATTCTTATCATTTAGTCGTACCTTGAACCATTTATACTTACTCTATTATCAAATGTTGCATCATTTGGTGAATTAACACAACACTCTCTAAAAAAATATTCATTATTCATTATAAACCATTTCATAAATGAATAATTTTTCCAAAATATTATGATCCAACACTTTTTATGGAAGTTCACTAATTTTCCAAAATGAACATATAAAATAACATGAAGTGGATTTTAATAATCACTTACCAAAAATGTGAATGTGGTAATAACTTGAACAACCATTAAACCATATCAAAAACATGAATGAAACTAATTACATAAATAAAACACATGTTATGGGATATTTTACATAAATCCAAAATTGTTTTAAACTCTATCAATGATAGAAAAAAATACATTGTCCAAAAATCATTATTTTTTTCTTAACTAGTCTGAACTAATCTGATTTATTTTGTCTTAACAAAAAATTTATTTATAAAAACATCACTTTCTTAACATTATGAACATATTAAGGGTTATTTTTTCCTCTATGATATCTTAAAAATAATGTTTCACATTCTAATAAATATCATTTCTTGGTACCATTCAATATATGATCTCAAATCCTTAACAAAAAATAAATACAGTAAAATCCACATATATTCCAAAATTATTTTCAATAGTACATTATTAATAAAGTAATAAATTACATTATTATTGAATCCAAAATTAATGAAATTAATCATTCCTCTTCATTATTTGTATTAGAGTATTTTTTATTGTGATCCATTTTCCTTTTTGGGTTATATATTTTAACATGTGATACTTTTATTTTTATAGTGTCACATCTCCTTATAGTGGAACATTTCGCATTGGAATTTTATTTAGTTCTCATTAAATTATCAACATGGAGGCCTTTTTCACCACACATATAAAAAACTCACATTACCCACAAGAAAGTACCTGGGTGTTGCATTCCAACATTATCACATGAGGTGAACTATTTCTTTCCTTCATCCCAATGTAAATATATTAACCTTTCGTCCTCTTCTTTTCTTACATTCCTTCGAAGGAATAAGACTTATATATTTTTTTAGTGATCTCATTATCAAATGACACTATGTACTTATATGATGATCAATATTTATAGATTATCTCCCATCGAAATATTGGCCAAAGGACATTGAATATATGATTATTCTTACTATTTGGATCATGTACATTGTTGAGGTTCACATTACTTCAAATAGGATCCATTTATAAATGAATACATAAACTAAATTAGTCCAATTAATTATAAAACATGATGTATAATCCCAAAACATGTGAAAAAGTAGTCATAAATTGAATATGTTTTTCATAGAAATCACATAATAAAAATCATGGTTTCTTTGGAGATATCATTACTTTCTTTTCCTTTATAGTGGTTTCTTATGAAAATGTGAATTATCCTAATCGTATCCCCCAGGAGTGTCGAAATATATTAGTATTAAGGCCTATTTTTTAGAATAGGTTACACCAAATAACTTCCACCACACCTTATCGGATTTGGTACCCCTGTGTACTTTTTCCAAAACCACATCGATGTTTAGTATCAAGACTGGGATGTATTTCTAGGAAGAAACACATAATCTATAACATACCAAAATTATATAGAGTTTCTTCTATAATTATACTCAAAATATACATTACGGTTATTGTATCTAATCGATGTTTTATAAATATAATTTCAATGGTTGTTTAAAATACTTCTCTGATACCAACTATAACACCCTAACCTCAGAATGCCAAGAGTCAGTGTATTATTTTGTTACATTGGTATAGTTACAAGCTTCAAATCGTGATGGAATTAAATTTCTAGTAGTTTTGGTTAACCAAATTACATCCATGATACCCATATTAAATGAGGAAATAAAATATAAAACATAGTACCTAATTTAATGAAGTAATTTTCATCCTTAAAATATTATTCAATAGTTTCATATTCATAACCTCGAAAAAGGACACATATTAAGTGTGATTAAAACTACTCAATAAGGGTCATGTATAGTGGATGGAATAAAAAATCAATGACAGTAGTCAATATGGAAATGTTATAACTAAATAGAAACACAATTTAATCAATAAACTAAGTGGATAAAAAAATGAAATTTTAATAAATAGAAACATTATATTAAAATAACTTGATAAAAAAATCCTTATGGAAATGTAAGATATTAAAAAACATGAGATTTATTCAATGAACTGAGAATGAAATGCTTCTATAAAAATGTAGATGAAAAATATTATTGAAATATAATAAATGACTCTAAATGATGGAAATTGTAAATTATTGGATGAGATATTTTGAAGGAATATAATAACTTTACAATCCAAATATGTTATCAAGACTGTTAAAACTATTTTTATTTGTCCTATTAATTCATCTCATGAGACTAATAAATCATCATGGATATTTCTTTAACTAGACCCTAACCCATAGGGATTACATTAAATAGTCTCCACCCCATGAATTTCATGTTCATATAATTACTATTATATTAAATAATTGATTAATTTAAAACACAATGTTCCTTACTAAAATGTATTAATATTGAATATAATATTCTGATTATTTTATAATTCTCCATTTAAGAAAAAAACTATCAAAGAGGAAACCATATGTAAATATGGTATACAGTTTAGGAAATAATAATATAAATCACCAATTAATGTGGATATTTACTGAAATTTCCCATGAAAATATATTACAATAACGATATTGTCATAAGTGAATGATAAAAATACCAAATGATAATAAGAGTTCAATGGTAACTATTATAACATGGAAATTTTCAAGCTAACCGCCATGGGTGAGATAAATCAAATTAAAAAATTAAACTATCGTGAATTATGTGTGAATGATGATATTTAATAAAAAATTACCATTATATATATATTAAAATAATTTGAATTGGTTTATTATAACTCGTAAGTCTCGATGGAATGTAAATTTAGATAAAAACCCTTTACTTGAGTCAGAAATGTCACATGTGTCTTTATATTTTTGAATAATAAACATTTGTTAACTATTTAATTTCACCCAAAACATTTTTATTAATTTCATTCCTATAATTTCACTTATTACAAGGTTGTAAAGAATACTTAGACACTTATTTTTACATCATGTGTTTTGAAAATATTTATTTTATGTGTCAAAAATGACATTGGTAGGTTAACTATAGTCGAAGTTTTCATTAAATAATGATATTCAGAATAATATTTATGAAATAATTAACATATTTATACACAAATTATACATTTAAAACAAAATAAAATATGGTTATGAAAAATGAACCAGCGTTAAAATCAAGGAGATAGTAGGTTGTATGTATGCATTAGTAACGTTCCCATTTCTCAGTGATTGTTATGGAATGAATGTAAGTGACATTATTTCTATCGAGAATGATCATTATATCAAAAATTCCATTTTATTTAACCATATATTCTTATATCTAGATTTCTTGTGATGTAAAATAATCACATAGTGTCGCGGGGGTAGTAGTCCACACATCCATGACTGACGTTATAATTTTTTAGTGTGTGAAAAGAGTATTAAAAAATGATATATTACATTTACATAATAGTAATTATGTAATTAATATTATATATATATATTTAATTTATATCACATATTCTTAATTAAAACATCCTTTATACATTCCTTGTATAGTGTGAACGAATCACACCATTTAGGGGGTGCGGTAGTCGACATTTCCCTAAATGATGTTATCATGTTTACACAAAATAGAAAGAATAAGGTTATGAGTTACATAAAAAATAAATAATTATAAATAAATTATAAATATAATATATATAATATATAAATTTCATGTCCATCATAATTCTGAACCATGAAAGGTGGTAAAGGAAGAATAAATGACATCATTTCGTGATGTGTTAGTTCACCTAACAAATAATTGGTAAGTTAATCACCTATTAGATGGATGTGTATATATTTGTTGGTATAACACATTGAATAACAACATATTGGTATATCTGGGATATTGGATTCATTATAATGTAATGTAATTTTATTAAATTAAGAGGTAGAGAAACAAATATATC
Source organism: Viscum album (assembly GCA_963277665.1). Lineage (NCBI taxonomy): Eukaryota > Viridiplantae > Streptophyta > Magnoliopsida > Santalales > Viscaceae > Viscum > Viscum album. Next base: position 1,345,649,640 of record OY728148.1, on the reverse strand, counting down.
TTAAAGAGCATGAGGAAAAATGTTACCTCTTATTCGTATAACTCCTTTTAGTTTTCTCCAAAGGGTATACTTGGATGAGTGTCTTCCTAATGTAAGGATTCTAGATCTTGGGGAGTTATGTTGTTGGTCTATTTTGAATTATATTAATGAATAAAAATTATCTTGATAGGTGTGAGAAAGTGGGAGGTGTCAGTTCCTTTTTTATTATAGGGGAGTGGCACTCATATAAATGATTTGTAATAGGAATTAAACTAATGTTTTCAAATGAAAATGGCCCCAATAACAGTAAAAATTAGATAAAATGGAGTATATTGTCCAAATATTTCCATAACATGTATTTTATACAAGTGTCTATGCAATTTTGGGATTTCATTTAAGGCTTAATCCTAGTTTAAGCTAATTTTTCTCTTATTTATTGTAATTTATTTTAATTAAATTGACTAATATTTTTGTTAAAAAAATATTTTGACCTTATTAAAAATTATAAAATATTACGATTTGAATTATGGAATCAATTTACCCCTATTCTAGTCTCATAAGTGGCAGAAATTAATTTAAATTTAATCTGGCAGATAGGATGACAATAGGGGTCTTTAATGTAAAACTTATCATAAGATTTCTAAGTCCAAATATCCAATTTCAATGTATAATTGATTCTAATTCAAAAAAATGGGTTAATTAAAAAAATTAATCTATTTAATATTTATAATAAACTTTTTTTTAAATCCTTTTTAATAAATTAAACAAAAATACATTTTAGAATTAAGTTTTAGTATTTTCACCATTCATAAGAAATCAAACATTATAAAAAATTACCAATAATTCAATATAACCTCATTTTTTGTTTTAATTTTAAAAATTAAGTATATTTTTACTTATATAATATATAAAAATAAAAATAAGTATTTTTAAAATTGGTATTCCATTAAAGTATGATAGAACTAATTTAATAAAAATATTGGTTTTTGTATGTAATATTTAGTATATACTCATATTATTACTATAAAAACAATTAGATGAATATAAAAAATAAATGATTGAATATATAAAATATAAATTTAACTAATATCATTCACTTATTGTAATTTATTTTACTTGTTAAGATAAATCACCTTTTTCACATAAATAAAGTCTTTTATAAAATAATTCACTCCATATTCATTTGGTTACTATATTAACTAAATGTGTAATATTGGTTATGTTCTTGTAAAGTCCCGTAAATTTCAAGGAAATTTTCTTCTTAATTTTCTTTGGAATTTTGCAAGAACGTAGTTTCTGACAGCACGTGATTCCGAGGCCCGGTGTGCCTGGAATCAATTTCTGAAGTTTGGCTTGGGTACGTTCAGTGAACGAACGAGCGGGTTTTTCTAACTTTTAAACCGGAGCTCGGAATTGAATTTTGAGGGCATCGATGGAATCGCAGTGCCGATATTTGCATAGAAATGCCTCTTCCGGAGTTGCGTTTTCTCGGGTGTGGTTTTTAATTTTTGGGCTTAAAGTTAAGAAATAAAATAATTGGTACGACAAACATTATTTTATTTCACTTAAAGCCACTTAAAATCCACATTAAGCTGATTAAGCTCAGTTGAAGTGGATAGGGTAGAACCCGAAATATCCTACCCTCCTGGTAGGATATTTGTGAGGTGGGGCCTGCATGAGCCCCACCGTTTCTTTTACGCTAAGTAACGCACCCGCGAAAACCCATCATTATGAAAGTCAACTGACGCGTGTTTTAAATTCTTAACGCACCAATTAATTGGGTGGTTAACATCGTTAAATTAATTCTATGAATTAATTTAGTCGTTTCTTAACCTGTTTACAATCCGTTTGGGTAATAATAAAATAAGACCAATGCATGACTTCTTGAGGATTACTCATTGAGTGGTTTTTGACAAATTTTGTGCCTTCATCCTTCTTCGTGAAGAATGCGAAGAACGCGAAGAACGCGAATAATTCCTTCACCCTCAGAGATTTATGACGCTTCTTCTGAGACGTTCTTCCCCGCAACGATCTCTGATCACCAACTGCTTGAGGTAGGAGATTTCAAGTTTCTTCTTTTAAATCTTCTTTGTGTTTTATAACAACATCATAGATTTAATTAATATAATTAAATCTGCATGTTCTTGAACCTCAGAGTTCCACGACGCGACACCCTTCCACGACGCGACGGTCCCCTCCTTCCGCGGCGATCAATTCCGCGAAGAACACGCGTGCAACGACTTGATGAGGTAGGGGTTTGTTGTGAAATAATTTATATTTCCAAGGATGTTTCCTCCTAAAACAAAGAACCTGGATCAAGTGAAACTTTAATTTATTAAATTGTATCTTGTTACGTTTTCATATGATAATTTATTTCTTCCCGATTGTTATCACCTAACGCGGAGGGTGCGGGCCAAACAAACACGGCCCGACAACCCTCCGCAGTTCTTCGTTGATGTGAAGATTGGAGGCCGACGACAAAACATGCCTCATAGGTGATTTGTTGTTTCCTCAGTGAAGTAAGGGACTCGGGAGGAGCTACAGCGCAGACGGAAACGAAATCGGACCACCAGAGAAACTCCGGTGGCTCGTGGAACCCACCGGCGGCGCGGGTCGCCGGCGCGGCGGCGCCGGCAGCCGGAGGCAGCAGTGCACTGACTCGCCGCCAGACAGGGCCTCCGCGGCTGAAGCCACGGTGGCGGCGTCTAGCGGACCCGCGGCAGCGCGGGTCCGGCGCACACGGGAAACAGCAAAGCCGCGTCCGCTGATCCAGCGCTGTCCCACGTGGGCCGCGGCTTCTCTTCCTGTGGGGACTTCACGCCCCGCGGATCCCTGGCTCGGCCGCTCGGCCGAGCCGAGCGGACCCCCCGGGCTGGGTCGCGCCCAGGCCGGGCCGGGCCGGGCTGGGCCGGGCGGACCCGGGTCAACCCGGGTCGGGCCGACCCAGGGGGGTCGGGCCGGGTCGGTCCGGGCCCAGACCCCCCGTCTCGGACCATTTTCGGTCTTTTGCCCGTATCTTGAGCTACGGGCCTCTGAATGATGCACCGTCAGCGGCGATGCTATCCTTGGATAGAGACGGTTGTTTCGGTATATCACACTCAAGGTTTCAGAATACTTTGGGTTCAGCCGGGTTGGTTCGTACACGAAACCAACGAGGCCCTCGGAGCGGAAACACTCATATCTTGAGCTTCTGACGTCCGATTGACGTGCCGTCAACTTTGTTGAATTCCTATAAGTGAGATGGATCTTTTTCCATACTCCGCCCAAGGTTTGGATGCAGGTGGAGTATGGTCAGGTTGGTTTTTCCTTAAAAACCAACTGGGCCCCTAGGACGAAAAGGCCAATAACTCTCAGACCGGGCGTCCGATTGACGCGCCGTCTGCGACGTTGAGTTCCTGTTGGCGATACGGAACATTTGGATACATCAAATGTGGACTATGTGTCAGTTGATGTATCATCCTCTCAGCTTGTGGAGCGGACCCTCCCAAACGAGCTTGTTGTGTGCGGGAACCCTAGAGCTGGCTGCAACTGCTGCTGTGACGACGACGACTGTACAGATATCCTCGGTGCATTCGACTGCGACAATGATGAAAACAGTACGGAAATACTCCGTGTTTTCTGTAGTGACCACTACGGTACATCTTGGGATACATCAACTCCGTACTACATGTCAGTTGATGCATCGACCTCTTAGCTCGTGGAGTGGACCCTTCCGGAACAAGCATGCTGTGGGAGGAAACCCTAGAGCCAGTTGAGACTTGACGACTGCTGATCGAACGACTCGGTGTGTTACGGATAGTCCAGTGGGGAGCGCTTGGTTGTAGCGGCAGACCCACGGCGGAGGAGCGCTTGGTTGTAGCGGTAGACCCGTAGTACTCAACAGAAGGAATACCTCTGGAGGCTATGAGGGGGAGCGCTTGGTTGTAGCGGCAGACCCACGACAGAGGTGCGCTTGGTTGTAGCGGCACAAGGGAGCGCTTGGTTGTAGCGGCAGACCCACGAAGGAGGAGCGTTTGGTTTTAGCGGCACAAGGGGAGCACTTGGTTGTAGCGGCAGACCCATGAAACAGGAGCGTTTGGTTGTAGCGGCACGGGGGAGCGCTTGGTTGTAGCAGCAGGCCCATAGTACTCGATAGGTGGAGTACTACAGCAGTCCAAGGTAAGAGTGAAGTGCTTGGTTGTAGCGGAATAACCACTATACTTTATGGAGAAGGAGTTTCCTAATAGCTTTGGGTTCAACTTCATGATCGATCCTGTGTGGTTCATTGCGGGGGTTAGTACCTACCGATCCTTTGTGGGTCCGACAGCTTAGATGAATCAGTGGATACATCTGATCATCTCTATCATCATACGAAGAATTATATCCTATGTGAGCTGAATCCTATTTACTCTCCTTTGTGGATTGTGTTGTGCTATCCTGTGTGGATTTACGTTTTGCTTTCCTATGTGGACTGGGTTGTGCTTGGGCTCGGATGTTGGAGCCGATAGAGAATTGATGACTTAGGTATATGTATGGGAATATACCTAAGCAGTGTCGGATGTTACTTCGTGATTTTGTCTTTCCTTTGTGGTTATCCTTTGTGGATCCTGGGAGACCTTTGGGGGTCTCGGGGTCCCTACTGAGTAGCTTATGCTCACCCCTGCACGGGCTATGCCCGCACTTCATTGTGTTGGTTGCAGACGACGGACACTGTTGATCGTGGTAGAGGCTTGCGGAGCAGGACGGTACCTGGAGGTGGACCACTGGGCGGGATGTGCTCGGAGTGGTCGGTTGGACCCGAGGAGCAGTGGAGGCTTTCTGTACCCACCCTTCAGGTGGGACTTCTAAAGGATGTCTCGACGCTGCAGCTTTTCCTTTCAGTTGCTGTTTTTCCTTTTCGAGTTGTACTTTACTTTCAGTTTGGGTTTGTATTCTAGCCCACTTACTTTCTGCACTCACTATTGTACCAGTTTTTACTTAGTGTTTACTTTTTCCGCTTTCTTACCCTGTGGTGCTTGATTACTTTACAAAAGGCAATGCCTTCCCTTTACCGGGATTTACGCCTTGGTGCTAGTCACCAGCCCCTGGCCTATGGAAGGCGGGCTTGGGGTTGTCATGGCACGGGACCCGAGGACGGGTCATGACAAATTGGTATCAGAGGTGGTTGGTTCTACCGCAGACTCTGATCTTTCTTTTATGTGAAGCAATGGTGTTTAGCGTATTGGGTGTGGTTATCAGTCCAGGGAGCCCAGTGTTGGTGTGGCGGCCGACGTATCCGTATACCAGGACTCTGACTTCTGATTTCCGACTTAATGCACGAAAACATTGATTGCATGTGTGTTTCAAGTTTTCTTTGTAATTACTTTGTATCAGCTCACCAGGTATACTGTTCTGACCGTGTCGCACCTGTTTCCTTTCAGGATGGCCCCATGACGGCAGCCAGCTAGGGTTCCGAGAGTTGTATGTGACGACAGCCCACTGAGCAACGAGGCCTCGGTATAGGGCCCTTTGACAGCTGAGGCACCGGCGGTACCTCTACCCGTCGAGCCACCGATGCTTCCAGCCCCATCCGCTGACGATGCACGTCGCCTTAGTGCACTGCATGAGTTCCAGTGCCAGCGACCGCCCAGGTTCCGCATGGAGACAGACCCCCAGGCAGCCGAGGACTAGTTAGAGGCAGTTGTTCGAGTTTTTAGGCTAGTGAGGACACCAGCAGACCTCATGGTGATCCTCACAGCGAGCCTCCTGCATGCGGCAGCAGGCAGATGGTGGAGCTTGATGCTCCAGGTGCACGACGAGGCATCACTCCTTTAGACGGACTTTGAAAGCCTTTTTCGCTCAGAGTTCGTCCCAGCTACCCTCCGAGCGGTGCGCATCTAGGAGCTACTACAGCTGTGGCAGGACGACATGACAGTATCCCAGTACGCGGAGAATTTTACCGATCTCTCACGCTATTCCATAGACGTGGTACGGGACCCATTCTTCAGGGCCAGAACCTTCGATCAGGGGCTCAGGCGAGAGATCATAGATTCAGTTGTTTCTCACAACATTCTGACACAGACAGGGGTGTTGGAGCGAGCCCTCTTAGTGGAGAGTTTCCTTGCTGAGCAGTCTCCAGCAGTAGGACCCACCACTAGCTTGCATGTGGCAGAGTCTTCTACAGCGGGCAGTAGACAGATGACGCAGGGGTCCAAGAGGACTAGACCTATAGGTGGTCGACAACATGACTCAGGATCGTTTGTGTGAGGCACTCGGGGTGGACAACGACTTACTATGAGCGGACAGTGTTACTCCTGCGGCGGGGTTGGTCACATGGAACGTGACTATCCAACCCGCCATACAGATGACCATCAGATGAACGAAGGACCCCCCAGGCAGAGGCAAAGGTTCGATCAAGGCGAGCCGCAAAGAGCAGGCGGCCATGGCAGGGGAGCTGGTCGTGCAGCAGGAGGTGGACGACGCTTCGGGGTGTTGCCACCACCACCACCATGAGGTCCACCCCGACCGTAGGGGATAGGAGGACATGGGAGATCTCATCTTCAGGTAGCTGATTCCTACGATCATGGAGCTCCGGGAGAAGATGGACAGGAGCAGGACTACCTCCAGACCTGGAGACTTTTGTTCATGTTGCTTCTAGTTTTGTTGATGTATGTTTGTAGATGCTTTGTGTCTTTGTACTTGAGCTGAAGTAATAAAAGACACCTTTTCTTATGCCATCTACTTTCCTTTCCTCTCTTGTGTTGTTACTAAGAGGTTCCGGTTTAGACTGTTGACTTGACCTTCACTTGAGAGATACCTACTGGAGGAGACCCAGTTACCACACACAGATGCCGACAGTGTGACTCAACCCTTGGAGGCGAGAGTAATGGTTGGATCTCTTGGTATTAGCATCGAGGCCTTACGACGTCATCCTTGGTATGGGTTAGTATCATCCATGTCGGGATTGACTGTATTAGGAAAAGAAAGTGGTTCATCCATGGGATGTGACCAGATTTCTCTTATCGGCAAAGAAGAAATCTTAGCACCTCTTGTGGGACTGGAGATGGTCCAAGCCACAACATAGAAGGTCCAGGTCAGCCAGGAGTGGATGAGGACAACTCGGAGCCAGCGGAAGTCTTATGCTGACAGGAGGCGGAGGCCACTGGATTTTGCGGATGGTGACCATGTCTTCTTACAGGTCTCACCCCAACGTGAGTTACAGAGATTTGGCCGAGGCGGAAAGTTGTCTTCACGCTTCATCGGACCCTTCCATGTCCTCATCAGGGTTGGCAAGGTGGCTTATCGTTTGGCTCTACCACCTCAATTTCACCAGGTGCACGACATCTTCCACGTATCTCAGCTGAGGAGATACGTGCGTGATCCTTCACACATCTTTGACCATGGGGAGCTGGACGTTGATGATGGGGCGACCATTGCGGAGGTCCCGGTGGAGATCGAGGATCGACAGGAGCGAGTACTACATGGACGATCGATTCCTCTTGTGCGCATCAGATGGCAGCACGGGAACCTCCAGGAGACCACTTGGGAGCGGGAGGCTCAGATGTGTACTCAGTACCGCCTTGGTATCCCTAAGTTTGTGGTGAAGCTTTACGGGGACGTAAATCCCTGTGGTGGGAGTAATGTAAAGACCCGTAAATTTCAAGGAAATTGTTTTCTTAATTTTCTTTGAATTTTGCAAGAACGCAGTTTCTGACTGCACGTGATTCCAAGGCCCGGTGTGCCCGGAATCAATTTCCGAAGTTTGGCTCTGGTACGTTCAGTGAACGAATGAGCGGGTTTTTCTAACTTTTAAACTGGTGCTCGGAATTGAATTCTGAGGGCACCGATGGAATCGCAGCGCCGGTATTTGCTTAGAAACGCCTCTTTTGGAGTTGTGTTTTCTCGGGTGTGGTTTTTAATTTTTGGGCTTAAAGTTAAGAAATAAAATAATAGGTAAGACAAACATTATTTTATTTCACTTAAAGCCACTTAAAAGCCACTTTAAGCTACTTAAGCTGAGTCGAAGCGGATAGGGTAGAACCTGAAATATCCTACCCTCCTGGTAGGATATTTTTGAGGTGGGGCCCGCACGAGCCACACCGTTTCTTTTCCGCTAAGTAACACACCCGCGAAAACCCGTCATTATGAAAGTCAACTGACACGTGTTTTAAATTATTAACGCACCAATTAATTGGGTGGTTAACTTCATTAAATTAATTCTATTAATTAATTTAGTCGTTTCTTAACCTGTTTACAATCCGTTGGCATAATAATAAAATAAGACCAACGCACGACTTCTTGAGGATTGCTCGTTGAGAGGTTTTTGACAAATTTTGTGCCTTCATCCTTCTTCGTGAAGAACGAGAAGAACGCAAAGAACGTGAAGAACGCGAATAACGCCGTCACCCTCAGATATTGACGATGCTTCTTCTGAGACTTTCTTCCCTGCAACGGTCTCTGATCACCAACTGCTCGAGGTATGAGATTTCGGGTTTTTTTTAAATCTTCTTTGTGGTTTATAACAACATCATGGATTTAATTAATATAATTAAATATGCATGTTCTTGAACCTCAAATTTCGACGACGCGATTCCCTTCCACGAAGCGACGGTCCCCTCCTTCCGCGACGCGACGGTCCCCTCCTTCCGCGGCGATCAATTCCGCGAAGAACACGCGTGCAACGACTTGATGAGGTAGGGGTTTGTTGTGAAATAATTTATATTTCCGTGGATGTTTCCTCCTAAAAAAAGAACCTGAATCAAGTGCAACATTAATTTATTAAATTGTATCTTGTTACGTTTTCATATGATAATTTATTTCTTCCCGATTGTTATCACCTAACGCGGACGGTGCCGGCCAAACAAACACGACACGACAACCCTCCCCAGTTCTTCGTTGATGTGCGGATTGGAGGGAAATGAAAAAACATGCCGCAGAGGTGATTCGTTGTTTCCGTAGTGAATTACGGGTCCCGGGAAGAGCTACGGCGTAGACGGAAACGAAATCGGACCACCGGAGAAACTCTGGTGGCCCACAGAACCCACCGGCGGCGCGGGTCACCGGCGCGGCGGCGTGGGTCACCGGCGCGGCGGCGCAGGCGGCCGGAGGCGGCGGTGCCCTGGCGCGCCGCCGGACAGGGCCGCCACGGCTAAACCCGCGGTCGTGCGTGTCCCGCGCACACGGGACGCGGCAAAGCCGCGTCCGCTGATCCAGTGCGGCCCCACGTGGGTCGCAGCTTCTCTTCCCGTGGGGACTTCACCCCCACGGCTCCCTTTCTTGGCCGCTCGGCCGAGCCGAGCTGACCCTCCGGGCCGGGTCGCACCCAGGCCGGGCCGGGCCGGGCTGGGCCGGGCGGACCCGGGTCGGGTCGACCCAGGGGGGGTCGGGCCGGGTCGGTCCGGGCCCAGACCCCCCTTCTCAGACTGTTTTCGGTCTTTTGCCCGTATCTTGAGCTAAGTGCCTCCGAACGACGCGTCGTCAGTGGAGATGCGATCCTTGTATCAAGACGGTCGTTTCGGTATATCACACTCAATGTTTCGGAATACTTTGGGTTCGGCTGGGTTGGTTCGTACACGAAACCAACCAGGCCCTCGGAGCTGAAACGCTCATATCTTGAGCTTCGGACGTCCGATTGACGTGCCTTCGACTTTGTTGAATTCCTCTAAGTGAGAAGGATATTTTGGCATACTCCGCCCGAGGTTTGGACGCAGGTGGAGTACGGTCGGGTTGGTTTTGCCTTAAAAACCAACCGGTCCCCTGGGACGAAGAAGCCAATAAATCTCAGACCGGGCGTCCGATTGACGCGCCGTCTGCGACGTTGAGTTCCTGTTGGCGATACAGAACTTTTGGATACATCAACTCTGGACTATGTGTCAGTTGATGTATCAGCCTCTCAGCTCGTGGAGCGGACCCTCCTGAACGAGCTTGTTGTGTGCGGGAACCCTAGAGCTGGCTTCAACTGCTGCTGTGATGACGACGACTGTACAAAGATCCTCGGTGGATTCGACTACGACGATGATGAAAACAGTACAGAAATCTTCCATCTTTTTGGAAGTGACCACTACGGTACATTTTGGGATACATCAACTCTGGACTACATGTCAGTTGATGCATCGACCTCTTAGCTCGTGGAGTGGACCCTCCCGGAACGAGCATGTTGTGTGTGGAAACCCTAGAGTCGGTTGAGACTTGACGACTGCTGATCGAACGACTCGGTGTGTTACGGATAGCCCAGTGGGGAGCGCTTGGTTGTAGCTGCAGAGCCACGGCGGAGGAGCACTTGGTTGTAGAGGCAGACCTGCGGTACTCAACAGAAGGAGTACCTCTGGAGCCTATGAGGGGGAGCGCTTGGTTGTAGCGGCAGACCCACGACAGAGGTGCGCTTGGTTGTAGCGGCATAGGGGAGCTCTTGGTTGTAGCGGTAGACCCACGAAGGAGGATCGTTTGGTTGTAGCGGCACAAGGGAGCGCTTGGTTGTAGCGGCAGACCCACGATGGAGGAGCGTTTGGTTGTAGCGGCACGGGGGAGCACTTGGTTGTAGCAGCAGGCCCGCAGTACCTGATAGGTGGAGTACTCAGCAGTCCAAGGTAAGAGGGAAGCGCTTTGTTGTAGCGGCATAACCACTGTACTTGATGGAGAAGGAGTTTCCCAATAGCTTTGGGTTCAACATCATGATCGATCCTGTGTGGGTCATTGCGGGGGTTAGTACCTACCGATCCTTTGGGGTCTGACGGCTTAGATGAATCAGTGGCTACATCTGATCATCTCTATCATCATACAAAGAAGTATATCCTGTGTGAGCTGAATCCTATTTACTCTCCATTGTGGATTGTGTTGTGCTATCCTGTGTGGATTTACGTTTTGCTTTACTGTGTGGAATGGGTTGTGCTTGGGCTCGGATATTGGAGTCGATCGATAATTGACGACTTAGGTATATGTATGGGCATATACCTAAGTAGTGTCAAATGTTACTTCGTGATTGTATCTTTACTTTGTGGTTATACTTTATGGATTTTGGGAGACCTTCAGGGGTCTCTGAGTCCCTACTGAGTATCTTATACTCACCCATGCACGGGCTATGCCCGCACTTTGTTGTGTTGGTTGCAGATGACGGACAGCGTTGATCGTGGTGGTTCCTTGCGGAGCAGGACAGTACCTGGAGGTGGACCACTGGGCGGGACGTGCTCGGAGCGGTCGGCTGGACCCGAGGAGCAGTGGAGGCTTTCTGTACCCACCCTTCAGGTGGGACTTCTAGAGGACGGCTCAACGCTGCGGCTTTTCCTTTCAGTTGTTGTTTTTCCTTTTCGAGTTGTACTTTACTTTCAGTTTGGGTTTGTGTTCTGGCCCACTTACTTTATGCACTTCCTGTTGTACCAGTTTTTACTTAGTGTTTACTTTTTTTGCTTTCTTACCCTGTGGTGCTTGTTTACTTTACAAAAGGCAATGCCTTCCCTTTACCGGGATTTATGCCTTGGTGCTAGTCGCCAGCCCCTGGCCTATGGAAGGCGGGATTGGGGTAGTCATGGCATGGGCCCCGAGGATGGGTCGTGACAGTTCTCATATTATTCCTATAATAAAAATTTGATTAATATTAAAAATATTTTATTGTATATATAACATATAACATTAATTTGTATCATTCACTAAAATTAATTAATTTTACTTGTTAAGATTAATAGACTTTTTCATTGAAACAGTTTCTTTATAAAATCATTCCCTCTATATTCCTTTGGATTAATATTCATTCTTAATTAATATGTAACCAAAGAATTAAACTATACATTTTAATATGTCATTTAACTATATAATAATAATTTTAATGGATGTGTTATACCTTGTTATATTAATTAAAAATATTTTCAATAAAATAATATTGTTTTATAAAACTAGGTCCTCTGTGTTATGCATGAAATCAAGAGAAATATGTCTTCTATGTAATTAAAGTTATCCTCAGTGTTCTATTTACTAAAATTTAATCATTATTTTTAATGTAACATAAATCAAATTTGGTGTTTCAGATAATGCAATCCCAAAAGAGAATTTATGTTTTTTCTAAAAGGAAAAAAATTTTAAAATTTAAGGGTGTTACAATATTTCCCTTCGGTATATCTGTAATGGTTGCATGGATGTGTGTAAGAAGTGACCAGAGATTCAGATGCTAACATACTTTCCCAGTGGTCAGAATTTTTCTCAGATAGTATTTCTCCACCCATAGAAGGTGAACTCGGGTACGAGTTCAATTTAGTGGGAGACTGTATGAATATGGGTTCTCTATATGGTCTGGATACTTAATGTTTTGGTATATGTCATTATTTGGGACCTATTATGGATGATTCAGGAGGTAATAAATGTTTTAGTGGTGTTTTAGGATTTTTGGGATCTCGGAACCCCGGTCGATGGAAAATCCCATGAGGTTGCACTGTAGGTAAAAACTATATAGCCCATCCCAAACGGTTTATACTTAGAGTGTGGGGATTTTCATAGGGACTGGTTGGGTAAAATTTTTTCCCTAACCATGAACCCTTGGTCTCATAGTAGTTTGGGTGGTCTTCAAAATTTATAAGGACCATGTTTCATGGTTGGTGTATGGTTTCATAATCATTGAAGCCATACTATACGGGGTCCCTCTTGGGGTAGTGGGGTGAACAGGGTTAGTGGATGATTTATCCAACAATGTAGCCAAACCTTACAACCAATTAACTTATGAAAAAAATTAATATTTTACCTTAAATTATATTGTAAGTTAAGATTCATTTATTACATCTCTGAGTATAAAAAATATCCCCTCTCTAATTTTGGAGCTCTCAAACTCCAATTAAGCTATGTTTTTTTTGATTTATTCATTGTTCAGACTCTAAATCAAGATTTCATCATCACATTGAATTCCACTAGGTAATATATTTAGTCCTTAGGATCAGTTCTAAATTTCTATTTCTCTAATTGATACTATTTTAATTTTGTCTCATACACCCTATTTCTAGGGTGGTTATTTTTTCTATTTTTATCCATTCCAGGACAAACTAAGGGCTGATATTTGAAAAGGATAGTGATACAGAATCGAGGTAGATGGTTTGTGACTTACACCTCAAACACTCATCATGTCAAAAAATAATTTCATTATATACATTATGGTTTCATTGGGTGATGCTTATTTAATTCATAGTCCATGATTATAATAATTGAACCAGAATTATTGATCATGTTCTTCTTTTTTCCATAGTGTCATTGGAGGTTGGAACCTAAAAAATGTTATCTCCGAGTGTGTTGTGATATCTATTATTCTTTTAGTTGATTTATTTTGACTTTCTATTCCATCATTTGAGTGTGGTATTACTTTGAAAACATAAGAAATGTCCATTAAATCATCTACCAACCATTTAATTTTTCTGATCAGTGTCTATTTATTAATATCATGTGACTGAGTAAATTTTAATTTGAATTGATTTGGTTGAATTTCATTTTAGACTTCTACATTTTAATTAAAGGAAACTGAATTAACCAAATGAAAAAATAACTGGAATACGTATATGTAAAATATTAATTTGATAGTATTCTTGTAAATAATAAAATTTGATTTATGTACTCATTAATCCTGTCACCTAGTATGAAAGTAAAAGGAATCAAATTACTGAATTATCAAATTTAATGAGTGTTACATGGCCTAAATTAAACAATTAAATGAATATAACTTGTCTATTTATGGACCTTTTTAGCTTTATAGGAGTGTTCATACTTGAGAAAGCCTTAAATTACCAAGGGAGTTCCTTAAGAACTCAGAGGATGCTTTGCTGATTCTATGAGCCAGTTACAAAGGAAGATACTCACCTTAGAACATGTTCTTTTTATAAGTATATAAATTACTCAGCATAGTACTGATGATTCACCTTATATGATTTCTAGATAAATTGGATGTCATTGATACACTAATTGGATCTATATAGATGTCTTCGAACATATGAATCTAAGGATTCACCCAACTGTACTCTATCTTGCTTAACCCATTATTACCATGGATGAGATCCTTGATCTTGGTTAGAATATATTGTAGTGGAATGGATTTTTCATGGCCCCATAGATTACACTAAAACCCATTTACTACAAAACATCTTGAGATACTTCTACGTTTTTGATGGACCCTAAGGACAAGGATCGCTTGGTTATACCTTGGATTATATTTTATTATTATTTTGTTCTATACTAGTGCTTTTGATATATTATCATGAATTATATACATAAAATTAATTTTATGTGAATTAATTAAATGATCTCTTATCTAGATACATTACCAACTAAGGCAGAAGCCAGCGTGGTTTTTCAATTTTTACCACACTACCTTTATATATACCTTCAATATATTTCATTTTATATTTACATAATTTATTTTATAGACCAAATTTTTTGTGGATTTTTTATATTTATCTCACACACTATCAGGGCCTTCATTGATACCTTGGAAGACAACTTGTATGAAGATGTTGATAAAGGAAAGAATCCTTCTTTGGAGACCTTACATTATTTTATGCTTTAGTAAGGAACTTGTTAGTAGATAACCGAGCCTATACTTGGGGATTTTGGATAGTTTTTTGGATTATTTTTTATTTTATTTTATTATATTTTATATCATGTACTGGATTCTTCAATTTATACCTATATTAATGTTTTGTAGAGATAATACATTACATTATCATATTTTTATATGATAAAGATAAACATTTGAGTTGGTTATTATTAATGGGTTTTTATTCATATCAACCACTTATTTTATGTTAATTCATTATTATTCAGGGTCATGATGTCACACACCAAATAAAAATAATATAAATAGGTGATATTCTATCATAATAATATAATTATTGGACAGATATGAAAATATGGCATATATATGTCAAGAAACCCTTTAAATGATACTATTTTTTTATTGAAATTTAAATTACAAAGAATTTCCGAAAATATCATTTTTTAAAGAATATACCAACTATAAACTAAAATAATGTTAAATTTCATTAAATTTAGATATATTACAATAATGTATTATGGTAACATATATAGTGACCCTGGATTGAACAACATGGATATTACACCATTTAAGATGAATATTAGAAAAATTACAAAAAAACTTGCCTAAGGACAATAATAGTTAATTGTATTTGGAAACATGGAAACAAAATATTCTATCCCAGTGAATGATCTTCAACATCTCAAATTATGTTCTCCAATATTAGTACTTCTAACTAAACCGTGTCTTCATAAACTGGGGAAAATAAACATGTGAAAGTGGTGAGATCAGATGCTCAGTATGGGTAAATAAAGAAAATGTTTAAGGATAACATGAACAAAAGGTTACAATACTTGATCAAAACAATTTTAGATCATACCCTACATATTATAGATCTTAAAAATAGTGTCATTCCATAATTCATGGATAATAAGTGAATTAAGAACATTAGTAAATAAAAAAACATAGTAATAAGACATGAAATGTGTGGAATGAAAATTGGTTTATAATTTTTTGAACATGTATAAGAAAAAAAAGTTAAATCATTATGTTAAGGACATGAAATCACCCCCCCCCCAGATCAATTTATGGATATAAAACCAGGTCCATGAATAACATTTTGAATGTGTAATCTGGTTCATGAATAACCTTATAGACATGAAACAAGGTACATGCATAACATTGTGAACATCAAATCAGTTTCATTCATAAAATTTTGAACATGTAATTATATTCTTGTATAAACTTAAGGACATGAAACCAAGTCTATGCATAACATTTTAAACATGTAATAAGGTTCACTCATAGCATTGTGAACTTACAATCAGGTTCATGCATAAAGTGATAGACATAAAACTAGTTCCATGTATAACATTTATACTCAAGATTCATCTTTCATTACCCAAAGGATTTTAAGGGGATATAGGTCACACACATCTCATAATAATATCATTCATATAATTTCCATGAGATAACAATACATTTGTCAAATTATTACCCATAAAAAGGCATATGTTTTATAAATATCAAATCATAACATATGAAATAAATTAGGTATCACTAAATATTCATCACATACAAAAAAATGAAAAGGATATAGGTAACTTAAAAATTTCATTTAAGAATACCCCATGAGAAGAAGTAGGTTTTTAGATCATATAACCCATGGAAGAGAAACATTTTTTGAAAGAATTGTTTCTTCAAAACATAAACCATTAAAGAATTAATATGAATGGAACCTATTTATCATTTAAAAAATTCTCTATTAACATAAATTTACTTCTTTATACATGTAAAAAAATATGTAATCATATTTTGAACAAGTTTATTGGGGAAAATATCTTTTCTCTTTTGAAAACTTCTCTTTAAAACATAAACCTTTTGAAAACCATTTCCTTAAAAGATAATTTTAAAACCTAGAATAAAGGATTAAAAATATTTTGAAAAAAAACCCTTGAAAAAAATATAAAATAATATTGAAAAACTTTTGAAACCATTTCCTTGAATGTTTATAAAATAATCAGGGAAACATTTAAAAACTAATATTCAATTAAAACATATAAATGAAGCTTCAAAACATTTAAAAACAAATTCTTTCAAAAAAACTTTGAAAACATATAATGGAATCTTTGAAATCAATAAAAAAATTTAAAATAATTTTTACATTAAGATTTTCTTCAATTATCCTTTCAAAACCTTTTCAAACACTATTTTTATCATGGTTTTTGTAATAAAATATATTTCTAACCGAACAGAGAAATACACTCATATTTTATCAAAAAAAAATCTTAATTATATTAAGTAGGAGAGAGTGGTAAAATGGTATTAATAAATGGATATATCAAGAATAAATATAGTATAAGTAAAATCATGAGTTTTCTTGAGAGATGGATCATAAGATTTCATCCAAGAATCATAATCCTTAATAATCTTGAAAAGCTATGAGATTGTTTCAATAAAATCATATCAATTGGTAACTTGGGATCAATCTCTCCGTGTATGAAATATAAATAAAATGAAGCATTGAATATCATGAAAATATTGAGACTCATGATATATCATATATAATATATGTGTATTCACCTTATTTTTAATTTAGGTTCGTAACAAAAAAATATTCCCAAAAAAGTTAAATTGAGACAAAACTATTTTACCGATTTGGTATGTTTTGAAACATAAAACCCTTGAAATAATGTTCATAAAATGGATATATAAATACCAATAAATTTAAATATAATAATAATTTATTACATCCAAGGATATTATACACACTACATAAATGGAATGAGCGGTGAATAAAACATGTATCTCAATGAAATAAAAAGTGTGAAGAAATCCCCAAGCCTTATGTATTAAATCTCACTGTACTCATCCAAACCACATGAACAATAAATATAAATTTATTATGAATATTTTAAATTACTATATCATTATATATAATAGAATATTTCTTTTATTGTGACCTAATATTACCTTCTTGTTAACAATCCTATGTTAAGGTTTCACTTCGGGTAATATTCTCTTTATTCATCGCATGTGTCTTAATTTGTTATATATTTAGTACTTATACTTATATTATGATTAAAATAATGTAAACCATGATATAAATATCACAAAAATAGATATATATATATACATATATTTATATATATCTTTATTGTAAATTTTTATAATAACAATATATAGAATATATAAGTATGTAACAGAATACACTGTTCATTGGGACAGTAAGTCGTACATATGTGTGAATGTTGTTTCTGTTTAATTATCATGTTGAAATAAAGAATGTAAAATAAATATATGTATATATATCAATATTATATTAGATTTATGATATTATATATATATATATAGATTATTCACTAAAAATATCATTAATACAATCCATGTATTGTGTGGATGAATCATATCACTTTGATGGAGTGGTAGTCCATACTTCCTCAAACGAAGGAATCATATTAAAAAAATGGAACGTAAAAAGTTTTGTGTTGTAAAACGGAATAAATAAGATTAAATTCAAAATAAATATAATATTTTTAATATATAAATATATTTTCCATCATAATTTCCACCATGATATACGGTTAGGGAAAAATAAACAATCATCATTTACAGAGGAGGTAGTTTGCTGTAAAAATAAACAGTATGATCATTAACCATTAGATAGAGATTTGTATAATTAAACGTATAATACTTATCATAAAAAAATAATAGTATATTTTAGATAAATTAGTTTTTATAAAATCATGTAATAATGAGAATGCAGGGGTGGATAAGGAAATTAAATGAAAAGAGATTTAGAGAAGAGGATACCTTTAAATCAAGTAACTCCTTTTAGTTTGTATCAAAAAAATTACTTAGAAGTTTTTTTTCATAAATGTGGGATTAAAGTATGAATAATGGTACGTTTAATAGTGTATTTCGATGAGATTTTTAGATTTTTTGTGGTTTGATCAGTGTGAAGTAAAATGAGAGGTGGTGGCCTTTTATAGGGAAGGAAGAGTGGCACTCTATTAAATATTTGAAGATAGAATTCCACCCATGTTTTCAGGTTTAATGAGGATACAATATTGATAACAATTATAGAAAAAAGACTCTATACTGTAAATATTTTCATAAAATGGATTTTGAACATGTGTATACGTTGTTTTGGGCTTTATGTTATGGTTTAGTCCTTTCTTAAACATTATTAATCATTCATTGATGTAATCACTTTTAAACACTTTCACTAATTATTTTGGTCAAGACAATATTGATCTTATTATAAATTACAAATTATTATGCCTCTAAATATGGAATAAATTTTTGAAAATTATTATAACATAAGTGACAAACATTTATTTAAAAATAATCCCGTTGACAGGAAAAAAGTGTGTCTTTTTAAAGTAAAAAATGATCAAAATCTTTTTATGTTTTCATATCAAATTTAAATGTGAATTTTTTTCTAATTACCTACATTGGATTAATTTATAAAATTGTTATATAATTAATCTTTTAGACCAATTAATAAATAGATTTAACCTTATAAAATACTATATGAAAAACTGGGTTTGAATAAAAATACATATTTTTTAAGTATTTAGAAAAAAATAATATTTCTCATAAAAATCACAACAATTAACCCTATAATAATTTTAGCATTTTGAATTCATACATGAATTTTATTTTTCCAAATTAAAATTTTAAATGTTTCTAAAATTTATATTAATGTTTTTTATAGAAGGACATGAAATGTAGTTCATTTTAGAAAATATTATTTTTAAACATAAAATGAATTTACCAAAAATAGTATCATTCCTAAAAAAATTATTAATATAAAATGAGTATAAATAATCTTTGAAAAGTAGTTATTACTATTAATAATAATATCTTTAACAAATATATTTTAATTACATCATTTAAATAATTGTTACAGTAAAACTATTTTTCATAGAAACATCAGCATTGCATGTAACATACACTAAGTTAGTGTTTTGTATTGAATATTCCAAGTTATTGTTTTTTTGTGATATATTGATAGACATAGATAAAAATGGTGTTCTATTTAGAGAAATAAAAAATTTATGTTGTGTGTAGTGTATGATTAACTTGGTGTTGTGTGTGACGCTAGCCATACATAGTTCTTTAATATAAAATAAACTATTTTTAACATTATGTGAAATGAAAAATATGACAAAGGATAAATAAATTTGAAAAAAAATCACAAAATATTTTTGTGTTACATTCTACCCCCCTTAAAATGAATTTGTCCCTCCAAATTTATCTTGGTTATCAAAGGATTAATAATTTCATTTCATTCATAGAATCCCATATCCCAAATAATTGATACTAAAACATTCCTTAAAAAATAATGTTGGAACCATCATGTTTACCCAATGTAAAATATAACTTGGTTTCCACATATGGGAAGAATAGTTGGGAGTTAATATTGGACCTGGAGGAAAACATAAATCTTTATAATGAAACATTGAGGTCACCAATCACAAATAAGTGAATGGTCAAAGATATTTTTATGCTCTCAAATTCAAAAATATATGATTATTTAAAAGTCCATAGGTTCCAAAACATTAATTTATTTGAAAAAACAATAATATTGATTGTTATATTAAATATGTATAATTTATTTATTCAATAATAATAAAAATAAATATACTAACATGATATATCTCTATAAAAAAATATTCTTTAGTTGTGATTTTATAAATTTCTAATTCATCCATTGATTGATGTAATGTAAATACAATAATTATCTTGTATTCATGAAGTTCTATAATACAATTTGAGAATATATTAAGGCCCATAAAATAATGAAATGTATAAATATTTATCTATAAATATTCGTAAAAATCAATTTGGTTGATAGATTAATCTCTAAACATAAAGGAAGCACTACTCTTTTATCATATATAATTATTCCTCAGAAATAATTATACATTAACCATGACAAAACATAAGATAGTGGTATGCACGAAACTCTTATCATCTTTCAGTCTTGGGTCCAAGACCCATGGCCTTGCCGAACATGATTGGTTGTCACCTGATATACTTTATTTCCTTTTCTAAAACCACACTAATATAAATTCCAAAAGATATGGGTAGTCATAAAATAAGATTAATCACTAAATATACTTTTAACTACGGTTTTTAATAAAATCAATGCATAAATACTTCTTCGGATTATTAGCTTAAACTTTTCATGAATGGTTATTCTTATAACCCTTCTAGAAGATGAAAATCCAAAACATTTTAAAGAAATCCATAAAATATTCTTAAATTAGTTCCCTTGTATAACAAAAAGCACCACACTATTTTTACATTCCAAAAATTTGAATAAAGACATCGTATATTAACTTAAAAAATGGTAATAACCTTAATTACCACAAATCATTCTTGAAAAAATGTATCATTTTTTATTCTAATGATTACTATATATAATCTTTAAATCCAAGAACTTGTAAACTTCATCAATGCTAAAATAGACCATTTTTTTCAAAAATCATCTCTTTGGTAAATTTTATCATTGAATTTACATATTCATATCCAACATGCAATTATCTAAATATAATTATCTCAATTTTAGGCATTAATTAAGGGTTAAGTTCATGTAATGAAAATATTACATTTCAATTAATCAGTTTTCTAGGTCTTCAACATAAATCATCTTTTTAATTTTGAATATATAATGAAAAATATACAGAAGACACTATCACCTATTATGATTCGTATAACATAATTGTTTAATTCTAAAGCATACAAACATCATTGATCAAACTGTATTCTTAAACCATTACTCATGACTCATCAACATATTTTATAATACCTATTTCATGGAAAATGAAATATAAATCATGTCTTAAGTGTAATCAAGCACAATCTAATAATTCTTTTTATGATCAATGTAAACAATACTGGAAGTACATCACAAAACATTCACATGTTGTTTGAGGTATCATTTTCTTTATAAGTATATCCAATAATAATACAACCTTCTAACTTCACTTTATGATATTTTACTAGGGGAAATAGATTTTCATAATGCCCATACATTGCACATCTGAAACATTAATTGTTAACCATGTTTATTTTAGTTCTATCCAATGATTAAAACAAGAAGGCACATAGTGATAAAAACCTTTCCAATAATAAATTCAGACAATCAAGAAATATTTCTTAGAGGATGTATAAATCATAACACATACCTTTTAAGCGATGAAACCTTTGATTCTTACTATGTTATTCATAGTCATGTTATATTTAAATAATTAATAATGGTTCTTGAGGGGTTTGTGTATTTCTATTGAATATCCCCTGTGAGTGTCTAACTAGGTGTATAGAAAGCCTTGTTGTTGTGTACAGGATTACCCCGAGTCAAGCCCATGCCATATAGTTGGAGTTGTTACACATAGTTATATCTATTCTGAAGCTATATCCACATGTATTATCTAGAAAATGATGTATTTTTCAGAAATCACTCTCTTTATCCATTACCAAAATTTCTTGACATTCTCTTATATGTTAACTCATCATTATACTTATCCATAGAGATATACATATACATATCCTTAGAAATATACCTCAGGATCTCACTATATATTTCTCATCCTAGTATCCAATTCATGAGTAATCCATTCCTATGATAGAAAATATAGTTACCCAGTTGTAACATACATGAATGTTAAATAATTTTAGAAGAATATTCGATGTATTGAAAAAAAATATTCTTCAGGACTGTAAAATTTTAGTGTGTATAGAAACATGGAAAAAAATTTATATCATGGGGAATGATATTGAACATATCCCATGAATATATACACCTTTACTACTGATACCAAAAATCATTCATCATAACCTGGGGAAAGGAAATATAAGAAAGGGGTTAGCTTAGATGCTCAGTAAGGGTAAATAAAGGAAACACATAAGCATAACATGAAAAAAAGGGTATGTGACTTGAGAATAATATTTGGATATCATACCCTATATATTATAGATAATAGAAAATATTGGAAGTTCATAAGACTGGGATCATAAGATATTTAAGAGCATAATTCATGTAATAATAACATAGTAATAAGACATAGAAATTCTGGCATTTAAAATGGGTTATAACATTGTAAACAAGTATAAGTAGAAATATGATCACTCATTAAGACAAGGTCATGAAATCACACCCCCACATCAAATTATCAACATGAAACCATATCCATGAATAATATTGGGAATGTGTAATAAGGCTCACACATAAGCTTATGGACATGAAACCAGTTCCATGAATAACATTGTGGACATATAATCATGTTGACATATAACAATGCAGACATGTAATCAGGTTCATCCGTAAACATATGGACGTGAAACCTAGTCCATGAATAACATTGTGAACATGTAAAAAGGTTCACTCAAAACATTGTGAACATATAATCAGGTTTATGCATAATATTATGAACATGCAACAAGGTCCCTGCATAACATTTATACTCATGACTTATACATCATTATCCAATTCAGTGGAGGGAGATATAGGTCTCACCCATCTCATTATAAAATCATGCATACAAATTATATGAGGTAATAAAACATTAATAATATCATGATTAATACCTAAAATTAGATTATATAAACATCTAACCATAACATATGAAATAAAATGGTTATCATTAACATTTCATCACATCATACCCTAAAGATAATAGATATGTATTATAACCATTTCATTGAAGAATAACCCATTAAAAGAAGCTAGTCTACAAATTTTATAAGCCTTGGAATTGAAACTTGTGTCATAAGAATTATTCCCTCAAAACATAAAAAATTAATTATTGAATATGAATGGAACATTTTTATCTTTTCTTATAATGGATTTATTATCATTAAAATATGTCATATTATATGTAAAATAACATGGATATATATTAATAACAAATTTCTCTAAGAAAATGTCATTTCTCTATAGAATAATTCTCATTAAATCATTAAACCTTTTTAATAATTTTCCTTTGAAAATAATTTGAAAAAATATAATGAAGGCTCAAAAAATTTTGAAAACATTTTTCCTTGAAAACATACAAAATTTTATTCAAAATATTTTGAAAACCTATTTCCTTGAAAATTCATGAAAGAATTTTGGAAACATTTATAAAACCATTTTTCATTAAAACATATAAATGAATCTTCAAAACATTTTAAAAAATATATTTCCATAATAATAGTTTTAAAAACATATAAATTATGACATGAAAACATTAAAATATTTTTAAAATCATTTTTCCTTGAAAATGATCTTCATGGATCTTTGGAAATCATTTTTGAAAACATAGTTTTTGTAATAAAACAGATTTCCGATCAAAGAGTGAAACACGATCTGATTATATTAATAATTTTAAGTACCAAATACTAGGAAAATGTTAATAATAAAAGGATATATCTTAAATAAATATAAGAGATAAAGAGTCTTCTGTGTTCATGAGAGATTGATCCTAAAATTTCATTAATGAAACATAATCATTAACATTCTTGAAAAGTGATTAGCTTGTTTTTATAAACACTTATCACTTCCTAACATGGGATTATTATATACATGTAATAAAAAAATTAAATAAAACATATAATATACTTAAAATATGGATATTTGAGTTATATCATGAAATATATAATTATACACTCCTCATAACAAATTTAGTCATATAACAATACATGAGTCTTAAAGAAGGCAAATGGAGAAAAAACTATTTTACCGATTTGGTAAATTTTAAAACATAAACCCTTTGAAATTAACATCATATAATGGATATGAAAATTAAAAAAAATAACTGTAAGAAATATTTATTACATTCGTATTTAGCATACAAACCACGCAATGGAATGGGTGGTGAATAATGCATGTGTCTCACACAAATATAAAGTGAGAATAAATACCCTTAACTTTTATCCTTGATCTCCTCACACTCATTCAAAACACCTATATAATATATATAAATTTATTATAAATCATTTACAGAACCATATTATTATATGTAATACCATATATGGTTTTATTACAACCTTATATTACACTCTTGTAAAAAATACTATGATAAGGTTTTACTTCGGGCAGTATTCTCTTTATTGTTTTAATGTGTCTTAATTTATTATATATTTTCTCCTTATATGTGTATCATGATTTACAGAATGTAAAATAAGATATAAATATAATTTATATATAGTAAATTTTTATTATAATATTCTATGTAATATATACGTATGAAACAAAATCCACCGTTCATGGAGATGGTAAGTCCTAAGTACGCATGAATGTTGTGTCCCTTTAATTATCATGTTGAAAGACGCAAATTAAAAGACATAAATGTATATATATATATATATCATTATTAGAGTATATTTATGATATCATATAATTATATATTTTATATTCACTAAAACACTCCATAATACATTTTATGTAGTTTTTTAATGAGTTATATCGGTTTGAGGGGGTGGTAGTACACTCTTCCTTGAACGAAGTTAACGTTTAAAAAAATGGAAATTAAAAAATATATGAATTATAAAAAAGAATAAAAAATATTAAATAAAAAGTAAATATAATATATGGAATATATAAGTAGATCTTCTCTAATAATTTCCACCATGAGAGGTGAAAATGGAAAAATTACAAATCATCATTTAGTGAGGTGGTAGTTCATCGTACACATAAATAGTATATTCGTTACCCCTTAAATGGAGGTGTGTATATGTGAAGGTATAAAAATTTGAAAACAAATATCATAGTATATTTAATATAATGTTTTTGTTATATAATCATGTAATAATGATATTGGAGGTGGTGTGGAAAGAAAATAAATGAAAGGAGCTTGATAGAAGAGTTTACCTATTTATTGGGTCACTCATTTGTGTTTGTACGAAATGGCTTCCTTGGAATAATTTATGCCCAAAAGGAGGATTCAAGGATAAATATGTGGGTTTTCAAAAGTTTATTGGTTATATACTTGAATATCCTATCTGATTTGAGAGGTGTGAAGAAGATAGAGATGTGGTGGCCTTTTATAGGGAAGGAGGAGTGGCACTCTTGTAAATATTTAAAGAGGGAATTCCACCCATGTGTTACATGATAAATGTGGATCAAAAAACTATCCAATTTTAAAAATGTTTGTATATGGTCTAATTATTTCCATAAATTTATTTTTGGTCAAGTTTTTTGGATTTTTTTGGCCTTACGATTATGGACTAGGTCCTTATTAAGCATAATTTTACAATAATCTATGTTATTAATTTTAATAACATTCAAAAATATTTTTGTCAAAAAATAAGTTGAACTTATTATAAATTAAATAACATAGTGACTAAATATGTCCAATAAATTTTTTAAAATTCCAATAATAGAATTGGAAAAAATTAATTTAAAAATAATCTCATTGACGGTGCGACAATGCGAGTTTTTAAAGTAAATAAGGATCAAAATTTT
The DNA here is from genome assembly GCA_963277665.1 of Viscum album. Taxonomy (NCBI): domain Eukaryota; kingdom Viridiplantae; phylum Streptophyta; class Magnoliopsida; order Santalales; family Viscaceae; genus Viscum; species Viscum album. The sequence continues at coordinate 1,345,623,754 of OY728148.1, read as the reverse complement.
CTCAATGTTTATTATAAAATTTCAATTTGAAATTGGTTTAAATTAAATAAATTGTATTAATTAAAAAAATTCATTTTAGGAATTTAAACTAATTTAAAATATAATTTAACATTGTAAATAAATTATATGAAAAACCAGTTTAGAATTAAAATCCAGTATTTTTAACTATTAAACAAATAATGAAGTTTAATAGAAAAATACAATAAAATTAACCTAATATAATGCTGGAATTATAAATTCAAAAATAAATTTTGTTTTACAAAATTAAATTTCTACATCTGTTGAAAATGAATTTTATTATTTTTTATATAAGGACGTGAAATGCAGTTCAATGGAGTTGTTAGTATATTTAAACATAAATGGTCTTTAACAAAAAAATTATTTTTCATTATCAATATGTTTTATTTTTTTGAAACCATTATAAAAAATATTTTTAAATAATTTGTTACTATTTATATTAATAAGTTTAACAGATATGGTATAAATATCTCATTTAAATAATTTTAACAGAAAAATGATTTTTTGTAGAAACATCAATGTTGCATGTAACATATGATATGTTTATGTTGTGTGTTGCATATGCCAAGTGAGTGCTTCATTTAATGTGTGCCATCTCATAGTTAGATTCAATGTTCTCTGTATAGAAAGATAAAATTTATGTTGTGTGTAGTGTATAATTAACATGTTGTTGTGTATAACGTAAGACAAACATAGTTCTTTTACATATAATAATAAAATTTATTGTTATGTGAATTGAAAAATATTTTCATGTTTAAATAAATTTGAAAAAAAATAATTAAAAAAATCTCAGGGTGTTACAAATTTTAAATGAAATTAGATAATATTTTATACAAAAAATTTAAATAATTACCATAATAAGGGGAATAAACCCCAAAACAATGATAAGTTCATTAACTAAAAAAATAATTAGATCAATATGTAACAAAAATTTTCCATTTTTAGGTCTAAATAATTATCTAAATGAACATTATGAAATATATTCCACATTATTTGAAATTTAATTGAATTCCATTTTTTTAATAAACATATTAAATGAAAACTATAAAATAATATAAATTTTCAGTTATATTTCTATTATAATATATATATATATATTTATATATTTATTTTATAAACATATTATATTAAATGAATGTTATTTTTCTCATACGATTAATAATATTTCAATACTCGGTGAACCACCTATTATTAATGTTGTCATATAGTCATAAATAATAAGATAGGCTAATGATTGAGTTTATTTAACATAAGTTGGAAAAATAATTTAATTCTACACACATTTATAAAAATAATTTAAACATAAATTATTCAGTAAGACAGATTAGAAATTCCATTCTTCTAAAATTTTGAAAACTCTTAATATAGAATACATGGCTTTTGGAAAAAACCCCTTTTCTCCAGGCTCATAATTTTTTCTATAGTTCTTTGCCAACAATTATTTTTCACTTAAATAATTTGAGAATTACCATTTAATTTAATTAATACTCATACATTAATATTACCATATAGAATTATTCTTCTTCATTTGGACCCCATAAAACCATTATAAGAATCATTAGATTATCTTAACATCATTTATTAATCTAAAAAGATGAACTTATCTTTTTTAAATAATATAAACTGACTTTATAACCATATAAATTTCTACTTATATCATTGGAACTTATATATTATTTTATTATTTTCATCCAAGATCATATGGTGTGCACTCATAATAACGAGTTTCATATGTACAAAACTCATGTTACTCAATCATAATTAAGAGATATGATCATTAAATATCATAATTTTCTGGTGACACTATCATAGTATATTATCTATCATTCACTATTAAAGATAAATTTTATATAATTCATAAATGTAATTCATCAATCATACACCCCTGTATGATTTTTGGGGTAAAATTTATCTTTATTTGAACTCAAGACTCATAAAAAAACATTATTGCTATATAAATATTTTTTTTACAAATATAATGAATATATCATGATTTTAATTGCATTGAAGACCCATAACATTCATCATATGATAGAACCCATGGATTACTCTAAATAGGAGTCTCTCACCACCACATCTCGTGGTTATAAAATTATTTTGAAGAATTCATATTCCTCATTAATTGAGGAATTGTTTATCACATAAGAAACCTACTTTATTATCCTCATAGTGTAGGATATCAATTTGTTCTTCTCTATTCATGTTTACCAATTTATTATTATTATTATGATACATCAATTTCTTTCAGGATATTTCTAATATCAAATAGTAATATTAGCCTTTTTCATTGTTTCCACAAGGAAGGTAAATGGATTTATCACAAAATTATCATATTCAATAGGGAATCATTATATAATTCATTACTCTCTGTTTTATTTTTATGATCTTTAGTTTCAAATTGAAAACAAAACCGACATGTAATGTTTTTGGCCATCTCTTTTATATATAATAGTTTTATATTATTATATATATAAAAATATTGAATTAAGTTGAATGAATATTAGTCTCACTAAATATTATAATAACAATAATAAAAATATCATGCCCAAAAAACTAAAAACACTAACAGTACATGATCACATAAAAATGTCAAAATATAATAAGGAGACAAAAAACACAAGAAAAATGGTATATGTTTTGGAGTCAACAACATCTGAGATACATACCACTATAAAAAATCATCCAAAATATTCTTCCAAAGAAAAATATGATGCACTACCACCATTACCACACTAATAACAACCCATAATCCAATAAAAATTTCTATATTAAAAATCCCATTCAACATGGATAAATATGAAAAAATTGAATCATTTTTTAATCAACTTACTAATAACAAATAGATGTTGATGAGCCACATCAACATAAAATAAAATATGAAAAAATGAATCAGTACTCCTCTAGTGATGAATATCTTAAATTAATATGAAAAATAAAATGAAACAATATATAATAAAAATAAATATCCAAGATGAAGCACTGACCCCATCTACATAATAATCCTTTCTTCCAATAGTTCCTCTAATTAATAATGATCAATCCAAAGCCCTAGAATCCATTCCCTATAATTGAAAACCATTTTTTTATTATTGATGTAATTAATATAGCGGCCAATATAACAATATAATCTCTAAAAAAAATGTAGTACCCCAAGTTTCTGGTATGTAACCCTTTCTTGATGGTTTTAATGGTTATAAAGTTAAGGGTGACGAATGGGAGAGTCGGGAGAACATGGAATGAGTTTTGGGGAAAAAAGGGAAGTCGCATGGGAGGCGCACGTTTTTGTCTAAACCATGCGGCGAAACCGTGCGGAGTTGGTATTGGAGGCAGTAGCTTCCATATGGGCAATGCACGGTTTGTCTAACCATGTGGCCAAACCATGCAAGAAGGGTGGATGAGGTAGTAGATAACCCACGGTTAGCAAACAGTTTGTCAAACTGTGCGAACTAACCATGTGTCCACTTAAATGAGATCCTATAAAGGTGGATCTCACGTTTTTTTCCTCTAGGTGCCTTGTTTATGCTCTTAAGAGGCCCTAACTCTGGATTTTGGTTCTCCTAAGGTCAAAGAGGGTTCTTCCATCATTCCGGAGGTGATATGAAGGATTCTCTTGACAAATCGATGTCTGATTCTTGAGGTATGTGATTGTTCCTATTTGGTTTCTCAGATCTACATAGATCTACTTCTCCTCTTCTATTGGTTTCTTAGATATATTCCCATTATGGGTAGATCTAAGTGTGTAGATGCCAAAAATGATGATATTTGGCCTTGGTTTTATTAGAAGAATAGATCTAAGGAGTATACTTGGTGAATCAGCCGAGTTTTCTTGTGTGTTCTCTGTTTGTTATGGTTTTCATTAAAACCTTTGAGGTAGGTGGCTTCACTCTTGATTCCCCTTTATTTGAACTTGAAGGATTAGTTTAAAATTGTTTTCCTTGATTGAAATGGTTTGTTTATCTGCTGTGAAATAATGGTTCAAACCCCTTTTAATTAATGGGTGATAGAAATTGTGTGTTTTTTGGAAAGTGTTTGTTAAAGTGAATTTAAAATGGTGATTTTAAACTGGTTATGGTTTTTCTGCTTGAAATAAATGTTTTTCAATAAAAGGTATGAAGCTTTATTAAAAGGTTGTTAAGACACTTGGGTTTGGCATGTATTTTCAGGGGTTGTGGTGTGTGTTTATATGCATTGGGATGTATAAGGGTGAGAATTTCACCCATCAAAATGTTGGGATGGATAAGGGCGAGAAGTACCCCCATCAATAGTTTGAGATAGATAAGGGCGTGAAGTACCCCTATCACGGTTGTCCACTAAGTGATGACTTAGTGGAAGGATAACTCACCACTTGAGAGTATAGGGAGGTCCAGGTTTCATGCATGGTTGGTTGTGTGGATTTGTGAAATGGAATGAATGTGTCAAAATGGAAATGGGAATTTGATTGGAAACTTTGCTTGGTTGCATTTCTTGAAAAAGATGGTTTTGTTGTAAAGTTGTTTTGACATGGAACTTGTTTTATTATGAACTATTTTGGAATTGTTTTATATAAATTGATTTATATAAATGTGATAACATGTTTTATCCTAGAGTCATAGGTTGGGAAGTCATCGGGGAAAACCTACTGTGTTTCATTACTCACCCCCTTCTTTGGAACGTTGGTACTTTTGTAGATGTCATATACCAGGATGTTGGCAAAGGTAAAGTGTCACATGATTATAGAACTACTTCGTGATAGTTGAGCTGGTTTGTGATGTTGGAGCTTGGATCTAGGTTGTTTTCTTATAGTCTTTGAGTTTTTCATTCCCTTGTTTACTCTAATTTAGTGTTGGTTTCCATTGTGGTACTCTTTGTTGGTTATGGTAATATAAATGGTTGAGTTTTCATGGCTTTTATCATGCATCATTTTGTTGATTTGTTTGGTTTTGGTCATTGGTTCTATGGTATGTTGTAAAAAGGTTAAATCATCCCCCACTTGTTTTGAAACCCTTCGGCATTTATTAATAGCCTTTGGCACCTTGGGGATGTCTCTTAAGGACTAGTAATGACTCGTTGAGCTCTAAAGCCAATGAGGATTGGTGGGTCATTACAAATGGTATCATCTTGTTCGGTCCTTTCCGAACAAGTGGTCATCGATGTTCTCGATCATGGATTTGAAATTACTTTTCGTCTATTCCTTGGGTTTCAATATTAGACAAGAGTAGGATTGTTGGAACTTGAAATGTATAGAATAAAAGGACGTAGCTAACCCATTTATGTTGAACTTCAAGTTACTAGGGTGTAGGGTACATAAGTGTTTTGGAGACACTTATAGGATAACAAATATCATTGTCATGGGTTTAGCCAATGAGTTAAGCATGACATGCATTAGAGGAATGTCTTCCAACTAAAAGTACATATATTATTTTGAGAAATGGGTTATGGTTTGATCCAAAAGCGTGATTTCTAAAAAATTTAAACATGTTTTCAAATGAAAGATTTTGAAAAGAGAATGGTTGATTTATTTTAAAAATAGATTGATTTTCAAAAGAAAAAAATATTTCTTTTTAGAAATGGGTGAATGTGGAAAATCTTGATGGTTGGAAATCAATGTGGTGATAGTTGATGTGATAGAATTTGAAATTCTAAGACTTTAGTTGCTAGGAAGTGAGACTATTGGTGTGCATTGTTTGTATAGAAAATAGTTTCCTTTAAGCATCGTAGAAACTAAACAGAAGATGCTGCGGAGAATGTGGTTGCACCTGAACCACATGTGAACCAAGAACTGGTTCAGAGTATCATTTAAGTGTTCCAGGTTGTGGACACGAGGAATTATAGGGATGAGTCAAGGCATTTAGACCATTACGTGCAGTTCTATATGGAGAATCCACCCATATTTCGGGGTGATTATGAACCAGAACAGGCGGAGGTGTGGCTGAGTAAGATGTATCGTATCTTCGATTTCATCGACACACCAGCAGAACTGAAAGTAAAGTTGGTGACGTATATACTGGAGGATGTTTCACGATAGTGGTGGGAGCTAGTGGTGAAGGCTAAGGTGGATCAAGGCATGAGCTGGGAGAAATTTGAAGATTTTTTCAATAAAAAATTCAATCCTAACATGTTCAAGATCCATAGGACGACTGACCTTTTCTACCTGAAGGATGAGAATCTCTCTATCAAGGAGTATGCAGCTAAATTCATGAATTTAGTGCACTTTGCACTGAAATTTGATTCAAGTGTGTCATTTAAGGAACATATCTTTGAATCAGGGTTGCGATAGGAGATTCGCTCGAAGATAGTTGTGCTCTGTATTATAGATTATACAGAAATTGTAAACAGAGCAACCGTAGATGAAAGAGAATTATCGGGAGTTATGGGGGGAGGAAGTATGATGATACCCACAGGAACGGGTGGGAACTATAATGCTGGGAACAAGCGGAAGAGGGACACCTACTTCCAAGGTGGGAGTGCAAGTCAGAATTAGACAGCTAGATCGGTGAATCTTCCTCCATGACCCGTGATGAAAGTCAGGTGTTTTCAATGTGGCTTGATTGATCACATGAAACGAGAATGTACAGCACCATCGAGATCATGACACAATTGTAACAAGATAGGGAATCTTCAGTGATATTGTCAGAGTGCTCCACAGTCGGGTGTTCATGACACTTCTCAGGCATCGCAAGCATCATATGCTTCAACAGGATGAGGACAGCAGAGTCAGTCTCATTAGCATAACAGAGCTAGCCATGGTGATTCTCAAAATACCATGACTCCTCAACCAGGGCAATCTCAATAAGGAAATAAAGAGAACAGTGCAGTGACGAAGCAATTTTATGGAGATGAGCAGATAATTTTTGATGACTAGGCCATACCATCAATAGTAAGAGGTACGATTCTTTTGAATTATACCTTTTTACAAGTGTTTTTTGATACTGGTGCATCACATTCATTCATTGATTCTCATGTTGTTGACTTTCTATGATTAAAACTGGAAATGATGCCTTCTGTCTTAAAACTACAAACACCTATGGGAGAAAGGGAATGTCACGCCTTCGTCTATAGAGCATGTTCTATAACTGTTGATGGAGATGAGCTAAAATGGGACTTCTCCATGTTGGATATGGATGTCTATGATGTAATCCTAGGTATAGATAGGTTGATAAGGTTTAAGGCTCACATCGACTGTTATAGGAGAACAGGTATTTTTAGAACTGAGGACGATATCGACCATCTCTTTAGAGGAGAAAGGATAGTAAATAAAGGCACCAAGAGCTTGCTGGAACCAATGGTTGGAACGATCTCTCACCAATTGGTAGCATTGTCTTTGTCATCAATGGAAGAGATTGAGGAAAATAGTTTTCCAGCTGTGGTGGATCGATTTCCAGATGTCTTTCCCGAGAACTTCTCAGGATTACCACCTATAAGAGAAGTGGTGTTTACGATTGAATTTCATTTCGGGGACCAGTCCTATCTCACTTCCATCATATAGGATGGCACCAACAGAGTTACGGGAATTGAATGTGTAGTTAGAGGAGCTGGAAAGAAAGGGTTTCATCTGGACAAGCGTGTCTTCGTGGGCAGCACCAATTTTGTTTGTAAATAAAGCAGATGGAACTTTAATGCTATCTGTGGATTATCATAAACTTATCTAAGTTATGATAAAGAATAGATATCCACTACAATGCATTGATGATCTATTCGATCAATTAGGGGGAGATCAGTGGTTCTCTAAGATTGACTTGCTATCAGGATTTCACCAACTGTGAGTTCGGAAGAAGGATATTACGAAGATATCCTTCAGAAGAAGATATAGTCACTACGAATATGTAGTCATCCTTTTGGTCTTACAAATTCACCAGCTGTCTTTATGGCATTGATGAATTGGATATTTTAGTGATATCCGAATTCTTTTGTTTTGGTGTTTGTAGACGACATATTGGTGTATTCAAGAACAAGGTATGAGCATGTGCAACACTTGGAGATAGTGTTGTAAATCTTACGAGACCATTAGTTGTATGAAAAATTATCAAAGTACGATTTTTGGATACAAGAGGTACACTTTTTAGGCCATGTTGTTTCTGAGAATGGTGTTTCAGTGGATCCAGAAAAAGATAGAAGTTGTTCTTTCTTAGAAACTGCCGAAGAATGTCTTTGAAATACGAAGTTTTCTTGGTATAGTAGGTTTTTACCAAAACATTGTCTGTGACTTCTCACGATTAGATTCACCTATTACCGCATTGATAAAGAATAACAGTGCATTCCAATGGACTGAAGAATGTCAGTGCTCTTTTCAATAGTTGAATGTTCGCCTTACATCAGCACCCATATTGATTTTTCTAGAATCAGGACATGGTTATGTGGTGTATTGTGATGCTTCGGAAACAGGGTTGGGTAGTGTTCTCATGAAAGGAGACAATTTGGTTGCTTATGGCTCAAGGCAGTTGAGGGTGAATGAGAACAATTACCCAACACATGATTTGTAGTTGGCTGCAGTCATCCATGCTTTGAAAACATGGAGACATTTTCTCTTCGGTGAGAGACTTAATATGTTTACGGATCAAAAAAGCTTGAAACACATTTTCTCATAGTGAGATTTGAATCTAAGGCCGAGGAGATAGATGGAGTATCTTAAAATTTTCAACATTGACTTGATGTATGCACCGGGTAAGGTAAATTCAGGGGCTAATGCATTAAGCAGAAATTCGTATACTCAGTTGGCGAAATAAGCTTCAAATGAGGGGCAGTTAATGTCGGTCCTATCTGAAATGTGTATAGAATGTGAATACCGAACCGATGTTGAGGTTTTCTTTTCAGTTGTGCTTATTCCTAATTTGGTGGAGATAGTAAATGGAGGCACATGAATCTGATGTAGACTGTGTTGTGATGAGTTCAAAACTCAATGGTGGGGAGACCATTGAGGGATGTAAGCTAGATGGTAGTTCAGTTTTGCGGTTTCGAGATCGGATGGTTGTACCATTAACTACTCAGTAACAAATCCTTCATGCTTACCACTATTCAAGATGGTCTGTACATATGGGTACACAGAAGATGTATAAGGTGTTGAAGGTGCAGTTTTTGTGGAGAGGCAAGAAACAGAATGTAGCTGAATATTATTCAAGGTGGTTAACTTGTCAGCATGTTAAAGTAGAACAATAGCAGCGAGCTATAATGTTACAATATTTACCTATCCCGGTGTGGAAATATGATCATATAGCAATGGATTTTGTTATAGGTCTTCCAAGAACTTTCCACAAACACGATGCCATTTCGGTGATAGTGGATCGTATAACCAAGTCATCCCTTTTCATCCTGATTCGTAAAACTCATATGGTGGAATATCTTTCAAAAATTTATATCCGAAAAGTGGTAAAGAGGCATGGTGTACCAGTATCCATAGTCACAGATAGAGATCCAAGGTTCATATCTTGTTTCTGGAAATCATTACAGCAAACCCTTGGGACTTCGTTGACGATGAGCACAGTGTATCATCCTCAAACGGATGGGAAATCTGAGCAGACGATACAAACGTTGGAAGACATGTTTTGGGCTTGTGTAATGAATTTTGGGGGCCCATGGGATGAGAATATACCTTTAGTGGAGTTCTTATATAATAACAGCTATCAAGCCTTGATACGCATGGCTTCGTTTGAAGGATTGTATGGGCATCCTTGTCATTATCCACTTTGTTGGGTCGAAATAGGTGAGACTTCAGTAGTTGGGCCGAGACATGTCCAAGAAACAATAGAGAAAATTTAGTTGATTAAAAAAAAGGATGGATACAGCACAGAGTCATCAGAAATATTATGTGGATCATCATAGAAGACTGTTGTCGTTTGCGGTGAGTGATAATGTGTTTTTGAAAATCTCTCCAAGGCATGGACATCATCATTTTGGGAAGCAGGGAAAATTATCTCCCTGATATATAGGCCTTTTGAGATACTGAAATGGGTTTGAGAGGTGGAGTATCAGTTGGCATTACCACCATGGTTTAGTGCAGTGCATAATGTGTTCCATGTATCTCAGTTGAAGAAGTATCAGCCCGATCCTGACCATATGATCAGATGGGATCACGTTGAACTAGATCTGGATGCTTCGTTGGTACATATTCCGGTGTGGATTGTGGATATGCAAGAGAAAGTCTTTTGTGGAAAAATAATCAGTCTAGTATTGGTTTTATGTAAGCATGGTCAGATTTAGGAAGAGACTTGGGAACATGAGAAATAAATGTAAGAGAAGTGGCCAGAACTCTTTCAGGAAAACGTTGGTTTTATACTTTCCAGGGACGGAAAGGCCAATGGTGGGGAGAATGTAATACCCCCAGTTTCTGGTTTGTAACCCATTCTTTATGCTTTTAATGGTTATAATGTTAAGGGTGACGAATGGGAGATTCGGTAGAACTTGGAATGAGTTTTAGGGAAAAAAGGGAAGTCGCACGGGAGGCGCACGGGTTGTCTAAACCGTGCGGCCAAACCATGCGGATTTGGTATTGGAGGCAATAGCTGACGCACGGGAGGTGCATGGTTTGTCTAAACATGCGGCCAAACCATGCGAGAATGGTAGCTGAGGTAGTAGCTAATGCACGGTTAGCGCACGGTTTGTCAAACCGTGTAAACTAACCTTGCGACCACTTAAACGAGATCCTATAATGGTGGATCTCATGCGTTTTTGCCTCTAGGTGCCTAGTTTAAGCTCCTAAGTGGCCCTAACTTGGGATTTTGGTTCTCTTAAGGTCAAAGTGGGTTCTCCCATTCTTCCAGAGGCGATCTGAGGGCTTCTCTTGACGAATATATGCCGAATTATTGAGGTATGTGATTGTTCTTGTTTGGTTTCTTAGATCAACTTAGATCTACTTCTCCTCTTCTCTCAGTTTCGTAGATCTACACCCTTTATGGGTAGATATAAGTTTGTGGTTTCCCAACATGATGATATGTGGCCTTGGTTGTGTTAGGAGAAGAGTTCTAAGGAGGATCCTTGGTGAATCGGCCGGGTTTTCTTGTGTGTTCTCCTTTTGTTAGGGTATTCATCAAAACATTTGAGGTAGGTGGCTTCACTCTCGATTCCTCTTTCTTAGAAATTGATGTTTTAGTTTCAAATTTTTTTCATTAATTGAAATGGTTTGTTTATATGCTTTTAAATAATGGTTGAAACCCATTTTAAGTAACGGGTGATGGAAATTGTGTGTTTTTGGAAAGTGTTTGTTGAAGTGAATTTAAAATGGTTATTTTAAACTGGTTATGGTTTTGCTGCTAAAAATGGTTTTTAATAAAAAATTTGATTCTTTAATGAATGTTTTTTAACACACTTTGTTTTGGAATGGATTTTCATGGGTTGTGGTGTGTGTTCATATTCATTGGGATGGATAAGGGAGAGAAGTACCCCCATCAAAAGGTTGGGATGGACAAGGGTGAGAAGTACCCCAATCAAAAGGTTGGGACGGATAAGGGCATGAAGTACCCCCGTTAAGGTAGTCCACTAAGTGATGACTTATTGGAAGGATAAATCACCACTCGCGAGTATAGGGAGGTCCATGTTGCATGCATGGTTTGTTGTGTGGATTTGTGAAATGGAATGAATGTGCCAAAATGGAAATTGGAATATGATTGGAAACTTTACTTGGTTGATTTTCTTGAAAAAGATGGTTTTGTTAGAAAATGTTTTGGACATGGAAGTTGTTTTATTGTGAACTTTTTTGGAATTGTTTTATATCAATTATTTTATATAAATGTGCTAAAATGTTTTATCATAGAGGCATGGGTTGGGAAGTCATCGGGGAAAATCTACTAAGTTTCATTACTCACCCCCTACTTTGGTACGTTGGTGCTTTTTTAGATTTCATATACCGGGATGTTAGAAAAGGTAAAGTTTCACATGATTAGAGCAATACTTCATAATACTTGGGTTGGTTCGTGATTTTGGAGCTTGGAGCTTGTGGAGTGTGGACTTGGGTTGTTGTCTTGTAGTCTTTGAGTTTGTCTTTCCACTGTTTACTCTGATTTAGTGTTGGTTTCCATTGTGGTACTCTTGGTTGGTTATGGTAATATAAATGGCTGAGTTTACTTAGCTGTTATCATGAATAATTTTTTTTATTTGTTTGGTTATGGTCGTTGTCTGTGTGGAATGTTCTAAAAAGGGTAAATCGTCCACCACTTGTTTTGAAACCCTTCGGTATTTATTGCCAGCCATTGGCACATTGGGAATGTTGCTTAAGGCCTAATAATAACTCATTGAGCTCTCAAGACAATGAGGATTGGAGGGTCATTACAAATAACCACTAGAGAATAATTTTCCAAGAAAATGAATTATGTTTATGGGAAAAGATTTTATGTGATTAATAAAATCAATGGAAAAAACTATAATAATCATAAACAATGAATGCCTAATAATTTCCCCATGAATATGAAAATCCATTATAAATTTAACTTAATTAATCAAACAAAATAAATTCCTTGAAAATATTTATTTTCTTAATTAAATACAAAATAATTTATCTAAGTTATTGGGAAGGCTTATAAAATTATATGCAAATGGGGGCGATGACTTATTTATCCAAACCACTAACCTACCATTCATAAAGGTGTAATCTAAAATATCCAACAAGATCACTAAATCAATTCTCCAAATAATTTAGAAAGTCATGAATAACATTTTGAATATCCTTAAACCCTTTATCCAGGACATCTACAAACCCCTTTCAAACTAGAAACATCAAATTTTAATATTATTAAAATTGAATCATATTTCAGAACTCTGAGAAGTCATGACATTATATAATTCATCCAAAGCAGAGATGATTGACACCCTATGTTTAATTTAATAAAACCATAGATCTTGAATTTAGATACATGAACATGTCCAATGTAAATATCAATAAAAAATGAACTATATTTTAGAACATGGAACTAGGATTCAAGGTGTGAGAGGTCAAAACCATCATGTTGATAGTAGTCAAAATGATTGAAAACTAAAAAACCAAATAAAAGTATATAAACAATAAAAATATATATATATAATAAAATGGAAAACATAATAAAAAATAAAAAATAACAATAATGGAAACACCCCTTTAACTCTAAAATACCAATCCCTGATTCTAAAGAGGATGGGCTCTTTTATATGCCTAGACATATCCAGAAATAATCATATTTTTAAATATATCCATATATATGTGGTATGATATGAAATGATTTGGATTTATTAAATTATGTATTCCTTTAAAATGAGGAATTCAACTTGTCTCCTTACCTTCTATCTTACAAGACTCATCCTTAGTGGTTGGATATTCACAAATGTTTTCATCCCCTTGAAAGTCATATTCATTATTTTTCCACATATCCATGTAAAAAATGGTTACACCATTAATTTGTAAAATTTACTTAGTCTATATACCCCTTCACAATGGTCTCTTATACCTATAAACATTCATCCCATAGTAATAGTCTCCCTCCAAAAACTAACATCATTTCATTTATATATTATATACATAAACTTAATGACCCTCTATAATCTCATTTAATTGTTTAGAAACCCAAATACAACTTTTTATACCATCCAAACTCCTCCACTCCCACATCATTATCTGTACAATTTTTTTGTAAAACACTAAAGTGCACTTTATGGTTGAATAATAAGACATAAAACACACCCCAAGTCCTATAGAAATTTAATTCAATGAAAAATCATCTTCTTATACACCTTATCACTATCATAGGAAATAATAAAAATAGGATTAAGTGGAATTTTTAATTTATAATTTGGGATGTTCTATTATAGTGTTGTGTTATTAAAATTCCCCTAGTCTAACATGATTGTGTGAGAGGTAGGGATAAGGTAACCATATTTATTCATAATAAATCATTATCCATATTAGAAATCGTGGTGTATAGATGATATATTAGAGATATGGGATCCGAACACAACAAGAAATTTTTTAAAATGGAAAAAATATATTATAAACATTATTATACAAATATATAAGCAATATAATATATCATCATAATAATTTATCAAGACAAATAATTAATTTTAAATTGATGCTAACATCCCAATACCATAAGGAACCATCCACACCACTTGAATGAAATAACTCTCACAACCATGAAAAATGTATGAAAATAAAAATAAAGATATGTTCTAATACCAATTTATATAAATCATAGATAATTATTTTTGTAGATCATATAATTATTTTAAAACATCACTAAAAGAGAAATAATCCTTAAACAATGGTATAATGTGTGAATTTCACATTGATTTATAATTTTAATGTTATATTTATTTCTTTCTTTATAGTTTCTTATTTATTATAAAATTAATAAATGCATATTTTCACCCCAATAAACTCATGATGCAATATTTAGGCTTTTAAGAACATGATTTAACAAATAATTGAAATAGTGAAGTTAATATAATTTAGTGGTAATCTAACTTACTATTAAAATGGTATTCATTCTAAACTCAAACTGGGGTCCCCAAAAATGTGGTGCACACATCACATAGTAATGATTTTTTTCTCAATTTGCCTATAAATTTGAATAATAACTTCCATTAGGTAGTCTGTAAATGTTGTATTATTATAATTCTATTATAAAGCAAGATAATAAAATGATGTACTAATACTAATTCATGGGACTATAATAGTTATGGGATTATAAAATATAAAATATTTATAAATCACTTTCATTACATATAGTTTAATTTATTTAAATCCAACATTTTGAAATTTTTTGATGAATATTTAAATATAATTTTCATTACTCTAGAATCAAAAAATGTAATTTTCTATTTTTTTTGTCAAATTTATTTTCTATTTTATGTTATGCTTTGTTTTCATTGACTAATATAACATTTCATTTTATATGTTATCCATTGATGTATATTCATGTCTTTATTTATTAATTTTATATTTTTATATAGATATCCCTTCTCTATTTAAGGGATCACAAGCCTCATGATTCCAAAATCATTATAAAAAACAAATCATTTGCGATTAATTTGTTAGGTATTATTCTAACTATTGGTTTTAATTTTATTTTTTAATTTTATTAATATATTATATTTTATAAAATACTAGTATTTTTAACAATTAACTGATATAATATTATATTAAATTTAGATACTAAAATAATTTCATATCGTTGATGTATATAATAAATGAAGTTAAATGTTTTTTTAGTGGAGATCTAATTGGTATACTGGATAATTTTCACATTACGTGTATAAGTGGTGTTTATTTTAAAGTTTTTATTATTTATAATTAAAAACAATAACTTTTTATGACTAAAATTCATTATCTAGATGAAATTTATTATAAAATAAATTTTTTAATTGATATTCAGTTTAATTTATTCATTAAGAGGGTAAATTATTTAAACGTTTTTAATCAGTATATTGAAATTTATTCAAAATTCAAATATAAAAACCATTAATAAATATTGAGTTCTTCCAAATTGGTTAAATTTAATAAATGATGTGTCATCTTATAAATATTCAATTTTCATAGATTATTTCAAAAATGATCATGTAACTTGTTTTTTAGTAAAAATTTGCTTGGATTTTCTTAAATTAAAATTTTAATTGTTTTAGTGAAATTAATTTATATTTAGTTTTAGTTTTTGTGGATTCGTTGAGCAATGATTTCATTTTTATTGTACCATGTTAATTACATTTTTTATATGGACTTTATTTTCAAATTTTGTTTGGGTATTTCAAGGCATTCTAAAATATCATTTCAAATATCAAGGTGTTAAATTGGATTTTATGAATAGATTAGTTAGGTAATTATTTATGTTTGTTATGAGTTTTATTGAGTGTATCCATTATATAAAAAATTTTCAACTCGATTTTATTATAAAATATTACCCTTTAAATGATTTTATTTACTTGATATCTTGAGTGACGTACAACAACAAGTTTATACAAAATGAGTAACATTAATGAATTATTATATCATTTTTGTCTTTTATTAATTGGATTGGTAGGTATGATTGTAATAAAAATATTATGAATAATATATAGTCTAAAAATTTATTAAATTATTTCAATAGTTTTCAAATGAATAGAATCAAAAAATATATTTTGAAATCTATGTCATGTTTTTTTATGAAAGAAAAAAAATTTAAGTCTAAAAAGTCTTTTAATATAAAAATAATCACTATTTGTGATTTATTTTAATAATATATATATATATATATTATTTTCATGATAAAATTATATATATTTTCTAAAAAATATTTTTCTAAGAATATGATGAAATGAAATGTTGATTTATCCATAAAAATGTCTTTTTTAAAAGATGTTATTGTATCATTTAATAAACATAAATTCAAATTAATTTAATCCATTTATAGTTATTTAATTATAAAAATGAATTAAATAATTATAATCAATTGGATTAAATTTCTCAAATTGGCCCTTTTTTATTTAACATGAATAGTAACCATGGTAAAATTTATCACCCTAGAAAAGTGAAAGAAAAGTAAATATTGATTAAAAATAACTAATAAAGCCATAATTATTCATCCAATATATTATCTGGTAAAACTAAATCTACCATTAACACATTATGTTCTAAATTCAGTTTTGATTGAATATTTTTTCACAAAAAATGCCATATATATTATTTAAATAAATAAATGTTAAAAAATGTAAATCTATTTGTTTTTAATATGAATTATGTGTACATATTCAGATAAAATAAAGTAATGAATGAATATAAGTATTTATAATGATTATAATACAATCATTTTAGTGATATAAATTTATATTTAATTTATAATAATTTTATAATTACCTTAATTGGTTATGGAGCATCGATAAAGTGTTTAACCATTTTATAAAAATATATAATAAATGATCTTGAATATATTAACAGTTATTCAATTTGATTGATTTAATATGACCCACAAATTCTATTTTTCTATAAGAAATATTATTAATATTTAAAATCATTAGATTCTATATAATACTTTTTGTGATATATTTAGAATAAAATTAAATGAAGAGTGTCAAAATTGATAGAAATGATATTTTATCAAAATAATATGTTATTAAATAAATTAATACATATAAAAATATATAAATAAAAAATAATTGATATTATTTTGTCTAAAAGTTCCTAAATCAACCTCTTATAGTCCAATTTTCTCCTTAAAATTAAAAAATCAATATTTAATATTGAAAAAGTGTTACTATTATGAAAATTAAGATTGGTTAAATATGGTTTAAGAAAAAATGTATGGTTAAAAATTGACCCAAAATATGACTAAATTCTATCAGTTAATGTAATTAGACCTCCATCCAAACATATCATTGATTCTATAACCATTTGGAGGAATTTTTATTCAGAATGAACTTATTATAATTTATTCTTTTATAAATTCTAAAAGTTCCCCTCACCTCAATTATACAAGAGAACCTCCTCCTAACTTTTTCACATGTATTTTAGACTTATAGATAAACCCATACAAGATAATGTTCCTTATAAACATCTGTATAGAAATTTGATATGTTTATTTATTCCCAAAATGGAATCCATATAACCCTAGATATGAGATCTAAAGAAGTTGTTTCAAAGAATAGATAACCAACTCACCAGAAAAAATTATTTTTAAAAACTTATTTACTGCATTTAAATATATAAAAATTCATAAAATAGTATCTTTAGAATCCTAAATATTCTTAAATGTTATTATGATTAATAAAAAACATATATACATTCTCTTCCCCACCTAATGTTATATAAAAGTATCACTCATGTGTACCGTGTCCAACTAGAAATACAATTCATTATTTCCTTACTATATTTTATGTATGGGTATTATAATGGATTTTATGTTTATATATGATATTAATAGAACAATTATAATTATGTAATATTTATATAAACTCTACCTTCTTACCATCTATGTAGTTGGAAAATTATAACGTTGCTCTTGTGTTCATATGGACTATCACCGTCATGAAGCAATGTGATTTGTTTTTCATTTCTATTTTAATTGAGTGGTAATCTGGATAAATATAAATATTATATATGATTAATATTTTATATTATTAAATTTATCTATTTTAATTATAATATATAATTCATTTATTATATCCATTGAAAATGGAAATAGACTTCATGTATACATATGGTTTATCGTCTTAATAAAAGATGTTACTCATTTCTCTATCTAAAAATATTATGGATGAATATAGATATATCTATAGTATATATATATATATATGATATTTATATCATGATAAGTATTCTTGATATTATTGAATAATTGTTTTTACAAGTACTATAATAAATTAACGGATATACTATTGATAAATGAAATAGTTAACAACAGAAAGTAACAATTTAAATAAGGAATTATTGAAAGGGGTGTTAAAATGTTATAAAGGGGTAAAATATAGTATTATAAGTATGAACATAAATCTGTTATATAAATATAATAAATATATATTATCTATAAAAAAGGTTATAGAGATTTTTAAGGAATGATAACTTGTGGTATGGTTTTATTTTATAATCTCTTAAATATTTTGGATTCTTTATATTTATATCTCCATTACAGAATATATATCTCCTTATTAATTTTTTTAAAAAATTATTCCAAAATTTTTTCACATTATCCAATAATATTTTTATTTCATTTTTAACCTTGATTTCCTTTTCAAAAATTGGTTATAAAGGAATCTTATTGTCATTTTTAAAACGAGGTACTTTGTGATTATTTTCAAAAAAAATATGGAAAAAATATATTTTTTAACTTTTATGGAATGAAAGGACTTTATTTTCATCATGAAATTTTTTCATTAATTCTTCCATTATAATATTACATTTTCTAAATTAATTTTTTTTCATTATAATTGCATATCATTTTTACGAAAAACTATTTCTAAATAGATATATTATTTTCTATATGAAGTATTTAAAGAGATCATTAAAAATATTTTTCCATATAAGATATAAATATTTGATATTACATAGTATTTAATAAGAATATGATCATAACATTCCCTATTTTTTCTTTCTCTATATGGTTTATATTTAATATGAAAAAATGAAATTTTTATGAAACCCATTTCTTTTCAATGGGTTATATTATGATAAGATTTTTATGAAACCCATTTATTTTCCATTGTTTGCGTTATTATGAAATGTTTATAAAACCAATTTAATTTTGTGTGTTCTGATATAAATAATGAACAATGATTTTTTGTCACACATATATATTAATTTCAATATGTGAGAGGTGGGTCATATTACCCACTCAAATGCATTGGTTATAGATTAATATCTAATGATTTAAACAGGACTTGAATAGGGTGTGAACATAGTTCAGTAAGGGAATTTGTCCACTATGATTATCTTTTGGGTAAAAAATTACTACTATGATGGTTTTGGTTGTGAAAAATTTCCACTATGATCTCCTTACTGATGACCCATTACTGATAAGGAAATTATTTTCTAAACATATGTTCATTCAATAATTCCATGTATTAAAATTATATTATGATATCATGGTTTATTTTATTTGATTTCATTATGATTGAAATATTATTTACTTAAATGATTTTTACCAAGACATAATATTATGATCCATGATCTACATGGTATATTTTTCAATCATTATGACCATGTTCTTATACCATTATGCTCATGTTATTATTATTTTATCATTGATATCTCTCTTTTTAACTATTACTAAGCATTTAATCTCACCCTTTTCTTATATTTCCTTGCCCCTAGTTAATAGAAAAGGATTTAAGTATAATTTTCATATGAATTTTTATATTTAAAATGAAATAATAGGGGGTGATGTATAAATTTTATGAATGTATTATTTTTTAGTATATGTTTCCAAATATATTAGACCTAAATGATTCTGGCATTGATCAAATGGTTACTCAATGAATATTCATTTATTTTGATTTTATATCTTTTTATGAAATGTTTTGGTCACTATAGTTGGTACCCGAGAAATATTTAGTTAAAATTTGGAAACTATGATAAGATATCATTAGTAATAAACATAAGAATATGTCTATGTATAGGATATAATACTACTATTTTTTTCTAATCCAAAATTTCCTAATATAAAAAAATATTTTATAGTAGATGGTATTAATATTTAGACATAATATATATTATTTATCATGATTAAGTGGTCTTTCAATATAATTATTGTAGGTGAAAAAATTATTTTTCTTTTTATTTAATTTTTTGATCCCATTGTAATAATCTTATTGATAAATTAAATAGAAATTGCAATGATTGTACTCTTAAGAAACCTAATTTGATGGGAGATAGAATGAATAAAATTAATTTCATGATCCTAAATCTTTCTCAAGATATGAATATCACTGAGTATACAAATGAGAAAGTTGGGTGGACATTTTTTGGAGCCTTTCATGAGGAATAAAATTCCTTATTTTAGTGGGTCTGATGATCCAATGGTTACAAAGTATTGAATCTATAACACTAATAATATATTTTTATTTTCTTTAGTGTTAGTAACAAGATAATGTTACATTGGATTTTTATTGATTTGAATTCAACATATATCAATGGAGAACTCTTATCAACAAATTGAAAAAAGAGGAATAAATTTAATCTTTATAGTGGGATGAATTTAAATTGATTTATTTCAATATGTAAATTCCTCATATTCAAAAAATAAAAATTGATAGTGAATTCCTTGAGAAAAAGTATTAGGATGATTAATATTTTGGTCCTTCTAGGGTGAATTTTAAAACACATACACAATATAACTCTGGTGTTATCTTTCAACATGAATGTAAAGTTTATTGAATATTTTGAGGTATAAAACAAAGTCTCTAAATTCCACTAGACATAATTAAATTCATTATATATGGATAAATATTTTGATGTCTTATCAAGGGGGAGATTTATATTAGTGTTGCACATAAATTACATGTTTTTTAAGAGAATGAAATGTCATATACATTGTAAATTATAAAAACCAAACATAAAAGAAGATAAACATTCTTTTTTTCTCAAAATATGGAATGATACATAGGGGATGTTTTCTAAATGGAATAGGTAAATGATTTATGTGTTTATAGGAAGGTAATCAGGTAATAAAATTATGATGTGATGGAAAAAGTGAACTAATAATGTGAATCATGCTAATTATCCACAGAATGCATCACCCACTTAGTAGTGTTTTGAATATAAGGATATAGGGAATTATGATAACCAGTGCCCAAATCTAAAGGGTATTGATGATGATCAATATCAAAACCTATTAAGACCAGAAAAAATGAAAATATCATGACATCACTATTTCTAAGGAAGGGTGTGATAATGATTTTTGGAAGGTGCACAAACCATACACAATAGAACTGATAATGTCATGTTTAATTCATGATTTAACCACTCTATTATATCAAAAGTCTTTTTAAAGGGTATTATAGAACCACATAAAAATTGGATGATGAGTTAGTTTTATAAAACCCCAATTTAATTGTGATTATATCTTAAGTCTACAATTATTTTCTGGCTTATGTTATTGGGAATGATCTTCTATGAAATATTTTCATTATTTCAGTAGTTGAATTTGATGTTATTTAGGGCATGGATTTTTTTTCTTTATATAAATCCTACATAAATTATTAACAATACTATGTTATGTTTTATATTATTAAAAAATAATTCACCTCTTATGAGTGTGATTGAAAACTTTTAATGGATATTAAAATTTTCATATGGGTTATAATTCAATTTAATATGGTTCATTTATCTCAGATGGTTAGTGGGAAACTCAACATTGAAGATATGCCTATTAGGTGGGATTTTATTAATGACTTTCCAAAATATTTTCCTACTCTTCCAAAAAACCATAATGTAACATTATCATATATTACTCATACATGGTGATATTACTATTTCCAAGACTTCATATAGAATGGTATTAATTGAGTTTCTAGAATTAAAGATGAATATCACGGAGAATTTTAAATATGTATTCATTTTTTCCAAGTGCTTCACATTGAGATGTGCCTTTTCTATTTATTAAGAATAAATAAAGATCAATGAGACTTTTACTTTATTACATAAAAATAAAAAAAAATAACTTTAGATAATAGGTATCCACTACCATATATTGATGGATTTTTTTTTAAACTCCATTGAGATCAATACATTTCACAGATTGATCCTCATTATGGATATCATCAACTGAGTTTGCAAAAGAAATATATATACAAGAAATGATTTCATACAAGTTATGGACACAATGAGTTTATAATGATTTTAATTTTCTATAATAATTCTTTAGTTATCTTCATTAATTTAAGGACTAAAAAATTAGTAGATTATCTTGATATATTTGTGGTGGAGTTTATAGATGATATTGTTATTTATTTAAAGATTATGGAAGAGAATACATATCATTTTTTAATTGTAATATAGACATTGAGGAAGGATACTATTTATAAAAAAATACCAATTGTTCATTTTTTTAATTCAAAATTTCATTCCTAGGTAATATAATTTTACATCAATGTATATCAATAAGCCCTGAATAGACATTAGTTACTGAACATGGTCCCCAAAAAATCTATGATAGGAATATATAGTTTTATTAGTATGTATATATATTATTTCTTCATTTTTTTGAATTTTTCAGGGATATATAATACACACACCAAGTCCACTTAGAACGGATTCAATTTTATTTGTACGGATAAATGTGGTGATTGTTTTGAGGATGTCAAGATAAGGCAAGTTAGTTCACATGTGTTTACAATACCTAATAGTAATGAAGGTTTTTTATTCTATAGTGATTCATCAATAATGGTTCATGGATGTTATCTACAGACAAATGAAATGGTTATAGATAATTCCTCAAAAAATTGATGTTACCTGATAAAAAGTATTTAATTCATGATTTAGGGAGAGTTTCATTAAGTTTGTCATTAATGATATATTGGCATTGACAAAATGGAGAATAGTATGAAATATATAGTGATAAATAAATTTAATTTCTATTTTAACTCCAAAAGAACTAAACATGCACCAACGATTATAGTTTGACCTAATTAAATATATTGATTACTCAATACATTTCCACCCTAGGAATGTGAACAAATATAAATATTCTATAATTCAAAATAATCATTCGATTTTTTATATGATGATGGTCACCAAAGATCATAAATATATGGATTTGAAAATAATTGGTCTTTAAATCATTAAATAAGGGGAGGATTCATATTTTTTCTTAAATAAGTATTTAAATAGTATTCTATGTAATGATTAAAGAGGTATAGAAGGAAGATATATAGATGAAAAAGATAGAGAGAAATTTTCTTGAGTTCAACCATGATTTTGATAGAATAGTATTGATCATGAATAATTTATGCGTCTCATAGGTAACATATTATAATATGCAGTTGATGGATGAAACTCATAGTTTTTCATTCTATATCCATCCCGCATGTATGAATATGTATAGAAAATTTATTGATTATTTCTAGAGGGGTTGGATGAAGAGATATATTTTATAGTGTTTCTCAGTGTTGGGTATTTCATCATGTATGACTTTTAGAAAAAAAATATAATGGGATGTTAAAAACATTACCCATATGACAATGTAAATGGAAAAACAACACAATGGATTTTATTTTTTGAATCCCAAAAACAACAAAAGGGAATATTGTAACATGTTCTGTAGTCTATCACCTTAAAAATCTAGTAAACCTTTTTACCATTATAAAATATTTTTTTCTATTAATATTTCTTCTTATATACTAATTACATGCTATTATTTTATGGTATACCAATATAAACCATATCTGATTGGGTTCCAAGGATTACTTTGATGACTTAGAGAAGTCTACATTTGGATCTATATATAGAGGTAAGTTTCAGAACTACTTATAATCCTTAGAAATATGATCATTCAAATAAGACCATTCAAAATCAATATGAGATGTTTAGAGAATACATTATGTAATTTAATGGTGGTTGTGATCAACACCATCCACTATTGGCATTTTCATACAATAATAGCATTCTCTACAGTATTCTGACGAATCTTTATGAAGACCACTATTGTAATATGTGTAGAGAGCTGACAGCCATCTATGAAGTTATAGAAATAAATCTATTGGGAACTAATCTACCTATGTAAATTCTAGGTAAGGTAATATCCATTAAAAATAGATAAAAATATCTCATATTCAGAAAAAATGTAATGCTTAGTATAATTATAAAATATAGAGTTTGACGTTGGTTATATGGTATTCCTAATAATATATCCCATGAAATGGATTGTGATGATATTTGGAAGGATGGGTACTAATCCTTATGTAAATCATCCATTTTGGATTTTTCGATTGAATTGTATATTTAGCTTATTTATTGGGGTTTACACAAATTACATCTCATGTTCATGATGTTTTCCATGTCTATATTTTAATCAAGTACATACATGATCCTTTACATATATTTATCTTTGTTTATGAACCATTAGAGAATGATCATTATTATGATGGGAAACGAGCAGATATTCTAGATCATATAGATAATGTGATACAAAATAATACCACTCACCTAGTCAATGTTTTTTAGATAGATCACCAATTTGAGGAAGATATATGGGAAACTATTTATCTAATGATAATGTAGAATCCCTATATGTTTTATCAATGTGATGAATTTTTTTTGGGGGGGGGGGATTTCATTGAAATAGGGGTATAATGTGACAAGGTGGTATTTTTATAAAATATTTCACTTGAAATTTTTTTAGCAATATCTTCATTTTCATGCAACACTAACACTACGAGAAAACCTTCGTTTAGCGGCGGTTTTAAAAACCGCCGCGAAATGCGTTTCGGGCTGGCATTTCGCAGCGGTTTTAAAAACAGCCGCGAAAAAACCGCCGCTAAACGACAAAAAAAATTTATTTTTTTTTAATTTTTTTTTTTATTTTTTTTTTAATTTTATTCGAGGATTAGTGGCGGTTTTTTAAAAAACCGCCGCAAAATAGCGGCGGTTTTGGTAAAACCGCCGTGAAATGAAATGAAAAAAATAAAAAAATGTGAGAAACCCTGAAATCACTAAAACGACCATAACTTTTGATCCGGGCGTCCGTTGAAGCGCCACGACCAGTAAAATCGAAGCTCATGAAGAGATATAGAGGCACATATAATCAAAACCGTGACACGTTCTATTTTGTGGACGATATTAGAGTTTTAAAAAAGTTGAAAAAGGTTCTCCAACTTCAAACGGCCATAACTTTCGCTTCGGGTGTCCGTTTGGGCTCTACCACATATCAAATCGAAGCCAGCGAAGAGAGCTACACTCCTGTTCGACAGAAGGAAGCTTCTTTCATGTTTTTCAACCCCAAAAACCCCTCTGAAGGCCTCCAAAACCCTTTTTCCGTCACCGGTGTCCCGTCGAACTTATCTTCAAACGGACCTAACTTTCGATCCACGTGTCAGTTCGGCCTCCTCCACCTTCCAGATCATAGCTCGTTCCATGAGATTCAGATTGACTGGTCGCGGCGCCCACATGCACTCTTAGATCATATGTTATGGCCTTTTTAGTGGGTATCAGGTTTGTTATATTTTTCAATGCCTCGTTTCTAGCACCCGTTCCCCGTCATCTTTTTTTAAAATGGTCGTAACATCCGATCCGCCTGTCCATTCGGACTCTTTCACCTTTCAGGTTGAATATCGTTTCAGGATCTTTGATTTGACAGGTCGCGGATCTAAAACGGACTCTCGGATCTTAAGTTATCTCCGTTAATGTGAGTCCAATGTTTTTGTCTCTTTATGACCGTTTTGACGGGTTTTAACGGTAGCTCCATTTATTACTGTTTATTTGGGTTTCCATGACTTGTTATCTTTATCAATGGTTTTTTGTGGGTTATTATGATGATTATGTTGAATTATTAACGAGTTTTCCAGAGTTGTCGCGAGTTTTCATGCGTTCTCATTCTTTCTAATACCTCATTCTTCATATGCTTCTCCATCCTTTTTCATGCATTTTCATGATTTTTCATCCCTTATCACGTCTTTTCATACTTTTTCATGTGTTTCCTTTATTATTTATTATTTATTATTTATAATATACTTTAATTTATTTATTATATATTATTTGTAACTGGTTATTTATTATTTATTCTTTATTCTTTATTCTTTATTCTTTATATTTATTAATTATTTATGTTTCTTTATTATTTATTCTTTATTCTTTATTCTTTATTCTTTATTCTTTATTAGTTATTTTCTATTTTTTATTTTTTATTATTTATTATTTATTATTTATATTTATTTATCATTTATATTTATTTATTATTTATTATTTATTATTTATATTTATTTATTATTTATTATTTATATTTATTTATTATTTGTTATTTATATTTATTTATTATTTGTTATTTATATTTATTTATATTTATTTATTATTTATTATTTATTATTTATTATTTATTATTTATTATTTATTATTTATTATTTATTATTTATTATTTATTATTTATTATTTATTATTTATATTTATATTTATTTCTTATTTCTTATTTATTATTTCTTATTTATTATTTATTATTTATATTTATTTATCATTTATATTTATTTATTATTTATTATTTATTATTTATATTTATTTATTATTTATATTTATTTATTATTTATTATTTATTCTTTATTCTTTATTCTTTATTCTTTATTCTTTAATATTTATTATTTATTATTTATTAATTATATTTATTTATTATTTATTATTTATTATTTATTATTTATTATTTATATTGATTTATTATTAATTATTTATTATTTATTATTTATTATTTATTATTTATTATTTATTATTTATTATTTATTCTTTATTGTTTATATTTATTTATTATTTATTATTTATTATTTATTATTTATTATTTATTATTTATTATTTATTATTTATTATTTATTATTTATTATTTATTATTTATTATTTATTATTTATTATTTATTATTTATTATTTATTATTTATTATTTATTATTTATTATTTATTATTTATTATTTATTATTTATTATTTATTATTTATTATTTATTATTTATTATTTATTATTTATTATTTATTATTTATCTTTATTTATTATTTATTATTTATTATTTATTATTTATATTTATTTATTATTTATATTTATTTATTATTTATTATTTATATTTATTATTTACTTATTATTTATTTATTATTTATTATTTATATTTATTTATTATTTATTATTTATTATTTATTATTTATTATTTATTATTTATTATTTATCATTTATTATTTATTATTTATCATTTATTATTTATTATTTATCATTTATGATTTATTATTTATTATTTAATATTTATTATTTATTATTTATTATTTATTATTTATGATTTATGATTTATGATTTATTATTTGTTATTTATCTTTATTTATTATTTATTATTTATTATTTATTATTTATTATTTATTATTTATTATTTATTATTTATTATTTATTATTTATTATTTATTATTTATTATTTATATTTATTTCTTATTTCTTATTTCTTATTTCTTATTTCTTATTTATAATTTATTATTTATATTTATTTATCAATTATATTTGTTTATTATTTATTACTTATTATTTATATTTATTTATTATGTATTATTTATATTTATTTATTAATTATTAATTATTAATTATTAATTATTATTTATTATTTATTATTTATTATTTATTATTTATTATTTATTATTTATTATTCATTATTAATTATTTATCTTTATTTATTATTTATTATTTATTATTTATTATTTATATTTATTTATTATTTATATTTATTTATTATTTATATTTATATTTATTATTTATTTATTATTTATTTATTATTTATTATTTATATTTATTTATTATTTATTATTTATTATTTATTATTTATTATTTATTACTTACTATTTATTATTTATCATTTATTATTTATTATTTATCATTTATTATTTATTATTTATTATTTATTATTTATTATTTATTATTTATTATTTATTATTTATTATTTATTATTTACATTTATTTATTATTTCTTATTTCTTATTTCTTATTTCTTATTTCTTATTTCTTATTTATTATTTATTATTTATATTTATTTGTCATTTATATTTATTTATAATTTATTCTTTATTATTTATAACTATTTATTATTTATATTTATTTATTATTTATTATTTATTTATTATTTATTATTTATTATTTATTATTTATTATTTATTATTTATTATTTATTATTTTATTATTTTATTATTTATTATTTATTATTTATATTTATTTATTATTTATTATTTATTATTTATATTAATTTATTATTAATTATTATTTATTTATAATTTATTATTTATTCTTTATTATTTATTATTTATCTTTATTTATTATTTATTATTTATTATTTATATTTATTTATTATTTATAATTTATATTTATTTATTATTTATTATTTATTATTTATTATTTATTATTTATTATTTATTATTTATTATTTATTATTTATTATTTATTATTTATTATTTATTATTTATTATTTATTATTTATTATTTATTATTTATTATTTATTATTTATTATATATTATTTATTATTTATTATTTATTATTTATTATCTATTATTTATTATTCGTTGTTTCTTATTTCTTATTTATTATTTATTATTTATTATTTATTATTTATTATTTATTATTATCGAGTTTATATCTATTATTTATGTATTATTTGTTTTTTCAATTGATATATATAAGTATATTAATTTCTCTTTATTAACCACATGGCGAGCTTGCTGGAGTGGTAAAGTCTTTGAAAAATATGCAAGAGGTTAGGGGTTCAAATCTCACCAGACGCAGGATTTATTTATATTGCATGGGCATGCATGGGCATGCATGTGCATGTGCAGGTGCATGGGATGTGCATGCATGGATAAATAAAGTAAATAAAATAAATACGAAATAAAATAAATAAATAAAATAAATACGAAATAAAATAAATACGAAATAAAATAAATAAATAAATAAATAAATAAATAAATAACTAAATAACTAACTAAATAACTAAATAAATAACTAAACTAAATAACTAAACTAAATAACTAAAATAAAATAAATAAATAAAATAAATAAATAAAATAAATAAATAAAATAAATAAATAAACTAAATAAATAAATAAGTAAATAAGTAAATAAGTAAATAAGTAAATAAGTAAATAAATAAATAAATAAATAACTAAATAACTAAATAACTAAATAACTAAATAACTAAATAGGTAAATAACTAAATAACTAAATAGGTAAATAAATTAATAAATAAAATTAAAAAAAATTAAAAAAAATTAAAAAAAATTAAAAAAAATTAAAAAAATTAAAAAAAATTAAAAAAAAACCGCCGCTAAAAAACTGCCGCGAAACGTTCTGTGAAAAAAAAACGCCGCTAAATTCCTTTTTTGTCGTAGTGTGAGTTTAAACGAACAACATCACATTATTGAATAATTATATTTATGTTATGGTATAGTAATTTGATTGAAAGCTATGAATATTAATAACTAAATTATAAAAATTATATGATCTACAAAATTATAAAATTAATTCATTAGTTATAAAATAATAAGAATGAAAAACAAAAAAAAATGGAAATAAAATTTCTATTTCTTCTTAATGGAATAATTTTATACATGTAATTTGTTTTTTATTAAATTAATCACTATTAATTAATTATTTAAATGAAAATTATATATTATTTTCATGAATTGATATTTTAAACATTCAAAAAATTGATTCTTAGAATATATAAGAATAAATCATCTTTTATAATTAAAAAAATTCGAAAAAGCATACTTTTGTCATATTTTGCGCACTGATTTTAATATTAATATATTCTATTTATATGTAATGAATTAGATAAAAAAAATTACATATTGAAGATCAATATTTTCAAATTTGGTAAATATATATCTTTTACTTTTGGTAAATAGGAATTGAAACCATGGTAAAATATATCACCTCCTGAAAGAGAAAATTTGTAAAATCATTATTAAAATTACGTGGTAGGTCCATAATTATTCATGAAAATGATTAATGGATTAAATTAATTTTTCCCACATCTCATTAGGCTTTATATAATTATCATAAATAGAAAATTTTCATTAAAAAATACATTATTTTAAATTATATGAATTGTTTACCCAATTCATGCCCAAGGAAATTTATTAAATCCAGATGTATATAGTAGAAAGAACAAGATGTAATGCACTTACACCATTAGAAATTTATAGAAACAACAGACTGAAATTATGAGTCAAACAGGAAAAAACCTTATAAAATTATTCACCTTCTCTCTAGATTGCTATATGAAATAGCCTCATATCATGCTATAAATTGGCATGAATCCAAAGCAACTCTGGCACCCCCAAAGTGTAGGTTCGCAACCATCATGGACCATGCCATTTCGTATATGGAACCCGCTGAAATATCCTTGTGCAATTGATTTAGATAAAGAATAACAGGCATCTAAAAGAATAAAAGAGCAGGGGGAATCACAATCATCAATTAGCCAAAATAAATAATGAGCTAAAAACTAGGAAGGATGAAGTCTTCTAATGGAACCAACCACAAATAAGAGGAAGAAGAGGAGAGCAATACAAAAGAAAAAATGCATGAAAACCCACATTCTAGAAACCAATGAGAGCAACCTGAGACCGCTACAATGATTCATTGCCTGTGGATCTCATTTAAATTTAATATTGGATACTTTTTAAATATATTATCCATTTTGATGAATATCCTCTTAATGAGAACAAGATAGGCATCAACTGACATCTCTCTATTTTTATACTATCTAAAAGCAGTTTTATCATTCTCTTCCATCCATGAGTCACAAAGATAAGTGTCTTTTATTACAATAGCTCGTATTAAAATGTCACGAAGCTAACACAATAATGACAACATAAACAAAAAGGAATCTAGAAGAACCAATAACAAAGGCCTCCATGCCTGGAACTAGTCACGCTCCTATCCACCTGCTTCTGAAGCTCCATTGTCGTATGGTTCAACTGCCTGAAGTTGAGCTCTCCCATATCCACCTGTTTCATGTGCTCGGGGTGGACCTCATGGTGGTGGTGGAAACTCTTTGAAGCGTCGCACACCACCGGTTGTACAGCCATCTCCTCTGCTCCGGTCAGGTAGGTTCCTTTACTGCATACTGCTCATCTGCTGGACAGGTTGGGTAGTCTCGATCCAAGTGACCCTTCTTACCGCATGCATAGCACTTCCTGCTCCTCATATGGCTGGATCTGTCTCCACCCCGGGTGCCTTGCACTACCGAACCTATACCACGAGGACCCCCACCTATTGTCCTGGTCCACTTGGAGCTCTACATCATCTGTCTACTGCCTATAGATGACCCGGCTACTGACAGAAAACCCAGCAACAAAGGCAACAGCTCCTGAGCACGCTCATTGTGTAGAGTCACTGGTATAAACTCCACCTTGAAGAAAGTCTCGAATTCTCACCAGGTGAAGGTCACTTCATCGCAAAACTGGAGCATCTGGCTCCACCACCTCTCAAATACTTCCTGAAAGAGACTAACAGCAAGGTACACCACCAAGTCAGCAGGTGTCCTAGTTGTGTGGAAATCTCATGCTACAAAATCCAGCCAGTGCTCAGCCGTCTGAAAATCTGACTCGCCTTGAAACCTCAGAGGCCTCTGACTCTAGAATTGGTGCATCACACTCAAGTAGCGTGCACTCTCTGCTGGAGTCTGATCTAGAAGAGGGCCCTATACTAAGGCCTCGTTTCTCAACAGCCTGTCAGTACGTACAACTGGCGGGGCTCTAGTTGATCGTCTGTGGGAAAGCATCCTGAAAGAATAGATGTGACATGGTCAAAATACAATACCTGGTGAGGTGACCTAGTTTGATATGATTTAAAATAAACTTTTTAAAACACACACGCAATCAGTGTTTTTGTGCACTGAGTTGGAAATCGGAAGTCAGGGTCCTAGTGTATGGATACATCGGCTGCCCACACCAACACTGGACTCCTTGAACTGATGACCACACTTAGTACCCTTAACACTATTTCTTCACAGAAATAAAATATCAGAGTCCTAATTTTTGTAGTAAAACTGACACCTCTGATACCAATTTTTCATGACCCGTCCCCCGGGGCCCGTGTCATAACTACCCCAAGTCTGCCTTCCATAGGCTAGGGGCTGGCGACTAGCACCAAAGGCGTAAATCCCTATAACTAGGAAGGCATTGCCTTTATAAAACGTAAACACACTTAGACAACCAGAGTACAAGTGGAAGTAAATGATAAGTAAAGAAGTAACAGGGGTTCTGAAAGTACAAAGGGGGTCAGAAATACATGCCCAATAGTAAAGTAAAAGGAAAAGAAAAAAAAGCAGGAAGGTGTCAAGATGCTACTGGATCATCCTCTGGAGTTCCTACCTAACAGGTAGGTATAGATGGACACCTCATCTTTCCATGTCTGTTTGTCACCTTCGGGTACCGTCTCGTTGTGAAGTCCACCTCCGGGTACCGTCCAGCTCTACAAGCCTCAACCACGATCAGTGTTGTCTATCGTCTACATCCAACACAACGAGGAGCGGGCATAGCCCGTGCGGGGGTGAGTATAACGATACTCATAAGGGACCCTAATACCCTCAAGGTCTCACTAAAACCAACAAGGATAAACCACAAGGAAAGATCTAAACAGATAACCTTTACTTAGGTATATTCCCATACATATACCTCAGTTATCAAGTAACCCATGTCAATCATGAGGTAAACACAAAGGTCATAGACTCAACTCAAACCAGGATTTTTATTCTTGATGATGAAAAAACGGATACTAGAGAACTCCTCCATTGTTGAGAACAGTAGTCATGCCATGACTCCGAGGTGCCACTCACTAACCATATACTGCTAGGGTACTCCTCCACTATCGAGTACCGCGAGTCTGCCACCCCAACACAGTAGTGATCCCCCTACTAGCCTACAGAGGTACTCCTCCTATTGAGTATCACAGGTCTTCCATCCCAACATTGTAGAGCTCTCTACTATGGGTCTGCCACCCCAACATAGTAGTGCCCCCCACTGGGTTAGTCAAGTAACTCCGATACGAATCGGAGAAGCAGTCATCAGGTCTCAACCAACTACAAGGTCACCGTACTCCATATGCTCGTCTCCAGGAGGATCTGATCCACGAGCTACTAGTCGAAACTCCATGTGTCATGAAGTTATTCGAATAAGTGTCTCAATGTACCACCTCGTCATAGGGGTCTCAACGCAACAGACGGCGCGTCAATCAGACGACCGGTCTGTGAGTTATTACCATTTCTGTTCCAGGGGCCTGGTTGGATTTCAGGTACAATCCAACCCGGCCATACACCCACTATGTCCAAACCTCAGGTGAAGTATTCCAAAAGAACCATCTCAACAAGAGTAATCCAACATAGTTGACGACACGTCAATCGGGCGTCCGGTCCTTATGTTATAAGTATTTCCCCTCAGAGGGCCCAGTTGGTTTTAGGCTCAAACCAATCCGAATGTATCCAAATCACACTGAAACCTTAAGGGTAATGTAAAACAATGACCATCTCGATCAAAGGAATCCTACGCAACTGACGGTGCGTCGATTGGAGGTCTGTATCTCAAGATATGGTAGTTTAACTTAAAACGGTCCAAAAATAGTCGGTATGGGCCCGGTCCGTCCCGGCCCAACACCCCCTGGGTCGGCCCGAACTAGGTCGACCCATCCTGGGGCTAGGTCCAGCCCAGTTGGGTGCGGCCTGGCCTGGCTGGCTGCATCCCAGCCCGGTTGGTGCGGCCCGGCGCACGTGGCCCACGCTGCTGGCCGCGTGGCTGGCCGACCAGGGGGGATAGCGGCGCCCAGTGGGGCCCGCCTTAGTCACTGGTCGGGGGGTGTTACACCCCCTGGTTTTTTCGATATGGCTGGCCCTTGGGTAACCGCAGGACCTCCCTCGGGTCCCGCCTCTTTGTGGAACCGGCGGCTGACATAGCCGGCCACCCTTCGAGATCCCACGTGGCCTTAGGCTGCGACATTGTTCAACCGGTACGGCGCGATGACACTGCACCCCGCCACTACGGTCCCTTGAAGCTCTGGCGCGGCGCAATAACACTACGGCCCTCCAACGCTGCCCGCCCTGGCCACGGATCATCTCTACTCCGCGCGGCACGTCGGTGCCATGCCTTTGTGGTGACCCAATAATCATGCGCTGACGATCTACTTGTGGTCAGCCCATCACCGGACGGTTCTTCGCAGTCTGTCTCCATCGTCCAAAAACAAAAAACGAGAGGGGAAGGGTTAGACTATGTTCGTGCGGTCCATCCCTTCCTCGTCAATATGGTATCATGTAGCCAAACGAAACTCAAGAATTGGAGAACGATGATGAACGGTATTAAAACTTGAACATAACAACCCCTACCTCAAGGTTTTTCGTTCGTTGACAATATTGTGAAAGGGTGGAGTCAGCTCGTTGACATCGTTTCAAGGGAGGATATGAAGGTGATGATGATCATTGGCATTCATCGCTTCCGCAAAGGCCTTCGATCCTTGATCAAGCATCGTTTTTTGGAGATCCGGCGGAGGGAAAACTATTCTTCGTGAAGGGTGGTTCACAAGAGCTCTCACTCAGACATTTCCCTCAACACAACAAGTGCCAACCAAATTAAAATAAGGCTACCCCTTATTTTAATTACACATTCCTAGCATTCAAAATTCAAAACCATTAATTAAATAATTAAAGTGTTTGAATGCGTTGATTATCTTATGTTGGCAAAATTTAATGAATGAGTGGAAGGTATAAAGGCTACAATATTTAAGAGGAGGATAACGTAATTCAAGGGGTAATAATGTGGGGTTTAGGGAGTTGAGGGGGAGGTGAGGATTTAAGGTCTTATGTGGGCCTCACCACACTAAACCCTCCCATGGGAGGTTATGTGGGTTTGGGCCTCCACCACTAACTCCCCCTTTGTAGGATATTAACCACCTTCAACAAATAAAATTTGTAGACAACAAATTTTATTTCTTTTATTCTAAATCCACAATTATTAATCCTCAACCTGCTCAAAACACAACTACAGTAAAGGTCCTCTTAAGAAATTACTGGTGTTGTGAGTTCATCGGTGCCCTTAGATTTCAATTCTGAGTACCGGTTCGAAAGATAGAAAAACCCTCTCGTTCATTTACTGAACGTACCTGAGCTAAACTTCAGAAATTGATTCCGGGCACACCGGGCCTTGGAATCAAGTGCTGTCAGAAGCCATAGACTCGTCAAATTCCAATGCAATTAAGAAAAAAAAATTCTTGAAATTTCTAGGTCTTTACAGATATCGTCATCAAAACTTATCTATATTTCCTATGATCATGTAATGCATAAATTTCCATGAAACAATTTCATTTTTATGGATTATTTATGCTATGATGGAATTTAGAATATTTTCATGTTCATGTAGAAGGTATATACATGGGTTTTCAATATTATATGGGTGGGGAAGATTTTAATTTTCATCCAATTTATTTTTTAAATGTTTTATATCATAGGTTATTATATGTAATTTAAATTAATTTGAACACAATCAACTATGGTACACTACCCAATATGTTTATGGGAATGTGTGAAAAACATATCCATAGTGTCAACGGTTTCTTTCTAATATATGATGAAAATCATGGTTGTAAGACATGATATAAGAAATAATTTTCTATACTTATGTATATACCAAAATATTATTTCATATATCAATGTTATTGAAATTTATGATGTACCATTTCAAGGGATTATGATAATTATCTCTTATTTCAACTCTATTATTGATCATTTCTCATGATATGTAATAATCTGTATGTCATGATTCACATTTTATTATTTATATTTAATACTTTATGATTTTATTATATTATATCACTGCATAGTAATTGTGTTAACTTACTCACATGTTTATGTTATATTAATTTATTATATTTCATAGTTGTCACAAATATTATCCCTTTACGTAGAATTTGACATCACCCTTTCTTATGTTTCTATTCTATAAGAAATGTGGATGATTATTTTGTATGAAATTTATATATGGGTAACACTTTTAAATATTATTCATTTTAAATTATGATGATTATTTGAAAAAATATGATAGTTATGTATGTATTCCCAAAATTCTATATGTTACTATATCAACCCTAGCCTTGTACACATGTTATTAAATTTTTTAAGCCTAATTGACCATCAAATACATACCAAGGATATAAAAGTGTACTATATTTGAAAGACTATTTACATAACCTGAAAAAATGAAACTAGTATAAAAAATATTGTTATTAATATTCATAATTAACTCATAACTTATTTTGAGCTCTTAAAAATTCAATTGATAACCTGGGAAAATACATACACAAAAAGGGGTGAGCTAAAAAGGCTAGTAAGGGGAAAACATGAGAGTGAATCATAAGTCATGATTTAGAAGTAATAAAATGATAACATAAAAGGCATGTATCATGAATTAACATATTCAAGAATAAAATATAAAACATGGAATCAAATTATCATGGAATCATATGATGGTGGAAGTAACATATTACATTCCATAAACACGAGTCATGGATAACCAAAAATACTATATCACATTGTGGAAATAGTCCAATAATTGACTAGGTATGCTCTATAATACCACAAAAACATCTCATGAGACTAAACATTACCCATTATATTGAGAGATATATTTTTTCACCCATCTTAACAAGGTTAGGCATATGTGTTCCACCTAAAGAATAAAATATAAGTAATAAGCAAAAGGGATACCCATTGAAAAAATGGGTTCTGAAATCATGTCATAAGGAATAACAAATAGGAATATCATTATTATTTAAAATAAATAAGGTATAATATCATTATTAGACATTCATAAAATAAAAATTTCATATTTAATGATATATTATATCCAAATGAACTATAATATTTAGAAAATAGTGGTTAGGTAACATTAAAAAATTTCTAATTAAGCATGGTTTTTTGTATAAAGGTAATGTATATTTAAAAATGTGAAAGAGATTAATATTTTACACAAAACTAAAAGTGAAATCATGAGTTTTTATCCTGATAAAATGATTTATTTTTAAAAATATTGGTGGTGTAAAATTTTTTATAGTGTGTACCTGGAAATGGGTAAGAAAAAGAAAATTTCCCTGTAATTGGGTTTGCTTATTGAGAGGAATTGAGAAGGGATCCTTTTAAAACATCTATTTACAAATAAATACAGATAAATTTAGGTGGATAAATATTATTGGATCATTTAAGAATAAAGTAGGAGATTTATAAATTAATAATGAAGAATTTATTTGGGGAAAACTAGGGGAATGAGTAACCTAATGGAAAATATATTTTTTGGAGAGATGTCTTAGCTTATGTCTGAATGTGTTCTACATTTTAACATAATATCCAAGATGATAAAGTTATATTCATTAAAAATTTATTTCATAACCTACTCATCAAAAATTTATAATAAATTTATTATGTTCATTTATGGTCATTTCAAAACATAAAAAAGTTTAGTTTAGTCATTCATGTAGTGTTTGTTTCATGGTTTAATGATCATTTCACTTATATATAATTAGGGAAGTTCATTTAAATTGTAATAGAAATAAAAAAGTTAATATATATGGAATCCATGAACTTCATGAAGATTAAATTATCTTATGTAGATTTTTTTTTGAAATGAATATGATTCATATAATAAAGTGTTAATGACATGTGTCTAGTTCATTTTGGTGATTTCACAAATGATCACGAACTAGTTTATTTTTATATATAATATTTTGACCATATATTAATAATATAATTTGATGACATATATAGTTTACATTTTTATGTCATTTTAAAAAATAATATTTGATTTTTAACCTATCTTAAAAATGGTAATGGTTAACGAAAACTCATCATCCACAAATGTGATAAACCGACCTACCAAAATGGATGTTTTCTTTTTTAGAAAGAAATGATAAGATACGAGATTTGATGTTTTATATTCCATTAAATCTAAAAAATTTCAGTATATATATATATGATACTATATATATCTCGAATCTTTTTATAGGGGTGAGGGTAAGGTAGAAGGAAGAATGAATTCTGAAGAGAAAAAATGAGGATTTTCCATCTTGAATATCATCACGATGAAAACGTCTTCACAATGCTTGGTATTGGTCTTCAAGTTAAATAAAAAACTCTAATAAGTGGGTAATAGGATTGGGATAGTAATTTTATATAATATTTGTAGCCTCTAAATCATATAAGGTGTACGGAGAAGGGGTGGTGATTGATGGTATTTATAAGGGGATGAGATGTTTTTTTATTATTATACTCATTTTTTATTATATTTGATGTAAAATATCTATATTCTACATTATTGAGTATATATATTGTAAATAGTTCATTTTATTTTGTGCTAATGGGTACATATATCATCCATGAATAAAAAAACATGTATTTGGATTAAAATGAAAAAAATTATAAATTCGTATATTTCATTATTCACCCAAAGTTAAACTATTTTAGAAAAGTAATAAATTTTAACAATGAACATATATCATCATGTATATGTCATATATAGACTCCATTTTATTCAAATAAAATTATATTTATGTAAATTTTAATTTATAAATAAGTTTTTTATTTAATCAAAAAATAAATATTATTATATTTTAATTTGTTTTATAGAACATTGAAAACATATTTATGGTATTATAAAATTATTTTATCTTTATAATAAAACATAATATTTATTTGTGATTATATTTTATATAAAAAAATTATTTTAAATGATTATATTTATTATAAATTTTTTATTAAAACATTTATGTTTTATAAAAATAAAAATAATAAAATTATAATTTTTATACATTTATTTACCTATATCATGATATGAATATATAATATTTTCATTTCATAGGATAAATAATAATAATTTTACATTTCTATAGGTGTGGTTACTATTCTAACAGTCAGATTACTATTCCTAACATTTAAACTATCTAAGAACCATATTACTATTTTAACACTAATATTTATAATGGAAATATGTATCACCTACTTCCTATAAATACTACTTCTTCCATTCATTCATCATTCAATTTTATATTCTCCAATGTTTATATATAAATTCAAATTTATAATGAATATTTTATAACTAAAATTATTTTTTATTTATATATCATTGTTCGTGAGTGTTTTTATTCTAGTAGATAGAGCATATCAAAATATTACAACTCTTATTCCCTGATTTTCTATTTATTTTACCACTATAATATATGGAATTATAATTATGTTATTTATAAAATAATATATCATTATTTATTTATAATAATTACAATTTTGGTTTATCTAGGTGGTCTTTGTGCATTTATAATACATGGCATAATTATATGAAGGGAAATTCAACTGTTAAAATTCTTATTTTTACAGTTGTGTGGTGAATTTTTTTTATAATATTATAAATATTCATTAAAATGATGTTATATGTATTCTTGTTCACATTGTCTTGTATCATTTTATATCAATATGGGGTATCTTATTTGAGTGATTATGGAATAAATAATAAGCCGGTATAACATAAAAAATTATCCAATGTGATGTAATAAAAACAAAAAATATCATCAGTTAAATTGATGTTGTAATAATATAGGATACCATTTGATAGATTTTATTTATCACACGAGTTGTTAATATTATTACTATGTATTGATACTAACAGTAACATTTATTTTTTTATTCAATTTTTATAATAATAATAACCCAAAAAAACATTGGATGTAATTGAGTATAAAAAGATTTTCTCAATGAAAAACCAAACATGTTCACGGATGGAGTACTAAATACATTAAGGAAAATTTCCCTAATTTCTACAGATAATTAAAATAGATGAAACCATGTGGATTTAAAAATAATTCAATGAAATGAAAAATAATTAATTGAGTCACATTGGTAAAAATACCCACCCTAATTTTGTGGTTATTTTGATCCTATAGTCTTTTGTCCATTGATCAACGCAATGAAAATGTAATTTTTTATTTTTCATTACTCATTAAATAAATATATTTTTTCCATTGATAATTTTTAATATTATGTAAATAAAATTTGGACCCCAATAAATAAAATAATGGAAAAATAAATTGAATCCAACTAATTAAATGAGTTTAAGAAAACAACTTTTATTAGATATTTTTATTAAACACTTAATACAAAAAGAGATAGAATTCATTGAGATAAATTTATATGTTATATAAAATGGTAGTTGACCTAAACCATCATTGAATCCAATCAAAGTTTAATATTTATATTCCTATTAACTACAGTATATGTGGGAATCTAGGTTGAACCCACATGGAATGTAATTTTGTCCATTAATCTTTTAAAACCATCTATGGAAACTCTAATGTTGTCTGCAATGGAGTGAACATTCTATTTTTCACATTTAATATTTTGTTTATTGTAAGGCACAAATGAAGCAACAAATTGTTTTAGTTTTTGATCTAAACTGTATCAATATAAGGAACAGGCTAAAAACAGTAACAAAGAAATAAAACCCTAAAGAGTGAACAATTTATAGAAATATGTCTAGGGAAAATATCAACTCTACTGGTTTTGGAAAAATTCCTTATCCAGATATTATTTACAACTAATATCACTGAAATGAGTG
The DNA here is from genome assembly GCA_963277665.1 of Viscum album. Lineage (NCBI taxonomy): Eukaryota > Viridiplantae > Streptophyta > Magnoliopsida > Santalales > Viscaceae > Viscum > Viscum album. The sequence goes on along the minus strand of OY728148.1, from coordinate 1,345,583,042 downwards.
ATTTATATCCCTCTCTAGGAGATAAATCAATCAAGGAAACCAATTTCAGTGTTCACCACTCCTAGATTAATCAACTTGGAAATTATGGTTTGAAAATATTACAGAACAAGCTCGTCGTATGTTCTGTATTCTTTATTTTCAATTCAAATGATTAATGAAATTATTCCCCTGTCAAACTAACCAATTAAATGTGGAATTTACAAGATTAATTATTGGTGATATGTTTCAATTGACTCCAATCATAACGGATCTCTCCAATCTATGTCAATAACATTTAAAATGATAAAGAGAAGGGAAAAAGAAAGATTAACCAGTAGATTGAATTTAAACCCCGAACTAGAAGTATTTATCCTAACATTGTTTCAATTACATATAATAAAATAATACAATTATACTGAAAGAGAATTAAAAGAAAATAGAGGAGGAAAACTCCCTCTGCTCGTATGAATCACTGCTGCTCCTGGACCTCGGAACACTAATGAGTGGCTCTCTGAGGAGTGCACCAGGTTCATTACTCTCCTTTGAGTGAACAATCGAATTGATTCCTTGCTCGAGTATGGTTTTTTCATCAAATTAATTAACATCCTTTAAAATTATACTGCATCACTATTTTTATACCCTCCATCATCTACTATTTGTCACCCACCATCTTTAATCGACATAGTATGTTTCTTAAATGCGCACTGCACAAGTGTGTTTTTTCTTGACAGACACATCACACTAATTTTTCTCAGGTAACTAACTCCCTCTAAGTTAGTTAAGTAAATCTGGATGGGAACTCACTTAATGAATGAACCTTAAAAAATTAGAATAGAAAAATAACTAAATATTTCAACGTTAAAAATTTTACTTTTCTAAACAAATGTTAAATGAAAAATTAAATAATTATTAGTTATTAATTATTATTTTTACAATTTAATATTTATTTACATTATTAATATTCTTAGTAATTAGTTTTTTATATTCTAAAATATATTATTAATTAAATTAATTAAATTGATTATATTATTTTATTTATTACTTTTAGTACTATAATTTTAATTAATTAAAAAGTTAAAATTAATTTGATTATTTTAATTATTATTTATATTTTAACATTACTTAAATTGTATAAATATTTTATTCTATAATCTATTTTTATATCTTTATTTTATTTTATGATTTATTAATTATTTATTATAATCATTTTAAATTAAATTTTTTATAAATTTTTTATTTTTAATATTTATTATTAACATTATTTTTAATTTGGTTTATCCCTTCCCCCATGTTCATATTCTTTTGTGCCACATGGTGGGAAGAAGGGTTTAGTGTCTTCTTCAAGATGGATCCAACCATCGGTGATCCCTGGTTCCTCAGTTTCCTTCAAACAGTGGCATCGTACCAGCTCGGACAGCCTCCTCCTACTTCTCCACGAAAGCATCCAGACCTCCTCGCGGCGGACATGTCTAAATCCTTATGTGGTTGGCCTTTCATCATCATTAAGACAATGCGGAAACTCACTTCTGTAGCTTCATCACAGCAAATAGCGATGCTCCACTTCATCATGTTTCGGACAACAAAATCTTCGGGTACTCCGCAGCGGGGCCAGGACGACGTGCTTCTCAAGCGTCAGCACTCCAAGAGAGAAGATAACATGTTATGGTGTTCATCAGCGATATAAGAATCCAATCACTCATCCCTACAGCTACTAGTGGTGGCTTATCCCAGCTCCTCCCGATTGGCAGTTCCATTCAGATCCAAATTTGTGATAAGATTCAAGATTTTGTGGTGTTAAATCAAAAGTGTGTGGAGTTTGTGTTTTGGGTAGGATAGAGAAGAAATGGAGAAAAATAATCCATGGAGTCATAACAGTGTAGATCAGTGAAGAATGTTTTTCAGGTCTAAGTTCAAATATTGATTGATTCGGTCTGTGAAAAGTGATATTGTACTGCTGGATGGATTTGCAAGAGATGGTATGAAGGTTATGGCACCAGTTTTGGTGAAAATGGAGACACTGGTAGCAGACAGTTATGGTGAGACCATAGAATTGTATTACAATGGCAGCGACATAGAAAATAATGACTGAGGAAGGTCTAGAAAAGGTGTCAAGTGAAGCGGTGACTATGAGATGGCAAAGGTGGAGTTACTATGTCACTGTAACAAAATGAACTGGTAGTAGGAGAGTATGGTGAGACCGTGAAGATACGGTGTGTGGTGGCACCCTAAAATGAAATAGTTGTTGTGACACTGTGATGCTGCAAAATAAATAGAGTAAATAAATTAAATTAAAATATATAAAAAATAAGAACAAAATAATTAGTAAAAACTAAAACTGAAATAAAATAATTGAAAACTTAATTGCAACATAAACATTAATAAATTTATAAAAAAAATAAGATTAAGTTAAATTTTTAATGACTTAAATAGCCATAACTTAAATTATTACTATACTAAAAATTGAATTTAGAAAAAATTAAATTATTAAAAGTTAATATTAAATTAAAACAACAATAAAACAAAGTTTAGTTATTCGTAAAAGACTATTGTTTCAAATTAATTAAATAAATCAGATAACTATTATTTGATTAGTCTATTTATGATAATTAATTATGTTGATGAAATTAAGAAAGAGTAGAACATTTTTAAAATTAAATTAATAAATAATAAATTATTAAATGACAAAAAAAGATTAGATTATGTTATATTAATTAAGATTTTTTACATGCAATGTTAAATTAAAACATCATTATCTAAGTGTTAAATCATAATTAATTAATTAGATAATTAATGTTAAATTATTAACTATGCAGAACAAAAACAACAATCTAAATAAAAAGTTATTAGTCTATAAAATTAATGTAAGAAATAAATTTATTATTTTAAAGCTTATAATACATGATTAATTATAAAAATTGACTAATTATTAATGTTGATAATAAAAATACAAAAAATCCATTATTTATTAAAAAAGTGTTAAAATAAACAATTTAATTGATAAAAATTAATTAAAAAGATGTGGAAAAACATGTGTTTTTAAGGCCACATCAGTTGTAATAAATAAAAACTACAACAGTGGAATGTTATACTTCATGTTTTATCATAAATACTAAAAAAATTATGTCATTTATTTAGATTCCTAAAAACATGTTTCTTAAAAGAATTAAATACAAGTAAATTTAGTAGGTATGTTGAAATAGTTATATGATCAAAAAAGATGGAAATAAAAAATTTAGGCTCCCATTATTTTTTCTATTTTTTGTATATGAAGTGAAATTTAGGTTTTGTGGAAAATTATTTTTTAATTCTCATTGAATAAAAATATTATTTATCAAATACATTTAAAATGTGTGAAAAATAATATATGGGATTTCCTCTAAGGAAAAAATAAATGGTTCAACTCAAAAATATATAATCACTATTAATATTACATCCAGAGTTATATGAAGGGACCAGATAAAGAAATATATATAATGAAGTCTTAAACAAAAATAATTCCAACACTCCATTGCATCAATTATAATGAGTTTATACATTACACTAACTTATTCTCCAACAAAAGATCAATAATGATAATACATATCGTAACCCTTTAAATACAAGGTAGATTAAAAATGATTATACATTAAAAACTACTTAATTGGGTCATGATTATGATGTGGTGAAAATTACTCTCGTCATCTAGTGAAAATTCATAAATTTCATATTTTATTCTCATTCCACCGAATCCTTCATATTCATAAATATATCTAAGAGAATAAAATAAAAAAATATTATTAGATATAAAATAAAACTTGAAAATCATCGTGGTTTGATAATTACATCTAAATTCAATAACAAATATCAGATATAATTTTTTATGAATGATGTTTCTATAAATTATACAATTCTTCCCTTAGTTTTAAATGATTTAATTGTGGTATTTGATTTGGTTTCTCTATATATTTCCCATATTAATATCTAGGATAAAAAAGATAGATTATATTTCCTAAATAATACAATAATAATATATTATTTCAATCACGATTATAAACTGACTATAGAATCTACTAACCTTTTATGGTTCTTGATATATAAAAATGGGTTTTATTTAACTCAAATGGTATGGGAAACCCAAAATTAAAATATTTATATTATGTGTGAACTTATCAATATAATTCTAAAAGATATTTATTGTATTAATCTATTACATGACGTAGAGGTTTAAAAATATCTCCAGTACGTTAATGTCAAAATATCATAGACACTTACAAAATTTCCTTGATTATATTACAAGAATTAATGGATAGACTCTAGAAGAATTCTTATAAGGGTATTATATTCTCAATTTCATTCATATATGTCTTGTTCTATTTACTCTTCGCATCCCAGTTTTTCTCTAATATTTAACATTGATATAGATATCATCAATTAAGGGTTAAATTTGATATAATATCTAATATATCCTTTGATTGATGATATAAACACTATGATTTCATAGGGATACCATTCAAACAGTGAAATTCCATGAAAGTCATTATATATATGATTTATATATTTTCTCATGATTTCAATGAACAATTTGAGGAAGTATATATAGATAATATTTTCAAATATTCCATGGGTAATGTATATCATAAACACTATTTGATTATTTTATTTATATATGTTGGTAAAATATAAATGTGAATCCTATTTCACCAATTGTGAATTCTTTATACTAAAATATCATTCATATGGCTTGAAATAGAAAATCAAGGTTATTTCTATGGATCCTTAAAATATATAATAAATTTATGAGTATAAAATATGAACCAATGTAATATAAATCCATTTTTCACATGATAGGATGGATAATATTGATGGATTATGATAAATAATTACATTATTCATATCCTCAAATGTAGTTAACTCATAATGGAATCAAGTTCCTTGGGAAAGATGAGTGAGAAAAATAATTAATGGATATTTAAAAAGGTTACACACTACATATATAATCATAATAAAATTTAATGTATAAGGGTTTTTATATAAATTAATAAATAAATGGAGGGTTTGGGATGAGTATTCCTTTAAATGATATGGTGGTAGTGTATGCCTCAAATTAATTATTGAAGCATGAGAAAAATTACCTAATGCATTATCTATTTCTAGTAGTGGTTATATATCCATTATAGATATAGAGTAATTATTTATATAGTTATGTGAGTTAAATATATACTAATAATTAGATATTATGACATATATTAATATTTGAGGTGTTAAATGGTCACCAAATGTGATTTTTGGAGTTGATCGTGGACTATGACTAGTTAAAAAATTATGACAATTGGAACTTTAATAAGCTGAATAATACTCCATGTATTAATGATTGCACTACCATAATTATGAAGAAAATGTATATAATACCCATAATATTTGATTTTTAATTGATAAACCTTGAATTAATAATGGATAATTAAAAATCCTCTAACACCCTAAATTTATAATATATGATTACCTATAAATAAGCTAAAGTGCATGGTGGCTTGGTCTATAAGAAATACCAAACTATTATGAAACTAAAATATGATTACACTATTAAGAACCATGATTTTTAATTTTTGTAAATTAATATGAGTAACTTCTTTAAAAATTATATTTTTATAGAAAAAAGTAATTTTCTAACATGAAATAATTTAATTATCAAATATAAAATTACAAATAAGATCATTTATTGTATAGAAAATTATTTTCTAAAAAATAGAAATTTATACCATATTCATTACATATGCTGAATAATAATATTACTGATAGATTATTGTCTATATTAATAACTAGTTAAAAAATTAGTTGGAAAATGATATAAAATAAGAAAAATAATAGTAAACACTTGAATAAGTCATTTTGAAAAAATATTTTAATTATATTTTATGATTTTATTAAAGAATATAATTTTTTAATAATTGAATTTATAATTTATATAAATGAGCATCATTTTTAAATTTCACATATCAAATTTACTTTGGATTAATTTATTTCTTTTTATGAAAATAATTTTGTAGTCGAAAATGGTTATTTTTATAACATTAATGATATATAAAAAACAATGTAATTTTTAAAACATTTTATATATTGAAATATGAATTTTGAGAATAAAAATTGGGATTAAAAATTATTCTGGGAACAAATAAAACTAATGGAAATGAATTTTGGAATTTACTAATATATTACTATAATAAAAAAGACTACATTCAGACTCTTCCTTGAATCAATTATTTTCAATATTTTTCAGATTTTGATTTCCTGTGAATCCACATTTAAATTATTTTATTTAAAATAAATCAATTCATGTTATTAAAAGTAGTATCAAAAAATAAATTTATATTATATAGACATTTAATTTTTAAGAACATTATTTCTTTAAAAACTCTTTTTAAACAATTTTGTTGATTTATTATAAAATGGACTTTTAAAATATTTATTAATACAATTTTATGAAAAAAATTCTTGTTTTTTAATTATAATTAATGAATTTCATAATAATTTAAAAAATAATCACTTTCATTAAAGTTAGATATTATGTTTAGAAATAAATTAACAAGGTAAATGTAAATTAGGGTGAAAGGTAAATTGATAAAACATAAAAAACATTTAAATCAAAATATTCTTTCAGAAAGTATTTTTTGAGGTGAGTTTTACCCACACACATTTTCCTATCCAATTGTGTCTATTTTAGGGCCTTTTTTACTTGAATAATAACATATCATTACTAAAAATGAAATAGTTACTCCCAAAAATATAAATCACCTAAATTATAAAAGTGTAACAAATTTATCACTTCATGACTCACCTCTCATTCAAATTTATATTTAAAATTTCATCATTTTAATCCTTCTATAACTATATCCTACGATAAAAATGTTATGGTAACCATTAGTTATTATTAGTACGTTATTTCCAAGGAGACATACACGGAATATTCAATTCCCTGGTATGAGTATTATCAACTATTATTTTATAATTATCATCATTCGAATTTATTCCATCCAGAATAATATTATGATATCAGTTTGATTAATATACTATAAGGTTTCTATATTAATCTAATTTTCTTAATTTTATCATATACCCATCCATTGGTGAAACAAATTATTTTTTTACAATTATGTGGTCTACCGACACCATGACATAATGTGTTCCTTTTTTAATCACCTCCTTACAAAGATTGATCTATAGATAACAATAAAGGATTTATATCATATTTATTATATCATTAATATTAAAGTTTAAAATATTAGACAATATATTGATTATATAATCAATAAATAATCATCATTAATTCAATCATTTAAAATATAAATGCAACCAAGATTAAATTTTATTCAAATTTTAAAATATTTTCATATACATTATATATTATTCTATTTATAATTCAACCCCTCTCCTGTTTTCTTAGAAAGATATAGAGGTGCTAAAAACCATATGTGACATTCCCATAACACTAATGTCTAGTAATAAGTGCCAAAGGTTAAACACAATGATATTATGGGGTGATATACCATTGACACATAGATATAGACAAACCTGACTAGATATATATAAATAAATAATACAAAGAAATATATATAGATAATGCATGAACCAAACCAACCAATATAAAAATGAAAAATTAATCAATAGTTAAATAAATAAAAACCAACATTATATTAATTCTATAATAATGTAAAATAAAAAAATTTCAAATACATAATTGAAATTTGCACTAAGGTGGAACGACTCTATACCACCATAGAAACATTCCAAGACCAACCTTCAGCAACCCAGACAATGACATATAGAATCCCCAAAAGGGAAGTATGATACTTGGAACTATTCCATATCATATAAAATAAATTATACATGTATGAAAAAGGCTCTATGTACGGGTTTAGTATTCAAGACCTATTGAAAAATCCTAAAGAATATTTCCAAAATTATATCATGACTAAACATTGGTAATCTCACTAGAGTCTAAAATAGAAACGAAGAATATCAACATAAATTAAAACACACACATTATAAAATTGAATTGATGAACATGACATTCAACAATGGTTTAAATAAGAACATTATCCCTCTCACAAATCATAATCTATTCATAAATTCAATTTTTTCATAACCATCATAATTTCATCATAGACGCACACATTCCTACTGAATTACATCCTTATTCTTGAGATTATTGATTAAATGTATTATTTAAGAATTTTCCATTATTTTAGTTTTGGAGATTAGAAACTTTTTCTTAAATACATAATTACCATATTTTTATGTACATATTATTTTTATAATGTTTTTTTAGAAAAGTTATATTTTTTATCATACATTGAAACAGTTCTAAAGTATTCATGGAAATAATCTAAATCATCTTCATTTTAATTATCATAATGAGTATAAAACAGCTAACAACCAGAATCAAAATTTTAAATCATATTTAATACTTTACTATTGAATTCATAGTGACAAAAATATTCTTAATTGGACATAATATCATTACTCAGAGAATCAGATCCACACTCATAGAGATTATCGTAATGAAATTTTGTTATAAAATCCATCAGATTGAACAAGTTTAATTTTGTGTATTGAAAACTATTTTTTATCATATTTGAATACCATTTACACTATAATAGGGTAAAAAATGAATTCATTCTTTTTATTAAAATATTACTATTTGAGTGATAGGTATCCAAGTCATTGCAACAAACTGAGAGAAAATATGACCATCAGAGAAAATATTATCATTGAAATGGTTTTCTATAAATGCCTAGTCATTTAATGAGATTTATGCAGGCTGATATATTTCACTCTCAATTTTTCTGAAGTCTAAGAAGATTGAGAAAACTTTTCATGAGAATTTTTTTATTTCTTTAGAGATATAATTTATTAAGGAAACCATATGAGGTTTCCATTTTAAGAAATATTTTTAGTTTCTTTGTGCATTCAGAAATGTGAAAATGATCGATAGCTTTCGAGGCTAGTAAGATAGAGATACCAGTCTACTTGATCTTTGTATTTCAGGGATAGAAAGATAGAATCTAATCTATAAGATCCAGGGCAACCAAGGATTGGTAGACAGAGAATATGATCATCATATCAAGGGATTTCCATGAAAAGTAAATACATGCTTTCTTATAATTATAATACATGGGAACCATTATCCTAGGTTTTTGGATTCCTTTCCCTTTGGGTTAAATGATATTTATTATTTTCCCTTACTTATTTTATTATAAGTATTTTATTTTTGTTATATGTAATTGAAAGTGATAATATTACATTCATATTTCTTCTTTTATTATGTCTATAGTAATATATTTGATTATTATATAATTGTATTACAATATTTAAATCATTTCATATTTGAATATGATATTACTCTATTGATTATTCTATACTCTATTAAGATAGAATCATTGAAAACTTCTATACACTCTGATATAATATAAGTACTATGATTATGATTTTACTCTCTATAGATTTAATTATTTTTTATTACATCATAATGTAAATTATTTATTGGAATCAACTTTATTATGATACAATTATAATAAGACTAAAGGAAAAGTTTGAATCCTATTTTAATTTAGTAAAATAGGATACTATGAATTATTTTAGTTTAAATATAGTTCTACTAATGTTTTTAAAACTAAAATTCACCCCTTCTTTTAATTGAGATATCTTGAATATATTATTTGATCCTAATATCAATATAACTTTTATTAATATTCAACTATTAGTATCAGCATAGGTTTAAATTTCTCAAATACTTACTGATGTTTTATAATATTTATTATTTAATTTCACATATATTTTGATATAATTTTTTGGTTTATAAATTCTTGTCACACTAATGTTTATTGGGAAAGAATAATTTATGAATCTATTTTAAAATATAGAAGGGATTAATTTTGAATCAATAGATAATTTGAATCCCAATAGACCACCAATCTCAGATGGTACTGCTTATGAATATTTGAGAATTTGAATGAATAGCTTTTCTATTGACACTAGGGTTGATAATTTTTTAACATTGTGAGATGATTATAAAATACCTGATAAGGATGTTAGAGATTTTAAAAATCAAGAAAAGAAAAAATACTAGTTGAATTAAAAATTAAGGAATACTTTCTTATATTCCATGAATAGAATCATATATATCAAGTTATAATCTTGTGATGCATTAAATATTTTTTGGAAAATGATATAACTCACACACATCATAACATCAAAAGTTATTGAAACTAGGAGATCCATGTTAAGAGTTTATTATCATGCTTTTGAATTTTTTCAATAGATAATCTATGTCTAAAATGCATTATCGATTTATAAATATTGAAAATAGTCCAAAATAAATTAGAGAGAAAGGATTGGATTATTAAATTATCATAGAGAAGATAATAGATTATATTTCCAATGAATGGGATTCTAAAAGAACTAATATTGATGAAATAATGATGGTTATTAATATCACATTAGTGGATCTTATTGGACCTTGAATCAATATGAGGGAACATCAAAAATATATTATTAGAAATATAAGAAACATAATATAGGTATTTCGTTCAATAATATTATAATTCTGAAAAAAAGTTGACACCTGAAAAGTTTTTTAGACATCATAGATTAAAAATGTTGCTATACAATCTGATTTTAGTGTTTCTAATCCATTATAAAATGAACTAGCTAGTATTTCTCATAAGATGAATAAGAGAGTTGGAAAGAAATATTTTTAGTATAGGTATTAGAAAAGTAATATGTATAGGAATGAAAAGAAAGATTCTGATGTTAAATGTTATGAGTATAAAAGAGATGGAAATATCAGACCTGATTTTAAAAAGCTAAAAAGGAAAGACAATAAAGAATGGAATTATGATGTGAATCAGAAAAATTATTACAACTCAAAAGGAATAAATGTTATGAAAAAGTTTATTTTTGGAGTGCAAGGAGATCATATATCAAATATTATACTTCTAATATTGAATGTACTAGAAAGAGGAACATTGGTCTTCTTGCTAGATTACCTAATGAAAATCGTTGTTTAATGGCTAAGGTACGCACCATTGAAAACCTTACAAATCTATATTTTATTGAAAATTATAGTCAATATTATATTTTTAAAAACTCAAAATAATTGAATGAATAATCTTATTCAAATAATTAAGATAATTATTTACCTTCTTATGAAGAAGGTCCCCGTTTTGTAAAACTACTTGAAAATGAAAATTTGAAACTTTGTAAAAAAATTAATAATTCAAATTCAAGGATAAAAGTGTTAAAAATAAGAATCATATCATTATAATGATCTTGAAAATTAAAATTTTAAAAAATATACTATTTATAATTATTTAAAAAAATTAATTTCTAAAAAAATAATTACTAAACTATTTTTGAAAAGCATAATTCTTAAACGATTACTCAAGATGAAAAGAATTTATTTATTAAACTCAAATCTGAAATTCAATCTCTAATAATAAAATTTTCAAACATTACTTATGGTAAACAAAGTTTTGATAAAATATAGGGAAAAATCCTTCCATATAGTACTAGTTTTGTAATAGTGTATAATCATTAAAAATATTATTTTGTAATAATTACACTTTTTCGAAAAGTGAACCCTTTTATTCCAAATTCAAAAGTGGTGGCCATTGGAATAAAATTTATTCCTTAAATATAGTTCAATATATTGGTTTCAAAAAATCCAATTTTTCAAAAGAAATGTGTATCCAGAATATTTTTCATGCTAAAATTTCTAGACCCAAGAATTTTTGGGTTTCAAAATTCTAATTGTTGTGGTTTTAGGAAAACACAGGTTGTACCAATAAATAATTGTACATGTATAATGGATCATGTCATCATAATAATGGTAACAAATATTTTTTTGAAAATATAATCATGATGAAATGTGTAAAATATTTCTTCATAGATAATGCTCAAGGTGAGCTTATCAGTATAGGTAACATAGTTATTTTTGGTAATGATTTAATTTTAAATTTTTTATATACTTAATGTATTAGGAAAAACATTACGATCATAATTAAATTATGTGTTGAAGGCTACCTTATGAATTTTACTAATGATAATTTTTTTAAACAATTCCAAGGATAAATTAATTCTTTCTACCCATCTGCATGAGAGTGTATACACTCTAAACGTAGAGGACCTTATGAGTCCAGAATTACTTTTCTTTAATGCAGTGGAATATTAATCATTGTTATGGAATAAAATTTCAGAACACCATAACCATACAATCATATTTATGTTGACCAAGAAATGAAATATTATGGATCTACTTGATTTTAAATTTTATTATTCAAATGTCTATCCCCCTTGCCAATACATTAAGAAACATAAGTTAAGCATTAAATCTAAAATTGAAGTCTCAATATTTTATTATTTATAGTTATATCGCATGGATTTATTCATCCCTACTCAAATAGGGAGTATTGTAAGAAAAATATTTTTATATGTTCTTTTTAATGATTACACTAGATACACATTGGTCTATTTTCTATCCATATAATCTGAGGCCTTTATTATATAAAAACATTTTCAGCCAATGTTAACGATGAGAAAACTCATCCATCGATAAGTATTTGTAGTTATCATGGTAGATAATTTTTAAATATTTATTTTGAAACTTTTTATAGTAAAAATGGTGCTACACATAACTTTTCATGTCCTTGAACTTTTCACTAAAATGTTGTTGTTGAAAAAAACCTTATTCATTAATAAATAACAATATCTATGTTGATTTAATACTCAATTGTTAGTTTTTTTGGGTAAAAGATGCTATTACTTATTTTTATTCTATAAATTTGGTTTTAATTTGACCATTAATTAATAAAACTCCTTATGAATTGTGGACTATATGAATACCAAATGTTTCATACATTCAAGTATTTGGATGTAAATTATATATCTTGAATACGAAATATAATTTACAAAAATTCTCACCCAAATCCAATGAAGGTATATTTTTTGGCTAATCCACTTTTTATAAGAAATATAGAGTTTATAAATAACACTCTTACACTATTAAGGAAATGGTAAATGTTAAATTGGATAAAATAAATCCTTTTGGTTTTAAACTATCCCAAAAAAATATCTACAGTTGTTTTCTCCAAAACTAATTCTCATCCATTGTTGGGGAAATTTTATTATAAGGAAAATACTCATGAAATAATTTCTAAAGTTTTTACTCATGAATATTTTATGCCTTATGATGATGAATAGGTTTTTAAAAACACATTTAGCTATATCGTAGGAATCATCATCATGATAGTATCAATAGATATGTTAGTCAACTAATATGTATGAGAAGTTCCCTAATGAATGAAGTAGAACAAATTTATTTTCATTCCCAATTTGAACCTAAAAATCACGAAAACACTTTAGGTTATGAGGATTAGATTAAGGATATGTAAGATGATCTAAATTAATTTTAGAGTAAACATTTTTGGACCATGGTTGAAAGACCTAAACAAACTTCCATTATTTGAGTAATTTGTGTTTTCATAAACAAACGTGATGAAAATGGAATAATAATTAGAAATTAAAAATTATTGTTTAAATAGGTAAAAAAAACAAAAAACTATATAGTATTATTAAATATATACATCAGTATATAAACTAGTAGTTATTCATACTCTACTATACTTTGAACATTATTTAATTTAATTTTTTTTGAAATGTATGTGAAGTGTGATTTTCATAATAGATATGTTCATGAGAATCCTTATGTAGAACAACCCCCAGTTTTGAAAATAAAAAACATCCTGCATAAATTTATAAACATTAAATATCATTATATGGTTTTAAACAATCCTATAGAGATTTGTACACTAGGTTAATAAGATTTTTCTTACATAAATTTTTTTTAAGGGAGTAGTGAATCCTGCACATTCTATAAATGAAGTTAATAGAAATATTATGATTGTTCAAATATATTTATATGACATTATATTTGTACGAACTCAATAATCATTGACATATTCTTTTTTGGAACTTATGATATGTTAGTTGGAGGTGAGTATGATGGGTGAGGTATCAATTTTTTTGGTTTTCAAATATCTCAAAAATCACAATGTACTTATATATATCAACATAAGTATATAATTTATATTTTAAAAACGTTTGGATGCAAAAATAGTAAATGTATTAGTACTCCTATATGTACCTCAAATACACATGGTCTGGATGAAGCTGGGGAACCTGTTAATAAGTAAACATATAGAGGTATAATAGAATGTATATTATACTTAATAGCAAGTCAACTAGATTAATATTAAAAAAATTGTGGAATATATCAAGATAATTCAAGTGAATCCGATATAAAATTATTAAAAATAAATATTCATTATCTAATGGGATCCATATATTTTGGCCTTTCTTATTCTTCTAGACATGATATTGAATTAGGAAACTTTGTGGAGGCTGTCTTTGGTGACTATAGAATGGATGGGATAAGTAATTATTAAAAATTTAATTTCTTAAGATATTCATTAATATCTTGGTCTTGTAATAAACAATACTCAGTACCACACTCCATTTTTAAATCTTAATATATGGAATTTAGAAATTGTTATGCTCAAGTGTGGTGGATAAAACAAACATTCACTTAATATGAAATGATTTTTAAAGAAAATAAAACATTATCTGAGAAAAATTGTTCCATTAAATTAAGTAATAACCCTCCACATCACTCTTATTTAAAACATAAAGATATTAAGCATCACTTTTATAAGGTATCATAGACAAAAAAGTTATATATTGATGTAATTCATAGAAATGAAAGAACATATTGTAGATATTTTTATAAACAAACAACATTATAATATATTTTAATACATTAAAAAAAATCTTGGAATAATCATTTTCATGTTATCATTAATGTCTACTTATCATTTTCCATAATCTTACATTAATTTAATACTTCCCATAGGGGGAGTACATAAGTTGTTTAATTAAATTTTTGTTGTGGAAAACATTTATGGTATTTGGATTTCCAAACCAAGGTTTTATTATAAAAAATATTAATTAAGTGTTAATGTATGGATAATAAGAATTTGAACTGTCTAAAAATTTCCAAGAGTCTTTTTCTAAAAAAGTGTAATTTGATTTTTTTCTAATAAGTTGAGTAATTCAGATTTTGTTTTTTATCTAAAAACTATTTTATATTTTAAAAAAACATATATTTTTTGACTTTTTCTAAAATTATCATATTCAAGAAGAAAACTCAATGTTATAAAGACAAATTCTAAAAATCAAAAAATATTTTTTTATCTTTTAATTTTGAAACTATTTGAATACATTCATTTTCTTTGTTTTTAATACAATTTATTTTATAATTTATAAAACATTATATAATTTTTCAATAATATTTTATTCTAATTTGATAAAATGATTCTAAAACATATAGATTATAAAAATTATTTAAATATTATATGGATCGGTCATAAAAATCAGACCTAATAAGATAAATCATATTCATTGAATAAAATCAAGAATTTGAACCATTTCTCATGTCACCTATATTAAATTGGGGACCCTCTATAACACACATTATAAAATTCCATATTCCTTGTCACAATATACTTCCAATATCAAAACCCCTCATTACAACTTCCAAATATTTTCATGTAAAAATTTAAAAAACACAAACATATTCTTAGAATATGATTCTTATAATAAAGTATTTTGATTTATTGATTGTCTTTAGAGATTGGTTATTTGAGAATTCATTTAATTATAAGTATGATTTTATTATAAAGAAAATAATTTAATTTAATGTATTGGAATCTTTCTATCTTAGTAAACCCGATGAGGATCAATATCCTATAATTCATGATATAGTCATAAAAGTTTATAGATCTGTGGAGTCTCATCTTGAGAATGGATGAAAATATATATTTCAAAATTTATAGAAAATAATATAAAATGTATTATATAAATGCAACAAATTTTCTTGTAATACCATCAAAAGTATAAGCTTTTTTTACTTCTCATAAATTACGAGATAATCAAGGATCTGTTTATAAGTATAAATCTGTGAAATATTTATTTTATCATTATTAAAAAATTTGAAAAGTCCATCACCCAAATGAAAAAAATTTAATCCTTACATTGTGTATGAAAGGTTTATTAATTCCAAGAATAATGGATTGTGATGCCCAAAAAGTAACTGATGTTTTTATATAGGATTTCATGGTAAATATGAGAAAGATATATATCATCAAAAAAACTATATCACCATCAAAAAACTCAATTGTGGTTCCATCATGTCTTAAATAATTGTGCTTCTAGCTATACTGACAAAGTTATCTCTTATGTTTATAAATTCATTCACTATTTCAACTAATTATATGCCATAGAAAATAAAAATTATTCACATTTGAGATGATAATATAAAGAGGATGAGGAATTTTTTTTATAATGAAACAAATTATTTTGTTTATATGTTTGGATAAATAGATCAAGAAGTAGAATGATCTATGAAATATGAAAAAAGTGCATAAAAGGAGCCGAAAAATGTGGTTTATGGTGAAAATGAAAAGAAAAGAAAAGAAAAATATTCTAAGAAACAAAAAAACAAGAATCAAAAGTATTCCCCTGATGAAGTTGTTTAATAATTGTGGAATAAAAATAGTAAGGGTAAATAAAAAGACACTAAATTTAAACATGACCTAGCAGAGTGTATAGCCTCTAAAATTCATGAACCAGATACTTTAGAGTAAGAAATAATGAATAAAAATAAAAAATAAAGAAGTTATTAGATGCAAAAATTTAAGAAAGAGTGTTGAATGGTATCTAGGTGGAATCAGACATTGTTATAATTCCTCTTTCCCAATCAAATCAAATAAATAGAAATTTCAAATTACCTTTTCCTGAAACTATAATTGTTCATGTTTATTTTATTTCAGGAGCTGATAAAGGAAAAGAAATCATTATTGATTAATCAGTACCTCCTTAGTTTTATGAAAACAAACCAGAATCTAAACCAGCTTGTAAGGATGATTTAATATAAAAGTATCTACTCTGGGAAGAGTTTAGTGAATAAAAAAAATCCCATGGAATTATAATATTACAAAAAAACATGTGAAGGTATTAAAGAAGGAGAAGGAAGTGAATAAATAGAAATAAAAAATAGGTATTTAGTGTAGAGGAAGAATAATAATATTAATAAGAGGATAATGAGGTAGAAAATGTGATTAAAGAATTTAACATAGATGAAATAGTTATTATATATGATTCATTTTCTTTAAAAACGTCACAATAACCCCCAACATAAATATCGTCCATAGGAAACCAAAAAGTAAAATCCAAAAGTCACAAGAATTTATAGTCTATATAATTTCAATAATTTGAATGTTCTTCAAAGAATAATGATAAAGATCATATTTCAAAAATAGTATCCAATATAGATCATTCGATTAAAAGAAATATTTATAATGATATCATTCAAATTTTTGTAGGAAAACAGGTCTGTGGAAGTGTAGATAAATCTGTTTCAAAGAGAAATGTCAATTAAAAGGAAATTCAAATGGAAGTAGGAACCAGTCATCCACATCTACCTCATATTTAAATATCTGATTCATTAGATATGATAAAATTTCAAGGAGTACAATATATTGTTTTGGATTTAAAAATACATAAAGAATAAATTACATATTATTTTAGTCTGTAAGCCAAGGATGATTTAGATCATGAATATCAGCTTCAGAAATAACAGTTTATCATTTTTTTTTCAAATGGATTATTTCAGAATGTGGATGTCCTTGATATTCTTTAAGAAAACTATCATGCTTATAAAAAATCTTGTAACAACATTGTTAAATGGTATCACAATGGTGATAATGATATCATGGTGTATGGAGAATTAATTGAAGAATTAAATAAATATATTGATCAATCTGGAGAATACTTCAACAAATTGTCGAAAATCATTGAAGACAATGTGATATTTGTGGAGAAATTCAAATATATGGATACTAATCAGACTAAAGATGTCAGATAGTTACATAATAAGATAAAATGAATCCTAACAAAGGTTTCAGGAAAAAATAAAAGGATTAAATCAATAGCTTAAATAGTATAATGATGTTTTAGAAGAATGACATTTTATACATGAGGAAAAACATTAGTCCTGTGATGATGTGATAATTATCCTTCTAGAAGAAATTAAATAGTTAAAAAAGTTAAAGACCATAATCAGATCTTTCATAGAGAAGAAAGATAAAATATTTTCCCTTCAA
Organism: Viscum album; assembly: GCA_963277665.1. Taxonomy (NCBI): domain Eukaryota; kingdom Viridiplantae; phylum Streptophyta; class Magnoliopsida; order Santalales; family Viscaceae; genus Viscum; species Viscum album. The sequence goes on along the minus strand of OY728148.1, from coordinate 1,345,564,812 downwards.
CTCTTGTTTTAATTATTTTTTTTGTGTACATCATTATCACTAAAAGTCATTTTATTTTAAATAAAAAATTATTTTAATTTCTTCTTACTGGAATTGGTTTGATATTCATTGATTTTTTTGATGATCAAGTACTTCATTATACTTTTTCCCAATGTTTCATATATATTTTTTCTCTATCCTTTTCATGAATCCCAAGACATTTCCCGGTTTCTTTTTGAAAATCACATAAGGGGATATGTTTTAATTAATGGGTAGAAATATTCATAGGGGTATAAAAACTCTAATGGGTATCTTTATTATAAAGGGAGAATTTTTTGAAAGGGTAATATTTCCATAGGGGATTTTATAATTATATGGGGGAGTTAGTCGTATTCAACAATGTATTCTAATAAATCATAATTTTATGTGGAGATAATGATCAATACTTTATTATGAATTTGGTTAACTTCAAAGAAAAGGTATTATAATATTTTTAAAATATTTTATTATATAATCATTTTTGTTTGTGATTTCCAAAAAGTGGGAGACTGTTGATTCATTTTTTTACATATGGAAATCTCATTCCTTCATTTTTTGAAATCACAAACTCATTCATGAATGATTAATTACATAGTTTTTATGCCCAAACTGTATTTTAAATGTTGTTCTAAAAAATATATATATTTTTACCATACATTGAAATAGTTCTAATGTATTCCTGAAAATAAAGTAAAACATATTCATTACGATTATCATAATGAGTATAAAACTGATAATAATAGGATTCAACATTATAAAATTGGATTTAAGACATTTTGCCTTTACTTAATACTGAAAATGATTATCATAATCAGACTTAATATCGGTGCCAATAAAAATTAGATTCACACTCATAGAAATTATTGTACTAAAATTCATAATGAAAACCCATCAAAATGAGAATGATTAAATTATAAATATATAAACCCATTTTTTCTCATATTGGAATACCTTATACACAATAATGTATTAAAATAGAATGATGTTAGACGGTCTATTATAATATAGCCATTAGAATGACAACTGTCTATGTCGTTGAAACAAACATAGAGAAAATATGATTGTTGAAACAGTTACCTATAATTACCTAGTCATTTGAACAGTTTGATGTAGGTTATTACGTTCTCTCATAATATTCCAACTTTTTATAAGGGCGGACATCTTTTTCATAGTGTATCTTATTTCTTTTATAGATGGTATCTATTAATATAACCTTGTCATGTTATCTTCTAAATAATTTTTTGGTAATTTATTTGTGTGTCCCTTTGTGTGAATATAATCAAGGGATTCTGTGGCTTGGAATAAAGATATATATTTATCTTCTTGATCAAGGGCATGCAGAGATAGTAAGACCGAATCAATTCTTTAGGATCGAGGGTTTCCCTGAATAGAATGACAAAGAATATGATCATCTTGTTGAGGGATTTTCATTCTAAGGAAATATAGAATATATTATAAATATAAAAAAGGGGATCCTTTATCCTAGAATTTTTTATACCCCTCCCTTTGGGATAAAAGGGGTATATTATTTTTTATTACTTGTTTTCATACAGTTTATTTATTTCCACTACATGTAATAGAAATTGATAATTTTATATTCATATTTAAAATTTTATCTTATTTATTATAATAACAATGATTATGGTACAATTATATTAATATATTTAAATCATTTCATCTATTAATATGATATTACCCTTTTTACAATTCTATACTCTTTTAAGATATAATCACTATATTTTTCTGTAAAATAATATATATTCATAACTACTATGATTTGGATGTTACTATGTGTAGATTTAATAATCTATGATTATGACCAGTGGTAAATAACGTATCTGAATCAACTTGATTATAGTACTCTTATAATCAGACAAGTAGCTATGTCCAAATATGATTTACTTTTACAAAATGGGTTTTTGATGTATTGTTTTAGTTTAAATGCTTTTAAACTAAAGTTTTTAAAACTACAATTCACATCCACTTTTTATTGATCCTTCATAAATATATTATTTGACCCTTATTTCAATATTACCCTATTTGATATTCAATAGGGAGTAGTGATAAATTCTCCAAAAATTCAGCACATAGTCGAAATTTCTCAATGTTCCATTAAATATGACACCAAGTACCATTTCTATTACAAAAAGGGAATGAACAATAAAACACTTGATTACACATAATTTTTTTCTTTCCATTCCACAACCACAACCTCATTAGGCTAACAATAGGTTCAAAAAAACCATTCTATTTATGAAAAACCTTTTAATAAAATAATAAAACATGTCTTCAGTGACACTGATAACATAGATTCTAAATAAAAAATGTAATAGTTAATTTTATGAGACTTATAATATTAAAAAATAATAAAACAAAATTTTACTCTTTTATGAATCTACAACATTAATATTTGAATAAAAGTGGAAAGTGATAAAAACCATCGACCTTAGTTTCATTGTCACGATAGATCATAATAGAATCTCAATATCATAGTTATTCATTACTTTTTACTATAAAATAACTTAAAAAAATCAATCCACACTAAAAACCGTAAATACAAGTATAGAAAAAACATTATATAGTACCTTTCATGAGAACAAAAGATATCCAAGATGAGAATGATGAAAAATTATATATCTTTTTATTTCCATGATAGAATGATTGATAAATCCTAGACATGGATCACAAACATCAGTTATAAAAAATAGTAGACCATGGGAACATTTTACGAATATAGGGATAATGATTAATTGGTTAGTCAGGACTATACTCACATCTTGAAAAGGTGTATCACCACATGATTCTTCTAGAGTCCTCATATTAAAAATTATATCTTCCCTACTTAAATTTATATAAACCCTTTTACATCATGAGTATTTATAACATACATAACCAATTCATCACAAAATCCCATTAAAAATATGAATGTATATCATTATAAATTCCCATAAAACCTCAATTTCATAGATAACCATCCATCATGATAATTATTCCTATAAAAGTATTCCAAATTACATTCTCCTTTACACTCTAATTTCCTCTAACAATCCTTAAAATTACTCTAAAAATAAAATATAATTCAAAATAATAGGGAACCTCAAACGATGTATAAGGAGATATTCTCCCCACTATTTGGATTTCTGGGCCATGGAATCTAAAGATCACTATTTCCCTTGAACAATTCAATCCATTTCACTAGCATGCAATTCTCTCAATCTGATGTTTCCCCTTGAACGTGGCCATGATATAAAACTAAATATACTAATAAAATAGATCTCCCATGAAAGTCCATCCCTCATATATATAGAATCCAAAACATTCCATTGATATAATTTATATCATGATTAAGAGTAAATTGATCCCAACTATTAGTATATCTCAGATCTCAATGATAATTAATTAATTAAGAGACATGAAACACATAATAGAAGACATTGACTGAAAGGTTTCATTTTTATAGATTTTCGAAAGTCCCTTACAAAAACACCAAGAACAAAACCTCATGGAGGAAGAAAATAATGTAAACCTAGAGCATCATTAAATACAAACCTTATCCCATCCTTCGAAAAATACCCCAAGGAAAAGAATGAAGATATATCTTGATTAGATGGAGCCATAGAAGCCAGAAAATATGCTACCATATTCCCCTCCCTCCAAGTATAAGAAACCTCCATGTGTCTACCCATAATTGCTCTGTATCTCCTGATAATATAAGCAATGTTCCAAGGAATATTGCCTTTTCCTGTCAAATCATTACACAAAACCGAAGATTTAGATTCCACTATGCTTAGTTTAATATTGTGCTGATTGCAGATCTCTAAACCAGAAGCCATTTCCCTTGCCTCCTCTTGCAGAGTATCACCATCTCCATACACCGCTGAAAACCCAAAAACCACTGAGACAAACATATCCCGCATGACCCCACCCCCTCGCATCGCCCCCATGAGAATAGATCCATCAGAATTTAGTTTTGAACCCTGCCTTGGTGCCTGCCACCAAACCCATGACCCCTGCATTGGTACCCCCTCCAGCTGGTCGCGTGCAAGGTGTAGAAACAATAGGTTTACAGATGGTGCTGCTTTGTCATCTGGACACATCTGGAGAAAATCCAAGACAGCGTTCTTCATTATGAATAAAATACTAACCTGAGAAACCCTACTTTGTTTATGGCGCATCGCATTCCTAGCCTGCCATAAAATCCAGCAACCAGCCACCAAAAAAAGCGTCCTAGCCTTCCTCTATTTTATATTATTGCCCATGCCTCCAAACCAGGAATTGAAGAAGTCACCTTGCACCTTTATTGACTCATCCCAACCAAAGAAGATTCCAAAAGACTTCCAAATTCCTCTAGCCGATTCACTCCCAAAAAACAAGTGACCCACTGATTCAGAGTGAGGTGACCTGCAACACCAGCATCTGAACACAATATTAACACCCATATGTTGCATTTTTTCATTAGTAGGTAGCGCTTTGTTTCTTACATGCCACAAAAGAAAATTAAATTTGGAAGGAATCTCTTTGGACCATAGAGTAACTCCCCGGGGATCATTGTCTATTGCAACCCTTGTCACATGAATGAACTCCTTAATAGAAAAAATGCCCGAAGATGCACCTATAAAAACAAGTTTATCAAGATCATCACTAGTGACAATATTGCTGAAAATGGAAAGATGAGTCTCATCCAGAACAGCCTGAAGAAAACAGGGATATCCACTAGCATCACTAAAAGACATTCCTGGAGTAGGACATCCTAGAAAATACAGCCTACCAACCCCCCAATCATGCTGTCAGAAATTAATATTCCCTTTTCCCACTAATCACCGAGATTGTTGATTTAAAATCTCCATCAGAGGCTCAATCAGATTCCAAATCTTGGAAAAGATGGACCTCTGATCACACAGATATTTACCATAAATGACTTGCATAGTCCTTCTCCAAAGAGACTTACCTTCCAACTCTTCCCATGCTAACTTTGCATGCATCCCTTGTATTGTTGTTGAAACACTCCTCAGGTTAATACCCCCTTCAGAACGAGGTCTTGTCAGCCGTTTCCCCAAAGCCCAATGTTGCCTGCCTTCCATCTTCTCATCCCAAATTAAAGACACCATAATCTTTTCCAATTTGACAATAACACTTTTAGGATTCTTCAAAGTAGAAAGGATGTCCATGGTAAAGGAGACCAATACACTATTCACTAAAGTGATATGACCACCGAATGATATAAACCTATTTTTTCAGTTCAGAATTTGCCAAGAAATCTTGCCTATGAGTTTATCAAAGTGATGTACCCTAAGAGATTAGGGAATCACTGGGGCCCCAAGATATTCCATGGGAAAGGATCCCCTCTCCATACTCAATATAGCCCCCACATCCCTAACCCTTGAATCAGACAACTTCCTGGTTATGTAAAAGGAACTTTTCTGTTTGTTCACCACCTGACCACTCCATTTTCAATAATCCCCAATAAGGCTGACCAACCCCTAGAAAGAGCATTTACTACCATTGATAAAAACAATGGTGTCATCAGTAAACATTAAGTGAGATATAACCCTTGTAGAATTCCTGTTCTGGTAAGGAAGTACTTTACCCAAATTGATGATTTGATTAATAAAACAGCTGAAAACATTTTGAGAGAGAATGAAAATAGTGGGGGGCAGTGGATCACCTTTCTAAGGCCACGACAAGCCTTGAAACAATCAAATTGCTTACCCATAAAAGAGGTATCAATCCATGCAGAGGTGAAACAACAGAAAATCAGGTCACTAGTCCACCTCGAAAATCCTTTACAAGTCAAGACTCTGAGAACAAAACTCCATTCCACCCTATCATAATCCTTGATCATGTCATGATTAACCACCAGATTTCCCCCAAAGGACCTGTTATTAATTCCACTAACCATTTCTTGGACCACTCCAATTGTGCCCTGAATTGATCACCCTTTAATGAACACATGCTGCTCCAGAGCCATCCAAGAGTCCAAGTGAGTAGCTAGTCTTTTATTAAGAATGCTGGCTAAGATCTTTTAAGGTACATTGAACATACTAATATTTCGGTACTAATATATAGACTTGGTAGTACTCACCTTGGTAATAAGAACCACCTTGGTTGCACAAGCAATACGAGGCAAGTTCCCACCCTGGAAAAAATCCTGGACAACTCTCACCACCTCCCCTTTAACCATTTCCCACATCCCTCTATAAAAAGATCTAGGAAAACCATCCGGTCCCGGAGAACTATCAGGATTCAAAGACCAAACTGCCTCACGAACATCCTCCTCGCCTGGATACCTCCTAAGGCCCTCATCAACCTCCGCCGAGACACATCTTGGAATGCCCTCAAATATTTCAGCATCACCTCTCAGATACGCTCCTCCCATACCTGGGATGGGGGCAGCCAATAGGGATTTAAGAGCCCCATTCACCATCCCCCCAACCTCATCACGATCACTGGTAAAAGAGATATCTTCTCTACAAATATTGGGCCTCTGAACACGAAGACATTCTCTGATACAAGCATGAAAATATCTAGAATTTCTATCTCCCTCCTGAAGCCATCTGACTCTAGCCCCCTCTCTGGCCAACCGCTCCTGTCTCAGCAGTAAATCAATAAGCTGGTCTTTTTCATTTTTTAATTCAAAAAAAAGACTCATCCCAAACCTGTTCCAAACAATTCTCTAGCAATTCCACTTCTTTTCTAATTTCAACCATCCCCTGATCCCAGCCAGGAATCTTTTTCTTCTAGGTAGATAGAAGATTCATAAGGCACCTCAGCTTTCCATGGAGAATGCTACACGGGTTCCTAAAAAATTGAAGATCCCAAGCTTCCCTAACAACATCTGAAAAGCTCGGTTCCTCCATCCATTGCTTTGAAAAAACACCATAGTCCTCTCTACCAGCCCCTGCACCTAAAGAAATACGGAGAGGGGAATTATCAGATAATGACCGGACCATATGAACTACTTGGTAATCCTGAAACATTGAAATGGAAGTAGAATTCAACAAACATCTATCAAGATGACAATAAGTTCTTCTCCCTCCACGTTTATTGTTGCACCAGGTGAAAGTGCTACCCTCAAAACCAACATCCAAAAGACTATTTCTAGCCATGCAAGACACAAAAGCATGACTTTCATTCTTAGGGAAATCACCTCCCACTCTCTTCTCCTCTGGACACGCAATAATATTGAAGTTGCCTCCAAAAATACAAGGAGAATCCTCAGGATTAACATCATCAAGATCACGCCACAATGACTCTCTGACCTGCACATCGCACTTGGCATAAATAAAGGAAAAAATAAAGCTCTGATTCCCAACGGAAATCCTGGTAGTTAGAGACTGATCTGAAGCACGCGGCAAATCAATCAACACATGATCCTTCCAAAAATTCCAGATATGAGAGTTCAGAGGATCTCCATGCACAAATCCACGAACCTTGAGTTTTCTTGCATGTTCATTGATCTTATTGGACGATTTTTTTGGTTCTAATATAGAAACTACTGAAACCTAATTATTGATGAGCACATTATTTATGAAGTCCGCCTTTGCTCTAGCCCCAATACCACGAGCATTCTAGATTAAAAACCTATACATTAAAGTGAACTCATCTTGATTTTCCCCCAGACTTCTGGCCCTCTGTACTCTGAGACAATTTTGAAGAACCTATCACATCCGCTTTTGATTTTCATCTTGTTTTAACACCATAATGAACCTTAGAGCCCCATTCCCCTACAAAAAATCCACCACTAGCATACCTCTATATACAGGGCTCTGGAGACACACAACTCTAACCATCCATCGAAACAGAAACCACCATAGAGGGTGAAGAAGTTGACCGTGGAGAGGTAGTGGGAGAAGCCAATGATTCCACAGGTGGAGAAGACAGTGCCACTGAAGGAGAAACCACTGACAGGTGAGGATGCTTCTTAATCCCAGGATAGGACTCAGCTTCGTGATCAGATGAATCAGACTCCACCATAGTGATATCTGAAATGCAGCTTCGAAAAGGGATCTAATCCCCTAGAACCGAACACAAAGCAGAGGAACAGCTGGTAACCATGCCACCAGAGAGACCCTTGAATGGTGTCAGGACCCCAGTGCCCTCATCCCTTCCACGCTTGATAGAAATCACCTCGCGAGATGAAAAAGACCACCCATCACCAATATCCCCATTCCTGGAGGAAGAAGCCTCTGATGTTTGAAAAGAGGGGACCGAAGCTATACCTTTACCCCTATCAAGCCCCTCCAATCCTGAAGGCACACACGGACGAGCCTGGTGAGGGGAGGGCCTCAAAACTCCATTGGCAGAAATATCATCCCAACGAGCAATTAGACAAACCTGCAACGTATGAACCGAAATATGGCGATGTGTATAGAATCTGGGAAAAAAAGGATAAACCAGATCCTGCTGACAATCCTTCAATCCTTCAATTCTGAGCACGAGATGATCCTGAATCGGTTGACAAAACATCTAATTCCACACAAATCCTGGCCACTGAGGTCTCCTCTAGACTATATGATCGAGCATCAGCACAAAGAAAGACCCCCAATGAATCCCCAATAGCTTTAAGGAAAGCCTCGTTCATCAGCGGCAAAGGTAACCCTGGGAGAGAAATCCACACCACTGCCTTTTAACATTCACTTACATAGTGAGTATACATGGACCAATGAGAAGGAGATAAATGTCATCTCCCCACAGACCACACACCCCTACACCAGGCCTTCACAAAATCTGCCCAAGAATCCAGGACAACACATAAGGGTTTCTGGTCCAAAATAGACACTTTCACAGGAAGATCTAAACCCCACCGCACCACACAATATTGTTAAACTGCCAGGGGAGGTTCATCAGCACCAAAATGCGCCACCAATTTCCACTAAAGATCCTCCTAATCTGCTGCAAAAAAAGCTGCTGAAACCTGAAAAACCCTAGACCCATTCTCCGAGAAATAAGACGAAGCCGCCGGGAAACCTGACACACCAACCTTAGCCCACTCAAAGCCTGGGGAAGCACTCAGAATAACCCCCTTGAATGATGGAAACTAGGGACGAATAGGACTGCCACTGGCCGCCAGAGAGCCCAGCGCGGAGGAAGAAATCCCCAAAGGATTTGGAGCTGCCGATGGGATAGACATTTTTTCCATTCTTTTAGGCTAATAGAAGACATTGACAATCGATGAATGGGATAAATGGTTTGAAAAATTCCAAATAATTTCAATAATATCAAATGTTCCAATATATTTTGGAGTTAGTGTCCTCTTTATTCTAATGAATTGAGTACCAAGACACAATGATGCTTTCAAGAAGAAGTGGTCTCACCCAATGAATGTTGATGGTCAATGACGGTGGTATGGATATAATTTCAATCGTATATATCATGTATTAATCATATTTTTGGATCATTTGTGTACTCATAATTTTATTATATACATGTTTCAGTATACTTAGTGATGTATATCTAATTTCTATATAATAGAGTTGATAATGTTGACGACAGTCATATAGAACATTGAATGGGGATAAATTGATCATCACCTAGTAGATGTTCTTATAAGAGATTTCTAGAAAAATAATATGATCTTTTAATGACACAAAAATGTCTACGAGACTGCTTATAAGATAATATTCTTATGTTGAAATCATTTTTTCATATTTCACAACTATCAAAGGATTATATTTTATGCTCATAGACAACAGAGTTCCTATTGGTTGGTGCAGAAATACACTAAAATTAGAAGTGAATTGAGGGTCTCTATCAGAGATGATAAAAATAGGAAATACATCAAAATGTACCTCTTTTTGATTTTATAACATGTCCAAACCCTCTTCCACATTAAACTTTACTATTAGTAGTAATTGTACTTAGTTGGTGAATCAATCCATAATTACACGACTATCATTTTTCTGCTGAATATTCCTCAATAGACCTATGAAAAAGAACCAGAAAATATTCTTCCATTTATAAATAGGTATAGGCATAGATTAAAACATATTGGTTGATCATTGATTCTCATCCATTACCTATAGAAAAGTAATACATCACTTAATATAATCTATAATATAACATTTCATACTTGATTATCAAAAATGAACTTTCATCACCTTATACATCTTTTATAATCTCGAATGAACAACTTATTTTAATAGAGATAATCTAAAAAGATCAATTCATATATATTATGGGGAACCATAATTCAATTTTGAAACTATAAAAAATATCAACCACTTTCAAAATGTAAGAATTATTCTGACCGTTTATGTTTCACTCGATGGTTATGAAATCATAATTTAATATTTACTATTTTTTTAAGAGATTTACCATGTCATTAAAAACATTAATATGAATGAAAATTGCATTAATATATGTTTTATATCAATGGAAATTCATATCAATAAACATACACATCATCATCCATTGGGAATGATATTCCCTAATAAATTCATAATATAATTTTCCAGTTAATATGACTTCTATATATTTCCATGTAGTAGGTGTGCACAAAAAGTAAAAAAATCAATGATTTGGTGGTACAACATTAATCAATACTTCCCTAAGTTCAATTACCACTATAAAAAGACATATTCCGAACTTCTTTGATAAATGAAAGTTGTAAAAATTTCCCCTTATAGGTAGTTTACCCAATTATATATTTCATGGACCACTATATCAATTTCAAGTTCATTTGCCAGATAGTTCATCTGATGTGTTCAAAATTGCCTCAAACTATTATCCACTACATGATATCCATTCATGGGAACAAAAACCAAACTAAATATCAATCTATCACAACATACCAAATAATAATTACTTGGTTTAATAGATATTAGGTTGTGTACCAAGGTGATTAGAAAATTATATTATAGAAATATTTTCCAAAAATTATCACTCTATAAGAATCAAACACCATTAAATATTTTAGAAGTTATAGGTTAAGTGAGTCTTATGAAATTCCAAACCAAGTGATGATAAGATCATATAATTAAGTAATAATTGTGTATCTCAATAAAAAAATTTGGTGTATTTGAATATAAGACTACATCATTCTTCGTATGTTCAGTTAATTTACAATTTTCAAAAATGAGTTTCCCATGTTCAAGTACTTATTGTATCTATAAGTCACACATATAAAAAATAGAACTCAAATAATGATCCTCAAATGTACTTATATCAATTTCAAAACACTCCTTATAGTAGTTATATTATTAAGAGTAAATGAAAATATCTTTAACAAATACCATAATTATATAATCAAGATACCTGAGGATGATATAATTCATTATGTCTAAGAAGACTAGAGGTGAATTATTTATAACAAATGGCATGAATACATATTTATAATGGTGATTGGAAATCTAAGATGTTGTCTTTCAAATATCAAAATTAATAACTCTAATATTACTATTAACCTCTTTTCATACATTAACATTAAATAATTATTGACGAATATGTAAAACATTACAAAAATAAACATCCAAATACCATATTAGTTTAGTTCCTTCAGAAATGTATAAATATATGAACTTGTATATAAGGGAGATAAATTATCACTCACTAGGTTCTTAAATACTATAACCATTCTTATACACATCATACATAAAACATATTTTCATAAACTGGGGAATGGAAACATAAAAAAGAGTGAGCTCAGATGATCATTATGGGTAAAAATGGAGATATGTAAGCATAAAAATGTGAACTAGGGTATGATAATATCACCATTCCATTTGAATGTAATACCTCACATATCAAAGGTCATAAACATGAATCATTGAATAAGGATTAGATGTTCATAATACATGGATTATAAGGGAATAAAGAGAATAATCCATGACAACATTACATAGGAATATGACATAGAATTGTAGAAGACATGTAAATAAGTAATTTCATTCCATATTAGTCTAGGTTCACTTCCAAAAATTTATAGGTAACTTAATTTATACTACACATACTGAGTGGGACACACAACCATCCCTAGTCCCATTCATTTCCTTATATGGTATTGGGTTTTTTCATTATCCCATAGTGGATATGGTTTCACTAGTTTACATAGTGGATCAAACATGTTGACTTGATTCCCATCATTATCTCATGAAATATAAATCATTACCCAATGAATTTGAGAGAGATATAGATCTCACCCATTTAATAATTAAATCACATATACATGTGCCACAAAATCATAAACAGTCATATCATAAACTTGTATATTAAATGAGGTTCATAAACATGTAATCATATCTTAATATAGAAAATTTAGGTTTCAAAACCATTTTATCAAATAATAACCCATGGAAATAAGGGGGTTTCATATACATATTACCCATGCAATAGAAATTAGTTTCATTAAAATAATTCAATAAAAATATAATCCATTAAAAGAAATTATATGAATAGAACCTTTGGATAATTTCCTAATAAAGGAATGATTAAAACCAATGGATGTATATCTTATATGGGACATAGTTTTGGAAGATCCTTTAAAAACAGTTTGGAGTAACACATCCTTTCTATATTGAAAAACACTTTTTAATCTATAAATCAATTTTAAAAACCATTTTCATTAAAAATATATTTGAAAACATAAAAAATAAATATGAGAAACATAAAACATTTTTTAAATCCTTTTTCCTTGAAAATAATAATAAAATAAAATTTTCAAAGAAATTGAAAACATTTTTTAAATCTTATTTTTTGAAATTTATGGAATTTGCACCAATGAAGGTAAATAGAGAGAAAAACTACATTTTTGATTTTGTATCTTTGGAAACATAAACTATGGAAAGAGATATCCCCAAATAGATGTGTCAATACACATAAATTTAAGGATAATAAATATTGAATAATTCATTACTAGTATATAAAACAAAAAATGGAACGAGTTGTGAATAAAGAAAAAATATCACATAAATAAATTTTTTACTAGAAATCCCCTTACCAAATGTATTTACTTTCTTCGTACTCATTCATACCACCTCTTATTTGGGTAACTTCTTTTGGTTTACCCCACAGGGACTCAATGGATATATTTATGACCAAATGGGGGATTCTAGGATATAGGAAGGGATGTTTCGATAAGATTTAGATAAGTATTTTCATAATCCTGATGTCTTGAGAGGTGTGAATATGTGAGAGGGGTGAGTTCTTTTATATTGCAGAGAAGGAGTGAAACTCTTGTAAATTATTTAAAATATAATTCCACACTAGTTTTTATGATGTTATTTATCTCCAATAATAGTACAAATTTGAGCTAATGGACGATATGGTCGAAATATTAATAGAAAATTGATTTTTTACAAGTCTCTATGTCATTTGGGCTTTATGATTAAGGTCTGGTGCTTTGTTAAAATAATTTTTCTCTTAATCACTATAATTAATTTTAATTACATCCACTAATACTTATTTTTAACCAATTGAGATGATATTATCATAAATTATAAATTTTATTGATTCAAAATATTAAATCCATTTCTCCAAATTCTAATCACATAAGTGTTAGAAATTCATTTTCATTTAATCCTGCAGACATGTTGTGACAATCAGTTTATAAAAAGAAAAATTATTAAAAGATTGGGAAAGTTTTTTATCTGATTTCAATGTGAAACTGTTTCCAAAGACCTACATTTAAATAATTGATGTTAAATTATTATAATTAAAATATAAATGCAAATTAAAATTTAATTTAACTATATATATAAATTATATGAAAAATAAGTTTTGAAATAAAATTAAATATTTTAAACTATTCATCCAATAATGATGTTTTTCATAAACAAAATAAAAAAATTTACCCAAATATATTTTTTACACTATGAATTAAAAAATAGAATTTTTTTATTAAATAAATTTCTAAAATTTTCTAAAATTTAATTTATTATTACTCATAAAAGGATATAAAAAGCAGTTCAATTGAGAGAATATTATTTTTAAAAAATAAAATAATTTACGAAAAATAATAAGTATTATTATCAATATGTTTTATTTTAAAATATTTATTATAAATAATATTTAAAAATTAATTATTAATATTCATATTAATATTTTTAACAGCTATGTTTTAACTATCTCACTGAAATATTTATAACATTTAAATATTATTTGGTAGAAACTCAGTGTTTCTTGTAATGAAAGCAATGTTAGTATTGTGTTTACCAAAAGATTAACGTGTTGAATCAAATAAAAAATCATTGACTCAATTTATAGTTAAATGAAAGACATCAGATAAAATTAATTAATTCTAAAAAAGGTCCCAAAAACTAGATGTGTTACATTTTACCACACTAAAAAATAATTTATTCTTTGAAATTCATCATTATGGTACAAAAATCCCAGATACATCTCAATCAAAAATTCCCCTATTTCCCATGTATCTTCCTCTAACTAGTTATTTCTCTAAAAAATGTTGAATAGATGAGTGGTCTAGTTTCATGGAAAATTTTCTATATAATCCATAATTTCAACTGTTTATTCCGCAAAAGAAAAATCATGATCCAATGATATGGATTCTATGATTAGTACATGTAAATGGTAGGTTAGATACTTCCTTAAGAAAGATACATATGTCCCATCATGGGCATGAGAGATATTTTAAGGATGTTCCTAGAGATATTTCACCATTCTGATATGATCAAAAATCTATAAATGGATTATATACCTAGGGTTTATTTTTCCTTTCTTCCAAAAATTCATAACCCTCTTCCATAGTGAAATTTGTAAAACACCATCTCACCAATATAAAATTCTAGAACATGTCGTTATTTATTAGCATAACTATTTTGAAGACTTTGATCTTCCTTGATGTGTTAACGAATGGTTCTAAACATCTCTACTGTTTATTTTGTGATCTTAGGTACTAATATATTTCTTTTTCCAATTTAATATCATCTCGTTGTAGATATGCATATCTTTCTATAGAGGGATTCATAAGGATCCATCCAAAAACATTAGTGAAATATATTATGTTATTAAAACTCATCTAGAGGAAGGTGTTGGTCCCAATGACCATTGAAATCCATAGAAAAAAATCTCATCATATCCTCTAGGGTTTGAATTGTTCTTTTAAACTGACCATTCATATGAGGATCATAATATTTGTTGAAACTCAATTATTTATCTAGTTCTTTATTAAGACTTCACTTTCACTTTTAGATAAACCTAAAATCCCAAATAGATACAATGGAATTTGGTGCTCCATGCATACTTACCGCTTCTTTAATGTATATCCTGTTGACCTGATCTAGAGATATTAATTATATGATTACAATGATGTTTCTTTAGTTAGTAAAGTGATCTACTACCACCAATTTAGTATTAAAACATTTAGAGTATTTTAGGATTCTAATGAAATATTTCATTGTGCTGTTCTTCAATTACCATTTTGGTATGGGTAATTGATGCAACATCTTCTTATTCATCAATATTTCTTTTTTGACATGCTTGAATTTCAAGAACTAAGATCCCAAATTTGAAATATCCTTCTTCATTACAACCTAGAAGAAGTATTACTTGAAATATCTATACATTTCAATACTTATAGATTAAATTGAGAATAACAAACTATGAGTTTCCTCTAACAGCTCCTTCTTAAAATCTAATATATAAGGAACACATACATTGTTTATTAACATTGTCATTTTATCTTGATCATGTTTAATGTTTAGTACATTTCTTAATTTCTTTTGTAGCTCAGAATTTCGTTCTACTTCTCTTTAATCTTTACTTGGATAGAGGGTTGAGCATTCAATTGAAAGAGATAAAATTCCCCCCTTATTTCAGGATTTCCAGATCCATCATTTAAAAATCAATAAATACTAGAACTTTTGTGTTCTTTTTCATGGATATAATAACATGATCCTTTCTAATCAAATAATAGGCCACGTTGATTTCTCTATCTAGGTGGTAATTTATTGAGTATTCATAATAGTTTATTAGCTCTAACCATATTCTATTGGTCAGTTTCATCTTCATCTGTGTGAATATATATTTTAAAATTTTATGATTAGTATATATATCACACTTTTCTTAATAAAGATAATTCATCCATATTTTTAGTACAAAACATACCACCACCAACTCCAAATCAGGAGTTGTGTAATTTTTATCAATGATCTCTAACTATCACATGCCATTATAGATAAACTTATTATTCATAATAATAATACATCCAAATTATTTTTGGGATTCATCACTATAGATTACACACCCTTATTCACTATAGGCTAATCTATGAATAGGTGTGCTAACAAACCTTCTGTTAAGTTCCATGAAATTTTCCTCACACTATATGCATAATAACATCGCATCCTTCTATTTAAACTTGGCCACATGATTCGATAGTCCTAAAAATTCTCCAAAAAATGAGGATAATATCCAGCAAATTTAATAAAACTACATATCTCAGTCATCAAGCTTGGTCTAGGAAAACCTTCAATAGCCTATGTCTTTGAGGGATGTACTGATATATCATCTCATGAGATTATGTGAAAAAAAAATAAAACCCTTTACAGAAGAATTTTACACATTTAAATTTTTTTATTGGTTTCTCCTTCCTTAGGGTCATTTATACAATTTGCAATAGGTCATCTTACTCTTACTTACTATTTGAATACATTAGAGTATCATCTATTAGTTCAACCACTAATTGATCAAGGTAATCTCTTAAAACACAATTCATCAAATCTATGATCATTCAAGGGGAATTATTAAGACCAAATAAAATCATTATAGACTTATATTGTCCATACATTATGTGTAACACCATATTGGGAATATCCATTTTCATGACCATCATTTTAAGATATATAGATTTAATTTAAATCATGTAAAAGTATTGTTCCTTTTTTATTTGATCAAATATGTCATCAATAAATTGAAGAGGATACAAGGTCGCAATCATGGTCTTGTTCACCTCTCCGGAATCAATGCGGAGTTTTATTGATCAATCTATATTTTTGAAAAAAAAGATTAAGTTCACCCCCAAGGTGAAACACTTTGCAAAATGAACCCCATTCCATAGTTTTTGTTGAGTTGCATCGTCAGTTCCTAAAACACAATTGGGGTAATTCTAAAAGAAGTGTTCAAAATTATGGTGGAACCAGTTATAAGTTCTACCGAGAGATCTTTTTCATTTTTTTGGGAAAGATAAGGAAACACTCTCTAGGAAGTGTCCACTAATTTCCTAACAATTGGCTTATCCTTGATGTTGTGTTTCTCCCCAACCATTAAATACCGAAATACCATTTGAATGGTAATGAAGATCAATAATATTGATTTCATCTTCATATGACGTTCATATATATTATCACATTAATATAAATCATAGGTTGGTTTATAATATCTATTGTATCTTTCCTTCCCAGACAATTGATATGGGATTTAGGACGAAAAATCTAATCCATGCCTAAGATGACATCAAATTTGATAAAAGTATGCATAATAATCTTTTTAGAAATAACATTCCTAAAAATTTAATAGAGGATGAATCATAGAATTGAGATAAAATTAGTATACCATTTGGCGTTTTCATTATAAATTTCACATCGAATTGTTTTGGTAAAATACTATTACCCATAGAAAAGTTTTCACATATTAAAGTGTGGGTTGATCCAAAATCGAATAAGACATTAGCAGGTCTAAGGATAATGGTATTTTAACCACTCAACACATCATTATCTCACATCTCTTCAGAAATAGTAATCACATGAGATTTTAACTTGTCCCTTAATTTTAGAGGAAGCTAACATCGATCACCATCACCAGCCCATGGGTTTGGTCACGAGTTATAATAATTCACATCCTCTTTACACATGAAGCACTAAATTGTGGGAAGTGAATTCTATGAGGCTTTCCCTTTATTTTCATCATTGGAAAACTTCTTCCCATCTGTTTAACAATAAATTTTCAAATGGGATTCCCATTAGCACATAAAATATTTACTATAACCTATAATAAAATTTCATCCATGACACTTTACACTCATGGAGCACAAAATAAGTCCCATATTCTTCTCATCATGGTTTTTAGATATTTCATTGAACTTAATCTTCTTAACCTTGTTAAAACTATTAGATTGATTCATAAATCCAACTTACATTTCAATCTTTATTACCAAATGAAAAATCAATTCGTAGATACTAAAGTCTCTTATGTATAACACCCTCATTAGAGTTTCCTTTAAGATACTAGAAAACAGGTCAACATTACTTTCTATTTGGATGATAATACTCACAATTCTTATAAATTTATCCTCATAGGTATTTTTGAATTAATCATTCTTTTTCTATAACTCATGGAAATCCATTTTTTTATTTTTATAATTAACAAAATGAAAGTATATAATGAATAATAATTTCTTGAACTCATCCCAATCCATGTATTCAATTTCATCATACTTCCTTATATTCATTATTATTGTCCACTAGTGGTCCACGTCACCTTTTAAATGATAAAAATCCATAATGACATTTTCATGATCATGACATTGGGGGACAGAAAATATATTTTCATTGGTATAAGACCATTTTTCATCAATAAGTGGATCAGATGACCTACCTAAAAAATACGTACATTGACTCATGAAGGACTCAATAGAATGTTGTTACCTTATTTTTTTATTTGTAGTTCTAACATGATTCATAGTATATGAAATTTTTGAGAGCATGGAAAAAATATTTTTCATTACATCTCACATAGATTTTGGTTTCCAATGAGGTAAATCATCACATTATCCATCATAATCACCAATAATGTGGTTCCTTGGAGTTCTATCCATTGACTAAAAAATCATAGAGTAATAAATAATTATCATAGTGAGGAACCACATAATCATGAAAACCCACTTATATGATGTCTAACTTTTGAAAACTTCCTAATCTAAGAAAACATAGCTTAATTCTATTTTATTCATATCCAAGTCATATTTATTCCCTTAAGGATAGTTTGTTAGGTGTTTGTGAATTCCTAATTGAATATCCCATGGGAGTTTCCAAGTTGGTGTGCAGTATGGTCTATCGCCATGCACCTGTTCTAAATCTAGTCTAGCTTAATACAGTGTTTTAGTGGTTGTTATACCTATGTACATCTATTCCAGATCCACATCAACTTCTATTATCTAGAATGGGATTTTTATATAAAACCACTCTCTCTATAATTTAACAAAATTCTAGGATATTCTACTATAAATTCTCTCATCCTTAGACATATCCTTACACAATTACTTATGGTTCTAACTATGGGATTCTCATCATAGTTTCCAAAAGATAAATAAATTTTTTGTATAATAGAAAGTATAGAGACCCTCTATTTTCATACATTAATATTACATCATTTTTTTAGAATATGAAAAACATTACACAAAAAGACACCTAAGGACCGTATTATTTTACCACCTTTAGAAACATAAAAACGTAAGAACTGGTGTAAATGTGATCTATATTATCTCCAACGTGGTTCTTTAGGAATAAAAATCTTCTCATAAACATCATACATAATACATATCTTTATAACATGGTAATTAAATAACAAATATAGGTGAAATCCAAATGCTCATTATGGAAAAATAAGGGAGATGTGTAAGAAAAAACATGAGCACAAGCATATGAGAATTTGATCATGAAATTGTAAGATAATAACCTATATATATAATAACATAAAAATTAATCATGGATTTAGTATTGGTAGTTTATAAGACAAAAATATTAAGTTAATAAAGAGTATAATCCCATAAAATCATAACAAAGGAATAATACATTGAATTTTGTAAGACACATAAACTTGTAACACAATTACCTATAAGTCAAATGGAATTTACAAAACATAATAGGAAAATTCATTGGGACTACACCTACTAGGTGAGGAAGATCACCATCCCTAGTCATAGTTCATTCCCTATAATGGATTGGGTTTCCCTATTTTCCCATTGTAGATTAGGTTTCTAAATCTCCCAATAGTGTATCAGTTTTCCCCATCTTCTAAAGTGTATCAATCACTTTCCCTTGATTACCCTAATTATCTAATGAGATATAAATCATTACCCAATTAATTTTAGGTTGATATAGGTCTCACCCATCTCATAATGAAATCATACAAACATGTTCTACAGAATCATAAAATAATTGTATTATAAACTATGAAAAGAAATTGGTTTTATAAACATGCAATAATATCTTAGACTTTGGGAAAATATTGGTTTTATAATCATTTCATCAAAGAATCACTAGTCAAAATACGAAGTTTCAAAAATAATATAACATGTGAAAGAGATATGAGTTTCATATGAATAATTTATTAAAATCCTAAAACATTTATAGAAAAATATGAAAGGAAACATAGAAATATTTCCCATTTATGGTATGAGTAAAAACATTAGAAGTTTATATTAAATGGAAAATTATTTTGGAGATCTATTAAAAACATTTAATGAATAAAATATCATTTATTTTTTGAAAAAATTATTTTTGAAATAAAAAAAACATTGAAACCCCTTTTCTATTAAAATAGATTTAAAAACATATAATGGGATATTGGAAACTATAAATAATTTTTATAATACATTTTTATCAAAATAATCTTAAAATAACATGTTTATTACACTATTTTGAAGCATTTTTGGGAAAAAAAGTTTCTAAAATTCATGGAATGTGTCTCAAAGAAGTAAAATTGAGACAAAACCAATTTTCTGAATTGGTAACTTTTAAAACATAAACCCCAAGAAAGATAGGTTATAATCAAATGGATATATAGATTTACATAAATATAAATACATTAATAAAAAAATATTAATGGTAATTACATACATCACATATAAATAAATTAGTGGTGAATAATGACTAAATCCTAGAGATACAATAGGGAGACTAAAAATCGTCTTACCTTATTTCTTGACTTTATTCGTACTCGTTCAATCACCCTCTTCTTTGGGTAACTCATTTTGGTTTGTACAAAAAGGATTCCTTTAATGGAATTCCTACTAAAGTTAAGATTCTATGCGAAGGTAGGAATTTTGGTTTGAGATATAGGTAGAGTTTTTCTGATCTAATTGTCTTGATAGTTGTGAATAAGTGGGAGGGGTGAGTGCCTTTTTTAGGGGTTTGGGATTGGAATTCTTGTAATTTTTTTGAAAGGAAATTACACTAATGTTTTCCCTATTTAAATTGTCTCCAATAATGGTCTAAATCCAATACAGGTAGGATAGGTTCCAAATAAAAATAAAAACTTTATTTTTGATTGGTTTTAAGTTTTGTTTTGGATTTTTTTTATAGTTTAGTTATTTGTTTTGTAAATTTTCCTCCTAATCGCTATAATTAATTTTAACCAATTTAAATAATATTTTTATTCAAAACAAAGAAAAAATTATTATAAATTTTTAATTAGGATGATTTAAAATAATTAGTCTATTTTATAAATTATAATAAAAAAATTGGTAGAAATATATTTAAAATTAATCCCACAATCATCTTGCGACAACATGTTTTTTAAAGAAAAAAATATTTAAAAGTATGGGATGTTTTTATATCCAATTTCAAGATGAAATTGGTTTAAATGGACTACATTAGATTAATTGACATAAAATTAGTCTAATTAAAATTTAAAACTATTTAAAAAATAATTTAAATATATAGTTAAATTATATGGAAAACTTCTTTTTGAATTAAAATTTTTTATTCTTTAATATTGATTCAAAATGTAGTTTTTTAGAAAAAAAAATCCTAAATATAAACCTATGAAAATTTTGAAATTTTGAGTTTCAAATTATTTTTATTTTATAAAATTTAATTTTAAAAAGTTTCTGAAATTAATATTATTATTTCGCATATGAGTACAAAAATATATAGTTCATTTGAGAAAATAAAATTTTTAATCCTATAATGACATTCCCTAAAACTATATATTTAATTATCAATATGATTTATTTATACAAAACCATTATAAAAAATATTTATAATTAATGTTTTAGTATTCATATTACTATGTTTAATGACTATGTTATAACTGTCTCACATATAAATTTGTAATAGTAAAATGTTTTGTTGTAGAAACTCAGTGTTGTGTGTAATGCAAGAAAATTATATCTTACATGTAATTCAAAAATAACAAAATTTAACAATTTAAAAAAATTTAATTAGTGTAGCATGAAATGTAGGACAATAATGAAAATTAATTTACTTAAATAAAGATTCATAAAAACCATGTGTTACAAAGATAATGATACATTGATCAATGATCAGTCCTAAAGTAACAATTTGTTTCATGTAATTGATCAAATAAATTATTGAATTGAGGAACCTGACACAAATTTTTTAATTTTACATGATTCCAATTATTATAATAAATTAAAAACCAAATTTAACCATCTAAATTTATTATTAATATAAATGATGTTTCCTATGGTCATGATCTAGTTTTGAGAATTACCTTACTCTGCAACTCTTCTAGATGTATCTTTTATTACCACAACCCTATTATATCCATTTTTTAGGATGGAAGAAAAATATTTTTTATTACCAAGATAATATAAATTGAAAATTTGGTTTCCCTATTATTTTTTAATCAATAAAAATAATTCAAAAAGTCAATTAGTTATAGATCTACTATATTAGGAAGAGTCATATTTACTATTTCATTTATAGTGCACATGGTCATTACTACTAGCATACAATATCTTTTTAAATACAATCACCCTTAACATCTTTCAATACCATAATTTAGGTCTCGATCTCCATAGAATACATTTTTAGTGCCATCCGGTTATGTGATTTCCAGTTATTGATCCTAAAAATTGGTATAGGATTTAGAATCCACCAGTTATTCCTCCCCAAACACTAGATCATAAAAATAAATCTCAAGGTCTAAGATCACCCAAAGAAACAATACCAAATTAATGATAATGGAATATAAATGGAAATTGAATCCTCGATACTCATAAAAATGAGGGTAGTCTGGATAAAAATGAATGAAGACATCATTGCTACATGTAAAAACAATTGTTTAACTACATATGAATTGAGTAAATAATGTGACACTGCAGAATCGAAAAAATACATGCATATGCATCATTTTCAGAAGGATTGTACCCAACAATATGGAGGTTCAGTATTTCTAGATTGATATAGATGGATCTGCACACTATAAGAATCAACCAGCTACCACTGGATAACACTTGATTCCTCATTGAGGGGTAAACGGGAAACATAATGTATTCTTTGGGGTATCCTAATTTACCCCGGTCTATAAATGGGAACTAGTATGATGTGACTATTTTATCCAAGAATATGAAACCAGAATCAATGTCAAGGTATTTCAACCTATAGGTTTCAATTTTTTTTAAAATACTTCTTCTCATTCCATTTCTAGTTATTGTTAGTTGAAATTTCATGATTTTTCCATGCATTCCTTATTTCTATATGTAATAGAACCATACTAAAAAATCTATTTCATTCTATGATTAGTTTTATAAGACATTATTTTTTCGATTATTATTTGTTTCTTATACTCCAAGAGAGTAAAAATTCCACATGCGCTTACTCCCCAAGATGAAATTATATCCATCACTCAGATTCAAGAAGGTGTCCCCTCCACATAGATTTTTTCCAATATGGATTTACATGCATAAAAGGGATTGAAATTTTTTAGTCCCAAACATATTAATGGAATGAAAATATTCTTCATGTTTTGAATATTAAATATGATTTATACACTATAATTACCATCACTATAGCATAATATTTATCAAACCCAATGACAGCATGAACCAATACGCATTCATAAACTGATTTATACTAGAAATTCATTCACAACATTAATGTAAATAACCAAAAAATACATGAAAATATTCATATCATGAATATCTATTCAGGATGTGAATTTTTCATGTAACTGATTCAATATTTTCTACTCTTTATCTAGACTAACTCTTGTAGTAATATATATAAGAAAATCAAAATATAAAAAAAAGAATTATATTAATGCATTCCTCAAACCAAGGGAGATACATTACTATTCACTGAAATTCTAACATATCACACAAATAAACCCTAAGTAATATATTTATAGTTTTGGTATAACTATATCATTACAAATCTTCCACATAATGATTAATTAAATCTGGTTATGTTCATCATTGGGTAGTTTTGAACACCAAATTGAATGATGATATGAATTTATATCATTAATGACTATGTGTACATAATTGATAGTATAATAAGTTATTTAGGATTAAAAATGGCTTTTTTCTATAGATGTTATGTTAATATTTAATTCTTTAATTTAGAATACACACTTCAATTATTATGATTCACTAAAACATGATTCTTCTCAATTTAAAATTAAATTATACAGACTAGAACACTCATTAAAGGATTTTTTTACTTTTTAAATAATTATTCAACATCTCTAGAGTTAATATTAATTATATGGAAATTATTAACGTTTTAAGAAAAATTTATATAGACCTTGATATTAAGAAACAAATAAAAATGATAAAGACTATAAACACCCAATATAAAAAATTATAATAATTCAGGTAGAGAATTAATATTTATGAAAATTATAATGAAAAGGGATATAATTAAGGTTATGAATTGTTTGATAAAGGGTTCTGTGTTTGTGATATATTAAGTTAATGTTGCTTTATGACTGCCATGAAAATATATAAGTATTTTCATCTTTAATTCCAATATTTGATACATATTTGGTATGATAAATATAAATCCATTCATTTGTCATTTAAAATTCATATTTCGTATATAATATCATGAATTGTATAGTAATCATGGTATTTTAATTATATTAAAAATCCCATACATTTAAAGTAATTTTTGTTATAATGTTACCCATGTCTCAAGGGTTTTCTATCAGTTATGATTATTAGACATGCGTGATATATATTGAACCATGATTCCATTGAATGGTCTTCAATTTATTTATTATCCCAAGAAAATCAAATAAATAATTGTTCTATAATTCAACTGATTATCCAAGACCAATTATTTTTTTTCTTTATATTACTTTTTAATCCACTATTACCCTAGTCATAACAGTTTTTTGGTAACTAAATTTATGTTCATCGATTTAATAACATTCAATTAAAATTATATCATATTAAGTTTGAACATTATACCCTCTAATTTTATTATATTTTATTCTCTCATTTAACTAATTTTTACAACATAATAGCCTTCAATTACATATAATGTTTCTTGGACTATTTTTATCATAAGATATTTTGATAACCCAAGTCATTTTTTCCATGAGATGTATTATTTCATCATGAACTTATTTCAATAATGATTCCTTTATCCCTATATAATTTTCTTTATATTTTATTTTAGAATAATATTTGAATATTTTATTTTTAATATAAATTTATTTTATGTTACTCTTCTTATAATTTCACTTTTAAGCAATTGTATTTTTAGGATAAAAATTGGGGCTTTTACTTTCATGTTTATATGTTTTTTCTAATTATTCACATCTCCAAAAAATATAAAATAGGTTTTTTAAATGTTCTAGAATTAGATATCATTTTAAAATGTAAAATTTTTCAAATATTTGATTTCACAAGTTCAAATGTTTCCTTTTAAAGAGACATGAAAATCTATATTTTCGATCAATGTCAAAAAAAATTTCTAAAAGCTATTTTATTTTTTCATTACATTTCCCTTTTCTTTTCAAAAGTATTTACCCAATTGGAGTTTATGTTTTTATATTTTTATTATAATATATATATGTAATCATTTTGGGGAATTATATCATGGTTTGAAATAATTCTTTTCATAATAATATCACTGGTGATATTGTACATAGAATTCTGTTTTCATTGATGTTTTTTATCTTTGTCATCATCCATTGAAATTTCTATTATTACACTGGGTTTTTTTATTTTTGAACCATCCAAAAGCATTCAATGTATGTCATATGATAATAAAATTATATTATTAACCTATTAGTATTATAATTCTTATATATGTTTTAGAAATCATATTTTTAAATCATTCCGAATAAATAATTCTCTCCTACAAATAATGATATTATAATTACATGGGGAAAAGAATTTCCATTATATATGTTTTTATTGAAATATTAATTATTATTGTTAATTGGAATATATTTTCTTAATATCCACCTCTTTATCATGATGGGTTATAAACATGTTATCAATTTTGTTGCAAGTGGGATAATTATTTATATTCATCATGATTATTGACAATGAACATAGGATAATAATTTATTATAAATATATTTCATTACTAAACCCAATATCCATGTTTTATTTACTATGTGGTTCCCTAGGGTTTTATACGAATTTTCTTGTTGATTCTTATATAGAATGAATATTACTAATCTGGTGGCATGTGGTCTTGAAATTATATATCACCTTAATTCATTAAAATGTACCATGAGACAAAATAGTTTTTTGTGTATTAGTGAATGTATTACTAATTTAGAAATATGTCTAAAATTCAGTCTCATTGTTAAGAATAGAATACCGGGGAAATACATTGATATTAGGTTTATAATATCAAACATTATCCATTCCATCTGTATGAGATCGATACTATTGATATTTAATTTTTTTCATTTAGTTTAAAGAATATAGCTTTCTCACAGTTTAAAATGGATTATAGATTTGTATTATTTACCTATTCCATCCATAATATAGTTTCCAACCCTATTCCATTATTTATTATTTTATATTATTCACTTTCATAGCATTTTATATCACCCATTTGATATGTTTCTATGCCCTATGTTCTGAAGAAGATTAATACATGAAACACGTTTAGATGGAAAACAAGTGTGTACAAAATTATGGGAGATGATAAAGTAATATAATGAATCAAGTAGTTTCATATATATATAAATATATATATATATATTAAATCTGACAATGTTTTTTAGAAATACATGAGATTTATTTTTTTATTATGTGTCTTAATTATCTTAAATTATAAACCTAAAACCATACTTGTAATGTAATATATTCTATAATCTTTATTTATTTTATAATTATTGTCTGTAATATCAAGGATTTTAATGCTGGTATTGATGTATGTTTGTAAAGTTTGTTTCTATGAATACTAGATCTGGGACTACTATTCTAGGGAATCACATTTTGTATAAAAGAAAAGTTTTATATAACATTTTTTATTAGGTTGTTTGTTGATTGAATTTAAGAATTGATAAAACACTATTGATTATAATTTAAAAGGTATAGATAAAATTTAAAGATAAGTTTATAATTCCATGTTATGGAAATAATTCATTTTTTATTTGGGTATTAGGGTTATAGAAAATTATTGAAAACCTTATAGATGATTTTATATATAGGATAATATCATAAAATATTGGTAAAGTCTTGAGTATATAGTCTTACTATAATTAAAACCATGTCTGTATATTTGAAAGTGGATATTTATGTGGAATATATTCACCTAGGGTTAATCATCCCGAAAACGGTTGGTTGAGGAGATACTTAATCATTACATTGATGAATGATGAGTGGTTAAAAGATATCACACCTATAGAGACACTCATGAGGTATAGGCTTGGGTAAATCACAATCTATATATGAACCATTATGATGGTTTTAACAATGTTGTAAAATAATATTTCTAGAAAATATTTTTGAAAAATAAAAATGGATAATAAAGGATGGAATAGAGACATAAGTTGATCCAAATATATCATGCGTTAAAAATTTAGGATAAAAATAATTATGTAGATGCTCAATTATAGGAGTAGGTGAATTATAAGTATAAGAAAATTCGTTTTTAACCTTAAGGAAAAATATTTTTAACAAAGTTAAACTAGGTAAATTCACAGGACTAATTTTTGTTCTGTTAAACAATCATGCTAGATTCCAGAAATATGGTTCTAGAAAAGAATCTTAAGGAAAATTTACAAGGAAAAGATTATACCTTAGAGAATATAGAATCTTACATATCAGAGTATATAAAAGTGATAATAAAGTATAAGAAGGTTACACTTTCATCCTTTATCAAAATACATTGGAAATAATCATGAAACAAAACAAGTAACAATTATGAAATCTTTTAACCCAAGGAGTAGGGTATCCAACAAACCTTGGATAAGGGTTTCTTAATTTATAATTTTATGAAATTTTGTCCTACCCACACAAAGGTAAGTCCTCGACAGGAATATCAAAATATATATTGTTTTCCTCGTAATCCATCTATCATTAAGGTAGTTGACACCACTATCTTCCTTTTCCATGAATCCCTCAAACATTAAGGTAGTCGGCACTAATGTCTTCCTATCCCATGGATCCCTCAATCCTTAAGGTAGTCAGAACTTCTTTCTTCATATCCCCATATGAACTGGATTATACTCAAAAACAATCAGAGTCACAAGAAGCAATCTGAAAAAGATATTCAGAACCACACAAAGCCTAAGAGCATCTCTCTCTAGAAATCACTTTAGCAGCATGAAATCTCTAGATTGATGGAACAGTAGTCAACTCATTCTAATAAAATCATATTTATAGGAACTTCTCTAACAGTCAGCTCACTCCTACAATGGTCAAATTTCTCCTCAAATATCAGTGGGACCTACACACATGTCACAAAAACAACAGTTAGATTGAATCAGATTGTATGAAATCGTTTCATAACAACTGAAAGGAAAAAAAAAGATGCTTTAAAAATATATTGTTCGGAGTATAACGAAAAATATAATTCAAAGTCTAACCAAATATAAATTCATAGGCTATAAGACATGGGTATTCAGATTCTGTTTTACAAAGAATTCAGAATCTGAATTCTATAATTTCTAGAGAATGAATTCCTATAAATTCAAATATAAATTCCGAAAAATTAAGAGTCTGAATTATAAGGAATTCATAATGTGAATTTTGTGAAATTTGGAGTTTGAATTATGAGGCATTTTGAGTCTAAATTTTAGAAAATTCATTGTCTAAATTTTAGAGAATTTAGACTCTTCATTTCAGAGAATTCATATTCTAAATTTCATAAAATTTAAAACCTGAATTTCTGAGAATTAAGACTTTGAATTTTAAAGAATTCAGGTTCCTAATATTAAATAATATTTAGTCTAGATTTCTTAGAATATGGAACCTAAATTTTAGAGTATTTGGAGTTTTAATTTCAGTGAATTTCGTACCTAAATATTAGAGATTACTGAACCTGGGTTTTAGAGAATTCGGATCCGGAAAATAGAATACTCTATATCCATGAATTTATAGGATTATAAAATTTTAGATATGATGAAAAATTCTAGTAATAAAATGAGTTATATTTCGAGATACTATAAAATGAACAATGAAAACATACGTACAGATAAAAATCTCTTTAGGGAAGGGAAATGTTTCTTATGAAAATAATCTTTATGGAAAGTATAATTTTCTTTAATAAAAAGGTTTTGTGATTTTCAAAACCTATTGAAGTAAAAAAGACATAATTAAACCTTATTGACTCAACAATCTCCCCCTTTTTGTAAATCACAAACATACTTACAAAAAATAATATAAGGACTTAGAATTTTTCTTTATGAACATAAAAGAAAAACATATCTCCCTTTACTTAATAATCACGATGAATAAGAATAACTCCCCCTTAAGTAATTAAATACCTAGGGTCATATTCATGAATTCCTTAAATAGATTTTTATTTTTCATACATAAGGAAATATTCATTGATAAAACTTTCCCTTAGATAGACACCCCTTAAATAGGGAATTATCTTCTTCACTTATTATTCTTTATTTTCATTCCTTTCTCCCCCTTTGTGATTTTCAAAAAGGAATTTAGAGAACGGGAAGAAATATAGTACCAGAAGTATTAGTACTATAAAAAACATATGAAGAAAAAAATCATTATGATTGGAAAAATTTGTACATGAAAGGTAATACAACAAATGATCAGAGTTAAAGGGAAAATCATCCTTATTTTTAAATTGGTATAAGGTTCTTGACCATAGTCTTCAACTTATTATTCTCTTTATGATTCTCTTAAAAATTATTGAACAGTTGATCTTGGTCTTCATTTTTCTTCACCAAAACATTGATATTTTCTTAACTAGCATTAAGAATTTGTTCTGGAGTCTTAAAAAGTACTTCTTGCTTACTGATATTTTCATCAAACTTGATTCTGATATCTATTTCCCTCTTTAAATTCAAAGAAACTGAATTATGTTTCCCATTCATATCCTTTTCATATTGATTTTGCAATGTTTCTTCAAGATTGAGCTTCTGATCAAAACTTTCAGTAAGATTATTGATCTTGATATCTTTGGAATCAAAATATCCCTTCACATTATCTTGAAAGTCATGAAAAGTTATCATCTCTTCAATTATCTTCCTAGACCACATAGTAATTTCCTTGAAAGACCTCATGTGTGCATCATACCCGATATAGAAAGATTTAAAATCGGACTCAAGCCTAAAATATTTGTCCATATTCAAGGAAAAAAAATCAGATTTCCAATTAATTGAATGTTGAAGCATATGACACCTCGAGTCAATACTCAGAAACAAAGGAATTGTATCAACCAATTTCATTAGGGATTGAACCACAAAAATCCAGTCCTATAGAAGATGATTATAAATCAGATTCTATTGTTTGGGAGTCTCCACCCTCTACCTCAAAAGAGTTTCATTTAGATGATCAACCAACATCTATCTTAGCCACCTCGGCCTTCTAAGGTGTATCATCTAACACCTATTTTCCATTATCAGCTCTCGGAATGATCTCAACAGCCTTTGGTGATTCATGTTCACTATCTGATAACTGCATTATCTTATCTTCCTCAGTCGTTTCCTTTTCAACATCTACCACCAGGTTCTCTGGTAGAACAAAATCATGGTTGCTGCTCTTTTCTTGTGATGGCTTGTTTACATCTTCTGGTCTTTCATCTCCTTTTTTGGGGGTTAAAAAGATTAGAAGATCTGGCCTCAGATGTCTGGATTGATAATTTCTCATGAGGACATTCCTTACCATGGTATTTTTAAACTTTCCTTATCATATAGTCTATATCATAAATTCCTTCCTCTTCTTCTCCTTCCAGTTCGTCTTCCTACACAATCAATTCCTCTTAATCTGGTTCCATAATGACCATTTTCATTCCCATAGTATCTGATGGTAATGGTTCATTTATAAAATTATCTAGTACATAAAATTTCTTAGAAGCTTTCTCAGTATCTTTGAGAAGAGTATGACCTATTTCAAGCTCATTCATCTTCTTCTTTTGCTTATTTTTCTTTTCTTGCTTCTCATATTCCTCAGTAGCCTTAATAATCATGTCTTTTGACTCAGTAGGATCCAATAAAAATCTAGGATTTTTTTCTTTATTGTTTTCTTATCATCTCTCCACTTAGTAACAACTTCATATGGATAGGTCTTTTTCTTATTAAATAATTGAGGAGCGGATTGGGTTTCGCAAACTATAAGGGATTTTTCTTTGGATTTTGATTCATTAAGATTTCTCTTCATTCCACAATTCTTGGAAGACTCATTTACATTGTGCTTTTTGTGTAAGGCGTCGATATCACCTTTGGACACAACATAAAATTCTCCAAATTTTCCATTAAAACCAACCTCCTTCCTCCTTAATGTATCGTCACTAAGAATCATTACTTTGAAAGACCTAGGAATTGAACTACAAGGGATATTGAACAATTATAGGAATCAATCAATGATTAGGGATAGGATTTCTAGATACATAATAATCTGTGATTTTATTGTGCCATTTTTGATATTCGCAATCGTGAACATGATATAATCCACTGATTTTATCTTTCTCAGGTTGACCGTAAAACCAAGCACTAATTTCAATTTCATTAAGGATTCATTTTCTCCATTTCACTTAATGATAAATCCCTTAACCCATAAATATAACATTGTAAAGTAAGTAGACATATGGTCGATCTTTATAGCTTTCACTCCTTTATGTCTGAGGAACTCTATATATTTTTCATTATAAAAACATCCTACCATCATAGGTAGATTGTGAGTGCAGAAAATGGATTCTCTAATGTAATTTATTCCAATTATACTAGCTACCTTGAGGTAGGAAAGAGAATAAATATTTTAATAACTTTTGAAAAAGAACATATCTCTCCCACCTTCATTAAAAATCATACTGATTTATAGAACTAAATAAGAATCTCTAGACAAACAGGATCCTATCCTTTTAGATTTTCTACGCACATGCTTTCCCATCCATTCAACTTGATATAATTTGAAGTGAAATAATCATACTTTTCAAAGAAAGACTTATCAACATACCATTCTCTATAAATTTTCTATTCAAAAATTTTCTTAGCTGAATAAATTTTCTTCTACGGGGATGCTTCCAAAGACATGCATATTTGAGATGATTAGTAAATAATGATTGTCGAGTTGATAGAAATATAATTTAATCAAAATAAGTTTCAACAATAATATCATTTTTCTATTCATTATTTATAAAAATAGTTGGATCAGCAATTCCCGTAACATAATTTTTTTGTAACAAAAATCTTATAAGTCTATCATACCAGGCTTTAGAGGATTTATTAGGTCTATGTAAAGATTTGGTATGTTTGAAAACATTATTAGGATGTTTTGTGTCTTCAAAACCAGGAGTTTTTTCAACAAAATCTTCCTCTAAAATATCCATTAAAGAAATCACATTTTACATCAATTTGAAAAAGATTGAAATAGAAGAATACTACAAAAGAAAGTAAAATATGAATACATTCAAGTCTAGCTACTGGGCCATAGGGTTCTTCATAGTCTATTACTTCTTTTTGATTATATACTTTATCAAATAATATAGCATTATTTATTAGAATGATTCCATTTTCATCACACTTATTTCTAAAGACCCATTTTACTCCAATAACAGAAATTTTCTTAGGTAATTCAACTAAACTCAAGACATTATTCCTTTCAAAATCATTTATCCCATCTTGTATGGCCTTTAATCAATCATCATCACTTAAATATTCATTAGTGATTTTGGGTCTAATTGTGAAATGATTTATATTTGTTCTACTTCATTTCATAAGGAGCTTTTCATCCTTATTAGTTGATTTACATCACTAATGATACTATCAATAGTATTATTCTTTTGAAAAATCTGATTTGGGTTTTATAAAACCTATTCATCAACATATGGTTAGAAATATTATAGGGTAAATGCTTTAAAAAGATTTTTTTGAACATTTTATTTATCATAAGGGTCTTTTACCAATGGTTGATGATAAGTTTTTGAAATCACATCTGATGATGTAGGTTAGTGTTATTTCTAAATAAAAGGATGAGTTTCATCAAATTTAACATTAACTGTTTCTTCAACAGTAAAATTATTTTTATTAAAAAATCTATAAGCCTTAGAAGTTGTGGAGTATCCTAGGAAAATTCCTGCATTAGATTTGGGTTTAAATTTATATAGATTATCTTTATTATTCATAATGAATACTTTGTGAACAAATAACATGGATTCTGAAATTCTAGGTTTTCTACTATTTTACAATTCATAAGGGGTGTTATTATGAAATGTTCATATGAAAACTCGATTTATAGTATAGAAAGCAGTAATTAATGGTTCTGGTGTTTGTCTAAATAATATTCACTCAGCATAGTTCTAGTTAACTCTGGAAGAATTTTATTTCATCTTTCAACAACACCATTTGGTTGAGGAGTTCTTGGAGATGATAAGTTATGAGTAATTCCTATTTTTACTAGATAATGTTTCAAAATATAAATTTTGAAATTATCTTCCATTATGACTATAAATAGTTATCAATGGAAGGTTTTTCTCATTTTTATCATGGGATCTAAACATATTGAAATATGAAAAAGCATCAGACTTATTTGATAGAAAATAGACCCATGTAAATCTTTTTTAATCATCAAATAAGATTAATACATAATATTTTCCTCCAATACTTCTAGTTTTTGTGGGAATGAAAAGATCCATATACACTAACTGTAATGCATTAGAATTTGAGATTTCACCAATTGATTAAAAATTTGATTTACAGTGCTTTCCAAGTTGACAATGATCACAGTCATCTGAAGAATCAAATCTATGCTTTGGTCGATAATTAATTAGTCCTTTTTTGGGATTTTACATAGGTTCATATGGTTACAGTTTCCTAACATTTAGTGCCATGACAAAGAATGATCTTCTATTACAATAAGGCAAGGTAGATCTTTGCACCTAAGGTTATCTATGATTATTGTGTATACATTCTCTTTAATATGGGAAGAAACAATACACTCTTCCTTGTAATTTTGTACTAAGCACTTATAATTCCTAAAATTCACTGAAAGATACTTTTCCTCCTTTTTGTCTTGAAAATATTTCTAATGAATTTTTTTTTACCATTCATTTGTTGGGAATATTCACTACCCATGTACTATGAATTTCTATTAGTACTTTCTTTGTTTTCCTGAAAATGTAATATTTTTACATTCAGTATCTAAACATTCTTGGATCCAAATATTTCAGAAATCATATTTTTAGAATCCTCAATTTCTTCAGAAAAATAAGATTTATGAAAACCTAAAGATTATGTTTTTTAAAG
This sequence comes from Viscum album, assembly GCA_963277665.1. Classification (NCBI taxonomy): domain Eukaryota; kingdom Viridiplantae; phylum Streptophyta; class Magnoliopsida; order Santalales; family Viscaceae; genus Viscum; species Viscum album. Next base: position 1,345,530,252 of record OY728148.1, on the reverse strand, counting down.
ATTAATTTTTCACCCAATGTCCACCACACTGATATTTATTGAAAAATGGAGAACTTTGGGAAACAAAATAGTTATTACTAAATACTCATTTATAATGAGTATAACCAAATCAAAAACTATTTCATAATGGATGGATTTGGGAATTTATCTTTAAAAAATTTACCTTTCCTAGTCTAAAATTTGACAAAAATATTCTTAAAGAAAAATATTTCTAAATTCAGTTTAAAAAAAATTATCCCCAAAATCATTAGATTTATTATTATAGTTAGCCTATAAAATATTTTTCATATAAATTACATTTTAAAGATCCTTATAATGTTTATCCTTCTCAGAATTTACTTCCTCATGATTTTTAGAAATACCATTACAATCAAAAGTTCTCATATAAATATCTTTTTAAAGATTTGATACTTATTTTGTTAAAATAGATAATCTAGAATTTGCCTTATCATTCGTTTTCCTGAGTTTATAATGTTCATTCTCAAGAATTTTAGTGAACCTAGAAATTTATTCTTAAGAAAGTAATGTATTATCTTTTGATAAGGAGGGATCATTATTTGAAGATTCAGAGTATTTATCAACAATATAATTTTCAATTCAAAGATACATTAGTAATAGATTCTACATCTTGTACCTTGGCCATTAGATATTAATTAACAGTGGGTATTTTTTCTAGTAAACCAAGATTCTTCTGACTAGAAGATTCGTAATCTGTTGATTCATCATATGAGTCACCACCACTTTCTCTCTAGGTGTCATTATCTTCCAAAACATCCATAGAATTATCTTTGTAGTACTTCTCTCTATTCCTCTCAGAATTATTTTCCTATTTACCTTTTTTCTTATAAATATTACAATATGGCCTTATATTCTTTGCTATTTTGCATTCATTACATGTTACTTCTGAGTCATTCATGTCTTTTCTTTTAATCTTTTTATATCTATATTAAAATTCTTTCATTCCAAATATCATTTTCATCATTAAAATTGGATTATCAAGCTCATTCTCAAAATTTTCACTTTTACTAGATTCAGATAAAAAAATGACTTTTTTAGACATGGATCATGTAACCCTTTCAAGAGTTTTGGATTTAGTAATAGTAAGGGATAAACTTCCATTTCTATTATTCATCTTATTTATATATTCATCTCTTTCCAATCTTGTCTCATGTTGAAGAAGAGTTCCAAAAAGTTCATCAAGAGTGATTTGAGATAATTTCATATTCTCATCAATAATTGTTCTCTTAGATTTCCACTCATTTCGAATAATATCAATAATATTATATATAAGAGCTTTATCATCAAGAACTTTCTCCCCTATAGATTGAAAACTATTAACAATAGTAATAAATCATTGTTTCATTTTGCAAATTTTGTCTCCATAGGAAATATAAATCCATCATATTTTTCACTAAGCAAAGCTCTTCTAGTCTCTTTAAATTTGGAAGTTCCAAAATGAGCCACCTCAAGTTACTTACTAATAAAATTTTCTTCTTCACATTAATAAATATGACTGTATATATTACTAGTCATGAAACACAAAACAGTATTGTGTACCTTGTTATTTAGTTTATATTCTGACTTTTCGTGGTTGGTGAAGGTTTTGACTTCCTTATCAGGAATTTTGAAATCAACAGTAAGAATTAAAAAATTTTCTTCTCCTGTATTAATAACAGAAGTCTTCATTCGATATCATCAATATTCATAATTATTACCATAAAATATAGGTCATTTGGTAGGATTTAGATTTTTAGTTGAACCTATATTCATTCCTTCCATTCCTATAAGAAAATATTTTTTCCACCAAAATACATTAATTAAAAAGGTTTGTAAATGAAGATAAAAATCTATGAGAAAACCCTAAGCAATAAAAGTTAAGAAAAAAATTTAAAACAATAAAAATTTGGGTAAGAATACTTATTAGTGAATATATGTAATTCAGAAACCTCTTATAATACCAATTTTAGGCTCAAAAAAATGATGTCGATGCTCAATTGCAAGAGGGGGTGACTTGTATGTTTAAATAATTTAGTTTATTACCATAATACGAACTATGTTTAACTATGTTAAACATGGTAAATTCAAAATACCTCTTTAGTTCTATTAAACAAACATTCTAGATTCCTGAAATATGGTTCCATAAATAAAACGTAAGGAAAGTTTACACTGAAAATATTCTTACATAACACATATGGAATCTTACTTATCAGAGTATATAAATTTGATACGAATGCATAAGAATGTTATAATTTCTTCCTTTATCAAGATAAAATGGAAATTAATTTGAAAAAAAATCAAGTAAAAAGTATGAAATTGTTTAACCTAGAGAGTAGGGTATCCAACAACCTTAGATAAATTTCACTTGATTAATACTTTCAAGAAGGTTTGTCTTACCCACACTAGGGTAATCCTTCGATAGGAATATATTAATCTGTATTGATATCCTCACAAGCCCTCGATCATTAAGATATTAGGAACCTACGTCTTCCTATACCAAGAGGCCCTTGAACATTAATTTAGTCGGCACCTCGGTCTTCCTATACCCGGAAGACCTAGAACATCAAGGTAGTCAGCACCTCTGTCTTCCTATCCTTGAAAGACCTCAATTGTACTCAACAAAAATCAGAGTCGCATGAAGCAATCCAAACAAGAAGTTTAGAACCGCATAAATCATGAGATTCTCTCTCTCTAGAAATCATTTCTGAATCATGCAATATCTAGATTAATGGATCGGTATTGAGATCGTTCAAATGAGCTTTTATTTCTAGGCACTTCTCCAATGGTCATATCCCTCCTCCAATGGTCATATTTTTCCTTGAATCTTGGAGGGACCTATACACTTTTCACTCAAACAATTATTAAATAGAAACATATTGTATGACATTGTATCATAACAAGTGTAATGAAAAAAGAAGATACATAAACAAATATACTTTTAGGTGTCTAAGGAAAAATAGAATTTATAGTCTAACAAAATAAACATTCAAAGTCTATAAGATAAGGATATTTTGATTCCGTTTTAGAATGAACTTAGAATCAGAATTGCATAGATTTTAGAGTCTGAATTCCAATGAATTAAGAATAAAAATTATATAGAATTCAGAGTCTAAATTAAAAAACATTCAGATTCTGAATTCTGAGGAATTCTGAATCCAATTTTTAGATAATTTGTCGTCTGAATTTTCATAGAATTTAGAGTCTGAATTACATAGAATCAAATATCTGAATTTCAGAGAATTTAGAGTCATAATTTCAAACTAGTTGGAACCTTAAATTTAGAGAATTTGGAGTCAAAATGTCATAGAATTTGGATTCTAAATTTCAAAGAACTTGGATTCTGAATTTTAGAGAATTTGGAACATGAATTTCAGAGAATTCGGAGTCTAAATTTCAGAGAATTCTGAACCTGAATTTCAGAGAATTCTAAACCCGAATTTCAGAGAATTCAGATCCTGAAAACAGAATTCTCTATATCCAAGGATTTATAGGATTTGATATTTTTGATATGAAACCAAATTTTAGTAATAAAATTAGTTATATTTAGAGAGGATATTAAATTAATAATGAAATCATTGGTTAGTATAAAAACTTCCATAGAGAAGGGGAATTTTTCTTTTTTTTAATCCTTAGGGGAAATATAATTTTCCTTAAGATAAAGTGTTTGTGATTTTCAAAAGATAAGGAAATAGAAAATTCATAAGGAAAACTTAGTGACTCAACAATTAATTTAGGTTTTATAATGGGATTGAAATTAACATAAAAATTACATATTTTCTAAATGATTTTGACTATTTGGTTTTAGTATTTGGTGTAAACAAGATTGCATAAATGATGTTAAGAAATGTATATTTCAATAATACACTATAACTAAATATGTACGAATATATAAATGAACCCAAATTTTACTATATTCCTATTATGATGGAGAAAGTGTTTTTTAATGTATACCTATGGTAGTGGGTTTGTATAAGGAAGGATAATATGGATTTTGATTGCATAAATTTTCGTTATTATTAGAGCCATAATTTTTTAAGAATGTTCATGATAGTTTTGGATGATTATTTTAAGGATTAAGATAAAAAATATGGGAGAACTCAACTGAAAGTAACTTTATTTTAAAAAAACAATGATATATGTTAAATTGAGGGTGATATTGGATCAAATGATTCTGATAAAACTTGGGTTGTAATAGTTATATGCTTACATTATTATTTTATAATGAGGGACATCATTAGGTTAAATTTTATTCTGGTGATTTTTTTTACCATAATCGGATAACCCATCTAATAAGCTCTTGCCTAGACCCTGGAAAGGCTCAAAGGGTGTTCCCATTCCCCATTGTCTAACATCAAGAACTCTTGAAACAAAAAATAACCAGTGTTAATGAATTTTACTAAACTAAATAATGATACATGGAATATATATAATTTTCTTAGAACAACCGGAAAAGTTGTATAAGTAAAAAAATTAAATACAAGGTAGTGATACATCCAAAAAATCATGATAAAACCCAATTTATTTGTTAAAAACCCCAAGTAGATAACTAAAAATAATAAATAGGTACTATTTGTGATGTGTGGGAAATATCCCACCATCTCATCAAAAGAAACCCAAGACAAGCTGACAAAAATGTCCCTGAATCAATATGGAACCATAACCATTCATCTATCTAAAGACAATATATGGTCCACACACCCCCGATGGAGTGTGTATGGTGTATGTTAAACAAGATCAGTAGGATCCCACCTAGATTATTTATATCTTGTATTTATACAATAATCATAATATTCTTAATATTATGAAAACATGGAATGATCAGAAGTTTTGTAGTTTTATATTGATGTAATTGTAAACAGTTCCACTTTTCCAAAACATTCAGAAAGACAAGTGTTTTTGTTTTATATCATAATTCCAATAAATCATTTTAATTTCATCCAATCTTATACATCAATGCCAATGGAGGGAAAGAAAAATAACAATGGTAACACCCTTATGATAAAAAGATCTAGGTATCTATGTCACTCTTACTATGATAATCAATAATGAATAGTGTTCAGTCAAGTCCCTACTACACATGGCTGATGGAATAGAGAAAATACCAATTTTTTAAATTGTTACATTTTCATGATCATGACACTTTAACAGATTTTAAAGTCAATAGGGCAACACCCATTGAGTGAAATCCTTAATAGAAACAATAGAAAATGATTAATACTAAACCCCCCACCTTAGTACTTGTGGTTCTCATATACAACATGCATCAATAAGTTCAAAATAAAATATCAACCCATAATAATTTCCTTAAATAATTTTTTCATTAAAAAATTATTAGTTACAAATATCACAAATTCATTTCCAAATGCATTGAAAAACACCATTAATTTACCAAAATGAGGGAACCCCATCTTTTCTCAAAAACCATTTTACCCACATAAATCAACCAATAACCAGGTAATACAATTTCATTTATAAATCAATTTTAAAACATATAGTAATTATAGATCTAATGTCATAGGTTGGAGACCAAACTACCTACCTCATAAATGGGTCACACACAAACCATGACAACACCTACACAATACATGGTGTAGGGACACATTGTGTATTGAATATAGACACTAAAACTGATTCTAAATTGTTATAATTAGTTTCCATTAGAAAAACAGTTTGGTGAGAAGATAGATCAAACCATACTATGAGAAATTCAAGAACCACACAACACCCCACACGAGGGTCAGCCACCAGAAGAAAAATGAACAAAGAATCTTCACGGGACAAATAAATACCCCAGACTAATCAATATACTCCCCAAACATAGACCATATGATTACAAAATCCAAAAAAAAAAATAAAAGATAATAGAAGGCTCAAAATTACAAAATAGAAGAAACCAACAAGTTAGAGATAGAAGTTCCATAACGAGGAGTTTGGAAAAGATTAATCTACCCACAAAGCCTGGATTATCTCTAGGCTTCGACTAAAGAAACATAAGATGAATGAAATAGGGCTCATTCCTGAAGAACATAAGAAATATCTAGGAAGAAAAATTACATTTCAGGAATCAAATATGCAAAACATTAATTTCTATGTTTTCATGATCATTGTAAAATGTTTTCAATCAGATTAATAATACCAATTAACCCATTCCAAACTGGAATAAAACTCACAACTATAATGTTTTCAACATCATTAACTTAATGTTCACAGTTTCTTCCTAGTCTAAATTCTAGCTTGAATATAACATTCATAGTGTTAAATATCTTCTATAGTCTATATAAATAGATTTCCTTTATAAAACCCATTAGATCTTATCTTCCACCATATAAACCGAATATTTTAACTCTTAAACATTAAAAATATAGTTTAACATGAAAATAATGTCGTAATTATCTCCACCATAAGACATTAAATCCCATTATCATCCCATAAAATAAGGTATCTATAACACCCTATGATTTTATAGTACGTTGTTTCTTCAAAGTAATTCAATATCTTTCACTACACGCAACAATGAGTTTCAGCGCACCATGAATTACCAAAATATCCATTAAAAAGAGGTTATGAATAGTATTAACTGAATATTGAACTTTATATAATCCTTATAATTTTATAATCCAAATTATGAGTTTTTTAGACATAATGTAAGAACAAATACATTTTTTTAGATAAAAGAAGTATATTTCAAAAATTGCAATTTTACAGCCTTTTAATGGTGAAGCCTTTTTAAATCCAACATTTGAAACTTTTATATATTCAATTTGAAAAAATAAAATTCTTCTTTAGAATCAGGATATAAGAATTTATTTTTACTAATGTTTTGCTGTTTTTCTGATAACTTTCGTATTTGGGTGAATAGTGAAAAATACTATACTTTAACTGAAAAAAACTTTTTTAATCAAAATAATTTATAGTGTTAATATATAAATTTTAATGGGTTGGAAGTATAAATAGATTATATTTTTACCATTTAATCCAATGATGGTCATTTAATGTAATTTCACTTTGAAATTTGACATAAACAAGTGTCAAACTTTTGATAGTTATTATTTCTAAAAAATACGCCTTTTGGTTTTGACAATGAGAATTAATTTTAAATTAATAAATCCAACTTATATGTTTTTAATTTGGTAAAATATACTTAATTATTTAAAGTGGAATATCAAAATTATATTAGGGAAAATTTTTTCTATTTTTCTGAAATTTTTTAATTTTTTGATTAATAATGAAAAACACTGAGTTATAGTTTAAAACCGAATTTTTATTTAAATAATTATTTATTTTATTTAAATATATTTTAGGTCAAAATATATACATAATACCTATATATGTTCAATTTAATTCATAAGAGTCAGTTTATAATAATTTTAGATATATAAAAATTTTATTGAACTTTTCCCCGTCTTTTACCCACCTCCTAGGAGAATTTGTAAATTCACATAAAACATAATTTTACTGCTTCTGTAAGTGGAATTTCATAAATAAAAGAGACATAGTTAATATTAAGAAGTAAAAAACAGTTCAATAAGATAAAAATAATTTTTGGTAAATAGTAACTTTTTACTTTTATTTACCGCGGTTAAAAATAAATAGGGTAATTAAGGGTAAAAATGAAATTAATATTACCCTAACACATGTCATAATTATATTGTACAAGTTTATATCAACCAAAAACAACCTTAGAAATAAAATATTATCATTTAGATCCACTTGAATTAGATTAGGACATTTATTATTATTTAATTTAAAGAAGAGTTAAAAGAAATAAAATCAAAGTTAAATAACTAAAACATTTTTAATATAGGGTAATACATAAGATAAATTCGATTATAAATATTAATTAGAAATTTAACAATATTTAATAAAAATATTATTTTATTTATAATTTTTAATCATTAAATAATTTAATTTATTTATGACACAATGTTGATGCAGTAATTACCTAATTAATAAAATATTTAAATAATTGATATTATAAATATCCAAATAAATATAATTTTAGACTTTTTATTAATTCTAATAATTATCTAAGTTAATATGTAATATTAGGTATGGTTAGAAGAATTTTATTTGAAGTAATAATGATTTTCTGAATTTAGTAAAAACAAAATACCATATAGTGTCAAAATTGACATAAAAGATTTTTTTAAAACCAATATTATATTATTAATTGATATTATATTCCTAAAAATCTAAGTACTGGCCAAAAGACTTATATAATGATATTTGTATAATTAATGGACCACTTGGGGGTCTCTTGGAAGTATATAGTATATTTATTAACTGTATAATATAAAAATACAAAGAGACATGGTAAATGTCAAACTAATTAACTAAGAGATAAAACTAAAAGATAAGGTTAATAAAGTCACCCAAACCTATCAAAAACCTATTGGTTGAGTGGTTTTAGACCTATCCCCACCTTAAATTTTATATAATCCACTTTGGAGACATTATAAATTGAATATGAATTTATTATAAAATAATATTTTTAGCTTTTCCTAAGGTGCCACTCACCCCTCTTATAAAAGGGAACTTCCCCTTCTCTAAAAATCACACCTCAAAAGTCATTTGGATCGGAAAAAACCTACCCAAATATCCTCCCAACATCACCTAATTCAACTTAGAGGGCTTGTTTTGATCCTAAAGCGATTCTAAGGAGTCATTTTGATCAAATCCAAAGGAAGAACCTGAAGAAGAGGTAATGATTTCAGCACCCTCTTTCAAGTGCCTTTCTTCTTCCACTTCTTATTTCTTTGTTATTTCCATTATAAATAATAACTATAGTATATTCTATATACTGTTATGTTATTATAAATATTCCACAACTCTATTCATTATTCTATCCATCTTATGAATGATAATGTCACCATGCGTGCGTACGTATGGCTTATCGTCTCCACACTATGGTGTAATTTGTTATTCAACACTATGTTATTTGGAAGGATATAATGATGAGTAATATGTATATAAATAATGAAAATAACATGATAATTTCTCTATAAAATTAATATAATATCAAATTCCACAACTTTAAGGAAGTGATATTGTCGCTCGTGCGTACCTACGGATTACCGTCTCAACGACGCGATAAGATTCATTTCCACGTTCACCATTCATCAATGATTATAAAAATATATATTACTAATAAGTATGTAATATATGAAATACTAATTCTACTGGAGATATATATATATATGTACTTACATATATCTTTTTCACTTAATTATGTTCAATACGAATGGAAAATAGAAATAGTGTATATGCGTACGTACGGACTACCGTCTCTATAAACTGTGTTTTTCATATCCTATATATGTCTATTATACATATTTATATTGTAAATATATATGATATATAAATCATGTTTTATATTCTGGAAGTATTTCAATCTTGATCTAATTGATACAATCCAGAGTAACAAGTTAAAACAAGTAGGATAAAGAAAGCGATTATTACCCGAAATGTTAATTTAACATAGAAATTATTAATAAATGGGTAGTATAAAGTAATAAATGAATCATGTATGATATCATACATATTAATATGGTTCTGGTATACTTTAATAACATACTACTATCTTTATGAAGGAGGTTAAATGTACCCTCGACTAAAGGAAAGTGCAAGGTAAGGGGTTTTCATCTCACTCCTTATTCCTGTGAGATTCATGCCATATTGCAACTATTACCTTTTGTGTTGTGTATGTACTTCCCATAATTTTATTCTTTGTGTAATACAAATTAATTTATATGTATTTACATATTCATTGTATGATACCTCTTTCATGGGGTGTATACTTCGTAAGTTACCAAATTGGTAAGGGTTAATTTCACAATCTCTTTATTATCCGAGGTTGTTTTTACTTAAGTATCTACTGGGAAATATTTATTATCCATGTCCATGTTTCATAAAATAGATTTCAAAGGTATTATTTTTAAGGAAACTTTTACTAAAACATCATTTAAAATGTTTTAATTATATATTCTTCTAAATCATTCTCATTAATGTCCATGTTTTCAAAATAGGTTTTAAGGGTTTATTTATAAGAACATGAATGTTTTAAAAATGTTAATTACTTTCAAAAGTTTCAAAGTGGTATGGGACAATTTGATTCAAAAATATCTTGAAATTTCTTCCTTTCTACAATTTTTAACTTTTAAATGTTTTCATGAAAAAAAAGATATTTCTCTTAAAGAGTTTTACAATACATTTTCATCTATGTCAACATCCTTTGATGGATTTTAAGATTATTTGAAGTTGATTTATTATGGTACAAAACTTCCATATTTTATTGAGGTTTTTGTGATATGTTTGACTGTGGATGTGTTATTTTTACACCATTAATGGTTTATGGATAAATTATCTACATTTCATATTATAGTTTTAATATGAATGTTTATGTTTTGTTTAAACCTTTTCATAGGAGGAATTCATTGGACTAATTAAGTGACGGGTGGAGCCCGCTATAGATCCTCGATGCATCGGTAGGTCTCATGAGACAAACTATTGTCTTGGCACAAGGCCTTGATAAAATATTATTTGTAGTCTTGGTACAAGGCCTTGACTATGTGGTTATGATAGTCTGGAATTATACATTCCTTCATTATTAAAGTGGTTATTGATATTGCATGTGATTATTCGACTAGTAGAATATCCATTTGAATAAGTAAATGGAATTATTTCACTTTATTTTTTCCATATTATGCTTAAGTTCACCTTTTAAAGCCTTTTGTTTTAGTTATAAATTGCCTTAAATGTTTATGCTTATTTATGAAAGTTTCCGCTGTATTGCTTACCCTTACTGAGCGTTTGAGCTCACCCCTTTTTATGTTTTATTTTTCCCAGGATTCCAAGAAGTGTATTGTGATTGATATGCAGAGTTAATCCAAGGGAATAATGGCGTTCATAAAGGATTATTTATGTTGTTTTGTAATTTTTAATGTGTAATGTAACATTCATGTATGTATTCTATTTTCCAAGACTGCTAAATAGATCGGTCCTTCAAGACTTGATTCCTTGAAATCATACAAATGTATTAAAATAATGCACCGACTCTGGGTAACTGGGGTCAGGGCATTACAGTTTCTATGGAAAATGGTATGTCCAACACACCCTCACCAATTTTTAACACTCCCATGTTTAATGAGAATCTAATTTATTCCACATCACACTTACAAATAGATTAGAGATCACACATAAAAAAGTTAAAATAATAATCAATGATCTCCATGGTTTCTTTATAATATAATCATCTTTATATAACATGTTATTCATCCAACTTGTAACATGATATGGGTTAGTATAGTACTTCATAATATGAGATTAATGTAAAATACAATGAATAACATTTAATTAATATTATAATTACAACCAATAGAAAACCTAACTAGACATATCAATGACATGAAATCATACAACATATCTTAAATCCATCTTCCAAAATTTCCCATGAAATTGGTATCCCCAAATGATTAGATAATTTAGAGAAAACATGTCACTAACTAAAAAATGTAAAGGGTGTTACCAATGATCCTCATATAATCACTTACAACCCTAAGTTGTAACCAATCATTTACATTCAACCTAAATCCTCATAAATTTATCCTAAATGAGATTCAATTCCATAAATGTAGTAAAAACTCAATATCTCGAAAACTAGATTTATGTGTTCCCCATGCCCACTATATTATCTTGAATAAACCAATATATATTCAACAAACACTATTTTATAGGTGTAGATATACAGATAAAATTTCTATTTCATCAAAAAAATACAAACAAAAAAATAATTGATTTCAAAAAAACACAATATATTAATAATATCCTTTCACTCTTCTGATAGTGTTATTCAGTATATCAGAAATTAAAACATAGAGTTGATGATAACGTAAATAAACATCAATTTTTTAAAAACTACATCCCCCATATTAAATGATCTAACAGTTCATCCACATGGTGAAAAGGGTAATTATTATAAACATTCATATGGTTTAAGATATAATAGTCTATGAATAAATTATTTAAATAATAATTATTCAAGGTAAATATCATTCGAGTTTCCTATAGTGAAACACTATGGTGAATAAAACCTTTCACCATAATTTAATCCAACTTGATCATCATCTCTTTTATCTCAATAGGTGCAATTTTATTTGAGGTTATCAAAATTAGTTTTACATCCTTCACTAGATCAATACTGATCTATATCTACTGTTATAAAGAGAGACTGGAAATTTCATCATGTAAGTCATTAAGGAATTCGTTAACAAAATAGGAATATAAATAAGAGAAGGAACAACATCGGGATAAGCTATAATATTCAACAAAAAACATTGGAGATATAGGAGGGGTGGTCTAGAAATAAGAGACATCTTATCCCAATTTCCATAAAACTCATGATTTCTCCCATTGATGTTAGAGGAAAATAACACTAATTACAACAATGTATATCTTATTGATGTGAAAATATCCAATACACCGCTACAATGATTTTGAATAGAACTAGATTTAGAACTAGGAAAATCCTAACCAACTCAGCATAAGTGGTCAATGGATTAAACATAGGACAATGAAAACACTACTCCTTTTTCATTATAAGAGGTGTTCCAGTCTTCATACAAATTTAATGGGATCCATTTTATTTTTTAAATAAATCAAAAAATGGGAAGATATAATTTAGTGATAGGATCCTTTGTCAAATTAAGATGTTTCCATAAAGTATAAAAAATGGTAACTCTCATTATCTCTAGTCATGCATAATCATCCACAAAAACATCATCCGTTACATGAAGGTGCTTCATTTAAAAGGATTATTTCTAGATCCCTATAGAATTGTTTGCTTCAGAAATCACTATATTTTCCTTTTTAGATAAAGATCCATGACCATATTGAGGGAAATACATAGCTTGATATAACCAATGAAAATTTACTCAACATCCATACGCATTACCAGTATTAGATGGCATGATGAATGTACGTTATGTTCACCCTACCTATCCATAATGGTAGTATGGTGTGATATATCTCTCATAGACAACATAAAATATATTCTCATTATAAAAACTATTGAAGCTTATCTTACACCCTTAAAACACAATGTAAAAACACTTAATAATTAAAAAAATATTTTACCTTGAAAATGATGTTATAATTCTCCCCACCGAAAGGCATTACATCCCATGAACATCCTATGGATGAAGGGTGCTCTGAAAAAATGGAAGGCCACTGTTTCCTCACCAATTAATAACACACCCTTGTTTAATAAGAAACTAACTTGTTCCACCACAACACAATGACCAAAAAATAGATTTCTGGAAAAGGATATTCATTTAAAAATCAAGGACCAACAATATTTTTGTATATTTGAATCATATTTAGATAAATTAATATGATCTGGTCTCAAAATATTAGATGGGTTAGTATAGTACTTCCTATATTTGGATTTCTAGAAAATATCATGATTAACTTGCAACAAGTCTGGTAATTACAAAAAATAAGAAACGTAACAAACATTCTCAGGGACCACAAATGAAAAAACATATCTTTGATCCATATTAACTTCTTTCCAAAGATAGTGGTCAACCATATGTTGTGAGATATTTGAGAAAAACTAGTCACTAATGAAAAAAATATAACGGGTGATTCCAATTATCCACATTTGATTTTCTTCAACTGTAAGATATAAAACATCATTGAAATTCAACCTAAATCCTTAAAAAAACTTCTGAATGAGAATAAATAACATAACAGTGGTGAGACCTCAAGATCTCAAAATCTATATTTAGATGGTTCCTATGATCACTATTAAATATTGAATAATCCATGATATATTCCACAACACTACTATAAGTTTGGGTTATAGCTACGGTTTCAAACCATGGCTATAAGCCTAAAAACTGTGGCTATAGGTTATAACCACAGTTCAATAAACTATGGATAGTATTGGTGTGGCTATAAGCCCTGGACTATACCACAGATTCAACTATGGCTAAAAGCATATAGCCACGGTTTGAACCGTGGAGAAAACCCCTTTTTCACAGTTTCAAACCGTGGAAGAAGCTGAAGCCACACATTTCCAATAGACACGGTATGGAACTCTGGCTATAGGGAATTAACGAAGGTTTTAATCCATGGATAAATACCTTCCCATTTTATAAAAAAATTCCACCCTCCCCTTGCACAGCCCCCCCCCCCCCACCCCACACCCTTGCAGCATCCAACCACTCCCCTTCTTGGATATCCCATCCACTCCCCTTGCATCAGCCCCACCCCCTTGCAACAACCACCACTCCCCCTCATAGACACCCCCACAGCCCTTGCAACATCCCTCACCCCACATGCAACATCCCCCACCCCCTTTCTGTGACCTAAAACTCCCCTTTCTAGATGGCCCACCCCTGCAGTAGCCCCTCACCCCACATGCAGCATCCCCCACCAAATTGCAAGTTCCCCCCACTCCCCTGCCTGGACAGCCCCCCACTAACCTTGCAGCATCCCCCACCTCTTTGTTGTATCCAACCCCTTGTAAATACATGACCGGACACCCCCTAGACCCCCTTGGACACCCCCACCTCCCCGGGACACCCCCCATTGGACTCCCCCTTGACACCCCCAGGACACCCTCCACTGAACCCCCTGTATAACGACCCAATATTTTATCAAATGAAAATTCTTTTTGATCTGATTAAATTTCCTAATATGTGAAATGGTTAAATAACATATGAATTTTTTTTTTAGGTTTATCGATTTTAAAATACTGTTAAGAATTGTGACCATTGCTAATATGTCCATTGAACATTGATCAAATTATTTGTATAAATATAGGGCTTTAACAAATCCAATTCACTTAGAAAGAGGAAGTGATGACCTCATCAGTAGACATACCACATATGAAGCCCATTTGTCAGAGCTTGGAATAGAGGTGGTGTCATTGGGATTCACACTTGACCAAAACCATGATGAGCTTGAATAAGTTATTCTTGAGTGGAACCGCCTACGGGAGAAGTGGAAGTTGATAGAGTTTACCACTCGAGTAATGTTATCTAAGCTACCCCATGAGTCTGTCACCATCACGTACCTTACCCTATGGTCTTATACAGGTTTTATAAGGGGTTATGTAACAAGGCCCTCCAACTATGATTATGTGCATATTTTTTTATATAATAATGAATATATATTTATTTTATTATTGTAACTCTGTAAGTAGTGTTTAAGGCACAAATTTAATTTTATGTTAATTTTCAACTAATAAATCTATTATGTCAAATTAATGGATTTTTGGGTTAAATAATATTTTAATAAAATATTATTATCATTAAATTACTCTTATTAAGTAAAAATGATCATATAATTTTTATAAATGCAATTGAAATTTTTAATTAACATTTCAAAAGATATATTTTTCACAACCCATGAATTTTCGAAAAATGTTGGTTTTTGTTTTTAAACTGAAAATTTAAAAATTTATAAAATTATTTGGATAAAAATAATATTACTTTTTGAATCTGGATGTTGAAATTATCGAATAGTGATTTTTTCAAAATTTTCTTAGACAGTCAAGTTTTTGGTGTATAAATTAAATACCATTTAAATATATAATGTGTTTTATGACATCATAATGACCGAATAGTGATGTAATAAAATATTATAAACATGACATTTGTCCAATATATGTTTTTTCATTAAAATAATTTGATTTTAGGTTTGTTTTATTTATTTCACAAAGCTTTAGTGGACCCTTCAATACTTATAAAACATTTTAGTTTTTTTAAATTTATTTCTTTGAGATTGTGACTCACCTCCACATAAGAAACCCTATTATTTTAAGATGTTCAGCCATTGAAATAATAAAATATTTTTTGCCACTCCCATTTGGAAAAAACCATGGGATGGTTTGTTGTTTTGATTAGTTTAATATGTGGTGTCCCAAACTGAAATAATAATTAATTCCCTCTCTTTTCTTATATAAACCCACCCGAGCTCCCAATTACCTCTCCCTCTAAGCCTTTGTAGTTTTACCAACCCCCACCCTCCCCTCTCTAGAATCCTCCCAACGTGCCACATTCTCCCAAAAAGTCTCTTTCAAGCCCCTCTCAATACTTTTGGATCACACTTCCCAGTAAGGGATTCTTACTTTCCTTATTTATGTCGAAGTTTCCTTATATTTTTATGCCCTTTTATATTAAATTATAAATGTTTGTGTATGATTTCACACCTCCACTATACTTTCCAATTTATGTTTGAATTATGAGATACCTCTTTCTCCATAATTTATTCCTTTTATGTATACCTGTTACCATGCCAAAATTCCCTATGAAATTTCTATATTCTCATTTACATTAAAGTAATTATTTTGTATCATGAATCTAAATTCCATTAAAATTGATAGGACATGTATCTATATGACCACCTTACTTTAAATTTAATGTAAATTTGATGAGGCACCCCTTTCTCTCTCATCAACCATTTTTATGAGTTCTTATGTCATGCTATTATGTTTCCGAAATAACACCGCGTTTTCCAAGCCAAGTCAATTTGTAGTGAATACCAAGCCCATTTTTCTATCAAGGGTATTAAACTTTATGAAAATTTAATTATTGATTATTGAGTTTAAAGTATTAATTCCACATTCCTTTATCGTAGAATAAATTATGATGAATCCTTGTATTATGATCCATGTGGCCTACTTATGCATTAAATGAAATGTTTAAGAAGGGTGTGCCCTAATAGCTCTCCAATGCATTGGGTAATGTATTGTATCATGATTCATCATGTGAAATTGGTTTTTACTCATTCTAATTTAAGTATTACATGGGTTTAATCTTTTTTCATGTGAAATGATGGTTTACACATGCTCTAAGTGCAATGATCCTTGGCTCATGCTAATTCCTTATTAAGTGTTGTTGCCACATATCCATGTTATGATAATCATGCTTTATCTTTCCTTTTGGTTCATGTTTATCTTGTGATACCTTAACATGCCTATTTTCTCACATGTATTTCATTCCTCATGTTATTCTATGATTATTCCCTGACTGGGATTTACAGCTCGCCCTTTTTTTATGCATGTCCTCAGGTTATCCCATGCAATGATAAGTATGAGAGAATGTAGTGGTCATGTAAAGGAAGTTTCAATAAAGACATGGTGTTTCATGTTTTGTGTTGTTATGTAATGTTCATAATCCCAAAATACTATAGAACTCTCGATCTTCCATGTTGTATCAAGTGATGATTTTATGTAATAAATCATGTTTAAGTTTGTGATAAAGAGAAGGGTTGTTATAGTTGTTATCAGAGGATAGGATTAGTTGTTTTTTGGATTAAGATTAGAAAACCCTAGTGAAGCCTTAGAGACAAGACTGAGTATAATAAAAACATCCCTATGTTTTGGTGGGTATTTAGTATGTGTTTTATCAATAAAATACATCCTTTTCTTAATATGAGCAGGTAGAGGCAGCTCTGGAACAGATGTACCTAGGGGTGAAAACCCCAACATGGAGTTTTAAGCTTGACCTGAGGTATCCTAGTACACGACAACAAGTATTGCTTCAATATTCATTACGACACTCCTGGGGGATATGCATTGGTAAATTCACAAGCCTAGTATGAACCATTATTAAGGGAATTAAAAAAAACCCTAAGAATATTTGTTAGAAATTAGATCATGGATATCATAGATTGAATCCTATAGATTCAGAAGTTATGGAATAAAATTATTTCATACGTCATCCAGTTTGGTCCTTGGATTACCCTTTTATGTGTTACGCCTAACATTCCTTTTATTCTTACCGATGGCCGGTAATAGGAGGACCCAATCTGATGGGAGCAGGAATCACATACTTGGTCACGATTCTCTCTTAGTTAACTCAATCATTGAATAGAAACATGGGTGAAGAGGAATGGTCACCCCCCCCCAAGAATAAACTATTATCTATCAAGAGATGCATGAGACAAAGGCCTCCTACATTTAATGGAGCATTTTATCCCTCAATTGTCGAAAAATAGATCAACTCCATTGAAAAGATATTCTCCATCCTTTAATGTTCCGAAAATGAGAAGGTTCTCCTTGAGGTTTATCATATAGAGGATGAAGCTGATCAATGGTGGACATTGATCAGAAATACGAAGCCTGAGGATGATATCGATGCATTGGAATGGAAGAATTTCTATAAAATGTTTTTCATTACATATTTTCTGCACACCATTCGTCTTAAGATAGAAAGGGACTTCCTTGACCTCAAGAAAAAGGCCGACGAATCAATCAGACAATATGAGGAAAAAAACAAGTATTGCACGATAT
Source organism: Viscum album (assembly GCA_963277665.1). Classification (NCBI taxonomy): domain Eukaryota; kingdom Viridiplantae; phylum Streptophyta; class Magnoliopsida; order Santalales; family Viscaceae; genus Viscum; species Viscum album. The sequence continues at coordinate 1,345,511,957 of OY728148.1, read as the reverse complement.
GCCTCAGGCTTTGTCATTTCCCCTGAATGCAAGGTTGAAATCTTCTTTGGTGGGTTGAAACCTATCCTATTGAAATCCCTCGCAATCCGTGACTTCGACAACTATGAGGAAATTGTCTGATGTGCCCTCATGGTTGAAATGGATATTGTAGAGTCTCACGGGTATCATGGGGATAAGAAGCGTAAGGTGGATTTCAATTCTTGAAGTCTAATGGATAAATACAATGTTGCAAAAAGATCCAGTACCCCACATGCTAAAGGTACGGAAAGAATCACCCAAGAAATTTCCTGAAGGGGGTGAGGAAATGATTTAGGTGTCGAAGAAAAGGACACCTATCTGTTGAAAATAAAATCCCACAGATACGACAAGGGATAGAAACTCTCTGTTCAAATATCAATGTGTTATTCATTTCTTCAAATGCAATGCACTAGGGAATATTTCAAATCAGTTCCCTAAGCCATACAATTTCTAAGGCAACCAACAACCTCTAAGACAGCAATGGAGAGCATTTCCATCACTACTCCCGATGTGAACCCTGAAAATGAAGTGGTGAAAGGTATGGTAGTTATTCATTCATGAATAGTGAACATACTTTATGATAATATTCTACACATTCTTTTATATCCCCAATGTTGAGTAGAACAATCCCTACACCACCACAAATCATGGATGTAAAGATGTCTGTGAGTACAGAAAATGGGGAAATCATTGCATCCCATGAATATAACTCCTACCCTATCTTAATAGGTGGATTTAACTTCCTGGAAAACCACATAATACTCCCTCTTGTAAAATTTGGTGCAAATTTTGGCATGGATTGGCTTTCCCAATATAAAGACAACATAAATTTCCGTGGGAGGGAAATAACTCTCCATGAGGAGAATCGACCCCCGATTCTATACAAGTGAAAGGACGAGGATGAATCTTCTTTAGTTACCAAAAATCAAGTGTGGATATTACTACCCTATGATCAAGAGTATCTGGCTTAGATGATTGAGTTTAAGGAGGAATCCAACCTTGAAGACATGCCTATTGTGATGGAATTCGCTGAAGTGTTTCCTGAGGAATTACCTTGTCTTACCTCTATAAGAGATGTTTCATTCTAAATTGATCTTATACCTGGGGAGTTTCCAATATCCAGGACTCCATATAGTATGGTTATTGTCATGCTTGAGTAGCTAAAAAACAACTAGAAGAGAATCTGGATAAAGGGTTTATACGTCCAAGTGCTTCACTATGGGGTGCACCAGTCCTCTTCGCCAAGAAGAAGGATAGTTCAATGCACCTTTTCATCGATTATCATGAGATTAAAAAATCACAATAAAGAACAAGTATCCCCTCTCATGAATTGATGAATTTTTCAATCAGCTCTGTGGAGCAGAATACTATTCCAAGGAAGATTTTCATTCACGATATTATCAAGTAAGAGGGGAAAAATAAGTATCCCCAAGACTACTTTTTTTACAAGATACATGGACTATGAATTTAAAGTAATGCCTTTCAGACTCACTAATGCTCTAGTACTATTCATAGATTTGATGAATATAGTCTTTAGATATTACCATGACAAATTTTTGGTATTCTTTTTAGAGGATATTATAATATAATCTAAAACTAAGGAGGATCATGAGGAGAATATAAGAATTGTACTAGATACATTACAAAAGGAGAAGCTCTATGAAAAGTGCATCAAGTGTGAGTTCTAGTTGATGGAGGTCTCATTCTTGGTCCATATCATCACAAGCAATGGGATATCTTTGGATCCCTCTAAGACAGTAGTAATAGAGGGATGTTCAAGGAAAACATCTGTAATGGATATCCATAGCCTTTAGGGGTTGCTGGATATTATCGACGATTTGTGAGAAATTTCTCACAATTTTACAACCCTCTTACCAAGTTAACTTAGAAGGGAGCAAAGTTTTCATGGAGTGATGAATTCTAAGAAAGCATCAAGGAGTTGGAAAGGCGGCTTATAAAAATGATCATGCTCACTTTAACCACAAGTGGAGAACTTTTTGTTTTATTCTGTGATGATTCGAAGAAGGTAATGGGTTGTGGGTTAATGCAAAATGACAAATACATTGCTCATGCTTCATGGAAATTGAAATTTCATTCACAAAACAATCTGACACATGATCTTGAGTTTTCTGCAGTGATCTTCACTTTAAAAATTTGGCGGCATTATCTCTTTAGGGAGAAGTGTGAAATATATACGGACCACCAAAGCCTAAAATATATATTCACAAAGAAAGATTTAAACATACACCAATGAAGATGGTCACATCAGATCAAATACTATGACCACTCAATCCATTACCACCCTTGGAAATCAAAAAAGGTGGAGGATGCTCTATGTAGAAAGGATCGATCAATTCTATCATTGATGATAATTGATAGGGATTCAATCATCTTATATTTGATGAAGATGAACTTGTAAATCATAAATTAGATAACATCATCAATCCATTCACAATTTATTGCTCAATTTTCCCTTTTGGAAAGGTTAAAGGATTCTCAAAAAAAGATGTAGGAATTCAGATGAAAGTGGAAGCTATCAGAAAAGGGAAATCCATAGAGTTCAATGTTAATGAAGAATGAATTTTGAGATTTGGGAAAATTCTATGTGTTACATCATGTCCAGGGATGAAGAAGAAACTTTTGGATGTTTCACATAGTTCAAATTTCTCTATTCACCCAGGAAACACAAAGATGTGTCGATATATCTAGGAGAATTATTGGTGGGATAATATGAAAAGGGAGATTTATGAATATAAACCAAAGTAACTTGTGTGTCTACAATTGATGGCAGAGAGATAGAAGTCTAAGGGGATGATGCAGCCATTTCATATACCAACATAGAAATTGGAGAACTCCACCATGGACTTTGTCACTGGACTTCGGAAGACATACAAAGGCAACAATGCTTTCTAGGTCATTGTGGATCGTCATACAATGTCTTTACACTTCATTGAAACTTGGGAGAATTTGTCATTGGATCAAATGGCATGGATATATATCAGGGAAGTGGTGAGGCTACATGGAATACCAATATCTATTGTATACAATCGAGATCCAAGATTCTCATCTATGTTTTTGAAGAGTCTTCAACATGCTCTGTATATTGAACTGAACTTCTGTACGACCTATCAAGCTCAATCCGATGGCCAATCTGAGAGAACTATTCATACAATGGAAGATATGTTAAGATCATGTTAAATGGTCTTTAAATAAGGATGGGATCAAATCTTCCTCTATTTGAATTCTTCTCTAATAATAGTTTACACTCGAGCATATAAATGGCACAATATGAATCCCTTTATGAAAAAAGGTTCATAACACTCATGTGTTGGGATGAATTCAGTGATTGTAATCTTCTAGGACCTGAAATATTCAAATAAATGGAGGAAGAGGTGAAAACCATTCAGCAACATATCAAGGCAACCCAAAGTCGACATAAGAGTTATGTGGATAACCATCCATGAAACCTTTTGTTCAAAGATTGAGACATGGTGTTTCTATGCATATCTCCTTAGAATAAGGACATAAGATTTTGAATGATGGGTAAGTTAAGTCCTAGGTACATCAACCCCTTCGAGATTCTTGATCGTGTTGGGTCTGTTGCCTATTGACTAACACTTCCACCTACCATGGCCAAAGTACATGATGTCTTTCATGTATCACTCTTAACAAAGTCTATATCAGACCCTTCACATGTACTCTCTTCATAGGTAGTATAGCTAGAGGATGATATTTCTTATGAGGAGCAACCAGTGAAGATCATATATCGTATAGAAAATGTTTTACGAAATAAGACAATGCCCCTCATCATGGTGTTGTGGGAAATGCACATGTTTGAAGAAGCGATGTGGGAATCAGAAAATGTGATGAAGCCGAGTTACCCAAATCTATTCTAGTGTGGGAAAAGAAAATTTTTAGTACAACATTTCTTAAGGGGGATGATTGTAATGACCCAATCTTTTATCAAATGAAAACTCATCTTGATCTGATTAAATTTTTTAATTTTTGAAATGGTTATATAGGATATTAAATTATTTTGTTCTAGGTTTCTGGATATTAGAATAATTTTAACAATTGTGACTATTTCTAATATATTCATTGAACTGTGATCACATGATTAGTATAAATATAGGGCTTTAACAAATCCAATTTACTTAGACAAAGGAAGTGATGACCTCATCCAAAAGACTTTTCCCAAATGAAGCACATTTGTCGGAGCTCAGAAGGGGTTGGCGTCATTGGGCATCGTTCTTAACCAAGCCCAAGCTGAGCATTAATACGTTAAGCTTGAGCGGAACTGCCTATGGTAGAAGTGGAAGTTGATAGAGATTACCACTTGAGCGATGTTATCCAATCCACCCCAAGAGTCTGTCACCATCACCCACCTTAACCAATGGTCTAATGTGGGTGTTATAAGGGGTTATGTAACAAGACTCTAGGACTATGATTATGTACATTATTTTTATATATAATAATTAATATACATTCATTTTATTATTGTAACTCTGTATATAGTTTTTGATACACAAATAGTATTTTTAGATAATTTTCTACTATGAAATAAATTTTGATAAATTAATGGATTTTTGAATTAAATAAAATTTTAAAAAAATATTATTTTTTAAATTACTTTTATTAAGTATAAATTATCATATAATTTTTATGAATGCAATAGTAATTTTTTATTATGGTTTGAAAGCTGTCTTTGTCAAAAACTATGAATTTTCTATAAATGTTATTGTTTATTTTAAAAGTGAAAATTAACATATATATAAAATTATTTAGATAAAATGAATAATATTTTATTTGGAATCAGTATTATAAAATTATCCAATGGTGATTTTTTCAAAAATTTCTAAGACAGTTGAATTTTTGATTAAAAATTAAATATCATTTAAATATAAAATGTGTTTTATGACATCATAATGACCTGATAGTGATGTAAAAAATAATATAAACATTATTTTAGACCAATATATGTTTTACAATTAAAATAATGTGATTTTAGGTCTGTTTGTTTTATTTTACAAATCTTGAGTGGACCCTTCAATACTTATAAAACATTTTAGTATTTTTTAAATTGATTTCCTTGAGAGTGTGACTCACCTCCACATAAGAAACCCTATTATTTTATAAATATTGTCCCTTGGAAAAATAAAATATTGATTTCCACTCCCCTTTGGAAAAAACCATGGGCAATAAACATGGGTTATTTGTGGTTTTGATTAGTTTAATATGTTGTGTCATAATCCTAAATAATAAAAAATTCCCACTCCTTTCCTATATAAACCCACACAATCTCCCACTTCCCCCTCAGTAAAAATCATTGGAGTTCAACCAAACCCTACCCTCCCCTCTGTAGAATACTCCCATGGTTCCCCAAGATCCCAAGAAGTATCCCTCATGCCCCTCCTGATCCTTTCAGATCACACTTCAAAGTAAGGGATTCTCACTTTCTTTATTTATGTCCATGTTTCCTTATATTGTAATACTATTTTATTTTAAATGATAAATATTTGGTATGATTTCCTACCTCCTTTATACATTCCAATTTATTTTTTAATGATGAGAGACCCATTTTTCTCTCATCTATGCCTTCCATGTACACCCAATACCATACAAAAAGTTTGCAAGAAAATTATATATCCTCATTTACATTCAAGTAATTATTTTGTATCATGAATCTAAATTCCACTAAAAATTTTGGTACATGTATCTATATAGCCCCCATTCTATCCATTTCATGTACATATGATGAGACACACCTTTATGTCTCATCAACCATTATTATGAGTTCTTATGTCACACCGTTATGCTATCGAAATTGCACTGTATTTTTCTAACCCAAGTAATTGTGTAGTGAATACCATGCCCATTTCTCTATCAGGTGTATTCACCTTTATGAAAATTTACTTATTGATTATATAGTTTCATGTATGAATTCCACATTCCTTTATCATGAAATAAAATTTGATGAATCCATGTTTTATTATCCATGTGGAAAACATGGACATGAAATGAAATGTTTAAGAAGGGTGCGCCCTAATAGCACTCCAATGCATTGGATAATATATAGTATCATGATAAGTCATTTGAAATGGGTGTTTACTCATGATAATCTAATTGAAAAAATGTTTTACTCATGCTTCATGTGAAATGAGGGTTTATACATGCTCCATGTGCAATGAGTCTTGGCTCATTCTAATTCCATGTTTAATGCTTTTTCCACATATACATGTTATGATTATCATGCTTTATCACGCCTTTATGTTAATGTTTCTATTGTGATCCATTAACATGCCTATTGTTTAACAAGTATTGTGTTTCTCATGTTATTCCATGTTTATTCCCTTACTGGGATTTATAGCTCACCCTTTTCTTATGAATGTCCTCAGGTTATCCCCTACAATGCTATGTACGATGGAATGTAGTGGGAATGTAAAGGATGTTTTCAGTAAAGATATTGTGTTGCATGTTTTATGTTGTTATGTATGGTTCCTAGTCCTCAAACACACTAGACCACTTGATCTTCTACATTGTAGCTGGTGAAGATTTTATGAATTAAATAGTGTTTAAGTGTATAATAAAGGGGAGGGTTGTTATACCCTCGACACCCAGGACACCCCCCTGGACCCCCCTAGACACCCCTCCTTGGACACCCCTTGGGATACCCCCTAGATCCCCCCCTGGGACACCCCTTGGACACCCCCCTAGACACCCTCCACTATACCCCCCTCTGGACCCCCTAGACATACCCCCCCCCCAAGACACCCCTCCCCCCTAAACCACCCCCCCCCCCTGGACACCGCCATGGACACGCCATTAGACCCCACCTCCCCCTAGACACCCCCTCATAGACACCCCTCCCCCTCGACTCCCCTTGGACCCCCCTGTACTCCACCACTGGACCCCCACCTCCTGGATACCCCCACTAGACCCCCTGGACGCCCCCTATACCACCCAAACACTAAACATCATGGACATATTAAACAAAAATAGAAAGTAGATTATCCTAACTCCTCAAATAACCCGAATCTATGAGATTCATATGCTAAGATAACACCTTACATAATCCTGAAACTAGACCAACAGATATTTGGAATACAACTTCAACTATATATCTCAAATCACTACATGTTGGAAATAAAAAATACTCTAAATAATGCACTTTATCGAGGACTATACTACATTGAGAAATATCATTACTCATATGCTAATTTCTATACCAAAAATGATATTATGGGACTAAAATTATCATATAGTGGAATTAGATAATTTGTCTCCCACCATTGGGGATAACCGTCAAGTTTACCTTCTATAAGTATCAATTTTCTTGAGTATAATCACTAGATACCCTTTTAATGAGTGTTCTTTCATACCTCATTCCCACATAGAGGAAAACAATGGTTCACCCTCGACACCCCTTGGACACCCATCCCCCTTGGACAAACCTGTCCCCCTGGACATCCCCCCCTGAACATCCCCCCTCTCCCTACACCACCCCCCCTACCTCCTCCCTACCCCCTCACCCCCTCCTGGACATCCCCCCCTCCCCTAGCACCCCCACACCCCCTTTCCTTTCCCCCTATCTCCCAACACATCCACAACCCCTGCACACATCCCCCCCCCCCCTCCCACTTCACCCCTCCCCCTGTAGACCCCACTTGCACCCCTCCTGTACATCCCACACCCAAACCCCTTCACAATCCCCCCCACCTACATTCCCCCTTTCAACCCCTTAGACAAGCCCCTCCCTCCTGGACAGCTCCCACTACTGGACAACCCCCCTGGACCCCACCCCCCTAAATCCCCAAATATCCCCCAAACATGAAGAGAATTAAAATATGGAACCAAAACATTAAGGTAAAAAGAAGGTTGAAAACAGTATCATTCCTCTAAAAAGTATCAATATTCATCCCTTCTGAATGAAAATCCAATGTACACAAGAACTAATTCATGATTTCCAGTCATACACATAGAAAAAAATGTAAAGGAACTCTTTTTAGAAGGATAAGAGACAAATATAGTGAACATTTTACATTAAAATCTCCATAAAAACCGTTTTTATATTACCACTCTACCCTTATTAATGAATATTTAAAATATTTTCAACAAACAAATCATGAAGTATAAATTTCCCAATAAACATCATCATACATTAAAACTCAACACTCGGTATGTTTTACTATAATCCAGAATATTTTCATTAACCATCATAAATAGATTCAGTTCAATATCATCAGCCTGAAATCTATTCAACATTTTAAGGAAAAATAGTCAACAAGAATAACATCCTAAAATCATGAATTTCAAAAGAGTTCTAATAAGTGGCAGCATGAATGAATTGTTCTAAACAAGTAAAAATCATATTATGTACTCCCATGTAATTATATGATGCAATTTTATTCTTTTTAATGAGCTAAACATCCTCTTATATTTTTCACTCAACCTGGATATTCTCATTGCAGTACCTAAAAAGAAACAAAAACAAATTCATATTCAATCATTTATGTTCATCAAAAAATAAAACATGGTCTATGGTGAGAATGGAGTGGCCATGAAAAAAAATATTTTCATTGAATAATACCAAAAAATTTGATTTTTGAAATATTATGGTTTATCCATATTTACTTTTTTTGATTTAAACTACAATTAAGTAAATAGAATTCCACTTATGGAAATATATAAAATTTAAGACAAATCATGTTTTGAAATAATATCATTAAATATTCATTAAATAACTAAGTTAACAAAATTACATGACATATCATGTTATAAAATAATATCATAAAATAAATTAAATATAATTAATGAAGTATTTGTCATTACACTTATAAAAAATAAGAAACTTACTATTTTTATAAAATTAAAACATATCCCTACAATTTCGGTTAATTTATGAAGATTCATACCTTTTCCTTTAACAAAAACAGCCTTTAGAAAATCCATTTATGCTAGAAGATAATCTGAAGTGCAAAACATTGATGTTTTTCATGGTTTCTAAGAGTCATAGATGTTACAGATCAGTGCTTTCATGCATTCAGTCACTTCTAAAAGCAACACTCGCAAGAATTTTGTAACTTCTAAAAGAAACACATGGATATATGAGAATAAAAAATTTAATGGGAACCAATGCATTTAAGCTATTTATCTTTAAAAGATAAACTAACTTCAATGTAAATGGAAAACCTTTGTGAAATTGTACCCAGAATAAACCACACTTTATAAAGACAACAATAAATCATGACAAATACCAATCGCCACTAAATAAACATTGTTAAGTCCCCATTAAAATTAGGATTCCAATTAAAAATACATACAAACATAAATCACATTAAGATCTTTATATGTGGTCATGTTTGAATAATTAGAAAAATAATAACATAAATAACTCACCCTCCATATAATCAAAACAAATCCCAAAACATAATGAAAGACATAGATTTTTGAATAGCCAAGAAGATAGTTTAACAATCCAACATTGATTCTTATGCCACATATAATTTCATATGCTACAAACAATTTACTAACTCCAATCCGAAATTAGCTTGATTAAAAATCAAAACCAACCACATGGGAAGATAAAATAGAAAATATCATGTCGTGTAGAGTACTAATTGTGAGGGATGATGTAATAAACTTGTCTGTTGTAGAGAAAATGCAGGCTTAATGTCTGTATGCTTTGAAACGAAGTCCCTACATGAATTTAAGATGGTCACCTACCACTAGACCCCCCACCACCCCCATTGAGCATGGGGGAAATAGTGCATCTCATTCCCTGATGAGAAATAATCAAAAATTATAAGCAATAAAGAATTATATTTTATATGGCTATATAGTTATTTTGGCATCGATCCACACAAATTCCACAAGGTATGTAATACAATCATTGATTATGTGTCGAAAATGACCATGGTTGGTCTTGTATGGTGATAAATGGTTCGCCAAAGTGTCTAAAGATGAAATTTGGGTTTTTAAAGAAAAAAACAACATATTCTTCAATTCTGTGGGGGGTACATGACTAAATGTTTTGTATTTTATAAGAACACACACTATGTACATACCTGGTAATAGTTATAGGGTTGTACATATTTATAAATATAACATGAATTGTGATATATATTTACTTTTTTATATTTAAATGGGTGGCTACGTACATTCCCAATAACATAACATGTTATTTTGATACACATCATTTATGGACTACACGAAATGATCGAGGCAACAAAAAACCATTGTGGCATCATAAATGACACATTTTGTGTCTATGGAGGCTCATACTATAGTTAGGAACTATATGACCCAAGTGATTAGTGGTGAACACTATGTTTTCTCATATGAACCATAGATTGTGTTCCTACTTAAATATTTCATGTACCTTAAGATCATAGGTTCCCATGTATTGGGGATGCATTCCCTTTACCTCATCGGTACCACACACTATTTATATGGTAGTACACCCCATGTAGGTTAAATATGGACACCATGTGAAGAGAAGTTCACAAAAATTATACTCTAGTTGGACCACATATCTTGTACCCCTATAATTAGTGATCTAAATATTCTATCCTTAGTTCTTTTTACATATACTAGATAATTAATTGGATTTGGATATCTATGTAATCCATTGTAAGTATTTTTTCCCCATCAAAATTCATTATTTTCATCCCTTCATTATTAGAGGTTCAATGTGTGGTGGTTCATGTTGTTTATCTTTCTCATATACATGCAGTCATTGAATGGGTTTGGGAAAGATGATTGGAGGTTTCATCAGATATGTACTTATCTATAAAAATTTAAGTGACAGGGTGAGGGTCCCTTATATTATTTTTTGAGTTGGGTACTCCCCCACATATATGGGTAGTGGGCCCACATATTTGTTTGAGTTTGGTACTCCCTCAGCACTGATGAGGTGTGGGTCTCCCACACACAACTAATAGAGTTTTATACTCCTACATATGTTTTGGAAGCAGTGCATCAATCCAAAGAGTTAGGAACTCCCTCATTTAATGTGTATCACTGGAAGAGATGTGGTTCCTCTTTTACAAAATCTATTACATGTGTGTTATTTTTCATGGAAAGGTAGTTATAATGGTAAAAATTAGTATTCAATTAAAGGAAAATGATTTTTGGACAATATGTGGATCCAATATAGGTTTGTGGAACAACAACATTATATCAGGGGATAGTAAGGTGTCATAATTCATTTAATGAACTTCATACTTTGGTGAGGTGTGGGTTACCCTTAAAATATTAAAGTGGTGATGTGTGAGAAAAGTTGTAAGATTCAGATACTTTAATAGTTCTGAATATACATGACCCCCTTGGTCACCTTCAATATGTGATTATAGTTAAACTAGCATCTTTATAATTTTTTGTTCATTAATTACTTTGAGAATCAAGAGTTACTTGTGAGTTATGGGCTTCAAGGATTAAAGTGGATATTACTAGTACATATTTACATCCCGACAACTTCATGTGATCAACAATCCATATTTTCTGTATTTTCAAATGATACTTTTAAGGGATATGTATGAACCCTAACATAAAACCACAAGATTCAACCCGTCAAGAAAATAAAACAAATCTTACCCACATTAGATATCATAAACCATTCATGGTATATTTTCAAAATTTTATGCTGAAAATGATTTTAGGACACATTCTACATGGGTACGCCACCTGAGAAACCAATAATTGAGGACCACATCACATTTCAATAAAAAACACCATCACATCCATCACATCATTACGTCACCATGGCCATCACCTTCATCATCTTGTCACTATCGGCCTCTCTCGGATGTTTATCACCTACACTAAACACCATAACCTCCTAAACCATACAATGTTTTCACCATTGAAACCACCAACATCGAGACTTTTTTCAACTCCAAACCTCCACCACTAATGTCGTTACCGTTCAAACATCATGATCATAGTTAAAACACCGTCTAGTGAAGATCATGACTCCTAGAACGTTGATATCAACTCAAACATAACCTTCTAAAGAACCTATGAAAACCACCTTGCCAGACTTACTCACAATAGATAGATTGTACAGGAAGCTAAAGTAGAGTAAGGATATAACGGAGCCTTCACAAAGACATGGTACTGGTGGTAGCCTATTTATATGCGTGTGAGGCCCATGGACATGGGCACATCCATGTGGAATATTTTTATTTTCATATGATATGAAGTTGTGTCCATAGGCTTATCCTTGTATCACTTTATTTATATGGGTTCCATATCCATTGGAATGTCTTAATAAAAATAATACATAAAATTTTTTGACAAAAAATCAGATACATAGTCATCTAACACAATATAACTATATCACATGGAAATTTTTGTATATAATTATATAAACATATATTATTATATGTATTTTGAAATATTTAATATAGAAATTAATAAATATTTATAATTGATATACATTTAAAATATAGAATCTGATCTAACATGGAAAAAACCATATGCATAGGTAGAGTTGACCCTGGTTTTATGGGACTAGTAAAGAGAGTTATATCAACATACATTTATTACCAAGGATATGGGGCCAATGTATGATGTCCAAGAGCAATAGGATTATATGATGTTTCTCAAAGGTCATAATACGAAGGCCTATAGACATATGTATATATTCCCATGGCAATATAGTTCATATACAAAGGCTTATATCCATGGAAACATATGATTTTTGTTTTACGATCCCTATACAGAGGCCTATAAAAATAGATATTGTGTCCCCCACCATGAAAAATATCCTTTCTCACACACACATGTGGCTATAGATACATTCGTCTCATTTATATAGTCCCTTATCACCTTTTTCATTGTGTAAAATTATTTCGAACAGGAACCAAGATAATTTGTTTTGATCTAGTGTAAATATATACCCTACACCCATGGACACTCATATCCAATGGGTATAGAATATCATGTGGTCATGGGCATCCCACCTATGGCTATAGGCCCATGTCTATAGGTCTTTTTTATATTAATTATACTTAGTGAAACTGAAAAACCCCTAGATATTAAAATATATATTAGGGTAGGAAAATAATCATACAATAGGTCAGGGAGGAGTCTAGTGGGTTGGTTTGTTTTATCAACCCACATGGATGGGGGAATTATTAGCTCCACTGTCACCCTGGAAATCCTAAAATCTACAAAAGAGTGTCTATATTATGGTAGTAGATAAAAATATCTCCTAGATGATAATGCTAGGGGTATTTTTACCTCCTCGTCCTCTATGGAAGTTGGTCTTTTCTAGTTTGGATGTATCTTAACAAGAAGTAACCCTAAGATTTCCTCCATTAATGTTTCAAAATTCATCACCTTCATCCTGAAAATTCTTAGTGATTTCTTTTGGGGACTCCATAGAGATTACCATCAAAAACCACTCTTGGGGGATAATAGAGGGAAGATAATATAAGAATATAGGAGATACGAGTCAAAAATATTCCGTAAAGATAATAGAAATAAAGGTCATGGGATTTTTCCATCAAAATATATTCAATGGAATAAAACTACTACCCCTATCTATTACTCTATAATGGGTGAGTATTTGAATACAATTATAGGATAAAAGTTAGTAAATTTTGTTGATTCAAGACTCATATATGACACATAGAATGACATAAATGCATAAGTACATAATATGGAGACATCAATTTGGAATTCGGTACACACTGAAATTAATGAAGATGTCAGGTTCACCTGATATTAGGTGAAGACTCTTGATTTGGGTGACCCTCCAAAAAACCCCAATTGTCTCATACTCAAAAAAAATCAACTTAGTATAATGTGAAATGTGTAGAAGCATCCATATCCTACTTGTCACCAGAAAAAATTGAGCCTCTTTCTACTAAGTTTATGATTACCCAGTATGAAGAAGAGTTGTAGAAGCTATGGTTACTCAATTCAAAATTAATCATAGTTAATAAACCAAAAGAGTGTAACTCCTAGTAAAATAATAATTTATCTCCTCCAATAAATCCCAATCAAGAATAATGAACTAATCAACCAATAACAAAAGTGATAGATGAATATTCCTACCTCAAATCTCTATGTAGGAGGTGCACTAGAGGAGGAGATGGGTAGGAAGCCTTGGAATAGTGTCAGTAGGGAGGTGAAGTGATCATAGATAGGTGGGTAGGTCATGTTGGTAGGGAGGTGGGATGGATGTGTTGAATCTGTGTAGGAAAGGAGGCATAGGAGTCACGACAAAGCTGCATCAGAGATGGAAGGGAGGATTGATGGTTGCGTCGTAGCTGAAGGTGGAGGAGGAATCACGTGGGGAGAAGTAATAATGAGGGGATTAGGGGATGAGGAATGGAAAGGGATATGGAGGGTAGGAGGAATCCCAAGGAGAGGAGTGGGGTGAATAGTGAGTATGGAAAGGGAAGAGGGATCATGATGCGGGAGAAACAATGTGGAGACGAGGGAAGAGGAATCATGATGTAGGGTGGAGAAGTTGTGGGAGGGAGGAAAGCCCGATCCAAATAATATTCACAGAATCTATTTCCAAGCCCATATATTTGGGTGTGGCTATATCTTACCTATATCCAAGGATCATATAAAATGTGGCAATAGAAAATTTTTCAAATAGTTAAAAACACTATGGTTAAGGTGTTAGATACTTTTAGAATGTCTATTTAATAAAATACATAAAAACTAAAGAATTATTAAATAGAAAAAACTAAATAAAATATATTAATAATGGCCTTAAATTGTTATAATAGAGTTATATTCGATACCATACTCTCTAACATGGAGCTAATGATAATCTCATTGAAGATAAATTTTTTAAAATTACTCCACCATCTTTAATGTATCAAACAAGTCGTTGACAAGGGATAAAGGGTAGTTATTATTAACAATTAGAGGATTTATATAAGGAAAGAACCTTATGACATTACATAATTCTGAATTTAGTAAATATATCACTTTATCTCATGTTGAGGATCTTTTCATGTTTAGTGATTTATTGAATTTGGACATAATATATTCATAACATTATACCTTATTACTGAGTGGATACCATAAATACAGTATTAGATTCTGGCATCATATAAAACTTTTCAAATAAAACAATATTTCTTTAAAATTTCTCCTAAAATTTAACTTGTCTTCATTCTTTGTATTACAAATCCTTATAAACTATGAAAATCCGTTAATAACATGGGATTAGCACAAAAATCATAGTAAGGGATATAAAATGACTGAAAGAACACTTTAGTGCATGAATACTTGTAACGTGTGAAATAATTTTCAAAAGACATACTTGCCAGCCATATAAACCTACTTTATGAAACATGAGATTTCCAAATGATTCACACAAAACATAATAACATAAATAGAATCATAATTGTATATATGGGTATTAATTACATAAAATTTTAACCCTCACGACTACCTTATAACTTGTAACCCTCATGGATACCTTACAATTCTTGTAACCATCACAGTTACACATGGAGTAACCATATGGCCAACATCCAAAATACACATACCCAATTCATTGGAGGGAGATATAGGTCAGACCCTTCATTATAAAAAATTCCCAAGAACCATAACATAATCATACATTGTGAATAATTTCATAAAAACGTTGCTTTTGATTATGTAAAAAATAATTTTAAAAGAGGATTTAAAATGAAAAACCCCTTAGAAATAGAATATAATTAATGTGAGAAATAATAGAGTGGATGGAATATATACACAATGTAAATACACCTAATTAAACCTAATATAAACAAAACCCATCACACAAACATTTTTAATACCACATAAATAATGAAGTACATGGTTAACCCAATGAATGGAAATCATGTTAAGAATTACATTACCTCAGGTTTGTCTTACTTCCAACTAATTTAAAACTAATGTATAATGGTTAAAATAGAATTATTAATGTTATAAAATAAATAATCATATTTATAATACCTTATATAATAATTTTGTTACATTATTTCAGCCTTTAATTTTTATTATTATGTTCCATGAACTGTTTTGGGTGAGTTCATTACATTATTTCCATGAATGGTTCATGATGGTTGTTCTTTTCAATTGGAAGTGAAACTATTGAATTGGAATGAAAGTGTTTTTACATATTTCTAGTAATATAAATTATACCATTAGTCATTTTGAATTTTGACATGAGGATGATTCATGAGTTAAAACATTACTGATATTATTTTAGGTTATTTTGGTGATTCTTCGATCGTAAAGATCTCATTTGGTTTTATAAATTTATAACATGTGTGAAAAAAATTATTTCATACCTTATAAAAGTAATAATACATAAATTATAATCTTTTAAACCATAAAAATGGTATCTTGACTAGTCTTGATGTAAGTAAAAGAATTTTAAATCACATCATCCACAATGTCTGTAAATCGACACATCACGGTTGGTGTTTTAATTCCTTAAATTAGTGGGAGGGGATAAAAATTTTGATGAGGAATTCTCCATGAACATGATAAAATTCAGAATATACATGATTCTAGAGCATTATTTCTTCTTGGATAAGTGGAGGTGAGGAAAAAAGAAGAAATAAACTCAAAATAAAAGAAAATTTGAGAAATATATCATGAAACTTCGGCTATCAAATGACATCACATAAAATTTCATAAAATATATTGAAGAGTGAAAAATGGTATCTTATCATTAATACAGAATATAAGAAGTATGGGGGATATGTAATGACATATCCCAACAAGTATTGAAGTAAATTAAAAGAATTACATAAATTGAATGAAAAGAATGAATACAAAAGAAAATGATTACCTCTTGATCTATTCTCCTTGAATCCTTATTAAGGCCATTGGTTTTGGCCTTTTTGGGTGACCAGAAGCTATAGGACGTGTGTAATACCCTTGGGAGGAGTATTGGTCAGCACTTAGGTAATTTTGAAGGCTTCATAGGTGTGGAAGGAAGTGGGAAATGAGGGTGGTATTTATAGTGGTCGAGAAGAGGTATTGACCATTATTTTAATCATTATTATACTATTTTGCTCAATACTATGAATAGTCTTAATTCATGTGACCCCAAATAGTAGTAATGGAATGTGATGTCGAAAAAAGTGGTCTTACATCATCCTTGAATCACCTATGATGCAATAAATCATGTATTTATCATTTACCATATTTTATTGTATTTTATTATTCATCAAAAATTCTAGAATTTTTGAAAATTCCCTTAAATTCAACCGTACAATTTTTTGATGTGTATAATTCAAAAATAAATACTATTTTTTGAAAATAATTTTCTTAATTTTATTAATTTAATCTTAAAAAAACCATAATTAATTCAAAATTTGACAATTTAAATTTTATAACTATATTTTTATAAAATTAAAAAAATAACCATGTTTTCATCATCTTAAATCCTTAAGAAAATAAAATATTAATACAATTTACTTTTCATTAGGGTCATATTACTATTCATGTTACTATTCATTAGGGGATGTTACTTTTCACAAAAATGAAGATGGTTCCATTAGACTCAAAATAACATGCTGAACATAATTGTAGATGACCATTTTTCAAGAAATTCAATAAATTGAAGTAGATAATTTATTTTTAATTGGTAGTTATAAATATATACTTAAAAATTGTTTTAATGCATTTCCACTTATTTTTAAAAAACCTTGGGGTGTTACATTATCCCCACCTTCTGTAAATTTCATTCTCGCAATTTAATTTTCATATTAAACAAGTGAGGGTACCATTATCTCATATCATTTTCAGAATGCCATGTTGCTTGTTCAACTATGTGGTTTCTCCACAAACCTTTACTTGGTGGATTAACTTATTTCTCAATACCCGTTCCTGTTGATCAAGAATCTGAATTGGTTTCTCTTCATAGGAAAGGTTCTCTTCCATCTGAATTATTTTTGGGATCAGGACATGTGATGAATTTGAAACATACTTCCTCAATATCAAAACATTAAAAAAATTGTGTACCTAGGAAAAACTCAGAGGAAAAACTACTTATTATTAAACTATTCTATATTTCTCTATTATTTGAAAAGGACTTACGAAATATAGACATAGCTTTCCTATATGTCCAAAATGTGCCACACTTTTCTAATGAGAGATTTTAAGGAAAACATGGTAACCTACCTTGAAAGATAAGTATTTCCTTTTGTTATCTACACAACATTTCTACCTACTCTTAGTTGTCCTCATATACTACTAGATTATCTAAACATTCTCAACCACATCCTCTACTAATGTTGTCCCCATCAACTTTCATTCATCTACTTCATCCCAAAATTATGGGGTTCGAGATCTATACCCAAACAATGCCCCAAAAGGTTCAATCTTTATTCTGGAATGAAAAATGTTATTATAAGAAAACTCAACTAAAGAAAGATGGTAATCCCAACATCCCATGGTAATCTATTAAACAAGCTCATAGCATATCCTCCAAAGTTTGAATCATTCATTTTGACTGACCAACTGATTGAGGATGAAAAGTTACACTAAAATTTAATTTTCTTCGCAACAACTTTTGAAGGACCTTCCAAGAGTAAGAAGTGAGATTGGGATCCGGATCAGATACAATGTAAAGAGGAACTCCATGAGACCTGATTTCTCATTGAGGTACAATCAAAAAATCTGGTCGAAAGACATTGTATCTCAAATATAAATAAAATGTGTGTATTTTTTCAGTAGATCAATAAATACCCAAATCACATTGTTACCTTGAGATGCCTTTGTTAGTCCCACCACAATGTCCATGGGTATATTCTCGCATTTCCACTCTGTAATTGGAAAAATTCTAAAGCATCCCCTTCAGTAACAGATTCTCTGCTATAACCTATTTACATGTCAAACATTTCACTGTAAAATCAGCAATATCTCATTTCATTCCATCCCACCAATAACAATTCCTATGGTCTCTATACATCTTAGTAATTCCAGGATTAACTGAAAATGGAGAACTATGATCTTCACACAATAAGTCATTCTTCAACTGTGAATCACAAGGAACACACTACCTTTTTCCAAATCATAAAACACAATCGTTATCAAGGATAAATTCTATAAATATTCCCATTTTAACAAATTATAGATTTTTCTATAGCTCACGACCTTCCATATGTGGTTTCTTAATTCTTTCTGATAAAGATGACTACATTGTATCCTGAAAAAAATAGATGTATTCCCTACACCAACAACTTCTAATCCAAAATTTATAATATCATTAATCAAGTGATCATTTTCAAAACATAACATGGTAAATGATGCATGATGCTTTTGACTCAAGGCATCCACCACATTGTTTCCATTTCCTAGATATAATTGGTCTTGCGATCATAATTCCTTATCAGTTCAAGCAATCTTCTCTACCTCATCTTTAATTCCTTCTGAGTGAATATATACCTCAATATTTTATGGTCAGTACGTATTTTAAATTTGGTTCCGTATAAATTATGCCTCCCAATTTTCAAAGAAAAAACCACTACTGAAAATTCCAAATCATGTGGGGAATAATTTAACTCATGGTGTTTTAGTTGTCTTGAAGAATAAGAAATTATCTAACCATTTTGAATCAAAACACAACCATGTCCCTTCAAAGAAGCATCACTATAGATGACAAACTCACCATTTCGGGAAGGAAATGCCAAAACTAGAGCATTCACAAATCTCATCTTCAGTTCCTGAAAACAAACATCACATTCTTATATCAATATAAATTTGACCCCTTTTAACGTTAACTTGGTTAGCGGGCTAGATAACTGTGAAAAGTTTTTAACAAACTGTCAGTATTGACCAGATAATACAATAAATGTATGAATCATTGTAAAATTTTTGGGTCTTGTCCCTTCATCAAACACTGTTGTTTTTGTAGGATCAAATGTTATTCCATTATTATTTAAAATTTTCCCATTAAAAGAAATGTGTTCCTACCAAAAATCTTACTTTATGAATTTTCCATACAATTTCTTTTCTTTGAAGGTTTGTAAAACAAACCTTATATGTTTTTCATGATCTTATATACTCTTAAACAATACCAGAATGACATCAATAAACACTACCACAAACTTATCCAAGAACACATGAAATATTCTATTAAAAAGATTCATGAATACTGGAAGTGAATTAGTTAACCCAAACAGAATAACAACAAATTCATAATTCCCATATCTAATACGAAAGGCTATTTTCGATATTTCATTCTCCTTCACCATCAACTAATGGTATCTTGATCTCAAGATAATCTTGGAAAAGTACTGATCTCTTTAGAGATGATCAAATAAGTCATCAATGTGAGTAAAATGATACTTGTTTTTAACAATGATGTTATTCAAAGCTCTATAATCAACACAAAGTCTCAGGGAACCATCGTTGTTTTTATTGAACCAAACAGGATGCACTTATAGGGAAGTTATAGGTTGAAAGAATCCATTATCAAGCAAATAATTCAACTAATTTTTCAATTCAAGAATTTCAATTTGATCCATAGGATATGGGGGTTTTAAATTGTCTTAGCATCAGGAACTATGTTAATTGTGAATTTGACATCTCGATATGGTTTCAAACTGTAAGTACCTGACCCCAGTTTCCCAGAGACGGTTCCTTATTTTATTACATTGGCATGAAAAAAATGAATAAGCATCCTAAAGGACTGATCAGCTTAGTATTATTGGAAATAATATTCATATATAAGTTATACATTATAACTAGAAAAACATACTACAGAAAAACTCTTTAGACAATATCCATAACTCCAATGTTATTTTATCATGTCATTCATAATAAACTTCTTCATGTCTTGAGAAAATGATACATAATAAAGGGTTCATCTCAAATTCTTGGTATGGGTAAGAAATACAGTGGATGATAACAAAAACATTAGACATGGTGAATAATAGAAAACACATTCCTCTAAAAATAAATTTGAACATAATATGGAAGAAAAATGAGCTGAGTAAATATTTCCATAACATAACATAATCTTGGGTATTCAAGCATTATAATAACCACATGAACCATAAATACGATATTCATAATGAGGTAAGGCATAATGAGGGACAACATAATCATACCATTATGGCCTCGTTCCAAGATCATAAGTAATCATTTTGTCAAGTCCTTGTTCCATGATCGTAGTTTGTCTCATGAGACCTACTGATGCACCGAGGGGATATAGTGGGACCCACCTGACACTTAATATGTATAATTAATTCCTCATATGAATATTTATAAACATAAATATCATATTCATTTAAATTTAAATTAATATATGAAATGAAAATAACATTCCCCAAACATTAAGCATAAACACTAACCATTCGGAGTAAATTTGGAAATGAATTTAAGATAGCACATACACAAAAAAACTAATCATAAAACATTAAATTAAATATTATAGATGATAACATGGAATACTAATCCCAATAATACATAATTATCAACAAGATTGTTAAAATAGATGAAGATAATTTTATAAAATCTTCGAGTAAATCTTTAGATAAATACTCTTTTACTTGGAAAAGAAGAGTTCTTTTGGAAAAATAATTGTATAAAATCTGAAGTGAAGTAAGGAATTATTTTCATAATAAAATGAGATATTTTATAAATATTATGGTTTTCAAAAATAGATTATATATTGACAATGAAAATTGGAATGAAATTGAGATTTTCCCTTGAATCGAGCATGTATTTCGGAAACAATTTGAATCCTCCATTAATAACATGTAACTATCCATAAAATAAGGTATTATTCTGGTTGGTTTACATATATATAACACTCACAATGAAATTATGATAAGTATATTATAATACATAACAATATCATTGAGGCAATTAGACTATGAAAATAGACCGAATGAATATGGATGTTTGGGTGGGAAACCCCTTACCTTAAATCTGAACGTTTTCCGCTCTAGAACATAAGCTCATAGAATATGAAATTATAATTATTAATAATATAATTTAGAACCTATTATACATGTATTTTGTTTATTATAATTCTTTTTAGTTCATTTATGCCCTTATTAAATGTTATTATATAAAAAATTTTCATTCCGGATTGTTCATTTTGTTTATTTTCATAATCGGTTCACTTGTTATTAAGTAATAGAGTTCATGTGGAATGAATTTAAATCCATAGAATTGAATTTTCATATTATTTATGATCCTAAATAGTTTTTATTGATCATTTATATAACTTGGTTACATGACATGAGGATGAATTATTATATTTAACTTTAATGATAACTTTTTCTGTTAATTTATGGGTTTTTATTACAGTGAACTCATTTTTATTTATAACATAATACCATTTGTACAAAGAGATTTCAGAACAATACGTAGGTTATATTACATATATAATAATTTGGTTCCACAATAATAATAATGGGTTCATTTCTAGGAGTGATAATGATAATAGAAACTGAAAGCCCATCTACCTAGAATGTGGTAAATTGACACATCTCAAATGGTGTTCTTGCTACTAGTTTAAAAGAAGGTAAAAGGAATATATGACGATGATAACTTACTAAAAAATAATGAAAAAAATCCAGTTCATGTAATGTACTAGATTCATCACTATTTTTGGATAAGGAAAGGTAATAATAGAAAAAAAATGAACTATAAAGGAAAGAAAATGAATTGAAAAGAGGAATTTACCTCTTTAACCAAAAATCATTTAGAGCCTTCTTAAGGGATATTTTTTGGTATTTTTATGAGACCAAGGATTTCTAAACATGGTAGTGGAGGTTAGGAGGATATTTGGATAGAATTTGGATAAGGAACAAGGCTTGAGAGGAGTGAAGGGAAGAGGAAGTGTGGGGGGATTTTTTGTAGTGGAAGAGAGAGGGGATTTCTAAATATAAAAATTATTAATTTATTATTTACCCAGAAGACAAGGAATAATGAGTCTTTCAAGACCAGTAATAGTAATTTTATCATCTAAACCCGAACCAATTGGGCTTATATCAGCAGAACATCCTTAGATTATTTATCTTATTTTGTAAATTATGGTATTTAACAATTACTCAAAAATTCAAGTATTTAAAAAAAATACCAACAATTCACACCAAAAATTTGTCAATGTGTAGAATCCAAAAATGAAGTCCATTTTACAAAAATAATTTTCTATATATGATTAATTTATCATTTAATTAAAATCATAATTTTTTCTAAAAACAATAGTTTTAAAACATTTATTTACTTATTTCAAAGCATAGGTATATCGTACATTCACTTGAATATAATTTATATACAATTATAGGTAAGGTTACTATTCATTAGGTTATATAACTATTCGTAAGTGTATGTTACTATTCATAAGGGTTGGTTACTATTAACCAAAAATTTAATTTTTTTATTGAACTCCAAATAACATACTAATTGAAATTGTGTTTGTCATATTTTCAAAATTCACATCACAGAAGTGAAAAACATATGTTTTACGGGTCACAAATCACTTAGTAGTTAATTATGTTGTGATTTCATGTGATTTTGACATATCTATAAAAAAGTAATTTCCTTTGAAAAATATTTTTTCATTACATTCTTCCACCCTTCATAAATTTCACCCCTGAAATTTTGACAATCTAGGCAAAAAAATAGGTGGGTGTATCCTTCATTGCTTCCTCCTATCCCCATGTTGCCTATTAGTATTTAGGATTTTTCCATAGTACCATGACCATATGAGGAGTCTGGTGGTGTACAAAATTCTCTCTATGATCCAAGATCTTCACTGGTTGATCCCCATAGAAATGATCATCCTCCAACTGTACCACCTCTCAAGAGAGTACATGTGAAGGGTCTGGTATGTACTTCCTTAAGAGGGATACGTGAAAGACATCATGTACTTTCGACATGGTTGGTGGAAGTGCCAGTCGATTTTTCACAACTCCGACTCAATCAAGGATCTCGAAGGGGCCGATATACCCGAGACTTTGCTTTCCTTTCTTCCTAAACCTCATGTCCTTCTTCTATGTAGATATGTATAGAAATAATAGGTCTCCAACTTTGAATTGAAGGTCTCATAGATCATTATTTGCATAACTCTCCGATGAAATTTGGGCTGCCTTGATATGCTGCTAAATGGTTTTAACCTTCTCCACCATTTCATCGACCATTTCAGGTCCTATCATCTTATTCTCACTGAATTCATCCCAACACATGTGTGTTCTACACCTTTTCCCATATAGGCATTCATATGGTGCCATTCGGACTCTTGAGTAGAAACTCTTTTTATAGGTCAATTCAACTAGTGGAAGATGTTGCTCACATCCTCCATTGAATTCCATAGAACATGCTCTCAACATGTTTCCAGTGTCTTAATATTCCTCTTAGATTGGATATGATTTTGAGGATGATAGGTCTTACTGATGTTCAGTTCATTTATTAGAGCATGATGTAGACTTTTCCAAAAAATCAAGTGGAATCTAGGATCATGGTCAGACACAATAGATAGTGGTACTCCATGAGGCTTTGCCGCTACTTTTATGTAAATTCATGAAAGATGATCTAATGAGAAGTCATCTCTAATCGTGATATAGTGAACTACCTTTGTAAGAGGACCCACAACGACCCAAATAGCATTGTTTCCTCTGGATGTCCTTGGAAGTCCAATGAAAAATTCCATGATAATGTTCTCCCATTTCCATGCTGGTATTGGTAGTGGTTGCAACATCCCCTTAGACTTTTGTCTCTCAGCCTTCACTTGTTGACATACCAAAAACTTGGATGTATATTCAAGAATCTCCTATTTTATATTGTCCCACCAAATGTTTTCTCAGAGGTCTTGATACAACTTTGGGCTAGCAGTGTGTATAGAGAAATTATATCTATTACCATCATCAAATAGTTCCCTCATTAGCATAGGAATCAAGGGAACACAAATCCTCTTTCTAAATTTCAAAATTCTACCTTCATATACGAATTCAATAAACTTCCCATCATTTACAGCATTAATTTTCATTTGGAACTCCTCATCATCTGCCTGAGAAATTTTAATCCTCTCCATTAATGAAGGTTTTGAAACTATTGTAAAAACGTAATGATGTGCTACCTTACTTGATAATTCTCATATCCATCTTTTCTAGATCCATGATCAATAGATCCCTTTCAACTCTCATCTTGTTCAGAAATTCATGATCTGTTCTGCTCAAAGCATCTGCTACATTATTTTCCTTCTCCAGGTGTTAGTGTATTGTGATATCATAATCTTTGAGTAGCTAAATCCATCTCCATTGACTCATGTTGGGTTCTTAATATGAGAATATATATTTCAAAATCTTATGATTTGTATATATCTCACATTTTTTCCATAGTGGTAATCTCTCCAAATCTTCTGAGCAATGAATACCACTGCTAACTCAAGAACATGAGTTGTATTATTTTGTTCATGAATTTTTAGTTTCCTTGATGCATAGAAAATCACAGGATCATTCACATTAAGAAAAAAACCAAGTCCTTTCATTGATGCATCAAAATAGATAACAAACCCATAATTCCCTGATGATAGAGTTGGGATCAGAGAATTTAGTAACCTCCTCATCAATTATAGAATAATTCTTCACATTCAATTTTCCATACAAATATAACCCCTTTTCATGTGAGCATGGTCATTGAGTTGGATAAATAGGAGAAATTATGAATGAAACATCGATAATAACCTGTTAAACCAATAAAACTATGTACCTCAGGTACGTTCGTTAGAGTATCCCATTCTGGTACTGCCTTTCTCTTTGCAGGATCCACAGATATTCCATCCTTAGAAACAATGTGGCCTAGAAAGGAAACTGTGGGAGCCAAAAATAACACTTGATAAACATCGCATATCATTTATTTCTTCTAAGTATCTTAAGAATAGTGCGCATGTGATTTTCATGATCTTCATGGATTTTAGAGTATACTAGGATATCATCAATAAACACTACCACAAATTCATCAAGATATTCCTTGAAAACACTATTCATTATATCCATAAAAATAGATGGTGCATTAGTTTGTCCAAAAGGCATGATTTTAAACTCATAATGCATGTACCAGGTTCAGAGGGTTGTTTTTGGAATGTCTTCCTTCCTCACAAGCAACTGATGATATCCGGATCGAAGATCAATCTTTGAAAAAAATTGGGCTCTATGAAGGTGATTAAATAAGTCATCAAATCGTGATAGAGAATACTTATTATTTATTGTAATAGTATCTATTTCACTGTAATCAATGCATAACCTCATGGATCCATCTTTCTTCTTGAAATATAGAAATGGGTCTCACCATAGAGAAACACTCGGTCGAATAAATCCTTTGCAACTCTATTCCTCTAGTTGTTTCTTTAGTTCCACTAACTCTAAAGTAGCCATTCTATAAGGGGACTTTGATATGGTCCTTGAACCAAAAATTAAGTCAATGTAAAACTTAATTTTCCACTCTGGAGGATGTCCATATAAATCATTTGGAAATACAAAAACATATTTTTGCACAATAGGTAAGTCCTCTATCTGTACATTCTTCTACTCACCCCTATTTATTTCATACCCTTATACCCTTATAATTAAATTTAGTAGTGTTGTTGGATCTTGATGATAATAAAATTTCAAGGTTTTATCTCTAAAAATATTGGATTCTACACTATTCTTAAAAAATTTAACTTATTTCTTCTTACAATAGATCTTCGAATCCTAATTTGATAGGCAATTCATACCGAGAATTAAATAATAGCCAACCCTTGGTATGATGATAACGTTAGAAAATAAAGCACTTTTATGTGTCATGAGGGGGACTAATTGACATGCCTTTGATTCAATGATACATCCACTAAGAGTTTTGACAGATAACTTCTTTATTAAATCAAATTGGGCATGTCAAATTTTCTTGGAAAACAGGGAAGATATAAATAAATGTGATGATCCAGAATCAAATAAATCATTGGCTATGTTTGATGAAATGATCAATGTACCTGACACTACATCATTAGGAACTTAAACCTACGCAGTTGTGACCATATAATCTTGGCCTTTCTCCCTTTCCCTTCTTTGGGGAACATTTCCCGGGCCCATAGTATATTCATGTGCATAATGTCTCATCTCTTGTAGTGGTTGTATAGAACATTGGTAGCTTCTTTCTTCCCC
The DNA here is from genome assembly GCA_963277665.1 of Viscum album. NCBI lineage: Eukaryota > Viridiplantae > Streptophyta > Magnoliopsida > Santalales > Viscaceae > Viscum > Viscum album. The sequence continues at coordinate 1,345,484,829 of OY728148.1, read as the reverse complement.
TTATAATCTCGAGATAGGTGGACTTTTTCTCTGTACTTGTAACAGACTCTCATTCCCTCTGGGTAAGTGCCCAGGTGTTTCATCCAACAATTACTGCATGATGTAAATTCAAATCTTCCCTTCTTCCACATTTCCTTATTTCCCTTCCCAGTGTTTTCAATTTTACACTTATTCTCTAGTTTTTCCTTAAAGTCAAAGGGCATAAGGAATTCATTTTCTATCTTGATAGAACTCAGGACTTTGTCTTCATATGATGAGAATCATTGGGAGACTAGATCCCTTTATATGAATGGTTTTAAACCATCAAATAATCGATCAATTTTACTCATTGGATTACGTATGTAATCCACAACATTCCTTTCCAGCCTTGTAAAGTTGGCTTCATACATGGAACCATTTTCATCCACCTTATTCCTTAGATTCAAGAATTTCCTCTCCATAACATCTAGATGATCATGAGGGAAATATTTTTCTAAGATGATTTCCTTAAAATCTCTCCATTCCACCTCTTCTATTTCTACCCCCTCCATTATTTTGAATTAATGACCACCATTGATCCACATATCTCGTTAGATGATGAACTGAAGTGTCAGCCTTCCCTATTTTGTTACATCCTAATGTGAGAAATATATTCTGAAGGGAACATATCCACTACTCTGATACAAATGGGTTTGTTGTCGCATTGAATGATAGAGGTTGTTGTCGCATAAACCGATCTAACATTTCTCCTCCATGTGGTGGATCTGGATGATCCATACGAGTAAGGTTATTTTTCATAAACTAAATATGGGGTCATTATATTAATGAGTTACTCAATACGAGTCACACCACTATATCCTACATCATTATCAGGAATTAGAGGGAAATCTCTACAGGGGACACATGTGTTCGTGCAGTTTTCATTTCTTCCACTAGGATCCTTCTCTAGATAATGGAATATACTAGATTAGGATATAAATCATAATTTATAATCTTATCATAACAAAATACTTAGAAAAATTGAAATTCTATGCATGTCTAATCCCATAACCATAAAAATTGGTTTCTTTGAGGAAAATTTGACATTTAAATCCTTCATAATGGCTTGTAATGAAAATTTGAATTATCCAAAGAATATCACATGAGAGTGTCATAACCAAGAGTGTAGAAAGGCCCATTTTTGTGTACCAGGATACCTCAGGCCAAGCTTGAAACTCCTTGTTGTAGCTTTCACTCCTATGTACATTTGTGTCTGATCCACCTCTACATGCTCGTATCCAGACAGGGGTGTATTACTTGAAAGATCGACATAATATATTCCTTACCAAAATACCAAGTCGTTCATGTATGTTTATCCTCAAATACTAACTTCAGGTCTCTTCTCTAATCTATGTTTTCTAAATCTAGTTTTCATCTTTTCTACCAAACTTCCTCTCATACCAACTGTATGGACTTGATCCCAGTTTCCCAGACCCAATGCCTTATTTGATTACATTGGAATACAAACAAGGAATAAGAATCCTGAAGGAACGAGTAAATTAGTATTATTGAAAACTAGATTCATACATAAGATAAACATTACAACTTGAAAATAAATACAATAGATAAACTCCATATGCAAAATCCAAAACTCCTAAGTTATTTCAGCATGTCATTCATTATAAGCTACTTCATATCCTGAGAAAATGTAACATAATAAAGGGGTGATCTCAAATGCTTAGTAAGGGAAAGAAATACAGTGAAAGATAACCAAAACATTTGACATGTTTAATAAATGAAAACACATGCCTCTAAAAATAAAGATGAACATAATTTGGGAGAAAAATGAGATGTGAAAATATTTTTATGACATAAAATAATCATGGGTATTTTACTATTTGAATAAACACATGATCCATAATTCTATTTTCATAAAGAGGGAATTCATATTAGGGGACAACATAACCATACTATTAAGGCATCATTCCAAGACCATAAGTATTCATTTTGTCAAGGCCTTATGTCATGACCATAGTTTGTCTCATGAGACCTACCGATGCACCAATAGGGTATAGTGGGCCCCGCCCGGCACTTACTATGTCCATTGAATTTATCAAATGAACAGGGATAAATATAAACAACATATACATTCATATTGAAATTAATAAATGAAATGAAAATTACTTTCCCCAAACATTAAGCATAAACACTAACCATTTAGAGTAAATTAAGGAATGGATTTAAGATAACACATCCACATCCAAAGAAATCATAAACCATAAAATTAAATATAGAAGATGAAAAAATATCATAATAACCCCAATAATACATAATAATAAATAAGAGTGTTCAAATAGATGAAGGCACTCTTATAAAATCATCGACTAAATCTTGAGATAAATACTCTTTTACTTGGAAACGAAGAGTTATTTTAGATATATATTTGTATAAAAATAGAAGTGAAGTAAGATATTATTTTTAATAATAAAATTAGTGATTTTATAAATATATTGGTTTCCAAAAATAGATTAGATATTTCCCATTAAAATGGGTATGAAATTGGGATATTCCCTTGAATCAGGCTTGTATTTCGGAAACAATTTGAAAGATCCTTTTAAAACATGTAAGTATCCATAAAATAAATAAATATTATGGTTTCTGTACATATATAGAACACTAAAACATAATTTATTATGAGTATATAAAAATACATAAGAATTTAATTGATGAAATTAGAAAATGAAAATTACCCGAATGAAAATGGATGTTCGGGTGGAAAAACCCTTACCTTAAATCTGAATATCTTCCACTCTTGAACATAAGCTCCTGGAATATGAAATTATAATTATTAATAAAATAATTTAGAACCAATTAGAAATGTATTTATTTTATCATAATTCTGTTTAGTTCATTTATTCTATTATTGATAAGTTATTATATAGAATTTCGTCGTTCTGGAGTGTTTGTTTTCATTATTTTCATAATTGGTTCACTTGTTCTTAAGTAATGTAGTTCATGAGGAATGGATGTAAATATAAAAAATTAAATTTTCATATTATTTATGGTCATCCATAGGTGTTAGTGGACATTTATATAACTTGGATACATGTCATGAGGATGAATTATTATATCGAATTTTAATGATAATTATTTCGGTTAATTTGTTGGTTTTGATTACAATGAACTCATGTTTCATTATAACATAATACCATTTGTACAAAATGATTACAGAACCTTAAATAAGGTATATCAAATAGGTAATAATATGGTTAAACCATAACAATAAAGGTTTCATGATCAAAATTGAGAATGATAATAGAAATTGAAAGCACATCGTCCTTAAATGAGGTAAATTGACACATCTCGGATGGTGTTCTTGCTACTAGTATAAAAGAAGGTAAGATGAAGAGATGATGATGATAAATTATTAGACTATAATGAATCTATTCCAGTACATGTAAGGTACTGGAGTCATCACAACATTTGGATAAGGAAATTTAATAATAGAAAACAAATGGAGTAGAATGGGATGACAATAAATTGAAAAGAGGAATTTACCTCTTGAACCAAACTTCCTCAAGAGACTCATTAAGGGAGAGGATTTGGTCTTTTTATATGAACAAGGCTTGATGGATGTGAGATAGAAGGTTGGGAAGATATTTGGATATAATTTCTAGAATGCACATGGTTTGAGAGGAGTGAAGGTAAAAGAAAGTGAGGGGGGTTATTGTGGAGGAGACATGGGATTTCTCAATATAAAATTCTTCAATTTATTATTTCCCCATAAGATAAGGAATAGTGAGTCTTTAATGACCATGAATAATAATATTATCATGTGAACCTGAAAAATTGGGCTTCCATCAGTAGAACATCATTATCTTATTTAGCTTATGTTCTAAAATATGGTATTTTACTATTCATAAAAAATTCATGTATTTCAGAAAAATTCCTAAAATTAACCCCAAAAATTTTTCAACATGTAGAATCCCAAAATGAAGTTCATTTTTCAAAAATAATTTTTTTAATATGATTAATTTAATATTTAATTATAATTATAATTTATTCTAAAAACGATAGTTCTAAAACATTTATTTACTTATTCCAAATCATAGGTATATCATAATTTCACTTCAATATTATTTATATACTATCATAGGTAATTTTAATATTAATTTGGGTATATCACTATACATAAGGGTATGTTACTATTCAAAAGGGTAGGTTACTATTCACCAAAAATATTGTTTTTTCTTATTAGACTCTAAATATCATACTGATCAGAACCGTGTATGTCAGATTTCCAAAATTCACATCATAGAAGTGACAAACTCATGTTTTAAAGGTCACATAGCACTTAGTAGTTAATTATGTTGTGATTTCATGTGATTATGACATATTTATAAGAAATGAATTTCTATTGAAAAATATTTGGTCGTTACAGAAACTAGGCAAATCATTAGGAAAAATGTCAAGGTATTCAGTAACCACTCGCACATCATTAATCTGAAAAAGTTCCATTGTTTACAAAAATATTAGAAAGATAAAATTAGTTTTCATCATTAAATAGTTTTTAAGCTTCCTAATATGTTATCAATTTCATGGGTTCTTTCTTGTATACAAACTGAAACAATTTTTAAGAAACAACTTCTTTATCTTTACAGTCAATCATAACAAGATAAATAGAAATCCAATACACTCCCAGAAAAACATCAAACTCAACTAAGGTTAAAACAAAAAGGATAACAGGTAAAGTATTTCCACATACCACAATAGAATGATTCATATAATTTCTTCTTTCTATAATATTTTCACCTTGGGTTTTAACAACATGTTTTAGTCTCATTTGATGAGGTGATATTTTTAATTTACAAGAAAATTTCTCAGAGATAGAGGAATGTGTAGACCTCATATCGAACAAAACAATAGAAAAATATGAGTAAATGAATAAAGTACCTGATACCACTTCGTTGGATGGATCGAAAAAAGCTGACGTAATTGCAAATGATCTCACTAATCATTTATTGTTATAGTCTATCTTCATTGCATCGTTTGGATCTCTCTTTGGGTAGGCATTTGCATAATGACCCGTCTCACGACATTTAAAACACTTAACAGTTTCCTTTCAGGATTAGTCTTATGATCATTTTCATTACAATCTTAGGCCATATTTCCAAACTTACCACATCAAAAACACTTCCCAATTTTGGTAATTCATTCCCCAGGGTGCATCTTGCCACACTCTTCACAAACCGGAAACTGGATTTTCTTACAATCATATTTCGTTGGATGATTCTAACCCATTGTTCTCTATATATTCATCATCGTCTATTTGTTTTCAAAGTGCATGTGACCATCAAAAAACTCCGTATCTTCCCTCTCAGCACATTAGACAAGTTTTTCATAACATTTTAATTCATGGGAGTTCAATGCCCTTCGATACTTTGGATTCAGTTCTGAGTAAAAAAAGTTCATTTTGCTATCGGGATCCCAAATGAGAATATGAGAATACCTCACCAGTTGGGTGAAGTTCTCTTCATACACAACCACTGAATCTTATTCTGTTTTCTTAAATTCATGTAATTGGTTTTCAATCAGAAGGCACACCACCATAGGAAAAAAATTTCTAGGAAAATAATTTTAAATTTATCCCACTATAAGGAATCAATATCTTCTCTATCCCTGATATTCATTACTAATGACCACCAATAATCAACTTCACCTTCAAAATGATAAATGTAAAGACTTACCTTTTGATTATATAAACATCCCATGACATAAAATAGCTTTTCAAGTGCTTTAATCCATCCTTCTGTCACTATCGAGTCAAAGAACCATTGAAAAATGGATCGTGTTATATCATAAAATGTTCCAATATTTTCATATTTTGTTGTGGTACCTTTAGTTGTTCTCCTGAATTAATGACACTTCCATTAATTTCTTACGTCAGCTGAGCCATTACTATTACAAACATCTCTATTCAAATCCCTACCATTCTGGGATGCAGATTCAGAAGGATGTCATTCTGTCTGTGCCTCTCCTCTTTAGCTTCCCTGTTTCTTATACAGACAACCATTCTGAACTAACATATCTTAGTCGAAACAACATGGTAATCATTAAATTCTATATCTCATCAAATTGACCATAGTGTAAAAATATTTATGGTAATATATTAACATCATCCTAACCCCTAAAGTCATCAAAACCATCCTCTAATCCAACAATAAGGACCAAACCTTATTACATTACATAATCATGAATTTAGATAATATAACACATAGTTTAATATTGGGGATCATTTCAAGTTTATAGATTCATAGAATTGGGACATAAAACATTCATAACATTACATATTATTACAGAGTGAATGCCATAAAAATAGTATTCATTTCATGCAACATATAAAATTTTTCAAATCAAATATGATTTCATTAAAAATTCTTATAACATTTAACTTCGCTTTATTCTTTTTCATACACATCCTTATAACCTGTGAAAATCATTTGAAAACATCGGATGTGAACAAAAATCTCAATAATGGATATAAAAATATCGAAAGAACACATTATTCCATGAATACATGTAACGTGTGAAATCATTTTCAAAAGGCATAAATGTCACCAATATAAACTTAAATTTTCAAATATGATATTTCTAAATTATCCACACAAAACATAACAACATAAATTGAATGATAAAGTTATATTGGGGAATTACTTACATAATATTTTATCCCTTACATATACCTTACAATTTGCGTAACCATCGCAGTTACACATGGAGTAACGGTACGACCAACCTCTAACTTATACGTACCCAATTAATTACAGGGAGATATAGGTACCATAATTCATCATAACAAAATTACCAAGAACTATAACATAATCATACAACATGAATAATTTCATAAAAACTATGCTTTGGTATTTTGTAAAACAGAATTTTAAAAAGGGGATTTTAATAGAAAAGGTCCATTGAAATATCATATAATTAAAGTGAGACATAATATAGTGTATGGAATAAATACACACTATAAATAAACATAATTTTACATAATATAATAAAAACCCATAAAACAAACACTTTTAATACCACATAAATAATGAAGTAGAAGTATAACCCAAATAATGGAAATCGGGTTAAGAATTCTCTTAACTCTGGGTTTTATAACTTCCAATTAGTTTAAAACTCTTGTATAATGGATAAAATAGTGTTATTAATATATTAAAGAAACATATCCATGTGTATAATACATTATATGACCATTTCATTCCATCATTTCACCCTTTAATTGTTAGTATTTTGTTCCTTGCACTGTTTTGGGTGAGTTCTTTACATGATTTCCATGATTGGTTCATGATGGTTGTTCTTCTCAATTGGAAGTTAACCTCCGGAATTTGAATGGAATTATATTAATATTTTATCAGTACAATTAATTATACCATTTATCTTTTTAAATTTTGACATGAGGATGATTCATGAGTTAAAACATTATTGATAGTTTCTTAGGTTATTTTGGTGATTCTTTGATCATAAAGATCTCATTTGGATTTTTAAATTAATAACATGTGGGAAACAAATGATTCCAAAACCTTATATAAGTTACGATTAATTAATTATAATATTTCCCATTCATTAAAATGGTTTCCTAAATAGTCTTGAATTAAGTAAAATAATTTCAAATCACATCTTCTATTATGTTGGTAAATAGACACATCACGGTTGGTGTTTTAATTCCTTAAATAAGTGGGAGTGGAGAAGAAGATTGATTTTTAATTTTCCATGAACAAGATAAAATAAAGAATATAAATGACTATGTATCATTCATGACTCTTGGATAAGAAAAGGTGAGGAAAAATAATAAAGGAACTCAAAATAAAAGAAAATTTGAGAAATATCTCACGAAAATTCGGTATCCTAATGATGTCACTTAAAATTTCATAATATATTTTGATGAGTGTAAAGGAATATATCATCATTAATACATAATATGGGAAGTAAGGAAGATATGTAATTACTAATCCCAACAAATTCTATATGAAATTAAAAATAATGACATAAAATTATAGAAAATAAATATAGCAAAAGAGGATGTTTAACTCTTGATCTCTACTCCTTCAGATTGTTCTTAAGGCCTTTCGTTTTGTCCTTTTAGTGAGACAAAAATTTCTAAGTCATGGGGAAGATCGTTAGAAGTACTATTGGGCAGAACGTAGGTAAGACTTAAGGCTTGAGAGGTGTGGGAGGAATGGGGAAATGATGGTGATATATATAGTGGAGGATAGGAGGTATTTTACATTATTTTAATCATTATTATTATATTTTAGCTCAAGACTATGAATAATACAAATTCATGTGACCCCGAAAAGTAATAATGGAATGTGAGTTTGAACTATGTGGTCTTACATTCACCTTTGATCACATATGATGTAGTAAATCAAGTATTTAGCATTTATCGTATTTTATCGTATTTCACTATTCACAAAAAATTCTAGAATTTCAGAAAATTCCAATAAATTCACCAATTTCATTTTTTGGTGTGTAGAATTAAAAAATGAACTCCATTTTTAGAAAATAATTTTATAAATATTATTAATTTAATTTTTAAATAATATCATACTTAATTCAAAAAATAACTATTTTAATTCGATAACTACATTAATATCACATTACAAAATTAACCAATAAGTCATTGTCTTAATGCCTTAAAAAATAAAATATTAATAAAACTTACTATTCATTTGGGTATTATTAAATTTTATATTACTATTTATAAGGGTTTGTTACAATCCACCAAAAATCAATTTGTTTTCATTAGACTCCAAATAACATATTGATAACAATTGTAGATGATTATTTTCCGAAATTCTAAACATTGAAGTGGAAAAATTATTTTCAAAGCATAGTTAAAAATATATACTTAAAACAATGTTTCTTTCATTTCCAATTATTTTTAGAAAACCTTGAGGTGTTATAATTTACCATCTTATAGTCCATGAATAAATGAAATAAATCATTAACCTTCTAGGAATATGGACCGGTGGATTCTTATAGTGAAACACTATGGTGAATTAAAAACTTTCACCATAAGTTTATATAAATAGATCTTGATCTTTTTCATCTAAAAATGTTCAATTCGATTAGAGTGTATACAAATAGATTGTATAGAGATCACCAGATCAATTAAGAACTCTGCATCCCTTTCTAGAGGGATACCAGAGATATCATCATGTAATAAATCAAGGAACTCCCTAATAATAATGGAATGATCAATAATAGAAGTAACATTAGTGGTATCAACTACAATAAGAAACAACAAGATCTGGAGATCTAGGATGAAATTTCCACCACGACCATTCCTCTTAACCCACTCCCCTAAAAGTATTTAGTTCCCCCAATCGATTTTAGAAAGAAAACAAACTAATGATAACAATAAATCATATATTTCGAGGAAAATACCAATCCATCCTAATTATTATGTCAAACATATCTAGATTGATAACTAAGATATCCATATTGAACTCTACACTGGTGGTTGATGGAAAACACCTAGGATGAAACCCTTACTCCTTCCTCATTCCAAGGGGTGTTTCTTCTCCATGACAATGCTAATGAGATCCATTTTATTTTTTAGAACATAAAAAAGGTTAAAATCTAATTTTCTATGGGGATCATATATCAAACAAATATTTTTCTATAAATGATGCATAAAAATCGGAACCACTCATTGTTGTTGGGGTCAAATCAACCACTACCAAATAATCATCCACTCCATAAAGGTGCTTCGGTCCTAAGTGTCTTCCATGAAGGCCTATAGATTTTGATGTTTCTAACTAAACCATAGTTTCCTTTTTATTTGAATATCAATAACCATATCATGCGTAATATAAAACTTGATAAAACCAATTCACATGTACTCAACATCCCCAAGAATTATATGTCTTTGGTTGCATGAGAAATGTAAGTCAAGTGCACCCTACCTAGAAATAATGGTACCATGTTTGGGGAACAATGTTTGTTATTGATGACAGTATATTGGATGCCAGCTATTGATAACCACCTTCACCATCAATAGAATTATCACACAACTTTATCATATTTCTTAGTGTGCCACTAAAACATCTACTAAGAGGATAAAAAGAACTAGAGAATCTAATATTGATCTCCATCTCAGTTTTCACCCTTATCTTAATGACTATAATTTGATCATATTTTTTAGTATTTATAATGTATTACTAAGATATGATACATGGTAACATACTGTGTATGTATTTCTCAGATTTTAATTAATCATTCAATGATACTTCTCGAGAAAAACAAACCATCCTCCCAAAATAGTTTCTATACTCCTACACTAAACACTCTCCCCCTCCAAATAGATAAACTCTATTTTATTTTCAATTATAAGAGATTTTTGGTATGATTGAATGAGGAGGGAATTTATACCCTTTAAATCCAATACCAAATTCCAATATGCACGTAATATAAAATCCCACCACTTCTTGTGGGTTCCCTCGATCCTTAACATTATGTAGTTCACCAAGATAGCCATATGTGTCTCTAAGAAGTAGATGACCTATTCAATCATTTCAATATAGTTCTCCTTATCATTGGTCCATTTATACCAATAATAAAGATGTATTCTTGTAAAAGAACTTGATAGATCAATCCCTCGACTCTCCATCTATTGGTTTCAGCTTAATAACTTGGTTCTTAACTCATGGGACATTTTGGTCCACCATACTAACAGAACATATAATAGCATCGACAATATTTAATCTAGTGGATTATTCCATTGGTATGAATATCTCGATAAAAATTTATATCAAACCCATGGAATACACATTAGTGGCATATTAATACACACACTAAAAAAATTATCACACAAAAGGAAATATCAATCTAAATCAAAAAATCATAATGGAAACAAGAGATTCTAGTCAAAACCAGACACAAAAAAAACAGAATCCAACATACCATTGTAGAATGAGTATGATAAGGGGAAGATATGTCTAGGAACTCACTAGAACATACTTCTCAACATTATACAGTCATACCTCCTGACTACCAACTTCACTTGTCTGAACTTAACCATGCTCTATTACTAAACTATCAAGGCCCACCACAATAACCACTTAACTAGTCACTGAACCATAACACATAAAGACCTGAGGTGAAATATCAATTCCCCTAGTAAGTGAACTGTACTGGAGAATCAATCAATAATTAGAGGGAAATATTTTCCCATCCCCAAACAACATACATGGAATATTTATACATGAAGATGAAAAACTAGAGAATTTATATTCATAATAAATTCAATGATACAAGCTAAAAAATATAGATAAAATCCAAAGTATACTCACAATAACTCAAAAGAATATTTAAAAATGAGAAAAAACAACTCAATGTGATATGTGGCCAATATCACACCATATCACCATAGGCTACCTAAAACCTATAGACTGAAAGCTCATTGCTTCAATATGGATCATTTTCCTTTCCTATATCAAAAGAAATCACTTGGTCTACAAACCCCCATGGGAGTGTTTAGGGTGTGAGATATATATTCTCATTAGGATCCCTCCTAGTTTTTATGTATCATGTTTTTTTATAATAGACCCAATATGATAATTTTTAAGAAAACAAGGAATGATAAGCAGTTAAATCATTTTATATAAAAATCATGGTAAATAGTTTCACTTTTCCAAAAATTTCAAAAATCCATGTGATATAGATTCAATGAATGATTCTAATAAAATATTTCTATTTTATTAAATAATTTACATCAAAGAAAAACTCGAGTATGACAATTTAAAAGTGTAAACACCCATGGGATAACAATAATCGGGCTAGTTAGGTCACTCATACCATGACAATCAATAATGACAAGTGAACACTCAATTACCAAGGATAGTGGGACAAGGGAATAAAAGAACACAACATGAGTGATCCCCTAATAAGGTCAAGATTAAGTCCCTATAAAACACAGTCAAGGGAAAATTGGAACACCCCATGAGTGAACCCTAAAAAACAATAAAAAATTCCCAATACTGAACCATCAACTGAGGTACTAAAGGTTCTCTTTTAATAAATACAATTCATAATTATTTGAAAAAAACTATTCCTTTACCCAAATAAGGGGAAACCCCATATTTCCATAAAAACAAATTTAAACACACAATGAAACCAATACCAAGATCATGAAAATTCATTGATAAAATAATTCATATTTATAATATCAATTTTGGTTTAAATACTATGGGATAGAAAAAACCACCTACCTTAGACTTAGGTAACACACCAACCATGATGGGATCCACCCACCACAAAAAGAGAAGAGGTAGAAAATAAATGATTGGAGGCCTTAATAATGATTTTAAATTAAAAGAATTAAATTTTCTATTAAAATAATTTGGCATAGAAGTTATATAAACATATAACATAACAAACTCATGGATCCTAACACAACCCAAATGAGTTTCAACCACTATTATATAAACTAAAAATGAATGTAAAAGAGACTATAAGTAATAAAAAAATGTTACATAGAATCCAAAACATTACCCAACACCAATACCTTATCCAATAGAAATTAATAAATAAGAGAATAAGTATCATACATACAAAAATAAATGTTACCAAACTAAATAATGATTAAAGATACAAAAATAGGTTTCCTGGAAATATAAATCCCCAAATGATTCTTGGAGAATCCATAGGGTTCATGAAAGGAAACACATACTATTAGTTAGAATAATCAGTATTCTGAAACAAGAATAACTATTGGGAAGAACCCTTACACAATGTGAATCATAAATTTACAATGTGAATTCCTAGGTTTTCATGTATGTTGAAAAAAGCATCAACATCGATTAAAAATCTGGAATAACCCATTCACGATGTGAATGCAATTCAATTTCAATTTATTTTTCATGTGTTGAACCAAATATTAATGGATTCTAGTAATGAGGACTTAAATTTTTGAATATAACATTCCTTTTGTGAACAACATACGACATCCATCACACATCTCTATCCCATTAGAAATGTTCCAAGATCTTCTCAAATTCCTCCTAGACTAAAATTTCCAACTCTTAAACATCAAAAATAGAGAATAAATTAATAAGGGTATTACATATATTTTTTTTTATTTTATTATAATGATTTTTAATCATGTTAATTTTTTTTGTTTCAATAATTATTAATGTTTATTGTAACCATAGTTATAATGGATTCCAGAGAAAATGTAAAAAAAAATACCATTGAAATACCTAACGGGATAGATGATATAGTGATAGATCTTATAATTCTTCCAAAATAGATATCGTGAGTTAAGATTAAAATCATAATCATATTTTAAATACAAATACCTCTAATGAAGATATGGTTGTTATTTCACTAAACAATAAGTGACCAAGATAGAAAATGTAATGATATTCAATTTTTAAAATGTTAAAAATATTGGAGGAAACATTGGTGCGATTTCTTTAAAGGGGAAGATAAATGGTGTATGTGTGGAGATGAATGTAATCATACACACAAGTTTATGTCAAAGTGATAAGATAAAAAAAATTATTCTAAAATTTCATGAGAGTTGGATATTATGGGGCTTAGAATCTCAATAATCAGGCCAACAGGGGTGGTAGTCACTAACAACCACAAAAACATGAAAGCTATTTTGCAACTACCTAATAATCCAATAGTTATTATTAACTATTGATTTTTACCATCCTATGTCATTTAAATGTTCCCTAGCTACTAGATATTGAGTTATTAAAACCACATGGGTTATGATAGCCATATAAATACATTTCTTTTTTTTAAAATTTATATCTTATGGATAAATTTATTTTGTCTTTAGGATAATTCTATGTGAAATTGGGTATGGATTAGTTAACTTTATGAATATATTTTATTGATTTTTCATATAGATAAATCACAATAAATTTCATAAATAAACCCATGATCATATATTTGGTTATAGTTATTTATTACTTTCTTATATAATTTATAATGACTGCATGTATCAGATTTCACGGATGAATTTAATTTATGGATGTTGAAGGTAACACTCAAGAATTATAATGTATTATTTCCTTTAAATAAGTTAATTTGTTTGATTGGTTGGTCCACACGTATCATTGAACAAAAATGAAACTATGATATAATTACAAACTTAAAAAAATGCATTGTATTAGTTAGAATGAATAGAAATAAATATTTAAGAAATAAATAAATAAATATATATATATATATATATATATATGATACTTTTAATATGAGTGAAATTTATTTAGTTAACCTAAAATCACTAATATGATCATTTAATTTTTTTTTGAAATTATTTTTAAAAAACATAATTTTTTTATATGCATTCCATTTCAAGTAACATATAAATAATGTAAATTATGGATTATATTAATAAATGATTAGCACTAATTTATTTGTTAAATTATATGAAATAATAATATCTAACATTTCAAAACTGTTATACACATGTAAAAACCGATTTTATTATATTTTATAATTTTAATCTCAAACTAAATTTCTAAATATTATAATTTTAAATTTATTTAAATTAACACTATTTTCTTAATTCCACATTTCTAAATTATCATAGTATTAATTTTTTATATTTTTTGAATTGATCATTTTTTTGTCAAAAAATAATGTTTTCTCCAAAATTGTCTTTTGAATAATTATATCATTATATAAGATTTGCCTAAAATTTTATATATCCTTTTAATTATTATTGTATGAATATTAGGTATAGCTTCATTTTAAAATAAAATTTTAACATACAGTAACATTCTCTTTGATTTTTATATCTAATAAAAATTCTACATTAATAAAAAACTACTTTTGGTATTTTCTTTCAATCGTTTATTTTTATGGGAGATTGTATATTGGATTTTCTTAAAAGCCTAATATACTATATTTGTTTTATAATAACTCTATTTATTACATTATAATAATTATAAAATAAAACCACAACCAAAAACATGTACATCACATACATAGTGTATTATTTATTTATCATATCATATTTCATTGAGTGAAAATTAATTTTTTTATTTGGATAAACCCCTTTTAAGGGCTGAGGGGAACCCAACATGACATCAATGACTTAAAACAATTATGCCTCCACAATCTAACATTCATAGAAAAAAACACATTCAAGACTACAAGGAAGAGCCCCAACCCAGTATAAAAAACAATAAGACTGACTTCTACCTTCTCATCACTGCTCGGCTAGTTGTCCCATGCATGAATTCACGGGCCTAGTACCGATGGCAATGGCATACCCTCTAAAACTTCCAAATCTGGATAGTGAGGACCAGGTGAAAAACCACAGCTCGGAACCCCATCTAAAGAAGCCCCTTATAGAAGAACTGGTTGCAAGACCCTCAAACAGTGCACCGCAGAACCACAAAGCAATAACATTCACAAAAAATCACCAATAAGCTTCACACAAGTCATTTTACCACACTTCGAGTGACTCTCGCCCCCCTTTAGCCGTAGAAGAAACCGAAAGGCGATCCATGAATACAGAGCCGAGTCATCGTCACCTAAGACTGGATGACCCAACACCACACCAAGAGAACGTCTCCAATAAGGAAATCTGGGCTGCCCAGAACCATAAACACCTCTCTGAGCATGGATCCACTCAGAACAAAACCATGGACGTACCCACATCGGAGTTCGAGATGACAAAGCCACATGAAGTGAGAGAGCCTGCAAGGGGGGATAGATCTGAACCGGCGACATCAACACATCATAACAACAGATCAGCAGAAACCACAAGATCCCACACTCAAGACATTAAGCGCAAATTCACTCAAAATACGCAGATCCATCTTGAATATCATATCCAAATCCAAAATATGCAGACCACCCAAAACTAAAACACGAACAACCTCACATCAATGAACAGTAGAACAGATCACCACAGGATCATCATCGCAAAAACTGAATCACACGCATCAGTTCACCTCACCGAAAAATCACCACTGCAAAAAAAAAAAAAAAAAACACACACACAAAAACATCACTGATGTCATGAGGATCACGATGCATCTCATCTACGCCACCACCGGAACACAAAGCATACCGAATTGTGAACCCAGAAACAACCCAACTGTGAGATATCGTGTTCCATCATTACACAACTGCATAAACAACCTCACCAACATTGACAGAAGCCAAGACGCTGGACATCGCTGGATCCCCGCAACAACGATCCCACGATCCACCTCTGAAACTGCAGCCACATATCTATGTTGAAGAACCGGGAAGACACACCAGAGGCCGAATCGAGCTGGCATTGAACTGGGAGAAGGGAAAACCAACAAGGACCAAGGGAAGGGCTACACTGATGCCATGACGCCAACAAACCATGAAATCGTTGAATAAACCCACAAAACCGAAGCTGTTCCTGCTCGATTCCACTCGGAATCAAGCTTCTCAGGGAAGCTTCATCCTGGTCCTGATTTGAAGATCAGAACTGAGAGTGAGCAACCGATTCCGGGCCATGCCGGAGCCGAGAACCTTCGAGAGAAGCCGAACACCTATGTTAGTACCTCGTTGCCATCGCCATCGCCCAAAGAGAGCCAGCCGCCGAGCGCAAGCCACCCTCCCCAAGAGAGTCGAAGATGCCACTAGGGCTGGAAGGAGTCCCGGCCGGGAGCACTCAATGATGGAGAACTCCCGGCCGAGAAGAAGATGGCATGGAGAAACCCTAGGTGCTCGTTTCTCCCCCACACAATCTATGGACCCAGCGCCCAATAAGAAAAAATATATCAGATTTCATTCAATTACACTTTTATTTAAGGTCATTATCACAAAGTCTAAAAATACAAGTCATACCAATTCATTAGATGAGTATAAGTGGATAACCATTTATTTGAGGTACATTCATAACAATCATCAAACATGGGAATCAAAAAATATATAAAAACCAAAAAAATGATAGAAACTAGGGACCATGCTCTGTAATGATAAGACAACATTGATTGACCCATCATCAAAATATCAAAAATCAACAAAATCATGCAAAACATTTCCATTCCCCATAATAAATTCATCTAACCATTTAATTTATCATTTTTCATTCGAATAAAAAAAATTATATTGATTTAAATAAGAACTGATACCTACATGAAAAACACAAAATATAAGTGATGTAATTAACTACTTATAAGAAAATATCTTTACATAGACATCGAGGAATAATGAAAAGGTGTGCACATACAAGAGGAAACCACCCTCATGGAGAACTCAAACCATCACATGAAACACGGATCCCTAACTACAAGGTAATATTCTATTAAACATATTATCTCTATAAAAATGAATACTGAAAAAACGAATAAAATATGTTCTCTTTTAAAAAATTAAATATGGAAATAGGGGCAATATATATGGTTTTAATTTTTCCATTAATGTAAAATATCACTAAATCCATACAAATTTAAAATTTAAACGATTTTATGAACTATTAATTGATTAATTTAAAATTCTACCCTTTGAAACAACATTAAATTTTAGTAATTTCACCATTAATTAAAATTTTCATCAATGATATGTAAAAAATGGAAAATCTAAAAATTCTGGAGAAACTAAAAACACAGTTCAAAATGATCAGCTGTTAGTGATGCACCATTATTTCAAAATGAGCAAACCTTGGTGATCTACTATTAGTTAAAAATGATAAATCAATTGGGTATCCAGCCTTATTTCAAAATGATCAACCATATATGATCCACTATTAGATCAAAATGATCCACTATTAGTGATTCACCATTTGTTCAAAATGAGTCACTATTGGAGATCCATCATTAGTTAAAATTGAGCTACCATTAGTGATCCACCATTAGTTCTAAATGAACAATAATTGGCGATCACCATTAATTAAAAATGAGTCACCATTGATGATCCACTGTTATATCAAGATGATCCACCGATGATGGTCCATAATTAGTTTAAAATGATTCATTGTTGGTCACCCAATATCAGTTCAAAATGATCCATCATTGGTTGTACACAGTTAGTTCAAAATGATCTCTCATTGGGGATACAATGTTAGTTCAAAATGATCTACAATTGGTGATACATTATTAGTTTAAAATGATCCACCATTTCTGATTCTCCATTAGTTCAAAATGACCCATCATTGGGGATCCACAGTACATTCAAAATGAGCAACTTTGGGTGATCCACCATTAGTTCTAAATGAGAAACCATTGGTGTTCCACTATTAGTTCAAAATAGACCACTGCTGGTGATCCCCTATTATTTCCTAATGATCCACCATTGGTGATACACCATTAGTTAAAAATTATCCACCATTGGTGATCCACCAACATCTTCTATAACATATAAAAATTCCTCCCTTCCTCCACGAAAATCACCAAGATATTCTCTGGACACCTCAAACACCAACGAGAATTCACCACTAGACTATAAGAAAATATAGAAAAGGTCTTAAAAACCATCCCTTTAGATACATCTCATGTATCTCATTACATCTGAAATGCTTCCACCAATGGAACATGCTAACCCAAATGCACACAACAAAGGAAAAAACTATACTAACATAAAAATCATAATCCTGTAATTGTATCCTCTACGTCATGATACTATCCTCTCTAGGAATCATTGACTCACCCACATAGGTTTAATCACATCATAATCCAATACAAATCTATTAGAATCACATTCTACCTTTTCCAGATTTCAAATAATTATCACTCAACAAACATCAGTGAAAATTTTCTCATCAAATACAACAACAAGGTTTTCTAACATCACACCATTTAGCAAAAATAAAAAAATGTAAAACAATATAGAAAACATTTGGTTACTAGGAATGAATTTTCATCTCTCACACCCATGTACTCTCCTCTATGAAACTATTCATTCCAAGAACATGAACCAATGTAATGGTTTAGCCATGAAATGCCTACTCTTTTCAGTCCATGATTTATACTAGACACTCCACAAACTTAATTTCATCATCGATATATAACTATCTATAATCAACAACATGGGATAAATCATGATGATACTGATTGATATGAGGGAAATTTAAGACATTAGGGATCGAGTCTAGCCATGGAGGATATTCCAATCAATAAGACACGTCCACAATGTGCACCCACGCAACAAGAGCTTACTCTTATTTTTAAGCAAACACATCCCATGTCATGATAATCCATTCAAGAACACATGGAAAATAACCAAAACCTCTAGGGGACTCTTCCTATAATCATCATAAGACTTATTCTCATCCTACACTACTTCAATCCTCTATCAAACCAACTGAACCTTCTTTGTTTTACTATGCACCACATCCGAATTATCAAATTCTAACTCCCAAACCTCTGTCTAGCACAACGGATAATGACATAGTCACCCATTCAATTCATCAAATGGGGACATTCCAATGGATGAGTGATAGTTGTTATTATAAGAATACTCAACCAAGGTATGATATCATGCATATGATTTTCTGAATTCTAGGACATAATACAACAACATATCCTCAAATTTATGGATAGTTTTTTCTATTTTCCATTCCATATGAGAGTGGAAAGTAGTGGTACGATAGAAATTAGTGAAAAAAGCATTGATTAAATCCCCTCCAAACTCATGAGGTAAAACGTGTGTCCTGATTCATGAAAATGGACTTTGGGAATCTAGGAAACCACAATACATCATCCATATACATCTTTTCAAAACAGTCACTATAATCGACTCATAGATCACTATGAAGTGAGCTAATTTCTTAAATTGACATACAATAACGAGATAACAACACAAATTCTCTTAGATAGGGGTATCACTATAATGAAATACATTAAGAATTCTTCCCGTTTCTACTTAGGACCATCAAAGGGCTTCAAAAAACCCTCCATGAACACACTTCTTGGACTTTATATGTAGACAATATAGACACAAGGCCACAAAATACCCCTCTATGCATTTAATCCTAGACCACCAGAAGTGTACCCTAAAGCAACAATACATCTATAAAAAAATAGTTTTACTAATAATAGTGATATATGAATCTAAATAAGGAATCCCTCACAAATTTTTACCAGAGAAAATAACCTCCCCGGAAACATCACCCAGTTATCACCATCCTCATAACATTCTTCTAGATGATCACCACTTTTAATACGATCATGCAATTCCACATCCTTTGAGTATACCCACTAAGACTCCACCACACATCGTATCAAATAAGGCTACACCATCACCTCAAACAAGCGACATCCTCCGTCAACCAACCTCAAAAATAATTGCAGAATTGATGACTCCTATAACACTCTCCAAGAATACACAAAATCCAAAACATCACCCTTCTATTATTTTTTACTCAAATCCTAGGCCATGACATTCACCTTTCGAATGCTGTAGTAGATCTCTAAATAATTGTCCACAACAAACTCCATCCACATCCATTATCATAGATTCGTATCACAGTTAGAAAATACACTCCTTACAATATTTTGATCCATCAAGACCACAACACCCACACCAATGTGGTAATTTATCCAAAAAGTAAGTTCTAACACAACTAATGCAAGATCTAGTTAATGGGTAGCATAGTTACACTCACGAGGGTATAAAATCCTATACCAACATGAGATCAATAACATTAAATTCATAAAGTTACTCTAACATCCGGATGGGATAAATCATTGAAAACGTTGAACAACATACCCTTGACCATTAGTTGAAGTACTGGAGCCCTGAGAAACTTCCCCTTTAGGTAGTAAAATGTTTCCTCAAACATATTAGTGAATATAAAATCATGGGGCTTTCAGGTCAATATTGTCAATGGGAATTCAACTGAATAGAAATCGGGCACAAAACTCTGATAATTTCTTAAAATATCAAAAAATAAACAAACCTCCGCCACTATATTAATATAACGTCCTGGTTTTGGGTGACACCCAAATGTGCCTCATACCTAGTTGGTCCCATGGCCTCAAGCGCATTCCCCGAATACCAGAGGTTTCCGACTAGCAGTGCGGGTCTTCGGTGTAATGGTGGAGAAACAATTCCCTCATAGGCAGAATAATGCATCCAAAATAAACAGATAACAGTAGAAGAAGCAGTAATAATACCATAAAATAGTAAATAGCGGAATACCAGGAGTAAATAAACCACAGAAGGTCATATATAAATGATTCACGATACACATGTCTAGGAAAGCAGCCAAACAAGTAATAATTTTGGAATATATTACTAAACCAATGTACAAAGGAAAAACATGTAAAAAACTCCAATAGCATCGCAAGCCTCAGCATGGTACCATGCTCTCCAGCTCCACTATAATCAATTACCTAATGTAGAAGGGATCTTTCCTTTATCTATACCTGAAACAATGTAATATTTTTGGGCACAAAAGCATGACCCAAATAGGGTGTGAGACAAATCCCAGTAGACATCCACCCCAATATCTATTCCTAATAGTCAGTGAATATATATGGTAGGCAATAAGTAAAAAGAAGCAACAAACAAGGAAGTACTCAAAAGTAAATAGTCCCATAGTTTCAATTACATTCATTTATATTCATCAATTATTCAACAAATGAAAACAAGCATCCCTCTGGGAAGTTCTTATAGCCTATCCCCTATGATTCAACCAATCAATTTCTAGAAACCCTATAGATTTTTTCACGTAGACTAACCCCATTGGTTCAACTTATACAAGGATATAACAACCTGCAGGGTAGCTCACATGATCTAACCCCTTTGGTCTCATGCAAACAAAGACTCTCTGAGGAAGCACTCATCGTCAATTCCCCATATAGTATTTTAATGATAAACTATAGGCTCAATGAGGAAGAACTCAATTTCAATTCCCCATGTTGTCTCGTAACGGTAAATATAGACACTATGAGGGAGCACTCAACGATAATCCCCCCTATGGTCTCGTAGCATGATTAATATAAAAAACACTCTGGGGAAGCCCACAATGTCAATTCCCCCTGTGGCCTCACTACACTAGGTTACCACAGCCCTGTGTAAAGCAATCATGCACAAATGATGTTCAGTAGCCAATGTAAACCCAAAAGTACTACTTGGATAAAAAACTACAATGCATACAACAACATCATATAATATCACTCCATCCTAACAATACTAGGCATGGAAAGTAAGCAGCCTAATAGGAAAACCTAGAACAACCAGACAATATAAAATCAAACATGGGAAAACACCTCCCTATCATGAAAAAAACCTTATTTATAAATAAGACCCCTAACTCAAGAAACAAATCACAACAGGAATCAATAGGGAAAAAATCCCTAAACACACAATACCCTAATCTATGGTATTGGTAAATTTTGCACATAAAATTCAAATAAAACTACGGAAAGGCACAAACCAAATACCTTGGTGATGTATGATTGATATAGTCAAATCCCACAGTTTGATTCAACCTATAATTCCATATATCTATTAAAACATCCAAAACGTTCAATAATGAATATCTCAGGAGAGAGGATAAATCAAGAGATGAAGATCTATAATAAGGAAGAACTCACCGATGTAATTCCAACACAAATGACGGGGGTTGATTCAGAGAATGGATGGTGGGTTGGGGGTTCAAAGAATAATCATGTGCTTCAGTCACACCTGGATGAGACAAGCGGGGAAAAAGGGTGTTCTTCCAATTAGACGTGACCCTGATCCATTTAATAAAATAAAAATAAAATTACATGTTGAGTTCATTTAATGTACACAATGTGTAGATAACTTAACCGAGCTCCGATTTAGGTGCTCTCTAGGTCACCCCACATGGCCATGTACTCATCCATTACATGGCCATTATACGGTCACTCGCGGAAACCAGGTACACTGCGTGTACACCTAAGTACATGGCATGTACTCCTTAAATTTAAATATTTTCCTATTTTTCTCAAAAACACCAAAAAAGAAAAAAAATATGAAAAGAAGGATTGGGTTTATAAAATCTTCCTCCATTAAAGAAATTCATCCCAAAATTTCCCTAGCAAGGTGGCATAGAAGAGGAATCCTCGAACAGCTCTGGATATTGTGATCGTACATCGACCTCCCACTCCCAAATATCATCCTATACTCGCCTGTGCTACTATAGAACCTGTACCATAGGATCAAACTGGCCACAAAGTACCTTGGAACTATTATCATCAATCCGGATAGGATGCTCCTTGAATTAAATGTCCACCTCCATCATAACCTCTGCGAGTTGATAAACATGAGATGTGTCTGAGAAGTATCTCCATAGTTGAGATACATAGAAGACGACATGCATATCCCAATACCTCTAAGGTAACTGAAACCAATAAGAAACTATCCAACTCTCTCCAAAACCAAAAATGGTCCAAAATATCTAATTGAATGATTTATTTTTCACCTAATCCTCATGTGTCCCAACCATGTTGTGAAATACAGAAAAACCTTGTCTCGGACCTCAAACTATAGAGGTCATCTCCATCGACCAGCATAAGACGTCTATTTGGACTGTGTAGTAGTCATCCTCTTTCGAATCAACGCCACCTTCCCTTTGGTCTCATTGAAAAGACAAGGTCCCAACATAGCTTCCTCTCTGGATTCCAGACAACATAGGGTTAAGCGGAATGGCCTACCATACAAATCCTCGTAAGGTTCCATATGAATAGTTTCTTGAAATTTATTACTGTAGGAAAACTCCACAAGAGGTATGTGTTTCTCCCAAGAAACTCCAAAATCTAGGACCTATGCTTGAATCATGTAATCCAACACCTAAATATTATGATCAAACTCACCATATATCTGGGGATGGTAAGAATTACTCAAATGTATATGTGTACCCATAGCCCTTTGTAGTCACTACCAGACCCGAGAAGTAAAACGGGCATCCCTACCTGAAAAGATGGAGTGTGGAACCCTATGTAGGTGTACAATCTCTCAGATATACAACCTTCCCAACACATCTACACTAAATATATCCATTATTGGAATGAAGAGAGCATCCTTTGTGAGTCTTTCAATGAAATCAAAAACTGCATCATTCCCATGATGCGACCTCGGTAAACCAGTCATGAAGTCCATCGTGGCATCATTCCACTTCCACTTGGGAATGGGTAACTGCTGAAAAAGACCTGTTGTTCACTGATGCTTTGCCTTCACCTGTTGATAGGTTAAACATATCATAACAAACCCAACAACAACTCTCTTCATACCTGGCCACCAATAAAGATGGTTCAGGTCTCAATACATCTTGGTGACACCAGGATGAACTGCCCAAACAGTGGAATTAAAGTCCCACATCAACTCCACGCGTATGTATTCTGACACCCATACGCACCCATGAAAATGCAAGATCTCATCCTCTCCTATAGTACATACAAGAACAAGGTTCTCTCATAACACACTCTCCCATAGAACTAGGTCTTCAAAGTCTGATAGTTCCCTCATTCACACTTGATTAAGAGGAGTATAGGTAATAGCTACAAAAGAAAACAAAACATTCCCCTATCTGTCATGTACCTCCAAATGCATCTTATTGAATAGAGCCAAAAGTTTCCACACACTACTGGAATCCTGAACTACCTATATTTGAGTCCTCCTTCTCAACGCATTAGCTACTGCATTGCCATTCCCAGGCATGTAGGAAATCTCAGAATGAAAGTATTGAAGCTACTCAACCCACCTTAGTTATCTCAAATTCAGATCGTGCTGAGTAATGAAATACATGAGACTTTTGGGGTCAATGAATACCACAAGATGATCTTCCAAAATATAATGTCTCCAACAACATAAGGCATGATCAACTACAACAAACTAAAGATCATGTGTCAAGTAATTCCTCTCATGTGGCCTCAACTGCCGAGACTCGTACACAATGACTCCTTCCCCCTGCACAAGAACTACCCCTAGCCTAATACATAATGCATCACAGTAAACCTCCCTTTATTATCCTGAAAGGATGAATCATAGTAATCAATCCAAAGGTACTTCACACCCTTCTTAGTTAGGACTGTCAGTTTCACTACTATGCTTGAAAATTCTGGTATGAAATGTCTATAGAAACTAGCTAACGCTAGAAAACTCCATACCTCAAATTTGTTCTTCAACTGCACCTATGAACTACTACTATCACTTTATCAGGGTCTATCGATACTCCAATATCTGAGATAACATACCCCATGAAGTGAATTTGGTCTATCCAAATGTGGCATTTTGAGAGCATAACATATAACCAATTCTCCCTAAGTGTACTCAGAAAAATCTCAAGATGTGTGGCATGGTTGTGTTGAGTGTGAGAGTACACCATGTTATCTTCCACAAAGACATCCACAAATTAATACAAGTATTGATGGAACACTCAGTTCATCAGTTCCATAAAATTTGCAGGTGCATTCGTGAGACCGATGACATAACCACATACTTGTATAGACCATACCTGCTCCAAATGGCTATAAGAGGTATATCAGATGGTCTAACGTGAAACTGATGATAACCGTATCTCATGTAAATCTTTTAGAACACTAGGAAGCCTCAAAGTTGACTAAATATATCACCAATCCTCAGAAAGGGATATCAGTTCTTAACCATTAACTGGTTCAACATCAGATAATCCAAACAAATTCTAAGTGTATCATCCACCTTCTTCATAAACAGGATAGGTGAACCCCCATGACAAGTATTGTGGGTCAGATGAAACCATTTTCCTACAACTCCTCCAACTGCTTCTTGAGATCCTATAACTCTGGTTAATCTATCCTATAAGGAGGAATGGACACTGGTGTTTCTCGTGGAACGAGCTCAATAGAAAAGTATACCTCTCACTATGAAGGAAAACCCAAAGAGTCAGTTGTAATGACATCTCTGAAATGATCCACCAATGGAAGAATGTACATATGTGAAGTCCCTTGGTCATCCAGATATATACTAGAAACCAGGTTTTTAACTCCTCTCATCCCAAGATGCTCGGGTCCTGCTCTTCTTTCCTTGACATCCCATTCACCCTTATGTAAGAACAAACCACCCTATGGTGATGTGAAACTCACCCTACGATGATAGTAGTCAGCAAAATCTTGGCAGGGAACCAACCAGTCCATTTTAAGAATGACATCATAGCATATCATTTCTAATACATAGAGGTACCAAAAGAAGTGACACCCACATACATCAAGAGGCCACTCCTTGCACTGATGTACATTAGCTGTTCTTTTCCCCAATGGTGTGTCCAGTTTCAAGAAATCAACATAAGTAACGATACAGAGACTATGTATCTCCACAATAGAAAAAGATATGAATCTATGGGTATCCCTTATATCCAAATGTGAAGAAGCTAAAACTATGTCAACTAGTATTGTACCTCTAACTATAGAGGTTGTAGAATCTTGATCCTTCTAGGTCTTCTCCACTACAAAATACTAACATGTACCACTGCCCTACGACCCTACCTAACCACCCTATGCGGATCCAACCTATTGTCATTGAATGTATGGAGATTGACTACCACAACCACGACCTCCACCTCAGCCTGAACAGCAGAAAAAACCCTAATTACCAGACTGATGAGAAATTGGTGGTTCTGCTCCTAAACGAGGAGTCATAGAGAACCCCCTATCACCCGCTGCTAGTGATAAGAACTGACAGAAATGTTATTTAAAACCCATCTTTCTACAATATCGACACTCTATTGGGTCTCTTAGGAAACGTTTCCTCGTATTCTATCCTTTCCCACACTAGTAACATACCACTGAGCTACATAAATCTGTATCATTGTTACATGGATATCAACATGTATACTCCACACAACACTTCCTGCTACCATCTAGTGAACCACTATCTCTGGATTCCGAACCTCCCTATCTCACGGCTCTATAATCCCGTAGGTTTCACTATGTGATCAGTGCCTAGTTAACAATAGAATAAAATGAAGTTAACCTAAATATGTTCACCTGCGAATGCATGTCATGCCTGAGACCATCCTCAAACATCCTCACTAGTTAAATATCATCACCCCCTATTATAGGTGTGAAGAGTTGTAGCTTTGTGAAATGAGAATAATACAGTATGACTGAAAGATTACCCTACTCTAAACACATAAACTCCCACGATCGATCAAACCTCATTGTCTGTCGGTAGAAGTAATCATAGATGGAACATTGGAAGTCATCCCAATCCATAACCTGCTAGCATCTTGCCTGTGAGATCTCATCCCACCATCTCATGGTAGAATTCTGAAGCATATACGTAGAGAGATTCTCCAACCTTTCTATAGGCCTCTACAGATGCTCAAAAATCGATAACATAGCTTCAAACCGGGACTATGTAGCCCAGGTTCCTCTATCCCCTTAGAACGTGGGAGGATGATACTACTAGAAAACCCACGTCAACTCACCCATTAACGGGGCAGGATGTGGTGATCCCTTGAAGGTCTTCATAAACCTCATGAAGCCTTCTCATAATTGTGCATCGACACCTATATCCAGAATAGTGGCTAGGGCCATGGCTACCACAATGGGAGGATCTTCTGGTAGTATGTGACCAACCATGTCTGGTGTCAGATCGTTGCCCTTAATTTGGTGATCAACTATTGGACATTGCGCTGGAAAGACTATACAAGGTCAAGTACACATAATATATCAATATTATCAAGGACTAAAACATAGAAGTGAAATAAGGGAACCAAGGAAATATAACAGTCACATTTTAAAAATACATGGATACTCATCATGTATAACCACTATACAATGTGTTCCCTTAAGCCTTCACGTGGGTGTGTACTCCTTCCAACCCTAGTCATGAAACACCCCGTACACAAGATGTGTTCTCCCAAGACACAGAATTTAATTGAATCATTTCCCCTAACTAATTTCTTCAACGTGACTATACCACATGGTCCACCTAGGATGAGACTACATAGAGTTTTTGTGCCATACACGGCATGTACCACATATGTTTCAAATTTGTGTGTTGTTAGTCACGCGGTCGGAGACATTGATGAATCTACAAGGCATGTTTATGCCAGACATGGTGTGTACTAGAAGGATTTCATCCACCTGTGTCATTGTTCACATGGCTGGACACATGGCCTATACACATGGTAGGTACATTTGGTACATGGTGTGTTCCACCAATGATTTCCCAACCTTGTGTGTCTTCCCACACAGCCCTGTGACATAGTTAGAGACTACATGGCATGTACATATAGTACACAGTGTGTACATAAAGAAAACTGTTCATTCCTGAACAGAAGGATACTGGAATGTATTTATCATTACACACCGTGTATTCTAGGTTTTTTGGATTGTAATCCTTAATAACTACTTTGGAACCAATAATATCATTGTAATGAACATTAATGTGCCAAATTCTAATATGTGATGGCCTATACTCCCCAAAAATCAAATATTTTCATCATATACATGTCATATTCAAGCATAACAGTGTAATGATGCACCAAATTCAAATCTATGAGGGCCCATAATACCTCAAGAACAAAATTTTGGCATTCATTCAAATAAAACCTTACTGAACCCAATTCCATAACAAATAGTTGGTATTATATCAAGCATATATCACAAAAGCATGTATATTTTGAAAAACATCTATCACAACAACATGAAATCGATAATGCACACTAAATGGAATGAAAAGAATGCATTATATGTGATTTCTAGGAAGTTCCTATATGATACATGAGATGGAGTACCCTCATCTCATTGGGTGGAAACATAAATAGAACCACAATATTATCAATGTTAATATACCAAAACATATGAATCACCCAATGGTGAAATCAAATCAACTGTAATAATTGCAACACCAAAAAAATTAAAATAACAAGGTTAATTGGATTTTCCATGTACATGAGTTAGAATCTCCTTCGAACAAATTATTACAATCAAACTATTCCTTATAATCCCTGGGTATAGGCTCTAAACAGTATGTCAAGAAGAAAAGAATACCTCCAATACCACATTGTAACATCCCGGTCTTGGGTGCCACCCACAGGTGCCCTATACCTGGTTGGTCACATGGTATCAAGAGCATTTCCCCAAATGCCAGAGGCAGCAGACTAGAAGCAAGAGTCTTGGGTGTGATGGTAGGGAAACTATTCCTTCATTAGCAGAGTAATGCAATAGAAAAAAATAGATAACAATAGAAAAAGAATTAATCATACAATTCAATAGTAAACAATGGAATACAATGATTCAATAAACAACTAGACCTCATATACAAATGATGCATGATACATATGTCTGGAAATGAATCCAAAGAAGTCACAATGTTGGAATAAAGTACTAATCCAATGCACCAAAGAAATACAGGTAAAAAACTCCAATAGCATAGAAAGCCTCAACTTGGTTCCATGCTCTCCAACTCCACCAAAATCATGTAACTGAAGTTGAAGGGTGCTTCCCTTTATCTATACCTACAACAAAGTAATATTTTGGACCCAAAAGCATGACCCAAATAGGGTGTGTGACGAATCCTAGTAGGAAACCCCCAAAAGATTTGTGCCTAATAGTCAGGGAATATATATGGTATGAATTAAGAAAAAATAAGAAATAAACAAGAAAGTACTCAAATGTAAACAGTCCTACAGTTTCAATTACATTCATTTACATTCGTCAATTATTTAACCAATGAAAACAAGTAACCCTATGGGAGGTTCTCACAGAATATCCCCTCTGGTTCAACCAAAAAATATCAAGTAACCCTCTGGGTATTTTCTTATAGCCTAATCCCTCTAGTTCAACTTATACAAGGATATAACGACTTCCTGGGTAGCTCACACAGTCTAACCCCTTCAGTCTCATTCAAACAAAAACTCTCCGAAGAATCAATCACCATCAATTCTCCCCTATAGTATTTAAATGATAAACCATCAACTCTCTAAGAAATCACTCAACATCAATTCCCCTTATGGTCTTGTAATGGTAACAATAGAAACTATGAGGGAGCATTCAAATTTAATCCCCCCTATGGTCTCGCAGCGTGATAAATATAACAGACACTCTGGTGAATCCCTCATTCTCAATTCCCCCTATGATCTCACTATAATAGGTTCCCATAGATCTATATAAAGAAATAAAGAACAAACTATGTTCAATAGCCAAAGTAAACCTAAAGTAATAGATGGATAAAAAACTACAAGGAATACCACAACATCATATAATATCACTCCATCCTAACAATAGTATCCATGGAATGAAAGAATCCTAATAGGAAAAGCTATACCAAACTGTAAAAATAAAATCAAACATGGGAAAGAACCTCCATTTCCTGGAAAAAATAACCTTAAATACAAAAAATATCCCTAACTCAAGAAAACAAACATAGAAGGCATTAACAAAGTTAAAATCCCTAAACCCACAATACCCAAATCTAGGGTATTGGGAACTTTTTCTAATAAAATTCAATGACTAACTACATAAAATTAAAAACCACATACCTCGGCATTGTATGGTCGATATAGATGAATCAAAGCCTCTGATTCAACCTATAACTTCATAGATCTACAAAAACGTCTAAAAAATTAAACCATGAATATCTCACAAGAAAGAAGATATCAAGAGATGATGATCTAGAAGAAGGAATAACTCACCCATGTGATTCCAACACAACCGACAGAGGTTGACCCACAAAATGTAAATCGTTTCGGGGGCTCAGAGATGAATCATCGTCTTCGGTCTCTCCTAGATGAGATGAGCTGATAAGAAGGGTGTTCTGCCAATTAGACGTGACCACAATCAATTTAATCAAATTAAAAGAAAATCACTTGGTGTGTTCATTTAATGTACATGCCGTGTACAAGCCTTAACTGAGCTCCTCTTTAGGCGGTCTCTAGGTCACCCCACACAGTCATGTACTCGACCATTAAATGTATAGTGTACGGTCACCCGCGGTAATGGGGTACACGACGTGTACTCCTAAAATTTACATATTCTTTTTTCTCTCAAAAAACACCTGAAAAAAACCCATACCTGAAAAGAAGGTCCAGGTTCATACACATCAGTGCTTCCCAAGAAAAAAAATCCTTGACATTTATCATGTCCTCTATTATACATAATTAAGAAACCACATTATCATGTAAATTCATATATCATTTACTAAACATACACTAGTATAAGTTTCCAATGATTTTGTGGTGATGAAGAATCTATAAAAAATCATTGAGGTGCTCAAATTTTTTC
This sequence comes from Viscum album, assembly GCA_963277665.1. Taxonomy (NCBI): domain Eukaryota; kingdom Viridiplantae; phylum Streptophyta; class Magnoliopsida; order Santalales; family Viscaceae; genus Viscum; species Viscum album. The sequence goes on along the minus strand of OY728148.1, from coordinate 1,345,453,678 downwards.
TTCATATGAAATTGATTAAATACATATGTCCTCAATGATAATAGCTAAAAATGGTCTAGGAATTTATGAAATATATAGTTGATGAGTCATATGAACACATCTGGTGTGTTTGTGACCCAAAAACGCATGACCATGAACAAAAAGTGCTAATACCTGCATCTAAAGGAAGTCTTATGGATATCTCTATCCTTCACCCTAGACTATTGATATCTTGACTATTGATCTATCATAGAGAACAAAGAAGTCCCCCTATATATTATCTAAAAGATCATAGATTGAGGGAATATGATGGAATTTATTGATTATCACATTGTTCAACATTCGGTAGTCTATGTACATCCTCATAATACCATCTTCCTTCTTAACTAAAAACACTAAACAACCCCACAGTGACACACCAGGTCATATGAAACCCCTTTTCATCAAATAATCTATTTGAATCCCCAAATACAGCAACTTATAATCCTCTATCCTTTAGGGAGACAGAAAAATTAGAGAAGAATCAAGCCTCAATTATATCCCAATATCAACATCACGTTGATGGGGCAGTGCCAAAAACTCCTTGTGGAAAATATTTTAAAGCACCCTAATATCCTTGGGAGCCTCATCTAACCCTATGTCTAATAATTCCACAAATTAATCATCCAACAATGAATAAAAGGGCTAAAAACAATGAGTTTCCACCCAAAATCTCAACTCACCAATGAAAACCAAATGCTTTCCATCAACATAATGGAAAATGACTCTCCTCTTGAAGAAGTAAATAAAAAAATAATGAATAAAAACATTCAATATTGAGGATTATTGGGTATGGATGAATCAAAATTATGAAAACATCCACACATGAATCCTATTTCCCCATCATCAGTGCACTTCATCAACACTCATCAAACAATCTAGTTTGGCCTCTGGCTAGCGTAGTCAACAACATAGGATTGGAAATACACCCTACGTCATGTCCTAGAGCACTTAGTAGAGAGTGAACAATAAAGGATTGTGAAGATTATGAACCAAACATGTTACAAACAAGGATAAACAATAATATATGCATACCTTGAACATTATATGGCCCCAATGATGTTGCTGCCACAACTTCTTGTAATTGACCATGCCAACCTCCACTACATCTCTATCAAAGTCCACCTCTAAAACCATGCTAAGGTTGAGGTCTCTAAGAATGTGGTATTTCCAATTCTTGATATCCACCTACCACTTATTTTCTCAATGGATAATAAGAATGTTTCCCCTTCTGCTAGAAAGGACTCATAGGTAATTGTTACTGACATAGAAACTAAACTTTTAAAACTCTACCAATCTGAGCTCGTGTAGACACTGAGTACTAATCCCAATAATGTCCATGAACCACACATATGAGTAAAATTGGTCTAATGTCCCCAATAAGATCACAGAAACCACTGTCACCAAATGTTTGGAAGGAATTTTTCTGAGGTCGACTCCATGTCAGTTGAAACCCCAAATTCTCTATATCCTAATACTTACCATTAAATACTATAATCCTAATGTATTACTTCTAGTTCCCATATCACAATAACACTCCTCATGATTTCATCCTCTCAATCTCCACCCCATTTTTAGAAACCTTCAGATACATTGGAAACATAAAATGTGTGCCTTTATATTAGATAAAAGGGTTCAATGCCTCTTCAAGACACCTCACTTAGGACTGCTCATCTTGTAAGGGGGGGGGGGGGGGGTAAACACAAGAGGTCCATGAACATTATCGCAATAATTTAAAGAGATATACTCTCCTACTAAAAGGATATTAAAAACGTCCATTTTCATATCCTTTATGTTCTACAAAAGGAACTCCACCCAGAAATCCTTCTAAATGTCAGCCCATTAAATAACTACCTCTTTCCACTCACCAAGGTAAAATATCCACTACTAAAACATAGATCATAACATCTAACTAAATTCCAATGGGAACTAGTACTATGTCCGGTCCGTGAACAAACTGAATGAGATCACCATTTCTTCTAGAAAATTCCTTGTCTCCAAAACATAAATGATTCCCTCATAATTCCCCAATGACTGTGGATGAATATATCACAACATCATATACCACTGAATGTCATCATCAACCAGATAAACCCTCATGTGAAAAAATGGGTAGGCCTATTGAACCTCTATTACCTAAGACACTTGTGCATCATGACATATATTCATACCTAACAATGGAAACAAATATTTCATATTACTAGTAGTATGGAAATATATTAAGTGTTATTTGATTTTTTAAACCTACTTCAACTTTCTTAGATCCAAAACAACCCAACTAAAATAAGAACAATACTAATCATGATCCATGAACCTCAATTATATCTCTACCATACAAGAATTTCCACCACACTTGGTAATTCAAAAAGGTCAGATTATATACAAATGATCATAGGGGGGCCAAAAATTTTGTGTCCTCACTGCTCTCCCATAGCCTATGTCATAAACCGAGGTCAACTGAAAAAATTTCCTTATCAAACCATGCTATCATAGTTGTTCCTTACTCCAAAATCCTTATGATATCACTACCATCATCTTTGATACCACATTGGCTCAACCCCCATACTAGGATACTTTAATGAGGAGAGAGATATAAAGACCTGAAAGTCCCACATCATGTAGGCTAAAAGTTGGTGACTAGAACCAATGATATAAAACTCTCATGTATGGGGGGATTTACCCTCGATAATATGAGTAAGATAAATAGATAATATGATTCATCTATAATAATCTCCATTAAATAAATATAAGAGTTCCAAAAAATATCCAACAATGCATGTGTAAAAAAAATGGTAAAAATGAAGATCTCAAATGTAAATACCCAAAATAACGACTAAATCAGATACACTACAATTGTATAATGTTCTGAGAAATTATTGTCTAGTATGGTCCACAAATTCTTCCTGGTAAGCTGAAAACTGGTTTATATACATTGGGTGAGAATACAGGTATACTCAGTCACTCATGCACATGTGGAAAGAGAATACTAATTCAACCCTAAGAATACCATAGAACTAAATAGAATATAGAAAATTATACTAACAAATCCCATACTAACCATGTATCAATCACCATGTAAAAAATCTAAGTATAATAGTGTAATATGAACCATATCAATGAATGGTACCCAACACTGCTTTTCCACTGATTTTCGATTCCCACAACCCAACACCATACATCGTGGAATGATCAGCTCTTCTAAATAACATAACATTACAAAACACACACACATAGAAACCTAGTCCATCAAATCATGTTATATATCATAACAAATGGTGTAACTTATTATGAACATGAAGGATATCAACTTCAATCCCTCCTACTACCATGCATGACCCCCACCATAATTAGTCCCATCAAATCTATCCCAGAGACACATGTGCCACAATATCTCATTACATCACATGTAGATAGTAGATCATTTAAATTTTTTCCATAATAGACTATTCATATGACCAGTTCTTATAAGAGGGGGTGAGGAATATAGGTTATATATCCATCCATCCTACCGCCAAGCTATTGGAAAAAACACCCCCATATATATATACATCTATATATATACTGGTGTCCAAACATGGTGCTCCACAAGGGTGGGGAACATAAATAAATTACTAGGAAATAAAATGTATATATAATAATTACACATAAGTCAATTTTATGGGTTCACAACAAAGGTACCAACCAACAATAAATATTATTCCACATTGTAGTTTCCTCAAAATGCATAAAAACCTAAAAAAAGCAATAAAAACAACAATCCTTCTTCAATTAAATCCAATTTACATATTATCTGTTATAGACCCATTTCAATTAAAATATCCAGTTAATTAACCAATTTCTATACCATTAATTTATATTTAATATCAGAGCATTTCAACCACACATTCTATTAAATTTTATTCTTTCGTTAAAAAATCCATGTATTTCCAGTTCAACTTGTAAAACTATTGCAACACAAATCAAAGAAGGATTGAAAAATCCACATCTAAATAATCGTATCCAATTCCCACCATAGATCACATCAAAACCACTTTCCCAGCCCCTCAACACAACCACACAAAATTTACCATCACATCATAGTTACATAACCACATCACATTCACTGTTCCCACGCGAATCACCACAAGGACACCACCCATGCATTGCATCAAAACAGCGAACACCAAATATACAACTACATATAATAACATTTTACAATAAAAACATTGACTATTCTAGATTGGTAATAGGGGATTTCATTGAATTCCATTAATTTTTATAGTTATTCTCAGAGAATCCTTATATTCTGGTGAAACCAATTATTTAGTCAAGGTTATGTGGTTAAACATTTTATAATGGGGGTGTCAAAACAATCAAAAAACATGTGAATAACATCGTATATAAAAAATATAAATGTGATGACCCAGACTCTCTTGGTCCTTCCCTTTGCCAAAATCCGGGTTCTAAAGGAGTGGCGTCTCGGTGAGACTGATCGGTGAGACCGATCGGCGTCACCCGACCTTGTCAAGTTGTTTCCAGTAGCGCTCCTTTGCGTAAATAGGGTTTTAAACCCTATTCTGACTCGTTTAACTGTGTTTTTAAGACCCGTAATGCCCATAAGAGTTTTAATTAAATGCTTCATCAATTCATGAGTCAGTTTAAACCACCCGACCCCCTTTTTATGACGAGTGGAGCTGCGTGGTCAACCCACGACCCTCGTGCCTTACGCGGTTTCACGTTTTCACCTCAACCGTCCCCGGCTTTTATAAACTAAGGGTTAACCGTGGTTTCTCCTTTCCTTGATAGTGGCTTTTCACAAACAGCTTCTGGTGCATCAGGCCTGCCGCATCATTATCCGTAAAGTTCCATGCCTTCGTCCTAAACGTCAATCATCTATCAACAAGTAGGGAATTTATCCTTCGTCTCTCTCTTTTGTGTATTATGCGGGGTGGGCGTGCTTTTGATCCTGTAGAATTGGATAAACCAGACCTAATTAAAGATAATGAACGAATTTTATAAAGAAAGAAGGGTGGGGGCTGTGATTGTTGATGTTGTCTTATACTTTGATGTTGTTTCTTCTATGACCATCTTGTTGAGTTGTGAAGGCTTATGCCTCCTGAAAATTGAGGCCATTGGTGGTCGTTGTTTGTGCACTGATGAACCCTGCTGATGTTTTAAATGGATTTTTTGTGGTTATAAACTCCTGCTGTGAAAAATTAATCGGTTAATCACGTATATCCAGCTGAATAATTTAAAGCACCAGGATCAACCCTTCTGTGATAACTCCCAGTTATAACACACGGAATTTGAATCATGGAGTGTATTAAGTCGTTTAAATCTGAAAATACCTACAAGGCCCTATTGTGTTGATGGTGGTAGTTGGTTGTGTTCCTTTCGGGTCAATTTCTGGAAATGTGGGAGGGGATGGGATCCCCTGTTCTTTTATACTTTCGGTGGTTGTGAGTTTTAAGACCGGGTGGATACTATTTATATCACAAATTGGGGTGGAATCCTCTGTTCTTGAGAACCAGGTGTGGACGTTTTGAATATTGTTTGACTGTTTACTTTCCTGGACTTATGCCTATGCCTACTAGTTGCCCAGTAGTGCTTAAACATAAACATTATTACTAAATGTGAAATAAGAAAGGGGATACATGGGTGGTTGGCGTGAGTCGTGACTCAGACTAGAGTGTTGTTGTGGTCTGTAGGCTGTCTGAAGAAAAACCTAGCTTTGGGTGAGTTCTTGTCATATATGTATATATATATCTGTAGCTTTGTGTTTCTTATTCTCACCCCACCCAAGTTGATCACTTAGTGCCGAACACCCCCATTTCATGGGGGAGGGTGTTTTTACCAATACTATTCTTAGTGGCTGGTTATTAGCTCCATTTCTACTCCCTTTCCCGGATAGCCCAAGTATCTTCGGGCAGGCTGTGATGGCCTGAAGTCCATTATTAGCCCAAGAACCTTCAGGCGGGGTGGTGTGGTGGTTGGCCAGGTGTGCGCGACAGGTGGTTTCCCAAGTGTCTTCGAGATGAGGCACAGGTGTCTTAGGGCGTGGCAGTGGGTCCTTTAGCCCAGGTGTTTTCGGGCGTGGTGGTGGTTTTTCTGGCCTAGGTGTTTGCAGGCATGGTTACAAGTGACAGTTGTGGCCCAGGTGTGTGCGGGTGGGATTTTGGCAGTGGGACTGCCTGGGGTTGTGGCCCAGGTGTGTGCGGGCGGGTGTGGCAGTGGGACTGCGGTGAGAATGGCGGGATTGGTCTGATGCGTAGGATGTCTCAATAACCAGTGGGAAAGTGGAGCGGGGTACCCAAACATCGATGTGCTCTTATTATATATATATTACTTGAATTTCGTTATTTGGGGAGTGAGCCTTGTTGAGGCCTGGGATGGATAGTTTGCCTTGTTAGGTGTTTGGTTTACTCTTTTTCTCACGGGACTTTAGTACGTTCCCCCACTTGTGCACGAGAGTCTTGTTTTTCCCTACTGAGTGTACTTGTATGCTCATCCTACGTATATAAAACTGCTTTCAGGTTTCCAGGAGGACTTCGGGGATCACGCAGGACCTTACTATCTCGGACCTTTGGAGCAGTGGTAGTTGTTGTTTCTCTTTTCCCTTTGTTACTTACCTTGTAGTCACCTTTTTCACTTTGTGGATTTTTACTTTTGAAACATGCATGTGGGAATGGTTTAATTTTGGCTTTACTTTTCTTTCTACCTTGGTGTTGTTGGGTTTTCTTCTCCTTATCTCTCGATCCTATAAAATAAAAAGGGTAATGCCTTCCATTTGCGAGAATTTTCTATACCCTTGGTGCTAGTCACCACTCCGGGACCTATTGAAGGTGGGTTTCAGGGGTCATTATCTCTTCTTCAACTTAAAGAAGGAAGGGCCTGACAATCTGCTGACCCTTCCCTCCTTTTGGTGAAGGCGGTTCGTGACAGAATGGTTTCAGAGGTGATGGCTGAGAGATAGGACGGAGTCTGGAGTTAGGCACTGTGAGGATTGCATGGGATGGTAAGGCAACGATGTTGGGTGACCTTGGAGCGTGAATTGGGCCAGGGAAGACCGGCTAGGACTCGGGATTTTGGGGCCCCCCGTGATCCAATGCAAGGACTCTGGACCTACCGAACGACCAAGTGAGGCCACACTGATTGCAGGTTAGAGACCCTAGGAAAGGTACATGCATCATAATGACTTGTGTTTTTGTGTTTCTGGGATGTCTTGGGAATTAAGAATAAATTAAATCTTAAGAAGTTTTAAGAACGATATTCTGCACTACTTAGGCTTAGGCATTCCTTGTTTACCTTGCAGCTATGGAACCTGGAAGGCGACAATGTGTGGTATAGGCGATCGAGGCCCCTAAGACTACTTTGGCCAATCGGCAGAGAGCTGATCGAGAGGAAGAGGATGAACAGTGGCAGAAGACTCTTCGAGCCTTCCAGTGATAGACCCTCGAGAAGTATGAGGGAAGCACCTCCGATATGAAGATGGAAGGCTGGCTAGAGGAGCTAGTTATAGCCTTCGGCCTGATTTGGGCCCCAACCGAGTACTGGGTTCCCCTGGCCGTTAGCCAGATGCGGGGAGCGGCATGTCAGTGGTGGATTCTTTACCTGGGGGAGAGGAGAGAGTCTGAGGTGGCTTGGGTGGATTTCGAGAAGGAGTTCCGGGCGGAATTACTCTCCTCGACGATGAAGGCAGAAAAGAGGTAGGAACTACTCTCCCTCCAGCAGGGGAGTATGTCTGTGAGGGAGCTAGGGATCAAGTTCAAGGACCTCCTACGTTTTGCTCCGGACCTCTTTCCTGATGAGGAGTCTCGGGCAAGACGTTTGGAGGAGGCACTCCGACCCTCCCTCCAATATGTTGTTACCCCCTTTACCATGCCGACGTACTTAGAGGTCCAGAAGAAGGCCGAAGTGGTGGAGCGGATGCATGCTCTAGGGGGAGTGTCGCGAGAGGGGATCCAGCTGGGACCATCAAAGGGGAAATCCATCAGCACCAGGCCTCCAGCGTCAAGACCCTCTAGGTTCCGACCCGCAGGGAGTAGGCCGCAACAGTTTCAGTTTCGATCTCCCGGTCCTCGCCCTTTTCCTACGGGCCCGGGACCACGGTGCTTCATCTGTGGGAGCCCTGGGCATCTCCGGAGTCAGTGCCCAGATTGAGTGCAGTACAGCAGTGGCAGTCAGCCACAGCACCCACCCCAGCAGTAGCTTCCAGCCAGACCTTTCCAGCAGCAGCAGCAGGGACGGCGAGCTCCCGCTCCTCCGAGGGAAGACGTAGGAGGAGGCCGACCTCAGGGAGCTCTAAAGGGACTAGTAACAGGGCGTGGTCGGGGAGGTGGCCGATAGCCGAGGGGCAGGGGAGATGGGCATGGACAGTTGCACGCTGTAGAGGCAGCAGTCCCAGCAGGGCCAGAGGTTGTTCGAGGTACAATCAGTCTGTTTAGCACTCTTGCTTATGCTTTGTTCGATACCGGAGCTTCGCACTCCTTCGTTGCACCCAGTCTGGCCCATGCCTTGGGTATAGATACCGAGAGACTTCCAATTCCCCTTTTTTTTAGCACACCAGTTGGAGGTTAGACCGACTTGTTGTTCATTTGTCGGGGATGTAGACTGATGATAGGTCCACATCAGTCGGTTCAGGATCTTCTTCTGCTACAGATTCAGCCATACGATGTCATCCTAGGCATCGACTGACTATTTTCTGTGTGTGCCATCATCGACTGTTTTCAAAGAAGGGTGGTGTTCTCAGAAATGGACAGCTGGCGTGTTACCTTCACCGGTGAGCGGAGCAGTCCGAAGGGAAACCGGAGAGAGGAACCTCTCCTCTCCTTGTTGACCGAGATGACGGTAGAATCAATAGATGCGGAAATGGTGGAAGTGCCAGAGATCGTCTGTGAGTTTATGGACATCTTTCCTGAGGAGGTGACGACTCTACCCCCTCGACGTGATATCGAGTTCGGGATATACCTGCATCCCGACGCTCATCCAATCTCGATGGCTCCTTACCGGATGGCACCTTCGGAGCTACGGGAGTTGTGGATACAGATTGACGATCTGATGAAGAGGGGTTATGTTCGTCCGAGTGCATCACCGTGGGGTGCTCCAGTCTTGTTTGCAAAGAAGGCAGATGGAGGTATTAGGCTGTGCATAGACTACAGGAGGTTGAATTATGTGACGATCAAGAATCGCTACCCTCTCCCAAGGATAGATGATCTTTTTGACCAGCTGAAAGGGGCAGGATGGTTCTCGAAGATCGACCTGCGGTCTGGGTACCACCAGTTGAGGGTGAAAGAGAGCGACATCCCGAAGACAGCGTTCACGTGTAGGTATGGAAACTTCGAGTTCTTAGTCATTCCCTTCTGTGTTACGAACGCCCCGGCCGTGTTCATGGGGCTTATGAACTCCATCTTCCGGGAGTACCTGGATCGGTTCGTGGTTGTGTTCATCGACGACATCCTGGTCTACTCTAGATCAGAGGAGGACCATGCAGAGCACCTGAGGATAGTTTTTTAGGTCCTCCGATAGCACCAGCTATATGGAAAGTTGTCAAAATGCAAGTTCTGGACACGATAAGTGAACTTCCTCGGGCACGTAGTGTCTGAGCAGGGGATAGCGGTTGACCCATCAAAGGTTGAGGCAGTTGTTTCTTGGGCAGCACCCAAGAATGTGGCAGAAGTCCGAAGTTTCCTCGGGCTGGCGGGTTACTACTGGAGATTCGTACCCAACTTCTGTCGAGTAGCATCCCCTTTGACGACCCTGACTAAGAAGACCCAGGCCTTCGTATGGAGTGAGAAGTGCCAGTCAGCCTTCAGCTATTTGAAGGAGAAGTTGGTCAGTGCCCCAGTGCTGAGGTTACCAGAAGAAGGGGTGGCCTATGAGGTATTCTGCGATGCTTCGGGACAGGGCCTGGGATGCATGTTGATGCAGTGATGAGGGGTGATCTCTTATGGGTCCAGGCAGCTGCGTTCCCATGAGCGTAATTATGCCACCCACGACCTAGAGCTTGCAGCGGTCGTTTTTGCACTAAAGTTATGGCGGCACTACCTCATCGGGGAACGCTTTGTGGTATTCACGGATCACTAAAGCTTGAGGTATATCTTCTCCCAGTGGGACTTAAACTTGTGACAACGGAGATGGGTGGAGTTCCTCCAGGATTACGACTTCGAGATCTCTTGTACTGAGGGAAAGGGAAATGTGGTGGCCGATGCTTTGAGCAGGAGGACGCAGAAGGATGGGGTCAGAGAGTCGGTGGATGCCTGGAAGGCAATGGAAGAGTTGGCTGCCTTACACATGGATGCGACGATGGATAGCGGCAGAGGCTGCCTATATCAGATGATAGTGCAGTCATCCCTGTTTCAGTAGGTGGAAGAGTCTCAGTGGGGAGACCTAGAGTGCGAAGTGATGCGTGACCAAGTTGACCAGGGAAATGCTCCGGAAGGATGGATCGAGGATGGTCAGAACCAGATGCTTTTCCAGGGAAGGTTGTTTGTCCCAAAGGTGATGCGTGGAAGGGTTCTCAGTGAGTTTTACAACTCACCCCTGGCGGTACACCCTGGAGTTTCCAAGATGTACCAGGGTTTGAAGAAGCAGTTTTGGTGGCCCGGAGTTAAGCGAGAAGTGGCAGAGGTTGTGGCCAAGTGCCTAGTGTGTTAGCAAGTGAAGGCTGAACACCAAGTTACAGGCGGCCTACTACAACCCCTAGGTGTCCCCGAGTGGAAGTGGGATGACATCTCAATGGATTTCGTCACGGGACTACCCAAGGCCCAAGGAGGGTATGACACCATCTGGGTGGTAGTGGACAGGTTGACGAAATCGGCTCACTTTCTGGCGATCAGGGAGTCGAGTGCTGTGGATGCTTTGGCACGAAAGTACGTGGATGAGGTGGTGCGGTTGCATGGAGTCCCGAGGTCTGTAGTCTCGGATAGGGATGCATGGTTTACCTTACGGGTCTGGAGAGGATTGAAACATGCATTTGGCACCCAGTTACGCCTTAGCACTGCTTTCCATCCCCAGATAGATGGACAAACGGAGCGCACCATCCAGACCTTGGAGGATATGATGCGAGCATGTGTTATGGACTCAGGAGGGTCATGGGTGCAATACTTGCCTCTGGTAGAGTTTTCCTACAATAATATCTACCACTCTACCATTGGAATGGCCCCGTTTGAGGCTTTATACGGGAGGCCATGCTGTTCGCCTGTGTGTTGGACCGAAGTAGGAGAGGCAGGCATCCTTGGTCCGGAGGTGGTGCAGAACACGACAGAGAAGGTTCATCTCATACGGGGAAGGATGAAGGCAGCCCAGGACCGACAGAAGTCGTATGCTGATACCAGGAGGAGGCCCTTGGAGTTTGAGGTTGGGGACTATGTGTTCTTAAAGGTCTCCCCTCGGCGTGGGCAGCAGAGGTTCGGCAAGGGGAGTAAGCTTTCCCCTAGGTTCATCGGACCCTTCCAAGTGTTGCGGTGGGTCGGCGAAGTGGCTTACCAGCTAGCGTTTCCACTGCCACTACTAAGGATACATGATGTCTTTCATGTGTCCCAGCTCCGTCGGTATCTGCACGACGATTCACACGTCCTTGATTGGGGTGAGCTGGACATCGAGGACGACGTGACCTTTGTGGAGAGACCAATGGTGATCAAGGATCGCAAAGAAAAGGTGCTTCGTGGGTGAACCATTCCCTTGGTTCGTGTGTTGTGGAGACATGGTGGGCTTGAGGAGAGTACGTGGGAGATGGAAACACAGATGCGTGCCCAGTACCCAGAGTTGTTTTAAGTTTTGTTCCATGTTGTACCTGTTGTGATAGAACGCTTTGTCTTTTGGCTATAAAATGTACTGGTTTTCTTCCTCTTCTTGTGTGTGAAAACCCCCGGCTCTAGGGAAGGAGAGAACCCGACCCCTAATCAAGACGCATTAAGATGGATGCAATTAAACCTGTGCGGGCGAGTCAGAGCCGCCCAAAGCGGATAATATCTTGACATGGGGGAAGAGACTCCCCAACCCACGTGTCCGGGCAGTTTGGCATGGTATGTTTCTTGGTTCGTGACGGGAATATGTTCTTAGTTAGCGATGAGGTTCACTCTTGAGAGGTATCTTTTGGGGTGGTTGTTCGGACCCGCCCTTTCCTTCTAGGTTGTCTAAATTCTCGGGGACGAGAATAGTTTGAGAGGTATCTGATGTGATGATCCAGACTCTCTTGATCCTTCCCTTTGCCAAAATCCGGGTTCTAAAGGAGTGGTGTCTCGGTGAGACCGATCGACGAGACCCCCGCGTGGTATCTTTTGGGGTGGTTGTTCGGACCCGCCCTTTCCTTCTGGGTTGTCTAAATTCTCGGGGACGAGAATAGTTTGAGAGGTATCTGATGTGATGACCCAGACTCTCTTGGTCCTTCCCTTTTCCAAAATCCGGGTTCTAAAGGAGTGGCGTCTCGGTGAGACCGATCAGGGAGACCGATCGGGGAGACTGATCGGGGAGACCGATCGGCGAGACCGATCGGTGAGAGTGATCGGTGAGAGCGATCGGCGAGACTGATCAGTGAGACCGATCGGTGTCACCCGGCCTTGTCAAGTTGTTTCCAGTAGCGCTCCTTTGCGTAAATAGGGTTTTAAACCCTATTCTTACTCGTTTAACCGTGTTTTTAAGACCCATAACTCCCATAAGAGTTTTAATTAAATGCTTCATCAATTCATGAGTCGGCTTAAACCACCCGACCCCCTTTTTATGACGAGTGGAGCCGCGTGGTCAACCCACGACCCTAGCGCCTTACGCAGTTTCGCGTTTTCACCTCAACCGTCCCCGACTCTTATAAACTAAGGGTTAGCCGTGGTTTATCTTTTCCTCGATAGTGGATTTTCACAAACAGCTTCTGGTGCATCGGGCCCGCCGCATCGTTATCCGTAAAGTTGTGATCCCCCGGCCTAAACGTCGATCATCTATCAACAAGTAGGGAATTTCTCCTTCGTCTCTCTCTTTTGTGTATCATGCGGGGTGGGCGTGCTTTTGATCCTGTAGAATTGGGTAAACCAGACCTAATTAAAGATAATGAACAAATTCTATAAAGAAAGAAGGGGGGGGGGGTGTGATTGTTGATGTTGTCTTATACTTTGATGTTGTTTCTTCTATGACCATCTTGTTGAGTTGTGCTGGCTTATGCCTCCTGAAAATCGAGGCCGTTGGTGGTCGTTGTTTGTGCACTGATGAACCCTGCTGATGTTTTAAATGGCTTGTTTGTGGTTATAAACTCCTGCTGTGAAAAATGAATTGGTTAATCACGTATATCCGGCTGAATAATTGAAAGCACCAGGATCAACCCTTCTGTGATAACTCCTGGTTATAACACACGAAATTTGAATCATGGAGTGTATTAAGTCGTTTAAATCTGAAAATACCTACAAGGCCCTATTGTGTTGATGGTGGTAGTTGGTTGTGTTCCTTTCGGGTCAATTTCTGGAAATGTGGGAGGGGATGGTATCCCCTGTTCTTTTATACTTTCGGTGGTTGTGAGTTTTAAGACCGGGTGGATACTATTTATATAACAAATTGGGGTGGAATCTTCTGTTGTTGAGAACCAGGTGTGGACGTTTTGACTGTTGTTTGACTGTTCACTTTCCTGGAGTTATGCCTATGCCTACTAGTTGTCCAGTAGTGCTTAAACATAAACGTTATTACTGAATGTGAAATAAGAAAGGGGACACATGGGTGGTTGGCGTGAGTCGTGACTCGGACTGGAGTGTTGTTGTGATCTGTAGGATGTCTGAAGAAAAACCTAGCTTTGGGTGAGTGCTTGTCATATATGTATATATATATCTGTAGCTTTGTGTTTCTTATTCACGCCCCACCCAAGTTGAGCACTTAGTGCCGAACACCCCCATTTCATGGGGAAGGGTGTTTTTCCCAACACTCTTCTTAGTGGCTGGTTATTAGCTCCTTTTCTGCTCCCTTTCCCGGATAGCCCAAGTATCTTTGGGCTGGATGTGATGGCCTGAAGTCCATTATTAGCCCAAGAACCTTCGGGCGGGGTGGTGTGGTGGTTGGCCAGGTGTGTGCGGCAGGTGGTTTCGCAAGTGTCTTCGGGATGAGGCCCAGGTGTCTTCGGGCGTGGCAGTGGGTCCTTTAGCCCAGGTGTTTTCAGGCGTGGTGGTGGTTGTTCTGGCCTAGGTGTTTGCAGGCATGGTTACATGTGACAGTTGTGGCCCAGGTGTGTGCAGGCAAGATTTCGGCAGTGGGACTGCATGGGGTTGTGGCCCAGGTGTGTGCGGGCGGGTGTGGCAGTGGGACTGCGGTGAGAATGGCGGGATTGGTCCGATGCGTAGGATGTCTCAATAACCAGTGGGAAAGTGGCGCGGGGTACCCAAACATCGATGTTCTCTTATTATATATATATTACATGACTTTCGTTATTTGGGGAGTGAGCCTTGGTGAGGCCTGGGATGGATAGTTTGCCTTGTTAGGTGTTTGGTTTACTCTTTTTCTCACGGGACTTTAGTACGTTCCCCCACTTGTGCACGAGAGTCTTGGTTTTCCCTACTGAGTATACTTGTATGCTCACCCTACGTATATAAAATTGTTTTCAGGTTTCCAGGAGGACTTCGGGGATCACGTAGGACCTTACTAGCTCATACCTTTGGAGTAGTGACAGTTGTTGTTTCTCTTTTCCCTTTGGTACTTACCTTGTAGTCACCTTTTTCACTTCGTGGCTTTTTACTTTTGAAGCATGCATGTGGGAATGGTTTACTTTTGGCTTTACTTTTCTTTCTACCTTGGTGTTGTTTGGTTTTCTTCTCCTTATCTCTCGATCCTATAAAATAAAAAGTGTAATGCCTTCCATTTGCGAGAATTTTCTATACCCTTGGTGCTAGTCGCCACTCCGGGACCTATTGAAGGCGGGTTTCGGGGGTCATTATCTCTCCTTCAACTTAAAGAAGGAAGGGCCTGACAATTTGCTGACCCTTCCCTCCTTTTGGTGAAGGCGGGTCGTGACAATAAAAATAAGGTAAATCAGTGGCTGTAATATTGAATTATATAACAACATAGATATATCCAATATTGAAATAGCAATATGCTGTAAAAGTGTATGAAATTTTTTTCTTTCCCATACCAAATTATTTTAACTGATATTTTATCTTTTATTTTTTATTTTTGATACATTTATATATATATTAACATAACCCCCAAAACCACATAAATTTTAAATATAAAATAGAAACATGAGAATTCAATACCTACCATAATAGAGGTTTAAACAAACATGTTTGATCCAAAATAAGGGTGCATACATGAGAAAACTGCCTGTAAGGATAACTCAAACAAACACCAAAAATTGACCTCCATAAATCCAAGGGAAAAGTCTCCAAAATAGATCATTTCATGAGAAATAAAGACATAAATAATGAATTAAATAACTTCTATTTTAAAATATTACATTCAGAACTTGTGGGATTAGATATGGTTTTATGTTACCCATTAAAGTCATATATCATTAAATCTAAATGAATAAAATTTATAGATGGTCTCACTAATTTTTAGAGGTTTAATATTTAATTACTACCATTTGAAAAGGAATTAAAATTCATTTATCTAGGCATTAAAACCATTTTAAATCATATAAAGGTCAAAAGGGAAAATCTAGAAACTCTAAAAACACAAGAAACACTTCTCAAAATGATGCACCATTGGTCATTCATAGTTAAATAAAAATGATACACCATTTGTGATCCACCATTGGTTAAAAATGAGACATCATTAGTGATACAGTACTCATACAAACTGATCAACCATTGGTGATCCACTATTTTTTAAATGATCCATCGTTAGTAAGACACCGTTAGTTCAAAATAATTCACTATTGGTGATCCACTATTATTTCAAAGGGATTTAATATTTTTTATTAATTTTTATTTAATAATTATCCACCTATTATCTTCCATTTTCAGTTAAAAATTATCTACCATTGGTGTTCCACCATTAGTTAAAAATTATCGATCATAGTTTTTCAACTATTAGTTCAAAATGATCCATCATTGGTGATCCACATTTTGTTCAAAATGAGGCATCATTGCTGATCCAATGTTTATATAAAATGAAACAAAATTGGTGATCCACCATGAGGTAAAAAACGAACCACTGTTGGTGATCCCAAAATATATAAAAATGATACCCAATTGATGATCCACCATTAGTTCAAATGATCCACTATAGGTGATTTGTCCTTAGTTCAAAATGAGAAACTATTAGTGATCAACTATTAGTTCAAAATGATCCACCATTAGTGATCTACCATTAGTTAAAAATGATCAACTATATGTGATCCACAATTTGTTATAAATTACCCATTATTGGTGATCCACCTCCATCCTTTAAAACACCTCAAAAATCACCTCCTTCACCACTAAACTCTTCTGTACTTTCTTTTGGACTCTACAAACACTATATTTCTTGCAATGTAATTAGTCATTTGTCCTGGACAATTATTGATATATTTGAACCTAAACTATCCCTTTTAAGCTAAAATATATACATATTCATATGGTTAATTATTTTAAATTTTTATTGAAGAAATAATAACTTTAAATTCTTACACAATAATGATGTAGTAATTATTAAATTAATTTAATAACCAAAGAAATGATATTAAAAATATTAATATATATATATATATATTGAGAGACATTGGGTGATGCTAAATTTTTCAATATTACAATGACATTTTCAGTATATAAGAAACAATTTTCATTGAATTTTTAATTTTTTTTATTTTTCTAAAGTCTATTTAATGAATAATATCATGTTTGACAAAAAAATATTTTATAGAATTAATATTCTATAAAATATTTAAAAATCATCAAAATATTATATAAGAATACTAGTAATCATATATGGTCTAAAATGTAATCCCCTATTAATTTATGGGAAATTTGGATATCTGTGACACTTGTATTGGTTTACTATATTTTAATATTTTGAGAAAGTCTATGAGTGCCCCTACCCTCTCTTATAAAAGACAAAATATTCATCTCAATAATACAAAACTCAATAACCAATTGTTTTAGAAATACCTTATCCAAATATTTGTTCTAGAATTTTTCCACACAAACATAATGTCTTGGTTTAGGCAGAATAACTAACATAGTGTAATTAAGATGTTATGGATTTAATTATTTAAAAATAAGTGGAATAAAAATAACATGGATGGAATATCATAAAATAGGTAAAGAAATTTGTTTTAAAAAATATATTTTAACATTTATTTAAAAAAATAAAAAATGAATATTTTTTAACATATACATCATTATCGGATATTCCTACATTCATAGAGCCTTAATATTTGGAAACATCCTTTACAAGATTAAATGGTTATTTTCAAATAAAATGTTTTTAGTTATATGTGCACAATATTTTTTGAAGATAATTTATTTTCCTCAATGTTTTTTTTATGATTCAATCGTTCATGTTTTTTAATTATGTTATGGTCATTGGTAAATGTTTTTTATGACGGGTGGTTCTTTTATAAACTAAACACGGGGGAGGGGGGGAATTGATATCCCTCTAATGAATTTATTATTTTTGAATACGATCATGACGGTTATTATAAGTGTAACAATAATAGTTACATCAAAGTATAACCATGAGGGTCATTTCAAGTATTATCATTTGAGTTATTTTATGTTACCCATGAGAGTCACATAATATGTCATTAAGATAAGAAAATGATTCTCTATTTTACCTGATAAGTTTTTTAGAAATCCCATTGTTTCAAAATATATGTTAGGGTTTATGTACATGTTATTAAGCTTTATGAATAATTTCTCATGATTTTATAATTTTTTCAATTATAAATTTATGAGATTTATTTTTCCCATTAATATTTATTATGAAATGTTTTATGGATACTCATTGGTTAAAAAATTTATTTATTGAGATATAAAATGTTTATTTGGAGACAAAATATTATTTTGAAAAATTGAATGTTTTTATATGTATCATGGGATAATAGTTTCTTTAATAATTTTATGTCCCTTATGGATCTTATTTCTATCATACCATTTTTTTTCAAAAAAAATTACTGGTTTTAATAGAGTTTAAGATCAAATATGATATCTAGGAGAAAATTGTGAATATTTATCTTGATAAGAAATTATTTTTTATTTTAAAGTCTTCAAATTTGTAGGAAAAATGGATACTGAGTTTAAGTATCCTACTTGTAATATATTTGTTTGCTATAAATGATTTATAACATAATTATCTAAAACTATAAACCTAAAATGATCATATTATGTAAGAGAAACAATTTTGGGATTAAAATTAACGATTATGTGATGTTTCAAGATAGGTCCTTATAGTTGTTATTGAAGGATGGTATAGATAAATTTAAAGCTTATGTTAATGTTAATAAAATACACTTAAAAGGATTTTATTTATGTTTATGTTTGAATACTATTTAATTTTATAAATATCATGTTTCCTAATATAAATAATGTATGTTTTGAATGGTTTTTCATAGAGTTAACATGGATTTTGTGGTGGGAAGGAATCAAGTGGAAAATTTCCTTCCAAATCAGTGCCCCTGGATGGCTTGAATCGGATCAAGAATTTTTCCATAATAATGGATCTATTTATAGAATAAAAAATGGTGGTGGTATCTATGTTATAGAGTCTTTATATCAACCTTAGTAGAACATGATAACAGTGGAACAATTTATGAGGTAGCCCCCTCAATCATTTATTAAATCTTCTAACTGACACGTCATTTAGGGTTGGAGTAAATACGAAGAAAAGATATTCAATCTCAAGGTCTATTTATATAATTAATATAATATAATTGATATTTACTATTTGAAGGTAAATCTGACCATTTGTGATCAATGGTCAACTATATCCAGGAAGATAAGATATTAATTCCCCAAAATGGGATAAATTAATTAATTTTTTCCTTAAAAAATATTTTCCTAAAGTAGTTTGACATAGTATTTAAAATAAATTCCTAGAAATTAAAAAAATTAATAATATTCATTGGACACATCTTAAGAAATCATTACATGATTTTCAAGGTATCCTCCAAATTTAATCAGGGATATTGATAGAAAAATTGGTTATTTTTAATCATGGTTGAAGCCAATATATTGAAATTAATTAGATTCTAATTATTCAAAATATATAATAACCTGGATCTATGTGCCTAGATGGTAGAAATGAATTTATATGATGTTCTTGTATTTTATGGAAACATGCTAATGAGATGATTGAGGAGTGGGGATAGATGGTAAGAAAATCTATTTTTTGGTATGTGGAAAGTATGGTAAATTTTATATGGGGGAATTCCTTATTAAATTATAGAACATCCTTTTATATAGTTTATCTAGACATAAGTGTCATGATTTCAAGGAAAACATTCTTTATTGTTGTTATTTAAATTATAATAATACATATTTAATTTTTTTAAATTATTGTGATATGGGGAATTATGCACATACTTTCCTAAATAAGGACACGAATGCTGGTACGTAGTTGGACCATAAGAATAATGGTGTGGTAAAATCATTTAAAACTACTTCTATAGATTTTTTACAATAAAACGAAGTTGTATACAGTACAATGATTGTTTATTTACATGAGTCGTTATTTTATTCAAGGTCTATAGATTCTGTAAAATATGAGAAATTTTATGTAAATTGGAAAATTCCACTCAATAAATTGAACTATAACGTTAGGTAAAAACACTGGTGGAAGCATTTGAGAAAAAATAAATTATCTAAATCTTTATTTTTTTTCTTTGTAGGATGTTTACCAGATAACATTATTTTTTATTCGCTAGTAGAGTTTGATATTGTTCTAGGTATATAATGGATTTTTATTTAACATGCTACGATATATTGTACAAAAAATGAATTTTTTTCAATAAGATTCATATATTTTATTCCATAATGAACACATACCATTGATAACATATTATGATGCCAATAAATTGTTTAACAATGGATAGGAAGGTTATCATTCACATATTTTTCAAAATATGGTATCTATCTAGATTAATGATATTTAGGTGGTAAATGAGTACCTTGATGTTATTTATAATTTTTTTTTCAGGTTTCATACTTATTCGGGATGTAGAATTTACAATTTCTTAGTTCATGATGCTATATATATTTTAAAAAACCTATATTAAATAAATCATGTATAATTTTGGGAACTGAAAAAGAAAAAATAGAACATTTTAGATAAATGTTTTATTCAACTTATCATATCACAATGGGATTGTCCTATTTTGTTTATTAAAAATAAATATGGTTTCATGAACCTTTTCATTGATTATAGAGCATTGAATAAAATCACTGATAAGAATAGGAATCATTTTTCTCATATTGAATATTTGTGGTGTCATATTCAAGGAGCTTAGTATTTTATTATAGGTTTAATTGAGATCTTAGAACCATCAAATAAATGTGATGTTGGATGATATTACAAAAAATAACATGCATGATTTTAAATGGGACTTATGATTTTTTAGTTGTTACCTTGGGTCTGAAAAATTCTCATTGTGTATTTTTGAAAATTATAAATTGATTCTTCTATGAATATTTAGATATCCTTGTGGGTGTTTTTATTGATGATATTTGGGATTATCTAAAAAGTTATGAGGATCACGACAAAAATTTAATGATTTTTTTTAAAACCCTCAATGAAAAAAGTTATATGGAAAATTTCTCAAATGATATTTTTTGATACAACAAATTTCTTTCCTTGGGAACATTATATATAAATATGGGATAACAATTTATGATTAAAAAATAAAATTTATTGATAAATTTCCTTTTCCAAAAAATGATATTGAGATTTAATGTTTTATTGGATTTATAAGTTATTCCCAGTGGTTTGTTTGAAATTTATCTAAGTTGGATCTCTGACTAACTATGTTAACATGAAAAGGTTTTAATTTATGCAGACTAAATAATGTGATGATTTTTTTACTAAATTAAAAATAATTATCTAGTTTTTACCTACCTTCAAGGAATGATGATTTGTACATCTTTAATTATACTTCATTAAAGGGACTTGGTTGTTATCTAATGCATAATTATAAAATCATTAGATATTATTCATAAAAATTAAAACCTCACTAGGTAAATTATCATACACATGATTTAGAATTAGATAATGTGTTTTTTTCTTTAAAATATTTCAGGCATAAATTA
Organism: Viscum album; assembly: GCA_963277665.1. Lineage (NCBI taxonomy): Eukaryota > Viridiplantae > Streptophyta > Magnoliopsida > Santalales > Viscaceae > Viscum > Viscum album. The sequence goes on along the minus strand of OY728148.1, from coordinate 1,345,432,496 downwards.
TATATGGCTATGTGTGTAATATATACTAATCCAAAATGTTTGAAGTATATATCCACTCAAAAATATCTGAACACGAGGTAGGGAAAATGTGTGTAACTGATTAAATATTTTCTTTGAATAATCAAACACTATATTATAAATTTAAATAATTTATTTGATACTTTACTTTGAAAAAATAGATAGATTAACCATGTTATGTTTAGCGCATGACCCTTTGGTTAATGGTATGATGAATTTTTTCTTATATGTTTTCGGTGTAGGAAATTATTGTTTTTTCTTTCAGATGTTAGTGTAATCATCTTTGTTTTATAGAATTAAGAATTCACAAAAACCATATTTTTTATTAAAAAAAGGTATAATTGGTAAAGAAAGGTATGTTTCCAAAATTTAACATTGATAAAGACTCTGTCTTGATATTTGTAAAGGGATTATGTGTGCCTTGTGATTTACTTTTAAATAGGGAATAGTTAAATGGAAGAAATATTTTCCCATTTTCCATTCATCCTAGAAGCACAGATATTTACAAAGGCCATCATGAGTGTCACTAGTGGTGTCAATTGAAAATAGATATTTCTCAGATTACCATGAATTTTTTAAATTTTCAAAAGGAAAACGTAGAATAAAAATTAATGATGTGGATTCTATAGATATTTCTAGTGCCAAACTGAAAATGGGAAAACATTTCATCAAATTTCATGTTGTTCCTACAAAAAATGTCTCAAGATAATAATAAAATTTGGGTTGTTGTTGATGGAATGACTAAATCTATAGATTTCCTTCCCATTAAATATACTATATCTTTAGATCAAATTTTTCGACAATATCTTAAAGAGATAGTTAGGTTAAATAGATTTCCTCTATCCATTATATTTTTCCATGATCCTTGGTTCATTTTTTTTAAATTCCTTCAAAAATCATTGGGCACAAATTTAAATTCCACAACATCCTTTCATACATAGACTATAGAACAATCTAAATGAAAATTTTAGACCATGAATGATATACATAATTCTTATTCAATAGAATACAAGGGATATTGGGATCAATATATTACTTTATTTAAGTATTTTTATAAAAACAACATTCAATACACAATAAATATAGAAACATTTGATGAATTAAATGGAAATTCTTTTTGAAATATTTTATTTTAAGATCATGTAGGTGAAAAGAAGTTTGTGGGGCCAATTTTGGTATAGGAAGTTGTTGAAAAGGTGTAAATGATTCATCGACATACGTAGATAGTTGAGAGCAGAAAGAACAGTTATTTAGATAGAAGGGGGAAAGGTCATTCATTTTATGTTTTTGATCACATTTTTTATAAAATATATCCCTATAAATTTGATACTCATTTTTCTAATAAATGAAATGCAAGTCTATATTTCTTTGTAAAATATAAAATCAATGAGAAAGATGTATCAATTTTATACTAGGTATCCTTTCCTCCAAGTTTATATTAGGTACATAATGATTTTCTTGTTTTGATGATTATAAATTATTTTATAGATTCATATATTATTTTTACCCCTAAGTTAATTAATTTTAATGAAAATAATTCTTATGAATAAAATCCTATTCAGATTCTTTAGCAAAGAGATAATTTATTTCTGAAAAATGTAATTCCTCAGGATAATGTTTTGGGGAAGAACCATAAAGTCGAGGAAGAAACATGAGAATATAAAAATTCTACGAGGTAAAGGTATCCCTAATTGTATAATAACTGAATAAAATTTTGGGGATGAAATTTTCATAATGGGGGAGAATTTAATAAACTAGGTATTGATCGAATATTGTTTTAGAATTCTAGAATTAAATAGTTAAATTCCTTATAAATATGTTCAGTAATTTAAAAAATCAAACTAGAAATATTTTTATTAAAATAATTTCATATATGGTAATAATTAAATGGTTAATTATAATAAAATTTAATAATAATTTAAAAAAACTAATTTTATTTTTGAATACATCGTTTTAATGATATCTTTGGATATTTTATTAGTAATTTTCTAAAACTATTTATATTCCAATTAATATTGAAAAATGCTATTTTTTATAGAAAACTGTTTTTTATTTCACTATATTTAATAGGTAGTACAAAATTTATTATTGTTTTTTAAGTTTTTTTTTATTTTGATGTAATTAAATGAAATTATGGTTTTTTGGAATTAGTTTTATACATGAATATAGTATAAAAATATTTTATATTTTTTAAGTTATTTTTCTAATTAAAATATTTACCTTTCATTTCGGTAGTTTAATTAAAATTAAACAAATCATAATATGTGATTTGAATATTGAAAAATTGATTCCATATTTGGAATATTTATGTCTAAATTAATTCAATTAGACCCTTTTATTTTTTCTTCAATACGATTTGTAATGTTTTTAACTCTGTTAGGGGTAAATATGTTAATTAATAGTAAAAATGATATTTTAAGGATTATAAAATGACCCTAACACTTTAATAATAATATTTTATAAGTATTGTATTACTATAATCATCAATGGGATGCATTTGTGGCCTATTAGATCCAAATTGATTCAATAAGACCCTTTAATAATTCAATAATGTTATCTCCAAATAGTGTAACTGACCACGACAAGCTCCACTACATCTCTATCGATGTCCACATCTACAACCATGCTCAGTTCAATGTCCCTAAGGGTGAGGTAATTCCATTTCATGATATGCAACTTCCATATCTTCTCTTAGTGTAGAATAAGCATGTTTCCCCTTCCATGGGAAAGGCCTCACAAGTAACTACTACTAAGACTACAACTAAACCTTTAACCTATACCAAATTGAACTCTTGTAGCCATTGAGCACTAATCCCAATTATGGACATGAATGATAAAAATGACAAATATTGGTCTTATATCCCCAAGAAGATCATAGAAACCACTAGCTTAAGAAGGTTAGAAGTAAATATTCTGAGGTCAACTTCATGTAAATTGAAACCCTATAGTCCCTAGAGCCTAATACATACAACTTAACACTATAATCCTCAAGGATTCCTGCTAGTTCCCCTATCATGATAATCTTGATCATGGTTTCATCGTCTCAATCACCACTCCATTCTTATGAACCTACATATATATTCGAAACATAAAAGGGGTACCCTCATATTATATCAAAGGGTTGAGTGCCTCATCATGAAGCCTCTCTTAGGATTCCTCATCATAGAAATGATTTGGGGATAAAAAAATAAATTCCATGAATATTATCCCAGACATATAAAGAGACATAATCTCCTTATGAAGAGAGATTACAAAGTTCTTTTTCATATCCTTCATGTTATACCAAAGGAACTCCACCAAAAAACCTTCTAGATTTTCAACCATTAAATAAATACCTATTTCCACTCACTAAGGTACAATATCCATAACTAAAACATAGATCCTTACATATTAATATCATCCAAGGGAACCCAATACTCTGTCAGGTTAATGACCAAACTGAATGAGATCTCCATTTATTATAAAAACTTTTTATATCCACATAAAAAATGACACTGTCTTACTTCCCCAATGTATGTTGATGAATATATATCAACTTTCTATGCTACTGAACATCATCCTCAACCAAATAAACCCTTGGGTGATTAATTGGGTCGACATATTGAACCTACACTACATGATACACATGTTCATTATGACATGGATCCATAGATGAAAATGGAAACAAGTATTTCCTAATCCTGGTAGTATGAAATTTATTAAGTGTTATTTAATTTTTTTGACCTACTTCAACATTCATAGATCCAAAACCACCAAATTCAAATAAGAACTCCATTTATCATGATCCATGAACCTATATTATGTTTCTACACTTTAAGTATTTCCACCTCACTTAGTCATTAAATAAGGTCAGAGTCCATACACATGATCACATGGGGACCTAAAATATTGTGTCTTAGCTTCCCTCCCTAGCATATGTCATGAACCAAGGTCAACTTGAACTTTTTATATATCAACCCATGCTTTCCTAGATTTTCCTAACTCAAAAATCCTTATAATATCCCAACCATCATCTCTGATACTAAATTGTCTCTACCCCCATCCTAGGATTATTTAATGAGATAAGAGAGATAAATATCTGCAAGTCCAACCACATGTATGCCACGAGTTGGTGACTAAAACAAAGGGTATATAACTCAAATGTATGGGGAAATTAAAATCAATAATATAAATTAGATTAATATATAATATGAGTCATCTATAATCAACCCCATGACATATATATAAGAGTTCCAAAAAATATCCCACAATGAATTTGTAAAAACAACTGGTACAAATGAAGATCTACAATATAAATACCCAAAATAAAGACTATATCAGTAACACCACAACTTTCTAATGTTCTGAGATAGTACTATCTAGAATGCTCTAAAAATTCCTCCTAGTAACCTTAAAATTGGATTATAAACATTGGGGGATAATACAAGTATACTCAGTCTCTCTTGAACATTTCAAAAGTGCATACTAATTCACCCATGAGAATACAATAAAACTAAATAAAACCTAGACAATTATACAGACCAAACCCATCCTAACCAAGGCTCACTCACCAAGTAAAACATGAAATTATAATAATGTAATATCAATCACATCAATTAATTGAACCATGAACTTATTTCCCTTTTGATTTACAATTCTCACCACCTAGAATTATACATCCTAGAATGATCACCTCTTATGAATAACATGACAATACAAAACACCCAACCTTGGAAACTTGGTCCATCATATAATGGTATATATAATAACAAATATTGTAGGGTATTACGAACATGCCAAATATCAATCCCATGCCCTCCTACTACCATGCACAACCCCCACCCTATGTCATCCAACCATAGATATCCTAAAGACACATGGAACATCAAAATTCATCACATCTCATGTAGATAGTGGAAATTTTTACTTTTGTCCTTAATAGACTATGCAAATGGTCGGTTCCTATAAAAGGGAATGAGGAATAGTGGGCATCCATCCATCCATCCAACCAACAGGATATTGGAAAAAACACCCAATATATATATGTGTGTGTGTGTGTGTGTTTATATATATATATATATATCAGCATCGAAAGATGGTGCTCCACATGGGTGGGGAACATAAATAAATCACATGGAAATATAATTTATATATAATAACTACACATAATTTAATCATATGGGTTCAAAACAATGGTACCAACTAACTACATGCTTCATGCCACATTGTTGTTGCCTCGAAATGCAAAAAAACAACAACAACAAGACACATAAACCACAATCCTTGTTCATTTAAATAAAATTTAGATATTTTCTATTTTAAACCCATTTCAATTAAAATATAAAGTTAATTAACCATTTTACATCCCATTAATTTATATTTAATATCCTAGCATTTCAACCGCACATCCTCATACCATTTACTCTTCGGTTAGAAAATCCATTTTATATCAAATTATACTTGAACGACTACTGCAACAAAAAATACAGAAGGTGTAAAAACTCCACATATCAATAACCACATCCGATTACCACCATCTATCTCATCAAAATGACTTTACTATACCCTCTAAAAAACCACATCAAATTTACCATCACATCTTAGTTTCATAGCCACGTCACATCAACTGCACCCACTTGCATCACATCAAGGACACCACCAATGCATCACATCAAAAAAGAAAATCCAAAATACACAAATACATCCCAAAAAATGTTAAAATACACACAACACTTTTTATTTATTGGTATTAAGGTAATCCATTGATTTATACTTCTTTTTATGGGTGTTCTCATAGAAGTCATATATTTCAGTTCAACCAATTATTTAGTCATGTGAATGTGGTAAACTCTTTAAAAATAGTGGTGTCAAAACAATCAGACAACATGTGAATAACATAATATATAAAAACTATAAAAATAAAGGAAATTGTTGACTGTAATATTTAATTATACAACAACATATATAGATATAATATTTAAATATAAAAAAGTTGTAAAAGAAAGTGGAAAAATTTTCTTCCCCATACCAAATTATTGTAATTGATTTATTTATCTTTTTTATTTTTGAAAATAAATTTCATGATATATTAATATAAGAACCCCCACCCCCACAAATTGTACATATAAGAGAGAAATATCAAAATTCGATACATATATGTACATAGGTTTACACAAACTTTCTGCACCAAAAATGGGGGGAGCATACATGAAGAAATTTCCTATAAGGAGAACTCAAAACAATAACTAACAACATGCCTCCATGAATCCAAGACAAAAGTCTCCAAGAGATATCAATTGAATATAAATAAATAATAAAATAATTAATTAAAGATAATTCTCTTTTAAAATATTAGATTCGAAAATTGGGGGATTAGATATGGTTGTAAGTAATACATTAAAGTCAAATATCATTAAATATAAATGAATTAAATATATATAAGGTCTCTAGAATTTTTATAAGTTTATCCTTTTATTTTTAACTTTTTTAAATATCATTAAAATTCATTAATCATGTAATTAAAACCATTTTCCATCAAATAAACTTCAAAAGGGGAGATCAAGAAATTATCAAAATAGAGGAAAAACTTTTCAAGATTTGGCACCATTGGTCATCTACAGTCAAATAAAACAATCCATCATTGGTGTTCCACAATTTGTTCAAAAATATATATCATTTGTGATAAACTAATAATTAATAATGATAGAACATTATTTATCTACATTTTTTTAAAATGATCCATCATTGGTAAGCCACAAGGTTTTTAAAATAATCCACTATTGGTGATCCATTATTTATTACAATTGATTTAATATTTTTTATTCATTTTTATATCAAAATGAGACACCATTGATGATCCGCTATTTTTGAAATCCCAAGTAAGTAATGAATAATATATTTTCTTATATATGTCTTTTTATGAATTAGATAGTGTTTTAGAGGCTTAAAATGAGAATAAATCCAATCTTAAGCATAGAATACACTAATATTTTTAAAAGATTGTTTTACTACCAGTTGATGGAAAACCATTTTTAAATCAAACTTTTGAAAATTTTATTATCTATATTTGTCAAAATAAACTTATTATTTATGATTGGGACATTGAAATTTACCTTGGGTTAATTTTTGTTATTTTTCTGACAATGTTCATTTTTTAATGAATAGTGAAAAATACTGCATTTTAAATCAAAACTGCTTTTTCATATAATTTAATTATATGGTTAGATTATCTTTTCAATTGATCTTAAAGTGTAATTATAATATATTTTTACAATTTAATCCAATGGAGGTCATTATAATTAATTTCAATTTGGAATTGGGCATAAACAGGTGCCAAACTTTTCATAGATATTGTTTCAAAAAAACCCGCAATTTGTTTTGACAACGGGAATTATTTTTAAATTAATTATTGAAATTTCTATGTTTGGAATTTGGTAAAATGGATTCCATATTTTGAATCATAAGGTCCAAATTATTTAATTATGATTCTTTTGTTTTTGGACATTATGAATAGTAACAACGATAATTATCTTTAATTATCGTAATTAATTAGTAATCGGGTAGTTAAGGATAATAAAATGATTTCATAATAATAAACAATGACCCCAAAATGTGTTCTAATGTTACTGGTTGTCTCATGGCCGACCATGGGATGCATTTTTCCAAACTTAGGGACCCCATGGAATCACTTTTGTGTGAAAGTGACACTTTATCATTTTATTTTTAAAGAAAGAAGAATATCACCAAAGAATGTATCACCCGAGTAATTTTTTTTTGTTTTGTCTATGTAAATGATCTCTTAGACTATAAATATTCATTGGAAATCTAAAAATAATTCCTACATAATGGTTTTTTTTATAATTTTTAGAAATTAAGTAAATTAATTTATTAATTACACCATGATGATGTAATGATTACCTCATTAATTAACGATTTAAATATAATGGAAATATAATGTAAAATATAAGACTTACACTTGTCAAAGACTTATTGGATGAGTATAATTAGAACCCTTATCACCTTATCTTATAAATATAGAAATGTGGGACCTTTTAAATCCAAAAAATCATTTTAAAATAAAGTAACATTTCTTGGCTTTCCAAGAGTGCCCCTCCTCCCTCTTATAAAAGGCCCCCACCTCTACCTCCTTACACACACTTCTCAAGCCATTGTCTTGGCCAAACTCTGATAATTTTATCTCTCCACATCCCTCTCTCCATCATATAAACCTTACCTTATGCATAAAGCTCTTCAAGAAACCCTTTTGGTTCAAACCAAGAGGAGTTACCCGATTTAAAGGTAAAGTATTCTCTAATGTTCTTTTGTTTTATTTTGCTTCTACAACACCCTAAACACTTTTTATTCATTTATTTTGCAACAAAACCAGTATATTAATTATACTAGGATGTTTTTATAAGAAGTATTCGAGCTACACTTACATACACCTCCGTCTAATGGTTAAATAACATACTGTTTCTATGGATGGCGAATTTCTGTCTCACGAAATGATGATTGTTCAATATTCTTTTAACACCTTTCATGGTGGCCATTAATATGTCACTATATTTATATATTATATATATTATGTTTATTATTTCCTTATTCTTATTTATTTTTCATTTATGGCATACCTTTATGGTTTCTATTATGGGTAAAAGCGATATCTTAATTTTAGGAAGTGTGGACTACCGCCCCCTCAAAGTGATTTGATTCATTAATGACATATGTGGGGAATATAAAGGATGGAGTTAATGATATTATATATGATATTATACTGGAATTATAATATACCTTTATATCATTATGAATTAATTCCATTAAATACTAAATAGAAATAAAAGTAGCGTTCATGCGTACGTACAGCTTACCGTCTCCATGAATGATGCATTTCATTTCTTACCTCTAAATGTTATGTAATATTATAAATGCATGTATATACTGGGTATATATAATATATATGATATCTACATCATGAATATAACTCTATATATAATGGGTATTTTACCACATGAACAACTTGTAATTATAAGGAGTTTATTTTTGACTCAAGTACCAATGATCGACAAAATGACTATTATTAACTTAAATAATTACATAGTGTTCATAACATGTTAATAAGTGATATAAAAGGAATAATGAACTTGAAAAAGGTTCTTAAGCAAGTATAAATTAACTCAAGTTTATTATTCAGGAGATTAAAGAATAATCAAGTAAATTTGGACACGAGGTAAGGGACTTCATCTCAATCTCCTTTCATTGTGGAATATTTTCTTTTATACACCACTTTTTTATATATGGTGTATAAACCCCTATGAATTTTATGTTTATTCAAAAGTAATCTTTTTTATACGAAGCATTTTACTAAATGAAAAAAGGGAATGTTTTTGTTATACGTATGCGGCGACAACGACTTCTCCGCCACCGTGACCATTATTTGAGTTTCGGCTTCCTCTACAAGCCATAATTTTTTTAAATGAAAAATTAATACCATGTTTTACTTTTATTTTATTTTGGTATTGAAAATGGTTTTGATAATTTTTTTATTATATCAATGTGTTGTATTGATATCTTTTGATTGAAATGTGGAAATGTTATGTTTACTTTATGCATGTTTTATGTGATAGAATTATGTTATAGTTCTTGGGAATTGTTTATGAAGACGGGTGGTTCCGTGATAAACTAAGGGTGGGTGAGCCTGATAGAGCTCTCCAATGCATTGGGTAATACGAAGGGGTTAAATGCAAAGGTTTATCCGAAGAGATTTAGGGAATATACTGTAATGGGTATTCCAAACTTAACCATGAGGGTTACTCCCTACGTAAGAATGTTATGAATGCCTCAAGTTACCTTTAGGTATTATGATTTCTATGATTTATTCATGATTTGATGAGGTATGTTAAAGTGCTTATGTTTTATGAGTAAAGTATGATTTCATTAATTCTTATGTATACATGGACTAATGTTTTCATTTCTTACTTTTATATCTCTTACTCATATTTTTATGCTCATCACATGTTTTTGAAATGTTTTTCACAGGTCAAGGGAAAAGTACATGATGTGATGATAGTGTCGAGGAAGTGTCAAGAAAGAATCCATGTTTTATTTTAAATATGTATCCTTTGATGAGAAAAATGAATACCATCTTTTATGTAACCACCTAGTTGAAATGTGGAATGAAATGCATGATTTATGATCTAATTCTCTAAAACTCTAAACCTGAAAAGATCCTCAATGTGTAATCTTGTAATAACTCAAGATTAAGTAATGTTTAAGGCTAGGCCATTATAGTTAGTATCAGAGGTCGGTTTAGATAACTTTAAGAGTTATAATTCTCTTAAATGATTATCCAAAAATATTTTTTTATGGACAAATTGAAATGATATAGAATTTGAAGATTACCATGTTGCTTCATCTAAGACATGTTTTTTCAGAATGTTTTTCCATAGATGAAATAGGGAAGAATTGCTAGGAAGACATACTAATGGAAATGACCTTCCGAATAAGCATCCTGAGATGGTCAGAATTAGAACTGAATAGTTTTTTGCAGTAACGACACAGTTGACTCAAGTGATAAATGGTGGTGGTATCCATGCACGAGATCAGCCAGATCAACCGCAGAGGAACATGTCAGTGGTGGAACATTTCCTGAGGCAACATCCCCATCATTTAGAGGATCATCTGACCCTATTCTAGCTGAAGGGTGGATTAAAGCACTGGAGAAGATTTTTGATGTCATGGGATGTTCAGACAATCAAAAGGTTAGTCTTGCTATTTACTATTTGGAGGGTGAAGCAGATCAGTGGTGGTCGATGGTTAAAAATATCAGGGACGCTGATGAGATTGATACTCTCAACTGGGATGAATTCAAAGGTATGTTTCTTGATAAGTATTTTCCTAAGGTTGTTCGACTTAATATGGAAAAAAAATTCTTGTAATTGAGGCAAGAGGATGACTCAATGGCTTCTTATGAATAAAGGTTCACTCGATTGGCAAGGTATGCTCCAAATGTTATCCGAGACCTTGATAGTAAAATTAATCATTTTTACTTAGGATTTAATCCCAAATATCAAAGGGCATTGGCTTCTCGTGAGTTCAAAAGTTATGAAAAGCTTGTTTGATGTGATGAGAAGGAGAAAATAGAGTTTTCCAATGATCAAGTGTTCTATAACAACCAACAGAAGAAGAGACCGAGGTGGTAGGAGAAAGGGAAGAATTATTTAAAAAGGTCTGATGGTAAGAAAACTAAGTTTCCAGTTTGTGATAAATGTGGTAAAAAGTATGCTGGGGAATTTCTTTTGAATTCTAGAAAGTGCTACTGATGTGGTAATATGGGACATATGGCTCGTGATTTCACTGGAAAAGATCAAGGTGATGGTAAGACCAAATTTGATTTACAGTTAGTGAAATGTTTCAAGTACAATGAGATGGGTCACTATGAAAACGAGTGTCCGACAAAGAGCTTGAGTGTTGTGAAGTAGTTTGAATACAACAAGAAAGGGGTGGTGAAATCCATTGCAACTACTTCAGCAGATGTTGGGCCAGCAAATGAAGTGGTATCAGGTACTTTGTTTATTTTTTCCGATTATGCCTGTGCGTTTTTTGATTCAGTGTCTACACATTCTTTCATCTCTGAAAACTTTTCTAGTAAATTGGGAATTCCATCTCAATAAATTACTCCTGAACTTGTGGTAAAAAAACATAGGGGAAATGTTGAGTCAAAAAGAATTTATAAGAGTCTTCCTATCCTTATCCGTGGAAAGAACCTACTTGGAAACCTTATTGTTTTACCTCTAGTAGAGTTTTATGTTATCCTGGGTATGGATTGACTCTCTATTTACCATGATATGATTGAATATAGAGGTTAAGAAGTTTCTTTTCATAAATACATTCAGTTTGTGTACAAGAATGAACCCTTACTATTGATAACATATCAAGAGGCTGAAAAACTTGGAAAATATGGAAATGAATGTTACCTTGCACATATTTTTGAAAACAAAGGAACTGTTCAGATTAATGATGTTCCAGTGGTAAATGAGTATCCTGATGAGTTGCCTCAAATAACACCAGATTAGGAAGTTGAATTTACTGTTGACTTAGTTCCTGATGCTAAGCCCATTTCAAAACCCCCTTATCGAATGGCTCAAATTGAACTTTTAGAGTTGAAGGAGGAATTGCAAGATTTATTAGAGAAAGGTTTCATTCAACCTAGCACATCACCATGGGTGATCCTATTTTATTTGTTAAAAAGAAATATGGTTCAATGAGACTTTGCATTGATTATAGAGCCTTGAATAACATCACTGTTAATAAAAAATATCCTTTGCCTCATATCGATGATTTGTTTGATTAGCTATAGGGAGCTCAGTATTTTTCAAAGATTGACTTGAGATATGGTTACCATCAGTTGAAGGTAAAGGAAGAAGATATTCTGAAGACCGCATTTCGTACAAGATATGGCCATTATGAATTTTTAGTAATGCCTTTTGGGCTAACCAATGCACCTACTGTATTAATGGACCTTATGAATAAAATTTTCCATGAGTTCTTGGATAAGTTTGTGGTTGTTTTCATTGATGACATTTTGGTGTTTTCTAAAAGTAAAGAGGAGCATGAAAGTCATTTAAGGGTTATTTTGGAAACCTTAAAAGAAAAAAATTTGTATGCTAAATTCAGAAAGTGTGAGTTTTGGTTGCAAAAAATTTCTTTCCTAGGTTATATTGTTTCTAAATATGGAAAAACTGTTGATCCTGCAAAAACAAAGGTTGTTGAATAATGGCCAAGACCCACAAATGTAACTGAGATTCGTAATTTTCTTGGTTTGGCAGGATATTACCGAAGGTTTGTTAGAAATTTTTCATGGTTATCTAGTCCAATGACTAAGCTATCTTGGAAGGGTGTTAAGTTTATCTAGATAAAAGAATGTGTGATTGATTTCAGGAATTGAAAAGAAGATTGGTGAATGCTCTAGTTTTGGCACTACCTTCCAGAAACGATGAGTTTGTTATCTACAGTGATGGTTCATTGAAAGGACTTGGTTGCGTCCTAATGCAAAATGATCAGGTAATTGCTTATGCTTCATGTTAGTTGAAAACTCTTGAGGTATATTACCCTACACATGATTTGGAATTAGCTGCTATTGTTTTCACTTTAAAAATTTGGAGGCATCATTTGTATGGTGTAAAGTGTGAAATATATACTGATCACAAAAGGTTAAAGTATATATTCACTCAGAAATAATTGAACATGAGATAGAGGAGATGGCTAGAATTAATCAAGGATTATGATTGTACAATTCATTACCATCCGAGAAAAGAAAATAAGGTGGCTAATGCATTGAGTCGAAAAAGTAATGCTTTATTAACAATGTTGCGTTTGGAATGTGATCGTTTGGTTAATAATTTTATGAACTTTGGCATAGAAGTTGTTGGTGCAATATGTTCTTATGTTTTGTTTCAGGTATCAGTGAAATCTTCTCTATCAGACAGAATTAAGAAAGCACAGAAGCAATACAGTGAGTTGCAGAAAAAGGTAGAGCTGATTCAGAAATGTAAGTTTCCTAAATTCAACATTAATAATGATTGTGTTTTGAGATTTGGGAAGAGATTGTGTGTGCCATGTGATTCATAGTTTAAGAGAGAGTTGTTATTTAAACCTCATAGTTCTCTGTTTTCAGTTCATCCAGGCAGTACTAAGATATATAGAGATCATCGGGAGTATTAATGGTGGGACAGAATGAAAAGAGATATTGATGATTTTATTGTGAAGTGTTTGACTTGTCAACAGGTTAAAACAGAGTGACAGTTACCGAAAGGGATTCTTCAGCCTTTACCAGGGCCAGAGTGGAAATGGGAGAATATATCCATGGACTTCGTTGTGGGATTTCCAAAGACACCTCGAGGTAATAATGCAATCTGGGTTATTGTTGATTGCGTGACTAAATTTGCTCATTTCTTTGTTATACGCGATACTTTTTCCCTAGATCAACTTTCTCATCTGTATCTTAAAGAGATAGTCAGGTTACATGGAGTTCCTCTCTCCATCGTATCTGATCGTGATCCCAGGTCCACTTCTAACTTTTGGAAAGGCCTTCAAAATTTGTTGGGTACTGAATTAAATTTTAGTACAGCTTTTCATCCTCAATCAGATGGGAAGTCAGAACAAACGATTCAGACTTTGGAGGATATGCTATGTGCTTGTTCGATGGATTATTAGGGAAGTTGGGACCAACATCTTTCTTTGGTTGAGTTTTCTTATAATAACATTTTTCATTCCAGTATACAGATGGAACCATTTGAGGCATTATATGGGAAGCGGTGTCGAACTCCAGCTTTCTAGGATGAAGTGGGTGAAATATAGTTGATGGGACCATAATTGGTAGAAGAGTTGGCATAAAAAGTTCAACTGATACAAAAACACATGAGAATAGCTTAGAGCAGGAAGAAAAGTTATGCGGACAACAGGAGGAAGGATCTCTCTTTTGAGGTAGGAAATCATGTTTTTCTCAAAGTGTCACCATGGAAAAGTGTGATGCAATTTGGTAAGAAAGGAAAGCTGAGTCCAAGGTTTATTGGACCATATCAAATTCTTGGGAGATTTGGATCAATTGCATACCGAGTGGCCTTACCTTCGAGTTTATCTCAGGTACACAATGTTTTTCATGTTTCAATGTTAAGAAAGTACATGCCAGATCCATCTCATGTTTTGACTCTAGAGGTAGTTTAGTTGGAAGAGAATCTATCTTATGAGGAAAAACCGGTCCAGATTCTTGACCACATGGAGCAAGTTTCGTTGAATAATTTGATTCATCAAGGAAAGGTATTGTGAGAAAACCACGTGAGTGAAGAGGCAACATGGGAATCTGAAAATGCAATGAGGGATAAATACCCCCACTTATTCGATAAGTAAATAAGTTGCGGGGACACAATTTTCTAAAGGGGGAAGAACGTAACATCCCAAGTAAGTAATGAATAATATATTTTCTTATCTATGTCTATTTATGAATTAGAGAGTGTTATAGAGGCTTAAAATGAGAAATAATCCAATCTTAAGCATGAAATACACTAATATTTTTAAAAGATTATTTTACTGCCTTTTGATGGAAAACCATTTTTAAATCAAACTTTTGACAAATTTATAAGATATATTTGTCAAAATAAACTTATTCTTTATGATTGGGAAATTTAAATTTTCCTTGGGTTAATTTTTGGTATTTTTCTGACAATGTTCATTTTTTAATGAATAGGGAAAAATATTGCATTTTACATCAAAACTGCTTTTTCATCTAATTTAATTATATGGTTAGATTATCTTTTTAATTGGTATTAAAGTTTAATTAGAAAATATTTTTACAATTTAATCCAATGGTGTTCAATAGAATTAATTTCACTTTGGAATTGGGCATAAACAAGTGCCAAATTTTTCATAGATATTGTTTCAAAAAAACCTGCAATTTGTTTTGACAACGGGGATTATTTTTAAATTAATTATTGAAATTTCTATGTTTTGAATTTGGTAAAATGGATTCCATATTTGGAATCATAAGGTCCAAATTATTTAATTACGTCGCTTCTGTTTTTTGGACATTATGAATAGTAACGACAGTAATTATCTTTAATTATCGTGATTAATTAGTAGTCGGGTAGTTAAGGATAATAAAATTATGTCATAATAATAACAATTGAACCCAACATGTTTCCTAATTCTACTTTTTGTGTCATAGACGACTATGATATTCCTTTTTCCAAACTTAGGTACCCAATGGAATCACTTTTGGGTGAAAGTGACACTTTATCATTTTATTTTTAAAGAAAGGAGAATATCACTAAAGAATGTATCACCCGAGTAAAAAAATTTTAGTTTTGTCTCTATAAATTATATCTTAGACTATAAATATTAATTGGAAATATAAAAATATTTCATACATCATATTATTTTTTTTATAATTTTTAGACATTAAATAAATTAATTTATTTATGACACCATGATGATGCAACGATTACCTCATTAATTAACGATTTAAATAAAATGGAAAGATAATGTAAAATCTAAGAATTAAACTTTTCAATGAACTATTGGATGAGTATATTTAGAACCGATATCACCTTATCCTTGAAATATGTCAATGTGGGACCTTTTAAATCCGAAACACATTTTAAAATAAAGTAACATTTCTTGGCTTTCCAAGAGTGCCCCTCCTCCCTCTTATAAAAGGACCCCACCTCTACCTCCTTACACACACTTCTCAAGCCATTGGATCGGCCAAACTCTAATAATTTTATCTCTCCACATCCCTCGCTTCATCATAGAATCCTTACATTAGGTAGAAATCTCTTCAAGAACCCTTTGGGTTCAAACCAAGAGGAGTTACCCGATTTAAAGGTAAAGTATTCTCTAATGTTCTTTTGTTTTATTTTGCTTCTCCAACCCCCTAAACTCTTTTTTTAAATTTATTTTGTAAAAACACCAGTATCTAAAATATACTAGTATGTTTTTATAAGAATTATTCGATCTAGACTTACACACACCTCCGTCTAATGTTTAAAGAACATATTATTTCTGTGGATGGAGAATTTCTGTCTCACGAAACGATGATTGTTCAATATTCTTTTAACACCTTTCATGGTGTCCATTAAGATGTAAATATATTTATATATGATATATATTATGTTTATTCTTTCCTTATGCTTCTTTATTTTTCATTTATGGAATACCTTTATGGTTTCCATTATGGTTAAACGCGATATCTTCATTTTAGGAAGTGCGGACTACTGCCTCCTCAAAGTGATTTGATTCGTTAATGCCATATATGGGACATATAAAGGATTGAGTTAATGATATTATATATGATATTATACTAGAATTATAATATACCTTTATATCATTATGAATTCATTCCCCTAAATATGAAATAGAAATGAAAGTAGCGTTCATGCGTACGTACGACTTACCGTCTCCATGAACGGTGCATTTTATTTCTTACCTCTAAATATTATTTAATATTATAAATGCATGTATATACTGGGTATATATGATATATATGATATCTAAATCATGAATATAATTCTATATATAATGGATATTTTACCACATGAACAAATTTTAATTATAAGGAGTTTATTTTTGACTCATGTACCAATGATCGACAAAACGACTATTATTAACTTAAATAATTACATAGTGTTTATAACATGGTAATAAGTGATATAAAAGGAATAATTAACTTGAAAAAGTTTCTTAAGAAATTAGAAATTAACTCAAGTTTATTATTTAGGAGATTAAAGAATGATCATGTCAAGACGGACACGAGGTACGAGACTTCATCTCAATCTCCCTTCATTGAGGCATATTTTGTTTTATACACAACTTTCTTTTATACGGTGTATAAACCCCTTTGACTTTTATGTTTATTCAAAAGGAATATTTTTTATACAAGGTGTTTTACTAAATTACAAAAGGGAAGGTTTTTGTCATACGTATGCGGTGACAACAACTTCTCCGCCGTCGTGACCATTATTTGAGTTTCGGCTTCCTCTACAAGCCATAATTTTTTTTAAATGAAAAATAAATACCATGTTTTACTTTTATTTTATTTTGGTATTGAAAATGGTTTTGATAATGTTTTTATTATATCAATGTGTTTTATTAATATCTTGTGATTGAAATGTGGAAATGTTATGTTTCCTTTATGCATGTTTTATGTGATACGATTATGTTATGGTTCTTGGGAATTGTTTATGAAGACGGGTGGTTCCGTGATAAACTAAGGGTGGGTGAGCCCGATATAGCTCTCCAATGCATTGGGTAATGCGAAGGGGTTAAATACTAAGGTTTCTCCAAATATATTTAGGGAATATACTGTGATGGGTATTCCAAACGTAACCATGATGGTTAGTCCCTACGTAAGAATGTTATGAATACCTCAAGTTACCTTTATGTCTTATGATTTATATGATTTATTCATGATTTGATGAGGTATGTTAAAATGCTTATGTTTTATGAGTAAAGTATGATTTCATTAATTCTTCTGTATACATGGACTAATGTTTTCATTTCGTACTTTTATATCCCTTACTGAGCTTTTTAGGCTCATCCCACGTTTTTGAAATGTTTTTCACAGGTCAAGGGAAAAGTACATGGTGTGATGACAGTGTCGATGAAGTGTCAAGAAAGAATCCATGTTTTATTTTAAATATGTCTCCTTTGATGAGAAAAATGAATACTGTCTTTTATGTAACAACCTAGCTGAAATGTGGAATGAAATGCATGATTTATGATCTAATTCTCCTAAACTCTAAACCTGAAAATATCCTCAACATGTAATATTGTAATAACTCAAGATTAAGTAATGTTTAAGGATGGGGCCTTATTCTATTAGTTTAAAAGGAGAAACCATTTGTGATCCACCATTAGTAAATAATAATTTATCGTTGTTTCCCTACCATTACTTCAAAATGATCCATCGTTGGTGATCCACTATTAATATAAAATGAGCCACCATTGGTGATACACCATGAGTTAAAAATGAACCACCATTGGTGATCCAAAATTAGTTTAAAATGATCGACATTTGGTGATCAACAATTTTTTCAGATGATATATTGTCGGTGATGCACCGTTAGTTCAAAATGAGAAACTATTAGTGACCAACTGTTAGTTCAAAATGATCCATCATTGTTGATCGACCATTATTTAAAAATGACCCACTATTTGTGAAACTAAATTAATTATAATTTATACACTATTGGTGATCCACTTCCATCTTCTAAAACACCTCAAAAATCTTCTTCTCCACCACTAAACTCTTCTCGACTTTCCTTGGACACTTCAAATACCATATTTCCGGCAAAGTATTAGGCCAGATGGTTCCATAAATTATGGATATATTTGACCGTAAATATTATTTTTTAAGTTAAAACATATATCTTTATCATGGTCATTTATTTAAAATTTTTATTAAAGAAATAAGCACTTTAAATTCTTAAACAGTGATGAAGAAATAATTATTAAATTAATTGAATAACCAAATAAATGATATTATAAATGTTTATATATATATATATTGGTACACATAAGGTGGTTCTAGAGTTCTCCAAATTATGATGATATTTTTAGCATATAAGTAAATTTTTTCTTTGAATTTTTCAATTTTTTATATTTCTAATGTCGATGTAATGAATAGTATCAAATTTCACAATAATGTTATTTTATAGAATTAATATAATATTAAATTATTTAAAAATTATAAAAATATTAAATAAGATTAAGATTAATAATATATGGTCTAAAATTTAATCCCCTATGTATTTATGGGAAATTTGGATTCATTTGACTCATGAATATTTTTACTATATTTTAATAGTGGGAGAATGTCCAAGAGTGACCCTCCCTACTCTTATAAAAGGGAAACATTTCATCTAATTCCTACCAAATAAAAAACCCATTGGTTTGGACATTCCCTACCAAAACATTTTTCTATAATCCCTCCACACATTGGTAATGTCTTGGTTTAGGTAGAATACCAAAAATAGTGAAATTAAGGTGTTATGGAAACGTTGATTTCAAAATAATTGGAAGACAAAGAAATTGTGTGATGTGTCATAAAAGATGTAATGTATTTTTTTTTAAAAACATATCACTTGACATTTATTTTTTAAAAATATATTATATAATGTTTCTAACTTATACAACATTATAGTCTCTTCCAGCATTCACGACGCCTTAATATTTTGAAACATCCTTTAAAATATTACATGATTATTTTTAAGTAAAATGTTTTTCTTTTTATGTGCACATTATTCTTTTAAGCTAATTTATTTTCCTCAATTATTGTATTTTTTGATTATATCATTCATGTTTTATGATTATATTATTTTCGTTGGGATTGTTTTTTTTATTAAGGGTGGTTCCACTTTATACTAGAGATGGGTGGGTCATTGATAGGCCTATAATGAATTTGTTATTTAGGAATATGATCATGATGGTTATTCCAAGTGTACCTATAATTGTAACATCCATGTATAACCGTAAGGTTCATGCCATGTATAATTGTGTAATTTATTTCTTGGTTTCCAAGAGGGACATATCATATGCCATTATGCTAAAAAATTGATTTTCCCTTTTACTTGATAATTTTATTTAGAAATATCATTCTTTGAAAATGATTTTTATTGAGTTTAAGTACATGCTAATTATCTTTGTAAATATATTCACATGATTTTATAACGTTTTCAATGATACATTTATGGGATTTAATTTTTCCATTAATATTTATTATGAAATGTTTTATGTATACTCTTTGGTAAAAACGGTTATTTATTGATTAATAAAATATTTATTTTGAGACCAATTTTTATTTTGAAAAATTTAATGTTTTTATAATTATCATGGGATAATAGTTTTTTTCATTATTTTATATCCCTTATGGATATTATTTCTAACATCCCATTTTTTAAAATGTTTTTAATTGGGTTTAATAAAGTATAGGAACAAATATGAGATCAAGGAGATAATTGTGAATATTTATCATAAAAAGAAATAAAGATTTATTTTAAAGACTTTGGACTTGGGGGAAAATGGATACTGAGTTGAGGTATCCTACTTATAATATGTGGGGTTTTTATATAACATTTATAAAATAATTCTGTTATACCGTAAACCTAAAATTATCCTAATATTTAAGATAAAAAATTCTTAGATTAGAATTCATGATTATGTGATATTTATGGATAAGTCCTTATTGATGTTGTTGAAGGATGGTTTTGATGAATTTAAAGTTTATAATAATGTTAATAGAATACTCTTAAAAGTATTTACTATATGTTAATGTGGAAATAATATATCATTTTATAAATATCATGTTTCTTAATCTAAGCAATGTAAGTTTGGAATGGTTTTATATATATGTAACATGGATGTTATGATGGGAAGGAATAGAGATGAAAATAGCCTTCAGAATCAGTATCCATTGATGGTACAAATTAGAAAAAAGATTTTTTCAATTTTAATGGCTCTATTTATAGATTCCAAAAATGGTGGTGGTATCTATGTTAGAGAGTCTCTATATCTACCACAATTGAACATGATGATAGTGGAACATTTTATGAGGAATCACCCACAATCATTTAGTATATCTTCTATCTAATTGGTTATTGAGGGGTAGATTAAATCCCAATAAAAGATATTCAATCTCATGGGTTGTTTATATCATTAATATAATACTCATGTGATTTACTATTTTGAGGATAAAGATGACCATTGATGGTCAATGGTCAAGAATATCAGAGAAGATAAGATATTGATTCCTCAAAATAGGATAAATTTAAGAATATTTTCGTTCCGAAATATTTTATTAAAGTAGTTAGACTCAGTAAGGAAAACAACTTCCTACAAATGAAAAAATATAAGATGATTTTATGCATAGTTATTAAGAAAATATCACTTAATTTTCAAAGAATCCTCTAAAATTTATCAGGGATATTTATTGAAAAATTGGTCATCTTTAATCCTAATTGAATCCAATATATTGATGATCATTAGATTATAATTATTAAAAATTTATAAGAAACATGATAAATGTTCTTAGTAGGTAGAAATTTATTTTTATTATGTTCATGTATTTTATGGAAAAAAGAAAATTAAATGGTCTTGATGTGGGGATAGATGTTATAAAAAATCTAGTTTTTGGTATGTGGAAAGTATGGTAAAAGTATTCTGGGAAAATTACTTATGAAATCAAGGAAGCTATTCTAATAAGATAGATCTCAACATATGGATCATTATTTCAATGAAAGAGTTCTTATTAGTGCTTATTTAAGTTATAATAATCAGGCTATAAATTCTTTTAATTGTTGTGATATGAGTCATTTTTTATATACTTTCTTAAAGAAGGACCCAAATGATGGGAAGTTGTTAGACTATAAAAAGAACGGTGTGGTAAAATCGTCTAAAACTACTTTTATAGTTGTTGGACCCTAAAATGATGTGGTATAAGGTAAACTGATTGTTTATTTAGATGATTTAATTTTTTTATTCATGTTCTATAGATTCTGTCAAATCTATGAATTTTTCGTGTAACATTGAAAATTCCCCTAAAAAAATAGAACTATAACATATGGTGAAAACACTAGGGGGAAGTATTTGAGAAAAAAATATTACAAAAATTTCCATGTCTTTTTCCTTGGGGGACTTTACGGTAAAACATTATTATCTTTAGCATTGTAGAGTTTGACTTTGTTCTCGTTATATATTGGATTTTCATTTAACATGATATAATATATTGTAGAGCTATATAATTTTTTTTCATAAAGATTCATATTTTTATTCCAGAATGAACACATGCCATTGATAACATTTTAGGATGCTGGTAAATTGTTAAATTAGTTATAGGAAGGTTATATTTCTTATTTTTTTGAAAATAATGGAACTATCTAGATTAATGATTTTTTAGTGGTAAATGAGTACCTTGATGTTATTCCTAATGTGTTTTCTAGTTTGATACCTATTCGGTAATTAAAATTTACTATCTACTTAGTTCCTGATGCTAGGAAAATTTCAAAACCTCTCTATTAAATGGCTCATGTAGAATATTGGAAACTGAAAAATAAAATAGAGGATATTTTAGATAAATGTTTTATTCAACCTATCACATCATAATGATATTATCCAATATTATTTATTGAAAATAAATATGGTTTTATAGGCCTTTTCATTGATTATAGACCATTTAATAACACTACTATTTAGAATATGTATCATTTTCTTCATATCGATGATTTGGTTGATCATCTTCAAGGTGATCAGTATTTTTTTGCAGGTTTAATTAAGATTTGGGTACCAGAAACTAAATATGAATTAGGATGACATTACAATAAATATCATTCTAGATTATAAATGGAAATTATGAATTTTTAGTTATTCTCGTTCATCTAAATAATTTTCTAGGGGTATTTTTGGAACTTATGAATAAGTTTTTTTGTGAATATTTAGATATTCTAGAGGTTGTTTTCATTGATGATATTCTAGATTATTCAAAAGGTTATGAGGATAATTAAAAAAAATATAATGTATTTTTTTTGAAAACCCTCAAAGAAAAAAGTTATATGGAAAATTTATCAAATGGTATTTTTGGTTATAAAAAATTTCATTACATGGGAACATTATATATAAATATTTGATAATAATTGATCATAAAAAAATAAAAGTTATTGATGAATTTCCATTTCCCACAAAATTCACGGAGATTTGATGTTTTATTGGTTTTATAAGTTATTACCAGTGGTTTGTTTGAAACTTTTCTCAGTTGGCTCTCCCACTAACTAAGGTAACATGAAAAGGGGTTTGATTTATTTAGAATAAACAATGTGATGATTGTTTCCTAAATTAAAAATAATATTGGTGAATTGTCTTTTATTTCTTTTCTTCAAGGAATGGTGATTTTTTACGTCGTTATGGATGCTTCACTAAAGGTACATTATTGTGATCTAATGAAAAATGATCAATTAATTGCATACATTTCATAAAACCTAAAACCTCAATAGTTAAATTATCAAACATATGATTTTGAATTAGATGATGCGGTTTTTTCATTAAATTTTTTGAGGCATCATTTATATATCACCATATGTGTTATATATACTAATCCTAAAAGTATTAAATATATATTCACTCAAAAACATTTGAACATGAGTCAGAGATAATGGATGTGACTGATTCAATATTATCATTGAACCATCAAATATAATCCAATAAAAGAAAATAATGTGGTCGATGACTTAAGTCAAAAAATAGATCTGCATTAACCATGTCATGTTTATAAAATATCCCTTTGGTTAATGGTATGATTAGTTTTTTCTTAGATGTTTTTGTTATAGGAAATACCACTATTTTCATTCAGATGTTAGTTTAATCATCTTTGTTAGATGGATTTAATAAATCTCAGGAGGAAGATTGTGAGTCAAAGAATACGGAATAATTTTTAAAGAATGGTATGTTTCCTAAATTTAACATTGATAAAGACAGTCTCTTGGAATTTGGAATGGGATTATGTGTGCCTTGTGATTTCAATTTGAAGAGGGAATTGTTAAATTAAACATATATTTTCCCATTATACATTCATCCTGGAAGCACAAAGATGTATAATTAATTTCATGAGTGTTGTTACTGGGGTGGATTGAAAATAGATATTTCTCACATTAGCAAGAAATGATTAAGTTGTCAATAGGTTAATGAAGAATGGAAATTTACAGAAGTTGATGCTATAGAAATTTCCAGTTCCATAGTGGAAATTGAAAACTATTTACACAAATTTCATCTTACGAGTACCAAAAACTTCTATAGATAATAATAAAATTTGTGTTACTGTTTATAGACTGATTAAATCTATACATTTACATCCAATTCAATATAATATTTTTTTAGATCAAATTTTTGGACAATATCATAATGTGATAGTCAGGATAAATTGATTTCCTCTCTCTATTGTATCTTACCATGAATCTTGGTTCAATTATAATTTTTTAATTTCTTAACAAATCATTGGGAACTAAATTAAATTCTAAAAAAATCCTTTCAAACACAATATAAAGAACAATCAGAACGATTTTTTTAGACCATGAAAGATATACATCGTGCTTGTTCAATAGAATATAAGGGATATTGGGATAAATATATTTCTTTAGTTTAGTATTCATATAATAAAAACATTCAATCCACTATAAAGAAAAATCTTTTTGATTAATAAAATGAAAATTTGTTTTGAAATACAATATTTTTAGATGATGTAGTTGAATGGAAGTTAGTGGGACCAAATATCTTGGAAGAAGTGGTTAAAAGATGAAAATTATTCATCGACATATGAGCATAGATCATAGAATAAAGAAAAGTAATATAGATAGCAAGAGGAAAGGTCATACATTTGAGGTATGTGATCTTATTTTTCATAAAATATATCCCTATAAAATTGATACTCATTTTAATGACAATGGAAATTAAATTCCATAGTTCATTGGAAATTTTGAAATCCAAGAGAAATCTGTATCAAATTTCTATCGAGTGGCCTTGCCTCCGAGTTTATCCTAGGTAAATAAAATTTATATTGTTTCAATAAATATAAATTATTTTATAGATACATAACTTGTTTTAATCCTTAAGGAAATTAATTTTTAATATAAAAATACTTATGAGTAAAATCGTATTTTGATTCTTTATCATATAGATAATTTATTTCAGAAAAATAAAATTTATTAGGATAATGTTTTCTAGAGGAACCATATAGTCGATGTTGCAACATGAGAATCTAAAAATGCTATGAGAAAAAGGTATCCCCACTTGTTTAATTAGTGAATAATATTTTGGGTATGAAATTTTCTTGATGGGGGAGAATTTAGAAAACCAGGTACTCATATAATAATTTTTTTTCATTCTTGAATTAAATAGTTAAATTCTTTATAAATATGTCATGTAAATCTGAAAATCAAAAAGGAAATATTTTTATTAAAATAATTTCATATATGGTAATAATTTATGGTATAATTAAAAAAAATAATTATAATTAAAAAAACTAATTTCAATATTTAATTCATGTGGTCAATATTTTATTTGAATTATTTTTTGTGAATTTTCTAAAAATATTTATTTTTTAATGAATATTGAAAAATGTGAGTTTTTATGGAAAAATGTTTTTATTTCATAAAATTAATATATAATAATATTTTATTTATTAATTTTGATTTTAATTTTCTTATTATGTTTTAAATAATTTTAATTATGGTCATTTGAAAGTAGTTTTATACTGGAATATAGTATAAAAAAATTGTATATTTTAAATGTTATTTTTTTGATGAAAAAATTTTAATTTCATTTTTATAGATTAATTTACATTAAATCATTAAACTAATATGATTTGTAATTTGAAAAACCGATTCCATATTTTGAATATGTGTGCCCAAATTGACTCAATAAGAACCTTTTATTTTTTACTGAATAAAATTTGTAACTTAGTAATTTGTTTACTACTATCATGAGTAAATCTAGTAATTAAGGGTAAAAATGATATATTAAGTATTATAAAATGACCCTAACGCTTTAATAGTTATATTTTATAAGTATTATATTTCTATAATCCTCAATGGGATTAATTTATTTTCTATTGTATCCACCTGGTTGAAATTAATACCTGTATATAATAAAATATTATATTAATATTTTTTACTAGTTTTTATGTTTTTAATGTCCATGCAATGAATAGTAAAAAAAAATTTAAAAATAATTTTATTTAATGGAATTAATATTTTATTGAATTATTTTAAAACAATAAAAATTATAAATAATAACCCTAGAGATACTATATGATATAAAATGTATTCCAGTATTTATTTATAGGCCATTTTGATAATTTTTAACCTATAATAGTATAATTAATTTTTAATATTTTTGGAAATTAGAAGATAGTCCCTCCCATATCTAATAAAAGGGATCCACTTCTTATAAATCATACACACTTAAAAAAATACAATTTTATCATCCAATCCCTACAAAAATCCATTCCATGAACCTATATAATTATGTTCTTGGGTTAGGTAGAATACCAACCTTAGAAACATAAATTTGTTAAGGAAATATGATTTCCAAATAAAAGGACGAAGAAAACATAAGTGAAAAGTTATACATGAGGTAAGTGACATTCAATAAAAAATATCTTTTTTTTGTTTATTTATAAAATAGTAAAAAATGAATGTTTGCAACATATAAAACATTAGATTATTTTCCCTCCATTATGATTCCTTATGGTTTTTAAGCTTCCATTACATGATTATATGGTTATTTTCAAGGAATTTTTTTCTTGTGCATTTTATTATTTTAAAATACGTTGTTTTCCTCAAGTAATGTTTGAATGATATATGAATTCATGTTTTATGACTATGTTATGGTTCATGGTAATTTATTATGATGACTTTTTGTTCTATTGTAAATAAATATAGGATGGTCTGTGATATAACTCCAATATATTGGGTGTGATAATGTTGATCGTAATGGTTATTTCAAGAATAAAATTCATGGTTATATCCATGTATAACTATGAGGGTTATATCTAGTATAACTAACAGGGTTATTTAATTGAATCCACATGGGTTACATCAAATGTAATTATATAAATAAAATGATTCCACTTGTTACCTATAGGTTAAATTTTGATTTCTATGTTTTCATAGAAATATCATGTTTTCAAAAGGCATGTTATTTGTATGTGAGTCTATTTTACTTAGCATTGTAAAAATATTATAATGACTTTTCAATGTTTTCAAATAAACTTTAATGAGGAATATTTATCCTTTAATATTTATTAAGACTTTATATGGATAATTTTGGTAAGAAAATATGACTTCTTTAGTAATAAAATATTTATTTAGGTCCTAACGACTATTTTGAAAAATGGAAAATTTTTAAAAGTATCTGGGAGTAAAGGTTTATTTATATATTTTATGTCCCTAACTGAGATTTTTGTGCTAAAACCAAGTTTTAAAATGTTTTTCATTTGTTATAATGTGAATTAAGGACAAAGATAAGATCATGGATTTTTTTTGAATATGAATTAGGAAAATAAATCATGTTTTATTTTAATGAATTTTTTATAGTGAAAAAATAGATACTATCTTTATGTATACCTTTTGTAATATATGGTTTTTAATGTATGAGGTGTAACCTAATTCTCTAAATATATAATCCTAATAATATCATAAAATGTAAGAGAATGAATTCCTTATATAGAACACAAGATTATGGGTTGTTTAAGTATTATACCATATATATATAATGTATAGAAACATTATTTTTTTTAAAAATATTTTATTTAATATGAATTTTATTTTTTTAAATACGATATGATAATTCATGAAATATATTAATTGACCAATTTATTTTCAAATATGAATTATAATTTCAAAATTTGGTTAAATGGTTATTCTTATTATAAAAATAATAATTTTTTACAGTTAGAAATAAATTACCAAGGAAAATGTAAATTAATGTGAAACATAAAAATGTAAAAACAAGTCATTAAAACACACAATATTATCTAAAAATATTTTTTTATTTATACCCAACCTCATTTTCCTCTATTATTTTGACTATTTAATTCATTTTTCACATGACTAGTGACCTTGCATTATTGCAAATGTTACGGATACTCTCGAAACATCACATCCCTTCATGTATGAAATAAAAAATATTCACCACTTCGAGATGCACAAAAATTTCTAATTTCTCCTTGACACTACAATTTTTTTTTCATAATATATATCTATCCTATATTCATTATTTTATTTCCACAATTAGTTATCCAAAAGGATTCATTTA
Organism: Viscum album; assembly: GCA_963277665.1. Taxonomy (NCBI): domain Eukaryota; kingdom Viridiplantae; phylum Streptophyta; class Magnoliopsida; order Santalales; family Viscaceae; genus Viscum; species Viscum album. The sequence goes on along the minus strand of OY728148.1, from coordinate 1,345,404,149 downwards.
CAAGGGTACTTACATGAAAATTAATGTCCCCCAGTAGTGTATCATCTACTACCATGACTTTCTTCATAATAATATTCCTTAATATTTATTCTATACAATATTATATAATACAATTATAATATTTAAAAATAATAATTTTAATTTTTTTAGGGTAGTTTCATTGATTATTTATATACCCCATTCATTATAAATAATACTTTTTCTCTAGAATTTTTTGGAATTCCACCCCCATGATGCATCATGTTTTATTTTACATCACTGCATTGTAAGTATGGATAAATGGATAGTATTAAAAGAGAATTATTAAGTTTTAGATAAAATTATAGTTATTATATTTTAAATTACAATATTAATTAATTATATGATAATTATGTGATCATTATTAATTCAATATTTTAAAATAACTTAGAAAAAAAAGAAAATCATTGAATAAATTTTTAATAAATTATCATATCCACTACATATGATTATAATCTTATAAAATTATTATATTTTACACTAACAAAAAATAAAAATATATCTATATAATTTTCATATAATAATATTACAAAAAAACAACATAATTAATTATTAAATCAGATATTTATGAAAATATAACATAAAATAAAATTTATCGAGGTGGTTAATTAATATATTACTATACTAATGTTTTTTAAAATTTATGATCAAAATTAAATCTATAATATTGGGAAAATGGCTCAGGGTTTTCATTTCAAATTCCTCTCTTTAAGACATGTTTAGTATTATGCACCTAATTTTATTAAAATAAATATATATTATTTATTTGAGATAAAATGACATTTTTTATATCTCAACATTGGTATTTTTTGTGTAATTACCTTCCATAACTATCAAATGGTATTGATTAAAATGTTACCATGACTAAATTGTTTTCCAGGTCTCAATTTTGATTATTTTGGGCATGTTATATATTATGTATCATGTTTTATTTGTATAGTGTTATTTATATTTACAATATAATAAATAAAAAATAAATTATTTCTCTTTAATTAATTGGATAAATAATATAAAAGCATTTTATTATCATTAATTGAATTTTGGATCAAGTTTTACCTCATAAGTAAGAATTTATGGGACAATTATTTTCATTAAATAATTTATTACCATTAAACTTAATAATTTCTCTATATTTTGGGTACAATATTACATTATATTCTATTACATATTATTTCTTTATTTTTTACATTATTATAATATAATCCTTTTCTAATATGTTTTATGCATCATATAGTTAGTTTCATGTATGGGATACTGATAACTCAAGTCTTTAACTATGTTATATTATTCCCTCATGAAATTATTTCTTCCATTATTGTGTTCTTCCACAACAATATACTATTATATACAATTTAATAATTTACTTTTTTGTAATTAATTTTTAATAAAAATATATGTTTTTCCTTTCATACAGTGTTAGTTCTAAACAGTGGTATTGTGAATATAATAAAATTGACATTTTCATTCAATTTTATATTAATTTTCATCTACATTTTCCCCTAAAATATTAATTATTCATTGTAAATTCTCTACTATTAGAGATTATTTTTTATGTAATGGTTTTAAAAAGAATTCACATAACTTTCTAAAATATTGCATCTAAAATTGACATCGAAATAGTTATTTTATGACAATGTTTTCCATAAAGATACATTCAGTTTTCGCTTCCCTTTAATTATAATATTCAGATGGAATTAATCAAATGAGGTATATTTTCATGCGTTTTTCACTAATATATATTTTTTCATTTGTGGAATGGAACTCGCATTATCAAACAATGTGTGTCCTATTTACTTCATTCATAATGTTAATCGATGCATTATTTTTAAATGGATTTATTAATCTTTTGAAACATTCTTATAAGATTACATTGTTATATTCTAGTTATATTATATTTAAAACATATACCATATATCTCTGGATGGATCATTATATTGTTATTCATGCAATGACATAGTTGGATACATGTTTCTCAATATATTGTGAAAATCACATTTTTACAACATTCAAATTGGATGATGTTCACAAAGAATGAATGTTATTTTAATTAAGTGTGAAAAAATATTATCACATTATATTTTATTCTTTCCATAAAAATGATACTTGAAAACTCGATGATGTATTATTTGACCATCCACTTTCTTTCTATGGATGGCTCATTACCACATTTTCTCTTTTATTAAAATTTGAATATTTATTAATATTCATTAATATAATTGACTGGTAGTATAGAATAACCATGTATTAAAAGTATATATCAATCATTATATAGATATCTACGATTTATTTAGTGTGAAATTCATTAAGGAGTAGTGTGAAATATCTTTTGGCCACTTATGGTGAATGCGTTGGACATATCGTGGTGATTGGTGGGATCCATAATTATATATATCATGGATGCATTGATAGGTCTCACGAGAAAAAATAGGTTTGGTTATTTTTTGTATGACTTCCCATTTCAGCAACATTTAATGACTATAGTCTCAATAATACGTAATTATTCCTGGAATAAGGCTGTGAAAAATAAGGTTTTGATGTCTGACCATACATATTCTAGTAGTATGAGATCAACATTATTGATATTTACGATTTCAGTTATTTTCATGAATATAAAAAAATCAAATATTCACATTGATTATGGATTAATAATACATACATATTCGTTAAAAAAATTTATTCCATGTTTATTCCATAATTTCTTCGGTTATATATTTACCTTTATATGCATTTGAGCTCATCCAGTTTTTAGTTTTACATTCCTCAGAATATTTATAATAAATATAAAGGATTATTATATAGAAGAAAATAAAATGAGAAAGAATATATGGTATATGATGTAGACATATCATGAATCATGTATTATCTTATATAATAGTAACCACTACATGAAAATGACATTGAAATTATTAATTTTAATGTGTACTAATTCTATAATTCTCTAATCTTAAGAAAATTCCTATGATGTATGAGTATAAATAATCTGTATTTATTTAAAAATTGTGGATAGTTATATTTATACATTTATTTAATGTGTCAAATAAATTATGTGAATAATGGGTCTATCATCAACAATTATCATAGTGAAGGTCATTGGAATAAAAATTGTAATTTTTTTCAATCTTTCTTCTCAACTACCAAATAATGCAATAGATGCAACAGAAGAGGTCACATAGCTATAAAAAGGAAATTAATTTCCATGATTTCAACCTTGGAAATGATATAATTATATGACTTTAGAAATGAGTCTATGTCCCGTCAACCCAACAACTGATAATATTATGATTAATGATTAGTGGAACTCATAATTTTCTATCCCTCATGGATAGACAAGGATGTATAGGGATTTCATTAACCATTTTTAGTGGAAAAATATTACTAAGGAGATTATAGAGTATATATCTCAATGATTCTATTTACAATATGTTATGTCTAAATGTTATATGAATAAGAGGATGATAAAAGAATTTTCCATACCTATATTGAAATGATTGAAAAAAGTAATTATTTTATTAAAATATATCCCTAGAATCTTGATGTATATAATTTAAATTGTAATTTATTTTACCATAATATGAAGTAATTACGAAACATTTTTATTTGGTAATATTTAATTCTCAATCAACATTCATTGATATACTTAAATGAAGTGTTATGGATACATTGATATCCACCCTCCATTGTATCATATTGAATTTTATGTTTTACCTTGATTTGATTTTGATAATTCTATAAATAATGTATAAAGAATTATTCTTTTGTAGGGAAGTTCATCATTAGACTAATCATCAATCTGAATTAGAATTCGAGTCACTATATGATATTCTTATGTTATATTAAATAGATATCAAAAGATGTGGAGATCAATATCATACCATATTAAAGTTATCATATAACAATAGTATCCATTATATAATTCAAATGGAACTTTTGGTGGTTCTGAATGGGAATATGTTTAAAAATGTAACATGAAAGGATGATGTAATATAGAATGTGGTTCTGATATCGGATAATTATCATTAAATGTAACATAATATTTGTACCATTTTTTTCAAATTAAAACTAAAAAAGATTGAAGTAAGTATACAATATTATTAAATAATTATGTTTTCATTTTAAATTCATAGAAATGAAATTGCATTAAATATCAATATTGGAGATTTTAATGAGATTCAGATGTAGAGGAATATTTATGTATAGATACATTACCCCCTTTGAAATACTTAATCTTGTTTGAAATATACCTTGTTAATTACACTTCCAATGAACCACTCTCATGTCCATGATATTATACATGTATCACTTTTGATGAAGGAAATTAAAAATAGATCACAAGTTAGGAAAATAGATATTTTATAGTTGGAGCATGATCTATATTATAATAAGAAACTAGTAGAAATAATGGATCATCAGTAAAATGTTTTATGAAACAAGAACACCCTCATATTTAACGTTTTATAGAGAAATCATATGGTTTATGAATCAATCAGTTAACCAAATGTTGTAATGGGGAAGATGTACCCCAATTTAATTTATTATATAATCAAAATTTTCATAATGAAATAATTTTTTGTGGGTAGAATATTTCAATATTTCATTTTAGTATGTATTTACACATAAATAATTCTTCTAAATTTGATATTATATATATAATAATCATCAATCTAAAATAAACTACAGTATATTGTTTGAGATAATACCACATCCTAAGAATTTAGTATATAACTTCACTTAATGAATATTAATTTTTATATATTTCTTAACACGCACTAAAACTTATGTCATGATGCATTAGTCATATTTGAAATGTCAAATTGCTAACATAAATTATATCTATATATTATAATTTAAAGGAAAATAAATATTATATATGTGAGTATTAATCTCATCTTAGTCTTTATATTTTTATTTTACTCCAATTTATATTCTCCATATTTGTTAATATTATTAATTTAATTATATATATATACTTAAATTACAATATATTAATGTAAATTAAATTATTCATCTATTTAGTAGAATCCAATCAGATGAAACTCATTGATCGTCTGTATGCGAAGACTACTTCCTCCATGACACAACATGGTTCATTTTTTATCATTGTCACTCATGGATGGTCAAAAGGTTGTTTTTATTAATAATTACATTTTCTATGTCACTTATACTATTTTTTAATAATCACCATTTTTAATTTTCCTTATTTCACTAAATTTGTAATGGAATAAGATTATCAATAAAGCATATGTGTGGAGTACCACCTTTATGAATAACGTGTCTTATTTACCTTATCCACCAAACATAGATGGGCCTAAAAGTTTAATTTTTAAAATAATTTTATTATTATAAAATTATTATATTTTTTATTTAAAAATTATTATAAACATCCACTATGTCGATTCATTGGTAAATGTGTTCCTTAATCATGTATACATATAGACTACCACCTCCATAAATGATGAATTTAGTTATTCATCACAACCCCTCATAAATGGGTTTAATAATGGATTTGATATTGATTTAATATGCATATATACATATATATTATATTCCTATATTTCAATGAATTTTATTTTAACATTATTTAATAGAATTAAATTATTAATTTAATCCTTATGACATGCTTTTTTTATTTAGTTTACCACATACTTGAGTGGTGTTGTAATGTATATATAGTGAATTATTAATAAATTTCAGATTCTGTTAATGACATGCAATATGACAATATTAAATATTTCTCAATATTTCTTGAATGATAATTTTAATATCTAAATATGTTAATATTATACATTTCATTTCATTAAATATTTTCAAAAAAGTTTATTAGTAACATCATATTCAAGAGTTGTAATTGTAAATCAAATGGGATGAAAGTCGAACACTATAAAGGATCATGGAATATATAGTAAAAAACCATATGAATTAGATGTATAATGAACTCTAAATAAAATAAAAATTATCAGGATAGACATTTAAAAGAATTTACAAGACCATTAAAATTGTTAACACCCATTGTTAAAAATAATATATAATAAATTACTATATTTAAATTAAATAATTAAAAGTGAAGTATATAAAAGATTTATATAGATGAATAATATAATGAAATTTATGATAAATATATTTATTATTTAAACATATATTTATAGTGTGATCATTTAAAGAGAGAAACAAGGTGATGGATTTTTATCCCACACTCCCACTATTGTGACCCATTTTACATTATGCACAACATAAAATTTATATTGGGTATATTCTACAAAAATCTTATGTTATCATGATATATCCTCTATTCACTATATTTAAATTTAATTTTACATATTTTTCTCATTCAAGGATTTTTATTAAAATGTTACTCATGTCATAATTGATTTCTAAATTAGTGACCATTTTCTCAAGAGTCATGATATCTATTGTTTATTTTTAAATTCCAACTATCTTTTTTCAACCATTATATTTTCATATTGCAGATTTTTATTCCTATAGGAATATTAAATCCCATCATTAATAAACTCCCATTTGAATAAATTCTTCCTGAAATAAAATCATAATGTTGATAAGAATAGCTCAACTAAATTCCCACATATTTTCTATTCAGATCAATGTTTTACATAATGAAATAATTTAATATAATATTTCACATGAACACAATATATCTCTTAAACTATTATAAATTTATTTTATATCGTACTTTTTATGATGTGGGTTTTAGTAAATTTTATAAATTAACATTAAATGTTTATCAAATTATTTATTTCTAAAAATTCTATTTGTGTAAATGGTTCTTTCCACTTACATTTTGTTCTTGGAGACTTCCTCTCTATGATTTTATATTTAAAAAAAATTCTGGTCATGGTTTAATTAAATCATCCTTTTAACATGTATTAAAATGATAAGTGAAATTATTATTTTCAATTAAAGTTTCCCAATTCTTCAAAGAGTGTTATCCATCTATTCCATATGATTTATCACATAAATTTACAAAAAAGATACCATCCACCTTAATTATTATGATGGATTATGAAATTCTATTTTACAACAATGTTTTGATCCATCATTATACTTTTACTATATAATCATTGATTCGTATATACACAACTAAAATTAAATTATTTTCCACTGAAAATTTCCTATGTTCCATTACTTGATTTTAGGTGGTTCACTTAGATTTCAGATTCATTGATTTATTATAAAAATTTTACTATAGAACATATATAATTTAACCATATAGTGAAAATATAATATTTTTAATCATATTGTATCAGTTTTCATTTCATGGAATTATTACTTTAAACATTAGATAAACTTTTATTATCCATGGGTATATCAATTCATACTTATTGATGAAATCATGAATGTTTTGTTAAGAAACCACTTGAAATTGAAATATAACCATTTTATTTTATGTATTTTTTTTATAAAATGATCCCATATAGAACACATATATATTATTTTTGTTTTTTTGAAGAGAGAACCCCAAATTATATTTCCCTCTAATATGTGGGAGAATTTTTTTATCTCATTAGATATCATAGTGAATGGGATGTGATACTAGAAAACAATGGTTCCTAGGTTTTTATCCTATAAAACAATGCATTATTAATAAGGTAGGGAGCCTTGATGTATGGTTATGATATTATGTTTTTGTCACCATATTCATATTATTTCATTATTTTTTGTTTGTATCATAGTTTAATCCATATACCTATGATATAATGTCATTATTTTATTATTCTATTAATATGTTCATTCTAATTAAGATATTATGGTATAACTCATATCTCTCATGGAATAGTTTTTTATTATGCTTACCATTACTGAGCATTTCTGTTCACCCCTTTCTTAGGTTTCAATTTACCTCAGTTATGAAAAAAATGTATTATGTATGTTAATCATAGTAGAGTATATTATTTAGATATTTTATTGGAGATGATTAGTATTCAATAATAATTTATTAGATTATTCTATAATAGAAAAATATTGTCTATTTATATAGAATAATTAACATTTATTTGTTATTAATTTTCCTATGTTTTATAGAATTTTAAACTAAAATTCCATTGTAGATTATTTTATTTATAGATATTGAAATCATAGATTTTCATCATATTTATTGTTTATGTTAGGTGTATTTGGAACCCAATTCTAAAGTGAATATTTAGGGATTCAATATATTGTACCTAATAAGTATAAAATAATTAATAGGATGGTATATTATTGGTTAAGGATGATTTACAATTTATAAATATCACAGGGAGTAGATATTTTTATAATGATTTATGTTTCAAGGATTCATATATACCATTATATATTTAGTATTGAATATTTTTTTGGTTGTTATGGAAATAAAACCTTAATATAACCCCTCAGTGAATGTATTTTTATAGGATAAACACTATAAATTTTAATAATGTTGAGATTTATGGATTTTTATAGAAATTTCATCCGTTTTTAGATAATTGAATGTGCATGTGGATTTGAAAAAGGAATCTAAGGGTAGAAACCCCTGAAATAGTAGTTTGTGTATCTCCAAATCATTATTATAGTGCATGGTAATGGATCTATAACAATGTAACAGTTTAGATTCCCCTATGTTATATGATCAGTTAATTCATATTAAATTAGAAACCATTATTTAGGATTTGAATATTTTCATTTAAGTAACTAAACAATATTATAGAATCTAATTGTAAAAATAACCACGGATAATGTAGATTGAATCTAATGACTCAACAGTTTTTTAATGAACATCATTTATGAATCATTCCATAAATTCCCTTAGTTTTACATTGTAAATTTTAAAAGTTTTTTATTATCATCACAAAAAATTTTATTAATCTAATGATTTCATCATGAATAAATTTCACTAAAAATGGATTCCATTGATATTATAGTGATTATATTAACTAAAAATATATTGGTCTAACAACTAGGTTAATAAATTATGTTATTATTCCAAAAAAACTATCATAAAATATAAATAACAAATTGGATATATTCAAAGTCTCGAACACCCTAATTGAAATAAGGATGGGATAATATCGCAAAATTTTAGAAATAAAGATTATATTCGATATTGTACAAACTATGCTACCCTAAAGAGTAATTGAACCATGAAATATTGTTATTTAAATATGAATATTATATCCCAGTCATTAAATTTATGAAAATAAATAGAATTAAATAGTTATTGAGATATATATAATGTTTCCATTCAATAAAAACTTATGTTTAGACAATAAGGTTTCCTAATGACTTTTCCATTCCTTTAAGTTTTGAAACTCACAAAAACTCTATCTCAAGGAAAATTTTATATCCATGATGATTTTCCTAAGAAAGAAATTTTTCATTCCCCATGGAAAATTTTTCCTATCCTTGTTTTCATTTTTCATGACTTAGTTTCACTAAACCTATCTCGTTTTATTTCTATTTTTTAAATTCGGTTTCATTTCTGCAACCTAGGAATCCCATAAATACTAAGATATAAAGTATTCTATTTTCATATTCTGAATTCAGATTACAAATTCTATGAAATTCAGATTCTGAATTCTCTGAAATTAAAACTCTTTATTCTTTGAAATTCAGACTCCAAATTCTTTAGAATTACGGTTCCTAATTCCTTAGAATTCAGGTTTTGAATTCCTTAGAATTCTGGTTTTGAATTCCTTAGAATTCATGTTCAGAATTCCATAGAATTCAGGATCTGAATTCCTTAGAATTCATGTTCTGAATTCCATAGAATTCAGGTTCCGAATTCCTTGGAATTTAGGTTCCAAATTCTGTAGAATTCATGTTTCGAATTCTCTAGAAATCATAATCCATATTACATAGAATTCAGACTACGGATTCCTTATAATTCAGACTCTGAAATCTATAGAATTCTGATTCTGAATTCCTTGAAATATAGAATCCAAATATACATGTAATATAAACTCTAAACTTTTATTTTTTTATTGGAGTCCGAAAAATAGATTTGTTTGAGAAACCATATTTTACTTACTCATTTTATAGTTATGAAACAATGTCATGCATTATGTTTCTAACTAACCACTATTTGAGTGACATGTGTACTTGTCCCTCTATGATTCAATGAAATAATATGACCGTTGGAGGAGGGAGCCAACCATTGATGAAATGCCTAAAAATAGGATCTCATTTGAACGAGCTCACAACTGATACCCACATAATGAACTATTCTACAATTCTAGAGATTACATTTTGTTGAAGTGATTTATATAGAGAAAGACTCTCATGCTTTGTGGATACTGAAAATCTTGTTCATATTGTTTTGTGAAAATCTGATTGTTAATGTGTACAATCAAGGGATTCCGGGGATAGGAAGATAGAGGCACCAGATAACTTAAAGTTAGGGGAATTCCTTGACAAGGAAAACAGAGGTGCTGACTACCTTGATGTTCGAGGGCGTGTATGGATAGCCATATAAACTTCAATATTCCTATCAAGGTCTTACCTTGGTGTGGGTAAGACAGACTTTCATGAAAGTGTAAATCAAGAGACATTTATCCAAGGTTGTTGGATACCCTACTCTTTGTGTTGAAAGACTATATACTTGTTACATGTATTATTTCAAGTTTGTTTTCCACTGCATCTTGATTAATATGGAATGTATAACTATCTTATACTTTCTTGTACTTGTACTCATATTAGTAAGGTTCTATACACTTTACGGTAGAATCTTTATCCATGTAAAAATTTCTTAAGTTTTACTTCCGGAACCATATTTTCGAAATCTAGAATGTTTGTAGAATCTAGAGGTTTTGTGAATTTACCTTGTTTAACATTGTTAATAAATAGAAAGTTTATATGAACATTAAAAGTTCCAAATTAATATAAAGAATTCAATTCACCCCAATTTTATATTGAGCATCTATATCATTTTCTGATCCTATAATTGGTATTAGAGGAGGTCTCTAAAATACTTATATTCACATATATTTTTTCTTAATCATGTTTTCATTGTTCTATATTTTACATGCTTATGATTTTTATCCTTGTTTACAATAGTTTTTTTGGAAAGATATTTTCTTTAGATGGTAGAAATGAATGTTGGTTTGATTGAAAATATTAATCCTACTAGACCACCTATTTTTTATGGAAATGTGTATGATTACTGTAGAGATCGTATGAAGACCTTTGTGATAAACAAAGGTGTAGAAAACAACATTATTTTAACTAGAGATTATAAGATTCATGATAAAGAACATAGTACCTTTACTAATCTAGAAAAGGTGGAATACCAGCTGATCTTTAAGGTACGAAATACTTTGCCTTATTTCATGACTAGAAACATATACAACCAAATTTCATACTGTGAAGATGCAAGTAGTATTTGGAAGAATCCTCTAGTAATACACTTTGGATCTTCCAAATTCATTGAAACTAAACGAGTTGAGTATCATGGTTTCTTATTTTCTTATGGAGAACCTATACGAAAGGTACAAAAAAGATTCATGACCATTGTCAACAGATTACAATAAATGGTTGAGAAAGGTCTATATGAGAAATCTCTTGTAGACAAAATAATAGACATTATTCCTAATGAATGGGAATCCAAGAGGACAACTATAGATGAAAATAGAAAATTTACTCATATTTCCCTTGATGAGCTATTTGGAACCCTTATTTAACTTGAAACCAGACTGAAGAGGGATTCTAATAATATTAAGAATAAGAATGGAAATGGAATTGTTTCATTTACAACAACGTCAAATCATATGAAAGCCAAGAAACCTGAGATATTTACAAGATCTAAATTTATGAAGGTTACTATTCAATCTAAATCTAGTGAAAGTGAAGCTTCATAAAATGAGTTATCCAATCTTGCTTTTAGGATGAACAAGATTGGTGAGAAGAAAGACTTTCAATATAGATATAATAAGAAAGATATAAAGGACAAGAAAGACATAGAAATCAATTGTTATGAATGAAAAAGATCAGGGCATATAAGGAAATATTGTCCTATGATTAAGAAAAATGATAGATTGGAAAATCATTCTAAGAGTAATAGAATGATGTTCTACATAGATAAAGCTAAGAAAGTTTTCAAAGATAATGACACCTGGAGTGCCAGTAGTGGATATTGTTCTGATGAATCCTCAGAGAATGAATCTTATTATCAGAAGAATCATGGTTTAATTTCCAAGTTACCTATTGAAAATCATTGTTTAAAGGCCAAGGTACACAATGCTGAATCAATAACCAATATATCCATGAATTCTAATTATGGTGATAGTAAATATTATGAATCTTCAGATGAAGAATCTTCTTTTGATGCATATAATACTTTACCTACTTATGAAGAAGATTCTAGGTTTACTATGCTTCTGGAGAAAGAAAATTATAATGTCAAGAAAAAGTTTGATAAGGCAAATTCTAGAATTTTTATTCTTACTAAAGATGTATCAGATCATTCTAAAGATCTTGATATGAAAATTTATGATTTTGAAAATATTTCAAAAACCCTTGAGGATGTTAATTCTGAGAAAGATAAACATATCAAGGATTTAGAAAAATTAATTTCTAAGAAAAACATTTTAGAGACTAAATCTAGTGCTAAAAATAATTTTTTTAGGATAAAAACCTATTTATTAGACTAAATTCAGAAATATTTTCCTTGAGGAAGTGTTTGAAAAACTATACCTGGGTAAAGAAATCTTTGTCAAGATGTATTCCCAAATTCAACCTATATGGAATAATTCTAGATTTGGTTATACTCTTTCAAAACCAGATTTTAGTAACAATTATTTGTTTCCTCAAGTTACTCCATTCTACACTAAGTGTCAGTGTGGAGGTCATTGGGAAAAAATTATTCCCTAAACAAAACTCAGTCTATAGGATTTCATAATGCTTATTTTTCAAAGAAAATGTGGATTCCTAAGATATTACATTCTGAAATTTCTAGATACAAGAATGTTTGAGTTTCGAAAGTCTAACACTATTAATTTTGGGAATGAAAATATTTTACCAACAATAATACATGGTACATGAATAGTGGATGTTCTCGAAACATGACTGGTAACAAAATATTATTTTAAAAGATTATCAAGATGATGAGAGGAAAAGTAACTTTTGGATATAATGCTCTGGGAGAAATGTTTTGGTATTAGTAATATTTTTCTTCCTGAAAAAACATTGATTTAAAATGTTTTATTTTTTAGGGGTCTTAAGAACAACCTTATTAGCATAAGTCAATTATGTGATGAAGTTTACCTTGTGAATTTTAGGAATGACAAGTGTTTTGTACAAAATTCAAAGGAAGATTTTATTCATTTTTTCAATAAGTAAGAATATTTATACACACAAAACATAGAAGACCGTAGATTCCAAGATCTACCTTGTCTTGGTGCAGTGGAAGATTATTCTAGGTTATGGAATTGAAGGTTAGAACAATGTAACCTTTGGAACTTATGCAAACTCTTTATGAAAATACTAGTTAAGGATATATCGAAGCTTATATTTAATTATTTAAATGTTTGTGATCATTTTCAATATGGAATGAAACATAAATAAAGTTTTAAATCAGTCGTTGAATTCTCAACCACTGATGCCTTACAGTTGGTGCATATGGATATTTCTGGTCCAATGAAATCTGGAAGCATTAGAGGCAAATATTATGTATTTTTATTAGTTTATGATTACACTAGATTTATTTGGGACTATTTTCTAGCTAAGAAATCTAAATCTTTTTTTGATTTCAAAAGTTTTAGAGCCCATGTTAAATATGAGAAAAACCTTCCATAGAAAACAATTCATAGTGATCATGGAGTAAAACTTCAAAATTATGATTTTGAAACATTTTGTAGTAGAAAAGTAATTACTCATAACTTCTCAGCACCATGAACTCCTAAAAAAATGGAGCTATTGAATGATGTAAAAAGATTCTTCAAGAAATAACAAAAACCATATGGATTGAATATTTGATAGCCAAGTATTTTTGGGCTGAAGCTATAAGTACTTCATGTTACACATTAAATTGAGTATTTATTAGACCTTTTCTTAATAAAACTCATTATTAGTTATGGAATGGTAGAAATCCTAGACTTTCCTAGTTCAAGGTTTTTGGTTACAAAGTATTCATTCTGAATACCAATGATAATCTATATAAATTATCACCCAAATCTGATGAAAGAATTTTGTTAGGCTACTCCACAACCTCTATGGATTATATAGTTTTCAATAAAAATACTTGTACTGTTGAAGAAACAGTAAATGATAAATTTGATGAAACCAATCCCATTGTTTTTAAACAACCTCAACCTATATATGCAGATGTGTTTTCAAAAACTGATTATCAACCCTTAATAGAAGACTCTTCTGATAAAGAAAATGTTCAATACAATTATTTTGAAGAATTTACCCCAAAATACATCCTACCATATGTGTTAAAAAGGTTTTACAAAACCCAAATCAGTTGTTTCTTAAGAATCATCCAAGTGATAGTATCATTGGTGATGTAAATCAACCTGTAAGGTCTATAATTTCCTTAAGAAATAAAGTATAACATCTGGAATTTCTCTCCCAATTAGAACCAAAAATCACTGATGAACCATTAAGTGATGATTATTGAATAAAATCTATGCAAGATGAGCTAAATGAATTCAAAAGGAATAAAGTCTGGACATTGGTTGAAAGACCTAAGGAAACTTCTATTATTGGAGTAAAATGGGTTTTCAGAAACAAGTGTGATGAAAATGGAATCATAGTAAGAAATAAATCTATATTAGTTTCTAAAGTCTATAATCAATAAGAAGGAATAGACTATTAAAAAACCAATGCTCAAGTATCTATACTTGAATCTATTTTCATTCTACTTTCCTTTGCAGAATTTGTCAATTTTAATCTTTTTCAAATGGATGTTAAATGTGATTCCCTTAATCATTTTGTTCAAGAGGATGTTTTTGTTGAACAACCTCCTATTTTTGAAGATACAAAAAATCTTGAACATGGTTTCAAACTTACCAAAGCATTATATGTACTTAAACAAGCCCCTATAACTTTTTATTATAGACTCAAAGTGTTTTTGCTTCAAAATAATTATGATAAGAGAAATGTTGATCCAACCATTTTTATAAATAAATATATGGAAATTTTTTGGATTGATCAGCTTTATGTTGATGCCATTATATTTGGTTCAACTCAGCAATCTCTAAATGATTCCTTTATGGATCTTATGAAATTTGAGTTTGAAATGAGTGTGATGGGTGAGTTAACATTTTTCTTTGGTTTTCAAATCTCTCAAAAATCAGAAATAATCTACATATCTCAGCATAAGTATATTAATGTTTTTCATAAAAAGTATGGATATGACAAAACTAAGAGTATATTTACTCCCATTGGTACCTCAAATTCACTTGATCTTGATGAAGCTGGGAAACCAGTAGATTAATAATCATTTAGAGGTATGATAGGGAGTCTACATTACATAACAGCTAGTCATCCTGAAATAATGCTTTCAGTATGATTTTGTGTAAGATATCTGTCCAATCATAATAAATCTCATTTTAAAGTAGTGAAAAGTATTTTTCTCTACATAAAAGGTACCATGGATCTAGGACACTTTTATACTTCTGGAAATGATTTTGTTTTAAAAAGTTTTTCAGATACTAACTTTGGTGGAAGTAGAATGTATATGAAAAGTACATCTGGAACTTTTCATTTAAAAATAGATTCATTAGTTACTTGGTCATGTAAAAAGTAACACTCAGTAGCACATTCCACTGCTGAAGCTGAATATAGAGTAGCTGGAAGTTGTTGTGCTCAGGTATTGTGGATGCAACACACAAACATAGACTATGGTATGAGGTTTACCAAAACACATATAATGTGTGATTATACTAGTACCATTTCCTTAAGTAAAAACCCTACACATCACCCCATTAAAAACACATAGATATTAGACATCACTTTCTTAGTGATCACACACAAGAAGAAGATATCATTCTTCAATTTGTATGAACACAAGATCAACTTGCTGACATTTTCACAAAATCTTTATCCTCCGATAGATGTGAATATATTAAATAGATGTTAAGAATGATAACTGTAAGATAATATTCCACATTACCTTATTTTTGAAACCTATATCCTTAGAGTAAAAAAATCTATATTATATGGGGGTACATTTACTAATTAATAAAAATTTTCATAGTAAAAATTTTTCATTGTAAAATTATTTTATAATAAAGTTTTATTTCCATAATCAGATTTTATGAATCAATTTTATTAAAATTTTATTTTTTTTGAATCTAATGTTATTAAAGAAGAATTTTTCCCTATTATGAATAATTTTCCTAACAATCCAGAATGTATGATTTCTGTTCTACATTTTCATAATCATCTTTTACTAGTTGGTATTTTCTTTTAGTTTTAAATTTTATGAATTCATTTTTTTCCTTAAATCCAAATTTTTTTCATAAAAAACATAAAATGATCGGAATATATCAAAATCCCTCTTCGGTTATCATCTCAACCATCAGATTTTATCAGGAGTTTTTCATCCGATGGATCAACCATGAATGCTAAACCGTCGCATAAATCGCCTATATAAAGCCCCCTGATGGTTGTCCCACATCGGTCTTTCGAGATTTTACATACTGAATCTCTGCCTCTATATTTTATGGATATTCTGAATCATCAAAAGTTTCCTTAGTTCCAGATGTATACTAGAGCTTATCCTCAGAAAGAAATGTCAGCGGTTAAGGAAATCTCCAAATGGAAGATATATCGATAGAGGCTAGTTGATCAAAAATTCCTTGACATGTATGATTATATTGTTTCCAAAAACATTAAGCTGAATAGATGGGAGATCCATTGTATTTCGAAGCCGAAGGCACATGATCCGGTGTATCTAGAATTGATGGTATAGTTTCATTAAACAATTAGTTTTTTCAATGAAGGGGTGAAAGAAAATTTTTTTTCCAGTGTTATGGAAAAACCTATTCTCTTTCATACAAAAATTTTGCGAGTCTGATTGGTATTCCTTATGAAGGGGAAGCAGAGTTTTGTACCCAAAAATTACCTGATGAATCAAGATCATTTAAGAAGAATAAGGCAATATAATGTCTTGTCATGAAAGGAGTGAAGACTCTGAAGATCATTTATCTTTCTAGAAATCTGCGTATTCTAGAATTTTGGGTTCAAGGATTTATAATTACAAGGTATGGGGATATACAAACCCTGAAGGAGAGTGACATCTATATTTTGGATTTTATGGTGAATATAATGAAGATAAACTTGGTGAAGTATATCTTGGTAACAATTGAGAATATCAAGAATGGGAATCTAAAGTCTCAGATTATTATGTATCCAGCCTTTCTTTCAAAGATCATTGTTAATTTCCATAAGTCACTAAAAATCCCATGTCGTTCCAAGAAAAGAAATTACAAATTTATGTTGCTGAGAGACGACACCTTAAATAGAATGAAAAATGGATTTTCCAGTGAATATGGACAATTCTATGATCCTTTTGAAGATGAAATAGAAGCATTTTCAAAGAAGTCAAAAGTGGCTAAAACCTCTAAAATGGAGGAAGGAAGAGAAAGGAAAAGGAGATGGAAGAGAAATCAAAAACACCTGTAGCCAAGAAATCTCAATCAACACCTCTACAGCCAAAGAAGAAAAAATAATATCCTGATGATGTTTTGGCTAAATTTAGAGAAGATAAGAATAACCAGAATGAATGATAGACTCAGTTTGTATTGGACCCTACTAAAGAAAAAGAATTGAAAGAAATGGCTAATGAGAATCATGAAAAGGAACAAAAATAAAAGAACCAAAGGAAAAAAATTTGGATATTTATGTCGTTCAATATCTTCTCAAGGCTAATGAAAGAGCCTCTGAACAAATTCAGGTACCAGAATAGTTTTTGACAGAACAATTACCAGAGACTCTGGAAAAGAAAGTGGTGGTTCCAGAATCAATTCAAGAAGAAGAAATTTCTCAGAAAGTAGAAGAATAAATTCATGAATAAGATGGGGTGGAAGAATAAGGTAATGAATTTGATGATATTATAAAGCAAGTTTAAGAGTACCATCAGAATGAAAGTCCATTTGTAAAATTATCAATCCGGACTTCTCAAGCCAAATCCTCAAAAATTGAAATACCGGGAAAATATGAGAAGGGTGAATAGGAAGTGAATAAGCCAATAGATGATGAATGTAGTAATCCTGATTTTATTCATATGAATGATCTAGTGGCTAATGCAGAGATAGAAGACATTGAGGAAGAGAAGTTTTTTAAGATGTATGATAGTGAGCATAAATCTTCTAAAGAACAAGATATCATTCTGAGACCAGATAAAGGAAAGTAGGTGGTTGTAGTCACACCATGTAAAACCATAGTGAGGAAGAAATATGTTGATGCCTCATTAAAGAAAAAGCAGAGGATATAGAAAAATAATCCTCACCATCCAAACTTTTAGATTCAGAATCATCTTCACATGGGCATGATTTTTTTGTCCAGTCATTGAAGAAGCTGGTTAATACTATTCCGTTATTTACAAGCATAGATTCAAGATATCATATGCTACATCATACCCTAAATCAAAAGATAGAATTATATTCCATGGCAATGGATAAATGTGTTTCACTAGAAGTAGATTTTAAGTCTTTCCTCATCAGTTATGAGGACCATAAAAGATCATGTAATAAGATTACAAGCTAGTAAAATAATGTTATTAAAGAAATGAAATTTTTTGATGAATTTCAAGATAATGATAAAGATGGTTTTGATACTGAAGATGGGAAGATTAATGATCATTCAAATAGTTTTTGAGGAAATGATAAGTCTTGAAGAGACTACTCGGATGCAAGAAGTTATGGATTTGAATGGAATGCTAAATTCTATAGCTATGAATTAGAAGAGTGAAAGTGATCATAGAATGGAGATTGAAGACAATATTTTTAATCAAGAAGAACTCTTGAAAGCTCAGGAAGAAATTCATATGGATAAAAAAGAAAAAATGCATGCCTTAGAGAAGAAAACTGAAGATCGGGATCAGTTGATTAAGAGAGTATAAGAGGATCATGATATTCTCACGAGCTAAAAACTATTGTGAAGAAGCTGATGCCAAAGGACAAAGAGGGATAATTTCCTTAAAATCCAATATTTTTTTTGTATTTTCCTCATTGTACAAATACTTCCAATCTTAATGAAATTTTGTTTGTTCTCTATATTTTGGGTTGTTTAGTACTAATGTTTTCAGTACCAATTTTTTCCATTCCCTCTATTGCTTTTTGAAAATAACCAAGGCGAAGAAAGGAATGCTAAAAAGAATTCAAAGTAAAGAAGATAATTTTCTATGTAATTTGGAGTTCATCTAGAGGATAGTTCTTATCAATGATATTTTTCAAATGGAATAAAATGAAAAATCTCATTCAAGAAATCATTAAAATGATCCTTAGTGATTCCAAATCCAAAGGGGGAGTTAGTCGTATTCACTATGATCCATACATAAAGGGAAAAAAGTTTTTATTTTAATGTCCATAAAATTTTTAAGTCCTTAGATTCTTCTTAGTAAGGATGTTTTTGCTTTCTAAAAATGGAGAGATTGTTGAGTCAATAAGGTTTCCTTATAAATTTTCCAATTATTTATGTTTTGATAATAACAAACACTCTATATCAAGGAAAATTTTGTTTCCCTGATGATTTTCCTTAATAAGGAAAATTTTCCTTCCCCAAGGAAAATTTATCATATACTTGTTTTCATTGTTCATGATTTAGTTTCACTAAACATATCTATTTTTATGTATAAAGATAAAATTTGGTTTCATTTCTA
Source organism: Viscum album (assembly GCA_963277665.1). Taxonomy (NCBI): domain Eukaryota; kingdom Viridiplantae; phylum Streptophyta; class Magnoliopsida; order Santalales; family Viscaceae; genus Viscum; species Viscum album. The sequence continues at coordinate 1,345,384,342 of OY728148.1, read as the reverse complement.
AAACCTCATAATCCTATAAATACATAGATATAATGTATTCTATTTTCAGGTTCTGAATTCAGATTCTGAATTCTATGAAATTCAGATTCTGAATTCTTTGGAATTCATATTCAGAATTATCTGAAATTCAAATTCTGAATTCATAGAAATTCATATTCTGAATTCTATGAAATTCAGATTCGGAATTCCTTGAAATTCCGACTCTGAATTCCATATAATTCTGATTCCTAATTACTTAGAATTCAGGTTCCAAATTCCTTAGAATTCAGGTTCCTGATTACTTAGAATTTAGGTTCATAATTTCTTAGAATTCAAGTTACGAATTCCTTCGAATTCAGATTCCAAATTCCTTAGAATTCAGGTTCTGAATTCTTTAGAATTCAGGTTCTAAATTCCATAGAATTCAGGTTCGTAATTCCTTAGAATTCAAGTTCTGAATTCCTTAGAATTCATGTACTTAATTCCTTATAATTCATACTCCGAATTCCTTATAATTCATACTCCGAATCCCTTAGATTTCAGGCTCCAAAATTTATAGAATTCTGATTCTGAATTCCATGAAAAACGGAATCTGAATATCCATGAAATATAGACTCCAATATTTTATTTTTCATCATACTCTAAATGATACATTTGGTTGAGCAACCATATTTTACGTACTCATGTTATAGTTAGGAAATGATGTCATGCCTGCAAACCATTTTTTTCCATTTAAAAAAGGAAGCTTTATGGAATGTGGGAAACCATACAATTAAATAAAAACGATCATTCAATTCAAAATACAGCTTTCAATAATCTCATCACCATCCTGGTTCCCATGAACCTCGAGTCGAGTGCCTCATCAACTCCATCTTCAGTATTTTTACCACAATCATTCACCGCATATCCATCCAATAACTAGATTACAAATCAACCAACAGAACTCGAACAACACAAACTCATCAGTCGCTGGAATCTAATCCGGGAGATATGCAGTGAAACCAATGAAAAGTGACGAAGAAACAGACACACAAAAGATTAAAATCCTCAACCAGGTCACTAAAACAACTAGTCATCACCGACGAGAACCCATCGTACGTCGCCACCGCATCCCAAAACATCATACAGAACAAACATCACCTATTACATCAAATCACCAATGGTTACATAGAAAACCAATGCCCAATATCCATCAACCTCAAGACGAACATATTATCAGAACCGAAGATCCAGAAATTCATCACTAGATCATGGAAACATTGAGAGGAAACCATCACCGTTGCACAAACAGATCAAAATGAACCCTCATATCCCAAGCCAAATATAACTTCAAAAAAGATGAAATCAGAAGATATCACCAGACGCCGGAAGAATGTATCGCCGTGCAGATCCCATCACCTCCAACCAGTATGCACTCAGAGCCCATGATTAATCACCCACTGTGAACACTGTAGGAAAGTAGGATCCCCCAGGATGCAGGAACTCATAACTCAAACCCAGAAAATCAACACACTACCATTGGTGCCCTATCCAGCTTTGAGGGAGTCGGGCAAGAAAAAGCCAACATCGATGCAAAGGCCGAGTCCACGAAGCACCGCCACCATTGAGAATACACCACTAGATCTCGACGAGCATAGGGAGGTCACCACATCATCCCGAGGTGAAGCAGACGACATTGAGTGAAGAAACCCTAACGCGTTGTGCCCCTTACGGGCTCATAAACGATGTCTTATATTCTGTTTCTAACTAACCATTATTTGAGTGACATGTATATAGGTCCCTCCGAGATTCAAGGAAAAATATTACCATTGTAGGAGAGAAATGACCATTGATGAAAGTCCTATAAATAGGAGATCATTTGAATGAGCTCACAACTGATACACACATAATGAAATGTTTTATAATTCTAGAGATTACATGGTTGAATAGATTTCTAGAGAGAAAGACTCATGATTTGTGTGTACTGAACATCTTGTTCAATTTCTTCATGCAACTCTGATTATTTTTGTGTACAATAGAGGGCATCATTGGATAGGAAGACAGAGGTTCTAACTACATTAATGTTTGGGGACTTCGTTGATAAGTAAGATAGAGGTGATGACTACCATGATGTTCAAGGGCTTGTGGGGATAACAAGACATACTCTGGTATTCTTATTGAGGGATTACCCAGGTGTGGGTGTGACAGAATTTCTTGAAATTATAAATCAAGGGACCTTTATCCAAGGTTGTTGGATACCCTACTCTTTGGATTGAAAGATTCTATACTTGTTACTTGTATTTTATAAAGTTTGTTTTCTGCTACATTTTGATTAATAAGAAAAGTATAACTATCAAATAATTTTGTGTACTTGTACTCTGATTAGTATGATTCTATATACTTATGGTAGAATCATTTTCCCTGCATGCATTTCTTAAGTTTCATTTTTGGAACAATATTTCTGGAATCAAGCAAGTTTGTAGAACAAAGAGGTGTTGTGAATTTACCTTGTTTAACACTGTTAAACAATAGAAAGTTTGTATCAACTTTAAAAGTTCCAAATGAATTTTTAAAGGATAAAATTACCCCTCTTATATATTGAGCATCTACATCATTTTCATATCCTATAACTTATTTATTAATACTTTAGTAATATGATCTAATTTTTTAATAGTATTTTATTTTCAAAAATATGTTTTCTTTAAAAAAAATATATTTTTTAGAATAATATTTAAATGATGGAGATTTTGAAATTTAATTTGATAAAATAATTAATAGTTTTTAAATTATAATATCAAAATTAACTTTGGGTAAATTTTTTGAAATTTTTCGAAAATATTTTCATTTTAGTGAATAATGAAATATAATGTTTTTTATTGAAATTTGAATTTCCATTGGAGGTATTTACAAAGTAAAATTATATTATGAATCAGTTTAAAAATTTAATATTTTCCTTGTTATTTTAAATAATCAAATCATATTTTATGAAATGAATTTTTACAAAAATTTAGTATAAAAACATTTTCAATTTAGAAATTCCATTTTTAAAAACCAATTTTCTTAAATTTTGTTGATGTGAATTTATATTAAATTCATTAACATTGAATAAAAATAAAAAATGAATACAATAATTTTTATTAGTGGGCCCAAAATTTTCAAAATTTCCTCTTTTATTATTTTCCATTGTGAATAGTAACCTTAGTAATTATGTTTACCACAGTAAAGGGTAAATATGGTAATTGAGGTTAATAATAAAATGATATGGAAACAATGCCCCTAAAACATTCATTAATTTTATTTTTTGAGTATATATTTTCATTAATCATAAAATAATCAAATTTATGGCCTTTTTTGGATGTGATTATAACTTTTATAATATTTAATGTAATGAAATGTCATCAATTTCAGACCCTCATTTTTAATAAAAATAATATTTTTAACGTGGAGGTAAATAGAATATATACTGGTTCATAAAAATTCATTTCAAATATAATTAATTTATTCTCATCATTGTAATTCATTTTAAATTTCTAGTGAAGAAATTATTACATTAAATTAAAACACCAAACAAATGCAGTAATTATTCAACTAGTGAAAAAAGTTGATATTAAAAAGATTTAATGAAATATAATATGAGAAAAATAATCTGATCAATGAATTTTAATATTAATATAACATGTTTAGTATTGGATAAAATAATTTTTTTTTCTAATTTCAATTTACATGAAGGTGTAATTAAATACAAAGTAATCAAATGTTCAAAAAATTTATATTAGTGATATTTTCTAATAAATAATATTCTATTAGATGATATAAAATCCTGTAAAATTTTACATTTAGATATGGGATTTGTATATTTTTTTATCATTTCTATAATGATCCATTTTTGGGAAATTTTCAATTTATAGTAACTATAAATACCATTAATGTTTAAAAAGTTTTGTTCTCATGGTATGCGCAAAAAAGGGATAATAGTGGTTAAAACCAAAAGACAATGGTGAAAATGTGATCTATTTTTTGGGAAAATATTATATGCAATTATTTTGAATCATAATGTTTTTATGAATGTTTCATTTTGAATCTTTCTTGATAAAAATTTAACTTATTTTGAATTAATAGATAGAGAAATTCCAATAGTGCCCCTCTACTCTCTTATAAAAAAGAGTCAATTCATCGCATTTCATCAGACAAAAAATATTTTTTATCATCCGATATCTATATAAATACATTCAAAAAATCTATAAACACATTCTAGAGGCCTTATTTATGGAATAATACAAACCATCATAGTCTCAATGTGTTATGTAAAGGATGTTTCTCGAAGAAGAGGGGTCGTTCTTAACTGAGAATTTATATTTTCCTTTATCTTCAACATCCATAAAATATTACATAACCCTGATTATATAATAAATTATATAAAATAAATAAAATTATATTCTATTATGTTAATTATATAGCCTCTATCCATATCCAGCCTTTATCAAATATGAATGAAATCCATGGTTCTTGCGTACGGAAGACTACCACCACACGAACTAAAGTAATTCATTTTAAATCACCACAAAAAATTATTTGTTTTAATTATATAATTAATGTTTATATATGTTATAAATGAAAATGTTATCTTTGAAAACAAATAATATATGATTTCATTTATATATTTTCTAGTCACCAAAAAAAGATAATAACAGTTGTGCGTACGTGTGGACTACCACATCTAACTTTTGATGTTATTCGTTCATCATCACAAAGACAAATGGATGATATATATAAATATATTTCAATAATTTATGTTATATTTATTAATAATGATTATTATTTTATGAAAATATGTAACTAAACATCATTTCAAATTGATCATAGAAATATTGATATTTTTGATCATGCGTCCCGATGGACAACTGTCTCCAAGATTGTAATATAAATCATTATTCATTACCATATTTAATGGTTAGATTAAAATTAATTATTAATTAATTAAACTGAAAATTATTTCATGATAATTATTCTAGATATTGTGGAACAATGATCTACTTTGACCATATTTGATATACCGAATCTTATTTGAAATTGGGGACCAAATGTTCTCCACGTACTTGAAGTTTACGTAACAGAATATGTAACTGACCATGTCAATGAGATAAATGATTTAAAAGGTTTAAGGATAAGTTATTAATCCTATAATTTATTCTTAATAAATTTAATAATAGATATTAGTTTATTATATATATGTAATGGAAATTCATTAAAATATTTGTCCTAGATAATTAATTTTTTTCTCAATTCACTTTCATTGATGAATATTTTATTTTTATGCACCAAATTACATTTATATGGTTTATATAATACCCTAATTACATTTTATAATAGTAATTATTCATTATTTATGGTAGTTTATGTTAAATTTTGTGTTATTTCACCCATGGGTATTTGAATTGATTGTTAACATGTGGTAAATGGTTTCTTAACCCAATTTCCATCTGACGCGTTATAAACATTTTAGAAAAGTTATACAATGAGTTTGTATAAATTTATCTATAAATTGTTTAATTATTTTTTTCAGAATATTTTTTGTGGATTTACATTAGTGAAACATAATCTCACTATTTATTAATTCCTAATTCAATGATATGATATTGAAAAGGGTAATCCGTCTCAATTTATACTTCTTGAGTAAACCTCATTATGAAATGATCCTATATTATTTTATGATATGTATATAATTAACCATTGAAATTATATATCATAAACCTTCTTATTTTACTAACATTTATGTTTTAATTTGAATTTATTCTTTCTTGTGGTTTATGATTGAATAGTTCCCAAAGTGTTAAAGGATTTATGTTAAAATCTTATTTCTTTTTAAGTAAGTTTATTTTCAAGGGTACTTTTTGAGTAACCTACTTAATATTATTTATTATCCTATAGTTATAAATATGTTTTATAAGTTTAATTTTTATTTAATCCTTTATATGTTAAAGAAACATCAATTAAGATATTTCTAACTGTTATATATATTTTATTTTTTAGATCGTTAGTATTTATCTTTTATATTAATTCCTTCTAAAATATTTTCAAACATGTAATTTATACAGATAAATATTTTTCTACAAATGTTTTATATAACACTTTTACATATTTTCACAATATATAAAATAATATTTCTTAACATTTTTATAATGGGTTAATTTTAATTCCCTTCTATGAAACGTATGACCAGAATGTTTTTAAAATATACAACGTGAATGGATTTTCCTACTACCATGATAATTGTTTCCATATATATTTCTCTATAAGTTTCCAATTTTAATTTTAAAGAAAATATTTTACCTAGTATTTTTTGTTTTTTTATTTTTAAAAATTTATTTTCAATGTTAATTCGTTATTGTCTTCTAGAATATTTCAAATGGTTTTGTAATTGTATTTCCATTCATCAATATAAAAAACCCTAGATATAACTTATTATACATTATGGATAAAATGTAGTGACACCATACTCCTCAAATTTTAAGATTAATTATTTTTGTTTCAAATACATTTTCTTGAAAGAAATTTTGTTTCCATATGATAATCAACATGTGAAAGAAAAAAATTGATCTTCCTAGGAGTTTTATAATGAGATGCAAGAACTATATAGATTATTGTGCTAGGGATATTTGTTTTTACATAATGATATGGGGTTTAATTATAAAATAATGTTTGGTGAGACTATTTTATATATTCAGTGCATTGAAAAAATTGACAGTATTTACCAATTTGGTTTCTCTAAGTGCTTATTAGAATATACTGTAATGGTTATTCAAAATATAGGGTACAAATATCCCATTAAATTTTTCTTAAGTGATTCTTGGAATAAAATGTGATGGTAGTTCCAAATACTGGATGGATTAAACCAATAATATTTCTCTAAATAGATTTTGGGAATATACTAGGATGGTTATTCCCTGTCGGACTATGATGATTATTTCATGTGTAACTATGATGGATACTACAAGAATAATAGTTATGGATATTTTAAGTGAAAATGTTCTGGTTACTCAACATATTATTTTTATGTTTATTCCATATATTTGAGTGATAATAAAATGATACCCAATGTTATCTACATGTTTTATCTATTATTTTAATCGGGATTTTATGAAATTATTATGATTTCACAAGGTAAGGTAATGAGTTTATGTTTGAAAAAAATTATTTTCAACTTTTAATGGATGATAATACATAAGTTATTTATGATTCCATTTATCAATAATAACATCACATAGATCATAATTTTTTATTTCAATGAGACATGAATTTTTAAATCTTCATTAAATGATTTAACACCTCAAGTATTGATGAATATAAATTTTATTTTGTTATTCTCATAAACTATGATTATACATTCATCTCCTTATTATCATATTAGTATAATTGATAAAATTTAATTTCTTATGCTTATGTTTACACATACTGATAATTTGATCTCTCCTATATTTTTTCCCTTTTCTCCATGTTATTAAGATGAATTCTAAATGAGTTTTTATTATAATGGTTTCTTATGTGATTAATTTTTTGGGAGATATTGAATTCTTATCATTGAGTATGAAATGTTGGATATAATGGGGGATGTTGTTGATCCATATGAACCGATTGTTCATAGACCCTAATTATTAAGAATGTGTCCTAAATCTATAAAATTAGATACCTAAATGGTCCTTGGGAATGTAAGTGATAAAATATTTCCATTTTATGGTGTATGTTTTTCATGGTAAAAATTATTTCACATTTCTCAATATTAATGTTATAAATGTAATGATTTTGTTTTTAAAATCATATTCAGGACTTATTAGTCATGGTTATTAAATTTTTTGATAGAGCCAGGATTATATAACATTGTTTACTATGATTTTTTCGAGTTATATTTTCTTAATATTTATGTATAACATCATGGGATTATAATTTTAATGTTCACCATAATTTCAAATTCATAGATTCTCCTTTTGAGTTTTTACATTATGGAATATTATGGTGACTAATGATATTTCAGAAGATGTTTTAATTGGTTGACCTATCTAAAACCCTTAGGTTTAACATTAAGAATTGTTTTAGTAGTCAAGGATTAATTAAATTTTTGGTGAATATATGTTATTAATGTGTACTTAAGGTGATTATTTGAGGTAATACGATTAAGGCATTTCCTTTTTTGTTTATAAGACTTTATAAGTGTATAATTTTATCTATAGATAAATTTTATGTTTATATTTTAAGATTATGTGATAAAATATTTTGGATTATTGTATTATATGTTTTTTGGGAATATTTTTAATAATTTTAATTATAATTTATTATGGAATGATTTAGTTTGAAATTATGGTATTAAAAATTAATTCTATAGATTAATGTAATTTTTTATTCTTATGAAGGTTTATTTTTTTTTTCATGATTTATCTTACCTTATGATGATTTTTATTGTACTACACAAATTATAATGAAAATGGAAATATTTTATTACCTAATTATGGAAGTATATGATATGATTTAATTTCTATATGAACATTAATGTTCTATGGAAATTCTAATTGTATGGACAAAAATATGAGATTTTGGTGGAAACTAATTAAATTGTAGTTACGCTATAATTGTATTTCTTTTTTTCTTATTATAGATTATAATTTAATTCCTCAACTCTAGTTAAACAATATTAAAATAAAACATTATATGTTTACTTTTATTAAGAAGAAACCAAATTACATTTAACCCATCAACGATTTACAGTTTTGTGATAGTTGAATTTTTTCATGACCATATTATATATCACTCTCTACTAATTTATGAAAGTGTTTTTGGCCTTATATGTCAACACTTTCACTTATAATTAATATTATCTTTTTCATAATCCATGTTTTGGGTTATTTTAGAAGACCACAACTATACATCACATTCTCTCTTTTTATGTGGATGTTTTATTAACCATTTTAATGATATGGGATTTCAAAAAATGTATTTTGAAACTTCAACCCTGGGGTTATTGTGATTGAGAAACAAATATGAGGGCACAATTTAGTAAATTATATTTAATGTAATATTATAATATTTTTTCACAAAACACTATGTTATAGTTTACGAAATAAACATTATTGAGGGTAATCAAACCATGAAATATTGTCATTTAATTATAGTCATTGAAACATATCAATCAAAGGGGTGGGAAGGAATTATATTAACTAGTTTTTATAATATATATATATATATTACAATAAATTCAAATATATTTATCAAATATTAATAAATACATAGTAATTAATTTAATTATTTCATTTTATTCTTCAAAAACATGGTTTATTCAAGAATGATTCATATGTATTTTTTATAAGATTATATTCATTATCAGTTTTTTATAATTTATAAATTTTATTTAATGAAATAATTTCCATTTTTACATAAAAATATAATAATTAACATTCTGTTGATTTTGGGTATTTTTCTGAAATGATTGATTTTTTAGTGAATAGTAGAAAAATACAGATTTTTTTCGAAATGGTATTTTATTATTAACTATTTACAGAGTAAAACGTTATTTTTTGTTAGTATAAAGATTTTAGTAACTCGTTTTTTATTTAAAATAATCCATTTATGAGTTTTAAATGATCCTTATTCTTCAATTTATAAAAAAAACTTTTATATTTTAAAAGGATATTTTTCGGAAACACAATTTTCCATCTCATTTTTCTTGTATGGATTCAAATTATATTATGAAAATTCTATTTTTTGAATGTAGAAAATTTTAATACATATTTTAATTATTGATTCCAAATTTTTTATGTTTTTTTCCTTTTATTTTTAGTCATTTTGAATAGAAACCGTAGTAATTTGTTTACCATGGTAAAGGGTGGATCAGGTAATTATGTTTATTTATAAAATGATAATGACTAATAAATTAACATAAAAATATTATCAATTTTATTCAATTAGTATATATCATCAATAATAATAAAAATATCAAATATATATCCTTCTATTTTCCATTTGAATTTGATTATGACTTGTATAATATTATATATATATATATAAATGTTAAAAATTCCACACTCTTGTTCATAATAACAATAGAATTTTAAAAATTCTATAATCATAATATATGTTCATTACTAAATATTAATTTCCAAAAATAAATGATTTATACTCCTCATGATAATTTCTATTTATTTTTTAGTGAATAAATAAATACCTTAAATTCATACACACAAAAAATACAATAATTAATCAATTAATGAATAAAATAATATATTATATTAAAAATATTAAAAAAAAATAATTTGAGATAATTAGTCTGATCCATTAATTACATAGATTTATATAATATTTTAGGGTTTTAATAAACTATTTAGATCAAATCACATTTTTTTCCTGATTTTATTAATGTTAATGTAATGAATAGTTCTACAAACTATAATTCAAGATATTTTATAATAGTTAATAAATTATTAAATGATATAAAATTAAAAAAAAATTATTTAGCCTCATAATTAGGATATTGTTGATAATATACACTATTATACCTCAATGGGCCATTTTTATTTATTATAACTATAATGAACCTTAAATTATGAAAAACATTGTTGTCACAGTATGAGTGAAAACTGTTAATAGGGTGTTAAAACAAAAAAATAACTGTAGAATTTAATTTATCAATTTACATCCATTTGACCCTTGAACATTAATTTATATTAAATTAATACTTTAACATGATCAATGATTTCCTCTCATCTCTCTAATGAAAGGTCACCGCTTCTTCATATTTCAGCACACATTAAATCCCCCTTTGGTTTAGACAATATGAGTCCAAATCCCTTCATAAAATCACTCTGCATGTTTTGGAGGCCTTATTTTAAAAAAATGTAAATATTAGTGGTCTTAAGGTGTAATTAAAATGTGTTTTCTAAAGAATATGTATCTTTGTTGACAAATAATTTCTATTATAGTTATTCCTATACATCCTTCAAACATTACTTAATTGTACATATATATTAACACCATTATCTTACATATAATTATATTTTATTATGTGAATTTAATAACTTCTATGGTTCTCCAATCTCAATTAAATTGTAATGTAACTAATTTTTAGTGTGTATGGTGGACAACAACCTTATCAACCGATGCAATTCGTCTTACATTCCCACCTCTCATTGATATTTATAATTATGAAATTATTGTTTATATATGATATAAATGAAATATTTATCTTTATTAAAAGTTAATATATCATTTACTTTCATATACTTCTATTCAAAAAGAAATAATAACATTTTTATGCATATGTTCCGACAACCAACCCCATCATCATAGAAAAATTTAAAAGTTTCTCATGTTTACATATGGGCTATCATCACAATGATTAAATGAATCTGTCTTGATAACAATTTATGTGTAAAACTAATAATTATTTCATTAATTTTTTTATGATGATAATTTTATAATAATCAATTTTTACTAAATTCAATACATAGAAGCTATTTTGAAATTTTAGACTGAACATTCTCCATGTACTTGATGTGGACATAACTTATTAAGTAATTAACTATTTCATTATTATAATGAAATAAATGTATTAAGAATAAATTATTAATCCTATAAATATTTTTATGAAATTAATTAATTTATCTAACTATATTATACATGACTTAATGAATATAAATTTAATATATATATTCGAGTAAATGGATTTCATCTGAATTTTTTTAGGTGTATTTTATTCTTATGCACCTAATTTGATTTATATAATGAATATAATTATACTTATTCATGTTATAATAGTATTAATTTAATATCCATGGCATGTTAATTGGAAATTTTAATTATTTTACCTAAGGGGATTTAATAATAATATACAATGTAGTAAAGGGTTTCATAACTCAATTTTCATTAGTTGGATTATAACTATTTTTTATAATAATATAACATTATTTTGAGTAAATTTATCTCTAAATTATTTATTCTATATTTACAAATTTTATTTTGGATTTAAATTTGTTAGACACACACTCTCCAATTATTAATTTTCAATTCAATAATATACACCTTTTAAGTGTAATTCCTCTCAAATTCGCTTTCTTTGGAACAACTGTTTATTTTTTGAACCTATTTTATTTTTTGATGTATACATATTTCACTATTTACATAATAATTCATTTATTATCCTATTTTAATTATATTTTATATTATATTTGATTTTAATCTTTCATGGGGCATATGATTGACATATTACCATAAGATCAAAGGATCTATGTCATAATCATTAATCTTTTTAAGGATTGATTAGGTTCAAGGTTATTTTTGGAGTAAATTATATGATATCATTAATTCTCCAAGAGTTATTATTGTTTATTACAAGTTAAAAATAAATTTCATTCATTATTTATTAAATAATCATCATGAAATTTTGTTGTATGTGATCTCATTCTTCTATTTTCTCATAAAGTGGTAATCATTTTCTTCCATGTCCATTTTTTCTATAAAACATAAAAAATTGAACTTTTATTCAAATAAATAATTTCTTATTGTTATTTTAAATGATATTTTTACATACATTTTAATGTATTTAAAAAGAAAAATCATAAAATTTTCAAAATGGATAACATTTTATTCCCTTATTCAAAATTATTTAAAATAAAGCTTTTAAAACATATAACATAAAAACAATCCATTGTTAGGACCATTATTTTATTTGATTATTACTTTATATCATTATATTTGTGTTTTTATGTAAATATATTTTCATATTGTTTTGGGAATTTTTAATTTTTAAATGTTATTTTCAAAATAAAATGGTTTATTTTTCACAAGGATATTTACAATGATCTTTTAATGGTACTTATACTAATCGATATCAATAACCCATGATATTATATATTCCACACAATGTATTAATTTTTTTTGATATCATTATCATTATCTCTATGGACGGATTATGATTGTTTCAAATATATTTTCATAAATGTATTTTCATTCCGCAGTTTAATCATTTTATGAATGAAATTAGTGATGTTTCTATGAGTGTTTTATTGACATCAAAGCTCTATATACTTTATAATGTTATATTTATTGGTAATTTATTATGATGTAGTGTTGTTCCAATATTAACCAATGTTAGGTGAGACAATTATAGTTCTATAATTCATTGGGTAAAGGTATGTAGTGAAGAAATTAGGTTTCTACTTTTTGTTTATAGGAATGTACTATGATATTTATTCTAAATATAGGACAAAGTTAACCAATTGGGTTTCTACTATGTGTTTGTATGAATATACTATGATGGTTATTACAGTAATGGGATGTAGTAAACCAATTAGGTTTCTACTAATAGATTTTAGGGATATATTCTAATTTTAATTCCTTGTAAAACCATGTTGGTTATTTCAAGTATAACTATTAGAGTTTCTACAATTAAATCCATGATTGAAAATTTAAGTGTAACTATGATGGATACTCCATGTATAACCATGTTGGATATTCCATATATAAGAGTGATATAAAATTATTTCACATTTTACATATATTTTAAATCTATGATTTCAATGTTTTTTTGAAAATATTATAATTTTTTATTATACATTAATGAGTTAAATATTAAATGAAAAGCATTTTTTCTTCTTCTTATGGGTGAAAATCCATAGTTTCTTAATAATTTTTATGGTCAATATTGGCATCACATGGATCATCATAACTGATTATAATGACAATTTCCTTTTTTAAAACATTTTTCCATGATTGATAATACTTTTATTTATGGTTATGGATTTAATTATTTTATTCTCATACACTATGATGGTATCATAATACTCTTATAATAATCTTACACTCCGGGATGAAATTCATTTTTTAATTATTAGGTTTCCCCATACTCGTCATTTGAGATCACCCTTATTCTATTTCATTTTCCACGAGTTTTGAAGAAGGATGATAAATAATTTTTGTATAGAAATGATTCAAATGTGAAGAATTTTGTGGGATATGATGATGGAATAACATGGCATATAAAAATATGGGTATAGTGGAAGATAATGATGATCATTATGAAATAGGTTTTTATGAGACAATATTTATAGGTGTTTCTCATAATTCTCTAAAACCATAAACCTAAAAGTTCCTTAGGTATTTAAGTGATAAAATATTTCATTCTGATGTTGTATGTTTTGGATTGAAAATATTTGGTTATATTTTTTAGCATCAAAGAAAAAAATGGAAATTTTATGTTTTTAGAACATGATCTTAGTGTGTGGGTTCTTGGTTGTTAATGTTGGTATCCATTTCATGTTTTGATAACTTTTGAGAGTAGGATGATTTAATGAGAGGTTATATTAAGGGTTATGTATACCAAAATGGGTTTATAATATATTGGTTCACTATATGTTCAAACTCTTTAAAATCCCTTCTTGGTTTCTATGTTTTGGGTTTTTTAGGTGACTAAGGATATTCTGGGAGATATATTATTAGGTTGAGTTATATGGAACCATCAATCTTATCCTGAATTATTATCTTAGGACTCATGTTTTAATTACATATTAGAATATTTTTAAATTTTAATTTTAATTTATGGTGGTTTTTAAGAATATATGATTAAGACATATACCCTTTTTTGTATATGATATTAAAAGTGACTAATGTAATCTTGAGATAAATGTTAAATTAATATTGTAAGAATATGTGATAATATAATTCTGATTGTTTAGGATCAAATTATGATGGGATTATTTTAATATATTTTATAGTTAATTATATATTGAAAGAATTTTTTTGAACATTAGGTATTATTGTATCTTTTTGAAGATTAATGTATTATTTATTCTTATAAAGGCTCGTTCATTTTTTCGAATTATATTAACTTTTTCAAACAATTATGATTTTTTATAATGTATAAAGATAATATAATTGTATTTTTATTCTTTTATGGATGTATATGGTTTGATATAAATTCTTTAAGCATAAAAAATCCTCACAAATACTATTAGATAGGAGAAAAAGAAAAGATTATGGTGAAAATTGATTGAAGGATGAAATTTTACTTATAAAGTTTGTATATTCTAAAATTTTATTCATATTTATAATAAATTAATTCTTCAACTCTTGGAATCATTACCTCAAATAAAATAATTTAAACTTTTACCTTTCCTACTGATAATTAAATGGTCATTTATCTCATCACCAATATACAGTTTTGTAATGGTTAACTCTCTTATGTCTATTTATATATTAATATCTATTAATACTTGGGAATTATCTTTCTCTTTCATGTAATAATTTTATAACAAACTAACATTATCCTTTTATGAAGCATAATTTTGGCTTCCTCCATTTGACAATAACACATCTTGTTTTTACGGAGACAATGATTAAATTTATAGGATAAAATTTATTAAATTTTGTTATAATTTAATTTCCCAAAACATTAAATATAATGACTAAGATTTATATTATGCATTATACGCAACACTAATCGTAATCAAACTGCAAAATATTGTTATTTATATATTATCATTATAACCATGCTGTTAGATTTGGATGCATGGATTGGATAAAATAATTTTCATAAATATAAATATAAATTTTTTACAATAAATACAAATTAATATTTAGAAAATATGAACTCATTTTTTTAGTAAATCCATTTTATTCCTCAGAAATATGTTAACTTATGAATTATTTTGACACCATTTTGTGAGAGAACATTATAACTAATTTTTCAAATAATAATAAATTTTATTTCATGAAGTAAAAATACTCATTGAAATTAGTATATACAAATTATCTTTGGGTGAGATTTTATATTTTTATAAAACTTTATATTTCTCAGTGAATTGTTAAAAATGATGATTTTTATTGAAAACCATATTATATTTAATGTATTTAAAATTAAAATTATTTTTTCAATATTTAAAAAAAATTAAATTAGTTAATTTTTATTTAAAATAATCAAATCATAATTTTTAATTAAATTTGATAATTGATTTTTTATAAAACATTTTATATTTAAATTAGTTATTTCTCTAAAAATCTATTTTGTCTCATTTTTCTGGTTTGTTTTTAAAATAAAAAATTCCACTTCTATTTTATGAATTTTAAAAAATATATTATATATTTGTAATCATTTTTTTCATATTTCTTAAAATTTACCAATTTAGTTTTGGTAAATATGAATAGGAATATTAGTAATTTAGGTTACCACAGAAATAGATAAATTGGGTCGTTAAAGATAAAAATAAAATGATAAGAAAAAGATAATGACCCTATCACTTGAACTAATTTTATTAGATTATTATATATAATAAAGAATCCACTGATGTTATAATATATTGACTTTTTTGCATTTGAATGCAATTATAAAATTTATAACTTTTATGTAAAACAAATTCAAAAATTTCACACTCTTATTTTTAATAACTATAAAATTTTAATATTGGGATAAACAGAACATATAATAAATTATAAATATACATTTCAAATATAAATTATATATATTCATTATAATAATTTATATTTACATTTTATTAATGAAATAATTAACATATAGACTTAAACAAAGCTAATTCAATAACTAATCAATTAAAGGAAAAAATCAAATAAATGATATGAAACATTTTAAACGTAATTGTTTTATATTTTATGAAATCCATAAATTTGATAGATTAATATAATAGTTTATGCACATAATGAAAGTTTATTTTTAATTTTTTTTATTTAATTAATTAATCTCAATGTAATGAATAATATAATAAATTGACCATGATGGTATTTTACAATAAATAATATTTAGTTAATTATAAAATTTTTCTAAAAATAATATATTCATTAAATTAATTAAGATAATGTTAGATATATTAATCATGATCCATTTATGGTCCTTTTATATTTTATTAAAACTATAATGACCGTCCAAGAGTAAAAAACCATGATGTCACACTGGGTGTGGAAAGGGTTAATTAACGGTAAAAACCCAAATATAAGTGTTAATATTTAATATAAACATGTCCAAAAATTATTTTATTATATTAATTGTAATAATAATTATTTTCAATTTAAATTATATTAAATATTATCTATTTATAAATAAAAATTAATTTATATTAATTTAATATTTTAATAAATTTCAAGAGTTACACTCCCATATTTTATAAAATGGATCCACGTATTCTCATTTATTTGCACATTAGACCCCATTTAGGTCACTTAGTATCTACCCATGATCTTTAATTAAAACCATATAAATGTTATAGTTTCTTTATTTATGAATTAAAATAATTTTTATCGGACTTATGTTGTTAAGAAAAGAATGTTGTTCAAAGAAGAGGTATTGTTTTAAACGGAGTATTTATGTTTTTCTACTTCTTCATCATCTTTAAAATTTTACATAAACATTATTATAATAGTACATCCATTATTTAAAAATACTGAAACCGTATTATGTTACTTTAATAGCCTATATCCATTTCAATCCTACATCAATTGGGAAAGGAATTCATCATTGGTGTGTAAGACGGACTATCGCCTCACAAATAGATGTACATTTTCTTCCATCACCACCTCTCACAGCTGGTTATAATGATTTAATTAAGTATTATAAATTATATTATTTCAATATATAACATTATAAAAAATAATATATCAATTACATTTATACACTTCCATTCACAAAAAAATTATAATGGCGTTCGTGTGTAGGTATGGAGTACCACTTCCATAAAGGGATTTGATTCATTTTTCCACACCACATGACTTGGATGATATATAAAAGTATATTTTAATATTTATTATCATATAATAATTTAATTATAATTTTATAAATATAAAATAATATTTAACTTATTTCCATAATGATCGTTGAGAAATGAAAGTTTTACTCTAACGTACGTATAGATTAATGAATCCATTATTATGTCTTGGTTAATTTTTAAGTAACATATTTAATGGTTGGATAATATATAATTATTAATTTATAAAATTAGTATTATTTCATGAATGTTATTATAGATATTATGGATCAAATTCCACTTTTTACTACTCTAAAATGACAAATTATTTTTTTAAATTAAGGACCTAACATTCTCAATGTACCGGACTTGGACTTCACAAGTTAACTACATAACTATTTGATTTATATAAATGAAAAAGGGTATATGGATAAGTGATGAAAGCTATAATATTTTATTTAGAGTTATATTAATTGATATAATATTATTATATGGGTTTTAAAGGATACAAATGGAAATTTTGGACTCAAGATAACAAATTTCACCCCAATTTAAATTCATTGAGTCATATTTTATTATTATGAACTTTATTTCAATTAAATGGGGTATATAATACCCCTTATACATGTTATATTATTAATAATTCATTATTAATGTTATATTTATTTTTAATTTTATTTATTTCAACAAGGGATATTTTATTTGGAACATATCAGGTTGTAAATAATTTATTACCTCAATTTCCATTCATTATGTTAATACTCTTTTTTGACTTTTTGATTCCAAAATTATGTAAAATTTGAAGAAATTTTTTTTTATTCAAAATTTATTATTATTTTTCATCATTTTTTATTTTTACACATAATCTCTACATTTATTAATACATTGTTAAACTATTTGATCTTTATAGTGGTAATTCCTCTAAAATTCTCTTTCATTGTGACATAATTTTTTGATATTAACCTATATTGTTTTATGAAGTGTATAATATACCTCATTTACTTAATATATCATGAAACTCATTAAGTTAAAAAATTTCATGTTTATTTAATGTTATCCTTTTGTGGGGCTCATGATTTAAGAGCTACCATTGTGAAGAAAGTTTTATGTTAAAATCAACTTTATTTCTTTGATTATTTATGTTAAAATTTCATTTTAGATGGAATTATATAATTTTTTTATCATATAGTAATGAATTCCTTAAGATGTTTTATTTTCATTTCTTCCCTTATTGGTGAAAGAAACATCAAAAAATTAATTTTTATGTGTTAAATATCTTTTATTTTAATTTTGAATAGGAATCTCTCACTTCTATATCAATGTTTTCTAAAATGTTACCAAAAAATGTAAATTTATAAGAAATCTTATTTCCTGAATATATTTTATATTATGTGTGTAATTATTTTAAAATGTTTAAAAAAAAGTTTTTGTAGTCTTTTCTTATGGGGACTTTTTTATTCCTTTTTTCAAAAAATAAAAAAATTGTTTTTTAACATTAACAATTTCAACTGACATTATTATCATTACGACCATTGTTTTCCATGAAACTTCCATTATATGTTACCATTATTATTTTAAAATATAATTATTTTCACAATATTTTTTTTATTTTTATTTTACAAAATTTATTTTGAAATTGAAAAGGGTTTTTCCTTAGAAATATGTTTAGTGATAATTTAATGGTATTTTCATTCATTAATGTTAACAACCATTGATTTCAATTATTCTCTAATGTGAATATTTTGAATTGACACTAACATAATTATTTTTTTGAATGGATTATGTTTTTTATGAAATATATTTTTATGAGTTTAATTTCCTTTATATTGGTTAATCAACTTTTTAATGTAATCTTAGATGTTTTTACGAGTTTTATAATGAGATCTATGCTATATGAACTTCATTATGTTATGGTTCATTGGAATTGTTTATGTTGATTTGAGGTTTTATTATAAACCATGTTTGGGAGAGACCATTACAGCTCTCTAATTCATTATGTAATGGGAGAGAGTAAACTATTTAGGTTCCTCCTAATAGATTATGAAAATATATTGTAATAGATGTTATAAATATAGTATAAATTTAACTGGTTATTTTTATCCTGAGATATTATGGAAATATACTGTGATGGTTATTCTAAATATAGGAATGATTTAACTAATTTGGTATTTTATAAGAGATTATGGGAATATACAATTTTTTATACCAATTATAACTGCAATGGTTATTTCGAGTGTAATGATAATGGTTACTACTAGTTTAACCATGATAGTTTTTTGAGTGTAACAGTGATGGTTACTCCATGTGTAACTATGATTGTTATTCTATATATAATTGTGATATAAAAGTGTCCCCAAGTTACCTACATGTTATATCATTTCTTTATATGGGTTTTAATGAAAATATTATTATTATTTAAGATATGTTAATGATTTTGTGTTTAAATAAAATTATTTTCTACTTCTTCTGGGTAAAAATAAATGGATTTTTAATGATTCCTTTAACAACTATAGACATCACAAGGCCAATGACTATTTATTCCAATGAAACATACATTTATTAATTATTTATTCAATTATTGATCATACATGTATTTATGGGTATGAATTCCACTTTTTTATTACCACTTTCTATGATTATGTCATCATTCCCTTACGCTCATCATCCTCTCAAAAACAACATTCAATTATTAAAGCTTATATCGACCCATATTAAACATTTGATCTTACCATTATTTTCCTTCCTTTCCCCCTCTTATTATAATTATTTAAAATGACTTATTTATATAATGGTTTCATATGTGAGTAATTTTATGGGATATATTGATAACTTATCATGGAGTACAAAAAATAGTTATACAGGGAGGTTATGTTCCTTTTTATCATCCAATTATTTCTGAACCCCTATTCTTAAGAGTTTTTTTCTATATTACTAAAATAAAAAACATAAATGTTCATTAGGAATTTATGTGATCTAATATTTATTTTATAGTTTTCATGTTATGAATAGAAAAATTTTGGACACATATACTAGTATCAAATTTAGAATTGTAATTTTTATGATTTTAGCACGAGATCTGGGTGTGCGAGTATATGGATATTATAGATGGAGACTCATAAAATATCCTATGAAGAAGATAATGAATGAAAAAAAATATCAATTTAAAATATGTCAAATAATTTTTTAGAAAAATACTAGGGAATTTATTAAAGGAATTGTAATTTTTTATAGAATAGGTGGACATAAATCATATAACTTCTTATTAAAATGATGTATTTAGTTAACATGATTGAGGAAGAAAATTTAAATAAAAATATTAATTAATAAGTTTTCTTGTAAATTTGTTTTTAAATATTATCTTACATCATGTATATCCTATTGGAAATCGTATTTAATGTTTTTGTAAAAAACATCAGTTGGTAAATTTCAGAAAATGTGATCATTTCATAACCCACGATATCAGTATATATATTCAATAAATTAATATTAAAATTGATAATGTTATTTATATAAACTAAAATTAATGTCATTTTACATAATTATTCATTATAATATCATTACGGAAACATATATGATATCTACATATG
Source organism: Viscum album (assembly GCA_963277665.1). Taxonomy (NCBI): domain Eukaryota; kingdom Viridiplantae; phylum Streptophyta; class Magnoliopsida; order Santalales; family Viscaceae; genus Viscum; species Viscum album. The sequence continues at coordinate 1,345,363,068 of OY728148.1, read as the reverse complement.
ATATTCAAATTCATTAAAATTGATCAGAATTAATATTCTAAACAGTTAATGTATTGGAAAGATATTGTTAAATAAAAGAAGATTGTTATTATATTTATTATTTTCTATTAAAATTTAAATATATATATATATATATATATTATAAATATAATTAGATTAACACAATATTTTATTAATTTATAATATAAAAATTATCTTAGTATGAATTTTTTCTATTTTTCTAAAAATATTGATTTTTACCCAAAAATCCAGTATATAGGAAAATTATTTTTTCCATTATTTTATCAATATATAATATTAACATAAAAGGTAAAAAAATTAATTGATCTAATATAAAACATTGTAATAAATTTATAAATTTTAAAATATTATTTGAATATAGAAAACTCATGGAAATTTTATTAAACTAATGAAAAAGGTTATAGTAATAAAAAATATAATTTATATATTTTCTTTTAATTGATTAATATTTTGGTAAAATATCATCATGTATTTATTATATTTTCACTTAATAATTATTATTTTTATAGTAATTCAATTACTATTAAGGAAATTACAACAATTTGGTGTATAGGATACAATAAAATAAAGAGAATCAACATAATCTAAAAGTACTCAGGGAGAATTATACCTGATACCTCACATAAGACCCGTTAAAATAATTTTTACTATAATATACTCTTGGTGGATTAATATCAATAAAATACATATTAATAAAAAAATATATCTAATAAATCAGTTTTATGTTTAAAAACACACATTCATTTTTATGAAAAAAAGAATTATTTATTTTTAATATAAACTTGTAATTTCTATTATTTATGAAACTAAATATATTGAATGGATCCCATATTTTAAATATTCATGTATAAATTTTTAATGATGATTTACTTATATTTTAATTAATAAGTTTATTACCCTAATTAATTTTTATTTTAGACTAATTAGTTTTTGACCGTGTAATGTAATACAGAATAATTTTCCTTAATTTTACATGGCCTATGAGCCATATAGGTGTATTTTTTAGGTTTGAAATTCATACCTACATGTATTATCAAACGTACCTTACCTAACACACCTAAATTTCATTTCAATCCATTCCTCCTCCTAACATAAAATTCTTTTCAATGGAATATAAACATTCCTTCACTTATAAAGTGGGAAATCCCACTATTTTAGGGTATAAACATTACTTATATTTTTAGGCCCAAATTCTCTATTTTAGTCTTCTTATAATAGTATCCAACAAACCTAAGACTTATTCATTCTTCAGTTATAAAAATCCCTTAATATCGAAGAAAAATTCCATGAAAAACCAAATTTCTGGATGTGAACATTACTCTCTTATTAGTATTTATTTTTTATATTCCTCTTCCTGATCTACCATTAAATTATTAAAATAATTAATTCATAATCATATATATATATGTATATTAATATCATTTTTTAATGCATCATATATTTTTCATTACTTTTTTAGAACCTTATTATAAAAAACAAATTGATCTTTTGTTTGTAGGGACTACTTCCACCAAAACACAATTGGGGTTTTCTAAATCACAGTTTCTTATGACAGGTATCAAGGATGTGTTTGTTGAATAATTATTTTTTCTATGTAACTTATATAATTTTTAAATGATTACATTCTACATTTACCTTAATTTTATCCATTCTAGGAATGTCTTATGGATTCTTTAAGGCCATATGAGGCCTCCGTCAAGGTGATCATTTGTCTCCAAGCTTCTTCATCCTCACCCAGAAGGTATTTAGTAGGCTCATTCTTAGAATCATCAATAATGGCGATATTATTGCATACTGAAGGAGTATGAAGGCTATGACCATCTCCCATCTTATGTTTGCTGATGATACCCTTGTGTTTATTAATGCTGGAAAAATTCTATATATGGTTTGAATAGGATTTAGGAAGAGTACTGTTACTGGAGTGGCCAACATCTCAACAAAGAGAAAAGTTTCTTTTTTATATCAAACAAATTCTCCCCATGTCGGATTCCTGATATTCAAACTAACCTTTCCATGCAAAGAGGATGTTTTCCCATGCACTACCTCGGGGCTCCAATCTCCCCTGCGAGACTTTAGAATCGGGACTTTGAATTACTTACCAATAATATTTCTAAATGCATCTACAACTGAAAAAACAATTATTTATCCTTTGGTGGTCCTATAGCTCTCATCAACAGTGTGCTTTTGGCTACTCCAATTTATGCTCTTTCAGAAGTTAAGGCTCCAAAGGGTGTTATCTCCAGCATTGAAAAACTTATGACTAGCATCATCTGGGATCCTCTTGCAGAAAGGAAATAACATTGGTCCTCTTGGAATAATGTGTCTTGTCCTACTATAGAAGGTGGTGTTAATGTGCGTAGTTTAGCTGACACTCTTAGTAGTATTCAGGAAAAACTGGCTTGGGAAATTGTGGATCAGAGTAACCTTTGGTGGAAAACTATACAACATCTATTTTCCTTCCAATCCTCGGTAGAGGTAAGGGGTTCTATTTTATGACATAATCTTCCACAAATCATCTCTGAGCTTCATTTCCACTCACAACGGATCATAGGGAGGGGTAACATTTCCTTCTGGGGTCATAACTGGGTGGGGAGAGTGTTGGGCTTCCCTGGTTGCCCTGCTCCTTCAATCTCCTTTCGGGAAGCCATCTTGTACCCTCGACTTATTAATAAAGTGATGGATGAGGAGAAGAAGTCCCTTTTAAACCTCATTACCCTTTTTCTGGACCCAGACCAGTGTGTCTTCACTCTTTCCTCCCCGTGGGATTTTTCTTCTCGGTACTTTCGATGTATTAGAAGCACTGCAGAAGAGTCGTATGACTGGAACAACCTTCTGTGGAATAGAGCTTTACCCTCGAAATAAAATTTTCTCTTATGGAGGATAAGGCATAAATCCATTCATACTAATGATAATATTAAGTATGGCAGAATCCCATTTCATTTTAGATTCTTATGCTGCACAATCTCTAAGGAGGAATCAACCGATCACCTCTTTTTCTCAGGCAGCTTTGCGGTTTCCATATTGTGTTTTTTGGGTGACTTTATAGGGTATCGTGTTCCTTCTATGGAGTCCCTCCAATTCTTGGAAAAATTGTTTCATGGAGTGGGATCTAGAGGACCTGATAGTACGACCTATTCTATGATTCTCCAAGCGGGGTTATGGACGATTTGGCAGGCCAGAAATAAGTCTAGATTTGATGGATCTTGCGCTTCGGGTAGGTCTATTATCACCAGGAAGAAATCAATCCTCTCTGACTTAGTCAGTCTTTACAGAAATTGGCAGGGTGCTCCTTCCCTCTGCTGGTTGGTTTCCAGTTCTCATAAAGCCTATCCGAGTGTGAATCCCAACAACGGTTTTTGGCTTTGCTGGTCTCCCCCCCTTCGGGGACTTAAACTCAACACTGATGGGTCCTATTCTATGGGTGTTCTGCACAGGGGTGGGGTTGTTCGAGACTCGTGGGGTTATGTCTTTCGGGATTTCACTTCATGGTTAGGCAATGGCTCCTCTCTCTAGGCCGAAGCTAAGGCCATGCTCACAGGGGTTACCCTTTTTCATCAGTAGGGTATTAATCTTTTTGAAGTTGAAACAGATTCTAAAATTCCCCATGATGCCCTGAATGATATATGCTCCCCTCCTTGGTCCATTCTCTACATTATCAGAATGTGAAAAGTCACGCTCCATAATGGATCCAAAATCAGTCACTCCTGGTGTAAAGGTAACTAGGTGGAAGATCACCCTTCTTCTAAGGAGGTCCTTGGTCCTGACCCAATTTTTTTGCACAATCTTTCCACCTTGAAGCCTAAAAGGGGTCAATTTGATCAGAGGGGATTTCCTTGGTCTGCACTACTTTAGACCTCCTAAGGATTCTTATTTCACATGATTTTATGTTGGTTTGTTTTTTCGGTTTGTTTTCTACATAATAAAAAATTAACTTTGATGATGACCTTAACTTTATCCATTCTATAATGAATGTAATTAGTAATCAGGTTTTTTCACAATATTGCCTCAATAAATGAAGTGTATTGTTTCTCTTAGGCACCTGACATGGATAAAGAAATAGATTAATTTTAAAAATAATTTTATTTTTATAATATTTTTATATTTCAAATGTGAAAAATTTTCATATACTATCACTCATTCAATTTCTTGGGAAATGGGTTTGTTAGTCATGTGGACATGCATACTGCGAACTCCATGACCTACATATTTTAGTTTCCATCACCACTGATAATAAAAAGTAAAAATAATTAAATTTATAGATACATATGATTAATCAAACCTATATAAGATTCTATACATTTTATATTAACATTATGTTATAGTACGAATTTACTGATTTGATCATTATAATGTACTTTTTTGTCAGTTCCCCCCCTACATGAGAGATGTTCTAATTTTTATATAGTAAATTAATAATTAGTTTTCTATATTCATAATGAAATGTAATAATAAGGTATTAAATATAGTTTTTTAAAATTTTGGAGTTATAATATTAATATCTAATCATGTCAACAGTATATCATCGTTGTTCCATAAAAAAATTTGAAACGTGTTTTTTTGATGTCATCTTCTTGGGTGGTAATTAAAAATATCATGGGATTAATGTGGTAAATTATAAATTATTATAGAATATATTTTAATGAAAAATATATAATACAATAATAATGGACTTGGTATCAGTTATCTAGGATCAAAACTAACATTAAAAATCAAGTGTAGGACAATTAAAAGTGTTAACACCCGTTGTTATAAATATGAAATATTGAACTATTATATTACGAGTAAATAGTTAAAATAATTATATATAAAAGGTTTATAAAAATGAATAAGTTTCTAAAGTATATAATTAATATACTTTATCATTATTATATGTTTTTGTGTGAACAACTATGTGGTAAAACATGCTAAGAGTTTTTTTCCCAAGATCCATTTGTTGAGATGCGTTTTACTTTATGCAATAACGTTCATTTATATAGAATAAATTCAACCCATATTTATTTTTTCAAGAAATATCTATTATTCCAGGTATTTTTAGATCATTTTCATAATCCTTTACCTTCAAATGTTTTAGAAAAACATTTACTCTAATCTTAATTGATATCTCAACTAAGTATTTTTTTCTCATGAATCATATAGTCCCTTCTTGACATTGATATTCCAACTCCCTTTTCAATACTAAATTATTTAAAAATTTTATATTTCATTTTTATATGGGTATATTACATTAATTCATTAATATCATACCATTTCTTGATTTACTTACTCCAATAAAAGAATGATATTTATAATAATAACACTTATACTTTTAAAGAAATATTTTCCTTACATATCGATGTTTTACCTATTGAAAGTATTTTGTATAATGTTTTATGTGACCTTTATAATTATCTTCAAATAATATAAATTATAGGTTAATCATCCTTTATACGTTTTTTATTATACTAAATTATTTTAATGAATTTTAGATTTTTTAAATATGATTAGTTTTAAAAAATTATTTCTTATAAAATAATTTTTAAAATTTTTCCAAAATTTACACATTATAATTTTTATAAATGGTATTTTATAATACCTTGGATTTCATAAAAAATGTTTTCAAAATAAAATCCTATAAATGTTTCTATATGAATCATTTTTTATTCATATGATTATCTTTTACCAATTTTAGTGTGAACATGTCCTTCCACTAGATTATTTAATTTATAGGAGTCTTTTGCTATATGATTTCATATTTCAAAAAATAAATTATTATTCTAACAGTTTAATAAAATATTAATTTTTAAAAGTTTTTTGTAGAAATTTTATAAATTCATATTTCTAATGGAATTTTAATACTACTTCTAATAGAATTCTCCATCGAGGTTGTATGATTGATAAAAGGTAATTTTCAAATTATACCATCGAACTTCTTAAGATTGTTTCATTAATAATATATATTTTATATCTATGGTACGATCCATCCATTATTTTATCTTTACTAATAGTATACTTGTATAAGAATGATTTACATTAAAATATTTTTCATTTATAAATTTTCTAAGTTCCACTACATTATTGAAATGGGTTCATATAGATGCCTAATACATCAACTTATTATAAATATTACCAGGAAAGCTCAGATGAAGACAATGTCCCTACCATTTATTAAAATAAAACAAAAGTACACCAAGAAAGAAACACAAACCAGAAAAGAAACTACATATCATAGAAATCATAGCTGTCCCCATAAAAATGATCCATTGCTTCATCCGCAGTAGTCGATTCCCACTCCAAGCTTTCATATTGTGCCAACATCTTGATATAATTCTTTATGAGATTTAACTTTTCCAAATATGGGAACTCTTCAGAATACTGCATGCATTTTCCCTTGCTAATAGAGGACCTAGTAGTCATATATTTTGGCATAGAGGAGTAATCATTCCTTTGTATTCTTCTTGGAGGAGTAGTCACAACTTTCTCATTCCCCGAAACATTCTAGTTCCCACCCCAAAAAATCTCACTATAAGAGATTCGAGTCCTTCCACTAGTATTCTCCTCATCACTATCAGATAGGTCCCCCCATTTTCCATAGATATTCACCTCACTAGTATCAAAAAAAGTCTCCCTATCCACTTCCTCCTCCACTTCTCCTTCTTTGTTGGTGCCTACAGCCTACAAGACAACACCTTCAAACACCTGGGGAGCATCCAATAGTAGTAGCGGCTCCTCAGACTCCAGACTCTCAAATCGATTGTAGAGCATAACTCCATTGGGGCCATGAGTACCCATATTCATTACCTTAGATCCCCCATCAAGTTTGTCCAAAGACTCATCAGGGAGAGGAACCACCTGCATATGGCATGCCCCCTCCACTGCATATCGGGACACAACTCCAAGGTCACCTTTCAGCCTGTCATAAACTTGCAGCACTGTTGGGTTCAGTGTCACCTGCATTTCCTTCATACTACAAGCAAGACTTGACATAGTAGTATTAAGACCCTACCTCATCTCCCTCTCTACCCTCACATCAGAATTATCCTTATCTAACGCCACGACATTATAAGAAGACTCCAACCGGGCTCAATACCCAGAAGAATCTCCAGCATTGGAACACACTACAGTTTGTATTGAATAACTCAAATCCCCATTCACGTTCCCAGACTCTAACAGAGATGCCCTAAGACCACCATTCACCACCACCTGAGCCAGCCTATCATCAACAAAAACATCACGGCCACCACTACACTATGTCTTCACCACCAACAAGATAAGAACCACCTTTCCACTGTAGCAAACATCCTCCATGTGCCCAACCCATCTTCACCCTATAAGGAACTGCAACCACAATTCGAAGACTACCTTCGGCATCCTGTGAAGCTTTTTCCCATCTTTAATCCAGACACAACACACTAGCGGCTTTGCAACATAGAACTTAACATAGACCCACGGGAAAATCAGGTGTGACATCGACTCAGTTCTTTTATTCGAGCATAAATACCACTCAAACTTGTTTCCAATGGCATAGGGAATAGTAGGATTTTGAAAAGAAAGCAGAAGACTAGGGAGACTTACCCATGTTGCTATCGACGAATGATCCCTCCACATATGAAATTTAAAGCTCCATCTAAATAACTAAAAAGAATATCCATCGCACCTTCGAGGAGCCCTGGACCAATCAGAAACCATATCTTCCTCCGAGCGAAAATGAACTATTATGTGTTGTCGGTCAAGCAACCCGACGAACACTTGCTCATGAAGCTTCCATGATTCAAAGACGAACCGAGTAAAATCTTCCATCAAGGGTTGATGAGGAAAAAATCAATCCACCAAGGTATATTTTAACAAATCCTCTTCCTAGACAACTATGTAATATTAATATGGCGGGTATCATTAACATATTATTAGGAACTCATGTTTCTATTGTCTTCAAATTCCAATTATAACATGTTCATATGTTTTGATAAAAATTTAATACAAGTTTGTATGATATCATCTTATTATTAAATTATTCAATTCTTATGATAATCCTCATTATGATATCATGTTATTCCAAACATCTATCACGATATTTATTTTTATAATATTTACCCTTAAATTAGAATTTGAGATCCCCCCTTTATTATGTATAAATTGTTCCTGGTTTTGAAACAAATTATTATGTTTTCTACACCTAGAAGAGTTACTTGTTTAGATAATTTCATTGGGACATTAATGATTCAGTATGTAATTATTAGATGCTCATAAAGTGTAAAATGTGATAGTTTTATGGGGATACTGGAGATTTAATAATTAGTATTTTATTATGAATTTCTGAAACTATATACTAAAAGGTACTTTGATTGTAAATTATTGAAAGATTATATATTCAAATAGTTTCATAAACGATAATGCTTTATGTTACGGTTTTTTAGAACTGGATCCTAGAGAGTGATTTCGGGAGTACTCTGGATAACTTACAAAAATGATTGATAATCATTAATAAGTTATTGTAATTTAATATTAAATATCATTATGAAAAATAAAATATGGACAAAACTATGAGTAAATTGAAATACCATGGTCATCAAATGTCCCTCCTCATAGTTTTATATGATTATTTTACCACAAATAAAAACTATGGAAATTACAAATTTTTTAAATATAATATAATTTTTGAGAGATATAACTAAACCTGATAAAAACAATTTGTGAAACATGTATGTCATTATATTGGAATAACATATAAACAATATATATATATATATTCATTGGAAATATTGACTCTAAATATATGGTTGTTGGAAATATAATTAATTGCATATAAATTAATCCAATATGTATATGGTAGTTGTGTAAGTCCTTGTAACTAGTTACAAATTATTTAATTCACTTATCATTCTATGGAAAATTTAAATATTTTCACTAAATTGGATATTCTATAAAAAAATATATTTTTTTTATTCAATACATTTTATTATTTTTAAATTAAATTCTTTGATTTTTTTATAAATTCAAATATAAATTAAAGTAAAAATAGATATTTGAAAGAAGTAATATTTTTCAAAGAAATGTATTTTCTATATTCTTTGTATTTTTATCATTAAGAACTTTATTGACCACATTATGTGAATTATTCTTAAAAAATGTAATGTTTTTGTACATTAAAAATCCTTTAATTAATAATTGATATGATTTAAGATTAAAAACGCATAGTGTTTAAATAAATCATTATATAAAAACATTTTTATCTTGGAATTTTATTATTTAATTTTAATTTTGTATTTATTAACTATAAACATTTTATATGATTGAGTTATTTAAAATAACTGGAATAATTTAATCAAAATTAAGTATGAAATAAATATTCATTTTTAGCCACAGTAATAAGAGGCCATCATATAAGTCTGTAGTAGTGATAAAGGACAACATTTTTAAATAAGAAAAAATTAACTGGACAATAACAAAAATTTAAGAACACATTAACTGTATGGATGAGGATAGTTTTGGAATCCCCTTAACATAACATAATTATTTTTTCCATTTGGATACCCATTCATTAATAATGAAATTTCTTTTCTATTAATGAATGTGTATTTATAAAAAACACCTATTCTCACTTATAAATGGACCCCACCTATCCCCACATCAATTCACATCATTTATTTTCCTTTATCTCTAAAACCTACTAAAAATAACACCCATATAAGAATATCTCTTTTTTGGAAACCCCAAAACAAAATAATGATTTAAAATCATTCATTTTGAAGAGGATATATAAGTGAATATTGGAATCAACAACATAACTATTATCCTTTTCTTATTCATTTTTCATTACCTTTACCAACCATATATTCTATAAATTGATCTATATATTTAAAAACGTGATTTTTTATAATCATTGAAATTTTTTAATTGTGATAATATTACTATTTGTTAATAATTTTTTATTAAATTTATATAATCGATTCCTTTTTGGGTTTGTTTTACAATAAAAATATTATTTTATAATGTTTAAATTTTCAATTTCTAAAAAACCAAGATACTGGTACTATGTTATTATATTATTTAATTTAAAATATTCTTATTGTTTGTAATATTAATATTAAAATTTATAATAAAAAATAAATTTAAATCTATAGTTAATTCTATAATCTCCAAATACATAATTTGTAAGTGTTACTTGTAAATCATCCCTATAACATTCATAAAGATACCTAGGGAACAAAAATTATATCAAAAAAATATAATATATATCCAAAAAAATATAGATATGATAAACCCATGATCATGGAAAAAGGAATGGAACCATCAAATTGAATTAAGAATTGGTGTTGGGAATCATATTTCCTTTCTACTCTCAAAATAAAATCAGGATTGTCTCTGATTAAATTCTAATTATCTGAAACCATATGATTATATTTTATAAAAAACCTTTTATTATCATTTAATTTTTTATTTTATTGTTTTACATGACATATAAAAATTTCACCATCAATTAGTTAAAAATTAATTCTAAATTATTCTTTTAAGTTAACCACCCCTTATATATTATTTTTTATTAGAAATATATCTCCTCCAGGACCATGATCTTTATATTATTTTATAAACATCCATTTAAATACAAAAAAATATTTCATGACATCTTTTATATTTACATTGACTATAATGATAAATGTGTGTATGGAAACATTTTTTATATTTTATTACTATCAATTTCTGCCATGATTTTCATTAAATTTATTTATAAACCTACTTTTTATTGTTTTCATAAATATTGATTTAATTTTTATTTGTATTTTTTTATAATAAAATTATAATATTAATTCCTTTTTAAAATTAAAATAATGCGAATAAATTGTGATTTAAATTTTTTTCCTAATTCTCTAATAATGTTTTTGATATAAGTTAACGTTAATAATTATTTCATAAAAACCCTTATATGAATTCACTAGTGATGCATTCCACCATCTTGTTCTAGATGTGATGTGTGAGAACTCTCCTAAAATGTATTTCCTTTTCACTGGTAAATTAATCAATGATAAGATTATGTAGATTCTCATATTCATGTGGGACACATGTGTATGGTTTTAAATTATGTGATGGGGGAAATGAATTCTATTTCTCTATAATGGATTGGGTTATGTATTATATCTCATTAGATGACATGTAAGGTAATGGAGTGAAACCAACCCATTATAGGACTCTCCCCAATGCATGTATGGGAAAGGGGAGTAAACCCAATCCACATTTTCATGGAATCATGTGTAGTGAGTAATGATTATATTGTTAATGAGTGTTGAAAAATAAAATTATTTAATATGCATAACAATTTTATACATCATTTTAATGTTATGTTTCCATTTATTATGTTCGTTACAAAAAGATTTGAAAACCATTCACTATATTTCACATGTTATATCAAAATACTTATGATATTAAAAATGTTTTATTATCCATTATTCCTTGGGTATGATTTTATTTTTTATATGTCCCTAAAACAAGATTGTATTATACTAAAAATGATAATATTATGGAAAATTATTATCATTGATTATTATTAGTTAAATTCACCCTTTTATAATCATATGTGATCAAACTTTCTTATAATGGACGAGAAATCATTGGAAGGGGATCTTGGATATTTTTCTAGAATTCTAGATGATGTTAATTTGGAAAATAAAAGACCAGATAATGTCACTTTGATTGCTAATGGTAATAATATTAATGTTAAATAAGAAAATGAACGTGTTCCTAATTTTTTAAGGTATTCAAGATTGTTGGTCATTCTATGGTGAATTGTAGGATTATTCAAAAGAAAGTAAATGAGGATCCCAACAAGAAGGATTTGAAGGAGGTTAATCAGAATAAAATAAAATAAGAAGATATTTGTGGAAAAGGAGGGTCCCTCAAAGGATACACATGGTCCTTCTAGAGTTATAGTTACTTTTAATAAATCTTAGGCAGATATCTCTAAAGATGTTGAACAAGGTAAGATTCATGATCTACCTAGTCCTTTTTCTAATATTGGTATGGATACGGGTACCTATGGGGGATGCACATGCATAGAGTATCACATTTTGGGTCAGAATATCTCTTCTGAAATTTATGACATGTTTTTTTTTTGGAAAAAGAGATTGATGATTATTTATTGAGGTAGGATTTTGCGGATAATATTTCTGTTCTTGTGGGATCTTTTCAGGATGGTGAGAGTACTAGGATTTTCCAGGACCTTATTGATCCTATTATATCCTCCATTTCACCCATCACTTCCGCAGTTCAGGTGGATGGAGTTTTTTTAGGCATGATATAGTTGTTTTGGATAGCTTAATTGAGGTTCCTGCTTCTCTCAATGCAGATTTTGTAATAAAGGAAGTGGAACCTGCTTCTTTCGAGACAGATTATTCTTCAATGGAAGGGGTGATTGGGGTCCCTTTTTCAATTGGTGGTAGTGCTTCATTGGTAAAGGAAATCGAGGTTCCTATTTCACCCAGTGGTTATGTGACATTGCAGGATATTGGAGTTCCAGATTTTTTCAGAGGTCTAGTTGACGTTCTCACTGTTGTTGTTGAAAATGTAAAAGGAACCACCAGTAATTTGGATATAAGTGATCTTTTACAAGTGGCCTCCAGTCCTATGAGAAAGGCTAGAAGGCCTCTTAAGTCTGAAAAACAGATAATTGTTGGTTAAAAAAAGGGGGTAAATCATCCCGGTCATAGATTTAAATGAAACTTCTATTATATAATTTTTAGGGACTGAATAACCATGATACTATGATGTCCTTATTCTCTTAATTCTAAAACATAGGCCCCTTCTTATTGGTCTGTCTGAACCCAAAATATTTTTTTCTCCCAATATTTCCAATTTTAATAATCTTGGTTTTCATTTTGTAAAAATTTAACAGATCTTCATCAGGTATTAAATGATTATGGGTCTTGTATCATTTTTATTTATCTCATATTTCTTTGATAGCTAATACTGATCAGCATGTCACATGCTCCATCAATTTTCATGGGCACCAACATTTATTCTCTTTTATTTATGCCCATAACTGTTATTAGGGTCATATGAATTTATGGCTGGATTTTGGATCTATCAACTCTTCTATATCTGGTCTGTTGTCTATCCTTTGTGATTTTGATGGAATCATGAATTCTGATGAGAAGATCAGAGCCATTACTAATGTCATTTCATCAAGAGATTTCAATTCTTGTATTGATGATAATGGGTTTATTGAAGTTAATCTTGTTGGGGGATAAGTATACTTTGTATAGGAATGTTTTTGATAGATTTGTTTCTAGTATAATTGACAGGGCTTTTGTCAAAGAGGCTTGTCTTGATTTCTAGGGTTCTATTTCTTGTATGAATCTTTCTAGAATTAACTCTGATCATCATCCTATTTTTTTTGACCTTGTGAGTAAAGATCCCAAACCTCCTTTTCCATTTAGATATAATAAAGCTTGGGTTAATCATCATAAGTGTTGAAAAATTGTTGAACAAACCTGGAGTTCTTGGAATGGTAAGGTCAATGGTTTTTCTTGTGTCATCAAGCTCAAACTCCTTAAAAGAAATTTGAAATTATGGAGTAAATTTTTTTTCAGTTCCCTTTATTATTAAGTTTTCTCTCTTGAGGAATCTCTTCAAAAAATATAGGAGAATAATTCTTCAAATGACTTCTCTAATGATGTTTTGGGTGAGACCTAGTTGGTTTCCATGATTAATAATTTGTTTAATCTCAAAGATGCTTGGAAAAGAGATGGTTTTAAGGATAATAAGTTTAGAATAGGGGATAGAAATTCTATATTTTCCAACTCATTGAAGATAATTACGAATGTCTCAATACCTCTTTGTTTTGTTAGAAATGGGAATAATGTCTTTGACAATTTAAATGTTCTTTTTGAACATGTTGTTACTTATTTTAAGGATCTCTTTACTGGTAATGTCCCTCTTGTTGATCCAGTGGAGAGTATTATTATGACACTTGTTAAAAAAAGGGATAATTCCAACCTTACATCTATCCCTTTAGACATTAAAATCAAGGATTCCACCTTTAGTATAATGTATGATAGATCCCATGGTCTAGAAGGTTTTAAATTTTTTTCCTTCAGGCATATTGGGATGTCATTCATGATGATTATTTTCGGTTTGTTACTCATTTTTAAGGGGACTATCTTAATCCAGGTTTGAATTCTCAATTCCTTTCCCTCATTCCAAAGACGTAGAATGATAATGAGATTCATTTTTTAGACCCGTTTCCATGATCAATACAATTTTTAAAATTATTTGCAAAATCATGGCCACGAGGATGTCCTATATTTCAAGTAAGATTGTTTCTCAAATCATCTTGGATTTATTGAGGGTAGGTCTATTCAAGTTTGTGTTATTAATAACTCAGAATGTGTTAAACATCTTAGGAAATACACATGGGATGGTAATATTTCTCTCAAGTTGGATGTCAGGAAGGATTTTGATAATATAAATTGGAATTTCATTTATAAGGTTCTTTGTTTTTTTGGGTTTTGATGATGTTTTCGTTAATTTGTTTAAAATTATTTTTGAGTTAGCTCGTATCTCTTCCTTGTTAATGGTTCCCCTACGGGCTATTTTGTTTGTTCAAGAGGTTTCAAACAAGTTAACCCTCTCTCAACCATTATATTTTTCATTGTAGAGGACTATATTAGTAGATTACTTTCTATTATGGCTGGAAATGGGAAAATGAATTCTATTAGTGCTTGTATAGGTTTTGTTTCTCCCGCTAACTTGTTTTCTGCTGATGATATAATTCTATTCACTAAAGGGGACAAGTGAAATATTGAAAATATTAAGCGTTTCATTTTTCGTTATGAAAAAGTATATGGGTAAGAGATTAGTTGGAATAAGTCCTCTGTTTATTTTGGTAAGAATTTTCTTATTTCTAGGAAGTCCGGCATTTTCAGGGATTTGGGTATTCATGAAAGAGTTATTCCCCTTACATATTTGGGTGTTCCCATGTTTTGGATTAGGCCTAAGGAATGTTATTTTTCTAATATTCATTGTAAAAACAAAATGCATCTTGCTACGTGGAAGGGTACATCCCTCTCCCTGGCGAGTCGTGTTTTCTTGGTTAAGGTTGTGATAATTTCAAGGTTTGTTTATTATTTCATGGTATATATATGGAAGATCACTCTCATCAATAGAATTAATTTTTCTATAAAAAATTTCATTTGGAGAGGTAATATTTTGGAGAGGAAATTAGCTACAGTCTCTTAGAATAATTTTTGTGAACCCCATGATACAGGGGGTCTTGGTATTAAATATCATGAGCTATTTAATTATTTTTTGTAGGCTTTGTTCATTTGGAGGTTTGTCAAAGGCAATTCTGAGTCTCTGGACATTCTCTGTTTTAAAGTCAAGGATATGCTTAGGAATGGGGTTTTTAATCATCTGGATTCTTCTATTTGGCCTGATTTTAAATCCATTTTATCTTCTATTGACCCTCATGCCATATGGCTTGTTTCAAGGAACTCATATTTATACTTTTGGAAGGAGAACTGGACCGGCTGTCCCCTAGTTGATGCTTTGATGAATGATGATTTTAATTTTAATCTGGATGCTACGATTAAATATCAGCTTGAAAATATGGGGGTCTACCTAATCATATTGTTTATATTATCAACAATTACTGCTTCTAAAACGGAGAGGATTTTAGGCTTGGGAAACTGCTATAAATTCCTTGATGACCTCTAAAAAATTTATAGATTTTTTATATCTTTCAAAATATGTTATATGTTGATGAGGGATCTTCTTATAAACTTTATTAGGCCTCCTCAGACAACATTTTCCCAGTGACTATCTCATGGGAAGCTTCTTACTGATTGTTTCCTTAAAAAATGTGGCATTTCTATTTGTTCTTATTGAGTGTTTTTTCATCAATATATGGAAGATATTTTTTTTTCTTATTAGTGTTAATGCCTCATCAATGTGGAAGACTATCTATGAAATTTATGAAATCCCTATGCCTGGAATGTCTTCAATTCATCATTTCCATCAAGGATGGAATTATTTTTCTCTTTCTCCTTAATTGATGGTTCTTTTTAGTGTCCCTGATACTTAAATAATTCATTTTATTTTGTTAGCTCAGAATAAGGTGATTCATGATAGATTTTCCTTCTCAGTCAGTGGGGTTTTATCACTTATTGTTGATGCTATGTGTAATGTTGATATTCTAAGGAAGAATTTTTTCTTCAACCCGGTTCATGATTTGACCGTTCTGAACCAGATAGGTGTTAAGGGAAACATTAAGCCTCCACATGGTACTTTTCATGTTCATTGGAAGGAACCTCTTTTTGGTTGGTTAAAAGTTAATTCTGATGGTGCTTCTAGAGGTTATCCGGGGATTTTTGGTTATGGTGCTATTTTCAGAAATCATAAAGGGGGTGTCCTTGGTTGTTTTCATGTTCCTTGTGGCTTTTTCTCTCCACTTGAGGCTGAAATACATGGTATTATCATTGTTTTGGATCAAGATGTGAAGTTTGGTTGGGATAATTTATGGATCGAGAGTGATTCTACTGTTTTCATTTCAACAATAAGGATAAGCCTTTCTCACTTGTCCTGGAAGCTAACTAATTGTTGGATTAATTGTTTGGATACTCTATTTTCCATGAATCATATAATCACTCACATTTATAGGGAAGAAAATTCTTTTTCTGATGGCCTTGAAAATAAAGTTATTAATGGAGTGGATTTTGTTTGTTACGGTCAAGTTCCTGATGATATTCTTCTTTTTCTTAAAAGGGATTGTGACAAGTATCCCATTTTTATACTTGGGTAAGCAGTCTATTATCTTTTTTGAGGATTTTTTAAGGTTATTTTATATCTTTGAGTTGTATTTTTCTACTTTGGGGTTTGTTTGTTTATTTTAATTCTTTATTCTTCTTTGGAGTGGTTTTTTTCGTTGTTATTCTGTAGGAATGAAGTGGAAGTTCTATAGTTCTCTGTTAATTTCTGCTCTGTTTTTCAAGGTGTATCTATTTGATTGCATTTCGGTTTATGACTCAGATGGGGCCTCTGGTGGTGAGATAATTGTTTTTCATGCTTCCACATTTCTAATGGGATTCTTCGTATATATTTTTTCTTATGTCAACTATTCTCATTCTTGTTCGTTTCTGTTTATTATTGTCTTGTATGTAGTGTCCTTTTTTGATTCCATGGGATCTCATGCAGATTTTTTTATTCCTAATGTGAGCACATGAAGTAGATGATTCCCTTCACATGGGGTTGCTGACAAAGCTGTATTTCTGTAGCTGGATCGCTTCTGGTTTAAATCAGTAGGCCTCTACCTTCTTGGCAGTTCATTGAGTGCTGAACAGGAGTGGACTGAATTGTTGTTATTGTTGAATTGGAGTGCTTGGTGCATTCTTTCTGATTTGGATAAATAGGATTATTTTTTGTTTGACATCGAGAGAAGACCTTATTTGAATGAGTGTTTCATGTTACTTTGGTTTTTGATTTCTTTCCCCATAACCATACTTTATAGTTGTTTGATGTTTCTTATTTATATTTTTTCATGTATTGTATTCTTTTTTTCTTCAATAAAAGTAAATTCTATGTTCTAATTTTATATTGAATCATTTTTGGTTTCCTATTTTCATTTAAATATTTGTTTAGATGGATTCATTATGAAACTTCGTTATAATATAATTTATCATTGTTATTTATTTATTATGGTCATCAGTTTAACCTGTTATTTTCAAAATGGGAATGACCAAAGGTATACATTTAGTGAAGTATCCACGAGTTGAGATGTATGAATATTTATATCTAAGTATGTTTTATTCTCTAAAAATATGGGTTTTCTAGATTCGATTAGTAATTTATTTGATTTTGGAAGATGATATAGTATCCAAAAAATTATATTTTACTTATTTTTTATTTTATTTTTATTATTATTAACATGTAATATATTATGGTTGGTTGATATTCTCACACACTCATTGATAATTCATCCACTTTTATAACATTCACTCATGGATCATAACAATATTATGGAAGAACTATTGACTTAGTAGATTCACCCTCAATGCATGACCATTTTGTAGTTTCCATTATCTAGTTGTACACAATATATATTTTAAATTTTCTTGTAGGTTATGTTGACAATTCTTTCTCGTAGATACATATTACCCTATGTTGTGTCTCTATAGTTAATTTATAATACCGAGGTGATGTGGATTTATTTAAGGTCGTTTATATTTTAATTATTTTGGGTGTGCCTAATGAGTTTGTGTTTATTTATGTATGTTAAACATACAAAATAAATGATATTGGTGAATTATTATATAAATTTCATATGGATATAGATGATTTCTTTTCATGTTGGATTATATGATTCCCAATAAATATATTATCAGAGATTTTCCATAAATAAGAGTTTAGGTAATGGTGGGGAGATTTTACAAGTTCCTCTAAGAATAACTATGGCAGGATTATCTGTTTTCTCAATAAAAAATCTGGGTAATTGAATTTATTTAAAATTTCTTGTTTCTCATTGATGATTTAATTAGGGATAGTTAACACAAAATTTATCAATATTCTTTGAATGGAACAATCATATTTTATAAATTTATTGAACAATGTACCCAAGTAATAGTTTTGCTCATTCCACTTATGGGAACTCTCTAGCATACTGAGAATCCCACAAATCCTCTATGGTTTCACTAGGTCATGGAAAAGAAACCATGGTTTGAGAAGTAATGCTATCTATTAATTATATATATATATTACCTTTACTTAGTTAAATGTGGTGATAGGGTACCCAAACATTAAATATTTGTTGTATAATTTCCTAAAAAGATGTATGTGATTTAAAACCATGTTACCTTGAAATAATTATTATTATTAGTAAAAATTATGGTATTCGATAGATATTGGTAAGGGAATCCCTATCAAGATATGGAAAAGACTACATGGTAGATTCTTAGGGATCGTCCGGGAGATTTTTTCCTGTAATAATTCATTAAGGAAATGAAAGTGTATGGACATTTATTTTTGATTGTATGTTTGTAATTGACACATTGGTAATGTGTAATGTTGTTATAAGTTTTAAAATTTTAAAATTGTGAGGATTTTTTATTTTTAGAAGATGGATTTAAAATTGGATATCCATGAAATGGATTTTATGGTCATTAATTTTTAAATATTTTAGTAAGTGTAATGCTATTAAAATTTAGAATTTTTAATAAATAGGTTTTGTAAGAACAATGTGATGGTTTGTCCATGGGTTTAAATTTAAAAAATATATATATATTTAAATGAGGGTGAATTAATATTAATTAAAAAAATACATGGAGGGTATATTACCTAAAACCATCATGTAACATAGAGTATTCTATATTTAACTTGAGAATTTTTTATCACATACTTTGTATTTTATACCAATTTCGTTTTAATTAGATTTATTGGAAATATTATTTTCTAAATAAATTATTCTATTCATTTAATATATTACTATATGGTATTTGGATAAATTATTAATTTTAAATATAATGATAATATTAAAATATTAATTCCCACATTAATATATTTTCATATTGGGAAATAATCTTTCTAATTTAGTGGAGAATTTGAAATTTCATTTTACATGGTATTTTAGAAATATTGTTGAACTATATGAATTTTTTTTATCGGATAGTTTTAAATATAATTAATATATCTATTTAATTTTGGGTTTTTACCGTATTCATCTTATATTATGTTGTTATTATGATAATTGAACATTGTAACATCCCAAACATATTTTAATGATATGTTAACAAACCTAGTCAGTTAAAAGGCTTCAAGCACACTTCCCCATATAAAATATATTTCCAACTAGTAATGAGGATCCATTATAGTACAATGGGGAGACTATACCCTTATAATTAGAGCATCACACTACTGATAATAAATAAAGCAATAATCGAATCATAATAATGAAAAATAGAATAGTTGAATGTAAATCATCTTGATAGTATTAACAAATAATCCCAATGTGGCATCATAAAGAAAATATTGAGTATGTGATGCATCTAAAAAGAATCATCCATACATGGATACAGAAATACAATACATAAATATATAACTAAAGAAACTAGTAAAAATAAATGGTATCTCAAATTATATCATGATCTAAGGTTGTTTCTCGTTCTTGAATGCTCTCATTCTATAATCAATTAATCTTCAATGACATTTTATTTCCATATTCCCTATTTGCATCATTAAATCCTATATGGGTATCAAACGAAAACCAAAACATGGGTGATTTATAGTAAACAAGCCAAAAGTAATACCTTTTATAAAAATATTGTTTTGTGAGTATAAAAGAAAAAGTGAAAAGATATAGATATAGGAATTGGAACAAAATTCATATTATAAAAATCACATCGGGCATAGAGTCCTCATGCAATAATTGAATGACCATACCTACTATAGATCATGATAATAAGATCTGAAATATGTACCTATAAGTGGTTATGGTCTATCACTATATAACTAGAGTATCAAAGTATAATGAAATTCTATAAAAAGGTACAAAAGGAGTATGAAAATAATCTAATCTAGAATTATAGTAATACAAGAACCTGGGTGAATCAAGGAATTTGTAACCTTACAAGGCTGAGCTAGCTGGAAACACATAAACCACATAGCCTATATATGGGGTCTGAGTGTTATCTATGGTGGAACACCGAATTCATTACACTTGAATAATGTCTAATATAGACCAATGATCATTTTTATAATAAATCACAAGCTTATCATTGTTGGGGACTAATGAAAGTATACAATGAGCCTCAAGAACGAAGACATAAGAATAAGCATGAAACCCCCAAGGGGTGGCGCAAAATTATTTAATTTTCATCCAAATACAATAAAAGGGTCTAAATGGGTATTTAATTTTCAAATTAAATATGTAAGTTGAGTCAAATTTATATTGGGGCCAATGTGAAACTAATGGGTGTTTTTATAATTAAAATATTATGGGGTATATAGGAATAAGAATTAAACCCCCAAGGGGTGGCTCAACATTATTTAATTTTCCTCCAACTATATTAAAAGTGTCTAAATGGGTATTTAATTTTCAAATTAAATATGTAATTTGAGCCAAATTTATATTAGGCCCAATGTGAAGCTAAAACTAGCTCGCGACATAAGTGTAATAATTATAAATAATTAATTCATGAGGTAAAATTCATAGAACAACTATCTTAAAGTGTAATTTGAACTCTTTTCCATTATCATCCCTTGATTTGGTCACCAGTAGAATAAATAGAAGTATAGATTAATTTCCTGATCATTTGGAATATTATATCTGACCAAAAGTTTTCTAAATAATAACTGATAAACTGTGACATGAAGTAACTGAGTGGAATTACTTTTAGCGGGGACTATAGTGAATCAAATAGTGGCCTGATACAAGTGTGGCTATAGGAAATTTCTCAAATACTAGATTTAAGCATGGGAGAAGATTCAACATGATAAGAGATATGTGCATGGAAGAGGAATGAAAATGAGTTGGATGAGTTATAATGAAATAGGGGTAAAATAATAAATTCACCCCAAATTAATATGATGCATGATTGGCTAAATCTTTCACAAAAAATGTGCAAACTATCTAAAGGAAATGCTCACATGGATTTCACATACGGTTTGGGCATATCATACTCCAACCATTTGGGATCACATATAATGTGGATCTAATGGTGTGGGGTATATACATGATTTTTCAAAAATTGTGTATCCCATTAGAATTCCCCCTGAAACATATCTACAGTTTATCTCATGGCCATTTTTATTTCCTAGTAATTTTTTTTTTCAAATCATAATCCCTTTTTTGGGGGAATATGTTTGGGCCACATGGTTTATACTTACCATTAACTTCATTTAGATTTTACTTTGGAGATCTAGGATCTGAACAAGATGCAGATTCTCTTGAACCCTTCCTTAAACACATTAGAATATTTGTAAGAGCAAAACGAAACACTATAATAAATTAACATGTTTGTACACAAAAAAATTCAGGGTGTTATAGCCTTCACTACATAATAAAAATAATCTATGAGTTGATCTTCTATATTCCACAAAACACCCTATGAGAATATAATAGGGCATTGGGATTGTACATCAGCCTCTCTCCCCATGTTATCATTCTATATATGTTTTTGCAAATATAACTCCTATACTAATGGAACTGATCTACATTCAAGAGGATTCATTCTACAGTAAAATATGCATATATTAAGCTCCTAAAAGAATTTAACTACCTATAACTAAGACTATCCATGTTGAAATATGTGAGATATTTTTGAATAGTAGTGGCATAACTGAGAAATTTCAAATAATTATTATGTTCCACTATTTCCATTTGGTATTGATATCAGAAAAAAATAGGTGTGTCCCACTCCAAAACATCAAAAGGTCCAAAAAATCTGATATATTACATTTCTGAATAAATCTTCTATGACCCCATCCAATTTGATACTCACAAGAAGACTCGATCCCCAAATTCAAACTGTATAGAATTTCATTGGAAATCAAAATAATAATTCAATCTAGACTGCGCTATATCCATTAAAATTATGATCAGATAAACCTGATATGAATTCAACTAAATGAGATGATGTCTAAGTATTGTTTCATCCCCTACCACAAACCAATATAGATGTGATTGGGATGGACTGCCGTATAAGGTTTCAAAATAATCCATCTGTATAGTATGTTGAATGTTGTTATTATAAGACAATTTTGATATATGTATATGTTTCTCCCAATAACCTCTAAAATAGAGGAATCATTCCTTATGAATTTCTTATAACACATGTATCGTTCAATTTGATTACCCATCAGTCTAAGGGTGGTGTGATGTACTCAAATGTACATATGATCATAACATCCTATACAACCCTTTCCAAAAAATATGTCAAAAAAGAATCCATGTGTGATGAAATATACTATATAAATCCATTACGTAGGATAATCTCTCATACATAGATTCCACCATGTCCATCTACCGAAAATGTCTATTTGATAGGTAAAAGAGAGAGACCATCATGAGCATATCGATGATCATCCATACCACATCATTTACTATATGGGATATCTATAAGATATTATCATAGTAAGAGGTGACATCATCCCATTTCCGATTTGAAATGTGCAATTGATATAAAATATCTATTGGTTTCTTTTGATCAACCCTTACATACTGATATGAGGAACAACTTTTGACAAAACAAGTTATCTCCCATTTTATACCAGGACTCCATTATGGATGATGTGGATCATGATACATATTTGTATGCCTAGGTTGTATCACCCAAGAAGAATCGTGAGACTCTCGCATCAATTCCTCCAAGATATCTGTAGGTTCCTAGATGTGTTCATGGATGAGAAATACCTCATCATCATCAATGATCCCACTGCCAATTGGTCATCACTTAGGACTCTCTCACATAGAAATCAACCAATGGAATCTAATATATTCCCCATATTCAGTCTTCCAATAAGTGAATATATTGAAACCAAATATAAAAGTGTAGGATATATGTGGTTCTCATGGACCACTATTTGTATCTTAGAAAATCAGTCCATTAACTCGCAGCCCCTTCAGGCCTTATAAACTACCTATTTTTTATTCTTCTTCTTAGATCGTTTATTATAAAATTTACCTTCCCAGGTGTATAATAAAGATAAAAATTAAATGACTATAGATATTTGACCCACCATATCTACCATAGATTAAATTCACTCATAGAAAATATTTAATTTAATTTTTTTTGGTATGTAAACATCAAAACCCTCTCTCAATGAAAATTATGTATTCAAAAATTTATGTCATGGAATATAGATGTGAGATCAACATTTTTCATTGGGTAATTCATATCATGTGGTCACAATTGATGAGACGAGTATGCTACAACTCAACATTCCTACATCAAAAATATTACTAACCTTGTGCCTTATTCATCAACAAAGAAAATACAGGTTATTATAATCTATGGAAGAATTATTATCAGTATTAAATCCAATCTATATTTCATCTACTGAAAGAATATCTCAAAGGATTTTGGACATATAAATTTGACACCCTTCATGTTAAATCCCATAATAAGTTCTTTTAGGAATGGAATTTTTAGAGTAAAGCACCAATAATAGCCACTCAGCCCTAAAAACTATTTTTTTCCAAAGAAAATGTTCAAAACCTCCAAAGAAACAATATCTCATAACTTCATTTGGTTCAATTGATAATCCTACCTTCGAAATAATATTCCTTAGGAAGTGAATATTATAAATCTAAATGTTGAAATTGGTGATCTTAGAAATAGATGGTTCTCTATCACTGTATTCAACATGGTCATAAGAACCTTGAAATGGTCATGTTGAGTGTAGGAGTACAACTTGATATCATCAACAAATACTACTACAACTGAATCTCAAAATTGGTGGAAAACTAGATTCAAAAAATCCATGAAAATGGTGGGTTCACTCATATGACCAATTATGAAAAAATACTCCCAAAGTTCATACATTCTATGAAACATTGTATGAGGTATGATAGAAGGTATAGGTCATACCTAAAGGAATATCATCCACAAATATATTTTGAATAAAACTATTTCACCTTATATTTTGTCAATGTGGTTTTGATATGATGAAATAGATACAAGTTCCTAATTGTATGTTGATTTAACTGATTTTAATGCTAGAGAAGAATTAGGGTACCATCAGCCTTGTTTGTAAAAATTAAAGGTAAACCCCATGGTTTAAGTATTGGACTATGTAAAACCCTTATCTTCCAAACCCTATAGATCACTCTTGAGAACCTACAACATAATAGTATACATTTTGTAGGAAGGAATGGATACAGTTGATAATCCATGAAAAGTATTTATAGGTAACTCCACCTCTCTCTTAGTAGGTAATCCCTAAAAAATATGCAGGTAAAAAATCTATAAAATTCTCTAAAATTAGACGTAAATTTTATTGACATGTTATCTAATCATATATATAATGTCTCTGAATCTATTATATCATTACTCCCATTCCACAATGATCAAGTCTAGTTATAATCATTTGGACGACCCATTAACCCTTGTAAAGACATTTATATCCCTATAGTAAAGTAAATGATACAATGGGGTGATAGTAATTTGCATAGACCTGATAGAGGATAACGATTATATCAACAAAATGAAATTGAGTAATGTCATAATGAAGAAGAATAGTTCCTATAAAAAATTATAACTGCCTCACTTAAGGTGGAATTCCATGTATTGGTGTAAACTCTTCAATAAAAACCCCAATGGAGTAACAAGTGTAACTGCACCATAAAAATAATGAATCCCAATCCCAATTATTTTAATTATTTTCTTGGTTATAACGAAATAAGAGGTGCCTATGTCCAAAAGTGAAGACACTAATGTAGATGTTACTAATATTGTAACTTTAACTTTAGATGGCCTAACACCCATCTCTTTTGGTAGAGGATTCATTTCATACATCTGGAGTGATCCCTTTCCCCAAGCATCAACATTAATACCCTTAGAATTTCTACTTAGCTGGTGATGCATATATTAATTTTTGGATCCTTGGAAATGTTCACCTCCTTAGCCTTTACATCTAGTGGGAGTCTAGATTACGACCTGATATAGAGATATTGTTCCTACATTAGAAGGTGGAGCAGGTATAGATCATATCCAGTTAAGAATAGATGGAATGGTCCAAAAAATAATTTTTGAAAACCAATTATTATATATTTTTGTAAATCAACTAGTTCTTAACCACACTGTGTATTTACATGACCATATCTCCCACACAAATTTCAAATAACAAAACTACCAGTGTAGATACACTGGTGACCTCTACTTGGATAGAAATACTAAAGACGATGTTACTCGATGATGGATGAAATACTACCCTTTAATGGAAATATCATATGGTTCCATCTACAATAAACTTCTCTAAAATTTCAATTATAAATAATTGATTGCTACAAAATTTCAAAAATAATGGAAAAATATAATACATTTACTTGATATGAGATATCATACCTAATCTCATCCTCATAAAACATCACCCTCAAAATACCATAAAAATTGTTGGAAGGTGTGAAACCATAAATATAAATGAAACAATATTAATAATCCATAACTATTAGGTATCCTTGCTATAGATACAGAAATTACCTAGCTCTATCAGATCTCAGAATCTTTATAATGAAATAGTCATTGAAGGAAGACTGATAATAAATCCAAATAATATTTTAATACTAGTATTCCTAAGAAATGAAATCCCCATAATGCTTAGAAGAACCACAATGAATAAAAATGGTGATATTTAAACTCCCCTACATAGGACTATCTAGGTTCACAAATATTTATATTATGACCTCAAACCATGTCACAGTAGCCTGTGGACCTCAATCCCCTGAAAACATGGATGGATGATACTGCTGAAAATATCTCATAAACTCTTCCATAATAGGAATTTTTTTTGTTTTTATCTGAATATTTACCATTAATAAGTGGAAACCCATTTTAACATCATCCTTAGATCCCATTTAAGGTATTAATGGAGGTTTCATTGGTGGAACTATTGGCAGGTTTGGTCCTAGCTCATTCAAAGTATGGTCATCACCACTTTCCTATAACTTGACTTAAGGGATTCATAGTGGAATTGATCTATAAATTCCAAATGTCCTAAGATAATATTTAACATGATAAAATCATAAATACGAGAATATGATAGGTTAATGACTTCATATATATTAGAAAAACCCATATTCATGCTTCAAAACCAGGTCTGGGCATCGTAAAAGACTTAGATTAATCAATATAAATATTGTCTACTATACACTACTAATGTAATGTATGTTTCATGATATCTATTTTATATTAGGGGTCACTTCATAAGATGTATCAATTTCATGTTATAGCGTAAAATTGCATTTATGTAGAAATTATCATCACTATTTAATATCAAACATTTTTATTCAAACATATAACTCGACAATGTATAAATATGTCAAAATGTATATATATTTATATAAATATGTCTATATGTTTATAAATATATATCATGATATGTCTAAATGAGACTATCATTCCCATGTTATTAATTACTAAAAATTATAAATTTTATATGGTACTACATGTAACTATAACTATGGTTTTAATGGTTCAATTAAATAGAAAACCATTTTAAATTTATAAACACACGAGTAGTTAAATGTTTAATTTTCAAATATGTAATTGAAATTGATTAACGTTTCATCTTTTTTGACCAGTGTTCCATGGATAAAACTCAAAATAATTTTATAATTATGGTTTCATCATCACACTATATATAAAAAATTAATTTTGGTTGATGTGGACCCAATAATTATGAAAATTATTTTAACCTGAAAGAAATGTTCACATAATATCATGTATGACTATCAAAGAACATAAAACTCATATAATAAAATCTAAAAATGAGTCATATATGGTATTTAATAATTAATAACATATTATTTCTCTATGATACATATAATGACGCATGATCAATATTTCCATATCATACTACACCAATTATAAAATAGAATAAATTATAGTAATACTCCTCCACACACCTCACATCCATCACCTAGTGGTGATATCAATTCTACACTAATAAGTGTAATCCTAAAAAACAGATTCCATCAAAGTATGTTTGGAATTTTCTCTCATACGTGGGTTAGCTACTCCAATGAATATGATAATTACCAAATTTTGACACATCCTAGTATCTTATCTAACAACTCAAATAGTAATACAATGTGGAAAGTTCTCTAATATGAATTAGTAATGTTTTAGGCCCAGCTCAGACATATGCTACCAAACCAGGTTAGTCAGAAGGCCTCTATCATACCACCACACATGCTAGAGGCCGCCAACTAACTATGTGGGTCTATGATGGTATGGTTGGAAGACTATACCCTTATAATCTAATGATCACATAGGCTATAATAAATGAATGATAAATATAATCATCACTATTAAAAATGTAGTAGAAAATGTAAAATCATCTATATAGTAATAATAAACTAGGGAAAAAATGTTTTTTATAAAAAATGAGGAGTATATCATTGAGATGTAAAAAAAAGTTAGGCATACAAGACTATAGACATAATTTATTTATTTATAAAAAATTAATCCAAAAACTAAAAATATTTATATAATTAAATTATGGTCCAAGGATCAGTCTTGGGCTCCCAAAATCCCATGTAATAATCAATCATGCATCAAAGATATGGAACTTCCCCTTCTCCGTACATGCATCCACAAAGTCTATCAGGGTACTAAATAGTTTCCCAAATATGGTGTGAGATATTGTAAATTTTACATCACCAATAGAGTCTATAAAAACTCAGTCCATAAATATAAAAGAAGTTGTTTGCATAAGTAATTAAATAGATTGTGATAAATAATAATAATGTCATTATCTAACTCCTCATGGGATTCCTACCTGAATATACCGACTATACAATATGTTGTTAATTTATGAACAATGTACCTGCCAGAGGCTTGAGTCATGAATGATATAACCATAGTATCCAAGTTGAAGAAACATGTATAATGTGGGACACAAGGTGTAACCATGGTTCCCATGAAGTATTAACAGTAATATAGGACACAAAATGAATCAAGGAATCCTTGACCCTAGAAGGTCGATCAATCTCACATCATATAAACTATTCAACATATCTAAGGGGTTTGATAATAATCTATGGGGTTAAACCCAAATAATTGTACATGAATACTCTATTACTAATCCTATGATGTTTTTCCACAATAAATCGAAGGATAATTATGATTTGGTTCTAATAGAAGTATCCATGGTGTAATGGCCTAGACCTCTCTAGTCCATTCCTTTGTAAAAATGTGCTACTAGAGGTGTTCCAAGAGGTGTAGGTGACTTGGGGTTGCGTTTGGGTGTACTTTTAAGGATATTTTAAGGGTTATGGCCTTCACACGGGAGGCGCATGATTTTCCTAAACCGTGTGGCCAAACCATGCAAGGATGTTCTTGGAGGCAGTGTCTAACGCACGATTTGTCTAACAGTGCAGACTAACCATGCGAGGAGTGATTGTCGAGGTAGAATATTACGCATGGTTAGCGCACGGTTTGTTAAATCGTGTAGACTAACCGTGCGGGCACATAAAGTTAGATCAAAAAATTGTGGATCTAACTAGTTTTGCCTTTAATCACCTCGTTTAATCCCCTAATCGGCCATAACTCGGGATTACCTTTCCTTGGAGGCAAAAGAACCTCTCCCAAGCGTTTTGGAGGCGATCCGAAGGCTTCTCTTCGCTAATCGAAGCCGGTTTCTTGAGGTATGTGATCCTTTTGTTTGGTTTCATAGATCTACGTAGATATACTCCTCCTCTTCTCTCGGGATCTCAGATCTATGCCCGTTATGGGCATATCTAAGTGTGTGGATGTCTTTTATGATGATATTTGGTCGTGGTTGTGTTAAGAGATGATATCTAAGGAGGATTCGGGGGGAATCGACCCGGTTTCTTGGGCGCTCATAGACCGTTGTGGTTTCCCTAGAAAACCGTTGAGGAAGGGGATTCATGGCTTTTTTAATTGTTCATGTGCAGTCGTAGAGTTAGCATGATTTAGTCCTTTGGATCATAATGGAATTGACCTAATTAAATACTTGAACCGGATTAAAAGAATTGGTGATCACATGTTGTTTCTTTGTACCGTGATAACGGTTCGCCTCTTGATTTGCTAGATAGTGTGATATATATGCCTTTCTTGTTAGCATGTTGCTCTTGATGAAATTGATAAAGAACATAAATCAGGAATTAATTGATAATTAATTGGCTAAAGATAAAGAGGCATGTAAATGAATCCAGTTGTTGTTGTTTTGGATGTTGTTCCAAATTGATGTTAATAAAATTGATGCCGATGTACGTGATTAACTTAGTTGGTTGGTAAACCTGAAATCTGTTGGTACTTGTTGTTTGAAGGATAGATGCCTTATTAAAGGGCCAAGATCCCAATTTGATGTGATGTTTGTTTTCCTACTGATTGTGCTGTGATGTGACCCTGGAGGGGTGTTGTGATATCTTGGGCTATGCTGTGACCCTAGAGGGGTGTTGTGATATCTTGTGTTGTGATGTGACCCTGGAGGGGTGTTGTGATATGTGGAGGCAGGGAGGCCTTGTGGTTGTGGCAGAAAATGATGCCTAGAGTGGTGAGATGCATCGGTTTATGCATGTGGGTGTCGGGGAGGACACCAGGGATGATGGAATGGTATGGATGACGTTGTTGGATGCTTGGTGCTTGTTTGGTTGTTTATCTAATTTACTTTTCCCCACTTCTCAAGGCAGCTATCCTTTCTTACCCTTCTTCCAAAGGAGTTGAAGACACGTGGGGTATTCCATGTGCTTTCCGTGTTTAGCCTCTCAAGGGAGAATGGGTTTATGCTCTTGCTATAGGCAGCACAGACTCGACGGGTAGTGCGTCTACTCACCATGTTGATCCCCCTTGTGTTTAGTAGAAAAGTTGCTTTTATAGAATGCCTGGGAATATGGGAAAGTAATTCTGTAATGAATGTTTGATTAAATGATGTGAACACATGGGGTTGGAGTTTGATGAAACTTAATAATGAGGTTGAGAACTTTTTAAGGGACAGTGGGTTCCAGATGTTCTATTAATGGAACTTAATGTGGAATTGTTCTAGGTTAATTTTTATGTAAAGAATTAATTAACGTAAAGTGGAATTGGTGAAAAAAGAGATAAAATAATCTAATGGCGTTCTTTAATTGGTTGTGTTCTTATAGGATACCTAGTCTTAGAAGTGGAATCCTGGAGTCTGAGAGACGTTAGCTGCAGTTGTGTCTAAGACTAGGTTATGCCCATAGCGTGGTTGTGAGTTATAGTATATTCTGTACTTTTTGTGTTTCTATACACTAATCCACCCTATGAGTAAGGGAAACTGACACCCCGGGGATTCTGAGCCTTGGGGGGGGGGGGGGGGGGGGGTGTTTTCCGCAACATTATGGTGGGAGGATGAATGGCTTACTAACCCCTTTAGCCCCGCTCTCTTTTGTTGGTAGATACTAGTGCCATTGGCACAGTGGTTAGTTTCCCCATATATGTGTGTAGAGGGATGTAATGTCTTGTGGTTATTTCACACACACATATTCTGGATATAGTGTCCTATGGACCACTATAGGTGTAACGTGTATGCGCTGTGATGGATTGAGGATCCTTACTCGATGTATGGGCTGTAATGGCTTGAGGTATAATACCTAACGTATGATACACATTATACGAGTTGTGGTGGCTCCCGGAAACTACCTAGTTACTTTTGGTTCTGATGATGGTGTGGTGATTAGCCCAGGTGTCTAAGGGCAAGACTTTGTGATGCACGTGGTGCAGATTGTGGATCTTAACCCAAGTTTATACGGGCAAGTCTTTGGAGAGAGACGCACATGACGTATGTCATTTGGGAAAAGCGGAAAACTAGTGGGGAAGTAGTAGCGGGGTAACCTTGATATTCTTTATTATATGCTATACTCTTGTATGCGTTACTTGGTGAGAGTATCCATGGTGAGGTTGGGAACATAGTATACATGTTAGGAGACGAGTTAGTTTCACTGTTGTTCACTGTTCTTTAGCATGCTTTCATTACTTTTGCACGAGGGGCTTTGGGGAGGATCCTGATGAGTATACTGTTATACTCACCCTACGTATAAATAAACTGTTTTTCAGGTCACTTGGAGTAGGTTGGAGGTCAGGATGGTTACTACTAGCTTGTGGTTGCAGGAACTGTTTGGGCTTGTGGTCGCTGCTGTTTTTACTTTCTTTTGGGTACTTGCAGTTTTCCCCTTTTAGTTGTAGTAATTTTTCATGACATTACATATGCACTTGGGTTTTCTTTTATACTTTAGTTTTGAGTTGGAGTTGGTTGGTGTCTATCTTATCTCTCTCTTCTGCATGTGTTCTTTAGAGGGTAATGGATCGCATTTGTGTGTTTATTATACCCTCGGTGCTAGTCGCCAACCCAGGGTCTACTGGAGGTGGGACTCGGGGGTCATTATCTCCCTTTTCAGATTTTCGGCCCAGGAAGGGTACACTTTGTGGGGAGGGGGTCATGACAGAGTGGTATCAGAGGGAGGTTGAGGGATAAGATGGAGTTTGGAGCTAGGTACGTGTGAGGATGCATGGGTTGGTAGGGAAACAGTGTCATTCATGTTTAGCAAGTGGGGTAAACACTGGAGACCAGAAGAAAAATAGGCGTTTAGGCCCCCCTATGATCTATTGCACGGACCTTTAAGTTTACAATGGATACTAAACAAGGCAATACTGGTTACAGGGTAGAGACCTAGGAAAAGGATCATGCATCATTATTCTTTGTGCCTGTGTTTGAATGGGTATACCTTCAGATAGGTTAACTTAAAATGAATGAAAGTAAATAATAAATTAATTAATGTTGAGTCTTCCATATTCTAGGATTAGGATCTCTAACGATTTTTTATTTTACAGGTATGGCTCCAGGTCGACGTCCTCGTTAGGTTTTCATAGAAGATGTCCAGCAGGCTGTCCCATAAGATCACCACAGGGTGGAGGTCAACGACGATGATACTTTAAGAAAGACACTCTGAGAGTTTCAGCGCCAGAGTCTACAGAAGTATGAGGGATCTGTTTCAGATGCAATCACGGAAGACTGGTTGGAGGAGGTCGAGATAGGCTTCAGTTCGATCCATGCTTGGAAGGAGCACTAGGTGTCCTTGGATGTGATGATGTTGCGTGGAGAAACAAGGCAGTGGTGGTTGCTGTCCCTCGGGTACCGTGAGGAGTCAGCAATCTCATGGGAGGAGTTCCACGGAATGTTTAGAGTCGAGTTCCTTTCTTCGACTGCGAAGGCGTCTAGTCACCAGGAGCTTCCTACCCTTAGATAGAGAAGCTCTAATGTTCGAGAGTTTGGAATCCGTTTCAGGAACCTTTTTTGATATGCTTCGGACCTGTTACCAGATGAGAAAGCCAGGGCGAGGAATTTTGAGGAGGATTTGCATCCAGAGATACAATGCTAGGTCACCCCATTTATGTTAAACACATATCTTAGGGTGTTAGCAAGCGAATAGGTTGTTGAGAGGACTTTGGCCAGGATCAGATCATCACGATATGGGAATCAGAATGATTCCTCACAAAGTAAGGCTGCGGTCTGGGGTTCCTGGTTTTCAGGGCAGAAGAGTTTCCATTCAGCCGGGGGTAGGTCCCATCCCTTCACATCTCATTTCTCCGGAGGCAGAAACTCTCAGGACTATTATAAGGGATCAAATGATTGTTTTTTGTGGTGGTCGTGGTCATTAGCAGCTGGAGTGCCTAACCTTTCAGAACGGTCATCGTGCACCGGGCGCTCCACTCCAGGTTCCTCCATTGAGGCAGTTCCAGTCGAGGTACCAGCAGCAGGTTGCACCAGATTTCGATCAGCAGAGGGGAGATGGGACAAGCAGAGGACAACCCCATGATGCTCCCCGTCCTCAGAGAGCAGAGCGCGGACGTGGTGGTGGTCGTCATCAGGGTCAGAGAGGTCGTGGAGGAGGCCTTGGTCAGCTTCATTCTCTAGTGTTGCCAGCTCCAGACAAGCCAGACGTTGTTCGAGGTACCCTTTGCTTGTTTTCTAACTTGGTGCATGACTTGTTTGATTCAAGAGAGATTCAATTCTTCTTATCACCTACCCTTGTCCATGCCTTGGGACTTGAGGTAGAGAGGCTTCCAGTGCCATTGGCGTTGACTACGCTAGTTGGAGGTCAAGCTGACTTGTTTGAAATATGTAGAGATTATGAGCTAGTGTTGAGCAGCACCGCTCGTGGGGAGATTTTCTATGTTTACGAATAAAACCATATGATTTCATCCTCAACATGGATTGGTTGTATTTGGTGCAGTATATTGTGGATTTCTACAGGAAGAAGGTCATTTTCTTTGATGTATATGGAGAGCAAGTGGTGTTTGTTGGTGAGCGAGATCCTCGGATTGGTCATAGTCGAGTTCCATCCTTATCAGCCATGGCGCATGAGATGATGCTAAGTTCTACAGAGGTTCGGTAGTTGGCGTTTCCTAGGGTCGTAGAGGAGTACCCTGATGTTTTTCTAGAAGAGGTTGTAGCCTTACCCCCTCGACAAGAGATCATGTTTGGGATCAAGCTATAGCCATGAGCGTCTCCTATATCTATGTCTCCATATAGGATGACCCCTTCTGTGTTGCGAGAACTACGTATATATCTTGATGGTCTGTTGCAGTGCGGTTTTGTTCAACCAAGTGTGTCACCATGGGGTGGACCAGTTCTGTTCGTGAAGAAGGCTGACGGCAGTTTGCGGTTGTGTGTCGATTATCGTCGCTTAAAAAAAGTGACAATAATGAACTGCTATCCTCTTCCACGGATCAATGATTTATTCAATCAACAGAAAGGTGCAAGTTGGTTATCAAAGATCGACTTGCGGTCAGGATATCATCAGATGCGTGTGAAGGATAAAGACATCCCGAAGAATACTTTCCATTGTCGTCAAGTGCATTATGAGATCGTTGTAATGCCATTTGGTGTGACGAATGCTCCAACAATATTCATGGGATTGATGAATGCTGTGTTCTGTGAGTTCTTGGAGACGTTCGTTGTAGTTTTCATCGACGACATCCTTGTGTACTCCACATCTGAAGAGGAGAATGCAGAGCATCTAAATGATGTTTTTAGAGTTCTTCATCGACATCAGCTATTCGGAAAGTTTTCAATGTGTGAGTTTTGGGCTCGAGATGTCCATTTCTTGGTTGTGTCTTAAGAAGGATTAACTATGGATCCATCGAAGATAGAAGCTATTGTGTCTTGGGAAACCCCCAAGAGAGTGTCAGAGGTACGATGTTTCATTGGTCTCGCAGGCTACTAGAGGATTTTTGTAGCCAATTTATCTTGAGTTTAAACTCCTCTAACAACTTTGACCATGAAAGATCTAGATTTCATATGGACATATCAGTGTCAGGCATCTTTCGAGTATCTAAAAGGGAAGTTAGTAAGTGATCTAGTCCTTTGTCTTCCTGCTGAGGGAGTTCAGTTTGATGTTTTCTACGATGCTTCACATCTGGGGTTAGGTTGTGTCCTCATGCAGCAGAGGTCAGTTTTTTCTTATGGGTCTTGGCAGTTGCATCCCCATGAACACAACTATGTCACCCATGATCTTGAGTTTTCAGCCATGGTGTTTGATCTGAAGTTTTGGAGACATTACCTCAATGGTGAATGCTTTTTGGTTTTCATTGATCATAAGAGTTTGAGGTATGTTTTCTCCCAATGTGACTTGAACTTTTGGCAGCATCGGTGGATGGAGTTCCTATAGAAAAACAACTTTGAAATATCGTATACACCTAGAAAAGGGAATTTTTTAGCTGATGCGCTGAGCCGAAAGTCACGTAGTGATGTTGTGCGTGAATCTGGTGATTCCTGGAGGTTAATGGAAGAACTGTCGGCATTACATATTTATATGGGAGAATTCGTAGGTAGATGTTGTATTTTTCAGATGACGGTGCAGTCATCCCTGATGCAGAAGGTGGAAGAGTCCAAGTTGAGGGATCTTGAGGTGGAGGTCTGGAGAGACCTAGTTGTTTGTGGTGAGGCCCCTGATGGTTGGTCTAAAGATGGACACACAAAGTGTTGTATCATGGAAGGATTTTTGTTCCCTTGGCGATGCGCAACATGGTCCTCAGAGAGTTTAATGGTTCTACTTTAGCGGTGCATCCTGGTGTGAAAAAGAGGTATCGATCCTTGATGAGTTAGTTTTGGTGTCCTGGGATGAAGCGTGCGGTTGCTGAGTTTGTGTCTTGATGTTTAGTCTGCCAGAAGGTGAAGGCCGAACACCGTGTTCCTGGTGGTCTTCTCTAGCAATTAGAAATTCCTCAGTGGAAGTGGGAGGTCATCTCAATGGATTTTCTTACAGGGTTACCTCGAGCTCTGGGAGGACATGATGTTATTTGGGTGGTAGTGGATCATTTAACAAAATCAGCCCACTTCATAGAAACCAATGAGTCGAGCTCAGTTGACGTTTTGTCGAGGCAGTATCTGGAGGAGGTGGAGAGACTTCACGGAGTCCCTAGGACGATCATTTCTGATCAAGATCCTCGTTTTACCTCTAGGGTATGGAGAGTTCTACAACATGATTTCGGTTCCTAACTATGCCTTAGCACTGCTTTTCACCCTCAAGCGGATAGTCAGACAGAGAAAACCATCCAGACTCTTGAAGACATGGTACGCTCTC
Source organism: Viscum album (assembly GCA_963277665.1). NCBI lineage: Eukaryota > Viridiplantae > Streptophyta > Magnoliopsida > Santalales > Viscaceae > Viscum > Viscum album. Next base: position 1,345,326,803 of record OY728148.1, on the reverse strand, counting down.
GTGTTCTTGATTTTGGAGGTTCTTGGATGAGGCACTTACCCTTTGTTGAGTTCGCTTACAATAATAGTTTTCACTCCACCATCGGTATGGAACTGTTTGAAGCCTTGTATGGCTGACCTTGCCGTTCTCCGTTGTGCTGGACTGGGGTCGGAGAGTAAGCAATTCTCAGACCGAAACTAGTGAAGAATACAACAGAGACGGGTCAGGTGATTCGTGAGAGGATGAAGGAAGTGCAAGATCATCAGAAATCATATGCCGATCAGATAAGGAGACCCTTATAGTTTAATGTTGTGGATAATGTGTTTCGGAAGGTGACTCCCTGTCGTGGGCAGAGATGGTTTGGTCGTGGGAGTAAGCTTTCTCCCTGCTTTTTTGGGACTTTCGAGGTGTTATCTCATGTTGGAGTTGTGGCATATCGAGTAGCACTTCCGCCACAGATGAGTCAGATACATGATGTTTTCCATGTATCACAGCTACGTCTTTATCTTCATGACGACTCCCACATCATCGATTGGGGAGAGATCGATGTCGATGATGATGATTCCACCTTTGAGGAGTGACCTATGGAGATCCAAGAATGCAAAGCGAAGGTTTTGCACGAGCGATCCATCCCATTAGTTCGTGTCTTGTGGCGACCCGGTGGCTTGGAAGAGTGTACTTGGGAACGTGAGTCACTGATACGTGCTCAATACCCAGAGTTGTTTGATGTTTAACTCTTTTCGTGTATCATTGTAACTTATATGGCTGTGGAAATTTTAGGTTTATGAGATGGCATCCTTTTTTGCTTTGGTGGCTTGATCTCTTTTGAGAGGTATCTCATTGGGTTGTTGTTCAGACCCTATTTCGTTTTCTCTTTAGGTGGGTTTTGGATTCTCGAGGATGAGAATGTTTTGAGAGGTATCTTATGTGATGGCCCAAACCTCTCCGGTCCATTCCTTTGTGAAAATGTGGTGCTAGAGGTGTTCTGAGAGGTCAAGGTGACTTTTGGGTGTGTTTGGGTGGACTTTTAAGGAAATCTGAATTGTTATGGCATTCGCCCGGGAGGCACACGGTTTGCCTAAACTGTGCGGCCAAACCATGCAAGGCTGGTCTTGGAGGTAGTGGATAATGCACGGTTAGTGCAAAGTTTGTCTAACCGTGTGGACTAACCATGCAAGGAGTGATTGTCGAGGCAGAAGCTAACGCACGGTTAGCGCACGATTTGTTAAACCGTGTGGACTAACCGTGCGAGCACTTAAAGTTAGATCCTCAAATTGTAAATCTAACTCGTTTTGCCTTTATTCACCTAGTTTAAGTCCCTAATTCGCCATAACTCGGGATTACCTTTCCTTGGAGGTAGAAGAGCCTCTCCCAAGAATTTTGGAGGCGATCCAGAGGATTCCCTTCACGAATCGAATCCAGTTTCTCGAGGTATGTGATCTTTTTTTTGTTTTCTTAGATCTACGTAGATATAATCCTCCTATTCTATCGGGATCTTAGATCTATGCCCGTTATGGGTAGATCTAAGTCTGTGGATGTTGTTTATGATAATATTTGGTCTTGGTTGTGTTAGGAGAGGATATATAAGGAGGATTTTTGGAGAATTGAACTGGTTTCTTGGGTGCTCATTGACCGTTGTGGTTTCCCTAAAAAACCTTTGAGGTAGGGTATTCATGGATTTTCTAATTGTTCATGTGAAATCATTGAGTTATCATGATTTAGTCCTTTGGATCACAATGGAATTGACCTAATTAAATACTTGAACCGGATTAAAAGAATTGGTGATCACATGTTGTTGTTTTGTACCATGATAATGGTTTGCCTCTTGATTTGCAATATAGTGTGATACAAATGCCTTGCTTGTTATCATGTTTCTCTTGATGAAATTGATAAAGAACGTAAAGTCAGAATTGATTGATAATTAATTGGATAAAGATAAAGAGGCATATAAATGAATCTGGTTGTTTTTGTAGTGGATGTTGTTCCAAATTGATGTTAATCAAATTGATGACGATGTACGTGATAAACTTAGTTGGTTGGTAAACCTAAAATCTGTTGGTGCTTGTTTTTTGAAGGCTAGATGCCTTGTTAAAATGCCAGGAGCCCAATTTGATGTGATGTTTGTTTTCCTGCTTCCTGTGATGTGCTGTGGCCCTGGAGTGTTGTTGTGATATCTTGTATTGTGCTGTGACCCTAGAGGGGTGTTGTGATATCTTGTGTTGTGATGTGACCCTGGAGGGGTGTTGTGATGTTTGGAGGCAGGGAGGCCTTGTAGTTGTGGAAGCGGATGATACCTAGAGTGGTGAGATGCATCGGTTTATGCATGTGGGTGTCGGGGAGGACACCAGGGATGATGGAATGGGATGGATGTGGTTGTTGGATGCTTGGTTCTTGTTTGGATGTTTATCTGCATTACTTTTCCCCACTGCTCAAGGCAGCTGGTCTTGCTTACCCTTCTTCCGAAGGAGGTGATGAAATGCGGGGTATGCCACATGCTTTCCGTGTTTAGCCTCTCAAGGGATAATGGGTCTATGCTCTTGCTATAGGAGACAAAGACTCGACGGGTAGTATATCTACTCACCGTGTTAAGCCCCCTTGTGTTTAGTAGCATAGGATACTTTTCTAGAATGCCTCAGAATATGGGAAAGTAATTCTGTAATAAATGTTTGATTAAATGATGTTAACCCATGGGGTTGGAGTTTGATGAAACTTAATGATGAGGTTGAGAACTTTTGAAGGGACAGTGGTTTACGGATGTTCTGTTAATAGAACTTAATGTGGAATTGTTCTAGGTTAATTAATATGTAAAGAATTAGTTATCGTAAAGTGGAATTGGTGAAAAAGAAGGGATGAAGTAATCTAATGAAGTTCTTTAATTGGTTGTGTGCTTATAGGATACCTAGTCTTATAAGTGGAAGCCAGGAGTCTGAGAGACATTAGCTGCAGTTGTCTCTAAGACTAGGTTATTCCCATAGTGTGGTTGTGAGTTATAGTATATTATGTACTTTTTCTGGTTCTATATGCTACTCTACCCTGTCAGAAAGGGAAACTGACACCCCATGGATTCAGATCCTTGGGGGGGGGGGGGGGGTATTTTCCCCAACATTCTGGTGGGAGGATGAATGGCTGACTACCCCCTTTAGCCCCGCTCTCTTCTCTTGGTAGATACTAGTGCCATTGGAACAACGGTTAGTTTCCCCATATATATGTGTAGAGGGCTGTAATGGCTTGCGGTTATTTGAAACACATATATTCTGGATATAGTGTCCTATGGACCACTATAGGTGTAACGTGTATGGTCTGTGATGGCTTGAGGATCCTTACTCATTGTATGGGATGTAATGGGTTGAGGTATAATACCTGACGTATGATATATGTTATGTGAGCTGTGGTGGCTCCCGAAAACTACCTGATTACTTTTTGTTGTGAGGATGGTGTGGTGCATATCCCAGGTGTCAGCGGGTATGCCTTTCTGATGCACATGGTGCAGATTGTGGAGCTTAGCCCAAGTTTATACAGGCAAGCCTTTAGAGAGAGATGCACATGACATATGTCGTTGGGGAAAAGCGGCAAACCAGTGGGGAAGTAGTAGTGGGGTACCCTTGATATTCTTTATTATATGCTATACTTATGTATGCGTTACTTGGTGATAGTAGCCATGGTGAGGTTGGGAACATAGTATACCTGTTAGGTGACGAGTTAGTTTCACTGTTGTTCACTGTGCTTTAGCATGCTTTCTTTACTTTTGCACGAGAGGCTTCGGGGAGGATCCTACTGAGTATACTATTATACTCACCCTACGTATATATAAACTGTTTTTCAGGTCACTTGGTGCAGGTTGGAGGTTAGTCTGGTTAATACTAGCTTGTGGTTGTAGGAGCTGTTCAGGCTTGTAGTCGCTTATATTTTTTACATTCTTTTGGGTACTTGCAGTTTTCCCCTTTTAGTTGTATAACTTTTTCATGACATTACATATGAACTTGGGTTTTCTTTTATACTTTAGTTCTGAGTTGGAGTTGGTTGGTGTCTATATTATCTCTCTCTTCTGCATGTGTTCTCTTAGATGGTAATGCCTCCCATTTGTGTGTTTATTATACCCTCGGTGCTAGTCCCCAACCCGGGGCCTACTGGAGGCGGGACTTAGAGGCCATTATCTCCCTTTTCACATTGCCGACCCAGGATGGGTACAATTTGTGGGGAGGGGGTCATGACACATGGTGCCTCTTATACAGAGATGTCATTTTATTCCAATGAGTGTATTTGAGGTATAAAAATAATTAATGATAATTTAACTGAATTTTCTTCACTATAACAATAAATTAATTTATAATAGTACATTGAATAAAATTATAAGGTGAGTATCTCCCATGGAGATTTCCCTAATGAGTCGGGGTGACTTTCTCTAAGTACTCAAGGCATTACCTTTGGTATCAAAGGCTATCTCACGTCTGACCAATATTATAAAATGAAAAAGTTTTATATAAGCATTAGGAGCTTTACATTAAATGAAAAACCCAAGTCCATTTAATAACCATTAAAATTAATTCACCTAATATAATTCAATCCTTTATATTTTCATTTAACACTGAAAATGGGATATTGAAGGTGTCATAACATTAATCATTTTATTTCAAAACAAAGAGAGATAAGATAAACATTCTTACCAAATAATTAAGTATCAATTAATCTATTTAATTTATTGAAAAAATATTAGAATGTAAATCTAAACACACCAATGGGTGTTTTTGAAATATAAATGTAAAGTGCTATATAGGAATAAACATGGAACACCCAATGGGAGGCTCAAGTTGAGTTCATTTTCCATAAAAAATAATAAGAAGATCAAATAAGGAATTTAATTTCTAAATTAAACATCAAATATAAAAAATAGATTTTAGTGAGGAATAGTGGCTGAAACTGGCTTGTGACATGTTGGTGACCAATATAAATAAATGAAACCAGATTTAAAATTCGTAGACCACCTACCTTATGGATTTATATAAACAAACCATGTATATATGCCCTTTTTTTTCTGAATCTGAAAAAGGAATAATAGAAAAATTACTTCCAAATAGGGTATATTATCTTGCACAAAAATAACACTGAAGTGAGAGAATAATCCATGAATGGAAGAAAGTGGATTAATTTACATATTTAATGGAATACAATGAGGTAAACAATGGATTTATCTGAGTCTATATAGAGGAGATACCTCATATACTATATTTAGGTTCATGAAGAGAATCAATTGGAAACGAGGTCTATTTGTGGAAGAGGAAATATAATGTTGAGGGTGAGTTATAAAGAAACTATCACAAAATTGTAAATTCATCCCACTTTATGAGGTCACACGGTTTATTCAATTCATGGGATTAAATTTCACACCAACCATGTGAAAATAACATACCAAAGACACTGCTCACAGGGCTACCCCATACAGTTTGGAAAAACCATGCTCCAACCATTCTAGGTCACTTCCTAAGTAGATAAAAAGAGTGGGCTAGGTGTAAGGTTTTTCAAATTATTCATTGGCCTTATCAGTCCTCTCTATAACCACATTGTAGTTTTTTATATATCCATGTGGATTCCCATGCAGAGGATGCAAAATTATGCTCCCTTATATTTGTTATAAATTTTAATGCTCCATGGTTTCTACTTACTATGGTCCAATCATTTGACACAAATATATTATCCAAAATTCAATGTTCTAGGCTCTGAAGGAGGCTCTCAAACCGTTCTATAAACCCTTAGGAACATTTAGAATAGTGAAAATAAATGACTAAAATAGAAAATTAACTAGTTCACACCTCAAAAGGAAAATTTGGGTCATAAAAACATAGGATACCCTTGAACTAGGTATCACATCAAAAAAGAGGCGGCTAAAATATATGGGTGGATTTTTTTTGAGATTTGGAATTAATGATAAAGGATTATGGTTCATTAATGTGGAAAACATTGAGTAGTTATTAGTGTTTGTTAGTTTAATTTATTATTGCACCGCATTTATGATTAAATTTATATATATAATTTATGAATGATGATGAAATGATAAAAATATATGTATTAGAATTTGAATTTGTTGAATCTATATTATGAATTTAGTTCATTTATTTAGAGAAGTATGATATTACTAAACTCATATCTATGATTTGAATGGTTTGATTTAAGATTCATGAAATTGGAACATATATATTGAATCATTTATTTGATAGTATTCAAATTATTTATAATATTAAAAATTAGGAATTAAGATTTCAAAAATACATTAGACAGATGTTTTGATTCCTTTTTTGATAAAATATAGAATAAAATCAATCACCACCGAATGCATAATTAAATTAATAAAAAAAATATGTTGACTATGAAAATAAGAAAAAAAAATTAACATAATAATTTTTTGAATGTAGTTATATATATATATATGACAAGAATTCCTAAAATTTAAACTTTCCTCAATTAATTCAAAAAAAAATTCTTCTCATTCTCAGTTACAACTACATATTTATGTCACCCTCACGATGATATTAGTTTAATATGAAATTTTAGATGATAGTACAAACTTCCTCCCTCTAGGGTGTTTACTACACATAATGGATTATGGGGTATCATTGAGATTGAATAATAGTCACCAATTAAGTGAAAACTAAGCTTTATAGTCTTCTTAACCGTAGATAGGATATCTTTGCAAGATACTTGTGTCATATTATATTAATGCACGAATGATGATTATCAAATGAATATATGGAATTTTCAATACATACTATTGGACAACTATTTATAAATATTGTGAAAATGATGAAACTTCATGCACATCATTATTCGATCAATACACCACATGATTTGATTATTTTTTGCCCAGAAACATGTAGAATATATATGTAATGATTAGTGTAGTGAATGGGTGGTTAAATTTTATTGGATATATGATATGGTATGTTAATATTTTTATAAGAATAACCATTTTAATTTATGTTTCATTTTTTTATTTTTTTATTTAATTTGATTTTTATTTTTCTCCACTTAATGTTTCAGTATTGAGTATGTTTCAGTTCAAACTCAATTTTACAAAATCTTAATTAATTCTATAAATGAATGGGGAATGTGTTAACTCAAAAAAATTATTATTTGGAATTTTTAATTTGAAATTATTCTCTATTTTGGTTTTCCTTATTATAAATATCACATTGTGATTATATTTTTAATGGTATAGTTTATATTTGTGTTTTTTTATTTAAATACTTTCTTTCAAAAAGAAGTGTGTTTATTTAAATCTAATTATGTTTTAGAGTATTTAGAAGAAAAATTTGAATTATAAATATTATTTTATAATGAAAAAAATATGTTATCTTCACATTGATATTTATCCTTATTTAGTTTCACAACAACACCAAAAGTATATTTTCATTTTAACATGTTTTTTTCATTATAATTATCATGGAGATAATAGAGGATTACAATAAAACAGAAACACCAATTGTGAAATCTAAATAATAGATATTCGATGTAGAAAATGAAAATATTCAAAAAAAAAATTATATCTAACAGTAAAAATGAAATATAAATTGTTCATTGGACTTTATAAAATTAAATAATGATATGTTTATCATATAAACACTTGATTGACATCAGGAGAATATATAAAAATGGATACTATTGGTAATCTATATTAAATCTCATACATTATAGTATTGATACTCATAAATTCACTATTTTATTACAAATAACATACTATATATATGATAATGGTTACCAGATACATTTATTAATATAATATAAATGATATATTTATTTATTTTTAATCGTAATGAATTTATCTAAGAATTATTATATTTTTAATGAGGTATTTTTTTCATAATTAGAATACATATAAAATATAAATTCAAATATTTTATTTTTTAAATATTATTAAAGTAGTTAAAAGATGCTGTTACATGGAGGTAGTTGTTTTAGGTTTCTTTTTATTTTCATAGTCTTCAAAAAAATCACTATTTTTTTTTGAGTTGTGTTATAGTGTATAAGATGATTCGTATGTATTTTGATGTGGATATAAACACAAATTTGGAATTCTAGAGTTTCTTAGTTTGATAAAAAATATAATTCCTTCCGTACAAAATCATAATTTTATTTTTTATGAAGTGAATATTTCTTTTCCACTATAACCATATTTTTTTACTTATTTAACCATCATAATTTTTTTCATAAACATCACATTTTACGTGTAAACCATTTTTCTCTCTATGTAAACATAATATTACATATACATAAACATTATTCTAGTATAATAATCATGAATCTATTTATACTAGAAGGAGAGATACCGTGATGATTTTGAATTCTGTGTTAGAATCAATCTTTTCTATATAAAAATCACCTGTATTGTGAAACCATAGTTTAAAATGAGTAAAAATTAGAAACTATCCAATTTTTGAGAGGTTCCACATGATAAAATTATCAATTAAATGATTATTTTAAAAATATGGATTTAATCAATGGGATTGAATAGATGTCCACTAGTAATAAAAATATCACCTTTAAATTTTGATTCAATAATCTTGAATATTATCCCATCCTTACATAATAAATATACAATTTTTAAATAAATACAACAAAATCAGGGAGATCTTTGTGAATCCAAAATGAATTTAATCGATTTTGAATAACAATATAGATGTTTAAATGGGGTGACTATTGGAATCGCTTTAGTTAACAGAACACATTCTAATAATTTTGTGATGTAATCATGGTGTTTGAAATATAATTTTTATTTTATTAAGATGAGTTTTGAGGAGAGTGGTGTCACAACTTATACTTCATGCCACACTAAGGTAGATATAAATATTGGAAATATTATTTAGTCATTATAATAGTGGGTTTGTGATGAAATCAATCTAATTATAATTATTTTGAGGTATGAATATATCAATATTTGGATTATCCATGTTTTATTACCCTATTCAAAAAATGTAACTATATTTTTTTAATAGTATACAAAATTGTGGACGGTTGGTTCTCTAGTTGGTATGGTGATATTTTCATGAATATCATGGATGAAAAAATGGGATTACTTTGATGAAATTTAAATTTTCAGTGTCTCAAGAAATATTATATTAGACTAATTCAAGAATTTGAAAATTAAATTTCAATTTAATGTGTTGAATAAACAAGAAAAGTGTTTTATTGTGGATATATATTATTGATTCCTGATAAAATTGAGCCTATAAAGACATTAAAATGGTTCAAATAATAGAAAATATGTTTTAATTAAAAAATCTGTGATCTACTGAGTGGAATAAAATACTAATAAATCTCGGATGAAGTGGTAAATTTCTTATAAAAAAATGTCTTATTGGAGCTTATAGTTATATGATTAATGGCAGGAGGGGAATCATATCCATGAATAGTTATTTATGGAATGAGTGAGGAAAATGAAAATGATCATTGTTTATACAAATTGTAAAATACAAATATATTTTCTAGTTGAATGTGAATAGTGTACATTAGATATTATCTTGTTTGATTAAAGAGGAAGATCATTATATTGAATATGATGCAAGCTATATTCTATATGAAATCACTCTTATATAGTGGTTTAATATTTCTTTATAACAATAATTGGATAGTGTGTACTAGAGGAGGAAGAGTATGTTCACGGAACCATGGGGTCATGAAAATAACTAATGCAACAATATTTATTCATAATAAGATATTATTGAAAAATATACATCTTAGGATAATAAATAATTGAAATAACATGTTGGATCACACATTATTGATAAAAATTGTAAAAAATATTTATGTTTCGTTTTGATCATTAGATTCATTTTTTGGGTTAGATTGATATTTATCTACTCAGGGGGTTTATGTCCTAAACAAATAGTGGTTTATTTCAAATAAAATAAGTAAAAATATAGTATTACAATAATTCACCCCTCATCACATTATGTATCTATTCAGTCTAATAAGAAATTCAAGAGGTATTAAATTGGAAGGTTACCTATACAAGGTTTTCTCAATGTATATGAAGATAGATAATATCAATTATTTGAATATTACGTGATTTTCAAAATGTAATGAAAATAACTCCCATGTTTGAAAAAATATAATTCTTCTTTTTTAATTTTCTAGTGATCTTAAAATACTTAATACCTCAATAATGGGATTTACACCCATTAAAAGAGGTTATAAAATGATATTTATTGATGAATGATTCCTTATAGTTGAGGGAAAATACATGTATTCATTTTTGATGTCTCTCTATAAGAAAGTGTTGACCAAATTTAGGGTTTTAGGAAACTGTTAACTGATTTTTGATTAACATGTAATTTTTTATATAGGAAACATAAAAGTGAAATTTGAAATTATATAAATTTTGATAATAATGTTTAATAATATATGGATTCCTGAGTATAAGTCCATTAATGATTATTTTACTAGAATGAATGAAATTTTTAGCAACATTATATTTTTTGGTAAAAATATATATGATTTTTTAATGTGAAGAAACTCATGTTAAATTTTCATGAGTGATTTTAACAAAAAAATCATCCTGTTAAGACACAAATGGTCACTTATTGGATGAATTTGACAATATACTCAGTTATAATGAAATGAAAAATACACAATCATTTAAGAATAACTTTAATGATAATATTGATTTTGAATCTATGATGATGTTAAAGAAAAAATAGTAATAATGTAAATATTTTGATAATTAGGATGATGGTGTTGATGATGATATGGAAAATAACTATAAGAAAATCTAGTCTCTATTCTAAAAAAATTTAGAATGGTCGAGGGAATATGATAGCGGTAAATCCCTATCAAAATATTCCAATGTGGAGGTATTATACACATCATAGTAATCATTCAATAAAATTGATATTTATTCTGAGGAAAATGAAGGAATACCTCAAAATATGAAATGTTAAAAATGTTCTATATTGGTGAATACAATAGGTGGAATCATGATAATATTTAAAAAATAATAATATATGAAATTTGATGAGTAAAGAGTATGAAGAAGTTACTTCTTATATAATTTAATCAGATTATGAACCATTTAAAAGGAAACAAACATAATTTATTGGTAGGAAGTCAATGAAACATCCTCATCCCATAATAAAGAAGGTGGTTAAGAGACCTTTATATTATATATGCTCAGAACATTTTTAGAGGCATCTATTGAAAAAAATAATAGTATGAGAACAATATTAAAATCCTAATGAAATATGATTTATTTAATGTTGAATAAATTGACAAATCTTCCAAAATAAGGATGAACATAGTAATGATCTCATAAAATTTAAGATAATTTCCACTGATTATAAAAAGATCCATAAGGACCCTAAATAAAAATATAAATTAAAAGATTAAATATTAGAGTAGCTAAATTTTTTTTATGGTTGAACTAGAGTAAAATAAGTTCTTATTAGAAATAAAATATTATCAAATCAAGGGTAAATCACAAATAAAATCTAAAAATCCTTATATATCATTTCATGGTAAATCATTAGGTGAATCAAATTGGAAATTTAATTTTTTCCCCTGATGGAATATTTTCTATTTAAAATTATGTAAAATTATTTGGCCAAACAATGATGATAAAATCTACGATGAACACATGGATTAATGGATAATGAATAAAAAATAATCATTATTTATTAATAAACAATATCATGAAATATGAAAATAAAATTATAAAAAAATCAAATATGATTTTCTAAAAAAAAATTATTTTTTAAATAATGGTTTAGATTATGTAGTTGTAGTTGTTGTTGTAGAATTTTCTTCCATGTTTCTTTACAATGATGGTACAACATGTTGTAACCATGAATTAGGCATGGGTAAAGGCATAGAACCTTTTATGTGAAGAATAATGAATCTCCAATTAATATGGTTGTGAAAAAAACAATCATTACCAAATCTAAAAATTATTTAATGTTTTGTGGGTGTTTGTTGATTGTGTGAGAGTCAAGTGTAATGTAAGGAAAATTCTCTGACATATATCTTGTGATAGATCTACTTTAATGAAAAAGGTAATGAAAAAATATTTATAATGTGTATAAATAATACATATTAGATATTATAATAAATCAAGGAAATAAAGGAATATAATAGATCATTGATAGTGGGTGTTCCACACACATGATTAGAGAAACCAAATTCACAAAATATACTTAATGTATGGAAATAGTATTCATTATGTTTTGAAATGATACCTCTATGAGAGTCAGAGGTGTTGGAAATTTAGGAATTGATTCAAAAGGACTCCAAACCAAAAAACAAATAAATTAGAGGAAGGACTACAACATCAATTTTTCAAGTGTTAGAAAAGTTCATGATGAAAGTAATGAGTTTTTTAGAATTAAATAATTCATTATCAAGATGTTAAATAATTTAAGATCAATATAAAGTGTTGAATTAATTAATTGGAAAATGTTTTAAAATTTCCCCCCATCCAATTCATTCAATATGAATGAAAAACATGGGAATTATTTAGTTCATAGGATACATAATCATCATGTCCTTGAAAATAAGGAAATGATTAACAAACAAGATTTTGTTAGAAAACATACCATGATAAAAAAGATAATTATATTAAATATTTGATAAATTCTTAAATTTTAAAATTATATAAGGAACAAGCGAGGAGATGAATATTCTGTCTAATAGAGCATTCAAATTCATAAAAATTTATTTGTGTAGACTGATGAGGAACAAGTCAACATATATTTATCTCTATTTCATTACATTTTTTGATGACTACACATAGAAAACTAGCTTTCTCATTATTGTGGTCAAATTAGAGTATCTTCAAAATTTTAGAATTTCAATAATAATGTTTGAGAACAAATATGTTCTATATATCAAAAATATGATATATGATGATTTAAATTTTTACACAACCAATAAAATTTATATATCTTTAGAAAAATATTTAATATATAATAATTTTAGAACACCATAGATTTATCAAAACAATTATTGGATGAGTGTAAATATTTGAAAATTTTCGACACATCAAATCCCATGTTTTCCATAAATACACTTTCATAATTATATTGAATTGAGGTTATATAAAATACTATCATTATTCAGAATTAATGTGTAGTGAGTCTGGAAACACAATAGACTCCATGTGTGAAGTTCTACCATAAAGATCCATCTATCAAATACATTATGGTATTTTAAGTACCTTATTATATGAAGTTAATGAATAAAAATCATGGAATTATTTATTAAAGAGATTAAAAACCCAAAATTTAATTTTATCATTCCAGAGGGAGTGTATAAAAATATTGATAAAAAATAAACCCAATCTACCATATTGTTAAGATATTAAAAATGTTTAGAAACATCAAAGGATAAGTGAAATTACTGTTACTAAATTTTAATATGCTAAATCTTGTAAGATGAAAATAAAATGAAATTAATGATGTATAAAAATATTGAAATATGTTCTTTGTGACTGAAATAGATTAATATTATACCATTGAAGAAAAATATATCAAAAATTATAGTTATAGGATTCAATATCTAAAAAATAATTTTGATTTATAATATTATTTTCCAAAAAAATATGCACATATAATAACTTGAATAAATATGTGGATAGGATAATAGAAAAATTTTATTTAGAAACTGGAACCTTAAACTATTTATGAGGAAACTGGGTACAAATAATGGATAACTAGTATGAATAATTAAATTAATGAAATCAAAAAAAAACACCACATGGGAGTTGGTACCAACATTTGAGAACTAAAACATCAATAATAATGTAGATGTTTTTAAAATTCATAATAAGAAAGTTTATGTAACCTTTTATAAATAATTGTATGTTTGAAAGTTGTATTCTCATGTGGAAGGATTTAAATTTGAAAACAATTTTACAATAGTGGAAGGACATTATAATATTAAATTGTTATCATAATATGAATCTCACATAAATTATAACTTTTAAGAAATGGATTTGAAGTCTTTCTACAAAATTAATGATCTTAAATAAGGGGATTTCATTGACAAATGAGGGTTATTAATAATGTTTATAGCATGGTATATAGGTGTTGGAAAAATCAGTATGGTTAAACATTTTCCCCAATAGAATTTTATTATAATCTCGATGAAAGATTGGGATTTTTTTTCAAAAGTGTTGGTAGTAATATCTATGTGATGAAGCCACCTATAGGATCACCCAATGAAATACTTTATGTGGATAGAATAAGTCATTCATTTGATAAATGGGATTTTTGCGAGGATCTTTCTAATGAAATGAGGCCACATTTTTAGATTTCCATCATTAGTGAGATGTCATATTTTCTTGTATTAAAAATCATTAAAATTTTTGTTCCAATTTTTCTGTCTTGAGAAAAATATACTAGATAATTATTTATGATATTTGGAAAGATTCAATGAATGAGAATTTATACTCATATCATTATTGTAACTTATTATACCAAATATACAGATGGAATTATCAAGAATCAATGATATTAATGAAAACTAATTTGTATCTATCTCTACCTAATAACCAATTATTTAGACATTTTTTATGATGTCACATTATGTAACATATTTCAATGTGATACAATGAAATCACGAATGTTTATTTGTAAGGGGATTATTAGATGTATAAATAATACAATTAGTTTTTAAATATTATAAAATATTGGATAATCATGTCCTTATAAACGTTTAGAAGTGTTGATTAAGCTACAAAATGCGTTATAAAAAGGAATAATTTTTGTTGTTAATTTATCCAATGATTTTATATTATACTAGAACCTATTCTTTTTAATGATCCAATAAATTTTTTGCAATGTTATTAAGTACATTCATGTTTTCTATTAGAAATTAGTTAACTAGAAAAAAATTAAAAATGGATATATCTAGAGCGTACTGTGACACCTTACCAGGTAAAGGCCAAGTGGTTGTGTCCTCTTACTACACACTGTACTTTACCTTACCAATATTTATATTTCACCTTACCACATGATAAAACCCTGATCCCGAATTTAGATGAGTAAAATTTTTCTATGATATATATTGAATATTAATTTATGATTCTACTTACCATGAATTGAGAAATGACTTACTGCATGTACAATCAACCTACCATGAGACTAAGATACATAGTTTTTCATATCATTCTAGTGAGAGCGTGAAGGAATTTACCTATCAAATGAATAGATCATGTTACCAAGCCATGGTATGATTTATTTTTAAAAAATTAATATATTAACTGTGACTTTTAATGTAGTTACTACATGAATAGTTAACATACCACCTGAATCCATAGTCTTAATACATGTTCAAATGAGCTAACAACATGAAGAGATGAATTAGCTATGTAAAATTTTTAAAACAAAAGACCATGCCATGTTTCTATATTCTTGAAAATTTGGTCCTTCAATGATGTATGCTTTCAATGTCAAACTTATTAGTGTATTATATCAAATCTCCAATGGCTAGTTTTTTATTCTAATAAATGGATCATCGATGTATTTAAAGTTTCAATGATTATTCTCTGATGAGTAATTTGATAAATATATTCTAAATAAGAATGATTTCTTCTGTGGAATAGGTTTTTTTTGTAATAAACATGTGTGTGTGCGTTTGTGTGTAACACATCACATAGGAATACATACATGGGTACCATTTCTACAGATAAGACTATAAACCCAACTATTTTTAATAATTTTTTGAGATACTTATCCAAAAACATTCCATAAAAAATTCCGGACTCTAGACATATGAAGATTATATGATCTAGTTTCTTCAAATTTCTTCATTCTTAATCTCTCTTTCTATTCATGTATTATTAATAATTTTTTATTTATCTTTTTATTTGTAGAAACCCAATATCATGTACTAAATAAGAGAGTAAATTATTCTCTCTCTAAGGGGCTCTATTCCTAGGATGTCATGAGTATTGGTGTCTCTAAATCTCAATCAATATTGTAGATCTATTTATTTAATAATAAACTAATTGGTAAGAGGTGATTGTATGTGGAGGGGATTTAGTATCATCTTGATACTAAACCCATTATTTAAATTCAAAAGCGTGATTTTATATTTTTGTTGTTCTAATATACAATTTAGTTTCTATTTTATAAAATAAATCAAAAAATTAATTTAATTTTTAGTCTTGATTTGTCTTTATTTAAATTATTTTACTTTTTAATTTAGTTTCTAAATATTAGATATTTAAAAGTAATTCCAATATATCCTTAATCTATATTTTACGAAATTATTTAAAAGGAATATTTTATATGTTTCTATTTAATTTAATAAATTGTTGTTTTAATTAAATTAGGGGATTTAGTTTTAAAATGAATTTTTTGTTCAGAACTCAACCCCCTCCTTTTGAGTTACTCACTCCATCCAACCATTAGATTCAAATAGGTTTTCCAATGTATTTTAATTATGATCTAATTGTATTAAAATAACATATATTTTTGTTTTATATAAAATTAATTATTTAGGGATAAAAATAAATGAGAATGAACTAAAACTAATCAGTATACTTATTATAATGGAAATAATTAAACTTAATGGAAGATTATAATCAAAATTTATATAGAGATCATAGGATTTGATATGCGGACATAATTAAAATAAATATAAAATTCCACAAGATGATAGAACCACTTAGATCTATGATACTAAATAAGTGTATGATTTTAATTTTGAATCTATGAATACTTTTTAATATTCTTTAGGATAATATTTATTTTAATGAATATCTACCAATAGTAATAATTTTTCAATTTTGTATACACTATCTTTATCTCATGAAGAAACATTTAATGTTGAAGAAATGAGATTGAACATTGACAATAATAAATATGCTACTTTTAATATAAAGCTTAATGAATATATATCCCACATGTATCATAGGATAAATGAGATAGTTAACACAATACATTCACTATGACTAAAAATTACTGATAATGATCAAGTCCTTATACTTTATTGATTACTTAGAGAAGGTTGGGGAAGGAAATTTATGTTCATAAGTGAATCATGTAAAATTCGTACTATACCTGTAAAAGAGGTAATTGGAATGATAATGATGTATAAATAAGAACTATAAGTGAAGAAATAGGAATTGGATAAAATAAAAAGAATATAAATGGCCTTTAAGACTATTGAGTCAAAACAAAAAATGGCTGATCAATGTTGGAATCTCATGTAATGAAGAATAAACTGATCAAAATTATAAATAAATGGGGCATTTGGTTTGGCATTTAAAAATTAACTATAAAATGAATAAGCTCTTCATAAAATAAAATTAAAGAGGAAAGTTTGAAAAAAGGAAATTGGAGAAGATATTTTATGATAGATGATTATTCTAATAAAATAATCTAATATGAATTTAAAATATAAGGACACATCAAATAATATTTCCCTAAGTTGAATTTTACGAATAAATATGGCAATAATAATAAAACATAAAAAAATTAAATACACTTATAGTTCCTTATATGAAAGTTAATATGAATTAGACACATATAGGTAACATATAACTTAAAATATTAATATGTGTTTTATGAAACTATAATTCTAATATATTAAATGTTTTTCCAAAATCTCCTGCTTATATTTCAAATTTCTCTCGAACTGGGAATGATGCAGAAAATATGCCCAGTGATGCATCATATGAATATTTTATCATACTGTAACACACCATTAATGAACTAATATATAAATACAAGGGATTAAAAAAATATCATACTTTTTCTTCTCAAATAGAAACAGATATACTTGAAGAAAAAAAAGAATATATAATTTCATAAAGAAAATAATGATATGGAAATAACTAATGAACAATTAAAAATGATATGAGTATATCTTTCAATGGAATAATACCTCATTATCATATTGTTAGTAAATAGAACACACCAAGATATAACCATGGAACAATAAATCCACCTGGATATTGGAGAATAATTTAAAATGAATTTATTCCAATATTTATTTCTACTAGTTATATTAATGGTTCTTATTCTACTAAAACTAATAAATCCTTTATATCTAAAACTCTAAGATCTACTTTTATGAAACCATTGAAATAATTTTTGTATCAAAAAAATATTATTAGTGACATATAGGTACCCAATTAAATATGGGTATCAAATTAATTTTCAGTTTAAATCTATTTTGTATGAATCATTCATAAATTGTTCCAATAAAACACCATAGAAACTTGATAGTTGTGATTCTCAAAATATGAGGGGATAAAAATCATCATTTTGAAACCTTATTAAAATTTGATGTGGTCATGTTAGTTTTGGAAATGTTTCCCAATGTAAAATAATTAGACACATCCCAATCAGTAACTCTAATATAGTTTTAATTTCTAATGATTTATTTTTAGATATATTTAAGTATAACTTTATTATAATTTTATAATTGTATGATAATATTTTTCTTTTTGAGTTTAAAACAAATCATATATTTTTTAATGTATGATTTATATTATACTACCATAATAAATGATAATGTTAATGTTGTTTATTTAAATCGTTATTTTTTCATAATGATTCTTATTTATGTGCATTTCATGAAGAATCTTGGCTTTGGTGGAGGTGACTAGGTTGCTGCAAAATAAAATCACATAGAATTATAACTAGGAAATTTTCAGTTAAATATCTACATAAGATAAAATTACTAAAATATAACATTCTTAATCCCTATGTAAAGGTAGTGAATCATAATATATCTTTCAAATTGAATTAAGAAATTTCATCTCTTCGACCATTAGAGTTTGTTTACATGGACTTGTTTAGACACTTTAGAGTTTATAGTTTATCTAGAAAATATTATCTATATGTTATAGTTGATAATTATTCAATTTACACACGTGTATACAATACCTATTATACAAAATAATAACATTATTTCCATATTAATAATATGGATCTTTAGAAAATCCTAATGGGATTATAATTCAAACCCTAAGAGTTGATCACATCCCTGAATTAGAAAATCAAGAGTTTGGATCATTATGCTCACAATTTGGATATAATATCTACTTTTTTACCCTATGAACCTACTACAGAATGGTGTAGTATTGGTAAAATATATAATCATTCAAGGAAATCTACAGAGCATGATCAATGACTATTATTTATCTTTTCATTTGTTGAGATGAAACAATAAGTACGTATTGTTATAAAATTAATGGAGTTTTAATTAGATATCTCTTAAGGAATACAACTTATAAATTATAGAATTTGAGATAACCAAAGAATAATTATGTTATTGTTTTTGTCTATAAATTATTTATACTCAATAAAAGAGAGAATTTATAAAAAAATATTAATCTAATAGAGACAAATAAAGTTTCATTCGATGTTCTACATAAATTAAATCATATAGGGATTTTTAATTAAAAGACTGTGATTGTGGAAGAATTTTTAGATATAATTTTTGATGAAAAATATCCACATGATCCTAATACCATTTTAGAAAACATTTAGGTTGACCTTTTCATTCTTCATATAAATGAAAAACATTTTGATAGTGATTACAAACCTCCTATAAATAACTCGCCTAGATCTGATTAGCATCATAAATCAAAACATAAAGATTATACTATGGTGTCAATCAATTATATTACTAGAGATATTAGGAATAATAGATATAATACCATAGATTCTATTGTAGGTATCCTAGATAATGAAAATCGGAATATATATTCACAAATAAATAATGTTGAGCATCAAGATTTCTTATCACATATGGATCAAAAAAAATAATGATGCAATTTTTGAAGAATTCTGGTTAATTTATATGCAATAAATGATATTTTTTTTAAATAAATAGAATATTTTAACATATATAATGAACCAAAACTAAATAATGATTGGCACTAAATTTTTTTTATAAAAATGTTTGATGAGTCAGGAAGAATATTATGAAAAAAGATATATTGGTCGCATAATAATATAGAAAACCAGAAAGTATTTTCTATGAGGAAAACTTTTCTATTATAGTTATAATTGAATATGTTGTAATTTTCGATTCATAAGTACAAAATATTAATTTCAAACGATACCAATTGGATTTAAATTATTTATTCACAATTTGATACAACTATTGGGATGATTTTTAGAAAAAACACATGGATTTCAAAACTGTCACATTCCAAATCATATATTTATATTAAAAAAATATTTATATTGTTTAGTACATGATCATAGATATTTTAAAGATTATATCAAATCATTATATTCAAAAAGATAAACTAAAGGTATACATGAACATAATTTATTTATTTAAATTATTTTGAAATACATTTTATTATTAGAAATATGTGTTGATGATATTTTCTTTGGATCTTCAAAAAATTATTTATGTTATGAGATTTCAGAAATAATGAAATGTGAATATGAAATGAGTTTCATGGTAGAAATTAAATCTATTCATTTCATTTAAATATTTAAAAATAAATAAATAAATATTGAAAATAAATGTAAGTACACCAATTATTTTTAAAATCTTTTAGTATGAATATTACTAAAGGCAATGATACTCCCATGATAACTATCTAGAAGTTGGGTCTTGATGAAACATGGGAAACTATTTGATCAACCCACTTATAGAGGTATGATTAAAAACATAGTTTACTTAACTATTATTTGGACTCATATATTTTTTAGTGTATGTATGTGTGCCCATTTTTAATAAAAACCATAGAAGAAACATTTACAAGATGTGGAAAAAAATTCAAATTCCAAAAAAATAAGTGAAAATTGGGTCTATTATACTACAAAGGGAAAAATTTGACTTGGTTAGTTATTCGGATGCATATTTTTGTCGATGTAAGTTAGATAGAAAAAGATATTCTGGAACATATAAATTTTTTGAAATGTATCTATTTCTGTGGTGTATTAACAAAAATTGCTCTTTGGAATTATCCACTGCAAAAACTTAGTATATTGTTTTTTGATGTTGTTGTGCCTATATTTTTTGGATGAAACATACATTACTAGGATATGAATATTGATTTTGATATGTACATATAAAATTTTATAATATAATTGAAATAAATATTTCTTAGAATCCTATATAACATTATTGAACAATTGATGTTGACATAAGACTTCATTTTCTAACAGATCATTCCCAAAAAGGTGGTATAATTCTAGAATTCCCTGGTCCAGTACATTTTCATGTTGATATATTTATATTTATTATGAATGTTTCAAGAATAAATTATATTATATATGAATTTTTAATGCTGAATTATGTCTAGTTTTTTTATTTAGATTTAGTAATTAATTCATGTATTGAACTATTTGACTTCAAATATCTATGATTTTTTGGAAGTAACATTAAAGAATCCTTCACATGCTTAGTAGTTTTTTCATGAGTTTTATTTATGTGATCATAATGGATACCAAAAACACATACTTATATGGAAAAAATACCTTCCATGAGTATTAAGTCACATGGTCACTATGATTAGCGTAATAACATATTCCTGTAGTCAGTACATACATATTATAAACATTTTTGACATATGGGTAGTATACCGACTGTTAGATTACTATTATAATTCCTACAATTAATATGTTATCACATATCCATGGTTAGTATACATTCCTGTTCTATTTATATATAGATTTTCAAGAAATATTTTCGTGGGATTTATTTTACATTTATTATTATATTTATTTGTAAAATATTTAAAATAGAATTTGAATCAATATCTAAACTATTACCAATATATTCCCATAAATTTCATTTATCCTATTAAGCTATATTGGGCAGATCAATTTCAATTGTAATGAACCTCATATTCTCTCTAAAAAAATATCTATATTTTACCTCTTATTTAAAAAAAATCATAGATCTTGAGTTGAACCAAAATGAAGAGGATGAAATGAATTTCTATGACCACATTTCATATACATCGACCTCCATTAAAGATTTTGAGGAATTAAAAATCCTTCTTGAGAACATGTGTATTGATGAAGATTATATATTTAATTTATCATCTAGATTCAATGTAAAATGATGTCAATGCATAACAATCATAATTGAGAAATAATTTTCCTAGAATGAAATTCCAAATTAGTGATGGGATGTCTAGTTCAGCGAAACTAGTGGACATTTCATCCAAATATAATGTTTGTATTTTTTGTAATCCTAGTGTTTTTCTTTGGATAAAAAAGAAATATTACCTAAACAATGGTCATTAGTGATGTTCGGGTGTTTTCCATGATGCATTCGTTAATGTGATTGGGATTGCCTCCAAGAGGATAATATAAGGATTATAAATTTTTTAAATTATTAATCATTATAATTTAATTGATTATAAATACTTTGATGTTCTCACTATTAATAGACCCACCAGAAGACCCTCTACTATTGAGTTGAATGAAGAATATAAGACTCATGTAAAGTTCATCCATCACCAAATATTTACAAGAAAAGGGGATTTAATAATACTAATGCATAAGGATATTTTCATCCAATTTTTTGATGAATAATAATATTAAAACAAGTATTTCTATATCTATCATGAGACTTGTGGTTGAAATTTTCAATCTAGCATCAAATTTTAGTTCATTACCTCATGCATGGGTCATAACTGCCTAAAAATAGTATAATGGATTTGTTAATTAGGGGGTAAGATAACATTAAATTATAATTTTTATCTTAACCAAAATATTCTTATGAAAATTATATTCAATTAAAATATTTTTAAACACGAATAGTTCCTATCTCAGATAGAAAATATAAAAATTATAACCTAGTAAATAATCTAGTTAGACAAAGGGATATGGTAGATCCATGTCTTGAACATGTTCATGTTTTATAGTATCCAAATGATGGATGTTGTCCTTCTAAATAAATATTAAATAATTTATTTTGGAAAAGGGAATGAAGAAGAAGAGTTAGAAGTTTCAACTCATGATGATAAACCTATAATAACTTATAATGATGAGATGTAATGGGACCATCCTATTAGTTCTAATATATTTGTTGAGAGATCATATTGATCATCTATTATTAGGAGTACTCCTAGACAATATATAAAATTAATACCTTTTTAATCCAATAATTCATATAGATCAATTTTATTTATTTTTGAATATCATGATTCTGATGATGATGATTGTGGAGGTAGTCCAACATGACAATGTTGACCTTCTAATAACTTTATTCAAATAATAATTAAAGTATTATTGATTATTGAGGTTTATATTCTAGAAATAGTGGATTATTATACTTTTTGTTCATGAAGATATTCTTGATTATTTGGTTAAATCTAAATATGAATCTTTTCAAAATGTTGTAGATTAGACTTTGATACACATATCTATGGAGGATAATATTTTGGTATATGGTAGGCATCAGGATAATGATCTATCTCCCTAATATGCTAAACCCTAAATTCCATCTAATTCATAAGTAACATACCATAACAAGGTTGTATTTAAATCATAAATTATATATATATTCAATCAAGTAATTGTTAATTTTGTAAACACTCAACAATATGTGAGAAAATAAGATATTTTAGTAGCTTTTTATATAGTTATCAATCAACATCAACAAAAATTTAATCTCATAATTCAGATGATGCAGAATGAGATTGAATATTTGAGTGATTTGGTTCGTTCACTTCAAGGTGATCAATCTGATATGTAGATTTAGTTAAACCATAAGATTATTAATTCTATGTTTCAACCTTCCCCAGTGACTTTTTCTTTACATATCTAGTTAGTTATTGATGAAGAAAAAATAAAGTTGGTCTTATGGGATGATTTGAATGTTTTTTTAATAATTCAGAATGAATCATGATGGTTTGTATCATGGGTATCATCCCCAAGATTCCAGGACCTTGTATTTGTTCAATAAGATGCCAATAAATCTTGTCATGTATTTAAAAAAATCTAAAGGGTGATGGATTATTATCGTAGTGGTTACCACACAATGATAGATTTGAAAGGAATGTTTAGAACTCTGACTATGAACATGAATATGTGCCCAAAATCCATTATTTTATATCACATGTTGGGAATTATAGAGAAAGGAATCCAGTTTTAGATGCGTTTATAAAGAATCATGTTAATTTTCTTCAAACTCAGGAGCATGGTTATCAAGTTATTAGTAACTTCACCTAGATGATGAAACCACATTTTTATATCTCTCACATAGTTTTGATTTCCCCTTAATCCATTCCTTTATCTCAACCAAATACCTCTTCTGCCATCAAGCCATTTTGCCTAACTCCTGGATATTCCATTCAAAATCATGGAATAGTTTATAGTGTGTAATTATTAGAGACACTACCCCATCTCCTTCCCATATTAATACCTTTTATATTTCATCCATATAAAAAGGAATGATCTCAATCCCTCCTAGAGATTTCAATTATTCCCCTCATATTGATTCATATTAGGATTTATATGTGGGAATTTTTGTAATATTTTTGTACTCTCATTTTTTATATTAATGGAATGTTCCTTTTTCTAAAAATATATATTTTATCTTATTCCTCATATTATTTATTTTTCATATTACCTAAAGTGTATTTAATGAAAATTTATAAGTTAAGATAAATGGACTTTATTTTAAAACAATAGAAGCTTTTAATAAGTTGAAAAATCATTCTCTCATTCCTCAAAAAAAATACTGTTGATGAATTTTATTCATTTCATGTTAAATTTCATGATTTGTGGTCATGAAAATTGGTATATTATTTTATTAAATCAAAACATCCATATATTAATTACACAAAATAAGGTTTTTCATTTTATTAATGACTTCCATTATTTATTTTAGAAGACAATTTACATGAATAAATTTTAAAAGTGGCGATATTTGGATCATATTTTGTTACCTTACCATGTAATGTTCTAGTGAACATTTCACCTTACCATTCATTATACACCCTTTACTGTATATTATATTTCATCTTACCACACGAAAAAAATTCATAACAATGTCATATAAGAAATTTTTTTCTTAATACATGAACTTTCTAAATCATGAAGATTCAACTTATCATGCATTGAGAATCACCTAACCGGAAGAACATTCAACCTTACATGAGATAAAAATACCTGAAACTACAAATATTTTAAGTGAGTACATGAATTAAATTACCTACTACATTAAGATATCATTTTACCATGTTTAGGTATATATAATTTTTAATAATGTAACATACATACATTTTATTTTATTAATGTGACCACATGATGAAATAGATAACTCCTTGAATCCATGTCCCTAAAAAACTGTGAATATAGGAAGACTGCATGAAGGGATGAACTGAACATGTCACCTTTCTACATCAATTAACTATTTCATGTTTTTTTAGATCAAATAACCATCCCTTAAGTATTGGTCTATTTCAATGTCTAACTTAGTTGATTAGAGGTTCAAATCTCCAACAAATAATTTCTTTTTGTATAATAAATATAGCATTTTTTCGTTTAATGTTGTGTTTATCTCTCACTAATGGTTGCTTTGGGATGATTTTTTAAAGATGAATATCTTGTGGTTTTAAATATTACATGTTTTAAATATGTGTGTAACCATGATACATAACATGGGATTCTACATATGTGATCATATTCTATATAGAAGATTCTATGCCAATTTTCCATAATTTTTTAAGAAACATGTCCAGGATCCTTCCAAAGGAAAAATCCAGGACTCTGGAAAGGAAATTATATTCTAAATGAGTTTCAAATTTTTTTCTATTTTATAATATATTATATTTTTCATTTAATCATAATCATTTGTGTTATGTATTATATTACACTTTTTCTCTATAAAAACATGGTCTTCTATTCTTAAAAAGAGTTTACATGACACTGTCTCTCAAATCATTCATTTGTATCCCCACAATCAACTATGCAAGAGATCCTATGTGACCTGGTATATTTTTCATCCCATGTATAACTATAGAATAATCTCTCGATATGGATAGTCATATATACTACTATTTGTGAAACTAGATCTATGTTGTGGATTCGTTTATTTATAATATAATGATTTGTTCTAACTGATTACCAAGTTTACGGGATAATGTCTTGGACTGAAATCGAACTCCTTGTTTAAATACCAATTTTTATTATTGATTTTTTTACCTTAATTTAATCATAAATATTTGTCTTCTAAAATAAAAAAAATATATTAATTTGATATCCAGTATTAATATATGTTTATATATAGAGTTTGATTAAGTAACACAGTTTCAAAAGTTAAATTATATAAATGTTATTTCAACTAATCCTTGATCTAGCTCCTTAGAAATTTTTTTAAAGTACAAACATATATATTTTTACTATTTTTATTAATTATTCATTTCTATAAAATTGGGAGATTTAGTTTTAAAATTTTTTTAAACATAATTTTTTTTGAGAACACAATTCACCTCCACCCCACTATATTTTCTCACACTTCCCAACATATTTTATTTTATTTTTTTTCATCTCAAAACACAGATAAACATTGTTTACTATAGAGATCAGTTGAAGTTTGGATTGTAGTATAGAAAAATTATTTTCATCAAATAATTTTGATTCAATTTAAACTAGATGACTGGATTATAAATGTTGGGAATGAATTATGAATTTATTTTAATAATTAATGTTATATGTATCATACCATGAATATAATAAAACAATATATATCTGAGAACATTGATCATAGATATCATTTCATTAATTATAGAGTGGTGAAATGGTATTTTAATTTTGGTCTTTATGACACCAATAAATATGAAAAAAAATTCCCCATATTGTTACCTGAAGGAATTATATTTTAATAAATACTAATGATTCATTTTTAGTCTTCCCATATATATTTTGAAATTTCTAAGAGGAAAATCTAAAATTCCATTAGATTTTATAGGAAAATGGTGAGAGAAAATTTTCAAAACTATTACTTATTTATCAAATTAGTATATTCTCAATGAAGTTATAACTATATAATTAGGATATCCATTTTTCTCATTGTATTAAAAATGTGGATTTTTTAGATGGGTTACTAAAGAATTCTAGTTTAATCACTTGAAAAATGATACATGTCATTGAGTGATGGAATTATCTAAAGACTAAATTATCCAGTGATATTTTTGAAGAAATATATCACATGATAGAGGATATAATTTACTGATTTTTTATTTATTTTTTAAAAATTAATGATATCATTTAGTATCTTGAGAATGGTTTGAATAAAAGAGCATAGTAAATCCATAAGGGGGAATTGATAAACCCCTTTTCCCTTGGAGGAATTATTTATGGAATTTTGTTTTTTTCATGAAATTAAATAATTAATTTATATTATTATCACACGATTTATAATATTTTCAATTTTATGTATTTATTTTAATTTGGTTTAACTAATAAATGATGAATTTTTGAGTTCAAGATGAAAAATGGGAGATTATTATTTTTATAATAATTAATTAAATAGTAGTATAGGGAATATTATTTGTATATGTAAAAACAAAATATTTTATGAATGTTTTTCAAAAAAACATGAATTCGTTGAATATAATTTGTCACACATGACACCAAGTTTATACAAACCAAGACATAATATTTAAATATTATTATTTAATGTGACAGTTATAGCCTATCTATCTAAATTGGAAGTGTTAATTGGAATAACTAAAATTTGAAAATAATATATAATGTTTTTAGATAAATCAATCATATTGATAATTAATTACTAATTTTTTTTATTTAATTGCATGCCTCAAAAATAAACATTCAAAATGAATGAATATCATATTGTTTTGTTTATGAAAAAATGAAATATTTAATTTCATTCAATTTTCAATAAATTATTATACAAACATAACATCATTTTTCATGTTATAATAAAAACATTATCTTAGAGGGCTTTTTAAATAAGGATTTAAGAAATATTTAGTTTTTATGCATAATGATCAATTATTATATTTATTACAAATAGATATTTAATTTAAATCATTTAAATGTAAAAGTTTGGTTTAAAATGTTTTTAAAAGTATTGCTAGTTCAAATTTATTATTATTAATATATTTTATTTCATAGATATAATTTTTTCCATTATGAATTTTGATATAACAAATGTTAAAATTAAGAGTAATTTGTATTTAAAAAACCACATTTAATCATTTTTTTACAATTTAAAATTAAAATAAAAAATCTCCACTTATTTGAGGTAAAAGTTTTCAAATTAATTCCATATTTATAGTAATAATTATTATTATAATATTTTTAATAAAAATAAAGTATATTTTAAATCTATTTTTCCCACTTATTTTTATTTAATTTTCTAAAATAGAGTGAATATTTTGAATAAGAATAGTTTATATAATATAATAAATAAAGCATTATTTTTTGTCATTGTGAATAGTTAACGTATAAAATATTTTTAACCTCATTAAAATATGTTATATTAAGATAGAAAATGTGATAAAAAAATAATATAACCCTAACACTTACCTTTATCTAATTAGATGAAGTTGTTTTTGACCAATAGTATCCTTAAGGGACAAAATAATGAATTTTCAAACAATTATTTCAAAATTGAATACCACTGAAATAATTTTTTGAATTAAATTTATATTTTATACAAATAGAAAACCATTTTGCTTCATTTTAAATAATGTAATAGTGGAAATATTCTATTTGGGTTTTCATTTTTACATAAGAATTAAAACATTTTCTAAATTATTTATGAACAAATGAGTTAGAAAATGGTACTATTAATTAAAAAACATCATGAATAACCATGTTATAAGAAAATATATTTATTTTAACATTTAAATATCAAATAATTACACCTAGTATAATTAAACAAAAACAATCATGAATACCAATGAAATTGTCAAATAAACCCCTTCCACATTGGTAACTTTTGAATCATATTCCCAATGAATGAAATAAATTCATATGAAAAATTAAATACCCTAAAGATAGAGAGATTATTTATATAAAATATAAAAATTGGTAGTATATACACCACACAAAGAAATGAATTATGATTATGGCATATGTCCCACTATAGTGAAAGTGAGATGAGAAATCCTTACAACTTGTTCGACATTATCCATAAGTGTGTGGAACTCAAATATAATAAAGATATGTTCATTATACATACATTATATTACCATAAGGACATATCTCATTCCATATATAATCTAATTGTAGACATCCAACACTCATTTATTCAAAATTATATACTATAATCATTGTTTCTGGTGATAATTACTTTCTTTTTCAGGTATGTTTTGGTTTGGTAATATTGGTTCTCTTAATACGATCATAATTTAATAGTACATTGAATTTTAAATATGTTATATATAACATATATAATAATTATATATTTATATATTTTAATAAAATAATAGATATTTAAAGTGGATTATGTTGTTCATTGAGACTGTAGATCATATATACGCATGAAGGTTGTTACCATTTTTCTCAAAATATGGAAATAAAAGAAACTAAATATCAATTAACCATTTATTAATAATTATTATTTTATATATATCATTTATATCAATAAAATCAATCCTTATTACCATCCATTTAAAATTAAATGAAAATCATTTATCATTGATATGTGGAGGTGGTAGTCCACACGTACACATGAGGGACAAAATTATTTTCAAATAGATTGGATGTTATGAATTTTTATATGATATTATAATTCCATATGATTGGTTAGATCATAATTATCACATATATTAATTTTTTTTCCATAATTCCATCCTTGTAAATCATAATTTAAAAACTAATCACATTGCTTCATGACACTCTATTTTTTCGTATACATAAACAACATTATCATATCCCTCAACAAATAGAAATTAAGAAGATATATGTTATATGATAATTCTATAATTACAATAATTTCATAAATTACATATAAATATATTAAATACATCATTAAATCGATCATTTAAAATGGTAATTGAAAATGAACTACATTGGTCCATGAGGCGGTAGTCTACCAGACACACGATCAACAATTTAGATTTCCATTTGATCAAGAAAGAGATGCATATAGGTAATAAAATGAATAAAATAACATGAAATTATATATTATATAATTTTTTTATTAATTTTAAACATTTTTTAAAAATTATATGGGGTTTTAAGAAGAATTAAAAAAAGTATAGTTATTAAAATTACCTCTTCTTCGAGCACCCTTTTTAGGTTTAACCTAAAAAATTCATATATTATATTATTATTTTTGTAAAAATGGAATATATGATGTGGCGAAATATTTAATAATATATTGTGGTATGTATTTTCAAAAACAATGGGAATTGGTAGTGTGAAGAGGGTAGGAGAGGTGGTGGCTTGTTATATGTGAGGTAGATGATATACATGGTATTTTTGAAAAGAATCTACTACACCGACATTTTTACCATTATAAAGCCCAAAAAATGGGTAATTATCAAAAAAAAATATTATATGGAATAAATATAAAAATAAAATTTATTTCGGTCTTGTTTTTAGATCATTAAAACTCTTATACTTTTAATTTAACCCCATGTAAACCAATTTTACCTTAACTACATAAATTAAATTTCACTATTTTTACTATTCTTTATAGTTAAAAATAAATTTTTACATATAATATAATTAAAATTATGATGATTAAAAATATATATTCAATTATTCTAAATTCAATTCTCAGAATTTCCAGAATCTAATTCATAATCATACTCAAAGATGTAAAGAAAAAATGTGTTTATAAAGAGAAAATTATAGTAGTTAAAGGTTGATTTAATATAAAAATTAAATATGAATTTGATTACAATGACATTTATTAGTTTAATTTATATACTATTGATATATATTTTACTTTAAAACTAATTGAAAATTAAATTTTGAAATAATTATTATTTAATTGAAAAACGGTTTTTAATAAATATCTTTATTTTTTCATATTCATCAAAAAATTTAAAAAATTTTAAAATTAAAAAATAGGTAACATTAAAATAATATATTTATAATTATATAAAAAAATGTGATTTTATTAAAAAATATTCTATAATTTTAAAATATTAATTTTAAATTGTGTGTACAAAGAATCACTAATCCCCCATTTAAGAAAATTTAGTTTTCAGAAAAAAAAACTCTTTCTCCTTCAACTGATTATTTTTTATTTCAAAAATGTTGTTATAAAATAGTATATTTTTTATAATTATAAAACATATAATTTCCATAATTTAATATTTTATATTCATACCCACTAACTTAAGGAATTTTTTATAATGATCATGTTAAAATAATAATAATTTAATAAAGTGTCATGTTTTTTTAAACTCGGTGTTATGTGAATCGAAAAAAATTAAAGATATTAAAAAAATAAATATATAAAAAATTATTAAACTGTTCAATTTTATTATAATAGTTTTTTTTCATACATTCTATTAAACATAATGTTCTTATTTTAAAATCTCAGGGTGTTACATTTTACCCCCTTAAATAAATGCAATCCTTGCAATTTAATCTTCAACTCAATAATAAAGCGATTCACATTAGAAAAATACCTTCTAAAAATCCCACATCATGAAAAGGGTTAATAAAATGACCCTATAATAAAAGAGAATGGGATATATGTTGGTCATATATTATAATCACATATCTAGGTTTCTAATTATGATAAATGGGTGGGAAATGAAGATATAGATATAGAAAAAAAGAACAATGCCCATATAATGATGTCTAGTGATATAGGTAATTAATAAAAAAACATTACCTGTTAAGAATAAGAGAAAAATAAACACAATAATATAACTATGATGGGTTAAGGTACTATTTTATTCATTGTAAATGATGGTACTATAATAACATTGTTTTCTCAATATCAGTTACTTTTAGATAAACAATTCATTTACTATCTAGGATAATAACATATAAAAAATAAACATACATGATATATTTATATTTCATTGAAACGATATAATTATTAAGTTGTTATTATATCAATTCCCACTATATTTCGTACTCAATTAAATGAATAAATAGAATTAAATTTTATACCCAAAGAACATTTAACAGATCCCTATAATACAATGTCATTCCCTTGAAATGTAGATATTTTCCAAAATCAAAATGGTTAGAACACATTTTACAATAACAAAAAAGTTCATCTTAACCAATTTCATATATAGATACCCTTATGAATCTTCCAAAATTTATCACTCTGAAATCAATGTAAACTGTTTTTAAGTAATTTTACTAAATCAAGATTATCTTCCCCCAAAATAAAATGATTCTCTTAATTTCAACTTTGAAATATGTGAATACATTGATCAATATTAAAAATTAATTAAACCATTACTAATTCAAAAATTAAATTCTACGGTTATAAAATATTGTCAATATATCCAAACATGCAATGAACTTGAAAAAATAATATATGCATCAAATCACTAACCAATTTTATAGTACATGAAATTCTCCCAAAAAAATCATTTACTTTATTATATCCACATCAAGAACATTTTAAGGGTTGTATCACCTTAATCATGTTTTTTCAAAAATAAATCCATTTTCTGCTGAATCACTTTTCATGGTATAATGTAACTTATTATTTAAAATACTTAAATACATTCTCATATATTAAAATACTTATACATTTCATGATTCCTGCACTATAATACCGTCAATAAAATATTACTACAATATGCTTCAGGGATTAAAATACTAAAGAACATTAGTCATTACACTTTCATTATATAAATAACAGAATCTTGACCTTGAACTCTGATATTTTTCTTATGTATATTCCCTTAACATGTGTAGAATTGATTGGAATAATATGTCATATTTTTTAAGCTAAAGAACTTCAAATTTGGGGCTTATAAGTTACCCTTTCATTCACATTCATGATGAAATTTTTCTCTACAATTGATGTAAACTCTTTTTAATTTAAGAATCTACTGAGGTGCTTAATTCCAAAAGTATCACATGTAAAAAAATATTATTTCCATTCTACCCCTTATCGACTTTTTTCTCTATTATTCACTTATTCCTTTTCATCCTTTAAATTTCATAAGGTAGGGATAAATAATTTTTTGAATTGAAAAAACAAGAAATTATGTCCCCATTTGATGAGAAATGTTAGTATATTATTGAACTTAAAGGATTGACTTAATCTCATAAAATAAATGTTCAATATTTCTATTTTCATTATGTACATAGTCCATAATATTCCTTAATAAACTCATAATGATTGATTCATAATTACAAATATTTTCCACTTCTTTGTGTTTTGGACCCAAGAACTATATTTCCATATCATTTTGTTACTAATGGGTACAATATTTTTTCAGGAAAGGCACCTCCAATTCATTACAATCCATGTTTTTTCATTTCTTTTTCATGTATAGTTTATTTATTCTATACGTCAATTGATATGCATATCTTAGGAGATGATAAATGGTCCATAAAAGTTTCTCCTTTTTAAGTACTTCCTATAGCGATAAATATCATCTCTAATGAACTTATCCACTGGGAAGCTAAAAATATATTTGTAGTCTAATTGAAAATAGGATTATGGTGATGCATTAAGAAGTCTAACATTATTAGATATCATGGTGTATCAGCATGAACCTCAATAGAAGAAATCTTATTACTCATAACCTGAGTTAGCTAACCCAATATAGTTATAATTTGATTAGTTCCATCTACACCTCTAACTCGAGCTTCATTGACTTTACTTGGAGGGAAATCCCTTTATGGAGTACCTGAAATGATACGATCCTCATTTCACCTATTATGTTTCATTTATAAACAATTGAATATATTAGATTAGATCATAACATTATGAATCATAATTTATAATTTTAAGACTTTTGAAACAATTATAATAACTTAAAAAATTTATGTATCGATATTTTCATAACCAAGAAAATTATTTTTGAGGGATGTCTTTATTATCAAATTTATTATTACAGTTTTGAATGAAAATATGAATTATCCTAAGAATTTCCCTTGGGATTGTCAAACCAGGGTTATAGTGAGGCATATTTTTATTCACTATGTGATTATAGGGTTATCCCAATGCTCTATTTTTTGAGTTATAACCCCTATATATATGTGTGTTATAGAACCATGTGTACTTTTAATATTGAAACATGGATTTATTTCTAAGAAAATGACATAATATATTCCTTAAAAAAACATCAGGATGTTATTCTATAATTGTCCTAAAAGTATATCATTAGGTATTATTACATATTATATGATTTCTTGAATCTGGTTCCCAAGGATTCTACTAAAATTTATCTGATGCCAACTATAAAAACCTTGAATCTTGTACCCTAGTACCGGTGGTTACATATTTTCATTGGTGCGGGATAGAAGAATCCATATCTTAATGGAACAAATAGTTTATTATTATTGCTAAAATGGAAAAATAATATAAATTTAGAAAATTTATTACAAAAAAAAGTACACAAAGAAATTTTCATTAAGATTACCAGATTCCCACTTTGTGTATCTCTTAATTTCAATCACAAAACATTTCATTTTATCCTGAGGAACGTAAAATATAAGAAAGGGGTAATATCAGATTCTCATTAAGGGTATACATATAAGGAATCTGATGAAAAAATAAATCATAATCAATATGGGATGGTAAATAACTAAATAATATTTTATTTAATTATTTTTTTTATCATAGTATGATATAAATAAAAAATGATCAAGTAATTCATTGTAAATAATAACATGATCTTGAAACATAACAACATATATTATGACTGTTTGAATAAACAAGTGGAATATGAATTAAAAGATTCATAAAGATGGAATTAATAGTTCTTTATATCTTAAACATACCATCATGACCTCATTCAATGAATAAATACCATCAAGACCTCATCCCAAGACATCATACATAAATGGGCTAGGCCTTAGCAAATTAGCCTGGATAATTTTTCTTAGGAGACATACTGATGTATCGATGGGCTATGTATCATCATTCCCCAATCAACAATTAATTCTTTAAATTAATTTATCATATAAATTGGATGGAACATAATAAATATAAATATTTAAATTATAAAAAATAACATATAAAATGTTCATACATACCCAAGCCAAGAAACATAATCACAACCCATCTAGAGTAATCTGTGGAAGAGTAAAAAAAATACACATCCTCAGTCAAACTGATCATAACCATTCGAGAAGAATAATTAAGATGGTATTAATGCAGAATATCCATAGTTAGTCATATATAAAACAATGTTTTGAGGACATTTATGAATAGAAATTCTATAAAATGCCATTAAAACTTTTTTTAAGAAAAATAACCTATTCACATTAAAATAATTTTAAAAGTAAAAATTTACAACATATTTTGTAACTAAATTCCATTTAAAATAATCTTTTAAAACATGTAAAATAATAATTAAAAAATTGTGTGGTCATGATGGCGGAAAATTACTTTCATTTCTTACACATTAAAAAAATTTATTTCACATTTTTTGTTAAATCCAAACCTGCCTTATTTTGAAAATGATATAAATATTTTATTTAAAAATTAATAAGTAAATATGTGTAAATATGTTTGTAAAGAATAATGTTTATAAGGATAAATGCAATTTTTAAAAGTTTTTTTTTGAGAACATGAATATTTTTTAAAATGGAATTTCAGTAGAAGAGTAAAATAAAGTAAAATTTTCTTAAAAATAGTTTCTAAAAAATTTTACGAAACAATGAGTGTGAATGAAATTTAATATTACATGAAAATATTCAATAATAACCATATGATAAGAAAATATTTTTTAATAAATAAATTTCAAATTAATCTCTTAAGGGGGACTTAAACAAAATAATCCTCAATAATGATGAGATTGAAAAATGACCTCTTACCAATTTGGTATCTTTATAATCATAATACCCGTGATAAAAAAATGAAAATTTATATTCATTAAATATATATAGACTCATGATGAAAAATGTAATGTTGAAGTATATACAAAACAAAAATGAATAAATAGTTATTATAACACATGTCTAACAAAAGAAAAAGTGATATGATAAACCCTTTCCAGTTGTTTAAATTCCTTCATATGTTTCTCAAACTCAAATATATTAAATATAGGTTTATTAAATATAAAATATAGAAATATTTCTCTATATTTCATACAACATATTAATTACATATAAAATTTTTCACTCATTTTTTTTCAATTCTTTGTAAAAATCATAATTTTAGGTGATAATTATTTTGTTTTTCATGTATGTATTAGTTTGATAATATTAGTAATTTTATTTTTATGATGGTTAAATAATCCCTAATATTTTAGACATGATTTAAATATCATATATATTCGTTATAAACTTATTTTGAGTAATATTTTAATTTTATATATAGAAAATGGATTACATAGTTCATAGGGATAATAGATGATATGTACACAAGAATGTTGTTCCCAATTTTCTTAATAGATGTAATGAAAGGAAAATAAAAATTTATTGTCAATAATATAATCATTATTATGTTATATATAACATTTAAATTAAAAAATTACATCATTATTACCATATATATAAAAATAAAATGATTAACATTTCACATCGTTACATTGAAGTGGTAGTCCACACATACGAACATGTGACATTACTTTTTTCCAATGGATTGGAAGGTAAGAATTTACTAATGATATAATATTTCTTAAAGATTTTTCTTATTCTACATATCACATATATACATTAAAGTTTTTCATTACTAACATCAATGTAATGAATAATCAAAAAAGTGAATCACATCGTTTCATGAGGCGGTAGTCCATTGTACACCTGATCGACGTTGTCATATCCCTCAAGGAATGAAATGTAAAAAATGATATATGTTATATGATAATTTATTATTTATAATAATATTATAAATATAATATACATATGTTAAATCTCTTATTGAAGCTTGGATTTAAATGTGGCAATGGAAAATGAATTAAATGGGTTCTCGAGACAGTATTGTTCTACACACACGATCAATAGTTTCATTTTTCAATTGATGGAAGAGTAGAGGAATATAGGTTATTACATTAAGATAAAAACATATAAGTATATAGAATAAATTTTTTTTCATTTTTTTCATATATTGAAAATATTTTATGGAGTTATTGTAACACCCCAAGCTTCCACGGTACACTTCTCTTTGAATAATATAGTAGCGTGTGTTGTACACAACTTGGAGTTCTAACACACACCACAACCAATCAAACTAGCCATTATGAATAGTAATACCCACTTTTTGAAATTTTATAAATTTTAACTTTCAAAATGGACTTCATTTTTGGATTCGGAATATCGAAATTAGATTAGGGTGATTTTTTGGTATTTTTCTAAAAACATTAAATTTTTTATGAATAGTGAAAAAACACCGAGTTATAGTTTAAAACAGAATTTTTATTTAAATAAATATTTATTTTATTTAAATTTAATTAAGGTCAAAATGGATACATAATACCAATATAAGTTCAGTGTAATTCATTGGAGTTAGTTTAGAATAATTTTAGATATATAAAAGTTTTATTGAACTTTTCACCGTATTTTACCCACCTCCTAGGAGAATATGGAAATTCACATAAAACATAATTTTACCACTTTTGTGAGTGGAATTTCAAAAATCTGAGAGGCACAGTTAATATCCAGGAGTAAAATTTGGTTCAATGAGATGAAAATAATTTTTGGTGAATAGTAACTTTTTAATTTTATTTACCACTGTTAAAAGTAAAAAGGGTAATTAAGGGTAAAAATGATATTAATATTACCCTAAAACATGTCATAATTCTATTGGACAAGTGTATCTCGACCAAAAACAACCTTAGAAATAAAATATTATCATTTAGGTCCACTTGGATTAGATTAGGACAATTATTATTATTTAATTCAAAGAAGAGTTAAAAGAGATAAAATCAAAGTTCAATAACCAAAACATTTCTAATATAGGGTTATACATAATAAAAATTCAATTATAAATTTTAATTAGAAACCTAAAAATATTTCCTACATAATGGTATTTTATTTATATTTTTTATACATTAAATAATTTAATTTATTTATAACACAATGGTGATGCAGTAATTACCTAATTAATGAAATATTAAAATAATTGATACTATAAATATCAAAATAAATGTAATTTGAGACTTTTTATGTATTCCACTAATTTTATAGGTTAATATGACATATTATTATTGGTTATATAAATTTTTTTTGAAGTAATAATGCTTTTATAAAATTATCAAAAACAAAATACCCAATAGTGTCAAAATTGACATAAAAGATTTTTTA
Source organism: Viscum album (assembly GCA_963277665.1). Classification (NCBI taxonomy): domain Eukaryota; kingdom Viridiplantae; phylum Streptophyta; class Magnoliopsida; order Santalales; family Viscaceae; genus Viscum; species Viscum album. The sequence goes on along the minus strand of OY728148.1, from coordinate 1,345,288,524 downwards.
AAACAAATATTATATTATTAACTGATATTCTATTCCTAAAAATCTAATGTTCGGACAAAGGACTTATATAATTATAGGTGTGTCATTAATGGACCACTTGGGGGACACTTTGAGGTATATAGTAGGTTTATTAACTATATAATATAAAATACAAAGAGACATGGTAAATGTAAAACTATTTAACTAAGAGTTAAATATAAATTATAAGGTTAATATAGTCACCCAAACCTATCAAAAATATATTTTTTGAAAGAATTTAGACCCATCCCCACCATAAACTTTAAATAATTCACTTTAATTCCATTTGAAAACCAAATATGCATTTATTATAAAATAATATTTCTAGCTTTTCCAAAGGTGCCCCTCACCCCTCTTATAAAAGGGTACTCCCCCTTCTCTCTAATTTACACCTTCAAAGCCTTTTGGATCGGCCAACCCCTGACCAATTATTCTCTCAAATTCCCTCGCTTCAACCTAGAGGCCTTATTTTGATCATAATTTCAACCTAAGGATACCTTTTGATCAAATCAAAAGGAAGAACCCGAAGAAGAGGTAATGTTTTCACCACACTCTTTCGAGTTCCTTTCTTCTTCAACTTCTTCGTTATTTTTTATTTCCATTCTAAAATAATAAATCCAGTATATTTACTATACTGTGATGTTATTATAAATATGGTAAAACCTTATTCATTATTCTATTCATCCTTTTAATGAAATGTCACCATATGTGCGTACGTATGGCCTACCGTCTCGACGCTGTGGTGTAATTTTTATTCAATACATTATTATTTGAATGGGTATAATAATGATGTGTAATTCATGTAAATAATACTTATAACATGATAATAATTATTTATATATGATATACTATCTAATTTTATATTATTTTAATACCAAAATAATGATATTATCACTCGTGCGTACGTACGGACTACCGTCTCCATGAACGCGATGAGATTCATTCCCCATCATATCCATACAAGTATAATTATCATTTTATGATTATAAATAATGTTTAAGGACATGATATAATTATTTATATGAATAAGATACAAACTATACATAACAAACACGACTTATGTAACAAAACATATAAAAGAAAACGAGTAAGTTAACACCCGAAACGAAAATAATACTAAGATATTATTAACAAAGCAATGTTAAAAGATCATATATGATATCATATTAATGTATATGATTATTGTATAATTAAATAAGAAATATTTCACCATTATAAATGAGGACAACCTACCCCCAACCAAGGAAAAAGTACAATGTAAGGGGTTTCTTATCTCACTTTTAATTCCATATGATTTACATTATTCACCACTTATTTATTGCATGTGGTGTGTGTACTGACCATGTTTGTATTCATTGTGTAATATACTTTAATTCATGTATATTTACATCATCATTGTATGATCCTTCTTTCATGGGTGTATGTTTCGTATGTTACCAAATCAATAAGGGAATTTAAAATTTCAATTTCCACTCATTCAGCTTTATGCATACTTCATTGATTATTTTACTCCAAGATTATGTGTGTAATCACTATTCATTTGATTATGTCATAATTTACACTCCCCTTTCTGTGGATATACTTTTGATACACATAATGAATCCATTTTTAAATTCTCAATTCATCGGTATGAACTTGATAAGAGTAATTTTTACTCAATCTCGATTTGTTGATTTAAACATCCAATTCATTGGTGTTGTTTTTACAAGAATATGTGTGAATGTACTTTGATTGTTTTACAATTATTATCAAATAATATTGAGTGTATTTATATTTTTCATGCATAAATATGTCTTTGATTTATCTTTAACCTAAGGATATGGCCTTTGTGAGAGATTACGTCTCAATTTACATTCCATTGAGACTCCTTTCTTGTTATTCACCAAATCACTTTTATATGGTGTATATAGTGTACTTTGACATAGTATATCATGAATCCCTTTATTATCATGATATTAAAAAGTTTTTATTACCTCAATTATTTTTATTCATGTTTCTCTCTTTTTGTTAGGAACTCTAACTAAAATATCATTTTAAAATGTTTTAAATATTTATTATTCTAAATCTTTCTCATTAATTTCCATGTTATAAAAATGGGTTTAAGGATTTATTTACATGGACATTAATGTTTTCAAATAAAAATTCCTTTTAAATGTTTCTAAGTGGTATGGGACACTTTGATTCAAAAATTTATTTTAAACGGCTTTTTGACAACTAGTGTGACTTTTAAATGTTTTCAAGAAAAAAGGTGATATTTATCTCAATACTTTGATGATTATTTTAATCTATTTCAATATCTTTCATTATTCTCGATTGAGGTTAATCTGATATAATAAAATCTTCCATATTGTATCGAATGAGTCATGTTTTACTTTGGATGTGCTATTTTTATACCATTCACGGTTTGTGGTTAAATATTGACATTTCGTATGCTAGTTTTAATTCGAATGTTTATGTTATGTATCAAACTTTTCATATGAGGAATTCATTGGACGTAGCAAGTGATAGGTGGAGATCACTATAGCTACTCGACGCATCGGTAGGTCTCATGAGACAAACTAGTGTTTTCGCACAAGGCCTTCAAAAAATATTATTTGTAGTCTTGGCACAAGGACTTGACTATGTGGTTATGATAGTCTGGAATTATGAATTCCATCATTATGAAAGTTGTTATTGATATTTCATGTGGTTATTCGACTAGTAGAATATCCATGTGAATAAGTAAATGGAATTATTTCATTTTATCTTTTCTATATTATGCCGAAGTTAAAGTTTTAAATACTTTTTTTTTAGTTATACATTCCCTTAAATGTTTATGCTTATTTATGAAAGTTTCCGATATATTGTTATCCTTATTGAGCATGTAGGCTCACCCCTTTCAATATTTTATTTTTCCCAGGATGTGAAGAAGTAATTTATGAATGACCTGTAGTGATAGTATGAGGTGATATGAAGACAAGATGTTATTGTCATCTTTTTTTACTTTATGATGTAATGTAAGACTTATGAATATATCTAGTGTTTACAAGACTACTAAACTAATCGGCCTTTCGAGACTTGATCTTTTGTGATCATTCCAATGTTATGTAATAATCCACAGACTCTGGGTAACTGGGGTTGAGGAATTACAATTGGTATTAGATGAATTTAAGTACAGACCTTGGAAACTAGATTTAGATAATCTCTGATTAAAGCACAAAACCCTAAGATAGACTTTCAGGATTAGTATAGAATAAGTCCTAGAATTTTGGTATTGTATATATTTTGTGAGTTTTACAAGAAATTCATCTCATTATGGATACGAGTAGGTAGAGGTGGCTCTGGAACAGAAGTACCTAGGGGTAAAACCTGAAAACACCGCTTTGAGCTAGACTCGAACGGGAATTGGTGCACGACAATGGGCCTTGATGCACTCTTGGTTACGACACTCCCATGGGATGTGCTTAGGATAATTTACATTTTCTTTACAAAAAAATGTGAAGTATTTTAATATAAGATGATAATAAATGACCTTGGTTAATCCTAAGGTGTTTCAAATTGAGAATATGGTGTCATGATATTCTCAAAATGATTTTATGACTACTTTTACTCACACAATGCTTTCCGGTTTTAGTCCATGGATGGAGTCCAAGGAAGTCATAGTAACTTTGAGAATGATGTATAAGGTGGGAACGGTGGTGGAAATGAGAAACAAAATGGAATGTTGATAGGCGTAAAAGATATCAGGTTCATGCCAAATTAGTTTTCCAAAAATATGATCAACAACATATATATTAACCAACTCCCAAACTCAACAAAGAAGAGAAAGGTGATGAATTATAAGAGCTTCATCAGTGGAGACCATGGAGAAAAGAATCGTAAATTTCCATCTTGCAGGAAATGTGGAAGGAGACACCCAAGAAAGTGTCTCAAAGGAACAAAGAAATGATTTACATGCAGGAAAAAAGGACATAAAGTGAAGAATTTCGTTGGGCAAATGAAGATTACTATGGAATAAAAAAAATGGTCCCAAGAATCCATTTACAGTCATTTGTCGTAAATGTAGGGGACCTACCCATTAAACGAGTTAATTCACTATTCTATTGGATATTTTCTTAGTCAAAGAAGAATCTAGGTGGAAATAAATGTTTGGAGAAATGTTTAAAAGTATTAGTGCTCATTGTTGATGGGATTACTTTGGAATAATTTTCTCTTGTATTTGTAACCCTGCAGTTTTCTATGTGAGAATGATATTTGAGGAAGACTTATCTTTTCCATTGTGGATATAGTTATAAATAACAATTTTCTTTTATATGATTATTGGGTTTGATGCAGTTACATGTTATTATATTTTGGGATGAAAATGCAAGGTATTAGATAACATTTCTGGTTATGATTATGTAATGGTTATTTTGAGGAATTTATCTCATTTTGTTAATGTTATAAAATATAGTTTTTGAAAAAGGACAACATGCATATTGTGTGACAACCCTTCACGTCGGACAAAGCTATGGGAAATCGAACCCACAACCAAAGTGATATTGGGATTTATCACCTAGCATTGGACTACATGAAGTCCCTGGTTAGTGTGACTAATTATTTTTAGTTAAATGATTTTATTGATTAATAATAAGCTGATTTGGGTTCTTATGTCTTATCAAATGAATACCCTTAGTATAGGAAAATGATTTGGTGATTAAGTGATTAATGTTATTTTGGAAGATGTTCGATTTGTTGGGAACACTATATACTCAAGGAAACTAGAATAATATGGGATTTCGTTTGAGGAGTAATGGTGGATTTTTATCTACATTTTTTGGATTTATAGTGATTTGGGTTATTTATGGAAATGATTATCCTATAATAGAGAATATGTGATTAGGTTAATTACTTTTAAGTATGTGACTTTAAGAGTAGTTGATTTCATTTGGAGATATAATTTAATGAGGAAGATTACATAACAAAATTCTTCTATGTTTTTTGTTTCAATATTAGTTTGGATTATATTGAAGGATTTTAAGGACAAGTGTTTATTGAATGGAATTTATTTAACTTTGGAGTATTGTTGGTTTAATTTTAGAAATTACGATTAGTGTTTCTTTTTCTAAAGGAATATCCTTTTGGGGGATTATCATATCTTGTACTAACCATTTTGGTTTTTATTAATCTCTAAAGACAAGTTAAATATATAGTTTATCTTTCGTGGATAATGTGATTCTGTAGATGTTTATTCTATCTCTTCTAGTGTGACTAAGTCTTCTTGAATTATCATCGTTTAAAAAAATGAGTTAGTGGTGGAAATTTATTAAATAATGAAACTCTACTTAAAAAGTTAGTATATCTCTTTATTTTCTTAGTCAATATCATAAATGAATTCCTCATCTTTATGAAATGTAACTTAAAAAAATGTTGTTCGTATACTTTTCCTACTGGGAAACTAATGACTCTTTGTCCCATCATAAGTTTGTGGCTTTGTTGTTGTTAACTTTCTCCTGATCATGTTTTCTATCCCTCTCCATCAGAACATGACACTTAGTTTATCTTTCATATCCATGTTTTCCTACATGGAATCCTAGTATGAGTTATCTTGGGTGACCTTTGTACTTCTCTTTCTTTCTTTTAAGGTGATATATTTATTGACTCTTTTTATGATGTGGGACTTTCCATTATATTCCCAAGCCCAATTTTAAAAATTTTGAGGAGGAAATTATTTGAAGGAGGGGAGAATGTAACACCCCAAGCTTCCACAATACGCTTCTCTTTGAATAATACTGTAGCGTTTGTTGTACACAACTTCAAGTTCTAACACACACCAGAACCAATCAAACTAGTCATTATGAATAGTAATACCCACTTTTTGAAATTTTATATATTTTATCTTTCAAAATGGAATTCATTTTTGGATTCGGAATATCGAAATTAGCTTAGGGTGAATTTTTGGTATTTTTATGAAAATATTCAATTTTAGATGAATAGTGAAAAAACACTAAGTTATTGTTTAAAACCAAATTTTTATTTAAATAATTATTTATTTTATTTAAATTTAATTAAGGTAAAAATAGATACATAATACCTATATAAGTTCAATGAAATTCACTGGATATAGTTTAGAATAATTTTATACATATAAAAATTTTATTGATCTTTTCACCGTCTTTTACCCACCTCCTAGGACAATATGAAAATTCACATAAAACATAATCTTACTAATTATGTGAGTGGAATTTTTAAAATAATAGAGACACGGTTAATATCAAGGAGTAAAATGTGTTTCAATTAGATGAAAATAATTTTTGGTAAATAATATCCTTTTACTTTTATTTACCATGGTTAAAAGTAAGTAGGGTAATTAAGTGTAAAAATGATATTAATATTACCCTAACACATATCTTAATTCTATTGTAAAAGTGTATCTAGACCAAAAACAACATTAGGAATAAAATATTATCATTTATGTCCACTTGGAGTAGATTAGGACATTTATTATTTTTTAATTCAAAGAAGAGTTAAATGAGATAAAATCAATGTCTAATAACAAAAACATTTTTAATATAGGGTTATACAAAAGATAAATTCGATTAGAAATATTAATTATAAATATAAAAAGATTTCCAACATAATGGTATTTTATTTATAAATTTAAGACAATATATAATTTAATTTATTTATGACACAATAGTGATGCAGTAATTACCTAATTAATGAAATATTAAAATAATTGATATTATAAATATCAAAATAAATGAAATATGGGACTTTTTGTGAGTTAAAACAATTTTATAGGTTAATATGACATATTAGGATTGGTTATATAAATTTTTTTCGAAGTAATAATGCTGTTATAAAATTTTCAAAAACAAAATACCCAATAGTGTCAAAATTGACATTAATTTATTTTAAAACAAATATTATATTATTAATTGATATTATATTCTTAAAAATATAAGGATAGTCCAAAGGACTAATATAATGATATATATATCATTAATGTACCACTTGGGGGTCGCATGGAGGTATATAGTATGTTTATTAACTATATAATATAAAAATACAAAGAGACATGGTATATGTCAAACTATTTAACCAAGAGTTAAATATAAATGATAAGGTTAATATAGTGACCCAAACCTATCTAAAATCTATTTATTGAAAGCATTCAGACCCATACCCACTTTAACCTTTTAATAATCCACTGTTAAGCCCTTATAAACTAAATAAGAATTTATTATAAAATAATATTTGTAGCTTTTCCAAAGGCGCCCCTCACCCCTCTTATAAAAGGGTACTCCCCTTCTCTCTAATTTTCAACTTAAAGGACTTTTGTTTCAACCAAACCCTGACCAATTATTATCTCAAATTCCCTCAATCAAACCTAGAGGCCTTATTTTGATCATAAATCCATCCTAGGGATTCCTTTTGATCAAATCAAAAGGAAGAACCCGAAGAAGAGGTAATGTTTTCACCACCTTCTTTCAAGTTCATTTCTTCTTAAACTTCTTCTTTCTTTGTTATTTCCATTCTAAAATAATAAATCCAGTATATTTTATATATTGTGATGTTATTATAAATATGGTACAACCATATTCAGTATTTTATCCATCCTTTGAATGACATGTCACCATACGTGCGTACATACGACCTACCGTCTCCACGTTGTGGTGTAATTGTTATTCAATACATTATTATTTGGACGGGTATAATAATGATGTGTAATTCATTTAAATAATATTTATAACATGATAATGATTATTTATACATGATATACCATCCAATTATATATGATTTTAATATCAAAAAAATGATATTATCGCTTGTGCGTACGTACGGACTACCGTCTCCACGAACGCGATGACATTCATTCCCCATTGTATCCATATAAGTATAATTCTCAATTTATGTTTAAAAATAATGTTTAAGGACTTTATATCATTCTGTATATGAATAAGATACAAAATATCTATAACAAACATGACTTATGTAACAAAACATATAAAAGAAAATGAGTAAGTTAACACCTGAAATGACGATAATACTAAGATATTATTAACAAAGCAATGTTAAAAGATCATATATGATATCATATTAATTTATATGATTATTTTATAATTCAATAACAGTTATTTAACCATTATATATGAGGATAACCTACCCTCGACCAAGGAAAAAGTATAAAGTAAGGGGTTTCTTATCTCACTTTTAATTCCGTGAGATTTCCATTATTCACCACTTATTTATTGCATGTGGTGTGTGTAATGCACATGTTTGTATTCATTATGTAATATAGATTAATTCATGTATATTTACATCATCATTGTATGATACTTCTTTCATGCATGTATGTTTCATAAGTTACCAAATCAATAAGTGAATTTGAAATTTCAATTTCCACTCATTCGGCTTTACACATACTTCATTGATTATTTTACTCCAAGATTATGTGTGGAATCACTATTCCTTTGATTATGTCATAATTATCACTCCCCTTTCTGTGGATATTCATTTGATACACGTAATAACTCCATTGATAAATTATCAAGTCATTGGTATGAACTTGATAAGAGTTATGTTTACTCAATCTCAATTTGTTGAGTTAAACATCCTATTCATTGGTTTTGTTTTTACAAGAATATGGTAGAATGTCCTCTGATTGTTTTACATGGCATATCCAATAATATTGAGTTTATTTATATTTTTCACACATAATTATGTGGTTGATTTATCCTTAACCTAATGATACAACCTTTACGAGAGATTTCATCTCAATTTACATTCCATTGAGACTCCTTTGTTGTTATACACCAAATCATTTTTATATGGTGTATATAATGTACTTTGATAAAGTATATCATGAATCCCTTTATTCTCATGATATTAAATTGTTTTTATTACCTCAATTATTTGAATTCAAGTTTCTCTTTTTTTAGGAACTCTAACTAAAATATCAATTTAAAATGTTTTAAAGATTTATTATTCTAAATCTTTCTCATTAATTTCCATGTCTTAAAAATGGTTTTAAGTATTTATTTATATGGAAATTAAAGTTTTCAAATCTAAATTCCTTTTAAAATTTTGAATGTGGTATGGGACACTTTGATTCAAAAATCTATTTTAAATGTATTCTTGACAACTAGTGTGACTTTTAAATGTTTTCAAGAAAAAGGGGGAAATTTATCTCAATAGTTTGATTATTATTTTAATCTATGTCAATATCCTTCATTATTCGCAATTGAGGTTAATCTGATATAATAAAATCTTCCATATTGTATCGAATGAGTTATGTTTGTCTGTGGATGTGCTATATTTATACCATTCACGGTTTTTGGTTAAAGTATTGAAATTTCGTGTGCTTGTTTTAATATGAATGTTTATGTTATGTTTCAAAATTTTCATATGAGGAATGAATTGTACTTACTAAGTGAAGGGTGGAGCCCGATATAGCTCCTCGATGCCTCGGTAGGTCTTATGAGACAAACTAGTGTCTTTGCACAAGGCCTTGACAAAATCTTATTTGTAGTCTTGGCATGAGGCCTTGACTATGTGGTTATGATAGTCTGGCATTATGCATTCCATAATTATGAAAGTGGTTATTGATATTGCATGTGGTTATTCGACTAGTATAATATCCATATGAATAACTAAATTTCATTATTTCATTCTATCTCTTTCATATTATACTGAAGTTCATGTTTAAAAGGCTTTTGTTTTAGTTACACATTGCCTTAAATGTTTATGCTTATTTATGAAAGTTTCCGCTATATTGTTATCCTTACTGAGAATCTGAGCTCACCCATTTCAATGTTTTATTTTTCCCAGGATGTGAATAAGTAATTTAAGAATGACCTGCATGGATTTTATGAGGGGATATGAAGACAAGATGTTGTTGTAGTCTTTTTTACTTTATGATATAATGTAAGACTTATGAATATATCTAGTGTTTCCAAGACTACTAAACTAATCGGTCATTCGAGACTTGATCTTTTGTGATCATGCCAATGTTATGTAATAATGAAATGACTCTGGGTAACTGGGGTCGGGACGTTATAGTTGGTATCACAGGAAGTTTGGTACAATCCATGGAAACTAGATTTAGATAATCTCTGATTAGAACACATAGCCCTAAGATAGACATTGAGGATTAGTATAGAAGAACTTCCTAGAATTTTGGTATTTTATAGATTTTGTGATTTTTCCAAGAAATAAATCCCATTATGGAAACAAGAAAGTAGAGGTGGCTTTGGCACAGATGTACCAAATTGTAAATCCCGAAAACACCGCTTTGAGCTAGACTCGAACGGGAACTGGTGCATGACAACAGGCCTTGCTGCACTCTTTGTTACAACAATCCTGGGGAATATGCTTAGGATAATTTACATTCTATTTACAACCCAATTTGAAGTATTTTAATATAATATGAGAATAATTGACCTTGTTTAATCCTAAGGTGTTTAAAATTGAGAATACAGTGTCATGAAATTCTCTAAATGATTTTATGACTACCGTTACTCACACAATGCTTTCTGGTTTTAGTCAATGGATGGAGTCCAAGGAAGTCATAGTAACTTTGAGAATGATGTACAACATCGGAACGATGGTGGAAATGAGTAACAAAATGGAATGTTGATAGGAGTAAAATATATCATGTTCATGCTAAATCAGTTTTCCAAAAATATGATCAACAATATATATATTAACCAACTCTTGAACTCAACAAAAAAGAGAAAGTTGATGAATGATAAGAGCTCCAGCAGTGGAGACCATTGAGAAAAGAATCCTAAATTTCCATCATGCAGGAAATGTGGATGGAGACACCCAGGAAAGTGTCTTAATGGAACAAAGAAATTCTTTACGTGTGGGAAAGAAGGACGTAAAGTGACGAATTGTCGAGGAAAAATGAATTGTACTATGGAAGAAAATAAAAATGGTCCCAAGAATCCATTTACAGTAATTTTCTATAAATTTAGGGTACATGGCAATTACCAGAGTGAATTCCCTATTATATAGGATATTATCTTAGTCAAAGAAGAAGCTATGTGGAAATAAATTGTTGGAGAAATGATTAAAAGTATTAGTGATCCTTGTTGATGGGATTACATTGGAAGAATTTTCTCTTGTATTTGTAACCCCGCAGTTTTCCACGTGAGAATGATATTTGAGGAAGACTTATATTTTCCCTTGTGGATATAGTTATAAATAACAATTTGTTTCTATATGATCATTGGGTTTGAGGCAGTTACAAGTCATTATATTTTAAGATGAAAATGCAAGGTATGAATAACATTTCTGGTTAAAATTATGTTATGGTTGTTTTGATGAATTTAACTCATTTTGGTATTGTTATAAAATATATTTTTTGAAAAAGGAAAACACGCAGACCATGTGACAACCCATCGCATAGGACAAAGTTGTGGGAAATCGAACCCACAACCAAAGTGCGATTGGGATTTTATCGCCTACCACTGGACTACGTGAACTCCCTCATTAGTGTGACTAATTATTTTTATTTAAAGGATTTTATAGATAAATAATAAGTTGATTTGGGTTCTTATGTCTTATCAAATGAATAACCTTAGTATAGGAAAATGATTTGGTGATTACGTGATAAATTTTATTTTGGAAGATGTTTTCTTTGTTGGGAACACTATATGCAGAAAGAAACTAGAATACTATGGGATTTCATTTGAGGAGTAATGGTGGATTTTTATCTACGTTTTTATTGTGGATTTATAGTGATTTGGGTTATTTATGGAAATGATTATCCTATAATAGAGAATATGTGATTAGGTTAATTAATTTTAAGTATTTGACTTTAAGAGTAGTTAATTTCATTTTGAGATATAATTTAATGTGGAAGACTAAATAACCAAATTATTCTAAGTTTTGGGTTTTAATATTATTTTGGATTATATTGAAGGATTTTAAGGGCAATTGTTTATTGAATTTAATTTATTTAACTTTTGAGTATTGTTGGTTTCATTTTAGAAATTAAGATTAGTGTTTCTTTCTCTAAAGGAATATTATTTTGTGGGATCATCAGATATTTTACTAACCATTTTGGTTTTGATTAATCTATTAATACAAGGTAAATATATAGTTTATCCTTTGTGGATCATGTTATTATATTGAAGTTTATTCTAGCTCTTCTAGTATGACCATGTCTTATTGAATACTCATAATTTAAAAAAATGAGTTAGTGGTGGATATTTATTAAAGAATGAAACTCTACTTAAAAAGTAAGTATATCTCTTTATTTTCTTAGTCAATCTCATAAATGAATTCCTCATCTTTATATAATGTAACTTAAAAAATGTTGTCCATATACTTTTCCTACTAGGAAACTAATGACCGTTTGTCCCATCACAAGTTTATGGATTTCTTATTGTTAACTTTCTCCTGATCATGTTTTCTATCCCTCTCCATCAGAACTTGACACTTAGTTTATCTTCCACATCCATGTTTTCCTACATGGAATCCTAGTATGAGTTATCTTGGGTGACCTTTGTAATTCTCTTACTTTCTTTTAAGTTGATAGTTTTATTGACTCTTTTTCCGATGTGGGACATTCCATTATATTCCCAATCCCAATTTTAAAAGTTTGTAGGATGAAATTATTTGAAGGAGGGGAGAATGTAACACCCCAAGATTCCATGGTACACTTCTCTTTGAATAATACAGTACCGTGTGTTGTTCACAACTTTGAGTTCTAACACACACCACAACCAATCAAACTAGCCATAATGAATAGTAATACCCATTTTTTTTAATATTTATAAATTTTATCATTCAAAATGGACTTGATTTTTGGATTCGGAATATCGAAATTAGCTTAGGGTGAATTTTTGGTATTTTTTTGAAAACATTCAATTTTTTATGAATGGTGAAAAAACAATGAGTTATAGTTTAAAACTGAATTTTTATTTAAATAATCATTTATTTCATTTAAATTTAATTAAGGTCAAAATATATACATAAGACCTATATAAGTTCAATGTAATTCATTGGATTTAGTTTAGAATAATTATATATATATATAAATTTTATTGAAATTATCACCGTATTTTACCAACCTTCTAGGAGAATATGGAAATTCACAGAAAACATAATTTTACTGCTTCTCTAAGTGGAATTTTGAAATTCCGAGAGACACGGTTAATATCAAAGAGTAAAATGTGTTTCAATGAGATGAAAATAATTTTTGGTGAATAGTAACTTTTTACTTTTATTTACCACGGTTAAAAGTAAATAGTTAAGGGTTAAAATGATATTAATATTACCCTAAAACATGTCTTTATTCTATTGTACAAATGTATCTCGACCAAAAACAACCTTAGGAATAAAATATTATCATTTAGGTCCACATGGATTAGATTAGGACATTTATTATTATTTAATTCAAAGAAGAGTTAAAAGAGATAAAATCAATGTTTAATAACTAAAACATTTTTAAAATAGATTATACATAAGATAAATTTGATTATAAATATTCATTATAAATATAAACAGATTTAATACATAATTCTATTTTATTTATAATATTTAGACATTAAGAAATTTAATTTATTTATGACACAATGGTGATGCAGTAATTACCTAATTAATGAAATATTAAAATAATTGATATTATAAATATCAAAATAAATGTAATTTTAGACATTTTCTGAATTAATCTAATTTTATAGGTTAATATGACATATTAGGATTGGTAATATAAATTTTTTTCGAAGTAATAATGCTGTTATGAAATTATCAAAAACAAAATACCCAATAGTGTCAAAATTGACATAAAAGAGTTTTTAAAAAAATATTATATTATTAATTGATATTATATTCCTAAAAATATAAGGTTCGACCAAAAAACTTATAAAATAATTGGTGAATCATTAATGGACCACTTGGGGGTCTCTTTGATGTATATAGTATGTTTATTAACTATATAATATAAAAATACAAAGAGACATGGTAAATGTCAAACTATTTAACTAAGAGTTAAATATAAATGATAAGTTTATTATAGTGACACAAACCTATCTAAAATCTATTGGATGAAAGGATTTAGACCCATACCCACCTTAACCTCTAACTAATCTAGTTTTTAGCCATTAGAAACCGAATATGAATTTATTATAAAATAATATTTCTTGCTTTTCCAAAGGTGCCCCTCACCCCTCTTAAAAAAGGGTACCCCCCATCTCTCTAATTTACACCTTCAAAGTCTTTTGTCTCAGCCAAACCCTACCCAAATATTCTCTCAACTTTCCTCACTTTAACCTAGAGGCCTTAGTTTCATAAGAAAGCCAACGTATGGAGCCCTTTTGATCAAATCAAAAGGAATAACCAGAAGAAGAGGTAATGTGTTCACCACCATCATTCAAGTTCCTTTCTTCTTCAACTTCTTCTTTCATTGTTATTTCAATTATAAAATAATAACTCCAGTATAATTTATATACTGTGATGTTATTATAAATATGGTACAACAATATTCAGTATTATATCCATCCTTTGAATGACATGTCACCATACGTGCGTACGTACGACCTACCGTCTCCACGTCGTTGTGTAATTGTTAATCAATAAATTATTATTTGGATGGGTATAATAATGATGTGTAATTCATGTAAATAATAAGTATATCATGATATTTATTCTGTATATATTATATACCATCCAATTATATATGATTTTAACATCAAAAAAATGATATTATCACTCGTGCGTACATATGGACTACAGTCTCCACGAACGTGATGAGATTCATTCACCATTGTATCCATACAAATCTAATTCTCATTTTATGATTAAAAATAATATTTAGGGACTTAATATAATTCTTTATATGAATAAAATACAACCTATCCATAAAAAACATGACTTATGTAACAAAACATATAAAATAATATGAGTAAGTTAACACCCGAAACAACGATAATACTAAGATATTATTAACGAAGCAATGTTAAAAGATCATATATGATATTATATTAATATATATGATTCATTTATAATTCAATAAAAATTATTTCACCATTATACAGGAGGATAACCTACCCTCAACCAAGGAAAAATTATAAAGTATGGAGTTTCTTATCTCACTATTAATTCCACGAGATTTCCATTATTCACCACTTATTTATTGCATGTGGTGTGTGTACTGCCCATTTTTGTATTCATTGTGTAATATAATTTAATCCATGTATATTTACATCATCATTATAGGATTATTATTTCATGGGTGTATGTTTCGTATGTTACCAAATCAATAAGGGAATTTGAAATATCAATTTCCACTCATTCGGCTTTAGGCATACTTCATTGATTATTTATTCCAAGATTATGTGTCGAATATCTATTCCTTTGAATATGTCATAATTTCCACTCCCCTTTCTGTGGATATACTTTTGATACACATAATCACTCCATTGATAAATTCTCAAGTCATCGGTATGAACTTGATAAGAGTAATTTTTACTCA
Source organism: Viscum album (assembly GCA_963277665.1). Lineage (NCBI taxonomy): Eukaryota > Viridiplantae > Streptophyta > Magnoliopsida > Santalales > Viscaceae > Viscum > Viscum album. The sequence continues at coordinate 1,345,273,061 of OY728148.1, read as the reverse complement.
ATCTCGATTTGTTGAGTTAAACATCCAATACATTGGTGTTGTTTTTACAAGAATATCTGTGAATGTCAATTGATTGTTTTATACTGAATATCCAATCATATTTATTGTATTTATATTTTTCACACATAATTATGTCATTGATTTATCCTTAACCTAAGGATACAACCTTTATGAAAGATTTCATCTAAATTAACAATCCATTGAGACTCCTTTGTTGTTATACACCAAATCACTTTTATATGGTGTATATAATGTACTTTGACATAGTATATCAGGAATCCCTTTATTCTCATGATATTAAAAAGTTTTTATTACCTCAATTATTTTTATTCAAGTGTCTCTCTTTTGGTTAGGAACTCGAACTTAAATATCATTTTAAAATGTTTTAAATATTAATTATTCTAAATCATTCTCATCAATGTCCATGTTTTAAAAATGGTTTTAAGGATTTATTTATATGGAAATTAAAGTTTTCAAATAAAAATTACTTTTAAAAGTTTCAAATTGGAATGGGGAACTTTGATTAAAAAATCTATTTTAATGGCTTCTTGACAACTAGTGTTACTTTTAACTGTTTTCAAGAAAAATGGGGATATTTCTCTCAATAGTTTGACTATTATTTTAATCTATGTTAATATCCTTCATTATTCTCGATTGAGGTTAATATGATATAATACAATCTTCCATATTGTATCGAATGAGTTATGTTTGACTATGGATGTGCTCTTTTTATTCCATTCATGGTTTGTGGTTAAAGTATTGACATTTCGTACGCTAGTTTTAATACTAAATTTTATGTTATGTTTCAAAATTTTCATATGGGGAATGCATTGGAATTAGTAAGTGACGGGTAGAGCCCACTATACCTCCTCGATGCATCGGTAGGTCTCATGAGAAAAACTAGTGTCTTGGCACAAGGCCTTGAAAAAATCTTATTTGTAGTCTTGGAACGAGGCCTTGACTATGTGGTTATGATAGTCTGACATTATGCATCCATCATTATAAAAGTGGTTATTGATATTTCATGTTGTTATTCGACTAGTATAATATCCATGTGAATAAGTAAATGGAATTATTTCATTTTATTTTTTCCATATTATGATGAATTTCAAGTTTAAAAAGCATTTCTTTTAGTTATACATTTCCTTAAATGTTTATGATTATTTATGAAAGTTTCTGCTATATTGTTAACCTTACTGAGCACTGAGCTCACCCCTTTCAATGTTTTATTTTTCCCAGGATGTGAAAGTGTAATTTATGAATGAAATGCAGGGATAGTATGAGGGGATATGAAGACAAGATGTTGTAGTAGTATTTTTTACTTTATGATGTAATGTAAGACATACAGATATATCTAGTGTTTCCAAGACTACTAAACTAATCAGTCATTCGAGACTTGATCTTTTGTGATCATACCAATGTTATGTAATAATGCACCGACTCTAGGTAACAGGGGTCGGGGCATTATAGTTATAAAAATAGGTAAAATGAAATTGCATAGTTAAAAACATTACCTCTTCTTGGAGAAAACGCTTTAGGTTTAACCTAAATCTAGAGAACATTATGATCCAACCAAGGACATTAAGGTTTCAAGAGGTTGTTAAGGAATATATTTGGATAGTAATTATATGATCTAAATGGACTTGGGAGTGTAGATAGAGGATGATAGGGGTGACCTTATATATGATGGGGAGAGGATATAGAATGTATTTTTAAAAATAATTAGTTAAACAAAATAATTTATATTTCCAACAGCTTCAAAAATAGATCATTATAGAAACTTATTGAATATATTGTCAAAATAGGACAAGAAAATGGTTTTTTAGAAGTTGGTACATCATTTTAATTTTATATAGTTATTTTAATTCCCTATTAATCCCATTTTTACAATAATAAAAAAAATTAATTTTTTATATTTGTACTCTTTTGAATAGTAAATAATTAATTTTACCATATTATATAATATAAAATATTCTGATTACAAATTTTCAGTTCATTATTCCATATTCACTTCATTGAATTGGATTATCTAAAATAATTATTCCTACAATTGCAATGAAAAAACGGGTTTCCATAGGGAAAATTTGCATAAGTATACAATGATTTAATATAAAATTTAAATATGAAATTATTTCAAATTAAATATATAAGTTAAATTTTAATATTATTTTACTAAATTTAAATTAAAACCAATTTAAAATTAATTTTTCCATGTGAATAATTTAAATGAAAAATAATATTTCAGTAAAAACCCTTTATTTTCAATAATCATTGAAAAAATAAACATTTTTGGAAAATAGAAAAAATTATACATATAATACATTTGATATGATGATTTTTTTTTATAAAATGAATTCTCAAAATAAAAAATATTTATAAATTATGTGCACAATGAAGGACTAATCTATCATTCAAAAAAATAATATTTTCCAACAAAAAATTCACCCTCTTTCAAATTATTCTTATTTTATTTGTAATCAATAGATAAACCCTGAATTTATTTAATACTTCTGTAAAACATGTAATATTTAAAATTTATATAATCTAATTCATACATGATAACTTAAATGTTAGGTTTTAATGGTTTTTTTGAAGGTTAGAGGTTGAACCTATTTTATTAAAAACAAGTACAGGAAATGTCCAAGAGAGTACAGGAATCAAAATGAACATATTCCACAACCAAAAGCTACCTAACTATCTTTTTAATCATTCATTCAGATATTTTTATTTTCTTCTCTTCTAGAATAATCTATCCCTCTCTCCCTCAATTGTGCCCCCGACCTCTTTCTCTCCCACTATTTGAGGTTTTAGAGAGAAGTATTTCCAGTAATGTTTCAACATTATTGTTATCATCATTGAGGACTTTTTTTACTTTTATCAGGAGGGACTCCACGTTCCACTAGATTCATCTCTTATTTATCTTGAATTTATTCATATAGAGAAATAATATTTTGCTACATAAACTCTTTAGTTTTTCCTTGGATGGAGACCTATTACTTATCAACACCCTTGAAATTTTGATCAAAGAGGGGTGGAAGATTATTTGTAGTAACCAGCTCAGCCACCATTGGGGGAACAACCAGAGACTTTGTCTTTCTATAGGAAATAAGCTAAAATCTACCTTTATCTACAAACTCTTTTTGGGATTCATGCAAATTTTTAAAAATTACTAGAGAGTTAAATTCTAAAATTTTATTTCTCTTTCGGTTTCTAGAAGTAACCATCCTTTCCTATGAATGTTTATGATCAATATATCTTTGAATATTATATTCATCCTTTTTCTCAGCCTTCAAATCATCAGCACTTCTTAAAGCAATTTTTCCATTACAAGCCTTCGTCTCTATGGAAAATATGTTATCACATGATTTCGTGCGTGAGCTGCCTCTTTCTCATCACCTATGGATTTATTCACTTATCTACGGAATCATTCACTCCTTCCAACCCTATTTTGTTCTCAGATGAATTTTGAGCCTATGGGGTTTTTTCTTCTTAAAACAGTTATTTTCATCATGTCCCCATAAATCACAGAAGCTGTAAACAATGAAGTTCCTATATGTAGATTGATCAGGACCAATCAAAATACAATCCTTTCATAATTTTTTCTTTTTTTTTTCAAAAATTTTCATCAACTCAATAATGTCATCCTCTATTTCATGAATTACCTTGTCAACTAGAGAAGAACGCAGTTCAACATCAACCAAGCATCTTGCAAAGTGTCTAAAGTGATCTACTTCTGTTTCCTAGTCGATTTTAATTTGAATTCCAATAGACATCGTAAAATAATTTAAAATTGTGGGATACCTCCAAATCCAATTTATGTCATAAACTCTAACCCAATATTGATTTGTCGAGTTTCCCACTTCAAATGTATTAAAATTCTTATTCAATTCATGAAGGTGAATATTTCCAGGTTTCAACACAACAGAACCAAAACCCCAAACTCAAATTTTAAGTTCTTTTGTGGGAAAAAGCATATAAAAATATCCTTTTCCCAACGAAACACATTTCTAGTTGAGTAATCCCAAACAAGAAGAAATTTCATCCTTAGGATCCCCAATTTTCAGATTCCAAGATCCACTGGGTAAATAAAACCTATCTATGATAGGAAATTCTCCATTTTTGAGTATTTATGAAATAGTATGATGGTTCATTGTTATGTTCAATGAATAATATCTTAATAGAGTATATTTTTATGCTTAAACATCATGTTGTATTCTTTACAAGCTATAAAAAATATCCAAAATGGAAAAATATTGTAAATTATTGTGGTGTTATATATTCATCTAAATAGGCTTTTTCATGGCATTAATTCTATCAAAGATGATTTTAATTTATTAAAATATCATGGTGTAACATTTTTTGATATTAGTATATAATTCTAATGAAATAATATAGAAAAACATTATTTTAGCATCCCCCAATGCATGTTGTATGAAAACCAAACAAGTATGAATAATTAATGGATAAAATTCTATTTCACTTTGTCATTTTCTATTTCTCAAAATATGTGCATAAGAAGAATCTAATACTCACCTCCTTAACCATACGATCAAAGAAGGTGAATATTGAAGTTTTTATTTTTGATCCTCCCAAATCAAAAGTAACTGTTTAATTTTATTTTATCATGATTTGTATATAATAAAGTACATTTAATAACTACATATACTCTACTAAAAATATCATAAAAATATCTTAGAAAAATATCCTAATTATATTACATCACCATATTCTATGGAAAACCGACTCCCCCACACTTATTCATTTTAGTATCATTCATCAAACTTCGAGTAATGTATGAATGAATCTAATAGGATTCTAACATGAATCATTTTTTAATATTATTCTAAATGGATTCTAGGATTAAATAAAGGATTTCTGTTCTTGTGGTTCTAAGGATATAGTGGGAAAATAATAAAAATTTCTCATTCATGTTAAAACGCAATTTTATTTTCATAGCGTCTATAAGATTCCTAGAATTTTCTAGAAAAACATGGCTTGGTCTCTCAAGAATTATAATATATAAGGAATGGGAAATATTAACTTAGAATATTTCACAGAGATGATAAATTATGGTTTATTACAATAACACATGGATATTAACTAACTAAAAAAAAACCAATCAATTTCAAATTTAGAAATTTGAAACATTCCTAATATGAGAAGAATTTTATTTATAAGTAACATTTCATCCCCAAAAATCATTATTTTCACATTTACCCCTCATTCATATCTATAATCATTCATTTTAAAATTTTCTTCATCTAAACATGTCGATATTTTAAATTAAAATATAATGTAAGGATTATTATATGAAACTAATATCTCTAATATAGACAATATAGTACATGAGTTCAAGTGGGTAATGAAATTACAATTTCTTTCTCTAATATAAATTACAATTATAAGGGTAATATATAAAAATTAATTAAAATCATAACCCCATTACAATAAATACTAATATAAAGTTGTGCATAAAATATTTTCCAGGGTTCATTTCCTATGTACTTATATAGTCAATTCACCATTTATGATGAAAATTATCTCAATATGACATACGATCCATTTACAACATAAGTGAAAAAATTTAACATGAAAACAGTACATATCATTTATGATTCCTTATTCTAATATTATAATGGACTAATAAAAATTAAACCACCCTTTTATGTTAAAGGAATATATAACTTTATTCTCAAAAATAATTATGGATATGGATTCATCCTAATTTATTCAAAATAAAATTTACAACTAAATCCTATAAAGAAAATAATTGAAATGAAATATAATTGTTGGTTTCATTACCCCAACGTTCCCCTAGGTTTTTATTTACATAATAAATATAGTACTGGCTATCATCCTAAATCTTATGGTCACTGGTGTTTTATGGATTTAGACCACCACATGATGATTTTATGATATTTCTTTTCTTCTTCTTTATTATGGAGGAATCTATTATTAGAATTAACCAGATAATCCCATATTAAAATTATATAAGGAATTTATGGTGTTTATGGGATGAAGTATGGATCCTCTTGAATTTTGTTATCCACTTATATAACATATTCTTTATTATTCAATGTCTAGTCCAGATGTGCAACATCAATGGTATGATGAAAGGGAAAGAATAAAATTATATTTCAAAAAAAATTTAAACATGAAGAATCAATAAAAAATTCATACCCTATCATGTTGGTTGTAAATATATATGGTTTTTTTTGTAGATTCACTTTTATCTCTTTATATTCTTCCTCTAAAAAGTGATCAATGTCTTCATAGATCTCTATTTCTTCCTCAGTTGCTGGATTCCCATTTTCATCATCTTCTTCCAATGAAAAATACTAGTTTTATAATTATGTAAAATATAAATAATGTTTGGTAATATTAAACTCATATTTAGATAACTCTAATAAAACCAATTTTAATGGAATATTATCTCCCTTAGTTTGTTCCTCAGTTATTTCTTCTTTGGGGAAAATCTTCTCTTGGAGTTGATTCCATAAAGAATATTGAGGTACGTAGTTAATATATTCCATAATTTATTTAAATACTACTATAATGGTGGTTCCATATTATTACAAGGATAGATTAAGGCACATTGGTTTTAACAATTATACCATATATACATGGAATCCACGTTTCATTTCATTATATTCCAATTAAACAAAAAATTTATTCAAATATTTTATATTCACATTAATACAGCAGCCTTAATATAAACTCTCTGACACTATATTGTGGGTTTGGATATCGATTTTTATAAGGTTTATTTATTTATTTTTTTCATGTATATCCTTAATATCATGTATTTTCTCATAAAAACATGGTAGATCGAATGAAACTTCCTCATTAGCCTTCAGTATGTGATAGTATATGAGGAATTAATTAATCATAACCACAAATTAATAAAACTAGATACATATATCATGGATATTTGTCAACTAATTGACCAAATAACTGAGTATTTTGGTCTTTTGTAATAGGTATCCCATTGTATTGTCAATGTATTTTTCTTGATATTTCCCCTATGAGTTATAATTCCATTAAAAATATTGACAGTTTCAATACATCATGGAAAATAATTATTTTTGTGTTAATTTTATTTGTAAAAAAGGAAAATTATTTAAATAAATTGAAAATAGGATTATGGGAAAGAAGTACTACTCTAATCCATGAAAAAAACACAAATTTTGATGTGCATATTATTGAATGGTATAGAAGAACATTTATTTTTTGAGTTAAATATAATGTCTACTCATGTTCCTCTCATGTATGGATATTTTTAGTCTATAAATATCTAATTCTATGTCACTGAAATTACTTATTTTTTATTGTAATTATATTATTACAATTACTAAATATTTGGGTATTTTTTTTTGGTAAAATTAATTAAATGAAAAACATAAACATAAATCCAAATGAAAAATAGAATGAATATTGTTTAAATGAATGATATAGATCCCTACGGGTTTCTTACATGTAATCCATCATTATTAATTTTATTTTGATATTTTATCCATCCTAAAATTGATTTTTCCCTAATATGAGTGTGATTTTTAGAATTCATATGAAACCTTTTCTTTATACAAAATTTCACCTTCTCTTATTTTAAAAATGGAATAAATTCTAGAATCATGTCACGGTGGAAGGTCTAAACACCCATGAATTTTTCTCTAATTAACCAAAAAATAAATTAAAATATTTAAATAATTTATTTCTGATAATTTTATATTTTCATGAAACATACCGCATGTTGAAGCCTCGATTATGGCATTAGAGATCACAATTTTAATGTGGTAATAATAGAAAAATGGAAGAGATAACTAGAATTATTAAATGAGAGATAGAATGAGAGATATAAATATATGTATATGGAAGATTACTTTTATCAAAATATAGATGTACATTACATTGAAAAAGAAACAAAAATTAAAACAGAATTGGAATTCAAAACCAAAAAGATGTAGTATCCCACTTCCTCAATGCAATAGTCAAATCCCCAACTTGGATGATGAAATTACAATCCCCCATGACCCTATATTTATATGTCTAAAAGAACCATTGGGATATCATACATGTACTAATAAATGAGTAAAATTAATCCTAGTTCGAAACAGAGTGATCAATGATGGTCCTATAAATTATATTCATCAAAGTTTCCTTTTCAATGTCTTATCCAAGTGTGTTACATCATAGAATGGGTTTTCATATCCAATGATTGTTGAGGCATCACACTAGTAATGATTTATGGACTTAATTTTAATGCCTATGAAAATTAAGTAAGCTTCCAAGTGTGGAACATATGTTTTATAACATGACCCATGGTGGTCAACTCCAAAGTACTAAATTTCATTATGTCATGCTTCTCTCACTTCTTTATGATGTATTTTACATTTTAGATGCTGGGTTCAAGACATAAATTGTTTAGTTACAACATATATGGCTTATTTTCCACCTACATCATCATTTTTCAGCTCTGATCTTAGCCCATGACGTTTCTTTTATCATGATACTTAATTTTTATCATCAATTCATCTCTTTTAACCCATTTTTATCATTTACTATATCATGCAACCAATCATAATGAATATTATTTATTGAAATATTTAATCAATTTAGTTACAAAAAAAGGTGTTTGATTTTAAAATAAAGGTAAATAATTCTATTATGTCAATATCCAAAAATATTATAAGTAATCTTTTTTTTCATATTATTCTGTTATCATGGTTAAAAAATATGTGTTTTGGTTAATATTAAAATTGGATTGATGTGGTTTAACAAGTATATAAGTTATGAAAATTATCCATATCTTTCCTAAATTTGATTAGTTGATTTTATTTTGACTATATATAATCTTATCATCAAATTTTGTATTTCATTATGCAACTTTACATGATTATTATATTTATATTGTTTAATCATTTATTTAATTTCATGTGTGTAATTTACCTCCCATATAGAATGATATAACCCCAGCTATATTATCCTGACTTCAAGATCTATATAAATAGGAAAACACCTACCATTATACATTTTATTTTTCCATTACCATGTCCTAGAGCTTTGTATATTTCTAAAGGTCCATTCATTCATTGCATTAGGTGTAAGGTAATGAAGGTTACTAGATAAAGATGTATAACTCTTAACAATGTGTTATCAATTTTATTTCTTATTATAACTCATATAAATTCATAGTATCAATTATAAAATATTTATTTCAGAATCTTCTATATTTTAAATCCTTATTATATTAATGGGAGAACCATTATCCACCTCTTTTCCATCTTTGGTAAGAAAAAACATCAATCGTGCGTATATACAACTTCTCATCTCCACGTAGCGGTGTAATTAATTTTCTATAAAAATCTTACATGGATAGATTGAATGATTAAAATAATTATTATATATCATATTTATGATATTATTATGGTTATGTAATAATAAAATATTTTTTTATCATTCCTTCTATATTTTAATTAAAAATGAAGACAATATTCATTTGTGCGTACGACCTACCATCTCCATGAACAGTGTAACTGATTTTTTAATCCATTTATTTTATTGAGGAGAATATGTATACATATAATGAATATATATTATTTTTATATAATTTTAGAAATTTTTTATATTATTTATCCATTATCAATGTACAAGTACATTGACGACTGGACCAAACCATAGATGAAAAAATGGGAGAGTTATCATCCAAAATATTTATTTTATAAATAAATTTCAACAAACACGGGACAATATGATATAAATATTTACTAAATTGAATGATATATCTAATAATGGTTCTATAATATATTTATAATAAATCTATATTTATTATATAATACCTTGGAATGTGTTTGAAGAAATACCATAGTAGAGGTAGTACAATTTCATGTCACTTTAACATCTATGAGACACCTGTGATACTGAATGATTTTTTGTTTTATGTGATTTATATACATACAATAAATATATTTTATAATTCATTCCATGATAATTATGAGAATTTCCATATTTATCAATTTTTTCCCTTTTATGAGGTTTTTATTTGGAAGATTCCAAAGTGGTATGGAATTTAAGTTTCAAACATTTTTTAAACATGATTAGTCATGATTAAATTTATATTGATTAATTTATAAGATAAATAACTATAAATCCCATTTCATATTACTCTAATTTGGTTATTTCGGTAAAATAGAATTTTTCGTTTAATTTATTTCTCTTTATGTACCCAGGAAAAAAAACATTTTTTTAAATAAATACCAAACCTGTTTTTCTTATTGGTCAAAAATCCATTTCTTTTATGTGTATTTTAGAAAAATAAATAATGTTATAACAATTAATATATTATTATTTTATGAAGTTTACACCCATGTTTTACTTTTTACAAAAGTATTTAAATTCTATCTTATTTTCATTTTCAGAACACAATAATTTTGTCTTTTTACTGAAAAATATGAATGGAATATTTTTATACTGTAAATTTCATGAATAGAATTTCCCACTCAAATGACCATTAAATGAATTGATGATTCCTATAAATTATTCCAAATTAATTCACATTGAAATTTTTTTCCTTAATATTTGATAAATTTTTACATTTTATTGAAGTGATTTCAAAATGATATTGGTATTTTCCTCAAGAAATAATCTTGTAAATCCATTATAGGAATTTTTATCTATAATAACAACTTTTGATGTTAATTATGTTATATGAGAGATATAATCCAATGATAGGATATATATTTATTCTCTGCATATATTATTATTTTGGTGATGATGATGTATTTTTTGAAATCCATTTATTTTCCCTGGTTTATGATATGATGAAATAGTTAATTGTTTACAAAACCCTGTTTTTTGAATGGGTTTTGATATAATGACATCATGGCTATTTTATTATCTCATGATACCCATATATTTGGAAACCATTATGTGAAATGTGTGACAAATATTATATATACAACTAAATCATTTGGTATTTTTTTTATATCTCATGATATAACTATGGGAAACAGGTCAATGTGGTTGATCAAATATGGGATTCAAGACAATCAGATGGATCTAATGTCAGAAAAAAGTCAGTGTACTTAACACACTATGATAAACATGGAATGTTTTATGACAAATCTCGATATGGGAATCCTGTGTCAGTTCTAGATCCATTATGATTTGACTTTCTTTTCAGTTAACCATTTCAAAACAAAATAGTTTTATACCTATGATGGACCCAAATATTTCTACCCGGAATTTATGGATCAGTGTTGATTTATGATGATTTATCTATCTTATGATTCATGTATTTATAAATAATAAAGTCTAATTTTATTGCGCTAGTTTACAATCCATGATATATTTATTATGAAATATCAATGTACTTATCATTATCACATAACCTTATTCTTATCTTATACTTCCATATGATCAATTATTGATATATCCCATGTTTTCCCTTACATTGAATCTAATTTCACCCATTCATCTGTTTTATTTCCCCCATGTTAGGAAGGAATTTTAATGTATGGTATTTCTATAACTATGACTATGTGGGAAGATCTTTATGGTATATGTTTCAAATATTTCATTAAATATAAATATTGTGTATCTAGTCTTAAAATAAACTAAATACCTATTGTCCATGGATTTGTATTCATGAAATATAAAAAGTACTCAGATAGAATGTCACAACCCATCCCTCGAGTCCCATGCCAGGACTACCCCAAGCATGCCTTCTATAGGCCAGGGGTTGGAGACTAGCACTGGAAAGGAGTACCCCAAAAATAGGAAGGCATTGCCATTAAACCTATACAAACATGCTGCCCAAGAACACAACAATATGCAACCACGATGGAAAACTGAAATAGTAAAAGTGTGTATAGAAAGTAAAGGGTCCGGAATACAATCCCAACTAAAAGGTACAACTACAACTAAAAAAAAGAAAAAAATCGTTGAATTTTTCACTGAGGATCCTACATGAGGGGTAAGTACCACTCATATCCACTGCTCTCCAGGTTAGCCAATCTCTTCCAGGTACCACCTGTTCTTGGCCCACTCATGCCTCTTCTATGCTGCTCGTCATCTTCAAAATACACAACAATGTGTGGGGGAAGCCCATGCAAGTGTGAGTATAAAAATACCTAGTAGGGACCCCAAGACCCCTGAAGGACTCTCTAAATTCCACAAAGAAAAACCAAAAATCATTATCTCAGTCAGAAAGTACAAAGAATTAGAAAGAACTCAAAAAAGGTACATGTAAAGAATAAAATTATATATGTTTATCCGAGAAGATAGATCATCATATTCTATGGAGATGCACTACTACTGAAAACACAGAGTCTGACCCACACAAGATCAGTGGGTACTAACTCCCGTAAGACCCACACGGGATCTAACCCGCCTGGAGTTGATATGTACTAAACCCCACAAGACCAACACATGATCTAACCCTCTCAGAGATAATAGGTACTAACCCCTGCAATTCCCACATAGGATCTGACCAACACAATATTGGTATGCGTTGTCCACATAGGATCGTTGGGCACTATCCCACAAAGGTTCTAACCCACATAGGATCTGTATGCGTTGACACAAACCGGATCGCTGAGCACTAATCCACATAGGATCTAACCTACACGAGATCAGTATGGCGATGATCCATGATAGGCCGCTCTAAGGCCGGTCCTCTTCTGGTAACGTACTACTGATCCACACAGTATCGCCCAATACTAAACATCGTATGATCTGTCTCCAAGCTACGCCTCACTACCATCCATAGGATTCTTGCTCATAGTACGTTTGATTTTGGAAGAACAGATCATAAATCCATCGGTCTTATATATACCAGCATGAATTTCCATGAATAAGTAACATGATGATCTGTCACGTCATAAGGATTCCAATGCAATAGACAGAACACCAGCTGGACACCCGGTCTATAAGTTATGAGCATTTTAGTTACAAGGGCCAAGTTGGATATGGAGTCGGTCAAACCTGGTGATATTCCAACATCCTCTAAAACACTCATGAGGTATCTAATAAGTACAATATCAATACAAGGTTCCTAGAACCACAGATGTTTCTTCAAACAGACGTCTGGTTCACAAGTTATGGTCAATTAAGCGTTTATGGGCCCGAGAGGGGTCTGGGTATGGTTCGACCCTATTTGACCAACCCGACCCATCTAGAACAGGCAAAGCCCAGCCTAGTTGGGTTGGGCCATAGTAGGCTTAGCCCAGCCTACCAGGTGGTCTGGCCTGCTTGCTGGCATGACCAATGCCAGCGTTGCGTGGCCCCCGGCTCTCGAACAGCTCAAAGGAGCCGTTCATTTTAATTAAGGGTGTCACCAGGTGGCACCGACTATTCACCTGGGGGACACCTAGGAGGCGGGTACCTTGATAGATCACTACAGATATGATGTTACGACCCATCATCGCAGCGCGCAATAGCGCACCGCCTTAATCTCCACGGTCAGCCACTGTCAGCCGCCTATCCGACCACCACGGCACCACTCTTCTACCGCCGCCAACGGTTTCCATCTACCAGCCTTATTCACCAGCAAGGGTCTTTGATGCCAAAATTTCTTCCACAAGACACCAAATGAGATCTGGGGGTCCGTTCTTCTTTCCGGACATTCCTACGGTCCTCTCAGAATTCCATTATCATTTTGAGGCCCTCAAATATTCCTTGTCACCGTGTTTGTTATTCCACCACAAAGAACGCATCAAGGACAATTTTGGTGGAAGGGTTTGGGCCTTGTTGGTTTCATCCATCTCCCTCCACAATAGAATTTTAAACATGAGGAATAATAATAATAATCAAAAGGAAGAATAATCCCCGAATTTAGGACTCATCAACAACCACCCACATGATTAGATGACATGCACATCAACCCGTTAGTCAGTTGGTCTATGTTCATTATATGTTTCATGATCTGGAAGTGAGGAAAAATCAATTCACTAAAACCCCCTACCTTGAGAATCTTTGGAGTCGTCGCGGTGGTGGGAGGATAATTTGTGCTTTGATGAAGATATTAGCATTCTTCACTCCTAGTTAGTTGCCACCCAAGCTTCCATCTCCATTAATGGAATGCGTCACGTCACTTCTTCAGAGGTTCATCGCTTGATGATGTTGTGTCAAAAACTATACAATTATCCCCATTAAATACATGGGAAAAGGGTGAGTAGAGAATTTGGGATTTAATGAGATTAATTAATTAACATAATTAATGCGCCACATTAATTACACGATGGGTGGTTAAGAATCAAAAGTGTAACCAGTACATTAATATCCCACATAAATGTCTGATCACCTTTGTAGTCCCCACCACTGCTTCTCAAGTGGTGGTATGATAAAAATAAAATAACATTTTTGTTAATTTATTAATCATTTAAAAGTATCAAAATATAAATTTTTCACTTGACCTACTATTGTCAATGTTAAGAATCCCTTATGTGAATCTCAATGATATGGATTCAATGGTTCTCTCAGATTTCAATTCAGGAACTGGTTCAAAAGATAGAAAATTTCACCCACCCGTTTACTGAAAGTACCTTAAAAAATAAAAAACTTATTAACATTCTCCATCCACCCGTGCTGGTAAAGGATAATATCTACATAAAGAAGACATTCTCTCATGAGATCAATGGTACTCTAGGATTTCCAATAAGAGTTACTGTTTAGGAGTTATTGAAGTAAACATTAAAAAATTGTTATTTAATTATTTTATTTATGGACAAAAAACTAACTTCCACTATTGGCCCGTGCCAGACAATGTTAGTATCAGCCAATTGAAATCATACCCTCACTACTTCAAAAATGGCCATTGATATTTAATATGATTCACCCTTTGTGAGTTATAATCATTTGAAAAATAAAATAAAATAAAATAATTTTTTTATTTACAGTTATGACGTATTTAGGTTTTCTCACCGGAGGCCGGCACTGACTAAACATAAGTCTCGGAAAGGGTAAATCCGACATCTTTAATGCAAAAATTCCCTTATATTTCTAATTCGGGCACCCATTTAAGAGTTATTCCCATTTTTCAGGACAATTATGCATGCATGCTATTTTAAGTTTAACACTTTTTCAACATATCATTCTTGGCACTCCAGGCCTCGTAATCACGTGCTGTTTGATTTCAAGGTCTCGTAATAATCCCAAGTAATTAAAAAAATACATGTAATTTTTCTGGTCATTACATTCTTCCTACATTAGGAATTTTCATCTCAGAAAGAAACAACAAAACTAGATGAACAAATGGGGGTAATGAGCATGTATCTGAGCCTCCCATGCCCATCTGCTCTCTTGGAAATTCTCATGCTGCCAAAAAACTCGCACCAGAGGAATCAAATGCCCCTGAAGAACCCGCTCTTTTCAATCCTCTATCTCAAACAGGAACTCTACAACTGTCTCCCCTTCATCAATGTCCATATCTCCCCAGTTTATAACATGTGATGGATCATGCATGTATCTCCTCAACTACGACACGTGGAAAACATTATGCACCCGGTGCATCTATGGGGGAAGATCTAGATATTACACCACTGCTCCTACTCTATTGAGGATCTGGAAGGGTATGATGAACCTTAGAGAACGTTTGTCACCCTGGAAAAACCTCTGTAATCCTCCTCGGGGTGAGAGCCATAGGGAGACATGGTCTCACTATACAAACTCCAAGGGTATCTGTCTCTTATTTATAGAAGACTTCTACCAGATCTATGTTGTCTTCATCCTCTCCTAGATGATCTACACCTTCTCTGTGGTAGCATGAAACCAACCCTGGACCCATAAGTGCTAACTCCCATGGGTCTATCCTGCAAATATGGGATCTACATGGTCATCCATAAAAGGCCTCGAACGGATCTATGTAGCTGTTGTAGTGATAACTATTGTGTTATGAGAACTCCACTAGGGGTTGGTGGTCCCCCCAACTATGGAAAAAATTGAGGGAACAAGAAAAAACCATGTCATCGAGTGTCTGTATGGTCCACTCCACCTGACCATCTATTTGGGGATGAAAGGTCATGCTCAAGCATAACTGATTCTTGAATGCCTCCTATAATCCCTTCAACTTGCAGGATTTAAAATGAGTGTTGCGATATGAGACGATTCGGAATATAACCCCATGAATTCGTACAATCTCTTATATGTGGAGATGTCACAATATCTCTACTTATCCCTTCTCTCAGATGGTTAGAAAGTGGTTCCACTTAGTGAGTCGGTCAACGATCACCCAGATGTAATCGTGGCCCTTGGATGAATGTGATATCCCTATCAAAAAGTCCATGGATATACCATCATACTTCCTCTATCGTACCTCAAGTGGATGAGCTAATCCCGATGGTACCTGATGGTCATCCTTCACTTATTGAAAAGTGGGGCATCAAGATATAGACTCTGCCACTACATTCTCAATTCATAGTCACCCGTACTGATGCTGGAGGTCCTAGTACATCATTGAAACTCCAGGATATACCGCTAAAGGGGATGTGTGGAACTCCCTCAACACCTCAACTCAAAGCATCATTGGTACCATATAGCATCATCTGAAGAGAATGACGTTCTCCCCACCTTCATAAAATACTTGAGGGGACTGTCCTCAGGATATCTAAGGACGTTGGGCCTCACATCCCCCATCTATAAGTTGTGCCTCCCCAACTTACTGAAAGAGTGGTTGAGTAACAGTCATAGAGTAGAGGTATGATACTCCATCTCTATCCACAAATAATATCCAATATATTTTTAGTTGTTTTGTCGCCACACTCAGAAACTGTAGACTTGAACTCTTGCTGAGGGCGTCTACTACTACATTCCCCTCCCTATGTGTATAGACTATCTCAAAGTCATAGTCTTGGAGGAACTCTATCCATCTTCATTGTCTCAGGTTCAAGTCCTCATGTGAGAAGATATACCTAAGACTCTTGTGACTATAGTAAACTATAAAACATCTGATCATCATGTAGTGTCGCCACATATTCAAAGAAAAGACCACTATTGTTGGGAACTAAAAACTCAAAACACCTACTTCCATGAGGATAAGGATGTCCGATTCAAGAGTGATCAGATGCACCCTCCCATTCACGAGTTTAACTCATGCTGCATGGGTTTCCTTTTTCACCAACCAAGGAAAAACCCTATTCCAACACTGTAGATATATCACAAATTTTTTTCCTAAAATATACAATCTGAGCATTAACTGTTGATGACCAGTACATACCAAAACTGACGTCGTAAGGCCTCAAAACTTCCACCAAAAGGTTCCAACCGAAACTCTCTCATCAAGGGTCAGGTAACACCCTTGACATAAGTGTGATTAGTTATTCTCCTCCCATAAGTATCCTTAAATGTAAGGTTCAAGTCTATAGTTTAATCAGAAACTCTAGGTATTGTACAAGATTCATGAAAGAAGAAATTATTAGTATGTATGTCTATTAATATGGATGCTAGTAGTAGACATAGATCATACATCGAATCATTCCTCGAGCCCTTGTGGTACACTTTTTGACTGCATGTAACGACTCCCTTCCCCTATCCTCCAGCTCCTAGTGCCTGGTGGAGGCCACATTGGGGTGGTGGTTGTAACATGTAAAAATGTATACCATATCCTGCTACTCTCCTATCTCCTCTTCTATGTATACTGCCATGTAGATTCATGAGTCCTTATCACTTCCTCTTCTCAAAACATTTTATACATTCAAGCCTCTGAGAATGAATTTGTTTTTCTGCATCCCCACTGCTTACACTCATAGGCTGCATCTACATAGACAATGAATTTTTCAACCTCAAAGGTTCTCTCTAGCACCCTAACAAAATTAGTAATGCATAGAGAAATATTGATAGCTTGGATTTCCCAAAAAAAGCTTTCTCGCAGGTCAGATCCCAGAAGCACTGGTCGCATCGTATTCATCAAGTACCTAGAATGGTTGGTACGCCTTGATGAATACCTCATGTACTGACATTTCATTCTTAAGAAGATATAAAAACTCTTGGGAACACTTACCCATTAGATTTTTATGGAATGAGACCCCTTATCTGAGGAAGGTTCTCCTAATCTGTCCTTAGAAAAAGTCACCTCACCGTACAGTAGAGGTAATATAAGACTTGACATTGCCCTGCTGAGTCACATTGAATGATCGCTTCTAGGACCACTATCTGATAAAATGGTGCCTTGGCTAGATGTAAACTTAGTAACCACCTCAATATAGTTTTTAGATGCATGTGAGTCAGGCTCTCCTCATAACCTGAGGGGTATCTATCACTGAAACTTGTGTAAGGCACTTAGCATATAAGTGTCCTCTACTGGTAGCACCAGTAGGAACTGCTGACCAACAGTTAGTGTTATCGCTAGGACACCTCTCGAAGGTACCTATCTCAGGAAATAGTCCTTGTACTGAAGCCTCATCACACTACAGACCATCCTTATGGTCAAACATTGGAATCCTTGATGGCTTTCTTCATAGAGACGTCTTAATAGATAATCAAGATGATCCATCATTAATGTGTTATACATGGTGATATTTCTCAAAGATTTCAATAAGAAAACAATATTTTCAAAACACATGAAACTAGTGTTTTCATGTACCATGTTGAAAATTAGAATTTAGGGTTCTGGTGTATGGATATGTTTCCAACCGCACCAATACTGGACTCCCCGAACTGAAACCCAAACTCAAGACACATAACACTATTGCTCCATTGAAAACATCGACTCCTTGTTCTTCTGGTAGAATTGTGACCCTATAATACCACTTTGTAATGACCCATCCCTCGGGGCCCATGTCATGACAACTCGAATCCCTCCATCCATAGTCTAGGGGTTTGAAACTTGCACCAGATAGTTGTATCCATAAAACGGGAAGACTTTGATTTTAAACATGTATAAACATGCATCCCAAGAACAAAACATGATGAAACCACGAAGTAAAACTAAAATAGTAAAGGTTTGTAATAAATGTAAAGGGGAAAGAATATAATCCCAAATGAAAGGTACAACTAGACATGAAAAATAGAAAATAGCTCAAGGAATAATCCAACAAGGATCCTACCTATAGGGTAAGTACAAATCGTCTCCAAAAATCTCCATGTTTTCCAATCTCCTCCGTGTACTGCCTGGTCCTAGCCCCCACATGTCTCATCCAAACTGTTGGTTTTCTACACAAGACACCACATGGTTCTGGAGAAAGCCTTGTAGGTGTGATTATAAAAATACCCAGTAGGGACCCCAATACCCGTGAAGGTCTCTCTAAATTCCACCAAGGAAAACCAAAAAGCATGATCTCAATCACACATCACAAATAAATAGGCCCAACTCAAACCAGGTATAAGTAAAGCATAGAAGTAAAGATGATTATCCAAGAAGCTAAAACATCTTATTATTTCAAGAGGCACTATTGCTGAACATACAGAGTGTTACCCACAGAGTATTGGAATATACATACCCCCGCAAGACTCACACAAGAGCTGACCCCCCAGATTCGATAGATAATAACCCCCGAAAGACCCACACAGGATCCAACCCACCTGGTGTCGATTGGTAATAACCCCTGCAGGACCCAAACATGATCTAACTAACATAGGATTGGTATGCACTGACCCACACAGGATCACTAAGAACTGACCCATACAGGATCACTGAACACTAACCTCATAGGATCTGACCCACATAAGATCGGTTTTCCGATGATCCATGATGGGATTCTCAAAGTTTGGTCCTCATTGGGTCACCCATATAGGATCGCTCGATACTAAACTTCGTATAATATATCTCCAACCTCTGTCTCACTACCAGCCACCAGATTCTCACTCATAGGACGCTTGATTCCAGGAGAACTTCTCCCAAAGACATTGGTCATATTGCAAACATCACAAAGTCCCACATAGTAGTAACCTGATGATCTATCATGTCAAAAGGTTTCCAATGCAATAGAAGGCGCATCAACCAGATGCCCGGTGTGTAAGTAACTAGAATTTTAGTGCTGAGGGCCTGATTGGATTCAAAGTCGATCCAATCTGACCGTACTCTAACTTCTTCCAAAACACTTGTGATGTATCTAAAAAAGGCCATCTCACTCCAAGGATCCTATCACCATATAAGGTTCATCAAACGGATTATTGGTTTGCAAGTTATAGTTAATTAAGCGTTTCATGGCTCGGGAGGGGTCCTGGTCCAGTCCGACCTAGTCAGACCGACCCGGCCCACCGGGCGGTCTGGCATGCTCACTAGGGCGATCCGCGCTAGTGTAACATTGTTTTCGGCTCTAGAACAGCTCAAATGATCCATTCAGATTAATTAAGGGTGACACCAGGTGGCGCCAACTTGTCACCACATCCCCACTCTTCCACTATATCTATAGGTTTCTAGCTTCTGCCGTCTTTCACCGACGCTAGTTGTTAGCGCTGACATTTTTTTCCACCGGCCACCGGGTGAGATTCATTGGTCTGTTCTTATTTCCAAATGCACCTATGTCCCTCTCGGGGTGTTTTCGTCATTTCACGAACCTCAAATATTCCATGTCTTCATGTTCTTTGTTCGTCCACGATGAACACATCAAGGAAAAGTTTAGCAGAGGGTCCTGGCCTTGTTGGTTTCAGCCCGCACCCTCCATGATTGAATTTTAATCATGAGGAAGACTAATAATAAAAAAAGATGAATAATCCCCAAATTTAATATATTGTAACAAACACCCACATTATTAGAAGACATGCAGATCAACTCATTAGTCGGTTGGTCCATGTTCGTTATATGTTTCTTGATTGGGATGATAAGAAACATCAAAGCATGTAAACACCATACATAGAGATTCGTTGGAGTCATCACAATGGTGGGAGGATAATCTATGATTTGATGAACATGTCGGCATTTTTCACTCCTGGTTCATTGCCGCCCGAGCTTCCATCTCCGTCGGTGGAAGGGGTCCCGTCACTTCGCCAAAGGTTCCTCACTTGGTGACGCCGTGTCAAAAACTATACCTCGATCCCCATTTAAATACAAGGGGGAATGGGTGTGTAATGCACTGTGGATTTAATAAGATTCATTAATTTATGTAATTAATGTGCCACTTTAATTACATGTGGGGTGGTTACACAACCAAAGTGTAACTGGAAAATTAATATCCCATATTAAATGTCTGACCACCTCTGTGGTCCCCACCTCAACCACTCAAGAGGGGGTAGGATAAGAATAAAATAAAACTTTTGTTATTTTATTAATTCTTTAAAAGTTTAAAAAGATATATTTTTCACTCGACCAAATCAGTTGAAGTGAAGCCAACCTTTAGCGAATGATGGTGCTGCAGATTCAATGGTTCTCTCAGATTTCAATTCCGAGCACCGATTCAAATGATATAAAATTCCACCCACACATTTTTTGAATATACATTTTAAAAATGATCAAAAATTATTAATAGTCACCCTCAACCCCCACCAGTTCAGGTAAGTATCTACATAAAAGAAATACGCTCTCACGAGCTGAATGGTACTCTCAGATTTCAAATCTGAGTTACCATTTTGGAGTTATTGAATTTAACAATAATATAATTGTTACTAAATTTTTTTATTTACGGCCAAAAACTAACTTCCACTATTGGCACACACAAGCCAATGTTATTATCTGACTAAAATAATCATACCCTCATGAGTTCAGTGGTGGACCCAGATTTTAATCACAGTCCCCACTCATGAGTTATAAGATTTTGAAAAATAAAATATTTCTATTTAAATCTTTTATTTATGGTTATTCTATTTTTGGGTTTTCTAACCGGAGGCTTGCACATACTAAATTTAAGTTGTGGATAGGGTAATCCCATAATCCCAAATGCAATGGTGCCCTTGGATTTCGATTCAGGAACCCATTTAAGTGTTATTCCACTTTTTAATGAAAACTACTCACACATGCTATTTTAAGCATAAAAATTTGTCAAAAAATCATTCTGGGCACTCCGGGCCTCAGAATCACAAGACGTTAGATTTCAAGGTCTTGTAATAATCCCAAATAATTAAACCAAATTTCATGGAATTTTATGAGTATTTATATAATAAATAAAATATTTATATATAAAAATATTTGGTAACTATAGTTGGTATCAAACCACATATTTAGTAAATATTTAGTGATTAGGGTTAGACAACTTTAGTAAAATCCCTGAGGATAAACCTAATTATAAAATAAAAAATTATTTTTTTAATAAGGAAGTGATTATATAGTTTTCATAGAAGTGCATCTATGTTTGGATAGTACATGTGGGATTAGTTTCAGAATATATGGATCTAATGGTTTACAACCATGAAAATACTAGTTCTAGTATATATCAACAATTATTCTGGTGCACTGTGAGTGTTCCCTCATTGAGCACCTAGTTTTACACTCCAACAAAATATACATTAGTTAATTGATATTTTTTATTTAAAACTATGAGGAATTTTAATTAATGATGAACATAGATAACCTTGGTTAATGTTATGTTTTCATAGGATAAAAATAAGGTGTCATAATTTAGATATCCTATAAAGGATTTTCAATGATTAATAACATTGATTACCAATGATGATATCCATTATAGAGATTTTGGTTGTAGTAATCACTTGATGTCATAATGATGATGTTGAGTTAGTGAAAATAATGATAAAATATTAAAATACACTATTTGATATTAGTTATATGAATTCATTTATATTCCAAAATGTCAGAAAGATTTTTAATTCATATCATCAATGATAATATATTGAATTAGTAATGAGAATCCCTAATGGAACATTTTTTTCATAACATCTATATGATTTATCCCTATTCAATTTTGGGGGAATATACTTCTAAAATTCTCATTGTTATTAATATTTTTAAATATGATGTTATCATAAGAATTGATTGTATTTGTTTAAATAAATTCCACTAAAATTATCGAGAAAGGGAAGTAACATTTTATTTTATAAAATAAACGATTATATTATAATTGTGGGGAAATATATTTGAACATATTTTGTCAAAAAAATATATTTTATTGTATTTATTCCTATTCAAAATTGCTGTTTATCTCATATGTTTTGGGAAAATCTCAACGTCAATGATATTATTATTAGGAGGGAGTCTAATGGTGTGTTTCTTGAATAATTCCACAGACTTCCTCCTAGTTAATAAGTTACTTTTTCAATAGAAATCATACATAGTGTTACACCTATTTCAATTAATCATTATTGAATAAGCACAATTAAGATGCAATAATTGACAAAATACTATATCATAATCTTAGATAAGTTATATATCCTTCCAAATGCATCACCTTTGGGTGCACCATTTCTTTTTCATAATATGATATACATTTCAATGTGACTCTATAATGATATTCAATAACATAAAATAGATAACTATCATGAAAAATTATTATCTACCATGTATCAATTATTTTATTTGATCAATTATGAGTAGATGAATAAATCAATAATAATATTTGATCTTGAAACTTTTATTTGACAGTAAAATGTGATTTCTTTCCCAATAGAACATCCTTTATGTGGTATAGACACTATGAATTTATATTTCTGCTATTTGATATAAAAAATTTCCCTCATAGCATCAGGTATTTAATTAATAGAATATTTATATACTACCTTGTATTGTTTTATAAGTCATTATAGATGATATTATTATATAATAAAAGGTAAAATAATTTTATAAGGGTCACTTGATAATTTTGATTTAGAACCTAAGGATGAATATTATGTATAGAAGATTTACTAGTGTGTATTTTAGAATCTAAATGTTTCATTTGTGGTTTATATAATTTATTATGATGGTATTTTTCTAAATCCTATAATGATAGATATCACTAAAAATATACCAGACCAAACACAATTATCGATATACATTTTTTTTATTTGGATTGATATTATAGAATCATTTTATAGTATTTATTATAGCTATCTACTTAACTCCCCATGTTACTTCATAAGAGAACCATCTTCCTTTGGATAAATGAATGTGAGGAAAATTTCAAGGAATGGAAGATAAGGTTATTCATCACATCTATAATTATATTACACAACAGTTTATAAGGGGTTTTAATCAATATTTATTAATATATGAAGGAACATGGATGTGTCCTCCTAAAAATTATAAAGTTACAACTTATTCCTTGTAAAAATTAAACATTCATGGGGAAATTCACAAAAATCAGGTTTTAGAGTTAGATGTGGCACTTTATTTTCATTAATACATAGTGGAATTATCTTTTTGGTGAAATATGTGATATATATTCTATTCATGCAAGATTAATCTATATATTCACTAAAAATAATTTAATACACCCTAGAGAAGATCGTTAGATCTAATTGATGATTATGAATGTTCAACATAGTATGACTAAGGGATGGTGAACAATGTGAGATATGATCTATTTCAAAAGGGTGCTGACATATTATCCATGATGAGGAATATGGAAGATCAAATATATTTTAATTTTATGTGAATGGATCTTGAATTTATAAGGAATTATTATAAAACAATTCTTTCTAAAATTAATATATATCCATCTATCCATATATGGATAAAAATATATATAATGAAGACGTTGAGATGAAAAATATTGTAATAAATGAAAATGATTTCATACTTGTTTGTGATGGAATTTCAGGTTTCAAAAACCATTTAAGTGTCCAATTTATACCATTATTTTAATAATAATCTATTTGATGATGATTATTGTTCATCATTCATTATTCATCCTAGAATTATGAAGATGTATTGATATCTGAAATTTTATTTATAGTTGTAAAACAAAAAAAATATATATTTATAAAAATGTATTACTAGGTTTGGTATGTTTTTAAGTTAATAATGAGATACAAAATATTTTCATATGTTACAAAAATTACCCATAAAATAATGGGATTGATAAAAGATCAACATTTTTTCATCAAACTCCCAAGAACATCTAAAGGGAACTATTATATTTGGATTGTAGTTGGTTACCATAAAAATTCATCACACTTCATTAATATCAGATATTATTTTCCACTTGATCATATTTAAAAAATATACATTAAGGATGTAGTAAGGTTTCATGAAGTATCACATTTTATTGTATTTGATCATAATCACATTATTACCTCAATGTTCTGGTGAAGTCATCAGTAGGATTTGGTTATAATGGTGTGTTTCATTATGCTATAAAATAGTAATATAGATTCATAGTCTGAGAGAACTATAAACATTCTAATATATATAATAATATCTAGTTATATGGATATAAAATGTGGTTGTTATCATAAACTTCTTATTTTCAGGTTTTCACAAAACAATATCTTTCACTCGAGAATTTTGATGGATCCATTTGAATCCCTCTATATAAAACATTGTAGAACATCCATGTATGTTTATAATGTTTTATAATTTATGTTATAGGAACCCAATATATTTGACTAAATGGAAGGAAAAGATAGAGTTATTCAATAGATCATATGGTAACTCAAATTTGATAGTATTGTTATATTGAAAACCATACATTAGATCCAGAGTTTGAAGTTGGAGTAATGGTATTTATATGAATATCTCTATGAATGAATTTTATGATATATGAATAGAAGGAATGATGAGACCAAGGTATATTAGACACTTTAATATTCTTGATAGTAAATAGATTATACATTATCTCTTGGATCTTCCACTAAATTTCTCCCATGTTCATGATATGTCACATGTAGCTCTACTGAGGAATTATATACCATATTAATCACATGTACTAGAAATTGATGTTATACAACATTAGAATAATGTTTCTTATGCAAAAAAACATATAAATCATTTTATTTTTTAGACAAATGAATATTGAACAAGGTAATTTACCTGGTAAAATATCCCATGATGAATTATACATATTAAGAAGGTATTTAGAAACATGAGGATGAGATAAAATAGAGATATCATCATTTTTTAGTATTAGAATAATATGATATAAAGTGTAAAATTGTTTTAAAGGGTTATTATGTTACACCATGATATTTTTTAAAATTTTTTCAAGTAAATTTAAATTCTTAAATAGGTTCTATTAAATGAATCATTGATTTAAAACAAACAATTATATACTATTGAAATATTATTATTTAATGTGATTCTTATTGCCTATCCATTTTAATTTTTCAATTAGATTGTAATATAAAACATTCAACACTATTTATTATGGTTTTAGATACACTAAAAATATTGATAATTAGGTATTTTGTTTTTAATTCATGTGTATGCATTAAAAATATATTTTCATCTTGAAATATTTTTATTTCATTTATGAAAAAATAAAATAATTTATTTATTCCTCTTTTCTAAAATTTATAAGAAAAATAAAAGTAATTTTTGGAATTACTATTTCAAAAACATCTTATATTCTATTTTTAAATTTTCAGAAAGATTGATTTTTTGATAAATGTTGAAAAATACTGATTTTTTAAACTTGATTTTTTGTTTTAAGGAATTAAAAATTTCTATTTTTATTTAAAATTAGTTTAAGAGTATCGTTAGATAAAATTTAATATGAATAATATAAATTATTTCATTATAATCACATTTTACATGTTTAATTATAAAAAACATACTTTTATACATAAAAAAATATTTTATATTGAAAACTGATTATCATCCAGTTTTGTAAATTTATTATCATGTTAAATTAGACTAATTCAATAATTATTATTTTATAAAATATATTCCATATATGGAATAAAAATAATTAATATTATATTATATATGAAACTAAATTTTTTTATTCTGAATAGTGACCATAGAAAATATTTATTACCACTATAAAACAGTTAAAATTGGGATAAAACCAATCATTAAAACATTGAAATGACACAATAATTTACCTTTATCCTATTATATTAAGTTTCTTTCTACGAAATGTATCCTGAAGGAATTAAATAATCAATTTCACAAAATTATTTTTAAATTGGGAAACAAATTAGGTCTTTCATGAAGATAAGTTCTATTTTATTCAAATTAAACAATTGTTTTTTTATTCTTTGTGATTAATGACATATATTAAAAATTATTATTTTTATTTCTAAAAAAACTATAAAATACTTCGTATGTTTGTTATCTAAAATTATAAAAATAATTAAAAACACTATGTTAATATATATAATATTAAAATTATGTTTTCTGATAAATCAAATATATTCCTAAAATGTATCTTTCTTACATTTTCTATTCTTCTATTAATTGTAATTTTGAGCACCTATTGATTTTAAATCAGGAAAAAGTGGTTTAAATTTTTGAATATAAATATCCAAAAAAAAATTAAAATAAACCTTTTATGTTTTTTAATATAATTATGTAATTATGGTAAAATTTTAACTTATTTCAATTAAAGTTAAAATTGGGTTACAATGATTTAACTAGAATATTAGGTTTAACTTTTATTGTACAAAATCCCATATGTTATTTTTTTTGTTTATTTCTACAATATAACATATGAAAGTATAATTTTTGTTTCCAGTGTTCCACTTAACATAATTAAGATACATAAAATTATTGAATATTTTAATTAATTAAAAGTGAATCCATTGACACTCCTATAAAAGGATACCACCTATCCTATATTCTCCACAACTAATAAGGCTTTTAGATTAGATTAACCATACCATAATATATTTATATATTTTTTAATTATTCTTTATATCTTCTATTCTTTCTAAAAAACCATCCTTTCATGGCTGAACATGTAATCCAATGATGGTTTCTCAACGAATATGTATAACTCTTGTGTGCGTGTTTCCAGTTTTATTTTTTTGTTCTACCACATCTATGATTTGGGTATCCATTATAAAATACTTAATTCACTATATTTGATATTATGAATCGTTATTATATAAATGGGGAACCATTTTTTACATCCATTTCATCCTATATAAAACAAAAACATTCCTCATGTGTAAGTATGATATACTATCCACACTTAGTAGTGTAATTTATTTTTTTAAACCAACATACTTGGATGGTTCTTTGGATAAAAATTATATTTTTATGATATATTTATGAAATTTTTATTGATTTGAAATGATATAATGTTTTTTTTTATTTTTTTCATTATTATTATAGAAATTGAAATCAATGTTCATTTGTACGTATGGCATACCATCTCTATGAACAGTGAAAATCATTTTTCTATAAATTTATTTTATAGAAGAATATAGGTATACATTATATAAAAATACATTATATTTATATAATCATTAATATTGGGAATATTATTTAACAATAATTAATTTATAAGGAATTGGGCTGTTAAACCAAAACATGGATGAAAAAAAGAGATAGTTATCACATAAAATAATGTTTTTTAGAAAGATTTATTAATAAATCGGAGATATGATTTCATAAATAAATAATAAATTATTTTATAGATATGATTATTGTTTTTATTAAATTTATAATAAATATATATTAATTATTTATCAGGATTTAAATCATATAAAGAACGATGAGATTTGAGGTAAGGGAATTTCATAACACTTTTACTTATGAGAGACACATTCCATATTCACGACTTGTTTCTTTTATGTTGTGTTTATACTTCCTATGAGTTTATATTATATTTATTCACCTGAATACTATGATTAATTAAATATAATTTTTTCTCTCCTTCGTGCTTTTTTTGAATGTTTCCAAAGCGATAAGTAATTTAGGTACCAATCTAATTTAAATTGGGATTTTTTATTCTTGAATGTTTTTTGGGGAATTATATAAACCTTATCCAATAAATACATTTCATTTTCTTCAAATATATTTATTTATATATAATTTATATTTCTCCTTCAGTCTCAAAACATTATGTTCTCAATAATCAAAACAAATATTTTGAAGGAAAAACCATAATTATTTCTCTATTCACTATAAAATAATTTTTCATATATGTCAATTTTTTTTAAAAAAAATGATTTCATGAATGTTTCTATTATAATAATATGATTATTTATGTTAATATTTAATAATTCAAGATTTTTTACAGAAAACAACTAAATTGGATCTTCTTTCTGGTTTTCTAAATATTCTACTTTTGACTTTTTATCACAAAATATAGAAGGAATTATTGTTTTGACATACACTATTTGAAATAAATGTTCCACCATCATAGTAATTTAGTGGTTTTAATATTCCATAAATTTTTTATAATTTTATTTACATGAAATTGATTCCTTTTTAATTTTTTAAATTTATATATTTTAATGATGTGATTTTAAAATGGGTATGTTATTTTCCTCAATAAATATTCCAGTGATTCTTTTAAAGGAATTTCCATATGTAATAACATCATTTGATATTAATTATACTATTCTAGGGATATTATCAAATGATATAATCCTTATTATTTATTAATATTATTTATAATTATTATGATATGCTATTTATTAAACCCATTTATTTTCTATTAATTACGATATAATGAAATTATAACATTCATATAGAACCTATTTTCATTCCTTGAATTATTATCTGATGATATTATGAATATTTTAGTACCTTATAGAAGACATATGTATGGGTTTTTATAATATGGGTTGTATTATAATTATATATCATATAAATTAATTGTGTAATGTTTCATATGTCATGATATAAATATGGGAAACAAATCAATTTGCTTGATCCACTATATAAAATATGTAATTATGTATCATTTGTTATGACATTGGTAGTAGGTGTTGTTCCCCAATAAACTACGATTTTATTGACATGCTAGTTAACCGTAACATAAGATATGATTTATAAAATTATAATATATCCACACTATGATTACAAGATCTTACGGTTCATGGTTTATTAATGATTATTTCATACTTTGTGTAAACATCATATAGAATCTATGAAAAAATAATTATGAGAATCATTATAATGAATCAATATATATTAGAATAAACACAGTAAGGATCATTTTTATTAATAATTGGAATAAAAAATTTCTTTATAAATAAAATTTTTACTATGTAAACATCATATAAGTTATGTATGCATCAAAACATAGTTAATTGTTTACATTTTCTATTGTATGAAACTAACAGCTCTGGAATTATTTTATTATGATGAATTATATCCATGTATTTTAAGATATATATGTAAATCATTAAAACAAATCATTTAGAATTTTATTTAGAAAATATGAATAAAAGTTTTTCCATACATCATAAATAATAAAACTGTAAAATGGTACAATCAAATTAGGGAGATTTCAAGGAAGTTGAAAAAAGTTAATTTATTTTTTTAGAATAATGAATATTTTTATAAGGGATTATTATTTCTTTATTAAATTCAGAAGTAAATTGTAATCATGTTTTTATTAATTTTGTTTATTTAAAAAATATATGTTATTTTCGTAAGCAATGTTTTGAGTTGATTTGTGGATATATGAAAAACATCACACATCATGAAGGTAGAGGAAAATTAAGTAAATATTTTATTAATTTATGTTATAATTGGGATTGTGATAAATTTATGTGGAGTATTATTACAATGAAGATAAAGTGATTGTGATATTTAATATTTAGGTTTTCTATCCAATTAGATGAAGAAAAAACACATCTTGAATAATGAATGAGATCATGGAATATTGATTCTCTTTTCAGGTTGGTGAGATTTTCTAGTGTTTCATTGTTAAAATAAATTAATTCATATTCATGGAACATTTTTAATGTTCATCACATTAAATATTATATTAAATTAATTTTTTTTACATAAAAAAGATAACAAAATTTAATTATCTTGTTATAGATAAAATCTTATTTATCTATTAGATAGGTTTTTTCTAATTCAAAATAACATGTTTTTTGACTTTGAAAATGTTGGAATAACAGAAAAATAGTGTGATAAGTTATAGGCTTTTGATTTACTAGGTGGATATGAAGATGGCTATATAGTTCTTGAATTAATGGTATATTTCATCTAAAAATATTCCGTTCTAGAAGAATATATTTCTATGTTAGAGAGAATAAGAAGAATAAGAATATCCATAAAGGGTTATACAAGTATTGAGTTTACAAAACTAATACGTTCATTGATTATTGCCTAAAAATATTATATAATATATTTTTAGAAAAAGGTTAGAAATTAATTCTAAAAGCAATCTTTTTGGATCAAACTAGAAGATTAATCATTTTTCAATAAAGAAAAATAACTTAAAGGAATATCTCTCTAATCTAGTGGTGTTGTATTACAATTGTAACTATTCAGATATATTAGATGTTAATGGAGATAGTGAATTGTATGGGAATCATGGTATCTAGATAATAAATAACTCAACCGCATGTATTGAAAATAAGATATTAGTTTGAAATTTATAGCATGGGATAACAAAAAATTATAAAAAGGAGTGGCCTTACACATTATGGTCTAAAAAATAAAAATTATATAGTGCCTTTCAGGTATTTACATTCATATAAAATTTAAATGTGTACCTTTTCTAACATGATAGTATCATTTCCTAAATATGCAACTAGGTTTATTTCGAAAACATAAATTACAAAAAATATTTGGAAATTATAATTCATCCCTCATCTCTTGTTATTATAATTCATTATACTATAACTATTTTCACTAATTTAGACTTCCAAATAGTTTAATTGTAATGAATATTTATGTAAAATAACATAATATTTATCAAAATCTATATTATTTATATTGATATATTAATCATGTCCAAAGATTATATGTTCCCAAATTTCCTCCTAGATATCAGTTAAAATGTTTAGATGTTTTTATTTATAAAATGTTTTTATAATAGTGAACGTATAACATGTATTATTTAGAAAATATTATCTATAGATGTATTTTTTATTCAAATATAATATGAGTACAATGTTTTTCCACGTAATCATAGGTCATGGGTTGAATTATATAATCTCATAATGTAAGAATTTAGAATTTTCATGATTGTATTCAAAAAATTAAATGTGTTTTCTATAAATAATTTAATAGAGGTTATTTTAATGTTTAAAATTAATAGAAATATACCTCTGAATAATGACATATTAAGAAATAATACATAAGTATCAATAATTATTTATTATATTTTATCCTAAATTAATAAAAGTAATATAATGAATTATAAATTATTGACAGTGGAAATAAATTTGTATTGAATAAGTAATTGTAATAACCCTGGTATTTTTCGTTTTATTATTCCCTTAAATAAATATTATATTGAATGGATTTCATAACATGTAACATTAAACTAAATAGAATTAAAAAAATATTATTCATATAATTTTTTTCATTTTTAGATAAATATTAATACAATGTGACAATAAAATATGAAACACACTTAAGAAAATATAAAATTAAATAAATCCCAAAATATATAAAAATACCATGAATATAATAGATTTATCCATTAGTATTTAAGTAAAAAACATCACCATGATTACAATATTACATGTAGAGAAAAAATTATAAATTTAATATACATGTTTAATTATATGAATATATGATGAATTATTTTATACTATATATTAGAATGAAAATTATATATATATATATAGTTACTGGGATTATACAATAATTTATTTCTTAAGGTAATTTTAATTTTATGATTGTTTAGATTATATGGTCATTGGAATTATATGGATTATAAATCCATAATTAGATAAAAGAAACAATAGTGAAATAAAATTTATGTAGTGTTTCCTAAAAATATATCCAATGAAATATCCACAATTTATTATAGGGTAAAATTATAATAGAGTACATAATGAAATTTATATATGAATTTTTCAAAATAATCATTTGGGTTTATACCAGATTTGGATAGTAGTGGCATTACTAGTGTTTTCAGTAAACCAAACCCAAGATGGAAGTATGTCCTCCGTGGAATTTGTTACAATAGAATTTTAAGATATTTTAGATAACTATGTGGTCCATGATAGTATAATTTCCACCAATGACCACATAATTATGTATCAAACACATATTTTACATGAGGATGTCTCAAGAGGTGTTTTGTGTAGATGATAGGAAGATGTAAACATGTATTTATTAATAAAATAAAAAATATATATTTCTATTATAATTAAAATTTCTATATTTTATATTTTTTAAATTCAACTTAAATGAAAAATATTTTGTTAAATTATAATGTTTTTATTTAATGGATATTTAATGAAACTATTAATTAATTCTATGAAATAAATATTTAAGAATTAGTGATGTATTTATTTAGTAAAAAAATTAAATTTTATAGGAATTATACTTTTTCTATATGGATTTAATTATCTACATTTATGAAATAAATTGATCGCTAATAATATTAATTAAATAAATATATAACATTAATAAAAAAAATATTCACCTAAATATTTTACTTGAAAATAATTGCAAAAATATTTTTATGCTTCAAAAATATTTTTCCAAAAAAAATTATTTTATGTTTTATGATCATTTTATGAAATTAATTTCTATCAATTATATAAATAGAATGTAATAAAATGGAATTATTTTTTATAATAAAAAAATTATTGCAGGTATGAATTTCAATTCTATTTTAAAATAGAAAAATAATGGTCCATGGTATTAGTCTATAATGAGGATACTAGTAAAATGAATAATTTCAAGGAAAGTTTTTTTAAGTGTTGTGTAATAATATATAAATTATAAAATTTATAAAGTATAAATAATGAAACTAATAAAAAATTACATATAAATAAATATATTAATTGTCATTTAGAATATCAATTGATATGAAACAAGAATAAAAACACATATGGTTTAAAAATTCAACTTTTCTATACAAAAAATGTCTAACTATTTTATATTTTAAATAAAAAATTACTTTTCCCTTTTTAAGAGTTAATTATGATTAAATAATTCCCAATTTTTTTTAATTTTAACATTGAAATTATTTAATAAGGTTCATCATTTATTTTAAGAAAAAATAATTAGCATAGTAAATGATTGAAAAAGATAAAAATGGGTAAAAAAGTTAAAATTATTGTTACATGATTATTTTAATTTAACATTACAGTTATACATTATAGAAGTCATTTTTCTTATCTGGGAGTTAATCTAACATGTCTAAAAAACATTATTTACATAACTCATGGAACACATAATTACTCTC
Source organism: Viscum album (assembly GCA_963277665.1). Classification (NCBI taxonomy): domain Eukaryota; kingdom Viridiplantae; phylum Streptophyta; class Magnoliopsida; order Santalales; family Viscaceae; genus Viscum; species Viscum album. The sequence goes on along the minus strand of OY728148.1, from coordinate 1,345,238,979 downwards.
TTATAATCCTTTTATTACCACTCACAACCATGGCTATCCATAGAAAACTTCTTTAATGAATACCTTATTTCCTCTAACCGAGTCCTATAAAATGTATTGAATCCTTCGGTAAAAAAAGAGACATAATTTATTCATTCAACGAGAATTATTTATGGGAAGGACCGATTTAATCAAAATATGTAACAAGATCTTCTTCATTATTTTTCATTTATAATCTAATATCTAAAAAACCAAAAACACATTCACCACTCCAATGATGTTCTATTTACATCATTACTCTTCCATAAAAACTATATAACCATAATATAACTCAAATTTTTTATTCATTCATTTCTTACATTACATTCCCATTTTGGTTTACTCAACCACCAACATTAATAAATTTATAATTCTTATATCATGAGTTATTAATAATAATTGAATAATAATAATATAATTTAGTATTTATGGATTTATATTGGTATGATAATTATTTAATGGTAATATATTAGTTTATGTTTATTAATCAAAATATAATTTTTTATTCCACTAAATTCTTAAAAATTAAGTGTTTATGATCTCTTCAGAAACTATAACCAACAACTCTATAAAATAACCATTTAACATAATAAATATATATAAAAAGTATTTTTTGTTCAAAAATATTTGATAGGTGGTGGAAATATGTGAAGGATCATTGATTAGATCCACCAAATATATTATTCTATTAATAAAATATCACAATTAATACACAAACATTTATTTAAACAAAACAAAAAGATAAATTGGGTAATAAGAATTTATAAATGAATTTTATTTTGAATAGAATGAACATAATTATTTTTCAATATATAGATGAATAATAAATAAAAATTTATTAATCATGGGGATTTATAAATTTATTCAATGATTAAAACTAATATATATTTTTTTTCATTCACTTCCTTTAAGTGTGATTTTTTTTATTTTTGCGAATCATTTTTTATTTTATATAGTTTTATTAATACACTATTTAATTATTATAAAAGTATTTTATGTTTCATCCAGTATATTTAATGTTCTATTTCTCAACCCCTACTTCATAATCTTTTGATTCATTAAAAAAGAATGTTATATGGTTCTTTTGACTCGATAATTAATTCATGATTTTTTAATCTCTCTTATATGACTATATATTTAATTTTTCGTTATATTATATAGTTATTATAATTATTATGGGACACTCTATTCCAATCTGGGTAAATTAAATATTCATGTAAAGCATTGTATCATTGAGGGAATTATTTATTTATAAAATTATATTGTTATTATGAATTAATATCATCATCTTTAATGGGTCATTAACCTATGTATCTATATTACATCATTCCATGAAATTTATCTTCATTTGATATATAATTATGGATCATATTATGTCCTCACTATATTTCTGTTTATCTCATTTCAAAATAATTTTTATTTGTTTTTAATTAGTGTGGGTTTAACACTAAAGCTACTAAAAAGATTAAAACGGGTTTTTTTCAGATTAATCAATTATTTCTGTTCCACACCACATTTTCATACATTAAATTTTTATTATCTATATGGATATATATTTTTTGATTCTTTAATAATAATTTTTTAATAAATCATTTTATTGCCATCTTGAAGTTCTTTTTTTATAATTACTTGTAACTTCATCGCTATTATAATAATATTAGAATTATATTAAGAATACTATTTTTATAAAGTATTAACAAAAATTCCTCTATATCTCAAAATAATAAATATAAAAAGGTTTTCTTAATGATCACTCTTGGAATTTTCTTATGATATTCATATTTTGGTGGATCAAATTTTGGTTACTAACTTTTTTTTATTTTGGATATCATCTAGTGGGAAGTCGTTTTTAATTTTCTTAAAAAAAATTATAATTCAATGGATTTTTATTATGAGATATATGATGGTTTTTTTGCTGAAAATTATGTATTATTTACTATTATATAATTTTTCTTGTTTTATAAGATCATCCAATGCATTAGGTAAAGAATTATATCTCATGTGATGATTAGGGGAGATAGATTTTAATGATCAGTCCACCATGTGAAATTGGTAGGAATGCATCAACTACTATGTTATAGGAAATATGTAGTGAAACCAAACTTGCTATGTTATGAAGAGATAATGGAACTATATATTGGGCAGTATACAAATCATGTTTTCAGTTTGAATAAATAATATTTAATGTATTTTTCAATAAATGCCACACTAATATATTAAATATTATAATTATTTTTAACTATATAAAAACATAGTGAGAGGATCATTCATGCATATTGATAATAAATTTAATTAGAGTTAATAACCCAGTCTTGCAAAATCCATATTTATAGAAGTTGTTGAATGATCATACATTTTTTGGGTTGTGTTGTCATTGGGATATGAGGATCCATGAGTAGAATCCCTCAAGTGGTAATTGACATGTTATTTTTTAATATAAAAATAACATAGTTGGTATTATAGGTAATAGAATGGAGACATTGATCATCCTATTCCCGTCATGTTGATAATAACACAATACTGAAATATTGATGAATTCATTATATATCTCATTCAATGACTTAGTAAATAAATATTTATTTTGTTATTCATGATAAAAAAAATATTTATACAATAAGAAATATTATTTATTACCCAATAAATATATATGTGTTTTTGTGTGTGTGTGTGTGTGTGACCAATAAATACCAAATATACATTATTACATAGTCTAGATAATATTTTTTCAAATAATTAATAATTAATATTTTTTTATATCATAGGAAATGTTATGCATGTGAACATATAGTATTCCTCCTTAGTGACATTAGACTATTAGCCTAACAACCAATATTAATGTCTAATAATACATAATGTCACCCAAGAGTATAATATAATTGTCATAATGTCAAAAACTATAAAATAACTATCAATGAGTTTTATAATACTATTTTCTCAATATCTCATAAGGAAGGTTTCTACCCATTTCATCAATCAATATGCTAGATTTATCTTTTTCTTACTACCACACATACACCCATCTATGTTCTATTTCTATGAAATTTAGTTTTATACTTTTCATTTAGTCAAAGGTGTGTGATATCATATTTTATAAAATTTGATGTGAAAATTGTTACTTGTCGTTTTCGTTAATAACATAAAACTCATGATTTATTAAAATTTTCGTTATCACATCTATGTAAATTAATCCTCATTTGAATTAATATTAATCAAAAATTCCAATGATCATTACACTTGATCAGAGATAAGGATGCATAATGAAATGAACATATGAAATTATTACCAGTGAATATATTCTCATAATCTTCCATACTAGAGATTTTATAGTGTTTAAATATTTAGATAAAATATCATTCATTTATAAGTAACCATTCCTATAAAAACTAATTGTCCATTATCATTGTATTTTATATATTTGTAATTTTTTAAAGAATATCATCATAGTACTTAAACATTCTCATAATTATAAGAAACATTTACAAACATTTCAATGTTTAAGAAAATATAGATCATTATCATATTAATGTAACATAGTGGAGTAATCAGTATTTGATGAGTAATTTATTATTTAATTAATGAATATAATAAAAATAACTTGTAAAAATTAGTTAGATTTAGAAAACAAACTCCAACTGGATATCACTTTTAGTAGATCCAAGTAATATTAACATTAATTCTACAATATCGCATAAAATGTTCATGTTTCTATAGACAATAGATAAAAGAGATGTTAATATAATGTTTATATGACTAGTTTTTGTTATATTACATGTCTATGTTATAAATGTTCTTAAAAAAACATCACACAATTGAGAAAGTCACATGATTAGTAATATGCCAAAGTATTAATTTCATGTTCAATTATCATAAAATAGAAATGATATATTATAAATTACTCAATTATTATCATAATTGATTTAATAATCTTACTATTCTGATACTACCCACAATAGAACAACTAATTTCTAAATTTAATCTTAGGATTCATTATAATTTCCTACATAAATGGTTATCATAGATATAAAAATAAATGTTTTTAATAATATTTTCTTCTATATTACTATAGTTCTACTAAAAAATTATTTCAAAATTATCAAATGGAATAATAGTGTTACATAAAATTTAAATCAGTAATTTACATTCTTCCATATACTAGTATCTCATCTAATTTTACTTTATAAACTATTACTGAATATTTTATAACTATATGTCAATATGGTTCAATTTTTTTATATTTTATATTCATACGAAAAACATAAAAAAATCAGTACATTATGAACAATAATAATGATATACGTTGAACTAAATCTTGTGAAACATTAATCAAAATCTCCTCGTGCTCCTATATACAATGTTATAGAGATATTTTGTGCCATATAACATATATAATAATTTATCCTTGGAATTTTCTGTCATTTAAATGATATAACAAGACTATATTAATAAAACGGGTAAATCAATAAATGTTGAACCTTTTCCTTAAAACAAGGCTTCTATTTAATGCCAAAATTAGAGAAATTAATTATTTTGTTAGAAATAATAGATATGATAGATTATGTAATATATATTTTATTATAATATATATCTATAAAATAGTTTTTTTCAAACTATTCTCTAATATTCATATAGTTCTTATTCATTCCGAACAATTATTTATGATCATTATGCAATATTTTGACAAAAATGGATATTCTCAATTTTCATTATTATTTTCATATATTGGTTTCACTAACTCATATTGTTATATTATAAATAAATCTGAAATTGGTAATTAATTAGTAAAACTAGATTATAAATCCAACTACCTAATTAAATGATAATTGAATATTTCTATGGAAAGTAGAGTTAAAATTTATTTTTACCATGATGATTGATTCAGTGGTTTTATCATAGACTATGTCTTAGAAATAATATAAATATTTAATATTCATTCATTATTTTTATATAGAAAATTTTAACATCCATATATTATTATTATGGAATAATCACTAGTAGTATCATATATGAAATATTCAAATAACAATACCACATAATTTAGTTACATAGATTCAATTATTGAATTTATTTATGCAAATGATATTTTATTTTACTAATTAATTATATGAATAAAATGAAACCAGTATTATTGGATATCAATAATTTTTTGTTTTAAATTCTTATATAGTATGTGACTTATAAAAAAAGTCCACCCATATGTTTTATTAAAGCCATTTTTACACCAACATAGATGCATTTAGATACTAGAATTCATTGATGTCTAAATTTCACGCACAATCGGAAAAGATATGTTCTTAAATTTTAAATAAATATACTCTACCCACACTAATATGTGGTGTTATTAAATTTAGTTTCTATAGGATAATCAATATAGATGAAAATATTATTTTCATTATGTTTATTTTTAGTTAAATCTCACTTTTAACAAATTTTCCCCATTAAGCTCCGGATGTGGATACTTATGGATATAAGTAAATATGTTATCACTTTATTAATTTACTTGATATGTGGATATTGGTTTTCTTTTTTTTAAAACATGTTTTGTAAAATATTATAAATATATTACTATATATATATATATTACATATTAAAAATTCTATAATATTGCCCTCACATATTTTTTGTATAAGGTAATTTTAACATGGGATTTTCTTCAGTCCATATATTAACTATTTATGAAAACATAGTCATGATAAACTCTGAATAGACATCCTTCAATAACTTGTATCAGTTACCATGTGTATTATTTTCGTCATTGAGTATTCCTAAAATCACTTAAAGAATCATATTACTTATATAAATAATTTTCTTAGTTAATATTTAATAATTTTGTATGTATCTCATATAAATTATGTATATTAACATTGGTGAATGAAATTATTTTTAATGGTTTCCATATCAAAACCATGATAGGTTTGAAATTTTTCATACATGTTTTTAAAACTCAAACTACACTTGAACACCCTTATTTCTATAAACTGGTAAACTAATTTATTTTTTTACTTGAAAAAATTTATCTTTATATGATAAGGTATTTTTAGTACTATATTTATATTTATTATTGATTTATGAATTAAAATATCTATTTTTCAAGAATTGATGAACTATTAGTTCAACATAGAAAACCTTAACAACATTCATCCCAAAATTATATAATATGTTATTATGTTAGAAATAGAAATATATAATAATGTTCTATTAACAATAATGAATAATTTCTCAATATGAATTGATAATATAATTAATGAATTGTGAGATTCTTTATTTTGATTTAGGAATCACCCATTAGAATGTTAATTAATAATTCACCCAGAAACAAGTAGTATTTATTAACATGCTATATTCTTCTATATGGATTCACATAAGTAAACATGTTTTTTTAATGTCATTTAAACAAGCTGGGGTATTTACATTGATAAATATAACTAAATTTGATTTTTTACATCAATTAATTGAAATTATTTTTTAAAGTTCCATTCAAACCACAATATAATAATATCACTGCATTTCTTTTTTTATCACCTTGATCCTCCTCCCTCTCTTTATCAAAAATTTCCTAAGAGGCTTAGATATTGAATCTACCTTGTTGGTTTTTATATTGGCCTTCGTATTTTACGATATGATAATGAGATTATATTCACACTTCATTTCCTTGTCAACATGTTAAGGAAGAGTTAGGATATCTATAAGACTCCTATTAATATTGTTCATATTAAAATTCACCAAAAATAAGAGAATCTTTTTTGGTAGTGATGTAAGTATAAAATCATTTCATAAGTAATCTAGTAAATTATATCCCATAATTTCATGATTATCTATACCACTGATTTCGTATGTTATTATTGAATATTTTTTGATAATAATTTATATAATTTACCCAATTTGATAATTATTTTTAGATTTAATGAAATTTTTATTTTGATCATGAATTTAAAAATTCTATGAAAATTCTATTTTTATCTATTTAATATTATCTTTATAATTCTATTATTAATATATCTAAATAATGAATTATTATTTAAAAATTATAAAACCTCTTTAGAACTAATTTTTATATATTTTTTATTTTGAAAAATTATGAATGATCTAATATATGGGTGGATTGGGGATTATTACACAGATGGGTTGGGTTACATAGATTGGGCCTTTTTACATTATTTTGTCCATAAAATTTTTATCTATTCTAGAAATGGGAATAAAATTTTCAATATATTATAAGATTCAATTCCATGAATTCAATTTAACTGGAGTAATGCCTAGTTCATGTGGGAACTTGATCTAAATAGCGATTGAAAATGGAGCAATATTTTGTCTCACAGATCAAATTACAACCCTATAGACATTTAAAACCTTAATACTCGAAAAATATTTGTAAATGATATTTTCAAAATTTTATTATTTATATTGAATCTTTCTGTTGGTTTTACAAAAAAATATAGCTATATAAAATATCTAAAAACACATGGAATACATATGTCTTTTTGAAATTATATCATCCAAGAAGATACTAATCTCACACTTAAACATTTAGTTTATTTTATTTATTTCAAATATATTAAATTTTTAAATTTAAATATTCTATGAGACTATATTTTAAACATTTTTGTTTGATTTATTATGAATTTATATAACAGTGTAAAAGATATCAGGAGTTATTATTTCAATCGTTTACTTATTTAAATCACCTATATGATCACAAATCTATAAGTGGAAGATTAGTTTCTATTCATAATCAGTCTAATCTATATTAACTTTAATTCTCTCCTTTGAATACATTGGAAAAATTAAAATCATTAATTAAAATCAATTATTTTTGTAAAATCTCATGATTTTAAAATAATGGATTATGATCGATTACATATGAGATATGCAATATCAAGCTTAATTTTACTAAATTATATAATTTAAATTTGAGTATCATAGACTGGACATTAATTTGGTGAAAATGAATAGGAATTATTTATTTAAAAAATAAATATAAATTTCATCATCAATATGAATGTATGTGAGATTTTTTATAAAATAAATTACACAAATTTTATTAATGTAATTTTTAAAATGAAAAAATTGTATTTTCTTAAAAAATGTTTTTCATAGATTTTTATGTAAAAATATTATAATTAATTTCTCGAGATTTTAGAATATTTATTTTATAAAATGAACTTCACTTTTGGAATCATCATACCAAAATTTTTTATATTGATATTTCGACAATTTTCTAAAAAAAGTTAAATTACATTGAATAGTAAATAAATACCATTTATTATAAAATAGACTATATTTTATGATATAATAAAAATGTAACAACCCAAGTACTTATTGAATATTTTTTTCATTCTGGAATTATATAGTTAATTTAATTATAAATTTATAGTGAAATAATTATTGTTTATAAAAATTAAGTAATCTATACAAATGGAATACTAATATTTCCATTCTTATAGTAATGTGACTATTAGGAATAATAATCTATCCTATAGAATAGTAACCTCACCAATGGAATTATTAATAAAATTTAGTTATATTATAAATGAAAATATGATATTTTTATATTAAGGTATAAGTTAATAAATGTTTTAAAATTATAAATTAAGTGTTTATATATTTATAAAATAGAAAGGTTTATTTACAATTATAAAATTAATATATTGATCTAAAAGATGATTTATTTTCATAAAATAGATACATAAATTAATATATTGTGTAATTTAAATTTGAAGATAATTTTATGAGATCATAATTATTTTTTCAACGTGTCATAAAATCTATTATAATATTAAAATCTGTATTTTTCAAATTAATGATTATTTTAATTTAAAAATTTTCATTTATCATATTTACAAAATTAATTTTAAAAAATGGTGTTAATTTTTTTATTTCTACAAGTTTAAAAATTGTTATGAAGAATTTTTTTCTAAAATAGTTGAATATTTTCTGAATATTGAAATACTGTAATTTATGTTAATTGACATTATAAGATAAATACATGAATTTTTTAGTCATGAGTGATGTAAGAAACCATTATTTTTAACTGAAATGTAGTTTTTATTTTACCTAGTCCTAATATTAAACACTATCGATATTCTTGACCCAAAATAACAATCAAAGGAATAAAATTATCAAAAACACCCCTCTCCTCTCCCTATAAATATCACATCTCACCACCCCATAACATTACACATAAAAATACATGGAGAATGTCTAAATTAGTCCCAATTAAAGTCCCAATTAACATTTCCACGTCCCAGACCTTCTTGTCTCACCAAAATACCTAAACCAATAACCTTAAGGATGTTCTAAAGGAAACAATATTCAAGTGGTAAAATCCTCTTTCTGTATATTTTAAATTCTATCTTTCTATATTTTTTACTATATCCTCACTACCCATTTACAAAGTGATTTGAAAACTACATTATCATACCAATAATTAAATTTTATTATGATAATGTAATAATAATCCTAAAATTATTCCTTCTTCACCTATTCTAGAAAAATGAAAACATCATCTGTGACATATCAATTTATCACCTTCATGGGCAAAGAGTTTTTATTTAATATTACCACATTCAAGAATACTAATAAAACCAATATTATTCTTAAATATATTTTAATATTTAGATTATAATTTTTAAATGTTTTGAAACTATCTTCTAGATGTAATATTAAATAAAATTAATCTTGTTTGTGATGGTTGAAAAACAACAAAACACAAACCAAATATTTATCATTGGTTTTTTATCTAACAAATCATCACAATATATGAAAAAATGATATATAGTATAATTTAAAAATATTGAATCATATTAATATAATTTCATTGAAATTATCAATTTTTAATTCCATTTTATATAAATTTAAATAATTATACTCAAGGGATTTGACCATAAATCCATGAAATGAACAACCCTCGCAGAACAATTGTGATATTTTTAACTCACCAGAATGACCATAAATGAACTTAAAAATGGTAATAAATAAAATATATGTAAAAAATGTTATTAATATTTTAATAAATAAATCTAATTTGATTTTCCAGTACATTAAGAACAATTGTATAACACGTACCCACATATTGGTCTATAACACGTACCCACATATTGTAAGTGTGTTCTTAAGACAATTTCCATTTCTTGGGTTCACCTTCAACTTCATTGATAATATTGTTTTAAAATTAATTTTTAAATTACATATAATTATACTATATTTTATTTAATGTTTTGTTGCGTGGATTTATAGAAAATACACATATTAAATTTATTTTATTAATTCTCACATCAGTTATATGATATTTATAAGGTGATTTCCTTTAAAAATGTTCTATAATGACTATTTTTTTAAAAATGATTTTTTAGATATACAAACTGTATGATGTTTCCCAATTTCATGAAACTATAATGTTTTAAATCATCTATTATGAGAATAAAGTTATATTTTTAAATAACATTTTATCATATATTGGTGGGCATCCTTTTAAAAATGAAAAGTTATTTCAAAATAGAAAAGTTATTTTTCTTTAGAAGTTTCCTTTATGAATTCATTATGTGTATTCTTTATGTTATGGTTCTTGGAAATTTTTAATGAGGAAAAGTTTATTAATGATAAAATAAGGGTGTTTGATCCTTTTATAGCTCTCTAATTTATGGAGAGAAGGTATGAAGTTAACTGGTTAGGTTTCTCCAATGAGGTAATAAGAATATACTACGATGGTTATTCAAAGTGTAACCTTGATGGTTACTCCCTATGTATCTAGGAGATCTAATTTATATGTAAGAGTTATATGGAAATGATGCCACATATTTCCTTTTATGATTTATGTATTAATTTTTTTATTTTAAAGGGAAATTGGGATATCATAAGATAAGCTATAGAGATTATGTTTTATGTGTAGAAGTAATAACTTTGTGAAAATATTTTCATTCATGGACTAATGGTTTATCTCTTCCTTATTATGTCTCTGACTGAACGTTTTGTGCTCATCCCAATATTCAAAATGTTTTAACATATTTTTTTACAGGTAAATGAATAGTAGAATTCATGTTCAAAATCATGATGTTTTTTTTATGGAAAGAGATCCTCATTTACTTTTAAAAGTTTAAAATATTAAAAAAAATATATATTGAGAAGAAGTGTCTTATTTATAATTTATGAGTTTCTATGTATCGGTCTGTGTCATAATTTCCAAAATAAATAAACTAAAAATATGTTTGGGAATATATGAAAGTGAATTTCAGTTGAATTAACTAGATTATGTAATGTTTAAGGATAGTTCCTTACATTTTTCATGAGAGCAGATTTTAGACAACTTTGAATGTTAGGATGTTGTTTTAGAGAATGTCAAAGATAATTTATAACCAAAATGGTTTTTCTCATTTGGAAAAAATTTAGGTTTATGCTATTTTCTTATTTTATGAAATCCAAAATCAATTAAGATATGAGGTGGTTGATAGACGAGAGTATTGTAAATTTTTTATGTTATTATCATTTCCCTGTAGTTTATTTTTATTTTAATAATTAATTTCATTTTTATGATATGTTCTTTTAAAAAAAGTATAGATAATTTGTCAATACGTAATGAAACATATCTGGAACAACCTTATTATTCATCCTTGATTATTTGATAATAATATTACATCAAAATCATGCTCCAATTATTTTGACAGCTTCTTGAGTATTCAAAAAACATGAATGAAATTATTTGAGTTATCGAAAACCTACTCATTTATATAATAATTTTAGGGGTCATTGTTTATTTATTATTGGATTTCAAGATCAATAATCATAAAAATCCTATTAAATGTTAAATACCAGAATTGGAATGAATGTTTACTTTTTGAATATAAGATAGAATGCTAAAATAGAAACGGAACATCAAGGAGATCTTAAAACATGGATTCCAGGTATAATTGTTTTTCATATACCTAATTTATAAAGCATGATTGGATTGAGATTTATGAATCATGAATATATAATTAATATATTTTATTTATACGAATGAAGTATTGAGAATTAAGAAGGAAAGTTTTAGTAAATGTATTATTAATAGTGTGGAATGATTAAGTTGTATACATATATTGGATTCAAGAGTTATGGTATACATAACGATGATTAATTGTTTAAAGTTACTACTACTCATTTAATGATGTGAGAAGTTTGGGAAACTTTTATTTAGTTTTATTTATATATAATGCCGATGTTTTCTAGTGAAAAAAATTTCATTTGAAGATAAAAATTCTTTTTCCTGTTTGAGAAATATTTTTAATGGTATGGATAACATTAGGGATCATATGATCATTGATTTTGAGGTAATTATTGATTGTTATAATTTAGAAATATAGGTTTTTGCAGAATTTTATTTAGTGATAAATATTATCTTGAAAGATGATCTCTATAATTTTGGGAAGTGATATTGGAATAATTTAAAAAGAATACTATGATATTTTGTTTGAGGAATAATGAATAAAATTATTTTTGGAGGGAAATATGGTTCTATTATGGCATTATGGTGATTTATAAAAATGACTATAATCTCATGGAGATTATATGATTTGGTCATATAACCTGTGTAGTGATACCTTTAAGAGTCATTGATACTATTTGGTGATAAATACTAATACTATCTTGCAGGTTTATGTGACAAAAACTTTCTGATTTTTAGGTTTTAATCTTACTTTATAATATTTTTGAGTAATTTTTAGGATTGTTATTTGTTTAATGGATAAGGTTGAAATTTTCGGATTACTGTTGAATTTAAGATATTAATTATTTTTTGGGATTATGTTTTCTTATCCTAACCATTTTGTTTTTTTAAATTCTTAAGACAGGTGAAATATATTTTTTCCTCTTATTGATTCAGAGATCCATACAAGTTGATTATATTTTATCACAAATAAAAGATTCTTAATTATCATTTAGAGAAAAATATGAGTTTGTGGAGGGAAATTGATTAAATGATGAAACTCTAAATTTCAAGTAAGTATGTATTCTTATGAATGTAGTATATATGTTATTTAATTCCCCAACTCGAGGAAAGTAGATCGTGAAATAAACATTTTATCCACTTACTTTTCTTACTATGAAAATAATAGCCTTTTTACCTATCACATATTTACGATTTAGTGATGGTAAAAATTATAATTATCATGTTATATATCACACCCCATCAAATATTGATATTTATTTTTCTCTTCCATGTCCATTCTTTCTCACAGATATTCCTAGTATGTGTTATATTATGTTAACATCATAGTTCCATCTAATTCCATTGAAGTTGAAGTTTTATAAATAATTTTTTCATTATGGGTTTTCAAAAAAAGATATTTTGATATCTTAAACCAAATTTACCAATCTAGAGTTCAAAATACAATGATGCAATTTCCAAAAGGGGTGATTTTAAATAATCATGAGATATTAAAAGGAAACACTATACTCGATAGAGTATGAGATAAGTCACATCAAGCTTAAAGAACAGAAAAATTTAATTAAATAAATGTGACCATTAAAACATATTCATTAAATTTGTTAGAATGAATTTTAATAACTTATTTATGAAATAGATATCAATATACAAATCAATATTAATTTATTAGTAATTGATTATAAAATAAATCACAAATTTTTAGTAATTTCATTTTATTCTCCAATAAAATATTTTTTAATTAAAAAATATTTATTATTATGTAATAATAGCATAATTAATTTATAGATATTTTAGAATATATATTTGATAAAATTTGTTTATTTTTAAAATTATTAAAAAAATGTATTTTTTAATGAAATTTTTAGAATTTTCAGAAAATGAATTTTTTTGGGTGAAAAGTTAAAAAAATAATTTTTTTATAAAATACGATAACAATTTTGATATCATAAAAATGTAACAACTAATGTAATTTTATATTAAAATTTCTTAATTAGTTAATTATATAGTTAAATTCCTTATAAATTTGTAAGGGAAAAGTTTTTATTTATAGAAAATAAAGAATCTATAATAATAGAATAGTTACCCGACCGTTGTAATAGTAATGTGACCATTAGGAAAAGTAATGTGTCAAATATTATAGGAACACATCCCATTAAAGTATAATTAAATTTATATATATTATAAATAAAATTATGATATATTTATACCATTGTATAAGTAAATAAATTTTATAAAAAAGAAAAATTTTGTGTTGATATTTTTGTAAAACGTGAACGATTATTTATAATTTAATAATTAAAACAATGATCTAAAAGATAATTTATTTTAATAAAATTGTGTAATAAATTAATATTATATCTTTATTTTTATATTAAGATAATTATATGAGACCATAATTAATATTTAAATGTGTCATATAATATATTATATGATTGAAATCAGATTTTTTTTAAAAAGGACGATTTTAATTAAAACAAACAAATTTTTCATATTAGTACAATTATATAAAAATGTAGAATCCATTTTGGATTTCTACACATAAAAAATGGTTATAATGAATTTTTTGGGGAATTTTTATAATAGTTGATTTTTTTATAAATAGTAAAATACTTTACTTTATGGTATTTAACATTATAAGATAAATACATGTATTTTTTAGTAATTAATGATACAAGAAACCATTAGATATACCTAAAAAAACCATTTAATTTCATTAGTCACAATAATCATCACTATTGACAGTCTTGATCCAATTTGATAAACAAACACATAACATAATCAAAAACACTGATCTCCTCTCCCTATAAATATGACCTGTCACCGATGTGTATCCTTACATCTCCAAACCCTTGAATCATGTAAAAAAAATTATTCTTAAATTCCCATTAAATCAACCCCATGTCCATGATTTTCTTGTCTCATCAAATGAGCAAAATGAAGTTCCTTATGGATTTTCTCATGGAGATGATATTCATGAGGTAAAATCATTCTTCTTTCTCTTGTAGAATATTTCTTTATTTTTTGTTCTACCTTTTCCTCAACTACCCAATGAAAAGTTAAATTATAACTCCATTATAATAAATATACTATAATTTTATTCTCTTAATGGAATATCCATCATCATACATCTTTTACTCTCATTATATTAAAATAATGTAAACACTGTTTGTGATATGTCGATTCACTACTTTCATGGATCGTGATTTATCATTTTCCATTACCTCCTTCAAGTAAATCCATAAAAAAATTGTAATTTTTTAAAATATTAATATATATCATATAAATTTATAAATTTTTGGAACTAATTTATATACATTTTATAAAATAAAAAGAAACTAGTTTTTGATTGTTGGTAAAACCACTATAAACGAACAATTCATTTATCATTAATGTTTTGTCAAATGAATCACCCCAATATCATAAATAATGAATGATTATATCATTTATACTTATGGAAAATTATAAATTCTGTTTATTTCCACTTCTGGGGTTTTTCATTCCTTTGATTAAACATCCATAATTATACACAAGGGAATAGACCAATACACCATGAGACGAATGCTCTAGGAACAACATTATAATATTTATATGTCTTAAAAATTAATATAAATGAAAATAATAAAATGTTAATAAATAAAATATATGTTTAAAATTTTATTAATTTATACATTTATAGAAATATTTTTATTATCTGGAACATTATGTACATGTTCATAATGCTTTCAGACATAGGATAAGGGAGTTTATAACCCAATTTATATTCATTGGTTTAACCTTCTAATTAATTGACTATGTTGTGATAAATTTATTTGTGAAATTATTTTTTATTATATTATACTATATTTACACTTTATTATGGGGATTTATAGTGAATATACATTTTCCAGTTATTTTATTAATTCTCAATTCATTTATATGATATTTAAAAGGGACATTCATTTAAAAATACACATTAATGTATCTTTTTACAGAAATATATATATATATATATATATAGATAAAATAAATAAAATTTTCCATATTTATGACACATTAATAATTTTAATCATCCCTTCCGATATTAAAATTTAATTTTAAAAAAAAAATTAAATCATTTTTGAATGCATGACTTTGTAAAAACCAAAAGCGTTTCAAAAATGGTTAAGTTATTTTTCTCGAGAATGTTTATTTTATACAATTTCTATGTCATATATTTATGTTATGGTTCTTTGGAATTATTTATGAGGAAGGTTTGTTCCATGATAAACTATGGTAGGGTTATCTTGGTTTTCTATCCAATGTATTTGGTAAAGGGAATTAGTTAACCAGTTAGGTTTCTCCTAAGATATTATAGGAATACATTATGATGGTTATTCCAATTAAAATGGGAATGTATATTCCCTCAATATCCTAGATATCTATTATATATGTAATATTGATTTGGATAAAATTCAATAAGATACCTTTTATTATTTATATATTATTTCTATTTTTTATCAGAATTTTATGATTTTTTATTATATGTGTAAATGTTATAACTTTGAGAAAATGTTTTTATTCAGGGATTAACGATTTATATATTCCTTTTTATATAAATTACTAATATTTTGGTATATATCCAATATATTAAAAATATTAATTATAAGTTTTATGGATAGTTAATGTTAAGAAATAATTTATGTTAAATTTTAAGATGTTTTTCATGGAATTAAATCATTTTTTATTTTTAAAAGTTTAATCTTATGAAAAATAGATGTTGTATAGAATAGTTAACTTTGTAATATAAGAGTTTCTATGTATAATGTTATGAAATAATTATATAAAAATCTAAAAAATAATATTTTTATGGTAATAAAGTTAATTATAATTTAATTATCTAGATTATGTTATGTTTAAGGTGTTTTCCTTAAAATTTTATTTTAAATTTCATTAGAAATTGATCAATTTACACTTTTAAAATGAGGCCATAATTATATTAATCTAGAGAAAGAAAAATTAATCTTAAAATAAAATTAAAATGGAATATAATTTAATTGTTCACATATAATATCCAATATAGAATAATTCTCATTTCAAGGGAAGATATTCTCCCGTAATTTTAATTGACCATATTTTTCCTTGGGATCACTATCAATATAGGTTGTTATGATTAGACGTTCAAATGTTAACCATGGGTTCATTTCTTTTAAAAAATTTTGACTTGTATATTTTTTTGGATTATGGTGTTTAAAATATGAGGGGATCAAAATTAAATATATTTAATAACATTTTAATTTTATGAATCAATATTGAAGTTGTACATTAGATCGATTACGTCTTCTAATATGGGGTATTTTAAGAAAATATGTAATTGATTACTTATTTTTTATTGTTCAAAAATCACGTAACCAATCCCTCTATATCCAAAAATTCTTTTTTGGTTTTACTTAATTTTATTGATTCATAAATCCTAGTATGTGATGATGAATTAAAAACCCTATTGGGGTAATTACCTAGGTTATCCACTATGATTAACTTAGTAAAATTACCAATATTTTGGAGATATTGTGAGACAACACCCATCAAAATTGAATTATTTTCATGGAAAAAAGTGATTTCATCATCCAATTTTAGGTATGATATTTATTTTTAAATATTATTTTATTTGATTTATTCTCCTCTAATTTCATTTCACTTTTTTATTCCCCTACAATTAACTTCAATACCATCAATTGAAACCAAATATGATTATATTTTCTTCTACTTATTTTTATTTCATTTTATACATCTAAATGATAAAACAATCCAAACAATATGATCATTTTAAACCAGAGATTGAGGTCGAATGAAGAAATATATATTGAATAAGAATATATACATATATTTATATATATATGATTTGTAAAGTTATCCTATTTTTTGTGTCCATCATTCAGAAAGTAGTGATTTTATTAGCTCATCGTAAAGAAAATATGACTTCCAAAAAAAATATGATAAAAATAGGGAACTTGAAATAACTATTTGATATTTTTTTGAGAATGATGTAAATTTAAAAAAAAATTCATCTCAAATCTGAATCATGAATCCGAAATTGTGCTAAAATGGGTTAATTTACATTATCCCTAATTTTTATACCCTATATTATAAGGATATAAATAAACATCTAAAATAATTAAATATGGGTTTTTAATCATATAAATTAAGGAATCACTATGATGTCCAACAAAAATTTAGGACAATATCATTATCACTTGATTGAACTGCAAAAGATTTGATTCATTCAGTACAACCTAAATATTTCAAAAGTTAGAATAATTTGAAATTTCATTTCAAATATATATTCTTTATAACATCAGGAACCCTTTTAATTTCAAAGAAAATGTCTATAAAGATAAAAAAAACTTTGAGATTCAATGTATGGGTACTGGGTGTAGTTTAGGAAGTGATGGCCGTACTTCCCACATTATAAAATTAGTCAAAAAATTAATCCAATACATTTATTATGGTCTCACACCTAGGAAGAGTATAATGGGTGATTTTGTAATAGGATGAGATTTGGGTGAATGATCCTTGATAGATTCTCCAGTAATGATTGACAAGATTAATGATATTCCAACAATTTGGTTATCAAGTCATAATGATTATAAGAGTAGTATATCATGTATTCCCCTCTTATGTGAATGTCAATTAATGGATACCACGTTTTTTAATTAACCACAATTGTGATATAGATATACTTTGATCAAAATTCATTTCATCCCACAAAAATGAATATTTGATCCATTTTTACAAAACCACGTCATCCGAAATATTTTTCACATGACTACAAGAGATAAAGGATTATGCAGTGGTATTTCAGTGTATCTCATTTCAACAATAACAATAATAAACCCTGAAAAAACATGTATGGTTCCACCACATCAACCGATAATCATGTA
This sequence comes from Viscum album, assembly GCA_963277665.1. Lineage (NCBI taxonomy): Eukaryota > Viridiplantae > Streptophyta > Magnoliopsida > Santalales > Viscaceae > Viscum > Viscum album. The sequence goes on along the minus strand of OY728148.1, from coordinate 1,345,220,151 downwards.
TGGAAATATCACACAGATATTATTTATAGATATATACAACAACTAAGGGCTCCATTTCAAATAACCATCCTAAAACATCCACTATACCATTAGGGTTTCAAAAGAATACGAAATAGATTTAAAGCCCTATAATCAATAATTCAATAACAATGGAATCCCCAACAAAAGGTATATTCAAACAGAGTTGATCATTTGAAAATTAAATTGATCTTAATAAAAATAATGAGATTAAGCTTCAAGGTATGATGTTAAGAGATATAAATATGAGATTAAAAATCATTACACCACCCTTCATGAAATAATAAAAAAACACTAGATTATTCCACCCCAAATCACTCTATATTCATAGGGGAATGTTAATTCTTTAACAGTGTGCATTGGGAATCAGACATAAAATTGGGTGCTCTTAGTTTTACACAAGGATTCACTCAAAGAAACTAGATTTCACCATTACCTTCAGATAGTTATAAAACTAATAAAATATTCAATGGAAAGAAAAAAATTGATTATATTCTTCCATACTGGAATCAATTTTCAAATAATGTTCTACAAACCAAAAATATGGATGGAGATGTGTTATGGAATGATTTTTAGAATATTTTCATGAATTTTGAGATAAACATCCACTATCATGATTATATTAAGAATATCCCAAGTTATTTAAAATTATTAAATAATATTTTTCATTCCAAAGAGTGCTCTAGGTAAATGATCTAGTAAATCAAGAAGGGAATGTGTTAATTGTCATTACATCAACTAAATAAATACAAACAAGATGAAATGATCTCAGAACTTTCTTTACTTCATGATCAATAATATTGTTACATATTTTTGAAAAATTATGTGATTTGGGATGTTACTTAACTTTAATTTAACACTCTTTTTCTCTTTTTTATATTTTTGTGAGATTAATTTAATGAGAGTGGTGGTTAATTTAAAAAATAGAGCAACACCATATCTAGTGAAAATCATTGATGATGTACATGTTTGAATAGGAGACATTATATTTCCTATATATTTACATTTACATAACATAGTGGAAGATTAGATAAATTATATTCATCTAATTATATTAGGTAGTCCCTTTCATAAAATAGAGAAAATAATTGTTAATTTATTGGAAGGTAAACATTCCATTGAGTTTGGATATAATTTTATTATATTTATTATTAGATAATATATAAATTACATTTCACATGACATTTATGCTTCATTTATCACCCATTTCAAACCATATATTAAAAATAACTTAAATTTTATTATCCTATGATTGTAGAGATTATGATAATTGGTTCTACTTTGATTTCTATGATTATTTTTTCCCATCATTATAATAAACATACCTATCATGCATTTTATTTTCATGTGGATAATATTTGAATTTTGAGAATTTTCGTTCTCATTAGAAAATGTTCTTTACTCATGATCTTTATGCAATATTTCCTGATTTTAATGATTTATATCTTGAAAATAATGTTTATTGTGAATATATTTTAGTTCATATAATATCTCAATTGATTCATCATTCCACCACATTAAAACTCAAGACATTTATACCAAATCGAAAATACTCAAAACTACCGTGGGGTGAGATATTTCTTATTATAATTGCTAATATTTTCCCTTTTTCGCAAGAATAAAAACAATATAATATTTTTATGGAAAATATTAGTGATAGTTTGTAGGCATTATATTAAATATAATGTATTCAACCCTCTATATTAATAAATATTATTCTTTTAGGGGATGGTGAAAATCAATAAGGTATCTAAAAGGTGACAAAATCCAAAAATTTTGGTACTCATTACAAAAAGTTATAGAATTTCATGACGCTTGTTTCATTTATTCAATTTCATATTCCCAATGGGTTAGTCATGGTATGTTTGTTCCGATGGAGAGTGGTGTCACTAATGTTATAAATGGGTGATATGAGAAATTTCCAATGAGGGTGGAAAACTATTAGTGTTTTTTTATTGATTATAGTAAACGAAATCAATCACACCCAAGTACCATTTTACAATCCATTCATTGATAAAATGCATGAGATTATTTTCTAATAGTTAACATTATAATTTATTGGATTAATTTTCAAGTTATTATTATGTTTCTATTACTCTAGAGGATTAGTTGAAGAGGATATTAACTTTCTTAATTAGAAAATTTACCTACCGAAGGATTAAAATGGGAAAATAAAATTCCCCTTGTTCCTTTTAGTTATTAATGGTGATTAATATTTATTATTTTCTTCATACGTTCATGTTCTTATTTATAGTCAATTTTACTTTAATTGGTTCTTCATTTGATGAATATTTTTTTAATGGTGTTTCTTCATTGAATTGAGAATAATCTAATTTTCAACATTGAAAAATTTCATTTCACTATAGAAAATATAATTGTATCTGGTCACATGGTATCAATACATGTAATATAGTCATATAGATCTAATATAGATATTATTTTTTCAATTCCATATCCTTTATGTGTGCATGATGTTAGATCCTTCAAAGGGTATGAAATCTTATATCGAAGGTTCATTAAAAATTTTAGAAAATTTCTCTTACATTTTCATGGTTTCATCAAATGGGTTTTGATTTTTTATTTTTTATTCTTATATTTTTTCCTTTGATTATGTAAATAAATGTTTCACCATATCTCAAATTATACAGTTCCCACATTCGGATAACCTTTTTGATCTTATTAGTGATGCAGACACCATCACAGTTTGAGAAGTATTATATTATAATATGAAATCCATGTAACATGTGATTGAATATGTGTTTGGGACATTGGATTAATACTATTAAAATTACAAAAATATAGAAAAGGTTTTATTTACTATCATTATGTCTTTAGATAAATACCACTCTTATTTATTATGATATAAAGTGGTGGTTTTCCACGATCATGAAAATTTTAAGTACATCCTAAAGAATATGGTTTTTAATATATGAAGTGTTAATTATATTAAACACAATAAGGAGTTTTAAGTCCATGTAATGGTTAAAAATGGTTTCTAGAACTTAGTGGAAAACAAGATGAGAAGGATCACTAATATATTGAAGCATGATGCACCAAACTACGTACCACTTAAAGAAACATTCCCATTTTATCATATTTATTCCATAATAGTTACACATAAATTGTATTCATATTATTGAATAACTTTTTATTTTGAAATTAAATAAATAATAAATAAATAGAAAATGAAAAAATAAAGAGAAAATCTAGGTTTTATTTTAGGGATAATCGATACTGTATGTTCATTTTTAGTTACAAAGTTATCAAGAGGTGTTTGTCTGATCATGAGTTTTATTATCTTCTAAATATTTATCATTAACCTAAATTGAAGGAAACATTCAACCCCAATGGATATAAAAATAGTATTATTTTAACTTCCCAGGTTTTAAGAAATAAACAATATTTTCAATAGCATACATGACACACTACATCAAGCTTAATCATACAACAAAATATTATTATTTAAATTTTTCCATTATGACCTACCATATGGAATGAAGGGAATGAATAATATCAACTAAATTATGAAAATATGGTTTAAACATGTTTAAATATTTATTCATTGGTTATGAAATTTTTTAGAAATAGAAATAAAAACAATTTGAATATAGAGTATGTGTTTTTATGACAACCTACATAAAAAGAGAATAATTGTGTTTATAAAATAAAATAAACCATTATATGTTTTTATTTTAAAAAATATATGTTATATATTCAATTTAATATTTTAAATTCATCTTATTTGTTTTATAGATATGATATAAGAACAAATACAATTGGTTTAATAAAAGTTGTATTTTTCTAAAAAAATAGATCCAATTTCTTTTGATGGAGAACCCATTTTAAATTTAGTTTCCAACACCTTTATAAGTTCTATTTGAAACAATAAACTTCTTATTTTGAATAGGGACATCATAATTTACTTTGAATGTTTTTTTTATATTTTTCAGATAAGTATCATTTTTTGATAAATCGTAACAATAAGATAAATTTTATTTGAAAACAAAATTTTCCGTTGAGATAATTTATATAGTTAAATAATACTATTTAGTGGTTTTAAAGAATAAATGGAATATATTTTTATAATTCAATCCAAACATTTCATTTTAAGTAATTCCACATTGATATTAGACATAAACACATGTCAATATTTTGGTAGTTTTTACTTCTTAAAAAACACACATTTTGATTTTTACGACAAGAATTAATATAAAATTAATTTATGAAAATATTTTGTTTTTAATTTGTAAAAAAAGTTCCATATTTATAACTATACGTTCCTAATTGTGTAAATATGTTAATTTTATTTTTGACATTATGAATTGTAACTTCAATATTTTTTATTATTTACCATGTTTAAAGGGTAAATATGGTAGACAAGGGTATAAAAATAGTATTTTAATAATTTAAAACTACACTAATATGTGTACTAATTCTATTGAATGAGTTATGGCTGACCATGGGCATCCTTGTGTCGATTTCAGGAACCCATGGATCCACCTGGGAGTGATAATGACTTGTCATAATAATTTATTTAAAGTAAAAAATAACATAAAGATGTAACTTCTTAGTAAAATAGTTTTTATATGGGGTTATAAAAATTACCACTCCAACTATAAATATTCATATAAATATAAAAATATTTAATACATCATGATAATTTTTTTATATTTTTTAGACAATAAATAAATAAATATAATAATGAAACAAATATGATGTACTAATTGCTTCATTAATAAAGGATTGAAATAAATGATATTATACATATTAAAATAAATTTTATAAGATATAATTAATGTCATACACAAATTATATATGTTAATATTACATTTCAGGATTTATTGAATGTTTTTTTCAAAGGAAAAACGTATTGATGAATTTGTAAAAAACATTAAGTATGAATTGTTTCTAAAATTGGCATAATCCAAAACTTAAAATATAAAACATTTTATTAAATGATATTAACATTATAAAAATATAATATTTAACCATATGGTTAATATAAGTACAAATATGTCATAAATTACTTTTTTGGGCCTTTTTAATATGATATGGTAATTACATTTACCCATAATGTGTAAATAACATGATATCACTATAAAATTAGAAAATGTAAAAGATGTTAAAACAAATTGATAAGGATAAAAAATATTAAAAAATTGTATAAATATTATTGTATAACCGGTATTAAAACCCTAATCATCTAATATTATAATTAAATATGTTTTGAAATTGTTTTATGGAAATTTAATTTATAATATATTAATATTTCAAGACTTTCCTAAAGTGCCCCTCTTCCCACCTATAAAAGGCCACCACCTCTACCCACTTAATCAAACCTCTCAATACCGTTGTATTAATAAACATATTCTTTAATAAGATCCCAAAATATCTCATTTACTCATATAAGTATTTCCTTGTGCAGAAGGAAATTCAAGAAAGCATGTTCTCTCAAATTAAATAAGTTACCCGGTTTATAGGTAACGTATTCTCTAATGTTCCTTTCATTTATTTTAATTATCCTCTATCTATGATCATTTTATTATTTTATTACATGAATTTAGAATTATAATAAATATAATAGGCTATTTTAATGAGATTTATTCGAACTACACTTACACACACCTTCATCTAATGGATACAAACATAATGTTTCTGTGTATGGAGAACTACTGCCTCATGAAACGATATTTTTTAAATTTTCCCCTACCACCTCTCATAGTGGACATTGTGATGTAACTGTATTTATATGTGATGTTTACTATATTTATATTTCCTCTATGATTATTTAATTTTTTTTTACAATAAACCTTTATGATTTCCATTATGTGTAAATACGATAATCTCATTGGAGGGAGTGTGGACCACCACCCCCTCAACGTGATATGACTAGTGCATGCTATACATGGAACTTATAAAGGATGGTTTTATAAAACTTGATAAAAATAAATTACATATTTAAATTTTTTTTATTATAATATACATTTATAACATTTTATTATTCTTCTTCTAATATGAAAAAGAAATGAATGTAGTGTTCATGCGTACGCATGACCTACCTTCTTTATGAACAACGAATTTAATTTCTTATATCCAAATATTATGGATAATTGTAAATACATAAATAAATTAAATATATGATAATTATGTATTTAATATAATTCTATATATTATTGAATTTTTACTACATGGACAATTTATATCTAAACATGTTCATTTTCGACTCAATTACCGAATATCGACAAAACGTGTGATATGAACTTAAATTATTATGTAATTTTTATAACACAGTAATAATTGATATAAAAGGAATAATAAGAATGAAAATGATTTTTAATATTTTATAAATTAACTTATCTTAATTAATCTAGAAATTAAATAACAAACGGGACAAGTCGGATTCAACGTAAGGAACTTCTTAACCAAATTTCCATTCTTTGTGTCGATTTTCTACTTTTATACTATGTAATTCTATGATTATGTGAGAAATTAATTTTGAAATATAATTTTGAATTTATACTATACTTATGGGTATTTATTGGGGATACACATAATCTATTTATTTGATTGAAAATAAGATCTTTGTAAGAGAATTTCTAAAAATCAATTTCCGCTCATTAGGTTTTACACAAACTTCATTGATTATATTATGCCAAATTTATGTGTGGAATCAGTTTTTATTTATTTATGTTTTAATTTCCAATTTTTTTGTGTGAATATATTTTTATTACACATAATATCCCATTGTTAAATTTTTACATCATTTATACGAACATTGTAAGGGAAATTATAATTCACTCTCCATTTGTTGAGTTAAATACTCACGTCATTGATTTTGTTTTTCCCTGAATATGTGTAAATGACCTTTAATTGTCTTACCCTAAATATCCAATTATATGGGGTGTATCTATATTTTTTTACATAAATTTAATTCATTGATTTATACTTAATCTAATGATACGATCATTGTAAGTGTTTTCATCTCAATCGCGTTTCATTGAGGCATAACTTGTTGTCATGAACATTTATTATACATTAATGTGTATATAAAACCATTTTGACTCTTTATAACATGTATTAGTATATTTCATTGACATTTAATTTTTTCTTTAATTTTATTCGTTAATTATTTTTCTTAATTTGTTTCTGAAGTGGTAAGGGGCTCTATAACTAAAATATCATTTTAAATGTTTTCAAGATTTATTCATTTAAAACCTTCTATTTCAAGTCAATATTTTCAGAATTTTTATTAAGAATTTATTTATATGAACATGAATATTTTAAAATAATAATTTATTTCAAAAGTTTCAAAGTGATATGGGACAGATTGATTCAAAATTATCTTTGCTAAATGTTTTGAATGGTCTTTGAAATGGTTTTAATATTTCATTATCTTGAATTTATTTCCAGATATTGATGAGTGAAATGTTAATAATTTTAATCTTTTAGGTTTCGTGATTATGTAATGGTACTTGGAAACTTGATAGGTGGTTACGTGATAAAACAAGTATCTATGGTTCCATATTAAACATAGGGTGGGTGAGCCCGTGATAACTCTCCAATGCCTTGGGTAGCATGATGGATGTCAACTATATGGGTTTTCCTTAGAGATTTAGGGAATATACTCTGATGGGTATTTCAAATGTAAACATGATGTTTTCTCCTTATTTATCTGTGAAAGATACAATTTATGTATGATATAGATTCAACTAGTTACCATTATGTATTATTATTTCTATGATGTTTTGTAGAATATTATTATTACATGATGTATGATAAGTAGTTTATATTTTATTGGTGAATAGTTTACTTTAGTAAAAAGGTTTTCATGCAATTCAAATATTCATCAACTAATGGTTTTATTCCTTGTTTTATATTCCTTACTAAGATATTTATTCTTATCCCATGTTTTTGAAATGTTTCTCACAGGGTATGAATAAATATAAGACAAAATAATAATTAAAGATTATTTTTATCAAGAAAATAAATATTGATTTATATAATGAGTTTTATTATTGTGGATAAATTGGGTAGAGTATAAGTGTCTACTTTGTATATTTTATGATGTAATGTAATACTTATGGCCTAATTTTTTAAAAATATGAACATAAAAAGATCCTTGAAGTGAATCAATTTAAAATTAATGACTTATCTTAAGATTATGTAACATTTAAGGATGGGGAATTATTGTTTGTATTAGTGCAAAAAGTTAGAAAACTTTAGGGATTATGATTTTTGGTTAAACATATAGTAACACTCTATGCCAATTATTTTTAGTAAATCCTTGTTATATGACTTTTTCAGATCAAGGAAATTAGGTTCCAAATATAAGGATTAGGATATCAAAAAACATTCTTATCAAATCATAATGAATTTCTTATAATAATTATTGAAAATTCATCTAAGGATTATTCTGAAAAAATTTCTAGCATACAAATCACTTGGAAGAATTTTTTTGAGATATAAAACACCTCCACTATACCTCAGTATCATCGTGGATCATGGGTTGTATTTAATCAAATCATATTTTCTCAATATTCACATATTTTAATGAATGGTAAATATGATCAATGAATTTTTAAATATTTAAACTTTGTAGAAGATTCTGAAGCTTATTTTGATTTGGAAAAAGGTTTTGAAAAAGGAGACTCTTGCACAATATATTTATATTTTCATTTAAAATATTGTCTTTCAGCACATAATTATGTTATTTTAAAATAAAAATATATTAAAAGTATCATCTCAAAATTAGTCTGACTATTTTAAAAAAATATTGTTTTAGCAGATGTCTTGAAATTATATGTCATAGATGTTTATTTTTCAAAATTATTGTTCTATGGACACCCATATGACCAAAGTTGTATAATGTGTATTTGGATAAAAGATGAAAATAATTTTTTAAGGTTCCATAAATAATTTTTTTAATGTACGAACCATCTAACTACGTGAACAAGATGATGATGAAACTAGGTGGACACCATGATAAAGGTATAATTTTCTTTCTTTGGGAATAATTTTATTATAACATATAGAGGTGAAATAAAAAATGTCAATATATATAAGACTTCATGAATTTATATATTGAGGTCATTATTAGTTAGGATAAAAATTAGAAGTATAATACAACCATTGAGGTTAAATTATATACGGGTTATTTTTTAGTTTTATAAAAGGGACAACCTATAAGATGGTTGATAACCCATCAGATATTACAAGTCTGTGGGAATCAATGTATGAATTATTAGTTAAATGATTTTTTGGATCAAGAATATTTTGATTTTGTTAACATATGTTTTATCAAATGGATATACATATTATTGGAAATGTATTTAGTGATTATGTGTTAAATATTATTTTGGATGATGTTCACTCAATTGGGAAAACTATATTCCAAAGGAAAATAGAATAATATTGCTCTATATTTGAGGAGTATTGGTTGAATATAATTTTGGAAGATTATATGTTTTTATTGGGGACATATGGTGATTTCGTAAATTTATGGAAATTATTAACATAATATAGGGAATATGTGATTAGTTTAATTAATTTTATGTATGAGACTTTATGATTACTCAAAATTATATGTAGATAAATTTTAAGATTTATCATGGAAGGCTTTGTGATCATATCATTCTGAATTTTTGGTTCAATCTTAGTTTGGATTATTTTTAATAATTTTAATGGCAATTTTTTATTGAATGGTCTTTATTGAACTTTTGGTATTGTTTATCTAATTTTGGATTTTAAAACTAAACCTTATCCTTATAATGGATTATTCATATTGGGGGATTATATTATCTTATTCAAACCATTTTGGTTTTGGTTAATGTCTACAGATAGTGGAAATATATAGTTCATCTCTTATGGAATATGTGATATACTTGAAGTTGATTTTAATACTTTAGGTGTGAAAAATTCATTTAGAATACTTATTGTTTCCAAGAAAATATGAGAGTTTGTTATAAATGTGTTAAAGGATTACATTCTACTTGACATGTAATTATATTTTCTTACCTTCTTATTCGATTTAGTTAAATAATTCCTCAACATTATGAAATTTATATTAGAACAAAAACATTTTCCGTTTTATTTTCCTACTATGAAATCAATGACCATTAAACATATCACATGTTTATGGTATTCATATTGTTAACATTATCATGATTTTTTTTCTATCACTCTCTCTCAGAACAAGACACTTAGTCTTTATTCTACATCCATTTTTTCCTACATGAAATCCTATTGTGTGATATATTGGGTAACCTTTGGTATTTTCCTTGTTTCTTTTAAAGTAATAGTTTTTTCACTTTTTTATTATGTGAGAATTTTAATAAACTTGAAGAGAAAATTTTAAAATTTTGAAGATGAAATTTCCGAAAAGGTTGAATGATGTAACATCTCATGTTTTAAAAAAGAAACACTCGGTTCAAACGTGTATATGATAAACTACATCGAGCTTAAAAAACATCTAAATATTATTATTAAAATGTTACCATTATAACCTAGCCGTTGGAATATTGGGAATGCATAGTATCAAATAAATTATTAAAATAGGATTTATACATGTTAAAATAATGATTCTAAAGATGCAAAATTTATTAGAAATGGAAATAAAAACCAATTGAATATAAATGATGTATTTTTATAAAAACCTATAGAAAAGATATTAATTGTGTTTATAAAATCATATCACTCTTTGTGGATTTTAGTTTAATGAATAATATAATTTATATATTAAATTTAATGTTTAAAATTCCTCATATATATTTTCTAGATATGATATTATAACAACATCAGTTATTTCAATAAAAGGAGTATTTTTTTAAAATACATTTTTACCTCCTTTTGATGGAGAACCCTTTTAAAATTTAGTTTTTGACTCATTTATGTGTCATATTTGACAAAATAACTTCTTCATTAGAAAAATTTCCTCAAAATTTACTTCGAATGATTTTTTGATATTTTTTGGATAAATATCATGTTTTGATGAATAGAAAAATATGGTAAATTTTAATTGAAAACAAATATTTCGATAAAGATAATTTATATGGATAAATAATATTATTTAATGGTTTTAATGTATAAATGAAGTATTTTTTTATATCTAAATTAAACTTTTTAATTATATGTAATTTGGTAATGAAATTGGACATAAACACATTCCAATATTTTGGTAGTTTTAACTTCTAAAAAACTCTCTTTTGGGTTTTGACAATGGAAATTAATTTTAAATAAATATATGAAATTTTTTTATTCAAATTTGGAAAAAATGACTCTATATTTTCAATTATAAGGTCCATGTTTTTAAAAATATTAACCTTTTATTTTATGACTTTGTGAATAGTAACTTTATTAATTATTTTTATTTACCATGGTTAAAGGGTAAGTCTAGTAAATAAGAGTAAAAAATAATATTTCAATAATTTAAAACTACCCTAAAACATGTCCTAATACTATTAGATGACATATTCCCAACCATGAGAATCATAGGGTCAATTTTAGGACCCCCATGGATCCACATGGGAGTGGTAAGGAGATGTTATAATAATTAATTTAAAGAGAAAAATAACACAGACATGTATCTTCTTACTAAGACAATTTTTAAATGGGTTTATATAAATAATACCGTAGACTATAAATACTAATTATAAATCTATGAATATTTACTTAATCATTATATGTTATTTATAAATTTTAGACATTAAATAAATAAATTTAATTATGACACAATGATGATGCAACGATTGCATCATTAATAAATGATTAAAATAAATGATATTATAAATATTCAAATAAATATTATATGATGTAATTAATTTCATACATGAATTATCTAGGTGAATATTATATGTTCGTATTGATTCATTGTTTTTATTTCTAGGGAATAAAGTTGTTATTAAATTGTAAAAAAGTCATGTATGTATAGTGTACAAAATTGATATAATTCATAACATAAAATATATAATTGTTTTTTAAATTCTATTAAATTAAAAAATATATGATATGGCCAAATGGTTATGATATGTCCAAATATTTCATAATGAATTTTTTTTGGTCTTTTTACAAGTTATGGTAATTTAATTAACACACAATGTGTAAATAACACCATATAACTATACGATTAAAAGAGGTAAAAAAATAGTTAAACCACAAATATATGGATAAAAAACATTAAAACATGTCTAAAAATTATTTAATGATGTTAATAATAAAAAAAATAATCTGATATTTTAATTAAATGAGTTTTGGGAAATTTTTAATAGAAATTGAATTTATAATAAATTAATTTTTCATGAGTTTCTTACAGTGTCCATCCTCCCTCTTACAAAGGGCCATCACAAATACCCACATACTCACACCTATCAAGCACATAAAATCATCCAAATTCTACTCAAATATTCTCCCACAATCACTCATTTCCTCCTAGAAGAAATACATTGGGAATAAGGCAATTTTAGAGATTCATTTGGCTCAAATAAAAAGACGTTACCCGATTTAGAGGTAACATATTCTCTCAATAACTGTTTCTTTTATTTAGTTTATGCACTCCATATTCTCTTCTTATTATTTTATTAAATAAAAAAATTATCTGGAATATTCTAGTATTTTGTTATAAGAAGTATTCAAAATACACTTACACACACACCAATCTAATGGATACGAACATATTGTTTCTGTGTACGGTAAAATAATGCCTCACGAAATGATGATTGTTCAATTTTTCCCTATAACCTATCATGGTGGCCATTATGGTGGAAATATTTTAATATATGATCTATATTATATTTATAGTGTCTTTATTCTTCTATAATTTTTATTTACAATATACCTTTATGATTTCCATGGTGTGTAAATATGATAATTTCATTTGAGGACATGTAGACTACCCCCTCGTCAAAGTGATATGACTCATTCATGCGATACATGGAACATATAAAAGATTTTTTTTATTAAACCTATGATAAATAAATTACCTAAATATAAAATATTATTATAATATAAATTTATTTCATTTTATTATTAATCTTCAAATATGAAATACAAATGAATTTAGTGTTAATGCGTACATATGACCTATCGTCTATAAGAACAGTGCATTTAATATCTTATATCCCAATAATATGGATTATTATAAATACATATATAATTGATATATATGATATTTAAATAAATAATATCATTCTATAGAATATGTACTTTTAAAAACATAGACAATTAAATCAAAACAAGTTCATTTTCGACTCAAGTACCAAATATTGAAAAAACGTCAGAGATGAACATAAATAATTATGTAATCTTTATAAGATGATAATAAGGGATTTAAAATAAATAATAAACATGAAAAAAGATCAAAATAAATTATAAATTAATCAATGTAAATTATTATGGAAATTAAAGATTGAACGGGACAAGTCAGATTCAAGGTAAGGGAACTTGTTAACCCAATTTCTATTCCTTGGGTAGATCTTCTACTTATTGACTATAACATGATATTATTATTTGATAAATAAATTTTAATATATTATCAGGTATTTATAATTTAATTATGGGGATTTATATTTAATACATATAATTGATCTATTTTATTGATAAAACGATCATTGTAATGGAATTTCTAAAACTCAATTTTCGTTTATTGGTTTATACGCGTACTTCGTTGATTATATTATGCCATGATTATGTGTGGAATAATTTTTTAATTATTTATTTTTTAATTGAAACTTATTTTTGTTTGTATATATTGTTCCTACACATAATCACCCCATTTATAAATTCTTACGACGTTTATACAAACTTTGTAAGGGAAATAATATATCAATATGCATTAATTGAGTTAGATATCCATGTAATTTGTTTGGTTTTTCCATGAATATTTGTGAATATCCTATGATTTTTCTAAACTATATATCAACTTAGATTGGGTGTTTATATATTTTTTACACATATTTATGTCATTGATTTATCCTTAATCTAATGATAAAATCTTTGTAAGGTTTTTCATCTCAACCTCATTTAATTGAGGCATATCTTGTTTTCATGCACATTTAATATCATATAATGTGTATATACAATCCTTTTGACTCATTATATCATAAATTGGTATATTATCATGATATTTATCGTTATTTTTAATTTTATTCCATATTTATTTTTTTCAAGTGTTTCTCAAGTGGTAAGAGACACATTAACTAAATATTGTTTTAATTGTTTTAAAGATTTATTCATATAAAATACATTATTTCAAGTCCATGTTTTCATAATTGTTTTTAAGAATATATTTATATGTACATTAATGTTTTAAAATGATAATTTACTTCAAAAGTTTCAAGGTCGTATGGGACACTTTTATTCCAAATTATCTGTATTCAATGTTTTAAATGGTTTTGGAAATGGATTGAATATTTTAATATCTTGAATTGATTTCTTGTTATTTATGAGTGAGATGTTGATAATTTAAATATTTTATGTGTTATGATTATATAATGGTATTAATAAATTTAATGGTTGGTTATGTGATAATCAAAATATGAGTTGTTCCATGATAAAAATATGGTGGGTGAGGCCGTGATAGCTCTTTAATGCATTGAGTAATATGGGGGAGGCATACGTTAAGGTATCTCCTATGTGATTTAGGGAATATATTGTGACATGTATTCAAAATATGAATGGTAAGGTTATTCCCTATGTAGCTAGGAATTATACAATGTATGTATGATAAAGATTCCATATGTTTTCTTTATGGATTATGATTTATAAAATGTTTTGTAGGAAACTTCTGATTACATAATATAAGCTAAGTAGTTTATGTTTTATTGGGGAAAAGTATGATTTTTAAAAAATGTTTTCATGGGTTTAAAATTTTAATGGACTAATAGTTTTAATCCTTATTTTATATTTCTTACTAATCTTTCTATTCTCATCCCATGTTTTGGAATGTTTTTCATAGGGTATAAGGAAGGATAAGAGAATGGAATAATTCAAGAAGATATTTATCAAGAAAATAATTCTTATTTTAGTTGGGGATTTTAATTGTTGTGAAAACATTGGATATAGTAGAAGTGCCTACTTTATATTCTTTTAGATGTAATGTTATAGTTATGGACTAATTCTTGAGAACTCTAAACCTAAATGGATATTCTAAGTGAATTAATGTCAAATTAATGACTTATCACATGATTATGTAACATTAATGGTTGATGCCTTATAATTAGACTAAAGATTATATTTTCTAACCCTATTCCATGATTCCCATGTGTTTTTTAAATCATTCTCAGATTTTCAACACAATATTAACATTTACCGGGCACTATATTTGATCGAAAGCCCAATATTATTCTTTGATATTTTTCATGTCTGTGGAATTTATATTATGCGTCTATTTACGAGATCATATTTATTTTTTTCAATTATTTTCACCATGGAATATCTTAAAAAATTATTGGAATCTAAGTCCACCATATATTAAGATGATCATGTTATAATTAATGTTTTCAAGGCCCAATTGTTTGGTTGGTTTGGTATACCAAATAATTTCATTGATAACTAAGGTTCACACATTTAAAACATAAATTTTTCTTTCCTATTTCAAATGTATGGGGTGACAAAAAAAATACAATACCATGCAACCCCCAAAAATTGTTTTGAAAAAGGTTCCAATAATGAGTTGAGAAATATATTAGAGAAACTTTTTTAGATCAATAATATGTATTAGAACAATTTCGTAGATAATTCACCAGGGGATTATCAGATGAAATTAAAAAATGCTATTTGTAGGTCCCCCTAATGAGTTGTTTATTTATAATTGATGTAATCTTCACTTTGAAGTTGTCTATTAGGTATATAGGTATATAATTAAATAAAAAATAGATTTAGTGCATGTTATAGATCAATGGAAGAAAAAAATTAAATGTTTTGAAGATATTAATTTATCATCATATGATTGCTAAGGGATCTATAAATAATTATTAAAATTTTCTCATGATTGAATGATCAAAAAATGGTATTTTTATATATGAAACAATTTCCTTCTCTGTTGTTCAATATTGATTTTCATTCCTGGTATGTTTCATTCTTGATGGTTGTGTCCTTATTTTTTATCTTATGATATTCTTTATGTTTTAGTGGAGGTCACACAAGATTCTACAGAAAGTAGATTCATAGACGATGGGAAGTTGATGATAAATTTAATATGGGGATAACATGAACATGTTGTTTATTTCATAAAAATAAATGAACCCATCATCTCATGAAAATATTATGTTATCCCTTCCCTCTAATATTTATGTTATTTTCTATAATTATTATTCTGTATTTCATGTTTATAATATTATTTTATATAGTCTCATTGTGGATAATGTGAAATTTAATATTTGGGGGTATTATTGATTGGGTAGATTCATTAACACTTTTATTCATATGTTTTTCTTATTCCAATTATTTTTTTTTGAAAAAAAATAAAAAAAGAAAAAATAAACCAAAAATAACAAAATGAAACTTTCTCATTACTTCTATGGAACCTATTGAGATTTTTTTTTAATTTTCATACCTTATGGGAATTATTCTAAGAATGTCTAAGTGTTTTAATTAGTGGTTTATTTTAGTTGAAATTGATATTGATATATTGTCATGACCCCCCCCCCCACGGGGGCTCATGCATGAATACCCCAAGCATGCCTTCCATAGGCCAGAGGTTAGCAACTAGAACTAAAAGGCATATCCCAGATAAATGGGAAGGCATTACCTTTAAACTTGAAAACACAAAATCCAAGAATATAATGTGAACAAAACATGTAGTAAAATACTAGTAGTAAAAATGTGTGTACTGAAAGTAAAAGGGGTGAGTATTGTATGTAAAGGGGGCAGGAATACAAGACCAACGAAAAAGTACAACAAAAACAGAATAAAAGCTCCCAGAATCATCCGCCTAGATTCCTACCTGAATTGTAGGTACATATCATGGTCAATCATCACTGCGGCATGTCACGTCAAAAGGTCCTCCTCCAAACACCATATAGTCCTGGCTCCCAAGCCTCGGTAAAAGATTTTTGTACTCTAGACATTATAGAAAAAGGGTTGGGGGAAGCCCGTTCATGGTGAGTATAACAATACTCAGTAAGGAACTTGAGACCCCTAAAGGTCTCCCAGAGTTCCACAATGGAAAAAACAAAAAGCATGATCTTAATCAGAAAGCATGAAGCAATAGTCATATCACACTAGGTATACAACTCAAAGATCAAAAATATAGATGTTTCATCTTAAGATAAATCATCTTATTCTATTTAGAAGATCCACAAAAAATCCACAATGAAGTTCTTCTATTAGCGATCCATTTTTGGACATAAGTCGTTGTTCCACGACGGCCCACTATGAGGCTAGTCCACATCGGGTCACGCTACTACTGATCCACATAGGGTCCCTAGAGTGCTGATTCGAAAAGGGTCACTAGAATGTTGATCCACAGAGGATCGCTGAATACTGATCCAAACAGTGTCATTGAATACTGATCCACACAGGGTCCTTAGATGCTGATCACATAGGGTCACTAGATATTGATCCTCGATGGGCCACTATAAAATTGGTCCTTGTCAGGTAGCAATGATGCTGATCCCCACAGGGTCTCTATGATGCAGATCCACATAGGGTCGCTTCATCAAGATAGCCAGCCACAGGATTCCTCGTCCCTGGTGCACACAAGATTCATAGAATCTTATCCTCGAGATATCGTTCTTACCATTACTGCAAATATGCACTCAAATAGAGTAACCCAAATGACATCTATGTTGTAAGGGTTCCAACGCGACAGAAAATGAATCGATTGGAGACCCGGTCTGTGAGTTATAAGCATTTTAGTACTGAGAGCCCGATTGGATTCAGGTTCGATGAAACCCAACCTTACTCAAAATTTCTCTGAAAATTGAGTGGAGTATTCCAAAAGGAACTTCTCTCTCAAAGTATCCCAACACCATATGTGGTTCAGAAAATGGATTTCTGGATTTCATGTTATGAAAATTTAAATGAAACTGGGCCTGGTGGGGTCCGGTTCCGGTCTGACCATTGCGAACCGACCCGACCCGACCTGGCCCAGATCCGACCAGGCATGGCCTGAATTGGCTTGTGATGGCCTAGAGTGGATGGACCGCAGTGGGCTTGGCCCGCTGGGCCACGGTCTGGCTAGGCATATAGGAGGTTCAGCCCGGCCCGTGGGGGTGCGTGGCCTAACTCGCAGGAGGGAATGACCCGGCCCACAGGTGGCATTGCCATTCCCACATGAAGGGTGTCGCCCAGCCCGCAGGAAGGCGCAACCCTTCCCATAGGAGGGTGCAGCCCAACCTGTAGGGGTGATTCTCAACTCGCTGGAGGGCGCGGGGCCTTCCCTAGCTGGCACAGGGGGGAGGCGTTTGCCCCCAGGTTTTCAAACGGCTATTCCATTCAAAATTGAAGCTGAGGCTCCACGTGGTGTCGCCAGGTCATTGCGGGACCCCTAGGGAGTGGTTCCTTCTTCCAATGTAGCTTCGAGCCACATCCAACTATAATAGAATGTGACAGCGCGACACTCGGCATCCGTAGTTGGCTGGTGTCAGCCTCGCTTCTTGGTCGCCACACCATAATATCAGTGGCCTCCTCCCCTGGAAGCACTGGACGAAGCACTGCAACACCTCTATTGTCGGTCAACATCAACTGCTCTACTGACTGTCATGACTTACTCCCACGATGCGTGGAAGTGTGCCACCTCCACCATGGTTTCCCGTTGCTGGCCACTGCCTTCACCGATCGGCATTGGTCACCGGTCATCTCGTGCCAATTCCATACCGGTGGTCTTCCACAGGCCACTGAGTGAGCTCTGATGGGTTGTTTTTCCATCCGATCACACCTACAATCTTCCCTATTCGTCTCCCTCACTTCTTGACCATCAAATTTGGGTTATGTCTAACCCAAAAATTCCCCCACAAAAAAACACAATGATAAACAAGAAGTGGAGGGACATGGCTTTGTTCGTTTGGACCACTCCCTTTGAATTAGCATCTTATCAAAGGGAAAGATAAAGGTTTCAACAAATCTTGAAATTTAAACAAGGAAAAAACCCTACCTTGGGATTCGTTGGATAGTGTCCTTCTTTTGAAGATGGTCAGTGTTAATCGATCCCAAAGTAAGCCTCCAACGATGCCGCTCCAACGACGTTCTTGAGTTCTTACTTTATGGATCCCTTCTTCATAAAGGGGATCCTTCAAAACCCACCTCTCTTTTACCAATGAAAATAGAATCTCAAAAAAGATAGGGGAGAATGGATTTATATTCACCACCCATAGTTAAGAGTGGTTTATTAATTGGTGCAATTAATGAATCTTTTTAATTGCATGTAAAATAGAGACACGTTTTTGTATAACTAGGAATTTAATGTCCTACATTAAAGGCCAGACCACCCCATGTGGTCCCCTCCACCAAAACCTAAAAGAAGGTGGCGTATATTTAAAATAAATTAGATTTATTTTATTATTCCTCCATGAAAATCAAAATAACCATCTTCCTATCTCAACCCACTAAAGTCGATGATAAATCTCCATAATGCGAATCTCGGTGCTTCGAGTTCAACAGTGCCCTCATATTTCAATTATGAGCACTGGTTCAAAAGTTATGATTTCCCATTCACACAATTAATAAACATACCTAAAAAAAGATCATGAATTCATTCAAGCCACACCAGGCCTCAGAATCATGCGTAGTTAAATTTCAGAGACTCGTAATAATTCTATATAATTAAAATCAATACATAGAAAATATGGTTCTTTACTTACTCCCCACATTAGGGCCTTTTGTCCCCGAAATCCACAACATGGACTGAGGAAACAAATGGGGGTAAAAAGAATGATTCTTAGCCTCCCACTCCCATGTGCTCTCCTGAAGGTCCCTATGTTTCCAGTGAACATGCACCATAGGTATCAATCATCCAAGAAAGACCCACTCCTTTCGATCCTCAATCTCCACTAAAACCTTCGTTAATGTTTCCCCATCATCAATATAATTCTCTCCCCAGTCAATAACTTGTTATGGATCATTCATTTACTTCCTCAGATATGACACGTGGAAAACATGATTCAATTGATGCATCTGTGTGGGAATATCTAAGTGATACACCACCTTGATAACTCAACTATGAACCTGAAAGGGTCTGATGAGGCTCAAAGATAGCTTGACGCCCTGGCCAAATCTTTGCATACCTCATACAGGTGAGACATGTAAGAAGACATGGTCTCCCTCCTCAAACTCCAAAGGTCTCCATCTCCTGTCAGCATAAGAATTATGTCTACTCTATGCATTCTTCATACGCCTCTTGATGATCTTAACCTTCCTAGTGGTAGCACGTACCAACTCTAGACCCATAAATAGTGGTTCCCTTGGGTCTATCTTGTATTGAGGTGATCTGAATGGTCAACTATCCAAAGCCTAAAATGGTGCCACACCAATGGTGGAGTGATATCTGTACGTGAACTCCACCAAGGGAAAGTGATCCTCCCTACTACGGGAAAAATCCTGGATGCAAGCACAAAGCATGCCCTCCAGTGTCTGAATGACCTGCTCCTTCTGACCATCCATCAGTGGATGAAATGAGGTGAACAAACGTAGCATAGTCAAGAACACCTCCTCCAATCCCTTCCTCAATCAGGATGTAAAATGAGAATCACAATTAGATATAATCACCGATAGAACCCATGGAGCCATAAAATCATCTATTAATAGAGGCATCCCAATCCCTATACTAATCCCTACTCTCAGATGGGTAATAAGTTGGCCAACTTGGTGATTCGGTCAACGTTCGCCCAGATGGAATCATGTCTCTTGGACATCTGTGGTAGTCTGATCACAAAGTCCATGAAGATACCATACCACTTCCACTATGGTACCTCAAGTGATTTTGATAAGCCTATTAGAACCTGATGCTTGGCCTTCACTTGCTGACCAGTTCAGCATTGTGAAACAAAATCTACCACGACATTATTCATCCCTATCCACCAGTGCCGATGCTAAAGGTCCTGATACATCTTCTCCAAAATAGGATGTACCACCATAGGGGAAGTATGGAAGCATCTCATCACCTCCTCCCATAGATACACTAGTACTATGGTGAGTTTTCTAAGAGGATGACATGCTCCCCACCATAAAAAAATCCACCAGGTGCCTGTCCTGAGGATATCGAAGCACGTCGAGCCTCATAGTCAATGTCCCCATGTTGCGCCTCCCAATCTCACTGAAGGAGTGGATGAGTGACTATCATAGACTGGAGGTAAGCTTCTCTATATCTATCCACGAAAGATATCTACAACGCGGCTAGATGCTATGTCTCCACACTTAGCAACTATAAACCAGAGATCCTGTTGAGTGCATCTGCTACCACATTCCACTTCCTAGGAGTATAGACTATCTCAAATTTATAGTCCTAGAGGAACTCGAACCATTTCTGATGTCTATGGTTCATGTCCTTCTATGAGAATACATACCTGAGACTCTTGAGATCAGAGTAAACAATAAACCATTCAACTATCAATTAGTGTCGCCACATTACGAATGCAATGACCACTGTTATTATCTCTAGGTCATGGGTAGCATTGTTTTGATCATGTTGTCTTAGTTGTCATGAACCATAAGCAATCAATACTCACTCTTTCATCAGGACTCACCCATGATAGGTCCCAGATTCATGGTAGAAGACTATATAACAAACGCCCTCTTCTAGTAGCCTCAAGATGGGGCCACTCAGTAGTCTCTACCTCAGATCCTAAAAACTATATATGAATCTCTCCATCCAACTTAAGGGATTTCTCTTATTCATTAACATTTTCAAGGATTTGGAAACTCTAGAAAAGTCAGGTATGAATATCTGGTAGTACCCAGCCAACCCTAGGAAACTCCACACCTAAGTCACACTGCTGGGTGGCTTCGAAGAAAGCATAGCCTCTATATTCTCCGGATCCACTACAACTATAGACTCTGAGATAATGTCACCTAGAAAGTGGACCTCTTGTATCCAGAACCAAATCTTTGAGATCTTACCATAATTTTGGTGCTCTCAGAGTGTATCCATAACTACCTGTAGATGATACGCATTCTCCCCCACCGACACTGAGTATATAAAGACGTTGTCAATGAAGACCACAATAAAGAGATCGAGGTATGGCTGGAAGATCTTATTTATGATTCACATTAACACTATAGGGGCTTTGATCACACCGAATGGAATAACCAAGAACTCATAGTGGCGATAAAGACATCTGAAGGTCGTCTTCTACACATCCCCATCTCATACACTGAGCTGATGACATCCTGATCTGATGTGTATCATTGAAAACCAACGAGTTTCCTTTAGTTGATAAAAGAGATCACCAATCATTGGAAGTGGATACTTGTTTTTCATGGACAACTAGTTCAGGCACTGATAATCCACACAGAGCCTCAAAATATTATCAGACTTCATAGAGAACAAGATCGGGGACTCCAATGGAGAAACACTGGGCCTTATGAACCCCTTCTTCTGCAAGTCCTCCAACAGTACCCATAACTCACAAAGCTCCACACTATACATCTGATATTCTGGTGTATATATCAGTGTCGTATAGGGGTACAGATCAATTTAGAAGTCTACCTCTCTGTGAGGAGATAGTCTAGGAAAATTATTAGGGAAGACGTCAACATACTGGTCCACCACTATAGGATAGCTCGAACTGTCAACATCAACTGATCTAAGGGTATGGTCAGCCAACTTATTTTTGATCATTTTTACCCTCCTCTAAGTAAGTACATCATGTGATAAAATGGTTCCCTTCTCACTGGTGAAAGAAAACCTGGTCCAATCCTCTTGGGAACACCTCACATTGTGCCTAATGTAGTCAATCAAAGAATAAACTGTGGATAACCAGTCCATTCCCAAGATGACATTGTAAGGCCTTGGCATCACTACAAGAAGATTCTTTAAAAATATCTTGCCTCATAGAGTAATCTCACACTATCGTCACCCATGTGAACTAATCGAATCCCCTCCCATATAAGTTTATAGCCGTAAGGATTGAGCCAATGGCTCTATTGAAATCTCCGAGTTCTGAATGAGGGTAGTGGAAATGAAAGAGTGACTGTCACATATGTCTATAAATACTGTAGATAAGGTGGTGTAGACACAAATCATACATATAATCATCTCA
The DNA here is from genome assembly GCA_963277665.1 of Viscum album. Taxonomy (NCBI): domain Eukaryota; kingdom Viridiplantae; phylum Streptophyta; class Magnoliopsida; order Santalales; family Viscaceae; genus Viscum; species Viscum album. The sequence goes on along the minus strand of OY728148.1, from coordinate 1,345,196,944 downwards.
TAATCATTGTTGTAAAAGGTCTTAGCTTCATGAAGTTAAGATCATCTATGTCCACATGCTCCCTTTGGTCAGGGTGGACCACTTGGAAGTGTTGGCGGTAGAACCTCGAATTGTAATCCACCAACTGTTGAACTACCTACTCCTCTATCACATATTCTACTCTACGGACCTCCTCACTCAAATATCCTCCACATCCTCAATGGTCCCTAGACCATATGCATGTTGTTAGTGTGGAAGGTCAAGAAGTCGTGAGCCATGTGACCCTGCCCTCCGCATGCGAACCACAGTCTGCTCCTCTACTGGCCTACTCTACCTTGTTAGCCTTGTACCTCCGACCCTACGTCTCGGGGTCATCCACCAGAATGTCTGGTCCTTTTGGATATCTATTTAATCTACCTACTACTAACTACATATGACTCTACTACATGTCACCTAGTGATGGGTCTCACTGTCGGTGTCTACTGATCCAAGAATATATCCTCTAAGACTTCTCTCTACAACACTCTATCACGTGCTAAAGTGATGAGAGATACCATTGAATCTTTAATATCCTATCAGAGTCCATACTCGAAGGTCTATTCCCAAAAGAATGGGTCATGCACCATGTTGGTAGAATATTATGAGAGCTCAGTGAACCTCGCTGAGTACTGGGCCACTGTCTGGCTGCCCTGCTATAAGTGTAGCATCTCCTATATACACAAAGAGTATAGATTCAGTAGAATGAAATTTTCACGAAAGAGGACCTCAAAATATTCCCAGGTGAGGGTCGCCTCATCGTGTATATGGATCATCAAGCTCCACCGCCACCCTACTACACCCTGGAAAAGGCTAGTAGCTAGGAACACCATCTGGTCAGCTGGTGTCCCAACCAGGTGAAAACATCTGGCCACAGCCTCCAGCCAGTCCTCATCCACCTATGGATCTATCACATCACAAAACCTCAGAGGCCGCTGCCACTGAAACTCATGCTAAAAACATAGTCAGAATGCACCATCTACATGAGGGGATGGTTGAAACAACTGATCAATGGGTATTGGTGCAGCTGGTACATCACTTGCCGTTACTATCGCTATAAGAGGGCCCTGAACTGAAGCCACATTTCTCAGTGGGTCATTATCGTGTACTCTCTCGGGAATCCTAACTGGCTATCTATGTGGGGGCATAATGAAATGAAATAGGTGTTCCATGATTAAAAGTTATACCTGGTGATCAGTCTCAAAAGAGATCAAAGACAAAACATTTCCAAAACAGACACAAAAAGTGTTTTTATGATCCATGTCAGAAATCAGAATTCAGGTTCCCAGTGTATGGATACGTCAGCTGCCACACAAACATTGGACTCCCTGAACTGGAAAACACACTCAAAATTCATTACACTATTTATCCATTGGAAATATTAGTTTCCTTGTTCTTCTGTAGAACCGAATTCTCTTATAACACGTTGTCATGAACCATCACTTGGAGACAATGTCGTCACTACCCCAAGCCCGCCTTCAATAGGCCAGGGGTTAGAGACTACCACCGAAAGGCAAATCCTTGAAAAACAGGATGACATTACCTTCAAACATGAAAACACACAGTCTAAGAATACAACAAGCACTAACCATGTGGTAAAACATCAGTTGTAAAAAGCTGTGTACTGAAAGTAAAACGGGTGAGTAATGTAAGTAAAGGGGGACAAAATAAAAGCCCAACTGAAAATTACAACAGAAATAGAAAAAAAAACTCCCACAATCATCTTCCAAGGTTCATACCTCAAGGGTAGGTATAATTTATGGTCGGCTGTCACTATGGAACATCACATCTAAAGATCCACCTCTGAGCACCATTCAGTCCTAGCTCCCAAACCTCAGTCAAGGCTATCTGTCTTCTTCACAAGAAAAAACAAGGTGTGGGTGAAGCCAGTATAGGGTTGAGTATAACAATACTCAGTAGGGACCCCAAGCCCCCGATAGTCTCCTAGAGTTCCAAAATGGAAAAAACCACAATGAATGACATCAATCAGAAAGAACAAAGTAATAGTTATCTCACAACAGATATACAACTCTGATATTAGGATTATAGATGATTAGTCTTATGCTATATCATCTTATTTCATCTGAAAGTTCCACAATGGCTCAACAAAGAAGTTGTTCTATTATCGATCCACTATTTTACATAAGTCATTGTTTCACGATAGGCCATTGTAAGGATTGTCCTCATTGGGTAACACTATTGCTGATCCACACATGATTTATAGAATGCTGATCCACCAAGGGTTTCTAGAATGTAAATCCACACAGGGTCGCTAAATGTTGATCCACATAGGGTCACAGAATTCTGATCCACATTGGGTCGCTCGATTATTATGCAGACATGGTTTCATGATGATGATCCTCAAAAGTCTACTCTAAAAATAGTTCTTATCAGTTATCTATGATGTTGGTCCACACAGGGTCGTTATGATGTGGATCTACACAAAGTCTCTTATTCAAGACAGCCAGCCACAAGATTTCGTGCACCCGATGTGATCAAGTTCCTTTAAATCTTCTCCTCAAGATATTGGTCATACCTTGACTACCACTATGTTCCAAAATGGAGTAAACCAAAGGACCTACATGTCTTAAGGGTTCCAACTCATTAGATAATGCTTCAATCAGATGCATGATCTGTGAGGTATAAGTGGTTTAATACCGATGGACGGGTGGGACTCTGGTTCAATCCCACCCAGTCATACTCCAACAGTATCCAAAATCTGAGTGGAGTATACCAAAAAGAACCATCTCGCTCCATGGATCCCATCCCCATAGAAGATTCTTCATACAAATGTTTGGATATGATGTGTTGACAATTTAAGTGAAACTGGGCCTGGTCTGGTCTGAGTCATGCCCGACCTGGGCAGACCAACCCGTTCAGGGCTAACCTGACCTGGCCAGATCTGACCCGGCCCATCCCCAACATACATGGGCTAGCCTCATAGGGTTGGGCTGCGAAAGGCATGTCCCACTAGGCCATGATCCAGCCTGGGCCATAGGAGGCTTGGCCCGGCCCACAGGGGATGCAACCCCGCCCACCAGAGGGTGCCGCCCGGCCCGCAGTGGGGTGTAGCCTGGCCCGCTGGAGGATGCATCCCAACTTGCAGGAGGGGGAAACCCAGCCCGCAGGGCGGTGCGGCTCAGCCTGCTGGAGGGCGAAAGGTCCCACCCAAGCTGGAACGGTGGGTATAATTTCCCACTATTTCACAAACAACTGTGCTATTTGGAATTGAAGCGGAATCACCACGTGGTTCCACCGGTTCACTGTGAGACCTGTAGGGAGCGGTTCCATCTTCTATTAAGGAATCAAGTCACACTGACTTCCAACAGTGCGCGATGGTGTGCCACTCATCCTCCGTAGTCGTCCGGTACCAGCCGCCCTGCTCGACCTCCATGGATGAAAAGAAACAGCATAGTGCAGTGTCTCCCTCCTACAGCATGTGACGGCACGCCGCCTCCACCACGGTCGATCGGTGCCGTCCGCCGCCATATCCATCCTGTTCCCTTCACCGGTGCCGCTACACCAGTGTTGCATTGGCGGTCTTCTATAGGCCACCGGGTGAGCTTTGGTAGTCTGTATTTTCATCCAATCAACCCTACTGGCATCCCATGTCATCTCCTCCACTTATTGACCCTCAGATTTAGGTGATGTCCAACACAAAAATCCCCCACAATGAATGCAATGATAAACAAGAGGTGGAGGGACTAGGCCTTGTCCGTTGGGCCCACGCCCTCCATGTCATCATCTTATCAAGGGGGAAGATATATGATTCAACCACTCTTGAAATTAAAACAATGGAAAAACCCTAACTCAAGAGTCCTTCGAGAGTGTCCTGTGTTTGAAGATGGGTTGGAGTTCGTCGATCCCGAAGCAAACCTCCATAAATTCCACTCCAACAATGTTCTTCATTTCTTACTTGATGGATCCCATATTCGTCATGGGGCTCCTTCAAAATCTTCATCTCCCTTTCAAAAGAAAAAAAAACTCAAAAAATAGAGAGGAGAGGGGAGTTATATTCAAAAAAACATGATTAATAGAGGTTTATTAATTGGTGAAATTAATGAACCTATTTAATTTCATGTAGAATAGTTACACATATTTTAGCTACTAGATATTTAATTACCTGCATTAAATTCATCACAACCCCTTTTGGGCCCAACCACCATCACCTAAAATGAGCTAGGGGATTTTTTAAATAAATTATATATTTTTTATAAATACTCCACGAAAACCGCAAAAACCAACTTCCTCTCTCAACCCATTTCGGTCGAGGTTAAGGCTACTTTAAGATAATCTCAGCGCACCGATTTCAATAGTGCCCATGGATTTCAATTTCGAGCAATGTATAAAAAGTTAGTATTTCCTTCTCATAGGTTTATTGAAAATACATAAAAAGTTCTTAAATTGATTCTGGTCACACCAAGCCTCAGAATCACGCGCTGTCAAATTTTACAGACCCCTAATAATTTCATATAATTAAAAAAAATGACATGGAAAATCATGGTCATTACATATATAATATATTTTATTTTTTAATTATGTATCTTTCAAGATTTTTATTTCATTTATTGTGTGGTAATTTAATTTGAAAATCATTACATTAAATCTCTCCCCATACATTATACACATTTATGACATGAGAGTTTTGCTTACCCAATTTATGTTATATCCATGTTATGTAATATTTTTCATATTGTAACATGGTCTTTATATATGTTGATTTTTATTATGATCAATTTCATTATTATACCATATCATTTTTATGTGTAGCAGATATCCTAATATTTTATATCCCAAAAAATAAAAACAAAATAAAAATAGTGATGTGATTAAATGTAAACCATGTCGGGATAAATAGTTAGCGAGATTTGGTTTTGAATTCTGTGTGTGCTTAGTTGAGTCGGTTTTGGAATTTTATTAAAACAATTGTTGAACACGTTTGTTGGAATGGAATCATGTAAGGAGATATTATTTTTATTACATTAATGTAATGGATAAAGTATGGGGAAAAAGAATAAAATAGTTTTCACACACTCACAATTGGAGAACTTATAGAAAAATAGATTCATAACATGATTCCAAATTAATAGTGTCACTGATCTCATAGGTTTTTTTTGTTACAATTATGAAAATTATAATTCTTGAATTACTAAGATTGAATTATTTTTTGTTTTTCTTACTATGATCATATTTCCATCATGGATTTGAAATTATAACATGCATAAATTTTTATATTTCATGACATGTTATTTTCTCATGGGTAAAAAGGTTTATTTAGGGGGAGTTGATGATAAATGCTTTTTATGAATATAATAATAATAATAATTTATATAATTTCCCCACATTGATATTTATTGTAATATCTATGAAAATTTATGTTTTGTAATTGAAATTTAAAATAAAAGTTGAATTCTATATTTCCCCATTTTATTTTACCTTATTAATTTATTCATAACATTTTATCTTTGAGAAAATTGATTAAAATTTTTATGAATATATTACATAATAATATTTATACATTTTTATTCTTAACATGTACGATGGATCACACATTTGGATGGCCTGAAATGAGAATTAATTCTATGATATGATGGATTAGACATATCGGTCCTTTCTTAACTATTTTAGATATAAAATTTTTATATGTTCTTGTAATGGGATGAAATATTTAAAAACGTTTGAGGGTTAATTGCCAAAATTTTCATTCAAATTTTGTAAAGGAATGTTCACATGGGAACTCAATATAAAAGGCATCTCAAAATGGTGTAACTTTTGGAGGTATAATTTTATTTGTTCCCATATTGAAATTTTTAACTTCACAAACTCTATTTAAATAAAAATTTATCTTTTTTAGAGGTTTGGAAGAATTTTTGGGATGTCATGGGAAAACATTATGATCCATGAAACATCTATATCCACTTCAAAGATGTAACTCCTTGTGCAATGATCTCTTACAAGAAGGTATTCAACTACCTATTCTACTTTTTTCATTTCATTTATTCTTGTATCATCTATTTTACATTAGTAAAACATGTGTGATATTAATATTAACTCTTTTTATTTTTATTAATTATAATTGAATAATGTATTATATATGGGATTGGGTGTTTTCCTTTCAGTCCTTTTCTTTTTAAAATCATCTCTATAATGAAACTCCACCCAGAGAAGATTAATTTACATTCCTAATCTATCTAATATATATACCCTTAATTAAATTATATTTTATATATGAAGAATTTATAATTCATAAATTTTTATAAATTGTCTTCATTTAAATTTATATGGATTTTGATCGATTTCAACTTTGACCATGGGGTCATACTTGTGGGAATCTTGAGATTAAAATGATAATCACAATATCTAATCATTGTGTCATAAAATTAATGGTTTCAATTATAATCCCCTAACATAAATAATTATTATTTATAGGGACAATATACCACCCTAGTTTTTAATTTTCAATAATATGTCTTTGGGATCACAATCAATGTTTGGTTTTTTGGTTGGATGTCAGGATGTAATATGACGGTTTGTTTCTATCAATATTTTTTTATTGTGCTAATTTACATCATGATAAGGGTTGAAAATATTTTGGGATCAAAACTAAATAGTTTCTAATCACATGTTATAATTATTAATAAATTCTTGATTGGAACATTATATTGATTACATATTCATATATTGGAATTTTTTAAGGAATTGGGTACACGATTTCTTATTTTTCAGTTTTGTTTTCTTTTGAAAATCACAAAACCAAAACCCCCACCCAAAACAATTATTCCATATATTATGTTATTTTATTTGTTTCATCAATACTATTAGGTACTGAGTAATTCACTTTCTATTTAACAGAATGGCCTAGTCCCACCACTATGTTGTACATAGAAAAATCACAAATACTTTTGATAGAATATTCCATAACTCTTATCTATAGCCTACAATTTTTACTATATAATGATAAATAATTAATAATCTAAAAGTTAACTCATAAATATTTACATTGATATCTAAAATTTATCTTATGTGGATCTCTTTTGATGATTAATATGGATACGCATGATAAATTTTTACACATCTATGCTCTCATGATAATTCATGAGATTATCACCCATGGATCAAAGCATCCATCACTGATCATATACCACATCACTCATATATATGACCAAAAAAATATATTTTATTAAATCACCACCACAGATGGATGTTTAGTAATTTATTATTCTAGTATGTAAAGCATTCATTCATGGAATAAAACAATGATAAAGTACCCATACCATTTATTGATATTACTTATAGTATGAAAATATTATTTCTCAAGTATTGATCATTGGGATAATGTGGTTGATGACACTTTCATTTTAAAACAATAATATAAAATAAAATTAATTTGATATTATTTGGATACAAATATATGTGACATGAAATAATTTAATTTTAGTCACCCTTCAACTATTTTATCAGGTCCTAGTTAACCTCACCATTGGAATATGAATGAATTTTCACAAAGATATTATAGTGTCTTGAAACTATATTACACAAGATATAACATAAAAAATAAATTTTAAATTAATAAAATATATTTATATTAGATATCATTCAACGTGTGGGCCTAGAGATCCTATATCCATTGAGTGAACTCCATAATCATGAACTCTAAAAATGTATTTCATCAAAACACACCTCTAAGAAACATCAAGTCTAAAGATGGACACTTCTATTGATGTCAAAATTATTAGGTCAATCCAAAACATTGATGAGTGAATTATAATAATATTATGTTTCTAAATGAGTTTATTCCCATCACTTTGTTTACAAGTTTGATCATTAATAATTTTTTGGATGGTGTGTTCTTATATAATATTTTGTTGAGGTATTTTTTTTTCTAAAATATTTCTCAATTATCAATTTCTATGTAGTGTTTAGATTATGTGGATTTACCTTAAATGATTAAATTTTTTTTTGATAAAATATGTATGTATGATCCTTTATATATTTTCTCTATCCAAGCATGCATTGTAATATAATTTACACACACACACAGATACATACATACATACATATATATATATATATGCGTGTGTGTGTGTGTGTGATAGTAGTAGATAATCCCAAAAATAAAATAAAATAAAATAATATGTATAAGAAATAATAGATATGTTGAAATGTCCTAATAATTTTATACTTGTTTTTTTATTAAGAAGACAGTAGGAAAAATAATCACCTAAGGGGAAAATCCATGATCAAGCCTTGGATTGTGTTGCAGCATTACATCTTGGTGTTTTGTATCGATTTGGTTGATTCCACAAGGGATCAAACATGAAGAACTTACAATATCATTGTATCTCAATAATTATATTATATTTACTAAAACATAGGTGATGGGAAACAAATTGAATGGTTTAAGAGTTTATACATAAAATACATATTGTGGGTTTACATAATATATAGAGGGGATGCAATGCAACCCATCCTTTTAATATATCAATGATAATGAAATTATTTAATTATATTAAAAATAATACAAAACAAAAAAATTTCAATCCATATAATGATAATCCACTCATGAAATGACAATACATTTACAAAATATGCCTATTTTCACTTCAATCATTCTAAATTATCATAAAATGTTCTTGAATTACTTTAAAAAATTAATTAGTTAATTAATTTATCTAATATCCATTAATTTTATGATAAATATTCCCATCCACAATAATTTTATAAAATTAAATTATTTAATTTTGTAAAAAATTAATTATGTACACAACGTTCACTCCGATGAAACACATTTTTCACTTGTTTTGAACTATGTGTCGCATGGAATTTTCCTTTTCTTGTACTATACTCTCAAATGGTATGTAATTTACATGATTAATCATGTAATTAAACAACATGAATTGCTAATAAATGAAATTTGAACATGTATTAATTTACATTATTTTCAACACATTTAATGCACATGGAATTCAAGAAATGTGATGACCATACATGACATATTGTTCCGGATTTATCACAAAACTAATTAAGAATTTATTATTATTTTATAACCCATCACATGCTGTGTAATTTCAGTTAATGACATACATAAAAATATTGATTAGGTTTAATGGTGAACAAATTTTTATTTCCATTTATGTATATTTAGTCAGTTTATATAGCATTTTTCAATGTACTCCATGTAAATAGGTACGAGATGAAATCAGTATTAATTAATTATACCAATCAAGTGTATAAATTATATATAGTGTTTATATTAATTATTTATACATAGAATAGGGATTAATTAATTTCATGTCATATATTTTAACCACACATCCACCATGTCATGTTGGGTTAATAAGTTTTCATTCAACATACATCAGGTATGTTAAATACACAGAGTCTATAATATGTAAAGGATATCGCCATTGAGAAGATAAAAAAATGTATTTGTAACAATTACATGAAAGCCATGTTTCCTGTAATAATTATGAACCACTTATATATCATTTAATTATACACCATTTTTGAATGAATTCTTCACTTTATGTGTCTTAATAAATTATTTCATTTCATCAATTTGGAACACAACCATGGTGTTATATGGAATTTACCAACTTTTGGTGGTGTTATGTGTCATATATCTATGAATACCTTGTGTCAACTCAGGATGGGTTCTTCATTATTTTTAGTTTTATTACTAACCCATTATTGGTAATATTGAATATTTGAACACCCAAAAAGTTTATTTAATTTTTTCAGAAAAAAATTAATTTCTTCAGTAGCATGTGTTACATGAATCAAAGAGTTTAAAAAAATAATGATATTCTATTAATATTATTTATTAACCATGATTTCAAAAACCAAGAAGTAAAATTTGAAATTATTAATAAGAATTAAAACATTTAAATTATTAAGTATAAATGTATTATATAATGAAAATATAATTATAAATAATTAATTGATTTTTAGTAAAGTCTTTATATAATTCAAAAATACTTTTCCCCAAATAAATGTTTTTTATTTATTTTTTAAACAAATAATAATATTAATGTTTGGAACTTTAAAAAAATATTTTAAAAATTAATTTCAATTTTGTTAACATCATTTCAAAATTAGATTAAGTTAACATTATTATAATTTTCTATTAAGATTAATTTTTCAGTGAATGGTGACAAATATTATTCATAGTAAAACAATTTCTATTAATTTAATGAATTTTTGTTGAACTCTCTGTGCGATAGTTTTATTAATAATAAAAAATAATTGTTTTATATATGTAAATTTAGTCTTTTATTCAATTTGTTATAAATGTGTTTATATATGTCTAATCATGTCTACATACAATTATCTATGATTTTTTATGGCCTACTATTGACCTGGAAGTGTTCTGGTTTAGACAAACTCTCTCTGCGAATTATATATGTTTGATTCATCGATAGGTATATTTTTGACTCACCGTTAGTTACTTTTTCTGAGGCACCGATGACAACGGTCGCACCGATGATAACGGTCTCACCGATGAAAACGGTCTCATCGATGAGAACGGTCGCACCGATGACAACGATCGCACCGATGAGAATGGTCGCACTAATGAGAACGGTCGCACTGATGTGAATCAAATGATCTACCTAAAGCCGATGCTGATCACATGACCTACCGATACCGATTTTGAGCACATGACCTACTGATACCAATTCTGATCACATGAACAAATGATACTGATTCTAATCAAATGATCTACCGAAGTCGATGCTGATCACATGACCTACCGATACCGATGCTGATCAAATGATTTACTGAAGTCGATGCTGATCACATGACCTACCGATACTGATGCTGATCAAATGATATACCGAAACTGATGTTGATCACATGACCTTCCGGTACTGATGTTGATCAAATGATCTAACAAAGCTGATGATGATCACATGACCTACTGATTCCAATGCAAATTCAACTGACCTACCGATATCATGACTCACCGACAGTCATGAAAACTATTTGAATTTCTATTGACTCTTATTTAATTCCAAAAATCATATTTTCTTAATTTAATGCACCTGATATTAATTAATGTTGGTTGTTGGATCTCATGGAACCGTACCTAGTACCTGTCAAAAAGGAAATCATTATGTTTTCCTGATTTTAAGGAATAAAGAGGAAAATAAATCTGTACAGAAAAGATGACGAGAAAACACAATGAATATATATATACGGAAACACATAAGAAGAAGAGGTCATACATGTGTATGAAGTACCCCAAAACAAAATAAGAACTCAAAGAACACCTGTGAAAACCAGAGAGCATCAAGAAGATCATTCACCAAGAACAAACACAAAATCAATGTTGTTGTGCCTACTGAATATCATATGCACAAGGCTGTATAACTGCTACTAAGAAGAAAAACGACACTCTATTTTGTGTCATCCTCACTAGAACGGACTCAAATAACATCCAAAACATCCAAACGAGTCCAGAACACAACTTCAATAACTCAGAGCATTCTAAACTAATAGTTCATTTATTTTCTCTACAGTGAAATTTTGTTTAACTTTTGAGTAGTGTGTGTGCATCTGTCTATTTAGACACACAGTGTCTCCTGGACTAAACTGGAGTATACAAAATCCTCACATAAAACTTCTTACATCTGATTGTATCCAATAGTGAAGTGTGGAAGAGGTAAAGTGTGACCTGGACAACATGTGTATTGTTGTTTAGTTTTCCCATATAGAATTTTGGTAGTGGTCTGAGGACCTGAACAGTCTACGTACTGTTGTAAAACCCATAATCCAGGTTGTAGATCATAGTTTCTACAGACTGTTTGAGAGGACTAAGTCTCATTTTGAGATAGATACTCTTTTATAATCATGTTGTACTTATTTATTGTGTCTGAAACTATACTGAATATTCTGCTACTAAGTACTTTAAATACAAGTCTATTTTTAATGTAACTCTCATAGTTAAACTAGCAAGTGTTTGTATTTATTGTAAAGCATTAGGTTAGTTTCAAATTCGAATCTAATCATCAGATTAGATTAACTAAGAACTAATCAATCTCTTGAGAACCTAACTAACCCTTTACTATGTTACAAATTCACTAAAGTTTAGCTTGTTGTTTTAATTTGGGGGATTTTTAATAGAAATCTTTTTAACATAAATTTTAATTGGAACTCAATTCACCCCCTCTTGAGTATCCACTCCGACCAATAATTTTCAATGATACATATTATTTTAAAATATTTTATATGAAAAATTAGTGCAATTTAATATTTAATAATATAATTTAAATTTCTGGAATCAATTATATATTGAATTTTTATTTTTAAACACTCTATACTTATGAAAATGTTGAAAAATTGTTTTTCATCACATCATTAGGTTTTCATGTGTAATATATTTTCCAGTTATGTGGATGGAATTTTTCAAAATAGAATCTATATTTTAAATTATCATATTAAATTATATCAAATGATTTTAATATATATTTTTTCAAAATGAATAGTACAAAACATAAAAAATAATTACTGTCGTTAGGGTTAAAACATGATTTCTAAGTGTAAAACAAAAAATATGTAGATTAGAATATCATATAAACAAGACCAATTCACATTTCATGGCCATATTTCAACTCATATTAACGAAATATATATTTTAAAGTAATTTTCAAACTATATACCATGAATATAACTTATAAAATAAATTTTTTAAAGAAAAATATAATATGTCACATTTTTGATTTTAAATTTCAACAACATCTTCAAATAGGGACAAAAGAAATATTTAAATTAATGTTGATGGTAATTTTTATTATAATGAAATTAATATCATAACAGTAAATTATTTTTAATTTTTATTTATTATAAAATTACATTGAATTCTTATGCAACCCCAATAATGTAATTATTCTATTAATCAAAAAATAATATAAATGATACTAAAAAAATGATAAATATTATAAATTGAATTAATTATATAATTCTATAATTTTATAGCAAATTATTATGTAAAATATTAGTTTCAAAATTATAAATTTTAATTCCATTATTTTCTTGATTTTTTAAAGTAAAATTAAATGAGTAGTGTTGAAAATGAAATTAATGTTATTTTAGAATAAATAATATTTTCTTAAATGATTTAAAATTCATAATAATTTTATTCTCTTATATGTTATTGGTATATATTAAAAAATATAAATCTTGGTCTATTCAATAAACTATTTTTCATTTATAATAATTATATTGACCTCTATAATGTAAAAAATCATGTTTATAACAGTAAATGGAAAAACTAAGTTTTATGAATTTCATGAGCTTTTGTTATAATTAATTTTCCACACATATAGGATTGTTATTTAATAAATTATTTTTTTATTTTAAATTTTTTTGTCAAAATTATCTAATAATCCACATTTAAATTTTATTCTTAAGGGAAAAAGTACCTCTAAAAATAAAAAAAAGGCTAGTTACACCAGTGAGAACTAAATGGGTAAAAGTGAGAAAACATATAGGTGCACAAGTAACATGTTTAAAACAAATTTTGATGGTTTCTATTGACCATATCATCCATTAAATCCATTTTTCATTAATTTTGGATGAATTTTTTGTGAGATTTACTTCTTATTATTTAATATATTTGGGAATTTATAAATATTTCACTCCTCATCATTTATAAAATATAAATTCCTCCCCATACATTTTCACAACCCATAATCTAGTTTTCACATCCAAAACATGAAAAAAATCATCCCAAACATTATAATACATTTTCTAGATCTACTTTTCATCCTAAAATATCATCCCCAGGATCCTGAATAAGAGATCCACATGATTTTTTCTATGTAATGGGGATTTTTATCACCAACCACTTTCCTTTAAAATATAATTTTACAACCTTAATTCATGTATTAATAAAATAAATTTATTATAATAATTATCAACCAAATAATTGGATTTTATTTTATTGAATAAGTTACTCATATTCGTAACCTCTTCAATCAAATGGGGAATGACACAGTTAATCATGTGTGTGACAGAATACCCCTACGCAAACTAATGTAATTCATTATCCTTTAGCACCTATCAAAAAAAGATATAATTTTGGATTTAATTTATATATACAATATTAATAACATGATTTTACATCTATATTATAATATCATGGAAAAATTATTACTTTTTATTTCGCGGTAATATGATAATGTCAACCATGTGTATGACAACCAATCTCCTTGTGAAGGGATTCATTTATTCATATATGATTTATCGGGAATATAATAAGGATATATTTAATGATTATATGTTATATATATAGAATCTAAATCAATATTTAATGTTAATATATTATTTTCCATTCTTTCTGATGCACCCACTTGTGTCGTTTAATTTGCATAGGCTACGATCAGATTAGATTTATTGTTTCCCAAATGACACTATATATAAAACATTTGATATTGACAGTATGGGGTCGATCCCATGAGGATATAATTTGATATAAGTAACTAAGGAATTGAATCCTATTTTTAGGATTCCTCACTAAATTATTTGGTTTTTGAATGAACTAATGCTATGGGTTGGTAATTAAGATCAGATAGAGAATATAGATCATGATAAATATTGGGGTTCAGGTAAAAGGATAATCATAATCCTATCATGTATGGTCTTAAGGTTTAGTCTAAAAAGTAAGAAATGGTCATAAGTTTACTATGGTAAAAGAAACTAGATCTATTCAAGAAGAAAATATTCCATGGTATGGAGATAACTACATCCTAGATTCATTAATCCTAGATTTTAAGAAAGAAAGTGTCATATGCTATTAGTCATCCTATTCTTATTCAATTTGATCTAGGTCATTCATCCAAACTTTCCAGAGGGATTTTTTCTTAAAATTAATATATATATAAAATTCATAACCTAATTAATATTCTTTTGCATTCCATGTTTAGAATTAAATTTTCATTATATTCATACACCCTTACTCTTGAACCCTACCCTATGTAGTTTAGTTGCTCATAGTAGAATCAATTAACATGGGGTAAATGATTGAAAAAAAATCAACATATCATCAACAATTGTTATTATGAAATAAAAAACCATGAATTTAATAATGATCAATTTAAAACTCAAATCAATCACAACTTCTACCGAACACTTAATTGAAACAATATCATTGAATAAAGTACTAAGGGTTCATCGT
Source organism: Viscum album (assembly GCA_963277665.1). Taxonomy (NCBI): domain Eukaryota; kingdom Viridiplantae; phylum Streptophyta; class Magnoliopsida; order Santalales; family Viscaceae; genus Viscum; species Viscum album. The sequence goes on along the minus strand of OY728148.1, from coordinate 1,345,181,754 downwards.
CTATTGGTGACTGAGACATAGAATGCACATAACTCATCTTGGAAATGTAAAATAATAAAGAATGATTTAAAAAATAGATCAAATGAGCTTGAATATATGAAAAAAATTAAGGTAGTTGAATAAAGACGAGTTTAGAGATAATTTAGAAGAAATAAAAAGGAGAATATGAGAGAAAAATGGGAGAGCACCAAACGTGGTGAACCCTCTATCTATTGTGCACCTGTAGTAAGTACATAATTTATATACTACATGAAGTGTACACAATTTCACATCATCTAATTATGATCCAAAATTATATATACAAATTTTGAATTGATCATGAATCACATCCTATATCTTAGATATTTGGAAGTTCAACTCATTTTAAGGTGTTTAAATGATCTTCATGTCATGTTTCTTCATTCAGTATGGATATTCAAAGAAGGACTTGAAATTAAAATGTTTCTAAAACGTGTAATGGTGAATCACATCATGTGAAATTTTAATGGACTGTAACTCCAAAACAACTTTCTTGATGTCTTTGGGAGACATTGGGAATGATGCGTACATGTTGTGTAATTGACATTCAGAACATGTGATGACCAATTTTGAACATTTTATTCATATTTTCCATTGAGTCTTATAAATATCATTTCTTTTAATAATTAACACAAAACTATTTAATTATTGATTAAGAAAAGAATATTTCTTTATTAATTTATTTCAGAATGTTTATACAATTTTAACTTTTCAAATTCCCCCACACATTAATGATTACTAGTCCTCAATGAAAAAACATCTCAACAGGAAAAAAGGTATGAACATTTTAAAATAATAAATATTCAATATAACTATGAAAATAAAACTATGTAGATGTAGAACATATCAGTCTTAAGAATGATATTTATACAGAAAATTTTTAATGCATCACATATCAGTAATATAAAAAAATTCTTAATCTTTATGTTACAATTTCTTAACTGTTCTGTAAATTCTATACCCATTTGAAATTTACCTCACAATGAATTTTATCTCATCTCTCAGGGTAAAATAAAACTATATTTAAGATTATACCATAAATTCATGTTCCTAACCTTAAATTTTAAATTCATTTTAGATAATACCACCTTTTAGGGATGAGGGGGAACATTCATGTTCTTAACTATATGATTTCATTTGTTATATTATGGGCACATCAAAAAGAAAAATAAAAAACTTATTGTGAGGGCATCAAAAAAGGTTGAAGTGACTATGTGGCTATTGGTATAAGGAAATAAGTAAAAATAAAAAAACAAAAAATCTTAATCTCTAAAGTATAATTCATGAATAGTATAAATAGTGTAATGAAATAACTGCTTCAGTAAAAAATGATGCCCAATCTGCCAACATCTCAAGGTGGATCCATTAATATATTAAATGAATATAAAAGTTATCATGATTTTTTCTTTTCTTATTATTATTTTTTCAAAATTCATGTCTAGTTTAGATCTCTCATCCATAACTTAACCACATATGATCCTTTAGTGGATTCATTAGTCTAGAAAAAGTGATTTTTTATCTTTCTAATAAACAAACCAAATTCTTTTTCTCATTTAATTTTTGTATTTATCAAAAGAAAATCTTATGTGTATAATACTAAAGATTACACATAGATCATAATTAAATGGTTTTTTAAGTACCACAATACAACTCCTTTGTCGAAGAATCTATTGTCTATTGGATGAAAAAAGACACCCCCACTTGTTCAAAGTGTATTCATACACAATACAAAGAGAAGGGTAAGAAGGGATGCATTTCATGGAATAGACACATCCTAATTAAGTAATTTATGCCATCTATAGGATAAATGATGGAAATATATTTGGTGAGTATCTGGAAAAAGTATCTACACAAATCATTCTATAGTGATATTAAAATTTTAATTGTTTAGTCATAACCTCAATAAGATATAAATTCACATTTGATTATATAAAATATCCAAGGTGTCACTCATGAAATAGGATTAGAAAAGGATATAAAATCATAAACATACAATGCAATCAATAATGGGAGTAAATTTAAAAATATGAAATCACACAGGGTATAAAAGTTATTAATAATTCAATGAATATAAAATTAAAAATTTTGAATTTGAATTTATTACTAAACTAAAAATTCATTCTCAAAATCTAAACAGGATAAATTAATGGATCTCTAACAATTTTCATTATAATGTTTTATTTTATTTAAATGGGTTTAATGGGTTTCAGGCCTAAAACATGATTTTGAATGAAGAATGACTCATATATATAAGTTAACAAGAAACAAATTCCTACTATATCGATGTTGAATATCTGGAAATACTCCTCCACACATATAATGAGACAATTCCCACACTTTCCATGAATGTATCATGGGATGGATGTGATAAATAATGTTTAGATTAATGGAATGAAAAATTTCAAAATTTTAAACTAAGGAATCAAGATATTCTTGTAATGAGTGGCGCTCCTTGTGGAAACATGATAAATCAGTAAAATGGATTTTAGATACATGAAAAATTGTTTATAAATACAAATCATGAACTATAAAAAACATTATTCCATAGGGTCTAAAAATTTTGTGATCCATAAAACAGGAAGGCGCACAAATTGAGTAACAATGAAATACATGTTACCTAAATTTAGGTATGTGTGTACAATAAAGCACAAAGTGACAATTGTCTAAAAATATAATGCTACAAAAGGAATATTAAAATAAAATCATTACTAACAATAATGAGGATAATAAATGAACTATTAATTTCCTCCAATAATGATCAAACAATTACAACATCATTAAGATGGATGGACTAGTGTATTAGTCTGTATCGTTGATCATCTTATATTACCTATGTCATCTATAGCTACTGGTGTCGGTATCCTCTAGCACTAATGGTCATTTGGGAATGTTGATAACCTTAGGATCTTACCAAGCATCAATCTGGTAAGGGAGGAAAGGTATCTATGATTGTTGTGATGGTGGTAATTGGGCATGTATCTCAAGTGATTTCTCTTAATGATGGAACTCAATTTTTGCTAGATGCTAACTCATACACTGAACAAGGGTATATAATATCAAAATAGGTGCATCGATGACCATAGAATAAGCTGAGGAGCAGAATATGTATCTTATAATAGTATAATTAATTTTATAATAATCCATGTAAAAAAGGGAAAATATAGTATCCCAGATATATATATGAAGTGAAATGGTACAAGAATGAAAGGGAATACAGATAGTACAAAAAATGATCACCCTAGAAGCATTAAAAATTTGGGTATTGGACTGGGGTAGAATAATAGAAATCAATATTAAAAAGTAGCACATATATTGTCCACTCTCGAATATAGTGTGGTTGTAGCTGCCCTTCCATGTCAATTGTTGTAATTATAGAAGTGGTTAGATGATAAGTTGTCAGTGGTGGTGTCTCGGTGTTGGTAACTACTTCAGTGGTGGGTGGTGTATAGGTAATAATATAGATTTTCTCATGTATTTGGCCATTAGATAAATGAATGGAACTACATTGGATGGTTTGACTACTTGGCCCTTGTCCGTCCACAACTACTCTGCTAGATACTTCTGATGGGTTGAAGGATCTGTCAGCTCTGATGGTAGGTCATTCAGAGTTGTGGCTGGGTTAGGGGTTGTAGATGATCAATGTTCATAAGGGTACGGCGGTGGCAAAGAAGCTTCCTAGGACGATGGTGGTGTAGGGATAGTGAAACAATATAACTCTATAAAAGGGATGGACAAGTGTTGGGAGATCTGACATAGATTATTTAGGATGCCACTGTGTATAACCTAGTGATCAGGTGGATTTGAATGGGTGGGTGGAGTAGCAGGGTTATAGGTCATGGAATATGTTGTGAAAAATGTGCTGGTGGGTGTAGTTATAGAATCTATAGGAAATATGATATAAATAGTTGTTGGAGCTTGTACTAGTTTTTAGCATGATCACCATGCACATCATCAGTGGCCTCAAAGACGTCTTGAACCCACCGATAGGAGTAACCATCCTTGGTCAGATATTGAATCTATTATAGAAAAAGTAATACAATGGATTCCTCGGGACCAATGGAGGTGAGGGTAAGGGTGGCGTCCAAAGCATCGAGATGATATGCAAAATGGGTGATCAAATATACACCCATCAGGATGTCTCATGGCCTCTATGAATGTGATCTGTAGTATAAATATAACTTAGAGGCCATTACTATGTTTTATATACCCATGGGTGTAGTGAAGATGATTAGAAATATTTAGGTAACATTTCCATGAGGCTTGTCCCAAGAAATATAGGAATGTATCAATTCCCTATGTAGGATGTGGTGTGCTAGACTATGGATCTAGGTGGACTTCATACTCGTGGGATCATACTCAGCATGATCATCTCATGAAAGAATCTTCCAAAGCTTTTTGGAATCTTACTTAGAGGGATCATTCTTCAATGTGGTGAATACCTCTTATTTGGTGAAATTGTTAGTATAAATATTGTTCCCTATACTGAACTCTACGGAAGAGAGCCCATGAGTTCATACTTATAATATAAAGTGGTGGATATCAACTGTTGCCTAAAAAATTGATAGAAACTAGAGAAAAATATCTGCGAATATATCCTAATTCACATCATTTGTGGAGGAGATATGAAGATGTAAAAGGAGCTGGATGACCTCTTGGATAATACGATGGCATGTAAGGATGTCCATATCGAGTGTTTTGTTGGTCCACATTTGTTTTTCTTATAGCTGGTTGTGTGGTACATGGTTCTTAGGGTCCCAAAAGTGTAGGATGGGGTTTAGGTATGGGTTATCTTCATCATACCACTCAATATATTTATTTATAAAATCCTTTGAAATATATGATTTTTTAGGAACTATAGTGGAGGTAGAGGAAGAAGATGTGTGAGTTATTAGAGGTACGACACCTCTCCTATGCTTCACTAGGGACAGATCATCTTTCTCAAGTGTGGGATTGGTAGGAAGAGTTCAAAAAATCTTTGTGCGAGAAATGTCTATGGAAAGGTCAACTGTAGAGGTGTATGGATTATTGGGAATGGGGAAGGAAGGAGGAGGCTTGAGTGGTGAGCGAGGTAGGAGTGGTGTGGTAGGGTTTGGATGAGAACAGTGAGAGAGGGTAGGGAGAAAACCATGCCGTGAAACCTAAGTTCATTAAAAAAATATAGCATGGAATTACATAACATCTCATCCAATTTCACAATGTGTAATTGTAGACTATATTTAATTTTTTTAGTGAAAATAAACATCGTTAATTGTGCTTACATGATGTATAATAGATTTTTTTACTCAAATTTGGATCAAAACTAGGTCCTCAACTCCCTATATACCCTAAGACATTCTAAGTCAAATTATAACCTAATCTACCCTATTGAAACCTAACATGGGGTGTCACCCATTCAATGCATTATTTATTGTTCAGAGCTTGAAACTTTAGTGCTCAGATAAATTTCAAGCTAATGGAACACCCCTCATGAAATGTTTCTTAATATATTTTCCACAACTGAACATTGACAATGAATTATGGTAATCTATATTTTGGATATAAATGGTTAGGTAATGAAATAATTGAATGAACATAAAGGGTCCTAACCATCTGGACATGAGCTTCTCAAAGAATAGTTTTAAATTAGAATTGAACAAGAGAACATATTCCATGGGAATAAATTTCATTTCATAATGCTCCAATAAATCCAATTCATGGTTTTGTATTTATAAATAATGGAATTTTTTATGAATCATTTAGGATCTCATCAAATTCATCCAATTGAATCATACCTTTTTCTCCAACATTTTGAGAATCCCAATTGTGTTTCTTTATTTTCCAATATAAGTGATGCTCTAATTCTACTGAAAAATGGGAAGGATCCATATACATTAATCGGAAGAGGGGTGGTATCAATGGGATTTTTTTAAACATTATGGTATTCCTATAGTGAATCTTCTAGAATCATACTCTAATCCTTTTGATTTGTTTTTATGATCATTTCATGGATTTTTTTAACTTCTCTATTGGGAAATTCAACTGGCTTGCTAGTTTTTAGGTGGTAGGGAGTTATTATGTTATAATTGATTCAAAAAAATTTCAACGGTACATTAACTTAATAATTAGAGAAATGTTTTACTTGATCACAACTGATTATTCTAGGAAATAAAAATATTCAAAACAAGTAATTATTTTAGAAATTTATGACCACCTTTGTTGGGTCTTGATCTAGAGTTTTAGATTCTACCTATTTTAAAATGTAGTCCACACCAACAAGGATATGAAATTATCCTTGTTGTTTAGGAAATGGTACCATGAATTGTATTCCCCATACGTTGAGTATTTAACTTCTATGATTTGTTTTGGGGAATTTAATTCTTTTTTCAATTGATCATATTTCATTGGAACCAATCATAGTTGTGGAAAAAATATCTTGCATCTTGGTAGAGTGTGGGACAAAAAAATTCCACTATGTAGAATTTTTTCTATTGTGAATTCTGGTCTATTATATCTTCTATTTTGTGTTGTATACAACGTATCTAAAAAACATTGGATTTCATCCTCTAGGATGCAGTGTCGTAATAATCCATCAACCCAATACTTAAAAAGGATTGTTTTATCCTAATAGTAGTGTTAAGAATCAACTAAAAATAACTATTATTACTGATAAGTGAGGTCTGGTTATAGGGATCCATCGGAAAGGTAGTTTTAAATATTTGAATCCATGGTTGTGCTTTGATTAAAAATAGAGTTGTCATAGGGAATTCAAATTTTATGTATAGATTTTCAGTGTCCTTTATAAGTTTTAGTGGATGTTGAGATAGGTGATCTATTACAATATTTTCCATTCCATTGGTATCATTGATAATAATCATAAATAGTTTCAGAAACTGGATCCACCATGTCAATATGGGTTTGGAAACCTTTTTATTCATAAAATATCATATGTCATCATGGTCAGGGTACACAATTACTATAGAAAAAAATGATGAGAGTGAAATATCAAAAAAGAAAAGACAACTGATATGAGATTCTTCTATACTGTGGTATATTTCAATTATTCTTCATTTAGTGTGTGACTGGAATAGAATATCAGATAATATATGTTACCGACTCAATGTCCTCTTATAACGAAACAATAAAATATATAATGTCTCACATTATCTAAAATTATTTTTCCCTATATGGTGAAATGATTAAAAGATCAACTACTAGGATTTTATTTAAAGTCTTGAATGCCTGCTAAATTGATTTAGGGATTCAAAACTATGTCACTTTGACAACATGTGTTCCAGAGGGTGGGAAACTTTCAAAAATTCATTCATTTACCACCAATAGTATATAGAACATCCTAGAAATCTTTTTATAAATTTGTCTATTGAAGGATCTGTTAAATATTTCATCACTTTTATTTTAGTGGGAACCACTTCTATTCCATCCACTTAAATTCTAGGTCCCATGAATATTCCTCATTAAACCATGAGGTGGAATTTTCCCAAAATGGAACCCAGAATTTCTCTAAATCAGTATATGGACAAATTAATATTGATTATGCAGACCCCCAAATATCTTCCATAAACTAAAATATAGTCCATGATTATTTCTATTAATTCCTCTTAAAAATAATGGAATATATGTGTCAGGAACCTTTGAAAGGTTGTCATTTAATAAATATATAATAATGGACATGTGTCTATTGGTGGAGGTACCAAATGGATACATGAATATTATTTTAAATTAATCTTCTGGGTTAACTACAATATGATTGTTTCCTGAATATCCATCAAAGAAATAACAAAATTCTTTTACATCTAGTTTCTCCAACGTTTTATCCATGACGGGTAGGTGGAAATTAACTTTCTAGCTTTACAAATTTAGGTTTTATTAATATATACGTAATCTTCATCTAGTGATGGAGCTATTTAAGATTAATTTATCTTCAACATATTTTTGAACTGTCAGAGCAGCTTTATTTAGAATGAAATTTGAGGACTCGCCCATTTGCTATCTGAAATTAATTTTTTTTTCTATAATGAAGAATTTATGGTACTTATTTCTTAATGATAAATTTCATTGGTGGAATTATTTTCCTCTTGTATTTTCTTTTTGGTTTGATACCTTCCACTGGAAACATTTTTTGTGTGCATAAAGAGGGATTGATCCCTTTTATATCATCGCCCACATACTATGAACTACCCATGTATTTGTTGTAATTTAATCAAATTTTCCACTTGTGACTATGCCTAATATTATTTAATAATGATTAGTAGTACAAAATCAATATGTAGAAAACAATACATCAGTGCTCTAGGGAGGAGTTTTTGTTCCTGTTTCTGTTCCTCAATGACCGAGGTCATTAATGGGAGGATACTATCCTTTGTAATTGGTTCTATGTAGTTTACTTCCTCTAGTTCATACTCATTATCCTCATCACGGGGAATTTCATCACTTTTATCATTTATCTTTTAGTATTCATCACTTCTATCTATGATAAATACATCTTGGTAGTCAAAAAATTATATATTATATTTTTTTTCAGGTTAAACAAAACATGTTCATCACATACTCAGAATTTTACTATTCCTTGATTTACATCAATCAGTTCTTTCCCAGATTCTATGAATGTCTCCCTATAGTGAATTAAATACACCCATCATCTTCCCTTTCTACAATAATAATGTTATCTAGAAAAAAAATAAATTTTTGAATTTGACTATGAAATCGTTGAATAGTCCTTAGGAATACATTATTGATCTGTCATCTAATTAGAGTTCCACTCTGATTTTTTTGGGTTCCTCGATTACTAGATTTTGGAATAAACTCTCCGACCTAAGGATCATGCTTGATTCTATATCGAACATGGATCTTCTAATGTTACATTCTCTTATTGTTCATGGGATAGAGACTCTCCAAGACTCTCTCATTTCTAGTTGAATTTTAGGATGATAAATAGCATATAACACTTCATTTAATTTATTGACCCCTAGTTCATCCATTTTTATTTTATTCTAAATTATTTCCTTATGAAATTTTACATAGTAATTAATTTGAGTGAGAGAATCAATATATAAAATGTTTATGTGAAATTGATTGAACATATCTAAATATTTCTTATATTGTGCTTCAATACATACTTTCCTCATTATTTCTAGAAAATTGAGATATAATTTATCTGGTGGTGGGGTAAGATAGACATCTTCTTTGGGTTTTCCTTCAATTGGGGATTTTGAAAAAGGTTATTCTTCTCAAGGTATCTCTGTATTAGTTTCTGTTTTTATTCATCAATTTTTTCATCTATGGTTGTTTTATTATTCTCGATTCCTTATAATTTTTTCTTCTCATATGCATTGTTTCTAAAATTACATCACATTTCCACTCCATAGAACAATTTTCTTTTCCACTTCTCTATCTGGAATTATTTCTAACAGTGTCTTTCAGATCTAACCCATTTGGTGCTTGAGGTTATAAAGAGTTGACTATTGATTATGTATTTCAATATATTGGATGATCATCCACTAATCTTCCTTTTTAAAAAAGTATGAAAGTAGATCATCTATCATTTTGGAAGTGTAATGAACAGTTTTGAAGGCCTTGGTGGTGGTGGTTGAAATTATTTTTATACTCTAGGATTTATGTGTTATCGTTTGACTTCTTGCGGTTGTCTAGGAAAAGGATTCATTGGCATATATATCAATGTTACTTGGTTCCAGAATGGTTCCTAACCACTTCATTACTAGATGTAACATCAATTATTTTATTTTAGTTTTTGAATGGTCCTCTATAGACCAAACTCCTTTGGCTTCTAAAATTGTTTATTTTTATGATTGTAATGAATGTTTGTATAAACATCTATTTTTTTCAACAACATTATTGTAGGGTTTATATAGGTGCGAGCCACTACATATTTCATTGGATTATGACTCATGGAGAGGATCAGGAGGGGGAGGTGGTGCAATATGTAGTTCAAAGGATTACAACTTCTTATTTAATGCCTCTATTAATTTATCTAGTTTATAATGTTATCTAACTCAGTTTCTTCTATACCAGGTGGTCCATGATCACTCTTCTAAAGACTATAATTATGGGAATCTTCATCCCAAATTCCTCGCCCTACCTTGGGTGTTTTAAACATAATTTTCCTAGAAACAATGACATATTTTATTATTCTACAACATATCATTTAATGTTTTAGGCTACAGTCTAATTAAACCTATTTTTTCAAACTACACATTATACTAAAACATATTATAGTGACAATAAAGGGTCGATCCAATGAGAATTGAATACTATGGAAGTAACTAAGGCTTTGAACACAACGTATAGGAGTCTTCACAAATTTATTATCTTTGGGAATGAACTATATCAAAGGGATGAGTTATTAAGATCATATGGAAAATATGTATCGATATCAATTTTGTAGTTCAAGTTAAAATGATAATCTTAATCCAAACATGGTATGGTTCTAAGGATTATGCTGTGAAGAAAGAAAAGGTTACTAGTTTTCTATATAAACACAAACTAGATCTATCCCAGAGGAAACTATTCCTTATTTTAGAAATAACTACAACCTAGATGCATTAATCTCATATTCTAAGGAATAATGTATTATAGATTATTTCTCAAAACCTATTCTATTCTAATCAGGTCATGGTCGTTCATTCATCCTCCCCATGGTTAGTGTTTCATAAAATAATTAGACAAAAATATTTCATAATATTATTACTATATTTATGTTTTCAAAGTTTATAATTAAATATTCATTAAATTCATACACCCCTACTTATGATCCCTACCCTAAGAGGTTTATCCACTCATTATAGAATCTATTAATTGTGGGTAATGGGTTTAATGCATAATCAATGTTCCTATAACAATTGAGAATAGTTAATTAAAGATCAGTCTTTCAAGAATAATAAATATAAAAAATGAATCCATCCCAACATTAACAAAAAAACATTTCTGAAATAATAATAGGGAACACAGCAGGGGTTCATCACCAATTGGTGATTGAGATATAAAACTCATGAAAGATGGAATATAGATGTAAAATAAAGAAGGTCACTTTTTTTGTTTCATTAAAAATGATTTAACAGATGAAAAAAATAAATGAAATGTATGAATGATTATTTGATGGATAAATGGAAAATAAATATGGAAAAAATGAGAGGAAATGGGATAGTTTTAAACACGTTGAACCTTCTACCACTACACTCCTTCTGGAATTAAAAAATCCAAATATTCTGTTATGTGTAAAAAATTTAACATCATGTATTTTTCATCCAATATTTTCTTTATGGATTTTTAATCCATCATGAATATCACTTGAATCAAATCTTTTGTATTCTATATCTGTAATTTTTACTCCATTCGCAAAGTGTAACTGGTATTTACATCGTGTTTCTATAACTATTCAGGGTCTTCAATGATGGATTTTAAAATCAAACGTTATGCAACATGTATTGGTGAATCACATCATGTAATATTTTATGGATAATAATTCATTCACTAATAGCTTCAAAAATTTTGTATACACTATGAAAGATGTCTTCACACAATTTAAATTACTTTCATAATGAGTAATGATGCTTATTTACACATTTCGTCATCATTCTCTTTGAAACCTCAAATGCCTATTTCATCTAATAATTAAAACATAACTGGTGAATTATTGAGTAAGACATGAATAATACTTAATAAAATTATTGGGACATGTGTATACAATTTCATCTTATCACTTTTATATCCTCAATCATGAACATATAAACACTAATCAGGCTTACGTACTACCTACCATCCCCATGAAGGATGTAATTCATCTTTCATATTTAACATTACTAGATTACTATATATATATATTATGTGAAAAATTATGGAAATTATGTAACCCAAATCAATGTAAAAGGACGAAAATTACTAAACGAAATCATAAATGTAAAAAATAAAGCAATTATAACCTAAAATGTTATTTTACCAGGGATTTGATAAAAAATAGAAAACATGTGGTTATAAGAAAATATTATGTGGTATGATACATATGTTTATTTTTTATTAACATGTGTAAAATAATTTTATATTTATTAGATATGAGGTCCAAAAATTTAGGAAGGATGACAATACTATGGTAAGGGATTTTTTTTGTCTCAAATTTTCTTCATCGTGACATATGTCATGTTATTCCCCAATCTTATTTTATGAGGTGTATATAAAGACACATTGACATGTTATATAAGGAATTTATTTATTCTAATTTTATTTAATGATTCATTTATTTTTATTCTTTTATATGGATTATGATTCAATAGTTACCAATAAATGTAACAGGTTTTCATCTCAATAGTATTTTTTGTCGGAAACATGACTTATACACAAAGTTTTTATCTTGAGTAGTGTATATACGAACAATGAGTTTAATTTATGATATATATCTTGAAAATATTAGATCTAAATATATATCTAATTTTTTTCTCCCTCGTGGTCATTACGAATAAAAATTTACCAAAGTGGTAAGGGCTTCATATTACAATCAAATTTATATCGGGTTTGTTTAAAATTATGATTTTGATGATCAAAATTTGTTATATTTTTTTTTTAAAAAAATAATGTAATTTATTCTAATATGGTTATTTATTTAAAATAAATTATTTCCCTCTATTTTCCTCCATTTATGAAGTCGTTATTCCTAGATAATGATCTTAATGAAAACCGACTTTATTTATCACTTCAGTTGAAATCCATTTTTAATCCATATACATGTTTTCTAATTTTTTTTAAATAATGATTTACTTTTCTTATATGATTGTTTAAAATAATTTTTACCCTTTTATGAATTTTTAAAAAATATTTATAAATTAACCATCATGTCATTTCCAAAAAAACATGGCTTGTTTGGATTTTACAGAAAATATGAATGGAATCTTTGTTTTAGCATTTATGACATCAATAGAATTCCCCACCATCATGTAATATCTGATTTTCGGTGAAACATTCCATCTCAAAATCTGAAAATAATGGGATATTGATCATCGAAAATGGGGATATTATCTTTTGTTTTCCTAAGTGGAGTCGATGTATTCTTGGGTTCTCTTGTTATCACACCCCAGGTATCTATTTAAGTGAAGCACAAAGACACCATGTTTCTATTAATGATTTAATATAAAAGAACTAATAAGCTATCTTTGATTTAATTAATCCCTCATTAGATGTATATATCTATGTGTTTACTGGCTTAGAATCTAGTTCCTTTTCTGTTAAAGACATTAGCAAGGAAGAACACCCATAGTTGGATTGGGATGGGTGGTGTGATAATCTGTAGAGTAAATTCATCCCTTCAAAAATAAATTTCTTTGTGTGGGGAATCTGGAATAATTTTCTTCCCACTATTAACAATTTACAGACTTTAAGAATACCTCTCATTTCCTATTTCCACTATTGTAGTTCTCATTGAGTAGAATCAATGCAACATCCCTTCTTTGATAGCCAAAGGGCCAAATGGTTGTGGACTAGTCTTTGTACATTCAATAGTGTGGGGTCCCAAAATATATTGAGTTCCAAATTTCTTACTCTATGGTTTCTTAGTGTCAAAAAAATATCTTTTAGATAAAGGTTAGAATATTCATTTTTATTGCAGGTCTCTATTGTTTATGGTCTTCTAGAAATAAGTCTCTCTTTGAAGGTTTTTTGTCTTCTAAAACATCTATTACATTTATAACTAAAACATTTATAGATCATCTTATTCACCAGTTTAAGAATTGGTCTTCTTACCCCATTTTACAACAGTCAAATTACATGGTATGTTTTATGCATCCTCTTGTAATCCCTCCCTTTGTCATTGGATTCATTGGAATCTACAAGCTACATGATTAAAACACAACACATATGGTACCTATGTTGTGGGTCGGATTAGGGGAGGAGGTCATGTGTAGGACTGTATTGGATATATTTTTATTTCATTAATGACCTATTTTGTTCATGGTGACATGGATTTGGGGGAGGAAAATTCACTGCTCGCAGGTATTTTAATATGTAAAGGGAACAATAATAGGCTTAGTGCTTTTGATATTGATTCCTTTCTTTTTTTCATATCACTCGATGGTAGTATCTCCACACCATACGCAATCTTTTATTAACTACGTAGATCAATGAATCTAATCTATAGAGGCAAAATTTTCACTCATACATGGAGGGATGGAAATAAATTGGTTAAACTTATTTCATCCCAAGCTGCAACATAAATTTTCATCTTTATATTCTCTTGTATGGGTTATTTTCCTCATGATGGTGTAATTTTTTTTATTGAAAATTCTTTGGGTCATCACTATTATAGAACCCCTTTATGTTTCTGGATCCTCCTAGCCCTGGTGTGTGGGACTAGGTTTCCTTCTCCTATATTAAAAATTATGATTATAATTAATGAAAACCATTTCATTTCATCATTTCTAATATGATGATTGCTTTATGATCTTGTGGCCCACATATGTATGAATTGAACTGTATGGTGGGTGAGACCTATATTTTCCAATAATGCATTAGGTAATTATTGCGATCTCATGGGATAAAAATGAATGGAATGGGGGTGACCTTTATTCAGTAAGGGTCTTTTTCCATTGTGATAGTAATGGTAGACAACCATGAATACTCTGCTGGATTGGAGAGTGAACCAAATCCACTATTATAGTCTTATGATTGAACCTTGAATAATATGTTGGTTTGGGTAGTGAACCCAATCCACTATGACATTCCTGGAAATGATTCTTGAAAAATGAAGAAATTTATTTCAAACATTTATGTGTAAGCCACAAATTTATGTCTTAATCCAATTTTATGTTCTCATGGATCATGTAATATGATTCTATTACGATTCATGTCTTTTGAAATACCATGATATATTTTTTTGACTAATTTTAATTATATAGTACATGTATGGTCTTTATAATTTATTATCATGTTACAGTACCCTTAAGATTATGTTTTGTTGATTTCTCCCTTGTTTATCCTTACTGGGCATCTAAGCTCGACATTTAATATTTTTTCCATTCCCCAGGTTATGAAGAAAGATATTATGTTTGATGTGTATAATAAGGGTGTTAATTTCGAATAATTTAGTCGGAGATGATGTAGTTCCCTTGTGAACTAGTTTTTTATGATTCCATGTTTTCAAAGACTCTAATCCATTATGATCCACAAGAGTGTGTTTTTTTCAATTCAATTAATTTGAATAAAAAAAGATGTAATGTCAATCTATTAATGCCTGGTTCACTACATATGTGATTTATGAATGGGATCAAGATACCTCAATTTTATTATTTAGGGAATGAAAAAACATGAAATGATAAATAACAAAACATACATAAAATAGTTAATGATGTATAAAAAATTATAGATTTATTTTGACCTCTAGTACCACATGAATGTGTTGAATATAGAAGAAGAACCTACTGATTAGTTGTCAAATCGGAATACCTCAATTTAGATGAGTAATCCATGATTTAAATGATGATAAAATTCATGACCAACATATTAAATCTATTTAAGATTGAAATATAAATTGGATCCACGTGAAAGGGGATCATTCACACAAATTTATAATTTATGAAAATTTTATAATTACCATAGTATTAAGAATTAAATATTTATAAAATAAATTTATAGATATACTATTGTGTATTTTATATAATAATTTTTTTTCTTACAATGCATGTCTATCATCCATCAAACAGTGATCTAAACATGCTCCTATAATCTTTTAATGTAGTTGTTGGAACTCCAAGTGCTAGCATGCATATAGGAATCCACCTGTGTTGTTAAAATAAAACACAACACAATCCTCTATGGGAAAAGTATTTTTCATGTATCACATTCTTATTATGGGAGATAAAAAGGTAGTGGAGGTTTCTTGGTGTTGAAAGAAAATGTCTCGAGTGTTCTTCATTAGAGAGAAATCTAAAATAGAGAAATGGTTGGGCATAATAAAATTTACCTAAGAAATTTTTTTATGAATGAATATATAGAGATATGGTTATAAATTAATTATTTTCACAGAAGAAACATATTTAATATTATATTATAATAATTCATTATGATAATAATAATAATAATAGTATATTTATTACATGGAATGTGGAAGCTAACTCATTATTAAATATTATGTAAATAAATATTTAAATTTGTTTTATTATTTGATATTTTACCCACATTTCATTATCAACACTACATCTATCTTGTTCAATCCACCTTAAATAGTTTTTTCCAATCCTCAAATAATAAATATTATTCATTTGGTAAATAAGTATATATTATATTTATTATCTAGTGAAAAAATATTTGTTTTCATATTTGGGAAACTATGAAAAATGTTATTTAATAATAAATATGCATTATTAGACTAAAAATAAATATATGTGATCAATAAATCCAAAATAAATATTATTTATCATTTCAAATAACATATATTTCAAATTTTAAGTATTAATAATCATTAACTAATATCCTAGGAAACACACATTGTGTGACCCTAATTTTTGTTTCTTTAGTGGCATTAGGAAAGTTATGTTAAACACATTATGGATGTATTGAAACATATAAATACACACTAGAGGAAGAAGTAAATGTAACAATAATGACAACCTTATATGAATTCTCTCTTTATAATATAATATATTTTCTTTAATTTCTCATTGATGTAGTTTAATACTTGTATCATCAACCAATACTATTTTTATTTCATTAATTGACACTTAGAAATGAACATGTCAATATAACATGGCCATGAAATTTAGTTTAATAGTTTTATTCTATTCAATCATCAAATATATCAACATATTAAAAAAAATAAAGGAAAAATTGACCCCTAACTTATTTATTACTAACATATCTCTCATGGTGAACCCATCATACCCATATTTCAAATGAACATATATAATCACAATTTATATTAGAATATACAAGTTTTTCACACACAATAGACATTAATAATAATTAAAATGTATATTAATCATTACATATGTTTTCATATAGAAATATCTAGTAAGACGCTACTTATGGAATGTTTATTTATGGGTGAGTTCTCAAAATATCTTCTCTTGGGGATTATTATGTGTGAACTTCATGATATAATGACTCTTAATATTATAAGTACTCTCATCTTATAGTCAATATAATATATCTCCAATAATAGAATTTTATATTAATGTGGAGAATATTTCGTGACATCATCATAATAATCCTAGGTTTTCATCATAAAAAATATTTTTAGGATATTATCAATGTGATATAAATTATAGTACATTCTCACATTAATTTATCATATATTAGAAATTAATATGTGGTATGTAATTTATTATTCAAAACATGGAAAAAACAGGTAATCACATGTACAAATAAATTAGTTATATAACACGAACATTAATCTGTATTAGTAGCTAACATTGACTTATGTTATGATTCCTAATTTTGGTTAACATTTTATATTTTTCTTATATATTTGATTTTAAATTTCTATTTTACTCAAAATTCTTATATTGTTCCCCATTTCTCATAATTTTTAGATCATATTCATAATCTACAGTATTTTTATAAATTTTTGAGGCTATATGTATTCTTATCATGCCTTTGGGAAAACTCTATTGATACCATGTTATTTTTAATCAATTATTTCCCCATGTTCATGTTTTTTTCTCATTATTATTATCTTACCCTTTTTGTACTTTTTATATGTTTTTTACTTACCCAAAATTTGATTGCATAACTTCAAATGTTTTCAATTTCACAAGGGAAAATATTCAAATTATTTTTATGAGGAATTATAGTTCAGTGAATTTTATAAAATATGTTGATGAAATAATTTGTAAGAATACATTTTTATAGATAATTTCTTATTTCACTGATCCTTTGGGATATGTGATTATATGATTAATTATAAGATGTAATTCTCATATTCTATAATTCACATAATTTTTAATGTATATGGTGATTTGGTAAAATAACATGGCATCTGAGTGGGTTTTATTTATTTTTGGTATTCGGTCAAGAAGTGTTATGTTACCTAATTTATAGAAACCTCTCTTAAAATTGAATTTATGATAGGATGAAATAAAGTTTATTTTGATAATGTAACCCTAAATTTGTATTTTCTTATGATTATTCTATAAAGATATTACACATTATTAAAAAATATTAAAACTTTTTGTTTCATTAATGATTAATGAAAAGAGAAATTGAGTTAACATTTAGTGTGATAGAAAATATAGTAGTTTTTTCCAACTAGAAACTACTATGATGGGAGGTGGAGTACAATATTATATGACCATTCTCACTCTGCTTTCTCATGAGATTAATTATATCTTCAAAATTATTAAACTCTCAAACATTAAAATTAAAAAACAAATCTATATTGAGTCCTTTATGAAACAATATCTTCATTATTTAGTGTCCCATTCAATCCACTGGTTTATATGAAATTGATTAATATAATGGAAATTTATTTTTTATTATTTTGTTCATAGAAACTGAAAATTACGTTTTTGGTTTTTTCAGTTTTCTATGGTGAAGAGTGAAAATGGTACCATCCCATTAAGAATTACAGGAAAACAATTGAGTAAAATATAATAAATGGGATATGTTTAAGAAATTATTCTTCAAAAAAAACATTTCCCTCAAAAAATAACTTTGTAATAGAGAGACAATTCATAGAACTAAAACAAAAGGAGGATGGATCCATTGGTTATAATAAATCCAACATCATGAGACTCAAATTTTAGGACACTATTTGTGTTTTTTTACTAGGTGGCCTTAACCATTAACTTCAAATGTAGTTATATATAAATTCCATTAGTACCTACTAATAAATTATGAAATGATCAATTGTGGTTGTAATATAGAATACAAACTACTGTTGTCCTCATAAATTTGTTGATATGAAAATAAAAATTTACTTTCATAGAAACTCAAATGAAATATCACATAGAATGAAGAATTATTAATCAACTACATGAAAAAATGTTAGAGGAAGCAATAGAGAAAATTTCAACTAGTGTAAGGAATATTTTTTAAATTTTTTTAATCTAGATATTAAGAACAGGATTGGTAAAGAAATGTGAATATACCAATTAACAAAATTGAGGTGGAAAAGGTCATAAGTAATTCACCACCCAAACTTAATGATTCTAATTCATTGATATTAGTAATTATTAAATCTAAAACAAATGTAAATTAAAGATGATAGAGAACAGTAACCTTCAAGGGATAGTTCACAATGATAACCCTATAAAATCTCTACCACTATTTTGGATTATGATAGTGAATTTAATAAAGTAAATCTTATTAAAATATATAAATTTGATTGGATTATTTGATTCTAGTTATTTAAATTATTTTTTATAATTAATGATTTCCTAAATTATTGATTAATCACATAATGCAGTAGATATTGAAATACTGGTGAAGAAACTATGTGGGGAAATGATTGTACTCATGGTGTATAAATCACCACTCATCTATTTTTTAAGAAGATATTTCTTGGAATATTTATTGTGTTCCCTTTAAATAATTCTATGTGATACTAGGAATAGGTTATTTCTCACAATAGAGAACTCCTATCACCAATAATATAAATAAATTTCAATTCATATCCTAAATCACCCCCATTATTTAATATCTATGATAACAAGCTCCCTTTGGAACTAAATCCAATAATTTCGGTATTGGTACCAAATAATGATGTATTTACATACTTAATGGTTGGGTTTGAAATAAAAATTATAGGTATTACATTTATTTAGAATTATTGTTGGGAAACATTTTTTCATGTAAGACCTTGAAAATTTTCAAATTATTTTTTCAGAGCTAGCCACAACGAAAACATGTGATTTGGTGGCCTTGAGTTCTAAGAATTAATTATATAAAAATATTAAATATATTTTATATTTCATGCACGCAAATTCTAAAAGAAAACAAGATAACCATTAAATGGATGGTTATATCAGACATTTGAGACCACATTTAAGTCTAAAATGTGATGTTTACACTGGGTGCGACATAAAATGAGTTGGTGCATGATGTTCGAACCCCTCTCATGTTGGTGGTGCATTTAATGGATGAATGAATGAATTAACTAATTATTTATTATTTTTCATTAAGGAATATAGCTCTATAAAATTTAAGATAGTCCAATTCCTCAAGGGTTATACATATAATTCATAATCACCAGTGAGTGATATCTTCCGCTTTCCCTTGGTGAATCACCTATAATGATGAAAAATATCTAGATCCAATCAGATCAGGATGCAATTAAGGCATGAGGTTCCTTAAAATCATTGAGAAGCACATTTTTCATCCGCGAATGATATAGAATTGAGTTAGGAATTGTTATATGTGATTTTCTTCCCTTTTAATTAAATTGATTCAGTATATCATTATTTATTTTGCGATCTTCACCCAGTAATGGCCTTTTCATTAGACTGAGTACCGAATTTCAATTATTTATTCATTTTTATCACCTTGGTTTAAAAATTCTTGATCGTTTTACCAGAATTCTTGTCCAATGATTCTTAAACATTGTTTTTTGGTGTGTTTCCCCTCGTTTCATCGTGTTATTTTACTATTGGATTCCCACGGTCCCAGTTCAACCTTTCCAAGAGGTATCAAGCACGATCAGACCCTTGTATTCAAAGCGTATTTATGGAATAAAAATAAATCAATGATCTAATAATCAATATATTATTCTTATAAGGAATGGGTGATATTTTATACATTTTAATATCACGAAATTTAATTTGGAAGGATTCATGTGTTCGAGGGGTGTTAGGTTTATATTAAGTTGCTCGAAATCACAATAAGATCAAATTTAAATCTATCGATGAGATGAAATCCATAAATTGGTGATGGGTCCATGAATTTCAACTCACGATAGGGGAAAAATGAATGTATGGACAATATTTAAAGGATGGAAATTAAATCTGGGATTTCTATCAAAATCATCACTAAACATCGTGTTCCAAGATGAACTCAAGGCATGTAGCCTTTATGTGGTGGTAGAAAGGGTTTGGAAACTCGTAAAGATTGAATAAAATGCACCTCAAAAACATGATGTGTATTCCACCCCATGTGAATATGCCATGTGATGGATCAAAAAATCATAAACACACTATTTTCCATGTAAAAAACATTGGCAGATCACACAGGTGCTACCCAATGTGGATCGGCAAATCGTGTACCAAAGTACATGGAGACAAGGTCTAGTACAAGGACATGATGAAAAGGACACGACCTCTATCCCATTTATCTAGTACATGACATATAATCCACCTACATGGTCTGTACTACTACATGGTATTGGTGTGTGTGCTAAAAATGGACATGTTCAGGTGGAAGATCAAGACCACGTGTCATGTGGGTCCCCTCACACATAGTGCACTCTTTGATCTATTCTTAGAAAACTTTTATCACCCATATATATTTCTTTTTAACACACATTTTTTTCATAAATAGCCAATCCAGAGTGTTTTTATACATAGAGTGTTGTGGTTTCCATGTTTGTGGATTTAAAGATACGATATTGAATTTTCCTAGATCAAAAACTTTTGAGGTGATTCTAGATGATGGAAGTGGCTAGGTAAGATCACCTGGGGTTTACTCTAGAGTGTAAACTTCCAGTTGATCTGGGAATGGGTCCTCAACAACTTCTATAGTGTAACCCTCTAGTTGTGTTGGGTATGACTACTCTGCAGATAGTCGAGTGGAACACACCAAAAACGTGTGGAATGGGTCTTAGATGACTTTTAGATTAAAACCATTAATTTGGGTTGGGTGTGGATCCTCTAATAAATCCTAGATTGGAACCCTCATATCAGCATTGAGAATGGGTCCTCTTTATGATTTTAGAGTGGAACCCTCATGTTGGGCTGGGCATGGGTCATCTACCATCTGATTGGAAGCCTCCTATTTTTAATTATATGGGTCATCTAATGAAAATCTGAGTGGAACCCTCCATTTATACTAGAAAATGGGTCCTATACCTAGAAATTGTGTCCCCTTTACTAAAATGAACAATTATAAAACACAGTTTGATATATATTTAGAATCATGAGAAAATTAAACACTTTCCCCAATGATATGAATTTTTGAGACATGGCCAAAAGTGCGAGAGAGAGTTAGTTCTGCTTAAAGCGGATAGTATCAAGGTGTGGAGAATGAGATCCTTAGACTTGTGTATTGAGGGCAGATGCATGAGATTCCAGGAATTTTTTTATGGAATTTCGGAACTATAATATAATCTTCTTCTTAGGGTGAACTATGAGATAAAGATCCCCATAATCTCTTGTTTAGGTTTCCTTTTACTAGGAATATATATATATACTTTTATTGTATCCTCTTCTTGGATTTGGTTACTCTCCTTATAAGAGTGGAAAAGATTCATGGGGTATGTCATGTGATTTCCATGTCTAGGTTCTTGTTGTTGGATGACTCTACTATCCTAAAATAGGTGTAAAAGACATGATGAGTAGTTCATCTACTCACCATGTTTATCCCCTTGTGTTTGGAAAATCATAATTTCACTCTTGGTTTGGGTTGAGTTGTAATCTTTCATCATACCTTGTTCTATCTACTGCTTTCCTCTTCTTCTGTATCTCCTAATCCTCCCCCATCAGCTATTGGGGTGTCATAGAGGGTATTCTTATACTCACCACTACAAGGGATTTTTCAATACACATTGTGTATTCTTCTAAGTAAAGAAAGGTTTACCATGACTATAGAGGAGCTTCAGGATAATTAGTACTTGGACCACATATGGTGTTCGTAGAATGGGATTCAAGATATAGGTTCTCTAATACATTTACATTCCCCATTTTCTATCAGGTTGGTACACATTTCTAGTTGGTAGTGTATTTTTTCCATTATATTTTAATATACATAATGTACTTTTTTACTTTCTAGATGTTCATTCATGCTTGGATTACTTTATAGTGGTGTTTCAAATTTTTTTATTTACCTATGCATTTTTTAATATAGTTTATTTTTTTCATTTTTATAGGGTTTTATGTGAATGAATCCCCATGAGAGTTATGCCTTAATCATCTATCTTTGTCCCCTAACCAATGGAGGCGGTCTTGGAAAAGTTATGGCTTATGCCCCGGTATGGGTCGGTCATGATAAGTATACTGATGTATTTATCAAGGGATATTTTATCCCCTAGAATTTGAGGTTGGGTTTTCAATAATACTCATTCCTAGTTCAATTTAAATATTTAAGAGAACTTAAAAAAGAACCCCCATTGAATTTGATGAGATGAGGAAGAAACATCATGAAAATCTAGAAAAGGTTTTTATAAAACCAAATGATTCACCATCCCGTGTACTAGTCTTCATTATCATGAAGAAGTATGGATCAATGTTTCATTGAGTTTATTACTATGAACATAATATAAAATTGATCAAAATCATTTAGATTTTACCTATATTTATTATTTGATCGACTGATTTAGAAAATTAATATTTCATAAAATTAGATCATCAATCTGGACACAATTACATAAATTTAGTCATATAATATATACCTAAGAATGCATTTATTATAAGATATAAACCCCATTAAATCATAGTGATTCCCTTTGGATATTCAAATTTACCTTCATTATTCATGGATTTGATTAAAATAGACATTTGAGATTTCCATGGAAAATGTTTGGTAGTATTATTTTAATTATATCTTTACATATTATATAATAAATTAATAACCTGGATGGTTTTTAAATATTTATCCAAAAACAAAATGAATGGATATATTTCAATCCATCTTCCACAAATGTTAACTTTTTACATAATTTGTCATTATTTCCTTTTGGAATCCAAATAAAGGGTTTATTTGTGGGACCATAAAATAACAAGGTGACTGATGAATGACCCTGACAAACCAGTATGGAATAGATATACCATTTTCAAGGGATGGTGGTATATTATAAACCTTTTATGATAAATTTATCACTACTATCAAATCCACTAACTATGTTGACACATAAAGCATTAAATATCCTTTAGATGAAAGAATAAAGAAATATTAAAGTAGAATAATGTGAGTTTGGTCACTACATTGAAGGGATTTTCATAGAAATTGATTATTAAAAGAATGTATTTAGATATATACCTATAATAAATTAAAAGGTAATTGCTTATAATTCATTAAATTTAATTCACAATGAGAAAAATAACATAACACATGATCTAGAGGCAAGGAATGTAATCTTCACATTAATAATTTTACTTAATTACTTCTATAGTTAACATTTGTAATTACATACTGGTCCCATGATCTTAATTTCTATATGAATCAAACACAGACCAATGTACAAAGTAAGATTTAATCAAATACAATCATTCTTAAATATATTATAATCATGGTAAAGGAAACATCATTATTTATTATCTGTACTGAAGGGGTCATTCGACCCTCTCCTTCATGGGAATTTAAAGGGACCCAATCATTATGGATATTCAAATATGGGTATATAAATCAATCTATAAGGGTCAAAATACTACCATTTTAAAAAAAATTATTAACTATTAATTTATATGAAGATCTAAGTGGCCCAAAAAAATTATAGTGATATGAATGAGCGAATAAAATATTTAATGATCAACATTAATTATTGTATAATTATATGATTTTGAAACATGATATGTTCCCCACCATTCCAAAAAAAAAGAAAGAGATTTTGTAAGATTCATTTAGGTCATCCTTTAATATTCAGTAATGAATAAAAAATCCATATAGATATCATAACTGAAAATTATTTTGGGAAGAAATTAAGATATGAATTTTATAGTATATACATCAATTCTTGTTATTATTTCTTGTAAATTTTGAATGATAGAAATTCAATTAGTATAATGTAACTTATTATATAATGCAAATAGGAGAACACCAATATGTAACTCATCATCGACCCTCTTAAAACATCAAAAATAATAATTTAATCATTGTAGTGGTCGATAATTTAACAATTTCACCACAATTAATTCATATTCATTATGACCTCTAACCCACTAAATTATCCATGTTATTCATGAAGGACGTGGTAAAACTATATGGTGTACATATTTAAATTGTATCTAATCAATATTCAAGTATTATATTAAAATTCATGACGAGTCTTTGACATGATTTGGATAGAGATATGATCGTTATAACATCTTATCATTATCAAATAGATGGTCAATCTAAAAGAATAATTAAATCACTATAACGCATTCTATAATCATACTAAATGGATTTATAAGTTTTTTATAATCAATATATTCTTTTGGATTATCTCTCATATGGTAAAAGATTAGACTCTATCAACTATTCGGATCCATCAGATGCTCTATAAGAGATAAGATGAGAAAAATTAATATTATGAGATGATTTTGGAAATAGGTATTTGTAAGGATTTTTTCATGTTCATGATATTTTAGAACACATTTAAACTATTTAGAAAGACATCAATGAAATGAAAATTTGATAAAAGAAATATCTATAAAATCATAGGAATGATCTGTAGTTTGATGTTGTGGAAAATTTATTCTTTTGAATATATTCCTAGAAAGGGAATTATTATATTATAGATGAATAAAACTAAGAACGTTATATATATATTTTCCTTTGAGATTGTCAATTGAGAACGAAAAATAGTTTATCGCTTTTTTCGAACGATATACTTCTCATGGGAAATTATGTGTTCTATGTATCAATTTTGAATATGTACATAGTAGATCCAATTCATGTAAGAATGTAAAATGAAGTGAAATTGAATCATTGTCTATCTATATTATAAGGATCATTTTATTTTGATCATAACTTGAAAAGATAAAATTATCCAAAATAAGAAAACCCACCTTATTAATGTTTTTTTGGTGAAATCCAACATTTTAGAAGATCTATCTATACCTAAATAAATAATGCGTGAAAATTTCCTTCATCTATTTTCCTCAATGTTTTATAATATTTGAGGTAAAATTATTTATTTTTAGTAGGATGTCACAGCTTGTGATTTAATAATTTAGTATTCCAATAAAAAAATATTATGTTAAATAACATGTTAACATGAAACACAAATCTAAGGTTTCCTCTAATACATTTAATTGGGATAAAATATGTCAATAGTTGTTACAAATTATTCAATAGTAAAAATACAATTTGAAACATCATTAAGAATTATGCATAAAAAATAAATACATAAGAAAATAAAAATACCCTAAACATAAAATCTTCATTCATGTTTTTATTCTTTAAAATCATCACCCTAATTAAAACTTTGGAAGTAGGAAAAATAAATAAAAAAAATAATATATAAATTTTTTAAAATAAGTTTAATATATTTTTGTTATATATAACAATGAAATAATATTATTATTTATATCATCAATTAGATCATATAGTCATTTGCAATATACGACCATTTAGTTTATATGATAATTTTTTTATATAACCTTTAGAATTGTATGGACCATAATAATATAATTACACATAAGAATATATAAAGAGATAAATTATAAGTAGAAATATTTTAAAATATTATTTTTTCAACAAAGAAGTGGAATTTGTGGGTAATTGTACATGTAAGATCATTATAAAATATATATAGAATAAGGAAAATAATGGATTAAGTAGTGGGGGTATTCACTACGAGGATAATTTAACCAAGATTGAGAAATAGGAAATATTAATTGGATTTTCCCTAGACTATTCCCTTGTTAAACAGAAACATGTATGGCTTGAGAAAAATCATTTATGAGAGAAGTTCATGTTTCTGGAATTTATATTGATTTACATGATAGTTGAATCACCACCCATGACTTGAACCCTTTAATATTGTAATATTATATCTTATATATATATATATATCTCTTATGTCTTTTTTGTATAATTTTTAATGATTTAACCATTTAAACATTAATTCAATAAATTATATTTCTGATTTCATTATTACATGTATTTCAATATTAATATTTTATTTCAGAAATTATACTTCTCTTAGATAAAATAAATTAAATAAAAAAGATTAATGTTTAGATAATTATTGATAATATTTTATTAATTGATAGCAACAAATATTAATTAATTTGAGATAAAATAATGTAGTATAAAAAAGATTTATTTTTCATTGAATTATATATTTCTATATGATGTGTATTTTTATCTTTATAAACTAAATTTATCACTACTGAATATCTATATTGATGAAATTTATAAATAATATATATATATATATATATATATAATTTTATGTGATAATTTGTAATTGGAATGGAGTAGGAGTAGATTTTATTATTCTTAAGATTGTATTATTCAAAAAAATTAAATATGTGAATCATTTTTATTTAATTTATTTACTATCAGTTTTAGAAATATAATACTATAAAATCAATTTCAAATTTATATTAAAAATTTATAAATATGGTAATATGTTATTTTCTTTAGAAATAAAAAACTTTTCTTGATAAATGATGTTAACCATGATAAATGTGAAACCATTTCTTCCAAAGAAATGTTTTTTAGGAGTTGTACATTTAAATGTAAATAAATTAAATTGGTACATTCAAAATAATAAAATCAATGTAAAATGAAAACATATTAATATATATTTTAATATACCTTTATGTTTTTAATTTATTTTAAATAAGAATAAGAGTAATTGAGTCTTAATAATAATTTTTTCAATAAAAATAGTTTTCTCTATAAATTTTAGGTTTAATTTTATAGATAGTTATCACATATCTATAAATTGGACTTGGCTACATTGAGACATTATATTAATGTTCCATAATAGGGTCCAACTTTTATCTTTTATACAAAATAATTACAATATAAATTTATTTTACAAATGAAAAATTGAAAAAGGTAAATTATTTTTATCTAGAATTATGTTAAATTATATTAGTAGTAAAAATTATATATGTGAATTGTTAGTTTTGGGATTATGACCAACATTTCTGATAAATATTTATTTACCTAACTCACCTAAACATCAATTAATTCCTTCTTTACTATTCACCTAACTTATGTTTCCAAATAAATGACCCTTAATTTCACCTATAAATAGATATATCTTACACCCACTCCAAAAAACAATTATCCTTCAATTACATTATGAATCACTACTCATGATGCATCTCCAAGAGTCCTATACATAATTTTCAAACCAATAACAAAAATAAAGAGGCTTATTTCATTCAATCTAAGGTAATTCATTTTAAGAAAGACTAATTTCATCAATACAAGTGATGACTATTTATTATTTTCTTTCATTTACTTTATCATCATTATTCATCCTAAACCATAGTCATTACTCCAATAATGTTATATAAACAAAATTTTCCTTTTCTAAAAATTATATTATTATAATGTAACTCTCATATCAAACACATTAATTTGTTATAATGTTCTCTTTTTGGTTTTTTTTACCACATACAATAATAATGTTGTAATAAAAAATTCATGAATGATTAAGAAAACTTATTTAATATTAATATTAATTAATAATTATGATTTTTATAGATTTTAGTAATACATGAATGTAATTATATTTATTCTGAGTTACCAATATTTTATAAACTATAATATTATATCTTATTATATGAATATTAAATACATAACTTTGTGATATAAACAATAATGAAATTAGATTAATGCATTTGGAATCATGGATAAATATGAAACTATTTTATAATATATATATATATAACATAATAATATGTTATTCACAAATAGAACTCTTTATAAATATATAAAATGTAAAACATTTATTCATAGCCTGGGGAAATGAAACATTTAAAAGGGTGACCTCATATTCTCAGTACGGGTAAAAATGATGATATACATGATCACTTAAAAATAACATTATAATAATGGTATTAGAACATCTAATTAACGTTATAAAATCATACCATTCAAATCAATGATCATAATATTGATTCATGATATAAATAATTGTAGTTCATAAGACATGAACCATAAAAGAATAAAATAACATGATCCATCACAACATAACCATAAAAATAAATATATGTTGTTAGCATACACTTGAGCATAAAAAATCATTTCTTTATTCAAGGATCACATCCAACACAATCATAGTCTATTATTTTCACACTCTATTACATGATATCATTAGTCACGGTTCACTCTTTAGACATTCATAATTGAAATAGTCTATCAATGATCTAGGTTCCCACACAATTCCATTCCTTATTATCTCATGAGATATCCACATATACCAAATACATTGGTGGAAAATATATAAATCTTGGAAAACACCAATAATTGTCAAAATCTATTCATATGTGTTCCCTGAAGTCATAAATTATTCATCATATATCATATCATGTGGAAAAGTAACAAGTGTCATAATCATTTCAACTTTTCTCCAGATCATAAAACGTGGAAAATAATTTGTTTTCATAAATATACAATACTCATGATAATACACCACAGTTATAAATAATAATTATTGTGTCATTAGATTGTATCCATATTAGAGAATAATTCACATTAAGGGATGTTATTATAATGAAAATTCGATTAAAATATCAATTTGAATATTTCTTGAAGAGAATACCCTTTTCATTTTAAATACAAGTATTTGAAATTTAAAAAATTCATTACTATTATTGAAACTAATTTATCTTAATAAAACATTGTAAAATAGTAAATTAATCTAAAAACAATTACGTAGTCATGATTTCATAAATTTGAGTTCAAATTATGTATGCAATAAAAAAGATTTAATTCATATTTTTATTAAAAAGTCAATATAGCTATCTTGGGAAATGAAAAGACGATTACACTTTAACAAAATTTTAAAAATGAAAACATGGGTAAAATATATTTTAAAATTCATAGGATGGTATTAAAAACAATATGGAATAGTTTTTTTTTGAAAATATATACATTGATGAAATATGATTTTCGATCGAAGAGAGAAATGAAGCCAATTTTCCTTAAAAATGTTTTTCCTAAGTACATAAAGAGGGAGAATGAAATTAAAATATACAATATACAATAATATTCATATTATAATAAAATTCACCAGGTTAATTATAGGTTTTACAGGAAATTTTATCATTGGAAACTAAATCATAAATAGTCCTGATTAATAATGAGATTGTAACTTGAATCTCTTTCCACATTGGTGAAATTATAATCAAAACCATGTGAAGGATAAAAAATCACATGGATATCTAAATAATAGTGATTTTCATGAGAATAATCATAAAATAAATTCATTGGAATTATATGGAATATATAAAATAAAGATGTATTTAATGTGGAATGTTCCTTACAAAAATAAAAGTGAGAAACAAAATAACATACCATAAGTTTTACATCATTAAAAAATTATATTACCTAAATTATTATATATATGAATTCACTATAAATATATCTTATAATAAATATGATTATTATATTATCATATATTATCATTTTATAACATTTGAACAATGAAATTTATTTATTCCTGATACCAATCACTGTTTATAATTATTAACTCTTTCATTTTTCATGGATGTTTCAGAATGGTGACTATGATCCTTCTACATAATCATTATCCCATAACATCCATAATTTTAATCATCATATAAATCTAATATAAGTACAATATATATATACATTCATCTATAAATTATTGATAAAGAAAAAATTAATTACATCTTTCACAGAGATGGTTGGTCATATGTACTGAAGAACATCATTTTCAAGTTTTAATGGTTTGACTGAATAAAAAGTAAATAATACTTAATATCTCCGTAATCAATATTATATTATATATATAATATATATTCATTAAATATGTGATTATTTTCATATATGTAAAGTAGTAATTAAAAATGAATTACATCACTCCCTATAGATGACACATAAACACGTGCATCATTATCAATTTATAATTGAATAGATTGAAATATGATAAATAAAATAAAATAATTAAATAATAATAATTATATTGATAAAATATTATAAAAAAATTAAATCCCTCATAATAACCATCAATGAAATATCGATATGAAAAATTAATTGCACCGATATGTGTAGGTTTTAGTCCACACAAATGAATAAGTGATACATTCACTACCCATCTAACAGAAAAGTGGTTGTACATTAATATATTAATAATAAAAAGAGATTTAATTAAATTTATGAATCAAAATTTAATAATTCTTTATGAATACTATAGATTCAGATAAGGTTGAATAATAAATAAATTGTAAGAGGTTGTGTGGGAGGATTACTTCTTCTTTGATTGGACACCTTTAGATATTTTTTAATGAACTTTTTAATGGTATTTTAAGATTAAAACCCCTATAAATACTATATATGGATGTTTTAAAACAATTATTTAGTTGAGGGATGACCTGGATGGCTCAAGGAAGTGTAATGAAAAGAGAGGAAGAGGATTCCAATTATAAAGAAGGGAAATGATGCACATATAATCTCTTGAAAGAGATAGATAGGATAACTATATTACAAAAGTTAAAATATTTTTGATATCCACAATTTCAATGAAAAATATAATATGGTTGGAATATAATCATCCAATGAAATTTATATTGTCTTTGGTTTCATTTATCAAAGTATGTTTTAGTTTTACCCCTTTGTTATTAAATTTTAACATCAATGATGTTAATGAATATATAAATCTTAAAGGGTTATAATATCACTTATAAGTTAATTCCTATATCATAAATTGACATGGGATAAAATTCATGACTAGTTTTCTTCTTACATGTCCTCTTTAAATGTATTACACCTTTATATGTAATCTAATTAAATATTACTTTTCATAAAATATTTTTAATTACATTTATGACACTATTCATTTAATTTTAATTTAATCTTATCAAGATAGTTATGTAATTCAAATATAAATCCCTAAATATATTTTAATATTTTATTTTTGTCTAATAAATTCATGGCACACAATAATTCACCAATATTTTGTTACATTTAATAAATTTAAAATATTTTATTTTATTTTTCTTTTAATTTGATAAATTCACTACTGACATTGCATAAACATATAAAGTAATTAATTAATAATTATGAAATATAAATAAACTAACATGATAAAAAATTATTTATTACATAAATGTAACTTTTAGAACTGAAATTAATTTTATTTATCCTTATAAAAAATATTAATATATGTTACAGTCAAGAGGGTGATGTTTGGTATTTATCCTTTTATAAAAATAATGGAAATTACATAATCAATGTAAAATTGAATTACGATTCCATAATTAAAATATATATATATGATAATATAGCTTCTGAAGTCATCCTATAAGATAATAATTATTTTTGGAGAAATTTAAAGCCTTTTCCAAAATTTGAGACACTTTTTTACCTGTTTTACAGTTAATGATGTTGCAATAATTTTACAAGGTTAAAATTCATAATATAAAAAATCAAATATACCTATTTACCAAATTTGAATATCCAGATATAAAATAAGAAATAATTTTCCATGATGAAATTCCTATAAGTTCCATATATTCATTTTACAATCTTTAAGATCTTGTATTATTTCATTTATGTATCTCTCTATGTTTTTCATATTTTATATTTCGAGTATTTGTTTCCACATTATTAAACCTAACATGGAAAAAATAGAGAGGATCCATATGAATATAGTTTTGGAGAAAATGGCTTAATATTAAGGGATGTTTTTGTAACTAATAGAGTTCAGATACCATTGGGTCTAATGTTATCATGGGTTCTTAGTAAGTTAAGAATATGTAAATAGGGTTCAGGTTTTTTATAAAGAAAATGGGATGAAAAATATCTTTATAACATTTACACACCCTCTAAATGGATTACATGCCTTGTAATTGTTCAGGTGTTTTTATAAAATTATCCAAGTTGTTGAGTTTTTCGGTATATCCCATTAAAAATATTTACATAATGTGTAAATATATTGCACTCCATGGAATTCCTTGACATGGAATTTTAAACAATGTTGTGTGTTCGTGTTTTCATCCTAACTCACTAATACCTTCTCCTCTCAACACTAGGCCACCTTAGAGGCAATATTGGAGTGTCAACTTACCTTCTATACGTCCTAATAACTCCTTCAATCTTTATTAATTGGTTTTGGTTCAATTTCATACTTATCTTCCTTGGTTGTCCAACCAATGCCAATGAAATACGATTATTGTGTGTGTTGTTGGTTTTGATCAAGATTAGTTTGGATCTAGGATTCCCTTAGTGAACATCTACACCTTCTTCCCCATGGGAAATTGTGGATGGATTCATTTTTGGTTCATCAGTTAATGGTAGGGGGTCTAAATCATAACTATATGGTTTTATAATTTCCACGTTTATGCAATATTTTGATTTTTCCAACGTAATATTCACTTGAATAAATTAAATAATGAATGGTATTATTCATCTAATTATTTTGGTTTGAATTATATTCTATAATGGATTATTGCTACAAGTGGGGTGAGAGAACAATGAATATAATTGAATTGTCTAATGGTTTCAAGTGTCTTTAGGATGACATTAGGCCTTAGAAGATTACTTGATTAAAAATCCATATGTTTTCTCTAATTTATTATTTTTTTCACTATTAATAAAATTTGATTTAAATTGAATGTGGTATATGAAATATATGTAGTAATTTTCATAAATAACCATTGAAATTTATGATTTGGTATTCTGTTATCCCTGATGTATGAAAAACATATGGTCTATGCCTCTATTATTATATATCAAGCTCCACCAATGAACATGCGCACTTATATTCTATAAATATAATATTTATAAGGCTCCTCCTAGTCCCATCAAGAAATGATTATAATGAACAGTCTCTACCTAGTCCAATACGGTAATGATTATATAGAAATGACTCTGTTTTTTGTAATGTTTAAATGGATTTGAACTATATTATCGGGATTATACCATGGTTATATGATTTTGGTGGGAATGGTCATAAGACTTCCACTAATATATATCTATTTGGTTCCAAATTAGGTTATTTGAACTCGGTTGTATGTTTGTGGTTGGTATGTTTGTAAGATAATATTTGAGATATTCCATCATGAATCCAGAGCAGGTTGTTCCTGTGTTTCATTAATTTTTAAATATTTAATACACCAGTTTCATTCTTTATTGGATACACGTAATATCAGACAATTTTGTTTATACAAGGTGGCATCGACATACTTAGTTACACTCACAACCTATTTGGCCCACCGTTTAGTACCCGATTAGATTACATGGTTGCAAGTTTGTAGAAGGGAAAAGGACCATGACATTGATTGTTTCTTGATGGATGGGTGGGAGTTTCTAGGTGGTACCAACATGTGTTTTTGGACTAGTAACATTTTAATATTTTTTTGGACCTACTATTATTCTACACGTATTGTTTCTGGAATTGAATTTAGTTATATTCTATAACAACATTACATTATTCCATTATTATTTATTACTCTAACCAGCTGTATCATTTGGTTGGTTTCCACTATGTGTATAAATTTATTTCATTCATCTATATGGTTTATTTTTTCTATTATGGTGCTTCAAACAAGGGGGTATAAGCTGCCAACTATACATTTCACACCCTTGAATCAATCCATCAGCCTATTGAATAGAAGGAGGTGTGATTAAGATCTCATAACCAACCCTTTTTTCCCACATTATAGAATATCGAATCATGGGATGTTATAATGTGGTTTCAGGGGACTAGGTTTTATTTTTCTATACTTTACTGTTTCGGAAAGGTGAAAACAAGAATAGGACATTTTCAGACCATGTAATGAGCTTGTGTGTTGGAGTAGGTAAACCATGTACAAGGGAAAATCCAAGTTTCTGGGGTTGGTATTGTTGTTTTTGTTTTGTTTTTGTTATAGATGATTTTATTTAACATTGTGTGATTCATATATTATGTGAGGTTTTTGTTTTATGATGTTTTTCATTTCTTGAGATTTTTTACTTTAGGCCCAGTATGGCATCAGTATAGAATACAATAATCATAATTACCACATGGGTATATATTAACATGAATTATTCATGATAGGGTTATATCTATTTTTTCATGTAATATATATTTATACTGAGATATGATATAAGATATCTGTTTCACTGAATATAATAAATGATATGATTTTTCATGTTCAAAAACTTCTAATCTGTGTTTAGGGAAACCCAGAGTCAGTGGTTATCTATTATATTCCAGAATTATTGTTTGACCTTATTTTTTCTAGTTTTATAAAGTGTTCATTTTTATTATAGAGAAAATTTCTCCTCATCTTCTATGACATGAGAATCCTGGAGTAACAATATGTACGCTCTTAAATAACTGAAGTGGAGCTTCCTATAGTTCCTAAGGACTATATGGATGTTCATATTCATGACAACATACTGACAGTCTTGTTATCCACAGAAAGGGACACAATTTTTATCATTCCTAAAATGTATAATCATACAAAAGATATTTAGATGTCGCACATAGAAATTTTTTCTAGGTAGGGGGACCCTAGGATGGCATGTTTTAGATCGAGTCAGTATAGACAATATCCAAAAATCTTGAGACAAACATAGATATAAGGGTGAATCTTTTATAATGTAATCATTGTGAACCTACAATGCATTTGTGTGATATTCTTTAGGAAACTTGGTAGTAGGATAAGATATCCTATAAATATATAAATATGAAGTTCTGGAGCCATTTCTACCCTAATACATTGAGTAATAATAAATTTCATGAGATCATGTGTCTGACATTGGTGGGAATGCCAGTGTTGTACTATGTTAGACATTTCTCTGACATATAGTGCTTTTCACCATCGTTGGTAAATTATGAGATATCCAAGGTGATAATTTTTCATGATGACTTTCACTATGAGATTAGGTTAAAAGTAAATTTTTTCAGTTTGGGAAGGGTTCAGAACATTTATAACTAGGAACTCATCACCGAAATGAATCAAAGAGAAGTCCCAAGCAGTGGCTGGGCTATTTTTGTATGGAAATCTTGGAGCACTTATTTGAGAAGAAATAATAAAAACTATAATAGTTTCCTAGGAAATAGTTTTAAGATCATTCAAATTATTAGAAATCCATCTAAGGAACATGTTCCATTTTATTTCATTCAGTGCGGAATGATTGGCTAAAAATGACCATAGTGTCTTTACTCAATAGTTCAGTGTCATACTTATACTATATTGGGTCATCATAAAAGGTTATATGCAAGAATTCCATTGAAGTCCACTAGTATGAGATCAGGATAGGAACCTGAGTTGATAAGGGGATTAACTGCCCCTTATGAAGCTTGTACATGGAGTTCCACTGGCCATTTCGGCCGAGGTAGAGGATGTGGTACCCCAGCGCCTGAGAATTTGTAACATGAAAGGGAAATAAATCAGGGTAGTTATATTGGAGCCCATGTAAGGGGGAGAAATTTTCTAATCATTTTGGAGACTACTCTAGATTTCAGCGATGTAGAACCATATACCCTCAGATGTATGATTCTATTATCATTTACCATATCTTCTGTTATGTTTGATACATTTGAAAAAAATTAACTGATCATTCTAAAATCATTTTTTCTTGGTTGTGGAAATATTGGATTTTTATTTCACCATCAACACACCATTGGGAACATGGAAATAAAATACTAGATAATGAAAATAGTGTTTTATAGAGATAGGTGGTTACTGTTTATTTTTGGAAACATTCATGATAGAAAAGGTACGATTGGACTTGATTCATGGTGTGAATTTTTTGGTTCTATTCCACGGTCATATAAACTATTATAGAAGGATAGTTATCTTTTTTACACTATAAATACGTAGTCACTCTACCAATGGTGAGTGGGATTTATAGGCTGGTCATGTAGGAGCAATTCAATGTATAATGGATTTTTTTAAGGGCTCAAATAGTTGGTCTTTGTCATGATGATGGTGGAATGTAGTAGAATTATTTTTTCATTAGTGGTACATTGTTTCAATGATCTTTTTGTAAAGATGTATGGCATACTTCGCAAGATAGAGATTGGGTTCACGATTGAGCTGGTGATGGGAGGAGAGACAGTTTCTATCCCACCTTATTGTGTGGAACCGGTAGTGTGTAGGTAGTTCAATTTTTTTATTGAGGATCTACAATCTAAATACATCATAAATCCTTGTATATATCTTTCAGGTACTCCAGTTCACTTCGCCAAGAATGAGGATGAGTATTTGAGCTTTTGTATGGATTATTGGAGGTTTAACTAGACGATAGTCAATAACTAGTATCATCTTCTATGTGTTTATGATTTCTTTGGTCAGTTAAGAGGCGCTAAGATATTCTCAAAGATTCATTTGAGATCACACTACCATCAGTTTTGTGTGATACCAACATACATAAATAAGACTACCTTTATGAGAAGGTATGTATTTCATGAGTTCTTAGTGATTCTGTTTGGGTTGACTAACACATTGGAGATATTCATAGATATAATAAATATGATCATTCAACCATTTATCGACCAATATGTGGAGGTTATTGCTGATGATATCTTAGTTCACTCCATATTAAATGATGATCATATAAAACATCTTATAATGTCTTCAGTACATTTATAGGGAATCAACTTTACATCAAGATAACCAAATGTAGTTTATAAATTAATAATGTGCACTTCTTCATCCATGTCATCTCAAACGAAGGAGTGTCATTGGACCTAGTGAAATTCACAAATATTCTATCTTGGGAACATACAAATAGAATCTTTGATATTCAGAGACTTTTAGGTGTTTATGGTTATTATTGGATATTTATCTAGGATTTCTCCCATTTCACACTGCCAATGTCTATACTAACTATGAAAGGGGTGATTTATTTTTCTAATACATATAATAGAGATTTTCAGTAGTTTAAAGGAAGACTGAACATGAAACCTCTCATCACTTTACCTATATTGGGTAAAGCATATAATCTGTAATGTGATGCATATGATGTTTAAATTGGAGCAGTTACAAGGCAAGAATATCGAGTGGTAGCTTATGTATCTACAAACTGAGACCACATGATAGGAATTACCATACTTAGGATATATGGTTTGAAGTAGTGGTACGTGCCATGAGTTATTGGAGAAACAATCACTTGGGTTGAGTTTTATGGTATACAATGACCACAAGATCCATAGCTACAACTTTTTCCTATTATATATGAACCTTCAGTAGAGGAGGTGGTCTAGAATCTCTAGTATTTTTACATGTAGTTGGATTATATATTAGGTAATGGAAATTTCATTGTTGAAGACTTTATTTGGAAGACATAGGGAGATATAGAATGGGGGTCTTGTGATGAGTGGAAGATGATATCCCTCCTTCTGGACATGTATCAAGATGTTCTATATTCTCAAAGATGAGTAGCTATGAATTGTACATCTGTTATACCAATGATTTTTGACATGACATAGATGAAATAGTTTTCTAATCTAGAGGGATTATTTATATTTGAAAAGTTATATAGTATGGGTAAAACATCTGGATGGAATCCCAATAATGGAAATTAACTTCTTTTCTATTATAGAATATGGGTTCCTATGGAAATATGTTTGGAGCTGATGAGAGAGTTTCATATTTCCTGATGGGAGGGGTATCCTAGTTTGAAAAGGTTGTATCATGACCCTTATAGATTGTATTGATGGTCAGGAATATAGAAAAATGTATCCATATTTTTGGATAGTTAATTTGGTTGTCTTCATGTAAAATATGAGAATCAAAGGCCACCTTGTGTTTTGCGACATTTTCTTATTACTTAGTTGAAATGGGATGATTTCATATTTTATTTTGTGACAGTATGACCCAGGAAACCCCATAAGAATGATTATTTATGGGTTATTGCAGATCAACTGACTAACCTAGACCACTTCACTCTTATCATGGAAAGCTTCTTAGTTGATTATTTTAGAAGTCTTTATGTGGTAAAGGTCAATAGAATTCACACTGTTCTGAGGAATATAATTTATAAAAGAGATCCTTTTATCACTTCGTGTTTCTAGAAGGGACTTTAGAAGGATTGGGGAACACATGTTATTTTGAGAAAAACCTATTATCCTAAGACTAATGGTCAACTTAGATAACTATTTAGATTCTAGAGGATATGTTATGAGATAATGTTTTGAATTTTAGTAGTTCATGGGGACAACATTTGGAACTAGATTATTTTTCATATAATTATAGCTTCAAGGAATCAATCCAAATAGAAAATTTTGAGGCTTTGTATAGAAGAACATTATGTTTGCATATTTTTTCCTAGATGATGGGATGTTAGAACCTATTAGACCTATACTAATTTTGGATACACCTGAGCAGGTTCTGTTGATTAGACAGTGGTTGGTGACAATGAGGAGCATTCTTAAATTCTATGATGACTTTTATAGATAACCTATATAATTCATGTTATCTCATTTAGTCTTCCTTATATTTCCTCCAAGATTGGGGAAGCACCATATCATGATTCATGTAATGATAACACTCAGTTTAGTCCGTTATCTTGAAATTGTATCAAGGGTTGGTCGAGTGGCATATTGTTTATCCCTTCCACATCACTAAAGTTCCATGAAAGATGGGTTACACAAGTTATAGATACTATTATATAATTTTTAACCTTCCCATGTGATATAAGTAAAAGGCATTGAGTTTTGTGTAGATGCAACTGTTGAGGATAATCTTATATGGGTTTTGGTTCATAGTAAGAAGTATATTTGGATTATAACTATACCATTAGTTGGACTGTAGTGGTTTCATAGGAGAGTTCCGGAGAAGACATGGAATATGAAGACTAACAGTGAACCTAGTGGCTACACAAGTTCCCTATGATATCATAGTTATTCTTTGAGGATCTTGGGAATCCGTTTTTATATGGTGGGGATGTTGTAAGATACTTTCCTTTGTAGGTATTTTCATCTTTGTGTTTTATATTAATTTTTATTCTACATATGTTTTTCCTCATCTTTAAACCTAACAGGGGATAACTAAAGTGTATTTATAAAGTGATACTATTAAAAAAATTTCCTTAATGATATAGGATGTATCCTTTTTTGAACTTATTGATTTCACATATAAATGTGTCATGTCTAATCATGGGTTTTTGGTATGATGAAAATATTTTATGTGGGTTTGATTTTTTTATACAAAAAACATGATGAAAACCCATATTCATAACATTTATAATCCATGTAAATGGATTAGATGTGATTTAATTCATTGTTTTTTAATAATATAACCCTAGGAAATGAGTTTTTCAGCATATCCCCTGAAAAATAATTATAATTTGTCAAACTATATTGCATCTCATGTAATTACCTACAATATTATTGTAAAGTATGTTTCACTATATTTATTTTTTCTAACTCATTGTAACCTTCTACTCTTGGCCCTAGGTCCCCATATAGGAACTTCTTTTGGAAAAAACATCAATCCAAACATCCTTATAATTCCTTGGAGCCCTATTAAGTGGGGTTGGTCTAGTATCTTCCTTCTCATACTTGGTTTTCCAACAATTACATCGAAATCCATTAAAAGTGTGTATTATGGGTTTTTATATCATAATCATTTCTAATCAATGATTCTCTTGGAGATCGTTAACACCTTATTCTTCAAGGAATGTTTTCGTTGGTGGAATTAGTTAATCATCAGTTAAAGGTAGGGTGTTTAAATATTATCCCTATGGTTTGATAATTTCTATGTTTGTGTGATATTTTGGTTATGCGAATGTAATTCATGCCTGAATCAATTAGATAAAAAATATTATTTTTCTATGAAGTAATTTGGCTTCAATTGAATTATAACCTGGCTTATGGATACCCATCGGGTAAGTGATCCATGAATATAATTAAATTATGTAATGGTTTAAATTGTTTTTAGCATGACATGTTTCATTAGGTGATTTCATGATATAAAATCCCGATTTTGAGGATTATCTCATATTTTTAGAATTTTTATTCAATTTTGATTTAAATTGAAACTTCTATATGAAAGAGAAAAATTAATTTTCATAGTTATCAATTGAATTTTATGATGTGATATTGTGATAACCAGGTTTTATGGATGGACTAGTTTTCTATACTCAAATGATTATAAATTAATATTTACCCTAGAATATGAAGAGATATATGCTATAACACTAAAATTTAGTAGGCTCAGACCAGTATCATGCTCTAATTATTATTGTGAGAAGGTTATACCTAGTCCCATGTCGTAAATCTTATAGGTATTTGACCCAGATGATGAAATTATTATAGGTCTTTGACCTAGATGACTTTAACTATACCATGGTGATATAGTGGCATTTGGCATGGTCATAGGGAATGCTATAATATATTCTATCAGTGCATTGAATCATGTTAATCTACCTTCATTTTATGGTTATAGTTAGAAAATTTTTTAATACATTCTCGGAGATATTCCTTCATGGATTC
Source organism: Viscum album (assembly GCA_963277665.1). NCBI lineage: Eukaryota > Viridiplantae > Streptophyta > Magnoliopsida > Santalales > Viscaceae > Viscum > Viscum album. Next base: position 1,345,140,320 of record OY728148.1, on the reverse strand, counting down.
AAATCAGTTTTTCTTGTATTTTTTTAATTGTTAAATTAAATAATTCCCACATTCATCACTTTATTAAATACATTTCTTATCAAAAAAAATTTTAAACATGTTTTTATCGACTTACTGAGTTATACTCACACCATATTCGGGCCTCTATATGGTACATGACCAGATTATGTTGTTGTAGGTTTGGAAAATTGAAAATGTTCTTGCAATTGATTGTTTCTTGCTGGATGGGATGGAGTTTGAATACGGAACCAACATTCTGTTTGGTACCATGGTCTTTGGATAATTTATTTAAGCCTTCTAGTATTTTACATTTATTGATTCTAGAAAAACATTTAGTTACATTCTTGTATGTCATTATATTATTCCATTATTTTTTATTATCTTATTCCATTATATATTTTTGTTGCATTACACTATGTCAATAATTGGATTTCGTCTTTTTATATTGTTTATTTCTTCTCGTATGACACTTCATACACGGGGGTATAGTCTTACCACTATAAATTTCACATCCCCCCTACTAGTCAGCAGCCTATGGAATATGAGGAGGTTTTCTATGAGATCTTATAACCAACCATTTATATCCATGTGAGAGAGTTCTATATTAGAGTACGTTACACTATATTTGTTTAAAAAACAAACCCAATTTTGGAAAAAAAATATATTTTAACAACAAACTGTTTTTAATATTATTCTATTCCTATTAAAAACATTTATATGAATCTTAAATAATTATATTGAAAATATTAAATTTTTATTTCATTGAAACAATTCAATAATTGATATTATATTAATTTATTAAATTAAAAACATATTGTTCACATAAAAAATATATTTTAAGAAACATATTTATTTACAATCAAACACATTTATTTTCATTTCCAACCATTTTATGACCATTGAATTTATTTTAGGCATATTTCAACAATTCTTTTAATTTAGTTGGCCTTATTCACACTCTCTAATCCAATGGCTATGTAATAGCATCCACATATGATAATAGTGAATCAAAGTTTGGTTAAACATAATGGTGCATATAAATCAATCTATTAAGGAAATAAAATTTATTTGAAGAGAAATATTTCATAATACATTGGATTGATACATTATACCCCACTTAAAATTAATTTTTACTATGAAATTATATCACTATGATACAAAAAAATTGGGATATCTAATTTTCATGACACCCTCGAGTTCCCAAGTTTCTCTGTTGAATTTATGATTCCTCCATCAAAACATTATATATGTGAGTAGTCTTGTTCTCCTATAATTTATCTAAATGATCTATTATTTATATATGTTGTACATACTATTAAAGATGATGTTTCGACAATATAAATTATGATTTCAGAACATGTGATGGATCATTTATTGACTTCTTCAGGAGAGATACGTGGAACACATAATAAACATGAGATATGTTTTTTTTGAAGCACCATAAAATAGTCTATGTCCTAAATCAATTACGAATATTGAAGGGAATAAAATTACTAGGGCTCAAATTTTCTATCCTTCTAAATTTAATAAAAATTTTATATGGATAATTTCAATGAAATACCTTCTCAAAAACATAATATTCTAGATATCACTAACAATTGATGGCATAATTTCTATTTTGACTCTATAATACATTGATGTGATTCTAGATAGATCCAAATTTCATGCCCATCATTTCTCTTGAAATATATAATAATATCATTTATAAGGGCTACAAAAAACTAAAAAAGGAAATATATAATAAAAATATACATTAAATCCCTCAAAATATTTGTGACATTAGAAAGACCAAATGGAATAACTATAAATGAACTATGTCCATACCTTATATATTAGGCTTTTCTGGTTAAGTTTTCCCATTTGAGTCTAAATTGATAGTATCCAAATAGAAGATCAATCAATTAAAATACTAAACTCCTCATAATAGGTCAAAAAAGGCTTCCCTATAATGTGGAAGATAATTAATTTTCATTATGATTTATTAGGTTCATAGTAATAAGTATAGATTCATGTTAATCTATACTTCTTCTTAACAAAAGTAAAATTCCACCACATGGTGATACACTTGATAAAATGAGTCCCTTTCCATTAATCCCATATATTTGTTTCTATAAATACTATTACAAAATTTTCCCCACATTATATGGAGTCTTTAAGATACTTGTAACATCAGGTATGAGTTATATTGAAAAAGACACATTCTAATTCAATAGAAGACTAGTAAACTCCTCTAGATACATATCCACAACCTCTCATAAAATTGTAATATCTTCAAAGTTTAGTTTCTCTAAAATAATCTGATATAAAACCCATTTTGAATAATAATTAAGGCCCATATAATGGAAATAAAATATTTTGATGTTAATTTATATCATCGTATTTATAGATTATAATAGGTTCATTAAAAATATCGAATATGACTTTATTTCATAAATAATTTATATGGGATTTATATATAAAAATTAAAACCATTCCCAAAATAACATAGAATTAAACATGAGGATGAATTATAATATTTTTAGGAAGCACATTCCCAAAAACATTTATCAATGTAGAGCTAGAAACATTAGTTGTGATAATCATATAATTAAGTGTTTTTACTAAAAACTCAGCATCATTATATTTATATTATGAATTAAAATACTTTAAAAAAATTAGTAATATACATGAATCCAAATCACAAATCCAATATTGGTTATTTAAATATTTGAGCATATATGTTTCTACCTAAACTTCGTATTATTATCATCAATCCCTTTCTATAACCAAAATGGTTGAAATTATCATCAATAATTATTATTTAGAGTGAATAATAAAGTAAAATCATTCATATGATGTATAAATTATGACACTATCTATTAAATATATGAAACTGTTGTTTTAACCTATGTAATTGTATATTCAAATCCATCATAATGGTTTGTAAATCAAATGTGAATTAACCCAATAATATCCCTTGGTATTGTCAAACCTTGTGTGAAGTAAGGGTTCAATCACCCAATACAATAATTTTTTTCATGAAATAATCAACCAACACTTTTAAGGTTATTACTCCTAGATGAATCTATTCCATAACCACATACAATTATAATATCAAAACAAGTATATATTTTCTATGAAAACCACTCTCATTTTTATACCATAACATATGACATTCTCATATACATAGGATTATCGTAATATTCTTCACTATTTTTTTGTCATTTATGTTCTAAAAGATATCAATACTTTTCTCTAATACTAACTATATTTACCTATTATTTTTTATCATTAATATTACATCTTATTAGATGAATATTTAGTGCATAACAGTATGATCCATTCCATAATCATATATTTTTAGTTTCATTGGATACTAGTATACATAAGAAAATGGTTCATAAGATATCTCCATCATCTTATAATATGTTCTACAGAAATATGAACAATATTATATATATCACACCAAAATAAATTCTTCATAACCTGTGGAAATTAAAAATAATATAGGTGATCTTGAAGGATTGGAATTGGTAAATGAGGGTGATATGAATGATAACATTAAAATGAAATTAGAATAAGGGTATGAGACACTAATATTATCAGTTAAAATCAATCCATGAAGATAAAATATCAAAATACTGATTTATGGAAAAATATCATCAGTTAATATGAAAAGAATCAGAATGTAATCATAGAACATGGGCCATGGAAGTATAACATTGGAATAATACAACATCTCGTGTAATACACATAAGCATATAAAATCAATTTCACAATCAAGGCTCACTTACAAGACTATCATAGTGTATTGGTCTCACTACCCATTCCATCATATACATAGTCAAGGTTTACTCCAAATACTATCATAGTGGATAGAGTACCGTACAAAACTAGGTCTACTATCTAATCATGACCTTATTATCTCATAAGATATTAATATCTACCAGATGCACCAGAGGGATATATAATTCTGGGACCATCCATCTCATAATGATAATATATTCATATGAGTGCCACATGATCATATAGAATTCATCATTTATCATATCTGGTGGAAAATAAACAGGTTTTATAAACATTTCCACATTTCATTATAGCATAAACCATGCCAAATAAATTGTTTTCATAAAATTCAATTCATTAAAATAAAAAACCATCAATAGATTGAATGAAGATAATATCCTTGGATCATATAACTAGTAATTTATAAATAACACCAAGATATATTAACATAATTAAAAAGAAATTAAATGATCTATTATAATGATTCATGAGAAAAATAACATTTTCTTTTTAAAACCACGCATTTAAAACAAAAAAAATTCCCTGCTTTTATGGAAAACATTTTATTTTCCAAAAACATGGAAACATGTAAATGATTCTTCCAATAATTGAGTGGTCATTATAGAATGAAATTCTTATTCAGGTAGTTCTCATATAAATAATATTATTTTCACATTTTTAAAATAAATAAAAAATTTACATTCTTAGAAGATGACCTATATATTAGATTTAATTTTTTTTAAAGAACTAACAAATTTTTATAAATGACTTTTAAAAATATTATAATAATAGTAATAAATTTCATTAAATATTTTTTTTGAAACTATAGAGATTAAAGAAAATGGATTTTTGACCAAATAGAGAAATGTAGTTGGTTCCCCTAGAATAATTTATATCAGTATATTTAGTACCTAAAGAGACGAAAATAAAATGAAAACATGTAATTTATAGAAAAAACCACAGTAGAAGAAATATAATGAGGTTATTGATATTTAAATCATTAAATTTAATTATCTAAAGTTTAATGATAAATAATTATGATAAATAGTGAGATTGTAATATAAATACGTTACCAATTTGGTAGCATTCTAATCAAAACCACATAAAAGATAACAAAATAGATATATTTTTAAATACTTATAATCTTTTTAATAAATGTCATAAAATTAATTCATGGGTATTATATACACTGTATAAAATATACAACTGTTAAATATGGCATGAAACTCAGATAAATAAAAGTGGGAAGAAAATATATTACTTAATGATCCACATGTTTTTAAATAAATTTTACATAAGATTTAATAAATTTCAATTAATTATAATTCAAGCCCACAATCATTCACATAGTTATAATATAATATATTATCCACCTATATCATTTCAAACCCAATTATTAATAGTTCCATATTAAATTCATCTTTTCATAGGGTTATCTATTTCATTTATCAAGAATATTTCAGTTCATTAGTTCCAGTCACTAATCCTGATAATGGTTCCATCATATTCAAAATGTTGATAATTAAATAAATATCATATATATATTAGTCAATTAAATATAAATAAATATATATATATATATATATATATATATATTAATCCATAATTTTTAGAGATAGAAAATTGAATTACATCATTCATTGAGATGGTAGGCCATACTTATAAATATGTTCCCTTTTCACATTTCAACAGAAGGAATGATAGAAATTCATATAAAAATTAATATTTCTAGAGAAATAATTTTATATTATATATACATTAAATATTTCCTTATTAACATCCAATTGTATCATAAATGAAAAATTAATTACTTCTTTGTGGAAGTGGTAGTCCACACATACACATGAGAAACATTATCATTTTCCAATGGATGGGAATGTAAGGAGATAGATATGATATTATAATTTAAAATTAATTATAATATTATAGGTAATATTTATAGATATTATATCTATTATTATAAAAATAAATGAAATATGGTTATAGAAAATGAATTGTATCGCAATGTGGAGGTGGTAGTCTACACTTAAACATGGGCGATAATTAACTTCACATTTGATGGAATAAATGGTGGGAATTTGTAGTTAAAGCTTCATAATGAATTTTATAATTTTGAGTATATTTAATTAAATATTTCATAATTAATACCACATATTTATAAGCGGTATAAGAATAAATTAATTGAAAGAATTCTGGTTAAAATATTATCATATATTTGGTAGGCCTCCTTTAGTTCCTTTTGTAAAGAACCTTGTAATTGTCTTTAATGAAGAAAGGAATGTCTAATTTAGGAATAAAAATTTTATCAAGATAATTTGGAAGCATTTATTCATTTTATAATGATTAATAATGAGTAAATAAAATATTTAAGTAGTAACCTATAATAAAAAAGGTAAAGGAAGCACATAGAATTTATAAAAAGATTTAAATTTAATTAATGTATTTCTTAATGATGATGCTTCAAAATAGCAATTAATTGATAGAAAAGTATTCTATAATCAACTTGTAACATTAACATTAAATTTAAAAAGTTTTTAGTTTCATTTTAATTCATATGTATTAGTTTAACCACTTCATTAACAAATTTTAACTATAACCATAGAAATGACTTTTTTAATCATAAAGAATTATAATTTTACTTAAAAAAACAATTGTATTATAAATTTCTATAAAATAAAATATAGGGCCATTTGTAATCATAAATTTTCTATTTAATTTTTTTAAATTTTTAAACAATTTAATAAATCATTAAATATCAAAAAAAAATAATTAATGACATTTTTTTACAATTCATTTACATTAACATTAATGTCTCAAAAAGTGTTGTATAATTTGAATAAAAACCTTTCACACTTCCATAAAATGTTATTTTTATCTAAAAAGTCATCAAACACTATAATTCACTCATATTTTGTTACATTTATTATGTTTAGATTTATTTATTATATTTTTATATTTAATAAAAATATATTTGATTAGAATTGAATTAAAATTTAAGGTAATTATTAAAAAAGTAAAAAGTAAATATAAATTATCATGATAATAAAAAATTATTTTTTATAAAATAATAATTTTGAATTATACTTATCATATTTTTACACTCATAATAAAGATAGAGTTATTAATGTTATGACATTCGCATTTTGAATTTTTCATTTTTTTAAATAATACGAAGATTGTAATAAATAAAAAATTGAACCATGTTCCCATACATCCAAAAAAATGGATTAACATGGTAGAAATAAAATCATCTAATAGGATTAAGAAATGTTTTATTGAAATTTTATAGAATTTTTCCAAAAAAATTCTTTTTTTACACGTTTTACCTTTACCAAGGTGACAAAAATTACGAAGGTCACTATTCGTAATATCCAAAAATAAAAGATCCATCTTTAAAAAGATTTTACAACATGATTTAATATATTTGATCCATTTTTTATGATTCAATTATTATTACTGTTAGAGATTCATTTTACAGTATGTTTACAAAAAGAAATAAATTTTTTTAGAAAAATTTATATTTCATCCTAATACTAGACTGATATTAATTTCATTCATAGTAAAAACTATTATATTAGTATTAAAATAATTTACTAAATAAACTATAAATAAAATTAATTAAAATAGTTTATAAATAAACATCGATCAATTTTTTTTAAATAAAAACAATTGTGAATAAAATCTATTTCCAAGAAAAGCATCATTATTCACCAACAAATTATTTTATTTTCATTTATATCCAGTTTATAACTGAGAAATTTATTTAAAAATATTTAAATAATAATAATATTTTTGTTAGATATATGTACACGTTCTGATACAATGTTCTGGTGATAAGTTTTGTTTTAAATAAAAGTAATTAATTGTTCATTTAAACATGGTGTTTTGTGTGAAGATAGCAAAAAATACATCAAATTTATTAGAAATGAAATACATTATAAAATCTCAGGGTCTTAAACTATATATATTAATTAATAAAATTAAACATTATTATTGAATTGAAATTAATAAAAACCTTGATTGTAACTACTATTAATGAAACATCAAAACAAATTTCTTAAAATAACCATTTAGACTTCTGAACATTATTAAAATATCTAGTGTAATGTCCATGACTATTCTATAGGTCATGAAAATATAAATATGTATTATAGAATGGAACCCCTATATTGAATATATCATAGAACAGAGAACACAATTAACAAGAAAATATTAATTTAAAAAAATGTGTTGAAATAAATAATAAATGTATAAATGAATTACATTGAAAAAAATAAATATAAATATGGTTCTTATAATGATAAACAATAAAAAAAATGTATATAAGAGGTTAATTCACATATTAAATCTGAGAATCCTAGGTAAGGGTTTTTTTCAATTTCCATTCATTGAGACATGTTTTATGGTGTGCACTAAATTTTCTTCTATATAGTGTAGTTACTACCCACAATTATTTCTATTAAAATTAATCAATTTTCATTAAATGAATTTATGAGTCATTTTGAGGATATATTCTTCAATTATTTTAATTCAAATACCACCAAAGTCATTTGGTTTTTTTTAAATTAAATTCCCTTTCAATGGCCCATAACTATTCATCCTTGATTAAATTTCATGAAGTTTGATATATTTTATATTTTCACTATTTATTATGGTATTTTATTTTTCACTATAATTAAATTATATTTTTCGGAATGAAGATAATATTTTAATATTTTTTAAATATGGTATTTTACATTTTAGATCCCTCTAATGTTTTATTTCATGATAATTGTCCGATTTTAGGATTTCTAAAATGCTATTAAAATAACTGTGAAATTTTACTGATTGATTACTTTTCTTTATATTATATTTTAGTTTTTAGGTATAAAATTTTTCATTCTGATTTAAATTATAAAATTAGGTTTTATTATGATTAAATAAATTATGGGATACCTTCCATTCAACAAACCAAAAATATGAATCCAATCATAAAAGGTCCTAATATAGTTCACATGTCGAAAAAATAAATATAAGCATAGTTATAAAGAATTTGTTGTAATGTCCCAGATAAAATTTCCACACAATGGGTACCTCAAACCCAGATGGTCACATGAACTGAAGCGCATTTCCCTAAATGCCAGAGGCTTCTGACTAGCAGCAAGGGCCCAGGTCTGATAGTGGGGAAACTATGTCCTAATTTGTCAAAGTGTAGCACAACGGAAAAGAAATATAACATACAACAGTGGAAGCAGTAAACAATATACAACTAAAATAAACAATTAAGTAAAAGAGAACCAGTAGTCCTATATACACAGATGCAGCATTTCACCCATTCTATGAAAGTATCCAGAACATGATACACTTCAATACAATACAATAAAACTAAAAGTACAAGGTACAACCAAAAAAACAAAGTAGAGTAAACAAAACGCATCAGCGTCGAAAGCCTAAGATTTGTCCCATGCTCTCCTAGTCCTTTTCTAAAATCATGTACCTCTATAGGGACCCTTTCCACTGTAGACACCTGCAACAATATAGTCTGTTTGGGACAAAGACATGAACCAAACAGGGTGTGAGAAATAAATCTCAGTAGGCACCCACCAAAGGCCCGTACCCAACTGCCGGTGAAAATTTGCAACACCAGTGTGCAAAAGAAAATGCAGTAAACTAGTAAGTATTCAAAAGTAGATATTACTACTAGTTTCATTGTCATTTTAATTATTTTTATCTCCTCCAAGCTTGTGCTTCGGCTTGGCCTGTACGACATAGAAAATCACCACAATGAATATTCTAAATAGTTTTGTCCTCAAACATACTATTTTTACCATTAAGTAACAAAATTAAATACCCACAGGTGATTAACCTATGGAATAACGATCATTTCCCTCATGCATATGTGGTATTACCCTTAGGCGCAGAGACTACTTCCCTCAGGCATAATCAAAGGTTACCCTCAGGCTAACCAAACACTTCCCTCAGGCTAAGCAAACACTTTCCTCAGGGTGATAGAACACTACCAACAGGCTAAAGGAACCGGACCAAGAACAAAGAATAAAAAATAATTTATATAAAACTTCTCTCATGAAAATTCAAAGCACAATATAATTATGGAATACCTTCGGTTATCCTGGCAGAACAGATAAACAGAGGAACGTACCCCCGGGGTGGTCCTAGATCCCAGTAGTGATCCCAAATAGTAGATTAAACTTATCATTAAATTATCTATGAAATTCTAGATATCTTTCATAAAAGGCCTTATCCATTCAACACCCCAACCATGGGAATGTGTCACAATGGTATACAATTTCAATACAACAAGTTGAATGGAACATCAGACCACCTACCTCAATCGCCACTGATTGATATACGTGTACGACGCCTCCCGAATCGTCTATGAATGACGTAGATCTGGGAAAAATGTTCACTCATCCAAACTCAAATAACTCTCCCTTAGTAAATAATTGGTAATAAAAACAGAAGGAGAGCAAAGAACTGACCCGTGCGGTTCAATCGAGGTCGTCAGAGAAGAGTTCGGATTCCCGGTGTGCGTTTTGGAGATCTCTGCAGCTCCGGGCTCCTCTCCCATCTCCAAAATGAACTCAAAGCCTCCTCTACCAAATGAGGAGTCTACTGTCCATTTAAAGTGAAAAAAACATACTACACGACCATTACTCCAACTATATGGCGTGTACTTTTCATTTTCTAAACTGTTCCTCTGGCACATTCTTTCCACTGTGGCACTGTTCATCCATCGACATATGTACACATCATGTATTCCTGATTGCATAGCGTGTACTATCACTCCACTAGCAGTTTCCTCCACCGCCTTACTGTTCACTTGCCGACTGATTACATGGTGTGTAAATACAAATTACACAACGTGTATTCAATTTTTAAACCCTGCATTGCCGACAGGCCTACATGCCCTGTGTACTCATCCCACACGGCCAAAGTACACGCTGTGTGGAAAAGTACACGGTGTGTACCCAAAAAAGTTGGGATTTTTCACAATTTTCCCTATTTTCTCAAAAACACTTAAGGAAAAAGGAAAAGAAGAAACTCGTGCCTAAAGAATAAGAACTTGGTTCTTATAAACATCCCCCCTTAAAAAAATTCATCCACAAATTTCCCTTCCAAGGGTGGTGAAGATAAATCTCATAACAACTATGGACACTGAGCATGTAAGCTGGTGTCCCGCTCCCATGTTTGTCCTACACTCGGTCATGCTGCCATAACACCCATACGAGAGGAAATAACCGGTCTCCGAGAACCTTCATGATCCTATCAACAATACGAATCAGATTCTATTCAAAGGACATATCAGACTGAATCTCAACCTATTCAAGCTGAAAGATGTGATATGGGTCCGAGTGAGGCAGAGTTTAGATACATGGAAGATGTCATGCATGGACCAGTACCTTTGTGGTAACTATAACCGATAGGAAACTGTCCTGAATCTTTCCAGGATCTTAAATGGCCCCACATACCTTGGTAAAAGTTTACCCTATCTCTTGATTCGCCTGTGTCCGAACCTCGGCGAAACACGTAAGAAAACCTAATCCCCGACCACGAACTCCATGGGTCGACTACGGCGATCATCATAAGATTTCTGACAAGACTGTGTAGTAGTCATCTGCTTCTGAATCAACTGGACCTACTCTAAAGTCTAATGCATGAGACGTGGCCCCAGAAAAGATGCCTCACCTGCCTCCAACCAGCATAAGGGTGATCGACAATCCCTACCATATAAAGCCTCATAAGGTTCCGTCTCAATAGTTGCCTAAAATATGTTATTATAGGAAAACTAGACCAATGGGTATATGCTTCTCCCAAGATCCCCCAATGTCTAGGATGCATGCACGCAACATGTCCTCTATCACCTGTATCGTACACTCTAACTGGTCATCAGTATGAGGGTGGTAAGATGTGCTCAGAAGCACCTGTGTACCCTGTGCCCTCTGAAAACTCTGCCAGAAATGAGACATAAAATGGGTGTCCCTATCGGAAACAATAGAACGAGGGACCCCAAAAAGACGTACTTCCTCTTGGATATACAACTTTCTGAGCTCGTCAACACCGAAGGTCTACTTGATCAGAAAAAGTGAGCTACCTTCATAAGTCTGTCTACACCAACCAACACAGAATCACTGCCTCGAGATGACCTCAGCAACCCGATCACGAAATACATCACGATATCATCCCAGTTCCACTTCGGAATGTGTAACTACTGTAACGATCCAACTGGCCTCTAATTCTCTACCTTCACCTGTTGACGGGTGGAAAATCTCGTAACAAAACCAGCTACCTCTCTCTTCATACTTGGCCACCAATACTGACGTCTTAAGTCAAGGTACATTTTGGTAACTCCAGGATGCACTGCACAAGCTGAATCATGAAACTCCCACATCATCTCCTCATGTATATCCTCTGGAACCCACACTTGTCCATGGAAACTCAGTACCTCATCATCACCTGTCGTCCATCCAGGTGGTTCTTCCTCACTTTCCACTGACTCCTGTAGAACTAGGCCTTCAGAATCTGATAGTTATCTCACCCTCACTCTATCTAGTAGGGTAGAAGTCACATATAAGGAAGAAAGATAGGTTTTCCCTTGACTGTAATGCACCTCCATATGCCTCTCAGAGAACAATGCCAGGAGCTGCCACACACCAATGGCCTCCTACACTACCTGTGTCTACGTCTTCCTACTCAGTGCATCAGCTACTGTATTACCCTTACCAGGTGTATAGGCAATCTCAACGTCAAAGGAAAGATGGTATTAAAACAACCTTCGATGTATCTGGTTCAAGTCACGTTGATAGAAGATGTATTTGAAACTTTTGTGATCGGTGAAAACCTCAAATTGCTCTCCCTTGAGATAATGTCTCCAACAACGCAACGCCTGAACAAATGCAGCCAACTCGATGTCATGCGTTGGCTAATTCCTCTCATGTGGCCTCAACTGCCAAGACCCGTACGCAACTACTCGGTCTCCATGCATCAACACTACTCCTAGACCAATACCCGATGCATCACAGTAAATTGTATAGCTCTTCCCTTTCTCTAGAAGTATTAGGACAGGTGCTAATGGAAACTTTCCCTTCATCTCTTGAAAGGATATCTCGCAAGCTTCTGACCAAACGAACTTCACTCCCTTCTTAGAAAACCCCATCAACGGTGCTACTAAGTGGGAGAAGTCCTGTATAAAATTCATGTAATATCTATCCAGCCCTAAGAAACTCTGTATCTCAAACACGTTCTTAGGCTGCCCCCACGAAACTAATGCTCTCACCTTCTCTGGGTCTACTGCAACTCCTTCCTCTAAGATAATATGACCAAGGTGGTGTATTTGTTCCATCCAAAAGTGGAACTTTGAGAGCTTATCATATAACTGATGCTCTCTTAGTTTACTCAAAACGATCTCAATATGGGAGGCATGGTCGTGTCGAGTGTGAGAGTACACCAAGATGTCATCTACGAAGACTACCACGAAGAATCTAGATAGGGGTGAAACAAATGATTCATCAGATCCATGAAAACTTCCGGCACATTTGTGAGTCCAAATAGCATGAACAAGTACTCATATAAACCATATCTGCTCCGAAATGTTGTAAGCGGTATGTCAGATAGCCTAATGTGTATCTGATGATATACGGATCTCAAGTCAATCTTTGAGAAAAGTCATGCTCCTCAAAGTTGATAGATAAGATCATCAATCCTCGGTAAGGGATAACAGTTCTTAACTGTTAGTTGGTTCTGTTTCCGATAGTCCACATAGAGTTTGAGGGTAACGTCTGCCTTCTTTACAAAAAGGGTCGGCGAACCCCAAAGAGAAGTACTAGGTCAGATGAAACCCTTTTTCTGTAACTCCTCCAACTGTCTCCTGAGCTCCTGAAACTCCGGTGTAGCTATTTTATAAGGGGGAATGGACACCAGTGCTGCTTCTAGAACTAGATAAATAGAGAAATCCAACTCACACTCCAGAGGTAGACCTGAGAAGTCATCCGGGAAGACATCCCTGAAACGATCAACCACTAGAGGGAAATATTTCTGACAGGTTCCCTGATCATCCATGTATAAGGTTGCAATCTGGGTTTTCACACCACCTCTCCCACGATGCTCGAGTCCAGCTCGCCTCACCTGGACATCCCATTCACCCTTGTATAGAAACTCTTCACCCTTTGGTGATGTGAAACTCACCTGCAACAATAGAAATCTATAAAGGCTCGAAAGGGAACCAACCAGTCCATCCCGAGAATGACATCATAAGCTATCATCTCTAAGACATAGATGTCCCATAGAAACTGAAACCCACCAACCTCTAGGGGACACTCCCTGCACTAACGCACACCTAACATTCGAATCCCCAACGGAGTGTATAGGGACATAACATCAGAAGAAGAATAAAAAATGAGCCCAAGGATCTCCATAGTGGCCACATATATAAAACTATGTGTAGCACCATTATCAAAATGTGCATAAGATAAAAAAGAAGTAACTATAATAGTACCTTTAACAGTGGAATGTCCGATATCCAACTCTTGTTGAGTCTCTTGCACTGCATATTCCTGCCTAGTGCCACGGCCCTGCGACACAGCCTGGCTACCCTGAGCTGACCTGCCCTACTGCATTTGAGATCCTGGTGTCTGGAAACCACGACCACGACCACCATCTCAGCCTGCATGCCTTGACGTACCCCAATTTCCCGACTGGTAAGAAGCTGCTGGTCCTTCTCCCGCATGTCAAGTCTGCACAGAACCCCACTCACTAGCCACTAGTAGAAACTCCCGAAAGAAACGCTATAGATGACCCATCTTGCCGCAAGCTCGGCACTCCACTAGGTTACACAGACACTGAGGTCTCTTTTTCCCCTCTCTTCCACACTAGTAACACATGACCTTTCCAACTAAAGTATTCTTCTGACTAGTACTACCACTGTGAGAAAAATCCATATTCCTCTTCCTCTTTCTGGTAGAAATAGTACCTAAAACTGGTGTCAAACCACCCTCGGCCACACCACTAGCTTCCCGTAGGTTCCGCTCTGTAATCAGTGCCTGGTTCACAATAGCATGCACGGTAGGCCACCTGAAAAGGTTCACCTATGCTCAGATGTCCCACTGAAGACCATCCTCAATGCGTCTAGCCCTCAATGCCAAATCACCCACCAGAAGAGGTGTAAAACACTGAAGCTTGGTGAAGCGAGCACAATAATCCATCACTGACATGGCGCCCTGCTGCAAATTTATGAACTCTTGAGCTTGATCTGCCCGCAGCATCTCTGAGAAGAAGAAGTCATAGAAGGCTTCCAAAAAATAATCCCACGCCATGACTCGGTGATGCTCAGACTGGGTGGTAACATCCCACCACCTCTTGGTGGATTCACGCAGAAATTATGTTACGAGCTTGACCCTCATCCCAAGGGGAATCTCCAGATGCTCGAATATCATCTTCATCGAATCCAGCCATGACTCTGCAGCCTGTGGTCTTCCATACCCTGAAAACTGTAACGACCCAATGTTTTTCAATGGAAAATTAACTTCATATATTTATGTAATAAAAACAAAAAATAATGAAATACTAAGTGATAAGTTACATTTAAACATAAGTTTTTTACTCCTATTTTTGTAATTTTAAAAATCTGACATACACTATTGTGTTCAAGATGTTTTTTGGAGTATAATTAAACAAAATTGTTTTTTGGTGAATAGTAACGTACCCTTGGGAATAATAACATACCCTTATAAATATTAATATGAACCTTATGAATAGTAAATCATCCAACATTAGAGTAACATTACCTAAGAATAATAAAATAAAATTTCGACATCTTAGAAATTGATAATTTGACCTTAGTAATCGTTTTGATATTTTGTTAGTCATAAATAATTAATTATAATTAATTAATTAATTTAAAATAATGTTTAGTTCCCTAAAATGTATTCTTAAATTATTGAATCAATGTATAATATTTTTTAGATAATCTTATAAGACCCTACGTAATTTTTGAAAGCACTATAAAATCAGTTTTAATCTTAAAAACTGTTTTTTAAGTAAATTATGATTTTAATTAAATATTAAATTAATAATATTTAGAAATTTATTTTTGAAAAATGGACTTCATTTTTGGAATATACACGTTGAAAAATGGTTGGGGAAATTTTTTTGGATTTTTCTGAGATACTTGAATTTTTGATGAATAGTGAAATACCGTAATTTACAAAATAAGCTAAATAAGCTAATTATAGGGTCATGTGTGATGTTCTGCTGATGTAAGCCCACTTGGTTCGAGATTAAATTATAAAATTACTATTCTTGTTTGTTCAATACTCACTCTTCTTTGTCTTGTGGGGAAATAATAAACTAATGAATTTTATATTAAGGAAACCCCTCTCCCCAACACTATAAAAGCCACCCTTCACACCCTCATTTCTTCACACCTCTCAAGCTCCAAGACATCGCTAAACTCGAACCAAACACCTTCCCTTGCCTCTCCCCCACGTCAAAGATCTAATGGTCTCATCAAAAGACCAAGATTAGGCCCTTTAGGAGGTTCTCAAGAGAAGGATTCAAGACGTAATTTCCCCCCCTCTTCTCCTTTAATTTCCTTTCAAGTGAAAGTTCATTTCTTGATCTCTCCCCACCTATCTTCATCCAAATTGTATTGTAACTCCATAATTATACATATAATGTAATATTATGATTCTAATGGGATATTATATCATCCAACCCCTTTCCCTCTTCATTTTATTTTATTAAAGAGAACGTTGTTCGTGAGGTGTTAATTTATCACCTTCAAGAACGAAATGCTTTCTTCTTCCATTTCTACCTTCAGATCTAGTCATGAAACCATTTTTTTGGTTGAACCAAAATATTTTATATTTTTTATTTCCTATTTAATTTTCCGGAAATAACCTATGGGAATATTACTAAGTGATAAGTTAAAGCAAGTTCGTTGTGATCCAAAGACCGCCCAAATTTACCCAAATAACAATCATTTAATTATTATCTAATGATTCATCCACATGGATCTAATATAATTCATCATAAGATCATTAAAACTCCTTTAACATCATTAATTACATGTAATATATTTTCTGTATGTTTACCCATGTTCTACCCGAACATCAATTTATGAAAACAAGTGAACAACCCAAGAAAAACCATAAAAACAAACATTCCTGAACAATGTTTTTAAACTCTATAAGACATCCAAAGGAACATAAAATGACATAATTAAACCAGAATGAACTCTATTAATGTAAAAATTGTTCTGTATTTCTTATTAATTAATATAATGTCATTATATAGGACATTAAAGTGAAGGAAGCATTCAGGTACAAGGTAAGGGGAAATTCTCAAACCCAACTTTCATCCTTCGGGTTTTACCTCTTTCACTAAATTTATGATATGGTCACTCCGTAAAGATCATTTTTTCATCATTTTCTTTCCTTTTCTGGGATATACATTTTTTCTAGTGAAGTTTATGTCAATCCAAATGTTTTTCGAATGAACTCTTCTCTTAAGAACTGAACTTTTACCTCTCATTCATGGTTGATGGTTCTTGTATCAAGTATGTTGTTCCCTATTTCTTTTGGGAACCCAATGTTTAGGAATGTATTCTTATGATATGAAACCCATTCATTTTCATGGGTTTTTATGTTCATTTATGTTATATATTCATTGTGGCATTCATGGAAAATGATAATGTTTTTAGGTGAGTTGTGCGCCCGGAATTATATAGCGCTCTAGCGCATTTGGTATAGTGATGAATCTCATGAGTAAATGTGAATTTATTTGTGAACAAGATTCTATCTTGGTTCACAGTTATGTGTAGTAGTTAACCACTAAAACATGATGTTTCATTTTTATACTTTTCCACATTTCAATTCTTTTATTTATGCTCCTCTCATGTTCCTGATCTTTTGCCTATCTTAGGATTATGCTCACGCCATGATATATAGTTCTTATCTATCCTCTTACTGGTCTTCTAGATCACCCCTTTTGATGTATATCCTCAGGTGGCTACATGTATTATGGAGAGGACATGTTCCAATAAGAAGTTAGAGAAGAAGAAATTAAACAAATGTTTATGCTAGATGTTGTATTTGTTATGTGTGGTCCTAGTTTACCCAAGACACTAAGCCTTTGGATCCTCTTTGTATAATACTATTATGTTGTTTATCTTTAAAATGATTTAATAATAATGTAAGAAAAGGCCGGGTCACTATAGTTGGTATCAGAGGAAATGTTTAGTTAATTTGAGAATTATGATTAGTTAACCCTAGATAAAACCTCTAGTATGAGACTAAGTAAAAATATACACACAAGAATATTTACATAGGGATCCCATATGTTATATTTTTGGTATAATTGTCTAAATTAATAATTTATTCATGACTTGTTTAGTTATGTTTTGTTCAACACATTTCTATTTTAGAAAATGGTGTGAACCAGGAGAAATCATGCCAAAAACTCAAGCGAGGGCCAATGCAATGATTGCTCGAACGATATCCTTAATTATTTAGGAAGTGGAGTTCAAAACATCATGGTGATGCTTACCCAATTATCTAAGGTTATGAATAATAACCATAATAATGGGGAACATCCTCCTTCACCAAATATGGAGGAACTGTCTATTGAATGCTTTATGCGGCAAAGACCATCGGCGTTTTGTCGATCTTCCGATCCACTAATTACAGAACAGTGGGTCAACTCCAAGGAGACGATATTTTCTGTGCTTCACTATTATGAGACAAGGAAGGTTACTCTAGCCGTTTATCTTATTAATAGAGAAGCTGATCAATGGTGGGCTTTGATTAAGAACACCATGCCAAGGGATGAAATTTAAGAGATAGAACGAGAAGACTTTAAGATAATGTTTCTTAATAAGTATTTCCCACGAACTCTTCGCACGAAGATGGAGAGAGAATTCATAGAGCTCAAGAAAAAAGAAGTAGAATCTGTCACAACCTATGAAGAGAATTTCACAAGGCTCGCAAGGTATGATTCGGGTTTTTTTATCAACAATGATAGCAAAATTGATAGATTCTTTAGTGGATTAAAACCACACCTTAGAAAGGCTCTTGCAATTTAAGACTTTGGGAGTTATGAAGAAGTTGTTCGGTGTGCTCTAAAAGTGGAGATAGTGTTTGGAGAATGGTCCCATGGATATAGGGATAAGAAACGAAAGATGGAGTTTCAAGCTAGTGGATCTAGTAAGAAAGGTGGGAAGAAAAATCAATGACCCACATGCAAAAAATGAGGGAAGTTGCACCATGGGAACTGCCTCAAAGGGACAGTGAAATGCTTCAAGTGTGGGAAAGAAGGACACCATGATCAAGAGTGTCAAAAAGAAATGAAAAGTAAGGAGAATATAGCTGATTAAAGGAGAGAGCCACTGATGTTTCAATGCTACAACTGTAAGGAGTTAGGGCACTATGCAAACCAGTGCACTAAACCTCGAGATCTCGAGGGTAATCAACATCAGCAGCCACTAAATCCAAAGGAACAAGGGAAGGCTTATGCCACCACTGGTGCATAGGTGGAGCATGATCATGAAGTCATACATGGTATACTTACTATTAAATCAGGCATGTAAAAAGTCTTATTTGATTATAGTTCTACGCATTCCTTTAGATCTTGCAAGTTTGATAGAAATATATAATCGAATCTCCGAAACCTTGAAGTAGAGATATCTAAAAAACACCAAGTGGTGCAATCATTCCAAACCAGGTGTTTGATTCTTCTCCTGTTGGTGTATGTGGGAAGATTCTTCCAGAAAATCTCGTAATACTTCCCTTGGTGGAATTTGACGATATAATGGGAATGGAATGGCTCTCGTTATAGAGAGCACATATCAATTGTCGGGAAAAGGAAATATCTTTTCATATTCCGAACCATCCCATGCTCCACTAAAAATGAAAGGAAGATCATGAATCTCCTTCGAAAAATCCTTCAATGGTGTGGGTGTTGATTCCCTATGAAGAAGCATACCTCAACCAAATGGTTGAGTCGAAGGAAAGTTCCAACCTTGAGGAAATTCCCATCGTGAGGGAATACGATGATGTATTTCCTGAAGAGTTACCCAGAATTCCCCCAGATCGTGAAGTAGAGTTCTCAATTGAACTAATACTCGGAGCTAACCCTATCTGAAAGTGCCCCTATAGGATGGATCCTATCAAACTGGAGGAGTTAAAGAAGTAGCTGCAAGAGCATTTGTACAAAGGTTTCATATGCCCTAGTTCATCACCATAGGGTGCGCTAGTGCTCTTTGTGAAGAAGAAGGATGGAACCATGCAGATGTGTATCGATTATCAGGAACTCAACATGATCACCATAGATAACAAGTATCCTCTCCCAAGGATTTATGACTTATTCAACCAGTTGAGAGGAGATCAATACTTCTCAAAGATGGATCTTCATTCGGGATGTCAGTAGGTAAAGGTGAAGAAGGAAGATATTCAGAAAACTGCCTTCCCTACAAGGTATGGGCACTATGAGTTTTTGGTGATGCCCTTTGGACTTACTAATGCCCCTGAAATCTTCATGGTTTTGATGAATAGAGTCTTTAGACATTACCTTGACATATTTGTGGTAGTGTTTATCGATTATATTATCATATACTCCAAGAGGAAGGAGGAACATGAAGAACATCTAAGACTTGTGTTGGCAATATTGAGAAAGGAGAAGTTGTACGCCAAGTTTAGCAAGTGTGGGTTTTGGATGAATCAAGTCACGTTCTTGGGACATGTGATCACAAGTGAGGGAATTTCTGTGGATCCTTCAAAGAAAAAAGCAATTGAGGAATGGACCGGGCCATCTAGTGTCAGAGAAATCTGTATTTTTCTTGGATTAGCTGGGTACTACATATGTTTTGTGAGAAACTTCTCACGATTTTCAATCCCGCTAACTAAGTTAACATGGAAAGGGGTAAAGTATATCTGGAAGGAAAAATGTGAGGGAAGCTTCAAGGAGCTAAAGATAAGGCTGATCACTGCACCTGTACCCACACTGCCAAAAAGTGGAGAACGTTTTGTGATATATAGTTATTCTTAAAAGAAAGGATTGGATTGTGTACTCATGCAAAATGATAATGTGATAACCTACGCCTGATGACAGTTGAAGATCCATGAGAAGAACTACCCGACGCATGATCTAGAGCTAAAAGCCATGATTTTTTCCTTGAAAATATGGCAGCACTACCTTTATGGCGAGAAGTGTGACATATACACCGACCAAAAGAGCCTAAAGTATATATTCACACAAAAGGAGCTGAACATGCATCAAAGGAGATGGTTAAGGCTAATCAAGGATTATTATTGCTCTATTAAATATCATCCTGGAATGAAAAACAAGGTAGCTACTGCTCTAAGAAGAAAATAATCTGCTACTCTATCCATGTTGCGAATTTAGAAAGACCCTATCTTCATGGATATGTAAAGAATGGATTTGGAAATCATAATGGAAGGGGATACATCCTACCGTTCCCAAATGATTGCACAACCATCCATATATGAGAAGATTAAGGAAGAACAAATGGATGATGTGGAGATAGAAAAGAGGGTTAATGTAGTAAAGGAATGGAAGCTGCAAGAGTTCCATATTGACGATGATGGTGTGATTCAGTTTGGAATGTGGATTTGTGTGCCCTCATCACCCAGGAAAAAGAAAGAGCTATTGGATAATGCAAATAGCTCAACATTCTATATCCATACTAGGAGTACCAAGATGTATCATGATCTCCGAGAACACTTTTGGTGGGATAACATGAAGAAGGAGATTGTGGAATATATATCAAGGTGCTTGGTATGTCAGCAAGTTAAAGCTGAGTGAAAAAAGTCCAATGGTATGATGCATCCATTGCCTATACCTATGTGGAAATGGGGAAATGTAACTATGGAATTTGTCACATGTCTCCTGAGGACTTTAAAGGGAAATAATACGATATGGTTTGTGGTTGACCAACTCTCCAAGACTTCCCATTTTATCTCTATTTGTGAAGACCTCTCTCTTGAACAACATGCAAAGACATATGTGAAGGAAGTGGTGAGACTGCACGGTGATCCACTCTCAATTTTCTCTGACCGTGATCCAAGATTCACATCTATGTTCTGGAAGAGCCTTCAATATGCTTTGAGTACTGAATTAAATTTCCGCATGGCCTATCACCCCCAAACCGATGTCCAGTCTAAAAGGACTATTTATACGCTTGAAGATATGTTAAGAGCCTGCTCACTTGAATTCAAGGGTTGTTGGTATCATCATATCTCATTGGTTGAGTTCTCATTCAACAATAGCTTCCACTCAAGTATTCAGATGGCTCTATATGAAGCTCTGTATGGAAAGGGATGTAGAACTAAAACCTGTTGGGATGAAGTTGGAGAATGAAAGCTACGTGGACATGATCTTGTTCAAGAGATGACAGAGAAGGTTCAGGTCATCCAAAAACACATTAAAGCTGCTCAAAGTTGGAAAAAGAGCTTTGCTGAAAACCATTGAAGGGACTTGGAGTTTGAAGATGGAGATAAATTCTTCTTTCGAATATCTCCATGGAAGAGAGTCATGCAATTCAGAAAGAAAGGGAAGTTAAGCCCAAGGTATATTGGCCCCTTTGAAATCCTTGACCGTATAGGAGCTCTGGCCTATCATCTTTCACTTCCATCGAATATGGCACAAGTTAATGATGTGTTTCATGTATCCCTACCGAGTAAGTACATACCCCTCACATGTACTAAACTCAGAGGTGGTGCAGCTGGAAGATGATCTCTCCTATGAGGAGTAGCCAGTAATGATTCTAGATTAGAGAGATAAGGTTCTACACAACAAGACAACCCAAATTGTCAAAGTGTTGTGGAGGAACCATAAGTTTGAGGAAGCAACATGGGAACTAGAAGAGGCAATGAAGGATAAGTACCCTCACCTGTTTGTGTAAAGTGAAATTTCAGGGGCGAAATTCCTTAAGGGGAGATGAATGTAACAAACCAATGTTTTTCAATGGAAAATTCCCTTCTTATATTTATGTCATAACAACACAAAATAATGAACTACTAAGTTATAAGTGACCTTTAAACATAAGTTTTTCACTCATATTTTTGGAATTTTAAAAATCCGATATACACAGTTTTGTTCAAGATGATTTTTGGAGTCTAATGAAAAAAATAATTTTTGGTGAATAGTAACGTACCCTTAGGAATAGTATCATACCTTTATGAATAGTAATATGAACCTTATGAATAGTAAATCATCCAGCATAATAGTAACATTACCTATGAATAATAAAATAAAATATAGACATCTTAGAAAGTGACAATTTGACCTTAGTAAACGTTTTGGTATTTTGTAAGTCAAAAATAATTAATTATAATTAATTATTTAATTGAAAATAATATTTATTCTTCTAAAATTTATTCATAAATTATTATATCAATTTCTTATAGTTTTTATATAATCTTATAAGACCCTACGTAATTTTTGAAAGCACTATAAAATCAGTTTTAATCTTAAAAACTGTTTTTTAAGTAAATTATGATTTTAATTAAATATTAAATTAATAATATTTAGAAAATTAATTTTGAAAATTGGACTTTATTTTTGGATTATACACGTCGAAAAATGGTTGGGGTAAATTTTTGGTATTTTTCTAAGATACTAGAATTTTTGATGAATAGTGAAATACCGTAATTTACAAAATAAGCTAAATAAGCTAATTATAGGGTCATGTGTGATGTTCTGCGGATTAAGACCACTTGGTTCGGGATTATATTATAAAATTAATATTCTTGGTCTTTAAATACTCACTATTCCTTGTCTTGTGGGGAAATAATAATCTAATGAATTTTATATTAATGAAACCCCCCCCCCCTCCACTATAAAAGCCACCCTTCACACCCTCATTTCCTCACATCTCTCAAGCTCCAAGACTTCACTAAACTCTACCCCAAAACCTTCCCTAGACCCTCCCCCACGTCTAAGAGCTTCTGGTATCATCAAAAGACCAATCATAGGACCTTAAGGATGTTCTCAAGAGAAGGGTTCAAGAGGTAATTTTCCTCCCTCTTCTCCTTTAATTTCCATTCAAGTTCAAGTTCATTTCTTGATATCTCCCAACCTATCTTCATCCAAATTGTATTGTAACTCCATTATTATACATATAATGTAATTTTATGATTATAATGAGATATTATATCATCCAACCCATTTCCCTCTTCCTTTTATTTTATTAAAGAGAACGTTGTTCGTGAGGTGTTAATTTATCACCTTCAAGAACGACATGCTTTCTTCTTCCATTTCTACCTCCAGATCTGGTTGTGAAACAATTTTTATGGTTGAACCAGAATATGTTATATTATTTATTCCCTATTTAAAGTTATGGAAATAACTTATGTCCATATTACTAAATGATAAGTTAAAACAAGTTCGTTGTGATCCAAAAACCGCCCAAATTTACCCAAATAACTGTCATTTAATTCTTATCTAATGATTCATCCACATGGATCTAATATAATTAATTATAAGATCATTAAAACTCCATTAATATCATTAATGACATGTAATATCATTTCTGTATGTTTACCCATGTTCTACCCGAACTACAATGTATGAATACAAGTGAACAACCCATGAAAAACCATAAAGATGAACATTCCCGAACAATGTTTTTAAACATTATAAGTCATCCAATGGAACATAAAATGACATAATGAAACCAGAAATAACCATATTAATGTACACAGGGTTCTGGATTTCTAATTATTGAATATAATTTCATTATACAGGACATTAAATAGAAGGAAGTATTCGGGTACAAGGTAAGGGGAAATTCTCAAACCCATTTTTCATCCTTCAGGTTCTACATATTTTACTCAATTTTTGATATGGTCACTCCATAAAGATCATTTTTTCATAATTTTATTTCCTTTTCTTGGATATACATGTTTTATAATGAAGTTTATGTAAATCCAAATGTTTTCCGAAAGAACTCTTCTATTAAGAACTCAACTTTTACCTCTCATTCAAGGTTGATGGTTCTTGTATCAAGTATGTTGTTCCCTCTTTCTTTTGGGAACCCAAAGTTTATGAATGTGTTCTCATGAGATGAAAGAAATTATTTTTCATGGTTTATTTATGTTCATTTATGATATATATTCATTGTGGCGTGCATGAGAAATGATAATGTTATGAGGTGACGGGTGCGCCCAGAATTATATAGAACAATATGAAAGTTTAAATGTGATGGGTGCGACCAGAATTATATAGCGCTCCAATGCATTGGGTAAAGTGATGAATCTCATGAGTAAATTTAAAATTATGTTTGAACAAGATTCTATCTTGGTTCACAAGTATGTTTGAAATTTAACCACTAAAACATGATGTTTCATTTTTATGCTTTTCCACATTTAAAGTCTTTTATTTATGCTCCTCTCGTGTTCATGATCTTTTTCCTATGTTATGATTATGCTCACCCCATGATATATTGTTCTTATTTATACTCTTACTGGGATTATATCTCACCCCTTTTGATGTATATCCTAAGGTGGCTACATGTACTATGGAGAGGACAAGTGCCAATAAGAAGTTAGAGAAGAAGAAATTAAATAAATGTTTATGCTACATGTTGTATTTATTATGTGTAGTCCTAGTTTAACCAAGACTCCAGGCCTTTGGATCATCTTTGTGTAATAATATTATGTTTTTTTATCTTTGGAATGATGTAATAGTAATGTAAGAAAAGTCCGGGTTACTATAAAAACGTAGTCGGATGCTGCTGCTGAAAGATACGCATCAGCTCTGCCATAGATGTGGCGACCTGCGGTGATCCCTGTAGGTTCTGCATTAACCGCATAAAGCCTTAACAGAACTGCACATCCACGCCTATGTCCGGTATAACGGCTTACACCACATTTGGCACTACTATAGGATCCACTAGTAGCCCATGGCCCACCATCTCATGAGTAAAATCGTCGCCTCTCTCCGTGCGAACAATCAGTGGTTGTCTCGGTGGCATGACTATACAAGGTGAAAAACACACCTTAGATAGATATTATAAAAGGCCAAAAATGAGGAGGCCAAGAAGGGAACATGAGAAAGAAATAATTCAGGATTTACAAAACTTCACTACAAGACGTGTATAAATACTACATGGCTTGTTGACAAAGGCCATCCACATGGGGGTGTACTCGAGTTAAAACTGGTCATGTAACACCCCAAATACACTACGTGTATTTCTAACTACACAATGTGTACTTGAATCCTTCTCCCCTGCCCGAGTTAAAACGCCCGACCCCAGTTACCCAGATTTGGTACATTATTACAATACATTGGAATGATCACAAAAGATCAAGTCTCTAAAGACTGATTAGTTTAGTAGCCTTGGAAACACAGGATACATTCATAAATGTTACATGACATAATAAAGTTAAAAAATATAATAATATAGTCTCCATGGTCCACACTCATATCCCCTTCAGACTATCCCTGCAGGTTAGTCATAAAATATTTCTTCACATCCAGGGAAAAATAAAACATTGAAAGGGGTGAGCTCAGATGCTCAGTAAGGATAACAATATAGCGGAAAATTTCATAAATAAGCATAAACATTTAAGGTAAAGTATAACTAAAACAAAAGCCTTTTAAAATTGAACTTCAGTATAATATGGAAAAAATAAAATGAAATAATTCCATTTACTTATTCACATGGATATTCTAATAGTCTAATAATCACATGCAATATCAATAACCACTTTCATAATGATGGGATGCATAATGTCAGACTATCATCACCACGTTTCCAAGGCCTCGTACCAAGACTAAAAATAAGATTTTTTCAAGGCCTCATGCCAAGACACTAGTTTGTCTCATGAGACCTATCGATGCATCGATGATATATAGTTGGCTCTACCTGTCACTTACTAAGTCCAATGCATTTCTCATATGAACAGGAGTAAACATAACATAAACATTCATGTTAAAACTAGCATACGAAATGTCAATACTTTCTCCACAAACCATGAATGGTATAAAAATAGTACATCCACAGTCAAACATAACTCATTCAATACAATATGGAAGGTTTTATTATAAAAGATTAACCTCAATCGAGAATAATGAAGGGTATCGATATAGATTAAAATAATCATCAAACTATTGAGAGAAATATCCAACTTTTTCTTGAAAACATTTAAAAGTCACACTATTTGTCAAGAAGCCATTTAAAATAGATTTTTGAATCAACGTGTCCCAAACCACTTTGAAAATTTTAAAAGGAATTTATATTGTAAAACATTAATGTAAATATAAATAAATACCTAAAACCCTTTTTAAAACGTGGACATTAATGAGAAAAATTTAGAATAAGAAATCTTTAAAACATTTTAAAATGATATTTTACTTAGAGTTTCTGACCAAAAGAGAGACAGTTTAATACAAATAATTGAGGTAATAAAAAATTTCTAATATCATGAGAATAAAGGGATTCATGATATACTTTGTCATAGAACATTATATAAACAATATAAAAGTGATTTGGTGTATATCAACAAAGGAGTCTCAATGGAATGTATATTGAGATGAAATCTCTCAAAAAGGTCGTATCCTTAGGTTAAGGATAAATCAAAGACATAAATATGTGTGAAAAATATAAATACACTAAATATGATTGGATATTCCGTGTAAAACAATCAAAGGACATTCACACATATTTTTGTAAAAACAACACCAAGGAATTGGATATTTAACTCAATAAATGGATATTGAGTTAAAATTACTCTTATCAAGTTCATATCGATGTCTTGAGAAATTATAAATAGAGTGATTATGTGTATAAAAATTATATCCACAGAATGGGGAGTGGAAATTATGACATAAGTAAATGAATAGTGATTCCAAACATAATCTTTGAGTAAAAAAATCAATGAAGTATACGTAAAGCTGAATGAGTGGAAGTTGAAAATTCAAATTCCATTATTGATTCAGTAACTTACGAAACATACACCCATGAAATAAGGATAATAAAATGATTATGTAAATATCCCTAAATTAAAGTATATTATACAATGAATACAATCATGGGTAGTACACACACCACATGCAATAAATAAGTGGTGAACAATGGAAATCTCATGGAATTAAAAGTTAGATAAGAAATCCCTCACACTGTAGCTTTCCTTGGTCGAGGGTATTTTAACCTACTTTATAATGGTGAAATAATTTTTATTAAATTATAAAATAATTATATACATTAATATGTTATCATATATGATCTTTTTAACATTTCTTTGTTAATAATATCTTAGTATTATCGTCATTTCGGGTGTTAACTTAGTCGTTTTCTTTTATATGTTTTGTTACATAAGCCGTGTTTGTTATGGATAGGTTCTTTATTATTCATATACATAATGACATCAAGTTATTAAACATTATTTTTAATAATAAAATGATAATTATACTTGAATGGATATGATGGGGAATGAATCTAATCGCGTTCGTGGACACGATAGTCCGTACATACGCACGAACGCTACTTCCATTTGACTTTTCATTTTAAAAGATATAAAAACCAAATTATATATAGCTATATTATTATTCCAGTATAATATAATATCTTATATGTGTTACTTATGTTCATTAAAACTATCCTTTATACGTTCCATGTATGGTATGAACGAATCATATCACTTTGAGGGGGAAGTAGTCCACATTTCCTCAAATGAAATTATCGTATATATATACAACATGAAACGAATAATGGTATGATATAAAATTGAATTACAGAATCTTATATATAAAATAAATATCTTTAATATCATATTTAATTATAGTTCCATCATAACGGCCACCATGAGAGGTGGTAGAAGATAATTGAACAATCATCATTTCGTGATGCGTTTGGTTGTCATCCACAAAAACATTATGTTTTTCACCCATTAGATGGAAGTGTGTGTAAGTGTAGTTCTAATAATTCTCATTAAAATATTCTAGTATATTTAGGATACTGGTATTGTTACAAAATAAAAGAATAAGAAGCGTTTAGGGGTTGGATATGTAAAATACAAGAAAAGAATCTAAGAGAAATCGTTACCTTTAATTTGGGTAACTGTCTTTGGTTTGAACGAAAAAGGACTCTTGAAGTGCCTTTTTTCTAGGGTAAGGCTTCTAGGTGGAGTTGAGGGATGTTGAGAGAATATTTGGTTATGGTTTGGCCGATCTAAAAGGCTTTTATGGTGTGAATAATTGGATAGAATTCGAGTCCTTTTATAAGGGGGAGGAGGGGCTCTTTGGAAAAAACATAAAATATTAATTTATAATAAATTTATATTCAGGTTATAATGGCTCCAAAGTGGATTATTCAAATTATAAGGTGGGTATGGGTCGAAATAATTTCAACAAATAGATTTTAGACAGGTTTGAGTCAGTATATTAACCTTATCTTTTAGTTTTAACTCTTTGTTAATTACTTTGACATTTACCACGTCACATTATATTTTTATATTATATAGTTAATAAACATACTATATACGTCCAAGAGATCCCCAAGTGGTCCATTAATAATACACCTATCATGAAATAAGTCCTTTAGCCGAACCTTAGATATTTAGGAATAGAATAGAAATTAATAATATAATATTTTTTTTAAAACTCGTTTATGTCAAATATGACACTATTCAATAATGGATTTTTGTTAAAGTCTTAAAAACTTTATTAATTCCAATAAAATTCATTTAAGAAATCCTAACATGTTATATTGACCAATAAAATTCTTGTATGGAATAAAAAAGTTCAAATTATATTTATTTTATCTTTCATAATACCAATTATTTTATTCATTCATTAATAAGGAAAATTCTACATCATTATTGTGTCATAAATAAATTTAAATATTAAATGTCTAAAAATTATAAATAAAATTCAATTATGTAGGAAATATTTTCCGATTTCCAATTAATATTTATAGTCGAAAATATAACATGTATAACCCTACATAATTTTTTTTTTCTAAAAGATATATGCTTTTGTCATTTTTGTATTTACTTTAACTTAATTAATATAATGCGTCCTTATCACCTACAAGTGGCTCCATGGGGCCCCAAAATCGACCCAAAGATGCCCATGGACAGAAATGTATCAACCAATTGGGTTAGGACACATTTTAGGGTAATTTAGTATTATTATAATATTATTTTTTTACCCTTATTTACTGGATTTACCCTTTAAGCATGGTAAATAAAATATTTACTGAAGTAAATATTCAAAATGTATAAAAATAAAAGTTTCCTATTTACATTTTTGGACCAAATGATTCTAAATATATAATACATATTTCTAAATTCAAAACACATAAGTGGCAGAAATTAATTTAAAATTAATTCATGTTTTCGAAACAAAAAAGCGTGTTTTTAACAAATAACAACTATCAAAAGATTGACAGTTTCTTATGTCAAGTTTAAATCTGAAATTATGTCCAATGACCAAAATTGGATTAAGTGGTAAAATTATAATATAATTATACTTTAAAATCACTCAAATTCATAATTTATCACTATTAATTATTTTGATTAAAAAAGGTGTTTTTAATTAAAATTTAGTAATTTTAACTATTCATAAAAATATGAATGTTATTAGAAAAGTACCAAAATTTAACCCCAAGATAATTTCGATTTTATGAATCCAAAAATGAAGTCTATTTTACCATATTCAAAACATGAAATTTTCATTTATTAATTTAAAATTAATTCTCGCTATTAAAACATAAAGGCGTATTTTTAAGAAATTATAACTATCAAAAGTTTGACACTTGATTATGACCAATTTCAAAGTAAAATTAATTACAATGACCATAATTGGATTAAATGGTAAAAATATAACCTATTTATACTTACATACCATTAAAATGTATAATTTAACAATATAAATTATTTTGATTAAAAAAGTTGTTTTCAGTTAAAATATAGTATTTTTCACTATTCACCCAAATATGAAAGCTATCAGAAAAACACAAAAAATTTATTGAAACTAAATTCATATGTCCTGATTCTAAATAAGAAGTTTATTTTTTCAAATTGAATAAATAATAGTTTCAAATATTGTATTCAAAAAGGCTTCTCCATTAAAAGGCGGTAAAATTGCATTTTTTGAAAAAAACTTCTTTTATCTGAAAAAATGTATTTGTTCTTACATTATGTCTAAGAAACTCATAATATTGATTCTCAAATTATAAAGATTATATAAAGTTTAAAATTCAGTTAATACTATTTATAACCGCTTTTGAACGGCTTGTTTGGTAAGTCATGGTGCGCTAGAACTCGGTGTTGCGTGTAGTGAAAGTTGTTGAATTACTTTGAAGAAATAATGTATTATGAAATCTTGGGGTGTTACACAAGTACTTCTACATAGATAGGCCACACAACTCTCCTAAAACATGACTACACAGTGTGTTCAATGGTCGACATGGCATGTACTCTACAAGCTTTCATCGGCCCGTGTTGTTCATGACACGGCTTTTGTACCCAGGTCACACTACACGGTGTGTTCCAAAATGACATGGCATGTTCAAAGAAGCCTCAGACCAACCTCTGTTGCTCACTACATGGACGACTACACGGCTGACACTACACAACATGTTCTTGGAAGACACGACGTGTTCTAGGAAATATAACCCTGACCCGTGTTGTTCGTGACACGGCCGGGAACCTGGGTCAGACTACACGACGTGTTTAAGGTAGACACAACATGTATGTATTAAGGTTTACTATGTCTATGTTGTTAGTTACACGGGCGGACACTGGGGAAAAACTACACGGCATGTACAACCGGTACACGATGTGTTTTCCCCAAGCCATTCCACACCCCGTGTCCTCACCTACACGGCCTATGACACGGAAAGAGACTACACGGCGTGCACTTAGGGTACATAGCATGTACTTAAATTTTTTTCCTTTCTTCCCGAATAGAAGAACACACAGTGTGTGTCTATATAACTACATAGCGTGTATGCTAGGTTTTTCCAGACAGTAAGCCTCATAAACTACTTTGGAACCCAGAAAAAAAACACAAAACAAACACATATGTGCCAAATTCTGATCTGTGAGGGACCATACTCCCTAAGAATCAATGTTTGGCATCTTACACATGTTATAACAAGGAAAAAAGGTTAATGATCCACCAAATTCTGGTCATTGAGGGCCCATACTCCACAAGAACCAAATTTTTGCGTTCATTCTATCAAAACATCACACCAAAATTTACCCTAACAAAAGTAAGTATTTATCAAATCAGCTATCACAACAACATTCTTTTCTAGCACCTCAACTATCACAACAACATGCAATTTATAATGCAGCTACATGGCATGAAAGGAATGCAAGACATGTGATTTCTAGCATGGGCCTAAATGATGAATTAGATGGCATACACTCATCTCATCAGGTTGTAACTAAATAGAACCAATGTATAAAATATAAACAGCACACTACAAGTGTGTCACCAACCGGTGAAAATCAAGTAAACTGTCAAATTTGCAACATCAGAAAAATTGCAATAAACAAGGAAGATTGGATTTTCCTTGTACATGGGTTAGCTACTCCATGTAAGAACTTATTACAAACTACCATTTCAATCCTATCCCTGACTAAGGCTCCAAACAGTAAGTCAAAGAAAATAACCCCTTTGATACCACTTTGTAACATCCCGGATCCAGTTGCCACACAACGGGTGCCCCGAACCCAGTTGGTCACATGACCTCAAGGGAATTTCCCCAACAGCTAGAGGCTGCTGACTAGCAGCAAGGGCCCGGTTCTAATTGTGGGGAAACTATGCCCTCATTTGTCAAAGTTTAGCATAGAAGAAAAGAAATATAACATACAAAAGAGGAAGAAGTAAATAATATTCAACTAAAATGAACAACTGAGTAAAAGAGAACGAGCAGTCATATATAAAATGATGCAACATGTCACCAATTCTATGAAATCATCCAGAACAGGATACATTGCAATACAATACAATACAACTCAAAGTATAAGGAACAACAAAACAAAACAAAGCAGAGTAAACAGAATGTAGCAGCATTGCAAGCCTACGCTCGGTCCCATGCTCTCACACTCCTCTACTACAATCATGTACCTATATAGGGACCCTATAACCTGTCGAAACCTTCATCAATATAGTAATTTTGGGACGAAGACATGACCCAAACATGGTGTGAGAAATAAATCCTAGTTGGAACCCACCAAAGGCTCGTTCCCAACTATCGGTGAAAATGTGCAACAACTGTGTGCAATAGTAAATGCAGTAAACTAGTAATTACTCAAAAGTAGTTATCACTACCAGTTTCATTGTCATTTTAATTATTTTTAAATCCTCCATGCATGTGCTTCAGCTTGGTAGGTACAACATAGAAAATCACAGTAGTGAATATTCTAAATAGCCGTGTCTTCAAATATACTATCCTTACCCTCAGGTAACAGAATCAAATAACCGCATGTGATTTACCTCAGGCATAATGGTAATTTCCCTTAGGCATACATGATATAGACCATAGGCATGGAGACTTCTGCCCTCAGGCATAACAAATGTTACAATCAGGCTAACCAAACACAACCCTCAGGCTAAGGAAACACTACCCTCAGGCTAATAGAAGACTACCCTCAGGATAAAGGAACAGGGTCGAGCCCAAAGCATAAACAACAATTTATATAAACCTTATCTCAAGAAAAAACAATGCTTAATATAATAATGGAATACCCTTAGGTATCCTGGCCAAACGGCTAAATAGAGGAACACACCCCTGGGGTGGTCCTGGATCCAAGAAGTGATCCCAAACAGCAGTTTAAACTTATCATTAGACTATCTATGAAATTCTAGATATCTTTCAGTAATGTCCACAACCATAAGACACCCCATCCATGGGAGTGTGGCACAACGATTCAAAATTTCAACAAAACAGTTGAGAGGAACATCAAACCACCATCCTCGATCGTCACTAATCGGTATATGTGAACGATGCCTCCCAAATCGTCCAAGAACGATGTAGATCTGAGATAAACGTTCACTCATTCAAACTCAAATAACTCTCCCTCAGGAAATAATTGGTATGAAACATACAATGAGGGGGAAGAACTTAGCAACGTAGTTCAATCAAGACCGTCAGATAAGAATTCGGATCCCCGATGTACGGTCGGGAGATCTCCGAAGCTCCAGCCTCCTCTCCTAGCTCCAAAACGAACTCAAAGCCTCCACTTCTAAATGAGGAGGCTAATGTCCATTTTAACTGAAAAAAAAACTACACGGCATGTACTCTCAAGTACATGGCCTGTAATTTTCATTTTTTAATATTTTCCTATTACAGCTTCTTTCCACCGTGGTACTGTTCATTCGCCGACATAAGTACACGACGTGTATTTCTGATTACACAGGTGTACTGTCTCTCGACTGGCGGTTGCATCCACCTCCTTACTATTCACTGGCCTACTAATTACACGACATTTAAATAAAAAGTACACAAAAATTAGTCTATTTTTACACCCTTTGTTGCCGACAGGCCTACACACCCTGTGTACTCATCCCACACGGCCAAAATTCATGGTGTGTGGAAAAGTACATGGCGTGTACCCATAAAATTTGGGATTTTCCCCCCATTTTCCATATTTTCTCAAAAACACTTAAGGAAAAAGGAAATTAAGAATCATGTACCTTAAGAATAAGATCTGAGTTCTTACATTTATAATATGGTTAGATATATCATAAGAAACCTTATCAAATGAGCTGTAAAAAGCTTCATTGTAAGAGAACATGATGAAGATAATTTTATATAATTTTAGAATCTCATAATTTGACATAATGAATGGATATAAATGTTCAGTAAAACAGAAAAGGTGATTGTGAATAGTTTGATTGGCGGAAAATAATTTATTTTGTAATCAAGATATTACAACAACTAGAAATGGCTCATTGAGATTAAATATTTTGATAAAATGTGTATTACACATTTAAATCACTTCATAAATTAATATATTAATATATTATTATATTTAATGGTCCCAAATGTGGTAACAATTCTTGATCTATTTTTTTGTGAAAATGCACCACTCTCAGGCTTTTAAAAATTTGCTTTTATTTCCAAAATACATAGTTATCTATTTATAATAACTCAGTTGGTTTTATGGTTTTGAATTATATTTATAAACTTTCAATATATATTACCTTTATTTTTATTTTAACTTTAAACACCTTTTTTCTCCCACACTTTTCTTAAAAAAATTCTTAAAAAGGATAACTAAACTCCCCAGTATCCAGCTGATATATTTGAGATTTTTTTGAGATTCAATGAGTAGATATATTTTATTTTGAAAATTTCTGTATTGTTTAAATCAATTGTAGAGAGTGGACACATTATTAACTATTTTTTATTCAATCCATTAATATATATAATTCTACATCATCATTATAAAGCTACATATAGAGGATCGTTGATGAATTATGTTGACCTTGTGAGGGAGATTATCCCACATTTAGTAGGTCTCCATACGAAAATAAAAAACCAAATTATAGGGTGTTGAGTGATAGGGTTATTCTCAAACATAATAAAATATTAAGAATTAAAATTTTTATGGTACATAGATTTCATCACCATGAAATCCAATGATTAACCGGTTCTCTCATATTTAATAATATTATCTCTTCTTGTTTCATATTTTATATGCATATTATATATATATATCATATATATTTTCAAACTGAGACTACATTATTATATTTCATTCATAGTATAATTTCGATTTTAAAAAGTGATAATAGAAAATCAGTTCAATTTATAAGACTCCTCAAGAGATCAACCCTAGGTTATTCCACATGAAACATACTAAGGGAATAACTTTTTTTGATAAATATTTATATAAAATCCATCTTATAATTTTTCACAATTTCTATGGAATACAATATATTAGATAGACAATGAACTAAAAATAATCATATTTTTTTGAGAAACAAATAAGAACTTCATTGCACCCAATATTTTTCTCCATTTAAATATGGAATTTTAAATTATTTTGTCATATGATTGCATTGTCAAAATTTTTGATGAGTATAGTAGGGAATAATGATTTAGTATTATTTTTTTTGTAAATACCTAAATGATTAATTAGTTGAATATTCAAATGTAAATTAATTAAACTTATCTAAAGGAATTGGAATCTAAAATTGATCCTTAAAAAGATGAATCATGTTTTTTCAATATTATGAATTGAAGAATAGTATATGGATAAAATTATGGAGGTACTAGTCTGAATCATAACCATTCCATTACTATTGGAAATTTATAGGGAATACATTCCTATTATTTTTCACGTGGGAGATAAAGATGATATAGATAATTATTGGTATGATTTTATGTAATTTTAAATGTAGGGACAATAACCAATTTTTATAAATTAAAGAAATGATACTCTACATCTATCTATCCTTGAGATAAGTCACCACCATATCTATTGTATAGTATGAAAATTTAGAGATGATTTTTTCCTGCCTTAGAATATGATAACCCAACTCTAAGATTCACTGAGAAAATAAGATTAAATTGATACAAAAATTACTTAGGGGGATAATCGTTCTACAAAAAACATAATATAATATTATTTAAAATACATTTTTTATTATCTTAAATATCGTTTACTTGAAATATTTTTCCAACACATGTAATTATTTAGAGGGAGAAAAATAATATGATGTTTCCCTTTGTCAGACCGCGATTCTAATGGACTTTACTAGTGATAAAAATTTCAAAACATAAATATATAAAATGTAATATTTTTATATTTTTCATTAGGTCTTAATTCTTTAAAATTTTTATTTTCACTAGATTATCCATTGCATAATTTTTTGACTCTACTACAATAGTATGGTCCCTATAATTAGAAGTTAAAAATAAAGTGACTACTATTAAAGACAATATTATTGTTGAATTCAATGATGAAGAGAATAATCCCTAGAGAATATTCATGTGACTTTATTTACTACATAAACGTGAATATTAAATAGTGGAAGACACCATAATAGATGGTAGGGATCACATCTACCATTCCTTCACCACACCGATTGAACATCTACTTCTCTGATTTATCTCTCATGGGGGTTGGGATATGTTTTCTTCTCATCAGAATCCCACACTCATTGAATTTATATATGGTTATTATTAAATATACCATTTTGTAGTTCATGAGTAAGAAATAATATAAACCTTTGAATTTAGGATGATCAACAACAATTGGTTGACTAAGGGCACTGAAATTTGGGCACCACTTTAGGGGGAATCACCAAGATTCCATAATATTTAATTATATTTTCTTTTTACTACATTTTATTCATCAAATTAATATCTTATGTCTTGTTATTTATTCTTATATATTATTTAAAAGATATTATGTTCTTAAATTATGTCTTAAACTAGAATATAACCCCAGGTGGTGTCATTTATTCTATTAAATTTTCCATATCTTTTCCCCTTTTGTAGAAATAAAACACGGGAAGTTAAATTTAATTGTGGGTGGATGAATAACTTATTATAAGTTTTGGTGATTTTTTAAATTATTCATAGTAATTTTTATATTAATGAGTGTTAATTATTATATATATCACTAGACCTTATTCAGTGAGATTTTTATAGATTTCTTTTAAAAAAATATTTTATTTCTTTATGTGTATATTTCTCTTGGAATTTGAGGTTTAGAAATTTCAATGAGTAGTAACAATTTTAGAATCCACTCTCTTTAAACCCAGACACAAAATATTATTTACATCATATTATTTATTCAAATTAATTTTGAAATATTATTCAAAATACCCACACATTTTTGAGTGAGACACGATTTTTTTGTGAAGTATAAAATATCTTTTTTTCTCTTTAAATTCCTTAGATTTTAGAAATGATTTTCATATGATTCTGAAAATTACTTCCCTTCCAAAATTTTCACATTAGGAAAATGTTTACATTTACTCATGTTTATACCTTAGAAAACATGATTTTCCTCATATGATTAAGCAACATTCAAACAAATTTCCCTTCACTACATGTTGATGTGGATGTATTTTGATACATTTTTAACATAATATCATTAAATAATTATATAATTATTGTCCTTAAGAATTTTTTAACTAATTAATTTACATTGAATATTATTTGATGTTTAAATATTATAAAATTTAAAATAATGTTTTTATTATTAATTAAAGATTCATTTTATTTTAATGTAATCTAATTATATGTCCTGATAATTAAATTTATTTTTTAGTTTTTTTTAATTTAATTAATTTACTATAGATTAGATAATAATTTAATAGTTGGTACATCAAATTTTAATTTAACAGATTTAAATAATATTAAAATTTAATTAATTAATTAATTAATTAACTATTTTAATTATTTTTTATTCCATATTTTATTCTTCTAACCAAATGATTAGTGTAGTTTAATATTTATTTGTACATAAATATTTATAGACATTAATATTTTTTTAACAATATCTTTTTAAAATAATTTATTTTTGGGATTTTATTTAAATTTAACTTAAAATATAAAATTTATCAATAAATTTTTTATTTATTTATTTCATTTTAATATACTCTTTATTTGGTGTATTGAGGAAAGCCCATAAGATAATATGTCAATATATATTGTAAGATATTTTAGTCCCACTATTAAATATTATTATGTTGCATTATAAAATATGAAATTACGGACTTATATGAGTTTTCACGTAATATAATTTTTATTGTCTATATGGTATGAAAAAATAGTTCCCCATAGGATAATTATATTCTGTGGCGCATTAGTTTCAAGTGAATCCCACCATCCTATACTAAGGCCAAATCTAGTGGGGATATCTGTACAAATCAAAGGAGAAATGTATGTAGTATGGGACTTATATAAAAGAAATGAACCAGTACAAATCTAAATCATCGATGTCATGAAAGGGATATGACATTGAGGGCACTTTTGTACAATATTCTTAATCATAAATGGAGAATTTCACTCTCGAAGCCTCGTAAAGATGATTTGAAAGAGAACTATGGATTGTCATAACCATATTCCTTTATAGACTCCTGATTCCTTCATCTCTATTCGACCATGCCACCACCCTATAGAGATAATTAATCATGATTAGTTCTTAGGAGAGAGGGAAGAACCAAGTAGAATACATTTCATGACATAAATTGAGTGAAGCGATGGAGAGCAGGGAAAATGGATCTATTGAAGAGCTCAATGAAGACCTGCTATCGAGAAGATATATAAAGATTGAATTTCGATCTCATTTCGTGGAAGTGGGTGAAACCCATGAAACCTATGTATTTAAAGTTTTGAGTTTTACCTTGTATTGATATCATGTTTTTAGAAAACAAATTAGTCTGACTAGTCTATTGGAACTAATTCAATTCTAATATCTGTTTACATTACACCTCCTAGTCCACTCTCTTGAGGTCCTATTGTTGTCTTCATGAGTTAACACGAGCTTCTCGAGTTATATTTGGGAAAATGAAATTGAAGAATTAAAAAAAATGGTGATCAACCTAACTGAAAGAACTATACAATAATGTATTTAATGGTGGTGGAATTGGTGAGGGTATAAATTAAATAGTTTTCATTAAAATTTTGTTAATAATAATTAAAAATATTTTTTATGGACATAAAGGATGATGTCAGAATGTTGGGGCTGGTGGAAGTGTATGAGTACACTAGAATTTTGATGGTGCGTTATTGTTTAGTCAGGGATATTGTAATTCCATGAACATAATTATAAATGAAATAAGAATAATTTTAGTTATTTTCATCATTATTATTGATTTAATTTGAATTTTTTTGCTTTAATTAAAATACGCTAAAGAGAAAGAGACATATTTTATTCAAATAATGAAATATTACTTTGATACAAGGGATTAAAGTTACTCATGAAAACTCATCCTAAGATATAAAAAAATAAATAGAAGATTTCCCAACATCAAAATAAGACCGATTAAGTTACCTTTATCCCTTGAATCCACCACAACAAAAAAATAAATAGTGTGAAGAATTGAAAAAATAAACAGAGTTAAATGAATGTAGAGAACCATCCTCTTAAAACAAGAAATGTTCTTGATCCTCTGAATAACTTGAATGGGTATTTATACAGATTAAAATGACCATTATAAGTAGTTGTTGGTATTTTCAAGTGACCTTTGATGTTTTATGGCATCTGGGTATTTTAAGAGATAAATTCTTTAAATATTTTAAAATGAAATTTTTTTAAATAAAATTAAGGGTTTTTATTATGGGTTATTATTTAATGATTGGTTTTCAAAAATGTAAAACATGGGTTCTCTTGAAATTTAATTTCTCAACATTTAATGTTTTTATAATAACCATAGAGATTACAATAATGGAAAACTAATATATATATATATATATATAAGAATTTTAATATTTCTATATTTTTAATGTATATGCAATAAATTTTTACTAAAATTATGGCTCAGACACTAACCAGCTAAGGGAAGCCTTAAGTCCAAGACCTTAAGTCCTGGGATGTCTCTTAGTAGAGAACTTGAGCAGTGATGGATTTATCGCAAGGTGAACAGGGTGATCTAGGTCCCCATTAGTATGTTCATGTGTCATCGTAAGATGGAACCACACACTGAGGCTTATATGGTGGTCCTGAAACAAGGTGGGTTTTGATGTGGGTGAATAATTTTCCACAGTATGCAATCTCAGCTGCAGGATCTCACCACGCAAGATCTTGTCCATCTACATCGATACATTTTTTAGGTCCCAACTATACAGATTAACAAATCACATTTTTTTATATTATCTGATAAAACTATGTTAGATCTGGATCACTTAGCCTTTTTAAAACCCACATATAAACTATGGTAGTTCAATCAAATAATGATCTAGTCACTGTCATCCGTTTCTTTTAAATCGTATTAATCAATCCCGAACATCCAAACAATACATGGATTGATCTGGGCCATCCTTTTCATCAACCACACGTCTACCACCACTAAAAAATTATGGTTATTTCAAACTCTTGGATTGGAGAAAATTTAATTTGAACCATCTATCTATTTTCTATTCTATTAACTCAGTGAATCCAAATTAGTCTCCATCATAACTTGTAGCTGTTAACCCTCTCCATCCACTCTTTCATTTTATACAATCCTTCCTTTCACACTGTTATCCTTTTATTCTTGGCCATAAGATTTATTTCCAAAAGTGGTGTTCTTTTAAACCTAACACCATATTCCATGACTATGATCCTCCTCCTCATTTCATTTTTATGATTTTAGGTTATCAATTTACACTATTTCCCAATGAATTTTCTCAAATTAACACTTTTGTTTGATTAGATTTTGTCTATTAGAATCAACAATTGGAAACATTGTTTTTTTATCCTCAATTTCAACTTCCAAGGACCACTCAAATATCTCTCTTCCAAGTCACTCACACTCTCTCTTGGTTCTAGGAACCCACAACCCACTTCTATGGTGAACCAAGTAAGTGAATTTTATTATTTTATTTTCAAATTTTAATCTTGTATAGGTATATACCTAATTATATATATATATATAACCATGTTTCTTTTCTTCTAATCCTAATTTCATATTTGATATGCTTTCTCCATTTTTAAAGGATATATTTCTAAATCATTAACGTATTAAGGGTATGATATCAATGCAATGCTATGTTTTTTACAAGAAATTGTATATATATGTGAAAATATATGTATATATACACATGCATGACTTAATATTTTTTGTATGTGTCTTTGTGTTTATGTGATAAGGGTTTACTTTCCAGGAATCTTATTTCTAAAAACATATGTATTAACTTCCTTTTCAAAATTTATTATACATGTGATTATAAGTACAATCCTATATGCAAGTAAAACACATTTACATTCATATATCATCTTTTTTCTTGGTGTGTGTTCATATGGGATGGTCCTTGCTCTAAAATTTTAAAGGATTTTATGCATACAAACCACATACATATATAAGTATATACATATATATATATTGTTATATATATATATATACATGTATATGAATTTCTGTATAAAGAACATAAGTACAGTTGTTCTCCCCCTTTTTCAGAAATTATAAATTGTATTTTTCAATCTCCAAACCAGTGATTTCAAATTCATATGAACAAGTTGTTTTCTTAACTACATGATATAATCCATATCATTTTATGTGATATTTTGAAACAATTTATCATTTCATGTGAAAAACCTATTTGTCTATTGTATAATCTTTTTACTCAACTAAATGAGAAAAACCATATAATTTCATGTGTGAAGCATATTTATATTCATTGATACAAAACAATAAATTCACTTTTGATTAAATGTTCATTTATTTCATTATACATTTTATTGTAAAAATAAAAATAAATACAATCAATTTAATCATGAGATAAATCATTTTATGATAATATATAGATTAATAACTAAACATTTCAATGTCATATGGGACACTTTGGATAGTTTAATGAATTTATTTCACCTATGGTTAAGACTCAAAAAAATAAAACCTATATGGGAAACATTTATATAAAGACATATTTTTATTAGAGATATGTGGAATGAATAGGTCTTATTATGTGATGGTAAAGGCCATTATAGCCTCTCGATGCATTATTGTGTCTCATTAGGCCAACTATGTCTTAGTGCGAGGCATTGATAAAATGGTTATGTATGGTCTTAGAACAAGGACCCCACATAATCATTATGATGTCCTGAATTATTCATTCCCTGGTAATAATTCTAGTAAGTGAAGGTCTAGGTGATTATTCAACTAGTAGAATATCCATGTATAATGATCATTCTCTTGTGAATCAGTATTAATCAGTTTTATATTCTCATGTGCACATCGTTTAACGATTTATGTTTAAATATATAATTCTATAAAAAATCATTTATAAAGAAGTATTAATATTTAGATATCATTCCACAAATATGGTTTCAAATTTAACTATGATTACATGATTTTCATCTATGTTTAGAATGATTAAAGAAATTATTTTATGATCTAATCTGAATGAATATTATTTCCTAGGTTAATTTTGATTTGCAACATTGGAATGTCATAGAATGATTTTATATGGTCATTATCTAACTTATATGAGGCATTTTATGCATTTCTGTTCAACTGTATGCATTATTATATAATGAATTTTCATTGGTAACTCCTAAATAAGTTTATCAATTTTGAGCATAAGTTTATCCTAAAAGTATTTTCATAATATCACATGAAAATGATGCTGAAATTTTGTGAGAAATGTTAATTTCATGATTTAAAACATGTATTTAAAAAAAATTAAAGAAAATTTATTTCTTAAGGGTTTTGTTTTAAAACCCCTTACATTTTATTTTTTCTCACCCTACATTTAATAAACACTTTTACTATTTTAGAATACTTGTTGCGTTGAAACTCTGTGGTGGAATAAATCACACTAAATAATAATTATTATATTTTTTCGTTTCTTTTTTATTAAGTCATTTATCTAATTTTCTAGAACTTGGGATGGTAAAAGATCATATTTTTTGCAATGTGATGTGTAAATATTTTGTTCTTTTTAAAAAATGTCACATCCTTTGTAAGGGTTGGGTCTAGTTTCTTGTTATCGAGTCATCACACAATGTGTCTAGACATGATGTCAAGGAATATTGGGTATTAGACTAAGGTTTTTCCTTTTATATGGTTCCATTTAGAGATTCATTCCATGAATTGGTGGAAAGGGTGAAAGGAGATGTCCTCTTATGTGATAATAATAGGTCTAAGGTTGATGTAATATGTTTTTCTTTCATATATCTATATGATCATTCCATCATCACATTAATTCATGTAATGTGTCTTCAAAACCATTATAGAATGCAATTTTCCTTATCGATCTTATTTTTAGGTCTAAAATAGTTTTTTGTTAAATCTCAAAAGTATATATAACCATTATTAAAGTGTCTTTAATCAATTATATGTTTGTCTTGATAGTTAATACACATTCAAGGTATTTGGGTAGTGTCTACAATACCAACAATGTTAATACTACTCTACAACATATGATATTGGGGAATGGGAAATGGCAGCTATAAAGTCCTAAAATAACTCAACAAGTAAGGGATTTTGACTGACATCACACATTCTAAACATTGAATTTTTAAATAATGTGGGAAGGTAAAGTCCAAGAAGTTTCCTTTAATATGTTCACTTTTAAATCCTCTAGACCCTTGTAATATATCTATTCAAATAATTGGGATCCTTCTTGGACATCCTCCATTGGTGGAGGATCCAACATTATCACTTTTATAGATGAGTTCCCTAGAAAAGTAGAAATTTATTTTCTTAAAAATAAATATGATATTTTATATACATTTAAAACATTAAAATATTTTGTTGAAAAACAAATTGGGAGGAAAATAAAAATCACGAGAAGAGATAAAGGGATTGAATACATGTCTACATAATTTATTCATTTAATGAATTTGAATGGATTGAAATGCATATAACTGGTAGGTAAACTTCCCAAAAAAATGGCC
Organism: Viscum album; assembly: GCA_963277665.1. Lineage (NCBI taxonomy): Eukaryota > Viridiplantae > Streptophyta > Magnoliopsida > Santalales > Viscaceae > Viscum > Viscum album. Next base: position 1,345,096,023 of record OY728148.1, on the reverse strand, counting down.
TATTAGAAATAATTAGTAAGACCATCTTATAAGGAGTTTGGAACATTATACCATGTTTACACCTCCAAAAAACTTTTTCGTGAGAGAATTTCTGCACTATTTTTTACCTAATAATTAGGTGTCACATTTCTACTAATCTGTTTAAAACACATGAATAGTTGATTAATGGTAATCCACCTTGAAATAACTACTTAAGAAGCTTTGGTTTTATATCTTATGAATATGTTATAACTAATAAACTGGAACAAATAGCTCTCAAATGCATCTTTATTGGGAATCCTAAGGGTATATAGGGTATAAACTCTATGTAAATAAACCTGGATAACAAAAAGTGTATAATTAGTAGGGGTGTTTGTTTTTCATGAGTCTTAAACTCTTAAATATAAGTCTTCTATATATGGAATCACTGAATCATCCATAGAAAATACTGATGAAGATGATCCTCCAATTCGTTTTAAGGCTGCTATCCAACCCACACCACCTGCACCTCATCCCCCGATTGGTCGAAATTATTCATCTTCTTCTATCACAGATTCTAAATCTAAACAACATACCACCAATAAGGATTAAAATGTATCATGATATAGCTAAATGAGTCTCCCTATACCTCCTTCTTGGTTTATCTAATATGACACGACTTCATATACTTTCCACGTGGCCAATGATATTATAAGCCATGACCCTTAAACCTATATGCAAGCCTCAAATTACAAAGACTCAAAGAAGTGGGTCTTTCCCATTAATGGAGAAATTAACTCTTTAATAATAATATTAACTTGTTTTATTTTTAATAAATCACCAAATGAAAAAATAATTGGTTTTATTTATATTTATAAAATAAAAGAATATAACACTAACAGAAATAAAATAAAATTCATACCCAGGTTATTTTCTAAGGTATTCCTCCTATGATGGGGTATTGATTAAACTAAAATCATTTACCTTGTTTCCCATATTTATTACATTATGAAATTATTTTCCATTTCATCCTATATTGATATTCACATTAAAAAAATTCATGTTAAAATCACTTTCTAACAGGGTGATCAAAAATTTAATTTTTTTTGAATCCTCTTGAGGGTTATTCTAATAAATTCCAACATAATCAAGTCTTACTTCTAAATAAACCATTTTATGCCTTGAATAAATCCTCTATGTATTGGTATATGAAATTTTATTCATTTATGTTTGATAACAAATTTTCATAAAGTCAATATGATACATGTGTGTCTTTTAAATCAACAATGAATTGTATGACTTATATGCTTATTTGTGTTGATGACATAGTTATAATTAGTTAAAATATAAGTATCATCATATCCATAAAATCCCAACTTAAATATATGTTTTAAATGAAAGGCTTTGATGTATATAAGAACGTCATAGGTGTTGAAATAATTATAGATAGTCCAAATAAGCTTCATTACATATCTCAACATGATTACTTTTTAAATATAATCAAGTTATATATGTTTTAATCTCTCAAACCTATTAATATTCCTATTATAAAAGACTTTAAACATTTATTAACACAAGCACCCAATTCTGAAGAAGATATTCAATTTATATCAAAAATTACTTATCTTAATATTGTTGGTAGAGTTATATACCCCAGGATTAGAACTAGACCAGATATTTCATAATTAATACTAACTCTAATAAGCATTACTACTTAACCACAGAATCCATGTTGGCATGCCATTAAGTGTGTATTAAGATACCTATCTATTATTTAAAATATTTCATTATGTTATCGTAGAAACATTGATACAACTAAAATTATTTCTGGTTATGTCGATGCTAACTATGCACGAAATATTGATACCCGTAAATCCTTAACTAGTTTTGTGTTTACTTAAAATAGTGGTTTTATTTCTTGTAAATGAACCATGAAATCTATGGTTTCTATTTCGACCACAAAATCTTAGTACATTGCCTCATCAAAGGTAGTTAATGAATCCCTTTTTATTAATGTCCTATCTTCTGAACTCAGTCTCATTAATTCTACAATTTTCATTTATTCTGATAGCCATTATGCACATAATTTTTACAAAAACATAGTATTCCATGGTAAATCCAAACAAATTGATAATAGAAAACCTTTTATTATATATATTATGGAATAATGAACTGTCTGTATTAATAAGATACACATGAACATAAACCAGGCAGATAATTTTACTAAATCTCTAGTATTATCTATGATTAAATTATATTTAGATAGGTTATACATGGTTAATTTTCTATAAAAATAGGTTCGATAATATCTCCAATTTAAATTTAATATTGTATAGATTTTTTAATTGCTGTATTCAATTATGTTTTCATATTCAATATTTCATAATTATATTTTTACAATTTTAGTTTGATAAATATGTCATGCATGAAAAATGTTATTTTTTTAAATTATATAATATTATGTATATGTTTTTAGGACTATTTATTATTTGGATGCTTTCTATCAGTGTGGCCCACTTCTTTTAGGACATGTCCTTTTAGACGGCCTACTACATGCATGCTCTTGGAAACCTGGGTGATCATTGTGAGGATTGTCACTGGCTATTAGTTAGCCTTATCATCCTTTAGATCTGATTCATTCACTAGTTTTGAATTATCTCCCTACTCTGATGGAATTCAATTTCGATGCGTTTACATGGAGTCTCTTGATTCTTTGTTCATCATAGAGATTTTATCAATGTCATTGGGAATTGATCATCCCTTCACTCGATCAAACGCTTAGGGATCTTTTAGTTTCTCGTGATCCTAGCTCTAGCTCTCAGTTCTCCTTAGGAGAAATCCTAGATCACTGATTTTTCTTGGAGATTCACAATATCATCCATTTTCACTCCCCTAGATACATATCATTATCATACCTTGGGTGGAGATGACATCCTTTAATGGAATAAGAAGCGTTACCATCTTCAGTTATTATTTCCACAGGCTTGGAGGGAAGAATAACCCTCAGATCTCGACATCTTTTAGTCACTCACACCATCTCTAAGTGATTAGGATGGCCATACCACATCTCGTATGGAACTATAGTTATTGTATTTTTTTTTTGTTTATTTATAAGATTCTAAATCATTTACACTTTTCTTCTAGGTTCTTTGGTTCTAGACATTTCTGCTTTCTTTGTAGAATTTCGGTTTCCTTATATAATTAATAAAATGTGTGTGTAATAACTGATTATATTGTCTTGCACATCGATCCCACAGGACTGAATCACACAAAATCTTTGTGTTTCTTTACTATTTTCATTAATATTTGATTTTTTACTGGTTCTATTATTTTGACATACCTCATAATAAACCAGTTCATTTTTTAGGGTTTGGTATTCTAACTATTGTAAGTTCACTCTTTCCCTCACAATAATGATAAATCATTCAAAATATACCATGGAATAGAAGAAAACCCTTACTAGGTGAAGTCGACATCACCTTTTTTGAAGATATATTACCACACATATAGATATTTTTATAATGATAGTTGGAAACTGATTAGTTTTCTATGATTGAAGCAGAAATTCATCTTTTTAACTGATCTGGTCTTTCATGATTTCAATAAATAAGTATATATCATGAAGTTTCAAATTATCTAGGTCACTAAATGTAATGTCATGAATCCAGGTGCCTCACGAAGGTTCCTCGAACCCAGTTATTCACATTGTCTCAAGCACATTTCCCCAAATTCCAAATGCTGCCGACTAGAATCAAGGGAAATGGTGTGATAATGGAGAAACTATTCCCTCATTGACAGAGTATACAAAAAGTAAAACAAGTTTAAAATGATAGAGGAAGTAGTAATATCAACAAAAGTAAACATCGAAAGACTGAATGTAAATCCAACATAGGCCAATATAGATATGATTATTCTCACATGTATCTAAGAAAGCATCCAGCCAAATTACAATGCAGTTATGAAATATAGAAACCAATGTATAAAGTAGACCAGTAAAATCCAACATCATCATAAGACTCATATTGGTCATGTCCTCTCTAGATCCAACAGAAATCAAGTACCTGATGAGTAAGGGTGCTTTCCCCTATCTATATATGCAAAAATATAATCTGTTTGGGTCCAAAAGCATGACCCAAACATGGTGTGAGATGAATCCTATAAGAAAATCACAAAAAGATATGTGCCTAACTTTTAGTGAATATATATATATATATATAGTAGGAAACATTTAAGAATGAAGTAATAAATAGAAAGTAATCAAAAATAAATAATTCAACATTTTTTAATTACATTCATTCACATTTATTATTCAATCTATTGAATCATGTAAACCCTTAATTTAATAAATACATTATAAGAATCCTCTCATAGTTAATACCCTTGGGTCAACATAACAGTAAAAACATACATAAAGGACACTCCCTCGGGAAACTGTGACAGTCAATTCCACTTGGTCAAAATATTTTCAATGAAAATATCTGGAATATCATATACTCATAAACTCCATCCAAACAAAAAAAGGCATGGGAATCATGGAAATACTAACAATCATCCTAGACCAAACAACCATAAATGATCAATCAAGGGAAATACACCCATTGGGTGTCCCTTAACAAGGTATCTCGCCTTATTCATATGCACCAACCCCTTATCAACCATTAAAACCATATAAAGTAAATAATATGGTGTATTCCAAATCGAGAAATACCCTAAATGTGGGTATGTGACACTTTTTGAATATATAATTCAATGGCGAACAATGAAAGGAACAAAGAACCTACCTTTATGTTGTTTGATCGATATATTTGAACATCGACCCTTGAATCAGCCTAGATTGGCGTAGATCTAAAAAATGCAAAACATTACCAATCCTGGATAACTCACAAGAGGGGATTAATTAGGAAGAAAAGAATATTCGGGTTTTGGGAACTCACCAGTGGAATTCCAATGCACCCGAAAACATTTAGATTAGATATTTAGAAGGATAATCAAGAGGGTTTTGAAGTTTATCAGCCATTCCATAGCACTCATTTATGAAACATGAGGAGAAGAAGGTGTTTCTAAATATTAGATACAACTCATCTCTAATATATCAAATAAAAAAAGTATGCAATATATTTTTTAAAACTAAACATCTTGTATTATCTTTAACCTTCCCCACCTTAAGTGGTCTTCCAGGTCACCACACGAACATGTACTCAACCGTTACATGGCCATTACACAGCTTTATATGGAAACTAGGTACACGACGTGTACTCATAAAAACCCTAATTTATATATTTTCCTCAAAAGAAACCAAAATAAAAATAAATACCTAAAATGAGGATTCATTTTCATACAAAAATTCACCATTAGAAGAATTCATCCCCAAATTTTCCTTCCCAGGGTAGTGAAGAAGAATCTATGAACAACACCGGCCACTGCGATCAAAAATCATCCTCCCTCTCTCAAGTCTCATCCATCACTCACTCGAGATTCTATAGAACCCATAATAGAGAAACATACTATCCATGAAGAACATTCATGCTTCGATACACATTCCAAAAAGGGTTCTCCTTGAAGGATGAATCCACCTCCAACTCAACCAATTATGGTTGAAAATTTTAGAAGGGTATGAAAAGTAACATTGTACTTGAGAAACATGAAGAACATCATGCATAGACCGGTATCACTATGGTAACTACAACTGATAGGTAACTGGACCGAATCTCTCCAAAACCTCATATAGCCAAATGTATCGTGTTGTAACCTTCCCCTATCTCCTAATCCTTATCTGTCCAAACCGTGGTGTTACGTGTCGGAAGACCTGATCTCCACCCTCAAACTCTATAGGTTCTCTCCATCGATCATCATAATATTTCTGGTGAGATTTTGTAGTATCCATCCTATTCCAAATCAACTCCACCTATTGTGTGGTCTACTAGAAAAGAAGAGGTCCCAACATAGTTTCCTCTTGAGGTGATTGAAAAAGTCTACCATAAAAATCCTCATAAGGTGACATTTAAATCATTTCTTTAAAACTATTGTTGAAGGAAAACTCCACCAGGGGTATGTGTCTCTCCCAACTTCCCATGAAATCTATGATTCACTCTCTAATCATGTCCTCCAAAACCTAAATTGTGCGCTCCGACTAGCCATATGTCTGGGGATGGTAAGTTGTACTCAAGAAGTACCTTTATACCCAATTCCCTCTATAGTCGCTTCCATACATGAGAAATATATTGGGTGCCCTAGTTTGAAATAATAGAGTGTAGCACATCATGAAAACGTACAATATGTCAAATGTAAAACATTCCGTGATCATTGTCACTAAAGGGTTTGTTGATTGACAAGAAATGTGAAACCTCCATGAGTCTGTCAATAATAACCAATAAAACATTATTTCCACTAGGCGTCTATTGTAAACCCGTTATTAAATCCATCTAGACGTCATTCCACTTCCACTTAAGAATGGGTAACTATTTTAGAAGGCCTGACAATCACTGATGCTCTTCCATCACCCATCGATAGGTGAAAAATATAAAAACAAAACCAACAACATCTCTCTTCATGCCAGGCCACCAATACAGATGATGTAGGTCTCAATACATCATGGTGACACCATGATGAACTACCCATAATAAGGCATGAGAATATTGAAACAACTCCTCACATATGCCTGCTAACTCCCATCAGTTCCCATGAAAATGGAAAACCACATCCTTGAATGTGGTCCCCCAAAAAGTAGGGTCCTTACCTACCACACTCTCCCATAGGACTAGGGATTAAGAATCTAAGAGTATCCACACTGTCACTCAGTTTAGAAGAGTAGCGGTAATAATTTTTGAATAAAGAAACATATACTCCTCCCTTTCGTGAAAATCCAAATGCATCTCAGAGAATAGAGCTAGGATCTATGACTAACTATTTTCCACCTAAACTGCCTGTATCTAAGTCCTCCTACTCAATGTGTCATCCATTGTGTTTCCTTTCTTAGGTGTGTAGGAAAGATCAAATCAAAAGAATAAATTTACTCAACCCACATTAGTTATCTCAAATTGATATATCGCTACGTAAAGATATACTTGAGGATTTAATGGTATGTTTATTCCATAAAATTCTTTCAAAAAAAGATAATGTGTCCAACATCGCAAATTATGAACAAATATAGCCAACTCGAGATCATGCATCAGGTAATTCGTTTTATTTGGCCTCAACTACTGAGACCAGTACACAATGACTCATTCCCCTGCATAAGCACAAAAACCATCCTAATAGTTGTTTCATCATAGTAAACAATGTATCTCTTTCCAGTATTGGGGAAAATAAGTATTGGTTCTGAATTGAATCTCCCTTTCAACACCTAAAATTTGAAATTGAGTGAATATGTTAATGAATACGTCACACTCATCTTAGCCAGGCCCCTAAATGGAGTTGCTAAGAATGATAATTCCTGGATAAATCATCTGAATTAACCATCCATCCCCAAAAAACACTGTACCTCAAAGACACTCGTCATCATCTCTTAGGAAACCACTGATATCACTTTTTAAATGTCTACTGATACTCCTATATCATAGATAACACGACCAAAGAAATGAATCTAGTTCATCCAAAAGTCACACTTTTAAATCTTAGAATATAACTAATCATATATTAGTGTACACAATATGATATCAAGATGGATAAAATGGTAGTGTAATGTGTGGGAGTACACTAAGATATATTCCCTGAATACCACCTGAAAAGAATCAAAATAAGGATGGAATGCTTGGTTCATTAGTACCATGAAAACTGCCAGCATGTTCGTGAGACCGAACGACATATCCAAATACTCGTATATATCATACCCTCTCTAGAAGTATATAAGAGGTATATCTAATTATATAACATGTAACTAATGATAACCAGATCTAAATTAAATATTTGAGAACATCCAGGTTCCTCAAAGCTGATCGAAGATATCATCAATCCCTATTAAGGGATATCAATACTTGACCGTAAAATATTTTAGCTTCGGATAATCCACACAAATCCTAAGGGTACCATATACATTATTTGAAAAAAGAAAAGTCGAATCCTAAAGAATAATATTGGTTCATATGAAACCCTTTGCCTCTAACTCCTTTAACTTCCCCTTGAGCTCCTATAACTCTAGTGTATCCATCCGATAAGGAGGAATAGACAGTAGTGCTGATCCTTGAATAAGGTCAAATGAAAAATAAACCACTATCTCTAGAGGTAAACCTGAAAAGTAATCTGGAAATACATCATTGAAATGATCCACCATTGGAGGATAGTCCATTTGTGAAGTCCCTTGGTCGTCCAAATATAAACTAGCAATATGGGTTATGATTCCACCTAACGCATGATGCGTGTGTCCCACTCCGCAAACCTATACATTCAATTATCCATTGTATAGAAAATACCTGCACTTTGGTGATGTGACACTCACCCTATGATGATAGCAGTCAAAAAAAACTTGAAAAGAGACCAACCATTCCATTATGAGAATGAAATTGAATCCAATCATCTCAAAGAACAAGAGGTACCATAGGAAGTGACACCCACCAACCTAAAGAGGGTACTCCTTGCACTAAGTTATACTAGCTGTCCTAATCCACAACAGTGTTTTTTATGTCATTACAACATCATATGTAATTAAATAGAGCCCAAATCTATATACAAAGAAAACATATATAAAACTATGGGAATCCCCTATATCCAATACTGTATAAGATAAAACCGTGGAAACTAAAATCCTACCTCTAACTGTAAAGGTTATGAGATCCTGATCCTACGAAAGTTACCTATGTTGATTCCTACTATCAGTCAAAAGAGTATGAACTGAGGATGCTAAACATCCCTACATCATAGCTATTATGTCCCTCAAATCATGCATGGTAATTTTCACCTAGTTTACTATAGAAATAACTGATGTCAACCCGAAAACACTCACCTATGATCTGATGTTTTACCTGAGGCCATGCTCAAAACGCCTAGCCAGTGATAAATCATCACCTCCCAAAACAAGTATGAAGCATTGAATATATATAAAGCAATATGAGTAATCCACCACTGAAAGAGTTCCCTGCTCCTAATTCATGAACACATGGGATCGATCGGCCCCTAAATTCTTAGGGTAGAAGTAATAATAGAAGGTCCTCTGAAACTCATGCGAAGACATATCCCAATATAGCCCTACCTATGAGATAAAATCCCACCACCTCTTGGAAGAATCACATAGCATGTAAGTCATGATCTTCACCCTCCTCTCTAGTAGAATATCTATATGTTTGAGAATAGAAATCATGTCCTATAACCATGACTGTGCATCCCATGGTCATCCATCCCCAGAAAAAGTTGGGGGATGATGCTTCTAGAAGACCCACATCAGTTCTTCTATAATCGGGGATGGATGTGGTGCTCCCTGAAAAGTATGCATCATCTTCATAAAGACTTCACAGAACTGTGAATCAGCACCTGTATCTGGTATAAAATCTGGGGCCAATATGGGCTTGACAATAGAATCAACTGGTTGTCCCTGATCTACCTTTTTTGGTATCTGATTATCACCCTATACATGGCGTACAATAAGAGGACGTCTTGTTTGAATGAATTTTCAAGGTCAAGTGCACACCTCATTACAATATTACCAAGGAACCCATCTTAGAAGTGTAAGAAAGGAACATGATAATGAAATTATTCATTTTTTTCAAAAGGGGGTTACACGGTGTGTTAAACTACTACATTATATGTTCACTTTAAGAATTAACATGGGCATGTACCTCATATAACCTGGTCTTGTAACACCCCATACACATATTGTGTTCCTCAGGAGACACAACATGTATTGAATATTCCATCCTACCCAAGTACTACTACACATCTAGAACAACGCAGTTTAGCAATTGTAACACTGCATGACGTGAAATCTCTATAGATAGTGTGTACCACTAATGTCCCATACACCCTATTCATTAGTCACAGAGCTAGATACATAGTCTATTACCACATAGAGTGTATATTATAGGCACAACATGTACAACATAAGATTTGTCATGTCACATACATGACATATTTTAAAGGTATTTTTGTATTTAATTTACATTATTGCTTTTTTGGGGGTTTTCAATGCATTTTTGAAGGAAATGGTGGGTTTCCATAATTTGGGTCAACTCGAGAGCCCATTTCCAGTTTTGACAATAAATTTTGTTTGTTTAATAACTCCCTCGTTTTTCAACATTTTTAACTCATTCAACTTCCAAAATGACCTTAATTTAACTATTAAAACCACCAATGAATTTTTCCCCCTTAAAAATTCATTTGCATCTTGGATTTGGGTGATCAAGTTCGGTATTGGGCCAACCCGAAAGCCCATTTCCAGTTTTAAAATAGTTTTGTAATTATTTCATAAAATATTCAATTTGTATTCTTTTTCGGTGATTCCACCTCTCACCTTCTCCCACTGTACCTGGCCGCACCCCCAGCTTCGTTTCCCCCTCTTTGGAGATCGCATCTGTCGAGAATTAGGGCCTAACTTCTCTGGTTTCTAAAAACGTCCAGTTTTCTCAAGTAAGTGACTATCCTTCTAGTTCTCTCCTTTTCCTTGAGATTTATCTTTTTTTTTCTTGAATCCCCAAATTTCCAGAAGCTAGGGCTTCGTGCCTAGGGTTTCATTTTGGGTTTCATGGTTCAATCCTCTGGTTTTAGGTTTGATATCACTTCCTTGTGGCGCGGTGGTCGTGCGGTTGAAGTTCCGCACTAGGATTTGCGGTTCTTGAATCTTTTGGTAGGTGATTCCATTGTGTGTGCAATTATTTGGGAATTTGCTTGCTGTGTTGAGGGTTAATTAATGCTTATTTAATTTTAATGTTTCTGTAAAAATTTGTTTTAGTTTCATTTACAATGCAAATGAATTTTATGTTACAATTTTTGTTGAAATTGAGGGTTTTTCATGCAAGTCTTTTATTGGTTCATTTTGGGATGAACTCTAATTACATAGTTGATTTTATTGAACTGTATTAGGAATTAAAATAATGTTTTAAATATTTATTCTTTTTGGTTGTGGCTGCAAAAGTTTGTTTAAATTGTGTTTGAGAAGCAAATGGGCATTAAGTGTCATGTTGGTGTGAAAATGGTGGTTTTTAAAATATATAATTTCTTGGTTCACATTGGGCTGCCCCATAACTGAATTTTTGGTTTTATTAAATTGTGTTGAACTGAAATTTTGTTTTGATGACATAAAAGTGTTCACATACTGTGAAAAGTGGATATTTTAAAGAGTTTTGGGTGCAAAACAATGTGATGTTTTGAGAGGTTGTTTTATTGAAGATCAAAATATTTTATTGACTGTTTCAAATGATATAAAATGTGTGTAGCTACTGTACTATTTGTTTGTGACCAGTAGAGATACTTTACATGAAAAAGTATGTGTGTTGTTTGCTGAAATTGTTTGAGCACAAAAGGGGGAATCCCGGGTACTTAGGTGGGCGGATATATACTAGTACGGCTAGTGGACCGGATGGGTTGTGTCCCTGTTTCACTGAGAAAATGGATAACGACAACACTAACTGAACTATGTGGATGTTATCTGGGGACCACTAGGTTATGGGTTTGTTCCCTACTAGTGGCTCGTGCACGGGAAAGGATTGTGACTTGGATACTTTACACCGAGGTACGAGGTACATAGGGCCCGAGACTATCTAGTTGCCTAGGGGTGTTCCCAATTTTTGTGCTCATTAGAATTGTAGTATTTACCCTTGTTGTGGGATCTTTTGGCAGTACTTTACAGTAGCTCACATGTTTATTTAATGTGTTATCATTTTGAAATTCTTGGATTGAAAACTGTTCTCATTTGAATGTTTCTTTTCTTGAAATTTTTAACATTGTTTCACCTTGTGTGTTAAAATTGCTAGTTTTGTTCCCATTGTATTGCATCCTCTTTGGAATCTTCTGGTGGTATCCTATTGGGCTTAGGCTCACACCCTACTTACACCCCTTGGGTGTAAGTAGAACTTCTTATGCTTGACTCAGGTAAAGGGAAGGCTAAGGGTGATGGCGCTTCAGGGTGTTAGTCCCCATCGTTGGGGCAGAGTTGTGGAGAAGGCTTGCGGGTGATGACACCCTTGTTGCGTGAAGTGATTGGGGATGTCTTGATGTTGTCATTATTTGTATTTGGACCACTTGTAGTGTCTTTAAACATATGTATTCAGATCTGGTTTTGTTAGGAATGGTTTAGTATGGAAATTTCAGATTCTTACTATTGATTGTTTTATTTGTTTTATGCTTTCATACTCGGGTAAATCGTTCCCAAATCATATTGTTTTATACCCGGGCACTTGTGCCAGCCCGTGGGGATAGGGAATGCCCTTCGGGTCTTGCCACGAGCCGGGTTTGGTGCCATTAATGGTGGCGACCAGATCCAGTTCGTGACAAAATGGTATCAGAGGAGGTTAATGTTTTTGGGTTATATTGTTATTTTGACATGAGTCGGGATAGACAGGAGCTAGGACTATCGGGGCTCGGGGTATTGGTTGTGAGTAGGGTGCCTGGCCCGCACCTCTCATGGCAGACCTTGAGTCACCAGAGGATGTTGGAATTTACTGATTTACTTCACTTCCAGGTGAGACGTGTGGGCTGCAGACCACATGTGGACATCAGGCAGATGTGGAGTAGTTGTTTCTTTTATTACAAGAATGTTTTTAGTTTGCTTATATTTGATGTATTTGATTACAATTTTCAGAATTGTGGTATTGACCATTTTTTGTGACTGTTGCATTTTGTAGCAACATGCCTCCCCGGAAAGCTCCCACGCACCCACAGGAGGAAGCTGGAGAGAGTTCTCCCACGCCGATTGATCAGAGGCTAGTCGAGGCCGTGGTCCGGGCTGTCCAGGCTCTAGGATATGGACCAGCTCCAGCTCCAGCTCCTGTTAGAGAGGATTATACTGGTCCTAGAAAGGACAAGGCCCAGGAGTTCCTGAAAAATAAGCCTCCAACCTTCCGAGGCAGCTCAGAACCCCAGGAAGCAGAAGAATGGCTCGAGAAGATCGAGCGTATGTTTGAGTTCCTAGAAACACCCGAGGAGCTCAGGGTGAAGTGTGCCTCCTTCCTATTGGAGGGTCCCAGTCGTAAATGGTGGGAGTCAGTGCTTCAGGCTGGGAAGAATGATCAGATGCACTGGGGAGATTTCAAGGCTGTCTTCAATGAACAGTATTGCCCTGAGGTGTTGGCTTATGCCAGGTCTAGAGAGTTCATGGAACTTGTTCAGGGGAATCTATCTGTGATGGAGTATGCCAACCGTTTCGCTGAATTGGTTCGGTATGCTCCAGAAATTGTCTCTAATGAACAAGCAAAGGCCCATAGGTTTTAGAAAGGCTTGTGACCAGAGATATACTCCCAGGTGTTCTAGTTTAAGCTGAGGACCTATGCTGAGGTTGTTGATCGAGCGTGCATGGTGGATATTGATAGGAAAGGCAGGGCTGGTTTCTATGGTTCAGTATCAGCAGTGGGAAGTGGTAGCTCCTCAGAGAAGAAAAGGAAGCGGGAGGATCATGTGAAGAAAGGAGGGGGCAGTTCAGGCCACTCTTCCAGGCAGTTTTCTTCTGCTGCTTCTGATGCAAGATCGGTCGTATGCCACCAATGTGGGAGGCCTGGGCATATTCGACCAGCATGTCCACTTCCTCCGAAGCCTTGTTTCCAGTGTGGGGGTATGGGGCATTTGCAGCGTTTTTGTGGTGTGGCACGTCCACTTCCGAGTGGGGTTGGTTCAGTGGCTTCAAAAGGAGTGCCAGCACAGTCCGAGCCGTCGAGGACTGGGGGATCTCGATTTGGTGGTCGTGGTGGTAGGGCTGGATCATCTTCTGGGCAGAGCCAGTTCAGGGCACAACCACATACTAGCGGTCTTCCTCAGGCAGATACTGGACATCTCCATGCAGTGGATCAGTCACCAGCAGGATCAGAGGCGGGACCGTCGACAGTTCGAGGTACCGTTCTGATCGCATCTTCTATAGCTACTGCTCTTTTTGATACTGGTGCCTCTGTTTCATTCATTTCTGGACATTTCGTGGACATTCTGAATTTGCCAACTGAGTTGATGTCTTTTGCGATAGAGTTGGTGACACCATTGGGAAAGAAGAAGGAGCAGGGCCTGAGGTGCCCCTCATGTGCACTTTCTGTATCAGGGGTCGAGATGGAGTGGGACCTTATGGTCTTAGATATAGACCTTTTTGATGTCATACTCGGGATGGATTGGCTAGTTCACTTCCAGGCACACATCGACTGCTACAGAAGGCATGTGAGTTTCACGGCACCTGATGGGAGTCGTCATGTTTTTCATGGAGAATGGGATCCACGATCAAGTCGCGCAGGGCCTCCACTCCCAGAGTTGGGAAGTGTTATCTTCCAGTTATCTTCGATTGTGCTAGAGGATGGTCTTTCCCCTGAAGGTGCACTACCTCATGTAGTGAATGAGTTTCCCGAGGTATTCCCTGATGATTTTTCTGGTTTGCCCCCAGAGCGGGATGTGGAGTTTTCGATTGATCTGGCGCCGGGAACACAGCCTATATCTCTTCCCTCCTATCGCATGGCCCCCACCGAGTTGAGGGAATTAAAGATACAGCTGGACGACTTAGAATCCAAAGGATTAATTCGCCCGAGCGTCTCTCCTTGGGCCGCTCCTGTGTTGTTTGCAAAAAAGGCTGATGGATCCCTCCGGTTGTGCGTTGACTACCGGAAGCTGAATAAGGTAACAATTAAAAACAAATACCCTTTGCCCAGAATAGATGATTTGTTTGATCAGTTGAAGGGGGAAAAGTGGTTCTCAAAGATAGACCTGCGTTCAGGGTATCATCAACTCAGGGTGAAGGAGTCAGATATCCCCAAGACAGCCTTCCGAAGCAGGTATGGCCACTTTGAGTATTTGGTCATGCCCTTCGGATTGACCAATGCTCCAGCGGTATTTATGGCACTAATGAATAGGGTGTTCCATCAGTATCTCGATTCCTTTGTTGTGGTGTTCGTGGATGATATTCTGGTATACTCTAGCTCTGAGGAGGAACACGAACATCACTTGAGGATCGTTTTAGGTACATTACGGGATCACCGCCTCTATGCAAAGTTGTCAAAGTGCACCTTCTGGATCAGAGAGGTGAGATTTATAGGGCATGTGATCTCAGAGCACGGAGTTTCAGTGGACCCTGAGAAAATTAGTGCGGTTATGTCATGGGAGCAGCCGAAGAATGTGTTCGAGATCAGGAGTTTCCTTGGCCTGGCTGGTTACTACAGGCGATTCGTTCGGGATTTCTCTCGGCTTGCATCACCAATGACTGCGCTCACCCGGAAAGGGGTGAAGTTTGTATGGGGTCCAGAATGTCAAGCATCATTCGAGGAGCTGAAGAGACGGTTGACTACCGCCCCTGTGCTAATTTTGCCTGAGGCCGGGAAGGGTTATGTGGTTTATTGTGATGCTTCAGGTATGGGTCTTGGGTGCGTGCTTATGCAGGATGATCACGTGGTGGCTTATGGCTCTCGCCAACTCCGACCACATGAAAAGAACTACCCTACCCATGACTTGGAGTTGGCAGCGGTGATGCATGCTTTGAAGACATGGCGTCACTACCTCTTTGGCGAGAAGTTTGTGGTCTACTCTGATCACAAAAGCTTGGCTTATATCTTCTCGCAGAAGGACCTCAACTTGAGGCAACGCCGCTGGATCGAGTACTTGCAGGGGTTCGACTTTGACATTGTCTATACCCCAGGCAAGGGTAATGTGGTGGCCGACGCTTTGAGCAGAAGAGTTCCAGTGCAGGCTTTGAGGAAGTCTAGTGATGAGTGGACATTGATGGGGCTCTTTTCTCAAATGCATGTGGAGGCTAGGGAACACAGTGGAGGGGCATTCTTGGCGAGTGTCTAGTTGACTCCTTCTCTGTTGGAGTTGATTCAGCGGGAACAACCTAGTGATGAGCTTTGTCAGCGATCTAGGCAGTTTCTTCATGGTGGGGAGACATCCTCTGATTGGTCGTCGTCTCCTGAGGGCATCTTGTGCTTCAAGGGCCGTTCAGTAGTACCGTTATCTCTACGGAAGGCAGTGATGCACGATAGCCACCAGTCTCAGTGGGCTGTCCATCCAGGTGCCACTAAGATGTATTATGATGTCCGTCGGCATTTTTGGTGGCCTGGTATGAGACGAGACATAGCAGACTTTGTTTCGAGATGCTACACATGCCAGCAGGTGAAAGCAGAGCACCAAAGGCCCTCCGGTTTGCTCCAGCCATTACCCATTCCTACCTGGAAGTGGGATGAGGTTGCCATGGACTTCATTGTTGGCTTACCTCATACACCTCGGGGTAAGAATTCCATTTGGGTGGTGATTGATCGTCTGACCAAATCAGCCCACTTCATTCCGATCAGAGACACATCTAAAGTGGATGAGTTGGGCCATTTGTATCTTCAGGAGGTGGTGAGACTCCATGGTGTACCATCAGCTATTGTCTCGGATAGAGACCCCTGCTTCACTTCTCGATTTTGGGAAGGCCTTCAAAAGGCCTTGGGCTCTCAGATGAAGATGAGCACGTCGTACCACCCTCAGACGGATGGTCAGACAGAGCGGGCGAATCAGATTTTGGAGGACATGCTTCGTGCATGTGTCTTGGACTTTGGAGGTTCTTGGGATAGCCATTTGGGATTGGTTGAGTTTGCTTATAATAATAGTTACCAATCCTCAATTCGAATGACCCCTTTTGAGGCGCTCTATGGTCGGCCATGTCGGTCCCCCCTATGTTGGGCTGAGGTAGGAGAGACTTCACTATTGGGGCTGAGCCTTGTGCAGGAGACTTCTGAGAAGGTAAAATTGATCAGGAAGCGCTTATTGACAGCTCAGAGTCGTCATAAATTTTATACTGATCGGAGGCGTCGAGACCTAGAGTTTACTGTGGGTGATATGGTATTCTTAAAAGTGGCCCCTCGTCTGGGCCATCGTCGATTGGGGAAGCAAGGTAAGCTGATGCCACGGTATGTCGGACCCTTTGAGATCACCGAGAGTATTGGTAAGGTGGCATACAGGTTGGCCTTACCTTCTCAGTTGACATCTATCCATGATGTCTTCCACGTCTCCCAGTTGAAGAAATACAATCCAGATCCATCCCATGTGTTGAGTTGGGAAGAACTAGAGATAGAGCCTGACTTGTCTATCGTTGAGAGGCCGGTGAAAATAGTGGACTCCCAGGAGAAGATACTTAGAGGAAAGTCTATTCCTTTAATCCGGGTTTTATGGCAGCATGGGAATGATACACATGAGACTTGGGAGCGAAAGTCATGGGTCGAGGAAGAGTACCCATTCTTGTTTACCAACCAAGAATCATGTTGACTTTCCGGGGCGGAAAGTCCTTCATGGTGGGGAGAATTGTCACATACATGACATATTTTAAAGTTATTTTTGTATTTAATTTACATTATTGCTTTTTTGGGGGTTTTCAATGCATTTTTGAAGGAAATGGTGGGTTTCCATAATTTGGGTCAACTCGAGAGCCCATTTCCAGTTTTGACAATAAATTTTGTTTGTTTAATAACACCCTCGTTTTTCAACATTTTTAACTAATTCAACTTCCAAAATGACCTTAATTTAACTATTAAAACCACCAATGAATTTTGGCCCCCTTAAAAATTCATTTGCATCTTGGATTTGGGTGATCAAGTTAGGTATTGGGCCAACCCGAAAGCCCATTTCCAGTTTTAAAATTGTTTTGTAATTATTTCATAAAATATTCAATTTTTATTCTTTTTCGGTGATTCCACCTCTCACCTTCTCCCACTGTACCTGGACGCACCCCCAGCTTCGTTTCCCCCTCTTTGAAGATCGCATATGTCGCGAATTAGGGCCTAACTTCTCTGGTTTCTAAAAACGTCCAGTTTTCTCAAGTAAGTGACTATCCTTCTAGTTCTCTCCTTTTCCTTGAGATTTATCTTTTTTTTTCTTGAATCACCAAATTTCCAGAAGCTAGGGCTTCGTGCCTAGGGTTTCATTTTGGGTTTCATGGTTCAATCCTCTGGTTTTAGGTTTGATATGACTTCCTTGTGGCGCGGTGGTCGTGCGGTTGAAGTTCCGCACTAGGATTTGCGGTTCTTGAATCTTTTGGTAGGTGATTCCATTGTGTGTACAATTATTTGGGAATTTTCTTGCTGTGTTGAGGGTTAATTAATGCTTATTTAATTTTAATGTTTCTGTAAAAATTTGTTTTAGTTTCATTTACAATGCAAATGAATTTTATGTTACAATTTTTGTTGAAATTGAGGGTTTTTCATGCAAGTCTTTTATTGGTTCATTTTGGGATGAACTCTAATTACATAGTTGATTTTATTGAACTGTATTAGGAATTAAAATAATGTTTTAAATATTTATTCTTTTTGGTTGTGGCTGCAAAAGTTTGTTTAAATTGTGTTTGAGAAGCAAATGGGCATTAAGTGTCATGTTGGTGTGAAAATGGTGGTTTTTAAAATATATAATTTCTTGGTTCACATTGGGCTGCCCCATAACTGAATTTTTGGTTTTATTAAATTGTGTTGAACTGAAATTTTGTTTTGATGACATACAAGTGTTCACATACTGTGAAAAGTGGATATTTTAAAGAGTTTTGGGTGCAAAACAATGTGATGTTTTGAGAGGTTGTTTTATTGAAGATCAAAATATTTTATTGACTGTTTCAAATGATATAAAATGTGTGTAGCTACTGTACTATTTGTTTGTGACCAGTAGAGATACTTTACATGAAAAAGTATGTGTGTTGTTTGCTGAAATTGTTTGAGCACAAAAGGGGGAATCCCGGGTACTTAGGTGGGCGGATATGTACTAGTACGGCTAGTGGACCGGATGGGTTGTGTCCCTGTTTCACTGAGCAAATGGATAACGACAACACTAACTGAACTATGTGGATGTTATCTGGGGACCACTAGGTTATGGGTTTGTTCCCCACTAGTGGCTCGTGCACGGGAAAGGATTGTGACTTGGATACTTTACACCGAGGTACGAGGTACATAGGGCCCGAGACTATCTAGTTGCCTAGGGGTGTTCCCAATTTTTGTGCTCATTAGAATTGTAGTATTTACCCTTGTTGTGGGATCTTCTGGCAGTACTTTACAGTAGCTCACATGTTTATTTAATGTGTTATCATTCTGAAATTCTTGGATTGAAAACTGTTCTCATTTGAATGTTTCTTTTCTTGAAATTTTTAACATTGTTTCACCTTGTGTGTTAAAATTGCTAGTTTTGTTCCCATTGTATTGCATCCACTTTGGAATCTTCTGGTGGTATCCTATTGGGCTTAGGCTCACACCCTACTTACACCCCTTGGGTGTAAGTAGAACTTCTTATGCTTGACTCAGGTAAAGGGAAGGCTAAGGGTGATGGCGCTTCAGGGTGTTAGTCCCCATCGTTGGGGCAGAGTTGTGGAGAAGGCTTGCGGGTGATGACACCCTTGTTGCGTGAAGTGATTGGGGATGTCTTGATGTTGTCATTATTTGTATTTGGACCACTTGTAGTGTCTTTAAACATATGTATTCAGATCTGGTTTTTTTAGGAATGGTTTAGTATGGAAATTTCAGATTCTTATTATTGATTGTTTTTTTTGATTTATGCTTTCATACTCGGGTAAATCGTTCCCAAATCATATTGTTTTATACCCGGGCACTTGTGCCAGCCCATGGGGATAGGGAATGCCCTTCGGGTCTTTCCACGGGCCGGGTTTGGTGCCATTAATGGTGGCGACCAGATCCGGTTCGTGACATATCAACCCATTTCAGTAGTCGAACGACTGGATACATGGTATTTTACAGCATGAAATATACTCCAGGTACATGACGTGTTCTACCAAATGTTTATCAACCCTGTGTCTCTACTCACACAGTCAGTCACATGGTAAAAAAACTACATTGCATGGTCATACAATAAATTATATGTACTTATGACAAATAATTTCTTCCAGAACAAAATAATACATGGTGTGTGATCATAACATCATACGTTGTGTTTTTTGGGTTTCTAAACTGTCAGCCTCTGAAACTTCTCTGGAACCCCTAAAACACAATTTTTCTTCAAGGAATTCCAATTTCCAATTCACGAGTTCCCATACTCCCAGCAAATCAATGTTTAGAATCCATATTCATATCATATCTTAACAAAATTCAATTAATGTTTAAACATGACCCACCATATTCAGATCCTAGAGGGCCCATAACACCACATGGTCCAAAGTTTGGCATCCAACCAAATGAAACCTTACATATATCAATACCCTATCAAAATAGATATTATTTCTATCTTGGTAACTTTCAAAAGATCATTCATATATAGCACAACATTTACCAAAATAGCATGAAATCAGTACTTCACCCTATAAGGAATTACATGATTGCATGGAATGTGATCTCTAGAATGTTCCTATATGATGCATGAGATGAAATACCAACATATCATCAGGTTGAAATAGAAATAGAACCACAAAGATATCAATCATAATAGCACAAAACATGTAAATTACAAAATGGTGAAATCAAATCAACTATAACAATTGAAAACCCGAAAAATTGAAATATTTGAGGTGACATGGCTTTTTACTTGACACGGGGTAGCTACTCTCGGGCATAGCTAATTAAAAAATTCAATTTCTTTACTATCCCTCAATAATTTCACCAAATAGTAAGACACACTTAAAAAGAACCTCCTTTGATACAACTATGTAATATCTTAGATCCGGGTTCCACCCAAAGGTTCCCCGAACCCATTTGTTCACATGAACTCAAGCGCATTTCCTCATAATCCATTGGCATTCGACTAGAACCGATGAACAAGGTGTGATTATAAAGAAACTATGCCCTCATTGGAAGAGTATACTCATCAGAAATGAATAGTTAAACGTAGAAGAAACATTAATACAAACTATATAAATCAGTGGAATACTGAATGTAAATCCAATAGAGGCCAATTGATATATATAATGCATGTCACATGTATCTAAGAATGCAACCTAACAAGTTACAATGATAAAAATAAACACAGAAACCAAACTACAATGAAAACAAGAAAACTTCAGCCGCATTGCAAGCCTCATCTTGGTATTGTTCTCTCTAGATCCAATAGTAATCATGTACCTAGTAAGGAAGGGTTCTTTCCATTATCTTAGCCTGGAACCGTATAATTTTTTTGGATCAAACATCCTGACCTAGATAGTGTAACGACCCGAAATTTTGAATAAATATTGTTTCCTAATTTTGTGTGATATTTTATTTTTTATACTCAACAAAACTGTTTCATTTGATAACAAGAGTATAATTGAAATGAGACCGTTGGGTTTTGACTATTATATGACCATTGGTCAGTATGACCGTTGGAAACTAGACTTTTCGATTATTGTATCTAAATACAAGTGATCTTGGTTAATTAATATAGAAAGAAGATTCAATGGCCTCATTTAGTAGTCTCGGGCCAGTCGAAGCCCATCTAACAGAACTTGAGAAGGAGGTAGCACCACTGGGCTTTGCTCTGGACCAAACCCAAACCGAACTTCATCCTATAAAGCTAGAACCTAATCGTCTTCACGAGAAGTTCAAACTGATAGAAAATACTACTTGTGCGATGTTGGATGAGCCGCCCTCATATTCTCTCACCTTAGCACACCTTACACTTAGGTCCTATGCTGGGGTTATAAGGGGCTATGTAAGGAGATCGTAACTGCCTTGTGTAATCCATTGTTTTAATTAAAAATTGTGATTTCTCTTTGTGATGAAGTTTGTGAATTTTCAAATGTCCGTATGAATATAGAATACATATTTTTGATGAATTCTAGAAGAAGGATATTTGAAAATATTTAAGTAAACCTTAGATAACTAATTATGTGTAATGATTTTCAAAAATTTGTCTTCTACAATTATGTTTAGTACAAAATTTAGAGTCTAATAAGATCAACTTAATTTTTGATGAATAGTAAATTATGACAACTAGTTTTATACTTAGGATTAGTAATGTGACCAAATGGATTAGTAATCTCACTTATAGAAATTATTAATATAATCTAGGCACCTTGATTAAGTAATGTGATTCAATAAAATGGTTAAATAACAGTTTCATAAACTATTAGTCAAGTATTAGTTTTTTCGGGTGATTAATGTTATTTAATTAAAAATTAAATTAAAAATGTTTAGAAAATTATATTTATAAAATGGAGTTTATTTTTGAATTCAAAACAACGATATTATGCTAAGGTATTTTTTGGGGATTTTTCTGAAAAAAATGAATTTTCGGTGAATATTGTTTTTATTTAATAATTAAATTAAAAAAATTTAGAAAATTATTTTTATAAAATGGAGTTCATTTTTGAAAGCATACCATCAATATTTGGTTAAGGTGAAATTTTGGTATTTTTCTGAGAAAGTTGAATTTTCGATGAATAGTGAAAATACAGTTTTTATGTTACGAGTGTTTAATTACATCATTAAATGATGTATTAGGTATGTAATCAATATGGTCAACTTATGAATAGTAATATAAGGTATGAGGTGTCCCAAGTGGCCAATACCATGGGAAAGCCCATGGTTTTTCCAAAACCACCAATGAGGTGTCCCTTGGCCACTCATGCCTTGTCCCCTCACTTTCCCTATAAATACCAAGCCATCCTATCACCCATTCGACTCCAAAATCATCCTCAACGAATTTATGGTCTCCTTATCTCCCAAGGAGTCCTCCCAAGGTTCCCCATTCCCTCAAGGTCCCAAAAGTTGAGTTTTAAGAGTTACGTTTAAGGTAAGGGATCCTACCTCTCTCTTTCTTTCCAAGCACTGTCTTTTATGTCATATCTTTTATGCTCCATGTTCTTATGTTGGAGGATGTTCTTTTATATTCTTCCTACTTTTATATTCATTTTCATATGATTAAGGACCCCCTATTTCTCTCATCAATTCATTTTATGAATGTTTAAGTGGCGCCGTTAGGCTGCCGAATTTTTAAGGGATTCTTTCACCCTTCTAATTTTCATGTTCTATTTTAATGTCAAGTCTTTCAAGTTCTTTTTTATTATGTTGGGGTATGATATTTATATCTATCATACTGATACTTTATGTTCATATGATGAGAGACCCTATTTTATCTCGTCAATTAATTTTTGTTGATGTTTATGTGACGTCGTTAGGCTGCCGAATTTCTAAGAGATTCTTTCACCTTTCTCCTTTTTCATGTAAAGTCTTTCAAGTTATTTTTTATTATGTTGGGGTATGATATATATATCTATCATACTTATCTTTTATTTTCATATGATGAGATACCCTATTTTATCTCGTAAATTCATTTTTGTTGAAGTTTAAGTGACACCGTTAGGCTGCCGAATTTTCATAAGAGAAATCTTATTTTTATCCTCCTTATATGTTTTTCATTTCATATGGTATATCTTTCTAATTTCATTACCATGTTCTTATACCCTTTATATTCTGTCCCTATACTGTTTTATGGTTCATTTATGAGTGGGTTACCCATGTACCCTCTCTTTTCAATGTTTTCTAAAGCCCCGAAACATAGTCGTTATGCTGCAGAAGTTCCTTCTCAAAATGTCTCTCTCCTATCCTCAAATTCATTTTATTAAGTGAATACTCAAAGCTCTTTATTCTAAATGGGTATTCACATATATACCAAAATTTTCTATTTTAAAGTCTGGGATTTACATACATGAGACCCTCTTTCCCTTTCCGTGGGTTTAAAGTGACATAAAGATCATGTCTTTAAAGAAGTTTTAAAAACGTTATGATTATGAAATGAAACCCATTTCTTTTATGCTATATGGGTTGTTTATGAAATTATTGATGATGATATATGTGACTCACATGATAATAAAGACAAATTACGGGTGTGACCTGATAGCGATCCAATGCATTGGGTAAAGACATAATCTCTAGAGATGACCATTTTTAACGACGCCTTGTAGAATAACCTTGGTAATTATTAATGACACCTTGGGGATGGACCTTGGTGAAACGGAAATGATTGTCAATATTAAATGTTGTATCCAAATTTTCAAGTTATGAAATACGCTATTTTTATTATGATATGCCTCATGATTTCTTTCTCATGCCTTAAAGTTATTTTTCATGACATTATTGATATATCTCAATTTCACATGTTAAATGTTTCCCCTTGTCTCCCTTAATGGGCCTTCTGCTCACCCTTTCTTTTGATGTATGTCCCCAGGTTATGAGATGCAGTAATGAACCTAGGATGAACATAAGGTGAATCCTTTAATGTTTTTATGAATAATGTTTTATGTTTTCATGTTTTAAGTTCCTGGTTTCCAAGACAATAAACCTTAAAGATCCTCGGTTTTGTAAAATGTAATGAAAGTATATGTGATAAAATGGTGGGATTCTATAGTTGGTATCAAAGGATGGTTTAGTTATTTGTGGAAATTAGGATATAAAAACTCTACGAAAAACCCTATAGAAAGTTTAAAATATAGGAAATCTTCCTGGTATTTTGGTGAGTATTGAGTAAGGGATTGCCATGAAAATACATCCCTGTCTGGACACGAGTAGGTAGAGGTGGCTCTGGCACAGATGTACATAGGAGTAAAACCCGAAAACACCGCTTTGAGTGAGAATCGAATGGGAACTAGTACACGAAAACGGGCCTTGATGTACTCTTGGTTATGACACTCCCGGTGGATATTCTTTGGTAAATTCAAAAGATTAGTATGACCCATTTTTAAAGGAACAAAGATAAAATAAATTAAAGATTCACATAAGAATATAAGATCATGGATAACCAAGATTGGAACCTAGGGGATCACAAGATAGGGTATACTTTCCTTCTACAAGTTTATCCTCCTATTCTTAAAGTTTCATTTTAATGATTATCGGCTAAGTATTTAAGCCCCCTAGTTATACGATCTTTTCTTAGTTAATGGCGGGAAATTGAAGAGCATGTCCGAACAACCAATGTGATAGGAAATGTGATGATTTACCTATTAATGTGATAGAGGTGACAATATATCAAGTTAAACATATTGTGATTATTCCAAAACAACTATAAAAAATCACAATTAATAATTGGTACCTAGTTGAATGCCCAAATTCATCAAGGAAGAAGAAGACAAAGTCTCAAGGATGTTTATCTAATAAAGTTGATACGAGAAAGAAGACCCAATTTATTTTTTGCAAAATGTGTTGGAAGAGGCACCAAGGATAATATCACAAAGGAACCGAGAGATGTTTTAAGTGTGGGAATATAGGGCATAATGTATCCAATTTCATTAAAAAATGGTTAATGTGATGAATGGAGATAAGGTTTGATATAATGTACCTTATAAATTTCAATGTCGTAAATGTGGAGAAGTTAGACATTATCCAAGGCAATGCTCTCTTGGAATGGGTGAGAAGCATGATGATCATCAACAATCTTCGAGGACATGGGAAAAATGCAAGTCCAATGCTGAGATGGATCATGATGACTGAAGTACATGTAACTTCTTCGCAATAATTGTCTATGTAATGTAGTATTTTAGTTCATGCTCTATGAGCATATCTTTTATGTTTTCTAAGATCATCGAGTCACTACCTCAGATGATTTTATATCATTAAGGAAAAAAACTATTGTTATGTACCACATATTGTTGTAGTGAAGCTGTACTTCTTAAAAACGGGTGATTAGGGGATTAAAAGATGATTATTATTTTGGAAGACGTTCACTATTTTGGGAACCCTATTTGATCAAGGTAAATAGATTACTATGGTATTTTTTTTGAGGCATAAAGCTTGACTTATATTTTGAAGAATCGATGAATTTAAGGCAGACTTATAGTAATTTAGGTTACATATGGAAATGATTAACCTATCTTGGGGAAAATGTGATTAGGTTAGTTACTTTTGTTATAAGATGATAAGAGTGGTTGATGTTGTTTGGAGATGAATGATAAAGTCTATCTTGGAAGAATATGTTATGAGGTCATTCTTATAATTGGGTTTCAATATTAGTTTGGTTTATTTTGAGGAATTTTAAGGACAGTTATTTATGGAATGGTCTATAATGAAATTTGGGTAGTACCATGGAACTTTGAAGATTTAAAAGTAGTTTCCCTTCCTATGGAATTCTTTCCTTTTGAAGATTTGTTTTATCTTACCCTTTCTGTTTTTGGGATAATGTTTCAAGATAGAAGAAATTGATAGTTAATCTTTTGTGGATTACGTGACTCTCAAGAAGTAGATTCTTGTGTTTTGATGAGACCAAATGTTTTTGAATGCTCATCGTTTGGAGAAAAGAGTAGTTTTGGAAGAAACTTATTAAAGGATGAAACTATACTTGAAGGTATGTATACTTCCTTATGTTTTTGTTCTATGTAGTAAATGAATTCCTCAAAATTATGAAAAGGAACGTAAAAAAATGTTGTTGTTTTAAGTTTCCTACAAGGTAATCAAAGAACGTTTACACACATCATAAGTTTGTGATTTTCTCATGGTTAACTTTCTCCTAATAATGTTTTCTATCAATATCTCTCAGAAATTGACCCTTTGTTTTCTCCTCCATGTCCATGTTTTCCTACATGGAATCCTAGTGTTGGTTAACTCGGGTGACCATTGTACTTCCCTTTCTTTCTTTTTATGTAATAGTTTTACTGACTCCTTTTACGATGTGGGACATTCAATGAAATTTCAAAACGCAACTTTGAAAACTGTGAGGATGCAATTTCTTAAGGGGGGAAGATTGTAACGACCCGAAATTTTGAATAAATATTGTTTCTGAATTTTTTGTGTTATTTTATTTTTTATACTCAAAAAAACTATTTCATTTGATATCATGCGTATAATTAAAATGAAACCGTTGGGTTTTGAATGTTATATGAACATTGGTCAATATGACTGCTAGAAACTAAAAGTTTCGATTATTGTCTCTAAATTCATGTGATCTTGGTTAATTAATACAGAAAAAAGATTCGATGGCCTCATCCAGTAGTCTCGGGCCAGTCGAAGCCCATCTAACAGAACTTGGGAAGGAGGTAGCACCACTGGGCTTTTCTCTGGAACAAACCCAAGCTGAACATCATCGCATGAAGCTAGAATGGAATCTCCTTCGCGAGAAGTTTAAACTGATAGAAATTACTACTCGTGCGATGTTGGCCGAGCCGCCCTTAGATTCTCTCATCTTAGAACACCTTACACATAGGTCCTATGCTGGGGTTATAAGGGGCTATGTAAAGAAACCGTAATAGCCTCGTGTAATCCTTTGTTTTAAATAAAATTGTTATTCCTCCTTGTGATGAAGTTTGTCAATTTTGAAATGTCCGGATAAATATAGTATGTATATTTTTGATGTATTATAGAAAAAGTATATTTGATAATAATTAAGTAAAACTTAGATAACTAATTATTTTTAATGATTTTCAAAAAATGGTCTTCTACAATTATGTTCAAAATGAAATTTAGAGTCTAATAAGATCAACATAATTTTTTTATGAATAGTAAATTATGAATAGTGATTTTATGCTTAGGATTAGTAATGTGACCAAATGTATTAGTAATATCATTTAAAGAAATTATTAATATAATCTAGGCACCTTGATTAAGTAACGTGATTCAATAAAATGGTTAAATAATGATTTCCTAAATTATTAGTCAAGTATTAGTTTTTTTGGGTGAATAGTGTTTTTTAATTAAAAATAAAATTAAAAATATTTAGAAAATTATTTTATAAAATAAACTTTATTTTTGAATTCAGAACATCGATATTATGCTAAGGTAATTTTTGGGGATTTTTCTGAAAAAAGGAATTTTCGGTGGAGTGTGTTTTATTTAAAAATTAAATTAAAAATATTTAGAAAATTATTTTTATAAAATGGAGTTCATTTTTGAAATCAGAGCACCGATATTTGGTTAAGGTGAAATTTTGGGATTTTTCTAAGAAAGATGAATTTTTGATGAATAGTGAAAATAGAGTTTTTAAGTTACGTGTGTTTAATGAAATCATTAAATGATGTATTAAGTATGTAATTAATATGGTCGACTTATGAATTGTAAGATAAGGTATGAGGTGTCCCAAGTGTCCAATACAATTGGAAAATACCATGGGCAAGCCCATGGTTTTTCCAAAACCACCAATGAGGTGTCCCTTTTCCAATAATGCCTTGTCCCCTCACCTTCCCTATAAATACCAAGACATCCTCTCATCCATTCGACTCCAAAATCATCCTCAACGAAGTTATAGTCTCCTTACCTCTCAAGGAGTCCTCCCAAGGTTCCCCCAATCCCTCAAGGTCGCAACCTTTGCGTTTTAAGAGTTACGTTTAAGGTAAGGGATCCTACCTCTCTCTTTCTTTCCAAGCACTCTCTTTTATGTCATATCTTTTATGCTCCATGTTCTTATGTTAGAGGATGTTATTTTATATTCATCATACTGTACTTTTCATTTTCATATGATGAGAGACCCCTTCATTATCCCATCAATTCGTTTTAAGAATGTTTAAGTGGCGCAGTTAGGCTGCCGAATTTTTAAGGGATTCTTTCACCCTTCTCATTTTCATGTTCTATTTTAATTTCAAGTATTTCAAGTTCCTTTTTATTATGTTGGGGTATGATCTCTATATATATCATACTGATTTTTTATTTTCATATGATGATATACCCTATTTTATCTCGTCAATTCATTTTTGATGAAGTTTAAGTGACGCCGTTAGGCTGCCAAATTTTTAAGGGATTCTTTCACCTTTCTCCTTTTTCATGTCAAGTATTTCAAGTTCATTTTTATTATGTTGGGGTATGATATCTATTTCTTTAATACTGATATTTTATGTTCATATGATGAGATACCCTATTTGATCTCTTCAATTCAATTTTGTTGAAGTTTAAGTGACGTCGTTAGGCTGCTGAATTTTCATAAGAGAAATCTTATTTTTGTCCTCCTTCTATGTTTTTCATTTCATGTGGTATATCTTTAAAATTTCATTACCATGTTTTTATACCCTTTATATTATGTCCCTCTACTGTTTATGGATCATTTATGAGTGGGTGACCCATGTCCCCTCTCTTTTCAATGTTTTCTAAAACCCCGAAACATAGCCGTTATGCTGCAGAATTTCCGTCTCAAAATGTCTCTCTCCTATCCTCAAATTCATTTTATTAAGTGAATACTCAAATCTCATTCTTCTAAATGGGTATTCACATATATACCAAAATTTTCTATTTTAAAGTCTGAGATTTACATACATGAGACCCACTTTCCCTTTCCGTGGGTTTAAAGTGACATAAAGATCATGTCTTCAAAGCATTTTTTGAAACGTTATGATTATGAAATGAAACCCATTTCTTTTATGCTATATTGGTTGTTTATGAAATGATTGATGATGATATATGTGTCTCACATGATAATAAATACAAATTAATGGTGCACCCTGATATCGCTTCAATTAATTGGGTAAATACTTAATCTCTAATGATGACCATTTTTAACGACGCCTTGGTTAAAAACCTTGGTAATTTTTAATGACACCTTGGGGATGGACCTTGGTGAAACAGAAATGATTGTCAATATTAAATATTGTAGCCACATATTAATGTTATGAAATACATTATTTTTATTATGATATGACTCATGATTTCTTTCTCATGCCTCAAAGTTCTTTTTCATGACATTGTTGATGTATCTCATGTTCACATGTTAAATGTTTCCCCTTGTTTCCCTTACTGAGCCTTCTGCTCAACCTTTCTTTTGATTTATGTCCCCAGGTTATGAGATACAGTAATGAACCTAGGATGAACATAAGGAGAATCCTTTCATGTTTTTATGAATAATGTTTTATGTTTTCATGTTTTAAGTTCATGGTTTCCAAGACACTAAACCTTTAAGATCCTCAGTTTTTTAAAATGTAATGAAAGTTTATGTGATAAAAATGCAGGATGCTATAGATTGGGTGTGAGAAAAATCCCAATTGGCATCTACTAAATTATCTCTACCGAACTATCAGTGAATATATATATATATAGCATGAAATAAGAACGAATGAAGAAATAACTAGGAAATACTCAAAATTAAACAATCCTACTGTTTTCAATTACATCTATTGAAATTTATTATTCAATTCATTGAATAATGTGAACCCTTAAATTAATAATGACTCTCTGGGAAATATCTCATGGTATAACCCCTTTAGTCTAATATAATATCAAACAATTATAAAAATCTACCTAGTAAAGCTCTCCAAGTCTAAACCCCTAGGTCAACGACCACCATGAAGCTCTCATGGTCAATACCCCTAGGTCAACATAACTTTGACAACATACATAAAGTACCCTCCCTTATAAATATCTCACAGTCAATTCCCCATGGTCAAACATTCGCAATGAAAATCTCAAGCATATCACATACTCATCAACTACATCCTAACAAATCAATTCATGGGTAACAAGGAAAGACTAACATTTACCCTATACCAAACAACCATAAACAATCAATCAAGGGAAACACACCCATGGGGTGTCCCGTACCAAGGTATCTAACCTTACACATAAGAAACAACCCCTTATCAATCATTAAAAACAGAAAAAGTAAATAACAGGGTTAATTTCCTAATTTATCAATAACCAAAATTTGGTTATGTGGCACTTTAAGCTTATATAATCCAAATAGGAAAAAAATGAACAAACCAATAACATTAATGTCATATGACAAATATACTTGAACATAGGCTATTCAATTGTCCTAGATCAGCCTAGATATACAAAAGGTGAAAAATTATCATCCTTGAATAATTCATCAGAGATGATGAATTAGTAATAAAGGCTATAGGGGTATTGAGAACATGCTGGTGGGATTCCAATGCACCTGATAATGTCTCAATTGAAGCTTAAATAGATAATCGAGATGGGTTCATAGTTTATATTTTATTCTGAAGTGCTCCTATATGAAACAATTGGAGAAAAAGGTGTTTACTAATTTGATACATGACCCCGCTCTGATATATAAAATAAAAAAGAATACTACACATAATTTTCTTTAAAACTACACGCCTTGTAGTAGCCTTAACTGGCCCCGGAACTAAGTGGTCTTCCATTCACCACACGACCATGTACTCAGTCGTTTCACTGCTAGTACATGGTTGTATGAGCCAACTGGGTAAATCGAGTGTACATGAAATTAAACGGCATGTACTCAGAAAAATCCCCATTTCATTAATTTTTCTCAACAAAATATGAAATAAATACCCATACCAGAAATGAAGATCTGGGTTCTTTCATTAAATTTGAAACAATTAATATTTTATACCTACATCGAATCGGTCTCTCGGATGTCACCCAGGTTTATTCGATTCCAATCTCCTCCCAATCATGTTTGAAGAAGTAAAAGCAATCCTCCCCTGTATAGAATAGAGAACACATGGAGTCCAGATTAAATTTGTAATGACAATAAATGGGGTTTCTACATGTTGAAAAATATGGAATACTCAAACAATTATCTCAAATTACAAGGAATTTTTTTTTGGAAATATATAAAATAGTGATTTTTTATTTTTTATCTGGTTTTGAGGTCAATGTTTTTCCTTTAACAACAAGTTTGAAGAAGAAAATTCCTGATTTCATTGATATAATGCTAATCTCAAAGAAATTATTCAAAATTTTGGAAATAAATCTAATGATGTGTGATGCCATTTATAATCTCAAAAAAATAAATATTTTTAGAAACCATAATATGTGTAGATTATTTTAGCATTTGACTACATTAAAGTCATGTTTTGGGAAGAGATGATGATTTCCTGAAAAAATGAATGAAGTCAGAAGTGAATCTATGAACCTTTATAATAGGCAACATATAGGTCTATATTGAATCATATAAGGGTTTATATCTTCTAACCAATTATAAATTCAAAATACTTATCAGGGATACATATTTTATTGATTGTATTTGACTATTTTTTAG
Organism: Viscum album; assembly: GCA_963277665.1. Lineage (NCBI taxonomy): Eukaryota > Viridiplantae > Streptophyta > Magnoliopsida > Santalales > Viscaceae > Viscum > Viscum album. The sequence goes on along the minus strand of OY728148.1, from coordinate 1,345,064,154 downwards.
TCGTTTAGGGTATTTCTAATGAATTGGAATAGAGTTAAAAATAAAAAATTGATATTTTAAAAAAAAATGGATACCCACTTTTTTAGAGGTGATAGACATTTTCATCGTGGAGAATATAACCCAAAAATATACTCAACATAGATTAGTGATTGAAGCAAGGGGAAAAATAGTGATGGTGATGCTTATCATAATTAATTTTATATGGTAGATTTATTCACTAATTTTATTTCAATCATTACATGATTAATTGAAGCTGATTATTTTGAAAAATATTAAAAATGCTGTTGTTTTAATGATAAATTAATTTCAAGGGGAATTAGAAACAAGTTGTATTTTATTTCCAATTAATCATAGAATATTTATTCAAATGACTCATTTCACCTCTCATGTATTAATTTCAAAAGACCAAAATCATTTTTCTAGATTGATTCTGATGAAATTTCTTCTATTTTCCCTTCCTTAAGATGATTCCTTTAATTTTCAAGATTTTTGGTTGATCTTTCTACAATATAATCCTCTTTTCTATATATATTACATTAATCAATATTTGAGGTTTCATTTAAAAAAATATTTCCATGAATGGTGAAATCATTTTATACTATACTGCTATAATTACCCTTTCCTCTTCCTAAATTGTTTTCACACCTATCTTTCTTATTGATGGGTTATTTTTTATGATTCATCTTCTTTAAATATGAATTTTTCATAATTTACATTACTTATTTAATAAATAACATGAATTCTTTTATTCATTGTTTTGTGTTCTCTGTCTTCAGTTTTTTGTTCTGCACGATCAAAATTTTCCTTCCCTTTTCGAAAGTCTCCATATGCATTGCAATATAGTAGTATATAAGAGTAATATTTAATTGATCTCATATATATTGAATTATGTACATTTAAATGCTATGATTCATCCATAATGCTAACTATTTTAACATTTATGATACTACATAGCTTCTATATTAATTAAGTGATGTTCTCCTATAATGACACATTATTTCATTTAGTGGGAAATAATTTGTTTTCTAAATATTTCATTATATTTAAAACCTTATTGGTATTAAGTAAATTATTCCTTATTTAATGGTATAAAATTTCATGTAAAATTATGGGGTGATTTCATTGGACCTAATCAATTGATTGGTGGGTCTTATAATTATATATCCTCCTGATAAATTGATGTGTATTGTGAGTTAAATATCATAGGTTTTGGTGTAAAACTCTAACAATATTGGTAAATTTCCATAGAAAAAGGCTTGGACAACATTTTGTGTGTGCACTAGTATAAATTCGAATATATTTATAATAATGATTAGTTTATCCATGTTTTCAATGTTGGTCATGGATATATAATTCTTTTGAGTTTTAGTTGATTATGGATTCATGTCATTCATTTATTACATCAATGTTTATGTTATGATAGCTTTAATTTTATGCTAATACTTACTAATTATATTGCCTCACCTTTATTTTTTATCCTTTACCAGTAAATACTAGATGAGAACTTCATATAATTTTCAAGGATATGATTCAATGTATAATAATGTTATCATAATGATTTCAAGTGGAATATCTTTTTTTATATGTAATGTTTGTTTGTATACAACCATGTATGACTACTCAGTTGTTTGATCCTTTTAGAACTATTATATTCTATAACAATAATGTAATATAACTACATAGTCTAGGTTTTTGGAGCCCTAGTTGTTACTTTTTCTAGACAAAGGGAGTTTAGTATAATCTATGAGGACTAGATTTAGGAATCCCTTCATTGAAGCACTCAATCTATGAAATATCATAATGATTTCTTGGGAAAATATTTAACAAATTATAATAATTTTAAATTATTGTTTAATATCATGAGATAATTTTTGGTTTTCTATTTTAATGATATTGACACTAATAGTAGGAATGAGAGCCATATCGACACTCGTAGAAAATGTAAGGATATTATCCCTAAGAAAGTAAATTATTTAAGAGTTGAGATAACCATAATAAAACCATATTTGTGTGGTTATACAAGGTTAGTAATAATAATATAACCTAAATAAAAAATCCTACTAATAAATAAATTTTTGTAAGTTCATTTGATTGATTCATTATATAAAAAATACTAGAATACAAGGTAACTACTGATCCATTTAAATCTAAACAATGGATCAAGTCCCTAGAGAATATCTCTCTCACATTGGGTTATATTGAACATAAATAAATTATCATAGTTTTCTATCATCTGAGGGTGATTCAGACCAATAGTTATCCTTAATTAAAAACACTACTGAGGATGAAGATATAACATTTTTATAATGAGAATCACATAGAAATATATTCTCTAAAAAATACTACCTTCATAATTAATAAGATAAAATGAGTTGTAATTTTTTCAATCTTAGAAAAAAGAGGAGTAAAACAATTTTTAGTATAATTCAAAAATGATAATGATATCTAGACTGGGTTTTAACTATAAATTTAGGCTAGAAAAAAATATTGATCAATTAAATGATAGGTTAATGTGAGGAATTTGAATTTAATTTGTCTCCAAAACCACTTCAATATATGAGGATATAGTCTCATTCTCTATTAATAATGAAATATAGATTTGTAGTATATGTATATCAATGTGGAGTTCAGAGACGTAGAGTGTGTTTGATCAATATGGTAATAAAAGTTCCAAAAAATGGAAGAACCTATGGTTATTAGTTCAAAATTATGATAACTGGGTGAAAAAACACCTTGTTTATTTTAGGACCGGAACATGAGTTTTTCTCAGGTGTGCAGATAAAGGTATTCAAACATATGAATTAAAGGGTAAGGCTAAATATGTTGATGATTAGATGTAAAATTTCACAAAGGGTTGGTGTGTGGTATATTTCTTTTTTTATATAAGTTATATAATGTTTTTTAATTCTGGATCTTCACACTCTTATATTTATTATACGATCCAAAAAAATCAAATCTTTACTTGGATACTATGAATGGTATTTATGAGTTATGACACCAATTTTATCAACTTTTGTAATGTGGAAATGTCAGTGAGTACCAATTAGGATGCATAAACATACCTAATTTGAAAACATGGTCACTAAATCTATGGGGGGGGGGGGGTTATATAATAACTTTTATGTATTCGATTTCAATTTATTAGGAAAACATTATTTACATGATAATAAAATTAATATTTTTGAATATGAGGTGGAATATCTTGCCTTTATAGGGGAGACCTAATCATCAAAATATTCTCTAGATCCTTTCGCATTAATTATAATTAATGATATTATAAGAAGAGAGGATGATAAATAATGATCTATGGATAAGTAATATATTATAATAATAGAGGATGTACTCATGGTATAAAAATTAATTAGTTTTTTAATGATATCTTGGTCATTCCCCGAAGCATAAATTTGAGTTTTCAATTGAAATAATTCATGTTGTAACACCTATATCTATAACTAACTATAAAATAAAACTAGTTTATTTGGTGGAGTTGAAGAAACTACTACATGAATTTAATATAATTGATTTATACACCATACTGATTTACTATTGTGTGCTACAATTATATTCAAAAAAAGAAGGATAGGTTTATGAGATTGTACATTGATTATATGGATATTAATTGCCTTTATATGATGAATATGTATCTGTTTCCCCATATTGTTTTATTAATTGATTATTTTCTATAATCTTAATAAATTTAAAATATTGACCTTTATTAAGTAAATCATCATATTAGTGTAAATAAGGATTATATAGTGAATAAAACATTTAGAATAGGGTATTGTAATTATGAATTTATGGAATTCCCTATAGATTGACTAAGGCCCTTTTTGTATTTAAGGATCTGATAAGTGTAGTTTTGAAATAATATCATAATAAATTTTTTGTGGTCATCATTTTTGATATCATGATATACTCTTTGATCTATATAGAGCATGAAAACCAACTAAAAATAATTTACGAAACCCATAAAAAGAATTATATAAGAAATATAAGAATTCTGAATTGTGTCTCAATGTGGTATCTTTTATTTTAAATATTATGTCTATGTATGAAATATTTATTCATATATATATGAAAAAGTAGTTATAAAATAGACTATACTAAAAAATATAACTGAGATAAATAATTTTCATATATATGTAGGTTAATTTATATGTTTTTCATGATTTCCCCATGTTTTCTATCCCATGAAATATGTTAACATGCAATGGGGTTAAATTCACATTACCATGGAAATGCGATGAATGTGATGAGGATATGAAAAGTTGACTTATTAATTCCCACTTGTTAGTATTACCATTAATTAATGAAGTATTTGTAATATATAATTATGCATTGAAGAAAGTACTTTGTTGTTACCTTATAAACAATGAGACATTGTCTACCTACGAATCGATAAAATTGAAAACATATGGAAACAATTCCATCACATTACCTTTATATAGTAGTTTTAATCTTTAAATTATAAATATGATGAAAATACCTCTCTAGGGAGAAATAAAATATATATCAAGCATTAAATTATTAAATATTTCTTCTCCCAGAATAGACTAAATTTTATGAAAAGTAGTTGGTTGGATATACTCAAGGACTATGATTTCTTAATATACTAACATACTAGGAATGAAATCCTGGTATATGATTCCTTGAGTAGGAGGGCCTTGAGTGGTTGGTCTTAACAACGATCATATATCTACATTTCTAATAAATATTGATATATGTATTTTTGGGAAATGGGATCCTTGATACACTTTTTGAGAATTTTTAAAAAAATCATTACTAGAAAATATATATAATACCCAACAACAAGAAAAAGACTTACAAAGCCATATTAATGTAGAACATTAAGGGAAATTCATATACATCATCTATAGAGTTGGAGTGTTGATGTTTAAAAAATGATTATATATTTGGTCCATACAGTAGTTGAAGATATACTTTTAAAATAAAGAAAAATGATCAAATTTCTCTATAAAATTTTCTAGTATAATGATTTGTATGGATTTAAGAGAACATTTTATATTATATGTTGTAATGTAAGAAACTATTTACTATGTACCTAGATACATAGTATTCTAAAAGGTAGATACTGAAATAAAACATCCTAAGGGAGTCGTGAAACCTCTACCTATAACTATATTGAAGTGGGATAATATTAAATTGTATATTCAAAGACTCCAATGAATATTCATTTTATATGGGTCATTCTAAATCAACTAATTTTGTCTTATCAATTCATAAGGATAAGGGATGATTTATCCTTTGTGTTCCTTTTAGGAATCTATGTAAATGAAATTATAACGATTCATATGGAATATATATCCATTTTATCGGACCGTGACCCTCGGTTCATGTCAAATTTATATACAATTCATCAAATGTATCTCAACACTAAGACATACAAAACACTGGAAATAATCCCCACATAGATGGTAATTCTAAAAGAAATATGTAGACATATAAATACAACATTATATTAGGTTATCATGATATCCGAGGTATGTTTGATCAAAATATTCCACTGATAAAATATCCATATAATAATATTTTTTTCAAGTATTATAATGGCACTATATAAAGAATTGTATGGGAATATTTATTCAACTCCAACCATTTAAAATTATGATAGTGATGTAAATCCATTGGGTGCATATCTTAGAGAAGGGGTGACTGTTAGAGTATATACTATTCATTAACATATAAAACCAACTCTGATTAGGAAATAGTGACATGATGAGAATTCATGGAAATAAATGGATTTTTATTATGGGAATCATATATTATTGATGGTTTAACCCTGTAAGGGTGTTTAAATATTCATTGAAATGGGGAAGCTATGTTGTACCTACTTTAAGCCATTTGAAATACTAGAAAATATAGAGTTATATATTAATGATTGGATAAGCCTCCCAAAATTTCTAAAGTAAATGAAGTCCTCTATGTGTAAAAAGTAATGAAATATATGAAATATATATTACATGTTCTAAAATATGAGGGAATAGAGTTTGATCAGTAATTATATTATGATGAAGAGCCTCTTTGGATTCTTCACACTTGACTGAATCAACTGTGTAATCAGATTAGATGATTGGTGAATGGCCTTTTGGAAAATTAGAAACTATAAGTGGAAACCAGAGATATTGAAGAATATATAAGGAAGGATTATCCAAATTTGTTAAATAATAGGCATATTCCAGATTTTTTAGTATGAAATTATTTTATTAGGGGATAATATAGTACCCAAGACCCCACTATTTCATGTAATTTCAATTTATTGAATAATAACATGTTTTAGAAAATAATGATCCTTTATTAAAGATAAAATTTAAAGGTATAATTTTTAAAATTTATTTTTTTATTTTAAAATACATAAAATTCAATTATTTAGTATACAATAAATATATGATTTCATGCTTCAATTTTGTAATTTCATCACAAAATATTAATTTTTAGGTAAATAGTGAAAATATAATTTTTTTTCTTAGTTTTATGACATCAACTAGATCTACTAATAAAATAAAACTCATAAAAACATTATATTTAAAAAATATATTTTTTATATATATCAGTATATATTCTAAAAAAAATTTGTTCTACCTATAGAATAATTTTTTTATTAAAAACATTTTTTCATATTTTCTACTAAGAAATTATGTAATGCCCCGGACCTCTCTAGCCCATTCCTTTGTCAAAAAGAGGGCCTTGAAGTGTTCTAGAGGGTAAAATGAACATTTCCCAAACTTTTCAGAATTTTGAAACTACATGCTGTGTAGTGTGAGTACACTCCGTGTACCCCCTCGCCGGGTATACCCCATGTTAATGGATGTGTCCTTACCGTGTGAAATAATTGGGTACACGCCATGTACCCAAAACTACTTTCCATGTAGTCCCTCCCCACGTACGCGTTACCCTCAAACCGTGTGTTGACCAGTCAACGACCATGTGCCATGTTGGAGTTGTGTCCTTGCCGTGTGAAATAATTGGGTACACGCCGTGTACCCCAAACTACACGCCGTGTAGTCCCTCCCCGCGTACGCGTTACCCTCAAACCGTGTGTTGACCAGTCAACGTTCGTGTGCCGTGTTGGATTTGTGTCCTTTCCTTGTGAAATAAATGAGTACACACCGTGTAGCCAATAGTAAACGTCGTTTAGTCCCTCCCTGTGTACACATTACCCTCAAACCGTGTGTTGACCAGTCAACAGCCGCATACCGCATTGAAGTTCGTGTTGGAAGCCGTGTGGTGGCCACGTGAAATGGCCAAGTACACGCCATGTACCATAAAGTACATGCCGTGTACTTTTGTTTTTCATGCCTATAAAAGGAGGGGTCCCCTCCTCCTTTTCAACACACCCCTCTCCTCCCCTTTCCTCTGAGCAGAGCTCTCCCAAGAGACTTGAAGGCTCCTTTTTCTTCCATAACTTCTTAATCTGAGCTCTGATTTACTATCTGTCAGTGTCCACGAGATAGTAACGACGATGCAGAACTTCTGAGCTTGGATCCATTGTCTTTCCTTCGGCCTTTCCTTTGCAACTTCCTCCCGAGGAGGTTTTTCCGGGATTCGACATAAGTGACAGATGTCGACAGACGTCTTCTAAAGTTGATACATGGGAGCGTTGTGATCAGAACCTATTGAGGTAGGGATCTTACCTTCGTCTCTCTAAATTTTGCATCATGCCGGGTGGGTTTCCTCTTGTTTACATGAAACACATTTGAACCGGTTTATTGAAGATAATAACTGGCTTATATAACGGGGATGTGAAGTTGTGGATGCAGTTACTTTATTTTATATCCTGTGATATTATGCTGTGAATTGAATAGGATTATGCCTACTGAAAATCACAGTCGTTGGGGGCCTTTGCTTGTGCAATTAAATGTTGCCCTATCTTTCTAGACCGTTTTTGTGAATGGAACTTTAATGAATGTGGAATTTGGAAAATCACGTAAAGTTGGCTGATTTAAAATATGAAACCCTTGTGTGATCACACCGGTTGAAAAAAATGGAATAATGAACATGTGGGTGTTTTCTTGGATATGTGGCATGTGAGGGTGGTGTTTTTGTGGGTTGTTGTGGATCGGGTGAGAAGCAAGGCTGCGGTTGGCTTGGTTGTGGGTTGGTGTGAATGCTATGTTGGTGATGGGCAGCGGGGCTGTGATAAATAGTATTAAAGGGGTGATGATGTATGGTGTGGTTGTGGTTATGGTGGTTGGCAGCAGGGCTACAAGGATGGGTTTGAATGTGAACAAACTGGGTTGTGATTAATAAATAAAAGTGGAAGAGTTAATGAATAGGTGGGGCAAGATAGTGGAATGGGAATAATAATTAATGGGGTTGGTTGGCTAATAATAAGGACTTGGTTGTGTTGCTTGTGTTTTCCTAACTTGATTTGTGGATGGAAGGGATATGTTTTACAAATGATCGATGTGGTTGGTTGTGGATAGTTTCCCATTAGTTAAGGAACTAATAAACTGATTCTGTTGAAACATGAAAACTTAAATGGGGTTTCGGGATTGTTTTTTGTATGCATGCTTCGTAGTAGCAGTGTCAAGGCACGTGCTCAGTTCTCTAATTAGAAGCCATAGGTTGGGCTGAGTGTTTGGTATATATATATAGATATTTGTATCTTTGTGTTTTATTGCACCCACCCATGATTAGCACTTAGTGCCGATCACTCCCATTTCACGGGAGAGGGTGTTTTCCCCATAGTTACTAGCTCCTTCATGCTCCTTCTTCCATAGGCTATGATGGCTTGGGGAGACCATACACCCAAGACTCTTCAGGTAGGTTTCGATTGGGGTGGTTTAGCCCAAGACTCTTCAGTCAGGTTTTACTATTTCCCAAGAACCTTTGGGATAAGGCCCAGGTGTGTGCATGCGGGATACGTGGTTGTGAGGCCTAGGTGTGTGTAGGTGGGATACGTGGTTGTGAGGCCCTGGTGTGTGCGGGCGAGATACGTGGTTGTGAGGCCCAGGTGTGTGTGGTCGGGATACGTGATTGTGAGGCCCAGGTGTGTGTGGGCAGGAAGATTGTGGTAGCATCAGGACGTTCTCCGTTAGGAAGAGAAGCTAGCTAGTGGGGAAAAATGGTGCGGGGTACCCAATACTCTTGTTCTTATATACTACTACCTATTGTGATTGTGTTTTTGGTGAGTGTGGCAATTGAGGTTGGGTGGATAGAATTCCTTGCTTGGTTTCTTCTGTTGTTCTCACGAGACATTAGGAAGTATCCCCAATTGTACACGAGAGCTTTAGGTTTCCCTACTGAGTATACTTATATGCTCACCCTATGTTTACTTTCAGGTTTCCAGGAGGACTACCAGGGCTGTGAGGGACCCTACTTGTCGGGACAGTTGGAGTTTTTGCAGTTGTTGTACTCTTGTTTCTTTTGGTATTGTACTTTTGAGCTTTCTTGTACTTGTACCTTGTTTCAGAACTATTTAAACATGCATGTGGGATTGGTTTGGGTTTATTTCTATACACTTGTTATTTTCCTTTTTGGTGGTTGACTTGTTCTATTTCCCGATCTTAATAAAATAAAAAGGGTAATGCCTCCCATATTTGTGAAAACTCATACCCTTGGTGCTAGTCGCCACCCCTGGGCCTACTAGAGGCGGGACTCAGGGGTCATTATCTCCCATTCACCATTGCCAGCTCAGTAGGGGCATCTTTGGTGGGAGGGGGTCATGAGAAATTACTTTCTTAAGAATATCCCTAAAGAGGAAACCATAAAGATACACTTGTCTAGATTAGAGTTTAATACAATGTTCTCACAATTGATCTATTGATTAACATCAAGGATATAATCAATAAATTACTAATAGGGACCAACTTATTTGGATGTGGTTCTCGAAGTTAGGCACCCAAGGATTCCTAGCTTGATCCCCACCCAATTATACTACCAAAACATGCTTTCTCCCCTTCAAATGATACATCGAGTATACTACTATATATAAAACAAATGTGTGGCCGAATGAATTGTCATATCATTATAGTCCTTTAACCTTTCATGTTCCCCTTATTTAATATTTTTCTAGCATGTACATTCTATGAAGAGTTTCCCCTCAATATCCTCCAATGATTGATTACCATGCTTACCCCACATGGTTAGAGAGACACCCCTTACGTTAATACCCCTTTAGATAGAGTTCTTATCATCCTTTACTCTCAAAAAAGATAAAATAAATATATAATATTGTCTCACAATCCCCTACTTCATATCTCTATGATTGGGATGACTTTGTAATTCCCATTTGTTTTCTTATATTATTCTCATAATAAAAATAATTTATTGTAGGAGGTGCATTTTTTACTCAATTTTTTCCCTAAAATATAAATTTACTTTTTAAAAATTATCTTATATAAATTTTATATAATAAATATTATTAAATTTGTTTCGCATTTGGAAAATTTAGGTAATTATTATGTCCAACTGACTATTTTATTTTTGGTATAATGGATAAAATAATAATGTAACAACAAATTGTTGTGGTAAAAGTTAATATGGTAAAAGTATAAAATCCAACGGTAAAGATTTAATAATAAATTTAAAACATGTTTAAAATTTAACGGTGTATTATTAAAAGTTATGATATTTTACATGGTTCATTAATTTTCAATTTTGGAGCCACATACCTTGATAAGGACTTCCAATTATTTAAATATAACGTATATTGACAATAATACATTATCTTTTCACATAAAAAGTAGCCTATCTCCACCCCTTTAATACCAATCCTAAAATTTTTTTTATACTAAAAATATAACTTTTTTTATTTCCATTTAATTATATATTTATTTTTTATTATTTTGGTAATACTATGTTATTTCTAATCCCTTAATTTCCCATGGATCCTCCAAGGAAATATCAATGTCCAAATGTGCGTAATCCTTTTTTACATAGCATCTCTCATTTCTTTCATACTTATAAATTTTTAATTTTATCTTCAATATTTGGTAAAATAATTATTCATTATAAAAATAATTTTATTATATTTATGGGATAATAATTTATATAATTTCCCCTTTTCCTTAAGAAAAAAATATATCATTTGTACATGTGTGCAGATTACGATCTTCACGAAGCATCATGTATTTTTCCTTGGACACATTTAATTGATAGTATGAATTTTAAATTTAATTAGTAAATATGATTTAAATATATATATAACCTATTTTATTTTCTGATATTATAAATTATAATATATATTTCTGTTATTATATAAAAAATTAAAAAAGTAACAATGTGTACCATTGGACTATGAATTTTATGGAATGATTGATTTCTATATTTAATTTTATCACTACTAACATAGATTCTATTGAGAATAAGTTTATTGGTTAACTATGATTGTTAAAAAATTATTTGGGTTCTATAAATAAAATTAAAAAACTAACTAAAAATATGATTAATAAAAAAGCATGGTCTATTTGTCCTGATGGAAGACTGTTATTTGAGAAAAAATGAATTCATAAAATAATAAATTACATTATAAAGTTTATTTTATTCAAATAAATATATAAAATTATGATATAACACACTAAAATTTCTACAGATATTCATTAATATTTTTATAGTGATATTATAACTAAAAAATTACAATCATCCATTTATTATAGATTGTTACTATTTTAGCCAATTTAGCCACTTATATAAAATATTATATTAATTTATATCATGGATAATTATATGGATTTAATTTATGTTAATATATTACATTAATAAGTAAATAATTATTTTTTTTGGTTCATGATACATTATTTTAATATTTAATTCATGATTCATGAAAACGGCCTTTGATTATAAAAGTTCACAAAAAGTGCTTATTATCATTTTCATCATAAAAGATAATGATTAAAAAAAGAATGATAGGAATTTAAATAGTTATATATTATTATAAATTTTAGATATTAATATATTTAATAACCTTTTATGGAGGAAAGGTTTAGTAAAAAATGAATACAGACATATTTGTTAAAAATTGAATAAACAGTAAAAAATATAAACTCCCGATAACAGGAAATATGTAAAAACAACTAACTTGAATTCATATAGAGAGTAACTATATTTTAAGACTATAAATAAGAAATTATTTGGGTACAATTTTGTATTTGGTGATTATGATACCTATGTTTGTGATATAGGATACAAAAGTAAATTCAGGGATGTTAATATAAAAGGTAAAGGTTTTTTGTCTCAAAGTCCTAACATTGAGACATGTTTTGTATACTGCCCTTAATATTATTTTATATGGTGTATATAATGCCTACTATTTATGTTATATCACAAAATTAATTTTTCCATGTGGTTTTATGATCAATTTTAATCCCTCCCAATCAAAATGTTTTTATTTAAATGATAACCAATTTATAAGTATGTATTTTCCAATAAACATTCATTCATTAGGACTCATGTAATATTCCTCACCGTTTGATTTTTTTTGCGATTCATTAAATTCCATGGTGTACTTATTAAAAAATTTCCCATTAATTTCAATTAATTTACAAGTCTATATTGTTATCCCTCCCTCAAACTCTATCAATTCAAGAGTTACCAAATTGTATTGTAATACTCATCATTTTCCCTGGTGAAAAAATTATCCTTTATTTTGTTAAATTAAGAGTGTATGAAATTTATGAAAAAATAATACCTATATTGATACTATAATTTTGATATGGATGTGTTTTATAATATCAAATCCCCATGGGGTGTCGTTATTTCACTATGGTTATTATAGAAACACAAATATATAAAAACATAAACTATTCTTCTCGATTAATTAAAATGTACTATTCTAGGAGTTCAAGGTCAAACCCACATAAGTGGTGAATTTCATTAATTCCATTTTCAAAAGTATTTATTTTATTTTATTTAATAAAGAGGTGGGAAAAGGGTGGGTTAGCTTGAATTTAATTATATATAATTAAAATAAAGAAGATTGATTGATTGGTTTGAAAATATATTTGAAATGTGTGCCTAGGTATTTAATTTTTAGTGTTTTTGTGGAGTTAGATTTTATGAAATATGTTGATTAATTAATTACTCATGTTCCAGTTTAGAAGAATAAGATACAGTGGTCATTGTATACCCTATTTTACATGGAAATCATATATATCCAATGGTCTGGTCATTTAGTGTTTTTCCAAATAATAATTTTCTTGATACTAAATTTAATCAAAATTTCCACAAAATTTGACAACGTCTATACCTCATGTAGTAATTTTTATTTCATAATTTAAATGTTTTATTTTGGATTCAATTATCAATGTTTATAATAAAAGTATATAAATTTATTGGAAGATTATTGAAGAATTAATATAAACCAAAATGATTAAATAAAATGAAAGTAATCCAATGCACCTTCTCACTTATATTACATAAACCTAAAACAATGAGGGTTTAACACCTCATCCTAGTGATAATATAATAATATGTAAGTTGAAATGAAAATTTAATCATAATTAAATTAAGATGAAATTAGGTAGGACCCTACATAATTTAGCTTCTTGCTCCATGATTTAGTCTTCTAGATCCCCTGAACAGTAGTAGGATGGACCTCAATTTATATAACTCTACAGATGCCTGAGATGCTTTTCATTGAGTTATAATGGAATTTGATAATCACTATATTTGTTCTTGAAGTCAAATATTTGATATTCACATTTAAAAACTTGTTAATGACCGTATCATGGTCTATAAGAATATTTCTTCACGTGTAAATAAATACATGATGAGTGCATTCATGTCCAAATTTAATTCACTTAATGTCATATCACACTTTAACTAATTTCATTGGTACATGTAATTTAATGATTATTTGATGTGTAATGTCATCATTATATACTGGAAACCTTGTTTCTACTTAATCCATCAGTTTTTTTCTTTGAAGTGCTTCATGATCATCCTCATAAATTTGTTATCTCAACACTTCGCTTCGATCATGGAGCAAGGTATAGTTTTTATCCATTTTAAATTATATGTTGTATCTTACCATAACAAAAAAATTAAACTAATGAAAAATTTTAATGAATACACATTTACATAAAAGTTTCAATATATTAAAATACCATAAAATACATGCGATAAAAATAGATATCAATTACACTAATGGATAATTACCTAGAAAATATTCAGTTGAGTATTGACTCAATTATAACTATAATGCATGATGTGTGGGAAAATTAAGGTACACAATAGGAAATAGTCCATGGGATATACTTTCAAAAAATCACAAACTCTTTATGTACCATGATGATGTATTTTTTTCCTACCATCTCTTTTTTACCAACCAATAAAAGCTATTAAATCCAATTAATATCTTTCAACATTCACCCAACACATTGATAGAACCCTTGGAATTATATTTAGTTGATAATGGTACTTTCAGTTACCTTAATGACACCACAAAAATTATATGTTTATTAAAGTATGCTCTCTAACACATCCACATTAATCATTTTTAGGGGGATGTTTTTAGTTTATATATTTTTCATTATATAGATGATCATGTTTTTATTTACCCAAATATTCCATAGGAAATTTTATGAAATGTCTTTATAAAAAATATGGTAAATGAATTAAAAATTCTCAAGTAATAAGTAGGGATCAAAATTAAATATCCCATGGATTCAATAATAGGTCTCATGAGACAAAAAACATGTGTTTTTTATAATTCATATACCCTTATTAGTATAGTGATTTTCCACAAGTCCTGGATTGAAAGTTGTTATGTTTAAAATGATTAATTCTATCCGTATGTGATCAATGATTATTGTTATTCATGTTTTAATTATTTATCAGGGACATATAATCCCTTTATTTTCTACTAATTATATAGTTATATTTTGTATTTATTCCTTTATGTTTATGTAATGATAACATCCATTACAATCTTATCATTAATGATCATATGATATCACCATGATTTTTTCATTTAATTATAATCCTATAGGGGTATTAGGTGTAATTATTATATATTTTATAGAAGAGATAATAATTTCCTCCAAATGTGTACATATTGTATCTATTATTTTAAAATTTAATGTATGTATATACCTAGTTATGTAAGACTACTAATCAGATCCATTAATAACTCTTGTATTTCATACCAAAAATTTAATATAACAACCATATCTAGGTTATTGGAATAAAATTTTGTATATACTCAAATAATCGAGAGTGATAAAAGGTAAAAAAAGAAAAAATAGGATGAACTGACTAATTTTATTCCTTACAAGAGCAATGGATCCTGCCATAAAAAATGTGGTGCTTTGTAACAAATTTTTTAAATATAATTGGGAAGTGTATATTACCTATGATTTCAAAACAACATTCATTTATTATATTTAAGCATTTGAACACATATTTTTTGATTATGATTATTGAATTATTTAACTTACATTCTCAAAGACTAATAATTAACATTAAACAATGCATCATAATTGAAAAAATTTTACTATATTTTGATGTTCAAATATGAGAATTTTAAAAATCCTATAGATATCATAAATGTTTATTGGACTGAAAAAATCCCCCAAACAAAAATACACGTGTGACGAGAGAAATACAATTCTATAGTGGTGTTTATGACATGCGCATTGAGATTAGACCGAGATTCAATGAATCATTATGATAATTTTTTTGTATTTAGGGAATTCATATTTATTTATGATGCATGATTTTTTATTAAATATTGTAGTAGATTTATGTTTTTGATTGTACCATGGGATGTTTGTTTCAACCTTAGTATATATTATTTAATAAGTGTGAAATGGTTATGTTTGAAGCACTTATGAGCCTCATTGTTCCACAAATTTTATTCTATAACTAAATTTATTAATTACAAAATAACAATTTATGGTTATTTTAAAAAATATTAGGTTTTTGGATTGTATTTAGATTAATTCTCATAATATACTAATTGTTGATTTTAAATTTTTTTAGAATTTTTTTTATTTTAGATATAATTTCATTTCCACTAATCTATATAATGGAATTTATTCTATAAGATAAAAAATTGATGGTATAAATTCCATTCAACATTCTCCAATTCATAATCTTGTCAAAAATGAACATAATATAGTTCTCAAGTTAGGAACTAAAATGTATTATTAGTCATAGTCACTCTCTTAAATGGACCCTTATCATCTAAATAAAAAAACTAAATAATCTATGATTTTATTTGATAAAGGGATGAGTAATTGAATCATTTCCCGTAACTCTAGATTCTTTATAATCATAATTCTATATAGTTACAAAGTCAAGGAAAATTATGGAAGGAGAATTTGAAGAGTCTATCCACCAGAAATATTTTCTTTTCTAATCATGATTTATAAACATCTAAGGATGTCCAATGAAGCTCGACCATTGTTATTTCACATGAAAAAAGAGGTGAACAACATTTTATTTTACAAAATTCAAATATTTTTGGAATTAATTGTCCAAAAAAATTCCACCTTTTGGAGTTTTATTTTGGAGTGAAAATTAGACACCCTATTTCTTATAAAAAGGAATTTTTATTTTATTTAAATGGATTTATTAATTTTTATAACTATATATGGATTATTTATTAATTGTATAATTATAAATATTAAATTTATATATCATCTTCCTCTTTTTCTAATCTTTTTTTCTCTTATTTGTCTTGTCAACATTTCCTACTTATCTATTGAAAATAATGAACTGCCATTTCTGTTATTCGATGGAGGGAGAGATGATGAGTTGATTATGTTTCTATTTGGGGTATCAATTTTATTTATCAAAATAATTTCAATAGTAGTTAAATCAATTTCCGAGATATGTCTCTTTATCTATTATTGTGTTTTAATTTCCTTTAATCATTGTTCCACATCTTCATAATTAAAATTTTTCTCATTGATGGTTGAAATATTATCATGGTGGTGGTCTATAGAAATTATATTGTATATGGATAGTAAATTATATTTAATTACAAGTTAAAAGAGATGTTATTGATTGATAGGATTGATATTCCAACAATGGACTGAATATTGGGATTAATATTTTGAAGAAAAAATGATTGAATCATAGTGAACTCTATAAAATAGATTCTTTTTTATTCTACACTAACTTTATAAATTCATTCTTCATGTTTTCCATGAATTTATATTATTATTTTTAATTATATATACTTATATCATGCATATTTTAAAACTCGTATATATTTTTATATTTTATTTATAGTTTTGTTTATATTATATATAGTTAGAATAGAAAATTGGTATGTAATAGAAGACTACATTATAGAACAACTTAATGTGATTTAAATATACTATATTCTTAGGTAATAATAAATTTTTGGATTCAAGAAAAATAACACTTATCAATGGAATTAATTATTTATAAAAATAAGTTATTTTTATGAATAATTCTAATACTTTATAATTTTGATTTATCTCTATCTACTTATTCTTTATTTAAAAAAGTGTTTTAATATTATATTTTTAATTATAATTATGAATTATCATCTATAAATTTCATTCTTATATTTACCTCATTTCAAAAGGATGTTTTATATATTTTCACCAATTTTGGTTTTCTAAAGAAACTTTCTAAAAAAGAAAAAATGTAATTTCATTACACAATCATTATTTTGTATCTTACATACAAAATTTCATAATATTAAATTTATTTATCCTTAGTGTTAAATTAATTAATATTTATTAATAAATAATTTTTCTAAAATTTACTTTTTAACATTATAAAAAATTATTTTTAAAAACATTTTAAAAATTTATCTCTGTTACAGTACCATTCAAAATAGTTTTTAAAACTCTTTTTAAAATTTTTCATTAATTTTCCACTTTATTAGAAAATTGTATAACCTATATTTGAAATATTTAGGATAACTCTCTAAATTATTTGTTGATATAATTATTTTATATGATTGTTTTTTATTATAAACTGATAACATTCATGGTATAAAATTGGATAATTGCATTTGGAAATGTTATATAACCCATTAGTTACTAGGTTATTTCATTATTCCTTGTATGATAGATATTATTTGGAACACATGTATATTTTTTTATCAATATATGATAGGGGGTCTAATATATCCCTCTACGATATTGGAAAAAGCATTATATCTCATGAGATAATCATGTGAAATGACTTATGATTCACTATTAATTATGGGATATGTGTTGTGATATATAATACACTATGTTATGGTTAAAAGGTCTTGAATCGCAACACAAAATATCATTATTTTCATAGTTTTTCTAATATCCTGTGGATTTAAATGACATTGTTTCAATAGCATATAAAACATGCAACACAAAGCTTAAAAGAAACCCAAAATATTATTTTGATATGATAGTTATAACCTAACTATTAAATTAAAGGGTATAAATAGTAATAACCAAATTAAGAAATATATATATTGACATACTTTGTAAAATTTATTAGTTTATTCTTTGTGAATAATCATTTGACTTTTTTTAAAATAATTTTATTCTTTCAAAATATATTTTCTTCAAAAATGGGTTTTTCATTATTTTTATAATAATATAATAATTTGTTTCTATAAATTTTAGAAAATATATTTGAAAAAAATAATTTCATTTAGGTATTAATCATTTAAAAAGTTCTTTAGAGGGAATTTTGACAATTTTGACAATTTTTTGACTTTTAAATAAATAGAGAAAAATAATGATTTTTATTAAGATATGTATTTTATAAAAAAGTAATTAAAAATTAAAGTTATATCTTAGAATAGTTAAAATTTTAAATTTTTCACATTAAATAAATATTTTTCCTTTTAAAGTAATTCTATAACTGAATTTTGTATAAAAACATTTTATAATTAAATATGTCGGTTTATAAAAAACTAGTTTTTATTGTGACATTTGAGTTTAATTTAATAACAGATTTTGAAAATTTTGTTTACTATATTTTGAAAATTGAATTCCATATTTTAATTCAATACTTATAAATTTATTAAATATATCCCCTTTAATTGCAGTGAATATGAACAATAGCACTAGTAATTGTTTTTACCCGGGTAAATGGTAAATCGGGTAAATAAGGGTAAAAATAATATTATAAGGATTATAGAATGACACAAAAACATGTAAAAATTTTATTTTATAATTAATATAAAACCATAGTAATTCATAGTTAGAATAAATGGTATTTTTTCAATTTAAATGTTATTATGTTATTTATAATATTTTATTTAAAGAAAAGTCCAATATGTCAATCTAAAGTTTTAATAATAATAAAATTTATAGTATGTGGTTATCTAGAGGATATTATAAACTATAAATATTATCATAAAATATATTAGTTTTATGTCAATCATGATAATTATTTTTTTAATTTTATTTAAGAAATAATTACCTTAAATTTTATCACAACCCAAATGTTGTAATTATTCAATTTTTGGAAAAATAAAATAAATATTGAAATAAATATAATTTGAGATAATTAATAAGATAAATGAATTTTATATTTTAAAATGACATGTTATGAATATAAGAAAATATTATTTTATAATTCTAAGTGTTATCATGATATTTTTAAATTAAATATAATGAATATTTCCTGAAATTTACAACATGAATATATTATGGTAAATAATATTATATTAAATGATTAATTAAACCTAAAAATATTATATTTGTCCAATTAAAATGAATGTAGTCAATTAAATTTACCAAAGAACATTTACGGGTATTATTATTAAATTATTATAATATTATTTACCCTTGAATATTAGATAATTTTAATAGTATTGTAATTGTGAAAAGAGTTTACGGGGGGATAAGACAAAATGATATTGGTATACCCATTACCAATACATTTCAGAAAATTAATGTATCAAGATCACTGAACCCTTATCATTCTATAACTTAACATGAGTTGTTTAATGGGATCCTATCTTGAAAATGTACTTATATATTATTTAAATCAAATATAGTTAAAAAAATGCCACACTATTTGTCTTAATATTATTTATGTGTCTACATAGGGAAAATGTATGATATGAGTGAACCTAAATATTTATTTTAGATTCATTAAATTATTAATATTACCTAAATTATTTTAATTTTTAGTAATTATATGATTACAAGAAATTCTAATTCAATACTAACAAAGTATTTATTTAATTAACAGAAAAATAAAATAAATGATTTAAAAAATATTAAGTTTGAAATAATTTCAATGAGATAATATTTGAAAAGTATTTTCTCTATATATATAAAATATTATATTGGATTTTAATCAATATATTCTAATTCCCACATTTTTTTTGTAACACCCCAAGCTTCCACGGTATGCTTCTCTTTGAATAATACAGTAGGGTGTGTTGTATGCAAGTTCTAGTTTTAATGCACACCAAAACCAATAAAACTAGCCGTTATAAATATTAATACCCAATTTTTGAAATTTTATAAATTTTATAATTCAAAATGGACTTCATTTTTGGATTCGGAATATCAAAATTAGCTTAGGGTGAATTTTTGGTATTTTTTCTGAAAACATTCAATTTTTGAAAAATAGTGAAAAAACACTGAGTTATTATTTAAAACCAAATTTTTATAATTATTTATTTTAATTAAATTTAATTAAGGTCAAGATAGATACATAATACCTATATAAATTCAATGTAATTAATTGGAGTTAGTTTAGAATAATTTTTTATATATAAAAAGTTTATTGAACTTTTCACCGTCTTTTACCCACCTCCTAGGAGAATTTGGAAATTCACATAAAACTTAATTTTCCCGCTTCTGTGAGTGGAATTTTGAAAATATGAGAGACACGGTTAATATCAAGGAGTAAAATGTGGTTCAATGGGATGAAAATAATTTTTGGTGAATAGTAACGTTTTACTTTTATTTACCACGATTAAAAGTAAATAAGGTAATTAAGGGTAAAAATGATATTAATATTACACTGACACATGTCATAATTCTATTGGGAAAGTGTATCTCGACCAAAAAAACCTTAGGAATAAAATATTATCATTTAGGTCCACATGGATTAGATTAGGACATTTATTATTATTTAAATCAAAGAAGAGTTAAAAGAGATAAAAACAATGTTTAATAACTAAAACATTTTTAATATAGGGTTATAAATAATATAAATTCGATTATAAATATTCATTAGAAATATAAAAAGAGTACCTACAAAATGGAATTTTATTTATAATTTTTAGAAATTAAATAAATTTATTTATTTATGACACAATGGTGATGCAGTAATTACCTAATTAATGAAATATTAAAATAATTGATATTATAAATATCAAAATAAATGTAATTTGAGACATTATATGAATTAAACTAATTTTATAGGTTAATATGACATATTAGGATTGGTTATATAAATTTTTTTCTTAGTAATAATGCTGTTATAAAATTATCAGAAACAAAATACCCAACAGTGTCAAAATTGACATACGAGTTTTTAAAACAAATATTATATTATTAATTGATATTGTATTCCTAAAAATAAAAGGCTCGGAAAAAGGACTTATATAATGATAGGTGTATCATTAATGGACCACTTGGGGGTCTCTTGGAGGTATATTTTATGTTTCTTAACTATATAATATAAAAATACAAAGAGACATGGTAAATGTCAAACTATTTAACTAAGAGTTAGATATAAATGACGAGGTTAAAATAGTGACCCAAACCTGTCTAAAATCTATTGGTTGAAATTATTTCGACCCAAACCCACCTTAAACTTTAAATAATCCACTTTTGAGCCGTTAGAAACCGAATATGAATTTATTAAAGAATAATATTTCTGCCTTTATCAAAGGTGCCCCTCACCCCTCTTATAAAAGGGTACTACACCTTCTCCCTAATTTACACCTGCAAAGCCTATTCTCTCAAACAACCTTGGAAAAAATATTATCACAACGTCCCTCACTTCACCCTTGGGGCCTTAGTTTGATCAGAAAACAAACCTATGGATCCCTTTCGATCAAATCAAAAGGAAGAACCCGAAGAAGATGTAATGTTTTCACCACCCTCTTTCAAGTTACTTTCTTATTAAACTTCTTATTTCTTTGTTATTTCCATTCTAAAATAATAAATCCAGTATCTTTTATATACTGTGATGTTATTAAAAATATGGTAAAACCATATTCAGTATTCTATCCATCCTTTGAATGACATGTCACCATACGTGCATACATACGGCCTACCGTCTCCACGTCGTGGTGTAATTGTTATTCAATACATTATTATTTGGATGGGTATAATAATGATGTGTAATTCATGTAAATAATAAGTATAACATGATAATGATTCTATATATATGATATACCATCCAATTATATATGATTTTAATATCAAAATTATGATATTATCGCTCGGGCGTACGAACAGACTACCGTCTCCACGAACGCGATGAGATTCATTCCCCATCATATACATAAAATTATAATTCTAATTTTATGATTAAAAATAAAGTTTAAGGACTTGATATCATTATTTATATGAATAAGATACAACCTATCCATAACAAACACGACTTATGTAACAAAACAAATAAAATAAGACGAGTAAGTTAACACCCGAAACGACGATAATACTAAGATATTATTAACAAAGAAATGTTAAATGATCATATATGATATCATATTAATGTATATAATTATTTTATAATTAAATAAAAATTATTTCACCATTATACAGGAGGATAACCAACCCTCGACAGTGGAAAAAGAACAAAGTAAGGGGTTACTTATCTCAATTTTAATTCTGTGAGATTTCCGTTGTTCACCACTTATTTATTGCATGTGTTTTGTGTACTGCCCATGATTTTATTAATTGTGTAATATACTTTAATTTATGTATATTTACATCATCATTTTATGATCCTTCTTTCATGGGTGTATGTTTCTTAAATTACCAAATTGATAAGGGAATTTGAAATTTCAATTTCCACTCATTCGGCTTTATGTATACTTCATTGATTATTTTACTCCAAGATTATATGTGGAATCACTATTCATTTTCATATGTCATAATTTCCACTCCCCTTTCTATGGATATACATTTGATACACATAATCACTCCATTGATAAATTTTCAAGTCATCGATATGAACCTGATAAGAGTAATTTTAACTCAATCTCTACTTGTTGAGTTAAATATCTAATTCATTGGTGTTGTTTTTTAAAGAATATGTGTGAATATCCTCTGATTTATTTACAGTGAATATCTAATCATATTGATAGTATTTATATTTATCACACATAATTATGTCATTGCTTTATCCTTAACCTAATGATATGGTCTTTATAAGAGATTTCATCTCAATTTACATTCCATTGATACTTCTTTGTTTCTATACACCAAATCAATTTTATATGGTGTATATAATGTACATTGACATAGTATACCACAAATACCTTTATTCTCACAATATTACAATGTTTTGATTACCTGAATTATTTTTATTCACGTGTCACTCTTTTTGTTTGGAACTCTAACTAAAATATCATTTTAAATTATTTAATGATTTATTATTCTAAATCATACTCATTAATTTCCATGTTTTAAAAATGGTTTGAAGGATTTATTTATATGGACATTATAGTTTTAAAATTAAAAATTCCTTTTAAAAGTTTTAAAGTGGTATGGGACACATTGATTCAAAAATATATATTTAAATGGCTTCTTGACAAATAGTGTGACTTTTAAATGATTTCAAGAAAAATGGGGATATTTCTCTCTAATAGTTTTGATGATTATTTTCATATATAACAATATCCTTCATTATTCTCGATTGAGGTTAATCTGATATAATAAAATCTTCTATATTGTATCAAATGAGTTATGTTTGACTGTGGATGTGCTATTTTTATACCATTCATGGTTTGTGGATAAAGTATTGACATTTCGTATGATAGTTTTAATACGAATGTTTATGTTATATTTCAAAAATTTTATATGAGGAATTAATTAGAATTAGTAAGTGATGGGTGGAGACCGCTATAGATCTTCTATGCATCGGTAGGTCTCATGAGACAAACTAGTGTCTTGGAAAAAGGCCTTGACAAAATCTTATTTGTAGTCTTAGCACGATGCCTTGACTATGTGGCTATGATAGTCTGGAATTATGCATTCCATCATTATGGAAGTGGTTATTGATATTTCATGTGGTTATTCGACTAGTAGAGTATCCATGTGAATAAGTAAATGGCATTATTTCATTTTATCTTTTCCATATTATGCTGAATTTCAAGTTTAAAAGGCTTTTGTTTTAGTTATACATTGCCTTAAATATTTATGCTTATTTATGAAAGTTTCCGATATATTGTTATCCTTACAGAGCATATGAGCTCAACCTTTTCAATGATTTATTTTTCCCAGGATGTGAAGAAGTAATTTATGAATGACCTACAGGGATAGAATGAGGGGATATGAAGACAAGATTTTTTTGTAGTTTTTTTTACTTTATGATGTAATGTAAGACTTATGAATATATCTAGTGTTTCCAAGACTAATAAACTAATCGGTAATTCGAGAATTGATATTCTATGATCATGCCAATGTTATATAATAATTAACCGACTCTGGGTAGCTGGGGTCAAGGCGTTACAGTTGGTATCAGAGGAATTTTAGTACAAAACATGGAAACTAGATTTAGATAAACTCTGATTAGAGCACATATCCCTAAGATAAACTTTGAGGATTAGTATAGAATAACATTCTAGAATTTTGGTATTGTATATATTTTGTGAGTTTTCTAAGAAATACATCCCTGTCTGGATTTGAGCAGGTAGAGGTGGATCTAGAGTAGACGTACCAAGGAGTAAAACCCAAAAACACTGCTTTGAGCTAGAATCGAACATGAACTAGTGCATGACAATGGGCCCTGCTTCACTCTTGGTTATGACACTCCTGGGGGATATTCTTAAGATAATTTAAATTTTCTTTACAAAACAATTTGAATTATTTTAATATAAGATGAGAATTAATGACCTTGGTTAATAATAAGGTGTTTCAAATTGAGAATATGGTGTCATGATATTCTCTAAATGATTTTATGACTACTGTTACTCACACAATTCTTTCTGGTTTTAGTCAATGGCTGGAGTCCAAGGAACTCATAGTAACTTTTATAATGATGTAAAATTTGGGAACAGTGGTGGAAATGAGAAACAAAATGTAATGTTGATAGGCGTAAAAGATATCATGTTCATGAAAAATCACTTTTCCAAAAATATTATCAACAATATATATATTAACCAACTCATGGACTCAACAAAGAAGAGAAATGTGATGAATGATAAGAGCTTCAGTAGTAGAGAACTTGTAGAAAATAATCCTGAATTTCCATCATGCAAGAAATGTGGAAGGACACACCCAGGTAAGTGTCTCAATGGAATAGAGAAATGATTTACGTGTGGGAAAGAAGGACCTAAAGTAAAGAATTTCTGAGTAAAAAAGAAGAGTACTATGAAAGAAAATAAAAATTTTCCCAAGAATCCATTTACAGTCATTTTTCATAAATGTAAGGGACCTGGCCATTACCCGAGTGAATACCCTATTCTATAGTATATTTTCTTGGTGAAAGAAAAAGCTATGTGGAAATAAATAGTTGAAAAAATGTTTAAAATTATTAGTGCTCCTTGTTTATGGGATTACTTTGGAATAATTTTCTTTTGTATTTGTAACCCTGCAGTTTTCCATGTGAGAATGATATTTGAGGAAGACTTATTTTTCCTTTGTGTATATAGTTATAATTAACCATTTGGTTTTATATGATCATTGGGTTTGAGGCAATTACAAGTTATTATATTTTGAAATGAAAATGCATGGTATGAGATAACATTTCTGGTTATAATTATGTTATGGTTATTTTGATGAATTTATCTCATTTTGTTAATGTTATAAAATATAGTTTTTGAAAAAGGACAACACGTAGACCGTGTGATAACCCGTTGTGTCGGAGAATGATGTGGGAATCGAACCCACAACCAATGTGCGATTGGGAATTATCGCCTACCACTAGACTATGTGATGTCCCTGGTTAGTGTGACTAATTATTTTTAGTTAAATGATTTTGTGGATAAATAATAAGTTGATTAGGTTTCTTATGTCTTATCAAATGAATACCCTTGGTATAGGAAAATGATTTGGTGATTAAGTGATAAATGTTATTTTGGATGATGTTCACTTTGTTGGGAACACTATATGCCCAAGGAAAATAGAATACTATGGGATTTTATTTTAGGAGTAATGGTCGATATTTTATCTACGTTTTTATTGTGGATTTATAGTGATTTGGGTTATTTATGAAAATGATTAACCTATAATAGAAAATATGTGATTAGGTTAATTACTTTTAAGTATGCGAATTTAATAGTAGTTGATTTCATTTTGAGATAAAATTTAACGTGGAAGACTACATAACCAAATTCTTCTAAGTTTTGGGTTTCAATATTAGTTTGGATTATATTGAAGGATTTTAAGGACAATTGTTTATTGAATGGTATTTATTAAACTTTGCGGTATTGTTGGTTTAATATTAGAAATTAAGATTAGTGTTTCTTTCTCTAAAGGAATATCCTTTTGGGGGATCATCAGATCTTGTATTAACCGTTTTGGTTTTGATTAATCTCTAAAGACAAGGTAAATATATAGTTAATCCTTTGTGGATCATGTAATTCAATAGAAGTTTATTCAAGATCTTCCAGTGTGCCCAAGTCTTCTTGAATACTCATCGTTTAAAAAAAATTAGTTAGTGGTGAAAATTTATTAAATAATGAATATATACTTTAAAATTAAGTATATCTATATATTTTCATAGTCAATCTCATAAATGAATTCCTCTTCTTTATGTAATGTAACTTAAAAAAATTGTTGTTCGTATAATTTTCCTACTTGGAAACTAATCACCATTTTTCCCATCACAAGTCTGTAGCTTTCTTGTTGCTAAATTTCTCCTGATCATGTTTTCTATCCCTCCCCATCAGAACTTTATAGTTAGTTTATCTTCCATATCCATGTTTTCCTATATGGAATCCTAATATGAGTTATCTTGGGTGACCTTTGTACTTCTCTTTCTTTCTTTTAAGGTGATAGTTTTATTAACTCTTTTACCAATGTGGGACTTTCCATTATATACCCAAGCCCAATTTTAAAAAATTTGAGGACGAAATTATTTGAAGGAGAGGATAATGTAACACCCCAATCCGACACGGTATGCTTATCTTTTAATAATACAGTAGTTTGGGTTGTACGCAACTTTGAGTTCTAACGCACACCCCAACCAATCAAACTTGCCATTATGAATAGTAATACCCAATTTTTGAAATTATGTAAATATTATCTTTCAAAATGGACTCATTTTTGGAGTCCGAATATCAAAATTATCTTAGGGTAAACTTTAGGTATTTTTCTGAATACATTGAATTTTTGATGAATAGTGAAAAAACACAAAGTTATAGTTTAAAACCAAATTCTTATAATTATTTATTTTATTTAAATTTTATTAAGGTCAAAATAGATACATAATACCTATATATGTTCAAAGTAATTAATTAGAGATATTTTAGAATAATTTTAGATATATAAAAATTTTATTGAACTTTTCACCGTCTTTTACCCACCCCCTAGGAGAATTTTGAAATTCACATAAAACATAATTTTACCGCTTCTGTGAGTGGAATTTTAAAACTACGAGTGATACAGTTAATATAAAGGAGTAAAATGTGGTTCAATGTGATGAAATTAACTTTTGGTTAATAGTAACATTTTACTTTTATTTACCATGGTTAAAAGTTAATAGGGTAATTAAGGGTACAAATGATATTAATATTATCCTAACACATGTCCTAATTCTATTGTACAAGTTTATATTGACCGAAAACAACCTTAGGGATAAAATATAATCATTTAGATCCACTAGGACTAGATTAGGACATTTATTGTTATTTAATTTAATGAAGAGTTAAAAGAGATAAAATCAAAGTTTCAAAACTAATTTTTTTTTAATATAAGGTTATAAATAAGATAAATTAGATTATAAATATTCATTAGAAATATAAAAATAATACCTAAGTAATGGTATTTTTATTTATAATTTTTAGACATTGAATAATTTAATATATTTATGACACAATGGTGATGCATTAATTACCTAATTAATGAAATTTTAAAATAATTGAAATTATAAATATAAAAATAAATGTAATTTGAGACATTTTATGAATTACACTAATTTTCTTGGTTAATATGATATATTAGTATTGGATATATAAATTGGTTTTGAAGTAATAATGATGTTATGAAATTCGCAAAAACATAATACCCAATAGTGTCAAAATTGACATAAAAGAGTTTTTAAAACAAATAATATATTATTAATTGATATTATATTCTTAAAAATATATGGTTCGTCCAAAAGACTTATATAATGATAGGTTTATCATTAATGGACCACTTGGGGGTCTCTTGGAGGTATATAGTATGGTTATTAACTATATAATATAAAAATACAAAGAGACATGGTAAATGTCAAACTATTTAACTAAGAGTTAAATGTAAATGTTGAGGTTAATATAGTGACACAAAAGTGTCTAAAATATATTGGTTGAAAGGATTTATACCCATACCCAACTTAAACTTTAAATAATCTACTTTGGAGCCATTAGAAATTGAATATGAATTTATTATAGAATAATATTTCTACCTTTTCAAAAGGTTCCCCTCACCCCTCTTATAAAAGGGTACTCCCCCTTGTCTCTAATTTACACCTTCAAAGCCTTTTGGCTCGGCCAATCCCTGCCCAAATATTATCCCAACACCCCTCAATTCAACCTAGGAACCTTAGTTTGATCAGAAAGCCATCCTATGGATACCTTTTGATCAAATCAAAAGGAAGAACCCGAAGAAGAGGTAATGTTTTCACCACCATCTTTCAAGTTCCTTTCTTCTTCAACATCTTGTTTCATTATTATTTCCATTCTAAAATAATAACTCCAGTATATTATATATACTGTGATGTTACTATAAATATGGTACAACCATATTCAGTATTCTATCCATCCTTTGAATGACATGTCACCATACGTACGTACGTACGGCCTAACGTCTCCACGTCGTGGTGTAATTGTTATTCAGTACATTACTATTTGGATGGTTATAATAATGATGTGTAATTCAGGTAAATAATAATTATAACATTATTATGATTCTGTATATATGATATAACATCCAATTATATATGATTTTAACATCAGAAGAATGATATTATCACTCGTGCGTACGAACGGACTACCGTCCACACGAACGTGATGAGATTCATTCCCCATCGTATCCATACAAGTCTAATTCTCATTTTATGATTAAAAATAATGTTTAAGGACTTGATATAATTATGTATATGGATAATATACAACCTATCCATGACAAACACAACTTATGTAACAAAACATATAAAAGAAAACATGTAAGTTAACACCCAAAACGATGATAATACTAAAATATTATTAACAAAGCAATGTTAAAAGATCATATATGATATCAAATTAATGTATATTATTTATTTATAATTCAATAAAAAACATTTCACCATTATACAGGAGGCTAAAATTCCCTCAACCAATGAAAAAAAATACAAAGTAAGGGGGTTCATATCTCACTTTTAATTCCGTGATATTTCCATTGGTCACCACTTATTTATTTCATGTGATGTGTGTACTACCCATGATTGTATTAATTGTTTAATATACATTAATTTATGGATATTTACATCATCATTTTATGATCCTTATTTCAGGGGTGTATGTTTCTTATATTATAAAATTTATAAGGGAATTTGAAATTTCAATTTCCACTCATTCGGCTTTACGTATACTTCATTGATTATTTTACTCCATGATTATGTGTGGAATCAGTAATCATATTCTTATGACATAATTTCCACTCCCCTTTCTATGGATATAATTTTGATACACATTATCACTCCATTGATAAATTCTCAAGTCATCGATATGAACTTGATAAGAGTAATTTTAACTCAATCTCCATTTGTTATGTTAAATATCCAATTCATTAGTGTTGTTTTTACAAGAATATGTGTGAATGTCCTCTGATTAATTTACAGTGAATATCCAATAATATTTAGTGTATTTATATTTATCACACATAATTATGTTGTTGATTTATCCTTAACCTAAGTATATGGTCTTTATAATAGATTTAATCTCAATTTACATTCCATTGAGACTTTTTTGTTGTTATACACCAAATCACTTTTATATGGTTGATATAAAGTTCATTGATATATTATATCATGAATCACTTTATTCTCATGATATTATAATGTTTTGATTACCTCAATTACATGTATTTATGTTTCACTCTTTTGGTTAGGAACTGTAACTAAAATATTATTTTAAATGATTTAAAGATTTATTATTCTAAATATTTCTCATTAATGTACATGTTTTAAAAATGGTTTTAAGGATTTATTTATATGCACATTAATATTTTAAAATTAAAATTCCTTTTAAAAGATTCAAAGTGGTATGGGACACTTTGATTATAAAATATATTTTTAAATGGATTCTTGACAAATAGTGTGCCTTAAAAATGATTTCAAGAAAAAGGGGGATATGTCTCTCTAATGGGTTTGATGATTATTTTCATATATGTCAATATCCTATATTATTTTCGATTGAGGATAATGTGATACAATAAAATCATTCATATTATATCAAATGAGTTATTTTTGACTTTGTATGTGCTATTGTTATACAATTCATGGTTTGTGGATAAAGTATTGACATTTCGTATGCTAGTTTTAATACAAATGTTTATGTTATGTTTCAAAATTTTCATATGAAGAATGAATTGGACTTAGTAACTGATGGGTGGAGCCCGCTATAGCTCTTTGATGCATCGGTAGGTCTCATGAGACAAACTAGTGTCTTGGCATAAGGCCTTGACAAAATCTTATTTGTAGTCTTGGCATGAGGAATTGATTATGTGGTTATGATAGTCTAGATTATGCATTACATCATTATGAAAGTGGTTATTGATATTTCATGTGGTTATTCGAATAGTATAATATCCATGTGAATAAGTAAATGGAATTATTTAATTTTATCTTTTCCATATTATGCTGAAGTTCAAGTTTAAAAGGTTTTTATTTCAGATATACATTGCCTTAAATGTTTATGATTATTTATGAAAGTTTCATCTATATTGTTACCATTACTGAGCATCTGAGCTCACCCCTTTCAATGTTTTTATTTTTCCTATGATATGATGAAGTAATTTTTGAATGACCTACATGGATAGTATGAGGGGATATGAATACAACATGTTGTTGTTGTTTTTTTACTTTATGATGTAATGTAAGACTTTAAATATATCTAGTGTTTCCAAGACTACTAAACTAATCGGCCTTTCGAGACTTGATCTTTTGTGATCATGCCAATCTTATGTATTAATGCACCAACTCTAGGTAACTGGGGTCGGGGTGTTACTTTTTTGATGTATTTAAAGTACTATTTAATTAATAGTGTAAAAAAATTTGTATTGTTAATTTATCAAAATAACATTTTATTAAATTATATAAAAATCAAATAAATATTATATTCATCCATATAAATGGAATATACACTGATACATCATATTTTTTCTATTTAGGAGTCATTTTTCATTTTATTATAACTTTATTAACCCTTTATTATTAAAATAGTTATTATCATAGTTAAAGATTGAAATAACTAACAAATGGGTTAGTGAAATTGATAAGGTTTTAAAATGACTTCATAACTTGTCAAAATTATATTTATTTAATAGATTACAACCCAATAATATATTATTGTTTAGTCCTTTTCTATTTGGAATACTTTGTTAAGATATATTAATTTTTCATAATTTAATATCTTGAGGAATTCCAGAACATCCCTTGATCTAAATTATGAAACGGTACATCCTTCCTCAATTCTTCACAAAACATCGAGCCATATACAAAGAAAAATAGTGGAAAATTTATATTCAAAACATCTGTATCCATGTTATTGATGAATTTTTCTTCAAAAAATGTCTAACCCTAGTTTCCCAATGATGGTATCTAAAGATGGATTATTTAAGTAGGAGAAATCTTCTTTTAAAACTATTTTAGGTTTATTAATTCTCAAACATTATCTTATTATTTTATTTACACCCCTAACTAAAAACTAAAATGTCATATATATATATATATATTATAATTATGATACAACCATATTACACCTTTTTTACATCCTTTAAAAAGATAAAATAGTTCCTGTGTGTAAGTAAAACATACCACCTCCACGCAGCTCTGTAATTTGTTTTTCATTACCACATTACTAGGATGGTTATAAATATAGAACTAATTTTTATTTATTATGTTTAAAAAATAAATTATATTCTTAAATATGATAAAATTATAAGGACATGAACTTATAAATCAAAACATACAAGATAAATGAATCATTTACCACCTAGAACAATGATTTTAACATGAAATTGATAATAAATGAGTGATAATTTATTATAAGTAAAAAAATATATGGTATGATATAAATGAGTACATTTCTCTTCAATACTTCTAATAAATTTATATTTATTATAGAGGAGGTTCAGACATGTACAATGGGAATCGAACATGAAGTAAGGGTTTCTTTTCTCACTTTTACTTCTATGAGACATGTTCCATATTCACCGTATATTTCTATTGTGTGGTGTTTATCCATCCCTATTGATTTATTATATCATAAATTTCTTTTTATTAATAGTATTTATGGTTTAATTAGATTTTATATCTTAATTGGGTGTGTGATTAAAAAGTTTGCAATGTTGTAAGAGTTTATTTCATAGTCTCATCATTATTTGAGATTGTTTTTGTTTAAGACACTGATGAGGAATATTTATATTCCATTTAAAGAACATATAAAAGTGTTTTTAGAAATTCTTTTACCTTAATCCTATGATTTTTAAATGTTATTTTTACCCCCTATTTTTTTTTACAGATTCTTCTAAAGGGAATATTCCAGTCTTTTTTCAAATAAGTTATTTTAGAAATTTTCATACAAAAGTATGAATATAATGATTTTCAATTTATATGGAATTAAAGGAATTTAATATTTTTCAGGTTTTCTTAATTAATTGAATAATAATTTAAAATCATATACGGTTAATTTTTTATAAAATTTTATCTTTATCACATGTTTAGTTTTTAGATTTTAAAATTTATTTTCACAGAAAAATGGTATTTTATTCAAGAAATATTCTAGTGATCACATTATAGTATTTTAATCTATGTAATCATATTTTGATGAATATTATATTGAGTATGTACTCATATTATTTCATTAAACATATTTATTTTTATGTTTTTTGATCATTATGATGGGGTAAAGGATTGACATTCTATATAACCAACTCTTCCAATAAAAACAATTGTTCATTTTGTAAATTCATATTGAATTGTTGGTATTATTTACTTATGTATAGAATACATTGGATATAGTAAGTGATGGTATGGGATTCATATAGACCCATTACAAGTTTTTAGGTCTCATGAGATAATTTAGATATGTTTTTTACTGAGGCCTAACCTATTTCTTAGATTTCATGGAATGAAGCCTCGACATAATGCTTAATATGTTTAGGATTATTCATTCCATCATTATGAATTTTTTTGATATTCCATGTGATTTTTTTCTTATATTTAATATCCCTGGTTAACATTCATTCTTATGTGTTTATTTATATGTAGTTATTTGACTATAATATATTCACGCAATATCATGCTCATGTTATTGATTAAATGTCACGTGTTTCAGTTATTTACCATTACATATTGATTGTGTAAAATTTATTCATAGATTCCATTGTATAGATAACCTTAGTAAAAATCTAATATCAAAACATTTTTATTTTTTATTTTCTCCATGTTATCGGTTACTGTTTTTTTATATGTAAGGATAGACTAAGGGAAATAATGAAATTCTAAAGGAAAATTATTTCTTCATTTTATGTTTTCAAAATTTATTGTGAATTCCAAGTATATATATATATTACCAAGAAAAAACTATTTGGTCCTTCCAGATCTTATTTCATATATCTTATTTTAATATAATATTGTTACCACTATCTTTGTTCTACTATAGTTGGGATCATTACACTTTGTATCAGACGTAGGTATAAAAAATACATTGTTAACTAGTATTTGGAAAACATGGATTAAAGAACATAACCTAATGAATAACTTTTAGGAAAATTATTGGTATAGTATAACATCCAAAAAATTGATATGTTTTATATCATGTGGTTTCCATCAATGATTATTTTTTCTCATAATATTATTTTTGTTTCAGTAAATTGATGAAACCAGAAGGAACTGAGATAATATTAAATGTTATAGATAATGTGTTGTTGTGAAATTGAATTGGATGATTATTACTAATAATATATAATGGAATATAACACCATTCACCTTAACCAACTCTCAAACTCACCAAAGAATATAAGGATATTGTTTTCTTATATAACTAATGGCAGAGGCCATGAAGGAAAGATGATTCATTTTCCTATATGTTAAGAATGTATGAAGAGAAACAAATGTGAATTTTTTATAGGAATGGGATGGTGTTTTGAGTATAGAAAATATGAAAAAAAGATAGTAATTTATAAGGATAAATAAAATTATCAAGTATTGTATGGGAAGATAATAATGATCTACCAAAGGTATTATCAATGACTGAATATTATAAATATGGGGCGTATAGGAATTAGAAAAATTTATGTCCTTGAGGGAATTACCATGAAGATGACCAGAAAGGTTTTATGGGTAATCATTATACTTATTAAGATGAAGATACTGTAGATAACATATGAATGGAAGGAGGTTTTAAGGGATAATATGATGAAGTGTAGTAAATGCTTTAAGAATGAATTGGAATGATTAATGTGCTCCTGTTTAGATTCAACAATTTTTAAATAAAAGTATTTTATAAAAGATATTTCTCTTATCAAAATCATGAGATATATAAGGATTGTAATATAATACATATTATTTAAGCATTTGTAAGAAAGTGATGAATAATACTAATGACCAATAGATCTAATTAGATAGAAGAAAAATTCACTTTTATAAATCACATGTTTTTGGTAATATAACCCTACATATGTGCTGAATGTAGGGATAATAATGATAAATTTGTGTTTATGGAATATAATGGGTGACCTTAAAAATGGATTTTTATTTGACAAAAAAGTAATTCATGATGAGTTTTACTATATTTTATGGATTTATAGAGTGTATTTTATAATTTGAGATTTTATTTAAGGAAAAAGGGTGATATTAACAATTTAAATCTTGCATGTTTTCACTATAGAATTATATTAATCACTGTATTATTATATTATATATGTTACATAAGTAAATATTTTTTGGAATGATGGTGTATTGATTTTGGAATCATAATTAATTTCTTTTTGGGTCTTAATTTTTTTTAAATAAATTTTAGAGGAGTTTTATGATTAACTGCTTATTCATTTAGCTAAAAATTAAGCCTTAATGTATATTTTTTTAGAAAATAATTGGATGACATAAGGAAACAATTTTTTTCAAAATATAAAGATTGTATGAGTGAATTTTTAATATCTTTTAGACCATTTGATCCATTAAAAGTTGAACTTAGTGCTTCAGGCCTGAAATAGTAATCTAATTCATCATTTATGGGAAAAGATGATATTGTGATAAAAATTGATTAAATGTAGAAATTTTTCATCAAACGATAGTATATATCCATAGGGTCATGGTTTATATAGTAAAGTAATTCCTAAAATCTAAGAATAATAATATTAATATATAAATTTTGTCTTACAACCATCAATTATGATGAATTGATAGTCACTTCCACATTGGTGGTTTATGATTTTGTGATTGTTAATTACCCAAGAACCTTACCCTTATAATGATCAATGTTTAATAGAATTTATATTTCATCTATGTATATATCGTGACATCCCACTAACATTCTCTTTTTTGGAATCATAGTTTTTTGGCGACCTTTATATTTCCATTCCTCCCTTTTTAAGAGGATGTTTTATTAAACCTTTATAAAATGTGGGAGTTTCACAAAGGTAATTTAAAATTTCAAGCCTAAGAATAAGGATAAAAATTTCAAATTGTAAGAACATAATTTACTGAAATAATATGGAGTTTTATTTCTCATGATTTTCAAGGAACACTATTTTTAATATCATATACAACACGCAACATAGATCTTAAAAGAACCCCAAAATATTATTTAAATATAACCATTTTAACATATTTGTTAAATTAATGTGTATAAACAGCAGTAACCAAATTATGAAATATATTTATAACATACATACTTATTTAAATTTTTTTAACAAATTTCTTTTGTAAATAATAATATTATTTTTATAGAAATATCTTTGTTCTCCAAAAATATATTTTATCTAAAAAAGGGTCTTCTTTCTTTTTATGATAATAATATAATTAAATACTAAAAATATGAGTAAATATATATGACAAAATTAATTTCATTTTATGATTCATCATTTCAAAATTATATTTGGATATTTCTTTTTTGAATTTCTTTAAAAATGTGTAATTTTAATAAATAGTGAAAAATACTGATTTTTATTGAAAATTGAATTTTGTTTTAAAGAATTTAAAAATTAAAATTAATGTTTGGATTAATTATAAAATTTAAAATGTTCATTTTAAACTAAATTATTTCTTTGAAATGAATTTTATACACGAAGTGTTTGTAAAAAACATTGTATACATAAATAAGTCATTCTTCTGAAAAACTGTTCTTGTTGCATTTTATTAGTTTAATATTAAATTATATTTTGAAAAATTTATGTCTTGAATTTTCCAAAATGGATTATATATTTTTAATTATGATTTAATTTTTTTAAATAAATCAATTTTGTTTATGTTCAATCTCAATCGAAACCTTGATAATATTTGTTACTATGGTAAGCAGTAAATCGAGTAAAGTAGTGTAAAAATAATATGATAAGGACTATAAAATGACAATAACACTTACACTAAATTTTTATGAATAATTTTAGTCCCTAATTATTAATGTTGTGAATATAGGTATTTGTTTCCAATTTATTATTATTATGATTATATAATATTTTATTTAAATAAAATTCAATGATGCCACACTCATGTCCCAATAGATAATACATTTTTCATATGGGTTAATGAAGATGATATGTTTGACTATAAATATATGTATTAAGGATAAAATTTGTATATTTATCATTGTAATATATCTTTATTTTTTAGTGAATAACTAGTTAACTTAAAATCATTCATAATTTTTTTGCAGTAATTATTCAATTACTGGAAAAATCAAATAAATCATATTAAAAATACTAAAATAAATATCATTTCAGATAATTAATAAGATATATTAATATTATACATTACAATAAAATATTAATGATATTATAAAATATTGTTTTTATAATTATAAGTTTAATATTTACATTTTTAATGTCAAAGTAATGAATATATCTAAAAATGACATTACTAAAATTTTATTGTAAATAATGTTTTATTAAATTATTGAGAAATTATAAAAACAATATATTCTTCTAAATTAATCGGACATGGTTAATAGATTATAAATTATTCCATTTATGGGCCTTTTTCATTATATAGTAACATTATTTACCCTTATATAGTATGAATGTTTAATAGTATTGTAATTGAAAAATAGTTAATTGGTGATTAAAACAAAATGATAAATGTAAAACTATGCCCTAAACTTGTAAAAAATTATATTATGAAAATTAAATGAGACTTTTAAACATATAATTTATTATTAGTTATTTAATTAATTCTTTTCCACAAAAATGAATTATATATCATGTAAATCATAGATAGTTACAAAATGTTTGTTTCTTCCTTCTTTTATCTTTTTTATGTCCATATAGTGAGAAAATAAATATATGAATGAATTAAAATTTCTATTATAAGAATAATGAAATTATTTTAATTACAAAAATTCATTTTTAGTATTTTAAAATTAGATAATTTTATTAAATGCTTGGCTGATACTATTAATGTTTTCTTTTTAATTAACAGAATAATTAAATAAATGATTTTAAAAATTTTAATTTTTGAAGTAATTTGAGTTATTTAATGTGTGAAATGATTATATATATATATATGAAATATTATAGTGGTTTTTTAGAATTATATTCTAATTCCTCCTTTGGGTTGATGTATTTAAATTCAAATTAAATTAATAGTTTCAAAATTGATAATTATGATAATTTATAAAAATTATATTTTATTAAATACATTAGTATTCATAAAAATTCTATCATCATCAATGTGAATATTATATTGTTTTAAAAATAGGAAATAATCCATTTATGATTCATTTTTTCATTTATAATGTCACTATTAACCATTTATGATTAAAACTGTTGTTACTATGGTTAAGGTTAAAATTAACAAACAAAGGGGTTTAAAAAAGGACAAGGTTCAAAATGAACCAAAAACATTTCTAAAGTATATTGTTTAATGGTATTAAAAATTTATACTCATTTCTATTATATTAAATTTCCATTTTGAAGAATTTTGAATTACAAATTAATTTATTATAATTTAATCATTTGGGAAATTTTATAAGTAACCCTCACCCCAATTTTTAAAGTGATCCTCCTCCCTCACTTATTCCGCACCACATTATTCCATCTAGGTCAAAACATGCATACCCATTTCACATTAAAACATCCTTATCCATGTTTTTGAGGTCCTTGTCATCCAAAAACAACCAACCATAGTTTCCGTAAGGGGATATCCAAAGGATTGTTCATTAAGAAGAGGTAATCATTTTACCAACACTATTAAGTTTATTTATTCCTATACATCCTCTTAATATGTTGTTTCCATGTAAAATAATTTTCCAAATATCATATATGTATTGATATGTTATTCTTTTTATGATACAACAATATTACAAATTTTATCCATCCTTTGAAAAGTAAAAACATCATACATGCATACATACGACCCATCATCTTCATGTATTATTATCATTTATTTTTCATCACCAGATTACATGTATGTATATATATATAATAAATATAAATTATATTTAAACCATTAATAATATTCTTAACTAAGATAAAATTACTGGGACTAGAACTACTGTATCAAAACA
Organism: Viscum album; assembly: GCA_963277665.1. Classification (NCBI taxonomy): domain Eukaryota; kingdom Viridiplantae; phylum Streptophyta; class Magnoliopsida; order Santalales; family Viscaceae; genus Viscum; species Viscum album. The sequence continues at coordinate 1,345,024,949 of OY728148.1, read as the reverse complement.
TAAAAGAAAAACTAACCAGTCAACATTTGAAATAGTGGTTTTAACAATAAAATGATAATAAATAGGTGATAAAGCATTTTAAGTAAATAATTTATGATATGATATAAATTAATATGGTTATATAATATGATTATTAATAACCAATACTTATTATATAGGATATTCACACACATGTTGGGGAAATCGATCCTCCTGTAAGGGTTTCTCAGCTCACTTTTACTTCTGTGAGACATATATCATAATCACCACTTATCTCTATGATATGGGGTATATACATCCCTATCGATATTTTATATCATGAATATATTTTTATTAATGGTATTTAATATTTAATTTTAATTTATTTCCTCCATGGGTCTTATGAATCATATTTTACCAAAGTGGTAAGATCTTATTTCACATTTTCAACATTTTCCATATTGTTTATGTTTAAGCCTATATTTTGGAATATTTCTATTTAGTATCAATGTTTCCTAAAAAATTATTTTGTTTTACTTCTTGAATTTCTTTAAGTAATTTTTCCCATTCTATCCATTTACAAAATTTATGAAAATTAATCTTCTTATATTTTTCCTAAACAAGTTACTTTATTACAATTCTAACAAAATTATTAAAAGAATGTTTTTATATTATATGAAATTAATGGAATTTACTTTCATCATGTAACCTTAATGAATTCATCCTCCATATATTGGTTTATATGGTTCTTTTGAAATCATGTTTTTTTATTTTTTAAGCTATTTTTATGTTATAATATTTTTTTTCAAAGTAAACAATTTTAATTTTCCTACAAAAATATCTGAGTAATCTCTATAAAATATTTTCATCTTTAGAAAAATATATTTTTTTATATTATGTTTAAGATTTATATAACTATAAATTTCATCATATATATTTTTATGGTTTATGATCATTTATATTGGGGTATGTTTTGAAATCCGTTATAACCAATTCTTCTAATACAAATAGTTATTAAATTTTTAAAGAATATATATTATGTGGTATCATTTTTTTATTTAAGGAATTAATTGGACATAGTGTGTGATGGTATGGGCCTAATATAAACCCTAAATTAATCATTAGGTATCATGAGACAAACTAGATTTGTTATTGACTTGTGTCTTACCCATTTATTATATTTCTTTTCCCTAAGCCTCAACAATGTTTTGCATTCCATAATTATGCATTCAGATATTGATATTCCATGTAGTTATTTAATTAGTAAGAATATTCATGGTATGATTCATTTTCATGTGATTATTTATATGGAATTATTTTATTATAATTTATCAATTCCATATTATGACCAACTTATTGACTAAATTTCATGTGTTTCAGTTATTTACCTCACCATATTGACTATGTATTATTTATTCATAGCATGTGGATTACACAAATAATTAATTACCATCTGAGCTCGCCTATATCATAAGATTTATTTTTAATAGGATATAAATATTTTTTTGTGATTGATATATAGGGATACACTAAGGGGAATAATGGAATTATCAAGGATAATTATTTCTATTTTTATGTTTTATAATGTAATGTGAATTTCAAGTATATATCTAGATTACAATGACTACTAAACTATTTGGTCTATCAGTATGTGATTCATTGTATCTTTTTCTTATTTAATAATGTTACCTATTTATGTGGGGTACTAAATTTAGGTTATTTATAGTTTTCCTTGATTTTCATTATTATTTTTTATGCTAATTTTTCTGTTACATTTCATGGATACATTTCTATGTTATGACATATGACTATATGAGCCCCCTGGATCTGTATTATCATATTTTATTCTTATTCCAAGGTATTTTAATAATTATTTGAGGTTATAAATCCTTATATAAATCTTTATAAAAAAATTACGATTCCATATTCATTTTAATCACAAATTATCCCCACGTTCTTGTTTTCTATCTTTTTTTCTAACAAACAATTTTTTATTACGTTATATATTATTACCCTGCTTAGTATTCAAGATCACTTATTTGTATATTTTATTTCTAAATGGAATTATGTGTTGTATAATGTATATATGTATTTATTTTTTGGATTTTTTATTATATGTTAACAAAATAATGTCTAATAATACATTTACGTATCTAATACAGCAAAAAAAAATAAACAATTATGTTCCAGGATTAGGATTTTATATGTAATATGTAATTTATAAACTAGATAAATGGATAAAAACATCTACTGTTATGATTGGAATATCTCATTGGTGTGATCCATAATATATTGAAATAATGATATTTATGTCATTGAGTTTTTATAAAAACATTAAAATGAAAAAATCAATGAAAACAATTGTTATTAGTGATCTATTAAAAAATTTAAGTTGAATTAATCTTGGTTAATAATAGTATTTTAAATCCTCTAATGAGACATATTTTTATATTTCTAATTTACCTTTTAATCTATAAATAGGTTGGTCATAGATTCCAGAAGTTCTATGAGAGTTTTAAGAGCTTTTGGTATGATATAAAATGGCACAATGTTATTGTATATTAAATGAAAACCATACACAATTCCATAAATAACTATTTATATATAAATAGAGGATTCAATGTTAGAACATAGAGGGAATGTTATTATAGTATACCATGCAAAAAAATGTATCTATAGTGAAATTTTGGGTAATATAAATTCAAATTACCCAGACATGGTCTCAGAATAATTATTTTAAGACTGTAATGATTGGGTTATATGTAGTAACACTTTAATAATTGGTAAACTATTTTCTAAACCCCTCATTAAATAATTTTAAATCATTATAAGTTCATGAAATTAAATTTTTTCCTAATCCTCCCCCCATAGTCATTTATATCCTTCGTTGAAGTAATCTCATCTTTATGGGTATACATGAATAATTTTGGTAATTCCATTAACTATAGAGATTCTTATATATGTATTTGGGGTATTTTAGCCTAATAATTGATGTTAAGTCTTCTATAACTCCATGAAATCTCTTATCATCCCATTTATGTTAGACATAAATCCTATTATAGGGTTTTTATGCTATATTAATATGGTTTGAGTATGTATTGAAAAATAATTTTTTGTAATCTATCATTTTATTTTAATAAGAGACTACATTAATGAGGTATGGGTAATTTTTTATATTTGTACCTTATTTGAGATTGGTATATTCAAACCCTCCCCACTTATTTTAATCTATTAAAGGCATCTTTATATATAAACTTTAATGATTGTGTTTATGGAGACAAAAATATAATTTAAAAATTCTTATTGAATATTCCCTTGGTGAAAATGGTTTTAGAAAAAATATGTGTGTCATTCCCACAATGAGTATGATAATAAACCCTTTTTAGTGAATTTTATGAAATTCTATTTTTTGTGTGACTTATAAACAAGTCTGGGGTGTCATGTGGGTGTGATTCGATGTTTTAACACATGGTATTGATAATATGTTTAATTAGAAAAGTTCTGGGGAAAATATGTTTATGTATAATTGTATTTTATTATATTTGTGAGTTAGCTTCTATTCATGATGAATATGTATAGGTCCTTATTTTATTGAAATTTTTTACCGGTTATATCCACGGAGAAACATGTATTATACCTCCATGTTATATCTTGGTGTTGTGGGATTATATCCATCCTAGGAATTTTGGATTTACATAGGGATTGTTGGATTTGAGATTCATTTGGTTAGTATTATCCAGCACAGAGGGGAGGGATTATTACATTTTATTAGTGAGTGATCTCATGGAATGGGAGTTTGAGTAGTGGTGTTTGTTACTTTTTCAATTTTATGGGTTATAAAATGGTGTATTTTTAATTTTTGTTTTTTATGTGGTCTATATTGACCTTATTTAAATAATTTATTATTTTATTTTATTTTATTTTTCAATATAAAATTTTTTAGTAGTCTATTGGGGAATTCATTCAGTTATTTCTTACTTGGATAATATATGAAAACTTATATATATATATATATTTCTGTGTGTGTGTGTGTGTTCATTGGCACACATGTAAATATTGTTCAATGTTATGTTGATATGGCAGTGACCTGTTACATCTCTAGTGAGGTGATTTAATTTTATGGTTATAGGTTATTAAACAATGACATTTAGTGTTCTAGTCCTATGGATACTGGGAGAGTACCATCTATAAAACCTTGTTATTCAATTTTGAGTGGTTTTATTTTATTGTCTTACTCCACACGTTTATTGATTTTCATAATTTAATACATTTATTTTTTTTGTTATTGGATTTATTATGAGGTTTTCTAATACATGATCTAGATTTATTTTCATTACATTACCTTTTATTATTTTTATATCTTATATAATGTTAATCCATTACCCATTTATATCGTCAAACCCTAGTAATTCAATGAAAACCATCGATTTCAGCAGATTTCACCTAAGGGTTGTGGTATTTAGATCTTGTTTATGGTTTTAAGTGGGGTAGGGATATCAAGAATGGTATAGTATTGATTTGATCTATTATTGGTGTCATAAACAAGGTGGAATTTTGTTTCAGGACATGATATATTAGGAAATAAAAATTCAAAGATATCTATTTTATATTAAATATTTTATTATTAAGGAAGGAGTATAAAACTTGATGTTTGAATTTTCTGGTTTTGTTGACACTGTATATTTTTTTTTATCTAATGACATTTGGATATTATAAATTATTATAAATAATTTCTATTAGGAATCCATAATTCATATGATATGTTTTAGTTATAATTTGGAAAAAATTTACATGACAAATTTTTTTCATTATTTAATTTTTTCTTGTTGATAAAAGTGTTATTTTTTATGGTATTGTTTTCAAAATAAACAGTAATGTTTCATTGAAAATTTTATTTGTATTATTCATTCTTAATATGACATTATCTTCTAATAACATTTTTAATAATTATTTTTTATGTTTATAATGATTTTATATATTATGTCTAAATTATCTATTAATGGAACACCATATTTTTTTTGACTTAAATTATAAAAAAGTAAGGTCCTAAAATAATGATAAAATATTTAATGATAAATAATATCTTGGTTTTTCGAAAAAAATTCCTAAAATTTCATAATAATTACATAAGTGTGTCAGTAAATGTATACATTTTAATCATTAGAGTTATTATTGTCATGTTAATAGTGTAGAATACCTTTAAATATGATTGCTTTATTTTTCTAGGATCATTTTTTTATATAATTAAAATTCATTTATTAACATAAATTTCATTATATTAATGTTTTTGTATGTTGTTTATAATAATATAAAAATCATTTTATAATATTTAGTTATTTTTTCTTATATTTAAAATATGTTTATAGAATAACATTTTATTTTTATTCAATGGTATGAAACTAATTAGTTATCCATGTTTTACATAATTATTAAATCCAGAGTAATATTTTTAATATATTCATGTGATGGATATTCAAGATTGAATAATTCCGTTGTAATTTTTTCTATTATTATAATATTTTGGGTTTTATAAGAGTCCTTATGAAATGATTTTGTGGGATAGTTTATGATTGTAATTTCCCTTTTTTTGATTCAAGATAATATATATTTATTTTAACTTAAATTGGATTTAGGGAAGATATTTACTAAAAAACATAAATATTATATAAACTATAGAGTTTCTGAGTATGTGTTTTATTAAATGATGTATCACTTTGGAATTGATTGGTTTGGACATTACAATAGAATTTTAAATTTATAGCATTGTGTTCATGTTTATTTTTAAATATGTTCCTAAATTATATCTATAATTTAATTTTTTATACTTGTTATATAGAAGACACAATATATGGTAGTGGAAATATACGTTTCAGGTGGAAATGATGCCCCATGTGATGAGCATAAATACACCTCTCAAGAAAAGATATATCTAGGGTTTTAAATTGGTTAGCACGATCCATTACCATTCACATTATTATGTTCTTATATGATCATGCGAGGTTAAATATATATATCATTGTAATAATATTAGGGATGGAGTTGTTGGTAGAATTCAAACCACATTTATATTTTTCTTCAGGATGACCCACATTCACATCTCCTAATGAATTTTAACATCTATTCAATGGAGAATATAACATGAATATAGTGAGAGTAGGGTGATTAGAACAAATAATTAAATTATCTCTTCCTATTTATTAACAATAAAATTGTCTGTAACTTATTTATATGATAGAATATATCATCAAAAAAAAAATAGTTTCATACTGTAATGATTTCCTAAATAACATCATTAAACGAACACCTAATTGAAATGATGGTTTTTTATAGAATTTCATCAATAAATAAGTCTTATTTCACTTTTTTAGATAGCTCATAACTAACTGTAACACATTAACTAATGTTCTATATGAATTAATTGACATGGAATAGATTTTTTAGGTCATGAAATTACCATTAACCACTATTGTAGTTTTGTTATGTAATATTACACACTTAGAGTTAATATCAAATATAATCAACTACATCTAGTCAGAATCATAAATAAATAACAACTTCCTATAATTAATTTCTTTTGATCAATTAAATATAGCTAAATGTTTCCTAAAAATTGATACTTGATATTTTATCACCATATCTGAGTCAATAAGGATGATATTGAAAATTTTAACTTGAAAACATATTATTTCAACTCTGTAATATTAGTCAACCAAATTTTGTGATAACATTTTTATTTATTTTAAAATTTTACTATGAATCTCTATCATTTATAGATAACTATATTTTTCTTATACTTTGGGCTTAGCAGTTATTCCAAGTTCATTGTTTTAAATTTATTATGTTTATTATCTCTAATGATTTCATTGATAAATAAAAACACTTCAAGAATCATTTTGGTTATGGATTATTTAACCAAAATTCTTGTGAATGAGTTAGATATGTAATTATTAGATCAATGAAAATTCATGTGGCGAACTATTTTAATGAATAGGATTACCATTAATAAGTTTTGGATATATATTAATTTTGATGAAATTAATACTTAAAATGGTCAATATATTTAATGAATATTAATGGTTGGACACTAGTTCCCATAACATTATGTAAATCCACAATAGTGGGAAAATTGTTGATGGATAGATAAATAATTTTAATTTTTCCTTATTAGTTTGGGATTTAATTATTGCTCCACATTTGTATAAAAATAGATTATCTATTCCAAAAAATATCTCTAATAAAATTTTCCACCATTGTATTAGAATGAAATAGAAGGCATTTTATTATATTATTTGTTGTCTAGGTATAAAATAAAACTTTCTGAAGCATAGGGCTATATTCCATTCCATTAATAAAAGGAGGAGAACACAAATGACTAGTTGGAATGTTCCATTTTTTATTTACACAATAATTATGGTGGGATAAAATACCCATGGATATCATCACTACCATTAACAAATTTACACACACACACACATATATATAATTCTTTTTTTATTTGTTAACGAAATCATCAATATAGCATGAATATTTAAAATTAAATATTTTAACTCGATATATTATGTTATAATTAGTATTTTAGAATGCTTAGAAGTTTCATGGAATAATGTTTCTATAATCTCTAAAAAGGCCGTAGTTTTACATCATTATTTCAACATGCATTGAAAAAACCTATATGGAATATAGTTATCCATGAGCATGACATACCTTCCTCAAATGAGTATACATTGAGGGTAATCAATTCAAAATGATATTAAATGTTCTTATATAATATGTGTTGATCATTTTTGGATCGTTAAAGGACAGAATTATATTGATAAATTCATGATTTTCATGTATATTATTGGGTTTTCTTATCAGTGAGAATTACCTCCCAAATTAATATCATTATATGATGATTTAAAAAATCTCAAAAGTTAAACTGTTATCATGTCCTTCATTATCGGACTATTCAGGATCACATCCCTCTTGATCTTGATTCATCTTTTATCATACCCTATGTCATATTTTGTATAATAAATTTATAATCTTTTGAGGATGATGCATATATTTGGTATTTGTGTTATAGTAAGAGAGACATGTATGTGTAGAGACTCAAAAGCATGATAAAATTATATTGGATCAATGTATTGAGTTCTTCATAACATCACCAACCTATAACATTAAATGGATAAAACACCGAATTGTAGGTGAGTATATAGAACCTTCTGATTAAGGTATTTATATATTTTTCAATGAATTTTTAATATATGATAATTGTTGGTATGGTCTCAATACGTACTAAAGGGTTTTCTAAAAATTCAAAGGGATACTAAAGGGTGAATGGTTTTCACATATTTATGATATCTATTGAACAATTACCAAGTTAATTGTGAGTTGATAAATTTGATATCATATATAGTAACAAAATTTTTTCATGTTTTTGTATCTTATTCTATGATTTTACATCCGAGTATAATTTTTCGACCATGTAAATTCAAACTATTGGTTCAATGATTATAAATTTTTTTAGAAAAAACTATCCACTATTGGTTATGGATAGTAACACCCACATGGTTTTTACATTGTTTCCCAAATAATGGAAAATGACCATGCTAATAATTAAAAATTCCAAAAACAAATAATACTTTAATCTGATCCCCACCCTCCCTCAAAACCACTCATTTCTATCATCCATTATTGGACTCATGACCATGAGCATTTTCATATGAGGTGTTAGTGATTTTCATCACTTTGAATCTTTTACACCCAAAATCTTATGGAAGTTTTATATTTTAAAGATGTTAATTACTTTTTACATTCATATTTTATATTATCTATTAATTTTACTTATGAAGTGACCCTTTTAGTGGCATTTGTGATAGTAATTTTTGGTTAGTGTCTAATTTCAAATTCATTTTATTTTAATTTTTTATACTAGTGTTTTCTGAACAAAAATATATTAGGGGTTTTTATTGTTTCGTCATGATTTCCATGTCTGAGAATAGGTCTCCCCCACTATCAATTAATTTCAATCCCTAGATGTATTCCTCTTTTAAAAAATTAAATTCTTTCATTTATTATTTCTAAATTATTTAAAAATAGTGGATAAATATTATATTAGTTTAAAATGATTTTTTATTTTAGTTGGGGGTGATTCCAACAGTGGATTTGATAAAATTTATATTTGGTTATTTGGTTTTTTAAATAATGTTTTTGATATGTGAAAAAATTTCATAGATGTTAATTTTTTGTGATATCGTAAGTTCAATAAGTTTTTTGATGAAATTTTTATATCGGAAAATTCCTCTAAAATGTGGTGCTTGTATAGTAGATACATTTACCTGGTGTTAGTAAGTTTCTCTTTTGGATGTATACAACTTCGGACTTGTTGTTTTTGAACACAATATAATTTCACTTATATGTGGTACATGGGTCACATGACTGTAGAATGAATTCTATAAATTGGTTTGGGACTCCTCTTACGAGTTTTGGTCATTCAGAGGACTAATTGGATTAGTGATGTGTTGGGTTTATACTATGTATCCTCTAAGAGAGGGATTGATGCATTGTGTGGTTGAGTGAGTCAATGGAATTTCCATGTTATTTTTGGTGTGGGTCGATATTTCAAAATGATCAGTTAAATTTGATTTATTATTAGTGTGAGTTATTTATGTGATTTATATTATCATTTTTACATATATATTTTTTATCTTTATTTTTATAGAAATGTGTTCATATGTATACTTGTTTGAGTGGATTTTGTAGGAATACCATGGTATAATGTATACATATTTTATTTACTCACCCCTATATATAAATCATTATCATTATATATATATGAATATGATGCAGTTATGATGTGACCTCTTACTTCACTTGTGATGTATCTTGATGCATTGTTTTTTTTATCATATTGAATGGATTTCATAAGTAGAGGTCATGTGGAACATGGGCGAGTACCATGTTGGGAACCTAGCCATTACTTTTAGGGATTTACGGTATTTTGGCCTTACACGAGTGTATTTTTTACCCACATAATTGTGGAAATTAATTTGTCTTTTTAATAAAGTTTAGTATAGTTTTTTCTCATAAACTATATTTACAATATTCCTTAGGATTTATTCTCTTTCTGGATATTCCTTCTGTAAGGGTAAAACATATCATAATGATAATTTTAAATAACAGGAATTCACGATCAATATTTGTGGTCTAGCGGATTAACTTAAGGCTAATGAAATTTGGATCCTATCAATGGTTTTATTTTTTGGATAGGTTGTTAGACAATTTTTTATAATAACACTACTACTATAGATCTAAATATTTTATCATATGGTAGTTGTCTATATGATTGATCTATAACATGTTAAATTTTCTTTTTTAATTTATTATATATCATTCATTAATATTACATAGTTAATCATCTATAATAAAATATAAATATTATTCCAATAAATATTAGAATTGTGTAATTGGTTGAAATTTTAAAAAACATACATCTATAAATAATTTTTCAATTTTACCCAAAATTATTAATAGATTTTTATCATTCATTTGAAATAGTAGATCTATAAATTGGTGTTAAATCCATTTTGAATTTTATTATCTCTTAGTCTGAGCACTACATCTTAAACAATGGTATGTCTTTTGATGAGTGGATTCAAAAATTTCTTCTGAACTACTATAAAACAATTTGTATTTTTATTTACATCTTCATTGATTTATTTTATTAAAATCATTAATTTGACCCCCACACCCACCTAACCCTATCCTTGATATATTTGGGAAAACAATTGGTATCAAAGAATTTATATTTATTATATATTTTCATTGGACTAACCTTATCCCCCGCAATATCTATTTTATTGTAAGGATTTATGTTTCATGGCTAGTCTAGGTTGTAATAACCTCAACTGCAATAACCGAGATCTAATATGAATTTTAATATTGAAATAAAATACATAGAATAAAATACAAAAATTTAAAAAAATTGAATTCTTTATAAAATAGATTGATATATTGTCAATATATTACAATGGAATCATAATTGGAACAATAAAAATATACAAATCCTTATATGTCCTCCATGATTATCTTTAGATAAATTATATCATTGTTCATGTTTTCCCAATGAAATATGGAAAAAATGGGTGTCTATATAATATTAATAAAAGGGGTATACAATGTAATATAACATAGTATAAATATAAAATAAAAAATTCATTACGAATATATAATCAAATGATACAATATAATTAATAAATAGATAAAATATATTAATGAAATACATATTGCTAAAATTAATAATCCCATGTGTAAGATCACATATTTTTTCTAGTTTTCCTCTCTCTAGGTTTTTAATTTTAGCCTTGGTGGACAGGTCATGTTCAGAGATGGATAGACATTGTTTGAGAAGATGACCAACTGTTTTGTGAGGTATACTTTTTTGAATTAATGGAGTCTATATATGGACAGGATAGGTTTATCATGGGTTCTTGGTAAATTGAGAATCTCTAATGGGGGTTCAGGTTTTTTAAAAGGGAAAGGGGATAAAAATCAACTACATAACATTTATAGGTCATGTAAAGGGATTACACATCATGAATTTTTTCAATGGTTTTAATAAAATAAATATAAGGCGATGTTTTTTTATGTATTTCATTAAAAACATTTACACTACATGTAATCACATTTCACATCATATCAATTCCTAGCCAAATATTTTAAATGTGTTGTATGTATGATTTTTTTAATCCTCTAATGATTCTCTCTTCACATCCTTAAGGAATACTCCCTATGACTTTGGGTTCTCTCTACCCTTCTAGATATCTCGTTTGTGAGAGAAATTCTTGATATGTTCTTTTAGTGAAGTTTTGTCCCTCTCTCTCTTGGTTCTCCAACAATTTAGGTAAAATTCATTGACCAATTACATTGTTAGTTTTTACCATGATCATTTTTCATCTAAGAACCTTTTTTTAATTATCTAAACCCACTTCCTCATGTGATGTTTTTGTTGGAAGAATTATAGGATCATAAATTAAAGGTATGGTGTCTTAATCGTTACCATATATTCTAATAATTTCCATTATTATGATATATTATTATTATTTTTCATCATTCTGTGTGACCAAACCAATTAATTAAATGAATGGAATTATTCTTTTTGGTCCTCCGCTTTTATTTGTCTTCTGAACAAGCTTTTGGCTACACACGAGGTGAGATAATCATGATTATAACTGAATTGTTATATATCTTAATGTATCTTGAGCATGAAATGTGACCTAGGGTGATTTCTTATTATAGAATCCTTAAATTTTCACTTATTGTTTATTGATATAATTATTAATGAATTGTGAAATAATTGAAATTGGTATTTTATATAATATTGGAAATTAGAATAATTAACCAAATAGATAGATGATGGGTTATTGTGATATCAATGTTATATAATATGGATTGTGTTCCCTAATGTAATTCTTATATATTGGGATCTACCCTGGAGCTTTCACACTTATAAGTTTTAATGTAGATATGGAGCAGGATCGACCCAGTCAATGCTACAACTATTATAGAGAGGGGGACATTCCCAATCCCATGTTTTAATTCCTATAATCCTTTCAACCATAATGCTATAATTATTATAGGTATTTGAAAAATAATTATTTAAGGCATATCGGGATTTTTCTTTTTTTGTGACATTGCCATGGTAATATGATGTTAGTTTGTATGGTCATAAGACATGCTTAGGGATATTCTGGAATTTCACCAAAGCTAGTTATTTACCATTATTATATAATGGTGGTTGAAATTATTATAAGACATTCTTAGAGTTATTCTAGCATGGATCTAAAGTAGGTTTTTGTTATATTTTATTCATTGTTAAATTAACTAATACACCTAGTTTTCACTTTCTTTCATACACATCTTATTACACAAGTTTTGTTTAGACACGGTGGTGTCGACCAACTGAGTTATACTCATAGCCTATTCGGGCCACCATTTGGTACTCAAGAAGATTTAATGGATGCAGGTTTGGATACGGGTGAAGGACCTTTTTGTTGACTACTTATTTGGTTTTGGGATGGAGTTTGGAGATGGTGCTGACAAGGGGTTCTGGAATCGAGACATATATATTTTTATTATCCTCATAGTATTTTGTTATATTGTTATAGTATCCTATTTAGTTACATTATAGAATATAATTAAATTATTTCTTATTTATTTATTATATTGATCAGTAGGATTTTATTTTTGTCCTCCACATTTTATTTACTCAAATAATTTTCATCTTATTATTTAATTTATTAATCACCATGCCACATCATACAAGAGGGTATAGTCTCCCCAATATAATATTCACACCACCACTCCTATTCAGAATCCTCTAGCATACGGGGAGGCCTAATTTTGGTCTCCTTGACAACCCTTTCTGGCCACAACATAGAGTTCTAGAATGGGGGACGTTAAAAGGATGTATTAGAGATTCTAAATTTCTTTTCATTTTCTTTTCTAATTGGGGAAAGGTAGAAATGTGACCGGTATGTTTCATGACTTGGAAATGAGTTTGTTTATGGGATTATCTTACCATGTTTGATTGAAAATTCATGTATCGAGGAATTATTATTTTTTTGATGTGTGCTTGTTACAGTTAATTCTATTTCATCTAGGGCGATTAACTTGTTTTTGAGGTTATGGTTTTATAATATCATTATTTCTTATGTTTTGTACTCATGGTCGGGTACGGTGCGAGATGAAAATTCATTCATCATTATAGGAATATAGGGATATATAGACATGCATTTTTCATGATAGCGGTGTATCTATTATCATGTGATATATATACATTCCTGTTAATCTATTATATAAGACATTTGTTTCTTGGAATAAATGAAATGAGTTATTGTTTCATTATAAAATACATTTAAGTTGTGTCTATATTGACCAAGGGTAAGAGGCTCTCTATTTTAGTCACATGTTGGGTTGACTTTGTCACAATACATTTATCTATGGTTTGTGTTTATCTTGTAGATAAAATGCCTCCCCATTTTCATTGACTTGACCATCAGGAGAGTAAAAATCAGAATGCTCATAACACAGCTAAATAGAATCTTTGTATAATTACTAAGGACCATAAGGATTTTTGGCTTCATGATTGAATTTGAAGGGTCATGTAATCCATGAAAAGGGAGACTGTCCATACCATTCCTGCGATGTCTATGCTTAAAAGATAGTTTCATATTAGTCATCCACCTATGTTTACGAGATAAGGGGGGCCCATGAAGCAATGTTTTGGATTCATTTGGTCTGTAAAATCATCATGTACCTTGACAAATCCATGGATCGGAAGGTGAATCTTATTTTTTATATTTTTAGGACTTGTCCAGAATTGGGGAGATATTCTGGTGGATGTTGTAAAAAATGATGATCTATCTTGAATGGACTTCAAGATTTTGTTCCTGATCCATTTCTATCTCGAGGACTTTAGGTACTTGAAAGCCCATGATTTCATGCATCTGACATAGGGGGTTTGTTAGTTCTAGACAATGTTTGATGTTTTACCAACCTATAGTGCATTGTTCCATATTTGGATGATTTTGAAATCTCTACGGTGAAATGCTTCCATGATGGTCTTCATTATGATATTGGGTCCAAGGTAAATATTTTTTATTTTAGAAGCATCAAAGATATGACTAATTAAGAACTCATCACATTATGGAATCATGTAGAATCCCACATTAGTGGCTAGGATATTTTAATAAGGAGATATAGTAGTTTTTCATCAAGTTGTTAGAATATCCATTATGAAAATTTCATCTATTTCCATAGTGGATTGAGCTACAAGGGTGGTGGAAAACCATCTCAATTTTTTTTGTTCCAATGAAATTAGTGTGGAATGATTGGCCACAATTACTCGCTTTGTCATTTCCCCCATAGTTGAGTGTCATATCTACGAAATTCTAGGTCATACTAATAGGTATTATAAAAAATCCATAGAAAACTAGTGGTAGAGGGTTAGGATATGCACTAGAGTCGGGAAGGGGCACATCTACCCATCAATAAGCTGATTATAGAGTTCCAGATGATATTCTAGTTTTAGTAGGGGATTGGGTACCTAGGTTCTTGATAAACAGAACCTTGAAAGCGAATTAGAGTAGGGTAATCATATTGGATCCCATGGTAGGGGGAAAGTCAGTTTCACATTGTGTATACTACTCCAACTAATATAGATGTAAGAACATATACTATTAATGGTGCTATTCTTCTATAATATACTATATATTTTGTTATGGTTGATATAAGATCATCACATTATTTTCGATCTAGTATTTTTTTCAAATGTATTGGGAATGGATATGGAAATATTAGATGGTGTTTTTACCATTAACACACTATTGAGAGTGCATTTTGAAAATATCAAATGTTTCTAGGTGTTTTTTCTAGATATTGGTTGTCATCCTTTCTTTTGGGTTTCATTCAAGCTAAAAATGATAGGATTCACCTTGATTATGGTATGGATTGGTTATTTTTATACCAAGCTCATATCAACTATTATAGGGTGAGATTTACTCTACTATCTCAAGAAGGAATCAGTTATTTTCACTATGGTGAGTGGGATCTTTATGCAGGACATGTGGGACTAATTTAGTAGAGATTGGATTTTCTCACAGATCAAATCATCGAACATTCTATAGAAAAAGGTAAAATTTATCATAGTTATATTTTTCCATTGGTAGACTGTATTTAGGATGTCTTTTATGATGATTTATATAGCTTACCTCCTGTGTGAGAGATAGATTTCACAATCGAGTTGGTGTTGGGAGAAGATCCAATTTCAATCCCACCTTATAGAATGGCACCATTAGTGCATCTGGAGTTGAAATATCTATTGGAAATTTAGAATCAAAAGGCTTCATATAGCTGACTATGTATCCTTGGGTTTATGAAGTTCTCTTAACTAAAAAGGATGATGGATCGATGCATTTTTGTGTGTATTATCTGAGGATGAACCAGACAACTATCAAGAAAAAGAATCATTTTCCATGTATTGACAATATTTTTGATTGGTTTAGAGGTTTTATGTTCATATCTATGATTCAATTGAGATCAAGATATCATCAGTTGATGTTGAGACTAATGGACTTACCTTGGACTGATTTTAGGACCAAGTATGGCTTGTATGAATTTTTAGAGATGATGTTTGGGTTTACTAATGCACCTGAGGTATTTATAGATTAAATTAATAATATCTTTAATAATTTTATAGATCAGTTTGTGGTAGTTTTAATCAATGATATCATAGTCTAATACCACTAAATCGATGATCATTCCAAAATTCATGACATCATTTTTAGTATTTTGATAGAGAATCATCTTAACACTAAGATAACAAAATATTGATTCTGGAAAAAGGAAGTGCACTTCTTGGGCCATGTCATTTAAGAGGAATGAGTGCTAGTGGACCCAAAGAAACTCACACTTATGCTATCATATGGAAAAACCCGCAATGTATTTTAGATTTAGAGATTTATTGTTTTAGCAGGTTATTACTGATGTTTTATCCAAGATTTCTCTTGTATGGGAACACTAATGTCTAGGCTGACCAAGAAGGGGGTTAATATTGTTTGGTCAGATTCTTCCATGAGGGGCATTCAAGATCATAAATTTAGTTTGTCCTTACAACTTATCCTCACATTACCTACGATGGGTAAATCATATAATGTGTACTATGAAACATTAGATGTTGGACTCCATGTATTTTTAATGTAGGAGGAATGTTTGGTTGCTTATGGATCAAGGTAGCTAATATCACATGAGAGGAATTACCATAATCACAATATGGAGTTAGTAGAAGTGGTACAAGACAAGATATGTTAGAAAAACTATCTCATTGGTGGGAGGTTTTTGTTTTTCACAGATCACAAAATCCTTGGCTAAATATTTTCTCTGCAGGACCTAAACCTTCAGTAAATCAGGTGGGACGACTATCTGCACTATTTGAAATTTGAATTGTCTTATACACTAGGAAAGGAAAACATTGTTTTCGATAATTTATGATGAAATACATATAAATAGATGGTGCAATATTCAAGTTATGATTGGGGATAACGACCCTCTTTGCATACATGCATCTGGACATTTTGAAATCTTATGGGAGAATTGATCTTACTTAGACATCCCTTATAGTCGTGATTTTAAACTAGATTTGGACTATGCAATTGTGTAATCCAAAAGGTTCATTTATGAGAGATAAATTAAATGGTGGGAAGACTCCATTAGAATGTTATATTATAATTGGTTATTGTTTTAGTATTCATGGCGGAGTATGGGTTCTTACTGGCTTACACAACAAGATGATGAGAGAGTTTCACGCCTCTAGATAGGGTGGAACATCCAGGTTTCAAAATGTTGTATTGTGACATATGTAGACAGTACTAGTGGGTTTTAATGATGAAGGATGTGGAAATATATATGGGTAGATTCTTCACTTGTCAGCAGGTGAAAGTTGAGCATCAGAGGATAACTAGAATTTTTCAATCTTTTCCAATTCTTGGGTTGGAATTTTAATAGACCATGATGGATTTTATGATAGGAGTACCCCTGGTTACTTGGAAGAAATATGTTGTATGGGTTGTTTTGGATCAATTGAATATGGTATACCACTTTTTCCCTTTCATGGAAACCTTTATAGTGTATTTTATGGGTGATATTTACATCTATTATGTGGTTTGGTTTTTTGGTGTTCTATGGAGTATCATTTCAGACTGATATCTTCATTTCATATTTTGTATATGGAATGGTCATTTGAAATACCTCATATCATGAGTTATTTTATGAAAATCCTATCATCAATAGGATTATGGTAAATCAGTGTGGACTATTTAGGTTATAGATGATATGTTACAATCCCGTGTTTTGGATTTTGGGGGTTCAAGGATAAAACATATGGCTCTCATGGAGTTTTCATATAATAATAGCTTCCAAGAATAGATCAAAAAAGAATATTTTGAGGCATTTTATTGAAGGACATGTTTTCACCTATTTTATGGGTGGAGGTAGGTGATTTAGCACATATTGGGGCTAGACTTGTGCATGAGAAATCTGAATATGTTCAGTTTATTAGATATTGGGTTGTTAGAATATAGAGTAAGGAGAATTAATTTTCTTAGCATTGGATATGAACTCTAGAATTAAAGGTTGATAATTATTTTTTCCTTATATTTTCACTTAGGTTGGGGAATCTCAATATCAAGAAATAGAGGAAATTAATAACCTAGTTTTTGAGGTCATTTGAGATAGTGTCCACGGTCAGTCTTATAGTGAATAATTTAGCCCTTACATAGTGGTACAGTTCCTTGCAATACATATTTTACATGCATAAAATATGAAGATATCACACAAACCATTCCCATGTGATATATTTAGTATACATAAATAATTTTTTTGATTCATGCTTTGAGGAGAAACTAATTTGAGGTTTGTACCATAATAAGAAATATCTTCAGGGTAAGAATATACTGTTGGTTCTAGTTCCGGGGAAACATGGGTGAGTTCAAGAAGAGACCTAGGTAAGGGAGTTTGATATATTTACACAGTGTCCAGACATGTCCATTAAGGCCACATAAAGAAACTTACAATAGCTTTGTGGTGAGCTATTATAAGTGGGGAGGTTTTATGGTCATTCATTTTTTAGTAATGTCTCTCTCTCTATGTTTTTCATGTAAGCCTTGGTGGATGAGTCTTGTTCAGGTACGGAGAGCATTAGTTATAGAAGATTACTTCAATTTTGGGGATGTATTATTTTTTTAATTAATCGAGGTTGGGTATGATTGGGTTAATTTCTATATGAGTTATTATTAATTTGGGAATTTTTAAAGGGGTTTCGGGTTGTTTAAAAGGGAAATGGGTTGAGAAATCAACTACAAATTTTTTTACAACATATAAAGGGAGTACACATCATGTAATTATTTTTTTATTTTAAAATAATAATTACAAGGTGATTTTGTTTTCTAAATATTTCATTAAAAACATTTACAAGATGTTTAATGACATTATATGCTGTGAAGATGCATGACCTTGCGTTTTAAACATGATGCTCGAGTGAATTAATTTCCATTTTTTGAATCTTATCTCCTCTTAACCCTAGATACTTATATAGGAAATTTTAGGGTGAAAAATTCTCCTCTAGATGTCTCGTTTTTATGAGAAATCCCTAGTAAGTTCTTTTTTTAGTTTCTATCATCTCTCTATTGGTTCCCTAATCATTTCCGTAAAATAATTGGATATGTTTAATTGTTAGTTCTGACATTGATCTGTTTTGATCTAGGAACCTCTTTTTAATCATCTACACAATCTTCTTCATTATAATATGTTGTTGGAAGCGTATTTGGTCATTGGTTAATGCTAGGGTGTATAAATCATAACCTTATGGTATTATAATTTCTAATATTATAAATGTTTTGTGATTTCACCATCAATGTGTGACCCAAATCGAGTAATAAAATGAATGGAAATTTTCTTTAAAGTCATCTTTTACAATAAGCTTTTGAACTAGCTTATGGGTACCTAAGGGGTGAGATAATTATAATTATAACAAAATTGGAAAACAAATATTGTTTTCTTCATGAAATGTGACCTATGGTTATTTCTTATTATAGAAACCCTATATTATGGATTATTTCTTATTGCTATAACTGTAAATCAATTGTGATATAAATACAAGTTATAATTGAAATAATAATGATTATTAGAACAATTTATCTTTGATATATATGATGTGATTTGGTGATATATATATTGTATTACTGGGATTGTGTTCCACATTGTAACACTTATATATCTCATTTAGCCCTAGCACATGCACACTTTTATTTTGTATGTTGATATTGAGCAGGATCATCTTAGTCCATGCTTTAATTCATAAAGAGATCAGGTTAGGGCCTGTCCCATTTTATATAACCCTTGAGGGATTTGACCTATAATGTTATAATATATAATGTTGTGATTCTTATAGGTATTTGAATTAGAATGTTTTTTGTGACTACCAATGATTTTTAGTGGTGGTTGGAATGGTCGTAAGACATGATTAGATATATTTTGGCATGGAAACTAAGAAGGTTATTTACCATGGTAATATTGTGGTGGTTGGGATGGTAGAAAAACATGCCTAGAGATATTCTAGCATTGTGTCGATGTAGGTTTTCATTGTATTTTATTAATTGTTAAATTAGTTAATATACCATGTTATTTATTTATTGAAGGAACTTTTTATAATACTGTTTTTGATTATAACATGTGGTGTTGAACTTATGAGTTATACTCACATACTATTTCGTCTATTGCTTGGTACCTATGAAAATATCATGGAAGCATGTTTGGATAAGGGAAAAGAACTTTGTTTTTGATTTCATGTTTTCTTGGGATGGGGTTTGGAGATACGACCAACATGGGTACATGACCGGGTACATTGATTGTTTTATATGAGTCTTCTAGTATTTTGATTTTATTGTTCTTGTATAAAATTTCCTTACATTCTATCATTTAATTACATTATTCCTTATTTATTTATTGGATTATTAAATTTTATTTTGTTATTATCTTCCACATTGTTTTTACTCTGATAATTTCTATTTTATTATAATTTTTCTTACCCCTGTGACACTTCATACTCTAAGGTATATTCTCCCCACGATACTATTCACAACCCTAATTCTAGTTAGCAGCATATAACATATGGGGAGGCCCACTTGAGGTATCGTATCCAACCCTTCAGGCCATCTAAGAGAGTGTCGAATATAGAGACATTACAACATGGATAACTATAAATGATATTATAGTGATAAAATGAATAATTCATAACTTCATAAATACACTATTAAGGTCTCATGCTAATACACCACACATAATAGGTTATCCATAATACCAATACTCAAGGTAGTTTATCACTTGTGGCAGACTGGTGTATACATGGGCTATATAATTATTGTCCTCAGTCGCCATGTAATAAGTCAAATACATTCATCACATCAAAGAATGGATTAAAAATATTTATCATAATATTACATAATGAATCTATTACTTAAACAATTATTGATAATAAATAGTTGGTCATATAAAAATATTTATGTAATTTAATTTCCCATAGTCAAATTAATGGATTGACCTTCTAATGGAATATCTTTCAACTAAGTTAACACATAATAGTGTATTTTTGCTATATAGAATTAAAGGGTATATTTCCATGTAAATATATTTCCAATTTAAATAAAATAATATCACATTATAGGTGATTTTATTCAATTAAAATAAGGATGAATAATGTATTCATAATTTATAGGTATTTTCAAAATGGATTTTTTAATAATATACGGTTTTGAAAGAAAAAGGAATTGATGGATCAATTAAAAAGTTGACTGTTCAAAGAAAATTAAATCCAAAAACATTATAAGAAATAAAATAAAAGAAACTAAAAGGATATGGTATCCATAACTATTAATAATGAGTGGATTTTATAACATAATTAAAGGAAAATGAGTCAAGAAATATATTACTGCATTGGAAATGTTTAAATAAAAATACTATGAAACATTAAACATCAATTGAATTGTAAATCCCAAAATCAAAAGTAAATTTTTATAAAAGATAAATCTAATGTAGTATCTTCACAAAATAAACGAAAATATGTGGATAATATATAAAACATTAAAATGTTAGAATATTAGTAACAGAATACACTTATCTTGAGTACCAGTTCACTTCATAAGTTATCCAAATTTCTATGTAATATAAATTATTTTTTAAATTTCATGGTTCAAAACATTTCTCATAATTATTTCATCATTTTAATGTTTTTTAATTTATGTTTAAATTTCATTTTATTCTCTAAAATGATTTTCCAAATTTGATTATTACATAGTTCAAAACCATATTAATGTAATTGTTATGTATGGTGGTCAGTATCATTTGATTCCAAAATGTCATGATGTTTTAATATATGATGTTTTATTTCATACCATAATAATAAGGTATATATCAATATTTATTTCTAAATAAGATAATTTATTTTATAAATAAACCATCTAGTATAGTTCTTATTCTTGTGATTATTATTCATCCTATATTATCCTTATAAAATCATAATAATGGAAAACATAACTATAATCATCATAGATAAACATAAAAAACTATTTTCACAAACATAAATTAATGGAGGAAAAAAGCACCATAGCTCATATGGGAGGTATATATCAACCATGTTGTGAGCTCTTATATTAAGTGTGATCTAAACAAAAAAACTAATTATTATTTTATTATTAAGAACTTATTATATTAAAAAAATATTATTATTGTAATGAATCAATAATGATTAGTTATATTAAAAAATTGGTAATAGAACAATGGTAATGAAAAGACGTGGTTTAAGAACTCTCTCTTCTATGGGATGCCTCATTTTGGAGTGATATTTAATACATCATATGAGGGTTATTTAGTTAGACAATGGGATAAAGAAAATGATTAAGTGGTTTTTTAGAGTTTTATGGTTAAATGTTGAAAAAATAAAAAAGTTATTAGAGTGAGGAGAAGTGGGTTGATAAGGGGTGTTTTCATATGCAACGTAGTGGGGTGTATTTAAATAAAATATTGGATGATTTTTTATTTTTTTTAAAGAATATGAATAGTGATGATTCATTAAACAATTAATAGTGTTTCAATAATATAATATAGAATTTTGATATTTGAGCACGACAAAACATTGAAAAAAACAGTTAAAATAATTAATTCAAAGTTAACAATAGAAAAAAATTATAATATAATCAGATATATATACATCTAAATTTTGTTAATATGTTTTAAAATTAACTTAAAAAATTTTAAATATATTTGTTTACTAATTAAATTAATTCTAGAAGATTTGTCGAAATTTAAATAATTTATTGTGACATTTTTCAAACATTATGGTTTCATCAAAATTATCATATACACAAGGAAAATATTGTTTATTGTTCATGTAAAATTAATATTTTAAAGAAATACTAATCACTCTATCATAATTTCATTCTGAATATTAAACAATGTAAATAAATGTTATTTTATTCAAATTATTAATATGTTATTTTTTAACATTTAACCAAAAACAAATAATGCATATGAAAACAATTTATATAAACCATATCTTTTGTAACAATTGTTTTATATTAATTTATATTTATTCTAAAATTATTATATGATTTATAATTTATCAATTATACATTATATTCATAATATTTATGATATATAAAACAACTTTCATTTTCCATATATTTATTATATAGAAGCATATAGTAATAATTAGTTGTTCTACAATATAATATTATGATATTCAACTTTCATGTTTACAATATTTTGGAATCTCATAATTAATCACATTAGTAAGTATTAAAAATGAATATATTTCTTTATAGGAAGACTAATTTAAAAATATAAATAACACACAAATCATTTATTTAATGATTGAAATAAATTTTCACTTTGTATAATTTTAAAGTTTATACCATTCATTAAATTATACTATTCATTTTCTATTAATATAATAAATATTTATGGAAATATTTAAATTTATCCAATATGAAATTTTTTATCCCCATATAACACATATGACATGTGTAAAATAGTTTTGGTTCATTCTATAATGTTATTCAACATTTTAAAATTATAATTATTCACCTTTATTCATAAAAATATTTTTGGTTGTGATATTTTTTTATTTTTTTAATGAAGTTATAATTATGTTATTATGTTATAATTATTTATCTTTTATAATTGATATTAAAATAATACTAAAATTATGAAACACTTATATAAAATACTCATGTGTATTTTAATACATTCAAAAAATGGTCATTAATAACCATTATATGAACATTACGGTTTTTATAAAGAAATAATGGTAAAATAAAATTTTTTATTTCATATATATGGGAGAAATATTCTTAATAAATATAAGATATTATTTTTAACCTATTAAAATAATTACATACTAATAATTAGTAATTAATTTATAAATAGGTAAATACATACCAACTCATACCTTACATAAATTACTTGATCTTAGAGTTCCATTGTATATCTTGTTATGTCATGGAATTAATATATTTATTCAGAATAAATTCAAAATCTCTATATTTATTCTCATATATAGTTGTATTTAAATATGTTTTAAAAATATAGTTATAATTATTGTCTATATTTCAAATATTAAAATAATTAATTTTAAAATAATTTGAATAAAAAGAATAAATGAATAATTTTTATCATAATTTACTCAATAAATGTGTAATAATTACAAGAAACCTTAATTGTAAAATATCAGGTATATATTTAAATTAAATTATAATCTCCCTATTTTACAAAAATTAAACATTTTATACACATCATATTAATTCTATTCTATTAAAAGAAATTATACCTCATATATGGATATTTTTACAATTAGGTGTTTAAAAGATGATTAAATATTCTGATAGAATATATGTATCCCACGATATTAACTTTTGAATGATTAAATATGGTACATACTATAAAATAAATTTTCATTTGACATTAATATTATAGAATATATAAAAAATTATCATATAAAAATAATTTTTAAATTAAACCTAAAGAATGTTAACAAAGTGTATCTAATTGATCGTCTTATACTGCTTATGTTCTTAGTGGAGTGTTAATTTGGAACATTATTCATTATCAATACAGTTTATTTATTTTTGGTATCTTATATTATTGAATCATGATATTGATTTTATTGTTATATTTTATGAATTTTAACTTTCATTGGTTGTTTCATCGTTTTTTCCTTGGATCGATGATGATGTTGATTATCAAATGTGTGTTTTATACCCTAGGTATTAATCAGAAAATGGTGGCTTATTATTAGTGTTCTTTGTCGGTCATACATGGATTTGAAACTATCCTAGGGTTGGTTCTATTCATGATGGTTCAAGACATATTGAGTGGCCTAAATTAAAATATCTATTAATAGTCATTTAATAAAAATTAAATTTTTCCAAAAAATTAAAGGATAATATAAAATATAGTATAATGACATAAAGTAAAGGTAATTATTCTATTACTAATATCATTTATACAGATATTAAATGTTATGAGTTCATGAATAATGTCTATAAATTGCTTCATTACCGAAAACACAAAATTTTGTAAATGGATGAAAATTGAAAATTTAAATATCGAAGGTTAAATTAAAAAATCTTAAACGTGTAAAGCGGAACATTGAAAAAGAATTTCCAAACAATTATTTGACAGTTATCATTGAATAAACATGTTCATCGTGATTTAAATATGATTTATTAAACCCATATTCTTTATGTGTTATGGGATGTCAAAGAAAAATATTATTCAAAATTTGTGAATATTAATAGTTTATAAATGATGTTTACAAACCATCAGAAGAAACCAGATAAGGATAATAATTTTTTTATTTAATATATATAAAATATGGAAAATATAGGCAATTCTTGTAACGTCCAGAGTTCGGAGCCCCTCCACTAGTGCCCCGTACCCGGTTCGCCACATGAACTCAAGCGTGTTTCCCTGAATACCAGAGTCTGCCGACTAGCAGCATGGGCCTTGGTGAGTCAGTGGAGAAACTATGCCCTAATTCGGTAAGGTATACGAGGTAAGAAAAACACAATAATAGCGGAAGCAGCAACCAACATGCATAATAACAGAAACCAAACATCGGAAGCAATGCAGATATATAACAATGATGATAATAATGCAGTAGGTACAAGTATCTAAGGAAAATAGAAAACACAACAACGTGCTGAAATACAACTGAAACCAAGTGAAAAAGAAAACAAAGAAAGCTCTTCAGCATCGCGAGCCACAGCTCGGTCCCATGCTCCCCAGCTCCTAGTGCAATCATGATCCTGAAGTAGAAGGGCGCTTGCCCTTGTCTATACCTGCAGAAACATAGTCAGCTTGGGCCCAATAGCATGGCCCAAACAGGGTGTGAGATAGAATCCCTGTAGGCAATCACCCAAATATTTGTGCCTCACTGTCAATGAATACAGCGCAGTAATAAAATAAGAAGCAGTAAACAGAAAGCAGAAACAGCTACAATCCACAGTTCTAAGAAGTATAACACACAAGTAAGCAGTCAGCAACAAAAGAGAAAGCAGGTAACCCTCTGGGTAGCTCTCATAGTCTAACCCCTATGGTTCAACCTCTAAGTACTAGTAACCCTCTGGGAGGCACACACAGTCTCACCCCTCTGGTTCAGCTACATAAAATTAAGCAGACCCTCTGGGGAAACACTCACCGTCAATTCCCCCTATAGTCTCGTATCATGCTAAAGGCTCTCTAGGGAATCACTCAACGTCAATTCCCCATGTGTCCCGCGTCGTAATTAAAGGACACTCTGGAGAAGCCCTTCCGTCAATTCTTCACTTGGCCTCGCGTCATGATTAACAGACACTCTGGAGAATCCCTTCCGTTAATTCTCCCTTTGGTCTGCTACTCTAGGTTTTCACAGTCCTGAGTAACTATACATGTTCATCGCGTGTGTATTGTCCAAGTAAAGATTAAGAAATACTTGGATATCATCTAAGGCTCAACAGAAATAAATAAAAATAGTCCACAATCCTACAACTAGGCATGGAAACTGGAAAAATGCCAAACAGGAAGAACACGGATGGAAAAGCAATCTGAGAACAACAAAATACTCTAATCACAAGAAATAACCTCTACAAATTAATCAAGAAAAGAAGGCAAGTAATAAGGGAATAACAGGAAACACGCAATACCCCGTTCAATTGTATTGGTGGAAATTGCACAAAATATTCATCAACTTTCTGCAGAAAGGCACAAACAACCTACCTCGATCCTAGGAGATCGATATACGTGAGCCTCGACGACAGATTCCCCTTAGAACGATATAGATCTAAGAAACGCACAAAACGTTCATCCCACCATTACTTGGAAATGAGGAGGAATCAAGAAACAAGGATCAAGCAGAAGGAAGAACTCACCACTTCTATTCCAACGCAATCAACCGTGCTCGAATTGGAGAACGGAGGGCGAGGCAGGACTCTGTCGAAGATCCAGCCGTACGAACGCTCCCGGACGGTTGAAAACTAGAGGAGAACACGTATTTTGGGGTTAGGCGCGACCCCGGTCTGTTTAATGAAAAAAAGAAAGTACACGGTGTGTACTTCTAGAGTACATGGCATGTACTTTAAATTTTTCCGTACTCCGAAAAACTGGCCTCCACCTCAGCCTTACACACCGTGTGTGTGGCCCGGACACGGCCAGCACGCGGCTTTGAGCCGGAACAGAGTACACGGCGTGTACTCAGAAAGTACAGGTCGTGTACTTTGAAAATTTCCAGAAAAACCATTTTTTCATAAAAACTCCAAAAAAAGTAAAAACATACCTTAATGAAGGTCCGGGTTCTTACAAACTTCCCCCCTTAAATAAATTCGTCCCCGAATTTCCCTAACGAGGTTGAGAAGAAGGATCCCCGAACAGCTCCAGCCACTACGATCATACATTGACCTCCCTCTCCCAGGTCTCATCCTTGTACTCACCGGTGCTGCCATAGCACTCATACCAGAGGAACAGACCGCCTGCGGAGAACATTTGTACTGCGATCGAAAATCCGGATAGGATGCTCCTCGAATGACGCATATGCTTCATGCTCGACTTCCTCAGGCTGAAAGACATGAGACGGGTCTGAAAAGTAATGTCAGAGCTGAGAGACGTGGAATATGTCATGCATGGACCGATACCTCTGAGGTAGCTGCGACCGATAGGCGACCGACCCCACTCTCTCCAAGACATCAAATGGCCCGACGTACCGTGACGAAATCTTACCCTATCTCTGAATCCTCTTGTGTCCTAACCTTGGTGCGACACGTAGGAAAACCTGATCACCGACCTCAAACTCTAGAGGTCATCTCCGCTGATCATCATAAGACTTCTGTCGAGACTGTGCTGTAGCCATCCTCTTCCGAATCAGCTCTATCTACTCTAAAGTCTCCTGAACAAGACGAGGTCCCAGCAAAGCTGCCTCTCCTGCCTCCAGCCAGCATAAGGGTGCTCGGAATGGCCTACCGTACAATGCCTCGTATGGCGCCATCTGGATGGTCGCCTAGAAACTGTTGTTGAAGTCGAACTCCCCCAGAGGAATATGCTTCTGCCAAGAACTTCCAAAGTCAAGGATGCAAGCTTGGAGCATATCCTCAAGCACCTGGATCGTGCGCTCGGACTGGCCATCAGTCTGGGGATGGTATGCTGTACTCAAAAGTACATGTGCACCCAAGGACTTCTAAAGTCCCTGCCAGAACTGAGAGATGAAACATGCATCTCTGTCCGAAACAATAGAGTGTGGAACTCCATGCAGACGCACAATCTCCCTGATGTAAAGTCGTCCCAGATCATCGACACTAAATGCCTCCTTGATCAGCAAGAAGTGAGAAACTTTATAAGCCAGTTGACGAAAACCCAAACAGCATCGTTCCCTCGAGGTGATCTCGGAAAAACATTCACGAAGTCCATCGCAACATCGTTCCACTTCCACTCCGGAATGGGTAACTTCTGTAAGAGCCCCACTGGTCGCTGATGCTCTGCTTTCACCTGCTGACAAGTAGAACATCTCATGAAAAAACCAGCAACATCCTTCTTCGTACCTGGCCACCAGTACTGGCGATGAAGATCCCGATACATCTTGGTGACACCAGGATGATCTTCCCAAACTGAGGAACAGAAATCCCACATCATCTCCTCGCGTATGTCTGATGGAACCCATACGTGTCCTTAGAAATTCAAGATCTCATCCTCGCCCACTGTCCATCCAGGAAGAGGGTCCTCTCATGACACACTCTCCCCGATGACTAAGCCTTCTGAGTCCGATAGCTTCCTCTTTCATACCCGATCATGTAGCGTGGAGGTAACAGCTACAGAAGATAGAGAGGTTTGTCCCTATCTGTCATGCACCTCTAGATGCATCTCAGAGAACAGAGCCATCAACTGCCACTCACTACTAGCCTCCTGAACTGCCTGAATCTGAGTTCTTCTGCTCAACACATCTGCCACAGCATTGCCCTTTCCCGGCATATAGGAAAGATCAAAGTCATAAGACTATAGATATTCAACCCACCTACGCTGCCTCAGATTCAGATCACGCTGAGTGAAGATATACTTGAGACTCTTGTGGTCAGTGAATACCACAAAGTTCTCTCCCAAAAGATAGTGTCTCCAACAACGTAAGGCATGAACAACAGTTTCCAACTCCAGATCGTGCATAGTGTAGTTCCTCTCATGTGGCCTCAGCTGCTGAGACCCATATGCCACGACTCCATATTCCTATATAAGCAGAGCTCCCAGCCCGATACCCGAAGCGTCACAGTAAACAGTGTAGCTCTTGCCCGGCTCTGGAAATACTAGTATCGGTGCTGAAGTCAACCTCCCTTTCAGCTCCTGAAAGGCTGAATCACAAGAATCTGACCATAAGAACTTCACCCCCTTCTTGGTCAGATCTTTCAAAGGTTCTGCTAGATGAGAAAAGTACCAAATGAAGCGTCTGTAGTATCCAGCCAGCCCTAGGAAGCTCCGTACCTCAAAAACGTTCTTCGGCTACTCCCAGGAAACTACAGCTCTCACTTTCTCTGGGTCCACAGATACTCATTTCTCTGATATGACGTGACCAAAGAAGTGAATCTGATCCATCCAGAAGTGGCATGTTGAGAGTTTATCATAAAGTCGATGCTCTCTCAGGGTACTCTGAACGATGTCAAGATGGGTGGAATGGTCGTGTCGAGTGTGAGAGTACACCAAGATATCGTCCACGAAGACCACGACAAAGGAATCCATGTAAGGATGGAACACTCGGTTCATCAGCACCATGAAAACTACAGGTGCGTTCGTGAGACCAAACGACATGACTGTATACTCGTATAGACCATAACTGCTCCTAAAGGCTGTCATAGGTATATCTGATGGTCTAACGCGCAGCTGATGATAACCGGACCTCAAGTCGATCTTCATGAACACCCAGGCTCCTCGAAGCTAATCGAAAAGGTCATCAATCCGCGGAAAAGGATATCGGTTCTTGACCATCAACTGGTTCAGCTTCCGATAATCCACACAAAGCCGAATGGTACCATCTTCCTTCTTTGCAAACAGAACAGGCGAACCCCAAGGAGAATTACTAGGTCGGATGAAACCCGTAGCCTGTAACTCCTCCAACAGCTTCTTGAGCTCGTTCCAGGAGCATAAAAGCACACCTTAGATCAGGAAAACAAGGACAAGGAACAGAAGAGCACAAAATGGGAACATGGGAAGGAAAACACAAAAGATTTCCAAACACGACTACACGGCGTGTATAAAACTACACGACGTGTCTTCTTAAACCACTAACAAGGGCGTGTACTCCTGCCCTACAAGTCGTGTACACTTCAAACTACACGGCGTGTTGACCCCCACACATGGAATGTACTAGAAACTATTCCCCTGCCCGAGTCTCCTTACACGGCTAACCAACACAGTCCGACTCAACCCGAGACTACATAACGTGTTCGAATAAAACATGGTGTGCACTAGACAAGGCTTTGGCGGCCCGTGTTGCTGAATACATGGACGTCTACACGGCTGGACCTTACACGGCGTGCTCTGAACAAGCACAGCGTGCATAGGAGAAGGCGACACCGTTCTGTGTTGTTTGTGACACGGCCGGGTACCTGTAAAGACTACACAGTGTGTTCCGAACAAAAACGTCGTGTGGAAAAGAAGGTCACGCTGGCCCGTGTTGTTCGTGAAAAGGCCGGGTACCTGGATTGGATTACACGGCTTGTTCCCTACGGACACAGCGTGTTCTACCCAAGCTTACCCGACCTGTGTTGTTAGTGACACGGTCGGGTACACGGCTCCGAAATCACACGGCATGTACCAATGGTACATGGCGTGTTCCTGAAGTTACTCCTACGACACCGTGTTCTGCTCACATGGTCCGTGAAACGACATTAAAACTACATGGTGTGCATCTAAAAGTACACGCCTTGTATTCTGGGTTTTTCTGGGCAGTAGCTCAGAAACTGCGCAGAATTCCAGAAACACTAAAACAAGGGAAAAGGTGCCAAATTCCGATCCGGGAGGGCCCATAACACCTCAAGAACCAAAATTTGGCGTTCGTTTTAAGCAGGGAACAAAACAAACAGTTTTATAACATAACAACAGAGAATATATCAAACAACTATCACAATAGCATGTATAATCTACACAAATTCTATCACAACAGCATGCAATCACTAATACACCCTATATGGCATGGCAAGAATGCATGGCATGTGATTCCTACAAGTTTCTATATGATGCATGAGATGGAATACCCTCATCTCATTGGGTTGTGATAGAAATAGAACTGAAATATCAAAACAATAACCGCAGAAGTCATATGAATCACTCTAGGTGAAAACATACCAACCATAAAATCTCAACACTAGAAAACTACAATTAACGAGGTAGTATTGCTTTTACCTATACACAGGTTAGCTACTCCTGAGCACGGCTTAATTCCAAGTACCAAATCCATCCTATCCCTGGATAATGTCTCCAAACAGTAAAATAAGAGAAAAGAACTCCTTTGATACCACTTTGTAACATCCTGAGTCCGGAGCCCCTCCACTGGTGCCCTGTACCCGGTTTTCCACATGACCTCAACCGTGTTTCCCCGAACACCAGAGGCTGCTGACTAGAAGCGAGGGCCTTGGTGAGTTAGTGGAGAAACTATGCCCTCATTCGGTAAGGTATACGAGGTAAGAAACCCACAATAACAGCAGAAGTAGCAACCAACATGCATAACAACAGAAACCAAAAAGCAGAAGCAATGCAGATATATAACGATGATGATAATAATGTAGTAGGTACAAGTATC
Organism: Viscum album; assembly: GCA_963277665.1. Lineage (NCBI taxonomy): Eukaryota > Viridiplantae > Streptophyta > Magnoliopsida > Santalales > Viscaceae > Viscum > Viscum album. Next base: position 1,344,993,091 of record OY728148.1, on the reverse strand, counting down.
TAAGGAAAACAGAAAACACAACAATGTGCTGAAATACAACTGAAACCAAGTGAAAAAGAAAACAAAGAAATCTCCTCAGCATCGCAAGCCACGGCTCGGTACCATGCTCCCCAGCTCCTGGTGCAATCAAGATCCTGAAGTAGAAGGGCGATTCCCTTGTCTATACCTGCAGCAACATAGTATGCATGGGCCCAAAAGTATGGCCCATACAGGGTGTGAGATACAATCCCAATAGGCAGTCACCCAAATATTTGTGTCTAACAGTCAATGAATACATGGTAGTAATAAAATAAGAAGCAGTAAACGGAAAGCACAAACAGCTACAATCCACAGTTCTAACAAGTATAGTACACAAGTAAGTAGCCATAAAAAAAAGAGAAAGAAGGTAACCCTATGGGTAGCTATCACAGTATAAATCCTATGGTTTAACCTCTAAGTAATAGCAACCCTCTGGGAGGGACACACAGTCTCACCCCTCTGGTTCAGCTACGTAAAATTAAGCAGACTCTCTGGGGAAGCACTCACCGTCAATTCCCTCTATAGTCTCGTATAGTGCTAAAGGCTCTCAAGGGAAGCACTCAACATCAATTCCCCCTGTGGCCCGCGTCGTAATTAAAAGACACTCTGGATAATCCCTTCCATCAATTCTCCACTTGGTCTCGCATCGTGATTAAAAGACACTCTGGAGAAGCCCTTCTGTCAATTCTCCCTTTGGTCTGCTTCTCTAGGTTCCCACAGTCCTGAGTAACTATACATTCTCAGTGCGTGTGTATCATCCATGTAAAGCTCAAGAACTACTTGGCTATCAACTAAGGCTCAACAGCAATAAATAACAACAGTCCACAATCCTACAACTAGGCATGGAAACTGGAAAAATGCCAAACAGGAAGAACAAGCATTGAAAAGCAATCTGAGCATAACAAAATACTCTAATCACAAGCAATAACCTCTACTAAACCAATCAAGCAAAGAAGGCAAGTAATAAGGAAAAAATAGGAAACATGCAATACCCCGTTCAAGGGTATTGGTAGAAATTGCACAAAATATTCATCAACTTTCTGCAGAAAAGCACAAACCACCTACCTCGATACTAAGAGATCGATATACGTGAACATCGATGACAGATTCCCCTTATATTGACGTAGATCTGAGAAAATGCACAAAACATTCATCTCATGATAACTTGGAAAGGACGAGGAATCACGAAACAAGACTCAAGAATAAGGAAGAACTCACCGCTGCGATTCCAACGCAATCAACCGTGCTCGAATCGGAGAACGGACGGCGAGGCAGGACTCCATCGAAAGTCCGGCCGTACGGATGCTCCCAGACGGTCGAAAACTGGATAAGAACACGTATTTGGGGGTTAGGCGCGACCCCGGTCTGTTTAATGAAAAAAATAATGTTCACGGCGTGTACTTATAGAGTACACGACATGTACTTTAAATTTTTTCCATACTCTGAAAAACCGGCCTCCACCTCAGCCTTACACACCGTGTGTGTGGCCCGGACATGGCCAGCACATGGCTTTGAGCCGGAATAGAGTACACAGCGTGTACTTAGAAAGTACACGACGTGTACTTTGAAAATTTCCAGAAAACCCATTTTTTCTTAAACACTCCATAAAAAAGGAAAAACATACCTGAACGAAGGTCCGAGTTCTTACAATTCTTGTAAATAAAAATATATACTAAAGTTGCAATGTTTTAATATAAAATTTAAACATTGGGTCAATTTTTATTGTTTGATGTGGTAATCTTGATAATTATATATCTATTGAAATATCTAAAATGAAAAGAAATGTAATTTGATACAATGGATATATTAATAATATATATACAAATTTCTCTTTAATAAAAACTAGTGGTAGTGTCTCTTAATTTTCTTATTTTAATAATGACATGACGTGTTATTAATTCGAACACCCTTGGTTTTAGGATTATTCTTATGTTCAAACTTATTACATTTTTAATTTATGTTTCATGGTTTTATTTGGGTTTAGGGAGCATGTGAGAGTTTCATTTAAGGTATAGGAGTGCTAGGATAGTTCTTTGACCCTCTCTTGAAGAAACATGTCATGTTTGTTGAAATGTTATGCTCAGTGTAAAATTTTGAAACATGTAAATGACAAATACAGAACTGCTAGCCTTGGTTAACGACATGGAGCCTAGTGAGACTCACTATAGAACACAGTCAGTGAGGAAACAACACCAAATTTCATAGGGAATGGTGAGACTATGAATTTATAAATATATGGAATTATAAAAAGAACACATGTTTTTGACATTTTAGGAACACCATCTCATCAAAAGAAAAATGTAGATGTGTAAATATTAAATGACCATACACACTAATGTTGGAGTTTATCAATATAAGATAATATTCACCAAGGCCTTTTGAGGCATGACTTTAATGATTTATTCAACAAAGAACTCTACAAAAACATTAATGAAAGACTTAATGATATATTTATCTAGCCTAAAGTATGAAGAAATAGCAATGATTAAGTATGTAGATTTGATTATTAATATAGTTTTTTTCTCTCCATATGTATATTCAATTTCATCCTTGTAGGGACTCATCATTAAATTTATCATATATATGATAAATATCTTATTTATTTTTTATTAAATGAAGATAGTTAATAGAGTCATGTTGATGAAAGAGATTTCACTATATGTCTTACTTGAGGATTTATGTTTTTTCTCTAAGGTAATTGGTGGTAACACTAATGTTGGGAACAAGAAGATAGTGGAGTCCTAATTTTATGGTGGTAGAGAATCACAAAAACAAAACACTAAATTAGTTAAAATTTAACCTTATCCCTGAGAAAATAATGTCTATTTTCATTATGCTTTGTTTGGTAATATTAATCAAGATTGAATGGAACCAGCTAATGTATATCACCAATGTTGTAATATAAAACATATTCATAATTTTTTTCATAGGTCTCCAGATTTGTTTACTATAAATACATCTAAAATCTATCATATATATTATTCTTCAATTTGCATGTCATACTGAATCTATTCTCATCCTCATTACTAAAAATAACTGGGTGATTCTAGAAACAACATAACTGATCAAGCAATGAAATCATATCTAGAAATAATGGAACAAGAGTTAGTGAGTTATAATATGAGTGACTCTGAAATGATTTTCATGAAATTAAAATTATGTCCTTCAACTATATGATGAATTAATCTTCTTAAATAAGCACGTATGAATGTTTTATTTGATATTAGTTCCAAATAATATTTTATTTATTTATGTTTCATTGATCTAATGTTATTTCATTTTTTTTAATGATTCCACATGGGATGAGTATCTATACATCTATCATATAGCGGGAAGTATGGGGATTTAAATGTGCATTATTTCATTAACAATCAACAGAGAAATGTTTTGATTAGAATTTTTAATGGACAATAATTTATTTTAGTTGATCATTGGAATATACTAATTATTTTCTTTTATTTCACATATCAATTTTAATAATTATGAATACATATTACATATTTTTTATTGTATGGTACATATTTTTAAAGGATATTTGGGATAAAATGTTCTAAAAGTAGTACCTTTATCCCCAAAATTAAAAAACATTTCATATTAATAAGTAGTTGTCACTATAGGGACTAATGAAATGATTGATACTTGAAACATTTTTAGTAATATGGATCAATATCCTGGTCTATTCCTAGATGATTTCCCTTGTTTTCTACCTAAAAGGGAACTTTAATTTTCAATTTATATTTTTAGGTAAAGATATTCCATTACATATATAATAAATAATTTAATAATTAGAGATAAAAGAGTATTGTATTTAGTTTTATGAATTGAATAATAAATGGTACATAAGACATAGTATATCACGTAGGGCTGATCCAGTCCTATTTTCTCAAGATGTAAGATATTTAATTATAAATATGAGTTGAAAATCATGAGTTTAATCATGTTTTTATAAATAATATATATCCACAAGTAGATATTGATAACATTTTTTATCAATTCAATGGAGACTAATGGTTCTATAAAATTTAAGTATACTCAGAGAATCACTAACTCTTGGAAAGGGAAGATGATTTTATAATGGAATATGTTAGGTGTCATTATTGTCAAAATTAATTTGTGTTCATTCTCTTTAGTCTTATGCAGAACTAGTAGTTTTTATGTAATTTAAGAATTTTTAAAGTTAGTGATAACTAGATAGGTTTGTTGTTGTAATTTTGGATGAAATTTTTTTGTATTCTTAAACTATAAAAGAACATGAAAAGAATTTATTTATTTCCATTAGAATTATTTATGATAACAAGTGAAATGAAAAAAATATGAAAATGTGATTTTTGGATAAAAGAAGTATTTTTTTCTTGGACATTTCATTTATAATAATGGAATATCAATAGACCCACAAAAAATAAAAGTTTATTTTTCTTGGAAACCACTGAGAATTGTATTTATTATACACATATTATTGGGCATAATATTTTACTATCATCACATTGTCAGGGAATTATCATGAATCACCAATCCTATGATAGAACTCATGATAAAGGAACCTCTATTCCATTAGAGTGAGCTATACCAACCATTCTTTTTTTGATCTTAAATAAAGGTGCATTATCACAACAATTTATATATTTATAGAAAATTTGAAGGGTTATATTGTTTTTTATTCATATGGATCTATACATTATTATGTTTTAATAAAATTAGATCATGTGGATTAGGATAGATAAAAATTATGATAAATAATTATTTTAACAATGAATTAGAAATGGTTATAGTGTCATATTCTAAGAAAACATAGCCTCATATTCTCTTCAGTGTCAATTTAACTATGTTAATAGAACATAATTGTTTTATATACAACTCGTTATAATGATATTTGATATGGTGGAAATGAATATGATATGAATAACTACAGATGTTCAAAATTGACTTCGATTATACCCCTAAAAAATTAATTTCATGGAAGATTATTTATATTAAAATTCATACATTAAATTAGAAAAAGAAAATTATGATCATTATTGTTGATGAGTATGAAACTACTTATGAAAATGGAGTGAATTGATTAGAATGAAGTCTAAATCATCAATATGTTAACTCAAATTCCTAAATTGGATTAAAAATTCAATGATACTCAATTATTGGATTCTGATTCCCTTACTATGATTTTGAAACTCAATGCTAGGGAGACACCTGATTAATGGAAATAAGATAAGATCATTTTTTTTCTTCATGGAATTTAAATTATTCAGTATTTTTAAGAGAAACGTTTTACTACTTATCACTACATGAAATAGGTTTTTAAATTTTGATTCAGATGATATATTAGACATTGTGAACTCATATATAGTGGGCTTTCTAAATAAGGAACATGGACGAGTGTATCTAAAGATGCCTCACATATTTAGAGTTTAAGGCTGAGCACCAACAACTAGCTATTATGTCAAAATCCTTCTTATAACTATCTAGAAATGGGGGAACATATCTATGAATTTTCTTACAATACTACCGATAGTGGTTCGAAAACATGTGTTTTCAGGGTGATTGTTGATCACATCACAATGATAGCTTAATTTATTTTTATTTTTTAATCACATATATTGAATATTATATAAAAATAATATATTTGTGAGAGAGTAAGGTTTCACGGTATACTAGTATTGATCATATCCAAATAATAATCTAATTTTACCTCCTGGATTTTGGCGATCAATATAGTTCTATTTGGCTACATAGTTGAGTGTGGAAATGAATTCTCATCCTCAAACAATTGAATAGTTATAATGAATAATCCAAATGAAAGTATATATGATATAATCATCTGTTTTATAATTCAAATTCCCATCAGTATATCATTTAATTTTAATGGACTTGTAATAAAATAACTGTTACAAGGTATTGAAACATATGAAACCATTTAAAAAAATATTTTCATCCTTGTTTGTCACCACGCTATTATGTAGTGATCATATGAACATCACAGTATGGACCTAGCCATGTTCATAAGAAGACTAAGAAAATTTAGATGACTAGGAAAAAGATTATGATGATGTAGAGTCATCATAAATCTTATACATATTTTCATCACCAATATCTATCATTTTATTTGGGATATCATGTGTTCTTTAATGTCCTTATAAGGATAAAGAATATATATTTTTGTACGTAATGTAAATTGGCTTAGTACATTAAATATTTTGAATTACTAGAATGTATTGGAAATATGGATTATTGATAATATTTACTATAGAAATTCTTCTCTATAGATAATGTATTTCAAGTATCCTAATTAAATAAGTACCATCCTGATCTTTACCATGTGTTTTGATAGGAAAAAATTGATCTTGTACCAGATGATAAACGGTTACACGTGTCAATATGGATTTCTTTATTGAAAATAGGATGTTTTATGGGTTATTTGAATATGTTTTTTGTATGTTTAATGTAGAATGGATAGATTAATGCGAGAACATGGGAAAATGGGAAATAGATTTTTTAATAATGGACTAAATTTTTTTGAAGAAACATATATATCAATATTTCTCGGGATTGAACTCCAAATTGTTTAGAAAATTTGATACCCCCAGAATGACATGTGTATTAATGATCTTATTATTTTGAATAATTCATAGATGTTTTATATAGGTTCATGGAACATTTGTGATATTATTTGAGGTTTTGGGAGTGTTTTCCCATTTATAGGTCCACCATTGGTCAGAACATGTCATAGTTGTGTTGGTCTTGGTGTGTTTCTATTCAACACGTGGAGGATGAAATGGGGAGTTGTTGGGGGAGGATGAAGTCATGGAACTTTAATATACATACTATTAATCATATCCAGTGAGGCCTCAACACACCATGTTCCAAAATGTGGGGACTATAAAACATCTTGGGATAGTGCACCAGGTCATGGTAGTTAGTCATGTTATCCTCCAATCTATTGAGCTAATAATGTCAAAATATTAATCATGGATCCACCATGCCATGGTGATAGTAAATTATATTTTTAATAGGTTGTTTTATGTTGAAATGTTTTTCATATAGAGTTATAGATCCATGTGTAATAATATTCATAGGTTTTTAATGTTGGGTTTTCGATGAAAATAGCCTCTTATAACCGTCTATTTCATACTTTTCAAGGTTTTTTTGGATCAAGCAATTTAGATTGATCCTTGGATTTATTTTTGAAGATCAATCATATATAAATTTGGGAGGTCGTTTATTGGTTTTTTATTTTTTTTACTCTCATTTTTTGTGTGTTTTCATCAATTAAGTGGAATAACTATCACTCTATTTTTTCTGGGATGGGAGAATTTTATTTCTAAACCCTCTTTCTGTTATATAAAATACAATATATATATATACATTGAATAGTTTGAAAATATTTTATTCAATTTCTTTAGTAAAATCCAACAACATTTTTGATAAATGGGTTTTCCCTCAAAAAATTTTGTTAAACCTTTGGAATGACTTATTTTTAATGTTTTTAGAGTAAAAGTTTTATTTTTATAATTTTGGGATATTTAAAAAAAATATTTTGGTTTTTTGAGATACATATTATGTAACATGGTCTTGGATAACATGGTTGTGTGTGTTTATATTTAATTTTACATGACCTTATTTATTATTCACAGTTCTCAATGTTAAACTGGAGAGGAACATGGTATTTTTTTGCCTTGTGATGGTAATTTGTAGGATGGGTCACTGATCACCTATATTGGGATTTTCATTCAACATTCATTTCTATTTGATTGGAAAACATCAGATGGGTATTCCATGTAGAATGAAAAATTAAAAAATTAATTTTTCTAAATTTGTTTCATATATAGATTTCATATGGTAAATTTTATTGATATTATCATCATATATTATATAAGAACATTGATATAACATGTTTATAGTTGAAGTAGAATTTTTTCAGAAGTATCTTGGGGATAACCAACTCGATTTGATTACTCTCCCCATTCATATTCCCATTTGTGAATATTATGATGTTATTTTTCATGAAATATATAATGGAAATGTATTATTCATCTCTAGGGGAGCATCATGATCCATGTTTCATAGGATATATTGTTATCTTGTAGTTTTTTTAGATTCATTGGTGTGGTTCCATATTTAGGTTTCCAAGTTGACATGTCCTCTATATTTCATGATTCAGTTGGTTTACCTTTCCTCTTTTACTATGATACTATTTATTTATAACATTTCCTTCAGGTTTTATTTTTTATTCTCATGCATCATATTTTTAGTTTGGTTGTTTATATGATATTATATAATTTTTTCTTTTGTGAAAATCATCCCCAAATTTGTTAATATGACCCTTCCAATTATTATCAACCATTGGTGTCTTGGTGACATCACCAAAGATCAGTAGCATTTACATCATGGCTAAAGGTAATCAGTCATGAGAGGATGTGACATTATGATAATTAATTATCACTAAATAATCCTCATTATATAAATTAGAGAAGGGTCATTATTTATAATTCTTTATATTGTGATACAATTTATAATACTTATATTAAAATTTTATGGGTACCAAAAGCATCATTAGCTTATTTAGATTGATGTAATGTTTTGAAGGTTCCACAAGATAATTTTTTATTATTTTTAATTTGGAAACATTCCTTGATAGTATATATAATTATAATATGAAAACACATAATGTTTATGAAACATGACAAATAAACATGAAATAATAAAATATTCAACATATATAATGGGGTTCAAATTACATTTGGAAACAAAACTAATGGAAAATAGAAGGATTACATGAGTTTTTTATTGATTCTACTATTATTAGTATATCCATTTATATTTTGGGTTTTCAATAAATTAATATTATAATTTCTCGATTACATTTTGATATTTTCATGCACTTTTAAAAAATATTAAATATCCAAATTTTAAATATTATTCAACTATTTATTTACCATATTAATGATAATAATTATTCTATTAATATGGATGATCTTAACCAATTTAAAATTATACATTTCAATGGTTTATAAAATTTTTCATCATCATGGAATAGATATCTTGGTTGTTGAAATATTATTCCTTTATACAAGATAGAAAATAATAAGAATATATTATAAGATCCTAATTTATTATTCAAAAAGAATTAATTTTCCAATAATTACATGAATGGATTGAAAAAAATAGAAAAGTTCATTCTTTTATATGATATAATCATTATAATTACTTAATATCTTAAGCATTTTATTTTTTCAAAATACAGTAATTTATCTATTTTTTGGAGAGAATATGTTTTTTTAGGAAAATGGATGTTTATCAACAATTATTATGGGTGAATTTTTTATCTCATAATAGAGAGGTATTAATTAAAATTTCAATATAAAATAATGTTTTTAAAAATTAGATGGGATTGAAGATATTTTAATAAGTAGTTATCATGTTTTACTATATTATAATAATAAATTAGTGATTTTTAATATAATGAATAGATATTAACTAAAAATATACACTATATGGACTCTATTAATGAATAAAATATCTGAATGAATGAAATAAAATATGAAATAAATAAATTGAATAATAGCCATTTTTAAAAATATTATTTTGTAAATTTTATAAGATTAATTTTACACTACTTTCTATGTGTTAAAAATAATTCTTCCAGTACAAATTAAGAGGAAGTCAACATATGAACTATGAAAAGTGGGAAAGACAATTTTCAGCTATATTGAGTTTTTGGTTGTAAATTGTTTATATATAACACTGGAGACACCATGTAAATGTTTTATGAAAAAAATAATTTTTTTAGGAAATAAACTAATAACATTGCATACCCATCCTATAAAAAAGGACTATAGTTGTTGAAGAATAATTACAGATTGAATCTAAGGATAAATTAATTTCATATGAAAAAACATATTGAATAGATTAATGTGGTCTTGGTATAATATAATGTTAATGGTTCAATCCCTTTTTCAATGATTTTGGAAGGAGATAATGTATTTGATGAGACAAATTGTATGATTTATCTACCTCGAATTTGGAAGACTCATAATGGTCACCCAGTTGAGAAAGTTATTAGATATGTTGATTATAAGATTCAAACAAGAAATTAATGTTGGAATATATATAGGAATTTATATTTCATTCCTAAAAGTTCAAAGATACTTCTTTAATGAATAAAAAAGATCATTATTTTGTTATTCATATATGAAAATTGTTTAATAATGAAGGTATTAAATTAGGAATCTGTCATGATTATTATAAAATTATTTCCATTGAGTTTAATTTTATTAACAAGTAATATAATTCTAGATATTTTTTTACAAATATTGGATGACATTTTTCACATTAATAAAGTCATGATGAACTAAAAAATATATTGTCAAATTTTTAAAGGTTCCTATATTAATCAGTTTGGACACCTTTATCTTATATAACTAACTGGTAATTAAAACAATATTATATAGATATAATGTTTTAATTCATATGAAGATTAATTTATTATGTTTTCGTTGTTAAATAGTCATAATGTTTTATATATAAGTATGGGACTCAATAAGTGGTTATTCTAATATTAGATATCTATATATTAGAACATTAACCCTATATTAGTTTGAGATGAAATCCCTATCTTTGTCTAAGATTTTTTTTTGAGATTGATACGGTTAGTTATAAATTTTTTGATGAAGTATTATATAATTAATTCTTAATTGGGTAGATATATGTGGATGATATATGACCAACCTGCACTATGTTGTTTCTTCCACAATGTTTTGGATCATATTATAAAATTATAATCCCCAAAAAACACTATCTTCAAATGAATATCATAATTGTAGTATAGGGTTGAACCTATAGGGACTACCTGGAAAGCTATTAACCTGGTGATTAGAAAATGGTTAAAGGATTACTCAGGTGATTCTCTTTTGTTTAGTTTTATAATAATTGTGTATGTTGGTTTATTTTATGATAATGAGTGGGATTGGGGTCAATTTTATAGATGATACAAAAGGTAATCATAACTATATCTTGGGATGGTCTTTTAGAATAGGCTCTGAAGTAGTAAAAACGTTACCAATTGGTTTTGGTCAAATGAATTGGATCTACAAAACCTAAAAATTATCCATTATTCTTGTGGAAGTCAACAACCAAGGGGCATATGGCTCAGCTTCAGGGGAATAATGAATAATAGGATATTAGTTTTTTCATGATAATCTCGTACTATGTCATGGTCCACCTATCATTATTCCATATATTCAGGATTTATAGAATAATTTGATTAACAATAAATGTAATAATAGTTAACAGCCTTAGGGTTAACTATGATTTTATTTAAGGATTCATTATGTTTTAAACAATTCCTACACTTGACCCGTAATCCTATAAAACTTTTCATGCATGATATTAAAGATATTATAAAGAAATGAAACTAGAAACAAGCTTTAAATAAAAATAAAAAACATCATACTCGATCAATATACAAATAAATAAATTTAAAATCAATAAAATAGAAACCTAAAAAAAGGAATAATAAAAGAAACATGTCAATTGATGTTGAAAGTAAAAAATAAGAATTGAACCAAAATTAAATCATTGAAATGTAATCCATAATCCATGGAATGATTTTTAGTAAAAAAATTAATAGTAAAAAAATTAAATTGTGGAACAAAAATAGTTCTTGAAGGATGCAAGGGAAAAAGTATGCATGAAAAAAGAAAATAATGGTTGTCCTGTGTTCTGTGCCTCCACTGGAATATATATAATCTGTAATACGTCATGCAATGTAAACGCTTCACTTCATGAGATTTCATTATGTTAAGTCTTCCACAAAACTATCATGATGTGTTAATGAAATGCATCTAAGAAAATCATTTCCAATAAATTCTATGGATTTTATATATCTCCTAGATATCATATCCTGAATATTTTGTGGGTTTAGAATTTGAAACATTTACATCTTATAATTGATTCACATCATGTATTAAATTATCCTAAAAGATTATTATATTGTATTAGTTTTATAGGCTGGAAATTGGAATGAATGAAAAACATGATTGAGGAATTCACAATGTGAACGTATTTCAAAACACTTATTGTGTAAATTTTTTGAATTTATAGTGGCTACCCTTTTGAGAATGGAGTTCTTATTTCATAAATATCTAACCAAATCCCAATTCATTATCAAATAAATAATAATTAGATCATAAATAAATGTATCCAACACACACACACATATATATAATTTTATTCTCAAATTTCCCCACACATTTACAATTTCTATTCCTTTAGAACAAAGTATCTCAATAACAATTACAGATTAATAAATATCTAAACGGAAAACATAAATTAAAACCAAAAAATTAATCTAAGATTCAGAAGAAAAAAAGTCACCTAGAATCAATTCTATAGAAAAGATCAGTCATTTTTGTTGGTTATGTTTGTTATTTTGATCAATTCCTCATTTAATTAAAATTTTATAGTTGTTTCTTATAAGTTATACACATATATAAATTTAACTCACCATGGATTTTCCATCAAGACTAAAGGTAAAATAAACTACAACAATTATCATACCATGAATACTTGTTCCAAACTATAAGATTTCATTTGATCAGACATATCCAGTCAATAAATATGAACACACAATTAAACATCAGGGATTCAATAATAAGACTCAAATGAATTTGCGGCTAAGGGTATGAGTGTAAAAAATTAAAATGTAGATTAAATGGGAGTTAAAACTATATACTATACTAAATTTTTATCTTGATTAATGGAAACAGATATTGTCTAAATAATGTAACCTCAACCATCATAAAAATTTATGCAGGTCCATGGATGTTTTGTAAAGTAAAATAAAAGTCTATTGTTACTTAATTATTTCAAAAATAATGTTCAGGATAGATCTCGCATCCATCAACATACCACATATGATTCGTCATAAGATTCACGGATCTAGTAATAGTGAGTTTTTACCATCCTAACATATAACCCATCTACCCCACAATTATTCAATAGAAAAATAATGGAATTATATCCAGAGTTGGGTAGGAATAAATAAAATGGGCTTCTAATATGACTCAATCTGAACAAGATTATTCATCGATTCCATATAATTATGAAGGATAATTGTGAGGTGGGATTAAATATTAATTTTTCAAAAAACACTACCTCAATCATTTTAATAATTCATTTATTCATCCATAACCTCAATAATATTCAAAGGAATGTTTTGACAGGTCTATATACCACAAGTATCTCTTAAGAAATATGCTCAGAAAAGACCATTGCAATGTAAGGAAAGAATCTTCTAAGAAATTCAAATAAACAATATATGAAAAAAATTGGGATAAAACTGGTTATAATTCCATTGAAAGAAATTAAAACATACAGGATACAAATTAAACAAATAAACAGATCAGTTATTCTGAATTTATAAGTAGGAATAAAATTATGATTTTATAAATTCCCAACCAAACTTTTGATTTTATTTTAATGGGGGAAATTAAATTTCATGTTAAAATAAGATTTAAATGAACAATATACCCTGGACTAATGAGAAAAATACAATAATTTTGGTGTTAATAAATTAAAATAATTAATGAATCCCCCGGACTAAAAATGAAATATTGTTCATACTATTCCATAAAGGAACATGGTAGAGAAATAAATAATAGTAATAACATATTGGAGATAGAAATTAATAATTTAATGTAAGTAATTATGATATCCTTGTAATGGGGGTTAGGATATATGGAAAATACTGTATATCTATATCATACTTGGAATCTGTCAAAAATGTTTAAAAGAAACAAAACTTCACTAGATAATCTATTAGCACATATTATATGACCAAAATGAATGTTGTAAGATAGAAGGTGTACATGGTAGTCCGAAATAAATAAAATATTATATCATAGTGAGAGGAGAATATTATAACATAGTAATAAAGGAACTATGAATAAAATTATATAAAAGGAATGAAATATTCTAATGAATTAAAAAAACTAGATTCCTCCAATAAATCTCTAATATGTTGTTATCATCTAAATGGATAGACTAGTATCAAGCATAGGGGTCCATCAGTTCAAGTGTCAGCTTACTTTTACAATAACCAATAGTTGTATTCAATTGATCATGTGGGTGATATGTGAGGTTTACCACCACATGAATGGGCTAAAAGAAGATATCATGTAGTGCTTGTGAAATCTATGTAAGATGTGTTGCAGAATCCTATAAAATTATGGAGATAGAGCTCCTAGGGTCGTACCAATAAGTCTTCAATCATGGAATTAAACCATGTAGGACACCATATAGTTATATAATAGTCTCATCAATAACCATGAATGATGTAGTGGAGTAAGATATAGATAAATGAATACAGATGTAAGAATGATAATTGGTAATACAAGATGTAAAAAATCATACCTCATCCACTGTATGCATTAAATGATAAAACCACCAGTGTACATGTATATTTCCACATCGATTTATTTTGTTTTTCATTATTTTTAACTGACTATTTTTCATGATATGTTTTAAATAATAGTTTTGACATTGGTTTTCGTAAAATTGAAATATAAACATTAAAAAACAGGGCTCTTAAGGGGAATAAAATTTTCTTGTTTATATTAAAAAACATAATATGAAAATATATTTCAATGTGAGTTTTAATCTAAATCTAGTGTGGAATATATCAAATCAACATTTCATCATAGGATTTAAAATACCAATGTGGAATGTTATATTATGTTGAATGTGTGAAAATTTCTTCAAAATATTAATGTTGGTTTTTACAAAATTCCAATGATGATAGTCCAAAACCAAAAATTTCATAAGACATTCAATATTAGTTCTTAAAAGAAAGAATGTTGAATGACCATTTCAATATCATTTTTTAAGAGTAATAGGCATTGAAATTTATTTTCAGATCTGTATTCAACACTGGTTTTTACATATAACTAACATTGGTTTAATTCAACATAGGTTTTTAAAAAATAGCATTCAATGTTGGATATTTTTAAAAAAGCTAATTAATTTAATTCCCCTAGACTGATAACCGAAAAAAAATAATAAAGTGAAAATAAATCTAAATACCAATTCCTTAAAACATTTTTCACATCCTCTAGGTCAAACTTCCCTTTTGAATCTATAAATACTTATAATGTATTCTGTAATCCCACCCAATGAACTCCCTGCAATTTGCAAAGAAGGTATAAAAAGATGGAATATTGAAAAATGTAACAGAATAATCCAACTAACCATGTTTTCTATGAATGAAAAGATAGAATATTAAAAATGTAATATTAAACATAAACATCTATTATAAAAAAATAATATGTTTTTGAACACATTTTATTTTAAAAATGTAATATTAAAGGAATAATTTAAAACAATAAATCATCAAAAGTAAAGAAACTTAATAAAATTTAAATTTAAATTAAACAACATGATAGGTACACAAATAATTTTATTCCAATGGGGTTTAGAAATAATAAATAATACCTTATTTGTATATAACATAACTAATTTAAAAATATCAATACATGACTATTTATTTTAAATACTATTTCATAAATTCATATAAATTCGCATCTACCTATATACTATAATATATAACTCAGTTAAATTTATCTATAAAATGTATTACATGAGAAAATTTTATGTTTTTAATCTATAAATTAATAAAATATAGAAAGACCAAAATGAATAAAAATTTGTATTTTTTGGCCATTAAATTAAATATTAGACCATAATATACCAACATTAATTAATTAATTGTATTGTTACTAATATTTTAAACATTAAATATAATAAACATACCTTAAAATTTAAATGATATACTTTTTTAAAAAATTTATTTAGAACAAAATTAGAAGATGGATGAGTTCTTCATTTGTATATGACTCGACCTTAGTGAAAATACACAATAAAAATTAATTTTATAAGATTAAAAATAAAATATTATGATATAAAACCTAAATTTTTTAATATAACTAACCCTTATCAAATCCAGTATTTATAGATTTTATGATTACCTCAAACAATAATATTAACACAAAATAATTGTATTACACCCTAAATTTTTTATGATGACACTGTAATTTTGATACTTTAATTTCAAAGTAAAAAAAATATATATAATAAATATATATATACTATCTAACATAAAATCTATTTACAAATAATTTCAATTAATTGAATTTATTCTTCTTCTATATCGACTATTGGTCATTTTTAAACCTATTCCATGACCTATATTTTAATATATCAGTTATAAAACCATATATGAAAATAATGATTAATATAAAGGAACTTATAAAATATAATATAAATAACTTGTTTATCAATTTTCCAAAATATATATGTAGTCCACATAATACACTAATTTAAGAAAAAGAACACCCATGTAAAATGAAAAACAATATACCAATTAAAAGAAGAAAACAATTTATATAAATACTCATTTCATTAAATGTTATTAAAAGTGACATACCTAAAATATATGAAACATATAAGAAAATGTAAAGTGAAAAGATTTAGAAAAAATTGAATGTACAATTACACCTTTTTTACACTTTAAATAAAAGAGACATACCTAAATATTCAAATGATTTTTTAGTGTAGTTATATTTTTATAAATCCCTAACCCTTTATATATTTGATGATAACCCAATAAATATAAACATAATTCAAAAACATAAAGAATAAAATTATTTTATAACTACTTAGTTTTTTATGTTAATTAAAATGGATATACCTGATAATTAAAATCACAACCATACATAAAAAAAGTTTTCAAATAAGCTATAAGTATGGGTAAATTTATCATTTATATATGACTCAATATTATTGAAAATCTACATTAATAATGACTATGATAATATTAAAAACAATATATTTTTTTATAAATCCTGAAATAATTAATATAACTAATCATAGTAAATTCAGCCATTGTCCAGTTTTTGTATTATCTCATAAAATAATCTTATACCATAATTACCACATTCCACCCTTCGTTTTTGTTGATGACACTATAATTATGAAAATTTTAATTGAAAATAGAAACCAACCCCCCCACACACACACACATATATATATTACGTAAACCAAATATTAAATAATATAGAATATATTTACCATTACATCAATCTATGGGATTGTATTTGGATACATTATTGACAAGTGATATTTGTTAAACATTTTCCATGAGCTTTATTTTCATATATATCAACTAAAAAAATGTATAAATAACAGGAATCAAAAATAAAGAACACATAAAAATAATAAAATTTAAATTTCCATCTACGTGATTTTTTTAAGAACACATCCTAATAAAGAAAAAAACCAATAAAATATGCATTCAATTGGGAAGAATATTTATAAAATCTAATGACATTTATAATATAAAATATTGGTAATTAATGATATTAAAATGAATATTAATTAATAATTATCTTATGATACTACCCATCAAGTAATGAAAAAACCATCACATAATCTCTATATTTGATAATCTATTGTGTGTATATATATATATGGAAATATAGTAGGATTTTTCAAAAATTACACATCATTTAAAAGAATTTTATATCTACAAGACCCTAAACACCAATGGTATCATTTTTAACAAGAATTTTGTGTAGATACCAATTTAAATATGTAATATAGTAAGTCACATGAAATCATTTTTTTTATAAATAGAAAAACTAAAACATAAGTTCACTAACATAGAAAAAAACGGCAAAATATGCATGTTGTGCTCATGAAAAGAACCAAATCCAATTTTTTTTTTCAAAATTCTAAATTTATTGTCTCTTACACATATATCAGATGTCATTTGAAACTATTAAATAAATTTCATGGAAGATGAATGATAGGATAATCATTTTAACCCAACAGAAATCATAGAAGCATCTAAAGTTGATCATTCTATAAATTATTTATTATTTTGTTCTAATTAATTTGATTTTAGATACTCTCATTAAATCTAAATGTATTAAAATGTTATAAGGATTTTTTAATCATATATAAATATTATTTAAAAAATAACACTTAGCTCATATGTCAGATAATGAAGAATGTTATCAGACCAAATAAAAAATGAACTTTAAAATCATCATCTCTAGTAACCTCCTGGGTAAGCAATGATAGTAGAATAACTAGATCCATAATATTATATTATGATATTCTTACCAAACCCAATTCCATAGGTTTCTAGTTCATGGAATCCCCCAAAATACGTATGAATCCATATGATATAATATGTATAAGGGGATCTCAATCATATATCCCAAAATATATGGTTTAGTCTGAATGAGGATGTGGAGTATTAGAGTAGGTAGTCTAGCTAGATTGCATAGGTTTTGTAAGATGTGTAGGATGCACAAGATACATAGGTTATAATTTTCTCATAAATTGTTCGGACATATCCAACACTATTAATTGAATTTTGTCACTCATGGATCATTTCATGTATTTCATCTCATATTTTAGTTAATCTATATCAATTTGTATTGATTTCTTACTTTGCAAAAAAAAATTCCTTACAGTAACACATACCTCATATCCTCTTACATGATTGAGGAGTTTTGGAATTATTAAAGGAGTATATTGAATTTCTATCATTTCCCCATGAATAAAAGTTCCCAACACTAATTTATCCTGAATTTCATCATCAAATGAAAAATTAAATTGGCATAATACTGCAATTAATTTAAAAAATACAAAAAATCGTTGATAATAAAAATTAATCTCTTCATTTTTTTCATCTACTTTCATAGATTTCCTGGTAGCATACTTTTCATTTTTTCCCTTCTCCCATTTCCATATTTAATTGCGATTGGGGGAGATGGAGTAACAAATTACACTTCATCTTAATGACTAATTTACTTATATATTAATGCATCATGCTTTTAGGAAATAATTTTCTCTTATGATAAATGTTACCCTAAACTTGTAATGAATTAGGGTATAAATTCTCTAACCTATATCCTAATAAGATCTCCTGGAGTCCTATTATATAAAAATGAAGTAGTTAGTAATCCTTTAATATACAATAAATATTATAATATAAAATAATTATATGACCATAAATGTTTCATTATGTTTTGTAGCAAAAAATTATTTCCATATGTCTGCATCTAAAAATCAACAATTTTGGAATGATTTTTCATTACTTATCTTCCCAAAAATATTATTTTTCATCAATTTTTTTTTGAAATACCTCCATCAGACCATATTTAAATCTAGAAAACATTTTATCATTTATTTCCTTTCTTCAAAATTGAATGTCATCTACAAAAAAATAAATTAAATATTATCAATTTAAAATATAAAATATTCAAAAAAATGTAGTAAATATAAATCAATATAGTTATTTTACCATTATAGACACCAAAAAAATGCTCTTTCCCCATCTTTTTTGTGAAATTCTAATCAGGATATAAAATTATAACCCTATAACTTCTCTACATGGTGATATAACTGGTAAAATCTATTGATTTAAGCTACTTGTGTTATTATTATCCTCAAAATTAATTTTTTATATTTTCCACGGGAAGGTGACTATTTTGGTAAATGTTTAATCTCACATTTACCAACACCGAAAATCTATTTCCTTGTAAAATAATGATAAGACTCCTCTGTTGGAGGCTCATTGGAAGGACGTTCATCAGTAGTCCTATAATTATATTTTTATGAATTAAAACATTAATTTTCGTAAATAATAATAGTACTAAGTATTTAAAAAAATTTAATAAATAAATACTCCTTGTAAAATGTTCATCTACCAATGTTTTTATCAATAAAATAGTGAAATATAAAAAAATTCGGGGTACTTGCATATTATTATAATAGCGAGTATTTAAAAATAATGTTTTAAAATATATTTTTCTAAAAACATAGAATCACACATTTTTACATTTAAAAATTAGAATAATTTTTCAAGTTTATTATCCAAAAATATATGAAAGTTAAACTATAATATATAAACATGAATTTTAAAAAATAGAAACATTTAAATTTTTTTAATATCAATGTTAAAAAAATGGTTTATATCTAGGTAAATTAAACCAAATCATAAGGAATAATGCCTGAGATTCCCATAAAAAAATTTATCTATGACTATTGAAAAATATATTTTACACAAAAATCCTATAAATTATTAATAATTAATAATTAAATAACAAATAATTAATAAAATGTAGATTTTACGCATGTAAATTTCAAAAAATGAATAAAATATAAATATTTACCTAAATAATCCGGAGAATAATTTACTATTCCCCCATATCCCTTCTTCTTGATCATTTCATTCAACCTAGAATATTTCAGCATTATAGTCAATGTTATAATCCAAAGTTTATGAAATAGGCAAAAAAGACACTTATAAATCCCTAACAACATCATCACCCTCATCACCCATATGAATTATTTTCCCTTAAAAATTAATGACAACAGATCATTCAATTGATCAGTGACATAAAAATGTTTATTTTCATGTGGCGCCATGAAAAATAGTTCCTCTTAGCATCTAAATATTTTCAAATCAACCAGTGTAAATCTTTAATCATCACATTTCACAAAACTATTACTATCAATATAGTTAAACTTAAACACTATGAATCAATATTTTGTACAATAAATTTTTTATATATCCCCATGATGTCCAAAATATGATGTTAGCACAGAAATTGGGTTTTTATATATTTCACTCAAAAAATGCAGTGCTTTAGTAACAAATATTACCCCATTATATTGAATGATAATCTTGTAATGCTGATTCTTTTAGTAAAATATTTTCCTATTAATATCAACAAGAGATGATGTGATCACATTATGAGATGGTCCCCCAGGAAACCAATTTAATGTTTCTAATATAGATATATCATTAATGGATTTCTCTTTAATCCATGAATAAAATGTTGTTTTATACACAATAAGCAGCCAATTTTAATTTCATTTCATATATCATACCTTCAATTCAGCAATTTGTGATTATATATATGGTTGAATCATTTCTTTATTTTTCAAAATATATAATTTTCAATACATCACTTCATCATATGGAATGAAATTTACCATTAAGACTTGAATCCCTTCACATTCACAGTCAACTATCATATGTCAAGATATATAAGGACTAATATTCTCCACCTCATACAAATAATCATCACATAAATCAATAACCTCTTTTGATGCATATTTTGGAAGAATAGATGCA
Source organism: Viscum album (assembly GCA_963277665.1). Lineage (NCBI taxonomy): Eukaryota > Viridiplantae > Streptophyta > Magnoliopsida > Santalales > Viscaceae > Viscum > Viscum album. The sequence goes on along the minus strand of OY728148.1, from coordinate 1,344,971,871 downwards.
ATTGGCTGATCAGTATTTTTATCATATCCCTTAAAAAATTTATATAACATTAAAAAGAGTTTATTTGAAATATATAAATATAGCCATATATTCTTATCTCACACAATAGATAAATTACCAAATGAATCATTATATAAAAAAAGTACATGTGGGAAATACATTTCCAGTTGAAAAAGTATAAGAACATCTTTGTTATATAATAGATATAAAAAATTTGGATTAACAATTTTTCTATAAATGAATTTGAAAAAATTACATAACCTAATGATAGTTGTAACACCCCAATCATCCACGGTACATTTCCCTTCGAATAATGCAATGGCGTGCATTGTACGCAACTTCGAGATTCTAACACACCACAACCAATCAAACTAGCCCTTATAAATAGTAATACCTAATTTTTGAAATTTTATAAATTCTATATCTCAAAATGGACTTCATTTTTTGATTCAGAATATTGAATTTATCCTAGAGTGAAATTTTGGGACTTTTCGGATAACTTTCATATTTTGATGAATAGTTAAAATTACTAAATTTTAATTAAAAACAACTTTTTTAATAAAAATAATTAATAGTGATAAATTATGAATTTTAGTGGGTTTAATGTATATTTAGAATATATTTTTACCATGTAATACAATGTGGGTCATTGAACATAATTTCACATTTAAACCAGACATAAACAATTGTCAATCTTTTGATATATATTGTTTCTTAAAAACACGCTATTTGTTGTGACAGCGGGAATTAATTATAAAATTAATTAATGCAACTTATATGTTTAGAATTTTTTAAAATAGACATCATTTTTGAATTTGGAATATCAATTATAGCTTAGGGTGAAATTTTGGCATTGTTCTGAAAAACTTCAATTTTTGATGAATAGTGAAACTACAAAGTGGTAGTTAAAAAACTGAATTTTTCATAAAACATAATTTTACCGCTTCTGTGAATGGAATTTTGAAAATCCGAGAGACACGGTTAATATCAAGAAGTAAAATGTGGTTCAATGAGATGAAAATAATTTTTGGTGAATAGTAACTTTTTAGTTTTATTTACCACGGTTAAAAGTAAATAGGGTAATTAAGGGTAAAAATGATATTAATATTACCCTAAAACATGTCCTAATTCTATTGGAAAAGTGTATCTCTACCAAAAACAACCTTAGAAATAAACTATTATCATTTAGGTCCACTTGGATTAGATTAGGATATTTATTATTATTTAATTCAAAGAAGAGTTAAAAGAGTTAAAATCAAAGTGTATTTACTAAAACATTTTTAATATAGGGTTATACATAAGAGAAATTCGATTGTAAATATTCATTAGAAAGATAATAAGATTTCCTACATAATTATATTTTATTTATAATTTTTAAACATTAAATAAGTTAATATATTTATGACACAATGATGATGCAGTAATTACCATAATAGTGAACAATTAGAATAATTGATATTTTAAATACCCAAATAAATATAATTTGAGACTTTTATGGAATTACAATAATTTTCAAGGTTAATATGACATATTAGGATTTATTTAATTAACATTCTTCGAAGTAATCATTCTGTTATGTGTTCCACAAAAATCAACTATTGAATTGTGTCAAAATTGACATAAAAGAGTTTTTAAAACAAATATTATATTATTAATTGATATTAAATTCCTAAAAATCTAAGGTTCGGCCAAGAGACTTATATCATGATAGTTTCATCATTAATGGACCACTTGGGGGTCTCTTGGATGTATATGGTATGATTATTAACCATATAATATAAAACTACAAAGAGACATTGTAAAAGTGAAACTAATTAACTTAGAGTTAATACTTAAAGATAAGGTTAATATAATGACCCAAACTTGTCTAAATTATATTTGATGAATGGTTTTCGACCTATAACCACCTTAAACTTTGAATAATCAACTTTTTATCCATTAGAAACCGAATATGAATTTATTATAAATTAATATTTCTAGCTTTTCCAAAGGTACCCCTCACCCCTCTTATAAAAGGGCACACCTCCTTCTCATTTCTTCACACCTTCAAAGCCTTTTGGTTCGGCCAACCCCTGCCCAAATACTCTCTCAACTTCCCTCACTACAACCTAGAGGCCTTAGTTTGATCATAAAGTCAACCTAAGGAGCCCTTTTGATCAAATCAAAAGGAAGAAGCCGAAGAAGAGGCAATGTTTTCACCACCCCTTTTCAAGTTCCATTCTTCTTCCACTTCTTCTTTCATTGTTATTACCATTATAAAATAATAACTCCTGTATCATATTTATACTGTGATGTTATTATAAATATGGTACAACCATATTCATTATTCTATCCATCCTTTGAATAACATGTCACCATACGTGCGTACGTACGGCTTACCGTCTCCACGTTGTGGTGTAATTGTTATTTAATATATTATTATTTTAATGGGTATAATAATAATGTGTAACTCTAGTAAAAAATAAATATAAAATGATAATTATTCTGTATATATTATATACCATCCAATTATATATTATTTTAATATCAAAAGAATGATATTGTCGCTCGTGCGTACGTACGGACTACCGTCTCCACAAACGCGATGAGATTCATTCTCCATCATATCCATTCAAATATAATTATAATTTGATGATTTAAAAATAGTATCTAAGGACTTTATATCATTATGAATATAAATAATATACATCCCATTAATAAAGAATATGGATCACATAACAAAGAATATAAAGTAAAATGAACCCGTTAACACCCGAAATGACGATAATTCTAAGATATTATTAACAAATCAATGTTAAAAGATCATATATGATATAATATTAAAGTAAATGATTATTTTATAATTCAATAACAATTATTTCACCATTATAAAGGAGGTTAACCAACCTTCGACCAAGGAAAAAGTACAAAGTAAGGGGTTTCTTATCTCACTCTTAATTTCGTGAGAATTCCATTGTTCACCACTTATTTATTGCATATGGTGTATGTGTGCTGCCCATGATTGTATTCATTGTGTAATATACTTTAATTTATGGGTATCAACATCATCATTTTATGATCCTACTTTCATGGGTGCATGTTTCATAAGTTACCAAATCGATAAGGGAATTTGAGATTTCAATTTCCACTCATTCGGCTTTACGCATATTTCATTGATTATATTACTCCAAGATTATGTGTGGAATCACTATTCATTTTATTATGTCATAATTTACACTCACCTTCCTATGGATATACGTTTTATACACATAATCACTCCATTTATAATTTCTGAAGTCATCTATATGAATTTGATAAGAGTAATTTTAACTCATTCTCCATTTGTTGAGTTAAACATCCAATTCATTGGTGTTGTTTTTACAAGATTATGTGTTAATTTCCTTTGATTGTTTTACACAAAATATCCAATCATATTTAGTGTATTTATATTTGTCACACATAACTATGTCGTTGATTTATCCTTAACCTCAGTATACGGCCTTTATGAGAGATTTCATCTCAACTTAAATTCCATTGAGACTTCTTTGTTGTTATACACCAAATCACTTTTATGTGGTGTATATAATGTACTTTGACATAGTATATCATGAATATCTTTATTCTCATGATATTACAAAGTTTTGATTACCTCAATTATTTGTATTCAAGTGTATCTCTTTTGGTTAGAATCTCTATCTAAAATACCATTTTTAAATGTTTTAAAGACTTATTCATCTAAATCTTTCTCATTAATGTCAATGTTTTAAAAATGGTTTTATGGATTTATTTATATGGAAATTAATGTTTAGAAATTAAAACTCCTTTTAAAATGTTTCAAAGTGGTATGGGACACTTTGATTCAAAAATCTATTTTTAAATGGCTTCTTGACAAATAGTGTGACTTTTAAATGATTTCAAGAAAAGGGGGATATTTCTCTCAAATAGTTTTGATGGTTATTTTAATCTATGTCAACATCCTTCATTATTCTTGATTGAGGTTAATGTGATACAATAAAATCTTCCATATTGTATCGAATGAGTTATGTTTGACTGTGGATGTGCGATTTTTATACCATTCATTGTTTTTGGATAAAGTATTGACATTTCGTATGCTAGTTTTAATACGAATGTTTATGTTATGTTTAAATCTGTTCATATGAGAAATGCATTGGACTTAATAAGTGACGGGTGGAGCCCTCTATAGCTCCTCGATGCATCGGTAGGTCTCATGAGACAAACTAGTGTCTTGGCACAAGGCCATGGAAAAATCTTATTTGTAGTCTTGGCACGAGGCCTTGGCTATATAGTTATGATAGTCTGGCATTATGCATTCCATCATTATGAAAGTGTTTATTGATATTGCATGTGATCATTCGACTAGTAGAATATCCATGTGAGTAAGTAAATGGCATTATTTCATTTTACCTTTTCCATTTTATGCTAAAGTTCATGTTTAAAAGGCTTTGTTTTAGTTATAAATTGCCTTAAGTGTTTATGCTTATCTATGAAAGCTTCTGCTATAATGTTATCCTTACTGAGCATCTGAGCTCACCCCTTTCAATGTTTTATTTTCCCAGGATTATGAAGAAGTAATTTATGAATGACCTGCAGGGATAGTATGATGGGATATGAAGACAAGATGTTGTTGTAGTTTTTTTTACCCTATGATGTAATATAAGGCTTATGAATATATCTAGTGTTTCCAAGACTACTAAACTAATCGGTCTTTCGAGACTTGATCCTTTGTGATCATGCCAATGTTATGTAATAATGCACCGACTCTGGGTATTTAGGGTCGGGGCGTTACAGTTGGTATCGGAGGAAGTTTAGTACAAACCTTGGAAGCTAGATTTAGATAAACTCTGATTAGAGCACGTAGACCTAAGATGAACTTGAAGGTTTAGTATAGAAGAACTTCCTAGAATTTTGGTATTGTAGAGATTTTGTGAGTTTTCCGAGCAATACATCCCTGTCTAGATACGAGCAGGTAGAGGCGGCTCCGGCACATATGTACCTAGGGGTAAAACCCGAAAACACCGCTTTGAGCTAGACACGAATGGGAACTGGTGCACGACAATGGGCCTTGCTGCACTCTTGGTTACGACACTCCCGGGGGATATGCTTAGGATAATTTACATTTTCTTTACAAACCGATTTATGTAATATATATATATAATATGAGAGTAAATGACCTTGGTTAATCCTAATATATTTCAAATTGAGAATATGGTGACATTTTAATCTCTAAATGATTTTACGACTACTGTTACTCACATAGTGCTTTCTGGTTTTAGTCAATGGATGGATTCCAAGGAAGTCATAGTGTCTTTGAGAATGATGTACAAGGTGGGAACGGTGGTGGCAATGAGCAAAAAAATGGTATGTTGATAGGCGTAAAAGATATCGTCTTTATGCCAAATCAGTTTTCGAAAAATATGATCAACAACATATATATTAACCAAATCCCAGACTCAATAAGGAAGAGAAAGGTGATGAATGATAAGAGCTCCAGCAATGGAGACCATGGAGAAAAGAACCCTCAATTTTCATCATGCAGTAAATGTGGAAGGAGACACCGAGGAAAGTGTCTCAATGGGACAACGAAATGCTTTACGTGCGGGAAGGAAGGACATAAAGTGAAGAATTGCCAAAGAAAAATGAAGAGTATTATGGATGAATATAAAAATGGTTCCAAGAGTCCATTTACAGTCATTTTCCGTAAATGTAGGGGACCTGGCCATTACCCGAGTGAATGTCCTATTCTATAGGATATTTTCTTGGTCAAAGAAGAAGCTATGTGGAAATAAATGGTTGGATAAATGTTTAAAAAGTATTATCACTCCTTGTTGATGGGTTTACTTTGGAATAATTTTCTCTTTGTAACCCCACAGTTTTCCATGTGAGAATGATATTTGAGGAAGAATTGTCTCTTATCTTGTGGATATTGGTATAAATAAACATTTGGTTTTATATGATCATTGGGGTTTGAGAGAATTATATGTTATTATAATTTGGGATGAAAATGCAAGGTAGGATATAACATTTGTGGTTAAATTATGTTATTTTGAGGAATTTATCTCATTTTGGTAATATTATAAAATATAGTTTTTGAAAAAGGACAACACGTAGACCGTGTGACAGCCCGTCGTGTCAGACAAATCTGTGGGAATCAAACCCACAACCAAAGTGCGATTGGGATTTATCGCCTACCACTGGACTACGTGAAGTCCCTAGTTAGTGTGACTATTTTTTTTTGTTAAATGATTTTATTGATCAATAATATGTTGATTTGGGTTCTTATGTCTTATCAAATGAATACCCTTAGTATAAGAAAATGATTTGGTGATTAAGTGATAAATTTTATTTTGGAAGATGTTCACTTTGTTGGGAACACTATATGTCCAAGGACAATAGAATACTATGGGATGTCATTAGAGGAGTAATGGTAGATTTTTATCTATGTTTTTATTGTGGGTTTATAATGATTTGGGTTATTTATGGAAATGATTAGGTTAATTACTTTTAAGTATGTGACTTTAAGAGTAATTAATGTAATTTGGAGATACAATTTAACATGGAAGACTACATTCTTAAAAAGTTTTGGTTTTCAGTATTGGTTTTGATTATATTAAAGGATTCTAAGGTCAATTTATTATTGAATGGTATTTATTTAACTTTGGGGTATTGTTGGTTTAGTTTTAGAAATTAAGATTAGTGTTTATTTCTCTCAAAAGACAATGTAAATATATAGTTCATCCTGCATGGATCATGTGATTCTATAGAAGTTTATTCTAGCCCTTCCAGTGTGACCAAGTCTTATTGAATACTCATCTTTTAAAAAAAATTGAGTTAGTGGTGGAAATTTACTAAAGAATGAAACTCTAATTAAAATTAAGTATATATCTTTATATTCTTATTCAATATCATAAATGAATTCCTCATCCTTATGTAATGAAACTTAAAACAAAAAAATGTTATCCATTTACTTTCCTACTAGGAGACTAATGGTCGTTTGTCCCAACACAAGTTTGTGGTGTTCTTATTGTTAACTTTATCCTGATCATGATTTCTATCCCTCTCCATCAGAACATGACACTTAGTTTATCATCCATATCCATGTTTTCTTACATGGAATCCGGGTATGGGTTATCTTGGTTGACCATTATACATCTTTTTCTTTCTTTTAAAGTGATAGTTTTATTGACTCTTTTCTGATGTGGGACTTTACATTATATTCCCAAGAACAATTATAAAAATTTTGAGGACGAAATTTATTGAAGGAGGGGAGAATGTAACACCCCAAGATTCCATGGTACGTTTCCCCTAGAATAATGCAATGGCGTGCATTGTACGCAACTTCGAGATTCTAACACACCACAACCAATCAAACTAGCCGTTATGAATAGTAATACCTAATTTTTGAAATTTTATAAATTATATCTCTCAAAATGGACTTCATTTTTGGATTTGGAATATCGAATTTATCCTAGAGTGAAATTTTGGTACTTTTCGGATAACTTTCATATTTTGATGAATAGTGAAAATTACTATATTTTAATTAAAAACAACTTTTTTAATAAAAATAATTAATAGTGATAAATTATGAATTTGAGTGGTTTTAAAGTATATTTAGAATATATCTTTACCATGTAATACAATGTGGGTCATTGAACATAATTTCACATTTAAACCAGACATAAACAATTGTCAATCTTTTGATATATATTGTTTCTTAAAAACAAGCTATTAGTTGTGACAATGGGAATTAATTATAAAATTAATTAATGAAACTTATATGTTTAGAATTTTTTAAAATATACATCATTTTTGAATTTGGAATATCAATTATAGCTTAGGGTGAAATTTTGGCATTGTTCTGAAAAACTTCAATTTTTGATGAATAGTGAAACTACTAAGTGGTAGTTAAAAAACTGAATTTTTCATAAAACATAATTTTACCGCTTCTGTGAATGGAATTTCAAAAATCCGAGAGACACGGTTAATATCAAGAAGTAAAATGTGGTTCAATGAGATAAAAATAAGTTTTTGTGAATAGTAACTTTTTACTTTTATTTACCACGGTTAAAAGTAAATAGGGTAATTAAGGGTAAAAATGATATTAATATTACCCTAACACATGTCCTAATTCTATTGGACAAGTGTATCTCGACCAAAAACAACCTTAGGAATAAAATATTATCATTTAGGTCCACTTGGATTAGATTAGGACATTTATTATTATTTAATTCAAAGAAGAGTTAAAAGAGTTAAAATCAAAGTGTATTTACTAAAACATTTTTAATATAGGGTTATACATTAGATAAATTCGATTGTAAATATTCATTAGAAGTATAATAAGATTTCCTACATAATTATATTTTATTTATAATTTTTAAACATTAAATAAGTTAATATATTTATGACACAATGATGATGCAGTAATTACTGTAATAGTGAACAATTAGAATAATTGATATTATAAATACCCATATAAATATGATTTGACACTTTTATTGAATTAAACTAATTTTAAAGGTTACTATGACATAATAGGATTGATTTAATTAACTGTTTTTGAAGTAACCATTCTGTTATGGGTTTCACAAAAATCAACTATTGAATAGTGTCAAAATTGACATAAAAGAGTTTTTAAAACAAATATTATATTATTAATTGATATTAAATTCCTAAAAATCTAAGTTTCGTCCAAGAGACTTATAGCATGATAGTTTCATCATTAATGGACCACTTGGGGGTCGCTTGGATGTATATGGTATGTTTATTAACCATATAATATAAAAATACAAAGAGACATTGTAAAAGTGAAACTAATTAACTTAGAGTTAATACTTAAAGATAAGGGTAATATAATGACCCAAACCTGTATAAATTCTATTGGATGAATGGTTTTCGACCTATCCCCACATTAAACATTGAATAATCAACTTTGGATCCATTAGAAACCGAATATGAATTTATTATTAATTAATATTTCTAGCTTTTCCAAAGGTGCCCCTCACCCCTCTTATATAAGGGCACACCTCCTTCTCATTTCTTCACACCTTCAAAGCCTTTTGTTTCGGCCAAACCCTGCCCAAATACTCTCTAAACGTCCCTCAATACAACCTAGAGGCCTTAGTTAGATCATAAAGACAACCTAAGGAGCCGTTTTGATCAAATCAAAAGGAAGAAGCTGAAGAGGAGGTTATGTTTTCACCACCCCTTTTCAAGTTCCTTTCTTCTTCCACTTATTCATTCTTTGTTATTACCATTATAAAATAATAACTCCAGTATGATATATATACTGTAATGTTATTATAAATATGGTACAACCATATTCATTATTCTATCCATCCTTTGAATAACATGTCACCATACATGCGTACGTACGGCTTACCGTCTCCACGTCGTGGTGTAATTGTTATTCAATATATTATTATTTGAATGGGTATAATAATAATGTGTAACTCATGTAAAAAATAAATATAACATGATAATGATTCTGTATATATGATATACCATCCAATTATATATTATTTTAATATCAAAAGAATGATATTGTCGCTCGTACGTACGTACGGACTACCGTCTCCACGAACGTGATGAGATTCATTCTCCATCATATCCATTCAAATATAATTATAATTTGATTATTTAAAAATAGTATCTAAGGACTTGATATCATTATGCATATAAATAATATACATCCCATTAATAAATAATATGGATCACATAACAGAGAGTATAAATTAAAATGAACCCGTTAACACCCGAAATGACGATAATTCTAAGATATTATTAACAAATCAATGTTAAAAGATCATATATGATATCATATTAAAGTAAATGATTCTTTTATAATTCAATAACAATTATTTAACCATTATAAATGAGGTTAACCTACCTTTTACCAAGGAAAAAGTACAAAGTAAGGGGTTTTTTATCTCACTCTTAATTTCGTGAGAATTCCATTGTTCACCACTTATTTATTGCATGTGGTGTATGTGTGCTGCCCATGATTGTATTCATTGTGTAATATACTTTAATTTATGGGTATCTACATCATCATTTTATGATCCTACTTTCATGGGTGCATGTTTCATAAGTTACCAAATCGATAAGGGAATTTGAGATTTCAATTTCCACTCATTCGGCTTTACGCATATTTCATTGATTATATTACTCCAAGATTATGTGTGGAATCACTATTCATTTTATTATGTCATAATTTAGACTCCCCTTCCTGTGGATATACTTTTGATACACATAATCACTCCATTGATAATTTTTCAAGTCATCGATATGAATTTGATAAGAGTAATTTTAACTCATTCTCCATTTGTTGAGTAAACATCCAATTCATTGGTGTTGTTTTTACAAGATTATGTGTGAATTTCCTTTTATTTTTTTACACTAAATATCCAGTCATATTTAGTGTATTTATATTTGTCACACATAACTATGTCGTTGACTTATCCTTAACCTAAGGATACGGCCTTTATGAGAGATTTCATCTCAACTTAAATTCCATTGAGACTTCTTTGTTGTTATACACCAAATCACTTTTATGTGGTTTATATAATGTACTTTGACATAGTATATCATGAATAACTTTATTCTCATGATATTACAATGTTTTGATTACCTTAATTATTTGTATTCAAGTGTATCTCTTTTGGTTAGAATCTCTAACTAAAATACCATTTTTAAATGTTTTAAAGACTTATTCATCTAAATATTTCTCATTAATATCAATGTTTTAAAAATGGTTTTAAGGATTTATTTATATGGACATTAAAGTTTAGAAATTATAAATCCTTTTAAAATGTTTCAAAGTGGTATGGGACACTTTGATTCAAAAATCTATTTTTAAGTGGCTTCTTGACAAATAGTGTGACTTTAAATGATTTCAAGAAAAAGGGGGATATTTCTCTCAAATAGTTTTGATGATTATTTTAATCTATGTCAACATCCTTCATTATTCTTGATTGAGGTTAATGTGATACAATACAATCTTCCATATTGTATTGAATGAGTTATTTTTGACTGTGGATGTGCTATTTTTATACCATTCATGGTTTGTGGATAAAGTATTGACATTTCGTATGCTAGTTTTAATACGAATTTTTATGTTATGTTTAAATCTGTTCATATGAGGAATTCATTGGACTTAATAAGTGACGGGTGGAGCCCTCTATAGCTCCTCGATGCATCGGTAGGTCTCATGAGACAAACTAGTGTCTTGGCACAAGGCCTTGGCAAAATCTTATTTGTAGTCTTGGGACGAGGCATTGGCTATATGGTTATGATAGTCTGGAATTATGCATTCCATCATTATGAAAGTGGTTATTGATATTGCATGTGATCATTTGACTAGTAGAATATCCATGTGAGTAAGTAAATGGCATTATTTCATTTTACCTTTGCCATTTTATGCTAAATTTCATGTTTAAAAGGCTTTGTTTTAGTTATAAATTGCCTTAAGTGTTTATGCTTATCTATGAAAGATTCTGCTATAATGTTATCCTTACTGAGCATCTGAGCTCACCCCTTTCAATGTTTTATTTTCCCAGGATTATGAAGAAGTAATTTATGAATAACCTGCAGGGATAGTATGAGGGGATATGAAGACAAGATGTTGTTGTAGTTTTTTTACCCTATGATGTAATATTAGGCTTATGAATATATCTAGTGTTTCCAAGACTACTAAACTAATCGGTCTTTCGAGACTTGATCCTTTTTGATCATGCCAATGTTATATAATAATGCACCGACTCTGGGTATTTAGGGTCGGGGCGTTACAATAGTCATTCTGAAAGGTGTTGGGAATATACCATGTAGTGTGACCGGTAATAGGTTTTTCATCAATACATGATAGTAATGATATTTCATTCATATTAGTTTAAAATCCATTAATAACACAAAATTTATTACATTTAACAAATATCCACCATGCACCTTAATACCATGAAGATAGTGAAAAAACCATCTTCTCACTCATTCGTAATATGTGAAAATTCATATGTGAATATGATTTATCTATATTCATAGTGGGATATTACTAAAAACATATTCTAATTGATATAATGTCAAATATAACGTCGAATCAATCTTCTTCCTTTTTTTTATGTCTCCTAGAGTCCCAATAAAAATATCACTTATGTTTTTATCAACATGAATAACTTCAGTGTTTTGTTTTATCTCTAAAAATCACAAATAAGGTAGTTTGAAAAAGTTATACTTTTTAATCTAGTTTTTTTCAAGGCCTAAATATCCTTTCTTACCAAATATGAAATCAATATTTTTCACCATGTTATAATATTCTTCTACTGTCATTGGTTGTGGTGGAAGACCATATTCTATTAAACCATTAAATTCTTCTTCTATTCTGTGATTAGGATCATCAATTAAAAAAAATTTACATGCCATGTACATTATCTTTCTTCCATTATGTATTTAATAATATGAAGTTTATTCTTTTAATATTCGACGTGATTTATATCCCATGACATTGACTCTATATGAATTTTTCCATATAAGAAATTCAATTATAGTGCATATTATCATAGCATGAAAAATAAAATACTCTTTCATGTATGGATAAAAAACTATAACACTTATCTCAAATAGAAGATTCAAATCATCAATCATTGGAAAAAATACAGATCAATATTTTCTCTTAGTAATTTTGGTATATATATCATCAAGATCATCATAAGAAATTTCTTCTCTCATGCATCTCTATGGGGATAAGTTGTAAACTATTGACAACGTAGTCCATGAAAAAGGGTGTTTACTTAGGCTCTAATATGGTTGGATTAAATATTTTTAGATTCCCATTTTATATTTCTGACTACACTTTCAAAACCATGAAATTATTTATCAAATATTTTCCATTATGGTGAATTAGCAGGGTGATAAATGTTACCATGAAAGATGTGTTCGTCATTATTCAATCTAAAATATATTACATCAATGGAGTTTTCAAATAGATTCTTCAAATAATGAATTATCATAAGGATCCAATTGTCATTATATAGAGTTTTGATTTTGTTACCTGAGAATGAATCAAAGATGAATTATTGTAATTATTGGATGTAGTTTTTTGGAATGGACAAAATTTATTTAGAAAGTGGTTTAATGTTAGTACCTGAGAATGACTTAGATTTTAATTTTTTCTGCCATATTAAATCTTGATTCCAACATTTAGGATATTAAGATAAATATTAATATTCTATCTTATACAACACACAATCACTGCGACATGCATGTATCTTTTTAGGCAACAATCCCAATGGGTGAAGTATTTTATTTTCCCCATATTTGATATATGGAAGCTCATTTCCTTTTGAATGTAGATCTTTCAAAATTTTAGCCAAATCAGAGAAAATTTTACCACTTTCCCATTTTATTATATTCAATTTAACTAATCTATGAACATATGATAACACTATATATTTAGTGAAACCCGAGAATAATGGTTTCTCAGAATCCCCATACAATCTTTCCATAAATTATTTCTTTTATATTATTTCAATGTATACATCATGAATTGATTCTTCAATAGGATCCAGTGTATCTTTTTGTATATATTCATCAATATTATATATTGAATTTTCTTTTTTCCCACTATGCTAGATCCAATGTGAATAATTATTTCAAAACAATATAAAATGAGATGATCCTTTATTTCACCATAATTCAAATTTCTCATATTCAAACTCTTAAAAAATGAAAATAAAATCAAATATACATTATGATGATTTCATTTAGTAAATTCAATGAAATATTCACCCTATTTATTATATTTATTTGGAATTATTAATAAATTTACCCAATTATGATTGCTTAAATAACTAAGATAATTATATATAAGTGGAATATGATAAAAAATATAAACATTTAAATATATATGTTGATAGATAAATTTTAAATATAATAACATATAATCAAAATTATTAATGATCAAGTGAGAAATATCTATGATTATTTATAATCAAATAAAAAAACTATTTTAGGAATTTATTATCTTTAAAAAATTAACTATAACCATTGTTTGATGATCTTATTAAAGGAATAGGGATAATTATTTCAAGTTTATATATATATTTTTAAATTACTATCACACAATAAGTGTAGAGTGATTCTTATAAATCATATCTATAATATAAATTTATGAAGTTTATAAATGACAGTGGTCATTATTATCATCCAACATATATTTTGTTTGAAATTATTGAAAAAATTGTGAATTATTAAGTCATAAACATTTATTGAATTATAATAATTATATTAAAACCTATATTACTCTCTTGTAACTAGATGTTTGTCTTGCAGATCCAAAAATAAATAATTCTATTATAATCAAAAAAGAAATGGACCCAGGAAACTAGTTTTAACTGATATATAAATAACTTTTTGAATAAAATGATAATTAAATCAAATTAAAAACATATATAATAAAAAAATTAAAATAATATAATTATTAATAAAATGATTACAAAGAAATGAACAGATTAATAAAATTTATTACAATGGGATAAATAATTTAACTTTAAAATAGAAATAATAACCTTGATTTTTTCGTTAAATATATCTTTTGATGTAAATTCAAAAATCCTTCTTTCCTCAAAACTAATCCTAGTTTTTTTCTCAATAAATATTTCTTATAATATTTATTCAAGATTCAATACTATAAATTTTTGATTTTTCTTTAAGTTCATATTAGTTAAAAAATAAGGATAAAGTTTTTATAAATAAATGATAATGTATAATACTTACACATTAATTATTAAAAATTATTAATTATATATTTAAGTATAAATATTTAATAACATAATATTATGGAAAATACTTTTAATATTCTATATAGTTTTATTTTTATTTTGGAAAAATATTATTTTGACTTTTATTTATCTTTTTATATTTTTAGTATGTAATTATTATTATAATCTATTTTTTTCAAATAATTAAATTTTACTTAAATTTTTTAAAGATTTTTATCCTTAAAAATGTATTTTTTTTTAAAAAATAGTTCTATTAAAATTAAATAAATGTTTTTCATTCTGATTTATCAATATATATTCATTGATAAATTTTAATATATTTAACATTATATATAACAAAATAGTTCATTATCATTAAAATATTCATTGATTTTGAAAATCATCTGTATAAACACAAAAAAATATATAAAAATAATAATGAGATTATTTTATTTTGAATTATTATTTTTAAATATTGATTGTTATTAATTTTAGAATTCGAAATAAATTTTAAATATTTATTATTTTTGTAGATTTTATTCTATAATTATTATTCCATGTATTTTTAGATTTTAAATATGAAAAAAATTAACATCTCTTCGATGAAAATAATATTTTAAATCAAATAATATATATATATATATATATATATATATTTGAAAATCATATTAGATATTTTTTTCTCAAACTAAAATAATTTTTAAAATACTCATATAAATATAAAAATATCTTTACAGAAAATAAAATCCACAAAAAATCATGATTATTTCAGTTTATATAAATTCTATTAACAACATGATATTAAAACAAATAAACAACTAACAGATAAATAATATATCATCAAAATAAAAAATAGACAAAATTGGTAGTTCAATAATGAAAAATTGATACAAAATATAGATGTACTCCCATAAAGTCAATGGAAGGGTGAACACTGCATGATCGGAGAAACACAATTAAAAAAACAAAAAAATAAGCTAAAACCTTCCTCATTTTTTGTCGGTCGACCAGAACATGGTTTTCGAAAACTAAATATCTTTATCGATTATGAAAGAATGCTGAGGAATGGAATATTAAGGATCAATGATTGTACAAAGATGATTAAAATATACTAAAATGAACATTGAATATGATAGGTGGATATCGGTTCCCATATCGATCAGAATAGGGTTTCTAGAAAATAAAACCATTATTGGAATGTGAAAAAATGACAAAATATGAGAGAATGAGGTTCAAGAATCATGAAAAGGTTATTAAAATTGTTTAAAATCGATTAAAAAGAGGCCAAATATCAGTGGGTTTCCTTTGGATTCATCTTAGATTGAGTGAATTTTTTTTGAATAAAATGAAATGAGGGGTTTGGCTCGAGATTTTTTTAAGTGTTTTTAATTTACTTTTTTTTCAAAAAAATGTCTTTGAAAATATATTTTTTATTATGATTCAATTTTGATTTCATAAAACATTGATGATAGATATTTTTTTCTATTGATATTTTTTAAAAAACAATAATAAAAGATCCATTGATAGACCTTTAACATCACTTTGATATAAATTAGATGTTTAA
Organism: Viscum album; assembly: GCA_963277665.1. Classification (NCBI taxonomy): domain Eukaryota; kingdom Viridiplantae; phylum Streptophyta; class Magnoliopsida; order Santalales; family Viscaceae; genus Viscum; species Viscum album. The sequence continues at coordinate 1,344,955,563 of OY728148.1, read as the reverse complement.
GGTTAGATAAAATATCTTATAACATTGGTTTTAAAAGAAACAGACATTAAAATATTTCTTCTTATTATTTAATTTCAATTTATAAGAAAATGATGTTATAATGTTGATGGTAAATATAGTATTTCTACTAATAAACATTGATTAGGGATTAATTTGGGTAAAAAATACAACCAAAACTTAGTACAATTGTGATGAAATATATTGGGAAAAAACTAAACATCATGGCTTGACTCACAGCAATCATCATCTGATATCCCCTCCTGAACATTGTGTGTCGGGATCTTACCTTCTTTTTATATGGCCAATACGAATGCAAGGGATGCTGTATTGACCCCAATAGAAATTGGAACACTGCTGGAAGATCATTCTTTCATAATAGTGAGAAGGGAGGATTTGATCCATATTGTGGTAGAATTTTTGGTAGCTAGATTGATGAAGGGAACCAAAAACGAAAAAGGTAAGGTAGGGACCATACCCTGTTGAGAATGATTCACTAAAAATTCATTATGGGTTTCAGTGTGTATGATCTATGATGGAAGTTCAAAATGGGTGGAGGATTGGTTATGAATTGAAAGATCCAGGTCTTTGGATATAGGTGGTGGGTGGGTAGATGAAGTGGCTGGTGGTGGTGCGATGATTGTAAACTGGGATCAAACAATAAATGGGATGATGAAGTGAAGGAGAAGTTTTATTTGGTTCTCCCCAATTCACTAGATAAAATCACATATGGCTAATGGGAATGGTGTGGAAAGTTATTAGTTTTAATGTGGTCATTCAATTTCTTGTGGTACAGTAACAGAGGAAGAAGAGGATGTGGTAGGAGGTATATGTACCACAAGAGGAGGAGTGGGTGCAGCTGAATCATGATGATTTGTGGCATCAACAATGCCCTCTATATACATAGAGACCCAAGTGTAGTTCCCCAATCATCTACAGAAGAACCATCATCTAGAGATAGAATTGATTAAAGGAATATATATTCCCAATGATATAAGTGGTTGAACGACGTTGAAAACTATGAGATGACATGCTATATGAGTGATGAAGCCACCCCCATCATCATACCATGATCCCTCCTCACCTTTCCATCATAGTGGGTTGTGAATGTATAGCCCATGTTTATGGATGGAATTATAGGTTAGGGATATAGGGGAATCAATTGGATGCATTTCTGGGTTCAGGGGATGGTGATAAATGATGAAGGAGAGGTGGGTGATTGTGTAAGAGAAGGGGAGGTCGTGGGTCAAAGCACATGGAAGGGGGGATGGTTAGTCTATGAGTCCTAGACACATGAAATTTAAATATTCCAATACATTTTCATATAATGTACATGTTACAAAATGTGAAAAACATAAGAATTTTATTTTTCTTGGACCCAACATATTCATGTATTGTAAAATTTTCCTGAATTGAATTATACTATTTTTGGATAATTTATCCTATAACCCCTATACATTTTCCGGCATCGTTTAACCTTTCTAAACACGAGAAATTGTAATCTATGCTATGGTAGAAAATTAGGATCCATCCAAGTCAACAAATCATTTAATGTGTGGGATAGACATGCCTCATATAAAATTAATTTTAAAGAATGAACATACCTTTCATGAAATATTTTTTAATAAATTTTAATGGTTTAACCACTAGCCTTAAATGGTGGTCCTTAACCCCTTTAGATTTAAATCATTCCATAGGGGAAAAAATTAACAAACTCAAACATGCAAGACAATCAAGATTTCATTTTCCTAGGGAATAGATTTAGATATTAATTAATGAGAAGAACATTTTCCACTTGTTTGAAGAATATTCTCGAAATTAATATTCCATTGCTATTTTATTGATATCTATTTATAAATTTGAGAATTTTTGTAAGAATTCATTGAAATATATTCCTTCTCATTAATGGGAGTTATCTTTTTCTCTTGGATTTTTTAGAATACAAGTTAATTTTCTGATTTCCCAATAAGAGTGATGCTCTAATTCTACTGGTAAGTGGCATGGACTACTATAAAAACGTTAGAAAATAGTTATATTGATGGTAGTTTTATACAATGGAATATATTAACAAAGTTTTTCATCCAATTCAAGAATATAATAGTTCCTACCTGTACATGTTTCCTTCTCCATAATTATTTTTATCTCCAAATTGGGTAATTTAACATTCCCACTCTCTTATGAGTGGTAGAAAATTGTAGTGTTATTTAGAATTCCATTATTTCCCTGAATTCATTTAAAATAATTATTTTTATTATTCTCTTCCCTATTAAAAAATATTAATTAGGGAAATTTAAAATTTTGGGAATGTTTTTTTTAAAAAAATCGATGCCAAACATGAATGTGTCATGGATGGTGATGTCAGCTTTTACACACACTAAAACATTTCCCATGTTGATCTGGATGTAATAATTTTGATATTAAATAGCTAATGGGACTATGAAATTTATTCCACATAAATTGATTATTTCTTCTTCAAGGATAGGTTTTGCAGACATTTTTTCATCCTTCAATGATATCCATCCATTAGCATCAATAATAAATCTTTTAAAAAATATTATTATCTTGATGGAGTATTAGAATTTATAGTATGATTTGTAGGATCTTATCCGTATTGATTTTAGGCCCATGATATCCTCTGGATGGCAATGGTTGACACATTGTTATGACACTTTTAATTTCATTCTCTATGAGAAAGTGTCACATCAAGGAATCATAACAATTCTTAAATAAAAGGGGCTCTACCCAGTAAAAGCATAAATTATCAACCAATAACTTATTCTTATTCTAATAAAAGAAGTATTTTTATAGAGAAATCATGGTGGGATACTTTGAAATATTATAAAACTTAAATAATTTTTGTTTATTTTAATTGAAAATTGTTTCATCAGGAAGATCCACCTCAATAATCAGATTTTTATTATACTCAATACTCAATAAGGGAAGTGTAGATATGTAATTAGAAATGAAATTTTCAATTCCATTTGAGTATTTTATGCCTATTTAATATTCAGGTAATAATATGATCAACCATATTATCTAGGATATAGAATCCCTTTTTTCAACATGTATGTCAATGCTATATGATCTATATACACAATCACATTCAAAAGTCTGATGTATGAAAACAATTTTTCAAATTCAAATACAAATTATTGATTCTCCATTTATATGGTCATATAATTTTCCTAACCTTATTTTAGATTATGGATAGAATAATTGATGGGAAAAAATATATTTCAGACCCATTAACCTACCCATAATTAAATTGATAGCATCACACATTAATTTAAAATCTTTATCTGAGTTAGGTGAAACATTGACTTGAAGGGCCACCATTCTATTTTTCAAAGTGTTGAATGTTATCTAACACTCTTAAGTTAAATCAAATGAGGTGTCCCTTGACAGTATGAGTGTATGTGGGTGGGATATTTTGGTATAAACATTTGTAATAAGCTATAATAATGTCCCGAATAGCCTGGAAACCTCTTTATACATTTAACATTTATAGGTTCAGGTAAATCTTTGATCAACTTAATTTTTTATAGAATGACTTCCATAACAAGAATTGATATTTGATTTCCAATAACTATTACTCCCTAAACTATAAAATTAATTTTTCCAAATATATTACTATGTAATTTTTTCCACATATTTAAATAAATATCTCTTTATTACTTAGAAAAACAAAATTAGAAGATCATCTATGTTCCAAGACATCATCCATTAAAATCTATAGAAACAAATCATTATATCATGTAAAATAGAAGTATTGAACCTTTTAAATTACTTTAGTGTGTTTCATATTCCATATAATAGTCATCGATACGTGAATTTTTAGAAAGGACATATGATTTTGGTTTTTGGAAAATCTATTAGGTCGCCTGCAATTTGATTGAATCCAAAATATCAGTCCAGAAAACAATATGTTTTTCCCCACTAGTCTATCAGACAATATTTCCATGATTGGATGTATAAAATTAACATTTTGCGTCATCAAGTTTATAATTAGGTATTAAAAACATATTGTATATATAGTAATGGTTCTAGTGGTAATTAAATCTTCTTCATTATTTTAATTTACAGTCATGCTACCATTCATTAAAATGATGTGTTGCAGACTCTCCCACTTTCTCTATAACATGTAAAATAATATACCTACATCAGTAATATTTAGTAATTCCTACTAGACTACTTTATTCATTTATGGAGTGGTTCTCTACTAGGACGGTCCTTTTTTATCACCTTCCTCATATAAAATTATATGGGTAAAAATAATTGGAATGGTAACATTGATGAAAATAACACAACAATCAATTGAGTTAATATTCATTTTTAAGGAATCATTTATGTTTTCTCCATGTAATTGATTCTTCTCTAAATTTTTGATAATGGGTGGTGTAGGTTCAGTATCTAGAAATGATCCCATTAATTTTTAATGTAACAACTTCAATACTCACATTGATGGCTTCCTTACTAAGGCATTGAATAATGGAATGGTGTCACATCTCTGAGGTACACTATATCTCACATCCACATAATCACTACACCCATCTTCATCAGGATATAGGGTATCTCCTCTAGCCTCAATTTTAATGTAATAATCTTCCACATCGGTTAGAAATATGTCATTCTAATTATATTAATTGTCACCTCATCTGTATGTTTTCACTAAATCGAACACGACTTGTTCATTACATACATTCAAAATAATCATTCTGTTATACACATTAATAAAGTAATTCCTATTTGAATTAAATGATACATGTATAATGATGGGGACATATCCTTCATCTTCTATATCCAAGATATAGAAATTAGCATGAAAATGAATTTATAAACCATCACAAAAATATCCTTCATAGGTACCAAATAGTACATAACTGATGGGTCTTCCTATTGAAGTAAAACAATTTTTTTTTCTAAATATTAGATCCCCATCATTCAGAACACACTCATAGGCATTCTATTTATATGTTCAAAAATGTCGCAGAAATATTTTCTCAATTCCCATTTTTTTATAGATCATGGAATCGAAAAGCCTTTGGGTTTACCATATTTGGTGGGAACATCCACTAAATGATTATAGAGAATTATTCATTCATTTTGATGACTCAAATATATTCCATTTTTAATTTCATGGAGAGAAATTCCTTCAAAAAATTTCATTAGATAGTATATAAGATATTTATTCTACAAATGGGATATTGACATGTAACTACTTAAACTTCTCTAAAAACATTTTTTTATTTCCGATCTATATTTCCTTGTTTCATTATCAATGAACATGGTAGATGGAGATTTTATGGTGGTAGTTCAACATAAAATTTTCTCTTTTCATTATGCTCTTGTATCAAATTTTTTTAGTTGGATAAAAATCTAGATTACATTCTTTTATATATTTGTGTGTACTATCATCATGATGTTTTTTGATAAACATGGAATGAATTTTATGTTCTTTTATATTATTTTTCTCTCTAACAGATGGTTATTTTAAATCCTATTTATTTTCACTCCTAAGGTCCACAACTTTAGCCTCATTTATCTTATGGGCATTGGTATTAATGGGAAATATACATGATATTCGGTTTGATAGAGTCTATAAGAATTATCTTACATTGTTCACAATATTCTGGATGGAATCCTATTGATCCCACATCTCTGCTTCTTGGGTGATTTCATATTGATCCTCTTTATTAAAAAATAAATTGAGTGGGTTTTCAAAATTTTATTATTAAGGTGGGGCATGTTGAAACTGTTGTTGCGGAAACAATTACAGGACTATAGGGAGAAAAGGTTGTTGATGGAATTTTTTGAGGTCCAAGAGCTAGATTATATGTTGGTTATCGTAGTTATATTTTATTTCATAGTGGTTCTTGACTACTGATATATTGGTAGTATACATGATTAGGTTGTTGTGGGTGTAGATCCATTATTTTTTGATAATAAAGTTATTTTTTTGGGGTTTGAAATTGTTTCTTTTCATGATTTTAATTTTCATAATTACAATTATGATTTTGGGGATCTTTCATAACAACTCTATAGTCCTTGTATGTGTGAGGCAACCACAAATTTCAAAATCCTAGATTTCCATAATATGAGTAGGATGTGTATGTGATGGGGAATGTTTTTAAAAAACATTGATATTATTTTTCAGGGCTACAACATTGGATGAATGGTTGGCATTATCGTCCGCTTGATGAATTCCACATCGAGGTGGTCCTTGATTTCTCTACCACATTCAATAATTATAGGATATTTCTTCTCAAAAAGATCTTCTCTCTTCTGGAATTTTGAGGATGAGTCCTCCATCTGTGGAAGAATCCACTATAGTATGGTCACCTTATTGTAGTCCATGGTAAAATGTTTGAAGACGTAACCACACAAAAATCCCTTGCTGAGAGAACATTTGATATATCTCTTCAATGTGATCCCATGCTCCCCAACCCAATTCTACATCCCCCTGGAAAATGTATTGTATCTCATTTCTGAGCATCCAAGTTCCAATATGTGGTAAATATTTATTTAAAATCATTTTGGAAATAATTTTACAAGCCATACTGGAATAAGTAGATTCAATTTTGAGCCAAGCCAATGAACGATCACATATGTAGAATAGGAAATCATTGATATCTTATGTGATATAATAAGTAATATATTTTTATTCAATCATTAGTCTATACTACTTGTATCCACATTGATTTTCAATTTTCCAATAACTTTTCTTTCCATTATCTAGGTTCCATGAATCTATTTCTTGTCTGGTAACTATATATTGTTTATATTATTTATTTTATAATAATTTCTAAGAAAGAAACATAGGTTATATTTATTTAAAAAATTAGTCAGGAAGGTGTAAAGGGCCCTCACACCTAACACTGATCATGTTGTAAGGTGCGATCCCAAAGTTGAAATTAACATTCCCTACTAAACAAAAGAAACTAGTAGCTAGAGTCATTCGAGGTTGATCTCATGGGGATAATAGAAAAGAAATAAACTAATGAGAATCAATATAGTCTTGATTTAGTTTCCAAACTAAAAGAGTAAATAGAATAATCAACTGTGAAATGATTTGTGAAAATTAAATATAAAAAAATAGAAGAATGTTTCAAATAGAAAACAATCGTGGTTGGGTTGTAACTCTAATCATGATTTATTTCAATCATCATTATATATAATTAATTTTATTAATGAGATTTATGTACCATGAGGGTTCAAAAAAATTATTGTCTCATGGTCCAAATACAAACAATTACACATTTAATGGTTAATTACGTTGTCTATAAATTAACTAAAGAAACATTTTTAACTTCTAGACATCAAAAGAAAGTGGCAATAGGCTCACCCAAGGGTTATTGATTTTTTCATTTTAACTCCATCTGTTTTTCCATTAGTGTCGTTCTTGTTTTCAGGGAGTGGATTTTTCTCCATAGCGTCACCCAGGTTTTTATTTAGAGATTTATTTATTTTAAAATAACCCGTACATTAGAACCCTATCCCTATAAGATTATATTTTCATGATAACAAAAATATTAGACCCAAATAAAATGGGAATATTTCTTGTTATAATAATTAAACAATTCATACTACAGAAACCCATGATTAAATCAATTATAAATCAAACAAATACTTAATTGAATAAAATAAAAATAAATAAATTCAAAAATTGAGGTCGAAAACATTAATTAAAATTTATCTTTAATTGAAAAATGAAAAAATAATGAAAAACCCTTTGAATGGTGTGAAGAAAAAAAATGAATAGAAAATAAATGAAGAAATGGAACAAAAATAGTTTTGGAAATATAGAAGGGAAACAATATTGAAGAAATAATTAAAATATAGTCGTTATATATTATAAACCTACACTAGAATATATATAATCCTAAATATTTTATTACATGTAAATGTTTCACATGATGAGATTTCTTTAAATGAATTCTTTTACAAAACATTCATGATGTGTAACTGAAATTCATGTTGTGTACTCAGACCAAAAAAATTGTCTATAAATATGTTATCTCACATATTTCAAGGATTGAATCATATGAATGTGTAGAATTTGAAATATTCACATCATGTATTTATTTTCCCTAGATGACTCACAAATTTTAGAGGTCTCATGGTTTGGCCTTATTCTTATAGGGGTCTTTGGATTGACTAATGAATCTCGTTAACTAATTTTACGATGAGTTATTCCTAGAATTTGTGAGATTATAGTGGATCTTATTTGGTTAATTTAGTTTCCATTTCATGAAAAAATAAAACAAATTATATTGAATTATCAAATATATCCTGATATGATCTTAAATAAATGTACCAAATATAAGTACATTTAAATTTATCTGATCAATATAATTTATAATTCATCATTCATGTCCCACTAATATTATTTTTTAAGCTAATTGATTGTGAGATCTACATGAGGCCCATGGGTTAACAAAATTTTATTTTTGGTTTCAAAATTATTTAAGGTAGTGAATGAGTATTTTTGAATTTCTGTCATTATTCAAAAGAACATGTTAGGGTGATTTATTTGGTTTTATGAATAATTATAAGAATGCGTATGAATATTAATTTAAAGTATCATGATGATGTGTAACAAAAATTAATTGGTAATATTGAATATTAATACATTATTTGAATCCTCTTATACATGAATTCATATTAGTATTGATTAATGTATTATTTATCCAGGTTTATAAGATTTAAATATAATATGAAGGTATCTCTTTTGACCAAAATATATAATATTACATATTAATTTAATGGAATAATAATAAATAAATTAATTTATCCTTTCAAAGCAACATTTGAGTTTTTAAGTTAATTAGAAATAGATTTTAAGAGGTTTATGTTTGAAAAAAAAGAACCAATTGAATGTATTTTATTCTTGGAATGGAAAACCATTGATCAGGACTAAAGACGAAAACATGGTTCTTTTATCTACTATAGAAGCTATGTATATAATTTTTTAAGGGTATTTTTAATATACATTTTATCTTAAGAAAAAAAATGTGTCCATATAATAATTTTTCATAAAATTATCTAAAATATATATTTCAAATTTCCCAATAAAAATTCATTGAAAAACAATAATAATTCTTCATATTTAGAAGGAAGATGTCATTTTTTTATATTTTTCTCAATAAATAATCTTTTATAATATATATTGAAAAATAATCTCTATTTATTAAATTATAATAGAATTAATGGGAATCGTTTCATTATAGTGATATAATGATATTTTTTTTACAATAATAAAATGATTATTATTTTTGATATATATTTTCTTGAATTATTTAGAAGATTTAATGGGGTTATCCAATAACCCATTATGTGGTTCTTATCCAATAATAGATATTTAAATAACATTTTTTATATCAACCCTCAATATAATGAAATATTTTTGATATTATATGTATCATATCATTATATGGTGATAATAATAATATTGTTGTAATTGATTTATAGAACCATATATTTATATATATATATGAATTGTAAATGTTTTAATTTATGGAACTATCAATTTCAAAATCATTACCAACATAAACTTTATAAAATGTATAAGAATATAGTGATTAATTAGCTAATATTATTTTATAACTAAATATGTTAAAAAATGGTTAATAATGACTTGTTGTGAAATATTTTTCCTCTATCACTTTGGAATGTTTTATAATATTAAATTTCAAAAAATAGTTCTCTATTAAAATTAAATACATCTGTCCACACTATTGTCCTATTATTATTGTATATTTTTGTCAATATAATGGGAGATACTTTTGAAATCAAGTATAAGGAATATTTTATAAGGGGAGTTCCATATAATTAATCAATCTTTTTAGTAAATTATATTAACATAAATTCACTCATTTATTATGATATGATATTTTTTTATATTATTGTTTTATATTTTTTTATTTTACTTATAAATAAAATATAGATAATTAAATATATTATCCAATAAATATTTCTTTATAACAATAATTATCTTAAATTTGGTTTTTTATAGTTTGAATGGATCTTAATATAACAAGAATTTCATTTTATATAGTAAATATTTAACACCCATTGAATCAACACTAAATGAAAAATTTAAGCTAATGGATCATGTTTCAATGCCCATGATAGTGAAATATTATATAATTGTATTGTATGTGATTCTCTATTTTTTCATTCATTGTTTTACTATGTCATATAAATATTTTCATGGTTCTAGAAAAATTGAAATTCATATAAATTGTTTTAAATAAAATTGTACATTTAAATCATTATAGTTTATGAATATTTATGATTTTATGTATAATTTGATCAATATTGTTATAATTATAAACTCAAGGATTCAATATATTTAAAATTATCCTAGTATAATGATAATTTGTATCACAATATGTTTCAATTTTTAGATTTTTTTGTTTCATAAATGAATTTATATAGGTGATTATGAGGGATTAAGAGTTAATGTCAATAGTGGATGTGATATTGATGTATGATATAGTGAAAAATACTATAAATTCACGAAAAAATTCAACTAAAATTCATACCTAGAATGTATTTGTGTATCAATTTACTACCCGGAAACAATATAAGACAGTGTTATTGTGTAAAAATTAAATTGAAAACAATGGTGTATACAAAGACCACATAACTAACTCCTTTATCCAACTCAATATTTGTAAATGTAAAATAATTATTTTTTAAGGTACTTCTTCCGTTATTTAATTAATTGAATACATGACTGTTTTTTTGCTTAATATTTTATCAATTAATATATGATTATTTATTCATTTATGTTTTAAGAAAATTTAATAAAATTTAACAAAAATATACTAAATATATTGAAACAGGTGGATTTAAATTATAAATATTATTTTGATGATATATAATTACGAAATCGAAGAATATTACTAAAAAAGTGATTTTTTTATAAGTAGAAAATAAAATAGTCCAAATTAATACTAATGTTTTTACTCTCCTACTATTACAATTGAAATAAAGGGAATATAATACCATATGTTGGATACATATTTGTGCTTTGAAATTTTAATTTATATATTTCATACTTCATTATTTATCTCATTAATTGTCTATTGTTCATAATATGTATTCATATTTTCTGTTATTCGAAAACAAAAAAATATAATATAATTATTCATACATCTATAAAGTGTTTATTATCCGATTAACTACCATAATATATAACCTAGAATACATTTTTATGACAGAATTTGAGAATTATTTCTATAAAAGGGTGACTCTCCCATTTATAAGTCGGTATCTATAACTGTTACACACTCCACTCAATTAGTATGGGGAATATGAATAGTGGAGTAAGCCCTTGTATCTAAACTGCTATAAAACACTATATTTTTTTAATTTGGATGTTAATTAATTTATATTATTATAAATCTAAAATCACTCCCCACTCAAGTAAAATTATAAATTTATCTTGGAAAAAACATGTGGAAAACCTCATTGATAAAGGAAACCTAAGGTTTGTGTGGGTTTGTTGAGGCTTTTCTTTCAACACTAAAAATTGTGTTGGAATGCTTCATCCACTGAGTCCTAATAGAATTCTATCTAGATAATATGGTGATGTTTGGTTATTGAAAATTATAAGTCTTATTTAATTATATCTTTATATATTTGGTAGATTTATTCTTATCTTGAACTCTAAGGATATGATTCCAATGTTATGAAATATTATATATAGTTTAGAATATGGATTCCCATGTTTATGATGATGGATAATTTTTTGTTAGTTTTATATTTTTAATAATTTAATAATTTAATGAGGTAATAATAACATTGTAAGTTTACATGTAAATTAATTATATTACCTCAATACATTGTACAATATAATCCAAGGGCATGAAATTACTTTAATTTAGTGGATTACCTGAGGATAGTATGATTTAATTCTAATAGTAACAATAAGTATCAAATAAAAAATTGACTAGTATTATTTTAATGTAAAAAATCATGATAAATGTTATGGACATCATTTAGATATTTTGTTCTTATTTATGAAAAATCAATTAATAGAGATGTTCTTGGTTTTTATAAATGATGATAATTTAATTTTTTGAGAGATGTTATATACATCATATAGATAATGTTAGTTTTTTTGAATCCTCACACGATAATGTTTATTTACTTATTATAGTGAATGTTGTCGATACATGTTATGAATGATTTATAATTCATATAAACATAAGGTGGAATGGATACCACCAACTTATCAATTAAAGATAGATATTTCTCAAGATAACTATGAAATTAAAATTATTAAATTATGTTGGAATTATACAAAAATGTTTCGAATGAGATTGGATTATGTTTATATGATCATTGGATGTATATATTTATGTAATTAATAAGGTAACATGGCGAACATGAATAATTATTTAAATGCAAATAATGTGGAATTTTATTTTTTAATGATATGAATATGGAAATACCAAATGGAATATTGATATCATGATGATTATTTAATGGTAATTCGAGATGGATGTTATATTAAATGTTTTTTGGGTTTTATGATAGATTTTTATACTCAAATCACACTGTTTTTAATGTATTCTAGTGGTTAATATATCCAAAATGTTAGTGTATACTAGAGTTAGAACATTAACACACACCACTACTATGATATACAGACCATGGTTTTTATATAAATGTATTTACTCTCATTACTTTTTAATGTCATAGGTTGTAGGGCACTAATGATACAACTAGATATTTTATTTTATTCACTCCCATTGTAAAAGGATTGAGATAGATGATGATTATCCTATGTTTTTAAAAAATTTACCTAATAAAACTTGATGACCATTGAAGATTATGATGGATTGATAAAATATTCATTTCTCATCCATTTCTTAAAATTCGTTGAATACATGTAATATAGGTGTTGTTCTGAAATTAGATAGGTGTGAATCTTAGGTTATTTTTTTGATATAGAATTATATATGGTTTTCAATAAGTGTTATTATTATTTTGTTATATATTATTTATATTTTATGACATCCATCAATGTTTCTTTGGTCCAAGATGATAAAGATGATTATTGTATTAAGGTTTTGTCTTTTTTGTAAAATATGGGAGAGGAAAATAAATCACATGACTTTGTAAAATATCATCATTGGATAAAGAATCATATTTAGAAAACTAGACTCACAATTCTTAATAAAACTCCACATGGTTGAGAAGATGTTTTCTAGAAGAAAAATTTTATCACACGCGTCTAAATTATGAAATGAAAGGAATATCGTATTGAAGAAAATAATCAGGTTCTGCATGGATCGAATATAAATTTGATGATTCATTGATGTTTTTAATTATTAAAAATCATAATTTCTCTAAAAACATGTGATGATAAATTGATAAAATATAGGCATACTTTTCAAGTCGTATTTAGTACAATCATATTCCGATTTTTCATAGAAAAAATATGTTGTTATAAATGATGGAAAGATACAAAATATTCTATTATAAGTTAGAATATTTTATAGATGATCTTAAATGTATCCAAAGTCTTGAAGGAATTAATTATAACAAGATGAAGTTTTTAAAATAATGAATTTGTTAAAATTGAAAATCTCTTATCTCATTCCATTATATTGAGAACATCTTACATGGATTTTTTTATGGATGGACGAGATGATAATAATGTAAGAAAATTGTAGTTACTAGTTTTTAGTTAGAAGAAAATACAATATATTTAAATCATCAAAAGAATATGTTGATAGGAATCATAACCATAAAGGATAAATATGTAAAGTGATGAAATGTCTTTATGATTAGTTATCTTGGGAGATATTAAGGCATTCAACTAAGAATTTTTTGATGATTCAAGTACTAAATAATGTTTCAAATATATCCATCATGTTTTCCATGAGAAAAGAATAATAAGTATATTATTGTTTAAAGGATTTTTGAATTTACTACCAAAGGGGGACACAATTCTTGACGATTTGAAGAATAATATGTTTCTTTTTATAAATTCATACAGATATAAAAATTGAAGAATCTATTATCCTCATCATAATGAAGATATTAGAATGGGATTATTTGTTTTTTAATTTTTACAGATAAATTATTTAAGATTTATTCAGTTATTATTTGATTACATGTGGGTCCATAAAATTATAATTATAAAATACCCTGATCATAATGAAGAAATGATGATGTATAATAGAATTTTTAATTACACTAACGATTTATAAGAAGATTGAAGTTGGCTATTTATTCATATATTCAAGTGCTATAAAGTATTGTAATGACGAAGTGGTATTGGGAAATTGTAATAGTGAATCAGATTAGGACTTCAGATTTGTTAAGAAGTATTTAGTATTGATAAATTAAAAATGAGATCTGAAATTAAAGGGAAATAAAAGTTCATGAACAAGTCAAATAAATATCTGAGCATTAAGAAAGACTGAATATTATGGAAGTTTGGTAAATCAAGAATAAATTTTAAAAATCTCACTTAAACCGTTTTTTATCTATAAAAGGTTTAGAATACTATGTGTATTCTATGAATTGCAATTCCCATGAAAGAGGAGAGAGAAGATCCCTAATCTAGAATGAACTTTTTGAATTGTGTTTTCTTCAAGAAGTTATTCAGATAGAAGGAGAAGAAGGAAAAATATTTTATTCATTGTTTTTGAATAGGAAGGTGAAATAGAATTGGGGTTTTTTGACAGATTAATAGAAGTGAATAATTTTTCAAGTGGTATTATGAAATTCATATTTTTTAATTAATCACTCAAAATGGGGATTGATACTAGGATATCAGAATGTGTTTCAATATAAATTCAAGGGAGTTGTTACCAGATTCTAGGTTATAATGTGAATAATTTCATTAAAAAATAATATTATTGAATGTTTATTAAGAATCTTCATAACGTATTTATTACAAAAAATGTCATACATTATTTCATGTTGCATGAATCACAAGAATTATTATACTAGTGATTGTTCTAAATGAGTGTAAGGGAATATCATACTCATTATAATCCATAAAAAGGGATTTTTTTCTAGTGGATTGTGTTGTATTGGATCATTTACAAACCATATCATGGATGTATATACTCTTATTGAGTAGTTAACACAGTGAATTATTATGTTCCTTTGGAAGTGTGTTTTAATTTATTTAGCATTGAATGAAAAATTTAACAGGAGGAGAATGTTTTTACAAAATCAAGGATATAAAATAAAAAGACAAAATTGATTCACCCATGACCCTTTTAGTGATACATCAATATTGATTGGTAAATTTCAAGTTTTATCAGTGTAGAAGGTTCCATTATTTAATTCTTTGTTGATTTTTTGAAGAGAAGTTGGTGGATAACTTGAATTATGTCAATAATAAAGGTACTTAGTCATTAATGGTAAGAACTATAATATAGGGAAATATTAAATGTTTTATTGTATTTTTTCTATAGGGTATTATGTTCTTGAAGCTACATTTGATGGTTTTAATCCTAATGATGGGAAAGATCCTATAATATATAATGATAAGAAGAATCTTGAGAATGGTGGAATAACTAAGAATAATTTACTCGTATCACTTTTTGAAAGTGTTTTTTTAGAGTAAATGTTTGTCCACTACCAATGTTGGATAGGATTAAATGGAAAACATTTATGAAGGAATTAAAAATGTAAAAAAGTAAATGTTACAAATATTGAGGCTAAAGTATAATGATCTAAATATGGGTGAGTAAAAATATATTGGTTGATTATTTACTCAGGTTAATGATATTTTCATCACTATTATATGTATTGGTGAAATGTTAAAAGATTTTATAGTTGTTGAAAAAGTATTGAGAATACATCCCCAAGTGTTTTATGCTAATGCTTCTTCAATAGAAGATAGAGATCTGGAAACATTTTCATTGGATGATTTTCTTTGCACTCTTATTACATAAGATATGAAAAGGGATAAAGTTATGAACGTAAAAACATAACTTGATAGAGAAATGTATTTCAAAGCTTCCACGATGGAAAATTATGATACATTTCATGAGGAATATATTGTTGCTGAATCTAACCTTGAAAATGAGGTATTTTAGAAAATTAATAATATTTTATCCTTGCTTTCAAAAAAATTGGAAGTGTTATAGGTAAATATAAGGGGAAATTTACTTTAAAATTATTTAAATGTGTATCCATTTTTCACATTACACCTAATTTTCCTAAAAAAAGATATTCATAAAGAATAAATAAGGCCAAAAAGGTCATTGAAGAAATAGGATGATATGGGTAAATATATTCCCAGAGGAAAAGTTTAAAATTTCCCTAAATATAAATAGACATGCATCTAATCTAAAGAAAATGAAGAAAATTATAGTGAGGTAAAACCCAAAAGAACACCCCAAGAATGATGGTGAGAATAAGTTTTTGTAATAATGAATAATGAAGAGTTTAGAAGAATCAATTCTGAATAATAAGAAACTTAATTATAATTTCATCTCAAAGAATAATTGAAATAATGTCTGATGAAGATTGGGAGGCTTGAAAAATAAATCATAATGCTAAAAATGACAAGGCCACCAATAAAAAATCAAGAAGGGTTACATGATTATAAATTCAAGATAATGAAAGAAATAGATGATTTGAAGAAATATTCCATGGAAGAAATGAATCTCATTGAAAATATTGATGTAATACTAAAGGAAAAAAGAAGAAGAGTTGTAACTTGTCCAACAAAAACATTCTATAGATAAACATATGGGTATAAGATTCAATAAATCTATCTCTAAAGTTAGTGCAATTTCTCACCAGGAAGAACCTAAGAAGGATAAAAAAATGTTAACTTTAGAGGTTGATATGAAATTTGAAATATTTTCTATGAAAAAGAATGCTGAGAAATTTATATATATATATACAAGATTATAAATGTGTAGAATTCAAATGTTTCTAAAAATTGTGATTTTATAAATTATTGTTCTCCTTTAGATATTTGTTTAACGTATTTTTTTTATGGAAATAAATCAGTAACCGAAAAAAAAGTTTTTTTCACAAGGAATCATAAAATAAAAATATATCACTTATTCACCCCTCCCCCACATAGTGATACACCTATATTGATTGGTAAATTACAAAATGTTGTGAAAATGTGTAAATACATCCATTGAGAGATTCTTATAGTGATTCATTAGAATGATTTTTTTATATAACAATTTGTACTCAATAATTATGAATACTAGATAGTGATATGGGACAAGGGAATGAGTTAATGGTGTCCTAAAGAAAACATAGATCAAAAGTTAATTTATTATCATATTATATGAAATTTAATGTAAATATACTTATAAATTAATTGTTTTTTGGTGTTTTAAATAGTGGTGAGATATGTGTATTTTATTATGGAAAACATATTGGATGTTATTATGATAATTGATAATCTATGTCGAGATGTTGGGTTTTTTATACAATTTATGAAATGATAATGCATGTGGAAACTAGTTATTTATAGGATTATGAACATTATTTTAGATTACTATGCTATATATTATTATTTTACCCAACATGATTATATGGGCATTTGTTTCTCTTATAAGAATATAGATTAGTGATTTATGATAGTGAATGTTATAATATATCAAATAATAATGAGATATATGAAAAATATTGTCGTAGAGAATTTATTAAGATTAAAATACTTGTCTAATCTTTATCCAACTTATATTAAATTATAAATATTCCCGATATACTATTTATATGTGGTTTTTTATTCACCTTGTGTATTTTAAATTAAGGATATGTTTACTGTGTATGTATGATTTACAATGATTTATTGGGTTTCTGTTTCTCCCATAAGGGAAAATGTTTCATCTTAGAAGAATATTTTTTGTATTTGTGGTAACTTCCAAAATTATTTTAGTTGATATATTAGTACAGGAAACTGGTCCCAAGATTATTATAGATGGACTTGGGGAACTTACTTACTGAAAGGTTATGATGTAAAAAATTTAGATGAATTTTTAATATTTCAATATTTTCTAGTTTAGGGTCATGAAAATATTTTGGAATTAAATTATAATTTTTTTGAATTTTACTATTAATATATTTCATCATAGTTTTTAAATATTTATAGTGGGGGACCTATTGAATTTTAAATTTTAAATATTAATTTTTTCTTATTGATCTATGTTTCAACTGAATTATTGTGATTGAATCCTTGATATTAGTGAGAGGCTATGTAAATGTGGCTGAATCCAAAAGGTTGGTATTTTTATAAGGTAGTATAATTTGATATATGTGAGTGTGAGAAAATATATTATAGTGGAATGATATAAGAAGTATTTTCCCCTGTTACGTTTTCTAAATTAATAGTGGAAATAATAATGATATGAAATTATTGGGTATTTGAATTTATTATATAGGAATTATTTTACTTGTGAAAAATATTCCAAATTTTTTATATTGTAATTCCCCATATTTATAATACTTAACTAAATAATATTTTTATCTTATAAAAACATGATGGGGTATGGATTGTGGAATGCATCTTCCGTCAGAAAGAAAATTAATGTGTTTTTAATTTTATTAAGATATTTTTATTGTATAAAATTTCAATTAGTGGAAGTATATTACATATTATAAGGTTTTAGGTTAATTTTAGCGGTAAAATATTTTTAATTTAATGTTTTAAGTAATTATATAATTATGTTCATGGTTTCCCATGTTTTATGGAATTCTTGGATGACTTGTATTGTTGTGTCTTGGTAAATTCAAAAGTATTTCAAAATCCTAGAGATGGGAGGGATTTTATAATTCAGATTAATATAATAATTATGAGTTTAATAAAATAACTATAAGATTTTTTATTGATTTTGGACTATTTTGGTGGTTTCAGAAGGAATCAGTTGAAAGATCGAGGCATTGTTCATGGAATGTTTAGGAAATTTTGTACCATGTGAAAGACCGCATTGAAATCTTCATTATTAAATTTAGCGTGTTTTATAGTTTTAAATATTTGTAAAAGTGATTTGGTTTATATAATAGATGTATATTGTTATTCTAGGCCTTTTAGTGGTATCTGGTGTGTCATGATAGGAATGGGAACAAAATTCTTTGGTAAGATATAGATTGGGGTTGATTTTTTATGTAAATTAGTTGGTGGTGTCTTTTAATCCTATTCACATTAACGATGATATATTTTTTCAATAAATATGAATTAGGAAGATTGATGAGCTTATTTTTATTTTTTCACCACATGGGATAATAGAGATTAATGTGTCACATTGTGCGCAATACATGAGAATCCATTGAAGGGTGAGTTTTCATAAATATGAAAAACAATTTGAATGTAAAATAATATGTTTATAAGGATCGAATATTTTCTATGATGATTAAAAGAATATGGATGTGATGGTTTTGGAATTATTATTTGGAACATACATTATAAACATAAAATATTAATTATTTATTAAATGATATTTTTTAAATTTATTAAAAAATATGGGCCAACATGGAAATTTCATACCATGTGGAAATATTACTAGTTGATATAAGCGAATATAATAGAAAGCGATCTTTCACAATGAGGTGCACACAAGAGGCATCTCTCACACTACAGGTTAATTGTAAGAAGCTGACCTAAAACATTTCATATTTATTTAGTAGTGGTATCCATGTGTAATATATATTTGAAACACCTAGGGTTTTTCTTTTTCTTCAAAGATACAAAGGGGTATTATCATGTGGGAAATAGTGCATAAGATCTATTGATGATTACATTACTTATATTAGTAGTTATTTTTATGAAATATTATTGTGACGAACCAAGTCATGGATCCATCTTACTTGTCACCCAGCCTAGTCCATGGACTGCCACGAAAGTCATTCTCTATCCCCACTAGCTAGTAACTAGTGCCTAGGTGTCAACAATAAACACTGGGAAAAATTTCACCAATTTAAATAATCATAAATTCCCATAAATTAAAAATATCACAATAATTAATATCGATAACCAAACAAGGTGTGACAATTTTCATAATCAAGTTTTACAACTTTAAAAAAACCAAAACAACCCCTATGGGGAGGAATTCCTAAAAAAAATAACCCATAAACCACCATGCAATGTGTGGTTCATCACCCTCATGACACAACCACTAACACATATAAAGGAAAAACACTAGATATCGAATCCATAATCATCACCATGATACATATTTCCTTTACAAGGGTCATGCATAACAAATTCTACATAATCCCAAAAGTTTATGTTGGGTGTGAGAAAAGTCCCATTAAGATTCAACCCAAAATAAAGGATTCCATGATACAAATTTAGAATACAAATTAACACACAATTTTTATAAAGGGATATAAATATTTTTAATATTATCTTTTTAAATGAAATGATTTCAAAGGAAGATCCTTTTTAAAGGAAGATCATTGTTTTTATTCTAAAACAAAACACAAAGTGAACCATATACCGATAGTAAGTATAATATCACAAGTGATAACTATGTCACTGGAAATCCCTATAGGCACTAGCTATAGTGGGACATTAGGTAGCTCATATCCTGGTGAAATGTGGTATAAAAGCCACACTGATCATCTTCCTCCAACATGAGCTATTAGAGAAGAGTCTATCCATGATCTTAGTGGTCTCCAATCATAATATATTTGTTAGGTTTGTATCATTAATCATGTTTGAAATAACCAAGCCTTGTCCCTATTAATCCAACTAGAATACTAGTCATTGGTCTCCCACCTAGTCACCCTAAAATCTCTTTTGTGATCAATTTTTATTTCATATATCACATAGTTTTCCATATTTACACACATGTGGAAAGTATTATAGACACACTATGAAATCGCGGATTTTAAAAATCATCAATCAGAAACCACCATTTATCCTAAAAAAATCCACATTCCATTTTTACACACACCAAAACTATATAAAAACGCATTTTCACCACATCCATAAACCATAAAACCCACTTCAAAACATTATAATAAATTTAAAAAATATAACTATTTCCATGGTCCAATCCCCATTAAAATATACACACAAACCAATTTCACTTTAAAACAACCATACTATCATTTACATAATTCACGAGTCATATTAAAGGTTCAAAACAATCGATCCAACATAAAATAATTATGATTACATTAAAAAAACCCACTTTCAATACATTTTCACATTTAAACCCCTTTGAAACCCCATTTTTCATCTTCCACACATGTCACAAAACACTTTCAAGAAATACCACCACAAAGAAAACACCAAAAATATCCATTTTTTAAAAAAAATAACTCTATCCATATATTCATGCCAAACACTTACAAAAATATATTTCAAACAACACAAATAAACCATAGAACAATTTTAATGAAGAAAAAAAATTATGTCAAAACCATATAATAATGTTAAATCATGGAACCACCAACCTTACATGTAGAAACATCTATAAATCGGTGCTAAAAAACAACCACACCACCAAGGAACCCTATAAAAAAATTATTAAACCACAAACATCAATATTAAACCCTAAGAATCATGATCTTACCCTAAATAGGTCACTCATCCCATTAGAGATATGAAATACCAATAAATAAGAAGGGAAACCGTTGAAAAGAGGGAGAAATCAATAAATGGGGGACTTATTTAGACTTATATGGATATTTACAACCAAAGAAACCACAAAAATTGAGATCTAATATAGAAAGGATAAGGTTTGGACGTGCATATGGGTGAAAATCTTGAGTGGGGAATAAAATGGGGGATTGTGGGGTAACTGCCTAAAGGGCACAACCATCAGTTTAAAAAACATAACGTCTTGAACATGGTGCAAGATTTATTCACAAGGTTTACAAAAATGACCAGAAACTATACTACCCTCTCTATCTAAGAGGGAAAATCTATATGGGCTTTCCACCCTTGGAAATTCAATATATGGTTTTATCTAGAAATGAAAATCAGTACTCCTCCACAACTCAAAGAAATTCATCACAAATATAAAAATAAAGAGAAAGAAAGATCACCAAAAATAAAATAAGGATTCACAAGATTTAACTTAGGAGGCCAGAATGGAATCCCCATCACACACCTTCTTCCCCTAGAAAGCTAAAACACCTCTAGTGGATCGATCAAATAAAAAGGAACTCTTGTAACCACAATATCCAACCTCGGAAACCAAGAACATCTCAATAACATCTAAACAAAACAAATTCATCTTTACTAAAACTAATCAAAGAATCCAAAACCATTTCATGAAAATAATAGAAAAACATAATCCTTAACTTTTACAATCATAATTCAAAAAAAAAACTATTAGGAATACTCTAAAACCTACTCACTCACCTTGAAGGACAAAATCAAATCCAAAATCTCGAAAAAAAATTCTCAATGCCAAGGTGAACTAGAGAATGAATAAGATTATCAAAATTGGAGGCTCAGACGAGGTCACCACCATAAGAGATCTACTTGAACTGAACTGCTCTGAAAGAGACCTCCTTGAGACCCACAGTGGGTCCCCCCACTATATTAAAATTACAAATTATTACCCAAATGAAAAAAAGCATCCATGGGCCACCCTAGAATCGTTTTCAATCAGCTAAAAAACCCTTTAATGATGAGCGAAACAACCACCCACAAAATATGATTAAACTAAAAATATCTAACAAAGTTCAACTATGAAAGTACCACTAATCAATGATCTGTACCTAGACATATCAACCTCTTGAATATCAAGAAAAAAATATTACCATACCTCCTTATAACCAATGAAGGATTCTTAAATTATAAGGGTCACAAGAAAAGATAAGTCATCAACTCCCATTCCACCACCGAGAAACTTTTAATAGTCATGATACTACCACATGGAACATAAACCGTCCCATTCTAGAAAAGGAAATAAAATCTAGAACAATGTCCCTCACACCCCTTGTGTTCCCAGCTATATGCTAGCCTCTTATCGGGGCTTATGTATAGAGCCCTAATGTTTGAAGGAACTACTCCATCACCATTAGAAGATGCAAATACATGGTTAGAACTCATTTATTTGGTTTGATAAGCTACCATAAAAGACTATAAGAAGAACCTAAGGAAAACAAAACTCTACGAGACTCAATTTTCTCCTACATGAAACTTTCACCAATACTAGGACTGAGAAGATGTAGAGGCATCATCCGCTTTCACCTCAAATTAGGAACAACAGAAATAAGATTCCCATGGAATATAACTCTGTTAAAAATATAAATATGTGGAATTCCAGAAATAAAAACACACTTTGATTAAGATAAACGTTCTTAAAAGATTCCACAACATTCTCCTTGGAATTTTAAAAAAGAAATATGTCACCACAAAACACCACATGATGCTTCCATAACACCCAATAGAATCATTTCATATGATGTTACTTTAAATTGTGCTCCAAAAATTGCACAACACTTACAAACATGCATGGTAGTTTTTTCAAATAGGAGGACCCTACTCCATGACACTTCCTGGAAACATCCTTACAAATCCCTTGGATGTGAAATGGGTTTCCATAGGTATGAAATGTCTTTAAATCATTCCGACATGATGAATTCCTATGACCACACATTCCATAATAATGGAATAACATAATTCTAAACCCAAAATATACTGATGAAAAATCTAAAGGCCGCCTAATACTATGGCCATCCCCAATAGCTTCAGGCTTCTGTCCATTCCCCTCAATATAATTACCTTCACCACTTCGAGAATAGACCATCATGCATAGAGGTGGAAAATATAACCTTTAATGACTTAGGAAACTCAAGGAAACTTATTTTTTAAATTTGCAACATCCACTCTACCACTTTCATAGGATCTATATGAACTTTAAAGATAATGGGATTCGTCTTCCAAAACTCAAGATCAAAGTATATGGGTTGATCATCTAGAGGGTTTACCAATGGTGAACTACCCATGGCCGCACATTATATATCCATAGAACCATTTTTAGGCTGTTCACTATTCAAAAAGGAAATAGAGGACACAAATAAACCAATCCATCATCCAAAACCCACCACAAACAAAAACCATACACAAGAAGGGAAACTAACTCAAAGGTTTCTCAAAACATTTTTCAGAAAAACACACTATCCATTTTCTCAAAGAGAATTCATCAACAAGGAATGAAACATGAAATACCATTCAAACAAGAATAATTATCAAACACCAATCACCTCATATGAAACCATTCCAAATTACAACTAGACACACCACAAAACAATTGGTAATAAATTCCTCAAACC
Source organism: Viscum album (assembly GCA_963277665.1). Classification (NCBI taxonomy): domain Eukaryota; kingdom Viridiplantae; phylum Streptophyta; class Magnoliopsida; order Santalales; family Viscaceae; genus Viscum; species Viscum album. The sequence goes on along the minus strand of OY728148.1, from coordinate 1,344,931,320 downwards.
TTTTATCAAAATCACTTTTAAAAAGAAAGCAATCTTGGTTCGTTGAACACTCACCCATGGTATTCTATGGAACCTCACACATGCACATTATGATGCCAAATTGGGACCCCATCACCCCATGTCATCATACATCTATGTCACCACACATATCCATGGATGTGTTCACTCATTAAAATACCATGGGTCAAAATAAAAATAATTTAATCCACAAAAAAACACTCATACCACATTTTTAACTTTTCATTCCAATTAAAATTTAAATTTTCCGTAAATTTTTTTACAACTTTACTAAACCCCATGTCAAAAGTTGTTTTCAAAATCCACAGATCAATCCACATCATCATTCTCAAAATAAAATTCCATTTCAATCATTTTCATAGCTTAAAAAATATCATTCCATAAAACACCGTCTGATTTAAACTCATTAATTTTTATTTGAAACAAATTTTCAAAGCATGATGAAAAAAATTTATACATTACAATTTACATATTCTGATAATCCTTGGTTTTTGATTAAAAAAATAATTTTCATTAAATTCATTCCCATTCATTTGAAATAAAATTCTATGAAAATATGTTTTTTTGGATATTCCTTTAAATTGAATATGAAAACTCATTTTTCATCATCCAAAAACCAAAACAATGCCACATAAAAATATATTTTTCACAATTAGAAAACATTTTTTTAGACAAAAATCAAAACCCAAAAAGTCACAAACAATTCACAAGGGAAACTACTGTCGATGGGTGACTTGGACAATTTTTTGTGGACATATGCCAATTACACTACTATCATGAAGAGTAATCTAGCACTATGTGTGCAAATATACATGGATTTTAGGGCCTTGAGATATCATTGAGATTATTGAACCAACTCTCTTTCGCTTTACCAAACACAAAACAGCCCAAAAAAACCCCTGAAACTAAAATGAATTTTACTTCCAATGGGGATTTGAGTCCCAAAAAGAGGTGTGTTAGACAGAAACCCTACTCAAAAATAGAACCTCAATTCCTAACATTCATATCTCTAGTCTATCTAGACTATTCCCCAAATAATGTGACATATAAAATGTGTAACCACACTTTGATACAATTTTTTTGTGAACCAAGCCAGGGTGTCATCCAACCAACACCCAACACAGTCCGTGTTATGGTCCAAATGGTGTTATTGATCCCCACAGACTGGAAAATAGTAACTGTATATCATTAATAAGCATTATGAATGATTTAACGCATTAAAATAATCCTGAATTACCATAAATGATAAATATCACACTAACTAATATTCATAACCAAACAAGGTACAACAATTTTCAAATAAAAATTTTAAAACATTAAAAAAATCTAAAACCAAAAAGGGGAGGAATTCCTACCAATCAAAATCCAGAAACATCCATGAAATATGAGGGCCATCACCCTCTAGCCACCACCAACAACACCTGCAAGGGAAACCCACTAGCAATTAGATCAATCATCCTAACCATGACATATCTTGTATTTACATGGGTCATACCAAATAAATTATACATGTTCCATAATCCATATGGATGGTTTGAGTCAAAGACCAGTAGTATTATGAGGAGAAAAAATATTTCATGCTACAACATAAGAAGAAACATTTCCACGAATTTTTTATTAATGGATGGAAACTTTTTTATTGTAATAATTTTAAATTAAAACATTTTAATGGAAGTTCATTTTTAAAAGAAGAAAATTATTTTTTTTCTAAAATAAAACACCAAGTCAACCATATGCTGACAGTAAATACAATACCTTGATACAACACTATTTATTGGGAAATTCCTATAGGCACTATCTATATTGGGACACAAGGTACCTCATATCTTGGTGAAATGTGGCATAGGAGCCACATAGATCCTCACCCTCATGAAAAAGTCACTCAATAGGAATCTATACAAGATTTTAGTGGTATAAAATCATCATAATTTAGTTTTTTTTGTATTTTCAATACCAAATTAAAGAACTAGGCCTCATCCCCACTGATCCAACAAACATAATAGTCCTAGTCTGCAGACCTAATCACCTGGGATTCCCTTTGTGTGCTCAATTTGGATTTCACATATCACAAAAATTTCAACATTTACACACATATTCCAGGCATTATAGACACACCAATAAATCAACACATTCAAAAATCATCCCATGGAAACCACTATTTTTGATAAACAATTTAATTCCCTTATTTACACACACAAAATCAATTTTAATACACATTTTACACCACTTCATAATCCCTTGAATCAATTTTGGAAACATTAAAAGAAAATAATAGCATCAATTTAACTATTTCCATGGTCCAATCCCCTTTGAAATATGCAAATAATCCAATTTCACTTTGAAAAATACATTCTATAATTATAACTACTCCCAAGTCATATTAAAGGAACAAAACAATAATGCAAATATATGAAAATTCTTATTACTTTTAAAAAAATCACTTTTATCGCATTTTCACCTTTAAACCCCTTTGAAACCCAATTTCTCATCTTAAAAACAATGCTTAAAACAAATTAATGAAATAATAAAATAATTGATACCCAAAATTTTACCATTTACCATTATAAAATCTACATCCTTCATATATGCATGACAAAGACTTCAAATAATATATTTCACACAACACAATTAATCCTTGGAAAACATTCATAGAATTAAAAAAGAAATTATAATCCATATAATAATGTTAAGTTATGTAACCACCTAACTCAAGTGTAGAATCCTCTAGAAATTAGTGATAAAACATAACTATAACACTAAGGGACCCTATAAAGGCAGGATTCAACCGAAAACATGAACATAGAACCCTCTGAATCGAGATATAGCCCTAAATCAGTCACCCAACCTTATGGAGATAGGAAACCCCAAGAAATAAAAAAATTATTCCCTATAAATTAGGAAGAAATCAAGAATTGATGGACTTACATAGTGTTTCTTGGATATTTCCCACCAAATACACCACCAAATAGAGATCCAAGGGAGCATGGTAGAGGGAAGGAGGCGCCTAGGGATGTAAATTCTGAGTGGGAAAGAAAAATTGGGATTTTGGGTCAAATAACAATAGGAAACAACCATCATTTTGAAAATTTTCATGACCAGGACATGGTGTACAGTTTGAAACACCCCAATATTTTGTGAAAAAAATCAAAATAACTTATTCATTTTGATATTTTTCATTCAATGAAACACAAAAAATAGTTTATTTTATATTCATGAACTACCTTTTTCTTGAATTATACGAAAAAACAAAGTCAATAATACACTACCTGAAACATAAATTTTATCTTTCCCTACACAAAACTTTGCAGTTAGCTTACATTGCATGTAATAATGAAATTCCTTGGTGGATTGTGTTATATGAAAGATAGAATAATGATAATGATATATTATAAAAATTTTATTTAATATAAAATCATTGTTATATTAGTTGATATGAAAATTGTTAAATAAATTATGAAAATTTATGGTTCGCAAAAATATAAAGATAAATCATTGGCTATAAATTAACAATAAATGAATATGAAAACCTATGGAATATAAAGGAAACAATAATTGTTTTTATACACCAATGCTATTTTACAATAACAAACTAAATTAATTAAAATTAGTGAGTGATATTAATTTTATATATTTATTATATAATCAATGAAATATCTTTTATATTCATCAAACATATTTTATAGTCTTTGGATAAAAACAACACCAATTTTATGCCTAAATTACTATATTTTTTTAATGGATTTTACGACCTTTTAATGGAGAAAAAATTTCAAATATAGTTTTGGGAAATTTTATTTATTATATATATAAAATAAAAAATATTTGAAATAAAAACATAAAAATTTGTGTAGGGTAAATTTTTGGAATTTTTCTATGAAGATTCACGTTTTAATAAATAGTTAAAAATACTGATATTTAATTCAAAACTTCTTTTTAATTTAATTTATTTACAAGTTGGAATTATATTTTAGTTTGGTTTTATTTTTAAATTTAATAATATATTTATAAATTAAATTAGGTCGTTGGACTTATTTTCACATTAAAATTTACTATAAAACTAAGTAATATTTTAGAGGTTTATACTTTAAAAACCTATTTTGTCATCCCATCTACAGGATTAACATTAAATAGTTTTTTTATTATGTGATTTTAATTTATTAAAATGGATTCTATATTTGTAATAAGAATATTATATAATTTTCTATAATGTAAAATTACTTTTTGAATAATAATTTTAGTGAAAGTAATTCAAATTAATTACTTTGATTAAGGTAAAATCTTGCTTATCAAGGGAATAAACCCTGATCTTAGGGGCCAAAATGACCTATAAACTTATCCAAAATACATCATATTGAATTATTTATAACATAAACCTCCATTTTTCAGTTATTTTATATTACTTTTTTTACATGAAAACATGGCTACACATACCTTTCTTTCAAAATTGCCTAGTGTATCCCCTCCATTCCCTGTAAAAGGCCACCACGTATCCCTATTATTCATACCTCTAAAACCAATTATGTTTTAAAAATATATGAAAAATAAAATTCCCAAAATACCTCTGGTCCTCCTTTAATTATCCATTTTGGATGAAAAAATCCTAGGAATCCATTTGGTGAAAACTAAAAGGAGTAACCCAAATAAGTGGTAACATCCCTACCCAGGATCCATTTTTTTGTTTTCCATTATCCTCTCCAAAAAATCATATTATTATATTCATTTATACCAACTTGAGTATCCAAAATAAAATAGGATTTTATTATTATTTGGTTTCTACAGACACATAAACACACTTTCATCTAATGGTTAACAAACATATTGTTTATATGTACAATGAACTATCACCTCACGAAAGGATGATTCATTATTTTTAATTTACAACATATAATGGTGAACATTATGTTGAAAAGTGTATTTATATAATATATATATTATATTTATTATGTTCTTTTTATTATGAATTTTTATTTAGAACACTCCTTTAGGATTCCCATCTTTGTAAAGTATTATAATTTCATTTGAGAAAGTGTGGAGTACCGCTCCCTTAAAGTGATGAGATTCGTTCAAAGACAACATGGAATGTTTTAAGGTATTTTTAGTAAAATTATATGATATATATGACATAATAATGAAACTAGAATGATATTATATACATGTATAAATATATTTTATTTTCGTTCTTTCATTAAATTCAACAATAAAATAGAAATAATGTTCATTTGTATGTACAATCGACCGTCTCCATGAACGGTGTATTCTATTAATTAATTCAACATTAAATAATATATTATAATAATAATATTCTTTATATAAATTATTTTTATATAATTTAATATATTATTTAAGTCATGATATATTTATAAGGAATAAATATATGACAAATTAAGATACAATAGAAAAACAAAGCGAATATTACCTGAAGCGTAACCTTAACATGAAATGTTTAACAAGAAGGTAATATAATGTCATAATCATAGAATTTATGGTATTTTTTATAATATTATGGATCTTTTAAATATTTATAATAAACATACATGTATTATAAAGGAGTTTTGAATGTGTACTATAGGTGTCAGGATACAGGTTAAAGCGATTTCATCCAACTTTTTATTTCTATGAGAGATATTCCATATTCATCACTCACTTATTTTATGTCATGTATATAACTCCAATGAATTTATTATATTAATATTGAAATTAAATTTATGTGTATTTACATATTCATTTTATGATTATTCTATTATGGGGTTTATTTTTCAAAAGTTACCAAATTGGTAATATAGTTCTATCTCAATTTTATTCTTTGATACATATGTTTTGTTATGAACCTAAATTATTTTTATGAGGTTTATTTGACATGTTATATCATTAATATAATTATTTTCATGATATTTTAAGCTTCTTGTAATTTCATTTTCTTACATGGAGATTATGATCTAAAGTTTCAATGTGGTAATATTTTATTGAAATAATCCCATTATTTACAAGGATTATTTATGATTATAATTCCAATTATTAAATCTTATCATCCATCTCCCAAAAAAATCATGATATTTAAAATCAGACAATTATTCAACATATATTCATTTATTAGTACCATTATCTTCAATTTTTTATTTTACAGAAAAACAATCTTATTTTATTAAATTCAAACTTTACCACTTTCTTTGGTCAGAAATATATGTTCCATAAAAATGATTTTTTTAAAGGTATCCAAAAAATATTCTAATATTATAATAAAAACATTAAAAGACATTTTCAGCCACGTTATACCTTTTCAACAATAGTTATTTAAAAAATTAATTTTCTTTTCATTTTCTATTCGATGTAGTTTTCTAAACATTTTATGATATCAAAAGAAATGTTTGGCATGTTAAAATTTAAACATATTCATGACCATTATTACTTTTAATATTCCATTACAAGATTAAAAGTTTATTTTTTAATGAAAATATTTTCCTAAAATTCTGTAAATTCATTCTTTTACAGTGGTTTTCAAGATAATTGTCTTCAAAATGTTTTCAAACTTATTTTATTTTTTCAAAAGAAAAGGGTTCTCAAAACAATTTCAATATTCTTTCCAATTATTTCTAGTAAAACCATTTTACAAACAATTTCATGATTTATTTTTAATTATTCAAGATATTTTCAAATAAATGGTTTTAAAAATGTATCAAGCGTTGTTTATATGTTTTCCAGGAAAATTGTTTTCAAAATATTTCCATGATCACATTATATGTTTTAAAATAAATAGGTTTACAATATTTTTTCACGGATTTTTTTTAAATAATATTATCATGAAAATAGTTTTCAAGGGTTTTCAGATTTTAAAGAATTATTTTGAAATAAGAAATTATATTTTCCTCAAGAAATTTTTTTAAAAGATATTTCAAAATTATTTTCCATCTAAGATGACATATGTTGATGTTTCTAATGACCTTATGAGAAATGATTCAATGGTTACATTAATATTCATTCTCATAATGTTTTGTGTTTTGATTTAATGATTTTTGTGACTCTCGTTCCTTATCCTTGAATGTTATGATTGTGAAACCCTCTCATTTTCCTGGGCGAGGTTTTGATGAATGATTAAAAACCTGTATTTTTTCATTGGTTAGGATATAATTACATGTTTATGACACCCATTTTATTTCATTGGATTATTGTGGGATGTTTATAAAACCCATCACTTAGTATGGGTCATGATATGGTCAATGTCATATTATCTTGTGGCATATGTATGAATGATTTTATTATGAGATTAGTGGGACCTCCATCTCCCTCCAATGAATTTGGTAATGATTTATATTTTATGAGATAATTATATGAATCATGTTGGGAGGCTTGATCCACTATGGTGAGATGGTGAAATATAATCCCTTATAAGGAAACGCCTAAGACAGGGGGCATTGGAGTGTCCCACATAATAGGGATTGTCACAATAAAGTTGGAAGATTGAGAAACCTAATACACAATGAGAATATTTTGGAACACAATAACTTACTAGGAAAGGTCTGGGAATGGGGATGGTGGTGTTTCATGTGTAGTATGTGTGGTTGCCATGCAGTGCTTTGATAATTTCTAACAATGAATCTCGACTTATAGGGAATGATATTTCATAACTATGTATTCCAAAATTTCATGTCTTATTCTTATGATTTGATTTCATGGGTTTTGTTTTTTATTTATATATGATTCATGCCTTATGAACTACTATGATTTATTCCATTATTCATATTTTTGATATTTGACATGTATTGTATGATCTTATAATGTTATGGTCACATTTTTATACCCTTATGCTCATGATTAAGATTACATGTATCCTTTGTGTACCCAAACTGAGCATCTCAGATAACCCCATTTTGTGTTGCCTTTGCCTGGTTATGAAGATATTTATTGAGTGTGATGTGCCTAATAAGGGTTCTAGTCATGAAGAGACTAGTGGGAGATAATTTTTCTCTCCTATGTACTAGTGTTTATGTTTCCGTGTTTCAAAATCCATAAAATTAATATGGTCTTTAGGATATATTTTTATAATTTTTTTAGTATTTTTAAAAATTCATGTAATATTAATGTATGAAAAAGACGGTCTCCAGAGTTGGTATCATATAATATTTTTACTTATCATTTTGAATCTACGATGAAAAAACTTTATCGAGATCACTATTTCTATTTATAATGATATTTCTAGGCACATCTCTATAGAAAACTATAAGGACGAGTTCACATATAAGAAAATGTACAATTTTTTGGTAATTGTTAGATCGAGTGGTTTTCTATAAATAAATACTTTCCATGATAATACAAGTGGATGTGCCTCTCACACAGATGTACCTAGGTGTAACAACTAAGACAATGTTCATTGGTCCTAACTCATCTTAACATAGTACATGACTATGGGCCTTACTGCACAACTGGTTTTACACTCTCTAGGTAGATTATTTGGGAATTTAAAACTCTTTATGAATCATCATAATGTATTTAAATATTGGATAACTATGGATAAACTAGGATAAACCTATGGTGTCATAAATTAATGGATTTTATGTCATGGATTAGATATACTTTAAGTAATTATTTTGTATGATTATATTGTATTCAATTTGATAATTGTTTCTCACACTATTCTTTATAATTTTAGTCATTGGAGGGAACCTGAAAAAACATGGTTAGTATTGAAAGTGATAGAATCTTAATTCATGGTCATTCAAATGGAATGTTAATCGGAGTAAAGAATGTTGTGATCGTTCCTACTCAGTTTTAACAAAACATGATTAACTATATGTACCTTAACCCACTATCATACTCATAAAAGAATTAAAGTAAGGATTTATCTATGATTTCAGGTGATTTATACCATAGAGGGAAGAATGTATAGTTTCTTGTGTGTCATTACTGTGGAATGAATCACCTATGTGAATGTTTTGTAAGAATAAAAAGGTTTTGTTGATTTTGGAAAACAATGACACAAAATAGGTGACTATACAGGGAAAATAAAGAGTTCAGTTAACAAAATGTCTGAGAATATTATACTCCCTAAGAAATCATTTATGTTTAAGTGGTTTAAGTTCTGATTAAATGGACATTATGCAACTCAATGTCTCAATAGGAATTGTCCTGAATAAAATCAATAAGCGGTGAATGTAATTGTTACATAACTAATGTTGAAGTGATTGTAGATGAACTGTCAATGGAAAGAGTCACTATATAATAAGATGTGGTATCCTTGTTAATGTATTCAGGATGAATTAGAATAATCATTGATTTTATGTATTTAGATTTAAGAATTATGTTAAATGAATGGTGAAATATAAAATATTTGTTCAATTTAGTTTTTTCACTACAGATTTACAAGAACACGTCGAACTATTTCCTATGGAATAGAAAATTTATGTAATACCAATGTAAAACACATGTATAAGGGAAATATAACTCTTAATATTTTTCATATTTGAAGATAATGTTGTTTGGATAAATATATGTGGGATATGAATAAGTAAATTGGATGGTACTGATTACCTTTTAAAAAATTAAGGACATGTTGATAGATGATTTATTCTATCATTAACGAAGTTTAAAACATTTTTGGATTTAAGGATATATCCAAAATAATTTTTAATAAGAAAAAATTCATGTTTTTAATAAGTATTTTTGGTAATTATGTTCACTACCATGTTTCAAGAGAATACCTAATGAAAGTATTCACATGTTTGGAAAGTGACAACCAAAAGCTACTTTGCGATATTTTTGGAATCAATGATTTGTTGATTTCAGGATATTCTTTAAAATGATTTGGATTTTAATATTTTATAAGGGTTATAAGTTTCCCCATTCATGAAAATATTAAGTTAAAATTCAAAGAGTGTGTTTATGTATTGATATTGAATTGAAAACCTTGGTTAAAATGTTATTTACTACTTAAATATATTTCAAGGATGTCCATAATATTTATTTTGGATATTATATTAGTGCGATTTTAGAATCATACATCATGTGTGTTGGGTGAAAAAATAATTTACGATAAGTCCATGCATCTTAAACCCATAACCAAAGGGCGATAAAGATTTCACACCTACCACAAGCCTACGTTATGTCATGGTTAATGTATAATACTTTTTTATGAAGAAATATAAGTGTTGAAATAGTAGTGTTACTTTTTTATGTTTTGAGATTAATGTATTAACCATATTTATTTTGAAGGAACTCTAGAGAGAAATAGTTATAATTTTCATTCTATTATGGGCCTCAGAATTTTATAAAAGTTTAATTGAGTGCTTCAGTTGTAAAAGATAAATTCTATCTATCCATTTCATGATCTAATTTATGAATTAAAAATAGATAAAATTACAACCAAAGAATGATTTCTTTTATAAAAAAATATCAAGTAAGCGTATTTCCATATATTATTTTTCAATAAATTAATTATAAAAATATAGGAAAATGATCAACAAAATTTGTTGTCCCAATACCTTACTTTTTTGTTAAACCGATAGCCTTTTAAATCATTACACATTTATAACATTGAAACCCTAAAATTTTTGTGGATCATTAACTAGTTTGTTATTTATTACCTTAATCACACCATTAAATATTTACACTTTTCTTCCTTGTATGATCATCACTCCCAACCTATGTTCTCCTATTTGGAAAAATAGATATATATATATATATATAACTGTGGGTAACCATTATGGTTCCATAATCACTGTTTTAAGGGGTGTTTTAGTATTCATTTTATGATGTGGGTTTCAATGAATGAAAATTTCAAGAATGAAACCTTTGATATCCCTTAAAACTTTAGAGGGAGAAATTCATTTTATATGGGGAAGAATGAAACCCACTAAGTTTTTTTGAAATATATTTTTTGAATCAATTTACTATTCTTGATATTTTTCATTTCTCGCAACAATAAAAATAGTTTATTTTATATGAAAGAACTATGTTTGGTTTGAATTATATACTAAAAAGTTAATTGTTCACAAAAAAAATATAAATATATATTTATCTATACATATGAATAGGGTTATCTTCTGTTACACCGAAAAATAACTTTCCTCGATGGCTTATGTAGCATGTAAAACTAAATAATAAAAATGAAATATTATTATAATATTATTTAATATAACCTAGCTATAAAATTAATGGATATGAAATGGTTTATCTAACTTATGGAAATATATGGATTACATAAATACAAAATTAATTGATTGGTTACAAATGAATTTGAAATTAATATGAAACCCGACTGAATATAATGGAAAATATTATTATTTTTATGCCCAAAAAACTAAATATCCCTAATAAATTATATTAATTAAAATTAGTGAGTGATATTATTGTAATATATATATTTAATATTCAATAAAATATTATTTTTATCAATCCAATTTTTTATATGCATAAGAAAAAACAAACCCAATTTTTTGCACAAAATACTATATATTTATAAAATATTTTTACCACTGTTTAATGATGAACCAATTATAAATCTAGTTTTTTGAACATTAATGGATTTTATATATCAAAATATACTTCATATTTTAAAATAAAACATAAAAATATGGTTAGGTTATTTTTTTTGTTATCATTCTATAAAGTTTCATTTTTTAATGAATAGGAAAAAATACTGAAATTTAATTCAAAAATGTTATTCATATAATTTATTTTTAATGAAAAATAACATTTTAAATTGGTTTTAAATTAATATTATATAATATTTTTGTAAATAAATCCTACTTTGGTAATTTTACTCAATTTTACTTTGAAATTGACTATAAAATCATAGAAAACATTTAGAGTTTCTTACTTTAAAACTCAACATTGTCATCCAATATGTGGGACTAAATTTAAATTAATTTCTAACACTAATATTATTGTAATATGTTAAAATGAATTCCATATTTGGAATCAAAATAATTTCTAATTTATAATAAGTTCAAAATAGTTTTTGATGAAAAAAAATTAGGAAAAGTAATGAAAAATTAATTAAATTGATTAAGGAAAATTATGCTTAATAAGGGACTAAACCAAAAAATTATGGTCTTAAATGACCTAGAAACATTTTCAACACCCATTGGCTAGAAATATTGCAGATATAAACCTTCCATTATTGATTTTATTAGTTTGGTATGTGTTTTGTTAGGTTAGAATGATTTTATACCTTACTTTGTTTTTTTTCAAAATTGCCATGTGTGTCCCCTCTCTTCCCACTAAACAACCACCACCTCTCCATCTTATTCTCAACTCAAAAATTTATTAGGATATGACAATATATGACCAATAAACATCCAAAAATCCCTTCATTATTCCATGAATCCTCTATATGTTTTGAAATAAACCTACGTAATCCCATTGGTGAAATCCAAAATGAGTTACCGTGAGAAGAGTTAACATCCCTCCTCAATCTCCTTTCTTTTATATTCCATTCTCTATGCACTAAAATCATATTATTACATTTTCATATTATAAAAATAGTATAATAAATATACTAGTATGTTTTATTACTATGTTTTCTACATACACAAACCAAAACATCCATCTAATGGGTAACAAACATATTGTTTACGTGTACGGTTAAATACATCCTTATAAAATGAGGATTGTTCATTTTTCCTTTCCTACAACTCATCAAGGTTGTTATAGTAGAATATATATTTATTTATAATGTATATGATATTAATAATTTTTTTATGATTCTTTAATTTTTATTTAGAACCTACCTTTATGCTTTCTATCTTGTGTAAATACGATAATTTCGTTTGATGAATTGTGGACTATCTCCCCCTCAAAGTGATGTGATTCGTTCACACACTACATGGAATGTATTAAGGATTTTTTAGTAAACATTAATGGTATATATAATATAATGACGATACTTTATTGATATAATGTTGATATATATACATATATGTCATTCTATTTCATTCTTTCAATATCACAATAAAATGGAATCAACATTCATGTGTGCCTACGACCAACCATTTCCACGAATAGTGTTTTAATTTATTACCTATATATTATATTGATTATTATATTAAAAATATAATGAGTATAAATTATATTTATATCATATTTTACATTATGGAATCATGATATGTATATATTAGGACTAAATATATAAAACATTAAGAGAAAGGTGAAAAACAAATTGAATATTACCTGAAGCATAACCTTAACATGAAAGTGTAAACAAGTGGGTAATATAAAGCCATAATAAAATCATATATGGTATTAGATATCAGAACATGGTTCTATAAAATATTTATAATAATCTTACATTTATTATACAATATTATTTAATGAGTATGATGAGATTCAGGAGACAACATAAGGGGATTTCATCTCAGTTTTTATATCAATGAGATACATGCCTTATTCACCACTCACTTATTTTATGTGGTGTATATACTGACAATTAATTTATTAAATTAATTTTATACTTAAATTTATGTTTATTTACATATCCATTTTATGATCTTTCTCTAATGGTTTTTTATGTTTCAAAAGTTACTGAATCGGTATGATATTTTTTTCCCAATTTTCTTTCATTAAAAAATATTCCTTTTTATGCACATATATTATTTTCTTGAGGTTTATTTGACATGATATTTAATAAATATACTTCTTTTCATGATATTTTCAGCTTAATTTCATTTCATTTTCTTTTATGGAAACTATGATCCCAAATTACTAAGTGGTAAGAGTTTATTGAAACAATCACATCACCTATCGGGATTGGTTATGATTATGCTTCCATTGATGAAATATTGTTATCCATCTCTCAAGAAGATTCATGATATTAATTTTCCACTATCTATTCACGATATCTTCTTATATTTTTTACTATTTGGTATTTAATAAAATAATTAATATGTTTTTATGAACATATGACTTAACCACTTAATTCGGTTGGAAATTAGTGTCCCTTCAAAACCATGTTTTCTAAAAGGATCCAAAAATTATACTACAATTATCCTATTATATTTAAAATTCATATTTACCGATGTTTTATCTTTTAAAAAAAGGATTTTAAAAGGAATATTCTTTTCAATTTTTGTTACAAGCACTTTTCTAAACTTTTTACGATACAAAATGAATGTTTGGCATATAAGGATTGAGCCAACATCACAACCATCATTCCATTGAGGAATCATTTACAATATTAAAAAGTTAATTTTTTTAAAAATGTCTTTCAAATATTCTGAAAATTCATTTTTTCAATGTGGTTTTCATGAAAAATATTTTAAAAATGTTTTCATGATTATTTTATAATTTATAAACGGAATAATGTTTCAAATTTTTATAAAACTTTTTTTAGGTTTTCATGGGAAAAGGGTTTTCAAAAAATACTCTTGATTATTTCCCAAGTTTTCATATAAAAGGGTTTGGAAATATTTTTTAAATATTATCTATAAATATTCAATGAAATAGTTTTCATTACATATTAATTCTTGTTTTAAATGTTTTCATGTAATATTTTTTCAAAATGACAACAAGAAATTTTTTTGTGTTTTAAAATTAAATGGTTTCTAGATTTTTTTCATATATTTCTTTTTAAATTTTCATATTTATTTTCAAGAAATAAAATTTCCAAAGGTTTTCTGTTTTACAGAACTTTTTCAATGAATAAATGATATATTATTCAAGAATTTATTTTAAAAGGTATCTCAAAATTAATTTCCATTAAAGATGAAATATATTTTTGTTACTCATTACATTCTAGAAAATTATTCAATGGTTTTGTACATAGTATTTCTATTAATGGTTTATGTTCTGATGTCATGAAATTTATAAAACCATTTCCTCTTCCCTGGGTTTTATGCTTCTAATAACTACTTATTTTAATGGGTTGGGATTTGATGAAATGATTATGAGAACTATATTTTTCTATAGGTTATGATATAATTATATGTTTATGGAACCCATTTAATTTCATAGGACTATGAGAGGATGTTTATAAAAATCATATCTCTTTATGGATCATGATATGATGATTGTTATTTTATCATATGTAACAGGTATGAATGATTTTTTTATAAGTTTGGGGTGAACCATATACCCCTCTAGTTAATTGGGTCAAGATTTATGTCTCATGAGATAATGATATCAATCATGTTGAGGGCTTGATCCAATATTGTAAGATGGGTAATCCCAATCCCTTACATGGAAAGGATTTTTTCTGGGGATCATGGAGTGCCCCTCCCAATAGGGGTGGAATATAGAGAAACATGATACATTATGGGGAGATGGAGAAAACCAATCACTTATAAGAAAATTACTACAATTAGGGATGGTCATTGGTCATGCCCAATAACTATGGTTCCTATGAAGTTCCGTAATATGTTCTAGAAATGATTCATGAATTATTGGGAATGATATCACATGTCTATGTATGCCAAAATTTCATGTAATATTCCATTGATATTCTTTCATATATTATTTTTTTTATTTCCATATGATTCATGTCTAATGGGGGATGACTATGAACAATAACCAAGGTGGGTATGCGGCCAATGAAAGCACATAAATCTCCACCATATATTCTAGGATCTACCCCCTCATCCCGACACTCCAACAATATACCAGGTGGATGGTGAGGGAAGGTGATATTCTCTTATGGTTTCATAAATGGGCATGAGCAGTGATCGGTTATCCAGGGTGATAGGCACCATCTATCTATTTCACAGAGGCAAACATGCATCGGTCCTTCACGAGGGGAGTGATGGACAAGATCCATCAAGACAAATTTGATGTGATCACCATCTTCGAGGAACCAGATAGATGTGTGTTCACAGCATCGAATTCTGGGAAATTCTCTATGAAGGATGTACAGAGGATTTCATCACCATCAGATCCTGGGGGGGGGGGGGGGGGGTGGAACGATATCATGTGGTGTAAACAGTTCAAGTAATTTATAACTTTCTTGTATGGAGGATCCGGTAGACGGTGGATCCAATGGATGAAAACGTGAAAAAAGTGGGGATCAATCCTACCTCGTGCTATCACTTTTGTACAACCAAGTGGGAGGAAAGCATAGAGCATTTTTTCTTTGAAGGATAATGTTCTTAAATATTATGGTGTTACTTTTCCCCCTTCACTTCTCTCATGGACTTTGACCTTCATTCAAATTTTTTTCTATAGAAATAGTTCCACAGGGTCATGGAATCGGGTATAGATAGATCGACTCGAGCTGTGACTCTTAGCATGGTATATTGGTGTTTATGGCATGTGAGGAATCGGGACAAGTATTAGGGGTCATTCTCCACTAGTAGGTCCAATGTTTTTCGGACAATGATTCTTCTGGCTGATTTGGTGATGCTCTTAGGGAACTGGAAGGAGGCTCCGTCTCTAAGTACTCTTCACTCCATCCCACCCATGGCCATGCCTCCTACTACCCATAAGTAGGGCCACTGGATTAGGTGGACTCCCCCATCTATTAGTCTCAAACTAAATGCTGATGTTTTCTTTATCTTGGGTGACATGTGTGGAGGAGGGGATGTTCAGGATGCAAGGGGAAGTGTTCTCCTTGCTTTTACAGCTCACTATGTAAGTGGTACCTCACTTTAGGCATAGGATAATGCAACTCTAACTGGACTCTCTATTTGTAATCATAGGAACATGGATCTTACACAAGTATAAAATCATTATATGATCCTCTTAGACTCCATTAATGGAAAAGGATCCATTCCTTGGTCGATAGAGTACATCATCAGGAAATGTAAGGCTATTCATAATAGGAACATCTAGGTCCCACACACTTGGAGAGAGGGAAACAAGGTTGTAGATCACCTGGCTTTGATAAAATAACATGAATACAATGTAACTTTTCTACGTAACATTACTTTTATTAAACCATAAGGATTAAATCTGATTCTAGGGGATTCTCTAGGTCTTCACCACTTTAGGCCTATCTAGGGAGGGATGGGATTGGATTTGGGTTTCCGTTTTTTCAAATTGCTTCCTTGTTTTTAGTCATGAATAATATAATATAAGGATGATGATATTTGATTTGTAGGATATGATCTTATAATATAATTATTTCATTCTCATACCCTTATTATGATTTTTATGATTACATGTCTCCTAATTTATGCTGACTGAGAATCTAATCTCACCACTTTTTTTATTTCCTTCCCCTGGTTATGAATATTTTTATTAATTATGATGTGCCAAATGAGGGTTCTAGTCCTGATGAACCTGGTGGGAGATAATTTATCTCTCTTATAAACAATTGTTAATGTATCCATGTTGAAAAAGGCACCAGAATAAAACAGTCTTGGGGAATATATTTGATTAATTCATTAAGTATTCAACATAAGTGTTGTAATTTTAACTTAATAATAGAAAATTTCATTAAGTAGTTTTCACATATAGTTGACCAAACTATGAAGAAACCATGCCCCCATCACTTTCTAAGAGGTTCAAGCTGAACGGTTTGACTGCATCGCCTAAAAACTATTCGTCAGCCATGTGGTTCACATATTTCTAAAAATGAATCTTGGAAGCACAATTTCCTATGAAAGGGCTCACAATTTTTCAAACCATGGGCCAATTATGAGACAACTATTGTTAACCAAAAAAATCTCATTTTCTCCAAAAACACCTTTGAAGACTCAAGGGTAAATATGGAATTAATAGAAACTTGATAAATACCCAAAAAATATAAATATGGATGTGCCCCTTTTGGTTTAATGTTGTAAATATATGATTGTTGAGTTTTAATGTTTTAAGATATTCTGATGTACAGTGTATAATTGTGGGTGATGTTGATCGCTAGATATGGGGAAACTTTGTTTCTTGATATCATGTATATAAGTCTTACCATTTCCTTAGGTATTATGGATGTTATATAATGGTTTCGTAATGGATTTTAGTAATTTTAATATCTTCAAGGGGATTAGTTCATTGGTTTAATGATACCATATAAGAGAACCCATAAGGTTTTTTTTCCATTCATTGGTAGTGGGTTCATCATTAAATTATGAGAAATAGAAGGATAATTCTTTCCATTGGTAGAGAGGAGGTATAAACCCCATGTATTCCATGGTTAGTGATGTGTATGACCACTATCTAGGGGCATGAGGATTATTTTTTATTAGTGTGGATGATCTAGACCTATAAGGGAGATATTTTTCCTATCAAATGTTTATAATTCTACTAAAATGGTGGTTATAAATGTTTTTAAAATCCCATGGGACATGTGATATATTTTTGGACATGCTAGTGGGGAATTTGAATTGATTTTGAATCATGATTCCATGGAAGATTGAAAATTTGGAATGTACCTTGTAGATTTTTCTATGGTAGGTTATGCATCTACCATTTCACTATTAAGATTGTTAGATCTTTTAAAGGATTAATTAGGGTTGGTTGACCATGAGTGGAGGTTGTTGTGTGATTAGTTTTAGTTACTTATTAGTATGATTTTTGTGCATTGGTATGCCTACGTATACTAGTTAAAGAAAACATTGGTAGTGGAAAATTATGTTTATACTCACACCCAACATTGAACCTTTAGGAGGCACATGGACATTATGGTATTTGGTCTTTCTTATGAAAAATTAATAATGTTTTAGACCTAGTGGAGGCTGTAGATGGGTGAGAAAAATATTTCATGGTATTATTTTGATGTCGGGTGCATCCATGATGTTGGATTGGTAGTATTTTTATTAATTTGTTAACTTATATATAATTTTTTGTTATATGGAAACCATGTGTTATTTATATTAATGTTATGACATGTTATATGTTTATTAAATTATCTGTGAATAGATTTTTTTCATACTTTTTCTAATTAATTATACCAAAATTAATTGTGTTGTGTTGATATTATTATTTTTTATCTTTATATCATATAATATCACCACTATAACTACAAATATTTTCATAGCTAGTTAACAGGAATCTCAATATAGGGTGGTTTAATAATATCAATGTGACATAATGGTCTGTTATATATTTTGAGATTCATGTTGTGAATATTTCAAAGTCATATTAGAGAATATTTTCCAAATATAGTATTGATTAAGTCTTTTTATTTTTATTTGGGATTGATTTCTCTGGATGTCAATGAAGCTATTAAAAATTGGGATACATGTCATGAGTTGTTGTTGGATAGTAGAAGTACGGAATAATTAATATATTTCCAATAAAATACAATTTTTTTGTTTATGTGGTTATATATGTTCATTTTATTTTATATTAAATGATATTGGATGTTATTGATTTATGATATTTGACTCTTGTCCATTAGAGGTAAGAGGTAGTACTTATGCCTCATTTCTGGTATATAGGAATCATTTGAAAATTGTGTTATATTTGAGATTTTTATTCTTATTGTGAAATGTAAAAATGGTTTAGTATTTTATAGTTTTAAAAATAGTCTTAAAAGTTATTTCCAACATATTCACATTAGGGGATTCTTCAAATCTTTCTTGGGATGGTAATGTGGTTTCAATGATGGTTCTATGATTTAAAGGACTTGAATGTTTAATGTTTATAAATCAACATATATGGTCATTCCCTATATATGGGGTGTGAAGTTTCATTCCCCGATATCTATATGTGTGAATATGAGATCAGATGCCTTTTTATTTTGGTTAGATGGGAAGTTTAAGGGCTAGTGGGTCTTGTTGACTATCACAACATTATTTATTTATTATATAATACTATTTTATTTTCTGTGAAGAGTAGTATATTTAGATTTTATTTTGAGATTCATCATATATGACCACCATTAGTGCATAAGGAGGGTCAATGTACAAAATCCATGAGATGTAATCCATAAGATTCGGTTAAGATTATATGTGAGAAAAATCCATTGGTATAGGATCTAACACTGGCTGGTTAGCCACTAAGGTCAAATAAGATTGGGAAATGGTTAGATGATAAGATCTGAATGAATATGGTATTAGTTATACACATCACTAATCGAAGATCATGGGGAGATAATCTGACCGTGGTGTAGTTAAAATTGGATTTCCAGTCTATTAAATATCTTATGTTTTATGGAGAGGGTACACCATAGGGAGAAGAGTATTATACTGAGTCCATATAAAATATCATAAATCATATTGAGACACCACTAAGGTGGAGAGTGATATTTTATATTCTTAGTTGAATATTTAATAACACATTGGACAAATAAGTTTATATATATTTAAATGAGGGGATAACATGGAATGAAATTATTATGATTCTTTATGAGTAGTTTATTAATATAATAATTTCACTAAAGATATTATTGAATTTAATTCAATTAGAATAGGGTAATAAATTATTCATGAATTGTGTATAGATATTCATAGTCTAATTTTTATTCACACTTACATGGAGGGAGACGACATATCCATGTTGTGGGTATTTGAAGACTGAATTTTTTGAGGTGTAGGTATGAATTGTTTTGTAGATAATCTTATTAAATGTAATCAACAAGGTACTAACTGTATATTGTAACATGGATGACAATATCATCAAAATATAAACAATGGTATCATATGATATTTTTAGTGGAGCTTCGGGTATCCAGATGCAGGGTAACTTTGATATGTAGCGGGGTGGTTAGAGTAGATGTTCAAAATATAGTAGATCATTAATGAAATAAATTTTGTGCAGGTTGATATAAAAATATTCATTCTAGTGTGATAATATACAAAAATAGTGTAGTTATTATTGATATATGTGATATTTGTGAAGGTTTTGTAGAAATAAATTGTACTTATTTATTGTTCATATGTCAGGATAAATTTAAGGATCCTCAATGGGAGTAGAAAAGGCACCTTAAGCCTATGTAAAAAATAATATAGAATATGGTGGAGTAGAAGTCAACAAGCTACCCATTAATCAGTACAATTGCTGACTATTTGTTTGACTCGACAGGGAGGATTGGAATCAGGTAGTCAGGTATCTATTCAACTACAAAAAATCATGGAAGCATATATAAATTAGGTTGGAGAGATATTAATAGTTATTTCAATTCTAGGACGATGAATGTTTTTTTATATGATAGATATTGGGGTTTTGAGGTGTTTATATGAAAAATTAATATATGAAAAAACTATTATATATGTAAGCATCGAATAAAATACACGTTAAATGTGGTATGAAATGGAATCAGTGTTCAAATTCTATGTTGGGTATAAAACATGATAAATGTGACTGTCATGAATGATGTGGGATAATTTTGGGATTGATTTATAATATGGGGAATAGGTGGGAATCATTTATATTGAGGGTTGATGGTGGGAAACTATATGATGCATGAAAAAACTGGGTATTAGTTATGGTATGGGAAAAGTTGGGAAACATGTATGATATAGGGTGACAATGGGAATCAGTAGGGTTTATGAAAATAATAAAAATTATTAATGGAAATGATATCCTAACATATGTGTAAATAATAAATACATGTGATACCATTATTTTTTAACAAATATTCATTGATATAAGATTGGGTATGTGATTGTTTTGTAGTGGATTTACTATGGCTGGAATCATGTTGTTTGAGTAAGGTGGTTGGGATTGGTTCAGTATCTTTGAAAGATACATATATTCTCTAACATCTTATATTTTAAAGAATTTGGTTATCATGGTGGTGGGTTTAGTAATTACTGCTCAGTAGGTGTTCCTGATTGCTTAGAGTTGACTTACTGTATACTAGGTGGAATAGGTTCCACGTTATTTTTAATTATTATTTGGGATGGATCATGTATCAATCATTTAATTATAGTCCTTTTAGAGGTATCAAGGGTATAGTTATAGGTTGATAAATATTTATCTGGTGTTGGAAAAGGCTTGGGGATGAATTTCTATGAAAATAAATTATTTATGTTTTTATAAATAGGTATGTAATATTTTAGTATTTTGGAGATTAATTTTTGGATCAATTGAATCCTATATGAGTTTAGGATTTTTTGGGGTGGTTTTTAAGTTGTGTTGATTTTATTGAAATTTGTTTAACAACTTAGTGAAGGAGTCTCCAAGAAGAAGAGTTATTTTTAAGAACATTGTGTGGTGTGAAAAAGTTACTCTGGAATACATAAGTATCATCATTTTGGGGGAAATATATTATGCTTTATTTTGGAAAAAGTATAACCTATGAGTTTGTTAGTCAATTTTATATCCTTACATTTTGAGAATAATATATTTAGTATTGTTTAATATATATTATGTAAGGTTCTCCATCTAATGGAAAAACCTTTCATATGAGTTATAAATTATGTATGGTGTAATATATCATCTATTAGAGTTATCACATATGAAAGGATATTTTGTATAAAAAATTATTATATAGGGGTTTTTGGATAAGGAAATAACCATAATAATTGAACTGATATATTTTTGACAATAAAACATAATATATTTTTCAGAGTGATGATTCATTTGGATAAAAAACATTTTATATGTATTAAATATATTTCGTAAAGGTTTTTTTAGAAAGAATAATAGTAACCATAGAGAAAAATTTATGTATTGTAAACATTTGTTTTATATGATATATATGTGGTTTTTCCCTAGAATTCCCGAGATCCCCAAGAAATATTATTTTTCTTTTTTCCCATATTTTTTCTAAAATTAATAAAATGATTAATTGAAGGATAAATAAATCTAATAAATTTTGTTTTATATATTATTTTTCTAGAAACTCTATAAAAATTTCTTTTTCGCACTCTTATTCTTGTATTATTATCAATTTAATATTTCATACATTTTTTATTTGTTTATCATACAATAGAAAGTAATGTGAATCCATACATAAGGATCAATGTTTGTGTTCATTTTTTATATTTGTTTGTTAACATCATTTCCTATGTTGAAAACCCTTAATTTAATGTATTTCATTATATTTTGATGAATGTTTTGATTAAATTACGATTAGATAGATTAATTCTACAAGTATATTACGTATACTCAATGTTGGTGTTTCTTAACCATTTAATGTGTTATACATGCGTTTTTGTGTAATAAATAGTCCTTATTAGGGTTACATATTTTTTAAAGGAAATGAAACCACGCAGGGTTTGAGTTATTAATAAGTCAAAATGAGGGTCAGTATTTGAAGATATATTTTTTATATTATCTATTATTGATTTCATTCATGGTATTAAGGTTTATATAAATGAGAGGTTGATCATAATGTGTAATAAATTGGTGATTATTTAGTTGTTTTTAAGGGGTTCATTGGGAATGTGTTTGTTGTAATATATATAACACTATGTGATATGAATTGATGAATATGGGGTGATTTTGTTTTTGTTATATTAGTGTTGGTGGTATATTCCAATACTATGTATGGAGAAAGAGGCACATAAATGGTGTGGCAGAGGTTTGTGGCGATTCTTCTCACAAGAGGGTTGTGAGGCTGTTGGGGTCATTTTCACATATAGAAGAACCCATGATGTGGTTTAGTACACTAATTTAATGTAGTCAACTTGATATAAAATGATTCATAGGGTGATAGTATTTAACATTAGTATAGATGATGTTAGATTCATTATTGGCTATAGTAAGTATTCTGTTAGACCACCAGTTAAGAGCATGAGGCTCTCCATATATATTGGTTTTTTTTTCATGAAATGTTAATTAATGGTCTCTTCATGTATTGGGGTCAAATATGAAATGATTTGGTCATGGAAAAGGGGTACAAAATCCATTGGGACATATGATATAGTTTTTTTTCAATCCATTATGAATCATAATGGTTTTTGGACTTCATTAAATGTGTCGTCAAATTTTTTTAAATGTCATGCGTTCTTTAGTTATGATATACTGTGGATGTTTCATTCCAATCTGGAACTTTTTGAGGATGGTGTGGGATTACTTTGGGAAGTTCGGTCATATGTAGATAAATTTTTTTAATAAATTTTTTTCATTTTTATATTACTTTTATGGCATTTTTACATTCATGGGTATTAGTTAAGGACAACATTGGTTGTAGCTAATATATTTAATACTCAAACCATTCATGAGATTTCTCGAAAAAGGGTTTAAATTATGGTTATTAGTATATATATGGGAAAATATATAAAGTCATGAATATAATAGAGTAGGTAATGCACGTGGTAAAATATCTAATTATTTTATTTTGTAGACAGTTTTGGTGGTTCCTCGGTGTCAGGACTATAGTAATATTTGTTAACATTCTAATTTTACATATGTTGTTGGTCATTGGAATCTTATTCCAATTTATATGAAAATCATGACATAATGGAATATTTTTAAAAAAATTCATATATGTATATTTTTTCATATTTTCTCTTGTTATTTTAAATCTCATCTACTATTAAGGGTTTTTATTTTAATTGTTTTTCTTAAAGGGTTATTATATCCCCAATATCAATCAATATATAATGTATTCTAATATTTTACCATTTTCATATGTGTAGTCTTGCCTATAATGACATGAAACACTTGTTTGGCTATAGTGAAGTGTGTTGGGAAATGAATTTTAATTCTTTGAGTTGAGAAAATTGTATTGTAGTGATGGGGAATTTGTTACATAGTAATGAAGGGGTTGTTATA
Source organism: Viscum album (assembly GCA_963277665.1). Taxonomy (NCBI): domain Eukaryota; kingdom Viridiplantae; phylum Streptophyta; class Magnoliopsida; order Santalales; family Viscaceae; genus Viscum; species Viscum album. The sequence continues at coordinate 1,344,906,780 of OY728148.1, read as the reverse complement.
TGAAGGGTTCTAGATGGAAAATATCACACCACATCTAGAATGGGTAGTATAATGAGGCACTAGATAAATATTTTATTTTATGTTCGTGATTTGGGTTGTGACATAAAGAATTAGGTTGCAATTTAGAGGGGTGTTTGTTGCATCTTGGTGGTTCTATGAACATTGGTGTTGCAGCATGACCCACTATTTGAGGTCATAATGTAACTTTGGAAGTGGGGTGTAACATTGTGACCCCTATGGGTCATATATAAATATACCTCCTAATAGTTTTTTTAAGGATGGGGTATTCTTATAATTTCTAGGTTGAAAACATTACTTCTTTGGTAGGTAAGCACTCTATATAAGTAAATTTGACAGCACTCTTCCCATGTTTCATTTTTATTACACCACATAATTCCCCTATGGATTAAAGTTTGATATGGAGTCCATTTAATACATTTAAATGTCCAATGAATTCATATTTTTCATCCATTATTTATTTCACATATATCCTCCTCTATTAGTTTTACCTTGGCTGTTCTTATATAAAATTTGATAGATTAATTGTGAAATTTTAATATCATTATGTGTCTTCATGGAATTATGGTTATATATGTCAAAAGAAGATTTATGAAATCTATTATATTATGATTTACTAATGTAATTTTTCTAGTAATATTTTAAATGGGTTACATTGATTGAATAAATAAATAGCTATCAATATTATGTCTTGAAATGGTGAATTTTTTAAATTGTTTTTGGGGACTTCCACAAATATAGAGCATGTTGTTTCACATGGTTTCATCCTTAGGTGGTTGATTTCTGCGTTTTAGTTAATATTCCTCAATGAATTAAATTATATAATCTATTATAAATATTTATTATAAACTGTAAGAGCCTTATGGTGTGAAATTGGGTATTGGTTATTGGTGTGACATATTGTAGGCTTTGACATGGCATATATGAACTTAGTTTAATAATTGTATCTTTATGTTATATGAAGGTTGAATCATTATTTATTAATAAATTGTGGTGAATATATATACATTTCATCTCTATGTGAGTTGGTTTTTATGTTTATAGATTCTATGAATGGGTTAGGTGACTGTTAAATTATGGGTCTTGATTAATTTAATTTTTTAAAAAATTAATCTAGTTTTCTATGCATGGTTTATAAAATTTGGTATTCATGCTTTCTATGCATACATGTTGTAGTCAGTGGACCCTAGAGTGAAAAATAATTATTGGATAAATGATTAATGAAATATATTTTCTTCTAGTGTTCCTTTTAATATCTACCATCTGTATAGAAAAAGTGTGACCATATTCTCCCTAGGTAATTATATGGTAAAGTCTCCAAGAATACCATTATATGCATAAAAATAATTAAGAATTGGAATTGGGATGATGGGAATCAGTCTAGTGTCACATGGAGAGATATTATTCCTCATATTATTTTGTGAGTTGATGGTGAGGATGAGTATAACACCTTGAGATTTTTTAATATATTTTTCAGAGTAAATATTTTTTTCAACAGATTTCTCCCCACACAACACCGAACTAAAACAAGTTGTGAAATATTTTATGAATATTAAGAATATAAATAATTATATTAAAATATATGGTAGATAAAAAAGATATAAATGAAATATTAATTCGTTCAAAATTTGATTATGGTGGACTAATTTTTTATATGAAAATTTATCAGTAAAATTAGTTTTGGTTTCTCTCTTTTAAATGGTAAATTTATAAATATTAGAATTTTAATTTTTTAAATAATATTTAATTTTATAATTCAACTTGACAAAATTATCCCAAAAGGAAATATTTTTATTTTTATTTTTCTAAATAAATCAATTTTAGTAAATATTGAAAAACTAAATTTATGAAAATTTTAAATTTTTGGACATTATAAATATATCATAAAAACATATATGTTTATAAAAACATTTTTTTCATTTAATATTTATTTATAAAGTAAAACTATGTATTCCAAAATATCATTTTCAACGTAGAAAAACAATTTTTCGTATTTTAGAAAATAAATAACATTTCACTCTAATTTAAAAATTATTTATAGCCTATATTTTTATAAAAAAAATTTAATGTAGACAACTATTTTATATTTTCATGGATTCCATATAACTCTTAGATGTTCTATAACCAAAAAATAAATATAATTAATGTCATAGACATTACAAAAATTATACTTCATAAATATTATACATAAATAGTGATTTTTCCAAAAATGATTTTTATATTCTAATATTAAAAATAACTTTTTTAAACTTTATAGATTACATTTGAAAAAAATAATTTCATATTTTAGATTGAAATTTTACATATTATGAACTATTTTCACCTTCATTATTTGTCCATAAATTATATTACCAAGATAAATATTAATATTAACAATAAAATTGTTATTTTTCATAGAATGATAAATTTATAAATATTTATATTTCAAATTAAATTTTTCAATCTTAAAATAAAGACACTAATATAATGTATAGATATATTTACAAATAAACTAAAACTCATGTTGTTAGTAATCAATGTTATATAGTTTTAATAATAAATAATTTTTATAACATCTTTTTCAATAAAAATATTTTTTCAACATATTATATGTATTAATTTAAAGATAATTTAATAATATTTAGATATAGAATTAAATTAAATAGATTCTAAATTACTATTTAACAATTAGATATCATGTATGGTGGGTCGTCATTTATTTTTATTGATACCTTGGTAAAATTGTAATCCTTTTTAATATGCATTAAATAGGGTAACATCATGAGGCTAAAATTTTAGAAAATGTATTTTACAATTAGATCATCACAAAATAAAATTTTGAAGTTATAAATTCATTCCAGCATATATAAATAACATTTCCTCATCTAACTAACCTATCAATAACTGAATTCCATTCTCACACCTTACTAAACATTATTTTCCAACGATTTCATCTTTTTAATCTATAAAAGGAAGTCACTTTCACCCACACAAATCCATAACTATATATTGAAATTCTAATGAAACACTACTAAATTTTATTATTATAGATCCACTTTCACATTTGGCAGCCCCTAACGGTAAAGAATTTCCACAATTCCTTTATTTCAAAATTATATATAAAGAGAAGACAAAAAAATACTTGATGAGGTTAGTGTATTACCATCTATCTTAGAATAAAATGTTAGGGATTCATGTCTCGAATTTAATGTCTTGGGAAATATTTTAAATCATTCACCAAAAAAATAATTGAAATGTTTTGATTACATTCAAAAGGATTTTTTCACTATACATATGTATTTTATGGAGTTTTAAGATCAATATAGTTTTCATTATATATTTTTTAAATAGGTAGGGTAATTTCTCAACTTTTTATTTAGGAAATAAATCAATATTTTTAATAGTGATTATAGGAAACCCTTACATGACAAGGAGGTAGAGTGGATCGACACCCCATTACATTTTGATGAACTAAAGATCTAGTTAACTGAAGGCCCAAGTATTAAACCCAAGTATCATATCATGAAGAGTGTATTCTCACTATGACCCCCCAAACATGATCATATACATTATTTAAATTTATTTTCATTTAAATGATACTAATATCTAAATGTTATTTTTTAACTCAAGTCCTATTGTTGAATTATAATTATTCCTCTTGAAATTATTTCTTTTCTTAATTTTTCGTTATACCCTTATATTGTATTTCATTTTACATTATATTACTCTCTAGAGGAATATTGTGTTTAGATATACATATTTTTCCTCGATAAAATGCTTTATTGAAATTTATATAAATGTTATGAATAATTATAATCCTTATTAAAGATGGTTTCTCATCCATTCCCATATTTTTATTTCTCTCCAACATTCTTGGTATTAGTTTGAAATACAATTTTATATTTTTGCATGTGACCATAATATTTCACTCATCCTATTTTCAAAATTAATTTTAATTACTCTTTTTAGATGTGTGGTTTTAAAAAACCTATTTTAAAAAAATTTCATTATTTAAAAATCAAATTTTTTATCATCCAATCCAAATTTTATTGATAACTATTAGGTCATATCAGGTATATATTATTGATGTTATTTTTTAAGAAAAATATTTTTAAAAAAGAATTGACTAAACCCTTTTTATCACCTTTATGTCTTTTTAAAGGCATTATTATTGAATATTATTTTTAAAAGTAAAATTATTCAAAAACATTTCACTTAAACATTTTAAAACCATTATACGTATTTAAGGATTAATTAATGAGATGTATCTCTAAAAATGTATTTCTAGGAATAATTTTTTATCATTATAAAAATGTGACATTTTAAAAAATGGCATTCAATGTCACTATAACATTATCTGTTTATATAAAAGATAAATGTGATTCTAAAAACATATTTTATTATTTCACTAACATTTCTTATTTAATCCTAAAGGATTTATTTGAATGGAAATTAATTCTTAAAAACCATCCTATGATTGGCCTTATGAAATACACTTTTGAGGTGATTTTTTCTATGAAATATTTATATTAGTTAGTTGAATATCGACCATTTCATTTTGAAATGTTGTAAACTGTAGTTTTATTTCCATTGGTTATTTATGAGGAGTTTCATTATTTTTTTTAAATTAGAACACATATGAATTGATGATTAAATTGTGTAATCCTATATAAGCCTCCAATGAAATGTTTAAATACAAATATATAATTAGAAAATTATTTTAATCAAGTAAATATGCTCACTCAACTATTTAAATCAACAAATCATTCCTTCTCCATTATATTTTAGGGAATCAGGTTGTAATGCCTCTTCCACTAATTTAATAGGATTTAGGTAGTGATACCTAATCTATAATATTTATGGGATAAAAGTAGCGATTACTGGTCCACTATTGGAATTAGGTAGTTATTGTAATGGAAGACATCCCTGGTCCATTACTTTGTCAAAATCCAGTATTTAAGGTATTCTAGAAAAGATAATGACTCCTTTCGCGAGTTTTTTAAATTCCATTTTACCAATAGTAGATCATTTAATTATGATTCATCCACCATTAAGTAGTGATGGTAGGTTATCCTAATGGTGATTCGCATAGGAGAATACTTGATAGTGATTCGGGATCCGTGACTTGTAATGGTGACTCGCTGACGGTGACTCAAGAATGATAGGTCACTGATGGTGAGTCAGGGTCATTGAATCGTGATACTAAGTCACAATTGTGACCAAACTAATAGTGACTTGACATCGATGGCTCATTGAATGGTGACTCACCATCGATAGCTCACCAAATGCAGACTCACCGAACTATGACTTGACATTGGTAGCTCGTCACTGGTAGCTCTCACCAGTGACTTTTCTAGTGGTGAGTCATCCACTACTGACTCACCCACTGATGACTCATGATGGTGTCTCAACATATGATGATGCTCCTAACGGTGAGTCATTTTGAAATTTTATGAAAACTCCATGTTTTCCCTATTAATCCTCTTTATCATTTTATTTGACATCAAATTTGTTTAAACCATGATTAAATGTTTTTTAATCCATTTCAAAAGATATAAAATATATTTTTAATTTCCTAATGCTCAAGTGTATTTATTTTATTCAAAACTCATAGTTAATATCCACTTTTAATTGGGAGTTCAAAATTGTTTCATATCCCTTGAGTCTTAGATTTGGTCCTTCAAATTCGGACACCTTTCATTCATTCCTTCCTCCACTATTTTCTTCATGCTCGGGAATCACAAACCCCTTATTTGGGGAGTGATAGATAATTTGTTTTTTGAACCCCTTTGATCACATCTCCCTGGAGGATCCTCTTGCGGCTTGCACACCCCCATTTTTGGCACTATGAGGAGATATCAATTGTTTGTTCATTCAAGTAGGGATCCCTTTATCCCTCTTATTTGTGTATCATGTGAGGTGGTTATATGAATGCTTACAATGTGAAGGATGTTTAATACATGTTTAATAAAAATAATTTTATATTCTTTAAAAAAATAAATAGGGGGAGGTAAAAATTGACTCATTCTACTATTTTATTTTTTATTGGTATTGTGATCTATATGAGTTATATATCAACTGAAAATCATGGATGTTGGTGGTATTTGTCTGTTAACTCAATATGACTTTTGATGGATTATTATTGATTATTAATTGAATAGATATATATATATATTTGAGAGAGTGAGAGAGAAAGAGTGTGTGTGTGTGAAACTCATTAACAACATAAATTTGGATAAATAAATGGATTCCCCATGATCATAATTATTATGTGAAAACCCATGAATGTCAAAGTGGAATTAAATAATGAGTGTTTTCTAAATCTGAATACATTATTCCTTGTTTTCTATTTTTATGTGTTGTGTGTGGTTTGGTTTTGCCTTATGCCTCTTGTGGTGCTAGGATTGAGAGCACGACTATTACTGGGGTGGTAAGGGTGGTGTAATGGAATCTCAAGTTGAGAGATTGAATGATTGTGGAATGGATGGGTAGTGTTCAAGCAGTGAGGCTGCAGGTTCAGGTTGTGCTATGTTTATGTTATAGGGTGTGGTGTTAGGGATTTAGCTATATGTTTGGAGTTTTCTTATGGAAATGAAGGACAGGGTGGAATGACATTGAAGAATGATGATGGTAGTGGCTAGTACGGGTGTTAAATTGAGTGTAAATATGAACTGATATTCCTTAATGTGGTTCTTTTTACATAGCATGATTAATTTTTTTGGATAGTTGCTTGTTTAGGTTGTTAGATTCACATGTATTGATGGAATGAATAAACAATTCCTTAATAAAGAATGATAATTGGTTAAATAAGTTGATTTTTGGTATGTTTGAGTTGTGTATTTTTGCAGTTGGATTTCATTTATCAAAATCCAAAGTGACCATAGTTAGTGTCAATAAGTTCATTTATAGGTGGAAGAAAAGTTGGTAGTATCATAAGGTGGTTGGTTATTTTATTGAGAACCCATATGTTGGGATTTATTATTTGATACTATATATACATTTTTGTATTTTTCCTTGTGATTTCTATACAAAACCCACCCAGTTGAGCACTATGTTATGAACACCCCCATTATCATGGGGGAGGATGTCTTTCCCAAAAATCTCAGTGGTGGGATGGATGTTTGGCCACCTACTTTTCCCAAATCCCTCTTCTAGGAATTGTTATCCCATGATCCTTCGAGAAGGGTGTGGTTTGTGAGGCCCATGTGTGTGTGTGTGATTTTTTCTTCTATGGTGTCTTCAAGATGATATGTGTTATGATTTCCTATATGTATTTTCGATGACGTATGGTTTGTGTCCTAGGTGATTACAGGCGGAATGTGGTATGGTATATCTTCAAGGTGTCATTATCATGGATATGTTATGGTTGTGTGGACTAGGTTTCTGCGGGAAGGATGTGTTGTGGTTGTGAGGACTAGGTGTGTGCAGGTGGGATGTGGCTTGATTTGTTTGTAAGAGGCAGGATCACCAAGATTTTTTCCATTAGGGTGTGAGAGTGTCTAATCAGTGGGAAAGTGGTTCGGGGTACCCTATCATTGATGTCCTATATATAAAATTACTTGACTTGCATTATTTAGTGAGCTTTCCTATGGTGAGGTTGGGGTGGAGTGTATACCTTGTTAGGTGTTGTTTAATTGTGTTGTTTTATAATAGTTAAATTAGTGTTATTCTCCAATTTTGCATGAGAGACTTTATTTTCCTATTGATTATATTCAAATTCACACCATATGTTATAAAACAGCTTTTATGTTTCAAGGAGGACTATGTGGACTGTGCTATGCAATTCTAGCTCCGATATAGAGACCATTTCTATTTCAATTCTTAGATTTGTTTTTTGGTATTTACATTGGATATTTTTTTTTGTTTTTTAGTAGTTTTATTTGAAAACATTCTTGTCAGATGGATTTTGGTTTTTCTTTTATATAGCGCCTGGAGTTGTTTTCAGATGGACCATCTTATCTTTGGATCTCATTTTCTTATAAAAAGGGTTAATACCTATCATTTCATGATATTTTATACCATTGGTTCTAGTTTCCACCCCGGGGCCTACTAGGTGCTGGACTTGAGGGGTTATTATCTCTCTTTTTCCATTTCCAGCTCAGGAGGGGAATCTTTGGAGGGAGGGGTCATGACATAATGGTATCAAAGGACGTTTGGTTGAGAGATATGATGAAATTTTGAGTAAGGAATAGAGAGGATTTCATGGGTTGTTAGAGAAATAGTTTCATGTGATCTTTCTGCGAGACAAATTCCAGGGAAGACTAGATAGGAAATGGAATTTTAAAGCCCCCAATGATTCGATTCAAGGACACTTAACCTACCAAATGACCTAGTATGGCTACAATGTTTGTAGGTTAGAGACCCTAGGAAAGGTACATGTATAAAAATGACATCTGTTCTTCTTTTAATTAGTGTATTAGGGACATTTTTAATGAAAAACAATAAGATTAGTTAAAATGAACTTTTAAAAAATTCCATTCTACTTGGGCTAAGGAATTCCATGTTTATCTTTTAGCTATGGAACCCAATCATCATCTACGTGTAGTACCGTTAGTTGAAGATCAAAAGTATGACCTAGTTTATCGATGGAGGATTGACCCAGTAAAGGAGGGTGACCAATGGCAGAAACCATTATGTTCATTCCAGTGACAGACTCTGGGAAATTTTGAGGGCAGTGTTTCTGACATGGAGCTGGAGAATCGGCTCGAGGAGGTTGTGATCATTTTCATCTAGATCTAGGTTCTGATGGAGTACTAGGATCATTTGGTAGTGACCTATATAAGGGTCTTTATGTGTTAGTGGTGACGTTGTACCTATAAGAGTGAAAAGAGGATTATGTTTTGTGGGATGACATCGAGAAAGAGTTCTAGGAGGAATTCATTTTATCCAACATAAAAGCTGAAATGATGTAGGGTCTAATCTCCCTCTAGTAGGAGAGTATGTTGTTATGAGATCATCAGACCATGTTCAATGATCTCATTCATTTTTTCCGAATCTCTTTTTGGATGAGAATTCTCGTGAAATATGCCTAGTGGAGGCACTTTGTCCTTCCCTCCAGTACGCAGTTACTCCATTTACCGTACTAACATACATAGATGACTTAAAGAAGGTAGAGGTTTTTGAGAGGATACACTCATGAGGAGGGATACCATGAGAGGGGATTCAACCTAGTCCTTAAAAGGGAAATGTTATCATCATTAGGTATCCAGTGTTATGACCTTTGAGGTTTAGACGAGAGGGTAGGTGACCTCACCAATTTCCGTTTAGATATTCTTGTCCTCATGAATAACTTGTGGATTGGGTCAGTGTGTTTTGTCTATGAAGTCTATGGTAATATTAATATTATGTTCTCTTCATCCACTCATTCTTGGTATGGTGCATGTGGGTAGGTTATGTGTGAGCTGTAATAGAAATTTTCTACAAGGTCATTTCAGTGGCAGGGAAAGTAGGCTCATGCTCCACTAAGGGGAGATAGATCTGGTAGGGGATGACCTCATGATGTTCTTCTCGGACCTCGACCTGGGCGTGGCTGAGGTGTTGATCTCTAGAAAATGGGTAGAGGAGCTAGGTGGTGTCAGTTTCATGTCGTATTGTTAGCAGTTCTAGTAGAGTTGGAGATCATTCGAGGTTTGATCAGTTTGTTCAGTACTCTTTATTTCATTTTATTTGATTCAAGAGCCTCAGTATCCATTATTTCACCCAGTATTTCCGATGATCTAGGACTATACATAGGGGGATTCTTGTTCCCCTTTCGATTGAGTACACTAGTTGAAGGTTACTACAACCTATTTGATGTGTACTGAGGATGTAGACTGATGGTGGGACCACATCACTTCCTATGGGGATGTTTACATGATACAGATGAAACCATACTATTTCATTCTTAGAATCATTTGGTTGTATTCTTTATGCATTGTTATCAAGTACTTCTATGGGAGAGTCATGTTTTAAGATGTGGATGGAATGCGTGTGGCTTTCGTTGGTGAACAGAGTTTCCTTGTGTTAGTCGGCGTATAGAGCCCCTTCATTACTTGTTGGCCAAGATATCAGTGGAATTTTGAGATTCAGAGATATAGTAGGTTCTCATAATTGTTGGGGACTTCATGGATGTATTCCTTGATTAGGTTGTGACTATACCCCCCTCGATTTGATTTTGTGTTCGGGATAGACTTACAGCCTGGTGCTTCTCTGATTTCTATGAATCCTTATCAGATGGAACCTTCAGAGCTGTGGGAGTTAAGGATTCAGATATATGATATTATAAAGAAGGGATTTATCCATTATAGTGTGCCATCATGGGGTTATCCTATCTCTTTTATAAAAATTTGGATGGTGGTGTATGGTTTTTCATATACTACCAGTTGTTCAATCAGGTAATTGTCAATATTTTTTCCCTCTCCTGAGCATAAGTGGTATTTTTGACTATTTGAGGAGAATAATATGATTCTCTATGATTGATCTCTGGACTAGGTATAACCATTCAAGGTTGAAGGAAGGCGATATCCCAAATAATTTTTTTAGGTTCATGAATGGGCACTTCGAATTCATGGTTATTCCATTCAGTGTTACAAATTCACGTGCCGTGTTCATGGGGTTCATGAACTTTATCATTAGGGAGATTGTAGACCGGTCCATCATAATATTCATCAATGATATCTAGATCTACTCGAAATTAGAGTAAGAGCATATCAAGAATCTCAGGACCATAAAACAGGTTCTTTGACTCCACCAACTCTAAAAATTTTTGACCAATTACATGTTTTGGACATGAGAGGTGCACTTCCGTGGACATGTGGTTTGGTAGTACGGTGTTATAGTTAACCCATTAATGGTCGAAGCCGTTTTTTCTTGGAAAACACCCATGAAAGTGGCATAGGATCATAGTTTTCATGGTATAGTAGGCTATTATATGATATTTTTACCCAAATTCGCTAGAGATGAAGGTCCTTTGATCGCTCTAAATAGAAAAGACTAGACCTTTTTGTGGATTGATAAGTGTTATGAAGCAATCAGTTATCGGATGGATAATTTGTTCAGTGCCTCAATGCTCTGGTTTCTAGATGAAGGGGTGATGTTCAAGGTGATTTTTGATTATTCCCATCAAGGTTTGGGATATGTTTTGATGCAATAGATGGGAGTGATCTATTATGATTTGAGGTAGTTATCTCCCCAAAAATGTAACTATTCCACCCATGATTTGGAGCTAGCATTTTTCATGTTCATTTGAACTTTGTGGTAACATTACCACATTGGGGATCACATTGTGGTCTTCAAATATCATAATATCTTATAGTTTTTTCAGTGAGATCTGAACATGTGATAATGGAGGTGGATTGAGTTTCCCCTGGATGACAATATCGAAATATCTTAAAACTTATGAAAGGGAAATGTTATGGATGATGCTTTGAGCAGGAAGTTGCATAAAAAAGTAGTTAAGGAATCTACAGAAGCTTGGAAGGTGATTAATGAGTTGGTATCCTTGCACATAGATGAATGAATGTGTGGTAGTAGAGGGATTCTATTTCAGATGAATGTGCAGTCTCCTCTGATGCAATAGGTGGAGGAGTCTTAGTGGTGAGAATTAGAGGTACGCGTGGTGCGTTTTCATGTTAACATGGGTGATTCTCCATAAGTATGGTCCAAGGATGGATAGAATTTCATGATTTCCCATTGGTGTTTTTTGGTTCTAGTGGAGATGTGTGAGGGATTTTTCTTAGAATTTCACAAATTACACTTAGTGGTACACCCATAAATTACTATGTTATACCGCGACTTGAGGGAATAGTTTTGGTAGCCCAGGATGAAATGGTAGGTAGTAGAGTTTTTGGTGATGTTCTTAGTGTTCTAGTAGGTGAAGACTGAGCACTATGTACCAGTGGTTCATTTCATCCCTTATATATATCCTTGAGTGGAAGTGGAATGGCATATTGATGGATTTTTTCACAGGATTAAATGAGGCCTAGGGAGGTTGTGATGAAATCTAGTTATTGATGTACAGACTGATGAAAAAAGTTCACTTCTTAGCGATCAAGAAGTCTAGCAATGTGGTTGCCTTGGAAAAGAGTTATATGGATGAGGTGGTGTGGATGCATGGAGTTCTGTGATCCATCATCTTGGTTCGGGATAAATGATTTATGTTACAATATTTGTGGGGATTGCATCATGATTTTGGCACTAAGTTATGCCTCTGTACTACCTTTAACCCTTAGAAATATGGGACTCTATAGTGGTCTATCTAGATGTTGTAGGATATTTTGTTGGCATTCATCTTAGACTTTGGTGGATCTTGGGTTCCAGACTTTCCATTGGTAAGGTTTTCATAAAATAATAACAATCAATCATCCATTGGTATGTCTTCATTTGAAACTTTGTATGGAAGGTTTTGTCGTTCACCCTTGTGTTGGACAGAAGTTGGGGAGGTAACTATTATTGGCTCGGACGTGGTGTAGAGTATGATCGAGAAGGTGAAACTTGTTCGTGAGAGGATGAAGGTAGAACAAGAATTGAAAAAAGTCATATGTTGATCACATGAGGAGGCCCTTGGATTTTATGTTTGGGGACCACATGTTATTGAAGGTTTCCTCTCGATGTGGGAAGTAGAGGTTAGGTAAATGGAGCATGATTTCTATGAGGTTCATCAAACCTTTCAAGGTGTTGGGGCAGGTTGTAAATGTGGAATACTAGTTGGAGCTACCGTCATAGTTGTATAAGTTCAATGAAACCTTTCATATCTCTCAGAATCGCCGATATCTTCACAATTATTCTCATGTCATTGACAAAAGAGATTTAGATGTGAATGATGAAGTGATGTTTGTAGAGAGGCTAGTAAAAATATAAGATCGTTGGGAGAAGGTGATGTGTTAGTGGACCATTCCCTTGTTTGTTTCTTATGGAGGAATAGTGACATGTACAAGAGTACATCGAATGGGAGATGGATATGCATTCCCAATACCAATAGTTTTTCTTATTATTTCATTGTTGTGTTTCCCTTTGTAATTTAATGCTTGAACCATGATTGTTAGGTGATGAGTTGTTTCCTTGTTCTGCAATGTGTCATAAAATCCTTTCAAGAGGGGCATACATGTTTTCTAATCATGTTTTATTAAGTAGGATGCGATTAAACCCTTGTGGGTGAGTCATTGCTCCCCAAATCATATAGTATCTTGACATGGAGGAAATAATTTTCTGATTCATGTGTTCTGGATGGTATTGGTGTTGTTATTGTGTGGTGTGTCTTTTGATATGTTGGGGTGGTAGATGTCAGATGAGGTGTTCCTAGATGTTGAAATTTTACTCTAGCTTTAAAACATCACAAGGGAGTTTATCATTGAACTTTTTTATTTTTTATAACATTGTTGTTTGAAGTATTTTATGATCCTTGAGTGGCATCTCACAAGGTTGTTATTCAGTACCCTATTTCTTCTATGTCGTATTTTAATTCTTGAGGGTGATAATAGTTTTAAGGTTATCTTATATATTGTCATGGCCCTCCCATGTCCATTAATTTGAAAAAATCATGTGTTTGAGGTGTTCTGGATATGGTAGTGACTAATATCGGGAGTTTTACAAAATATAGGTTTCCAATGAAAAAACATTTAATGGTGAGCCTTACTCTTGTAGGTGGCGATGGTAGGTCATCCTAATGGTGAGTTGCATCATTTACACACTAGCCATGAATCGTGATTGGTTTCTTGCATTGGTGACTCACAATAGTGACTCACAGATGGTGAGTCTGGAACGGTAGGTCACTCACGGTGATTTAATATCAGTGAATCGCGACGGTGAGTCGTATTGGTGACTCACCAAATGGTGAATCACCTAACAGTGACTCACTTAATGGTGACTAAGCATTAGTATCTCACTAAATAGTAACTCACTGAACAATGACTCACCAAAATTGGGACCCACCGAATGGTGACTCACCATCGATAACTCATCACCGGTAGCTCATACCGGTGACTTTTCCATAGCTGAGTCATCCACCAGTGACTCACCCACTTTTGAATTGGGATGGTGACTCACATAACGATTAGTCATTCCAATTTTTTTTTTCAAAATTTCCATATTTTTCCAAATTTTCTAGTTTCTTCCCTTTAATATTTTATTTGACATAAATTAAATTTAAAACCATGTTTAAGTGTTAAAGAATATATGTAAAAGGGCATAAAATAGGTCTTTAATTTCCTAACACTTGAGAGAAATTAAGTTAGTGAACACACATAATCAAGATCTAATTTTAATGGGGAGTTCAAAATGGTTTCATATCCGTTGAGTCTTATTTTTGGTCCTTCAAATCGATACTCCTTTCCTTCATTCCTTCCCCTTCTTTTCCTAGGGTTCTTCGGAAGCCTAGAACCCTTATTCACTGAGTCGTCATGCATTTGTGGTGATACCCTTAGATCACATCTCTCGGGAGGTTCCTGAAACTTCTTATACACCCCATGTTTTTTCTCTAAGAGAAGTTTCCGATCATATGTTATTTCAAGTAGAGATCATGTCTTCCCTCTTATTTTTCTATCATGTGGGGTGGGTGTTCGAATGTTTCCCAGGTGAAGGCAGTTGAATCCATGTTTAGTAATGATAATTTAATTGACTTTAAACTAATAAAAAGGGTCTGGGAAATATTACTCAAGCTTCTATTTTTATTTTTTATTGATATTGTGATCTTTATGGGCGCTATGACTACTAAAAATCATGGTCGTTGGTGGTGTATGTCTATTTACTCGGGATGAATTGTGATGGATTGTGTCCGATTATGTGTTAAGATGATGTGTCTGTGTGTGTGTGAAACTGATTAACCACGTAAATTTAGTTAAATAAATGGATGAACTAGGATCCAACTTAAATTGTGATGACCCTTGAACTATCAATGTGAAATTAAAGAACACATTTTCGATAAATCTAAATACACCATTCCTTATTAGATGTGGTTTTGTGTTCGGTGTTGTTTTCTTTTTTCTTTTTCCTTGTGTGGTTGTGTGCTGATGGTATTGAGACCACAACTATCACTGGGGTGGTATGGGTGCTATAATGGAATCTCATTTTGTGATATTGACTGATTATGGAATGGATAGGTAGTGTTTGAGTAGTGAGGTTTCATGTTTGGGTTTTTCAATGTTTATGTTAATAGGTGGGGTGTTGTTATAAAACATTGATGTTAGGTTGGTTGTGATGAGGTGTGATGCGGGGTTCTGCTATAAGTAGAGCTTTTTCTTGTTGAAAATAAAGGAAAGGTCGGAAAACTTTGAATAATGATTATGGAAGTGGTCAATATGGGTCTTAAATGGATTGAAAATATGAAGTGATTTTCCTTACTATGGTTCTTTTTCCTTAGCATGGTTTTTGTCACATGGATACTTCCAGTTGTGGTTGGTAGTTAGCCTGGTAGGGATTGAATGAATAAATGGTTCCTTAATATTGAATTATGATTGGTTAAATGATTTAACTGGGGTTATGTTTATGTTGTGTCTTATAGTTGATGTATTTCATTTTTCAAATTCTGAAGTGACAATTTTGGGCTTGATTGGTGGTTGTTTCATTATGAACCCATAGGTTGGGCTTGATTGTTTGATACTATATATACATACCTATATTTTCCCTTGTTATTTCTATATGAACCCCAGCCTAGTTGAGCACTATTTACCGACCCCCCCCATTTTTAGAGGGGATTGTGTGATTCCCAAACATCCTGGTGGGAGGATGGATGGATGGACAGCCACTCTTCTGTGCTCCCTCTTCTGGATGGTGTTAAACCATGACCATTTATAAAGAATGTGGTGTTGAGGCCCCGGTGTGTACAAGTGAGTTTTCCTTCCCACGTGTCTTCAGGATAAGATGTGTTGTGCATTCCTAGGCGTCTTTGGGATGAGGGGTGGTTTCTGGCCAAGGTATTTTTGGGAGTGATTTGATGTGGTATGTAGCCCAGGTATATGTGGGAAAGAAAATTTTGTGGTTGTGTATCCCTTGTGTTTTCAGATGGTATGTGTTGTTGTTTTGAGTCACGTGTGTGTGTGGGATGGGTGTGGTTTGATATTTCTTGAAGTGTTGGGAGTTCCATGACATTTTCCATTAGGGTGTGAGAGTTTCCAATTAGTGGGAAAGTGGTGTGGGGTACCCTATCATTGATGTGATCTATATTACATTATTTTACATTCATAATTTAGTGATAATTCCTTTTGTGAGTTTCGGATGGCTAGTATACTTTTTTAGGTGTTGTTAGTTTCTTCTATTTTTCTCATAGGGGTGTTAGTATTCTTCTCCACTAGTGAATTATAGACTTGGGTTTTCCTACTGAGTAGACTCATATGATAATCCTACATTATAAACTAGATTTTAGGTTCCTAGAAGGACTATGTGGACCATGCTGGGAATTACTAGCTCGGTCTTTGGGACCCCCACCATGTCGCTGCTTAGCATTGTTATTTTGGCATTTACTTTCGGGATTTTCATTCTATTTGTAGAAGTTTTATTTTAAAACATACAAGTGCGATAGATTCTTGTTTTTATTTTATATTATTCTTAGTGTTGTTTTGAGATGGGAACTCATATCTCCCGATCTCAATTTATTATAAAAAGGGTAATGCCTCCCATTTCATGAGATTATGTACCTTTGGTGTTGGTCTCCACCATAGTTCCTATTGGAGGTAGGACTTGGAGGATCATTATGTCTTTTTATACATTACCATCATAAGAAGTTCATATATGGAGGGAGGGGGTCATGAATGTTTTTCATTCTCCACTATATTATCGGAAATGGGTATTTATTCTAATACCCCAATATTATGACTTTTACTACTATATTAGTGCCTTAGTTTAACATTATTATCCATTTCTAAGAAATTTCTTATGTTTCTTCTCTAACTGTGCACCATTTATCATGTCTATTATCTCATGTTTCAAAAAATTTATGTCATTGTATATGTTTATATTTAGATATTACATATGTTTATTATCTTTCATTATAGAAAATACTTACAATTTAATGTTCTATTATTAAATTATTTCTCCCAGATAATGCTTTCTCTACAACTTATGATTTTATCTTTGATGAAAGGTTGATAAGTTTTTCCTTACTGGTCATTCAATATCATCCCTTTCTTATGTATTCCTTTACCTAGGTTATAATGATAAGTATAACTTTTGGTATGTCTAGAAAATATTTTAGTGGAGTTCGATTATGGAGATATTTTAACATGTGTTGCATATTTTGCTCATCCTAAAAGACATTAAACCCTTGAGTCTGTAGATTGCATGAATATTTTTGGTACCTATTATCTATTAAAATAACTTAATATGTAATTAATTATATGTTCATCATTTATTTCTATATATTGATTCAAATAGTTTTTAGATGTTTTTTATGTATTTTTTTGGAAAATGATATGAGAACTCTAAGAAAACCCCATGGGATATTTGTAAGGTATAATTATATGTGTAGGATAAAGTCATGATGTTTTATTAAATGTAGTTATTATATTATTTTCCATAAAATTCCATCTATAATCGTGTATTTTCAAGTGGTTGCAGTTGGGATAATATTCACCTACGGTTAATCACCTAGAAAATTGTTGGTTGAGTATTGACTCAATCTTGACTCTAGTGCACAAATACGGGGCATAAGATGAAACATTAGGCTAAAACATTCCAGGGGATATTCATTGGTGAATAAAATTCTATATATAAGTAATTATTGTATATTTATGATGTTAATTAATAATGTAAATGATTATGAGATAATCCAACCTAAATAATCCATGGTTTAACTAACAGTCATTCAGGTTGAATAGAAGAATTATATAATTGTAAATAGTAATATATTTTAAATTTTAAATTTTACTTGTAATTATCCTAAAAATAATCATATTATGTTAATTGTTCATGACTATCTTTTACCTCCTTTTCTTTTTATAAATTTATGGATCTAGGAGGAACCATGTAAATAATCGATATATGGGATAATGAAATGATTTTTCTTTTGAAAAAGCAAATATAATATATTATATAGTGTTAAAAAATCATGTTTTTATACTCACACAAAAATTTTTATTTTTGATTAGTAACCCGAGTCTTTCTCAATATCCAAAAACACCATAAAAGAGAATGGAAATTTTTTCCAGACATATCAATCGGAAATGATGACAGATTAAACCAGATTCAACTTCCAATGTCCCAAAAATGTTGGAAAATCACCTAAGGAAACATCTCAAAGTAACAAGAAAATGATTTACATATGGATGTTTTCCTATTATTCTAGTGACAATCAAATAGAGATGGAGTGGAAATACAATACAATGTAAAATACTAAACAAATCCACAGTCCTCAAATAAAAAATTTAAGTACAAGGAGTTTGGGAATAATTCATATCAATCCCCTTATCAATTGACTTAAAAGGAATAAAAGTATTAAAAAATCAATGAAACCTATATAATAAGAGAAATATTTTACAATCTCTACCATTAAAGTGAATTTTGACCATTACATAACAATTATCCTCCACGCTATGTTGTTACTATCGTTTTGGTTTTTGATTCTATTCACCATCGTATATCTATATCATTTTCTAATTATGATAAATCACCACCCTAACGATTTTAGTATCATTTAAAAGTTCTAGTATTATATTAATTGTATTTAATTTTTTTCATGGGAACATGCCTTGTCAAAATCTGTTTATCCATCATTTAGATTAATTTTATGTGTTTTTAGAAATAGATTGATTCCATATACATAGATGAAAAATAAATTTTATTAAGGAAATAAAATTTCATATTAACTAAGTTGTAATTTATCATTTAAATAATGGTTTAGAAAAAAGATTATATAAAAATTATAAATTATGGGTCCAGAAAGAGAATAATGATAGAATATTATCCAAAATTTTTAGAGAAAAACTCAATTATAGAGATAATCCTATTATAATGAAATATATTTTTTCCCTAACTTTATAATATTTATTTCTCTCTTGAAATTGAATATTGAATCATTTATATATTTTTAATACAATTATATATTTTTATTAGTAATAGATAAATAACATTGTGAGTATTTAATTTATTTATTAATAAAAAATATTAAAACCAAATATTTTAGAATCTATTTTTCTAAAATAATTCTATTTGATATCTTGGTAAACATTAAAAACCGAATCATAATGACAAAAAAATACATGATAATTATTAATAAATTTTATGTTTAATAAAATCATATGTTAAATAGAAATAATGTAATTAATTTTAAATTCATAAAATATGGGAATGAGGATACCCATTCATTTAAAATTGATTTGTTTTAAAATAATTTTTCAATATATATTTTATTTTCATCAAGATAAAATGATTAAAAATTCTACTATTTTTTTTAAATTCATTTCAATTTTTAAGATAGAATATCAAGAGTTTTCAACGAAAAAATATTGGTATTTTTTGAAATAATTTATTTTTACGGCATTACTGAAAAATATGATTTTTACCATACTTTTAAATTTTATGAATTTATTAATATATGATTAAAAACAGTATGTTTTTTAAATATTTTAATTGAATTAATATTTTTTATGGATAAATATTTTGTACATAAAAATATTACTTTGAATTATGAAAACCCATGTTCCATATTTTTGGACATATATAATATTTCCTCTATTTTAAAAATTAATTTCACACATTTGTATTAATTCAAAATTGTAATGAAAATATTTAAGTAGAATAAACCTTATTTTTTATAATTAAATAAAATTTATATCATTTAACTCAATAAAATAGATAAATTTACCCTACAAGAATTTTATACATAAAACCCATTTTTTCTGAAAACATTTTTGTGCAATAATATTAAAATTAACTATGTAACCATTAGAAATATTATTTGAAAAAAAAATTCATATTTAAAATTGTATTTTTAATATTAAATAGTTCTTTCATATTAATATTTATGGAAAAAATCTTGTTACCATTATAAATTGATGTTACCATGAAAAAACATTTATTTTTCAACGAATGATACTTTTTAAAATATTGTGATTTTAAATTAATGTTATCAATTTTATATTAATGACTCTAATATTATATATAAAAATATACATAAGGATATTAATAATAATTTATTTGTTAATTAATGTTTAAGGTTATAAATAACACTTAATGATTAAATTGACTTTTTATAAAAATACAGTTTTTCAACATGTTATATATTTCAATTTAGAATGAAAATTTCACATATGCTGAAATTTATTTATGTTAATTGGATTTCAAATTCATATTATTCATGGAAAAGTTTTGTAATTACTGTCAACATAAATATTTTGTGAAAAATAATTACCATCGTTAGATTTTAATATATAATAAATAGATATAAAATGGGTAACATAATGTGGATTAAATTTTACAAAATTAATTTCTCACATAAACCTTTTATATTACAATTTTTGGATAAAAATACATACCTACATGTATATCTAAAAAAATACCCACATAAATCATCTGGATGACCGATGTTGCATATCCATGAAGGGATTCAGATATATTGTGACAATGAGGATAGTGGAACCTTCGGTCAGGGTCCTTCATCATCGGTGTTTCGGTCAGCTAAACATCTATCATAGTGGAAAAGAGTTTGTGAGTGGTTTGGTTTACAATTTGTGTTTCTTTGTGCATCTCAGGTGGTGGTGGGCAGCCCTCTATTAGGTCTTGATAGACGTTGGTCTACGGGTTGTTGAAGTGGGATGGAGAGGTGTCCCCGACATTATGGGCTAGCCATACTACTAGATCTGTTTAGATTTTATTTAGTGGGTTATTGGTTAATTCAATCAGCAGTGCAGTGTTGTTTGGTAACGGTGTCTAGTCCTTCTTGTTCTTGGTGCAGAGATCTAGTTGACTCTATTTTTTTCACTCAGATCCAGCTTCGGGTCTCTAGTGTGTTGGTGCATTGGGGTCACAGGTGGAATTTTAGGTCTTATTGAAGTAAATGTGATTATAGAAGTATCCATTGATATGGGTTGGATTCAAGAGATGATTGTGGCGAGGCTACATGTGGTGTCAACAACATAATTATGTGTCAACTTCTGACCCATAGGGTAGGCCGGCGGCAGCTATGGGCCAAGATTCCTGATTTTTTAGTATTTATTTTCCTCTGTCTTTGTATTTCTGTGTTAGGTGAGGACTAATTTTTGTGTGGATGACTATAATGGGTTTTTTCCTCTACCCTTTTGAGGAACTAGAATTTTTTATTGAGTTTTGTAATTCGTTAAATCCCTCTAGGAGTATAGTCTTGTAATGGGATATCTAGTTCAAAATGGGTTTTATTTTTATTTTATTTTTTTATAGAGGGGCTTTCCCCCAATCCATATTGTATTTTTACCTCATTTTCACCTCTAAAAAGAACCCCCTTTCACCCACATCAATACACACCTATAATTATGATTTCTAATGAAATGATTCCTAATTTTCAATTTATATATCCTTAATATAGTTTTGGTAGCCCTTATTCTCAATAATATTTCTAAATTCCTTCATTTCCAAAGTTTAATTTGAGAAGAAATCAACATTATCCATGATATAATTTTTTATACAAAAAATTGATAATTCATTATAAGTGTTTTCTGCCACAAATTTAATTTCTTGATATATATTTTTTATATTTTACAATAATTGTTTTATGGTTAGATTATTGTATAAACAATTTCTTTTATCGTATTCTTATAATTCATTATGTTTGATGAGACATATCAATTTCTTAATATAAATGTATTTTTATTTAATGAATACCAAAGTTATAATGTCATTATTAACTAAACTCCATGAATTGTGTTAAAATGATTATTCTTGAACTTATTTATTTTAATATTGATTTATTCTTCCCTAACATATAATTTCTTTATATGTGATATTCCTTTCTATATAAATATGAGTTTTAAATAAAAATATTTTACATTGATGAATTCCCATCTAAAAATGAATATCGTTTCTAAGAATATTTCCCAATATTTATAACAACAGTTTCCCATCCATGACAATAATAATTTTCCAAATCTTTTTTCCATTATATTTTTTAAATTCATTTAATTTTTATCCCATGTGACCATTTTATTTGCATTATCTTCCTTTCAAATGTTTTTTTAATACAATTTTTATGATGTGGGTTTTCAACAAGTGTATTACTACACAATATTCCATTCTATTATAATCAAATGTTTTATCTTTACCACCACATTTATTTTGGAAGCTCTTATCTCATTTCAAGTATAAATTATTGGTGTTCTTATTTAAAAGTATGATTTTTTTTCTTCCAGTAAATTTTTTCTGAAAATATTATGTCTTTTTCAAGGAACGATAATTGAATATTCATTTTAAAAAATTTCAAATATGTTTTCACCCCATTTTTTTGAACCATTATTTATTTTAAAGGATTATTTATAGTAATTTCATCCTAAATATTTATTTATATATTTTTTATTTTAAATTTCATAAATAGAAATGTTTCAAAAATTAATTTAAAATTGATTGAAACATTTTCTTTTACAGAAATGATGAGAAATATTTCCAAAAAACACTTTTACAATTTCACATCAGTTTTCCCTTTATCTCTAAAGGGTTTATTTTATTTGTATTTGTTTTTTATGAACCATCCTATTATAGTTTTTATGAAATATTATTTTTAGGTGGTTAATGTTTTATATAAACCATTTAAATTATTATTGAATGTTTTGTTGATATTTTCTAGAAATTTTTTGAACCCAATTATTCCTACAATCGTTTCTTTAGGATATGTTAAATTATTTTTTTCAAGTGCCACACATATTCATTGATTATTTATGGGTGTAACCTATATATCTATATAATTCCCTTTTTATTTATTTATAACCCCATAGATAATTATGGGAATTATGTATTGATTCTACCTCCACAAAGGGAACTATTAAGAGATACCTACTCCACTGTAATTATATTAATCATGTTGTGATACCTGGTGCACTATGTTTACAGGAACTAGGTTTTGATTCCTTCTCAACTAGATTATATGAATTAGGATGTGATTCCAACACCACTATGGGAATCATGTAGTTATGTATAATCCACCATGTTATAAAAATGGGTAATTATTTTCTCTCCACTATTTTAAGATATCTATGCCTATGTTAGTGTCATTATTTAATATTATTCTCTATTTCTATAATCTAGCAGATATTTATTACAATGATTATTCATTATGTTTATTATATCTTCTTTCCATAAAATTATTCGATAGTAAATGTTTCACATTCTAGATTACAAATATTTTAATCATTGGTTAAGGAAAATTACAATCGATCCATGTTCTTTTTAAATGATAATTATCTCTGCATGTGTTTTCTCATGATTATATTATTTAATCATGGATGAAATTTTGGTGAGTTTTTACATTATTAAGAATCCATTTTTAGGTTTTCTATTCTTTATGTTGATAATATAATTTATACGTTTAGGATATCTATATTGGATTCTGGTTGTGTTTTATTTTATGGAAATATTCAAATGTTTTTCTTAGGTAATAAGTCCTAAAATACACAAAACCATTCTATCCATGGGTTCTATGACTATTTGGTATATGTATTATCTATGTCATGAAATTAATTTACTTCATTTATGATGTATATCATGGTATTATATAGTGATTAACCAGTTTATTATGTCTATACAGTAAGACTAAGTGATAGTAATGTGTGTGAATAAGATTACATTATTTTAGTTGGGATATGTTATGATAACAAAAGAGAATCGTCATAGGGATTGTATAGTGTAAAAATGAAAATTTAAATTACTAAAATGAGAGAGATTATAATTATTTATCATTTTCAATTAGTGTATGGAGTGTGTTGGTGAATGACTGACAATTAAATGAGAAAACATAGAGTGGTTAAATACTAGATGTTTTCTAAATATAGAATATTAGTCAGAATTTTTGTTACTATAATACCCCCTGGGAATGATTGTAGAATGAGGGTATGGTGTTTGGTGGGGCCATGTATGACCTAAGGATTGAGTTATTGAATTAAATGTGTATTATGGTCATGAGATAATTTGGGATTTTTTGGGATAAATATTATGATTTTGATAACTATGTTTAGAGAGACTAGTCTGTTTACGTAATGTAAATCTATTTGTGGAACCCCAATGTAGAGAACATAATGTGGGTTCAAGAGTGTTTTGATGAAAAAAATTGTGATATTTATTCCTTTTAATTAACTGTTATTATTATTTTAATATATATTGAAAATTTAATTAGGCATCACCATCCGAGATAGGGTGTTATTGGATATGTTATTGGGGTTTATCAAGAGAGGGACCACATGACATGTTACCATTGGATACAAATAGTTGATTACCATGTGATATGTTATCGAATAATAACATAAAAGTGTATCAAGATGATATGATCTACGGTTACATCAATAGAGGTTGCCTAGCTGATATGTTCAAGGGGACCTCTTACTATGGCCTCTATATGTTATGTGCCCAGGGATCAATGTTAGAGGATCCCTTGTAATTATGTGTTCCCTAGATCATTTGTTCTTTCCCATTCTATAATATTAATTTTATGTGATGTTATAGTGATAGATATATTACCATCATCGAACAAAGTGTATAGGGTAATGTGTTGTAGTGTTCTGATAATCACATTATGACATAACTAAATAACAGGTTATCTTTATATTTCTTATTGATTGATTTTTCACATATGAACACATAGCCTATAATATTGTGAATAAGGGATGGATTTTTCATTCCATATTATGTTTCATGCTACCACTATACATATACACCCCAATTAAAATACAAACTATTATATTTATATCAATCTTATTTGTTTTAATGGATTTTTTAGATCTTTTCTAGATGGGGGTTCTGTATACTATCGATGTTCCACCCAAGGTTTGTTTATATGTATCTATACGTATTTTGTCTTTTCCTTATGGTACATGTTCATCTCAATGGGTTGTCCTTATATTCTTATTATATAATTAGCATAAGTATAATACTTATATAGTATTTTAATTTTAAATTGAAAGTTTTTTTGGCCATTAGCTATGTATATTTCAATATAATAGAATGGTGTTTGTGATTCATTTTATTATTCATGTTTTTAATGGTATCAATAGTATTGTCTTGATATTTTGTCTATAGACATCAACTATTATCTGAAATATCATGTATATTTGGTGGTGTGCCCCTTATAGTGATCTAGATAGGATTTAATTTGGGAAATTTTATATATGGAATTATATACATGGGGTTAATGATTTTTTCCATTATAATGTGTTGTGTAGTTAGTTACATATATAATTAACATTGTTGAAAATATTATAGTTTGGTCTAGGTGAAATAATTAAATTAAATTATTCCTCTCGCTCTCCTATTGTTTATTCTTATTTTAATTTTTAAAATTTATTATGTCATTCCCTTTTCATCTCATTAAAATTTGATCCATTCAAGTCAGATGTTTTTCTCCATTGTGAAGAATTATTATATCCATTTTTTTTAAAGAAATTTCTGTCTCTCTATTGTAATAAATTCATGTAGATTAATTTTTGATATCATTTTAAGGGAATTTACCTTCAACAAGATTGATATATTTATATAAATATATCACTTACACAAAAAAACACCACTCTATAGAATTATAATTAGATGCTCTAGTTCGCATAACAAAAATATCGAGACAAAGCATAAAAATAACCATGAATGATGATATAATTGATTTTAATGGTTTCATTTTCTTGGGGATAGAATTGGAAATCTTTCTTTAACCAATCTAATGAGTTATAATATTATTTATTTAAATGAAATTATTTTCTAGAATTTATAAATGTTTTTTTGAGGATTAAAATCATCAAATTTGTTTAAAGAGTTTACAAATGATGGTTTTAAATTTTTTTACATTAAATATATTAATTTGAACGTAGAAATAAATTTTTTATAAATTAGGTACTGATGTTTTTCTAAAAACCAACATAAATATGGATCTGATTAACCTTTCTTAGAAAAATATGGTCTTTTTTCAAAATATTCTTTTTATTTATTAATTTTTTAAAAATATGTATCATAATGTTAATGTCATTACTATTGATTTTATTTCATTTATTATTTAGGTTTTCTTGTACTATGAATTATGGACTATTATTATTTTGGTTTCCAATTTGAGTGATTTTTTTCATTTTCATTAAACATATGATTTTCCATATTTTATTACATTTGGGTAGTCAAAACTATTTTTTGAATTTCTATAGTTTTTTGTTATTATATAGATTAATGGTTTATTAATTTAGGTTACTGTGTAACTTTTGCTATATCATTAATTGGGTTTTTTTTTCTAGTTTTATTTATTATGACCCTTGGATTTACATTTTCCATAATATGGTTTATTTAATTAATTTTACAATGATTCGTATAGAGTTTATTAATTACATTCATCTATAATGAAAATTTGGTTAGACTGTATCGGTGAATGTTTTTATTCTAATTAAGAAAATAGTGTACCAATATGTTTTTGAAGAATGATTTGTTGAGTACATTATCTTTTTTGATGCATAGTTTTATAACCTATGGAATGTAAAAGAAATTCGGAAAATTTTCTTTTATTAAAATCTATATGGGATTATATATCATATAGTAAAAGAATTAAAAAATTGTCCTTGTTTATCTTCAGCCTCTTCAAAATTGGTTTTTAGGCTATATGTGGTATCTAAAAAGATGAATTAGGGTTTTTGAAGGTAATATTTGTGTGGGGTGAAAATAAATTGTTAGTTGGGTTTTCAAATTAGGTAGAATTTATTTTGGTTTTCTTCATCAATGGGTATTTATTTTTTTGAGTGATCAGTTGGGTTATATTCATTTTATTTGTTGAATAATATTATCTAGGTTTCCTTGGATTTCAATGAAGGTTTTTTGGAGATCTATTAATGATGATCATATTATATATAAGTAACTTTTTTTTGTTTTGCATTTTTCTTTTAGGTTGATTTCCCCAGTTGATTGATACACAAGAATGTGTATTATAGTAAATGTTTTTCAAACATGGAATCCTGTGTACAAATAGTTCTATTTTTAAGGAAGTCTTTTCATCTCATAATAAAATATTATTTATATTTACATAATAATCATATCATTTTTCATCCCAATAGTGGGGCCATTATATAATTCCATGGACATGAAATGTCTATTTATTATACTTGTCGATGAGAAATATCATCATTATTCATTAGGATCCATCCTCATGGGTAAAATTGTTAACATACATGGATCTATAGAGTAAGATATTTTATATAGTACCATCATAGGTTAACGATAGTTCACGTGTAAAATATAGTTGGTTTCATGCATCACCAGATTTCATTTATCTAATTATTTAATGGTTGGGTCCTTTTTTATTATGGTTTTATTATGATGATTGTGTTTAATTTGGTCATCTATAGTTGTTTATTTATTATTATTATGAGATTCAAATATTATTATAGAAAATAAAACCACCACTTGTTTTATTTGATGAGTGACCTTGGAGTGGGATATCATTAATTGTAAGTGTGAGTTAAATGTATTTAGGTACAGTAGATCAGCATTAGTGACTGTTAAACAATGGGTTAATTTATAATGAATATATTATATCAATTCCATAAGTTTAATTTATATTATATTTTATATTCTTATTATTACCATTTTATATCTTTTATTGTGTAGATATTCACTCATAGACATTGAAATAGAATCGATATTGATTAATTTTATAATTTGGGTTAGATGATGGGGGAAATATAATTGGGTCAAGAGAATCACCAAATACAATAGAATATGTAACAATATACATTGTTAAAAATTATTCAGTCAATATAAGTGGTTATAAAGATTCAGGTTTTCTATTATACATAGAGTTATGGTTCCATGAAATATTGTGTCATAGATTTTAAGGGTTTAATGAGATGTGTTTCTTATTGGGACGAAGGTTGTTTCTAATTTATTTCCAAAAAAAATTAACATAAGAGGCATTGTTTGGTTTTTTACACTATATATATATTTATTAGGTTATTGGTGACTATTATAATTGTCTTATTTTGATTCATGTTATTTTGTACGATTCTCTATAAAAATATTCAGGTGAATGTTTTATAAATATGCTAACAAATAATTGGGAAATTATGGTATAATATCCCCCCAAGAATTATTAATGGAAAAAAAATATTTTCTAAATATGAATAATTCCGAGAATGAATTTTGGATATATGATATCATAAATCTTAGGTGTTCTTCTTATAGATCATCCATTTTGTCTTCTAGTAAATATCTTAATGACCTGGACTTATATTTTAAAATAAAGGACCTTTCTACCCATGTATCGAATATTAAATTTGATACTCTTTGATTTTTTGTTGAAAATAGGGAGTTTTTCTTAAGGATAATCTAAACTCTTGTTTTAGTGAAATTATTTCATGTAATTCTATTACATTCTACTCTAAGTTACTTCCATAAAATAAAATAGGAATAAAATTTGGTATCCAAGATTAGATTCAATAAATTGTGATCATAAAAATTTGGAATTTATTAATTTGTTATAACTTAACTATAAAATAATTGTAATGAAATTATATAAATTTAAATTAATGGTTAATAATATTGGTTGTGAGTGAAAAATTATTAATTGAAAACAATAAAACCATTTAATATATCAAATAAAAAAGTCATTAATATAAATATAAGTCCCGAGAATAAAGTTTTAGGAATGTAACTGAAAGGTTATTGATATTTTAGATCTATAAAATGAATGGATTGTTATTATTGATGGGAAAATAAAATATTTTCTTTTAATTGATATAAATTAATCAATTATTATGTCAACTAAATGTTTAGTAATGATAAATAATCTATTAAATTATTTGGGTCCATAAAATGATGTTATGCATAAATAATAAAATTTATTCAATGTTCATGAATAAACTAAAATCACATAGTTGGTATATCAGATTGTAATTACCATAGTAAAACCCAATTGTTATTGAAATAAGAATATGAATTTAAAACAAATAATAAATTATTATAAAACCCCTAATAAATGAATATATAAAAGCA
Organism: Viscum album; assembly: GCA_963277665.1. Lineage (NCBI taxonomy): Eukaryota > Viridiplantae > Streptophyta > Magnoliopsida > Santalales > Viscaceae > Viscum > Viscum album. Next base: position 1,344,877,692 of record OY728148.1, on the reverse strand, counting down.
ACAAACATTATCAATAATATGACCCTCATATTAAAAACAATACAATAATAATAAAAGCATTGATTCTAACCATATGATGGAACAAAATAAAATTAAACAGTTGACTAAAAAAAGAAACCATTTTTTCATTTTACAATATCATCTATAACATTTATTACGATGAAATTATCATTAAAAACTATTAAAATATTTTAATACCATGATCCAATGATTTATAAATGGTTAAATACCTAAATTTCTTACTAAAACTCTATCCAAAGACATCTATTTAAATGTTTCCACATCTCTACCTAACCATGAATGAACCAATACATGATTTTATCTTCTTCTCTACCACATATATCTATAATAATCATGAATTAAAATCCCAACTATCTACTATTTGTTTTATTTTATATATATATATATATATATAAAATCGTGGTAATTTAATCATTATAACTTCATCTTCAATACTCCTACTTCAACCAATACCACATCCTCTATTCAAAGAACCATGACTAATGTACTATAGAATTTTCATTTAAATATATTCTTATTAGTGGTATACTAATAAAAAATAGATATCAAAACCCATTTTTATACTCGACTAGTATACTCATGTTACCCATAATTACCATGAGTTATTATGTATGAGATTTACTTCATCTTGGATATAATTCCCCATATTCCATGAATGTTTTCAGAAAAAACTAAGAGCTAGTTCTATTTTTTCACTATTAAGTGGGGAGAACTTAATAATTATAATGACTAAACCCTTCACTCCATACCATATATCAGACGTGAACCATTAATCATAACTACCCACTAAAAAAATTTCATAGAACCATGACACATTATAGTAAGACTTTAACATCAATCAATTAATTTTATTTCTTTAAATAAATTTAGACTTAATTTTTATATAATAAATAAATAAAGTTGATTATTTGGTACAAATAGTGTCTTAACAAAATAAAATAAAATTCCAAAACTCATGATAATGTAAAAATATCAAAAACAACTTAATTTGTTTTTGTGATAATTCAATTCAATAATTATATAAATGTTAGTAGCATTCCCTATAAATTTTTTCTATTACAAATTTACAATTTTTAAACTTATATCACTGTTTATGATTTTAAATAACTAAGATATGTTCTAATATTTTGAAATTTATTGAATTATGTCATTAAATATATTTACATTGAACAGTGAAAAATTCTTATATAATATTTCATGATATAGTTTTTCTTAAAATATTAAAAAGTTATTATAGCGTGGAAACAAATTACTAGTGGGGTTTATGTGGGGTTTATTATGTTTGGGAAGATTGTGTTCTTTATTTAAGAACATTTAATTATTTAATTCAACAAAAAATAATTAGTTTCTTACAATGCATTTTATTTATTTTAATCCACTAATTATTTTCCACCTAACATGTGATATAAGAATTGATATAAAATGTATATAAAAAATAAAATTATAATAAAAAATAATTTATCGGTTAAATTAACAATTAAAAATATCATTAAATGAAATATATAATTTAATATTAATATAAATAATAACAAAAATGTAATTACATTAGGATTGATCCCTCCCCTTAAAACATTTGTACCAGTTGATGCCAAATAGAAGGGACAAGTGTACATTCACATTATTTTAAAATTCATTTTGATTCCTCCCATGTATACTAGATTATCAAAATCATTCAATAACATAATGTGACCATTTTTTCATTCAATGAATCATATTAGTGTGTGATTTGGAACTAAAAATTAATGGTTAAATGTTAATTATATTTATCATTTATGTAAATCTAATAAAAATCTAACTAATATCAAAAAATAGTTTATATCATCTCAAAATTATCTGAATGTAACACCCATAATCATAGACACCCATATTGGGTCCTAAATCAAATTTATATGGTAATAAATATACAAAACATGGTAATATGTGACTATAGTGTTAAAAATAACTAGAAATGGAACCAAAATGTGAAAAAATGACAGTCCAATTTTAATTCTAAGAGTAAAAGTGTGAACAAAGAAATGAATAAGAAGTAGATAATATGAAAAATATATTTTAATAATTTAGGAATAGTGCCTATGTTCATGGAGACTCAAAATGGGTTCATTGTTTCAAAATAAAATTACAGGTTTATTTTGAACGTTTCATATACCCTAACATGGTGGGGAGATGATAAATCAATGTTAAGTTATAGGAACTGATATTAATATAGTTTCAATTTATATTGTAATTACATTATGATATAGTTTTTATAGAGGATATACCCTCATAGATATTTCATTCTATCTATATCCCTCAATCAGATATGCTATAGTGACCATGATGATGTACACACAACTACAGTAATCTATCAGTTTCATCAATCATCTCTGTTGTAGTCAATCAACATTGCTAAAAAATTTCAGCCTTGTGTAATTTATTGTCTTCTAGATTTTATCCAAAAATTATTGAATATATCATATTGAATTATTCCAAAAAATATTAAAATCACATATAATCCATTAAGAATTCCTAGGGAATACCTAACTCAACATACATAGACCCTTCTTTTCAAAGATCATATGGTAAATCTATATTTTAAAAAAGGAATTGAACCAACTAGAATAATCAAATGATAAAACAATGATTGAAATAGAAAACAAGATCAATATGACTATTCTTCTTCAAGTGGTCCTCTATGACAAATGTAATAATGATCTTATCTTGAATAGAGGAAATGTGGCATAAAAATAATGAATTTTAGGAGAGGGAGATGGAGTATTGAGGGGTTATATTCCTAGAAATGTGAGCATAACATCAATTAATATGACTTTTACATAAAATTTAAATTATTTTTAAAAATTATTAAAAAAACTACTCATAAAATACTTGGTACCAAGCCGGTATCTAATTGGTACCTAATGCCACATGGTAAACCCTCCCTTAGTTCACTGGAATTCTAATATCCCATCTAGGGATTCTACCTCTCATTGTGATCCCAATAAATAATTGGTCAAATACACAGTGTACACAATGTAGTATATCCTAAAGGGTATATACACCACACTTGATAAAAAAATTTAGAACGAACTTACAAATTCTTCTAAATCCACAAATAACAAAAAATAATATAAAATTAGAAAATATATGATGAAATTTTAAATTTATGTGTATGTTGGAATTAGTGGGGTGCTATAACCTCCACATTATATGGATATTTAGCTAAATGTTTCATCACAAATAATTGAAAATGAATAGTTCCAACCATTTCTATTGAATATCAAATTATCATTCCCCTATCCCCACCTAGAGACAAAAGTGTATCTATTATAAGAATAATATAGGCATTCTCTTCCATATTAAGATATTCTTTTTTTTACTACAATATTAAATAGTCTCTCCACAAAAGATTCATTATACTCATGCATGATGTCTTCAATTTTGATCACGCCAAAAGTGTTTTGATGGAATCACTAATGCTAAGATACATGGAATACATAAATCATTAAATTATATCAATCAATAAGTTATTACCTATTTGCAATAGAACTAATTCTCTCAGTATCCATAAATATCCACATGAACCATAGAACAATCTTACCATGAAACTAAATTCACATGTTCCCTAACATGGGAAACACTTTCTTAAATTCCCAATTTACAAGATCAATTTCAAATAGATGGATTTACATTTTTGTACATGATACCTACCCACTCATAGTGGTTTCTAACTACTTGTGACTCATCTGGATACTTTCTGACATCACTTGTATAATAGTTTGATTGAAATTATATGATTCACTAACTAGTATTTGGTATAAAGGTGATCAACATAGCCTTATATATAATTCCTTGGATGGTTTTATCTAAATATATTTGAAAAAACTATTATTATAGGTTAACTCCCCAAAATTAATATAAATATCTCACTAACCACTTAAATTAAGAATATACACTTTTAGAATTCCCTCTAAATCAAATATATAATGATAAAAGTTCCATTTAGTTTGTGTAATGTAATTCATTCTCAAATTCACAAGGGTATCTAATGCTTTTTATAATCATTTAAACATTGGACTATGAGGAGGCTTCAGGATTTCTAAATTTATTTGATTCTCATCTTCAATAAATTTCATTGAGAGACATACCCCTTATGTGTTTCATCGTCTTTGACAAAAAGTACTAACTACAGATTCCATGGTAAATAATAGACATACCTAGATTAAAAACCAATCTCAAATCATGTGAATATAATTTTAGCTTCTAAAGAATGTTCCTAGATACCACAATCTTGCCTCAATGATATATGATCCCTATTTCATTAATGGATGACGAATTTTGTCTCTCCATAAAATATTAATTTTTCCCCGTAACCAGAATATCTAAATCCAAAAACTGATTTCTCATCACTATATTAAGGAGTAGGGTTGTGATATTAAATATAATGACAAGAGACCTTCCCAAATACTACAATAATTCACAGTTCATCTTTGAAAAAAAATATTATTAACTATCACTCACTGTTATATTCCAACACAAACATCACTTGAGTTTTATTACTCAATGCATCATCCTTGACATTTACCTTCCCAAGTGTATATGCCATCTCAATTTCAAAATATTTTCTGTACTGAACCCACCTCCACTATGGAATATTTTTTTATTATTTGAGAATATATACATTATGTTCTTATTGGAAGTATAAACCATAAATATCAAACCTAATTTATAGTTACCATAACACCTTAACATATGAAACATCATATCTATCTTTATATATTTCACATTTTAAATATGTACATTCAATCTCAGATACCTATACATATAAGTATCTATTCTTCCATATTATACCTTCATTTCTCTAAAACCTATATCAAATGCATCCTAATATAGGGTATACTCATTATCCAATTATGGAATGTCTATGAATGGGGTATATTTTAACCTAAACATCTCCACCTAGAAATATTTCTCATGATTTTTTAACAACACAAACAACCACACACACTTCATGGTAATGTTCACCATTATCTCTAACCTCTATGAAAAAACATAAAGGAATATCTTATGTTTTTCCTCAAATCCCTATATGCAATAGATCTCAAATGGTTTCCTATGATAGTCTTAAGAAGAAATGTCCCTCAATATCGTAGGTTCTATTAATATTTTAGACTCTAATATCATGTTCTCTTAAAATAAAACCTCATAAATCTATAACTTATACATAGAGTGTTGGGAATAATGTCTATAATCCCTTAGAAATATTAATATAGTCTTTTTATATTGAGAATATTCCTCCCTAGACATGTTCTACTCTACTATTTTATAAAATACCACCATAAAATAACCCGAATCTGTATGAAAGATACTATTCATCAGATCCATTTTTTGGAAAATTCTTAAAACCAAATGATGTCATTAAATATTCATAATGTATATACCTTCTTTTAATAGATGTTAGAGGAATATTTTTTTCCTTCCACACAAATGAGTATAACTCATTCACAATATTATCTTAGATAACAAATTAGATCACATCATCTAATAAAAAAAATCATTTATACGAGAGATAAGACATTTTCTATTGATTTTACAATAGTTCACCCTAAAGTAATATAGTAATTTGGGAATAAAAACTTCTTTATTATTATAGAGAAACAAGATATTACCATAAGGGGAAATGATTGGGTTAATAAATCAAATTACCTCAAGGTCTACTTATATGAACATTAAACATCCTATGCTATGAATTATTTTTTTATGGTTGAATTGATATTATCTTTGAACCTAATATCATCTGAATCACAATATATACCTCCCTATAGGGTGGAAATATAACGAAATATTCATGGAAAACATCTTAATGAATCTCAACCGTATGATTAATAACCATCTATTATATCTTATCATCTTACAAAGTAGTGAATGACCCAATACAACTACCTATGTTCATGTATTTAATGGAAGTCATGAAAATCACACTCTCTAAAATGGCTATAATAGTCCCCCTTAATGGATTTTAAGGATACTGATCAATAATAGCATTAGATTCCCCAAATATGTTATATTTTGTTGTGTGAGGTTTTGGAAAATATAAAACCACTACAATACATGTAATTATTGATCACCTATTTTGTACTTTTTGAGGTTATATCACTTGTCTGGTTTGAATATGTTCCCAAGAACCACATAAAGATTTTCACAAAATTTTTATTATTTTACATGCAATGTAATTCCATTTGAGATTTGTTTTTTTTTTGAGAAAATTTTAATGTATTCCACCTATATTGACTTTTTGTGTAGTGTAATCTTAAAAACCAAAAAACTATAAATAAAAATTCAATGGGAGACAAAACCCCCTCAATTACCACTAGTTATAACTATAATGGATTGTTTAACCAAATAACAAGGCTTGTAATCATATATGTTCTCCATGATTTAATTTTCAATTATTAAGAGACCTAAGCCTCAAAATTTAATATTTAAAATAAATAGGGAAGTGTTGCTTCACTACCAACTCACCTACCTAATATTGATAGATGTTTTCCATTTTTTTTACTTTTTCACATTTTCCACTTCATTATCAAATTTCCTCTTCTATTCGTTGGAAGGTTTTAATTTGTTTAATAATATTTTAACCATTAATGTGGTAATGATAGGATATTGGAGTCATGTTACAGTGGAAATCAGATGTTGGGTTTATTGTGATAAATGGTTCATGTTTTTTATAATGTCTTTGTTGAATTTAATTCCAAATCAAATTATTGTATTGTATCAGGCCATGAACAATATAATCATGGAAAACAAATGGAATTACAATGAGTGATCTCATGACCATTGAGAAATAATTTTTCCACTATTATGGTTTTATTATTAAAAATACACAATTAATTAATTAATAACTATATTAATGGGTAAATTCATAAATGTAATAGTTAATTATTATCAATACATGAAACAATAACATAATTTTAGGAAAATTAGTGAGATAAATAATTTAATATTCCAAATAACAAATAATTTAATAATCCTTTACAAAAATTTCATCTTATAAGTGATATCTTTTTTAGTTATTTTATTAACTATTTTTCATTTTATTATTTCAATTTCATTCAATTATTTTCTAAAATTAAGTCCATAGAACCATATATAAAATAATATATTTTATTCACTGAATTATTATTTTAATTTCACATCAATTTTTGATCGACATCGACACTCCATTTCTATAAAAAATTGATAAAAAATCTATTTTCTTTCATTACAATAGGTGTGGTAAAATTATATCATTGTTAATGGGGACTATATGTGGTTTAAGTATTGAGTAAAATCCATTATATAGAATAGTTTATTATTTTTCTCTATTTTTTATGTTTCCAAGGTACCTTATTCCGACATTCAATGGTTGAATATTCCTCCAATGGAATTACTCTTATTGAAGGATCTTTTTACGAATAATATACTAATGTCACAAAAATATTGTATGGAGGACCACCCATAAATAGATAATGATTCATATGATGTGGAATAACTATGTACATTCTAATATTTGGAACATTCAATGTCGCATTCACTACTTAACTAAAATTTAAAAAAAAATTATCCATTATACCAACATTCACTAAGACCCAGGGACCAATCCAAAAGGAAGAGAGGTTTTGAAATATTTGTCATAATGGTATCAAAGATATTAACATATCATAGAAATTAAAAAAAATGTGAAGTAGATACTTCTATCTTTATTCCAAATTGGAATATTTGTTTTTTAGGGAACCATAGTTTTCAAAAATTATATGTTTTTATAAAGGGGTTTTCAATAACTAAAAATAAAAATAGTGATACATATCTCTACAATAATACAATAATTCGTTTTCCATTAAAATATAATATCATGGTTGATATATTACCTATACTGGAGATTTTTTGTTATCATTTTTGCATATTTGGAATTAATGAGGAATAAAATAGTGGGTTTTCAAGGCATTTTTGGCAAGAATAATGGGGTTTTCAATATAATTACTCACCCTTATAAATGTTAATCAATTCCATTTACAATTAAGAGTAATAAAACAATGTCATGGTTTATGCAGAAGAAGAAAAAATAAATTTATGATCAAAAATTTTTATTCTAGAAACTGGGCCATTACTATTTTCTTATACAACGTACTTCATGGGAGGGGACCCAAATTCTCTTACCATTGTATTTATTTTATGTTTTGAATATCTAAATGTTGTTTGTTTATAAATTACATGAAATGCATATTTATTTTTTATTATTTAAAATATTTTTTTAAATAATTAGATATATGTAATAGAACACATATAACACCATATTATTTTAAATTTTATGTTTTTAGAATAATAATACATTTGATATTGATTGATATATAAACCACTGAGGATAAAATATTAATGGGGTACTATTGAAATATTATTATTAAAATATGACCATTTCCACCTTGTTGCTGGATTGGTAGGTATAATAAATATTGAAAACATTTTAAATAAAAAATTTTATATTTTCATTAATGAAAATATATTTTTTATTTCATAGTAAATAAAAACTCAATTCTATATAAAATTATATAAGTTTAATGGTAATTTTTTCTAGGAATATTTATTTTTCTGGGAAATGAATTTTTATAAAATTATATTATGTTAATATATTTATATAAATGATTACAAATAAATTAATAGAAAATATATTTTATTAAATTAAATAAATTTTATGTAATTGTTGTTATGTGATAATTAATGACTATAAATTCAACTTATACTCAAAAAAATCATAACAAATTGTTTTTATTGTATTTCTTGTATGTGTATTATAATTTTTTCATCATTATTATTATTATTTGATAAAATGGTAATAATTTATTAATTATCATGACAACATAATCTTAGGATAAATGTTTTGTATTTTTTTGAAGTGATTTATTTTTGGGGGAATAGTGAAAAATAGCGATTTTGAAAAAAAAAATGTCGTTTCTTTTAATTTATTCAATGTAATTTCATTATTTTCATGGATTTAGATTTACTTAAAACTGATATTATTTTTCTTTTTTAAAATCTAAACAAATTAATTCCATAAAAATAATTATTTTACTTCATTTCAGAATAATATCATTATTATCCTTAAAACATGAATTTTTCAAATAAAATTTTTAATTATATTTTTATAACATATATTAAATGAAATTTAGAGCAAATATTGAAATTTAATTAGAAAACAAACTATTTAAAATGTTAATTAGGTGGATAAAATTTAATAATGTGTTTAGTTTAATTTTTTTCAAAATGAAAATTTTCTATCATGAGAAGTATTCAAAGAAATAATTTATAGAATATGGTGGTTAAGATTAAATTATTTTTATAACGTAAAAAATATATAATCTTAATTTTTATTTTAGGCATGTATTTATAACATTATCACCTTAAGGTTTAAAATATGGTACATTTGTTTCAAAATATTTTTATTTCAAAAATTATTTTATTTAATGTAATGAACAATTAAAAAATGTCACTCTCTTTCTCTAAGTAAGTTTAATAATTTTTGATAGGAATAAAAATGTTATAGTTGGTTATAAATAATTTCTTTAAATATAATTAATTTATATTTATGATATGAATTTATTTTTTATTTTTAGGGAGTGTATAATTACCTTTATTCATACATAATATTGATGCAGTGCTCATGGAGGAATTAGAAAAATGGATTAAATGATTTGAAAAAATATTAGAAAAAATTTATTTGGGATGAATTAATATGTTAAAGTCATTTATCATATAATTATATTTAATTATTTTTAGTTAATAATTTTATATATGAATTACATTATTATGTTAATGCCTTAAAATTCAATATATATGAATATTCATGAAAATAACATGAAATTATTCTTCATTTATAAAAATTATTTTTAAGTCATTAGAAAATAGTAAAAAACAAACATACATAAAATATATGGGATATTTCTGGGATTCTCTAGAGTGGTTAAATAATGTGGTACATTAAATATTCAATTTTTCTTCCATGGACCTTAATGATTAAAAAATGTGTTAAATCAGTTATTGTTAAAATGGTTTCACAAGGGGTTAAATAAAAAGATAATGATTAAAATTACCATGAAACATGAAAAAAATTATTTAATTAATATTTTTAGATATCATAAAATTTATAATTTCTGAGAAAAATCATTGTAAGTATTCTAAATGAGTTGTACACAAATTATATATTCATATTTTATTTATGTACTAAATTACCACTCATCTCACATATAAAATGTAACAAATTATACACTTATTCCCACATTTCATGAGCTATTTATCTCAACCAATTAATTCAAAAATACATTCCAAACATTCCTTTCCATATCCTAGAGGTCTTTTTCTTACCCAAATACTAATCTATAATTCTTCTGTTTTATACCAAATGTGGTTTTCCAAATAATCCATATAACTCTTATCTAAGTATTTTCATGTTTTTTTATTATCAAATCTCATATTAGTCATACATAACCATTGTTAAATAATAAAATACTTTTCTATGATTTAATGAAATTTTATTATGGTTATGAGAAATTCCTTTTTCATCTTTTTCATTGTTGTGGGAAATGAATACACCACCCATGCATATGTGTGGCCTACCATCTCCATAAAACTATGTGTTTCATTTTTTCTCACTACTTAACAAGGATAATTATTATGATACAATTATGGAACATGTTTTTTATTAATTACAAAAATATATTTTTCCAATAAAACGTATTATATACCTTCATACCATTCCATTCATTAAAAAATGATAGTGGCGTTTCCTTGTACATGTGAATTACTATCACTGCTAAATGATGTGATTAATTTTTCATATACATTGGTTATAAAATTGTATTTTATGTATAAATATTATAATAATGTTATGAATAATATTATATAAATTATGGAATAATTCCCCCATTAATAGTGATTAACCAACCAATGTTTTCTTAGGATTATGAACTGAACATCCCCAAAGAGATCAATATAAACATATTTAAATTTAATAACTATATAATGAAAGTAAATAAATGAAATAAATGTTATAATAATAAATTAATTCACGGAAAAATATTCTTAATCTATTATATTATATATAATGTATTATTATATAGTATTTTATGTATGTACAAGGTTACTCAGACTCAAAGTAAAGTATTTCTCATTAAAACCTTATATCAAAACATTTAATTTTCTTCGTCTATTTATCATTTATATCCACATACTTTAAATTGATGCTAGTATGTTATTAATATACTAAAATATATTTTCAATTTTAGAAAAAACTATGTTTTAATTTCATTATGATGGATTTAAAAGATAAATTTTAAATTTTTTCCACATTATTGATTTTTTACATTTCTATAAGTGTTAATGAAATATTTTTCTAACAAATATGACATGATATGGATTTCCAAACCTTGTGAAAAATATTATTTTAGAATCTTCATATACTAGGTTTATGATTTTTTCAAAATAATATCTTATTTTCCATATCCTATGATTTTTTTATAATGTCTATCCAAAAAAATATTTTTATCCTTATTTTCACATGAAGCCCAAATGTGTATCTTCAAATGAGTTAAACAGAAATCTTTATGTGATTTTATGATATAAATTCAAGTATTTATGTTTTTTATACATGCTATTATTCTTTAACATTATTCATGATGTTGAGTGAGCCCAATTTACCCCCTCAAATGAATGGGGTAATATTCTTTCTATCCTAGAAATGTATATTGGAATATATAGAGTTGGGTATTCCATTTTAATGTGTTATTATAAAAGATCTCGTATGAGTTATTATAAGACTCATATGTAGATTATGACCCATGTTACATAAATTACTATACTATTCTCTCAAATTAATTTTTATCGATTTATTTTTATTTCTTATGTTGTTTTAACGAGATTATAACTAAAGGATTGTTTATGACCATTTTATGGGTGGGAATTATTACTTTAAAGAAACAAATTTCATAACAACACAATTTTTACAAGAAACACTATTGATTATTATTCTCCCATTAATATTTCTTATGACATAATTTATGAGCATATTTGGGAAGTGACGTAAATTTTTTGAATTAGAAAATGAGTATTGGATCCCGAAGTCTATTATGTAAAAAGGGTAAAATTTCATATGGGATTCTATGATTTTAAATATTGAATAAATGATTTATTTTTTTTGTCCATCACTATGATTTTATGTCAATACCATGTTTCAAGTGTTTTTATAGGGATTAAGTATGAGTGAGAACTTTAAGAAGTCCTATCTATCCACTATGGGGGTTAATTTTAAAATAAGTGAACATGTTTTAAATGAAACAAGAGTTTAAATTTTAGAGTGCTATTTTTTGGAAAAATTGGATAATTATGGAAAGTCTTAGTATTATAATGTAATTATTTTATATGTTATATTTTTTCTTATTTCTCTAAAACTATAAAATAAAAATATAATTTAAATTAATAAATGTACAACAACTATTGTAAATCATTTGATTATGTATTGATTAAGGAAAGGGTCGTTATAGTTCATATCAGAGGAAACGATTGGATAACTGTAGAGGGTAGAATTATTTATATGAACTATTTTATGAATTTTAGATACCATCATGTGTTAATAATTCGTTTTATGATCATAATTACAATGGAAGAAATTCTATTTGAAGATATTTTGTGATGGGAGATTAAGTTGAATAATAATTAATTTAAAAAAAATTATATGAATACAACCTTAAATATTATAATGTGTTTTAGGGAAAATGCTATTTGAAAAGGAATTCATTTCTATTTGTGTAATATGTGGAATTATAATGATGAAATTTTGGGTTAAAACATTCATTATTTTTGAGATTATTAGGTTTAATTTGGATAATTCATTAATTCATTTTGGTTCCATATGTTTTACTATATTCATAACTGAGATATTGAAAAGTTAATTGGCTGAAAACTGATTAATGTTATTTTTAATGAATTTCACTATTCTGTGAATATTGTATGATTAAGGAAAATTGAAAATTATTGGCTATGATGTAATTTTATTTTTGGAATAAAAATTTATTTTATATTGATAATAATGTATGATTTTTTGTTAGTTTAATGGTGATTTTAATTATTTTTTGGAATATTAGTATTTTTTTAGAAATATTTATGATTATTCCATATATATTTTTGGTATGTGAAATTTTTATTGATTGATGTTATTTGGAATAAAATGTTATGTTTCTCTTGTAAGAATATTCAATAAAATATTTCTGATTATTGTTCTTTGAACTTTTTTGGACAATTTTTAAAATAATTATGGTTATATATTTATGGAATTCTTGTTGTTTAGCCTTTGGTTTTATTGTCATAATTTTATCGATTAATGTAATATTTTTTCATAATGTATATTATGTTACCTTATTCTAACCATTTTTTGTTATTATATAAAGATAGGATGAATGTGTTTTTATCCTTTTGTGTATCTCAAGATCCTTTAGAATTTTATTTCAATGCATGATTTAAAAAAAATGTCATGAATATTCCCTTCATTGATTAATTTATTTGATAGAAGTATAAACTAAACAATTCATAAAAAATGAAGAAATTTATTTATGTAATAACAAAATAAAGTATATTATCTCATATTCTCTATATTGATTGTAAAATTATTTCTCAACTAATGAAAGAATAATATAAATCTATCTAGTTACATATATAAATTATTTATGTTTTCATTTATAGGTTATTTAAAAAGTATGAGTGTCATAAAAATAAATAAATGTTTTAAATGATGTTAAGGAAATGATAAATTTACTAGTATTAACAGAGATATTAATGATATTTTTAAAATAAAATTTTATTAATGTGCAATAAAAGAAAATTCATGCCACTTTTGTATAATTTATTCCAATCTTGGGAATTAATTTTGAGATATTTTTTAAACCCTTTCTATTATACATGAGAAATAACTATAATAACACTATTTATTCTAGTGGTCACAATTTAATAACATATAATTTTAGAGTTTATTTATTTAAATAATATTATAATCAATTTTTTTGTCGTAAAATCATTGAGCTTAAACAAAATTTTTTATTTTTTAAATACATTATCATTTAAATTTGATCACTATGAGAAAACCATTTAATTCTAAGGTATGAGAAGAAGTAATTTCATTATAAAATTAATTTATAGATTTTTTCCATAATTAAAATTTATTAATTAATTACTAAAAGTAATTAATAATTTATAACTAAAATCATATAAGATTAATGGAGATATTTGACACATAATTAATTTAATGTGTGTGATGTATTTTTCTCAAGATTAATTAAGGTAATCCTTTTAGATTAATTTATCTAACAATATTTATAGATATTATAATTAGTAAAATAAATTTATATTTATATAATGGAGGTTACTATATATATAATGAATGTAAATTCATTTTATACCTCAAACATTTATTCAAAAAATAAATTGTTTTTACTTAATTTTAATCTATGATATTATGGTTACTTTATACCACTTTCAAGAATTTTATTTGATAAAATTGACATAAATTTTGAAATCAACCTTTCAAAAAAATCATAACATTAATTTTTTTATGATGAGATAGATTTCTGGGCGGCTAGCGGAAATTATCAATTTTTCAAAAAGTTAAATTTATTTTCATTCAATAAATCTAATTTAATTTTTTTGGTTTTTTATTTTATTTAATGTAACATAATATTCATTTTATTTAAAATAATCCAATTAATTACATAATAGTTATTATTCTAAATCATTTTTGTTCAAAAATTTTTTTATTCTTTAAACAAGAATTTTTCTATAAAATAAATTTCATGTTCAGAAAGTATATTAAATTTAAAATATTAAAAATCTCATAATTGAATCATTAATAATGGATTTATTATTTGAAATTCATCGGCTCAAATTTATTAATGATTTCAATTTCCTTTTTTCTTAATTATTAATTATTATAGTAAAAAATTTGGTGCAATAATAAATGGAACAATGAGTTAATTATTATTTAAAAATTTTATAAGAACACAAAATATCATACTAATTATTATTATACTACTATATTTTGATGAATATCACGATAAAATAAAACATATGGTTCTTTTGTTCCAATTAACTTTGATTATTAGCTTTATGTAATTTTATTTAATGAATTAATTCATAATTTCACACTGTTTCTTTTAATATGTATGATATGTTTTCATAAGGTTAAAAAAAATTTTAGATATTCATGAATTGTTATTTTATATATGAGTAAATTATAGTCATGATAATAACTTATTTTGAATTTTTATTAATGGTATAATAACCTTGAATGATGGATGTAGTTCTAGTACAAGCAAGAGAGAAATTAAATATATGATATTAATATTATTGAATGTGAATACACATGATAAGAACTTTAAATAGTATTAAATGACTTAAATTTATTTTTTAATCATTAAAAATCATAAAAAATACTTTACTAATATAAATGGATGGGAATATTTTGTGGCTATCATGATTGGTTTCATGTGTTTTCCACTTAGAATTTTTAAAATCACTTTCATGAACCCTAAAAATACTTATTAACTTATTTATCTCAACCAATCCCTAGATAAATCCATATCATGCCTTCTTCCCCTGGTTTTATAACTTCTAGATATAACACCTTGATATTTTAAAATATATTTTTCATTAAATTAATTTAATTCTTTGATTAATTACTTTACATAATGAATAGAGTTTAAATTAACCACAAAAAACAATTATAATATTATAATATGAGAGTTATATAATTTTTTAAATCATCTCTTCAAAATTTTATTAGTTTATATTTTTTAGATAAACTTATAAGATTTATTCACTAGTTTAAAAATAGGATTTTTAATTAGGGAGATTTTTTATCATTGGTTTTATACGTGATGTTATTATAGGCTATGTAAAAGAATAAGAATTTTTTTATCTTGGTTATTATAATTGATTCTAAAAGTATTATTTCAAAAAAAATTAAAGAATATATTGTATAACTAATGTAAAATGTTAAATTAAACATGTGATAAAAACTGATGATGACTATTACTCTTTACTTTGATTATATGAAAATTCATGTAAAAAATATCTACTTTGGTTTTTTAAAAAATTAATTACAATAAAAATATCTAGTAAAAATAAAATAATGAAAAAGGAGAAAATTAATATCATATAGGTCAAATATTGACTAACAATATCAAATATTTGACATAATTTTCAATCATTTCATAGTCATCGTGAAAATAATTTTCCTTACAGGAAATATCTCATCGAGTATCCAGAGCTGCTACATAAAATGAATTTTATACTGAAATGGAAGCATTGAAATTTTAACATAATATAATTAAAAATTCATTATTATAATAATGATTTTATCCTTAAACAATATATGATTTGATAAAACTAATCACAAATAAATTGAATCACGGATAAATATTTATAAATACATCGATGAGATAGCCAAAATAAGAAAAAATGGAAGAATATTGAAGTTAGAAAGAGTTGAATTAGTGTAATAATGTGGATGATTAATATAGTTGATTAGTAAATTAATATATTTGGGGAAACACAAATAAATTACACTAAAGAAAAAAAGCCATAATTATAATGTTTAGGAAAAAATTGATAATTTGAAAGGTGTGTCGTAAAAAAATAGAACACTGGTGTGGCATAATTTATAATTTTATGTTTCACATAATTTATAAAATAATTATTGTTAAAATTCAGTTTTTGAAACTGGGTTTTAAATAAATGATTTTCCAAACAATAATTATCATATCGGTTTTGAAAAAACCAACATTAAGAATATGTTTTTAATGATGGTTATTTTAAACCAATGTGAAAAAACCAATTAAACATTTTTTGTTTGTTATTAAAATGACCCACGGTTGAAACCTTTTAAGAATGAATAAATAAACATATATAATAAAACCGAATGGAAAATTTATAATATATTCTACATATTTTTCAGGGAATAATTAAAATAATCGATTTCGGTAAAATATTATTTAATTTTAATTAAATATATTAATTTAAAAGTTTTATTATATTTTTTATTTCATATTGAAGTGATACAAGTTCCAATTTTTTTACAATATTCAAATTAATCCAATTACCATCAACATTTTACATGATTTTGAAATAAGGTTATTATAAGGATTAAAAATACATACTTCTGAAATTGTTTTGTCGTATTTTTGGAAATATTTTTAAAATATATTCTAAAACTTATAGTATTTGAATTTCATAAAATAGACTCTATATTTGAACTGAGGAGTTCAAATTTTTTAAATAGGTGAATTTTTATTTTTATAAATTATGAATTAGAGTTTTGGTTAATATATATTCATCATAAAGGGAAAATATTTTAATTATGTTAAAAAATATTATAATAAGGTAATAAATATCTTTCCAACACTTTAATTTTTTCATTTGATGAGATAAATTTAATAATTTCTATCATATCATTGATTATATTGTATTCTGGTTTCATTTTCCCTTGATATTGACCATAACATCATTTTAAGCAAGGAATGATGAAAAATTCCACTATCTTTCATTTAAATTTTTCTTATAAGTTAAAATATGGGTAAAATTATTTTTCAAACGAATCTAAAAGGATATTTTTTTCATAATGAATATATTTTTTATGGTAATTTATTTCTTGTTTTTAGTGATTATATAATTACATTAAACTCTTATAAAACACTAACATTGTTCTAATATATATAGTGGAATAATCAACATAAATAACTTTAAATGCATTAAATTTTTCAATGATTTATGGTTCCAAAGTAATTTTATTGGTAATAATAACATATTATTGATGGAGAATGACATTGAATTCTAATTCCGTCCTTGTGTTGATGAATTTAATGTCAAATTTTGTAAATAGTTAAAAAATGAAAGTAATATAATTTCAAGTTAAATAATATTTTATTAAATTATTTTTAATAAAATCATTAAAAATAACATGTGGGATTAGGGAGTTGTTCTAAAATGTCATTTACTTTCCATTAATAAGAAAAATATTACCTTATAAGTAAAATAATAGCATTATAAGATTGAAAATTTTGATATTGTGATTAAGTTTAATTTTTTTAAAGAATGGTTAAAACCAAAGGATATGTTTTAAAATACCACATAAAATTAAAATTATTTCATTATATTTAAATCATTAAATTAATTTTGTCTCAGTCTATCATTGACAATAAAACATAACCACCACTCCACTCATCTATAGTCATCATATATCTACATATCTTATACAAACCATGTAAAAACCTATTTTAACGACCATTCTATAAGTTATATTGGTGATAGAATTCTGAAAATACTAACCCAATGTCCCATAAGAGGAGATCTAAAAGATCTCTTTGAAGGAAGATGTAATCATCTTCACTGAGTACATTCATTTTTCTTCATTTTTTTCCAGATTCAGTCATATAATAACAATTATAATATAATAAGTTTAGTTTCAATTATATAATTAGATTTTAGTACTTTAATATAATTATTTTTATTAATCTCTTTATCAATAAAATTGGAACAAAAATCTTCTCATGTGTGTATGAAAAAAGACTGTCATGTGAAATGATGTAATATTTTTCCCAATTCTACCTCACATGGCCTTTCATAATAATGGAAATATAGATTATATGTGTGTGTGTGTGTGTGTTTGATATAAATTTTGTAGATATAATTCCATATTTATGATATTTCATCTATATAATTACCATTCCACCTGTTATAAAATGATAATGTTGTTCATGTGTATGTTCAACTAACTGTCTCCATGAAGTGATGTGATTAATTTTCTTGTCTTTTTCTATATGATTAAAAATTTTTATAAAATTAATATTTATAAATTTTATAACCTTATAAAAATTTTATAGGTGATATTAACATGATCATGATAAAAGGACCGTACCTATAATATCAAAACATGTATTAAAACAGATTTGTTAACACCCAAAAATGATAATAAAAATAATTATTATAAAAAAATGATAAGTTGTTATAACTAGATCATATATGCTATTTTAGATATGTATATATTATATTATTTATGTATAATAAATAATAATTTATTATACCTGAGGAAAAAGAACAAATGAGGTAAGTCGAACTTGAGGTAAGGGGATGTAGGTTCCACGCGCAGTGAAAGCTTACGATGGGCAGTCCATAAATTTTCTTTTTTTCACTGTAAACAATTAATCTAATATCAAGATATGGTTAATTCCATGATCAATGAATTTTAATCAAAGAACAAGAAATGGTTATTAACTTATAACCAAGATAGAGGTGAAGAACACATGTTGTTTATAATTAATTTAATTAAGTAAGAATTACATCCAAGGTTATTCTTTCTTTTTTGATGTGTTCAGACAAATCTCTACAGGACACCACCATTTCATTGTAGAATAAAAGTGTATGATTCCTCTAATAGTGATCCATATGTGCTCTAATAATCTTTGGATGTCATTGAATGAGTCTTTGGCCACAAGCGCGGAAGAACCTTGTGCTTGCAATGTCCACCTTCAATCTCTTTGAGAACCACTTACAAATAATTCTCCTTGATCCAGTGGAGGAGGCCCTATCTCATTATTGAGAATATTCATGTAGAGGGATGAACTCTCTAGCATTTAAATCATTTCTCCAATCTGTTGTGCACAAATATTTTCTTGGCTATGGTTAAGTGAAAAAAATAAAAATTGGGTATTGATATCACTAGGGTTAAAATAACATAATTTCACCAGTTCCCATATTTATTTTATTATTGATTGTGAAATCCCATATCAAATAATAATAATAATATTATTATTATTTATTGACACGTATCTAATATGTTAATTATAATTAAATATTATTTAATAAAATAATATCTGAAATTATTATTTCTCACCAGACCCTTGAACTCAGTTTGTCAATCCTCCCCCACATTAATGAACATTGAATAATTTTTAATTATTTATTTAATAAATATCACTTCATTATTCGTCAATAAATATATAAATATTATATTCACTAAATAGATAATAAATATTTATTAAATATTATGCCCATGATATATTAATTCAAGTAACTAGTGTGGGAATAAATGCGATCTCGAATCCATGAATAATGTTTAATCCAAAACTAGGAATAATGTTTATTCAACTTGTTAAATAATAAATTCTAAATTATTTAAATGAGATACTGGATACACTTTGGGTCAGACCCTCTAGGCCTCTTTCATAGTGGTATTAGGCAGAGCATCCTAAATTCTAAGGATAGCATCAAGAAATAAACCAAGGCACCCATTAATAAATACGATAATGTTGCAATGACATGTAACATCATATGAACTTTTTCCATGTAATGTAATCTCTTTATCACAAAATCTATAATTGACTAGTTTTCATTCCAATTCCAGTGTCCTATATTCTCGATATCTCTTTCTTTGACATCTCGTAAATAGAACAGACATATTTATCACCATGGCCATGGATTTATTTAGGCTATATCATTTCCATAAAAGGGTCCAAGATATTATCCTTCATTAAATAAAAGAATGGATAAATCATTTCTCTCATTATTCATTAACAAAATATTTCTCATGACGCACCCAACATATCCTACCTTGACGTGAACATTTGTCGTCATGGATTTCATCAATAAATCTAAGTGAGTTACTCATAATACTCATTAATAATAATACTAGTGTATAAGGACCAATACACATGTTCGTAAATAGGAATATCCAATGACATATATAAATGGTGGTTTCCTACTGGCAGGTCTTGTTCTCATAATATCCTCCTAGATATTAGCTAGGGCGTACACCATGAGAAGGTACCTCAATGTCCTATGAGTCTCAACCCATAATATCCTATAATATTTTTGTCCCTAAAATTATATAATCGAGATATTGAACAAATATTCAAGAATAATGTCATAGCACTTTTGTGTTCTCAACATTGCAGGAATACTCTATGACCTTTTAGTGAAACAGTTACTCATAGAATATTATCACATTAAAAATTACATATAAGAACAATCATGATGTTATAATGAATTTTTTAATATTAACAACCATTAATATAAGTTATTATAAATAATAAAATAAGTTGGTTCTAGGGTTCCAAATATAATAAAATCTCACTTATAATAGAGCCAACTGCTAGCAACCTTCTGTCCGCTAGATCCCACATGATATTCAAGCTTATGTTAAGATATGCCTTCAGTCAAGGTTTCTATCATGTTTTCTTTCATGGATAATATTTTCACTAAAACTTCACCCATAAAATAAAAATACCTCTAGATATCATACTTTTGGAATATGTCGTTTTTTACATTAGTTTGACCTAGTATATTTTTCGAGGTCCACAATTGTATTATTATAACAATACATTGTGATAGTGTATTTAATGTTGGGTATCGAATCAAGATCAAGAAAAATCTTTTGAATCCTAACATATTACTTGGCTATATTAAAATCCAATATGTACTGGGACTCCACTGTAGAATTTCTACAATAATTTTCTCTAAACTCTTCCATCTTACAGTCCCTCTGTTGAGACCGAAAACATATCCTGATTGCAACTTTAGATCATTTTGATCTGTCTAAAAACCAACATCAACATACCCTCTGATGAAAATCACTTCATCTCCTCTAAAAACTAGGAAGATACAATTAGTTCTTCTCAAATACATAAGGATATTATAAAAAAAATTCCAATGTTGTTCTCCACGATCTTCTTGATATTTTCCTACCATGCTCAATCCATAGGCAACATCATTTCTTGTACACAAAATGGAACACATTATTGATCCTATTGCTATAGAGTATGGGATAATACTCATTTTATATTTCTCCTATTACGTCTGGGGACACATTTTCATAAAAATATGTATACCATGAGATACTAGAACCAATCCCATATTTGATTTTTCTATACTAAATACCATTATTATCTGGTAAATATATATACTTTGGATTTGTCCAATCGGCCTATCAGGTCTATCAGGAATGATCTTGATCCCTAGAATGTAGGTGGCTTCCCCTATGTCTATCATAAGGAATCACTGGTTTAACCATTTCTTAACTTACTATAAGACTAGTATTTCATTTCAAATAAGTAATATGTAATCAACATACAATACTAGGATAATAACTTCATTCAAATTAATCCTTTTTTAAACATATGGCTCACATTCGTTCTTAATGAATCCAAAATCAATTATTGATTCATAAATTCGAATATTCCATAGCGTAGATGCTTTCTAAAGTCTATAAGTGGATCTCTAAAACATATAAACCCTTTTGTCATTACCTGGTGTCACAAAATCTTCTAGTTATGTCATATAGACATCTTCCTGAAGGTTCCTTTTAAGGAATGTAGTTTTGAAATCCATCTTCAAAATATCATAGTCATGCTAAGATTCAATGGAATGTATTATTATTATGTATTTAAACATGGAATCTTTATAAAAGGGTTCATCATAGTAAATACCTTGATGTTTATTAAAACCTTTATCCACTAGACATGCAATATAGGTATTTAATTTACCTTCCATATCTTGTTTTCTCTTAAAGATCTAGTTTCACCCAACATGATTTACATCAATTGGTGCATCGACCAGAACCAATACATGGTTCTGATATATGTAATCCATATCATAATTCATAGCTTCTAGACAACTTTCCACTTCTGATCTCTCTACTGGATCCTTGTAGGATATAGTATTATCATTTTCCAAAAATAATGAGTCACCATCCTTGGTGACTATAAAACCATATCTCTTTGGTTACCTTCCCACTCTTACACTATTATGATTTACTTGTGATTCAGGATCTAATTATTTCATGGGGACCTGTGGAATCTCTTCCCATATCAACCTATGTGTATCTTGATCATGAACTTCATCTTAGATAACCTTTCTACCAATATCCTTTTTTAAGATGTTCTCCATATCAATAAAGACAGGGTTTCTAGTGACAATCACTTTCTTTTCTAAGGGGTTGTATTGGTGGCATCCCATATTTCCTTATGATACCATATGAATATAAAAAAATTTCCCCATGGTTCTAGTTAATTTTCTGATAATTCCTTAACAAATTCCTCAGAAACCACATACATGTGGATGTGAAAAAAAATGAATTTCCTTCCACTCCATTGTTCAAAAAGAATTCTATTTTCCATATTAGTTATTAATCTATTTAATGTGTATGGCACATTTTGTAATTCATATCCCCAAAAGGATAATACAAGATCTATATGACTCATCACTGACCTCACTATTTCTGATAAGGTATTTTTCCTTCATTCACTAACATTGTTCCCCTATGGTGAATAAGGTGGAGTGATTTGAGATAGAATACCAAACTCCCATAGAAGTCGATGAACTCTTGGTTAAGATATTATCAACCTTGATCTGATCAATTCTTCCTTATCTTTTTACCAAGCTAATCGTCTACATCATTATTGAATTCATTTACTTTCTCAAAGGACTAGGACTTATACCTCATCAATTAGATATAGCCATATCCACTCAAGTCATCACTAGATGTTATGAATTAATAATATCCACCTATAGATTCTACTATAAGTGGTCCACACACATCACTATTTACAAATCCTATAAGCTCTATGGCCCCTTAACCCAATACACCAAATGGTGGCTTGGTCATGTTTTCCTTGTAAAACAATCATGACATATATCCAGTGGTTTTAGAACATAAGAGTCTAAATAACCTTCTTGAAATATATTCGTCAAATTATTCTCGTTTACATGACTGAGATGGCGATGCCACAACTGGGTGTTTATATGTAATTTGAACATGATTCATTATCAATTTACTACACTAGTATCTCATTATTTAATAATTAGAGACCGTTAATAAAATATTCAATACCATAATATATTTTGTCTGTATAAAAGAAAAAAATTCTATTACTGAACATGAAAATAATCCCAAATGTATCTAAACAAGATATATAAATTATGATTTTTGTAATACTAGGAACATAATAATAGTAACGTATATCGAGAATCAGTCTCATTGGAAATGAAAGGTGGTAGTCACCAATGGAAATCATAGCCATCCATGCACTACTTCCAACTCGCAGATCCACCTCTCCTCTGGTAATTTTTCGGAATCTACTTGGTTCATATATTTGGATACATATGTGAGCACCAAATGTCGTATCTAATACCCAATGTGTATATATGGAAACACTTCCCTCAATAATGAACTAACCATTATATTTTTTTTCTTCTAGATGTAGTTCCTCTTCTAGTGGCCCGACTTGCCTCATGAAAAACATACTTCCTCCTTCTCCTTAACCTATGTCTCGATCTTCTTCTTCTTGGTATGATGGTGCTTAGGATATTTAGAATATTTATAATTCTTTTGTAAATTTTCTTTTGACTTCTTCATTATATTCACAATAAATATAGTGGGTTTATGAAACCTCATGTCCTTATCCACTAGTATAATTTAAAGTTAGACTTTTCGAAAAGAATCTTTTGATTATTTCACATATTTTAAACCAAAATAAATCTAGATATGGTCTTGGGATGTGATGAATGTATGATATCTATATACAACCCATCTGTGAATTTAATACCTAAGATGTCCAGGAATTCAATTTATTCAATAATATTGACTAAATGGGGCCCATCTGGTGCATAATCTCTAAGATTAGTGGTAAACAAATTATTAGAGATATCATGCCTATCTTATCCCACCTTATCTATATATATATCTCAATGGTGGGACATCATTCTATATACATAAATGTATTCATGTTGATATAAAATCTCATTGGAAAAATATTATTTCAGGAAGCACTAAACATCTATAGCTTCATACATATATTTCTCATAGAGATATAACTCTTTATCACAATCCTCAATTCTAGGAATAACTGGAAATTTTTCTTCCAACACATATAATTTCCTTTTAGGGTGAAGAATGATTCATGAACACCTCTACCATTCCTGTAAATTCATGTTGGTGAGATGTTTTTTCTTGTTGAGTTTATATCTCAATGATATGTTTGATTCCATTTTAACTATGTTTCTACAAATAAGATAAGAATATATTTAATATATTATTTGATAAATTTTGGAAAATAAATAAATAATATATTTATTAGTCTCTAACTATTTAATTAAATCCCCATATCCCCCACCATCAACTTCAGAATATCCTACTAGATGGACATTCTAGCAGAAAGGATTGTTATTTCCCTTCTCTTTACCCCAACATTGGTTGTTAAAGAATCTTTAAAGGTTTTAGGAAGAAATTCCAAATGCCTACTGCATTAACTCATAGTTTCTTTATATGTTGAGTAAAATCCCCAATACTGAAATACTTTACTTGGATTTACTCAACCTTTTCCTCTCAGTTACACCAAATCCTAATTTAGAAGTAAACCCTTTATGTTATACAATTCAAGACTACTCAAAACCTCATGTTAGAATTTCCCGATAATTGAAAGCACCCAACTTTGGCTGGTCAATCACTTTGAACTATGGTTCGATTATTACCAAAGTAATGGAAGGCTATATAGACAAAATATTTTATTAATTTATATTATACTTTATGTGTAAATTGGTAATTATTATCTTTATCTCGTGCTAGTTATTATTAATAAGGATTACTTAAATGATTGACCACATTTTTGAAAATATTTAAGCATAAGGCAGTTTATTTTAGATCCATCATGAATTCTTGTCAATTCATTAATTATGTGATCGTAAAAAACATCCATAATGAATAAGCATGTAGTGACAAAAATAATGTAAATGGTATGATCAGGATCTCGTTCTAATGGTTATTTTATCTATAGGTTAGTAAACTTACCACTGAACTAGGGGAGAATCACCGTGAACCAATTTGAATTTTGTGTTTCTATTTTTCCACCATTCCACCTTTTTATCTTCCTTGGATTGGTTTCTCCTCAGCTCCTAACATGAACTACCTCCACTATATTGGGAGCTCGATCCAATACATGTAATTTTTAATCACATGTAGGTGAGGGGTAAAGGGGGGTTTACATAAAAGAAACCATGGTCACATAGGCCATAAATATTAATAAGGAGAGAAGGCATGCATGACAATAATTTAATTTAAAAAACTAAATTTAAATGAAACCAGTCACATACAAATGTCTAGTCTAGCTCATGATCATCCACTAATATGCAATGAATTATTTTTTTAATAAAACATGAAATCAATTCATAATATTTTTTATTAAAGATAATTTGGGATTAAATCGATAAATTATTATGTTTATTTAATTAATACTTTTTTCTTAATCCTTATCTTAATTTCCTTAAGATAATAATTCCTTATAATTTTATACAAATTAAAGAAATTCATTTAAAATTAACTATGTACATAACATGTACCTTGGAAGAAACACGGTGAATACATGTTTGATTTTTCACAACAAGGATTATTCGGGTATATTGTTTTACTCATATGAAACACTACATACATGACTTATTACATACATTCCTAACATGTACTTCCCTGATGATTACAATAATTAAATGATTTTTTCAACAATTTAGGAATAAATTCATGTAGATTAACAACTTTTAATATGACTCATGCATGATATTTTTAGCTTCTGGGCGCAGCGGAAGCGCGTTTGTGGGAGTTGCCAACTTTGATTTTAGCATTAAACAACATTAAAACTGAGATCCGTCATGATATAAAACTTCAGATCATTGGAATAGAATGAAGAATGAAAAAAACAAAATATGGATTCCCAAAACCATAGAGATAGGATCATCATATATTGGTTATAATTAATTTTATTAATTCACAAGAATTACCTTGGAGGAATTATTACTTCGTTGATGTCTCCGGTCACAATCTGATGTGATCAGTCATTGTGTCATAGAATCCAAGTGTAAGATTCCTCTAGCGGTGATCCACACATGCTCCACGTATCTGTGGATGTCGCCGAAGGGATCTTCAGGTGCTACTAACGGAAGAACCTTCACTTGCAATGTCTATCATTGGCCACCTTGATCAGATGGAGGAGGATCTCTCTCAATCATGAGATCGTTCTTGGAGGAATTAGTTTTTTCGGCCTTGAAAGAATTATCCATAATTGTTGTGCACAATGATTTGGAAAAGAGTTGGGGTTTTGAGGATATTCATAATCGGGTTTGAGGTTATAGATTTATGATAATAAATAAACACGTTACATGTTTTATTTATTTCATTAAATCTTATTGAAAACCCCCATGTCGAGTTATTAATTCTTTGACATGCACCCCTGCTAATTATAATAAATATCCCTTAATAATACTTCCTCAAAATCCCGACTCGAAAAATTACATAGCGTGTAATCATTAATACATGGAATGTACTCCTTTTCTATAAAACTACATGGCTTGTATATTTAATATACACGCCATGTAATTTTATTTTCTATTTTCCTTTATTTCCTCCACCACATTTATTAGTCCTTTTGTAATGTCTATTCACTTGTTAAATAAATGTAACTGCATTACTCACTAATAAATATATATTATTTCTCCCACAATATATTCTCCCAAATAACTAGTGTCGAAATAAATTCAATCATACATTCTTAAATAATTATTAAACCACAGTCGAGAATAATATTTATTTAACTTGTTAAATTAATATTTAACTGAGATGCGTTGACACACTTAGTGTGTCACCCTCTAGGCCTCTTTCTCAGTGGTATTAGGCAGAGCCTGCCTAATGTCCAAGGTTAGCGTCTAGAGACACGCCAAGGCACCCAAAGAGAATGAAGTTAACGCTGCAATGACGTGTCACCTCCTAAGAATGTTTACCATGTAATATAATCCATTTTTCACGATATCACAAATCAAGAGGGTTTCATGCTAGTGTCATCAACCAATGTGCTCGATTATTCTTTCTTTGAATTTCCTGAATTGAAATTGCCCATACTTTATCATGGATATGAATTTGGTTATGTTATATCCATTCCATCAAAGGGCCTGAGATATCTACATCTGTTATAGAACAGAAGGGAAAAATCCTTTCTCGCATTATCTATTAATGCAGTATTACTTGTGATGCACCCAACGTATCCTACCTCGCTGCGAACAGCGTGTCCTCCCATTTTTCGTCAATACATATATGTGCACGAGTTGTAATACCCATTAATAATAATCTAAAATTCTAAGGACCAACACACAGGTCCGAAGATTGGAATAGCCAATGACACTATAAAATGTGGATTTCCTACTGGTGGGTCTCGTTCTCATAATATCCTCCTGGATATTACCAAGGATGCACACCATGAGAAGGTGCCTCAATGTTTTATGAGTCCTCACCCCTAATGGCCTGTATTATTTGTGTCCCTTAAATAACATCATATGGCCATATAACATATATTCAAGAATAGGTTTATGGAACTTTCAGGTACTCATCATAGCAGGGATCCGCTATGCCCTTTTAATTAAATAGTTGTCCTTAGGACATTACCACATGCATTGTCATGCAAAAGAACAATCAATATTTGATAAGGTATTTACTAATGAATAATGTACCAAGTAGTTGGTTCTAGGCCACCAACTCTAACAGACTCCCACTTAGACTAGAGCCAACTACTAACAACATTTAACCCGCTAGGTCTCACATGATATTCATGCTTCTACTAAGATAGGCATTTATTCATGGGGTCTGCCACATTCTCTTCTATGGACACTCTACTCACTGCAACTTCACCCCTCTAATAACAATACCACAAGAGGTGATACTTCCGGAGTATGTTCATTGTTTTTTGATGTGACCTTGGTTCTTTTACAAGAGCCACTACTGTAGTATTATCATAATACAATGTGATATGGTCTTTACTACTAGAAACCACATCAAGCTCCTGGAAAAAGTTCTGAATCCAAACGGCTTACTTGGATGCATCAGAAGCCGCTATATATTCAGACTCAATTGTAGAATCAACAAAAACTGGCTGCGTTGAACTCTTCCAGCTCACAGCTCCTCCATTGAGACAAAAAACATATCCAGATTGCGACTTCAGATCATTATGATCTGTCTGAAAACCAGTATCAGCATACCGTCTGATGACAACCTCCTCATCTCCTCGATACACCCGGAACATATCCTTAGATCTTCTCGGATACTTAAGGATAGTCTTTACAGCAGTCCGATGATGTTCTTCTAGATCTTCTTAATATCTGCCTACCATGCTCAGTGCATATGCAACATCAATCATAGAACATAACATGGCATACATGATGGATCATATAGCCGAAGCGTATGAGATCTTACTCATTCTATCATTCTCCTGTTGTGTTTGTGGACACATTTTCATAGAAATATATAGGCCATGTGACACCTATAACTAATCCCCTCTTGGATTGTTCCATACTAAATCTCTTTAGTATCTGGTCAATATATGTACCCTGACTTAGTCCAAGCAGCCTTTTGGATCTATCACGAATGATCATGATCCCTTGATTATAGGCTGCTTCACCCAAGTCCTTCATGGAGAAACACTTGTTCAACCAGTCCATAACTAACTGTAAGAATGGTACATCATTTCCAATAAGCAATATGTCTTCAACATATACTACTAGGATAAAAATCACATTCCCATTAAACCTCTTATGAACACATGGCTCAAATTCAATCTTAATGAACCCAAATTCCTTTATGGCTTCATCAAATCTAATTTTCCATGACCTGTATTCTTTCTTTAATCCATAAATGGATTTCCGTAACTTGCAAACCCGTTTTCATACACTTGTTGTCCCAAACCCTTCTAGTTGTTTCATATAGACATCTTCTTGAAGGTTCTCGTTAAGGAATGATGTTTTGACATACATTTTCCAAATCTCATAGTCATGGTACGCTGCTATGGAAATTATGATTCTTATGTATTTAAAAATGGAAAATAGCGAGAAGGTTTCATCATAGTCAATTCCTTGACGATGACTGAATCCTTTAGCCACTATCCTTGATTTATAGGTGCTAACTTGACCTTCCATGTTGATTTTTATCTTGAATACCCATTTTCATCCAATAGGTTTTACATCAACTGGATCATCAACCAGAACCCATACTTGGTTCTGATACATGGAATCCATTTTAGAACTAATTTCTTCTAGCCATATTGAAGCTTCTGAGCTTTCTACTTCTTCCTTGTTGGAGAGAGTTTCATCATTGTCCAACAAAAATTATTCACCATCCTCGGTTACTAGGAAACCACATCACTCTAGTTTCCTTACCTCTCATTATCTTCTACACAGTACATGTGTTTCTGGAACATCTTCCACTGGGACCTTTGGAACTTGTTCATGTACCAGCTCATGTGTATCTTGAGCATCAACTTCTTCAAAGTCAATCTTACACACACTATCCTTTTTGAGGATTTTCTCCCTCTCAAAGAAGACGGTTTGTCTGGTTACAATCACTTTCTTGTCTGAAGGGTTATATAGGTAATATCCTTTCGTTTCCTTAGGATATCCTATAAAGATACACATCGCACCCCGTGGTGCTAGTTTGTTGCATAAGAAGGCCTTAAAAAATTCCCCACAACCCCAACCATGTGTGTGTGATAAAATGGGTTTCTTTCCATTCCATAACTCAGATGGAATACCATTTGTCGCATTAATTGGTACTCGGTTTAATGTGTATTCTGCAGTTTGTATTACATATCCCCAAAAGGATAATGGAAGATCTGCACAACTCATCATTGAACACACCATGTCCAACAAGGTGCAGTTCCTCCTTTCACTAAAACCATTCAAATGTGGTGTATAAGGATAATTGAGCTGATATAGAATCCAAGACTCTCGTATAAGATTGATGAACTCTTGGTTCAGATATTCTCCACCTCGATCTGATCGATGTTTCTTTATCTTCTTACCATGATGATTCTCCACTTCATTATTTAATTCCTTAAATTTCTCTAAGGACTTTGACTTATACCTCATTAAGTAGACATATCCATATCTACCTAAATCATCAATAAAATCAATGAAGTATGAATATCCACCTCTAGCTTCTACTGGAAATGGTCCATATACGTCCGTATGCACCAATCCTAGAAGCTCTGTAGCCATTTCACCTTGTCCACCAAAAGGCAGCTTGGTCATTTCATCTTGTAAACAAGTGTGACATCTATCAATTGGTTTTATCATAGTAGAGTCTAAATAGCCATCATGGCATAGATTTTTCACATGCTTCTCATTTACATGACTGGGATGGTGATGCCACAACTGGGTGTTATATGAGTCATGTGAGTTTGTTTCATTATCGATTATCAACACTAGGTTTTTGTAATTTAGTACATACTACCCAATATATAAATGTTCCATACCATAATATATGTTGTTCTTATAAAAGAGACAACCCTTATTTCTAAACATTAAAATAAATCCATCCATATCCAAAAAAGATACAAAAATTATGTTCTTGGTAACAGTAGATACATAATTATAGTTATGAAAAACCAAAATCATCCTAGCCGGCAATGAGAGGTGGTAATCACCAATAGCCAATGCAGCCAGCCTTGCTCGAAGATCCACCTCTCCACTGGCAATCTTTCTTAATCTACTTGGTTCTTGAATTTGAATACAGATGTGAGCCCCATAAGTTGTATCTAATACCCAGTGTGTAGAAATAGTAATATTACACTCGATAACGAACACACCATTAGCGTCCCCACGCTTCTGGGTGTAATTACTCTTCCAGTGTCCTTACTTGCCACATGCTAAAAATACTGCCTCCCATTCCTTGCCCTGCCTCTGGATCTTCCCCTTCTTGGAAGGACATCACTCGGGGGCTTTATACCATTTATAAGTATTTCTCCCTTATGCCTTGTCCTTCTTTTTCTTATTCAACATAAGGACTGTGGGTTGGTCATGCCCCATGTCCTTATCTACCTGGAAATTTATGTTTATAAGTTCCGATAGAATCTTCTCATTTTTTATCATGTTGTAGTTTACAATAATGCTTGAGAAGGCCCTCAGGTGTGATGATAGGATGAGATCTATATGCAACTCATCCAGGAACATAATCCCTATGATGTCCAAGCATTCGATGTAGCCAATGATCTTTACAATATGAGGCCCAGCTGGCGTAGACTCTCCAAGCTTAGATGTAAAAAAAAGTGTTTGATATCTCATATCTCTCCTGTCTCAACTTCTCTTAGTAGACATTCTAAAGGTGAGACATCATGCTATACGTATCCATATATTCATGTTGCTTCAATAGATCATCAGACATGGAAAATAGCATGAAACACTGGAAATATGTGGAATCATCCATGTGTTTCATGTAGAGAGATAATTTATCATCACTGGCATGATTTCTAGGCACAGTTAGAATAGGATCTTCCAGCACATATAATTTCCTTTCGTGGCGAAGGATGATGCGTAAACACCTCTTCCACTCTTGGAAATTGGTGTCAGTGAGAAGGTTTTCCTTCTTGATTATGGTTCACAATGATATTTTTGAAGTCATTTTTCTTGTCGTTTCTAAAAATTACGATGAGAAAAGTTTAGTACTTTATCATAAAATTGATACAAATAAATAAATTTATACTTATTAGTCTCTCACTATTTTATCAAAATCCAATATCCCTCACCATTGACTTTAGAATATTCTATTGCCTGAATATTCTAGTGGCAAGGATCCATATTTCCCTTTTCATTACCCCAAATAAGGTTGGTTAAGCATCTTGAAGTGTTTATGGTAGGAATTCCGAATGAAAACTGCATTAACTCGTAGCTCCTTGATCCGCTGAGTGGACTCTCCAATCCTGAAATCCTTTTATTTTGGATTTCCACAACCTTTGCCTCTTGGTCACACAATTTCCTAATATGGCAGTCAACCCTTGATGCGAACCAAGTCAATTCAACCAAAAACGTTGAATTAGAATTCCCCGATATTTAAAAGCACCCCAACTAGGGTCGGCCAAGCACTTTGAACTGTGGTTCAATTCTAACCAAGATTATGGAAGGCTATACCGACTTAATATTTCATTGAGTGATTTTATCCTTATATGTAAATTTATATTTTATTACCTTTTATTACATGCTTGTTAATATTAAGTGGGATATACTTAAGTGATTAACCATGTCTAGGATAATATTTACGTATAAGCCGGTTTTATTTTAGTTTCATCTTGCATGGTCGTTTAATTAAATAATTGTGTGATTGTGAAAACACACCTGCAATAAATAAACAATACAAATGATAGAAATAAAATAAATGATATGATCATGAGCTTTTTCTATTGGTTAGTTTATCTAGCAGTTGATAAACTAACCCAAGACCTAGGGGAGAACCACCTTGATCCTTTCAGGTTCGTGATTACAGCTTTCCACCTATCCACCATTGTATCACCTTGGATTGGTTACGCCTTGGATTTTGACTTGAGCCGCCTCCAATAGCTTGGGAGATCCATCAATTACATATGCATTTATCACACATGCAGGTGAGGGTTAAAAGGGGGTTTTACAAAAAAGAATCATTGGGCACACATTCCCTACATATTAATGAGGAGAAGGCTCTCAGGCTAACAAATTTAATTTAAATAAATTAAAGAAACCATTCACATACAAAGGTCTTGGTCTAGCTCATGATCATCCATAAATACAACGATATTTAAGCATAAATAAAACTAGCAATCAATTCATTAATCGTTATTGTATATGATAAATCACGCTCGAGTCCATTAATTATTAAGCCTTTTATCTTAAACCCTTTTCTGAATTTCCTTGAGATTCCCATCCATCATAATTTTTAACAAATAAATTCATTTAAATATATCTTTATACGTAACTTCCACCTTGGAGGCAACCCGGTGAATTCCAATTGATTACACAGATGTTAAATTAAACACATATATATAAAACACCTATCAAGTGTTGTGCCTCAGCTTTATGCCAGCACCGTGGTACACGTCTCAAGGGTTTATATAATATAATAATAAATTTTAATAAATATTCGTAATTTGGGAGAGTACAAGGCTTGTAGTTCCAACTACACGGAGTGTACTTTTATTCACCGTCCATCCGAAGTACACGCTCGGGTACATGGCGTGTTAACGTACTTCAGAAATTTACGGAGTACATGGCATGTTCAGTGGGACATACGCCATGTAGTTTCCCCATTACATGGTTTCCATCCAAGCAAGCCATGTACGGGGTACATGGTACAACCCTAACTCGAATGGAATACATGCCTTGTTCAGTTGGACCACACGGCATGTAATCTGGAAACCATGTTCCACTTGTTCCTGGTCAACACATGCTTTCATAAATGACATAGATAGGATCAATACACGGTCTGATTTGGTAGACCAGTCCGATGAATGAACCCAGACTACATGGCGTGTACTTCTGAATACATGTCGTGTATTCTCGTGTTGTACGGCCAGGAACGTTTGGCTCCTCCGGATGAGATCCTCAATTTTATTTTAATCAAAACTTAAAAGAAAAGGTTTGTTTCTATATGGTGAACATGAAACGATAGCGGAGGAACAGATCTTGAGATTCATATTTAAAGAATGATTAACTTGAATTGAAATAACTAAATTATTAAATGCGTACATCACCAACGAAAAAATAGATAATTATAATCAATGATATGATCCCTCTGATACCACTTGTAGGTTCCGGGCCCAGGGGAAGAGCATTGGGGGGAGTTCCCAACTTTGATTTTAGTGTTAAACAACGTTAAAACCGAGATCCATCATGATATAAAATGTAGGATCTTCGGAATAGAATGAAGAATGAAAAAAAACAAAAGAGGGAGTCCCGAAACCATAGAGATAGGATCATCATATGTTGGATATAATTAATTTAATTAATTCAGAAGAATTACCTTGGTGGAATTCCTAATTCGTTGATGTCTATGGTCACGATCCAATGTGATCAGTCATTTCATCGTTGAATCCAAGTGTAGGATTCCTCTAGAGGTTATCCACACGTGCTCCACGTATATCTGGATTTTACCGAAGGGATCTCCAGGTGCTAGAACGGAAGAACCTTCGCTTGCGATGTCCAACATCGATCACCTTGATCTAATGGAGGAGGATCTCTCTCGGTCTTGAGAGCATTCTTGGAGGAAGTAGTTCTTTCAGTCTTGAAATAATTCTCCAGAATTGTTGTTCACAATGATTAGGAAAATTGTTGGGGTTGTGTGGATATTTATAATCGGTTTTGAGGTTATAGAGTTATGATAATAAATAAACACGTTACGCGTTTTATTTTTTTCATTGACTCTTATTAAAAACCACTATGTAAAATTATTAATTTCTTGACATGCACCCACGCTGATTATAATAAATTTCATTTAATATTACATCCTCAAAATCCCGACTAGAAAAAATACACAACGTGTAATCATTAATACATAGCGTGTACTCATTTTTCATAAAACTACACGGCTTATATGTTTAATATACATGGCGTGTACTTTTTTTCCATTTTCCTTTATTTCCTCCACCACATTTATTAGTCCTTGAGTAATGGATATTCACTTGTTAATTAAATGTTACTGCATTACTCACAAATATATATATATTATTTCGACCACAATATATTTTCTCGAATAACTAGTGTCCAAATAAATCCAATCAGGAATTCTTAAATAATT
Organism: Viscum album; assembly: GCA_963277665.1. Lineage (NCBI taxonomy): Eukaryota > Viridiplantae > Streptophyta > Magnoliopsida > Santalales > Viscaceae > Viscum > Viscum album. The sequence continues at coordinate 1,344,842,009 of OY728148.1, read as the reverse complement.
ATTGAACCACTATCGGGAAAAATATTTATTTAACTTGTTAAATTAATATTTAACTGAGATACATGGACACACTTAGTGTGTGACCGTATAGGCCCCTTTCTCAGTGGAATTAGGCGGATCCTGCCTAAAGTCCAAGGTTAGCATCTAGCAACATGCCAAGGAACCCATAGATAAAGAAGTTAACGCCACGATGATGTGTCACCTCCTATGAACGTTTACCATGTAATATAATCTATTTGCCACGATATCTCAAATCAAGCGGGTTTCATGCCAGTGTCATAAACCCATGTGCTCGATTATTCTTTCTTTGAATTTATGGAATTGAACTCGCCCATACCTTACCATGGCCATGGATTTATTTAGACTATATCAATTCCAGCAATGGGCCTGAGATATCTACATCCGTTATGGAATAGAAGGGAAAAACCCTCTCTCACATTATCTATCAATGTATTATTACTCGTGATGCACCCAATGAATCCTACCTCACTACGAATAGTGTGTCATCACAGTTTACATCAATAAATATAAGTGCGCAAGTTGTAATACCCATTAATAATAATCTTAAAGTTGATGGACCAATAAACACGTCCACAGATAGGAACATCCACTGACACTATGAAATGTGGATTTCCTACTAGTGGGTCACGTTCTCATAATATCATCCTGGATATTACCAAGGGTGCACACCATGAGAAGGTGCCTCAATGTTTTATGAGTCATCGCCCCTAATGTACTGTATTATTTTTTTCCCTCAAATAACATCATCCGGCCATAAAACATATATTCCAAAACAGTGTTATGGCACTTCCGGGTTCTCATCACAGTAGGGATCCTCTCTGACCAGTTAATGAAACAGTTATACTTAGGATATTATCACATGTATTGTCATGAAAAAGAACAATAAATATGTGATAAGGTATTTATTAATGAATAAATTACAATGAAGTTGTTTCTATGCGACAAACTATAAAAATATTCATATCTCAACATTCCATAGATATTAATAATACATTTAAATATTAATTTATCTTAAGACCTATCACACAGTGTGTCCTTTCTTTATAACCACACACATGTACATGTCTCTAGGTTTTCATAGTAATATAAATAAATTTTAAATCCACATAATTAAGTAAATGTGCATGACGTGTAGATTCTATTTACACGGCATCTACACCCTTCACCGTGTATTAGAAGTATATGCCTAGACACTCAACATGTGAGGCATACATCAGAAATCTTGGAGTACATGGCATGTCCAGTGGGCCACATGCCGTGTTGAATCCATGTTACATGGTCACTAGTCGGGTATCCCATGTATGGAATACACCGCCCGACCATTGACCTGAAGGGACTACAGACCATGTAAAGTGGCCCACACAGTGTGTACTCTTTCATACCATGTTCCACCTAATCCTATTCAACACATTGTGAAGTAATGGTGTAATTAATTCCTTAATAAATTCTAAATCATGAATTTCTCTCTGAATAAATCATGACTTTTTAACATGACTACACAACGTGTAATGTCGATTACACAGCGGGTAGACTGGTGTGGTATATCCAGGATCCTTGGAACATCCGAATGAGATCCCTGATTTTATTTTAATCATAAAATTAATTTTTTATTTTATAACTACAAGAAATTATAGATGGCGGAGTAGATATTTTAAACAAATTTAATGAACGATTAAACTCGAATTGAAAAAAAATATATGAATGTCTAAATCACTAAAAAAACTAAAAAATTACCAACAATGATGTTCCCCCTATGATACCACTTATAGGTTTTGGGTGCTATAGAAGTATGGGAGGGGTGGTTCCCAATAATTCTTTTTCCATTATAAATGATTAATTTGAGATCAACCGACGATCATTATAACACCGTGAGATTTTATGAGATAGATTCTTTTTAATTTATTTCATGTCTTGTGTTTTATGATACACAAATATTATCATGCAATATACACAACACCGTATTATTTTGTAGTATACAAAACACAATTCTTGTCTTGCATTACATGAAAAAGAGAATTTCCTCAATAGTTTTCATTGTACGCAATGCCGAGTTTTAATATTCAATGATATATTATTAAAATATTATTAATTAATGGGATATAAACTAGATTTAATGAATAATATTAACCACATTATAATGTTTATATAATATTCACATAAATATTATGTATTTTTTAGACATGATATAAGAACAAATTCAATTTTTTGAATAAAAGACGTATTTTTGAAAAAATATATAGTTTTGTCACCTTTTGATGGCGCATCCATTTTAAATCTAGTTTTCACACTATTATATTATATTTAAAAAAAATAAAATTTTTATTAGGAAGTGAAACTTAAAAAAATTAATTTTAATTAATTTTCTTCTTTTTTTTTATATAATTCATATTTTAATGAATAGTGAAAAATATAACATTTTAATTCAAAACTACCATTTCATCTAATTTATTTATATAGTTATATTATATTGGAAATTTGTTTTAAAGTGTAATTGGATAATGTTTTTTAATTTTATCCAATGTTGTTCATTTGATGAAATTTCACATTTAAACTGGACATAGACAGATGACAATATTTTGATAAGTTTTTACTTATTAAAAATGAGCTTTTTCGTTTTCACAACGGGATTTAATTTTAAATTAATTTCTACGAATTTTTTGTTTTAAATTATAAAAAATCGATTCCATATTTGTAATAAGTGGGTCCAAATTATGTTAAAAATTAACTTTTATTTTTGGATATTATGAATAGTAACTACGGTAATTTTTATTTACCACATTTAAATTTAAATCGGGTAAATTAGGGTAACTAATAATATGAAATTGAATATAAAATTATCCTAAATCCTACCAAAATCCCATTACAATAATTAAATTATACCTTTATCATCTTCAGTTTGAAATATAGTCATTTAAGGGCCACTTGGCAAGGAAAATGTCATTTATATTAATAAAACCTATGAAAGTGACAAAATGTCAAACTCACATTTCTTATAAGTATAATAATTTTAATATTGGTATTCATAGGTGATATCATCGAACATAAAATTTCTATGGAAATATAAAATAATTACCTACATAATGGTAATTTATTTTTTTATTTTCTAGAATTTAATAATTACATTTAATTCTTATACTTTGATGGCGTAAAAATTATTTAATTGATGTGAAATTCATAAAAAAAATTATTAAAACATTAATAACCATAAAGAGGTCTAAACACATAATCAAATCATATTAGTTGAGTATATATAAAAACAAAGAATCCAAGTTCCATGAAAGTGACCATTTGGAGCATTATATAAGAGAATATGAAATTTATTTTATTTTATTTAATGTGAAGTTAAAATTGGAACCTTTATACTTTAATAAGTGTAACGTTCTTATTTCTAGATTTTCCATATGATAAATTCTACTAAATATATTCATATGAAATTTAGTAAATTTATTTACATCAAATTAATTTACTTAAAATTTTTATTCTAAAATTTAGTATATTAAATAATTACACCAAACTGAAGTGGTGATTATTTTAATAATGAAGATATCAAATAAATGTGTTTAAAAATAATAAAATAAATATAATTTGGGCTAAATAAATTTTCAAAATAATTTTATAGATGAACCTGAACCATTATGGATACAATAAAATATTCAATTCATGGATAAATCCTTGAATTTATAATTCTAGAAATCTATTAATTGAATAGTTCCAAATTTGACACAATTGGTATTTCCATAAAATAATGTTTTTTTAAATTATGTAAAAATAATAAAACAATTTTAAAAATATAGAATAATTATGATATGGACTAAATTGTTCTAAATTATTAATTTATGGTATAATTGAAATCAAATAATTAAAAATTTCACCCTTTTTAATACTGAAACATTTCTTATCTTAATTAAAATAAAATAGGAAAACTAATTTTAAATAAATATGATAATGTTTGAATTGAACTAAAACATGTATAAATTTAATTTTATGATGATATTTAAATATCTTTATATCTTATCTTAGAATATATCTCATTTTGGGGTACTTTGTTCGAATTTTCAATTTTTATAAATTAATTTTATTGAGGATTCTAAAAGTACCCCTCACCTCAATTATAAAAGGGAACTTCCTCCATCAACTCTTCAATTCATTTTAATACTTCAAGCTCAACCATAACTATATCATTTCCCTAATAAAATTACCTAGAAAAATTTTAGGGTTCTTTTTCTTCATTAACGTTAAACTCTAGTTCTCTATAGGGAGATTTAGAGGAGGCACGTCGAAGAAGAGATAATATCATTTACCGATTCTTTCAAACTTATTTCTTCTTCTACTTCCACCTCATGAGTTGTTTCATTATAAAGTAAAAAATACAGTAGTACTTATATACTAGGATATTATTATGATTATGAAACATCCATATTCTTCCTTTTACCCATCCTATGAAAAATGAAATCACTGTGTGTGCGTACGTATGGCTTACCATCTACACGAAGTGGTGTAATCTGTTTTTCACCACTACCTTAAATGAATGAGTATATTGATGGAAATAATATATATATATATATATGATTAATATAAAATGATAATGATTCTGAGAAACTATACACTAGATAATTCAATACCATTCAATAATTATGTGAACGATATCATCACTTGTGTGTAAGTACGGCTTACCGTCTCCATGGTGTGATGTGATTCATTATACATAATCTTCATTAAGAATGATTATAAAAATGAATTTAATGAATAAATATGATATATATTATTCAAATAATATGATAAAAATTATATAACTATAACCTAAAAAGTGGAATAAGAACATATCTGACAAAACATGCATGAGAACATAAAGTTGTTTATGCCCGAATAACGACTGACAATAAAATGTTACTAATAAACAGATGAAAATATGACCGTAAAATTTATCATTTTAATAATTATGATTTGGTAATAAATCAGTAACATTATTTTAATCATTATATTGAAGGTTTGGATACATAATAACCATATCGGACCAAAGGTTAGAGATAATTTTGAAATCTCATTATTATCCGAGATTGTTTATTTGTAGGTAGTTACTGGGGTATATTTACTATTCATTTCCATGTTTACTAAATTTATAATATTTTTTATAGTATTTTTAACTATAAATTTTACCCATTGGATAATTTTTTATTGAACTATATGGAAGTAATAATTCTTTCTTTTCCTTTACAAGGTACATTTTGACTTTTCCAGAAAAAGTACATGGAGATTGTTTTTTAACTTATATGAAATGAATGTATTTTTATGGTTTAAAGACTCATTATTTTTATTAATCTTCCTCTAAATAATTTCTTGTTTATTTTAAAATATATAACTTTCTTTTAAAATTGAACGACATTTCTGGAAAAGAAAACGTTTTTCAAGAAGAAAGGATATTTTCCTCATAAATTAAGTTCAAGCATTTTATCAAAATTATATTCCATATATAATTACAAAGGGTAATGATTATATCCATATTATTAATATGATTTAATTGTGTTAATAATTTTATTATTTTTATGAAATTAATTTATTTTATATGGATTATGTATTTATGGAATGATGGTTACAAAACCCATTTTATTTTATGGGTTACACAATAATGAATGATTTATATTTTTGTAGAACATGTAAGAATGATTTCTTTATTAGATGGGTGGGACCTATGTCTCCCTCGAATACATGGGGTATATAATTATATCTCATGATATAGACATTACTGGAATGAACAGTAAATCTAGTTCAGTAATACCGGGATGGAATGTTAAGTAATCCTAGTTCAATAATGGACATTGTCCACTATGGTGGTCCTGGAATCCATTCCTTTGATACTATAAAAATAATATTATTTGCTTATTTTTTTTCCACAATTATTTTTTTCAAGTCCATCTTATGTTATAATGATCATTTTCATTTATGATTTATGTGTTTCAAACTACCAACATTTATTTCATGAGTCATGATTTTTATATTTAAACTTTTTGTTCATGTTTTTACATTCTGATGTTTATGGTTTGTTTTATGTCCTCAATGTTTGAACTTAATGATCAGTTGAGCTTACCATCTTAATGTTTTATTTTACCTTGGATATAAAAAATGTTTTAGGTAGGAAAATTATTGTGGAAGATCTTTATGGGATATGATGATGATATGTTACGAAGATAGAAGAATGTGTTTCGAGATTCCAAAGACACAAAACTAATACATTATTTAGGTGCATGTTTGTGTCATGTATTAAGTATTACAATAATTTAATGAAATTTCCATTTATTTCAATCTTGGGTTGTTATAGGTGGTATTAGAGAAAAGGTTTATTTAACATTTGGATACTGGGATGTGAAAACTATAGTGAGATCCCTATAGATATTTCTATGTTATGTTTAGGGATATCCATATAGGTAACTCTATCTATAGGTTACAATCCTAGAATTATGGTAATGATCATTAATAACTTAGTATTAAACATAAGATGTTAGAGATTGTATGTACTCCACTTTTATTATGTTTTTTTTCTAGTATGATTTTTTCCTCTAACATTATTTTTTTTTGTTTTAAAAAATGGATGGAAAAAGGAAGATACATGATTATGAAGAATATTTTGGAAAATGGAGTGATATTATTCATGAGAAATAAAATTAAATGGGAGTTGGAAGAAAAAACACCATTATTATGACTTATCATAAATTTCATAATAAGTTCAATAATATCATCTTTGGTGAGTTTCCTGACCCAACTAATAAGAGAAAGATGAAGATTCATGGTAATCATAGAGGAAATAAAGTTCAATTTTCCTTATGTAAATCATGTTGGAAGAGGCATCAAAGAGAATATTTCAAATGAACATGACGATTATTTGGGTGTGAAAAATAAGAACACAAATCCATTAACTGTAAAGGAAAAGGTTCAGTTTACCCAATGGACAAGGATAATGGTATTTCAAAGACATCAACAATGGCTAAATGTTTTAAATGTGGAATGAAGAAGTATTATGCAAATATATGCCCTAAGGTAAAATCTCATGAAGAGAATCATCATGGTTGTATGGTTAGTATTTATGTTGAAGATGATGATGATACAAAAAATGATATATGAGATGAAAGAAGTGTTGAGGAATAAAATGACATAGCTCTGTCAAAGGATTAAGAATATAGTGGAATGATTACATGATTATAAATAATAATGTGGTATAAGTAATTTTATAGTATTATGGATTAAAAAAACATCTAATTATTGATACACAATTATTTCTTCATATGTATTTGAATGTTTAAGATGACTGATATCTGTAACCATGAAATGTTATTCAAATATTTTTGGAAAGAATATTATATGTGCATAATGAAGGAATAAAGAGATGGTGAGATGTTTGATAGTATTAATGACCTCATGACTGGTATAAGGAAAATGTGATTTAATAGTTTCAGTGTATAGAATTTTTGTTATTACTGGTGTGTGGAAATAGTTAATTTTGATAGAATGCATGTTTTTATTAAGGATCATCGAAAATTCATGTAATTATCATGTTTTGAGAGAATACATGATTAAGGTTTTCACATGTTTGGAATTTGAAAAAAATGAACTTCCTTATGAGATAAGGGAGATAAATGTTATTTTGATTTAGTTTATAACTTTTTAATGTTATATATTTTCATTTTTGGCAGGATTTTAATTTAATCCTTTTATCGATATTATATGTTATTTTCTAGTTTAAGTTTGTTAGATTAATGTATTATCTCACTATAGATGGCCTTATACATATTTGATTACCCGTGCTAACAGTTTTGTTGTGTCAAATATAATGACCTATAATTCTATGGAATGATCTGCTAACACGTCAAGAATGAAAAATTAAACATTATTTCCATAAATAAGAGATGAAGAGGAAATTGTACAAGGCATGCAAAATGGTTATATTGTACCAAAATCAAGTAAGTATTTATTCTCCTGACAAATTCTTTAACTTTAGGGAAAAGGATCTTGAAAACCAAAAAATTTATCATAGTACCTTTCTATTCGATGAATCAAGTGGTCCTATAAATCGTCGCAGATTTTTGGATTTCTAGTATGACACTTTTCCAAACCTTATTCTCTATCACTATCCATCAACACTTGACAGTTATATTTCTCTTCCATATCCTTGTTTTCACTTTCCTCTTATGTTCTCTTATGGAGAAACCAAGTGATGAGTTACTTTGAGTAACCGTAATGTTTATAGAATTCCTTTTTAAAATGATGTTTTAGTATTCCTTATTAAGACGTGGGTTTCCATGAATGAAACGTTCATGTAGTAAAAATTTTATAACCCCGATTAATATTGTGGCCGAAATTCCTTTTATGGGGGGTAGAATGTAACACCCCGATATTTTTTGAGATATATTCTATTTATTTTCATTGATGCCTTGTGTTGTATGCTACAACAATATTATCTTGAGCTATACACAACATCGTATTATCTTGTAGTATAAGAAACATTATTCTTTTCTTGTCTTACATGCAAGAGAGACCCTCCTCGATAGTTTATGTTGTACAAAATACTGAGAGTCACTAAACAATGATATATTATTAATATATTATTATTTAATATGATATAAACTAGATGTTATGAATATTATTAACGCCATTTTTATTTTTATATAACATTAAAATTTGCCTAATGTATTTTCTAGATATGATATATGAACAATTTCAATTTTTTGGATAAAAGTAATTTTTTTTTAAAAAAAAATTAGTTTTGTCTCCTTTTGAGAGTGTACCCATTTAAATATATTTTTTTGCACTTTTATATATTTTATTTTAAAAAATCTACTTTTTCTTTGGAATTGGATCCTAATGATGTACATTTGGTGAATTTTTTGTATTTTTCTTATAAAAATCATATTTTAATGAATAGTGAAAAATACTGCATTTTAATTCAAAAAAAATTTTCATCTAATTTGTATATATATTTAGATTATATTTTTTAAAGGGTTTAAAGTGTTATTTGATTATATTTTTTTCATTTAATATAATTTCGGACACTGGAAGTAATTTCACTTTTAAATTAGACATAAACACATTACTATCTTTTGATAAGTTTTTACTTATTAAAATCCATCTTTTTTGATGTCAGGAATTAATATTAAGTTAATTTATACTAATTATGTGTTTTCAATGATACAAAATTTATTATATATTTGGAAACAGTGGGTCCAAATTTTTTTAATAGTTTGCTTTTATTTTTGTATTTTATGAATTGTAACTACGATAGTTTCTATTTACTACACATAAAGATATATCTGGTAAATTAGGGATTCCAATAATAAGATAAATACAATAAAATTAACTTAAAACCTAATCAAAATACCATTAAATAAATAAAATTATACCCTTAACATTATTATTTTAAATTTTGTCATTTAAGGGCCATAAGACAATGAAAATGGCATAGATATTAATAAAACCAGTGAAAGTGATTAAATGTCTAACTCACATTTTTTATAAGTATAATAATTTTAATATAGGTATAACCAGGTGATATCTTTAAAAAAAGTCCATGTAAAGATAAAATAATTACCTACATCATGGTAATTTATTTTTACTTTTTCCAAAATTAATAATTACCTTAATATTTGATACTTTGATGATGTAAAAATTAATTAATTGATGGGAAATCCATATTTTTTTTATTAAAATAATACAACCATAAAAAGAACTAAACACATGACCAAATAATATTTTTCAAGTATATATCAAACATTATAATCTAATTGTAGAGAATGTGACCATTTGGATCTTTATAGAAGAGATTATGACATTTATTTTATTTTATTTTCTTAAAAGTGATGATAAAGTTAACAAGGTCATACTTTAATAAGTATATCATTTTTATTATTAGATTTTCTTAAAGATAATATATACTAAATGTATTCTTATAGAATCTAGAAAATTTATGTTCACTATAATAATTTACTTCATATTTTTATTCTAAAAATAACTATGTTAAATAATTACACAATATTGATGTAGTGATTATTTTAACAATGAAGATATAAAATAAATGTTATTAAAAATATTAAAAAATATATACTTTGGGATAATTAGTTTTTCAAATGAATTTTATATATTACCATGACCCAATACTGATATATTAAAATATTTGGTTCTAAGATAACACATTGTCAGGATATTTCTAAAAATCCAAGAAATGAATAGTTACAAAATTGACACAATTGTTATTTTGTTAAAATATTATTTTATAAAATTATTTTATAAATCATAAAACCATTTTAAAAATATAAAATAAAATATGATACGGTCTAAAATTTTATAAATTTTCCCTTTATGGTATAATTGAAATAAAATAATAAATATTGCAACCTTTTAACATTGAAATAATTTTTATCATAAGTAAAATTAAATAGAATAACTAATTGTCAATTAAAATTATAATGTTTAAATTAACATCAAAACTTGTCTAAATATTATCAGTTAATTATATTTCATTATTATTATCTCTTATCAATGACTATACCTAATATTGGATGCATTTGGTTTGATATTTCATATTTTTATAAATTGATATTATTGAGGTTTCCAAAAGTACCCCTCACCTCAATTATAAAATAGAACTTCCTCCCTCAACACATCACTTAATTTTGAGCATTCAAGATCGACCATACCCTACCCATTTTCCCTCTCAACATACCTAGAAACACTTTATATGTCTTGGTATTCTTCAAATTCCAACTCTTGTTCTCTAAGAGAAGATTTAGAGAAGGCACGTCGAAGAAGAGGTAATATCATTTACCGATTCTTTCAAATTTATTTGTTTTTATACTTCCACCTCATGAGTTTTTTCATTATAAAGTAATAAATCCTTAAGTAATTTTATAATGATAGGTTAATATCATTACGAAATAACCATAATCCACTTTATACTGATCCTATAAAATATGAAATCACCATGCATGCGTACGTACGACTTACCATCTCCACGTCGTGGTGTAATCCATTTTTCAACACCACCTTATATGGATGGGTATACTGATGGAATTAATAAATATATATATTATTAATATAAAATTATATTTATTTTTAGGTAATATACACTATCCATATCAATACCATTCAATAATTATAGAAATGATATCATTGCTTGTGCATACGTACAACTTACCGTCTTCGTGGTGTGATGTGATTTATTCTATATAATATTTATTAAATCATGATTATATAAATGAATTTAAATAATAAATATGATATGTGTTATAATAATACCATTAAATAGATTATATAACTAATATCTAAAAGGTGGAATAAGAACTTATCTGAAAAAAAGAGCATGAGAACATAATGATGTTAATACCCAAATAATGAGTAACAATGAAATGTTACTAACAGTCGGATGGAAATATAATCATAAAATTTATCATAAAAATGATTATATTTCTATAATAAATCAGTAAAATTGTTTAAATAATTATACAAGAGGTTCGGATATGTATGAAGCATATCAGACATAATGTAAGGGATAATTTAACAATCTCTTAATTATCCGAGATTATTTATTTGTAAGTATTTACTGGGATATATTTACCAATGATTTCATTGTTTAATAAATATATTATATTATTTATAGTAATGTTTAATGTAAATTTTACCAATTATTGTTTTTTATTAATGGTTAAGGAAGGAATCTTTCTTTCGTTTTCCTTACAAGATACTTTCTGAATTTTTTGGCTAAAGTGTGAGGAGAATGTTTTTTTAACTTGTACGAAATGAATGGATTTTTATGGTTTCAGGACATCTTATTTCCAAGAATTTTCCACAACATGTTTTAAATTTTATTTTCAAAAAATTTATTTTCTTTTAAATTTTTTTGGCATTTTGGGAAAAGAAAAAAAATTGATGAAGAATGGATATTTTCCTCTGGAATTAAGTTCAATCATTTTAACAAAAAAAAATTCCATCTAAGATGACATATTGTTATTTTACTCTAAATATTATTGCAATGATTCTATTGGTTTAATTATGGAATTATAATTATTAATTCCATTTGTTTTATATTGTTTATTTTATGATGGAATTATTTTTAATAAACCCATTTTATTTCATGGGTTATGCTTTGATGAATGATTTATGTTTTTTTGGAACATGTAAGAAAGATTTAATTATGAGATGGGTGGGACCTATATCTCTATCCAATGCATTGGGTAAAGATTTATATCTCATGAGATATACATGAATGGAACCGAATGTTAATCTAGTTTGGTAACACAGCGATGGAGTGGTAAGTAAACTCGGTTCAGTAATGGACATTGTCCATTATGATGGTCTTGGTAGCAATGCCTTGGTTACTATGGAAATCATATTATGTGATTATTTTTTTCAATAATTATATGTTTTATGTTGATTATATGTTATCATGGTCATGTTAATTTGTTATTTATTCCTTACAAACTCTGAATATTTATTTCATGACACCAGATTTTGATATTTAAAATTATTGGTCAGAGTGGATACTCAAGAGGGGGGGGGGGGTGAATTGTGTTCCAATTAAAATTTTTGTTAAAAATATTTCTCTTAAAATCCCCCAATTTAAAAAAAAATTAAACTGTAGTGAAACTATACATAGTGTAAAGGTTTTATTAGTTTCTCAAAGATTGATTAGGTCTCAGTTAATTTAATTTGAAGATTAAATTATCTTTTGAAACTAATTTACTGGTTTACAATAAGTATAAAAACTTGTTAATTTAACAATCAAAGTAGCTTTAAAATAGTTTTGTATTTCAATGTAATAAGCAGCGGATTATATATATGTAATACATATAGACTTAAAATAAAAGCACAAAAAAGTTAACCAATAGGTTCAGTCTCAAGACAAGGCTTAGTCCTCTCATCAATTTATATAAATTGATCCACACCCTGGATCAGGGGTAAACAATAGTACACTACTGTCCAGGTACAAAGACCTCTACCACATTTTTTCATGGGAAAAACAAACAACAGCTTACAGGCTGTCCAGGTCTTACTCAACCTCTACCACCATTCACAGTGGGAAACAAAAGAGTTATGGAGTTTAAGTGAGGATTTAAGAATCCCCCAGTTTAGCACAGGAGACAGTGTGTGTGTAAAGTAAACAGGATACACGCACTGCTAAAAATGTAATGAATGAATCACTAAGAGAAGTATGATTTTGTTTAGAAATGCTTTAGTGATTAGCAGTGCCGCTCTAGACTCGTTTGGTTTATCAGAAAAGCTTCTGAGTCCTCTTCTAGTTTTTCTCAGAAGACAGAGTATCATTTTCTTCTTTGATTCTTGGTCCAGTTTAGTAGCCTGAGTGCATGAAATTTTTTTTGTAGATCATCACTCAAGATGAAACTTGTAGTTCTTCGTGTATGTCTAATATTCTTAGAGTATGGATGTAGACTAGAGAAGACAAAATGCTCCACATTTTAATGTTTTTTCAGCTTATCTTCTTTCACCCTTCCTGTGTCTTATTTTTGCTTCTTCAAGAGTGTCGTATGTATGTGTTTCTTCTGTCTTCTTAAGTGTTCTCTTTCTATAAATTTATAGGTTTCAGCTTCGGCTGAAAAGAATAATCACCTTTTTCATGGGTACTAGGTACAGTTCCCTGATATGCAAAAGAAATCATTAAATAACATTAACTTCATTAAAATAATAAAATGTAACCGTTATCTAAATAAATAAATAGTATGAAGAGTATAGGGTTTGACTGGTCGGTCAAGCATTAGTAGCATTTTAATGGTAGATGTGCATGGTGGAAATTGTTGCAGAACCTTACATTGGTAGCTCTTTTGAACTTGCATCGGTAGCTCATATACTGGTGACTTTAGTTCCATCGGTAGTTGTCTCTCCATCGGTAGCTCTTTGCATCAGTAGCTGTTTTCATGTATCGGTAGAATTACACTATCAACAGACTTCTATCGGTAGACTTCTATCTATCGGTGGCTATGGTCTGTTCTGTATCAGTAGCTCGGTAGACTGGTTCTATCATTAGTCTTCCTCATATCGGTAGGTATGGTCTGTTCTGTATCGTTAGATCAGTACACATCGGTGACCTTAGTGTATCGGCGACTCTGTCTATCAGTAGACTAAGTCTATCAGTAGACTGAGTACTGGTAGCTTAAATGCAGATCAGTGACTAAATACTTATCTGTTTCATACACAACATATCCAAATGGGTTATAATTACTTCATAACTTGTATAAACATGGATAAACAAATATTAAACTATCTCAGGGATTATTTTAATATTATTATCATCTTGACCACAGATTGAAAGAATTAATATATAGAAAAACATTAGATTGATATTATCAAATTATATGAAAGCATAAATGGGATTATCAAAACAGGTGAGGTCAACAATCTCCCCCTTTTTGATAATCACAACTTATGATATTATCAGTTAAAAAAACATCATAGGATATATAATTAAGCTCAATTTTATTAGAGAAAACAGTATGGTATAAAACATACTCTATCAAAGATAGAATTAAATGTATCAGAGAATATCAGTGAACAAAATTAAATGATATCATAGGATGATAGAAAAAACACTGATATGAGAGGATAAAATTCAGAGGTATCAAAGAGGCAAAGCATGATCGCTCTTAGATAAATTTTTTCCCTTTTCATTAATATTTCTCCCCCTTTGTGATCATCAAAAAGTGGGAAATAATAAAAAGAATAACAATAATAGGAATATAAGAAAATCACTTGTATTAAATGCGACAAATAGGTACAAAGATAGAAAACAAAATAAATAGGATTCCTATCAAATAGTCCAGCTACTGGATCAATCCACATCCTCAATGTGAGATGTGCCCTTGGGGTCAGAAGAGGATTCATGTGGTGAGGATTCTAGTGAAGGATTAGGAATTCCTGAAAAGACCACAGGAGGCTCAGCAACTGACACTGTTCCTAGCCTGCATTGAGGAGTCCTTTGTGCGATCATAGGTGTGAGGCTTCAAATGGATTGAATAGGAGTCATCTGAATTGGGGAAATAGTGGTGGCAGAGGAAAGCAAAGCAGGAGGGAAAATTACGGGTAGGGCATCAACATGCAGAAAGGGCAGTAAAAGATTTCTGAAATCCATAATGATTCCTCCCCCTCTTTCCATTGTGGATATAAAGTTATCCTTGTTCTTCATAAACTTGTCCAAAGCTGGATTCAATTCTATCAGCTTGCTAACTTGTTCTCTAAAGGCTTTATTGACAGGAGGCAGTTTCATATTCTTAATCAAAACCTTAAAATGACTAGTCATTTGGTTATTTGTATAAATTTTAGAGAAATAGGAGTCCACCCTTTCTTTCAAATTTTTTTGAGAGGCATATGCTTCTCTCACGTAGTCTTGGACTATCTTCATAATTTCTCTGGCTGAATCTCTGGTATAGAGAACAACTCTGCTCAGTTCAGATGAGTCCACAGAGCCACTGGTTGAGGCAGAACGAAGCTCCTCTTTCATCAGAGTTCGAATTTGATTCATGTCTATCGAAGGTTTAGATTCAAGAGAACCAACATAGAAAGATATAGTCTCTTTGAAGATTTTGGTCAAACCACTGATACGATTTTGAACATCAAATTCCTAGGTTTTAATATGATCTTTCATAGAAGTTTTGAAACCTTCAAATACTGAAACCATCTGACTTACATCACTCTTCACATAAGCTAAGTCCTTATCTTCTTGGGATTTTGAGCTCATGTAAGAGTCTAAAGAAACAAAATATTCCTTTAAAGCTTCATGATCTGCTTCAAGTCTAGAAACTTAAGCCTGGAATTCTTTAACATCTTCAACTATTTCACACATAAAGGTTGATAAATTGCAGGCAAGAGATAGTTCAAAAGATCTTTCCAGCATCACCATTTCTTCAGAAAAACTGGGATTCATCTCAGCAATGAGGCACTAAATGATTCTTTCAGCTCATCCCTTAAGATATCCATATCAGCCTTGGTAACCAAATCAGCAGGTGAAACTACTGCAGATTCTCTTTCAGAGGCTAAACTGACCACGACATCAGTCGTAACTGATTGAATTGAAAATACCAGAGAAACCTCCATAATCTTTAACTCTTACACAAAGTTGTCCTTAAGATTTTTCCTTAAATTATCCAGGTCATGCATTCTGACCACATATTTGGGCAGTAATTCAGTATCAATATCATAAAAAATTTTAGGTCTATTGTGAGATGCCTCATTATCTGAATCTGAATAGTCTAAACCACAGACTATAAAACCAGGGTCTTCTGCCCAATCATTGAAACCAACTGCCACTGTGACACTTCCAAACTTAGATTAATGATCCCCCTCGATGGGTGCATCCTCAATTAGAATAACAACATTCTCAACATCATTCATAGCAGCATCCTCAGCAGGTCTTTCATCCTGAGGAGAATCTTCCACTATCAATTCCATTACTACAGCACCATGATGGTCTTTTGGATTAGGTAAGGGTATGTCAACTTCATTTGCTTCCTTAGTAGGTACTAAAGTTTTTTCAATCACTGGACTCAGACTCAAATCAGATGTCATAGATGTTTCACTATCATGAACATCTTCTTCATTTTCTACAGCAGCCACTACAATAGATTCTTCCTTATCTGATATAGGTTGAACTAGATTTTCATGAGCTGGGCTAGGAGGAAATTCAGGGTCTCCTCCTTCATCAGTAGAGGAATATTCCTCTTCTAAATCATCACTATATTCTTGCTCCTCTTCATCAGGTCCCAGACCTGGATCCCTCACATCCTTTGGTCTTGAAGGATGAGTCACAGGATTAAACTTTTCATACATCCTTTGGTCATCATTGACCCATTCTCCCCTCCAAGGGTTCCAATTTATTTTCATGTACTTACAAAATGTGGTTGTGATACAGAAGTTATTCTTCACTACCACTGTCTCATCTTGAGAATCAGCAACCCCTTTCACCATGATCATCACAGAGATTAATTTAGCAAAGAATAGTGCATTTGCCTTTGATTTAGGTCTTGTCATATCTTCCATCTGGAGAATCAGCAATCTGCATAATTTAATCTTTACACAATGGCTTAAGAGGTGCACGAGATATATATCCTGATATCTCAAATTGGTAAAGTCTCCTCTCCTCGGTATCAAGACATGATGAACAAATTTGAACAGCAATCTGTTCTCTCCATCCATCTATACAGTAACTACTTATCTTTGACTTCCATCACCAGTCAGCTCTTCCAAAGCAATCTCATAATGGAAAATGCCATTGGTAGGTGGAATGGCTCTCTCGACATATCCAAATACTCCTTCATGTGGAACTTTCAAGCACTCAACCCATTCAACAGATTAGAATGGAATCTCTGTTCCATTTACAAAAGAAGTTCCTCGATTTTCATTCTCCGATTATTCAATGGTAACAAAATCGTATAACTGTTTCACTAATTTTGGAAAGTAAGGACCATTGTTATTTGAAAAACACTCTACCCATTTTTGATCTTCAAGAACTTCGAGCACTAAGGACCTGCTAGGCATCATCCATTCAACACACAGTTCCTTTTCAATCATAATAACTTGATTTTGCAGATGAGGATCCACTGGTCATCTCCCCGACCTAGTTCTAGAAACACTTCCACAACCACTTGCATCTTGCTCGGTCCTTTGCTTCTTTGTTTTCATCTCAACATAATCATCTCTGATGGTAGGATGTTTGGTTTTTTCCATCGTTGGTTCGAAGCATTTAGGGTTCTCTAAGGATTCAGAAGCTATGGTTCGAGGGTTAAGGTTTGGGACTTGGTGGATTTTGAAGTAGCTCGAACTTTAGTTTTATCATTTAAGAATCATAAAATAAATAAACATAATGAAATAAAGTAAACAATTTATATTCTGGAGGAAGACATATGTTTTAAAAAAACATGCACATCAGTGAGAATTTCTATCAGGGAGGTTACATTGGTGAGGTTTTCTATCAGTGTGGTTACATCGGTGAGGTTTTCTATCAGTGAGGTTACATCGGTGAGAATTTCTATCAGTGAGGTTACATTGGTGAGAATTTCTACTAGTGAGGTTAAATCGGTGAGAATTTCTATCAGTGAGGTTATATCGGTAGGGTTAAATCGGCGAGGATAGCTACCGATTGACATTAAACATTCCTAACTCATGTCTAATGTAACTTAACCTATACAAACTCAAAGTTTTAATGAAAATGTCATCTAATTGATGTTCAGTGCCTATAAACTCAACAGTAATATCACCCTTTTGGTAATGATCTCTCAATAAATGGTGCCTTACATCAATGTGTTTGGTCCTAGAGTGAGACACAGGGTTCTTCGAGATATTTATTGCACTAGTATTGTCACAATTGATTGACACGTACCTAAATTCATATCCATAGTCCAAAAGAGTGTGTTTTATCCACAGAATTTGTGCACAGCAACTACCAGCAGTTATATACTCTGCTTCTCCAGTGGATAATGATAAATAATTCTTCTTCTTACTACACCAAGATACTAAGGACTTTCCTAATAAATGACATGTTCCTGAAGTGATCTTTCTATCCAACTTGCAACCATCAAAGTCACCATCTGAATAACTCATTAACTCAAAGGGTTGTCCTTTTGGGTAAAACAAACCAAAGTTTATAGTATGTTTAAGATATTTAAAAATTATTTTAATAGAAAGTAAATGTGATTCTTTTTTATTATCCTGAAATCTTGCACACATACACACACTAAACATAATATCTGGTCGACTAGCAGTAAGGTAAAGTAAGCTTCCAATCATACCTCTGTAATTGGTTTGATCCACTAATTTCCCAGTTTAATCTGCATCCAATTTACAAACAGTACTCATATGAGTTTCACATTCCTTAATACTAACCAAACCAAAACATTTTAAAAGTTCCTTTGTATATTTACTTCGATTCAAAATAATACCATTTTCATTTTGAAACACTTTAAATCCAAGAAAATATTTAAGTTCTCCCATTAAACTCATTTCAAATTCATTTTTCATACTCGTTGAAAAATCAGTACATAAAGAATGTTTAGAAGATCCAAAAATAATATCATAAACATGGATTTGAACAATTAAAATAACTTTAGAAATTATTTTAATAAAAAGAGTTGGATCAGAAATCCCTTTAGTATAAATTTTTGAAATAAGAAAATAACTAATTCTATCATACCAAGCTCTTGGAGCCTGTTTTAAACCATATAAATCTTTAAGAAGTTTCAAAACTTGATTTGGAAAATGAGGATTCGTAAATCTAGGTGGTTGTTCAACAAAAACATCTTCAACAATAAAACCATTTATAAAAGCACTTTTGAAATCCATTTGATATAACATGAAATTCAGATGAGCAGCATATGCAAGTATGATCCTAATGGATTCTAATCTGGCTACAGGTGCAAAAGTTTCCTCATAGTCTATTCCTTCTTCTTGACTATATCCTTGTGCAACTAGTCTAGCTTTGTTTTTAACAATCTTTCCAGACTCATCAACTTTTTTTCTAAAATCCCATTTTATGCCTATTGTTAAAGTGTCCTTAAGACTGTCAACTAATTCCCAGACTTTGTTTCTTTCAAATTGATTTAACTCTTCTTGCATATCCATTACCCAAAATTAATCATTGATAGAATCATTGATATTTTTAGGTTCTAGCTTTGAATGAAAGGCTTGATGTTCAACCTGATTTCTTAGAGAATCTCTAGTCTATGTCCCTCTATAAAGATCACCAAAAACATCATCCAAAGGAAGATTCTTTAGAATCCTAGTTGATATAGTAAAGGTAGGACTAGAAATCTCAAGTTCATCTATAGGTTCAGGTTCAATAGTAGCAGATTCTGGAATATGTTCAGAACTGTATGTTTTTACAGTAGGTTCTTTAGATTTATTATTAAGGTTGAGAATACTCAAATCTTTCTCAATATTTTCAAGTGAGGTTTTAGGCTCATGTGGATCAATTTAATCAAACTTTATGTGAAAATATTCTTCCACACATTTGGTTCTTTTATTAAAGACTCTATAGGATTTTCTAGTTAAAGAATAACCAAGAAAAATTCCTTCATCACTCTTAGAAGCAAACTTGTCTAGATTATCCTTTGTATTAAGAATGATAACATTGAAGCCAAAGACTCTAAAGTAAATAACTTTAGGTTTTCTATTATTCCACAACTCATAAGGGGTATTCTTAAGAACTGGTCTAATTAAGACTCTATTAATAATATAACAAGCTATACTCATGGCTTCAGGCCAAAAGTAAATAGGCAGGTCATAATTATTAAGAATGGTTCTAGCTATTTCTTGAAGGGGTCTATTCCTTCTTTCTACTACACCATTCTGCTGAGGTGTTCTATGAGTAGAGAATTTTTGACTATAGCAATTATGTGAGGAATAAGATTCAAATTCATGATTTTCAAACTCACGGCCATGATCACTTCTTAGAGTATTAATCTTAAGTCCACTAAGATTTTCTACAGATTTGGAGTATTTAATAAAGTAATAACAAGATTCACTTTTCTGAGCTAAGAAGTATACCCAAGTATATCTAGAAAAGTCATCTACTAGAACATAGACATAGTGCTTACCATTTAAACTAGAAACTCTTGATGGTCCAAACAAGTCCATGTGAACCAACTCAAGAGGTTGAGAAGTTGAAACTTATTTATTTGATTTAAAAGAAACATTATGTTGCATTCACTTTTGACAGGGATTACACACTTTGTTATTTGGGAATTCAAGTTTGGGTAGGTCTCTAACTAAGTTTTTTCTAGTTAGTTTTCTAAGTGAATAGATTTTTCCGTGTCCTAATATTCTGTGCAAAATACAGGACTCTTTATGAAAATCATTTAAACAAGTAACATTTTGTTTAGCTAAAGAATGTAAATCAGCTGCATAAACATTTTCATTTCTTAAAGCAGAAAATACTAAATAAATTTATAATTAAAAACATTGCAAGAATAATTTTCAAACATCACATTAAATCCATCATCACATTATTGAGAAATACTTAACAGGTTATATTTATGTCCATCAACAAATAAAACTTTATAAATTAAAACTGAATCAGTGTTACCAATTTTT
Organism: Viscum album; assembly: GCA_963277665.1. Taxonomy (NCBI): domain Eukaryota; kingdom Viridiplantae; phylum Streptophyta; class Magnoliopsida; order Santalales; family Viscaceae; genus Viscum; species Viscum album. The sequence goes on along the minus strand of OY728148.1, from coordinate 1,344,820,913 downwards.
CCTAGGCCAATGATCTTTCCTTTAGAATTATCACCAAAGTTGACATGTCCTCCATCAAACATTATTAAAATTTTGAAGCATGAATAATATCTAGAAATATGTCTTCAACATCCATTTTCCAAGTACCATACCTTTTTGTGAGAACTCTTTAAGCATGTTTCCTATAAAATAGATTTAGATATAAAATGATTTTGGTACCCAGATCTTCTTGGGTCCAGAAAGGTTAGAAATAAAACTTTAGTTATCCATATTTGTTTTATGGGTCTCATATAATTTATAGAATCAATATACTTTGAAAGGCAAACTTTATTTGACCTATAACCATATGAATATCTGGTTAAAGCATATGGATTTCCATAACTATAATAAGCATAATTTTTTCCAGACATAGGAATAAATCGAGTTTTAGTGAACTATATCTGTCCAAGTTTATATCCCAAACTAGTAGTGTATTTAGGTGTAATTTGTTTACCTAAAATTTGAGTAAGTGTGTCTTTTCAATTTTTAAGCTTCCCTAAGTATTTTCTACGTTGCTCATTTGACATTTTCAGTTTAGTATTTTCCTCTAACAGTTGACAATTCTTCTCTTTTTCAATAGTAAGTTCGGATTAAACAGTAGTAGTGAGAGCATGCTATTTCTTTAATGATTTGTATTTATCCTTAAGTTCATTGCATGTATCTTCCATAATATTGCAGTATTCAAATAATTCCTTTCTAGTCATGTTTTCTAAATCAGAATCATATTCTGTATCATCTTCAGAATAATAAGAATTTAAAACGGGAGTATCTAAGGTTACCTCAGATGTGTTGGTCATGAAACACATGTTGGCATGATTCTTCTCAGAATCAGAAACTTCAGATTCACTTGTGCTATCTTCAGATGCACTCTAGGTAGCCTTCATGGCCTTCTTGTACTTCTTGTCCTTATAATCATATTTTTTTTTGAATTTTAACTTTGGACAATTATCCTTGATGTGTTTTTTCTTTTTACACTCATAGCAGACTATTTCATCATTCTTGTCATCTTTCTTCCAATACTTCTTCCAGTATCCCTTGTTATCATTCTTTCCTTTGTAGTTAGATTTCATAAATAATTTCTTCTTCCTATAAAACTTCTTGAATCTTATGGCTATTTGAGCCATCTCAGCATCACTATCTGAATCATAATCTTCACTGGTTGAACTCTCAGTATGTATTTTCATTTTCTCCTTGTCTTTACTCTTAGAGGTAGTATACTTGAATGCTACATATTTTCTCTTAGTTTCATCATCTTCCTCTCTATTCACTTTGAGTTCTTCCTCATACATCATTATTTTACCAATAGGATCCTTTACTGGAAGTGCTCCAATGTCACATGAATCTCTGATTGAGACAGAGGTGCCTCTCCATCGTTCTATCAAACATCTCAGTATCCTCATAATTTGTTCCTTTGCTGGAACAACTTTACCAAGTGAACTCATTGTAATGAATATCTCATTAAACCTGAGATACATATCAGAAATAGGTTCATCAGTTTTCATTTTAAAATTTTCATATTTAATAGTATAAGTATTCAATCTAATTTCGTTAACATTGGTTGTTCCTTCATGAGAAACACCCAAAGTATCCCATATTTCAAAATCAGTTTTACAAGAAGAAATTATGTTAAACTCTTCATCTCCTAAAGCACAATACAGAGCATTCATAGCTTTACAATTGTTATTGTATGAAGTCTTTGTAGGTTCATCCCAAGTTGTTATTTCAATATCTGGAATTTTATATTGAGACTCTATAGCAGTTCAAATATCAAGACCCATGATTTCTAAATGAATTTTCATTTTAAGCTTCCACTGAGCATAGTTTATACCATTGAAGAAAGGTGTCATGTTAGTAGCATCACCCTCTAGTCTGTTTTCCATAACTAGAATTTAGAATGTATAATTAAAGAGATAAAATTTAGATCTTTACATAAATTTAAGATCTTTAATGATGTAACTAAAATTACAGTTTAAAAACAGATTAATTCAAAAATACTTAAACAAAAACAACCTCTGATAACAAATTTTGGTCAGAGTGGATACTCAAGAGGGGGGTGAATTGAGTTCCAATTAAAATTATTGCTAAAAATATTTCTCTTAAAATCCCCCAATTTAAAAATAAGGTTAAACTGTAGTGAATCTATACAGAGTGTAAAAGTTGAATTAGTTTCTCAAAGATTGATTTGGTCTTAGTTAACTTAAACTGAAGATTAAATTAACTTTTGAAAAAAACTTACTGGTTTACAATAAGTATAAACACTTGCTAATTTTACTATCAAATTAGATTTAAAATAGTTTTGTATTTCAACGTAATAATCAGCAGAATATATATATGTAATACTTATAGACATAAAATAAAATCACAACAATTTTAACCAAGAGGTTCAGTCTCAAGCCAAGACTTAGTCCTCTAAACAATTTATATAAATTGATCCACACCCTGGATCGGGTGTAAACAATAGTACACTACTGTCTAGGTACAAAGACCTCTACCACAGTTTTTCGTGGGAAAAACAAACAACAACTTACAAGCTGTCCAGGTCTTACTCGACCTCTACCACCATTCACTGTGGGAAACAAAAGAGTTATGGAGTTTAAGTGAGGATTTAATAATCCTCCAGTTTAGCACCGGAGACAGTGTGTGTAAAGTAAACAGAATACACACACTGCTCAAAATGTAAATAAAGATTCACTAAGAGAAGTATGATTGAGTTTAGAAATGCTTTAGTGATTAGCAATGCATCTCTAGACTCATTTAGTTTATCAGAAAAGATTCTGAGTCCTTCTCTGGTTTTTCTCAGAAAACAGAGTGTCGTTTTCTTCTTTGATTCTTGGTCCAGCTTAGCAGCCTGAGTGCATGAAATGTTTTTTAGATCTTCAAAAAAGATGGAACTTTTAGTTCTTCGTGTATGTACAAGATTCTTGGAGTATGGATGTAGACTAGAGAAGACAAAATGCTCCACATTTGAATGCTTGTTCAGCTCTTCTTCTTTCACCCTTCATGTGTCTTCTTTTTTATTTTTCAGGAGTGTCATATGCATGTGTTTCTTCTATCTTCTTAAGTGTTCTCTTTACATCAATTTATAGGTTTCAGCTTCGACAGAAAAGAACAATCGCCTTTTTCATGGGTACTAGGTACGGTTCCCTAACATGCAACAGAAATCATTTAATAACATTAACTGCATTAAAACGATCAAATGTAATCGTTAGCTAAATAAATAAATAGTATGAAGAGTATAGGGTTTTACTGGTTGGTCAACCATTAGTAGCGTTTTATTGGTAGACATGCACGGTGGACTTTGTCATAGAACCTTCCATCGGTAGCTCTTTTGATCTTGCATCGGTAGTTTATATACTGGTGACTTTAGTTCCATCGGTAGCTGTCTCTCCATCGGTAGCTCTTTGCATTAGTAGCTATTTTCACGTATCGGTAGACTTACACTATCAGTATACTTCTATCGGTAGACTTCTATCTATCGGTGGCTATGATATGTTCTGTATCTGTAGCTCGGTAGACTGGTTCAATCAGTAGACTTCCTCATATTGGTAGCTATGGTCTATTCTGTATCGGTAGCTCGGTACATATCGGTGACCTTAGTGTATCGGTGACTCTGTCTATCGGTAGACTAAGTCTATCGGTAGACTGGGTACCGGTAGCTTAAACACAGATCAGTGACTAAATACTTATCTATTTCTTACACAACATATCCAAATGTGTTATAATTACTTCAGAACTTATATAAACATGGATAAACAAAGATTAAATTATTTCAGGGACTATTTTAATATTATTATCATCTTGAGCATAGATTGAAAGAATTAATATATAGAAAAACATTAGATTGAGATTATCATAGTATATAAAATCATAATTGGGATTTTCAAAATAGGCGAGGTCAACAAAACTTTATGTTCATGTTTTTACATTCTCATGATTATGGTTGGTTTTAAGTTCCCAATGATTACCCTTTCTGAGAATTTGAGTTCACCATTTTTATGTTTTCCTTTCCCTATGATATAAAAAAATGGTTTTATGTAGGAAAACTAATGGGGAAGATACTTATGGGATATGTTGAAGATCTTTCATCAAGTTGGAAGAATGTGTTCTGAGTTTCCAAAGACACTAAACTAATATGGTCTTTGGGCGTTTATTTGTGTCTTGTATTAATTATTCCAAAAAATTAATTTAATTTACATGTAAATAAATATTGGGTTAGTAAAAATAATTTTGTGATTTATGGACTAGAATAAAATAATGAGAAACATTTATTATCCCAGAACCTAGAGAGAGGAGATCAACACATGTTTTCTGTAACTAATTTAATTAAATAATAATTACCTCTAAGGTTATTCTTTCATCGTTGATGGGTCCGACCACAAATCTGTGTTGTGACAACATTACATTGTATAATACAAGAATATTATTCATTTATCTATGATAAAAACATGCTTTATTGATCTCTATAAGTCACTTAAGGAGTCTTCAGGTACTACCATGGAATATCCTTATTCTTGCAATTTCTTCATTTGATCTCTCTGAGAACTGCTTCCAAATCATTCTCCATGATCCAGTGGAGGAGTGTCTCTCATGTTCTTGAGAACATTATTAAATATATATGAACTCTCTATGATTGAGATATTTCTTTCAATCCATTGTGCATAATGATTTTCTTGCATAGGGTTATGAGAAAATAATCATAATTGAGCATTTATTTCACTAGGTTAAAAATAAAAAAATTTCACAAGTTCCCTTATTTATTTTATTAATCCTAGAGAAACCCCATGTCAAATAATAATAGTATAATTGTTATTTAGTAATAAGAACATAAATTTCAAATTATAATTAAATATTATTTAACAAAAAAATATTCAACTATATCATTTCTCATTAGACCATTAAACTCGGTCCGTAAATCCCCAACCATATTTATTGGTCCTTGAATAATTTCTATTTATTTAATAAATAAACATCACTTCATTATTCGATAATAAATATATAAATATTATATCCATTAAATAAAAAATAAATATTTATTAAATTTTCCTCCCCAAATATATTATATCGAACAAATAGTGTTAGAATAAATGTGATCATGCATTCATGAAAAATTAGTAAACCACAACCGTGAATAATATTTATTCAAATTGTTAAATAATAAATAATATATTTTTTTAACTGAGTAACTAGATACAGTTTTTGTGTGACCCTAATGGCATTTTTCTCATTGTCATTAGAAGGAGCATCCTAAAGTCCAAGATTAGATTATAAAAATAATATAGGGAATCCATAAAGAAATAAGTTAATGTCACAATGACATGTCACCTCATACAAATGTTTAACTAGTAATGTAATCCCTTTATCAACAATATCTCAAATCGACCAGGTTTCATAGCTGTTCCATTAGCATATATGCTTGATATATATTTCATTGACTTTCTGGAAATAGAACTTGAAAAATGATCTCCATGGACATGGATATATTTAGGATATATAATTTACATCAAAGAGCCTAGGATATTATCTTCTATTAAACAATATAAGGAATACATTTTTTCTCATATTATTCATTAATGAAATATTACTCATTATGCACCCAAAATGTCTTACATCACTGTGAACATCAGTCATCATAGTTTTCATAAATACATCTAAGTGCATAACTCATAATAAACATTAATAATAATCTTAAAGTCTAAGGACCAATACACATATCTCCAGATAGGAACTTCCAAAGACATATGTAAATGTTGATTTCCAATTAGCATGTCTTGTTCTCGTAATATCATCTTTTACATTATTGAGGAAATATCCATGAGAAGGTTCATCTATGTCTTATGAGTCTTTACCCCTAATATCCTATATTATTTCTGTCCCTCAAATGATATCATCTAGCTATAGAACGAATATTCAAGAATAGTGTCATAGCACATCCAAGTTCTCATCATAGTAGGGATATACTATAACCTTTTAGTGTGACAGTTACTCTTAAGATAGTATCCCATTCAATGTCACATATAAGAACAATAATGATGTGATAAGGAATTTATTAATATTCAAAACCATGAATATAAGTTATCACAGTGTAAAAAATATGTTTGTTCAAGGGAACCATCTCTAACAAGGATATCATCTCAATTTCCACCCCATTGAGACATATTTTGTATTATTAACTAATTTATTTTCATGTGTTGTATATGTTTCACCTTTAACGTATTTAATATTATTATATGTTTATTTAATATGATTAATGATTGAGTTTAGTTTTAATCTTTCAAGGGTTTTCAATTTTAAAGCTACCAAAAAAATAAGAATTTATTTTACAATCATTTTGTATTCCTCTTATTTAACTGATGAAATATTATGATCTATCCATTATAAAATCCTTATATTTTATTATCCTAAAGTTATTTAGCATCTTTATAGGTTTTCAACTAACTTTTAATCCCTTTTTAACTTGAATAATAAAATGAAATGTTCAAAAATAGAATAATATCATATATCTATTTTGATCTGGTATATTTTTATTTTATGTCCACATTTTGTTAAATTATTGTACAAAATTCCACTTTATTTACTCAAAATATTTATTAAAGAACATTTATATAAATACATGACCATAGACATTACATATTCTAATTATTTTAAATAGATTTCACATGTTTACATTACCAAAGATAATTTTTCTTTTGAGTTTTAGAAGTTTATGAAATAAATCATATATATTAACCCACAATAATACTAATTGGTTATGATTAAAACCATATCCATTTCTTCTAAAACCAAAAAATTTTAACACAAAACAACAACATGATATCTTTTACAAATTCTCATTACATTTAAATTAACATTCTTATTTCTCCTAAAAATCCTTATAACCTATGAAAATCAGTTAAAAACATGGTATGATAATAAAAATATTAGTAAGGGATATAAATAGGAGACACTAAACCATTATCCCTTAAGTACTTATAAACATATGAAATCATTTCATAAGGAAATACATCTAACTAGTATATACTTACTTTGTGAAACATGATATTTCCATAAAACATTAAAGAACATATATTTTAAACTATAAAGGTATATTGGGGTATTAAATAAATAATATTGTTACCCTCTGAGCTACCTTATGATTTTTAACCTTTGCGGTTACCTTACATTTTAACCCTCACAGCTACCTTATTGTGTAACCATCACTATTACACGTAGATTAATCATATCGATGAACTCAAACTAAATCATACCTAATAAATTGTAAAGGGACATATATTTCCCACCATTAATCATAAAAAATTCCCAATAACCATAACATAATCATCAAACAATAATACTTTGATAAAACATTCACTTTTAATTTTTTAAAACTATATTTTTAAAAGAAGATTATATAAGAAGAGTCCTTCACAAATAACATATAATTGATTTTAGAATAAAATAGAACTAAATGAATTTATTTATAAACTATAAATACAAATAATATAACATAATATAAACATAATTCATTACACAAGATAATCATAGTACCACATATTTAATGAAATGGACAGTTAACCCCAAGAAACAAAATCAGGTTAATAATTCCCTTACCTCGAGTTTTTCTTACATGAAACATGTTTAAAACTCATGTATAATAGTTAAAAGTGTTTTATTAATATTTTAAATAAACTTATTAATGTTTATAAAACCTTATAGGTTAATTTAATAACATCATTTTACCATTTAATTATTTGAATTTTGTACATTCCATTGTTTCAGGTGCGTTATTTACATGATTTCCATTACTACTTTGTATTTCATTTAATTTTCGTATGGAAATAAAATTCTAGAAGTGGAATGAAATTGTATTAATATGTTTCCAGAATAATAAATTATTCTAAAAGTAATTTTGAGTATATGGTATGAGGATGAATCATTAGAAAAATCTTTATTGATATCGGTTTGAATCATTTTGGCAGTTTTTTGATAATCACGAAATAGTTTCATTATATAACATAATATAATGTATATATGTTAACTCCAAAACATTAAAGTTGATATATCATACACATTAAAATCATATTAAACCATTAAAATGGATTTACAAACGTCATTGAAGTAATTAAAGGAAATTGAAAACACATCGACCACGATTTTGGAAAATCGGCACATCACAGATGGTGTCATTATTATTTAGAATAAGAGGGGGGAAGGAGAAAGAGTAAATTGAGAAATTTTTTCATAAACATGAAAAAATAAATAATATTTTTGATTCTATATCTTTAATTTCTCTTGGATAAGGGGAGGAAAATAAAGTATAAGAAAATAAAATAATTGAAAGAGAATCACATGAAAATAAGACGATTTGAACCTCTTGATCTCTTCTCCTTAAGATCCTCCTAAAGGCCTTTGGATTATGACTTTTGGTGAGAATAGAAGGTCTTGGATTTGTGGAAGTGCCTTGGGAATATTATTTCATAGAACAAATACAAGGCTAATAGATTGATTGTTTTGAGAGGAATAGGGGGTGAGAGTGGTATTTATATTAGAGGAGAGGAGGTTTTTTACATTATTTTAATAATTAGTTTAATATGTTTTCTCAAGACTATGAATAGTGATGAATAATTTGACCAAAAATAGTAATGCTTTCATGTGATTTATAATAAATGTCCTTTTAAATCATCCATGACTCAATCATGAAGCATAAATTCATTTATTTATCATATTTTGTAATTATCAAATTTAACTATTCGCCAAATATTCACGTATTTAAAAAAAATAAAAAAAATTAACCCCATCAATTATAGGATGTATAGAATTCAAAAATGATCTCCATTTTTTGAAAATAATTTTGTAAATATGATTAATTTAATTTTTAAATAAAATCATATTTTATTCCAAAAATAATAATTTTTAAACTATAAGTGATTTTATATCACCTTGAACATTTAATCAAGTTCTAATTATCCTATAACCTTAAGAAAATAAAATAAAAATATGATTCAATATTCATAAAGGTCATTTTATTATTCATATTACTATTCATAAGGGCACGTTATTATTCACTAGAAAATCAAATTGGTTCTATCAAACTTCAAATAACCTATTGATCACAACTCTAGATGACTGTTTTTTGAAATTCAAATTATAAAAGTAGAAAAATAATTTGTAATGGATAGTTTACCACTATCTACATAAAATAATGTTTCATGCATTTCAATATATTTCTAAAATCTTGTGTTGTTATAATCTTCCCACCTTCTAGAGATTGTTTCCTCATAATTTTATTTTCTTATTAAAAAAATGAGGGTAACTTTTCCTCATAGCATTTTCAGATTCCCAGGTTGATTCTTCAACCATGTGGTTACCCAAACAACCATTAACTGGTGTAATATATTATTCTACAATACTTTTTCCCTTATATTATGAATCAGAATAGGTTTACCTTCTTTACAAAGGCTCTCTTCTAACTGAACTGCTATTGGGATCAAGACATGAAATGAATTGGGAACAAACATTCTCAACATCGAAATAAAAAAAATATTGTGTAATTGGGATAAAATCAGAGGAAAAGCTACTCAGTAGGCGACTGGTCCATCTATCTCCAATATTTCATAAGGTCCAATAAACCATGGACTCATCTTCCCTTTCCTTCCAAAATGCATAACACTTTTCCATGGTGAGATCATAAGAAAAACATGATCAACTACCTCAAAAGAGAACTATTTCCTCCAATTATCTACATAACATTTCTGCATTATTTTAGTTTTCCTCATGGGTTGTTGGGTCATATTCACTTTATTTTTCACCTCCTATACTAATTCTAGTCCCATAAACTCCTTTCCCCAACTTAATCCCTAAAATCTAGAGTTTGACACTACTTCCCATTAATTCCTCAAAAGGATCCATCTTTATACTGGAATAAAAAATATTATTATAAGAAAATTATACTAATGAAATACCTTGATCCCAACTTCCTTGGTATTTCATTGAACAAGATTGAAGAAAATCCTATAATGTATTAATCATCCCCTTTTATTTCCTATCTAACGGAGGAAGAAAAGCTGTACTAAAATTTAATTTTATTCCCAACAAGTTTTAGAGGCCATTCCAAAATTTATAAGTGATACTGGGATCATGTTCAATTAAAATTGAAAAAGTAACTCCATGTAATCTGAAAATATCATTAAGGTACAGTAAAGAAATATGATCCAAAGACATGGTTTCTATAATATGAAGGAAATGACTAGATTTAGTCAGTCAATCAATAATAACACATATTGAATTATCACCCCAAGAAGTATTTGGTAGTCCTATAATAAGGTACAAGGATAAATTTTTCCATTTCAACTCTAGAACTAGTAAAGGATGAAGCATCCACTTCTGTAACTTCCACTCTGGTTTAACTAGTTGACATGCCAAACCATTAATATTAAAACATACCATATATTCTTTTATTCCATCCCACCAATAATACTCCCAAAGGTCTTTGTACACCTTTATACTGATATGATGAACTAAAAATGAAGAACTATGAGCCTCTCAAAATAACTATTTCTTCAGTTCAGAATCACAAGGAGTAAATAAATCTTCTTCCAAATATCAGAAAATAATATTTATCAATGTTAAATTTCGGAAAATTACCCGTTTTAACCAACTCTACCTTTTTCTGTAGCTCCCCATTTTCCTTGTATTCATTCTCAATTCTATCTAACAAAGATGAATTCACTGATAACTAAAAGAAAATAGAGGAATTTCCTACACCCACAACTTCCTAGACAAAAATCATAAAATCATTAATCAAGTGGTCATGTTCCAAATGTAACATATTTAGTGATACATGTTGTTTTTTAATAAAGGCATCTTCTACATTGTCTGCTTTTCCTGGATGGTAATTGATCGTGTAATCATAATCCATTATCAATTCAATCCAACTTTCTTTACCTCATGTTTTTTTCCTTTTGAGTGAATATATACTTCATACATTTATGGTGGTTATATATTTCACATTTGTATCCTTATAAATGATTCGCCAAAATTTTCAAAGAAAAAACCCAATCTTCTAATTCCAAATCATGTGTTCAATAATTTAACTCAAGAGGTTTTAGTTGTTTTGAATCATAATAAATTACCTAATCATTCAGCATCAGAACAAAACCAAGTCCCTTAAATGAACCATCACTATAGATGACAAACTTACCTTGTCTAGAATGCATTCCCAAAACTGAAGCATTCACCCATATCTTCTTCTGTTCTTGAAAACAAACATCACATTCTTCTATACAAATAAATATAACCCCTTCTCGTGTTAAAATATATAGCAATCTATATAATTTTGAAATGTTATTAACAAACCATCGGTAATATATTACTATTCAAATAAAGTTATGAATATTTGTAACATTTGTAGGTCTTGGGCATTCTTAGACAACATTTTTTTGTAGGATCAACTGTTATTCCATTATAATTTACAATATTCTCAAGAAAATAAATCTGTTGCAACCAAAATTCACACTTACTAAATTTTCCATACAGTTTTTTTCTTTTAAGGTTTTCAAAACAACCCATAGATATTTTCCATTTTCCTCTTTAATTTTAAAAAATACTTGAATGTTATCAATAAACACGACAAAAAACATATCCATGTACACTTGAAATATTATATTCATAATATTTATAAGTACAGTTCGCCTATTTTTTTACACAAATGACATGATACCAAATTCACAATTTCCATATTTAGTACAAAAAGTAGTATTTTGAATGTCTACATCATTTACAGTCAACTGATGGAACCCCAACCTAAGGCCAACCTTCAAAAAATATTTTACTCCATAGAGATGATCAAACAAGTCAAAAATATGATGCAATGGATACATTTTTTGACAGCGATGTTATACAAGGATCTATAATCAATGTGAAGTCACATGAAACCATATTTCTTTTTAACGAAAAAATACGAGCACCATATGGTGATGTAATAGAATGAATGAAGCCTTTATCAAGAAAATCTTTCAACTGATCTTTCAATACAAGAAGTTACATTTGCGCCATTTAATAGGGGGTTTTGAAATTTGATTACAATCAGGTACTAAGTCAATTGTAAATTCAAAATCCCGATCAGGTATAACACAGGGTAACTCATCCGAAAAAACATCAAGATATTCATTTACCATTGGCACATAATTAAACTAAGTATTTCCCTTGCTTTCAAAAATATGAGCAATATAGAATTAATTTCTATATTTCAATATTTTCTCTACATCTTGATATGTTATCAATTTTTTGAGTTCATTTTTGTATAAAAAATGAAACTCTTTTTAAAAAAAACTTCTTTATCTCTAAAATCAATATTACCATGATAAAAGAAAACTCAATCTATACCCAAAATGACATAAAAATATATTAAGGGAAAAAGGGTAAGCAAGTAATGTATTTCCATAAATAAAAATATAATTATTCATAAAATTCCTTTTTATTGTAAAATTTTCCCATTGTGTTTTAACAATAAGTTCTGGTCTCATTTGTTGAGGTGATATTTCTAATTTATTAGAAAATTTCTCTTATATAAAAAAAATGTGTTAACCCCATATCAGAAAATACAATATAAAAATCTAAGCAAACAAACAAAGTACCTGATATCTCTTCATTTAATAACCTGACATATATAGATGTAGCCACAAAGGATCTCACTACACCTTTCTTCTTATATTCTGGTTGATTCCTTTCATTCATATCTTTCTTTAGGTAAGCGTTTTCATAATGACCAATATCAACACATTTGAAACTCTTTATAGTTTTCTTATCTGGATTAATCGAAGAATCATTTTCATTAAAATATCATGCTATATGTACAAAATTACCACATTGAAACACTTACTTATTTTTGTAAGGCATTCCCCAGGGTTCTTTTTACCACACTTTTCAAAAACTAGAAACTAAAATTTCTTTCCCTCAGATTTCTTTGATTGATTATTACCAATTTATTTCCATCTAAACCTCTTCTTCTATTTTTTCTCAAAGTACACAGGATCATCAGTGAACTCTATTTCTACCCTTTCATCACATCAAACAAGTTTTTCATAACTTTTGAACTCTCAGGAATCCAATGCCCCTCAATATCTTGGCTTCAATCATGAGTAAAAATGATTGATTTTTCTACCATGATCCCAAATAATATTTATATTGTAACATTCCTGATGGGTGAATTTTTCTTTATACACAACCACAGAATCTTCCTCATGTTCCTTAATTCATGGAATTACTTATCCATCCTAAGTCGAACAAAATTTGTAAAATATTTTACAAGGAAAATACTTTTAAATTTATCTCACTCTAAGTCATCAATATCATCTCTATCCATAATATTCTTGGCCATTGACCACCATTGATTAGATTAACATTCAAAATGATAAATGGAAAGACATTACATTTTATTATCTAAACTTTCCATGACATCGAATATCTTTTCAAGTGATTTAATCAATCCTTCACTCACTATTGGGTCATAAGATCTATTTAAAGGAGGGAGGTGTTTTTTTATAAAATGTTCCACTATCATCATGTTTCATTGTGGTAGCTCCAGTTGTTCTCTTTCATGGATTCCACCACCATTTATTAACTGAATCAGCTAATGCATTACCATCAAAAACTTATTTGTCGCAATTCACACCATTCTCGGTTGCAGATTTTGAAAAATATCACCCTCTTAATTGCATCCAACTTCATATTCCCTATTTATTCTACGGAAAACTATTCTGAATAGACATATCATAAATGATGAAGCATGGTAATACTTAAATTCTACATATTTTGAACATAAACAAAAGTTAATAATCATTTTTCTATTAACATCATCTTAACCATTATATTTATCTAAATCGTGCTCTGATACAAACTATAAAGAACAAGCCATAGACATTAAATATTCTAGTTAATTCAACTAGTTTTCACTTCCATCCATTTCCTAAAGAAATTTTCTATTTAGAGTTTTAAAAAGTTAGTGCAAAAATCATACATATTAACCAACAAGCAGATAAAGTGGGTACTATTAATACGATATCCATTTCTTCCAAAACATAAATGATTAAACACAAAACAATTACATGATTTCTCTGAAAAATATTCATCATTTTTAACATGAATTCCTTATTTCTCTTACACATACTTATGAACTATGAAAATAATATAAAAACATCGTATGAGCATAATAATCTTAGTAAAGGATATAAAGTTAAGGAAAATAACCATTATCCCATGAGTACTTATAAAATTACGAAATCATTTCACAAGGACATAATTCTCACCCATATATACCTACTTTTTGAAACATGCTATTTCCATAAAACATTAAGGAATATATATTTATAACTATAATGGTATCTTGGGGAATTGATTTCATAATCTTCAACTACCTTATGAATTGTAACCCGCGTGTTTACCTTACAATATAACCATAACGACTACCTTATTGTGTATTAGTCACAGTTACACATACAGTAACCATAAGATGAACATCCAACTTACTCATACCCAAATCATTGGATGTAGAAATAGGTCCCACATTTCATCAAAAAAAATATTCACTTTGAGTTTTATAAAACTAGAAGTTTTAGTGAAACTTTAATAAGAAAATTCTATTAGAAATAACATGCTATTGATTTTAGAACCAAATAGAATGAAAGGAGTATATGTATAAACTATAAATACACAAAATATAACATAATATAAACACAATTAATTACATTAAATAATCTTAGAACCACATAATTAATGATGTAGAAGGATAACCCAAAGAATGGAATTTGGGTTAGGAATTCCCATACCTCAAGTTTGTCTTACTTGAAACCTATTTAAAACTCTAGAATAATAGTTAAAATACTATTATTAATATTTAAAAAAAACATATTCATGTTTATAACTCTTTATATGATCATTTTATAACATTATTAAACCCTTTAATTATTTGTATTTTGTTCATTCCATTGTTTTGGGTGCCTTCTTTACATGATTTCCATGGCCGGTTTGTATATGATTCCTTATCATATGGAAATGAAATTCTAGAAGTATAATGAAATGGTATTCATATGTTTCTAGAATATTAAATTATGCCAAAATTCATTTTTTATATAGTAAGAGTATGAATCATTAGAAAAATATTTAGTGATATCGGTTTGATTCATTTTGGCGGTTCTTTAACAATAATGATGTTGTTTCATTATATAACATAATATTATGTATATATGTTAACTCCAAAACATGAAAGAGGATATATCATGAAATTTTAAATTTGATTCAACAATTAAATTATTTTTACAAACATATTTTAAGTATTTAAAGAATATTGAAAACGCATCATCCACACTTTTGGTAAATTGGCACATTACGGATGGTGTTCTAATTTTTAGAATAAGAGGGGGGAAGGAGAAGAAGTAAATTGATGAATTTTTACATAAAAATGATAAAATAAAGAATATATAACTTTTTAGAGCTTTAATTCTTCTAGGATAAGTGGGGGAGAAGATATTATAGTAAAATAAATGAATTGAAAATAAATCACATGAAAATAACAGTGGATTTTGACCTCTTGATCTCTTCTCCTTGAGATCATCATTAAGGCCTTCAGGTTTGGACTTTTGGTAAGACGAATAGCTCTTGGACGTGGGAAAGACCATAATGAATAATATTTGGCTAAATGTATACAATTATCAAGGCTTGAGTGGTGTGATAGGAAGAGGGGATGAGGGTGGTATTTGTAGTGGAGGAGAGGAGAGAATCTACTTTATTTTAATCATTAGTTTTATATTTTTTCTCAAGACTATGAATAGAATTTATTAATGTGACAAAAAACAGTAATAAGTGCATGTGATTTCAAACCAATGTCCATTTACATCATCCATGACTAAATAATGATCCATAATTTCATTTATTTATCATATTTTGTAATTATCGAACATCACTATCACCAAAAATTCAAATATTTCAGAAAAATCCCAAAAAATTACCCCAACCATTTTCTGATGAGTATAATTTAAAAATAAACTCCATTTTTTGTAAATAAGTTTATAAATATTATTAAATAATTTTTAAATAAAATCATCTTTTATTCCAAAAATAATAGTTTTGAAACTATAACTGATTTTATATCACCTTGAAACATTAATCAAGATCTCATTAACATACAACCTTATGAAAATAAAATAATTATATCACTTACAATTCATAAAGATCATATTACTATTCATATTACTATTAATAAGAGTATTATAATATTCACCAAAAAATCAAATTGGTTATATCTGACTCCAAATAACATACTGATCACCACTATAGATGACCGGTTTTTTGGAAATTCAAATCATAGAAGTGGAAAAATAATGTTTAATATTTAGTTTACAACTATCACATAAAATAATGTTTCATTCATAAAAATTTATTTCTAAAACCTTGGATTACTACATTTTATGTTAATACATAATTTTTAAAAGGATTTACAAAAGTATTTGAAATGTCATCCAAAAAGGGTCTTCATTGACATTCATTACAAAAGTTAAAAATTAATGATTCTTTTTTACATATACAGATGTAAATATTTTCAGGCCTCCAAAAACTTTTTATATTATTTGTCTCCATATATATGTTTTCAATGGTTTTATGAATAAAACAATTTTATTAAAACTTATCTTAATGTTTTTATTTTATTACAATTATTTATCCAATTATGTGATTTTATTATAAAACAAATATTCCTGAGGAATTGGTGGTTAAATTTTATCAATTATTTTTTTGGTCACAAACTTTCTCCTAAAACATAGTCTGTATCTTGATCATTTTCCAATGGAAGTTTAATTTCTCTTAAATATACATATTATTTGTTACATTGATATGATTTCTGAAAAAAACAGAATTCCATCCATATATTCGGTGTTTCTTTAGGAAAGATAATTGTTTGAAAGGGAAATATTATTATTCCATATTTTTATTCAATTCCTAATTTTTTTGATAATTAATATTTTTATGGATTAAATCGATCATTAAATATATGAGGAATGTATTTCACATGATGTGACAAGTGGGGTTAAGTAATATGCATCCTCTAAATGAATCGATGGGTCTAATGAGATGAAATAGTTGTAAACACTTATTGGATTGGTATTTTGTCTGAATTACCCATCTATAAAACAATCCTAGAATAAGTCGTTGACAATATGAAACCATGAAGTATGAAATCATAATGTAAAACATTAAGTATTTGTGTTATCAATAATTTAGTTATTATTATCCATGATATTACTATACTGATAATATCCATTGATGAATTTCAGGATCAATTTATTTATTAAATTGAATTTTTTTCCTTTATTTACAATCCAATATTATTTATGAATTGTTTAATCATGATAAATTTTATTTTACGTAAATCTTAATAAGCATATATGCTCACCCGTTAATTTTTTCTTTGCATAGGATATGAAGACTAACAGAATAAATAATATTAATGATTCTATAATAGTTCTTATGATATGATTTTTATATATTTGGAATATAATATGGGATTCATGTATGTATTTGGTTCATCCAGACTAATAAACTGATTGATCCTTTATGATGTGATGACTTTTTTCTAATTCCAATGTAATAAAGTACACAAAAACTCTAGGTTTCTATATTTTTAGTTTTTACAGATGGTATTTAGTAAAATCATTCATAAATTGATTCCAAATTAACATGGAAAAGTTTAGAATTATGATAATTATTTATAGTATTTGGAAACTTTTACCAGTAAAAGGATTTTTATTTTATATATAAATATTCATTATTATTATGAGATAAATCAGTGTGTGCCATTATTTAGTGATGAATCTAAATGGATGAAATGGAATCAACACCCATTGTTATTTTAGGGATTTCCCTTCAGAGAGATCTAACACAGCTGGCGTGGGAACTGAGAAGATCACAGCCATATTAGTGTAGCTAACATAGGTTATGATAAATAATCATGACTATATATGAAAAGGTGTTATTCAATAGTGTTATTTACCTATGTGGGATCAATTCATGTGATCTAACCCTTCATCAATAAATGGAACTAACAGTCCAATACTTGCTTGGAAATGGTTTAATTCCTTTAAAAAAGTATTCATTAATAAGGGAGGTAATTAATTTGAACAGCATATTCTAGAAGTTTATTTTTTAAAGGATATTTCAATTAATGTTGGTCATCAATCTATAACTATTAAGAATTCAAAATATATAATTCAAATAACAGATAACTGTTATTGTGATATAACGTATGAAAGGTGCCCCCCAGGAGGAATGAGCTAAACTGGAGAGGGAGTGTAATGGCGCAAACCTATCTGGTCTATTCCTCTGCGAAAATTTGGTGTCTGAGGTGTTATGGAAGGTCAAGGTGACTTATCCCTATCACATTCCCAAATTTCAAATTTAGCGAAGAGTTCCAATGGTAGCCTTGTGAACAGTTACAATGGTAGACTGCTCTGAACAGTTCCAACGGTAGCCTTGTGAATAGTTCCAATAGTAGTCTTAGGTGAACATTGCAATGGTAGCCTCTGGTGAACAGTCTAATCGGTAGGCTTATGTGAATAGTGAAACAGTGAGGTCTAATGGTAACCTATTTCCTTTACCAAATTTCAATTTCCTGATTAGTGTTTCCAGAATGCTGAGGTTCCAATGGTTACCTCTTTCCTGTTCCATATTTCATGTGCATGAATAGTGTTTCACGAATGGTGAGGTTCCAATGGTATCCTCTTCCATTTTATAAATTTTGAGTCCCGGAATAGTGTTTCTATATGGTGAGGTTCCAATGGTGAGGTTTCAATGGTGAGGTTCATGAAATGTGTTTCCAGAACGGTGAGGTTTCAACGGTGAGGTTTTAATGGTGATGTTTATTAATAGTGTTACCAGAATAGTTAGGTTCCAACGGTGAGGTTCGTAAATATTGTTTCCAGAATGGTGATTTTCCAATGGCAGCCTCTTTCCTTTGCCAAATTTTGATTTCATGGTTAGTGTTTCCAGAACGATGAGGGTCCAATGGTGAGTTTCAAGAACTTTGTTTCCAGAATGGTGAGGTTCCAACGGTGAGGTTTCAATGGTGATGTTTATGAACAATGTTTTGAGAATAGTGAGGTTCCAACGGTGAGGTTTCAATGGTGACATTTATGAATGGGGTTTCCAAAATGGTGAGGTTCCAATGTTAGCCTCTTTCTTTTGCCAAATTTTGAGTTCATGAATAGTTTTTCCAGAATGGTGGGGTTCTAATGGTGAGGTCTCAATAGTGAGGTTCTTGAATAGTGTTTCCATAATGGTGAGGTTCCAACGTTGAGGTTTCAACGGCGAGGTTCATGAATAGTTTTTTTCCTTTTCCAAGTTTTGAGTTCATGAACAGTGTTTCCAGCTTCCTATAATTTCTCCCCTTTAACATTTCCTTTGACATAAAATGCATTTAAAGCCTCATTTTAAGGACAATAAGTCTGATTAAAAGGACATAACTCCTATATTAATTTTCCCTAAGGCTTGGGGTGCTTTTTACTGGTCAAACTGGGTTGTTTAATGCGATCTAATTTAAATGGAAAATCCAATATATCTTAAACCACTGCTCTATTAAATCTTCTTAAAGGATGATATATCTTCCTCACTAGTTATTCCTACTTGTTCTCAGCTGTTTGATGCTTGAACCTTTTAGTTCATCCCGTAGGAGTTGCAAAATCAGTCTCTCCTCCTTAGATTTGTGTTACTCTATTTTGATGGAACCAAGTAGTATTGATCAATCTATGATATAAGGTATAAACTATCACCATTCTTTTGGGTTTAACTCCTTCTGTTTCTCCTTTTTCATTGTATGGAATGTAATCTTCGTGTTCTTAAGGGGTTTTTTCTTGGGTGTTGACTGGTGTGGTGGTATCTCTGCATCTTGGAGTTGATACAGTTGTCACAGGGGAGGAGATCGTAACCCGTTGGGTGGCTCATTATCATATAAAGATCTCCAAGAATCTTATGAGGAAGGGGATTCATTTCTTCTATTTTATTTCACGTGAAAATGTATATTTATCTTGTTTTATCCCACTATATCACAATGGAATTGACATAATGAATATTTCAACTGAATAATTAAACTGATATGGATCGTATGGTATTGCCTATTGTTTTTTCTAGATAGTGTGATATCTATTCTTGCTTGTTTATCTTTTCATTCAAGATGAAAATGGGTAAAGAACATAAAGTTGGAATTAATTGATAATTGTTTAGATAATGATAAAAAGGCATGTAATGAATCTGGTTCTTCTTGGCATAATTTAATGTCAATCAAATTGGTGCAGTAAGCATGTTTAATTATTTGTGACGGATTACTATTTAGGGTTCCCAAAGTCGGATCCTATGAATAATAAATCAGTTAATACATGATGGATTAAAAAATTGGGTTTTTGATAAAAGATAATTCATAGTAGTGTTTTTAGTTACCCTCTTAATTGTTTAAGGGCCAAGATCTCAATTGTTATGATGTTTGTTTTCATGCTACTTGTGTTGTGATATGATCTTGGATGGATGTTGTGACATGTGGGGGCTAGGAGGCCTACTGGTTGTGGTACCAGTTGATGCCTAGAGTGGCGAGTAGCATTGGATTATGCATGTCGATGTCGAGGAGGCCACCAGGTATGATGAAATGGGTTGGATGTGACTGTTTGGATTCTTACTGATTCGTATTGGTTTTTTATCTTCTTTAGATACCCCAAAACTCAAGGAAACTGGTCTTTCTTACCATTCTTCCTAAATGGGTGAGGACACGCAGGGTATGCCATATACATTCTATGTTCAGCTTCTCAATAAAGGATGGGTCTATGCTCTTTCTATAGGTGGGAAATACTCAACGGGTAGTTCATCTACCCACCGTGTTTATCCCCTTGTGTTTAGTAGAATATTATTTTTTTCTAGAATTCCTAGGAATATGGGAATGTAATTTTTTAAATAAATAATTGAATAAATTATGTTAACCCATGGGGTTGGATCTTACTGTGACGTAATTCTAAGGATAACATACATTGGGTGTGATGTTAACGAATTATAATGTGTTATTGGTAATGATTAATTAATGTTTAAAAAATTAATTAACATAAAGGGAACTGATTAAAAGGGAATTAAGTAATGTAAAAAATATATTTAAAAGGTTGTGTTCTTATAGGATACCCAGTCTTAGAAGTGGCAGCTGGGAGCCTGAGAGACGTTAACTACAGTTGAGTCCAAGACAGGTTATGACTATAGTGTGGTTGTGAGCTATAGTATATTATGTTCTATTTTGGTTTCTATACTCTACTACACCCTGTTAGTTAAGGAAATTTACACCCAAGTTATCTTGAGCCATGGGGGTGTTTTCCCCAACATTCTGGTGGAAGGATGGATGGCTGACTACCCAATTTCGCCCCACTCTCTTCTCTTGGTAGTTACTTGTGCTGGTAAGCACAACAGTTATATTTCTCTATATATGTATGTTGAGGGCTATAATGCCTTGTGGTTATTCACACACATATATTCTGGATATAGTTTCCTATGGAATACTATTGCTGTAATGTGTATATGCTATGATGGCTTGAGTTTCCTTACTCAGTGTATTTTCTATAATGTATTGAGGTTTAATATTCGGCATATGATATATGTTATTCAATTTGTGGTGCCTCCCATAAACTACTAGTTATTTTTCATACATGTAAGTGGTGGATTTGTTTCACATGGTGGATGTTGTGGTGCTTCGCCCAAGTGTATGCAGGAAAGCCTCTCTGGAGAGAGATTCTTAGGACGTGAGACATTAGAGAAAAGTAGAAAACTGGTGGGGAAGTAGTAGATGGGTAACCTTGATATTCCTTATTATATTATATACTCTTGTATGTTATACTTGGTGAATGTAGCCATGGTGAGGTTTGGAACATAGTATAGTTGTTTCAGTGAAGAGTTAGTTCCACTTGTTTTTCACTGTGGTTTACCATTCTTTCTTTACCTTTGCACAAAAATCTATAGGTTGGATCCTAATGTGTATAAATTTATACTAACCCTATGTTTATATAACTATTTTTATGGTCACATGGATTAGGTTAGAGATCATGTTGATTTATACTATCTTGGTGTTGTAGGAGTTGTGTGGGATTTTTGGTTGCTGTTATTTTTACTTTCTTTTGGGTACTTGTAGCTTTCCCCATCGAGTTGCAGTATTTTCGCATGAATTTAAAATTTGTACTTGGTATTTATTTTTTATTGTTGTCTGAGTTGGAGTTTTTGGTGTCTATATTATCTCTATCTTCCACATGTGTTCTCTTAGAGGGTAATGCCTCCCATATGTTTTTTTTATTATACCCTCAATGCTAGTCACCAACCTGGGACCTAATGGAGGCAAGACATGGGGGTCATTATCTCTCTTCTCACATTTTTGGCCTAGGAGGGGTACGCCTTATGGGGAGGGGGTCATGAAAGAGTGGTATCATAGGTTTGGTTGGGATATAGGATGGAGTTTGGTGTTAGGCATAGGTGAGGTTGCATGGGTTGGTAGGGAAACAGTTTCAGTCATGTTTAGCAAGTGATGTAAATACTTGAGACCGGCTGAGACATAGGCATTTAGGTCCCCATATGATCTGATTTAGACCTTGGTATTGGTTAACCTAAAATTAATTAAAGAAAAAAATTAATTAATTAATGTTGAGTCTTCTATATTCCATGTTTAGGATCTCTATTAGTTTATTATTTTATAGGTATGGTGCTAGGTCGACATCCTCGTTAGGATCATATAGAATATGTCCAGCAAGTTGTGCCAGCAGATCGTCGTAGGGTAGAGTTTGACGACAATGACACTTGGAGGAGGAAACTCTGAGCGTTTTAGTGCCAGAGTCTGAATAATTAAGAGGGATCCATTTTAGATGCAGTCATAGAAGACTGGATGGAGGAGGTCGAGATATGATTCAGTTCGATATATGCTCGGAAGGAGCACAGGGTATCCTTGGTTGTGATAGGGATTCATGGAGCAGTGAGACAGTGGTGGTTCTTGTTCCTTGGGGATCGTGATAAGTTTGTGATCTCAAGGGAGGAGTTCTGAGACAAGTTTAGAGTCGAGTTTCTTTCTTCCATTGTGAAGTAATCCAGACTCTATGATCTTCTTTCCCTTCGACGGGGATATCCACTGTGCGAGAGTTTGGGATCCATTTCATGAACCTTTTACGATATTATTTTGACCTATTTCCAGATGAGGAGGCCAGGGCAAGGCATTTTGAGGAGGCTTTGTGTCTAGAGATCTAGTGCCAGGTCACCCCATTTATGCTCAAGAAAAATCTTGAGGTGTTCGTAAGGGAAGTGGTTATCAAGAGGACTTTGGCCAGAATCATATCATCACGATAGGGGAGTCATCATGATTCCGCAAGAATCAGAGTTGTGGTCTGGGCATCCTGGTTTTTAGGGATGAAGAGTTTTCATTCAGCTAGGGGTAGTTCCCAGCCCTTATAATATCGTTTCTCTAGAGGCAGCAGCTCTCATTCCTATGCCAAGGGATCATGCACTAGTTTTTCTTGTTGTGGTCAATTTCATTAGAAGAGAGAGTGCCCGACCTTTCAGAGAAATCATCTTGCACAAGGTGTTCCACTCCAGGTTCCTTCGTTGAGGTAGTTATAACTGAGGTAGCAGTAGTAGGTTTCACCGTCTTTATATTAACAGAGGGTAGATGGGGTAGGAAGAGGATAGACCTGTGATGCTCCCCATCCATAGAGAGCATAGCGTGGTCATGGTGGTGGATTTAAATAGGGTTAGATATGTCTTGGAGGTGGTCGTGGTCAGCTTCATGCTTTAGCGTTTCTATCTCCAAGAGATCAAGATGTCATTCAAGGTACCCTTTGCTTGTTTTCTACCTTGTTGTATGCCATGTTTGATTTAGGAGAGACCCACTCCTTCATATCACATACCCTTGTCCAGGCTTTGGTGTTTGAGGTAGAGAGGCTTTTAGTAACCATGGTGTTTACTATGAAAGTTAGAGGTTGAGCTAAATTGTTTGATGTATGTAAAGACTATGAGCTTTTGTTGGGGAAACACCGCTCTTCAAAAGATTTCCTATGTTTAAAAATACAACCATATGATGTCATATTTGGAATGTATTGGTTGTATTTGATGTAGGCTATCATGGATTGCTTCAGGATGGAAGTTGTGTTCTTCGATGCAGATAGAGATCCAGTTGTGTTCGTTGGTGAGCGAGACCCTCGGATGGGTCATAGGCTTGTTCCTTCCTTATCATTCATGATGGCTGAACTAATTCTGAGTTCTTCATAGGTTCAGCAGTTGGTGTTTCCTAGGGTCGTATAAGAGTACTCTGATATCTTTCTAGAAGAGGTTGTAGCCTTACCCTGTAAATGAGAGATTGAGTTTTGGATTGAGCTACAACCATGAGCATCATTATCTCTATGTCTCCACATAATAAGGCCCCATATAAGTTATGAGAGCTACGTATATAGCTTGATGGTGTGTCAGAGTGCATTTTTTTTCGACTGAGTGTGTCACCATGGGGTTCACCAGTTTTTTTCGTCAAGGAGGCTAACGACAGTTTGTGGTTGTGTGCTAATTATAATCGCTTAAACAAATTGACAGTGAAGAATCACTATCCTCTTCCATGGATTGATAATTTATTCAATCAAATTAAGGGTTCATGTTGGTTCTCAAAGATCTACTTGTGGTTAGGATATCATCAGATGCGTGTGAAGGATGAGGATATCCAGAAGACTTCTTTTAGTTATCTTTATGGGCATTATGAGTTCATTGTAATGTTGTTCGGTGTGATGAATGCTCCAGCTTTATTCATTGGATTGATGAATGTTTAATTTCATTAGTTCCTAGACATGTTCATTGTGGTTTTTCTCAATGACATCCTCATCTACTACACGTCTAAGGAGGAGAAAGCAGAGCATATACATGCCATTTTGGGAGTTCTATGTCAATATAAGATGTTTGGGATGTTGTCGAAGTGTGAGTTTTGAGCATTAGAAGTCTATTTCTTGGGGAATGTTGTGTCCCAAAAGGGATTAGTTGTGGATCCATAAAATATAAAAGCAGTTCTATTTTGGGAATCTCCCAAGATAGTGTCAGAGGTGTAAATATTCCTTGGTCTCACGGGCTATTATATAAGATTCATAGCCGATTTATCTCAAGTTGTGAATCCTTTGACAACTTTGACCATGAAAGATCAGGCATTCATATGGACTGATCAGTGTTAGGAAGCTTTCAATAAACTAATGGAGATGTTAGTAAGTGATTCATTCATTTTTCTTCCATCTGAGGGAGTTCAGTTTGATGTTTTCCATGATTCTTCGCATATGGGGCTATGTTGCGTTCTGATACATCAAAGATTAGTTGTTTCTTACGGGTCTTGGTCGTTGCTTCCCCATGAATGTAACAATGCCACCCATGATTAAACGTTGGATGTTGTGGTGTTTTCTTGGATGTTTTGTAGACATTACCTCATTGGTGAGTGCTTTGTAGTTTTCATTGATCATAAGAGTTTGAGGTGTGTTTTCTCCTAGCACGACTTGAACTTGCGATAGAGTCGATATATGGAGTTCTTATTGGAATATGACATCAAAATATCATATACACCTAGAAAGGGGAATGTTGTTGATGATGCGCTGATTTGGAATTCACGTTGTGATGCAGTGTGTGAATCTTTTAACTCATGGAGAGTAATAGAAGAACTATCAGCATTAAATCTTGATATAGGAGGTGTTAGGGGGAAGAGGATGTGTTTTTTAGATGATGGTGTAGTCATCTCTGGTGCAGTAGGTGGAAGAGTCCTAGTTTGAGGATCAAGAGGAGGAGGTCTGGAGAGACTGAGTTGTTTGTGGCGAGGCCCCAAATGGTTGGTCTGAGGATGAACAGCACTGAGTGTTATATCATGGAAGGATATTTGTTCCTTTGGTGATGAGTGAGATGGTTCTTAGAGAGTTACATAGTTCACCATTAGCGGTGCATCCTGGCGTGACAATGATGTACCTAGCCTTGAGGCGTCAGTTTTGGTGGCCTAGGCTAATGTTTGTAGTTACAGAGTTTGGGTCTCGATGTTTGGTATGCCAGAAGGAAAAGGTTAAACACTGTGTTCCTGGTGGTCTGCTCCAGTCAATAGATGTTCTTCATTGGAAGTGGGAGGACATATCAATGGGTTTTGTTACTATCTTACCTCGAGCTCATGGAGGACATGATGCTATTTGGGTGTTAGTGGATCGTTTAACAAAATCATCCCATATAATATAAATATAGGAGTCATGATCGGTGAATGTTTTGTCGAGTTAGTATCTGGAGGAGTTGGTGAGACTTAATGGAGTCCCAAGGACGATCATTCCTGATTGAGATCCTTGTTTTACCTTCGGGGTGTGTGGAGGTGTCCAGCATGATTTTGTTTCTCAGTTATGCCTTAGCATTGCTTTTCATCCTCAGATGGACGGTCAGACAGAGCGGACCATCCAGACTCTTGGAGACATTTTATGCTCTTATGTCTTGGATTTTGGATGTTCTTGGATGAGGAACATTACCTTTATGAAGTTCTCTTAGAACAATATTTTTCACTCCACCATCGGTATGGTGCCATTTGAAGCCATGTATGGCTAGCCTTTCTGTTCTCTATTATGCTGGACTGGGCTTGGAGAGTCAGAAATTCTTATACCAGAACTAGTGCAGAATATAATAGAGATAGTATAGGTGATTTGTGAGAGAATGAAGATAGTGTTGGATCATCATAAATCATATGTCAATCAAAGGATTATACCGTTAGAGTTTAATGTTGGTGATCAAATTTTTATGAAGGTGACCCCTATCGTGTGTTGTGAAGGTTTTGTCATAGGATTAATCTTTCTCCTCGTTTTGTTGGGCCCTTCAAGGTTATGGTTCATGTTGGACCTGTGGGGTATCAAGTAGCACTTACCACACAGATGAGTTAGATATTTGATGTTTTCCATGTATCACAACTTATTCGTTATCTTCACGATGACTTGCACATCATCGATTGGGGAGAGATCGATGTTGATGATGATGAGACCTTCAAGGAGTGGCTTGTGGAGCTCCAAAACTACAAATAGAAGGTGTTGTGTGTGCATTCTATCCCATTGGTTCGTGTCTTGTGGCTACATGGTAGCATGGTGAAGAGTACCCGGGAATGTGAGTCGCAGATATGTGCTTAGTACCCAGATTTTTTCAATGATTAACTCTTTTCAAGAAACTATATCCCCTTTGTGATTATAGACCTTTAATGTTCATGAGATGGATTTATTTTGTTGCTCATGTGTCTTGATCTCTTTTGAGAGTTATTATGAGGGGTGGTTTTTTAGACTTTTTTATGTTCCCTTTTTGGTTGGTTTTAAATTATTGAGGATGATAATGTTTTGAGAGGTATCTAATGTAATGGTCTAGACCTCTCTGGTACATTAAATTGTGAAAATCTAGTTTCTGAGGTCTTCTAGGAGGTTAAGGTGACTTATCCCCATCACATTTCCAAATTTAATATTTTGTGAACAATTTCAATTTTAGCCTTGTGAACAGTTCGAACTATAGACCACTATGAATAGTTCCAACGGTATCCTTGTAAAAGTTTCCAATGGTAGGATTAGGTGAATAGTGCAATGGTAGCCTTAGGTGAACCATGTAATCTATCAGATTATTTGAATAGTTCAATTGTGAGGTCTAATGGTAGCCTCTTTCCTTTTCGAAATTTCAATTTCATGGACAGTGTTTCCAGAATGGTGAGGTTCCAACGACAAACTCTTTCCTTTTCCAAATTTCAAGTTCGTGGACAGTGTTTCAAGAATAGTGAGGTTCCAAAAGTAGCCTATTTCCTTTACCAAATTTTGAGTTCATGAATAGTGTTTCCATAACGGTGAGGTTCCAATGGTGAGGTTCATGAATAGTGTTTCAAGAATGGTGAGGTTCATGAACAGTGTTTCGAGAATGGTTAGGTTCCAATAGTGAGGTTCATGAATAGTGTTTCTAGAATGATGAGGTTCTAATAGTAGCCTCTTTCCATTACCAAATCTTTAGTTCATGAAATGTGTTTCGAGAACATTGAGGTTCCAAAGTTGTTCTTTCAATTGTGAGGTTCATGAATAGTGTTTCAAGAATGGTGAGGTTCCCATGTTAAGGTTTAAATGGTGAGGTTCATGAATAGTGTTTCCAGGATTATGAGGTTCCAATGGTAGCCTATTTCCTTTTCCAAATTTTCTGTTCATGAATAGTGTTTCCATAATAGTGAGGTTCCAATGGTGAGGTTCATGAACAGTGTATCTAGAATGGTGAGGTTCTAACAATAGGGTTTTAATGATGATGATCTTGAACAGTGTTTCCAGAACAATGAGGTTTCAAAGATAGCCTCTTTCCTTTTCCAAATTTTGATTTCATGAACAATGTTTATAGAATGGTGAGGATCCAATACTGAGGTTCATGAACAGTGTTTTTCCTTTTCCAAATTCTGAGTTCGTGAACAGTGTTTCCAGCTTCCAATAGTTTCACCCCTTTAACGTTTCCTTTGATGTATATTGCATTTAAAGCCTCATTTTAAGGACTCTGAGGCTGATTCAAAAGCCCTAAATCCTATATTAATTTCCCTTAAGGCTCGGGATGCTTTTACTTGGTCAAACCTACTGGTTCAATGTGATCCTCTTTTAATGGGAAATCCAGTGTATCTAAAACCACTTCTCTATTAAATCTTCTAAGGGGATGATATATCATCTTCCATAGTTCTTCCACTTTGTTCTCATTTATGAGATGCTAGAACGTTTTATTCCATCCCATTATAGTTTCATAATAAAACATTACTCCATGGACTTATTCCACTCTATTTTGATGAAACCAAGCAGTATTGAAAAATTTTCAATATAATTTTTGATCTATCGTCATTATTTTGAGTTCATCTACATCTGTTTCTCCTTTCAATTTTTATAGAATTCTTTCTCTATGTTCTTGATGGGGTTTTCTTGGGTGTTGACCAGTGTGGTGGGGTTTCTTGATCCTTGGGTGGATACAGTTGTCATGGGGGGAGGAGATCATAACCCACTGTGTGACTCGTTGTCATATAAAGAACGTCAAGAACCGTTGGAGGTAGGGGATTAGTTTCTTCACTTTTCTTTTACATGCAACTATATAGTCATCATTTTTTATCCCACTAGATCCCAATGGAATTGACATAATAAATATTGTAACTGGATTAGTAAATTGATATCAATCGTATGTTACTTCCTCTTATTTAGCTAGATAGTGTGATATATATGCTTTCTTTTTTTTATTTTCATTCATGATTGAAATTTGTAAATAACATAAAGACGGAATTAAATGATAGTTTTTTGGCTAAAGATAAAGAGGCATGTAAGGAATCTGGTTCTTCTTGTTGTAATTTGATGATAATCAAATTGGTGTAGTAAGAATGTTTAATTATTTGTGATAGATTACTATTTTTTCTCGATGTTGGAACCTATGAATAATAAATCGATTAATCCAAGAGGGAATAAAGAACTGGTTGTTTGATAAATAATAATTCCTTGTAGGGTTTTGAGTTACCCTCTAGCTTTTTTAAGGTACAAGATCCCAATTGGTATAATGTTTGTTTTCCTACTGATTGTGTTGTGATGTGAGCCTGGACGGCTGTTGTGATATGTGGCGGTAGGGAGGCTTACTGGTTGTGGTAGTAGTTGACTCCTAGAGTGGCGAGATGCATTGGTTTATACATGTGGGTGTCAGGGAGGACACTTGTGAGGATGAAATAGGTTGTATGAGAATGTTTTGATTCTTTCTGATTTTTATTGAATTTTTTTCTACTTTACTTTCCCCACTACTCAAGGAAGCTGGTCTTGATTACCCTTCTTCTAGAATGGGTGAAGACGCGCTGGGTATGCCATGTGATTTCTGTGTTTAGTTTCTCTAAGGAGGATGGGTCTATTCTCTTGATATAGGAGGAAAATACTCAATGGGTAGTTCATCTACTCACTCAATTGTTCCCCCTTATGTTTAGTTTCATAGAATGTTTTTCTTGAATTCCTAGGAATATGGGAAAGTAATGTTGTAAATAAATAATTCAATAAATTATGTTAACCTAGGGGTTGGGGCTTGCTGGGATGAAAAGATAACGACATTGGACTTTGGGTGTCATGATAATGAAATATATTGCGGAATTGTTAATGGTTAATTAATGTTTTAAAAATGTATTAACCTAAAGTGAAACTGATAAAATGTTATTGATGTAATGTAATAAATCTCTTTAAATGGTTGTGTGCTTATATGATTCTTAGTCTTAGAAGTAGAAGCTGAGATTCCAAGATACGTTAGCAGTAGTTGAGTCTAAGACAAGGTTATGCCCATAGTGTTGTGGTGAGCTATACTATATTCTGTAATTTTTGTGTTTCTATATACTACTCCACCCTGTTTGTTAGGGAAACTAACACCCTTGGGGTGTTTTACCCAACATTACGGTGGGAGAATGGATGGATGACTACCCCCTATTTCCCTGCTCTCTTCTCTTGGTAGTTACCTATGATGGTAGGCACAACGGTTAGTTTTCCACATATATGTGTGTAGGGGGATGTAATGGATTGTGGTTATTCACACATATATTATGGATATAGTTTCCTATGAAATACTATAGGTGTAATGTGTATAGGCTATGATGGCTTGAGGATCCTTACGTGGTGCATGGGCTATAATGAATTGAGGTTTAATACTCGGCGTATGATACATGTTACGCGAGCTGTGGTGGCTCCCAAAAACTATTGGGTTACTTTTCTTAGGTGGACATGGTGGTTTTTTTGCACAAGGGGAATTTTGTGGTTTTTCACCCAGGTGTTTGTGGGCAAGCCTTTTTTGAGAGAGATTCTTAGGACGTGTGATGTCGGAGAAAAGCAGCAAAACAGTGGGGAATTAGTAGTGGGGTACCCATGATATTCTTTATTATATTATATACTATTGTATGTGATACTTGGTGAGAGTATCCATGGTGAGGCTAGAAACATGGTATACCTATTTAGGTGACGAGTTAGTTTCACTTATTGTTCACTGTTCTTTTTCTTTATTTCATTACTTTTTCATGAGAGGATATGGGAAGGATCCTACTGAGTATATTGTTATACTCACCATATGTATAAATAAAATGTTTTCCAGCTCACATGAATCAGGTTGGAGATCAGGCTGGTTTCTACTAGCTTGGGGTTGTAGGTGTCATGTGGTCTTTGTGGTTGCTGTTTTTTTTCATTCTATTGGGTACTTGAAGTTTTCCCCTTCCAGTTGTAATAGT
The DNA here is from genome assembly GCA_963277665.1 of Viscum album. Classification (NCBI taxonomy): domain Eukaryota; kingdom Viridiplantae; phylum Streptophyta; class Magnoliopsida; order Santalales; family Viscaceae; genus Viscum; species Viscum album. The sequence continues at coordinate 1,344,789,628 of OY728148.1, read as the reverse complement.
TTTTCATGACATTACATATGTGAACATGGGATTTCTTTTATAATGTTTTCTGAGTTGGAGTTGTTTGGTTTGTTTCTTATCTCTCTCTTTCCATGTTTTCTCTTAGAGGGTAATTCCTACCATATATGTGTTTACTATAACCTCAGTGCGAGTCTCCAACCCAAGGCCTACTGGAGGCAAGACTTGGGGGGTCATTATATCTCTTCTAAAATTTTTATCCTAGGAAGGGAGCACCTTCTGGGTAGGGGGGTCATGATAGGGACTTTCTTACTTTAATGTAGAAGGAAGAATATGGTTTTATAGGGTGTGAGGAAACATTACAAGAATATAATTATAGTATATTGACTATAAATATAATATAGAAAGAAAAATACATCAATTATTTGATGTGATTAAGATGATTCTCTAAATATTTCCATTTTATCAAAAAAATCATAAGATATTATAGTGTCAAGATCCATTTAGATAGAGAATGAATTTTCTAGATATTATAATTTCAATGAAAATAATGGGAAGGAGAGGTCAGTTCTCTACTATAATAAAGGATACACTTCAATGAAGAAGAAGTGAACCAAAAAAAATTATCTATATAAAAATAGTGAAACGAATCATCCAATAAATTTCATGAAGGGTGTGGTAGTTTATTGCAAGTACAAAGTTAATGATTATATAGATATTGAATGTTAGTAAAGGAAATAAACAACTATTATCCAGTGAATCAACTATATATAAATGAGGAATTAATCAAACTTGTTCCTCAAGTTTAACGGAAACATATCACATAAAAGGCCTAGGGGATAAGGTTGGGAATATTGAATTAATACATTCAAAGTCGAATTTCCAAGTAATATGATAAATGGTACACTTATCATCAAATCTATAGGTGAATTACATTTAATCAAGTTATACCCATTTTTTATTTCTAAATAATTTTTATTACGTATCACATCACTACCTCAATGATTAGATATCGAGTTGATAGTGAATAACATTAATAGTACGATGATCACATCTCAAGTCTAACACTCCTCTCTAATAAAAGTGTATAAAAATGTTCTTCCAAGAAATCTTTTTATTATTCATCTAATTGAATTTAGTGTATTTTTTTGCATGGATTGGAAGCATCATTCAAGATCAAAAATAATTTTTTAATGAATGAATGTAACATAAAATATTATAAATCAACTTTTGGTATACTGTCAGTGTAAGGATGAACTAAAAATAAAAAATTAGTTTTCATTCATCATATGGGTTTTACTATCTACGGTTAAGGGATGTTGTTCTCAGACGGTAGGAGAAAAATACCATATTAATGATATGCCTATTATATGAGAGTTTTTTATATATTTCGAGAAGAGTTTCCTAGTTTCCCATGAATTGTGATGTTGTGTATTTAAGAGAACATACACCTAATTCTTTACCTCTTTCAATTAATACATATCAAATGGCCCTAATTGAGTTGTAGAAATTAGAGAAGAAATTGCACAATAATCTAGATAATGGATTGATTTAGATTAATTATTAACTATGGGGTTCCATTATTACTTTTGTTAATAATAAATACTTTTCAATGTGTCTTTCCATTGACTATTGGGATAATATAAAATTCACTATTAAGGAATTGTATGCTCTACCTAGTATCAATGATCTGTTTAATCAATTATGATGAATTAAATATTTTTCTAAGATTTATCTTTGATCTGGAAATCGTCAGTTAGGGTTCAATAATGGGGATTTACCAAATACGATCTTATATATGAGGTATAGTCATTCTGAATTATTACTAGTTCTATTTAAATATAATAATTATTTGGCTATCATCATATATTTAATGAATAGAATCATTAGTGATTACATTGATCAGTTCATTTGTAGTAATTATAGATGATATTATTATATATTTTATTATAATGGAATATCTTGAATAACATTTGAGGATTTTTTTAATGATCCAAAAGACAGAGAATCTGTATTTTGATTATAAAAAGAGTTAAATTTAGATAAAAAAACTCCCATTCATATGTTATATTATTTTTATTGAGTGTATAGAAATGAATCCCTCATAGAAATATGTTTTTGATAAATAGACTATAATAAATGATGTTACCATATATATATATATTTTTCTTATATTTTTTAGATAATAATTATACTATAAAAGATATTTCTCTTGACGGTCTAATCCACTCACTATGTGGACTTGGTATGGAGCCCAGTTCTTTCGTACATATGATTTTTTGGATAATTCCAATAAACTAATGAGACAGTAAGTAAGTGTTATAATGCTTAGACTACCTTGATAAAGAGAAGGAGTTGTGATATATAGTGATTCATTATGAAAGGGACTAATATAAATCCTTATATAGAGTTTTATGGTGATAGATTATGCCTCCCATCAATTGAATGTTCATGATAAAAAATATTGGGTGTAGGATTTAGAGTTAGTGATCATGATATTGGAATTAATGATATAGAGGAATTTCATATATGGTTAAAGGTGTTATATATATATACTAATTTTAAAATATTAAAATATATATTTATACAATAATTGTTGAATATGTTTCAGCTAAGACAGATCTATTTGATCAAATATTATAACTACTTGGTACATTACTTCCTTGGGAAAGAGAACAATGTGGCTAATGATCTAATATAGAATGACCATTCTAGTGTTTCTGTGATGATTATTCATGGAGATCCAAGGATTACAGTTTTATATAATTTTTGTATTAAAATATTTAGGAAATGGTACATATCGTATCTTTTTCACATGAATGTTCAATGATCCATCAATGAGAGGATAAAGAAAACCTAAATGGAAGATGTAGAATTATAGAAGAATTTGAGAATGTTCATGAGTTCAACCATGATCATACTATAATTATATAGTTTAAAAAATTATATTGTGTTCCATTAATACCACAATTGAATAAGGATTTGTTGGAAGAATATCATAATTCATCACTCTCAATTTATATAATAAGTAAAAAGGTGTATATATATATAAATGAATATTTCTAATGGGATAAAATAGAAAGGTATATTTCATTATATTCATCCTAATTCATGGTGTGATACAATGTTAAGGCTGGGTAATAGAGCTCTAATATTTTATTGAAACCATTACCCATACCTGAATGAATTTCAAATAACAATACAACAGATTTCATTTTTAGACTCCTTAAAAAACTAAATGTAATAATGATAATTTTATTTTAGTCAATCACCATATGAAATGATCTCATTAAATTATTATTAGATATGATTTATCTCTTGATTATATTACTCCCTAATAAATTAAGAAAAATTGAGATTACATGGAGTACCACAATCAACCAAACATGATGGAGAACTGTGGTTTACCTCAAACATCTGGAGAAGCCTTCAGTAGGATTTGGATATAGAGGCATATTTTAGTAATATTTATTATCCTCAGATATATGGTTAGTTTTATAAGTCTATTCAAACACTATATGACATTGTGATAGCTTAATTTATGGATTTTAAATGTAGTTTAAATAAAAAACATCCTCTGGTTTAATTTTATTTCAATAATAGCTTTCATTCAAGTTTATATATGATACGTTATAATTTCTTCCATGGAAGGAAATGTAGAGATCCAATTTTTTGGGATGTTTTTGGAAAAATGAAATTATTAGAAGATAAACTCGGTGGGGGAATTGGAATAAATGTTTAGATCTATTTAATTCTAAGTATGGACAGCTTAGAGTAGATTAAAACGTATTGGTAACAATTTTCATTGAGGTATAGAATTTCAAGTTAGAGATAATATATTCATATCAATATCTCCTTGTAAGTAGTTTATGATATATGGAACAGAGTTAAGTTTGGGCCCTATATTTATTGGTCCCATCAAATATTTGGATGATAATAGGATTGTAGATTATCACATGGCACATCTACTAAATCTCTCAAAATTTCAGGATGTTTTCTATGTATCTCTCTTGAGGAAGTAGATAATTTATCATTAAAATTGAAATAAAAAAAATAAATACTTATAATATATGATCTATCTTATTAATAATAACCATTTGAGATTCTTGATATTATAGAGAAATTGTAATGAAATTAGAACCCAAATCTAGTTATTTCTTTTTGATGAAGTTATAAATTTAAGGAATCTATGGGGGAACATAAAGATGTTATGAAGTAGAATTATTATTATTATTATTTATTATTGTAGTATAATTTTAGGGGTGGAATTATTATAAAGAGTGCAGAATATAACACCCTGATATTGTTTTATATATTTCTATTTAAAAATTCAACTTCTGTAATATATTTCATTAAATGAAATATAGAATTTAATTAAGTTGGTAAATAATATTAAAATGTTAAAATATAATAGATATATCATTTTTTAATTATCATTTAAATATTATATTATATAAACCTATAGGTTTTTTCTAAAAGGATTAAATTTTCAGTGAATAATGAAAAATACCGATTTTTGTAATAGTATCATTTCATTAAATTAAATAAAATAATTTAAAAGTACAATTATATTTTTGGATTTGTTACGTGAGTGACATAATATCTATTTGATTCAGAATAATATAATTAATTTCAATAGGATTCACATTATTCATGATATTGATATAATTTATTTTTTATGATTCATAATGCATTTATCCATAAAACCGTTCTACATCATTTTTGGAATGATTATTTTTAAATTATTTTCCAAAAAATGTAAGATATAAATAAAAAAAATATTTCCATATTTTTAATCAAGAGGTTAAAATTTGGTAAATATGTCCCTTTTATTTTTAATAAATTTTAATTGTAATTTTGGAAAGATTTATCACATCAGTAAAGGGTAAATCTGATAATTCAAAATAAAAATAATGTTATAAGGAATTAAAAATATATTCAACACTTAAATTTATATAATTGGATGATATTAATTTGGGAATAGTTATAAAAAAATTGAATATATTCCATTTTGGTTCCATTTTCCTTTGATAATGACATTTAAATTATTTTTTGTAATGAAAAATATGAAATGGACCTCTCTGGAATTTGACTTTGTCTTATAAGTGCATATAGGGAGAAAAATAAGTTATAAAAAATTAATGGTTATTTTTTTCATAATCAAACTATTTTTATTATTGTAATATATTTATAATTTTTCGTGATTTTATATTTACCTTAAATTCTTATAAAATGATAACATAGTGTGTGTACAACCAGTGGACAAAAATAAAGTAAATAAATTTAAAAAAAATTAAAAAAAATGGAGAAATTTTTGAACAAAAATAATTTTATAGTTAATAAAAGTGTATTATTAATTTTTAAAATAAATATATTCAAATTTCATATTTTTATTAGTGTGTTTAATTTCAAATTATTATAATAGTTAATATAATGTCCTTAATATTATTCTATGATAAATAATAATCTTTTTAATTATTAAAAAATCTTAAAAATAATTAAATTTTTTAATTATTAGTTTTATTGGTCAATAATATCATCCCTAATTCATTTATAATAAAATTTTTATTTAAAAATTAATATTATATATCTTTAATATTTAAAAACACATTATTGTGGTTAAGGATAAAATTATTTAATGAATGGGTTAAACCAAAAGATATAATTTAAAATAAATCTTATACCTATATGAATTTTATTTTTTATGGGATTTAAATAAAATAGTTTATTTTATTTTAAATTATAAAAACATTGATCCATTTTTAGATGAATAATATTTTACTTTATTATAACATTTTTATGAGTACCATGTGATTCATTTTCGTCATTATAAAAAGATACCTCTTATAAACTATTATATACGATAACATGATCAACATAGATCAATAATCCCCTGAAATAAATACCCTTCAAAAAATATTTATCTATGTTATTTTTTCCTTGTATTCCGAGAGGACTACCACTACTTCTCATAAGAGGAGATCTAAAAGATCTATTTTAAAGAAGATGTCCTCGTCATCACAGAGAACATTAATTTTTCATCCTTTTTTACAACCATAAATTTTGTACTACCATTTAATTATAAAAAAAACTATATGCAACATATACTAAGTTGTTATTATGTTGATGGAATAATATTAATCAATCTCTTTTTCCTTCATAGTAGAAACAAAATATTCACTCATGTGTATGATGGACTCGCACCTCACGAAACAATGAAATTTGCTTTCCATTACTTCCTCATGGGGATTTTCATAATGATGTATCTATTTGACATAAATTATAATAGTAAAACACTTATAATTATATGATTATAATCTATCATCTTCTTCCTTACCCTTCCAAAAATCTAAATTTTATAATGTCACTTGTACTTATATATGAAATACCATCTCTATGGAGTGATGTAATTCCTTTTTCAAGTTAATTTCTCATAGTTAATTTAAAATATGTATATAATTAAAAGTAATGAAGTTTTTATCATTATTAAAATTTTAGATATGGTATAACCATGATCAAGATATAATGACCATAACTTTAAAATAAAATAAACATGTAAATGAAGTAGTTCACACCTGAAACAGTTTTAATAAGAAAAAAATCTTAAAAATGGGTGATAAGATGTTATAATTAGATCATATTTGATATTATAGACTTGTATAATTTTTTTGGAAATATTTATAATAAATTGATATTCATTATACATGATGTTAGGATCAGTTACGAGGAAAGTTGAACATGAGGTAAAGGATTTCATCTCAATTACTCTTCATTAATAAAAATTTTGTATTATACACCTTTTTTTATTTGTTATATATAATTCCACTTTAATTTATTGAATATAAATATTTATTTGTTAATTATGATTAAAATTTTTGTTAATGTTTAATATTTTATGGGGTCACAATTTAAATGTTTCCAAATAAGTACATTTTTTACAATCTATTTTTATTAGACTAATATTATTTTATTTGAATTAATATTATAATCTATCATTCAAAAATTTAATATATTTTCTTATAAAATGGATATTTAAAGATTTTCAATTTTTCTTCTAATATTTTCTATATTTCCCACCTGAATCAATCAATTATCATTTTCAATGAAAATATGATATTATATCTTTTAATCAAGTATATTCTTCTTCTATGTCTATATTTTGAAAAAAAAAGTTATACAGAAGTCCTATTTATTCACTTAAAGGGTTTATTAACGAAATTTTTTGTTATCATTAAATTTTAAAAAGTTTTTAAATAAAAAATTTTAATGTATTCAGAAAATTTCATTTTTCAAATTTATTTTCAAAAAATAAAATGGAATATTTCTTTTTAATAGAAATTATATTGATAGATTTTTTCACCTTCATAACTGTTCCAAGAAAAATATATTCATTGACATGTTTTTAGTGGCTTTAAAAAGAAAAATATCTAATGAAATATTAATTTAATTCTTCAATTTCATTTTTTTAATTTCTCTAAAAGAATTTATTTTATTAAAAAACCTATATTTATAATTAATTGATTGAATTTTTATCTTATATTAATTTTGATATCATAAACATTCTCTTGAAACATTAACTTTATTATTACCATTAAATGTTATGTTAAGAATATTATTATTTCATAAATTTATTCCATTTCAACCCACTATGTTTTCTAGGAATATTATTTATTTACTTGGGAAATATTAATATTCTATATTTTTTAGTTAATATAGATATTTGTTGATAATCTATATTGATTGTGTATTAAACTGTTTATTCATTAATTGGGGAATGAATTAAAAATGTAGTGATGGGTGGGGTCATGTTATGGATATCCCCCTAAGGCATCAACAGGTCTCTTAAGATGAAATAGTTATCAAAAAGTATTCAATTTTTTTTGTGTGTACCTACCCATCAATTAAATCATCCTGGAAGAAGGAATGGATTATAAGATATCATTATTTCTATAATCAGGACATAAAATATTCATAATTTTTATTATCGATAATTAAATTATAATTATTCAGGACATTAATACAATTAAATTATCCATGGATGCATTTGAATCTCTTTTTAATGAATAAATGTCATATATTTGCCTTATTATATTTATTATTCCATTTTTATTGATCATATCATTAGCTTTACACAACCCTTACTTATAATATGAGATTAACGATTATTTTTTCTCTTTTACAAGTATTTTTATAAGTATATAACTAACAATATCATGGATGTGATAATTTCATTTAGGCTATGTTTTTTATATATCTAATGTTATATTAGAATCACATTTGTATCTAGTTCTTGAAAAATATTAAAAGGATCGATCCTTTGTATTGTGAATACTTTTATCTTTTTAAAGTGTAACAATTTCGACACTAACTATTGGTTTAATTAATTTGGGTTGTTATACTGGTCTCTCCATAAAGTCCAACCTAGAAAGATTATTGTGTAAGAAGAAGTATGTTTTCAAAATAAGTTCTATAAGTATTAAATGATTTCATGTTTATTTCTTATTCCAACTCCTATAAATATTCTATAAAATGATGATATAATAACCATATTATCTTATATATAATGAAATATTATTATTTTGATGACACAATCCTTTTTTATATCATTTTTTATTATGGTAAATGAACAATATCTCTTATGAATAATCGTGGAATACCACCTCAAAGAAGCGTTGTTGTTAATTTTTCATCACCACCCCAAAATTCAAGTCACTAAAATTGATATAATTTATATATGTGGTATTCTCGAAAAGTTATTATTTTAAAATTATAATATATATATTTATTTATTTCTCTACACTTTATTGGAAAATGATAATGTCACATTTTCATATATGAAGAATACCACCTCCACTGAGCAATATGAATCTTTTTATCATGTCCACTATTCAGAAATAGTTCCAAAATTTTATTTTTTTTCCATAAAAATGAAAAATATTTAATGATTAATATTATGGCTTTGATCTAATAATGACCCCTTTAACTATGATCAATCAACTAAATATGTATTGGGATTATGAATCAAATGTTCTCAAAACATATGACATGAACCTAACTGATTCAATAACTATATAGTACGTTGAAATAAATATATATATTGGATAATAATAAGCTAATATATCTGAAACAATTTCTTATGAATTTAGATAATTATTATAAAACAATTATAAATTAGTTAATGTGGATACATGGAGACTCAGGCTTGAGGTACAAGATTTCTCTCAAAATCTAATTTTGAAAGTTTAAATGGTTTTTAATGTTTTTTATTCTTTATCCGAAATACTTAAAATGGATTGGTTCTATTGTTAATATAATAAAATATATTTTAAAACCCATTTTTGGCCTTTTTTAATTTCATTTATTTTGTTTAAAATAATTAATTTAAATATTTTATATGTTGGTTATTTTTTACATTTTTTCAAAAGTGTGAAAAGAATATTTCTCAAAAAGTATATAGAATGAAAGGAATTTATCATAATCATAAACATAATTTTTTAATAATATTTCTTTATAACATTTCATAATTTTCAAAAATAAAATTCCAGTTCTCTTTATTTATGTAATTTACCTTTAACTATTTAAAAAAACATTTTTATCTTTTTTTATGAAAACTCCAAAATTGTTTTTTATAAGTGTTCAAGATAATTTTTATAGAAATTTCAAAAAACAATTGTTAATAATTTATCCATTTAATATAATTTTTTGTTCTTTTACATTTCTTATAATGACATGTGAGCCAGATATTTCCCTCCAATGCCTTGGGGAATTGTTTTTTTCCTTAATGAATATATATATATATATTTAAATTAACAGATAAGATTATTCAATTTGTAAAAAAATCAAGATTTAATTTAAGAGATATATGAAAATGATTTTCCAATGTATTGGAATAAATAATATATTCATTCAAATTAATTTCCATTGAAATATTTTTATTTTGTAAGGTTTTCTTATAGGATTGTGATTAAATTAATTTATACTCCACTTTTAATCCCCAAATGTTTTATCGATGGAAATGTTTTCATCAGTAATAATGTTTTAAAAGAAGCCATCATAGTTATTTTTTTCATTTATTGTGTCTTATGAAATTATTTGTGCTGTTTTTGAAGTGATGACTATTTCTTGGCTATAAAAATTATTATTTTTCACCAATGATTATTATTTAAAATGGAAAATTTTCTTGTGGGATTTTAATATTTTATAAATGGGCAAATGGTTTTAATTATTTTCTATTTCCATTAATAATTTTTTTGTGCTCATCCCATTTTCTAAAATGTTTTTCATGTTTCCTAACAGTGTGTAATTACTATTGAGAGGCCAGACATTCTTAATTGGGGATTTTTTTTAAAGAAGATAACATGTTTGGAATGAAACATTAGTTTAAATTTAAGAATCTAATATCTGTGAGAAAAATGGAAATTGGGTGCATGTTTCCACTTTTGGTTTTAAGGGTTTTATATTTATGGTGTTTCCCAAATTTTATTAAACCATAAACCAAAAATATTATTGAATTGTGAGAATGAGATACCCTTGTAATATATAATGTAATTACTTGTTGATTAAGGAACGAGTATATATAATATCAAAAAATAGTATTTTTCCTTTAGAATAAATGTTTTTCTTTATTAATATGTGTGTTATAATAGAATATATAACATAAGTAAATAAAATTTATTTTAATAAACTATAATATTGCTTCTGTCTATGATACGATCACTCCAGAACTTATGGGTTGTCAATCATTCACATCCCTCATCAACAAACATCAATGTAGGGGGATTATTTTTTCTCCCTATATTTATCAAAAAGTTTGTGATATTTTACTAATTATAATAAAAATAAAAATAAAATAATAATCCAATTTTTGGAATCATGAACTCATAAGGTATCTACATTGGTTTAAAAACCTAGGTTTGAGTCCTCCTCACTGGGCTATATCCATCCATTTTCATTAAAAATATTAAATTCATGTTCATTATATTATACATTTTTATATATACCTATTAATTAATAATAACAGTTATTCAAATAGATAATATTTATATAATAATAACTTATAAATAAAGCATATGAATAACATTATATTTTTCATTGTAAAATCCTTAAATTTTAATTTTATTTTGTAAAGAAAATACAAAATACAAAAATTAATAGTAAAATGTTTTATGTATAAATTTTATCCAATGATTTTGGGAGACCAGTGGGATTAAATAGGTCACCAGTTTAAACCCCACAATGAGTATGAGGTAAATGGATATTTCTAACCATTGAATTTGATTAAGTTCATTTTATTTATAACTATATACACTTCATGTATATATATCTGTGTGTGTGCGTAATTATGAATATTTTTTTTATTTTCCATACACATTATGTTTATGTGGTTAAATTTGATTACCCACATCCTATGCTAGACACTTGTCTTTTACCCACTCCCTTCTCTTGTTACCATGAGCACACCACTATGGCCGCCATTGAAACTAATCATTCAATGTGTTTTAGATAGTTTAATATCATATATTTAGTTTTTAAACTCATGTATATTCATTTTTAAAAAATATTTTAGTATTTCTATAGTTTTTTAATAAATTTAGAGTAGTACGTGTAATTTTGTTGAAAAACTAGCAATACACAGGAAAACTCCAAGAAAAAATGACATATACTTTTGTATATAGTCAGAAAGTAAACCTCATATAATTTTAATAATATAAGGCATGTATATTCAAAATAAACTATGTTATATTTACACAGTCATGGATGCACATATATTTTTTACATGGAGTAAGCAAATTGGGTATCCATTAATCGACACACTCTATCTTCATTGAGCATATGCCCCTGATTTCTCGAGTATATCTCTTTCAAGGTATCTTCAACATACATTGCATGCTCGATTTTTCTAAATAAGGAATATCCTTATGATACACATGTCTTGTACACTTTCAATATATTGAGATTTTATGAGTGTATCACTAGTAAAAATTTCGATTCCATACCTACCTTAAAAATCCTGAACTCTGGAATGACACATCATGTACATCACATAGTAAATATTTTTATATTTTTATTTTATTTCCATTAAATATTTATTTTTCATATATATTTTTAATCATTATTTCATATAGGGATTTATCAACATTATGTAATAAGTTCCACACAAATACATCAGAAAAGGAGAAGCAGACCCCATGTAGAGTCTTCATGGTGTTAGTAGAGGATCATGATATAGTATAAATGTAGTACTCACAGTAACTAGTAATTGAAATTCATCCACTTGAGATTAAATCATCAGATCATCCTTATATAATAACATTTCGATCATTGTATTATTCTTCTACCCCTACTAGATTCTAGGACATCACACCAATCTAATTCTGTAGTTAGGCAATGAGCTAAACCACCTCCAATAGCTCAGGATTCTAAGAAATAACATTTAATAGTCTCCAATTATTAGATCACATCTAGTGAAAAAATATAGTAATTCAAATTTTTTATGATTCCAAATAATATGAGGTTTCTTGATATGCACGTACCCGAATTGACTGAAAACTAATATGAAAAAAAATATTTTTCCCACACTCATCTGATCGACATTATTTTAGTCAGCACTCCCACTTTATTATATTTTTTTGTATACTCAATTTCTAGTTGAATGGATGATCTTACCATGAAATGCTATGTGACACTGAGTGGCCTATCCAATTCCACCATGGATACTGACTTTTCTCCCTTACTATGGGAGAGGAATGTCGAGGGAGATGGTTCTACACCAATCCCACCTCTATTGAACACCTCATAAACCATATGTAGCATGACGGAATAAAAATTATTACATTAAGAATTAGTCTTATTTTACTTAATGTCTTGTTTTCTCTAACCTTGTATTGGATAACATTAGTCATGTCATCTACCTACCGCCTCATCCACCACTATTTGATCATAATAATTTTCCCATTATATGCATATGAGGACTCATATCAATTGGGGATGTGTATCTCCTCACATTTATTTCTTGATATGATTTCCCAAACATCCCATATTATTCGACTTCTTATTTCCATTTCATGTTCTTGGGAAATATAATAAAAAATGGTAAATGCTTGGTGACCTAGATAGCACAACACTTAGGTATTTGAACCCCACTTCCTCTCATGATAACATTGGTTCCATATAATAGACTGATTTAGTCATGGTTTTCACATTGGTATGGTCCAAATGTGGTGAAACATCCACATCCTTATACAATATCACCATAGATTTTTTGTTACAACATATGGAAGTAATCCACATAGGGATGTTGTAGATCCTATACCTTTTCATTATCCACATTAATCCCCACCATAGACACCTATATAATCCTATTATTATTTCACTTTATGTATTCCATCCACCCATAATACAACACTAAACACCCCAAATTTGCCACATCCACTACTCGACCACCACATCTACCTTATGGTTAGAAATTGGTTCTATTTTAGATGGATTTTATGTGTTAGTTATTTGATACTTTGTATTGGTGACTGAATAATTTCTATATTAATTGGTGTATCTCTAGGAAACTATTGGAATTTTTTGAGTAGTTGGGTATATTCATTACACCCTCATCAATACCTCCAACTAACAAGTACCTATCAACCTCCCAGGGAAAAAAATTCTCCTATAGAGGATGTTCACATTTTCACATATGATTAATGAGTGGTGAAATGGACCATGCATTTTAGAAAATCTCTACTGTGGCCAAAAAATAGACCATGGAATCCTCAATTGTGGCTTCCATATATATGCATCCCACTATACTGGTGTTGGTGGTTCAAAACATTTCCCGTCCCACGATAACATAAATACTATTTTTTACACCCTTATAATTTAATATATTAATTTATGTATCTTCATGATATTCATTAATGTCAATTATATTTATTTTCCTTTACATCTACAATACCTTTTTTCGGGTGCCATTATGCACCAACCTTCCCATTACAACTTCAGGGTGTCTCATAAGTTAATGTTTCCACAATTTTAAATATCCTCCCATATAAGATTACCATTTCCATTCTAATTATCAACTATTTATTCATCAAAACATTTAATTATTTCCATTTTTTGTCTCCTATTTTTTCCATGTTTTTTTCTCTAAATTGGTGTTCCACCGTGGAGACTATGTAAAATATTAACTATGTGTGAAAGAACCATATCACCACACTAGCCATACTCCAACTAATTACTCTAGTATACTCAATAATTAAAATTAATATTTTTAAATGTTTGAAAATACTAACTAATCATCATAATATATAATAAATGAAATGGTGTTAATTTCGATATATGCATGCATATTCATGTTTTTAATTAGTTTTAAAATAATTCAAGATATGGTTTTTTATTATTTGTTTTAATTCAATGAAATTTTCATTTCATAGAATTATTATTCATTATATGATTTCATTGACTATTATATTTTTATTCTGATTAACAATTGTGAATTTGATAAATTTTTAAGTATTATTTCATGTTCCATCTTTTTTTTAAGATACGTTGGATATGCATGACTACTTGAAATTATAGGTTTTTATTACTGAAGAATCCTGGTTTTATCCATAAAAAGATCATTATGGCCATTTATTGATATAAATTTGGTTATTTGATCATGATAACTACTCAATGTTTCATTTTTAACATATAGTGACCATGAATTTTCATAATAAAAAACCACATTACATGATTAATTATCCTTCATAACATACTCTTTTAGAAATATTTCGTGATTATTCATTTATTCATTAAGGAGGGAGTTCTTAATTCATTTTCCCATTGAGTAAGTGTGACATTAATTTTGTATGGTGCTAGTATCCCTTTTTCATTAGGTTATATGGGTTCCAAAACTATCATTAGTTATACTTATATAGATCCCTAATTATTTTTGATACACTAATAAAAAATGAACTCTAAAAATGGGAACACAACCATTCAATATATTCAATGATTGTTTAATTAACCTATGTTAAATATAAGAAATAAGTGGAGATGAATTTATTTTAACTGAAGTGGGATATGGGTAGTATTTTTCATGGAACATTCTTGAATATTATTCTTTATATTTAAAGAATTTATCCTCCTTTTTAATGCTTCTATATTGGACTTTTATATCCTTACCCATTAACCCTTATCCTTGTAATAATAGGAAACATAACACATGTCAAATTTATTATTTTTGATTTAATTACCATGTGGAGATTTAGAATACTTTTAGGAACATAGAATGAGTTAACATACCTAATACTCATCTTATATAAAATTATAAAATATTTAGTATTTAGTGAGAATAATTCTAGTAAGGAAGATCTTTAAAAAATTGATTATAATGGAAATGTAAAATGATTTGAATCATATAGTGAAAGAGTATTTAATTTAAATTATACATAGGGTCAAATTACGATCCTTTAAATTTGATAAGTTCATTTCTTTTGAAATTCTCATTTATGAATTTTTACTTATAAGTAAAATTAATTGAATATTTCCCTTGTTAGAGTATAGGATCTTTATGATTTTATGTTGACATGTTTCTAGAGGGAATATAAATGTCTATCTGTTGGGGAGGTTAATGCACAAAAAGTGTGCATGTTATTTTTTTTTGATTAAATGAGTAAAGAGTGACATAATTTCAAATATATTTTATGAGATTAAAGTTCATCATATTATTGATTTAGGATGCAGTTTATATTTCCACGTTTGAATTCACACATTGGAAAAATATTTAAGAATACAAGAAAACTCTACATGATATAAGTAATAAGAACACATTGTGTACTTTTAGAAGTTACATGACTCTTCTAGGGGGGATATAGCCAAATTACCACTAAACTGATGTATATATTATTGATTATGTTAGAATTAATTTATGTCAATTATTTAAGTAGTTGGTAAAATAATAAATTATAATCCATTTATGATTGTGCGACATTCTATTTAATCTCACCTATTCATGATGTAAAATAAATAAATACATAGATTGGGGGATCAACTACTAGTGACTAATAACAAAAAAGTCATATTTTACCAATGTAAATTTAAAATACATTTATAAAAGATATGTAGTTTAATTTCCCCATAAAAATATTACCCAACTTCTATTTTAAAATTCTCACTCATGGGTGAGGTGCTTCCACACTTCCTACTAAACCCCCCCCCCCCCCAATTCTTTTATGTCTTTTTTCCTTCGATGATAATTGGTTTTATTCCGATATTCATTTACTTTCTCAAATTCCAACTTCTACCCTATAAAGGTATGAGTTTTTTCTCAAACCATTAACCATTACCATGTCTATAAGAGGGTATATGACCCATTTTATATTTTTAATGAGATTATGGGTGTGTTGTAATAAATTATCTTTGTTTCTTTATACCTTATTTTGAAGCTTATTTCATAATATAATTATTAAATTAAATCCCAAATCCCCTTATTCTATTATATCATACAAGGAAGTAAAAAATCATTGAAAACTAAGACAAATATAATTATTTAAGTAATAACCATTTCGAAATCCAAGTTCCAGTACTTATGGGTTTTGAATAAAAACATGCATTAGTGAAATTACCTGACGAAGGATTAAATTACTAATACACAAGGTTATTTTTTATCAACAATAAACTAATAATAATTGATTCCACATGGAAAATTTATATACTAAATAATATGATGCACTCAACAATAATTTTTAATATAAAATTTTTCAGATTTTCATCCCCAATGTGTTCATTTTTTGTTTATTTTATTTAGTTTTTCATTATGTGCATTAATTTTTTTCAATTATTTTCTTGAACTATGTTTATCACCATTTTATCCAAAATAATTTACTAACATAAAATAACTTTTGACTATAATTTTAATTCCATGTTGGATTACTTCTTTTGTTATGCTTCTATAATAGAGTGATTGATAATCAAATTTCACACCTTTCGACATGTGTGGTCCGAAATTGATATAATCATTATAAAAAACCCCAAAATCTACTCTTAGAAACACATTAAACCTGTAAATATTCCATAATAAAATGTTATATGGATTCCTACACCTATTTATCATAGTAGAGCACTTTGGAAATCTTCATAAACCATCATATCACACCCCTTAGGGTGCTTCAATGGGTTCCACCCCCAAAAAATTACTATACCTCTAACCTTATATAATTATCAAAATGATCATATGTAAAAAAGTGTGATGAACTTGTAATAGATAAAATATAATTAATAATATATTTCACTAGAATAATAACTCCTACTATAACACCCCTAGATTTCATAGTGTGTTATTTCTTCAAAATAATTCAATAACTTGCACTACACGCAACACCGAGTTAAAGCCCACCATGACTTACCAAATTAGCCATTATGAATAGTAATACCTACTTTTTGAAATTTTAAAAATTCTATCTCTCAAATTGGGCTTCATTTATGGATTCATAATATCAAAATTAGCATAGTTTGAAATTTTGGTACTTTTCGGATAACTTTATTATTTTGATGAATAGTGAAAATTACCAAATTTTAATTAAAAACAACTTTTTTAATAAAAATAATTTGTAGTGATAAATTAGGAATTTGAGTGGTTTTATATTATAATTAGAATATATTTTTACCATTTTATAAAATAGTGTTCATTATAATTAATTTCACTTTGAAATTGGACCTAAACAATTGTCAATCTTTTGATATATATTGTTTCTTAAAAACACGCTATTTGTTGTGACAGCGGGAATTAATTATAAAATTAATTAATGCAACATATATGTTTGGAATTATGTAAAAATATACATCATTTTTTAATTCAGAATATCATTTATATCTTAGGGTGAAATTTTGGCATTGTTCTGAAAAACTTCAATTTTTTATGAATAGTGAAACTACTAAGTGGTAGTTAAAAAAACAGATTTTTTCATAAAACTTAATTTTACCTCTTCTGTGAGTGGAATTTCAAAAATCTGAGAGACATGATTAATATCAAGAAGCAAAATGTGGTTCAATGAGATGAAAATTATTTGTGGTGAATAATAACTTTTTACTTTTATTTACCACGGTTAAAAGTAAATAGGGTAATTAAGGGTAGAAATGATATTAATATTACCCTAAAACATGTCCTAATTCTATTGGACAAGTGTATATAGACTTAAAACAACATTAGGAATAAAATATTATCATTTAGGTCCACTTGGATTAGATTAGGACATTTATTATTATTTAATTCAAAGAAGAGTAAAAAGAGTTAAAATCAATGTTTATTTAATAAAACATTTTTAATATAGGGTTATAAATAAGATAAATTATATTTTAAATATTAATTATAAAGATAATAAGCTTCCCTAGATAATGATATTTTATTTATAATTTTTAGACATTAAATAATTTAATTTATTTATGACACAATAAAGATGCAGTAATTACTATAATAGTGAAAAATTAAAATAATTAATATTATAAATACCCAAATAAAAATAATTTGAGACTTTTAATGAATTAAACTAACTTCATAGGATACTATGACATATTAGGATTGATTTAATTGACTTTTTTCTAAGTAATAATTCTGTTATGAGTTTCAGAAAAATCATCTATTGAATAGTGTCAAAATTGACATAAAAGAGTTTTTAAAACAAATATTATATTATTAATTGATATTAAATTCTTAAAAATCTATGGTTCGGCCAATAGACTTATATCATGATAGTTTTATAATTAATGGACCTCTTGGGGGGTCTGTTGGATGTATATAGTATGTCTATTAACTATATAATATAAAAATACAAAGTGACATGGTAAATTTCAAACTAATTAACAAAGAGTTAAAACTAAAAGATAAGGTTAATATATTAACCCAAACCTATCTAAATTATATTGGTTGAATTTTTTTCGACCTATACCCACCTTAACCTTTAAATAATAAACTTTTGAGACATTATAAACCGAATATGAATTTATTATAAATTAATATTTCTAGCTTTTCCAAACGTTCCCCTCACCCCTCTTATAAAAGGGAACTCCTCCTTCTCATTACCTCACACCTTAAAAGCCTTTTGGGTCGGCCAAACTCTTCCCAAATACTCTCCCAACTTCCCTCAATACAACCTAGAGGACTTAGATTGATCTTAAATCCAACCTAAGGATCCCTTTTGATCAAATCAAAAGGAAGAACCCGAAGAAGAGGTAATGATTTCACCACACTTTTTCAAGTTCTTTTCTTCTTCCACTTCTTCATTCTTTGTTGTTACCATTATAAATTAATAAATCCAGTATCTTATATATACTGTGAAGTTATTATAATTATGTTACAACCATATTCAGTATTTTATCCACCCTTTCAATAATATGTGACCATACGTGCGTACGTACGGCTTACCGTCTCCACGTTGTGGTGTAATTGTTATTCAATATATTATTATTTGAATGGGTCTAATAATGATTTTTAATTCATGTAAATAATAAATATAACATGATAATGATTCTTTATATATGATATACCATCCAATTATATATTATTTTAATATCAAAAGAATGATATTTTCGATCGTGCGTACGTACGGACTACCGTCTCCACGAACGCGATGAGATTCATTCTACATCATATCCATTCAAGTATAATTATCATTTGATGATTTAAAAATAATGTTTAAGGACTTGATATCATTCTGGATATGAAAAAGATATAACCTAACCATTACAAACATGGCTTACGTAACAAAACAAATAAAAGAAAACGAGTAAGTTAACTCCCAAAACGACGAGAATACTAAGATATTATTAACAAAGAAGTGTTAAAAGATCATATATGATATCATATTAATATATATGGTTCTTGTATAATTTAATAAAAATTATTTAAAAATTATACAGAAGGTTATCCTACCCTGAATCAGGTAAAAGTACAAGGTGAGGGGTTTTCATCTCACTCTTTATTCCCACGAGATTCATGCCATATTGCCACTATTACCTTTTGTGCGGTGTATATACTGCCTATAATTGTATTATTTGTGTAATAAACTTTAATTTATATGTATTTACATATTCATTGTATGATACCTCTTTCATGGGGTGTATGTTTCTTAAGTTACCAAATTGGTAAGGGTTTATTTCACAATCTCTTCATTATCCGAGGTTGTTTATACGCAATTATCTACTGAGATCTCTTTATCATCCACATACATGTTCCTTAAAAATGTATTTAAAAACATTTTTACTATTTACTAGACAATGGGTTAAAGTACTTTATACCCTTATGTGTTTTGAAAGGAATCTTTCTGTCATTTTCCAAACAAGGCACTTTTATCCTTTTCGACAAATTTAAGGTAAGAAAGTCTTTTTTTTAACTTATACAGCGGGTGCGGCTATTTACCGCCGTTATAAAATCGTCAAAGATTCCCTTAGAAGCTTATATGAATATTTTCAAAGTAAATGTTTTATTTTGTAATAATGTGACTTTTAAATGATTTCAAAAATAATATTTTAATAATTTGTGAAAGGTACTCTTTATCAAGATCATAATTTTAAATGTTTTAAAGATTTATCTTTCTAAATATTTTTAATTAATGTCCATGTTTTCAAAATGATTTTAAGGATTTAATTATATGAACATGAATGTTTTGAAATGATATTTCTTTTCAAAAGTTTCAAAGTGGTATGGGACACTTTGATTCAAAAACCTCTTTTAAATTACTTCCTTTATAAATGTGTGATTTTTCAATGATTTCGAGAAAAGAGATATTTCTCTCAAATAGTTTTGATTTTAATCTATGTAAACATCCTTTGATCAATTTTAAGCTTATTTGAAGTTGATTTATTATGATTCATACTTTTTTATTGTATTGAAGGTTTTGTGATATGTTTTTCTGTGGATGTGTTATTTTTATACCATTCATGGTTTATGGAGAAAGTATTGACATTTCTTATGCTAGTTTTAATACGAATGTTAATGTTACGTTTAAACCATTTCATATGGGAATGCATTGGACTTAGTAAGTGACGGGTGGAGCCCGCTATAGCTCCTCGATGCATCGGTAGGTCTCATGAGACAAACTAGTGTCTTGGCACAAGGTCTTGACAAAATATTATTTGTAGTCTTGGCATAAGGCCTTGGCTATGTGGTTATGATAGTATGGCATTATGCATTCCATCATTATGAAAGTGGTTATTGATATATCATGTGATTATTATTTTATTAGAATATCCATGTGAATAAGTAAATGGAATTATTTCATTTTATTTTTTCCATACTATGTTGAAGTTCAAGTTTAAAAGGCTTTTGTTTAAGTTATACATTGCCTTAAATGTGTATTATTATTTATGAAAGTTTCCGCTATATTGTTA
This sequence comes from Viscum album, assembly GCA_963277665.1. NCBI lineage: Eukaryota > Viridiplantae > Streptophyta > Magnoliopsida > Santalales > Viscaceae > Viscum > Viscum album. The sequence continues at coordinate 1,344,768,313 of OY728148.1, read as the reverse complement.
TCCTTACTGGGAATTTGAGATCACCCCTTTTCTAGGTTTTATTTTTCCCAGTATGTGAAGAAGTAAATTATAAATGACCTGCAGGGATATTATGAGGGGATAATAGTGTGAACTATGGAGACAATATGTTTTTGTAGTAGTTTTTCACCTTATGATGTAATGTAAAACATTATGAATATATCTAGTGTTTCCAAGTCTACTAAACCAATCGTTCTTTTGAGATTTGATCTTTCTTGTGATCATGCCAATGTTACAAAGTAATGCACCGACTCTGGGTAACTGGGGTCGGGGCGTTACAGTTGGTATCAGAGGAAGTTTAGTACAAACCTTGGATGCTAGATTTAGATAAAATCTGATTAGAGAACATAAATTTAAGATGGACTTTTAGGATTAATATAGAATAACTTCCTAAAATTTTGGAATTGTATAGATTTTGTGATTTTTTTGAGTAATACATCCCTGTATGCATACGAGCAGGTAGAGGCGGCTCTGGCACAGATGTACCTAGGGGAAAAACCCGAAAACACCGCTTTGAGCTGGACTCGAACAGGAACTGGTGCACGACAACGGGCCTTGCTGCACTCTTAGTTACGATACTCCCGGGGGATATGCTTAGGATAATTCTTATTTTCTTTACAATCCATTATGAAGGGTTTATGAGTATATACTTCCTCAAAGGAGACATTTTTATGATTATGGATTATATACATAAACTATTTAATTTATGTTATGTGTTTTACAAGTTTGGGATTTGGTATTTTTATTCATAAACTAATCTTGTGTATGCAATTGTTTAGAAATGGCACCCAGTAGAAGGAATGAGAACTCCAGCAATGCACATGATCCAAAGAGAAAGAAGGATCATATCTTTCATGTTCTTAATCCAGAATTTATAAGTGAAATAGTCTCCCTTGTATTATCATCATATGAAGAAATAATATCATGTGCTGATAAGATAAGTAAAGAGTTTACTGAGTCATATGGATTTGAAGGGAAGAAAGAGAAGAAAAGGATGGATGAGAGAAAGATGGATTAATGGAAGAGGGAAAAGAAGAATTTTCCCATATGTGATAACTGTGGGAAGAAACACCCTGGAACTTCCCTTAAAGGAATGGGAGTTTGTTATAAGTGTGGAGGAAAATGGCACAAAGTATGTGACTGTAAGGGTAAGAAAATGGTTTCAAATGTACAATGATTCATTTGCAAGGAGTTTGGACACTACACGAACTTATGTCCCAGTCATTAGACTATACCGCAAATGATGCTATTGGATAATAATCAAGTTATGATACTAACACAGATGAAGAGGAATGATTAGAGTTATTATGTTGATTATGTCAATTGAGTTTTGTATCAACAATGTACTTGTTATAATAATTATGGAGTATATAAGGATTGTACTGTAGTACTATTTCATTAAGGACTTGAGATTGTGTGGAACAAGGAAAAGTGACTCAATATCAGGATAAATTTTTGGAAAATATATGGTTGAAAGAATGATAAATCATAATATAGTTCTGATACCGAGGTAGTGATTTTGGAATAATACATGATTGATTTGGATAAATTATATTGGATATTATTGACTACTTGAAACTGATTAATGATTTGTATATTCCATCATTGTTGGGGTTTAAAACATTTCTGGATTGAAGGAGTATATCTATTATTCTTTAAGGAATAAGGGATCATGAATGTAATCAATAAGGTTTTATGGTAATTCAGGATGTTGCAGTGTTTTATAAGAATACATGATGAAGGTGTTCAGATGTTATTACGTGGAAACAAGGATCTTTATTGTGTTTACCATCCTTATAAATTTTGGACTCAAGTATTTTGGATATTTCCAGTTTGGATTATTTTGGATTACCCTAAAAGGACAACCTGGAGGTCGGGCGGCAACCCGTCGTATCCGGAAAGGCCGCGAGACCTGAACCCACAAACGAAGGGCGACAAGGGTGTATCACCTACCACTGAACCACGTGATGTCCTAGATTGAATAATTTCTTTTTTTAATGGTTCTACTAGATGAATTATAAATTCATTTTTTAAACCTATACGAATAGGATTAATAGAATATAATTTTTAAGTTCTATTATCTTTTAGAGTGAAAGATGAGTCTGTGGTAGAAATTAGTTAAAGGATGGAACTCTACTTGTCAGGAATATATTTTTTCTTCTTCACTTATTCTATGAAGAAATTAAGTCTTATACTTTATTTAAGGAATCCTAAAACCAAAATGTGTTATCTTAATACCCTATGTTTTGTTGAACCGATGGTATTTCAAATCATCATAAATTGATGAATTTAAGAACCTCAATTTTAAACTTGTTTGTGATTGATGACCTCAATCACTACCTATAAATATTTACGTTTTTCCGCCAATTATATGTTTCTAATTTCCACAAATGTTCTCCTAATCGATATCATAATTTGGTGGTGACCCTTTCATTTCTCTTTTCCTCGTATTAAGACTAAATTTTAGTAACCCGATTTCGGATATGGGTTTTCCCACAAAGATATTTTTTATTTTCAACCATTTATTTTCGAAGAAAAATTTCAAATTGCGAGGACACAATTTTTGAAGGAGGGTAGAATGTAACACCCCAAGATTTTATAGTGTGTTATTTCATCAAAATAATTCAATAACTTGCACTACACGCAACACCGAGTTAAAGCGCACCATGACTTACCAAACTAGCCGTTATGAATAGTAATACCTAATTTTTGAAATTTTATAAATTCTATCTCTCAAAATGGACTTCATTTTTGGATTTGGAATATCAAAATTATCCTAGGGTGAAATTTTGGTACTTTTCGGATATCTTTAATATTTTGATGAATAGTGAAAATTACTAAATTTTAATTAAAAACAGCTTTTTTAATCAAAATAATTAATAGTGATAAGTTATGTATTTGAGTGGTTTTAAAGTATAATTAGAATATATTTTTACCATTTTATCCAATGTTGTTCATTAGAATTAATTTCACTTTGAAATTGGACCTAAACAATTGTCAATCTTTTGATATATATTTTTCTTAAAAACACGCTATTTGTTGTGACAGCGAGAATTATTTATAAAATTAATTAATGAAACTTATATGTTTGGAATTTTTTAAAATATACATCATTTTTGAATTCAGAATATCAGTTATATCTTAGAGTGAAATTTTGGCATTGTTCTGAAAAACTTCAATTTTTGATGAATAGTGAAACTACTAAGTGGTAGTTAAAAAAACTGAATTTTTCATAAAACATAATTTTATCGCTTTTGTGAATGGAATTTTGAAAATCCTAGAGACACGGTTAATATCAAGAAGTAAAATATGGTTCAATGAGATTAAAATAATTTTTGGTGAATAGTAACTTTTACTTTTATTTACCACGGTTAAAAGTAAATAGGGTAATTGAGGGTAGAAATGATATTAATATTACCCTAACACATGTCCTAATTCTATTGGACAAGTGTATCTCGACCAAAACCAACCTTAGGAATAAAATATTATCATTTAGGTCCACTTGGATTAGATTAGGACATTTATTATTATTTAATTCCAAGAAGAGTTAAAAGAGATAAAATCAAAGTTTATTTACTAAAACATTTTTAATATAGGGTTATACATAAGATAAATTTGATTGTAAATATTCATTAGAAAGATAAAACTATTTCCTACATAATGATATTTTATTTATAATTTTTAGACATTAAATAATTTAATTTATTAATGACACAATGATGATGCAGCAATTACCATAATAGTGAAAAATTAAAATAATTGACATTATAAATACCCAAATAAATATAATTTGAAACTTTTAATGAATTAAACTAATTTTCTAGGATAATATGACATGATAGGATTGATTTAATTTACTTTTTTCGAAGTAATCATTCTGTTATGAGTTTCACAAAAATCAACTATTGAATAGTGTCAAAATTGACATAAAAGGGTTTTTAAAACAAATATTATATTATTAATTGATATTAAATTCTTAAAAATCTACGTTTAGGCCAAGAGACTTATATCATGATAGTTGTATCATTAATGGACCACTTGGGGTCCCTTGGATGTATATAGTATGTTTATTAACTATATAATATAAAAATACAAAGTGACATGGTAAATGTCAAACTAATTAACTAAGAGTTAAAACTAATAGATAAGGTTAATTTAGTAACCCAAACAGGTATAAATTCTATTGGTTGAATGGTTTTCGACCCATCCCCACCTTAACATTTAAATAATAAACTTTTGAGCCATTAGAAACTGAATATTAATTTATTATAAATTAATATTTCTAGCTTTTCCAAAGGTGCCCCTCACCCCTCTTATAAAAGGGCACTCCTCCTTCTCCTTAATTAACACCTTTCAAAGCCTTTTGGTTCGGCCAAAATCTGCCCAAATACTCTCCCAACTTCCCTCACTAAAACCTAGAGGTCTTATTTTGATCATAAAGCCAACCTAAGGATACCTTTTGATCAAATCAAAAGGAAGAACCCGAAGAAGAGGTAATGATTTCACCACCCTTTTTCAAGTCCTTTTCTTCTTCCACTTCTTCATTCTTTGTTGTTACCATTCTAAAATAATAACTCCAGTATATTATATATACTGTTATGTTATTACAATTATGGTACAACCATATTCTGTATTCTATCCACCCTTTGAATAATATGTCACCATACGTGCGTACGTACGGCTTACCGTCTCCACGTCGTGGTGTAATTGTTATTCAATATATTATTATTTGAATTGGTATAATAATGATTTTTAATTCATGTAAATAATAAATATAACATGATAATTATTTTGTATATATGATATAACATCCAATTATATATTATTTTAATATCAAAATAATGATATTTTCGCTCGTGCGTAGGTACGGACTACCGTCTCCACAAACGCGATGAGATTCATTATCCATCATATCCATTCAAGTATACTTATAATTTGATGATTTAAAAATAATGTTTACAGACTTGATATAATTATGGATATGAAAAATATACAACCTAACCATTACAAACATGGCTTACGTAACAAAACATATAAAATGAAACGAGTAAGTTAACACCCGAAATAACGATAATACTAAGATATTATTAACAATGAAATGTTAAAAGATCATATATGATATCATATTAATATATATGATTCTTGTATAATTTAATAAAAATTATTTCACCATTATACAGGAGGTTAACCTACCCTCAACCAAGTAAAAGTAAAAGGTAAGGAGTTTTCATCTCGCTCCTTATTCCCATGAGATTCATGCCATATTGCCACTATTACCTTTTGTGTGCTGTATGTACTGCCTATAATTGTTTTATTTGTGTAATACAATTTAATTTATGTGTATTTACATATTCATTGTATGATACATTTTTCTTGGGGTGTATGTTTCGTAAGTTACCAAATTGGTAAGGGTTTATTTCACAATCTCTTCATTATCCGAGGTAGTTTATACGCAATTATCTACTGGGGTATCTTTATCATCCACATCCATGTTCCTTAAAAATGTATTTAAAAACATTTTTACTATTTACTAGACAATGGGTTAAAGTCATTTATACCCTTATGTGTTTTGAAAGGAATCTTTCCTTCATTTTCCAAAAAGGCACTTTTAACCTTTTCGACAAATTTAAGGTAAGAATGTCTTTTATTTAACTTATACGGTGGGTGTGGCTATTTACCACCATTATAAAATCGTCAAAGCTTCCCTTAGAAGACTATAAGAATATTTTCAAAGTAAAGGTTTTATTTTATAATTATGTGACTTTTAAATTATTTAAAAATGAATATTTAAGAATTTGTGAAAGGTACTCTTTATCAAGATCATAATTTTAAATGTTTTAAAGATTTATCTTTCTAAATATTTTTAATTAAGGTCCATGTTTTCAAAATGATTTTAAGTATTTATTTATATGAACATGAATTTTTTTGAAATGATATTTCTTTTCAAAAGTTTCAAAGTGGTATGGGACACTTTGATTCAAAAACCACTTTTAAATTACTTCCTTTATAAATGTTTGATTTTTCAATGATTTCGAGAAAAGAGATATTTCTCTCAAATAGTTTTTATTTTCATCTATGTCAACATCCTTTGATGGATTTTAAGCTTATTTGAAGTTGATTTATTATGATACAAACTTTTGTATTGTATTGAAGGTTTTGTGATATGTTTTACTGTGGATGTGTTATTTTTGTACCATTCATGGTTTATGGAGAAAGTATTGACATTTCGTATGCTAGTTTTAATACAAATATTTATGTTACGTTTAAACCTTTTTATATGGGAATGAATTGGACTTAGTAAGTGACGGGTGGAGCCCGCTGTAGCTCCTCGATGCATCGGTAGGTCTCATGAGAAAAACTAGTGTCTTGGCACAAGTCCTTGACAAAATCTTATTTGTAGTCTTGGCACGAGGCATTGGCTATATGGTTATGATAGTCTAGAATTATGCATTCCATTATTATGAAAGTGGTTATTGATATTTCATGTGATTATTCGATTAGTAGAATATCCATGTGAATAAGTAAATGGAATTATTTCATTTTATTTTTACCATACTATTTTGAAGTTCAAGTTTAAAAGGCTTTTGTTTTAGTTATACATTGCCTTAAATGTTTATTTTTCTTTTATGAAAGTTTCCAATATATTGTTATCCTTACTGGGCATTTGAGGTCACCCCTTTTCTATGATTTATTTTTCCCAGGATGTGAAGAAGAAAATTATAAATGACCTGCAGGGATATTATGAGGGGATAACAGTGTGGACTATGGAGAAAATATGTTGTTGTAGTAGTTTTTCACCTTATGATTTAATGTAATACTTTATGAATATATCTAGTGTTTCCAAGGCTACTAAACCAATCGTTCTTTCTAGATTTGATCTTTCTTGTGATCATGCCAATGTTACGAAGTAATGCACCAACTCTGGGTAACTGGGGTCGGGGCATTACACCTATAATAGTTAATGGGTTATTGTGATCTTCCAAATTATACTCCATAACATGAAGTTTTCCAAACTCTGGTCCAATACGGCCATCGCCTGAATCCCTTGAGGGGTATCAAAATTCAAACACCACCACCCTAGCCCATGGTAATTATATCCTCCTCTATATCCTCGATAGATAAAGTATCCCACCTACTAGACTATAAATATGTATCTATCTCTACGCTATAATACGAAATATTCATAGATATATCCATTCATTCATTCATAATTCACATTTTATTATTAGATAGAGGAACTGAGAGAGTCTGAAATAGTGTATGAACATCACATATCCTTTAACAACAATGTTACAATAATGTGACAAGGAACCAATAAAATATTTAAGGATTATAGAATAGTTGAACTCCCCCTTACCTTCCATAGTGTTAGCCTCTATATTTCCCACACTCTAATTGTGTAATATCTTCTTGCCATGGTCAATTAGTAGAATTCATTTTCTAATGAGGTATATGAGATTCTACGGAGAAATGGAGTTGTCCCAGATGAAGTGCACAAAAATATTGGTATATGATTCCACCAATCAAATGGTGAGGATTAATAGCCTGTGTAAGGAGAGACCATTGTGGTGTTATCATGTCACCACCCCCATTTTAAAGAACAATCCGGGATACCCTCTCAAACTATAAACCAACCCGACTCACCACATACCCCAAGGGTGTTATTGATCCCCATAGGCTAGTGACTAGCACTCGAGCATCAAACAAAAAACAGAGGGAATGATTTCTACCAATATGAAGCTACAATAGGGCGCATATATAAAATAGGAAAAATAACATAAAGGAAAATTATATATCACAATAGAAAAAATGTAAAAAAAATGAATAAAGAGTATAGAAAATAATCAAATACAGTTCCACCCACAATAGACTACCAAAATAGGAAAACCAACTAATCTATGTTATGGGATGGGAGTACTCCCGCTATCTCACTGCCAGATACCCAACTCAATAGATAAAAAACTGTGTCGCCTAATTGTGGTGCCTTTCCTTTCCCTACATAAAAATTCATAACAAGGTCTATGAGACATGGAAGTGGTTGGTAGGGTGTGATCTAACAGATTCCATAGGTTCTTACCTAAGGGATTAAACTCAATTCACTGAATAATAATCAAAGAATGATCAACATTAAATAAAATAAGGCATGATAACAATATTTAGCTGTTTTTATATAAAAATCATGGAAAAGTAATTAAATTTACCAAAAATTTATATTTACAAATAAAAATGGGAGATCATTTTCAAATAATATCCTAACCATGTATCATATATGATATACCAAGTTAGAATAATGATTTTATAACATCTCATTTCAAATCCATGGTAGTAAAACAAAATATTGTAAACCAAAAGCAACCCAAATAGACCAAGAAGAACATGTAACATCATTTCAATGATCACACTAGGTCAGAAAAGATTACTAATCAGGATACTAACCATTTTTTATCAAGTTTAGATATCAGAGGAACACCACATCAAGTTACCCCCCCCCCCAATGGGTCTAACATGTCCCTAGAACAACTGGACTAGGGGGTAGAGATAATATCGATGAGAAAACCCCACGATCATGGACGAGACCTATTACTGTACCTTACAGTTAAGTACAAAAGTATTTCCATGTGCTATATTTTCCAAACCATTTCATCAGACCACTTCAATCATTTCATGATTGGAAATTATTTTCAACAAATAATTTCACAATGCTTCAAAAAAACCTGTTTATTTACCCAAAACTAGGAGAAATCTCGCTATTATAAAAAAAATAGTTCCAAAAACTCAAATCAAATCATCCATATCATTCCATTTCATGTAGTTAAATAATTTATGAAAACAATATATATAGATTTCCCTAACATAGGATAGAGACGGAACTAACTAATCAAAACACAATTCGCACAAACCGGTAATAAAACCCACCATAAAAAGGATTCAATAATGAAAATGGAGGGATCTAGAATAACTCTACACATCTTCGAATTAATTCAATTAAAAAAAGGTTAGTGTAGTATAGGAAATGAAACATACCTCAAGAACCCACACCCATCACACAAAAACCAACATAGTAGATCTTCCCCAGAACAAGATCACTCAATAGATCTAGATATAAATAAGAAGAAACATTCCCATGTGTCAATGGATCTAATAACAAAATGAAAAGGCACTACCGCAATCGAAACAGAAAATAATCAGTAAGTATCACACACTCAAATAGATGAAAACAAAACGTAATGGTGAATAATTGTTGAATGAATCAATTTGGATTGAACAGAGACTCCCTAAATTTTCATAGAATGCTTCTAGGTCAAGATCCAATAGAGTTACAGATGAATGAATGATGTTTTAGATAATGAAGTTCCATAAAATCCAACATTGTGATATTTTTCATGGTATGTAACCCATTTACACATTATATAATTGTATGGACTCATATATCTAGAAAAACACATTTCATTTTTATTAGAAATCGATATTTCAATATTTGAAAAAATGTAATATTTACACATTGTGTAATCACTTCACCATGTGCATCAAGACCAAAAAATATTCCATAAAGAAATTACACATCATGTACTCCAATTACATGGTGTGAATTTCTCATGTAGACTATGAAAACTATAGGTTCATACAAGAATGAAAAAAACCATCCTGGTTGTTCTCTGAAATCAATGAGAACGCCACCAAAATATTATATGCTTATACTTGGATTCCATTAATTCAAACAAACATCCATCTTCAAAATTTGGTTCATTTTTGATAGAAATATTTCTCCATCCTCAGGATCCCCATGATGCACCCAATTCATTCAGAAAAAGATCAAATAAAAGGAATATACCTGAAAGTGGGTAATGGGATGTTACAAACACCCCACCATTGGAATTTTCATTCCGAGGAAGACATGTGAAATAATGATGTTTGGTAAATTGTTGAGTCCACTTCTCCCTCATCAATGAATCGTATTAACAAGTCCCATGAGAATTCGATCTATATAACCATATCTCTTTGACCAAAAAAATGGACTTCCAACATTATACATTCACTTAAGTTGAAATGATCACAATTGAATTCTCAACTGTTGAAACATCATGTTCAAAATCAATTTCTTACCAACATAGAACATGAGAGGTATTAGGATGGTATTTTCTGAGGTACTTTATGGGAAAACGTTAGGAATGCATGCCAAATGAGCTCGTACTACTCACCAGTAGCAACAAGAATGAGCTACTCAATGAACTCAAATGGTCCAACATATGTCAGAGCCAACCATACCTATTTTCTAAACATACAACTAACCAACTTAGGAGAGAATTTCAAGAAAAAAATTTCACCAATATAAAACTCCAATGGAAGATTCCATTGATCCGTATATGATTTTTTTGAATCTGATTTATAACAAAATGCTGATGTATATCTTGAATCCATGTAAATTTCTCTTAAACCATACATATTTCTATCATGGAATCTTCACCCACCTCCTCAAAAAAAAGTGGTGATCTGCATGGGTGACCATACAATGACTCCAAGGGATCCATTATGATTTTCAATTGAAAACTATCATTATAAGAAAACTCAACTGGTCCTATTTGGATATATAATGATCTTCTGAATTACAAGACCTAAGAGAGAATAATATCCTCTAAAATATAAATACCACACTCTGTAAGACCATATATCTGTGTATGATAAGTTCTATTCAACCAGACCTAAGTCCTGATTGCATCTTGGAGACTTCCCCGAAGCCTCTAGGTAAACCTTTGATCCCTATCTAAAATAATGATAGAAGTAAACCCTTAAAAACTCAAATGATCCCTTATATACAGCTTGTTTTGATCATCAACTGTTTATAATTCATTGATCGGAATAAAATAAACTCACTTTCTCAATTAATCAATCAAAACCCTGATAGAATTCCTCCCATGGAAAGTATGTAGTAATCAAACAAAAAAATCCATGGATAATTTATCCCATTTATAAAATGAAACCACAAGTGGATTGTGAAAACTAGAAGGTTTCAGATGCTCTTCCATAATCTGTTGGCATGTGTAGCAGTGGGACACATAATATACAATTTCACGCTTTATACCTGGATTATAGAATAATAATCTCATTTCATAAAATAACATTATAGTTCCCATATGTAATACCCATTAAAAATTTTAGAAATAAAATAATACCGGACTCCTCATTGATTCTAGGACAAAAAAATACCCAAAACTTATAATACAATATGGAGAGAGAGACCAACAAGAAATGGTCTCCTGACTATATAGGGTTTCTTGAATTCCTCTAAACCCAACATCCTTCTACTAACACTATAAAAAATTAAAAATAATATAAAATGTTAACTAAACACTAGTTAGAACCATACCTACAACATCCTCTTGAGAATCCTTATGAAAATGAGAAAAGACCCCCATAAGGTTCCATTCATCCTTTAATTCTAAAACAGACAATGATCAAACTTTCCAACTAAGATCATCAGTAATGAAATTTCCCATCCATTGGGGGTAGGAGATGTTAAAATCAAATTTCTAAAGGTAATTCATCCACCAACTATGTTTAAGATTCAATTACTTCTTAGAAAATATATATCTCAAAATCTTATAGTTAGAAAATATTTTGAACCTTTCCCCAAGAATATAATGTCACCAAAACATAATATCATGCATAATAAAGGAAACCTGTAGATATTGAGTAGGTTAATTATTCTCATGTGGTCAAAGTTGAATAGAAATATAAGAAACCACATGATCATCATTCATGAGCACACAACCCAATTAAATTCCATAATCATCACAAAAAACCACATACCCCTTAATGTGATCAACTAAGATAAAAGTGGAGTTGATGCCAGAATTCATTTCAACCAATTGAAATAATATGGAAACTTTTCATCCCATATGAATTTCACCCCTTTCCTAGTAAGTATAGTCAAATTTGATACCAACATTGAGAAATACTTGAAGAATTAGAAATAGTATCAATCAAGATGAAGAAATATCTGAATTTTAAGGGCATTTTGTGGTACTTACCATGAAGAAAATAGACTTTTCCTTCTCATGATAGACTAATAATCCATTCTCAAAAATCATGTTCCCAAATAATTTCACTTATTGAAAATAGAAATTGTTTTTCTAAATAATTCCACAAAATCGTTGAATCATCTAGATTTATACAATAAAACTCATATGGTGCTCGAGATAATACTCATTTCTTTTTAAAATCCAAATATAATCCATGAACACTACCATAAAGCTGTTGAGATACTGATGGAATATCTGAAACATAAATCCCTTAAAATCTACAGTTTTGTTAGTTAGACCAATTGAAATTAAAAGAAATTCATAATGGCCATACCTACTCCTAGATTACGTCTTCAGTATATCAAACTCTTAAACCTTTAGTTGATGATATCTTTACTGATGAAAATTATATAAAAACCACTTTTCTCCATTTAATTGATGAAAATAATCATCACATGAGGAAAATGATACTTTTTCTTAATCTTTACCTGATTCTAATTCAGATAGTCCATGAACAAGTGGAGTGAACTATATTCCATCTAGGAAAAGAGCATCAAGACTTCCCAATGTGAAATATCATGGTGAAAAAACCCTCTTCCCTTGACCCCTTATGATAATGAGGAATTGATATCAGCTACACAATTAGCACTAGTTCAGTTATAGAATCTACATATCTCTCTGAATAAATCCCAAAAAATCATCTAGGATAACCTTATTAAAATCTTATTCAATGGAAATAATATCAACAATAGAATAGATGTCACCAGGAAAAACTACTATAGCAGAAAAAATAATATTGGGCTCTTTGTGAGAAGGTCCTGAATGACAATACCTCAGATCCCACTCTACAAAAAATACCCAAAAAATTCCATTGGATGCAATAAATGGTACATGAAAATGATAAAAATAAACCACATTATCATGAGTAAAAATCCAATCCATCTTTATGATGACATAAAACATATCTAGATTGAGAATATAAAAATTCCAAACTAACTATGTGGTGGTTATTGGTAGCGCACAAGAAGGACTATGAAACCCCTAATATTTTTTCTTCACAATAGGTTTCATTAACTCAATAACAAATGACATTAGCTCCATCAGATGTCTAGGAATATCCGAAAAATAAATAGATATAAAAATGTGGGAACCACTAATATCAAATAAAGAAATTAATACTAATGATGCAATAAATAGGGTACCTATCACTATCTGTAGAGTTGTGTATGGTTCTACGGGATTATCATACACTGTGTGAACGTTCCTGGCTCTTGAGGCCTATGGATGGGGCCTTGTTGTGATTGAAGCCTTCAACTACCCCTCTATAGCCTTTAGTACCTAAAGTCCATGACCATATCAAGGTGTAGACATGGCCTAACAGAATCATTTTAGGTTCACATAATGTCAACAACTGTTACACATATTAGAAGGTGAAGGACAAGAGCTTTGTATGTGTCTGAACATGTTTCACAAATAGAAAGTAAGAGACACACCTATAGATACAACTGGATTTACCTAATAGGCCTACTACAAAGAACCAAATCCTCTACTATTGCGATGATCTTTCCTCATAAAATTCTTTCCTAAAACCCCACCAAAAGTTACACTTGGTTGAATATAAGGGGAATAATATCCAACCTTTCTTGATATATTTATATATGTAATCATATAACTATCAAATATCACCACAAGGGTCAAAACCTTAAACATAAATACCAAAAATCTGATATATGGTCTCAAACCATGTAGATACTTCTGATAATTCATCTTGTCATTCTTTACAACCTTTGGCGAAAAAATGAACTAGCTAAGAAAACCAATTGGTGTATGCTGACACTAAATTCTCTCTCTACTACAAAGAGAAGAACTCTAAGGACTTTTCCATCATCATTGACTCTAGCAAAAACTATTCAAAGAAGAGGGTCTTGAAACCCTTACAATCCAATCACAAATTCATATCCTCATGTACCACAGAATACAACCTGTGATTTCTAGGACCCTCAAGTCAGAACGCTAAAAATTTACCATAATACACTCAGGTGTATCCAAGAAGTAAAATATATTATTAAACTTATCAAGAAATTCCTCCTCCTCTTGAGGTTCATTCGTACATTTAATGGATGGGATATTATCCTGTAATAATTATCGTGATTTATATATTTCTCCCAAAACTCATAGTTGTACTTCGACAATTTTTTTCTATACTTTTAGAACATTCTTGTCAATAGAAAGAACTACTCGCATGATAGCCTCAATGAAATTCTGATCCATTAGAGTATTCCATTGATGAGAATCAGTATCACCTTCCTAGTAAACTCTCATAACACATATCAGAGGCATACAGTTTCACACTTAAAAAAAATAAATGATCTTACAAAGAACAATCATAGTGAAAACAAAAAACCCTAAGAAAAAACAATGATTAACATAAAAACTCAAAACACGAGACACACATCCCAATATCCCATGGTAATATGCGTGTCATCAGAGTAGGAGATTTCCAATAACTTCCCAAAATCAACCTATTAAGTCAGAAAAATTGTATCTCCAACCTATCAAACATCCCTAGATAAGAATGACCCCAACAACCCATGGCTATGATAATAAACAATAATGAACCAAACCAGATACCCTCTCAAACTAATACCTAACCAGACCCACCACATAACCAAATGGAATTCCTGATCCCCACGGGATGGGGACTAGAACCCAGTCATCGAACAACAAACTGAATGAATGATTTTTCCAACCTAAGGTAATAACATGGAATATATATACAACAGATACAATTATGGAATGAATAAATATACACCATAATAGAAAAAAATAACAAAAACCAAATAACTCAATAGTAGAGACAATCTTCATGTACAAGTCGAAGTAGAAAGGACTACCAAAATAGAAAAAACATCTAATCCATGTGATGGTGTGGGATGAATCCCACCATCTCACCATTAGTAACCAAACATAGAAAAAAGAAAACCTTTTCTTCTCACTATAGTGCTTTTCTTTTCCCTATATCAAAAGGTACAAATACATCAATGCATCACCAAATATGTGCGTAGGGTGTGAGTTAACATGCCCTGTATGGTCCCACCTAGGTGTTCCATATCAAGTCCCAAAGAAATAATCTAGTCATACTAAAATTTAATGAAAATATAGAATGATAATGTATTTAATATTTTTTGTATAAAAATCATGGAAAAATAATTTAATTTCTTCTTTTTACACATTTCCAAATAAAATATTTAAATTCATTTCAAATAATTTCATAACCAAATATCATAACAGATATACAATGATTGAAATAATGAATCACATCGCATAACAAATCCATGGAGGTATAACCAAAAATTACAAACTAAAAGTATCTTAAATTGGCCAATAAATATAGGTAACATCACACAAAGGGTCACACATGTTCATGATTGCTGAGATTCCCATAAATAAAATAAAAAATCATTTACACATTAATCCACTAGAAAAATTCATCAATTCTAGATGATAGAGGAACACCCCCAGCATGTGACCTCCCAACATGTCAAACAAGTCCCTAGAACAACTTGCATAGGGAGTAGAGATAATTTTCATGAGAAAACCCCCTGATGGTGGATGAATATTGTAACTTTTCCATCAACATAAGTAACCAAGGATTCTTATATGATCTATTTTGAAAACAATGTCAATAATTCAATTATTTGAAAACCTTTCCACAAAAATATTTCCAAATGCTATGAAAACCCCTTTTGTTACCCAACACAAGTAGAAAATAATATTTTATAAAAAAACCAGTTTCACATACTCAAATGAAATCAGTCATGCCATTAAATTTCATTTGATAAATTAATTTATTAAAAATAGAAGGAATGGAGTTCACAAAAACAAGATGAAGATGAAACTACCTTCCTCAAAACTCAGTTTGCACATGCCTCCAATGGAACCCACCGCAAGAAAAGATCCAACTATAAAAAACGAGGCCCTATGATCAATATAAACATCATAGAATTGATTCAATTATTCAAAATCATTGGCAGATAAGAGGAAAAAACACATACCTCAATAATTCATACAAGTTGCCCCACTACTAAAGTAGGTGATGGCCCTCGTAATAAGATCACACAAAGGATCTAGAGAGAAAAAAATAATAGAAATCATTTTGAGTAAAAATATCTGGTAACGCAGTGCAACAAAATTACCATTATCAATGAAATTAATAAGAAAATTTGTTCACTCACCTAAAGGGTTGAAAACCGACCACAATAGTGATCAATCTCCAAATTAAATAATCTATATTGGATGGAGACTCCCAAAATCACCTGATAAGTCTTCTAGGTTGAAAGATAAGAGAGATAAAGATAAATGAATTAAATATAATCCAATTGAACACCCTAAAATCCAACACCACTGTGTTCATAATACATGTTATCCAATTATATGTCAGGTAATCCTCCATATGTAGATACAATGAAAAACATGTCACCTTTTTTACCACCCGGACTGTTAATATTACATGGCATGTAATCCTTGCACGATGTGTAATCACTTTACTCTATGGATTAGGTTCATATAATCTTCCATGAAAAAAACTAAAACTTCATGTACTCTGATTACAATACGTGAATTTCTCATGAATAATTTGAAAACTATAAGATCTTACACAAAAACACATACCAACCGAGGTGTTCTCTGAAATCATGGTGAATCCCATTAATCCATTACACATTTATAACTAGATTCAAATAGTTCAAAAAACAACCATCTCCGAACATGGGTAAATTTTTCTAAAAAATTTGCATCCTTATGACCTAGGACACACTCAATTAAATAGAGAGAAACATATAAATATAAAATACCTAAAAGTGGATAATTAGATGTTACACCCATGGATTTTCTATCCCCTTAATAATGATAAACCCATAAATAAAAAAACCTATTTCATTATGGACCAAGCCGCTTAATTTATTGGATCCTTGAACATGGGACCCATAAGTATTCAATGGAAACCCTATATTGGGATGTTTTTAGATGATCCATCTCCTTTGGATGACCAGGCTATAATTTTCTATGATAAACTAACCCCTGGAATGGACCACCAGATTATAGTCGCATAAATTCCACTAGAATATTGAACATCCAATTCCTTATATCAACATAAGAATGGAAATAAATTGATTGACATTCATAATTTGGTCATATATTTTTTTGTATCCCATATGAGAAGAATATAACTGAATCCTACCCTCTAAAAATAAATAATGAAACCCTTACCAAACTTAATTATTTTTCTCTTCAAAGGTGAGACAAAAAATTCCTCTATTTCCTAATTTCTGTAAAGTTTCACTCAAACCTTGTTTCAAATGTGAATAAACTTAATGATCTAATCTTGATGACTGAATTTATATCGCGGTAGAATAATTTCAATTTAAATATACTGACCTATAAATGAATATAATGCCTTAGGTCATCCAAAAATTTATTCACTTTAGTTGTCTCATCCCATGAAAATATATGTGAGAATTGAAGTAGATTTGTATTTTAGGAATCATAATCCCTCACTAACATCACTCCTATAATATTGTGCTTAAATACTATATCTCCATATAGTTAAAAAAATTCTCAAATTAAATTTAAAAATAAATGTTTCCTTAACAGACTGATATGTTAATCCTCATGAACAATGAAATCCAACTCATTTTTGGATGTTCTATAAAGCATATGTGAGGTAAAATTCAACCTTCTCTAAAAGGGTGTCTAAAAGTAATATGAAAGGGTTTATATATAATATTTCTAGTACTTATAGATGTTATTCATCCTCACACATGATTTTGTTGGGTGTTACAAGTTAAAGTCTATAGTCAACTCCAACAAGGTTAGCTCATCTTTCGGCAACCCTAGTACCATAAACTATAAAACATAAAGAAAGATGGCCATAATATCATTTAAATTTCATTCATTTATTAAATTTTTAATATTTTGGTTTAGATATTAATTTTTAGATATAATATATATATATATATAATATTTATTTTGTTGAATATGTTTTAATTTTAAACTTGTAATAGATTAAAAAATTTAAATCCTTTACTTTCTGATATTGTTATTTGGGGAGTTGAGTTTGAAGAACTATAATGTGAAATTTGAAATTATTAACATAATAAATTTAAGAATTTGAGTTTATAGGAAGAATAATTGAATATACTGAATAAATTAGAAAAATTAAAATCTATATTTAAAGATAAAAAAGTGCTTCAACCCACTAGGAATTAAACATGATCTTTTAAGAACATCGATTAAATAGAAAGTTAGCAAAACCCCATAAACCGAGGACAAGAAAATATTTACATACACATTATCATCTATTTCAATAATATTTAATCCTACAAATTGAGAAAATATTGTATTTATTTAGAAATTTATTTGCTTATAAATTACATGTAATTTATTTTATGATTGACATAAATTATGATTTTTTATTGAAAATATGATCATTGTGAATTATTGGAATGATAAATACACATAATAATCACTATTTGATTACTCTTTATGATTATTGGATGGAATTCCCAAGGAATAAAACATGTTATTTTAAAATTTTGAATTGTGATTTTTTTCTAGAAAACTTACTGTATGGAAGCCATGTGGAAAATCTATCAACCATAAAGAGGAAACTAGCTAATTAGGAATTTCCAAATCAAACATGGGTTGAAAATTTATCCCTAAATATTACATTAGAAGAACCATTCCATCAACCATAAAACTAATCCTACTACATGATTGTTATTCATGCATTCTATATATCTCCCACAATAATGAATCTAATTAAACAAGTGAAATAATCAACCATGAGATAGTATTCTACGGATTCATGAATCTACAATATTAATAAATTCTCAACCAACCATATGATCATTGGATTTTCCACATGGTCACTAATTTATTATACATTAACAGAACACTATGGCCACTTACTTACCTCATGGTCAATCAACTAACTTGAGATAAAAATGGTAATACATACACTACATATTTTTCATAAGGGTGTGGTTTTTTTATATAAAGGTCCGTCAAGAAATTTTTAAGGATGCTCAAGGATGTTTGGATGCTTTTCAAATTCAATTCAGAACCAATATAATGTCGTTGAGAGGGTGTGTAATGGTCACCGCTCATTTTATGAGTCTACAAAAGGGTAAAGATGGAGAATGGGGTCCTATATAAAGGTAAAAAACTATTTTATAAGGAATGTAAAAGACCATAAAATATAATCAGACCTATGTATGTGAATATATTTGAATCTGAATCCTATGTAAAGGTTGGAGATATGTTTAGAGTGCCACATATGTGTAACATTGGGAATTTTTTACCTAGTTAAGGGTCGTCACATTAATCAATGGAAATCCACTTCACATCAAGAAATATATCTAGGATTATATGCCAATATTCATTGTTAAAATTTGAGACTATAGCCTATATAAATATAAATTCAATCTCAACTAAAGGAAACTTCAAAAATATTGAAATTCAAAAACAAATTGGAAGCCTTGGGATCTCTTGTATATCTAAATATTGCGAGTTTAAAGTAATACCATTATAAAAATAGGGGATGATATACTTTAATTGAAGGTTACATGATCTGAGTAGTTTGACCAAGGTCTTTCAAAGGGAATATGCATTTTTACAAGATATGGAAGAAATTAACAAGAAAAGGGGATTTGGTTAGGCTCTACTAGGTGTAAATTACATGAGTTTTAGCTTTATGTTTCTTTATTTAATTTTTCTTATCATTGATTAGCTAGTAAATCTTCTTCTAATCTCATCATAGTTACCCTTCACCTGAAGGGGTAAAATATGAGTGATTGGGATGGGGAATAAAATTTAATTTTTAATCGTTATGTGCATGTGCTTTATAAAATAAGTCCCTTTCATTCTTTTGTTTAACTAGATTAAGTCATTAGATGATAGTTTTTATTATATTGTGTTATCTTATTACATTTTAGATTCTATTATTAATTATTTACTTGGTATATTATCATTAACTCCCCCTACACAATGAGATTTTGTATACGATTAAACATACAATGCCTGAGTGTTAAAGTGATAAAAAATTTCAGCATGTGTAGAAGTGGTAGTTAGAACTCTTGGTGGTTATGAAAAAATAATCCCGAAATGGTAATTTCCAAAGAAAAATAGTAGGGTCCACATTAAGACTTATACATAATGGAAGGAGGTTAGACATACCAAATATCATAGTTAAGAATATTCTCATAGTCACCATTTAGTTAAGTGTGAAAACAAAATATATCTTTGATTCGATCTCTTAATATCTTAACATAAGAAGATTTGACAACATTAAATCTAGGATAAAATTGATATATTATAATTAAACCCTAAAATGGTAACCATATAATAATATATTTTTCAAATCATAGATTTCATATCATTCCTTTCATTACAATTCACAATCCCATAATCAAAAAAACTTGTTCTTTAACTAATATGAAATGCAATAACTGATTTCAGTGAGTGCTCCTTTCTAAGAGAAAACTATAGGATTCTGCTATAAATGCATTTGACCAGTGGAATTATTTAATTTTCACACCTCAGGAGAGGTGAATTGAAAACATGGTATCATTTCTTGGGATGAAGTGACAAAAATATAATTTTATGATTTCATCAAATGAACATATGATTAACCCTTAATTTATTTTAATCTTGAAATTAAAATAAAATTGAAAAAACTAAGAAACATACATTTGAAATAATATTTTGAAGAATTTTATCTGACAAACTCAACTGAACCCTAAATTGTTCAATAAAATCATGACATAATTGATAGTAACGCCATGTAGACCATTAGAGATCAATATTCCAAAATGATTTCTATCCAATATAATTAAATTTATATGTCTAAATTAAAAAGTATCATTTAATTTAAAATTGACCAAATATAAATATCTTCCATTTTCAATAATCTTTTAGGAGAAGACCTAATAATATACATACAATCCTTCAAACATATCTACCCGAAATTTAAACCCCCTAAATGTTCTATAGAAGAAATTGAAGGGGAGATACTTTTTATTCTCATATAAAGGAACTTAAAAAGAATGGTTTTTGAACAACAACTAGAAGATGTTCATTATTTGGTTAACTTACATAGAATCATTATGTAAATATTATTCCCCACATACAAGAGTATGTAAATGTTAATTGAAATCTATACATTCAAAATTTCATTTTAGGAGACACTCTATTATTATTAGGATATATTCATGAAGTTGTTTTATAGTTTCCCCCATAATGTAATAGAAACTAACCACTTCTAGGTGTTTCATTATACAGGATTATATAAAATGATAGGAGCATGCATGATACGTCATTATGAAGAGATTTGATCTTTATTTCACCAATATAATTCATGGTCATGATTACAAATATTGTATATAACTCACAATAATTAGAAATAATATTTACTCAAATAAGAGTTATTTATAAGGTAAAACATAAAATTCAACACCATTAAAGGAAACTAATATTTATAATCAATTTAATTTGGTGAGAAATATATATCTAAAACATATAACAAGATATTAATCATCGGTTGTGTTATGTGGACTATTCTAATAATCTAATCATTAGATTAACTATTCTTTTAAAATGCATATCATGGAGAGTTTTTTTAATGCTTCAAACGTATAATCCTATATCTAGTTCCATAAACAAATACTTCACATACTCACTTTGATACAAGATTTTAATTCCTAGATATAATCTTATTTATTTAAAAAATCAATAATTATTATTCCATCTCATTCATCTGACTGATCTTTTCATTTTTAACATTATATTATTGTATTAAAAAGTAATACTTATATTATATAAGAAACCTATTAATCCATATATACAATTAAACATCTCATGTAAATTAATTCACACATTTTATCCTTCTAATCATGTCATGTGTAATACTTTTCATCATTTCATGCATAAATGGAAATATATGAAGGGTTGTGCTCAAATGATTAGTTAGGAAAAATATACAACTAATTCCATCTTGGAATAAATATTATGGAAATAATAGGTAAAGAACATGAAAACATATCCAATAAGAAACATAGATAATGATATATCAAATAAAATAAATTAAATCGTTGATATTAATAATACATATCTCATACTAATGGAATTCATAAAGTATGATATAAAAAAAATGCTATCAAGGACTTGGGGAAATACATTTAAATTATATAAATACCACGGTCCAAAAATATTTCTAAAGTGGGAAGTCATGAACCAAATACCAAAATCATTTTAGTCTCATGAGACCTCTCTAATCATCAAAGGGTTATATAATTATGGGCCTCACCAATCACCTAAATAATTCCAATATATTCATTATATTAGTAAACAAATACCTTTAATAAAAATCTATAAGAAACATTTTTATGAATACAAACAGTGAAATCCATTTAATGAAGAATACTAAATATCAATACCTAATAAACCAATACTACTGGGTAATAATCATCAATAATGTCAATACATTTCCTAATGTCAATACATTTCCCCATATTTATAAAGGGATAATATGATCATAACCCATCTTGAGAAATAAGGATGATGGTCAAAAAACATACTCAAAATACAAATAATAATATTTATAGGAATTCACAAAATATTGTACACCAATAATTTTCCCCATAACAAAAAATTGATAACATTATCATTGATCATATATATAAATAATGTGGACGGTCAAAAAGTACATTGCTAACTTATAAAAATCATCTCTATTAGAATAATAATATAGTAACCACAAACACATTTCAACATTTCAAAAGAATATCAAAATTTATATATGAACATCATCCAAGGTTAATTATTTAAAATTTTATGTTCACAAAATTTAGAGAGATAAGTATGTTTCTTAATCAATACTTGAATAACATGATCATAATCCATCCAAAGAAAGAATGCAGGTGGTTTCAAAAGAGCATAACCCAATAAGTGATAAATATTTTCCAAAGGGATTAAGGGAAAGGAATTTATATCCATGTAATATAATGATAGAATACCATATAACCAAATCAAATTATATAATGTACACAATTTAAATGAACTATGTTCAAGAGAATAATTATGACTCAATAAAAATAAGTTCAGTTTCCCAAAATCCTTACCATTAGGGAAACAAGTAATACAATAACAAATTCAAAAAGGTATTATTATTAATTTAGTAAATATCAATAAATAAAATGATTATTATAATATAAATAAATGGGTAGTGAATGCACTATGTAAATGAAAAATTGTTATCATAATATATTATGTATCAAAGAATAAAATTTTATACACGAAACCCAGTCCAATTTGGAAAATCTTAAATAAAAACCCAACTTAAGGGATGTATTGTGATTGAACATAAATTAACATGATTTAAATATTATTCATGATATGATATCCCTAACAGGTATTATATACACCATTGAAATTAAATTTTTCACATAATACCAAACATTTCTCTACGATAATGATTTAACATAAAAACTCTTACATCTTATCCTGATGTCCACAAACATTCATGAACCCCTATATCACAAAAAACTATTGTGGTCACTTAATTTATAACCTTACATGTATCTATTTTTTTTAAATCATTAATAATATGCATCCCCTACTTGAATATTTTTGAATTTCATCATCGTGTGTTAAAAGTCATGATTTTTTGTAATAGTTTTATAATTGTTGTATCCATATTCATTCTTCTCAAAACATTTATACATAATTTGTATTTATGTTATCGTACTATGATTTTTTATAATTGTTTAATATGTTTCAAATTCATTTCATGAGTGTTTTAGTCTTTATACATGAAGATGAAATTTATGAAAAGAATTTTTTAGTAATTCTTAACAATCAAATGGTGTATTCTTAATTAATGATTTAAATATTAATATTAAATATTTATAAACCAAAAATAATAATTATGAAAAATTATATATTATATTATAATATTAATTATATTTACATAGTAATTCATTATATAGTTACATGGACTTTATTATATAGGTGGTTAAACGACCCAAACATGAACACACCTAGATTTAATGAATTTCCATTAGATTTTTTGGTTGTAATGTGATTATTCATAAATCATAAAAATATTATTTATAGTTTATTAGTTTAATATATAATAATTTTATGGATATAGAAGATGATGTAATGGATATTAAAATTTTAATATATTTGAATAACAATTCTCCTTCTTATTACACATATTATCAATGATTTAATTAATGACGAACATTTTTTAAATATTTAATTAAAAGATTCTCTATTTTTTTATTATTTAATAATAATTATATCATAATGTTCTTATTCATCATTTAATTTAATTTTTTGATCAATACTAGTTTTGAAACATTATAAAACAATACATGTTGCGTTGTGAAGGTAGTAATTCACCCAACACACGAACAATAATTTTTCTTCTCTTAAGGGATATCTTATATAAATAAAAAAATAGTAATATTATAGTGTACAAATTATAAAAAAAATATTTATATTATTTTGTAAAAAATAAATTTAAATTGTGATAATTAAGAGAAAATTCAATGAAATTGATAATTCTCATGTTGGGGGCTTGATTTTTCAATGGAATTCTCCTTATAAATGAAGGACCTATAATAATTAATAGTAACCAAACACATTTTAAGGTGGAATAGGGTTATAGTTTGGAAAAAGAATTATATTTCCATTGGAAAATATTAATGGCATGTAATCCTTGAAGTGGTGGATATGTTACTCTTTTAAAACTCCGTAGAAGGGTAGTTTTGGAAGCAACCCATACAATTTCAATAATGTAATGTTACTATTCGTTATTCAATTAACACAAAATGGAAAAAAATGGGGATAGTGAGTGTGGTTCAAAAATAACATCAAGCACAACATTTTTATATATATTTTATAGTTTTAGGTAATTTTTATACTCTTATATTCAACCCTACTTTACTTTTACCTTAGTTTATTTATAACAGGTTAAAGTGGATGCCCCTATTATTAATGGTAAAAAAAATGAAACAATGAGAAGAAGGATGGTGGGGTTTAGACAAAACAATTGTTCCTCAACAAAAAACCAACTGATGATAAAAAGGATTGTATTAAATGGATAAATTCAATTCATAATTTTCATAATAATGACCACCATATTCATACTTGTAAGATACATTGAAAAAAGGTGTGAACATATTGGAGTGATCTTGTAATGGCCCAACCCCAAAATCCTGGAGCTATTGAAATACTTTATTAAATTATAATGATTACAAGGAATCATATCCCAAATTACTGAATAGTTTAGAAGTTGTATATAATTAGATTACATACATGATTCCCATCATATATTCAGAAAATAAAATAATTCAGAGTAAGAGTAAAAGCTCAGCATCATTGAAACTCCTTCAAAGGATTACTCTTCATAACATGGGGAAAGGAAACATAATAAGGGTGATCTAAAATTATTATTAATATTAAGTAAAGAGTAAGGAATATTGAATCCCTAATAATTAATAAACATATACAGGTAAATAACTTATAACACATTCCATTTAAATAAATGGATATGGAATAATCAATATGAAAACGTAAATAACTAAAACACATGTCATTTAGTCAATAAACTGAGAGTGAAATGCATCAATAGATTTATCATATTAAAATATCATGGATAATAAAAATGATAACTAAAATATCAATTATGTAAATTTATAATTATTCGATGTTATATATGAGGCACAAAGAATATCTATACTATCATGAACTTTCAAAAGATGGTTTAAAACTAAATATAGAAACCTCTGTATTTTTGCCTAATTATTTCTCTCATGAGAACATGTCGATGCATCGAGAAAATATATAATCTATAGGCCCA
Organism: Viscum album; assembly: GCA_963277665.1. NCBI lineage: Eukaryota > Viridiplantae > Streptophyta > Magnoliopsida > Santalales > Viscaceae > Viscum > Viscum album. The sequence goes on along the minus strand of OY728148.1, from coordinate 1,344,742,351 downwards.
AACCTTAACATCCTACCTAGTTCATTTCTCATATAAAGCAATCAATTTTTAATAAACAACATGTATTACTAAATATCTAAATTAAATTAAGGATATGTATTTATTAATATTTCACCCAAAATAAAATAACTGTCAAAGTTAACATGGAATTCAAAAATGGCATATAGTTTCAAAAATAATAATATCTATATCCAAAGAATGTGGATATTTAAGGAAATTTACAATGAAAATATAGTATAATAAAGATATTTTTTCAAGAGAAATTTGACAATGATAAGATAAAGTGAGATTGCAAAGATGTCTTTTACACCTTGGGAAATTTCAATCTAAACAACTTGGGTGATATAATTCAAAGTGAAAATTAAGATACCATTATGTATGATTTAATCATGATATTATAATATAAATAGAAATTATATACACTATATTAAATTGAATTGGTGCATAATAAAAAAATAAGTCTCAATGGAATGTAAATTGGGAAAACATCCCTTACATTGTGTTTCCTTTTGGGTGAAACATCTATGGATGCATTTCATTATCAGTTTATTGACTATTTATTTTTTTTTCCTTTTGGGTGAAACATCCATAGATTTTATCATATTAATATAATGAATGATTTTCTTCTTTTAATATCTCATTACCTGTTTGTTAAAAATCATTCATTATATTAACTATTTATGGTGTTAATTTCCATGTTTTTCGAGTACAGTTTGACTTATTACATGTTGTTATTATTAATTAGATCATGATTTAATCATGTATAGAATGAAATAAATGATATAAATATAACATATAACAAGTGTATGTGTTTTTATAATAATCCATAATATTTGAAGATAAGAAATGAAATGCATCATTCATGGAGACGGTAGCTCGTACGTATGCATAAACACTAGTTTCATTTCTTTATAGTATCAAAAATTAAATTTTATGTATGTATATTATATATAAAAGGTCATATATATTTTATATATGTCACATATTTTTGTTAAAATCATTATTAATGAATTTTATTTAATGTGTGAATGAATCACATCGCTTTGAGGAGGTGATAGTCCTCAAATCCATAAATGATGTTATCGTATTAATAGCAAATGGAAAGAATGAAGGTTTGAGTTATATATGGATTGAAAAAGAATAAATAAATTATTAAAATCATATATATAATATATAAAATATTCCCACATCAATATTTCCAACCTTTAAACGTGGTAAATAGAAGAACGAACAACATCGGTTTGCAAGGTAGTAGTCTGCAGTACACACGAACATTGATTGTGTGTACCATTTTGTTGGATGTGTGTGAAAGCCTAAGTATAAATATTAGGGTAAAAACATATCTATATATTTAAGATATTTAGGTTATTATATTAAAATTATATAAAAATAACTGAATTTATTGAGAAGTAAATGAAATGAAAGTTATCATTAAAGAATGTTACCCCTTATTTGTGTAACTAATTTTGGTTTAGACCAAAATACTTCATTGTTTTGATTAATGTATAAATTGAGGATTCAAAGAATAGTGGAGGTATGTTGAGATATTATTTTGGTAGATTTTTAAAAAGATAATTTTCTTGATATGTGTGAAAATGTTAGAGGGGTGAGTTCGATTTTATAGTGGTGGATAAGTGACATTCTTGAAAATATAAAAAGGTAAACACTATTGATAGGTATCCCTTACATAATTTGACTCCAACAATGAAAATAATTAAAAACTGGAGTATATGGTAGAAATATGGCCATACAATATGGTTTGGATATGTTTCTATGTCATTTTGTTTCTTAAGTTTATGGTTTAGTCCTTTATTAATATTAATTTTACTTTAATAATTGTAATTATTTTAAACTATAATCACTAATATTTATGGTAAAAGAAATTTGATCTAATTATATAGTAAATACTATTACTATTAAAATTATAGAATAAATTTTTTCAAATATATATCACATAAGTGTTATATTTTATTTTAAATTTAATCCCAAGATGGGACCACAAAACGGGTTTTTCAAGAAAATATGTTCAAACATTTTCTGTATTTTTATATTCAAATCAAAGTGAAATATTTGCAGTGAATTTAATTGGATTAATTTATTCATAATTTATATAATTTTACTTTAAAATATGTTTAAAATATAATTTATCCCAATAAATAAATTAGACTAAGAAGCATGGTTGAAATAAAATTTTGTATTTTTACTATTCATCAAAAAATGAAACTTCACCGAAAAATTCCAAAAATCCACCTGATGATAATTTTTTAATTACACATTAAAAAATGAATTTTTTTACATATAAAGTTTAGTAATGTTCCAAAAATTAAATTTAAAATAAGTACTCCATAAAAAGGTGGTAAATTTATTTTATAAAAATATAGGTTTTTTATTTCTAGAATTTGGATTATACTTATCTTATTATTATAAAATCAATTGGATGAGTATTAAGAATATTTTTTTTGAGAATATAAATTATATATTTCATTGAAATAATTCATTAAAATTAGTTAATTTAATTTATTAAGAAAATTTTCCTTTTTATGTATAGAAATAGTTTTTATAAAAACATTTCTTATATATTCAATTGGTTTTGATATTAATTTCTATTTAATTGTAAACAAATGAATTCAAAAATATATTTCCATAAGTTAGATAATACTATTTTTAAAAACCAATTTAACAACTAGGTTATATATAATTATATTGAAAAATAATATATTGTTATTTCGGTAAAACATAGTATTTCGTGTAACAGAAACTTTTAAACGAAGTTGTTCTTGTGTGTAACACAGGATTACTCAGCATTGTGTTTCCAACAAGTTATTATAAATATATTTTTTTAGTGAAATATTAATTTGGTGTTGCATATAAATAAATATAGAGACAAAATTAAATTTATTCAAAAATTAAAAGGTCGTAAATTCTTCAGGTGTTACATTTCCCCCCCCCCCTTAATTAAATTATGTCCTCGCAATTTAATCATGGTCTATTCAATAGAAAGTTATATATTTTTAAATACTATTACTTAAAAAAAACATTATTAAAAGGGTTAATAACACACCATCCAAATAATAAGGAAAATTAATTATTAAGGTCACCACAAAATTGGGATTTCAAATATGAGAACATTAGTGAAAACTTATATATGGAAGAAAAATGTGACTATCAAATTCTGAGGGAGAGTGATAGATAATATGTCCAGCTAAAATTTGATGACACTATATCATATACCATAGCTATGGAAAGAATCATTGATATCATCAAAAGTGATAATAATATGTCAACAAATTTGGTTCAAGACCCTTTTCTTAGAGACAAGAAATTCATTCACCCTATTAGAATATATATAAATATATATTTATATTTTCTAAACACAATATTATAATTTGGTTGTACCTTGAACTACTTCTACATCATATATTATCATAGGTTTTGTCATATGGAGAATTAATACATGGTCTACTAAAAACTTACCCAAATATCAACATAAACCATTTCATAAATGGTTAACCACTCAAAATATTATGATCCAAGACTTTATTATAATATAAATGGTAGTTAGTAGTATCTAATTTACTTTACTTGTATCAATAATCTCTTTATAAAAAAAATATTTTTCTCAAAATTAGAAACCTGTTAAGGTTTATCTTCCCCTCAACCATGTTTCTTCCAAAATTAATATTTCTACTAAATCAATTTTTGAGGTTATCACTACTAACCAACACGTTATTTTAAATCCTTGATGGAATAGTACTACAGTAAAATTGTTATGCATTCCACAATACATATAATTAGTAAACCATCAAAAAAACTTTTACATAATTATTCAAGGATCCAAATTAAAGATAAAATTATTCATTCCACTTTAGCTATATCAATATCATAATATTTACCATGATCCCTTAGAATTATATGTGTTAGATTCCCCTAATACGTGGGGATTTTATTTTCAGAGTGGCATATTTCCTTACAGTTTTTACACTGAATAACACTATTTTCCATCCTCCTTGCATTCTAGTTTTTAGAGACCATTTTCATCTCACTTATAACAAACTCCAAATCCTATCAAAAACGTTCTAGGGAGAATCTTTCCACAGTTGTCACGTGTTGTAAAATACATCTGTACCATATTCTCATTATTTTTTATCATCTATTTATTTCCTATTATTCTATTTCTTCCCTTTTAAGACATATGAATTGTAGAATTATTTATCTATATTCATATAGCATAAAACTATTTCATCATATGATGAAAATTTATAATAAAAGAGTTCTCTTTAAATAATTTTCTTAAGACCATAACTAAAGTGATTAATCATTCATTTACTGTTGTATATAAAATCTGTAGAATACATAGAAAATCTTAAAAAGGTTACATCATAATATGAAACACTCTCTTCTTTTTTTCATTAATATAAGTAAATTATAATTCAACTAAATTTTTTAATCACAATGGATGTATTTATTAGAGAATGTATCTAGAAAATTTTTTCATTCCATGACTTATATTTTTACCTCCTCCATTATATTATAGATCAAGGACCACCAATGATCAGCATCACCATTAGGAAAATACATTACAAGTGTAACCTTCACCTTTTCACCACAACCCAATGACACTAATATCATATCCAAGTACTTAATTAATTTACCAGCCACCAATAGGTCTATCATACCACTAAATTATGGGGGTTTATATCCCATTAATTGATCCAACATTAGAAAGTCTCATTGTAGAATAGGTTTTTACATCTATGAAAGTTTATGTGTCATAACCTGATTAATATTCCCTAATATATGTATAACTTTCTCATTTCCAATACTACTTATATCGTCTTTCTCAGTAGGGATATCTCTACATTTCCCACGAGTATTAATACCATTCTTCCTTCCAGGTGCTATTTATAAACAATATTATATACAATATTAGATCGTAACATACAATATAATCCCGAAACAAGTGACAAATTTTTCAAAACATGAACCAATTTTACATAAATAATCTCATAGTAATAAATATGGTTTCCTTTTGGATATTATTACTTTAAAATCCTTTATAATGATTTGTAAATAAAATTTTAATTGCCCAAAAATTATCACTAAGAGTGTGAAAATAGGTGTGCATTAAGTCATGTTTTCTTTTACTAGGTTATGCTTAAGTTAGGCCGAACACAACTTTTCAAAGTTGTTTCCCCTAGGTACATATGTTCCAGAACTACGACCACTTATAGTATCTAGATAGGGATTTATTTCTAGGAATACCCACATAATATCATAATTACCATAATTATAGGATGTTCTTCTAGAATTTTAATCGAATTCTATATTAGGGTTATGTCCTCTAATCAATGTTTTCTTAAATATAGTATAAAATACTTATACTAAACATTCTCTAATACCAATAGTAACACCCAAACCCTGGAAACACAGATCCATTGCACTACTTTATTAAATTGGAATTATTACAACGAATCTAACACTGAAGAACCGAACAATTTATAATTTTTTGAAAACTAGAATACATATATTATACCAATAACTCATAGGGAAAATATAATAAATCATAAAAAAAAGAAAAATCAATTAATCCATGAAATTCATTCAATGGATTTCTCTTCATAACCTAGTGAAATGAAACATATTAAGGGTGAGATTAAATGATCATTAAGGGTAATTAATGTGGAAAAAATAATGAATAAATAATAAAAAATAAACATTTAATGGTAAATATTTGATAACACATTCCATTTAAATAACATAATAAGGAATAATCTATAAGGAAATGTAAATAAATTAAACACATGCCATTTAGCCAATAAACCGAGAATGAAATGCCTATAAAGATTTTATCATATGAAAATATCATTGAAAATAACAACTATAACTAAAATATCAATGAAGGAAATTATTAATTATTGGAAATGATGTCTAATTCACATGAAAACATATATTGTTATGACCTTTCACAAGAAAACATAACACTATGGGTAAAAACCCATTAAATCTGGCCATCTTAATTGTCACTTGATAACCTGTCATTGCATAAAAGGGATATATAGTGTCTGGTCCACACCCATAATTTCTTATCCAAATAATTCTTCAAATAAATTAATCTATTTAATTGATAGACAATTTACCTTATCAAATATCTTTATTGAATAAAGGATACGAATTTATCAATATTTCCCCAAAAAATCAAATAAGTACAAAGTAAACACTGTATGTAAAAATGGTATAAGTTTTATGAATTAATATTATCAATCACCAAATAATGTGAAAATATTAATAAATTTCAAATGAAAATTTATTACAATAATGTTATTTTTTTAAGATGAAGTAAATAATCAAGAAAGAAATTGAGATGAGAAAGATAACCTTTACCACTTGGTAATTTTAAAGCTAAACTGATTGGGTGTGGTAATTAAAATTGTAACATATAATACCATGAATTATGAGTTAATCATGATATAAAAATAAAAACTGGAAATATATACACCACATTAATGTGAATTGGGTGATTATAATAAATAAAAGTCAATGGAATGTAAATTGAGAAGAAATCCCTTACCTTGTGTTTCATTTTAGGTAATCATCCTTTCACCTCATGTGTAATGGTTTTAAGCATGTTATTAACTTATAACAGAACCATAATAATGTTTATACTATCATATATTATCTCTTTCTAATATCTTATTACCATTATGTAAAAAATCATTCATTATTTTCACCGTTTCAGGTGTTTATTCACATGTTTTTTAGTGTGTGTTGACTTGTTACTTGTTTCTATTATTAATTAGATAATGATTTAATCATCTAAATAATAAAAATGATATAAATATTATATATAACTATTTTATATTTATTTATAATAATCTATAATATTTTGAGATAATTAATGAAAGACACGGTTCATGGAGACGGTAGGTTGTATGTACGCATGAACGCTACTTCCATTTATTTTTCTTAATGAAACTTAAAGGATATATATTTATATTAAAATTATAATTCAATATGTATTTCATATATTTTTCATATGTATATTAAAACCATTCTTAATAAATTCCATTAAATTTTGAATGAATCGTGTCGCTTTGACGAGTGGGTACTCCACATGTCCACCAACGATGTTATCATATTCCAAAAAAATAGAAACCATGAATGTATGAGTTAAATAATAATTAAATAACCTGAAATATATTATAAATATATTATATATCATATATATATAATAAATAAATCTTTATTTTCAACCATGAAAGCTGTTAAATGCAATAACGGACAACATTGGGTCGTGAGGAGGTAGTTTTTCATACACACGAACAGTGATTTTTTATCACATTTTGATGAATGTGTGTGATATTTTATGTCAAAATCTTAGCATAAAAACACCTTAGTATATTTAAGATACTAAATAAACTATATAATCCTAATATGAAATAATTTAATTGGTGTAGAATTAAATAAAACAATAGTTATTGTTGAAGAATGTTTCCTCTTATTTGAGAAACTCCTTCTAGTTTCTACCAAAAGAAATACTTGGTCTGATTTATATGAAAATACGAGCTTATAGTATGATGGGATTTATTTTGGGATATTATTAAGACTTATTTTAGATAATACCAAGGTATTTAGAGGTATGAATAAGTTGGATGGGTGAGTGACTTTTTATAGTGGACGAAGAGTGGAATCCTTGTAAATATAAAAAGGTAAACACTATTGATAAGTATACCTTACATAATGTGCCTCCACATTTAAAAACATATTAAAAACATGGAGGATATGGTAAAATTGTAACTATAAAATAGGTTTTGGTCATATTTCTAGGTCATTTCTGCACTTTAATATAAGGTTTAGTCCCATGAAAAGTTTAATTTTACTTTAATCTATGTAATTAAGTTTAACTGCATTCACAAATATTCTTTTTGAAAAAAAAGTTGGACATATTAGACATTATAAGTTATTATTATTCCAAATATAGAATACATGTTTCTAAATTATAATCATAGAATTGGTAGAAATTTATATAAATTTAATCCCACATAAGGGATGAGTAAGCCAGATTTTTTAAGTAAAAATGTTCAAAACATTACTATGTTTTAAATTCAATTTCAAAGTGAAATTGATAAAAATATCATAAATTGGACTAATTTATGTATAAATTATATTATTTTACTTTTAAACCAATTTAAAATATAATTTATCCTTGTAAATAATTTATATGAAGAAGTAGTTTTCAATTAAAATTTAGTATTTATCATTATTCATCAAAAAAATCAAACAACATAGAAAAATAAAAAATATATACCATAAGATACATTTGAAGTTACATTTTAAAAAATAACTTCATTTTGAAATAATAAAGATATAAAAGTCCCAATATTTTTATTTAAAATATTTTCTCTATTAAAAGGTGGTAAAATTTCTTTTATAAATATATCGGTTTATATATGTAAAATTGGGCTTATTCTTATCTTATTCTGATCAAATATATGGGATTAATATAAATATTATTTCATTTAATATATAAAATAAATAATTATTTCATTAATTTAATTCACTAAAATTAAATAATTTTATTTATTAATACAAAAAACGTTTTGGAGCCTAAAAATAATTCTTTGTGAAAACATTTCCTATATATTCAATTGGTTTTGAAATTAATCTGTATTTAATAAAAATCCAATAAATTTGAAAAAATATTTTCATAAGTTATTACTATTCATAATCACTAATGTAACAGTTATTTTAAATCTTATTACATTAAATATTAGTATTTTGATAATATATTTTTGTTCTATTAAACGTAGTCATGCATGTAACACAAAATATAGAACAAAGTCATTCTTGAGTGTAATATAATCGAACTCAGTGTTTTTTGTCAAAGATGATATTCTAAATGTTGTGTGTAGTGTAATATTTACATGGTGTTGTGTATAATAAAGCTGGTGAAAAATTAAATTTATTCCAAAATAAAAATATTATAAAGTCTTGGGGTGTTTTAGATCTATATTCTTTGGTACAAAAAGAGTATTCTAGGTTCTCAATTTTTTAATAAAATAGTATTATCCCATTCTAATACTACTCATATTAAGAATAGAATGAGATAATTCATTTTCATCTATATTTCATCCTTTCATCACCTTTTATTTGTAATAAGTATTTCTCCCTTTTTTAATCTTTATAGAGGGTTATTTTTCCCTATTTTATAGTGAATCTCAAGGACTTATAAACCTCAATGTTGGCCTAATGGAAATAAATTCCACGTTGCAACTACAAAGATATAAAATCATACCAAATTATCTCACTAATAGATAACATATACCTCATATATATCATTTAATTTCCCTCACTATAATTCGTAGAAAATAGAACTACTGGTTGCATAGCCTCCCGAGCATCCACCTATATAGGCTCTTACTGAAATCCAGTCTCACTAGTAAATGATCCTACGACCAAAGATAGTCCCATATCCACTAAATTACCTTTCATATTGGGGGTAAATATAACAAAAATTTATACCTAGATACATGAGATGAAGATTTTGGTTTGTTAGTTTAAGATAGACCATACTTAAGAAAAATAGCATACTATTGAGGTGCATCATCCGGAGAGCACATAGTCTCATCTGACCTCCTCTCGGATGAAAAGTCATTCCATTTGAAATAATTTGTGTAGCCAATAGAACCTTATAGGTTAAAATAGGTATGAGACAATTAATTAACAATGAAAATTGGCTTCTTCTTAGATTCCATAACATTATTATCATTAGAAAAATGGATAAAAACATTCATATTATGACAAGGCTTAGTAGTAAAATCAATATTTTCTTTTATAAAGATAATTAATTTATGAACATTGTATTTATTATTTATTAAAAAGTTTATGTTTGACACCTTATCATAATTAGATACTTATTATTTAAAATTTTAAAATAAATTTATTCAATAAAATATCTATATGTTTGAAAATATAATTTTAAAATAATAAAAAAAAGTTATGAAAAAAATGCATTTTTGAAAAAAATAACATTTTTATGAATTAAATTTAAAAATAATATATTATTTTCTTGGAAAATTATTTTAAGTGAATAAATTGATATATTATAAATAAAGAAAATCATATTATTCTTTCAAGTAAATATAATATCAAATATCCCTATATAATACTTGATTCAAAGAAAAGTCTCAATGTAGTTTTTTATTAATGTATTGTTTTAATTTGTTCTAAAAATAATGGAAATAAGATTTATAAGATAATATTATATTTTAAAATGCATACTTTTATTTCATTGTTATGTATTTGATTACCTAAAAGTTTTTTATATATTATATATCATTTTTATATAATGATAATGTCATGAAAATTAAATGTTTTACAGAAACCATATTTTTAAGAAAAAACTATCCTTTTCAAAGAAAGATAAAAAAATTCATTCTGAGTCAATTTTGATATGATGATTTCAAAAATGATGTTCCTTTTTATTAATATAAAATTATAATTTTTATAACTTTAGTTTTTTAATAAAATCATAAAATATAATAAAAAAATTAATGGAAAATGAACATTTTAAATATTAACTTTAGATTTTCTTACATAATATCAATTAAAAACTAAATTGATGTTAACAAATTTTTACTATCAAATATAAGTTATAATTGAACATATTTTTCTATAAATATAAATGTGTATTTCATAATAGGAATTTTTATGAAAAATAGTTATCTAAACAATAACTGATTTTATTAGTCCTTATAAGTAAAATAATTAAATTTCATTCATATTAAAATTATCATGTATATTATTCATATATTTTATAAATTGGTTATTTGTAACACCCCAAGCTACTACGGTACACTTCTCTTTGAATAATGTGATAGCGTGTGTTGTACGCAACATTGAGTTCTAACACACCACAACCAATCAAACTATCCGTTATGAATAGTAATACCTACTTTTTGAAATTATATATATTTTATATTTCAAAATGAACTTCATTTTTGGATTCAGAATATAGAAGTTATCCTAAGTTGAATTTTTGGTATTTTTCTGAGAACATCCAATTTTTATAAATAGTGAAAATACTTAAATTTAACTTTTTTAATAAAAATAATTTATAGTGATAAATTATATTATTTAGTGGTTTTAAAGTATAATTAGAATATATTTTTACCATTTTATCTAATGGTGTTCATTAGAATTAATTTCACTTTGAAATTGGACATAAACAATTGTCAATCTTTTGATATATATTTTTTCTTAAAAACACGCTATTTGTTATGACACTGGGAAAAAATTATAAAATTAATTAATGCAACTTATATGTTTGGAATTTTTTAAAATAGAACTCATTTTTGAATTCAGAATAACAATTATATATTAGAGTAAATTTTGGCATTGTTCTAAAAAACTTCAATTTTTGATGAATAGTGAAACTACTAAGTGGTAGTTAAAAAACTGAATTTTTCATAAAACATAATTTTACCGCTTCTGAGATTGTAATTTTGAAAATCCGAGAGACACGGTTAATATCAAGGAGTAAAATGTGGTTCAATGATATGAAAGTAATTTTTGGTGAATTGTAACTTTTTACTTTTATTTACCACAGTTAAAAGTAAATAGGGTAATTAAGGGTAAAAATGATATTAATATTACTCTAAAAGAAGTTATAATTCTATTGGACAAGTGTATCTCGACCAAAAACAACCTTAGGAATAAAATATTATCATTTAGGTCCACTTGGATTAGATTAGGACATTTATTATTATTTAATTCAAAGAATAGTTAAAAGAGTTAAAATCAATGTTTATTTACTAAAACATTTTTAATATAGGTATATATATAAGATAAATTTGATTGTAAATATTCATTAGAAATATAAAAAGATTTAATACATAATGTTATTTTATTTATAATTTTTAGACATTAAATAATTTAATTTATTTATGACACAATGATGATGTAGTAATTACCATAATAGTGAAAAATTAAAATAATTGATATTATAAATACCCAAATATATGTAATTTGAGACTTTTAATGAATTACACTACTTATCTAGGATAATATGACATTTTAGGATTGATTTAATTGACTTTTTTCGAAGTAATCATTCTATTATGATTTTTTCAAAAATCAACTATTGAATAGTGTCAAAATTGACATAAAAGAGTTTTTAAAACAAATATTATATTATTAATTGATATTAAATTCCTAAAAATCTAAGGTTCGGCCAAGAGACTTATATCATGATATTTTTATCATTAATTGACCACTTGGGGGTATCTTGGAGGTATATAGTATGTTTATTAAGTATATAATAGAAAAATACTATGTGACATGGTAACTGTCAAAATAATTAACTAAGAGTTAAAACATAAAGATAAGGCTAATATAATGACCCAAAACTGTCTAAATTCTATTGGTTGAGTGGTTTGAGACCCATAACCACCTTAACCTTTAAATAATCCTCTTTGGAACCATTAGAAGCCGAATATAAATTTATTATAAAATAATATTTCTAGCTTTTCCAACGGTTCCCCTCACCCCTCTTATAAAAGCGCACTCTCCCTTATCATTAACTCACACCTTCAAAGCCTTTCGGCTCGGCCAAACTCTACCCAAATACTCTCTCAACTTCCGTCACTTTATCATATAGGCATTCCTCTGGTAAGAAAGCCAACATAAGGATCCCTTTTGATCAAATCAAAAGGAAGAACCCAAAGAAGAGGTAATGATTTCACCACCCTTTTTCAAGTTCCTTTCTTCTTGCACTTCTTATTTCTTTGTTATAACCATTATAAAATAATAACTCCAGTATATTATATATACATTGATGTTATTATAAACATTTTACAACCATATTTTAGTATTCTATTCATCCTTTGAATAACATGTCACCATACGTGCGTACGTACGGCTTACCGTCTCCACGTCGTGGTGTAATTGTTATTCAATAAATTATTATTTGGATGGGTATAATAATGATGTTTAATTCATGTAAATAATAAATATAACATGATAATGATTCTTTATATATGATATACCATCCAATTATATATTATTTTAATATCAAAAGAATGATATTGTCGCTCGTGCGTACGCACGGACTACCGTCTCCACGAACGCGATGAGATTCATTCTCTATCATATTAATTAAAGTATAATTATAATTTGATGATTTAAAAATAATTTTTAAGGACTTTATATCATTCTAGATATGATTAAGATACAACCTATCCATGAAAAACACGACTTACGTAACAAAACATATACAAGAAAATGAGTAAGTTAACACCCGAAACAACGATAATACTAAGATATTATTAACAAATCAATGTTAAAAGATCATATATGATATCATATTAATGTATAGTATTCTTGTATAATTTAATAACAATTATTTCACTATTATACAGGAGGTTAACCTACCCTCATCCAAGGAAAAGTACAAGGTAAGGGGTTTTCATCTCACCCTTTATTCTCGTGAGATTCATGCCATATTGCCACTATTACCTTTTGTGTGGTGTATGTACTGCCCATAATTGTATTCTTTGTGTAATAAACATTAATTTATGTGTATTTACATATTCATTGTATGATACCTATTTAAAAGGGTGTATGTTTCGTATTTTACCAAATTGGTAAGGGTTTATTTCGAAATCTCTTCATTATCCGAGGTTGTTTATACGTAATAATCTACTGGGATTTCTTTATCCTCCACATCCATGTTTTTAAAAATGTCTTTCAAAACATTTTTACTATTTAATAGACAATGGGTTAAAGTCATTTATACCCTTATTTGACTTTATATGTTTTGAAAGGAATGTTTCCATCGTTTTCGAAACAAGTTACTTTTTATCCTTTTTGAAAAAATTAAGGTAAGAATGTCTTTATTAACTTATATGGTGGGTGTGGTTATTCTCCGCCATTATTACACCTTTTAAGATTCCTTCACAGGATTATAAAGATATTTTCAAAATAAAGGTTTTCTCTATAATTATGTGACTTTAAAATGATTTCAAAAATGGATATATTTATCTCAAATAGTTTTGATTTCATCTATGTCAACATCCTTTGATAAATTTTACACTTGTTTGAAGTTGATTTATTATGATACAAATATTCCATATTGTATTTAAGGTTTTGTGATATGTTTGACTATGGATGAGTTATCTTTATTCCAATAATGGTTTATGATTAATGTTTTGGCATTTGTTATGCTAGTTTTAATACGAATGTTTGTATTATATTTCGTCCTCTTTTTAAGATGAATGTGTTAGACTAGTATGTTCCGGGTTGGGGACCTGTAAATGTAAGCCCTCTGGGTTGGTGTCCGGTTATTAGAGGCACTCTGGGTTGGTTTCTGGTTATTAAAGGCACTTCGGGTTGGTGTCCGGTTATTAGAGGAACTCCGGGTTTATGTCTGGTTATTAGAGGCACTCCGGGTTGGTGTCCGGTTATTAGAGGCACTCCGGGTTGGGTTCCGGTTATAGTTTTTCCTTAGGCCTTGGCACGAGGCGTTGATAATGAAATTAATGTTCAGAATTAGGCATTCCATCATTATGAAAGTTGTTAGTGATATTTCATGTGGTTATTCTATTAGTAGAATATCCGTTTGAATATGTAAATGGAATTATTTCATTTTATTTCTACCATATTATGCTGAAGTTCAGGTTTAAAAGGCTTTTGTTTTAGTTTTATACATTGCCTAAAATGTTTTTGCTTATTTTTGAAAGTTTCCGCTATATTGCTTACCCTTAATGAGCATTTGAGCTCACCCCTTTTTATGTTTTATTATTCCCAGGATTCTAATAAGTGTAATGTGATTGATATGTAGGGTTAATCCAATGGAATAATGGCGTTCATAAAGATTATTTTTGTTGTTTTGTACGTCTTAAAGTGAAAATGTAACATTCATGTATGTGATCTATTTTTCCAAGACTGCTAAACTTATCGGTCCTTCGGGACTTGATTCTTTGTAATCAGGACAATGTATTAAAATAATGCACCGGCTATGGGTAACTGGGGTCGGGGTGTTACAGTTGGTATCAGAGGAAGTTTATAAATAACCTTGGAAACTAGATTTAGATAAACTCTGATTAGAGAACATAGCCCTAAGATAGACTTTGAGGATTAGTATAGAAGAACTTCTTAGAATTTTTTTATTGTAGAGATTTTGTGAGTTTTCTGAGAAATACATCATTGTCTGGATACGAGCAGGTTGAGGCAGCTCTGGAACAGATGCACCTAGGGGTAAATCTCGAAAACACCGCTTTAAGCTAGACTCAAACGGGAACTGGTGCATGACAACGGGCCTTGCTGCACTCTTGGTTACGACACTCCCGGGGGATATGCTTAGTATAATTCTCATTTTCTTTACAAACCATTATGAAGGGATTATGAGTATATACTTACTCAATGAAAACATTTTTATGATTATGGATTATATCCATAAACTGTTCAATTTGTGTTAGGTATTTTACAAGTTTGGTAATTATTCATTGCAATTCATAAACTGAACTAGTTTATGCTATTGTATAGAAATGGCACCCAGTAGAAGGAATGCGAACTCCCGTAATACGTATGATCCAAAGAGTAAGAAGGATCATATCTTTCGTGGTCCTATGAGAAAATTTAGAAGGGAAATAGTTTCCCACGTATTATCATCATATGAAGAAATAGTATCACGTGTTGATAGGATGATTAAAGAATTTTCAGAGTCCTATGGATTTGAAGGGAAGAAAGAGAAGAAAAGTATAGAAGAGAGAAATATGGATAAAGGGAAGAGCGAAAAGAAGAATTTTCCCATATGTGATAACTATGGGAAGAAACACCCCAGAACATGCCTGAAAGGAGTGGGAGTTTGTTTTAAGTGTAGAAGAAAATGGCACAATGTATGTGACTACAAGGGTAAGAAAATGGTTTCGAATGTAGAATGCTTCATTTTCAAGAAATTTGGACACTACGTGAACCAATGTCCCATTCATCAGACTATGCCACAAATGATGCAATTGGATAATAATCAAGTTATGATACTACCACAGATGAAGAGGAATGACTACTGTTCTTATGTTGTTATTTTAGAATTATTTCATTTAAGTGTTGTATCAATGATGTTCTGGAAATAAATAAAGATTGTACTGCAGTACTATTTAATTAAGGATTTGAGATTTTATGGTACTAAGAAATGTGACTCTACAGTGAGTTAATTTTTTTTGTAAATTACATGGTTGAAGGAAAGATAAACCTTAATAAGGTCCTAATATTGAGGTAGTGATTTAGGAAGAAGAGATGGTTGATTTTGGTAATTCAGGATGTTTCGGTGTTGTAAAAGAATATATGAGGAAGGTGTTCACATGTTATTACCTGGAAAAAAGGATCCTCATTTTGATTAACTTCGTTCTAAATTTTGTACTATGAGTTTGGATAATAGTATTTTGGATAAGTCTAATGGTTGGAATGGATTAAGTTTGAAAGGTTATTTTTTTGGATTTTTATAATAGGACAACACGCAGACCATGTGACGACCCGTCGTGTCGGACAAAGCTGCGGGAATCGAACCCACAACCATAGTGCAATTGGGATTTATCGCCTACCATTGTGCTATATGAAGTTCCTGGATTATATAATGTAGTTTCCTTACATAAAGGGTCTGATATGTGAACTATAAATTCATTATATTTGGAACCCTGTACGATTAGGATAAATAGAGTATTTTTGAGTTGTAATATGTTTTGGGGTGAAAGATGAGTTTGTGGTAGAAATTTATTAATGGATAAAACTCTAATTATAAATTCATTATATCTCCTTATGATCTTAGCCAGTCTCATAAATAAATTCCTCAACATTAATAAAAGGAACTTAGAACAAAAATGTTGTCCTAGATGGTACCTTAGATCATCACTAATTTATGGCTTTGGGATTATTGGCCTTTTCATAGCCATGTTCTCTACCACTCTCTATCATATAATTAATGGTCATATTTCTCTTCCATATCGATATTTTCCTACATGGAACACCTAGAATGTGTTATTTTCGGTAGTCTTCATACTTTCCACTTTTATTTAAATAGAGGCCTCATTAATTCATTTTTCAATGTGGGATTTCAACTAAGGTATTTTGAAATGTCTAAAATGTGTTATCCTAATACCATATGTTTTTTTGAACCGATGGTATTTTAAATCATCATAGATTGATGAATTTAAGGACCTCAATTTTAAACAAGTTTGTGATTGATGACCTCAATCACTACCTGTAAATATTTATGTTTTCCCACCAATTATATGTCTATAATTTCCACCAATTTCCTTCTAATCGAGATCCTAATTTTGTGGTGACCCTTTCATTTCTATTTTCGTCTTGTTAAGACTAAATTTTATTAACCAAATTTCTGATGTGGGGTTTTCCACAAAGATTTTTTCTATTTTCAACCTTTATTTTCAAAGAAAAATATCAAATTGCGAGAACACAATTTATTGATGGAGGGGAGAATGTAACACCCCAAGCTTCTACAGTATGCTTCTCTTTGAATAATGTGATAGCATGTGTTGTACGCAACATCGAGTTCTAACACACCACAACCAATCAAACTTTCCGTTATGAATAGTAATACCGACTTTTTGAAATTATATATATTTTATATTTCAAAATGGACTTCATTTTTGGATTCAGAATATCAAAATTATCCTAAGTTGAATTTTTGGTATTTTTCTGAGAACTTCCAATTTTTATGAATAGTAAAAATACTTCAAAACATCTTTTTTAATCAAAATAATTTATAGTGATAAATTATATTATTTAGTGGGTTTAAAGTATAATTAGAATATATTTTTACCATTTTATCCAATGGTGTTCATTAGAATTAATTTCACTTTGAAATTGGACATAAACAAATGTCAATCTTTTGATATATATTGTTTCTTAAAAACACGCTATTTGTTGTGACAGCGGGAATTAATTATAAAATTAATTAATGCGACTTATATGTTTCAAATTTTTTAAAATAGATATCATTTTTTAGTTTGGAATATCAATTATAGCTTAGGGTGAAATTTTGGCATTGTTCTGAAAAACTTCAATTTTTGATGAATAGTGAAACTACTAAGTGGTAGTTAAAAAACTGAATTTTTCATTAAACATAATTTTACCACTTCTGTGATTGGAATTTCTAAAATCATAGAGACATGGTTAATATCAAGGAGTAAAATGTGGTTCAATGAGATGAAAATAATTTTTGGTGAATAGTAACTTTTTACTTTTATTTACCACGGTTAAAAGTAAATAGGGTAATTAAGGGTAAAAATGATATTAATATTACCCTAAAAAATGTCCTAATTCTATTGGGAAAGTGTATATCGACCAAAAAAACCTTAGGAATAAACTATTATCATTTAGGTCCCCATGGATTAGATTACGACATTTATTATTATTTAATTCAAAGAAGAGTTAAAAGAGTTAAAATCAAAGTTTATTTACTAAAACATTTTTAATATAGGGATATACATAAGATAAATTCGATTGTAAATATTAATTAGAAAGCTAAAACGATTTCCTACATAATGATATTTTATTTATAATTTTTAGACATTAAATAAAGTAATTTATTTATGACACAATAATGATGCAGTAATTACCATAATGGTGAAAAATTAAAATAATTGATAATATAAATACCCAAATAAATATAATTTGAGAATTTTAATGAATTACACTATTTTTCTAGGATAATTTGACATATTAGGATTGATTTAATTGACTTTGTTCGAAGTAATAATTCTGTTGTGATTTTTACAAAAATCATCTATTGAATAGTGTCAAAATTGACATAAAAGAGTTTTTAAAAAAAATATTATATTATTAATTGATATAAAATTCAAAAAATCTAAGGTTCGGCCAAGATACTTATATCGTGATATTTGTATCATTAATGGACCACTTGGGGGTCTCTTGGAGTTATATAGTAGGTTTATTAACCATATAATATAAAAATACATAGTGACATGGTAAGTGTCAAACTAATTAACTAAGAGTTAAATCTTAAAGATAAGGTTAATATAATAACCCAATCCTGTCTAAATTCTATTCGTTGAGTGGTTTTCGACCCATCCCCACCTTACCCTTTAAATAATCCACTTTGGGGCCATTAGAAACCTAATATGAATTTATTATAAAATAATATTTCTAGCTTTTCCAAAGGTGCCCCTCACCCCTCTTATAAAAGGGCACTCTCCCTTATCATTAACTCACACCATAAAAGCCTTCTGGCTTGGCCAACCTCGGCCCAAATACTCTCTCAACTTCCCTCAATTCATCCTAGAGGCCTTGATTTAGTCAGAAATCCAACCTAAGGATCCCTTTTGATCAAATCAAAAGGAACAACCCAAAGAAGGGATAATAATTTCACCACCCTTTTTCAAGTTCCTTTCTTCTTCCACTTCTTCATTCTTTGTTATTACCATTCTAAAATAATAACTCCAATATATTATATGTACTTTGATGTTATTATAAAAATTTTACAACCATATTTCAGTATTCTATCCATCCTTTGAATAACATGTCACCATACGTGCGTACGTACGGCTTACCGTCTCCACGTCGTGGTGTAATTGTTATTCAATAAATTATTATTTGGATGGGTATAATAATGATGTCTAATTCATGTAAATAATAAATATAACATGATAATGATTCTGTATATATGATATACCATCCAATTATATATTATTTTAATATCAAAAGAATGATATTGTCGCTCGTGCGTACGTACGGACTACCGTTTCCACGAACGCGATGAGATTCATTCTCCATCGTATACATTCAAGTATAATTATCATTTGATTATTTAAAAGTAATGTATAAGTACTTGATATCATTCTGGATATGATGAAGAAACAACATATCCATGAAAAACACGACTTACGTAACAAAACTTATACAAGAAAATGAGTAAGTTGACACCCGAAACAACGATAATACTAAGATATTATTAACAAATAAATGTTAAAAGATCATATATGATATCATATTAATGTATATAATTCTTGTATAATTTAATAACAATTATTTCACCATTATAAAGGAGGTTAAACTACCCTCAACCAAGGAAAGGTACAAGGTAAGGGGTTTTCATCTCACCCTTTATTCTCGTGAGATTCATGCCATATTGCCACTATTACCTTTTGTGTGGTTTATGTACTGACCATAATTGTATTCTTTGTGTAAAAAATAATAATTTATGTGTATTTACATATTCATTTTATGATACCTTTTTCAAGGGGCGTATGTTTCGTAATTTACCAAATAGGTAAAGGTTTATTTCACAATCTCTTCATTATCCGAGGTTGTTTATACGTAATAATCTACTAGGATTTCTTTATCATCCACATCCATGTTTTGAAAAATGTCTTTCAAAACATTTTTACTATTTAATAGACAATGGGTAAAAGTCATTTATACCCTTAATTGACTTTATATTTTTTGAAAGGAATCTTTCCATCGTTTTCAAAACAAGTTACTTTTTAACCTTTTTGAAAAAATTAAGGTAAGAATGTCTTTTTTTAACTTATACGGCGGGTGTGGTTATTCTCCGCCGTTATTACACCTTTGAAGCTTCCTTCACACGCTTATAATGATATTTTCAAAATAAAGGTTTTCTCTATAATTATGTGACTTTAAAATTATTTCCAAAAAGAGATATTTCTGTCAAATAGTTTTGATTTTATCTATGTCAACATCCTTTGATAAATGTTACACTTGTTTGAAGTTGATTTATAATGATACAAAGATTCTATATTGTATTTAAGGCTTTGTGATATGTTTGAATATGGATGAGTTATCTTTATGCCATTAACGGTTTATGATTAATTTTTTGGCATTTCTTATGCTAGTTTTAATACGAATGTTTGTATTATATTTCATCCTCTTTTTAAGATGAATGTGTTGGACTAGTATGTTCCGGGTTGGGGAATGTTAAAAGAAATCCCTCCGGGTTGGTGTCCAGTTATTAGAGGCACTCCGGGTTGGTGTCCTGTTATTAGAGGCACTCCGAGTTGGTGTCCGGTTATTAGAGGCACTCCGGGTTGGTGTCCGGTTATTAGAGGAACTCCGGGTTGGTGTCCTGTTATTAGAGGCACTCCGGGTTGGTGTCCGGTTATTAGAGGCACTTCGGGTTGGGTTCCGGTTATAGTTATCCCCTAGGCCTTGGAACAAGGCTTTGATAAAGAAATTAATGTTCAGCATTATGCATTCCATCGTTATGAAAGTGGTTAGTGATACTGCATGTGATTATTAGATTAGTAGAATATCCATGTGAATAAGTAAATGGAATTATTTCATTTTATTTCTACCATATTATTCTGAATTTAGAGCTGAAGAGGCTTGTGTTTTAGTTTTATACATTGCCTAAAATTTTTATGCTTATTTTTGAAAGTTTTCACTGTATTTATTACCCTTACTGAGCATTTGAGCTCACCCCTTTCTATGTTTTATTTTTCCCAGGATTCCAATAAGTGTAATGTGATTGATATGTTGGGTTAAGACAATGGAATAATGGCGTTCATAAAGATTATTTATATAGTTTTGTACGTATGAAAGTGCAAATGTAACATTCATGTTTGTGATCTATTTTTCCAAGACTTCTAAACTGATCGGTCCTTCGGGACTTGATTCTTTGTAATCATGCCAACGTATTAAAATAATGCACCGGCTCTGGGTAACTGGGGTCGGGGCGTTACATTATTTATATTCATTCTCACTAATATAAGGTCTATGTTTTAATGGTCATACTTAAACAATTATATTTCAACTAAATATTTTTCGGTTTTGATTATATTTGGTGTCGCATGTGGAGAACAAAAAACACATTGACTTAAGTAATGGTAATCATATATTATGATATATGGATATTTCATTTTCCCCTATAAATAAATTTATTCCTCATAATATTAATTATCAATTTCTATAATAATTGTTCAAATAAATCTATAAGATAGGTGTCACTGATAATATGGTTCAGAATGAGGTGTTTGACTTAATATATTAGTTATAAACAGAAAACACGTAGTTTTTTCATCATGACATTTTAACCCTTATTTTCTATATTTCCACTTTTTCTAAAGGTAAAATATCTCCAAGTTCATTAAATTCATTTCTTGGGTGCTTTTTCCCATATCTCTTACATGAAGCATATTTAATCTACTTTTCTTCAACATCTTGGTTACCCAGATTTCATTGAGTTTCCAAAAGTCTCTGATTTGGTGATTTTTGTTTTTAACTACGTTCATGTTGTTAATACAAGTTATGGATAGTTGTTTTGGTATAATGAAAATATTTATCATTGTAGACCTTTTCTGATTTGGAAATTTTTGGGATAATTTCTATATTTCCCATCACATCAATTACTAATAGGGATCCTTTGAGGTTCAAACATTTCGAGAACAAAGTGAATTAACCTGAAATATGATCATTATTTGGTAATTTTTATAAATAATCATCAAAAAATTTAACCTCAATTTTCTGCACTTTATAAAACTATAAAAAATCGATCTATTGTTTTAACTAAACTTGTATCAGGCTAGGTTCATCCTATATCAATCTCAATTTTACATATATCATTCTTGGAGTAACCAAGGATAATTTAGTTGGTTTGTATTGTACATATTAATATAATCCTTGAAATAGATATCTAGAATGACTATTAACATTATTAAAAATATTCTTGGTCCAATAATAATTGAAATCCATACATTAAAAATTGAACATATTCATCCTTAAAAAATATTAATCATTCTAAAAATCATATGAACAAGTATTTAAATATCAATAACATATACTATAAATAAAATCCAATTCCCAAGACCTTTTTAATATATAGGATATTTACACATAATTATATTATATATAACACTATCACGAATAGTAAAATGTTTTAATCACTAGTTCATACATTCACAGTCAAGTCAATTTAAATCATAATCCTCAAATGAATATAAAATTCTCTGTGAATAATCCTGAATACCAAAGTTACTAACTACGATTGAATAAACCTCTACAAAATATAACTTCCCTTTATTATATCATAATATTTTTTGAATTAAAATTATGATTTGTCTATACATTAATCATGGGATCTCTAATAGGTATCCCAAAAATATATCCTTGCCATAAAATCAAAATTCAAGTTTATTGATCCCATTTAATATATGTCTCCAAACCCTTAATATAAAACTACTTAAGAATATTCCATATATATTTCATATAATCCTTATAAATTTTAGAATTGACTACTTTATCATTGATAAATATCATTCACTAATGTGAACAGCTTGGATTGATAAGATATTTAAAATATATATCTCACTACCTTAAGTAACAGTATTAATGTCGCATTTTACATTATCATTGGAAAATAATAAGGATCTCAACTATTTAAGTATGCTCCCATATTTTGTGATAGGTCATAGTGGTTTCTATGAACATACCATTATCATCATCATCATTTCTATGATCCAATTTCAAAAAAAATACTAAAACCAAGATGATTCTTATAATATCTAAAATATGACGATTAAAATATCATTATTAATATTTCATCCCTTATGAAAACATTTTTTATCACGTGGTACGTCCAGGTCTACCTATGATTGTCCTTGTATAATCGTAGTTATACAAGGAAATTTTTCTATTGGTTTATCTAATATAATTTGTTAGCATAATTCTTACAACCTTAATAAGGGTTTGTGATAATAAGTGATTACCCAAAGCATATCCATCGGTAGCGTGTAGCTAGGTTTGATGTCTTAGTTTCATTAATCATGAATTAGAGTTATGATTGGTTCCATAATCAACCAATACATATTGAGGTGACTGAACCTATGTCTATCTATTCTAAATAGGATCATAATTGCTTGTATCCTGATGGGGAAATGTTTTTAGGGAACTAATATAATCAAGAGTTTTTAAAAATTTGAGGATGTCATCCAATACCTAGACTTATTTTTAGGATTTTCACTAATTACTTCTCATTCAAATCCCAAAATAAAATTTCAGTATTACCCTAATATTAAATATTATACAATTTTTAAAGCATATTTATATGTTTCAAATTTTAATCAACCTTAAATTTTCAATCCTTATATTATCCTCCAATAACATTCTAACAACTAAATTTTTCTAAACCTTCCATTTAATTACAACTTTGACTCCACGATCCAACACTCCGGGATTTTTTAACATAAAAACATAAAATACATTATAAATTTAATTTAACTATAAAACTCTAGTAAAAAATATCCTTAATTACAAAATCAATGACAGTTATTTTATATCTTACAGAAAAAGGATCATTTTATGTTTAGATAATTAGAATATTTGGGAATATAGTAAATATATAATATCATGTTCTTGTACCATATAGAATTTTTTTACAATATATACGAAACATCTTAATTAATAAATTTTCCTCAACATCTCCCATAAATTCATTCCCACATTCTATCTTTATAAATATGTCACCTATTCTAATTTTCTTCATCACCCAGTGAAATAGAAACTAAAAAAGGGGTGAGCGTAAATCATTTGAAATAGAAAACATAAAACTAAAGTAATCATGAAATAAACATGGTATAAATATTCTAGTATTAAAATGTAAACAATATGAATCCATAATCAACATGAATTTGGGATCATGTTATTTTCATGATAATAATTTAATACATGGTTATCAATAATACTAATTTCATACTAATGGAATGGATGATGTAGGACAATAAAATCATGTTGGAAAGTCGTTGTGCCAAGAAAAATAATTATCATCAAGACCATGGTCATGTAATCTTACCAAATTGGAAATTCATACAATAAATACCTAATCATGTTTTTTCTCATGATACCTATCCATGAATCAAGGTACTATATAATTCTCATCCCCACCTTTCCCCTTATAAAGTCCATTGAATTCCCTATAAGAGTCAACAAGATAATTCACAACATTTCCTGAGGGAAAATTTACTAAATAAAAACATGATTGTTTGTATAATAAATAATCTGAAATAAAAATACATTATAAAACTATTTTATCAGTCAATAATAATCATTAATTTAAATACTTTTCTAGATGTTAATAAAGGAATAACACGTTCATAAACAATCTTGATAAATAAGGTGGATGGTTAAGAAAAACACAGTCAAATGTCCAATAATAATATTTTTAGGAATAAAAATATAAAATCACAAAATACTTTTCCAATGTTAATAAATAAGATCAAATGATTGTAACCCATTTGTATAAGAAGGTGGATGGTAAAACAAAAAATATTTAACTTCCCAATAATCACATGTATTGGTATAAAACTATATAGAATAGAAATACATGTCCCCATGGGAATTGAATATCATAAATTCTAGTTGTAAATAATCCAAATATTAATCTTTTAAAATTTTATGTTCATATCATATAGGGTAATGAGTATATGGTGAAGTCAATACTATAACATTAAGATCATAATCCATCTATAAGAAGAATTTGAATGAACATTACACCAGAAGTGTGAAATATTTTTCAAAGTGTTTTGTGGTAAGAATGTATGTCCCTATAAATAAATTAGAGAATAAAACATAATAGTATAAAAGGATAAAATGAACCCATGTTATATGAAATATGTTCAATATAATGATCATAACTAAATGAACTTATGTTGAATTAATAAAAATCTTTATTACTAGAGAAACAACTAAATCGATAGGCACATGAATTAGAAATTTTGATTAATATAGTAAATCCCTTAAATAAAACTATAACGATAAAAAAATTTCCATGGATATTTCTTAGATCCTAAAAATTATATAGGGTGAACAAAAGGTATTATGTCTCAAAGAATTAAAAATGTGTCCAATAAAAACCATTCAGGATTTTAATCATTAAATTGAAACCCCTTAAAATATTGGTCCATAATAACACTAAAGACACAATTATTAAAAGATGATTATTGATATTATCTCTAAAATAATCATTATTTTAACCTTGTAAATTGAATTACATTCTTAAAAACCAATATGTCACCAAGAGAGTAATTTTAGATGATTAATAGTTACCTCTTGTCCCAACTTCCTTGAATGAACTTCAACCTCATATATCACAAACATATATATATAAATAACATGGTTATTTACCATACTAATATATATTTCCAATAATTCTCTTCATAAATATTTACTTTCTGCATGAAATCTTCTGATATTCCACATCAGGTGTTTTTTCCCATAATCATTTATACTAGTTTCATAATAGTGGTGTCTGTATAAATTCTTCTTACAAAGACCATGATTACTTGGTGATTAAGGATAAAAATATTCATGTCTTAAAATTATTTAATATATTTCAAATTCATTTTCTGTTTTTAGTCTTCTTTATAAATAAAATTGATAAAAATCATATTTTAAGGACTATTAACAATCGCAGTTTTTTTTCGTAATTGATAATTTAAATATTAATAGGACATATTTAGAATGAAAAACAAATTATTATTTAAAAATATATGCTATATTTTACCAACTATTATTTTCTCACAATCATTCAAGATATACATTTATATTATTGTTCAAGAAGGTGGCTTAATCAACCCAAACATTAACATACCCTGATTTTATGAATGATTTTAAGGTGGATTTATTGTAATATAATTCTAAAAAAAGAATAATGATATTATTTACTTTTTATTAATGTAATATATCATCATTTTAATTAATTATATGAGTAATTGATGTATATTAAAATATTATTAAATTTTAATAAAACGTTATCTTTTTAGTACATCTGTTTTAAATGATTAAATGAACAATGATCCTTTTTACTCATATGATTAATACGTTCACATATTTTCATACATACACCTTAATTATATCATTAAATCAAATTTATCTTTTAATTAAATCATTATATCCATCCTTTTATCATAGTGAGGGAAAACTAAACATATTGCTCTGTATAGGTGGTAGTCCACATAACGTACAAACAACAATTTTTTTTCTAATGGATGGATGATATTAATAAATAATTAAAATTACGTAAATATAGTAACATTATATAATAAAAATAATACAAGTATCATTATATTATTTTGATGAAAAAATGAATGGAGATAATAATGAGGAAAAGCTAAGTAGTTGACAATACTCACATTGGAGATATGGTGTTTCTTTTTAAGTCTCCTTGCAAATGAAGTCCTTATGATAAATAGTTGTGAGATGAAGACTCAAGAAATGGGATAAGGTTATTGGGTGAAATTTCATTAATATTTTTAATAATAAATTAAATTTTTAGGTGATTATTAATGTATTAGAGATGTTATCCTTTTTATTATAGAGTAGAAGGGTAGTTTTGGGAGTACCCATTAAATTTTCAATATTGTATGGTTATTATTAAAGTTTTAATAGAAGATAAATGGTTGAAAGTGTTGGGGATAGTGATTTTGGGTAAAACATTACCTAAAAAACTCCTTTTTTATATAGTTTTCAATGTTTAGTGGATATTTATTTAATTTTAACTTTTAAACTAATTTACATATACATTGGAAATTAATTTCAAACGTTTGTAATTAATTTTAAAGAAAGATTTAAAGACTCAAACTGATAAAAAAATTTATAATTATAAATTAATATTTCAAAAAAAATTCAAATAATATTTCTAGTGGTCAGAAACGTTAATTTTAAAATAAACATGCTTAATCAAATAAAACAATATTTTAGAAAAATAACGGCTTAAAAAATTGAAATTTACATATAATATTAAATTATTTAGGATACTAATTTTAATAATGTAAATTAATATATTATATACCAAATAAATTATATGCGGATTTTAGGGAAATATAAAACCAAATATCTTTTAATAATACGTGATTCTACGAAAAGGCCAAATATTTTTTTTTATTAAAGTAACTTTTTAGTTAGTCCTAAAAATTCAGGACATAGGTTTGGTAAGAAAAATTAATATTTTAAAATGAATAAATTTATTTCAAAAATTAAAATTTTATCCCTAAAAATATTAATTAATCTTATATGTCATTATTATATTATTATAGAGACATTATAATTGCAGGTTCTATGAAAACCTTATTTTTCATTGAAATACTATCATTTATAGAAAAATCTCTAAAAATATGAGTTACTATATTTTGACTATATGAGTCAAAAAAAGTTAATTTATAATAATTTGAAATTATAAAATCTATAAATTTATTATTTTAATAAAATAATAAAATATTATAAGAACGATTTTTATTGGAAAATTAAATTTTCAAATATTAACTCTTTATTAGTATTATTTCATATGATTATCCAACTAAAATGGTTTTAAACGATTATTAATATCATACATAATTTATCATTAATGATATTTTCCTTGAAATATATAGGTTTATCATTATGTAGAATGTTTTTAGAAAAATACTTTTCTAAACATTAATCAATCTTATTAGTCATTTTATGTGCACTAATTTATTTTCATTCATATCAAATGCAGTATTTGTTTTATTTATAAAAATATTTCATATAGTAGTTACTCATATTCATTATCACTATTTCAGTTTCTACGCATTAGTAGTTCGACAAAAAAAATTATATTTTATCTAAATATATCTTGGTTTCCATTATAAATTGTTTCTGGTGTGGAAAAAACTATCAAACACATTGGATTATATAATAATTATCAAATATCAATATCTCTCAATATTATAGTTTTTAATTATATTTTTAAAAGAGAAAATTTTAGTAAGAAAATCAATGATGGAGGAGATTACCCCAAGTACATTTGTGGTTTGGAAATGAAAAATAATATAAAAACAATTTCCCACAACCACCACCATACGAAGGGAAAACTATAACCCCAACTGAAACCAATTCTAATAATATCTCCATTAAAATTTTAATAAAATCACCAAAAACCATTCCTGTAATCCTAAATAATTCATATAAGTAATCCAAATATAAACATTATCCCTCTTAATAAAAAATAATTTATGAGAGACTATCTAACAGTGAACATCCTCCAGTAGAGTCGCAAGAAGTATCTATAGTTGAAATGATTTGGAATGATGTGAGAGATCTAAGAATCTAGATTATTTATCATATAGATTATATATACAAAATAGAAGCAATATACTATCCTAAATAATTCATCGGTCAAAGGAAACTATTAATATTGTACCCACATAAGCGTAAATGAGATTAACCCTATAACGAACTTTTAAATGGAATAATATAACCATATCAGTGAAACAGAATCAGATCAAAAATATCACTAAAAACAAGCACAATCAGACCATTAAGAACTAGCTAAAGACTAATATGAACTAAATCGAGAGGAACTAGCTACTGATGAACTAGTATGGATGATAAAAAATAATAATAATAAATAGGGGAATATTATGGTAAAAAACCATAGAAAACAATAAATTAGATAATAATTACTTAACACTCCCATTCGATCATAATTTATGGAAGCAAATGAGATCATGGATGAAGCACTCAAATGTTAAATTATGGAAACATTATAGAAATTTCAATTTAATATTCTCCATCTTGAGGATCTCAAATAGATTCCATGGTATGTTATGTCTCTCATAGAAGAATTCACAATGAAGAATAGGATCTAAGGGAATGAGAGGAACATATTTGGATGAAGTTTTCTAGCCTTTATGACACCATTATTACCTAAAAAATATTAGGATCTAAAAAAATTATTCCAGGAACCATTACTTCTTCAAAATACTCTGGTAATTTTAAATCATGGTACCTCATTAAATATTATACCTCAGTCTATTTCTATGTATTTATAGGTTCTGAGATTCTAATCTCATTGGATTGGTGGTATAATCTACAAACTTATCTGTTGTATTTATAGATGGAGTGTTAAAATATGTCCCTTGGAAATTCTAAGATATTATATTTATAAAAGACTTATATATATTTAATATAGGGGAATATATGGTATTATAACACTCACCCATAATTTTTTGATGGATATTCCCCAATAAACATAATAAAATCATAAAAATTCATAATATAAAACTCCTGATAGAGTTTAGAGACCACATTGTCCATTTTAATATCATTAACTCCATGAGGAACACTTCTTAAAACAACTATAATATAAAAATATTAATCCATTAAGAGGAAATATCCTATAATGATATAGGTGTTTTATATAAATTTTAAGCCTTAGGAGAATATTTTTCAATAAAAATCCTATGAATAAGACGGATGGCAATAATTCTTGAAAAAAAATAACATTGCATAAGTGGTAATTTATTAAATTTTTGGAGAAGTATTCAGTTTTTCATGATTAAGAAGAAAATATTTTTCTTTGATTGTATTTAGTACATGTTCTAACACTTTGGAACCATTATTTAAGACCATGTCTTAAACATCCCCCAAAAATAGTGCTAAAAACATTCAATAGAAATAAAATATGTCAACCTCATTAAAAGATAAAGGTTAGTCATGTTAATTTCTAAAAATTTGTACTTAAACCATGAAAAAAATATAATGTTCCCATTGATAAATAATTACAATTAGATATTATATATCATAGGTAATATCCCAACAATAATCTTAAGAATATGCTAACATGAATGTTTACATGAGGGAGATTCTAAATCGGTAATAGTGCCCCAAAAAATGCTTAATCCCAAAATAATTGGGGTAGTGAAGAATGAGAAAGAGAGTATATTTTAATAATGAATCATTTATACTATATCAATCAAAAAATTGGTTATCCAAATTCATGTGGATCCTATGAAAACTAAACAAACCATTAGGGGGACTAAAAAGAATGAATTAATACTTATGAGAATTTAGAATATATAGAATATTTATACAGAAAATTGGAAATTAAATCATGACACCTAGAAAGAGAATTTCTCTATCCCATAAAATGACAATATTTTAGAATAATTGGTAGGTATGACTCACTATTACATTATTAAAGTATTGTTATGTAATTTTCAAGTACAAAATGTTCTATGGGATAATGAAAATATTGAATTTATATGCCCCAATATCACCATTTCTTATTGGAATAATCCCTTTAGAAGATTTATTTCTCAATGTACACTTTAAAGGTGTATTTTAAGTATATTTTCAGATTAAATTTTGGTCTATTTTTGAGTTATTCGTGTATTATTACATATTTTTAAAATTTTATACGGAGATTTGATTAAAAATAAAGAAACATACTTGAAAATAATCATTAAAAATAATATTACATTAAAATTTTAAATTTTTCATCAGATACTTTAAAGATGATTTATCCTTGGTAATATCATTACCAAAAAAGGCATTGAGGTAGATACATCAAAATTTTAGGTGATTAATCCATTAATGTGTAAAAAAAGGTATTAAATTATTATATTGTATTAAGTACATGTAAAATTATACAAGAGGGTTTTTACTGATTTTGGGTATTATTCTTACCCCTCCCTCTAGATTAATTTTGAAGGATTTAAATTTTTATTTTGAGGATAAGTTTTGGGTAGACTTTGTTGAATTGAAGAGGATATTTATAGCCCCATTAATGAATTAACGACTAAATCAGGAAGTATCATTCAAGTCTCTTTATTATACCTCTAACATAGTAATTGGGTTTGTCCTTCCTCATAGAATTTAAGGCATGCCACAATTCATAACCAATGTCTGAGGAAACATAGATTTTTTACAATTTAACTATACTACTATAAAACACCTTCTTGTATGACTTTCATTATATTAAATAATTCATATCATATATTCTTTTAACTAAAGAATATATTATTTCTAAAAATATATAACAAATATATTTTGTTAAAAGGGAACATTCCAAGTACATTCTTGTGATATGTATTCAACTACATCAGTATTTCAACAAGGAAATCAATTAAATTAAAGGGGTTATAAGCAAAATAGCTTATCACATGAGTAAACTATCCAACATATCAAATAAATGATACCATCAAACACACTAGTGTTAAATCTCTTTCTAAACGAGTATCTCTACATTATTAATGATTCACTACCATGGTATGAAAACACGGTAAATTAGTTTTTTCCACCTCAATCCCTATCAAATTAAAAAAACAGAAAATTTAAAAAATACAACTGTAAATAAAGATATTAAATTTTGGAATTCTTATTTATTTTCAAAGTATTCAATGCTAAAATGATAGGAAGGTTTATGGGATAAAAGTTATATTCAATATGTCATTGACTTCTATCCCACGTTTCTTATGGATCATACTTTTAACCTTAAAGGACAAGTAGAAAATTTTTATAATATAAAATTTTTTGGAACTCATTGTTCAAATATTCAATTGATTATATTTTAAAAAATGTAAAAAACTTTAGTTTTCAGGATATATATCAAAAATTTAAGAAATTCCTCAAGGGACTAAATTTTTTTTGTGAAATTGATTTTGTTTATCATATATATTTTATAATTCATTTTACAATTTCATTTTTAAATTCATATATTATTCTGGTAGTGGATTATATTTAAAAATGGATAGAAATGAAAGACACTAAAAATAATGGTGCTCGTGTTGTATGTGATATTTTTAATACTAAAATTCTTTTTCAGCTTGGAGTTCCCAAATCCACCATTAGTTTTAAATGGAATAACATCATAAATTGGATAATGGATCCATTAATAAGTAAATATGGAGTACACTATAAGACACCAATACCCTATAATTCAATGAAAATTAACCATATTGATTTGTTTAATATGTATATTAAGGTAATTTTGGAAAAAAACTATTAATTAAAAAAGGAATTATTTGAGTGGAATTTCGAAATCCATCTTATGAGATTATATAATAGGAAATAAAAAATACCCCTTCAGAATGAGAACATACATGCTGATTTTTGGAAAAATATTTCACCTACCTCTAGAATTGGAACACAAATATTATAGGGCTATGAGAGTGATGAATCTAAACCAATATATAGTGGAAAAGAGAGAAGACTCAAACTATAGAAAATCAATTAAATAAAAAGTTAAGATTTTGAATATTAAAAAATTCAAAGAGGGAAAAATAAGGTATCTCATGAAAACCTAATTCAATAGAATCCTTCCATACAATAGATCATGTGCATCTATAAAACTCAAGACCCACACTGATGCAAGATAAACATCATTCCATAATAAATGGTCTACTTTTGGTTACCAATGTATATCCTTTTTGTGCTCTAATTATTTTCATGGAAATAGAGAAATAATCATTCAATGTTAATGATAAAATATTTGATAAATTATAAATGACCAACCCACAATGTTTTGTGGAGGATATCACACTACACCAACTTTTTAACCAAAAAACTCACCACCAGGTTTTAACTCTCCATAACATTTTATTTCATGTTATGAATCTATTTATAATATTCTTACATGAAAAAGAAATCTTAATACATTAAGGGAACTCCCTAAGTTATGTTTTTTAGAGGTAATCATTGTATATTAGGAATATTAGATATGACTATTCAAAATATCTGTTTTTAGTATTTTCAAAGTTTTGTATCTATTTAATTTTTTTGGTTTTATTCATAAATTTTATTATTTGTTTGAATCTTGTGATACTTATTAGAATTTCTCTATAAACGTCAAATCTATTAAAATGTTAATAAAATAATTTTCTCCATCTTCCAAATTTAAATTAAGGATGAAATGAGTTTTTATTTAAATTTTATGTGAATAAAATTCATGTAATATTCATTCATATCTGAAACTCATTCCATGAAATGTTTTCCCATTATTTTAATCACATATTAGATTTGATTTTGAACCTATTTTGAAAATTTTGTTATAATTCACTATTTTTTATATTAAACAAGAAATATTATGATAACAACAATTATTAGAGTAATATAATAAAAACCATATAGAATTCATGGAATATATGTTTAAATTATTATTTAATTCATTAGATTTAAATATTATTTTAATTAAACACAAAATTTTAATCATTCCATTGAATTAATTCCCTTGTATCCCTTAACATCCATTTATAAATTTTATACGAAACTGAATTATATGAAAAATATCCTTATCTTTTATGATCTAGAATAGTTTCCATAATCAAAGTCAAATTCATGTTTGTAGTATGGGGAAAAGTGTATAAAATAATCACCTAGAATAATTTTCCTTAAATTAAAGAATAATTTTCTTAAAAAAATTGTATACAAAGTTGCATGAAAAAATCATGATGTGGGGATTGGAAAAATATTTTACATCTCACTGAAGTATTCCCATTTATGTCCCCCAATATTACAATGTAAAAATGACCCTCTATTTCTATTAAAAACATAATTATCAAGATAAATCGTGATTTGAATGCAAGGTGAAATAATTCTTAAAAGGGGTAGAGGAAATAAATTGACTCATTAGTATTTAAATTTAAAAGGGATAAATTTCCCATGAATGTGAGAGTATTTAAATGTTTTATCCTACACAGATTTATTAGAGGATCTAGTATAGAAAAATTTTGGATAATTCTATGGAAACAATATAATTAAGGAAAAATACATCTTATATTGGAATAATAATTCATCCACACCTAACATAGATTTTCCAAAGTCGACATCTACTTTAAATAGTGAAAAAAAATATAACATACTATTAAAATAGAGAAAATACTTTTTCTGAAATAGAATAGATAATATGAGTTGGTTATCCATAGATAATTAAAAGAAGTGTGGTTGATTTGGTGAATAAAAAGTTGAGGGAGAATCCATTATTTAAGGGAACTTAAAACCATAAATTGTGGTTATATCTAGAAAGGAACCTCCTCATTCGAATGCAACCATTTTACTTTTGAATCATACACACTCTACATTAATAGATCATCCCTGAGTAATACCTTGAGATATGAACTAATAAATAATACGTTGTGTAGAGGTGAGTAAATTAAGAAAGCTTATGGAGAAACTTGTCTACACATGTAAAGATAAAAATATTGATTGAAAATAATTCTAGAGTGATTAAGTTTAATATTTTTTGAAGGTATTGATAAGTCTATATGAAGTCCAGAAAGTCATGTGAGTTAATTGAATATAATTAATTTATAAAATGGAGTCATATAAAATGATGAGGTATCATATCTTGGGGATGTGATATTAAAATTGTAACTCACATTAGTTGGATACTTGATCATTTTTTTGTAAATGTTTTGAAATTCACTTTTCCAAAGATAAGGGTTTATGTGTAGTATGATTTATAATGAAATATTTTCAAACATTTTATACTGAGTTTCTATATTTTTAATCACACAATTTTGAGATGATTTTCTATAGATGCATAATTTTTAATTTTTAGAAATGATCTATAGTGTCATTGATGAATCGATTAAATTTTGAGTTTTAATAAATTTTTTGATCTTTGTGAATATTTCGAATACTTCATACACTAAATATATCATGTAGGATGTCTACTTTAGTTTATTGTAAGGTATTTTCAAATAATAAATGTGGTTTTTTTATTTTTCAGTATTCTATAGTTGTTGTAGATAACTAACCATTAGGTAATCATGTGGTCAATTGATTCAATGCCAAGAGTTATATGACTGACCGTGCCTTATCGAATTAACCATGGATGGAATTTTTTTCTTCAATATTCCTTAAGAAGAACCCTTACATCCCTTAATAAGATTAATATATGAAATTATTCTCTCTTGGGAAGTTAATAATTCAACTATAAGAATAAATCCGACTAATTATGTTAAAGGTTATATCGATATATAAAATTATAAAATGTCTCCAAGAAACCAAATGATGAATTTTTCTATAAGACACATTTCATTTTTATATATTTCATAATCACATGATTTATCATGTTGTCATATGAATTCAATGTCACTAGCCTACATCACAGTTGATCTGTTGGGTTGATATGTGGAAGGTTATATCTAACATTACACATGATATGTAAGGGTGTTGTAAGAAAAAGTATATGTTATTCAGTACTTGGTTAGTTAGAGATGTTATAAAGCCACCTAATGATCATTTATGTCATGCATAAATGTGTTATGAGGCTATGTAAAAGTCATTAAAATTATTGAGGATATAAAAGGTTTAATAGATAGATTACGGTACTATGTATAGCTTATCACCCTTTTGTAAAATAAATTTAAAGGAATCAAAAAAAGATGGAGGTGTATTTAAGGGTAACTTATAAACATTGAAAACTATATAATGGAAAATGAAATGTATTAATAATTACATAAGGGTACCACAAAGATTCCACAACCTAGGTAGGGGTCATCAATTTTTTTAGGGGAGACCCACTACTCGTCAAGACAAAGCTCTAGGATTCCATGTTAGTGTGAATTCCATAAATAAACTCTAAAACATTGAAAATAAAATAATATATAAATAAAATATGAAAAATAATGAAACTCAAGACTAAATTGGAAGCTGCAGATTTCATGAATATTTGAAGATTGAGAGTTTGATGGATATTTATAATGAAAAAATAGTTGAAGAAATATAATATTTTAAGGTCCATAGATATTAAATGTTTTACTATGGTTCTGATAAGTGAAAAACACATGTCTATGAGAGAAATAGGAGGCACATTAGAGAAGATTATTGGACAAGGGGACATTACACATGAATTGATGGATATTTTTCATTACATTTATTTTTATCATTTATATTTTAATAAAATATCTTTATTTTCATCATACTCACTCATTATAGTTACCATTTTCATGGAGGTTTAATCATTGATTGGTTATTAATTGGAATAAAACCCCATTATAATGCTTAAGCTACTAAAAATCATGAAATAAAACCCTTTCTATTATCTATTAATTGAAATTAAATTTTCATGTTGAATTTTTATTTTCATGTGAAATCATATGTGGTTTTTGTTTTATTATCATTATCTCCATCCTTGAATTTATTGTCTATATACAGTGGAATAGGCTCGAATTGGGTGCAATTGTTCTAAATGATTTTTAGCACATGTGAAAGAAGTAGTTGGAACTCGTAGATGTTTTGAAAAAATAAGACCCAATTGGGAATTTTCAATGTAAAAAAAGGAGGTTCCTTTTCAAAACATGTATAAAAAGGTGGGAGGGTAGACCAACATAAAATCTTAGTTTGGAATACTCTAACCATTATTATTATGTTAAGGGAGATAATTGAAGTGATTTTGGATTCTAGAACTTATCATCTTGGAAAAAATAGATAACATTAGAAAAAAGGTTATCATGGAAATATATTATTCCAACACTAACATGATCACAATATCATCACATTTTTATTTTTCAAATCACTATATTAAAAAAAAATTCAAATTCCAAACCTTGAATTGAAATATCTTTTCATTAACTAGTAAAAAAGTCACAATTAAATTTTTTTAACTCGTCGCTAGGAGACAACCATAGGTTTTCACAATAACTATATTTAGCCTAGGGAATAAATAATTTCAATAACCCCACAGTAAAAAGTTATCAACTGATTAGGCCCTCAAACCCATGAGATGCATATCAATTTCATTCTCTAGTAAATGGATTGTCTTAGAAAAAACATGGAACAATAGCGTGATCTGTTGCACAGAATATACACATAGACTAGCCTACACACATTATTATAGAATGCGTAATACATCCAAAATTATAATGAACAATATCATTCCTAATGATGTTTAATATTGTATTTTTATCATTTTTTCATGAATGAAATGTTTTTAAAGATATCACACTACCACTTTTCCCATATTTCTCCTCTTATATCTTTTCTTTGATCACCTCATTCATCTATCCAATCACTTTATATATTCAACAATAAATATCTCTATATTGAATTCAAAATTACAAAGTATCTATCTAAAATATATATTTATCTCTAATTTCATATAAATATTTTAATTATGAATTCATGTAAACAATAATTGTTTTCCTACTCAATTAATGTGTAGCGTCATGAATTTTATATTTCCCAATAACTGATTAAATCACTACACAATTTCCTCCTTGAAACTAGTTTTCCAATAATAAGAATATTTTTAATCACAATCCATGTACATATTCCATTGAAATGTCCACATTGGATTAAAATATCATGTGTTCAAATGGAATCAGGTAATTTTATAATGGAGGCTAGTCTCACAACTGATGTTTTACACATTCTTAGAGCAACACTTATTAGAAATACTTTTTTGAGTTTAGAAAATTAATTTTCAGTATCCAAAATATCATTTAGACTACCCAATTTACTTCCAAACATTTTCATAACCTTGATATCAAATAACATACTCCAAAGGTGAAAAATAATTTCACAAATTTACAAGAAAATTAATCAATAAATACTTATGAGATGTGTTTTTTAGACCGAGACTAGGTGATTTGGATGAATGTGATTCAAAACTAATTATTTTAGAGAAACTTCTTAAACAAAAAAACAATCATATTATACACAAGGGTGTTATTTTCTAGTAATGGAGTATAGTGTGTATTTATTTCAATCCAAATTTCATTGATCAAAGAGTTTTTAATACAAGTAATATTATATAGAATAGGTAATGGAGAAAGAAGAAATGATAATGGAGAATGTAAAAAGGAAGAGAATGATATTTATAAGAGAAATTCAATAAGTTACAATGGTGGAGAATAAGAATGGAGAAAATAATTTGGTGTTATGAAAAAATAGTGGGAGATTAAATGGACATAATTATAGCATTACAAGACATAAGAATCCAATTCATGTGTATCCTATTATTTTCTACACAGAACATTTATCATGTAGACTAAGAGTTATGGTCATGTTTTTTCTCACTTATTGGGTTCTGATTGAGTCTAGCGCTTCATCAAATCTATATATAGAATTCAAAAAAACCAAAGGGGGGTATTTTTGGACCCAAGGGTGTTATTTTATAGAAATGGATAATAGTTTGTGTTTTCTTCAATCAACATTGGGTTTATCAAGGATTTTTCAATACAATTGATCTTATAGTATAAGATAAAGAATATGTTTAAGGTGGTGAAGTTTCCCAAAGATTGCCAAATTTTTGGGCTTCAAAATTGGGAGTTTGTTTTTTGGAAAAAGGAAGGTTTTTTTCAAAGGAAGAACATTGATTGGGATTTTCAGGAGCAGTTTGTAGATCATGAAATATGGTACACAAAATGGGTAACTGCGAACCATATAGTGGGAATGGTTCATGGAACGAAAAATGGTATGTGGACCATGTAGGAGGAATGGTTCGTGGAGAGAAGGAGGTTTGCGTGAAGGCCACGGTTCATAAAAGTCAATCAATTCATGGGATGGCATGTCAATTGAAAAAATGAGGTTTAGAGGTTCACATAATATATGGTTCACAATATGGATTTTCATTAGAGAAAGCGAGATGGTAATTTATGCCTCTAGAAATAAATAGTTGTGGTACGCAACCCACATAAGGAAAGGGTTCGCGTGAGATGAATGGTACGTAGTAAAGGTGGTTCCGTATAAGATATTTGGTAAATATCAATTTAATATATTTTTCTAATATATTTTCTTATATAAGGAGCACTAATCCCTCATTAATAGAAGGGACTATGATTACTAATCTAGGAGGAATTTATTGGATTCTAGAATGCTTCACGCGAAGAGAACCCTAAAAAAAATAAATGGTTCGGAAGGAGGATTCCATAAGAGGAGAAGTGGTCAACAAGAGAGAAGTGGTTCATGGAAGAATCAGTCCGCTGAAGGAACTGGTACTTGGAGACTATTCACAGAAGGGGTTTTATGGGAAACAGAAGTCGGCAAAAGATAATGGTTCACGTAAGGCGGTTCATGGAAGGTGCTTTTCGGTAGATAGTTCGCTGAATAGGAGTTGGTCTTCATTGAATAAGTGATACGTAGAGGCAATATGAGGAGGGGGTTCATGATGTAATCGTAGTATGTGGTGCAGTGAAGTACACTGATGATGAAGGCTGGTACATAGAGGAAAAGGATGTGAACAAATAGTATACGGAAAAGTAGATTACATATGTAGGGGAAAATGAGACTTCAACAGAGAATCTATCCATAGTGGAGGATTCATTATTTAATTCCAACCCATTAAAGATACCTTAATGTAAATAAAATGAGTTCAAATTATTCCCAATGCATTTAGAAAGGGTGAGTCAATAGAAGTGATTTGAGGGACCTAGTTTTCTATCCCTATAACATTGTAAAAGAAGTGTACCTGGTGAAGAGTAACTATGCTAAAAATTAGTAATCCACAGCTCGTAAAGATTAGTGTACTTTGGTATGACTGAAAACTTTTCAATATGTGATCCTTAGATATAGACCATAATGATTAACCAAGTAAAATTTTTGTGT
This sequence comes from Viscum album, assembly GCA_963277665.1. Classification (NCBI taxonomy): domain Eukaryota; kingdom Viridiplantae; phylum Streptophyta; class Magnoliopsida; order Santalales; family Viscaceae; genus Viscum; species Viscum album. The sequence continues at coordinate 1,344,702,022 of OY728148.1, read as the reverse complement.
CTTCACTTTTCATGTGATGTTTTGTTTTATTTACTTTCTCATTAGACATGTTTAACAAATTCATACAAACATAGAAATAATATCCTCCAGTTTAAATGAAAATATTGACACCCTGATTCTCCCCTGCCATATTAGGGTGTTATGGGGTCCTTAGAGTGGTATCATAGGGTAGTGGTTGTTGGTGACAAATCTATCCATTTTTTATTACATGAATAAATCGGTAAATATTAGGGGTGTCACCCTCTTTTATGGGAGAAACTTCCATATTTGAAAAAATATGATGAAATATTATCTTAGATCTCTTGGAATGGAAGTCCTTTTTTACGACTGCTAGGTAATATAAGTCACTAATCCAAAAGGGTTGTCTATGACTGATGGAGACAAGAAAATCATTGATGATGATGCCAAAGAACAAAATTCCCTCACTACAGCTCTTTCTGATCAGATATATCTGTAGGTGATGAGTTATACTTCATCAAATTTAATGTGGGAAAATTTACAACTTTTATGAAGGTGACAACAAAGTGAAGGGGGAAAAATATAAGTCTATTACAATAGGATTGATTATTTGAAGATGAATCCTAACAAAAATTATGATACCTTTTTCAATCTAATTAACTAATTTGTTGGAGAAATATGAGGAATTGGTGATGACATAAAATACATTGATATCGTAATGAAAATATTGAGAATACTTCACCATCTTCTTAAAGAAAAATGTGTTATCATTTGAGGAAAGGGATCTTTAAAATCATTCTCTAGATTAACTTCAAAGAAGCCTAATGGAATATGAGATGAGAGTAAAACCATAAATTTCAATGAATCAAGTAAGTAAAGAAATGGAATTAAAATCCATGGAAAATCATGAAATATTTGGAGATAGAATTTATGAAGATGATGTGGAAGAATAAATTCATTCTATAATTGCCAATAAATTCAATAAGGGAAAAAATTATTATCCAAGTTACCTAGGCCTTTTTTATGTATAAGAGTTGGGAACATTTCCTCTCTATGAACTATAAATTTCGATGATGAATAATGTGATGTCGAAGACATGTAGAAGCCTCAGAAAAGGTTTTTTTAAAAGGGATATTTTATGTCTGATAGGAAAATACATAGAAAGGTTTTTTCTATGAAGAATATGATGATGATAGTGAATTCTTGGAGGAATAATAACTGAAATTTGAATCTATAACCCATGTGTCAATGATGTCTACCATTGAAAAATTGGAACCATCAGGTATTGAAGCTAGAGGTAATTAGTGGACCACTGATGTCGATCCCAAGTTGAAAGTTATCCATGATTTTAGTAATCTTGAGAATCAATGAATGAGATGAAATAAAATTAATAATGAAATTGTGTAATATTCATCAGAACATGTTGATATCCTGTAAGATGAGATTGATCGACTTTAGGAATTAGTAAAGTAACATTCAACATCTTTTGAAATCACAAAAGGTATAGTTGAACTAATGCTCAGAATGGAAGAATAGGAAATGTTCATTAATGGACTTAAATATATATTGGAGGATAATTCCTAAAATAATGATGGTATTAAAGAATAATCTATTAATATTTTTATTAAACTTGAATGTTAATCAAGTCTTAAAGAAACAAAGAAGAAAATTCAGTTTGAAAAATTGACAGATGTTGAGCCACATGGGAGAGTTAAGAGTAGTTTTTATGGAGTAAAATTGTTTTGAATAATTAAATACCTACATTAATGTGGAATATATAAATTGTTTGTGATTCTGAAACATAGAATGTTAGAAGTAAACTGGTATAGAATAAAGGCATGATGAACATCAGACATATCACAGACACCAAAAGTCCAAAAAAATAAAATAAAATTAGACTGAAAGGATGATTGAAAACTACAGTCATATCACTCGATATAACAGATAGTCAAACTATCCTCTTATGTATGTTTACATGAGGAGGAATAGAAGTGAAAATACATTTACACTTATGAAATATCAATTCTGTGGCTATCTGGGTCAAACCATGTCATTCTATGAAGAGGAAAGGAGCTATGAAATCAACAAAGGATAAAAAATTCATATCCTAATTATTGTAAAATAAATAGTTTCTATTGATATTTTTTCATTTTTCTAACTTTGGCCATAAAGTTGTTGATTGCAGGAAGAGGAATGGTATGAAAAATTCATACAAAACTCCGAGAAAAGTCAATACTCATCAACCAGACGGTGTTATTATTATAAAAAGGTTATCTCCTCTGGAAGGAGAGTGTGAGTAAGATTAACCTATACACATGGAAATGATATTTGAAATACAAATTTATCCTTCACTGAATATAATATTTAATGGAAGGAAAACAATAAAATTGAAAATTCAATCTTTGAAGAAGTGTCTCTCAAAGATTCCTAGAACAATAGCACATGGATTATTAATAGTGGTTTCTCATCCCATATAATGGTAAATGTAGACCTGTTAAATAATTTCATGAGAAATGTTTTTGAAACAATGATATTCGATAATGATGGTGTATTGAGGATGAAAGTTAGTGGAAGTACTGAACTGGAAAATGGTGAGCTAAAGAACATTTAAGTTCATTATATATCTGGGTTACATCACAATCCTTGTAGTGTGAGTAAACTCCATGACTCATGAATTATAGTTCAATTCAATAAAAATAGGTTCACTATAAAAGGAATAACATGTAATTATATCATGAAGGATGTAGAAAAAATTGAAACTTATATTAGGTTAATAGTAAAGAAAACATTTTTTATATGACATTTGAAGAAGAGAACAACTTCTGGCACTAGAGGTTGGGTCACATCAATCAAAAAATATATGGAAAATATAACTAAGATTAATATTTTCGTGGATATCCAAAATCTAAATCATGAACGGGAGAAGAACCATGATACATTCATGTAAGGAAATTTGGACAGTAGTTCATATCACCTAAAGAGGAAAATAGAATAAAATCATCTTCATCTCATTTATATAGACATATGTGGTCCAATAAATATTTACGGAACTTATATAAAAAAATAATTCTTCTTTTTCATTCATGATTATATTATAATGTCTTGTGTGATGGTTATACATAGTTAAAAACAAGTTCTTGATTGAATGAAAACTTATCATTGAATCTCCATGAATGATATTGGATAAACAATAAATGTTTTGAGGTTTGAAAATGGAGGAGAATATAGTTTCATTGAGTTTGAAAATTACATGTTGTAACATGGAATATAGCATAATGTGGCGTCTATGAGAACTCTGCAAAAAAAACGGAGTTGTTGAGTGTTGGAATCGATAGGTGAACAATTTGGCCATAACTATGATGAATGAGAGTCATATCCCTCTCCATTACAGGAAAGAGGTTTTTCAAGATGCAGTTTATATTCAAAACTAAATGGGGCATTATATTGAAGAAACCCTATGAGTTATTGGATGGAATAAATCTCTCTTTGTAGTATTTTTGTGTTTTTGGAAGTAAATTATTTATCAGCATCAAAGAAGGATATCATGGAAATTACGGTAATGATGTAGATAAAGTAACACTCCTAGGATATTTAATGAATAGAAAATCCTAAAAATGATTCAATGAACATCTTGAGAAAATTTTGGAAAGTATTTATGTGAAGATCAATAATGATAAAACCAAAAACTCCCCAAGGAATTAATCTGATGATGTGATAGAAGATGTGGAATAATGTGACCATGGAATGAATCCAAATACATAAGTAGAGGAAGGAATAAAAACCACTCAAGATTCAAATCATGATATTGATTCATAAGAATAATCATAAGAGGAATCCATGGATAATGAAAATTCATCTGGACCTCATAGGAGAAACCGGATAGCATAAATTGATCAATCCAACATTATTAAGGATTGGAAATATCCTATAAGGATATGGAGAATGAGTAATAATGCACAATCTACATTCCTATCAGTTTTAGAACCATCCTCATTTGAAGAAGATGAAAAGGATTAATGATGGGTAAAATAAATGAATAAATATTTTGATTACATTGAAAAGAATCAAACATGGGATCTAGTTAAGATACCTAAAAAACAATTTGATTGGTACAAATTGGATTTTCAAAAATAAATTTGACAAGAATGGAAATGTGATCAGAAATAAAGCATGGATGGTGAGTAAAGGATATTCACAAATTGAAGGAGTTGATGTTGAAGATACATTTTCTTTTAGGGAAAGATTGGAGTCAATTAGAATTTTTCTAGTCATGGAAATTAAAAGGGGATAAAAAGTGTCTTGAATGTATTTCAAGACAGCTTTCTTAAATGGTGTTCTTGAAGAGGAAGTCGTCATTGAACAAAAGGTGGGATTTCTACTCGGTAAATATTAAATTATGGTTTTTAGATTAAATAATGATCTCTATTGTCTAGAGAAGAAACCATGATCGTGGTACTCTCGGCTGAATTGTTATCTAAGGAAGTTAGATTTTAAAATAGGAGGTGTGGGTCATAATCCCAATGTGAATAGTTCTTAGAAAGACCATTTCATGGTTATGGTGTGTGTAGATTATATTATATTCAGTGGAAGAAGGCAAGGATCAATGGATGAATTTTCTAATCACATTAAATCAGAATTTGAAATTTCTATGATTGGTGAGCTCGCATAATTTTTGGGGCTTAAAGTGATTTGGAGGAAAGACCACACATTCATTTCTCATGAAAAGTTTGAAAAATAGTTTCTGTATAAATTCAATATGCATGAATCCAAATGAATGTCAACCTCGATTAGTGTAGTAACTAAACTTTTATAGCATGAGGATGAGACTTCTATAGATCCCACCAGGTACAAGAGAATAATCGAAATCCTACTATACTTAACTGCAACATGGACATATATTGTCATTTCAACATGATTAGTAGTCTGATATCAAATAAATCTATAGGAATAACATATTGAAGTTTTTAAAAAATAATAGGTACATTCAAGGTACTCACAAGTGTTGATTATACTTTTCTGCAAGAAGAGGTAAAGATCTATCATCATATTTTTATGCTTACTGGGTTGGAGATGTGGTGGATAGAAAATCCACAAGTGGTTGAGAATTATTCATTGGTATAAAATGTCTGGGATAGTTGACTAATAAATAATAAATCACTTCTCTTAGAACTTATAAATATGAGTATATATATGTCATAATGTCTTTCAATCAAATGACTGGGATGAAGCAATAACTGACTAATATTGGTGATATGGTGATACAAACAATGGAGATTCACTGTGATAACAAGTGTGCAATTGAACTTATGAAGAATACTATTCATCATTCTCATACAAAATACATTGAAATCAGATATCACTTCATTTAAGAAAAAGTGGAACAAAGAAAGATTAAAATGGATCATGTTGGAAATGATGATCAAGTGGATGACATAATGACCCAGACATTCCTAGCACAAGTGTTTGAAAAACATCGGTTTATCCTCAGTGTTCAACCACCTCCCAAAGCATGAGGGGGTTTGAGTTGGTCCCCATAGCCCCAGGTTTTTAATTATTTTAATCTGTTTGTGAATGTGATGCAGGTTTATGGGGGAGATATGATCTAGGGGGAGTGCGTTTTGAGCTCCACCATGTTCAAATAATGGTCTTTGAGTTTATTTCAAATGGGTGAGAATGGATAAATTCAATAGTACATAGAATGTAAAATGGAGAAAATATGATAATGATTTTTTGGGTTATAAAATAAATTCAATCAGATATAATATGGGGGGAATAAGAAAGGGGAATACAATTTGGTGTGATTAAAAAACAATCAGAGCTTACATTGACCTATGTAAAGTGTTCCAAGACATAAGAATCCAATTCATTCTTATGCTCTTGTTTTCAACACCATTCATTTCTCACTAATACAAGAGTGTTGGTTGTGTTTTTTCTCACTTATTGAGTTTGATTGTGGCTAGCGATTCATTGAATCTATCTATATATTTCCAACAAACCCAAAAGGGGAGATTGTTGGACCCAAGGTTGTTCTTTATTGTAAATGGAGTATGTTTGGTATTTTTTGTCAATCCAAATTGATTTTATCAAGGAGTTTTCAATACAAGTGATCTTATATTACATTCCAAATCCGGTGTTTTTGGCGGAATAGTTTCCAAATGTTTGCCAAATTTTTGGGCCCCAAAATCAAGAGTTTGTTTTTGGAAAAGAATGGTTTTCTGCAACAGCAGTATGCAGAATGAGATTACCAGGAATAGTTCACAGATCATGAAATATGATACACAGAATGGAAAATTGTTAACCATTTAGTGGGAATGGTTCTTAGAGTAGAAAATGGAATGTTGGCCACGTAGGTGTAATAGTTTGTGGAGAAAATGAGGTTTGTGGGAAGGACTACGGTTCACAGAAGGGAATTGATTCGTGCGATGTAATTTCATTAATGAAAATGAGGTGGAGAGGTATATGGAAGAGATAGTTGGTGGTATACATATTCATTGGAACAAACGTGATGGTGATTTATGTCTCTACGAATGAAGAGTGGCGGTATGAGGGCTGTGTAGGGAAATGGTTCTTGGGAGATGCACAGTAAGCGGTAAATATTATGCCATATGGATGATTTAGTGAATCTATATTTATAGAATTTTACATATCTATTTTCTTATATAATGATCACTAATCCCTTCGTTAAGAGGATGGAATAAGATTAAAAATAAGGGAGCAATTTGGTAGAGTCTATAATAGTTTGCAGGAAAACAACCCCACAAAGGTTAAGAGGTTCACAGGGAGGATTCTATGAGAGGATGAGTGCTATGTGGAGGAGAATTGGTTCACGGATGAAGCAATATAGTGAATCAAGTTGTATGTGGAGATGTTCCTTGAAAGGGGTTTTGTGGAGAACTGATTCCCTCAAAGGAAAACATTTCATGTAAGGTGGTTCATGGAAGACAGTTTGCGATAGATAGTTTTCTAAAGAAGAGTTGGTCGACAAAGAAGAAGCAGTAGGCAGAGGTAGTACGTAGCGGTAGTTTTTGAAGCCCTTGTAGCACATGTTATAGGCCATTTCATAGAGGAACAAGGACAGTATGTGTATGAAAATTTTATGAACAAAAAGTACACAGAAAAGAAGATTACATATACAGGGGAAAACAAGACTTCAAAAGAGAATCTAACCATAGTTAATGATGCATTATTTAATGTCAATCCATTAAAGCTACCTTCATGTTGATAAGATGAGTTCATATTATTCCCAATGTAGTGAGAAATGGGGGTCAACAGAAGTGATTGGATGGATGAATTGTGTTACCCCAAAAAATATGTAAATGATGTGTGACTGGAACATAGTAATTATGCTAATGTTTTTTAATCCACAACTAGTAAATATTAGTGGAATTTGGTACAACAGAAAACTTGTCGGTGTATTCTCCATGGATATAGCCCTTAGAGGTGAACCAAGTAAATTTTTTTGAGTCTTCACATTTCATTTGAGTGTTTGTTTTTTTCAATTTCTTGTCATACATGTTTAGCAGGTTCTTTCCAACGTCGGAACATGATCCATCGGTTTACAAGAAAAAGTTGACACCCTGATTCACCCCTCCACTCTCAGTGTGTTCCGGGGTCCTTCATTCCCTTGATCTAATCCCAATTCTATATTGACATAAAAAATTATTGAATATTTATATGTGGTTTTTATTTAAAATCAAGAAGCTATATAAGTCATTTCTAGAAGGAAGCACCATGTTGAATGAGAGGAAGATAATAACTCACATAAGTCTCCTTGAAATTCCAGAAGTATTGGAACCTTCTATAATTATATATTAACTTGAGTTCCAATCTCTTCATATGATAATCACCCATATACTTATCTTCCTCTTTCAAATTTCATTCATCCATTAGACTATTTTGTTCTAAACCAACTTTTACATTCTATATATTTTATACACTTTCAATCATGTCCATACTAACTCACCTTAACCATTCATCACTGATAATCATCATTCATAGTATATGCACTGTCTATTCTAAATCAATCATGAAATTGGTGGGGGGAAATAGCTATATATCAAGGAGATAATAAGGTTGATCACACTATATAAGAGTGATCTCTTATTAATATCCCATTTTTTAGTATAATATCATGTAGGTCTAGGTTATTTCAATAGATAAAGGGGCTATGAATTTTTTCTATGTCATAGGCCATTAGAAATTTGTATTTTTTTTCTACTAGTGAATTTATTAATTATGATTCTAATTTATTAGTTATAAAATAGTTTATTTTAGGGTAATATTGGGGAAATAATGCTATAAGTCTGAGTTCATAACTAATCACATTTTCATTTCAACCATACATATAAAATTTTTAGGCATGTGGTTGTATAAATGTCATTAAGAATGAACTAAACTAGTACTCATTTGGGAAAAGATTTTCCGTATGGGGATTCTTTGTCTTATTATTGTGGACCTTGAATCCTTGAAAGTGTATCCTATGGAATATAGGATTTTGTTAATGTATTTAAATATTTAATTCTCCTTGTATATAATATAAGAGTATTCAGTACACAATATCCTCCCACAATTTCATTATAGAATTTATTAACCATCAAAATATTATTTCCTTTTCTTTGACATTGCCTATAACACAAACCCACACACACACTTATTAATGAAAATAATTATACATTTAAAAGTTATTCATGAAAATACTCCAATAACACACCCAAATTCATTTTATATTCCCATTCATTAAAAAAACGTTGATTATAGAGTTAATTTCCCTACTCGAAGGATAAAATTAGTGAATCCTCATCATAATTATTATTTATACCCAAGACATTTCAAATCATAATATTGCTCTGATTTATAGATCAAAAGTAGGAAAATCAATAACAACAATTTTTTGTTACACAATCAGTTTTTCATTCATATCACCTCTCTCATGGTGCTCAACTGGATACATTCATGATCACATGTGACCAATATTTCCATTCAGATGGCTCAAATAATTTTTATTATATATCTTTATGTCATTCCTTAGGATTTGTAGTAATTGGCACAGTGATCTAAAATATTATCCACACATACCAATTGATATAGGGTTTCACATACTCTAGCTTAAATATATCCCCTCTTATACACTCTTATGTCAAGTTCAACCCTACATAATTCCATAGAACCAATCATATTTTCATAAAAAACATGACATGTGAAAAAGGGTAAGTTAATTAGAATGACACTATCATGTGAAATAAAAATAAATCTACATAAGTTATTATTGACATTATAAATGATGGAACCCAATATCAGAACCAATGTTCACTATAACAAGAAAATATAAATGTATTTTTAATCATTCATGGAATTTAATAAGCATGAAAAAACACAACCTACCATCCTAGGATAAGAGCAGAACCATAAACCATATATCACACATAATTATTCTTAAAAATAAAATATATTATGTCATGTCCTCCAACCCCCAAATTACACCCCTCCCTAACCCGTAATTAGAGAAGGGAGATGGTGACTACATGAGTCTCATCTCCATTTGGCCCTAAGAGGGTTACTAGCACTGAGGGTTTAATAAAAATACATATCGGAGGCATTACCCTCTAAGAGAACATGTGTAAGAGTGAGATAAGATAGATACACCAATTAAAACCTACATTGAAATATATATATAATTAAATACCTCTTGAAAACATGCAATTATATATAGTATTATTGAAACTAAAAGGAACACTACAAGTGCCAATAGGTAAGGATGATATTGACTACGAAGCCCAAACTGCTCCTACAAAATCATCAGCTAGTAATATCCATCCCAATCTCAAACCTAATATGAATGACCTGAATATAGATTATATCTACGTAGGGTTATCATAATAGTATACTTAGAAGGATACTCCTTAGAGACTATTGTGTAAATGATAAATAGATCGGGTTAAAGTACAGTGAACAACGTACTAACATGTCACTAAAACAAGTATAATAAGTTCCCAGTCTAACAATGGATCACTCTTATAAACCATTACATAAAATAGACCATATAATATAAAAATGAAATATCAAGATTTCCCCACACCTGATTACCTTTTAATTTTCCTCCTTTCCTTGATGGTGCGCATCCTCACACATCTCTCCTCAAAATTAGACAATCCAAATACAATAGGTAAAGGCATCACAACATGAAACTCGGGTATCGCGACATCATATAATCTCATGTATCATCGCCATATATAGTATCCAAGTCGTTTCTCGGATCCAACACATATCATATGATATGTTTTAGACATCGGTTATTGTACATCAAGCTATTAAAGTCCATACCCCAATCTGATACCACAAACCATAACAGCCTATACGTTTCATGACTATAATAATCCTTTTGATAATATATCTATTAGTTCATGTCTATGAAATAACCACAAGATGTCACATATTTATAGAATCATATTTGGGAAACTAACCACCATGCATACTATCACAAGAAACTACCTTGAGAAGATAATAGGTATTTAGGGGTTAGTAATCCATGCATCCTTCATATGGGATATTAGGGGAAAACCCTCCTAGAGTCCCCTGGGTGTCAGTATCCCCAACCAAAATTGGGTGGGATGCATATAAATTCTCATAATATATATGTAATAATAGAGATAAAAATCATGATATGGTCATGACCTGGTCTTAGAGTAAACGGTATATAATTTCAATCAGGAACCTTGATGCCACTATTGAGACTATATATCTAATGATCACACCATAATTTTAAAGGGATACATTAATTAATTAGCTAATTTTTCTCATTTACTTATATTAATTAATATATTATCGATTAAATTAACAATTAAAATTATTCCACTTTACATTACATTAATCATTAGAGTAAATTACATTCCCTACAAGAATTATTCAAATTGATTCCATAGTCTATCAAGATTAATATCTTTTTATAATTTCAATTCCAATAACCCAATAATTGTGGGGAAATAATTTTTTATAGAATCATTAAATGAACTAGGTAAAATAAGAGACCCATCTTAAGATACCACCATGAAAAAACATGCCATAGAGTACATCCATCTACCTCAAGAAGTGTCTAAGGGATGTAGATAAAATAATTAACTCGGATATCAAGAACTAAACAGATTAATAAGCGATCATCCCATCTCTTAGCATCACAAAAACAAGTAATCTTTACTTTATCCCCTTCCATTATATCTAGTCTCATCCCTGACACACACATTCATATACTGATTCATTTCACCATCATAGGAATCAACTACTTCCACATCATTCTGGGCCTCCCCACCCATATCACATCATCAATCCCAAGCTCATCCATCACATCTTTATATCAAATCTTTACATACCCAGCCAATATTACAACTCAAGTAAAATATCACATCTAGTGCATGTTAAAAGTGTAGTGTGAAATAAAGAAGCACAACCAATAGGTAAATCAAGCCCCTACAACAATGATTCCATCCTTACCTAATAAAGGAGCTACCATGGATCCAAAACAAGGCTCTCGACCTTCTTAAGAAAATTGGAAAATGATTCCCTAACAATTATCTTAATCAATCAATCAATTGTTTATACATCTTGAATTAATTAATTCATTATTCCCAAGTTCCAACATTGGGAAACATAATGAATCAAGTTATAACAAGATATTAAATGTTTAACATGATCTCATCATTAAAACTGGCGTCAAAAAACATAGAAAAGTATTATTCTCATTAACTAGTACTTTTCAATAATATAAACATTCACAATAAGAATTAACGTGAATAATATTCTATATCAATTCCAATATCACTGATGAAAACATTTAATTAATTGTGTGCATTAAATCAATTAAAATTTCCATCAAATTACAGAAAACACCAGATTCATTTAACATGTATCTTCATTATTTTTTATCAAACTAATTATAAATTAATGGATTTACGTCCATTTCCATTTTTCTTCAAGGTCAATACGTTAATCAACAACATCACTATACATGCTAACAAGAATAACATAGATAGAAAAATATCTATAAAATAAATAGGAAACCTATTATCACAATATCAAAAAATGACATGCTCTTGTAATCCAATTCATTATTAATATGGATAAATCACTACAAGGTTATGTATGTTTCCATAAAAAGGGATAAAGAATGGTAACTTGATGATTTAATTTAAATAAATAGGATTATAATTGAACACCTTAACTCAGGGTCATCAATGTTCTTCACACATGAACTCACCAAGATCATAGATTCTGATCACCTCTATTGTAATAAGTTGAGTCACTCAAAGGTGACTGGCCACAACTACACCAAGAAACAATCAATAATTTTTTTAGAATAATGAAGTGAAACCCCAAATATTATGTAAAAAGAATAAAGATAATATATATTCATGAAATAATATGGAATAGTAGAAAGTATTTCATATCACCATGGATTGGGGATGGAAGGTTGAGAATTGATTCCCATAGAAGGAATTACCATATTCCTTAAGAGAGAATTGCAGATCAACTATAAATTGAGAGAGATACAGAGTCATAGGATTTGAGAAAACTGGAGGCACATGAGCATATAGAGGTTCACATCATAGAGTATTTTCATGGTGTGAAAGACTTTCACATATTGTGAATATAGGGTTTTATGTTCTATATAAAAACACATCACATTGTGCAATTCAATTATGATTTGATTCACATCGGGAAGAACCCTATGAACCAACCGCCCATATGTCGTGAACCTGACACATGGTGTGAAAACCATAGACATCATGATTTCTATAGGATTATAGATTTTAGGTTATGAACACTTCCAAACATGATCTTGTCCTCCTCTGAGAAATATTGTATTTGGAAACATGAAAAGGGTTAGACAATACTGATCTAGGACCTTATAGTGAATGTTGTTCAAATAATTCTCATCCCTAAGAATAAAAAGATAAAACTAGAGAGAAAATGAAATTGGATTCCTCTAAAGAGCCACCCCATGATTTACCTTTCATGGATCTCTCCATCAAAGGATCTCACCACCTCATTTGACGAATAGTGAATAACCACGCAATATCAACAACAAAATCCTAAACACTCTTATGGGGGAGATAACAATAAAATGAGAGTATGTTTGCCAATAAGAAATGAGAGGAATACATAACATAACCCAAAAAGGTAAACATACCCAAAATGAAATATTTTATAATAGATTATATAAATTTAAAATATATTATGGTGTTGACTTTTTATTTGTGACTCAAATTCATAGGTACTCCCACCCATACCAATGTGCTTCTATAATACCTGAACCAGTGGAATAGAAAGTTATTGTAACACCTTTTCCTAGAGGTCTTGGATCTCAACAAGCCACACCTTGAGGTTCTCTTTATCTCCAACATTTAACTCACCCCAATCAATTACATGATTAAAAATGAAGTTAATGGTGAAGTTGTGAAACAATAAAGAATCATGTTTTCGAATCATCTATGGGGGGAGTGTTATCCATTATTCCATAGAATTAACAAGATCCAACACCTTAAAAGTCTCAACCAACTAGAGAGAAAACATACTCTTAAGACCAATCCTTTACTTCCCATTAATAGGGATCACCGTAAAAAACATGGGAACCCAAAATTAATACTCTAGAGGCCTTTTATTATGATCGTTATAGGATTTATGATGATCATGTGATTCCTTCATCCTTGAGAAAATTACCAGTATCGTATCTATCTTATTCTATACAAGTTCCCACTCAAGAACAGTTACATCACTGATCCTAATCCATCATAATGGATAACATCAATGTTGGATATAAAAAAGCATAAAAATTAACCCTACTAGTGATTGAGTGGAGACTATTATTGTATATAAACTCAACCAAGGGAAGGTTCCCCATCCAAAAACCTCCAAAATATAGGAAACAATAGTTCAAGATCTCTTCAATATTCTGGATGGTCCACTATATATTATTGTCTATTTGTGGATGAAAAGTAGTGTTAATGCATAACCAAGATCTAAAACCTTTTTGGAGACCTATCAACACACTATATCTAAAATGAGGATCTTGATATACAAAACCTCTATCGATCTCAACTCCTTGATGGCTATATAGTTGGATGATTTATTCAAATGCCCCACTATCACACATGTAGAATTATTTTATCCTTGTGGGTTAGGTAATTTAGTAATGATGTTTATCATGATTTCCTCACACTTCCACTATGGAACATCTAATGGATGGATAATACCATAGGGAACTTATTACTCAGACTTCACCTTATATCAAAAGAAACATTGAGAAACAAACTCTGAAACTTCATGCTTCAACCTAGACCACCACAACTAACCTCTCAAGTATTTGTACATCATTTTCTTTCCTAGATGTATAGACAATGGAGACCTATGGAACTCTCATATAACTATCTCATATATAATTGATGGAATGGAGGTCCTTCCCTATAACAACACCTAACACTATATATCCTTATAAAAACCATCATAGGCATCATAAAAAAAATTGATCCCTCCAAATCTCCACCTCAGAATCCCCTAGCTATGACTCTTCCACATACTTCACTAATGAGAACTAAAAATTAATTTGGAAAAGTATCCCTATCCCGCTATCCTTTTCCATGTCTTGATTCATTACTGGGAGTTCTTCCATCACTCTCTAATAATCTCTAGCTTCATAAACACAATCATTACATGAAATTATGGTCAGTGCCGCAGCGAAAAAATTTACATGGGATTGCATATATGAAATATCAAAGTTGTAATCCAATAATAATTAAATCCACTGATGTTGATTCAAGTTCAAGTCAATCTTGGAGAATATATACCACAAGAACTTATGGTTGATAAAAAAACACAGAAAACTCACTGATGAGGTAATATTTCCACAACATCAAAGAAAACAATAGCCATCTCAAAATCATGGGTTCCATAATTACTCTCACAGGGATGTAAATATCGATGACCATATGATACAGTTAATCTATGAATCATTAAAACACAACCAAATAAAGATAAAAAACATAATAGGAAACCTTTAACTGAAATTCGTATGCTAAAAAACAATAGGCTCAAGAAGTAACCAACTTCTCCTTCAAGTACTTGAAAGATTCATGACACTTTACAGCCTATAATATAAAATTTTCCTTACTAGCCCACTCTTTCATAGGAGTCATGACCTGAGAGAAATTGTCTATGAACTTCATGTATTATCCTTCATTACCAAATAATCTCCACACCTCTACCACTACATTTGGGAGTTCCCAATAAAAAGCTGCTATATATTTGATAGATCCATATCTAATACATACTAGGACAAAATATTATCGGAGAAGAATACTTTGTGAGCCCAAAACATTCAATGTCGTGACTCAACCCATGTTGGGGCTTGAGATGAAACTACCCCAAGCCCACCTCAATAAGCCAGAGGGTGGCGACCAGCACCGAAGGCATATTTATACTCAATGAGAACATTTTAGAAGCACTTTTATGCACCCACATATCCATCAAGATGAAAAAGTGAAGATGGAATGATTAAAATATGTAATACATCTATAAATTAAACTAATCATTCATAACCTCAATGGTGTATAAGAGTACAAGAGTGTAAACTAGAATGTAAAGGGGTAAAATAAACACATAACAAGAAATATTTCCAAAGTAGAAAAAATAAGAAAATTAAACTACTGAGAGGTCCCCACATGAGATTCCCTAGCTATAAACATCATGCATGGTCCAAATTACCAAGTATGCCTATGCTTATCTGAATTCACTACTAACATGTCTATTATCTAAATAAGACACGACACATATGAAAATTTCCCATACATGGGTGAGTATATACATACCAAGAAGGACACCCCAAAAGATAAAGGGGGTGTAGTAAGAGATACAACCAGAATAAAAATATGGTAGATGTAATATACATTAAAAGATAATAGCTCAACCTTATCCAAGAGTGAAGGTAACATCACCCAAACACAAGGGGCTCAACATGGTGAGTAGATGAACTATACTTCGATTATTCACCACCTATAGCATGATATTAGACTCATCCAACCATGATAATCTAAACACGGAAAGAACATGGCATACCATGTGCATCTTTTCCTCTCCTGGAAGTAGAGAAACCAAATAAAAAGTGTGGATAAAAAAAATATATATATATATATATATTCAGTCAAAAGAATCTAAAAGTATAGAGTAAGTGGATATATATCTCATATAATATCTTAGGAAGATGATTATTCAATAGCTACAAAAGTCCATCAACAATTCCTGACATCTCATACATCTTCTCAAAAGTTACCATACAAGTCATGCCACAACTCATCCTTATGTCACACAGTCGAGAGGCCAAAAACGTGAAGTATAAAAAACAAACCCTAGTGCCTCAGGGGGGTTCCACTCTATAAGTATCCCTAGAGGACCTGCACCCATCTTTATGGGGGTTCCACTCTACTGTCAGGAGTTGTCATTCCCTATGCTGGTAAGGGGTTCTTCTCAATATGGTATCATACCCGCACCAATACCGATGGGGGTGGGGTTCCACTCAAAAGGTTGAGGACCCTCACCCGGGTGTGATAGGGGGTTCCACTCTAATCATCAAGGGCATGCACTCTATCCCATTGATGGGTTTCTAAAATGTTGAGGACTCATGCCCTAGTAAATAAAGGGGTTCCACTCTGGTCAATGAGAACCCAGACTCTACCTTGTAGGGGGTTCTTCTCAGAAGGGATAATTAAAATACCTTTTCCCATGTTGATGGGGAGTTCCACTCTAGAGGTCGAGAACTCCACTACTTAGCTCTACTAGAGGGTAAAACATAGTAGTCTTTTGTGATGATTCCCAATCATTTCTGTCATAATGAAATGTCTAAAATAAGAATTATTATATTAAAATTTTATGTCATATATCTAAATCCACACCTAAGTCTACCATTGTGTTCTATGTGAAAAAACACTCAAGATAGGTTACTGGCTAGAAAAACATATGAGTTCAAATGAAAAATATATTGAATGTTGAAGTGTCCTAAAAAATAGTTAAAGGGGTACACAACATGTGAGAGGACCCTCATGGTGTGTGTTCCTCCTACTCTACTTCATGTTCATTTCCTTGGCTAGCACATGGATCCCAACTAGGTAAGAGTAAATGTCCTACATGTGGACTACATGGTGTGTCCATGATACCCAGGATAGGGTCATGTCCTTCAATATTTTTCTCTGTTCTAGACCTCATGTTTGTGTACTAACCTTGTTCCCTTATACATGACCATGTTTCCATATATTCGGGTACACAGGCATGTATCTAGATGTGTGCTTCCACACGGTTTCCCACCCGTGTGATACATCACATGGTTTTTTCATCTTCATAAGAGGTACACAGTGTGTAATCCTTATCTTTTCCAAAAACCCTTACCAACACCATTGAGGGGATACAAATCATGTGTCCATCCTTGTACACAGCATGTATTCAGTCTTTTCTGAGAAATTCAAATTTTATTTCCATGCCTCAAATATGATCTCATCGATTGATTGACAATTCTATATCTATCTGAAACTCGTGGATATGTCTTTTTATTGTTGTTTCTATACATCATTCACTAGAAAATGGTCATTTTATTCATCAGAGGTCTGCCATACATCCCACATGCCTCTGCATGACCCATTTCCATGGATCTATACTCTGATCATTGAAACAGTCATCCAAATAGATTAATCATCCCAGATATGGTCTCAGTTCATTGATTCAAACCATGATTGTCAAGACAATGTGATTTTGGGGGCCTGAACAAGTTTTGTAGAACCCAAAAATGTCAAACCAAGACTTTAGGGTCCAACCAGTGTTAAACATGATGAAAACAGGGGTTAAAGGAACCATAACAAATTCTAATCGTTTTTTGCCACAAATTCTTGTCCTATGATTATGAATGGTGATACCAAGTTAGAAATCATTGAATAAACCATCTTAAATCTTGTATTCATGAGCATTCCTTGGCCGAAATTGGTTCAGATCCAAGAAAAAGAATGGATTTTCTCAATCAATTCAATCAAAGGGAATAAATAACCAATTGAAGATCCTAACTAGATATTGGATTGTTCTTCCTTATATAATGCACTTTCTAATGATTGAGAGGCATCATTACGTTCACTCCATAACAAACTTATTCAATCTAGTGTTTCACCATCATTCGATGTGATTCACCAATGGAAGTAGGAAGGAGAGTTTCATTAGTGATTCTTGGATTATTTGGCTAACCCTGGGAAATTTTCTATTATGATTTATTTGTAGGAACATTTTAGGTCAAATTATTTTAATTAATTAATTTAATGAATTAATTAGACTCACTAAACATATTTCCAATGAGTGGGGGATATGAACACCCCACACTAACCCATTTTAGGTTGCACCTAGGGTAAAAAGTGTGTTCCTAAATCAACCAATATCTGGGATTTTTGATATGATCTTATGTTTTATATTTATCCCATTTTCCTTAATAAGTTACATGTGAACAACATGAAATGTTTTTATTATTTTTATATAATTAATTCTAGGAACATAGGACCTCCAAATAGCTTGTTATTTTAGCTCTTATCATTGTATATATATATATATATAGAAATATTTCTAAATATTTCAGGGAAAAAACTCTGGTCTCTAGATCATTTTATCCTTCAATATATTCATCCATGAAAAGAAAAAAGAAAATAAAAAACTTGGGATACTGAGAACGCACATGGATCTCCTACTTCTAGGAACACTCCTACACATTCTCATACTGCCACAACATATGGTCTTAGGGGATGTTCCAACCACAAAGATACATATTCATTCAATCCTTGATCTCCAATGGGTTCTTTTCAAAGTTGTCTATGTCCTCGATGTCCATCTCATCCCATTCAATAATGTTCAATGGGTTATGTACATATCTACTCAATTGCAACATATGGAAGACATTGTGAACACGCTCCACCTCTGGGGGTAGAGTGAGGTGGTAAGAACCCTTCCCCCCCTCTACAGAATCTCAAATAAACCTATGAAACTCAATGATATCTTACCTCCCTAGATAAACCTCTGAAATCATCATCAAGGCGAGACTCTCTGAAAAAAAAATGTCCTCCCTATTCAAAGTCTAATGGCCCATGATGACGATCTATGTAATATTTATGTCAATTATGGGTCCTCCTCATCTTCTCACATATGGCTTGGACATTCACCAGAGTCACCTACACCATCTCTAGGCCCATAATATATGTCCCACTGATCTTTTTCCAGCACAAGGGAGGACAATAGGGTATCCCATATAGGCCCTCAAAAGGTGTCATGTTAATGGTATAGTGGTATCTATTGTTTTATGAATACTCTACCAAAGTAATGTTGTACTACTGGGTCTAGGAAAATTCAAACATGCATGACCTCATATCCTCAAACACCTAGAAATTGAGCTCATTCATCCGATTGATCTAGGGATGAAAGACTATACTCATCCTCATTGGGGTACAAAATTTCTCCCTCTGGTCTCTATACAATCATCATGTAAACCATATGTCACAATCAAATAAAATAATCTTAAGGAACCCCATAAATGTGAATGATCTACCAGGTGTAAAACTGCCCTAAACACTTCATTGAACTCTACTCCTTGATAAAAAGGAAGTGTGTCGGCATCATGAGTCAGCAATCAATCACCTATATGGAATCATGGTTGTTCAATGTGTGTGGAAGCCTTATCCCAAATTCTATGGATATTTCATCCCATTTTCACTCTAGGATCTTTAGGGGATGTAAAAAAACATGGCACAAACTTGGTGTTTAGCCTTTACCTGCTGACAGGTGAGGCACCAAGAGAAAAACTCATCTATACTTCATCTCATGTCGGACCACAAAAAAATCACTAAAGATATTATTAAATATTCTATAAATAGTAATGTATAGAGAGGGGGTGTGGAACTCTCACATCACCTCATCCCACATTGTGGCTTGGACTAGCATCTATCCCCAGAAAAGGATGACGTGGTTTTATCCTTCTGAATGTCTATCTGGTGAGTTTTATATGGATATCTTATCACAAAAGAACTTATAGTCTATGTATCCCTTCTCGGAATCTATCAGATTATATAAAAATGAATGATGTAACACCATTGACTATATAAAGGGTTCCTCCTCATTTTTCATTAGGGTGAGCTGTAAGGAGTCCAACATCTCTGAATCCTCCTACACTAAGAGATCATAGTACTTACTGTTAAGGAAATATGATACAACATTTACCTTACCTGGAGTATAAAATATCTTAATGTCATAGTCCTGTATTAACTCCAACCAATATCATTGTCTCTGGTTCAGGTCTCTCTATGTGAAGACATACCTGATTCTCAAGTGGCCTTAGTAAATCATAAAGCGCAGCCCTAGAAGGTAGTGCCTACACATCCTAAAGGTGAGGAATATAGATTCCATATATTGATTATGAGACATGTAGTTCTACTCATGGGGTCGAATCTACCTCTACATGTGTGCAATAATTTTATGTCAATGCGTTAAAATGCAGTCAAGCCCATCTCTTGAGGCATCGCAATACACAATGAACTCCATGCCTTCCTCTAGAAGTCTCAACACCGGATAACTCACCAGCCTCCACCTAAACTTCTCAAAGGCCCTTTGGAATTTCTCAAACTAGGTAAACTTCCTAGCTATCCATTTCTATGTGGTCAAATGGTATACAACTCTATATAAGTCTGTCACAAACCTCTTATAGTACCACCTGAAACAATGAAATATTCGCACCTCTGACGTGTTCTTGGGTGGTTTACAAGTAATCACTACATAGATCACTATTGGGTCCATGGATATGCCATGATAATAAATTAAATTCCCTATAAAAGTGAGCCTCATGAATCCCAAATTGGAACATTCTCAAAGAAAATCTAATACCATCCTCATGTGCTCCACATGCTCCTCCTATGATGAATAGTAGACGAGTATGTAATTGATGAAGACAACAACAAAACTAGTCAGTGTATGGTTGGAATACTTGGTTCATCCAAGACATAAACATTGTGGTGGTATTTCTTCAACCAAATGGCATCACTAGGAACTCATAGTGTCTGTAGTTACATTAGAATACCAAATTTGGAATATCAGTCTCGTGAACCCTCAACTGGTGGCATCTAGACATAATATCATTATTCAAGAAACATAATGTTCCTTATAAAAGGTTAAAGAGGTCATCAATCATTGGTATGGGGTAATTTTGATTTATCATTTTCCAATTCAAGTGACAGTAATCTACATCAATCCTCAAGTTATAATCCTACGTTTTCAGGAACAACTCCAGAGAATCTCAGAGGGACACATTGGGTCTGATAAACCCTATCTATCAAAGGTCCTTTAACTACACCCATATCTCCAAGACCCTATAAGGGTAAATCCAACTTTCCATACAATATATCAGATCGATTCCCAGATATAAGTCAATGCAAAACTCTATCTCCCACATTTAAGGTAGCCACAAAACATCCTCATGGAAGAAGTATATGTAATCCTTTATAACTAAAGAAACCCAGTTTATGGATGTTCATGTTGTACCAAAGGATATAATCACTAATTCAGGTGTGATGGGATAAAAACTCCTTCTTTCATAACCCAAAGTCTCTTCCATGAGATCTCTCTCACCAGAAAATGAAAATATTGTCTTATCAGAGTGAAGGCATCTGACTTGTCTGTGGTGACAATCAATCTGGGATCAAACCATGGACAACTAGTCCATACCCAAAATAATTTCATAGGGTTTCATAATGATGAACAAAAGGTCCCATTTTAACCTATCTCCACCAACTGATAGCTCAAACTACTGGTAGATAGATGATATAGATTAATCAATCCTAGTAGGAACCTCAAGAGGAAGCTGCTAGGATGGAACCATGAATGGGATCTCTAACTCTTTCACCATGAGTATAAGTTATTGTAATAAATAGAACCTATCTCAACTAATATAGAAGAAATTTTAGAAAACATAGATATTGTACCTATAATCATCTCATGTGCTGAATGATTGTAACATCTAAAGCCTACAACTGTCTATAGCCCCAACCACAAGCTATCTTAGCCTATTGTGGGATTCCTGTTGGTGGTGGTGGAAGGATCTCACAGAATTGTCCATCAATTATTGTTCCTCATTATTTTTCTCTAGATCTACCTCTCTGGTTACCACCCTTTCCATGCTTTGGAGATCCCTCATCTAGGAGATACCTTTATCATAGCAATCTTCCATCTATCTACCTATGCTACTCAGCACGTCTGGTCGGGGAGTATCGTGACATGGGTCCTTTCCCATCACAAGTAAATCACTACCCATATATATGGTACCCTATCCATATACATGTACTCTGACCACAAGCAAGATTATAATCACAGGGAGTTATCCTATGCTAATATCCTCGGGCCTATAGTCTTCTAGTTGTTGTAGATGACTCAACTCTGAGGTACCCACTAATAGATCTTTCAGTTTGGCATTCCTCTGATAGAAATATATTTGTCACCAGTGCATGCTCTAACACCATATATTATTTAAGGATGAGTAAGGTAATAATTCTATCTCGGATCTCTCTACGAAGTCCCTTCTCAAACTTCACGGCTCAGAAGTAGCCATATGAGATCATGTCAATAGACTACCGTGTAAGGTATGTGAGATTTGTTTCATACTCATCCATTATCATCCCTTCATGATACAACTCCAGAATCTCCTAGATCTGAATGAAGTGTAATAAGGATTTGTATTAGTCTTCATAGAAGAGATACTGGAAGTCCGTCTATGAGATTTTTGACTCATTGTGCATCTTAGTAACAAGGATCCACCAGCTCCTTACTGCTCCATGGAAAAATTCTATTTGTTAGTAAAACCACATGATCCATCGGGGTACAAACCGACATGATGATAAGGACCACTAACTTTAGAAAATCCTCTCTGGTTTGAGGATATGGATCTCCACTAAACCTCCAGATCCTCTAGAACATGAACTCATGGAGTATGCTAAGATTATGTGGATCTCTATCATGCTCTATTAGAATGATATACTACCCAAAAGGTGGAGGCTCATTAACCTTCCCACCTTGAGGAAGGGTCTCATGGGTTGGACCCTGAACTGTGTCCTTTTCACTCATCGGATCTTCATTACCATTGGTAAATAGTACCCTAACTGGATATCATCATGGAGGCATCCTGAAATTTATCAAGATGTACCATAGTTAGATGAGAATATATATATATATATATATATATAACTAACAAAATTGGGGAGCTGACTCAAGAAGGAATGTCTAAGAATCAATCCTATATAATGCATGTACCATTGATCCCTCAAGAAAATGTCTCAGTATACTGAGTTGACAAGAAGGTAGCAAGGGTCATAGTGGATGGATAAGTTGGATTCCCACACCATCACTAGACTCCCTTTCCTAAGAGCCACACATGATACACTTTGACCCTATTTCCATAAACCCCACAAAAAACCTCTTAAAGGGACTAGTATAAACAACATACCAATGAATGAACATACTCTGATACTTGTCTTTCATGACCTGAAAAAATTTGGGGCTCTAGCCACAACTACCCATGTCCGCCTCTATATGCTAGGGGTGCCAACCAACACTGTAGGCATATCTAAACTCAAGGAAGATTTCCCCAAAATAAATTTATACACACACATATCCATACCAATGAAAAATTTTATAGGGGATGATTAAAATATGAAACATAAAAATAAAGTAAACAAGGAATGCCTAACCTCTATGGTGTACAAGAGTATTAAAGTGTAAGAGATCCAAAACAAATGTGTGAAAATCCCATGTAGGGGTTGTAACGACCCAAAATTTCATTAATGGAAAATCCCTCTAGATCCAGTTAAATGTTTCTTTATGTTTTTATATGATGTCAACTTCTTTAGTTTAACGTTAAGATTTGTGACCGTTACTTTTATAGCCGTTGAACAGTGATCATCTGGGTAGTTTAAATATAAGGCTTTAACGAACCAATTTTCTACTCAGACAAAGGAAGCGATGGCCTCATCCAGTAGAATTTCCCCTTACGAATCCCATTTGTCGGAGCTCGGAAAGGAGGTGGCATCTTTGGGCTTTGCCCTTGACCAAGCCCAAGCTGAGCTTCATCAAGTCAAGCTCGAACGTGATCGTCTACGGGAAAAATGGAAGTTGATAGAGATTACCACTCGAGCGATGTTATCCGAGCAACCCCAAGAGTCTGTCACCATCGCACACCTTACCCTTAGGTCTTATGCGGCTATTTTAAGGGGTTATGTAACAAATAAGTAGCACCATGTTCATGTACATTATTTTTGTATATAATAATGAATATAATTTCTAGTCATTTTTGGTGCATTGTAGTTAGTTTTTAAAGTACAAATGATGTTTTTAGTTATTATTTAATTAAGAATTATATTTTATTAAATTAAAGGATTTTTGAATTAAATAATATTTTAATAAAATATTATTATTAATATTAAATTAATTTTATAATTTTATGAATGCAATTAAAATTTTTATTAAGGTTTGAAAGCCATTTCTGTCAAAACCCGTGAATTCTTTTATAAATGTCGGTTATTATTTTAAAAGTGAAAATTCACATATTTAGAAAATTATTTAGATAAAATAAATATTATTTTTGGAATCAGGACGTCGAAATTATCCAACGGTGAATTTTTCATAATTTTCTGAGACAGTCAAATTTTTGGGTAAAAATTAAATACCATTTAAATATATAATGTGTTTTATGACAACATAATGACCCAATGGTGATGTAATAAAATACCATAATCCCTATGTTCGGCCAATATGTGTTTTATCAATAAAATAATGAGGGTTTGGGTTTGTTTGACTCACTTTTCAAAGCATTAATGGAGCCCTCAAGACTTATTCAACACTTTGCCTTTTTAAAATTAATTTCCATGGGAGTGTGACTCACCTCCACATAAGCAACCCTAATTTTTTAATAAGTTCGGACCTTTTCCTTGTAAAATATTGTTTTCCTCTTCCCTTTTCCAGAAACCATGGGCAAATACCATGGGATGGTTTGTGGTTTGGATTATTTTAATATAAGGGGTCCCAAACCTAAATAA
This sequence comes from Viscum album, assembly GCA_963277665.1. Lineage (NCBI taxonomy): Eukaryota > Viridiplantae > Streptophyta > Magnoliopsida > Santalales > Viscaceae > Viscum > Viscum album. The sequence goes on along the minus strand of OY728148.1, from coordinate 1,344,676,934 downwards.
TAAAGAATTCTCTCACCTTTCCTATATAAACCCACCCAAGCTCCCACTTCCTCCTCATCCAAAGCCCTTTAAGTTCGTCCAAACTCTGCCCTACTCTCTCTAGAATCCTCTCAACGTGCCCCAAGCTCCCAAGAAGCCTCTCACAAGCCTCTCTCTAGCCTTTGGAAGCACACTTCCAAGTAAGGGTTTTTTCTTCCTTTCTCATTTTTTGTCAATTTTCTTTAAGTTGTTATTGCCCTTTTTATTTCATTTATGAATGTTGGGGTATGGTTTCGCACCTCCCCCATACTGCCCTCTTATTGTTTGAATGATGGGAGAACCCCTTTCTCTCTCATTAAATGCCTCCCATGTACACCCGTTACTATGCCAAAATTCCGAAAGGAACCTTTTTCTCCTCTTTTATATTCAAGCAATACTTTTGTATCATGAATCTAAATTCCTTTTCAATTGTTGGGACATGTATCTATATGACCTTCTTACTTTCCATTACATGTAAATATGATGAGGAACCCCTTTCTCTCTCATCATCCTTTTTTATGTATTCTTATGTCACGCCGTTACGCTGCCGAAATCACACCGATTTTCTAAGCCAATATCATTGTGTAGTGAATACCATGCCCATTTCTCCATCAAGGGTATTCACCTTTATGCACGTTTACTTATTGATTGTAAAGTTTCATGTATGAATTCCACATTCCTTTATCGTGGAATAAATGATTATGTTTTATGAATCCATGTTTTATGATCCATGTGGCACACTTATGCATGAAATGAAATGTTTAAGAAGGGTGCGCCCTGATAGCGCTCCAATGCATTGGGTAAAGTATAGTATCATGATACGTCATGTGCAATGAGTGTTGACTCATGCTAATTCAAGTGCAACGAGGGTTTACTCGTGCTTCAAGTGCAATGAGGGTTTACTCATGCTCCATGTGCAATGAGCCTTGGCTCATGCTAATTCAATGTTAAGTGTTGTTGCCACATTTCCATGTTATGATTATCATGCTTTATCATGCCTTTATGTTCATGTCTCTCTTATGCTCTATTGATATGCCTATTGCCTAACATGTATTGTACTCCTCATGTTATTCATTATGTACTCCCTTACTGGGCTTTATAGCTCACCCTTTTCTTATGCATGTCCTCAGGTTATCCCATGCAATGCTAAGTACGAAGGAATGTAGTGGTCATGTAAAGGAAGTTTTCAATAAGGATGTTGTATTTCAAGTTTAAAGTTTTTATGTAATGATCCTAAGCCCCAAAGACACTAAACCTCTTGATCTTCATTGTTGTATCAAGTGAAGTTTTATGTAATAAAGCATGTTTAAGTTGTAATAAAAAGCAGGGTTGTCATAGTTGGTATCAGAGGATAGGTTTAGTTATTTTTGGGATTAGGAAACCCTAGTAAAGCCTTAGATACAAGACTAAGCATAATAAAAACATCCCTAAGTTTTGGTAAATACTAAGTAAGTGGTTTATCAAACAAATACATCCCTGTCTGGATACGAGCAGGTAGAGGCGGCTCTGGCACAGATGTATCCTAGGGTTAGAACCCGAAAACACCGCTTTGAGCTAGACTCGAACGGGAACTGGTGCACGACAACGGGCCTTGCTGCACTCTTGGTTACGACACTCCCGGGGGATATGTTTTGATAAATTCACAATCTTAGTATGAACCCTTATTAAGGGAAAAATGCCCCTAAGAATATATGTTAGAAGGTAGATCATGAAAAGCCTAGATTGAATCCTATAGACTCATGAGTTGAAGAGATTAAAGTTTATTTACAAGTCATCAACTTTTGTCTTTGGATTACCCTTTATGTGTTACCCCTAACTTTCCTTTTATTCCAGCCAATGGCCGGTAATAGGAGAACTCGGGCTAACAACCGTTTTGAAGATCAGTGTGATGATTTTACCAATGAGATGCCCAATCCAATGGGAGCGGGAATCGCGAACTTTGTCACGCTTCTCTCTCATCTAACTCAAGTTTTGAATAGAAAAACTGGTCAAGAGGAACGTTCAACCCCCCCCTAAGAAAGAACAAGTCGCTATTGAAAGCTTCATGAGACAAAGGCCTCCTACTTTTAGTGGATCATCCGATCCCACGATTGCTGAACAATGGATCAACTCCATTGAAAAGATATTCTCCATCCTCCAATGCTCTGAAAAAGAGAAGGTTCTCCTGGCGGCTTATCGTATGGAGGGTGAAGCTGATCAATGGTGGACGTTGATCAAAAATACGAAGCCTGAGGAGGAGATCGAGGCTTTGGAAAGGAAGGTATTCCGGAAGATGTTTTTCGATAAATATTTTCCACGCACCCTCCGTCTTAAGATGGAAAGGGACTTCCTTTCCCTCAAGCAGAAAGATGAGGAATCTGTGGGAACGTATGAGGCAAACTTCACAAGGCTTGCACGATACGCTTCCGGCTTTGTCGTTACCCCCGAATGCAAGGTTGACCGCTTCTTTGGTGGGCTGAAGCCTAGCTTGCGGAAAGCATTAGCGATCCGTGACTTCGACAACTATGAGGAAATTGTCCGATGTGCCCTCAAGGTTGAAATGGAGATCAGAGAATCACAGGGGTATCATGGGGACAAGAAGCGGAAGGTGGACTTCAATGCTGGTGGTCCGATGGATAAATCCAACGGCGCTAAGAAATTCCAGCACCCCACTTGCCAAAAGTGTGGAAAGAAGCACCCTGGAAATTGCCTTAGGGGGACAAGAAAATGCTTCAAGTGTGGAAGAGAAGGGCACCTAGCTATTAACTGTCAGCAAGAAGGACCCGCGGCTGCGACGGAGGGGAGGAACGCTCCGTTCGAACCTCAACGCGTTGTTCAATGCTTCAAATGCAAAGAACTGGGTCATTTTGCGAATCAGTTCCCTAATCCAAGGGTTATCGGAGGCAATCAACAACCTCCAAGACAGCAAGGAAGAGCTTTTTCCATCACTTCTGCCGAAGTGAACCCCGACAACGAAGTGGTGACAGGTACGCTAGTTATTCATTAAAGAATAGTGAACGTACTTTTTGATTCAGGTTCTACGCATTCTTTTATATCTCAAAAGTTTAGTAGAATAATCCCTGCACCACCACAAGTCATGGAAGTAAAGATATCGGTGAGTACGGCAAATGGGGCAATCATTGCATCCCATGAGTATAAGTCCTCCCCTGTTATAATCTGTGGATTTAATTTCCCGGCGAACCTCGTCATACTCCCTTTGGTGGAATTTGATGCAATTCTTGGCATGGATTGGCTTTCCTTATATAGAGCCAACATAAATTGTCGTGAGAGGGAAATCACACTCCATATGGAGAATCGACCCCCGATTCTTTACAAGTGTCAGGAGGAAGATGAATCTCCTTTAGCTCCATCATCTCAAGCATGGATATTACTGCCTTATGAGCACGCATATCTGGCTCAGATGATTGAGTCCAAGGAAGAAACCACCCTTGAAGAAATGCCTATTGTGAGGGAATTCGCTGAAGTATTTCCCGAGGAACTTCCTGGTCTTCCTCCAAGAAGAGATGTTGAGTTCTCAATTGAACTTATACCTGGGGCGCTACCAATATCCAAGACTCCATATAGAATGGCTGTTGTTGAGCTTGAAGAGCTGAAGAAACAACTACAGGAGAATCTGGATAAAGGGTTTATACGCCCAAGTGCATCACCATGGGGTGCACCAGTCCTCTTCGTCAAGAAGAAGGATGGGTCAATGCGGCTTTGCATCGATTATCGTGAACTTAACAAAATCACGATAAAGAACAAGTATCCTCACCCAAGAATCGATGACTTGTTTGATCAGCTACGTGGAGCTCAATACTTCTCCAAGGTCGACTTGCGGTCGGGATATTATCAAGTAAGGGTGAAGAAGGAAGATATCCCCAAGACTGCTTTTCGTACAAGGTACGGGCACTATGAATTCATAGTAATGCCTTTTGGACTCACCAATGCTCCAGCAATATTCATGGACTTGATGAATAGAGTCTTTAGAGATTACCTAGATAAATTTGTGGTAGTCTTTATAGATGATATTCTGATATACTCCAAAACCAAGGAGGACCATGAGGAGCATTTAAGAACTGTACTGGAGACTTTGCGCAAGGAGAAGCTCTATCCCAAGTACAGCAAGTGTGAGTTCTGGTTGAAGGAGGTCTCATTCTTGGGCCATATCATCACAAGCAATGGGATATCTGTGGACCCCTCCAAAACAGATGCAATTGAGGGATGGCCGAGGCCAACATCGGTAACTGATATCCGTAGCTTCTTGGGGTTAGCTGGATATTATCGACGATTTGTGAGAAACTTCTCACGATTGTCCAACCCTCTTACCAAGCTAACTCGAAAGGGAGTAAAGTTTGCTTGGAGTGATGAATGCGAAGAAAGCTTCAAGGAGTTGAAAAGGAGGCTTATCACTGCACCTGTGCTCACTTTACCCACAAGTGGGGAACTTTTTGTGGTATTCAGTGATGCTTCGAAGAAGGGCTTAGGATGTGTGCTGATGCAGAATGATAAAGTGATATCCTATGCCTAAAGACAGTTGAAAATCCATGAGCGAAACTATCCAACGCATGATCTGGAGTTGGCGGCGGTGATCTTTGCCTTGAAAATCTGGCGGCATTATCTCTATGGAGAGAAATGTGAGATATATACTGACCACAAGAGTCTTAAATATATATTCACACAGAAAGAGCTTAATATGCGCCAGAGAAGATGGATAGAGCTCATAAAGGATTATGACTGTTCAATACATTACCACCCTGGGAAGGCGAACAAGGTGGCGGATGCCCTAAGTAGAAAGGATCCAGCAATTCTATCAATGATGAGAATTGAGAAGGATCCAATATTCTTAGACTTGATGAAGATGGACGTGGGAATCATAAAGAAGGGAACATCATCAATCCTTTCACAAATGATTGCTCAACCATCTCTTTTGGAAAGGTTAAAGGATGCTCAAAAGGATGATGCGAGAATCCAAGAAAAAGTGGAAGCTATCAAAAAGGGAAAATCCTCAGAGTTTAATGTTAATGAAGAAGGAATTGTGCGGTTTGGGAAAAGACTATGTGTCCCATCAAGTTCGGAGCTGAAGAAGGAACTTTTGGATGATGCACATAGTTCAAATTTCTCTATTCACCCAGGGAGCACAAAGATGTATCGAGATCTCCGAGAAAACTTTTGGTGGGATAATATGAAGAAGGAGATCGCCGAATATACATCAAAGTGCCTGGTGTGTCAGCAAGTGAAGGCAGAGAGGCAGAAGTCTAAGGGGATGATGCAACCATTGCCTATACCAGAATGGAAATGGGAGAACATCACCATGGACTTCGTCACTAGACTTCCAAGGACATCCAAAAGCAACAATGCAATCTGGGTTATTGTGGATCGTCTTACAAAGACTGCACACTTCATTGCTATTCGAGAGGATTTCTCTTTGGATCAACTGGCACGGATATATATCAGGGAAGTGGTACGGTTGCATGGAGTACCACTATCTATTGTGTCGGACCGAGATCCAAGATTTACCTCTAAGTTTTGGAAGAGTCTTCAACATGCTCTGAATACTGAACTGAACTTCAGTACGGCCTATCATCCTCAAACTGATGGCCAATCCGAGCGGACTATCCAAACACTTGAGGATATGTTGAGAGCGTGCTCAATGGACTTTAAAGGAGGATGGGATCAACATCTTCCCCTAGTTGAGTTCTCTTATAATAATAGTTTCCACTCGAGCATCCAAATGGCACCATATGAAGCCCTGTATGGGAAAAGGTGTAGAACACCGGCATGTTGGGATGAGGTCGGTGAACGTAAGCTGCTTGGACCAGAAATGGTCGAAGAAATGGTGGAGAAGGTGAAAACCATTCAGCAGCATATCAAGGCAGCCCAAAGTCGACAGAAGAGTTATGCAGATAATCGTCGACGAGACCTTGAGTTTAAAGTCGGAGACATGGTGTTTTTACGCATATCTCCGTGGAAGAAGGTCATGAGGTTTGGAAAGAAAGGGAAGTTAAGTCCAAGGTACATCGGCCCATTCGAGATTCTTGATCGTGTTGGGGCTGTGGCCTATCGACTAGCACTTCCACCTACTATGGCCAAGGTGCATGATGTCTTCCATGTATCCCTCTTAAGGAAGTACATACCAGACCCTTCACATGTACTCTCTTCCGAGGTGGTACAATTAGAAGACGATCTTTCTTATGAGGAGCAACCAGTGAAGATCTTAGATCGTAGAGAAAAAGTTCTACGAAATAAGACAATGCCCCTCGTCAAGGTGTTGTGGAGAAACCACAAGTTTGAAGAAGCAACTTGGGAGTCGGAGGATATGATGAAGCTAAGTTACCCACATTTGTTGTAGTGTGGGAAAAGGAAAATTTCGAGGGCGAAATTTCTTAAGGGTGGAATGTTGTAACGACCCAAAATTTCATTAATGGAAAATCCCTCTTGATCCAGTTAAATGTTTCTTTATGTTTTTATATGATGTCAACTTCTTTAGTTTAACGTTAAGATTTGTGACCGTTACTTTTATAGCCGTTGAACAGTGATCATCTGGATAGTTTAAATATAAGGCTTTAACGAACCAATTTTCTACTCAGACAAAGGAAGCGATGGCCTCATCCAGTAGAATTGCCCCTTACGAAGCCCATTTGTCGGAGCTCGGGAAGGAGGTGGCGTCTTTGGGCTTTGCCCTTGACCAAGCCCAAGCTGAGCTTCATCAAGTCAAGCTCGAACGTGATCGTCTACGGGAAAAATGGAAGTTGATAGAGATTACCACTCGAGCGATGTTATCCGAGCAACCCCAAGAGTCTGTCACCATCGCACACCTTACCCTTAGGTCTTATGCGGCTATTCTAAGGGGTTATGTAACAAATAAGTAGCACCATGTTCATGTACATTATTTTTGTATATAATATTGAATATAATTTTTTAGTCATTTTTGGTGCATTGTAGTTAGTTTTTAAAGTACAAATGATGTTTTTAGTTATTATTTAATTAAGAATTATATTTTATTAAATTAAAGGATTTTTGAATTAAATAATATTTTAATAAAATATTATTATTAATATTAAATTAATTTTATAATTTTATGAATGCAATTAAAATTTTTATTAAGGTTTGAAAGCCATTTCTGTCAAAACCCGTGAATTCTTTTATAAATGTCGGTTTTTATTTTAAAAGTGAAAATTCACATATTTAGAAAATTATTTAGATAAAATAAATATTATTTTTGGAATCAGGACGTCGAAATTATCCAACGGTGAATTTTTCATAATTTTCTGAGACAGTCAAATTTTAGGGTAAAAATTAAATACCATTTAAATATATAATGTGTTTTATGACATCATAATGACCCAATGGTGATGTAATAAAATACCATAATCCCTATGTTCGGCCAATATGTGTTTTATCAATAAAATAATGAGGTTTTGGGTTTGTTTGACTCACTTTTCAAAGCATTAATGGAGCCCTCAAGACTTATTCAACACTTTGCCTTTTTAAAATTAATTTCCATGGGAGTGTGACTCACCTCCACATAAGCAACCCTAATTTTTTAATAAGTTCGGACCTTTGCCTTGTAAAATATTGTTTTCCTCTTCCCTTTTCCAGAAACCATGGGCAAATACCATGGGATGGTTTGTGGTTTGGATTATTTTAATATAAGGGGTCCCAAACCTAAATAATAAAGAATTCTCTCACCTTTCCTATATAAACCCACCCAAGCTCCCACTTCCTCCTCATCCAAATCCCTTGAAGTTCGTCCAAACTCTGCCCTACTCTCTCTAGAATCCTCTCAAGGTGCCCCAAGCTCCCAAGAAGCCTCTCACAAGCCTCTCTCTAGCCTTTGGAAGCACACTTCCAAGTAAGGGTTTTTTCTTCCTTTCTCATTTTTTGTCAATTTTCTTTAAGTTGTTGTTGACCTTTTTATTTCATTTATGAATGTTGGGGTATGGTTTCGCACCTCCCCCATACTTCCCTCTTATTGTTTGAATGATGGGAGAACCCCTTTCTCTCTCATTAAATGCCTCCCATGTACACCCGTTACTATGCCAAAATTCCGAAAGGAACCTTTTTCTCCTCTTTTATATTCAAGCAATACTTTTGTATCATGAATCTAAATTCCTTTTCAATTGTTGGGACATGTATCTATATGACCTTCTTACTTTCCATTACATGTAAATATGATGAGGAACCCCTTTCTCTCTCATCATCCTTTTTTATGTATTCTTATGTCACGCCGTTACGCTGCCGAAATCACACCGATTTTCTAAGCCAATATCATTGTGTAGTGAATACCATGCCCATTTCTCCATCAAGGGTATTCACCTTTATGCACGTTTACTTATTGATTGTAAAGTTTCATGTATGAATTCCACATTCCTTTATCGTGGAATAAATGATTATGTTTTATGAATCCATGTTTTATGATCCATGTGGCACACTTATGCATGAAATGAAATGTTTAAGAAGGGTGCGCCCTGATAGCGCTCCAATGCATTGGGTAAAGTATAGTATCATGATACGTCATGTGCAATGAGTGTTGACCCATGCTAATTCAAGTGCAACGAGGGTTTACTCGTGCTTCAAGTGCAATGAGGGTTTACTCATGCTCCATGTGCAATGAGCCTTGGCTCATGCTAATTCAATGTTAAGTGTTGTTGCCACATTTCCATGTTATGATTATCATGCTTTATCATGCCTTTATGTTCATGTCTCTCTTATGCTCTATTGATATGCCTATTGCCTAACATGTATTGTACTCCTCATGTTATTCATTATGTACTCCCTTACTGGGCTTTATAGCTCACCCTTTTCTTATGCATGTCCTCAGGTTATCCCATGCAATGCTAAGTACGAAGGAATGTAGTGGTCATGTAAAGGAAGTTTTCAATAAGGATGTTGTATTTCAAGTTTAAAGTTTTTATGTAATGATCCTAAGCCCCAAAGAGACTAAACCTCTCGATCTTCATTGTTGTATCAAGTGAAGTTTTATGTAATAAAGCATGTTTAAGTTGTAATAAAAAGATGGGTTGTCATAGGGGTGAGTACCTGGTATCCCTAAGCTCCCCTAAAGTCATCTCTGACATGTCCATCATTTGTATAAGACATGACACATGTGGATAAATCCCATGTAGGGGTGAGTATATACATGCCCAGTATGACACCTTGAAATATTAAGGGGGAGTAGTAAGAGATACAAAAGAAAGAAAGAAATTAGATGAAATATACAATCAAATAGAATAACTCAACCCAAACCAAGAGTCAAAGTGACCTTTTCCAAACACAAGGGGATTGAAATGATGAGTATACGTACTACACATTGATTATTCACCACCTATAGTAAGAGGGTAGACTCATCCAACCCCAGGAAGCTATAAATTAAAATAACGTGACATACCCCATCTGTCTTCTCCTCTCATGGAAGGATATTCACTAATAAATGGTGTGAATATAGAAGAATATATATATTATAATTAAAAATAATCACAAACAAGAGAGTAAATGAATCTCCATCTCATAGCTCATCCTAACAAGAATAGTAGTTGATTGTTCCAAAAGTACATCAATGATATGAGCATCTCACGCATCTGATCATATATAACTATTCAAGTCATGTCATGCCACATCAATATGTTGTACAATAGGGAGGCCAAAAACACAAAGTATATGACTCATTCCCTAGATAATTAGAGAGGACTCACTCTAAAATTATCTGTAGAGGACCCATGCCCATGTTGAAGTGGGGGTTTCACTCTAGTTTCTCAAGGACATGAGCCCTATGATGATAAGGTGGTTCTACTCAGTAAGGTAGAGGAACATAAACCATGAATCTGGGGGGTGTTCCACTCTAAAGGTCAAGGACCCATGCCATGGTGTATTATGGGTTGTAATCTAGTCATCAAGGAGTTATTCCCAATCTGATAGAGGATTGTTCTTAGAAGTCAAGGACCCACTTTGGTACAACATGGGGTTTTAATCTGGTGATTGAGGATCCATACCCTACCTGGTAAGGTAGTTTCACTCAGAATGTAGTTGTATAAGACATGCACCCAAGATGATGGGGGTTCTACTCTAATGGTTGAGAACACCACTGCCCAACTCTAGTAGAGGGTATAACTCAATAGTCTCTAGCAATCCTACCAGATCACTAATATCATCAATCATCATCTCATAAAGAATTATTTTAGGAAAATTATAAAGTGTATCTTAAAAGACAAAACTAAGGGAACCATCTATTTTTAAATAGAAAAACACACAATATAGGTTACTCACAGGCCAAAATCCGAGTTCAAACGAAATAGTTATGGAACATTGATGTTTCCTCAAAAATAGGTCAAGGGGTACACGATGTGTGAGGTAACCCACATGGTGTGTTGTCCCACTCCACCACCTATCTATTTCTCTATATGGTACATGGATCTTTGTTGTGTAATATTATATTTTTTTTAGGCGGAATACATGACATGTCTAGGCTACCCAGGATCATGTTGAGTCCTTCCAGTTGTGTCCGTGTACTAGACCATGTGTCTGTGTACAGACAATATGTCTGTGTACATGACCTCATGTACATGTACTCAATAACATGGCCATGTACCTAGCCAGGTAATTCCACATGGTTTCCCTCCCATGTGATCCATCACATGGATTTTCCATCAAGGGAAAGGGTACATGACATGTAGGGTGGCTACACATCATATCATCCATAACTTTTCTCAAAATCCTAGCCACCACTGCTAAGGGGATACACATCATGTGTCCATCCTTATACATGATATGTAATCAATATTTTACTAGAAATTATAGAACTGATTTTCTCACCTCAAATTTGGTCTCTCTACTTGATTTCTGAACCTCTCTTTATCCGAATCTCATAGATCTGGTTGTAGATTGTGGTTTCTAACTATTGTTCACTAGAAAATGGTCACTATTTTTAATTAGAGGTCTAGCAGACAACCTTAACAGCGTCACACATCCCAAATCCATATATCTATACTCTTATTATTGAAGTGATCATCTAAATCCCCTAATCATCCCAAATTTTGTCATTGTCTGTCGATCCAAACCGCATTCATCAATCCTCTATGATTCTAGGGGTATGATTAGTCTTGGAACCACCTGTAAATGTCGAAATGAGGTCATGGGGTCATACCAGTGATGAACACAATGAATAAAAGGGGTAAACATACCATAAATACGTATAAATAATCATTTTCCAAGAATTCATGGCCAATGATCGAGAATGATTTTATCATGTCAGAAAATATTCAATAAATCAATTTAAATCTGGTATGTAGGTCCATAATTTTGCTATAATTGGTCTAGATCTAAGAAATAGGATGGATATACTAAATAAATTTAATCAAAGGGCGTAAATTAATAATTTATGAGCTCTACTGGGATATTAGATCATTCTTCATCGAAGAAACGCATGTTAATTATTGAAAAATGTTGTCGTGTTCCCCACATACCGATATACTCTAATTTATCATTTAGTCATTCTATGATGTGATTCACTAAAGGAAAGAGTAAGGATATCATCATTGGTGATTCTAGGATTCTGATTCTAACCCTAAGAAATTTTATATGACAATTTATTTTTAGAAATAATTTAGGTCAAATGAGTTTAATTAATTAATTTAATAAATTAATTAAACTCATCGAACATACCTACAACAAGTGAGAAATACAAACACCCAGTTTCAACAAATTTTGGGTCATGCCTACGGTAAAAGACATGTTTTTTGACACAATAATGTTCTCAAATTTCTGATTCATGATTCCATTTAAGAGTTTTATCATTTTCTTTAAGAAGTTTCTTGTGCGTAATTTAATTTAATTTTATTGATATTTTTTTAAAATTTATTTTTGGAAAATTAGGCCTCAGAGTCTCTCATTGTCTTTGTTCCTAGATATATATACTTTTATATATTTAAAAGTCTCATATTTTAAAAAAAATTTCTCTACATACACATTGGAAACTTCTTGAAAAACATTCTCTAATGAAGAAATCCTAAATTGAGATGCAGATTCTCTGCATGATCCTCCATAAATAAAAAGTACACAAGGATTTCATCGATGAAATATGAAAAGAACATTTCTAGGAAATCTCTATGAATTTAATTAATAAATCCCATAAACATAGATGAAGAATTTTTCACACCAATCGGCATCAAAATGACTTCATAATTCCCCAAATGACAATATAAAGTAGCCTTCTAAATATCCTCATCCTTCACCCACATATGATGATATCCTAACGAAAAATTGATCTTTTTAGAAACATAATTCTCCCTTAAGCTGATTGAATAAATCATCAATTAATGGTAGAGGATTTTTGTTATTTAGTATAATTTTTATCAACTGATGATAATAAATAAACCCATAGAATAAAATCACCATCAATTATAATAAAATAGTGTGTCCTAATGTGAAACACTCGACTAAAAAAAACCTCCCCATAACAGATCATCAAGTTGAATTTGTTTATCTCACAACATAGAATTAATCAACCTATAAGGTTCCATTGAGATGGAAGACATGACTGGTTATAGCTCCATGAAAAAATTGATCTCCCACTAAGTGGGTAATCCTACAACCTCCTCTTGAAATATGTCAGGGTTCTCTTCCATAACCCTAGGAAACAATTACTATTAAACATATTATGAACTCATCATTATCTAAACCATCATGTAAGAAAAGGATGGAACATGCCTCTGAGCCACCCAAGGGTACCTCTCAAAAAATAACACTATTAGATCTCTATTAGCATTATAGAACACAACTTACCTCTTGAATAAATCCTTCATATCCAATACTAGACACAATCAATCCCTTTCGTGGATGATTTTATATATATGTATCCATAAACATAGGATGTATCCCCATAGTAGTGTTTCCCCTGCACAATCTCACAGTCTTTACATACTTCATACAAGTTAACTCAACCTCCAATATGCATAGTCAACGCCAAGGGAACTAGAAGTCTCTCCACCTAACGTCCAAATGCATGGATGATGGTTTGTGATATAAAGAAGTGCTTTTCAATTGAATCAGTCAATTCATACACCCTGTAGAAAAAAAAGAAAATTGTGCCTCGAATAATGTCTGGCATACACGATGCTGGAAATGTTAAAGCATGAATATGACCATGACCTTCTTAATGACCTATATAACCCTATTAAATACCACCTTAATGGTTTAAATATATTCCATGAGAATGAGGGTTTCCTTGGTGTTATACTCCACCTACCCTATCACGTCTCTACAAATCCCAAAATGGAACACACTACAAATTTTATATCAGATGAAACAGCCTCCACATACGAACATGAAGTGGAAAACATGACACATGTTGACTGCTCCAAAAGGTTGGATAGTCTTTCATTTAAGGACCTAAACCTCTAAAAGATAATCAATTTTATGATTTCTTGGATTTTTTGAGATCATACACCCCTATAGAATTGAGATGGTGAGATATAAGACCTACTTCCGACTGAACAAAAACACTTTTGTTCTATAAACTTAAGACCCTATACTACAAAACATCTTCATAATGAATCCTAACGACTCCACTATCAGGACTATAATGTTTTCACCATCATCCTCTCAATAATGGACACTATCACCAACACATCAAGATACATATTAACAAAAAACAGGGTGACCACATTCTGAATATTTGGATGCAAAGCCTCTAGAAAATGCCTTACTAAACCCTCCTTGTCTAGTAGGAGGAATAAATAATATCCCAAAAGGGTATGGAAATAGGTCGTGAACTATCACATGCTATAAATCATTTTTATAAGGGTGATTGGATTCTAAAAACTGGATGAATTCATTGTTAAATAAATGAACTCTTCTTAGAACTAGTCTTGGATGTTCTCCCTTCAGATTATATGTCCATCGCAATCCTAAAGATTGAAGAACCATAAATGCCTCACTTCTCCATGTAACAACTTCACAAACAATGGAACCTAGTATTAAATCCATATAGCGATCGATTTGACATATATCTCAACCTTCTATAACCATAAATTTGTGATTAAATATGAAATGGACATCTCATAAATCTACATACTTTGTCACTGAAACTCTTAGAGTTTTCTCCAAGTGTCGTCGTCATCGACCTCCATTTTTTAGAGATCATTTGGCACATCTAACTGAACATCTTCATCATCAACCTAATGAGGGTGTTGAACTAGGTCCATGCCTAAAAAACAGATACATCTATTAAACGTTAAATATTGAATATTTAACTTTAATTAATTATTTAGTCTATTATCTTGGAATGGTTTTAACCTAATACAAGGTCTATATATTTAAAAAAATGCACAAATAACAATTATTCATGATAAATCCCTAGGAATCTACCATAAAACCAATATCACTTAATTTAGTAGGGTAATTAATCATATAGGTTCATCCATCAGATCATACAGGGATTAAATACCCTTGTTTCATTCAATCTCTTGTGTTTACATTTCATACTAAACATTTGTGCTATTTTTTACCTATCAACACTTATAATCTCAAATGTTCTTAACTCCACTCTACATCCAATACCTCAAAATGGTCCTTTGATACAACTATTTCATGATCCCCTCCCCCTAAACTATATCCCTCTTAGGCCAGCAATGAGATAAGGGAGATTGTGACTACCCGAGTCCTGCCTCTTGAATTCCCTACATAGGAAACTATCACTAAGGTTATAATAAATATACATAAAATAGATATTAAATTATAAGATAACATGTAGAAGAGATAGATAATATAGATATACCAATCAAATACCACTCCAACATATATATATAAATAAATCCCATGTCCAATATTAAAATACTATAAAATTACTATAAAAACTAAATAAAAAAGTAAAAGTACCAAAAGGTAAGGAAGATAGTGACCAAAAATCCTAAAAAACTCTTAAAAACCATGAGGTAGTAATATAAATCCCAATATTCAACCTTCTTTGGAAAACCATAAAATGGTTTATATATACATATGACGAGGATAAGTGTATACTCAGTATGATCCTCCCCATATCCGCTCTTGAAAAAGATGAATAAAGAATGTTAAATCATAGTGAACAATAGTGAAATTGACTCATCAACTTAACATACAAACTAGGTTCCTAGTCTCTCCATGGTAAAATATCACCAATTATCAAATACAAGAGAGTTTATAATATAATAATGAAACATAAAGGGTACAACTCTCTCACTTCCTCAATAGTTTCCTACACATCTCTAACGGTACACATAACTATCTAAAATAATACAACTCTAAGAAACTATGAAATGGAATCACAACATTCACCTCATGCATCAGATCATTAGATAATCTCAGATCACATCATCATATATAGTAACCAAGTAGTTTTCGTTACCCACAATATTTTTATGACATGTATCATAAAAAAATTATTATACCCTAATTCATTACATCCCATACACTGAGTAAGGTACCAAAATCCATCACAACCTATACACATCATAACTATAATAATCATTTGGATACTATATCCAGTAAAAAAATGTTTGAAGTATCCACAAGACATCACATCCCTCTAGATAGATATATGGGGAAACAATTTATAATTCATACCAGTATATGTGACTACCAAGAGAAGAGAGTCGGTCTAGATGGGTTAGTAAACCATCCATCCTCCCATCGGGGTGTTAGGGAAAACACCCTCCCATTTTCCACTAGATATTAGTCACCATAACCAATAAGGGTGGGGTTTTGTATGAAAACATAAAACACACATGACCAAATAATGATCAAAAATACACTATATCCATTACCTAGTCATAGACAGAACATGGAGTAATGTCACTTTGACATTTGGTTGTCATTAAAAAGACCATATACCCTATAATAACAAAAGAATATTAAATTAAACAATAATATTATTAAAAAATAAATTAAACTAATAATCACTGTAAATTGAATTCCCTCTATGAATAATACAAACTCAGTTTATGGTTTATCAAGATTAACATATTTTTATAATTTGAATTACAACAACACCAACCCCAGGTGTTAAGAATTATTTATTCATTATTATCATGATTCCATAAACTAGTTAATCTTAGAAAACCATCCTATGTTACCACCAATGGGAAAAGTAAAACTAATCACATCCAAATACCTCATGATGTGGAGAAAAGAATGAAAATAATGTATGTAACCCATCCATTATCCATTAAACATTCATAAGTGAGAAGCCCCACTCTCATAATCACATCAAGGGGGAAGCCGAGCTTCAAACCATTTTTCATATCTGGTTCCATACCCAACACCCACATGAATATCCCAATGTATCTCAAAATCATAGTCATGAACTACTACCACATCATCTGGGCCTCCCCAACCACATAACATCAGCCATCCCAAGCTCTGGCATCCTAGGCTCATATCAAATCTGGGAATCTACACCCTAGATCATATCACATATTGAAACTCATATTTGGATAACATCAAAATATTAGTAGGAACCAAACAAGAACATCCTATAAGAAAATATAGTCCGCAAAATAAGGAATCCTTCCTTCACACATAAACGAGATATCACGTCATCAACACAAGGATCTCGACCTTCTAAAGCATATGGGAGACTCATTACTGACAAATTTTCTCTATCACAAAATATGATCTTATTATATCTTGAATTAATTGATTCATTACTCATAGGTTACAACTCTGGACATCCTAAGGCATCAAGATACAACAAGCTATCAAGTGTTGAACATTCTCTTAGCATTAAAACCATCTCCAATAAAAAACTTATAAAATTGTTACTATAATTAAAATAAACTTTTTATTAATATAATAATTCTAAAAATTCAATATCATGATTCACATTATTTACCAATTCCATTATCATAGAAGAACGCATTTAATGAATCATCATCATTTAATCTGTTTGGATTACCAAAAAATTAGAAGATAAACCATATTCATTTTGCATTCCTCTTCACTAATTCATTATAAATATAATTAAAAATATGCATTAAGTTCATTACCATTTTCCATCAGTATCATCATGCTAATCATTATAATCAAAAGAAATGTTATCATCATAACAGGGATAACACATTTTCTACCAAATCCAGAGGAACACTATTTTCATGATACTAAACATAAACCTATGGTAACAATATAATCCATTATTAATTCGGTCAAATATTTATTAGGTTAATTTCATTTACATCTAAAGGGATAAAAACACTAACTCTAATATTTTACTTAAATAAATATGAGAAGAAACTAGTATACTAACTCAAAGGTGTAAACGTTATTCACATGAGAATAGACCATTGTCATAGATCACAATAACACCTTTTTAAAGAAGTTTCATCCCTTTATGGATATCATTCCATAGCCACACCAAAAAATTACCCAAAAAGAATTGTTATAATTATAGATAGAAATTATCATCGCATAAAAAGAAGTGGGAATATACATATTAAAGAACCATGAGAGAAGAGGTTGAACATACCTCAAATCAGCTTCGATCAATGATGGAATGGTGAGAATAAATACTAGTCTAAGGGGTTCCAAAATTCCTAGAGAGAGCATTGTGGATCACCTATAATGTAGCATAGAGATGTACGGTTTGATAAACCCCTATGCTCTATAGCTTATAAGAGAGTTATTCACATCATATTTTCATGGAATGAAACCCTTTCACATCATGTAACTATCTAACTTTATGTTCCGCTAAAAAAACATCACCTAAAACCATTGAACCCTGATTTAATTTATGCCTTGAATCACCCCATTAACCAGTCTCACACAATCCATGAACCTCACAATCATGTTGTTAAAAGCATACATGTTTTGATTTCTCCATACATTCAACTTTTATAAATGGAGCACCTCTATACCGACACTAATACTCCTTCAAGAACCATGGGATTTGGAAACATTAAAAATGTCAGACTATATGGATTAGGGGTCTTACATATTAATACTAGTAAAATTAGGATAAAAATATTATCCTAATTAACATTTAATTTTACTATACCTAATTTAGCTACACCTAAGAGTAAATTTTATAATAATATCCAAAAAAATTCTACCACAATCTACCATACCTAAATATTATAGAAATTAAACATAAGAATCTAAGAAAACTTTGAAATATATTTTTATTAGTTAGCCTAATTGTATCTCATATGTAAGGTGTATTGGGATATGTGGGAAACATCCACATACACTATATCTATTTGGTTGATTATACTCCACCAACATCAGTTATCCATATAAATGGTTCACAACCACTTTTAATTCCCCAAGGGATTAAAGTAACAACAAGATAAATTTTCTATACCAAAAAAATTATCATATTTATTCTATAAAATAATATTTCCAATACCTCATTAAATGATTCATATAAGTTAATTACTTCCAACTAGTCATGAAATGTCACATGAAAATAAAAATTCTTTAATAGAAAAATATAGTTCCATACATACATCTATCATGGAATGGTTTAATACACCAAACCAATCTACTAAGGTCACACCTCTCACCCTTACACAACCATCATGGGTTCTAAGTCAAATCTTTTATCACATTATTTAAGGAAATTGGTCATTATAAAACCTGACTTCAAGGAATAAGACTAATTGGACCCATCATGGCCTTGATTAATCTTAATATCACTATAATAGACCAATAAACATTTTTAAAGTAATTTTATGGAATTTGAATACTTTTATTGGTTATAGTATTATACACAAATAAGAAATTTTCATTAAACTAGAATTAATATTTATGGACAACCTAACTTAGCTTATCATGACATCATTTGTTGAATACCATAATTTAACGCATCCTATAACATAATAATTTTTTTAACATAACAAAAACACAAAAATAATTAAATAACTAATGAGAAGAAATGAAGAAATACGAGACACATCGATTATAAGAAAGGAGACTACTTATGTTACCTGCAAAAATCGTCTAGGACTAAAATAATGTTGATCCCTCTCAAAAAGATATGATCTATCCAGATGAAAAAGAATTGATGTAGATGAATATGGGAGCTAAAATAGCTATCTCCCCCAAAAAAATTGAAAATATCATTTAAAAAAATGTTATTAAATTAATTATTTAAACTTTTGAAAACTTGAAGGGGTGTGTTGAATAATTAAAACCCATCCAAGGGTCACTATCTATCTTATAGACTTATTGATCACTCACGCACTTTTTAATGTTATATTTGGTACCTTAACCCCAACGCTAGTTACTTGTTATTATCTAAAATCAAGGGGAATACCCTATAGCTATGTTTCTATTGTAAAGTACATCACCATCCTCTATTAATTCCTTTCATAAAAAATAAAATTATATGAGTTTTTTAAAATATTAATACTAATTAATATCTTTAAATTGGTAGAGAATTACAATGTTTTAATATTAAAATCACTTTATTTTATTATTTTTTACATTATTTCATCTATATTTTACTCGTTTAATTTATTTATCAAATTTGTTCTAAAATAGGAGATCGTATCCGAATAAATTATTTTTTGTATTAGTGGTATTGTCTTGATTTGAGGGCCCATCCATGTACTAATTGAAAAATAATAGAAAAAATGTTAAATAAAATAAATAAATCAAATAAATAATATAAATTTAGTATCAAAATACTTTTCTAATTTTCCTCACCTCAACATCCTCAATGATCAGTTCATTACCTAGATTAAATAAAATAAAATTACCGTGAGACATGAAAGTTTTATTCCATGATAATCTAAAATATAAATTTATAAATACCTCTTATCTATAAACTATAAAATCCTAGTAAATTAGATGTAAATAATTATTTTAATAGTTCATAATTACAATTTTTTGGATTAATCTATGAAAGTTAATAAATTAGTTATTTTTTAAAGAACAATTCCTCGTATGACTTATTATAAACATGAGTGAGTATTCTAGTAAACACTAGGGGAAGATTATTTCATGAGACTGAATATATGATAATATAAAATAATATTCATAATATGAACATATAAATGTTGAAATATAAATGATCGAGGGTATATATATTTTTTAAATGAAAATATAAATACTTTTTACTCTACTACTTATTCTAAAATTATTGGATATGTTCAATCCTTGATCCTATTAATAAATAATAATAATATTATTAATTATAGGTAAAAAATATAATTCATCTATTGTGAATAAACTAAAACCCCAAAAAAATTATAATTTACCAATTCCTAACTTAATTAAACGACAATATAAAAATTAAAAAAATAATCTAAAAAATAAATGAGTGAGAATCCAAAAACAAATTAAAAAAATAAAATTTAAATATAAATTGACACCAAAACATTCACCTTAAATATAAAATGCATGATACACATAAAGGAAACAATAATGACTTCAGGGTGATTAAAAAATTTAATATAAGTTTTCGTATAAAAGAGAGTTTGAATAAACCATTTTATTACACTCTATAATTTCTTTAAGAGGAATATTTAAAATATTATATTATCCTGATAAGGTTTCTAGGAATTTATAATCTTGATCTCCAATGATTCCTCAATGGTACCTTCCTTCTATGGCCTTTTATTTATTAAATATTGATATATAAATATCAACAGGATATTAATATGACAATAGTTTTATCTTTGATTCTCACATATATATTCTCAAATAAAAATACATACTATCATTGATATAATCAATATAATCATCATGGATTATTAATATTGATATAAAAATGCTTTTTTCTCTATCATAACCTGATATTAATTTTATTTTAATTAGTGAATTGTTTATTTTTCATTTCAAGTAATATAAAAAACATGATTTGTCATTTAAAATGATTATAGATAATGATATAGTGATAAAACATTTTATTGAAAGTACCAAAAAAATATACTAATAGTATAATTAATCCTTCATGGTTATTCCTAAGTTATGATGACATTTTATTCATCATAATTGTTTATTCATAAAAAATAAAAATGAAATTATAAACTAAATAATTTTAACAATAAAAGTAATAACTTCATAATGTAAAAATTTTGTATTTTAAAATAAAAAATTTTATTCCATTATAAGACTACATCCATCAGTTCATTACTTCATGTTAACCATAAAATGAATGATTAGTACACCAAGGCAATATTGATTAATTATATAGTTATATCATTTAACATTAAAGTCCATTAAATTAGTAATATTTCTCAAATTCATCTAAAAGTAAATTTTTTGTTCCACATAATTCCTAATGTAAAAAATATAGGTAGAAATTAAAATAAATAAATTCAAAATATTTTTCAATAATACATAAAAATAGTAAAATAAAAAAATTATTAATGTAGTGCATTTTAAAATTATAATTTTTTTTCATTTGAGAACATTGGTTTCATTACCTACTAGAAGCTTCTATGAAAATATTTAACTTTTCGAAACAATTACATAAATTGATGTTCTATCAGGATGTGAGATGAGGTCCAATTTTGAATTTTAAGGATGTCATTCACTAAAAATAGTAAACATTAATGGTGAATATTTCCTTTTATAAAAAATTATAACACATGAAAATATATTTCATGTCATTTATTTATAAAAAATATAAAATATATATAATACACAACACATAAACTTATGGTTTAGTATCCTTGAATTCTATGTTAAATTAAATATGTTTAAGAATAATAGTATATAAGTATTTATAGTTGTTTTAATATAATATGAAGATCCCTGGATTTTTGAATAATGGATATGGGGGATATGAATCATTGATTCTATATTTTATAATTTTTATAAACCCCTATAAACATAATTCATCAATAGTTATAGTAGTGTGATAGAACATTATGTAGGAATATCTCAATTTTTTTCTTGCATGAGTGGGAAATTGAAATAATTTTATAGGGACATAATATTTTTTCCCTGTGCATCCCCATTGTGGGGGGATACTCTATTGTATTTTTAATTGTCACAATTCCATATGGTCTCACTCTTCCTTATAAGTGAATATAATAAAGGCTAGATAAATCCATATAAAACTTTTAATAGAGTATCCCCAAATGAATTTTTTTCTTATGAATAACTATAGTATGATTACCATATTATAATATGGAAGATATCATCAAAATAATGATCTAATAATATAAAATCATGATCTTACTTCATATATGTGATGACAACATGGATTATTCATGTTTAAAAAGAAACTATATTATATGACATGAAAATTGTAACTCATTTTAATTTATTATTTCATCAGATCAAATAGTTTGTCTTGGAATAAAATTTTCTAAAAAAATTTCATAAATTATTTTTTTCATAGATATATACTTGGGTTACTATCCTTTAAAAACATAATAATAAATTCTACCACATATTTTAAAAAATATTACAACCTTGTTTGAAATTTTATCTCTACCATTTCAGATCCTATAATTTAAGGAAAAATTATCCAATACAATCAAATTAATTATAATTTAATTAATAATTTTTATATATAATAATCAGTTTAGTCTTCATCTATTATGACATAATTTGTAAATTCCATTTTTTGGTGTAACATATAAGATAAGTCAAATGGATTTAATGTGTTTTCATCATGAGCTGACATCAATATATTTAATAAAAGTGGAAATATATATACTAAATAAATATTATATTGAGGTGATTAAAAATTAGATGGAAATATGACCACATTAAAATAAATATTAATTATATTTCTTAATGGATATAATAATCAATCAATTGAAATCATCGAATCTGCAAATTAAATTTTCACTACTATTATCAAGAATAATTTAAATGTAATATCATTATATATAGACCTCAAAATATCCAAATACATTTTCAAATATAAATAAGTGAAAAAATTACCTTCAATTAATATGTCACTTGATTCACTTTTTTTTGTTATATACCTCATTGAACAAATAAATAGTATACTATATATAACAAACATGGAAACACCTTTGGAATATTTTAAAATTCTTCCATAATATCAAAACAAATTACAATTGGTATTAAATATAAAATAAAATATTATTTAAATAGTCATATATATGATAGATATATCGTCTGATCTCTTTTAAAACCAATCCATCCAATATAAACCATTATAATAAATGAACAATACATAGCACATTTCATTCATTTTAACATCCTTCTTAAATGTTTTAAGAAATGTGTAATGAATGTACACACCATGAAACTACCTTAATAAATATATAATGGACACATAAATCTCTCTATTTATAGTGTTTTCGGATAAATATTTAGATTAAATTTATTTCCCTTATTGATAAGAATTGACCATATCTCAAACAACATCTTATATATGATTGTTTTTTTATTTAAATTTTATCTTCAAGCTTTTAATACATCCCAAAATATTTAATAAATACATAACTAGATTTATGATTCATCTCCATGGTTCAAAAAATTATCTAAATATATTAAAGTTATTGGGATTTGTATAAATAATAGAATCTTAAATTAGTGAAGGTTGAACTCTTACCCCCCAACTTTGTGCCTTAAAACACCTCTCTTGGAAGTTATTTTTTTTTAAAAACATGTATCTTTCTCTTTTATGTGAACATATTCTATCCATACCTCAAAATTTTCCACATTTTAATTTTTAAAAAAACATTGTATCAATCAGATATTAACTTTAATAGTGAGACTTTTTATTTGATAAATTGTTATTTTAGGGATTATTATGCTTGATGAGTATAATTAACATCCCATACACTTCCAAATAGTCTAGTTGAGTTTTTATCAACATCATTTGAGGAGTGAAATATGTTTTTGAAATATATTTAGCTTAATTAGGATATATATTAATTGAATTAATTTTTATCATAATTCCAAGAGACACCCTTACTTCTCACGAATAATTCAACTTCCAATGTTGACTTTGCATCCTCAATATTTCCATCCCATTATGAATCTAAAAATTCATATATACTGATACCTTAATTTATTCCATAATTAATTTCACAATGTATGTTAACTTTTTCATAACATGTTTATCATTTTATTACTTTCATGTATATATCTTTAGGGATCCTTTGAAATTGAACATGAAATTTCACATATAACACATTTTCAGATCTTAAAGAATTCAAGTGTATATGGGTCCAAATAAGTATTCCAAAATTATATTTATTTATGAAATCTAATTAATAATCATATGAACTTTCTATTCTAATAATCATCCGGGTTCTCACTTTCTCGGTATTCTATATCCAAATGTGCTTCAACAAATAATAAGAATATATCCTTTGAGATACGAAAGTGGAATCTTCCCTTTGAATAATTTATAATCCAAATAAGATTTCATCTCTCTACGCACTAAAATTTTGAAAAGAAATCTCTTTTAGTAGAATTTTTTTAATGAAATATATTCATTTCCACGAGAAAATATATTACTAAAATAAACAATAATATTTTGATGATTGTTTTATTTTTCATTAATATAGAAGTCTATATTAACATTTCACTTTTAAAATGTCAACCCTTATATGAAAATGTTGAAATTGGAATCTAAACCCCTTGAAGATAGATTCAATATAGTTAATTTATTTTTTATCTTTTCATTATTTTATCTATCATGATCAATTTGGAATCCATTAGGCTTATCTATATAGACTTCTCTTCTATCTCATCATTCATCAATGTTTACTTAACAACCATATGATAAAAATCATATTTTTATTAAGACTTTATCAATTTAAATGTTTTAATTTCATTAATCCTTAATAATAGAGAAAATATCTCTTAAAAATAAATCAATTACATATGTGAGTAAAAAATATTTTTTATTTATTTCTTGTTACTTCATCTCTTACGTTTACATTAAATCAAAATAACAATATGGTACTGATGATACATTTTCTAGTTGGACTATGATGATTCTCCCCAAGTGTTGTATTTTTAAGTTTCATCTTGTTATTCATTAATTGAATGAATCCATTATTCACGATTGAGATATATTTTAAAACAATAGTCGTTCAACTTTACTATCAAAGCATGTTTTTTTTTCTAAAGGTTGTTTTAGATCAAACATGCATTTAGTGATATCCAATTATGTTTCATTAATTCAAATAATGACCCAATCCCCAATAATCAATGAAACATAGAAGAAATTTTATTTTTTAAATTCAATATGGAAACTTTTTTGAATTATGATTTATATCATGTTTTTTGGGATAATAATATCTTAAATAAATGTGGAGGGAAAATTTTAGAGGCATATGATTTATTTTGGGTTCTTTGGAGAATGTTCATGCAGGGTCGGGGTGACCCCATTACTGATAATTACTATATATGGATCATCACCCCACTATTAAAGTAGGTTATTAAATGATTTTTTATAGTTTTCTATTTTTTCCATAGCCAGTGATGCACCACAATTTTGAGGTACCATGTCACATTGTGACCATTGGTGGCATGGTGTTCTTTATCTTATATGTAGTTTTTCAAAACATAAACCCTTATTTATGAGTTTTATATCATAGTGGAAAGATTAAAAACATGTATCTAATTAATACATATGTGTTATAGGGTCCCTTATATAGGAACTTCATATTTTTCATGGACAAAGGCCACTAACTCAATAAATTGTGGATAATGGAGTTGTTGGGGTGTGTAATTTTAAGGCCACACCATGAAGTGGGAGGAAAAAAATGAATATTTCTCCATGATTAAGTTGGTTATACTTATAATGGATATAAATTTTTTTGAAAAGATGTTCCATGTTATGAGGTGTAGGACACATGGTCATGGGACCTGATTCAGAGAGGTTGTTTACATTGTGACTGATTGATAATATCAAGATGGGTGACCTCAATACGGAAACATGATGTGGAAAATATTAGTGAATAATTCATGGGTCACTTTTAGTTTTTAAATATGTTCTGTAATATCATTTCTAATTTTCCCCCTTTGGTATTTAGGGGATATAGGATTTGGGAGAGATTCATTTATGCCATCTCTCCCATTATTCATCCTCCTTCGGGTTTCTCCAAGAGCGGTGTAATTCTAGGGGGTTCTCCAAAATGTTTCGTGGTAATATTTTTCCCTTTTTTAAAAAAATATACTTCTAATTAATTTTCAACAAAAATTAATTTCATTATGCATGGTTATAATGAAAATAACAATTGATAATTGTGTAAATCATGTAAAACCATGGGTTTTTAATATGGACTGACTAGAATATATTCTAAGAGGTTAAACGACTATGTAGTATATTGTTTCAATAATGGTATGAATATTCCCTTATATATTTTGGTGTTGTGAAAAAAATACATTTATTTCCCCCTTAAATCATATAGATATGTAGTAATTTTGTGAGGAATATGTCTTGGTATGTGTCAGGAGAGGACCACACCCTATTTCTCATGGTTATAGTGTCATTAGGATGCCCATTGAGTTTTAGAAAATTATTTAATATGGAATTAAATAAAATAAAGCATTTAAAATTTTAATAATTAATTATGATTGATTTTTTGTCTTGATATAGGCACATGATATTATGTATTTTCATGGATTAGGATGTGTAGATATTAGTGATCGGTTAACAATTGTTCTTATGGTTTTTGGTCCCTAAAAGTCTCCTTGAGGATTTCTATTTTTTTATATTCCATGTGGTTTATAGTATCACTATTTGTGTTTTATTAGACATAAATTTAAAATATGTTATATTATATTAATGTTTTTGTTGTATAATAATATTTCTTGTGTTATAATTAACCCTTGAACACTATATTGATGCTTCTGTCACAAATTTCGAAAATATTTTTTATATATAAATTTGGTAGGTGATGTTTGTGTTGGAATTATTTCACTTGCAATAAATAAATTTTATGTAGGATTATATATTTTTATATATTAAAATTCATGAACATTAATTTAATATCATATTTCATGATAATTATTATCCTATGATAATGTCCATGGGATACATTTCACATCAAATGGAAATACCATTTCCCCACTATGTTGAGTTCCTTGATGTTTTATCATGTATTCCTAAATATAATTCTATATTCACGATAAAATTATATGATGGGACATATATTATGTTGAATTCAAAGTTATTGATGCTTTTAAGTATACAATGCTTCATCTCATGATGTTCCTCCTTGGTAATCTCCAATATGATAGATTGTGAGGGAGGAAATACAAAAAGGGATTCCACATGTTATATGTTATTTGATATTCCTTTGTATGGGTGTTTGTAATGATATAGAGACATTAATATTATTATTGATGTATATTTTTCTCACATACTTTGATTTATTCCCCAAAAACTGTGATATAATATTTGTATTCTGAATTATGATACATGGTGTGAATCACTAATGATATGATATTAATGAATAGGATGGAAAAGTATTTTTCCATTTAATTTTAATGAAAGATGATATTTCATCCATATGATTGGAATAAATCTATCTAATTAAAATCCATGTTTATAGTGTATTTATGAGTTCATTTCAGATGGAAAAATAATGATATATCAAGCATATAGGTTGAAGGAACTAGAATGAATCCTCATTTATTATATACTAAGAAAAAAATTGTATTAAATTATGAACATTAATTTGTGGTTTTCATCATTTAAAAATTTACTTTATCCTCTTTGGGTTCCTTTACATGTTACTGTATGTTGATATTGAACTTTGGAAATTCCCTCTAGATGTTAATAAGGAATATTACTTTAGAGGAACACTAAATGTGTGATTTTATCTTAGTTAAAAACATTTTGTAAATACTTTTAGAATAAATAATACTCATAAGACTAAGAAATGATATTTATTCATGATTTTCTAATCAGATTTATTCAATCACTATTTTAATGTCATCTTTAAATTTATTTAATTATTTTTTTCACAAGTCCATTAAACATAATTGTTTTTTCTCTTGATTTATTTTCTAGGTAATAAATAAATTTTATTATTAAATAAATAGTTATTTAGTTACATTAATATTAAAATAAATATTTAATAAAAATTTACATTAATATTATATATATATTTTTATTGATTGAATAATATATTTAATATTTGATTTTAGGTAATGCCAGGTTGTGTTGTCATGACATTAATGGTCCAGTGATAAAGATGATATAAGTGTTATATATCATTAAATAAATATTTATTTATTTATTCAATAAACTAATACTTAATGGTGTGTAAGTCAATGCATGCAATGAAATAACATAATTGTTTTTATTAATTTCAATAAAATTTATGTAGTTTAATATTTATTAATTACCAAATGTGAAATTATAAATATTAAAACCTTATCTTTATATATTCTTCACTTATGTGATTTTATATGGTAAAAAATGGAATCATTGGTTCTATAGAATGATTCCCACCCTATATCTTTCTCACAAGAATGAATATTATCCATAACGATTTTCTTATGACATATATATTTATCAAGATTCTTATCCCACTCATCATAGAGAGATCAGATGTACAATAATCTTTAAACAAAAGGCATTGTACTGTGATCACCACAAACAACCCAAGGTAATTACTACCTACGCATTATCACGTATATATCTATTTGTAATGTTATAAGATCCAGGATCATGTGTGGGTTACTTCATGAGGGGTTCTAATTTTGACCCTTATCGCATAATGACAGTGCAACTAGAATGGATATTTAAAAAAACATATACATCAATGATTGATCACAACATAAATATAATTTCATGATTATTTAATTATTGTTAAATCTAACATAAAACATTTCTCTCTACACATAGGATTTTCTTTAATAATTTTAATTCAAACATGATCGTGATAAATTTCCTTCATTGGAATGTTTTTTTTATTTTACATAAGATTTGATGAAAACCCTTCATTTAGCATAGGCTGCCATGGATTCCACTACATCGGTAACCTGAAAGTGGTATTAGAGAAGTGAGTGTTCAATTTTTGATTATTTAGTTGTTTATTGATTTACTATTTCAATGCTTTTAATAGTTTTATTTTTTTTATTTTTAATCTATAAATTTGATATAACATGTTTTTTCAATATAAAAGGATAATTTATTGGCTAAAAACAAGTGAAGAATGTATGAATATTCCATCAAGTGGATTTTCATATCATAAATGAATGATATGGTTATATGGAATGTTACTTAATTACATGCCATTTATCTTGATCAACCAAATGTTTATTCATGGTCGAAAAAATAATGGCATGTCATGTGGTGGGTTTTATACATCATATTCATGCCCATTAATACCACCATGTATACACTTATAGGGTGGAACCTGGCATACCATATTACATGGTGTGAACTATATTTAAATGTTCTATGGCGCACAAATGAAATTTTGGTCATTTAATTAATGCATGCGGTGTGTAATTAATTTAATTTTTCATGTTAATTGTCAGTAGGATGACCTGAAGCATTTTTTATTAGATAGAATATGTCTACCTAATATGAAATATAATATGGTATTATTGTAAATTGATTGTATATTTTTTCCCGATGTGTGTGATGTGGGATTAAAATAAAAATGTAACATGTCGTGTAACCAGTTTATATTCATTGTCACTTGTACCAATTAACACGAATTATGTGCCAATATAGGATATGCATGTTATCATTAATTTAGGATAAATAAAATTAATTAAGTCTATAATACTAAAAATCATGTGATTTTGGTTGTTTTGACCTGAGGTAAATGCATTTGGGGTGATTACCAAATAGTCTGATGAGAATCATCATCTATCTATTATTGTAGATAGTATCACATTGCCATCATTGTTTCAAACTGATCCAAATAATCATCCTTTAAATGAGGATTAGATTAACCTCATAGGGACTAAATAGTTTTATCCCATCTATATTGTGAGGGATGTTA
The DNA here is from genome assembly GCA_963277665.1 of Viscum album. NCBI lineage: Eukaryota > Viridiplantae > Streptophyta > Magnoliopsida > Santalales > Viscaceae > Viscum > Viscum album. Next base: position 1,344,647,049 of record OY728148.1, on the reverse strand, counting down.
TACAGTCAAATGTTCCCAGTGGGTGATTGAATGGGGTCAAAAACTTTTTTAATCGGTTCTATTAGGATATAACTTCTTCAGATGGTCTCTGACAGGTTTGTTTGTGGAGCTAGAAACACCCAAAGGTCCAAGTATCCATGATTCATGGACCTACATTGCAAAGTCAGGAATTCGTTGGATGATTATCTGGCCAATGAAACATAAGGACTCCATTGGTTGAGAGGATGGGAATTTAGGCTCACTGCACCCTTTGGAGGGATTATTGCCTATTTTAGGACTCTCTTATAGATTTAAGTCATGTTTAAATTCATGAATCCATGATTAATTCTAGAATATTTTATCCACAGGCAACTCCCGGTTTGCATTATCATTGTAGTTATACATGGATTTGATTCTACTGAGTTAATGGTGTCTTACTTTATACAATAAGGCACTCTGATGTTTATCATAATTTAGGGGAAAAGGTGACTTGATTTTTGGATTAGACCCATAAGATGGCTTACCTACATATCCTTAAGAGAGAAATCAGAACCCCTGTAATTTTGATGAGTTGGGGCTTATGCATAAAAAGCTTCCCATATAGGGGGACATTATTGGGTGGTCCCTCTTGGAAGGGTACCCTTTTTTGATAAGTCCTTCAAGAAGGTGTCCTACATATCCTAGTTTAACTAAGAATCAGAGTTCTTGAAGTTTATAATTTTTTGGAGTTGTAATCATAAAAAAATCTCTAAGCCCACGTGAGTCATGATCAGCGTGAGAAACAATAAGATGTGAGAGGTCCAACCACCAACAAAATTCCTCCCTTGATAAAGGTAGAGGGTGAGCCTATAGAGGAAGGGCTGAGGGGACCATGGGAAAGGGTGTGGAGTGATGAACCTTTAAATGTGGGATGACATTAAAGGTCATGTGGCTTAGAATTCATAAGAATGGGGACATACCTCAGTGGGAGTGCCCTAGAACATGTTCTGGAAAATGGGAGGGGTGTTGACCTCATCAGAAGGAGAAGCATACATAACCCCTTCGACAGATAACTATTCCTCATTGAATGGAAAATCAGGTGATCACCCTTAATCCTGAGAATGGGGAAATTCACGTTACCATCCTAAGGTTGGACTTTGGGTTACCATGGGAATTTGGAGTCACATACATCCCTGGATTCCAAACCGTTGTGTATATATCCTTCATGAATCCACTTACCAAGGGTATGTAGACTCAAAGTGGCACACTGATGATCGTGATGATCTGATCATATGGGTCCAGTGGCTTTGGAGGAGGCTTTGGCCTGATGTCGGGGGACGGGTTCGTGGTGGGGAAAAGGAGGACTAGATGGTAATGGAGGGGCGATATTTGAATCGGAGAGAATAATACCTAAAAACAAATCATTCCACGTACTATTTGTTTAGGTGGGGTGGGAGGAGTGGCACATACCATAGTGGTAGGTGGGAATATGTGTCACCCGTGTATCAAAGCAGTATGTAGGTTTGTGAAAGGACCATTGTGTACCACAATGGTAAGCGGTTCTGAATATATTTTGGCATGCCTCTTTGAGTCTTATCTGCATACTGATGTAGTACCTGGTGTATGGTTATATTCACATAGAGATACACTATGTGGAACACCATATCGGAGGAGTGTCCTGGGGACCATTTTTCGTGGGGAGTTCATCCATGAGAAATATGTGGTTTGAAAGTTAACCAATTAGGTTTGAAGTTATCTTATTGTTATTAAGTTCCTTTGTTTTATATTTTTTGGATGGTTGTTCTTGTGAAAAACTGGGTTGGAAATTTGGGCTTTGTCGATGATTTGATACTGAAGCCAAAATCTTCTCTGAATTCTTTTTTCCAACTTCTGGGGTCCTCTTTGTGCTTTCTTCTTCCATCCCCCTCAATTCCTTTTGTTCTCCTTTTATAGAGAATTGGGGCAATCGTATCTATGGGATTGCATCACCATTTTCAGAAGACCATGAACATATATATTGACCCATCGAAGACATAGAAAATAGGGGTTTGCGAATATTATTGTTCACGAGTCATGGTTCGTGGAACCCTTCCAATTTTCTTCGTCTTGGAAATTCTAATTTCATTGGATGGTATGTGTATGGACTTTGAATGCTTGATTCCACCAGCAATGTGGTTTTTAGTCAACTAGGTTTTTTTCCCATCACTCCACAAGCCACTGCCTCATGGGTCATTCTATGTACTAGTGGTTTGTTGTTCATTTGGTTTGTGAACCATTCCTAGTGATGGTATGTAGGTCACTTAAAACTCTTTTATGAATTTAATTGCTTCAAGTTTCTTTTGATGTTTGTAGCTCAATTTGAGTCCATTATTTTACTAGAATTTTAGTAACTATTGTTATCTTATTCAAAGGGATTGTGGGAGTATTTTCTTCCTTTGGAGAAATTTTCAGGACCCTACAAATGCCCCCCATCGGATTGGGGTCCATTTGGAATAAAGAGAAGACTATTCCAATGTAGAAGCAGTCCTAACTGAATGGTAAGATAATGCTCTAATTTTTTCATGATCCAATGGACTCAACGAGCATAGTTCAACAATTACTGAGTTCTTATGGAAAACAGTATGAACTTTTTTGTCTTTTTCATTATTACCCTATTTTTTTCTTAAGCCTTCTTAACACGGGCTTAGCGGGTATAACATGACTTTTATTAGGCCACCCTTTGTGGTTTTTCAACCCATCATTATTTATATCTCTTTTCATATCTAAAACAAAATTGTTTGTCTAATCTATAAATGGTGTAGGCTTAATGAGTTGGTACTTGACTTTTATTTGTAGGTTCCCTTTATGGATTTTTACTCTAGCGAGTACGGTGTCTTTTTTGTTGGCAGTTCACAATCCCGACAATAAAACATGATAATGGTGTTTTAAGATGAACAACTTTAACCAAACTTGATGGGTTAGGGGACCCAATTTTTAATTCTTCAGCTAGTAATGTTATAATATCTTTCATACATGAATGATGGATTTTTCCTAACCCTAAAATTGTGTGTTTTGGACATGCATGAGGCTTGAGAGCCTTTCTAGGTGTACGGAGGTAGGAGAGGACACTCCTAAAGACAAATTTTCCCTTGATTTACGATCATTTTGTAGGAGACATATACATAGCCACTAGGGAATGTTTTATAGAGTCAAACAAGGGTTTTTATGGGATATAGGCCTTCTATTTTTAATGGCCTTGGGGGATTCACAACACGTTGAATATATTTTGATATTGGGAGCCACAGTGGGTGGCCTTTTTGAGTGACAATGTCTGATATTCTAAGGGACATTCATATCGGCTTTAATAGGGAATATTTTCACACATTATTGTTCCTTTCATAATGGAGAGATGGTGAATGTTCAGTTAAATTAGAAATATTTTTCATTTTTGGGCATTCAAAAAGGGGAGGATGTGTGATCCATTATCCAGAGGGGTTTTTCAAATCTAGTGGCTGATACGGGATATGGATGTCCTCTAAGCATATAGAAACTATAATGGACACTCTTGATGACATATTATCCTTTTATGGGTGGTCATTTTGTAGCATATATTTGAAGAGCCTCTGGGGCATAATGGGTATAGTCAGGAAAATGTGTTTGCAGGACACTAGAATTCTATCTCTGATGGCTCTAATGGATTATAAAGATAGGGACCTTTTTAGAAATGGAATATGGCCTTTAACAAGGGGTGCGTCTGAACACAAAAAGGGATATTAATTTTATCTGAACTTCTCCAGGAATCCTAGAAATAACAGGGGGAATTTTTCCCTCTTATATGTAGATCGATTTCCCTCATATGGATAAGGTATCTTTATTTTACAGAAGCTTCAAGAGAGACCAGCGATGAATCGGGAAAATATCTTTTGATATATCCAAGATGTGGGTAGGAAGTGGATTGTAAAGCATGACATTGAGGGCCCTTGTATCAAGAGGGAGGTAACGAGGCTTGGAATCGTTTGGGCATAATGAGATAGGAAAGGACTCTCTTGAAGAATAATTTTCCTTTTATTGATGACCATCTTGTAGGGTCCATATACAGAGCCACAGTGGCTTGATGTGATTTTTAAAACAATGGTGTCCACAAAACACTTTCCTTCCATCTCTGATGGCCATTGAAGATTATGGGGATTCAAGATCACTCATATAATGGATTATAAGGTATGGAAGGAGTGTATATAGATACATTAGAGACATTTGGACTATGATTCACTCATGGAATCAGGTATATCATACCGAGATCTGACTCATACATCAGGCGAGGAATTCATCCATTATTTGGGGTACCCTATTGTTTAATGTCGTAAACCCATGACATGGGGTTCATTATGGGGAAAGGAAATGTGACATTCCTTTTAAGGTCTTGATGATAGAACCAAAATCATGGGCTATTTTTCTATAACATTTTGGTGGATCTCTCGCTAAGGTCCCCAGGATGACGTGACCTATGTTCAGTGTGAGAAACAAAGGATTCTGAATTTTCCAGATCACCACATAAGAATAGGAAAATCAATATCAGAGATCACATTAGAATTAAACCAATGTTATATAGTTTAACGTCATATAGAAAAGATGATTCTGGCCATGTTGGTTAACATCATGCGGTGAAGACATTATGTTGTGTAGTTTAGAGTCATGGAATGAGGACATTATATTCTCATAAAAATCATTATTGTCTTTGCATTAATTTTGATCAGGGTGTTCTGACATTCATTAGATGAGGGTGAAAATAAAAGGGGTAAACTATAGTCCTATAGAGAAACATCGATTGGGAGGTACGACATGGAGCATGGAAGCCATTGGGCTTACTAATATAGGAGGGGACCCTCCTGAGGACAAATTTTCGTTTGATCGATGGTTGTTTTGTAGGTGACATATACAATCCACTAGGGAAAGATGTGAATAGAAAAATAAAGGTGTATATAGGCCACTGACCTTCCATCTTAGATAGACATGATTTTTTTTGGGTTACAAGTTTTCCTAGAGTATAAAGTTTTAAAAATAGGAAATATGTGTTTGAGAATGTAAGAAATTCCCATACCATGATTATTTTTTAACTACTAGAGATTCCATATATATCTAACTCATATTTAGGTGGGGTATGATCTTTTTATTTCTTACGAGGGTCCGAATTCAGACCAGGAATCTCCACCATCTTGTTAAATTTGTTGTGAATGAAATTGGGGGTATGTTCGGGATCTCATAATATTGATAATTGAGCCGCATGTGGATCTTGAAGAATCTCATAGTTTAATGTCATGTTATTAGGTCCTTTTGTGGACTCCCAGTAGAATTTTGTCATTTTCATGGAGGAAGGATCATTTTTTGTCATCTTTTAAATAGTGGTTGGGCTGAGATTCTAGATCCAAGAATCACTACACATCTTGCATGGGCAAGAATCAAGACATACATAGTTCTAAACATTCCCTAAAAATTTTAGGTCCATGAATATGTACATGAGGGGTAATTCTTATGTGGGTTTCTAGGCCGGGATGCCATATCCGGGCTTCACTACATATCATGCAATTGTGTGAATGATTCTATACGTAGTTTTGAATGTTCCTTGTACTGATTTTGCTCAGACGTACGGGTAGGGGAATTTTGGTTTCATCCACTACGGATGCTAGGTATAACATATTTATCTATAGTATTTTTTTCATAATGGAATCCATACCACAGATCTTAATCTCACGTGATTTATACTCAATGTGATACACAAGGAGTGATAAGGGTTTCCCTCGTAAATATGGGGAGATATAGGATCTGATAGAGTCATTTTTTTATATGGTGGGGGATGGGCCAAGGTCGAATATTGAGGCCTCTCTATGCATCCCCCTAATGAATGGGAATCAAGCCATATGTAGTTCACTGAGGTATCATATAGTTTATCTTCATGCGATTAGGGAAACTCATGTTATGCAGTTTAACGTCTTGCTTCTTGGATGCTATGTTATGCAGTTTAGCATCATAAAGCAAGGGAATTAGTCACAATTTAATTTCAAGTTTCAAGGAAGAGTTCAATACAATTTATTGTCATGTGGATAAGACTATAACTCCTAGCTTAGGGTCATATAGTTTGTACTCTGGGTGGGAGTTGATATCACATGAATTACTTCTTTAGAATCATTTAATTTGTGGGATTTGTGATGAGTTGTCCATCCATTGATATCTAGGCGTATGCTCCATTGTAATAGAACCTACGTATGATATATGGTCCCTCCAAATTTTGTTCAATATTTGGGGGATTCTTTCTGATTATCATCTGGGTTCTAAGGACCAACACCATCTATTATTTGAGGAAATACGGACGGTAAACCTTTTTGTTGAAGGCTTATGCAGTCCAATTTTGGTATACATCCAAATGGTGAAAAGTGTGCAATATTTTCTCATCTTGATGATCCAACTCATCAATCCTTCTCTTGAATTTCTCATCCCTAGATATTTGATCACATATGGCCACACAAAGTGATGGAAATTGAATTTTTATAGAAAAAACCAACCCTTTCCCATATATTTGTGTGTATGGGGTTTCCTAGGTGGTAGTGCGGGTCATGGTCCGGTAATCCCATAAAGCATGAAGGAGCTTGTACGGCCATGATTTATTATCTACATCTACCACATTTTGGAGTATGTTGGAAAAAGTTTTGTGGAAAGCCTCTATTTTCTCATTGACCTCTACATGGTAGAGTGATGAATAGTTGGCCTTTATTCCACACTCCTAGTATAATTTTTACTACTCAATTGAGTAGAAGTTGGTGTTTTTGTCTTTCAGTATTGTGTGAGAGACACCAAATCTGGTAATGATATTGGCCTTCACAAAGCTAACAATTATTTTCTCCCTAAATTATTTAAGGGGTACGGATTCTGCCCATTTGGAAAAGAAGTTGGATACTATGAGTATGAAATTGAATTTTCTGGATATAGTGGATGGATATGGTCCTACAACATCAATCCCCTAGGTAGAAAATGGCTAGGAGTACTTTGATGAATGAAGTAACTCAGGTTCGATGACTAAATTTGTCATAATCTTGGCAGGAATGGCACTTCTTGGAAAATATGGAACAATCACGCATCATAGTGGGCCAATAATATCCAAGCCTTCGGATTTGATGAGAGAGCTTGGTTTCTTATTGGTGCACTCCAGAAGATCCGACATGCACTTGTTTCATAATGGTAGTATTCTCTTCTCCATCAGTTCACCTTAGAAGGACTCCATCAAGGCCTTGTTTTTGGAGAAATTATTCTTGGTTTACCACATTGTACAAGACAAATTTTACTACCCATCTTCAGAAAATTTCCCTTCTAACACTATCTGGTGGGAGTTCCCTCTTCTGAAGGTAATCTCTAATGCGGTTCATTTAGTCAGTGATGTAACCCTAAGGCTTCATAACTAGGATAATTTCATCAATCCATACATATTGTTCTTGATAAATGATAAGACCATATGGTGGTGGACAATGCTAATAACTATTTCATCCCAGTCTGGATCAGCCAGGGTCGTGGCTTCATTTTCCAAAGCATTGGATTGAGAATTTAGTGATCAGGGTATGTAGGTCAGTGTTGGTTCGGATAGGAATTTGGCCATAAATTCTCAAACACGGTTCATACAGGGTTTAATACGTCATTCATAATGGTGTAGTAACCCTGGATCTTCTTTATGACTAGCTCTAAATCACCTTTTACCTTCAGGTGTTTAGCTTGTGCCTGGAGTTCCATCTCTAGGCTTGAAATGAGGGCCTAGTATTCTACTTCATTATTTTTACATACCTATGAAATCATGAAGGAGTAATAAAATATGGCCTTTTGGAGGATATAAGTATAACTCCCAACCCCACTTTATTAAGATTAGGATCCTCCATTATTTTTTTAGGGCTTCTGGATGCACCATCGAAGTACATTTCCCATGTATAGGAGTGATCTTGGATGGAGAAAACTTCTTCATCTAGAAGTTCATCATCCAATGGTGTAATTTATTTCAAGGGGTAATCTTCCAGGATGTCTTCTAACACCTTAAATTTTATGGCCTTATCGGGTACGTACCGCATGTCAAACTATTATAGGATAACCACCCATCATGATAGGCATTGAGTTAGCAATGGACTGTTGAGAATATATTTGAATGGTTTGCAGCGGGAGACCAGGTGGACCTCATGGTGTGGCAGGTAATGCCATATTTTTTGAACCATGAAGATTATGGCTAGGTAGTTCTTTTTTATCCTAGAATACTGGGTTTTAGCATCAATCATTATTCAACTGAGGTAGTATAGGATGTTATCTCTATCGGCATCATTATTCTGTGTGAGGAAGGCACCTAATTACTATTCCAAGGTTCTTACATACAAAATGTGTAGTCTCCCCTAAAATAGAAGCATCAGCACTAGTGGAATTAGGGGATATATTTTTATATTGTCAAATGATTTTTAAAAATCATTTTCCAACTCATGTGTGACCCCATTATTCATTAACCTAGTGAAAGGTAAACATTTAGCCTTCAGGTTGTCTATGAGGCACCGGATGTAGGCTAGGTTTCCATAAATACCTCTCAAATCAGTGAGGTTGTAATTTTGGGACATGCTAAGGATGGATTTTGTCTTCTTAGGGTCAAATTTGATGTTGCGATGGCATATGAAGAAGCTTATGAATTTCTTATAGGTAACGCAGAAGGCACACTTTAAGGGATTCATCTTTAAACTATGATGTCACAGTTTGTTAAAAACTGTTTCAAGATAGGATAGGTGGTTTGAGAACTGTCATGATTTATCCACCAGATCATCGGAAAAGAACTCGATGAATTTTCCTACTAAGGGATTCAAAATGTGATGCATGGCACGCTGATATGTAGTGCTGATAGTTTTTAGGCCAAATGGAATCACCTTAAAATAGAAGAATCCCTTTGGATCCCTAAAATAAGATGATTCTTCATATCCTTAGGCCCTTTGGATCTGGTTGTATCCAGAATTTCCATCCATGAAATAGAGAGACTCATATCTAGTGGTTATATAGATCAAAAATTTAGTGATCAAGACTAGGAAATCATCTTTCAGACAGCATCAATTAAGGTCCATAATGTCGATGAAAATTCTAATTTTTTTTGTTCTTATTTTTGATAGGGAATGTGTTTTCCTGCTTGATTGGGTATTGGTCTTTTCATATGTAGTTGGATTTGATAATTTTTTCAACTTCAGCCTCAATTTTGGCTGCATGTATCGGGTGCGTCCTTTTGGCTAACAACTTATAGACATTGTCATCTTCTGGAAAACCAAGATGAAGAGTTGTGACCTCCGGGTCGAGGCCTATCATTTTGGTGTAGTTCCAGGAAAACACATCTTGGTTATTCTTTAAGAAGGAGGTATATGTATTCTTCTCCTCAGCAAGCATTTCAACACTGATCAGAGTGGGCCACGAGTCATCTTTGGTGGCTAGGTTTAGCTCCCTAAGTTCACCAATTGTGGTGGAGACACCTTCTTCTAATGCTGGAGGAGAATCATTGAGGTCTTTTTCATCATCTTATTTTTCTTCTTTATCATCCTCTTCATCATCTTATTCCTCTTTTTATAGTCAATGGATTCTTGATATGGACTCTCCAATGTTGGGAGAGAAATCATCTTTTTCCCTTAGTGAGTAAGGTGGGGGTCGTTTGAGGTCCCGAGGATGGGTCATGAGAATCTTTGGTGGTGCTTTTCCTATCATCGTTGGACTCATCGTGTTCTTCCGTGTCTTTGGAATTAGATGTCATAATGGAAATCATGAAGGGAATTGATTCTATACCAGTACATGAAATTATACATTCAACTTGGTTGAAGGGTAATACATACTCTTCCCCAAGCTGTTGGAGAGGGCCGGCGGGAGCCATTTCCAATCCATTCAGGGAAGTGATCCAGTCAAATTCATTGGCCAAAGACTTCTTCTCTTCTGATTCATAGAACCCTGCATCGATGTAATGTGACTTACATGGCTCAAATGGGGATTTATCAGCATCCAATGTCCCGTTATTTCCATTATCCCAATATTTGATGCATTGATGGTATGATGATGGAATTGTAACGTGTTGATGTATCCAGGGCATCCCTAATTGGATGTTTAAGGTCGTACTTTGATGAACTACTAGGAACTCGAAATCTGTCATGAGGTCTCCAAGACATGTTTTAAGATTGATTCGTCCAAACAGCTTCTACGAGATTTTGTCATATCCCAGCAGAGTTATGGTGAAAGGTGTCAAACTGTCTTCATCATAGCCTATCCAATGAAGTGTTCGCGATAGGAGGAGGTTAAATCCCAAGACATTGTCAAGGATAATCTTCTGGAAATCAGTGCCATTTATCTTTTCAGACACATATAAGGGTTTGATGTTCCCTTGCATGATGTTGTCCGCATCCTAGTCTTTGAAGGAGATTACGGCATGAAATTTGTTGAGATTGGTCTTCGTCTGATAGACTTTGTCTGCTACTAATTTGGCGTCGAATTCTTAGGGATTTAGTAAGGCTTCTATAAGAACCTCTTTAAGGTTTGCAGATAGACTCAAAGTATCCAGGATTGACAGTTTTGCTGCTATTTATTCCAGCTTCTTTAGAATAACATATTTTTGCTCTAAAGGTCAGTGATTTCCAACATGGTGTTTCCCTTTCATAGAATCTTTAGAGGAGTGAGCTTTGAATGTAGATTTTCTAGCCTATATGATAGGAGCTGGTGGCACTACAATCCTTTCCAGGTTCGTCCGGACTGGTTCACTTGTCTTATTTGGGAAATTTGATATTTTTCCTTCCTCCAACAGGTACTCCAAGGTAACTGGGCTTCTATTTCTTCCGACAGGGTTTGAGGATCATTCTGGTTCTCATTGTGTCTACAAGAGGGTCCATTCGTGAGTTTCTGAGATGTTAATGGTTTGATTTATAGCAAGTCTATGAATTTGACACCTTCCACGATCATGCCTTACATGAAACCATTGACCTCTATAGCCTCTCCCTTCAGATCTCTAGTTGGGCATGGGGAATGTGGGTCTGTGACTATAGTCTCTATCAGAGAATAGGTCCATATAGTGAATGGAATTAATGAAGCTGAATATTAGTTATTGATCTGAGAATGTTTCTTTCTGATTTCCACCTTTTTATGGATCCATTTAACGGTGTGGTTCATGTTGTACCATTTTGCGGAGTGATTCCCACTGTACCATTTAGTGGGGTGGTGCCTGTTATACCTAGTCTTTTGGAAAGAAGTCTGTATGTGTCTACACTGGATTTATATTGGGTGGAAACCCATATTCTTACTCCTGCATTCTTTCCTTTTGACCCTTAGAGGATTTTGGGTAAGAACATGATGGTTGTGTTGCATCACGAGCTTTTGGGGGCATAGTTGATTGATTCAACTACTCCTGGAGGATGGAATGAACTCATTTGAATATTTTACAGGGTCATCCAATTGTCAGATTTTTTCTCCTCATTACTTGAAAATGTTTTCCATTCCTCATCCTCTCTTGAATCTGAAGTGGAAACATACACCACATATGCTTTCAATGGGCCCAAAATGACCTACCTAGAATCAACCATATTTGGTAGGAGATCCCTGAAGAAAAAAGAATTATTGGATGGTCTATCCCAGTATCCAGTGATAAGGAAAATAATATGGACATTTTTTAAGAACTACTTTATCAATTTTCTTTGGCTCTGGTAGCTAGAGAAATTTTCAATTAATGGCATCTATGAAGTAGTACCGGACCTGGTCATCTCTAAATGAGTAGACATTATTTCTTCGTTCTTTGAACTGATTTCTTTTTGATCCCCTTCACTCATCTTGATGGGAAGGGGGTGGTTGTTGGAATCTATGGTGTCCCGCACAGTTGAATGGAGGCCTCGCAAGTGGAGCTGTTGTTGGGGTGTCTTACGCATGACAGAAGCTACTTCATCTTTCCCCTCTCTTCTCCCTAAGGCTTATGGGGTCACTCGGGATATTAGAATGGTCTACTTCAAAGATTATTATATTATTTGGAAAATTTTAGAGAATACATGGAACACACATGTGTACTTCTTTGGGATTAGTGGTGTTCACAATTCATCACAAAGGTTATCGATGCACATAGCGATCATTTCATCTTGGAGAGCAGCTGGTTCAGGGAATAAGTCAGGATTATCCATCTGGAAATGAAGTCTGAAACCCATTCATTCTCTCACTTCTTATAGTTCATGAGATCACTGACTGTTTTCTTAGCCAACATCCAAATAAACGAGAAGAGAAACTATTACTAGAGGTCCTCCCATCTGGTGATCGAGTTAGCTGGTAAGCAATTATTCTTTACAAAAGTCGAGCCCTATAGGTTTCACACAAAGCATTTGAGTTTTACTTCTTCTTACTACTCTGTAGTGACCATCATATGGTCACAATAAGAGGCGTAGTTCGTTATATGTTGTTCCTGATCTCTCGATCCATTGAACACTAGGAATACGGGGTTTCCAAAGTTTGGTAGTGGTGGAACATTTCTCACCCAATCAAGGTAGGGTTTTCTCTCTGGTTGTATCGAAGCACGCTTCCCCTCAATGGATTCAAGTTGAGATGTTAGTTGGTCGATAGGATTCATGATCCATTTATTCATATCCTACCATTCTTAATATTAGGCTGGTGTAGTGGAGGCCAAAGATGGGTGTGTCGATGCTGCTAGAATTTGGGTTGGGTACCGAACAGGGGGTATCCTTTATTGGTTTACCTGAATATACACTGGATAACATCCCAATGGTGGGAATTCGTGATGTCTTTCAGAGGATAGATTTATGTGAGTTTATGATCTCGGTGCTAGGTTGTATGAGCCTAAAAGCTGGACTTCATTTACTAGGATGAGTGTATGTTTCATGGGAACCTCTTCTGGGAATACCTGCTGATGTTCTATAGTGGGAACACATCCGGTAAGACAGCTCCCTCGACGCAGCATGGAGTTAATTTTCCTGAGCTCTTTACTTTCTTCCTCCTACTTAGAGAATCATTACTCAATAGTGAGGGACACATTCTCAAGGGTATAAGTTAGTGGTTCATAGATGACCTTGGATTTATTCTTCTCTTTTTTGGGGTTTTACATGGGAGGTAATGATATATTAACTAAAGGGGTTCACAAATTTAGGACCGCTCTCTGGTTTCGTGCATGCACACAATCAGGCATACTGTGTGATGCCTCTAGGAGGGAACCATATTCCGCTGATTCCTCTATCTTTGTCTCATTTCCTAGGAGATCTTTGGGATTACATTTAATAAATTCACTAATGAATACTGCAATGGGGGTGGTGTACCCGGTGTCGAATAGTAGGAAGGATTTGTTTATCCTTTGTTGGACATTCTCCTTCCATTCTGTGTTATTATTAGGGATTCTTGGAAAATATTAACCAAAAGGTATCCCTGATATGACATCATAATGTGTTTTTGTCTCAGAGGGAGTGAACCATGAGATGGGGTGGAATGGGTGACATTTCTTCTCATATTTATTCCCATATGGGTGAAAAGAAACATCTTATGTACAGGATCTTGAGGTAAAAATCCCCCCATCCATACAGGCTAGGGTAGTTACCATTCTTTTGTTGATGCTCAATGTCATAGATTTTTTCCTCTAATGGAAGAATTTTTAATTAAAAATTCCCCCATCCCTACGGGCTGTGGTTGTTCCATCATTGCGGTGGTTTTCACTGCTAATTCCACCTTTTTTATTTCACACTCTCCGGTGGGTATGATCTGAGTATAGAATCAAACCTATATCGGATTTATGGGAATTTAATGTCACGAGAACTGCATGAGGGCTGGATTCCCATAGGTGGGAAGCCTACTGGATGTTCTCGGTTACCAAGCTCGGAATCTTTTCGATGTCTTGATCTCTTCAGTCCTAACAATTTTGAGACATACTCCAGGCCAGTTTTTGTTGAGTATTCCATCTTTCTGAAGAATGGATTTCATTTGATTGTAGATTTTTTGTAATGAAATTTCAAGAAACCACTTCCAATTAGGTTTGTTGTATGGGATGTGGGGTGATGTGTAGAGCTCCATGTTCTCCCCACCCCAAAATATGAACCCCAGTTTGGGTATTTGCAATTTGGCATTTCAACTAGTGTAGTGCATGGAGGAAATCCATTTCATGGTTTTTTATCACCTTTCTGATCATGGATACCATGTAGAAGGGGGTCCTTCCTGGTTGATTTAATGGAAATGATCCCCTAACATGTTGACATGGTCTTCATACCCTTCATAGGGAATAAATGTTTCTTTTATCTAAAGAATATCCATCCCTATATTGAGGAAAATTTCATGGATACATTCCCCAGACAACTCCCTTGGTATGTCGAAGTGAGAAGTGGTCGTAGACCAATACATCATTAGTATATTATCCATAGCCAACTGTCTTCTCATGAGTAACATATACTACTATTGTTATTTCAAGGATTCCTCAACATGATATTCCCAGCTTGATTGATTTTTAATAATTTCATTCCAAGAAGTCGAGAAAATGGGAACCTCATTGATATGTGAATGGAGCGGGGGTGACTCTAAAGATGAGCATGGCCGCAGATGGTCTGCTGGTTGAGGAAGGATATCACTCATAATAAACAGAGTGCCTAATATGTTTGACTCCATATTTTCGAGTTCCTAGACATAGGAGGGATTTCTCATATTTGTTCCAATAAGGGGAGATCCTTCTTTCCATTATGAATTTGGATTTTGGGGAGGACGTTCGCAATCGGTGCCACAATGGAGATGGATACCATTTCAACTTGATGCCAAACCATAGGGAGTGTTCTTATGGTGTATACCTTGGTGAGGACCTTCAGGGTAGGCTACATCGAGGGGATGACCTTCTCGCCACTTGATGTCACTGAGGGGAGGACCTTCTCGATGACTGTTATGATGGTGAGGAATAAAATCACAGTATGATACCTGAATGTTGGTATAATTTCTCTATTATACATCTTTTGGAGGGCCATTATGAAGTACTACAATGAGGGTAGGACCTTCTCATTTATTTATGTTACTATGGGGAGGGCCTTAACAGAAACCGCCATTACGGGGAGGGAATTTGCAATGAATGTCATCATAGAGAGGACTACCATCATGACTCGACGCCCAACTATAGGGAAAAGAATATCTATAGTATATACCCTATGGAGGACCATTTGGGTGGATGACATTAAGGGGGGGACCTTCTTTTTGTCTGATATTCAGGTCAAAGGGAGGGCTACCCTAACGCACATCAGGAGATAAACTCTCATGATCGATCATTCCTGGCCCATGGAGTAAGCCCTCGTGGGAGCTCTAGAGAGGACATTCCAAGCTGGAGGTAGAGATATTGTGGGGAGGGCCTTCGGAACTACTACTGCCACTTCCATATTTATATAATGGACTAATAGGGTCTTGATAATTTATTGATATGTGTTTGAGGGTGTCAAGAACCCCAACTTCTAGTAGAGCAGGATCTTGTGTGTGCTCTTCATTTTCAAGTTTCCTTTGGCACATTTTATTTTTGAGCGATCTCTTATGGGTAACCGGGGTCGAATTCTGTTGCTAACATCCTACATATATAGGTTTTCTTGTTGGGTCCTATGATGAATTCGGGATACCCCAATTGGAATATTGAGTTTTGGCAGGGATATATGCCTTCCCTGGAGCAGCCACTATGTTGGAACAGTGACCCCCAGTTGGAACGAGTATTTGTTCCAGATCTAGTTGTTTGTGTATTGAGGTATATTTCCTTCGACCTTCCTGGACTGGTGTAGGGATGCATAACTACATCGTAGTGACTGGCCCATTTTGTGAGAAAGTCATTCCTTTCAAGGAAACAGGGTCATGGGCCTAGTTTCTCACTTTTTCCATCGATGCAATAATATATTGTCATGTTTGGAAGATAGGGTATGGGATCGATATCTAATCATTTATCATTTCTATGATTTTATAAGATACATCTTTGTCTGGAATAGGTATGAAGGCTCATTCTTATATCGGGGAAAGATTTTGTGCCTACTCTGGTCCTCCATGGGTTTCTAGTAGATAATGGAAATTCTCCTATTCTGGGACAGAGGAACAATTATTCTACATGTTTTCTTCATTGTTTTCCACCGAAATTGATTGGATGTTTTCATATTAATGAGTGTGGATTTCTATATGCTTTATTACCATTGTATTTGTCTCACGGGATTTGTATTCATCTGTAGTAATTTGACTCTACTCATATTTTCTTGTCCTTCTATTTGGATGGGAGTCTTGATATGAATTAACATGTATTTTTGCTTACGTATAGCTGGTTTCCGCCACATTTGTATCATGGTCTTGATATGATTCATCATGTATTTATGCCTGTGTGTAGCTGGTTTCCATCCTATTATGATGATGGAATTCATGTGCATCGGTAAATATCTGCATCTACCGGTAGTTTTTCACTCTATCTGCAGGGCGCGATTAGTGAACACTATAAGTAACGTGAACATGATCATACTGTTCCATCCTATTAATGTGGTGGGATTGATGGAGAGTGAAAAGTTGTATAAATTCCCATAGAATGTCATTTCATTTGTATGGTGTATTTGTTTCTCAAGAACTAGGGTGACAGAATGTTTTTTATTATATATTTTCTACCCTCGGTGGGAATCCCGAGGGGCCCGAGTCTCCTAGACTTTAGCAGGTTCCTTTGGCATAAGGCCCTCTTCAGTGTGAGGAGATTTGGTCACATATTTTCTGTGGTGACGCTCTCTAGTAAGGGCCCATGAGTGGGACTCCTTTTTAGTTGAGAAGAAGTTTTCAGCATTGAATTCAAATCCCTCCCTAATGTAAGGGAGGTACACGTTGTCACGTTCTAGGGATAGGCTCTTGAAATAGTTTGAGATGACCACCTAGGCCTCCATGTGTTGGGGTGTCTGCCACGGCTGAGAAGGTGGCTGGAGATCCTTTTCTGACCGGATGGCCTATCTCACAGCCTCCACCATAGGAAGAGTACCATTTCAGTGGTACTCTTTGATCAGCATGTTGGATACCCAGCATTGAAGACGTTGGGTGGGGGGTCCATATCTTCATTGGGCCCATGACCGCCTATGGGATCGCTTAGGTTCTTATATATATTGGTCTTTGGGATGTCTTTTGGATTGAAGGTTTCTCTATGGGAACCTATAATATACATATATGACATATACATACCTTAAATCCTGGTCAAAGTAGCATTCTCTTGAACATAATCATATTTGATGATTGATCTTGGCCTCTTTCCACACTTTTTTATGAGGAAAAGGGGTTTTAGTGGGGTAAAACCGCATCCTTGGTTAAGGTTTCACATTACGTTCACCATTTTTGTTTTGACCCGAGGTGAATGTGTTTGGGGTGACAAAAAAATTGTCTGAAGAGAATCATCATCTATATATTAATGTAGATAGTTTCACATTTCCATTTTTTTTAACCCGATCTGTATCATCATCCTCTAAAAGAGGATTGGATTAAGAATTTAGGTATTGGGCAGTTTTATCCCTTCTGTATTACGAGGGGTGCTACATTGAAATGGTCCCAATAGGTGATTTCATGGGGTCATGTACTTGTACAATCAGTCCTCTAAGGATATAACTTCCTCAGATGGCCTCAAATGGATTTTTTCGTGGAGCTAGAAACACCCAACTGCCCCAGTATCACGGATTCCTGGAAATTACTTTCAAAGGGAGGCATTCGTTGGATGATTACATAGCCAACGAAACATAAGGACTCCATTGGCTGATAGGATGGAATTCAAGTTCATCTCACCCTTTGGGGGGTATTTTCTATTTTGGGACCCTCTTATAGATTTAATTCATGTTCATACATTCGTGAATCTTTGGTTCATTCCTGAAGAGTGTTTCCATGGGCTACCCATGGTTTTCAGGATTGTCATAGTTATACATGGATTTGATGCTATGTAGGTAATGCTAAATTAAGCCATAAAATAAGGTGCTCTGGATTTTATCATCATCCCAGTGGAAAATAAGGTGACTTGATGTTGGGATCAGACCCATAAGATGGGATTCCTATGTATCCTAATGAGAGTAATCTGAACCCATGTAGTTCAGATGAGCTAGGGATTTTCATGGAAGATTCCCTTCTATGGGGACATTTTTGGGTGGTCCATCTTGTAAGGACACCCTTTTCAGCTTGGTCCTTCATGTAGAAATCCTACATATCCTATTTTGACCAGGAATCAATGTTCTTATTGTTCAGAATTTTGTGGATGCTTTAATTGTCAGAAATATATAAGCTCGTGTGAGTCATGATTGGTGTGAGAAACCATAGGATGTGAGATGTGTAACCAAAAACACACTTCCTTCCCTACTGATGGGAGAGGGTGAGACTATGGTGGAAAAGTATAGGGTGACTATGGGTGAGGGTGTGAAGTGATTTACCTTTTAATATTGCATGACATTAAAAGTCATGCAACTCGGCCTTCAGAATATTGGGGACTTACCTCAATGGGTGTGCCCTAGAACATGTTCTGGAAAAGGGTAGGAGTTTTGAACTCAACACAATGAGAAGAGAACATAACTCCTTTGACTTATCATCATTTTTCATTGAATGGAAAAGAAGGTGATCACCCTTAATACCTTGAATAGGGAAGTTCACGTTAGCATCCCATGGTGGGACTCTATGTTACAATTAGAATGTAGACTAACAGACATTCATAGAGTTTGAACTGTTGTGGGGAGAGAATTCGTGACTCCACTTACCATGGGTTTTTAGACTCAATTGGGCATCCTTATGCACCTGATCATCTTATCATAAGGGTCTAGTGGCTTTGTAGGAGGATTTGTCCTGATGTCGGGGGACTAGTTCATAGAGGTTATATAGAGGAATGGATGGTAACAGAGGTTTGAGGTTGGAACTGGAGGGATGAATAACCAAAAACTCCCCATTCCATGTACTATCTTCTTAGGTGGGATGGGGGGGAGCTCTGCATACCATTGTAGTATGTGGGTAGAGGGTTCATCCGCATTCTGATGCCATAAGCGGGCTTGGGCAAGGACCACCACACACCACAATGGTACATGGGTTGGAATATGTTATGTCACTATGCTTTAGGTTATATCCGCATACTGATGTAGTACGCGATTCCAGGTCAAATCCAAACAGCGATACACTACATGGAACACCATATCAAAGGAGGGTCCTGGAGAACATTATTCCTAAAGAGTTGATTTTTGAGAAATATGTGGTTCATGAGATCACCAATTAGGTTCGTGGTTCTCTTATTATTATTAAGTTCCTTTATTTTATTGTTTGTGGTAGTTTTTACCGGTAGAAAACTTGGTTTGCAATTCGGTCTTGGTCAATGATTGGAGACTGAAGCGGGAATTCTCTTCGAATTCTTTCATCTAACCTCTAGGGTCCCCATTGTGATTTCTTCATACATCCCCCTCAATTCCTTCTGTGATACTTTAATATAGAATTTGAGAAATTGTATATATTAGCATGTATCACCATTTGTGGAAGCCCATGAAGAGATATCTTGAACTATAGAAGACTCGGTCAACCGAGGTTTGTGGAGGTTGTGGTTTCCAAGTCATGGTGCCGAAAACCCTGCCGGTTTGCTTCTTCTGTTAACTGCTAAGTTAGCTAGATTGAATTCATATGGCCTTTGTATGCTTGATTTCACCAGTGATGTGGTTCGTGATCCACTGGGTTCACTGGACATCGCTCTGCATGCTAGCACCTCGCGGGTCCTTCTTCGTACTGGTGGTTCACATTTCTTTCGGTATGTGAACCCTTCCCAGTGATGGTATGTGGGTCACTTAAAACTCTTTGAGGAATTTAATTCCATCTTTTTTCTTCCAAATTTTGAAAATAAATTTCAGTCCATTCTCTTTATTAGACTTTTAAGAATGGTTTCTTCATTATTAAAAGTTAATGTGGGAGTATTTTCTTCCATTGGTGAAATTTTTTAGGACCCTACATGGGAATACACACAGTCTGATACGGTTTTATAGAATATTAAATTCCTAGAAAATTTTTCTATAATATCATAACTATATATCATGTGATGTTTTTACATGATGTGCATGTTACATGGATACTTAAATTGATACATGATGTTGTGTAGGTTAATGAATTCCATGTGTCAACACACACCAATATGAATATTGTGATTTACACACCTAACTATATAACATGTAACCATGTGACATGGTGAGTGCACTACATTCTATATAAATTAATTTTATATGACCACAAAAGGCACTAATTAGTTTGTATGGGAATACATTTTTTTTCTTCCATGTACTTTTTGAATTATTTTATAATTATATATAAAAATATATATAATAAATTTAAAAATTATATTGTATAAAATCTCATATATCACCTAGATTATTTTGATTAATAATTAAGATAAATAACTAATTACTTAATAATACCTTGAATTGTTAAATTTAGAAAAACCAAATTTTAAATAAATGAGTGATTTTGAAAAAATTATTTCATGTATGAAGGAGATATTGGTGCATATATTTAACTAACCATAATATTTGATGGAAAATTTTGTGTGTTTGGTTTCAATTTAATTTCATACTATAACATGGTATTAATTACATAATAATGTTTTAAAATTTAAATAAAATTCCATGTGGGTAATCCCTCCAACCACTTTAATTTTTTTATTTCATTTAGATGAATTATTTTATTTATCCCACACTATTGGTTCCCCTCACCTACATGTGTGTAAAAATTCATAAGGATGGATC
The DNA here is from genome assembly GCA_963277665.1 of Viscum album. Classification (NCBI taxonomy): domain Eukaryota; kingdom Viridiplantae; phylum Streptophyta; class Magnoliopsida; order Santalales; family Viscaceae; genus Viscum; species Viscum album. The sequence continues at coordinate 1,344,626,356 of OY728148.1, read as the reverse complement.
TCCAAGGAGAGGAGGTAGTTCAGAACCCATATTAAGGTGAAACCAATAATGAATATACAAAGGTAGAGAGTGGAATGTTAAAACTCTTGAGCCAAGCCTAACTCATTGACTATTCCCCAATTTTTATTCATTTATTTATCATTCACTAAATAAATTATCTATTATAAATATCATGATCAATTCACGTTTTTTATTTTATTTTATATGACTCAAGGATAAAAATTTTATAAAATGCATTTTTATATTATATTGAATGTGAAAAAAAAAATTAATTAAGATAAAAAAACATGTACAACAAATTAATATAAATTGATTAAGTGAAAATATTTTATTGAAACATTGTTAATTATTTTTTAAAAATTCACATGATATTAAAAAAGAGTGTAAAATATAAAATGTAAAAATTTTATAAATAAATAAATAAAATCCCTTAAAAAATATTAAGAAAATAATATTTTTATTGTTTGAGTTAGGATTGACCCATAGTTAATTATAAAGTAGTCTTGAGAAAGATGATGGGTCAACATAATATACCATTTATGAGGGATAATGGGGATAGTTTGTTCAATATAAATTTGAAAGAAATTTGTTCAGAAATACAAGTTAACAATTCGTGAATGTGGATTCCTATAAAAAAATAATTGATCTACATGATAGGTGTTGGAAAGAACACCATTATAAATATCATCATATGACTTGAATTCCCATTTCCATTTTTATTAGAATGATAATAAGGATCCTTTCCATAGAAATGTCCATGAGACATGACCTTATGAGTTTAACGTTAAGTGATATTAGAATGTATAAATAGAGGAGTATTAATAATTATATTTATTTTATCTCATAAATTTTGGTAACCAAATAATATAATATTAATTTTTTTTAATTTATTATATAAAATTTAAATTCCATCAACATACCTATGATATATACTTGATAAAGAAAATATTCTCAATGGGAAAACATATTAAAGTGGTAGAGGTTATTATGTGTTTCATTGCACTAGAAACTACAGTTTTGTGTATTGGAATCCATAGTTATGTATCTGCATGTTATATAAGTGAGTGAAGATAATATCATTTATACATATAATACTTAAATGAATTACTAGATATCTAGTGTTGATGTTGTCATCCAAGACTAATGAACTCTAAAAATTTCATGAAAGAATGGATTCATATATCATTCCCATGAATATCTATGATAAAAAAATAAGATAGATCTTCTTAGGAGTTTTTAGATATCTCTAAATCATGATTCTTGTGAAATCATGTAGAATATAAACTAGCTTAAAAGAAAGAGTGAAAATCCCTATACTAAAACCATGTATAAGACTTCTATCAATTCCCATCCAATTAGATGAAGAACAAATGTAATGTAATGTAAATGGATGTAATCTATTTTGCATCAGCCAAAAAGGGTTGCTGGAAGAAGAGTTGTGCTATGAAAAATAAAAAAGGGGGAGATTTTTGTTCCTTTATTATCAAGTTCAATCTATATATTTCAATATATTTTGGTATTAGAAACTAATTGTGTTGATAAAATTTATATTGAATTACAGGAACTAAGTTTATTTAGAAGACTCTCACTAGTTGAGTCTGATTTATGGGATTCTAATGGATTTTCACTCACTATAGTATCCATTATAGATTATCATCGCACATTTCCTGATCATGGTCTTAAAAAACTATAATTATCTTTCATCCAACACAAAAAAAATTACTCGACTTGATATGGATGGTTTTATTTTCAAAATTGGAAATAAAAACTGATCATTTTACAAAGATATTATATGTTATGTTAAGGAATAATATTGAAAGGTGGAGGAAAAGGAAATGGATTTGTAGGTGCTTCCCAATAATTTTGGTGCCCCAGAACACCTGTGAGGTGTAAATATGCATTCTTATTCTATGATTGATGTTAAACAATAAGGATCTCTTACTAAAAAGAATACTATGGAAAGTGTTATGTCATTAATGGGTTTTTTAGGTTTTCCTAGTATCTCGAGAGGATCATATTTCTTCCCAAAGGAACGTGTTATGAAAATTATCTTTATGAAATTTACTATTTCCCATGTCTCAGATTCATATTGGGTTATTTGATAATGTATAGATCATTTTATGTTTTCATTTATTTCTCAAATATCCATCTCCAAATGTATTAAACCTTTGAATGTAACTGATTTAGTTGCATTATTAATTTCTATTTGGGTTTTTCTAAATTTAAGTGTTTCTATCATGGCTGATATTTTTTCATCTCCTTTTTCATTATATGTAGTTGAAAGGTCAATATTGGATTATGGGTCTTAGTAAACTTAGTCTGGGTACCTTAAGAGTTTATGAATGGACCTATAATTTAAATCTCAATGACATTAAAGATACCTGTGCAAAGGTTTGGGTCAAAATCCAATGTTTAAGTCTGGTCTTATGGCATCCAAATATATTATTTGATAATTCCTCTCCAATTGGAATTCCCATTAGAATGGATACAAAAATTTATATGGTGCACTGTTGTCACATTTCAAGGGTTCTATTATAAGTTGACTTAATTTCAACATTGATTGATAGGGTTGTTCTTTCTACACCTTAGGATGAACTAAATATCAGAATAAGGTTGGAAAAAAGGCAATTATTGTTATGACTCTTGAAAATTTATTGGAGACTCACCGTATAATTTTAGGAAAGAACACTTTTGTAATAAATTTCAAAAAAGGGGCCTGATTCTATAATCATTCAGAGGAAGGGAAGTAATGTGGCCATCCAAACCATTTATAATATTTATAAATACCTACCACCAGATGATCCATATGTCATTGATTCGAGGATAGTGAATTCCACAGTTGGGAAGACTCAATTCAATGTTGAAGGTACCTCCCATGGATCTAATTTTTTAGATTTCGTAGGTCCTATAGATAATGGAGGCTTAGGTATTGCAAAGATTATGTTGGCTAATCCTCCCAATAATGCCATTGTAATAGATTCCCCCCCTTAAAATACAAGCATTCCCATAATTCCGTGGTCTGATTTGGTAGGTGATAATAATATGGTTACTTCTAGATTTTCATTTAAATATTGTTTAATTAGATTATTGAGGTATGATCATGTTCAATCCACATTGGGGGATTCTGCACTGGTAGACCTGAACTATTCATTATGACAATAGAAAAAAAATGAATTCTTCTAAACATCGCAATGGAAACTCCAATATGGACACTGCCACTTCCAAAAAAATCCCACACTTCTACTTCTTAGATGAGGGTTTACTATGTCCCTTTGATAAATATTGGTAAGGATTTTGTTCCTCCTTGGAAATCTAGTTCCTATAGACCGACTACATCTCACATTGATTTAATAAATAGTAATCTATTATGGAGTGAATCAATTTATTCTTTTATTCCTGATGTTTCATCTCCTGAAAATTAAAGTTTAATAGACCAGAAATCTACTACTGGACCAAATGAAAGTGGTTTTCAGTTTGGGGTGGCTTCCACATGTAATGTGCGTCCATTTTCCCTGGGTACTTGGTTGATTTCCAAATGTGACCATGGTATGTAATTAAAGGAAATTTTTTATTAAATATTTAGCCTCAATAAAAGGGAATGTGGAATAGGATGTGGATTCCACTGAAAAAAAAACATGCCTATTAATTTTATTCCTAATGTCATGATGACTCATGGATTCTCTTATTTTACAAAGGTGTCTGATGCGAACCCTGATTCTTGTCAGGGTATGAAGACTCCATTGGAGGATACTATGTTTTAGGTTGCAAACATGATAGAGAACACTGTGTAAGTAGATAAATCTACTAGACATATCATAGGTCTCTTTCAAGGCATGGATTCCACCATGGTTCCATACCAGGACATGTGTGTTGGGGAAAGGAAATTTATATGGCCAATCCTTATTTGGATAAAATTGGATATGGATATTATGTTGATAGAAAATGTACAGGGGTCTCAAATACTATAAAGTAATACAAATCAAAAGTTTCATGTTCCTCGATGGGTACTGACTTTTCTCTATATAACAATAATATGTTAGGGTTGAAAGTGAAGTCCTTCAACTCCTTTCATCTGATTTCATCTGGTAGTATCATGGAGGAAGGAAAATTTAATGTTTGTGATAATGATATAGAAGAAATGATGAAGGTTGATGATGTAGTACCTCATGATGATGATGCTGGCCCATAAGACCCAACTTAGATGATTTCATAGAGTGAATGAATGAAGTCTAAAATCCACGTGATAGGAAGACAATAAATATATGATCAAACAATGGTGGAGAATATTTTAAAAAAACTTCTTTGATTATTTAAATGTGTTTTGGATATTTTTGAAACTAAATATTCCTTATAAACAACAATGGAATAGTTTTAATAAAAATATGAATAATAAATTATTGGACATGGTGAGATCAATGATGACTAATGAATTTCATCAATGTTCCTTTAGGGGGTATGTAATATATATAGTGGCACACATATATATAATAAGTTTTGACTAATGTGTAAAATGGTATTTTGCTTGAACATTGGTATTAAAGTAATTCTTTGTTGACCCATACTTAATTTTAGGGTAGGAAAGCATTATTTAAGGCATGTCTATGTATTAAACATTCACTCTATGGCATAAAGAATATCTTTAAGAACTACGGAAATCAAATCATATTACCTATATAACCCATTCGATAATAATGTTTTAATTGATATATATCCCATTATTCTTGATAGGGAGGACATCTCCAAAATATAATGTTACAGATAGAGGGAGAGAGTTATTTTGATGGAGACCATGGAAAATATACATAATAGAGGTCATCTGGATAGATTCCACAAAGTCCAAGGGAAGATAATATTTCATAGACACAAGTATTATATAGGAGTACTAGAATTTTTGGAGAACCATAATGATATGGTTTTCTAGTCACTTATGATGATGAGTATTATAAGTTTATAACAATGAGCACGGGTCATACAAGAAAGTGGTAAGTGTCACATAAGCTATCAAATGGAAATAATCCATAATTTATAAAATGGTTTCTATATATTAAATATATGTTTTAATTTTTATATATCCCTAAGTGGATATAAATCATGTTGGTTAAAAATGTGTATTCAAGAATAAGATAAACATGGATAGACAAGATAGTACCTAAAAGGAATTATTGGTTTCAAAAGGGTTTAAATAGAAAAAATGTATAGATTATTATGAAATATTTTCATAAGATTCTATACTAAAATAAATCAGAATTATATGTTCCATAGAATTTTAACATGACTATGAGGTTTGGAATATGGATATAAAAATAAAAAACCATAATATGAACCTTTAGCGGCATTTCTATATAACAGAATTAGAAGGGTTTGTGAGTCCCATGGTTGTTAATGAGGTGTCTAAATTGTATAAGTCAATTTATAGATAAATAAGACATCCTATTTAAGGAAATTAAATGTAAATAAATCCATAAAATGATTTCTTTTCATAGTGATCAATTGTGATCATTTTTTCTACCATTAGGTTAGTATGAGAGTGGTTTTTTTACTAATAGTATATGTTGATGACAGACTACATATTATAAATGGAATACCAAATATAAATTATCATAAGTAATGGTTGAACACATTATTCTCAATGAAGGACTTGGGTGAATAATGATACATTCTTAGTATCAATATCCATCATAACAGGTCAATTATATTTCTTTTACTAAGTCAACATATATATATAGAAAGGATACTAAAGAGATTTTGTATAGAACAATATAAGTGGGTATTCTTTATGTCTCATGGAATAAACCATTATAAGGAAAAATATTCCCATATATATTAGGATAAGATGGTGGAAAGGATACAAAACACATCAATAATAGGGTTATCCTAGTATTCCTTGATATGACTAGGCTAGATTTTACCTACACTGTAATAGTGAAAGGAATATTCATACTGACCAAGGGGACAACCTTTAGATATTAGTAAAGAATAAAATAAGGTATCTAGTCAATGTAAAAGATATGATTTATTTTAGGGTAGATTGGGTACCTTTCATCAGTTTATAAAGAGTGTTTCATTTCTAAATAGATCAATATTATTTAAAATAAAAAATAGGAAATGTCTTCCCAATCAATAGAGGAGTGTGGGTTAGAATAGATTATAGATTACAGTTGTTACTAATTCAATAGATGTTTTTGAATATTAAATGGATTATGAGATATATAAGGTAGAATTATATATATGACTATTCATTCTTGAAATTGATGTCATTCAAAAATATAGTGATCTTATCACACTTTACTGGGATAAAATTTAAATGCTGGCTATTGTCAACTGGATAATGTCACATTAGTAGATGAAGAATATAATTTAGATTTTTCATATCTGTATGGTTTTTTCTCATAGAGGTGAGGTTTTAGTTATCTTGTTGTCCACAAATAAAAACCTTGTGGAAACATTGGTTAAAGCCTTGTCTTAGTAAAATCATTATAATTAAGTGAGTGAATGTAGATTCAAGGTAATTAATAGTTTTCTCCAGTAAATAAAAGATTCTATATGAGTAGGTTCCCCAAAACTAATTGAATAATAATTTAAATTAATTTTTTTATCTATTCAAAAATAGGATTATTGACGAAATATTATATCATGTGATGATTATTCATCTATATTGAATTAGTGTGAAAATGTTCTTCTGATATATATCACATGAAAAAGATATGGATGTTCCTAAATATAATGAGATCCTTGAAGCAATATTATGTATTTATAAATGTAGTAATATGGTTGTGATAGCATTGTATGATGGGATACATTTTTTTACTATCATGTGGATGAAGAAAAAAATGTATTATAGTTCATCTTTTGATGTTCACACATTGTAATCTATGAGCTGATATAATATGAGGATAGACTCCATAATTGTGATATCATATATTCATATAAAATTAAGATATGTGGGGTGCATCATGAATGATGTGTTATTAATGTATTTCGATCTTCTATTTTTATATAAGATTATACATAAAAGCATTGATTAAAATGTGATTGTTGAACTAAAATCCATCAGCATGGTGTATTGAGGGTTCCATTCTATACATTCAATGAATGATATATTTATAATATGGGTTGGTCGAATGATTATACGAATTAAATCTGATTTATTGAAACAAAAGGATTATATTACGTAGTTATTATTATTCTGTGCTTTTCATCACTACAATAATTACTTATTTCTCTATGGGTGCCTTGACACATTGTCATATGATGATATTTATGTTTATCCGAACCTGCATAAATTCACTAAAGTAGAGGTCTAGAGGGTAACACACATAGTGTGTCCTATAATCATAATTAAACACTTTTTTTATTTAATGGTTTGGATAAATAGTATATTTGGTACCAAGAAATTTTTTTTTTCAAATTCTAGGAATGCATATATTCTGTCAATATTTATATCCGAGTTGAGTATTTAAAATAATAATTTCAAAGATCATTAAAATAAAAATTTATTTATCAATTAATTAATAATAAAAGTAGTATATGAGAATTATTAATAAAAAATATTTATTTAATTATGAAAATATTAAAATAAATATTTATTCACAAGATCATGAGTAAAATATTTATTTATGAAATGAAATGAATATCATATTTATTATTCAATATTTGGTTAATGTTGAGGAGGATTTTTGGGACATGAATAGTTATATAGTGAGGATGATGTAAGTATTAAATATCATTAAATACATAAATATTTATTTATTTATTAAAATTATTTTTAACTGCAACTGACTTAGAATACATTAAAAATTATTATTAATGTTATTATTATTATCAAAAAGAATATTTGGAGTTTAATATATCATAGTTTCCTTAAGTTAAGTTATGAAACTTAATATCCAGGATTTATATATTCATCTCTTATGTCAATTATTGGGTTAAAAAATGGAATCATGGGTGGTGAACAATGATTCTCAACCTAGAGATCACTCTCAAGATCATAGAACCTCGTTGAGTTTATTTTAATGTAATAACACAATATTTTATAAGTAAAACTCATTTTCTTAATGAATTAGTGTCCAATTATATAATGCAGTTATAGAAAATTGATGCACTTGTTTTTTTAATTAGGACCGTTATAAAATAAAGTCAATGTGATTTCAAATTCCAATAATAATATTAACCATTGATAATATAGTTGTTTACGGTGACAGTAAATATTACTATAAATTAAGGATCAGGAAAATATCTGATTGAAAAAGATTAAAGAAGTGGTGGGATCGACCTGTAGGATTATACCCTATGAATCAAAACTATCTGAGCTTTCTAGGGAGATGCAATCATTTGGATTTTCTATTGACTAATCCAAATATGAAATTAGACAACTGAAATATGAAATAAATTGACTACAAGAGACATTTAAAATTATCAAGATCATCAACCAAACCATGTTCATTGAAACCCCCCCAAGAATGTGTCACAGTTACATACATCGCCCATAGAGTGTATGCTTGTGTAAAAGTGGTAATGTATCTAGACCCTAGAAGTATTAATTTTTATTCTTTCATTTGGATATAATAATTATTATGTTTATTAATTTTCATTATTACAATATATATATGAATTTATGAAAAATATATCTGTTAAAATGAAATAAAAATTGTATTTCTAATATCCTGGAAATGAATTTGATAAATTCAAGAAATTTAAAATAAATATCACTATTAAATAATTTTTATCTGCGTATAAATGATAACATAATTTAATGAATTCTAATGTATTCTCTATAACGGGTAGAAAATTGTTATTTTCATAACAAATACTTTCAAGTAAAAAGAATTTTCAATTAAAATGTTAAATTATTATATTTAGAGATTATTTTTTATAAATTAAATTTTATTCATTAAATCAACACATTGAAATTAGTCACAAATGATTTCTTTCATTTTTTCTGAGCTAATCAAATATTCAGGTAAAACTTATATTTGATAAAAATATAATGTAGGAATATTAAAATAATAATAGAACAAAATAAAATATTAAATTCAAAAGAGGCATAAAAAACCAAATATATGTTTTCCCTTTAAAATAAATTATTTTTGTGATAATTGGGTATTTTTGTAAACAATTAATAGTTGCACCAAAACATATATAATATTTAATGGCTTTAAAATTAATTATTTATAAACATGACTTACATACACATATAAAATGTTATTATTTTGATATTTTCTATTAACAGCCTTATAAAATAATGATGGCAACTCCTCATTGGAAGAAACCATTTTCATGAACTATGGTAAGTTTTTTGGTTTTTGTTATTTTATCATATAGAGTCCACAAGTTTTTTTAAGGAATTGATAAATATTTTCCCTCTATTTGGATATAAATAACTACCCATCATCCCACTTTTATTCACTAAAACACAATTTAGGATGAATTTAAACTGCATATCCCAATCTAGATCCCACACAAGATGTTCTCATGATCTTGATAAAATCCTATCAATATTTTAGAAGCACACTCTCAAGGTAAGGGGATTATCTCATCAACCTTTTTATTTAATCACTTTCTTTATATTATGCCATTTGATTTCATATTTTTTTGATTTATTTTGTATTTATACATTACTTTTACATTCCTTGTGATATAAAAGTAATTACAGACTACATTTTACTCTCATTAAACCATTTGATGAATCTTTTTTTACACCCATTTTAGTGTCAAAATTATCATGTGATTTTCCATGACAAACATTTGTGTAATGAATACCCATCTCCATTTCAACTCATGGGAATTTTCCACGATAAACCCATCCTTATTTTATTGGGACATCCATATATGAAACCCACACTTATTATTCATGGGGTTAAATTTGATTAAAGTAAATAATATGTTTTGTGATCACTGTTTCACATGTTTCCATGTACATGATATGAATTTGAAATGTGGGACCAGAATTATATAGCTCCCCAATGCATTTGGGAATGTTTTATCTCGTGAGATGCCTTTTATGGATCCTAGGAGGTTATCCTAAAGAAGCTATATTTTTTTCAAATGGTTATCCTTGAATTATTATTAAGATTTCATGTTTAATTATGTTACCACATTCTTATGCTTCCTTGATGTTATCATCCTATATCATGTTTTAATGTTCATGTTTATGATTATCACCAATTTTATACCACATTGATATGAATATTGACTTATATGTATTACAGTAATCATGTTATTCATTGTTTATTATAATATAGGGTTTTATAGAGAGCCTCATTCTTATGTATATCCCAAAGTTATACAGTGTAGTATTAGAAGATTGATGAAATATGAGTGCATGTTATAGTGTTTTTAAATAATTTCATTATATCTCAACTTCAAAAAAAGTTCTATAAAACATTATCCACTGACACTAGGCCTAATTATCTTTGGGGATTTTATTATTTTTATCTTTATGTAATCATTTTTTAATTAAGGTGTATTAAAGATATGGGTTTTCATAGTTGGTATCAAATCAATGTGTAATTATTTTTGTGGATTTGGATTAGAAATAAATAGTTTAATCCTTAGGAATATGAATAAACATGGGAAAATATCACTAAATTATGGTGATGTATATTGTATGTGGTTTCCATTAATAAAATTTCAATATAGATACTATAAGTGAATGTGTATCTGGAACATTTATGCCTAGGGGTAATATCTTTAAAAAGGCTGCATTGGATATTAACTAGATATTCATCTGGTGTATAAAAAATTGTGCTTTTAACAAACCTATTTTGAAACTCATGGATGATATGATTTGGTAAATTACAAATCTCATTAAAAACCATGATGAAGGTAAAAATTCCTGTAATATTCTATGTTAGGAAATAGACTATGGGTAACTTATATTGAAATGTATATATTCATAGGTTATATAATATATGTTATTATATTCCCAACTAGGTTAAATAAACTAAGAGGGGGGTGAATCGGAGTATGATATATTATATTACTTACCTGTTGGATCATGTTTCATGGTTGAAAAAAATAATCTTATCTTCCTTTAACATAGAAATTTATAAGAAAAAATGAAAACATGAATGAGATGCAACAATTTTACTTGGTCCAGTCACACTGGGCTACATCCAAGGATCATACAAATGTAATTTTCCTATGTACCAAATCTATTAAATTATACTATAGTTTAAAGTTTATGAGTGGACTCACTATCCCTCATAGGTCCCTACTAATTAAAATTTTAAATATCACTTCTCTAAACTAAATTAAGCTCATATATCCTTTAGAATATTATTATTTAGACCCATGAATCAATATTGTTTCCAATTATTTTGGTGTGTCCTAAAGATCTAATTTTATCCACTTGATGAATAATTCCATACCTATTTATTTTTTGGAAAATCATTTTGGTTCATATAAGATGAAATTTCATAAAACCCTATATCCACTTTTGTGAAACTACCTAATTTTTCATGAAACATTAAAAACAATTATAAAACTGTTACTTTTATAAAACATAAAACCATCCATGAAAAATTATAAATTTTACCATAAATTCTTTAATTTTTGAAATTGATGTTCTTACTCATCCTTAATGAAAAAGAATCACTTAAAAAATTCCTTCATAAATTAATATACTTTGTATTTTTATTAAGGCATCCTCTCTTAAAAAAAGGGGGTATAGAACTATTTATATAAGTTTCCTCCCCTATCATAAAACATTCATGATCACCATTACCTTATAAAAAAATCAACCTTTCTGTTTAGTAAAATCCTTCTCTTCATAAAAAATCAAGAAAATTTTAATAGATTCAAAACATTCCATCTTTCACAAAACATTCCAAATTATTCTCATAGTTTCTAAATGTATAGAATATTTATTCTAAATATCAAAATTAAAATCATGAAACTATCAAACATTCATAAAACTATCCAAACATGAAAAATTTCTTGAATTTTCTTTATTTTTATAAGGAATTCATAAAACTCTACCTTTTTTACATATTAACTCTTCCTTAAAAATTTGACCCCAATAATTTATAAAAAAAAGAAATTATACCCCCTTATCTACAAAACTTCATGAACCATTTCATGATCCTCCATAACACTTTTTTGAAATTTTTCAACATACCTTCTTAAATATCACACTGTTACTTCACAAATAACCTTGTCAACCTTCTTTTTGACAAACACAATCAACCCAAAAACACTATAACCTCACCTTGATGAATTTTTTACTAATAATAATTTTGTATTTATCCTATAAATGTTCATAGGTTTCCTCTTATATGATTGATATTTTGAAAATTTTAATCCCTAATTCCCCTTTATTTTATTCAATGGTTATAAATATAAGTAATTGAGTTAATATCCTATGTGATGGGTAATGTAAAAACATATAAAATGATATGATTAACCATATTGGAGAGTAATTAAATAATATCATGATATTAATTTCTCAATAAAAACATTTTTTGAATAGAAACAATAATAATAGGGAAAACCCACAACCTACAATGAAGGATAATATTTCAATTGAGATGTATTTGGGAAAATATCCTTTCACTTTCTATTGATCTTCTTATAAAATAATCATGGAATAATGTATCAAATACATTGAAATAATTTTATCAATTATTCAGTGCTTTAAGAATGAGAAGGCTATGGTGAATTTTTATAATTAGGAAGGAGAAGATGATTTATGGTGGACATTTATTAAAAACATTTAACATGAGTAGGATATAGAAGATATGGAGTGGAAAGAGTTATTGAGAATATTTTAGATAAATATTTTCATATATTTCCCCATTATAAAATTGAGAAGGATATCATTGGCCTAAAGAATAAGGATGATGAATCTATTAGGGCACACATGGATAGCATCATAATACATGAATGATACACCTTTCACTTTTTCATTGACCCAAAACGTAAGGTTGAACACATCATTAGTGGGATAAAGATGAGTCTATGGAAATATTTTATGATTCAATAATTTGGAAGCTATGAGAAAATTATCTAATGTTCACATAATGTTAAAATATAGATAAGTTACCCAAAATGATATTAAGGGTTTGGATATACGATGTGGAGAAAGGAGTTTAATTCTAGGAGAGGGATGGAGAAATATCACTATATAAAAATATTCTAACATCACATATTTCTCCATTCAACAATCATCCTGCTATAAAATGTTTCAAATTTATAGAATAAATACATTATCTAAATCAATGAACTAATGGATTTTGATTATAACTAATGGTGAAAACATGCAATTACTACGGATCGAGTTAGATCTTATGGCGTCACAACTTTGAAGGAGGGTCCTAACAATGATGTATTGATAGGTATAGTAGTTATTAATTTACGAATTTAGTATATATTATTTTATTTTGGTTCGATGAATTATTTTATATCATGTATTTATATATATATATATATATATATATTCAAACACTACATAAAAACATGTATCTGGATATAACTACGATGATTGAAAATGGGTAAATAATTCCATCCTATGTATATAAATCAACCCCAATATATATTAATTGGATAAACTTCCTAAAGAACCTTGTTATACTCTATATAAAGGAATTCAAAGAAATTGTATATATATATTTCCATTCCTTATATAGAGCCAAAAAAAATCGCCAAGGGAAGAAAATCAGATTTTGTATCACAAATGTCACTTCTATTATATGACAATACAAGGAGAAGGATGAATCTCATTTGGAATAATAATCTCAATCATGGATATTATTTCCTTATGAGAATTTATATCTATCCCAAATAATTAAGACTAAGTAAAAGATCATCCTTGATGATATTCCCATTATTAGGGAATATGTTAATGTGTTTATATAAAAATTTAATGGTCTTACCCAAAGATGTGAGGTTGAGTTCACAATTGATCCTTTACTTATAACTTTTCCAATATCCAAGACTCCATATAGAATGGAAAGTGTTAAACTTGAAGAGATAAAGAAGCAGTTAAATGGGGATATAGATAAAGGGATTATGCACCCATGTTCTTAACCATGGGTTTTACTGGTCCTCCTTATCGATATAAGTATGGTTCAATGTTCCCCTACATTTTTTATCATGATCTTATCAAGATCATGATAATGAACAAGTACACCCTATCAAGGATTTATAACCTATTAAATTATATATGTGAGTCCTAGTACTTATTTTATGTGGATATTCAGCCAGATTATTATCGTGTAAAGTTGAATAACAATAATATCCCCAATATTTATTTCTATACAATGTATGTCCACTACAGGTTCATAGTAATGATGTTCGGAATAATTAATACTTTATTTATCCTCATGGACTAAGTGAATATAATCCTTTGGTATTACCTCAATAAATCTGTGGTGATATTTATAAATGATATTATTATCTAATAAATATTGATGTAGGAACATGTTGATCATTTTATTGTCACACTGAAGACCTTACAAGTGTAAAGGTAATATTTTATGTGCAGAAAATATGATTTTGGATGGAAAATGTAACTTTTACTTTGATTATTATAAAAAAAATCCATATATATACATCCTTAAATAATAAATCCAATTGAATGATGGACCATAAAAAGATATGTTATGAAGATTACTTTTCTTTGAATAGCATGGTTATATCGTTGATTTTTTAAACTATTTCATGACTTTCAGGCCCCCTAGCCGACCTAACTCATAAGAGAATGAATTTTTTTAATGATTAATGTGATGAGAGATTTAAATAGGTAAATAAGTGGTTAATTACTATACATGTACTCATATTACCCACTAGTATAGAATGATTTGTGATATATGACAATTATTCCAAAAGGGACTTGGGATTTGTACTAATACAAGATGAAAAAGTGATATCATATTCCTCCCTATATTGAATGATCCATTAGACAAACTACCTAACCTAGGATCTTGAATTGACTACTCTGATCTTTATATTAACGATTGAGTGAAATTAACACTATGGGGAGAAGTTTGACAAGTTTATAGATCATAAAAACATCAAGTATATATTGACACAAAAGGAGCACAATATGTTCAAACAAATGTGGTTTGATCTAAACAATGATTATTATTGTTCATTCCATTACCATCCAGGAAAGGTGAACATTTTGGATTATGCTATGAGTAGAATGGATCCTCCAACCCTATCCATGTAAATGATTTAAAGTGATCCAATCATCATTGACATGAAAATAATGTAAATGTAAATAATAAAAGGATATTTATTCAAACTTTCTCAAATAACTATTTGACCATCCATTATTGAGAGGATCAATGTTCCCCAAAAATACGATATTAAGATAAAATAAATGTTAGAAAATATTCCATAGATTAAAATTTCAAAAATATAGAGTTTTATGGGTTGGAACATGTATATGTGTTCTATAAAATCCATAACTGAAGAGGGAACTTCTAATGATTCACATAGCTAATCTTTAATTATTCATCTAGAAGTAACTATGATGTGTATTGATCTGAAGCAAAACATATTGTCGGAAAGCATGAAGAGAAAGATTAAATAATTTTTAAATGTATTGTTTGTATGATAAAATGTTTAGGTAGAATTATAGATGTCAAATTGTATGACACAACCATTTCCCTTGAGAGTATAGAAATAAAAAAACATAATCATGGATTTCTTCATTAGAATCCTTAGGACATCTAAAGGATGTAAAAACATTTAGGTGGTATTCAATAGCATTAAAAAGATAGTTAATTTCATTTCTATAATATAATATTTCTCTACTGACCAAATTGGCAGGATATACATACGGAAAGTATTAAGACTTCATAGAGTACCACTCTCCATTGTATCTAATAGGGAACCTAGGATTACCTTGATGTTCCATAGAATCATTATACTAAAATTAGTTACATATATAGATGTTATCACTACTTATCATCCTCAGATTAATGGTTTGTAAAAAATAATCAATCAAACTATAGAGTATATAATGAAATCATGTTCAATAGATTTCTCGGGATACTGGGATCTTTAAATTCCCGAGGAGGAGTTATCATATAACAAAAATTTCTATTCTTCTATTTAAATAAACCATATGAGGCTCTATGTGGGAAGAGGTTTGGGAATCCTACAAGATGGGATGAAGTTAGAGAACATAATTTAATGGAATCTAATCTTATATACGATTCGAAATAAGAGGTTCAGACCATTCAATGTTATATGAAATTAACTGTAATTTGATAAAAAAAATATGTGCAATCATTCACAGGAACTGTAGTTTCTGTGAAGAGATCAAGTGTTTCTACATATATTTCCAAATAAAAAACCCATAACGATTAAGAATAAGGTAAATATTGTTCCAAAATACATTATCCCCTTTGAGGTCACTGATCATATAAGATCTTTATCACATCAAATAGCACTCCCACATAAAATTTCCCATGTACATGATGTGATTCATGTATCCCTCTTTATAAATTATATACTTGACTCCTCACATGTGAAAAATACCTAGGTGGTACCCTTGGTGAATAATGTTTCATTAAGAGGATCATTAACTGGAGATATTTTATCATAGAGAAAAATTTATTTTAAAAAAGGCACCTCATATATTCCAATTGTTGTGGAAGAACCATATGTATTAGGAAGCATTATAAGAATTATAAGATTTAATGAAATATAAGTTCCATGGTCTATTTTAGTGTATGAAATAAAATTTTTATGGAGAAATGATGGATGAATGTAACAACTTAAAAATTTATAAATGAAATACTAAATTTGAATGAATAAATGAAATTATTATTAAATTGTCTATAAAAAACAAATTCACTAGTTTTGATTTTTTGGACTATTATAAAATATTTTTTGTTAGATTTAAAATACGGTTAAGCATCATAACTATTGAAAATATATTTTTTCTGTACAGTGATCATTAATATTTGTTTATATTAAGAGTTAATAAAAATACTAATTGACACATTTAGAAGAAGAGACGACCTCAACGAGTAGGATGTTACCCTATGATTCCCAATTATTACAGCTTCCGAGGGAGATAAAATCCATGGCATTTTAACTTGAGTAAGCCCAAATGGGAAATCAATTAATGAAATGAATTACTAGATAAGTTCATTATTTTCATGATCATAACCAAAACCATGATCTTCGAACTAACCCAGGAAAGTGAAACCATCACACAGATTACCCTTAGGGAATACACTAGTGAAATAAGGGTTTATGAATTTATACCATAGTAGTATGAATTTATATGTTTTCACTATAATAAAATAATGTTTTTGTTTTTCCCTTTTTATTATTACATTATATATATAGTTATATATGAGTTGATGAAAATTAGATATTGCTATGAAGAAATAGAAATCTTAATTTTCAAGGCATTAACACTCATTTGATATTGACATAAATATTACTATTAAATGATATTTAATTATGTATATAAGAGAATATAATTTAATAAAATAAAATGTAAAATTAATAATCGTCTAAATATTATTATTTTTAAAAAAAGTATTATTTGGTAAATACTGATTTTAATATAAAAGTGTAAACTCTATTATTTAATTAATTGTTTTTATAAAAAATATAATATTTTTGAAATTAACACTTCAAAATTAAACAATATAATTTTTTTCATATTTTTATAGGGTGGACGAATTGTTTGGTAAAAATAAAATAAAGTATAAATAAATATTATATTATTAAATCCAAAAGTCCAGAGAGTTATGTAATAATTTATAATAAAGGATTACATGATGAAATATAAATATATACGATGAAATATAGTGTTTTTTAAGTTATATGATTAATTATATACACATTTAGTGAATCTTTCAGAACATATATTATATTTAAAGGGTTTAAAATAACTTCTTTAAGAACATGACTCACTTCCACACCACTAATGTTGTCATCTTAAAATTTCCAGTTTTTTACCATATAAAATATTGAAAACCACTAAAATATTATAGAATCTAAGCTCATGGACCAAGTAATGGATTGTGGTTTTTATTATTTTGTCATATATAATGACAAAATTATGTTTAGAAATTAATAAAGAATTCCCCTCTCATGTTCTATAAATCCCTATCCATCCTTCCAGCCCTCTTTACTAAACACCCATTTAGTATGATTCTAAACACCATATCCTTCTCTACATCCATTTGGAGGTGTTCCCATACTCTTATGAAGATCCTTCATAGCTTTTAGATGCACCCTTTCAAGGAAACAGGATTCTCCCCTCCTCCTCTATATTGAAGATGTTTTGTTGTTTTATTCCATTTTATTTACAATTTATCTTATCTTAATATGTTTTAGGAATCTATTTTACTGTTATAATAATATTTATTAAATGTTGGGCCATGTTTTATCTCATTAAACCCTTCATTGAATATTTATGTATTCTCGTAAATATTCCAATGTTATCCTACAATTTTTCATCCCAAACATTTGTGTAGTGAATAATCATCCACACTTCCATTTAACGATATTTTCTTATATGTAATTATCATTCATTGATATGTGAATTACATAATTTAAATGACACTTTTAATTATCCGTGTTAAAATTGAGGAAATATTTTCCTATGTGGTATTATCAATGTGGCACACTCGTGCATGTACATTATATAAATGTGATGGGTGGGTCCTAAATTATATAACCCTCCAATGCATTGGGTAATTATTTTATCTCGTGCTATACCATGTATAGTGAAAAAGATTTTATCCGAAGTCCACTTTGTATTTATTTCATAGTAGTTACCCATGATTTATTTTTATGATGTCATGTTTTATGTTTTTTACACTTCCACATATTGCATTTTTTTTATCAAAATATATCATTATTCCATGTTCAAAATTGTGTTACTCATTATTATTTTTACCTTGGTATGCCTCTTTAGTAAAATTTATTAAATTCATTATGTCATGTTGTGATTATTCCATTAATAATATTTATTTCTCATCTCTTTCTGTTTCATGCAGTATCAGAAGCTCTATGGAATATAAGGACATGTTATATGGTTTTTAAATAATTTCATTGCAACCCTTTATAAAGTTATTTTTTTATGTATATAACTGCCCAAAGATATTGGGCCTCATGACTGTTTGGGATTAAATTATTTTTATCATTATATAATCAATATGAAAGTAAGGTTTATTAATGATTTGTGTTGTGAAATCTCAACCCTAAGAAATTTATCAATCTCCACCTACATCCCAGGACTGAGAGATTATTAATATAAGAATAAAAAAAATTGTGGGATTGTATTACAATAAACATAAATTAATCATGTAATTTGATAACTCAGAAAAATCACCTGTAGATCCATTGGTGACGTTGTATGATTCATAATGATGTGTGGATCAATTCCAGAGGAGCCTTATTATGGACCCTCATAACACAAGGATTATACAACTCGAATGAGTATTTAAATAATTAAATGTCCATGTCAATGAAATATCTTGAAATTTGAGGTACTTTTTTATATATAAAATTAATTATATTATTAACATAAAAATACCAATCTCTTGTTTTGGGTTACTTTCATCTAGATTCTATGGGAATAATTAAGATTCATATCATCCTATAACATGTTCTTGATGTTTATCTATAGAATCTAATTAAACCCCAAAAATTAACATGGGATCATCCATCTTATGTTACTCCCGGAATTTTCTATATGAACCCTATAATGGTATAAAAAATGAATGGAGCATAATGTACCTAGAGACAAGATTCCTTATATCTATATAAGTAGGGGAGACTGACTGATTATAACTAGTGGTCCTAAGTGTACAATATTTGAATGTCATGGGATATTTTATAGAATATTTCTCTAGAATATATTTTTGGGGGTTGAGTTTTCCTTTTGTAATAGTAATTATGTACACTATTGTATTGATCTCGGAAGGAATTTATATATGGGTGGCTATGAGAGGAGTGATATTTTTTATAATGGATGTGGGGAAGAATAAATACAATCTCTCATGTATGATTCACAAATTATTTCATTAGAGTAGACTAATAGATAAAGATATGAAAACGGTTTGGTTGAGATATGTTATTAAAATTAAGATATTGATTGGACCATAGAGTGAGCAATAGGATAAGGGAACCCATGTTTGTTTCCTAGATAATAAAATGACTTAGGGAACCGGAGGGGTGTTTCCCAGTACTATGTTGACTCAAGAGTATATTAGTTCATGAGGTCTAGTGTGGTTTTATCCTAGTATTAATATAGTTTTAGGTATATTTTGATTTCATGAGATACCAACCTATGTAATTTATATCAAATTTGGGTTATTTTTCATCCCATGTGATCCTTATAATATATTAAATTAAAATCTAACCACTATACCCCTCAATTTGAAATTTGGTATTATTGGTGGTACACTCTTCCTCCTAATGGGATATAGTGTTTATGATCAACCTACATAGATTTTCCCCATACAAGACACTTAATCCATCTATGGAAAGGCCCGAAATGAACTCTTGATCCCCAAGGGATGGAAACATGATCTTGGAAATCCAACCAATGAATTGAGGATTATTTCACCTGAAAAAAATAATAAATTAGTAATACAATAATAAATTAAAAGATAGAATTTAGGAACTTAAATATAACAAAAAAACTAAGGTGAGTATATAATTCCATGATATGAATCTGATGGATTACAAAATAAATAATAATTAAAAACATATAAAAAGTCACAAACACCAAGTCTCTAGGTTCAAGTGAGTAAATACAACCCATAACACCATCATATTACCCAATCCAACAGAAAAGGGGATATCATCTATAATATGAAACCTATATAATCCTATAATATAAAAATTCATGAGTTAAAAACCCCAATGGTTTCTATCCAATGATTTATAGCATAAGACATTAAAATAAATTTTATTTCATGAATGCTTAAAAATAAGGATATTAAAAAAGGTTTTTTTGGATTTCCATCCTTAAGGTAAGTATGAAACCATTTTCCATGAAAACATCCCATTTGCAAAAAAATATGACTCTAAATACATTAAAATATAGATTATATAAATTTAACAAAATCAATCATAAATTTTATTTAAAATGGTTTTAAGGAAAAACTTAGAGTAAAACAAATACAAAATTCTATAAAAAGTCTAGATAACCATTATTTGATATATATATATATATATCATATTCAATTAATTATATATACCTAAGGGGATAATCTATTTTAAATTGACCAGTTCCATCAATGGAGAAAGGTATGTGTGCATGAAAACAACTACACATCAGTCAACCCTACCCTAACACATACAAGGACCCATCATAGCCTACCCAATTCAAAATATACCATAGGATGACCTATGTCCTACTTAGGGCCACCAGTAAAATCACAATTTTAAACTATTAAACATGTGTACCTAGACTTATTACCAAGAAAACATGGTCTTCCCTTGACATATCAAAAATAGTTTTAATCATTTCAATGTAATAAACATACCATATAATCATATAGGAAAACAACTATTTAACTCACTCATACCTCTAAACACCAACATATTAAAATCCCTTTTCATCGATAAATAAGAATACAATTAATCTTCCCTGTAATGAGAAATTGAAAACATTGAATTAAATAATTATTAATTCATATTACATATAAATTGAAATTACATGTGGGTTTTCTTATTCTAAATGGATCATTAAAAGTTCCAACAAGACCTTAATATCATTATTTGAAACTACAATATATGATCCCCCATAGGAATGGATATAGTATATATCAAAATCTCATTCCGTCAATAAATGTAATATATCAAATATTTTCTCAAAAATGGAAAACACAGAATTTTTTGAAAACACCCCATTTCCATAATTTGTTAAATAAACATCCTAAAAATTTTGATGAATAATTATCAAGAACCAAAGAGTATTAAAATTTACAAAACATGGGATTAATTTTTCAAATATAATTTAATATACAAATCAAAATAAAAACCCCATTTTACCACTTTGATAAATCTCAATAAGGAATTTATTTTGATATACCTAGAAAATATAATGGGAAATATATAAAGATAATTAAATATCATGACAAATGTATAAGGAATCATATATTTAATGTTAAAGAGTTGTGAATGGGATGCAGTCCATAAAAACATGGAATTTCCATCGACCAAATGAAATCTACAATTTGAATACAATGAGATATCCTACGAGGAAATAAATAACCCTATTCCTTGAATCCAAAATCAGGAGGCATAAATAAAATTAACCCTAAATCAATGAAGAACAAGGGAAATAACTTATCATGAAACTCATTAATGTCACCCACAAATATAATTTTATATTTGGGTTCCTCTATCGCTCCCTTGAACCTATCTATAATAAATCACATTTGATCATGTCACAACCCATAAATATATCAATAATAGTCTTTATCTGTGATTATTTCCATGAATTTTAGAAGATAACAAGAAGATGAAAAAAAACAAGTGATTCATAAATTCAATTCATTAAATCCAAGGTAATTAGATTAGATCGAAAATATCTCCATAAAGTATAGAATTTATAGAACCACTAAAATGAAGTCTCTAGATAGAGATCCAAATAAGGTGGTGAAATAATAATGGTATTGGGAGAAATGTTTTGTTCAAAAAATTATTTTTCAGAATTCTTTAATAACATCACATTGTTTAGTCACACTGATTGAAATAATTATGCGCCACTTGTGAGCCTAGAACTGACCTAAGAAAAAGTGTAATGGTTTGGTCTCACAAATTATTAAAATATAAAACAACCATTAAACATTCATCTACCATAAAAACTAATGAATCATATGGTGGCCTAGAGATGGATCAAAATTTTCCCTAACTATACACCATCAAAACTAGAACCAAAAATTCACAAACAAGATATTGAAATGGTGAAAAAGAAACATAAAAATATATATAAAAACTGATTTAACATTCAATCATAAATGTGTCACCAATGTGTGATAATGAAACCAATAATATCACTTTTTTACACCCATAATGTAAGAAACCAGTTCTTCCTTTGAGGTAAGGATCTTTACTTTTCAATTTATACTTGTGAAAATGGGGGAAAAGAGGTCGAGGGGCAGTCTACATGCATATTACATGACGTGACTGGGAACTAAATGTCGTGTACTTATAGGTACATGCAGTGTATAGATGGCTACACACCATGTAATCCCATTACATGGCCATGTAATGGTCTAGACAAGAAATTGTATGGACACCGCATGTATTCTCAAGTACACACCGTGTACTTTTTTTAATTTATAAGTTGATTAGTAGTGTCCTTTTTTCCTAAAGATAGAAACGACTCACTTTCATTATACGACACAACCAGAAAATTTGAGTGAGGGTTTTGATATCTATTAATTATCCGATCTCTAATTCAAACACTATCAGATCTGTTTGATTCCCTAATTTGATCTCTCGATTCCCCTTAATCCTTTATTCTTGATTTCTTCCCTTGATATAGTAATTTAAGGTCGATCGTTTATATATGTTTTGATTTAGTATGGTGTTAGGTTATACCATGGTTATGTGGTTTGGGTTTAACACCCCCAGAGTGATACTTGATTTCTACATTAGGATGTCAGGACTGGACTTTGTGACTAATTGAAAAATTAAATGAAATGACTAGTGACATTTCTTCCAAGCTAAATCGTAATCTTGGATTTGGCCTTTACCATACTCGATTAATTTGTCTTCTGAGACATCTGATGTGCTCACTTTTTAATACTTACTATTTAATACTTTTCCTATTGTACACTACCTATTATATATATATATATATTGAATGACAAAGAAGTACAAATATTTTGTTTTTTCTTATTGTGATTTAGTCTCACACCCTATTTGGGTTATGATTTTGGACCCAAACAGATTATATGATTGCAGGTGTTGATCAGGGAAAGCACCCTACTATAGGTACTTGATGTGCTGCTTAGGAGTTGTAGAGAATGGGACAGAGCCAAGGCTTGTGATTCATCTGAGTCTCTTTTAATTTTTTTTTCTTTTGATACATATGTTCTGTATTACTGTAGTTTACTTATTTTGTAGATTTCCTAGAACATGTGACATGATGCATCATCTTTTGTATTGAATGATTCTTGGTTATTTATCTTATCAATATTTTGTTTTTTATTTCAGTTATATTTATTTTACTACTTCTGCTATTTTATATTCTTATTTTGTTGTGTTATACTCAACCTATGAGGGCATAGTTTCCCAACTATCACACCCTTTTCCCTGACTTCTAGTCTTTAGCCTCAAGAATATGGGGAAAAGTGCTTGAGGCCATGTGCCCAACTGGGTAAGGGGCACCAGTTGTGTGGAACCCGTATCAAGGACGTTACAAAGTGGTATCAAAGGAGTTTCTTTTTCTGGTTTGTCTTATATTTTGGAAACATTATAAAGGTATATGAAATAAATAATTTCTGGTAACTAGCTATGGCTAGGAGTAGCTAGCCCGTGTACAGGGAATTTCCAAATTGCCTTGAATGAAATTGTAATTTTTGGATTTTGATCTGTTATAGTTGATTTGATTTCATCAAGGGGGACACACTTGTTTTGTGCTATTATTATTGATATAATTGTGGTTTTATTTTTTATCAACCCAATGAGATGTGGGTATTCCATCTCTGGCCTCATATAGGAACTTTTTAGAAATCACATGCCATACATTCTTTATATTCAATTTATTGAGCATTACTGATTGCATGCTATTGTGATAGATGGAGTGCTAGATATACATGTTTTTGTGTTTGGTACCATAATGGATATGCATGCTGTTGTGATAGGTGTGTTGGTACATGTTATTGTTGAATTGGATTGACAACAAACATTGATCCCTGAAGAGTTTGGTCCATATTGGATCGGAATTTGGTGGATTATGTTTTGTCCATGGGATATATATTTTGTTATTATGCTCTATACGTGATGCCAAAAATTTATTCCCGAAGTGTATGGGCCACCACAGGTCATAATTTGGTACAAATTTCCTTTAATTTTAAAAAATAGGGGTTCTGGGGAAGTTTTAGAGGCTAAATGTCTAGAAATCCAGAAAACATGGCATGTGGGTTCATGAACACATGCTAAGTGTTCTTCTGTTCAGGAAGAAAATAAATCTTTTTAAGTACATGTCATGTACTCCTAATAGACATCATGTGATTTTTGACCATGTGTCTGACCATGTGAAAGAAAACATAGGTTGTTGAGACTTGATCAGAACACATCATGTACCTTATGTACACCCCATGCAGTTTTACATATGATAACCTATGTGGCTCTGGCCATGTAAAAGTACATGGCAAGGAGGAAATACATCCATACACACCATGTGTTAGCCTGACACACCATGTATATAGGATGTTTACACCACCAAGGCAGGCATACTTACACACCATGTGATATTTTAAAGGGACACACTGTGTGTTGGTAAGACACGCCGTGTAACTAGGGTGTTTACACACCCAGGCTAGTGAGAGTGCACGACCATGTAAGGGCTTAAGTGTTCATACCATGTATGGTTCTGACACAATGTGTACACTTTTTTAGGGAACATTAAAGGCTTTTATTCTCCTATTTATTTCTTGTGATTTTGAACTACATACCTTGATAAATAAGCTTATATTGAGGTGTGTGTGCTGGACCTTACAGAGAAATGCCACAATGAAAACCTAAAGTTGTACGCCAAGAGGGTGTAAATGATCATACCCCTGAGGAGGTAGGACATGGGATACTAGTGGATCCTCTATCCATGGAAGCTGATGCATCAGTGGTTTCTCCAATGATAGGTGTTGATGCATAGTTCTACAATTAGTTTGTGCGCTTTATGCAAACTCTCTGGGGGAACCTCAACGTGCCATTTCTCTTTTTGAGCTGACTAGAGTGTTTCAATAGCAACATAATAATAAATTTTCTAGGGATGGGGGACTGAAGGATTCTAAGTCATGGATATAGGCCATGTTAACTACATTTTAGAATCTTGAGATGCACCCTGAATGGAGGGTCATGCTAGATACTTATATTCTTCATTATTCCGGTAAGAGATGGTGGGATGTGGTTACTCAGATTGGGAATCATCAAGATATTCCTTGGAAAGGATGGAAGAGAGTATTCTATGACTATTTCTATCTTGGGATGTTAAGGGATGATAAGTCTCAAGATTTTATGCATCTAGAGCAGAGTTCTCTATAAATTACTGATTACATAGCTAATTTTAGTAAGCTCTAGTGCTTTGAACCTTTTTTGATGGGTGATGATTTTTCATAGGGTAGGTGATTCAAGTATGATCTTAGGTATCAAATTTGATCATAGGTGAGTAACTTTCATCTGACTACTATATCTGTAATAGAACCTGGCATTGATTACCATGAAAAATCAAAGGGAATATAGAGCTGCGATCTTGGTGGTTCAGCACCAAGATCTAGTACTATCTCAACAGGTAGCAAAAAGTGTCATCCAGAGCATACCCACAGTGAACCTAGTAGTAAGAATGTTTTTTAGGAATCTAGGTGAGGTGCTATAGGTGCACAAAAATTTGGGAACATGAATCCTTATTTCCCGATGGAGCCATTTGAATGCCGAGCTAGCGGCAAGATGGGTCATCTACTATGCTTCTGCATGAAATTTCTACTAGTGTCTAGTGAGAGAGGATCTACACAAATTACACATTTTGGAGTAGGGCCAGTAGCATCTCACTATTCAAGGAAATATAATACATTAGGCCATTCAGGGTGAGGGAGTGGTCATGGCTGTGGTAACCAGACCCCCATGTTTTCAAATATAGCAAAGTAGATCAACTGAGGGCAGTCAAACTGTGTCACAGGGCAGTGGTAGAAGCTATAATGTTTTAGTACCATAGACCTAATAGGATCAATATCCCGGATTTTATACAATCATAGTTATTGTTCTAGTAACTTCCCTCTTATCTTCTGCACTTTTTGATATAGGGGATTCACATAGTTTCATATCCATGCCTATTGTGAATAGCCTTGGGCTCTATGTTTTCACTTATGATGCTGTTATGAAGCTAGACACCCCATTACGTATTAGAACGGCTAGTGTGTGATAGTGTAATGAGTTCCCCTTAATATCGCCTGATGTAACATCATTTGGGATCTCTATGTTCTAGAGATGATAGGCTTTGATGTCATCCATGGAATGGATTGGCCACTTCCCTTTTAGTACTTTATTGATTAATATCATCGTAGGGTGAGTTTTACATCTCCAGAGGGAATATTGTTTTTACACAACGGTGAATGGGATGTATATATGAGATGAATTGGACCCAAGAATCATGGGTTGAGTGTGATGATAGGAAAAAATCCAATTTATATCTTGATGTCTAGGGTAGACTTCAGATGGTTTTCCCTCCAGTGGTTTATTGTTTCAGGGATGTCTTCCCAGACAACTTTTCTGGACTACCTCTAGTAAGATAGGTAGACTAATCTATCAAGCTAGTACCAAGATCTGCACTGGTATCCATTCCTCCTTATAGGATGGCTACATTGGAATTATAAGAGCTTAAAAGGCAGGTAGAGGATTTATAGGCTAAGGGTTTCATCCAAACTGGTACTTCTCCAGGGGTTTCATTGGTCCTTTTTCAAAAAAGGCAGACGGTATCCTCTGGATATGTGTGGATTATCAGAAATTGAACTAGTTAATGATAACGAATTGGTATCCACTTCCATGAATAGATGATCTCTTCAATCAGATCTGAGGATATTGGGTATTCTCTAATATTGATATAAGATATGGTTATCATCATGTGCGTGTTATATCATCATACATACCTCGCACAACTTTTCAAAGTAGATATGGTCTATATTATTATGTTTTTATGTCGTTCAGTCTCACGAATTCTCTAGCAGTCTTCATGGAACTGATGATCTGACTATTCCATCTCTATCTTTATTCATTTTTGTGGCTTTCTTGGATGATATCTTGGTATATTCTCACAATCAACACTACCATTCCAACCATCTTGAGATCATTTTGAGTACATTGAGAGAGCATAAGTTATATGTTATTCTCTCAAAGGGCCACTTCTAGATAGATCATATTCACATACTAGGTCAAGTCATATCAGAGAAAGTAGTAGCAGTGGTCCCAAAGAAGGTGAGATCAGTAGTTACTTGGGAGTATCCCAAGAATGTATTTGAGGTGCAGATTTTTCTATGACTAGATGGTTGTTATAGGTGTTTCATACAGGACTTATCCCACTTAGAAGTGCCGATTAAGGGCTTGAAAAATATAGGTGTGAAGTACATGTGGTCAGATTCTTGCAATACAACCTTTGAAAAGATGAAACGCAGATTAACACCAGCACTAATAATGATTTTTCTAGAGACGGGCAGGAGTAATACTATGTAATGCGATGCATCAAGTATCAGCCTGGAAGAAGTGCTTATGCAAGGGGTTCAAGTCATTGTGTACGGGTCTCAGCAGCTGAGGCTACATGAGATGAACTACCCGATGCATGATATTCAGTTAGTCGTGGTTTTTCATTCCATACGTTATTGGAGACATTACTTACTGGGGGAGTGTTTTGTGGTGTACATAGACCAAAAAAGTCTCAAGTACATATTTACTCAAGGGGATCTAAATATGAAGCAGTGAAGGTGGGTGGAGTACCTTCAGTCTTTCGACTTATATATTTCCTATATTCTAGGGAAAGGAAATGAAATGGACAATGCACTGAATAGGAGGACTCGGATACAGGTAGTGTAGTAGACTAGTGGCGAGTGGTAGCTAATGGAGTTGTTCTCTAAGATGCATCTAGAGTTGCAAAGTAGGCAAGGACATAATTTTCTTAAATACTTAGTATTAACCTCTACCTTACTAGAAAAAATGATGATTAGGTAGCTATAGTAATCTGAATTCTTTGTTATATGAGAGAGTATGTTAGGAGAGGGACATCCTCCTTGTTGAACCATAGGTAAGGATGAGGTTCTGTAGTTACAGAGTCACGTATGGGTTTCAGAAGACATTTGTGAGGAGATGATGTGGGATTGTCATGCTTCGGTTTGGGCAGTGTATCCTGGTGTCAACAAGATGTATCAGTATTTACATCATCAGCACTGGAGTTAAAGCATGAAGGGATATGTAGCTGGTTTTTTCATGATATGTTCCACCTATTAGCAGGTGAAGGCAGAACATCAAATACTAGCAGGACTTTTACAGCAGCTACTTATTCGAGAGTGGAAATGGAATAATGTCATGATGGATTTCATGAAGGTTTTATCGAGGTCACCAAAAGGTAATAATGTATTATGTGTTTTGGTTGATAGGATTACAAAGGTTTTACATTTTCTACATATCAAGTAAACCTTTGGTGTTTATGAGCTTTGGAGGTTGTACATCCATTATATTGTATGGCTGCACAGGGTACTTTATTCTATTATTTCATATAGGGATGATATTTTTACTTATTTTTTCTATAAAGGGATATAGAGGGATTTGGGTACATAGGTTCTCCTAACCACAGCTTACCACCCCTGAACAGATGGATAGTCAAGGCACATGATTCAGGTGTTGGAGAACATACTACAAGCATGCATCCGAGATTTTAGGGGTTCCTAGGAGACACAAATACCCCTTTTGAGTTTTTCTACAATAATAGTTACCATTCAACTATATAGAGGGAACATTATTAGTCTTTGTATGGTAGACAATGTTGATCACCCCTGTACTAGCTGGAGGTGGGTGAGGTAGATTTTTTGGGACCACATCTCATGAAGGAGACTTCTGAGCAGGTCCAGTTGATTTAGAAATGGATGGATAATGTATAGTCTAGTCAAAAATAATACATAGATCGTCATAGATAACCTTTGGAGTTTGAGGTTGGGGATTGAGTTTTCATACATGTCTCATTGAGGTTGGGACACAAGTGGATCATGTGATAGGGTAAGCTTTCATTGACATACGTTGGTCCCTTTGAGATTTGGGAGAGGGTTGGGCTAGTTGCTTATCGATTGCAGTTACCTCATAGGTACATGGATATACACAATGTCTTCCTTGTTTCTTAGTTATGAAGTTACTTTTCAAAACATCCTCACACCATTCGACCTGAGGAAGTGGAGTTGCAGGAAGATTCATCCTTTGAGTAGAATCTCATTCGTATTGTGGATCGTAGCATGAAATATCTCAATGGTTGGTCTATTTCTTTGGTACGGGTGCAATGGAAGCATGGACTAGTGTTTGATGAGACTTGGGAGATGGAGGTAGACATTTTATCACAATGTCCGGAGTTATTCTCAGATATTTCTTCATCACCCTTGGAGGAGAAATTTGGGGAAAAATTTCTTTAAAGGAAAAATTTGTAAGAGCCTGGTTCTTCCTTTGTGGTACATATCTTTTCTATTAAGTGTATACACTAGAAAATGAGAGAAAAGAGTTTGAGGGGATGGATATAGGACTATTACATGATATGGATGGGAACTACACGCCATGTACTTATAGGTACCCACCATGTATAGAAGGAAACATGACATGTAATCCCAGTACGCGACTATGTAATGGTTTGACCATGAAATTTTATGGATACAACATGTAGTCTCAAGTATATGTCATTTACTTTTATTAAAATATTATGTTAGGTAGTAGAATAAATTTTCTAAACAGACATAAATGATGAACTTTTTTAATATAGAACACCCTGAAAATCAGAACAAGGGTTCAGATCCCAATTCATTATCTGAAATCCAATTCGAACATTATTAGATTTGTTGGATTCCCCTCGGTGATCTCTCAATACCACTTGGTCCATTATTCCTCATTTCTTCGTTATATCTAGTAATTTAAGGTCAACCGTTTATACCCATTTTTAGATCTACTTTTTTCTAGGTATTATCAAATCCCAACGTTGGATGTGGAGAGTTGCATGATTACGGGGAGGTATTCTTATGCCTTTCAAGAATTGTCATGTTTTTGATATGTGAAGGAGTGTTTCTTTCCCATCTTTAGGGTATCGACTTTAATGTAATTGACTTATGTTATTGTATAATGTTTATTTGGTAATTTAATGATTTAACTAAATCATGTTTGAGATCGTTTGACTTGATTAAGAGTCACCTTGTGGGTGCGTTCTCCCTTGGATGACTGATTTTTAGCCATTTGTCCTAGGATGCGTATGGATATGACTTAATTTCATTTTGGGTGTTTAAAATGGAAATTTTTAATTGAATGTTTTTACCAAGGGATTTATTATGTTTTTTACCATGTAATAGTGTATGTTACAAGTGTTTTATTTTTGCTGAAATGCTTATACATAGGTCATCTGCCTCATACATGCTGAAAGTCCTATACATCAGGTTCTGACCCTGGCACATGCAGAAATTCTTATACGCTAGGTTTTGACACTAATTGACTGCAAAAATTCTCATATAGTTGGTTTTGATCTAGTTTGGTGTTATTTTATACCATGGTTATATAGTTTGGGTTAAACACACCAAGAGTGATACTTTATTTCCACATTAGGATGTCAGGATAAGACTTAGTTAATAATTGAATAATGAAATGAAATGACTAGTGATGCCTCTACCAAGCCAAATCACAAGCGTGGATTTTTTCTTTACCATACTCAATTACTTTTTCTTCAGAGACATTTGATGTGCTTACTTTTTAGTAATTACAATTTATTGCTTTTCCTATTGTACACTGCATGTTAAATATATATATATATATATTAACTAATAGACTAGTAAAAATAATTGGTGGTTTCCTACTAGTGTTTGGTCTCACACCTTGTTTGGTTCTTGATTTTGGACCCAAACAGATTATATGATTTTTGGTGTCGATCAGGTAAAGCACATTACTACAAGTACATGATGTGCTTCTTAGGAGTCGGAGAGCATGGGACTGAGTTGAGTCTTTCGATGCATCCTAGTCTCTTTTGTTTCTTTTTTTATTTTGAGAAATTTATTGTTTATTATGGTAGTGTACTTGTTTGGTTGATTTCCTAGAACATGTGGCATGTTGCATCATCCTTTGTATTTTATGATTCTTGGTTATTTATCTTATAATTATTCCACTATTTATTTCAGTTATACGTTGTTTAATACTTCCACTATTGTATATTATTATTCCGTTGTGTTACACTTTACCAATGAGGGAATAGTTTCGCCACTATCATACCCTAGGTCGTCGCTGCTTTTAAGTAGACTATAGAGTTTGGGGAAATGTGCTTGAGGCCATGTGGCCAACTGATTACAAGGAACTAGTTGATCAGAACCCTGATACGGGACGTTACACATAAATTATCATTGAAGATTTTTTATCATTAGGAATAATAATCTCACAGCTCCAACGTAATAATCCAGCCACATCTACCCTCATGAAATCAAAAAACTGAAAACATTAAACTCTCATAGATGAAAATATATGGAGAAAAATCTTCAATAAGGGAAGATCAAAAATGGTGTTCTCCACCCCAATTTTCAATTCCATTAAATCAGTCCCCCCCTCTCTCACACACACACAAACGACTATCTATCCTAAAGAAACAATGGAGGAATAACCCTACATAATTATAAATTCTTTAATGAAAACTAGTTAGTTGATCTTACTTCATTAACCTAATGAAAGATCCTAAAAAACTAAATTGGAAAAGAATTAAATTCTCAATATCCTAATTAAAGCATAAAAGTAACACACTTGATTGTCCTTAGACATCATGTAATAACCATTGGAAAAAACATTACCACCTCAAAAAAATACACATAAAAATTTCACACATGAGAACAATGGAAAATAATTATAAATACTTGAAAAGGGATCATGAATCAACAAGGAATAGATATTTAATACTTGGGTGATGTATGTATAACCTTGGTCCATGTTTCTAGAGCACCGAATCTTGGTTATTACAACAAAACATCAAAGATTAGTCAGCACTGGCCCCTAATATCTTCATATATTACCCAAACATCCCAATGTAAAATTAAAGCAGAGGTATGGGAATTCCCTATAAAAATAACATCACATTTGATATATTGAAGTGAAAAAAAGAAAATAAACCACAAAAAATACCTTAATGATTTTGACATACCTTAAACTCTATCCTTTATTTATTCCCAAACTAAAAAACAAATCACAAATTAAATTAATTGGATACATCCTTTATATACTAAAAACTCATAGCATGAGGGGTCCCAAAAACATATAATAATTTTCCTCATATTCAAACCCTCTAAATAAACTCATCAAAATCTTGTAATTCAAGAAGAGTGATTGATCATGTGAAATTCCATATAAATTTAATTCTTATATCACCGAGATAAAATTGAACGATGAAACTAAAATTTTCAAAACATCACCACAAAAACATTAAAACAACTAAAAAATCATGGAATATCATATGGTTAATAATGGGAATAGATTACTTAAAAATAAAACTCAACTATTATTCATAATGAAATTCAAGTTAATGATTTCAATTAGAACATTGTTAGAATGGGTATATTTCACTCCACATTTCAAAATAGTATCTCCTCTAGAGAATAATTTCAAATGGAGTAACTTTATAAAATCATGATAGGACATTGGAGAACCCTAACAAGATGTTTTCTTGTGTCCAAAATTTTCAAAATGATTGAAAAAAAGTTCTTATTTCCACGAAAATCTATAGAAAAGAAACAAGATTTCCTTTTAATACCTTTATTTCAAATGTCTAACTTAGAAAATCCTAGAATATAAGAAACCTAAAATACCACTGGTTCACAATCTAAGTCTACAACAGTATGGATAAATTATTATACCACTACTCCATAGGGTTTGAGTATGAGATAAGACCTTTTCTTGAGTCATTTTGGGTAGATGTTCTTCATTGAAACATTAAGAAAATAAAAATTATCTAACTCTAAATAGGGTAGAAAAGGAATCAAGTCGATAAGATGATGTGCATACTCTAACATTGTTTCATCACCTTATTGAATTCTACGAAACTTCATATCATCAGGTACCTTCAATATATTATAAAATAATTGTTTAATAAATTTTACCATGGAAACATCCAAAGAGTGGACCTTTTGTGTCTGAGTATATATAATCCACTTCCAACACTTCTAACTATAACACTCTAATGTGAAAGTCACAGAAATGAAATTTTTTGTTTTAGGATGTTCCATATAGACTAAATAATTTCATCAATAATAAGTAACATTACCACTGTGACCTAGGAATCTTTATACCTAATGAAATGAACAGGTTTTAGGTCTTAGAACACTTGAATAAAATCGTGATACTGGTAAATTTAAGGAGTAATAAAAATCTAGGAGACTATATAATATGTAATATCTATTCCAAGGTGATCTTGATCGACAAAAAAGAATGTTAAGGGGGATTCCCTAACACATTCCTCAAAATAGACTAAGATATATAAATAGTGGTGTAGTATGAAAGTTAGTGTTATATCCACTATTATGAAAAAATAATAAAACCCAAATCATAAGAGATAGAACATAAATCTATATGAAATCCCAAAATAGCATTTAAATAAATTTCAAATCCAAACATAAAAAATTCTAAACAAAAAAACAATTTTCTTAAATAAAACGTAGATATTCAACTAATAAAATGATGACAAATTATTCAAAAAATATTTGAAAATGTACATTCATTAATAAAAAAATTTAAACCTATGTGAAACATTTAAACAAAAATGATTTAACATAGAAATGATTCAAAAAATAAAATTTTAAAATATGCCACACTTATTCCCTTAAAATGATTCCAATTAAAAAATAATTTCATAGTATGAAAATAATGAAAATAATCAACACTATAACATTTCCTCAAGATACCAATAGATTTTACAAAAACTAATCCTCATTTGGAATCCAAAACATCTTAAACACATTTCAAAAGCTATATTTTATTTTGAATTTGGTTTAAATTTTTTCAAAAAATGTTGATTCCTTTTAAAATTCTATTTTCAAATTTTCACATTTAAAATTTACATTCCCATTATTTACCAAACATAATAAGAAAACATAAAACATTGTAATTCACCATTTTTCAATCTTAAATAAAATGGGAGTAGATCCAATTAAATAAATAATTGAAGATTATAAAATTATGGAAACTTATGATAACTTAAAGACGAATCGCATGGTATGGTCTCTCGTATGCCAACAACATGAATTATAATGGAAGTCACATGTGTTTTATCCATTCTTCTGAAACCTATATAGGTATCCCATGCCCCTAATTTCATCCTTTTTTCCATTATAAATAATTTTTTACTAATATTTAAGACCATAATTCTAAAAAAACATAAAAAAATATTGATCTAAGATTTACACATCCCATAAATCCATAGAAACTCGGATCTAATCCCGAATGGTAGAGATCAAGAACCTACTC
Source organism: Viscum album (assembly GCA_963277665.1). Lineage (NCBI taxonomy): Eukaryota > Viridiplantae > Streptophyta > Magnoliopsida > Santalales > Viscaceae > Viscum > Viscum album. The sequence continues at coordinate 1,344,590,983 of OY728148.1, read as the reverse complement.
ATAATTTACTTCCTTATTTATGAAAACCATATAACTTATCTACCAAACATCACAAAGTAACATGAAATTTCTTATCTTGATACCTTTTTTCATGAATCAACCCATGTTTTCTATAAATATAACACCCAAGAAAGTCATGGTATGGCTCGAAGGGTATTCCCAATCCCCATGAGCAAGAAAAATGTTCTTGGGAATAAAAAACTCATTGGGAATTATTTCACATGATAAAAATTATAAATATTTATTCAAAGAATAAATCTAAAATATAGATACCTATAACTAAACTATAAAAAATAAGCCAACCATATTACATGGTACAAGGATACAAGTATGATATACCACACAATATTCAATAAGGAATAAAATACTACCAACCACCAACATTATGTATCTCTGAGAAATTGAGATAGTACCACACAAAACTCAATAATGTTACATGAACCAAGAGATTTTGGGATATGCACTATAGTAGCGCACCCCATCTAATATGAAATATATAAAGCATCAAGATAAAAATCCAAGTAGGTCACCACCCATTGACCCATACTATAAAACATCAAAAGAATATCTATTTCATGAATTCTTGAAAATATGGGTATAAAAATGGTTTTTCTAGATTTCCTTCCATAAAAAAGTAACAAATTGAAATATTTGAAAACACCCAATTTCCAAAAATCCAAGATACATTCTAAATGAATCCATAATTTATATAATTTTTTGAAAAATCATTCTTAAATTTCATTTAAAATGGTAGTAATGAACATATTCAAAGAAAATATAATCATTATTCTATAATAATTCTATATAACTATACATTGGAAATATATATATATATATATCATTGATTACAAGGTTATTAAGGGGAACAATTAGGTATATAGTTTAAATAATCATTAATTTAACAATGTATGCATAGTGTAAAATAATAACATATCATTGACAATAAATGAAAACCATGTTTTACCCTTCTCGTAATAAGTAAATGAGAACATCCTATAATTTAACCTTTGTCCCACCTTGGTCCAACAGACATAACATAATTTAAAACATGTGAACATGTATTCGTATACATCCCAGCTAACCAACTACATCCTCCAATGACATGTCAAAATGATGGTTATTATATCAAATTAATTTTCATGTTATGTAATCATATTAGTAAGTATACACTAACTAGATAACAGATATGAAATCTCATATTGGACTATTCCCTTTATTTAAGCATAAATCTACAAATAAAATTCTCTATAAAGGTATATTCATTATATTGTATTTTATAACCATTAATTAAAATAAAATATAATGTTGAAATACCTATAGGTTTTCATCTTCAAAATAAACCATTAAAATTGAAATTAGGGGCTTGAGATAACTCATTAGCACACAAAATAATTAACTGCCTTTGGAAATCTAAATGAATAAGTCAACATTTGATTCCTTCCAAAAAACATGATCCTTAAAATAATTTCTCACAATATCCTAACAAACCTAGATTTTAGAAAACACTATTTTTTATCCTTTTGTAAAACAACACCATAATAAATTTCATGAATAGTATTCAAGTGCCAATCAGGAATTACAATTTCCAAAATATGGGCTTATTTCTATAAAATGAGTTTAAAAAAATATAATTAAAAACTCAATTTTTCATCATTGTTGAGGCTGAAGAAGGAAATAAAATTTTATATAGATACTCAAATATAAACCATAATATATAAATTTATTGAAACCTCATAGTAAAAGTATAGAAAATTATATATTTATTTTAAAATAGAGATTAATGGTACACCTACCTAAAAAAAGTTTAATTTCCAAGAACCAAATGGAATCAACCAAAAAAAGGGAAAGAGGTCTCCTAGGAAGAAATAATGAACAATCAGTTATGAAACCCAAATCCTGAGACACAAATTCAATGTACCCTAAATCAATGGAAAATATGTGGAATCACATACACTAAAGAATCTTCAAGATAAAGACAAATGAAATTTTAGATCTTAGTAACATTTCCTTTACATTGATATGATCAATATTACATTTCATTATATCATTTCATAACCCATAGATATTTCTATTATATCCTCTATTCATGATTATTTCTGATAAGAAGAGTAAAAATCCTATAGAAGGAAAAAATCAATTCATACCTTGAACTCTCTTGATCAAACACCCAATGACCTAATGGAAAATCTCCTGGGAATGAAGGGAATAGAAAAATCACAAAAATGAATTCTATGGTCAACAAATTAAAAATTATGTGAATGAATAGGGGTCTCATGAGACTTTGGTATGTCATGGACCAACCATGATTCTATAGTTTTTATAAGAAGGAGCTACATGGTTTTATCTAATGGTTTAGTAAACCATTCACCATCAATGAGAAACACATATTCCTCAAAAATTTAATGCTCAAATAGTTTTCTATAGATGGTTCATGGTTTTCCATAACCTTGATATAAATGTTTTCTTACAAAAATACCTCCAAAATGTCCTAATAACATCGCAATATGATTAAAACAACATGAAAAATTGTTGGACAAAATAAATAAACATTTATACCTGAAATTGACACTAGGGTTTGATATGGTGTTAAAATTGGTAGATATTCCTCTCAATGTGTTATATAGTATTTGTGTGGGCCTCTCTTCCAATTGAGGTGATATATGGTATTATGTGTGGGTATCCCTTCCCCCTAATGTGTTATATGGTTTTAAAGGTGGGTCTTTGATCCCATTGATATGATATGTTATAATATTGGTGGGTATCACTTCCCTTTGATATTATATAGTATTGTAAGGTTTTACTATACCCCTAAAAGTTTTTTATATAGTAAAATAATGGTTTGAAACTTATCCCTTTAATGATAATAAATGTTGTTTTGTCAGGTGTCTGGCATATCCCCATGATGGAGATGATGTTTTATGATATCTAAGTGGTCTTACATCCCCCTCCATGATGACTATATTATGGGGAGGTAATTATCTTTTAAAAATGATATTTGATGGTATTTTGGGTTATTGAAAAATATATTAAATTTTGTAGGATAATTCATGTTGTGGGGTTCTATTCCCTCTTCTTTTTATATATGATTCCCAAATAAATCTAGCACATTTTGTAAATAGTATGGTTATTCTTGGATATCCCCTTACAACGTAAAGATTGAAATTGGTCGTTTTATTATGTTTTATATTTTTATTTGGTTATTATAATCATCTCACATCATACAATAATGGATTATACTAGTTATGTTAGGGACACCATAAGCAGTGCCCAACATAGTTTTTCTCACACCCTTCTCAAGAGACCATGCCACTTTGAAACCTGATAAAACCCTATTATCATAGGTGTAGGTCAAGAAGAGGCTTTTTATTAGATGATCAATAATGATAAATTGAATTTATTCAATACATTAGGCTTGATATTGTTAGTATATCCTATTTGTTTACTTTTTTGAATTTATTTTTCTTTTTCTTATAAGATCTATGGGTGATTAGTTGGGATGTATAATTGTATGCTTACATATTCAATTGTTATTGAAAGTATGTTTTTATTTATTCCATATAATAATATATAATTTATTATTATTGTTTTTATATTTATTTTCCATTGGTGATTATGATATCAAGGTCATAGTCTCACCAATGTATGATTTAGTCCCTTTATGCAAGTCAACGGCCTTTATTGTATGATGTGTCATACCTTATGCAATATGGAATGTCAATTGGGAAACTAGTGCATCATTTTTTATGGGGTTCTATAAGGTTGTATTATATAATGTTTTTTCTTGAAATTTGGGATATGGACGATAGATAATAAGGGTATGTTGTGGTCATTAAAAAATCATATAATTTTGAGTCAAAAACACCCTTCCATTGGGAAGTACTAGTTTCTAGATAAACGTTATTGTTATATTTTTTTATTATAGTTGAGATAATTTTTTAGGTATGTTGTGTGTAATAGGGATTTTTATTTATGTTTTTTTTTCTTTGATCATTTTCATAAGAGGTTTATTTACATACATAATCTTTTCACATAGGATTCACGTATCATATATATAGTGGTGTATAATTGATTTCACTAATAATGGATAGTTGAATTGTTTAATGATTCGGTAAAAAAATATTTTTTGTTTTATTATATAACATAATTAGGGAATTCTACTCAACTCAACTATGGTATTTTCTTTATTTTGGTAGTTCAAGTAGGTCTTATGGATAGATATTCTCCAATGATGACTATACAGTTTCTCAATCCAAATTATGTATATTTAACTTTGGTTTGTTATTTTATAAATTGGATATTTTATTGATGGTCCTTGGTGGGGTGGAGTTAAGATAGGTATTCAAAAAATACATTAGTTTTTGTAATTTTTGTCCCTATGATTTTGGATACACTTGTGAGTGTAGGTTAAAGGAAAGTGGGAATCCTTTTGTTTTTGTGAAGGGAATATCTTAGATTGCTTTTGGTATTTTAGGTGGGTTTGGAGGGTATGATTGATTATATTATTATGAAAAATGTATTTTAGTTGTAGTTATTTATGATATTTTGGATCTTGATCCTATATGGTCATATCTATGATGTATAGTGTATTGGTGGATGCGTATTCATTTGGAATGATAACAGAGTGGTGCGTGATCATGTGGTAAAACTAGACATGGGTGAGATGCATCAATATTGTGTGAATCAAATAATGAATATTCCTTAAGATATATTAGAATAACATATCATAGATTCTGGTACGTGAATTAGGTGTGTGATCCTTGGCATGATGGCATGTTACCAATTAGTGCAAGAGTCTAGTTATATGTTAAAGATATATTGTAGTATACACCTATTTAGTTTGTATGAGATTGAGATAAATAATTATAAGAACCCATGAGAGGCTACGTAGAGGTTCACTATTTCTATAATGAGGATAGTGAGGGTTGAAATGAATTTTATAGAAAATAATTAATTTTATAAGGAATTAGAGTTCTTATTAAAAACCTTTTCAATATGTTTTATAGATTGTTGAGCGGTCAAAGTGTTTTAAGTATTTTTGAGTTTTATGATATGGATAAAATATTGTAGAATAAATATTCATGTATATATTTTACATTTCTTCCATAGTGATAGGTTTCATTTTTTATAATTATTTAAGTAACATGGTATGGTCAATCCAAAAAAATCATTAATAGGCAGTTATTATGATGAAAAAAATCATATCCTGGAAAGAGAGAAATGTGTGTTATAATGGAACATATCTTTCATTGTAATAAAGAAGTAGTATATAATAATCCCAATAGTTTTGACGGTGGAATTTTATATTTTCATGGGTGACACTAGTTCAATGGGAATTTAGTAATACATTTATGATTCAGTTCCTAGTATGCAAGGAATGGGATGTGAATGGAGTTAAACATTAGCACTCTAATATGATGAGTTTTATCAAATATAGTCTATATGTTCTTTAATAAAAGAAACATGGGGAATTTATTTCTATTATTTTGGTTTAGTATAGAAACTATGATTATTATTCTGTGGTGGGCAGCATTGAATCATCGTCAAATGTGTAAGCCTAGTGTTGGTAGTGTTTTTAATGAGATGAGACTAATTGGGAGATGGTTGGAGTGGAATATATATTTGTGTGGATATGGATATAATTTTTTCTATACCCCTAGTAAATAAGTAGTTTGGGACTTTTATGAGGTTTCAAACAGTTTTTACACATCATCATAGGGCTTCAGATAGAATATATCATGAGCCGGTAGGGAGTATGATAGGAGGTGTTCATGTAATCATAGATATATTATTGATTTTGTGGAGGGTAGTCAAGGATACAAGAATGAAATTACACTATTTTTGAAATTTATACATCAGTTTGGGTTTTGAGAAGATCACATTATGCCTCTAGAGATTAAGGGATGATGATATTGAACTATGATATAACATCATATTGTATGATCTGGTTTTTTCATGAAAGGTCATCCAGGGAAGGAATGGAAAATTATTTTTTATAAATTTGTATGAGGTATCATGGATACTACATAAATCATGATGATAGTGAAATTAAAATAAGTTATTAGTTGGTTATTATAATTGTGGGGATCACCAAGGCCTAAAATCAACCTTTATGAGAGAAGCCTTATGGTGAAGATCACTATAAGCCTATGATTGAATCAGTTCTTGATTTATCAATTTATTAGGGTATAAGAGTATAGTAGAATGATTTCTGGGATTTGGAAAGGGTGATGAGTGTGTATCTCAACATTATATGAATATTCTGAATCATCATTTAATATATGCTAGATAAAGTGAAATCATTGTTTTTTTAGGGACCTTGTAGAATTAGTTGTGAATTGATGAAAAAAGTCGGTTGAAATTTATGTTGGTAGGACCACCATGGATTCTTTATAAAAAAGTGTTATGGTGGGGTGTTTTTAATGACATGTGTTTTTATGGGTTATTATATTCCTTGGAAAAATTATTTTTTTCTTTTAGCATGGTAAATTTTAAGAATCGAGATTCAAATTAGGATTATAAGAGTTAGAAAAACACAAGGAGATATTTTTAGACATGGTTAGACTCTAGGGAGGAATTGGGGTTTCTTGGTTAAATGTTAGAGTGGGTTTTTGGTGGCCTTGTATCTAATTATTATTGTATATAGATCCTGATTTTGTGATTGGGGATGGTTACATTGTGACATGGTTTGTGTAACATCCCAATTAAATGAAGAATAAGAGATTTTCATACATATTAATATTTGTGAATAAAAAATTAATTTTACTTTAAAATGGTTTCTATGTTTGATAGCGTACCTGATACGAAACAACGGGTTTCATTAAAATCTTATGTTTCACACTAATAATATAATGTTATTATTTTAAATGGAATTTAAATCCTAGCCATTGTAATTGGAGGGAATGAACAAAACTAACTACAATATTATTATACATGTTTTTTAAAGATTTTTACAATTATCCGATAAAATTTAGAGTCTTAAAATATGAATGAATCTAATTTTATGTATGAATACTCTAATATTCTGAAAAGATTAATTTACCACCTTTTAATGGTGAACCCTATTTAAATATAGTATTGGTCATTTTTATATATAATATTTGACAAAATAAAATTCTTCTTTAAATTTGGGACATCAAAATTTACTTTGGTTACATTTTTGGTCTTTTCTAATAAAGTTCATTTCTTGATAAATAGTGAAAAATACTGTATTTTAATTCAAAATTTCCTTTTAATCTAATTTATTTATATGGTTATATTATATTTTTAATTGGTTTTAAATTTTAATTAGAATATAGTTTTACAATTTAATCAAATTTTGGTCATTGTAAATAATTTCATTTTGAAATTTGACATAAACAAGTGTCAGTCGTTTGATAGTTACTATTTCTTAAAAACATTATATCTGTTTTAACAGTGGGAATTAATTTTAAATTAATTTCATCCACTTATGTGTTTTGAATTTGGAGAAAATGATTCCATATTTGGAATCAGTAGGTCTAAATTATTTAAATAGGTAACTTTTATTTTTATACATTTTAAATATTTAATTTAGAAAAAAATTTATTCACCATGGTTAAAGGGTAAATATGTTAAATAAAGGTAAACAAATAATATTATAATAATATACAATTACCCTAACTTAAGTCCTAATTCTATTGTTTGATACATATCCGTCCGTGGGCATCTTTGGGTTGACTTTGGGAACCCATGGATCCACTTGAAAGTGATAATGACACTTTAGATTAATAAATTTAATGTAAAGGAAAAAATGACAAAAACAAATATCTTTTTGTAAATTAATTTTTACATGGAGTTATATAAGTTATATTTTAGACTATAAATATTAATTGGAAATATAAAAATATTTCATACATCATTATAGTTTTTTTAAAATTTTTATACATTTAATAAATTAAATTATTTATGTCACAATAATAATGCAGTGTTTACCTCATTAACAAATCATTTAATTAAATAAGATTATAAATATTTAAATAACATCCAAAACATATAAAATTATTATCGGATGATTTTATTTAGACCATGAGTCATCTTATATTCATTTTTAATTAGTTTTGGATCTTTAGAAACTGATTATAGGGTTATAATAAAATAATATTTGCAAACTTTCCTAAAGAGCCCCTCCTCCCCCTTAAAAAGGAGATCGTTTCTATCCAATTCCACACACCTCTAAAATCATTTTTCTCGTCCAAACTCGGCTCAATTAAGCTCCCTGCATCCCTCTCCTCCTCCTAGAATCCTTAACTTAGGCAGAAAGCACTTCAATAAGTTCTTTTGGTTCAATCCAATGGAAGATACTCAAATTAAATGTAACAGTTTCTCTTAAAATATTTTCTTTTATTTTACTTCTCCAAACCCTAAATACTTTTTATTCCATTGTTTTATAACAAAAACAGTATCTTCAATATACTAGGATGTTGTTATGAGATGTTTTCTAACTACTTTTACACACACCTCCATCTAATGGGTGAAGAACATATTGTTTCTGTGAATGGAAAACTAACAGCTCACGAAATGATGATTGTTTGATTATCTACTACTGCCTATCATAGTGGCTATTAATATGGAACTATATTTATATATGATATATATTATTTTTATTTTTTCATTATGATTTTGTATTTTTCCTTTATATCATAACTTTATGGTTTCCATGATGTGTAAACACGATAATTTCATTTGAGGAAGTGTGGACTACCGTCCCCTCAAAGTGATATGACTTGTTCATGCCATATGTGGGATGTATAAAGTATAGATTAAATGGTATTATATATTAATTATACTAGAATTATAAAATACTAATGTATCATTATGTTTCAATTCCATTAAAATAATAAATAGAAATGAAAGTAGTGTTCATGCGTACGTACGACTTTTCGTTTCCATGAATGGTGCATTTCATTTCTTACCTCCAAGTTATATGTACTATTATAAATATATATATATATATACTATATATATATGATATATATGATATCTAAATATTGAATATCATTCTGGATATAATAGACTATTGACAACATGGACAACTTGTAAATATAAGTTGTTCATTTTTTACTCAAGTACCAAATATTGACAAAATGACCATTATTAACTTAAATGATTAAATAATGTTTATAACATGGTAATAAGTGATATAAAAGGAATAAAAAACTTTTAAAATGTTCTTAATAAAGTTTAAATTAAATTTAGTTTATTATTTAGGATATTAAAGAACGATCGAGTCAAGTCGGACACGAGGTAAGGGACTCTGTCTCAATCTCCTTTCATTGAGGCATATTTTGATAATATATACCTTCTTCTTTTACAAGTGTATACTAAAACCATTTGACTTTTACTTTCATTAAAAGGGAATATTTTTTCTATGAATTATTTTACTAAACGATAAATGGAATGTTTTTAACGTTTGTGGCGACAATGACCTCTCTGTCGCCGTAATCATTATTTGCCTTCCTCTATAAGCCTTAATGTTTTCTAAAATGTAATGGAAATACCTTATTCTGTTTTTCTGTGTTTTGGTATTGAAAATATTTTTTCAAATGGATTTATTATTTCAATGTCTTGAAATTATTACTTGTGATTTCAAATTAAAAAATTTAGTGTAATGTTTATATTTGCAATATTTTATGTGTCATTATTTTATAATGGTACTTGGAAATTTGACGGGTGGTTACATGATAAACCAAATGACGAGTGGTTCCATGATATACCAGGATGGTTGGTTACGTTATAACCTCCAATTCATTGGTTATGGAAGTCGGCCGTATGGCTATTCCATTTAGTGATATTTGTGGAAGTCGATAGTATGGTTATTCTATTTATGTATATTTATGTCCCAAGTTACCTTTATAGTTTATGTGTTCATTATATAGGTTTTATGGTAATATTTTGGTTACAAAAGGGTGTGTATTGATATTTTATTCTGCTAAGATTATTTACTACTTCATAAAGGTGAAAAGTATTACTTATGTTAAAGTATTCATGATTTAATTGTTGTTTTGAAAAAACTAACAGTTTTCCTTCTTTGTGTATCCCTTACTGATCTTTTTATGCTCATCCCAAGATTTTGAAATGTTTTTCAGAGGACATAATGTTGAATAGGGCCAAGGATGGGATCATGGAAAAGTCAGGATGTCTTAAACACGTAACTAGACTTGAATATTTTTTGTTCAACAGTTTTTATTTTATTAAAAAAATTAAACTAAGTAGAAGTATCTACTTTGTAATCTTTTGAGATGTAATAGTTATGTCCTAATTCTCTAAAACTCTAAACCTGAAAAGATCCTCAATGTGAATTATTTTTTTAATTCCATATTATGTAATATTTTAAGGTTGGGTCTTTATAGTTGGTATCCGAGGTCGGTTTAGACAACATTATGAGTTAGGGTATTGTTAAATAAATAAATTTATGATAATATTGAAATGATATAGAATTTAAAAATTACCGTGCTGCTTCACTTAAGATATTTCTCTGTTCAAAATTGTTTTCTGCAAAAGAAATAGGGTAGTTGTGTTGGGAAGGCGTATAGAGGAAAATGACCTTCTCAATCCACATCCTGAGATAGTCAGAATCAGGGTTGAACAGTTTGTTCGAGTGGTGCCTTAGTTGGATTAGGTGATAAATGATATATTTTTATTGATGATATTTTGGGTAAGAGGAGCATAAAATTCATTTAAGGGTTGTCTTGCAAACCATAAAAGTAAATAAACTTTATGGGAAATTCAGCAAGTGTGAGTTTTGGATACAAAAAATTTCTTTCCTTGGTCACATTGATTCAAAAAATGGCATAACTATTGATCCTTCTAAAATAAAGGTTATTGAAAAATGGCCAAGACCCACAAATTTAACTATGATTCGTAGTTTTCTTGGTCTAGTAGGTTATTTCTAGAGTTTTTTTGAGAATTTTTAATGGTTATCTATCCCACTGACTAAGTTAACTCAAAAATGTGTTAAGTTCAATTGGAAAAAATAATGGGATGATTGTTTTCAGGAATTGAATAGAAGATTAGAGAATGCTTCAGTTTTGGCACTGCCATCCAGAAATGGTGAGTTTTTTTATCTACAATGATGCTTCTTTGAAAGAGCATGGATGTGTCCTAATGAAAAATGATTAGGTAATTGCTTATGATTCACGTCAGCTAAAACCTCCTGAGTTAAATTAACCTACACATGATTTGGAATTAGCTAATGTACTTTTTTCTTTAAAGATTTGGAGGCATCAGTTGTAGGGAGTAAAATGTGAAATATATACTGGCCACAAAAGTTTAAAGTATATATTCACTCAAAAATAATTGAACATGAGACAAAGGAGGTGGCTAGAATTAATCAAGTATTATGATTGAAAAATCCATTACCATCTTGGAAAAGAAAATTAAGGGGTTGATTCTTTGAGGTGAAAAGGTAATGCTTCATTAACCATGCTACATTTGGAACGAGATGCTTTGGTTTTTGATTTAATAAAAATTGGAATAGAAGTTGTTAGTATATGAAATTCTTCTATTTTGTTTCAGGTGTCAGTAAAATCATCTCTATCAAATAGAATAAAGCAAGTGAATAAAGAAGACAGTTAGTTGCACAAAAAGGCAGAGTTGGTCCATAAGGGTAAGTTTCCTGATTTTAACATTAATAATGATTGTGTTTTAAGGTTTGGTAATAGATTATGAGTGTCTTGTGAGTCATAGGTGAAGAATAAGTTATTATGTGAAGCTCATGGTTCTCTTTTTTCAGTTCATCTAGGTAGTACTAAGATGTACCGAGATCATAGAGAGTATTACTGTTGGGATGGAATGAAAAGAGATATTTCTAATTTTACTATGATGTGTTTGACATGTCAGCAGGTTAAAGTAGAGAGGAAGTTACTGAAATGGATTCTTCAATCCTTATCAGTTCCAAATTGAAAATAGGAAAATATATCCATGTACTTTGTTGTGGGATTACCAAATACATCTCGAGGTAATAATGCAATCTGGGTTGTAGTTGATCGATTGACTAAATCTGCTCATTTACTTCCTATTCGATATAATTTTTCTCTAGATCATCATTATCAGTTGTATGTTAAATATATAGTCAGTTTTCATGGAGTTACCCCCTCCATTGTATCTGAGTGTAATCCCAAGTTTACTTCTAACTTTTGGAAAGGCCTTCAGAAGTCGTTGTGTACTAAATTAAATTTTAGTACATCTTTTCATTCATAATCAGATGGGTAGTCAGAACGAACAATTCATACCTTAGTGGATATGCTACATTCTTGTTCACTAGATTACCAGGGAAGTTTGGAACAACATCATTTTTCGATTGAATTTTCTTATAATAACAGTTTTAATTCTAGTATACAGATGTCTCCATTTGAGGCATTGTATGGAAAGTGTTGTCAAACTCTAGATTTTTGGGATAATGTATGTGAAAGGATGCTGATGGGACCATAATTGGTAGAAGAGATGGGAGAGAAAGTTCAGTTGATTCAGAAGCACATGATAATAGCTCAGAGTAGACAGAAAAATTATGCAGATAACTGGAGGATGGATATTTCTTTTGAGGTAGGCGATCATTTCTTTATCAAAGTTTCTCCATGGAAAAGTGTGATGCGTTTTGGTAAGAAAGGAATGTTGAGTCTGAGGTTTATTGAACCTTATGAAATCCTACATAAAATTGGATCAGTTGCGTATAGAGTGGATTTACATCCAAGTTTATCTCAGGTACACATTTATTTTATGTTTCGATGTTGAGAAAGTATATACAAGATCCATCTCATGTTTTGATTCTAGAGGTAGTTCAGTTGGAAGAGAATCTCTCTTATGAGGAACAACTAGTCCAGATTCTTGACAGCAGAGAGAAAGTGCTTCAAAATAAGGTAATTCAGTAGGTAAAGTTTTTGTGTAAAACCCACATGGTTGAAGAGGCAACTTGGGAATCTGAAAATGCTATGAGGGATAAATACCCCCACTTATTTTGATAATTGAATAAAAATTGCAAAGACACAATTTCCAAAATGGGGAAGGATGTAACATCTCAGGTAAATAAAGAATAACTGATTTTTATACTTATTAATATTTTTTAATTAATATTAATTTTACTTTAAAAGGGTTTCTATGTTCAATAGCATACCTGATACGCAACAACAGGTTTCTTTGAAATCTTATGTTGCACACTAATAATATAATGTTATTATTTTCAATGGAAGTTAAATACTAGCCATTATAAATGGAGGTAATGAATAAAAATGACTACAATATGATTATACATTCTTATTAATTTTTTTTACAATTATCCAAAAAAATTTAGACTTGAAATATGAATGAATCTAAATTTAAGAGTGAATACTCTAATATTCTGTAAAGGTTGATTTACCACATTTTGATGGAGAACCCTTATTAAATATAGTTTTGGTCCTTTTTATATGTTCTATTTGACAAAATAAAATTATTATTTAGATTCAGGACATCAAAATTTACTTTGGGTAAATTTTTGGTATTTTTCTAATAAAGTTCATTTTTTGATGATTATTGAAAAATACTATATTTTAATTCAAAAGAGACTTTTAATATAATTTATTTATATGGTTATATTATATTTTTAATTTGTTTTAAAGTTTATTTAGAATATATGTTTTCAATTTAATCTAATTTTGTTCACTGTAAATAATTTCATTTTGAAATTGGACATAAACAAGTGTAAATCTTTTGATAATTATTATTTCTTAAAAACACACTATTTGTTCTAACAACGGGAATTAATTTTAAATTAATTTCTGACACTTCTGTGTTTTCAATTTGGAAAAAAGGATTCCATATTTTTAATTAGTAGGTTTAAATTGTATAAATAGGTACCTTTTATTTTTAGACATTTTAAATATTTAATTCAGTAAAAATTTTATTTACCATGGTTAAAGGGTAAATATGTTAAATAAGGGTAAACAAATATTATTATAATAATATAAAATTACCCTAACATGTTTCATAATTCTATTTTTGATACATTTCTGACCATGGGCATATTTGGATCGATTTTGGGACCCCATGGAGCCACTTAAGAGTGGTAATGACACATTAAATTTATTAATTTAATGTCATGGAAAAAATGACACAAAAATATCTTTTAGTAAATTAATTTTTACATGGGGTAATATATTCATATTTACACTATAAATATTAATTGGAAATAAAAAACAATTTCCTATAACATGATTTTTTTTTATAATTTTTAGACATTGAATACATTAAATGTTTTATGACACAATAATGATGCTCGGTTTAACACATTAACAAATCATTTAATTAAATAAGATTATAAATATTAAAATTATATACAAAATATTTCTAATACTTATTTGATGATTTTAATTTGACCATTATTCATCCTATCTTCATCTTTAATTAGGTATGGATCTTTAGAAACTGAAGATAGGTTTATAGTAAAATAATATTTGCAAACTTTCCTAAAGAGCCCCTCCTCCCCCTTATAAAAGGAGACCATTTCTAACCAATTCCACACACCTCTCATGCCTTTTGGATCATCCAAACTCTACCAAATTAAGCTACCAACATCCCTCTCCTACTCTTAGATTCCTTAACTTAGGTAAAAATAACTTCAAGAAGTCCTTTTGGTTCAAACCAAAGGAAGTTACCCAAATTAAATGTAACAATTTATCATAACTTATTTTCTTTTATTTTACTTATCCAACCCCTAAACAATTTTTTTCCTTTCATTTATAACAACAAAAGAATCCTAAATATACTAGGATGTTTTTATCAAAAGTTTTCGAACTACATTTAAACACACATCCATCTAATGGGTGAAGAACATATTGGTGTTTTTGGATGGAAAACTAACGTCTCACGAAACGATGATTGTTCGATTATCTCCAACCACCTATCATTGTGGCCATTAATATGGAACTGTATTTATATATTATATATATTATGTTTAGGTTTTCTTTATACTTCTGTTTTTTTTCATTATAGCATACCTTTATGGTTTCCATTATATGTAAACACGATAATTTCATTTGAGGAAGTGCGGATTACCGCCCCCTCAAAGTGATATAACTCGTTCATGACATATGTGGGACATATAAAGGATATATTTAATGGTATTATTTATGATATTATACTAGAATTATAATATACCAATGTATCATTATGTTTTAATTCCATTAAAATAATAAATATAAATGAATGTAGCGTTCATGCATATGTACGGCTTACCGTCTCCATGAATGGTGCATTTCGTTACTTACCTCCAAATGATATGTAATGTTATAAATATATATATATATATATATATACTGGATATATATGATATATATGATATCTAAATAATGAATATAATTCTGGATATAATGGACTATTGACAACATGGACAACTTGTAAATATAAGGGGTTCATTTTTTACTCAAGTACCAAATATCCACAAAATGACCATTATTAACTTAAATGATTACATAATGTTAATAACATGGTAATAAGTGATATAAAAGGAATAATAAACTTGAAAAATGTTCTTAAGCAATGTAGAAATTTAATTTAGCTTATCATTCATGATATTAAAGAACGATCGAGTCAAGTCAGACACGAGGTAAGGGACTTCATCTTAATCTCCTTTCATTGAGGCATATTTCGATATATATACCTTATATTTTTTACATGGTGTATAATAAAACCCTTTAACTTTTACTTTAACTCAAAGGGAATCTTTTTTCTATGAAGCATTTTACTAAATGACAAACGGAATGTTTTTAACGTTTGCGGTGACAATGACCTCTCCGCCGTCGTAATCATTATTTGGATTCCTATATAAGCTTTAATGTTTTCTAAATGAAAAGGAAATCCCTTATTCTGTTTTTGGGTGTTTTGGTATTGATAATGTTTTTTCAAATGGATTTATTATTTCAATATCTTGAAATTATTTCTTGTGATTTCTAAATTAAAGTTATTAGTGAAATGTTTGTATTTGCAATATTTTATGTGTTATGATATTATTATGGTACTTGGACATTTGACGGGTGGTTACGTGATAAACCAAATGACAGGTGGTGGGGTGATAAACCAGGATGGGTTGTTACCTTATAACCTCCAATGCATTGGGTATGGAAATCATTCGTATGGCTATTCCATTTAGTGATATGTGTGGAAGTCTACTGTATGGTTATTCCAATTAAGTATGCTTATGTCCCAAGTTACCTTTATATGATATGTGTTCTTTATATGGGTTTTATGGTAATATTTTGGTTACAAATGGGTAATTAGTGATCTTTTATTTATTTTAGAGTATTTACTACTTCATAAAGGTGAAATGTATTACTAATGTTAAAGTATTCATGGTTTACTTGTTGTTTTGAAAAAACTAATAGTTTTACTTCTTTGTGCATCCCTTATTGAGATTTTTATGCTCATCCCAAGTTCTCGAAATGTTTTTCACAGGACCTAATTTAGAAAAGGGTCAAGTATGGGATCATGGAAAATTAATGTTGTCTTAAACATGGAACTAGACATGACTCTCTTTTTTCAAGATTTTTTATTTTATGAAAAAAATGGAAACTGAGTAGAAGTGTCTGCTTTGTAATATTTTGAGAAGTAATAGTTATGTACTAATTCTCTAAAACTCTAAACCTATAAATATCCTCAATGTGAATTATTTTTTTAATTCAATATTATGTAATTTTTTAAGGTTGGGTCCTTATAATTGGTATCAGAGGTTGGTTTTGACAACTTTAAGAGTTAGGGTATTGTTAAATAAATAAATTTATGGTAAAAATGAAATGATATAGCATTTACAGATTACCATATTGCTTCACCTAATATATTTATGTGTTCATAATGGTTTTCCATAGAATAAATAGGGAAGTTGTGTTGGGAAGGCATATAGAGCAAAATGACCTTCTCAATCAGCATCTTGAGATAGTTAGAATCAAGGTAGAATAGTTTGTTGCAGTGATGGCTTAGTTGACTCAGGTGATAAATGGTAGTTTTTTTATTGATGATATTTTGGTTAAGAGGAGAATAAAATTCATTTAAGGGTTGTCTTACAAACCTTAAATGAAAATAAACTTTATGGGAAATTCAGCAAGTGTGAGTTTTGGATACAACAAATTTCTTTCCTTGGTCACATTGTTTCAAAAAATGGCATAACTGTTGGTCCTACTAAAAGAAAGGATGTGGAAGAATGTCCAAGATCCAAAAATATAATTGATATTCATAGATTTCATGGTTTAATAGGTTATTACAGTAGATTTGTAGGGAATTATGCATGGTTATCTAGCCCACTGACTAAGTTAACTCAAAAAGGTGTTAAGTTAATTTGGACAAAAGAATGTGATGATTGTTTTCAGGAATTGAAAAGAAGATTGGTGAATGCTCCAGTTTTGGCACCGCCATCCAGAAATGGTGAGTTTTTTATCTAGAGTGATGCTTAGTTGAAATTACTTGGTTGTGTTCTAATGCAAAATGACCAGGTAATTTAATATGCTTCACTTCAGTTGAAACCTCAGGAGTTAAATTACCCTACACATGATTTGGAATTAGCTACTGTAGTTTTTGCTTTAAAATTTTTGAGGCATCAATTGTATGGAGTAAAATGTGAAATATATACTGACCACAAAAGTTTAAAGTATATATTCACTCAAAATGAATTGAACATGAGATAGGGGAGGTGGCTTTAATTAATCATAGATTATGATTTCACGATCCATTACCATCTGGGAAAATAAAATAAAGTTTCTGAGGCTTTGAGTCGAAAAATTATTTCTTCATTAACCATGCTACATTTGGAACTAGATCCTTTGGTTTTTTATTTGATAATATTTGGAATATAAGTTGTTGGGGAAGGTAATTCTTATGTTTTGTTTGAGGTGTTAGTAAACTCATCTCTATCAGACAGAATAAAGCAAGCACATAAAGAAGACAGTGAGTTGGATAAAAAGGTAGAGTTGGTTCAGAAGGGTAAGTATCCTGATTTTAACATTGATCATTATTGTGTTTTGAGGTTTGGGAAGAGATTATGTGCACCTTTTCATTCACAGTTGAATAATGAGTTGTTATGTGAAGCTCATAGTTCTCCATTTCAGTTCATCCTGGTAGTACTAAGATGTAATGATCTTCGGGAGTATTGCTAGTGGGATGGAATGAAAAGAGATATTGCTGATTTTACTGTGAAGTGTTTGACTTGTCTGTAGGTTAATGCAGAGCGGCAGTTACTGAAAGGGATTCTTCAGTCCTTACCGGTGCCAGAGTGGAAATGGAAAAATATATCCATGGACATTGTTGTGGGATTACTAAAGACATATCGAGGTAATAATGCAATCTGGGTTAAAGACGATCGATTGAGAAAATGTAATTATTTCCTTCCTATTCTAGACACTTTGTCACTAGATCAACTTTCATGGTTGTATGTTAAAAAGATAGTCAGGTTGCATGGAGTTCCCCTCTCTATTGTATCTGATCGTGATCCCCGATTTACTTCTAACTTTTGGAAAGTCCTTCATAAGTCGTTGGGTACTGAATTAAATTTTATTATAGCTTTTCATCTGCAATCAGATCAGCAGTCAGATAAACAATTCAGACTTTTGAGGATATTCCAAGTGCTTGTTCACTGGATTACCAGAGAAGTTGGGACCAACATCTTTATGTGGTTGAATTTTCTTATAATAAAATTTTTCATTCCAGTATACAGATGGCTCCATTTGAGGCATTATATTGAAAGCATTGTCAAACTACAGCTTTTTGGGATGAAGTAGGGGAAAGGAAGATGATGGGACTAGAATTGGTAGAAGAGATGGTAGAGAAAGTTCAGTTGATTTAGAAGAACATGAAAACAGTTCAGAGTAGAAAGAAAAGTTATGTGGATAACCGAATGAAGTATATTTCTTTTGAGTTAGGTGATCATGTCTTTCTCAATGTTTCTCCATGGAAAAGTGTGATGCGTTTTGTTAAGAAGTGAAAGTTCAGTCCAAGGTTCATTAGACCTTATGAAATCTGGGAGGAAATTGGATCAGTTGCATACAGAGTGGCTTTACATCCAATTTTATCCCAGGTACACATTGTTTTTCATGTTTCGATGTTCAGAATGTATATACCAGATCTATCTCATTTTTGAGTCCAGAGGTAGTTCAGTTGGAAGATAATCTCTCTTATGAGGAACAACCAGTCTAGATTCTTGACCATAGAGAGAAAGTGTTGCAGAATAAGGTAATTCACCAGGTAAATGTTTTGAGGAAAAACCATATGGTTTAATAGGAAATATTGGAATCTGAATATTCTATGAGGGGTAAATACCCCCACTTATTTTGATAAATGAATAAAAATTGTGTGGATGCAATTTCCAAAATGGGGGAAGGATGTAACATCCTAGGTAAATTAAGAATAAGAGATGTTCATACTTATTAATATTTTGGAATTAAATATAAATTTTACTTTTAAAGTGTTTCTATGTTCGATAGCGTACCTGATACGCAATAATGGGTTTCTTTGTAATCTTATGTTGCACACTAATAATATAATGTTATTATTTTAAATGGATGTTAACTCCTAGCCGTTATAATTAGTGGGAATGAACAAAAAATAACTACAATATGATTATAAATATTTGTTAAAAGTTTTTACAATTATTCAATAACATTTAGAGGCTTAAAATATGAATGAATCTAATTTTAAGCATGAATACTCTAATATACTAAAAAAGGTCGGTTTACTGTCTTTTGATGGTGAACCCTATTTAAATCTAATTTTGTCCATTTTTATATGTTATATTGGACAAAATAAAATTATTCCATAGATTCGGGACATCAAAATTTACATTGGGTAAATTTTTGGTATTTTTCCGATAAAGTTCATTTTTCGATGAATAGTGAAAAATACTGTATTTTAATCCAAAAGTGACTTTTAATCTAATTTATTGATATGGTTATATTATATTTTGAATTTTTTTAAAGTGTAATTAGAATATATTTTTAACATTTAATATAATATTAGTCATTGAAATAATTTCATTTTTAAATTGGACATAAACAAGTGTCAATCTTTTGATTGTTATTATTTCTTAAAAACATGCTATGTGTTTTAACAGTGTGAATTAATTTTAAACTATTTTCGGCCACTTATGTGTTTTAAATTTGAAGAAAATGATACCATATTTAGAATCAGTAGGTCCAAATTTTTCAAATTGGTAACTTTTATTTTTATACATTTTAAATATTTACTTCATTAAAAATTTTATTTACCATGGTTAAAGGGTAAATCTGTTAAATAAGGGAAAACAAATATTATTATAATAATATAAAATTACACTAACATGTTTCATAATTCTATTTTTTTATACATATCCAACCATTGGCATCTTTGGGTCGATTTTGGAACCCCATGGATCCACTTAAGAGTGATAATGACAATTTAGATTAATTAATTTAATGTAGAGGCAAAAATGACACAAACAAATATCTTTTAGTAAATTAATTTTTAAATGAAGTTATATAAGTTATCATTTAGACTGTAAATATTAATTGGAAATCTAATAATATTTCCTACATCATGATAGATTTTTTATAATTTTTAGACATCTAATAAATTAAATTTTTTATGACACAATAATGATGCAGTGTTTACCTAATTAATAATTCATTTAATTAAATAAGATTATAAATATTAAAATAACATTAAAAACATGTCCAATTCTTATTTGATGATTTTATTTCGATCACGAGTCATCATATCTTCTTATTTAATTATTTTTGGATATTTATAAATCGAATAAATGTTTATAATAAAATAATATTTTCAAACATTCCTAAAGAGCCCCTTCTCCTACTTATAAAAGGAGAAAATTTATATCCAATTAAACACACCTATAAATCCTTTTGTATCGTCCAAAATCTACCCAATTAATCTCCCTACATCCCTACCCTCATACTAGAAGCCTTACCTTCGGTAGAAAGCACTTGAAGAAGTCCTTTTGGTTCAAACCAAAAGAAGTTTCCCAAATTAAAGGTAATGATTTATCTTAACTTTTTTTCTTTAATTTTACTTCTCCTACCCCAAAATACTTTTTATTCCTTTATTTTATAAAAAAAAATTATCCTCAATATACTATTAGTATGTTATGAGATTTTTTAAAAATACAGTAACACACACCTTAATTTAATGGGTGAAGAACATACTGTTTCTGTGGATGGAAAACTAATGCCTCACAAATCGATGATTGTTTGATTATCTCCTACCGCCTCTCTTGGTGGCCATTAAGATGGAACTGTATATATATATGAAATTTATTATGTTTATGTTTTCTTTATTCTTATGTATTTTTCCTTTATATCATACCTTTATGATTTCCATTATGTGTAAACATGATAATTTCATTTCAGGAAGTGCGGACTACCGCCCCATCAAAGTGATATGAATCGTTCATGCCATATATGGGATGTGTAAAGGATAGAGTTAATGGTATTATATATGATATTAAACTAGAATTATAATATACCAATGTATCATTATGTTTTGATTCCATTAAAATAATAAATTAGAATTAAAGTAGCGTTCATGCGTACGTACGGCTTACCGTCTCCATTAATGGTGCATTTCATTTCTTACCTCCAAATTATATGTACTATTATATATATATATATATATATATATATATATACTGGATATATATGATATATATGATATCTAAATAATGAATATCATTCTATATATAATGGAATATTGTAAACATGGACAACTTTTAAATATAAGGTGTTCATTTTTGACTCATGTACCAAATGACGACAAAACGACCATTATTAACTTAAATAATTACATGATGTTTATAACATGGTAATAAGTGATATAAAAGGAATAATAAATTTGAAAAAGGTTATTAATAAAGTAGAAATTAACATTAGTTTATTATTCAGGATATTAAAGAACGATCGAGTCAAGTCGGACACAAGGTAAGGGACTTCGTCTCAATCTCCTTTCATTAAGGCATATTTCGATAATATATACCTTCTTCTTTTACACGATGTATAATAAAACCCTTTGACTTTTACATTCATTCAAAGGGAATATTTTTTCTTCATAATTTTTTACTAAATTACAAATGGAATGTTTTTAATGTTTGCGGATACAATGACCTCTCCGCCACCGTAATCGTTATTTGGCTTCCTCTATAAGCCTTAATGTTTTCTAAAATGAAAAGGAAATCCCTTATTCTGTTTTTTGGTGTTTTTTTATTGAAAATGTTTTTTCAAATGGATTTATTATTTCAATATCTTAAAATTATTTGTTGTGATTTCAAATTAAATGTTATTAGTGAAATGTTTATATTTGCAATATTTTATGTGTTATGATTTTAAAATGGTACTTGGACATTTGACAGGTGGTTACATGATAAAACAAATGAAGGGTGGTGTTGTGATAAACCAGTACAGGTGGTTACGTTAAAACCACAAATTCATTGGATATGGAATTCGGTCGTATGGCTATTCTATTTAGTGATATATGTGGAAGTCGACCATATGGTTATTCCATTTAAGTATTTTAACATACCAAGTCTCCATTATATGTTATGTGTTCTTTATATGGGTTTTATGGTAATATTTTTGTTATAAAAGGGTATGTAGTGATCTTCTATTCAGTGAAGAGTATTTACTACTTCATAAAGGTGAAATGTATTACTTATGTTAAAGTATTCAGGTTTTACTTGTTGTTTTGAAAAAACTAATAGTTTTCCTTCTTTGTGTATCCATTACTGAGATGTTTATGCTCATCCCAAGATTTTGAAATGCATTTCACAACACATATTGTGGAATAGGGTCAAGGATGGGATCAAGGAAAAGTCATGTTGTCTTAAACATGGAACTAGACATGACTCTATTTTTTCAAGAGTTTTTATTTTATGAAAAAATGGAAACGGAGTAGAAGTGTCTACTTTGTAATCTTTTGAGATGTAATAGTTATGTCCTAATTCTCTAAAACTCTAATCCTGAAAAGTTCCTCAATGTGAATTATTCATTTAATTAAATATTATGTAATGTTTTAAGGAAGAGTCCTTATAGTTTGGATATGTAATAACACCCTAGCTAGGGAAGTTTCATGGAAATGAGGTTTTAGGTCACATTGGGACCAATGTTTTCATTGAATGGATTATCTTCTAAATGAGTATTTCAAAGAAAACCTATAGCATCCCGTCTTTTTATAACATAACTTTTCATTCCATTACATGGAACTGAGGATCTTTAAGGTTTAGTGTCTTGGAAACAAGGAACATAAAACATGAAACAAAAAAAAACATTCTTCTTAAACACTTGAAAGGCTTCTCCTCATGTTCACCCTAGGCTCATTACTGCATCTCATAACCTGGGGACATACATCAAAAGGAAGGGTGAGCATAAGGCCCAGCAAGGGAAACAAGTGAAACACTTTACATATGAACTTGAGATACATCAATAAAGTCATGAAAAGAACTTTAATGCATGAAAATGAAATCATGAGGCATATCATAATAAAAATAAAACTTTTTCATAACATGAAGATGTGGCTGCAACATTTAATATTGACAATCGTTTCGTTTCACCAAGGTTCATCCCCAAGGTGTCGTTAAAAATTACCAAGGTTATTCACCAAGGCGTCGTTAAAATTGTAATCTCTAGTGGTTACATCATTACCCAATGCATTGGAGCGCTATCAGGGCGCACCCTTAAATTTGCCTTTATTATCATGTGAGCCACATATATCATCATCAAACATTTCATAAATAACCCATATAGAATAAAATAAATAGGTTTCATTTCTTAATCATACCGTTTTAAAAACTGCTTTAAAGACATGATCTTTATGTCACTTTAAAACCCACAGAAAAGGAAGGTGGGTCTCATGTATGTAAATCCCAGAATTTAAAATAGAACATTTCGGTATATATGTGAATACCCCTTTAGAAGAAAGAGCTTTGAGTATTCACTTAATAATATAAAAGAACTTTAGAAAAAGAGAGATACATTTTGAGATGGAAATTCTGCAGCATAACGGCTATGTTACGAGGTTGTAGAAGACATTAAAAAGAGAGGTAAAATGGGTCAAACATTCATAAATGACCCATAAAACAGTATATGGACAGAATAAGAAGGATACATGATCATGGTAATGAAATTTCAAGGACATACCATTTGAAATGAAAAACATGGAAGGAAGACAAAAATTAGATTTCTCTTATGAAAGTTCGACAGCCTAACGGCGTTACTTAAACTTCAACAAAAACGATTTGAAAAGATCAAATAGGGTCTCTCATTATGTGAACATAAGAGTTCAGTATGATAGATATAGAGATAATTCCCCAACATAACAAAAATGAACTTGAAAGAATTGACATGAAAGTAGATCTTCAAAATGAGAAGGGTGAAGAACCACTTAAAAATTCGGCAGCCTAACAGCGCCACTTAAAACTTCAAAATACTGAATTGAAGCGATCAAATGGGGTCTCTCATCATATGAAAATAAGAGTCCAGTATGATAGATATAGAGATCATACCCCAATATAACAAAAAGGAACTTGAAATAATTCACATGAAAGTAGAACTTCAAAACGAGAAGGGTGAAGAACCACTTAAAAATTCAGCAGCCTAACGGCGCCACTTAAAACATCAAAATACTGAATTGAAGAGATCAAATGGGGTCTCTCGTCATATGAACATAAGAGTCCAGTATGATAGATATAGAGATCATACCCCAACATAATAGAAATTAACTTGAAAGACTTGACATGAAAGTAGAACTTTGAAAAAGAGAAGGGTGAGAGAATCCCTTAAAAAATTCGGCAGCCTAACGGCGCCACATAAAACTTCAAAAAAATTGAATTGAAGAGATAAAATGGGGTCTCTCATCATATGATCATAAAAGATCAGTATGATAAATTTAGAGATCATGCCCCAACATAATACAAAGAAACATGAAAGACTTGAATGAAAATAGAACTTGAAAACGAGGAAGGTGAAAGGATCCCTTAAAAATTCGGCAGCCTAACGGCGCCACTTAAACATTCTTAAAACGAATTGATGAGAGCAAGGGGGGTCTCTCATCATATGAACATGAAATAGGCAGTAGGATGAATATAAAATAACATCCCCCAACATAAGAACATGGAGTATTAAAGAAAAGACATAAAAGAGATTACTTGAAAAGAAAGAGAGAGGTCGGATCCCTTACCTTAAAATGTAACTCTTAAACCTCAAAGGTTGGGACCATGAGGGCTTGGGGGAACCTTGGGAGGACTCCTTGGGAGGTAATGAGACCAGAAATTCGTTGGGAATGAGTGGGGAGTCGAATGGATGAGAGGAGGGCTTGGTATTTATAGGGAAAGTGAGGGGACAAAGCATTAATGGCCAAGGGACACCTCACATGGGCTTTTCTCAAACCCATGTGCTCTCCCTTGTCATTTATCATGGAGTTAGGCCACATGGGGCCCCCAAAACAATAATTCATCACCCTTGGCCGGCCAACCCTCAAAAGATCTCATGACATCATCATGACACCGTTATGATGTCATTAAACATACCGAAACCCTAAAACTGTATTTTTACTATTCACTGAAAATTCAACTTTCTCAGAAAAATCCCAAAATTTCACATTAACCAAATATCAATTCTCTGATTTCAAAAATGAAATCCATTTTATAAAAATAATTTTCTAAATATTTTTAATTTAATTTTTAAATAAAAACACTATTCATCAAAAATTCATTTTTTTCAGAAAAACCCCCAAAAATTACCATAACATAATATCGATGCTCTGAGTTCAAAAATAAAGTCATTTTTATAAAAATAATTTTTTAATTATTTTTAATTAAATTTTTAATTAAAAAACACTATTCACCCAAAAAAACTAATACTTGAATAATAATTAATGAAACCGTTATTTAACTATTTTATTGAATCACATTACTTAATCAAGGTGCCTAGATTATTTTAAAACTTTCTTTAAGTGAGATTACTAATCCATTTGGTCATATTACTAATCCTAATCATAAAATCACTATTCATAATTTACTATTCATCAAAAATCAAGTTGATCTTATTAGACTCTAAATTTAGTACTGAACATAATTGTAGAAGACCATTTTTTGAAAATCATTACACATTTTTAATTATTTAGGGTTTACATAATAATATTTAAAATATCCTTTTTCTAAAATTCATCAAAAATATGCATACTATATTTATCCGGTCATTTCAAAATTCATAAACTTCATCATAAGAAGAAATCCCAATTTTTATTTAAAACAAGGATTACACAAGGTAGTTACGGTCTCGTTACATAACCCCTTATAATACCAGCATAGGACCTAAGAGTAAGGTGTGCTAGGGTGATAGAAGCTTGGGGCGGCTCAGTCAACATTGCCCGAGTAGTAATTTCTATCAGTTTGAACTTCTCACGAAGGCGATTTCGTTCCAGCTTCACATGATGAAGTTCGGCTTGGATTTGATCCAGAGCAAAGCCCAGTGGTGCTACCTCCTTCCCAAGCTCTGTTAGATGGGCTTCGATCGGTCCAAGACTACTAGGTGAGGCCATCGAATCTTCTTTCTATAATAATTAACCAAGATTACTTATATTTAGAGACAATAATCAAAACATTTTGTTCACAACGGTCATGTTGACCGATGGTTATATAATAGTCAAAACCCACTGATCTCATTTTAATTATAATCATGTTTATCAAATAAAACATTTTTTGTTGAGTATAACAATAACACATAATATTAGGAAACAAAATTTATTTAAAAATTTCGGGTCATTACAATCTTCCCCCCTTATGAAATTGCGTCCTCGCAATTTTAAAACTGGGTTTTGAAATTTCATTGAAAGTCCCACATCGGAAAAGGAGTCAGTAAAACTATTACTTTAAAATAAAGAAAGGGAAGTACAATGGTCACCCGAGTTAACCCACACTAGGGTTCCATGTAGGAAAACATGGACATGGAGGAAAAAACAAAGGGTCAAGTTCTGAGGGAGAGTGATAGAGAACATGATTAGGAGAAAGTTAACCATGAGAAAATCCCAAACTTATGATGTGTGTAAACGGTCTTTGATTACCTAGTAGGAAACGTAAACCAACAACATTTTTGTTTTACGTTTCTTTTCATAATTTTAAAGATTTCATTTACTACATAGAAAAAAAACATAATAAAATATACCTACCTTCAAGTAGATTTTCATCCTTTAACAAGTCCCTACCAACACTAATCTTTTCTCCAAATGATGAGAATTCAAAAACACTTGGTCTCATAAAAGCACAAGAATCATCTTCTATAGAATCACATAATCTACAAAAGATTAACTATCTATTTCTTCTATCTTTAAACATTATCCCAAAAACAGAAAGGTTAAGGTAAAACAACTCTTCAAAAAGAAAGAATCTCATAGGAATGGAAACTACTTTTAAATCATCAAAGTTCCATGGTACTACCCAAAGTTCATCATAGACCATTCCATAAATAACGGTCCTTAAAATTCCTCAAAACAAACCAAACGAAGATTGAAACCCAAATACAATAAGGATTTGATAACATAGTCTTCCAAAACAACTTCATTGTTCATCTCCGGACAACATCAACCACTCCTAACATCTTATAAAAAAGTAGCTAACCTAAACATATTTTACCCAAGATAGGTTAGTCATTCCCATAAGTAACCTAAATTACTATAAGTTCACCTTAAATTCATCGATTCTTCAAAATATAAGTCAACCTTACTCCTCAATGAAAATACCGTAGTAATCTATTTACCTCGATCAAATATGGTTCCCAAAATAATGAACGTCTTCCAAAATAATAATCATATTTTAATCCCCTAATCATCCCTGTCATATTAATACGAAAATCGTCGCATTTCCTATCACATTGGTTGTCGGAACATGTTCTTCCATTTCCCACCATTAACTAAGAAGAGAAAGCATAATTAGGGTCTTAAGTACTTAGCTAATAATCATGAAAAGGAATTGAAAGCATATAAGGATAACTTGTATATGAAAGGTATAACCTAACTTGTGATCTCCTAGGTTCCCATCTAGGTTATGAATGATCATATATTCTTATGTGAACCTTTATTTTATTTTATCTTTGTTCCTTTAACAATGGTTCATACCAAGCTTATGAATTTACCAAAGCATATCCCCCGGGAGTGTCGTAACCAAGAGTGCAGCAAGGCCCGTTGTCGTGTACCAGTTCCCGTTCGAGTCTAGCTCAAAGCGGTGTTTTCGGGTTTTACCCCTATGTACATCTGTGCCAGAGCCACCTCTACCTGCTCGTATCCAGACAGGGATGTATTTGCTTGGCAACCCCTTACTCAATACTCACCAAAATACCAGGAAGATTTCCTATATTAAACTTTTCTATAGGGTTCCTCCTAGAGTTTTCATATCCTAATTTCCACAAATAACTAAACCATCCTTTGATACCAACTATAACATCCCGTCTTTTTATAACATAACTTTTCATTCCATTACATGGAACTGAGGATCTTTAAGGTTTAGTGTCTTGGAAACAAGGAACATAAAACATGAAACAAAACAAAAAACATTCTTCTTAAACACTTGAAAGGCTTCTCCTCATGTTCACCCTAGGCTCATTACTGCATCTCATAACCTGGGGACATACATCAAAAGGAAGGGTGAGCATAAGGCCCAGCAAGGGAAACAAGTGAAACACTTTACATATGAACTTGAGATACATCAATAAAGTCATGAAAAGAACTTTAATGCATGAAAATGAAATCATGAGGCATATCATAATAAAAATAAAACTTTTTCATAACATGAAGATGTGGCTGCAACATTTAATATTGACAATCGTTTCGTTTCACCAAGGTTCATCCCCAAGGTGTCGTTAAAAATTACCAAGGTTATTCACCAAGGCGTCGTTAAAATTGTAATCTCTAGTGGTTACATCATTACCCAATGCATTGGAGCGCTATCAGGGCGCACCCTTAAATTTGCCTTTATTATCATGTGAGCCACATATATCATCATCAAACATTTCATAAATAACCCATATAGAATAAAATAAATGGGTTTCATTTCTTAATCATACCGTTTTAAAAACTGCTTTAAAGACATGATCTTTACGTCACTTTAAAACCCACAGAAAAGGAAGGTGGGTCTCATGTATGTAAATCCCAGAATTTAAAATAGAACATTTCGGTATATATGTGAATACCCCTTTAGAAGAAAGAGCTTTGAGTATTCACTTAATAATATAAAAGAACCTTAGAAAAAGAGAGAGACATTTTGAGATGGAAATTCTGCAGCATAACGGCTATGTTACGAGGTTTTAGAAGACATTAAAAAGAGAGGTAAAATGGGTCAAACATTCATAAATGACCCATAAAACAGTATATTGACAGAATAAGAAGGATACATGATCATGGTAATGAAATTTCAAGGACATACCATTTGAAATGAAAAACATGGAAGGAAGACAAAAATTAGATTTCTCTTATGAAAGTTCGACAGCCTAACGGCGTTACTTAAACTTCAACAAAAACGATTTGAAAAGATCAAATAGGGTCTCTCATTATGTGAACATAAGAGTTCAGTATGATAGATATAGAGATAATTCCCCAACATAACAAAAATGAACTTGAAAGAATTGACATGAAAGTAGATCTTCAAAATGAGAAGGGTGAAGAACCACTTAAAAATTCGGCAGCCTAACAGCGCCACTTAAAACTTCAAAATACTGAATTGAAGCGATCAAATGGGGTCTCTCATCATATGAAAATAAGAGTCCAGTATGATAGATATAGAGATCATACCCCAATATAACAAAAAGGAACTTGAAATAATTCACATGAAAGTAGAACTTCAAAACGAGAAGGGTGAAGAACCACTTAAAAATTCAGCAGCCTAACGGCGCCACTTAAAACATCAAAATACTGAATTGAAGAGATCAAATGGGGTCTCTCGTCATATGAACATAAGAGTCCAGTATGATAGATATAGAGATCATACCCCAACATAATAGAAATTAACTTGAAAGACTTGACATGAAAGTAGAACTTTGAAAAAGAGAAGGGTGAGAGAATCCCTTAAAAAATTCGGCAGCCTAACGGCGCCACATAAAACTTCAAAAAAATTGAATTGAAGAGATAAAATGGGGTCTCTCATCATATGATCATAAAAGATCAGTATGATAAATTTAGAGATCATGCCCCAACATAATACAAAGAAACATGAAAGACTTGAATGAAAATAGAACTTGAAAACGAGGAAGGTGAAAGGATCCCTTAAAAATTCGGCAGCCTAACGGCGCCACTTAAACATTCTTAAAACGAATTGATGAGAGCAAGGGGGGTCTCTCATCATATGAACATGAAATAGGCAGTAGGATGAATATAAAATAACATCCCCCAACATAAGAACATGGAGTATTAAAGAAAAGACATAAAAGAGATTACTTGAAAAGAAAGAGAGAGGTCGGATCCCTTACCTTAAAATGTAACTCTTAAACCTCAAAGGTTGGGACCATGAGGGCTTGGGGGAACCTTGGGAGGACTCCTTGGGAGGTAATGAGACCAGAAATTCGTTGGGAATGAGTGGGGAGTCGAATGGATGAGAGGAGGGCTTGGTATTTATAGGGAAAGTGAGGGGACAAAGCATTAATGGCCAAGGGACACCTCACATGGGCTTTTCTCAAACCCATGTGCTCTCCCTTGTCATTTATCATGGAGTTAGGCCACATGGGGCCCCCAAAACAATAATTCATCACCCTTGGCCGGCCAACCCTCAAAAGATCTCATGACATCATCATGACACCGTTATGATGTCATTAAACATACCGAAACCCTAAAACTGTATTTTTACTATTCACTGAAAATTCAACTTTCTCAGAAAAATCCCAAAATTTCACATTAACCAAATATCAATTCTCTGATTTCAAAAATGAAATCCATTTTATAAAAATAATTTTCTAAATATTTTTAATTTAATTTTTAAATAAAAACACTATTCATCGAAAATTCATTTTTTTCAGAAAAAACCCCAAAAATTACCATAACATAATATCGATGCTCTGAGTTCAAAAATAAAGTCATTTTTATAAAAATAATTTTTTAATTATTTTTAATTAAATTTTTAATTAAAAAACACTATTCACCCAAAAAAACTAATACTTGAATAATAATTAATGAAACCGTTATTTAACTATTTTATTGAATCACATTACTTAATCAAGGTGCCTAGATTATTTTAAAACTTTCTTTAAGTGAGATTACTAATCCATTTGGTCATATTACTAATCCTAATCATAAAATCACTATTCATAATTTACTATTCATCAAAAATCAAGTTGATCTTATTAGACTCTAAATTTAGTACTGAACATAATTGTAGAAGACCATTTTTTGAAAATCATTACACATTTTTAATTATTTAGGGTTTACATAATCATATTTAAAATATCCTTTTTCTAAAATTCATCAAAAATATGCATACTATATTTATCCGGTCATTTCAAAATTCATAAACTTCATCATAAGAAGAAATCCCAATTTTTATTTAAAACAAGGATTACACAAGGTAGTTACGGTCTCGTTACATAACCCCTTATAATACCAGCATAGGACCTAAGAGTAAGGTGTGCTAGAGTGATAGAAGCTTGGGGCGGCTCAGTCAACATTGCCCGAGTAGTAATTTCTATCAGTTTGAACTTCTCACGAAGGCGATTTTGTTCCAGCTTCACATGATGAAGTTCGGCTTGGATTTGATCCAGAGCAAAGCCCAGTGGTGCTACCTCCTTCCCAAGCTCTGTTAGATGGGCTTCGATCGGTCCAAGACTACTAGGTGAGGCCATCGAATCTTCTTTCTATAATAATTAACCAAGATTACTTATATTTAGAGACAATAATCAAAACATTTTGTTCACAACGGTCATGTTGACCGATGGTTATATAATAGTCAAAACCCACTGATCTCATTTTAATTATAATCATGTTTATCAAATAAAACATTTTTTGTTGAGTATAACAATAACACATAATATTAGGAAACAAAATTTATTTAAAAATTTCGGGTCATTACAAAACCTTTTTAGGTATGGGTGTTCAATCCTTGTGGAGGGTTCCATTATATGGTAAGGAAACTTAAATATGGGTTTTAAGAATCGTTTCCATGCCATTTATAATTATTATGCAGAAAGGATAGTGATATAATGAGACTCAAGTCACACCATGAAGGATTTCTAAGATAAGGTTTTAAGGAATAGGGAATGAAGGCCACAGGTAAAGGGAAAGACCACACTATGAACGTCTGGAATTTAGTATTATAGTTCTTCCTATTAATTTCATTCCATACCCATACTATAGGGTTAAATAAATGATGGTATAGAAATAGAGTCTTATTTTTTTCATAGGAGGTCTCTCATGCCATCACCCAAGAGGTCATGCTGTGATAGTGATCTTGGGAGAGAATTATTCCATGACTGATATAGTTAATTCCATTATGGTAACCTTTGGATTATTTAAAATGATGGTATGACCTATCATTACTTTGTCATCACCCTATGAGATTTTGATTATAGTTTCATCATAAGAGGAACATTTTGGTCAGCACCCCCCATCCACATTCCCTCATTCGATTCCCCTTAACGGGTGGTGATTCTAGTTCATTATGAATAATGAATCAAGGAATAATTGTTCCATTTTACATATATTTTCAATCATGTTAATTATATAAAAATTTTAGTATCTTCTTGTAGTTATTATATGATGATATCTCTATGTAATGGTGGAAATAATCACAAATGACCTCGTGTTTTCTCTTCTTCGATAGAGGAGATTTCAAGAGGAAGAAAAAACTAGGGACTGGGTTCTTTTTTCTAGAGTTATGAGGTCTCCCTTATTTATTTAGTTTATAAAAAAATGGAAATAATTAGCTATTTATTTTGGATGATAAATTTTGGATTTAATTCACCTTATACAAGGTTATTGTTGGGAGTGGACCACACCCAATTTCTCATGTTTTGGGTTCAAATAGATATCTCAATGAGTTTTTAGTTTTTTATGTATCATTAAATTAAATTAAATAATTAATTATAACTTTTTGACAATATTTATTTTGAGTGTAAAGACTTTATATTGGATAATGGGGGTTAGTGTGGGGTTGATTGAGGATATACAAAGATTAAAGACGGGATTACAAAATGATTGAGGTATGTGGTCCCTAAATCACTCCATACAGTCTATACTTTTATTATGTAACATGTGAAATTTAGTCACACAACTTCTTTAGGATTAGACATTGATTGAAAATAGGTTTTTTAAATAAATTTTCATGGGTATAATGAATATACATGGGGATCACTCGACTCTTCAACAATCATGGACTTGTTCGTTAATGTGGAGGCCCAGAAATTTCAAAGAAAATTTTTTCTTAAATACTTTTTAATTTTACGAGTTTGTGGCTTCTGACGGCACTTCATTTCGAGGCCCGATGTGCCTGGAATTAATTTCTGAAGCTTAGATCGGGTACGTTCAGTAAACGAACGAGCGGGTTTTCCTATCCTTAGAACGGGTGATCAGAATTGAAATCTGAGGTCACTAATGAACTCACAACGCTGTTAATTGCTTAAGGGGACCTTTACCGCAGATTCATTTGAATGGGAGGAGAAGTTAAAATTTGTGGATTAAATAAGAAGTGAATAAAATTGTGGAACAATTTTATTTTATATCTAATGTGGTTATATCCTACATGGGGTAGTTGGGGTGGGACCCAAAAACACTTAACTAACCATGTGAGGATATTTGTGAGGTGGGGCCCACACGAGCCCCAACCTTTCACATTACCTAAACTCCTTTTAAAAATACCTTCTTAATTGTTAACTCCCCTTTAATTGAGTAACTCTTCCTCTCCCCTATCTCTCTCTTTAATTCTTGCCAACACATACCTTAATTAATTTATTGAACCTCTTAAATTAAATTAATAAGTGTTTGAATTTTATATTTTGAATGCATGGCAAGATTAAATAAAATAAGAAGAAGCCTTATTTTATTTGCGTTGGCAATTGTTGTGTGAAGAGGAATTGGAAGAACTCTATAGTTTTTGAATAACTTTGTCCTCAACGAAGGACGGTTCTTCTCCGACGAAGAACGTCGACCCTTAAATGTAGAATGACTTTGGAAACCACGGTTCTCCATCCTATTCTTTCTTCGGAACAAGGAAGGAGACACTGGCGTGGGGAATTTTCCAACGACGACGTCCACGAATCCTCACCTCGTGATGTCGTCTTCTGCGACGCTCAACGCACGATGTCAATTATTGAGGTAGGGGTTTAATTTGAGTATGTTTATATTCCCATGATTCTTCCCATATAAAACAAAGAACGCAGATCAACTCATTATCAATTTGATCTGTGAATTATTTTATTTGCGAGTTCGGAGTAATTGTTTGCGGGGGAATTGTTGGGAATTAAGTTAAATTTTTTTTGATTAAAATTGTACCTCGTTTTTTGTTGTCCATCCTATTGTTATCGACTAACGCGAAGGGCACAGGCCGAAAAAAATGGCCCGAATACCCTTTGTAGATTGTTTGTCTATGCACAGATTGACGTGCGATGATGAAACGGGACCGCAACGACATTTGGAAGCCGTCTCAGGGAAGAACGGGTCACGGGAGAGCCATAGGCATAAGCAGTGGGTGAATCGGACCACTGGGGAGCGTCCGGTGGTCCGCGGAAGCCGCTGCCGGCGCACCGCGCCGGCACGGCGGTGGCGGTGCACCGCCGGAGGAAACCCTCTGCGGAAACAGAAGCGACGGTGGTGCGACGGATCCTGCGACTGCACGGGATCCGGGAGGCGGGGCGGCGCCAGCGGGCACTGCCGGTAACAATCAATAGGTATCCATGCCCCTCGCTCGACACAACGCACTCGGCCTACTAGACACGCTGCAACCGGCCACCAGGACGGGCCGCACCCAACCGGGCCGACCCAGGGGGTGATGGGTCAGGTCGGACTGGGCCCAAACCCCCTATTTTCGGACCGTTTGCGGTTAAATGTCTATATCTTGAGTTATGGACCTTCGATCGATGCACATTCAGTTGAGTAGGATTCCTTGGATCGAGACGGTCGTTTCGAAATATTAAACTCAAGGTTTTGGAGATGTTTGGTTATGACCAGGGTGGTTCGAACTCGAAACCAATCGGGCCCTCAGAGCGGAAACGCTTATAACTTGAGGATTGGACGTCTGATTGACGTGTCGTCGACTACGTTGGATTCCTATTGGTGAGACGTTTCGTTTTGAATACTCCACTTTAGTTTTGGATGCAATTGGAGTATGATCGGGTTAGATTAGCTTATAAACCAACCAGGCCCCTGGAACGGAAAAGCCGATAACTTTCAGACCGGATGTCCGTTTGACGAACCGCCAGAGGCCTTGGTAATCTCATTGAGAAACGATTCCTTTTAGTATAACCCATGGTAGTTCAGGGCCCAGTTGAGATATGGTCGGGTTGGTTCATACATGAAACCAACCGGGCCCCCAGGACGAAAAGGCTAATAACAGACAGACCGGGCATCCGATTGACACGTCATCTGTTGTGTTGAGATCCCGATGACGTGGCAGAATTTTGGGATACTTCTTCATGGGACATTGTGATACTTGGAGTATTGACCAGTAGCTCATGGAGTGGATCCTCTTGGAGATGATTGTACGGTGTGCGGAGACCGAGTAGCTGTAGACCTGATGACTGCTTGACTGATTCAACTCATAGTGATTCGGTAAGCCCAGTGGACGGCGCACCTGGTATTTGGCAGCAGACCCATGGCGGACGGTGTGCCTGGTTTTTGGCAGCAGACCCGCGGTACATGACAAGAGGAGTACCTATGTACGCTATTAGGGAGAGCACCCAGTATTTGACGGTAGACCCTCAGTGGATTGAGTGCCCGGTATTTGGAAGCAGACCTGGGGTACTCGATAGGAGGAGTACCTCAGCATTCTAAGGTTAGTGATCTTCACCTCAAAGTTGTGAAAGGATCACTATACTCATCAGAGGAGGATCTCTTCAGCAGTTTTGGTTTTTATATCAATAACGAAAATCCTGACTTGAGCTGATTCAATGACCTTTGTGTTTTCCTCAAGATTGAGAAGGGTTACTTGATAACTTAGGTATATGTCTGGGCATATACCTATGTAAAGGTTATCTGTTGAGATATTTCGTTTTGGTTTATCCTTTTTGGATTTAGTGAGACCTTGAGGGTCTTGGGGTCCCCACTAAGTATCGTTATACTCACCCCTGCACGGGCTATGCACACACCTCATTGTGTTGGATGCAGACGACGAACAGCGTTGTCGGAGGCCGAGTGTACGAGGATTGGATGACACCTGGAGGTGGACCTCACGAAGAGTTGGTACCCGGAGGTGGACCTCATGACGATTCGGTACCCAGAGGAGGTTGACAGACGAGGGATATGAGGAGGCTATCTGTACCTACTCTTCAGGTAGGATCCATGGTGGACGATCTAGGAGCTGCACTATTTTTACCTACCCTTCAGGTAGGATCCGTGGTGGATGATCCAGGAGTTGCTTCTCACCTTCCATCTTTTTTTTCTTTTACCTTTTTCTTTATAGTTGGGCTTGTATTTCCATCCCCTTACATTCATTACTTCTGTTATACTACTTTACTTAGTGTTTTCTTCTTCTTATACTCTGGTTGTGTGTGTTTATGTTTCATAAAGGCAATGTTTTCCCTTTTTATCAGGATTTACGCCTTTGGTGCTAGTCGCCAGCCCCTGGCCTATGGAAGGTGGGTTTGGGGTAGTCACAGCATGGGCCCTGAGGATGGGTCATGACAAATTGGTATCAGAGGAATTTGGTTCTACCACAGAACATAGAACCCTGATATTTATTTTATGTGAAGAGATAGTATTAAGGGTACTGAGTGTGGTCTTCAGTTCAGGGAGTCCATTGTTGGTGTGGCGGCTGATGTATCTATACACCAGGACCCTGAATTCTAATTTCCGACTTAGTGCACGAAAACACTGAATGAATTTGTGTTTCCAAAAGTTTTCTTTAAGTCAACTCAACCAGGTCAGCTCACCAGGTTTAAATCATTTGACCGTGTCACATCTGTTTTGGATGCCATCACACAGACATTTGGTGGGAGTTCCAATAGAGTACCCGATGATGGCCCACTGATCGACGAGGTCCGGTGTAGATCCCTATTACTATTTTGGCCACTTCGGGTGGTGTACAAGAAGCACCCCCACCTGTTGGGAAGCTGATGCCACCATCCGTACTAGTGGATGCTGCACGCTGATAGAGTGTGTTGCACGAGTTCCAACCGCAGAGGCCTATGAGGTTACGAGGCGATATAGATTCCCAGGTAGCAGTGGATTGGCTGGAGGAAATTGCTAGAGTTCTGCACCTTGTTTAGACACTAGTAGAGTAGATGGTGATCTTAGCTACTAGTGTTTTCTTGTGAGTGACAATGAGGTTGGTCCGCATAGTGATGAAGCTTTGGTATGTGGACTGATGCCTGAGATAGTACCTTCGGGTAGTGTTCCAGCTATATCACTACATGTTGGTCAGTTTTTTCAACCGGTGGTACTGGTAGATGACACATGTAGACGTAGTTCCTTACACGTGTTTCAGCATTAGATACCCCTCAGGTTCCGAAGTGCTCCCGACTCACAGGCGACTGAGGACTGGCTTGAGGAGGTGGATGTGAGTATTCTAGTGCTTATACAGCTTCGACAGGACAACATGTTGGTGGCTGAGTATTCATCAATGCGTATCGATCATTCATGGTAATTGATGACTACGATTAGATCAATTCTTTAGAGCTCGGACCTCTATGAGAGGCGTGTTTAAAGGATATCGGAGCCAACACTTTTCCCTTATGAATTCCTACTTATGTTAGGGTGCTAG
The DNA here is from genome assembly GCA_963277665.1 of Viscum album. Classification (NCBI taxonomy): domain Eukaryota; kingdom Viridiplantae; phylum Streptophyta; class Magnoliopsida; order Santalales; family Viscaceae; genus Viscum; species Viscum album. The sequence continues at coordinate 1,344,553,089 of OY728148.1, read as the reverse complement.
AGAGAACCTTTGTGGTTGAGGATTCTTTGGTTGAGTGGATACAGCCAGTGAAGGTTAGCAATGGGAGAGCAGGAAACTGGCTCTAGTCTCGGAGACTTGGGCGTGTTAAATGTTTTAAGAAGAGAAAGTGTTAAGGATAGATGAATCTGCAGAGCAGCAAACGTGAAATCAGAGCTAGGAGAGCAGCATGAGGTGGTGTACTTTTCGACATGTTACAAACACCCACCTTTGTAGTCCCCGCCAGGCTCTGGGAGCAGGAGGGAAGGGGAAGAGAGTAGCTGCACACAGTCAAGGAGTGTATCCCAAGGGCTCTAGGAATGATTCAAGGTATGGTCAGTGTCTACTACTAGCTACCGTAACAACATACATTGATAAGAATCATTCCTTCCATGAATCTTGTCCTAGACCTTGAGTTTCCAGTTAAGGCATTGAATTGACCCTCACATCTGAAAATACCTTTGGGAGGAGACACAATAATCACGCTTATGTCGATGGTGTGATATGTCCCTTGAGGTGAGAGTTTCAGTTAGAACCTCTTGGTGGAAGCGTGGAGGCCTTACGATGTTTGTTTCAGTGTGGACTAGGCAACTACAGTTCATACACAAATTGACTGTATTAGGTAAAAAGGTTGTGGTTTACCTACAACTTTGGGAGGGTTTTTTCTTGGTCAGCGAAAAGGAAACCCCAGGCAGCACAGGATGAAATCATGCATAAGTGGGTTCAGTCGATCACTCATGAGACGGCCAGACTTAGATTTGTACCAGACTTCTCCTGAGTTGTTGCACCACTTTTAGCTTTGATGAAGAAGGGGAAAACCTTTGTGTGGTTAGAGAGATTCCAGTAGATCTTTTCAAGAGCTGATGAATAGGTTGACCAGTACGCCCATTTTGAGGCTACCAGAGAAGGTGCAGATCATCCAGGAGCGGATGATGACGGCATAGAACAGACAGAAGACCTATGCTGATAAGAGATAGAGACCACTGGAGTTTGAGGATGGCTATCACATTTTCTTACAGGTCTAACCTCTATGAGGTCTACAGACTTTTGCCCAGGGAAGAAAGTTATCTTCACGTTTCTTCGGACCATTCTAGGTCCTCAGCAGAGTAGGCGAGGTGGCTTACCATCTGGCCCTTCCACTTCAGTTGCACCGGGTGCATGACCTCTTCCATGAATTTCTGCTGCGGAGATGTGTGCACGACCTGTCCATAAACATCGACCACAGATAGCTGGACATCGATGACATGGAAAATTTCACGGGGTTCCAGTAGAGGTTGATGATCGACAGGAGCGGGTCCTACGAGGATGGTCGATTCCTCTTGTGTGCTTTCACTGCCGGCACGGGAACCTCCCGGGAAGCACATGGGAGCAAGAGGATCAGATTCGTGCTCAGTACCTCCATTAGTTTCCTGAGTTTTTGTTGTAGCTTTACAGGGATGTAAATCCCTGAGGTGGGATTAATGTAAAGACTCGGAAATTTCAAGGAAAATTTTTTCTTAAATACATTGGAATTTTACGAGTCGGTGGCTTCTCACAGCATTTGATTCTGAGGCCCTGTGTTCCCGGAATCAATTTCCGAATTTTAGCTCTGTTACATTCAGTAAATGAACGAGTGGGTTTTTCTATCTTTTGAACCAGTGATCAGAATTGAAATCTGAGGGCACCGATGAACTCACAACGCTGGTAATTGCTTAAGGCGACCATTATCGCAGATGAGTTTGCACGGGAGGAGAAGTTAAAATTTGTGGATTAAATAAGAAGTGAATAAAATTCTGGAACAATTTTATTTTATAACTAATGTGGTTATATCCTACATGGGGGAGTTGTGGTGGGACCCATAAGCACCTAACTACCCATGTGAGGATATTTGTGAGGTGTGGCCCACACGAGCCCCAACCTTTAACATTCCCTAAACTACTTTTTAAACCCCCTTTTTAATTGTTAACTCCCCTTTAATTGAGTAACTCTTCATCTCCCCTCTCTCCCTCTTTAATTCTTGCCAACACACACCTTAAATAATTGATTGAACCTCTAAAATTAAATTAATTAAGTGTCTGAATTTTAAATTTTGAATGCATTGCAAGATTAAATAAAATAAGGAGAAGCCTTATTTTATTTGGGTTGGCAATTATTGTGTGAAGATAAATTGGGAGAACTCTAGAGTGTTTGAAGAACTTCATCCTCAACGAAAGACAGTTCTTCTCTGACGAAGAACGTCAAACCTTCAACATAGAATGACTCGGTAACCATGGTTCTCCATCCTCTTCTTTCTTCGCGACAAGGAAGGAGATGCCGACGTGGGGAATTCGCCAACAAAGACGTCTACGAATCCTCACCTCGTGAAGCAGTATTCCGCGACGTGCGACGTATGACGTCAGTAATTGAGGTAGGGGTTTAATTTGAGTATGTTTATATTCCCATTATTCTTCCCATCTAAAACAAAGAACGCAGATCAACTCATTATAAAGTTGATCCGCGAATGATTTTCTTTGTGGTTTGGGTGTAATTGTTTGCGAGAGAATTGTTGGGAATTAAGTTCAATTTTATTTGATTAAAATTGTACCTCGTTTTTCGTTGAACATCATTGTTGTCCGACCTATTTCTATCGACTAACACGGAGGGTGCAGGCCAAACAAACACGGCCCGACAACCCTCTGTAGATTGTTTGTCTAGCGCGGATTGACGTCTGACGATGAAACGGGACCGCAACGGTGTTTGGAAGCCGTCGAGGTGAAGAAAGGGTCCTGGGAGAGCCATAGCCACAAGCGGTGGGTGAATCGGACCACCAGGGCGTGTCCGGTGGTCCGCGGAAGCCGCTGTCAGCGTGCCACCGGAGGAAACCCGTCGTGGCAACAACCGCGGTGGCGGTGCGACGGATTTCGTGGCCGCGCGGGATCCAGGAGGCGGGGCGTCGTCGGTAAAAATCAATGGGGGGCCGCGCCGGCCGGGTCGGGCTGTACCATCCGGGCCAGGACGCGCCCAACCAGGCTGGACCCAGAACCAGGTTGGATTGACCTGATTCGGGCCGACCCAGGGGGTGATGGGCCTGGTCGGACTGGGCCCAGACCCCTATTTTCGGACCGTTTTCGGTTAAACGGATATATCTTGAGCTACGGACCTCCGATCGATGCACTGTCAGTTGCGTAGGATTCCTTGGATTGAGACTGTCATTTGGATATATTACAATCAAGGTTTTGGCAAAGTTTCGGTATGACCAGGTTGGTTCGAACTTGAAACCAACCGGGCCCTCGGAGTAGAAATGCTTATAAATTGAGGACCAGACATCTGATTGACGTGCTGTCGACTATGTTGGATTCCTATTGGTGAGACGGTTATTTTGGAATAATCCAATTGAGTTTTGGATGTAGTTGGAGTATGTTCGGGATAGTTTAGCTTATAAAACAACCGGTCCCCTGGAACGGAAAAGCCGATAACTTTCAGACCGGACGTCCGTTTGAATAACTGTCAGCGGCGTTGGTAATATCATTAAAAAATGGTTCCTTTGAGTATACCCCATGGGAGTTCGGGGCATAGTTGAGATATGGTTGGGTTGGTTCATACACGAAACCAACCGAGCCCCTAGGACGAAAAGGCTAATAACACACAGACCGGGCATCTGATTGACGCGTCGTCTATTGTGTTGAGATCCAAATGACGTGGAAGACTTTTGGATACATATTCGTGGGACTTTGTGATACTTAGAGTATCAACCAGTAGCTCATGGAGAGGATCCTCCCGGAGACGAGCGTACGGAGTGCGGAGACTGGGTAGCTGTAGGCATGACGACTGCTTGACCGATTCGACTCGTAGTGATTCGGTTAGCCCAGTGGACGGAGCACCCGGTATTTGGTGGCAGACCCACGGTGGATGGAGCGCCTGGTAGTTGGAAGTAGACCCGTGGTACTTGGAAGGAAGAGTACCTCTGTAGGCTATTAGGGAGAGAGCTCGGTATTTGGCGGTAGACCCTCAGCGGACAGAGTGCCCAGTATTTGGCAGCCGACCCGTGGTACTCAACAGGAGGAGTACCTCAGTAGTCTATGGTAAGTGAGAAGCATCTCAGGGTTGTGACAGGATAACTGTACTCTTCAGATGAGTATATCTTCAGTAGTTGTGGTTTCGATATCAATAATGAAAATCCTGGTTTGAGCTGAGTCAATGACCTTTGTGTTTTCCTCATGATTGAGATGGGTTACTTTATAACTTAGGTATATGTATGGGCATATAACTAAGAAAATGTTATCTGTTGAAATATTTCCTTGTGGATTATCCTTGTTGGATTTAGTGAGACTTTGAGGATCTCAAGGTCCCTAATGAGTATCATTATACTCACCCCTGCACGGGTTATTCCCACACCTTGGTGTGTTGAATGAAGACGACGGACATCGCTGTTGGAGGCTGAGTGTACGAGGACTGGACGACACCTGGAAGTGGACCTCACAACGAGTCGGTACCCAGAGGTGGACCTCACGTTGAGTTGGTACCCGAAGGAGGTTGACGGATGAGGGAGCTGAGGAGGCTATATGTACCTTCCCTTCAGGTTGGATCTATGGTGGACGATCTAGGAGTTGCACTATCTATACCTACCCTTTAGGTAGGATCCGTGGTGGACGATCCATGAGCTACTTGTCACTTTCATGCTGTTTTGTCTTCTACCTTGTACTTTACAATTGGGCGTGTATTTCCAGCCCCTTAATTTTATTACTTCTTTTATACTGCTTTACTTAGTGATTGCTTCCGCTTATACTCTGGTTGTGTGTGTTTACGTTTCATAAAGGCAATGTCTTCCCTTATTATCGGGATTTATGCCTTTGGTGCTAGTCGCTAGCTACTGGCCTATGGAAGGCGGGCTTGGGGTAGTCACAGCATAGGCCCCGAGGATGGTTCGTGACAGTTAATGGCTTGAGGATTGATTATCTATAAATTTTTTGTAACGCCCTGACCCTTGTTACCCAGAGTCGGTGCATTATTACACAAAATTGGCAAGATCACAAGGGATCCAAATCCAGAAAGACTGATCAGTTAAGTATCCTTGGAAGTACTAGATACATTCATATGTTTTACATTACATTATAAAATGAAAAACAACAACAACATTGTCTCCACCACTACTGAAAAAACGGCCTATACCCACGGTTTTGGGAACCGTGGGCTGGAATGCCGTCGGTATAGGTCCCCAGCCTATACCCACGGTTTTGGAAAACCGTGGGTATAGGTGTCCTGCCACCGTGTCACCGAAACTTAGACAATTTCCACGGTTTCAACGACCTATACCACGGTTTCAAAACCGTGGGTATAGGTCCTAAAAAAAATGCAGGCGCCGAGTTTCGATCCCGCAACCTCTTCGCTGTAAACACCGCGTCTAACCACTACCCTAACTTCACATATATGTATATATATATATATTTAGTTAAATATAGTTATAAAAACCGTGGGTATAGAGGGAAGAACCGTGGGTATAGGGTTCCCGCCAAAAAAAAATTCCTTCCCGAGGAAAAAAAAATTCCCGCGCACACAAAAGTGACCTATACCCACGGTTTTTCATAACCGTGGGTATAGGTATTTTATCCCAGACCTATCCCCACGGTTTTCCCCAAAACCGTGGGGATAGACCCCCCCTATACCCACGGTTTTGGGAAACCGTGGGTATAGGTGACTTTTCAGGACCTATCCCCACGGTTTCCCAAAACCGTGGGGATAGAGCCCCCTATACCCACGGTTTTGGCAAACCGTGGGTATAGGTCATGAAAATTCACCTATACCCACGGTTTCCCAAAACCGTGGGTATAGGGGGGTCTATCCCCACGGTTTTGGTGAAAACTGTGGGGATAGGTACATTTTCCAGTAGTGCACTGACCACATTAATCCCTTAGACTATCCATGAAGGTTAGTCATAATGTACTTCTTCACATCTGGGAAAAAATATAACATAGAAAAGGGTGAGCTAAGAAGCTCAATAAGGACAACAATATAGTGGAAACTTTCAAGAATAAGCATAAAATTTAAGGGAATGTATAAGACTAAAATACAGGCCTTTTATACTTAAACTTTATCATATTATGGAAAAGATAAATCAAATAATTCTATTTACTTATTCACATTTATATTCTACTTGTTGAATAATCATATGTAATATCAATATCCAATTTCATAATGTTGGAGTGCATAATTCCAGACTTCATAACCACATAGTCAAGGCCTTGTTCCAAGAATACAAATAAGATTTTTTCAAAGCCTTGTACAAAGACACTAGTTTTTTATGTGATACCTACTGATGCATCGAGGAGCTATAGCGGGCTCCACCTGTCACTTACTAATTCCAATGCATTCCTCATATGAAAAGTTTTAAAAATAACATAAACATTCATATTAAAACTATCATACGAAATGTCAATATATTATCCATAAACCATGAATGGTTTAAAAATAACACATCCATAGTCAAAATATCATAAAATATTCAATACAATATGGAAGATTTGTATCATAATAAATCAACTTCAAACAAGCTTAAAATCCATCAAAGGATGTTGACATAGATGAAATCAAATCTTTTTGTAGAGAAATATCTCTTTCTATTTTGAAATCATTTTAAATTAATATAATTATAGAAGAAAAAATTTATTTTAAAAATATTATTATAATATTTTATGGGAAGCATCGATGATGTTATAATGGCAGAAAATAGCCGCACCATCTGTATAAGTTAAAAAAGACATTCTTACCTTAATTTGGTCGAGAATGTCATAAAGTACCTTGTTTGGAAAATGACGGAAAGATTCCTTTATAAATATATGTGGTAAAATTAGGGTATAAATGACTTTAATCAGTAGTATAGTAAATAGTAAAAGAAAATTGAATTACATTTTTAAGAAAACATGGATGTGGATGATAAAGAGGTCCCAGTCGATACATACGTATTAACAACCTCATATAAGTAAAGAGATTGTAGAATTAACCCTTACCTTTTACTTTTCCTTAGTAGATCGTATTTTACCATTTTTTATAATATTTAAAAATAATTATTAAATTATATAAGATCTATATACATAAATATTATATTATATATGATCCTATCATATTTTATTGTTAATAATTTTTCAGTAGTATCATCATTTTGGGGGTTAATTGATTCCTTTTCCTTTATATGTTTGCTTAAGTAAGCCATGTTTGTTATAGATATGATGTATTTGATTCTTATACCAAATTATATTATGTTAATAAACATTATTTTTAATCATAACATGAAAATTATTCTTTAATGATTACGATGGGGAATGAATCTCATCGCGTTCATTGAGACAGTAATCCGTACGTACGCATGAGAGAAAATATCATTATATTGATGGTGAAATCATATGTAATTGGATGGTATATCATATATAAATAATAATTAACATGTTATATTTATTATTTACATTATTTATACTCATTATTATAACCATCCAATAATTAAGTGTTTGAATAACAAACTACACCACAAAGTGGAGATGGTAAGCAGTATGTACGCACGTATGGTGACTTTGTCATTTATAGGATGGATAGAATAATGAATATAGTTGAAAAATATTTATAATAATATAAAATCATGTATAAGGTACTGTATTTATTATTTTTGTATGCAAACCACAATGAAAGAGGAAGTGGAAGGAGAAAAGAACTTGAAAAAGGGTTGTGAAATTATTACCTCTTCTTCAGGTGTCTCCTTTTGAGTTGATCAAAACGGATTTTTAAGTTGTATTTCTAATAAAATTAAGTCCTATAGGTTTAAGAAGGTAGTTGAGAGTATATATGGGTTGGTTTAGGCTAATCCACATGGATTTTGAGGTGTGATATTAAGATAAGGGGAAGTACCCTTTTATAAGTGAGGTGAGGGTCACTTTACAAAAATCTTGAAATATTATTTTCTAATAGTTTCATTTTTGATTAATAATGGTGTAAGAATGATTTATTTATAATATAAGGTGGGTGTGGGTTGAAAATATCTCAACCAATATATTTTATAAACATTTTTTTCACCATATTTACCTTATCTTTTAGATTTCCCTCTTAGGTAAATAGTTTGACATTTACCATGTCCCTTTGTATTTTTATATTATATGGTTTGTAAACTTACTATAAACTAACAATAAAACCCCAAGTGGATAATTATTATTATATATAACCGTATCTATTTACTTTGAAGGAACCATATATTTTTAGGAATATTTTATCAATTAATAATATAGTATTTGTTTTAAAAACTCAATTGTGTCAATTTTGACACTATTTATTGTTTGATTTTTTTGAAAGCCATAAAAACGATATCACTATAAATAAAATTTATTTATTCAACCCTAACATGTCATATTAACCGATAAAATTTATTTAATTCATCATAAGTTCCAATTTACATTTATTTGGATATTTATAATATCAATTATTTTAATATTTCATTATTAAGGTAATTACTCCATCATCATTGGGTCATAAATAAATTAAATTATTTAATGTCTAAAAATTATAAATAAAATACCATTATGTATGGAATATTTTTAGCTTTATAATTAATAGTTATAGTCCAATTTATATTGTGTGTAACCCTATATTAAAAATTGTTTTGTTATTAAACTATGAATTTAACTCTTTTAACTCTTCTTTAAATAAAATAATAATAAATGTCCTAATATAATCCAAGTGGACCAAAGAGGATCATATTTTTTCCTAAAGTTTTTTTTTTGTTCTAATTAAAATTATCCAATAGAATTAGTGCATGTTTTATGGTAATTATAATATCATTTTTACCCTTAATTATGCTATTTACTTTTAATCGTCGTAAATAAAAGTCAAAAGTTACTATTCACTAAACCTTATTTTCATATTATTGAACAACATTTTAATTAATGATTTCAACCGTGTCTCTCAGAGTTTTTAAATTCAACTCACAGAAGTAGTAAAATTATGTTTTATGCGAATTTGAAAATGCTCCTAGAAGGTGGGTAAAAGACGGTTAAAAGTTCATTAAAATTTTATATATCTAAAATTATTATAAAATGACTCCAATGAATTACATTGAAAATATATAGGTATTATGTATCTATTTTTACTTAAAATAAATTAAAATAAAATAACTAATTACTTAAATAAAAACTTGGTTTTAAATAATAACGTTATGTTTTCACTATTCAACAAAAATTGAAAGTTTTCTGAAAAATACAAAATATTTACCCTATGCTAAGTTTGATATTATGAATTGAAAAATGAATTCCATTTTGAAAAATAAAATTTATAAAATTTCATAAAGTGGGTATTACTAACCATAATGGATAGTTTGATTGGTCGTGGTGTGTTAAAACTCTAAGTTGCATACAACGCAAGCTACCACATTATTCAAAGGGAAATGTACCATGGAAGCTTAGGATGTTACAATTTTAAGGTGTTTTTTGAACCCTAGTGGTGTATAAATGAAATAGGTGAAACATAGTGTACCCATATATAGTTTTCCTTAGATCATTATGATTATGGGAGTGTGATATATTGTAAACGGGTTGTCTAGGGGTAGGCTATCTGAATGTCTTAGGATACCATATAGCCTTTTTTATTAGTTGATTTGAGTGTGGTGTAAGTGTTCATCCCCAAATATTATATGTTTTCCCTGTTATGTTGATCATGAAATCGGTTTATGTGAAACGTTAGTGTGATAGGATATACCATGTTTATCTTTGGAAGTGTGACGTGCTTTATGTTTTTACTCAATTGTGTGAAGTGTATTGTATCATCAGCATTATGAAATACACTATGATACAAGCATGGTTTGATTTAGAGAATTTTTTTCCACTGGGGGCTGGTATTGAACATATTATGGGGATTTAGATAGAAGAACCCATGTGGGGATTCTAGTAAACAATATATCTTAGGTGAATATAATTGGGTTTCTTAGTTTTATTTTGACTCTGGAGTGTATTATTTCATGTAGGATGTAGAGGCTAAAACCTTTTGTGAATATCGTGTCATGAATATATTTTGTACATGACATTCCAACCTAAGGGATATATATATATCCTTTGAGTATGTTTCTATACCATGCTAAATTTATGATATATGGTATACTAAGGGGGTTTGACAACCCATGTATGAGATTTGTTTTATTTTGGGGGGCACATTCTTCTGCCTAATAAGATATGTGGAAGTATGGGTGGGCCTCTCTTTTCAAACAGTGATATATGGTATTACATGTAGTTTTATATTCACCCAAATGTGATATCTAGTATTATGGGTGGTCCTATCTACCCATAAATATGATATCTAGTATTATTGATGGAAATAAAATAAGACTTATATGATATATGTTATTAAAGGTTATCCAATATTCCCTTTAATGTCATATATGGTATGATGGGTGGTCCACTCTTACCATAATATAATATGTTTTATTCCACGTGTGTTTATATTTCTACCTATTATGATATAATATTATAGTTGTATTTATCCCTCCCCCCCCCCCCCAATATTATATATGGTTCTATAGGTGGGCTTATCTTCCATAAATTAGTTATATGGTATTGTAGGTTGGGAAATATTTTCCATGATATTATATGAGGTAATATGAGTGTAATTCCATTCACTCTAAGGTGATATATGGTAAAATGGATAGGTCACCTTTCTTCTTGATGGTTTTAAAATATATATATCTAAGAGGCCATTTTATCCCAATAATTACGATATTTAATGGTATGTATGGTGAGACTTTTGTTCCCCCAATAGTTAAGATATATAGTGATGTTTATGTGGGCCACTAATCCCCTCTATGATAATGAAATTATAGAAAATGTTATATCTTAGAAACATGATATATGATAGAGTTATAGGGAAAGTGTTATTACCATAAAAATTATATAATAATGAACCAGGTGGGGGTTATTTCCGATAGATGTTTATATATTGTTTTTATAGGCATTTGAAACCATCTACATAATGTATAGTAATTCACTTATAACCCCTTAAAATCCATGGATTGGTAACGATTGTTTTATATTGTTATTAGATTTTTATTTTATTTCAATGAGAATATTACACCATTTATGAAATGATTATATTGGTTATGTTAGTCACATCATTGGTGATGGACTATTGAGTTTTAGTCACACTAATCCTAGGCATCCTTAACTCTCTAATATGAGATAAGACCTCATGAAGATGGGTATATGATGTAATTCCCCGACCCTAAATACCCAGAGTCGGTGCATTATTACATAACATTGGCATGATCACAAAGGATCAAGTCTCGAAAGACCGATTAGTTTAGTAGTCTTGGAAACACTAGATATATTCATAAGCCTTATATTACATCATAGGGTAAAAAAACTACAACAACATATTGTCTTCATATCCCCTCATACTATCCCTGAAGGTCATTCATAAATTACTTCTTCATAATCCTGGGAAAATAAAACATTGAAAGGGGTGAGCTCAGATGCTCAGTAAGGATAACATTATAGCAGAAGCTTTCATAGATAATCATAAACACTTAAGGCAATTTATAACTAAAACAAAGCCTTTTAAACATGAACTTTAGCATAAAATGGAAAAGGTAAAATGAAATAATTCCATTTACTTACTCACATAGATATGCTACTAGTCGAATGATCACATGCAATATCAATAACCACTTTCATAATGATGTAATGCATAATTCGAGACTATCATAACCATATAGCCAAGGCCTCGTGCGAAGACTAAAAATAAAATTTTTCCAAGGCCTTGTGCCAAGACACTAGTTTGTCTCATAAGACCTACCGATGCATCGAGGATCTATAGCGGGCTCCACCCGTCACTTATTAAGTCCAATGCATTCCTCATATGGACAGATTTAATCATAACATAAACATTCGTATTAAAACTAGCATACGAAATGTCAATACTTTATCCACAAACCATGAATGGTATAAAAATAGCACATCCATAGTCAAACATAACTCATTCGATACAATATGGAAGATTGTATTGTATCACATTAACCTCAATCAAGAATAATGAAGTATGTAGACATAGATTAAAATAATCATCAAAACTATTTGAGAGAAATATCCCCCTTTTTCTTGAAATCATTTAAAAGTCACACTATTTGTCAAGAAGCCATTTAAAAATAGATTTTTGAATCAAAGTGTCCCATACCACTTTGAAACATTTTAAAAGGAGTTTTAATTTCTAAACTTTAATGTCCATATAAATAAATCCTTAAAACCATTTTTAAAACATTGATATTAATGAGAAAAATTTAGATGAATAAGTCTTTAAAACATTTAAAAATGGTATTTTAGTTAGAGATTCTAACCAAAAGAGATACACTTGAATACAAATAATTGAGGTAATCAAAACTTTGTAATATCATGAGAATAAAGGTATTGATGATATACTATGTCAAAGTAAATTATATACACCACATAAAAGTGATTTGGTGTATAACAACAAAGAAGTCTCAATGGAATTTAAGTTGAGATGAAATCTCTCATAAAGGCTGTATCCTTTGGTTAAGGATAAATCAACGAAATAGTTATTTGTGACAAATATAAATACACTAAATATGATTGGATATTTAGTGTAAAACAATCAAAGGAAATTCACACATAATCTTGTAAAAACAACACCAATGAATTGGATGTTTAACTCAACAAATGGAGAATGAGTTAAATTTACTCTTATCAAATTCATATCGATGACGTGAGAAATTATAGATGGAGTGATTATGTGTATCAAAAGTATATCCACAGGAAGGGGAGTGTAAATTATGACATAATAAAATGAATATTGATTCCACACATAATCTTGGAGTAATATAATCAATGAAATATGCGTAAAGCCGAATGAGTGGAAATTGAAATCTCAAATTCCCTTATCGATTTGGTAACTTATGAAACATGCACCCATGAAAGAAGGATCATACAATGATGATGTAGATACCCATAAATTAAAGTATATTACACAATGAATACAATCATGGGCAGCACACATACAACACATGCAATAAATAAGTGGTGAACAATGGAATTCTCACGAAATTAAGAGTGAGATAAGAAACCCCTTACTTTGTAATTTTTCCTTGGTCGACGGTAGGTTAACCTCCTTTATAATGGTGAAATAATTGTTATTGAATTATAAAAGAATCATTTACTTTAATATTATATCATATATGATCTTTTAACATTGATTTGTTAATAATATCTTAGAATTATCATCATTTCGGGTGTTAACCGGTTCATTTTACTTTATATTCTTTGTTATGTGATCCATATTCTTTATTAATGGGATGTATATTATTTATATTCAGAATGATATCAAGTCCTTAGATACTATTTTTAAATCATCAAATTATAATTATATTTGAATGGATATGATGGAGAATGAATCTCATCGCGTTCGTGGAGACGGTAGTCCGTACGTACGCACGAGCGACAATATCATTCTTTTGATATTAAAATAATATATAATTGGATGGTATATCATATATACAGAATCATTATCATGTTATATTTATTTTTTACATGAGTTACACATTATTATTATACCCATTCAAATAATAATATATTGAATAACAATTACACCACGACGTGGAGACGGTAAGCCGTACGTACACATGTATGGTGACATGTTATTCAAAGGATGGATAGAATAATGAATATGGTTGTACCATATTTATAATAACATCACAGTATATATATGATACTGAAGTTATTATTTTATAATTGTAATAACAAATAAAGAAGAAGTGGAAGAAGAAAGGAACTTGAAAAGGGGTGGTGAAAACATTACCTCTTCTTCGGCTTCTTCCTTTTGATTTGATCAAAAGGGCTCCTTAGGTTGGCTTTACGATCAAACTAAGGCATCTAGGTTGTAGTGAGGGAAGTTGAGAGAGTATTTTGGAAGGGTTTGGCCGAACCAAATGGCTTTGAAGGTGTGAAGAAATGATAAGGAGGAGTGCCCTTTTATAAGAGGGGTGAGGGGAACCTTTGGAAAAGCTAGAAATATTAATTTATAATAAATTCATATTCGGTTTCTAATGGATCAAATGTTGATTATTAAACGTTTAAGGTGGTGATAGGTCGAAAACCATTCATCCAATAGAATTTAGACAGGTTTGGGTCATTATATTAACCTTATCTTTAAGTATTAACTCGAAGTTAATTAGTTTCACTTTTACAATGTCTCTTTGTATTTTTATATTATATGGTTAATAAACATACCATATACATAAATTAGACCCCCAAGTGGTCCATTAATGATTAAGCTATCATGATATAAGTCTCTTGGCCGAACCTTAGATTTTTAGGAATTTAATATCAATTAATAATATAATATTTTTTTTAAAAACTCTTTTATGTCAATTTTGACACTATTCAATAGTTGCTTTTTGTGAAACACATAACAGAATGATTACTTCGAAAAAAGTTAATTAAATCAATACTAATATGTCATATTAACCTTGAAAATTAGTTTAATTCAATAAAAGTCTCATATTATATTTATTTGGGTATTTATAATATCAATTATTCTAATTGTTCACTATTATGGTAATTACTACATCATCATTGTGTCATAAATATATTAACTTATTTAATGTTTAAAAATTATAAATAAAATATCATTATGTAGGAAATCCTATTATCTTTCTAATTAATATTTACAATCGAATTTATCTTATGTATAACCCTATATTAAAAATGTTTTAGTAAATACACTTTGATTTTAACTCTTTTAACACTTCTTTGAATTAAATAATAATAAATATCCTAATCTAATCCAAGTGGACCTAAATGATAATATTTTATTCCTAAGGTTGTTTTTTGTCGAGATACAATTGTCCAATAGAATTAGGACATTTTTTAGGGTAATATTAATATCATATTTACCCTTAATTACCCTATTTACTTTTAACCGTGGTAAATAAAAGTAAAAAGTTACTATTCACAAAAAATTATTTTCATCTCATTGATCCACATTTTACTTCTTGATATTAACCGTGTCTCTCGGATTTTCGAAATTCCATTCACAGAAGCGGTAAAATTAAGTTTTATTAAAAATTCAGTTTTTTAACTACCACTTAGTAGTTTCACTATTCATCAAAAATTGAAGTTTTTCAGAACAATTCCAAAATTTCACCCTAAGCTATAATTGATATTCCAAATTCAAAAATGATTTCTATTTTACAAAATTCTAAACATATAAGTTTCATTAATTAATTTTATAATTAATTTCCGCAGTCACAACAAATAGCGTGTTTTTAAGAAACAATATATATCAAAAGATTGACAATTGTTTATATCTGGTTTAAATGTGAAATTATGTTCAATGACCCACATTGTATTACATGGTAAAAATATATTCTAAATATACTTTAAAATCTCTCAAATTCATAATTTATCACTATTAATTATTTTTATTAAAAAGTTGTTTTTAATTAAAATTTAGTAATTTTCACTATTCATCAAAATATGAAAGTTATCCGAAAAGTACCAAAATTTCACTCTAGGATAAATTCGATATTATGAATCCAAAAATGAAGTCCATTTTGAGATATAGAATTTATAAAATTCAAAAATTAGGTATTACTATTCATAACGGCTAGTTTGATTGGTTGTGGTGTGTTAGAATCTCGAAGTTACGTACAATGCACGCCATTGCATTATTCGAACGGAAACGTACCGTGGAAGCTTGGGGTGTTACATTCTCCCCTCCTTCAATAAATTGTGTCCTTGCAATTTTTAAAATTGTTCTTGGGAATATAATGGAAAGTCCCACATCAGAAAAGAGTCAATAAAACTATCACTTTAAAAGAAAGAAAGAGAGGTATAAAGGTCAACCAAGATAACCCATACTCGGATTACATGTAGGAAAACATGGATATGGATGATAAACTAAGTGTCATGTTCTAATGGAGAGGGATAGAAATCATGATCAGGAGAAAGTTAACAATAAGAAAACCACAAACTTGTGTTGGGACAAACGACCATTAGTCTCCTAGTAGGAAAGTAAACGGACAACATTTTTTTGTTTTAAGTTTCATTACATAAGGATGAGGAATTCATTCATGATATTGACTAAGAATATAAAGATATATACTTAATTTTAATTAGAGTTTAATTCTTTAATAAATTTCCACCACTAACTCAATTTTTTTTTAAAGATGAGTATTCAAGAAGACTTGGTCACACTGGAAGGGCAAGAATAAACTTCTATAGAATCACATGATCCATGCATGATGAACTATATATTTACATTGTCTTTTGAGAGAAATAAACACTAATCTTAATTTCCAAAACTAAACCAACAATACCCCAAAGTTAAATAAATACCATTCAATAATCAATTGTCCTTATAATCCTTTAATATAATCAAAACCAATATTGAAAACCAAAACTTTTTAAGAATGTATTCTTCCATGTTAAATTGTATCTCCAAATGACATTAATTACTCTTAAAGTCACATACTTAAAAGTAATTAACCTAATCATTTCCATAAATAACCCAATTCATTATAAACCCACAATAAAAACATAGATAAAAATCTACCATTACTCCTCTAATGACATCCCATAGTATTCTATTTTCCTTGGACATATAGTGTTCCCAAAAAAGTGAACATCTTCCAAAATAACATTTATCACTTAATCACAAAATCATTTTCCTATACTATGGGTATTCATTTGATAAGCCATAAGAACCCAAATCAACATATTATTGATCAATAAAATCATTTAATAAAAAAAAAATAGTCCCACTAACCAGGGACTTCACGTAGTCCAGTGGTAGGCGATAAATCCCAATCGCACTTTGGTTGTGGGTTCGATTCCCACAGATTTGTCCGACGCGACGGGTTGTCACACGGTCTACGTGTTGTCCTTTTTCAAAAACTATATTTTATAATATTACCAAAATGAGATAAATTCCTCAAAATAACATAATTTAACCACAAATTTTATATCATACCTTGCATTTTCATCCCAAATTATAACAACTTATAATTCTCTCAAAACCCAATGATCATATAAAACCAAATGGTTATTTATACCAATATCCACAAGATAAGAGACAATTCTTCCTCAAATATCATTCTCACATGGAAAACTGTGGGGTTACAAAGAGAAAATTATTCCAATGTAAACCCATAAACAAGGAGTGCTAATACTTTTTAAACATTTATCCAACCATTTACTTCCACATAGCTTCTTCTTTGACCAGGAAAATATCCTATAGAATAGGACATTCACTCGGGTAATGTCCAGGTCCCCTACATTTACGGCAAATAACTGTAAATGGACTCTTGGGACCATTTTTATCTTCTTCCATAGTACTCTTCATTTTTCTTCGGCAATTCTTTACTTTATGTCCTTCCTTCCCGCACGTAAAGCATTTCGTTGTCCCATTGAGACACTTTCCTTGGTGTCTCCTTCCACATTTCCTGCATGATGAAAATTGAGGGTTCTTTTCTCCATGTTCTCCATTGTTGGAGCTCTTATCATTCATCACCTTTCTCTTCCTTATTGAGTCTGGGATTTGGTTAATATATATGTTGTTGATCATATTTTTGGAAAACTGATTTGGCATAAAGATGATATATTTTACGCCTATCAACATTCTATTTTGTTACTCATTGCCACCACCGTTCCCACATTGTACATCATTCTCAAAGTCACTATGACTTCCTTGGAATCCAGCCATTGACTAAAACCATAAAGCATTGTGTGAGTAACAGTAGTCGTAAAATCATTTAGAGATTAAAATGTCACCATATTCTCAATTTGAAATATATTAGGATTAACCAAGGTCATTTACTCTCATCTTATATATATATTACTAAAATAGGTTTGTAAAGAAAATGTAAATTATCCTAAGCATATCCCCCGGGAGTGTCATAACCAAGAGTGCAGCAAGGCCCGTTGTCGTGCACCAGTTCCCGTTCGAGTCTAGCTCAAAGCGGTGTTTTCGGGTTTTCCCCTAGGTACATCTGTGCCAGAGCTGCCTCTACCTGCTCGTATCCAGACAGGGATTTATTGCTCGGAAAACTCACAAAATCTCTACAATACCAAAATTCTTGGAAGTTCTTCTATACTAAACCTCAAAGTTCATCTTAGGTATACGTTCTCTAATCAAGGTTTATCTAAATCTAGCTTCCACGGTTTGTAATAAACTTCCTCTGATACCAATTATAACGCCCCGACCCTAAATACCCAGAGTCGGTGCATTATTATATAACATTGGCATGATCACAAAGGATCAAGTCTCGAAAGACCGATTAGTTTAGTAGTCTTGGAAACACTAGATATATTCATAAGCCTTATATTACATCATAGGGTAAAAAAACTACAACAACATCTTGTCTTCATATCCCCTCATACTATCCCTGCAGGTCATTCATAAATTACTTCTTCATAATCCTGGGAAAATAAAACATTGAAAGGGGTGATCTCAGATGCTCAGTAAGGATAACATTATAGCAGAAGATTTCATAGATAAGCATAAACACTTAAGGCAATTTATAACTAAAACAATGCCTTTTAAACATGAACTTTAGCATAAAATGGCAAAGGTAAAATGAAATAATTCCATTTACTTACTCACATGGATATTCTACTTGTCGAATGATCACATGAAATATCAATAACCACTTTCATAATGATGGAATTCATAATTCCAGTATATCATAACCATATAGTCAAGGCCTCGTGCCAAGACTACAAATAATATTTTTCCAAGGCCTTGTGCCAATACCCTAGTTTGTCTCATGAGACCTACCGATGCATCGAGGAGATATAGCGGGCTCCACCCGTCACTTATTAAGTCCAATGCATTCCTCATATGAACAGATTTAAACATAACATAAACATTCGTATTAAAACTAGCATACGAAATGTCAATACTTTATCCACAAACCATGAATGGTATAACAATAGCACATCCACAGTCAAACATAACTCATTCGATACAATATGGAAGATTGTGTTGTATCACATTAACCTCAATCAAGAATAATGAAGGATGTTGACATAGATTAAAATAATCATCAAAACTATTTGAGAGAAATATCCCCCTTTTCTTGAAATCATTTAAAAGTCACACTATTTGTCAAGAAGCAATTTAAAAATAGATTTTTGAATCAAAGTGTCCCATAACACTTTGAAACATTTTAAAAGGAGTTTTAATTTCTAAACTTTAATGTCCATATAAATAAATCCTTAAAACCATTTTTAAAACATTGACATTAATGAGAAATATTTTGATGAATAAGTCTTCAAAACATTTAAAAATGGTATTTTAGTTAGAGATTCTAACCAAAAGAGATACACTTGAATACAAATAATTGAGGTAATCAAAAAATTTTAATATCATGAGAATAAAGGGATTCATGATATACTATGTCAAAGTACATTATATACACCACATAAAAGTGATTTGGTGTATAACAACAAAGAAGTCTTAATGGAATTTAAGTTGAGATGAAATCTCTCATAAAGGTCGTATCCTTAGGTTAAGGATAAATCAACGACATAGTTATGTGTGAAAAATATAAATACACTATATATGATTGGATATTTAGTGTAAAACAATCAAAGTAAATTCACACATAATCTTGTAAAAACAACACCAACGAATTGGATGTTTAACTCAACAAATGGAGAATGAGTTAAAATTACTCTTATCAAATTCATATGGATGACTTGAGAAATTATCAATGGAGTGATTATGTGTATAAAAAGTATATCCACAGGAAGGGGAGTGTAAATTATGACATAATAAAATGAATAGTGATTCCACATATAATCTTGGAGTAATATAATCAATGAAATATGCGTAAAGCCGAATGAGTGGAAATTGAAATCTCAAATTCCCTTATCGATTTGGTAACTTATGAAACATGAACCCATGAAAGATGTATCATACAATGATGATGTAGATACCCATAAATTATATTATATTACACAATGAATACAATCATGGGCAGCACACATACACCACATGCAATAAATAAGTGGTGAACAATGGAATTCTCACGAAATTAAGAATGAGATAAGAAACCCCTTACTTTGTAATTTTTCCTTGGTCGACGGTAGGTTAACCTCCTGTATAATGGTGAAATAATTGTTATTGAATTATACAAGAATCATTTACTTTAATATTATATCATATATGATCTTTTAACATTGATTTGTTAATAATATCTTAGAATTATCGTCATTTCGGGTGTTAACGGGTTCATTTTACTTTATATTCTTTGTTATGTGATCCATATTCTTTATTAATGGGATGTATATTATTTATATTCAGAATGATATCAAGTCCTTAGATACTATTTTTAAATCATCAAATTATAATTATATTTTAATGGATATGATGGAGAATGAATCTCATCGCGTTCGTGGAGACGGTAGTCCGTACGTACGCACGAGCGACAATATCATTCTTTTGATATTAAAATAATATATAATTGGATGGTATATCATATATACAGAATCATTATCATGTTATATTTATTTTTTACATGAGTTAAACATTATTATTATACCCATTCAAATAATAATATATTGAATAACAATTACACCACGACGTGGAGACGGTAAGCCGTACGTACGCACGTATGGTGACATGTTATTCAAAGGATGGATAGAATAATGAATATGGTTGTACCATATTTATAATAACATCACAGTATATATATGATACTGGAGTTATTATTTTATAATGGTAATAACAAAGAAAGAAGAAGTGGAAGAAGAAAGGAACTTGAAAAGGGGTGGTGAAAACATTACCTCTTCTTCGGCTTCTTCCTTTTGATTTGATCAAAAGGAACCCTTAGGTTGGCTTTTTGATCAAACTAAGGCCTCTAGGATGTATTGAGGGAACTTCATAGAGTATTTGGGTAGGGTTTGGCCGAACCAAAAGGCTTTGAAGGTGTGAAGAAATGAGAAGGAGGAGTTCCCTTTTATAAGAGGGGTGAGGGGCACCTTTGGAAAAGCTAGAAATATTAATTTATAATAAATTCATATTCGGTTTCTAATGGATCCAAAGTTGATTATTCAACGGTTAAGGTGGGGATAGGTCTAAAACCATTCATCCAATAGAATTTAGACAGGTTTGGGTCATTATATTAACCTTATCTTTAAGTATTAACTCTAAGTTAATTAGTTTCACTTTTACAATGTCTCTTTGTATTTTTATATTATATGGCTAATAAACTTACCATATACATCCAAGATACCCCCAAGTGGTCCATTAATGATGAACCTATAATGATATAAGTTTCTTGGACGAACCATAGATTTTTAAGAATTTAATATCAATTAATAATATAATATTTTTTTTAAAACTCTTTTATGTCAATTTTGACACTATTCAATAGTTGATTTTTGTGAAACACATAACAGAATGATTACTTCAAAAAACATTAATTACATAAATCCTAATATGTCATATTAACCTTGAAAATTAGTTTAATTCAATAAAAGTCTCAAATTATATTTATTTGGGTATTTATAATATCAATTATTCTAATTGTTCACTATTATGGTAATTACTGCATCATCATTGTGTCATAAATATATTAACTTATTTAATGTTTAAAAATTATAAATAAAATATCATTATGTAGGAAATCCTATTAGCTTTCTAATGAATATTTACAATCTAATTTATCTTATGTATATCTCTATATTAAATTTTTTTTAGTAAATACACTTTGATTTTAACTCTTTTAACTCTTCTTTGAATTAAATAATAATAAATGTCCTAATCTAATCCAAGTGGACTTAAATGATAATATTTTATTCATAAGGTTGTTTTTGGTCGAGATACACTTGTCCAATAGAATTATGACATGTGTTAGGGTAATATTCATATCATTTTTACCCTTAATTACCCTATTTACTTTTAACCGTGGTAAATAAAAGTAAAAAGTTACTATTCACCAAAAATTATTTTCATCTCATTGAACCACATTTTTCTTCTTTATATTAACCATGTCTCTCGGATTTTTGAAATTCCATTCACAGAAGCGGTAAAATTAAGTTTTATGAAAAATTCAGTTTTTTAACTACCACTTAGTAGTTTCACTATTCATCAAAAATTGATGTTTTTCAGAACAATGCCAAAATTTCACCCTAAGCTATAATTGATATTCCAAATTCAAAAATGATTTCTATTTTACAAAATTCTAAGCATATAAGTTGCATTAATTAATTTTACAATTAATTCCCGCTGTCACAACAAATAGCGTGTTTTTAAGAAACAATATATATCAAAAGATTGACAATTGTTTATGTCTGGTTTAAATGTGAAATTATGTTCAATGACCCACATTGTATTACATGGTAAAAATATATTCTAAATATACTTTAAAACCACTAAAATTCATAACTTATCACTATTAATTATTTTTATTAAAAAAGTTGTTTTTAATTAAAATTTAGTAATTTTCACTATTCATCAAAATATGAAAGTTATCCGAAAAGTACCAAAATTTCACTCTAGGATAAATTCGATATTCCAAATCCAAAAATGAAGTCCATTTTAAGAGATAGAATTTATAAAATTTCAAAAAGTAGGTATTACTATTCATAACGGCTAATTTGATTGGTTGTGGTGTGTTAGAATCTCGAGGTTGCGTACAATGCACGCCATTGCATTATTCGAAAGGAAACGTACAGTGGAAGCTTGGGGTGTTACATATGAAGGGTATTTTCATATTATTGAATGATTGATATAAGTTCCTTGTATAGACTCAAAATATGAGTCTTATGGTTTGTATTAGATCCTCTTTGTGTACTTTTATTTATTATTTTCCAATATGTTATCTACATGGTGGGTGATTTGATGATACGAATGATTGTTTTCTTTTATGAACTTTTTTAATAGCATGGATGTGGTTATTTATCTAGTATAATATAATGGGATCCTGTAGATGATGTTCTATTATTTATTTTTCCTTAGTGATTATCAATTTATGGAATATTATCTATAATGTATTATATAATTCATAGCCTCTAGTCAGAAGCCTCTATTGTATGGGGATATATGCCTTAGGTCAAATTGTGTGCCCATAGAGAAACTCAATAGTGGTTTTTGGATAGGTAATTACAATAAACATTACTTATTAGACTTCTATGTTGTTATATTTTATGAATCATAGCCTCACTATCAGTTTTATATTTTAAATCGTCTCCCTAATTAATGTTTCCTCTTTCTCTCCACAATATTTAGATTAATCAACATGCGGTATAGAATTTTAATCCATATCGACTTATTTTGAACTTGAAAACATGTTTTTTATTCCATATAACGAGTGATATATCACCATAAAATCATAAGAATAAATTATTATAGTTTGTATTATATTATATCAGTTATAACATTTTATAACATAATGTTGATAAAATAATACTCCATCAACATTTTATTCACACTTTCCATGGGTTTTTAGGAAAGTTTTGATTATGAATGTAATTATAAAATACTCATATTCATTCAATATTTTGAAAACTCATATAATAAAACTCATAAAGTTTCATATTTAATTTTTTATATAATAAATAAGGATTCTAAATTTAATTTCTCATAGAAATTTATATCCAGAGAAAATGATTTGAAGATTATGGACTATGTAGAATTGGTATTCTCAACTTAACTATGTTTCGAATATCCCTTTTAATTATAAAATTTTATTTTCGATAATATAGGTCACTAAACTCATGTATTTTACATTGATTCTAAATTATTTTATCAATATCTTTTCTTGTATATTCATTTTCATTATGAGTTCAGATTCACATGATAGAAAAACTAGTCTCCTCTTATATATCCCTCTTTAAGAATTTAAATCTTCATAATGCATAAAATTTATGCTCTATAAACATAATATTTTTTTATTTTGGAAAAAACATCAACAATTCAAATGAATAATGCATATATCCTCATAATTATTGGTACCTAATAAATCTATAAATGTCATAGTAAATATGATCCAATACTTTCATTACTCGAATCACTACCTTCATATAGAATAATTTCACCATATTTACTTTATTGATAGTTTCAATTATTGATTTTACATCCTAATTTATCCTTTTATGATTTATAATAGTATATTTAGGAGGGGTATTTTTGATTATATTTTAATGAATGTTTCCAAGGATTCAATACCATAGAAATTTATCCACTTGTCTTAAA
Source organism: Viscum album (assembly GCA_963277665.1). Taxonomy (NCBI): domain Eukaryota; kingdom Viridiplantae; phylum Streptophyta; class Magnoliopsida; order Santalales; family Viscaceae; genus Viscum; species Viscum album. The sequence continues at coordinate 1,344,528,903 of OY728148.1, read as the reverse complement.
AAATAACATTAACTATTAATGAATCGAACAATAAAAATATTTACATTTATTCTATCATATTTTTAAAGATCATACCATCCTTAATTACCATCAAAATTCATCAATTATTTCTCTATATAACCACATTCCAACTTTTATAATTTTGGTAAACACATAGAAGATTATGTCTAAACCCATCAAATAAGATATTTTAATTAGATCTCAATTTATTATAGCAGATCTCCACCATCCAAAAATAATTTGTAAATATATATACTTAAGTCCAAATATTTATTAACCCTATTTTATATTTTTCATCATATTGTATAATCTTGGAATCACCATCCATATGTGATGAACAAACACTAAAAAATAAATGATTTCCCCTTATTTGAGGCCATAAATGCAACTTCTAAAAGTGTATAAAATTCATTAGATTTCCAAAATTTATAGAAATTTATATTTAAATGTTTTTATTATGTTGGTATTATAAGATGACATTGAAATACATGGAATATTAACACGTATGGTCAAACATTTATGAAATTTATTCCAACTGAAAAAACTTATTTTTCAAATATTCTTTTTAATGTTTTCTCAATAAGAATACTTTAATATATTATTGATGTTTTATAACCTATATTCAAGACCTAAATATTAAACAACATATCCATTATTATGTTATGGTACATGTTTTTTATTCATAAACCCTATAAAACCAAACTTTTATAAAAAAACCCATATTTTTCATTAAGTGCATAATATGCCATGAATTTTTATCTTACTATTATTGGTTATTTTTAGGTATTTATTTACCATCATCTTTAAAAAATTATTTTATACTATTTTATATTCATTTCCCATGAAATTATTTATTATCGAATTTTTTCCTTTCAAAATTTGAACACATTTGGTCCCCATATTCGAACTATTAAAAAAATTACAATATAGTTTCCATACATTTGAGGAATGAATTATACATTTTCATATAAATAACCATATTATTTCTGTTAAATAAATTCTAATTATATTGAAAAAATTAATATTTTACAGTATTTTTTATACAATCATAATGATTAATTAAATCCTTCATTATTTTATCATATGATTTATATTACTCGCCAACTACATCAATGGATTTCATAAATTAATATTAGATCATATTTAAGAATTTCACTAATTATTATAATTTTGAATGAAATTATTCACCATAAATTTTCATTGATAATGTATTTTAATATATTTCATAATTTCTTTGTCCTTCCCTATATATATACATTTAAATCATCAATTATCTTTAATAATGTAGCCACATGTTTTATATAGTCATTATAAAAACCATTTTCTCCCTTTTACAATTTATTCAATGACATTAACTCTTAATAATGTTATTTAATTATAGTGAGGAAGGAAATAAATTATTATTTTACATTATTTTCCATTTTTTATTTATCTTTATTGTCACATTCTATATTCTTATATAATTATATATCATTTTCCTCCACATTGGAAAGGGGAAAAATTATCCATAATTTCTAGAACATTCATCATAATATTAAATAAATTCGCATCTATAATAAATATGTTAGAAAATAAATTTATTAAAATAATTATGATGAATATTTATTCTTGTCTACTGATAATTTAATTTCTACTTTATAACCTTCAAATCTTCTAAATTTCTCTTCAAGTTAATCAATATTGGAGTTCTCTTTCTTCACTAATATTATCTTTTCATTTTGTGAGATTGACTATAATGTGGAATGTTCCTCCACATTTAAAACACATCAATTAATGGTTTCTATTATAAATACAATTTCCATAAAAAATATTTATTTTAGGAACATGCGTGATTTTTTCTAATTTGGATTCTAGATCATTGACTATAAATTCCATTAAAAATAATTCATTTCCTAAACAAATTACCCAGATTTCTTGGCCTTGATGTTTAATTCCTTCACACTTAAGGACTTACTTTTAACTAATGGTCCTTAAATCATCTAAAAATATATTAAAATAAAATAAATTTCTTTATTTTGGAATTTTTCTAATTCCTGGTCTTAAAATGTTGATAAATTAACATCAAACTTATTGGGGTGTATTTATAGATTCTTTTTCACCTACATAGAGTCTATGAGTTTTTCACCATAGAATATTACTAATATAAAAATTTTATTAACCATTGGTAAATAATTATAAATAGGCCCATACTCAGTTATTTAAACATCTTTAATTTTTATATTCAAGATTTTTACATTCAAAACACCTCTTTTTCATCACCTTCATTGATATTTTTCAATTTCAACCATATTTAATTACACATTTTTCATCCCTTTACATAAGTGATCTCATTATATACTGGAGATAAAAGGTTAAAATTATGGAAGTTGGTATCATTGTTAATATTCTTTCAATCATCATGAATCAATGTTTTTTTAATTTTAGGTATAATGAAACTCATTTAACAATATCTATAACATTCAATCCCAGTCTCAAAATATATATAAGTGTTATATTCTTCAAAAAATTCAAAAAAATTGGAAGAAATTTTTTTCTAATGTTTATATGATTAATAACGATGCTTAAAAAAATTATTGACAAATAATATAGCATCCAATAATACATGGACATACAGAGTTAAAAAAATATAATATGGGAAAAAACTTATTGAAATTAATATAGTAATATATATTAAAATGGAAACCTAGATTAAAAAATTCAAATTAAGTATAACTGTTTTTAAATAACATAGGGTTGTAAGGGTGAATCATTAATTTCACCATTTTAAATTTCAATACGCTCTCCTGAAAAACATTCAAAACTGTTGAATATATTATGGTTAGAAATTAAGAATGGTGTTCTCTTCATCTTTCTTGGTAATATGAGATATTTAAATGTTATGAAAGAGAAATAATTCTTTTTATAAGTTAAATACCCAATATGGGGTACTACTCATTATTATTATTGGTGGTTTCTAATCCATATGGTTTCACTCTTCTTTGTAAGTGAATACAAGATGGGTTAGATCTATGATTTGAACACTGTTAAAGAAATAACTATAGAAAATAAGTATATACTCCCAATAAATTTAAATGAGATTATTATATGAGAATAAATAAATCAAAAATCAAAATAAGTATATCATAGCATAAAAAATGTGACCTTATTTATATAGAATGTGGAAACATTGATTGCTCATGTAGAATAGAAACTCTTCAATAATACATGATCATTATCACTCCTTTACATGAATTTTTTATATGATCATTCATATTGAATTATGAGTGCTTTAAAATAATAAATAGAGTAATTTTTGTTGTAATAAATCAATAGGTGTATCTAATAATTAATAAAATATATCGACTAGCTGCCACATCCCTCTACCAAAACCCAATAAACATATTTGAATTTTTAACTAAAAAAATTATTATTCCAAAATTTGGGGATGTTTTATCCCAATATATTAAAAAAATGTATAATTAATTAATCATTTCACGTGATATATGTATCATTTTAATCCCTTTAAATTGGATAACACACTATAAATGTAATCATTATGATGTAGCATGTAAAATCATATAAATTTTTGGTGCGGGGATTCCATCCGAATATATATAGCTACTAAAAATAGTAATATCCATCTATATATGTCTGAATGAGGAGATTCCAATATTTTTTTTAATATGAATTTATGAAGTAAATTTTATTTTATTTAACTTCAATATAAATCCAAACATATTGAAGAATATATAATCTAATTATTCCACTCTATATTATATAAAATTATAAATGCAATAAAATATGATAAACACAACAAAATGAGTTGATTCAATGTTATGTATGACACCCAATAAGTTAATAACATTTATTTATTTTAATATATTTATAAATTATATTGTTCTAATAGTCATAAATATTAGTGGGAAAACACTTAGAAAACTATCTGTAACAATTTTGATATTACTTTAAGAGTTTTATAACCATATTTAAATTTATAAATAAATCCTATTGATATTAAAAAAAGTGAAACTCTATTTAGATCATCATTTATATTTTAGAGACATAAAAGGATATCCTTGAAAATTAGTCCAACTCATATAGAAAAATATAGCAAAGAAACATTATTCACGACATTTCATTCATTTTTTCAATATCCATGAATGTTAAAATAATAATTTGATGAATAAACACTCCATTTAATGACTTCAACAACTCCATAGTACTATCTTCATAATCTATTATACTTATATCACATAATGGTAATACATGAAACATGAATTATAGGAATAGGTGACCCAAAATATTTGTAATTTGATTACCAAAAGAACAATATGTTGAGTATTATTAGTAGGTTATATTGAAAGATAATTGAGTATATCATGAGATAATTAAAAAATTGTAAGTATAATTCATTTCACATAAAAATTTAGAGTTCATGTTAATAAGTAATGTGACTAAAATCACTCTTTAAATTCCTATGTCAAGAATCACTTCCATGACATCATAACATACTGTGATGGGATCTTTACCCATGCATTGTACATAACATCTCCTGAAATATAATTATTACCCAATAAATAAGGTTCTGTATAATTTCTTTCTAATAATAATATCATTACATCTTCATTTATATGATTTACTGACATTAAAATATCATAAGTCCAACATAATGACCAATTAAAATAAAATCAGATACATAATAATGTCACATTTCATAATCAAGATAATTGTGGGGAAGGATCATATCTATCCCCAAATGAAGAAGTAATAAAATAATAAAATATATCCAAATTATTAAATATATAATGAATATAATATCATAAAAAATTAATTAAATTATATAATATAATGACAAAGAATTAAAAAGTGATCAAGAATTTTCACCTTATGATCTATTTTGGGAATGGAATGAAATTAGATTATTATAAGGATGGTTGTGAGATAGATATATTCATGAAAATAAGGTAAAATGAAATAAAATACATAACGTTTAATATATATATATATAAGAATGATAGAATATAAACCATAAGAGAGTGGAGTGAGAGTGAGACTCCTTACCAAAAATCTTAACTCTCCTAATAATACAGCATTAATTTCATGTATAATAAAATTATTATATATTAAATAGATTTTGAGGAATTCTTTTCAAAACATAAAAGTTATTATTAATAATTTAAATATATTTATTGTTTACATATTATATGAATTTTTTTCATGGGGGTTTGGTTGAAGCATTTCAGTCAATGGATTAGAAGTTACATCAGTATGGTAGTATTAGTCCTAGTCTTTTGTCCAATGATTTCATAAACACTAAAAGTGTTGACATGACAAGTTCATCGAATTAATTAAGTGAAATTGGTCTATAGTATTATAAAAATGTATTGTTTTATTTCTTATAAGGGAAAAATTTTAGACATGTTATTTCTTAGGCTGTTTTACTGACCATGATGATCAATTTTGGTATTTTTATTTCTATATTAATTTTACAATTACATATTGAAAATGAGGATATAAATTCGTCATTAGTTTTTTATCTATATTAAACAAAATTAGTAAAGTTTATCTATGAATGGTAATGATAAATACGAAAAACATTATCTATTGTGTTAATATAAACTGATATTTTTATAAACAATGTTTATGAGATCCATGAATAAAATAGGGTTCATATATTTTGTTATAATTAAATTAAATAATAGTTTTTAAAAAGAAATTATATATAATTATAATGAGTAATTATATTTCTAAAATTTATTGTAATGAATAAAAATATAAGTAATTAGATAGGTATAAAATGCCTATTTTTTATAAGTACACCTTATTTTGGTGACTATTAGTTTGAGGACATGACATTATGTGAGAAAATAAATAATCATCCTTGATATGTGAAACTAAAATTTTATTTTAGTAAACTTTATACAATGTAATATGTTACATAAGTGATGATAAATGGGTGTAATTGATTCATTTATATGTGAAGGGGGCATTTTTTGAATAAAAAATGAAATAAATAAAATTTTCTATTCAAGACTATGAATAATATATTATCTTCATACTAATAATACAACATAATGAATATTTGGTAATCCAAATAATTTATTACCTCATTATTTCTCAGGGATTTTATTTTTAATCATATACATACCATATTAAAAAATACATTACTTCTCGTATTACACTATTTTTTAACATATTTCACTCTTTTATGAATATTCTATACTTCACCAATTGAATAATTACAATAAATTATCCCCTAGACTAATTCAAATGAACTTATTATAAACATTTAAGAATATCTTATTAAAATAAATTTTCATATTAGTTAAATTCAATTTTTAAATATAATATTAAAACACTATGGTTTCATAGGTGAAAGTAAAATGCATAATAAAAATAGATATACATTTATACTTATATTGAGTTAAATGAATTAAAATTTTATAGTAATTAATTTAAATGTTCTTTTATGGAATTTTTATACTCACATATTATTATTCTATCAATCATTATGATTACATATATAATTATTTCAATAGTTATGGACAATAGTTACATTATTATTTCAATGGATTCATTACTATTATAATGTTCATGTTTGTTGTCACAAACTAAGATGGGATTTCATCCAAACTGACATCAGACCATGAGAAAGACATGGCCCGAAGGGCATTCCCGATCCCCGCAGGCTGGAATCTAATGTTGAGAATCAACTATAATACAAGGGGGAATTATTTCAGTCCAATAACCAGGATAAAAAATGAACTGAAAAAAGATGAAATCGATAAAAACTGATCATATATAGATATATAAACTGATCCAAATACAAAAACTAGAAAAAAAATGTAAACTAAATACAAAATTAGACCAAACATTCCAACATGATCTCTTAGTGACCTATTGGTCACCCCAAACCACATGAACAAACTAGTCCAACAACAAGCACTTGATCAAGTAACCTGAACCTAAAAAATAGCTCAGGTCTACCAACACTGAATGGAATAAGTAGGGTGTGATCTTAATAGATCAGTAGGCAACAACCACATAATCTATACATTTCATTTCCATTAAATAGTCCATTAACACTAGTTTGAAATATATATATATTTATATATCTGTGTGTGTGTGTGAGAGTGTTTTTTAATCATTTTTTAATAAATAACCACAACATTCCTTTTTCCCAAAACAATGCACGCCACACACCCATTTTTTAAAAGCATCCTTACCATTTTAGAATCCAAATTCTAAACATTAATCTAGAACATGTGATACAAGAATATGATGAAAAATGAATTAAGATATACTAAATAGTGAACCATCTGTAGCAAAAAAATAAACCTACAAAAATAGATAGTAACCATGGTAATTTATTAAAAATCATTAGAGTGATCCTTAGACGTACTCAAATCAGACTCACCTATCAGCGTATGGTGTAGCTCCATAGTTAGTAACCAAATGGACACTCTGAACTATCTAATCTAGTGGAATGTCCCACCAAGCCCTATCAAGTCTAGGGGCTACCAACCTGTCTAATCAGGCTCGATAAGAAACTATTACATGACCCTTTATAAGAATCCCAAGAGTCCCATGGTAATAGTATTTGGTGAAAGGATAAGCCCTCGCACGCGTGACACACCATACTTGCCGCCACCACACTTTCCAACCCTAATCATTCATACCACCCACTACGATAACCCATATCTTGGTAAATCAACTATACGACTGCACATTTTATAACAATCCATTCTCAAGTTCTAACCATTTCATCACATCAATTAAGATTAAAAAGAATTATCAAAACATATAAAGATTAAAATCAGGCATTTATACTTCCAAAACAACAATTTATTTCTAAAACCATATAAAGTGGATACTTGGCCTTCAACACTAATAATTCCAATACATTGAAAAAATGATTCCTAAACATTTCCAAAATACCAAAAAACGCTACTTTCAAGTTCATAATTCCAAATGGGCCTTTATATTTCAATTCTGATTCCATTTCCAACACCACATCAAACCAAAATGAAAATACACAACATACATAAAGATTCCATATGGGTCCTCATATCATTTAAATACCAACCATCTTTTCCAAAGTACCAAATGGGTCATAAATTTGATCACAATTCTTAAAACCATGTTGAATCCACTTTAAGACCATGAATCATTTATAAAACGTTAATGCTTAAGTATAATTGATAATAAAAGGAGGAGGGAAGTTTGAGTGTTTTGAAAAACGAGTTTATTATGAAAATTATTTATCTAAGACCATTATCATTTCTGTATCCATCCACATATGAACTTCTTGCACATGTGGACGTTTCCACATAAAATGGAACACTTTGAGTATCCATGAAACCACCCAAGAACCATTTAAAAAGAAACACCACTTTTTCTCCCACTCATGCAACAATCCACACATAAATTCAAATCCATAAATATCATATATATAGATCTATAATAATTAACAAAAGAAAAAAACCTAACAAAATACAAAAAAATACTCAATTTATGAAAATCCATTTAAAAAGACCAATTTTAATTTCATCGAACACATTATGTGCATAAATTTATAAGCGTAATGAAAGAACCACATTGGAAACCTTTTTTAACAAATTATAATAACATGAAAACACCACAACAAAACAGAAACACACATCATTGAAAGGAAAAATCCTTTATAAATTATTTAGTAATGATCAAGCATCAAATGGAATGTTTTAGAATGGAAATTTACATAAGCACATACCTCAATGATGTGTGATCACATCCAAACTATGAGAGAGGGAAGAACTAAGACCGAGTGACAATTTACACACCATAACATCCACAAAATTAAATAATACACCAACCCTTACACTTAGGGTTCTCCAAGAAGGAAACCCCACTAAGAGATATCAATAAATTGAGAGAAAAGGGATAAAAGAGGAGAAAAATGACCAAAATCCAATGAACTCACCTTAAGTACCTTCAAGGAGCATAAATGGAGATTGTGAAGTAAGGGATAGGGTTTGGAGAATCCCCTAGTTTTCCTATGTTGGAGGAGGGGAGGAAAACCCAATTTAGTGTAAAAAAATCTTGAGGGGAAAACATGGAATTTTGAATATTTTACAAACTGGTAAGCACTCACGGTTTGGCCAGACGCATTAAGAAACCGTGAAAAACCTATGAGGCCTCTGATGTCCAAATAGATAGAACTTCATGCATAGTTTCCATATGGTTTCCCAAACTATGATCAACCCATGAACCTTACTCTGGGACCCAAAAATAGGCAACATGGTTACCAGGTAAAAGATACCCAATTAACCTAAATCATGTGTTATCCAGGCATTGGCCCAAAACTCACATGTGACTTCCATAATTCAAAAATTTAAACATGGGTTTAACCTGAACCTCAACCAAAGGGACCCAAAAATAAAAAAATTAAAAAATTAAAAAGGTCAGGGTGTGATAATTATCCCTATTAAAAACATTATTCCCTAAAAAATACACCAATATAAATGATCAACAAAACTTATTTCTATGCCTGATCAAAAAACAAAGGAAACATGAACCTTGGTGTGAATGTTTACTCCATAAGTCACACCAGACCATATCTAAAGGAAAAAAAGAACAAAAAAATTTGATAACATGATATAGTTATCCCAAACATAAGAAATCATTTTACACGCCCAACATTGAAGCTTTCAACATGACAACAAAGACACCGAAAAAACCATCATAAGGAGAAATGGGAACTCCCAATCCATCTAACCCAAACTCTTTTACATGATAAAAACAAAACCCCCAAACCTTAAAATATCCCACACCATCTATACCCCCATCACAAGGGGAAACCCGTGAAAGAAACCCAAACCAAACAATGATCCTGAACACAGGCCACAATCAGTGATTTCCCCAAAACGGATATCTTTAAACAAACACGACTAAAAACAAGAAACCAATTCATAAGGAAAACCATTTTAATATCCACATTCAGATAAACACAACTACTTTTATTATCATAGATAAATTACATCATAGTTTTACAATGGAATTATGATCATAAAACAATAGAAATATTATATCAAGGAATCTTCAAATGCCACCTCCTCAACATGGGAGATAATAGTTAGGACAAGGTATTCCACATCCTTAGTAACTCTTGACTGTTCAAAACCTTCACTCCATGTCATGTGTCTAGAACCCTAATGACTGAAGCATCGACATCCTCACAGTTAGGTGTTATAATCCTCAGATTAAGACTTATTATTCAGGGAATGATTCCTATAAAACTACTCCAGATGACCCAAATAACTATAATGATGATAATTATTTATAAGATTGCAACAATACAACTATGAATGTATGAATCAGCAACACTAGGGGCACATAAGTGAATGGTTTGAATAACTGGAATCCATAACCATAAAAGGAGACTCCTCAAAGATAGGTTCCTCTGGAACGCACTCCTTACAAGATGGGGAAGCTTTACAAGTAACTATATATATTATATTTACAACTAACTTTGCTCCAAAGATCCAATAAGATAAAAACTCTTCATCCACCAACATTTAAAAATTATGATCCTTAGAGGAGACAGATCACTTCTTGATCTCTGTACAGATACCCCAAATGAAAATAGAATCCTTTATAAGATCTTGCGAAACTACCTCTGGAGAAATAGAAACCAGCTGCTTGAATTTTTCAAAATAGTCCTCCACTATTAGCTAACCTTATTTAATACTCATCATCTCTTCCTGCTTCTTCATCCTCACATCCTCAAGTATTAACCATTAGAAAAATATGTAATTAAACTCTTCCCACATCATCATAACTTATATCTAAATTTTAGAAAAAATATCCCATTATTTCAAATATGGACATTTAAATATACCCTAAATGGCCTGGACTCGAGCCATTTTGGGAGTTCCCTATGATTTGAAGACACACTATACTACCACAATCAACTCCTCTACCTCTAACAGACCTCAATCACAATGAATGATTTGAAACAATTGATAAGAACCAAAAATTAGCCATGAATCATTAGAAACGTTGGGGACCTTTATAGGAATCATATTCTAAATAACACAATGATCATAAAAAATCATCATCAACCTGGAACACAATCTAAAAGAACATATCTAGCCAAAAAAATAGGCTCTTAAATCAAATATCACAAACACAACAAAAAATAATCTTTTCTAAAACCCCCCTTTTAATTTTAATTTCAAAACCATCTTCTTCGAAGTCCAATTTCCATATGTAAAAATTAAATTTAAAACAAGACCAAATTTCAGAATTATTTTCCCATTCAAAACACATACTAGAAAAATCAAACCAAACATTTTATGTCAAATACCAATCCATTGAATCCTATGAACTATCGCATATGATTTCATATCATTTCCACTCTACCATCAATACACATGTGCCAATTTGAAATTTCCACACATACCCACTCATATGTGAATGTTCATAATAAATACCATGGATTTGACATGCCATTTTATCATCAAACCCATGGTTTTACCAAATTTTCAGTTCACTTTCCATTTTTCAAACCCACATTTATTTATCAAACAGAAACCATTTTCAAATATTCATTTTCTTTTCCAACCCATTTTCAGTTTGAAATATAAATTACTCCCACAAAAACCAAAATAAAACACAACTCACAACATCTAAAACCAGGTCAAATGAACAACTCACATTAATCACCCTAGATGGGGAATTAGTGGTCATGCATAACCTAGTGACATGGTTGTGGTCCATGCCCCATGTAATAATCTACACTAAGAGGACCTTGAACCATTCACTTGAACTCCACATGGATCACTAGTCCATGTGAGATCACGTCAAAACACCGGATTGCCTATATTTTAATTCATCAATCCAAAACAAATAAAAAAAGACCCAAATCCTTTAATACCCCTAGAAACTCGAGGATCTAAATGAAAAAGAGTTCACGACACCCTTCCCATACCTACCCCCCAAGTCCCAACAGCCCTAATCTCAAATCTACCTAACATCCCAAAAAAAAAAATAACCTCCCCTATGATACCATTTTTTTATGAACCAAGCTAGGATACCATCCAAACCTAAATTTGAACTGGTCCAAGACATGCCCCAAAGGGCATTCCCGATTCCCATGGGCTAGAAACTAATGTCAGGAATCAACTATCTTCCAATTGGGAATGATTTCAGCCCAATAATAAGTATCAAATAAAATTAAATGAACAAGTAGAAAGATCCAAAAACTAATCATATATAGATATATAAACTATTACAAATTCAAAAACATAATAAAAAATGAAAACTAAATAAAAACTAATACAAAACACGCCAACACGATCTCTAACTGACCTCTTGATCACCTCCATCCACAAGACAAAACTACTCCAACAATGAGCACATGAAAAAGGAACCTGAACTTACAAAATATCTCATGTCTAACGACACCGAATGGAGTAATTAGGGTGTAATCTTAATATCCTAGTAGGGAACCACCATGAAATCTATACATTTCATTTCCCAAAAATATTCCATTACCACTAGTTTTAATTACACACACACACACACATATATATATATATATATTGGTTTTAAGAATTTTTAATAAACAACTACATATTTCCTTTTTCCCAAAACAACGCATTCCACATACCCAATTTTTCAATGAAACTTTACCATTTTAGAAACTAGATTCTAAACATGAATCTAGAACAAGTTATACAAGACTATACCGAAAACTGAATCAAGAGATACCAAATAGAGAACCAAATATAACAGAAAAATAAACAGACATAAATAGATAGTAGCAATTGGAAATTCCTAAACATCCCTATATAAATCAATGTACATCCTTGAATTGGACTCACCTTTCATTTTATGGTGCATCTCCATAGTCAATTACCAACTATCTACTCTGAACTATCCAATCCATTGGAACATCCCACCAAGCCCAATCATGTCAAGGGGGTACCAAACCATCTAATTGGGTTTGATAAAAAAACCACCATTAAAACCCCTAAAAGATGATAAGAGTCTCATCTTAATAGTACATGGGGAAAGGAGAGGCCCTCACATGCGTAACTCACCTTACCTAAGTCCGTCGTACTTACCAACCCCAATCACTGACCCCACGCACCGTGATAACCAATATCTTGTGAAATCCTCCATAGGGATGGCCATTTTTTAACAATACATTCACAAGTTCCAATTGGTCCATCACATCAATTAATATTCAAGAAATTTCACAAAACAAACTAATATTCCAATCATGATTTTACACTTCCAAAACTATAATTTATTTCAAAAACATTATAAAGTGTCAATTGGGCCTTCGACACTAGAAATTCCAATTATTTGAAAAAATGATTCCCAACCATTTCCAAAATACCATAAAACACTACTTTTAAGTTTAGAATTCCAAATGGTCCATTAAATTTCAAATCTGATTTTATTTCCAACACCACTACAAACAAAAATGAAAATACAAAACATACATAATGATTCCAAACATGCTCTCATATTATTTAAAGACTAGCCATATTCTCTAAAGTACCAGATGGTCCATAACATAATACAAAATTTTTATATCCATGTTCAATTCACTTTAATATTGTGATTTATTTAGAATAAATTAACTATTATGGAGAATTGATAAAAAAATAAAAGTAGGTAAGTTTGAGTGTTTTAAAAACCAAGTTTATTATGAAAAATAATCCTAAGAGATGATTTGACCACCATAACTTCCAAGAAATCAAATAATACACCAAAACTAACCCTCATATTTCTATAAATAGGTAAACCCCACCATTAGAAACAAATAACCTAATAGATACTGAAGAATAAAAGATAAAACCCACCAAAAATCCAAATAACTTACCTTAGGATCCTTCAAGAAGCATCAATGGAGGTTCAGATACTAGGGAGAGGGGTTTAGATAATTCCCTTAGTGCTCCTTGGTTGAAGGTGGGGAGGAAAACCCAATTTATTGTTAAAATTCCAAGGGTAAAATATGGAATTTCATATTTTTTAGAAACTGGACAGCTCGCACAGTTTGGCCACCTGGTTTGGGAAACTGTGTGCAAACCGTGTAGTCGCCACTGTCTAAATGGATCGAACCTCACACATGGTTATTTCAAAGTTTCCAAAACCATGAAAAAACCATGTTCATTAATCCTACTCCCAAAAAAACCAGCCAAATGATTAAATGGGGAAAATAGAATGGTTTAACCAAACTGTGTTATAAACATGTACATTCCAAAAACACACCCAATACTTCCCGGATTCAAATATCTAAACCTGGCCTCATCTAGAACCTCAACCAAAAGGACCCAACGCTGAGAAATCAATAAAATAAAATAATTCCAATGGTTGGGGTATGGGATTAGTAATATATATCTAACACATTACTATGTCCATATTACCAGTTAACATCCAACATATACCCCTAAATCCAATATTTTTTGTCCACCTTTTTTTCTTTTGATGTTCTCTGTATTTATTTGAAAAATTATTTACCTCATTTATAATATTATTCATTATTAGTATAGTGATTCACATAAATATGATGATTCTAAAAGTATTGGATAAATTATATTTAAAAAATTTAATTGTATTATTCACTTGTATTTATTGACCCATTTTACTTTTAATTATCATATTGAATTTATCTTTCTTATGATATTCTATTGTAAAATTTATTATATTTTTTCATTAAATTATGAATTATTTTTTAAAAAAACATTATAATCTAGTTTCATAAGAAATCTACTCACTAAATTATGTCCACCTATTAATTTATTTGTACAAAATGTTTGTTGTTATATTTTTTAAAAATTTCAAGATTTATCATTAAAATTATAAATTTATTCCCGCATTTTAAAATCTATGAGGATTATTTTTTCTCTTTATATCATTATATTCCCATGTTTCCCCCTAAAATTTATAAATTCTCCATGATACATTGAAAATATGAGAAATCATTTATCATATCATATTATCTCTATGATCAAGGATCTTTATTGGTTATTTCTGATGAGATATAAGATGATTTAGCTATATAACCTCATGATTCATTATATTTGTGGAATATTACATATACGTCCTTAGTATAAATAAATAGAATAAATTATATACTTGCGATTTATTTTGTGGAGATTCCATATGGTTGGCCACATCTCACACATAATCAAAAAAACTGAAGGGTGTAATGTGTAATGTTTATATATTTATTTCTTACTAATCACCCTAACCACTTTTTAAAGATGATGAATGAAGAAAAACATTATACCAAAAAATATAATGAAAGAATAGTCAATAACTATCAGTTTATCTATTCCATTTAAATTAATCTTATTTAATGTGATTTTGACTGACATGGACTTTATCTATAATTTATTATTAAATTTATATTTCTAATATATTCCTTGATCCAAATTTATCTTGAAATGTTAGATATTTTTTCTAAATTTTCAACTGATGGAATATATTACTCTTATCCTCCTATAAAGTCCGTATAGAATACTCTGAAAATGTATTCCAGGGTTCTTATGGTATTTTATTTTTTTCTATATGTATGGGGTGGTAATATTTATAAAATCATAACTTTATTTTTATTTCTCATTGAACAATATTATAGAATATTTTGATAAACCTTATACTCAATCAAACAAAATTTAATTTGTTTCCTTATTATAGCCTCACTAATTCTTTGATTTTTATTTTTAATAAGTTGATTAAGTAAAAAAATATTCTTTAGTAGGAAAATATTTTTTTTAAGATAATCCACCAAAACTCATGTTCCAATTTTTTATTTTATACTATTTATAAGAACCCAGAAAACACATATATTGATTTGTTACTATTTCTATACTTATATATATATATATAATATTTTCATCTTCCCATTATAATTGTATCCATTTTCTTTTATTTTTCAACATAAAAAGAACCATAATGTATATTTAAAAATCTATAAATTTTTAATATCCCTATATAAGTAATGGTTATTATATTTTTAAAACATTATCAATCTAGGGATAATAGAGAATGAGTTTTCATGTGAATACTTCATTAGATATTTCATTATTTCTAACACTAATGGAACACATAATCATGTCTAGAATCATATGAACACAACATTCTGAAATTTTAATTGTAGATTTTTCTTTTTTTATTTATTTTATTTTATTTTTGGGCTCTTTGCCTTCCTTATATTACCCTATAGTTTCCAAAGTATATAGGCTCAATCAATAATTTTAATAAGGTATGATTATATCCCATTTATTAGGATTATCGTGTATATATTTTAAATTTTCTATGAATTATTGAAATTATTAAGTATTTACCATAGATAATGAATTATAAATCTTTCTTCTAAAATAATTTACCACCTTGTTCACTATTATATGATAAAAATATTTTGAGAAGTCATAATCCTTTTTTATCTATAACTATAATGTAAATTATTATTTGGATCCTTTTATGTGAATATATACATCAAAAAAATTTCATCACTATATATATCACACTTCTTCCCATATAGATAGTCTTATACAATTAATTATCCAACTATTTATATTTCTGAAAAAAGTTTATTCATTATATAATTTTTATTAAGGATCTATAATTGAAACAATTTCTATGCTATCCCATTATCATTTTTTATGAGGATGAAACTGAAGACCTTTTTGGTATCATAATTGTATGCTAAAAACATTTCTCACTAGAGAGTACTGTAAATAATATTCCATTGAACAATATTTTATTTGAATCTATGAATATTTCTCAATATTCTTATTTCTAAAGAAACTTTACTACTATTCAAGATAATGTAGTTAGTGAGATAGATAATTTTGAGAAATTTCTCAACATGAATCGATATATCTAGTATAATCTAAGAAAAAAATGGTTTATTTTCAAGATAAAGGTACATACCATTACTAAATTAAATTTTTCATATAAGGATTTATATGTATATATATATATATATATATATATCCCCTTTTATGTGAGTACATTCCCCATGAATGTCGCTTTACTTAAATGAATGTCACATTTTCTTAATTTTGAGAATAACTTATTCTTTATTAGAATCATTATTAGACCCTATAAATGTTTTTCACGTTATTTTATTTTATAATATATGATTATATTGAATATAAAAACCATAAAAAAAAATTACATAGTCTCTAAAGAATTTTTTATTCATGTTGATGAATATTACGGGATATTTTTTCACTAAAAATAAAATTATCCTCTACTGATAATTATTAAATCTTGTATGAAATAAAATATTCTAAATATCATTAATTCTGAGATTTAATTAATTATATCTCGATAAAACATCAATTCATACATATTTTCCCCTTGTTTTTTAGTATATAATTTAATATGTCGAATATATACTTTATATTATAATATATTAAATAAATACAGTTTACTTTTATAAATTAAATAATATGATTTTTTTAATTTGGTCTAAAATAGGAGTTTGTGTATGACTATTAATATTTTGGTTTAAAATAATCGTGGACATACATTTTAAAAAATTAATTTTTGTAGGATAATTATTTAATTGTACATGGGAATCAGGGTTTACATAAGTGTAAAAAGATATTTTTAGACCTATATAGGACCAAACTAAGTGAATAAAGGTTTTATGAGATTAAATATGGTTCGATTGTGATGTTTCATAATCATTGTAAACTCTGTATTGTTTTTTTAAAAAAATTGATCAACATTCTACATTATATAAAAATGAAATTTTGTAACTGTGTTTTACAATAACTATGGGGTTCATCTTATATATAAGAACATATAACTTTGGTGGGATCTATGGAGTTCCTCTATAACAAACTTTTACCTTCAAAATTCATGTAAATGAATGATTTCCCTTGAATATGGACTCTAATATCATGCTAATCACACCAAGGACAAAGAAATAGATATCATATACCACATAAAAGAGTCCCATGCTCACTTAACACATGTCTCCAACACCTCAATTCCATGATAGGCCTTAACATAGTATGCTTTATCATTCTGACAACACGTCAATCCCTAACTAAAATAGTGTTATCATCAAAACATATTTTTATTATTAATATAAATTTATTATATATATTCCAAATGTATTAGTGACACATACCATAAAATCTAACAGATCCCCATGCTATAACACCAACTATTGTTCGGTTACTAACAAAGCATCATCATAGAACACATGATACATTTCTAAAATATGTATTCATATCCCCCTTCTATACTAACTCAATATAATAGTATTCCTCTAGGTGACTGATCCAACCCTAGTTCATGTGGCCATATGGATTCATGAAGTACATAAAGAAATATGTTATGTTTCGTTTTTATAAACTAATCTAAAAACAAGAATTTGTGTGTTTTTTCCCCATGATTTTGAGGAATAAGGATTTTCCAATAATTTATATGAAGAAAAATTTCTCAGAAGTAGTTTTTTTTATAATATTCTCCTCGAACTGGGAATAGGTGGAATTAATATATGTATAAAAAAGTATCACATGATTCATATATAGTCCAAAACTCACCTCCATTGAAAGTTTTTCAAACTCATATTTTATTATAATTAGCATTAAATTAGTATAGGATTTCATTTTTTATGTACGTTTTTTTATAACATTAATATAATTAATGTTGTTCCTCCTTACACAAAATTTCCTTCATTATTTTCCCCCTTCATACCAATAAATTAAAATGGATATTGGAAACAAACCTTATATTGTTTCTCATTGGATGAATATATGAAGGGATTATGTCTTCAATTTTCAATTATATTAATGTATTTAATATGTTCCTAAGGATAGAGTGGGTACACCATGTGATTATGTGGATGTTTACCAATTTATCAAGATATTAATCACCAGTTACTTCCTTTTATAACACATCTATAATAACTCCCTTGTATTGTTTAGTTTAATATATGGTTGAATTAAATTGGTCAATTCAAGAAAAGTTGTATGGTTGAATCATGTGAATAATAGTGGAATTTCTTTAGTAATATAATGTTCTTCACTTATCACAATAGTGGTTGTACGAATTTATGTACATTTTACGATTCTAAAAGTTCATTAATCCTCAAAATATTTGTTGTTGCATGTGTTCCATGAATTTTATTAATAATATCATAAAATAAATTTTTGAGAAATAAAATATATGATAATGGAACCATGAAATCCAGACCTAGGAGGGACACCATCCTTATTAACACATGTAAAGTATTTACTAATATTTAACTTCATTCTTTTTCCAAACTAAATATACCCCCACAATTTTAATTTTAATAAATAAAATTATTAAAATAAATTAAAATATAAATAAGTGAAAATAATTATGATTAATAACTTAATCACCTTGGAAAATAACCCTAGTCATCTATTTGTTGCACTACGATATCATTGCCTGAATTTGATAAGATCCAGGAAATATTATAACTTGAATTTGGTCCCATTTCAAGGGATTAAGGTCAAATATTCACATTTATTTTTTACTTTTTGAATATTTATATTCATTTATATTTATATAAATTATTTGTTTTCCATACACCTTCTATTAGTGAAATCATGCAGCAACCATCGGGGAATTTTTTATGGGTTCAATAATGTAACTATGTAGAGAATGAATTCAATGATATCATTGAAGAAAATTAAAGAGTTCCTTGAAAAGACATGTCTATAAGCCTTTCCTAAAAAGTTTACATTGCTGTAAAATTACATAAATTAATTTTATCAATATTTAGTTCGGGCATAGAAAATAATTAATTTATTATGAATTTGATGTGGTTGTCATGTACTAAAATAAAGCATGAATGAAAATTTTATCTTTCCACATAAAAAATTATTTTTATTATAACATGATGATTATGATCTCATAGATCAACTAATGATGAGATTTTACCATTTTTAACTCAATTTCTTTTTGTATTTTATATATAAAACTATTTTTCACCACAGGTAATATTTAAATGTAGTTTCATTTGATCCATTATTAGATCTACTGTGTGATAATATTAAAGAATAATAATAATAATAATAATAATTCTCTAGGAATTAAGTGGGAGTTCCAATGTGTTTGGTGAAGCAACTACCTCTTGGAAAACATAAGGATTATCTACATATGGTACCCCCCCCCCCCCCACAAAATATTGGGAGCATCTCTGTTATTCTATTTCTTATTCCCCTATTATTTATCTCTCTTCAGATCCTATTTTGGATGTGTGGATTTTTTTTTGATTTATGGTTCTCCAATCATGGTATCCATGTATAGATATATTGAAAAATATATTATAGTACTTACAAACACACACAAAATATCCAATGTCAATTGGGGATAACATACATCTTCAACCCAACTAGATGCAGTATAATCCCAATACCAACTTGTGGGTCCAAATTAAGATATCATTTTTTCCATCATTAAAATTTTTGTATCTTTGAAAACTGACACATGATCTTTTTTTCATTAATATTTTGTATAAATTTATTGATCTGAATAAAAAATCATAGTATTAGATAAAAATTAAAATTATTTATCTCTTAATATCATTAGATTATATTCTTATGTAATAATTATGTTTTGTTCTTAAAAGAGTTATTGAAATTCATGACTGTAGAAATTTGATCTTATTATGGGTTTTATGTGTGTGTATTCTATATTATTTTTTTCAATATATTGTTTTAAATTATTTCTTACCACTATCATATATCTTAATTCCTGCATTTTTAAGTGACATAACTCATTAATGAAAACATAGATTTCAGAGTTTTAAATTTTGAAAATGAATTGTAATTGGAACGAGACTAATGTTAACCATAATTGATCAATCTTCATCCAAGAACATGGATTTGGATGAATTATTTGTAATATGAAATTTAAACCAAAGGGAGATAACAAAAATTTAAATCCTATAGGTCATTTGTACTAAAATAAAATTATAAATAAAGATAAAAACTAAAATACCTTTATATTTACAATGAATTGTGTTTTTCTGTGTGTGCCTTAAAAAGAAAAATCTCTTAATAAGTAATAAAATGCATTGTGATTTGGTTATCTAAACCCTTATACCATGCCTCAACTATCAGAAATAGCCAAAGGGTACTCCTCATATTTTTAATAACCAATTATAAATATCTCTACTCATATAATAATTTTTTTTCATAATTGATGGATCAAAAAATCTGAAAATGTTCTTGATTATTAATAAGAATAGAATGGATGGTGGATATTGAAATCAAATAAAGAAGCGGTAAAAATTATATTCAATTTATATTTATGATGTATTAATGAAGGGTAAAATTATGATGTGGGAAATGAACATGAATAAAATAGAATTAAAATATAGATTGTATGTAAATATTTAGATATACAAAATTATTTATCAATTCAAATTCATTGAACAAGGGATAAATATGGGAAAAATTGATTCTAAATAAATAGTTTTTGTTGAGAAGCATTACTTGTGGAAAAAATAATAATTAAATTGTGAATGTTTTATTAATCCATATTTTTCCTTATTTATTATATATATATTCTATTGTTGTTAAAATATATTTTCTATTTTTTTAATATACATTTCAGTTTTATGCCCTAAATAAAGTGGTTAATTTGAATAGAGAATAAAATTTTATTTATAATTGTATTATTATTATTTTGGATTTAAATAATAATTTCTATAATTTTATAAAAAAATTAATAACATTATTTTGGTTAATGAGTTAATACTATGATGGAATCGTGGATAACATAAAAGTAAAAGGGGATTATGGGTAATGATATATGATTAAACTAATAATCACCTTTGTTAAGAGATGTTATAATCTAGATGGGTGTCTTTTGTTATAATTCACTAGATCCTAATATTGTTGCATAAGAATCACATACATGATCAATGGGATATGTTCGATAAAAAAATATCAAAACTATATGTTAAAATTATCTTGTGTTTAAGAAATTTTGTGACAATATATAACGTGTTCATGTTCTAATATGTACCTATGTATAAAACTATCACCTTTTGAAATAATTTTAATAGGTTATTTTCCAGGGTTATAGGTATTAATGTCATGTAAATGGTACCTTATCCATAGAAACAGTTGTTATCTTCAACCCAAAACTATCGTTCACTCTCTTCTTGTGTGTTGATAATAACTAAACACCATGTTAGCACCCAAGATAACATATGTTCTCTTTACAATGGTACATTAGCTCCCAAATCACATCGCAATCTCATTATAACATGTATTATGTTGTGATGATCTATTTTATATGGATAAAAAAATATATTATTTACATTTACCACATCACCTAATAGATCCTTATGCTCTAATGAAATCTTTAGTTTCCCTCCTAAGTATCCACTATCAATAATGCATGGTAAATTTTCATGAATTGTATTCTGGTCACCATTCCATGGTCACTCGATCATCCAACAAGCCATTAATCCATTGATCATATCCAAGTCCATATGTATACATCCATTGATGACATAAAAAAACAAATATATTCTATTTCTTTAGAATACCTATATTAGTAAATGAGCATTCAATTGGACTTCATCCTTTATTTTTGGGAGATAAGGGTTATAGGGGAATTTCATGATGATTAGTTTTCTAGAAGTAGTCTATAATAAAGAATCATCTTAGAAAACTAAAAATATTTTTAATTCAACCATGAACATTTAATTATTCTATAGTTCCCATATAAACTAACCCCCACCTACTTTGTAAAGATATTTCAGTCATATCTACTTTGAAGAATTAGTGAATTAGTGTACTTTTTTCTTTTTTAATATAATGATGGTACATTATTCTTCCATATAGTTTTCTCCATTATTTTCACTCTTTATATATCTCAATGTCTACTCTCGCGGGAAACCAACACATGGAAATGTCCCGAGGGAGATTTATAAGGACCACTCAAGTCCCCTGTATTTAATCCATTCAATGTTTTTAACTTGATTAGAATGAAGTAGTGTATTTTTTATACATTTATGTAGAGATTTACCACTTTTTATGGGTATTATTCACCACCAAATTTTATCCATAACTCACCCACCTTTCCTCCCTAATCTTGATTCATTTTCATTTAAAATTGAATTATATAGGGTTGGACATGAACAATTTATAGTTGGATGAGGTGAACAGTAGTGGCATGTTTACGATCATCTCATGTTAATCGCATAACCCTATAAAAGATGTGGATTGTGATGTACATAGGTTCTTTATAAAATACTAATAAGTACCATAACATATTTTTAGAATGGGGGTCATTGAATAGTGTTGATATATTTATTAAATGATTTTTATGAAATTCTAATAGATGATAAATGATCTATGAGAGCCTATCCTAGGACCAAACCCTTTATTTTAAATAGCAGTATATTTTTCAATGATTTTAATTTCATTCATTTACAATGCACCACAAATCCCCGCTATCTTTATTTAAATCAATAAATATTAAGAAAAATATAAATATAAATATGTGAATAATATTATGAGTAATCACATTTACTACATGGGATGTGACCCAAGTAAGTATTATGCTACACTTTTAAATCAGTAATTTCTATTTTAAGAGTCATATGATAAGAATTTATCAAATATCTAACATTTATAATTATTCATCTGAATGAAGATGATCAAAAAATTATCAATTTAAGCTACCCAATACTTATGATTTATTATAATCATTTTAAGATCCTAATAGTAAATGTATATTAATATAAAACTAAATTCATAATTGATGGAGAAGATAAGTGTTTCCAAAATTTCAATATTCTTTTAATTTTTCTTCTTTAATTTGTCATATTCTATTTGAGTCATTCTACTTGGTCGATTTAATCAATACATTCCCCTATAATTACATTATATTGATAAATCCATGTCATGATCAAGTAAAATACTAGAAAAATCTTACAAGAATGCATTTAAATTTAACATCATAATATGCATGTTTGTAAGTATTCTTTTCTTCATTATCTCAACTATTGGGGCCCAATATGTTTCTTTATTACTTAATAAAACTCTTACATATGAAATATTTTCCAACGAAGATTTCAATTTTTCATGTAATTTATAAATATGAGATGTTTTTTAATATATAACAATACATTCCTATCTTAGACGTTGATATTTTTTCTATGTTCAGAGATTCTTTTCACACAAAAAATTTTATCAGATGCCCCTAAATAATGATCCATATGTTCTCTAAAACAATCTTACAACAACTAATAATAACGGAGGAGTTATACACTATATTTTTAGTAATTTAACAATTATTTATTTTAATTAATAATAAAACATAATTTTTCATGGATTTTCATTTGATATCCCTTAATAACATGAATGACACAATAGATGGTTTTGAACCAGAGAAAAATAATATATTTTTCATTGTTAAAGGCTTAATGAGTGTAAATTTCCCTACATCATTTATTCTATCCACATTAGAGGTGGTAATTATTATAACACTATGTGTTGGTGTTGAATTTGGTAAAAATATATATTGATATCTGAGAAAGAAATTTTGTTATAATGAATGCATTATTTAAAGAAAGTGAACTGGTGAGTTGACAGTGTTGGATCTATTGTATACACAAACTAATTAATAGTTTTGGAATAGCTAGTACTAATGGAAAGAATCTCAAAAGACATCAGGATGTGTAAATAAATTCTGCAAGGATTCCACATGATAATGAAAAGGTTGTAGAAGTGTTGGAGACATATTGAAAAAGGGTAGTGGTGAACCCCTACTTTTTTTGTTTAAAGGAGTCAGTGGTTATTCTCTACCCTATAGAGGATTGTGTTTTGAGATAAAATATAGACTGTATAAAATAAAAAACAATAGTACATACCATGATTAAGGCAGAAGGAATTTCAATGATGATTTTAAATAGCTATACATGGCCAGAATTTCCAACCAATGATGTCAACGACAAAGTAATGCTAATTTTTCACCAGAGTTTATCCCTACCCCAAATATGGAATCAAAACATGGAAATAGTGGAATTTGTGGTTACATAGGTTGTTTGAATATTATAGGATGATATCATTAAAATTCTAAAATTCTATATGATATGAAAACGAGGGGAACTGTGTTGTATCTATTGGATTGGTGGTCTCAGATAATTCTTGACCAAATAAGGGAAATATAAGCAACAAGATAACTGTATTGGACTAACATTAGAAGAAATGAATCAAGACATTAGGTTTCCAAGGATGAATATAAAATAGTTAAATGGTCATGGGGATAATAATTTCAAAGTGTTTTTTTAGAGATTCACAACACCACAATGTGGTGTCAATGTTCAAATATTTTCACTGGCCATTTTTTTAGTATAAGTGTTTTGTAAAAGAGAGGAATTAAATATGATAATGAAACTGATTTGTGGATTGTTTTTCAACATTAAAAATTATTTATATTTATATTAAAATCAATATCTAATGAAGAAGAAAATTGGTGGACTTTTAGTATGATTTCAGTGTTTTAAATAGTAAATTAAATTTTTGATGAAAATAAGAGAGATATCACACAAAGTATCTACATGGATAATAGATAAGTAGTTTCCTTAGTTTTCTAAATTTGTTGTTCAAACCTGGTTTTTATTTTTTAATGGTTATTGTAGATCATGTAATTTTCGGGATTTAATTTAGGAAATTATTCTCAATTTGTATACATATCAATATCTAGATGGAACTTCTTGTAGTTATATTTATATAGGTGGATTAATAAATATGTGTACATGAATATATGGAATTATGTGGTTTCGGTTTATAGGTGATTCCATATTTGAAATATAGAATTTAGATACATTTTTTTTCCTATATTTTTAAAATAATAATAGGTGTACATGAACATGATCCTCAGCCTAGTTGGTAAGGACTCATTATGTGAACACAAGATACTCGATATCAAATCCAGGTGGAGGAATTTTTTCTAGTACTATATTATTATTTTAGTATGTATAGTGTCAGGTACTATAGTAGTAATTTTCGTAGGTACTATTCGGTATTGTAGCAACTGTAACTATTTACTCATTTGGGCCTTCAGGCCACCAGTTTGGTCCCTAGGTCTTTCAAATCCTTCGAGCCACCCACGGCCTTCAGTCTAGTAAGTTTTTTGAGCCACCTAGTGGCCTTCATCCCACCTCATGGCCTTTGTTCCACCTCAAGTACTTAAGACCACATGAATTTCATATGTATAAGACTAAAATACAAGGAACATTGCCTAATATGAGGATTCATCATAGGTACATTCACCAGAGAAGAGCTAATCAGACATGGAAGAATGAGAGGGTGTGGATTTTTCCATTGGCACCATGCCTTTTCATCCCTACACAAGACATCTAGTCGTCCAGTCATGTGAATTTTGAATGTTGATCATCATGCAAATACTATGGAGGGTCAATTTCAAGTAGTCATTTTCTAGGATGAATTCCTTTAAGACAATCAATCCCTGTAATTTCAAGAATACTACGGGCAATATATGGGTTCCCCTTAAATAGTGGGATTATCAAAAATGAATAAAAAATGATGGCATTCAGTTCATTCAGGTTGAATAGGTATATGTTAAAGGAGTAGTATCAATAAAAATATTTTTCAATGAAGTAATTGTATGTTGAAAAATGAGGTACATGTACCATCTTCAATATTTTATTTCCATGAAAAGATAAAAAATAAAACAAGTAGAAAAGTTGAAGGTATTTCATTCATAGTACTAGAAAGGTCAAGTAGTTTTCCAAGACCTCACATGGCATGGTTGTCACATATATTAAAGGGGGGTTAACATCATTTTTGTGATGCAGCATAATATATGTTATGAAACCCATACACCTAGAACAAATAATGAATGTGTTTCTTATTATGGTGGAACAACATGCTCTTAAATTGTGATAGACCTATATTTCTATACACCATGGGTGTTCTTCCTTGATGTAGTTCATAAAGAAGGATAAAGTGTGTTGAAATTTGGGAAAGTATTTATCCATCCCAAAACAACATAATTTTAGTGTGCCTTGAAATAGTGGTGACCTATACCAAAAATATTGTAAATTAAGTGATTTGAATCATTTAGTAACCATATTGTATCTAATAAACTTGTCTAGTACCAGATTTATAACATTGACATTTCATCAATGTGTGATCCATGGATGCATCCCAGTGTGGGTGAGACAAATAAAATCATAGAATCCCTTTTATATATAATTTACTATATCGACCTATGTAATTTTGATGAGGATTGTGGGAACATAATTATTGGATAAGGTTGAACATATATCCTAACTAATGGAAAAATTATTAAAACAAATTCAAATTAGTGGAAAAAGTTTTATATGCTCTCAAAAATAATTTACCTATTTTACCCCTTTCCCCCCTCCCCCTACACACTTAGGGTGACATGGGGACCAATTAATTGGTTTCAAATCCAAAAGGTTATTTATTGTGTTTATCCTCCAATGATATTAAAATATTATTACACAATTATTTTAAATGAAAATTCTTCCATTATTTGATTATGTTTATTTCTAATGGTGGAAATAGATTTTATGACATGTAGGGAGGAATATGTGGATTCCTCCTATTAAGTAGTTCTTTAAGGGACTACTTTTTTAGTGGATATGTAATTATCTATGGCATATATAAATGAAATTTTTTAATTTATTTCTATGTCAAAATGAAATTAAAGATATGTATAAATGAAGTCATTTATAAAGAATTTTTTCATATAAATTTCACTAAATATAATTGGAACAAAATTGAGAAACTATATAGAATTTAGTGTGTGATGAAAGGAGATTTCATAACTATTCTAGATTCATAGCTGGTCAAAAATTTTGGTAATGAATTTGTTATGTAAAAATGATTTATTAGGAGGATGAATAAAAAAGAAGACTCTCAGAATATTATATATTATACCAAGGTAACTAATTATGAATCCATTTCTTTGTTTAATTCCATCATTTTTTGTGGAGAATCATTGTAATTATAAAATTAAGAATCTCTTTTTATGGTTAAAATAATATGTGATTATAATGAATAAATTATAATAATATTAGGTCTCCAATTCAAGATATATTCAAGAAAGAGACTAGAGGAGATACAAAATTTATATGAAATAGTGGTAAAATGTGATGTCTTGCATGAATTATATTATTTTATTATAGAATATTTTATCATGGATAATATAATGAAAAAAGAAATAATTTGTCCCCCAAATGTAATAAATGTAGAAAAATGGGAGCTAAGATGAAGGATAAAAGTTAAAATTGTGGATAACATTCCCAATATATCGTAAAGTGGATATAAATGGATAAGTAATTGAAATCAAGCATAATTTCAATAGAAAATATATTGAATAAAAATATATTCTATGATGAAAGCTTCTTCATCATTAAAATAAATGTCTACGGGACCAAATAATAATAACAAGGAAATCATTTGAACTTGGGAAATGTAAAAAAACATTTAATAAAAATAATAAGGCCACTTATATGGAAAGAATATAATGATTGAATCCATATCTACAATATGTAAACAAAATGAAAAATCATTATTTTTAATCTAAAAATAACAAGAAGATTCATTAAAAATCATTGTGGAAATGATCCTAAAATTTTGGAATCTAATAAATGATACTATTGTAAAAGACGTGAATATATTGTGAGTATATATTTCAAATCATGTATCACCAAATTTAGAAGAAAAAAATATATTCCTATATATCGATAAATATAATTCCAAATGAGTTATGATTACTATGGGATATGATTAATTTGTTCTAAATTTAGATACGTATTAGGGAATTGTAGTTGGAAGGAAGAATGGATGGTAAAATATTCTATAAAGAAGTCCTCTACTCCTTTAACATAAAATAAATATTTTATGAAAGAAAAATTATTATTAAACTATGAGATAAGTGAAATATTTTAGAAAAGAATCATAGAGCCCAACAAAAGGTGCATTAGTCACAAAAATATTATCATTCAAAATATCTCAATTCAAATGAATGAGAAAAATTATAGAAAAGAAAAAAAAATAGATTCTCCAAATGTGTAGAATGTTGATGAAAATTTGAATAAGAATCCATTGATAATAGATAATTCCACGGTGGGTCTCATAGACAATAAGGGTGAGGAAGGATGAGTTGTTATAATAAAAACCTTTATGATGTAAGAGGTAAATAATAGTGGGAGATTCCTCCAATGGAAGATGTATCATGATAGTGTAATCGTTGTAAAATCATAAAATATTAAAGAATACACAAGTTGGAGTTTACGAATTATGAAAATAAACATTATCCAGGGAAGGAGTACTTCACATAGATCGTGTAAAATAAAAAATAATTAGTGGCATCAAAAAATGGAGATTCAAGTTCTAGTAATTTAAGAAGTTCACAATTGTGGATGATAAATATGTGGAGGTAATTGATGAACTATTGGA
The DNA here is from genome assembly GCA_963277665.1 of Viscum album. Lineage (NCBI taxonomy): Eukaryota > Viridiplantae > Streptophyta > Magnoliopsida > Santalales > Viscaceae > Viscum > Viscum album. The sequence goes on along the minus strand of OY728148.1, from coordinate 1,344,499,456 downwards.
ATTCCATTCCCTAAATATATGAATGGAAAATAGAAAGTTCACAGAAGAAGGGTTAGTTCATTATTAAATAATCATTCCATATCTTGAGGAACTATAGAGGTTCCACTATTCCCATGTATTTAAAATTTTCTAACTATTGTTTGTAGTGATTAAGTCATAAGTGATAGACATAATCCAGGTGTACCTTATCAAGAAAATCTAGGGGTATCATTTCATGAAAAGCACATGAGGGTGACATCAAAGGTTGTTTTTAGGATTTAAAGTTCATGTAATATGGAGAGTAAGAGATGATTCAATACTTATTTTTGAATCATGCCTAAAATAATTTAATATAGTTTAAAGCTAATTCAACAATTTATATCTTTTAATCATTAAATAAAATTGTAAATTTTATGTTGATATGGAAATACCTACTAAATGTGAAATTTATATTGTTTTTATCCTGAATTGTGAAATGAAATGATTCCAAAGACATTCAGAGAATAAATAGTGGTATAATATAAATTTTGTGTTAAAACCTTTGGAATCATGATGTGAATTAATTTTTTTATTCCACTAAAATTAAGAAAATATATGGGAATATGTGATGGGGATGTATGATATATTTACATATATTTTAACATTATTATATTAACTATGTATTATTACAGGACATCAAAATATACTAAATAAGATAATTTTTTCCTTTATTTGGTATCTACAACTAAGAAAAATCTTAGAAGATATAATTCCATCGTTTAAGAGGAGTAAGATTAAAATTTCCATAGTCTGTTAAGACTCGTATATGAATAGAGATTATTATAATGTAATTGAGGATTATGTGGAATCACTAGGTTATCGTTATTATATTGTATAAAATAATTATTTAATTGGAATACTTTATAATCTTATTATTTATTATTTTTTTTCATACATTTTCATGTGAGTGTGGTTGAGATCACAAGTAATGTAGAAAGAATGAATAGTTAATGTTGTGAGTTATTAATTGGTTTGAATGAGTGATCATTCTAGATTTGTGGAGTTTATACTTAATGGTTGTTTCCTACAATAATACTAGGCTTGGTAGGGTTATTGGATTTATTGAGAACCCAAATTATAAGTATGAGTATCACATTAAATTTTCCATTAGGATATGAATACATCATGGTGGTTGGATTAATGATTTATTCATGAGTTAGACAATCTAACCATAAAATTTTTAATAGCTGGTAACGAAAAAAAATTGATTAATATATAAGTTTTTGTATCAAAATGATGAAATGTTTCGGCAAAGAGATAGATTTCAATATGAAACCCTTGAATGGGGGTCAGAAGCTCGTGAAGATGCCCTCTTATATTTCCAAAACTAGATAGAAAACTCTAGTGTAAATATATTATTTCCAAAGTTAAAATTTCATAGTATATGGGAAACCATGTATTATTCTTATGAAACAATAGGTATGTTCCCTTAGAATAACATTGAAATTGATTCCCTTGATACTCACATAATAAGGGTGAGAAAATGTGAGGTTAAATTATGATGAAGTCCACCCTTTGGATTTCATTGATAAAGAGAGAGGTGGAAGTGAGTATATTTTTTAAAAAAAATATAATGGTGGATATCTCTATAAATATATGATTTGTTATTGTAATTTTTCATGATATAGATTAATAGGTGTCTAAAATTAGTATTAAAATGAATAGAATCTGTTAAAGATTTAGAAGTGGTTAGTTGAATGTGTTGGATCTATTGTCCACATAAAGTGGTTATTGTTGATTGAAGAGTTATCCCCAAAAGTAAGATGTCTCGAAGACATATATATGTGTTACTAAATTAAACAAGGGGACTACATGGTCATCATAAGTCTAGAGTAGTGTTAAAGGAATCTTGGTGAAAGTTAGTGGGGGACCATGACATGGTTAGTTTCAAATGACTACTAGTTTGTCACCACACCATAGAGGATGAAGTTTTAAGGTGAAATATTAGTTGTGGAAAATGGGAAGTAATAGAGATGATTTTGGACTATGTTGATTGTGTTTTAGTGATTATTTGGAAGAACTAGAGAGGGTTAAAATGGATTAGAAATGGTGAACACATAGAAGTAGTGTGAATTTTCCCTGGATTTTATCCCACCCTAAAATATGGAATACTAAAATATTTGTTTCAGTTCTCATGGTTAAAAAATCATGTAGTTATTAAATATCAATGGAATCTAATGTCTTAATTAATATAATATTTCAAAAATGAAGATAACCATTCCATGGTGCTTTGTTTCATGCTCTGGTAAAATCCCTACCCATAACCAGAATCCAAATATTGACATGGAAATAGTCGCGTTATAGTAACTTAGAGAAAAAGGAATATGTACACTAGGTTTCCAATGTTTAAAATAAAATAGTTACATGTCCATACTGATTGGAATTTTGAAGGTAAATATTCATTAATATTTACAAAATCTCGTCATGGTGTCAAGATTCAATGTGTTTTTGGGTGTTTTTTCCTACTGAATAGTTCTGCATGAGAGTGGAACTCAAGATTATAATTTAGGAGATTTGTTGGCTATTCATCAATGTTCCAAAACACATTTCCTTATATTCAAACCTTTTACTCATTAATAATTAGATTTCAGGAGACTGTAGTGTGATTTAACCATTCAAAATAAAAATTACAATCACATTGAAAAAGGGATTGTTACTCTTCAAATCAATTACATGAAGGGAAAATTATAATTCATATCAGTTATCCAAAATATATATTCCTATGTGGTTTTTATTTTAATAATTTTTTTATATCATGGGATTTATGGGAATTTATGAATGAAATTATTGTTATGTATTTTCTATATCCCAAAATTGAAGGTGATTTTTAAAGATATATTCTTACAGGTAGAATATAATAAATGTTGACCTTAGTAAATGGAATCATGATGTCAGGTTGTGTAGAGGTTTCCATATTTAAAATATGGAAAATGGATTGTGTTGTTTTATTTATTTATCTTTTTTAAGAATATATGGAGAATGAAGGAGGAGGATTAAAAACACCATAATTATATGATGAAATTCTTTCATTAAAAAAGAAGGAACCTATACTATTATCAAAAATCTAATTTCTAAGTGAAGAAGGAGAATGATATTTATGCAGTGACACAAATTTGAAATAATTCCATTAATAGAACTAGAATGTTCATGGATTTTTCTATTACATAATTTGGGAACATTATAATTTTTGTTCCATGGGAGTTTATAGCTTCTTTGTGGAAGTGAATATAAAAATATAAACATGGAATCTACATAAAATGTAGTTTTCAATTTTTGAAGATTATGGTGCACTTAGATGTCGTAAACAATGTTATATGTATTTATTTTTATACTATTGTTTTTGTTCCCCAATGTTGTACACAAAATAGGATAAAGATGGTGAGCCATGGAAAATTATTAACGAAAAACAAAACATCTAAAAGGAAGTATTCCTTTTTCTATAAGTGAACTAGTCCAAAAATATTATAAAGGCGATGAGTTATATCATTGAGTAACACATTTATCTCCAATGAAATTATTCAATTGTGGATTTGGTAGAATAAAACATTGTTAACATGTGTTATATGGATGTAGCCTGGTGTGGGTGAACATTGTTAATTTCATGGTTTCCTTATACATTTATTTAACTGTATATAATTCTATGATTTTGATGAGAGTTGAGTGAAAATAATTATTATATAAGGTTTAGAATGGTAGTTACCTAATTGTGAAAAACATCCAAATAATAATAAATCAAAGAGAAAAATGTTTTAAAATTGGTTAAAATATTTCTTATGAATCCCCCTTCAAGGATCCTTGTGGACCTATTTATAATAGTACACATTCTTTCATAATGAATTTTAATTTAATAATAAAACCTTTATCATCATTTAGAAACTCTATATTATGTCATTTACATAGATAATTATCATGTTTATTGTAGATAATGTAATAAAATATGGTGGTTCATTTAGTAGATTATTTATTTTTTCTATAATACTTGGTGACCTCATCATAAAAAAAATAGAATCATTGCTTTTTTTCATAATTTTTTATATTCAAAACATTTCTCAACCCAATTAAGAAATATAATTGGAATTTTCCTACAATATTTTTTACATAAATGAAACGTGATCATCACTACACTATAACCCTACAATAATGAACAAATAAAATCAAACATCATACTTTATTACATTTCATTAAATCCATGTGTCCATTGATATTCTATAGCATTTTTTAACCCTGACAACATATCAAGATATCACATAAAAGTTATCAATGTCTCAAATTTATAGTCATTTTGAATTATTTGGTTTTAATCAACTAATGAATTTTTCGATTTTATAAATATCGTTAATTGAAAATATAGAGTTATACCATTCATGTTATATAAAAGTTTCTTCATAAGATAAGATTTATTTATCTTTATTGTTCATGAATTCATGGAATTAAAATTCCATTTTAGAGAAAATATATTAATAAATATTTTTTGGGGCATCTTATCATGTTGACATTAAACTCTATATTGGTGTTCATTGTATCTCCTGATCATGAATTACTGAATTTGGGTCGGATTTTCATAAGTCCTCGAGCACATATCCTAATACAAAAGAGGTATCCAACATGTTTTGGGATTTTATGTCATATAGTGGGGAGACGATTCCGTCAGCACCAAGTAATGATAAAGATGGATGAAATAAAAAAAATACAATTATCATAAACAAATAAGCATTGTGGAAACAAATATTGTAAGTAAAAGTTCTTATTAAACTAAATTTAGATACATCATTTTATATTTCTAATTCATAAGTATCTCAATGTATTCTTTATCAATATAGTCAATAAAAGATATAGGAAAATTAATATATATGAACAATAGAAAAATATCGCATATTATGTATATTTCCCGATACTAATTCATCTAGCATATGGATCTTTCCCTTAGTTTGTTCCCTAGTACGAATGTTTTCACATATATAGAGGTTACCATGCAGGGTCTGATTAATAATCCCAATCTAAAATATACATCATGTCTATAGTAGATGTGGAATATATATATTTGATTTTAAAAACATATAATAAGGGAAAAATAAAATTCATATATCCTCTTTGGTTCATCATGTGAAAAGAAGTCCACTGATAACCCTCACTATACCAACTTCATCATAAATTTGGAAGAAAGAGTCGTCTCACATTTAAATACATCAAAAAACATGATAGGTACCATATCACTTAAGCTATAATCCCACATGATGTACAATATTTTATTTATGAATCATGTATGATTTTATCTTATCAACCATTCAAGGTTATGGTGTTATGCTAATGTGTATAGTGGAACTGGGGTCGAATCCTCAGTGATGGTACTTTTTTTAATAGTCTATTGTTTTTATTTTGTATTATTAAAAGGGGGTATGTTGGAAGAGCATAAATAAATTTTTTTAGCAGAATAATTTTTATTTAAAAACAAGATATAAATGTTGGTGAGTTCATTAATGGGTATTTAATCTTATCATATCCTTTATATTTTCTTTATATTTCGTTAAATTAACACCCACTTCACAATATGATTTTTATGGAATTACCTATTGTTAATACTTTAATCCAAGCCTTAAATTTACTAGGTTTTTAATACATATCAAATCTTGTTTATGGTAGTGTATTTATGGTTCCAATATTCCAGGTAATACACACGTTAAAAAAACATGCTATTAATCTCTGACATTTTAAGTTGAACATACACAATGTTAAACTAAATAATATCCAACAACCAACAGCTCTTAATCACTTAATATCCCCAAATTATGACTCTAACTAATGAAATATTTACTAATAAATTTACATGTTTATTTCTATTGTTTAATATTTTTATGGTGATAAATTATAAAGAGAACCAAAAAAATGGGATAAGAAAATAGTTGTGCGTCGAAAACATACACAGGCGGTGAAGAGAGTTAAAAACACACTTTTGATTGAATGAGAAAGAAAAAGAAGATAAACTTAAACTTTATTTAAAAAAATTTATGAAAATTAATATTAATAAATATTGGGGGATTATTATATGAGATAATCAATAAGAAACATGTATTAAAATCAAATTACGACACAAACACTTAAGATATTACAAATAAAGAAGGAAACAAAATAATATTAAAACAAAATGAGGATAAACGTTACCTAAAGTAAAAAACATGAGTTTGGTAATTCCTAATAGGAATTTTTAAATATTTGTTTCATTAAAATGTATTATCCTATAATTTGAAATTCTAACCCCTTTTTTGGAGAATAGGGGAGGTATTTATAACCCAAGGTGGTGGATTGTTTTCATTCTAAACATTCCTCTCCATTTGGATCACGAATTTGGCCATCCAGATAGCTAAATATCAAGATTTTGAATTCATAGAAGTTTTATATATTTATTTTTACTTGCAACCCTCCAAATTTAGTGTCTAGTGTACTTTTGGAGCCAATTTTATGGTTCTTTTAGTAATCCATGTGCTATTGTTGATATTTGTGTTGAGTTTTTCTATGGCCAAAATGTGAATAAATTTTAGACTAGGAAGATCCATTAAAATATGAAGCATTTAATTTCCAAATTTGGCCTCCTATATCTTATAGTTCAGACCAAAAAATCATAGCTCAATTGGATTATTTCATTTGTAGAAAAGTAAAAAATGGTATGTTGTTTTTAATTCCCAGAGAGAATGGTGTGGATGGATTTCAAAGCAACAAATGGGACCCTTTTTTGTGGAGTTGGGCCTTAACATTTTTATCCATGATTATTTTGGATATTCAATAATATATTAAGGAGTTTCCTAAAATTTGGTATTCTTCTTTGATACAATAAATACAATCATCATGGTTGGTCCAATTTCTTTGATAGATTCTTTTAGCCTTCTTGTATGGAACAAATGACCCTTCAAATAGCCAAATAGGCCGAATCTAACATATAATGATATGTTGTAATTCTCATCAGGAACACGAAAAAAGAAGAATATTATAATTTGGATTAGTATGTTGAAATATATATTCTTACAATCCCTATTTTACACTCTTTCATTCAGTATGAGAAAAACGTGAACATTGATTGGAAATTAATCATTTTTAATTGACAATTATATATTAGTAGTATTGTAAAGTAATGAATGAATATGTAATATAAACTCTCCCACAATTAGTCTTGTGAATTTCCTTATGTACATTAAATAAAATCATAACTAAATCATTTTCACTCACCAAAAAATATTAACATTTGTTTAACCAATCAGGGGGGTCTAGACTACTTCAGTCATCCGTAATGAATTCCACCACAAATTGTTACAAAAATAATTTGAAAAAATAAATTCATTTTTCATTATAAAAATTATAAATGTAAAATTTGGTCAATCATAACTCACTCCTCTGAATATGATAAAATTTTATTTTTGGAGGTTCACTCATTCACCAACCAAAAGTGAAATCATAAAGTTTGTAAGATCTCTCAGTTTCCATTCTCTATTATCAGGTGAATGAGAATAAAGAAGTATTTTTTAGGAGTTTTTCATTGGCTATGGGATGGTAAGAATATAATTTCCAAAAGAGTGTAAAATAGGGTTAAATAGAAACATGGGGAAAACAATACACAATTTTTTTTAAATTAAACATGGAAGGAAATCAAAACACATATTTACAACGACACAAATGTTTGAAGGATTATAGGAAAGTGGAAGAAAACTTATAGGGAATGAAAAGATTAAATAAATACAAAACAAAAAACTTCTCCCAATTACATAAGTGTTATTTTTTCTTCTTATTGTTTATTGTCTTTTTTTATATTGAACTTGAAACAAATCTAAAACTCATCTCGCAATGACATAAGTTATTTTTTGACCCTCCCAAGACACAACCCATTCTCGTTTTTTACATTTTTTTGTTCTTTTAATGATTTTAAATATCATTTGTACCAGATGTCATATATATATATATATATATTCCCAAAACTCACTTAATGAAAATGTCTCCCCCATACTTAGATATATAGTTACCCTCAATCATATGATAACAAATTTAAAATCAAAGAAACAGTACCCAAAATAAATTCTACCCCCCCCCCCAACTTAAATATAAATGAATCATTCAATGAAAATCTATGTAGATGTTAGGTGGGACAAGGTTTTAGGCTTATAATGTGGATATCCAAAAAAATATAGAGGCTCGAAGGGGATTTCAAAATTAGGATCAATGTAATTGTAATGGGAGGATATTTGGATATTATGATTCTCAAGTCATTCATAGAATGCCTTTATCATATTAATATATGCTAAATTAATAAATTTATCTCGGACATCCACAATCTCAACACTCACAATCCGGGGTTAAAAATACACAAAACGAAAACATGGTCATAGGTGACATTGTCATGAAATCTAATGTGGCTCCCCATGGTTAGGGATGAATCATTTTCTAAATCAAATATTGATCATTAAAAGTTTATTTTTCATGACACTAAATAAATTATCCAAATTTATGATGATAATAAAAAATGTATGATATAAAAACAAGGCATTTGACTCCCCAAAAATATTTGAAAAAAATTAAAAAATTTGTGGTGATTAATTATAACTCTGTTTTTTTTTTGTTTCTTTACTGGTTTTAAAATAAACACCCTCACAAAAGATAAAGAGGGAAACAATGTTTGATGAATAAAGTGATAAAAAATTGATAATCAAACACAAATATGAATAAAGAGGGGAATATATGGTGAGAGAGATAAAGACGCTAATGAAGAGAGGGATAGGGGTTAAAGGGAAAGAGGTTCCCCTTGGTTTGTATTTGGTGGGTTTTCATCTCTATCTAGTGGTGGGTCAATTTAAATCGATGTGATTCCTAGGGTGTGTGTACCCTCATGGTGTTGCTTTAACCTATGCCCATTAACTGTGAATTTCCATTTCAAATAAGGTTCTTGGAATTGCACTACACCAAATGGGAAAATATTATTAATAATAAAATAACTTTCCCAACGATAATTATGCGTACATGTGTGAAGTTGAAATCAATATTTGAAGTATAGTACATTTCACCTTAATTGAATACCTTTTAAAGGATGTTTTTTCATGGAGTTCCTTATACTTTTCTTTCTATATACTGGAATTATCATATGAATCATGATGAAGATCCTCCTTTTCATTCAACTGAAATTATATCTCTTCTCTGGATTTCTCAAAACCAAATTGAATGATTTGATATCCCAAAATGACCTATATTGGATTTAAATTGGTAAATGAAATCCTTTACCAAAAACTAGACTAAATAGAGACATTCCAATGGGTGCTTTAGTGGATGTTCGATAATACCAAAGCACATCACCAAGTATTTCAGGACATTCTTTTCTAGTGGTCTTTACAATTCTCTTAAAGAATCTTTTCACTTACATTATTAAAATTTCGGCCATTCCATTTTTTTTGGGTGATAAGCAGTTGAAGTTTTATGTACAACCCCATTCTTTTTCAAAATAAATTTCATGGTCTGATTATGAAAATTATTTCTTAAGTCACTTATAAAGGCAATCGATGTTCCAAATCAATGGAAAAGTTGGGATTTAATGAACTCACTAATAGAATATGCATAACCCTTCCTAGTGGTTTTGGACCCAACCCAACTAGAAACATAATCGACTACAAGAAGAATGTATGAGAATCCATTGCAAGGTTGAAATATTCCCATTAAATTTATGACCCAAAAATCAAAGATCTCAAAAAATATTAAGCTCTTTTGGGGAATTTCATTTATTTTAGAAATTATTCCAAAATTTTGGAAAGTTGTACATGATTTATAGAACTCATGTGATTCCTTCAAGAGTGAAGTCTTAAAGAATCATGAGTCAAATATCTTTTGGTATGTCCTTTATAGTCCATAGTGTCCACCACCAGTAACTGAGTGAAGAATTATAAGATTAAGGAATAATCATCTTCATAAAAAAATATATATTAATTACCTTATCCTTACCATTTTCTAATGTTTATTATTATCTAAAAAAATATACTTTTGAATCACTTTTTATCTTAAATTTTTCTTCTTATGAAAACATTTAGGGGGAAACCCAAAAACTAACTAATTTAAAATTGGTTCATACCATGGTAACATTGGAGTGAGAGATGATAGGTGTTTAGTTGGAAATTTAGGATCAATTATTTCAAAATGATAAGAATTAGAAATTCAACTAAGGTGATTAACTATATGGTTTTCTTTTCCAATTTTATATTTTATAACAATTTCAAAATCATAGAGCATAAAGATCCATATTATTATCCTCGATTTGGAATCAATTTTCTTAGGTAATAAATTCAAAGAAGAATGGTCCTTAAAAATAATGATTTTGGCACCTAATGGATAGGGCTAGGTTTTATCCAAGTAAAAAAACAACAGCTAAAATCTTCTTTTCAGTCACAGTGTTGGGACATTCAGTTTCATCCAATGTTTTTGGGTCATAATAGATTACATGATGAATATATTCTATTCTTTGACCTAGAACAACCCCAATTTCCATATTAGAAGAATCACACATCAATTTAAATGGTAAGGACCACTCTAGAGGTTGGATTGTTGGGGAATATACAAGAACATCTTTGATTTCAATGAATCCTATGTTTCCAGACTCATCAAAATTGAATGTAACATAATTTTGGATTATCCATGTGAGTGAGAGGGAAACATTTCTGAATTTTTGGATGAATCATTGATAGAAACTGTCATGACCAAGGAAAGAATGGATGTGTCAAATTATAGCTAGCTTCAGGAAGTGATTGTATCACCTCTATTTTAATAGGATAAAATTGAATAAAATCTTGTGAAATTATGTTCCCTATAATAATACTATTTGTAACCATGAAGTTAAATTTTTCATAATTCATCATAAGGTTATATTTTACACACTTTTTAAGGACTAGAGAGATTAAATGCAAGTAGGATTTAAAGGAATCACTATAAATTGAAAATTCATCCATGAATACCTCCATTAAATGACCAATAAAGTCATAAATTATAATCTCCATACACCTATGGAATGTTTTTAGATAATTAAAAAGTAAAAAAGTCATTTTCTTATATGCATATGTTCTAAATTGTCTAGTGAATGTAGTTTTTTCTTGGTCCTGGGTGTGATTGGGATTTACAAGTAGTCGTGTATCCATCAAGAAATCAATAATGTGACTTTTCAGATAATTTTTCTAGAATTTGATCAAGTAATGAAATAGGGTAGTGATCTTTTCGTGTTTTAGAATTCAATTTTTATAATTTATGCATACATTCAATTTGTTTTTCACCCAAGATGTGACCACCTCTCCATGTTCATTTGTGAAAAAAAATTGTCCCACCCTTTTTAGGTACCACATGAATTGGACTAAACCATTCACTATCGAAAATTGGGAAGATAATACCAACTTGAAGAAGATTGGGGATGTATTACCTAACTACCTCAAGGATGAGTGGATTGAGTCTACTTTGTTGTTGTCTGATTGGTTTGGATGACTCTTCATGATGGATGTAATACATACAAAGAGAAGGGTTGATTCCTGGTATGTCATCTAGGTTCCAACATAAGGCCTTTTTGTTTTCCTCTACCAACATAACATGTTTGGACTCCTTAGTTATAGTAATTGTGGCAAATACAATGATAGGATAAGAGTGATCATGGAAAAGGAATTGATATTTCATGTGTGAAGTAAGAGGTTTCAGATCAATCTCATCCTTTACTTGTGGTATAGACATCTTGGGGATGGAGGAAAGAATTTTAGTTGGTTTGATTCATTATAATCAATATTTTCTATGGTGGAACAGAAGATATTAGAGTCCATATGGGATTCATGCGAGTTTTCAAGATCCTCAAGATTGATGGAGTCTATGAGTGAGATGTCAAAATTAATTTCCCCTTTTATGACTTGGTTAATCCATGTGAAAATTTTACAATCTCCAAAATCATTAGAAAATTATGTACATGATGGAATGGTATCTAATTGAATGTTATAAGTGTCCTCAAAATCATGGATTGTGAAGGTAGAGTAATGCTTTGATGGGTATCTCATGGATTTAATAATACTGAACATGATTGGTTGGTCACCAAATTCCATGGATATGATGCCTGCATGGACTATCATCATTTTATACATCATGAGAAATGGTCTTCCTATAATTTGGGGAGATTGATAAGAGTTCAACACATCTTCCATGTCAAGTACATATAAATCATCTTGTAAGATAAAATCATTAACATGGATAAGGACATCCCAAATTATTACCTTAGGACTGGATGTGCTTAGATTGGATAACTAGACGAAAACAACTATTGAGTGTAAGGTACCAAGACCAGGATTCTAGAATATGAACTTGGGCATGACATTTATCAAGGATTCTAGCTAAAATAGTGCATCATGGTAGTTGTAAATCCCTATTTTTCATGGAACCGTAAAGTTGTCTGGATATTTTCACTTCATGGGTATGGATTGGTGGGTTGAAACATTGTCATTGGTTATAAGTGGTCTCTTATTGGTGAACAATTCTTTAAGAAACCTTTCATTCATAGATATTTTTTGATGGAATCTAATAGGGGAATATTGACCTCGACACATTTGAATATGTAGAGTATTTCAGAGTCAGGTTCATAGGACTTCCTTGGCTTAGATATGAATTTTGGAAAATGAATTGGGTTACTTAGAGGAATGGAAGGAGGTGAGGGAGTGGCTTTAGGTTCTTCTTCTATATTATTTTTCTTTTTGTTTTTAATATCAATATTAAAAAGTTTATTTTAGGATCCATAATGAGGCATGGAAATTTTTTTCCTTGATCGATGTGCAATTGCACATACATTAACCTTGGGGTTGGGAAATAGTTGAGCTGCGAATTGGGAGGAATTGGATGGTTGCTACTGGATGAGGGGTTAAAGTAGACAGATTTTGGGTTATAATGTTTTTGAGGCTAGAACGGGTGAAAGAGGAAAGATCATCCATGGTTATTTCCCATGGTTTCATGGAATAAGAGTTCTATCTTGAATTGTTATTACCTTGATTTGGGTTCTTGGGAAACTGCTTTTATTTGTTTGGGAATTGGGAAGGATCATTAGGATAGTAGAATCCCGGAAGAGCAATATGAGGATTGCTCCTTTGAGTATAAGGAACAAAATGATAAGGTTGTTATAAGTTACCACAACCTTGACCATATTGGAATTGGTTTAGATTATTATGAGGGAACTGAGGGGGATGAGAAATGGGATTATCATACCTCAATCCTTGGTTAAAGGTGGAAGAGAAGGGATCAGAGTGTGTTTGATCGAATTTTTTCTAATTAACTGGCATGATTTTTGAGGGTTTATGTTCCTCTATGAATATACTACATTGACCTCAATTAGACTAGAAGAATTGTATGGTTCATCTTGAATATGTGGACATGTTTTTTTAGATAAGCTAGTGATTCGTAGATTCCATGATTCTTGATTGGTCTAGTGAATAAAGAATGTAGAGAATATGAGGTTGAGGCTTTAGCAGCCACCGCTAGTTTTCTCACAAGAACTTTAAGTTCACTCATCCCTTCAATAATATTATTAAGTTATATGGATTGATTCTCTTGGACTTTTTTTACTTTATCATGTGATAAAGTATGGAATTGCTTCATGTTTGCAACCATATTTATTATGAGATATCGTATAGATATAAAAAAATTTCAATAAGAGAACCAACACTTTTAGCATCACTGAGAGTTCTCTTCAAAGACGGAAACCCCTCATAGAAGTATTGGATCAAGAGTTAGATAGGGATTTGATGATGTGGGTATATTACAACAAGAATTTTTATCCTCTCCCAGTACACATTGAGAAATTCATTGAGAAATTGATGGATACCTTTTATTTCCTTTCAGATAGAAATAGTTCGAGAAGTGGGAAAGAAATTTTATAAAAAGATATGCTTCATATAATTCCATGTGGTAATGAAACCTAGAGGGATATAGTAGAGACACGACTTGGAATATTAGTATTGGGATAAATAAAATGCTCAAGGTTTGATTTGTTCTTTAGAAACCCCATGATGTTTCATGGTAGAGCACACCACTTGGAACTCTTTGAGGTGGATATGGGGATCCTTACTGGCTATCCCGTGGCAAGGAGGTAGAAGATGAATCAACCCTTATTTGAGTTAAAAATATGCCTCAATATTTGGATATTGAATACCAAGGGGTTGGTAATTCATATTCAGAGTAGTGATTTCATTTAAGGTTTATTACCTTGTTTTGTAAATATCAAGAACAATTGGATGGGAAATGAATTGGGCTTGATTGATTTGATTATCCTTAATATTCTTCCTAATTCAGTGAATTTATCAATTGATTTTTGGGGAAAAATTACAATGGATTTTTTAGGAGAATATGGGGAATTCAGAGAAATTTTGAAAGGATGAGGTAGTCGGGTTTTTTGTGATTTTTTTAGTTTATGATTTTTAGGAGAACATAGGTTTTCCTATCTATTTTTTTAAATGAATTTCCTCTATTTTTATTTTCAAAAATCAATAACTAATTAGTATAAGTTTCACCAGACTTAGAAATTACACCATTTGAAGCACTATTTTTTATCACCTATTGAATTTTCAAATGTATGGTGCTCTTCTAATGTGTATAATGGAACATGAGTCGAATCCTTATTGGTGGTATTTTTTTATATGTTAGTAATTTTTAATTTCTATTTTGAAAAGGGGGGTTGTTTATAGAGATAAAATATATTGATTGTTATATGATGTTTTATTTAAAAGATTTATAAATATTGGGCTGAGATTATTATTGGGGATTTAATATTATGATATCCTTGAGATTTTCTTTATATTACATTAAATTAACACCCACTTCACAAGATGACTTTGATCATAATTCCCCATTGTTAAGGATTTAATTATAAGGACCTGACTTTAAACATTACATAAAATTGAATTATGTTAATAATTCACATTGAGGATCCTTTCAAGTTTATAGTTTTAGAGAATTAGACCATAACTATTACATTACATCTCAAATATTACAAAATAGACACTTCTACTCAGTTCCCATTTTTTCATAAAATACAAAACTCTTAAAAGAAAACAATAATTCTTTTCTTGATATAAATCTTCTATAATTCTTCTTTTCTCTTACCTATCCTAATATCCTATGAAAAACATTTAAAAAGATTGGGATGAGCATAAAAATATCAGATTGGGTTATAAAATAAAGAAAGAAAACATTAGTCAATCATTAAATAAAAAACATAAGCTCTTCAACATACCTCATGAAATAATAAGATTTATGAATAACACATAGTAATAACAAATCATAAAGGTAACTCCTGGAATCCATAACATACTTACGTTGTAGCTTCCACATCTACATAGGGAGTTACATTTGGAATAACCATCACAGTATATTCCCTAAATATCTTAGGCGAAACATTAAGGTTTTACTTTTTCATGTCACTCAATGTATTGGAGATCAATATCGGGCTCACCTGCCCTAGGATTATCACGGAACCACCCGTATACGTAAATAATGTCCCAAGAACCATTACAAAATCATAACACATATACAAGTATAAAGGAAATATTACATTTCCAAATTTCAATAACATTTCAATATATTGACATAATTAATCCCTTCTCAAAACCATTTTCAATACCAAAATATGTAAAAAATTATATGGTATTTATTTTCCTTTTAAAAACATTATGTATTTCAGAGGAAGCCAAATATCAAATAATGTTCGCTGTGGCAGAAAGTTCGTTGTTACCATGTACGTTAAAAAGAAACATTTTTTATTCAGTAAAACGATTCATAGAGAAAATATTCTCATTTAATGGAATTAAAATTCAATGGGTTTTATAAAACATATAAAATAAAGTCATGTATAAATCAAAGTATGCCCCAATGAAAGGAGATTGAGATGATGTCCCTTACCTCTTGTTCCACATGACTGGTTATTTATTTAATCTCCAAAATAATAAACTAATTTTTATTTATACTTTCTTAAGAAACATTTTAATGTTTATTATTCCTTTTGTATTACATATTACTTCATTATAAACATTACATAATCACTTATGTTAATAATGATCGTTTTGTCGATATTTGGTACTTGAGTCAAAAATGAACTTCTTATAATTACAAGTTGTCCTTGTGGTAAAAATTCCATTATATCCAAAATGATATTCATTATTTAGATATCATATATAAAATATACATCCAGTATATATATTTATTTATAATAGTACGTAACATTTGTAAATAAGAAATGAAATGCACTGTTCATAGAGACGGCAAGTCGTACGTATGCATGAACGCTAATTTCATTTCTATCTAGTATTTAATGGAATGAAAAATTAACAATACATAGGTATATTATAATTCTAGTATAACATCATATATAATTTCAGTAACTCTATCCATCATACTTTCCATGTATGGCATGAACAAGTAATATCACATTGAGGGGGTGGTAGTCTTTACTTCCTCAATTGAAATTATCATATTTACCCATTATAGAAACCATAAATATATTATATAATTGAAAAAAAATAAACATAGAGACAATATAAATATAATAAATATCAAATTTAAATATAGTTTTATCTTAATGGTCGCCATAAGAGGCGGTAGGAGATAATTGAACAATCATCGTTTCATGAGGCAGTAGTTCGCCGTCCACAGAAACAGTATGTTCATATCCATTAGATGGAGGTGTGTGGAAGGTTAGATCGAATAATTGTCATAAAAAATACTATTAAATTTAAGATAATTATTTTTATAAAATAATTCAATAAAGAGAGTTTAGGGGGTTGGAGAAGGAAAATAAAAGAAAATAACTTGAGAGAAGATGTTGCCTTTAAATTGGGTAACTCTCTTTTGTTTGAACCAAAAGGATTTCTTGAAGTGTATTCTGCTTATGTTAAGCCTTATAGGTGGAATAGAAGGATTTTGGGAGATTATTTGGGTAGATTTAGGATGATCCAATGGGGCTTGAGAGGTGTGAGTAGGGGTTAGAGGTGATGGATTTTTATAAGGGGGAAGGAGGGTCTCTTTAGGAAAGTTTGAATGTATTATTTAATTATAAAATTATTTTTGGTTTCAAAAGGTCCATACCTTATTTAATTCGAAGATAAGGTGCCTATAAGTCTAAATAAACTCATCCAATAATAATTGGACATGTTTTGGATATTTTTTAATCCTTATCATTTTCGTTTAACCCTTTGTTAACATATTTAACTTTTACCATGACATCTTATATATTCGTACTATATGGTTAATATATATACTATAAAATTCCAAGAGATAAAAAATATATCATTAATGATATTTTTAACGTCATATATGTCATTTGGTTGAATCATATATTTTTAGGATTATTTTGTCATTTAAAAAAATATTAATTGTTTTAAAAACTCATTTATGTCAATTTATAAACTATTCATATCAAGACTATTAAAAAATCAATAACAACTTTATTCTTTAAAAAAACATTCATTAATTAAAAAAATTCATTATTATCCCTAAAATTCTTGTATGTCATAAAAAGTTTCAAAATCAATTTATTTTAGTTTTTGAAATTTCATTTATTTGAATATTTTATTAATGAAGCGATTAAGGTATCACAATTGTGTCGTAATTAAATTTTAAAATTTAATGTCAAAATTAAAAATACAATACCATGATGTAGGAAATATTTTTATGTTTCCAATTAATATTTATATTTTAATAGATCACTTACATAACTCTATATAAAAATTGTTTTAGTTAAAAGAATTGTGTTTATAATATTTTTATTTTCACTTTCAATAAAAATTTATTACTATCATTATATTACCCAAGTGTCTTTCAAAGGACAAACGTCTCACCCAAGTATTTTTTTGGTCATCCATTACTCATCCAATGAGGTTAGGACAAGTGTTAAGTTAGTTTTATATTATTATAATATTATTTTTACCTATAATTACCCTATTTATCTTTAACAGCGATAAATAAAAAACAAAAGTTACTATTTACCAAAAATTATTTTCATCATATTGAACCAAATTTTACATACTGATGAAAAAAATGTATGTCAGATTTTTGAAATTCAATTCCAGAAGTGGTAAATTTTCATTTAAATTAAAAAGTCGGTTTTTTAACTACTATGCAGTGTTTTTCACTATTCATCAAAAAATATATGTTTTCCGAAAAATATAAAAAAGTCACCCAAAAAAATTGATATTCTAAATTCAAAAATGATTTTTATTTTACCAAACTCAAAATATATGTGTTTTATTATTTAATTTAAAATCAATTTCTGTTGTCAAAACCAAAAAGCGCGTTTTTAAGAAATAGTAACTATTAAAAGATTGACACTTGTTAATGTCAAATTTCAAAGTAAAATTACTTCTAATGATCAAAATTTAATTAAATGGTAAAAATATAATCCAATTACATATTAAAACCAATATAAATAACAATATAAATATATTAATAAATTAGATTTAAATTCATTTTTAAATTGAAATGCAGTATTTTTCACTATTCATTTAAAATGATATTTAATAGAAAAAACCAAAATTTTACACAAAGTAAATTTTTATGTCCCAATTATAAAGAAGTCTTTTATTTTTTCCAATGGAACATTAAAAGTGATAAAAACTATATTTAAAAGGTGTTCACCATCAATAGGTGGTAAATGACCTCTTAAAAATATTAGAATTTCTCATGCTTTAAAATCAGATTCATTCTTATTATAAGCCTCAAAAATTTATTGGATAAATGTAAAAACATTTAACAAACATGTATAGTCATATTTTAATTAGTTATGTTCATTCCTGTCAATACAAATGCTAGGTCTTTTCCATTTAAAATAATATTATTTTTTTTGTATGACTCGGCATTGTGTACATAATGTGATTTCAGAGAAACCCATTATTGCGTGTCTGGTATGTCGTCGGACATAGCATCCCCTTTACTTAACCCCTTTTGGAAATTTCATCCCCTCAATTCTATTCACTTATCAAATAAGTGGTGGTATTTATCTCTCGTATCATTTTCATATTCCCACGTTGCCTCTTCAACCATATGGTTTTTCCACAAAACCATTACCTAATGAATTACCTTATTCCTCAACACTTTATCTCTACGATAAAAAATCTGGACTAGTTGTTCTCCATATGAAATTTTCTATTCCAACTAATCAACCTCTGGACTCAAAACATGAGATGGATTCGGCATATAACTTTTCAACATTGAAATGTGAAAAACATTGTGTATCTGGGATAACTTTGGACATAAAGACACTTTGTAGGAAACTGATCCAACTTTCTCCAGGATTTTATATATTCCAATGAACCTAATACTCAATTTTCCCTTCATTAAAAAACACACCACAATTTCCATGGAGAAACTTTGAGAAATTCATGATCACCTACCTCAAAAGAAAGATCCTTCCTTCGGTTATCTGCATAACTTTTCTTCAAGCTACGTGATGTTCTCATGATCTTCTTAATTAACTAATCTTTTTCCCATCTCTTCTGTCTCATGTTCAATTCTTTCTGAGTGAATTTATATTTCAAACTATTGTGTTCAATATATATTTCACATTTACTCCATACAGATGATTCCTTCATATTTATAAAGAAAAAACAATAGCAGCTAATTCCAAATCATGTGTAGGGTAATTTAACTCATGAGGTTTCAACTGCCATGAAGCATAAGAAATTACCTGATCATTCTGTATTAGGATGCAACCGAGTCCTTTCAACGAAGCATCACTATAGATAACAAATTCACCATCTTTGGAAGGTAGTTTCAAAATTAGATAATTCACTAATCTTTTTTTCAACTCTTG
Organism: Viscum album; assembly: GCA_963277665.1. Lineage (NCBI taxonomy): Eukaryota > Viridiplantae > Streptophyta > Magnoliopsida > Santalales > Viscaceae > Viscum > Viscum album. The sequence goes on along the minus strand of OY728148.1, from coordinate 1,344,479,613 downwards.
AAAACAATCATCACATTCTTTTGTCCAAATGAACTTAATACCTTTTCGAGTTACCTTAATCATTGAGCTAAATAGTCATGAAAAACTTCTAACAAACTTCCAGTAGTATCCTTATAATCCAAAAAAATCTATGGATTCAGTTATATTTGTGGGTTTTTTCCATTCTTCAACAACTTTTGTTTTAGCAGGATCAATAGTTAATTCATTTTTTTTAAAAATGTGACTAAGGAATGAAATTTCTTGTAACCAAAACTCGCACTTGCTAAATTTACCATATTTTTTCTTTTCTTTTAAGGTTTTAAAGACAAACCTTAAATTACTTTCATGGTCCTCTTTAATTTTGGAATAAACTAAAATATCATCAATAAACACAACCACCATTTATCATCGGAGTCAACTAAGCCATCACTGTAAGAAACTATTAAATTCTGATTCTAACTATCTTAGGATGTTGATTTAGATTTTCATTCCCCTCAAATGTCATCACATCATAGTTGACTTGTTTCCTCTATGAAAATCCATTCTCAACAAATATATCTTAGGCGAAGAAACATAATAATCTATAAATGCTATATCATTTCAATCTTAACATAAATTAATTTATCGATATTAATTTAATAATACCCTAAATCTTAATGTTGTCTAAACCGACCTGTGATAAAAACTATAATTCCCCATCCTTAAACATTAAATAATCCTGAATTAAGTTAATAATTCAACTTGAGGTTCTTTTAAAGCTTAGAGTTTTAGAGAATTAGTCCATAACTATTTCATTACATCTTAAATATTACAAAGTAGACACTTCTATTAAGTATCCATTTTTTCATAAAATAAAAAACTCTTAAAAGAAAAAAAGAATTCTTTTCTTGATATAAATATTCTTGAATACTTAAATTCTCTTACCCTGCATTATATACTGTGAAAAATATTTTTAAAACATGGGATGGTCATAAAAAGTTCAGTAAGGGTTATATAATAATGAAAGAAAACATTGGTCCATAATTACATACAAAACATAAGATCTTTAACATATATCATGAAATCATAATATTTATGAATAACGCATAGTAATCACAAATCATAAAGGTAACTTGTTGCATCCATAACATACTTACATTATAGCTTTCACAGTTACATAAGAAGATACATTTGGAATACCCATCATAGAATATTCCCTAAATCTCTTATGAGAAACATTAATGGTTACATCTGTCACATTACCCAATGCATTGGAGAGATATATCGGGCTCACCCGCTCTAGGTTTTTCACAGAACCACCCGTATATGTAAAAAATGCCCAAGAACCATAATATAATCATAACACATGAACAATTTTATAGGAAAGATTACATTTCCACATTGCGATATCATTTCAATATATTAACATAATTAATCCATTCTAAAAACTATTTTCAATACCAAAATATTTAAAAAGAGTATATCGTATTTATTTTCCTTTTAAAACACTACAACTTTTAGAGGAATCCAAATATCAAATAATGTTTGCGACGGAAGAAAAGTCATTATCATCACGTACGTTAAAAAGAAACATTTTTTCCATTTAGTAAAATGCTTCGTGAGAAATGAATATTATTTAATGGAATTAAAATTCAATGGGGTTTATATACCATATCAAATAAAGTCGTGTATAAATAAAAGTATGACTCAATGAAAGGAGATTAAGACGAAGTCTCATACCTCGTGTCTGACTTGACTCATTTGTTCTTTAATATCCTAAATAATAAACTAAAGTTAATTTCTACTTGCTTAAGATCCTTTTTCAAGAATATTATTCCTTTTATATTTCTTATTACCAAATTATAGACATTACATAATCATTTATGTTAATAACGGTCATTTTTTCGACATTGGGTACTTGAGTCAAAAATGAACTTCTCATAATTACAAGATGTCCATGTGGTCAAAAGTACATTATATATAGAATGATATTCCTGATTTAGATATCATATATATCATATAGTTAATTTAATTTTTATTTCGTATTTAATGGAATGAAAGATTAATGAAACATAGGAATAATATAATTCCAGTATAATATCATATAAAATTTTAGTAACTTTGTCCTTTATAAGTTCTACATATGGCATGAATGAGTCATATCACTTTGAGGGAGCGGTAGTCTACACTTCTCAAATGAAATTATCATATTTACCCGTTATGGAAACCATAAATATATGATATAAATGAAAAATAAAGAAGAATAGAGACAATATAAATATAATAAATATCACATTTAAATAATGTTATATCTTAATGACTACCATAAAAGGCAGTATTAGATAATTGAACAATCATCATTTCATGAGGCAGTAGTTCGACGTCCACAGAAACAGTATGTTCGTATCCACTGCTTGGAGGTGTGTGGAAGTGTAGTTTAAATACATATCATAAATAATAATAATATATATAGGATACTGGTGTTGTTTTAAATGAATGGAATAAACTGATTTTAGGGGGTTGGAGAAGGAAAATAAAAGAAAATAACTTGAGGGAAGATGTCGCCTTTAAATTGGGTAACTTCCTTTGGTTTGAACGAAAACGCTTTCTTCAAGTGCCATTTGCCTAAGTTAAGGCTTCTAGGTGGAAGATACAGATGTTGAGAGATTATTTGTGTAGAGTTTGGACAATCCAAGGGGCATGAGAGGTGTGATTAAGGGTAAAAGGTGATGGATTTTTATAAGGGGGAGGAGGGGCTCTTTAGGAATGTTTGAAAATATTATTTTATTATAAAATGATTTTCAGTTTCAAAAGGTCCAAAGTTTATTTAATTCGTATATAAGGTGCATATAAGTCGAAATTAAACCATCCAATAACAATTGGAAAGGATTTGGATATTTTTAAACCTTATCTTTTTTGTTTAACCCTTTGTTATCTTTTTTAACTTTTACCGTGTCCTCTTATATATTCATACTATATGGTTCATATATTTACATTAAAATTACAAGGGACCCAAAAATGTATCATTAATGACATTTGTAACATAGTATATATCATTTGGCCAAATCAAATATTTTCTGGATTATTTTATCATTTAATAAAATATAAATTTGTTTTAAAAACTCATTTATGTGAACTTATAAACTATTCATATCAAGACTTTTAAAAAACCTATAAAACAATTTATTCTTTCAAAAAAACTTCATTAATTAAAATATATAAATAATTATTACCCCTAAAATTCTTGGATGGCATAAAATTTTTAAAAATATATTTATTTTAATATTTATAATATCATTTGTTTGAATCTTTTATTAATGAAGTGATTACTACATCACCATTGTGTAATAATTAAATTTATTTATGTAATGTCTAAAAATTATAAATAAAATGCCATGATGTAAGAAATATTTTTATATTTCCAATTAATATTTATAGTCTAAGATATCACTTAAATAACCCCATATGAAAATTATTTTAGTAAAAAAATTCATGTTAATGATAATTTTATTTTTACATTAAATAAAAAGTTATTACTGTCATTATCTTACCCAAGTGGCTTTCAAAGGACAAAATTCTCACCGAAGGATTTTCTTGGTCATCCATTACTCATCCAATAATTTTAGGACAAGAGTTTTGTTAATTTAATATTATTATAATATTATTTTTACCTAGAATTTCCCTATTTAACTTTAATTGCGGTAAATAAAAATCAAAAGTTACTATTCACCAAAAACTATTTTCATCATATTGAACCACATTTTACTTATGGATGACAACTATGTATGTTAGATTTTATAAATTCAATTCAAAGAAGTAGTAAAATTTCTTTTAAATGAAAAATTCGGTTTTTAACTACTATGTAGTGTTTTTTACTATTAATAAAAAATTGAACGTTTTCAGAAAAATACCAAAAATTCACCCAAATATAATTTTGATATTCCATATTCAAAAATGAATTATATTTTACCAAACTCAAAACATAGATGTTTCATTAATTAATTTAAAATCAATTTCTATTTTCAAAACCAAAAAGCATGTTTTTATGAAAAAATAACTATCAAAAGATTGACACTTTTTTAGGTCCAATTTCAAAGTGAAATTACTTCCAATGACCAAAATTGGATTAAATGGTAAAATATAATACCATTAAACTTTAAACCCAATATAAAGAAAAATATAACTATATAAATAAAATAGATTAAAATACAGTTTTGAATTAAAATACAGTATTTTTCACTATTCATTAAAAAATAACTTAATCAGAAAAAAAACCAAAATTGTTCCCAAAGTAAATTTTTATGTCACAATTCTAAATAAGACATTTATTTTTTCAAATGGAACATATAAAAGTGACAGAAACTATATTTAAAATGGGTTATCCATCAAAAGGTGATAAAACGAACTTTTAAAAATATTAGAGTTTTTTATTCTTTAAAATCAGATTGATTATTGTTTTAAGCCTCTAAAATTTATTTGATAAACGTAAAAACATTTAAAAACATATATAATCATATTTTAGTTAGTTATATTCATTCCCACCAATACCACGGCTAGCTGTTAACTGACATTAAAAATAACATTATACTATTTGTTTTTTAGTAAGACTTAGAATTGTGTGAAAACATGAGATTTCGAAGAAACCCATTGTTGTGTGTGTCGGCTATGCCATCAAACATAGCATCCACTTTAATTTAAAATTAATATTTAATTAAAAAATATTAATAAATATGATAATACCATATTCTATATTTACCTGGGGTGTCACATTAATCTAAACCTTAACTTTAATAGTGTTTTAATCTCAATCAAATCATGTTTATGGTAGTGTATTTATGGTTACAACAGTCAATGGAATATACATGTTAAAAAAACATGTCATTAATATATGGAATTTTATGTTTAAGATACACAATGTTAACCTAAAGAATATTCAATGAGAAAAATATCACAATCACTTAATATCCCCAAATTACAACTTTGTTGAATGATTTACTCAACCGTTGACGTGTTTATTACATTGTTTTAATATGTTTGTGGTTATTAATTTTTAAGGGAATGAAAATAATGATATTGGAAAATATTTGTGCCCCGAACACACACACATATGGTGAAAAGAGTTAAATACTCACTTTTTATTGAATGGGAAAGTGAAAGAAGGGAATAAATTTCAACATGATTTAAAAAAATTTAATAACATTAATATTACAAAATAGAGGGTGAATTATTATATGATATAATTAAAAAGAAACATGAATTAAATTAATTACAACAAAAACGCTTATGAGATTACTAATAAAGAAGAACACAAAAGAACATAGAAACAAAGAGAAGAGGAAAGGTATATCAAGTTAAAATTTGAGTCTGTAAGTTCCTCCCATGTCTTTGGAAGGGTTGTTTTCAGGCCAATATATCCTACTCTATTTTGAAATTCCAATTCCTTTTAAAGAGAAGAGGGGAATGTATTTATAGCCTAAGGTGGTGGACTGTTTGCATTCCAAATATGACCTTCCACTTGGCTCTCCCATTTTTCTATATATATATATATATATGAATTTAGAGATATCTTCTTCTTTAATGTTTTAGATATTTATTTTTACTATCAACCATCCAAATTTTATTTCCAATGGACTTTTTGAGCCAATGTTATTATTGTTTTAGTAAACCATGTGATGTTGCCCTTTTTTTCGAGTATCTCTCTAGTCTAAATGTGAATGCATTTTAGGCTAGGAATATTCCCTCAAATATGATCCATTTATTTTAAAAAGTAATATTTATATGTAATATATTTTACCGCACAAAATATCATCTCAATTGGATGATTAAATTGGGAGAAAATCAAGAATGGTGGGCTATTTTTAATTCCCGAACAAAATGTTGGGATGGAATTCAAAGCATTAGTTTGGCCCCATTTTGGTGTAGTTGGGATTTAAAAGTTTTATCCATTATTATTTTGGATATTGAAGAATATATTCTGGAGTTTCATCTAATTTTGGATTATTCTTTGAGCCTAGAAACACAATCATTATGGATATTCCAGTTTTTTTATAGATTCTTTGGGCCTTCTTGTATGGACCATATGACCCTTCAAAGGGACAAATTTTCCAAATCTCCCTTATAAATATATATTGTAATTTTTATCAGGAACAATAAAAAATAAGAATAATATAATTTGAAATATTATATTTAAATATATGATCAAAATATTAAACTATAGTTTAATTAAATGAACTCGAGTAGTGCTCTTCATATGTGTTTCTGATTAAAACATGAACATTGATTTGAAATTTATCATTTTTTAGTGACAATTATATTTTAGGAGTAATTTTTGATCATTAATGAATATGTAATATCAATACCAAATCAAGAATTATACTATACTTTCTGAATGAACGGATAAAACAAATCCATGTTTCAAACTAAGTTCTCAACTATACCATCTCACTCCAGACTAGTTACATATAAAGTATGAACCAACCCCTATTACTCAAGGGAGGTTATACACTATCAACTATGGCCAAACCCTCTCACTATGTGTATCCCCGATATCCATGATCTCATACCATCATATCATATACTATAATACTATCACATTAGACATTTACACAACCATCTATGACAATATATAAATAAATAAGAATGAGGAACCTTAAATAATAAAGAAACATCAAATGGTAAATCACTTGTTTAACTCCCTACAGATAAGAATACAAGGATATACCATTGTTTTCTCCCAGTCTAACACATATTTGTTACTTGAATTAGTCATATACATGAACTAGACACCATCAAAATTCTAGGGTTTATCCAAAAAAAACCTATATTAAAACCTATTGGGTTACCCATGCTTTAATCAATCTTGAATTGCTCACACTAGGTCCAATTAACCTAGAAAGATATGCATACCTAATGATAGAGAATAAGGATAGGTAACACTCTACTTATGTCATCTAAATGATAACTACCCCTTAATAGGACAATCATATAAATTTGGTCACATGTAAACACTTTGATACATAAAAAAGAACATTACTAGGCCAACTCATGAACTTGCATAAACAAAAATCATATAACTATCTCTAAACATCATAAAATGGTAAAGAATTCTTAACATGAGTATGTTGGATTACACCATTTATATAAAATTCTCGAATTCAAGAATAGTCATGAAACCCCATGAAATAATCCACAGAAAAAATAGTATTAGGGATTTACTAAGGAAATCAAATAAATAGTTTATGAGGGGGATCTATGGTATGGATCACCTTACAAATACCAAGAGAGAAATCCTATGATGAATAAAACAAGAGAGTGAACATGTGGATCTTATAAAATCATTGGAAATAAAGAGGGGCATTAAATTCATATATAATCCTAGTGAGGGTATATAGAGGGGGAGAGGGAGTAAATACAGTGTCTATGGGTTAAATTATGAGGATGATCCTAAAAATCCACCTAAGGCCATATAGTACCCATCCCACTATGAATGATTATATGTTGGCCACATTTGTTACTCACCTTGACCCTACTGTGTAGTTTTTGGGACTACAACCATTAAGGGACTCTAACACACACTACAAAAAATAGCATTTCTTGGTGTGTGTTTTTTTAATTTAGGGGTGGTTTAAGCCGCTAATAAATGATATGCATTGATTTATAAAAGCGACTCATATTTGCATGTCAGAAATCATATCACAGAGCTTTTTTAATTGTGGTTTTTTATTTCAGGGCATTTCATTTGGTGATAATTTAAATTGCTGTTAAATATTTATTGGCAAATATTTTTAAAAATTATTTACTTACATAATTAATTTATTTTCTATTATTTATTTACGTAATTAATTAGATTATTATTATATATTGTTATTTATAATTATTCATTATTCATTATTTGTTATTTATTATTGTTATTTATTATTAGTTATTTTTATTTATTTTTTATTTATTCTAATTTCTTATTTATTTATTATTATTATTTACATAATTACTTTTTATTATTTACTTATTATTTATCCAACTGTGTATGCAAATTTCATGGACGTCATCTATTCCATTCATAAACCTAGAAAATATTTGCGTTGAGAGGGATTTGGACCTCTTACCTCTTAGATATATTGCAAACACTTTACCACTTCAGCAAACACTTCATATGGTGAGTGAATAGTATTTAATATACCACGAAAGTTCAGGTACCGAGCATGCTCAACCCTAAATATTATTAAATAAAAAAATTACATCAGATACATAGAGTGTAACACATGAAATGTCACCAGGTATGAAAGTGGTCATCTCGCCATCAAAAACAAATAAAGGCCCATAAACCCATAAAGGCACGAGACCCTCATCAAATGGCTCAAAATCCAATAACACCAACACTATCAAAGCGGTAGTGACCCAACTGACAACTGCTGGCACCAAAGATCACACACACCCGTCCATATCAATGAGGATCTCCCACAACACACCACCCGATATGTCATCATCTTCGATGTCATTCACTTCAAGGATATTGTTGTGCCCATAAGCATCATCACTCACACGATCAATGTTGTTCTCAATGCCCATTATTGGAGGTGTTAGTAACAACCCATTATCAACAGAAGATATCACTGTCGACGTCCCATACTGCCGAAGGCTCGTGGTACACATAATCTTCGCCCCCATATGTGTCCCATACCAAAGTAGGGTATCCAATAGTGGCCAACCCATCATCACATGAGATATACCACAAAAAACTGAAAACAAGTTTTTCTCTTTTGTTTGAATGAAAGCCCTCATTCCAACAAGCCGATAAACCACAAAGCAATCGTGAGGCTTAATTCAACTTCTCGAGGTCGTTGTTGTCAGGCTGTGCACCTACGCCGACAACCTAAAGTCAAGCTAAAAACCTCTCCTAAGATTGCCCCTTCAATCCTCGCCACACGTGCAGTTGTCCGTCTCAACCCATGAAGACAGCCTGTTCAAGAACGTCCCACAACCGAAAGTCATCTCGTGTCCCAATCACCTCTCCTGGTCACCCAAGATCACACGACCACCAGACGCCGACGGGATCCCTGAATGCCATCGACGAGATGCATCCCAACCGCCACCATCTCACGCCGGTAATCGGTCACCGCCGAAGGAAATTCGTCATCATGCAAAAAAAAAAAAAAACCCCCACTGGTAATCATCCCACCAACGTCGTCGCAGCGCGATTCAACGCCGTCACTGTTCACCCCTCCGGATATCTACCAGGATCATTGTCAGCACCCTGCAAAGCAAGTCACCGGTCGCGCCCAGCCAAGATCCAAAAACTAGATGTCATTCAGCTCTAACTACAAGCCTCCATTTAATGCCAAATAATTATTGTATACAACTCCATATGTAATATATGTTACATGTATATATATAAAATGATATTTAATAATAAGAATTAATAAATATATAATAAAGAAGTAAAAAATAAATAATAAATTAATAGATAATAGATAATAGACAAATAATATAGATATTGTAAACAATTTTTAAATAAATAATAAATACTTAATAAATGATTAATTAATAAATAAATAATTATTTATTGATTGTTTAATTACTTGTTATTTAATAATTAATTATTTATTTTATAATTAATTAATTAATAACTAATAGTTAAATAATCAACAAATAATTATAATAAATAATTATAATAAATTATAATAATTGATAATAAATAATAATTGTTAATAAATAATAAATGATAATAAATAATAAGTAATAAGTAATAATAAAAAATAAATAACGAATAAATAACTAATACATAACTAATACTTATTTAAAAATAATAAATAATAAATAATAAATAGATATTAAATGAAAAATAAATAATAAATAATAATTATTTATTAAATATTAAATAAATAAATAAATAATCAATAATAAATAAATAAATAATAATTATAATAATAATAATTAAATATATACATCGTAAATAACTAATAAATAACTAAAACATAAATAATACATAAATAAAAAATAATAAACAATAAATCATAAACAATAAATAAATATTAAATGAATGATAAAATATAAATTATTAATTATTAATTAATAGAAAAATATTATTTAAATATTTTGTAAATAATAAATATATAATAAATAAATACTGATTAAATACTAAATAAATATTATACATTTAAATATTAAATAACTAAATCATAAATAAATATTCAATAAATAATAAAAAAAATATAAATAGTAAATTCATAATAAATAATGACAAATGAAAAATAATAAATAATAAATAATAATAAATAATAATTGAAATAATAAAAAACTAATAAATAACTAATAAATATATAATTCATAAATAATAAACAACAAATAATAAATAATTTTAAACAAATTGTAAATTAAAAAAACTAAAAAAATGCATAAATATTAAAAAAATAATAAATACGTAATAAATAAATACTAATTAAATATTAAATAGAAAATAAATAAAATATTGAAGAATAAAAACAAATAAATGAATAATGAATAATAAATAATAACAAATGATAAAAAATAAAAAATAATAATTTATTAACCAATAAATAATAAATTAATATATAATTTTGTAATTGATAATAAATAATAAATAAATAATAATTTTCATTTAAAAGTAAATTAATAAGAAAAATAAATCAATAACTAATAAATCCATAATAAATCATCATGAAAATAATAAATAGGAAATAATAAATAATAAATAATAAATAATAAGATTAAATAATAAATAATAAATAATAAATAATAATAAATAAATAAATAATAAATAATAAATAACTATTAAAGAGTTATTTAATATTAAATAACAATAATTAATGAATAATATATTAATATTAAATAATAAAAGAATAATAAAAAATAATATATGATAATATATGATAATAAAAGATAATAAATAATAAATAATAAATAATAAATAATAAATGATAAATGATAAATAATAATAAATAAAAAATACATAAAGAAATTATAAATTATAAATTATAAATAAATTCTAATTTTAAATATTAAATTATAAATAATAAATAATAAATAATAAAAATTTATTTAAAAGTAAATTAATAATAAAAATAAGTCAATAAATAATAAATCAATAGTAAATAGATATTAAACTAATAAATAATAAAATAATAATATAATATTATAATAATATAATAAAATAAAAATAATAAAATAATAAAATAATTAATGGATATGAAGAACTATAAATATATATACATATAAAAATTTACAAAAAATATATACATATAAAAAATTTACAAAAATATAAATAAACACACAATTATGTTACATAAATATATCAAAAACAAATTCAGATATATAATTGAAAATTAATATATATATATATATATATATTTATATATTTATAAACACAAGTAAATATAGAAATTCCAATATATATATCTACACATATATAATAAAAAATATATAAACATAAATATGTATAAAATATTTATAAATGTATATACACACATACTTACATATATATGTATTTATTTACATATATTAGAATATGCACATAAATATAGATTTTTTATTGACACACACATGTTTATATATAAACCTTACTTGTATATGTATATATAGAAAAATAATTTATTTTTATATGGTAAATAAAATTGATAATTATTTATTTTAAATGAAATGACTAAAAAATATATTTATTTCCATATAGTTTATATGTCTAAAAAGACATTTCTATGTAAATATGTATTTATACAAGTGATTTATTACAGGTAAATTTAAAAAATATGCATATATTTAATTATAAATAAAACTACATAATAAAAAATGATAATATCTCAAAACCATAATATCAATTTGAATATAATCCTTGAGAATAAATTTAGTCCCCACTAAAAACGGGAAAAATATTCCCTTAAATGAGGATGAAATTCCATTGAATGTTAACAAAATTAGGGTACCCCAAATAAAAACTATTTTTGAGGCCTTTTTAGCATCTTATTACCTCGAAAAAATAGTGAATGGGTCCCACTGGTAAGAATAGCATAGATCTCATCGCATGCTTCGATTTGATATGTGGTAGAGCACGAACAGACACCAAGATCAAAATTTATGGTCGTTTGAAGTACAAGTTCGATTTCTTACTTTTTTTTAAACTATAAAAAAAAATCTTCTTTTAATTATTAAAAAATTTAAATATAATTTTTCTTTAGTTCATTTCATAATCCTCTATTTGACTGGTTGTGGAGCTAAAACGAACTCTCAGATCAAAAGCTATGGCCAATTGATGTCGAAGTGTGATTTTTAACGTATTGAATATTTGTTTTATGCTTCAAATTATTATTAACTAATAATTATTAATTAATACATTATAATTAATTTAAATTATATATAATAATCTATATATGATATTATATAATAATTAATAATTAATAATTAAATATATATTTTTAAATTTTTACTTTAATTTAGAGGTTGTTTTTTAAAACCGCCGCCATTCCATGATGATTTTTTAAAAAACTGCAACTAAAAAATTAATTTTTTTTAAAAAATTAATAAAAAATTACATTTAAAAAAAATTAGCAGAGGTTATTAAAACCACCGCTAAAAGTCCACTGCAAAATTATTTTCAGGAAAACATTTATCAGTTGTTTCGAAACCACCTCGAAATGTCTATTTTGGTGTAGAGACAACCGACCAGCTATCCTATGCTTACTGATTAGGTAATCAGTACCCTCCTAGAGTATATTTCAATTCAATATCCTCAATACCCCTATCTAACATAAATTTCATTCTTTTCAACCCCTAAAAACATTTCAAAAAAATCAAAAATTAATAAAATTAAAGATAGAAAATACATGAATTTATATTTGAAATTGAAGGGTAAATATATGCTCCCATCTAAGGTTTTCTCATCTTTGATAAGAATATATGGGGCTCCTCGATTAAAAACTCTAGAAACCAGTCATGAAAATCGAACCCCAACTCCTGGGTATCCTCTTAGATATTTTCATGTACCATAAAACCAATACAGTAAGGATAATATTCCATTAAAACCCTTCTCACACTAGTACATGATACAAACTAGGTGCTTCAAAAATGATCAGTCTACCACTAACATGACATCATCCTTATTGATCACGTGAATTAGGATTATATCATACTTTGAGACATGCAACACATGAAATATATCATGCATAACATGATGTTGTGGGAGAAAATCCAATAAGTAAGACTCTTCACTAATATACACCCACAATCTTGAATAGGACAACAAATCTTGATATGAGATTCCCCCACCATTATAGATGATGATTATTTAGCTAAGGTGATATGAAAAAACAACACTAAATTACCCACTATAAACTCCTTGTGTCATTACCTCTGATCATCATATGATTAATTCCGCTTTGAGTGGTGAATAGACACTTCTAAATCAAGAAAACCCTTTCTATTGTCCCCTACACTATGCTCAACCCGATCATTTCTCAATTTACCACAACCACACTGAATAATAGAGAGGCCTAATATAAAGTTCCTCTAAGGTGGATATCTAGATCAAACTCAAGAAATCTGTATTTATATGAAAATTATTTTTAGAGAATATATACATCCCATTCTCTTCCTAGGTCAAAAATACACAAACACATAGGGATCTTGTCTCCTGTATCTGGATCATCCCCTAAGACTACCTATATATCCTAAGAAGATACATTTTATTCATTTTTATTTGAGATCATATATCCTTTTATAGGACCAACCAAATTCTTGATGTCAAAATGTGTCATTATATTATATTTTCTCATTGGTGCCCCATTTGGACACACTATCCTCCATAGATATAATATGATAATCTCAATAACTAGTTATGTCTTTTCAATATGTAATAATTGTAAAGCATTCCATAATTGGTCCACCACCACCCTCCCGATATCATGACCCATCATCATTTAGGGTATCCCCATGAAAATTTCCATCATTACTTCATCTCACTTTCATACTAGCATTTGAAGAGGTTTATGTAACCCAACAGTTAGTCGGTGGTCCACCATTGTCCTATTATATGTAATTCAGTGAGTGAAAAACCACACAATATCCTTCCTAATCCATTCACAAGAAATAACACCTATTTCCAATATAAATCTTTTCCAACCTTAGATTCGTCACCAAACATGATGCATGGGAGTTACTCACAATCTTCTCACTCTTGTAAGTATATACCGCCACCCTATCATGCATGTAAAGAACAAGATAAAAATCCTTATCTATCCTGATATTGGATCCTCTATGATGAGTCATATTTGTATCATATTAAAATTTGAATAAATCTCTCAAATGTCTTTCAGCTAACACAATATTCAGTAAGATATTTTAAAAGTTCTTTAAGTTAAATCCTCTTGACCTTCTAACACATCATCTTTGTAGTGGGTGAGAATGCTTATTATCCTTGACTTCTCATCAATCATCTGGACTCCCTACTCTAGATTCATCCTTCTAAGATCATTATTCATGAAATTTACCTTCCATAGAGAATACTTCATCTCAAAATAAATGTTTTATTGGTTTTAACCCATTAATCTATCACAAGATCAATTCATTCTGGGATAATATTTACCAAAATATCTTATGGCCTAGGTAGATGAAAATTTTCTAACCAAATATATAATGAAACCCTCACTTTAATGCACAAATCCTAGTAGTGAGCTCCAAATCATTGGTAACATTTTTATTCTCATGGGTTAATAGCTAAAAAGACCCATAAGAGACCACCCAATCCCCCAACATTAATAAAAATCGAAACAATACACTTGGGGCATTGAAATAGTTTGTATAATGATTACCAAAGATTTAGTATAATGAAAATAAATATAGAAATCAACATTGAAATCAAATCTACGAAATATTTTCCACCCTAATTGATCAACTCAAAAATTAGTACATCATGTTCATCCATGCCATCTACACTACCCAGAAAGATAAATTCGAAATGAACTAGATATAATACCCAACTAGGTTAAGGAAAAACTTAATCTCAAATATGTTCATAGTTTTTTCAGAATGAATCATCTCATTTATATATTTTGGTGAAAATATATTGCCTCCTATGAAATCACATTCTTATGAAAGAATACCTAATGAATTAAAAAGTGACACATCAACTATATTACATAAATTTAATTTACATGATGCATACAGAATATAATTTCTATGGAATCATTATTAAACTCATTATTATAATATAATATACAAATATTATTTATGAATACCATGTAAAAAGAGACTATATAGGGATGGAATATCTGAATCATGAGAGTCATAAACACTTGTAGATCATTTATTAGACCAAGTAGCATGAAAATACACTCATAAAACCAATACATTGTCTTGAAATTCATTGTCGATATATGTTATACTATGACCCATAATTTATAGTTTGTTTATGGCATGTCAATGAGAAAGAACCATTAGTCTCCCCTCAATAGATCAAAAATTTCAACTATAATCGATAATATATACCAATTATCCACTATAACTAAATTATAGTCCCATTAATTCCCACAAAATATAAGGTCGTCATATTCTTTACTGGATCTTAAGATAGGGGAACACCATGGAGATATTCTATGATGAAATAATACCTTATCATCAATGACATCATTCCACAACTTATACTCTATCAACTTAGTTTGTGATATATGATAATAAGGAATCGATATGTGTTATACTCCAATAATTATATCTGTCGCAAAATAAATCTTTTTTATAAGAGTAACCAAGGGAATTCATCTGAAATAAAGTCATAAAATTGATCCACTACTTAAGGAAAATATATTGGAACACTAACTTGATCCACTATAATGATCATACCTAATACTTATCATATGATATTTTACATTTGAAAGTGGTCAAGTCCTATTCTACTTAACTTTGTATCCCATACACCAATGATAATGTACTATTATCCCTTCAGGGAGGTAAAGGAACACAAAATTGGTAGAAATCAATGTCATCCTAGAGGAACATCAACTAATCCATCTTGAAGATGACTTCAAATCTCATCATGTATATAAAAATGAAATACGAAAATTATTTATAAACATTGATCACTATGGAATATACTGGGAACCAGTAAATGTGATCCAAAATATTCTAGATAGGTTTATGAAAATAAAAAAATTATATTTAACCCCAATCTAGAAACTACTCAACTAGATATTTTTCAGTCATAAGTTATACTTATTACTTTTCTATTCCTTTAGTTTGGGAAATCACAAACTCTTTCTTAAAAAAATGTTTATTTACATTTTATGTCCTATGTGTTTAAGAATGTTTTTTAGAAAACATTTCCTTTTACCATACAAAGACTAATTTCTTAATTATTTTAGATATAAACTTATAAATCTTCATTAAGATTATCATAATGATATTGTGTCCAATATATATTTGACTCACCTTTATCAAATTAGGTGTTAGACATTATATATTTTTATTCTTACTAGAAAAGTCTTAATATTTGTACTAATACCGGTGTAGATAAAAGTCATACAAATACTCATAAATATTATCATATTGACATTATTAAGGAATTCTATCAGACTGACTATTATTATAATCAGAATACAAAAACATATTTCTAATTTATGAAAAATATTAAATATTTTTATGGTGTTTATCAATACAACATCATACATTCAGTTATTTCAAGTTTTCATTATCTTTCATGTACTAGGTGTCTAAATATGTTACAACAAACATGGAAAATATGACCATTGGGTGGATACCTATAAATACCAGGACATTTGAAGAGTTTGTAGCTAATTGATTAATTTTATAATTATTACATTGAAGGAGATCTAAATACTTTTTAGCATGAACATCTTGTTCTTAGTCTTTTTAATCATTTATAGTTTTATAGTTATATGTAATCCATGTTAGGGATGTTTCTTTTATAACTTTTTCTTTTCTATATGAATCTGATCATCATAACGGTCGAGGGATTCTAGATATAGAAAGATGGAGAATCTAATTCATTGAATCGAGGGAGTATTGGGATAGTAATCTAGATATGATCATCGTATCATGTGATTTTGGGGATTGGAAGACATAGCCATTCTAATCTGCGTATTAAAGGCTTTCCTGATAAGGAAATAAAGACATTTTTGTAAGAATAAAATAGTGTATTCCTTTATTCTAGGTTATACACTACCTTTCTCTTAAGTTTAAAAGAGATTTATATTTTAATAGATTATAATTCATTATTACACTTTTTCTATTGTATTTCTTGTTATTTATATGTTTGTTTTCCCACTGTGAAAATTTAATAAAAAGATAGTAATCAGACTTAACTTTGTATACAATGTATTTTATCATATTAACTCTGATTATTATAATAACATAACTCTGATAAATCATATCTACAATTATTATGATATTATACTATGATATAATTAGATAATTTTGTGGTTCTGATTCTGTAACTTTTTTAAATGTATTGAGGGTCGAGTTTGATAAACTATATAAAGTGGATTTGGTTTTTAGTTAGTATATACTTCAGATAATATATATTTTTCAAAATAATTCACCCCATATTGTAAGTATATCCATATGAGAATATTCATACAATTCTAATCAGTATTATGGATATTATAATCCTATAATTGGTATCGAAGTAGGTTTCTACTACTCAAATTCTTGTTGTGGTTTTTTACATTATTTACTTTTGAAAGTTTTTGATGTTTTGTTATAAACTTTTTGTTTATAAAAATTTTATTACACTAATGTGTAGTTCTGTAAAATAATTTTTTTATTTGATTAAAATATGATAGTAATGAATATTGGTTCAATAGAAAACCTTAAATCAAACAGCCCACCTTTCTCTGATGGTGCTGATTATGAGTAATATAGGGAAATGATTAAGAATTTTGTTATAAATACAGGAGTTGATTTTTTTATGATTACTATATATTATAAGATTCATGATAATGAAATATTTACTTTTACTCATTAAGAAAAAAAAATAATATCAGTTCAATTATAGAGTAAGGAACACTTTGTTATGTTCCATGACAAGGAGTATATATAGTCAAATATCATCATGTGGAGATACAAATATTATCTAGAAAAATTTATATGTCACACATTTTATAAATTATAATTTTTTATAAACAATGAGAGATATTCTAAGAGAAAATTACCAAGTATTTTATTTTCTTCATGGAGAATCAGTTGCAATGATGCACTAGATTTTTATGACCATCATAAATAGTTTACAATTTATTGGAGAAAAAAGGACTTGATGATGAAATCCTTGTGGAAAATATTATATATATTATGCCCAATGAACGGGAATAAAAAACAACTATTGTTTATGAGACAAGTAACTTTAATAATCTTAACATGGATGATTTCATTGGTACACATATTTAGTATGAGGGTATTCTCAAAAGAGATGATTAAATATCCAAAAATACAAATAGTGGTGTTTCTTTCTCTAAAACATCTACCTTACCGTATAAATTTAAATCTATAAAAAAGGTTGTTAAGTATTCATGAAATTAGAAAATAGTTTTACAATATAATTCAATTAATTATGAACATTTTGATAATGATTTATAAATCTTTGATAGAAGGATGAACAAGATAGTCCGTAAGAAATATTTTCAATATCGATACAAGAATGTTCATAAAGTTAGATGTGATATGAAAGATAAAGTTACATGTTATGAATATAAGAAAGTTGAAAATATTTGACTCAATTTTCCAAATTTTGAGAGGAAAGATAAAAAATATATGAATTTGGAAATAAATTACATGAATTATTATAAGTCGAAAGGAAATAATTTTCAGTAATCTTGGACAGATGCAGTCATAGTGTAGGTGATTCTTCTGAAATTTCTTCAAAAAAATTCAATTTTTGGATAGAGTAATATAACTATTTTTTCCAAAATACCAAAAAGTTATTCAATGTTTCATGGATAAGGTATGAATTGCTAAAAACCATACCCACATGTCTTTATATGATAATTAACCTGATGATAAGGATTATATATATTCTAATGAAGAATCATTCTCAGCATAAGATAATTCTCTTCCTTCTTATGACAACGTTTAATGTTTTGAAAAACTTTTAGAAAATGAATATTATAAAATATGTCAAAAAACATGATAATGCTATAGAAAAATTAGCTATGGATGATTCAAGTAAAAATGTTTTAACATATGAAGTATCGAATCTTTCAAAAGTTCATTATGAGGCTAAATCTGAGAAAGAAAATATTTCTAAAGATTTTGAAAAATTAGTTTCTGAGAAGAATGTTTTAGAAAAAAACATAATTCTAAAACTAATACTAATGAAGATAAAAATTTATTTTTGAAACTAAAATTGGAAATCTCCAGTTTGAGAAAAAATATCATACTCTACCACTGGTAAAGAAATTTTTTACAAAATAGTTAAACTAATTAGACCTCATATTAGTAGTTCTTGAATAGGATTTACAAGTAAAAAATATGTTTTTAGTAATAATTACTTTTTCTAAAAATTGCACCATTTTGTACTAAGTGTCAATGTGGTGGGCGTTGGAAAAAATTTTCATTAAATAAAATTCAATCACTAGGTTGTCACAAAGAATATTTCTCAAAACAAATGTTGATTCCTAAAGTTTTTTTCCTGAAATTACCATACCCAAGAATGTTTGGGTGTCAAAATTTGGATCATTTTGTTTTAAGGAAAACAATGATAGTTCCAGCAACAAGAATTCATGGAACATGGATTGTGGATTTTCAAGGCATATAACTGGATAAAAACATTTCTTCAATAACATAATCAAAATAAAAGGTGGTAAAGTAAATTTTGGAGATAATGCACAAGGAGAGATTATCAAAATAGGTAACATTGTTTTTATTGGAAAAAATATTATTTCAAATGAATTTTTTATTAAATTTCTTGATCGCTACATTATAAGAATAATTCAACTATTTAATGAAGACTACATTGTGAACTTTTAGATTGATAAATGTTTAGTACATAGTTCTAAAGAATAATTTATTCTTTCATCCAATTGACAAGATAATATTTACACACTTAACATAAAAGACATTAGGATCCAAGACCCATCATGTCTTGATTTAATGGAAGAATAATTTTGGTTATGGTATAGATGGTTATGACACTATAAACTTAGAAACCTATCTATATTGACTAATAAAGGTATTATTAAGGATTTACCGGAACATAGTTTTGATACTTCAAATGTCAGTAACCCTTTTTAATATGGTAATCTATATAAGTCTGGTTTTAAATATATTAGTGAAGTATCAACTTCTAATGCATTATATTTAGTGCACATTGATTTATTTGGTCTAATAATAACTGAAAGTATTGGTGGAAAAAACTGTTTATATTTCTAAGTTGATTATTACACTAGATACACATAGGTTTATTTGCTTATAAATAAATCTGAAGCATTTTTTATTTTAAAACATTTGTTGCCAAAGTTAAAAAATGGAAAACCCTTCCCATGATAACTATTTATAGTGGTCATGGAGGAGAATGTGTAAATTCTGATTAAGAATTTTTTTAGTAATAATCATATAGATAATAACTTTTCAGGGCCTATAATACCTCACTAAAATGGTGTAGTTGAAAAAATAAATGAACTTATTCAAAAAATAACTAGAACCATGTTGAGTGAAAACACAATTACTAATCATTATTTGGTAGAAGTATTATTTATTTCTTTCTATAATATAAAGTGAGTTTAAATAAGAAATTTTCTTAATAAAACATATTTTGAGTTGTTGCTAAGAATAAAAAAAGGATTCTTACTTCAATGTTTTTGGTTTCAAAGTATAAATATTGAATAATATAGATAAATTGCATAAATATTCCCCCAAATCTGATGAAGAAATATTTTTAGGTTATTCTATTGCTTTTATGACTTATAGAGTTTTCAATAAATTTTCGTGTACTATTAAGGAAACAACACATGTTAAGTTTCATGAAACATATTATTTTTTAAAATAACCCCAACAAACATCCTTGAATGTTATTTATATAACTACTTTTCAATATTTTTAAGAAATATATTCTCATAAGGATGTAACTAAATAATTTTATACTAAACTTATTCCTTATGAATATTTTTTACCTATTTTTGAAGAAAAAACATTTCAAAACCCAATAATTCCTTTTCTTCTTTGTAATCATCTTAGTGAATGTATCATTAGTGATATAGATCAACCAGTTAGGACTATAAGTTCTATAAATATTGAAATTATACATCTATGTTTTTATCCCAATTTGAACATAATAATCTTGATGAGGATTTATATGATGAATATTAGATTAAAGAAATAAAAAGATGAGAAAAATGCGTTTAAGGGGAACAAAATCTGTAAATTAGTTCAATGACCTTCAAAAACATATATAATTGGAGTAAAATGGGTTTTTCAGAATCAGTACGATGACAAAAGAATAATTTTTATCAATAAAAATATAATTATTTCTAATTTTTATAATCAATAAAAGAGATTTTATTATTAAGAAACCTATGAACCGGTATCATGACATGAATATTTTATAACACTTCTAGCCTATGCAACATTATTTAATTTTATGATTCTTCAAATGGATGTGATGTGTTCATTTCTTAACAGATATGTTCATGAAGAATTTTATCTTGAAAATCCACTAATTTTGAAAATTCAAAACATCTCAAACATGTTTATATACTTAACAATGCTTTATATGGGCTTAATCAAGCCCTTAGAGCATGGTATGATAGCTTAACTAGATAGTTTTTACAAAATAATTATTTTATGGGAGATTTGGATCCAAAAACATTTATAAAATTAGTTAAAAATAATATAATGATTTTTAAAATTTATATTGATGACATTATATTCAGTTTAACTAAATTATGTTTCATATATTACTTTGTTGATCTTATGAAATTTGAGTTTGAAATGAGTATGATGTGTTAGTTAACATATTATCTTAGTTTTCAAATCTCAAAAAACCATAATGAACTTTTATATCCAGCATAAGTATATAAAATATCTTCAAAACAAATTTGGATATGAAAATAATAAATGTATTATTACTCCCTTTACTACCTCATATAATTTAGATCTTGATGAGGTTGGAAAACTAATTGATCAAATTATTTTTAGTGGTATGATAAGATTTTTACTTTACTTAACTCCCAGTTTTCCATATACAATATTTTTTATATGATTATGCGCATGATATCAATAAAATATAATATAATCCCATTTAAAATAAGTAAAATTATTTTCTTACTATCTTAATGGAACTATGGATTTATGACTTCTTTATTCTTATGGAAATGTTTTCAAAATAAATTTTTTTCACATCCTGAATAGTGTTTATGTAGAATGGAAGGAAAAAAGAAAATAAATAACTTTTCATTTCTTAAGAGATTCATTATTTTCTTAGTCATGTAAGAAACAACACTCAATAGGACTTTACAATACAAAAACTGAATATGTGGTAGCTAGAAGTTGTAATGCTAAAGTGTTGTGGGTGAAACTCACCCTCACAAACTATGGATTGAGTTTTACTAAAACGAAAATACTTTTTGATAACATAAGTTATATTGCCTTAATTAAAAACCCAACACATCATTATCATGCCAATGAAATAGATAAAATACACCATTTCATTTGGGTAACACACTTAAAGGATATATAATTTTATAATTTACTAAAATATAAGATCAACTTGGATACATTTTTACAAAACCTCTTACTTATGATAGATTTGAATACATTAACAGAACATAGGAATGATCAATGTAAATTATTCATTCATATCTACTTATTTTTTACCTATATCCTTAAATTAGGATGTTCCTTTTCATAGGGGTACTACATTTGTTTATGTTCTTTCCAAAACATTTTATTTTTATTAAATCTTCTTATTTTATAAAATTTCTAGTTTTATTAAAAAATTTATCATAATGAGTTTTCCAGACTCATTCTTTTTTATAAAATTTTTGAAGTCCGAATCATTAAAAAAGAATTTTCTAAACTAAAAAAAGGTTATAATGTATCTAGACATTGAGAATGTAATAAAAAATTATAGACTAATAAAATGTAATAAATTTTACAAAATCAGTTTTTCTAATAATATTTTTGAATCATATATTGTCATAAATTTTTTAGATTAAAAAACTATCATAATTTTTATTCTAATTTTTTTAATAAAGACTATCGTCATATATTTAGTTTAGAAAACCAATATGAAAAGGTTATTCATACTGATGGATTTCTTTTCTCAGAAAGGTACTCTTATATTCTATTATGTTTTTACACTATCTAATTATGTTATTTATTTAATTATTGTTTTTTTAATTTTAGTTTTATAAAAAAAATTCATTTACATTAAATTATTTTTTAATCTTTTCTCAATGAGATTCATTATTGTTCTGATAAATGTTTTAAAACCTTGAAAGTTTAAAAAAATATATAATTTTTTTATAAGTTATCTTAACCATTATATCATATTTTCTTTTTCTCAATCATTGATTTTTTTTATAGAGGATGAATCATTACACGTGATTCCTATATAAAGTAGGGTGGACCCAAGTCCCACATCAGTTGTCCTAGAAATTTTCTCCTGATTTGATCACCCCTTCATGTTTCTTAATCTAAAAGATAATGTTTTTTATCGATTGAAAGGTTTTAGTTCCAAATCTGATGGAAAACAATATGGCTTTTCAAAGTGGTATATTTTTATAGAAAGGTTGATAGAGAGATCCTTCTATGATAAATATGATTCAACACTGAAAAATATTATTTCTTTTCAAGGATGAAAGTTTGTTTGTATTGAGAAACCAGATAATGAATTTGATTTATTCAATCCTGATGTGGTTCATGAATTTTTGTATTTTTTTGTATTTTTATATAAATATGGAAAAGATAAATTTTAATTTAAGATATATAAAATGATATATAGTTGTTCATGTAATAAATGTTAATATGTTTTTGGAATACCTTCTTAAGGAGAAGAGTATTTCCCAGCATATCAGATGTTAGACTATCATGGTATATTTGATTATAGAAAATCTATTGATTCATTATTTTATGAATATGAAAAAATTATAAAAGTTTCTCATCACACTCCTAATAATTATTTTTTTACCTTTTGGATGAAAGGATTACTCAATTCAAGGAATGGGTGAAAATATAACTTAAATGTTTTAGATGTTTTCATATTGGACTTTTTGTTAAATAATAAGAATGATAGAAGTTGTCTAGTTTTCCCTTCTCACAGTTGACAACATCAAAACAATAATAATCAAATCCAACATCCAATGGTCAGAAATACTTATTTTTTTATTGATTTTGATAATCCTCTTTTCAAGGGGTGAGGTAGAACCCTTATAAGGCATGTAGGCATAAGTATTGCATGGCCCGTATGCCTTAGAGGAATTCATATCCTGTACGCCTAAAACATTGCATAAAACATAGACTAACAACTTGGAGATGCTCCTCCCTATATCTTCATCGTGAAATTATCTCTCCATCTTCGCATGGCCGTTTGTCTTGGCTTTCCCGTGAATACACATGCTTGTCCCAATGGAAGGTGACATTTCCTCTCATTCTTGCAATCCATTTAGCTTCTACTATGGTGAAAGATCTGTGTTCATCCTTCTTCTTGAGCTTGTTCCTTATAGGTTTTTTGGTTTGTATCAGCACTTAAGGTGGACAGAAGGCCTTGTGGTGGCCCGAAGGCCTTGAGGTGGCTTGAAGGACTAACTGACCTGAAGACCTGGGTGGCCCGAAGGCCTTAAAGGACTCGAGGACCAAATCAGTAGCCCGAAGGCCCAAATGGGGGAATAGTCTCAGCTGCTACAGTGCCAAATAGTACCTTCTACAACTCTCGCTACAGTTCCTTCTACAGTACTGCTATAGTACCTTCTAAGAACTGCTATAGTAACACAGAAATATGCCTCCACCTGGATTTGATCTCGGGTCTCCTGAATGCACATAAGGAGTCCTCACCAACCGGGTTTAGGATCTTGTGAATAATCAAATCCAATGTTATTTTGTTTCTTGATTTATAATGAAGATAGTTATTGAATGTATGAATGTTTTTATATTTTCCACCAAATCATATTTGATGACTAGAAAAATTTCTTTTATAAGTGATAATATGATGGACATGATGAGACTGGTTTTTTATAAAAAGTATAATTTTTTTGAGAAAATTGGTATTGTCTATTTGACGTAATATCCATAAAGAAAGTTAGATATATATGATAATAAAAAGAAAATAGAGGATGAGACCACCCCACCAAAGAAACAAAAGAAGAAAAATAAAGTTCATGATGAAGTTTTTTAAGACTATATGAAAATTAAAGATGATAAAAAGACCAGGGTTTTAGAGTTTAGAATCAATCCTACCCTGGATAAGGGATTAAAGATCTAGGATGGAAAAAATATTGAAAAAAAATCCAAGAAGAATAAGAAAAATAAATGTTCAATGTAAGCTCATATTTGTGAGAATTTTTGGAAAGGTGTTCAAAGAGCCTCAATAAAATTAGTTCTTCTAGTAATCCATATTGATCAATTAAACCTATAATTGGTATTATTATTTTAAGAAACTTAATTAGTTCATGTCAATGTTCCTTGTGTGTATGATAAAGGAAAAGGAAATGTTGTGGATAAATAATTGGTGTGAATAATTCAGTAAAATAAATTGAACCCACAAATGGCAAGAAAGTGATATCTAAGAAGTCTGAGGAAATTAGAGAGAAAACAAAAAGATGATCTTTGAGAGGATTTTTAAGAAGAAATTTTTGATAGAAAGAATTTTATGGAGATGAAAAGTAAAAAATAATAAGATGAGAAATATGGAGAATAAGTAGAATCTGAATAAATTGAAGAAGAAATATTAGAATAAGTTGAAGAAGTTGAAGAAGGATAAGATAAAGATGAACAAAGTGAAGATGATGATGAGGAAGAAACTCACCCTCATATAAATTAATCACACCATTCATCCACATCCTCATTATACATACCCTATAAGGCCGATAAAGAACATAATTAAGGAAATTTTGAAGATGAAAAATCCTCATCCGAAGAAAAAAAGAATCCTCATTAAAGAAAGAATAAAAAGATCAGAACCCTAAATAAATTAATGTAAAAGTTCAGAATCATAAGGATATTGAAATTATTTAATTATTTGATGATAATAAATATTAAAATGAATTTAGAATATCATTTCAATGTTAGATAAAAACAAATCCAAGAAAGTAGATATCAGAACTATTAGGATAAGATCTCCTTAATCGAATCCAAACCAATCCAAATATGATGGAACAATTGATCTATAAATATTTGATTATATTTTAAATTTATTAATAAGTATTGAAGAAAGGGTGCTATTATTTCAAGAAAATATGGATCAAAAATTGGAACCTCTAAAACTTTTAACAGAAACTTTTTATTCGAAATGAGGTGAAATTGAATGTTTCTCAATAATTTTTCCAGTATCATAAAATTTCATGAAATCAAATGGTTAAGCAGTCTCATAATGTTTATGTTGATATTTGGATGAATGAGGAACAATTTAATGTTATAATAGAGGTTTTGGTAGAATAATATATTTCTTTCAATGAGTGATCCCTCACTAGGCTAAAAAAGTGATGTTTGTGGAAGAGTTTCATGATTCCACTAATGATCATACCAGGAATTCTATTGTTTGAAGAATAAGATCTAATATGTGAATATTGAGATGACCAGACTCTGATCTATATAATTAAGACTTTTATTTTTCAATTATGAGAATAAAAATAACTCGAAGGAACTCAATAAAATAAATTCTTTGGATGAGAAATTTGAAAATATGGAGAAAGACTGTAAGGAGTTCAAAAATTTCAAAGCCTTTTCCAAGACACTAATTAAGAATGATTTATATTTTTTCTCTTTTGAACACTTTTTTTACTTGTTTTATAAAAATTTTGAAATAGTTTTTTAATGAATGAATTATTTTTTCAACCAAATCTGATTTGTCTAAATGTTATCCAATTTTGATTGGATAAATGTTCATTCATATTTTTTAATGGATGATTAGTTAATTCATTTTTTTGTTTCATATTTTTTATCCTTCTCTAATATTTAAGGAAATTATGAAATTTTTCCTATTCTTTTTGAAAATCACAAAAGGGGATAATTTTATAGAAATGTGGAGAAATCATTATATAGGGGTGAATTTTTTATATATGAGAATTTGTTATATTAAGGGAGAGAATATGATCCTTACAGGGAGAATAATACATAAGGAGAATAATAATTATAAAAAAATATCTTTTCTAATACTTCATTATATTAACAATCATATTAAAAAGAGTTATTAACTCATGGGGTGTTAATGTTTTAATAAATAACTATGAATACAAATTATTTAAAAGAAAAAGGAATGTAAATTTTTCAGGTTTATTTTCATGTAATTTTTTTGGTTTTTGCTTTCCAAAAAGGGTGATATTGTTGAGTTATAAGTTCTACTACTTACCTTTCAATTCCTTTAGTTTTTGAAAATCACAAACTCATTATTAAAAACATATTTACTAACTTTTTATGTCTTAATTTTTTGAATTTTTTTTATAGAAAAAAATTATCTTCTACCACAGATTGAATTAGTTCTTCAGAATTTCATGCATAAACTTATAAATCATCATTACAATTATCGAAATTATATTGTGTCTGATATATATTGGACTCACATTTATCAGATCAAGTGTTATACTTTCTATATTATTTATCATACTGACAAAGTCTTACCAATCTAATTGATATTAGTACCTATAATCATCAGACTAATACTCATAAAGATTATCGTAGTGACATTGTTAAGTAAGTGAATCAGACTGACTAAGTTTATAATAAGAATATAAAGACTTATTTATAATATAATAAAAATAATAAACATTGTGATGGAGTTTATCAATATATCATTGGTCATTCAGTTTCACCAAGTTGTAATGAGATTCCAAGTGTTAGGTGTCTGACACCATTATAAAATACATGGTAAAGATGACCATTGGAAGGATCCCTATAAATACCATGTCATTTGAAGAGTTTGGCGATGATTGATTCATTTGATAATTCTATCTTTTTGAGATCTCTGATGAAATTTTAGCATTAACAGCTTGTTATAAGTCTTTGTAATTGTTTATAATATTGTAGTTCTAAGGAATCCTTATCAGGGATGATTCCTTAAGAACTTTTTCTCTTGTATTCTATGTCTGATCATCGTAATGATTATGGGATTCTAAGGATAGGAATACGGAGAATCTGATCTATCGAATCAAGGGATTACAAGGATAATAAGATAGATATGACCATCATATAAAGCGATTCCGGGGATAGGAAGAAAAATCCCTTATGATATTCAAAATTATGGATTTCTTGGTAAGGAAAGACAGACTTTTCTATAAGTATATAATAGTGGAAACCATAATTATGGGTTATAGTATACCTTCATATTAATGATAAATGAGGTTTATATTTTAAGATCTTATAATTAATTCTAAAATTTTTTCTATTGTATTAACTATTTTTTATAAGTTTTTATTTTCATTGTAAAAATTTAACAGAAATATATTCATCAGACAAATCTTTCAATATATATTATTCTCATATTAACTCTGGATATGATAATAAACTAACCTTGATAAATTGGATCTATAAAAATTAAGATATTATATTATAATATAATTGAACTATTTTGTGGTTTTGATTCTATACCGTTGTTAATCAGATTGAGGGTTGAGTTTGATAAACTATATAAAGAGGATTTTGGTTTTAGTTAGTTTAAACTTCTTAAACTATGTTTTTAAACAAAAATCCACCCCTGTATGTATATTCATCTTGGCATATACTTACGATCTTAATCATTATTAAATATATAATTATCCTATAATATTATGGAATTAGATTCCCATGTATAAAATAAAGAAACAGATGCCATTGATGTAACTATAACTGTAACTCTAATTTTAGATGGACCCTCTTTGTTATTAGCTTAAACCTGGTCCCATGATTATAATGTTCTTGCATTCAAATTGTGGATATATAACATTAATCCCTATATTATCTGATGAACTAACCTTAAGTAATTTTCATCTTATTATACCACTAATACCTTTATATATCTCCATGGATCCACCTTCTTTAATGAAGGTATGTTATCTATATGAGGCCCCCTAACTAGGCAATTGATTTCAACATATTCCTTAAGACAATACCTAAATCCATATGAGACATACTAGAATATATGTTTTCAATGATTCGTATCCTACCACATTCATGGAAATAATTATTAATACTTCTACATGTACTAGTTAAATGTTTGTTCTATCCACATTGATAAAATATAATGGGATCTCCTTTTATTGGGGGCATAGATAAGACTAGGTCCAACCTATACTATCTATAAAACACTGTAATATATCTTCTATTCTCACTATCCTTTTATTTTAAAAAACACTAAAGACAACATGAGAGAGACCAACACTCAATCCCCCAAAGACTAGAGGAGGTCCCATGATTCAATCGTCTACTAGTCCATTCTCAATAGAGAGTGAATTATGAACCACATTTGAGTAAAATGTTGGAACAAAAAATCTCACCCAGAACCTCACCTCTAGTTTAAGGACTATTTTATATCTATATGAATTTTTAGACTCATTCTCTATCATTAATAGAATAAAAATAAATAACCTGAAAATTTTGATAGTATATACAATCACAAAATACATCACTTTACATATCCCCATAAAATCTAAAACTCAGTCTAACTTCAGGGACTCATGGAAGAAATACTAGAAAAGTGGTCTTCTAAGGCTTCTCATAAAAATCCCAAATGATTATTATCTTATACCATAACACGGAATCTATATCATGGCCTTTCTTTAAATCATATAGGTTACCAGTTTCTCATGTTGATAATTTGGTGTCGCTGCCTTCCTGAAGACACCGTTGGTCAAGGAAATATTTTCCACATTATATAGAGGGTATATTATACCTTATAAATATATAATATGATTCATTTGAAATTCTTTAGAAATGCACACCATGGTAATACCACCACTTATGTGCACCATCACCTCCCACTGGTATAATACTGAAGACCCGAAGTTAAATTAGTTAAGTTTTTTTGACCACTATAACAAGATTGTTCATCTAAAACCTCTAAAACATGTAGAGGTAAAATAGGTGATACTTATACCTCAATAACATCCACAATATTTAGCATCAGTGGAACCATGGTACATAATTGAGAATTAAATTTTTTAAATGCTTGAATAGAGTTTAATAAATGTCCTTAGTATCTTAAATATTAATAGAATTCGAGTAATTAATAAGTACACATTCAAACAATATCCCAGGGAAGCACGTTATGGGTCTATATAAAACCACTAGGAATTACCAAACACCATCTACCCATTTACTAATTCCATTCCACTTTTACATATATGTTAATCAAAGTCTCATATATAAAAAATATCTCATGATAAGGTTAAATTATTTATATTTCAACAATAATGAATTTAGTAAAATAGTGAATATATTATTTTTGAAATTTATTTAATTTAAACCTATATCAATCATATTATTACAAGTAGACAACATATTATAATATATAATTAATCTTCATTCATGATCCAACATGTTCTTTCCACTATAGTTAGAGGAAAATCCCATAAAACATTAATACACAATATCATTTTAAGAATATAATAACCTTCAACAATATATGTAATAGAATCAAACCCACCTACAAAACAACTTTAATACCCACTATAAAGGTCTTATCTAGAAATATTAATAGCTTTCTACCCAATCCCTAACCATCAAATACTTGTCCCACTATTTGGTAGTTAGTAAACAAATAGAGAATCATATATAATTTCATTTTATAATACCAAGGATTGATTAACCTAGTTTTATATAAAGTATCTCAAGGCCTCTTGTGTGTCTCCCCACACACAAGGATCTTTCTATATACAACAATGTCTTAGGACATTATATGGGGATACTGTAACCTATATACAAGGTGTCCATTATGAATGTTAATAGAATAAACAGAATTGAAAATTAATCAATAGAGGATAAACATTGTATAATCTAAGGAAGTGAGTAACAATATATTATTTATCAAAATAAAATACACAAGCAGTCATAGATCAGACTTAAAAGGATTACCATAGGAATTATACTAATATAGGTAATAAAAAATAATACAAGAATACAATAATAAAATATTCATGATATTAAAGAATCTTGGAACATTTCCTATCATTTCATAAAATCCCCAACCAACTCAATATGATCAGCAATCCAACATAGAGACCTTGGTATTTGGTGGGTCCTAAATAAGATAGTCTACATTCATAGTAGGGTTATTATATACGTTGTAAGTAATAGATCAAATAATACACCAATCACTCATCCTTATAATAAATAAACATGATATATTAGAGTGCTTATACTGACGGGAAAATATATATAATGATGAATACATACCATTCAGATAATCATGTGCTAATGAGGAAACCATGAACCAAGAACATAAATTATTTTTCTTGATTCTAGAAGGGTGTTCCATCAACGGTCATAAGTACATCATAGAGCATGGATGATATATTCACACTCTTGGTACGATCCCAAATCAAGTACTAAGTTATATCCCACATCGAGCAGTAGACTGTCCCATGTCACTTGGGGGAGGTCGCACATCATGTATCAAACCATGTCTCTTGCCACACCCTCTTAGTTGGATCTAGTAACATATCATGTATGATTCGTCCCCTTTCACTTATGGAAGGTCATATACAAATATAACAGGTCTAACCCTATGAATCATGGAATCCTCAATATTTAAGATTTCATTCGATCACAACAGCACCCACCCTCCTCTCACTCAAGATGTGGACACATCTTTTATTATCAAAATATAAATAAAAAAGTAGTAATAACCTTAATTAATCATTAAATGTAAAATGCTTATCCACATTTAAAATGGACAATACCAACATATATGAACACCATAAGGGAATTTCATAGTAATCTCCCAATCCATTCCCTCTATGTAAATCATATTAGTATTTTTGGTGAAATTAACACCTTTAAAATTGACTAAATTATTACCCAAGCCCATATTCAAACCCATTAGGTAACTAATGCTTTAAATTAGCCTTATTATCTCACTAGAATACCAATTACATAGGTATAGACTGGTAAATCTAGCCATGGAATGAGGTAATGTTTCACAATACCTAATCCATCACACATAAAAACCCTCTATATGGTAAATAAATCAAATTTATACCTATAATGAAACTTTGATACAAAAAACAATTACTCTTCCAAATCACACACATGCTTGAATGTCAAAGCATACAATCTAATATTAATGTCATAACTTTGTAACAAGTTCATTCCTTTAGTGTGAGGGATCACAACAATAAAGCCACACTCTTCAATTCAATACCAATTAAATTAATATCTAAAACCATCATCAAGCTTGTAGAATGATTAATTTTACTATTTAAACAATGAAAAAGTATAATATTGAGGAACATATGTTTCATGAACCAACCTGGGTTGACCTTGAACTGGTCACCTGAGCCAGTCTGCGAGATGGCCCGAAGGGCATTATCAATACCCATGGGATTGAAACTGGTGCCAGACATCAAAATTTAATCATTGGGAATGATTTGGCACATGAAAAAAAGAAAGGAAGATAAATTAAAACTGACGATAAAAATAAAACTAGTGGTGAAAAGAAAGTAAAACCGAACATACCTCCACGTGACCTTCCAGGTAACCTCCCAACCAAAGGCCAACCTTGCTATAATAATGAGAAACTCATCCAAGGAAACTTGAGCAAAGGAAACCTATAACTGAAATGATAAAATAGGCTTGAGCATTAAAAATGCTCAGTAGGGATTCCAAAAGAAACCATAGAATCCAACGTCTCCTTTCCCGAAATAATCCATTAACACAAGTTTGAAATAGAAGTATGAAATTAGTATTTTCACATTTTATGAAATAAGTAACATGTTTTTCTCATTTAATGTAAACCCAACACATGCTACAAACCATTTCTAAAATGATTTGTCATTTTATAAACAAAACCCAAAACTAAGTATACCAAAGCTAGGAAAAAGTAGAACAAGTAAATAATGCAAGATAGAAAATAAACTGGTACAACGAAATGTAAACAAGAAATAAAAATAATCCAGTAACCATGGGTGATACTAAATATCCCTAGAAGACCCCTGGAAATACTCAGTTTTAGAACCACCTATCTGCATAAGGTGAATCTACTAAGTCTATAATCAACTGGTTGCCCTATTATTGACCAATCCAGCGGCAAAGCCCGCTTGGCCTAACAACCAATCTAGTGGGTACCAACCAATCTAATCGGGTTTGATCAGCAACTGTCACTCGATCATCTAAAAGATTCTCTGGAACCCATGGTGGTTATAATAATATTGTGTAAGTAGGAAGGCCCTTGCATGCATGACTCATCTCACCGCACTTGCCTTTCCAAAACACAGATGCTTCCTGTGCATTCACCCATAATGGTTTACCCTAGACAGGAGCACCCCCAAACACACATTAAATCATTTCATGTTAAAAAAGTGCCAACCTTGCCATTACACCATTTAACAATTAAACCATTTCATAAAATGTTCAAAGTTTCCAATCGGGACTTTCGATATTTTTCGAAACAATACTTTTATAAACAACTATACATGCATATCACATTAGTTCCAAACATTTTTTTCGACGGCCAAAAAGACATCGCATCGAGCACATAGCATGAAAAACCATTTGAAATCACCTATCATCATTTTTCTTTAATGGAAATTACACTAATAAAAATAAAATATATAGTTCTAAAGATCATAAACCATATGCATGAGGCAACTGGGAAACTCAACCAATGTTTGGTTTGAAAACCCCAACAAAAACACACAACAAGTTAAAAACACACTTTTAAAACCACAAACACCCAAATCTCTCTTGAAATACCAAACACACACCAACACCATTTCCCAAAACAACAAACACCACTTTTACATAAATATGGCCAAATGGGCGTTTACACCATAAATTTACCAAAGAGTATCCAAGAACCCTTTTTAATCCAAGATGAAACACACAAAGCATATGAGAGTGCCAAATGGGCCCTTGATTTTTGAACACTCACACACCCCAAGCATTTCACAATTTCAAAAAATAGCCCTTAACCCTTTCAAACACACACTAAATCATATCCATAAAAATCCATCAAAAATTTAAAGTGATGATTAAATTATAAAACAAGCCAAACAATTTATCAACAATAATATAAACAACCCACCTAGTTTATAAATGGTTCTATCACAAGCTAACTAGTTTACGGACAAAATTTATAAACTCTCCAAACAAATTACACAAATCGGAAAACATAATAACAACTATTTTTAAAAACTATAAATAACTTGAAAACATAAAAGCATATTGACCAATTAATTTATAAAGGAATGAATCAAGTAAAAAAATTAATTAAAAACATGCAAGCATTATATGGACTCATACGGAAAGGAAAATGCGGATTCACCTACCTCAAATTTAGTGCGAATGAAGAAAAACCTCGACGAAATGTGGGACAACGCACAAAAGACATCTCTCCCACCCTTGACAATAAGAAAAAATGTCAGAAACAAACCCAAGACATTAGAGTTTAACTAAATGAAGGAAAACCCATAAAGAAAGATGAAATAAAAATCATCAGAGATACTGGTGGGGGAGGAGGTGGTTGCTGACAAAGTAGAGGGCGAGGCTAGTGGGGTCCTGAGAAAAAAGGGTAGGGGTAGTCGGCTGGAGTGAGGGAGACCGAGGGTGGAGGGCTGGAGGCGGCCTTGGTAGGTCGGGTGGATGGAGACACTTGCTAGCTTAGAGATAAAAGGCTCAACTCCACAAATGCATCCTCAGATCGTTCCATGGATTGGAACGAGACTGACCCCCACTTTCCCAACACATCTGAACTCACACACAGGCTACTCCTTCCCATACTGCTGTCCTCTTCGATGCTCTGGCTCACAATCAGAGAAACCACATCATTCTGCTCATCATCCCACACAATATCTCTACCTCCACATCCATTAACACCCATGAGTCAGCCACCAGCAAGTAAACAAGCATCAAAGAACCCACCCTCAATGGAAGGAAACCTGAAACAAAAAACATAAATGTGAACACCCTTTTCTGCAATTTCTTATTGATAACAAGGAACAATATCCACATCCCGAGCCAGGAGAGGTAGACTAGAAGCAATGAATCAAATATACTTAGGTCTAATTAGGAGGAAACAAAGTTTGAGAACAAACACTTGGAGAAAGTAAAGGAGCACATGACCCACCATATTCACTTTCCATTACTGGCTCAAAGATCCATACTCTATATTCTACAATGATGTGTGGAGGAGGAATACCAGGGTGGGGCTGGGCAAGGGGACAAGGGGAGGATGGAACAGTGAGGTCAGTATGTGGGGATGAGGTTAGGTTTCCAAACAAAGGGACTAGGGTGTGGTGGTCTATTGTAGTGCGTTGGCGAGGGAGGGAAATACTGGACGGTGAAGGGGGGTGTGGCCACGGATGGTGGAGGCCCAGGCTGCTGGGTGCAGCTACGAGGCTGAAGCGTGGAGGTGGTGAGGCTTCAGGCACCGCAAAAAAGGAATCATGAGTTTGGGAGTGAGGGGTGGTGAGGACATGCGGTGGATGAGGCTGGGTAGGGAACAGGGAGGGGAGGCGGAGAATCACAGGGGGGTGCGGGGTCTTCTGGAGCC
Organism: Viscum album; assembly: GCA_963277665.1. Lineage (NCBI taxonomy): Eukaryota > Viridiplantae > Streptophyta > Magnoliopsida > Santalales > Viscaceae > Viscum > Viscum album. Next base: position 1,344,443,813 of record OY728148.1, on the reverse strand, counting down.
GGCGCGACATGGGGTCTATTGGTGGTCGGATCGTGGCACGGGGAGCGGGGTGGCTGTAGGAAGGTGAAGCTGACTGGGGCTCTGCACATGGAAACGCAGGGGGGGGGGGGCTGGATCGCAATGGGGAAGGGAGGGGTTGACATGATTTACGATTAGGGGGGTTCTTCTATTTTTTTCATTTCATAAAAACATTATTATTACAATAATAATAATAATACAAATGATAATAATAATAATAATAATAATAATAATCTATAAAGAATTATAATATAATTAATAATTTTTTGTTTCTTAATAATAATTATTATAATAATAAAAATAACAACATAATATTATTGTTATTATCTAACATTCTTTTCTTTGAAATTTTAATCTGCTTATTTATTTTATTCTGAAAACCGAGTCACCACATGCTCGGCGTACAACTTAATAAACCACACGAAAGTTTCATGCTTCAACCCAGAACACTTGGGAATCTACACAAACACCTGGGGCGATTGCATGGCTACCACCCACCGTACGGTGACTATGCACCGATCCGAAACCCGCTAAAATATTAAATGCCAAATTTTTCTTAATCTGCGATCTTGCCCAGATCTTGGCGCAAGGACTTGGAGCCATGAATTAGTAAAATAAAAATAAATCAAAAACTCGGGGTGTGATAATTCTCCCCATCATAGACACTTTCTACCCCTAGAAATTCACATGGCTAATCAATAAACAAAACAAGGATTCATGCCCGACTAGGTCTGAAATAAAACAAAACATAAGAGAACTGGAGAGCATGAGAGGGTTCTCCCCACCACAAGAACTCAACTAATGTGGAAATTTAACACCCATACATACCACCCCTAAAATGGGGTGATGTGGGAACTCCCAACCGATCGAAACAAACTTCTATTGCACGAGAAAACAACACATCTTATGAAACATGAAACCCTCGACTCAGACCAAAGAAAGCTCAAACACTCGAGAAAAACCTCCTAGCAGAACTTAACTCAAACATTAAACCCAAGAATAACCACAAAAATCTGATCTTCTATAGGAACTTACATATTTGAACGATCGCAGATAAACCAAAATTGACCCATACAAGGCCCGAACACACTTTTAAGAAAATGAGCGATTCAAAAAAACACAATCAGACAACTGAAACTGTTTGGATTACAATAGAAAAAGTTAATCATAAATTAACAACGAAAAAATGAACCCACCAAGACGTAAAAAATTTAACCTAAAAACAAACAAGAACGAAAAGACTTCAAATGTTCCACTACCAACACATAACACCAAACCTGAACTGAGACTTTACACCCCCGGAAATGCCTGACTGCACACGAGTTTCACCCCAAGACCTGGGGTTGGGGCTCTGATGGCCGAAGCATCTCCTGCCATGTAGTCACAAACTGTAATTTCTCTGATCACAGGGACTTATTTAGGAGAAACTTCCTGTAAAACTTTTCTAGATGACCTAGACACCCACAATAATGACACATCTTCGAAGGGATGCGACATGACAACTTCACATGCCCAAACCAGCCACACTGGTGGCACACCACTGAACGGTCTGATGAACTAGAATCCAGAACCACTAAAGAGGGATCTTTAAGAAATATTCCCTCTGGAATACCCTTCTCACTATATGGGGAACCTTCGCAAGAAACTGGATACCCTATATTTCCAACCATCTGCACTCTGGAGACCAACTCAGCTAAAAATTCTTCATCAACCAACTTCTCAAAACGATGGTCCCTAGATGGGAGGACCCACTCCTTATCTCTAGAAAAGGACCCCTGATGAAGAGAGAAGTCTCCATCAAGTCCTGTGATGTTTCCTCTGAAGAAAAAGACACAAGATCCATGAAATGGTCAACATATGCCTTCACCGTCCACTGGCCTTGTGGAATACGCATGAGATCTTCCTTTTTCATTGTTATCACCTCTCCAGGTATAAACCATCAGACGAAGACGGATTTAAAGGCATCCTATATCATCTCAACTTACAGTGATGGTGGGGCGACCAACTCACATTCTTCTAAATTTGGACCTTAAAACAAACCCAAAATAGCATGCACTCTGATAGCTTCAGGAGTTCCCAAAACCCTGAAGACATGCTCGACCTCTTCAAGCCACTTTGCTGCCTCTAACAGACCCTGTTCACCGTGAAGGATAGGCAATGTCTGAGAAGGAACAAAAATTGGTCCTAAATTATCAGAAATCTTGGGGACCTTTCTAGGAGCATTTTCTGAACAACATATAAAACACAGAACCAAAACCAATATCATGGTGAAGCAATATCAATGAAAACGCTTTCATTAAGAAACAGCCAGCTTAAAACCCAAAAAAATACAAATAGAATCCAATTTTTTTCATTTTAAATTTAAAAAATGACTTTCTTCTAGGAAAATTTCCAAATACCAAACCCACTTTTCAAACCAAATCCTATTTTTCCAAAAATAATTTTCCTTTTTTTAAATAACTTTAGAAAAACAAGGTCAAGCCTTTAATTCCTAGTGCACAACCCAATAATCCCATGAACCGTTGCACATGTCTTCTTCCACTTTCATCCATACAGACCAACACGCACTTCCCATGAATTCCCTCACACGTGAAAACATTCATAAAAAGTACCCGAGGTTACACAAAAACCATATCTATACAAGTTCCAAGCAACCACCGGATTTTTAGACCAAGAGATTTCAGTTTTAAAAATCCCTTTCAAAATTTAAATCCATTTAAAAGAAATCGTTCTAATTTCAAAACCCCTTTTTCATTTTTAAAATTGCACTTACATCCACAAGAACCTAGACAACACACAAATTGCGTCAAATTACCGAAGTGAGGGACTAGTAGTCATGCTTAACCTGGTGACATGGTAGTGGGCCATGCCCCAAGTATGCTCCAAAAACTATGAGGAAGTTAATCTGTGTACTCGGACTCCACATGAGTCACTAATCCATGTGAAATCATGATGTGACATTGACTTTACTTTTTTTCATACTTCAATCAAAAACAAACCAGAACAAAACAAGAATTCAACTCCCAGACTACCCCTGGTGACTCGAGGTTCTGAACGGGTGAGGGTTCATGACGCCCTTCCCACAACTACCTCTCGAGTCCCGACTGTCCTAATCTCCATCTACCAGACACCTCAATTAAAAAGGGCCTCCTTTGATGCCATTTTTTCACGAACGAAATAGGGTCGACCCTGAACCGATCACCCAGGCCGATCTGCGACATGGCCCAAAGGGCGTTCCCGATCCCCACAGGTTGGAAACTAGTGTCGGGCATCAAAATGTAATCATTGGGATTGATTTTTCCAATGAAAAAAAAGAAAGATATATAAATAAAAATTGATGATAAAAATAAAACTAGTGGTGAAATGAAAGTAAATCCAAACATACCTCCACGTGACCTTCCAGGTCACCTCCCAACCAAAGGCCGACCGTTATCTAATAACAAGCAACTCAGCCAAGGAAACCTGAGAAAAGGAAACCTGAAACTAAAATGATAAAATATGCATGATCATTAAAAATTCTCAGTAGGGATGCCAAAATAAACCACAGAATACAACGTCTCCTTTCCCAAAACAATCCATTAATAAATGTTTCAAATACAAGTATGAAAGTAGGCTTTTCACATTTTAAGAAATAAGTAACAAGTTTTTTACATTTAAAGTAAACCCAACACATGCTACATACCACTTCCAAAATCATTTGTCATTTTATAAACTAAACCCAAAACAATGTATACAAAATATAGGATAAATTAGAACAAGTAAACAATGAAAGTCGGAAAATAAATCAGTACAACGAAAATTAAACAAGAAATAAAAATAATCTAGTAACCATGGGTGATCATAAACATCCCTAGAAGACCCCTGGACATACTTGGTTTCAGAACCACCTAACGGTGTACGATGAAGCTCCTAAGTCTATAACCAACTGGCCCCCCTATAACTGACAAATCCAGTGAAAAATCCTTCCTGGCCAAACGAAAAATCCAGGGGGTACCAATCCATCTAATTGGGGTTGATCAACAACCATCACTCGATCATATAAAATATACCCGAGAACCCATGGTAATTATAATAATATTGTTTAGGTAGGAAGGCCCTCACACTCATGACTCATCTCACCACACTTTCTGTCCCCAAATGTGGACGCTTCCTGTTCATTCACCCATAAAGGGTTACCCTAGACAAAAGCTCCCCCAAATACACATTCAATCATTTCACATGAACAATGTTCTAATTAGACTGTCACACAATTTAATATTTGAACCATTTCATAAAATTTTCAAAGTTTCCAATCGGGCCTTTCAATATTTTTCAAAACCATACTTTTATAAACAACCTGAAATGCATATCACATTAGTTCAAAACATTTTTTTTCAACAGCCAAAAATACATCGCATCGAGCACATAGCGTGAAAAACTAGTTGAAAGCACCTATCATCATTTTTCTTTCATGGAAATTACTCTCATAAAAATAAACAATATATTTCTAAAGATCATAAACCCTATGAAAGATCCAACCAGGTAACTCAACCAATGTTTGGTGTGAAAAACCCAACAAAAATACAGGACATGTTAAAAACCAAATTTTAAAACCATACACACCCAAATCGCTCTTGAAAGACCAAACACACACCAACACCATTTCCCAAAACAACAAACATCACTTTTACATAAATATTGCCAAATGGGAGTTTACACTATAAATTTACCAAGAGTGTCCAAGAACCCTTTTTAAGCCAAGAAAAAACACAAAAAGCCTATGAAAGTGCCATATGGTCCCTTGAGTTTCGAACACACACACAACCCAGGCATTTCACAATTTCAAAAAAAATCCCTTAACCCATTCAAACACACACTAAATAATTTCCATAAAAATCCATAAAAGCTTTAATGTGATGATGACTTTATAAAATAATCCAATCAATTCATTGACAACTATATAAACAATCCAACCCGTTTATAATTAGTTCTATCACTAGATAACTTGTTTATGAACAAAATTTATAAAACGGTAAAACAAATTACACAAACCATAAAACACAGTAACAATTATTTTTAACAAAGCTAACTAACTTGAAAACATAAAAGCATATTGACCAATTAATTTTAATAGGCACAAATCAATTAAAAGAATTAATTAAAAACATACAACATTATATGGACTCATTCAGAATGGAAAATGAGGATTCACCTACCTCAAATCTAGTGGGGATGGAGGAAAACCTCGAGGAAAGATGGGAAAATTCCCCTGAAACATCTCTCCAACCAATGATAATAAGAAAAAAAATGTGCAAAAAAAACCCAAGACATTAGGGTTTAACTAAATGATGGAAAATCCCTAAAAAATATGAAATAAAAATCATTAGAGATACCGGTGAGGGAGGCGGAAGCTACTGCTGAAGCGGAGGGTGAGGTTGGAGGGGTTCGGAGCAAGGAGGGTAGGGGGTAGGGAGTAGTCGGCCGAAGTGAGGGCGACTAGAGGTGGAGGGCTGGAGGTGGGCTTTCTAGGTTGGGTGGCCGGAGACACTCGATTTCATAGAGAGAAAAGTCTCAGCTCCACAAATGCATCCTCAGATCATTCCATGGCTCAGAACAAGACTGACCCCTACTTTCCTAATGCATCTGAAATCACACACAGGTTGCTCCTTCCCATACTGCTATCCTCTTCGATGGTCCAACTCACAATCAAATAAACCACATCATTCTACTCATCATCCCCACAAAATCTCTCCGCCTCCACATCCCTTTACACCCATGAGTTAGCCACCATCCAGTAAACTTGAATCAAAGAACTCACCCGGAATAGAAAACATCAATGTGGACAACCTTTTCTATAATTTCTTATTGATAACTAGGCCCAATATCTACATCTTGAGCCAAGATAGGTAGACTTTTAGCACTGAAGAAAAGATAATTGGGCCCAATTAGGAGGACATAGAGTTTGAGAACAAACACTGGGAGATAGTAAAGGAGTGCATGACCCACCATCTTCGCATTACATTACCGTCTCAAAGTCCCGGACTCCATATTCTACAAAGATGTGTGAAGGAGGAATTCCATGGTGAGGATGGGCGAGGGGACAAGGGGAGGCTGGAACAGTGTGGTCAGGATGTGGGGACGAGGGTCGGCTGCCAGACAAAGGGCCTAGGGAGCGGCGACCTGCTGGAGTGTGTCAGTGAGGGAGGGAAACACTGGATGGTGTAGGGGGTGTGACTGTGGATGGTGGAGGCCTAGGCTGCTGGGTACCACTGTGAAATGCGCGGAGGTTTTGAGGCTGCGGGCGCCACACAGAATGAGGCTTGGGTGCGGGGAAGTGAGGACCTGCGGCGGATGAGGTTGGGTAAGGAACGGGGAGGGGAGGAAGTGAATCACAGGGGGGTGCGGGGTCTGCTGGAGCTGGCACGACAAGGGGTCTACTAGAGGTCGGATCACATCACATGGAGCGGGGTGGCTGCAATAGGGTAAAGCTGATCGGGGTGCTGCACATGGAACCGAGGGGGGGGGGGATGGATCGTGATGGGGAATAGAGTGGTTTATGGGACATAGGGTTGGGGGGTTCTTATCTTTTTTTTCATTCTATAAAAATATTATTATTACATTAATAAAAATTATACAAATAATAATAAAAAAAATCATCATCTATAAAGAATTATAATATCATTAATCATTTTATGTTTCTTAAAAATAATTATTATAATATTAAAAATAACAACATAATATTATTTTTATTATCTAACATTATTTTCATTTAAATTTTAATATGTTTTATTATTTTATAATGAAAACCGGGTCATCGTGCGCTCGTCGTATGACGTAATAAACCACACACAAGTTGCATGACTCAACCTAGACCACTTGGGAATCTGCACAAACACCTGGGGAGATCATGTGGTGACCTCCCACCATGGGATGACTGCACACGGATCTGAAACATGATAAAATATTAAATGCCAATTTTTTTTTAATCCGAGACCCTGTCCGGACCTTTGCACGAGGACTCGTGGCCATGAATCGGTAAAATAAAAATAAATCAAAAACTAGGGGTGTGTAAATAGGACTTTGATTTCATTAGACATACCTAGACAGAACTCGCATGAAGAGAAACATTTCAAATGGTAAAGGGGGGAAGCATGGAGGATCCTTAGAACTATAATATAGATAAACATTATGGTGAATCCTAGTGAGGTTCAAAAGATGAAGAGACAAAGGAAATAAAGGTTCCTTGGGTGAAATTGTGGGTCTAACCCTAGAAACACTCAAGGACCACTAGGTACTAACCCCACCATGAACGGGTACCAAATGGACCTATTAGGTACCCAACACTACCTCACCAGGTGAATCATGGGGATGTATCCCGTACTGGGCTAGTTCTCAGCCTACTAGGTTCCCAATCCCAACTGACCAAGTACCACATACCCTCCTATTTTCTTTTTTCATAGTGAGGTCCATGTACCATTCTTCATCATTATTTTTGTAAATTATTAATACTAATTTTTTTTTCCAAATATCCAAAAATAAAGACATTAACCACATTAACAGTCCTTTAATTCATACATAAAATTTGAGGGTAGTTACAATCCTTATTAGCATCCATTATTATTTATATTTTTGTTCTAGTAGGTATATTACCAAGATGGCCTTTTCATGCTCATACAATTGGATTGTAGAAAATATTTTCTTAGGAAAATTTATCTATTTATCTTACATATATGTAATTGATGATAAAATAAAGGATATTGGTCAATTTTTGTATAAATAACTCAATATAGTGTTTGTACTTCACTGAAGATATTATTCTCTCTATGCAATTTTTTTATAACTTCATTCAATTATTATAACACCGCCATAATGATTCAGAATCAATCATTCTTCATGTTTAGTATCATTTTTGGATAATCATTTCTTTATTCATCACATTAGGGGTTTTTAGATTCCTCTAATTTCTAGAAATATAGTAAAACATGAAATGTTTCAAAGAACATTTTCATGAATATACTATTAAAAAATTTATAAATAAATTTATTCAATAATAATATTTATTAAAAAATATTTAATATACCATAAATTTTAATGCTTATAATTCATCCATGGTAATTTTATTTTTGTTTTGTGACTAAATCATTAATAAAAATGAATATTGCATAGATTCAAACTATAGGGAACCATAACTCATAAAAATATGTTATATAATTTCTTCAAAAAAACTATAATAATGTTATAAAAATATGTATCCCAGAACCATAAGGTAAAGAGGATTACATGAATATTTATATAATAAAAATATTTAAATACATAAATATTAAAAATTTATTTATTTATACATACATGTTTTACTATAAACACTCATAGATCTGTTAATTTGTTTTAGTCCCTAATGATATATGTCTATTCGAAATGGTGTGGTAAAATCCCAGTAAGGGTGTAATCAAAACCAAAAAATGATGAGAATAATAAAAAGGATATATCAAATTATCATTTTAATTATCAAGTGATCCTAAAATATGAGAAATAAAATTTATATCAATTTAAAATGAATTAAAAATACAGAGATCATAGCCTTGTGGAACAAATATAAAACATATCATTTTAGACGCATGTAAATGAACACTTTTAATATGTCGTTGAATTTTATGCTAGGAATTATTCCCATGAAACATACAAATCATCTCATAAAATATTAGAATTATTAAATTAATCTATAAGTTTTATAATTTTAGGACCACTTTTTATATGATAACGCATAAATTTACTTTCATTATCAATGTAAATGTATTATGCATCCCTTATGATAACCTTTATAAATGAAATGGTTTACATAAAAATTCCTTATATTATAATAAAAACATAGGTAATGAAAGATCATTTATGTAAACAAAATAAGAATATACATAAGTTTAAAATACATCCAATATATTAAATATATATTCCATATAATATTCTATAAAAAATAAGATAAAATTCGTAAATAAATGGAAAATAATAAAGGAGTCAAAAATCAATTCATATATATAATTTTAAAGGAGTGAATTTATTTTAAATAATTCCAAGTATAATAAAGAGAATAGTATATCAACTATAAATATAGGAGAAATAAGAAATTTTAAAAAAATATAATATATAAAAAACCATAAAATTAGGTAAATAGAAAATAGAGAACATGAACAATAAGATGATAGAGTGAATGTTAAACAATATACCTCAAATCCTGACATTCCCTAAGATGCACCTTAAAATTTAAATATAATTAAATTTTATTTATTAGAAAATTATTCTATAAAATTATTATTCTTTATTTCATATATTATTATTTATTTATGTTAAATAATTGGTTACTCATTATATATATGTTGTTCATGGGGGATGTCTAGAGAGGCATATTTCATGGTTCCAAAATGTATTGTTTCAATAAATTTGGATGTTCTTATTTTTTTAATGAGTTCATAAAATCAAAAGGTTTATAGATATCATATTTATAGAATTCCAAGAGTTCAAAAATTCCATGGTTGTTTAATAATAGATCTAAATAAAAATCCATAAATGAATCAAATTTGTAATATTTTATTTTAGGTAGTTTCCCTCACTATAGTAACTTATTTTCATATAATTATTTTCATTCGACATTTATCATTGTTAAATATAAATACGGATGTAAATTTTAATTATTTTCATTGTTAAATATAAATAAAATATTTAAATCCATCCATGAAGTTATGTGATATATATTAAACAAAATTATCCAAGTTGGTGCTTTGAACTAACCATTGTATTGATAATTTTATATGGGATACACAAATAAAAATAAATATTTATTTTATATTTTATAAAAAAAATTTAGAAAAAATTATTTTTATTCTATCATATTAGGAAATTTGATAATTATATTTTGTCAAAATATATATGAAATAAAAACTTAAGAAGTTGTATAGAATAACAATACAACTTAATTTAAAGGAGTTTTTTTGGGGCTATTCATTTAGATACATGAGTTGTTGTAAGAACAGAAGATCCAAAAAATGGATAATAGAGTTAAGAAAAAAATTGGATTTTTTTTTTCATTTCAATTATAATTATATGTCAGTTAAAATAAGGTGGTGTTTAAGGTTGGTAAAGGTGAATAGGGTTTTTTTAGAAAAACATGAATAAGAAATAGTTTTTCCTTAAGATAATGACTAGTATTTAATATTATTTCCAAGAATAATATGTTAGCATGGTATTTCCAACCCCATATATATACAGAACATTCATTAATAAATTATGATGTTTTCTATTTGATATTTAACATATTATATAACATCTATTTCCTTATATCATAATTCTAGTTAGTATTTAAATTTTAATTAATAATTTAATATTTTAACATTTACCAAACTTTTAAATCTTGATTCAAAAAATACACATATTCTTAACAAAATGAATTTCTAGGAACATAAATAAAATTTCATTCATTAGGAACACATTTTATTTTGAAAAAATTACATCAAAACACACACTATAATCATACGAAAAAAAGTAGTTAAAACTCAACACATTTTAACATTAGATATTATTTTTTGTGAAATATTTTTAAAAACACATATCATGTGTTATAAAAATATAATTAAAATAATATAATCTTCTATAACATGTGTTTTTTAATTTTTATAAAATTTTAAAAAATAATTTTACATGTATCTATAAGTCAATAATTTTTAACATATGTAATGCATCTGATTAATTTCACTTATTATGCATGAAATATATATCTATTTTGATATATAATATACAAGGAAAGACTTAAATTATAAAATAATATCACTCATTAATTTATGGACTATACATCATACTCAATATATTTATTCATCCATTTATAAGTAAACAATATTATAATTTTAGTCAATCAAATATTTGAATAAAAATATATCTTGTAATGCAATTTGTATCCAATCATGTTCCTAACTAAATTCCTAAATCCATTACCTTTAGATTTCATTGACACAATGTTACATCAACGAAATAACAGAAACCTAAACAAAAAAAAAGAGGTCATATAGATACTATCTAAAAGGATCATGAAAAAATAGAGGAATGAAATCCATGATTAAAATAATGACATCATGTAAAAAATAAAAATAAAAGATAAATGTTATCATTAAAAAACATCCAATTTTCACAATAATAAATCATTCAATGTCCTTGGTATTATCTCAAGGGTAAGAAATATGAAAATTTTCCTGCCCAATGTAAAATGATATTTTTTCTATTATCTTCATTAATTAATTTCCAAATTAAATCATCAGAAATATATTAGGATCAAAACGAACCATAAATTATATTACTCAGTGAAATTAAATAATTGAGGGTTATAAAAGGTAGGGATTTATGTAAATTTAACATTAAACAAATAGATTTTATTTATAGAAATAATTTGACACAAGCTTATATCCCCCTATTAAAAATAATAATGATTATAATTAGAAAAACTAAATCATTATCATAATTATGATTGAATAAAAAGTTATAATTTGAAAATTTCATATCAAAATAATTAACATCATCATGGAATAGTTACCTAATATAATCATCAAATTTTCAAACAGAAATACTTAATAAATGATCTAATAGATTTATATATGAAATAGAGTCACTATAAATTTTATATGAAGATAATATATTTTATGGATATAAACAAATTATTCATATCATTGTCACTAAAATAATTAAAGATTAAAACTAAATGACAGTCATGTTTGTGTGGGGGATTCATTGGGTGATATATTTTTTAGATTGATTACATTTAGTCAAAATAACAGATCATACTTTCAATAATTTCATATAAAAGATTAATTTCAAAACTATATATTAAAAATAATGGAATCAAAATTTCTAACTGTAAACAAAACAAAAAAATGGACTATTATTAATCAAAATACAAATTACATAACTCTTAATAAAAAAATAGAGTTTAACGAATATGATTAAAAACAATAAATACATTATTCCATATGCTACATCCCCGAAATCTGAAATAATATGATGTATAGATAATTTATAAGAACATGCTAATGAAATATTTTTATAGTATATCTAAACATTCAAAACTTATTTAACTTTTATTCAGGAATTGAAAAGAAAATAATTATATATGATTACAAATGAGAATTGTAAAAAATAATAATGATACACCTTATTCAAATACATCATAATCTAACCCCATTATTTATTAAACCATTTAAGATACTCCTAAATCGAAGATCCATTGAGTTTGATAGAGCCCACTCAATATGTTCATAATTGAAAAAAAACAAGAATCATAATAAAATTATCATGTATTTTTTAAATTGAATTGATAGATACAAATATATAAAATAAATTTATGTTCATGGGGGAGAACAGGGGAGTGGTTGATTGATAAGAATAAATATTCATTGTATCAGTGCCCATAACCCATTTTTATACATAGAGACTAGGAATGTATTTTGGTATTTATCTACTCATTTTGGAAAAAACGAGATATTCATGATTTTACCAAGAAATTGGAGAAATGTAGTATTCATATAAAAATCATGTGTAGTTATCCAAATAAGACCCCTAATAATTTTCATTACAAAGTTCTTATATAAAAAATATAATAAAATACTTTCTCCATGTAATATAATTGTAAAATAAACAATAGTATTTTCATTATTATATAAATTATATATGTGACTAATTTCAAATAAATTGTAACAACCGGAATCCGGAGCCCCTCCACTGGTGCCCAGTACCCAGTTCGCCACATGACCTCAAGCGCATTTCCCTAAACGCCAGAGGCTTCCGACTAGTAGCGAGGGCCTTGGTGAGTCGGTGGGGAAAATATGCTCTCATTTGGTAAAGTATACAACGGAATAACAACCATACATAATAACAGAAACAATAAACAGCATACAACAACTGAACTGAACAGCGGAAGCAATGTATTAAATAATAATGATGCAACATTGTACATATGTCTATGGAAAGAAACAAACAAACCGACGTGCTGAAATACAACTGAAAACGAAGTGCACGAGAAAAACAAGTAAACTCCTCAGCATCGCAAGCCATGGATCAGTCCCATGCTCTCCAACTCCAGTGCAATCAAGAACCTGATGTAGAAGGGCGCTTGCCCTAATCTATCCCTACAACAACATAATCTGCTTGGGCCCAAAAGCATCGACCAAACAGGGTGTGAGACAAAGTCCCAGTAGGAAACCACCCAAATATTTATGTCTAACAGTCAATGAATACATGGAAAGTAAAGTACAAAAACAGTAAATATGAAAAATACACAACAGTCATCGTCCACAGTTCTAGCATATAAAGTGCACAAGAAAACAACCAGTAAAAAGAAGAAAACAGGTAACCCTCTGGGTAGCTCTCACAGCCTAACCCCTATAGTTCAACCTACAAGTACTAGAAAACCTCTAAGAGGCACACATAGTCTCACCCATCTGGTTCAGCAAAGAAATAGACTCCCTGAGAAAGCACTCACCATCAATTCCCCCTATAGTCTCGTATTGTGCTAAAGGATCTCTGGGGAAGCACTCAACGTCTCATTCCCCCTGTGGCCCACGTTGAGGAACTACAGACTCTCTAAGGAAGAACTCATCATCAATCCCCCTATGGTCTCGCATTGTATTAAAAGACACTCTGGAGAAGCCCTTACGTCCATTCTCCCTATGGTCTACTACACTAGGTTCTCACAGTCCTGTGTGGAAATAAACATGCTCAGCGTGCGTGCATTGTCCAAGTAAACCTCAAGAACTACTTGTCTATAATTATAAGGCACAGTAGTATAACAAATCAACAGTTCCACTATCCTACAACTAGGAATGGAAACCGGAAAAACTCCAAACAAGTAAAAAAAACATGGAAAACATCCAGAGTATAGTAAAAACTACCATAATCACAGGAAACACATCTACTCTAGCAATCAAGAAAAGTAGGCAATACGACAAGGAAAAAACAGGAACATGCAATACCCCGTTCAAGGTTATTGGTGGAATTTTCCCAAAATACCCATCGACTTCTTACAGAAAGGCACAAACCACCTACCTTGATCCTGGGAGAATGTTATACTTGAACTACGACAACTGATTCTCCCTAGAAAGTCATAGATCTGAGAAAATGCACAAAATGTTCAACCGTAGATAACTTGAGAAGGAAGAACACTTGGAAAACAAGGCTCAAGAAGAAGGAAGAACTCACCGTTGTTCTTCTAACGCAATTGAACGTGATCGAATCGGAAAACGGACAGAGAGTCGGGGGCTCGAGAAAAATCTGGACGTACAGGTCACTCTCGAACGAAGAACCGGGAGAAGGGGTGTGTTCGGTCCGCCAGGCGCGACCCCGGTGCGTTTAGTGAATAAAATAAAAGTACACGACTTTTAGTTATAGAGAACATGGCGTGTACTAGGTTTTTCCATACTCCGCCAAAATCGGCCTCCACGTCACCCCTACACACCGTGTGTGTGGCCCGGGCACGACCAGCACATGGCTTCGAGCCGGAGAAGAGTACACGGCATGTACTCAGAAAGTACATGGCGTGTACTTCAAAATTTTCCAGAAACATCATTTTCCTAAAAATTACAGAAAAAGGAAATGTGTACCTGAAACAAAGATCTAGGTTCTTACAAACTTCCCCTCTTAGAAAAATATGTCCCCGAATTTCCCTAGCGAGGCGTAGAAGATGAAGCCTCGAACAGCTCCGGCCACTGCGATCATACATTGGCCTCCCTCTCTCAGGTCTCGTCTTGTACTCACCCATGCTGCCATAGAACCTGTACAAGAGGCACATACCACCCACAGAGAACCTTTGTACTGCGATCGAAAATCCAGATGGGATGCTCTTCAAATGATGCATCCGCTTCGAGCTCAACCTCCTCCGACTGAAAGACATGAGACGGGTCTGAAAAGTAACGTCGGAGCTGAGAGACGTGGAAGAAGTAGTGCATGGCCATGTACCTCTAAGGTACCCGCAACCGATAGGCGACCGAAAAAACTCTCTCCAAAACCTCAAACGGCCCGACGTACCACGGTGAAAGCTTACCCTATCTCGAATCCTCTTGTGTCCCAGCCTCGGTGCGACACGCAGGAAAACCTGATCCCTGACCTCGAACTCTAGAGGTCTTCTCCGCTGATCAGCATAAGACTTCTGTCGAGACTGTTCTATAGCCATCATCTTCTGAATCAACTCTATCTGCTCAAAGGTCTCCTGAACAAGACAAGGTCCCAACAAAGCTGCCTCTCCTGCCTCCATCCAGCATAAGGGTGATTGGCATTGCCTACCGTACAAAGCCTCGTATGGTGCCATCTGAATGGTTGCCTGGAAATTGTTGTTTTAGGTTAACTCCACAAGAGGGATATGCTTCTCCCAAGAACCGCAAAAGTCTAGGATTCAATCTTGGACCATATCCTCAAGCACCTAGATCATGCGCTCGGACAGGCCATCAGTATGGGCTTGGTATGTTGTACTCAAAAGTACCTGTGTACCAAACTCCTTCTGAAGTCCCTACCAGAACCAAGAGTTAAAGCACACATCTCTGTCTGAAACAATAGAGTGTGGAAATCCATGAAAATGAATGATCTCTCTGATGTAAAGTCGTCCCAGAACATCGACACTGAAGTTATCCTTGATCGGCAAGAAGTGAGCAACCTTCATGATCCTGTCGACGACAACCCAAATAGCATCGTTCCCTCGAGGCGTCCTCAGCAAACCGGTCACGAAGTCCATTGCAACATCGTTCCACATCCACTATGGAATGGGTAACTACTGTAAAAGGCCTTCTGGTCGCTGATGCTCTGCCTTCACCTGCTGACAAGTAGAGCATCTCATGAAAAAACCAGCAACATCTTTCTTCATACTAGGCCACCAGTACTGGCGATGAAGATCCCAATACATTTGGTGACACCAGGATGAACTGCCCAAACCGAGGAATAAAAATACCGTATCAGCTCCTCGTGTATGTCTTCTGGCACCCATACGCATCCCTGGAAATTCAAGATCTCATCCTCGACATACTCTCCTGTAGGACTGAGCCTTCTGAGTTTGATAGTTGCCTCATCCGCACCCGATCAAGCCGTGTCGAGGTGATAGCTACAAAAGATAGAAAAGTCTGTCCCTTCCTGTCGTACACCTCTAGATGCATCTCAGAGAACAGAGCCATCATCTTCCACTCACTGCTGGACTCCTGAACTGCCTGAATCTGATTTTTCTTTCTCAATGCATTTGCCACTGCATTTCCCTTTCCCGGCATATAGGCAAGCTCGAAATCAAAAGATTGAAGATACTCGACGCACCTGCGCTGTCTCAGATTCAGATCATGCTAAGTGAAGATATACTTGAGACTCTTGTGATCGCTAAAGACCAGAAAGTGTTATCCCAGAAGATACTGTCTCCAACAAAATAAGGAATGAACAACAACTGCTAACTCCAGATCGTGCGTAGGGCATCTCCTCTCATGTGGCATCAACAACCGAGACACATACGCAACGAATCCATCTCCCTGCATAAGCACAACACCTAGTATGGTACCCGAAGCATCACAATAAACAGTGTATCTCTTTCCTGGCTCTGGAAAGACTAGTATCGATGCTGACGTCAATCTTCCTTTCAGCTCCTGGAAGGCTATCTCACAAGAATCTGACCATAAGAACTTCACCCCCTTCTTGGTCAGACATTTAAAAAGTGCTTCTAGATGTGAAAAGTTTTGAATGAAGCGTCTGTAGTATCCAGACAACCCTAGGAAACTCCGTACCTCAAGAACATTATTCGGCTCCTCCCAGGAAACTAATGCTCCCACCTTCTCTGGGTCCACCAATACTCCTTCCTCTAAGATGACGTGACCCAGAAAGTGAATTTGATCCATCTAGAAGTGGCACTTCAAGATTATAGCATAGAGTCGATGTTCTCCCAGTGTACTAAGAACAATCTCAAGATTTGTGGCACGACTGTGTCGAGTGTGATAGTACACCAAGATATCAACCACGAAGACCACGAAGAAGGAATCCAAGTAAGGATGGAACACTCAGTTCATCAGTGCCATGAAAACTGCAGGCGCGTTCGTGAGACCAAACGGCATAACTGTATACTCATAGAGACCATACCTGCTTTTGAAGGAGGTCAGAGGTATATCTGATGGTCTAACGTGGAATTGATGATAACCGGACCTCAAGTCGATCTTCGAGAACACCCGGGATCCTCAAAGCTGATCAAAGAGGTCATTGATCCTCGACAAGGGATATCGGTTCTTGACCGTCAACTGGTTAAGCTTCCAATAGTCCACACAAAGACGAAGGGTATCCTCTGCCTTCTTCGCAAACAAGACATGCAAACCCCAAGGGGAAGTACTGGGTCAGATGAAACCCTTTTCCTGTAACTCCTCCAAATTCTTCTTCATCTCCTGCAACTCAGGTGTAGCCATCCTACAGGGAGGAATGGACACCGGTGCCGCTCCTGGCACGATCTCAATAGAGAAGTCTACCTCATGCTCCGGAGGCAAACCTGAAAAGTCCTCTAGAAAGAAATCCTTGAAACGATCCACCATCGGAGGAAATTACAACTGAAAAGTCCCCTAATCATCCAGATAAAGACTAGCAATCTGGGTCGTCACCCTTCCTAGCCCATGATGCTTGAGTCCTGCTTGACTCGCCTGAACAACCCATTCGCCTCTATGAAGAAAAGATTCACCCTTTGGTGAAACAAAACTCACTATGCTGCGATAGCATTCGATGACTGTCTGGAAGGGAACCAACCAGTTCATCCCAAGAATGACATCATAGCCTGTCATCTCTAGGACATATAGATCCCATAAGAAATGATACCCTGCAACCTCAACAGAGCACTCTCTACACTGGTGCACACTAGACGTTCTTGTCCCCAAAGGTGTGTCTAGTGTCAACGAGTCGGCATAAGAAAAGACACAGATCCCAACACTCTCCACAGTAGAAAAAGAGATAAAACTATGCATAACACCAGTATCTAAAAGAGCTGAAGATAAAACTGAGGCTACTAGAATCATACCTCAAACTGTAGAAGGGTCGGGATCCTACTCCTGATAGGTCTGCTCCATGGTGAAGGACTGGCCTACACCGCGGCCCTGCACCCCTGGATGACCACTCTGAGCTAATCCACCTTGATGTTGCTAAGGGAATGGTGGCTGACCACCACGGCCTAGACCTCCACCTAAGCCCAAACGGCCGGAAGAACTTCATTTCCCCGACTGGTGAGAAACTGGTGGTGCTACTTTTGAACGAGGAGTCATGGAAGAACCCTAGTCACCCGCTGGTGGTGAGAAAACCCGGAAGAAACGCTGAAGGTGACCCATCTTTCCGCAAGATCGGAACTCCACGGGGTCTCTCTGGCATTGCGGCCTCATGTGCCCTGACCTGCACACTGGAAGCATACCACCTGGCTGCCTGACGATGCATCTCGCTTCCTTGGGTCTCCATGCATAGACTCCCTACGGTGCTTCTTGCTGTCATCTAGAGGAAAAATAGCTCTGGAAGCATAACCTCCCTAGCTCGCACCTCTGGAGTCTCTCACATTGCACTCCAAAATCAGTTCCAGATTGGTGATGGAAGTGATGGAAGTCAACTGGAAGATATTCACCTGTGAGCGGATCTCCCGCCTAAGACCATCCTCGAACTTCCTTGTTAAGAACACCCCACTCCCATCCCGGAGGGGTGTGAAACACTGTAGCTCGGTGAAACGAGTGGAATACTCCATGACATAAAGAATACCCTACTCTAAGCTCATGAACTCATGGGCTCTGTCGGGCCTCAGGGTCTTCGGGTAGAAGTAGTCATAGAAGACGCGCTGAAATTCCTCCCAATCCATGACATTCTAGTGACCCGCCTGTGAGATCACATCCCACCACCACTTGGCAGAGTCTCTGAGCATGTAGGTAGCGAGCTTAACCCGCCTCTCTAGAAGAGTCCCCAGATGCTCAAAGATAGTCAGCATGGCTTCCAGCCATGACTGTGCAGCCTAAGGTCCTCCTTCCCCTGAGAACATAGGAGGATGCTTCTGCTGGAAAACCTGCTTCAAGTCTGCCATAGTCGTGGCAGGAGGCGGTGCTCCCTGAAAGTTCTGCATCATAAAACCTTCCCTGAACTGCGCATCAGTGCATGCAATTGGTATGACAGTCGGTGCCAAGGCTGGCTTGACTGGAGGATCAGCAGGAAGTCTCTGATCAGCCATATCTGGCGTCTGATCCCTCCCTAACGACAGACGTACAACCAGAGGAAGTCTCGGAGGCATAGCTCTGAAAGATAAAAAGAACGCCTTAGATTATAAAACAAGAACAGGAAACACAAGAGTACAAAACGGGAACATGGTAAGGAAAACACACAAGTTTACAAAACACGACTACACAGTGTGTATAAAACTACACAGTGTGTCTTCTTAATCCACTGACATGGGCGTGTACCCCTACCCTACCGGTCGTGTAACACCTCAAAATACACGGCGTGCTGACCCAACACACGACGTGTACTTGAAAGCTATTCCCCTGCCCGAGTCTCCTTACATGGCTAACCCACACGATCCAACTTATCCCAAGACTACACGGCGTGTTCTAAACAAACACGGTGTGTACTAGACAAGGCTTTGGAAGCTCGTGTTGTTAAATACACAGCCGTCTACATGGCTGGACCTTACACAACATTTTTCGAAAAAACACGGTGTGTATAGGTGAAGGTGACACTATCCCGTCTTGTTCATGACACAGTCAGGTACATGATCAAGACTACATAGCATGTTCCAAAAACAACACAGCGTGTCTATGAGAAGGTGATGTCGACCCGTGTTGTTCATGACACGACCGGGTACCTGAACGAGACTACACGGAGTGTTCCTTTACAACACGACATGTTCTACTCGAGCTTCCCCAACCCATGTTGTTAGTGACACGGTCGGGTATAAGGCTTTGAACTACATAGCGTGTACCTACCGTACACGGAGTGTTACTAAAGATATTCTGACGACACCGTGATTCTTCTAACACGGTCAGTGACATGGCCAGAAAACTACACACCGTGTATCGGAAAAGTACATGCCATGTATTCTGGGTTTTTCAAGGCAGTAGCTTAGAAACTGCACAGAATCCTAAAAACACTGAAAACATGGCAAAGAGGTGCCAAATTCCGATCCATGAGGGCCTATACTCCCCGCGAATCAAAGCATGGCATCTCCTAGAGTCCTACACAAGAGAAAACAGGATCATGATCCACCAGCTTCCGATTTGAGAGGGCCCATAACACCTCAAGAATAAATTTGTTTCATTCATTTAAGAAAAGTAGGAAGAAAACAATCCTCAAAAAGGCAGCACAGATTCTATCAAGCATCTATCACAACAGCTTGCATAATCTACACAAGGTCTATCAAAACATCATGAAATCACTAATGCACCCTAGATGGCATGGCAAGAATGCATGGAATGTGATTTCTACAAGTTCCTATATGATGCATGAGAAGGAATACCCTCATCTCATCGGGTTTCGACAGAAATAGAACAACAATAGTCAAGACAATAATAACACAAAGCATGTGAATCACTATAGTTGAAATCATATCAACCGTAAAAACTCAAAACCAGAAAACATCAATTAACGATGTAGTATGGCTTTTCCCTATACACGGGTTAGCTACTCCCGAGCATAGCTTAATACCAAGTACCGAATCCATCATGTCCCTGGTTAAAGTCTCCAAACAGTAAAGCAAGAGAAAAGAACTCCTCTGATACCACTTTGTAATGACCCGAATATGGAGCCCCTCCACTCGTGCCCCGTACCCGGTTCGCCACATGGCCTCAAGATCGTTTCCAAAAACACCAGAGGCTGCTGACTAGAAGTGCGGGCCTTGGTGAGTTGGTGGGGAAACTATGCCCTCATTCGGTAAAGTATACAGCGGAAGAACTACCAGACATAATAGCGGAATCAATAAACAGCATACAACAACTGAACTGAACAGCGGAAGAAATGTATAAAATAATAATGATGCAACATGGTACATATGTCTATAGAAAGCAATACACAAACCGACGTGCTGAAATACAACTGAAAACAAAGTGCAAAATAAAAACAAGTAAACTCCTCATCATCGCAAGCCATGGCTCGGTCCCATGATCTCCAACTCCAGTGCAATCAAGAACCTGAAGTAGAAGGGTGCTTGCCTTTATCTATCCCTGCAACAATATAATCAACATATGCCCAAAAGCATGGCCCAAACAGGGTGTGAGACAAAGTCTCAGTAGGAAACCACCCAAAGATCTATGTCTAACAGTCAATGAATACATGGTAAGTAATGTACAGGAACAGTAAACATGAAAAATACACAGCAGTCACAGTCCACAGTTATAGCATATAAAGTGCCCAAGTAAACAACCAGTAACAAGAAGAAAACAGATAACCCTCTGGGTAGCTCTCACAGCCTAACCCATATGGTTCAAACTACAAGTACTGGCAACCCTATAGGAGGCACACACAGTCTCACCCCTCTGGTTCAGCTAATAAATAGACTTTTTGAGAAAGCACTCACCATCAATTCCCCTTATAGTCTCGTATTGTGTTAAAGGCTATCAGGGGAATCACTCAATGTCACATTTTCCCTATGGCATGCATTGAGTAACTACAGACTCTTGGAGGAAGCACTCATCTTCAATTCCCCCTGTGGTCTCGCATAGTATTAAAAGACACTCTGGAGAATTCCTTACGTCCATTCTCCCTATTTTCTACTACACTAGGTTCTCAAAGTCCTGTGTGAAAATAAACATGCTCAGCGCGCGTGCATCATCTAAGTAAACATCATGAACTACTTTTCTATCATTCTAAGGCTCAGCAGCATAACAAAGAAACAGTTCCACTATCCTACAACTAGGCATGGAAACCGGAAAAATGATAAACAAGAAAAACAAGCATGGAAAACATCCAGAGCACAGCAAAAACTACCATAATCATAGGCAAACCATCTACTCTAGCAATCAAGAAAGCAGGCAATACAAAAGGGAAAAACAGGAACACGCAATACCTCGTTCATGGGTATTGGTGGAATTGACACAAAATAATCATCGACTTCCTACAGAAAGGCACAAACCACCAACCTTGATCCTATGAGAACATTATAATTGAACCACGATGACTGATTATCCCTAGAAGGTCGTAGATCTGAGAAAATGCACAAAACTTTCAACCATAGATAACTTGAGGAGGAGGAAGAATTGGAAAACAAGGCTCAAGAAGAAGGAAGAACTCACCGCTGCGCTTCCAATGCAATCGACCGTGCTCGAATCGGAGAATGGATGGAGAGGCGGGGGATTGGGAAAGATCTGGTCATACGGGTCACTCCTGGATGAAGAACCATGAGAAGGGATGTGTTCTATCTATCAGGTGCGACCCTGGTTCGTTTAGTGAAAAAAAGAAAAAGTACACGGCGTGTACTAGGTTTTTCCATACTCGGCCAAAATTGGCCTCCACGTCACCACTACACACCATGTGTGTGGCCCAGGCACGACCAGCACACGACTTCGAGCCAGAGAAGAGTACACGACATGTACTCATAAAGTACACGGTGTGTACTTCGATATTTTCCAGAAACTTCATTTTTCTTAAAAATTCAAGAAAAAGGAAATGCGTACCTGAAATGAAGGTCCGGGTTCTTACATAAATGGATTGTTACACTATAACCATTTTGATCAAAAAATAATAAAATAAACCATCACTGTTATTAGAAGAGTTATCTCTTCTAAAGGTTTCCACCAAGATATTTATTTTTACTTGTCATAAGAAAATTAATTATTACCACCATTTTAATAAACATTTTCAATTCCTATATATGACTCTAAATATGCACTAAATAAATTTTGAGTCATTTCCCTTGTAAATTAAAATATATTATAGTGTTCTAGAATTTTAAATGGGTTGGTATGAAAGGATAGAGAAGGCAAGTTACCATTTTACTTTAGTTAATATTTTTCTCAAGGATTATCAATGAGAAATTTAATTAGTATTTGAAATTTTTTTACCTTAATATCATAAATTTGGATTCAAAATAATGTAATGTGCTTTCCTTATAGTTATAAAATAGATTTATTAATATCAAGTTGTTACATTGGTAAAGAAATCCTAGGAACATTCTAGTAAAGTACATAATTTATTAAAACTCTTATAAAAGGAGTGATATTGATACATTAAAGTTATAAAGTCCTAGATAAGTATAACCAAATTTATTAATTCCATGTTAATATAATGTAAATATATTATTGGGTAATTATGTTCAATATACGACTAAAATTGGGATATTATATCTTGAGAAACAATTGAGAATGACAAATATCATTATAGGGAATATAAAAGGAAAACCAAATGATATATTTAATTCAATAATATAGGCATATAGAAACTAGATTGGATTACCATGAGGTATATTTAGTAGCATTAGATTATGTAGAATAGGTTAAGTATAAGAATTTTTTAAATTATAAGAGTACAAAATATGATTTTATCAAAGTCACAATAAAATAAAATAAAATAAAATATGAAATGAGAATTGATGTTAAAAGGTGAGTTCAAGATTTCAATCCTAAAAATAGAAATTAAAATCAGGAAAGTTTAAAAACGTTATATATCGAAGCTAAAAATAACCTAAAATGAGAAATGATTAAAAATATTATAGTATTATGCTTAATGTAAAATGAAATGAATACTGCAAATTGAGTTGAGTTCATGTGTTTCAACTCCATGAAGAATTCCATAAAATCGAAAATGTTCAAGAGATGTATATAAATAATTATCATAGGTAATCCAATATATATGATTTAAAAAATTAACAAGATATATAAAGATCATAGTTTCATTCCATAAACGTT
This sequence comes from Viscum album, assembly GCA_963277665.1. NCBI lineage: Eukaryota > Viridiplantae > Streptophyta > Magnoliopsida > Santalales > Viscaceae > Viscum > Viscum album. The sequence goes on along the minus strand of OY728148.1, from coordinate 1,344,419,934 downwards.
AAATACAACATAAATTTCATAGTTTCAAGGAAACAACTAAAGCAGTTTGAGGTATTATATAGGTGATATATTATAAAAAATTGGATATAAATAATTGTATATATTTTTAAATACTATGATAGGGTATATGAGACTATTAAAAACCATCTTGTTATTTTCAAATTACATATTACCTTAAAAGGAAGAATAATAAAGGGCATACAAAACATCAAAGAATCGTGGTTTCACATTCAAAAAATTCCCATTTTAATTTCATTTTTCATACCATTAAATTATGGCCCTAATTAATCATTTATACTAATGATAATTACATTAATTAATTTATCTATGTGATTATAAATGTAGGTTCTTTTAAAATAGTTTAACTAAATAAAAATTAAAATAAATTAACTAGAATATATTGGTGCCTCATGAATGGGATGTGAAAAATTTGATAACAAAAAAAATTATATCAAAATAAAAAAAGTGCTGGAAATAATTTCAAAATAATTATGATCATTTGGTTACCCAAAATATTCCATTGGTCAAAAATATATATAGATATTTAATTGATAAACTCTATGGTTTTATCTATAATAACTACTTATCAAGTACTAAATTTGAATCACAACTCATGGGTATTCACATTTTGTATCAATGTTTTCCATGTACCCTTATTATATAAAAAATTTGGAGAAAAATAAAATAACTCAAATTAAGATAATGAATGAAAATACCCAAAAAACATGAGAGATTAAAAAACTAAATGAAATGATATCACATGATCTTACTCAAAATTGATAAGAGATTTATTAAAAATTATATTGGATTGACATAAAATCATTAGGAATAGTTTAACATGAAATTGATTATAGTTTTATGAAAAATTTGGTAACTGTATAAATTAAATCTCTTGTGTAAGGTTTAATTTTATTCATTAAATATAATTTAAATTCAACCAAAAATTGATCCTATGAAAAAAAATTTATGTGCATTGACTCCAAATGATGGCTTAGTAAAGAAATAGATTTGTTTTAGTAACCAATTATGTCATATTTATATATAAGATAATAAATGATCTTAAATATATTTTAATATAATTCCTATGAATACATATCATTTTTATAAAATATGGAATTTTTATGATTTTTCTGAAAATAGACTAAAATTTTAATTTTTAATTTAATAGTTTTTGTATGTTTTAAAAATGAATAGGGACACATTGTACGATAATATTTTATTTTTTATAGGTGTTAAAGCTGTCTTACATGTATAATGGAAAAAATGATTTTGTTTTTTTGGAAAAAAAATATTTTCAGCCATGATAGTTGATTAATACCAATGGACACCATAGAAATGGAATGTTGATTTCAACTTAGAGACTTATAAAAGGAGAAGAAATTGGAGTAAAAAAATGGGATATATTTCAGGATATATGGAATATATCAGTTGTTAAACACATGAGAGTCTTTTTTGAGATACACTGTAAGAGGAGGGTTGAATCATGGTATAAAACTTGATCCAACATAAACCACGTTATCATTGAAATCTTGTTAAATTAATTATCATGACAACATTGTTATTACGGACATTATTAAGAAGTTATTTTAACAATGATTTAATTTTTTTTCCTTTCAAATCTAGCTCTAATAAGTCTAATCTATGATTACTTTACCCATTAACACTTATTTAAATCTTGAAAAAACTATGTATTTTATGCACATAGAACATAACATCTCTACATGGTTTGTCTACAAAAGGATAATCCAAGTAACATACATTGTTAGTGTTCTGAAATACCAAAATCCACTATATCACATTCAGTGGTGGGTATAGGATAATGAACTCCCAAACCAGGGTCACCCACATTACAATGATTTAGGGATTGTGAAATACCTCCCAAGGGTAACTCCCTCACTTGTCATTCATTCCTCGCCACCTTAAGAATTTAAAGAAGATTTTGAATGAAAGGAACTAAAAAAATATCACAATGGTTATTAATGGTCAAATTATAGATAGGTTTTTTTAATCAATTCATAGAATTTCATCCCAAACATATTTAGAACATCACTATGAACCCATATTCAGCTTCCATGAGATTTCATGGAAAATAAACATTTATTATATGGTATGATCATCAATGATTTAAAATGATTTCTTATTATTTATCTCTACAGTTATCTCTGCATGATCATTTAATGTCACTCTATTCTAATTCCATTATTACACAGTATTAAAACCTTCGTTACTTTTGGATAAAGATATATACATAATTCCAGACTTCTATAATTTCTATTTCCATATTTATTTATAAATATTCTTCATTACCCATATTAATGATCTATAATTATCCATGTATATGATTGGAAAATTATTTTTTCCATATTCATCCAATTTTAATCAAATCCATCTTTTCAATTCCATGAATTCCCTCCAAAAATATGTGAACAATTGAGTAATTTCAGATTCCCTAGACATGCACTCTCACCATCCAATGCTCATAAAAAATTATTTATATACTGAATTTGAAATCAACTAAAACGAACCAATTTTAATCATCAATAATTACAATATCAGAAACAAATATTTATTTGCATACATTCTAAGGACCTTTTAGGTTTAGATTGTAAGACTCCATATTTCCTTTCTGGTACATTCATATTTAATTATTAGAAAAAACTCACGTTTATGGTTTTTTAATGATTGTTTTATATGTGTGATAAGTGGGTGAAGAAAGTAGATGGCCTAATTTCAGGAAGTGAGATAGAATCATTCTATTATAGTCCCACTAGCTTGTCAGTATGGTTTTAGAGGATAGATATTAGACTAACCAATATCCCTACAATTTTACTAGGTTCATCGACCTATTGATTATCCCATGTAGGCCTAAAATGTTCTCCATAGGCTAGCTGAATGGTGGGGTTTTATTAAATTTTTTTGAGGGGGTTTGGTGTTTTTCCTCTTTCGTATTATACTACTTACTCAAACATTGGCACTCATTATTGGATATATTCCCCACAAGAACCTATTATCCATCTCTTCACTTCCAAAATTGAACTCTCTCAATCAATGGATATTTTTACATACTTTTAGTGATTCTAAAACCTTGAGGTATGTCAATTACACCACTCTCATCCATTCCCTCTTTCTCATGATATCATCAGGTGTCCCTCCATGTTGGTCTAATATATACTATTTTCATGGGATTTGTTTTTCTTATTTTATTTATTTAATTTTAGATTGAATCATTATACGATAAAAAATCGTTTCACTCCTCTTTATAGCTAAGGTAGGTGGTCCATATTTTTTCCCATAGTCATGATTAATTTTTATTATTTCTTTTGTTGTGAATCTTATTAGCTTTCCTTGTCTGGAATCATATTTAATTCTACGTTTAAAAGTTGATTACACCATGATACCCAATAAACAAATTTTATCAATGCCAATGGTAAGGGGATTCCGTGGGAATTACTTGATTCAGTTAGTGGCCTTATAATTTTTTTTTTGAAATTGAAAACTTGGATGATTTTGTTTTAATTGAGGGTAGTAATTGGAAATAGCCTATGATAAAAACTATTTCGACATGTTTTGATTTAGGAAGTTAGTTAGTACTGAAATTTTCCTTATTTGATATGTTTTCATCATAAATTAGTAAGATGGGATATATAATTTATGTTTCATAACTTGAACACTAAAAACACCCATTAATGGGTGGTCTATGATTGCAATGAAATCACCCATTCTTTTGTTGTCTGGGATAAATAATGAAAATACTGTTATTATTTTATAATAATTCGTGAGTTATTAGGATTCTATGATCATTATGGAATTCAAAAAGACATTCACAACTAGAAAAAATAGTTTGGTATAACCTATGGAGTCACCATGGATCATGGGTTTGTTGTTCACCGATAATTATTTTACCAATATTTAGAATTATTTATTTACAGTAAAATTGTATGAACATTTTCTTTAGAATAGATTTATTTAGGGACATTGTTGGTGGTGATCTATTAACACTGCAAAAAAACTAGAATTAACAACATTTTTTAGAGTTGTTTTTTTAATATCAAATTTTAAATTTAGTGACGTTTTTTAGGAAATGTATCTTATTTATCCCATTTCCCAGCATCAATGTAAATATATATTTAGATGTATATACCAAGAAGATTCAGCCATGGGTTCTAAACCCAGGCCCCAAATTTATTTGAAATAAAGATAGTAATGATACAACATATAAAGGGGGTGATTACATGAATAGAACTACACCATAAACCAATACAAATGCACACCACATGGTTACCTCTTCCTAGGCCGGCCACGGCCCCTGGATCCTCCCCTGTTATGACGCCCTCTTCCCCTTTGCATGCCTTAATTCTCCATCCTATTCGAATCAGAATCCTCATTAGAGGGATCCCTATCCTGTCCAGGATCGTTCAGATGTACAGAGGGATGGTCATGCTGTTCATCCCCTTGCACTAAATTAGTAGCCTGCACTGCAATGGGAGCCTGCTCTTGCAATACATCCACATGAGGCAGCTCTGTGATCTGCGCTGTTTGAACATCAAACTGAGCAGTAACCTCCTTCTCCTTAGATCCCTCCACATCTTCTTCAGCAGCAGGAATGAATCTATTGTTACAACCTGCATTCCTCAAACCTTCATGATTTAGCAAATTAGACTCAGGGGTGTTAATAGTTTCTAACATAGAAAAGAAATTGGCAGCCAGTTTTATTGGAAGCTCCTCTTTATTTTCTGCCATCCTTGCATCATCAGCATCTCTACTCTCCATTTGATCCAAGGGATAGTAGACAAGGGAATTTTCAATGCCCTGCTTCACGAGGGCCGTTTCAGCTTCCAGATTTCCTGCCTTGTGAGCAGGAGATTCAGGTGGACAAGCCACCCCTAGATCGCCATGATAATTTCTAGATTGATGGACCAAAGGCAGATTTTCTACCTCATCATCAATCTGCACTTTTTCATGGGAATGTTTTCCAGCCCTCACCTTTTTGTGCATCACCAACTGAAAGCCCTCATTATCAACAATATTCTGCTTGCCCTTACCAGAGATAGAGGCCATTGCAGCAAAGTCAAGTTCATGATTAACATGATCTTGAACAGCAGCCTCATGCTCTGATATATTCTCTTCCTCCTCTGCAATATCAGCCCATTCCTTTTTCTCAGTTCCAACCTTAATTCCAGATGAGTCCAGACTTAAATAATTATCAGTCTCCATAGAGGTATCAATAGTGGCATGCTGGAAATCATCAGACTTGGGCAATCCATGTTGAACAGCCTCAGCAAAAGATGGGGTTTCCTTTGGAGGGTCCTTTATCTTGGAGTCACCCTTATTAAGCTTCTTCTTTCACTGATCATATCTGTGACCCAGTGATTTATAGAGGGAGCATTTAAAACTCCTATGACATTGTGAATGGATGTGACCAATGCATAAATAGGATTTACAAAAGTTAGGTAGTCATTCATATTGAATGGAGAGCTCTAGCTTAATTTCACCCGCAACAAGAAAAACAGTATCAATGAGAACATTAGCCAAATAAATCTCAACAAGGACTCGAAAAAAATGGCCATACCTAGGATGCTCGGTCTCCTTTTCAACCTTAATGGGACAGCCAACAGCAGATGCAATTTCCCATAGAACAGATGGATGCCAGAAAAACTAGTTTAGCCCCCTGATTCGAATCCAAGTCTGGGTACATGAGTTCTTGATAGCAAGAGGGCTCATCAAAGGATCCCACTGGTGGACCATGATGTAACTAGGCTTCATCGGTATAGGTCCAAAACTCCATCCCACATTTTTCAATTCCTTAGAGGGAAAGACAATGTGAAACATACCTCTTCTAATTGAGATCATATTCCAGTCAGTGAAACCCCAGCTCTGGGATATGTGAGCTCACACTTCATCAATCCTGACTGGAACATCTCTCCGGGTTCCCGACAATCTGGCCAGAAGGTAGAATCGACATTCCTGCAGCCGTTCTTCCAAAATCTTTGGGCTCGATTCAATGAAAGCAATCGAGCCATTTTTGGTGATTCGTTTGCTGAGAGAGACTGATTCATGGCAAGAATCCGAGAAAAACTTATTCCGAGAGGCCAACTCATCTGATTTCTTCTTAGGGTTCATCACCGGCTTCGTTCCATCATTCTTCAACGCATCCACAGGAAAATCAATCCCACCAAGAGCATCCACCAGCTTTGATGGAGGGATTAAGACATCCCTCGGATCAAAGTAACAATCCAATGTCTTGGCCATCATCAAACCACAAATCGCCAAAAAATCGCCTCACAAGTTGTCTCCCGCATCCCCCCAAATTTCCTTTGAACTCATATCAATTCTTTAGATGTATATATATATACTAATACATATATAAAAACATTCACACATATATATAAACATATATATAAATATATATCTATATTAAAACAAACAGATATATATATATATATACATATTTTTATATAAAAAACATATCTATTTTAAATTTAACTATGTTTCTAAGAAAACATTGTTATTTTAGTGACATTTTTACATGTAATTTACAATGTATCAAATTATATATATATATATATATATATATATATATATATATATTTCTGAGTGTGTGTGTGTATACATACATATATATATATTTATACACACAGACACACACACATATATATATAAACACATATATATAATATAAACAGACACACATATATATAATATAAACATATATATAACCATAAAATATGAACATATATATAATAAATATATATATATATAAACATAATATATATATATATAAACATAAAATATATACATATATATAATATAAAATATAAACATATTCATATATATATAATATAAACACATATATATAATATAACATATAAACACACACACATATATATAATTTAATGTAAAAATTTATAAATATATATAAAAATAACATATAAAATATAAAATAAAAACATATATATATATATATATATAAGAAAATATACACATATATAAATATATATAAACCTAAAATATAAAATATAAAATAAACATAAAATATAAAATATAAAATATAAAATATAAAATATAAAATATAAACATATAAAATATAAACATATATATATACTAATATATGGATATTATTATATGTATATATAATGTTTTACTTTTTTAAATACTAAAATCTATTTATGTAAATATAAATATATAATAATATAATAAAATAACCAGAATATATATATATATATCAATAGATTTTAGCATATAAAAAAGTAATATATATATAGATATTAATATGTGTATATCAGTATATATATATACGTTTATATTTTATGTTTATTTTATAATTTATATTTTATATTTATATGTATTAGTAAATGTTTATATTTTATTATATATATCTGTGTTTATATTATATATTTTATATGTTATGTTTGTATATATTTATATATGTTTATATTAAATTGTATATATATGTCTATATTATATATATATATGTGTTTGTATGTATATTTTATATATATGTTTATATTATATACATATATATATGTTTATATATCTATATGTTAATATTTTATATTATATATATGTATATATGTATATATTTTATGGTAATATATATGTTTATATATTTTTTTATATTATATATGTTTATATGTTTATATGTTTATATTTTTTATTATTCATAACACATTTTAATTTGTTGAATGATAAAGTCATGTAGTGGGAAAATTGAAATTATGAGGAATAAGTTTTAGAGTCTTTAATAATCAAAAGTGGATACAATATTAAATATATTAAATTTCATTAATAAATTTTCATAATCATTAAATCAGTTTAAATATATTATTATGATAGATATTACCATTATATAACATTCCTTTATCATTCATGATTTAAACATTTTCATGTCTGACACTTATGTGGTAAAATAGACCGAAATGAGTGTGTGTTGTAATGATTTAATGAGTAAGTAATTGTTTATATATAATCAAAATAAATATTTTAAAGGATAATAAATATTTCATAAATATAATTTTCCTTTATTAAATTTGATCTTACAATCATCCATCACTATTTTTTATAACAAATGAAACTCCTCATTCATACATGCAGTAGTCCGCTCCTCTGCACAATTAATGATTCCATTTATCAGTAAATGGCATGGAATGAAGTTGTATGATAAATTGACATTTTATAATTATAATAATGATATAGATAATATATTCACTCATAAAATTGATTATTTTCACAATCCATAACAAGTGGGGATGAGAAACTATCCATATAGTTTTGTGGGGGCAGTAATCTACACTACACACAATGAAAGTTGTTTTTTTTTCATCAATAGAATGGATTGATTTGTGGTTTTTACACTAATATAATAATATTTCAGTATATTAATAATATTGAGTCCATCATATCAGGTACTATACTAAATGTTTGTATGAAAAACTTCATCAATAAATGGACATGGAGTATGTAATAATCATGTTGGGGAGAAAAGATTTTTCTTGGAAATCACCTTTGAAATGGAGGATATAATATATATGATTGAAACAAGAGGCTTATTAACATGACAAATAATTTTATGAAAAAAAAATTAATAGTTTAAAAATATGATTTGAATTAATAAGGGAGTCATGAAGGGGTTAAAGTTTTCCCTTTCTATTAGTGAAGAAAATGGTAATTTTGGGAGTACTCATAACGTATCAATAATGTAATCTTACTATTCATTGTTCAAATGTTAAAAAAGTGTAAAATGTGGAGTTAAATAGCTAATAGGTTTTCCTCTTCTACTCCACTCCTTTTTAAGAAAAAATTGTGTCATTTAAGTCTTTTTTTATTTATTTTATTAAATTTTACACTAACATACTTTTACCTTGATAATATATTTTTAACCATTATAATAAATTTGGCGGATGAAAAATAAAGTTGTCCTTGATAGATAATTTTAACATTCCAATTTAAAATTTTCAAATAATTTTACCAAATAATATTTATTAGGGTGGTAAATTCTACATTTATAATAAACACACATATCTTTTAAAAATAGTTTTTAGAAAAAGTCTGTTTTTAAACACAAAATGTATGAGTAGGTTAAAATTGTCAATGTTATTAAATTTCATAATATAAATTGGTTTATTAAATAGAAAATAAATTTGTTAGCTATAAAATTAATCTAAAACTGAATATTACTATGAAAAAATTTAAATAAAATAAATGAACGAAATAAAATTAACATGGAATATAATTTAACTAATGATTTAAGCATTAAAAATAGGTTTTCTAAGTTCAAAATAATATTTTAAATCATGCAGTTTTACTAAATAAAAATATGTATGCAATTAAAATTCTTATATATTTTTGTTTCTTTCCCATATAATGATAAATTCAAAATATTTTTACTTTTTATTAAAACTATATTTTCCATATACATTTAAAAATAAATTATTTCAGAAAACTCCAAAAATGTAATCAAAAGTCAAATTTCATATTATAAATCAAAAATTGAAGTAAATATTTTTCAAATTCAAAATTAAATTTTTTTTATTTTAACTTTTATATATAAACATAAATATATAATAAAAAATCATTTGACAATCAACTTTTAAAATAGAAAGTGTTCACATTCTCATACCCTATCAACTATGAATTTAATTTTTTTAAATATAATATTAAAAAAAATTATTTTATCAAAAATATATTTGGATTCTTAAAATAATTCTTATAAAATCCATTTTTTATAAGAATATATTTTTATTAGTAAACTAATTCTATTAATTATTTAGCTATAGTAATTGAATTTTATCAATGTATTTTCATTAAAAATGTCCTTTATCTTATTTCAATATATTTGTCATTATTATTTTACTTATATTTTTACCTACCAATTATATAGGTGTATTTTAATGGCTATATATAGTTTTGTAGTTATTTTTTTAGTTTGATGTTTTTTGTCAAGAATGATATCGAAAACATTTTTTTCAAAGTAAAATATAATCTAAAATCCCTCGGTGTTACATTCTGCCCTCCCCCAAAATAAATTTTTTTCTAACAATTTTATTTATCGATAACAAATAAAATTTGATAAGGGTGTCTAAAAAATTTTCATTTCTCAATATATAAAATTAAATCTTTTGTCTGACTTTATCTTATGTACAACTAGGAAACCCATATCTCCCCTCATTATTTTAACTAATGGATTCAAATTTTCTTTGTAACTTGTTTCTTTACAACTTTATTTTCCAAACATTAAGAATATTTTAGTTTATTTGAGACATTCCCCATGGTGATTATTTATACATATTTTACATTATAGAAATTGAATATCAATTCCCCTATCATCTTAATCAAATTAACATCTATAAGACTTCATCCGTCTCTTATTTTGTGTGTTTGTACGATCAAATAAGTTCACATTGTTATTCATAATTTTTGATAATTTATTATTTATAACCACATGATCAATCACTCTATTTATTATCTTGTTACGTTTCTCATTGGAGTAGTATCCATATTTTCAATGGAATACATTTTTAACTTAATTCATTTGGGTTTCATCCCTTACTAAAACCAAAATGATTTTATTGTGATTGATGAGAAATTAACAACATATGAAAATTATTGTAAGATAATTACATGATAGTTTAGCTACAAAATGTATTAAAATTCAAAATTATTACATTATATTTTAGTTTAGAACATATTATTCTCACTTAAACCATGTTTTTTATGTGGTGTTCTATCATATTCATTAACCAAATTCATTAACATAATAAATCATTCATAATTCACAGTAAATAAAATATGATTAACCAAAGAATATACCCCATGATTGTCTTTCCAAGTGTGCATTCTTAAGAGAACTCACTATGAACCATATTGAAGATTGAGTTGACATTCAACCATCCTTTTTCATGGTGATTACCCCTTAGTTAATATGTTTCATGATCACATCCACTTTCTGATATCCAGATAGGGATGTAATTTCGAGGAGAACCACAAAATATTTACATTTTCAAAACACTAAAATATTATCCAACACATAGAATAATTTATTAGATATATCCCTATGGTTTTCATTAAATCTAACACATAATAATTTTTAGACAACATAAGATATCCAATATTACATCAAATAAGATATCCAGTTATCTATACCATGAAATTATGATCAACTATAATTTATTAAACCATTATGAAATTTATAACAATTAAATTAATTTGACCAGATAAAATCCTAATCAATATATCTATATAAACCCCAATTAATTTCCATTGTAATTACCTGAAAATGTACTCCTGGGGTCTGATTCCAATAAACACATTCATTATATATTTTGTAACATCCTGACCCAAAGTCCACTTAACCAGGGCCCTGATCTGATGGGTCACATGGTCCCAAGCGTGTCTCCCCATACACCAATGGATTTTAACTATTAGTGAGTATATATGGTGTTATAGTGGGGAGACTATACCCACCTATTGTAGTGGCACAAAAAATAATAAATAATAAACAAATAGTAGAGGAAGGATTATATAATAGATGGAATGGTATAAAAAATTAATAAATAACTGTGTAAGTTTAAATAACCAAAACACTATAATAATATCAAAAACCCATAGGCTAAGTCATATACATGATTATTTCTTGGAATATTAATACATAAAAAGGGGAAACATGGTATACAGGGAACAAGCATATACAACATGATATGAAAAATACAAAATGGACAAAAGACTGCTTTACTAGCATCAAAATAATATGCTCGGTCTTCTTCTCCCATGATCTATGCTATAAGTAAAATGAATCGAACATATGTAGTATCTTTCATTCCCTTATCCATACCTATAGATATTAGTTCTCTTTGAGTACCAAAGGCATCCCAATTATGGTTTGAGATAAACTCAGTAAGACACCACCAATGATGTCTAGAAATAATCTAGCCAGTGTTCATAGATAAGTATAGTACAGGTATAAATAAATAGAAATAAATGATTAATAATAAACACCCATCAGTTCATGTTCATACATGACACCTGGACGGCTCTACCTCCTTTGGCATAGGTCAACATAAGAGTATGAATAGTAACCATATATGTATAAATAATATATATATATATATATATATTATATACTGTATATTTTTATATGCACTATGTTTATAAGGAAATAAGTTGGCATATATATGGATACTAGGTGCTTTTTGGACCCATGGTTTAACTCAGGTATCCATAACTACTCTAATGAGCAACATGATTCAGTTTAGGGTACAAGCCCATGTTCTCGTAATAAATGTGAGATGTCATGCTCAACACTAGAGATAGGTGGGGAGAGTCTTTATGCCCAACACCTGAAGCAAGGGAATGTGGACCTCCATGCCCATTATCCAGATATAAGTATAACGATGATAGATTTCATGCTCCACATTCTATGTATGGGATCATGAGACATCATGATCGACATGTCCATTATTCATCATTCAATAGCCCATGATAATGGTATAATCATAATAATAATAATAATCACATGAGGGATAACCCCTAATGAATTTTAACCAATAAACTAATGTAGCTACGGGTGTCACATTCCATATAATCCGTATTCATAATTATAAATAATATGGAGTGGCCTTTCTATCTATTTCCATATATTTAAATTAAATAATTAAATTCATCATAAAAATAAAAACTATCTTGGAGCTAAGTCGTTCAATTATAAGGCATGTAAATTCCATTAAAATTAAATAAACACACTTAGATAGTGTATTATGATTTAAACAATTGGCATAAATTTGGAATTTCATTCGATAAACCCAATGATATGGCTATAATTTAGGTCGTCATCCTCTAGACACATATTAAGGTTCCACAGGAGTGTATTGACATGCTTGAATTTATTTAGAAATGACGAAAAAAATTAATCTTATGCTTGAAAATATATGGGATGCCACATAGTGGATAAATCATTGAAAAAACTAGATATTTTTTGTGAGAAATCTAGACCACATACTGTAGGGTCATAGATGAATCATTATCTAATATATGCTTCAGATATAAAGTATAATGGAAGAAATTGGAGAAACTATCCAACACCTAGAAAATATGGTGAATGATATCACACCAAAATAGCATAAGAGATGGTAAGATAAACTAAGATAAGAATAAAGAGGATTTTAGTTCTCAACAATTTGGATCCAATGCTTCTAATAACATTTCATTTGGTGTTCATATGAGGGGCCACACATGATCCCCATCTTGGGAGGAGGAAGAACTAATGGGAGAGGGGGGATGCATGTCCACTGGAAAGAATAAGGGATTAAGTTTTTAAAATTTATTAGGGGGGAAAACAAAAAATAACCCCTCAAGAATGGGTCACATGGTTTGGTCGCATGATTTTCCAAACCATGCTCCAACTGTGTTACCTCCATTTTTTAAGGAGGGGAACTACATGGGATATGTGTACAATTTGGATAACCATGTGAAACCCATATGTGACACCTCTATCAATATTTCTAAATTTTTCACATGGGAATTCACCTCAGATCACATGTTTTCATACAACTATGTAGCCCCCTAATCCTCTTTGAAACTCACCCACATAGTTAGGAGAAACCATCTAGGCTAGGTGGCATGGTTCTACTAACCAAGCAATGTGGTCTTTTTCTCCAAATTATGAGGCTCTGGGCTCCGAACAAGCCTTAGAAACCCTTGTGACCTCCATAACTCCATTAAGTACCATTAAAAGTGATAAATTAAAGAATTTTATTTTAAAAAAGTGAATTGTACCCTTGAAAAAATTCTGGTCATTGTATCATCCCCTCCTTAAAGTAACTCAACCCCGTGTTGGCCTTCTGAGGGAAAAGAGAGATCATCTAAGAATAGCTTTGGACACTGGGCTCGTATATCATATTCCCACTCCTTGGTCTCATCCTTTACTCATTCATGATACCATAACACCCATACTAAGTAAATGACCTACCACATAGTGTCTTCATGCTACGATCCATGATATGCACATTGTACTTCTCAAAAAATGCATTCATATCTTACTCAACCTCATTGGGATATAGAATATGTGATGGGTCTGGATATTTACCTTGAAGCTAAGATATATTAAAGACAGCATGCATAGACTAGTATCTCTGAGGAATTTCTATATGGTAACCCACTGGACGGGTTTCCTTTAAAACCTCAAATGGACCAACGAACCTAAGAGAAATATTACTCTACCTCTGAATACATCGTTTCCCAACCTGGGTGAAACTCACATGAAAACCCGATATTCAACATCAAACACAAGAGTTCGTTAGTGCCAATTGGATAATGAATTATATCTATACTGAGCTATCAAAATACACTTTTTGATCAACTAAAAATTTTCTTTATTATCTTAGAAGAGACGTGTTCCATGAAAATATGCGTCCCCTACCTCTAACTAGAACAATGGTGATCGAAAAGGCCTACTAAATAAGGATTCATAAGGATCCATCTGAATGGTATCTTAAAATATATTATTATTATTGAACTCAATAATGGGTATATATTTCTCCCACGAACCCCCAATGATAAGGACACATGCTCATAGAATATCCTCTAACACCTAAATCGTATGTTCCATCTATCCATCAGTCTAAGGGTGGTAGGACATGCTCAAAAGAACCTATGTATACAAGTACTTCTACAAACCTTGTCATAATTGAGTCATAAAGTGAGAATACCTGTCAGATACAATAGAATTGGGAGCTTCATGGAGATTTATGGCCTCCTTTATGTATAGCATCCCTTTCTAGTCCACTAATAAGGTCTCTCGAATGGGTATGAAATGTGAAACCTTCATCAAATAATAAATGATTACCCAAACACTATTGATTCCATGAGGTGATCAGGGTAAAATCCCTGAAATCCATAGATATACCACCCCATTTTCACCTGATAATGGAACATGACAATAAAAGTCACATCGGTCACTGACATTCCGTCTTCACCTTCTGATAGGTGGAACATCAAGTGATAAAACTAGAAACCTCCCATTTTATTCTAGGATACCAATACTAGATATGTAATTCAAGATACATATTGGTAATACTAAGATGTACTATCAAAAATAAGGCATGAAATTCCATTATCAGCTCCTCTTTGATGTCAGCTGGGTACCAAACACAACCATGAAAGTGTGAGGTCCCATCCTCACCAGTGGTCCAAATAGAAGATGATTTGACATATGAGATAATTCCACTTAGGAATAAACCCTCGGGATCTGAATGTTTCCACATTATAACCCTTTCTAGAAGAGTATAGGACATTGTAAAGGTCATGAGGTAATTCTACACATGATCCTCTTTAACCTCAATGTCAATATATGAAAACAATGATATAAGATACCACTCGCCCTTGGCCTCCAGAACATCCTTTGTATGAGTCTTATGGCACAGAGCATCAGCTGCAACATCGCCTTTCATAGGCATATATACTATCTCAAAATTGAACTATTATAAGTACTCAATCCATCCATGCTTCCTGAGATTCAGATCATAATGTTTAAAGATATACTTGAGGCTTTAGTGGTTAGGTAATACCACAAAATTCATTCCATGTAAATAATGTCTACAAAAACGTAGAACATGTACAATAACAACTATATCTAGGTTATATGTTGGGTAATTTCACTCATGAGGCCTGAATTGAAGGGACCCATATTCTTTGACTTGGTCTTCCTCCCAAAAAACTACTCCAAATCCAATACCTGATACATTATACTAGAGTTTATTGCTCCTACCTAGATCTAGACTAATCAAGATCGATGTTGAAGTCACTTTGTACATAAAATCTTGAATGGATTCTTCATAATATTTTGACCAAATGAATTTCACACCATTCTAAGTAAATCTTATAAGAGGTATTGTAAGGCATGATAAATCCTGGATAAATCATCTGTAATACCTAGCTGGCCCCCTTAAACAATGTATATCAAATAAGTTCTTCGGATTCTCCTAGGAAACTTCATATCTCACTTTCCCTAGGTCTACTATACTTCTAATTATGAGATAATATAACCTAGTAAGTAGAATTTGTCGATCCAAATGTGGCATTTTCTGATCTTAGCATAAATTTTTTACTCTCTCAACATATTAAGCATGATCTCAAGATAATTGGAATTTTCATGTTGAGAATGATAATACAAAAATATTTCATCCAAAAAACTACCATGAATGAATCTATATATGGGTATAAAACCTGATTCTAGAGAGCCATAAAAACAGAGGGTTCATATGTGAGATCGATCGAATTTACCAGGTACTCATAAAGACCATACATACTCTAAAAAGCTATATGAGGTATGTATGAATATCTGAAAAAAAAACTGATGAAAGAGTTACCTCAAATAAATCTTTGAAAACATTATCTCTCATCATAGTTAATTAAATAGGTAATCTATTCAATGTAGTTGTTACTGGTTCTTTACCATAAACTGGTTCAATCGTTGATAATTTATGCAAAGGCTGAGGGTATAATCCACCTTCTCAGAAAATAGTACTATTTATGCCCAAGGAGATGTTTTGGGAAGTATAAAAACATTAACCTCTAATTCCTCTAGCTATTTCATATCTCTAGAATCTCTATAGGGTTCATAAAGTAAGGAGGAATGGATACTAATGTTGCTCCTAAAACATGATCAATAGTGAATTCTACCTCTCACACAAGAGGGAGCCCAAAAAATTCATCAGAGAAGATTTCCCTAAAAAGGACAACTACGGTAGGGAAAACAGAGGGTCATAACCACTGATCATCTAAGAAAATATTGTAAATATGGGCTATCCCTCTTACAAACCCCTAGTGATCAGGCCTATCTCGAGAATCATGGACATCCCAATCTCCCTTGTGTACATGTCTACCACCCTCTGGTGATGTAAATTCTACCCTCTAGTGATAATATTTAGTATGGGATCAATAGGGAACTAATTAGTCCATCACGATGATTACATCAAACCCTATCATGTTAAGGATGAAATGATTCCACATGAAGAGATATACACCTATATCAAGGGGAAATCCTTACAACAATAAACACACTTTGATCTATTACCCAAAAATGTATCAAATTTCATGAAACCATTGAAAAACTATTTCATGGGGCCCAAACTCTATATGATTTCCTTCGATATAAAATAAGGATACACTCTTATGTTAAATTATGTAGACACTAAAGTAGAGGCTACTATAATAGTAACTATAATAGTATAATTTTTGGAACTTTGATCCTCCGATATAGGTTGTATTGCAAAAACCTGGACTATACCATGGTCCTGGGTCACAACCTAACTACCTTGAGCAGGCATACTCTGCTGGTGCTACAAAACCTAAGTTTGATTGCCTCTTCCTAAACATGTTCCTCAGCCTAAGAAGCCTGTGGTATTCTAGATTCCTTTCTAATGAGATAATACTGAACTTAATTTGTAACATGGAGTTGATGTAGATACCCTTTCACTATGAACTTATGGAAATGTCCTACTGAAGTGTTGGATATACCCCATCCTTCCAAAACATCTACATTCCCCTAGATCCCATATACACTGGGGTTTTGTGTGTCCTAGATTCTCGGATTATTGAATTATAAGTAAGATGTCATTATGAGTTCTTTGAATACCGGTACCCCTATGAGAAACCTCAAAACATCAATTTATTCCACTATAGGAAACTGTACTTAGTCTGGGTGCTGAACGCCCTGGTTCCCACTGTTATCTTCCCTTAGATTTCTCTTAGTATTGAGGTCCTAGTTGAATATCTCAGAAATGTTCATCAGCCAAAAGAAAATAATTTTGGATCAAATGGAGAATAACCACCCATCCTCAAATAACCTCACAGTTAAATGATGATTTCTAGATAAATTAGGAGTGAAATTTTGTAGATCAATAAATTGTACAAAGTATTCAATGATGGGTATGGCTCCCTACAGGGGGTCATGAATTATCTAGCCTGGTAATCCCTCAGTGTATTTGGAATGTTGTAGTTTTAAAATATTATTTGGATGTCTTGTACAGATTATATCTTGATGTTCTTCTACCACAGTAATAACATCCCACCATTGCTTGGTAGAACTGTATAGCATATAAGATGTGAGTTTGACCCTCCACTATGGAGAAATCTCTAATTTATCAAAAATAGAAAGCATGTCCTCAAGCCAAGACTCTGTATCATTTGTTCTGCCATCCCCAAACAAAGTTAGGCGAATGCAGCTACTGGAACATCTAAGCCAACTGTTCCGTATTCACGGAAGTTCTAGTGACACCTTTCAAATATTGAATCAGGTTGAAAACCCCTTCTTGAAATTAAATGTCAATGAACATATCAAGAATAACATGTGGTTTCATAAGTGTCACAACATGTGGATAAAATGGAAGCTTGGGGACCTCCACCTCTGGTGAATGGTTGTTATCTCATTCATAGAGTATGACTTTAGGCTATAATTCTGGCATGATTCTATAATTCCAAATTCATGCCTCATGAAAGAATTTAGTATTTGAATGAATTACGGATACATAAAAGGATAGGTACATAATATTCCTATGAAAATATTACACCTTCCTTTCTACTCCAAAACCAAGTCTAGGTGGTTGTAAAATCTTAATAGGCTATAATAACATAACTGACACTCCCAACTACCCACTACAAAGGCTAGATTTGGGTCTGGGTCTCACATTAGACAATAAAGTTTATGATATATTGAGTTTTAACTACTAGGTGTAGAGGAAAACTCCCTTTATTTTACAATTCAAATACCCATTGAGTGGTGACCATATTAATTTTAAATTTTAAATGTACATCGGTTTATACTATATTATTTAAATATAGAGGTATATATCATGGTCCGGTTAGATGCATCACCATTTCTAATTTATAAAACTCATAAATTTGATAAATTTTATTTGGCACACCATTTAACTATACCCTTGCCCTGACATTTGGTATTAAGATTTAATGGGTCCATAGAACTTATAGGCCTAGAACCAACAATATGGTATAGTTGGATAATTATGGTTTCATTACCAATAAGTGTGGTGAAATAACATTTATATTGATGGGGGAACTTTAATTAATCTAATTATATTCTTCTGATAAGAAATGTTAGCACATTTCAATATATTTCAATCAGGAACAAACTATATGCAATAGGATAATTCACATAGAAAGTAGTTATGGAATGAAATATTCATGGCATATTAGTTCTAATGTGCCTATAATGATTCATGAGATTATAATTCCATTCCATAACAGGACATGGAACCTATCCAAAATCGATAACATCAATAACAATAATATCACTGGGCATGGGTGTCACCAAATGGTGAAGTCGTATCAATTGTATCAGGTGAAAAATGAAAACAACAATTACCCATACCAAGTAATTTGGGTTTCCCATATACATGGGTTAGCTAATCCAACGTGCAGTCTCATTACCAAACTCCATTAAATCATAGTCACTTGTATAATACCTAGATAGTATAACCAAAGAAAAACAATGGATCTAATTCCACTTTGTAATATCCTAACATAGAGTCCACATAACTAGGGAACTGAGCTGGTGGGTCACATGGCCTCAAGCTCTCCTACCCATATGCTAGAGGCTACCGACTAATAATAGGCATCTATATTGAAATACTGGGGAGACTGTACTCTCATATCAGATTTTAAAAATGGATATTATAAAAATAAATTGATAGTAGTGGAAGCATTATATAATATATTGAATAATAGAAACCTATATAATAAATACCTGGGAAGAATAAATAACCAAGAAATTGTTATAATATCAAAATCACATAGATTGAGTCCTTTACATGATGATGCAATTGATTTATGATACAAAAAGAGTGAAATATGGTAAACAGGGAATAACAATATACCACATGCTATAAAAAAATAAAAAAAATACAAAAGACTACCCCACTAGAATCATGAGCATATTTTATGTCCTATTATCTCATGTAACATGTTATAAGTGAAATGAATCCAACATCTATAGCAGGGCGCCTTACCTTATCCATACTTGCAAACCTAGATTCTACTCAGGTACCAAAGGTGACCTGAGTAGGGTTTGAGATAAAGTCAGTAGGACACCACCAATGGTTTATAGAAATATTCCATCTATTTTTCATAGCTAAGAAGTGTGCAGTTATAAATTAATAATAATAATTACTGAATAGTAAACACCCACCAGCCCAGGTTCCTACAAGACACCTAGCTGGCCTTACTTGACTCGACATAGGTAGGTGTAAGAGTCTGATCGGTAACCATATATTAACATATAAATGATATAAATATATATATATTTATTTATTTATATACAGTTTATATACAGACTAAATACGTTAGGACATAATAATTCATATACATGGATAGTAGGTGCTAGCCAAACCTGGGGCGTAACTCATATGTCCATAACTACTCTAACAAGTAACATTCTCTAGATGAGGGTACAATCCCATGATCTCATAATGAATTTTATATTTCAGGATCAACACTCGAGATAGGTGGGGAGAGAAATCATGCCCAACACCTGAAGCACGAGAATGTGGAACGTCATGCTCATCCTCTAGATATAAGTATAACAGTGAGAAAAGTCATAGTCAACACCTAATGTAAGGGATCATGATACAACATTCTCAACAAGACCTTTATCCATAATTCAATATCCCATGATAATGGAATAATCATAATAATAATAATAATCACATGATAGATAACCTCAAATTAATTGGTAATCACCCAATGTAACTATAGGTGTCACATTCCATAAAATCCATATTCATAATTATAAATCATGTTGAATGTAAATTCCACATATTTAAAACTATTTAAATTAAATAATTTAATTAGTTTAAAAAGGAAAATCTACCTTGGAGCTATGATGTGCAATTTTAAGGAATGGAAATTCAATTTACAAGTCAAGTCGAACACTTAGATGGTGTTTGGTCATTTAAACAATTGATATAAAGAGGTAATTTCATTCAGCACTCCCAAATGGATGGCTATGATTTAGGTCATCATCCTATAAACACTTATCAAGGGTCCATTTGATTGTATTCAAATTCTTATATTTATTTAGAAATGAATAATTCATTTTATGGTGATGTGTAGAAATGTATGCCACACTATAAAAACATGAAAGCTATGAAAACAGTAAAAGATTTTGGAAATAAACCTAGAACACCTATCTTTGGGTCGTAGATGAATCCTCATCAAATATATACTTTAGAATTAAATTATAACTGATGAAATCAGAGAAACAATCAAATTCCTTGAAAATAGGGATAATGAGATAGCACCAAAATAGAACAAGTGACGGGGAGTTAAACAAAGATAAGAATAAATAGGATTTGAGTACTTATTGATGCAGATCCAATGCATCTGATGTTTTTTGGTTTGGATTTCATATGAGAGATCACTCATGATCCCTAGCTTGGGAGGATGGAAAACCCATGTGATAGGGGAGAGCTGAACATCCACTATAAAGAAGAAGGGAATATGATTTTATAATTAAGTAGGGGAAAATTTTAAAATCACCCTTGAAGATATGGTTGCACAGTTTGGCTACATGGTTGGCCAAACTATTCCCCAAATGTGCAACCTCCAATTTTTTAAGAGGAAACCAGTATGATCCTGGAAGGCGGTTTGGGTAACCATATGCAATACATGTGTAACACCTATTTCAATATGTCTAAAATTTTCTCATGGTAATGCAACTCAGATCACATAGTTTTAAAGAACAATGTTTCCCCCTTATCCCCTATGAAATTCCCTACACTATTAGGATAAACCATGTGGAATAGGATAAACGGTTTCTACTAACCCTGCAGCCCAATATATTTCTCGAAATTTTGATGATCCAGGCTCCGAACAAGACCCAGACACCTTCATGACCTTTCTGACTCTATTACATTCCATTAAAAATTCAAATTAAATAATTTATTCGAAAAAAAACGTGTCATAACTCTGATAAAAGTCAATTCATTACATATTGGGTTCTAAATCAACTTAATTAACCCAATATTACCATTTAAAAATTACAACTTCTCAATAATATATTAAATCACTTAAATATTAAGGAACATTTATGTTTATATTATTGGAGAATTAGAGACAAAAATAAAAAATAAAACCCATTCCATTCTCATCAAAATGACATTTTTCCAACTATATAAAAAATAACTTACTCCATATTAAGCCTTTAATATCTCCCATAAATTTTTCTCATGTGCTACTCTAATAAAAATACCTTGTGTATTAATTTTATTGATAACCTACTAAAATAATATCATAATAAGTGTGAGATCAAACACTTAGTAATGGGAAAAATATATTAGAATCTATTATGTCATGAATTATATGGAGGGACTAATTAAGATTCAAATAACTTCATATAACTGGACACATGATCTTGAAATAAATCCATGGATGAGATAACAGTATAAACCATCTGTTTCCTATGGAATAGGGGATGACCTTGTTGTTTGAAGGTTCAAACATTCCAATCAGTTTCTAACGGGTTTGTTCATAGAACCGGAAACATCCAATGATTCCATATCCATTTGGACCTGCTTTCCAAAGGTAGGCACTCATTAGTTGTGGACTTATGAGGCTTAGGAATTTTCATTGGATGAGAGGATGGGAGGTCGGACTCATCACACCTTTTTGAGGGGAATTATTGTCTACTTTAGGACTCTCTTTATAGATTTAAGTTATGTTCATGAATCCTTTTTACATTACCAAGTATAAAATGCGCTTTCCGTTAGATCTGAAAATCAATGATTGATATGAAGGAAATTCTGATAATCTTTTATATGTATTCGAGGTTCTTCATCGATAGAGAATCATCTGTATTTTTTAGATATTCTTAGTTGATCGTATCTTTAAATACATAAAAGTCTCTTGGTCATTATGATGACCATACTGGTTTTAAATCCCCTCAATGGGGCACTTGAAGTTTGTTGTCATTCATGAGGACATAGATAATTTCAGTGTTGGGATCGTACCCATAGATGGGCTACCTATGTATCCTTTGTTTAGAAAAGGAATCAGAACCCACATAGTTCGAGTAAGGGAGTATGATGTTTATGCAAGATTGATGGCTCAAAGAAAGATGTCATGATTACATTTATACTCTAAGCTCATGTGAGTCATGCTCGATGTGAGAAAAAAGAGGTATTGGTGAAACCAGACAATTGTGCCATGCAATTATGTGGGGCTTATGTATGTATGACTGCCCAAATAGATGAGGATTAAGATTTAATTCAGGGAAGAAATCCATGAACAGGGTCCATAAAGATATATGTGCTTCATGGAGATTTGGATACTCTAATCTTGGGATTTACTCCTGTGGATGATTCCCAAGTTAGGAGGGGACTTATGATTGGGTTTTACTCCTGAGAAGGAAGCCCAGATCAAAAGGAATTATGACTGGTTAAGAGAAATTAAGACTGGGGCTTATTCCTAAGGACGGGGCCCTGGTTAAAGGGATTTGGAAATTAAGGGGCTTGGGGCTTACTCCTAAAGAAGATGCCCACAACAATGAGAATTTGGACTGGGGCTTACTCCTGAAAAGGAGGCCCATGTTAAGGATTCTCTCATCTTAAAGGATGAGGTTGAATGAATGAAATCTCAATCTTTAGTGACATAAAGATGTGTAAATCACTAGGTTTTGAGAGATATTCCACAATATTCCTTTAAGATAAGGAATTTAATCAAGAAAACATGCCATAAATGGCTTGGAAGAGTGTCTTGAATACTAAAATCTCGAATAGGAGAGGTGGAATGGCATAATAGGGGTGAAATGGGCAGGAAAAGGCACCCAAAAAGGTAAGGGCATGCAAGTCCTGGCAGGCGCGCAGGTACTATGTGGGCGTGCCGGTCCTGGTCGCATAGGTATACCTCCGCGACACATGGGTACTTGCGCGATTTTCAGCCCTTATAGTAATATATGGGCGATCCTTGATCAAATCCTTTAGAATCATCCCTAGAGGCTTTCCAGAAGATGGTGCACAAGTTCTGGTGAAGAAGTAGGGCGGCACGCAAGTGTGTTCATTTCCCTTAAGGGTAAAACACTTAGGCACGCAAGTGTTAGTGAATTCTAACACTTAGACCTTACCACTCTTATTTAGAGCTTCCATTCTAGGTAAATAATAACCTTAGAATATTTTAGAAGACCTGAAGAAGAGACTTGGGCGTTTAGAGCTCTGTATGTGAATTCTGAAAAAATTCCTCCTTCAAATGGGGGGCCCACCGGGGGTATTTATAGGCTGGAGAAGACCCCGGGAAGTTATCACCTAGGGCGTGCAAGTTACTTTCCCAAAGAACTTCGGCGCGTAGGTGTACTTGTGTGACCATTGCGGCACACAATTGTACTTGCGCGACCATTATTGAACTTGCGCGACCCTTGTTCAATGTTCTTCTTATTCATTCCTTTGACAATTTTTGATATTTGTCCAAAGGATGAATCACTTTGAGCTCAGATATTCCCCTTTTCCAATCTTTAGACTCTGTGATGAAAGGAGTGTCAACAAAAGTCCCCCCTCAAAGTTGGATCCAAAATAAATACGGATTTTACTCTAAGGAAAAAAAGGAGAAACCAGAGGTCTTTGTGGTTATTGGATGTTTAAAGTCATGTATATCGGACATAAAAAGGTTAATGTTTAAGGTCGAAATAGCTTTGACCTAAATGGATTAAAATTGACTCAATTCCTTGACAATTTATCTGAAAACATATTACCATACTCAAGTATGAGAGAAAATATGTAAACTATGACTTAAGAATATTAGAATCTGAGGAATGATATGAAAAAAGAGCTAAAAGGAATTAGAAGAAGTAGTATCCATGAATGAAGTTACCATTATTTAATAAACCCATTAGGGGGTTGAATTATGCAGGGCCACCTAAGGGAATTGGATGTATAGTCAAATAAATAACATCTTTTGGATAACAATTCAGTTATGTAGACTATTTATGCAAGGCCGCCTAAGGGAACATGCTGCATAGTCAGGAAAAATAACTCTCCGAAATTTACTTTCCTAGTGCTAAAAAGCCAGTGAAAGTTTATAAAGATTCAAATTTTCCAAAGTATAGAGTTTGCTATATGGAAAGAGGTACTTGAATATGGAAAAGATATTTCCAAACAAGATTATAGAAGAATAGGATGAATATTACTCCTATGAAGGTTTGACCCAGACGTAGGGAAGGAGAATATAAACCATAGACATGAATACTTTCAGATCCTGAGAAAGGATATGGGACAAGTATGTTAAGGATGGATATTTTTTCGGATCCCTACATATTGTAATTAATACAAATAAGGACAAAAGATGCTTTATTCCCAAGATTGAAGTTACCAGTATTTAACAAACCCATTAGGGGATTTGAATTATGCAGGCCCGCCTAAGTCCATTGGATGCATAATCAAATAATAGTATCTTTTGGCTGACAAATCTGTTATGGAGACTGTTTATGCAAGGCCGCATAAGGGAACATACTGTATAGTCAGGTAAAAGAACTCTAAAAAATTTGAGATTTTTGTGACTAAAAGTCAAGAAAATGGTTATGAAGATCTGAAAATATTTAAGGTTAGCATTAGGACACATAAAGATGGGTATTGTCCAATGTATATAGAGATACACAGATCAATGCTAACCATAATCATGTTGTGGCTGGGTCCTGAATGGAAATGTTGGACTTCACTACGTATCCCATAAGGATGGGAATCAAGCCCTACGTAGTTCTTGAACTATAGTTTAATGTCATGTGGGACAAAAGGATTAAAGATCTTAGTTTAGGGTCATAGAGCTTAGACCATTATAAGAAATACACAGTGTGTGTTTTAATGGGGACTTTTCAGCCAAGGGACTGAAAGTGGAATTTGGGGTTAGGCCCAAAAGACTTGGGGTTGGATTCAAGGTACACTCGAATGTTCCTACGTATCCCATAAGCATGGGAATAAAGCCCACATAGTTCTAGAAATACCCTCTGTACAAATTTGGTTCGTACATTTGAAGGGTGAAAAGGGACTTTAGTGCAATGATGGTTTAACCCAAGATAAAAGGTTTGGGCATTGCCATGTATGCACGTAGCCTTTGAAGTGAAAACATGATTGAAAAATCAATGTGAATAATGGTTCCCTCTCAGGTGAGGGTATCAAAGAATATTTGTAGTTTATTTTCATACTGGAAAAAATATTGCTGTATGGTTTAACGTCATATAGCAAGGAGGAAAGTGAACCAATGTAAAGATAATGATTCTGGGGACGGTTTCACGAATCAACATCGTACGAGATAGAGGTGAACCGATGTGAAGAGATTGATTTTGGGCTTGAACATTGAGAGGTTTCCTACGTACCCAGCCTAGAAGGAAAGGATTAAAGTCTGTGTAGTTCAATTAAAGAATGAATTAATGATAAAGTTGTTCTTGGGGATAACGACCTAAAAAATGATGTTGTTGGGACTTACACATGGTTAGTAGCCCCGAGAGAGTGTTATAGTTGATGTTTTCTCTAAGATCCCGTAAGTCATACTCGATGTGAGAAACAAGAGGTAATAACAACCTTAACGATTCATAGTTTAATGACATGTAGGACATATAAAGGGACTATGCAGTTTAAAGTCTTGCAGTTAGGACTATTGGTGCTGCACAGTTTAGTATCATGTTGCAGGGAAAAAGTATAGTTTAATGTCATGTAGGACGTATCAAGGACATCTTGTACAATTTAGCGTCATGTAGTTAGGACGATGGGGACAATATAGTTTAACGTCGTGTTGGATGAAAGGGGGACTGTGCAGTTTAATGTCATGTAGTGAGGACAAACGAGTACACCATTTAACGTCATGTTGGGTGAATTAGGGAACTTTTTCACAGTTTAGCATCATGTTGGACGAAAGTAAAAATAGTTAAGGTCATATGTATGGACCGTTGCTGTATATTTTAACGTCATATAGAAAGGACGATGAAGGGGACACAATTTAACATCATGTTGGACGTATGTGCCAATAGTTTAGGGTCATATGCATGGACCGTTGATGATGTAGTTTAACTTCTTGCTGGACATAAGGGACTTGCAAATAGTTTAGGTTCAAATGCATGGACTGTTGGTTAGGCAGTTTAACATCTTGCTGGACGGTGGTGCAGTTTAAGTTCATACCATACCATGATGATATATTTTGTGTTTATACAAAATACTTCTTCAAAAATCCGTCATTGGTTGGAGTAGTGATGAGTTCTCCATCTATCGAGATTAATGAATAAGCTCCATTGGAGTAGACCCTATGTATTGAGTAAGGTCCTTCCCATTTCAGCTCAAGCTTGGGAGGTTTCTTTCCTGGTATCATTGGACTTTTGAGAACTAATACCAATTCTCCCTGAGTGAATGAACGAAGACGAGCTTTTTTGTTAAAAGATCATGCTATTCGATTCTGATAGACTTCCAAGTGATGAAAAGTGCACAATCTTTTCTCATCTAACTGTTCCAATTAATTCAATTGCTTTTGAGATTTTTCATCTATAGATGACTGATCACAAATAGCAACTCTGAGCGAGGGTAGTTGAACTTCAATTGGCATGACTGCTTCCGTTCCATATACCAATGAATATGGAGTTGACCGCATTGTAGTTCGGGTGGTAGTCCGATAAGCCCATAAATCATGGAAGAGTTTATTAGGCCATGATTTCCTATCTTTGTCCACCATCTTTTTCAGTATATTTGAAAGAGTCTTATTGAAAGCTTCTATCTGGACATTGGCTACTGCATGATGTTGAGATGAATGGTTGTATTTGATGTTGTATTCTTGATACAACTTCTTCACCTCAGATGAACAAGAGTTGGTGCCATTGTTTGTCAATATGGTATGAGGGACACCAAATCTGGTAATGATGTTAGACTTGATGAAGATAAAAATGCATTTAGAACTGACTTCATTGAGAGGTATTGCCTCTGCCCATTTGGAAATGAAATCAGTAGCAGTAAGAATATACTTAAACTGCTTAGCCGTAGTTGAAGGGTAAGGTCCTATCGCATCAATTCCCCATGTGGAAAATAGCCATGAGTATTTAGTTGTATGAAGCAACTCTGGAGGTTGATGAATGAAGTTGGAATGTACATGGCATAAATGACACTTCATTATGAAATCAACAAAATCTTGTATCATTGAAAGCCAAAAGTATCCAAGCCTTCGAATCTGATCAGACAGTCTATGTCCAGATTGGTGGACACCACAGACTCCTACATGCACTTCTTTCATGAAAACCGTTGTCTCTTCACCATCAATGCATCTGAAGAGAATTCTATCAAAACTACGCTTGTAGAGAATTTTCTCTAGGTGATCTGGGATATTATAAAGAGTAAAATTGACCACATGTTGCTGGATTTGTTCTTTCTCAGCTCTATCAAGTGGAAGTGTTCCATTTTGAAGGTATTCACTGATAGGTGACATTCATCCTGTACTATGACCATACGGTTCAGGAATGGGACTAATTTCATTAATCTCCTCTGTTCTTCTTCGAACATAAGGTGAAATTGCACGAGGTTGGGCAATAGTGATGGTTGTCTCATCCTGATTTGGATCTTCCAAAGTTGTGGCTATATTAGCCAGTGCATCAGTTTGAGCATTTTGTGATCGTGGGACATAAGAAAATGTCGGTTCCATAGGAAATTCTGCCATTAACTCTTAGATTTAATCATACAATGTGATTAGTTCTTCTTTTCTGGTGGCATAATCCCCATTGACTTGTTTGATTACTAGGTCTGAATCACCTTTCACCTTTAAGTGATTCACTTGTGCTTGAAGCGCCAATTCCAAGCCTGTGATGAGAGCTTGGTATTCTGCTTCATTATTGGTACCACCTTCCCATAATAAGAAATAATAAGGTAACATTGCATTTTCTGGAGAAATGAGCACAATTCCTAATTCAACATTGTTGAATTTAGGATTTTCCATTTTCCTCCCTGTTGGACTTCTGGAAGCACCATCAAAATACATTTCCCATGCCTGAGGACTTTCTTGAATTGAGAAGACTTTCTCATAAGGGAGTTCAACATCTGAAGATGTGTCTTCCACTGAAGGGTGTTCATCCAGGAAATCAGCCAGAGCTTGGCCCTTTATTTCCTTTTGAGACACATACTGAATATTGAATTACTGCAAAATAACTTCTCACCTTGCCAGACGTCCTGTTATCATTGGATGACTAAGGATGAATTTGAGAAGGTTATTGAGAGATACCAATTGGTCCTCGTGAAGTTTCAGGTAGTGTCTCAACTTCTGAACTACAAAGATTAATTCCAGGAAACACTTCTCAATATTTTAATAATGGGTTTCTGCTTCAAGCATAGTCCGACTGAGGTATTAGAGGCTGTTTTCATTCCCAACATCATTCTTCTGAGCAAGAAAGGCACCCAATGATCGCTCTAGAGCTATCATGTAGAGGATAAGTGGTCTTTCTTCAACAGGTGGCATGAGTACCGGTGGACTCAAGAGGTATTTCTTGAGAATATCAAATGCTTCTTGACATTCTTCAGTCCATTGGTAAGTGACTCCATTCTTCCTAAATTTGGCGAAGCGTAAACTTTTCCCTACCAAATTGGTAATGAAACACCGAATATAGGCTAAGTGTCCTTGAAGTCCTCTTAATTATTTCAAATTTTGAGGAGGTGACATACCAACGATTGAAATGGTCTTCTCAGGATCGACTTCAATACCACGATGGCATACAACAAATCCGAGAAAGTTTCTTGAGGTTACCCCAAAAGCACATTTTAAGGGGTTCATCGTCAAATTATGTTGTCGAAGCCTGCGGAATATGACTTCCAAATCAGCCAATTGATTCAAACGTTGTTTGGATTTGACCACCAAATCGTCCACATAGCATTCAACAAACTTCCCAAAAATGTTTTGAAGATACGATCCATGGCACACTGATATGTTGCACCCACATTCTTTAAGCCAAAGGGAATTACCCGGTAGAAAAACACACCTTGAGGGGGTTTAAAGGCTGTGGATTCCTCATATTCTGAGGATATTCGGATTTGATTATATCCGGAATATCCATCCATGAAGGAAAGTGCTTCACAGCCAGCTGTTGCATCAATTAAAAGTTCTGTAATCGGAACTGGGAAATCATCCTTAGGAAAATGCCGATTAAGATCTCTAAAATCGATGAAAACTCTAATTTGTCCGTTCTTCTTCTTTACAGGGAATATATTAGCCAACCACATGGGATATTGAACTTCTCTGACGAAGTTAGCTTTGATAATATTATCCACTTTAGCTTCAATTTTGGAAGCATAAGTTGGGTGTGTTCTTCTCGTGGCTATCTTAAATCCTCGATGTTCTTCTGGTAAACCCAAATGATAAGTAGAAACATTAGGATCAAACCCGGGCATCTCTGTATAGTTCCAAGAAAATATGTCTCGATTTTTCTTTAAAAAGGAAATATATATCTCTTTATCTTCAAGAGTCATGGACGCACTGATTAAAGTGGGGCGTGGATCTTTTTTTGTACCCAGATTTATTTCTCTGAGTTCATCCACGGTGGTAGAGATACCCTCTTCAAATGCTGGAGGAGCATCTCTGGGATCTTCCTCTTCTTCTTCAACATGTGTTATTTCTTCTGTTTCTACTTCCATATTAGATAATGAAGCATGATTTTCATGATCAGAAGAGATGTCAAAATTTGAACATCTTGAAGAAGAAACTTCCATTTCTGACCCAATTGATAATGAAGGGTCTTCCTTGGGAAATAAAGAGGAGATGATGGATTGGGAATCAACATCATTTTTCACCTCTGATGTTGCTATAAATTCTTCTGGCATGATTGGCGAAGTATAGACTTTTTGGATTTCAACAGATGAAATGAAGACGTCACCATTTGGTCTTCCATCACTACTTGGAGGATCACCAATTTCTCCCATGTTGTCTAGCTTGATTGTCGTAATTGACATTATGGATCTTTCCATAAGAGTATTTTAATCTGGGTCTATCCTATCAATTTGACTGATAGGAAACACATAATCTGTACTCACAAGAGCAAATGGATTTACTAGAATCTTCTCCAAACCATATGGAGCATTAACTTTAGTAATCTCCTTTGGTGTGGATTTATCCTTTTCTTTCATGTGATAGAATTCCAACTCAATGTATTGAGACCCAGATGTCTTGAACGGGGCCTTATCACCATATAATGTCTCCACATGACCATCAAAATAATATTTGAGACATTGATGGTATGATGAAGGGATAGCCGCATGTTGATGTAGCCAAGGTCTTCCAAGCAAGATGTTGAAAGCTAAGTCTTGATCAACAACCATGAAATATGAATTGGA
Organism: Viscum album; assembly: GCA_963277665.1. NCBI lineage: Eukaryota > Viridiplantae > Streptophyta > Magnoliopsida > Santalales > Viscaceae > Viscum > Viscum album. Next base: position 1,344,388,600 of record OY728148.1, on the reverse strand, counting down.
TACAAGATCTCCAAACTGAGTTCTGAGTGTAACTTCACCCAGTGGTTCTTGTTCATTTTTATCGTATCCTTGTAACATCATGGTATAAGGAGTTAAATTAGATTCTGTGATGCCCAATCGATGAAGTGTACGAATGGGCATGAGGTTGACTCATGAACCATTGTCAATGAAAGCCCTTCGGACGTCTACGCCATTGACCTTTCCAGATAAGTACAAAGGTCTAATATTCCCATGCACAACATCATCTTCATCTTCATCAGTAAACGATATTATTGCATGGAATTCTGCAGGATTATTCTCTATGTGATAGACTTTAGCTGTAGAAATTTCAGTTTCAAACTCCCGAGGACTTGACAAAGCCTGGATGAGCGCTTCCCGAAGATCTTTTGACAGATTCAAAGAATCCAAAATTGATAACTTGGCCTGTACTTGGGCCAGGTGTTTCAATACATCATACTTTTGATCCAGAGTTCTGAGTTTTCCAACAAAAACATGCGGTTTAGCGGGTTCCTTGGAAGAAGATGCTTTGGAAGTTGATGCATCTTGTATTGGGATAGGAGTTAGAAATATTCATGGTTTTGGAAGATTATACTGATTAGATCTATTTATTTGTTGAGAGGATGTAGGTGGAACCCCCAACCGATCCTCCAAAATAACTGTTCTAGGACTAAATTTGTTATCGGTAGAAGAACTTGCTTGTTCTTGCTGATCTCACTGAAGGGCTCTACCACGAGTTTCTGTTGCGTAGACAGTTCTAGCAGGGGTAGAATTGGAATAGTGTCTTCTGAAAGATCCACTTCTTCCCCTGTATCCTTAGCCTCTAGAACTTCCTCTGATTCCTCTATTTGATACTGGGAATTCAGGCTCATCGAAATTGAAACTACGACTGGCATATGGATCTGTTAATTGAATCATATTAACAGAACTGAAAATCAACTCTTCAACTGATGAAGACTCTGCCTGATTAGCCAGTTTAGGCTATGCCATTTGGTGGGACGGTGCCCGTTGATTTGAAGTATATGGCATGAAGTATTCCAGGGTAAAAGACAACTTAGGCTTTGACACATACTCAACTTCTTCGGATTCTCTTTCTTTCATTGAATCATGCTGTTTCTTTGAGGATTTTTCCTCTGATGAGATGTTTTTGCTTTGGCATTCATGGAAGAAGGAACAATTGGTTTCTTCATTTGTGTTTGAAAAATATCATGAGTTCGGTTGATCATATTTCTGACCATCCAATCATAATATTTTTGTGCATTTTTGGTTTTTAATTCTTGCCATTAGCCTATCCTCCTCTGGAACTATAGCAGTAACACATGCTACCTAGGATGAAGAGCCTTTCAGTTTGACTTATCACGAGTGGACCATCTTTTTCAGTAGGTCTTTAATGACAAAACACTCTTGGATGGGATGTACCATCATCTGATGAAATGGGAAATAATTGGGAGGTTCTTAATCTCCTTCCTTGTTTGGCCTCTTGGGCCGTGGCAGCTGACCCAAATTATTCTCCAGGGCCGAAATGAAGTAACCAGAAACTTGTTCATTTAGGAAATAATAAACTTTACTCTTCAACTCATCAAACTATTTCCGTCTTTGATCTCTTTGATCGTCTTGACAAAACGGCCTTTGTTGTTGATGCTTAAGAGGTGGAGACCTTCTAGAATATGAAGGTTTTGAGGTAGAAGCAGGTACAGGTGCTTATTTAACCATAATTATAGCAGTTTCTTCTTTACCAATTCTCTTTCCTGGAGCTGATGGAATTACATGAGATTTAGCCTTAGTCTGTATAAGAGATTCTTCAATATGTTGAGCGATTGAAGTAAGGTCTCGAAACCCTCCTGTGTATTTCACAGGGATCAGCGGTGTGCGTAATTCGTTACGCAAATTTTCCACACAGATTGGAAACAGTTCCTCTTAAGGGAGTGCTAAGATTAGGTAATATGTTAATCCCTTATAGTGAGAAATGAAATTAGAGACTATATCATTCTCCATTTGCTTATAGTTTGTAAGATAAAAAACCGTTGTCTTTGGAAAAGATGAGCTGAATTGAAGAAGAAATCGTTGAAGGAGATCTTCCCATCCTATAACTGACCGATATTTCAATCTTGTATACCAGACACAAGATGGTCCTTGTAAGGTTCGCATGAAGAATTTGAGTTTCACTGCTTCTTGCTGCTCCGGAGTTCCCATAATAGGATCACAATAAGACACGTAATGTGTCAAATTCTATTCAGGGTCGCCTGATCCATTGAAAATAGGGAATACAGGGTTCCGAAAATTTGATGGGGGACAGATTGAATCTACCCATTCAGGGTACACTTTCTTTTCTAGTTAAACCTGCGCACGCTTCCCTTCCATAGTCTCTAACTGAGCTGTTAATGACTCAATGGTAGTTATTAACTTTTGAGAAACATCCGGTTGAACTTGGACTTGGGCAGGTGCAATGACTGGAGTCTGGACAGTTATGGGAGCTAGTACTACAACTGATGGCAGCACTAACAATCGTTGTTGCACTTGACCCGTAGGATTAAACCTGTGAGGGTGTACTCATAAAGGAGGATATTCTTGATCCATATCAGTAACTGTAACAAACATATTTGGCTGACTAACTCCATCACGCTTAGGAGGAAGACTACCCTGAAGTAGTTCTACATTCATCCTCCTCAATTCTGTCATTTCTTCCTCCTGTTGCGCAAACATTTTCTCTAGTGAGAGTGATTGGCCTTCTCCAGAGGATGGATATGTAACCTGATTACTTCCCTTCCCCTTGTTTTATCCCTTTCGAAGAGGGGGAAGTGGGTTATTTGAAGGAGCACCTAGATTTTGGGTAAACCTTTGATTTCGTGTACGCACACCTTCTTCATTTGTGTCTGTGCGTACAACTTCTTGAACATGAACCTCTTCATTTGAGTCCCCTGAGTGAGCCTCATCTGGTGGATCAGCAACAACGACATTGATGACATTGATTGATGCATAACTCATCGCATCCCTTCTATCAGCATTTCTGTGATATTGTCTTCTTCCATGTCTTTGATGAGACATTTCCTTTTGTTGATTCGATCCCTCAGGAACTTCTTGACGAACCGTAATTTGGAGGGAATCCCCTAATAATTTGGCTCTTTGTTCCTCCTATGGCTTCTTCCCCAATCGAGAGAAGACCGACTTTCACTGAGGAAGGGATTGATGATTTGAAAAAGTCCCCAGTCCGGTGGACTGGGAATGTTCTTGCTGTCTTTGCTCAACTCCTTGAATCCTATTTGTTGATTCCGAGGGTTGGTTTAAAAGAGTCCCAAGTCTGGCAAGCTGGGGTGGCTCTTGACATGCTATGTCTGAGACTTTCTTAAAATATCTCCTAATCTTTCACACCTTAGTCCCGAAATTAGCTGGATGCATCAACCTGTATCCACTTTTATCACCTGGCTCGAAAGACCGTTGGATGATTTCTGATACTTCTGTCACTTGATGATGTGCTTATTCCATATGAGAGGCCTATTCAATATTCTCATTTTCTTGAAGAAGGATTAATTCAACAACTTGTTCTCTGTACTCTTGATTTTGAGAAAAACTAGTTGAGACATGTTCTTGGTCAAGTTTTTGATAACAAACAAAACCCATTGATTGTGGCTGGCCACGGGCAATAACATTGCATGAGTCCATTTTCGGCAGACTTTGCTGACTAGAGAGCATAGTGAAATGTAGTGCTCCATGAACACCCCATCCTCTAACATTAATACCAGATGGGCCATTGGAAATTAACTGGCGCAATCTTCTTAGTGCACCAAGGCATGAACGCTGAAGGGCTCTCTATTGCTTTTCAGCCTTCGGATATCGAGAGACTGATAGAGATTCCAAATCAATATGACGATATAACCCTTCTATTATCTTAAGATGATTTTCAAATTCATCAAAAGATAATACTTTCTTTTTCAACTGACAAAGAGTTTTCCATATGTTGAGACGAATATCATGAATCCCATCTTCCGTCAACATATCTGAAATTTCATTCTAGGAGTTACCCAGAGGCCAAAACATGACTGGCACTTCACCCTTCACTAGTTGTTTTCTCATGTTCAACATTTCCTCTTTATCATTAAATAAAGATTCTTCTACCTTATTTGACCAGAGCTAGTGCTTCCTTGTTGCTTCATCGGATTCAACAAGATTGGTGGAGAAATCACTGATCAAACCAGAAGATGCATGACTTAGGGGTGGTTTAGAGAATGACCTACACCCTGGGCTATCTTCTGATTGAGAAAGTATTTTACCTGTTAGCGATGAAGCATCAGACATTGCTGGTTTCGCATTTGAAAGTGCCTCAAGATAAGAGGGATTTCTCATCACTACATTGTCCACTAGAGCATTTTCCGGGAAATGTGCATCACTACTACAGAGAGGACTTTCGCAGCGAAATTCATCCTCATGGGGAGGACCACCATGGTGGGTTACAGAAAAAGATGAGATCTCTTGCTCCATGGTCTTCTGACCACGTAGAGGGTTCCTTTGGCTCTCATCTGAAGATGAAACCTTGGGATCGACCGAATTGTCATGAAGAAAGCCTTCATGAGGAAGTGTCTGTTGAAGACCTTCGGAATAAATGTTCCCACTATTGGGAATTGAGGGAGTAGAATCTTGAATTACAACAGATAACTGTCTGAGGGCTTCAAGAACTCCAGCATCGAGCAAGGCCTTGTAACAGATTGGCTCTTGATCTCTTGACTGTTTTGGGCGGGTCTTCTTTTTAGACGCCTTCTTACTCACCTTGGAAACCACTTGTTGACGAAAGTGGTTGCTCTGAGCAGCTGTATGTCCTGATCAAGAGAGATGGCCAGGTTAGGCTGACGATCTCTACTCAAATCAGGTGTACGTGCCTTTACTTGGTTGTCCGTATGATATAGGGGAGTATGCCCCCACAACCCTCTTTGACTAGTAGAGATGTGTGTGTCTATTCCAGAGTGAACTGTTGATGCGTCACTCCACTGGTAGGGATAGATTTATGTGTCTTTCCCTGAGATGCCCCTGAAGCTGTTATAATATCCTGGCAAGCATCCAGAATATGAGCAGGTATTTTATTATGCTCTTTCACCATTGATAGAATATGCTTGGTGACTTTAGCTACCAGAACAGAGATATACATCCATTCTGTGCTTAGATTAGGTGTATGTACCTGATCCTGTACTCCTTTTCCTGCCAGTGAATCCTGACAGTACTCAACTATGGGGGCAGAGATTTGATTCTGCCTCCTATTTTTCACCGGAGCTTTCCGACTGACTTCTCTGTGTGCTACCAAGCGAGACTGTTGGTAGGCTTTATCAATACTAGTAGGTGTATGTGCCTGCTGATTTTACTTCGCCGAATGTGGTTGACGAGCTCCATCATATGTAGTCAGAAGAGCCTGCTGACTAGCTGATGATGTATAAATAGGTGTAATTTCCTTCCTATAGTACTCCACCGAAATTGTCTGGCAGGATTGGTGTGATGCTGCCAGACGAGTCTGCTAGACAACAGAATTAAAAGGGGCAGGTGTGTGTGCCTCCTCGTTGCTTGCCACCAAGTTAGGTTGGTGGACTTCTCCAGAGATGACAAAGATGAGAACCTGTTCAATGTTGACTGGATTTCGCCTCTGGGGAATTGTCTTGCCTTCTCGGGTTCGAGGAACCTGAGATGAATGCCTGGAATCGACACCCTCATCATGTTGAGGGAGCACTGCCTCACGAGTCTAGCAGTGATGGTTGATGGGAGCCCGTGGGAAGGACTCCTGCTTTCTTGAATTAAGGCCCTGAGGGAGCTTCTCATTCACCTCCACATAATATGGGAGTTAATGGTGATTGCGTTCTGGGGATAATGACCTGAAATGGTTGGAGACAGTAGTTAGCACCGTCTGCTTCTTGATCACTGGTCGTCGCAGTCCGGATGACCAGGGTGAATTGTTCACTTGGAAGGATTGTCGAGTAGCCTACAGAGATGGAATGGTACCGTGTTGATGGTACTCCTTAACCAGCGCATTTGATACCCAACGTTAAAGAGACTGAATAGGTGATGTCGTCCTTAGATCGTATGATTATCCAGCAGGATTAGTAGCAGTGGCATTCGCAGCAGCAGTATTCACAGGTGTGAACTTGAGAGCAGCCATTTCTTAGAATGCAGAAAATCTTGGAAAAGAGTTCCTGTTTGATATAACAGACGTAATCAATATAAATTCAGCCACTACATCTTTTGGATGAGCACATATTTCAATTATTTTTTTTTTGTTTTCCCTCTCATTGAGTTTAAATACGGGCCTAACAAATAAGAAAAACATCATTTTAACTTGGTTAAGGATTCACGTCGGGTTCAGCATTTTTTGTTTCCTCTGGAATTGGGGATGACCTCGTTGATTGAAGGTTCAAACCTTCCAATCGGTATATAACGGGTTTGTTCATAAAACTGAAAACATCCAATGATTCCATATACATTTGGACCTACATTCCAAAGGTAGTGCTCGTTAGTTGTGGACTGATGAGGCTTAGGAATTTGCATTGGTCGAGAGGATGGGATGTCAGACTCATCACACCTTTTTGAGGGAAATTATTGTTTACTCCGGGACACTCTTTATATATTTATGTTATTTTCGTGAATCCTTATTACATTACTATGTATAAAATGCGCTTTCCTTTAGATCTGACAATCAATGATTGATATGAAGGAAATTTAGAGAATCTTTTATATGTATTCGAGGTTCTTCATCAATATAGAATCATCTGTATTTGTTAGAGATTCTACGTTGATGGTATCCTTAAATACATAAAAGTCTCTTGGTCATTATGATGACCATACTGGTTTTAAAGCCACTCAGTGGGGAACTTGAAGTTTATTGTCATTCAGGAGGACATAGATTATTTTATTGTTGGGATCGTACCCGTAGATGGGCTACCTACGTATCATTTATTTGGAAAAGGAATCAGAACCCACGTAGTTAGAGTAAGGGAGTATGATGTTTATGCATGATTGATGGATAAATGAAAGATTTCATCACTACTTTTACAGTCTAAGCTCACATGAGTCATGATCGGTGTGAGAAACAAGAGTTATTGGTGAAACCAGACAATTTTTCCATGCAATTATGTGGGGATTATGTATGTATGACTGCCCAAATAGATGAGGATTAAGATTTACTTCTTGGAAGAAATCAATGAACAGGGTCCATAAAGGTATATGTGCTTCCTGGAGATTTGGATAATCTAATCTTGGGGCTTACTCCTAAGGAAGATTCCCAAGTTAGGAGGGGACTTATGATTGGGTTTTACTCCTAAGAAGGAAGCCCATATCAAAAGGAATTGTGACTGGTTAAGAGAAATTAAGACTGGGGCTTATTCCTAAAGAGGAGGCCCAAGTTAAATGGATTTGAAAATTAAGGGACTTGGGGCTTACTCCTAAAGAGAATGCCCATAACAATGAGAATTTGGACTGGGGCTTACTACTAAAAAGGAGGCCGAGGTTAAGGATTCTCTCATCTTAAAGGATGAGGTTGAATGATTGAAATCTCAATCTTTAGTGATATAATGATGTGTAAATCACTAGGTTTTGAGAGATATTCCACAAAATTCCTTTCATATAAGGAAGTTAGTCAAGAAAACATGTCATAAATGGCCTATAAGAGTGTCTTGAATACTGAATCTTGAATAGGAGAGGTGGAATGGCATAATAGGGGTGAAATGGGTAGGAAAAGGCACCCAAAAAGGTAGTGGCACGCAAGTCCTGGTAGGCGTGTAGGTACTAAGTGGGCGTTAATGTCCAGGGCGCGCAGGTATACCTGCGTGACACATGGGTACTTGCACGATTTTCAGCCCTTAGAGTAATATTTGGGCAATCCTTGATCAAATCCTTTAGAATCATCCCTAGAAGATTTCCAGAAGATGGTGCACAAGTTCTGGTGAAGAAGTAGGGCGGCGCGCAAGTGTGTTCATTTCCTTTAAGGGTAAAAAACTTAGGCGCGCATGTGTTAGTGAATTCTAACACATAGACCTTACTCTTATTGTTTAGACCTTCCATTCTAGGAAATTAATTACCTTAGAAGTGTTCAGAAGACTGGAAGAAGAGACTTGGGCGTTCATAGCTCTGTATGTGAATTCTGGAAAAATTCCTCCTTCAAATGGGGGGCCCACCGGGGGTATTTATAGGCTGGATAAGACCTTGAGTGGTTATCACCAAGGGTGCGCAAGTGACTTGTGTAACACCCCAAGCTTCCACGATACGTTTCCCTTTAAATAATGCAATGGCGTGCATTGTACGCAACATCGAGATTCTAACACATCACAACCAATCAAACTAGCCGTTATGAATAGTAATACATACTTTTTGAAATTTTATAAATTCTATCTCTCAAAATGGACTTCATTTTTGGATTCGTAATATCGAAATTAGCATAAGGTGAAATTTTGTTACTTTTTGGATAACTTTCATATTTTCATGAATAATGAAAATTACTAAATTTTAATTAAAAAAAATTTTTAATCGAAATAATTAATATTGATAAATTATGAATTTTAGTGGTTTTAAAGTATATTTAAAATATATTTTTACCATTTAATTCAATTTTTTTTATTGGACATAATTTCACAATTAAACCAGACATAAACAAGTGCCAATCTTTTGATAGTTATTATCTCTTAAAAACATGCTTTTTGTTTTAACAACGGGAATTAATTTTAAATTAATTTCTTCCACTTCGGTGTTTTGAATTTGGAAAAATGGATTCCATATTTGGAATCAGGATTTTCAAATTTTGTAAATAGTTGACTTTTATTTTTAGACATTTTGAATAATTACTTCGGTAAATATTTATTTACCATGGTTAAAGGGTAAATCCGGTAAATAACGGTTAAAAAATAATATTATAATAATACAAAATTACCCTAAAACGTGTTCTAACCTTATTGGTTGAAACATTTCCGACCATGGGCATATTTGGGTCGATTTTGGAACCCCATGGAGCCACTCGTAAGTGATAGGGACAATTTATTTTAATTAAGTTAAAATGAATACAAAAATGACACAACCATACATCGTTTAGAAACACAATTTTGACATAGGGTTATATATGTTGGATTTTAGACTACAAATATTAATTAGAAATATAAAAAGAGTTCCTACATAATGGTATTTTATTTATAATTTTTAGACATTATATAATTTAATTTATTTATGACACAATGGTGATGCAATAATTACCTTAATAGTGAGAAATTAATATGATTGATATTGTAGATACCCAAATAAATATAATTTGAGACTTTAAATGAATTACACTAAATTTATAGGATAATATGACATATTAGGATTGATTTAATTGAATTTTTTCTAAGTAATCATTCTGTTATGATTTTCAAAAAAATTAATTATTGAATGGTGTCAAAATTGACATAAAAGAGTTTTTAAAATAAATATTATATTATTAATTTATATTAAATTCTTAGAAATCTAAGGTTCGTCCAAGAGAATTATATCATGATAGGTGTATCATTAATGGACCACTTGTGGGTCTCTTGTATGTATATAGTAATTTTATTAACCATATAATATAAAAATACAAAGAGACATTGTAAAAGTGAAACTAATTAACTAAGAATTAATACTTAATGATAAGTTTAATATAGTAACCCAAACCTATATAAATTCTATTGGTTGAGTTGTTTTAAACCTATCCCCACCTTTACCTTTAAATAATCCACTTTGGAGCCATTATAATCTGAATATGAATTTATTATAAAATAATATTTCTAGCTTTTCCAAAGGTGCCCCTCACCCCTCTTATAAAAGGGCAGTCTCCCTTCTCATTAACTAACAACTTCAAAGCCTTTTGGTTCATCCAAACTCTCCCCAAATACTCTATCAACTTCCCTCACTTCATCCTAGAGGCCTTTCTTTAGTCATAAAGCCAACTTAAGAGCCCTTTTGATCAAATCAAAAGGAAGAACCCGAAGAAGAAGTAATGATTTCACCACCCTTTTCCAAGTTCCTTTCTTCTTCCACTTCTTCCTTCTTTGTTATTACCATTATAAAATAATAACTCCAGTATCTTATATATACTATTATGTTATTATAAATATGGTACAACCATATTCAGTATTCTATCCATCCTTTGAATAACATGTCACCATACGTGCGTATGTACGGCTTATCGTCTCAACGTCGTGGTGTAATTGTTATTAAATAAATTATTATTTGCATGGATATAATAATGATGTTTAAATCATGTAAATAATAAATATAACATGATAATTATTCTGTATATATGATATACCATCCAATTATATATTATTTTAATATCAAAAGAATGATATTGTTGCTCGTGCGTACGTACGGACTACCGTCTCCACGAACGCGATGAGATTCATTATCCATCATATCCATTCAAGTATAATTCTCATTTTATGATTAATAATAGTATCTAAGTACATTATATCATTATGGATATGATTAAGATACAACCTATCCCTGACAAATATGGCTTACGTAACAAAACATATCAAAGAAAACGAGTAAGTTAACACCCGAAACGACGATAATACTAAGATATTATTAACAAACCAATGTTAAAAGATCATATATGATATCATATTAATATATATGATTATTGTATAATTTAATAACAATTATTTCACCATTATACAGGAGGTTATCCTACCATATACCAAGGAAAAATTACAAAGTAAGGGGTTTCTTATCTCACTTTTAATTCCGTGAGATTTCCATTGTTCACCACTTATTTATTGCATGTGGTGTGTGTACTGCCCATGATTGTATTAATTGTGTTATATAATTTAATTTAGAGATATTTACATCATCATTGTATGATCCTTCTTTCATAGGTGTATTTTTCGTAAGTTACCAAATTGATAAAGGAATTTGATATTTCAATTTCCACTCATCCGGCTTTACGCATACTTCATTGATTATTTTACTCCAAGATTATGTGTGGAATTACTATTCATTTGCTTATGTCATATTTTCCACTCCCATTTCTGTGGATATAATTTTGATACACATAATCTCTCCATTGATAAATTCTCAAGTGATCGGTATGAACTTGATAAGAGTAATTTTAACTCAATTTCCATTTGTTGGGTTAAATATCCAATTCATTGGTGTTGTTTTTACAAGAATATGTGTGAATGTCATCTGATTGATTTAGACTAAATATCCAATCATATTGAGTGTATTTATATTTTTCACACATAATTATGTCTTTGATTTATCCTTAACCTAAGGATATGGTCTTTATAAGAGAAATCATCTCAATTTACATTCCATTGAGACTTCTTTGTTGTTATACCCCAAATCACTTTTATGCGGTGTATATAATGTACTTTGACATAGTATATCATGAATCCCTTTATTCTCATGATATTAAAATGTTTTTATTACCTCAATTATTTTTATTCAAGGGTCTCTCTTTTGGTTAGAAACTCTAACTAAAATACCATTTTTTAAATGTTTTAAAGACTTATTCTTCTAAATCTTGCTCATTAATGTCCATGTTTTAAAAATGGTTTTAAGGATTTATTTATATGGACATTAAAGTTTTAGAATTAAAAATCCTTTTAAAAGTTTCAAAGTGGCATGAGACACTTTTATTCAAAAATCAATTTTTAAACGGCTTCTTGACAAATAGTGTGACTTTTAAATGATTTCAAGAAAAGGGGGATATTTCTCTCAAAAAGTTTTGTTGGTTATTTTCATCTATGTCAATATCATTAATTATTATCGATTGAGGTTAATATGATACAATAAAATCTTCCATATTGTATCGAATGAGTTATGTTTGACTGTGGATGTGCTATTTTTATACCATTCATGGTTTTTGGTCAAAGTATTGGCATTTCATATGCTAGTTTTAATACGAATGTTTATGTTATGTTTAAACATGTTCATATGAGGAATGAATTGGACTTAGTAAGTGACGGGTGGAGCCCGCTATAGCTCCTCGATGCATCGGTAGGTCTCATGAGACAAACTAGTATCTTGGCACAAGGCCTTGGAAAAATCTTAATTGTAGTCTTGGCGCGAGGCCTTGGCTATGTGGTTATGATAGTCTGGCATTATGCATTCCATCATTATGAAAGTGGTTATTGATATTTCATTTGATTATTCGATTAGTAGAATATTCATGTGAATAAGTAAATGACATTATTTCATTTTTTTCCATACTATGTTGAAGTTAAAGTTTAAAATACTTTTGTTTTAGTTATAAATTTCCTTAAATGTTTATTCTTATTTATGAAAGTTTCCGCTATATTGTTATCCTTACTGGGCATTTGAGCTCACCCCTTTCAATGTTTTATTTTTCCCAGGATGTGAAAAAGTAATTTATGAATGACCTGCAGGGATAGTATGTGGGGATATGAGTGTGGACTATGAAGAAAAGATGTTGTTGTTTTCATTTTATGAAGTAATGTAAACCTTATTAATGCATCTAGTTATTCCAAGGCTACTAAACTAATCGAACTTTCAAGACTTGATCTTTCTTGTGATCATGCCAATGTTACGTAATAATGCACCGACTCTCGGGGTAACTAGGTTCGGGGCGTTACAGTTGGTATCAGAGGAAGTTTAGTACAATCCTCGGAAGCTAGATTTAGATAAACTCTGATTAGAGCACGTAGACCTAAGATAATCTTTGAGGATTAGTATAGAAGAACTTCCTAGAATTTTGGTATTGTAGAGATTTTGTGAGTTTTCCGAGCAATACATCCCTGTCTGGATACGAGCAGGTAGAGGCGGCTCTGGCACAGATGTACCTAGGGGTAAAACCCAAAAACACCGCTTTGAGCTAGAATCGAATGGGAACTGGTGTACGACAACGGGCCTTGCTGCACTCTTGGTTATGAGACTCCCGGAGGATATACTTAGGATAATTTACACTTTCTTTACAAACCAATTTGAGGTATTATATATATAAGATGAGAGTAAATGACCTCGGTTAATTTTAATGTGTTTCAAATTGAGAATATGGTGACATGTTAATCTCTAAATGATTTTATGACTACTGTTACTCTCACAATGCTTTCTGGTTTTAGTCAATGGCTGGATTCCAAGGAAGTCATAGTGACTTTGAGAATGATGTACAAGGTGGGAACAATGGTGGAAATGAGCAACAAAATGGAATATTGATAGGCGTAAAAGATATCGTCTTTATTCCAAATCAATTTTCCAAAAATATGATCAACAATATATATATTAACCAATTACCGGACTCCGCAATGAAAAGAAAGGTGATGAATGATAAGAGCTCCAGTAGTGGAGACCATGGAGAAAGGAATCCTCAATTTCCATAATGCAGGAAATGTGGAAGGAGACACCCAGGAAAGTGTCTCAATGGGACATGGAAATGATTTACGTGCGGGAAGGAAGGACATAAAGTGAATAATTGCCGAAGAAAAATGAAGAGTACTATGGAAGAAGATAAAAATTGTCCTAAGAATCCATTTATAGTCATTTGCTGTAAATTTAGGGGACCTGACCATTAACCGAGTGAATGCCCTATTCTATAAGATATTTTCGTGGTCAAAGAAGAAGATATGTGGAAATAAATGGTTGGAGAAATGTTTAAAAAGTGTTAGTGCTCCTTGTTGATGGGTTTACTTTGGAATAATTTTCTCTTGTATTTGTAACCCTACAGTTTTCCATGTGAGAATGATATTTGAGGAATAATTATATTTTCTCTTGTTGATATAGTAATGAATAACAATTTGGTTTTATATGATCATTGGGTTTGAGGAAATTATAAGTTATTATAATTTGGGATGAAAATGCAAGGTATGACATAACATTTGGGGATAAATTATGTTATGGTTATTTTGAGGAATTTATCTCATTTTGATAATGTTATAAAATATAGTTTTTGAAAAGGGACAACATGCAGACCCTGTGATAACCCGTCGTGTCGGACAAAGATGTGGGAATCGAACCCACAACCAAAGTGCGATTGGGATTTATCACCTACCACTAGACTACGTGAAGTCCCTGGTTAGTGTGAATATTATTTTTAGTTAAATGATTTTATTGATCAATAATAATTTTATTTTGGATCTTATGTCTTATCAATTGAATACCCTTAGTATATGAAAATAATTTGGTGATTAAGTGATAAATGTTATTTTGGAAGTTGTTCGCTTTGTTGTGAACACTATATGCCGAAGGAAATAGAATACTATGAGATTTCATTTGAGGAGTAATGGTGGATTTTTATCTATGTTTTTTTGTGGATTTATAGTGTTTTGGGTTATTTATGTAAATGATTAGGTTTATTACTTTTAAGTATGTGACTTTAAGTGTAATTAATGTCATTTGGAGATACAATTTAACGTGGAAGACTACGTTCTTATAAGTTCTGGGTTTCAATATTAGTTTGGATTGTATTGAAGGATTTTAAGGGCAATTGATTATTGAATGGTATTTATTTAACTTTGGGGTATTTATGGTTTAATTTTAGAAATTAAGATTAGTGTTTTTTTCTCTAATGGAATATCCATTTGGGGGATCATCAGATATTATACTAAACATTTTGGTTTTGATTAATCTCTAAAGACAAGGTAAATATATAGTTTATCCTACGTGGATCATGTATTTATATAGAAGTTTATTCTAGCTCTTCCATTGTGACCAAGTCTTCTTGAATACTCATTGTTCAAAAAAAATGAGTTAGTGGTAAAAAGTTATTAAAGAATGAAAATCTACTTAAAAAGTAATTATATATCTTTATGTTCTTAGTCAATATCATAAATGAATTCCTCGTCCTTATGTAATGTAACATAAAATAAAAAATGTTGTCCGTTTACTTTTCCTACTGGGAGACTAAGGACCATTAGTCCCAACACAAGTTTGTGATTTTATTATTGTTAACTTTCTCCTGATCATGTTTTCTATCCTTCTCCATCAGAACTGAACACTTAGTTTATCATCCATATCAATGTTTTCTTATATGGAATCCTAGTATGGGTTATCTTGGGTGACCTTTATACCTCTCTTCCTTTCTTTTAAAGTGAAAGTTTTATTGACTCCTTTTTCGATGTGGGACTTTCCATTATATTATCAAGCCCAATTTTTTTTTAAAAAAATTGCGAGGACACAATTTATTGAAGGAGGGTAGAATGTAACACCCCAAGCTTCCACGGTACGTTTCCCTTTGAATAATGCAATGGCGTGCATTGTACGCAACTTCGAGATTCTAACACACCACAACCAATCAAACTAGCCGTTATGAATAGTAATACCTACTTTTTGAATTTTTTTAAATTCTATCTCTCAAAATGGACTTCATTTTTGGATTCAAAATATCGAAATTAGCCTACGGTGAAATTTTGATACTTTTCAGATAACTTTTATATTTTGATGAATAGTGAAAATTACTAAATTTTAATTAAAAACAACTTTTTTAATCGAAATAATTAATATTGATTAATTATGAATTTGAGTGGTTTTAAAGTATATTTGGATTATATATTTTTACCATTTAATTCAATGTTTGTCATTGGACATAATTTCACAATTAAACCAGACATAAACAAGTCTCAATCTTTTGATAGTTATTATCTCTTAAAAACACGCTTTTTGTTTTAACAACGAGAATTAATTTTAAATTAATTTCTACCACTTCGGTGTTTTGTATTTGGAAAAATGGATTCCATATTTGGAATCAGGATGTTCAAATTCTGTAAATAGGTAACTTTTATTTTTAGACATTTTGAATAATTACTTCGGTAAATATTTTATTTAACATGGTTAAAGGGTAAATCCCGTAAATAAGGGTTAAAAAAATAATATTATAATAATAAAAAATTATCCTAAAACGTGTCCTAACCTTATTGGTTGATACATTTCCGACCATGGGAATCTTTGGGTCGATTTTGGGACCCCATGGAGCCACTTGTAAGTGATAGGGACACTTTATTTTAATTAAGCTAAAATGAATACAAAAATGACACAAGCATATATCATTTAGAAAAACAATTTTTACATAGGGTTATATATGTTTTATTTTCGACTATAAATATTAATTAGAAATATAAAAATAGTTCCTACATAATGGTATTTTATTTATAATTTTTATACATTAAATAATGTAATTTATTCATGACACAATGGTGATGCAGTAATTACCATAATAGTGAAAAATTAAAATGATTGATATTGTAGATACCCAAATAAATAAAATTTGAGACTTTTAATGAGTTAAACTAATTTTCTAGGATAATATGACATATTAGTATTGATTTAATTGAATTTTTATTAAGTAATCATTCTTTTATGATTTTCAAAAAATTTAATTATTGAATGGTGTCAAAATTGACATAAAAGAGTTTTTAAACAATATATTATATTATTAATTGATATTAAATTCTTAAAAATCTAATGTTCGTCCAACAGAATAATATCATGATAGGTGTATCATTAATGGACCACTTGGGGTCTCTTGGATGTATATAGTAATTTTATTAACCATATAATATAAAAATACAAAGAGACATTGTAAAAGTGAAACTAATTAACTAAGAGTTAATACTTAATGATAAGGTTAATATAGTAACCCAAACCTATCTAAATTCTATTGGTTGAGTGGTGTTAGACCTATCCTCACCTTAACCTTTAAATAATCCACTTTGGAGCCATTAGAAACTGAATATGAATTTCTTATAAAATAATATTTCTAGCTTTTCCAAAGGTGCCCCTCACCCCTCTTATAAAAGGGCACTCTCCCTTCTCATTAACTAACACCATCAAAGCCTTTTGGTTCGGCCAAAATCTACCCAAATACTCTTTCAACTTCCCTAAATTCATCCTAGAGGCCTTCATTTAGTCAGAAAGCCAACCTAAGAGCCCTTTTGATCAAATCAAAAGGAAGAACCTGAAGAAGAGGTAATGATTTCACCACCCTTTTCCAAGATCCTTTCTTCTTACACTTCTTCCTTCATTGTTATTAACATTCTAAAATAATAACTACAGTATCTTATATATACTGTGATTTTATTATAAATATGGTAAAACCATATTCAGTATTCTATCGATCCTTTGAATAACATGTCACCATACGTGCGTACGTACGGCTTACCGTCTCCACGTCGTGGTATAATTGTTATTCAATAAATTATTATTTGGATGGGTATAATAATGATGTGTAACTCATGTAAATAATAAATATAACATGATAATGATTCTGTATATATGATATACCATCCAATTATATATTATTTTAATATCAAAAGAATGATATTGTCGCTCGTGCGTACGTACGGTCTACCGTCTCCACGAACGCGATGAGATTCATTATCCATCGTATCCATTAAAGTATAATTATCATTTGATGATTAATAATAGTATCTAAGGACTTTATATCATTCTGGATATGATTAAGATACAACCTATCCATGACAAACATGGCTTACGTAACAAAACATATGAAAGAAAACGAGCAAATTAACACCTGAAACGACGATAATATAAAGATATTATTAACAACGCAATGTTAAAAGATCATATATGATATCATATTAATATATATGATTCTTGTATAATTTAATAACAATTATTTCACCATTATATAGGAGGTTATCCTACCATCTACCAAGGAAAAAGTACAATGTAAGGGGTTTCTTATCTCACTTTTAATTCCGTGAGATTTCCATTGTTCACCACTTATTTATTGCATGTGGTGTGTGTACTGCCCATGATTATATTCATTGTGTAATATACTTTAATTTAGGTATATTTAAATCATCATTGTATGATCCTTCTTTCATGGGTGTATGTTTCGTAAGTTACCAAATTGATAAGGGCATTTGATATTTCAATTTCCACTCATTTGGCTTTATGCATACTTCATTGAATATTTTACTCCAAGATTATGTGTGGAATTACTATTCATTTTCTTATGTCATATTTTCCACTCCCCTTTCTGTGGATACACTTTTGATACACATAATCACTCCATTGAAAAATTATCAAGTGATCGGTATGAACTTGATAAGAGTAATTTTAACTCAATCTCCATTTTTTGGGTTAAATATCCAATTCATTGGTGTTGTTTTTACAAGAATATGTGTGAATGTCATCTGATTGATTTACACTAAATATCCAATCATATTGAGTGTATTTATATTATTCACACATAATTATGTCGTTGATTTATCCTTAACCTAAGGATATGGTCTTTATAAGAGAATTCATTTCAATTTACATTCCATTGAGACTTGTTTGTTGTTATACACCAAATCACTTTTATGTGGTGTATATAATGTACTTTGACATAGTATATCATGAATCCCTTTATTCTCATGATATTACAATGTTTTTATTACCTCAATTATTTGTATTCAAGGGTCTCTCTTTTGGTTAGAAACTCTAACTAAAATACCATTTTAGATGTTTTAAAGACTTATTCTTCTAAATCTTGCTCATTAATGTCCATGTTTTAAAAATGGTTTTAAGGATTTATATATATGGACATTAAAGTTTTAAAATTAAAACTACCTTTAAAAGTATCAAAGTGGTATGGGACACTTTGATTCAAAAATCTATTTTTAAATGGCTTCTTGACAAATAGTGTGACTTTTAAATGATTTTAGGAAAAGGGGGATATTTTTCTCAAAAAGTTTTGATGGTTATTTTCATCTATGTCAATATCATTAATTATTATCGATTGAGGTTAATATGATACAATAAAATCTTCCATATTGTATCGAATGAGTTATGTTTGACTGTGGATGTGCTATTTTTATACCATTCATCGTTTGTGGTTAAATTATTGACATTTCGTATGCTAGTTTTAATATGAATGTTTATGTTATGTTTAAACATGTTCATATGAGGAATGAATTGGAATTAGTTAGTGATGGGTGGAGCTCGCTATAGCTCCTCGATGAATCGGTAGGTCTCATGAGACAAACTAGTGTCTTGGCACAAGTCCTTGGCAAAATCTTATTTGTAGTCTTGGCACGAGGCCTTGGCTATGTGGTTATGATAGTCTGGCATTATGCATTCGATCATTATGAAAGTGGTTATTTATATTGCATGTGATTATTTGATTAGTAGAATATCCATGTGAATAAGTAAATGGAATTATTTCATTTTTTCCATACTATGTTGAAGTTCAAGTTTAAAAGGCTTTTGTTTTAGTTATACATTGCCTGAAATGTTTATTCTTATTTATAAAAGTTTCCGCTATATTGTAATTATTACTGGGCATTTGAGCTCACCCCTTTCAATGTTTTATTTTTTCCAGGATGTGAAAAAGTAATTTATGAATGACCTACAAGGATAGTATGTGGGGATATGAGTGTGGACTATGAAGAAAAGACGTTGTTGTTTTCATTTTATGAAATAATGTAAACCTTATTAATGTATCTAGTTATTCCAAGGCTACTAAACTAATCGGTCTTTCGAGACTTGATCATTCTTGTGATCATGCCAATGTTATGTAATAATGCACCGAATCTCAGGGTAACTGGGGTCGGGGCATTACAACTTGCGCAACCAAATTCTGCGCGCAGGTGTACTTGCGCGACCATTGCGGCGCGCAAGTGTACTTGTGCGACCATTGTAGAACTTATGCGACCCTTGTGCAATGATATTCTTATTCATTCCTTTGTCAATTTTTGATATTTGTCCAAAGGTTGAATCACTTTAAGCTCAGATATTCTCCTTTTCCAATCTTTAGACTCTGCGACGAAAGGAGTGTTAACACTATATTACATATAACAATAACTAAATTTAGAATGATGGAATTCATAATATTGAACATATTGATATTTTACATCGAGGCCTTATCCAATACATTATTCCTCAAATCAAGGATAAAACAAATAAATCATTATTCTTATAATGGTTTCAACAAATTCATCATGCTTTCCATGGGTAAGAATAAACCAAATACCCAAAATTTCATATCATGAGGCCAACTATTCCATCAAGGGTATATATGAAACTAATATGTACCCATCACTTCTTTACATAAAATGCATTAATTATATGATTGACCAGAATTTCAGAAGAATTTATGATCAAAATATATGAGAAATTAATAAATATATATATTAAGATATAAACATATGAAGCATCAATAAATTCATAGTGGATAAATGGGCTAAATAGACATAATACATCCATAGAAACAAGGTGAGTGGTTAAAAAATACATAATGAACATTACATAGTAGTACATAATCATCCATATTGATATAAAAACATACATAGTTACAATACTTTTCCCAATAAAAAAATAATCACAAGATATACAGAGAAATAAAGATCATAGTTAGAAAATTCATATCTCAATTTTAACCCAAGGAATGTCAAATTATTATTACATTTTTGAAGAAATTCCTTCATAATAAGAACACGTTGAATGGTTTCACATAAAAATGGAATTGGAAGAAAAAAAATTCCTACAAAAGAGGGTGATTTTGGACGAAATAGATAGTAATGGATCATTTATCTTACAGATTCACAATAGAAATATTTGTAAAAGAGGATAAAGTAACAGGAAATGGCCTTAAAATTTATTTATTTATAGATAAAAAAATTCCTAAATGTATGCAATGAATACAATAATTGAAGAGGATGATCAATGACCTAAAATAGAAAGTAGGGTTAGTTTCCTTACAATTTGTAAATAATGAGTCAATGGGAAAAATCAAATTGTAATAAATCATGTAAAACAATAAAAATAACCATAGATGAGAAGAATAAGAGGGGTTTAGAAATAAATATAATTTAATTTTTTGGAGTTATTTCCCCAAAACTAATATCAATTGTAATTGATTATATTCATTAATTGTTAATAATGTTATGTATCACATCATTATTCTTCCTCTTTATGAAATATGAATGTAAAATTTTCCAGATAACATTTTTATCCCTAAACATTCAGGGTATTTCACTGATATGATGAGAACCAATAGGTTTTATGATATAATTATTGAATGTTGTTTAATGGACAGATGATATTTTCTAATGGGAAACAGATGGTACAACCCATCAGAGGTATGAGTCTCATAGTACAATGATTCATCTTATCATGATGTTATCCCTTAGTAATATTCAAGATAAATAGGTTATGAGAATATTACCGTTAATTAGAAATCCATATTTCAATGTTTCAGTAGATGTTCTTATTAAAAAATATTTTTATTGATCCTTAGACATTCAGATTATCATTAATTGATATCATGACTTGCCTACTTTTATATATTTATGAAAAACATTTTGGTATATGATCTTGTTTATGTAGGATATGTTGGGTATGCCAAGAGTGATATTGAATTAATGGATAATGTAATAAAGGATTTATCACTTCTATCTGTTGATAGAAGTTGATGTCTCTAGTCCTTTGATAGGAATATAAGTGCATGCATAAATCCATGTCCATGGTTTTTGGAGTGTGACTTCATTCGAGAAATTCAAATAAAGATACATATATCACATATGTTGATGGAACAAGCATGCAACCTTAATTGTTTTATATATTGAGATAAAGGTATCATATTACATAGAAAATTTTCAAATGAGGTTGAATTTCATTACAATATTAACTTTATTCTCTATGGGATGCTTGACATTTTTCTAGGCACCAACATTTGAATTTATGTGGCTATAACTAATTCTACTAGGAAAGAGGCCTAGAGGGTCACAAAATAAGTTTATCTTCAATCTTAGTTAAATTAAAGTATTGATTATGACAAGATAAAATAAATAATATTTTTCATGTTTGTTTTATCACTATAATTTAATAAAACATTATTCAAAAGAATTAGTGAGTTAAATAATAATAATAATTAATATATGTTTTCAAGGATTGGATAACATAATAGTTATTATATCGAGGAATAATTTAATGAAATTTATTTATTAAAGAAATGGTATTTATTTAAGGATTAGTAAATATAAATGGGGAAATATTTATTAATTTAGTTGTATGATTGGTAATGGTATAAATTATATTTATTTATATTTTAATGTTTTTCACATATCATTTGATTACTAATATTATTCTTATAATTATTTCACATGGTTTCAAAAAATAAATTTAAAGCAGGGAAATGGGTTGTGTGAAATTTCCCATCCCTAAACCTACTATAAAAAATATATAATTTTATCACTTTCTATAATCACTCATGTTTTGAAAAATGGATAGTGAGAAACTCTATTTTTCTATAATCTCAATAAATCAATATAACATCATGATTTATTCTTACTTTTGGAATAATTATGCTATGATCAACCATGAAAAATGTAAGAAATATAGATATTCTAGGATAGCTTCAAGAAGTTTTAAGATGATGTTTATAGATTTTGGTGAATGTGTGGATTACCTCTAGAGGGATTATACACATGGATCCTATATAGAAATGATTTGATGATAATATATTCTCAAATATATCATCAATAAAGAGTTAATTAAAATATGATATGATTATATATCTTCCCAAAATTTAATTATTAATTACTGGTGATGTTACTCTTCCTTTGGTTATAGGGATTTTTATTAGTTAATTAATATATGGTTTTCATTGGACATGACATTTTAATCATTTGCATCAACAATTAAATGTAAATTTAAAATATAAATATGAGTTGTCCAGGATATCCAAAAAAATATACTACACTCATAACCTTCATGTTATATCAAATTACTAACATGTTTAATTTATTATTATTTATGAATCATTAATCACTTTCAGGTTTCTGAATTTATTTTACTCATATTGATTTATTTTAATACTAAAAATCATCTTATAAAACCTTATTCATTCTTGTTAATATAACCAATAAAGTTCTAGTATTAAAAATTAAAAAAAATTATAAAAGAACCATCTAGAGGTTCTAAAGGTTGTTTCCAAAAAAACCATATTATATAGTGTGTACATATAAAATACATTTCATGTAATATTTTTTATCTTCTTTATCTCATTTTATCAAATTAGATTTGATAAAATTAAATCTATGATCTGAATAAAGAGGATAGACATATATATTTGGATAGGCTATCTCATGGATTTAATAACTACACATAATGTAACCATTTTACATGATGTATAATATGTAGTTTCTCAAGGTAGAGAACAAAGGATGTCCCATCATGTCATTAATCAGATACATCACATGGGGACTCACATGTAGTAAATCTCTAAGGAAAAAAGTTGTGTAAGTTGGAAAAAAATGATGTGTGACTAAAAAAAATATATGACAGGATTCATACCCAGTCCCTATGTAAGTGTTGTAGACACTGAAAGAAGATAGTACAAACTATGTAGAGTTGTGCACATCGTGCAGTCTGCTATAAACAATGAACTTAATTTATCATGGGAAGAAAATTCAAATATATGATTTAATATATTTACATGTGTTCTATATTTAATTCATTTGAATGTACATTCTATTTCATATTATTAACAATTATATATTGAATTGATTTCCATGCCAAATTCCAAATATACATTGAAATATATTTTGGGAAACTACAAATTGTTTCCTCTAAGTAAAATTGTGTAGTTTGTTAATTTTTAATTAAATTGATTTTGTTTAAAATTATAGATAAATTGGATTTAATAATGCTTGGATGGAATTAAGACAGATTGATTTAATTGGATTAATTCATCATGTTTTATATTAATTAATGAATGAATTGATGCAATTCATAACTATATTTCAAATGTAAGATTATTTATTTATTTATGGGGGATCATGATATTAGATCTTCCATGTGTATGTGATCGGTTTCATTTAGTTTATCTTGGTTGTATTAAATTGATTTCCTACATGTTATCCCTTACTCCTTATTATGTTAGAGTTTTCATACTCATGGTTCATTTTATATACACCTACTTTCTCTAAATAATTAGATCCCTTAAAATAAAAGTTACTAATGGTTATGTATGAAAAGGGATTCTAGGTTATAGTGACCTATACTTTACATACATTGATATTAGTTCAAAATTTAATTATATTCATTATAACATATAACAAATCCATGACAGAACTGTATGGGTATAGTTTCTTTAGAAACTGATAACCATAATCAATTGATTCATAAAACATCTACATTGTCTCTCATTTATCTCTTCATAACTATATTCCTTTTTTCGTGACCTAGGGAAAATAAACATATGAAAGGGTTGAGCTCAAATTCTCAGTAAGGGTAAAAAAAGAAGAATATAAATCATTTCACAATCATAAGACATAAGAACATAACATTGGGAAGTCTTGTCCAACGTATAAAGGATCATGATATCATGTCATTGGATAAAAGTTCATAAAAATTAATGGACATAATCCCAAAAGTAAAATCATAAGACATGAAGTTTTTTTTCATATAAAAAATTATGTAAAATCATTTCATAGTAGTCAAGGATCATTTCCAATATAATCATAGCAAACAAAGTCCATTACTGAACCAACATTTCTTATCATTCCATCCCTGTATTACTGAACCTGATTTACTTTTCATTCTATTCATATGTATCTCAGGAGATATAAATCTTTTCCCAATTCATTAGAGGGAAATATAGGTCCCACCCATCTCATACTGAAATCATTTTTACATGTTCTATAAAAACATAAAACATTCATCATAGCATAACCCATGAAATAAAATGGGTTTCTTAAATATCATTCCATCATAACATAATCCATATAAAAGAACATTCTATTATTAAAACAATAAAATCATATTAATAACAGGGATGGAAATATAACCCTATTTAAGATCATCATCTTATATGGAAATAATTTTGATAAAACACTTGGACTATATTCTTGACGAAAATATTCATTCTACTTCTAAAACGACTTCCTTTCTCAAAATTCCATGAAAATTTTAAAAGAATATTATTTAATTAAAAATTTACTAGAAATGTTGTAAAATAAGCTACATTTAAATAAGGTGTTATTAAAGTGTAAAACATTATTCATGTTGTATAAGTTAAAAACATTCACCTCGTACTTTTACTGTAAAAGTCAAAAAGTACCTCGTATCGAAAAATAAAAAAATATTCCTTTCTTACCATTTAATAAAAATTTACTAATCGGTAAAATTGACTATAAAAAATTTATTAGAATAAAAATAATATTACATATTTCTGAAACATGGACTTAAATAAAAAATATACCCCAGTAAATACTTATGAATAAACAATCTCATATGAGACTGAAAAATTATCCCTAACCTTAGGTCTGATATCCTTCATATAAATCCAAACCTCCGGTATAATGATTTAAATAATTTTATTGACTTATTCTAGAATCATAAACATTTTTATGATATCATATATGATTATATTGTCATTCATTTGTTATTAACATTTCATTATCACTCATTATTCGGATATTAACTACTTTATGTTCTTAAGCATGATTTTTCAGATAATATCATGTTCCACTTATTATGTTATCATAAAACAATTTAAATAATGATATTAGTATAATATATATCATATTTATTCAATAAATTCATGTATATAATCAATTTTTAGTGAAGATCAAGTATAATTAATTGCATCACATCGTAGAGACGGTAGGTCACACATACGCACGAGCGATGATATCAATCCCAAAATTGTTAAATGGTATTAAAGTGGATGGTGTATAATATTTAAAAATTAGTATCATGTTATTATAATCAAATATATTTATTATTTACATATTTATACCCATCCAATTATGGTGTTGGTGAAAAAAAGATTACACCATGGGGCGGTGTACGAAACGCACACGCAGTGATTTCATTTTTCGTAGGATGGATAAAAGGTGAAATATGGTTGTTTCATATTTATAATAAAATATATGTATATTATTGATACTGATGTTATTAATTTATAATGAAAAACTAATGAAGAGGAATTATAATAATAATTAAGTTTGAATGAATAGGTATAAGAGATTACCTCTTCCTCAACGTGCTTCCTCTAAATCACTTCTTAGAGATCTAGAGTTGGTATTTGAAGATGACCAGAAACTCTAGAATGAAAATAGGGAAGTTTATAAAGAAAAATATCTGGGTATTGAAGATATTGAAGTCTCAAAATAAAGTTAATAGGTGACAAAGGAGGTCCCCTATTATAATTGAGGTGAGGGGAACTTTTGAAAACTCCATAAATAATAATTTATAATAAAATCAAACCCTACCCAAAAACCTCAAAAATGTTACAATTTAAAATATGATATGAGATATTGTTGTAATATCATCAACAAAAAAAAAATTTATATGTTATTTGTATCAGTATAAACCATATGTTTTTAATTGACACTTAGTTATTCTATATAATTTTAATTATGGTAATAACATTCTAAATATTTAATGGTTATAATTATTTTCCTATATGGTGTTAATTGAACATAAATGGATGTTTTATGAAATTTTGGACCTTATAATTAGCACTTTGTAATTTTTAAATATTTTTATGATTTTTAAATAATTTAATAAAATGTTATTTTTATAAAATTTTAAGTGTCAATTTTAACACTATTCATTTATTTGACATTAAATAAAATACACACAGAAGTTAAATTCTAACCAAAATATTTAATACACTCCTAACTTGTAATAATAACTTAGAAAATTATATTATCACATTAATTAGTTCATATGATATTTCATTTAATATTTTTAAAACCATTTATTTAATATTTCTATTAATAAAAAAATTCTACATCACTATTGTGTCATCATTAATGGTAATTATTTAAAATCTAAAAATTATAAATAAATTTCTAGGATGTAGTTAGTTTTATTTATATTTCTAGATACTATATATATTCAATATTATCTCCTATTTATCCATATATAAAAATTAATATACTTATATAAAATGAGATTGTGACATTTTGTCACATTCATTAGTTTTTATTATATTCATGTCATATTCATAGGTAAGTCACCATTAAGTTCTTCCATTTAGAAACATAGATGATAAGGGTATAATTTAGT
Organism: Viscum album; assembly: GCA_963277665.1. Lineage (NCBI taxonomy): Eukaryota > Viridiplantae > Streptophyta > Magnoliopsida > Santalales > Viscaceae > Viscum > Viscum album. The sequence goes on along the minus strand of OY728148.1, from coordinate 1,344,361,645 downwards.
CATCCAATAGAAGTTTTATAGGTGTTAAGATAATTTTATAATATTATTTTTACCTTTAATGACTAGATTTACCTTCAACCATGGTAATAATTTTTTTTCCAAAATTACAATTCATAATGCCCAAAAATAAAAGTATCCTATTAACATAATTTAGACCAACTGAATCCAAATATGGAGTCTATTTTTAAAAATTCAAAAGTCAGAAGTTGTGGTAATTAATTTAAAATTAATCCCATTGTCAAAATGAAAGAAGATGTTTTGAAAAGTTAAAACGTTGGAAAATATTGAAATGTTTTAACATATGATTTAAAAGTAAAATTAGTGATAATGACAAAAAATATATATTGAATGATAAAAATATATTTTATTTATACTTTAAACCCATTAAATATTATAATTTAACCATATATATTATCTCGATGAAAAAAAAATCACATAAAATTTAGTGTGTTTTTACTATTCATCAAGGCTTGATGTTATCAGAAAATATCATAAATTCAACCAAAGTAAATTTTTATATCCTGAATTAAAAGAACATGTTTATGTTTTCATTTAGAAATTATTAATTTGTTATAATCTTAATTTAAAAGGGGTTCACCATTCAGAGGCATAATATTAGCCTTTTAAAAAAATGTAAGTTTTTATACAATGTATAGGGTTTATTCACACCCTATGATTAAAATATCCATTGGATAAATATAAATAATATTTTATTAAGTAAATAACATATATATATCATTAATTTAATTACCAATAGTAATTCACTTAAAAATACAAATGTCTAATTTATATTTTTCCTAAATAATTGATAGCCAAAGAATTCACAATGCATTTTCATAATTTAGTTTCAATTATTCCCACTAACCTAACGGCTAGGATATAATGGTAATTTTATAATAAGTGCATCTCTTGGTTCATTTAAACTCATGATTGTGTGAAATTCAAGCTACTTAAAAATAAAAATTATTTAAAGAAAATTTTTCATAAAAACATTCGGGTGTTACATTCTACCCCACTTAAACTGAATTTTCCCCTTGAAATTCATCACATGGAAACAAATCGATGAGGATACCTCTCCCTCAGCATATCCTCAAGTTCCCATGTAGCTTCTTCAAATTGGTGGCTCCTTAATAAAACTTTAACCAAGTGAGTGGTCTTGTTTGGTAGAAACGTTTCACTATGATCTAGAATATCTATCGGTTGTTCTCCCATAGAAAGATCTTGCTCCATCGGTATAACTACTGAGTTTAGTACATGTGAAGGATCATGTATGTAAATTATTAGAAGAGATACATGGAACACGTCATGAAAATGAGAGAGATTCGGTGTAATCACTAATTAGAAAGACACTTTCCTAACACGATCCGGAATTTAAAAAAGACTGATATAACTAGGGTTCAACCTGCCCTTCTTTCCAAATCTCATTACTCTCTTCTAGGGAGGTTCTAGTAGAAGAACCTTATAACCCACTTCAAACTCTTGTTTTTTTCTTCATTTGTCATCATTACTATTTTTCAACTCTAAATAGCTCTTATGTTTTTTTGAATAGTTTTGACTTCTTCTTCCATTTCATCAACAATATTAGAAACTAATTGATTTCTTTCCAAAACTTCATCCCATCAAGTTGGAGTTATGCACTTATTTCCATATAGGGATTCATAAGGATCCATCTAAATATGGGGGTTAAATCTATTATTGTATGAAAAATACACTAATGGTAGGCGTTGATCCAAAAAACCTTTGAAATCCATAGGGAAAGCTCTCAACATGTCTTCTAGATTTTGAATTGTCCTGTTAGACTGACCATATTTCTAAGGATGATAAGCACTACTAAATCATAACTTTGTATCCATAGCATTCTAAATACTTCACCATAACATCAAGGTAAACCTCAGATCTTGATCGGATATAATGGAAAGTGGTACTCTATGAAATCTTTCCACTTCCTTTACATATATCCTGGAAATATGATCAAGAGAGATATCCACTCTAATAGCAATGAAGTGTGATAACTTTGTAAGGTGATCAACTATAACCCAGATAGAATTATTTACTTTGGATGTTTTGGGAAGTCAGATGAAAAAGTCTATAGTGATTTTTTTCCATTTCCATTTTGTTATGCATAATGGTTGTAACATCCCCTTAGACATCTGTTTCTCATCCTTAACATACTAACAAACCATGCATCTAGAGACATATTCGGAGACATCTCTTTTCATGACATCCTACCAGAATTAATTTTTTAGGACCTTGTACATCTTTGTGATTCCATGGTGAATAGAGAATGAATAACTATGATCCTTATCCAATAGATTATTCATTAATTATGATATGGGAGGAATATAAACCTGATTCCTGAACCTTATTATTCATCATAATAAATGTTGAACTAAGGAAAATTTCTCACCTTCTTTTGTAGATCTACATCTATCTTCTACAACTCTTTAATCTTTACTTATATTTATGTTTGAACCTTCATTTGAGAAAGATAATATTTCCCCCCTTCATTTAAAATTTGAAATCCATCCATTTCATATCCATAAATATTTGATATTTTTTATCCTCATCATGGATAAGATAGCATGGTCTTTTCTACTTAAGGCATCGACCACCTTGTTTGATTTCCCATGTTGGTATTGTATTGAGCAGTTGTATTTTTTAATCAACTCCAACCATATTATTTGTTTCCTATTCATGTTCTTTTGGTTGAAAATATACTTTAAAATATTATGATCAGGATAAATATAACTCCTTTCCCCATAAAGATAATTCCTCCAAATCTTTAATTCAAATATCACCGTAGCTAACTCCAAATAATTAGTTGGGTAATTTTTCTCAGGGATTTTTAACTTTCATGAGGCATAAGATATCACTATATTATTTTTCATGAGAACACATCCCAGCCACTTCATGGATGTATCAATGTAGATCACAAACCTTTATCCACTACAAGGAAGTGTGAGCCCAGGTTCCCTGGATAACCTTCTTTTTATCTCTTTTAAATTCTATTCACATTATTCTGTCCATACAAACTTAACTTTTTTCCAAGTCAACTTGGTGAGTGTATTAGATAATAATGAAAAATATTTCACAAAACGTTGATAATATTTAGAAAAAACATGAAAAAGTTGTATCTCAGTTGTCGTTTTTGGCCTCAGAAAACTTTCAACAACATATGTTTTTGATGGATCCATAGATATCCCATCTCTTGAGATTATGTGACCCAAAAATGAAACATTATAAATCCAAAATTCACTCAAGGTAAATTTTTCATAAAACATATCTTTTCCTAGGGTCTTCAGTACAATTATCATGTGGTATTCATGTTCTTCCTTACTATTTAAAATAGACATGAATATCATCTATAGAGACTACCACAAACAGATCAAGATATTCTCTAAATACTATATTCATTAGATCCATGAAGGTATAAGGGGCATTAGCAAGACCAAAAGGCATCACTATAAGCATAAGGGGAATCTTATGGAATATCTAATGCCCCTTCTACCTTCATGGAAGGAAAGTCACATTTCATATTCCAGATAAATCTATAATCATCTACCAATTTAATGAAGGTAGAAGGGGCATCACTAGCAAGACCAATGGAATATTCTTCCATGTTTCTTTCCACACATTAATCATAAGGGGAATCTTATCTTCTTTTCTATATGGCCTTTAGATTTTACTTTGAATTCCATTTTTCTCTTCTTATCAGACCTATATGACTGATGTGTTACTCCAATATCCATCTCAACCTTGAGAGCACATAATATTATTTCCTCACAGCTATTAAATACCCTTATGAATAATGACCTTTGGAGACTTGGTTTTAATCCACTAAAGAATCAATCAATTTTACTCTCATGTTGGATAATAATTCCCAGAGCATACCTTGAAAGTCTTGTAAAATTTTCTTCGTATGTACCAACGGATTCATCATCTGTTTGATTAAGTTAAAATAACTTCTTCTCCATCTTTTTTTGAAGAATATGAGGAAATTTATTTTTGAAAAATAATATCTTGAACTAGTCCCATTCCATGGACTCAATTTCATCTCTTTGCCTCATATTCTTGATAATATTCCACCATTAATAAGATTCACCTTCCAAACTATAGAATAATAACATGAATTCATTATTTTCATGAAATTGTAGAACTGAAAATATCTTTTCTATGGTACTGATCCATTGTTTAGCCACTAATAGAGTAAAAGACCCACTGAATGAAGGTAGATGCTGCCTCCTGAAGGACTCAACAGAATGATGCTCCCTCTTTTGCTCGTTTAGATGTCCTGCATGATTTATAGCATGAGAATGTTTTTGAGCATGGATAAAAGATTTTTTATTCCATCCCCCACAACATTTGGTTTCTCATTGGGATAATCATTTCATTTCCCATTGCATTCAGCATTAACGCAGTTCCTTCGGGTTCTATCATTGACTAAAACCAAGAATCATAGTGTGAGTAACATTAATAATAATAAGAAAACCACATAATAGAGAATAAAATTTAAATTTAGGAAACATTAGGTTTTATCCTAGGTTATTTATGGTCATTTATAAAACACTATTATTGTGCCATATAATTAGACATATCCTTTGTGTTCTTACTAAGGAATTTTCATCCTAGTTTTCAATGATTTACTATTACCTCCCTCTATTACCAAATATTGTGAACCATACATTACATAGATTTATATTACTTAAAAAATTATGTATATTAGTTTCAACATATAATAAATCCATTATAGGACCGTAGAGGTATAGTTTCTTTTGAAACTAGGAACATAAACAACCGGTTAATAAAAAATCTGCATTGTCTCTTGTTTATTTATTCATAACTAGACTCTTTTTTTGGGAATATCATAATTAATACCGTTCTCCATGACCTGGGGAAAAGAAAAATGTGAAAGGGGTGATCTCAAATGCCCATTAAGGGTAAAAAAATAGGATAATATCAATCATTTCACAAACATAACACATAAGAATATAACATTTGGAAGTCTTATCCTGCGTATGAAAGATCATGATATCAAATCATGGGAAATAAGTTTATAAAAATTAATGGACATAATCCCCAAAGTAAAAACATAAGACATGAAGTTTTTTTGGAATACACATAATCATATAATATCATTTTATAGTATCCCAGGCTTATTTTTAAGACTATCATGGCGGACAAAGTCCATTACTGAATCATCTTTACATGTTGTTTCATCACTGTATTACTGAACCAGATCCAATTTTCAATATATTCATGCCTATCTCATGAAATATAAATCTTTACCCAAATAATTTGTGGGAGATATAGGTCCCGCCCATCTCATAATTAAATTTTTCTAACATGTGCCACAAAAAAATAAAACATTCATCATAGAAAATCCAAAGAAATAATATGTGTTTCTTAAATATCATTTCATCATAACATAATCCATATAAAATATCATTCAATAAATAATAAAATAAAATCATATTATAAATAGGGATAGAAAAATTAACCAATTTAATAGTGTCCTATTAGATGGAAAATCATTTTGATAAAACACTTGAACTTAATTCTTGAGGAAAATATCCTTTCTTCTTTAAAAACATATTCCTTTCTCAAAATGCCATGAAATTTTTAAAATAAAGTAATTTAATTAAAAATACACTTGAAATATTTTAAAGTAATATAAAGGTAAATTATGCGTAATGAAAGAATAAAAATCCCCTCATACCTTATACGTTAAAAAACATTCTCCTCCGACTTTTACCAAAAAAGTCAAAAAGTACCTCGTATTGAAAAAAGACAAAATATTACATTCTTACCATTTAATAAAAATTTACCAATGGTTAATATTGAAATTAAAATATTGTATAAGAATGAAAATTATATTACATATTTAGGAAATATGGACTTGAATGAAAAATATACCCTTGTAAATACTTACAAATAAACAATCTCGGATGAGATTGCAAAATTATCCCTTACCTTAGGTCAGATATCCTTCTTATGTATCCAAACCTCCTATATAATGATTTAAAAAAATTTATTGACTTATTATAGAGTCATAATAATTTTTATGATATCATATATGATTATATTATCATTCATCTGTTAGTAACATTTCAATATCATTAGTTATTTAGATATTAACTTCTTTTTGTTCTTTTGCAAAATTTATCAGATAAGTTCATGTTTGGATTCTTAGGTTATAGATAAATCATTTAAATAATGATATTAGTATAATATATATCATACTTATTCCTTCAATTTGTTTATATAATCATGGTTTGCTGAAGATCATGTATAATGAACCGCATCGCATCGTGGAGATAGTTGGCCATACGTACACATGAGCGATGATATCATTCCCAAAATTGTTGAATGGTATTTAATTGGATGGTTTATAATATTTCAGAATTTATTATAATGTTTTAATAATAATATATAGATATTATTTCCATCATTATACCCATCCATGTAAGGTGGTGGTGAAAAATAGATTACAACATAGCGTGGAGACGGTAAGTCGTACGTACGCACGTGCAGTGATTTCATTTTTTGTAAGATGGATACAAGGTGAAATATGGTTGTTTCATATTTGTAATAACATATCATTATATTATTGATAATTATTTTATTACTTTATAATTTAAAAAACTAATTAAGATGAAGTAGAGGATGAAAGAATCTTGAAATAATCGGTAGAAGTGATTAGCTCTTCCTCGACGTGCTTCCTCTAAATTATTTATTTAGAGCACTAGAGTTAGTCTTTAAAGGTGACCTGAACATATATAATAAAAATAGAGAAGTTTATAAGAATTTTTTTTTGGGTATTTCATATCTTTAAGGCACAAAATTAAGTGAAGAGTTAAGGGAGGAGGTTCCATTTTATAATTGAGGTGAGGGGCACTTTTGGAAACTCCATAAATAATAATTTATAATAAAATAAAACCCTACCAAAAAAATCCAAAATGTACTAATTTCGATTATTAGATGATATAGGGTTGTAATATAATCGACCAATAAATTTTGGATAAGTTATTTTTTCAATTTAAGACATATCTTATTAATTAACACTTAGTTATTATATTTAATTTTAATTATGTTAATAAAATTCTAAATATTTAATGGTTATAAATATTTACTTATGTGATATTAATTGAAAATAAATGGATATTTTATGAAATTTTATACCTTAAAATTATCATCTAGTAATGTTTAAATATATTTATTATTTTTAAATAATATAATAAAATATTTTTTTATAAAATATCAATACTGTCAATTTTGATACTATTCATTTATTTGACTTTAAATAAAATCAAGATAGAAGAAAAATTCAAACAAAAATGTTTAATACCTTTATAACATGTAATATTCACCTATAAATGTTTTGGATCACATTAATTAGTTTATATGATATTTCCTTTAATATTTTTAAATCCATTTGTTTATATTTCTATTAATAAAACAATTTCAACATCACTATTGTGTCATCATTAATTGTAATTAATTAATATCTAAAAATTATATATAAATTTCTATAATGTAGTAAATTATTTTTTCGTTCTATATACTATCTATAGTTGATATTATCTCCTAGTTATCCATATATTAAAATTACTATACTTATATAAAATGAGATTTTGACATTTTGTCACATTCATTAGTTTTTATTATATTCATGTCATATTCGAAGGTAAGTGGGAAAAAGTGACTCCATTTCTAAAAATATAAGATAAGGTTCTAATTGATTCATCCTATAGGATTCTTATAAGTGTTAAGGTAATTTTATAATATTATTTTTTACCTTTAATTACATGATTTACATTCAACCACGGTAATAAAAATAATTACCAAAGTTACTATTCATAATGCACAAAAAAAGTATCCTATTAAAATAATTTGTTCCTAATAATTCTAAATATGGAGTCTATTTTTAAAAATTCATTGCATTGATGTTCTAGAAATTAATTTAAAATCAAACTCGTTGTCGGAATGAGAGAACAAGTTTTTAAAAGTTAAATCATTGTAAAAGATTGAAATGTTTTTACATGTGAATTAAATGTAACATTAATTATAATGACATAAATTATATTTAATGATAAAAATTTATTCTATATATAATTAAAAGAATTAAATATTATAATGTAACCATTCAAATTATCCCAATGAAAAAAGTTGTTTTCACTTAAATTTTAGTGTGTTTTTACTATTCATAAAAACGTGAATGTTATCAAAAAATATCATAAATTCAACCAAAGTATATTTTTATATCCCACTTTAAAATAACATGTTTTTGTTTTCATATAAAAATTATTAATGTGTCATAATATTAAGTTAAAAGGGGTTCTCTACTCAAAGGTGTAAGATTACCCTTTAAAAAAATGTACGTTTTTATACAACAAATAGGGTTTATTCACACCATATGTTTAAAATATCCATTGTATGAATATAAAAAATATTTTTATTAATTTTATATCATATATATATCATTAATTGAATTACTAATAGAAAATCACTCAAAAATACAAATGTATAATTTATATGTTTCATAAATAATTTATATCCAAAGAATTCACAATGCATTTTCATAATTTAGTTACAATTATTCCCACTAACTTAATTGTTAGGCTATAATGGAAATTTTATAACAAGGGTGTATTTTTGTTCTTTTAAACTCAATATTACATTCAAAATAATCTACTAAAAAATAAAAATTATTTATAGAAAATTTTTCCTTAGAACATCTGGGTGTTACATAGGTGAGAGGAATTCGTCTAAATCTAGGAGCCAAGGTGAAACCAATCGAGGTGATACATAGGAACCAAGGTGGAATGATATAGCATGAACGAAGTAATATCTCAAGGTGTTTTTATCTCATATATATAGTTAGTTAATCATATTCAAGATAATATAACCATTAGAGAATCATATGATCATTCCACTTATATTTTACTTCTTTCAATTGCAAGGTTAATTGTTTTTGTTTTTGAATGATGTGTGATAAACTAATAAATGAATAAACAATAATGAAATATGGAATAAATTATAATCATATTATGCGTGAATGTTTTATCATACATACTAAATCACTTATATAAAATCCACATAATATTAACAAGGCATGCGTTAAGGAAAAATGGGATTTTACACACAAATAAATATCCCTAAACTAAAATATTAATTCATAATAGACTTATATTATATAATATTGAATCAAAATCATAGTTCATTATGTATGACCAGCCCATGTTTGAGTGCTTTCAATTATCATTGATGTTTTAGACTATGTTTTTTATTAACATAACATCACATCAAGGGTCAAATTTTTATGTAGGACTTGGTTTAAATAGTAGGTATTTTTTAGGAAATCATTATTCAAGATTTCAAGGTTGCGGAGCCTATTCAACAAATCAATGAACATTGAGTTAATGTAGTTTTTAATTCAATCCTAATTAAAAACACTTAAAATAACTTGTCGAGACTGTGTATGGGTTTTGAGAAGGGGAATATGGATCCTCTCCACTATAATACCTAAGAGAAAATATATTTCAAAACTAATGATCAAAGCTATTGGGTTTCAAAAAATAGTGGGAGATTAATGGAATTAAAATAAAATTTAAACTTATAAATTTTAATTTTAATCAAATACTAATCATATACTCTTAATTTTTAGGAAGTGAATTCAGTCAACTATGAAAATATCACTGATATCCATTCTATATAAGTATAACCTTATCACATGTGTGAATTTATAAGAATATTATATGCGCTAACACTTTATACTACACCAAGATTAGAAATTATATGTCCTAGAAACACCACTTCTCGATTCACATGACAAAGAGGATAGTGAGGTGGTATCTCTCTATTTAAGGTATGTTGATGATTCAATTTATTTACAATGTATAATTTTATCCTTTATGTCCAATGATCTGCTAAAGACATATGAGGATATGGATGTATATAGAATCATTTCTCACCATCGAGATCTCTACCAAGATAAGGCGAGATTCAAGAGTTATTATATATCCAATTAATTATTCATATGAAATCTTGGATATTCATCTCTATTTGAGAAACATGTATTCATTATGATTTTTTATATTTATAAACTACAAATATTGAAGATTAATATCCTAGATGAGATATGCATAGATCTCATTATATCCTTACTACCTACAAAATTCTCAAGTGTTTCTATGATTTATAATATGATAAATAAAAAGAAGAAAATTTTGTATCCCCTTACTCTTATTCACCAAGATGATAAATACATGGGGTGCAGAAAACCTATAGTCCTTATGTTTAATAATAAGAGGAGGAACATGGAAAAAGGCCCAAATAATTATCCCAAGTTGAAAGTGCTGGAGCACCAACCTTCTAAGAAGAAGAATAATATCTAGTGTCAAGGAATGGAATAGGATGTGGTATGTTTTTAATGTGGAAAGAACAGACAATATAAGTGAAATTACACCCAATAAAAGAATAAAGTATAAGATTTTTGGTCCTTTTATATTGAATGTAAAATTTCTATATCTAAAATTTAGGTATTAGATACTGTATGTAGTGGTCACATTTTTATCCAAATATAGGTACCAGGTAAATTTGTGAATCTTTACATAGGTGAGGTGGATCTAAGAGCTACCATTAGAGAGTGGATGGGTGATCTATCTATTAGAGAATACCATATCACAACTCAAATAGCATTTAATTTTGTTTTAAATAATTTCTTCATGTTTGTAGTGTTACCAAGAAAATTATTTACATTTTCCTTAGAAATGTATAGATTTATTTTCATTTCTAGAAATAAGAACTTTAATTTTTATAAATATGGAATATGTTATTGTATGGAACTGTTTAATAATGGAATTTCTGTATTAAATTATTAAAACCAAAAAATTTAATGTGATAAAGAAACGAATACACATGACTCATTTAACATCTTTCTCTAGAATTATCATCATGGTCATATTGAAAAGGTCTATTTGAAAAAGTGATACCAATATGTTTTCTTAGGCAAAATAAAGCTTAATCAAATTGAAATATGTCATGATTATTTACAAGGAAGTATGAAAATATCACCATTTGGTGTTCAGGGTTAAAGGTCCATATATATTCTATCATTGGAACACACTAATGTGTGTGGAAATTTTCAAGTTGAAGATATTGGTGGATTTACTTTTATAGATGACTTGAGTAGGTACAGTTATATCTACATCATGTGGTATAAGTAAAAATACAAAGTGAATCTTGATGATTTTGATAATGGATTTCATAATCATATTTTAAATAATATAAAGAAACTTCAATTGGATTGAGGTGGTGAATACATTGACCAAGACATTAGAAACATTCTTTTAGAGTTAGGGATTTTATATCAACTCACTTCTCCTTGTACACCATAGTGGAATGGTGTTAGTGAAAGGAGAAACTATTCACCAATTTTTATTGCAAGTTTGATGATGATTCATGCAAGACATCCAATATAATTTCGAGTAAACTCATTACAGATAGATGAAAACATCATACATATTAAAATGAGTACCAACTAAAAGAGATAACGATATTCCATTGGAGTTATGGAGGTCAAATAAACTCATTTTTTAAATGTTTGTGAATTTAGTTACAATGATTTTTTCATGTATTAATCAAGAAAAAAACAAACACTCTATAGAATGAAATTCATATTTATAGGTTATCCCATGGAAACAAGGGTATACAATCTATAAAAGCCTTCTGATAAAAAATTATTTGTCACATGATGGGTCATAATTCTTGAGAGGGTGAATATACTCAAGGGGGGGGGGTAGTTGGAACAATATTGACATTGATGAAGTTGATGATCAAGATACACAATATTTGGTACTAGAATAGAATCCACAAGTTACAATGGTTTATGTTTTTTTTTTCAGAAACAAGAGTACCTTGTCAGAATACAAGGGAGGTAAGAGAGCCATTGAGATTTTGTTTTATATTCACTGAACATTGTGACTCATTATTAGTAGAAAATAGTATTAATATCTCTTAAAAATATGTTTATATGTCTCATGAGAAATAAAATGGAAATAATCCATGAAATATATGATGGATTACATGTATCAAACCATGCTGGAGTTCTAATTGATCCTCCAGTTGATGTAATTCCCAATGGGTTTAAAAGGGTATTGAAGAGGATTTTGGACATGGATGTTAATGTAAATACATATAAATCATATCTATAGTCTAAAGGGTTTATAAAATTTCAATTCATTCACTACGATGAATCATTTTCTATAATTTCAATGATTCAATATATCATAATTTTTCGTACCATAATGCATTCCTTGACAATGAGATTTTGAACATGGATGTCAAAACTCCTTTCCTTAATGGAAACCTTTCAGTGGATGTGAATATGACAAAACAATAATTGTTTTACTCTAAAAAATAAAAAAAAATTATAAAATTTGCATAGACCCATTTATATATTAAATAATCCATCCCAAGTCATGAAACATTTGGTTTTATGAATCCATAATTTAATTTGGGTTCATTAAGAACAAATGAGAGCCATTTTTTACAATTTGTATAGTGGGAGTATAATAGTTTTTATATTAGTATATGTTGATTACATGTTACTAATTGGAAATGAGATACCAACCTTATAAGTGGTTAAGGAATATTTCATCATGTGATTCTCTATGAATTACTTATGTGAAACAAGATACATTCAACGGATCAAGATCATCCATTATAGATCCAAGAGGATTCTTGTACTATGATAAAATATGTATATTAACCAGATTTTAAATAGGTTATGTATGGAACAATCCTATAGGGGATGGGTTCTAGTGTCACATGGTATATAAATTTCAAAGAAAATGTGATCCTATATACAAGAGGAAGGAGAGAGAATAAGTATGATCCTATACACTTCCATGATAGGATCGGTCAAGTAATCCATTTTATGTATGAGTATAGATTTTACCTATGCATTGAGCATGTTAGGTAGATATCAAGTAGATCTAAGTGACCAAAATTAAACTATTATTTAGGAAACCTTTCAGTATCTAAGGAACAAATAGCATATATTCATGATATATAGAGTATATTGAGAGCTATTCATCATGTGTTATAATATAAAATTTATTAGAATGATTTTAAGTATCTGTACATAAATTTATTTTTATCAACGGAGGAGCTATAGGATAGGATAGTCTAAGTATTCTGGTTTTCACCAATTCTATAGCTGAGTATGAGTGTATTTTGAATTCTTATACATCCATGTATGTATTTTAGAATCATAAATTTAACCAATAGAATAATTTGGTGCCTGGTATTCAAATTCCTATCATTTTTTTCTATCATAGTACTATAGAAATGTCCCTTTCCAAATATCCAAGTTCATATCAAAGGATAAGTTTCATACTTTCTATGTTTCATCTTATGAAGGGTTTCTTACAATTCGGTGAATTTTTAGTGATCATAGTCTCCATGGAGGTAAATGTGGTGGAACCCTTGTTGAAGGCTCTATCTCAAAATAGGCGTGGGTATCTTATTAGAGCTAGTGGAATAGGAGTTTTCATTAATTGTATCAAGTTAAAGTGATAGTATATTTGATTTGGTTCCCTATAACTGACTTCCTTTGAATTTATCTATATGTTTTAATTATTAATAATGTTACTAATAATAACATTATTGTTCCACAATATGGAATTTTCATGTGATATTGACCAAAGAATATATATTACAGTAAAAATTCATGGTTTTCCCCCTCTATGATGAGAACCTACCGGTTCCATGATAGTATTATTGAATATTTTTCTATGTCCAATTTTTTTTTATGGGACATAAAAGATATAGGACATCAGGGGTAGGATGCTCATAAGATATTGATAAACCTTCAAATTTTATTCACCCTTGGTTATCTCAAATATAGGAGGTTAAGAGAATAGATACATCAGTAGGAAATCCACATTTTCATGTGTTATTGGATATTCAAAAATAGAATATGTGTGTATTGATATTTTTACATTAAGACTATCATTAGTGAATATCATGAATTGAACACTTTTATGTATTTATGAAAATCATGATGACATGTTCTTACGGTGAGGTAGAATATATTGGGTACATCATGCATTATTTTTCATTAATGGATAAATTGATAAAAGATTTATCACTTCTGTCCTTTATGGAATTTGATATCTTAGACCCATTGATGGGAAATTGATATTACAGAATAAACCATTACGAGTAGGTTGATATCTTAATCAAAACACTATAAAAGAGGAAGCATGATGTGAAACCTTGAATATAATGAATAGAAATATAATATTGATATATACATCAACTAAGAATTCAATACACCATAAATGGAAACCTCATGCACATTATTAATCATGTCTCTCAAAAATAAATAATTGACCCAAAGAACCTTATATGCTAAATTTATATAAGAATCCAATGAGAAAATTTTTTTTACATTAAAATTGAAATAAAAATATCATTAGATGAAGGATATTAATTATACTTGAAGGAAATCAGTGTAGTGAATAGAACATAAAAAATAAATGATGGTAAATAATATAAAACATGTCTTGTATAATTAGAAATAAAGACAAATACACCTTACAACAGTATTATCTTATGAATCAAAATCCATGAAAATAATGAAGGTGATATGGGTCTTGAAACTGCATGAATTACTTGAATATGGTAAAATACATTCATTATACTTAAAATAAAACTATTTTAAATATATCATGGTGCACAATAATAATTATTTCTCAAGATATTATTTTTGAGACCAAGAAACCCTTATCTTAATTCCTTCTTAGTAATAATGCACTCTAACCTCCTATATAAAAACATAGTGATCATAATAATCGATTTCAAAAACATAATCATATATATTTATCATTTATACAATTCATTTATCACAATTTATTATTAATATATTATTCTAATATAGTATATTTTTATCCTCAGGTACTGGAAACACTTATTTATTGTTCTGTATTAGTTTTATAATAGAGTGATCTATTATTTTTTACAACTATAAAATTCATCATTCAAATATTTTACAATATGATATAATTTTCGTGTATCAAAAAATGTTTTTACCCAATTTTCATTTGATGGATGAAAATGTTATGGTTGGTGAAAATTTAAATTGTGAAGAACTAGTTTCATCATTTTTAATGATTGTAAGGTGATATATTAATACATATATTAAATATTAATAAAACCATTCCATAATCATTTAAGAAACTTAATTAAATATTTATTAGTTGAAATTCCCATAATATAAAATTCTATAATAATTCATAATATAAACAATATAACATTTTCCTCTTAAGTGTTGAGTCAATAAGGTTTTCTTTATAACTTTTCCATTCCTTCATACTTGAGGGAGAATGTTGAGTCAATACGGTTTCCTTATGACATTACCATTTCTTATTGTTTTGAAAATCACGAACACCTTATCTTAAGAAAAATTTATTTCTACCTTATGTCTTACTTTCATAAGAAAAATTTTCCTTCCACAAAGAAATTTATCCATACCATTTTTTTCATTACTCATCTTGTCTATGTATAAAATTCGGTTTCATATAAAAAACCTCAGAATCATATAATACTTAGATAATGGAACATTCTCTTTCCAGGATCCAAATTTTGACTCTGAGTTCTCTGAATTCGGACTCCAAACACTTATAATTTCTGACTCTGAGTTCTCTAAATTCAAACTCCGAACTCTTATGAGTTCTGATTCCGAGTTCTCTAAATTCAGACTATGAACTCTTTTGAACTCTGACTCTGAACTTTGTAAGTTCTGACTCTAAATTATTATGAAATCTGAATTCGAACTTCTCTATGTTCAGACTCTGAATTCTATAGAGTTCAGGTTTTGAATTCCCCAGAAAACCGAATCCAAATATCCTTGTATTATATGGACCGAATGTATTTTTGGTTAGACTCCAAACTATTTTTTCCTCACACTTTGAATAATTGATTTTGGTTATGTGACCATATTTTTTATTACACCTATTTTTATTACAAAACGATGTTGTGCTTTCTATTACTCAATAACAGTTGTTTGGGTGACATGTGTATAGGTCCCTCCAAAATTAAGGAAAAATATGACCATTGGAAGAGGGAGTCGACCATTGGAACCGTGCCTATAAATAAGAGTTCATTTTAATGAGATCAAAACAAGTTGATCAATCTAGATATTACATGCTACTAAAGTGATTTATAGAGAGAGACTTTACATGATTTGTGTGTATTGAACACCTTGTTCGGATTTCCTTTGTGTGACTCTGAATGTCACTGAGTACATTCTAGGGATTTTGGGGATAGGAAGACAGAGGTGCCGACTACCTTAAAGTTCGAGAACTTCCTTGGTGATGAAGAGAGAGGTTCTAACTACCATGAAGTTGAGGGATTGAGAGGATAGAAAGACAAACTCCTATCTTCATATCGAGGGCTTACCCTGGTGTGGGTAAGAAGTTAGTTTTTGAAAGTATAAATCAAGGGACGTTTATCCAAGGTTGTTGGATACCCCTCTCTTTGGGATAAAAGATTTACTACTTATTACTCTATTTGTTTCAAGTTTTCTGCTGCATTTTGTTGGTTGAGGAAAACGTAAATTTCTTATAGTTCCTTCTACTAGTATACTCTGATTTAGTAAGATTATATATGCTTTAAGGTAGAATGTTTATCTTTGTAAACATTTTTTATGTTTCATTTCCAGATTCACTTTTCTGGAATTGCATTCTCGGAATCATATTTCTAGAATCAAGAAAGTGTGTAGACTTAGAGGTATTGTGAATTTTGTTTATAAAACATTTTCTTAAGAATTTTTAAAGTATCCAATTCACCCCCCCCCTCTTGTATATTTAGTATCTACAATATAATTTTGATCCTCTAGTTGGTATCATAAGAGATCATCATACTCCATACCAACTCAACAATTGGTATGAGAGGTTGGCTACCTCATACTCTAAACCCATCCTACAATTGGTATCAGATTTTAGGTTCAATCTGAATTAATCTCATGATTAGATTCAGAAGATAATTCTCCCTCTTCTTATTTTCAGAATCAAATTTTTGGACTCATAATGTTTGGATTCATATTTTTCTTAGAGATACTCTAGATTATATTTTATTTGCTTAAGATACTATTTCTCTTGTTTACAAACATTTATCACTAACAAGTTTGTGTGGAAAGACTTTGTGTTTGAGATGGCAGGAATCAATATAGGTTCTATAGAAAACATAAATCCAACCAGACCTCCTATTTTTGATGGGAATGATTATGAGTATTGGGGAGATTGTATGAAGACATTTATTATCAATAATGGAGTGGATAATTTTGTTATGCTTACCAGAGGATATAAAATACCTGACATGGAAGTTAGTACTTTCACCAATCAAGAAAATCATGAATATCAACTAAATTATAAGGTACATAATACATTGATATGTTCCATTACTAGGAATGTCTATAGCCATATATCTTCATGTGAGGACGCAAACAGTATCTGGAAGAAACATGAAGTTACACATTTTGGTACTTCTAAAGTTATAGAGACAAAGAGAGCTATGTTAAGTGCTGAATACCACGGCTTTAACTTTTCTTATGGATAACCCATAAGAAATGTAAAACAAAGGATTATGAAAATTGTAAATAGATTAAAATATATGGGAGAAAATGGATTATATGATGAACCTCTTGTGGATAAAATTAAAGACATCATGCCCAATGAGTGGGAATCCAAGAGAACTACTATTGATGATAATAGAAAGGTAAATCATATTTCTCTAGATGATCTGTTTGGAACTCTTATTCAACATGAAACCAAAATGAAGAGAGATGCTGATAATGTAATGAAGAAGAATGGGAATGGAGGAGTTGCTTTTACAACCACATTAAATCACCTGAAAGCCAAAACATCTGAGATAGTTACTAGATCCAAATCTAAGAAGGTTATTATAAAATATGAGTCTAGTGTAAGTGAATCTATATATTATGAGTTAGAAAATCTTGCTCAAAGGATGAATAAGATTTTTGGCTAGAAGAATTTCCAATCCAGATATAAGAAGAAATATACAAAAGATAATAAATATTCAGAAGTTACATGTTATGAATGCAAGAGAGCTGGACATATAAGACCTAATGGTCCCGTGAATAGGAGAAAGGAAAGAAAAGAGAAGCATTTTGAATGAAATATAATGAATTACTACAAACCTAAAGCTTAGAAATTCTAGATAGCTAATGACACTTGGAGTGCCAATGGTGGAGACTCTTTAGATGAATCATCAGATTATGAATCTTATGGACAAAATAATATTGGTCTAATAGCTAGACTACCTATTGAAAATCATTGCTTAATGTATAAGGTACACAATTCTGAATCCATGACCAATGTATCTTTGAATTCTATAGTGATAGAAAATATTATAACTTTTCTGATGAAGAATCTTATTTTGATGAAGATAATACTTTACCTACCTATGAATAAGTTTCTAGGTTTTCTAGTATTCTTGAGAATGAGAATTCAAAACTCAAGAAAATGAATGATAAGGAAAATTCTAGGAATACTATTCTTATTAAGGAAATATCAAGTCTTTCTAAATATTTTGATAAAAAACCCTTGACTTTAAAAGTATTTAAAAAACATTGAGAAAGTATACTCTAAGAAGGATAAACTTTATAAGGATCTAGAAAATGTAATTTCTAAGAAAAACATTTTCGAGACTAACTCTAGTTCTAAAACTAATGTTTTGGAAGATAAGAACTTGTTTGTCAGACTAAAGTCAGGAATATTTTTCTTGAAGAAGTGTTTTTCAAGATTTACCTTAGGTAAAGAAAATTTTGATAAAATGTATTCTCAAATCTGACCTCTTAGGAATAATTATAGTTTTGGTTATACATGTTCAAAACCGATTTTTAGCAACAACTATTTTCTTCCTCAAAGTGATCCATTCTACACCAAATGTCAGTGTGGTGGACACTGGGCAAAAATTTGTTCTTTAAACGAAACCCAATCTTTAGGATTTCATAAAAACTATTTTTCTAAGAAAATGTGGGTATCTAAGATTTTTCTTTCTGAAGTTTCCAGATCCAAGAAAGTCTAGATTCTGAAAGTATAACATCCTCATTTTCAAGAAAATAAGCTATGTACCATCATCAATACTTGGTACATGGATAGTGGATGTTCCCGACATATTACTGGTAACAAAAACTTCTTGAAAAATATTATCAAGACAAAATGAGGAAAAGTAACTTTTGGAGACAATGCTATGGGAGAAATTATTGGTATAGGTAACATCATTATTCTTGTAAAAACATTGATTTCAAAATGTTTTATTTGTTAAAGGTCTTAAGTACAACCTCATTATCATAAGTCAATTATGTGATGAAGGCTATACTATGAATTTTAGGAATGATAAGTGCTTAGTACACAATTCCAAGGAAGAGTTTATTCTTTTTTCCCATAGGCAATAGAATGGCTACACACTAAACATATAAGACCTTATGAGCCATGACTTACCTTATCTTTGTGCAATGAAAGACCATTATTGGTTATGGAATAGAATTTTAGGACACTCTAACCTTAGGAACCTATTCAAACTTTCTAACAAAGGATTAGTTAAGTATCTATCAGAGCTTAGATTGGATTCTTCAAAAGTTTGTGATCCTTGTCAATTTGGAAAGCAACATAAATCCTGTTTTAAAACCATTGTTGAAGTCTCAACCACTGATGCATTACAGTTGGTGTATATGGATCTCTTTGGACCAAAATAAACTGGAAGAATCAGAGGAAAATATTATATATTTGTCCTTGTTGATGATTACACTAGATTTATGTGGGTCTATTTTATAGAAAAATAAATCTGAGACTTTTTCTTATTTCAAAAGTTTTAGAGCCCAAGTTAAAAATGAGAAAAAACTTCCTTTGATAACTATTTATAGTGATCATGGAGGAGAATTTTAATATTCTGATTTTGAAACTTTTTGTAGTAGAGAAGGCATTACTCATAACTTTTCATCACCTAGAACACCTCAACAAAATGGTGTTGTTGAAAGATGAAATAGAATTCTTCAAGAGATAATAATAACTATGTTGAGTGAATATTTTTTAGCTAAACATTTTTGGCCAAAGATTTACGTACTACTTGTTATACTATAAATCGGGTTTTGATTAGACATTTTCTTAATAAAAATCCTTATGAGTTATGGAATGGTAGAAAACCTAGACTTTCTTACTTCAAGGTTTTTGATTGCAAGGTACTCATTCTGAATACTAAAGATAACTAATATAAATTTGCACCAAAATCTGATGAAGGAATTTTCATAGGCTACTCCACAACTTCCATGGCCTATAGAGTTTTTAATAAAAACACTTGTGTAGTTGAAGAAACGGTACATTTAAAATTTGATGAAGCTAATCCCTTTGTTTTTAAACAACCCCAGCCTACATCATCGGATGAGTTTTCAAAAACTGATTGTCAACCCTTGTTAGAAGATCCTTCTGATAAGGAAAATGTTCAAGAAGATGTTTCTGAAACATTTACCCCAGAATAATTCCTAACCTATGTTGATGAACTGGTTTTACAAAACCCAAATCAGTCGTTTATTAAGAATTATCCCAGTGATAGTATCATTGGTGATGTGGATCAGCCTGTAAGGACTAGAAGTTCCTTAAGAAATGAAATAGGACATCTAGCATTACTTTTTCAATTAGAACCAAAATTCACTGATGAAGCTTTAGGTGATGATGATTGGATAAAATCTATGCAAGATGGACTAAATTAATTCGAAAGTAATAAAGTCTAGACCTTGGTTGAAATCACTAAGGAAAATTCTGTTATTGTAGTAAAATGGGTCTTTAGAAATAAATGTGATGAAAATGGAATCATAGTAAGAAATAAATATATATTGGTTGCTAAAGGCTATAATCAACAAGAAATAATAGACTATGATGAAACCTATGATCTAGTAGAAAGATAGGAATCTATTCGTTTCTTACTTTCCTTTGCAGCATTCTTAAACTTCAAACATTTTCAAATGGATGTAAAATGTGCTTTCGTTAATGGTTTTGTACAAGAGGAGGTTTCTGTTGAACAACCACCTGGTTTTAAAGAAACAAAACATCCTGAACATGTTTATAAACTTACCAAATCTTTATATGGACTTAAAAAAGCCCCTCAAGATTGGAATGATATGCTTATAGGATTTTTGCTTCAAAATAATTATGTTAAGGGAATGAAGATTCAACCCTTTTTATAAAGAATGATAACAAAAAAAATATTGTTCAAATTTATTTTGATGACATTATATTTGGTTTAACTTCGTAATCATTACTGGATTAATTTGTAGATCTAATGAAA
This sequence comes from Viscum album, assembly GCA_963277665.1. Taxonomy (NCBI): domain Eukaryota; kingdom Viridiplantae; phylum Streptophyta; class Magnoliopsida; order Santalales; family Viscaceae; genus Viscum; species Viscum album. Next base: position 1,344,340,276 of record OY728148.1, on the reverse strand, counting down.
TATGAGTTTGAAATGAGTATGATGGGTCAGTTAACATTTTTCCTTGGTTTTCAAATTTCTCAAAAACAAAAAGGAATCTATATATCCCAACATAAGTATATTAAATATCTTCTTAAAAAGTATGGATATGACAACACTAAGAGTATTAGTACTCCCATTGGTACCTCTAACACACTTGAACTTGACGAAGCTGGGAAACCAGTAGATCAAACAACCTTTAGAGGTATGATGGAAAGCTTACTTTACTTGACAGCTAGTCGTTATGACTTAGTGTTTTCAGTATGGTTATGTGAAAGATATCAATCCAATCCTAAGGAATCTCATTTAAAGGCAGTGAAAATAATTTTTCGCTACTTAAAGGGAACCATGGATTTTGGACTCTTTTATACCTCTGGAAATGATTTTATTTTTGGAATTTTTTTCAGATGCTGAATTTGGTGGTTGTAGAATGGAAAGAAAAAGTAAATTCGGAACTTGTAATTTCATAAGAGATTCATTAGTTTTTTGGTCCTGCAAGAACCAACACTCAGTAGCACTTTCCACTACTGAATCTAAATATGTAGCAGTTGGAAGTTGTTGTGCTCATGTATTGTGGATGCAACAAACACTCACAGACTATGGTATGAGTTTTACCAAAACACAAATTTTGTGTGATAACACTTTTTCCATTTCCCTTAGTAAAAACATTTCACATCACTCTCATGAAAAACACATAGATATTAGGCATCACTTTCTTAGGGATCACACACAAAAAAGTATATCATTTTCCATTTATCAGAACACACAATGAACTTGCTGATATTTTCACAAAATCTTTACCTTTCGATAGATTTCAATATATTAAACAGAAGTTAAAAATGATAACTGTAAGGTTATCATCTTTATTAACTTCTTGTTAAAATAAGTCTCTTGAAAGTAAAAAATTCATTTCAATAGGGGGAGTACATTTGTTGTTAAATGAATAAAATTTTAATAGTTAGTTTTAAAAAAAATTTGTAATGATGTTTTGAAAAATTTTCAAAATGAAGTTTTCAAAATTTTTCTTGTTAGTTTTCAAATTATTTTCATAATGAAAATTTTCATATTCAGATTTTCTATGTTTTCATAATGAAGATTTTTGTACAAAAAATTTTCGTAATAGAGATTTTCGTACTCAAAATTTTCGTAATAGAGATTTTTTTAATTTTTTTTTTCATAATCAAGTTTTTGAAATCTAAATTTCGTTAAGAAGATTTTTATATTATGAATAACCTTCCTAGAAATATGAAAGGTATGTTTCCTTTCTTATGTTTTTTGTAATTTTCATTTGCATTCTAGTATTGTCATTTTTTTTTAAATTTTCTGATTCTAGTTTCCTTAAATCCAAACGTTTTTCAAAAAACTCAAAAGATCAGACACAAGTTTTCCTTGTGGGAATCATATCAACTTTAAGATTTAATCAGAAGGATTTTCAGCCATTGGATTGAGTTTGGAAGATGAATTGTCACTTCCAACGCCTATATAAAGGATCCCTGAAGGGTTGTCACACGTCGATCTCAAACCCTCATGTAATGAAGATCTACCTCTATACTTAATCTCATTCTGAACTTTTTAGAGTTTTCTCAAATCCGAATGCCTGTAAAAGTATCCTCTTAGAAGCATATGTCTACTATAAATTCAATTTCAGAGTGGTAGATATATAGGGAGAGGCTGGAGCATCCGAACTTTTTCAAAAAATATGATTCTATAATCTTGAAGAATATCAAGCTTAATAGATGAGAGAGTGTATGCATATCAAATACAGGGGCTCAAGATTTGGTTTATATATATTTGATCATTGAGTTCTATAAATCAGTTGGTTTTTTTATGGAAGAAGGCAGACATAAGTTTTCTTTCAAATGTTATGCTAAAAGCTATGCACTTTCATACACAAAGGCTGCTAGTTTGATTGGAGTGTCGTATGAAGGAGAAGTTGAATTCTGTTCCCACAAGCTACCAAATGTTAATGAAAGTTTTGTAAATATGAAATCAATGGAATTTCATGGTCTTAATTATGTCAAGACTCCGAAGATTTCTCACCTCTCTACAAATAATTGAATCCTTGAACTATGGGTGCGAGGATTTATCATTTTGAGAAAAGGTTACAAGGACACCTTAAAGAACAGTGATATGTATATCTTAGATTTTCTGTTGAACCTAAGAAAGGTTAATTTGGTGAAACATATTCTCATTATGATTGAGAATATCAAGAATGGGAATATGAAGGCTCATATTATAATGTACCTGAAATTCTATCTAAGCTAATTGTTCGGTGTCTAGAATCTTTTGAAATCTCTTGAAACTCGATGCCCAGGAACTGTACAGTTATGCTTGTTAGTTATGATACTTCGAAAAGAATGAACACTAGATTTTCTAATGAATATGGAGAATTTTATGACCTACTTTAGGAGGAAGCTGAAGCTAAGAAGCAGGAAGTGGCTGAACCATCGAAAAAGGTTTTAAAGAAGAGGAAGTTTAAGGAAGTGGATGAAGTTGAAAAAACCCCAAAAGCTAACGAAGCTCAATCCGCACCTCCAAAACCTAAGAAGCATAAATCTTGTTCAGATGAGGTTGTAGGAATGTGGAGAGAAGACAACGAAAAAAGGAAAGTAACAGAGCCACAGTTGGGCTTGGATCATGCAAAAACAAAGGTTTTAAAAGAGAAGACAACACATGAGCTTGAGAAGAAAGCTAAAGAAAAGAAGTTAAAGAAGAAGATGTCTGAGACTGAGATTGTGCAATCCCTTCTAAGGGATACCGAGAGAGAATCAGAGAATATCCCTGTATCGGAATCTTTCATGGTAGAGGCTTTACTTGAGACTCCGAGGAAGAAGCTCATGACCCCAGAAAAATCTAAAGAAAAGGTTGTTGAAGAGAAATAATTTGCCAAAGGAATAGAAGAAGAATCTGAAAGTAGTAGTGACATAACTGATTTGATTATTCAAGTGGAATACTTTCATGAGAAGGAAAGTTTATCCGAGAAATTGTCAGTCCGAACATCACAAGATGAATCATCGAAGCTTGCTACTCCTGGTTTAGATGTCAAGGGTGAAGATGAAGTGAACAAGCCGTCTGAGGAAGAAAGTCATAATCGTGATTTTATTCATCCTAAATATATTGAGGCAGGAGCTGAGAAGGAGAAAATAGATGAACATATAATTGTTCAGCTCTCTGACAGTGAACATGAATCCACGGATGAGGAATCCGTTCCGAAATCTGATAAGGGTAAATAGGTGGTTGTTGATAAACCTACAAAAGATGTTATAAAGATGAAAAAAACTATTGAATCTTCAAAGGGAAACCCTACTGAGTTGGAAAAAGAGCCTTCAACAAGAAAAGTTACATATTTGGAATCATCATCCCTAGGACAAGATTTTTTTGTGCAGTCCTTGAAGAAGTTGGTTGTAACCATTTCGATATTTCTAAGAATAGATTCTAGATGTCAGATGCTTCAACATACAGTAAATCAAAAATCAGATTCAGTGTCCATGGTGATGGATAAGTGTGTCTATCTTGAGGCTGATTTCAAGAGTTTTTTCATTAACTACAAATCCTACCAAAGGTCCTCTAAGAAAATGGTTGGTTGGTCAAAGAAGACAGTTGAATATTTGAGATAACTTGATGACTTCCAAGATGGGTTAAAAGAGGCTTTTGATATTGCAGATGGTAGGATCAAGGATCTTACAACCAGTTTTAAATAAAAGTTGACTCTTTAGCAGAATACTCAGATGCAAGAAGTAAAAGATCTGAATGGGAAGTTGTATTATGTTGATAAAAGTTAGAATAGAGAAATGGATCTTCGGATTGATATTGAAGAAAATATTTTTAAGCAGGAAGAAGTCCTGAAGGCTCAGGAAGAGGCTCTTAAGGATCAAGAAGAAAAAATCGATGCCTTAGAGAAGAAAGCTGAGGATCACGAACTGATTCTTAAAAGAGAAAAGGAAGATCATAAGGAGCTCAATAAGCTAAATACTATAGTGAAGAGGATGTTGTTGAAGGAAATGTAAGGATAACCTTTCTACAATATGATCTTTTGTTGTATTCATTTCCTTGTAAAAATTCTTTCTAAATCTTAATGAAATTTTTGCTTGTTTGTCTTTTGGATGTGTTGTACTAATCTTTCAGGTACCATTATTTCTTTTTTATTACCTCAATTTCTTTTTGAAAATAAAAAATGGGGATAAAGGAAAAATAATTCTACGAAAAGAATAAATATCCCTAAGTAAGGGGGAGTTTATTTAAGGGGGAGTTTTCATTACAAATATTTATGTATTCAAGATAATGAAAAATCTAATTCTGGAAATCTAGAATATGATCCTTAGTGTTTCAAAGCCTAAGGAGGAGTTAGATTTATTCATCATTGTCCATGTGTAAAGAGAGATAAGTTTTATTTAAAATTCTAGAAAAACAACTTCTAAGTCCTTATATTCTTTTTCGTAAGGATGTTTGTGCTTTACAAAAGGGGGAGATTTTTGAATCAACAATGTTTTCCTTATGAATTTTCCATTCCTTCATACTTGTGGGAGAATTTTGAGTCAATAAGTTTTCCTTATGACTTTACCATTTCTTCTTGTTTTGAAAATCACAAACACCTTATCTTAAGGAATATTTACTTCTAACCTATGTCTTACATTCATAAGGAAAATTTTCCTTCTCTAAGGAAATTTATCCTTACTATGTTTTTCAGTACTCATCTTGTCTAAGTATAAAATTCAGTTTCGTATCCAAAACCTCGGAATCATATAATACATAGATAATGAAACATTCTATTTTCAGGATCTGAATTCTAACTCTGAGTTCTCTGAATTCAGACTCTGAACTCTTATGAGTTATGACTCCGTGTTATCTAAATTCATACTCCGAACTCTTTGGAGTTCTGACTTCGAGTTCTCTGAATTCATACTCCGAACTCTTATGAACTCTGACTCTGAAATTTGTAAGTTCTGACTCCGAATTCTTATGAAATCGGACTTCGAACTTCTCTAAGTTCAGACTCCGAATTCTATTGAGTTCAGGTTCCAAATTTCTCAGAAAACTAAATCTGAATATCCTTGTATCATAGAGACCGAATTTATTTTTGGTTAGACTCTGAAATATTTTTTTTACACTTTAAATAATTGATTTTGGTTATGTAACCATATTTTTTCTTACAAATTTTTTTTGTTACAAACTGATGTCGTGCTTTCAGTTACTCACTAACCATTGTTTGAGTGACACATGTACAGGTCCTTCTGAAATTCAAGAAAAAATATGACCATTGGAGGAGGGAGCTGACTGTTGGAACCATTCCAATAAATAGGATCACATTTGAACAAGCTCAAAACAAGTTGGTCAATCTAGATATTACATGCTAATAAAGTGATTTCTAGAGAGAGAGACTTTCCATGCTTTCTACGTACTAAACACCTTGTTCATATTTTCTTTGTGCGACTCCGAATTTTGTTGAGTACATTCAAGGGCTTCTGGGGATAGGAAGATAGAGGTGCTGACTAACTTAAAGTTCGAAGACTTCCTTGCTGAGGAAGATAGAGGTGTTGACTACCTTGAAGTTGAGGGATTGTAGGGATAAAAAGACAGACTCTGATCTTTTTATTGATGGATTAACCTAGTCTGGGTAAGATAGACTTTCTTGAATGTATAAATCAAAGTACCTTTTTTCAAGGTTATTGGATACCCTTCTCTTTGGGTTAAATGATTCACTACTTGTTACTTGATTTGTTTCATGTTTTCTGATGAATTTTGTTTGTTGAGGAAAGTATAAATTTCTTATACTTCCTTATACTTGTATACACTGATTTAGTAAGATTCTATACACTTTAAGGTAGAATCTTTATCTTTTTAAACTTTGGTTAAGTTTCATTACCAGATTCACTTTTCCAGAATTGCATTCTCAGAATCATATTTCTGAAATCAAGAATATGTGTAGGCTTAGAGGTGTTGTGAATTTTGTTTATACAAAATTTCCATAAGTATTTTTAAAGTATACAATTCACCCCCCCCGACCCACTTGTATATTGAGTATCTATAATATCATTTCGATCCTCTAGTTGATATCTTAGGATATTATCATACTCCATACCAAATCAACATTAAGTGGTTAAACCAACATAAAAGACAACATGATATGATCATTTAATGAATATGGAAATGTCTGTATATAATATTATTTTAACATCTAATGAATCATAAAAATTTAATAAATATAATTCTCATTCATTAAATTCATTCTTAAAACCATTCAATATTGGTGGTGATTCTAAATGAAAATTTTCATTTGTGGAGATGGTGGTCTGTACGTATGCATAATTAATAATTCTATTTGTTATCAAAGGGGATGGAAAGAAGTTATAAGATAGATTATCATTCAATAATTATAATTTTGATATGGGTGGGAAATTAGTTTATCAAGTCCACAATTCACTAGAAATTATAGGTTATTATAGAAAACAAACCGCATCGTTTTGTGGATGTGATGACCAGCTATCGTTGAAATTGGGTAAAGATTAAATTTTTTAATTTTCTACTAATTATAATGTATAAAGGTTTGTAGGGTTGAACCCACAGGGAAGGATGGTGACCATTTTATTTTTAAAGGCATTTCAAAACACCCACTCATGTCAACAATGGGTGGAGTTTCTTTTCAATTTTCTCTTTTCTAATTATTATTTTTTAGAAAAATTGCGAATCAATATTATTTTACTAAGAGAACTAAGTTTAACACTTGACTATGATGGACTATCAAATTAGCAGTGAACTAAGATGCAATGGAAAGAACTAAAGAGAAAAAAATCAAGAAAAAAACTCATGAATTCTAAACATCGGGTAAAAAATGATAACTTCTTCACTAATTTTGATTGAAAAAGGCCTCAAGGGAAAACTGAAGAATATTTCAGGCTAGGAATTGTAATAGACTGATGATTATGTTTTGGAGTTCACCACACTAGAATTCAATCTCACTGCTATAAATTTTGAAAAGAAAACAATTGGAATTAAACTCATTGTAATGTTATAGTTTTTTATGACATGAAATATTTGATAAATGCTTTCAAGACCAATATCACTGATTGAACTAGAAGTTTTGAATTGATAATAGTTGATATGTGAAATATTAAAAAGAAAGTCAGAATTCATCTCACAGACAAATTCAAAATTTGTAAAAAGATAATCATTTGAAGAAGTTTAAAAGAAAAACCAGTAGGATTAAAGTCCCAAAGATAAAAATTATTATCCTATAATCATATTGACTACATGAATTTAAATTAACTAATTAAAGAGAAAATAATGAAGAAAAAAAGGAAGAATAGACTCCCTTTATGCTGCTATGTTCATGAATTCCTTGGATCTCCAAATATGGTACTCCAACGTTATACTCTCCTCTGCTAGCATAGAATGTGAAATATGAATTGATGAGATAATCCCCTAAAATTGTTACAGTTCTGTTCATTTTAAAAGTCTACATCATCTACTACTAAATCAGTGTAGCCTTCCACAAAGATAGATTATTTTATCACAGGTCATTCGCACACGTACACTTTTTTAGAGCATCACACGTGTCATTAGATGCTCCCTCACAATTAACTTCTGATAAGATCGTTGGTATGTGTATGTACGTGTTCTGGGTTCCAAAATGTATCTTCATAGTTAAAAAAAGGAAACTTTAAAAATAGTTTTCAATATAATAAATATTTAATTATAAAAAATGTTAAATAATAATTCGTTATTTACTAATAGATATTCTAATTGATTATTTTATTTAATATATTTAATAATTTTATAATTCTTAATATATTTTTTTTTTAATTTTAAATTATTTCTCCTATACGAAGTTAAATTATAATTATAAAATTATTAACTCTCATTGAAGACTAAATGATTACACTTAGAAACCTCCGATTTTTCAGCTTTGCAGAAAAGGGGTGTTTTTTTGCAGAGGTTCTTTCTAGTTCTCCATATTCAAGCAAGTATGGTGTGCCCAGATCATCTAATATTAGAAAACATTATAATTGGAGTTTTTCTGTGACTACAGATCCGGTATCCTTGCAACAATGAATTGATCTTTGGAAATTCCCAGTCCTAGGTCATGTTTTTTATTCAAAGTGAGAAAAATCCTAGTCTTATGTGGATATTAATAGTAGGATTTATCATTGTTGGGATTTAGAAATTGGAGATTAATTCCCATTAGAAGAGGTTTTTTTTCACAAAGTTTTGAAATAGAAGGAGGCTTTCAATAGGGACTGGGAGCTTAACAACCTAAATCTCAAGCCTGGTACTCATAGAATTTCTGAATGGAATTTTAAAATTATTAAATTTAATCTAAAGCAGACCAATGCTCAAATTTGGGTTAGACTCCACGATCAAAATTGGATGTATTGTCATCCCAAGATCCTTAATGATCTTTCATCTTGTATTGTCACTCCTATTAGATTGGATTAAAAGACCCAGGAATAAAAACTTGGGTTTTTATCCAAAAGTTTGGTTGATTTTAACATGGAAATCAAGAGACCATCTTTCATTACATTCTTTGCTAATGGAAATAGGTCTGAGATAAGGGTTGAATATGAATGGGTTCCTCATTTCTGTGATTTTTTCAATGTTTTTGGCCACATGTTTTTTAATTGCAGAATGTTATAGAAGAAGGTGATTTTGGTACCCAATGGTAAGGATTGGAAGGAGGTGAACCATTAGAAAAGGGAAAAGAGGGTTCTTGTGGTGAAAGTGGGAGTCTCAAAACCTAGAACCTCCAATATTATGATCCCTTTGAAAAAATATAGGGCGGATATTATTGATGAAGTGGAATAATGAAATATCTCTAACTTACCTAGTCCTCTTGCTAGGTTGGGTCATGAGATTAATATTACAAGGGACCTGATCTTAGTGAAGATCTTAATACATTTTTTTCCTTTTCAAATGAGATTTACAATTTGTTTTTCACATGAAAAAAGTAGCTGATGATACCTCCAAAATGAAAGGTTTGTAACAAGAAATAAATAATCTGATATTGTCATTACAGTATGGTGAGGGGATCATTGGTGTCTCTGCCTCCATTGTCGATGATACAACCCTCAAGGCATCCAACAGTGAATTAGGAACCCATGGTCATGAGCCTACTCGTGTTGTTATTTCCAATCCATACAGCATTCCTCAAGCCGATTCTGTTCAAATAGTTGTAACAAAGATTAAAATAGATGACAATTAATATTTTAATGGAACCACAATAAAAGACAACATTGAGTCAAACAATAACGACATCACTCCTCTCATAGCCACCAGTGAAGCAGTCCCTGCTACTGTGCCACTCGAGAAATCCTTTGATGGTTCAGAACCAATAGGAGTCATCATCAAGAGTAATAATAGAGCAGTTTAGCCTCTTGTAGTGAGGGATAACAATATATTTCTTATTGACCTAAAGGACACCAATAAGGATAATAGTGAAGCAGTACACACTGCTTCAGAAATGGATAGCTCTAGTGGTAAGAACCAGAAGATAAGTAACATAAATGAAACCAGTGTAGAAGATCCTGGTAATGGAAAATGTTTCAAAACTGGAATTGATCACAACATCTCTAATATAAATGATATTTTTAATGTAGATAATTGTCTTAAAAGAAAGGTTGTAAGGTCTTCTAAATCTAGCAAACAAAAAACAGTGGGATTAAAAAATAGGGGTCCTACCCTGGTGTTAAGGTTAAATGAAGATTCTTTTTTGGAATGTCCAGGGACATGCCAATCATGAGACTATGAGATCCCTAAGTCTTTTCATTTAGATTCATAATTCTCTACTCATAGGTTTGTCTGAACCTATTATAGTTTAACCTAGAAATGTTTCTAATATAGAAAATTTGGGTTTTCTTTTTATTGATTCTAATAGATATGTATCTGTGGTCAAAATCCATTGGGTCTTGGCACATTTCTCCTAATATGATATTTCTTTTGTTGATAATAGTGATCAGCACGTCACATGCGCCTTCACTTGTCATGTTTTCCATTATCTTTTCTCCATTATTTCTGCTCATAATTGCTACCAAGATTGCAGGAGGTTGTGGTTGGATATTGGCTCTATTTAATCTGTAACCACTAGTCCTTGGCTCATTCTTGGGGATTTTAACTCTATCATGACTCCAGATGAAAAGATGGGTGTTATTAATAAATCTATTTCTTCCAGGGTGTTCAAATCTAGTATTCATCAAAATGGGCTGATTGTGGTGAATCTGGTTGGGAAAAAATATACTTGGTACAAGAAATTTTGAATAGGTATGTTGCAAGTAGGATTTATAGGGCCTTTTTCAATGAAGCATGTTTGGATTCATGGGGATCCATCTCATGTACAATGTTGTCTAGAATTAATTCTAATCATCGTCCAATATTGGTTGATCATGTGGGCAATGATCTGAGGTCGCATTTACCCATCATGTTCAACAAAGCTTGGATCACACATCATTAGTGTAGGCCAATTGTCGAAGAGATTTGGAACTCTATGGAATGCATGAAGGATGATTTTACTTGTGTCAACAAGCTCAAGATACTTAAAAGAGATTTTAAAATTTGGAGCAATGATCGTTTCAGTTCTCTTGATACTGAAATCTCCTCACTTGGGGGCTCTCTATAGCAAAACAAGAGAAAACTACTATGAATGACTTCTCTGATGGTGTTATTAGGGAAACTAATATTTTCTCCAATATTAATAGTCTCATTAACCTTTAATATTCCTTAAAAATGGATGCCTTTAAGGTTAATTGGTTGAAATATGGTGATATAAATTCAAAATTTTTTAATTATCTTCAAAAAAATCATGAAGGTTTCTAGGCCTTTATATTTGATTAAAAATGGAGATCAGATTATTAATAACATGAAGGATGTCTCTGAGAATGTGATCTCTTATTTTAAAGACATCTTCAATGTCCCATCTTTACCATGTGATCCTATGGAGGGTATTATTCCTATACTTGTTTCTCAAGAATATAATTAGCATCTTACCTCTATTCCATTGGAGTTTGAAATCAAGGAAGCCACCTTCAGTCTCAAATCTGATTATGCCCCCGGCTTGGATGGTTTTGGCAACCTCTTCATCCAAAATATCTGGGATATTATCCAGGTTGATGTTTTCAGGTTAGTCACCCATTTCTTTAAAGGGGGTTTACTTCCTTATGTCTTGAATTCCAAGTTTCTTTCTCTTATCACATAGGTGGAAAATTCCAGTGAGATCCACCTTTTTAGGCCAGTTTCTTTCGTCAACATAATCTATAAAATCATTTTCATGATTTTGGCTATGAGGATGACCTCAATTGGTACCGTAATTTTCTCACATAACAAGTTTGGATTTTTTAAGAGAACATCCATTCAAGATTGTCTCATTAATGCCTCATAATGTATCAACTTACTCAAGAATCATATTGGAGGTGGAAATATTGCACTAAAACTTGACGTCAGAAATACCTTTGATACAATGGATTGGAGATTCATTTGTAGGATCCTTCATTTGTTTGGATTTGAAAATGTCTTCATAAATTAGGTTAAAACCATTCATGCTTATGCACACATCTCTGTTCTAAATAATTGATCTTTCAAGGGATACTTTTAATGTTGTAGAGGCGTAAGGCAAGGTGATATACTTTCTGAGATCATTTTTTCGATTGTTGAATATTATCTTAGAGTACTATTTTTTCATTATGGATCGTAATGGGAATTTAAAAGCTATTAGTGATGGAAGAGTATTAACTGCTCCTACTCATTTATTGTATGTTGATGACATCATACTTTTTACTCAAGTGGATAGAAGAAACATTGACAATATCAAGTGGGATATTTTACATTATGAGAAGGTTTATGGTCAAGAGATCATTTTAAGTAAGCCCTTTAATTACTTTAGAAGTAATTTTTCTGTCCCTGGGAGGAATGATGTTTTCATAACATTGGGAATTCAGTAGAGAGTTTTACCATTTATTTACCCGGGGGATTCCCATGTTTTGGGGGAGGCCAAAAGACTCCTACTTCTCGGATATCATTAGAAAGGTCAAAATACAACTTGCTACTTTCAAAGGTAAATCTCTCTCAATGGCTGGTCGTGTTTGTATGGTGAAGGTTGTTAGTATTTCCAAGTTTGTCTACTCCTTTATGGTGTTAAATGGCCTATCTCTCCCATCAAGAGGGTCAATGTGTCTATCATGAATTTCATCTAGAGTTGAAACATTCCTGAGATAAAGTTAGAAAACGGTATCCTATAGAACTTGTTGTAAACCTTATGATGCAGGGGGCTAGGCATTAAGATCCTTGAATACATCAATAATTCATTGTAGGTTGCATTTGTAGGGAGACTTTTCAATGGAGATTTTGAGGCTCTACCTTTCCTTTGGGCTAAGTTCATGCATCGACTCAAGAATGGAATTTCTGTTTATATGAATTCCTCTGTATGGTCTGCTTTTAAATCCACTTATTCTTCAATTAATTTTAACTACAGACGGTTGGTCTCTATAAATTCCTCTATTCCTTTCTGGAAAGTTAATTGGACTGGTCATCCCCTTGTTGAATCCCTTATAGATGAGGTGAGTACTTTGGATCTGGATATTACTATCACAGATCAACTTGCGTGTATGGAGGGTCTCTCGGGTCATATCATTGACACTTTTAATTGTCATTATTTTTCTTATCAAGAAGATTTTTTGGTATGGGATCCTACATCCAAAGGTATTTTGTCTTCTAAATTGTACTATTGGTACTCTTTAATTTGTAAAATTGATGCTCAGTGGATGGGATATATTCATATAAGATTCATTAGGATTTCTCTGTCCATTCTTGTCTAGAGGGTGGCTCATGGGAAGCTACCAAATGATTGTTATATTTAATCTTGTGGTATTTCACTATGTTCCATTTGTGTTCTTTCTCATCAGCACAGGGAGTATTTGGATCACTTATTTCATAGTTGTGTTGCTTCTTCATAAATGTGGAAGGTTGTTGTGGATATTTTTGAAATTATTTTACCTCCGATGGATTCCATACGAGGGTTTCTTCTAGGATGCTGCTATCTGGTTTTGTCTCTATAGCTAATATATATTTTTCAGGTTTCTGCGGCTGAGTTGATTCACTTTATTTGGCATTCTAAGAATAAAATTTTCCATGGCAAGTATTCTTTAATTGTTGGTGATGCACTATCATCAATTCTTGCTATTGTTCATGAGGTTTTCACTTCAAAGAAACATTATTGTTTCAGTTCGATGCATGATATGTCTAACCATGGACGGGTTGGTGTCAAATGGAATTTTAGACCCCCGCTTGGTACTTTTGAAGTCTTATGGTAGGAACCTTTTGTTGGTTGGATCAAGGTCAATTCTGACGGCACCTCACGAGGTAATCTGGGGCCCTCTGATTGTTGTGCTGTTTTTAGGAATCATCGGGGAGAGGTCCTTGGATATAATCAATGTTCTTGTGGTATTTAAACCTCAATTGAGGTTGATATTATCGTCATTATGATTGCAGTGGAGCAGGCATGAAATCATGGATGGAATAACGTACGGCTTGAAAGTGATTCCACCACTATTGAGTCTGCCATCAGGAAGGGATCGTCACATTTTTCCCGGAAGCTTACTAATAGATGGATCAACTGCCTGGATTTTCTTTCCTCCATGGATTATATTATCACGCATGTCTATAGGGAGGCCAATGCGGTAGTGGATGGTCTTAAAAATAATGGCATCAATGCTGATACTCTCTTATGGCATGATCAGCTACCTGAGGATCTTTTTTCTTTTTGTAGTGAGATCAAGGTAAATCGGCCATTTTTAGAATTCTGTAAATCTGACTATTTTTTTATTAATAAATGATCCTTACTTTTCTGCGCAAGGTCTCATCTTATCAATGAAAAAACATTTATTTAGTATATTTTAATAAATAATTTTTCTCAAAATATTATTATTAATAGTTTAGTATAAATCATTAGTTTGTAGCTATTATAATTTATAATTATTTTTATTTTTATTAACTTTTTAATTGTTTTTATTCAATTTAAGACTTTAATTAATTATTATTATTTATTAATAAATCATTATCATTATTATTTTTAATAAGTTATAAATTAATGATTTAAAAGCCTGTTGGGAAAAAATCCCTCAAGGTATCATTGAAACATTTTGGAGGTGATTGTGTTTATTGACAAAGTGGACATCTGCATGGTGATTGTTGAAAAAACAAAACAATGACATACAAATTTGTTGACAAAGGGGATTTCATGGTTGAATATCGAGTTCAAGAGATGTGGTCAACAATCCATGTTTGATTCAAGAACGTCGAAAAAGGAATGGATGATCTGGAGGCAGTACAAAAAGAAGAGATACAAGGTGGCACCGTTTTCCAGTGTTTGCCAAATTTTTGGGCCTGAAAATCGAAAAATTAAGAAAAGTGGTTTTTGGAAAAGGGACTTGCGCCCCATATACTTGAAGGAGAGGAAACGTTTGCACCTAATGTTTTTAAACATCATAAGGTTAAAATATGGAAAAGGAGAGAGGGTCGTGCAGGTATTGGTGTGGTCACGCAGGTGACTTGCGCGCTGTGAATGGACCTGCGCGCCAGCGCCTAGGAGGGTTGGAAAGTTGCAAGCCATTTTTTTTCAAGATCAGATCTTCAAAATATGTCAAAGTAAATAGGGTTGCATAGGTGTCTTGCAAGGGAAGAAACCTACGCATTGGAACTTGCGCGCCGAGGGGAGACTTGCATGCCGCCATGTAGGTTAACCAAATTCCAATAAATACAGGACCCCTCCTCATTTTTAACAGATTTCAACACTTTGAAAAATCAGATCTCCCGTCGCGCTGGTGTGGTGGTAACGCAAGTGGTGTGTGGTTGCGCAGGTGTACTTGCGCGCCAGTGTTTGAAGTTGCGCGCTGGTTGGTTGTTGCGTGGGAATATTGGTTTCGGTGTAAAAGGGGTTGAGTCGCGCAGGTTTGGAGTTGCAGAAGATTTTGTCGTGAAAGTATTTGAAGTGACTTTCGTGCCAGTTGTAACCTGTGCGCCGATACTTGTGCGCTGGGTTAGACCATCGCGCCACGTAAGGTTGATTCACGACAGTTATCCAGGGCTGTGTGAAGGCTGGAAGATTGCTCGATACCTTCGGTGTAAAGATAAATTCATCTATGGGTGAAAGTTGGACTTCCACAGAGCATCTACATATAACAGAGGATGCATTCATTAGAGATAATGAAGAGACCTACAGGTCTATAAACCGTGAGTAGATCCTTTCCGGAGTAGTGAGAAAAATAAGAGGAAGAAGGTGATCCTCTCCACCGGCAGTGAGCCAGAGAGAGAGAAATAGGGAGTGACCCTTGGGAAAGTAGTGAGCTGTCCCTAAATCTTGTAAAGGTAGTGAGCCTGGGACAGAGGGATTATTCTTGAACCTTTGCATCCACGTCTAGTGAAGAATAGTGGAATTTGGTACCGCCGGAAACTTGTAGGTGTATTCTCCTTGGACGTAGCCCAGTGAGGGTGAACCAAGTAATAATATTTCTGTTTACCTACTTACTTACCTACATTGCATTTAAAGCATCATCATCAGATAAAGAAGAAAATAAGTGATCATAATAAATACACAAGTGCAAACAAAGTGACCATTGTATTAACGGGGTCACGATCCAGTGGGGCAGGAATAATTTAGAGAAATAATATCCATACCCTGATTCACCCCCAACCCTCTCAGGGTATATAGGTCCTTATTGGTCCTAACAAAGCCATTAATTAATTATGTTAAGTATTTGTTTTATTAAATATTATTATTAAAGGTAATTTGAATAAATAGAATTAAAAAGTTTCAAATTATTATTGAAGAATTTAATATTTTAAATTTATTTGATTTAATTAAAAAATATTTATAAATTTTTATTCTGTATTTTGGTTTCTATAAATTTTATGTAATTAACCAATTTTTATATATTACATTTTATTATAATTTAATTAATTATTTATTAGTTACTTGTTTTTTCTTTAATTAGTTTAATTTGTTTTTTTTAATTTTTAATCACTCCCAACCCTATCCATGCAGTAAAGGGAGGGTGCTTCCTGGTTTTCTACACAAGCCAACCAGCGAAAAGCTGGCTCAATGGAACCATTTCTCCGAAGGCACGAATCTGGCAGTTCGACCTCTTAGAACGATGGTAGCAGATCGTTTCCTTTAGTGCTGGCATTTCATGGTCTACATCCTTCTTCAAGGTGTAACATTGGGTACTCTGAAACAGCGGTGACAACGAACCTCCAAACCAGTACACACCGACGTCGATGTGGTCCACTAGCACATCGGTTTCCCTCCTCAAACACTGGCACAATGCACGACTTCATCAAAGACAAAATGGGTCTTGATAGCTTCCAGATCATCATCTATAGATGGTGTCTTTGTCTTCAATCTTGAAAAGTGGCTCGCTCCTATGACTTCACCCGCAGTAGAAAATAGGCTTAGATCTGAAATCAAGTTGTTTGATTTTATCATCCAAATGTTTGTCTTTGCATCCAAATATGGTCTGGGTGCGTGCACATTGGTAGATGATGGATGAAATGTGAGCCTCGATGGATGAGAAGAAGAGCATTGGAAACAAGTATAATATGATGCATCAGTGTGAGGGGTGAGTCCGACACTGACGGTCGGTGTTGGTTAAAAGAGTTGGGGTGGAACCATCGGTGTTGGTGGCATGGGCAGGGAATCACTACAAAGAGAGTCACTGATGCTAGTTTATAGTTCGATGATAGACCGACAATAGATAGTGTTCTTAAACGTGTCTTTGAAAAAAATAGAAAAAGCGTTTAGGTTAAAAAATTTTAAAAAGCATGCTGCAAAGTCGGCATCGACGATGTCTCCTTTCCTCCCCTGCGTTTCCTTGGTCATGAATCGATGACATGGCAAAGGCGGCTGGGGGGAGGCCACCTTTCACCTATGGGTAAGGCCAAAGGCAGCTTCTGTGATGCCACCTTTGGCCTTATGCAGAGGCAAAAGGTGGCTTTTGCAATGCCTCCTTGACCTGAACTCCTTATAAAAGGGTGCCCCCCCTCTCATTACTTGATCCATGCCTTCATCTCTCCTAAATTCTCTATGTCTCTCTATAAAAAATTCATTTGTTGTGCGAGTTTTTATGAAGCTTCATTTAGATGTATGTTTCTTTATTTAATTTACTGTTTTTATTTTATTAATTTAATTCTTTTTAGTTTTAAATATTTCATTTTTAAAGTAGTTTAGGTAGTTCTTAATATTTGGTTATTTAGTTTCTGTAATTAGTTATATATAGTTTGAAATAATTATTGATAGGTAGTATAGATTAAGTATAGATTAACATAGGATTAAGTATTTTGAAATTTTGGTAGCTTAATGATTATGTGGTTATCTGACCAATTATATTCATGTCTTGATACAAACAAGTGGATGTGGCTCTGGCATAGATGTACATAGGGGTAAAACCCGAAAACACCGCTTTTAGATAGACTCGAATAGGAACTGGTGCACGATAACGGGCCTTGTTGTATCCTGGTTTGATACTCTCAGGGAATATTCTTAAGATGATTCATATTTTCTTTATAAACTACTAAAAAATATAAGAAAAGAAAAATCAATTCAATATATTTATTAATGATAATATGATAAATATAATATTATATAATCAAATAATGACATAAGTATTAATGAATTAATGTTATTATTAGTTAATTATAATTAACTAATGAATATAATATGATTAACAATTAAAGAATAAATAATTAAATAACAACTTAATAATGATTAAATAGTGATTAAAGAATTATTTATTAGTTAAAAACTGTATTAATAAAATCAGTTTAAAATGAAAATTATAATTATTTAAAATGAAATGGAGAAGAAAATGTTTTAAAATGTAAAGATTATATAGTTTAGAAATAATAGTTACTATTAGACATAATTAATTATAGAATAATTAATAAATAACATAAGATTAAAACATGGATCCATATAATGATTAGCTAACGATACTGATGAACATATAAAGTGAATTGAAGAAGAACAAACACATTAAATAAAAAGGCTTCATAAAATTACATTCTAATAAATATTATATGGTCAAACATTAGTAGCTTATTTTAGATTATAGAAAGGAGCCCTAAAATTACATTCTAATAAACATCATATGGTCAAACATCATTGTTAATATTTTTTACAGTATTATAATTTTGATGAAAGAAGAATTTTTGACATAGAGAGTCATGTTTGCTTGTGTGTTCTGCTATAGGGAGATTATTCAAACTGATCAAGGAGATTCTTACAATACACAACCAATTACAGTGGTTAATACAGCTGATTGTGTAACCATAAGTGACCTTCAAGAGATAATTCATGGTTCCTTAAATCTGGGACCCGATCAAGAGATCATGTATATGAGTTATAGAAATTTTCAATTTTTGACAACACTGTGGCATCTAGCTTGTCCATTGGTTGTTGATGCGCAGTGGGTCCAAGCAACAAATTTCTTTTCTCAATGGTCAGATGGTACCATGATGGAGTTATATATTGATGTTGATACTGTATTACAACAAAGTCCAATTTTACGAAGAAGTAGAATTAAAAGAGTGGTTGAGGACTGTCCACCCCATGAAATTGAGCCTATTCCAAATGATGCAGCAGAAGAGGACAACCTAGATGATATCCCGGATATGCATGTCAATCTGAATTCCAATGAGTATTTTCGTAATGATGGATCAGATGGTGTCAATAGTGTTGATGAGGAGGGACCAACGGAAGATAGAGAGGAGGTTTTGAGAAATTCATTAGTTGTACATCAACTTAGACCTATAATAAATCATCCACCACTCTTTTCATCTTGGTCAGAAGCTATGACACACATGCCTGAATTCGACAATACAGTTATCACACCGACAACTGAGTTCCCTGGAGTTGTACCAGATAGGTTTAGGGAGGTGGACAAAACCGTATATGTTAGAAGGAATTTTCCTAGTAAAGATGACTTAAAAATCATACTAAAGAGATTTCATATTGAGAGACACTTCAACTATGTAGTTCATGAATCATTCCATAGTAAATATGTTATACGGTGTGAGAAGTATGGGGATTATTATAGATTTCTCTTGAGGGAGATTCCAGACATTCCAGCTGGATGTTGGAGAATCTCAAGGATTGAGGCGACTCATACTTGCGTTCAACCAAGCCTCACACAAGATCATACTGCATTGGATTCTGAATTTGTGTCATCTATTGTTGTTGACATGATTGGGACATGTCATCCAATAGCCCTTCTGAAAGAGAGTATTCAACAGACATTTGTTTATAAGATTTCTTATAATAAGGCATGGATGTCGAAACAAAATGCAATTGTGAAGGTCTATGGTGATTGGGATGACACATATCCGGTGTTGTCGAAATTGCTAGCCATACTGAGGCATCATAACCAAGTTTTCTTCTATCTAGATACAAAAAAACATGTGTCTCATGATAACCGACTTGATCTATCTCGTGTTCAATTTCATTAGTTGTTCTTGGCATTCATTCCATGTATCTCCGCATTTCGTTTCTGCAAACAGTTTATTCAGATTGATGGAACATTTCTTTATGGAAAATACAAGGGCATATTGTTGATTGCGACAACCCAATATGGAAACTGTTCACCTCTTCCACTTGCCTTTTCCATTTTAGATAAGGAGAACTATGAATCATGGAGTTCTTTTCTTGCATGTATCAACAACCATTTCACCAACATTCATGGTGTTTGTTTGATATCTGATCGCTATCAAGAAATTAATGAGGCAATGAATGCAGATCCTGATACATAGAGATACCCAAATTCACATCATCGGTTTTTCATTATACACATTTCAGGAAATGTGCATAAAAAATTCCACAACGAACCAATGAAGAAGGAAATCATGAGGATTGGTACGCATTCTATCCGTTCTTTTTTACTATTTCAATATAATGATAAAATAAATTTATGTGAAATAACATCTATGATTTATAGCATATGAGTTGGACCAACAGTGGTTTGAAGAACGTTTTGAACAAAATTTCCCGGCTAATCATGAAATTTATGATTATATGATGTGGATTCCAAAATAGAAATGGACATTGGCATACGACGGGGGGGAAGAGGTATGAACACATGATGAAAAACATTGTGGAGTGCATCAATGGTATCTTCAATGGGATTTACAAGCTACCTATAACCACCTTAGTTCAGGAGACATTATATCGATGCGTGAAGTACTTTTTTGATAGACAAAAACTAGCATCATAGAAAATACAATAGGGGCTATGATACAGAAGAAACTTTCAACGAGATATTGAAAGGA
Source organism: Viscum album (assembly GCA_963277665.1). Taxonomy (NCBI): domain Eukaryota; kingdom Viridiplantae; phylum Streptophyta; class Magnoliopsida; order Santalales; family Viscaceae; genus Viscum; species Viscum album. The sequence goes on along the minus strand of OY728148.1, from coordinate 1,344,319,963 downwards.
ATATTGAAGAAGCTTTGGGTTATCACGTCTATCTTTTTCGAAGATAAGACTCCTGATTTGAAGTTCAAAAGAGTTCAGACCCCATCCGAAATCACATCAGTGAAAAATAGTGGTATTACTGGAAACAAGGCAATGTCAATGTGGAAACTTTCAGGCCTTATGGTTTCCATGTACACACGCCATCACAGCATGTGCCTCTGTGAACATCTCATGGGAAGCATATGTTGATCCCGTGTACCGTATGGATACCATAGCTAACTGCTATGCTGCACCATGGACACCTATGGGGGAGTATCATTATTTCCCAATGCCTAAAGGCCAGCTGATAGTGATACCTGACATGAATCAGTTACGTCCTCGTGGGAGATCGAAGGCGAGTATGATGCGTAATGAGATGGACTGGCCTCAAGAACAATGATAGAGTTTATGATGCATGATATGTCATAAAAAAGGTCATAACCAGAAATGATTCCCTAACATTGTTGGGTCGAGTTCACAGTCTCATCCATAATGATGTATTGTCTTCATTGTGACATTCCCATACTGTGAACTAAATGTTGTTATCTCTTCTTTTTTCCTCGGTTTTCTTAACCAAAAAACATCTTCCCTTTGGCATGGTTTTTGGTTAAAATATATTGGATATTTTAGTAAATTATTCTATAACTAAATTAAAGTATCATAATGATTAGCATAAGTTATTGAATTCATACAATTAGATAAATTCCAAAAACATCATTACTAATTGACATGGTTTATATTAATCCAATCCATAAGTAGTTAATCATAATGCTCCCCCAAAATATGTGTAACCAAATTCAATAATCAATATATTATATAATAGAACTTATTTTATAATAATATTCTTGCTTTCAAGAAATAACATTAAATTTGAGATAATAGAATTTATTTCATAAATCTGAAAGAAGAACACTTAACCCATCTTGTAAATTAAATGTTATTAACCTAGAAACATGTTTCATAAATGTTGATATTAAATTTTTTAACCCTAAACCCTCAAACCTAAAATCCAACCTTAACATATAGGATATTTTAGTAAACTATTCTGTAATGAAATTATAGTATCATAATGATTAGAATAAGTTATTGAATACATACAATTAGATAAATTTTAAAAATATCATTACTAATTGACACGGTTTATCTTAATCCAATCCCTAAGTAGTTAATCATAATGCCCCCCCAAAATATTTGTATCCAAATTCAAGACTCAATATTTTAGATAATAGAACTTATTTCATAATAATATTCTTGCTTTCAAGAAATAAATTTAAATCTGAGATAATAGAATTTATTTCATAGATTAAAAAGAGAAACACTTAACCCATCTTGTAAAGTAAATGTTATTAACCAAGAAACATGTTCACTAGAAGTTGATATTAAATTTTTCAACCCTAAACCCTGAAACCTAAACCCCAATCTAAACATGTATGATATTTTAGTAAACTATTCTATAATGAAATTATATTATCATAATGATTAGCATAAGTTATTGAATACATATAATTATTAAAATTCCAAAAACATCATTACTAATTGAAATGGTTTATCTTAATCCAATCTATAAGTAGTTAATCATAAAGCTCCCCCAAAATATGTGTAACCAAATTTAAGAATGAATATTTTAGATAATAGAACTTATTTCATAAAAATATTCTTCCTTTAAAGAAATAACTTTAAATATGAGATAATAGAATTTATTTCATAAATCCGAAAGTGGAACACTTAACAGATCTTGTAAAGTAAATTTTATTAACCCATAAACATGTTTCCTAAACGTTAATATTAAATTTTTTAACCCTAAAACCTAAAACCTAAACCCCAACCTAAACATGTAGGATATTTTAGTAAACTATTCTATATTGAAATTAAAGTATCATAATGATTACCATAAGTTATTGAATACATACAATTAGATAAATTCCAAAAACATCATTACTAATTGACATGATTTATCTTAATCCAATCCATAATGTTATATTTAAAATTTACACTTATGACTTATTTCATTTGTTTAAATGTAGATGGATGATACCATACTACTCACTCAGCAGCCTACCCATATTTCATAGGCCGTGTTAGAGGTTCATCAAGATCGATTGGTTAAGGTGCGTCGAGTGCACCATTTTCATCACATGAAGCCCCCACATGCCATTAGACCTTACATATGTCGTGCTATCTTCTATGGCCTTGTCGTATCAGATTTCACATTTATAGATCATTACCTACTTTCTGTCCATGAAGAGAGATGGAGACCAGAGACACACACATTACACCTGCCTGAGGGAGAGATAACCATCACCCTCGAGGATGTCGCAGTTCTTCTTGGTCTGCCTATCCAAGGGAGACCCATTATAGGACTCACTCGTGCAGCATGTCCAGACCTTGCTCAGCGCTTGTCAAGAATTGATATTTTGTCTGATTATAGGGCTATAGATGGATCGTCCATATCTATTCCTTGGTTGGAGTCATAGATTCCACATTTACAGGATGATGAAGATGAGCAGATCATCATGCACTACACCCAGGCATATATCTTACGGCTCATTGGTGGGACCATGTGTACTGATTACTTTGGGATGCACGTGAATATGATGTATCTACCCCTACTAGAGGACTTTGATCAGACCGGGACGTACAGGTGGGGATCATCCTACTTTGCATACAAGTATAGATCATTATTCAGGCTATCCCACAGGGACCATACATGTCTTAGAGGATGTGTCATCCTTATTCAGATGTGGTCATGGGAGCGCAACCCAGCCTTCTGCCCTGACCTTGCTGGCCCACCGGTCTAGAGGGAGGAGATGCATGATGCTTCACACGGACGCTGGTATGACAAGTCATTTATATTGGTCTCTGATTCAACTATGATTTATTGACTATAATTTCTCATTATTTGTCACTATCATTGATATATTTTACAGGTGGTGTCAGAGACACAATTTTGACGTGGTTCTGAGAGAGAATTTGGGAATATATCAGCTATAATTGGACTGTGTCTTACCTGATCAGTTATGTATATACAATCTATCATTGTCTAACATATTTACTAACAACATCGATTTTGGTTTTTAGTTAGGTGTTTTTTGGAAAATATCACTTCTCATTTCAGATTTCATGGCTTCCATACTAGACTATTATGGACCAGTTGCCAACATGTTGCACTGTTGGGAATGAGGATGCTATGGATATAGTAACCCTCATTCACTTTCATATTATTGAGTAGCAGCAGCCTGATAGGGTCATGAACTAGTTTTTCCGTACTTAGCAGATTACATTACCATCGAGATAGACAGACCAGCTTCATGGGATAAAGCTGACAGGGAGGAAGGATGATGACTAGTCCCAACTAAATGCCAATTTTAACGACTATTGTCATAGACTTGTAGAGTTATGTATTTAAGGTGTTCATACGAATCGATTCTCTCATTCAGAGCAGGTTGACTATGCGCCATGGTATAGACCGAAGTCTATACTGTATGTTTCCCAAGACGACATAGAGATGAAGAGGATTGTAAGTCAATAAATTTCCATTAGTTTTCTTATTGAATTCTTTGCTAATTCCATTTGAATCTATTAAAAGTGATGTAACACAGAGTAGCTTTATTGCATAAATGATGACGATTATGAGGATGTCTTTAACCTGATAGTCATCCATGGTACAACGCTGGAGGAGAGGGAATCTTTTCGTTCGTTTTCTGGGAGCATCTTCGCACATCCGTCTCGGAGAGAGGAGGTTACTTCCCTAGAGGCACATCCTGCAGCTGTTGCTAGTGTTGAGGAGCTACAACCATAGAGACGTCGACAACATCTTACTGCATGTGAGGCCTCACCTGTTCCAAAGGCAAAGGTCGACGCTCTAGTAATCCAGGATCAGCCAATTCAAGATGTGCCTCAGGTGGCATGGGATCTGTCTTTCCTGAAAGGATATCCATATTTCTCTCCATATTGGGTTCCAGATCCTTCACAGCCTTGGATTCTCGATCCATCATCGTCTTGGGGTATAGCTCCATCACATGCTTAGTTCCCCACTACGATAGAGGCAGGTCCTTCTACCACCTTGGTGGGAGAAGGACCCGGATGTCAATACGAGATGTAGTTGACAGCTCATCCCACTAACACATAGATGAATAATTCACCAGTTGACATTCCAATGCTCGAGGATCATCCTTCTCTAGTTAATCAGACTCCACTGTGCACTCGACCCGGACGTCCTATTCACAGACCACCATGTGGGATAGAATCTCCTCGCCACAGACATAGGCATTGATTGTACATTATTGTTTACATGTTTTATGTCTACTGAAATCAAAATACTATTATTACTTGTTGGTCTGAGTGGAATCTCAAGAGGGGGTGAATTGGGTTCTAATTTACGTAATGCTTAAAATTTCATTCATATCGGTCTTATAGTTTATATTATATAGGCCTGAAAAGTCACATACTTGAAACATTTTTAAGTTTCATGTAGGTGGATATGATAGGTTATAAATAAATTTTCCCCAAGATTTTTTTAGAAATTATTTTTATTTTGGAATAACAGTTATATATTTAATAAAATTTTGATATTTCATTCATATAGTTCTTATAGTTTATATTATATAGGCATCAAAGTCACGTACTTGAAACATTTTTATGTTTTAAGTAGGTGGATTTTGAAGGTTATAAATAAATTTTCACCAAGATTTTTTTAAAAATTATTTTTATTTTGGACTACTAGTTATATGTTTCAGAAATGGTTAAAATTTCATTCATATCGGTCATATAGTTTATATTATATAGGCCAGAAAATTCACGTACTTGAAACATTCTTAAGTTTCAAGTAGGTGGATATGATAGGTTATAAATAAATTTTCACCAAGTTTTTTTAAGAATTTTTTTTTTATTTTGGACTACTAGTCATATTTTTAAGAAATGTATAAAATTTCTATCATATCAGTCTTATAATTTATATTATATATTCCAGAAAAGTCACGTACTTGAAACATATTATTGTTTCAAGTAGGTGGATATGATAGGTTATAAAAATAATTTCACCAAGAATTTTTAAGAATTTTTTTTATTTTGGACTACTAGTTATATGTTTATACAATTTTTAAAATTTCATTCATATCTGTCATATAGTTTATATTATATTGGCCAAAAAAGTCATGTACTTGAAAACATTTTTAAGTTTCAATTAGGTGGATTTGGAAGGTTATAAATAAATCTTCACCAAGATTTTTTAAGAACATATTTTTATTTTGGACTACTAGTTATATGTTTAAGCAATGTTTACATTTTCATTCATATCGGTATTATAGATTATATTATATAGTCCAGTAAATTCAGGTACTTGAAACATTTTTATGTTTCAAGTAGGTAGATTTGAATGGTTATTAATAAATTATCACCAAGATTTTTTAGGAAATTATTTTTATTTTGGACTACTAGTTATATGTTTAAGAAATGTTTAAAATTTAATTCACACCAGTCTTATAGTTTATATTATATAGGCCCGCAAAGTCATGTACTTGAATAAAAGATAAATTATGTTGAAACATTAAGTTTTATTAATATATATATATAACCATATGAACATAATAATAAAACATTAAATTTTAAATATATAAAAAATATAAAGAAAAAAAATACCATTTTAGGGCAAAGGCAGCATCTCCGATGCCGCCTTTGTGGCGTATTTAAAAAAAATTAACCTATACTGTTTTCTATTTATTTTTTAAACACATATTAAAAATATCTGACAAGATCATACTTTCAGTGAGGCCGAGGAGGAGAGAGACTTTTGGTGACTCAATATAAAGTTATCAAAATTCAAATTTAGAAATTAAAAACATCAACAAATTAAATTAAAAGATGTTTTGAAAAAATTAAATGGTTAGCTAATTAGAAAATTCATATCTTAAAACTAAAATTAATTTAACAATTAATTTGAACTTTTAATCAATGTAATTAAAAACAATTAAATAAATAATTAAAAACAATAATTAAAACTAAAAATTATGTTGATTTAATTTAATTCATGAGAAAACATTTAAGCAAAGTAAGACATGACTAATTAAAGATAGGGGATCAGTGACTTGGTGTAAGTCCAAACATAATTTAGAATTTATAATTAAAAACATAATTGAATTATTCCTATGAAACATAAACTATTAATAAAAAAATTATTTAACTACAAAATTTAAAACAGAAAAATTAAAGAAAACATAAATAAATAAAACTAATTAAAATAACAGAAAAATAATTAACTGAATTGTTATAACAATTAAAAAATGATTTAAATCAGTAAATTTAAATTATTTAATTTAATAAATGAAATAAAATTAAAATTATGGGAGTGCCATGGGTTGTGAATGGATGAGCGTCAGTTACTCAATGAGTCACCGATGGTGTAAAAATCAGTATCAGTGAGGTGGAAGAGAAATTGTCAGTGAGTACAAAACTAAATGAAAAATTGGAAAATTATAACATTACTCACCGACACATATTGGTGACTTAAAAATTTTTACTGCTTACATAAAATTATAACATTAAGGAAATTATACATCTAATATAACAATTTAATTCATTATTTAACAAGGTGAAGACAAAAAATGAATAACATATAATTTTATTAAGTGAAAACATTATAAAATAACTTATAATAAAAATAAGTGAGTTGTTAAAAAGAAAAATTAACAATGTTAATATATTTTTAATCGATCTAAATTAAAATATATGATAATAGATTTTAAAAAATAAGTTATTTAATATGTAAACAAAATGATTTATTGATTAATAATAAAAAGATCATATTAATAAAAAGTCAAGCATATTAATATTAATCAACTAAAATAATAAATTATAATATCAGAAAGATTAGTAATTCTAAATTTATTATTTTAAAAACTAAAAATACATAATTAATTATAAAAAATTGATTAATTAGTAAATTTAATTATAAAAATACAAAAGTGAAAATATTTTGCAAAAAGTGTAAAAATAAGATAATAAATTATTAAAAACATAATAATATGATGTGGAAAACTATGTCAAGTTATTTCCACATCAAATTCCCACATACTTAATCATTGTTTGTCTCTAAACCATCTCATGTTTTATTTTCATTTTAAAGCATAAAAATTGTTCTTTAAGTTAAAATTATAATATGTTGAATAGTTCAAAACAAGAGGACCTCAAAACTGTGATTTGGATTTTGGAATGTAATTCTCATATGATCTCTTTCCTAGAACAAATACACAAAGGTAATAAAAAGAGAAATACATCGTACACCATTAAGGATGTACTTCCACAAATATAACACACCCTAATGACTCATTTCAATACATGCTTAAGTTCTAAGTCTTAGAGTGGAAATAGGTTATATATATGTGAAATTAAAAACATAACCAGAATAATGTTGTCATTAAACATCACCTAGGTTCCAAAAATCAATATATATTTTTAATTACATTAATCACACAAATTAAATGATTCCCATATAAACCATTTCCCCCCTAATTCTTCTATCATTCATCATTTCCCTCGACTTAATGAACTGATTTTTGACCCTAGACACTTTTTTTATTTATCCCAAGACATGAAACATGTGATAAGCTCTGTTCATATGTACTTATTAAAAGTGTATATAGGGATTTTAGTAAACAGAAACATACCCAACATCTAGGGTCTTATAGATTCACTATGGGATCACAAATATCCATTTTAATCCAATTTCAAAATATTTTTAAGAAAACCATTTATACTGGACCACTAATATGATTAATTTAAATAATTTAATGAAAATTGAGTCCCCTAATAAAGAGATCAATCTTCTAGTTCCTAAGGCTATGATCTCAACTCCACTAATAGGTAACCTGCATCACTCTAAAAAATAGTACCTAAACCAAATTTTCATTAAATCACTAAATAATTTCACCCAGCAATCATCCATAATATTCAATTTTAGATTCAAAGAAACTCTTAAGGACTATCCAATCATTACCTTTATGAAAAGACTCATTCAATTATAGGCTAAAATTGTATAATTTTTTTTGAAAATATTTAACCATTTTTTAACAAAAATTTTGAAGAGTAGAGGGATTTTGATGGGATTTTCATTAAGCACATTTTTGCTTAATCAAGAACCGACCCCCTCCCCCACACTTAAAACCCAATTTGTTCCCCAATGTTTAATTCCAAATAAGAATGAGTCAACAATTTAAAAATTAATGTTCAAAGTATATTTTCAATAATGTATATTGATGAAATGTTGATGAGTCTCATTGAAGTTCAAAAATAATTGTTTTCCACAAAAACTACTTTACAACAGTGTTACATGATGTAACATTATGTTCAGTGAATAAATTATCAATACAGTTCAAAATTAGAATGTGAGCATGTAGGTTGTAATGACCCACCAATTCACATTGGCTAGAGAGTAAAACAAGTCATTACATGTCCTTAAGCGATGTCCCCAAGATGCCAAAAGCTGGAAATAAATGTCGAAGGGTTTCAAATACAAGTTGGGGCCAATTTACTATTTAATAAATAATCCAATAAACCCTCCAACGATAAACAAAAATTCACTATATGATGAATTGTAACGCCCCGACCCTAAATACCCAGAGTCGGTGCATTATTACATAACATTGGCATGATCAAAAAGGATCAAGTCTCGAAAGGCCGATTAGTTTAGTAGTCTTGGAAACACTAGATATATTCATAAGCCTTATATTACATCATAGGGTAAAAAAAACTACAACAACATCTTGTCTTCATATCCCCTCATACTATCCCTGCATGTCATTCATAAATTACTTCTTCATAATCCTGGGAAAATAAAACATTGAAAGGGGTGAGCTCAGATGCTCAGTAAGGATAACATTATAACCGAAGCTTTCATAGATAAGCATAAACACTTAAGGCAATTTATAACTAAAACAAAGCCTTTTAAACATGAAATTTAGCATAAAATGGCAAAGGTAAAATGAAATAATGCCATTTACTTACTCAAATGGATATTCTACTAGTCGAATGATCACATGAAATATCAATAACCACTTTCATAATGATGGAATTCATAATTCCAGACTATCAAAACCATATAGCCAAGGCCTCGTGCCAAGACTACAAATAAGATTTTGCCAAGGCCTTGTGCCAAGACACTAGTTTGTCTCATGAGACCTACCGATGCATCGAGGAGCTATAGAGGGCTCCACCCGTCACTTATTAAGTCCAATGCATTCCTCATATGAACAGATTTAAATATAACATAAACATTCGTATTAAAACTAGCATACGAAATGTCAATACTTTATCCACAAACCATGAATGGTATAAAAATAGCACATCCACAGTCAAACATAACTCATTCGATACAATATGGGAGATTGTATTGTATCACATTAACCTCAATCAAGAATAATTAAGGATGTTGACATAGATTAAAATAATCATCAAAACTATTTGAGAGAAATATCCCCCTTTTTCTTAAAATCACACTATTTGTCAAGAAGCCATTTAAAAATAGATTTTTGAATCAATGTGTCCCATACCACTTTGAAACATTTTAAAAGGAGTTTTAATTTATAAACATTAATGTCCATATAAATAAATCCTTAAAACCATTTTTAAAACATTGACATTAATGAGAAATATTTAGATGAATAAGTCTTTAAAACATTTAAAAATGGTATTTTAGTTAGAGATTCTAACCAAAAGAGATACACTTGAATACAAATAATTGAGGTAATCAAAACTTTTTAATATCATTAGAATAAAGGGATTCATGATATACTATGTCAAAGTACATTATATACACCACATAAAAGTGATTTGGTGTATAACAACAAAGAAGTCTCAATGGAATTTAAGTTGAGATGAAATCTCCCATAAAGGCCGTATCCTTAGGTTAAGGATAAATCAACGACATAGTTATGTGTGACAAATATAAATACACTACATGTGATTGGATATTTAGTGTAAAACAATCAAAGGAAATTCACACATAATCTTGTAAAAACAACACCAATGAATTGAATGTTTAACTCAACAAATGGAGAATGAGTTAAAATTACTCTTATCAAATTAATATCGATGACTTGAGAAATTATCAATGGAGTGATTATGTGTATCAAAAGTATATCCACAGGAAGGGGAGTGTAAATTATGACATAATAAAATTAATAGTGATTCCACACATAATCTTGGAGTAATATAATCAATGAAATATGCGTAAAGCCGAACGAGTGGAAATTGAAATCTCAAATTCCCTTATCGATTTGGTAACTTATGAAACATGCACCCATGAAAGAAGGATCATACAATGATGATGTAGATACCCATAAATTAAATTATATTACACAATGAATATAATCATGGGCAGCACACATACACCACATGCAATAAATAAGTGGTGAACAATGGAATTCTCACGAAATTAAGAGTGAGATAAGAAACCCCTTACTTTGTACTTTTTCCTTGGTCGACGGTAGGTTAACCTCCTGTATAATGGTGAAATAATTGTTATTGAATTATACAAGAATAATTTACTTTAATATGATATCATATATGGTCTTTTAACATTGATTTGTTAATAATATCTTAGAATTATCGTCATTTCGGGTGTTAACGGGTTCATTTTACTTTATATTATTTGTTATGTGATCCATATTCTTTATTAATGGGATGTATATTATTTATATGCAGAATGATATCAAGTCCTTAGATACTATTTTTAAATCATAAAATTATAATTATATTTGAATGGATATGATGGAGAAGGAATCTTATCGCGTTCGTGTAGACGGTAGTCCGTACGTACGCACGAGCGACAATATAAATATTTTGATATTAAAATAATATATTATTGGATGGTATATCATATATACAGAATCATTATCATGTTATATTTATTTTTTACATGAGTTACACATTATTATTATACCCATTAAAATAATAATATATTGAATGACAATTACACCACGACGTGGAGACGGTAAGCTGTACTTACGCACGTATGGTGACATGTTATTCAAAGGATGGATAGAATAATGAATATGGTTGTACCATATTTATAATAACATCACAGTATATATATGATACTGGAGTTATTATTTTATAATGGTAATAACAAAGAATGAATAAGTGGAAGAAGAAAGGAACTTGAAAAGGGGTGGTGAAAACATTACCTCTTCTTCAGCTTCTTCCTTTTGATTTGATCAAAAGGGCTCCTTAGGATGGCTTTCTGATCAAACTAAGGCCTCTAGGTTGTAGTGAGGGAAGTTTAGAGAGTATTTGGGCAGGGGTTGGCCGAACCAAAAGGCTTTGAAGGAGTGAAGAAATGAGAAGGAGGAGTGCCCTTTTATAAGAGGGGTGAGGGGCACCTTTGGAAAATCTAGAAATATTAATTTATAATAAATTCATATTCGGTTTCTAATGGATCCAATGTTTATTATTCAAAGGTTAAGGTGGGTATAGGTCTAAAACCATTCATCCAATAGAATTTAGACAGGTTTGGGTCATTATATTAACCTTATCTTTAAGTATTAACTCTAAGTTAATTAGTTTCACTTTTACAATGTCTCTTTGTATTTTTATATTATATGGTTAATAAACATACCATATACATACAAGAGACCCCCCAAGTGGTCCATTAATGATGAACCTATAATGATATAAGTCTCTTTCCCGAACATTATATTTTTAGGAATTTAATATCAATTAATAATATAATATTTGTTCTAAAAACTCTTTTATGTCAATTTTGACACTATTCAATAGTTGATTTTTGGGAAACACATAACAGAATGATTACTTCGAAAAAAGTTAATTAAATAAATCCTAATATGTCATATTAACCTTTAAAATTAGTTTAATTCAATAAAAGTCTCAAATTATATTTATTTGGGTATTTATAATATCAATTATTCTAATTGTTCACTATTATGGTAATTACTGCATCATCATTGTGTCATAAATATATTAACTTATTTAATGTTTAAAAATTATAAATAAAATATCATTATGTAGGAAATCGTATTATCTTTCTAATGAATATTTACAATCTAATTTATCTTCTGTATAACCCTATATTAAAAATGTTTTAGTAAATACACTTTGATTTTAACTCTTTTAACTCTTCTTTGAATTAAATAATAATAAATGTCCTAATCTAATCCAAGTGGACCTAAATGATAATATTTTATTCCTAAGGTTGTTTTTGGTCTAGATACACTTATCCAATAGAATTAGGACATGTGTTAGGGTAATATTAATATCATTTTTACCCTTAATTACCGTATTTACTTTTAACCGTGGTAAATAAAAGTAAAAAGTTACTATTCACCAAAAAATATTTTCATCTCATTGAACCACATTTTACTTCTTGATATTAACCGTGTCTCTCGGATTTTTGAAATTCCATTCACAGAAGCGGTAAAATTAAGTTTTATGAAAAATTCAGTTTTTTAACTACCACTTAGTAGTTTCACTATTCATCAAAAATTGATGTTTTTCAGAACAATGCCAAAATTTCACCCTAAGCTATAATTGATATTCCAAATTCAAAAATGATTTATATTTTAAAAAATTCTAAAAATATAAGTTGCATTAATTAATTTTATAATTAATTCCCGCTGTCACAACAAATAGCGTGTTTTTAAGAAACAATATATATCAAAAGATTGACAATTGTTTATGTCTGGTTTAAATGTGAAATTATGTTCAATGACCCACATTGTATTACATGGTAAAAATATATTCTAAATATACTTTAAAACCACTCAAATTCATAATTTATCACTATTAATTTTTTTTATTAAAAAAGTTGTTTTTAATTAAAATTTAGTAATTTTCACTATTCATCAAAATATGAAAGTTATCCGAAAAGTACCAAAATTTCACTCTAGGATAAATTCGATATTCCGAATCCAAAAATGAAGTCCATTTTGAGAGATAGAATTTATAAAATTTCAAAAAGTATGTATTACTATTCATAACGGCTAGTTTGATTGGTTGTGGTGTGTTAGAATGTCGAAGTTGCGTACAATGCACGCCATTGCATTATTCGAAGGCAAACATACCGTGGAAGCTTGGGGTGTTACATTATCCCCTCCTTCAATAAATTGCGTCCTCGCAATTTTTAAAATTGTTCTGGGGAATGTAATGGAAAGTCCCACATGAGAAAAGATTCAATAAAACTATCACTTTAAAAGAAAGAAAGAGGGGTATAAAGGTCAACCAAGATAACCCATACTCGGATTCCATGTAGGAAAACATGGATATGGATGATAAACTAAGTGTCAAGTTCTGATGGAGAGGGATAAAAATCATGATCAGGAGAAAGTTAACAATAAGAAAACCACAAACTTGTGTTGGGACAAACGACTATTAGTCTCCTAGTAGGAAAGTAAACGGACAACATTTTTTTGTTTTAAGTTTCATTACATAAGGATGAAGAATTCATTTATGATATTGAATTAGAATATATAGATATATACTTAATTTTAATTAGAGTTTCATTCTTTAATAAATTTCCACCACTAACTCAATTTTTTTTAAAATATGAGTATTCAAGAAGACTTGGTCACACTGGAAGGGCTAGAATAATCTTCTATAGAATCACATGATCCATGCAGGATGGACTATATATTTACATTGTCTTTTGAGAGAAATAAACACTAATCTTAATTTCCAAAACTAAACCAACTGTACCCCAAAGTTAAATAAATACCATTCAATAATCAATTGTCCTCAGAATCCTTTAATATAATCAAAACCAATATTGAAAACCAAAACTTTTTTAGAATGTAGTCTTCCATGTTAAATTGTATCTCCAAATGACATTAATTACTCTTAAAGTTACATACTTAAAAGTAATTAACCTAATCATTTCCATAAATAACCCAAATCATTATAAACCCACAATAAAAACATAGATAAAAATCTACAATTACTCCTCTAATGACATCCCATAGTATTCTATTTTCCTTGGACATATAGTGTTCCCAAAAAAGTGAACATCTTCCAAAATAACATTTATCACTTAATCACCAAATCATTTTCCTATACTAAGGGTATTCATTTGATAAGACATAAGAACCCAAATCAAAATATTATTGATCAATAAAATCATTTAACTAAAAAAAATAGTCACACTAACCAGGGACTTCACGTAGTCCAGTGGTAGGCGATAATCTCAATCGCACTTTGGTTGTGGGTTCGATTCCCACAGATTTGTCCGACGCGACGGGTTGTCACACGGTCTACGTGTTGTCCTATTTCAAAAACTATATTTTATAATATTACCAAAATGAGATAAATTCTTCAAAATAACATAATTTAACCACAAATGTTATATCATACCTTGCATTTTCATCCCAAATTATAATAACTTATAATTCTCTCAAACCCCAATGATCATATACAACCAAATGGTTATTTATACCAATATCCACATGATAAGAGACAATTATTCCTCAAATATAATTCTCACATGGAAAACTGTGGGGTTACAAAGAGAAAATTATTCCATAGTAAACCCATCAACAAGGAGTGCTAATACTTTTTAAACATTTATCCAACCATTTATTTCCACATAGCTTCTTCTTTGACCAAGAAAATATCCTATAGAATAGGACATTCACTCGGGTAATGGCCAAGTCCCCTACATTTATGGAAAATGACTGTAAATGGACTCTTGGGACCATTTTTATCTTCTTCCATAGTACTCTTCATTTTTCTTCGACAATTATTCACTTTATGTCCTTCCTTCCCGCACGTAAAGCATTTAGTTGTCCCATTGAGACACTTTCCTTGGTGTCTCCTTCCACATTTCCTGCATGATGAAAATTGAGGGTTCTTTTCTCCATGGTCTCCATTACTGGAGCTCTTATCATTCATCACCTTTCTCTTCCTTATTGAGTCTGGTATTTGGTTAATATATATGTTGTTGATCATATTTTTGGAAAACTGATTTGGCATAAAGATGATATCTTTTACACCTATCAACATTCCATTTTGTTGCTCATTGCCACCTTCGTTCCCACCTTGTACATCATTCTCAAAGTCACTATGACTTCCTTGGAATCCAGCCATTGACTAAAACCAGAAAGCATTGTGTGAGTAACAGTAGTCGTAAAATCATTTAGAGATTAAAATGTCACCATATTATCAATTTGAAATATATTAGGATTAACCAAGGTCATTTACTCTCATCTTATATATATATTACTTAAATCGGTTTGTAAAGAAAATGTAAATTATCCTAAGCATATCCCCCGGGAGTGTCGTAACCAAGAGTGCAGCAAGGCCCGTTGTCGTGCACCAGTTCCCGTTCGAGTCTAGCTCAAAGCAGTGTTTTTGGGTTTTACCCCTAGGTACATCTGTTCCAGAGCCACCTCTACCTGCTCGTATCCAGACAGGGATGTATTGCTCGGAAAACTCAAAAAATCTCTACAATACCAAAATTCTAGGAAGTTCTTCTATACAAAACCTCAAAGTTCATCTTAGGTCTACGTGCTCTAATAAGAGTTTATCTAAATATAGCTTCCAAGGTTTGTACTAAACTTCCTCTGATACCAACTGTAACGCCCCGACCCTAAATACCCAGAGTCGGTGCATTATTACATAACATTGGCATGATCACAAAGGATCAAGTCTCGAAAGACCGATTAGTTTAGTAGTCTTGGAAAAACTAGATATATTCATAAGCCTTATATTACATCATAGGGTAAAAAAACTTCAACAACATCTTGTCCTCATATCCCCTCATACTATCCCTGCAGGTCATTCATAAATTACTTCTTCATAATCCTGGGAAAATAAAACATTGAAAGGGGTGAGCTCAGATGCTCAGTAAGAATAATATTATAGTAGAAGATTTCATAGATAAACATAAACACTTAAGGCAATTTATAACTAAAACAAAGCCTTTTTAACATGAACTTTAGCATAAAATGGCAAAGGTAAAATGAAATAATGCCATTTACTTACTCACATGGATATTCTACTAGTCGAATGATCACATGCAATATCAATAACCACTTTCATAATGATGGAATGCATAATGCCAGACTATCATAACCATATAGCCAAGGCCTCGTGCCAAGACTACAAATAAGATTTTGCCAAGGCCTTGTTCCAAGACACTAGTTTGTCTCATGAGACCTACCGATGCATCGAGGAGCTATAGCGGGATCCAACCGTCACTTATTAAGTCCAATGCATTCCTCATATGAACAGATTTAAATATAACATAAACATTCGTATTAAAACTAGCATACGAAATGTCAATACATTATCCACAAACCATGAATGGTATAAAAACAGCACATCCACAGTCAAACATAACTCATTCGATACAATATGGAAGATTGTATTGTATCACATTAACCTCAATCAAGAATAATTAAGGATGTTGACATAGATTAAAATAATCATCAAAACTGTTTGAGAGAAATATCCCCCTTTTTCTTGAAATCATTTAAAAGTCACACTATTTGTCAAGAATCCATTTAAAAATAGATTTTTGAATCAATGTGTCCCATACCACTTTTAAACATTTTAAAAGGAGTTTTAATTTCTAAACTTTAATGTCCATATAAATAAATCCTTAAAACCATTTTTAAAACATTGACATTAATGAGAAAGATTTAGATGAATAAGTCTTTAAAACATTTAAAAATGGTATTTTAGTTAGATATTCTAACCAAAAGAGATACACTTGAATACAAATAATTGAGGTAATCAAAACTTTGTAATATCATGAGAATAAAGGGATTCATGATATAATATGTAAAAGTACATTATATACACCACATAAAAGTGATTTGGTGTATAACAACAAATAAGTCTCAATGGAATTTAAGTTGAGATGAAATCTCTCATAAAGGCCGTATCCTTAGGTTAAGGATAAATCAACGACATAGTTATGTGTGACAAAAATAAATACACTAAATATGATTGGATATTTAGTGTAAAACAATCAATGGAAATTCACACATAATCTTGTAAAAACAACACCAATGAATTGGATGTTTAACTCAACAAATGGAGAATGAGTTAAAATTACTCTTATCAAATTCATATCGATGACTTGAGAAATTATCAATGGAGTGATTATGTGTATCAAAAGTATATCCACAAGAAGGGGATTGTAAATTATGACATAATAAAATTAATAGTGATTCCACACATAATCTTGGAGTAATATAATCAATGAAATATGCGTAAAGCCGAATGAGTGGAAATTGAAATATCAAATTCCCTTATCGATTTGGTAACTTCTGAAACATGCACCCATGAAAGAAGGATCATACAATTATGATGTAGATACCCATAAATTAAAGTATATTACACAATGAATACAATCATGGGCAGCACACATACACCACATGCAATAAATAAGTGGTGAACAATTGAATTCTCATGAAATTAAGAGTGAGATAAGAAACCCCTTACTTTGTACTTTTTCCTTGGTCGACGGTAGGTTAACCTCATGTATAACGGTTAAATAATTGTTATTGAATTATACAAGAATAATTTACTTTAATATGATATCGTATATGACCTTTTAACATTGAGTTGTTAATAATATCTTAGAATTATCGTCATTTCGGGTGTTAATGGGTTCATTTTACTTTATATTCTTTGATATGTGATACATATTCTTTATTAATGGGATGTATATTATTTATATGCAGAATGATATCAAGTCTTTAGATACTATTTTTAAATCATAAAATTATAATTATATTTGAATGGATATGATGGAGAATGAATCTCATCGCGTTCGTGGAGACGGTAGTATGTACGTACGCACGAGCGACAATATCATTCTTTTGATATTAAAATAATATATAATTGGATGGTATATCATATATACATAATAATTATCATGTTATATTTATTTTTTACATGAGTTACACATTATTATTATACCCATTCAAATAATAATATATTGAATAACAATTACACCACGACGTGGAGACGGTAAGCCGTACGTACGCACGTATGGTGACATGTTATTCAAAGGATGGATAGAATAATGAATATGGTTGTAACATATTTATAATAACATCACAGTATATATATGATACTGAATTTATTATTTTATAATGGTAATAACAAATAATGAAGAAGTGGAAGAAGAATGGAACTTGAAAAGGGGTGGTGAAAACATTACATCTTCTTCGGCTTCTTCCTTTTGATTTGATCAAAAGGGATCCTTAGGTTGGATTTATGATCAAACTAAGGCCTCTAGGTTGTAGTGAGGGAAGTTGAGAGAGTATTTGGGCAGGGGTTGGCCGAACCAAAAGGCTTTGAAGGTGTGAAGAAATGAGAAGGAGGAGTTCCCTTTTATAAGAGGGGTGAGGGGCACCTTTGGAAAAGCTAGAAATATTAATTTATAATAAATTCATATTCGGTTTCTAATGGATACAAAGTTGATTATTCATAGGTTAAGGTGGGGATAGGTCGAAAACCATTCATCCAATAGAATTTAGACAGGTTTGGTTCATTATATTATCCTTATCTTTAAGTATTAACTCTAAGTTAATTAGTTTCACTTTTGTAATGTCACTTTATATTTTTATATTATATGGTTAATAAACTTACCATATACATCCACGCGACCCCCAAGTGGTCCATTAATGATGAACCTATCATGATATAAGTCTCTTGGCCAAGCCTTAGATTTTTAGAAATTTAATATCAATTAATAATATAATATTTGTTTTAAAAACTCTTTTATGTCAATTTTGACACTATTCAATAGTTTATTTTTGTGAAACACATAAAAGAATGATTACTTCGAAAAAAGTTAATTAAATTACTCATAATATGTCATATTAACCTTTAAAATTAGTTTAATTCAATAAAAGTCTAAAATTATATTTATTTGGGTATTTATAATATCAATTATTCTAATTGTTCAGTATTATGGTAATTACTGCATCATCATTGTGTCATAAATATATTAACTTATTTAATGTTTAAAAATTATAAATAAAATATCATTATGTATTAAATCTTATTATCTTTCTAATGAATATTTACAATCTAATTTATCTTATGTATAACCCTATATTACAAATGTTTTAGTAAATACACTTTGATTTTAACTCTTTTAACTCTTCTTTGAATTAAATAATAATAAATGTCCTAATCTAATCCAAGTGGACCTAAATGATAATATTTTATTCCTAACGTTGTTTTTGGTCGAGATAAATTTGTCCAATAGAATTAGGACATGTGTTAGGGTAATATTAATATCATTTTTACCCTTAATTACCCTATTTATTTTTAACCGTGGTAAATAAAAGTAAAAAGTTACTATTCACCAAAAATTATTTTCATCTCATTGAACCAAATTATACTTCTTGATATTAACCGTGTCTCTCGGTTTTTCGAAATTCCATTCACAGAAGCGGTAAAATTAATTTTTATGAAAAATTCAGTTTTTTAACTACCACATAGTAGTTTCACTATTCATCAAAAATTGAAGTTTTTCAGAACAATGCCAAAATTTCACCCTAAGCTATAATTGATATTCCAAATTCAAAAATAATGTATATTTTACAAAATTCTAAAAATATAAGTTGCATTAATTAATTTTATAATTAATTCCCGCTGTCACAACAAATAGCGTGTTTTTAAGAAACAATATATATCAAAAGATTGACAATTGTTTATGTCTGGTTTAAATGTGAAATTATGTTCAATGACCCACATTGTATTATATGGTAAAAATATATTCTAAATATACTTTAAAACCACTCAAATTCATGATTTACCACTATTAATTATTTTTATTAAAAAAGTTGTTTTTAATTAAAATTTAGTAATTTTCACTATTCATCAAAATATGAAAGTTATCCGAAAAGTACCAAAATTTAACTCTAGGATAAATTCGATATTCCGAATCCAAAAATGAAGTCCATTTTGAGAGATAGAATTTATAAAATTTCAAAAAGTATGTATTACTATTCATAACGGCTAGTTTGATTGGTTGTGGTGTGTTAGAATCTCGAAGTTGCGTACAATGCACGCCATTGCATTATTCGAAGGCAAACATACCGTGGAAGCTTGGGGTGTTACATGCCTTAAAAAACAAAAGACAACTCAAAAAATTCATGTATCTCACAACCACATCAAAGTAAGCAGCATCGGAAGAATAACTAAGTATCAAAGTACATAACAGATAAACTACACAGGACTCTCCAAAGACCTCAAGACTCAATGCTCCACAAGATCCAAGCTATAAAATTTCTTAACAGCCCAAACATCACAAGGTACTGCTGAAAACATGTGAAACATTACCTCTTCCCTTTTCCCGAAAGAAAGCATCTACAAAAGCACCAAATTGCCAAAGCAGGGGTGAGTATAAAACACAGTAGGTTTTCTCCAATAACTTCCCTACTCACGCCACTAGGATATGAGAGTTAGAAACAATTATAAAAAAATTATATAAAACAATTTTTCAAAAATATTTTATAACTAAATATAAACAATTTTAAAAAACCATTCATTACCAAAAGCTTACAAGTTCAATTGAAACCAATTTTCCTAGTAAGATATTTTTCCAGAAAAATAACTAAAGAATCATTACAACAATTTCAAAATATCCCTTTATCAGCATACCCAACCATTCCATAAACCCGTGAAACCAACTATGCATGCCACATTATGACAGTTCCACAATCATGAGTGGTTTCTCATCGATCTACCAAGTCATCACAAGGTAATTGTTTCACATGTTCCATTAACCCTTCGGCACCGAGTGGAAGGTCATATTTCAACCAAAATCCGTGTATGAAATTCCCATGTGCCATTAAACATTCAGCACCAAAAACAATGTCATATTTTAACCAAGCCCCATATATGTAACATGAATACACACCACATATTCCCAACGATCATGCCAAAACAACCCTTTCAATAAAAATATCTTTTTATTGAAAACCATTTCAGTCAAAACCCTTTCAATGCCAAACCAATTCAATAAAACTCCATTTTTATTGAAAACCATTTCTATTGAAAATATATTTTTCATCAACCATTTAGGAATTCTAGAAAATCCATAATTTAAAATCATCATTTTAAATTCATGAAACTAAACCCCCTTTTGCACAACTATTCACCAAAATCACGTTATATCATAAAAACCATAAATTATTACTAATGAAGTTTTTCTCATGAATTTTATAATAAATAAACCAATTTGAATCTATTCTAGTAAATTATATAAAGAGGATATGAGATTGAAGCCACCTACCTCGATGGTTTTGAAAACAATTTGACAACAGATGAAGAACGCACAAGAAAGCGGGTTGATTCTCCATGAACGACCTTTGTTCTCTTATCATAGCAAGATAAAAACTCAACATTGAATTATTTGGAATCAAAAAATGTAGATCTACCCACTATAGGTTCACATCTGAGAAAAATTGGAGACCAGAGAAGTAGATCTAAGAAGATCTATGAAAACATGACAAATCCAGAAAGAATGGGGACATACCTCAAGAATTGAACTCAAAATCACCAAGGGAAGGCTCTAGGTTGGATCCAACTCGTCTGGGGAGGGATCTCCAGAATTCTAGGGAGATTAATCTCACGATAGGGGCGTTTTGAATCCAAAAAGAAATATATAGAGAAAAAACGAGTAAGATCCTAAAAAATAGGATCTAGATATGACCTCTATGCAAGGTTTGACCACACGGTTTGGGTTAACCGTGTATGGATCATGCGACCTTTCATTAAGTTACAACACCCCTTATAAAACCCCAAAACTCTCCAATGATTTTCCTTTACCCTTTTTATGGAAACACATTTTTTATGGAAACATCCCACTTTATGGAAACACCCCACTTTATGGAAACAACCCACTTTATTGAAACACCACACCTTATAGAAACTCTCTATTTTATGGAAACTCTCTATTTTAGACACACCAATTAAAAAAAGTGAAGAAACGGGGTTATGTACCCAAAACTGGGGGTACTAGATTCTCCTCACCATTGGTCTTTCCATCCTCGGAAAGTAGAAAACCCTCGTTGAAAAAAAAGTCTTTTGGCCAATGCTCTTTCATTTCCTTCTCTTGTTCCCAAGTCTCTTCCTGAATCTATCCATGTTTCCATAAAACCCGCACTTGGATGATTCTTTTCCCATGCTAGACTTTCTCTTATCAATCCATGATCCTCACTACGATATGTACCAATGATGCATCCGGTTCTATCTCAACGTGATCCCGTATGATCACATGGTCTGGATTAGGGTGATACTTTTTCAATCGGGATACATGGAACACTTTATGCACAAAACTAAACGTTGGTGGTATTGCCAACTAATATTCCACCTCTCCAACCGGTTCTAGTACCTCAAAAGGGCCAATGTATCTAAGAGATAACATTACCTACTGTAAAGACCTGAACTTTTTAATTATATTTGTTTCCTAAATTTGTGTGTTTTTTTATTTTATACTCTACAAAACTATATCCTTTATTTAATGAAGTGGGTATGATTAAAATGAGACCATTGGGTTTCGACTTTTATATGACCCTTGGTCAATATGACCATTGGTCAATATGACCGTTGGAAACTATAATCTTAATGTTGTCTTTTTATAAATATGGTTATCTTGGTTAATTAATATAGAAAGAATATTGAATGGCCTCATCCAGTAGACTCAAGCAATATGAAGCCCATGTTTCGGAGCTTGGCAAGGAGGTAGCATCACTGGGCATTGCTCTGGACCAGCCCAAGCCAAACTTCAATATATAAAGCTTGAATAGAATCACCTATGGTAGAAGTTCAAGATGATAGAAATCACCACTCGGGAAATTTTATCCGAGCCACCACACGATTCTATCACCATAGCACACCTTACACTTAGGTCCTGTGTTGGTGTTATAAGGGGCTATGTAATGATACATTAACTGCTTTTTGTAATCCATTTATATAAATAAATTGTTATTTCTTATTACGGACATGTTTGTGAATTTCAAATATCTGGATAAATATAGGATGTGTATTATTGATGAATTTAGGAAAAAAGGGTGTTTTAAAATATTTTTTTATTCTTTAAATAATTAATAATGTGAAATGATTTTCAAAAAAAATAGTCTTCTACAGATGTGTTCTGTATGAAATTTAGAGTCTAATAAGACCAACTTGGTTTTTAGTGAATAGTAAAGTAGAAATAGTAAAATAACCATTTGAATAGTAATGAATAGTAAGGAATAGTAATGAATTGTAATGAATAGTAAATTGATGAAACAAATATAGAAAATTCACCCATTGATGTATAAATACATTTTAGGCATCTTAAAAGTGAAAAAACGATCATAGTTTAAGTTTTGGTATTTTTATATGTCATAAATAATTTGTTTACAATTTTATAATTAATTTACTAATTTAAAATGGAAATGTACTTTCATAAAATTTAATCATAAATTGTTACATTATTGTCTTATAGTTATACGATTATTTTATGGTACCTTGATTACTTTTTTAAGGTGTTACAAAATAAGTTATAGTTTTAATGTTGTATTTTTGGAATAAAAAATGATTTTATATAAACATTAAATTAAAAATATTTAAAAATTTATTTTCATAAAATAGAGTTATTTTTTTAATTCATAGAAATGATATTAGGTTAGGGTGAATTTTGGGATTTTTTTGAAACAATTGAATTTTCAGTGAATAGTAAAAATGCAGTTTTGAGTTTCGGGTGTTTAATGACATCATTAATGATGTAATAATGATTTATGATTTCTGGTCGACATATTAATAGTGATATATGCTATTAGGTGTCCCATGTGGCCAATACCATGGGAAAATACCGTGGGAAAGCCCCTGGTTTTGTAAATACCACCGATGAGGTGTCCCTTGGAAATTAATAATTTATTCACTCACTTTTCCTATAAATACCAAACCATTTCCCTCATTCATTTCATTCCAAAAATCATCCTCAATGAAGTTATGGTCCCCTTACCTCCCAAGGAGTCCTCCCATGGTTCTCTAAAGCCTCCCAAGGTCCCTAACTTCAAGCTTTAGAAGTCACTCTTCAAGGTAAGGGATACATTCACCCTCCTCTTTTAAGCCATGACTTCTTATATGTTGTTTCTTCTAGTTTCCATCTCTTTTTGTTGAGGGTATGTTCATATATGTTCTAATTACTATCCATTTCATGTCTAATTTTATATATATGATTTTTTCTCTCATCAATTTGTTTTCTGAATTTTTATGTGACGTCGTTAGGCGGTTGAATTTTTCATAAAAGGAATCACATCTTATCTTTTCTTTCGTGTTTCCTTTTCATGTGGTATGTCATTAAAATATTTGTACC
Organism: Viscum album; assembly: GCA_963277665.1. Classification (NCBI taxonomy): domain Eukaryota; kingdom Viridiplantae; phylum Streptophyta; class Magnoliopsida; order Santalales; family Viscaceae; genus Viscum; species Viscum album. The sequence goes on along the minus strand of OY728148.1, from coordinate 1,344,295,611 downwards.
ATGTTCTTATCTCAATTTTATTCATTATTTATACTTTATTATAAGTTATTTATTAGTGGGTTACTCTTGTACCATCTCTTTTCAATTTTTTCTAAAACCATGTTATATAATCGTTATGCTGCAGAAATTTAACCTCAAAATTTCTATCTCTTTCTCTCAAGAAATTCTCTTGTTTTATTTTTGTGAATACCCAGACCTATTTCATTTCTATGGGTGTTCATAAATACATAAATATGATATGTTTGATTCTGTAATTGACATACATATAACCCTCACTCCATTTCCATGGGTTATAAATGATATAATGATCTAATTTTTAAGAACTATTAAAACGTCACAATTTTGAAGTGAAACCCATTTCTTTGATTCTATTTGGGTTATTTATGAAATGTTTTATTATGATATATGTAGATCACATGAAATTAATGAAATATTAAGGTTTCTCCCTAATAGATCTCCAATGCATTGGTTAAATAATTAATCTCTAGAGATGAAAAGTTTTATGATAACTTGGTGAATAACCTTGGTAATTTTTATGACACCTTGGGGTTAAACCTTGGTGATATGTTCATGAATGTCTAAATGAAATGTTGTAGCCACATATTCAAGTTATGATTCAATTTATTTTTATTATGATATTCTTATTCATCCATTTCTCATGCCTTTATGACTTTTATCATGTTCTTATTAATATTGCTCAAGATCACATGTCAACTATTTCACTTGTTTTCCTTACTGAGCCTTTTGCTCACCCTTTCCTTTGATTTATGTCTCCAGGATATGAGATGAATTAATTATAATTAGGAAGAACTTATGATAAATCCTTATAAGTGGATTAGAAAAAAATTTTATGTTGTATTCAAGTTTTATTGTTCTTGATTTCCAAGACACTAGACTTTAAATATTCTCTGTATGTAAAATGTAATGTAAAGTTATGAAATAAAAAGGAGGGATACCCTACCTACTTCCCAAAGGGACAATTTCCAAGCCTTGAAGAGATCCTCAAGAATCCATGATCACCCACAGTGAATGAAAACATTTCTCAAAGGTGATCTGTATAAGATTTATGAAGACTCTGAGCCATCTCCATCCTCTTTCTAATCAACTGGATCTTCTCCATTGTTTCTTGGAAAAGTCTTGGCCAGAATAGTGATGGTTCACCCATTTCCACCCATCATAGTGGATAACAACAAGGAAACCCATAAAATTCTTTAAATGGAGCCTTGTGAATCTAGGCTTGATAGTTTTTATTGTATGAGAACTCCACAAAAGGTATATTATCATCTCATGAGCCACCAAAATCCATTACAAAAGCCTGCAACATGTCTCACATTATTTTTATCATCCGATCAGATTGCCCATCCTTCTGAGGATGATACATCATTCTCATAGTCAACTGAGTCCCAAGGTCCTACTATAAGGATTTCTAGAAACGAGATGCGATCCTTAGATCTCTATATGAGACTATTGAAATTGGTACACCATGCCTCTTTATCACTTCTTAGATATAGAATTTTTAAATATCTTCCACTGTATGAGTTTCATGAGTAGGTATGAAATGGGCCAACTTGGTCAGATGATCCACTATCACCCAAATGGCATCATGATTATGGACCATTTTTTGGAAGACCTGTAACAAAATCCATTATTATTTGATCCCATTTCCACACTGGGTTGGGAAAATATTGTTATATACCAGCTAGTCTGTAATGCTCTACTTTAACCTGCAGACAAGTTAAGAACCGCGAGACGAGCTCGACCACCTTCCTTTTCATGTTGCTCCACCAAAATTGTGACTTCAATGACTTATACATCTTTTGTGTACCTGGATGTATATCCCATCATGAATAGTGGTAATCTTGATAGAGTTGTTCCTGAAAAACCATAGGTATAACCATCTGATCTCTGAAACACAAAACTGAACCCCCGTCAAGTTTCCAGCCCTCAATGGTTTTCCCACCATTGTGTTTTGAACATACAACCTGACATTCTGCATCTGATGTTTGTGCCTCTCTGATCATTTTTACTAAATTAGGAATAAGAGTAGCTGAAAATAAACCTGAAACATCACCTCGGTCTTCACATTCTATAAGCATGTCGGCTAAGACCGACATCAACTCCCATTCATCTGAAGCTTCTTTCCCCAACTGAGCATATTAATTTCTACTCAATGCATCCTCCATAAAATTTTCTTTCCCTATTGTGTACATGAAGTAAAATTCAAACATTTAGAGATACTCCATCTATCTCCTTTGCCTCATATTCAAATCTCGCTGTGAGAAAATGATATTCATGTTTTCTGATCTATAAACACAGTAAATTTATCACTAATGAGATAATGTCTCCATGTTTTCAAATCATGGATGACTGTAGATAACTCCAAATCATGTGTTGGGAAATTATTCTCATGCACACTATACTACCTTGAACCATAATCAACCACATGATCTCTTTGCATGATAACACAACCCAACCCTGATCCCGAAGCATTACAATACACCACATACCCCTGTCCTGATTTTGGAAAGATCAAGATAGGTTCTGATGTAACCTTAATATTCAGTTCCTGAAAACACTTCTGACATTCCCCCATCCATTATAATGGATCATTATTCTTTTTTAGAGCTGTCATTTTTGAAGATAGTTGTGAGAAATCATGCACAAATTGTCAATAGTAACGAGCTAGACCAAGAAATATTTGTATCTTGAAAACATTCTTCGGTGGTTTCCATGATATAACAACTTCTATCTTTTCAGGATCAACAGAAAAACCTTTCTCAAAAATGACATGTCCATGAAAATTTACTTCCTGTATCCCGAAATCACACTTTGATAATTTGGCATACAAATGATTATCTCTCAAGATTCGTAACATTGTTTCCAGGTGCACCTCATGATCATACCTTGTCTTTGAATAGGACAAAATTTCATCCACAAACACCACATAAAGGAATCCAGATATTGTTAAAATATCTTATTCATCAATTACATGAAGACTTCTGGTGAATTCATTAAACCTAAAGGCATGACTACATATTCATAGTGGCCATATCTACTTCTGAAAGCTGTCTTTGGAATATTCCCTTTCCAAACTCTCAATTGGTGATATCCTGATCACAAGTTAATCTTAGAGAACCACTGATCTCCCCTTAATTGATCAAACAGATCATTAATGTGTGGAAGTGGATATCTGTTCTTTATCATAACTTGGTTAAGCTTATGATAATCAACACACAGCCGAAGAGTTTCATCTACCTTCTTAACGAACAAAAACGGTGCTTGCCCAAGGAGACATACTTGGTCGAATTAAACCATTACTTTCTAGATCCTCTAACTACACTTTCAATTCCCATAACTCTGTTGGTGCCATTTTATAATATGGGAGGGAAATAGGACTGGTCCCTTGAAGGAGATCAATCGTAAAATCCACTTCCCTTAGAGGGGGTAACCCTGAGAAGTTCTTGGGAAAGACATCTGAAAATTGATACACAATAGATGGAAAACTATTTTCCTAGATCTCCTTTATTGATGCAAAAGTCAAAGTTTTTAATCGATAAGAGATCATTCCCACCATTGGTGCCAACAAGCTCTTGGCACCCTTCTTTACAATCCTCTCTCCTCTAAAGAGATGCTCAATGTAGTCCTTAGTCATGAAATTAATTTTTCTCCTATAATAGTAGATTTGAGCCTTGAATGTTGTCAGCCAATCCATACCCAGGATTACATCATAGACATCCATATCCAACATTGAGAAGTCCTATTTTAGCTCAGCTCCATCAACAATTATAAAACATTCTCTACACACAAAGGCATGACATTCTCTTTCATCTAGAAGAGTTTTTAGTTTCAAAACAGAAGGAATCATTTCCAGTTTTAAACATAGAAAGTCAACTTCGTGAGAAGAAATGAAGTAATGTGATATACCACTATCAAACAACACTTGCACAAAGGTAGAATTTAAAATAATCATACGTCTCACTTAGATGGTCTAGCCTGATCATCAACAATCATATTCTCAGAACCATTCAATTGTTTCTTCACTACACTTTTCTCCTTGTTCCTTGATGATGTTTCCCTATTTAAAGAGTCATGGTATTTCTAGAATCACCATGGCTAGCTCTTCTCTACTAAGAAGACTGATTCTGCTATCCTCATTCAGTCGAAGCATATGATGCTTGTGACACCTGAGAAGTGTCTCGAGCACCTGAACTTGGAGAACTATGACAATAGCACTGAAGATGTCCTATATTGTTTCAATTATGACATTCTCTAGGTTTTTCTTTATAATCACACATTACGTGGTCAATAGAACCACATTGAAATCAACCTGCTTTACTCTGGGGTTGTGGAGGAAGGTTTACTGATCCAGCCGTTTGGTTTTGATTTCCACTTGCACCTTGGAAATAGGTGTCCCTTTTCCGATTATTCCCATTAGTTGAGTTCCCAGCGTTTCATGTAGGTATCATCATGCCTCCTACCATAGATCTTGAGATATCACATTCAGCCACAAATTCTCTGTTCACTATCTCAGTATAATATGTAAAACAAAGTACTACAATCTTTGATCGAATCTCCTGTCGTAGTCCCGATTCGAAGATGTGTGCCTTCAAAGAGGAACTTCCCAGAACTTCTGGTGAAAATCATACTATGTTCATGAACTTAGCCACATACTCTTTGATAGGAAGACTCTATTGTTTCAGGCTGAAGAAGTCCATAATTTTCTGGATCTTGAATGTGTGAGGACAGAATTGTTTGTTTAACAATTACTAAAAATCCTCCCAGGTATGTTCTTCATCCAATGTAGCCGGCACCGCTAAATCCCACCCCTAACGTGAAAGATCTTCGAGCATATATGTTTCCAGTTTTACCTTTAGCTCTACCGGTGTGCCGATGAAGTCAAACATACGATTCATAATATATAGCCACACCTCCACCTTCTCGGGTTCAGAATCACCCCAAAAATTAGGTGGATTCTACTTCATGAACCGGATGGTATGATCCACATGTCGTGGTTCATTCTTCTAGTTCCCTATATCCACAGCTTGAATATATTATAAAATACTATGAACCGGATCTTGGTTCACATGTTGTTCAGATGCAACCACATTCTTCGCAGCTTCTTCAGGTTGGTTTCGACGACACCTACCAAGTGCCATTTTCTAAACAAATAACAAACTCTGTTAATCTCACTCTCGAAAAAACTATTGGCTTAGCATTTCAAATTCTATCACATCAACTATCACAACATTTTTTTCCAAAACAACCTTTTTTCCATGTTTAACCATTTTTTAAAACACTTCACACACTTTTGAAAATTAAAACATTTTCAAAATACAATAAGAATTCACATTTTCAAAATCATTCATTTGAAAATTAATTCCATTATTTTTAAAAAAATTAACACTTTTTTCACAACATGAATTAATCATTGAAATGATCTATGCACTTCTAGTGGTAAGTCATTCCTCTACATTCCATGTTATGCTTGTCTCTTTGGCTAAACCCATGACGATGAGATTTGAAAATTCTAGAAGTGTCTCCAAACACTTATTTACCCAACTCCTTGGTAAATTGAAGTTCAACATAAAATTTTTAGTTATGTCCTTTTATGTTATACATTTCATATTTTGACAATCCTATTCCATTCTATGACTCCCACCTAAGGAATAGATAAGAAGGGATTTCATATCTAAAACACGGAACATCGATGACTACATGTTAGGAAAGAACCGAACATGCTGATACCATTTCTAATGACCCACTAATTCTCATTTTCTAGAGAGTACAATGTGTTATTACTAGGCCTTAAAAGATATACAAAAGATTCCAAATGCTGGAAATAATTTCCGAAGTGTTTCAAATACAAGTGGGGGACAATTTACCCATTAAGAAATAAACCAATAAACCAATAAACGTACCAACCATAATAAAACATTCACTATAGGATGTGTGAACAAATTAAAGACGACTAAACAACTTCATTCATCTCAGAACCAAATCAAATTAAGCAACAATGGAAGAATAAAATATTATCAAAGTACACATATAAACTACACATGACTCTCCAAAGACCTCAAGACTTCATGCTTCACAATCTCTAAGCTCCAAAATCTCCGAACAGCCCAAACATCATGGGGTAGTGATAAATATGTGTGAAACATTACCTTTTACCTTGTCCTGGAAGATATCATCTGCAAAATCCCCAAAGTGCCAATGCAGGGGTGAGTATAAAACTCAATAGGATTTCCCCAATGAATTCTGAACTCACGCCACTAGGATAGAAGAGTTTGCAACAATTATATAAAATAATTTCTCAAAAATAGTTTATTACTAAATAAAAACATGTTTCCAAAACCATTCATTACCAAAATCATACAAGTGCAATTGAAACCAATTTTCCAAACAAGATATTTTTCCTGAAAAATAACTAAACAATATTTACAACCATTTCACAATATCCCTTTATTGGCATACCTAACCATTACTCAAACCCATGAAACCAACCATGAATGGTAAATTATGATAGTTCCATACTCATGAGTGGTTTCTCATCGATCTCCCATGTCGTCACAAGGTAATTGTTTCCCATGTTTTATTAACCCTTTGGCACCGAGCACAAGATCATATTTCAACCAAGCGCCGTGTTTGAAATTACCTTTTTCCATTAAACCTTTGGCATCATGCACAAGGTCATATTTAAACCAAGCTCCATATATGAAACATGAACACAGACCAAATATTATCAACGATCATGCCAAAACAACCCTTTCAATAAAACACCTTTATTGAAAACCATTACCGTCAAAACCTTTACCATAAAAACCATTTCAATGCCAATCCATTTCAATTAAAAACCATTTCAATAAAACTCCATTTTTATTGAAACCCATTTCTATTGAAAATATATTATCCCTCAACCATTTTTCAATTCCACAAAATCAATAATTTAAAATAATCATTTTAAATTCCTGAAACTAAACCGCCTTTTTCACAATTATTCACCAAGATCACGCAATTTCACAAAAACCATAAATCATCACAATAGAATATTTTTTCATGAATTTCACAAAAAATAAAACAATTTTAATCTAATACAATCAATTATGGGAAGAGGAGATGATATTGAATCCACCTACCTTGATGGTTTTGAGGAAACTTTGACAACAGATGAAGAACACACAAGAAAGCATATCGATTCTCCAAGAATGGCCTTGGTTCTCTTATCCTAGAAAGATCATGACTCAACATTGAATTATTTGGCTTCCAAAAATGTTGATCTACCCACTATATGTTCAGATCTAAGAAGGAATGGATATCAGAGAAGTATATCTAATAAGATCTAAGAAAACATGAAAAATCTGAAAATAATGGTGACATACCTCAAGAATCGGACTCGAAATCACTAAGGGAAGGCTCCAAGATGGCTCTAACTCATATGGGGAGGGTTATCCAGCCATGTAGGGAGATTAATCTAGAAATAGGGGAATTTTTAATCCACAACGAAATATATAGAAAAAAAAAGTAAGCTCTTAGAAAATAAGATCTAGATTTGACCTCTATGTAAGGTTTGACCACACGGTTTGGGCCAACCATATATGGATTGTGAAACCTTCCTTTTAGTCCCAAAACTACTTATAAAACCCCAAAACTCTCCCATAATTCACATTTATCCTTTTTATGGAAACACATTTTTAGGGAAACATCCAAGATTATAGATACACCCCACTTTTTGGAAACATCCCACTTTTTGGAACACCCCACATTATAGAAATTTTCTATTTTATGGAAACTCTCTATTTTATACACACCAATTAAAAAAAAGTAAGTAAAGGGGGTTATGTACCCAAAACCGGGGGTACTACATTAGTGCATAGTGGACTAGGTGAAATCCATTTCCAACCTGCATGTACCCCCAACAATTGTGGTTTTAATAACAATAAACATCAATTTTAAGCTAAGAGAAACATGAAGAATTATATTTTAAAGCATAACATCTCCAGCAGTAATAAAATCTTTAAAACAACACATGCATATTTTTTTTAAACACATTCATTGACTAACCGTTAAATAGAGTATCAGTTTCTTATCAGTGATAATTTTTCAATGTAAATGAGGAGAAAGAAATAAATGAATTAATTAAAGTAATTAACTATTAAATGAGGTCCTTAAAGCCCAGTCCTGGGAATTATACTCCTCCAAAGGAACAAAATAGAATCATTTGGAACATCACATAGCAGGTAGACTGAGTACACATATCTAGCAATAACATATAATGCATGAACAACAACAAGAAGAATTTTACTCAAACAAAAATCAAGAACAGTAAAGACAATGCGAGAACCATGGGTTTACCCCTATGAATCAATGAGTTTTCCGTCTTTAGTTAGTCTTTATTTAAGTTCAATTTTTTATTTAAATCAAGAAAAATCATGGGTTTTCCTCCAATGTAGTGTTGGATTTGTATTCCCCATCCAAACTATATTCTTATAGATATTTCCTTCTATGGTCATTCAATGGGAATGAATTATTACTAGTGAGGACTTAAATAATGACTAATAAATTAGAAACAAGATAAATCAAGACATTTTTTTCTTCAATATTAATCAACATTCTCAAAAAAAAATCATCACTGTAGTTGGTAACATACCATCCGGCTCAAATTGGTCTCTAAAAACCATTTCCTCAGCTGTAAAATTGATCAAAAACTCCATGATAAAATAACTACATTGATAAAAATTACTTCTATTATTTACCACACACATTGGTGATAGATAAATTCCAGAAATAGAGGAATAACCAATAGAAAACTCTTCATCATTTTCAGAAATTACTCCCACCACAGCTTATAACTTAGAAGACTCCAAAAAATCCAAAATGAAGGTATCACACTCAGGTTCTAATAGATACTTATAAATATCCATAGTGGACTAAATTGATGTAAACATTTCAATTTTATATTGGAATGAATCATAAAAAGAAAAAGCCTAACTAGTTCAGAAGTTTTCTAGGAAAACACTTGTTTATAATTGGAATAATCAAGCTTTTTAGGAGGACTCAACCAAGAAATTTTTCCAGCTTTAGGAATTTTAATATAGTCAACATCACAAGGGAAACATTCATAAACATATTGAAATAGTTTAGGAGAAAATGATGAATCTATCACTACCTTGGGATCTAAGGAAAGAATATGTTCATCTAAAGGAATGAGTGGGAAAGAAGTAGCATCCTAAAGAAAAAATTCAATAGGAAAGGGAATCATAATCTCTGTGACCTCAAGGGGAAAGAACAATACTCAGCTCAAACCTCAATTTTAAAACATTGATTCTTATCAAAATCTATAAAATCACATCCAACCTCATGTTAGGTATTTTAAAACACTAAAAGATCCTCCACATCATCAATATCTTGGAGTGTGATTTTCCCTTTGGACACATAAATAACAACACCACCAGTAACAAGGAAAGGTCTTACTAGGATGATAGGAACTCTTCCATCACACTCTATATCAAGGATATTGAAGTATGAATGAAATGTGAGTTTTACTACAATTATTAATCGGAAATCCTCCCTCACAGAATGGTGTCTGAGTGACCTATCAGCAAGCTAAAGAGAAACCAACGTTGGTTAAAAATATCTAAGAACTAGCATTCTAAATATAGAGTAATGCATAAGATTGATGCTTGATCCAAAGTCACACAAAGAATTAAGTTCCTCATTTCCTCCTATTCTTTATTGAATAATAATGATTCCAGGGTCCTTCAATTTTTGAGGCAACTTTTTCAACCAAATAGCACTACACTCTTCATTAAGATTACCATTATCTAATTTTATCCAATCATTTTTTTTAGAAACCTTTTAGTAAATAAAACATATGAAGATATTTTATCCAAGGATTCTAAAAATGAAATATTGATACTAATGTTTTCAATCAGTTTAATAAATCTCAAACAGTGAGGTTCATCATTATTTTTCACTCTTTTAGGGAAGGAAATTAGAGAAGCATATTATTTAAGAACAATTTTATTGTTCATTTTCTCCTCAAACCCATTTTTTTATTTTATTCTTTAATAGATTCCCACTACGTTTTTCTTAGTTCATTAACATTTTCAGTTGTGGGTATAACATTCTATTCATTTTGGGGAAATCTTCCTAGATTTCATGATTCTATATCAAGTAGATTTTCATTCCAGACTCACACTATTTTATGTTTGGTCATTTTCAAAGTACTTTTCAACAATGGTTTTTGTGTTAGTCACACTTCTAGTAAAAATAGAAATTATATTTTCCATAGGGTATAGTTTAGTTGTTCTCTACATCCTTCATATATCCCACGATTTCAAATCTCTAACTATTTATTCCAATTGAGTTTCTAGGTTCTGAATTCTAACATTATCTTGAATTTTATCAGACTTATACTTGGTTTCAATTTTATTCATTTAATTTGTGAATCTTTCTTCTTGAGAGTTAATTTTATTTAATATTTGATCCAATTTTGATAACTCTTGACCATCATTATTTTCTTGTGAATTAAATGTTTCTTCCCTTACTTGGTTTTGAAAATTTTATCTAAGTTGGTTTTGATAAGTAGGGGAAGTAGGTTTGTTGATTATTTTTTGGTCTTTCCATGACATATTTGGATGGTTCCTATAGCCTTAGTTGTAATTGTTAGAGAAAGTTTCATACTTTACAACAATTATAGGATCTTAGTTTATAAAAATTAGAATTATCTTATAGTTGGGATGGCATATCCATGTTTGGGGAAAACATTCAGTGTAACCGAACATCCCATATTGAGAGAATTGTTCCCTATGTGATTGTTTTTGGTTTTGATAGTATAGATAATTCAAAAACTTCTTAGAATTATGGTTCATTAAAGTTTAAAGTTGAATATTGATTTGAGAAAGTTGATCTTGAGTATCTACACCTAAACTAGAGTTAGTATTTCCCTTCACCCTTTTCCTTCTTGATTTTTTTGAGAATTTAAATCAAGGTTATTACTAATTTGTCTCAATTATTCATCTATTTTATCATTATAATTTCCCCTAGAAGATTAATTAACATGTTCTTGACCATAGGAGGATAATACTTCATAAAAGATGCCCATTAGAAAATGGGATGGGAGTTGATGATGGGGAAACTGCCTAAGAAAGTCCCTAAATCTGTCCCAAGCCTCATGAAATGCTTCTCTGTACTCTTAGAAAAAGATAGTGATCTTAGTTATTAATTCCATTTTAAGTCTTTGGGGATAAAATTTCATGATGAATGAATTATAGACTTGGTCCCAGTTCTCAAAAATGTTCTCATTAAGACTCAAAAAACATTTTATATCATTCCATTAAAAAAAGTGAAATACCCTCATCCTAAGTTTATTCTTAGTGAGTCCTTGAAGAGGATACTATTTCACAGTATTGTAGAAGTTTCTCATGAAGGATAATGATTCCTCATTAGAGATCCCATTGATAGATGGAAGAAGGTATAGGTGGGAATATCTCAGTTCATAGTTCTGAGCTCTAGGAGTTATCCTAATTGAAGATGGATTACTTAAAATTTGAGGGAACTGGAACTCCCTCATCCGAGGCCTCTAATTTGATTCTAAGAGCTCATGATGGTTTTCCAAATTGTTATTTGGTTCAGAAACCCTATCAATTATGTCTTCCATTTCATATTTTTTCTTTTTCTTAAGAGAAGTTAGATTTCTATCAAGCTCAGGGTACAGAGCCTATAAACTAACAACATATGACCTAGTGCTCATGAAATGGGTACAAACAAGTGAATTTCCGCACAAATAGTGAGCATTAACAGTAGTAGTACAAAAGAAGAAGACAATAACAATTAAATTGTAAAATTAAGTATAAAAAAACAAATAGTGAAACAAAGTATACTTTTTTTATTAACACTTTTCAATTTTTAATGTTTTGGTGTTTTTTGATGTTTTTTGTAAATTATTTTAGAAAATGATGGCCGCATGAATCCTTCCCTAGAAATGACACCAAAAAATAACTCCCAAATATCATTAAAATTGGTAAAAGTTTAAATTTTTTTATTTCCTACTAACTAAAATGTATAGTGGTTTGTAGGGTCGAACCCACAAGGAAGGATGGTGACTAATTTCTATTTAGAAACTTTTAAAAACACCAACTAGTGTTAATAGTGGGTGGAGTTTCATTTCAATTTTCACCTTTTTATATTATTTAGACATAATGTGAATAAATATTATTTTACTAATAGAACAAATTTTAACACTATGTTATTATTGAATATTAGATTAGTAGTGAACTAAGATGCAATGGAATGATCTTAAGAGAAAAAAGTCAACAAAAACAGTCATGAATTTTAAACTACTAGTTAAAAATGATAACTTCTTCACAAATTTTGATTGAAATAAACCTCAAGGAAAAACAGATGAATCCACCTTTCTAGTAAATTTAACAGACAAAGGATTAATATTTGGAGTTCGCCACTCCAAAATTCAATCAAACTGCTAGGAAATTTGAAAAGAAAACAATTGGAATTAAACTCACCATAAAGTTCCAATTGTTCATGAAATTACATATTCGATAAATGATTTTAAGAACAATATCTCCAATCGAACATGATGTTTTGAATTGAAAACAGTAAATATGTGAACAATTAAAAATAAATTCAGAATCGGTCTCGCCAAGTAATTCAAACTTTATAAAAAGATAATCATTTGAAGAAGTTTAAAAGAAAAATCAGTATGATTAAAACCCCAAGATAAAAGTATTAACCTATAATCATATTAACTACAAGCATTGAAATGAACTAATTAATGAGTAAATTATCAAGATAAAGAGGATGAAGATACTCTCTTCATGTTGCTCTATTTTTGAACTCCTCGTATCTCTAAGGATGGTACTCTAAGGTTCAGCTCTCCTTTGCTCGTGTAGAAAGTCAATTGTGAATGGATGAGATAATCCACCAAATTTTTTGCTGATCTATTCATTTTAAAAGTCTTTGTCATCTAATGCTAAAACACTTCTATATTCCACTAACATAGATCAGTTCATCGTTGCACATCCACACATGTGCACTTTTTTGCTGCATTATATGCTACTTTAGAAAACCCCTCATAACTAACATCCAATAAGTTCATTGGGATGCACATGGATGTGTTCTGGGTTACAAAATGAATTTGCCTAGTTAAAATAGTAAAATGTTAAAAAATATCACAATACAATAAATCTTTAATTATAAAAAATGTTAAATAATAATTCATTATTTACTAAAAGATATTCTAATTGAATATTTTATTTATCATATTTAATGTTGTTATAATTTTAATAAGTATTCATATAATATTAAATTATTTCTTTTATAATAACTGAAAGTATAATTATAAAATTATTAATCGACGTTAATAATTATGGTAAATAACATGATTTATATATTTAGTTTATTATTTGTCAAAAAAATATATTTAGTTTATTTTAATAAATAATTCTATTTAAAATATTATTATTAAAATTTTATTATAAAGTATTATTTTATAGTTATTATAATTTATAATTATTCTTATTTTTATTAACTGTCAAATTATATTAATTCAATTTAAGACTTTAATTAAATATTATTAATTATTAAATTATTATGATTAATGTTTTTAATAAGTTATAAAATTAAGATTTAAATGTCATTATTTAATTAAGTTAAATATTTATTAGGTTATATATTATTATTAAAGTCAATTTGAATAAATAGAATTATTAATTTTATAATTATTATTAAGTAATTTAATATTTTAAATTTATATGATTTAATTATTATTTTTTTATAAATTATTTTTAAGTATTTAATTTTTATAAATTTTATGTAATTAATCAGTTTTCTTTATATTTTATTTTTTATTATAATTTATTTAATTATTTTTTAGTTACATATTTGTTTAAATGTTTAATAAGTTTTATTTATTTATATTTAATTTTTAATCATCCCCCTAAATCCCTATCCACACAACAAAGGGAGGGAGAATTTCTAGCTTGTTGTACAAGCCAACCAGTGAGAAGCTGGCTCGATGGCACCATTGCTACGAAGGCACAACTTGGGTGGTTTGACCTCTTCACACGGCGACAGCAGATCTCCTCCTTCAGCGCAGGTGTTTTGTGGTCCAGATCCTACTTTATGGCATGGTATCAGGTACTCCAAAACAGCATCGACGTGGTCCCCCAGCATAGTGCATTCCCTCCTCAAGCACTGGTGTGGTACACGACTTCATTAGCAGTGAAATGGGTCTTTAAAGCTTCTATACCTATAGATGGTGGCTTCAGCTACAATCTTGAAAATAGACTCATGGTTGTGACTTCACCCGTAGTAGAAACTGGGCTCAGATCTGTAATCTTTTTGTTTCATTTTTTCATCTAAATGTTTGTCTTTGCGTCCAAATCTAGTATGGGTGCGTGTGCATTTGTAAGGACCCAAACATTTATCAATGAAAATTTCTCTTTATCTAATTAAATGTATTATTTTGAAAAATGGTTATATAAAACATGTACATCCTTGGTTTCATATTTTTTTTGGATTTTAAAATACCGTTAATAATTTTTACACTTGCTAATATAATCGTTGAATAGTGATTACCTGATTATTATAAATATAGGGATTAAACAAATTCTAATTACTCAGACAAAGGACGTAATGGCCTCATCCAGTAGAAATTCCCCGTAAGAATCCCATCTGTCAGAGCTCGGAATAGAGGTGGAGTCATTGGGCTTCACTATTTACCAAGCCCAAGCCAAGCTTGAATACGTTAAGCTCGAGCAGAACCACCTACATGAGAAGTTGAGGTTGATATATCTTACCACCTGAGCGATGTTATCTGAGCCACCCCAAGAGTCGGCCACCAATGCACACCATACCCTTTGGTGTTATGTAGGTGTTATAAGGGGTTATGTAACGAGAACCTAGTACTATGACTGTACACAATATTTTTTTATAGAGAATATACATTTCTTTTATTATTATTACTTTATAAATTGTTTTTAAAGAACAAATGTTATTTTTAGTTAATATTCAACTAGGAAATCTATTTTGATGAATTAATGGAATTTTTAATTCAATAATATTTTAATAAAATTTCATTATTATTAAATTACGTTTTTTAAATATAAATGATCATATTATTTTATGAATGCAATTATAATTTTTAATATGGTTTGAAAAATATTTTTGTCAAAATCCATGATTTTTTGATAAATGTCGGTTTTTATTTTAAAAGTGAAAATTAACATATTTAGAAAATTATTTAGATTAAATGAATATTAATTTTGGATGCAGGATGTCAAAATTATCCACTGGTGAATTTTTCATAATTTTTTGAGACTGTCGAATTTTTAGACAAAATTAAATACCATTTAGTTATATAATGTGTTTTATGACGTCATAATGACCCAATAGTGTTGTAATAAAATAATATAAACAATATTTTCAGCTATTATATGTTTTACAATTTAAATAATGTGATTTTAGGTTTATTTTATTTATTTTACAAAGCTTTATTGGACCCTCCAAGACTTATAAAACATTTTATCTTTTTAAATTGATTTCCTTAAGAGTGTGAATCACCTCCACATAAGAAACCCTATTATTTTAAGATGTTCATACATTATCCTTATAAAATATTGTTTTACACTCCCCTTTTGCAAAAACCATGGGCAAGAACCATGGTATTTTATGTGGTTTTGATTAGTTTAATGTGTGGTGTCCCAAACCTTAATAACAAAGAATTCACTCACCTTCCCTCTATAAACCCACCCAAGATCTCATTTCCTCTTCACTCAAAGCCTTTGGAGTTCATCCATCCTCTGCCCTAATCTCTCGATAATCCCCCAAAGGCACCCCAAGCTCCCAATAATCCTCTCTCAAACCTCTCCCAAGCCTTTGGGATCACACTTCCAAGTAATGGATTCCTTCATTTCTCGTCTTATCCAAGTTTCTTAATATTATTATGCCCTTGTATTTTCAATTATTATTATTGGGGTATGATTTAAAACCTCTCCCATACTTCCCTCTTTATGTTTTAATGTTGATATACCAATTTCTCTCTCATTAATTCCTCCCACGTACACCTATTACCATGTCAAAATTCCATAAGGAATATCTCTCTCCTCATTTACATTCAAGCAATTATTTTGTATTATGAATCCAAATTCCGTTTCATATGTTAAGACATGTATCTATATAACCCCCTTACTGTCCATTTTATGTACATATGATGACACACCCCTTTTTCTCACATCAACCATTTGTATGAATTCTCATGTCACATCGTTATGCTGCAAAAATTACACTGTGTTTTTTCAAGCCATGTCATTGTGTAGTGAATTCAATGCCCATTTATCTATCAAGGGTATTCACCTTTTTGCACACATTTACTTATTTATTAAAGAGTTTCATGTATGAATTCCACATACCTTTATCATGGAATAAATGATTTTTTTTTGAATCCATGTTACATGATCCATGTGGCACACTTATGCATGGAATGAAATTTATAAGAAGGGTGAACCCTGATAGCGCTCCAATGCATTGGGTAATGATTAGTATCATGATACATCAAGTGCAATGAGTATTTTCATATGACAATTCTAGTGTAATGGGGATTTAATCATGATAATTCAAGTGTAATGAAGATTTAATCATGCCATTTCAAGTGCAATGACAGTTTACTCATGCTCCATGTACAATGAGACTTTACTCATGCTAATACCATGTTAAGTGTTGTTTCCATGTCTCCATGTTATGATAATAATGATATATAATTCCTTTATGTTGATTTTTCTCCTTCTCTCCATTTATATTACTGTTTCCTAACATGTATTGTAATATTCTTGTTATACTTTGTTTACTCCCTTACTGGGCTTTATAGCTCACCCTTTTTTATGCATGTCCTCTAGTTAACCCATGCAATTATAAATTTGAGGGAATTTAGTGGTCATGTAAAGTAAGTTTTCAATAAGATGTTGTGTTATTTGTTTTAAGTTATTATGTAATGTTCCTGGGCCCCAAAGTCACTAGACCACTCAATCTTCTATATTGTATCAATTGATGGTTTTATGTAATAAAACATGTTTAAGTATGTAATAAAAATCTGGGTTGTAATAGTTGGTATTAGAGGATAGGTTTAGTTATTTTTGGGATTAGGATTAGAAACACCAAGTTAAATCCTTAGGGATAAATCTAAGTATAATAAGAATATCCCTAAATTTTGGTGAGTATTGAGTAAGTGGTTCATAAAGAAAATACATCACTGTCTTGATATGAGCAGGTAGAGGTGACTCTGGAATAGATGTACCTAGGAGTGAAAACTCTGACAAGGTGTTTTGGGCTTGTCCTAGGGTATCCTAGTACACGATAATAGGCCTTGATGCACTCTTGGTTATGACACTCCTGGGAGATATGCTTTGGTAAATTCACAAGCTTAGTATAAACCATTATTAAGGGAATTAAAAAAATGCCCCTAAGAATATATGTTATAAAGTACCACATGGATAACATATATTCATAAGTTAAGGAAATAAAATTAATTTATAAGTCATTAGTTTTGTCCTTGGTTTACCCTTTATTTGTTACCCCCAACATATCTTTTATTCCATCCAATGGCCAGTAATAGGAGCACTTGGGAAAACAACCGATGTGAAGAGCATTGTCATCACTATTCTAATGAGATGTCCAATCCGATGGGAGAAGTAATCGTGAACTTTTTCATGATACTCTCTTAGGTAACTCAATCATTGAATAGAAATATGGTTCAAGAGTAACATTCAACTCTGCCTAAGAAATAACATGTCGCTATCGAGAGCTTCATGAGAAAAAGGCCTCCCTACTTTTAATGGATCATCTTATCCCTCAATCGCCGAACAATGGATCAAATCCATTGAAACAATATTCTCCATCATTCAATGTTTCAAAAAAGAGAATTTTAATTAGTCTTCTTATCTTATGGAGGTTGAAGCTGATCAATGGTGGACATTGATCAAAAATACGAAGCTTGAGGAGGAGATTGAGGCATTGGAATGGAAGGATTTCCAAAAATAATTTGATAAATATTTTTCTCGCACCCTCCTACTAAAGATGGAAAATGACTTCCTTTACATCAAGAAATAAGATGACAAATCCATCAGAGCATACAAAGAAATATTCACAAGGATTTCATGATATGAATCTGTCTTTGTCGTTACCACTGAATGCAAGGTTGACTGATTCTTTGGTGGGATGAAACCTAGCCTACGGAAAGCCCTAGTAATTCGTGACTTTGACAGCTATGAAAAAAATTTCTGATGTGCCCTCAAGGTTGAAATGGATATCAAATAATATCAGGGATATCGTAGGGATAAGAAGCATAAGGTGGACTTCAATTCTAGATGTCCGATGGATAAATCCAATGGTGCTAAGAAAATCTAGAAACCCACTTTCCAAAGGTGTAGAAAGAATCACCCTATGATTTTCCTGAAGGGGATGAAGAAATGTTTTAGGTGCGGAAGAGAAAGAAACATATCCATTAACTATCGACAAGAAAATCATGTGGCTGCAATATAGGAGAGGAACACTCCCTTCAAACCTTAATGCATAGTTCATCACTTCAACTGCAAAGAACCAAGGCACCTTGAAAATCGGTTTCCTAATCTAATGGTTTTCAGAGGCAACCAACAACCTTCAAGGTAGAAAGGGTGATATTTTTCCATCACTACCGTTGAAGTGAACCCCAACAATGAAGTGGTGATAGGTACACTATTTATTCATTCCATAATAGAGAATGTAATTTTTTATTCTAGTTCTATGCATTCATTTATATCCTAAAGGTTTAGTAGAATAATCCCAACATCACCACAAATCATGTAAGTTAAGATGTCCGTGAGTATGGAAAATGGATCAATCATTTTATCCCATGAATATAACTCCTCCCCTGTCAAAATTTGTGGATTGAACTTCACAGAGAACCTCATCATACTCCCTCTAGTAGAATTTGATGCAATTCATGGCATGGATTGGATTTCCCTATATAGAGCCAATATAAATTACCGTGAGTGGGAAATAACTCTCCATAAAGATAATTGAACCCCGATTACACATGTTCAAGGAGGAAGATGAATATTCTTTAACACCATTATCTCAAGAGTGGATATTATTTACCGATGATAATGCATATTTGGCTTATATGATTGAGTCTGAGGAGGAAACCATCCTTGAAGACATGCCTATTATGAGGGAATTAACTAAAGTGTTTCATGAGGAATTACCCAGTCTTCCTCCTAGAAGAGATGTTGAATTCATAATTGACCTTATACCTATGGTGTTTCTAATATCCAAGACTTCGTATAGAATGGATATTGTGAAGCCTGATGAGCTGAATAAACAACTATAAGAGAATATGGATAAAGGGTTTATATGCCGAAGTGCTTCACTATGGGATTCACTAGTCCTATTCCTCAAGAGGAAGGATGGGTCAATGCGCCTTTGCATCGATTATCGAGAGCATAAAAAAATCATGATAAACAAAAATAATCCTCTCCCATGAATTGATGACATGTTCGATCAGCTACATGGAGCATAATAATTCTCCATGGTAGATTATCGGTTAGGATATTATCAAGTAAGGGTGAAGAAGGAAGATATCAACAAGACTACTTTTCATACAATATACAAGAACTATGAATTTCTAGTAATGCCTTTCTGACCTACTAATACTTCAACAATCTTCATAGACTTGATGAATAGAGCCTTTAGAGATTACATCGAATTGTTTCGGTAATATTTATAGATTATATTCTAATATACTCCAAAACCAAAGAGGATCAAGAGGAGTAACTAAGAACTCTACTAGTGACCTTGAAGAAGAAGAAGCTCTATGAAAAGTACAAAAAGTGTGAGTTCTGGTTGAAGGATGTCTCATTATTGGGTCATATCATCACAAGAAATGGGATATTTATGGATCCCTCCAAGGAAACTGCAATTGAGGGATGGTCGATGCCAACATCAGTAACGAATATCTGTAGTTTCTTGGGTTTACCTGGATATTATCATCGATTTATGAAAAATTTCTCACGATTTTACAAATCTCTTACCAAGATAACTCAGAAGGGAGTAAAGTTTTCTTGGAGTGATCAATGTGAAGATATCTTCAAAGAGTGAAAAAAAACATTATCACTATGCCCAGGCTCACTTTACCCACAAGGGGAGAACATTTTGTGGTATTTAATGATGCTTAAAAGACGTTAATGGGTTCTGTGTTTATGAATAATGATAAAGTGATAGCCTATGCCTTAAGGAAGCTGAAAATCCATGTGAAAAACTATACCACGCATGATCGGGAGTTGGTGGCTGTGATCATCACATTGAAAATCTAGAGGCATTATCTCTATGGGGAGACGTGTGAGATATATACTGATATGAAGAGCCTCAAACATATATTCACACAGAAAGAGCTTAATATGTTCCAAAGAAGTTGGATAGAACTCATCAAGGATTTTGACTGCTCGATCCAATACCACCCTGGGAAACTGATGAAACTAACAAATGTTCTATATAGAAATGATCCTACATCATTATCAATGATGAGAATTTAAAAGGATATAATATTCTTATATTTGCTGAGGGTAGACATGGGAATCATTAATGTAGGAAAATCATCAATCCATTCTCAAATGATTGCACAATCATCCCTCATGGAGAAAATTAAGGATTCTCAAAGAAAGAATGTAGAAATTATGAAAAGGGTGGAAGCTATCAGAAATGGGAAATCCTCAGAGTTTGTGGTTGACAAGGATGGAATTGTGAGATTTGGGTCACAATTATGTGTACCATCTGATCTAGAGTTAAAAAAGGAGCTTCTAAATGATTCACATAGCTCAACCTTCTCTATTCACCCAGGGAGCACAAAGATGTATCAAGATTTCCGAGAAAAATTTTGGTGGTAAAAATATGAAAAGGGAGATTGCTGAATATACATCAAAGTGCATGGTATATCAGTAAGTGAAGGCTTAGAGGTAAAATTATAAGGTGATGATGCAACCACTACCCATACCAATATGGAAGGTGGGAACATTACCATGGACATTGTCACTAGAATTCATAGGACATCTAGAGAAAACAATGATAGATGGGTCATTGTGGGTCATCTTATGAAGACAACTCACTTTATCGCGATTCGATAGGACTTCCCATTGGATAAACTTGCACTGATTTACATTAAAGAATTGGTAAGGCTGTATAAATTACCACTATCTATTGTATCCGATCTTGATCCTAGATTCACCTCGACATTCTGAAAAAGTGTCCAACATGCTCTAAGAACTAAAATGAACTTCAGTATATCCCATCATTCTCAAACTGACGGCCAATCTGAGTAAACTATTTAGACACTAGAAGGTATGTTAACATCATGTTATACGGACTTCAAAGGAGGATGAGACCAATATCTTCCATTGGTTGAATTCTCCTACAATAATAGTTTCTACTCGAGCATCTGAATGGCACTATATGAATCCCTTTAAGGGAAAAGGTGAAGAACACTGACATATGGGATGAAGTCAGTGAGATTAAGCTTCTAGGACATAAAATGGTCTAAGAAATGGTGGAGAGGTGAAAACCATTCAGCGGCATATCAAGGGAGCCTAATGTTGACAGAAAAGTTATGCAAATAACTGTCGACGAGACCTTGAGTTCAATGTCGGATATATGGTATTTCTACGCATATCTCCATAAAAGAAGGTCATGAGGTTTTAAAATAAAGGGATGTTATGTCCTATGTACATCGTCCCCTTCGAGATTCCTGATCGTGTCGGGGATGTGGCCTATCAACTGCACTTCCACCAACCATTGCAAAAGTAAATGATGTATTTCATGCATCCCACTTAATAAGTACATACCAGACCCTTCACATGTACTCACTTTAGAGGTATTATAGTTAGATGATGATCTTTCTTATGAAGGGAAACTGGTGAAGACCTTAGTTAGTAGAGAAAATGTACTAAAAAATAAGACAAGGCTCCTCGTCAAGGTTTTATGGTGAAACCACAAGTTTGAAAAAGTGGTGTGGGAATCAAAGGTTGTAATGAAGCTTAGTCACCCACATCTGTTTTAGTGTGGGAAAATGAAATTTCGAGGGTGAAATTTCTTAAGGCAGGAAGATTGTAACGACCCAAAATTTTATTAATGAAAATTTTTCTTAATCTAATTAAATGTCTTATTATAAAAAATGGTAATATAAAATATTATATTCCCTGGTTTTATATTTTTATGGATTTCAAAATATTGTTATGAATTGTTACCTTTTCTAATATAGTTGTTGAAAAGTGATCACATGATTAGTATAAATATAGGGCTTTAACAAATCCAATTTACTTAGAATGATGAAGTGATGGCCTGATCCAGTAGACTTTACCCATACGAATCCCATTTTTCGGAGCTCGGAAAGAAGGTAGCCTCACTGGGGTTCTTTTTTGATCAATCCTAAGTCGAGATTGAATACAATATGCTCAAGTAAAACCACCTATAGGATAATTTGAAGTTCATAGAGATTACCACCCGAGCAATGTTATCTGAGCCACCCCAAGAGTCAGTCACCATCGCACACCTTACCCTTCGGTCTTATGTGGGTGTTATAAGGGGTTATGTAATGAGACCCTATTACTATGATTATGTTCAATATCTTTTTTATAGAGAATATATATTCCTTTTATTATTGTTACGTTGTAAATAGTTTTTAAAGAGTAAAGAGTATTTTTAGTTAATAGTCAACTAAGAAATCTATTTTGTTGAATTAATAGATTTTTTAATTAAATAATATTTTATGAAAATATTATTATTATTAAATTTTTTTATTAAATATAAATGATCTTATAATTTTATTAATGCAATTGTAATTTTTATTAAGGTTTGAAAGCTATTTTTCTAAAAACCCAATATTTTTCAATAAATGTCTGTTTTTATTTAAAAAGTGAAAATTAACATATTTATAAAATTATTCAGATAAAATGAATATTATTTTTTAATCAGGATGTCAAAATTATCCAACGGTGAATTTTACATAATTTTATGAGATAGTCGATTGTTTGGGTAAAAATTAAATACACTCTAATTATATAATGTGTTTTATGACATCATAATGAACCAATGTTATGTAATAAAATACTATAAACAATATTTTCGTTCATTATAGGTTTTACCATTAAAATAATGTGATTTTAGATTTATTTTATTTATTTTAAAAATCATTAGTGGACCCTCCAAGACTTATAAATCATTTTATCTTTTTAAATTGATTTCCTTGAGAGTGTGACTCACCTCTAGATAAGCAACCCTATTATTTTAAGAATTTAAGAAATATTAATTATAAATTTTTTTTCACTCCTCTTTGTAAAACCCCATGGTATGGTTTGTGGTTTTGATTAGTTTAATGTGCGGTGTCCCTAACCTAAATAATAAAATATTCCCTCTCCTTTCCTATATAAACCCATCCATGATCTCACTTTCTCTTCACTCAAACACTTTGGAGTTTGTCCAACATATTCCCTCCTCCATCTAGAATCCTCCAAATGTGCCCCAAGATCACAAGAATCCTCTATCAAGCCTCTCTCAAGCCTTTGATACCACACTTCCAAGTAAGGGATTCCTTCAAGTCTTATCTTTTCCAAGTTTATTAATATTTGTATTCCCTTTTATTTAAAATTATAAATGTTGGGGAATTATTTCTCACCTCCCCTATACATCCATCTTTATTTTTTAATGATTAGAGAACCATTTAACCCTCATTAATGCCTCCCATGTACACATGTTACCATGCTGAAATTCTATAAGGAATTTCTCTCTCCTCATTTTCATTCAAGCAATTATTTTTTATTATGAATAAAAATTCCATTACTTATGTTGGTAAATGTATCTATATAACCCCTTAGTTTCCCTTTCATGTATATATTATGAGACACCCCTTCCTCTCTAATCATCCATTTGTATGAATTCTTATTTCACATCGTTATGTTGCCGAAATTGCACCACTTTTTTCCAAGAAAAATCATTATGTAGTGAATACCGTGCCCATTTATCTATAAAAGTATTCACCTTTGTGCACATTTACTTATTGAATATAGATATTCATTTATGAATTCTATATTCCTTTATCATAGAATAAATTATTATGTTTTATGAATCCATGCTATATGATCATTGTGGCACACTTATGCATGAAATGAAATGTTTAAGAAGGGTGCACCCTAATAGCACTCCAATGCATTGGGTGAAGATTAGTATCATGATACATAAAGTGAAATGAGGATTTACTCATGATAATTCAAGTGAAATGTGTATTTACTCATTCTAATTCAAGTGCAATGAGGATTTACACCTTCCAATTTAATTGAAATGAGGGTTTACTTATGCTTCATGTGCAATGAGCCTTGGATCATGCTAATTCCATGTTAAGTGTTGTTGCCACATCTCTATGTTATTATAATCATGCAATATCATGCATTTATGTTGATTTTTCTCTCGCACTCCATTTATATTCATATTTCTTTACATGTATTGTAATATTCATGTTATACCTTTTTACTCCCTTACTGGGCTTTATGGCTCACCCTTTTCTTATACATGTCCTCAAGTTATCCCATGAAATTATATGTTTGAGGGAATGTAGTGGTCATCTAAGGAAATTTTTCAATATAATGTTGTGTTCTATGTTTTAAGTTGTTATGTAATGTCCCTAGGATCCAAAGACACTAGACCACTTGATCTTCTATGAAGTATTAATTGAAGGTTTTATGTAATAAATAATGTTTAAGTATTTAATAAAAAGTAGTGTTGTCATATTTGGTATCAGAAGATTGGTTTAGTTATTTTTGGGATTAGGATTAGAAACCTCTAGTGAAAGCCTTAGGGATAAGACTAAGTATAATAAGAATATCCCTAAATTTTGGTGAGTATTGAGTAAGTGGTTTATCAAGAAAATGCATCCCTGTCTAGATACAAGCAGGTAGAAGTAGCTCGGAAATAGATATACCTAGGAGTGAAAACTCCGATAAGAAGTTTCAGGCTTGACCCAGGGTATCCTGGTACACGAAAACAGGTCGTGCTACACTCTTGGTTACGACACTCCTAAGGGATATTCTTTGGTAAATTCACAAGCTTAGTATGAAACATTATTAAGGGAATTAAAAAAACTTCTCCTGAGAATATATGTTAGAAAGTAGATCATGGATAACATAGATTCATAAGTTATAAAAATAAAATTTATTTATAAGCCATCTATTTTGTCCTTGTTTTACCCTTTATGTGTTACCCCTAACATTCCTTTTATTCCAGCCAATGGAAGTTAATAGGAGGACTCATGCTAACCACCAATTCAAAGACCAATGGTATGACTATTCTAATGAGATTCCCAATTTAATGGGAGAAGGAATAGCGAAATTTGTCATGATACTCACTCAGTTAAGTCAAGCATTGAACAGAAACATGGGTCAAGAGGAACATTCAAGCCCACCTACGAAATAACATGTTGTGTTCTATGTTTTAAGTTGTTATGTAATGTTCCTAATACTCAAAGACACTAGACCTCTTAATCTTCAATGTTATATCAAGTGAAGGTTTTATGTAACAAATCATGTTTAAGTATGTAATAAAAAAGAAGGGTTGTCATAGTGTTGGTAGATGATGGATGAAGGGTGACAATCAGTGGATGAGAAGAAGAGTTTTGGAAACAAGTAGGGGAGGATGTGTTGGTGTGAGGGGTGAGAACGAAACTGGCGGTCGATGTTGGTAGCAAGAGTTGGGGAGGAATCATCAGTATTGGTTCTATAGACAGTGATGATCTATAAAGAGAGTCGCCGATGTGCATCAGTAGGTCAATGAGAGACCGACATGAGAAAATTATCAGTGATATTGAGGATCATTGAGGTCACAGGTAACTCAAACCCTACACGTGTCTTATACTATTTATGGATCCAACCAAAAGACTTCTTATGCAACTGGCTCATACCAAGAGACTTCTCCTACTCCCAGATCTGATTGAAAGGCACCATCTCCTCCTAACTCCAACCTAGAGACTTAAACCATTATTTATAGATTGATAAAATTAGGATGATCCCTTGATATTCCTCCATGAAGTTGTTGAATCATACATTCTCATATACCTATTCAAGTACTTCTACAGTTCTCTAGTCTTGATCAAATATTAGTGATCACCTGTACATAATCATTTTCCTCAATTCAATAAATTCTATTGAAATTATTATTCTATCGGATTATGTTCCCGAACTAAATATTTTTTTTTCATGGGGTTTGAAATAATTATTTAGTATTATATATTGTAATAATAGTACATGCTCAATCTCAAATTGTTCACTTCTTGAATTATAAAAATAATTATGTCATCTAAATGTGATAAATATAATTCATGGTTAATGGCGTTTGAAACCCTAGTAAATTCATTTTTTAGTTATTATTTCATATTTTTTCTCATTTTTTTGGGTATATCAATTGCTCCTATTTTCACACATACATATTGGAATTCATGAACCCCTTATAGACTCTCCTCCTTCGTGCAAGTAGACACACAATATATCATGAAAGTGAATTGTACTACCAGAATACATTAACAAATCTAGAATATTTTTAATATAAGTACATCACTTGATCTTCCTTCTTTTTCATTGAGCATGTAGTATGTGATATCTCTTCAAAGTTCACACAAACATTGAAGGTGTCACAAAATCTTAAATCCCACTACATTACATATTTTTTATGCTAGGATTTGGTTACTTCTCAAGAACCTTGAGTGTGAGGTTTTCACGTAATGAAAATGTGGCTTCTCTTCTTCTTTGTATAATAAGAATCATTATGGAAAAATTCATTGTGAAATAGATGTTTTTGGAAGCTTGGTTTTTCTTTGAAAAATTGTTAGTTTTCTTAATAGAAATAGTACTCCTTATCTTGGTACTCCTCCTGTTGTAGAAAAGTTCCACCATTTACATACACCACCTCATCTCTATATTTTGTTACATGTCATATAGTATCATCAATGAGCTGAAAATATTGGTGTTTCTCATCATTTTAAACCTCATAGATATAAGAAATTTAATATTCTCAAGAAAAAAGTAACACCGAAGACATGGAATCTCCATGATGAAATCCTCATAGTGAAGTTCTCACATGAATAAGATGAATGTCACATGAATATTTAAAACTAAAAGTCATCCATGAAGAAGGATATTTTATCATCCTACTACAAATACATTATCACCCTTGATAATTGCATTTTCTTCAAACATAATCATACTGGAACGACATAGTTCCCTGAGATGTTCGGGATAATTACAATTCCAGACTTCAGTATCCTAGAGTCCCTCAACCATGATGAATTCATGTGTCTCCACTATACCCATTAAATGACATAGTTCTATTTCTGACATCATCGGCTGGCTTATCCAAGGAGACAGGAGCACTACAACATTATCAGCCAATAATGTTGCCTGGTCGAGTTGGTTGTGCTTCCTATAGCCCAGCACCCTGCATCATCCGGTTATCACCATACTCTTCATCAATGATGTATTCAGAGCCTCACTATTCTTCTCAATGTTATAGTCGAGGCATCTTCAAATGTGCATATTTGTGGTTGGTGATAGTATGTAGTCCTACACTCTAGACCGATTCTATGACAGCCCGACTCACCCAGTTATATTGATGATATGCCATCAATAATAGTCATAATCAAGATGGATGATATCCCCAAGATGGAGGCCGATATGGTTCTCCTTGAATAGAACCAACTCCCAAGGATATTACCACATTTTTTTGGATCCTATGGGTGTTGTCTCTTGTCAACAATGACATTTTTTCAGCCTCATAGATCCCACAAAATCATTAACTTTTGGTGGAGATCCCAAAAAGGTCAAAGACCCCCCATGAAATGTTAATACCTATGACCCATCAAGTTCAGTGACGAAGATAGAAGATGATCCTGAAAAGGACATTTTGCGCCAATAGCTCACAGAGCAGAAAAGGATTGTCGATGACCACCTTACCGGATGTACTATAGAAAAACATCTGGATTATAGAGATCCTAGACCTAGGAATCTTGGGAATAAACATATCATTCTCGGAGCATTACCTTTGGTATGTCTAGAAAATCCTTCCCATCTAATTAGGGTGGATTTCGGAACTTATGGAGAGAGATCACGGTATTCATCGATGAATCTGCCTGAGTTGTTCAAGACACTTCTCCGAGATCTAGTTCTATTGGTTGTTCCCCCAAAATCCACTTTGGTATCTCTATAGGTTCTTCCTCTAGCTTCTCTAGAGGCTAACCCTCTATCATCCCCCCCCCCCGAGTTGTTCCACCAGCAACTCCACGGGTCGTTGGGCCAACCTATCGTGTCGAAGAGCCTGTCAGTGCATGGGTGATCATGAATCCTCATCAGGTTAGGAATCCCCATCATGGTTATCTGATGGTATATCTCATTTCCTATCTTGAGGTGTTGGGAAAAAAAACCTAAAGGTAACATTGCATCATTTTTGGGTTGGTTTTGTTTGTTTACAAAGTAGGAGCTCAAGGAATGGATGATCCAGAGGTGGTAAAAAATGAACAGAAAAATGGATTTCTATGAAGATATTCTAAAAATAAGGTGAAGGACTAAAATTCAAAAAGATGGGATTCATGGAGTGAATTTGGAAATGACATGAAGAATTTTTATGGAGAGATATGGGATAACGATGAGCCTTGAAAATGGAAGAGGTGAGATTTTTGAAAAGTATATTTAATTGAAGATATCATCAAAATATTACAAAGGGATAAATTTCGTGAATATGGGCTTCATGATGTGGTCTTGGAAAAGCCATAAAGAATGTTGACGACGAGATCTATGATTAGGATGATCTTCTTTGAAGATCTTTGCAATGGAGATATGAAATCTGAATATTTAATATCTTTTCCAAATGGGATGAATTGGAGTTGACTTGGCATAGAAGGTTCGAGGGTCAGTGGAATCACCTATAAATAGACCTCGGCCCCCTCAAAAAGAGTAGAGAGATTTCAGAATAAACTTATGTCTCTCGAATATTAAAGGAAGTTCATGAAGTAGTTTTGCTAAGGAGATTTGTGGAGGAGCTTCATAGTGGCTTGTTAGAGCACTATGAAATTGGGAGAAATACAAGGGAGCTTCACAACAGAGCTTCGCAACCGAGATTTTCAACTGAGCTTCACAATGGAGCATCTCAACAGGGCTTTTATTGGTGATTCACAACCGATCTTCACTACAGAGCTTCGATACGAAGCTTCACAATAGAGATTCATAATCGAGATTCACAACAGAGCTTCACAATAGAGCTTCACAATGGAGCTTCTAAATAGTTCTTTGCAATGGAGCTTCACAAAAGATATTTTCAAAGACTTGTTTGAGATTTGAAAAATAGGTATCTTTGCGAAGCAGTGAGCATTGAAAAAGTAGTTCAAGAGGCATTTACCAGTGGTTAGTGGAAAAGGGATATTCATCAGTGAATGAAATTCAGACTTCTACATAGAATCTACATATAGTGAAAGATTAATTCATTAGAGATAATGAAAAGACCTAAATGTTCATAAAATGTGAGTGCATCCTTTTCAGATTAGTGAGAAAAGGTAGAAGAAGAATGCAATCCTTTCCACCAGTAGTGAGATATTGAGAGAGAAATAGGGAGTGACCCCTGGGAAAGTAGTGAGCTAACCCTAAACATTGAAAAGGTAGTGATCCTGGGAATAGAATGGATATATCCCAAACATTTTTGGCAGTGATCTTTAGTGGATTTGGTACAACTTCATATCATCGTTGTATTCTCTTTGGGCGTATCCCAGTGAGGGTGAACCATGTAAAAATCTATATGTCTTCCTTATTTCTCCCCTAAATTGCATTCAAAGTGTCATCATTAGATAAAGAAGAAAATAACTGATCATCATAAACAAACAAGAAAAAAAAGTTTCCCTTATAATAATGATTTCAAGATCTAGTGGGGATGGAAGCATTTATAAAATAATATACATACCCTGAATAACCCCCCCCCCTCTCAAGGTATATAGGCCCTTTTATTCTTAATAGTTAGTATCAGTGGGATAAGTTACTCATATCAGATTGGTTTTCTTTGACGTGGTTTAGTATATTTTTGATGTTAAATATTTAGTCTACTCTTATCTTGGCATTCTGTGGAAAAGGGAAGTACTTCAAAGAAGAAGCATAAATAAGGTGGTATTCCTCAGTGTGGAAGTGTTTACAGAAAAAGTGTGATTAAATTAAAGGAATCAAACATCTTGTTGAAGTAAGTCTTGGATGAATAATATGGGGAAAAGATATATTCAATAAATAATGATGTAGGAATGAGTGAAGTACTTAAAATTCAAAGTGATTTTGATACTACAAATTATGAAGAAACATCAAGAAGGACAGAAGTATAAGTTTTCCAGGAAACAAATGAATTGGATGAAAAATTGGATGAAGAAATTAAATCTAATGAAATATGGATCCATGTACTGAAAATTTAGGACACAAAGCTAAGAGGCCTAAATAAAATGAAAATTGATGTGGCTGCTGATCTGAGGGAGAATAATGAGTCCCAATATGAAGAACTAAAAAGAATGTCTAAAAGGATAGAAGAATCAAAATCTAATGAAAGGGGAAAGATTCTCAACTCAACTGAAATTCAAAATATGAAAGCTAGAAATGTTGATCTTGCTATATAACTATCTGAACTTTTTTAGAAGGACCAAATTCTACAATAAGATAATGAAATATTTACATATATTGTTGCTCATATGACCTCTAAGTTAAAGGATCAATGTTGAATAGTGGATAAGATCACATGAGAACTAGAATGTGAGATGAGATGTGGGAAGAATCACAAGATATAACTTGATTCTCAAGTTGATTCAAGGAATTTTAGGATTCGACAATTGGAAGAAGAGATAGAATCAGATAAGCAAGTCACATAAATGTTTTCCAGGTGTAAGGGCCTCACATATTCACTTGACATGTTACGGGCTCAGAATCAGTTGCTAATGATGTGTGTGGGGAATTTAAAGACTGAATTGTTTCCTTCCCTCAACAATCATAATTTAGCTAGTATATTTTGGTATTTTGTTGACAAGTTTTATCACCTAGGGGGAGCCTTACAGTAATCCATAAAATCAAGTATGTTGCCTCCCACAACTCCTGCAAGAAGGGATGCAAAGGAAAAGACAATCATTTTTTCACAATTAGAGGCTCCCATGACATTATAATTATTTTTAGTAGATCCACCTCTATAGACTCGTTGAGGGCCTCTTCCTTATCCTTAGGGGTAGAATCTCCCTCTTTAGAATCAATAGGCCCCAACCCGGCAACCGCCGCCACCAAGGGGAGATAATCAGGTTCATCCTCCTCACTAGAATCTAGCACCTCATCAGGGACAGGCTCCCAGAGTCCCTTTCCTAGATAGTGGGAACTATCCCTAGTCCGTTGAAGAGGCTCAGGTCCCCAACTACATTTGGAGTGCCTTGGATCATAGAAATTTTTGGTTTTCTTTCATATTAGAATCCTAAAGAGGATGATCTCAATGATCTCCCCAACTATTTTCCCCACCATTGGTTCCTTGTACATACTCACAAATAGTATTACATGTTCAAGGAATAGCTTCAAGACTAGTTCTACAACAATGTAGTCAGATTGGGTTCGACCATGCCCTTGTGACAAGCATTTTTTATAATCCTGATAGAGATAACGAAGGTGAATGAAAATATATTTCTATCAATGGATCTCAGAAGTATGAAGACTGGATAGCTTGTAAGGATGTCTCTTGTGCTCATGGTATCATCCATGCTTGTTTGAGTTAGTCTAAATCTTTAGAGGTTGCCATACATTTCCCAATTACCACTGATGTATCCACTTCTCATCCTTCACCCTCTCGAAAGGGAAGGAACTGAAAGCACAAGGAAAGACAAATCCCCCTATCAGTGCTAAATTTATCTCATAGACTCAGTGACTTCATACCCCCATAGATGAGAATTTTCCTCAGAATCCTCTTAGTGATGGAATATTATTTAAATGACAACCATGAGTATTCCTCAGTAAACATTGTCTAGTTAGTGGACCTTTACATGGTTCTCGACAATGAGGAGCACCATTCAAATCCTCTTAATGTCCCAAGCCGACAACATCATCAAAAAAACTATGGATATGTAAATTGCTAGAAATCATTGGAAAGTACTTCCAACCATTTAATGCACAACACTAAAACTAGACAGTAGGTTCTTCACAGAGTTCAGTATGCACATCCACCTCATTTTTTCCCATAAAATTCACTCCCACCTTTGTTTATGCTAATTGCTCTGGGTGAGCTTTTGTAACCGCACTATGAATAGTCATATTCGATTGTGGACTGAACTCAGTCTTCTATCCTTCAATCGATAGTCATTTTACATGTTTAAACTAGTGTGCAACATGATACCCTCGGCCCCATCCTAAATTCATCGGTTCGACTAGTAGTTCCCTTCATACCCACTACAATGGAGCGACCTCATTTCAATAAAAATGTGTGCATGGCACATAAGTATAATGTACTTAAGCACCTCACTATAATTATTCCAAAACTATTGATTGAAGAGGATCTATTCCTATCTGATGTTATGTGTGAATTCTTTACAGAGGCATTGAGAAGCCCCATCCAGTTTGAAACATAGGTAGCAGCCACAGAAGCCTTCTATGCAGAGAAAGTCGAGCATGTGTAATGTTAGAAAATGATTTCATTCTTTAAAGAACATGAAGGTTCCCCCATGTAGAGACACATCCTCTCATTGTATATCATTGTAGAGCTCAATGTCATAGAATTATGCTACTATCTTGTTGACACAGGTTCAAGTATTAATATCATCCCGATCTGAATGCTCCGCAAGCTAGGACAGTCTGATGTAGATATGGATCCCTGTGACCTGAAAATTCAAGGTTATGACAGGACTGAGCAGATGATGGATGGAATAATCTTTCTGAAGACCCAATTCAGTGGACTGGTCCTCAACACTAACTTTATGGTTTTCTCATAGGAAACCACCTACAATGCATTGATGGGTAGACCCTAGCTTCACCTTCATGTAGTAGGTCTTACCTCTAATCACTAGTTCCTCAAGTACCCCCTTAATGGTCAAGTGGGCATAATCTAGGGTGATGTGTATCAATTTTCCTCTTGTAAATACGACTACCTAGATTTTGAATATTATATGAACAAAGATAAGTAAGTTCAGGCTAATGAGGTCAAACATAGTGCAGCTCTATCCAATCTATAGAAAGACTTAAGTGATGCCTTCATCTTCCCTATCCATTGATTAGAAGCCACAACCCCAGAAGTGGGACATTTTTTTAATCTTTTGGATGAGGTGAATGTACATACTTAGATATAAGGAGTTCCGGAAGATTTCTTTGTACACCTACAGTAATCTTGCTCGATTAATTACAAAGCCCCTTACTCTTTTAAGATATTGGGATTTTCATCCCATGGTAATAGTAATACACCATACTTGTTTGTTTAACAGGTCTAGGATGAACCCTCTTAAGTAGATGCAATGCTAATACTTTAATTTTATCAAGCATGGACCCTTGGGTTAAAAGCCTGATGGAATTCAGTTGACATCCTTCATTTCCACTATTTCAATGGTGTTGGAATATTCTAATAATGGTTCCACTACTGCTCTGGATGGCCCTAGAATTTTTTGATAATCATCCAACTCAAAAATAATTTCCCTCCACTAATGATCCTCTCACTATAAAGGATGAATAGGGTTTTTAGGATGCTCCTCCAACATTTGAGGAAGGTGTTTCCACCACTGTTGATGATTTGGTACAAGTGAATCTCGGTACCATTGCAGACCCTAGGCCAATGATAATTAGTGCATCCAGGACCACCGAGGAACAATAACAATATGTGGATTACCTAAAGAAGAATTGAGATGTATTTTCCTAGAGATATGATGATATACCATTTCTAGGCCCTCGTATTTCCATTCACTATCTCGGTCTTCCAACAAGTCATTACGGGTTTAATTATCCTCCAAGAAAAATGCACCCTTCTCATGGTTCCATGGTCGTGGATGAGGTTGATAAGATCATCAAATCCAAATTCATAAAGGAAGTACAGTACCCCAGATGGTTATCCAATATCATTCTTGTTAGGAAACATATTGGACATATCAGAGTTTTTATCAACTTCTGGGGTCTCAGTCGTTTCTTTCTGAATTATGAATTTCACCTTCTTGTGACCGAGCTATTGATCAATCTCACTACTAGATTCCATGATCTCTCCTTCATGGATGGGTATTCTGAATAAAACTAGAACCAAATGGATCTCAAAGAATAATATTATACTACCTTCAAGGCCCCACAAGTTACATTATATTACCCGGTAATTCCTTTTGGCCTGAGAAATACAGGACCAACTTATTAGCATTTCATGCACCACATCTTCAGGATAATCCTCAAGAAATTGGTGGAATGCTATGTGGATGATTTTGTGGTCAAATCCTACCAGTGTTTGTACCATCTTAGGGATCTGGATAATGTGTTCTTCATCCTCTTCACCCACCATTTGAGGATGAACTCATTTAATTGTGCCTTCGGGGATACCTATGGAAATTCCATTGGATTCTTCATCAGATACAGAGGAATCAAAATCGATTGATAGAAGATCAATGATATCAATAAAATACCTCCTCTAGGAAACCATCAAGAGATATGAAGATTTCAAATCCACTTGGCCTATATATGCCAATTCATTGGGAATATATATGGAAAGTGTAATCCCTTTTCTTAAATCATGAAAAAGGATTCCATCTATAAATGGGATGAAGACTTCAATATCTCATTTAAGTAGATTAAGTTGTACCTTTTCCAGTATCCATTCCTGATGGTACCCATTTCTAGTAAGTCACTGGTCCCTTATGTGAATCCCCTAGATCAATCCCTTGGAACCCTTCTCACTCAAAAGAACAATGATGGAACAAAGAATAGTTTATAATACCTTATACATTTTCTCCTTGATACCGAGGCCATATAAACCTCTATCTAAAAGATCTACCTCTTGATAGTTTTTTCGGTGAAGATGTTGAGACAATATCTGTAGAACCATGAGATATAGCTGATGCCACGAGTAGAAAAACTGATGTATATTCTAAACCACCCCATATTGGAAATACATATAGCTCAGTGGGTAGTGATCCTTAAGCAGATTGACATCAGGTTTGTACTATAGAAATCTATCATGGGTTAGGCACTGACAGCCTTCCTTGCTGCCCATCTATCCCCTATAGTGCAATCCTTAGAACTTAACTTCCTATATGAGGTCATCCTCTTAGTGTATAGAGTCACTACATGTTGGCAGATGTACATCGATGGTGCTTCTTGGGTTCCGACTGGTAGAAGGCTCAATAATCCCAGACTCAAAATAGTTTGATTGGGTATTGTCTTCATTAAATCCACAAACACTATTTTTCTCTACTTGTTATTATTGTCAGAAGTCTACTCAAACAATGAGGAAAAGTATCAGGCCCCCATCACTGGTCTCGAGCTGGCCCTTGGTATTGACGTTCCTCACCTACATGTGAAGGGGGACTCTGGGCTGGTCATCAAACAGATTAATAGTGACTAAGTCATCGGAAATCCAGAGATCGTACCCTTGTTAGAGAACACTCTCCAATTAATAGCCCAATTACCTTCTCAAAATGATGCCATTCATGTTCATCTATCATAGAATGGCCGATCCAATGAATTGGATAGCTTTGTTTCTTTTCTCATAGATCCCGAACAAGATGATTTGATCATCCATGTGGCGTATCGAAGAGTCATCACTTCTATCACCCAAAATGATGATGATGATAAGTGAGTGATCTATCTAGTCAAAGGTTTTTTGAAATCAATATCTTTGGGTCCCAATGATGTAAAATAATATATCCTTGATTGTATGAATCCCTTCATTGAGTATCTCTATCATGGATTTCTCCCAACAGAATGAGATGAACGTGGGTGAATCTGTCGACGTGCAGTGTAGTTTACTCTCTAGAGTGGTCCTAGACTTGAGAAGATCCTCTACAGGTGTGGATTGAATGAAGTCCTCCTCCACTACATTCAGGGAGATGAGATTCCCTAGATTATGTAGTGAGTTTATTCTAGTTTATGCCGATCTCATCAGGTTGGGTTGAAGCTCCCTCATCAGTTCTGACAGTTGTGCTACTTCTGGACCACCATGATGGATGAATATATCGAGTTTTCCAAGTGGTTCCACCCATGTCAGATTTATGATAATTTTTTTGAATTTTCCACCAGATCCTCTTCATAATATCAAGTACTATTGGCCCTTTGTGATCTGGGGACTCGATGTTGTGGGACCATATCCACCAGTAACTGCTCACCAATTCAGGTTCATCCTGACTTCCATGGATTTATTTTCCATGTGAGAAGAGGCAATCCCGATCAAGGAATTCAAGTACCATTTTTTGTTTAATTTATGATCTCTAACATAATTTATTGATTCAAAGTCTCTCACATAATTCCCACTGATAATTACAACAACTTTTGGGCTACTAAATTGAAGAAATTATTTTCCACGTATAGTATACGATCTAGTAATACTTTCTGCTATCATGTGTAAGAAAATGGATAGATTTAGGCATTTAAAAAAACTCTCTCCAATATTCTATAGAATATGGTTAGTTAAAACAAGATAAGTTGTTCGGGAAAGAACCCCAATGCTATTTAGGCTTACCAGAAAATGACTCGTAATTCTAACTTAGTGACCCCATATTACCTGGTGTACGGAACAGAGGTAGTCCTACAAATTAAGATTCAGTTTCTTTCACTTTTCATATCTTTCTACGATTAGTAAAAGTCAGAAAATATAGAATAATACCATCTAGCTAAATTGGAATCCCTTGATGAGAACCGCCTCTAATATTTTCACAAACTAGAGAGGCACTACAATAAGATAGCTAGAGATTTTAAAAAGAAAGATTGACTTTTCTCTTTCCTTTATGGTGACATGGTTTTATCCCTAAGGATGCAAATGATACCATGAAGGAAACCATAAAATTTGGATCCCAAATGTGAGGGACCTTACATCATCCATAAGATTTACCCCAATGGTGTGTACTCTCTGGTCACTAGGATGGTGAGCACATTACCCCTCCCACAATTTCCAAATTCCCCAAGAAATATTTCTTCGGATATCTCCTTCATCCATACAGCATGATGTTAAACTTTGTGATCCATCTAGGATGAAATACATAAAAACAATCCAGCTATATCATTCAACATGATGATAAACTGCAAATGGTCCTACAAATGGTAAATTTACCCTACGGTCCAAACTCTATGACCATAAACTAATATCTATTCTGTCCTAACCAAATAACATTAAACTACATAGAATTCCAAGAACTATGTTTGGACTGATTCATTACCTCATGGGATACATAGGAATTCCTAGACATCACTGCCTTTTGGTATGGCTCCAAGTTCCTCTATCTTCATCCCCTTGGACAAGGTTCCCTCCTGGAATTAGGTGTGATGTGGTTTGGGATTATTTCATTCTCCTTCACGTTGGGTTTTTAATAGATACGCCATGTTCCCCCTTAAGAGAACCTCCATATTACTACATCCTTACCACATGAAATTTGATCTTCTTGGAAGCTAAATAAGTGTGTATGGATTGATTCTTTCCTTTTTTGGGTACATAGGAATTCTTGTACATTTTATCTTCGGGTATAGCCCTAGGTTCCACAAACCTTCTCTTTGGTTTTTCCCCTTGTCCTAGGTTCCCTCCTGGGATTATGCATAGTGAAGTGTGAGGCCTTTTTTGTCTTCATTCACACTTGTTTTTCTTTATCACACAATGAAAACCCCTTATTTGGGACCTTATTCTCCCTTCTATTTGAAATTCATGACGTTATACTACATGGAATATCAAGAACTATATGCGGCTTGATTTCCATCCTCATGGAATACAAAGGGATTCCCAAATTTTTTGTCTTTTGGTCTAGCCACAAGGTTTTCATATTTTTTTCATCTATGCATCCCTTCTTGGATTTAAATATCATTAAAGATTTCACATGGTGGTGTGTGCGTCTCTTTTTTCTTCATTCACACTAGTTTTACAAAAAAAATGTTGTGTATTCCCCCTCAAGATCACCCCCTTTCATTTTCATCCTTACCGTATGATGTTACGCTACACGGTATCTCAATAAATACATGTGTCTTGATTCCCATCCCCATGGGATATGTAGGAACTCTTTGAAACTTTTTCTCCAGGTCCATCTCTTGGTTATTCAACTTTTTTCGCCCCTTTCTTTACATGTATATTCGATTTATCTACCTTTGGTCGAATCCCTCAACCTCTGTTTTGATACATCAACATGCTCAAATGCATTGTGGTATGGGACTTAGAGTATTCGATTCTGAATGTACATTCTCTAATCCCACCACCATTCTTTTTGTGACCTTTGTTTGTGTCCCCATAAACATTCACATTTGAAAGGACACATAGATGGATTGGTCTCATAGAGATTTAGCTCACCAACCATTTTGGGCCAACATCCTAAAGGATCTCGAATAAAAAATTTGTGAAAGACTCATATTGTGAATATGGTCAGTAGTCGATGCTCAGTTTTTTGTTTTCCTTATAGGTCACACAATATAGATATTGTGTTGTGAACATGGTCAGTAGTAATCCTCCATCATTATAACCAACTCAGTCATGTCCCAAATGTTGGTCTCATGATTCACATTCCTTCTCTCATCCTTATGTCTAGTTAGAATTCTGACACCCTTGGGGTCATTTCATGATGCACATTTTCATGTTGATTAGATGAACTGACATCATGGGGCCATCCTTGTCCCCACACCTATGTTCCCTTATCATGTTTATTCATGTGTTGTACAAATATGTTTGTCCTTATTTCCCGCACTGGGCATAGCTTATGTGGGATTATGGGTTTTGATAATGTTTATGTCAGAATCGGAAAGTTTCATACAAAAATGATCTTATCTCTATGACCTTAAACTAGGATTTAAAGTCCCAGATTCTTGGAATCATTACTTTAAATTGTGTGTGTGTTCTCTTAGGAACCTTTAATGCAGTATGGAAAACTTTGGTCCTCATTCACATTGGGATTTTTCATAACACTAAATTTCATATATACTCTTTGTTTCAAGATCCATGACCATAAACTAATAACTCATTTGTACTTACCGTATTAAATTTCATGGACATTTCCCATTCCCACGACATTAAGATGGGAATCTACGGTCTAAACTCTACTACTTTAAACTAATATTTTCGGCGTTAAAGTTCACATGAAATTAAACTACATAACAACCTCAATTTTTCTCACTTGAGAGAATATAACCCCTTTCTGATATTGGTTTCCTACTACCCCAGCTCAAGAACTATGTTTGGCTTGATTCCTTCCCCTGTAGAATACGTAGGAACACCCAAAAAAATTATCTTCAGGCCCAGCCCCAAGATCATTAACCTCAAAGGCCCTTTGTCCCATATCATGGTCCAAAATCTATGACCATAAACTAGGATCCCTTAGTCCATGTAACATGACTTTAAAATACTGAAGAGGGTCCAAGAAGTATGACCTTATACTATGTGCAACATCATGGTCATATGAATTTAAACTATTCCATGTACCATCCTTACTGTATGATGTTAAACTGTGTGTTTTTCATCCTCATTTTTACAACGTGAAACTTCAATCCATCCTAGGACCTCACAAGAGAGTTCCTATCTAGAAGTAGGATTGATTTTAGTTCATACCAATACACTCACCCAATGTGCTTTCATCATTATGGCGTAATTTCGAGAGTGTTGGGCTACACTAAAATAGACCATCACTCCATATTCACACTTCACATGACCTCTATTCATATCCCAATCTTCTTCCATGTCTGAAGGAACCCACTAATTCCCTGCTCTCATGCCGCTTCATCTCACCTACTGTTTTGGTCCAATGTTCCTGAAGACATTGGATGACACCTCAAGTTTGGCCCCGTGATGCGAACAAGGTCAGTAGTTGGACCTCATTTGTTTTTCCTCATTTCAGGATAACTCAATATGGATACTGTGTCGAAAATATGGTCCAAATAAATCCTCCATCATCATTACATCCTCACTGTGTTCTAAATGTTGGGTATCGTAATTCGTACTTCTCACTCCCCTTTGTTCGTATTTATTCCAATGCCCTTGGATTCATCCCGCTTGTGCAACTGATTATGTTGGGAAAGGAATTTTGGATACTCTAAGAACCTTACTCTCTAATTCAATTCCACTATCTAATTTCAAAACATCAGGAATTCAGTTAGACCCTAAGGGTTCTGTTATTGGCCAGCGCTCTCATATCCCAAGCGAGTTGTTGTGCGATCATACCTTATTTTTCACACCGGGTATGACCCATGTGATCTTAGGTGTTGATTTTCAGTTGTTTCACTGATAATATTTATATGAAATTATAGAACTAAGAAATACATATTTCTATGCGCATAGTTTAAATGGGCTGATGGATGAAGAAATTATGTCTTAGTTTGTCCAAAACATGACCCTTACAGATCCACTCCCTCAGTGGAATTATTTAATTTCACCACTCTATAGAATGTAGATTATAGGGTTTTATTTTATTATTATGATCCTCCTCCACAATGATAGTCGTGGATTGATAATTTATAGGCTTGAACTACATTTAGCCCCGTTCAAATTGAAGTTCTGCTACATGACGGTTTGCCTACGCTAATTTCTCATAGGACTCTTCCAGTTGGACCTTCAGTTTTCGAGTGAGCCCTGTCTTCATAGTGATGAATTTGAAATGCCCTATCATCTTTTAATAAATTTTTGAATCGATTTATTGTCCTCTTTCAGTTTCTAAATGTTTTTGGACTTTTTCGGCACCAATTGGAATCTAGGTGTTGACTACTCGACTGCATCCTCTCGACAATGTAGTCCTGAAAAAATATACAATGATGCCTCACATATTACCCACCAATGCATAGATCTAACTGATACAAGAAGATAGATTTCGTTCTACCTATCCACTCATGTTCTGGAACCTTATTGAGGAAGTGATTGATTAGATTCCATGTTCGATGTCGGGCCTTTCGAATTTCTTTAGCTACATCAAAATCTAATTCATTCAGCGCAAAGGGATCAACTAATTCATATTCATGAAATTCATCTAGGATATCAGTAGCAGGATCTTCCTTGGAAATTTCATGTGAAGAATCAAGTTCTGGGTTGTCAGTTTCGTTCTCATCACCTGATTCTACCTCGATGATGTCAGTCTGAACAACTCCAAGTTCTTCTCCACCAATGGCTTCACCTATCACCGTGATTGATTGTTCGCCAGAAACTGTAGCTTGGATAACTTGGGTTCTTGATTCTGTGAATGTTATCACCCCTCTTCATAAAAGGGCCACAGGTCCTCTGGCCATTCATACCAGCAGGGTGCCCACCATTCTAAGAACTGTTGAGACAAGGGTTGTGTCAAAGATGTTGATTGAGAGAAATAATAGGTATGGCTACAAGGATTAGGAGGCTCATGATGGTAAAACTCCTAGTATATTCTCCATCTAGTCATTACTGGAATTATAGGGTGTGGTCCCCCATATTTGATGGTGGACTTTGTAAGTTCTGAAGATGCTGTCTTTGCTTCCCAATAACATATTGACTCTGCAGTCATTGTTTCTTTGGATGCAAGTCCTAGTGGTTGGCCTACCCCACCCATTGTCATATATTCATCCCTAATGCTAGGGGAGGTCTATTCAAGGTCTTTATACACTAGTATATATAGTTTTAAGGAAAAAGATAATGTGGTAGGGTTAATAGAATAGGAGAAAAGTCATGGATTACTTTGAGAGTTGCAAAAAATTCTCCCCGAGAAGTCTCTTCTAGAGCCCTAATTTCTCATTCCATATGGGAGCCTCCCTTAAAAGACACTTCCTCATCATAATCCTGAAGTTCCTCAGTGTCGACCTCTTCCCCCAATAACTCTCCAAGTCATACAATGGAAAACACTCTTCCAGTAGATCTACCAATAACATTGGGGGTATGGTCTTTTTCAACAGCACCCTTACATTTATTTCTAGAGGTCATGTAGTTCCTTAGGAGTATACTAGTTCCTCTAGTTCATTTAAGAATTTTATTACCACATCTATGGTCACCTTGAATCCAAATATGTCTAATCCAATTTCTCCAAACTTCATCCCATGCTTATTTGGTTTCATCCAGAGGTCATCAACATTGAGGAAGTGTTTTCCGAATTCTTAGTCATTCCATGCCTCCAGATAAACAACATCAGAAGGAATCACTGCTTGACAGACACGCATCCTAGGAGCTTGATGGGGAACCTTGTGAAACCCCCTTGATGATTATTCTATATCCTTGGTTTTTATGGTTATATATGCTGGGTATGGAACTAACACATCCCTTACATCGCCTTTAATTGGTGAAGGTTCATGGCCTCTTCCCTTAATTCTACCACCTCATCACCATGACCTGTGTTGGCACCACCCTCATGATGTCCTCTTGCTACCGCTCAACCTCAACATCAAGACATGTAAACCACTGCTATAATTTTTTGTATTGTTGGAATCTTCGATGTCTCACATGGGTAAGTAGCTTCCCAACTCAGTCCATATTTGTGAAGCAATCCTAATGTGAAAGTAAGTGGTGAAAAAGAATTCCACATATTTCTATCCTCTCTTGTAAACATCAACAATAGTTATCTTATTACACATGGGAGGTTCTCATGGCACCCTTGCAGGTACTCTTTTGCAGTTAGACTCTATATACACCTAAATTGTCTTATGAATAATTGTGGAGTATATGGTTCATATATGGGTTTGCAGTCCGCCTACGCGACCAAAAAACTACCACAGAAGGATATCAAATACGATCTCTTCTCTATAGTATATGTTCCATCATCTATGAATGCTCTGATTGGTATGGGAAATGGGTGGAAGGTGAATTAGTTATCTTGTTCAATTTTTCTCAGCATAAACTCCGTGCTAAGCTTGAGTGGGGGGATCCTCGATATATTTATAATATCATGTCAAGAATGTATCCCAGGTGGAGTAGTGGTATTGAGGTATTTCTAGCCTCCCATGTGCGTAGTGATCCAGCTATATAGGGAATGGAGTGGCCTGCACATGTTTAATAGTATCTTTCCCTTGCTGATGTGTTAGGGTAAATGATATAACTTTTCTAGGACTGGTATCCCCAAGTTGATGAGTTATCCAAATGTTATTTTCACCACCATAATAAATGTACTCAGCTACACTCACATGTGTGCATCCCTAACTAGCAGCATACACCCATAGATCTGCACTGAAATGAGTCCATCCAGCCTGATGATTAGCTATTGTCCATATTTGATGTTGTATCCCCACAGTTCCCATTGACAATCCTCTAGGATCCACTAGTAAGAACCTTTTTTTTCTCGCTAAGATCCACTTTTACATTTAGGGGGCATTCTTGGGAGTTTCCTTGGTGCTGCCACTCCCTTGGGTGGGAGGTTTAGATAATAGTCAAACCACTACTAAAATTGGATGTATCTGATATTATGCTTATCCTCATATATGCCTAGCACTGGGCTCAAAAATGCTTTCTCTAATGGTGGAATCTATTCTGCATCCTCCCAAAAATTCATGGAAAGGAGGAACTCATCATACATCCTCCCCAGAATCGAGATGCCAACGATTTTATAGAGATCCCAAAGGCTGATACCAGCCTCCCCATGGTGTGGGTGGAATTTGTTGGTTTTTAGAGACAACCAGCCTAGAAATTATGGTATTAACTCCTTCGATTGGGAAACATGGAATTGGGAAGCCTGTGCTTCTTTTTACAAGCCCATTCACCTTAGCACATTTTCAAACTC
This sequence comes from Viscum album, assembly GCA_963277665.1. Taxonomy (NCBI): domain Eukaryota; kingdom Viridiplantae; phylum Streptophyta; class Magnoliopsida; order Santalales; family Viscaceae; genus Viscum; species Viscum album. The sequence continues at coordinate 1,344,251,696 of OY728148.1, read as the reverse complement.
GACATAGGATATGCATGCCTAGTTGGCCCGGGCCCACTCATCAGAAAAATTTTCGCTATGGTGCACATCCCAGTGCTTGAACCATCCCTTATTTGGGTTTCCGAGCCCAGGCTTAATTATCATATTATAATGAGGTGGGTATGTATCTTATTCTAACTTTTTACAATCAATGTTGTTGACATGATTATAGAGGCAGTGTGTTGTGATGGGAGTATAATCTTTCCCAACATGTCCATCTTGGGCCGTGTAACACTAATATTATCCAGGTGTTCCCATAAACCAGTAGGCTGGCTCATCTCGTCTTGCCTCAGGAATGAAGACATAATCCTACAAGCCAATGTTATACCGAAGTATCCTCTTAGATAGTGGGTAGTCCTTTCGATCATTCGATGGTAGAGTCTTCAGCGATTCATGATATGAAATGATCTGAATGTTTTGAGGATTGTCTGTCATTCCTCCCCTATGAGCTTCGTTAGTGTTAACTTCTTGAGAAACCTACTGAGAAGCCATCAGCTTGAGACTCAGAGATTTTTTTTTGGGTTCTGTTTGCATATACTAATCAAAGGATATACTTGATCTCACCTCATGTCACACAGAATCAAATGTTCACGATGCACTGGTTCGGTGAAAAGTGTATACAAAGCACCAAACCGTAGAACCCAGTTCACACAGGTATGTTCACGGGGCTGATCACTTTCCGAATATATATTATCAACATGTTCACTTAAAGAGATCCATCTATAGAAATAATATCACTATGGACCTATTTATAGGAAATATCCAACTCACCCTTTGAGGTTCCCTTCACGGTGCCCTTCATGGTTCCCTTCATGATGAATTTTTGTGGAGAGATTTTGTGGTGACCGTTCACTCACACATTGCACATCTATTTTATGACATGGCTTCATGATGCCAACCACCCTTACAGTTTTTTTATTCATCTCGGTGATGTAGCAATATATTGTTTTTGGTGATTTACCCTCAGAATATGACCCTCTTTTTACATAGCTCCTATTCTGAGGGGGGGGGGGGGGTTGTTTATGTCAAAAGTCTTACCCTTTAAGGCATGAAAAAATTAACGATCGATTAAAATCAAAATGAAAACACAAATGACCCTGAATTTTGGATAAAATCATCAAAGGGTTCTATTTCACAAGGTTCCTCTTCACAGATGCTTCATTGATCCACTCACAATCATATCTCCGCTACGGCGTCCAATGCCCTTCGTGGACCACCTCACATACATATCTCCTCTACGGCGTCTAATGAATTTCATTCACCATCTCACAAATGTATCCCCTTCGTAGCATCCACCTCCCTTCATGCAGTAGCTCACAAACTTATCTCCATAGAGGAATCCAATTCCCTTCACAGACCATCTCTCGAACATATGTCCTTCACGATTCCCTATTGTTCTCCTTGTCCAGCCCTATGAAACCCACCAACCTACTCTACCTAAAAGTAGAAGCCCCCCCACCCAAACCACTATTACTCTGACCATTCTCCTTCTCATCTCTCGTTTCATGAGGCACTTTGTGAAATCAAAGATACACCTTCTAAGGTACTAAGGATGTGCGAGTTGTGACTCCTTTAGTTTTTATGGCCCTCGCCTATGGTGGGGATTCTATTTGCGAAGGCCATTTCCCCTTGCAATAGAAGGATCCCCTACAAGTTTCTTGAGGCTCTACTAAGCATTAAGCCTTCACGGATCACTCTCCAAATTATTATCTCTTAGTTAAAGTGAAGCTCTACTCCTCCCAAGCCTCTCCTTCATTATTCACTTTTCATTCAAGAACCACCATTCCTTTGAGAAGCACCTTTCATTCATGAAGCTCATCTCTGTGAAGCCTTTTTCTTCATGAATCCTTCTCCTGGTTATCCTTCTAGGCTCATAATGAGTGATTTCATGCTTCTTCAAGTGGTGCTTCATAAAAAGTTTCTGTACCTCATGCTTCTTCGCATTGGCGTGCTAATGGATGTTGTGTCCTTACATATCCATGATAACATGAACCCATCAAGTTACCACTCATCCACCTCACCCCCATTAAGAATTTCATGTGTCTTCCCTTCCCCAAGCATGGTTTGGTACAAGTTATGTAAGGCCTGGGGGTGAGGAGCGAGTTGTCATCATCTGAGCTATAAGACATTAAACATCCAAGCACCTTATTCCTAAATACATGACATTTAAATGTGAGTTTCCACATGCGTGGAAGGATTGAGTGGAATAGAGATGGTATTGTACTAGAATCTCTTTTACTTCCCACCTTTTCAATCCTCCTTCTCTCTCCCTCCACTCTATGTATCCATGTGTGCCTTAGGAAGTCTCTATATAATCCCTAATAAAAACCATGATAGGGTTCTCCCAGTACGATGTCCATATTGTAACGCCCCGACCCCAGTTACCCAGAGTCGGTGCATTATTACATAACATTGGCATGATCACAATAGATCAAGTCTCTAAAGTCCGATTAGTTTAGTAGCCTTGGAATAACTAGATACATTCGTAAAGTTTACATTAAATCGTTAAGTGAAAACTACAATGATATCTTGTCTCCACACTCATATCCCCTTATACTATCCCTGAAGGTCACTAATAAAATTCTTCTTCACATCCTGGGAAAAATAAAACATAGAAAGGGGTGAGCTCAAATTCCCAGTAAGGATAACAATATAGCGGAAACATTCATAAATAAGCATAAACATTTAAGGTAATGTATAACTAAAAAAAGGCCTTTTAAACTTGAACTTCAGCATAATATGGAAAAAATAAAATGAAATAATGCCGTTTACTTATTCACATGGATATTTTACTAGTTGAATAATAACATGGAATATAAATAACCACTTTCATAATGATGGAATTCATAATTCAAGACTATCATAACCACGTAGCCAAGGCCTCGTGCCAAGAATACAAATAATATTTTTTCAAGGCCTCGTGCCAAGACACTAGATTGTCTCATGAGACCTACCGATTCATCGAGCATATATAGAGGACACCACCCATTACGTAATAAGTCCAATGCATTCCTCATATGAAAATCTTGAAACATAACATAAACATTCGTTTTAAAACTAGCATACTAAATGTCAATACTTTATCCACAAACCATGAATGGTATAAAAATAGCACATCCACAGTCAAACATAACTCAATTGATACAATATGGACGATTTTATTGTATCAAATTAACCTCAATCGAGAATAATGAAGTATATTGACATAGAATAAAATAATAATCAAACTATTGAGGGAAATATCCCCCATTTCCATGAAAACATTTAAAAGTCAAACTATTTGTCAAGAAGCCATTTAAAATAGATTTTTTAATCAAAGTGTTCCATACCACTTTTAAAAGTTAAAAAGGAATTTTAATTTTAAAACACTAATGTCCATATAAATAAATCCTTAAAACTATTTCTAGAATATGGACATTAATGAGAACGATTTAAAATAATAAATCTTTAAAAAATTTAAAAATGGTATTTACGTAGAGTTTCTAACCAAAAGAGAGAAACTTGAATAAAAAAAATTGAGGTAATCAAAACTTTTTAATATCATGATAATAAAGGGATTCATGATATACTATGTCAAAGTACATTATATACACCATATAAAGGTGATTTGGTGTATAACAACAAAGAAGTCTCAATGGAATGTAATTTGAGATGAAACTTCGTATAAAGACCGTATCTTTAGGTTAAGGATAAATAAATGACATAATTATGTGTGAAAAATATAAATACACATAACATGATTGGATATTTAGTGTAAATCCATCATAGGACATTCACATATATTCTTGTAAAAACAACATCAATGAATTGGATATTTAACTAAACAAATGAAGATTGAGTTAAAATTTCTCTTTTCAAGTTCATATCGATGACTTGAGAATTTATCAATGGAGTTATTATGTGTATCAAAAGTATATCCACATAAAGGGGAGTGGACATTATGACATAAGAAAATTAATTTTGATTCCACACATAATCTTGGTGTAATATAATTAATGAATTATGCATAAAGCCGAATGAGTGGAAATTGAAATTTCAAATTCCCTTATTGATTTGGTAACTTACGAAACATAAACCCATGAAAGAAGGATCATACAATGATGATGTAAAAATCCATAAATTAATTTATATTACACAATTAATACAATCATGGGCATTACACACACCACATGCAATAAATAAGTTGTGAACAATGGAAATCTCACAGAATTAAAAGTGAGATAAGAAACCCCTTACTTTGTACTTTTTCCTTGGTCGAGGGTAGGTTAGCCTCCTGTATAATGGTGAAATATTTTTTATTGAATTATAAAACGATCATATACATTAATATTATATCATATATGATCTTTTAACATTTCTTTGTTAATAATATCTTAGCATTATCGTCGTTTCGGGTGTCAACTTACTCGTTTTCTATTATATGTTTTGTTACATAAGTCATGTTTGTTATGAGTAGGTTGTATATTATTCATATACATAATGATATAAAGTCCTTAAACATTTTTTTTAATCATAAAATGAGAATTATACTTGAATGGATACGATGGGTAATGAATCTCATCGCGTTCGTGGAGATGGTAGTTCGTACGTATGCACGAGCGATAATATCTTTATTTTGATATTAATGTAATATATAATTGGATGGTATATCATATATACAGATTCATTATAATGTTATATTTAATATTTACATGAATTACACTTCATTATTAAACCCATCCAAATAATAATGTATTGAATAACAATTACACCATGACGTGGAGACGGTAGGTCATACGTACGAACATATGGTGACATGTCATTCAAAGGATGGATAGAATACTGAATATGGTTGTACCATATTTATAATAACATCACAGTATATAGAACATACTGGAGTTATTATTTTATAATGATAATAACAAAGAAAGAATAAGTTTAAGAAGAAAGGAACTTGAAAGAGGGTGGTGAAAACATTACCTCTTCTTCAGGTTTTTCCTTTTGATTTGATCAAAAGGGACCTCATGTTGGATTTATGATCAAAATAAGGCCTCTAGGTTGAAGTGAGGGAGGTTTAGAGAATAATTGGGCAGGGTTTGGCCGAACCAAATGCTTTGAAGGTGTGAAGAATTGGTTAGAAGTGGTGTCCTTTTATAAGGGGAGGAGGGTCTCTTTAGGAAAACATAAAGTATTATTTTATAATAAATTCCTATTCGGCTTATAATGGCTTCAAAGTGGATTATTGAAAGTATAAGGTGGGTATGGGTAGAAATAATTTCATCAAATAGATTTTAGACAGGTTTGGTTCATTATATTAACCTTACCTTTTAGTTTCAACTCTTAGTTAATTAGTTTGACATTTACCATGTCACTTTGTATTTTTATATTATATAGTTAATAAACATACTATATACATCCCATGGACCCCCAAGTAGTCCATTAATGATTAAACTATCATGATATAAGTCCTTTGGCCGAACCTTATATTTTTAGGAATAGAATATCAATTAATAATATAATATTAGTTTCAAAAAACCCATTTATGTCAATTTTGACACTATTCAATAATTGATTTTTATTAAAGTCTTAACAACATTATTATTTCGAATAAAATTTATTTAAGAAAAACTAACATGTAATAGTAACAAATAAAATTCGTGGATGGCATCAAAACTCTCAAATTATATTTATTTTAACTTTAATAATGCTAATTATTTGATTCTTTCATTAATAAGGAAAATACTGTATCATTATTGTCTCATAAATAAATAAATTTATTAAATGTCTAAAAATTATAAATAAAATACCATTATTTAGGAAATATTTTCATATTTATAATGAATATTTATAGTCGAAAATATAACATATATAACCCTATGTAAAAATTGTTTTGCTAAAAGATATATGCTTATGTCATTTTTGTATTTACTTTAACTTAATTAATATAAATTGTCATTATCACTTACAAGTGGATCCATGGGGTCCCAAAATCGACCCCAAGATGCCCATGGTCGGAAATGTATCAACCAATAGGGTTATGACACGTTTTAGAGTACTTTATTTTTATTATAATATTATTTTGTTACCCTTATTTATCGGATTTACCCTTCAAGCATGGTAAATAAAATATTTACCGAAGTAATTATTCAAAATGTCTAAAAATAAAAGATATCGATTTAAACAATTTGAAAATCATGATTCCAAATATTGAATCCATTTTTCTAAATTCAAAACACAGAAGTTGAAGAAGTTAATTTAAAATTAATTCCCGCTGTCAAAACAAAAAGCGTGTTTTTAAGAAATAATAACTATCAAAAGATTGACACTTGTTTATGTCCGGTTTAAATGTGAAATTACGGCCAATGACCAAAATTGAATTAAATGGTAAAACTATATTCTAAATATACTTTAAAACCACTCAAATTCATAATTTATCACTATTAATTATTTTGATTTAAAAAGTTGTTTTTAATTAAAAATTAGTGATTTTCACTATTCATCAAAAATTTATTGTTTCCGGAAAAGTACCAAAAATTAACCCTAAGCTAATTTCGATATTCCAAATCCAAAAATGAAGTCCATTTGGAATGATAAAATTTATAAAATTTCAAAATGTGGTTATTACTATTCATAAAGGTTAGTTTGATTGGTTGTGGTGTGTGTTAGAACTCGAAGTTGGGTGCAACACATGCTACTATATTATTCAAAGAGAAGCGTATAGTGGATGCTTGGGGTGTTAAATTATACCCTCCTTAAATAAATTTCCTCCATGAAATTTTTAAAATTAGGCTTGGAAATATAATGTAAAGTCCCACATCGGAAAAAGAGCCAACAAAACTATCACGTTAAAAGAAAGAAAGAGAAGTAAAAAAGGACTCCCGAGATAACCTATACTAGGATTATATGTATAAAAACATGGGTATGGATGATAAAATAAGTGTAAAGTTCTGATGGAGAGGGATATAAAACATGATCAGGAGAAAGTTAACAACAAGAAAGCCTCAAACTTGTGATGGGACAAACGGTCATTATTTTCCCAGTATGAAAAGTATACGGACAACATTTTTTTAAGTTACATTACATAAAGATGAGAAATTAATTTATGAGATTGACTATGAAAATAAAGAGATATACTTACTTATAATTATAGTTTCATTCTTTAATAAATTTCCACCACTAACTCATTTTTTTAAAAGATGAGTATTCAAGAAGACATGGTCACACTAGAAGAGATAGAATAAACTTCTATAGAATCACATGATCCATGAAGGATAAACTATATATTTACCTTGTCTTTAGAGATTGACCAAAACCAAAACGGTTAGTACAAGATCTTATGATCCCCCAAAAGGATATTCATTTATAGAAAGAAACACTAATCTTAATTTATAAAATCAATACCCCAAAGTTAAATAAATACCATTAAATAAACAATTGTCCTTAAAATCATTCAATATAGTCCAAACTAATATTGAAACCCAAAACTTAGAAGAATTTGGTTATTTAGTCTTCCATGTTAAATTGTATCTCCAAATGACATAAACTACTCTTAAAGTCACATACTTAAAATTAATTAACCTAATCACATATTCTATATTATAGGTTAATCATTTCCATAAATAACCCAAATCACTATAAATCCACAATAAAAACATAGATAAAAATCCACCATTACTCCTCAAACGAAACCCCATAGTATTCTATTTTCCTTGGGCATATAGTGTTCCCAACAAAGCAAACATCTTCCAAAATAACATTTATCACTTAATCACCAAATAATTTTCCTATACTAAGGGTATTCATTTGATAAGACATAAGAACCGAAATCAACTTATTATTGATAAATAAAATCATTTAACTAAAAATAATTAGTCACACTAACCAGGGACTTCATATAGTCCAGTGGTAGGTGATAAATAACAATCACACTTTGGTTGTGGGTTCGATTCCAACATCTTTTTCCGACGCAACGGGTTTCCACACAGTCTGTGTGTTGTCCTTTTTCAAAATCTATATTTTATAACATTACCAAAATGACATAAATTCCTCAAAATAACCATAACATAATTGTAAACAGAAATGTTATCTCATACCTTTCATTTTCATACCAAAATATAAGAACTTGTAATTTCCTCAAACCCAATGATCATATAAAACCAAGTGGTTATTTGTAACTATATCCACAAGGGAAAAGATAATACTTTCTCAATTATCATTCTCACATGGAAAACTACGGGGTTACAAATACAAGAGAAAATTATTCCAAAGTAATCCCATCAACAAGGAGAGCTAATACATTTAAACATTTCTCCAACCATTTATTTCCACATAGATTCTTCTTTGACCAAGAAAATATCCTATAGAGTAGGGAATTCACTCGGGTAATGGCCAGGCCCCCTATATTTACAGGAAATGACTGTAAATGGATTCTTGGGACCATTTTTATTTTATTTCATAGTACTCTTCATTTTTCCTTGGAAATTCATCACTTTCTGTCCTTCTTTCCCGCACGTAAATCATTTCTTTGTTCTGTTGAGACACTTTCCTGGGTGTCTCCTTCCACATTTCCTGCATGATGAAAATTTAGGATTATTTTCTCCACATTGTCCACTAATGGATCTCTTATCATTCATCACCTTTCTCTTCTTTGTTAAGTCCGGGAGTTGGTTAATATATATGTTGTGGATCATATTTTTGGAAAACTGATTTGGCATGAACATGATATCTTTTACACCTATCAAAATCCTTTTTTATTGAACATTTACACCACTTTTCCCACCTTGTAAATCATTCTCAAAGTTACTATGACTTCTTTGGACTCCATCCATTGACTAAAACCAGAAAGCATTGTGTGAGTAACAGTAATCATTAAATCATTTAGAGAATATCATGACACCATATTCTAAATTTGAAACACCTTAGGATTAACCAAGGTCATTTATTCTCATCTTATATTAAATTACTTCAAATTGGTTTGCAAAGAAACTATAAATTATCCTAAGCATATCCCCCGAGAGTGTTGTCCCCAAGAGTGTAGAAAAGCCTGTTGTCATGCACCAGTTCCCATTTGAGTCTAGCTCAAAGCGATGTTTTCGGGATTTACCTCTAGGTACATATTTTCCAGAGCCACCACTACCTGCTCATATCCAGACATGGATGTATTTCTTGGAAAACTCACAAAATCTATACAATACCAAAATTCTATGAAGTTCTTCTATACTAATCCTCAAAGTCTATATTAGGGTTACGTTCTCTAATCAGAGTTTATCTAAATCTAGTTTCCAAGGTTTGTACTAAAATTCCTCTGATACCAACGGTAATTCCCCAACCCTAGTTACCCAGAGTCGGTGCATTATTACATAACATTGGCTTGATCACAATAGATAATGTATCGAAGGACCGATTAGTTTAGTAGCCATGGAATAACTAGATACATTCGTAAAGTTTACATTATATCATAAAATGAAAACTACAATGGCATCTTGTCTCCACACACATATCCCCTTATACTATCCCTATAGGTCAATCATAAAATACTTTTTCAAATCCTAGAAAAAATAAAACATCAAAAGGGGTGAGCTCAAATGCCTATTAAGGATAAAAATATAGCGGAAAATTTCATAAATAAGCATAAACATTTAAGGAAATGTACAACTAAACCAAAAGACTTTTAAAGTTGAACTTCAACATAATATTGAAAAAATAAAATGAAATAATGCCATTTACTTATTCAAATGGATATTATACTAGTCGAATAATCACATGTAATTTCAATAACCACATTTATAATTATGTAATGCATAATTCCAGACTATCATAACCACGTAGCCAAGGCCTCGTGCCAAGACACTAGTTTGTCTCATGAGACTTACCGATGCATCGAGGAGCTATAGCAGGCTCCACCCGTCACTTAATAAGTCCAATTCATTCCTCATATGAAAAGTTTGAAACATAACACAAACATTCGTATTAAAACTAGCATACAAAATGTCAATACATTATCCAAAAACCATGAATGGTATAAAAATAGCACATCCATAGTCAAACATAACTCATTTGATACAATATGAAATATTGTATTGTATCAGATTAACCTCAATTGAGAATAATGAAAGATATTGACATAGATTAAAATAATCATCAAACTATTGAGAGAAATATCCCCATTTTTCTTGAAAACATTTAAAAGTCACACTATTTGTCAAGAATCCATTTAAAATAGATTTTTGAATCAAAGTGTCTCATACCACTTTGAAACTTTTAAAAGGAATTTTAATTTTAAAACATTAATGTCCATATAAATAAATCCATAAAACAATTTCTAAAACATGGACATTAATGAGAACGATTTAAATGAATAAATCTTTAAAACATTTAAAAATGATATTTTAGTTAGAGTTTCTAACCAAAAGTGAGAAACTTGAATAAAAATAATTGAGGTAATAAAAACTTGTTAATATAATGAGAATAAAGGGATTCATTATATACTAGTTCAAAGTACATTATATACACCATATAAAAGTGATTTGGTGTATAACAACAAAGAAGTCTCAATGGAATGTAATTTGGGATGAAACTTCGTATAAAGACCACATCCTTAGGATAAGGATAAATCAATGACATAATTATGTGTGAAAAATATAAATACACTCAAAATGATTGGATATTCAGTGTAAATCAATCAGAGGATATTCACACATATTCTTGTAAAAACAACACCAATGAATTTGATATTTAACACAACAAATGGAGATTGAGTTAAAATTACTATTATCATGTTCATATCGATGACTTGAGAATTTATCAATGGAGTGATTATGTGTATCAAAAGTATATCCACATAAAGGGGAGTGGAAATTATGACATAAGAAAATTAATAGTGATTCCACACATAATCTTGGAATAAAATTATCAATGAATTATGCATAAAGCCGAATGAGTGGAAATTGAAATTTCAAATTCCCTTATCGATTTGGTAACTAATCAAACATACACCCATGAAAGAAGGATAATAAAATGATGATGTAAATATCCAAAAATTAATGTATATTACAAAATGAATACAATCATGGGCAGTACACACACCACGTGCAATAAATAAGTGGTGAACAATGGAAATCTGACGGAATTAAATGTGAGATAAGAAACCCCTTACATTGTAATTTTTCCTTGGTCGAGGGTAGGATAGCCTCCTGTATAATGGTGAAATAATTTTTATTGAATTATAAAGGGATAATATACATTAATATGATATCATATATGATCTTTTAACATTGATTTGTTAATAGTATCTTAGTATTATCGTCGTTTCGGGTGTTTACTTACTCGTTTTATTTTATATGTTTTGTTACATAAGTCGTGTTTGTTATGTGTAGGTTGTATCTTATTAATATACAGAATTATATCAAGTCCTTAAACATTATTTTTAATCATAAAATGATAATTATACTTGAATGGACACGATGGGGAATGAATCTCATCGCGTTCATGGAGACGGTAGTCCGTACGTACGCATGAGCGATAATATATTTCTTTTGATACTAAAATAATATATAATTGGATGTTATATCATATATACAGAATCATTATAATGTAATATTTTTTATTTACATTAATTACACATAATTATTATACCCATCCAAATAATAATGTATTGAATAACAATTACACCACGACGTGGAGACGGTAGGCAGTACGTACGCACGTATGTTGACATGTCATTCAAAGGATGGATAGAATACTGAATATGGTTGTACCATATTTATAATAAAATCACAGTATATAGAAGATACTGTATTTACTATTTTAGAATGTAAATAACAAAGAAATAAGAAGTTGAAGAAGAAAGGAACTTGAAGGAGGGTGGTGAAAACATTACCTCTTCTTCGGGTTCTTTTTTTTGATTTGGTCAAAAGGGATCCTTATGTGGGCTTTCTAATCAAACTAAGGCCTCTAGGATGAAGTGAGGGAAGTTGATAGAATAATTGAGTAGGGGATGTCTGAGGAAAAATGCTTTTATGGTGTGAAGAATTAGTTATAATTGGTGTCCTTTTATAAGGGGGGGAGGGCTCTTTTGAAAAAACATAGAGTATTATTTTATAATAAATTCATATTCGGTTTATAATAGCTCCAACATGGATTATTCAAGGTATAAGGTGGATATGGGTCTACATAATTTCAGCCAATATATTTTAGACAGGTTTGTGTCATTATATTAACCTTACCTTTTAGTTTTAACTCTTAGTTAATTAGTTTGACATTTACCATGTCACTTTGTATTTTTATATTATATAGTTAATAAACATACTATATACATCCAAGAGACCCCAAAGTGGTCCATTAATGATACATCTATCATGATATAAGTCCTTTTGCTGAACCTTAGATTTTTATAAATATAATATCAATTATTAATATAATTTTTTTATAAACTCATTTATGTCAATTTTGACACAATTCAATAATTTATTTTTGATAAAGTCTTAACAAATTTATTAATTATAATAAAATTCATTTAAGAAATCCTAACATGTAATATTATCCAATAAAATATTTTTATGGCATCAAAACATTGAAATTATATTTATTTTGACTTTACTAATTATTCTATTCTTTCATTAATAAGGAAAATACTACATCAATATTGTGTCATAAATAAATTTAATTATTCAATGTCCAAAAATTATAAATAAACTATTATTATGTAGGAAATAGTTTTATCTTTATAATTAATATTTATAGTCAAAAATATAACATATATAACCATATGTAAAAATTGTTTTCCTAAACAATATATGCTTTTGTCATTTTTGAATTTACTTTAACTTAATTAATATAAAGTGTCATTATCACTTACAAGTGGATCCATGGAGTCCCAAAATCGACCAAAAGATGCCCATGGTAGGACATGTATCAACCAATAGGGTTAGGACACGTTTTAGGGTAATTTATTATTATTATAATATTATTTTGTTACCCTTATTTACCGGATTTACCCTTTAACCATGGTAAATAAAATATTTACCGAAGTAATTATTCAAAATGTCTAAAAATAAAATTTACCTATTTACACAACTTGGACATCCTGATTCCAAATATGGAATCCATTTGTCTAAATTAGAAACACAGAAGTGGCAGAAATTAATTTAAAATTAATCCCCACTATCAAAACAAAAAGCCTGTTTTTAAGAAATTATAACTATCAAAAGATTGACACTTGTTTGTGTCTGGTTTAAATGTGAAATTACATCCAATGACCAAAATTGTATTAAATTGTAAAAATATAATATAAATATTCTTTAAAACCACTCAAACTCATAATTTATCACTATTAGTTATTTCGATTTAAAATTTTGTTTTTCATTAAAATTTAGTGATTTTCACTATTCATAAAAAATTGAATGTTTTCAGAAATGTACCAAAAATTCACTCTAAGCTAATTCCGATATTCTGAATCCAAAAATGAAGTCCATTTTGAAATATAGAATGTATAAAATTTCAAAATGTGGTATTATTATTCATAACGGCTAGTTTGATTGGTGATGGTGTGTGTTAGAACTCAAAGTTGCGTACAACACACGCTACTGTATTATTCAAAGAGAAGCATATTGTGGATGCTTGGGGTGTTACAAATATACTATTCATATTCATGGACACCCTCCTTGGGATTCCCACTAGGAGTAATGTAACACCCTGAGATTTTATGAGAAATAGTTTTCTTATGTCTTCCGTTATACGCAACACCAAAGGAATCTTTCACAGCACACAATACGGACTTGGCTTGCATTACACGCAATCGCGACCTTCCTCGATAGCGTGTGTAGTACGCAATACCTGGTTTCACTAAACAAAGATATATTATTATGGAATAGACTTTATGAATAGTATTGACTACATTTTTAATTTTATAACATTATTATTCATCTTACACATTTTCTAGAATATGGTAAGAGAACAAAATAAATTTTTCAGGTAAAATAAGTATTTTTCAAAAAATGCATTTTTGCCGCCTTTTGATGGTGAACCCACATTAAATCTAGTTTTTGACATGTTTATAAGTTCAATTTGACAAAATAAATTTCTTCTTTTGAATCAGGGTATAAAAATTTACTTTCGATAAATATTTGATATTTTTCTGATAACTTTCATATTTTGATAAATAGTAAAAATATGCTAATTTTTAATTAAAAACAAATTTTTTCATTGAGATAATTTATATGGTTAAATTATAATATTTAATGGTTTTAAAGTATAAATAGAATATATTTTTACCATTTAATATAATGTATGTCATTAGCACTAATTTCACATTTAATTCATAGGTAAAAACATTTCAATCTCTGGTAATGTTTTAACTTCTAAAACCCGTTTTCTTAACAACGGGATTTATTTTAAATTAATTACTGCAACTTATATGTTTTGAATTTTGAAACATTGATTCCATATTTGGAATCAGTGGGTCCAAATTATGTTAATAGGCTACTTTTTATTTTTGGGCATTATGAATAGTAACTACGGTAAATTTTATTTACCATAGTTAAAGGTAAATCGGGTAATTAAGGGTAAATATAAGATTATAAAATTACCCTAACACCTGACAAAATCCTATTGGATGACTAAAAGTGTACCCATATCACCTAAGGGTCGGATTAGATTCATTTAATGGACTTTTTCCATGAAAATAATTTAATTATTATTAAAACCAAAGAATGTGACAACATGTCATTTTCTTAAATCTTATATGTATAATAATTTTAATTTAGTGATAAAAATAATGAAACTTCTAACATGAATAGTCTCCAGAAATCTAATACAATTATCTACATCATAGAAATTTATTTATAATTTTTAGAGATTAAATAATTATCATTAATTATGACACAATAGTTATGTTGAAATTATTTTATTAAATAAAATATCAATTAAATTGTTTTAAAAATATTAAAATAAATATTATATGAACTATTTAATGTTCTCCACCAATTTTCTAGATACATTTTACATTTTATAAATCTATTAAAGCTTTTAGTTCGAACATATCGTCTATATATATTTTATAAAAATTCAAATAAATGACTAGTGTCAAAATTGACACTATTGTTATTTTATAAAAATAACATATTATAAAATTGTTTAAAAATTACAAAAATATTTAAAAATTACAAATTAAAATTTATATGGTCGAAAATGTCATAAATCTTCAAATTATGGAAAATTCACAACACATATGTAATTATTTATAATAATTTCAAATTTAGAATATGTTTACCATAAATAAAATTAAATTGATAAAAAAGGATAAAACAAGTTGATAATGTTTAAAATAAATTCCTAACATGCCTAAATTTTATTGGTTGATGAGATTACAACCCTATGTCATCTAATCGTCAGATATGAGTCATTTTGGAAGTTTTTACGTGGGTTTGGGATTTAATATAAACTAATATTTCTTATATTTCCAAAGGTGCCCCTCTCCTCCCTTATAAAAGGGAACCTCCTCCCTCTAATCCTCACACCAATTTGAGCCTTCAATCTCAGCCAATACCTTCCCATTTAATTTAACCACTTACCTAGAAACATCTTAGATGTCCTGGTCTTCTTCAAATACCAATTGCAGTGCCCTAAGAGGAGGTCTCAAAGAGGCGCTTCAAAGAAGAGGTAATGTCCGTTACCGATTATTTCAACTTTATTCCTCCTTCCAATTCTTCTTATTTAGTTGTTTCATTATGAATTAATAACATCAGTATCACTCATATACTTATATGTTATTATAAGTATTAAACAACCCTATTTCACCCTCTATCCATCCTACGGAAAACGAAATCACAGCGCGTGCGTACGTACAGAATACCGTCTCCACGCCATTGTGTAATCTATTTTCCATCACCACCTTACTTGGATGGGTATAATGGTGAAACTAAATAACTATATATGATTATTGTAAAGTGTTATTGATTCTGAAATAGTATACATACACTCCAATACAATTCCACGATCATGGGAACAATATCATCGCTCGTGCGTACGTACGGAATACCGTCTCCACGATGTGATGCGATTCATTCTACATGATCTTCATTGCATAATGATTATATAAATGAATTGAATGAATAAATATGATATATAGTATACTAATACCATTCTGGAAATGAGGTATCTATAACCTAAAGATAAGAATAAGAATTTATTCCACAAAACATGCATAAGAACAAAAAGTAATAAACACCCGAATAACAAGTAGTAATGAAATATTACTAATAAGAAGGTGAGAATATGACCATATATGATATCATAAAAATAAGTATGATTCTGGAATAAGACAATAACATTATTTAAATCATTATACAGGAGGTTCGGACACTTACGAAGCAAATCAGACCTAAGGTAAGGGACAATCTCAATTTTTATCCGAGATTGTTTATACTTCAGAATTTTCTGGGGAATATTTATAACCCACATACATGTTTCCTCAATATGTAATATTACTCAAATCCTCCTACAATTGTTTAAATCCAATTTTACCCTTTGGAGAGTTTTTAGTAAAAGATATGAAAGGAATCTTTTGTGGTTTTTCGTACGAGGTACTTTTTGACTTATCCGACAAAAGTACGAGAAGAATGTTTTTTTAACTTATACGGAATGAATGGATTTTTAAAAAATTATTTCCAAGAAGCTTCCTTTACAAGTTTTCATGTTTATTTTTAATTAACTTCTTTTAGTTTACGATTGTATGACATGTTAAGAAAGGAAAAATGTTTTTGAAGTAGAAATGATATTTTCCTCAAGAATGGAGTTCAAGGGTTTTATCAAAATTATTTTCCATCTAAGATAATATAGGGTTCTGTTTCTATCCCTATTATTACATTGATTTTATTATGTTGTGATGGAAATATTTTTATGATGTCACGATGTTTAAGATTCCCATTTTTATTACATGAGTTATGCTATGATGTACGGTTTATGATTTTGTGGCACACATAAGAATGGTATCATTATGAGATGGGTGGGACCTATATCTCCATACAATGCATTGGGTAAAAATTTTATATCTCATGAGATAGACATGGCTGGAAAGGCAGGTTAAACCGGTTCAGTGAAACAGGACTGAAATGAGGAGTGAACTCGGTTCAGAAATGGACTTTGTCTACTAAGATAGTCTTGGAAATGAGTCTTGACTACTAAGAAATGATTTTCTATAATTATGTGTGTATCCCACAAAGCATCATGTTTTAAGTTTTGATTATTATGATTAAATTTCACTTCTATGATTTATCCCAGGTTATGATCTCTTTTACAGGATAATATTTTCAAAATGTTATGTTCTTATAAATATGATATGTTTGATATTTCTTTTGTTTACCATTACTGAGCATTTGAGCTCACCCATTTGTATGTTTTCTTTTCCCCAGGTCAGGAAGAAGGATATTAAGTAGGATATGCCAAAAAGGGACTCTAGATATGATGAAATAAATGGGAGACAATGTAGATGATTTATGAACCAGTTGTTTATGTTTCCCAGTTTCTAAAGACACTATACCTATATGGTCCTTTCATGGTTTTGTTATATGTTGTAATAAGTGTACTTCAATTTTTAAGTAACAACCATGTATGTAAAGTATGAGTCATTATAGTTGGTATTAGAGGAAAGGTATAGTCAACCTTTGGAAACTCGGATGTGAAAGCCTTAGTAAGAAACCTAAGGATATGTCTAAGCATAGAACACAATCATAGTGTTTTAGAAACGGCCATGAACAACCTATGATAAGACCTTAAGTGGGAAATTTTATTCTTGATTATGTAGTTTTCCAATTATAATTAGTGTTTCTCACACAATTCTTCTTGGTTTTAGTCAATGGCTGGAACCCGAAGAAATCGTGTTAATGCGAAATGCGACGGGAAATGCAATGATTGTCCCCCTAAGCAACCAAATGTTATGGGAGATGGAATGAAAAATCTTGTAGTCATGCTCACACAACATTCTCAAGCTATGAATCATATAGGACATCCAAATGAGCAAAGGAAGGAGCAAAATTCTGTCGAATCTTTCATGAGGCAGCGTCTACCTTCATTCAATGGGTCTTCTAATCCATTAGTGGCTGAACAATGGATCAGTACCACTGAAAAGATATTTCCAGTTCCTCAATGTTCTGAACATGATAAAGTCATCTTAGCATTGTATCATTTGGAAGGTGATGCTGATTAATGGTGGAATCTTATTAGGAATATGAGGCAAAGGGATAAAATTGAGTCCTTGGAATGGGATGAGTTCAAGAACTTATTTTTCAATAAGTATTTCCCTCGTATCCTTCGAACAAAGATGGAGAAAGTGTTTCTTGAACTGAAGCAAAAGGATGATGAATCCATTGGTACCTAAAAAGAAAATTTTACAATACTTGCAAGGTATGATTTCAGAATTATTATCCAACCTGAGAGTAAGATCGATCGATTATTTAGTGGCTTAAAACCAAGTCTTCGAAGGGCGTTAGCCATAAGGGACTTCAATAGCTATGAGGAAATTGTTCGATGTGCTCTCAAGGTTGAGATGGATATTGGTGTAACCCATCAGTCACATGGGTTTGATAAGAAGAGGAAAATGGAATTCAAAGGAAAATTTAAGGACCACACTGAAAAGAAGATGGGTTTTCCCTTATGCTCAAAGTGTGGAAAGAAACATGGAGTAAATTGTCTTAAGGGGACAAGAAAATGTTATAAGTGTGGAAAACAAGGTCATCGGTGAATTGAATGTCGAAATAATGGGAAGAAGATGTCTAATGATGCAAACAAAAGAAGGGATACACAGAATGAACCTAATACACTTCAATGTTTCAATTACAAGGAGATGGGGCATTATGCCAATCAATGCCCAAATCTAAGGCTTGATGATGATGATCGACGTCAACAAACTCTTAAGGCCAAAGACAAAGGAAAGTCACATGAAATTACTATCGGTGATGTGGAGTACGACAACGAAGTGGTGAGAGGTACACTTACCATCCACTCTAAAGTAGAAAATTTTTTATTTGATTCTGGATTAACCCACTATTTTATTTCTGAAGAATTTTCTAAGGGTATCTTCATATTACCTCAACAATTAGATGTTGAGTTGGCTGTGACAAATCCTAATGGAACAACAGTCGCATCAAAAGTTTACAATTCTTCTCTGATTGAAGTTTGTGGGAAAGCTCTTCCTGCAAATCTTGTGATCCTTCCTATAGTGGAATTTTATGTGATTCTTGGCATGGATTGTCTTTCTCTATATGGAGCTCATATCAATTTCCAAATAAGGGAAGTCATATTTCATATTCCAGATCAATATATGATCGTCTATCGATGCCAGGATGAACATAACCTTCCAGTGGAAATTTCTTCCATCTTATGGGTCTTGATTCCACTAAATGAGGGTTATTTATCTCAAACGGTTGGAGAGAAACTCTCGATTAATAATATTCCCATTGTATAGGAATTTGATGATGTCTTTCCAGAGGAATTTCTAGGTCTTCCACCAAATCGCGAAGTTAAGTTTTCAATAGAACTTGTACCGGGTGCTTTTCCTATTTCAAAGACACCGTATAGAATGACCCCAATTGAGTTGCAGGAATTGAAGAAGAAACTCCAAGAGAATCTTGATAAAGGATTCATATGCCCTAGTGCGTCACCTTGGGGAGCAACTGTTCTGTTTGTTAAGAAGAAATATTGATGAATGAGACTCTGCATTGATTATCGAGAACTTAACAAGATCACTATCAAGAACAAATATCCTCTCCCACACATTGATGACCTATTTGACCAACTACGCGGAGCTCAATACTTTTCCAAGATTGATCTTCGTTCAGGGAATCATTAATTAAGGGTCAAAAGGGAGGATATAACAAAAACATCTTTCCATACAAGGTATGGACGCTATGAATTTATAGTGATGCCATTTGGTCTTACTAATTCCCCTTCTATCTTCATGGATCTGATGAATAGAGGCTTTAGAGACTATCTTGATCATTTTGTGGTAGTCTTTATAGATGATATTCTTGTCTATTCAAAGAGCAATGAAGAACATGAAGATCACTTGAGAATTGTATTAAAGACCCTAATAAAGGAGAAGCTTTATGCCAAATTTACCAAGTGTAAATTTTGGCTTCATAAAGTTTCATTTTTGGGTCACATAATCTCAAAAGAGGAGATATATTTGGATCCAGCAAAAACAGAGGTTATCGAAAGATGGTTGAGACCAACAACAGTAACCGAGATCCGATGTTTTCTTAGTTTGGATGGATATTATCGACGTTTTGTGAAATATTTTTCAAGGTTATCTAACCCACTCCCCAAGTTGACTCGAAAAGGAGTTAAGTTTGTTTGGACGAAGGAATGTGAAGAAACTTTCAAAGAGCTAAAAAGAAGGTTATCCAGTGCACCTGTGCTCACACTGCCTTGCAGTGGAGAAAGGTTTGTGATCTACAGTGATGCATCCAAGACGGGACTGGGATGTGTTCTCATGCAAAATGATATAGTGATAGATTATGCCTCACGACAGTTGAAAATCCATGAGAAAAATTACCCATCTCATGATTTGGAGTTAGTTGCGGTAATCTTTGCATTAAAGATTTGGAGGCATTACCTTTATGGTGAAAGGTGTGATATTTATACTGATCATAAAAGTTTAAAGTATGTTTTCACACAAAAGGAGCTGAATATGAATCAAATAAGATTGTTGGAGCTGATTAAGGATTACGAATGCTGAATTCATTACCACCTTGGGAAAGCAAACAAGGTGGCAGATGCCTTAAGTCGACAAGACCATGCTAGCTTATCCATAATGAGGATCATAAAAGATCCAATATTTATGGATTTACAAAGGATGGATCTTGGAATTTTAATGGAAGGGGATAAATCTTATCTTTCTCAAATGAATGTTCAACCATCAATACATGTTAGGCACAGAAACAAGATGTCGAGTTACAAAAGAAGGTGAGAAATGTTCCTGAATTCAACCTTGATTGTGATGGGATAATAAGGTTCAGGAATCGGGTTTGTGTTCCTCCCATCCCAGAATTAAATAAGGGGCGACTGGATGAGGCTCATAGTTCATCATTCTCTATTCATCCTGGAAGCACGAAGATGTATAGGGACCTAAAAGAGTACTTCTGGTTGGATGGAATGAAAAGAGATGTTGGTGAATATGTCTCTCGATGCTTGTTTTGTCAGCAAGTTAAAGCTGATAGACAAAAGTCTAAGGGGATGTTACAACCATTACCCATACCATAATGGAAATGGTAAAACATCACTATGGACTTTGTCATTGGACTTCCTAAAACATCCAAAGGTAATAATGTTATCTGGGTCATAGTTGATCGTCTTACAAAGTCTGCACACTTCATTGCTATTAGATAATATTTCTCTCTAGATCATCTTTCCAGGATATATGTAAAGTAAGTGGTAAGATTTCATGGAGTACCACTTTATATTATATCTGATCGGGATCTGAGGTTTACCTCAAATTTCTGGTGAAGTCTTCAGCATACTCTGGATACATAGTTGAGTTTCAGCACTGCTTATTATCCTCAAACAGACGGTCAGTCTGAGAGGACAATTCAAACTCTAGAAGATATGTTGAGATCTTGCTCTAAAGATTTCAAAGGTGGTTGGGATCAACACCTACCTTTGGTGGAATTTTCTTATAATAATAGCTTTCACTCTGGTATTCAGATGGCTCCTTATGAATCTCTCTATGGAAAGAAATGCAGGACTCCAACTTACTCGGATGAAGTTGGGGAAAGAAAGCTATTAGGACCTGATCTTGTTGATGAAATGGAAGAAAATGTCAGATCTATTCAGCAACACATAAGAGTATCTCAGAGTCGACAGAAAAGTAATGCCGACAACCGAAGAAAAGACCTAGAATTTGAAGTGGGTGATAAAGTGTTCTCATGAATATCTCCCTGGAAGAGGGTCATCAGATTTGGAAAGAAGGGAAAGTTGAGCCCTAGACATATCGGTCCTTTTGAAATTCTGGATCGTTTTGGGAAGGTAGCTTACCGATTGGCGCTTCCACCGAATCTATCTCAAGTTCATGATGTGTTCCATGTATCTCTCCTGAGAAAGTACATACCTGATCCTTCACATGTACTCAGCTCAGAATTTGTACCAGTGGAGCAAGATCTTTCTTATGAAGAACAACTAATAGAGATTCTGGATCGTAGCGAAAAAGTCCTACGGAACAAGACCACTCGCTTGGTGAATGTTTTATGGAGGAACCACCAATTAGAAGAAGCTACATGGGAACTTGAGGGTATAATGAGGGAGAGGTATCCTCATCTGTTTGTAATGAAGTAACGAATTTTGAGGGCAAAATTCATTTTAAGGGGGGTAGAATGTAACACCCTGATATTTTATGCGAAATGATTTTTTTATGTCTTATGTTATACGCAACACCAAAGGAATCTTTCACAGCACACAATACGGACTTGGCTTGCATTACACGCAATCGCGAACTTCCTTGATAGCGTGTGTAGTACGCAATATCGGGTTTCACTAAACAACGATATATTATTATGGACTAGCCGTTATGAATAGTATTAACTACATTTCGAATTTTATAAAATTATTATTCATCTTACACATTTTCTAGAATATGGTAAGGGAACAAAATAAAATTTTTCGGTAAAATAAGTATTTTCCAAAAAATGCAGTTTTGCCGCCTTTTGATGGCGCACCCACATTAAATCTAGTTTTTGACATGTTTATAAGTTCAATTTTCCAAAATAAAATTCTTCTTTTGAATCAGGGTATAAAAATTTACTTTGGATAAATTTTTGATACTTTTCTAATAACTTTCATATTTTGATGAATAGTAAAAATACGCTAATTTTTAATTAAAAATAACTTTTTTCATTGAGATAATTTATATGGTTAAATTATAATATTGAATGGTTTTAAAGTATAAATAGAATATATTTTTACCATTTAATATAATGTATGTCATTAGCACTAATTTCACATTGAATTCATAGGTAAAAACATTTCAATCTTTGGCAATGTTTTAACTTCTAAAACCCGTTTTCTTAACAACGAGATTTATTTTAAATTAATTACTGCAACTTATATGTTTTGAATTTTGAAAAATGGATTCCATATTTGGAATCAGTGGGTCCAAATTATGTTAATAGGCTACTGTTTATTTTTGGACATTATGAATAGTAACTACGGTAGATTTTATTAACTATAGTTAAAGGTAAATCGGGTAATTAAGGGTAAATATAAGATTATAAAATTACCCTAACACCTGCCAAAATCCTATTGGATGACTAAAAGTCGACCCATATCACCTAAGGGTCGGATTAGATCCATTTAATGGACTTTTTTCCATGAAAATAATTTAATTATTATTAAAATCAAAGAATGTAACAACATGTCACTTTCTTAAATCTTATAAGTATAATAATTTTAATTTAGTGATAAACATAATGAAACTTAGAACATGAATAGTCTCCAGAAATCTAATACAATTATCTACATCATAAGAATTTATTTATAACTTTTAGGGATTAAATAATTATAATTAATTATGACACAATAGTGATGTTAAAATTATTTTATTAATTAAAATATTAAATAAATGGTTTTAAAAATATTAAAATAAATATTATATGAACTATTTAATGTGCTCCACTAATTTTCTAGATACATATGACATTTTATGAATCTATTAAAGCTGTTAGTTTTAACATATATTCAGTACCTATTTTATTTAAATTCAAATAAATGAATAGTGTCAAAATTGACACTATTGTTATTTAATAAAAATAACATATTATAAAATTGTTTAAAAATCACAAAAATATTTAAAAATTAAAAATTATAATTTATATGGTCTAAAAAGTCATAAAGTGTGAAAGTATGGAAAATTCACAACACATATGTAATTATTTATAATAATTTAAAATTTAGAATATTTTTACCATAGATAAAATTAAATTGATAAATAAGGATAAATCAAGTTGATAATGTTTAAAATAAATTCCTAAAATTTCTAAATTTTATTGGTTGATGCGATTACAACCCTATATCATCTAATATTCGGATATGAGTCATTTGGGAAGTTTTTATATGGGGTTGGTATTTAATATAAACTATTATTTCTTATATTTACAAAGGTGCCCCTCTCCTCCCTTATAAAAGGGCACCTCCTCCCTCTCCTCCTCACACCAATTTGAGCCTTTAAGCTCATCCAATACCTGTCATTTCACTTCCCCACTTCCCTAGAAACATCCTAGAGGTCCTGGTCTTCTTTAAAGACCATTTTTAGTTCCATAAGAGGAGGTCTCAAAGAGGCGCTTCAAAGAATAGGTAATGTCCGTTACCGATTCTTTCAACTTTATTCCTTCTTCCACTTCTTCTTCTTTAGTTTTTTCCATTATGAATTAATAACATCAATATCACTCATATAATGATATGTAATTATAAGTATGAAACAATCCTATTTCACCATCTATCCATCCTACGGAAAACAAAATCACCGCGCGTGCGTACGTACGGAATACCGTCTCCACGCCGTGGTGTAATCTATTTTCAATCACCACCTTACTTGTATGGGTATAATGGTGAAAATAAATAACTATATATGATTATTGTAAAGTGGTATTGATTCTGAAATATTATACATACACTCCAATACAATTCCACGATCATGGGAACGATATCATCGCTCGTGCGTACGTACGGAATACCGTCTCCACGATGTGATGCGATTCATTCTACATGATCTTCAGTGAATAATGATTATATAAATGAATTGAATGAATAAATATGATATATAGTACACTAAAACCATTATGAAAATGAGGTATCTACAACCTAAAGAGAAGAATAAGAATTTATTCGACAAAACACGCATAAGAACAAAAAGTAATAAACACCCGAATAACAAGTAGTAATGAAATATTACTAATAATAAGCTAAGAATATGACCATATATGATATCATAACAATATGTATGATTCTGGAATAAGTCAATAACATTATTTAAATCATTATACAGGAGATTCAGACACTTACAAAGCAAATCGGACCTATGGTAAGGGACAATCTCACAATCTCGATTTTTATCCGAGATTGTTTATATTTCAAAATTTACTGGGGAATATTTATCATCCACATCCATGTTTCCTCAATATGTAATATTATTCACATCCTCCTACAATTTTTTAAATCCAATTTTACCCTTCTTTGAGTTTTTAGTAAAAGATATGAAAGTAATCTTTTGTCGTTTTTCGTATGAGGTACTTTTTGACTTATCCGACAAAAGCACGAGAAGAATGTTTTTTTAACTTATATGGAATGAATGGATTTTTAAAACATTATTTCCTAGAATCTTCCTTTACAAGTTTTCAAGATTATTTTTAATCAACTTATTTTAGTTTAAGATTGTATGACATGTTAAGAATGGAAAAATGTTTTTGAAGTATAAAGGATATTTTCCTCAAGAATGGAGTTCAAGAGTTTTATCAAAATTATTTTCCATCTAAGATAATATAGGGTTCTGTTTATATCCCTATTATTACATTGATTTGATTTTGTTGTGATGGAAATATTTTTATGATGTCACGATGTTTAAGATTCCCATTTTTATTACATGGGTTATGGTATGATGTACAGTTTATGATTTTGTGGCATACATAAGAATGGTATCATTATGAGATGGGTGGGACCTAAATCTCCCTCCAATGCATTGGGTAAAGATTTTATATCTCATGAGATAGACATGTCTGGAACGGCAGGTTAAACCGGTTTAGTGAAACAGGACTCAAACGATGAGTGAACTCGGTTCAGAAATGGACTTTGTCCACCAAGATAGCCTTGGCAATGAGTCTTGACTACTAAGAAATGACTTTCTATGATTATGTGTGTATGACACAAAGCTTCGTGTTTTAAGTTATGATTATTGGGATTACATTTCACTTCTATGATTTATCCCATGTTATGATCTCTTTTACATGATAATATTTTCAAAGTTTTGTGTTCTTATAAATATGATATGTTTGATATTTCTTTTGTTTACCCTTACTGAGCATTTGAGCTCACCCTTTTGTATGTTTTCTTTTCCCCAGGTCAAGAAGAAGGATATTAAGTAGGATATTCCAAAAAGGGACTCTAGATATGATGAAATAAATGGGAGACAACATAGATGATTTATGAACCAGTTGTTTATGTTTCCCAGTTTCTAAAGACACTATACCTATATAGTCCTTTCATGGTTTTGTTATATGTTTTAATAATTGTACTTAAATTTTGAAGAAACAACCATGCATGTAAAGTATGAGTCGTTATAAGTAAGTCCCAATATCGATCTCCTTAGGTCGTCTAAGTGTGTAAGACCCACAACATAACCCTCATGGTCATACCTCTCATGACATGATCGTCATGTCTAATGCTACCCCTTCTTTATCACATTAAGAATAACTCATGTGGGATAAGAAAAGGAGTCAAACATGAAATCGTATTTGGGTAACTAACCATGTGTTAGCCCCAAACTATGGAACTATGTAGAATTTGATCCCTACCTCCTTGGAAGGTTATGTAGGAAGCCTCCTTGAGGTTCAATCCCATCACCCATATGTCCCAACCAGTTCACATCAGTTCACCGATGTCTGACATGATGATAAAATATATTCTTGAACTATGTGGGTTTTGATCCCTACCTTTTAAAAAGGGTGTGTAGAACTCCTCGATGAGGTTAAACCCAACCAATGGTAAACTTTAGTGCTCCCCCTAGGTAAGTAACCTCCTGATGTGACATCATCCCTTTTGGGACACATCTTCTAGATCCACCTCCATGAGGTGTTCTGATCCACCCAGGAAGCTAACCATGCATAAGACCCGCCCTTGATCCATACTCATCCAACAAAGAGTTTCCCTCTTACGATGGGATTATAACCATGTGCAAACCTCATCATGTCTCTTGGTCACTTTCCTTTGTGTAAACCATGATTTTATTCCCTATTCCGAACTACATGGACATTGATTCCCTATTTCTGCGATATGCATTAAGCCTCCATGATGTTCAATCCCATCATTTATGTCTTGTTATTATCTCTCCCCTAGACACTTTTTTTGGGAAGATCATGCCCCAACCCAAGGTTCCATTTATGTTGTTTCCCATCCATGTGTCCATTCTTAGGATCCACCTCCTCACGTGACTCATCACTCATCTCAAAACTACATTGAATTTGATATTGGCCTCCCAGTCATGGTACGTAGTAAACTTACCTAATTTTCAATCATGACACTGTCATCTTCACATCGATTTTACCACATTAATCTCTCCACTTCATTAAATCATCCATCATCCATCCTGATTATTATCTAGTCTGCCACATCCTAGGGGGATCACGTGATTTACCAAGGTAGCTAACAATGCATAAGCCCCAGTTATCTACTCCATCACTTCACCCTTATCAAGGTGGGGTCACATCATCCACCCAGGTAGTATTAGTATGTAAAGCCCAAATCACCCCTTCAAACTATGTGTGTTTTGATCAATTTCTTCTACACATGGTACATAGGACACATCTCAATGGTTCAATCCCATCCAATGTTAAACCTTAGTGTCCCCCTCATTGGGGTACACCTAATTGATACACCCTTAGTGGTGTCTGGATCATCATTCATAGTGTGAGATATTTACACTTTAGGACATGCCACCCATGGTCCTTTCTCATTGGGAATTTTGATCCATCTATTTGGTAAATATTCCATTGGCTTCTCCCCCCTGGGACATACCCATCTAGT
Source organism: Viscum album (assembly GCA_963277665.1). Lineage (NCBI taxonomy): Eukaryota > Viridiplantae > Streptophyta > Magnoliopsida > Santalales > Viscaceae > Viscum > Viscum album. The sequence continues at coordinate 1,344,223,922 of OY728148.1, read as the reverse complement.
CCACTTTTATCAAGGGTTTGATTAGTCCGATCCATCTCTGATGGATTTTAAACTCACAACATACACCTTATTAAACATGAGAATCCAAGAAAAACCTCTGAGACATGACTCTGGAATAAGATACCTAACGATCACCATGGGAAGCCTCGATTTTTCCCTTCCCTTGTGAATCACTCTAATGAGGAAGAATCAAGTTTTCTAGTGTTTTAGTGTCAAGACATGCCACAGATGCCTCACTATGACTACTCTCCTACCTAAAGGTTTCTTTTCCGACATGTTCCATTAAAATTTCATGGAAGAAGCAGCATGATTAACTATAATCCACAAAGATATGGCTTCAGGAATGAGTTTCATGAGTAATGTATTAATCTATGAGAGTGACCCTGACTAGGTGACGAGTCAGAGGAGGAATCCACAGATGGAAGAGCCAAAGTATCATCATCCCATTTTGATGGAGGAGAAAATATTATTGATGAATTTGTGGATGCAAAAAAACCCTAGGAAACTAGGAATGTGGGGGTACAGTGAGACTATTATCGGACACGTCAACAAGTGTACGGTGGGTGCACCCTGGTAGAAAGGGTCCGAAACAAACATCTAGAAATGATCTCATTTACACTCTTTGGATATTACATCACTACTTAAGGTTCATGTTCAGTTTATCAATTGTATTCTAATGAAATGATAACATCAAAATAATTAATGATTGACTATGAGATGTCTATAATGAGTGGGACTCAAATTAGAAAAAAATCCCATGTATTTGTTTAAATAATTAATTATATATTATGTGTGATTATCCTATAAAAGATTTCGAGACCATTTTTACAAGTTTAGGTGGAATAATATTTAACTTTCATCAATACCCACATCACCCACTATGCCTCAGAGGCTTCAAGATGTATCAAAGAGATAAAACTAATTTTATAGTTATAATTATTATTTAATTTATTAAAATTAATTTTAAAAATCTAGTTCGTGCTAAAATGATCAATACATTATGTGAAAGAAAGTTTTGATGATAAAAAAGAATCAAATAATTCTTGTTTCAAATTAGAGAGAAAAAATTTTATTTTATTTCATTATTTATTTTATTATGTTCAAATATAATTTTTAAAATAAATAATATAAATTCATGTTGTTTTTACTGGATTAAAGTGGGTTTAAATTAGAATTGAACTTAATGATTTTATTATATATATAATTAATTGTATATATATGTTATATTTATTATTCATATATATATATATATATATATAATTTTATATATGGAAATATATATATTATGATATATATAAATAATAAATTTTAATTAAAAAATGTTAATTCAATTATGGGGAATAAAGGGTGTGATCCCCCCTTTACCCTCTTCATTATTGGTTAAACCCCATAAAGGTGGTCAAACATTGAATATAGTAAACCAAATTTAAAACCCAATTTTGGGGGCATAATGTACCACCCAACTTTGTTGATGAAAATATCCCACTTTAGGGGGAGTTTATTTAAGAAAATGTAAAAAAGGGGTGGCACTATGACAATCATACCAACCCATCACCTTTAACATATATATAATAATAATATATATTTTTTATTTTATAAATATTAAATGAATATAAATATACTGTTTATATATATTATATGTTATATATGTATTAAAATAAAACATATCCCTAAAATTAGATAAATAAATTTCAACTGATTTTAAGTGGACACTGGATTTATAACTAAAACAAAGAACATAATTAAATTTAATTTATTAATATAAATTAATTTAAAAAAATAATGGCCATAGATATTTATTTAATGATTTAGTAGACTTCAATATTTTCTTCATACGGACTCGTTCTGATTTGAGACAGACCTTTGTTTTTTAGGTACTTATTTAATCAATTTGACTCTCCATTGGTATAATTTTATTATATTTACTATATTAAAGAATTTAAATAATTTTATTTGGTATTTATATTCTCTAAAAAACATTTATAAAGGAAATAGATCCAACATTTGAATATAAATAAATGTAATACATTGATCCCAAGTTCCCATTGCCTGCATGTGAGTATACCTAAGTTATGGTTGATTACACAATTGTGTGATTTGAGATATAATATGGCATTGAACCAAAACATATCAATGCATTGGATGGCGATTGGGTCAAAAAATTCATGTCATTACATGGATTAATTAATTCCAATAATATCTCAATTTACCCATTTTCCACGGAATGGATTATTTATAAGATCACACCTCATAGTAATGTCTTAGTTTTTTTATTTTTTATTATTTTGTAAATGAATGTTAATATGTAGTAACATAGTACCAGTAAACACGAATGAATTTATAAAATAAATAAATTTGTAATAAATGATTTTATTTTTCATGTAAATATTTTCAAATAGCTCACTTATTATAAAGATGAAAAATAATATCATATTTCATTAATGATATAAATAAATTTAGAAATATATAAATTATTTGATCAAACATGGATAATTATTTATATATTTTTCTTATAAATATTAATAATCATGTGGAAAATAAAATATAGATAGTTTCATATTTGTTAAGAAAACCCTAAAAAGAAATATTTATCCACTTATCTACTTCCATTAACTTAGTTAGCATGAAACCATAGATCAATTTGTCAGTTATTCCATAGTTAGGGGAACTTCAAATTATCGAGGGGTCTTAATAAATTTAATGTCCAAATATAACCAAACAATTATTGTGATTATTGAACATATTTTTCTTAATATAATTTGGTGGTATGTGTCGAGGAAATTGTGTTATTGTATCTCATGATTGGGGAGTCTACTCAGTAGATCAACAAGATGTGAGATAATACAATTGGCCAGAGTGGAAACTAATAAGACTACCTTTGAGTAATTTTATAACCATAGTCTGGGTAATGATAAGGGTAATATGGATCCTTGTAAATAAAATATCCTAGAGACTATATTCTAATATAATGGTGACAAATATTTTAATTAGATAAAATAGTTTATGCGCATAATTATTCACTAAATAAAAATTTCATTAAATTATTATTATAGATAAAGAACAAAAAAATTACTTTCTAGAAGAAAAATGGAATGTAATGTCATAAAATAAATATGATAAATATTGGGAAACAGATATAAACTCACTCGTAAAAATCCCAATATTGGTATAAATGCTTGAGCATAGATCTATACTACGAGAATAAATTGTATGTACTAAAGTCCATACTACCTAAGGATCCACCTCGTGAAAAAAGTGAGTGCGCAAAAAATACATGATAAATTTTCATGGGAAGGTTTAATAATTAAAAAAATGAGATATAATTAAACTAAACAATTTTATGTTGGAATAAGAAATTATGGTTGGTACTCATCTACTCAAGATGAAATAATTACGTGATCGTATGGTGATTCAAACATTTCATTTGTTAATATTATATATTTTTATATATCTGCCCATTACATAAAATTATGATCCACACAAGAAATATAATGATTTAGTTGCTTTGGAAACATGGATACATAAACAACTAGCTCATAAAATCTATATCACCTCCCACTAAGTGAAATAAATCTACTTTCCTTCCTAATAATAACATACTTAAAACCATTATTCATATCTTGGGGAATGAAAACCTAAGAAATTGTGTTCCTAGAAACACATTAAGGGAAAAAAATATGAGATATAAATCTATGATTATACATGAGAATAATCATAAGGTTGTTAAAAAAAATGTCATAACAGAAGAATGTATAACCCAATCAATCAATGAACATTAATCATGAATCAGGTTATAAGGAATTTTCAATATAATATCATAAGACATAAAGGTGTGGAATCATTAATAATCAATAATTATCCATGGGACCATATCATAAGAATAAGACATATGTTTTATCATTCACGTAACCATATATAATCATTACCATTGTCAAGGATCTATGATAATAGAATCATACTAGATTGGGTTCACTTTCCAATCACTCATATCTATATTCAGGTTCACTCCCATAACTATTATATCAGATTGCATCCCTTACTAAACATTGTTTACTAACCATTCTTATTATTTCTATCTCATTATATGTCAATATTTACTCAATGCATTGAAGGTCTATATAATTTTTGTCCCATAAATCATATAATTAAAACCATGAATATGTATTCCAAAATATAATAAAATATTCAACATTATATGATATGATAACATATGTAAGAGAAATGGTTTTCCTAAACATTAAATCATTTTATCATAGAATAACCAAAGAAAAATATACTTGTTTCATAAATCTTCCATCATCATAATAATAATATATCCAGATAATGAATAATGATGGTATAATTGGATTATATCCAGAGTAAACCATAACCAACATCAAATTATTTTATCATATATGAAAAAAATTATAAAAAATCATTGGAATATTTCATGACATAAATAACCTTTCTATTTTGAAATAGATTATTTAAATTCACTAAAACGTATATAGTAAAACAAATATTTAAAAATAGTCATGGAAACTTGTAAATGAATCCTTAATATATTGAGTTTTCATGATGTAATTAAATTCATTTCATGTAATAATCATTAAAAAATATTCTTTTCAATATATTGGTAAAACGCACCATGTTAATAAAATGACTATAAGTCTATTTTTAGACCATTTTTAAAAAAGTCTACATGGGTAAAATTGAATTCCCAAAGTAAATTATGATAATTCAAAAAATACACATGATTTTTTTATAAACATGGATATGGAAGGAAATATTTTTCCAATTAAAGAGGAGATATAAGGATAAATATTATAAAAACCGTTTTATGAATCATTTTGAGTACCAAATAGTGAAATATTATTTTGAAACATAAAAATTCCATAAATTAAAAAGGTAAAATACAAATTAAAGAGGTTTATTTTGTATGGAATATATAATATCCACAATGGAAATTCATGAATAAACAATCCCCATTAAAATGGGATTGACACACAAATCCCTTACCACAATGTTAACTTTTGAATCATAATCCACAAGATAAAATAAATTCAAAAAAATACATGAATATAATGAAAATAAAAATATTTATGACATAAAATTTCATATGGTTTATATATACACATCAAAAATATAATATAGGTATATAACATAGAATATGTCTCAAAGATGATAATTTGGGACGATAAAACCTTACCTCAAGTATTGTCTTCCTTAAAATACATTTAAATGTCCTATATAATAAATTTATATTTATTATAAATATGTTATAGAAACTTTTTAATAAATATTTTACCAAATATGATTTCATTATAAAAAATTTTCATTATTTTTTATTAATTTTTTATTAAAACCTTTATTCTATGTGGTATCTACTTTCTTTTTGATTAATGTTTTTGTTAGATGGTTATAATACTTGCACTTTGGTAATGGTTTCATAATCTATAAAATCTTATTCATGAAATATGTGTCATATTTATTCATTGTATACAATTTTATAATTATTTATAAAACCTAGTGATGAAAATGAATTATAACAATTCATGGAGATGATAATATGTACGTAAAAATGATTGATGATTCCTCTTCTTGATAGTTCAAAAAAATGAAAGGTAAATAATAATTAAATATTATTGGATTATTATTATATAGTAAAAATATGATATACTCATTTAATTAATCATTATTACTATACATTTAATAAAAAAATTATAAACACATCGCTTTTTGTAGGTTACAGTCTCTATGTGCGCATGAGCGACATTAACAATTTCCAACAGATGGAATGGTTATAAGGAAGATATAGTAATATAATTCAAGATTAATAATGATGTCATAAATATAATATAAAATTATTAAATCCATCAAAATAACCAAAAATTAAATATGGTGATGGAAAATGATTCGTATTCCTACATGGAGGTTGTAGTCCACACAAACATAGGAGTGATAGTTTCATTTCCTATTTTTTAGAAAATTTGGTGGATAATAGTTGTTCTATAATAATAAAAACATTTAAGAATATTTATTATATTGAAGATATTATTTTATGATCAATACCATATATTTATAGGATGTATAAGAAGATATACATTAAATGTGGTTTGGTTGGTTGATTAATTCTTCTTTGGTATACCTCCATCAAATATCTTTTTATAGACCCTTGAAATATTATTTTAAGGAAACAATAACCTATAATTAATGTATATAAAATTATATAATATAATTGGGATGGTTTTGGTTAATCTATGAGTGTTAAAATGGTATGAATAAAATAATTTATGGTGTCATTTTATAAGTTATTGGAAGAACACACACAAAATATATAAAAATATTTAAATACAATAAATTATTTTTCACCAGAAATTGTCACCATGATGCTATAATTTATAATATATGATTTTTTAATTATTAAATCAATTAAACTAATATAATTTTTATAGTCTTATGTGATATTTTATAAAATATCTTATGTTTTAATCATTTTTTTAACAAATTTTATCTTGAACCGTGGTAACAACTTTTTAAATATTAATGGGTTATGTTTTTATATATAAGAAAACAATCGGAAAATAAATAGACAGGGGTTGAAATTTTAGACAATTTAAAATATTAATTTTCCACTTGATTTTTTTGTAATTTTTTATACTTAAATAAAAAATAATAAATAAAAAATACTTTTAATGTTATTTTAAAAACAATTCACTTATTTTTTCTTTAATGAAATCAAGAAAAAAATTGAATTCAAATATAATACATTACAACATTAATGATACAATATTATTAACTATAATATTATTTATTAAACATTATTGATCAAAATTCATAACTTTAGTGTTTCTAAATATTATTCAATTTTATTTTTCCTCTCCTTGCATAAGAACTATGTTAGTGTTGCATAATAATTAAACCTAATTACATAATCACTTGAAATTAGAAATAATTTATGCTAATAAAAATCATTTTATTATTAGAATAAAAAATTAGGATTCATTGACAACTTATTTTTATCCCCATGTGAGCATATAAGATAAATTTAAAAGTAAGAGTGAAATTTTGTGGTTTTTATCGCTTAAAAAATTATACATGTCAATATCAAATGAAAAAGGATCCAAGTATAACACCACAAGATTGTATGGCATGTATTTTCTAAAGTAAATTCAATTCATTCTATAGCTTAAATTTCACACAACACTGAGCTTAAATGAACACTGATATAATATTAAACATTAACATGACTATTGAAATAGTAATGTGATTATTTAGAATAGTAATGTGACCATTAGGAATAGTAATGTGAACACTAGAATAATAACATCACCTATGAGATTATAAATAAAATTTATGTATCTCATTAAATAAGATATGATATATTTATATCATATAATAAGTAAATAAATGTTTTAAAAATGATATATTTAGTGTCGATATATTTGTGGAATGTAAATATTTATTAATAATTTTATAAAATTTATAATGATTTTAAAGAATTTTTTTCATAAAATACATTCATAAATTAATATTTTGATTTATCATAATTATAGGATAATTTTTATAAGACAATAATTAATTTTTCAAAGTGTCGTAAAATCAGTTAAAATATTAAAATATTTCTTTTTCGAACAAATGCATATTTAAAAAAAAATTATCATATTTAAAAAATTATATTCATAAAATGGAATATATTTTTTAAATATAAACATTGTAAAATGGTTAGGAAGAAAATTTTGGATTTTCCTAAAATAGTTAATTATTTTGTGAATGGAGAAATAAAACAATTTACAATATTTAACATCATAAGTTAAATGCATAAATTATTTATTAATTTTTTATTGAACCACCAATTATTTATAAATAACATGAACTATTTATTATATGTAGTCACAATAATAATCACTATTTATAGTCTTGATCCAAAATAATAAACTAAAGAATTAAATAATAAAAAACCCTTCTCCTCCACTATAAATACCACCCCTTTTCTTCACATATATTAGGCCTTTTATTTTGATAATATTTTTCCCAATTACTCTCCAAAAACTATTACCTACGTATAGATCATTATTTTATCATAAAATGACCATTTTCAAGTTCTTTGAGGAGGTTCTCAAGAAGACAACACTCAAGAGGCCAAACAGTCCTTCTTTCTCTTTTAATTTTTTTTCATTTCTTATCCTTGCCTAAAATTCCTATAAAAAGTAACATGATAACTACAGTATCATATATATACTAAAATTTTATTATGTTAGTTTAATATCGATCATCAGGACTCTTGTCTTGTCCTTTTATTCTAAAAATGAAAACATTGTTTGTGAGGTGTCAATTCACCACCCTTATAGACGATGAGTTTTTCTTCATTACCGGCTTCAAGGAAATTAATAAAACCATTATTATGGTTAAATAATATTTTAGTATTAATAATATAATATTTATTATGTTCTTTAAACAACATATAGAAATAATATTAAATAAAATGATACAAGTTCGTGATGGTTGTAAAAACCACCAAAATAAATTAAAACATTTTCATTGACATTTTATCTAATGAATCATATTCATATAACTAAATGATATATGAGGCCATTTAATCTTATGTAATTTCATTAATAATAAATAATTTCACTTTTTTTGTTTTTCTTCCATTCCCATAATTATACTTAAGGGAACTGACCATAAATCCTTGAAATGAATGCTTCTAGAACAACGAAATTAAACACTATAACTCAATGAAATATCCATAACTTAACATAAAAAATTATAATAAATAAAATAGATGTTGAATAGTTAATTAATTAATTAATTAAAGAAATTTATTTTATTTTCCTTGATATTAAGTACAAGTTCATAACATTTTCAGATATGAGGTTAGGGGTTTCTCATCTCACTTTTTTCTATGTGGGATTTTCCGTATTCACAAATTATTTATTATGTGTGGTGTATTTATATTTCCATTTTATCAATAATATCATTAATATATTTATATTCATCATATTCAATGATTTGTTTTATGATTATTAATTTTATGGTAATGTGATTCGATTGATTACAAAGTGGTGAGGGATTCTCTCCAGACCTCCATTTTTTCCTTTAGGTTATGATTTATCTCTCTTTACACTAATGTATTTCTTATTTATTCTTATATAATTATTATAGATTTAGCTTTTATGTTTCAAAATTATGTATCTCTAGCAATTATGCTTTCCTAGATCGATAAATAAAAGTTTTATAATGTTCCCTTCTCAATTCCTCTCGATAAGCATGCCCGATTAAAGGGAGCTTCCCAATTTCTTACCCATTTTCAAGTACACTCCATTGAATATTTAACTATATCATTATTTTTATAAAAAACCTCATTTTATCATGAAAAAATATGTTAATTAATTTCTGATTTTTTACTAAAAATTATTCATTTTTCCTTTTTAAATACTCTTTAATATTTTCAATTAAAATACACTAAAGTGGACCATTTCTAAAGATTCTTAAACACAATTTTTACCAGTTTTATCTTTAGTTAGACATAATTTATCATGATATATTCCTATTTCCAATTATTAACCCATTATTTCATGGATATTGTTATTGTATAATCAATATACTATTTTTACATACAATGTTAACCTTGACAGTTATTTGATCAATAGGGGAAATATTGCGAAATTTGTATCTTTTATTTAATACAGATAATTGATGATAGGAAAATTATTTATTAATTGAATTTATAAACAAGGAATGATTTGTACTGGTATTACATGGTATGGTTATATTTTAACGCAATCCCTATGGGTTGGGGACCAATTAATGCAGGCCCCTCGATGCATCGTTAGTCTCATGAGACAAAATCAGTTGGCGACAAACCCTTTGTGTTTATTTACAAGAGTAATCACACGGGTTTCTACCCACATATATAAACCCTATTCTGAAATTTATTTATGGTATAATGGTTCATGTAATAGATACATTATGTCCAATAATTAATCATTTCCTGTATTTAGAATTCAATTATTATTTTCCAGAAGATTTTCACTATGACAAAACCTATGGATACGTTTTCATTATCTATTTATTGATTGGAATTTCATTTTTAGTTATTTAACATTACATATTGATTATTACTTATTGATTACTCTTTACCTATTATTTATTCATGTTTCGGTTGTATGTAACCGATATCAAGCATTTGAGATCACCTTTTTTTGTTTTCCTTCCACAGGTTATGTAGATGAAATATTTGAATAAGTGTCATAGAAAAAATTTACTTTCATTGTTATGTTCTATGATTAATTACCTATGTAATAAGGTAACAATTTATTTATCTAGTTCTTCAAGACTACTAAATTGATCAATCCATGTGGATTTAATCTCTTGTTTCTATTCCATTGTAATAAAATAACCATTGAATTTGGGTTATCAGGGTTAAAGATGTTATAGTTGGTATGAGAGAAATTTTAGTAGAAAAATTTGGAACTAAATTTATGAAAATATAGATTAGATTATATAACCCTATGATATACTTTGAGTATAAGTATAGAAAAACCTTCCAAGAAAAAAAATGTTTATGATATTATCTATGCATAAATTTTCTAATCTATGTTAATTATTTAACTAGGTTTTGTATTATATATTATATTTCACAATGATATGATATAATATAGGGTATGTTGTCATTTATAAATGCCACATAATAAAATAAATGAGAACCTCACCAATTCACATGATCTAAAGAGTAAGGAGGATAAAATCTTTTTTTGTCTTATTCCAATCATTTGAAGGGAACATGTATCCCAAAATTTCTCATCACATAATGATATAATATCATTTTCTATTGATAAAAATAAATAATTATCTAATTATTATGGATTAAGAATGAATTAATAGAACAATTGTACATCTAGGAAAATTAAGGAAAAATGAAATAAGAGAAAGATGTATTTTCCCACATGTGATAATTGTGGATAGAAACTCCCTGGTACATGCTTAAATGGAATTGTAGTTTTCTAAAACTATAGAGAGAAAGGCCATCATACTTATGATTTAAAGGGTAAAAAATGTTTACAATGTACAATGCTTTAGCTGCAAGGGGATGTGATACTATAAAAATCAATTTCTCAAGCAATAAAAGAATATACTCAAAAAGATGATAACAGATCAAAGAAAATCTTATGCTACTACCATAGAAGAAGAGGAATGATTAATATTTCTGTGTTTGGAATAAATAATTTTGAATATTTTATAAATTATACACTTTTTATAAGAATCGTGAGATATATAATGATTGAACTGAAGAACTAATTCATTAAGAAATCGGAACCATCTGATTAATTCCACCAGTAATCAATAGAAGTGATTCTATTATATGTTGGTCTTATTGAAAACATGTGACTTGGAAAAGATAACCTTAAATATGTTCTTTATGTTTAGATAATAATAAATAATTGTTTATGAGATATTATTGGTGACCATGATGTTTTCTAGTGATCTTATGGTTTATGTTATGTTGGAATTCTTAAATGTTTGGATTAGAGGAATATATTCAAGAACCTGATATTTTTTTTAGAAACATGAATCTTTTCATAAATATTTAAAGGATATTTGGGTATTCATATACTTATTATGTGAAAATAAGACCTTTGTTATTTGGGTAAGTCTTATGTTAAGTTGATTTTATAAATTTAGTGCCCCTCATTCAAAAGTTTTGGCCTTTGAATTTGGGAAGACATATTTCTGCTGAGTCTTAAAGTTAAGTAATTATAGAATGGATTAATGGTATTATTAATTAAGATTAATGTATGATTTATCATATTAGATAAACATTACTAACCATTTTTGTTTAAGTAAACATTTAAATGATGAAGGAATGAATAATTCATTTATTGATTCAAAAAAGTACTTCAGGAATATTTTTTTTGAGTATCCATCACTAGATTTAAGAAATAAAGTGGAGATAGATTGAAGAAATATAAAAGGATAATATTTTGACATGGAAAGTAATTGAGTTTGTTTTTTTCTCAAGTGATTATCTATATAGTAAAAGAAACCCTCAACTCTAGTAAAAGGATTTTGGATCAAAAATGTCATTTATTTAATTTTACCTCAGGGAAATAAATGGTCTTCTAATCAATCATATATTCACGGATTTTTGATAGTTAACATTATAAATACCATGTCTGCAACCACTCTCTATCATAACTTAACAATTATATTATCTTCCATGATCGTTGCACTAATGATATCCTATTCAAATGTCTAAATTTATGGTGACCTTATGTAATGTCCCCCAATCTATCACTCACTCAAATTACTAGAAATGGTTGGTCATGAGACCTCAAACATACATCCCCATACACTAGAGGATACCAAATAGTAGTGGGGTTTGAATTGTATAATGGGGAAACTATACCCTGTGGTATGAAGTGTCATAGGAGAAAAAAAATTATAATAAAATTTAAATAGTCAGAGTAAAAACAACAAGGAAAACAATAATAAAATCCAACTAAATAATTAAATAAATAATAAATAATAATGTAATTAAATTCGAGAATGTAACTAAATTTCACACGAGAACAATACAATAAATATAATAGTATATTAAAATAAAATACTCAAAGTCTTAGGTTCTATGCCCTATGCCTATCACATATCCAAATTCCAACCCAACAAAAATCAAGCAATCAACAACAAGGTCCTTTTTCCATTTTCCAAACCCAAATCCATGAAATATTCTTGAGAACCAAATGGAGGCTCGAATAGGGTGTGAATATATCTCAGTGGGTCGACACCACCATTTCTAAATAAAACCAGTATGATAATAAGTGAATGAAATAATGTAATAACCATGTGTATCATGCAATTTGAAAATTAATAAAATACAACAACAAACTAATTCAAATCCATTCCAAAATATAACTGATCATGTCTTATGACCATGTCAACCACAACCATATATCCATCGTAAATATCCTACTCAGTGCCATGATAGAATATCTCTAATTATATCATACAACCATGCCAACCACAACCATATAACATGTTATAATCACATCAAAAAATATTAGTCAAAGACCAATAATAATTATAAAATTCTTGGTCATAGCCCTATAATAATTATATCATGGGGATATACATAGACCTCTATCTATAAGCATTACAACATAGATTTGGTCAATCCCTCTCAATATCATCATTACAACATATAAGTGTGCATGTGTAAGGTTTGAGCCTGATATATAAGAATTACAGCATGGAACACAATCCTTGTGATACAGTATTGATATCACATCATATATCTCAATGGTTAATTATATGAATTACCACTATTATTTAAAATTACACTCTCAATTTAATTCATTTTTTATTTATAATTATATCAATAATTAATAAGCCGCGATTTAGGTATTTTATAAAAAAAATCATTCTATATCACATATCATGCTAAACAAACTTATATTTTCAATTGAGTTATAATAATGAATAGATCACCCATGGTTAGCCATAGGCCATGTCAGAAGGGTATTTAAAAAAATGGAATTTGAGGAAGAATTCCATTAATCTATTTAATTGACCATGACACACATAATGATAGTGCAATCATGATATTGTATAAACACAGAAATTATCAAACCATAGGGTTAAGATTTAGAACCCTACCTTTAACTAATGATCCAAATACACTTCTAAAATAAAAAAAACCATAAGAAAGAATGGTTAAATTATTATAAAGAGGTTCCTATATCAAAATGGGTCAAGGTAAAAACCATCAATGTGATTGGTGAAAGGATTTCACCGTAATGGTAGGAGAAGAATGAAGAGAAGGACGTAACTTAACCAAAAGAAATTTCCATGGATTGAAGACACCAATGGAATGTCCATATAAGGGATTATCACGCCAAAATATGATATAGGATTATCTAGGGTCAAGACAAGAAGATCTATATTGAAATAGAATGAATTTCAGTTGTACGACATGTTTAAAACTACAGATCGGGAATTTACATGTCGTGTAACATGATTACACGTCATGTAAATTTTTTTAATAGAATTCACTGAAAAACTCATTGCCTCTGATTTAATTTATTATAACTCTAAAATAATTACATAAAGTTTAATCCCTTTACACGACATGTAAATGTTCAACAGTTGATTATTCATACCATTTTACTTTTAAACTACACGGACCCCCATTTAAATATTCTAAACATACCAATAACCCATATCAACACTTAGTACAATTTATACACAGACTCCATTAAGTAAAAAAAGAATTAATACCCAAACATTGGGTCAATTTCTCCAACAAAGGCTCTCTGTATTCAAAAAAGACTCGACCATCAAGGATAAAACAAAAAACTTAGAGAGAGACATACCTGGAAAAATTGTGATCTTACAACCTCCCCACCTTATACAAGATCCTCCCCATGCTACTCCAAGAATCACTGTGAGGAGTTAGTGAACAATTATGGACCTTAAGTTCACATATCATACTCCCTATCCTAGGTCTCCTCTTGAACACTCCAATGTCGCCATTGCACTCAAACCAATGGTATAGTCCTACCCTGAAGATATTTCTCACTACGATCCACGAACCGTATCAGATTATTCTCAAAGGAAGCATCAACACAATTATTGTCATCTAAAACATATATCACATGGGAAATATATTCATAGTTGTGACATGTGGAACATATCATGCATGGAACTGAGGCATTGTAGAAGGGATAAATGGTATACCACTAGACCGAACCATGTAACTATTTAAAATGGATCGTAAAACACTGATGCATGCTTCCACTATTTCGTAATATGGAGTTTCCCCAACCTATGAAACACATGAAGTAAAACATGATGACTAACCTCAAATTCCAAATGTTTTATCCGATGGTCAATATATGATTTCTTCTTACAATATGTGGTCACCAACTATTGTCTGATCAACAAAACATATTTTGATGTCTCCTATAAGAGACTAGTCCCAACAAGTATTGACTCACCTACCTCTAGCCAACAAAGCGGCGAACAGAATGGAATTTCATACAAGGCCTCAAAAGGTTAAATTTTAATTTATTCTTATAAGCTATTATTATATGAAAAATCCAAAAGTTCCATATGTTTCTACCATGAAAGACCAAAATCCAAAACACAGAATCGTAACAAATACTCTAGAACCTAAATAGTTTACATATATTTACCATATATTTGGGGATGATATGATATTTTTAAAATAACTCATGATCCAAGGGCTTTCTAAAGACCTATCTATAAAAACAATGTGAAATGACAATCTATTTCTAAAATGATACTCCTCAAAACACCGTGAAACCAAACCACCTCACACAGGAAAATATTTCCCAAGTCATTAACTATAATGGTTTCCCTAATATGTAAGAAGTGGGATACCTTAATCAGTCGATCCACTATAACCCATCAAACATCATTCTTCTAGGTCATCCTAGGATGTTTAGTCACAAAATCTTTCATGATATCATCTCATTTCCACCCAAGAATTGTTAAAGACTGTAAAATTCTAACTAGCCTCTAATGCTCATCTTTCACTTACTAACAAGTTAACCATCTTGGAATAAAGATTTCCACCTCCTTCCTCATTCTTGAAAAACAATATTGTCTATGGATATCATTATACATCTTTGTTAAACCAGGGCGTATGACCTATCTAGAGTCATGAAAGACCCTCATAAACTCCATGTGCAAGTCCCCAAGAACCCATACTCAGACACACAAAATAAGATAACTACCACTACTGAGATACCATCCAAGTGGAATCTACCCACCATATAATTTTTCTTTCAGAACTGATCATTATAGGTCAGAAAACTTCTCAATTTTAATCTGGTGCAAAATAATGGATATTAAAGATGTTGAAGTTAGCGATAATCGCCCCTGAGAATCTTAAACATCCAGATGCATGTCTGCAAAGAGGGTTATTATCCACCCCTCATCACAAGACTCCTATAATACCTCTACCTATGTCTTTCAACTCAAATCATTGGCAATGATGTTGACCTTTCCTAGTGTATAGGCTAGTTAAAAGTCTAAAGACATAAAATATTTGACTCACCTCATCTACTGATGGTTCTAGTCTCATTGAGAAAAGATGTACTTGAGTCTAATGTGATCCATGTATACCAAAAACATCTCACTCATGAGATAGTGTCTCTGACATATTAGGACATTTACCACTACAGATAACTCTAGATCATGATTAGGATAATTCCTCTCATGTGGTCTCAGCTTTCTGGATCCATAAGTAACCACACAATCCTTCTGTATTAAAACTACCCAGAGTTAAACTATGGCTGCATCATAGTACATGATATACTCTTTACCTTGAGTATGTAATGTGATGATAGGTGTTGAGGTCAGCCTACCTTTTTTTTATTGAAAATATATTTTGTAATCATCAAACCAAACAAGCTTTACCCCTTTCTTGGACATCCCAAACATTGGTTCCTCCAAATTATAGAAATCTTGTATAAAACATCGATAATAACCTACCAAACCCAAATATCTCCATATTTTGAAGATATTATTAGGTTGTTCCTAATATATCATGGATATAGCTTTCTATGGGTCCACTAAAACTCGTGTCTATGAGATTACATGGCTGAATAAGTGCACTTAATTTATCCATAAACAACATTTGGTTAGATTGGAATACATTTGATACTCTCTCAATGTACTCAGGATGATGTCAAGATGTTTGGAATGATCATATATTGATTGGTAGTACACTAAGATGTGGTTGATGAAAACCACCCCAAACTGATCTATAAAAGGATTAGGGATCATATTCATTATGTCCATGAAAACCATAGGCTCATTAGTCAACCCAAATAACATCACTTAGAATTCATACAATACATACCTACTTCTAAAAGAAGTATAAGGTATGCATGATAATATTAGACTTAACTGATGATATCTTGATCCTATGTAAGTCTTGGAGAAGATCATAGTACCTCTCAACTAATAAAAAATATTTTCAATGAATGGAAAAGGATATATGTTCTTGATCATCATCTGGTTCAACCTCCAATAATGAATACATGAGAACAATGATCCACCATCATTTTTGGTGAAGACAAATAGAGGACACTAAAAAGATATACCTGGCCATATGGATCCTTTTTTCAGATCTTCCAACTAAAATTTAAACTCCATAATATTTTCTGGTTCTATTCGATAATATAGGATAGAAGTTGGTTCTCCTCCTGGAACCAACATGATGATGAAATCGATCTCTCACTCAAGAGAAATTCTATAGAACACATCAAGAAAAACATCCTGAAAATGTTCTACTACTATTAGAAAAGAAACCTACTATATTCCACCATTATATAGAGTAATAATGGTTATTTGAGTTGTGAGATAATGAAATCTGCACTAGATTGGTCCCGCATGACCAACTTTGAGACCCACTCACCCTAGTGACAATAGATTCTTCCTTCTAGATATAGGAGTGTAACTCTCCTCCTGTAAGAGTTTATATGATCTTGGTATTGAACTAACCAATCCATTCTAAGAATAATGTCAAATACTATCATTTTTAGTATGAATGTTTTCCAAAAGAAATGTTAACCACCAATATATAGGGAACATGCATTGAAATGTTGGATATTTTCATACCGCAGTCTAACAAATGTTTCAATGGTCAAAACACCACCTAAGATTTTTACATCCAATACCAAACCATTTATTAAAATATAAGATAGAAAAAAATGTAATTCTCCTATATCAAATAAAACACAAGATAATGAAGATGATAAAAGAATCATACCTATGATGGTTGACATTCAAACATCCACCTTAGACAATGTAGTATACATAATCTGAAACTGACTTGTCCATATTCCCTAGGATCCAGTCTGAATAACCTAAGATATTTCCCTTTCTTGGTACTATTTCTCATGCACTAGGGTACCACATCCTCTGCCTCGACCTAAATATCCTATAGAACTCAAACTACTAGCCTGCTGAGGGGTAACTGAGCCACTTCCAGATTCTAGTGCCTATCAAGATCCTTTGCCACTAGTCTACTGTGGTAATTTTGCACAGAACCTCTAAATATGATCCAGTCTGCTATAGATATGACACTTGACTTTGGGGTATGGAAATCTAGGACACTTGTAGACAAAATTTTCACACTGATAGCACTGGAACAGAACATGATCTTGAGATGCTTTTCCCCCACCAGGACTAATCTAACCACTACTACTTTGGTAGAAAATCTCATAACGATTCTTCTTATCACTGAAAGAATAACTCACAGATCACCTTACTAAAATATCCTGGACACTATTCAAGGCCTCTCTCAAATTTCATTCCATGATGAGTTTCTAATTCATCATATCTACAAATCTTCTTAAATAGAAAACATTTACTTATGAACTGATCTCATAATGAATACCTTCATGGAAATGTCTCTCACTAGAGATCCCATCAGCTTCTAAATATGGTGGAAAGCATTGTAGGTCAGTAAAATATCTAGAATTGACAAACTCTTCTATGTTAAATGAAGGAACTCATGATATTTTTTCATCCCTCAAGGTCATAGTATAGAAATGTCCTAGGAACTTTGACTCAAAGTCCTTCCAAGATTTCTCATCCTACTACGCAACTTCTTCTAGAATATCCCACCAATGGATGGAAGGTCCATGAATCATATACGCAGTAAGAATCACCCTCATATCCATGGGTGTCTTAAGATATAGAATGATTTTCTGGATCAACTCAATCCAGAACTCAACTACCTAGGGTCCCCCTTCCCCAATAACCATAGGTGGATGTTGAAGCTGAAACTCCCTTTTCAGCTCAAACATCAAAGGAATAGTATGAACAGTCTCCCTTTCCATGGATCACATGACCTTCAAGAAGCTGTCTCTAAATGAACATCCATATGATCATCAAGAATTGTTTGAAGTTATCATTCAACTATGTTAGCGGCATTCTGATTTTCATTCTCCTGACACTCATGTCAAAGATGATGAGGACTCATTTTATCTAAAAGACAAATGCACACCTTTGAAATTCGATTACAATAAAGGAAACCCCACCATGTGACTGAAATAGAGGACCACTAACTCTTGGTCTCTATAGACATGAATTTAAAGTATTTTACCATGAAATGATACTCATTTCATTTATCCACTAAAATAAATATCTCATATTTCAATTTTAAAGTCATGTATATATCACAAGAGAAAATAGATATGCCACTATGATGAACAATGCATGTCAATATATCCCTATATGCCTATTATGATGCATGAATTATTTTCTCATGCCATAAAAGGACATGAATACAAAATAAATAAAAAATGAAATCATAAATCAATAACATCACACAGCATGTGAATCACCCAATGTGAAATAACATCAACTGTAATAGACACATAGCACAAACATAAATCGCATTCTTGGGTACTGAAATTTTCCATCATACATGGGTTAGTTACTATCATACACAATCTCATTACCAATTCCGGACACATCCTAGTCTCATTTTAAAATTTCCTGAAATTTTAAGGAAAAATAAAAAAAGAAAACATGGTGCTCGAATGCCACTCTATAACACCCCACAATATGGAACTTTATAGTATGGCCAGAAAAGGTTTTTCATGAGACCACAAGCATGCATCTATGTACACTAGAGGATTCCAACTAGAAGTAGGGGTGTGAATAGAATATTTGGGAGACTATACCCCCTAGTATTATGTGTCCTATAAAAAAACAATTCCTAATAAAATATAAATAATCAGAGTAAAAACAATGTGGAAAATAACAATAAATTCCAAATGAATAATCCAATACATAATAAAGAATAATTTAATGGTGTGATAGAATGTAACTAAATTTCATGATAGAACAATATAAGAAAAAATATACAAGACTCAATTAAAAGACTCAAGGTCCCAGGTTCTAAGACCCATGCTGGTCCCATCTCCAAACTCTAGTCCAATCAAAAATAAGCAATCAACATCAAGGTCATTTTCCCTTGTCCAATACTAAAACTATGAAATTTGATCAGGTACCAAATGGTGTCCCTAATAGGGTGCGAGTATTACTTAGTAGGTTGACACCACTATGTATAAAAAAACCATTTTGATAATAAGTGTATGCAATAAAGAGATATCCAGGTTTATCAGCTAATTTGACAATTAATAAAATACAAAAACCACCTGATTCATCTCTATATTAGAACATCTCTGATATTGTCTTAAGACCATGCCAACCACAACTATATAACCATGGTAAATAACCTCATTTTGAACAATGATATAATATCTCTGAGAATGTCTTACAACCATGCCAACCACAACCATATAACCATGGTATAATCACAACAAATAATTTGGGTCATATACCTATAAGCATTGAAGAATTATAGGTCAAAGCCCTATAAGAATTATAGCATGGGAATGGAAAAATCCCAATATCTGCAATAATTATAGAATGGAATGGTCTGAGCCCTCTCAATATCAGCATTACATCATATAAGTGTGAAAGTTCCATTTCTTAGCCTGATATATAAGCATTACAGCATGGAACACAATCTCTATCATACAATATGGATATCAAAATATCCCAGCATATATCTCAGTGGTTAATTATGGGAATTACCATTAGTCTTTCAAATTTCACTTGAAATTTAATTCACATTGAATAAAAAATTATATAAAAAAGAAATAAGTCTAAATTTATGGATTTTATAACAAGAAATCACTCTATATCACATGTCATGCTAAACATAATTTAAGTTGTTGTCAATTCAGTTTTAAACATGATTATCTCACCCATGGGTAGCCATAATCCAGGAAAAAATCTAATTGAAAACAAAGTACTTTAAAGAATAATTCCATTTATTTACTTAATTGATTTGGGAACAAAAAATGACGATGAAATCACGATATTTCATATTATTGGGAATTATCAAACCATAGGGATAATATTTAGAAGCCATCCCTTTAACTAATGATCCAAAAATTATTCCAATTTAAAACACCCACGATGAAGGTGTGGATGATTATAAACTAGTTCCTAGATCAAAACTGATCTTGTTTAAAACAAACAATGAAATTGGTCAAAGGATTTTACCAAAACGGTTAGAGAAGAAGGAAGATAGTAAAGAAACATAACTAGAAAAACGTACCAGGGATTGAAGACACAAACAGAACATCCTAAAGATATTTTTGCACCCAAAAATCACCTGGAGGATGTCCTTGGTTTGAGAGGAGGGAATATTCAATGAAATAGAATGAATTTAAGCCACATAACATGTTTATAACTTTAGGTCAAGAATTTAAACATTATTTAACATGATTACACATCATGTAATTTTTTTAATAAAATTCAATGAAAACCTCATCCCCTCATATCTAATTTAGTAAAAACTTGAACAATTATATGATTTGTAATCCATTGACACAATGTGTAAATGTTATGCAGTTGATTTTTCATCCCATTTTAAATTTAAACAACCTAAACCCCCTTTAATTATTCTTAACTTACCAATTACCCATATTAACACTTAGAACCATTTATAACAAGACTCAATTAAGTCAAACAAGCATACAAACCCAAAATTTATGTCATTTTATCCAATAAAGTCGCTCCGTCTCCAAACAAGA
Organism: Viscum album; assembly: GCA_963277665.1. NCBI lineage: Eukaryota > Viridiplantae > Streptophyta > Magnoliopsida > Santalales > Viscaceae > Viscum > Viscum album. The sequence goes on along the minus strand of OY728148.1, from coordinate 1,344,202,293 downwards.
CTCAGAAACATAGGCTAAAATGAAAAACATAGAGAGATACATATCTGAAAAACATAGAATCTGTTATGTTTTCATTACCTTTTCTCTCTTATTGATAGGATGTATTATTAAACTAATTTACAATGTTGGTTTCCCATAAATAAATTTTCATGTATCAAACTTTTATTTTAGAAGTAAAATTTCCAAACTTTAAGGATGAAATTTAGTGAAGTCTGGGAGAATATAACTCCCTAAAATTTTATGGTTTGTATCTTCTTAAAAAAATTCAATTCATTTAACAACTTACATTTTACACAACACTAATTTTAAATGAATAGTGATATACTACAAAATATTAACAAGACTGTTGAAATATCAATGTGACGGTTAGGATTAGTAATGTGATCATTAGGAATAGTAATGTCACCATTTGAATAATAACCTCACCTATGAGATTATAAATAAAATTTTGGTATTTCGTAAAAGGAAATATGATATATTTATATAATAGAATAAGTAAATAAATTTTTCAAAATGATATATTATGTATTGATATTTATGTGGAATGTAAATGTTTATTTACAATTTTATAATTATAATAATGATTTATGTTTTATTTCCATAAAACAGATTAATAAATTAATGTTTTGTTGTATTATAATTGTAAGATAATTTTATGAGACCATAATTAACTTTTCAAAAGTGTCGTTTAATCGGTTATAATATTAAAATATATTTTTTTAATAAATGATTCTTTTAATTAAAAATTAAATTTCTCTTATATAAAAATTTATTTTCATAAAATGGATTCCATTTTTTAAATCTACATGTTAGAAAATGGTTAGGGTTAATTTTTGATATTTTTCTGCAATAGTTGAATTTTTAGTGAATAGTGAAATGTGTTAATTTATGATTTTTAACATTATAACTAAAATACAAGAGTTTATATTCATTTATAATGTGATCACCAATTATTTAGAACTAACATTCACTAGTTACTTTACTTAGTCACAATAATAATCACAATTGATATTCTTCAGCCAAAATAATAAACTAATGAATAAAATTATCAAAAAAACACACCCTTCTCCTCCACTATAAATACCTCCCCTCACCACTCCTTCTCCTTAAAATTTATAATCCTTTGATATTGCCAATATTATCAACAATTCCACACCCAAAACCTTTCCAAACTTCCTTTTCTTTTTGGTCTCACCAAAAGACCATTTCAAAGTTCCTTAAAGAGGTTCTCAAGGAGACGACACTCATGAGGTAAAACCCTCCTTATTTCTCTTTTAATTTATTTTATTTTCTTATTATTCCTTTACCTCCCTGATACAATGTAAAATGATAACTATAGTATCACATATATACTATTATTTTATTATATTTATGTAATATTCATTGTCAATTCTCTTCTCTTCTCCTTTTATTCTTACAATGAAAGCATCACATGTGAGGTGCCGATTCTCCTTCTTCATGGATGATGAGTTTTCATTTTTCATTACCACCTTCAAGGATGGTCATAATACCATTATTATGTTAAAATGATATTTTAATATAAAAATTATAATCTATATTATATTCTTGAACCAAAAAATAAAAATAATATTAAATAAAATGATACAAGTTCATGATGGTCGTAAAAACTGCTAAAACAAATTAAAAAATGTTCATCAATATTTTATCTAATGAATAATACTTATATAACCAGATGATATATTAGACTATTTAATAAATTTAATTTCATTAATACAAAACAATTTCACTTTTTGAGTTTTTCTTCCATTCTTGTAATTATATGCAAGGGAACCGACTATAAAACCATGAAACGAACACTTCTTGAACAACGAAATTAAACATTATAACTTATATAAATATCCATAAATGAACTTAATAAAATTATAATAAACCAAATATATTTTCAATAGGTTATTAATTAAGTAATTAATGAATATAATTATATTATCTTGGATATTAAATACATTTGTAAAATGATTTTGGACATTAGATAAGGGGGTTCTCATCTCAAATTTATTTTTGTGAGATTTTCCTTATTAACCACTTATTTCTTGGGTGTGGTGTATGTATACTTCCCTTTGATGTATAATATCCTAAATATTTTTATCATAATGGTACTAAATGTTTCATTTTATAATTATTAATTTTATTGGGTATGCAATTTGTTTTATAACAAAGTGGTAAGGGACTCTCTCCGAACCACCATTTTTCTTTGGGTTACACTGCCCCCCCCCCCCTTTTACCCAATGTAATTATTATTTATTCTTAGAAAACTCATCTAAATTAAGATTATATATATTCCAAACATATTTATTTAAAATAATTATTCATTACATGATGGGTAAATACATATTTTATAAGTTTACCTTCTCAATTCCCCCAATAAGAAAACTGAATTAAAGGGAGCTACCAAATTTCTTACTCCTTCTAAAGTACACTCCATATTCTATTTTATGCCACCACTATTTTTCTAAAAACATTATTTTAATCATTAAAAACTATCTTAATTGATTTCTAGTTTTATACAAATAATTATTTATTTTTTCTCTTTAAGTACGCTTTAATATTATCCCTTAAATCACACTAAAGTGTCTCATTTCTAATGTTTTTAAACACTCTTTTTATATGTTTTCACTTCAGTTGGACACCATTTATCAGGAACTATTCTTATTTCCCATTTTTAATCTATTATTTCATAGATTTTTTTATTTTCTAAGTTATATAACATTTTTTAAATAGAGTTTTTACATTGATAGTTATTTGATTAACTAGGTAAATATTGGTAAATCTACATCTTTTATTTATTATGGAAATTTGATGACAAAGAAAAATAATTTATTAATTAAATATATATATATAATGAATTATGTAGACTGGTATTACATAGGTTTTAGACAATTTAATACGAGCAATAAGGTTTGGGTAACAATTAATACCATACTCTCGATGCATCGGTAGTCACATAAAAAACTAATTAGTGATAAACCCATCACATTTCTTTTCAAGAAAAATCAGATGGGTTTCTACGCACAAAAATAAACCATATTTTGAAAGGCATTAATGGTATAATGGTTCATGTTCCAGATTCATGACGTATTATAATTAATCATTTCTTATATTTTGAATTTTGTTATTATTATCCATAGTATTTTAGCTATGAAAAAAATATATAGATGCATTTTCATTCTCATTTTATTGATCGACATCTGTTTTTCACTTATTTTTCATTCAATATTGGTTATTACTTATTTATTATGATTCAATTATTATTGATTCATGTTTCTTCTATAAGTAAACCTTACTAAGCATTTGAGATCACCTTTTTATTGGTTTTCCATCTCGAGTTTATAAAGATTAAATATTTAATTAAATGTCAAGGAATGAGTTTATTTTCCATTTTTATGTTCTATTTTTAATTACTAGTGTAATAAGGGAACCGTGTTTGTATCTAGTTCTTCAATACTACTAAGCTACTTGATCCTTGGTGATGTGATCTGTTGTATCCATGACATTGTAATGAAATAACCATAGACTCTGGGCTACTGGGGTTGTGGTTGTTACACCATGGGTCTATAAATTCAAAAGAAATTATGTGGATGGATGAAATCCACTAAAAATAGGGTAAATCAACGTGTTATATATATTTTAAATCCTTTTAACATTTTCATAACCTTATTTGAATTGATTTACCCTCTATAGTGGTTATAACTATTTACTATAATTTCCATTCATAATGTCCAAAAATAAAATAGAATTATTTAAAAAAACACCATGATTCCAAATATAGAATAAATTTTTCAATATTAAAATTTTATTAGTCTCAAATATTAATGAAAAAAATATAAATGATAATTCATGATGGAAATTAGGTTTATAGGAAAATGTTTTTTGAATCATAAAATTAAACATATACCAAAATATATATAATCATTACTCAAATATAAATATTAATATTATTTTCAGTGAAATTTATATTATTTTACTTTAAATTGAAATCCAAAAATAGAATGGGAATTTTAAATTACCTTATTTAACAAAAATAAATAACAGTTTTAAAACAAATTGATATTTTTTACTATTCAATGACATATAAATATTTTTTTGGAAAATACCAAAAACCACCCTAAGATAATACTAACATGATTACTTCAAAAATTATATTTATTTTATCAAATAATATATATTTTTTTTAAGTAGAAACTTTTAATTATAATATCCATGTAGAAAATGTAATAAAAATCAATTTTGAAGAAACTGTATTTTTTAAGAATAAAATGACTTTATTGAAAATTGGGTACTAATTTTTTAAGAATTAATCAACAAATTTTTATTATATAATACCTTTATACATATTTTTCATACCTCTAATTTAACATATTGGTTATAATAATCACATTTAATTAATCATAATTTAATTATATATCCCAAATCATATAAATTCAGTTTTCTTGTTAATAATGATATAAACAAATTTAATGATAAATATATATTATAAAATATAAAATTATTACATTATCCCCCTCCCCCCATTTAAATAAATTTCATCCCTAAAATTTTATTTTAGTCATCAAAGGTTCAATATTTAAAAATACCCATTGTTGAGAGCCACATTGTACAAAGGGATAATAAAGCATCCTTTAAAAATTAGTAGTGCGAAACATAAAGGTTACCTAAAATAAAAAATAAACAGGTCCCTAGATAAGGTGTACATTATAGAGATGTTAAAATATTGTAATGGATGAGATAATAACATCGAATTAATAATAAATAGTGATAGTGAACATGGTCATGAGAAAGTTAATAACTATAAAACTATTAATCTATAAGGGGTTAAAACACCACCAATTAACTATAATTGTTGGTAAAACAATAAAATTATTTCATGAAAATTTTCCAAAATTTGAGTTATTCAATTATTATACTAATGGGAATTACATAAATATAAAATTTCTTGATTTATTTTCTGTTACATAAGAACAATTTCATTATATTTTTGTGTTATGATCAATTTCCACTTCATCTCTTACTCTATGAAATTAATATTCAAGATGAATTTTTCATTATTGAAGTCCTAAAAGTAACATTTAATGTATAATTTAATCTATAAAATAATAAAAATCTATTCATTATTTCTCTAAAAATATACCAAAAAAAATTTATAGAACAAGTTATCCAATATGGGTACATATAATACAATAATAACTAAAAATTAAAAAATAAAACCCAAAGATCAAATTTATCAATTCTATAAATTGTTAACATTAGGAATCCCCAAAAAATATGTCCGACCAAATTCAAAACCCAAAAATCTGAAAGATTTGATCACATGTTTTTTTACTCAAGACTAACTTTAATATTTTATCCCCAAACAGAATAAAGTATATCATAATGTCACACACCAAACACGTGAATACCATGACAATATATTCTCTTAAACATTCTAATCATTTCCCAAAATAATATGAATCACCATAAAACCTCAAATTAATCATAAATACTTCCAAAATATCACTATATCATGATTCCTTAAATAATATCAGAGACTATCAAATATTTTATAAATCCATAATTGCAATAAACTTCATTATAAATTGCATTGTCATCAAATAACTAATCAATTTCAAGGACACCAATACTGCCCAATTTAGTATATCAATATCAATCATATATTTATCCTAACTAAAAATTTTAATATCAAAATCACAAACATATTATGGTTTATAATTCCCTCAATAATTTATTCTCTAAAAATATCATTGTACCACTAAATTAATTTTATAGGATATCAGTACCTTTCAACATATTCTTGAAAATCCTTAAATAAAATCTATTGAAGAAAAATACTTAGATCATGCATGATTCATATAACTATAATACTTGTGAGAAAACAATTTACAACATAATTCTGAAATCACAATACATAAATTCTTCAATCATTCTATAAGATCTATTAATTCTTATGGGTTTCATTTTAGAAATGAATTTTAATTTTTATTTGGTGGACATGGTAAATATTAAATAAAGAATTAAAATGGAATTACAACGGTTGGGAATCACTAATTTGTTTCTTTTAGATGAGTTTTGAATCCTGGAATGTATCTCAAGAGTTCGGATGAGTTTCAAACGTTTTGGGGTTTGAAAACTCATTTTTGGGAGAGAAATCCCTATGAAAACTATTGGTGCATGGTTAGCGATAACCATGTCACCAACCCATAGGGAATATTTTGATTGGGGACATTATTTTTTAACAATTAATTTTTCTGTATACATCCATGAAACCCTATAAAATTTAATTCAAGTAAACCATATAGTTTTTGAATTCATTCTCATAATCATGCACCTAACCATGCCAAGCTGCAAAGCACTTGGGAAGTAGCTCCACAAGTGTTGTGAATGGTTTCAAATACCATGAACCTAACCATGCGATTCCATGTTTTATATGGGTAGGGTTTTTAAATAGTTTGTGCATCATTAGTCTGAATGTGTTAACAAACCATGAACCCTTTAAAAAGTTAGAGATAAAGATTTTTTATTTATCTTCATTAACCAAAAGAATCCCTTTCTCCTCCCTCAAATTTATAGAATCTACTCCACAAGGGACATCTCTCCCTTATCCCACTCCATTAGGATTTAATGGATCTTCCTTTTCTATGATCCAAATTGGTTGTCCTTCATCACGGTGGATCTTTGTTGATTAATCTCTCAATCCTATTACTTCTTCTCACTATTTATCTCCTCTCATTGAATGTTATTTCCATGAGATCTCATGTACCCTATTTTTTGAGTATTTGATAAGACTATAATTTTATATTATTCTAGAATGAATAAAAGGATGATAATGGACAAGTTTTTTTTCATAATAATTAGGTATGTGGTCTATATGATTTTCCCTTAATGGCATGTAACACATGCTGGACCTTTTGTGATTTTTTTCATAAAATGTGTTAAGAATTAAATAAATTTCTTAGGCTAGGACTTTGATGTTCCATAGACACCATGAAATGGTTTGTGGTTGATGAACTCAACTAAAACCACTAATTAAGGTAATTTCAATTAAATATTATAATAATATATTTATTCTCACCCTACCAAACCACCCCTTCGATGGGTTGAGTTTACCACTTGCTAGTGGAATTAAATAATGAATTAAATGATGGGTATATAGTGTGATTACACACTCATCCCTCATTCAGATATAAATGTGGTGATTAATAGAACATTTTAACGATTTTTTGAATGAAATTACTCTTGAGGAGTTTTATTTTGGAATGTATAATTTCACATGTCCCTCACCACTTTTACGAAATTTAATAATGTAATATAATGAGTTATTGAGTGGTTTTTATAAACCACACAATCAGTTTTTTATACATACTTATACTTGGGTATCCTTTATAAATTAAATGGCTATGTTGAATTAAATTCACTATAAGTATTATATATGATTTACATAGACTTTGATAATTTTTCATGATGTTCCTTGAGCGATACATGGATTCCCAATATGGAATCTCTTAGACAGACTTATAAGGAACTTCAATAAAATGGTTAATATATATTGTACATGGAGTTCCTTATCATTTATGTTTAATTTATTGTACATGATGTTCCTATAATTTATATTCAAAATATTGTATATATTGTTCCCCACATTTATTGAATTCAATGAACATTGTGTCCATTATTATTTATATTTTAGTTTTTGTAAATGGGATTCTTCTTCATCTATATTGAATGTTTTTTACATGTATTTCCTCATTGTTTATTTTTAATAGTTGGAAGAGATATTCCTAATGATTTACTAGAAATTATTGGAATTTTATTTCTTCAAATATTATTTGGAATAGTTGTACATATCATCCATCATGATTTACTAAAAAAAATTTGAAATGGAATTACTCATCACATATATTGAAATTGTTGGACATGGTGTTCATAGTTATTTTTTCCAATAGTTGGACATGTATTTACTCGTGATATACTTGAAATTCTTTTAATGATTCTTATTTTTTAAATATGAAACCCCATATGAATATCATTGTACATAGATGAATGGTATTGTATCGAGTTTTCTTATTTCTAAGTAACTTGTCATATCTATAAAGTCGTTATAGTTTATTCCAATGAAGGTATAGTCATCTAGGTGTCCAACATGGATCTTGTTCTTGACATGGTTATGTTAATAATTTTTCTTTAAATTCACTATACATGCACACTACTCATTTTATATTCACAGATAGGATTTTTATTAGAAACCACTAGTGGTGGCCTACTTAGTTTTACTCACACCTTGTTTAAGTAGTTTATTGGTACCCAGGAAGGTCTCTTGACTGTAGGTTAAGAATTGGATCATACTTATTTCTATTGTATCATTCAGGATAGGACAAGTAATGTGAGTAGCATCTGTCCATTTACTTGGGATTCCTAGTGGTTTTGAAGCATTGTAATTATGTATTATTTAGTCATTTAAACCCAGTTATATATATATTACATGTTTTATATTGACTAATTTTTATTTAGGGCATTGAATTATCAGGAATGGTTTATTTTATTTGGCTATTTCCCAGATATCTATTATTATTACATATGAGTTGTTATAATCTTCAATATCCTTTCATTTATTTATGCTTATGCAATATTTAAAACCGATCTATATTGTATATTATTTTCATTTTAACAGCTTTATACCCTTTCTTCTAGTCATGATCATTTAGAATACAGGGAGGCACACATGTGTCCAAATCTCCATGTGGTTTGAATACTATTTCGTGGGTAAACTAGTTCAGTAGATGACAACATGATATCACAACTTTTCTTTTCTTTCCTTACTATTTTAGGATAGTAATGTCGAGACTTGGAATGTGTTAACACATGGTAAATATATTATTTCTAGGAATTCACATCCTATCATGAAGAAAAGTAAATTTTTTGGGGATCAGATAGTTGTTCATATTGTTTGCTATTACAATTGATTATCATTTCACCTTGAGTGAATGATGTACTTTTCAACAAGTTATTAGTTTATGATATTTACCGCCTTGATTAGTATATCAAGAGATGAGGTGTATTCATGCATCATTTCAAGAAAATAGTTCAAGAATGTCATCCAAATACCCAAACCATAGGTTTCCCGAGTCGATGGTTAATTTATTACATTAGAAATAGATAAAAGTTCTCACATCCCAAATGACTATATAGTCTTGTATTTATGTAAAACAAGATACGTACTTGAATTTCATATTACGTTTAAAAACATAAAATACATCAATGTATTTTACTTTAAAAAACTATTATTACATTTATAATATCCCTAAAAATCTACCATTAAACCATTTTTGGCATCCTATAGAATGGATACGTAATATTCGGGTGATCTTAGATGCTTAGTAAGGGTATTCATATAGTAGAATATTTCATGAATAAATAAGTCATAATCAATATGGTAAGTTAAATTTATAGAAACACATGTCATTTAATATATAATAGGGGCATGATGAATAATAAAGTAGGAATAAATGATCCTAAAATAATGCTATATAAATATCCACATGATCCTAAAACTTATCCATGGTTATCATAACTAATCAAATAATCACACTGATGTCAATAAAAAATCACATAATGATGTAATGCATAATTTTATACATCATAAACATACCGACAAGGCCTTGTGCTAAGAAATTTTACATAAATACGAAAAGCCTTAGCCAAATACCCAGGATAGTATGTCTCATAACACCTATCGATTCATTGAAGGTTTATAGTGGTCCCCGCCCATGAAATATGAAGTCCATTACATTACTCATATGAAATGGGTGAAACCTAATCAATGTAATCATTCATCTTGAAAAACTAGCATAGGAAATGTCAATAATTTCCCAAATCAATAAATGTAATCATAAACAATACAGAGTAATATATTAAATGGGATCAAAATAATGCATACCTATTAAATCATAATACTTACCAAATAATATTTACATAGATGGATGTACATAAAAAAGTTCACTAGAATATTTCTTGATGAAAATACACTTTTCATTTTGAAGAAACTTATACAAAATAAAAACATTCCTAAAAATTAATGAAAAACTTTTCATTGGAAGGAACCTTTAAAACTTGTAAAGGATCCTTTATAGAAAATTATGTTCATAATATAGATAAATACTGATCATGTTGTACGTGTTAAAAAATTTCCTCTAAAACTTTAATAAAAATTCAAAAAGTATCTCATCTATAAAACAAAAAGAAAATTACTATTAAATCATTTTATAAAAAAAAATGGGTATAAAATTCATTAATAAATCATTAGATACTAGTAAAAATATTCTTTAAAACATTTGTTTTGGAAAATATGGTTTTGGAGAGAAATATATTCATAAAAATGTAGAAAACCGAAGTCAATTCACCATAAAAACAAGGTTTTGATATCTTAAGTACTTAAAGATAGGAAAATAAAGGAAAATTTGTAATATCCATAAATTAACATTGGATATTAAAAAATATTTTTTATGATATAATGATGTAACAATTCACCCATCATATACTTTAACATAAAAAATCTTTAATAGTGGTGAGCTTGTGGAATAAACCATTTCCTCAGGTTTGTCTCCCTTCGTGTGTTCCAAAACATCCTGTATAATATATATATGTATATATAAACTTTAAAAATAATATAGAACCATAATCAAATATATTTTACCTTATATGATATACTTGTAATATTTTATCATCTTTTTTGAAAAAATTCATGTTAAAATCATTCTTACTAGTAATAACCACTTCATTTTTCATGTATGTTTTGGTTCATTTATTTCAATACTTTAACCTTGATCCAGATTACATCATATAAATAATTTTAATAATGATATAAATAACATATAAATTCATTATTTATGTATTTATAATTATCTATAAATGTTATAAACTAAAAATTGAGTTACAGTGTCTATAGAGATAATATATCGTACTTACACATGAATGATTTTTTCATTTTTCAACAGATGGAAAGAAAGAATGGTAATAAATAATTCACATTTTCTGAATAATTTTTACATCATATATATCATATTTATTAATTAAATATTTCCCAATTACCGTATATTTCAAACTAAAATGTGAAACTTATCACATCACTTCATGTGGGCAAAAGTCCACACATACTCATGAGTGACAGTATCATTTTCCAAAGGATTTGAAGGTAATAATGTCAATTTATTATTATGATTCAAGAAGTTTAATTATTTTTTAAACATCACATATATATATATATATTCATCTAATCTATAATTATGTCCAACTGTGAGAGTTGGAGGTGGAAGACAAATTTCATTGATTTGTGAGGTGATAGTCCGCAGTACACATAAACTATGGTTTCGTCTCCCATTTGTTGGGAGAGAATAAGTATAATGGTTATGAAATTAACATCATAACATCTAAGTGTATTTAATATAATGTTATAATTATTTATTCATGGATAAATACTATTTGAAATATAAATAATAAGAAATAAAATTAAAATTCAAGTTTAAGGAGTATATATTTTCTTCCAAAAACCTATTTTTGGATTATACCTAAATCCTTCCTAGGATGGATTTTTGATCAAAAAAATAACTATAGGTTGCAGAGATGGATTTAATAAAGGTTCTTGGGTAGTTATTTTATGAATAAAAGGTCTATTGAAGTATAGATTATAGGATATGAGGTGTCCTTTTACAAGTTGGGGAGGGAACCCCCTTGGATGTTTCATAAAAGAAAATATAATTATAAATTTATTACCAAGAAAAATGATTCCAAATGGAAATATATTCAATTTTGGGATAGTATAAGATCAAAATATGGACAAAATATTGTATTTAAATGTGTTTATTTGTAAATAATACAATTATTTGTTGTTTTAAAACATAGTAAACTCGTTTCCACTTTAACAATGGTAATTAATTTCTATTGTTTTTACTTTTCATTATAAAAAAATAATGAAAACCTTATAACTAATTTTAATTATTTTTATTCCAAATAGGGAATTCATTTTAGAAAATTAAATTATCATAATTTATAGGATATAATTTAAAATTTAACCCACAGTCACTACCAAAAATGTATTTTCCAAATAAAAAGGTTTCTTTGGGTATTAATATTTTTATAAAAAAATTAGTTATAATATTGATTAAAATATCCTAAATTGGATTAATCATAATATTATTAAACTAATTATACAATTAAAATCATTTTAAAACAGAAATAACATTTTAAATGCCTTAAATGAAAAGATAATTTTTAATAAAAATCCTCATTTTTTAACTATTCATCAAAAAATTAATATTTTCATGGAATTATAAGAAAATAAATCTGAAGTTATTTTTACATGCGTATTTTAAAAAATTATTTTTTTCTAATATATTTTCCAAAAGTGGAAAATTTTAATTTTCATAAATGTTCTCTCAACCTAATGAAACTTATTTTTAAAAAATTATATTTTTTATGTATAAAACTATATTTATTCATATCACGTGCCTAAAAAATATTAGAATACTAATAAAACATTAGATTGAATATATAATAAATTAAATTCATAAAAATAATTTACTAATAGTGATTATTTATACTTATTAAAACAAAATCACATTTAGTTCATAAAATGGTTATTTAGGATAATATATTTTTACTTTCAAATGATTTTTATTTTTACTTGTTGTCAATTTTTATCCAATGGTTTTATTTTATACATGTGTAATCCATGTAATTTTCATAATTCAGTGATTCTTATACATATCTTCCAATTTAATGGATAATTTATAACCATATACTATATTACGGTTCATTAATACTTGGGGTTATGTGTATAACATTCCTTCAAAGAAAATTATTAAAAATGAAAAATATCTTGAAAACTCAGGGTGTTAAATTCTTACATTCTTCGAAAAATTTAATCCTAGATATTTCTAGAATGTCACCTCATGAAGAAATAAGAATGTTTATTTATCATAATTTCTTCAAGTGCCTATGCCACCTCTTTTATCTTATGATTTCTCCAATGTTCCTTCATCATTCAATTTTTATGTTTCATGAAAAGTTTTTCTCTAATGACTAGAATCTATATAGGATCTTCATAGTCAGATAAATCAGGTTCCAATTATTTTTCTTCATAGGTGATCACTTTCTTTTAATCTGGCTTGTGCTTCCTGAGTAAAGAGATACATAACACATCCTGTATATTAGCAAGGATGAATGGAATTAAAAAATGTTATTCCACATATCCAATAATTTCTATATTTTTAAAAGCTTTTATATACATGAGGCTTAGTTTCCATCTCTTATTGAATTATATAATTCCCTTCCACGAAGATATTTTTAATAAAACTTGATCTCTCACTTGAAATTTCAAATATTTTTTTAGCTAGAAATATATATCTATTTCATTTATTCAGATACATTAATATGGGATTTAATTTTCATTAAATGTTTCATTTTATCCTTAAATTTTATAGGCCTACAATCTTACTTTCATGAACTACATCCCACAAAGTTTTAGTACAACAACTCATTCTATATAATAATTCATATAACACTATTTTAATACTTTAATGGAATATATTATTATTGGTAAACCCTAACAAAGTTAAATTACAATCCAACATACCTTGAAATTCATCTGATCATAACCTAAGTATTTCTTCCAATGATTGGATAGTCCTTTCAACCTACTCATTATTTTGAGGATGATAAGAAGTTCTCAAATGAAGCTTATTATCAAAATAATTCTATAAAAAATTCCATAATTTTGATATAACTCATGGATTACATTAAAAAAATATAAATAGAATCTAAATGAAGTCTTATAACAGCATTAATACATATTCGTGTAAGGTGATTAATAGATAAATCATATCTAATAAATACAAAATGAATTAATTTGGTAAGGTGGTCCACATCAACCCATATTTCATCATCTTTCTTGGATTATATTGTAGCCTAATGATAATGTACATTTTAATTTCTTCCCATTTATAAAAGAAAAGATAAAAATTTCATGAAACCTATAGGATATTGTCTCTCAGCCTTCACCTATTGAAAAAATATACATCTTGACACATAATCCACAATTTCCCACTTCGTACTATCCTAACAAAAATGTCCCTTCAAACCAATCTACATCATGGTACTAAAATCATGTATAGATAAATTTTAGCTATTATAACCATCTAATAATTACCATTTTATCTCAGGTATAGATGGAACATATAACCTCATTAAAAATATCATAACACCATCTTCATATATTAACTCTTCCAATTTCAAATTATTTACAACTTTAATTTTATTTAAAAATTATCGTCATCAGGATGAGAACTTTTAATATTTTTTATTATATATGGTTTTTAAATCATTTTATAAACTATTGATCATTCCCCTTCCTTAAAAATTATTATTTCCATCATTACAAAATCTATGAACATTGGATCCCTATTAGTCCTCATTTTGGTTAAAAAAATACTTGATCTTTTTTTCTCAGTGAATATTCTACCTTATTTTCCATTCATGGATTATATTTTATTGAGAATTCATAATCCTTATATAGTTATAGTAATCATATTTACATTATATATATAAATATATATTTAAAATATGTATTTCAGACTCTTTTGATCTATATATGTATCATATATTCTACCATAATATTATGTCTCCATATATCAAGGTAAAATATTAAAACTTAAAACTCAAGATCAAGAGTTGTATATCTCTACTAATGATTTTTAACATCCTTGGTGAATACGAAAAAATATTATCATTCAATATTAGGAAACAACCACTTCTTTTCATCAATGAATCACTATATATTACAAATCCATTATATCCAAATAGTAGATTCAAGATTAGATCATCAAATAATCTCTTCTTCTTTTCTCAAAAATGTTATTTACATTCATTTTTACAAATTATATTAACCCCTTTATGATAATCTTGGTTAAAAGGTTGGTCAATTTGATAATATTTTTAACAAATCACTAATAGTAACCCACCAAACCAATGAAAATATATTCCTCCATTATGTCTGTTGATGTAATCAATTCATGGGCTACATTTCTCTTCACAATATTAACTAAAATTTCATCCTTAGAGATAATATAGAATGAAAATAAGATTTTTTAAGATATAATTCATAGTTACTAAATAATCCATATAACTCTTTTCTTATAAATTCCCTAATAATTTTCTATATATAATTCTAATGGTCCCCATAGATCTTAGAGTGTACCAAGATATCGTAAATAAATACCAAAACAAAATTATTAGGATACTCATAACTTACTCTATTCACCAGGTCCATAAAAATAAATAGTGAATTAGTCAATGAAAATTGAATTACTATAAACTCAAAATTTTATACCTTATACAAAATATTGACATTGGAATATCTTCCTCATTTACTCATAATTTTAGATACCCATAATGAAGGTAAATCTTTGAAAAATATTGATCTCTATGATGTTTATCAAATAAGTCTTTCATTTTAGGTAGTGGATACTTGTTCCTTATCGTGGTAACATTTATTTCCCTATAATAAATGAATATACTCATAAATTCATCTTTATTATTAATGAAAAGTATAGAGGATCCCAAGGTGAAACACTAGGGCATATAAATACAATATTACATAACATATATTGTTGTTTCTTCAATTCCGCCCAATCCACAGTGTCCATTCAATAGGGTTTCATTAGAATAGGTTTTTAATATGTACATCCTCAATTTTAAGATTACCTTTTACCTTCAAATATTTTTTACGCTCTTCGTCCCTAAGTATCTCAATTATAAGAGCTACTTGGTGAATCTATACATGACTCATATGATGAGGTATCCTCTCTAAAGATATGTAATTCTCTATCTTTATCACAAATCATAATTTACTTCCTTAATAATAATTTTTTTCATCATATTTTAAAATCAAGTCCATGAAAAGAATTATATCAATAGAATATGTTGGATAATGAATCCAAAAAATCAGAAATTTTTGTTTTTCATAGTGGGATATAACTAACACATCCTTATTAAGGTGAGACATCCACTATGAGTCTTGTTTGATTACTCTCTCATTAATTTTCTAGATAACTATAAAATTTTCTTCACAAATATTGAAGATATAAAAGGGTGAAAAAATTCATATTAAAACAAATCAATATTTAAATATGAGGAACTAATTAAATTATATGACACCACATCCTTAAGAGCTTCATACCCAATTATTATGGTTATATAATATTAAACACTCTCCATTGTCATTTTCAGAGGAGAATTTTTTTGATGCTTAAAAAAATAATTAGCACAATGCCCCATATCAAAACAGTTGAATTATAAAACATATTTTTCTTCTCTATTTCACTTTAAATCATGAACCTTGTGGTCTTTACCACCAAACATGAATAAAAATATCATTCCTAGAAAGTATGTTCCATGATGTTTCTTTTCACATTTATTACAAATTTTAAATTTCACCCTTCCCTTATTACCTTTTTTTATTTTATTTTCCAGATCATTCAACCACCATTTTCTTATCTTTAATTTCTCATAATCCATAATACTTGGAAACTCATATTTTCTTTGGATATCACATAATATTATATCCACATATGATGAACATTTTGGGTGGACTATTTCCCATTGAATGGTTGTATTCATCCAATAAATAAAATAGTCAATAATTCTCTTTGAATTATGTATATAGTTTTCAGCGTGCCTTTATAAACATATAATATTGGATTCATACAAAGAAACATTTTCCATTTACTTTTTTCTCAAACTTAATAATTATTTCTCTATATCCACTCATTATTTTTTTGGAAATATTTTTCCATGAAATATTTCATAAAATCAATCCATTCTATGATATCTATTTCCTCTTCATCCTTAGTGTTTTAAATCAATGGACAACATTGATAAATATTTATAAAGAGATGATAAACATACATGATAACATTATACCTTTCATTAAATTTCAATGTGAGAGATATCATCTCTATGGAACATATCCATTTCTTAGATAAAAATTTCATTCATAGTCCTGTTAAATGAACGTGGTTACTGATTCATGAATTAGTCTAACATAATTAGACCACATTTTAGAGAAGTATGATGATTAATACAAAAAGTATATTATCCATAACCTGAGTCTACTTCCCTGATATAGTTGTAATTTTTTCAACTATTACATTATCTCTAACTTAATCTTCATTATATTTCCAATGAGGTAAATCCCTATATGGATTACATGTGCTGATATGGTTTCCATTCCAACCCCTTGTTCAATTTCTAAACAATGAAATACACTAGATTAGATCATAATATTATGAATCATAATATATAATTTTAAAACAACTGAGTCACATAACATAAATTAAAAACTATATCCATGGATAATATAAGAGTTATAAACTTGGATTATTTGGGAATATTTTACCCTAATAGCCAAAGGCCTTCATTTTTATTGACTTTTGATAACTTTCCTTTCAAGGGATGAGGGGGAACCCTTACAAGGCCCATAGACCCAGAGATTACATGTCTCGTAGGCTTAGGAGATTACATGACCCAAAGGTCTTAGGGAATTCAACCAGACTATCAACATGGAACTGCCCCACCCCAACATCTGCATCATGATAGTAGCTCTCCACCTTCACATGGTCATCTGGCTAGGCTTCCCATGGAAGCACAGGCTAGTCCTGATGGAATAGCCATACCCTCTCATTTTGACAAATCCATTTGGATCTGCTCTGGTGAGTGAACATGTATTGAATCATATTCTGGGGCTGCTCCTTTTTTGTAGAGTCTATATGGGGAAACTGTATGTGTCCCGAAGGATGTGAGGTGTCCCGAAGGCCTTAAAGGTTTCCCTAAATCCATACTAATCTGAAGGTCTGGGTGGCCCGAAATCCTTAAGGAGTCTAAGCCCAAATCGGTGGCCCAAGGTGAATAGTTAAAACTACTACAATACCGAACAGCACCTGCTACAGTAAATGCTACAGTTCCTGCTATAGTACCCACACAGTGTACAATTCTGCTACAGTACATATACAATTTATAGTTCTGCTACAGTACCTGCACAGTATACAGTTCTGCTACAGTACAGCTACACTGCCTACTATAGTGCCTACTACCGTACCTTCTACAGTAATGTTACAGTACCTTCTACAGTACTACTACATTACCCCTAAAAAATATGCCTCAACCAGGTTTTGAACCTGGGTCTCATGGATTCACTAAAGGATACCCCATCAACTGGGCTGAGGCTCATATTCTATTTGGGAATATTCTCAAATCATAAAAATATTTCCTATTACACTATAATGGTATCAAGTTAAAATGTAAATTAACATAAGAATATTATTTTAGAGTGTCAAACCTATAACATTGTAATTATACACTCACCATAGACTATAATGATAGTCTAGATATAACCAAACCAATGATTTTTAGGATTGTTACCCCTAAATTCATCTATTTCATAACCACAACCACATAGAGTATCCATAAATGGATGTATTGCTAAATAATCACATAATATCTACCTTACCAAACCATTATTATGTTATCTTATATATAGACATATCCTTGATGTTATTCATATGGATAGATTCCCTAATCTATGTTTTTTCTAAATACAGTTCCCATTATTTATACTAAACTTTCTCTGATATCTACTGTAAATATCCTAACCCTAGTAGCCCAGAGTTAGTAGTTATTGTATTACACTGGTACTAGATATAGCTGATCAAATCCTAATGGACCCAAAATTATATTAGAAATGTAAAACTAGATTGAAATTAGAATATATCATTATATTTAAAAACATAAATACAACAAGGTGTTTTCTTTGAGTACACAATTATTCCATTTTGCATATCCCAAAATATCAATCAAAAAACATTTCCTAACATCCTAGGGAAAGGAAATAATAGAGATGGGTGATATCAGATGTTAAGTAAGGGTGTTTTTACAATGGAATAAATCATGACTAAATAAGTTATAAATAGTATGGAAGGGTAAATATCTAAAAACATATTCCATTTAATCAATAATTCGAGAATAAAGAATAAAATTAAAGGAATAAATGATGATCAAATAATTCCATATAAATAATAGCATCATATTGAAACTTATACATGGATATCACAACTAATCAAGTAATCACATGAACATCAATAACTAATCACATGATGTTGGGATGCAAAATATCGTACATCATAATTATACAGTCAAGTCCCCATTCCAAGAAAAGTACATAAATGGGTAAAGTCTTGGCCAAATACCCAATATATATTTCATCATGAGACTTACCAATGAATCAAAGGGATATATCTTACCTCACTTGTTATATAATAATTCCAATTAATTCCCTCTATGAAAGGGAGAAACATTATCAATGCCGATACTTTTATTAAAAACTAGAATATAAAATGGTAATAATTTCCCCAATTATTAAAAATAATCCCAAACCATATATATTAATATGGTTAATGGAGTAAAAATATTATATCCTCAAAAAATAATAATATCCTCCAAATAATGATCACATATTTTAATATACATTAAAAATATCACTAGAATATTTATTGAGAGAAATATACATTTTTATTTTGATCAAACCTTTATAAAATCTAAAAAACTATGAAATATTAAGTAAAAAGATATCTTTTGAATGAACCTTTTAATCTTGTAATGTAATATGTAAATCAAAAACTAGTCATGGAGGTGTAAAATTTTATTCATGCAATATATGTTTAAAAAAATTCCTTTATCACTTTTGTAAAAAGTCAACAAGAACCTCATTAAGAAAATGGGAGGAAGTTTATTTTTAATGTAATTTTTAAAAAAAATATAAATTTTATTTAACAAATAAATTGATGGTATTAAATATATTCTTTAAAAAAATTAAGGAAGATATAGATTTGGAAAAAAAATATTACCAACCAAGTAGAAAAAACAACACTAGTTTTCCCTTAAAACTTAGTTTCAGTATCGTGAGTACATAAAGAGTATAAAATAAATTAAAAAAACTAATTTCAATAAATATATTGAGTAAATTAAAATATATTTGGTTTAACATATAAATATCAAATAATTCCCACTTGTAGGATTTAACAAATACAATTCAAAATAATGATGAGATTGTGAAATAAACCCTTACCACATGTTTGAATACCTTATATGTTTATAAATATCATTTATAATAAATATAGAATTAATATAATTATATTAAAAACCATACATATGTATTTCATTCCTTAGGGGATTTACTTATACAATTTTATCACCATTTTATTAATAATTTATTTTTGAAATCTCTATTCTATGTCATAACTGCTTCATTTTTTATGTATGTTTTTTTGGTAGTTTCATTCCTTATACAATGATCAGGGCTCAAAAATATTTATAATTTTAATAATGATATAAATATATTATATATGTATTATATATATATTTGGATTCATACATACATTTTTTTATTTAATATGAGTTACATCGTTCATGGAAACGTAGGTCGCATGTATGTATGAATGATATTTTTATTTTTTTATGGTTGTAATGAAATAATTTTGAATTATAATTCAAATTTTAAAAATCATTACTAAATCATATATATAATATATATTAATTAAAAAAAATTATTAAAATATATTTCAATCTAAAATGAAAAACATATCTCTTCACTTCATGGAGGTAGTAATCCACATGTACATACCAGAGATGTTACCATTTTCCAACGGATTGAAAGGTAATAAGGTATGTGTGATCTTATAATTACATATGTATTATTAGGATTTAAATATCATATAGATACATTAAATGAACCATTATATCCATATGTGAGAGGCAGAGATGGTTACATTAGTTTGTGAGATAGTAGTCTACCATACATATGATTGACGATTTCATTTCACATTTAATGTAAGAGGGTATGGATATAGGTTATTTTATTAACATAATTAATTATCAGTATATCTAATTTTTTTTATTTTTTTTATCATGGTCAAATTATATTAAAATGATGAAGAAGAAGAAGTAAAATGAAAATGGGTGGTTAAAAACTAAACCTCCTCTTTGGATAACCTCATTAAGATTATACCTAAATCCATTCTAGAATGGTTATAAGATCATACCAAGGACCCTTGGTAATGGGTAGAGATTTAGTAAATTGTTTTTATAATGTAATTTATGATCCAAAAGGCTCTTTATGTGTGGATGGGAAAGGATATTATGTGTCCTTTTATAAGTGGGTGGGGGGACCCCTTGGAAATTTCCTAAAAGAATATAAAATGATTGTCATTCAAAACATGAATGCATAAAAATAGATATATATTAAATGGATGGATATGATAAGGTAAAAATATATCCAACCAATAGGATTTATACATGATTACTTGGAAATCATAGCATTATTTTTGAATTAATCTCCTGATAAACATTTTTTATCCTTATCTACAGTAATTAATTTTTACTCTTTTTACTATTAATTTGGAAAAAAAAATTAATTCAAACTTATTTAATAATATTAATTAAGAATATTAAAAATTATGAATCTATTTTACCAAATTATATTCACATAAGTGACAAATTATAATTTAAAACAAAAGTTATAATTGTGATGAAAAAAAACAGTTTTCTAAAGAAAAATATTTCCTTAAGTATAAAAAATCAATACATTAAATTTACACCTCATATTGATTTCAATGACCTAAATTGGACTAATAATAAACTATTTAATATAATATTACATTATGAATAACTATAAAAATGAATCATTGTAAATTATTTAAATGAATAGAAATTTTTTAATAAAAAACTATATTTTCATTATTCATCAAACAATAAAAATTTCTAATGATTATCCAAACATCACTATAAGATAATTTTGACATTATAATTTAAAAAAATAGTTACATTTAATCCAATATATTTTCTAAAAAATTTAAAATTAATTTTAAAATAACTGTGAAAAACATAACGAAACCGCTTTTAAAAAAATATAGTTTTCAAACATACAACTAGATTTATTATTAACCTAATCCTTGAAAAAAAAATATTAGATTAATTATAAAACATTTCATTGAATATATAATATATAAATTTCATTAAAAAAATTTACTAATTGTGATTAGTTTAATTTATTATGATAAAAACAAATTTCACACAGAAATTTTGTGTTTGAGAAAATAATTTCTTTTAATTTCAAATGATTTTTTTATTTTCTATCAGTTTATTAAAATTAATTTCATTATATACCTATGTAAACCATATGATTTTCATAATTTAGTTATTTTTATTCATACCGACCAATTTAAAACTAGTTTAAAATGGTATTTTATATTACAGTTCATTTATACTTGGGGTTATGTTTATTACAGGATATCAAAAAGATTTATTTAAAAAATATATCATGAAAACTGAGGGTGTTACAAGTAATCAACATACTCATCTGCTTTCAATGATTATGTGATTATTTAATATGCTTACATATATTATATGTTTCTGTTATTTTATTCCTTGTATACCATTATTATCTACTAAAGAAAAATATTTAATTATTGTTATGATATATGGAATCTAAATAAAGAGTATTCATCAACCTAAATAGTGTTTTCATGTATATCATGATAATGTAATTTTATAAAACATGAAATTTATTAATTAAATGAAATGGATCTAAATATGTAAATGAATTAACTTTAATAGAGACATTAATTTTCATATAAATTGGTTTGTTTCAAATAAATTCAAGTTATTTATTATGAATTTTAGTAAAATGGTGCATTAATTACAACTTATAAAGGCTTATACATTCATTAATTGGGAATGATGACCTGTATAACTGAATAATTATATGCTTTAGTCATCCATTTTAGGTGATTTTTAGAATTTTATTCCAATGATATTACTTCATATAGGGTGTGTTATAATGTTGATAAACTTATTTATTATGGGTTACACTTTTATAAGATGAAAATTTTAATTTATAGAGTGTTGAATCTATAAATTGGGAATGCATTCCCATATAACTGAACCCATATTGTTATGGTGGAGCCTTTGTGGGTTTCCTCTATTCTTACAGGCATAGTACTTAACCCCTTGGGGAATTATTATGATAAATAGGTATTGTTATTTAAAGAGTAAGTAGCCACTTATTCACTTATTCATATAAATTTTTGGTGGAATCTTACTTAACCAATCCCCCTTGAAGTGATAAAATATTTTTTCCTTCATTTGAGATGTACTTATATGAGTCATTAATTAATTAAAATTCAACTCAAAACCTAAATTGTATTTCTCAACAAAGCTTCTAGATGATTTTTTTAACTAAGCTAGTTGTAAGAATTTATTGATAAAAATTGGGTGAATAGATATTATGTTATAATTTTCATGAAATGATACGAGATGTCATCTAAATAAAGTACCAATTACTATTGTAAAACAATTTTATTAAGAACTTGAACATGAAATTTCTTATATATTAACTTATATAAATGTTTTTAATAAATTGTAATTGATGAAATGGATTAATTATAACCTTTTCATGGTTCTAATACTACAGGTACCTTGTGTAGGGGTTAGTTAATATTAAACCTTAAGATGTTTCCATAAATGGGAATTTGAAGGTTTCCCATGTGTTTCAGTGGACTTCATCAATTGTGTTAGACCTAAAGGTCTTGTGGTAGATCCTTGTGATCTTTTAGAAATGGAATAGTTTTAATATGAAATATTTTTGTTAATTTTAGGGGATAACATTGTTATAAAATTTACCTCTAAGGTAAAAATGTTCAGTGATTTCTTATGATGAGTTTTAAGGTAATGGAGGTGTCTTTCATATTTTGTTTAGTCCAAGTTAAGACTTTAAATAATTTAATGAAAACTTGGGTAGTCAAGAGATCATAGTGTATGATTAACCTCAAGGTTTATTACCCTATATGGATTACCAATGAGTTTTATCTCGCTATCCTTTTATATTAGATAGTTACCCTCCATGGAACACACTCCCATGAGGATTGTTGGATATGATCATGTCTCAGTAGGTCAATACTTATACAGTGATATTGTTGCGCCTATCTTGGTAGAATTTGACCCTTGTGGATCAATGATCTTCTTACATACTTTTTTTTTTACCTATTTAGAGATATTTTATAGGTACACTAGATATTGTGTAACATATTCCATTAAGTGGGATGTAGTTCTCATTCGAGAGACCTTGGGGTTAATTACACAAAACTAGTGGCACTATTTTAGAGATTTGATAGGTTGGGCTAGCTGGGGGGACCTAGAGGCCCTTAATAATGACCCAAGTCTAGTGGTATATCCACATTTGGTTTTATTGAGGGTAACCTATGAGAGAGGTTGGATCTAGTTTTAATATTCCTTTAGTATAGATGATCTTAATTATAAATACACTTCGAGATAGATTCATGGATGGTTCTTGAGTTTTGTGATGTAGGATTATGATTGCTTTATGTGAAAACATAATATTTCATAGTACATTATTTTCAATTTCTTGTTTTTTATGAAATTCTGACTTGGATTCTGTAAAATGAAAGATTGAGTCTTTATAAAACAACATTTTAGGGTTAAATTTATTTAACTGATGTATTCATAACATATCCATTGAATATAGTAATATAAATATTAATAAAAAATTTTAAATGTCATTTATAATTTTTTCACATAAATAAAACATATTTATAATGAAATTTATAAGTTTCAGTAAAATAGTTATATGTCTAGAAATACAATTTTTGTAAAGGAACTACTTTTTATCTCCTTTTGTGACCAATCATAAAATAAATTTTAGACACACATTGAAATTATATTTGGTAAAATAGACATAATTTTTTAATTCAGAATATCAAATTTATATAAGGGTTAATTTTCTTGTATTTTTTTGAAAACATTCAATTTTTGATGAATAATAAAAAACACTACATTATTGTTAAAAACAAAACTTTTTCATTTAAATATTTATTTTACTTTTAATTGTTTTTAAAGTCAAAATAGATAAATAATGCATATACTAACCAAATATAGGTCATTGTAATCATTTTTATAATATAATTAGATATAAAAAATTTACTGAACTTTTTAGATATTTTTTACCCACACTAGTGGAAATATGATATTTAATGTCGAAGTAATGATGTCATTTTTGTCTAAATTGATTCCAATAGTATATGGGAGAGATATTTGGAATTGGTTTTAATAAAAAATAATGCCAAAAAGTTTTAAGAGTGGTTTATGTTATGGTTTTCTTGGAGAATTGGCACAAAAAACCTCTAAAAAAATGATATATGGAGTCAGTTTTTCAAAAAACAAATGGAGAAAATAAATTATAAAAAGTTTTGGCATCAGTTTCTAAAAAAATGATGCTATTAATCCCAAACTATAGATCTTTAAGAAAATGTTTTTGTAATAAACGACTCCATATATTATATTTTGGTGTGAGTTTTCACAAAAACTGACGTTGAAAGTATTTTAAAATTAGTCATGATTTGGAAACCCTCATGTTTTCGGATCTTTAAATGCTAAACCGCAGTAGATACTCTCAATTCATGACAACTTCGAAGGTGTATTTGTTATCTCAAACAACCATTTTTGTCTATTTTCCTCTATTTTCAAATTTTACAGTTTCATTTCATGATTATCTCTCCATTTTTCATCATCTATGGGTTATGTTTTCTTCCGAAACATATTTCCTTCAACCTTCAACCGCATTTTGATTTTAGTTTGTTCTTCATATTTATTTTTTATTTTACTATAGTTTTTTATATATCTTGCATACTTTATCCTTCCAAATCATTTTACTGAGAAAATTTCAGATTTGGATCTATTTTCTTGTTAAAATTTTAATTTTTTATGTTTTTTAAATTTTGAAGATAAATTAGTTATCATTTAATATGTTTTTTATTTACTTCAATTATTAGTATATATTTTATTATAAATTTGTTGAACATGGTTTATAGTATCCCTAAAAGTGATCATCACATATAAATTTACTTTTTTTGTTTAATTTAGTTTAGTCTAAGATTTTTTAATTTGGTTCAAATCAGGTTGTGTTTATTTCGGCAAAGTTAGTTTGATTTGGTTCAATTCAATTAAATTAATCTCATGTAAAATCATATGCATGGACATTTTATTTTTATGAAATATTTCATGTGTATAAATTAAAATATTATTTTTTTCATAATACTTCTTTCATACACATATATCATATAATTTCTCTTCACTATTATTTTGTGTTTTTTAACACTGTTGAAATTATTAATAGTGTACTCACACAATTGGATGAATTCACACTATTCCGCTTCAATCAATACACAAGATTCTCACTTCCCAAAATACTATCTATCTATTGTTGTATGATGCAAGAAAACAGATAACAGTTTCTCAACATCACATACACTTTTGGAAGCACACACTAACTATCCATGCTTCTCTCATGCAAACTCAATCACACATAATGTATTTTGTGCAATGCCCACTCACTTGAAATATTCATTTAATATTTATGAATTAATATTGTATACATCATGATTTTATGCATATTTGAGCCATGATTTCACGTTGTTTTACTTTAATGAGATTATGAAAACAATATCAAAGGATTATTCATTTATGTATGCATGAAATTATCCACTTATTTCTCCATACAGACCCTTGCACACATTATTCTATCATGTAAGACACAATTTCACTGTGTTTTCATCTTTTACCTGATATAATCTCAGACTACCTCTTGGACTCGTAGTACGTGAATGTAACTAAATAAATATCTCTTTACAAGAACATAGACACCATTATTTATACAATAATATACTCACTATTAAAACCAATGCACAAATATTTGGTTCTCTATTTTTTATTCTCATCACAATACACTGATAACATTTTCACTGATTTGTGGTTTCTAAAAAAATTATTGCATAAACAAGTGAGTATTCATAAGAATATTTTTTTTATAATAATAATACTTTTTATTTATAAGAAAGAAAGTGAAATGTCAAATCAACCCGACACCCAAAACCAAAACCAAGCCAAAACCACAACCAAAACCAAAACCAAAACCAAAACCAAAACCAAAGCAGGACAATCAAGGAGGTATGAAGAAGTGAAGACCAAGAGCGTCCCCAATAGTGATGTCCACGCCACCCAAAGGAAGAGATCCAAGGGATTTGAAAACAAAGAGATTGGGGACGGGGGTTTCCCTAGAGGCCAAGAAGTCAGTAAGCCGATTACCCTCGTGCCATGTGTGGAGAATCTCGGTGTCATGGGGAAGAAGAGCCTTACAGTTTTTTATGATATAAGTGATCTGCCAAGGGGGATCGATGTCACCTTTGAGGGAGCTTCAAATGATCTTCGAGTCTGTCTCCACTATAGTCAAGGGGAGAACCCTTGAGGAGAAAATCTCTAAGCCGCTGAGAATGGCCTTGGCCTCTGCCACCAGAGGGTTACTAGCTCCGTAGGAGGCGTTGAAATCAAGGATAATAGAGCCAGATTCATCCCGAACAGCCCCTCCTCCTCTCATGCCCCCTAGCTGCATTCCCCATCTGTGTTGATCTTTACTTCGTGAGGGGGAGGGTACCATCTTACCCAAGAACCGGGCCGAAAAGGAGGTGGGGGACCCAGTGAGCGTAGAGCGCTGGAGTAGCAACTGAGGGAGGGTGTTGTCTCATGATGTTTGTGGAGGGAGGCCATCTCGGCAATTAACAGTCTGGTCTGGAGGATCAAACTGTGGGAAGAGGGTCGAGTCCCGTGGTGCCTCGCATGGTTCTGCGCCTTCCAGATGCTCCAAAAGCCAGCGGCAAGAATAATTGAACGGTCAGCCTCCTCATGTTTGGTGGAAGCACCGTAGTACCAGAGCTAGAATAGCTCCAAAAAAGAGGGAATCATCCCTAAAAACACCATATACTCCCCCAAGGCGGGCCACAACTAACTAGCCCAGTTACTCTAAAGGAAGAGGTGGTTCTAAGTCTCCTCATTGGGAGTTAAACAACAGCAACATCTTGAGGCAAGTGGAATACCTTTGTCCTTGATATCTATCTCCATTGGGATAGAAATGGATCGGACCCTCTAGATTTGAAATTTGAACTTGTCGGGGATAAAATTTCACCAGAGAACGATGCCCCAAGGATCACTAGATGGATACCTAGGAAAGGCCTTCCTGTAGTCCCTTGTAGAGAATCTGCCTGTAGAATAACCCTTGAAGATGCACCTGTCTGTGGACTCATCCAAATAGATGTCGCAGAACCGAGCCTCCTGGGGGGGCTGGAGATGGCCTTGAGAAGGAAGGATAGAGAGAGGCCTCCTTAATCGAGAGGTTGGGACATCATGCTATAAGATATATGGGAATTCCAACTCAGATTCATTATCAGGTAATGTCATCTAATGTTATGAAAAAATAAATTTTGTACTTTCTAATGATATCATCCTATATATTTTTTATAAAATTCTGATAATTAAACTGTGATTCATTCATAGGTAAAAGAATCAAAACTCCTGATAAATAATTTTGGTACCTTCTCATAATTCCTCATTTAAAGCAACTATTTACAAATTCAATATATTCAAAAATGTTAAGATGGAAATTAGATGAGTGCATCTATGATGGTAACTTATCTCACCCTGCTGATTCACCCTAGTGGAAGAGTTTGGATAAAAAAATTTCATGATTTTTGAGGTGAACATAGAAATATCATAATGGGATTGTGTATAGATGGAATGAATCCATATTGGAGACTTAGTAGCTATCATAGTTCATGGAATATTTTTCTAGAACATTAAAACATTTCCCCACATCTTTGTATGAATAAAAAATATTATATGATGAGATTGATGATTTTTGTACCAAAACAACCAAGAAATGATATTGATGTGTATCTTTCACCATTGATTGATGATTTTAAACTACTATGAGAGGAAGGTGTTAAAATTTTTAATTCGTATAGGAATGATTATTTTCTTCTGCATGCTATGATAATGTTCACTATAAATGACTTTCCTACACATGGAAACTTATCTGGATATAGTGTTAAGGGACATAAAGCATGTCCAATTTGTGAAGAAGAGACTTCATATTATCAATTTAAGAATGTAAGAAAAACAATGTGCATGGGACATTGAATATTTTTGCGAATTGATCATCCTTATCGTAGATTGAAAAAATAATTTAATGATTTATAAAAATACAACCTTCCCCCTCAACCATTATCAGCTGAAGAATATTTTGACTGGGTGAAAAATATTGATTCAAAATTTGGAATGAAAAGTAGTTATGGTCTTTAATGAAATATCTAGAACAAGCGTTCTATTTTTTTGAACTACCATATTGGATAATTTTAGATATAAAACATAACATCGATGTTATGCATGTTTTAAAAAACATATTTGACCATTTGATTGAAACATACATGCTAGATTGGGCTTGATATTAATGAGAATAAATTTTGAGTTATCTTCCACTTTGAAAGGAAATATAACATATTTACCTATGTCTTTTCACACATTAAGAAAGATTGAAAAGATAAATTTGTTTAGTTTATTCATGTTATTAAAGTACCCAGTGGTTTTTCTTCAAATGTGAATAATTTGGTGTCATTTAAGGATTCTAAATTAATAGGTATGAAGTCTCATTATTTTTATGTATTGATTCAATAGCTTCTACTAGTAAAAGTGCGTGTTATATTGCTGAAATCTGTTAGAAAGTCTATCATCAGGTTATGTAATTTTTTTAAATCCATTGTTAGAAAATTCGTTGATCCAATGTTAATACATGTGTTATAGGATGAAGAAACTCTTTTCTTTCTAAACTAGAAATGTATTTCGCACCTACATTTTTTGATATAATGTTTCATCTTCTGATTCATTTGGTGTGTGAGATAAGAATATGTAGGCCTTTTATTTATGATGGATATATCCTTTTGAATGATATATGAAATTTTTGAAGGGATATGTTAAAAATCCATATCAACCAGAGGCATCTATTACTCAAAAATATGTATCAGAATGGGTGATTGAGTTTTTTATGGATTATTTATATGAGGTGGAGAATATTGGTCTCCCTGTATCTCAACAAGTGAAAATTGATAGTGAAGGTAGAGGAGTTTGAGGCTTAAAGGTAAAGTTTATTCTTCATGATGAAGTGATGAAGGCACATTTATATATTTTTAACAACATAGATGAGGTTCAATCATATATATCCTCACATATTTCTTAATTAAAGTTACAATATCAGAAAGAAATGAAAATTGGTTGATGATTGAGCATAAGAAGACATTTGTTTCATGGTTTAAAGAGAAATTAACCACCAATATATCTTCATCAAAAACATTAAAGTGGTTATCAGGGGTACCATCTCTTAATGTGATAACATGGTCTAAATTTGATATTAATTGTTACACATTTTATACAAAAATCCGGATGACAAGAGTACCATTCAGAATAGTCGTGTGATTTGTTTCGCTGAAGCTGTGCATTTTTCGAGTGCCAAAGATAAAAACCCAATTTTTGCAACAACACCATAATTTGGAGTTCTTGAATACATGTGGTAAATTGATTATATTAAATTTAGATTCACCATTTTTAAGTGTAACTGGGTTTATAGTAATAGTGGTGTGAAAAGTGATGAGTATGGGATTAAACTGGTTGATTTGAAAATATTTAATTACAATGAGGAACCATTTATCATGGATACACATGAAAAACAAGTATTTTATGTCATTGATCCATAAAATGATTAATGGTTCATTAATTTTCAAGGAAAAATATACTATATGGGTGATGAGGATGATGTTGATGATGTTATTGATTTATATGAGCCTTATTCATCTATTACGCAATTTTCAGATGATTAAAATTAGTATATGACAGACATAGATCATAAAAAATGTAATGATCATGATGATGGAATATGGGAAAAAACTAAATTAGTTTCCTATTTTTTTTGTCAAATATTTATATTTTGTTTATTTTTTGAAACATACAAATTAATTCCTCTTTTTTACTTATTTTTTTTATTTCTTGTGTCTAAATATTCAATTTTCTAATGATATGTAGGTACACAAAATTTCATTACACTTTCTAATAGTAATGTTAGATACATATAGAGATGATCAGTTACCAAGGTATCTATATTTTTTCCTATTATTAAATATTCAATAATATACATATTTAATGAAAGAAAACTGTTAATTTACAAAAACAATTGCAGGACTACTGATCTGTCCTTGACAAAGGAGACTTCCACTTTACTATTAAAAAATAAATTTCTCAAGTTATTAAATGTGGTATTACACATTTACCAAAACTGTCACTTTCTCATGATTATTACTGATTAAAAATCCATATTTATGATAATAATAATGTAACATGACCAAATGAAGTTTAGTTTATTAGTTATATATCGATGTAGAGTCCTTGTAGGATTATTATTTTATATCCTGATTGGATGTCAATGGATAGAATGGTGAAACAACAACTTTGGGAGGATGTGACGGTAAAATATCTTAATATATTTATTTTCTCTCATTTTTTGAATATTAAATTATTTAAATGACATATTTAATTTATTCAATTACAGATGACATTCAATTTTTAAGAAACTAATAAAAGTAAAAAAAATATTTCTCTTTAGTGGTGGTTCGATGGAGAGATTTTAAAACAAAACTGACAAAAAAATTATGTTTTTTGAAATAGATGGTATAAAAACCCATACCTCATGTATTAGTTTATAGATGAAGATATATGGAAGTGATTTTTTGATAGTCGTCATGAAGAAAAATTTCAGGAATTATAATTATTTTTTATTGTAAAATTTATTATCTATTTTTCTAATTACTGAGTAGTTTTTTATATAATAGGACTCCAGGATATTTGGTTAAGATATTCAGTTGAGAAATATATACCCTCATAATTTATCACGTGGAGGGTATCTGTATTTGGGGAAGAAAATCATTGAATAAAAATTTGAAGCATTAAGAGCTCGATCTATTAGTGGTTTAGAAGAGGTTCAACATGGTCCTCCACCTCCTCCCACTCTCCATGAAAAATAGAAATGAGCATGAAGAATAAAAAATGAACAGTATCTTATAGAGGAATATAAGAAAGTAGCTGATAAAATTATAAGTAAATATTATTTAATTTTCATGAATTTTTATATTTTATAAATTTAAAACACTAATATAACATTTTCATTTTAATTTTAGGATGAAATTCAAGAGAAAAAGACTCATGGATCTTTTATCCCTGAGGGTAGGATGGATATCCTAGGCACTGCTTTGGAAAAGGTAGAACAACCCATATGTGTTAGAGGATATCAAGAAGGTGTTAGTATTCAGATGGTTTTTTGTCAGAGTAATCAATCAAGAGACTTAAAAATAGAATCATGAAATTCCAAGCTGAAAAATATGAAACTGTATATGGGTGATCAAATTCAAGCAGCAGTGCAGAAGGATTTGTTAGAACACATGGAAAGACAGTCATTGTCTATGTAGCCTTCCCAAATATATTATTTATTTTTCATAAATTTTTATATTTTATAAATTATAATCCTAATATAACTTTTTCATGTTTTATCCTTTACAGACTGCTCACCTAGACTACCCTTCCCTATCTTCCAACCCTTTCCCAAATGATTAGAATTCCTAGGGATATTATTTATTTGTTATCAATTTTTCTATTTTATAAATTATAAACAATAATATAAATTTTTCATTTTTCAGCCTTCCCACCCTGCTAACCCAAACTACTCTACCCCATCTGCCTACCCTACACTATATGAGAAACCTCACTAGGTATATTATTTATTATTTATAGATTTTTCTATTTTATAAATTATAAACCCTTATATAACTTTTTTTCATTTTTCAGCCTTCCCATCCTTCTCACCTGGACTACCCTGCCCAATCTGCTTACATTGATCCTCCACCACCTCGCTCAGACCAAAATATATATTGTGAGTTGTTTTCTTGAGATCCTAATATACATCTTGTTGCAATATTACTCGTACATTTTTTTGGGGATTTTGTACATCAACAACCTTTGAATATGGGTCAGATTAGAGTATCATTACTCGAGGTCATTTTTTTACTATAGCCAACTAGTTTTCTTCATTATATTTCATATGATGTATGTTTTAATAAATGCTAATTAAAAATGATTAAAAATTAATTATAATGTTTTCTAAAATTTAGCTGAAATAGGATTATCTAAAAGAAAAAGAAGCTGCACAAATGAAACAAATTGTTCAAGAACAATCGACTGTACAAACTTCAGATATTTCTTATGGGATAAAAATATTAACCGAGGAATCATCTTCATTGAATTATATTTATGCATTTCGTATGATGACCTATATATTAGGAATATAATATCCATTGATAATACTTAAATAAGATATCATGAAACTAGTTGATTTTGAAGAGCTTGACCTGAATGCGGTGCAGTTGTTTTCCATGTAAGTAAATTGACATTTGAATTTTTATTTCTTTTGTTAAAATATTTTTTTAAATTTTCTAACTATATTTTATTTCAAAATTAGGTATCTAATCACAATTATTCTAAAAATTTAAATTACATGCATTTATGGTTTTATAGATCCATAATTTATTTCCATGGAAGTGCAACATGTGAAGAATCCTCATAGAGTTGCATATATGTGTGAGATATTAGCATATATGAAGATTCAGTGATGGTTTTGGCCATTTCGTGATAAGTAAGAAAAAAACATAATTATGAACTAATGATCATTATAATGTAATTAATTGTGAAATTTTTGTATTATAGGTGTCATTGGATGTTATACATATTGTGCCCAAGTGAATGCACCTTATATTGGTTTTTCACTTTATTAGGGAATGTTTGAAAAAGATTTTCCGCCTTATTAGAAAGGTATGTTTTTTATAAGCTCATTATGTTTAATTATTATTGTTTAGATATTTATTATTAGTTCATTTATATGAAAATGTAGTTCATGGAAAAAATTTAACAAGGAATACATGTTGATAAAGACAGAGAATAAAATCAAATATGTAAAAGTACTGGTAATTAGTTTTTATATTAGAATTTATTCTGATTTTTTGTTATATATTAATTTTTATTAATATTTTAATGATTTATAACTCTAGTGTCATCGTCAAAAAGGACATGTTGAATATGGTTATTATATTCTATGATTCATGTACCATATAATCACAACTGGGGAAACTACTGAATTTGATAAGGTTAGTTGTATTAAATGTTTTATATTTTCTTCCATATTATTCTATTTTTTATCTCATATCATTCAATGTTATCATAGGCATTCAATGATTCCCAGTCTTATTCACAATCTGATCTTAACCATATTCAATATATTTTTGCAAACTATTTGTTAA
The DNA here is from genome assembly GCA_963277665.1 of Viscum album. NCBI lineage: Eukaryota > Viridiplantae > Streptophyta > Magnoliopsida > Santalales > Viscaceae > Viscum > Viscum album. The sequence goes on along the minus strand of OY728148.1, from coordinate 1,344,167,890 downwards.
GTTTGATTAGGATTTGATGTATGTATATTATAATATTTATGAATAATATTACATATGGATTTAAAAAACTAACTCTCTTGATATAATAGGTGTTTGAACATACTAATAATCAAATGAATACTTCAATAATAACCAACAATGATCATGTTGTAAATTTTAGGTATGTGTTCTTTAATTATACATTATAATACAATTGTGTAGATAGTTTTTTAATTAACTAGATAAATTCCTATAAGTTATATATTTTTAGTCAATGATAAATATTTTTTGATTGTTTTATATTTTGTGTTTATTATAGGGGTTTCAATTTTTTTGTAAGTGTAATATTATCAATTTTCTAAAAAAATTAACATTCAACGTCATTTTTTAAACCGAAGCTGAATCTTTTTTTAAAAAAAAAATATTCAGTTTTTAGTGCCAGTTTTTAAAATAACTGATGTTGAAACCTATTTAAAAAGGGGTTTGGCATCGATTTTCGGAAAACTGATGTTGAAAATTCCCCTCTATCTAAATATTATCATCAGTTTTTATAAAATCTAACATTGAATGTTGGGAAGAGGGGGATTTTCAGCATCATTTTTCCCAAAACTGACACTTAAACCCTTAAACAAGATCATTTTTGGCATTGGTTTATGAAAAACAGACGCTGAAAATTATATTTTTTATGTCTCCTTTATAAACATTGGTTTAAAATCACCATCAAAAATAAAAAATCCAATTCTATGAATTGAATTTCAAAAATCCAACTTATATGGTTGCAATCAATATGAAAAAATTGGTCTAATAGGATCAAAATAATTTTTGGTCAATATTATCTTTTGAATTTTATTTACCACAGTTAAAGGTAAAAATAAGGTAATTAAAGGTAAAAAAATAATATTATAATAATATAAAATTACCCTAACACATGTCCTAATTTCATTAGATAAGTTTGTTTTGACAAAAATCAATATTAGGTCGAAAATATGATTTTTTAAGACACTTGTGTTAGATTAAGACATTTATTATATTTTATTTAAAGATTAGTTAATTGTGTCATATTCAAATTTTAATAACTAAAAAACTTTTAATATAGAATTATACAGAAGATAAATTATACTATGAATATTCATTATAAATTTGAGAAATTTATCAATATCATTATAAATTATTTATAATTTTTAGACATTAAAAATATAAATTTAATTGTGACACAATAATGATGCAGTAATTGATTTATTAAAGGAAGAGTCAAATAAATGACATTAATAAAATTAAACAATATATAATTTGACTTAATTAATGTCATACACTAATTTTATAGATAAAATAGACATGTTATTGACATATTGGATGTATGTTTTAGAAGTTATTTTTTTGTTATGTTATTTTTAAAAATGAAAATACTAAATAGTATTAAAATTGACATAAATGATATGTTAAAATCAATACTATTTTATTAAATGGTATAAAAGTCATAAAATCAACGAATCAGACAAATAACTTGTATAATGTCTATGATGTAAAAAATTACCCAATTTAGGTTATTTTGGCAGTTTATTGTAATAATATTGACCCTATAGTGTAAAAATATAAGAAGACGTGGTAAGAGTAAACTGTTTAACTACGGGTTAAATCCAAATGATTAAGATAAATTTATGACCTAAACATGTCTAAAATTAATTTTTTGAGAGGATTTAGACCCATAATCATCTTAACCTTCAAATAAATAACATTGTAGATATTTAAAATCGAAAAACAATTTATAATAAATTAATATTTTAAGATCATCCAAAAGTACCCCTCACCTCAACTATTAAAGAGAACACATCCTTTTCTTTAATTAACACCTCCAAATCCCATTAGAAAGTCCAAATCCTTCTGTTTTCTACTCCCAACCTCCCTCACATCATCCTAGAGAACATAAATTGGGCATAAATCCATCCTATTCAATCGTTTTGTGCAAATGAAATGGAGACACTCGAAGAAGAGGTAATTGTTTTACCAATTAAGTTCAATTTATTTTTTTCTTATCCTTTATCTTCCTATGTTGTTTCCATACTAAGGAGATAAATATGGAATCTAATATATGATTATATGTTTTTATTGTTCTTGGACAACCATATTCTTCCTTTTACCCATCTTATGAATAAAAATATCACCACGTGTGCGTACGTACGACTTACTGTCTCCACATCATGGTGTAAAATATTTTTCATTACACGTTATTTATATGGGTATAACGACGGATATAAATGATGTAAATAATAAATATAATGTGATATTGTTTCATTAAAACACATATTCCACTAAATTCCATACCATTTAACCATTAATGAAATTTTATCATCGCTTGTGCGTACGTGCGACTTATCGTCTCAACGACGCAATGATATTCATCTTCCACATTCCCCATTCAAGGATGATTATAAAAAAAATATTATTAATAAATATGAAATATATGACATAATAATTCTACAATATATTTATATATTTATGTATGTATGTATATATGTAAATATATTTCATTCACTTACTTCTATTCAATACGATAAGAAAATGGAAACAACATTCATACGTACGTACGACCTACCATCTTCATGAATATTGTATTCAATTTCATATATCTATCTTTTATATATATTTATATTCTGAATATATATGATATATAAATAATTTTATACATTCTATAAGTAACTAAACCATTACCTTATTAATATGATCAAGAATAACAATTCATAACACGTATGATAAACAAAGGGATTATTACCCAAAATGTTTCTTTAACTAGGAAATTATTAATAGATGAATAATATAAATTCATAAATGAATAATATATGAGATAATAAATATTATTATAATTATTTTATATGTTAATAGTTTTTTTAAACCATTATATATGAGTTTCAGACACGTATAGAGAGTATCAGACCTATGGTAACAGAATTTCATCTCACTTTCAATTTTTGTGGGATATAAGTTGTGTTAACCACCTACTTCTTGTGTGTGGTTTATGTACTTTCACAATTATATTTCATATCATTAATAAATTAATATTCATGGTATTTAAAGATTCATTTGAAGATATCAAGCTATGATTTAAATGTTTAAAGTGGTATGGGACTCTTTGAATGTTAAATGAATTAATCCTTTCTACATTTCAATATTCTTGATATTATCATAAATTTTTATTAATTAGAATATAAAGGATTATAAATAAAATTTTATTTCTATTGTGAATTTAATTCAAATTTTTTCCAAAAGAAAATTTTTAAAGTTTTATGTATGGGACTCTTTAACTAAAACATCATTTTAAATGTTTTATAAATTTATTCTAATAAATATTTCTCATTAATGTCCCTGTTTTCAAGATAGATTTAATAATTTATTTATATGGAAATTAATGTTTTAAAATGATAATTACATTCAAAAGTTTCAATGTGTTATGTGAAACATTGGTTCAAAAATTTATTATTAAATGTATTCTTTTATAAGTACACAGTTTTTGAATAGAATATTTCAAAGAAAAAGAGGTATTTGTATCAAGTTATATTAAATGATTTTAATAGAGTATTTTCATCTATCCCAAAATACTTTTGTTGAATATTATTCTGAATGTAGGTTGATATCTTATGACATCATGCACCTTATTTTATTTAATTTTTTATGATCATTTTTATTGTTGATGTCCTCTTTAAATACCCTTATTGATTTTTGGTTATAGTATTCATATTTCGTATACTAGTTTTTAATACGAATGATAATGTTGTTTATGTACCACCATTTTTATATGAGGAATTTATTGGACATAATAAGTTGTGGTAAGGGCCTATTATATCCCCTTAATGTATCGGTAGGTCTCATGAGATAAAATTAGTTGGTGAAAATCATTCCCAGTTGTTTCTAATCAGTTTTAAATTGTCAAGAGGATAGATCTTAACACAAATCAGATGGGTTTATAACCACAAAATTAAACCATTATGAAGATAGATCATTACAATAGTTATCTTGTCCGAAGTGTAGATCTTGAAACAAATTAGATGGTTTTCCACCCACATACTTAAACTTTCACAAGGATAGATCTTCACAGTAGCTATCTTGAGGATATATCATGATAGCGTAGAAATCCAGCATCAAGTATTCCCTCATTATGATATTAGTTATGGATATTCCATGAGATTATTCAACTAGTATAATATCCATGGTTATGATTATTTTATATGGAATTATTTATTCTTAGCATATTGTGATCTAGATTATGTTTAAATGGGTTTTGTTTCAGTTATACATCTTCCCTTAAGGTTTGTGATTATTTATTCATAATAGCTTATATTGTATGCTTATTCTTACTGAGCATCTGAGCTCACCCTATTCTTATGTTTTTTTCCCAGGATTCAATTAATTGTATTATAATTGATATGCAGGGTTAATCTAGGAGAATAATGGCATTCTCAAAGGATTATCTATGTTATATTTTATGTTTTGAATTTTAATGTAATGTTGATGAATGTAACCTATTTTCTCAGACTTTAAAACTAATCGGTCCTTCAGGATTTCATTCCTTATAATAATGCCAAAGTATTAAAACAATGCACCAGCTCCGAGATTCTAAGGTCAGTGCGATACTGTTGGTATCAGAGGAATTTTATAAATAACCTTGGAAATTATATTTAGAAAACATAGATTAGGGAACATAACCCTAAGATAGACTTTCAGGATAAGTATAAGAATATAATATAATCCTTTAAATTTGGTAATGGATAACCAAGTATAATCCTATAGACAAATAGATTGAAAAAAAGATTCCACCATTTTGAGATCCTATAAATGATTCTTCCTGACTACATCACTATTATTAGTGTTTCTCACATTATTATTTTAGTTTTTATTAATGGATAGAATAATGAAGGTTATACAGGAAATTGTTATACTAGTGATATTGAAGATGCTACAAAAGAAAAATGAGATGATGGAGGTATTGAGGAATATGATGTTGAAGCATAGTTAATGTTTTAAAAGTGAAGTGGAATTATTAAGTTTATTTTTTGGATTCAAGAATTATTTCATCAATGGATCTATTATTATAAGATTCTTGAGAAATATAAGGATTGTACTGCAGTGCTTCTTCTTTAAGGATTTTAAAGCATAAGATTTTTCATTTAGGATTTAAGGGTGATCAAATATTTGGTGTGTAACAACAATCGATACATTATGTTGTTTGTAGAATCTGATGTCAATATTGATTTTGGAATTTTGGAGACCTTTTGGGATAGTGAATTTTGAAAGAAGTATTTTAGAAAATTCTTAAGGATGCAATGGGATAATTTTAACCGTGTATATTATTATTTGCGGTTTAATTATGATTTATTAAATATTATGTGGTAATATTTTGGGTTTTGGTAAACATTTAAAATATTAATGAAGTACTTGTGGACTATATGATTTGTCAATTGTGCTTCATGCATGAAACATATTCTTGAATATCTATCTCTGGATGAACGAAATGAAATGAAAATAGATCAAAGAACAACCAAAGGATAACATTGATACATAGAATGAAATCAGGTAAGTTTTCTCGAGTTCTTATCGGGATAGTAAAATAATCACCCAAATATAAGAAAAGTTGTCTAAATAATTTATTATCTTAATACCTTGTGTTTTTTTGAACTGGTGATATTTTAAATCATCATATCTTTATGGTTTTGAGGCCCTAAATTTTCTATTGATTTTTCACTTGTTTATTATTGATGACCTCAATCACCCCTATAAATATTTATATTTTACCCCATGTATGTATCTTTATTTTTTACTAATGTTCTATTATTAAATAGATTGATTTGGTGGTGAATTTTTCATTTCCCTTTCCTTCTTATTAAGAGTATATTTTTTTTCCCAATTTAAAATGTAAGTTTCCCAAAAAGGTATTTACTAGTATCAACCTTTTATTTTATAAGTAAAATTTCAAATTTTGAGGATGAACTTTTTTTAAAGTAGGGGAGAATGTAACACCCCATGATTTCATATTAAATTATCTTCAATACCTTTTGTTGCATGCAACACCGACTTGTCTTGCGTAGCACGAAAGATTGAGTCTACGTGAAACAACACTTTAGTGTTAAAATTATTTAAATGATAGATTCATAATATATACATTAAATATAGTAATATAAATAGTAATAAATAATTTTTATATTTTATTTATAAAATTTTTACATAAATAAAATATATTTACAATGAAATGCATAAGTTTCGGTAAAATAGTTATATGTTTAGAAATACCATTTTCTTAAAAGAACTACTTTTTATGTCCTTTTGTAAACAATAGTAAAATTAATTTTATACATGCATAGAAATTTAATTTGGTAAAATAGACTTCATTTTTTAATTCATAATATCAAAATTAGCTTAGGGTCAATTTTTTCTATATTTCTAAAAACATCCAATTTAGGATGAACAGTGAAAACACTACAAAATTTTTTAAAAATCCGAATATTTAATTTAAATAATTATTTTAAATTAAAATTATATTAAAGTCAAAATAGATAAATAATTCATATATTAACTCAATTAAGGTCATTTGAATGGTTTTTATAATATAATTATAAATACAAAAATTCATTGAACTTTTTAAACATCTTTGTACCCGCCTTATAGCCACATTTGCATATTAGAATTAAACGTATTTTTACCACTTTTTTGAATTGAATTTCAAAAATATGACATATATTGTTTTAATAAATATAAAAAATGTGGTCCAATATGATCCAAATAATTTTTGCTGAATTGTAACTTTTGAATTTTATTTACCACGATTAAAGGTAAATATGGTAATTAAAGGTAAACAAAATATTATAATAATATAAAATTACCCTAAAACATGTGTTAATTTCATTGGATAAGTTTTTTTCAAAAAAATTCAATACTATGTCAAAATTATGATCCTTTTTAAGCCACTTGTGTTAGAGGAATACATTTATTGTATTTTATTTTAAGAGGAGTTAAAAGTGTCATATTCCAATTTTAATAACTCAATCATTTTAAATATTAGGTTATTCATAGTATAAATTATATTATAAATATTAATTATAAATATAATAAATTTATCTACATCATGATAATTTTTTTATAATTTTTATACTATAAAAAATTAAATTTAATTTTGACACAATAATGATTTAATAACTGATTTATTAAAAGAAGAATCAAATAAATGATATTAATAATAATAAAATAAATATAATTTGAATAATTTAATAAGGTATACTAATTATATAGATAAAAAAGTCATTTTAATAAAATATATAATGTAATTTTTAGAATTTATCATTTTTTTTTGATATTTTTAAAAATAAAAATACTAAATAGTATTAAAATTGAAATAAATGATATATTAAAATAAATAATATTTTATTAAATGATATAAAATTAAAAAAAATATAAGGTTCATCCAAAGAACTTGAATAATGTATAAGATTTCATAAATTAACCATTTGGGGTTATTTTGTAATTTTATAATAACTATATTAAGCCTATAGTGTAAAAATATTAGAAAACATAGTAAGAGTTAAACTGTTTAACTAAGGGTTAAATCCAAATGATAAGGTTAATTTTATGACGTAACTATGTATTAAATTCATTAGTTGAGAGTATTTTTACCCATAATCATCTTATCCTAAAAATAAATCACTTTGGGGCTATTTGAAACCCAAAATAAACTTATAATAAATTAATATTTTTATATCTTCCCAAAGTTCCCCTCACCTATATTATAAAAGGGAACTTCTACTTCTATTTAATTCACAAATCCAAATCTCATTCTCTCATCAAAACCCTCACCATTTATTCTTATAACCTCCATCAATTCATCCTAGAGGCCATACTTTGGGCATAAACCAACCTACATAGTCCTTTTTTTCAAACCAAAAATAGACACTTGAATAAGAGGTAATTGTTTTACCAATTCAATTCAATCTATTTTCTTCTTCTACATACCCTTACAATATTTTTTCCATTCTAAAGTGATAAATATATAATATAATATATTATGATATATTTTTATTGTTATGGTACAACAATATTCCTCCTTTTACCCATCCTATGAAAAACAATATCACCATATGTGTGTACGTACATCTTACCATCTCCACGCTGTGGTGTAAATTGTTTTTCATTACACTTTATTTCAGTGTGTATAATGATGAATATAAATGATGTTAATAATAAATATTAACATTATATTTTTTCTTTTAAATACATATTCCATCCAATTTCATACCATTTAACCATTAATTAAATGATACCATCGTTCATGCGTATGTACGACTAATCGTCTCCACGGCGCGATTAAGTTCATCATCCACATTCACCATTCAAGGATGATTATAAAAATATATATTATTAATAAGTATGAAATATATGAAATAATAATGCTACTAGAAATATATATATATATATCTGTATTTATGTACATATATTTCATTCACTTACTTCCATTCAATATGATAAGAAAACATAAACATCATTCATACGTACATACGACCTACTGTCTCCATGGATTTTGTATTCCATTTCAAATATCTATTTAATTCGTATATTTATATTCTGAATAAATATAATATATAAATAATTTTATACATTCTGGAATTAATTGAACCATTATCAATGTAATATGATCAAGAATATCAAAGTCATAACACGTATGATAAACAAAGCGATTATTATTTGGACTATTTCTTTAACATGGAAATTATTAATAAATGAGTTATATAAAGTCATAAATGAATCATATGTGATATAATAAATTATATTATGATTCTAGTATAATTAAATAATATGTTTAAAACCCTTATACATGAGTTTCAGGCACGTACGGAAAGTATAATAACTAAATTACCAAAATTTTGTCTCACATTTAATTTCCATGGGATATAAGTTGTGTTCACCACCAACTTCTTGTGTGTGGTTTATTTAATTCATCTATTATATTTCATATCGTGAATATATTTATCTTCATGGTATTTAATGATTCATTTAAAGATATCGGGCTATGATTTAAATGTTCAAACAGGTATGGGATGCTTTGAATGTTTAAAGAATTAATCCTTTCTCCGTTTCAATATTGTTGATATCATCATATATATTTATTTATATGTGTAAAGTCCCATGTTTTTTAACTAGGTTAAAATATGAATGTCTTTGTTCTTTTTTGTTTGTTGGATGGTTCGGTATTAAAACCAAGCTCTAAATTAATGTTTCGTGAATTTAGACTATTTAAAAGTGTTGATAATTGGCTTGGATCAACGTTCATGAAGTTTTAAAGGAGGCACAATTGGTTTTGGAAGTACCAAAACTGGCAGTGGAATTCACATGGGATGAGAACGGTTGTTCAAACAGTGTAGGTCAAACCATATATCTTTATAAGGTGAGACAAAGGCGCTCACACAGTCTACACATGGTTAGCCAAACCTTAAGGGGAAAATAGTGTTAAGTATGTTACTTAGATAGAAGGTCATGCATGGTTGGCGCATGGTTTTCCAGACCGTGCAGGACAAACTGTGTGACTTACCCAGTTTTGGGTTTCAAGTTAATTTATTTAATTAAATTCCCAGCTACAAGGGATTTAATTAAATGTCTTGATATGTGGGTTTTTAATTGATTAAATTCATGGTTAAAAATGAATTTAATTAATTGATGAAAAATAGGGTTTCATTTAATTAAATTAATTTTGAGATAATTTAATTAAACAATGATGATTTGGATTAGTATTCATTAAATTTGTTGGAGGTAATTTAATTAAATGAGTTAAGGAGGAGTTTTATTTATAAAATTTGTTGGAGGGAAATTTAATTAAATGAGGTGCAATGGAGGAGTTATGGGGTTTATCAAAGAATTGTTTAAATTAAAATGATAATAATAATATGGTTATTATTATTATTATTATTATTATTATTATTATTTTATTAATTAATATAAAACTAATTGGGGTTATAAGAGGGAGGTGCACAATAGGGTGAGGCGTGACCCTCTCCCCTAATTCTCCAATGGTGTGGCGCACCACTCCCCAAACTCGGTTCCCTCTCCACGCGTTGGATAATGGCGGTTCCTTCAAAGAAGTTTTCCATCTTTTTTAGGTAAGTCCTTCATCGCATGTTTCATTCTTCACATCGGCCATTTCAGACCTTCTTCGCCCGGTCTCCATTTGGATGAAATCCTAAGGCCTTGGGTTAATTTAGTTTCTTTTCATCTTCTGATTCTAGCTGGTGCGGATGATTTCTTGGGACCTGCTGGTCCATATTTCAAAAATCTCCACCAAAAGCATGGATGTTTGTATCAATTTGGTTCACCACCCTCATATTTGGGTGTAGTGATGATTTCTGAGTGTGTGCATGCTTTTTTGGAGGTGTGTTTGCATGAGCAGTTTGCGGTGTAAGTTAGAAAGTGTCGGTTCGGCCAATTCCTTGAGGTAGGGTCATCAACAGTGATTTTATTTGTTAAAATAATGATTTTTTAATCTAATAATTTTAATAAAGTTGACTTCAATATATGGGGAAAATTTTCTTAATGGTATAAAACTATTTTTTAGATTACAAAATCACATTTTGTAATAAAACCCCTCTAATGGAGGTGTACTGCCTTCAAGGTAAAAACATAATGTTTAATGTGACATGTTCGTTTAGCTTGTGGTCATGTGAATTACTATTTCTACCCTTTTTTTACACACTAGGGTTAAGTGGAATTTATGAGTATTGGGAAGGATAAGTTGAGATAACTAATAAGGGAATTAATTATGAGATTTTAATTTGATAATTTAAGATAATTAATTTGTGAACTAATTGTAAACCTATATAATTGTAATTGAGATATTGAATTGGTTAATTGAGGGAAATTAACTATGAAATGATGTTTGTCTACATAAGCTAATTAATGGTGAATTAATTATGTTCCATGATGTTGATTAAAGATAATTAATTGTGAGAATTAATTCTGATAAGTTGATATTTGATTTGGATAATTAATTGTGAAGAATTAATAATGGATATATGAGATTTATAATGGAATAATTATTTGTGAATTAATTGTGTTCTTGACCTTGAAATATAGATAATTAATCAGGGGATTAATTAGAAGATATTGAATTGGATAATTGAGATAATTAATCGGTGGATTAACTTTTATTTGATTCTTTTAATAAAATGAGATAATTGATGGTGTATTAGTTATATGATCCTAAATTATTGTTTCAGATACTTAATTGGGAAGAATTAATTATGAAATGATAATTGTGTTGATTTATTAATTAATTGATGAATTAATTAATGGGTTATATACTTAGATAATTGTGGAATTAACTAATGGCCTTTGAAATGATTAACTAATTGTTGTATTAGTAAATGAATAATGTCAAAAATTATTATGACTTAAAGAATGATTAAATGGCAGAGATTTTTTGGTTCTAGGTATGGAATCCTAGAACAATATAGAAGTTGGGACATGGACATGGCATTCCTCCCCAATAGTTATCAAAGGATGTAAAGGAATAAGAATGTGGTGCTGGGTATGGCATCCTAGACCAATGTAGAAGTTGGGACATTGACATGGTGTTCCTCCCTAATAGTAATCTAAGAACTTAGATATAAGGGTGTTAGACATGATGATCTACACAGAATGAAAAATAGGTGTTAGACATGGCATTCTAACACTAATGTTATAAATATATGAACAAGGTTTTTAGGTTCTATACATGGAATTCTACACCAAAAGTTTATTATATGGATGAATTATGTAATAAATGAGAGATATGAATTAGGCTCGAGTTAAAAGTGATTAAACAAAGAAAGATTAAGAAGGATTAGAATTCCAACATGAGATGAGGTTGGTATTGAGGTAGGGGACATGATGGGATCCTTGGATATAATATATGATTAAATAGAGAATAATTGGTGGTAAAGTGTTGAAAGGTATACATTCTTGATAAATATTCTTGTATTATTCTTATGTATACTCTAATTCTAGCTACGGGCCGAAGCAGGTATCGCTGTCTGGTGTCCCTTTAGATCCTGGATGGGTTGTTGGTTATTTATTCAGTTATATTATTACATTGTTATATCTGCACATCATTTTTTATATTTCATTGTCTAGATTGATCTAGACAACTGGTGGACTCGTCCAACTGAGATGAATATCTCAAACCCTATTTAGGCTGCCATTGGACTGGGGTACCCGAGTAGACTTTCTTGTTTGTAAGACTGTGGACCTTTGCCTATGGATGTTATGTATACTTGGGAGTTAGGAGAAAAGGACCAAGTGAGAGTTCGGGATGCTCATGGAGATCACCTATGGGGCTTGAGTCCTTTCCTTTTTTATGTATTGTAATGTAAATCATTCTATTTTGTTTACTTCATTCTGATATGTATTTCCATGACATGCATGCATTTTATAAACTGGCGCTATCCATTTTCATTATCCATTTATATATTGTTTTATAAGATTCTTCTATATTCTGAGATTATTATCTATTTCTGATGTTCACTCTGAATATGAGGTTATAGTCTCCCTACTAACTATATATAGACCCTCGATTGTAGTTAGCAACATCTAGCATAGAGGGAGATAAGCTTAAGGTCAGGTGTCAACCAGTCCAGCTACCTTATTTAGGGTAAACTGGGTTGGGACGTTACCAAGTGGTATCATAGGTTCAGGTTTTCTTTCTTTTTCCTTTGTCTTTTTTTTTGGGTTGGTAGACATGAGACTAGGAAAGTGTTGGTGCTCAGTTAATAGCCGTTCTTGGGACTGATCACCCCATGTATACGAAATGACCTAGTGTCTAGGGATGGGAATTGATGTTTATACTATTTGAGGTTATAGTTGATATGATTTCATCTTGAGTGATATGTGTATTTTTTTTTTCTTATTGATTTTGATAATTTTGAAAATTTTCTGTGGCCTGATATGGAAAATGAATTAAATTACATGAATCATCCTTGGTACTTAGAGATTCACATTCCATGTATATCACATGCAATATTGTTTCATTAGTAAGGTTCTAGCTAATTTTTATTCTGTGACTTGGGTAGAATTACATGTTTTATTTTACTTTTGAATCCCCATTAGATAGCATATTTCCATGATAGATATAACATGTTTTTGTGTTATTATTCTATGTTTCTTATGTTATTATCATGTTTTGATGTTGTTCCATTCTTCTGTGTTATAAAATGTTGTTTTTTATTGTTAATGATAACATTCTAGAGTTGTTTTGATGTTTAAATGGATGCATGAGAATAAAAAAATTATTTATTATGTCTTCAACTGAAACAAATTTCGGTTATAAGGTGTATGTGCGCCTTATAACTAGGAAAATGGTAACCTATGTACTCAAACGATTAAAAAAAGGCTGATAAATTTAAAAAAAAGTTAAATGGAAATTAATTGTGATAAATGGGATCCAAATTTCGGAAGTAAGGTGTATGGGCGCCTTATCGATTAGTAGATGGCTACCCATGTGACTGAGCCTAGTATAGCCATAATGTGTTTAAAAATGGTTATAAATGTACAATTTTTGAGTTTTTATATAAATGAATTGTTATAGGGTTTATTTTTTAAAAACCTAAATGTTTTGAATTAAATGGGACCCTTGGAGGTCACCTTATGATTAAAATGAATTAAAATGATAAATTTCCAATTTAAAAATGAAACAACACTAAATGTTAAATATTTAAGAGGATGTTTATTATAGCTTTCCTATTTTGGCCAAGGAGCTTTGTTTAAAGACCAAGTTCCTTGTTGTGGAATAATAATTTTGGCTTTTTTAAAATCCATTCAATTTTTATAGGTTAAAATTAATTCAATGAAATGACAAAAATGAAACAGGGGATTTTGAGCCTAGTGATTTATGTTTTTTATAACCATGAAATAGGGTTAATGCGTATGCTTTGTAATGTACAAGACCATGGTAGGTATCACCCTTAGATATTTAGATGCTTTGTTCTACTGTGATCTTTTGATGTTGGTGTCATTATAGTGTCGTTCCCCTTACTATAAATTTTGGGAATTGGGTGTTTTGACATGCCAATATGTGTAAGTTGTGTCTTTTATATGATATTTTGATATGGTGATCATGGTTCGTGAAACATCACATGTTTGTTTAAGGTGTTTCTAAAATATTGCGCTTGTGAGCGACTAATATTTTCATCTATGACATGGAAACTCATACGGTGGGTAATGTCACATTAGCTAGTTTTTCAAAGAGTTTTAGGGGTATGATTTGAAGGAAAAATGATGCCTTGGGGGATGCAGTCATCGAGGTTTGGTTGATAAAGCATCGACAGGAAAAGATGGGCCTTTTGTAAAGAGTCAATCGATGATAGTTTGGCTAATCTTATAATGACCTGGGATTACTCTTAGAGTTCTCTTTTTAATGAGATGATCATGTACCCTATCATGACCTCGTCCTGGAGGCATTGAGATAGCATCAGTTATACGTCGTTCTAATGTTTTAAAAGTTGTTGGACTCATTAAGTGGTTGTTAATTAGGTTGTATGTGAGATGTGTCGTTCTTTGTGTTACACTTTTTTCATGTTGGGAAACAATATTTTTGAGGCATCCATGAGATTTCTTGATTGGGAGAGGTTACAGAAAGTAAAGTGTGGACTTTGGTTACTTGTGGTTGGTGATAGAATATTTTTAAAGTCATGTTGTCGAGTTAATGTTCACTTTAGGTTTTTGGGTTGGCAATATCAATTGAGGAGACGATGATAGGATCATGTATCTAGTAGTGTGGGACTGTTTATGTGACGTTTGGATGTTTTGGGTTGGATTCGGAGCTTTGAATCAGGTTTAAAATGTCTAATTTGTTGGGATTTTGATTTGTTTAAAGGTGTGTTTGGTGTTTAGAAACACAATGTAATTGAAAAAATGAGAATTTATGACCTTGTTGGGTTGGTTAATGTTTTAGTAGTTCCTGTTAGCTTCTCGGTGATGAGAAATTTTTAAGGTGGAAAAATTGTAAAGTCTCGTGTTTTTAAACCGAGTTAAAATATGAATGTTTTTGAAGTTTTTAATTTATTGGATGGGTTAGTATTCAAACCAAGATTTGATTTAATTTCTGTGAGTTTGGACCATTTAAAATTGTTGATAACAGGCTTGGGTCAATGTTCGAGAAGTTTTACGGGTGAATCAATGGGTTTCAAGAGCACCAAACCTGGCAGTGGTGTTTGCACAGACTTAGCACAGTTGGTCAAACCATGTGGGTCAAACCATGCAGCTTGCTAAAGGTGATACAAAGGAACTCACATGGTCTACGCACAATTAGCCAAACCATGTGGGAAAAACCATATGAAGTAGGTTCCTTAGAAATAAGGTCCCACACAGTTGGAACACAGTTTTCCAAATTGTGAGAGACAAACCATGCAGCTTACCCAGTTTTGGGATTTGGGTTAATTTATTAAATTAAATACCCAGTTGTAAGGGATTTAATTAAATCTCATGATATGGGTGTTTTTAATTGATTAAGTTCAAGTTTAAAAGGGAATTTAATTAACTATTGAAAAATGGGGTTTCATTTAATTAATATTGATAGAATTTAATTAAATAACGATGAGTTGGAGTAGTATTAATTAAATTCATTGAAGGGAACTCAATTAAATGAGTTAAGGATGAGTTTTAATATAATTAAATTCATTGGAGAGGAATTTAATTAAATTATGTGTAATGGGAAGTTATGGGGTTTATAAAATAATCATTTAAATTAAAATCAGAATAATAATATAGTTATTATTATTATTATTTTATTAATTATTATAAAACTAATAGAGGTTATAAGAGGGAGTCACACAATAGGTTGAGGCACGACCCCCTCCCCTCATTCTCTCATGGTGAGGTACACCACTCCGAAAACTCGTATCCCTCTCCACGTACTAGATTATGGTGGTTCCTTCACAGAAGTTGTCCATAATGTCGAGGTAAGTCCTTCACTCCATGTTTCATTCTTCACATCAGCCATTTTGGCTCTTCTTCATTCGGTCTCTATTAGGCCGAAAACATAAGGCCCTTGGTTAATTATTTTTCTTTCTTTCTTCCGATTCTAGGTGGTTCGGATGATGTCTTAGGACCCGTTGGTCCATATTTCAACAACCGCCACAGAAATAATGGTGTTTTGTATCAATTTGGTTCATCACCGTCATATTTGGTTGGAGTGATGAATTTTGAGTGTGCTCACGCTTTTGTGAAGGTGTGTGCATGTGAGCAGTTTTCAGTTTAAGTTATAAATCATTAGTTTGTCCAATTCATTGGGGGTGTGGTCCTCACTATTGATTTTATTTAGAAAAATGATGTTTTGTTAATCTACTACTTTTGATAAAGTTGACTGCAATATTGGAGAAAATTTCTTATTGGAATGAAACTATTTTTTATATTACATAATCACGTTTTGTAATAAAACCCCTTCGATTGAAGTGTGTTTCCTTCAAGATAAATACATAATGTTTGAAATTACATGTTTTTTTAGCTTGCAGTCATGTGAATTACTATTTATTCCCTTTTTTGAAGCACTTGGGTTAAGTGGAATTTTTGAGTATTGGGAGGGATAAGATGAGATAATTAATCATTGAATTGATTATGATATTTCAATTGGATAAGTAAATATAATTAACTTTTGAATTAATTGTGAACCTGTAAAATTTTAATTGAGATATTGAATTTGTTAATTGGAGGAAATTAATTATGTGATGATGTTTGGATATGTAAGATAATTAATGGTGAGTGAATTATGTGCCATGATGTTAATTAAATATAATTAATTG
The DNA here is from genome assembly GCA_963277665.1 of Viscum album. Taxonomy (NCBI): domain Eukaryota; kingdom Viridiplantae; phylum Streptophyta; class Magnoliopsida; order Santalales; family Viscaceae; genus Viscum; species Viscum album. The sequence continues at coordinate 1,344,151,112 of OY728148.1, read as the reverse complement.
TGAGAATTATTTATTATATGTTGATATTTGATTTGGATAATTAATTGTGAAGAATTAATTGCTGAAAGATGAGATTTAGAATGGAAAATTTATTTGTGAATTAATTATGTGCTTAACCTTGAAATATATATAATTAATTGGAGGATTAATTATAAGATATTGAACTAGATAATTGTGATAAGTAATTTGTGGATTAATTGTGATTTTATTCATTGAATAAAATGAGATAATTAATGGTGTATTAATTATATGCTCTTGTGGTAATGTTTCAGATAATTAATTATTAAGAATTAATTATCTAATGAGAATTGTGTTGATTGATTATTTAATTAATGAATTAATTAATGTGTTATATGCTTAGTTAATTGTTGAATTACCTAATGGCCTTTAAAATGTTTAACTAATCGTTGGATTAGTAAATGAATAATGTGGAAAATTATTATGACTTAATGAATGATTAAATGGATAATATTTTGTGGTTCTAGGTATAGAATCCTAGAAAACGTAGAAGTTAGTACATGGACCTGGCATTCCTCCCTAATAGTTATCAAATGATGTAAATGAATGATAATGTGCTGTTAGGTATGGCATCCTAGAGAAATTTAGAAGTTTGTACATGGACATGGAATTCCTCCCCAATAGTTATCTAAGCACTTAGATGTAACCGTGTTAGATATGGAGATCGACAAAGAATGAGAAAGAGGTGTTGGACATGGAATTATAACATCGATAGTATAAATATATGAAAATGGTTTTTTGGTTCTAGACATTGAATTCTACGCCAATAGTATATTATATGGATGAATTATGTAATGAATGAGAGATATGAATCATGCTCGAGTTGAATGTGATTAAACAGAGAAAGATTGAGAATGATTAGATTTTTTGCATGATCCGAAGTTGGTATTGAGGTATGGGATACCATGGGAACCTTAGAGATAATAAAGGATTAAATAAATAATAATTGGTAATGTGTTGAAAGTTATTAATTCATGATAAATATGTTTGTATGATTATTATATAGACTCTTATTCTGGTTATGGGCCAAATTATGTATTTTCGTTAAGTGCCCCTTTGGAACCTTGATGGGTTGTTGGTTATTTATTAAGTTATGTTATTACCTTTTTATATCTACACATCATTTGTTATATTTTATTGTGTATATTGAGCTAGAAAACTGGTGGTCCCGGCCTATTGAGATGTATATCTCACACCCTATTCGAGCCACCATTACATTGGGGTACCTGAGTAGACTTTCTTGTTTACATGAGTATGGACTATTGCTAGTAGATGTTATGTGTACTTGGGAGTTAGGAGAAAAGGACTGAGTATGAGTTCAGGATGCTCATGGAGATCGTCCTTGGGGATTTAATCCTTTATTTATTTGTATATTTTAATGCAAAGCATGCTGTGTTTTTACTGCTTTCTAATATGTATCACAATGACATGCATGTATTTTATCAACTGGAATTGGCCATTTTCATTATCCAGTTGAATATTGTTTTTTATGCTTTTGTTTTCTCTGATATTATTATCTATTTATGTTATGCACTCTAAATATGAGGGTATAGTCTCTCCACTGACTATCCATAGACCCTTGCTGCTATTTGGCAACCTCTGGTGTATGGGGAGATGCGCTTGAGGTCTTGTGGCTACCGGTCCAACTACCGATTCGAAGGTAAGCCAGGTCGGGATGTCTCAAATTATATATAAAGTATTATGAAGAACATTTTCTGTCTATTATTAATTTCATTAAAATTATTTCAAAAGGAAAATTTTAAATATTTTATGTAAGGGACTCTTTAACTAAAACATCATCATAAATGTTTTAAAGATTTATTCTTCAAAATATTTCTCATTATTGTTCATGTTTTCAAAATGGTTTTAAGGATTTATTTATATGGACATGAATGTTTTAAATTTTTAATTCCTTTCAAATGTTTCAAAGTGTTATGGGACACTTTGATTCCAAAATCCCCTTTTAAAAGTATTATTTTATAAGTGCATGGCTTTTGAATAACTTATTTCAATGAAAAAGAGATATTTGTCCCAAGATATTTTTAATGATTTTAATAGAGTATTTTCATCTATGTAAACATTATTTATTTGATCTTATTCTTAATTTAGGTTGATCTCTTATAATATCATTTACTATATTTTATTGAATGGTTTATGATCAGTTTGATTGTGGATTTTTTATTTTGATACCATTCTTGTTTTATGGTTAAAGTATTCATATTTCACATACTATTTTTTTTAATACAAATGGTTATGTTGTTTATATTTCACCATTTTCATATGAGGAATGTATTGGAATTAGTAAGTGACTAGCAGGGCCCACTATATCCCCTTAATGCATTAGTAGTTTACATGAGATGAAATTACTTGGTGACAAACCCATCACATTTTTTAATGAATTTAAAATTATCCTGAGGATAGATCTTAACACAAATCAGATGGGTTTCTATCCACATACTTAAACTATCATGAGGATAGATCATGACATTAGTTATCTTGTTTAGAGGATAGATCTTGACACAAATCATCCATATTTCTACCCATAGATTTAAACTTTCACGAGGATAGATCTTGACAGTAACTATCTTGATTATATATCTTGATAGTGCAGACATCCAACATTATAAATTCCATCATTATGATATTAGTTATAGATATTCCATGTGATTTTCCAACTAGCATAATATCCATGTTTATGCTTATTTTATGTGTTATTATATATTATTTTCATATTATGATCTAGATTATGTTTAAAGGGATTGTGTTTCAGTTTTACATCTTATCTTGAGGTTTGTGATTATTTATACATAATAGATTATGTTTTATGTTTACCCTTACTGAGCATCTGAGATCACCCCTTTCTTATGTTTTATTTTCCAAGGATTATATGAAGTTTATTATGATAAATATATAGGATTAATATTGGAGAAGAAATACATTCTCAAAGGATTATCTATGTTGTATTTTTTGTTGAATTGTAATGTAAGGTTGATGAATGTAATATATATTCCAAGACTTCAAAACTGATAGGTCCTTCAGGATTTGATTCCTTATAATCATTACAATGTATAAAAATAAATCACCAACTATGGGATTCTTGGGTTGGGGTGTTACAGTTGGTATTAGATTAATTTTAGCAACAAACTTATAAATTAGATTTAGAAAACATATATTAGGGAACATAACCCTAAGATATACTTTGATGATAAGTTTAAGTCTATAATATCATCCTTTAGATTTTCTAATGGATAACCTATGTTAATCCGATGGAAAAATGGATTGAGAAAAATATTACACCATTCTGATATCCTATAAATGATTCTTCCTAACTAAATTACTATTATTAATATTTATCACATTATGATTTTAGTTTTGGTCAATTGTTATAATTATCAAGGTTATACAAGAAATGGTTATAGTGATGATAATGAAGAGGCTGTGAAAGAAAAATGAGATGAATGAGGTATTAAGGAATATAATGTTGAAGCATAATTAGTGGTTTAAAGGTGAAGTGGAATGATTATGTTTATTTTTTATTTGGATTCAAAAAATTTTACATCAATAGTTCTATGGTTATAAGAATCAAAAGATATATTAGAATTGTATTGTAGTGATTCTTATTTAAGGATTTGGAAGCATAAGAGTTTTCATTTAGTATTTAAGGGTGATAAAATATTTGGTGTTTGAAAATAAGCGATACATTACATTGTCTGTAGAATTTTATGTCATGATTGAATTTAGAAATTTGGATACCTTTTTGGACAGTGAATTTGGATAGAATTATTTTGGAAAAGTCTTAATATTGGAATGGGATGAGTTGAGCATTAGAGATTATTATTTAGGGTTTAAGTATGATTTATTGGATATTATGTGCTAACATTTTTGGTTTTGGTAAACATTTAAAAAATGACTGTAGTACTTGTGGAACATATGATTAATTAATTGTGCTTCATGAATAAATAATCATCTTGAATATGCATCTCTAGGCGAATGAAATGAAATAAAAATACATCGAATCACAACCAAAGGAAAACATTGATACATGAACTGAAATCAGGTATGTTTTCTCAACTTATTATCTGGATAGTGAAATAATCCCCCAACACTAAGAAAAATTATCTAAATAATAATTTATCCTAATACCTTATGTTTCTTTGACCCGATTATATTGTTAATCATTATATATATGTCTTTGTGGCCCTCAATCTTCAATTGATTATTCACTTGTTTATGATTGATGACCTCAATCACTCACTATAAATATTTATGTTTTCCCCCACATATTTATCTCAAAATTCCACTAATGATATCCTATTTTAAATTATAATTTGGTGGTGGGTTTTTCATTTCCCTTCCCCACTTATTAAGAGTATATTTTATTATTCCTATTTCCAATGTTGGTTTTCCACAACGGTATTTTCTAATATAAAACTTTTATTTTGGAATTATCATTTCAAATTGTGTGGATGAAAATTATTGAAGGAGTGTGTAATGTGAAACCTCTATAATTAATAGTATATTATCTTTAATGGCTTGTGTTTCATGCAACATCGACTTGTCTTGCGTAACATGCAAGATTGAGTCTTTTCAAAACAACACTTTAGTGATAAAATTATTTAAATGATATTTTCAGAACTTATCCACTAAATATAGTAATATAAATAGTAATAAATAATTTTTAAATGTTATTTATTATTTTTCACATAAATAAAACATATTTATAATGAAATGTATAATTTTCGATAAAATAGTCATATGTTTCAAAACACTAATTTCTTAAAGGAAATAATTTTTATGTCATTTTGTGAACAATAATAAAGTTAATTTTAGAGACTCATAGAAATTTAATTTGGTAAAATAGTCTTCATTTTTTGAATTTTTAATATAAAAATTTCCTTAGGTTTCTTTTTTGGTGTTTTTATAAAAACATTCAATTTTGGATGAAGAGTGAAAAACACTACATTATGATTAAAACCCCAACTTTTTCATTTAAATAATTATTTTACATCAAATTGATTTTAAAGTCACAATATATTAATAATTAATATATTAACCCAATTTAGGTCATTGGAATCACTTTTAAAATAGAATTAGATATAAAAATTTCATTGAACTTTTTAAATGTTTTTTACCCACCTTCTAGCCACATTTACAGATCCACATTAAATGTAATTTTACCACTTCTGCGAATTGAATTTTTAAAATCCTACATTCATGGTTGTAATAAATATGAAATCTTTGGTCGAATAGGATCAAGATATTTTTTTGTGAATAATATCTTTTGAATTTTATTTACCACAGTTAAAGGTAAATAGGATAATTAAAAGAAAAAACATTATAATAATATAAAATTAACTTAAACATTTTCCTAATTTCATTGTATTAGTGTGTTTTGGAAAAAATCAAAATTATTTTAAAATATTATCCTTTTTATTCAACTTTTTTTATATTAAGACACTTATTATATTTTATTTAAAGAAGAGTTAAAAGTGTCATATTCAAATTTTTATAAATAAATCATTTTTAATATGGGTTTACACATAAGATTAATTCTATTATAAATATTCATTAGAAATATAAGAAATTTATCTATATCATGATAATTTATTGATAATTTTTAGTTATTAGAAATTTAAATTTAATTATGACACAATGATAATGTAGTAATTGATTTCTCAATGGAAGAAACAAATAAATGATATTAATAATATTAAAATAAATATAATTTGACTTAATTAATGACATACAACAATCTTATGGATTACATATACATTTTATTAACATATTGGAATTATTTTTTCTAAGTTATCATGTTGTATAGATATTTATAAAAACCAAAATACTAAATAGTATTAAATTTCACATAAATGATATTTTAATATAAATACAATTTTATTAAATGATATAAAAGTCATCAAAATATAATTTTCTGGAAAACTGCTTGGATAATGTTAAGGATTTCATAAATTAACCAATCGGGGTTCTTTTTTCATTTTATAGTGACTATATTATCCCTATAGTGTGAAAATACAAGAAGACATGGTAAGAGTTAAATTTTTTAACTAAGGGTTAAATCCTAATGATAAGGTTACTTTTATGACCTAAACATTTCTAAAATTCATTGGTAGAGAGGATTTATACCCATACTCATCTTATCCTAGAAATAAATTACTTTTTATCTATTTTAAAAATAAAATAAATTGATAATAAAATAATATTTTAAGATCTTCCTAAGTGACCCTCAACTCTATTATAGAAGGGTACTTCTCCTTCTCTTTAATTCACACCTCTAAAGCCCATTTAATCAGCCAAAACCTACCCATTTTGTCTCTTTAACTACCTAAATTCATCCTATATTCCTTTCATTGGTCATAAATCCAACCTATTGAGTACTTTTGTGCCAATTAAAAAGATACACTTGAAGAAGAGGTAATTGTTTTACCAATTCAATTCAACTTTTTTTATTCTTATACTTCCTCTTTCATTGTTTTCTCCATACTAAATTGATAAATCCAGAATATAATATATTATAAAATGTTTTTATTGTTACATGGAAATAATATTCCTCATTTTACCAATCCTATGAAAAATAATATCATCATGTGTGCGTACATACGACTTACCGTCTCCACACTGTGGTGTAAGCTATTTTTCGTTACAATTTATTTTTATGAGTATAGTGATGAATATAATGGATTTAAATAATAAATATAAAATCATATCTTTTATTTAAATTACATATTCCATCCAATTATATACAATTTAACCATTAAATAAATTAAATCATCTCTCGTGCATGAATACAGATTACCGTCTCCACAACGTGATGAGATTCATCTTCCACATTAACCATTCAAGGAATATGATAAAAATATATATTATTAATAAGTTTTAAATATATGTCATAATAATGATACTAGAAGTATATATATATATATATATTTCATTCACTTACTTCTATTCAATACAATAAGAAAATGGAAACATCATTCATGTGTAGGTACGGCCTACCATCTCCAAGAATGGGGTATTCCGTTTCACACACACACACACACAGATATATATATATATATATATATTATTTATATTATTAATATATATGATATATAAATCATTTAATAAATTGTGGAAGTAATTAAACTAGGATATAAGTAATATGATCAAGAATAACAAGTCATAACATGTATGATAAACAAAGTGATTATTACCCTAAATGTTTATTTAGCTTGTAAATTATTAATAATTGATTAATATAAAGTCATAAATGAATCATATATGGTATAATAAATATTATTATGATTCTTTTAGAAGTTAATAATATGTTTAAAATCTATATACAAGAGTTTCAGGCACATACAAAGAGTATTAGACCTAATGTGATGGAATTTCATCTCACTTTTAATTTTTGAGGGATATAAACCATGTTCACCACCTATTTCTTATGTATAATTTATGTACTGACCCTATTATATTTAATATCATAAATAAATTTATCTTCATGGTATTTAAATATTCATTTGATGATATCAGGATATGTTTGAAATGATCAAAGTGGTATGGGATGCTTTGAATGGTTAAAGAATTAATCCTTTATAAATTTTAATATTATTGATATTATCATATATATTTATTTATATGTATATAAAATATCATAAATAAAATTTTATTTCTATATTTAATTTCATTAAAAAAATAAAAATGAATATTTTTAACGTTTCATGTAAGGGAAACTTTAACTAAAACATCATTTTAAATGTTTTAAATATTTATCCTTCTAAATCTTTCCCATTAATGTCCATGTTTTCAAAACGGTTTTAATGATTTATTTATATGGACATGAATGTTTTAAAATTTTAATTCCATTAAAAAGATTCATATTTGTATAGGAAACTTTGATTCAAAATCTTTTTTAAAAGTATTCTTTTATAAGTGTACAGCTTTTAAATAAATTATTTCAAAGAAAAAGGGGTATTTGTCTGATATTTTTTTAATGATTTTAAAAGAGTATTTTAATCTATGTCAACATACTTTGTTGGATTTTATGCATAATTTAGGTTGATCTATTATGATATAATTTACCATATTTTATTTAATGGTTTATGGTCAATTTGATTGTGCTTGTGAAATTTAGATACCTTTCTTGATTTATGGTTACAATCTTCATATTTCATATACTAAATTTTAATATGAATGATTTTGTTGTTTATGTTTCCCCATTTTCATATTAGGAATTTATTGGACATAATAAGTCGCATGTGGGTCCATCTATATCCCCTCGATGCATCATTAGGTCTCATGAGATTAAATTAGTTGGGGAAAAACCCTTCATGTTCCTTTATAAGAAGTTTTAAATTGTCATTAGGATAGATCTTGACACAAATCAGATGGGTTTATAATGACAACCTTATACTTTCATGAGTATAAATCATGAAAGTAATTGTCTTATAGGGAGGATATATCTTTACACAAATCAGATGAGTTTCTTCCCATAGAATTAAATTGTCACAAGGATAGATCTTTAAAATAGTTATCTTGAGGATATATCATGATAGTCCAGACATCTAGTATTTTGCATTCCCTTGTCATGATGTTAGTTATGGATATTCCATGTGATTATTCGACTAGTTAAATATCCAGGTTTATTCTTATTGTATATGCTATTATTTATTATTTCTATATTATGATCTAGATTATGTTTAAAGGGATTGTTTTTCAATTATGCATACTACCTTAAGGTTTGGGATTATTTATTCATAATAGATTCTGTTGTATGCTTACCCTTACTGAGCATCTGAGCTCACCCCTTTCTTATGTTTTATTTTCCTAGGATTCCATGAATTTTATTTGGACTAATACGTTGGGTTAATCATGGATAATAATGATGTTATAAGAGGATTATCTATATTGTATTTTATGTTTTGAATTGTAATGTATGTTTTACGAATGTAATCTAAATTCTAATATTGCTAAACTGATTAGTCATTCGGAATTTGATTCCTTGTAATCCTGAAAATGTATTAAAATAATGCACTAGCTCGGGGATTCTGGGGTCGGGGCATTACACATTAGTTTTTGATGAATCACCTAGGGTGCCTGGGTATAGAGATTGGATTTGATGTGTAGGACTATTCAGGTGCCTACCCCTATTGACCAGTTGATATGTGGTTTGTATTTTAATTTTCTAAATGATATCATGAGGTGGGTGATAATTTGATAAATCATTGAACTTGGGTGGTTCCCAATGTTTACGAGGAGATCCAAGTGAGATACTTGCTGGTTAATATTGGTGTTATGTATAGCATGGTCATCTTGTCCTTATTGTCAAATGAATCACATGAGTGTGGGTCGATTCTTAAACAGAGTGGTATGAGGTTGTAAACACATTATGGGTAGAAATATTAATTCATAATGGTTGAACAATGGAAATGGTTGATATGGAATGTTGTTAAATGGATGGTTATGGTTTTAGGATCAAAACATTCAATTATGATGAGTACAAACATCGAGACCTGGAGAATTGGGTAAAATAAAGTGAGGGCCCCATAATGAGGTCTATTTTAGAAAGTAACTACGTACTACTAGATGGTTCACCTATTAGTGGACCTTGGAACATACTATTAGGATACATGGTGTGAGAGGTTGTTTGAGGAATGTATATCCATGTTTTATGTGAACATGGTTTTGGAGAGTGATACATGCTTATTAATTGAATCATAGTCTAATATTTCATTAGAGATAGTCATTCCAAATATCTTAATATTTTCCTTAGTAATCTGATATATTTTCATCTCTATATTGATCCATCAATTTATCATTTTATAGTTTAATGAAGTGACCGCTTGGTAGTAATTCTAATGGATATTTTTAAGGTAAGACAAAATGTGGGGATTGAACCATTTCCATTTGAGGGTGGTACACATTTTTGTGTTTTTAAATTCAATGAATGTCGGGGGAACAATTCTCAGGAAGTGGGAATGGGAGATGGATTAAATTTATATTAGTTTTATGGATTTAGTGGGTCATTATCCTTATTATTCATTATGTATGGGGATGGAAAGGGAATGAGATATATTGATGAGGAGATATTTTTGTCTATATGAAAACTAAGAAGGTCTTAAGGTGGGGATCAAGATGTCAGTTACTGGTAGGTTACCCACATATGAGAAGGTTTGGGGGACCTCAATACCAATTTATTGATGGCAATTTTTGATCCCATATGCCATTATATAAATTGAATAATGTACCAATGATTTCCCAGTAAATTATAGGTGTAGGTTAGAATATGGTCATGGTGGATTTATATGTGTGGATGTTATTACTAAGATATCTTATAGAGACCCAAGGATGTTGGATTATAAATGAATTGTTTTTCATAAAGAGGAATTGTAAAGGAAATGAACATAATATGTTCCGACAAGGAGTCTTCATTGGAATTCAATTATGGGATTTAGTGAGAATGCTTAGAATTATCTCGGTGTTTCTTGGGATAAAGGATTTAAATCAAATTTTTTTGACACATTAGTAGCAGATGCATGTCAATTTCAAAAGTATTCAACCAGAGGTTACCCATCATAGATTTTATCTTGTAGTTATATGTGGTTAGGGAGGTACCACATCGATCATGTCATTGAGATGAGATAGGTGCATCTAATGGTTGGAAGGGTATTTTCATGGAAAAGACATTGTGAATAGACTGTCTTGTTTGAATGGAATTCAATTATTTTATTAAAATAATAATCATGTTTGTGGCATTTTTAGTATGCTAAGGTAGTTCGTAAAAAGTTAATTCTAATTTTGGGAGAACCGTGACTCAAAATCAATAGTTTTTGGTGAGGAAATATGGTGGGAAATAGAATAGGTCATATGATGAAAGAGATGAAAACCTGATCATATCTATAGTTTTATGGTCTCAGGTAGGCATTATGAAACATTTTCATTAGTGTTTATAAGCACTGGTTTGAGTATTAGTGGCTCAAGTACTTTATGTTTAAAGTGATTCTTGGAGGTGTGTTGAGAATTTAAAAATGAAAAGTGACTTTTTTGTGGTATTTTAATGAACCAAATAGGTTTGATGATGTTTTCATTATCCACCGGTGTTTCTAAGGGAGTAAAAGTTCTATGGTGAGTTGGTTGTAAGATCCTGTGTTTTGGATGTGATAAGTTTTACAAAGGAATTCAGATTTTTGGTTAGTGGATGAGCCAAACATTAAACCAAGATTGAGAATTAAACTTTAAGAGTATAAAAACATTACATTGTAGTTTTTGAATGAATTTTAAGGCCATAAATGTGTATCAAGATTTTGGATGAGTTACAGGAGCATTAGGCTTTGAAAACAAAATTTCCTTAGAGACAACCCCTGGTGCACGGTTTCCACATGGTTAGTTATAACAGTAAATACCCAATCCTAAAACCAAGATACATTGGTTATATTATAAAATTGGAATATAATATAAACAATTACATCCCAAAAGATCAAATATTTTAGTATCCCTAGTAAATAAGATTATTATTTGAATCCTACAGTCAATTTGAAAACATAAAATTAAAAACACAGTGAAAGTAAATATTCTACATCCATGGCCTCATTCAAATATTCCTTATTAATATACCATGTAAAAGAAAAAAATAAGGTTTTTCTTAGATTCATAGTAAGGTTAATGTGTAGTGGAATATATCTTGAGTAAATAAGGAAAAAACAAAATGGAAAGGTAAATAACTGAAAACGCATGCCATTTAATCAATAACATTAGAATAAAGAATAATATAATAGAATAACTGATGATAGAATAATGCAATATAACTATTATAATTCTATTAAAACTTAACCGTTGATATAATAACTATTTAAATAATCACATTAAAATAAATAACTAATCCCATAATGAATAAATGCATTATTTCTAACCTCATAAACTTACTATCAAGGCCTTGTTCCATGACATCATACATTAACGTGTAAGGCCTCATAAAAATAACAAATCTAGTTTGTATCAGGTGACCAACCAATGCTTATAGGTGCAATATCAGGCCCTGACCATCACTTACTATTTACAATGAATTCATCAAATGAAAGGGGTGAATAAGTTAACCAACATAAAAATTCCTATTAGAAAACTATTATATGATATGTTAATAATGTTACCATTAGACAGATCACAAAACTTCTAGATAAAAATTTATTATGGTACAATTACAACATATCCTCGGTTATTCATATGTAAAATAAAGCAATTTAGTCATTGACGGAATTAAATACCATAAAAAAGATCATTTATAACGTTCTAGAATAAAATACTCTTTTCACTTTAAAAATTACTTTTAGAAACTAAAATTTAATAGAATATTAGGAATAATATTTTATCCACAAATATTATTAAGAAATATTTAAAGGATCCTTCAAGGAAATCAATTTTCATGTTGTTAGGTAAATTCTACTCATTCTATGTACATTAAAATAAACATTCCGTTAAAATATTCGGGAAAAAGTAAAAACTATACCTTTTTTAGTAAATGATAAAAAAAATTCCATTTAAACGGTTTAATAAAGAGTAAAAAATGGGTAATTTTTTTAAAAAAATAATTGGTGAATATTAAAAATATTCTTTAAAAAATTTTAAGGAAAATTTGTATATGGATGAAAAATATTTCTAACTGAGTAGAAAAACAAGTCTGTTTTCCATGAAAATGTGATTTTGGTACCCTGAGTACTTAAGGAGTAGAAAATTAAAGAGAAAATTACAATTTATATAAAAAACTATATGATAATAAAATATTTTCTTATTAATATAAAAAAATAAAATAATTCCCCCTTGTGATAATTAAAAATATATAAAGTTGAATAATTTGGAGATTGGGAAATAACCCCATACCACTTTGGGAACATTTAAATCATAACCCCCATGAAAGAAATAAATTAAAATTAAATATTAAATACCATTAATATAATTGGATTCATGATATAAAATATAAAATGGGTAGTATACACACATTATAATGGATATTAGGTGCATTGTATTAAAATATGCCTAAATGAATGAAAATCTCAATGAAATCTCTTACCTCATGTCTGACTCATCATGTACATTATTCATATTACTGAATAATTAAATTATTCTAATTATTTACATGATTAATTAACTTTTTAAATATTATTATTTATTTAATATCATTTATTAAGAATTTATATTTAGTTTCTTAATTGATTGAGTTCATGTCAAAAGTTTCGATAATATTTGGTTCAATTGTCCAAAATGACTTTGGTTGGTTGATTATCATAAAAGTGGTTAATGTTTAATAATATATGAAATAATTATCATTTAATAATTAAAATTTTAATAAATAAATTTTACTTTATAATAAACCATTAAATATTGTTATAAAAGATAAACAATGATACAGTCTTGGAAATGATATGTTGTATATACGCATGAGTAACATTTCTATTTTTCTACAATCATGATGGAAAGAGAATAAGTTTTATTTTATCATTTATTAATTATCATTATAACATAAATATCATATTATTTCTTTAAACTCACTTATATATAGTGGTCATGTGTTGTGATTACAAAAAACGAATAACATCGCTTCATGGATGTGGTAATCAACATGTATGCACAAACATTGTTATAATTTTTTAATTAATGGAATTGTAAGAAATTACATGGTATATTATCTTTAAATAATTATAAATTTGTCATTATTATCATATATATATATATATATTTATTCCATCATTAAAACCCAACAGAATGGTTGGTTATTCAAAATGAATTACATCGGTTCATGAGGCGGTAGTATGTTGTACACATCAATGATGGTTATGATTCCCATTTTATGGAAGACGAGGTGAATATATGTTATTTAATCAACATAATAACATCTTATTTTATAATAATTACATATTTTATTATTTTATCATGGTTGAATACGTTTTTTATAAGTTAGAAGAATAAATAAAACAAAGATGCTTGATTATGAACTATACCTCTTCTTAGAACAACCTCTTAAGAATTAAAATAAAAGAAATCATAAGTTACTTTTGGATAAAAAATGCCTATAATATTTTGGTATGTATTTAATGAAGTTATTTTTTAAAATAACGGAAAATTAAAAATGTTTTTGAAGTGTGAACAATAGATGATATAGATGCCTTTTTAAGAGAGGGGAGGGGTACTCTTTTAAATTAATAAAGTATTAAATTAATATAAATTAATTTTCATATTAAAATGGATAAATATTGATTATATTATAATATATTATGAGGGTGAGTCTAAATCCCATCATCAATTAAAATTGGAGGATCTTAGGTGATTTTTTTTCACCCTTATATTATTTTTACCCGTGTTAACCATTTTTTAAAAATAAAATAGTGTTAAATTGTTTACACGTTAGAGGTCAGGAAATTTACTATAAAAGGAAAATATGATTATAAATGGACCATGGAAGTTATTATCAACCATATCCCATTTACGTGGTTGAAGATAATATTTTTAGTAATTTTAATTCTTTTGATAAAAAATTATTGATTTTAAAATATCATTAATGTCAATTTTGAAACTATTCATGTAATATGAATTTGAAATAAATTACACAAGGATGGAATTTGATTATAAAAAATTAAAAGACTCAAAAATATTTTGTAATTTTATAAAATAAATTTTTAATAAAACATAAAAATTATATTACTTTTAATTCTCTTTAATTCATTCATTTTATTATTCTTTTGATTGAATTAATATTGTTTCTATATAGTGTAAGCAATTAAGGTAATTATATAATAACTAAAAATTAGAAATAAATGACCCACATGAAATTAGTTTAAATATTTTTAAAATAACCATTATAATTTTTTAGAACTTTTTTTTCATTGTGAACATATATAAGATATTTTAAGTTAAGAGGATAACGTTTTTACTCTTTTCCATTACATAAATTATTATATGGGTCACTTTCATGGAAAATCATACCATAAAAAATATTGAGTCTATGGTGATAGGGTTCAAAATCCATTTATCAAAAAACATTTATGATGA
This sequence comes from Viscum album, assembly GCA_963277665.1. Taxonomy (NCBI): domain Eukaryota; kingdom Viridiplantae; phylum Streptophyta; class Magnoliopsida; order Santalales; family Viscaceae; genus Viscum; species Viscum album. The sequence continues at coordinate 1,344,136,058 of OY728148.1, read as the reverse complement.
AAAATTTATGCCTCATTACTTAGTTTTAGCATAACATAACTAGATTTTCCATTTTTCCTTGTTGATGGTTTTTTTTTATTTTTTTTACTATTCATTATGACAAAAAAAATAAGAATAAATTATTAAATAAATTATTTTTTATTATTCCAAATATGTAATCAATTTTATAAAATTCAATGTTTATAAGTTGATGGAATTAATTTTACAAGTACCCTACATAGCGCGATGAAGAAATATTTTCTGAAAAAATACCCTTTTAAATCTCACACTATTTTTATAACAAGATCATGTATATTGTCTATTTTTATGAAATTAATTAGTTTATTATTTTAATAAAATATACATATATGAATTTATAATAATACTAAAAAAATTATTTTGGGTATTTCAAGGAGAACTAGTAACAGTATTTCAAAACTTGAAATTTTTAACTATTCACTAAAAAATATAAAAATTCAGAAAAATCCCAAAATTTAACCCAATTAAAAATTTTATATTATTATTTAAATAATGATATTATTTTTATCAAATATATTTCATAAAATTTCTAGTAATTAATTATAATATTTTTTCATGAAACAAAATAAAATTCATTTTTGATAAAAAGTTTATTTTTGATGAATAAAAATACTTTACTCAAATATTAATTGATTATTAACTAAGACATTATAAACATTTAAATATTTATTATGAACTTATAACATAATTTAACCTTTATCTTAGGTATGTTTTGATCCCTGTTTTTGGTTTCCCTTTTTCATTGGGTGAGTATTTTCGACCTTGAATTGGGAGGATACCTGTAATGGTGAATTGATCGATTTGATGGATTTTCAGCTTTTCTATTGGATTTTCATCTATAAACTTTGGATTTTCATGGCATTTAATGGGGTTTCATGACATGTAATGTCCACTGGAATCATCCTGTGAGTTGAATTCACATTGTGAGAATTTAAACATTATGAAATGTAAACTTTTGTTTTTAATTAAAAAGGCGATGTGTTTTTTAGCATAACATAAAATAAAAGGGATTCCAATCATGTTAAAGTTTACAAGACATGTAATTACATGAATTAATATTTTTAGTGTAACATCTCGGATCCAGAATCCACACAATGGGTGCCCCGAACCCGGTTGGTCACATGATCTCAAGCGCATTTCACCAAATGCCAAAAGCTGCCAACTAGCAGTGAGGGCCCAAGTCTGATAGTGGGGAAACTATGCCCCCATTTATCAAAGTTTAGCGCAGCGGAAAAGATAAATATACAATAGAGGAAGCAGTAAAGAATATACAACAGAAATGGAAAACTGAGTAAAAGACAACCAGCAGTCATATATATCAAGATGCAGCATGTCACCAATTCTATGAAAGCAGCCATAATAGTATACACTGCAATACAATACAATGAAAATCAAAGTAGAAGGTACATCCAAACAAAACAAAATAGACTAAACAAAACACAGTAGAATCTCAAGCCTAAGTATGATCCCATGCTCTCCTACTCCTCTGCTACAATCATGTACCTATATAGGGACCCTTTCCAATGTCTACACCTACAGCAATATAGTTATTTTGGGCCGAAGACATGACCCAAACAAGGTGTGAGAAATAAATCCCAGTAGGCACCCACCAAAGGCCTATGCCCAACTCTCGGTGAAAATGTGCAACAACCGTGTGCAATAATAAAATGCAGTAAACTAGTAAGTACTCAAAGTAACTATCACTACCAGTTTTCATTTCCATTTTAATATTCTATTAATAATTCAATACAATTTAATTCTAAGCTAATCAGAACCATTCCCTCAGGCTAAACAGAACCCTACCCTCAGGCTAGTTCTAACCATGCCCTCAGGCTAATATAGTCATGCCCTCAGGCTAAATATCACCATGCCCTCAAGCTAATATAACCATTCCCTCAGGCTCAATATCACCATGCCCTTAGGCTAATATAACCATGTTCTTAGGCTAATTATCACCAAGACCTCAGGATAATATAACCACACCCTCAGGTAGAATATCACCATGCCCTCAGGCTAATATAACCACGCCCTTAGGCTAAGAAAACATTGTCATCAGTCTAATAGAACATTGCCCTTAGTCTAATTGAACTGGGCCGATCCCAAGGCATAAACAATAATTTATATAAAATTTATCTCAATAAAAAGCAATGAACAATATAATCATGGCATACCCTCGGGCATCCCGGCCAAATGCCTAAACAGAGGAACGCACCCCTGGGGTGGTCCTGGATCTGAGCAGTGATCCCAAACAGCAGTTTAAACTTATCATTTGGTTATCTACTCAATTCTAGATATCCTTTCAGCAAATGCGTCATCCATAAGACACCCCAACCATGGGCGCATAGCATAAAGGTATACAATTTCAACATAATAGTTGAAAGTAACATCAGACCACATACATCGATCGTCTCTAATCGGTATATGTGAACGATGCCTCCTGAATCATCCAAGAACTAAGTAGATCTGGGATAAAATAATTCTTGTTCAAATGTAAATAAATTCCATTAGAGGAAGAATTGGTAAGAATAGCGCAAGGAGAGGGGGGGCTTACCCATACGGTCCCAATGTGATCAACGGAGGCAGAATTGGATTCCCAGTGCACAATCAGGTGATCCTCCAAGGTTCGGTCATCCTCCCAATCTCCAAAACGAACTCAAAGCCTCCTCTACCGATTGAGGAGGCTACTACCCATTTTAAGTGAAAAAACAAACTACACGTCGTGTACTCTCAAGTACATGGCGTGTAATTTTCATTTTTTAAACTGTTCCTCTGGCAGCTTCTTTCCACCGTGGCATTGTTCCTCTGTCGACATGACTACACAGTGTGCATTACTGATTACATGACATGTACCGTCGCTCCGCTGGAGGCTGCCTCCACCACCTTACTGTTCACCTACCGAATGATTACACAGAGTGTAAATACAAAGTACACGGCGTGTAGTCCTTTTTTACACCCTTCATTGCTGACAGACTGAAAATCCCTGTATACTCATTCCACACGGCCAAAGTATGTAGCTTGTGGAAAAGTACAAGGCGTGTACGCACAAAATTTGGGATTTTACCCCATTTTTCTTATTTTCACAAAAACACTTAAGTAAAAGGGAAAAGAAAAGACACGTACCTCAAGAAGAAGAATCGGGTTCTTACAAACTTCTCCCCTTAAAGAAATTTTTCCCCTAATTTCCCTTCTAAGGGTGGTGAAGATAAAGCTCAGAACAACTCTGCACACTAAGAACTTACGTCGGTCTCCTACTCCCAAGTTTCGTCCTGCACTCGGTCATGCTGCCAAATCTACTGTACGAGAGGAACTGACAGGCCTCAGAGAATCTTCTTGTTCTTATCAACAATATGAATCAGATGCTCCTCAAAGGACACATCGTCCTAAAGCTAAACCTCCTCGGTCTAAAAAACGTGAGACGGGTCTGAATGATAGCAGAGCGGCTGTGAGACATGGAAGACGTCATGCATAGCCTGATACCTCTGTGGTAACTGCAACCGCTAGGCATCCGACCTGACCCTCTCCAGAATCTCAAACGTCCCCACATACCTCGACAAAAGTTTACCCTGTCTCCTAATCCACATGTGTCCCAGCCTTAGCGAAACACGTGAGAAACCCCGATCCCCAACCACGAACTCCAATGTTATTCTGCAGCAATCAGCAAAGGATTTATGACAAAACTGTACAGTTTCCATCTGCTTCCGAAACACTGGACTTTCTCTGAAGTCTCCTAAATGAGACGTGGACCAGGTAAAGATGCCTCAACTGCCTCTAACTAGCACAAGGGTGATCGGTATGGCCTACCATATAAAGCCTCTTAAGGTTTCATCTCAATAATTTCCTGAAAACTATTGTTATTGGAAAACTCGATTAGTGTTATATTCTTCTCCCAAGAGCCCCCAAAGTCTAGGATGCATGCATGAAACATGTCCTATAGAATCTATGTCATACGCTCTGACTGGCCATCAGTCTGAGGGTGGTAAGCTGTGCTCAGAAGCACCTGTGTACCCAGAGCCCTTGGAAAACTCTTCCAGAAATGAGATGTAAAGTGGGTGTCCCTATCAGAAATGATATATCGAGGGACCCCATGAAGACGTACTACCTCTCATATATACAACCTTTTGAGCTCATCAAAACTGAAGGTCTCCTTGATCGGCAAAAAGTAAGGTACCTTCGTATGTCTGTCTACAACAACCCACATGACATCACTGCCTCAAGGTGACCCCAGAAACCCCGTCATGAAATCCATTGAACATCATCCCATTTCCACTCTGGAATGGGTAACAGTTGTAACAGTCTGGTGGGCCTTTGATTCTCCGCCTTCACCTGCTGACAGGTGGAACATCTGGTAACAAAACCGGCTACATCTCATTTCATACCCGGCCACTAATACTGATGTCTCAAGTCACGGTACATTTTGGTAACTCTGAGATGCACTGCCCAGGCTGAAGCATGAAACTCTTGCATCAGCTCCTTGCATATATCCCCTGGAACCCACACATTTCCATGGAAATGCGGTATCTCATCATTTCTTATCGTCCATTGAGGAGGAGGGTCCCCACTTTCCACTAACTCCGGTAGAACTAGGTCTTCCAAATCTGATAACTGCCGCATCCTCACTCTATCCAGAAGGGTAGAAGTCACTGCTAAAGAGGAAAGATATTTTTTCCCCTGACTGTTGTGCACCTCCAAATGCATCTCAGAGAACAAAGCCATAAGCCTACACTCACCACTGGCCTCCTGCACTGCATGTTTCTGAGTCTTCCTACTCAGTGCATCAGCTACTGCATTACCCTTACAAGGTGTATAGGCAAGTTCAAAGTTGAAGGATTAATGTTATTTGACCCACCTTTGCTGTCTCGGGTTCAATTCACACTGAGTAAAGATGTATTTGAGACTTTTGTGGTCAGTGAAAACCACAAAATTCTCTCCCAATAGATAATGTCTCCAATAGTGCAAAGCGTGATCAACTACAACCAACTTGAGGTCATGCATCGGGTAATTCCTCTCATGTGGCCTAATCTACTGAGACTCGTACGCAACAACTCAATCTCCATACATCAACACTACTCCAAGCCAAATACCTAATGCATCACAGTAAACTGTATAGGTCTTCCCTTTCTATGTAAGTATCCGGACTAGTGTTGATGTCAAATTTCCCTTCAACTCTTGAAAGGCTGTCTCTTAAGCTTTTGACCAAATGAAATTCACTCCCTTCTTAGTCAAACTCGTCAACGATGGTACTAATCAAGGGAAGTCCTGTATAAAACGCCTATAGTAACCAGCCAGCCCTAAGAAACTCCATATCTCATACATGTTCTCAGGCTTCTCCCAGGAAACTACTGCTCTCAACTTCTCTGGGTCTACTGCAACGCCTGCCTCTGAGATAACATGACCCAAGTATTGAATCTGGTCCTTCCAAAAGGGGCACTTTGAGAGCATTGCATATAGCTGATGCTCTCTCAGTGTACTTAGTATGAACTCAAGATGGGTGGCATGGTCGTTTTAAGTGTGAGATTTCACCAAGATGTTGTCCACGAAGACTACCATGAAATAATCTAGATAGGGGTGGAACACGCAATTCATCAGATCCATGAAAACTATTGGTGCGTTCATGAGTCCAAACAACGTGACCAAGTACTCGTATAGACCATATCTGCTCTGAAAATCTGTAATAGGTATGTCGGATGGTCTAATGTGTAACTGATGATATTCAAACCTCAAGTCAATCTTAGAGAAGACTCGTTCTCCCCTAAGCTGATCGAAAAGATCATCAATCCTTGGAAAGGGATATTAGTTCTTGACCGTGAATTGGTTCAACTTCTTATAATCCACACAATGTCGGAGGGTACCGTCCACCTTCTTAGCAAGCAGGACAAGCGAACCCCAAGGAGATGTACTAGGTCAGATGAAACCCTTTGCCTGCAACTCCTCCAATTTCCTCTTGAGCTCCTTAAACACAGGTGTGGCCATCCTATAAGGAGGAATAGACACTGGTGCTGCTCGTGGCACTAGCTCAATAGAGAAATCCACCTCACGCTCTAGAGGTAGACCTGAAAAGTCATCTGGGAAGGCATCCCTCAAACAATAAACCACTGGAAGGAAATCCTTTTAACAAGTTCATTGATCATCCAAGTATAAGCTCGCAATCTGGGCTATCACTCCTCCTCACCCACGATGCTCAGGTCCAGCTTGGCTCGCCTGGACATCCCATTCGCCCTGGTATAGAAACTCTCCCCCCTCTGGTGATGTGAAACACACCCTGCGATGATAGCAATCTATAAAGCCTCAAAAGGGAACCAACCAATCTATCCCAAGAATGACATCATAAGTTGTCATCTTCAAGAGATAGAGGTCCCATAGAAAGTGACACCCACCAAACTCTAGGGGGCACTCCCTGAACTGACGCACACCAATCGTCCTAGTTCCCAACGGATTTTCTAGCATCATAATATCCAAAGAAGAAGAAGAAAACAGAGCCCAAGGCTCTCAAAAACAGCCATAAATAGAAAACTATGTGTATCACCAGTATCGAAAAGTGCAAAAGATAAAACAGAAGAAACTAGGATAGTACTTATGATAGTAGAAGGTATGGGATCCTGCTCATGATGGGTATGTTGCACTACATATGCCTGCCCAGTGTCGTGGCCCTGTGATATATCCTGGATTCCCTAAGCTGAACCGCCCTAATGCCTCTGAGATCTTGGTGTCAGACTACCACGGCCATGACCACCATATCTACCTACATGCCCTGACGTACCCCATTTTCCAGACTGGTAAGAAGCTTCTAGTCCTACTCCCACACGGGGAGTCTGCATGGAACCCCTCTCACTAGCCGCTGGTAGAAAAGACCTGCAAAAGCACTACAGATGACCCATATTGCCACAATTTCGGCACTCCACTGGGTCACACAGACACTGAGGTCTCTTGTGCCCTTCTCTACCACACTAGTAGCACATTATCGGGCCCAATGAAGAATTTTGCTGACTAGTACTTCCCCCATGAGAGAAACTCATCTGTCTCTTCCTCTTACTGGTATAAATAGTACCAGTAACTAATGTCGAACTGCCCTGGCCTGCACCACCATCCTCACGTAGGTTCCACTCTGTAATCAGTTCCTGGTTCACAATAGCATGCACGATAGGCAACCTGAAAACATTCACCAGTTCTAGGATGTCACTTCAAAGACCATCCTCAAAGTGTCTTTCCCTCAACGCCTCATCACCCACCAGAACAGGTGCGAAACACTGATGCTCAGTGAAGAGAGCAGAATAATCCATGAATAACATGGCGGCCTACTGCAGATTCATGAACTCTCGAGCTCGATCTGCCCACAACGTCTCTGGGAAGAAGAAGTCATAGAAGGATGCCTGGAAATCTTCCCACGCCATGTCTCGGTGATTCTCAAACTGGGTTGTAACATCCCACCACCTCTTGGAAGAATCACACATCATGTTTTTTGTGAGCTTGACCCTCCTACCAGGAGACGTCTCTAGATGCTCGAATATCATCTACATCGAATCCATCTAAGACTCCACAGACTATGGTCCACCATCGCCAGAAAATGTAGGCAGATGCTGTTGTTGGAAGACATGCGTTTACTCTACCATAGATGTGGCGGACTTAGTTTCTCCCTGGAAGGTCTGAATGAACTGCATGAAGCCTTCACGGAACTGTGCCTCTGCACCTGTATCTGGTATAACGGTTGGCACCGCATCTAGCACTGCTGGAGGTTCCACTGGTAGCCCATGGCCTACCATCTCAAGAGTATAATCGTCGCTGCTCTCCTGGAGAACAACCGGTGGTCATCTCGGTGGAATGACTCTACAAGGATAAACATGAACCTTAGATTAAGGTCATCTAGGACTGAAAACAAGGAGTGTAAGAAAGGAGCATGAGAAGAAAATAATTCAAATTTTACAAAATGTGACTACACAGTGTGTATAAATACTACACAAAATGTTGTCACAGGTCATCCACATGGGTGTGTGCTCCATTTAAAACTAGTTGTGTAACACCCCAAATACACGGTGTGTATTTCTCACTACACGACGTGTACTTGAATCATTCTTCCCTGCCTGATTCCTACTACATGTCTCTCCTACAACAAAACTACACGGCGTGTAATATATATTCTTTCACCAGCCTGTGTTGTTGGTCACATGGCCAGTGTACCCAGGTCACACTACACGGAATGTTCCAAAAGGACACGGCGTGTTTAAAGACGCCCCAGACTGACCTGTGTTGCTCACTAGATGGCCGACTACACAGTTGACACTACACATCGTGTTCCAGTCGTACACAAAGTGTACTAAGAAAGATAACACCAACCCGTGTTGTTCGTGACATGGTCAGGTACTTGGGCCAGACTACATGACGTGTTCAAGGTAGACACGACCTGTATATCTTAAGGTTTCCTCTGTCTGTGTTGTTAGTTACATAGGTGGACACTGGTTCAACACTACATAGAGTGTACAATCGGTACACGACGTGTTTTCCCAAGCCACTCCCTACCCCGTGTCCTTGCCCACATGGCCTATGACATGGGAAGAGACTACACAACATTTACTTAGGGTACACGACATGTACCTAAAAACTTTTCATTTCTTCCCGAACAGAAGAACACACGGCGTGTGTCCATAGAACTACAAAGTGTATATCCTGGGTTTTCTAGACAGTAAACCTCAGAAACTACTCCGGAACCCAGAAAATACTGTAAAAAACACATAAGTTCCAAATTCCGATCTGTGAGGCCCCATACTCCCCGTGAACAAAATCTTGGCATCTTATACATGTTATAACAAGTAAAACGCATTAATGATCCACCAAATTCCAGACATTGAGTGCCCATACTCCTCAAGAACCAAAGTTTTTCATTCATTCTATCAAAACCTCACACCAAAATTTACCCTAACAAAAGTAGGTTTTTATCAAAGTAGTTATCCCAACAGCATTCTCTTCTATCACATCAACTATCACAACAACATGCAATTTCAACTACACCTACATGGCATGGAAGGAATGCATGAAATGTGATTTCCAGCGTGTTTCTAAATGATTTATGAGATGGCACACCCTCATATCATCGGGTTGAAACTAAATAGAACCCATGTATAGAATATAAACAGCACAATCACAAGTGCATCACCCAATGGGAAAAATCAAATCAACTATAAAAGTGAAAAACAATAATAATTGCAATCACGAGGTAGATTGTCCATTGCCTATACATGGGTTTGCTACTTCCTGGCACAGCTTATTACCAACTACCCTTTCCATCCTATCCCTGACTAAGGCTCAAAATAGTAAGTCAAAGAAAAGAACCCCTTTGATACCACTTTGTAATGTCCCGGATCCGGAAGCCACAGAACAGGTGCCCCAAACCCGGTTGGTCACATGACCTCAAGAGAATTTCCCTAAATGCCAGAGGCCACCAACTAGCATCGAGGGTCCAGGTTTGATAGTGGGAAAACTATTACCTAATTTGTCAAAGTGTAGCCCAATGGAAAAGATAACCAACACACAACAGCGGAAGTAGTAAAAAATATACAACTTAAAAGGAAAACTGAGTAAAAGAGAACCATCATTCATATATACCAAGATGTAGCATGTCACCAATTATATGAAAGAATCTAGAACAGGATACACTGTAATATAATAAAATAAAACTCATAGTACAAGGTATATCCAAATAAAATAAAGCAGAGTAAACAGAACGCAGCAGTATCGCAAGCCTAAGCTCGGTCTCATGCTCTCCTACTCCTCTGCTACAATCATGTACTTATATAGGGACCCTTTACCATGTATAAATCTACAGAAATATAGTCTAGTTGGTCTGAAGAAATGACCAAAACAAGGTGTGAGAAATAAATCCCAGTAGGCACCCACTAAAGGCATGTTCCCAACTATCATTGAAAATTTGCAACAACAGTGTGCAATAATAAAATGCAGTAAACTATTAAGTACTCCAAGTAACTATCACTACCAATTTAATTTCCATATTAATATTTTTTTAACAATTAAATATATTTTAATTTAGAGCTAATCAGAACCATGCCCTCAGGATAAACAGAACCCTGCCCTCAGGCTAGTTGTAACCATTCCCTCAGGACAATATAGTCATTCCCTCAGGCTAAATATCACCATGCCATCAGGCTAATATAACCATGCCCTCAAGATAAATATCACCATGACCGCAGGCTATTATAACCATTACCTCAGGCTAAATATCACCATGCCCTCCAGCTAATATAACCACACCGTCAGGATAAATATCACCATTCCCTCAGGCAAATATAACCACGCCCTCAGGATAAGAAAATACTACCCTTAGGCTAATAGAACACTACCCTTAGGCTAATCAAACTGGGCCAAGCCCAAAGCATAAAAAAAATTTATATAAATGTTCTCTCAAGAAAAATCAATGCACAATATAATCAAGGGATACCCACAGACATCCTGTCCAAACGGCTAAACAGAGGAATGCACCCCGGGGTTGTCCTAGATCCAAGTAGTGATCCCAAAAAGCATTTTAAACTTACCATTTGGATATCTACACAATTCTGGATATCCTTTATAAAAGGGCCTCATCCATAAGACACCCCAACCATGGGCGCATAGCACAATGGTACACAATTTCAACACAATAGTTGAAAGGAACATCAGACCACCTACCTCGATCGTCTCTGATTGGTATATGTGAACGATGCCTCCCGAATCATCCAAGAATGATGTAGATCTGGTATAAATTAATTTTTGTTCAAACATAAATAACATCCCTTATAGGTATAATTGGTAAGAATGGTGCAATGAGAGGGGATGTCCTACCCGTACGGTCCCAATGTCTTCGATAGAGGTGGAATCGGATTCCCAGTGCGCGATCGGGTGATCCTACAAGGTTCATCTATCCTCCCGAGCTCCAAAACAAACTCAAAGCCTCCTATACCGAATGAGGAGGCTACTGCCCATTTTAAGTGAAAAAACAAAATACACGGCCTCTACTCTCAAGTACACAACGTGTAATTTTCATTCTTTTTTATTTTTCCTCTGGCGGCTTCTTTCCACCATGTCACTATTCATCCATCGACATCAGTACACATCGTGTATTCCTGATTAAATGGCTTGTACCGTCTCTCCACTGGTGGATGCCTCCACCTCCTTACTGTTCACCTACTGACTGATTACACGGTGTGTAAATACAATGTACACGGCGTGTAATCCGTTTTTACACCCTTCATTGCTGAAAGGCCTACACGCCATGTGTACTCATTCCACACGGCCATAGTACATAGCATGTGGAAAAGTACACAGCGTGTACCCAAAAAATTCGGGATTTTCCCCATTTTCCTTATTTTCACAAAAACACTGAAGGAAAAGGGAAAAGAAGAGACCCGTACCTCAAAAAATAAGAAACAGGTTCTTACATTTAGGGTGTCATATGAGTGTTTGAGGGCTCCTTATTTTTTTCATCCTTCTCATATCAATATGAGCTCTTACCCAAGATGATTTTGGGTGTCTTCCTTCTATACAGATCGATTCATTCAATGATTTATTAGAAAGTTCGGGAACTTTATCTCTCTAGATAATAATTTTTATTAGTTTCTCTCTCATGTGGTTTCAGAACATTGTTTTGTATGTATTGGTAATCAGATTGTGTTTTCAATCAATCATTTTTAGTCTTTGGTTGTGCCTTATCTTTTGAAGGTAGATATTGTGGTTTCCAATCTCATTTGTCATAGGAAATCAGGTATTCTATACTCTTGAGGTAGGTAAATATATTTAGTTTTTCTAATTTTTTGAATGGATTTTTGTTCATATTTATATCTTGATATTGGAATTGGAATTTCATGTTTTAAAATATAAAATGGTATAATTTCACCATTAAAAGGGGGTTTTCTTTTAAAATGCAATTTCCTTGATTTAAAATGAAAATATTACCTTCCAAACCTAAATAGGATTAGATTTTATTTGAAATTATTTTAATAAAAATGTGATCATTTTTTTTAAAATAGAAATTGAAAAACATTACATCGCATGAACCTTGGGTATGACAAGATATAGACATGAGTATCCTTAGTGGGTGTGAAAACACTGGAAGATAGAAACTTATATTTATATGGTATATAGAAGGTCTTGGTGTTAGTTGGATCTATCCTTATTCCTTATTAGGCTTGTGAGTGTCTAGTATGTATTTTCATAGAGGTTAGACCTTCGATGGTAGGTTCATTAATTTTTCTAGTCATTTATAACACGGTAGTTTATTTCATTGATGTTAGATCACAAGTATATATATATTTTGGTATCTTTACAAGCTTGTTTATATATTTAAACAAATATGGCATGAAATTTTTGAAAATTGAATTATTTTCTGAAAATTATTTCAAATTAATTTTTTTATAAAACTTCTAGTAAAACAATTTTGTTTTAAGGCTTGGACCTATGTATTATGGTTCTAAAATCCTGTATAGATCATTATGTGGTATCCTACTAGGATATGTTCCTCACACCCTAATTCTTACTGTGGGAGGGTGTATACCATATTTTTCATGATTCATGTAATGGTAATAGCATTCTGTAGAATAAATGCTTCACTTTACATTGTTGTTTCATTTTGGGATAGTTTGGAGGTGGTGTCTTGTCACGTGGAGACTTATTTTTTAGAATTTCCATTTTCTCATTTGACATGTTTGGATCAACTATATCTCTCGTTGTTTCCGATTTTTACTATAGTGTTTTGTATTATTTTCTTATATATTAGACTAGTTTTTTATCTATGTTTTACCCCACTCAATGATGCTATAACTTTGGTGATTGGTCAAGTTGACTTTGGATAGTCTATTAAAATTTGGTATTAGATGAGTTACTCAGCCTAAAGTGTGTCAAAACTGGCTGAATTGGTTTTTCATATTGGGTATACAAGAGTAGGATCATCAAAATTCAGATTGTAGGTATAGAAATTTGGTCTGGCTAATCACTCCTATTGTTGAATCTGAGTTTCCTTTGGTGTTTGGAAAATCTTTTCTAAGTCTAAGACTATGTATTTAGGTTAATTTGAAAAAATCGTATGGGAATTTTATTCAAATTAACATATCTTTAATGTCCGAGGACTTGGTTTGTATAGTCATTTGAATAATCTAATTGGGAGTTTATTTAGATAACATGTTCCTTTAAAAATATGTTGGATTTTTTTCATGGGATTCATAACAACTTTAAATTATTATTCTTTTAAATCATTTTTTTGGATTCCTGTTTTTAGTTCAATGGTTTTGGAATTTTATCATGTATTATTGGTTATTGTTTTGTTTTTATCAAATAATACCTCCTAGAAGAGCTCTTCCAAATATAAGAGGGGAATCTACAAGTAAGGTTCTATAGGAAGATCCTCTAGTGGACCCTTCATTGGTTTATGTATTGATATGTACCATTCAGAATCTGGGGTCTATGGGAGCAGTGAACTCAGGATGAGTAGTGGATCATGGTTTATAATTTACCAAGAAGCTTCTAACTATCTTCATTTTTGAAAAATAAGAACAATATTCAAAATAGTAGGTTGAATGGATTGATATGATATTTAAATTTTGGAAAACTCCTAAGGATTATAAAGTGGGGTTTCCCATGTATATTCTTGAAGGACTAGGAAGAAGATGGTGGTAATCGATGGTGCAAGCTAAGTTGCATGAAGGTCTTACCAGGGTTTATTTAAAGAAGGTCTTTAATCAAAAAAATTATCCTAACACTTTATATGCAGTAAAATTGGGGACTTTTTTACATTGGAGTAAGCGGAGAATACTATTCTGGAGTACTCTTTCCAATTTGTTGAATTTGTAGGTTCTGGGGGTAGCGGAAGCGCGTTGGTGGGTTTGCCTAACTTTTAATTTTAACGTTAAACAACGTTCAATATGAGATCCATCACGATTTAAAACTCCGAATCATCATAATAGAACGAAGAACGAAAAGAAAAGAAGAGTCTCAGAACCCATGAGGAGGATCAACATATGTTGATTATAATTAATTTAATTAATTCATAAGAATTACCTCGTTGAAATTCTTTCTTCATTGGTGTCTCCGGTCACGATCCTGTGATCCGTCGTTGTGTCGGAGAATCCAAGTGTAGGATTCCTCTAGCAGTGATCCACATGTGTGCCACGTATCTCTGGAGGTCACCGAAGGGAACTCTGGGTGCTAGCGCGGAATATCCTTCGCTTGCGATGTCCATCTTCGATCGCTTTGATCCGGTGGAGGATCTTGCTTTCGTAACATGGAAGTCTTCTTGGTGGAAAGGGAATTCTCTCTTGGATTGAGAGTATTTCCAATCCGTTGTGCACAACCAAAATGGCTAACCATTTTGAGAATAATATATTTTGGATTTATAATACTTTGAAAAAATGAATTAATTGCCCAAAAGAATTTAATTATTTCATTTAATTCTTAGTAATACCCCATGTCTTAATAATGACAGTTGACCATCATTATTACTTGACATGCATCCAATGTATCACATTTAATATCATTTAATTAAATAAATAATATTTTTTCTCAAAAAATCCCGAAAAAACAAACTACATGGCGTGTATATAAATATACACGGCATGTACTTTTATTTTTCCATTTTTTTATTTCCTCCACCATATTTATTAGACCTTGAGTAATGACTATTTATTTCATAAATAAATGTGACTGCATTACTCGCTAATAAATATATATTATTTCACCCACAATATATTCTCTCAAATAACTAGTGTCGAAATAAATGTGATCAGACATCCGTGAATAATTATTAAACCACAATCGGGAATAATATATATTCAACTTGTTAAATTAATATTTAAGTGAGATACATGGACACACTTAGTGTGTGACCCTCTAGGCCTCTTTCTCAGTGGCATTAGGTGAAGTCTACCTAAAGTCCAAGGTTAGCGTCTAGAAACACGCCAAGACACCCATAGATAAAGAAGTTAACGCCGCAATGACGTGTCACCTCCTACGAACTCTTACCGTGTACTATAATCCCTTTGTCACAATATCTCCAATAAAGTGGGTTGCATGCTAGTTCCATCAACCCATGTGCTCGATTATTCTTTCTTTGACTTCCCAGAATTGAACTCGCCCATACCCTACCATGGCCATGGATTTATTTAGGCTATATCAATTCCATCAAAGGGCCTGAGGTATGTACTTCCGTTATAGAACAGAAGGGACAAATCCTTTCTTGCATTATCTATTAATGCAGTATTACTCGTGACGCACCCAACGTATCCTACCTCGCTACGAATAGTGTGTCTTCACAATTTTTGTCAATACATCTAAGTGAACGAGTTGTAACACCCATTAATAATAATCTTAAAGTCTAAGGACCAATACACACATCCGCAGATAGGAACATCCAATGACACTATGAAATGTGGATATCCTACCGGCGGGTCTCGTTCTCATAATATCCTCCTGGATATTACCAAGGATGCACACCATGGGAAGGTGCCTCAAAGTTTTACGAGTCATCACCCCTAATGACCTATATTATTTGCGTCCCTCAAATAATATCATCCGGCCACAGAACATATATTCAAGAACAGTGTTATGGAACTTCCGGGTTCCCATCATAGCAGGGATCTGCTATGACCCATTAATGCAACAGCTGTCCTTAGGACATTATCACATGAATTGTCATGTATAAGAACAATCAAGATTTGATAAGACTTTTATTAATGAATAAAGTACAAAGTAGTTGGTTCTAGACCACCAACTCCAACAGAGTTAGTGCATCTGGCTCCAGATCTTGTCACAATGATTACCTGAAGAATTGGAGGTTTGCGATGGGAGTTAGGGATGGTGGTTAGTAAATTATAGTTCTTTCTCTTCTTCCAACCTGTGTATATGTAGTAGATAAAACATATTTGGTTAAAGAATGCATATTTGGAAGGACAGGCTTGGGTGGAACTCTAGTGGGTGTAGTATTTAGCCAAGGTTCTTCTTCTGGTCAATAAAGAAAGCATAAGAGTCAAAAGTTTTATATAAGTACAGTTTTAGGGTATTTTATAGGGAAGAAGTAGGTTATTTTATATCATTTTGAGATGAATGATCATACCATACCTCAGTGTAAAGAGGTTCCTAGATCTTGTCATCTTTGTAGGCGATCTGTCCATCTCAAGCATTTCATTGAGAAGATGTCCCAAGGCAGTAAGGCGGAATCCACTTTCACCAATGTTTCACAAGTTCATGTTGATTCTTCCAAGGGTGGTGGCTCTCACTCTTAGGATAACATTGATTTTTAGGTGGTTAATTCCAATTAACTTTTTGCAGTGAAGTTTATGCCAGAGGAATTTGAAGTTGGGGAAGCTATTGTTAGAGGTGTTCTGTTTATTTTGTCTTATATGGTGAAAACTTTGTTTGATATAGATGATAATCATATTTTTATATCCTCAATGTTGGTGGAAATTTTGGGTTTACATTAAGATATTATGTCATTCGTGATGGATCTTTCCATGACTTTGGGAAAGAGGTCTGAGCAATTTTTCAAAAGTCTCGCATGTTATGTGGTGATAGGAGAATTTGATGTGGTTTGGGACTTCTTAGTGCTTGATCCATTTGACTTGATTATCAGCATGGATTGAATGATTATTATAAATGCCAAGATATATTTTTATCACCATCATGTACAGTTCTTAGTTAATGATGGGATCACCCCTGTTTTCTGAAGTGAGTGGGACTCTGTATTGGGAAGGGTAGCTCTAGATGTTTCTTATGAAGGTTTAATCTCATGCCAGTTTCCAAAAATATTTCGTGATGTAGTTAACCTATTCTTGGGCGGTCAGATACCTATTTTTTGTGTGCTTATAGTGAGGTCTTTATAGAATTTTTTTCTATAATTCCTTCATAGAGAGAGGTTGATTTTACTATTGACCTATTACCTAGAATGATGCTCATTTCTATTCCATCCTATAAAATGGAACCTAGTGAGTTGTTGGAACTTAAAGTCTACCTTGAGAAACTAGAATTGAAATGATTTATTCATCCTATAATTTCACTATGGAATTCACATGTATGCTTTTCTAATAATGAAAAAAAAAGTCTTAGACATCTTATTTACTATTGAAAGTGGAATTGGGTGATCGTTAAGAACAAGTATCCTTTACCAAGAACTAATGATCTATTTTATTAGATTAGATGGGATCATTATTTTTCTAAGATTTAATTCTGTTCAGGGTACTAGAAGTTGAGAGTCTGAGAAGAGAATATACCCAAGACATCATTTTATATTCGATATGGTCATTTCGAGTTTCTGGTTATGCCATTCAGACTCACTATAGATCCTACGGTATTCAAGGTTTTTTATGTATTGAATTTTTCATCAGTTCTTGAAACATTTTTTGTTTTATTCATGGATTATATATTTTTGTACTCTATGATATAGAAGGATAATAGATAGAATTTGTATACCATTATTTAAACCTTGAGGGAACATCATCTGTATGGTTATCATCCCAAGTTTGAGTTTTGGATTTGAGAAGTGATGTTTCCCAAGCTTGTGATATATGAGAGGGGAGTCCCAATTGATCCTGAAAATGTATAGGAAGTTATGTCCTAGGATCATCCCAAAAATGAATTCGAGATCCAAAGATTCTCGATTTTTGAATGTTACTATAGATTATTTTTTGGGACTTGTCCCAGATCGCATCTTCGATGATAGCTTTAACTCCTAAGGGTGTGATGTTTTAATGTGACGCCTTGACACTAGAAACCCAGAGCTGGTGCATTCCTACTTTATATTGGAATTATTAAAAGAGATATACCCTAAAGGACAAATTAGTTTATTAATTTTGGAATACCAGATTACATACATAATACCCAAAGTACATTTGGAGTGATAGAAAATACTACATGATACATAATAAACTTAAATATATACCTCCATTAAATATTATTCAAGTTTATATTATTCATAACCCGGGGAAAGGAAACATAAAAAGGGTGATCTAAAATTCTCAGTAAGGGTTATATATAGTGGAATTATAAAACAATGATAAGTGAATCAAAATCAATTCGACATGAAAAATATGGCATGATGAATAAATGCAAATACATTCCATCAATAAGTTGAGAATAAAAATGCATCCATAGATTTTTTCATAGTGAAAACATCATTGATAGTAATAGCTGAATAATGAATAAAGAGAATGATTATTATATTTAAATCATGTATTTAACACATGAACCATTATATAATCGATATGGTTTAAGTTTGTGGGTAGAAAAACATCTGATTTTTGGGGAAAAAAACCAACGGTTTGCTGACAACTGATTTGTCTCATGAGACCTTCCAACCCATCGAGGGGCTATAGCAGGCCCCACCCATCACTACGAGTACAAAGAATTATTTTATAAATATATTTCATACAATAACACTATGACTTTTGATATCCATATTGAATAGAGAATACATATTCATCAATATTTCCCAAGTTAAAATAGCATTCCAAATAAACATCGTATGTGAAATGGTATAAGGATTAAGGAAATAATCGTATCCATGATACAAGGAAATGGAAATTTACCAAAATTATAATTTCAACAAAAAAATTATCTCAAATGGGCAGTGTGTAATTTTTCTCATGTGACTTCAACTATCTTGATGCATAAGCAATATATTGCCATCACTACGGATCATGAAAACCAAGGAAGAAAATACTTCCAAAATAATAAAATTAAACATCATAAACCCATAAAAAGGCCTATGAATGAATCTAATAAGGTTAAAATAAATCAATTAAATGTATATAAGGTTTTACATTTATTAATTAATGAATATAAATTTTATTATTCAGGTCATTAAGATAAATCAAAGAAGATATTCAGGCATAGGGTGAGGGTTTTCTAATATCACTTTTAATTTCGTGAGATTTTCATTGTTCGACACTTATTTCTTGCATGTGGTGTATGTGTACTACCATTTGATATATTATATCATTATTATTTTAATATTCATGGTATTCTGTGATTCATTTTCTAATTATTAATTTTTGGTCATACGACTTGATGGATTACAATGTGGTAAGGGACTTTGTCTCAATTTCCATTTCATTGAGACTTACTCTGTATTGTGCACCTAATCATTATTATGTGGTTTATGTAGTGCCAATTTGAGATCATTTTTCATTTGAAATTATAATTCTTATAAATATACATTTTCTTGTATCATGGATATGATTATTTCTTTAATCCGTATACCATTTCACATAAGGTGTTTATTTTGAATTCTATTTTAACTAGGGAAATATTGAGAAATTTGTATCTTCTATTAAATATGGATATCAAAAAGGAATATTTTTATTCTCTTAAATCTATGTATAATGATTTATTTGGACTGTTATTGATGGGAGGGGCCTGATATATCTCCACGATGCATCGACAGATTTCATGAGACAAATCAACTAGTGGTAAACCCTTCAAGTTTATTTCCAAAAATTAGATGGGTTTCTGCCCACAACCATAAATCGTCTCAACAGTATAGTAGTTATGGTTACCGATACATGAAACCTAAATAATAATAATTCTCTTTATTCATTATTAAGTTATTACCATCCATGATTTTTTTACTATGAAAAAATCTATGGATGCATTTTTATTCTCAGTTTATTGATGGAATGTTTTTTCATTTATCCATCATGACATATTAGTCATGACTATTTGATTATGATTCACTTATTATTGATTCAGGATTCAATTATCAATAACCCTTAATGAGAATTTGATCTCAACCTTATTATATTTACTTTCCTTAGGTTATGAAGAATAGAACCTTGAATAAGGGTTTAAGGAGGCAGTTTATTTCATTTTATTATGTATCATGTTGTATTTTATATCTCTTTAAATGTACTTTGGGTATCATGTTTGTAATATGGTCTTCCAAAATAGTTAAAATAATCATTCCTTCAGGATTGATTTTTTGTAATCATTCCAATATAAATAATTAATACACCGGTACGGGGTTTCTAAGGTCAGGGAGTTACAGTTGGTATCAAAGGAAGTTTAGTAGTAACCTTGGGAACTATATTTAGGAAACGTAGTTTAGATGACCAACCCTATGATAGAATTTGAGGACACGAATAAAGTAAAATCCTATAATTTTGGTAAGGTAGAGTGTATGTGGATATTCCTAGAAAATATATCCATGTTTGTATACTACAAGTGGATGTGGTTCTGGAATAGATGTACCTAAGAGTAACAAGTCTGACAAGGAGTTTTAGGTATGACCTGAGGTATCCTAGTGCACAACAATGATCCTTACTATGCACCTAGTTTTAAATTCCTAGGGGATATGCTTATGATAATTCAAAATTTCATTACAAACCATTATGAAGGATTTAAAATTAAATAAAAACAATGTTTATGATTATGAGAATAGTTGTGCATAAATATTTAGATTATATTAAGTGTTTTCTAGTTAAAATTTTTGAATTATGACCTAATTTAGTGTATTACATTGTTTATTGATGGTGCCTAATGGAAGAAGGGGAATCAATACCCATGGACAATGTAGGTATTTCCCCACTAAGAAAGTCAACAAAGTCAGTGTAGGAGTGGATCAGGTCATGAACATATTGGGAAAACATACTCAGGCTATGATGAATAAGCATTCTACACCTATGTTAGATCGTTTCATGCAACAAAAGCACCCATATTTTATTGGGACTACTAATCCTATGGTACCTGAGTAGTGGATCAGTTCACAGGAAAAGATATTCCTAGCATTATGATAAAATGAAAATGAAGAGGTAGTACTGGAATTATATTATCTCATGGGAGATTTTGATCAATGGTGGACCTTGATCTAGAATACCATAGAGGAATAAGAAATAAAAGATATGGAATGGTGTACTTTTAAGGAAATGTTCTTTGACAAATATTTCCCTCATGATAAATGAACTGAAATGAAGAGGAAATTCCTTAGCCTAATGCCAAGGGAAGAAGATAGTGTTGTAGGGAACGAGGATACCTTTAAAAGATTAGTTGGGTATGCTATAGATCATGTATGTGATTCATAAGACAAGATTGGTCATTTCTTTTAAGGTCTTAATCCAAGTATTCAAAGGGAAATGGATTCTCAAAGATTTTCATTATATGATGAAATTGTATTAAGTGTCATCAAAACATAGAATGACATTTTCTAGATCAAATTCTTTCAAAACAATAAAAGATAATAAGTGGTACTCTGATAACCATGGAAAAGGTGAAGCACCAAAAAAGAAGAAGGGAATTAAGAAATTCCCATTATGTGAGAACTGTAGAAAGAATCATAATGGGAAATGCTTGAAAGGCATGAGAGTTTGATATAAGTGTCTAGAAAAGGTACATAGATCTAATGAATGAAATGGGAAGAAACAAGTCAATGATGTTGAATTATAAAATTGCACACAGATGAAACACTATGAAAATTAGTTTTCTAACCACCAAGGAAACATTCCTCAGAACATTCCATGAGAGAAAGAGAAAGTTTTTTCAATTACAGTTGATAAGGTTGAAGATCCTAAAAATGTAGTGGAAAGTACTTTAATTATTTCCCAAAACATTGAAAATTCATTATTTGATTCTGGATCATCTCATTCATTCATATCTTCACAGTTTTCCATGAAAAGTATACATGTCCAATTTGATTTAATAAAGTATTTGTCCGTCAAAACTCCTAGAGGGTGTATCATTGCAACAAAGATGTGTCGATCATTCCCCTTCATGATGCATAAATGTGATTTAGTTTCTAAAATTATCATCAAAACCATGATTTAATTTGATATAATACTTATTATGAGTTTTCTTTCACATTATGATGCGAATATCTATTGGAAGAAGTTGGAAGTTGTGTTTTTTGAGAACAGTGTAAAATCCCTTATATTTAGAGAAAAAACATCAGCCAGTGATTCTTATCTTGATCCAACCCCATTAGCTCAACTGAATCTAATTATTAGGTAGGAAGGTAATGATATAACTATGTATGAGGAAAGGAATGATCAAATAGAGGATGTACCTATTGTTCAGAAATATGTTGATGTGTTTTCAGAGGATTAACCTGGATGTCCTCCAGAGTAGTAAGTTGAGTTCTCTATTCATTTAATTCTTGGTGTAAGACCTATATCAAATAATCTTTATATAATGGCCACTGTGGAATTATTATAACTCAAAAAAACAACTAGAATGATTTATTGATAAAGGATTTATCCAGCCTATTGTTTCTCCTTGGGGGGCCATGTTCTCTTTTTCAATAAGAAAGATGGATCTATGAGGTTATGCGTTGACTACATGGAGATCAATGCAATAATGATAAAGAACAAGTATCATCTTCCTCTCATTGATGATTTATTTTATGAACATCATGGAGCCCAATATTTTTCTTAGATTTAACTTCGATCTGGATATCATCAGTTGCATGTGAGGAAGAAATATATTCCTAAGACAACATTTCAAACTAGGTATGGGCATTATGAGTTTACAGAAATTCCTTTTGGAGTGACTAATGCACCCTTGGTTTTCATGGATCTAATAAATAAGGTTTTCATGTAATATTTTGATGAATTTTTTGTGTTATTTATCGATGATATCTTTGTATAATCCAAAATATATGAAGACCATGAGAATCACTTATGGATCATTCTGAAAACTCTTTGAAGAACTGAATTATATGTGAAGTTTAGGAAGAGTGAATTTTGGCTTCAATTAGTTTCTTTTCATGGCTATATTGTCTCAAAGTATGGAATCTTAGTTTATCCTATGAAGAAAAATAATATCCAAGAATGTCATGTGCCACAAACATAACCGAGGTATGTAGTTTTATTTTCTTAGCAGGTTACTATCAGCCTTTCGTTCATATTTTTTTATGACTAGCTATCTCGCTAACCAAGCTCAAACATAATGAGGTCAAATTTTTATGGACAAAGTAATGTACAAAATTATTTGAAGATTTGAAAAAAAGATTCGTCAATTCTCTAATTTTGACTCTTCCCTTTGGAAGTGATGGATTTTTGATATACAGTAATTCATCAAAGAATAGACTGGGTTTCTTCTTTATGAAAAATTATAAAGATAATGTTTATGCATCTAGAAATATGAAGACACATGAAAAAAATTCTCCAACTCATGATCTTGAGTTAGTAGCTATAATATATTTTCTAAAAATATAGAGACACTATCTATATAGTGAAATATATGAGATATATACAGATCACAAGAGTTTTAAATACATTTTTATACAGAAATAACTCAACATGAGGAAAAGAAGATGGCTTGAGTTACTCAAATACTATTCTTGTTCAACACACAACCAACCAGGAAAGGAAAATATTGTGGTAGATGCATTAATCCGGAAATATCATGGCCTTCTGACCCAAATGAGGATTAAGAGAGATCTTGAATTCATGGATCTACTAAAGATGGATATGGAAATTATTAAATAAGGGGAAACATCATTCATCTTTAAAATGATTGTTTATCCATCCTTACTATAGAAGATAGAAATATCTGAATATGATGATGAGAATCTTCAAAAGAAAATTAAAGCTGTTAAGGATTGAAGATTCGTAGACTTCATGTATGAGGATGAATTTCTGAAATTTTGGAAAAGGTTATGTGTTTCATTAGTAACTAATTTAAAAAGGTAACTATTATATGATGCTCATATATCAAATTTCTCTATACACCCTAGTAGGAATAAGATGTATAGAGATCTGAAGGAATACGTTTTCTGGGATAACATGAAGTGAGGAATTTATGACTATGTGTCAAGGTGTCTAGTTTGTCAACAAGTGAGGGCCAAGAGACAACATCCTAGGGGGGTCACACAACCACTACCTATTCCTATTTGTAAGTGGGATAACATTATAATGGACTTTGTCACTTAACTACCAAGGACATATATAAGGAATGATGCAATATGGGTAATTGTTGATTGTCTCACAGATTCGAAACATTTCCTTACTATAAGAGAAGATTTACCACTTGAGCGCCTAACAAGACTTTATATTAATAAAGTTTTAAGACTTCATGGTGAACCTCTATTGATTTTGTCCAATAGAGATCCCTGATTTACATCAAAATTATGGAAAATCCCCCAGAAGGATTTGGATACTGAGATTCATATGAATACGATTTATCAACCCCAAACCGACAGATAGTCTGAAATAACTATTCAAAAACTGGAAGACATGTTCAGATCATGATATCTAGACATTCAAGGTATGCAAGATCAATACTATCCTTTTATAGAATTTTCATAAAATAATATTTTCCACTCTAGCATTCAAATGGCGTCATATGAAGTATTATATGGTAAGAGGTTTCAAACTCCAACTTGTTGGGATGAAGTTTGGGAGAAGAATCTTATAGGCCCAGAACATATCGAAGATACAACTGCAAAGGTAGAGAAAATTAAGTCCCATATTAAATCAGGACAAATTACGAAAAAGGTTTATGCTGAAAACTGGAGAAAGGATTTGGAATTTCAAATAAGAGATCACATCTTTCTAAAATTATCTCTATGGAAGGGTTTTCTTAAGGTTCAGTAAGAAATGGAAATTGAGCCCTAGGTATATCATACCATTAGAAATTATAAAATGAATTGGAAGTATAACTTACCATTTAGAAATTCCAACAAGGCTCTCCAAAGACCATAATGTGAAACAAATTTCGTCGGTAAAGAAATACATGCCCGACCCAATTCATGTACTCACCTATGAAGAAATAGAGCTGGAACCTAATTTTTCATACTGTGAAGATACTATCGACATTCTTGACACAATGGAGCATGTATTGAGAAATCGGATAAATCAACTAGTAAAGGTTCTTTGGAGAAACCATAAAATGGAGGAAGCAACATGGGAACCTGAGGATGTTATGAAAATAACCACCCACATCTTTTAAAAGACATTTATACATGAAAAATTTATATGATGAAATTTTCAAAGGTAGGAAAAATATAACACCCCAATCATTTTATGGTAAGTTTCTCTTAAATAATTTTAAATCATTCTAGAGCCTATATTTCATAAATCACTGATTATATGTGAAAAAAAACTTGTTTATCTAGGATATAGTCATAACCTATCCATTAAATATAAAATTTCCACTTCTGTGTTTTGAATTTTGAAAAACAGACATACACAGATGCGATCAGGGTGATATTTGGAGTCTGATAGAATCAACATAATTTTTGTGAATAGTAACATACCCTTATTAATAGTAACCTACCATTATTAATAGAAATATGAACCTTATAAATGGTAACCTTACACATGAAAGTATAAATAAAATTTAGGCACCTTAAAATTGAAGGTAAATATTTTAAGTGTTGGTATTTTTCAATTAAATGATGATTTTAAATAAAAATAAAATTTCTCATATTTAAAAAAATAATTTTTAAAATATAGAGTTTGTTTTTGGATTCTACACATATAAAAATGGTTAGGGTGAATTTTTGGGAGTATTCTGAAATACTTGAATTTTTTTGAATAGTAAAATTCATTAATCTATAAAATATGCTAAATAAATGAATTTATGCATCATGCATGAGACATGTATAGAGTAAATGGACATTGGTTCAAACTCACTTGAATTTATTGTTGTTTTCAATAACAAGAATTAATATTATTCCTTTTATTGGGAAAAATAATAAACTAATGATCAAAATAATGCAAAACCATCCTCTCCTCCACTATATAAACCACCCTCACCCCCTCTTCCTCCCATGCCACTCAACATTTGATCCATGACTATGTTCTGATAAATAAACTTCCAAATCCCTCCCCCCAAGTCCAACACCTTTTTATCTCACCAAAAGGAAAAAAAAGTCCTAAAGGGGATTCTCATGGAGGGGTACACAAGAGGTGAACCTCTCTTCCTTTTTCTTTCAAGTTATTCTACATGTTCCATTCTTTTGTTTTTCTATACTCACCTCCCCTCATCCAAATTATATGATAATTCCAGTACCTTAAGTGAACTAGAATTTTATTATGCTAATATAATATTTCATCATTATCTCTCTTTTCCCCCTCCTCTAATACTAAAAATGAAAACACTATCTGAGATGTGTTGATTTATAACATTCAAGGATGATTGGTTTTAAATATATATTGCCATATTAAATTATGGACATCAAACCTTTTTTTAGTTGAATCTGATCAGAATATATATACTTCATCTCATTTAATGTTCTGTAATCCTTACACATTCATAATATAAAATAATAATACAAAAAAAGTTCATTATGAACAAAACCACCAATTTAATCCAAGCGTTTATCAATAACTTTTATCTAATGATTCATCCCGATGGTATATAAAAAAATAAGTGGAAGATAATTTATATCTCTATAATTTTATTAATAATATATATTAACAATTCTGGATGTTTAACCACATTTAAAATGTACTTCCATTCATGAATACAAGTAAACTGATCATGAAAACCATGGAAAAATGATTCCAAAATAATAAAATTTAACCTATTAAACCAATCAAAAAGGCCCTTAATGAACCTAATAAGGTTAAAATAAATCAATTAAATTTATAGGATGTTATGTAATTATTAATTAATGAAGATAAATTTTATTATTCAAGTCATTAGGATCAATCTAAGAACACATTTGGGCATAAGGTATGATTTTTCTCATGTCACTTTTAATTCTGTGAGATTTCAATTGTTCACCACTTATTTATTTCATGTAGTGTATGTGTACATACATTTGATATATAATATCATGATTATTTTAATATTCATGGTATTATGTGATTCATTTGGTTATTATTAATTTTTGTTCGTACGACTTGTTTGATTACAACGTGATAAGGGACATTGTCTCAATTTCCATTTCATTGAGAATTACTTGGTATTGTGCACCTCATATATCTTATTTGGTGTATCCATTGTCATTTTGAGATTATTTTTAATTTGAAATTATAATTCTGGTAAATATCCATTTTTTTATCATGGATATGATTATTTCCTTAAGTCATATAACATTTCACATACGGTGTTTATTTTTAATGTTATTTTAACTAGCGAAATATTGATTAATTTGTATCCTCTATTCATTATGGATATTGATAAGGAATATTTTTATTGTATTAAATAATATTTATAAAGAATTCTTGCACTAGTAGTGATGGGAGGGGCCCGTTATACCCCCTCTATGCATCGGTAGGTCTCATGATACAAATCAGTTCGGGGAAAACCCTTTGGCTTTGTTTCCAAAAATCAGAAGCGATTCTACCCACATAATTAAACTGTCTCGATGGTATAATGTTTCATGTTTCATATACAGTACGTCCCAATAATAATAATTCTCTTTATTAATTATTCCATTATTAATATCTATGAGATTTTCAGTTTGACAAAATATATGGATGCATTTTTATTCTCAGCTTATTGCTGAAAAGTGTTTTCATTTATTCACCATGACATATTAGTCATGTCTAATTGATTATGATTAAATTATTATTGATTTAGGATTCTACTATATGTAACCCTTACTGAGTATTTGATCTCTCCCTTATTATGTTTCATTTCCCCAGTTTATGAAGAATATAACCTTGAATAATCTTTCAAGGAGGCAGTTTATTTCAGTTTATTATGTATCATGTTGTATTTTCTATCCCTCCAAATGTACTTTGGGTATCATGTATGTAATATGGTCTTCCAAAACTAGTAAACTAATTGGTTCTTCCAGATTGAGTTATTTTAATCATTCTAATATAATGAAGAAATGCACCGGCTCTGGGTTTCTGGGTCTAGTGTGTTACATTTAATTGAACAACAAATGTTATAGATCTTTTGTGGAGATGAAGATGAGGTTGAATTTGTCACCAGTTTTAATTATTTCAGACCCAATTTTTGGTTATGATGTTTTCTTTGATGATTCTCTTATGGGTTTGAGATGTGTCTTGATATAGGGGAAACATTTTGTGTCTTATGGATAAAGCCAGTTACGCCCTCACGGGAATAACTACCCTACCAATGTTCTTGAGTAGGAATCTATTATGCATATTCTTAAAATGTTCCATCTCTATCGATTTGGAGAGTGGTTTATAGTGTATTTTGTTCCCAAACTTCGGAACTATATTTTCACTCATAGAGATATAAACATGCAAAATATATGCTCGATTGAGTATATTTAGAACTTTTATTTTGATATCGTATATACCGATAGGAAAGGGAACATGGTGACTGATGCATTGAGCATAAAATTACTGACACAAGCCATGAAGGAGTAAGTTGAATAGTGTTCTTTGATGAGATTATTTGATAAAATGAGATTTGGAGTGGAGGAGGTTGGTTGACAAGTGTTATTGGATTCAAAAAAAATTGACTTGTTTTTTGATGAATGAGTTTGAATTGTAAAGGTGATAAACACCGAGAGATGGTGTTTAAGAGAAATCCAAAATTGTGGGTAGACCTCATATGTGTTTACTCAGTCTCCCATGTGAGATTTTTTCTTTCATAGTAGGTTGGTTTGTCTATTTTCCTTGAGATATAAATTTATAGACAGTGTGCATCAGTCATGTTGGTATGTGCACCCTGGTGCTATGAAGATGTACCACAATCTGAGATGTCAGTATTGGTGTCCAGGGATAAGGTGGTCTATTATAGATTTTTAATCACGGTGTCTCACTTTCCAAAGTGTTAATGTGGAACACTAGAGACCTATAAGATTGTTTTGTCCTTTACATATTTAGGTATGGAAGTGGTGTGGTATTTCTATGGATTTTATCATTGTTTTTTCATAATCTTCTTGTGGGAAGGATGTGATTTCGGTAATTTTTTATAGAATTAATAAATCATTTAATTTCTTTCCATTAAATGAAATAATGAAAGTTGAACAACTTAGGGACTTTTATGTCCAAGGGATTGTAAATCTCAATGGGGTTACCTATTTAGTTGTTTGTAACAGGGTCTCAAGTTTCACATATAGGTTATATAAAGGGTTGTAGGAGGCAATAGGTTCCCAGTTAAAATTGATCACACCTTATCATCTATGGATGTATAGACATATATAGAGGGATATCTAGGTTATTGAGGATATTCATTGGGATTATGTTATTGATTTTGGTGCATCTTGGGATAGACATTTTCTTTTGGTTTAGTTTACCAATAAAAATGTTTGTCGGTCTTAAATTAGGATGGCTCTCTTTGAGGATTTTTATTGGTGGAAATGTTGATCTCCCTTGTGTTGGGAATTGTTAGGAGGTAAGTCTTTGGTTGGGCCAAGTGTTGTTTAGGAGATAAAATAGGCGGTTCAGTTGATATAGAGGAATTTTATCACGGAGAAAGGCCATCAGAAATATTATTTGGACCATCGTCATTGAATTCGGGAGTTTGAGGTTGGTGATCTGGTATTTCATAGAGTTTCACCTTGTTTAGGACATCATCGGTTGGCTCAGTAGGGTAAGTTGGAAACGAGTTTTACGTGCCCCTTTGATATCATTGACCACTTGGGAAGGGTATCCTATTGGTTTGTATTACCATCTAGTTTAAATTCTATACATGACATGTTTCATGTTTCATGTTTCCCAATTTGGGATGTATATTCCAGATCATTCCCATGTGATTAGATGGCAGGATTTTTTTCTTGACCATGTCACCACATTGGTTGTGTAGCCAGTTCATATTATGAATTTCCAAGATAAGGTACTATATTTTAAAATGATTCCCTGAGTCTGGCTATTATAGAAGTGAGGACATGATCAATTTGAGATGTAAGAGTGTGATTCTTTGATGAGGCAGTAGTGGCCAACTCTTTTTGAAGAACCTTGATATTAATATCATTTGGGGGGGACTTTTGTGGTGGGCATATTGTAATTCCCCACTTCCTTTCAATCAAGTATTCTTTTATCCCTATTTTTCGTTACCCTTTTTTGTAGGGTGAGTATTTTTTACCCGGAATTGGAAGGATTCCTATAATGTTGAAGTCATGAATTTGTTAGATTTTCATATTTTTCCCTTGTATTTTATGTTGATTATTGGGAAGTTACATTTCATGTAATGGGGTTTCTTGATGTGTAATGTTGGATGGAATCATCCTGTGATTTGAATTCACAGTGTGAGAATTTACATGTCATATAAGGATTACACATCGTGTAATGTTAAATTAGGTTTTCTATTAAAAATATGACATTTTTTCAATTCAACTAAAAATTAATGGATTAATGATGTTTAGATGATTTCACTCCTTGTAATCCATGGGTCTCCAGTTTTGAGGGTGTCATTTGGGTGTTTTAGGGCCCAATAATTTTTACATGCTTCTCCTCTTGGCCAGAGCTCTTACCCATGGTGATTCTGGGTGTCTTCCTTTCACCAAGATTAATTTGTTTATAGATTGATCAGCTGGGTTAGATGCTTCATATCTTTGGGTAAGCCTTCTTCTTGATTTCTCTCTCATGGGGTTCCAACACCATTATTTGTATGGATTGGTAATTGGATTGTATTTTCTATCAATCCTTTTCATTCTTTGGTCATTCATTATCTTCCCAAGGCATATCTTATGATTTTCAATCCTAGTTTTCAAAGTCGATTAGGTTTTCAACACTCTTGATGTAGGTGTATCTATTAAATTCTTCTAATTTCATGAATTTCTTATTGTTCCTAATAATTTATTAATATTGTAAATGTAATTTCATGTGTTAATATTTAAAGGGTCATGGGTTCATGTTTGAAAAATGATTTTCCTTAGAAAATGGAATTTCAGTGATTTAAAATGGAAAATGGACTTTCAAAGCAAAAAACAGATTGTCTTGGATTTGAACCTTTTTTATAAAACATTTGAGCATGGTTTTGAAAAAGGAAATTGACAAACATTTCATAGTGGGAACCTTGGGTGCTTTGAGATAGAGAAACATATAGCCTTATTTTGTGTGACACCACTAGGAGGTAACCTCTTGTATATCGATGGTCTATGGAAGGCCTTGATGTTAGTTAGATCTAACCTTATGAATTTTTAGGCTTAAGAGTTTCTAGTACATATTCTCCCCTAGGATAGAGCCCAAATAGTAGGTTCATTTTTTGTTTCTGGTTGTTTATTACATGGTAATTTATTTCATGGATTTTTTCTCACATTTATATTTATATTTTTTTATCTTTACCTATTTGTTTCTAGATTTAGAAAATATGGAAAATAATTTATTAATACTCAAGGATTATTTGAAAAGGATTTCAAATTAATTTATTTAAAAAACCTATTATAAAACTATTTTTTAATGTCTTGGACTTGTGTATTCTTTTTATTAGAACTTGATAGATATTTTGGTGGTATTCTACTAGGATTTGTTTCCCACACCCTACTTCTACCTGAGGGCTTATATAGACCTTGTTTTGTAGGACATAGGTAAAGGTAAGAGCATTAAATAGCATGTAGGATTATCTTTACATTGCTGATTTTTTGGGATATATTGGAGGTGATGTATGGTCACATGGAGATTTTTTAATTATACTTTTCTTTCTGTGGTTTAGCATATTTAAATTAGTTGTATCTCCCATTTTTTCCACTTCATACTCTAGTTGTTTATCTTATTTTCATATATAAAAGACAATTCTTTTTTTATATTTGTTTTACCCCACCCTGTAATTGGATGACTTGGGTGATTGGTCTAGTTGAACTGGGTTGGTCTATTATATACCTTTACATATATTTTATATTTAATTTAATCTTATTTGTACCCTTAAATTCAACGAATAGGTTATAATGGTCATATTTAAATAATATATTTTATAGGTTGTGTATAGTTAGTGTTGGGTGTCATCTATGATATAAAAATAATTTTCTTATGTTAAACTATCATGCTGTTAAATTTCCCCCACCTTAAATAAATTGAATTATAGTAATTTAGACTTTTTTCTCAAAAATCAATGGTTTTACATTAGAAAATTACTTTATGTGAAACCCATATTGTAAAATGATTAATAAATATTCCTCTGAAAAGAGGAAATGGTAAATATGAAGTTAATAAATAATAACACAAAACTAGTTTTCTAAAAAAATATAACATTAATGGGAAGTCCAAATATGGACATGGAGGAGAAATCTAATGCCAAAGTATTGGTAGAGAGTCATATAGAACATTTTCCGGAAAATGTTACCAACCAAAAATTCATAAATCTATTATGGGTCAAAAGATAACTGATTCATCAAAAACTGAAGTTAAATGTATATATTTTTTATTTCAAGATCCTTTCCCTAAATATTTAGTATTGTATTACTGTCAAAGGAGTGAAAAAAATAAATATACTATCTTGGTATATTTTTATTTCAGAAGAAAAATTTCTCACTCTATTTGTGATTTTATCAATTCACACTTCATTTATTACTCCATGAAATGATTATCCAATATGAATTTTTTAGTTCTAAAGTACTAAAATTAAATTTTAATAGTGAAAAAGATCCATAAAATACTGAAAAGTATTTTTTTTCTATCTCAAAATATCTTCCAAAACAAAAATGGAACATTATCCAATATAATACGATAATATCTAAAACCTCAATATTACCACCAAATAATCAAATAAATCCAATCCATAGGTATTTATCCTTAAAACCCATCCCAATTGTCACTAACCAAATTCAAAATTAAAAAATATATTGAAATAAGGTCAATAAATACCAAAAATAAACTTAATATTAATCCTCTATACATTATAAAGTAACTCATAATATCCCATAAAAATATTTGAATACCTTTATCACCATAAAACCTTAATTAAAGTATAAATAACTTAAAATTTAACTATATCACTTTTTCCTTAAATAAAATAATATATTTATCAAATATATTCCATGAATACAAAAATACAATAAACTTTTTCATTAATTAATTTTTCCTCAAATCACTAATCATTTTCAAGGTTATAAATACTATCTGATGTACTTAATCAATGTCAATCATATCTTTATCCAAAATAAAAACTAATACCTCAACATCAAGAACATATTTGGAGTATCATTCTCCCAATCATGTTTTGTACATAAAATATCACCTTACCTATAAATTACTTTTCTACATCATTAGTGTCATTTATCATATGTTTTAATATCCTTATAGAAAACTATTGTATAACATTCATTTTATGTTTCCATATTATTAGAAAAAATATCATTGATGTGTCGTTTCTACGACATAATTATCAAATATCAATAGAAAAACACATCAATCCTTCCCCTTCAATGATTTCCATTGTATAGGTCTTTTATTGGTCTAGGATATAACCCTTGGATTAGAAAATTAACTTGAATAATGGCCATGTTCCCCACATTTAATACATTGAAATCCTCAAAAAAAAATTGTTACTATATTTCTTTTATTTCAACATCGAAAATATATTCCCTTTCCATAGATAAATTATCTAGGGTGAATCTTTCCACATTTCTAACATGAAAGAAACTGAGTATTATTCCTCTATGGTCTCCACTATTTGATCTTACTGAAAACTATATCCTTATTTTCTTTGTTTGGTCTGATTTTGGGATAAGGTGCATATTGTTAATCATATATTGTTGTAACTGATTAGAAATAATCAATTTATCTTTATCTATAATCATAATTTGATTTGGTTAGTCATAATCATTGTATTTTCCATCACATTCGGTGTTAAAATTATTCCTTCTAGTTAAATAAATTAACTAAAACCAAAAACCATAGTATGTGAAACAATAATAATAGTGGGAATCTACATAATCATTTATATGATGTCTAAATCATAACACATCATTTTTATTCTAAGACACCTTTTTTTAATTAGGTTATTCATTTCCTTGATCTATTTAAATAATTCATAATTGGTCATAAATAAAATTTGAATTAACAAAATCATATCCCCTGAGATTGCCAAATCAGGTGCATAGTAAGATTACACTCATTGTACAGCATAATGATGGCCATGATATACCTGGGCAACTATTTTTAGTGTTATTATTCCAAATGTATCAATGAAAAACTGCATCTACTCCTAGTATCCATACATGGATGTAATACTTTTAAAATAACATTATATCTACTTTAACTAGATATTTGGATGTTATATGATGTATATACATATTCTTAAAGTAGTTTATAGGTTTAGGTTTCCTAATATATGTTATTCTAAATATAGTCCACAAGGTTTCTACTAAACATCCACTGATTCTAACTTTGAAGACCCCAACCCTAGTAACCTAGAGCTGGTCATTACTTTATTATGTTGGCACTAGCTACAAAGAATAATATCTTGATGAACTAAATAGTTTATTAGTATTTGTAAACTAGATACATAACTGAATATCACATTACATTTGAGAAAATAAATTCAAAAACATAGTGAATGTAAATATTCTACATCCTTAAACTCATCCAGATATTTCTTCTTCATATCCTGGGGAAAGAAAACAAAATAAGGGTAACTTTATATTCTTAGTAAGGGTAATTTAAACCATATTATTTCATGAGTAAATAAGTAATAGTGAATAATAGAAGTTTAATAATTGAAAAAACATTTCATTAATCAAGAACATGAGATTGAAGAATAATATAGCCAGAAAAAATGAATATCAAATAATTCAATATAACTAATCAAATTGTATTAAGACTTATCCATGGAAACTTGAACTATTCAAATAATCACATTGGCACAAATAACTAATATCATAATTTTAGAATGTGTAATGTAAAACATCATAAACGTACCTTCAACGCCTCATACTAACACATCATATATAAATGGGTAATACCTTTTCTAAATACCCATTCTAATTTGTCTAATGTGACATATTGATACATCAAGGGCCTATATTAGGCCCTACCCATCACTTACTAATTCCAATTAATTAATCATATGAATAGAATGAATAACATAATCTACATAAACATTATTATTGAAAAACTAGCATATGATGTTTTAATATTTTCCATAGTAAAACTGATTATAAACCATTTAATCAAAGATTACGGATGATATCATTTCAACATATCCTTAGCAAAATATATGTAAAATAATTTTTTTTTGTCGATCCATAGAAATTCCATAAAAAGTTTGCTAAAAATTCATGTGGAAAATAATATTTTAACATTAAAAATTAATTTTAAAAAAATAAAAATATTAAAAAAAACATTTTCCTTGAAAGGAATCATTTAATCATGGAAAGGAAGCTTCAAGAAAATGCGTTTTCATGAAAATGGGGAAATTATATTATTTTTTAGTATGTTAAAACAAAGAAACCTTTCACATTTTTTGTAACAAGTCAAAAAAAGTGCCATTTTCATAAAATAAAAAGAATGTTCCATTTAAAACTTTTTTGTAAAAATCAAATATAGGTAAACAATTATATAATAAATAATTGAAGAACATTAAAAATATTCTTTAAATTTTTTAAGTAAAATGTATATACATAAGAAAAGGATTCCTAACCAAGTAAAAACAAGTCTCTTGTCTATAAAAACTTTTTTTTGATATCTTGAGTAATTAAATAGTGGGAAAAAAGGAAAACATAAAATTTCTTGAAATAACTATATGATAATAAAATATTTTTGGTTTAATATGGAATGAACAAACAATTCCCCCAATAGAGACATAAACATAAATAACCTTGAATACTACTAATATTATGAAATAAACCCTTACCAATTTGGTAATATTTTAATCCTAACACTCATTGAAGAAACAAAATAAAATGAAACATTAAGTACTATGAAGATAAAGAGATTCATGATATGAAATATAAAAAGGTTTGTAGACACACCTCTTAAAATAAATTAAGTTCATAACATTAAAATATGCCTTAATGAATGAAAAATGAGATGAAATCCCTTACCTCAGGTCTGACTGATCGCATACATCCATTATCATCTTGAATAATAAAATTATGTTAATTATTTACTTTCATAAAACTATTTTATTTATTATTATTTACTTTATTTTATATGTTAACATGTTTTTAATGTCCCTGGTTTTTAGAGAAGATCAAATTCCTCACCCGTTTTTAATTTTCAATGTTTAGTGGGTAGACCAACTCTTTTCTTGATCAATGAAATATAATTCTCATAGATTCCTTCACCAATGTCCATTTTTCATGATGAGCCTTGTGGCTCGGTAAATGTTTTCATGTTTTATTTAGGTTTTGGGTATGTCAGAGAATGAAAACCCAAACTTTTTGGGGTGCTCAAACTAAGATTCATGGTTTGTAAAAATTGAGTGAACTCCAAGTATAAACCATACACCATCTAGATGCACTGAGCACAGTTTGATAAACAATGCAGAAGGGGGTTCATGGTCATGTATGATCCTATGTAGTTTTTAGCATAGTTATCTGTGTGGCTAGCATATGGTTTGATAAAACCATGAACATGTTGCATGTTTAGGGATACATAATGAGTGTATAGACATGGGATCATCATGGTTTGGGAAAACTGGGTAAGGTAACTGTGTGGTTCTTAGCTCTTATGTAGAATTTTCCCCACGGTTTGAGCCACACTATCAATCCAAACTCCATTTCTTGATTTGTCTATGGAATTGGATGTGTATTAGTAAGACTAAAACTCCTCTTACCACTTTTATTCTTTTCCCTCACCATACATATTGTTAAATCAATGAGATTAGTTTTACACTATTAAAAAGGTATTCATATAAAATGTAAATTTCATCCAAATCGGTCTCAGTTAGAGGATAATATTATATGTCTAGATGTCTACCAACATGAGGTAGGTAGTGCTCATATTTCTAGGTGATTTCATGATTTTTTCTGGTGGTGTAGATTTTAGAACAACATTGTGTTTCTTGATTGATACCCTATAAATTAAATGGTTTCCTCTAATTAATTAACTGAACTCATTGGATATTCCTATGGGCATACTATTAAATTCCACAAATGGGTGAGGCTTGGTGAGTGTCCAAACCTTGGGAAGATTATGATAGGGTGTTATTTTATTTTAATTCAGTTTCTAAATTTAATTATATTGATTTTTGATATATATTTGAATTTCTAGTGATGAGTTACATGGGAAATGGATGGGATTTGCCCGAGGATTATGGTGGTGATATCCACCTAAGATGAGATGATGTGATTGAATGGTTGGGAGAGGCTTGAATTCTCTAAGTGACGTTGATCATAATTTGGTTGAATCACTCATTGGATTGAGTATGTGAGGCCATCGGGTTGCGATCTTGGAATGGTTTATATGAGATACCCAGGACCATCAAGTGGACTAACACGGTCATAGGGTCATGATTTGCTGGATTTGGTGTTTCTTAGATTCTTATTAGTGATTTTTCATCACCTTTGTGGGACAATGGTGTGTTTACAGTCATGTTGACATAGTAAGACACAGATGATGAGGTCTCATTGAATGATCATGTGGGTATATTCCTCTCTTAGTCATGACATAGGTAATTTGATGGAGGTGCTTGCTGTATAAATCCATGGGGATGGAAAGGAACCATTGTCTTTTAGTTTTAAGACTATCAGTTGGGTGGATGAGGCTCACCATATTTTAGGCCATTTGGCCCAGATATATTTGGGATGATAGAAATCTCTATTCCCCAAGAAATTGGTTTTTTAGTCGAAATTTATATTATATGGAGGATAGGTATCATTGTACGTAGGCCATTGTGCAATAGTTTGTTAGGGTTTCTTTAGAGCCAAGGTTTGAGGGACTGAGATCCAATTGTTTGGGAATGCCTTTAGGACAACGGTGACTTAACATAGACATGAGTTGTTAGTTGGAACATGGTTCTAGGTGACTTTACTAGAGGTGTAACCTGAGGGTTCACATGGACTATTTTACATTAGGGTATTCCTTGTGATATGAGCAAAGGATACTCTCCTCTTCAGTTATACCAGTGATGGATGAAGCTAGTGAATTACTTCATCATGGTTGTTGATCATGATGGAAGAAATTTTATTTATATTGAAATGCAGTGCATATTTTATTTATTTTAGACACACTTGATTAATCACATGTTTAAGATAAGTACATATTGGTGGTGACCTACTGAGATTCTTTCTCACAAACTACACAGGCCCTTCAGGATGCATGTAGATTTTATGGACCTATGATCAGGTAAAGGTTCCGGATCTGGAAATGGTCCATAGTATTGGGATGTTTAGCATGGGATGGAAGGAAAGGGACCCTGGGTTCTTACCTTAGCTATAGTTTCTCTTTTTTTCTTTTATAACATCATGTTTATATATGTACGTACTGATGGTCGACCATGGGAGGCAATTATTCTTATTTCATTGTTTGTCCTATTATGTATTAATGTTTATCAAAAAATGGTTTTTTTATTATTTTTTATTATTATTGTTGATTCTTTAGTTATGATTTCATAATTTCTTAATACTTCTTGTTCTTTCGCTAAGGGTGGGTTACTACTTCAAAGTATGTTGTTCTTTCCTTTTAATTTCATATTATATATTTACCTAGACCATTATTATATCATCACCATAAGGTATAGTATCCCCACTATCACCCCTTTTTCACCCACACTACTAGTCTTTGGCATTTGGCATATAGGGAGGCAGACCTAAGACTAGTGTCACTTGGCCTGAGGCATTAATCAGGTGGTTAATTGGTTTGGGGTGCTTCAAATGGTATCAGAGTAGTTCATGATAGGGAATTAATAGTGACATTTGTCTTGCTACTAATAATATCACATATTTTCCTTTTCTTTTAGATGGTATTACTATTTGGGTTATGGTAGACTGAAGATTAAGGTGTTAATAGAATTGGGTTCAGAAGTTGTATTTGGATCCCTGAAGCCCCATGCATGGGGGACTAACCAAGTTTCTGTAGGTGGGAATTATTGTTCTATTTTTTCCCATTTTACAGTTGATATGATTTCAACCTCGAGTGTTGAACTTAGAATGTGATTGTTATCTATTATGGTATTTTACCCTTGGATCGAAATGGAAAGGGATGATTTGATATGATTTATGATTAGGCACGTAATATATTTTAAACATGTAAATTCATGTTTCTATGATAAAATGATGTGATTTTCATTAGGGTCCTAGAATAATGTGAGAGGGTAGGGTTTTCTACAGTGTTAAGAAAGAAACATAAATGGTGTTTTCCAACCAAGCCTCTCTTTGGTGTCATCTTAATCAAACAGTCATAGAAAGTGGACCTAATGGAATCTGATTGTGATATGTTATATCTCTATGTATGGTCATGCCCCTTATAGGAGTTGGTAGGGATGATGATATGGGGTGATGTTAATCATCGGGTTGGGTGATGATGTCATCATATTGAGGTGACATGGTTTGTTAGGATGGGTGTGGCCTAAGGAATATGTGATAATTGGCTTTGATATGGGCCGATAAGTGACCAAGAGGCTAGATGTCATGAGGCATGATTATGGTAGGAGAGGGAAAGGGTAGTGAGTTTATTTTTATGGATAATTCTTTCCCTATTTGTGTTATATATATATATATATATATTATCTGGGTTTTTTATCCATGTACCAGAATTCAGTGGTATGCCACCAAGATGGGATTCAATGGAGCATCAGGTGGGAGATGATTTAGTATTGTAGGAGCATGCACAGGATGAGACCCCTAAGGTTTGGTATGAGGTCTCTATGGGTTATGCGGATCATGAGCTATAGGTAATGGCTCAAGTGAAGGATCCAGTAAAGATGGGTCAGTCATTGGTTTTGACAACCTTTGGGTCATGGATTTAAGTGTAGCTCTTCGGTACGTGTCATCTAGGGGAGTTACCAGGGAGCTCATACAGTAGATACTGTGAGGGAATATCCAACTTGGGAGTTCTAGTCATAGAACCCACCTGTATTTAAATGTTAGGATGGACCACATGTGGATAAGAACTAGATCGAGTCAATGCAGATGATCTTCGATCAGCTTGGGACACCCCTATGGTGGAGGGTGAATTAGTCTATATACATGATCAAGGGACCAAAATAGTTATCATGGTATGTGTAGGTCTAGGAAGGTAGACATGATGGGCTATCTTGGAAGGACTTTAAAGAAATTTTCTTCAATAACTTCTTACTGGAGACACTGAGGGTGGAGAGATATCAAGAGTTCTTGAGCCTATATCTGGGTGACATGTTCTTCATGAACTGTGCAGTGACGTTCATCAAGTTTTCTCTCTTCACACCAGACATGGTGGGTGACGACGCCTCAAGGGTGAAGAATTTCAAGGATTATTTATGACATTCCATTCGAATTTAGGTAAACATATAAAGGTTATCCTCATTCGTTGAGGTGGTGAACTAGGCACTCATAGGTGAGGGAAGTTTTGTGTATCGATCATACCCGGGTCAGGTGATGGCATCAAGTGACTATAGTGGGGATGCTTAAAATAATAGGAAGTGAGGATGATAAGAGTTCATGTATGGTAGTCAGTCCAAGGAATTGAGAAGACCACCTCAGAGTGGGTCTTCTACGGTGTGATTCTAGTGTGGGTAGTCGGGTCACGTGTGGACATAGTGTGATCGGGTGATGAAGGAGTGTCGAGTATTCCGAAAAGTTTGGAATCTCAAGATATTATATAGGAAGCCTTCTCAGATAGCTAGAAATTATCAACCATGGTAGACTTAGGGTTTTGATATTAGACTGGGAGCGGTATCATGTGATGGTTGCCAAGTTTTAACTACACATGGAGGTCTTGGAAGAGACATTGGGTTTCAATAGTGGGGTTAGCGGATGGTGGCTGGTGCAGCACCACATGAAGGCTAGGTTTCAAGTATTTGGGCTTCAGACTAGGTGTATGTAGTGGAGCGTCTAAGTGATGAGTAGGCTATAGATCTGGTTACGGTTAGAGGTATGTTGTGGGTGTATTCATGGCTATTTATAATTTTTTTTGGAATGTTCTTTTTAATGTATGTCCTTTTTGGTGGATAAGGTGCAAAATATGTATTTAAGGACTAACTAGACACAATTAAGTAGGTTGGAGTCATCTCAGATGCATTATATATATGTATGAGGTGATTGAAACCAGGATTTTTATGTGAGAACCATTGGGTGCATGGATTCTGAGGTGTTTTGGAATCTGGACATCATTTTGATATGGGGATCATTTGAGGTGCGAGGCACCAGGACTGATATTGGTCATCTGTTAAGATGCAGGACCTCATACATTCCATGTGTGACATGGAAATGAGGTGATAATTGATGTGTTGTGGATTTTTATGGGTGTCGAGTATGGAACATTAATACCTGATAAGGTGAAAGGGTGGTAATGAGTAATGAGAGGACTTTGATTCTAGGGATTTTCGGTGGACCATCAGATTTATTTTGAGCTTTGGGTTAGGATGAGACCAGGGTAGGTAACTCCAATGGTGGGGATTACCTTGTGGAATGCTACCAGCAGCCTTGTGGTTTGGTTAGTCTAGGAAAATTTTAAACAGACTTGTTTGTGTGGTGCCTTATCAGCTTTATGTTTTATAGCTCAGGACTGAGATTTGTTATATTGGGGAGATAATAATGTCCCTTGTTTTTTTATTAGGTAGAATTCCTCACATATTTTGAATTTTTAGAGTTTGGTGAGTATAACAAATATTTTCACAATCAATAGAATTTAATTACAAGAGTTTTTTTGACCCAAGACCTTTTCTGTAGATGATTCTTAATGCTTAGAAAGTGTCTCGAGGATTGTTTTTGGGTTTTTTGTGTGTCGAAGTCCAAAAGGAAAAACATTCTATGGTGTTCAGACTAAGTTTCATCAATTGGAAAAATCGTGTGCCCTCTATGTAGAAATCATACTCCCTTCAAAAGAACTAAGCATGGTTAGGTAAACCTTGAAGGAAGGGGTGAATGACCATGCATCAACCTCTATAGTTTTTAGAAAAGGGGTTTGAGTGTCTTGTGCACAGTTTGGTAAAATTGTATGCCTACTGCATGTTTAGTTTCACTTAACCAATGGCTATTCATGGGCTTATCACGATTTGGCCAAATTGTGTGAGCTAAGCATGCAGGATTTTCTATTAAGTAGTAGGTTTCACATAGTTGGTGCACAGTTTTCCAAACCATACAAGCTCTTTAAAAATATGAAATTTCAATTTTTGTTATCCTTTTATTAAACCCTTTTATCCACCTTTATCCATTGTTTTCACACAACATAAGGGGCTCATATTTTTCTTTATCCCCTAGGAAGTGAGCCATACTCTCTGTTCAGACTCTATTTCTCTATCCGTCTGTGGCATTAGATGTGTATCAGTAAGGCTCCAAGTCCTCTTGACTCAATTATTGTTTTCCATCGCCATAATTAATGCTAAATCATTGTGATTTGTTTTACCCTATTTGATGTAGTTCATATAAAATGTCAATTTTTTCCAATTCATTCTGAGTTAGAGGCTACTAACAAATGTGTGGATTTCTACCAACATGAGGTAGGTGGTTCTCATATTTATCGTTGATTTAATCAGTGTTTTGGGGTCATGGATTTTAGCATGTTTTTTTATTGAGAGAGACCCTATAAATTAATTGGTTTCCTTTAATTAATTAACTGAACCAACTGGAGATGCCTATGGGAATACTACTCAATTATAAAAATGGTTGAGGCTTGGGGAGTGTCCAGACCATGGGAAGATTAGAGCAAGGTGTTTTTTCATTTAAATTCTGTTGTTCAATTTAATTATATTCAAATGTGTATATATATATATATCTGTGTGTGTGTGTGTGAATTTCAAGTGATGAGTTCCATGGGAACTATAAAGACTTGGATCAAGGATCAAGGTGGTGAAGACCACCTAAGATGAGACGATGTGATCGTGAGGTTGGGTGAGACCTAGATTCCATGACTGATGTTGATCACAGGTTGGGAGACTCGGTCGTTAGTTAGAGGTAGAAATACCATCAAGTTGTGGGCATGTCCTGGGTCATAAGAGGTGGTGATGGCCCTTTGGTGGAGCAACACAGTCACATGGGAACAAAGTGATATATTTTTTGTGGATTAGGTTTTTATTTATGATTACCGCTCACCCATGTTGTCCAATGTTCCATTTAGAGTCATGAAAAAATTGTATGAATCAGATGATGTGGTGTTTTTGACTACTTGTATTAGTAGAGGCCTCCGTTAGATGTGACTTAAGGAATTGGATGGAGGTTATTACCATAAAAATCCATTTGGATGGTGAAGATCCATCAGTTGGTAGTGTTAAGATTTTCAATTTGGGGGCTGTGGCTCTTAGTATTTGAGGCCATTGGTCCATGAAATGTTTGGGAGGATGAAAATCATCATTCCTGAAGATTTCATTTGTTGAGTCGAGGGTCATATTACCTAGAGGATAGGTATCACTTTGCCTCATAAATTGTTCTATGGGACGATGAGGCTTCTTTTGAGCTGAGGGTAGAGGGACTAGGATACTATTGTTTTTTCTTTCCTTCATGAAGTCGGTGACTCATCCTGGACATGAGGTGTTATTTGGGACATGGTTTCGGGTGACTTTAATAGAGTTTCAACTTAAAGGTTCCCTTAGACTATTTTACAAAAGGGGATTCCTTGGGATATGATCTAATAATACTGTTCAATTATATTATATCAATGGTGGATAAAGTAGGTGAATTGATTCCTCGTCGATTTTGAGCATGAGGGACGCTGATTTATTTATGTTGATATATAGTTCCTCTTTTATTTATTTCTAAAAAATCATATTAATCAGATATGTAAGATAGTAACATGTTAGTGGATTCCTATTAAGATTATTTATCACACACTACATGGGACCATTGGTATGTGTGTAGATTTTTTGGCCATGTAATCAAGTAAAGGTTCAAGTTCTGGAGTTCTATCATAGTGTTGGGTTGTTTAGAATGGGTTGAAAGGAAAGCGATTATGGGTTCTTACCTCAGAAAGGGTTTCTATTTTTATTTCTTTTGTATAAGTATTTTTATATATGTACGTACATGGGGTCGACCACAGGTGACCTTTCTGATTATTTCTTGGTTAGACCTATTATGTATGTATGTTTTTCTAGAAATGGAATTTTTTGTTTTATTGTTATTATTATTTTTACAGGTTTAGTTATGCTTTCTCTATTTCTTGATATCACATTTTCTTCCACCAATGGATGGTTACTAGTTTATTGAATTT
This sequence comes from Viscum album, assembly GCA_963277665.1. NCBI lineage: Eukaryota > Viridiplantae > Streptophyta > Magnoliopsida > Santalales > Viscaceae > Viscum > Viscum album. The sequence continues at coordinate 1,344,091,995 of OY728148.1, read as the reverse complement.
TTTTCTTTCATTTCTTCTATATATTATATATTCACTTAGACCATTATTATATCATCACCAGATGGTATTGTCTCCCCTATTATCACACCTTTTTAACCCTCGTTGCTATTCAACAAACTTTAGTGTTGGGGGAGGCTCTCTTATGTATAGTGTCACTCAACTCGAAGCACTGTTCTGGTGCTTAATTTGTTTAGGTATCTACAATTTTATAATTAATAACTTAATTGATTAAGTTCAAGTTATATGTTTTGACGATATTCGGTACATATTTCCAAAATGACTTCAGTATGTTGACTATGGTAAAACCGGTCATCGTTCTATCATCTATCTAATAATAATCATGATATAATTATAATCTTTAAACATCAATTATAATTTCTAAACCAACCATGAAATATTGTTTTTAATGATGAACAATGTTATAATTATTGAGACGGTAAGTCGTACATATACATGAGTAATGTTTCCATTTTCAAAAATCATGATTGAAAGAACACAAGTATTATTTTATCATTCAAAAATGACATTTATAACATAAATATCATATTATTTATTTAAATACCTATATATATATACAATTCATGTGATTTGGTTATGAGAAATGAATCAAATCACTTCATGATGGTGGTAATCTACACTTAGGCATGAGCAACGTTATCATTTTTAAATAAATTGAAATGTAAGAAATTATGTGATTTATTATATTTCAAAAAATTTAAATAGTCCATGAATTTTATATTTATATATAGCAAGTAAATCTTTAAAACCATCGATGAGTGGTGGTGATGGAAACAAATTACATCGATTTACAATGTTGAAGTCTTCTATACATGTGAAAGATTTTTTATTTCCCATCTTATGGAAGGGAATAGATATAGTTTATTTCAGGAATATAGAATATACTAGTTTTTTTATTTTATAATGTTTGAATATTATTTTAATAAGGTGGAAAAATAATTAAGATGATAATTCTTGATTATGAATAATACCCTTCTTCTTACAACCTCTTAAGGATTACACAAAACTCATTTCTAAGATGGGTTTTTGATAAAACAAACTATAAGATGTGGGGATGGATGTAAGGATGGGATTTTTGATGGTATTGAACGAAACAATTTTTTTTAATGTTTAAAAAAAAAATAAAGGAGGTGCCCTTTTATAAGTGATGTGAGGGGAACTCTTAGAATGTATTAATGTATTAAATTACTATAAATTATTTTTAGTACTAAAATGTATCCAAATTGATAATATTTGAGGGTAAGATGTAGGTTATTCTAAATCCTCTCATCTAATAAAAATTTGAAAATTTTATGTTATGTATATTACTATTTTACTTTTTTTAACCTTGTTAACCCATTTTGAAAATTACTGAAGTATTAAATATTTTTGATCCTAAGGGGACAATAAAGTTAACATAAATAAAAAAATGTTATATAAATAGACCACGGTAGATATTAATAGCCACATACCATTTTATTGTTTAAATATTATATTTTTTTTATTTTAATTCAACTAATAAAACATTATTTATATAAAATATACTTAATATAAATTTTGAAACTATTTATTTCATTTAAGTTTAAAAATATCAATACAAATATAGAGTTCAAATATAAAACTTTAACACACCCAAAATATGTTATAATTCTCTAAAAAAACATTTGGAACATAACAATTCATTCAAATTATACTACTTTTAATATTTATAAAATCTTTAATATAATTTTATTTTAAATTTAAGTTAATTTTTTAATTACTAAAAGTTATTAATAAGATACCATAATGAAAGTAATATAACTCTATTAAATATAACCATTAATATTCATGAACAATTTGTTTGGCCATTTTTGAACACATAAGGAATATTTAAAATAAAGAGGGTGAAATTTTGTCTTTTTAATTAAATAAAATAATTTATATGTTAATTTCTTATTCAAGTATACAATAAACAAATATAAATCCTATGGATACAAGGGTTTAAATATATTCATCCAATTAGTTTTGAGATGAAAAATGGTGGCCTTGTAACTTATTGTTAACCTATGTTAACCCAATTTACCCTTTTACTACGGTGGAAAATATATTCTATTTTTCTATTCATTTTGACTAACAAATAAGTTTACCTTATTAAATAATATTAATTGATCTGATATAAAATATTTTATACATTTTAAAAAATTCAATCTCTATATGTAACAAAAATTTATTTTATAATTATCCCACGAAGTGCGATAAACAATTGTTCTCTTAAAAAAGGCCTTTTAGGTCTAAGAGTATTTTTATAACAAGATGATGTATAACATTGATTATTATAAAATTAATTTGATTATTTATAACTAATAGAGACCAATATTAATTTGTGATCAAATTAAAAAAAATTATGGGCATTTTTCAATGAAATTAAATGATGGTATTAGGAAAATTAGTATTTTTTATTATTTACAAGAAACAAATATTTTTGGAAAAATCCAAAAAAATTACCCTATGTTAACATTGATAGGCTAATTTAAAAAATATATATTCTTTATTTATATAAAATTTATAAATTTTATAGATATCAATTATAATGTTTCTTATGAAAATAAATAAAATCAAATTTTAAAGAAAACATAATTTTAAAGAATAAAATTACTTTAATAAAAATTTAGGGATTATTTAATAATAATTTGGAAATATATTCATAATAATAAATTTATTTATTTAAAATCCGTATTTCAAATAATACTATTAATTCCCTCTAATTCAATGGGTGGGTTATAAATGTAATATTAAATATTATATTGTGTGGGTTTTTTAAACATGGTATTATATGTCATATACTCTATAAAGCATAATTTTCTTATTTTAAACTATTTTGGTGTTACATTACCCCTAAATAAGAAACTCTGACTAGTTTTTAATGTGGTTATTGTTTTTTTAACTTTGTGAGTTAGACAAGACCGACGTGAAACCTAATACAATTTATTGTAGGTGGACCACACGATTTGTGCATCGTTTATCCTAACCATGTGTCTAACCAGGAAAGGGGGAAGAGTACTTTCACAGTAGCTCTGCACTGGATTGGAATTATTTTTTAAATTTTTCATATATTCAAGTGATTCCATGTTCTATATGGGTAGTTAGGGCACATAGTTTTCTTGTTAGTCTAATTGTGCAACCAAACCACGCCCCACTTTAAATGGTTTGAAATAAAGATTTTCCCTTCCTTGAATTTACCCAAAGCCATGCTTTCTCCTCTCTCAAATTAACTTTAGATATACGACATAGGAGTTATATTTATTAATGTTATATTTATATATTTATAAAACAATACTATCATTGATAGTATTCAAAATACACGACACCAAATGTAAAAAAACATGAAATATTGAAATTTAAATGTGGTTGTTATAAACGAGCCATTAAATTGGAGGGAATTAATAATATTAACAAATTTTTCAAATATATATAAATTTTACATTAAATATAATTTTTTTATTAATTTTTAGGAAATAAGAACTCAGTTTTTAGTAAAGTCATTTTATTTATCCAAACAAAATTTCTTTAAAAATGATTTTTATTTTTTTTTGAGAAAATATTATATGAAATTTTTGAAACTTGTATAAAAAATATTGGATAAAAATATATTCATTTTTTAGAAAATTAGACCAAAATTATCTTTATGTGAAATTGAAAGTGTTTTCTAAAAATATTTATTTTTCAATGAATTGTGAAAATACTAATTTTTATTGAAAATTGTATTTTATTTTCAATTATATGAAAAGTAAAATTATACTTTGGATTATTTCTAATATACCATTATTTGTTTTATTAAAAATAATCAAATAATGGTTTTTAACTTAATTTTATACTTGAATTTATTACAAAATCATTTTTGTACTTGAAAAGTAATTTTTTTGAAAAGAAAAAAATGATTTTCTTATCATTTTTCGGTTTAATTTTTAATTAAATAGTTCCTATTTTTTTTGTTTTCATTAGTGAGAAATGTTTCCATATTTTGAATCATTGGGTAAAAATTTATTAAAAAATCCCTTCTTATTTTTATCTATTGTGGATATTAATCAAAGTAATTTTTTCAACCACACTAATGGGTAAATCAGATAAGTAATGGTTAAAAATAATATTATAAAGACTATAAAATGTCCCTAACACATGACCTAAAATTATTATATTGGTAGATTTAGTCCAAAATCTTTTATTATTTGGGTATATGACCATTTATATTGGATTTCATTATACATTTTATAATATTTTGTATAAAAAATTTCAAAAAGATCATTCTCTTGTTTTTAATCAATATAATATTTCTAATGTGAAGATAAATAGAGGATAATTTTCGTTATAAATATTAATTTTCAATATAAATGATTTATTTTCATTAGGAAAATTTATTTTTAATTTTTAGTTACCAAATAATTACCTTAAATGTGTCCACAATATTGACACAATATTTATTTAATTAATGGAAGAACAAAATAAATGATGTTAAAAATATTAAAAGTAGTATAATTATAAAGAATTAATGTGACCCAATAATTTTATAGATAAAAATAAAATTTATAGGGATGTATTTAATGATTTTATTCATGTTTAATTTGTTTTTGTGATGTTATAAAAGATAATCTAAATGAATAGTTCTAAAATTGACATTATTGATGTTTTATGAAAATAATTATTTACAAAATATTATGAACTTCCAAAAAAGCATAAATTCAAGAAAATGAATAGGGTGTAGTTTTTTAACTGAATAATACTGCAAATATGGGGTGTTTTTTCATTTATGATATCTATCATGACCCTCTAGGAGTAAAAAACCATGTTATCGAGGTAAGTATGAAAAGGTTTAGTGGGGTTTAAAACCAAAAGATATAAGTAAGAATTTGATCCAAAGTTGGAAAAAATTTATTTTTTGAGAGGTTTTAGATTCCTAGTCATCTTATATTATAATATTATCAATTTGTATCTATTTGGAAATCACAATTATTTTATATTAATTTAATAATATATGAAATTTCAAAAGTACACCTCTCCTCTCTTATAAAATAGTACTAATTCTTATCAATTATTCATAAATAAGACAACATTTTTTCAGCCATTATATTCAAAAATACCCACATAAAATATCTACCCACATTCTAGTGTCCTTTTTTATGGAATAATAAAAACCCTAGTGATCTTATGGAGTTAAGAAAATGAGGCTTTCTGAAGAATGTGTATCATTCTTGGCCGTGTGTTTATATTTTATTACTTCTTGTACCACTATAAAATATTTATTAATCATTATTAAATAGAAAAATAATTATCTTAAATATATGGTGATTATATTATGTTAATTTATTAACCTATATCCATCTCCAACCTCTATCAATTGAGAATAGAATCCATTATTCATGTGTATGGCAGACTGTTGCCCCACGAATTGATTTAATTTGTTTTCCATCACTAATTCTAATGTTTGGATAAAAATATGGATTTAATGTATATATATGATATTTGTGACATATTTATCATTTTTTTAAATATAATATAAGACCTATATTATTACGATTCCATTCACTGTAAAATGTTAACTTTATTTGTGAGTATGTGTTCACTACCACCTCCACGAAGTAATGTGATTTGTTTTTCATCACCACATCACATGTATAATATATCTAAGTATATTTTAAATAAATAATATATTATTTATTATATTATTATAATTCTGTAAAGATAAAATAATTTGTAACTTTTTTTATAATGGTTTTTGAAAAATTGAAAGGCTTCTCTTATTCTGGTCTGAATCAAGGGTCGATAAAGGATCTGAAGAGTTTAATATGCATGAGGAAAGTGGTTTAAATGTTTTTACCTTAATTTATTATCATTTATGATATTTTTTGAGTTACCACACACTTCACCTTCAACACATTTTTTCTAAAATGTGTTAAGCCTTAAATAAATTTCTTAGATCATGACCTTGATGTTCCTAAGACCCCTTGACATGGTGTGAGGTGGATGACCTCAACCTTAATCACCACTTAATGTGAGTTTGATTAAATATTTATAATTATAATTGTTTTCTCATTCTAAAAAACCACCCCTTATGTGATTTTTTCTTTCCACATGCTGGTAGAATTACCTAATGAATTTAATGAAGGTTAAGTGGTGTGGTGACACACTTGGACCTTGTAAATTTATAAATTTGGTTATTAATAAAACATTAAAATGAATTGAATCACGAAATGACTCATAATGAGTTGAATTTTGAGATTAATAATTTCAAATTTACTTCACCACTTGCAGGTAATTTGATCATTGGATATAATGGATTATTAAATTGTTTTGACAAACCACTTAGTCCTTTTTTACTTCTTACTTCTGTTTGGAGTGTGCTTTATAACTGAAATGGATAAGTTTAATTAAATTAAATTTAATTATAATATATTATTTATATATACTTTAATAATTATTTATAATTTTACTTGAGTTGCTTGGATTCCTAATATTGGAATCCTTGCATGAGATTGTAAGGAATAAGAATTAAATAGTTAAGTGGTGTTATACATGGTCTTCCTCATTGTTTATGTTGATATTATTGGACATGAATTTCCTATAATTTATATTAAAATTACTATACAGAGTATTCCTCCTTGTTTAATTTATATTATTAGAAATGGAATTTCTGATTATTTATATTTATATTATTATACATGGGGTCCCTCATAATTTATTTTAAAATTGTTGGACATGGTGTTTTTAATTATTTATTTGGAATAGTTTGACCTGATGTTCCTCTTGGTTTACTAGAAATTGTTGGATCTAGAATTCATCATCATTTATTTATAATAGTTATATTTTATTTTCATCATGATTAAATAGAAATTTATTGGACATTTATTTCCTCATAATTTATATTTAAATTCTTCAATAAGGCGTTCCTCGTTAGTTATTAGGAATTGTAATATAGTGGAAATTCATAGACTTATACTCTTTATTTAAATATGAAATCCCATATGATTATAATTATATATTGATTTTGGGTTTATATCCAAATGTTCTATTTCTATATTACTAATCTTATGCATGGAGATATTTTTGTTTAGGACTAAGCAGGAATAGTTGGTCAGGTGCCTCATGAGGGGCCTAACATTTGTGTGGTTATATTTACATTAATTATTATCATTCACTTTAATTTCAAAATAATCATTTTATACTCACATAATGGATTTAGATTAGACACCATTGGTGGTGGTCTGCATAGTTTTAATCAATCCCTATTTATGCCCCTTATTGATTCTCAAATAGATCTAATATATGTAGGTTAGGACTTGGATTTTACATCATTGCTATTGTAACATTAGGGGTAATATATGACTTTAGTTTAGTTTCTAAACATGTAATCAGTTTTCCTAATAGTGTTGGATTCATTAATGTTTTTTATAATTTAGTTAGTTTATCCCGGTTTTATGTATTACTTGTTGTATGATGAATGCTTTGTATTTACGACAAATCATCTTCATGCATGGATTGATTGATTTTTTTCTGTCTTAGTTATATATTATTATTAATTTTTAGTTATAATTATCAATTATTTATTTTTATTTATTTATTCTTCTACTATGTGTACTATTGATCAAAATGACAAAGTCTTTATAATGTACAAATTTTTTACCGACACTTCTATTTGGTAGCCTCTGCAATATGGGGAGTTGTCCTTGAGTCATTGTAGCAAACTTATCTGTTAACTATTTCAATAGAGAACTGATTTAGATGTGGCACATTCCAATTTAATGATTGACATAACAGAGACCATTCATTGGTATAGGATTTAACCATTGGATTAGGTAATTGACTCTAATAATTACCATGTTCCACACATATAATACAATGAAATATAAATGGTACTTTATGGTGAACTTCATATCCATTCATCAAACTCTTTATTTTTCCCTGATAGATACATTTTCTATTCTATTATTTTCAAAAAATAAAATTTATTCTCATTCCCTGAAGATACTTCCTTCAGTTATTTTTTCTATATACATAACATGTATGAAGATGAATATTCTTCCCTCTCTTATCTTCATGAATCTATGTTTTTATCTTATTAATTCTAATAATAAACTCATCCAAATTAATATTGTTAATCATATAATGAGAAATATATTTATGAATAAGAAAAATGATTCACATTATAATTATCATTTAATTTGGTTTCTCATGAGTAAAATCATTTCATAGTTTATCTCCTTCATTGTAAACATGATTCTTTCTAGTTACATCCCTTTAAAAAACAAAAACTCATAATGAGTGTAATAATAATCCAAGTGAGAAATAATGAAAAAACATTCAGATTATTTCCAAATCGTGAGACGTTATTTTAACTCTATGAAACCATATGTTAAACCAAGGGAATCCATGGTAATTTTTTATTCAAATACTTTATAATGGTTCATAAATAAAATATAAAATAACCCAATCATATCCTCTAAGAGTGTTTATCAAGGTGTGTTGTATTATTCTCCACATCATGAATTTGTGAAAGACTAAGTTAATACCCAGTCAACCCCTTTCTAAGTTATTACCCCTAGATTATTCTATTCCATATCCTCATCCAATTTCCTTTTTTTAAAATAAGATTTATTTCTATAAAAACCACACAATACCTACAATAACAAATATTTTGGATTATATCTTATAATTAGACTTACTACCATGGTTTTCAAAATATATTTTATCCCTAATCTCCAAAGGTTGACTAAAACCTTCACTTATACAAAATATAGTGATTCAAACATTTTTTACATAAATATTATATCTTATTATATCAATATCCATTACATAACATTACAATCAATATAAGAACCGTAAATTTTTTTTGTCATTGAAAACATGGATAAATATATAATTGATTAATAATAATCCACATCATATCCCATTATGTTCTTCACATCCAATAACCTTATTATAAATAACAAAAATAAAACCATTATTCATATCTTGGGGTTAAGAAAACACAAAAAACGGTGATCACATAGGCTCAACAAGGGTAAATATATGAGTTGGAAAACAATGACCATAAGTGAGCATAAGCATAAGGGTATGGAAAAATTATCCTAACAAAATATTTGTATAACCAATTAGTAAAAAATAATTAACCATGAATCAAGGAATAATGTATTTTCAGTCACAAATATTAATACAAAAATGTATAGAATCATTAATAATCATTCATGGTCCATGAGAATATATCATAAGAAAAAGTAATAAGTTTTTGGCATATACATAAGAATAGATAATATTTTATTTAGAAAAACCTCACTACTATATATCTCATAATGGATTAGGTTTACTCCATATTCTATCATAATCATAGTTAAGTTTCACTCCTAAGACTATTATAGTAGAAATATTCCTTTAATAAAATGATTTCACTCCCTATTCTAGATCATACTATCTAATGAGAATTAAATTAATACCAAATTCATTGGAGGGATGCATAATTTCATCCCCACCCATTACATAATAAAAACCATAAATTTATGTGTCACGGTATCATAAAAAATACATCATAATTTCATATCATAACCCATGGGAAGAAAAAAAAATTTATAAAAATTTCATCATTTTATCATAGAATAACCCGTGGAAAATAAATGGGTTTTTTAAAAACAACATCATAATAATAATAAACCATATATAGAAAGAATAATGATGGTATCATTGGATTATATCCCCATTAAATCATATTTAACATCGAAGGTTGTTATATTTGATGAAAATTTTAATTAAAATATCATTAGAATATTTCTTATGAAAGTATACTTTTCATTTCAAAATTAGTTATTTAAAATTGAAATATATAAAAAATATTATCGAAAATATATTCCTTGAAAATAAAAATAGAAAATTTAAATTTAATCTTCAAATCATTGATCAGTCATGTTGGTTTGAAATTTAATTCATGTTGTAATTGATAAAAAACTTGAGTCATGTCTTAGTTAAAAGGGGCCTTTTTACATAATAGAAAAAAGATTATTTTTAAACATTACTTATAAAATTAAATATTGGGTAAATTTTAAATTAAAAAAATAATGAATAATTTTCAATAAAAAATAACGAAAGGTTTTATACAACGTGGATATGGATGAAAAATATTTTCCAATAAAAGAGGTAAAATAGGGTAATGTATTCATCAATTCATTTTCATAACCATTTTGAGTACTAAAGAGATAAAATTTATAGTAAAACATAAAAATTATTGAAATTACCAGATTAATAAAAATTGAATTGGTTAATCTTATATATATCATTTAATTTTCTCAATTTAAATTCAAGCCTAAACAATCTTAATTAAAATGGGATTCAAATATAAATCTAATACCACTTTAGTGACTTTTGAATCGTTAGATATATTAAAGAATAAAATAAAATAAAACATTAAATATAATTAAAATAAAAATATTAAAGATATAAAATCTAAATGGTTTTTTATATACACCTCCTAAAAGAATAGTTTTGCATAACATAACATATGTCTAAAAGGATACAATTTGAGACAATAAACTCTAACCTCGAGTCTCTTCTTTCTTCATACACATTCAATATCCTATAAAATAAATATATTTTTATTATAAATATTTTCCAGAACCATATTAATATATATCATTTCAAATATTATTTACCTATAACATATTATCTCCCATTTATTAATATTTCTTTATCAAAATCACTTTTCTGGATTATAACTTCCTCATTTTTTATGTATATTTCTATTTGATGGTTTTGGTACATAGAACATGGTGATGGTTTCATTATCTAAAAAATCATGATCATGAAATAAGTATTATAATTATTTATTATATATAATTTTACAATTATTCGTATAATTTGGTGATGAAAAAATAATTACATCGCTTCTTGGAGACATTAGTCTGTACGTACGCACAACTGATGTTTCCACTTTCCTATAGATGTAAATAAAGAAATATAATTTATAATAAACCTTCATATAATCAATATATTATCATATGTATCATATAAATTCATTAAATATATCCATATTTCAATCCAATTAATGTTAAAATGAAAAATTATTAACGTTGTTTTGTAGAGGTGGTAGTCTATACATAAACATGAGTGTCGTTATCATTTTTCAATTGATTGAAATATAATAAGGTAGATAATATATTATAATTATAAAATCATAAATATTTCATATATATCATATATAAATATTTAATCCATCATAATAACAAAATATTAAGTATGGTTATGTAAAATTAATAGAATCATTACATAGAGGCGACAATTTACACATAAGCATGAGCGATAATATCATTTAACATTTGATAGAACAAAGGGTGGACAATTGTGGATCCATAATCATAATAACGTTTAAATATATTTAGGATATTCTATTTTAAATTTTATTTTGAATAAAAATGATATATAGGTGGTAGAAGATGAAATAAATGGATAGAGGTCGGGTAAGAGAAATACCTCTACTTCAGTAGAACTCATTTAGATCCCTTCATAAGGACCCTTGGAATTGTGTTTTCAGAAGACCAAAATATAAAAATCATGTCTCAAAATGTTTATTGGATAATTTTGTAGGTTTTTTAATTATCTATGTAGATCAAAGTGATGTGATGGAGAGGGAGGAGGGGTGTCCTTTTATATGTGGGGGGAGGATCACACATGGAATTTATAAAAATATTTTAATATATTAAATCCATTTTCATGTGAAAATGAAACCATGTGGAAATAATTTCAAATATAATATATGATATGGTTGAAATCCTTTCAACCATTAAAATTTAGATAAGTTTATGTTTTATTTTTAATATTATATTCTGGTTTAACCCATTTGTTAACCAATTTTTACCTTAATTATGGCAATTAATCTTTCAATATTAAAGTCTATAATTTATTTTATAGGGTAACAATTTCCTCAAAATATATATGGGATGAAATTTTAGACCATTTTTCATCATATTTTTCCTTGTTAATTATTTTTATTATTTTTAAATAATTTCATAAATAATTATTTAACATAAAATACAATTAAAGTCATTTTAAGATCTTTTCACATGATTTGACTTTATGTCAATCAAGAAAGAAATATAATTATAATATTATATATTTTAAAATAAATAATAAATTATTATTGACTAAACAATAATGGTTTCACCATAATTAATCCAAATACATTACTTTTAGGTTTTTCCAAAATTATTTACTTTTATTTTTTCACAAACTTTCACAAGAAATGTGTTAGAAATTTATATTCTTTTCAGGTAATTATATAATAACTAAAAATTATAAATAATTTTCCATCATAAAAATAATTTAATTAATCATATATAAATAATTAATAATCATTGTTAACTAATTTCTATCCCTTCGTGAACATATTAGAGTAATTTAAAAGTAAGAGAGTGACATTTTTTAATTTTCCTTACATAAATCATTATATAGGTCATTATCAAAGAAAAAAGGAAAAAAGTTTCCATAAAGTAGGAATATAAATGAGGATGGATTAAATAAACTCATCCAATATGGTAATGGTAAGTTTTAGGGATATTTTAAATCCTTTTATCATTATTTTGATCCTTAATTTCACTTATTAACCCTTTACTGTGGTTAGAACTATTTTCCAAGGTTGCTTTTCATAATGACCAAAAATAAAAGAGACCTATTTACAAAATTTAGTCACCATGATTCCAAATATGGAATCACTTTTTAAAAATTAAAATTTTGAAATTTACATAAATTAATTTACAAATAAACCTTCAAAACGTGATAAAAAATTATTTTTCAAGAAAATGAATTTTTAATAATAAAAATTAACTTATACCAAAATAAAATAAAATTTTTATTACAATGTAATTATTTTGATTATTTTTATGAAAATTGATCTTATGTTCATTTAAATAAAAATATAATATATAATATGACTTTTCAATTACTTGACTTAAAGTAAAGAAATTACTTTTTTATAAAAATTAGTATTGTTCACTATTAATTTAAAATTAAATCATTTTATAAAAATCCTAATAATTTTCCATAATTTAATGATGACATGATGATTTCAAAAATGATATTATTTTTTCAGAATAATTTATATAATTCATGAGAATTAATTATAATATTGATGCACAAAATGTAATAAAAACTATTTTTGAAGAAATCATATTTTTGAATCATAAATGATATTACTAAAAATTGAGTTTCTATTTCTTAAGAATTAATCAATAAATTTATATTATATAAAAAAATTAGACATGTTTTTAAAAATTTGGGTATTATTATTCTTACCACCTATATAACAACTTCGTTATAATGGTCACATTTAAATAATCATACTTTAGTAGTATATCACATTATGTTTAAACTCAATGTTGTATGTCTAGAATAATATTAAAAATATTAAATATAAAATATATTCTAAAATATCATGGTATTATAGATCGATTGGAATAGTATGTATTCATGTTAATTAATTATATTTCAATACAAAATTTCTATCATCCTATAATAACCCAAGCCTTATAGAAACTTTATTACATGATTCTTAAAATAATTTTCCAAAAACTACACATCATGGATCAAGAGGTGTAGTGTATTTAAAAGATTAGAAACATAAATAATACATATTTAACATAAAATCAATGTCTTTATCTAAAAATTAAAATGGTTCTCTGAGTATCATAATCCCTTTAAAATTATATGGACTATCCTGGGGAAAATACATAAAGGAAGGGTTGAGATAAGAATCCCCATATGTGAATAAAAATGCAAATAAATCATAACATTAGAGTCAATAGGCATAAATTTATAACATAAATGGAATGATCATTATAATGAAAACATAGTGTAAGGAAATGATATCATAAGAAAATGGAATCATAAATATATGGAAACATCATGAATTGGACATCATAAGTATATGCTATGGATTACTCCCTAGGTCATCATAATCATATTCCAAGGATAAATTCCTATGACATTATAATATTACAAGGATTACTCCATATTCCATAATCATATGTGGAGGATTACTCCCATTTTTATTTTCATATTCCACATATTACTCCCTAGGTAAACAAAAAAGGATTAGGTTTACTTTTTAAACTCATATGTATCTTCTCATGAGACACAACTATTACCCATTGAATTGGAAGGATATAATGGATCCAACTATCCCAACAATGGTTGGTAGCTATTATAATATATATAAAATTATGTTTTACATAAAAGGAACAATATACGATACATAAATTATAAGCATGATAAAACCCATGAGAAGAAAGTGGGTTTCAAAACATTATCTTATGGCATAACAGAAGGGTATTTTATATAGATTTCAGATAGATGAAGGAAATAAATAATTTTTAATATTTATAATTTAAAAAATTAACATAGGTAATTAACATTGGTTTCCATTTTGGAAAACAATTATTAAAATAATTTGACGAAGTAAAAATAAAAATAATGTCTTAGGTGATGCTTTATAAAATATGGAATGGAAATTTAAAACTAGAGAAAAGTTATATATGATTTATTTTGAAAAAAAAATTAAATTAAAATGGTTTTAATAAAAAATAATATTTTTATAGAAAAACATTGAAGGTTAAAAAATTTCATGTGGGTGATACTTGAAATGGTTTTTGAAAAAGGGAAGTTCCCTTAAACCCAGGTTTTCTTAAAAGCTAAAACTTTAAAGTGGATCTAAAAATGTACATTCACCAAGAAATAAATGTAATTAATACTATTTATATATGCAAAAAAGAATATATATTCCATATACATAAGATATACATGAGAATATGATAATTTAAAATGGGGTGAAAGAAAGGAATTGTATATCCAAAAGGTAATTGGGGTGATTCAGAGGATCCCTTAGATTTATGTTTGAAAAATATCTTAACTTGAACTTATTATCTTTTATTATTAAATTATGTTCAATAAAAAAATTAGTAATAACCTTACTCATATGTCATTAGTTTTATATGGTCGTTTTATTTTCATAATTTTTTCATTTGTTAAATATTTTCCTCATTTTTCAATGTCTTAAGGTGGTTCAGTTGCTTTTTATATTAATATATTAGAATATTGAAAAAATTTGTGTTTATTTTAAATTAAAATCCTAAAAAATATCAATATTTTTTAAATAAAATTTTTATACATAAAAATAATTTTTAGAGTCTCTATGATTAGTGGTAATCGAAAAAAAATTCATTACTACATGGAGGTGATATTCCACACATACACACAATAAAAAATTTATTCCGATAAAATAAGATTGAGGAAGAAAGTAAAATTATTTATCATTTTAGAATCATAATCATGTTATAAATATAATATTTAATCATTAAAACTCTATTTTAAAACAACCACACAAGATAGTGATGAAAAATAGGACAGTTGAAGCATGGAGGTGGTAGATCACACATACACATTATGAAGTTTTTTATTTTTTGGTTGGTTTTTATTTAGAAATAAAAGTGAATGTCTATTATTATAACAAAAAACTAGAATATCATTAATAATTAGTTTACAATACTATCATTATAATATCCCAAACTTCCTTGAGGTCCGTCCCTATTAAAATTTCCAGTTTAAATACCCTTAAGATAGTTAATGAGATTTTTTCTGAGTCTATGTAGAGGATCAGGGTTTTATAGGGGTTTGGGATAAAAAATAATGGTTAAAATGGTCATAAAACATATGTTTCATGGTTTGAATGTAGTTAGGAGTAACGGTATTCGCTAATAGTGAAATCCTCGAAGAGGGGTGCCTGGTTTAATGAAACTGTGAAAGGGGTAAGGTGAAACTGTGTGGCATTGGACAGAGTTAGGTCTCACAGATAGTGTATAGTTTTTCAAACCACATGGGATTAATAGGTAACCTTTTAGCCTGGACCCCACTTAGACGGAGGGTAGTACATAGTTTGAACATTGTTTGGCCAACTATGTGGCCAAACCATAAGCCCCTTTAGAGGTGGGAATTTACCACTTTTCCCTATCGGGACATAAATGTTCTAACATTGGATTTCCATTATTTCTTCCTTATATAACACTAGTGATAACCCAAAATTCTCCAATCTTCCCAATAGCCTATCTCCTTCGATTCTAGGCCATTTGGAGAATGATTGGTTACGAATCAAAGCACTAGGTGAGTCTAATCCTCTAGTACCTTCTCTTTTTGGGATTAGGGATTATGTGGTTATTATTATTATTTTAATGCCCTAAACCCCAATTTTTTCTACTGGATATTAGGTTGGGATTTTTAAGGGTCTTTGAATCTGACTCAATGTCTAAGGTGAAGAAAACATTAGTCTTCAAAACCGAGGTAGGTGGTCTATAAGTTATATCCCATTGTCTTGATGTTTGGTTAGGTGTTGGTGGTTGTGATATAGTTCCCTTTTATTGTGAATTTGATTAATTTGGTTATATTTGGTAAATTATTGGGATAAATGATGAATTTAACCCCTAATGATCCCTTTGGGATGATTTAAGGATGATTTTTTCCGGAAAATTCCACCCATGGGGTGTTCCACTCATTGAACATTAGAATTAAAATGTTAAGTATTGAATTGTATTATTATGATGTAGATCCCATAAAAAATTAACATGATAAACCATTCTTATTAAAGGAATCCATGAGAATTTTTTTAGTTGGTTAACAATAATTATAAATGAAATTTAAAATAATTGTGTTTAATTTATAACATAACATAAGGGTACATTGGTATAGTGAGAATGGGATAATGAGTTATAAAGTGTGAATAGTAAATGGGTTAATGGGTTAAGGCATGAAGATGGTTAGGTGTTGAAAGAATTGTTAATTGTTAATTTTATGGGTGTTAATTGAGTATGGTTTATTGAAATCAGAAATTTGTTAAATGGTTGTGGTTATGTTGATGAATGTGGTAAATGATTAAAGAATCATGTGCATATGGATTGGTTATGTGGTATATTGGACTTGAGGGTATATTCCCACGGTCTAGGTTATAATAAGGCTCTAAAACCCACCCCCTTTAATGCATGGGTTAGGAAGAGGATTGAGGCTTTATGCCTCTAATGGTTGCATTTGATGAAACTACCTGGACTGAGGCGCCAAGGTAAGTGTGATGTATTTTTTTTAGAAAAAAATACCCTAAGTTATATTAAAAAATTAATATATCCCATTATTTCTAATCATTGACCTATATAGGACATAGTGTAATTGATGAAAAAGTATAACGTATGCAATAAAAGATAAAAATAAATTAAGTGAACTTGTCAACTAATGGAACCTGGTTTACCTTGGTTTATATTGTTGTTTATTTTAGTGTTTTCATATAATAGATTTTCTGACTAGGTATTTTTTAGAAACCATTGGTGGTGACCTACAGAGTTGTACTCATACTCAGGTGCCTTTTGGTACCTTAGCAGA
Source organism: Viscum album (assembly GCA_963277665.1). Classification (NCBI taxonomy): domain Eukaryota; kingdom Viridiplantae; phylum Streptophyta; class Magnoliopsida; order Santalales; family Viscaceae; genus Viscum; species Viscum album. The sequence goes on along the minus strand of OY728148.1, from coordinate 1,344,074,574 downwards.
CTTTATGGTTTCATGTTCGGACAAGGACAAGGGCCCTGATCTAGTGGGATGATTGGGCATGGAATGTGCTTGGATGAGTGATCCATAATTGAGTTCAGGAGCCATTTTGGGGATTCTTAAATTTCATTTTATTTTTTATTTCCTTGGACTTGGAACTGTATTACATGACACATCATATTTACTATTTGTTTGTGGGATTGTACTTAGCTTTGGGAAATGGTTGGTAATTCATTTATATTGGTTATTTTCAATTTTTTCAATATCTATTATTATTTTCTGATATGGTATACATTGGTAAAAATTTTATAGTCTCCCCACATGATTATTAAGTCCCTCACTGCTAGTTGGAAAACTATAGCATATGGGTAGGTGCGCCTTATTTCATGTGGTGACCCAACCCGGCGCACCAATTTAGTGGCCTCTATGTTGGGTTAGTTACAAAGTGGCATCAAAGGAGATCTTTTCTATAATATTACTATTTGGGGATGGTATATGGGATATGAGGATGTGTTAGGGTCTTTGAAATGAGATCTTTCTTGGGAGTAGGTAACCCATGTACTGGGGAAACCCCAAGAACCTACGGTAGGATTGATATTATTAATGTGTGTTATTACAAATGAATGATATTACACCTTTGGGTGATTCACTTTTTCTGTGATGTGAATATTTTATGATATTTTTCTCATGTATAGAATGGAATGTGGTTATGCATTCATGTATCTTTTTTGGAACCGAGGGATACATGTGGCATACATCATGGTAAGCACACATGGAAATATATGTGGTATATGAGAGATATAATGCTTATATTTTCCATTTAAAATTGAACAAAAAGGGAGTCTAATGAAGATTATATGAATTGTTAAATGGAAATAATATATTAAAATGGTTAACTAATAATTCATAATGGAGAGTCATAACTGGTTTTAAATCTTTTTGTGACAAGTTAGAAAGATATAAAGGTGCCTAAAAGAGAAATATTTATGTTGTGGGAATGGAAATGGTAAAATGGGTGTTTAATGAAAAGAATTTTGAATGTGTGGGTAGATTACCCAATGTTGACCATTACCCACTGTAAGGATGGTTGGGGGTAGTGATAGAGGTGTAAATATATCCTTTGGATCTGTGTATGTGAAATGGGTTGTGTATGGATAGTAGATATCCTTCTTTTGTGATAGATTTTGATGATTTTTGTTAAGTGTTTTGAGATTTTCGTTTGGAAATATATAAAAATTCCACCAAAATGATGGGTTTTGTTCGGGAGATAAGTGTATATAGTTGAGAATGATCCTCCAGAAGTGGGGTAAGAGATTTCAGTGGTTAAGGGTAACATAGGAGAGGAGTGGTTTTGTGAGAACTTTTCATGTTTTATGAAGATGGTGGAATGGGACCCAGGACTAGACATGATGACTATGTTTGAGCAGACTGGGTAGTCTCAACTGTAAATCCCTCTAACTTTTACTATAGAGGGTGGACCAGAGGAAGGGTAGTTCTAGATAGAGTCCATACAGATGATTCTTGATAACTTAGTGACCCCTCTAGAGAAAAGGATCAAGTTGGAAACCTATTTGTTATGAGGCCAATAAAAGTATTAGTGGAATATTTTGGTTCAGACTCAGACGAATGATGGTATTCTATGGAAAAAAATCTAGGACTAGTTTCTAAAAAAATTATATTCAGATTCCTTGAGAAAAGACAATGTTATAGAGTTTATGAAGTTGTATTATGGTACAATTTCCATGACGGATTATGTTGTTTATTTCACCAACTCAAAACGCTTTGACCCATCATTGTAAGAGGATGAGACTTCTATGGAGAGCCTCTTTTAGGATGGGCTTATACATGATATCAAGTCCCAAGTAAATAAATTTAATTTAAAGAGTTTTCTAGAGGTGATGGGATATGCCATTATTTACGAAGAGTACCTAATAGAAGATTCTAGTGGTGTCTATGTGGTTCTAGTCATATGATCCAATGGTGAAAATTTTAAGTGTATGAGGTAGTTAAAGGATCAGACCAGTATCTTAGGGTGGTGACCAGGAATTTTTATAACAGTGTGGTGGGCCATGTCACATGTTTGGAAAGTGTCATGGACCACTCGTTGAGTGTTGACTGTGTGGTAGAATAGGGAATGTACAGAGGATCTATAGGAGCCCTCGACATCCATACAATGATGGAGGATTAAGGATGATGCAGTGTGTAGGTAGGGAGTTGATTTCCCCATATCACGTAGGCAATTAGAGCTCTACCAGCTATACCAGTTGAGGTAATGGGCATGGAACTCTAGGGAAAGATATCCCATATCAGTAGGGTAGTGAAACCCTAGGAAATTAGACTAGATCCCAGGGTTGATAGTAAGGTCAATTTCATGCAGTTTAGCTAGCACCTAGAGTGGGTGAGGTTGGACCATCGACGGTCTGAAATATTATTCCTGTATCTTAAATTATTTCTTGATCTTTATTTGATACAGGTACATTGAATTATTTTATATCTACTCATTTTTTGAGTGTGTTGGGCCTGGTGATGGAATATATATGTGGGGTTATTTTGATTTACACGCTGTTGGGGTCATGAGTGGAAAATATTCAGCAATGTAATGAGTGTGCCCTTGAGGTTGGAGGTTACCGGTTTCTGTGGGACTTGTTTGTAGTTTAAATGTAAGGTTTTTCATTGATTATGGGGATGGATAGGATGGTGTTGTACCATGCCCATATTGATTGTTACCATCATAGGGTAATGTTCATATACTTTAAGGGGAGTACTTATGTTTACTGTGGGGAATGGGATATATGAGTAGGCCAAGTAGGGATAGTCAGTTGTAAATTGGGTAAGATCATAACTCAAGGGGATTGTATTATAATTGGTGATGGGGAAGTGAAGAATATTGACTTTCCTCATTTGGTGGATTAGTTTCATGATGAGTTTCCTAGTGGATTTTTAGGGTTTCCACCCAAGACGGAGGTTCAGTTCACAATAGAGTTGCTACTGGTGGAAAAACCATTTTATATTCTGTCATATATAATGGTGATAACAGAACTCCAAGAACATAAAAATCAATTAGAGTAACTGGAGAAAAAGTGGTTTATTTTTTCTAGTAATTAGTCTTAGGGATCTCCAGTTTTTTTTCAATAAGGGTTATGAGACTTTATAGTTGTGTATCAATTATCGGAAGATTAATTAAATTATAGTAAAGAAAATATACCCTCATCCTCGAATTGATGATCTTGTTGACCAGTTTATAGGTTCTTTAGTGTTGTCTGTGATTTATTTTAGATCAGGGTATAATCATCTAAGTGTGATACCTTCTGATATACCACTGACTACCATCAGAATTTGGTATGGGTTGTATGAGTTTTTTGTGATGCTATTTGGGATGACCAATTCCCTAGAATAGTTTGTAGACCTAATGAATTGAATCTTACACCTGTAACTACATTAGTTTGTAGTTGAATTTTTTTATGACATCTTGGTGTACTAAATTCCTCATAATGATCATTCCAAACACTTTAAATCATTCTAAGTACTCTAAGAGAGCCTATTATATATTCTAATCTATACAAATTTCATTTCTATATTGATAGGGTACATTTATTGGGTCACATCATCTCATAGGAAGGTGTTTATGTGGCCCTAATAAAGTGAAAATCCTTTTAACTTTGGAACATCCCAAGAATGTTTTTGATGTCAAACATTTTCTAGGATTGGTGGGATATTATTGAATATTAATCATTGACTTATCCCATTTTTCAGCACCACTTTCATTCTTTAAAAAGTAGGGAATCAAGTTTGAGTAGACCGGGGCATGTGAGGATGACTTCCAAGAGTAAAATAACCAACTGAATACTGCACCAATTTTGATTCTTCCTAAGCCAGGTAAGGAATATACATTCTTTTTTATGCATTTGGTGTTGTAATTGGGGTAGTGGTGATGCAAAATGATCAGGTTGTGTCATATGGGTCTCAAAAATTTAGGCCTCATGAATGAAACTACCCTACACATGATCTTTAATTATCCACAGTGGTTTATGACTTAAAGTGTTGGTGGTTTTATTTGTTTGGAGAGAGGTTTACTATGTATAATGATCATAAAATACTTAACTATATTTTTTTCCAAATATTATTTGAATATTATAATGAAAATATGGTTTGTGTACATGTATTCATTTTATTTTGAAATGGTGTACACACCAGAAAAAGGGGAATTGTTTTTCTGATGCTTTAACCTAGAAGACTCAAAACAAAGTAGTTCAAGAATCCAATTCTGAGTGGGGGTTGGTGGAAGTTTTTGATAATATCATATAGTGGTTTAGTAATGAATATGACAGATGACCCTAGAATCCTTGGAAATTAGGTCTACCCTTTTGATATAGATCAAGGATAGGTAATATGAGGATCCAAAGTGTTTGGATATAAAGGAATGTATTAAAGGTGGGGTTCCGCCTTTTAGTTTTGTGCTTAGTGATGATGAGATCATTTATGTTCATGGTCATTTTTTTGTTCCTACATGTACGAGGGATGAGTTGGTGTGTGATTTCCATTCCTCAAAGTGGGAATTACATCCTGGTTTAACCAAAATTTATCATGTTTTCTGTAGGTAGTATTAGTGATTAGGGATGAAGAAAGAGGTGGAAATTTTTGTGATGTGATGGTTTACCTCTCAGAAGGTGAAGGCTGAGAATCAGTGACTTGGTGGTTTATTATAACCATTCCACATTCTATAATAGAAGTGGGATGGGGTGAAAATGGATTTTCTAGTGGGACATACAAAGGCACCTTGGAATAATGATGCGATTTGGATAGTGGTGTATCAGTTGACCAAGGTGAAACATTTATTATCGATTAGAGAGACCTTAACCATTGATTAGTTGGGTGAGATGTAAATTCTAGAGATATTATAGTTGTACAGTGTTCTATGAACTATAGTTTCAGATCTTGATATTCACATTACTTCATGCTTCCACCAAGGGTTTTCGAAAGCGCTTGGTACCTAGGTGTAGTTGAGTATCATTTTTCACCTATAAAGGAATAAAATATCGGAACATACCATTCAGGTATTAGATTAAATGTTGAGCACAAGTGTCTTAGATTTTGGTGTATCTTGGGGGAAGCACTTCACACTTTTTGAGATTTCTTATAACAAATTTTATTTAGTGACAATTCAGATGGCCCCATTTGAGGTGCCCTTTGGGAGGTTGTGTAGATTTCTTTTTTGTAGGATAGAAGTAGGGTAAAAAGATATGTTGGGACTGAGAATCATTCAGTACACATCATAATTGGTTTAGTTTATCGAAAAACATATGGCCATGGATCAGAGTAGGCAGAATTAGTATGCAGATTTTTGTCATAGACCTCTTGAGTTTATTGTGTGTGATCATGTGTTTTTTTTGAGTTTCTTCGAACTTGGGTCACTATTAGATTCAGAAATAGGGAAATTTGGAACTTAGGTATGTAGAACCGTTTGATATTATTGAGAGGACTAGATTGGTGGCTTACCGATTGGATATTCTAGAGTGGTATAGTGGTATTCATGATGTTTTCATGTGTCATGGCTTTAGAAGTATCACCCTAACCCTTATCATGTAATTTATGTTGATGATGTTTAGTTTGAGCTAGATGCGTTCTTCAAGGAGAATCCAGTTCGTATTGTGGATTATTGTGAGAAAGCATTATATGGAAGGATTGTTCCTTTGGTTCAATTTTTGTGGAATGATGGAAATGTTTAAGAATAAAAATTGGATAGGGAGATGGATATGTGATCACATTTGCCCGATCTCTTTTCTTTGAAAGCTTATTAATTTTTGGTAATGTGGAAGGGGGACGATCCATTATAAGGTGGGGAGGTTGTAAGATCTTAAAATTACCTGAGGTATGTCCTTCTTATAATATCCCATTTAGATACTTTTAATATGATTAATGAAATGTTTCTTGAGTCTATGTGGAGGCTTGGGGTGTTCTGGGGTTCGAGACATAAAAGAAGGGAGAAAATGGTAATCCATGGCATGTTGCATGGTTGGCGCATATTTAAGAGAAATTGTGTCTCATAATCATACTTGCCTAGAAGAGGGGTGTACGGTTTGATGAAACATTGCAAGGGGGAAGGTGAATCCATGTGTACTTGGATAAAGACACCCTAAATAGTTAGCACATAGTTTTTCAAACCATGCGGGATTCCCAGGTAACCATGCGGCCTATCCCTCTCTTATATAGAGAGTGCTGCAAGGTTGGTGCATGAATTAGCCAACAGTGGGACCAAACCATGAACCCCTTTAAAAGTGGGAATTTAACACTTTTCCCTCTCAATGAATAAATATTATAACTCTTCATTTCCATAATTTATTCCTACTATATCCCAATTGACAACCCAAAATGCCCCAATCTTCCCAAGGGTCAGTCTTCATTGATTATATGCCAGTTGAAGCGTCATCAGTTGCGAATCGAAGATCGGGGTGGGTCTAATCCTCATATCCCTTATATTTTTTAGATTAGGGATTTTTTGGATGTTTATATTATTCTAAATTCCTAAAACCCTCTTTTTCTATCAGATCTTAGGTTGGGGATTCAAATGTTATTTGAACCTATTTCAAAGGCTATGGTGGAGCGAGTGTTCACCTTCAGAATTGAGGTTGGTTGTCAAAAAGTTATATCATGTAGTATTGATGTTTCGTCCAGTGTTGGTGGTTGTGTTATGGTTCCCTTTTGTTGTTAATTTTAATATTTTGAATTTATTTGTTAAATTAGTGGGAAAAATAACTAATAGAACCCCTCATGATCCACATGGGATGCATTGTGGATGATTTTTCCGGTCTAAAGGCCACTCATGGGGTGTTCAACTCCATGAACATGGGAATTAAAATTTCATGTATAGAATTGGATTGTTAAAATTTATATCTGATAATAAATATTTTTACCATGTTAAATTGGAAATATGAAAGGAATCCATGAGAATTTTTTTAGTTGGTTAACAAGAATTGTAATTGAAATTGATGATACTTGGGATTAATTGATAACATGGCATTAGGGACAGTTGGTATAGTGATAATGGGTTAGTGAGTTATGAAGTGTGGATGATAAGTAGGTTAATGGTTTAAGTCATGAATATGGCTAGGTGTTGGATGAATTAATCATTTTTAATGTTATGTGTGTTAATTGGGTATGCTTTATTGAAATGAAAAATATGTTAAATGGTTATGGTTGTTCTTGAAAAATATAGTAAATGATTAATGAAGCATGTTCGAATGGACTGGTTGTGTGGGTTATTGGACTTAAGGATCTATGCCCATTGGTAGAGTTAGATTGAGGCTCTAAACCCCATCCCATTTAATGCATGGGTTAGGGATAGGACTTAGGCTCTATGCCCCTAACAGTTTCATTTAATGAAACTACATGGATCGAGGCTCAAAGGTAATTGTGATGTATTATTTGGAAATTTTTTCCCATATGTGTGATAGAGAACATGATAAATCCCCATATTCATAATCATCTATTTTCATAGTCTATATTTTAATTTAGGAAAATGCCTAACTCATGGAATAAAGGATGAAAATGAATTAAGTGAACTTGTCAACTAATGGAACCCGGTTTACCCTTGTTTATAGTTTCACTTATTCTAGTTTATTCATACAATATCTATTCAAACTGAATATTTTATAGACACCTTTGGTGGTGGAAAATGAGTTTTAATCACATCCTGTTTGGGTCACCATGGGGTAACCAAGCAGACATTACGGTTGTAGGTCAGGACAAGGGCAAGGGCCACGAAATAGTGAGTTTATTTGCCATGTGATGTGAATGGATGAGGGGTCTAGACGTGGGGTTGAGAACCTTTTTTAGGATTATTCAGTTTGATTAAAATTTCGTTTTCCTTACACTTGGAACTTTAGGACATGGAACATCATATTTACTATTTGGTGGTGAGATTATACCTAGTTTTGGGAAATGGTTGGTAATGCATGTATATTGGCTATTGTATATTGTTTTCTCTATTTATTATTATTTTCTAATATGGAATACTCTGATAAAGAGGTTTTAGTCTCCCAACATTTTTATTCATACCCTCACAATTATTCTTCAGCCTCTAGCATACGGGGAGGCGTGCTTGAGGCCATATAGTGACCTAGCTCGGAGAACCCATTTAGTGGACTCCAAGTTGGGGACATTAAAATAATAGATAAAATATATTATATGTGATATAAAAAATAAATAATAAGATATATCAGTTTTCAGATGCATGATACCTTCGTCGAGGCATTGAACATTCCCTTGGCAGTCTTGTTGAAAATGGAGGAGTTAGGAAATCTTACAGTGAATTCAGGATTGATGTTGTGTAAAGTAATTTTATGTGATTTAATTAGGGTATATGTTGAAGAGGTATTATAAAGGGAGAAGAATCATGGAATGGGTGGAATTTTCCTCCTTTTTTAGTGAGGAAAATGGAAATTTCTAGGGAAAAGAATGTTATGTAGGGGTTAATAATAGAAGTGGGTTAATATTAGGTTAGTTAGGTGTGGTATGGTTTGTAATACATGAGGATATTACTTTTGGACCTATCAAGGGATAATTATATATGTTCTAGAGTTCATGTAAACTTAGTAAATTTCAAGAAACATTAAATTAGTATTTTAAATACTTATTCCTCTTAAATAAATATTAATAATGTCAATTATTTTAATAATAAAAATATAATGTGACCATTATTACCAAATTTCAATGTGGTAAATCTGTATTTTTGATCTATTTAGCTCAATTAAATTTCTATTTTGGATAAAATTATCTTTTAAATCAAAATATAAAATTTATTGAAAAACAATTTTTTAGTTTAGTTATAACTATTAAGTGTTCATAATAATATCTAACATTTAGTATCTATTGAATGAGTGTTAATTAATTTTTATATATTTTTAAAAATATTATTAGAGTTTTAAAATATCAACTTAATGTGTATCTATTAAATGAGTGTTAGTTAATTTTTATTTATAAAATATCAAATATAGGTTTGTAATTCAAACATGAAACTTTGAAATATATAATTTCACATAAATGAAATATATTTGAACAATAAAAATGTTTCACATGTTTAGGTTATGGTTATATCTACATGATGTATTAAATGACATGGTATTTTTCACTATACAACTAAAAATCAATTTTTTTGAAAAATTCCAAAAATTCATCTTAAGCCAGCATGATAATAATAAATCCAAAATTTACTTTTATTTTTTCAAATTCACATTTTAAAATTTATAAACTTATCATTAAAATTAAATCATGAAATATCATGAAAAACTACTTTCTATAAGAACCCATTTTTTCATATATCAACATTCCTTTTAAAAATAGTTCTAATCATAAATATATCAAACTAAAAAATATCCATTTTATAAAATAAATTTTATTAATAAATTATTGTTTTATTAGTTTCATAGTTGTACTAATTGTTTTTTATGTTTAAGGTGAATTTTATTTCGTTTCATTGTTATATATATATATATATATATTATAATTCTTTTAGAACTATTTATACCTAATAATACTACGGATAACTTATGGCAGTCAATATTTATTTGGTCTTCAGTATTTCTTAAAGATAAAACCATATAACATAACATTTATTTAAAGACAAAAACATTGGTTATTATATTCTACACCCCTTAAAATAATTTCACCCTTGAAATTTAATAATCATTTACTTACTAGAATAGGTAAAGGTGGTGAAAATATTGACACACCTTAAGATATTATTTCTAATAACATGTGATCCTTAGTGTCAGAGGGAATTCTAGAAAATACATATTTTCTACAACCCTTTCAAGTAAATGTATATCATAACTATGTATTAAGGAATGCATAAACGATTCAGTTTTATTAAAAGTTAATTGATTGTTGACCATGCACTAATAAATGGTTATAGTTGATTTAGAATGTGTTTTCCATTATTCTATCAATTAATATGAAGTCAAAGTGAACATATACATTCTATTTTTAAAATCAAATCATTTTTATTTGAGCATATTATGAATTTCATATAGTTTATTTCCAAAAACCTGATAATCATACCACTAAATGATTACCTTAAAATACTAATAACTATTGGTGGTGACTTGATGTTGTTAAAAAACACCCTAGATATAATATGGTTGATAGAATTAGAGTATATATACTAATTTAGGGTGGAGGGTAAGTGAAACATAGTTACCTCTATCCTCTCCATAAATAGTAATTTCATAGGTTCTTTTTTTCTCCATGGTTCTAGGAGGTCATTCATTCCTACCATCCACAACAGTCCTTAGATTAGGTAGTTGACTAGTATAATACCCGAGTTCTCTGCACATAAGACATTTAATTTTTTGTAATACCCTTCTAAGATTACCATATTTTTTCCTCAATTTAATTTAACTCATTATTTTACCTCAAGCATTTTATGCTTTATGGGATCCTTTACCATAACTAAAGAATATTATTGTCCCCTTAATTAAATTCAATTTATTATTCTTCAAACTTGTTTGTTTTATATGAAATTGAAAATTTATTTCCATTATCATCGACATCAATTGATCTTTTATAAGGATAGATCTTTATCTTATATTTTCAGTTTGGGACATTGACTATATTTAAATTGTTATTTATATTTTTAATAGATGGTATGGAATAATCACAAGTTTTATCATTCCAACTCATGCTTCAATGGATTGTTCATTGAGGTAATCTATTAATTATCCTTCACTGCAATGGTTCCTTAAAGTCCATTCCATTACTAAAACCAAAAGGGTTAGCTTGAGTGTTGAAAAAATTATAATATGAGGATACAATAATATTCATAAAAAATAATTATGCCTTAAAAATTAATGTTCTTTTAAATTTTCATATTTTCCCATTATTCATTTAGTTAAAAATTTATGAATAATTATTTAATCTAGGCTACTTTATGTTGGTTAATTTTATACTCCTCAATATAATATATAAAATTAACGAGGAAATAAATCCTTAAAAGTGGATTGTAAATATAATCTAATCATCAAAACCATTTCCCCTAGGAGTGTCAAACCAGGTACATAATAAAGGTTTATTCACCATGTACCAGAATGATAGAAATGATACTTGACCAACTATTTTCAAGGTTATTATCCATATATTAATGTGTGGTAAATCTAATTCCACTTATAGTATCCAAACATGGATGAATTTATAAGAAAACCACATACATTACCAGAACTTTATGGTCTTATTTATCCTAAATCTTTCCTTTGGATTTTCACTAGTGTCATATAAGCTTATTCTCCAAAACTAACTAGATATTCCTCTGGTTCCAACTATAAAAAACCAATCCTTAAATATACTTTATTACATGATTCATTTTATATTCATATAAAATGTTAAATAAGAGGACCAAGAGGTCTAGTGTCTTTAAAATATTAGATACATAAATACCACATCTTAATCAGAAACTCAACATCATTATTTGAAATTCTAAATGGTGGTTCTAATCCTATAATTCATTTAAAACTACAAGGGATATCATATTAATAAACACATAAAAGAAAGTTTGAGCTAAAAAAACTCAAAAGGGAACAACCAATACAATAATTAATTACATGAGAGTCAAGATAAATAACATGATATCATAAATAGAATTATAAAAATCCTTAAAAAATTGTGTGAGTAAATAATATCACGAGATTTTGGATTCATTAATATGATTAAACATTATAAACAAGACATCATAAGCATCTTCTGAGGATTAATCCATAGGACATCATCATCATATTCCATGGACTAATATTAAGGTCATAATCATATTCCAAGGAGTTATCCCTCTTCTATCATAATATTCTAAGGATTACTCCCCATTCCATCCTAATATAATAATGATTACTCCCTAGGCTTTAGAAAATAATTATGTTTACTCCATAATCTTATACATATCATCTCATGAGACATTAACATTACCTATAACATTGTAGGGATAAATTGGATATGGATATCAAAACATAGGAAAACCAACATCAAAATACATAAAAGATTATGTGTTCCATGAATGAAAAAATAAATCACACATAAATCATAAGCATAATAAATTCCATGAGAAGAATGTGGATTTAATGGATTAATATTAAAGTATAATTGAAGGCTATTTCATATGAATTTCCTAGAGAGAAAATAAATATATCATTTTGATAATTAATAATTGAAAAAAGGATCATAGTTCTTAAACATATGTTGTCATTTTTAGAAAATAAATCTTAAAACAATTAACACTTTTCAAAATGAGAGAAGGAACTTTTAATGAAGAAAAATGGAAACAAATGATTTATTTTAAAATTATAATATAAATTAACACTTTTTTAAGAAAATAAATACTATTTTTAGAAAATAATTCATGGTTAAAACATTTTAAAGATGTAATACATAACAAGATTTTAGACAATGGGATGTTACCCTGAAAATCGGTATTATATAAAATCTAAAACTTTCAAATGAACATAAAAATATAAATTACTAAACAAAGAAATTTAATGTAAATTAGGTATATATATATAGAGAACATATATAAAAAATATTAATAAGTATGTTAGAATATGATAAATTAAAATGGGTAGAAATAAATACAATGTGTAACAGAAAGGTAATAGAGGTGGTTAGGATGATCCCTTAACTTTATGGTTGAAAGCATTATGAAATTGTATCGTACTACTTATAAAATTAAATTAAGTTCATTAAAAACATTAACAATAACCTTATTCATATATAATAATATATTTTGATATCATTATTATCATAATTTTTTCAATTAATAAATATTTTTGACTCATGTCTGTTACTCGAGGTGGTTCGATAGATTTTTACATGAAACACTTAGCATATTGACCATGTTTGTGTTTATTTTTACAGTATATTTTGAACCGATAGAATATAAATAGTGTTTTAAATATCATTTTTTTTCAAAAATAATATTTAATTTCATCCATGATATGCGTTAATGGATAAAAACATATCGCTATGTGGAAGTGATATTCCACATGTACACACAATAGACAATTTTATTTTACATAAAATAAGTGAGGGATTGAAAGTAAAATTATTTATAATTTAAAAATCATAATAATGTTATAAATATTTTATTGATTCATTTCAATCCCTTTTTGAACCATCCATGTATGGAGGTGATAAAAAATAGGATATGTCATGGATGGAGGAAATAGTATGTACATCTACATGAGGACGTTTATATTTTTATAGTGGTTTTGGAGGAATTCATCAAAGAGATATCCCATTTTTATAATAACATAACGTCATATAATTAATATAAATATTATAATACTCAAAATTGATAGAATATATTAGAGTTTTTATAATAAATAATGAATAATAAAGAAATGATTACAAAGATGTGACTCCTTCATCGAGACATTGAACTTTCTCTTGAAAGTCCTTTTCAAAATGGATGACTTCGGATATCTTATGGTGAATAAAGGATTGATTTAGTGCTTTTTTATTATATGAGAGTAAATTGAGGAATTATTTCTTGAGGAATTATAATGGGAGATGAAACATGGAATGTTTGGAACTGGTTTCCTTTTATAATTAAAGAAAATGGTACTTTCCATGGAAACAAATGTTAAGTAAAGGGTAATAATTGAAGTGAATGAAGTTAAAGTGGGTTAGGTGTGGAATGGTTAGTGATACATGTGGGTATAAATTTATAGCCTAGAAAATTATTTATAGAATTTATATAGTTCATGTAATCTTTGGAAATTTTGAGCCAATTTATATTATTCATTTAAACAAGAATTTCTATTAGTTATATATTAATCATGTCAATTATTTCATTACTATAAATATAAGGTGAATATATTTCCAAATATTAAAAATATTTATAAGACTATGGTATCCATTAGAAATAATTAGTTTTCTAAATAGGATAAAATAATCTTTTCAATTAAAACATATAATTTGTTGAAATTCTTTTAAGTTGTTTTAGTCATTAAATGTTCTTAATAATATTTCACATTAATTATCAATTAAAAGTGTTTTAAGCATTTTTATATATGCTTAAACATAGTATTATCATTTTAATTTAAAATTTATATATTTAATTTTAAAAATACACAATATTTAAAAATGTATTACTCCTTGAAAAATAATGGTTTTATTTAGGTAACTAATATTTACCTCAGGTTTATTAATCTTTATGCTTAAAAGTAAAGGGTACCTTATTAAAAAAAATTGAACCACTATTTTTAAATTTTAAATCCCTATTATTTGATCAAATTTATACAAAATAATTTTAACATACTAATGTTTAATGTATTGAAAACAATTTTTGAGAAAATATTACTCATGTTCAAAAATATCAAACATAGGTTTTTAATTCCAACTTAATATTTTAAAATATAAAATGTTTCATAAAATAAAAATATTTGATCAAGAAAAATTATTCTTAAATTTTAGGTTATTGTTATTTTATATTTATTTATTATAATCCACCATATTTTTAAAAATAGTATTTTGAACTATTCACCAAAAAATAAATTATTTTGTAAAAATCCAAACAAATCATCATTAGATAATATGACCATTATAACTAAAAAAGTGGTGTTAATTATATTAAATTCACATCATAATATGTGTAAATTTTAGCCTGAAACAATTTTATAAGATGCCACGAAAACTTTTTTTTATAAGAAATCATTTTTTATATTAACTTTACTTCTAAAAATAGTTCTAATCATTAATATGTAAAACTAGAAAAATATCCATTTTATAAAATAAATTTTATACATAATATTTTATATTATTTGTTACATATATATACTAATTGATTTTTATGTTTAAGGGGAATTTTAGTTTGTTTTTCCTCTCTCTATATATTTCACATTTTTATTCCCACTATTCATTTATACTAATTATATGAAAACATTATGATAGTATATACTTTGGTTATTAGCATTTCATGTGGAGAAAATAATAAAATAAAATATTTATTTAAGGATAAAAACTTGGGTCATTACACATCCTATAACCCGGTTACTCTAGTTTCATTAAATCCTATAAAATTAATAATATGGATAAACATTATTATTATATTTTTGATTAATTTATCAAAATAGGTGGAATAATTAAAAAAATCATTAATTAATATAATGAAAAATAAGAAGAAAAGGTTAAAATAAAAAATGGAAAGTATAAAGCTGAAGGCACTATCAAAACATCCTATAGAGAAACAAACGATGAAGAAGATGAGCATCGAACATGAGGTTATTTTCTTACTATATAGAAATAAAAGACACTAAAATAGAAATTAAAATGAATTTAATAAGAAACATATAGAATCTTATACATTAGGTTTATTCATCATTACATTTAATAGTTTGGTTTTACTTCTTAGGTATAGAATACAATTTGGGACTCGCATAGTTGAATCTCAATACAGAAAACAAAGAATATTAGAAATGTTAAATGATTATAAATATACTCTATGTTTTTTATGGTTCTTGAGTCCTAATTAAACTATTAGAGGATCACAAAATCAAATTTCCCATAAGAAATCTTCTAGTATTTTAAATCTATTATATTATATTGGGGATTAGAAAACAAATTATACCAATTTGTATTATTGAAATAATGAGGCATTATTTCATGTTTGAAATAAATATTGATGTTGTCTAATATACATAATTAATAGTTTAATTATACAAGAAAAAACATTTCATATTATATTAATAAATTATAAATATAAAACCTAAGACTCATATCATACCCAGTTGTTGAAAGGGAATATTTGTGTAATACCCGAGATTCAACTAAGGTAATGTTACCATTATTTATTCAACGTTCCAATTAAATTTATAACATATTTTTATAGTAATATAATTATTAATTTTTGAAAATTTATATTAACAAACAAATATTAATTATACACAGTTTCATTAGAATAAAAATTATATTTATTAAATGAAAAGATTTTAAATTTTATACGGCAAATGTGTAATTTTGAAATACAGAAGTTATTTAATTTACTAATAAAATTTAACATACATAGAGAATTATTTTCATAAAAATAACTCATATTTTGATGTATCAAATTATAATTAGTCTACAGTGAATTATGAGATTTTTCTAAAAAAATTATTTTAGGATGAGTAATAAAAATTACATTTTTATGAATTATTTTAAGTTTATCATAATATTATGGTGTGAGAATGACATGAAAAATTATGCAACATTTTTTTCGATTAATATCATAATTAAAGAGTGATATAATAAATTTAAAAAATTTATGTTAAATTTAGAAACTTTCATTTTGAAACTTTTAAACCTAAATTAGATTTTTTACTATTAGAAATTATTTTCCATTATGGGAATTTAATGGAGTTGATGGGAGGAGTGATTTGGTTTTGGTTTTATTTAAATTTAAAATAACCCTATTTTTAATAATAGTTTCACAAATATTTTGGAAATAAATTCGACTCAAAATTAGTTTTTCTAATTAAAAAATTATTATTGTTTTAACACAAATATACCCCCAACTCAAGTATAAATACTCACCCATAATGTCATTCCTCTCCACTAAAAATATTTTTAATAAATATTCCTTACCATTTCCCCTCTAAATAGACTCCCCAAGGAGTTTATAAGGTTTTAAGGTGTTTCTTTCAATATTTATGGTTCCACTTTACAAGATAAGTGTCTCTAACCTCAACCCAACCATTGTTTTTGCAATCCTTCCATTTCCTTTTCATCCCAATGAGAAAAATTAATATTATACACTGATACAAATTAAATACTATATTATCAATTATATATCAACATTCCCTCTCCTTATACTACTTGTATAATCCATTATAATTCATAAACTCTCATGTATCCTTCAATCAACCTAGAACTTTACTAAAATGTGTGTGGTTTCCTAGCAATACATCTCAGTATTGATTAGAAAAATAATATATAGATTCCAAATTAGATGCATCCTGATTTAATAACCTTGAAAAATTATGGTTTGGTATTAACTTTATCTTCACTCAGTGGAAAAATAATTGGCCTAATTACGCACTTTGTTTGACACTCCAAGGGAATATGCTTTAGATGATTCATGAGCTCTTAAAAACCATAATGAAGGATTATTTACTATCAATTTATCCAATATGGTTGGTTCATATATATTGTACAATAAAAATATATATGGATTTTTTTTATCATTTGAAAATAATTTTAAAAATGGTAAATTAGAAAATATCAAAAACACCAAATCTAAATAAAAAAAGAATAATTTAAAAATGATGTATTCAAGCCATTATCTATTTGAATGAAAGAATAATAAATAAATAAAAATTATTATAATTAAATAAAAATTAGAATAAATAATATAATTCACTATTTGTTTCATGTTCTAATGAACCTGAGTTTATTGTATAGGATATTCAATTATAACAAAATATAACCAGGCATAAGTTAAGGGTTATTTGTTTCAATTTCAATTCCTTGAGTCGTTTTCAATTATGCACCAATTTAATTTTATATAGATTAAATACTACACTATTTACTTCTTATAAATTAGATAATTTTTTATTGTAAGGATACTCAAATTCATTTATACTCTCCCTATTCCTTATCCATTGATTAATATATTACATAAATTGTTAGGATTATTGTTGTTAATGTAATTTAATTTAATTATTTATTAACCTTTATTATTGAACTTCATCCTTCTATGTTTGGTATATTTAATAAAATTTTATTATTATATTGTATTCCCTATTTGTTTTTGGATGTTTATAATTATTCTAGACATTTCACCTCCCATTATATCACAATTTAACAAAATTATTGCTTGTTTGTGGACTCATACTTAACCATACTTTAAGGTAAACAATATTTCTCTTCTATGTACATATTATTTATAATAATTTAGAAACATTATCCCATGTACATTAAATAATTATTAAGGTCATTTTCAACTATATTTTACTACCTTTACTAAAAGTTTAAAAGAAATATTTGTAACATATTCCAAAATTAACATTTTTAACTTTCATTATATAAATGAGAAAATAATATTATTTTTTAACATTTTTGACTTGGAAAAATTTCCCATATTTATATATTTTATTCATTATCGATATGTATTTCCATTAATCCATGGTTTTATAAATTAAATCATATCCTTATTATTCTATGAATTTTTTATTTTAAAAATAAAGGATAATTTTTTAGTAGGATAAATAAAGGGATTTCATTACACTTATGTATATTTTTATATTCTAATACAAATTTTCTACTTTAAATTAATTTATTTTTAAGTATTAAATAATTATTTTCATTTTTAAATTATTATTTTAGTTTCCACTTTTCACCCCTTGAAATGAATTTCTTAAAGTTACTTGTAAAAATTTTTACAACCATATTACAAAAGCTTTCTGTAGTTTTTATACTTTTTCATTCATTTAATTATTAAACCCAATAATATATATCTCATTTAGAGTTATGTCTTAGGTTTTTCCCTCTAAATACTTTTATGAATGTATAGTTTATACCACACCATACTCATAAGGGTAACGTTCTCTATCACTCTTTATCTCCCTCTTCACATTATTTTTCTCCGTGATGTCCACATTCTTTGAATTCATGAATATATTATATATCACATCCAATATTTATATATTATGTTTTTTAGTATTGACTTAACCATATACCATTTACTTTATATAATTATAGTTTTATGGATTCTTATTATAAAAGTTATTCCATTTTTTGATTGGGTAAATATTGAGAATCAATATTCTAATTATTTCAATATATATGATTATTGATTATAATGGTTTGTTTGTTTCTTAATGCATTTTTTAACAGGAATCATGGACCCCACATCCCCCACAACCATTAAATATCACTTTTTTACTAGTTTTATAAGTAACCCTTACATGGCTTGAAGTCCACATGACCCATGGTCCCATTATAATGTGATAACATGAATCCCTATATGTATTTTATCATTTTATTATTCCATAATAACATAGAGGTATTTGAAACATTATTTTATGTGTGATGCATAAATTAAATATCCCCCAATTTCATTTTTGTGTCTCATGAGACAAACTACCTAGTGTATTTATTTAAAACCTTACCTGTTTACATATGATGTCATGAAATAATTCTTTGAGGGTAACTTTTTGATATATGGATTAATACATTCCATCACTATGAAATCAATTATTTTTTTCATGGGATTCTTTAAACTTTTTTGGTATCCATAGATATATGGAATGAAAACATTATTATTAATATGGAATTATTTATAATTAATTTTTCCTCTCATATTATTCATTCTTTATTCATACATTAAAAAATTTAGTTTACAATGTCCCTTACAAATTGCCTGAGCTCAGTTTTCTTTTATTTTATATTTCCCAAGGTTATGATTAAGAGTATTAATAAGGATATGTCTATATGGGTTTCACTTTTGGAAATAAAAATTGGGTATTTTGAGAATTAATGTATGATAAGGGATCATTTTTTTGGTGGTATGGTTACCATTGGATGGGAAAGATATGGGTTTGGTTAGATAATGTTTTTTTAATAATACTATAAAAATATATGCATAAAATTCATTAGGTGTGTATGTGAATCAATAATTTGTTTTGATATTATAATTATATAGGGATATGTATGGATTAATTTAGTTGGTCTTAAAACCAATGTGTAAATAATATTCTATTAGAATTAGATCTAAGAATGTTGGTCTAAGGAATCATAGTTTATATCAAAAAAAATATTTCAGATAAAATTATAGGTTATGATGTTATCATATGAGGAAATATTTAGTGTTATTAATACCATCATGGGTTAATATATTTAATTATTATCATAATTTTAATGGAATAGATAACCATTATGAGGTATAATGTGATTGGATTTTATGGTGATTGATGATATTTTTGAGATTTTTATTTGGTCTTTAGGAATAAATAACCTCATTAACCACAAATTCCCCATCTGGATTCATTCCCTACACTCTTTCAGTGGTCAGTCACACTAGGCCTAAAAATGTATCAACCTCCAATACTGGAGTCAAATCATTTACGATTCATTCCATGGTGGTTCCATCACACATATACTCTAACTACCCTACTAAGTCTCCTCGGGGACCTGATTCTAGCTACCTGAAACTCCACCACCTACCTCATCAGACCTAACTATATGGATCATTGTAGTCTTATCTATTAAGTTACATTAAATTATTAATGCATGATTAACTACTTATAAGAATGAGGTAGACAAGAAGATTTTTACCAACACCCTAATTGTAACGTCTCCGGCCCGGTATCCACTAACTGGTTCCTCAAGTCGGGTCACCGCATACATGTTCTAGAGGTTGCAAAATGTTAACAAGGGTCTAATGTAACATGTGGGAAGACTATACCCACTTTGTTAGATTAATTTATAGAATATAACCATAAGAAATAAAGGAAACACTAATAAATAATCAATATCATGCACTACCAACCGTTACCCCAAAATTGGGTACAACCCACAACCAATCATTAAATATGATATTTCATTCTCTACAATGTCGAGTGGTAGAAAAACCTAGAATAAAAATAAATATATGAATCCAAAAAATGGGTCCTAACCCCATGTATAGATCATCATCCATGCACATCCCAAGACCAACTCAACTCCCTAGAATAAGGCATTTTTCCTTGTCCTAACTTGTAAACAAGAATCTACTATGTTACCTAATTGTGTCCCGATTAAGGTGTGAGTACAACTCCATAGTCCACCACCAATAGTGTATAAAAAATATCTAGTATAAACACGTAGTTCATGAAAAACTAAATAAAATATGAGGTAACAAAAATACAACTTGGGTTTCATTAGTTAACAATATTTAATTTAACCATTTTAATCACTTAGTCAATTTTCATCACTTTCTCTTTGGTTTAGGCATTTACATTAGTTGCACAATGGAATAATCCAATAAATTAATATGTATAAGGGAATAAGTAAAGTTCTTTAGGTCATTATAGATAAAAATTTTACAAATCATTATATTATACTTACCTTGGAGCCTCGGTCTAGGTAGTCTCATCAAATGCATCCATTCGGGCTATAGAGCCTCAGCCCCTTACCTAACCCATGAATTATGGGGTGGGGTTTAGAGCCTCTGTCTAAACCGACCCATATGAATAGATCCTCAATTCCAATACCCCACAAAAACAAATCCATGTTCACATGCTTATTTATCCATTTACTATATATACCATATCACAAACCATTTACAATCAATACACATAACATTTATAATTAACCTTTTAATTAGTATATGAATCATTAGTATTCCTTAACCCATTATCACTTTAACATTTACTTAGCATAACTCATTTAAAGTATTTATCATTTCATACCTTTACTCATTTAGCATATTCATCAATTACCATACATTAACCCATTTCATATAATTTATCAATTCACATGAATTATCCCATTTACACAATTCAATTATAACTCATAATTCATTTAACACATTCACATTATTCTATTTAACCCCTTTTCACATTTTTACAAAAAAACTTATGATGTTTCCAATGAATATACACGCATACCATTAGTGAATTTTTATAATTCAAACTAACATGTCAAAAAATTTATCAAGGGATCTATTTCAACATGAATGAACTTTAGTCTTAAAATTACTATTTTTTGTGTTTGGGTATATTGGAACACTTCATGGGAGGCCCTAAATCAGTATAATCTATCTCAATACAACCCGCGGGGATCATGAGGCATCTAAATCATCATTCATCCTACCATTTTACCAAATATTACTAAATTAATCAAATTAAAATCAAGAGGTATGAAATATCAAAAAAACATGAAACAATCGACAATAAAACTATGGTATATAACTTGTATACCACTTACCTCGAATCCGAAGATAAATGCACTCTTAACCTTAGAAATAGATCTAGATTTAACTTCCCTTTGAAACCCTAACCTAAGATTCATCAGAAAATAGGGTTTTAGGTATTCATAAGAAGTATAATAAAACAACAAGCACTAATCCATAAAATAGAATCAAGAGGAGCATTATAATTACTTGTACCTTTGATTTGAAACCAACAGCACTCCAAAAGGCCTAAAAATGAAGGAGATCGACCCCTGGGAATATTTTCAAGCTTTGGATCATCACTATGGATAGAGGAGAATAAAATAGGGAGAAAATAGGGTGAGGAACTTAAAATCCCAAGGGGGAGTTAATTTTTCACTTTTTAATGGGGTGAATGGTTTGGCCACACGGTTTGCAAACCCATGCACCAACCGTGCACCATCCTCTATCCAAGAGGGGTCCATGTCACATGGTAACCTAGATTTTTCATGTGGTTTGACTAACCATGCACAACTGTGCATAGTGGATCTATATAAGCCTAAATGGTTAGTATTTACCCCTTGAACTATTTACTTATTCTTTCACCCTTCCTCTAAGATAGCACAGTTTGGGCACACGGTTTCCTCTATCAATGTGCCAACCCTGAAACATGCACTGGATGGCCATTCTCTTTTTTATTTTGTGTCTCAAACCCCAGAACATCCCCAATACTCTTCACACTCCTGTTAAACATTCAACTTACCAAAATTAAGATATTTAAACCAAAATTTAAATAAATACATACCACCATGAAGTTTAGGATCTTACTACCTCCCCACCTCATAATGACTCTTCCTTAATCCACACTTCAAGAATCACTAATATTATGAATAAAATAGATCAGGAAATTGGGACCACACGTATTACTCTATTTCCCATGGTTTTCCTAAAAAATTCCATGATTTCATAAAACTCAAACCAATGGTACAGTCTTTCCCAACAAGACCTTGTCACTATGATCCATATTATGAAACTGATTCTCCTTAAAGACAAAATCAGCCTCAAGCTCAAAATCCTCAAAATAAATCACATGAGATGGGTTAGGGTGATACTGTCTAAGATATGGCACATAAAAAATATAAATCATACCACCATACCATTGTTGAATATCCAATCAGTACGCCACTAGTCCAATCCTCTCTCTCATCTAAAATGGCCCCATGTACCTAGGTACCAACTTACCCTGTTTTTGAACCAGAAGATGACCCAACTTTGGAGACACCCTAAGAAAAACTTGATCACACACTAAAAAACTAAATAGGTCAATGATTCCTATCTAAATATGAATTCTTCCTACTCTAAACCATAGTTGTATGTTTCTGAATCAACTGAATCTATTTTGACATCCCATGCCCAAGCCTCATTCCCAATAACTCTGATTCCCCAGATTACCATAGAGTTCCTCCAACAGTCCCATATAAATTTTATCTGGGTAAATATTATTGTAGGAAAAATCAACAAGAAACAAGGGATTTTCCCACGATCCAACAAAATCTAGGACACATTCCCTCAATAGGTCCTCAAGTGCCCAAATAGTACGCTCTGATTTCTCATCCATCAATGGGTGAAAGGTCTTACTCAAAAACACTTGGGTACCAAGTTCCCTCTATAATCACTTCTAAAAGAATGATGTGAAGCATATATCATCATATAAAACTATATTTTATGGTACCCCATTAAAACACACTCCTTCTTGAACATACAACTCACCCAACTGATTTATAGTGAAGGTATCTTGAATTGGAAAAAATGAGACACCTTATTCATCCAATCCACAACCACCGAGATCATATACTTCATTTGAGGAATATTTAAAATAGATGTGAAAAAATCCATCATCATTTCATCCCACTTTCATTCTATAATGGGAAATGGATACATTAAAACTCCTAACCACTAATGATCAGCTTTCACCTACTAGAAAGTAAGGCATTGCACCATGAAACCTTCAACCTCTCTCTTCATCCATGGACATCAATATTTTCTATAAAGATCGCGTTGATTTTTTTTCAAACTAAGATGAACTGACCGATTTTATTGATGAAACTCTCACAACAACACTTCTCACACACATGTTTCCATAACCACATGGTCACGAACATAAATGATCCCATAATCTCGAACGGTCCAACCAGAAGGTGAATCCCCAGCTTTAATACTTTCCATTAAATCCAAGAATTCTGAATCACCATACTCACTTTCTTTAATCTATCTTAGAATCCTAGGATCAACTGCTAAGGATGAAAGTGTCATCTTCCCTTGGCCATCCTGCACCTCAAGATGCATCTCAGCAAACAACACCATTATCTTCCACTCAAAACATGATTCTGGAACAACCAGATTTTGAGTCTTATGACTCAAAGAATCTAAAAAACTATTTACCTCTAATGGTGTGTAAACCAGATCAAAGAAAAAGGAAAAAATGTATTCAATTGATCTTCACTGCTATAGATTCAAATCACAATGAGAAAATATTTACTTTATTTGTTTTATGATTGGTATACATAGTGAACTATCCTCCCATCAAGTAATGTTTCCAACAATTTAAATCATAAACCACTGAGGCCAACTAAATATCATGTGTAGGGTAATTGTTTCATGAGATATCAACTTATGTGACCCATACGCTTCAACTTGATCATTACACATCCCCACTATCCCATGCACAACACCAGATAGATCACAAAACAATGTACAATTACTACCTAACTCAGGTAATATCAGAATATGTGTAGTTTTTAAACACCTATTGAATTTCTAAAAGAAATTCTCACATGACCCTTACCACTCAAACTTGACTCCCTTATTGGTCAGCCCTGAAAATGGTGTTTACATATGATAAAAGTGTTTGATGAACCTTTAATAATAGTTGTCCAAACCCATAAAACATTGGATATCAGAAACATTTTTTTGGTGCTCCCAATACACAACTATCTGCACTTTCTATAGGTCTACTGACACACCTTCCTCAGAGATGATGTTCCCTAATAAATGCACCCTATAAATCCAAAAATGACACTTGGATGTATTGGAGTGTATTCTATTATCTCTTAGTTTACTCAAGATGATTCCAAGATGTTTAGCATGACCTTAATGAGTCTTGGAGTACACAAATTTGTCATCAAAAAAGACAACTACAAACTGATCCAAGTATGGGTGAAAGATCCAGTTTATTAGCACCATAAACACTAATTGGTCATCCCAAAAAACATGACAAAAAACATATATAATCTATACCTTCTCTTTAACACAGTACATGGTATATCAAAAGTTCTCACCCTCATCTTATGATACCCTAATCTCATATCGATCTTGTAGAACACTACTACACCTATCAACTAGTCAAAAAGATCATCGATTCTAGGATGAGTGTATTTATTCTTAACTTTTATCAGATTCAAATTCCTATAATCGACACATAGTTTCAATGATCTGTAATCTTTCTTGGAAAAAACACAGGAGGTCCCCAAGGTGACATACTTGAATAAATAAACCCATTATTATCCAATTCCTACAACTGAGTTTTATGTTTCTAGAGTTCTACTGGTTCAGTTCTATATGGATGAATAGATCCATTTCTACTCTCAGAAGTTACTCTATCATGAACTCAACATCCCTCTTGGGTGGAAATATTGAGAAGTACTCATGAAACACATCCTAGAACTAATCCACCACATGAGTAAAGACAATATTTACTACTCCCTCATCAACAAGCATGATACAATCCAATTGGCCTATAATTTCAACCAACTTCTGACAAACTGGCCCTACATAGCCTGCTCAGACATCCCACTCTCCATGATACACATACATGTCTCCCTCAAGAGACATGAATATTACCGTACAACAGTAACAGTAAATATGGTCATAGTACAACACTAACCAATCCATTCTCAAATTAGATCAAAACCTGACATCTCAAGAACAAACAAGTCCCATAGGAAATGGTACTCACCAACCTCGATCAAACACCCCTTTCATTAAATGATATTTTTTGTTCATACACCTAAATGGTGTATCAATCGACATAACGCCATATATATGTTCCACTGATAGACCCAACACAACTAATAACTAAGAAGATACAAAAGAGTGTTAGGCACCAATATAAAATAATGCATTGGAAAGTGTGGAAGCTACAAGGATTTTACCTAAAATAGTCGATGTTCCATCCTCACCACCTCTAGGTGTAGACTAAACTACATGAATCTGACATTCCCCTATACCCTAGGCCCCAGTCTAAATACATGGCGCTACACTATGATTTTAGTATGGACGCTCTCACCTAAAAGTAATATTCCCTCCACCTCTATCAATGTGAAAGTTAGATCCCCAACTTCCTCCATGGTAGGGGTAACCAACCTCATTCCTTCACTTGGAATCAATCTTGATCTTCCATATATTCCTAGTCATAAAGGCTTCCTATATAACCTCTTCATATGCGTCATTCTGCCGCACGCTCAACACTCAACTGGTTGTAGAGTTCACTAACCCCACATGTTTCATGGCCTTCCAAACTAATAGAAAAACACATAGTCACCACCTTTAGAGGTTGATCTTCTCTTATAACTATTGTTCACACTTCCAACATGATGAATATTCCCAAAATGATGCTTTCTTCCCTTGGAAGTCGTGCAACTAATTCTTCCAACTGGAACCACATGTCTACCACCTATATCCTCCTTCAAGTTACCTTTTGAAATAATGCCCTAATAAACCACTTATATAATTCTCTTTAAATGGAAGACATTTACCTTGTAATTAATCTAATTTTTAATTCTGTCCTGAAAACTTTTCCTTATAGAAACTTCTTCCCTGACAACACTGGAACAAAGTTTTTCACATCTATGAAATGGCCCAAATAATTCATCAATAATATAGTTTCTAACATCAAACTTATAAAATATGTATCCTTATTCTGTCTCAAAGTATTAAAATATAAGTGTTCTATAAACGTTTCCTAGAAGTCCTTCCATAGCGTAAGCCTATTGATCCCGAACCAAGATATACCACCAGTGCTTCACTAGTCCATGTAACATATATGCTGCTAACTTAAATCTATTCTCTATAGGGGTCTCTATGTGATCTAAAATCTTCTAGATAGACTCTATCCATAAATTTGAAGCTTTTGGTCCACCCTATCCATCAAATTTTAGAGGGTTCTATAACTAAAACTCTCTAGTCAAATTGAACAAAATTAGAACTGCCCACCCTAGTTCTTGTTCCATCATTTTCACAAAACAAGCAATGTTCTCATGAAACTTCTCCTCTCCATTGTTACCCTGAACTACAAGAATTTCTTAACCCACTTCTGGAAGAGGATCACCAGTGACATCCTCTTGTCACAAAACCAACACATGTCAACATTGTGGCATCTTCCTAAAATTCCAAGCATGATTCTTAAAACACATAATATAAGGATTCCATATTTTACACAAAATAAGGTTCTCCACCAGCCATAAACAACCCATTTCACATAAACTCTCCCAAAAAACAAAGTCACAAATAGAACACTACCCTAAAAAATCCCTACTATAGTTCATGGTCAACATTGGTAAACTATATTACATAGTCAAAAGCCTTCCTTTGACACCTTATTTTAAGTCATTTTACCTTCACAACATGAATCTTCCTCGATTGAGCGCCTTTATATATTTAAAACTTAATATAACCCACATTTTCAACTCATTATTAACTCTTAATTTATCAAAATAATTTAGTAATTATTTAACATCCTCTCCATTCATCCATTTTTATCACATTTATTGGAAATTATTTTTTTTAGAGTTCTAATGAGTTATTAAATGTATTATACCCTTCATGTCCCACATACCCTTTCCATGTGTGAATAGCATGATGCATGCCACCTATATCCCTAGGTTCCTATGAAAATGCATGAATAAACAACCTCATATCTTTCTAGCCATAAGAAAAATATCATAAAACATTCTCATCACAAAACAAGTGTATCACCTAATGGTGAAATATTATTAAACTGTAAAAAAACACATTTAGAACAATAATTCACACCCTAACCACTTCGGTTTTCCCTCATACATGGGTTAGATACTCCCAATAAAGGGCCCATTTCCCAGACCAAACACATCCTAATCTCATATATATCATCCAAAAAAATAAGACCACATAAAAGAATAACTTTGATACAACTTTTTAACATCCTCGAACTGGTATCCACTAATTAACTGGTGCCCTAATCTGAGTTGCCACATGACCTCAAGCGCACCTCCTCACACTCCATAGGTTGCCTACTAGTATAGAGGGTATAATGTAACTTTTAGGGATACAATAACCTATTTAACATAGTAATACATAAAAATAACCATATGAAATAAAGGAATCACTAAAAGAATAATTATCAATATACATTACCATCCATTACCCCAAAACTGGGTACAACCCACAACTAAGTGGTAATTATGCTATGTCATGCACTTAGTGTAATGTGATAGAAAACCCCAAAATAAAAATAAATAGATTAATCCCCAAAATAGGTTTTGATTCCATGTATAGATCCTTATCCATGCACATACCAATCCCAACTCAACTCCCTAGCATACAACCAAGAAATCTTCTTAGGTAACAATGGTGGCCCGAGCAAGGTGTGAGTACAACTCAATAGGCTACTACCAATAGATTCTATAAAATATTTAGTCTAAAAAACTAGTTCATTAAAAAATAAATAAAATACAAGGTATGAAAAATATAGTTTGGGTTTCATTAGTTAACAATATTTACTTTATCTATTTTAATCACTTGGTCTATTTTCATCATTTTCTCCATGGGTTAGGCATTTACATCATTTTCACAATAGACTAACCCAGTCAATTACTATGTATAATGGAATAAGTCAAGTTACCTATATCACTATAGATAAAAATTTCCTAAAACAATACATTATACTTACCTTTAAGACTTGGTCCAATTAGAATCATCAAATGAATTTGTTAGGGGCATAGTGCCTCAGACCCCTTCCTTAACTCGTCCAATATGGGGTGGGGTTTAGAGATGTAGTCTAACCTAACCCATGAGTATAGATACTCAATTAAAATACCCCACAATAACCAATCCATGTTCACGTTCTTATTTAACCATTTATTACATATACCATATTAGAAAATATTTACAATCAATACACATAACATTTACAATTCAACTTTCAATCAATATATGAATCATCACAAAGACTAAACCCATTATCATATTTACCATTTACTTAATATAACCCATTTAACACATTTCCCTTTTCAAAAATTAACTCATTTAGAAAATTCATCAATTCCTATACAATAACCCATTTCACATAATTCATCAATTCACATGCATTATCCCATTTGTACAATTCAATTACAACTCGTGGTTCAATTGACACATTCACATTATTCCATTTAACCCATTTTCACATTTTTAAAAACAAACACTTATTTTATTTCTAATGAATAGACACAAATAGAATTAGTTCCTTTTTTTAATTCAAACTGACATGTCAAAACATTTATCAGGGTAACTATTTCAACACAAATGAACTATAAGCTTAACATTTCCACTTTCCATGTTCATGTATATTTTCACACTCCATGGGTGGCCCTAAATAGTTTTAATAAATCTCTATATAGCCTATAGGGATCATTAGGGGTCCAAATAATCATTTAGTCAATAATTTTACCAAATCTTACTAAAGGCATCTAATTCACATCAATTGGAAAGCAATATCATAACCAGACATGAAAAAATGACAATAAAACAATGAGATATAACTTTTAGACTATCTAACAAGAATAAAAAGATGAACTCACTCTTAACCTTAGCCTTATATTTAGAATCAAGCACCCTTTAAAGCACCAACCAAAGATCTGCTGAAAAATAGGGCTTTAGGGATTATGAAGAAGGAGATTGAAAACAGAATCCCTAATCTAAAAAGAGAATAATTCTGAGTATTAGACTTACCCAAATATTTTATTCACAACCAAAATCACTCCAAACGACCTAGAAATGAAGTACATAGACCCTTGAGATGGTTTAAATGACTTGGATTATCATTAGGGATAGAAAAAAAAATCGGGAGAAAATCGGGTGATGATATTAAAATTCTAAGAGGGGGAGGTAATTTTTCACTTTTTAATGGAGAGAACAATTTTGATGCATGGTTTTCAAATCTATTCACCCACCTCTATCTAATAGGAATCCAAGTCGCATGATTACCCATGGATTCTGCACATTTTGACTAGTTGTGTTCCAACTGTGTGTAATGAATCTATCAAAGACCACACAGTTTAGATTTCCCCCTTGCATATTTTACTTATCCATTCTCCCTTCCTCTAGGCTAGCATGGTTTGGGAACATGGTTTCCTCTAATCATGCACCAACCATGAAACATGCACTAGATGGTTACTCCCTCTTTTTATTTCATGTCTAAAACCTTAGAACATCCCCAAGACTCCTCACACACCTAGTAAACATTCCATTAACCAAAATTAAGATATTCAAACAAAATATAAACATGGAAATGCCTCCATAAAGTCTAGGGTCTTAAAGTGATATATTGAGGTAAACCATCCTTAAATAGTTTCACTATTATGATCTCATCTCCTTTCATCTAGAGTCCAAATTGTAATAAATTTGTGATCCTTCTTACATATTCCATAATTGAGTTATCTTAGTGGACTTGAGTCCATAATTTATGTCTCAACCTAGACCTATTTCATGAATTCCCATGTCAAGTATACTATACTTATTTTAACCCCAAGAGGTCAATAGTCTATTCTTGGGATATCACATAGTGACATTTATTTGAGATTCTCATCCATCCACTACCCTAATCCTCTAGCTTCTCTTTCTAACCTATTTTCCCTGGAACCACTTCACAAAAAAATTTCTCAATACTGATATAATGGTCCAAATATCATAGATTGGGAAATATTTAATAGAAAGTGTGACTGCTAGCCCTTGCACTTCCCTGTCACACCCAAGTCATGCACTATCTAGACTTGTGTCCCCGGAATACCCATATCAGGGTTATGAAACAGATCCATTATATCTACATAGGATCACATATTGATCATGCACTTGGACTGGTAGATATGAATTCCACCAAGAAGCTATATAGGAAAACAATGTATAAGTGGTTGTTGAAATATTAAACATCCCAGCTTCATTTCATTTCTGGAACAACTTCCCTTTCAGGGATTTACAAAGAATTATTCCACAAAGATACTATGTATCAAAAACATGTTTGGCCTATTGCATAAGCCTTAAATAGTTAAACACTTCCTTTTTATTTTTATTCTAACAATAATCACAGGGAACACACATATGTCAAGTAATCCCTACATAACTAATATGATTCATGAGTACTCCCTATTTCATATTAGGTCTAAGAGTCTGGAATATAAATTAATAAAATAAATATAAAATTAATCCAAATAAAATAGTGAATATATTATAATGAAAACATTAAAAACAATCACATTTCCCCTTGAAACATGAACTCTATCCTCTACTAATGTGGTCCCGACATGGAGTAAAAATCCATCCCATATTTCAACACATTCATATAATCTAGTCTACAACAACCCAGATAATAAAATCACTCTATATTCTTTCTTTAATAGCACTTGGTGATATGACTTTAGAACCAACCTTCTCAAGTATTTCATTTTAACACCCAAGATCTGATACCACTTTGTAATGACTTGTCCTATGACTATTAATCACTACTTGGAATGGAGTGTTACTTGGACATAGAAATATCTCCCAGTACTTAAAATATTATCAACTAGAAGTGAGTTTTTATTGGGTGATAGTGGGAATCTTATACCCTCTGATAACAATCATAACAATAATACCAAGTAATAAGAAACTCAAACACATTAAGAGAAATTTTAACAATAGTAACACGTACCAAAAATATACATTAGATAATCCAAAAAATGTCTACCGTGACATAAAATTCATACTGAAAGAGTATGATCACTCATGGACTGATCATATATATATATATATACATGCTTAAAATAACCAAAATAATCAAAAACTATCCATCAATGAACCACTCAGTCCATCTATAAAATAAAGCATCAAATAATGCACCATTTTCTCTCTTAACTCCACCATGTTTGGAACATTGAACCTTTTACATTTCCTATACCAAAAACTAAAAACAATTTATGCATCCTAGAGGGCCTAGGTGGGCTGTGAGTATGAAATTGGTAGGTATCCAAAAATGGTGTCCCTATCTTATATCCAATCATATACCACTATATGAAATATTAAAAAGATACTACAATAAACCAAAAACAATACAACCCACTCCCCTTGTGATCAACAACCACAAGTTTTCCTTTACATGATTCATCCAATATTGGAGTGGAATGATACATCCATGGTATATCAAACTAGAAGATCCCTCTTTTTTCTAACCAAATACATATTGCACGGTACCACGTGTTAATATAACTATATAACCATTTTGATTCACCCCAATTCCCTAAAGTCACATCCAAAAACCATATCAAAAGTCCCAATTTATTTTGAATTAAGTTTCCAATCATTGATTCAATAGCTCAATGAACCTAAGTTATGGTGAAACCCTTCCTTCCAAAATCTCATCCCATCAACCCCAACATAAATTGTGACCCTAAATACCCCATAAAATGGACTCATAGACAACCAACTATGGACTTATATTACAATAACCACCTCAATACCTATGGATAACACTATCCCATGTTCCACTTAATCTATAGATGTATCCATGAACAAATAGTGTTCAATACCACCTCATGGGTCTTATCCTTAATTCAAATGA
Organism: Viscum album; assembly: GCA_963277665.1. Lineage (NCBI taxonomy): Eukaryota > Viridiplantae > Streptophyta > Magnoliopsida > Santalales > Viscaceae > Viscum > Viscum album. The sequence continues at coordinate 1,344,041,830 of OY728148.1, read as the reverse complement.
CCCCAATGGCCCAATTTCCTAACCAAACTGAGAGGTATCAATTAAATCATAGGTAATACTATCATAAAACTTTAGTCCCCACCTATGAACCATGTCTCCCAACTACAACAATAGTCAAAATCATCTATATCACCCTATAGAACCACATTGCTCCACTTTTGGTGATCATTATCACCCACAGTCTGAGAAAACATACCTAATACATTACCATATAACCACATTAGTTATCGAAACACAATAAAATATCCATAACTACAATTATCACACCCTACTGGCCAAGGAACCACATATAACACATTTCATTCTATACTATGACTAAACTCTTATATTCACACATATTTCTACCCTAGGTAACCCCTATTAATAATAGGAACTCTATGAAGTTTCATTTCTATCCTCACCCGGACCACCCCCACTCATTATTATTTACTATACATCAAATAACACATGTATAACTTAGGAATAATCTATGAACCACCCACATAATTATTATAGACTCTAATCATTGAGAATACATAGGTAGTTTATCCATAATTAGTAGATCTATCAAAATATAAAAAAAATATATAGAACTAAGTTACTTCACTATGGGAAAAGAAGTTTCTATAAAATCATAAAAGGGTCATATAAGGACTATTATCCTTACCTATAGCCCCATGAATCGTCAGATGGTATAAAATTATTGTATGAAATTAAAGAGATATCATTCAAAGAAAAAGAGGGGGGATGGAACCATATTTAGATGATTTTAGTGTTTTAAAAGTTATGAAAAGACCTAAACACCCTCATTAAAATGTTTTTAAGTCATTTAATTGATTTTTTGAATGTTTTAGAAACAATGTTCACCATAGAAAAAATTTATAAAAAACTAAAACCTTACTAGAAAAACAATATTACTAGCCAGCCTTGCTACCAAACCATACTAGAATAGAAACCTTGTTATCCATCCTTCCTAACCAACCTTACTAGCATAACAACCTTACTAGATAACCTTACCATCACAAAAAACATACTATGAAACCTAAATGGATAACCTTACTAGCACGAAAACCTTACTATCCAACCTTACTAGCTATCTTTAATAGTACAATAACCTTTATACCCAACCTTACTATCATAGAAATCTTACTATCCAACCTTAGTAGAACAAAGACATTACTATCATAGTAACATTACTTTCCAACCATACTATCAAAAAACCATACTATCTAACCATACTATCTAACTTTAATATCCATCCTTACTAGCATAGATACCTTACTATCCAACCTTACTATCCATCCTTAATATCACAACAACCTTACTAGACAAATTTATTATCTAATATTAATAGAAAAAAAAACTTAAGTGTCAATCTTACTATCAATTATAGACTTAGACATTTTTTGAACATATAATACTCAAAACAAAAAATTTAAAAAACTCATCTAAATTAATTCCATACTTCCAAAAAACACTTTCAAACTTCTATTTATATCAATTTCATGTCTAAAATTTCATCCTACTTTAGAATCTAAACCTTGAGCCTGGGACATCTCCAAATACTTGATGTGTTTCCTATACCAACACTCATGTGACCTCTTTGTGGTCCAAATCCACTAATTCTATCTCAAACCCAACTTGGATCTTTATTTCAAATACACAGGACCTTAAAATGAATAGTGAGTACTACAGGCCTTTCTTCTTATGAGATAAACATGTGTTCAAATTTTTTTTTGTACAATGTATTATAAATTCTTCTTTGATATCTCTACAAAGTGAAAACCTATAAAAATTCCCTCACATCTTCTATGAAATTAAATTTAACTGATTAAAAGTGAATTTTCGTAATATTATAGAAATTATAAAGATTTTATATTAATCTTCCCTCTAATAATATCATTTAAAATATCCTATGTATCTAGAAAATATTGTTCAAATATATTGGTTTCTTATACATGTCTTACAAAACTATTATTGTGTCTACATTGATCTTCACTTATTGAATGTTAAAAGAAATGTTTTGTGCTAATAAAATCTAAATAAATCTAAGTTTCTTTTTATCCATCCAATCATATTTCACTTTCTCCATGGTTTCTAGTTTGAATCTCTTTAATGGAACTTCATGCTCCTTTTGAATTAGATAGTATTCCAATTATATCCTCTAGAATTCAATGCATGACCCATAGAACATGTCTATCTCGACCATTCCTTATTCTGATGACATACCTTTTGATAATTGTAAACATCCACTAAATTGAAAAAATATCAAGATAATAATGTTACTTGGGTCTACTATCTAGTATTTTTTGATCCCTAAACTAATCTATTAAACCACTTGTTGGTGTTGAACCTCTACCACTAGTCGTTAAAATATACACCACTAAAACATAATAATGTATAAAACAATATTACAGAACTTCCCTGGCCAAATAGAACCCCATTACTATAATGTACCAAAACATAGAAAGAAGAACCTCGCAAAAAATCATCGATATGAGTAAAACATCACACATAATCGAACAAAAATTTAAGAAAAAATTAATAGAAAAGTAAAAAAAATGGATTTATATGGTTCAAAAATAAATTTATATGTCTATGAAAGAACAGTTCTGCATTTTTTATTTCATCAGAAGTATTAAATATTACAATAACAGTGATTAATTGACTAGATAAATCACTAATCAATATTTTTTAATACACATGTATAAGTGATCCCACCCAATCATTATAGTGGGGCTCAATAATCCATATGGATAAATCAAATTCCACTATTTTAGGGAATCCCTCCATCGAATATGGTATCCCTTAATTTTTTATAGAAATCATTATCTTGACTAATATATTCAAGTTAATATTTCAAGTTACTCTTACATTCCATTCTCATTACCCATATATTTTTCCCTTTACCATAAAACCTATTAAGAATACTTCTATATAACCATTAGATATACTCTATGCATACTATAACTTCAACTCACATTATCCAAAACCTAACCACTATACACAACATCTGAAATATGATCTTTTTAACACTTCATTACAAAATATATCATCTGAACCACCTGAATCCATGAATTCCACCGAATGAATATTCATGTTTTGTATTTTCTTTAGTTTATTTTTTGGATGTGATATATATTCTATATTACATTTTTATTATGTTTCTACCTAGACTAATATTTGTATCCTATTTTATTTGATGTTATTTTATTTTATTCATAGACTGTTATCATATATTAATCATGTTGATCAAACAGTTGGTATTTGTGTGAGTTTTTTTTCTTCACTATGATTCTTTTATATCATGGTTTTATTGGATCTATTCATTATACCTTGTATCCTATCAATGTGATTCATGTTTTTATGTGATTTTAATATATATGGAATACCCAAACCACCCATGTGATATGTTCCATCATCAAATCTTGATCTGACATCACTACCTACCATTTCAATTATTTCATGTCTATTTGGTTGTTATATTTTTTCCTTTTATTCCTCTAAGCACACTATTTCTATTATCTGGAATTCCATGGAGCCTCATTTTACTAGGATATAATTTGAGAAGGATAAATGTGAAATATTCTTGTTTGGAGGTGCTCTTACTATTCCACTGGGTCTTCATTATTTCAATCCATGATATTTGATACCTAGATTGGAATTTTAGTGGAGATTTAAAGATTCTATGGATAAACCTTATAGTATTATGATCCTTGTCACATGAATTTGAATCAATGGCGGTCGATCCATTATCTTCAACTCATAACCAGTTATTAGTATTAATACTCACCACTATAAGTGATTTTATTTTTTCTTTCTTAGTTCTATATGTTGTTTTCATTAAAAATTGGTTTCATTTTCTTGGTCTATCTGGGAGGAAGAAATTTTAACTCCTCATAATATATATGATCACTAATACCTATTTTAACAAAGATTATTTCCTAATATAGTTTTATGGTCCTTTTTTCTTTCTTATATTCTATATTCTTCTTGTTTATTTTTTTTATAAAAAATAGGTTTAGAAGGTGGTGTTTTCTTCATGTACGAAAATTAAAATCTGTCTAAATTACATATGTCTATGAGTTCTTTCTTTAATAATAATCTTGTTAATCACGCTCATTATGTTCCCCTTCAGTGAATTTTTATTTTCAATTTCCATAAACAAAAAAAATCTCATATTATTGAATCATAAACATTGTTATAAATTAATAGAATTATAACCTTTATTATAAAATAAATATCGTATTAAAGAGAAATACCTCACAATAATTGGTATCACATCCCTATGATATATAAAAATGGCCTTTATGAAATTATATATATATAATTTTAATGTGGAAAATGATTTTAATCTATGGAAAATCAAAATGATTGAACTAATTGATCATAATGAGCTCATTAATGTTATATATAGTCCAAAAAGAAAGTCCCCAATGATTCTGTTGATGGTTAGATAGTTTTTACATGTATGGGTGTTTCTTTTGATGTCCTTTATAAAGATTAAAGATTTATATTAGTGTCATTATGTGATAAAGTTATTCATTATGTTGTATATGAGTCTAATACTATAAAAATTTGGTCTAAATTTGAACTTTTATATATGACTAAGTCTTTGGTAGGAATAATTTAAAACAAATATGAGGTTATATACCATTAAAATTCCCCTTGGAACTACAATCGAGTCACATATATATTATATTAACAAAATTTTATTATATTTTTAATATATTTATGTCAAGATAAGTGATGAAAACCAATATATTATCCTATTAACCTAACTAGACGAAACAAGGTCTGGTTATGACTGAGGGTGAGGGATTAAATTTCTAGGGTGTATCTAACCATTTGGAAAATAGAGAGATAACAATCAACCTAGGAAAAGTTGGTCTAAATATAATAATAGGGTAATTAACTGAAATTAGTATAAAAAACCTAGGCATATTAAAATAAATTTTCCTAATAAGAAAAATAATTTCATAGATGTAGAGTATCACTCTTTATTGGTGGAGATGAGTTTTTAAATTTTTAAGTGCTTAATTTCTATTTCTATTCCATTTTATAGGTTTGGATCCTTGGTTTGGGATAAAACTTTAATGTATTTCGTAAGGTAATGTATTTTATTAAATTAAATGAATTTGAATCTATTTATGTGTATTTGGTAAATAGTATGTAATTTCAAATAATAGGTATGGGTTTTATTTCTTTATATCACCATGATGGGACTATCAAAACTCTAAGTGAGGTTAGGTGGGTACTCATGTTAAAATGAAACCTCATTTTCCTTGGAGCACCTATCTAAAAGTTTTATACCTTTTGGACTAACTCGGGTAGTATTAGGATCACCAAGGGATCACTTATTATAATAAATGGAACTATTATTAATGTATTGTATGTTTTAGATGGTAAAAAACACCCAAAATATTTAAATTACACTTATATATCAGTTCTCAATAACAATGTATTTTGGTATAGATATCTTGGTCATGTACATTACAAGGGATTAAATGAATTGAATAAATGTGGGTTTTTAACTCAAATAACCCCAAACTATATTCCCCTTTACACAGATTGTGTGTATGGTAAATCCAGATATGTTAACTTTAAAAGGTATTAATACAAATATATAAACCCCTTGAGTATGTATATTATGATCAATGGGGTCTATCCCATACTTTCTCCAATGGTAGAGGTTATTACTTTGTTACTTTTATTAATTATTTCTCACATAATGAAAAGATTTACATATTAAATCATTAATATAAAACCTTTGAATCATTTAAAACTTGAAAAACTAGTGTGAAAAAATGTTGGAAAAATCTATCATTGATATGATTTTGATATTTTAGGGATTTTTTTTGTTGAAAAATTAAGAAATTTTTCTCATAAAGGGTCAAAAAAGTATTTATATACACACACATTGAATCTTGTAACTTGGATATAAAAAAATAGAAATTGAATGTGGTCATGAAGTAGAAAAGTTTAGGAAATGGAGTTCCACAAAATAAATCATGCATTAAGGTTTTACATGCTTCTAATAAGGGAGTACATAGAATACAATTCACACAGAACAGGCCCCAGAAGAGGATCAGAGCAATAGGAGTAGCAGCCACCAGATGCAGAGCTAACTGGATTGGAAGAATGAGATGGTATGGCAGCCGCCATCGGGACCAAGCATCGTGCAGCTTTGTATGGGGAAATGCTAGCTGATCAGCAATGCAAGGGAGGAGCTCAGAAGATCAATGATTCAAGATGCTGGGGATGGTCAGTTCTAGTGGGATGGGCCTACGGGTCATGTAATGGGCATGGTTTTCCTCTGGGCCTTCGGGTCATGTATTGCGGGTCATGTCGGGCCTTGGGACTTGGGCCTACGGGTCTTGTACGGGTTCCCCTTCAACCCTTAAAAGGGGGGTTATCTATAATAAAATAAAATAAAAGAGAAGGCCTTCAGGACATTCGGGCCATAGAAGACAATTCATGCAGGATTTACATGACTATGAACTAAGAATGCAGTTTAATTCCTTAACAATGGTTAGATGGAAGCAATATATGAAAAGTTAATGAGGGATTTACACAAGGCCACAAATGAGTTGGTCAGAGGAATTTTTTAAAGGAAAAAATGGGATACATGGAAGAATATAAAGGACTCACATAAAGGAAAATGATTTTCAAAAATGAATGGATTCCACAAATGATCTATGTTGTGGCCTCATCATTTATGTAAGGTGATGATTTATTTTATTCATAAAGGGTGGAGTCTTATGTGAAGGGGCGTGCAAAAAGGGGAAATAAAAATACTATGTTTTTTATATTTTTAATAATTTTTTTCATATATAAATATCCATAAGTATTTCAATAAAGATTCAATATGAATTAGAGAGTGGAAGATTAAAAGTGAGATCAAATCTCTTAATGGAAATTTTGCAAAGTAATTATGCATAAAGAAGTTTAAGAAGAATATTACTTTGTAGATAAAGGTGGTTAGTGAAATGAGGATTTTTGGTAGGATTAAAATGGAAGGAGGGGGTGAATTTACTTCTAGAGATTAAAACAAAATAATGTGATGAAAATATTAAATTAATCTATAAAATAAAATACTCAGTGTAATTTCAATATAAAAGATAATCATAGCAAAAAAATATAAATAAAGTGAGAGATTGATTTATATGATATTAGTTGATAAAATATTAACTAATTTATATTATGAATTATTAATTGATTAATTTAATTAAATAGACTAAAAAACATATAAAATGGCTAACGAAACATGGCGCACAATTTGTTAAGGAAGTTTAGAAATAGCTCAATAATGATCCACTATGTATACCACCTTAATTATGTTATGGTTTTTTATTAAATAGACCTTTATTTATATTCTATAAAACCAAAAATAAAACAATCCCATAAAATTAGTGATATCCAAGAAACCTATAAAAAGACCTTGGTTTGTGGATTTCTAACAACCCAAAGAGAAAGACCTTGGTTTTTTTGGTTTACCAAGAGAAAGAAGGTTTTCTTATAATAAAACCCTTTAAATAAAATATCTCAATTATATAGAAATATAGAGAATATATATTTTATATAATGATGTAGAAATAATGGTAAAATAATTATAATAAATAATTATAATGATATTTTAAGAGGATGAAAAATGGATGAAAATTTATATATGATTTTTGTTTTTGATTTCTATGGATCATTTTAGTTCAAAAAATTTAAGAATCATTTCTTCTTGAGGCTCTCATGGGTGGTATTTATAGCCTTTCATGGCCTAAGATTCTATTAGGATATGTAATGGTTTTGTGGGAGCTATGAAAAACAACTTTAATGTGTATTTTTACAAACTAAATTGACACCAATATATTAACACTAGGTGATAATGGATAATTAGTGGGAATCTTATAGGATTCCAAACTACTGCAGATTCTACCAGGTAGTCGTTAATATCCACCACATAGATGGTTAGCTACTTGGAGTTATACTTCTTTTGTCCACTACCACTGAATGGTTGGTGACAACCCACCGGGTAGCCGATGGTGACAACTTGTGTGGGATCATATTTTGGTCCTATTCATTCACATTAAATATATTGTTTAGTACATTAAAAGCCTATATTTAGGCTAAAAAATAAATACATAAATATCATTAAATGGAATGGTTAGATCAATAATAGATGTTTGTGTTAATTTAAAATTCCTAAGAGAGTGAGGTATAATAATATATTCTTTTTTAAGATCATAAACACTTAGAATATAAAAATAAAATTTTCAAAATGAATTGAAATATTTCATAATAAAAATAGAAATAGATTATAAAAACTTTTAAAACAATAAAGATATTAAAACAATTGTATTTTAAACATGATTTAACACAATACAAGTTCAAAACCATTTCTATTTTAAAGCGATTAAAAACAAGAAATAGAACATTAAAACTAAAAAGTACCTTACCTTTACTAAATATTACTCCCCCTAAATTGAAAATTATAATTATTATAATGAAAAATACTCACCCAATGTCAATCATTTTAAAGAAAAAGGTAAAACCTTAAAAGTTTAATGTACCATACAGGAACATCCCCCTTATGTGATTATCAAAAAATAAATTATAAATTGTGTTAAAAAAAATAAAAAAAATTAAATAATTCAACATTAATAATACTACGAGAGAAATAAAAAACAAAATTTACGATTTTATAAAAACTAACAATCCTTTCAATTTTCCAAAAATAAAATCAATTTTAAAGTATATAACAAATTTCAATGATTTCTTTGAAAAGGGATAAATATTTTTATCAATAATGAAATAATGATTTGAAAAATTTATAATTTTTAAATAAGATCATGATTGAAATAAAACATTAAAATATAAAATTATAAAAATATAAATATTGAAAAACGTTGTCTCTTATAAGAAAATTTTAATTTAAATAAGATAATATAAACCTTAATTGATGCATTAAAAAATATAGGGAGCCATAGAGTAATGAAATTAAAGGCCTGTAAGGGGGAGTGGGTCTCCAGAATATTTGGGAAACAATCCAAGGCCTCCAAGGTAGGTTGGAGTGGGATATTATGAGAGGAGATTCTATGTGGGCTTCGTTCTTCAAACGGCGATATGGTGATCATCGAATCAAGGAGATGGGTAGAGGCCCCCGGAAGTCTAGGCTCGCCCGAAACATGTTCTTGCATCTCGAAAAGATTAAAGGAGTGACTCAATGGATCATTGGGTAGGGGGAGATCCAATTCTGGAAGGAAAACTTTTCGGGAGAAACTCTGAACATCAATGACAGTCCACTTCTTGATATCCTGTTTAAAGAGGCTATTGAAATCCCTGTTTTCAATACTTATAACCTTTCTCCGAACCAGGAGAAGTTGTTTGAGGTGGTAACCATGGAAGACATTACGAATACCCGTTGTTTCACCGACTCATCATCGGCAAGGTTTTCCATCAAAGTCTACAAGCGTCTACTTCATGAGGAGGGGCATCATGATAGTTTGGCTATCAAAGTCTGGGTCAAGGAGATTCCTAAGAAGATAAATTTCCTCACTTAGTGTATTAGGAACAATTCTCTTCCTACAGATGAGAACATTCGACAGAAAGGTATTCCCATTGTCTCTCGGTGTTTCTGCTGTGAATGACCAAAGATGGAGTTGTGTGTGCACCTCCTCTTTCAGAGTGAATGGGCACAATTTTTTTGGTCCTGGTTCTCTCCCCTCCCTGATATGGAAGGAGATCAAACCACTATAAAGAGTCTCATGGAAGCATGGTTTCAAGGATCTGAGGGTGTGGTGATGGAAAACAAGGTTAGGACCATTATCCTTTCCTCTATTTGCTGGACTCTTTGGGAGGCACGCAACAAGGCACGGTGGGGATCCCGTTTCTCACTCTTGTTCCTTAAGATGAGATTTAAATAACTGATTATTGAGATGGGTACACTCATTAAGGGATCAAAATCATCGGAGACTGTGTTCAGGCTAATAAAACTTTCCTACATGCCTAATATAGCGAGGGGATGTTGGATCAGTTGGTCACCACCTCTCGGTGGCCTGAAGTTAAATGTGGATGGATCTCTTTTACAAGGTAAAATTAGAGGGGGATGGATCCTACAAGACACACATGGCTAGGTGCTGATAGGGTTCAGTGCCTTCTATGGCATGGTCTCTTCCATAGGTGCGAAGGCGAAGGCATTACTTTCTGGCTTTACGTTGTGTAAAAGTCGAAATTTCAGGGTGACAGAAATTGAGTCCGACTCTGAGGTTTTGGTGAAGTCTATACAGGGTTGTTAGGAGGTTCCATGGGACATGATATACCAAATACATAGATACAGGAGATAGATATGCATAGGGCAGAAACTTCATCATGTTTGGAGGTAGGCAAACTCTTCTACTAACATAATTTCTCGTCAGGGGAAGCCTGAGGAAGACATTAGGATTTATGATAATCTAGGATCCTTGCCTATGGAGTGTAGAGAAATTATCCAAGGAGATTCCTTGGTTTTACACCACTTCTGTTCCCCGTGAATGTTATTCTTTTTTGGGAAACATTTATAATAAAAAAATAATAATTTTCTATCAAATAAATAATATGTAAATAATTTAGGATGAATAAAAAAATTCACAAGTAATAATTTAAAAAATGATTTTTTTTAATATAATGAATGTAAAAAATAAAAATTTGAAATTATAATCCATTATTAAGTTTAATAAATATTTTTTGATTAATATTGATAATATTCCCTAGGAGTGTCAAACCATGTGTGAAGTAACATCCCACTACTCTTTCCAAGGGTGAAGATTAGGTTAAAAAACCAACCATCCCTTTCAAGGATAATATCTATAGGTTCATCTACTCCAAACCCACATCCACTTATTTGTATCCAAGAAGGAATTTATTTTATTATAAAATTACACTCACTTTACATAACCAAAATTAAAGGAATGTTTGAAAACATATATTTATTAAAAAAATTAAAAAAAGCTCAAGGACTTTGATAAATGAATAATTGAAAATATCTCAATATTTTCTTAGTTAATAAATAATTTCAGTAATCATACCATATATAACTCACCCATAATAAATTTTAATGATCTTGAGAAAGGTTTTTTCTAAAGATATGGTCCAACTGATGATTCTTTCTAATGAAATCAAGTAAGATATCATCTTTTTATAAGTGTTCTCTAAAAAAAGTTGTGTAAAAGGTCAATTTACATAGTTAAAGTGTATTGAATTGGATTTATATAAATACCAATGTAACTACTATTGTCGCAAATAATATGGAAAAGATTTTAATTTATTCCATAATCAAAGAGGGTGTGTTTCATATAAATAATTTTGGCATAATCACTCCCAATGTATATATATTACGCTTTTTCCATATAAAGAGAAATAAAAAAATTCTTTTGAATACTCCAAAAGATTAGGGATTTTTCAAGTTGGTGACAAGTCCCACTTGTACTATTAATTTCTAATTAACATCCACCAAAATCAACATTGAAAAAACTATAGAATTTTTTTGTGTAAAATATACCAATATATTTAAAACCTTTTAAATATATAAAGAATATTTCATTATCTTTTAAATTTTATTCTTTTGGATTTTATTAGAAATGAACACAGATTCATACAAAAAACATGATTTTTGGTCAGGTCGTGGTAAATTAAAGAAGTATCCCAATTTTTCCACTATAAAGCTTGTTTTAAACAAGTTTACAAGCCCCATCCAATGTTTATATACAATAAGTACTCATAGGTGTATTTATTTCATTTACTTGATCTAAACCAAAATACATTAAAAAATCATTAGTGTATTTACTTTGAGTTATTAAATTTCCACCTTTATTTTTAGAATTTTAAAACCCAACAAAAAAATTAAGTTCTCCTATAAAACTCATTTCTATGTCTTTTATCATTAAATAATAAAATTCACATTACTAGAATATGTAGGTATACTAATAGATGTATACCAACAGTTTAAAAAACCGTTGGTATAGGATCTTTTTACCAACGGTTTCACTAAACTATTTGGGAAGCGTGGCATGTAGAATATTTTTACCAACAGTTTAAGTAAACTATAGGGAAAGGTAGTATATTACCAATGATTTAATTACACTATTGGGGGAGTGTTCCATGCATAATTATATACCTATAATTTTAATAAATCGTCGGTACCGCTCAGCCCAACTCAAGGGCTTGTGAAATTTTTGTTTCTCTCTACGGCTCATTGTAGAGAATCATTCACCTAAAATACTTTAGTTTTGTCCTTTATTCTCATATTATCTAGCTTCCCCACATGGTTCACCTCCACTTCTATCATCGTCCCTGCTTCTCCTATGAACACACATCCCCACATCATTCACCATTGTGCCTTCTATCTTCCCCACATCTTCGATTCTCTACTCACCCCACGTCTTTTAGGGTTAACCCACTTATCCACATCATTAACCTCCATATTTCCCTACATCATAAATTGTCTTCTAATATCCTCACTTTAATTCTTAACCCGCTTTTATGAATCATTTCCTTTCACTTCGCAGCTTCACCATATCATATTTTGTGATCACCTTAGCTTCTTCACTTCTCCGATCCTGGGTTTTTTTGAAGTCATGAGAGGTTTGTAATTTGTTTAACTAAATTTTATTATTAGAATTACATTTATATTTTATATAAAATATTTTCTAATTTTGTATCTTTAGGGATCCTTCCTCACTGTAAAGTCAACTATTTGAGATAAAATAAAAAAATCAACTTTCCTTCACCTTTAATAAGTCCATAGTCTTGAAGTCCATTCTAAATCAATAGAGGACTTAATGGTTTATGGATAAGGTTAATCTATTTTATACTCATTTGGTTAATTATTTTTATTCTAATATAGAGTTTGAATCAGGGGATACAAAGGGAACCAACCAAATAGTAGTATGTGGATAAAGTTAAGTATTATCTTCAATAATCTAGGCTAAAAGATTTAATGTGTCTCATGTCAGAAAAAATAAATATTACCAATATTTATATCTTTCTAATCACTCAGATTATGATTTTTAATGCCTTTGAGAAGTTTATTGGGAATAGGAATCCAATAATACTAATTACCCAAGAGTTATATGTTTATTTTGAATTTTTAGTAAAGTTTATTTATAATCTAATTATCCCCTTGAAATGGTACTTCAACAATTTGAAGAATCTATATTTTTTCATTCTATATATGATTAAAATTAGAGTTTAAATAAGATTATTATATTATATCATTAAGAATATCACGAAACTTTGATAACCCTCACCCATGTTTAATTATCTACCATACCCTAAATATACTTAATACACATTTGATATTAAATATTACATTCTTGATGGGGGGATTAATTTTCTTTTTTGGTTTTTTCTTGAACCATAAATTATGTAGGTATATAAAATTTAATTGGAACCCATGTAAAATGGATTGAGTAACTAATAATGAATAGTTTATGAGATGTTTAATCCTATAAATAATCATGTTATACCAATGGAAAAATTATATCCTAATCTAGAAATGTATGATATAGTTGAGTATTGTTTAGATGAAAACGAAGTTTCTTTAGATGTTCGAGAATAATAAATAGTTATTGATGACTTTATTATAGAATCTATGGGAACCCTTGATCAATTTAGATATCATTATTGTGTGGTTTCTCTTAGATATTCAAATTCTCCCACACATCTACCCTCCCAAAAAAGTACATATTAATTATGAAGATCTTAAGTATAATGAGGTATCATTAAGTTATTTCTTTTTAAGAAATAGTGTGGAAGATGAGTTATGAGTTGATGTTAGTTAAGACTAAATCAAATGGATTGTGGGAGATTAGTTGAAGAAAAATTTTGAATGAGTTTTAAATGACCAGGGTAATGGAGTATAAGGTATTTTAAACACAAGAGTCAAATACTATTGAACTAGATAGATGGGATGTAAAAATAGATGGAAAAGATAGATATATAATTTGAAGGGGTATTGATTTTTAACTAAGTAGGGTATCCACTAAGTTATATATGAATACCACGTTTAGATCATTGGCTAGTGATCTTATAGTTCATCTGCTAACTAAGGCTTTCAAAACATGTGTGGAGAAGTTAAAGGTTGTTATTAATTTTTTGGAAGTATTTTTATTGAACATTTAGGTCTGTTTTCAATCCATAGAGCACGGTTCTAGAGCTATAAATGTCTTTACTAGACTACTCAATAAATATCTCTATACTATATTGTTAATATATGATTGGCTAGAATGTGTGGTTAATCCTTGAAAAGTTGTGAATTTTTGTGAACATGGAATTTTTCTTTTCTTTTTTGATTTTAAGTTATTTCCAGTTTATTTATGGTTTGGTTATAATGGATCATGTTATTTTTTTTCATTATCTAGGGATAATTTGAAAAGGAAATTTTTAAATGGGAATATTTAAAAATACATTGATTTTATTAGAAACTTGGGAATACTTTTATAATGATATTTGTATTTATAAGTGTCTAAAATGTTATGGATTTTAAATGATAACCTGTTTTTTGGAAATTTTGTCAATTCCATCTGAAAAAGGGATAGTGTTAATTATTTCCATGGTTTTAAAGTGATATTAATAAATCAAAATTAGAATCTTTAAAAGTATTTAAGCCTAATGTACTTTAAAATAGATGATTTTGAACTATTTTAATGTTTGAAATGTTTTACCAAAATCTATAATTGTGTTCAAATGGTTTCATAAACAATTAACGTTTCTATTTATAAGATACTTTTTTCAAAACCTCATGGGTAAAATTATATTTTAATGAATTAAAGTTATTTTTTAAATAATTTTGATAAAACCATGTTGGGTTAAATAGAATAATTTGGATCACTTATTGAAGGAAGTAAAATTCCATATTGTTGGTTTTTTATGAATTTATAAAGTATTGGTTTTTAGTTTTATTTAAATGGTGTCTTGAGATTACTTACTGATCTATTTTATGTCTCATAGGGATAGAGTTTTGAATTCCATTTTGATGGGGTTTATTTTTCTTATTTTAGATTATATACCCATTTGAATTTAATGGATTCTTTTGTTGATCAAGATATTCTTGGGATGGTTTTTTTGTTTGCTTCACTCTTATATATTGTTGTAATTTCTCTCTTTTCCTAATGTGAAAATTATTTATGAGAGTTCCAAAACCTTAATCCTCATCATTTATCAAGGTAAAAATATTCTTAGGATGAATTGGTTTTGGTACTGAAGGTTGAGGATATTTTTATTCAACTTTATATTTATGAGTATCTTAATGTTATGTTTGTAACCATCCTACTAGAGGGTCTAAGTTATCAGTGGTGGAAGTCTAATATTCAGACTAAGCCAGATAAGGACTATTCGTGGAAAAGTTCCAAGTCATGGTTCAATTATCATTCTTTCATAATGAATTGAAGGTACTGATGGCTATATAATTTTATAGCCTCCAGTAAAGAGATTAATCTTTTCGACTACACAAATCATTTTATCCAGTTGGTTCCATACATTCCTAATCTATACTTGGATGATTCATTATAAGTTTTGTTTTTTGAGTAAAGTCTTCGATCAAACTTTTCACTGGATGATTCTACCTTTGTACTCCACATCTATAGAGTGGTTGTGAGATAAGATATCATTGTTGACGCAAGATTAGTAGGATCACCAGAGTTATTTAATGTTTCTTCTATTCATGGGCGTGGTGAAGGAAGGGAAAAAGGAAGTGTTCTATGTCATACCTTATAAGTGGTGGTTTAAAATTTATATTGTTTTCTCATCCACTTCTTCTAGGATAAAATATTTCTTTTTATATCAGTGCTAAAAAGTGGTGCATAAGAATATTTCTTGATAGGAATCTAAGAAATATGTCATACATGTGGTCATTTGGTCCATCTATAAAGTATCTATTGAGGGATTTATTATAATAAAGGTAGAGATAATTGTATCACTTGTGAATAAACATTGAATAAACCTGTTAAACTTGATAAATTTGTAACAATTTTCTAAGTTTCCTTCTGATGAAATATGTTTCCTCTAGTTAACCTTTTATTTTCATAGGTTGTGTTTTTTTTCATTTATGAGTTTTAGTGACACCGTTTTAAAATTTATTAGTGTAGATCATGTATTCTATCTTGTTGAAATAAGGATCTAGTTTATATGGATTCACACATAATATATTCTCATTTTTTTTTATAATTTATTGAAATGAGTCTAAACAATGTGAATATATTGGGTTACATGAACCAATTTAGACTATAAGATAGAGTCTTTGGGATACTGAATCCATTTAGAAGATTTATATTTGTTTTGTAATATTGGTTAATATCTTAACTATCTAGTATGAGATATTGGGTATACTAGTAATTCTTTTTCCTTTGTGATGGATAGTGAATATCTTCATTTGGTGTGATTAGAAATTTATTTCCACTATTACCATCATACTATTAAGGTTCATATTCTCGCTTTCTTTTTATATGAATGATATTAGAACATATATATCTTATTCTATTAAATGTATACCTCATATAGTAATAACTCTATAAATATTTATTTATAATTATTTTCATTCCAATATTGATATTTTGATCTTAAACACAAGTGCGCATGAAGTGCCAAAATCATACAAAAATGTAATATTTTTTTGAAACTTTTCTTTTAGATTACATTATTCTAAATATACTATATATTTTCCCTTTATTTTAAATTTTCAGATTTGGAGCCTGGAATTCACTACTTGTTGTGGATTCCATATAGAGAATTTTCAACTACTATTATACCTTTGATAGATATAAATTAATATTAATCTCCCTAAACATTTTATCATTCTATTCTTGATGAGTTTATATCTCCTTTAATTTTTTTACATCTTCATTTCTAGTAATATCCTCTATTGTAACTAAATTTTGATAGAGAAAATAATTTTCATCAATTATTTCTCTATGAATATATATTTTTTGACTTGGTGGGTACTTTCTTGAAGTATGTAACTATTTTTCATTCATCATGGTACCCATCGTCTGCATGCTACTAGATTCCCTTTGTTTTGTGTGCCACTTCATATGCTTCTCTGATGGAAGCCTACTATGTGATTCCCTTTTTTTTATGCTTCCCTACTTTCTAATGGCTGGAAGGAAGCCTATTATGTGTGTTTTGTGTACTATAAGGAAGGATTCTGTAAGATTACTCATGTAATATTTTCAATGCCTTTAATAAAAACAAAATTCAATCGAAATAATTTCAAGCTTTTATTTACCATACTAGTATAAGATGAAACCATTTTTAATTCAAATATCATAAAACTATTTTTTTACAAGTTTTAATTTGAAATGCCTAATTGAATAGGATTAATAGATATACATAGTTATTATTGAGCCTCCAAAAATCTTTTTATCTCATAAAAAATAGAATTAGAAAAAATATTTCATTAGGAAGGATGAAAATGTTTGATGAATTCAAATTAAGAGTCAATCATTCTCTTCAACAAATGAGTATCATCTTTAGAAATAGAATTTTATTTCAACTCTTTTAAATAATATATAAAATATATTAATTCCCCCAACAATTATATATAATTATCTATTTGAATAGGATTATGATTACTAAGTAGGTCACTTTTAGTATTCATCATCTACATCATACTTGAAAAAAATGAAACTGGGATTTTGAGTGTCCAACATCTCCATCTTGGGAAAAATGAAACTAGGAATTTGTATAAACTATTTTACTTCCTTTTCAAAAAATGATCCCAAATTATCTTAATCAAAGATATATTCCCACTTTTGAAATATTAGAAATTATGGTAGATTAATTTTGTGGAGTCTCTAGTTCAATGATCCAGGACATAAATTCAACAGAGGGATGAATAGAGTATCTGTTTATTCATCAAATACTACTCGTGGCCCAGTAATAAGAATTTAATATGAGTATGAATTGTTTTTTCATCATTTAATATTATTAAGCAAACACATTGATCTTTATTTTAGTTACCAAATACATTCATATTCATTAAATACATAGCCTCTAGGACATCCAACACATCCCACCATGTCCTGGTCATGTCTTCTATGTTTCTCCACACTTTCAAGGCCTCTATAATGATAGTTTAGTCTCATAATAAAAAATTTTACAAGATCATACCTGACCTAGATAAATTATATATTAAGATAGAGTATATTGATCAAACCAATATTTATTTATCTTTATAGGATTGATCTATGTTCTATGTTGTCTAGGAATTGTAAGTTGCAGGTGAAAGTGTTATGTGTAATTGTTCTATGTCTTCTGGGAATTTTAATTTGTAGTGGGATTATATATTCATGTAAGTGTTTGTCTATAGTGAAGTTGGGAAATGAAGAGTGTTATTTCATTATTGTGTGTTTTGTGAAATTTCTAAGGTGGTGTTCTGATTCTGTGTGTACGTATGATTTCCAATATCACTCAAAATTCTTGAGCTTCTGAAACTCAACACAAAACTTATGGTGTGGGGGATGCATCTATTGGATACATATGTAGTGAGTGGGCTGTAGGGGATGCATATGTTTTATTCTATGTGTTAGATGCATATACAGTGAGTGGGTAGTGGGGAATGTATATATAGTGGGGGATCTAGGAATTGTGATTGATACATATTCTATGTGTTTTATGTAGTGAGGTATGGAGTGTGGTATTAGGTTATTCAATTCGTCAGATGTTGTTTTAGGGTAGGGGATGCATTGGGAAGTTGCAGGTGCAAGTAGGGGGTGGAGATTGTTGTTAAGATGGAGGGGTATATTCCAATGGTTCTAAAACCATTAGTATCTATCTATTGCAATGGTTTATATTGAATTGTTGGTAAAATACCACTACTGCATCCTATACCAACAGTTCTATCTGAACCATTGGTAAAATAAATAAACTATATCATTCTATATACCAACGATTATGTAACCATTGGTATAACCCTATTCCAATGGTTCAATGGAACCATTGGTAAAAGAAATAAATTCCAGAATCCTATATACCAATGGTTATGTAAACATTGGTATAACCCTATTTCAATGGTTCATATTAAACCGTTGGTAAATATACATTATTCCCATATTATACCAACAGCTTCCTCTACACCATTGGTGTATAGTTTTCCCAATGGAGAACCTGCCAATAGTTTTTCCAAACATTGGGATACCCTATCCCAACAATTTTTGAGAATTTCCCAATGGTTTAAAACCATTGCTATTGGTTAGGTTTACAATAGTTTCATTACAAATAGAATCCCTAGTAGATCCATAAATTAAGTCATCGATATAAATTTGAACAATGAATAAATAATTTGAAAAGGATTTTAAAAACAATGTTAAATAGGCCTATCCCAGTTTAAAATCATTTTATAAAATAATTTTAAACCAGTCATACATATCCCAAGGGTATTGTTTTAAACCATAAAAAGCCTTGGTTAAAATAAAAACATGATTTATAAATATGAAATCTTTAAAATGAGGATGTTTTTCAATGAAAACATTTTCTAAAATAACATCATTCAAAAAATAAATTTTAAATTTCATTTCAAAATGATTAAAATTTATATGGGTGGTGTAATGACCCAAAGTTTCATTAATGGAAAATCCCTCTTGATCTTATTAAATTTCTCTTTATATAAAATGTTTTTATAAAATGTAAACTTATTTGGTTTTATGATAAGAGTTGGGATCGTTACTTTTATAGTTGTTGAACAGTGATCACATAATTATTATAAATATAGGACTTTAACAAATCCAATTTACTCAGAAAAAAGAAGTGATGGCCTCATCCAGTAGAATTCCCCATACGAAGCCCATTTGTCAGAGCTCG
Organism: Viscum album; assembly: GCA_963277665.1. NCBI lineage: Eukaryota > Viridiplantae > Streptophyta > Magnoliopsida > Santalales > Viscaceae > Viscum > Viscum album. The sequence goes on along the minus strand of OY728148.1, from coordinate 1,344,022,027 downwards.
GAGAAGAGGTGGCATCCTTGGGCTTCACTCTTGACCAAGCCCAAGCTAAGATTTACTATGTCAAGCTCAAACGGGACCGTCTATAGGAAAAGTGGAAGTTGATAGAGATTACCACTCGAGCGATGTTATCCGAGCCACCCCAAGAGTCTGTCATCATTGAACACATTACCCTTAGGTCGTATGCGACTGTTTTAAGGGGTTATGTAACAAATAATTAGTACTATGTTCATGTACATTATTTTTGTGAATATAATTTCTAGTCATTTTTGATACATTGTAAATAGTTTTTAAAGTACAAATGGTGTTTTTACTTATAATTTAATTGAGAAATCTATTTTATTAAATTAAGGTATTTTTGAATTAAATAATATTTTAATAAAATAATATTATTATAATTAAATTAATTTTTATTAAATATAAATGATCTAATAATTTTATGAATGCAATTAAAATTTTTATTAAGGTTTGAAAGCCATTTTTGTCAAAACCCGTGAATTTTCGATAAATGTCAGTTTTTTATTTTAAAATTGAAAATTAACATATTTAGAAAAAATAAATGTTATTTCCGGAATCAAGATGTCAGAATTATCCAATGGTGAATTTTTCATAATTTTCTGAGATAGTCAAATTTTTGGGTAAAAATTAAATACCGTTTAAATATATAATGTGTTTTATGACATCATAATTACCAAATAGTGATATAATAAAATACTATAATCCTTATGTTCGGCCAATATATTTTTTACCATTTAAATAATGTGATTTTGGGTTTTTTGGCTTACTTTTCAAAGCATTAATGGACCCCTCAAGACTTATTCAACACCTTTCCTTTTTAAATTAATTTCCATGGGAGTGTGACTCACCTCCACATAAGCAACCCTAATATTTTAAGAATTTCAGACTTTGGCCTTATAAAATATTGATTTCCTCTTCCCTTTTCCAAAAACCATGGTCAAAAACCAGGGTATGGTTTGTGGTTTGGAATAATTTAATGTAAGGGGACCCAAACCTAAATAATAAAGAATTACCTCACCTTTCCTATATAAACCCACCCAAGCTCCCACTTCCTCCCCACTCAAAGCCTTTGGAGTTCGTCAAACCTATTCCCTACTCTCTCTAGAATCCTCCCAAGGTGCCCCAATCTCCCAAGAAGACTCTCACAAGCCTCTCTCTAGCCTTTGGATGCACACTTCCAAGTAAGGGTTTTTTCTTCCTTTCTCATTTTTGTCCAATTTTCATTAAGTTGTTTTTCCATTTTAATTTCAATTATAAATGTTGGGGTATGGTTTCTCACCTCCCTCATACTGCCCAATTTATGATTGAATGATGTGAGACCCATTTCTCTCTCATTAAATGCCTCCAATGTACACCCGTTACTATGCCGAAATTCCGAAAGGAACTTCTCTCTCTTCTTTTACATTCAAGCAATACTTTTGTATCATGAATCTAAATTCCATTACAATTATTGGTACATGTATATATATGACCTCCTTACTATCCATTACATGTAAATATGATTAGGAACCCCTTTCTCTCTCATCAACCATTTTTATGAATTCTTATGTCACGCCATTACGCTGCCGAAATAGCACCGATTTTCTAAGCCAATGTTATTATGTAGTGAATACCATGCCCATTTCTCCATCAAGGGTATTAACCTTTATGCACATTTACTTATTGATTATAAAGTTTCATGTATGAATTCCACATTCCTTTATCATGGAATAAATGATTATGTTTTATGAATCCATGTTTTATGATCCATGTGGCACACTTATGCATAAAATGAAATGTTTAAGAAGGATGCACCCTTATAGCACTCCAATGCATTGGGTAAAGTATAGTATCATGATACATCATGTGCAATGAGTTTTGACTCCTGCTAATTCAAGTGCAACAATGGTTTACTCGTACTTTATATGCAATGAGTATTTACTCATGCTCCATGTGCAAGGAGCCTTGGCTCATGCTAATTCCATGTTAAGTATTGTTGCCACATTTCCATGTTATGATTATCATGCTTTATCATGCCTTTATTATGACATCCCGTCTTTTTATAACATAACTTTCACTCCATTACACGGAACTGAGGATCTTTAAGGTTTAGTGTCTTGGAAACAAGGAACATAATACATGAAAACAACATAAAACATTCTTCTTAAAAACTTGAAAGGATTCTCCTTAAGTTCATCCTAGGTTCATTACTGCATCTCATAACCTGGGGACATACATCAAAAGAAAGGGTGAGTAGAAGGCCCAGTAAGGGAAACAAGAGAAACATTTTACATGTGAACTTGAGATACTTCAATAAGGACATGAAAAGAACTTTAAGGCATGAGAAAGGAATCATGTGATACATCATAATAAAAATAACATTTTTCATAACTTGAAGATGTGGCTACAACATTTAATATTGACAATCATTTCGTTTCACCAAGGTCCATCCCCAAGGTGTCGTTAAAAATTACCAAGGTTATTCACCAAGGCGTCGTTAAAAATGGTCATCTCTAGAGATTAAGTCTTTACCCAATGCATTGGAGCGCTATCTGGGCGCACCCTTGACATGTATTTATTATCTTGTGAGCCACATATATCATCATCAATCATTTCATAAACAACCCATATAGCATAAAATAAATGGGTTTCATTTCGTAATCATAACGTTTTAAAAACTGCTTTAAAGACATGATCTTTATGTCACTTTAAACCCACGGAAAGGGAAAGTGGGTTTCATGTATGTAAATCCCAGAATTTAAAATAGAACATTTTGATATATATGTGAATACCCCTGTAGAAATAAGATCTTTGAGTATTCAATTAATAACATAAAATAATTTTGAGAAAAGAGAGAGAGATTTTGAGAGGAAAATTCTGCAGCATAACGGCTATGTTGCAAGGTTTTAGAAAACATTGAAAAGAGAGGGGACATGGGTCACCCACTCATAACTAATCCATAAAACAGTAGGGGGGAAGAATATAAGGGATTTAAGAACATGGTAATGAAATTTTAAAGATATACCATATGAAATGAAAAACATGGATTTGAGACAAAAATAAGATTTCTCTTATGAAAATTCGGCAGCCTAACAGTGTCACTTAATCTTCAATAAAAAAATGATTTGACAAGATAAAATAGGGTCTATAATCATATGATCATAAGAGATCAGTATGATAGATATAGATATAATACCCCAACATAATAAAAAGGAACTTGAAATATTTGACATGAAAATCGAACTTGAAAAATGAGAAGGGTGAAAGAATCACTTAAAAAAATCGGCAGCCTAACGGCGTCACTTAAACTTTCATAAAATGAAATGATGAGAGTAAGAGGGGATCTATCATAATATAAACATGAAAAGTGTAGTACGAGGAATATAAAATAACATCCTCTCACATAAGAACATGGAGAAAATAAGGAATGACATAAAAGAGATTACATGAAAAGAAAGAGAGAGGTCGGATCCCTTACCTTAAAATGTAACTCTTAAAACTCAAAGGTTTGGACCTTGAGGGCATGGGGGCACCTTGGGAGGACTCCTTTGGAGGTAAAGAGACCAGAACTTCGTTGGGGGAGAGTTGGGAGTGAAAACTAAAGGAGGAAAGGGTGGGTATTTATAGGGAAAGTGAGGGGACAAGGCATTAATGGCCAAGGGACACCTCATAAGTGCTTTTCTCAAAACCATGTGCTCTCCCTTGGAATTTACCATGGAGTTAGGCCACATGGGGCCCCCAAAACAATAATTCATCACCCTTGGCCGGGAAACCCTTAAAATATCTCATGACATCATCATGACACAGTTATGATGTCATTAAACATACCGAAACCCTAAAACTGCATATTTACTATTCACTGAAAAATTCAACTTTCTCCGAAAAATCCCAAAATTTCACCTTAACCAAATATCGATGCTCTAATTAAATTTATGAACTCCATTTTATATAAATAATTATCTAAATAATTTTAATTTAATTTTTAAATAAAAACACTATTCATCGAGAATTCATTTTTTCCAGAAAAATCCCCAAAAATTACCATAACATAATATCGATGCTCCGAGTTCAAAAATAATGTCCTTTTTATAAAAATAATTTTCTAATTATTTTTAATTAAATTTTTAATTAAAAAATACTATTCATCTGAAAAAACTAATACTTGGATAATAATTTATGAAACCTTTATTTACCCATTTTATCGAATCACATTATTTAATCTAGGTGTCTAAATTATATTAAAACTTTCTTTGAGTGAAATTACTAATCCATTTGGTCACATTACTAATCCTAATCGTAAAATCACTATTCATACTTTACTATTCATCAAAAATTAAGTTGATCTTATTAGACTCCAAATTCCTTACTGAACACTTTTGTAGAAGACCATTTTTGAAAATCATTACACATCATTAATTATTTAGGGTTTACATAAATATTTTAAAATATATATTTTTTTTCAAAATTCATCAATAAAATACATCCTAAAATTATCCGGACATTTGAAATTTCACAAACATCACTAAAGGAAGAAATCTCAATTCATTCATCCCAAAGGATTACACAAAGAAGCTAGGGTCTCATCACATAACCCCTTATAACACCGGCATATGACCTAAGTGTAAGGTGTGCTATGGTGAGAGAATCTGAGGGAGGCTCAGATAACATTTCCCTAGTAGTAATCTCTACTAACTTGAACTTCTCCCGCAGGCGTTTCCGTTCAAGCTTGACACGCTGGAGTTCGGCTTGGGCTTGGTCCAAAGCAAAGCCCACAGATGCTACCTCCTTCCCAAGCTCTGATAAGTGGGCTTCATAAGGTTCGAGTCTACTGGATGAAGCCATCGACTCCTCTTTCTGCATTAACCATGAACATCTTATTAAATCATTAAGAGTAAGTTAATATACTACTCAAAAAGATTGGGTCGTTACATTCTTCCCCCCTTAAGAAATTTCGTCCCCGAAATTTATACTTGAGGCCTAGTCGAAAAGGTGAAGGTACTTTTGCTTCATTGTTTCCTCAGGCTCCCAAGTCGCTTCTTCATATTTATGATTCCTCCACAACACTTTCACAAGGTGGGTAGTCTTGTTTCGTAGAACCTTGTCTCTACGGTCCAAGATCTCCACTGGCTGCTCCTCATAAGAGAGGTCATGTTCTAGTTGTACCACCTCTGGGTTCAGTACATGCGAAGGCTCGGGTATGTACTTCCTCAAGAGAGATACATGGAAGACATCATGAACTTGATCTAGGTTTGGTGTAAGTGCTAGACGATAGGCCACTGCTCCTATGCGATCAAGGATTTCATAGGGGCCAATGTACCTAGGGCTGAGCTTCCCTTTCTTCCCAAACCGCATGACTCTCTTCCAGGGAGAAATTCGAAGGAAGACTTTGTCACCAACACCAAACTCCAAGTCCCTTCGACGATTGTCAGCATAGCTCTTCTGCCGACTCTGACCAGCCTTTATGTGTTGTTGGATGGCATGAACCTGTTCTGTCATCTCTTTCACAAGATCAGGCCCAAGAAGCTTTCTCTCACCAGTTTCATACCAACAAGTATGAGTTCTACATCTCTTTCCATACAGAGCTTCATAGGGTGCCATCTGAATACTCGAATGGAAGCCGTTGTTATAGGAGAACTCAACTAATGGGAGGTGTTGATCCCATCCACCTTTAAATTCCATTGAGCATAATCTCAGCATGTCTTCGAGTGTTTGAATAGTCCTTTCAGATTGGCCATCAGTTTGAGGATGATAGGCCGTACTAAAATTCAATTCAGTATTCAGGGTATGTTGAAGACTTCTCCAGAATTTTGATGTGAATCTTGGGTCATGATCAGACACGATGGATAGTGGTACCCCATGCAGCCTTACCACTTCCTTCACGTATATCTTGGCAAGCTGATCCAGAGAGAAATCTTCCCTAATAGAGATAAAATGGGCTGTCTTGGTGAGACGGTCCACAATAACCCATATAGCATTGTTTCCTTTGGATGTTTTCGGGAGACCAGTTACAAAGTACATAGTGATATTATCCCACTTCCATACTGGTATGGGTAGCGGTTGTAATACCCCCTTAGGAAGTTGTCGTTCTGCCTTTACTTGCTGACACACCAGGCACCTTGTAGTGTAACCAGCAATCTCCCTCTTCATGTTATCCCACCAATAATGATCACGAAGGTCTCTATACATCTTAGTGCTTCCCTGATGTATAGAGAAAGTAGAGCTATGAGCATTATCCATCAGTTCTTTCTTTATCTCTGGAATAGATGGAACACATAGTCTTGTAAGAAATTTCAATACACCTTCTTGATCAATATTGAAATCAGGGAACTTCCCATCTTTTACAGCCTCCAACTTCTCCTGCAGCAAAGGATCTTCTTTTTGATACTTCTTGATCTTCTCTAGTAATAAAGGTTGAGAAATATTTTGGGATAGGGTTGATGAGGTCCCTTTCCTTATAATTCCCATGTCCAGTTTTACTAGATCTTTAATCAAGGGATCTCCTAGGATCCTCGTTGTTGCCAGAACAACAGGTTCTTTCCTACTTAATGCATCTGCGACTTTATTTACTCTTCCAAGGTGATAATGAATTGAACAATCATAGTCTTTAATAAGCTCCAACCATCTCCTTTGTCTCATGTTCAATTCTTTCTGTGTGAAAATATACTTTAGACTTTGGTGGTCAGTGTATATATCAAATTTCTCCCTATAAAGATAGTTCCTCCATATCTTTAGAGAAAAAACAACTGCCGCCAACTCTAGATCATGCGTAGGATAATTCTGCTAATGAATCTTCAACTGTCGAGATGCATAAGCAATTAGACTGTCATTTTGCATGAGGACGCACCCACGCCCTTTCAAAGATGCATCGCTAAAAATAATGAATCCTTATCTAATAGAGGGTAGTGTTAACACAGGTACAGTAACCAATCTCTTCTTTAGCTCTTGGAAACTTTCCTCGCATTCCTTTGTCCAGATGAACTTAACCCCTTTTCGAGTCAACTTGGTAAGTGGATTAGAAAGCCGTGAAAAGTTTTTCCCAAACCTCCTATAATATCCTGCTAAACCAAGGAAACTACGAATCTCAGTTACTGTTGTGGGTTGAGGCCACTCCTCCACAACCATTTTCTTTCCAGGGTCAACCAAGATTCTTTCATTGGTTACGATGTGCCCCAAGAAAGCCACCTGTTGTAACCAAAACTCACACTTTCTGAACTTTCCAAAGATGCTCTCCTTCCGTAGAGTTTTCAAAATAACCCTCAGATGATCTTCATGCTCCTAACGACTTTTTAATATATCAAAATATCATCAATAAAAACTACCACAAAGTTATCAAGGTAGTCCGTAAAAACTCTATTCATCAAATCCATGAAAATAGTTGGAGAATTAGTCAAGCTGAAGGGCATAATAGTAAAATCATAATGCCCATATCTTGATCGGAAGGCAGTCTTTGGAATATCTTCCTTCTTCACCCTCAGTTGATGATAACCAGATCGAAGGTCAATCTTAGAGAAGAATTTAGCCCCATGAAGTTGGTCAAATAAATCATCAATTCTTGGAAGAGGATACATGTTCTTCACTGTGATCTCGTTCAGTTCTCTTTAATAAATGCATAGCCGCATTGATCCATCCTTCTTCTTCACAAAGAGAACTAGTGCCCCCCAAGGAGAAACACTCGGTCGGATACACCCCTTCTCCAATAATTCTTGGAGTTGTTTATTTAACTCTTATAGCTCCACATTTGCCATTATATATGGGGTCTTTGATATCGGTTGAGATCCAGGTACGAGTTCAATGGAGAACTCTACCTCTCTTTCTGGGGGAGGTCCAGGTAACTCCTCAGGAAATACATCCATGTATTCTTGAACAATTGGAACATCTTCTATTGGTATGCTCCCGTTTCTTCTTCATCATCACCAATTAACTCCATAAAGAAATCTATAGGAGGTGCTTCTAGATAGGGATTATTTTGGGATATCTCTCCTTGAAAGATAACTGTAGGTTGTTTATTCAAGACTACTGAGATTTCCTTACTTCTACATTTGATCTTAGCGTTTTACTTTGAGAGCCAGTCCATCCCTAGTATAACGTCGAATTCCAACATGGGAATGACTACTAGATTTGCGATAAGATTTTGCTCACTAAAGTAAACACTAGAGTCTCTAAACATTGTTGATGCATGGATAATCCCACTTGGAGTCTTGACTGACAACTCTACCTCAAGAAATTTCGGGATTGATTCTATATTCTTTGCAAACTTGGAGGAAATAAAGGAATGTGTAGAACCAGAATCAAACAAAGTAGTTGCTAGTTTTGAGAGGACAACAAGAGTACCTGCTACCACATCATTCGGAGCTTCAAATTCAGTTGTTGTGATAGCAAAAGCACGACCTTGCTCCCCCGGCCTTTGCTAAGGTTGATGGTGATTCCCCCCCACTTCCCTTGGATTTGGACAGAGATTAGCATAGTGCCCAAGCTATCCACACTTGATGAAATGGACTTCGGGTAAGGTCAGAACCATCTTTCCTCTGTCGTTAGTGTTGGGGAGTTGAGGCTTCTCCTCACTATGACAATTCCGAGAAATATGGCCTCATCTTCCACACTTGTAGAACTTGCCACTTCCGTTCATGCAGTTCCCCAGATGGTTCTTCCCACATTTATTGCATGTGGTAAGTTGCATTTTCTTCCCACCTCTTCCCTGGTCAAAAGTATTCCCTAAACTGGGATCCAAAGATCTCTTCTTTTCATTTGATTTATGAGACCACTGCGTCTCACCAAACTCCAGCTCGACTTTCATTGCACTCCGCACGATCTCCTCATAGCTATCGTAGTCCCGGTTGGCTAAATTCTTCCGCAGGTGAGGTCTCAGCCCACCGAAAAATCTATCAACCTTCCCACTTGGATCCATGAAAAATCTATAGGTATATCGTGAAAGTCGGGTGAAGTTCATCTCATAGATTCCGACAGATTCGTTCTCCTTCTGCTTTAGCTCGAGAAACTCTTTCTCCATTCTCGTTCTCATGGAACGAGGGAAATACTTGTTAAAGAATATTCCCTGGAATTCTTCCCACTCCATAGCTTCCATCTCTCCTCTAGGATTCGTGTTTTTGACTAGTGACCACCACTGGTCAGCTTCTCCCTCTAGGCGATAAACAGCAAGGGTGACTTTTTCTTGTTCCGAACAAAGGAGTACAGAAAAGATCTTTTCAATGGAGCTTATCCATTGTTCCGAAACCAAAGGGTCAGTAGATCCACTGAATGATGGTGGTCTTTGATGCATGAAGGACTCAACAGAATGTTGTTCCCTTCATGGTGAGGTCGGCCTCTCAGCTTGATTCAAGTTATTACTCATAACTTGAGTCAGTTGGTTCATCATTCGCATGAATGTTTCCATTCCGGCTTCCATCAGAGGGCCGTCAGCACATGGTGCATTGTGGTAACCATCGGCATGGTTCCTCATATCGACCTCCATTTTCTAAAAGAATAAAACCTTAGTAAGAAACTTATTTCATTTATGAATCTTTTAACTAAGACTTCATGCTTAGACATTTACACTTCTCTATAATTCCTTCATAATGATTCATAAAAAGCTTGTGATTAACCAAACATATCCCTCGGGAGGGACGTAACCAAGAGTGCATCAAGGCCGTTATCATGCACCAGTTCTCGTTCGAGTCTAGCTCAAAGCGTTGTTTTTGGGTTTTACCCCTATGTACATCTGTGCCAGAGCCGCCTCTACCTGCTCGTATCCAGACAGGGATGTATTTGTTCGATAAACCACTTACTCAATACTTACCAAAATACCAGGAAGTTTTCCTATATTTAAACTTTTCTATAGGGTTCTTCCTAAAGTTTTTATATCCTAATTTCCACAAATAACTAAACCATCCTTTGATACCAACTATGACATCCCGTCTTTTTATAACATAACTTTCATTCCATTACACGGAACTGAGGATATTTAAGGTTTAGTGTCTTGGAAACAAGGAACATAATACATGAAAACAACATAAAACATTCTTCTTAAACACTTGAAAGGCTTATCCTTATGTTCATCATAGGTTCATTACTGCATCTCATAACCTGGGGACATACATCAAAAGAAAGGGTGAGCAGAAGGCCCAGTAAGGGAAACAAGAGAAACATTTTACATGTGAACTTGATATACTTCAATAAGGACATGAAAATATCTTTAAGGCATGAGAAAGGAATCATGAGATACATCATAATAAAAATAACATTTTTCATAACTTGAATATGTGGCTACAATATTTAATATTGACAATCATTTTGTTTCACCAAGGTCCATCCCCAAGGTGTCGTTAAAAATTACAAAGATTATTCACCAAGGCGTCGTTAAAAATGGTCATCTCTAGAGATTAAGTCTTTACCCAATGCATTGGAGCGCTATCTGGGCGCACCCTTGACATGTATTTATTATCATGTGATCCAAATATATCATCATCAATCATTTCATAAACAACCCATATATCATAAAAGAAATGGGTTTCATTTCGTAATCATAACGTTTTAAAAACTGCTTTAAAGACATGATCTTTATGTCACTTTAAACCCACGGAAAGGGAAAGCGGGTTTCATGTATGTAAATCCCAGAATTTAAAATAGAACATTTTGATATATCTGTGAATACCCTTATAGAAATAAGAGCTTTGAGTATTCACTTTATAACATAAAATAATTTTGAGAAAAGAGAGAGAGATTTTGATATGAAAATTCTGCAGCATAACAGCTATGTTGCAAGGTTTTAGAAAACATTGAAAAGAGAGGGGAAATGGGTCACCCACTCATAACTGATCCATAAAACAGTAGGGGGACAAAATATAGGGTATTTAAGAACATGGTAATGAAATTTGAAAGATATACCATATGAAATGAAAAACATGGATTTGAGACAAAAATAATATTTCTCTTATGAAAATTCGGCAGCCTAATGGCGTCACTTAATCTTCAATAAAAAATGATTTGACAAGATCAAATAGGGTCTCTCATAATATGATCATAATATATCAGTATGATAGATATATAGATCATACCCCAACATAATAAAAAGGAACTTGAAAGATTTGACATTAAAATCGAACTTGAAAAATGAGAAGGGTGAAAGAATCACTTAAAAATTCGGCAGCCTAACGGCGTCACTTAAACTTTCATAAAACGAAATGATGAGAGTAAGAGGGGATCTCTCATAATATAACCATGAAAATGGAAGTAAGAGGAATATAAAAGAACATCCTCTCACATAATAACATGGATCATAAAAGGAATGACATAAAAGAGATTACATGAAAAGAAAGAGAGAGGTCGGATCCCTTACCTTAAAACGTAACTCTTAAAACTCAACGGTTTGGACCTTGAGGGCTTAGGGGCACCTTGGGAGGACTCCTCGGGAGGTAAGGAGACCAGAACTTCGTTGGGGGAGAGTTGGGAGTGAAAACTAAAGGAGGAAAGGGTGGGTATTTATTGGGAAAGTGAGGGGACAAGGCATTAATGGCCAAGGGACACCTCACAAGTGCTTTTCTCAAAACCATGTGCTCTCCCTTGGCATTTACCATGGAGTTAGGCCACATGGGGCCCCCAAAACAATAATTCATCACCCTTGGCCGGGAAACCCTTAAAATATCTCATGACATCATCATGACACAGTTATGATGTCATTAAACATACCGAAACCCTAAAACTGCATTTTTACTATTCACTAAAAAATTCATCTTTCTCAAAAAAATCCCAAAATTTCACCTTAACCAAATATCGATTCTCTAATTACATTTATGAACTCCATTTTATAAAAATAATTATCTAAATAATTTTAATTTAATTTTTAAATAAAAACACTATTCATCGAGAATTCATTTTTTCCAGAAAAATCCCCAAAAATTACCATAACATAATATTGATGCTCCGAGTTCAAAAATAATTTCCTTTTTATAAAAATAATTTTCTAATTATTTTTAATTAAATTTTTAATTAAAAAACACTATTCATCCGAAAAAACTAATACTTTTCTAATAATTTATGAAACCGTTATTTACCCATTTTATTGAATCACATTACTTAATCTAGGTGTCTAAATTATATTAAAACTTTCTTTGAGTGAAATTACTAATCCATTTGGTCACATTACTAATCCTAAGCGTAAAATCACTATTCATACTTTACTATTCATCAAAAATTAAGTTGATCTTATTATACTCCAAATTCCTTACTGAACACTTTTGTAGAAGACCATTTTTTAAAAATCATTACACATCATTAATTATTTTGGGTTTACATAAATATTATAAAATATTTTTTTTTCAAAATTCATCAATAAAATACATCCTAAAATTATCTGAACATTTGAAATTTCACAAACATCACTAAAGGAAGAAATCTCAATTCATTCATCCCAAAGGATTAGACAAAGAAGCTAGGGTCTCATTACATAACCCCTTATAACACCAGCATATGACCTAAGTGTAAGGTGTTCTATGGTGAGAGAATCTGAGGGAGGCTCAGATAACATTGCCCTAGTAGTAATCTCTACTAACTTGAACTTCTCCCACAGGCGTTTCCGTTCAAGCTTGACATGCTGGAGTTCGGCTTGGGCTTGGTCCAAAGCGAAGCCCACAGATGCTACCTCCTTCCCAAGCTCTGATAAGTGGGCTTCATAAGGTTCGAGTCTACTGGATGAATCCATCGACTCCTCTTTCTACATTAACCATTAACATATTATTAAATCATTAAGAGTAAGTTAATATACTATTCAAAAAGATTGGGTCGTTACATTTATGCTCATGTTTGTTTTATGCTCTATTGTTATGCCTATTTTCTAACATGTGTTGTACTCCTCAAGTTATTCCATGTGTACTCCCTTACTAGGATTTATAGCTCACCCTTTTCTTATGCATGTCATCTGGTTATCCCATGCAATGCTAAGTACAAGGGAATGTAGTGGTCATGTAATGGAAGTTTTCAATAAAGATGTTGTATTCCATGTTTTAAGTTTTTATGTAATGATCCTAAGACCCAAATACACTAAACCTCTCGATATTCTTTGTTGTATCAAGTGATGTTTTATGTAATAAATCATGTTCAAGTTTTTAATAAAAGCAGGGTTGTCATAGTTGGTATCAGAGGATAGGTTTAGTTATTTTTGGGATTAGGAAACCCTAGTAATGACTTAGATACTAGAATAAGTATATTAAAAACATCCCTAAGTTTTTTTAAGTACTGATTAAGTGGTTTATCAAAAAAATACATCCCTTTCTGGATACGATCAGGTAGAGGCGGCTCTGGCACAGATGTATCTTAGGGGTAAAACCCGAAAACACCGCTTTAAGCTGGACTCGAACGGGAACTGGTGCATGATAACGGGCCTTGCTGAACTCTTGGTTACAACACTCCCGGGGGATATGTTTTGATAAATTCAAAATCTTAGTATGAACCCTTATTAAGGGAATTAAAAAAATTCCCCTATGAATATATGTTATAAAGTAGATCATGAAAAGCCTAGATTGAATCCTATAGACTCATGAGTTAAGGAAATAAAAGTTTATTTATAAGTCATCAACTTTTGTCTTTGGATTACCCTTTATGTGTTACCCCTAACTTTCCTTTTATTCTAGACAATGGCCGGTAATCGGAGGAATCGGGCTAACAACCGTTGTGATGATCAGTGTGATGACTGTACTAATGAGATGCCCAATCCAATGGGAGCGGGAATCGTGAACTTTGTCATGATTCTCTCTCAGCTAACTCAAGTTTTGAATAGAAACACAGGTCAAGAGGAACGTTCAACCCCCCCCCCCCCCCCCCAAGAAAGAACAAGTCACTATCGAGAGCTTCATGAGACAAAGGCCTCCTACTTTTAGTGGATCATCTGATCCCACGATCGCTGAACAATGGATCAACTGCATTGAAAAGATATTCTCCATACTCCAATGTTCTGAACAAGAGAAGGTTCTACTGGCGGCTTATTTTATGGAGGCTGAAGCTGATCAATGGTGGAAGTTGATCAAAAATACGAAGCCTGAGGAGGGGATTGAGGCATTGGAATGGAAGGATTTCCGGAATATGTTTTTCGATAAATATTTTCCGCGCACCCTCTAGCTTAAGATGGAAAGGGACTTCCTTTCCCTCAAGAAAAAATATGAAGAATCTGTTGGAGCGTACGAGCCAAACTTCACAAGGCCTACACGATACGCTTTCGGCTTTGTCTTTACCCCTGAATTCAAGGTTGACCGCTTCTTTGGTGTGCTGAAGCCTAGCTTGCAGAAAACATTAGTGATCTGTGACTTTGATAGCTACGAGGAAATTATCTGATGTGCCCTCAAGGTCGAAATGGAGATCGAGGAATCATAGGGGTATCATGGGGACAAGAATCGTAAGGTGGACTTCAATGCTGGTGGTCCGATGGATAAATCCAACGGTGCTAAGAAGATCCAGCACCCCACTTTCCAAAAGTGCGGAAAGAATCACCCTGGAAATTGCCTTAAGGGGATGAGAAAATGATTCAGGTGTGGAAGAGAAGGGCACCTAGCTGTTAACTATCGGCAAGAAAGACCCACGGCTACGACAGAGGAGAGGAACGCTCCGTTCGAACCTCAACGCGTTGTTCAATGCTACAAATTCAAAGAACCGGGTCATTTTTCAAATCAGTGCCCTAATCCAAGGGTTTTTGGAGACAACCAACAACCTCCAAGGCAGAAAGGAAGATCTTTTTCCATCACTTCTGCCGAAGTGAACCCCAAAAACGAAGTGGTGACAGGTACACTAGTTATTCATTCAAGAATAGTGAACGTAATTTTTGATTCAGGTTCTACACATTCTTTTATATCTCTAAAGTTTAGTAGAACAATCCCAGCATCACCACAAATCATGGAAGTAAAGATGTCGGTGAGTATGGAAAATGGGGAAATCATTGCATCCCATGAGTATAAGTCCTCCCCTGTTATAATATATGGATTGAATTTCCCACAGAACCTCGTCATACTCCCTCTGGTGGAATTTGATGCAATTCTTGGCATGGATTGGCTTTCCTTATATAGATCCAACATAAATTTTCAGGAGAGGGAAATCACACTCCATATGGAGTATCGACCCCAGATTCTTTACAAGTGTCAGGAGGAAGATGAATCTCCTTTAGCTCCATCATCTCAAGCATGGATATTACTGCCTTTTGAGCATGAGTATCTGGCTCAGATGATTGAGTCCAAGGAAGAAACCATCCTTGAAGAAATTCCTATTGTGAGGGAATTCGCTGAAGTGTTTCCCGAGGAACTTCCTGGTCTTCCTCCTAGAATAGATGTTGAGTTCTCAATTGAACTTATACCTAGGGTGCTACCAATATCCAAGACTCCATATAGAATGTCTGTTGTTGATTTTGAAGAGCTGAAGAAACAACTACATGAGATTCTGAATAAAGGGTTTATACCCCCAAGTTCTTCACCATGGGGTGCACCAGTCCTCTTCGTCAAGAAGAAGGATGGATCAATGCGGCTTTGAATTGATTATCATGAACTTAACAAAATCATGATAAAGAACAAGTATCCTCTCCCAAGAATCGATGACTTATTTGATCAGCTGTGTGGAGCACAATACTTCTCCAAGTTGGATTTGCGGTCGGAATATTATCAAGTAAGGTTGAAGAAGGAAGATGTCCCCAAGACTAGTTTTCGTACAAGATACGGGCACTATGAATTCATAGTAATTCCTTTTGGACTCACCAATGATCCAGAAATAATCATGGACTTCATGAATAGTGTCTTTAGAGATTACCTTGACAAATTTGTGGTAGTCTTTATAGATGATATTCTAATATACTCCAAAACTAAGGAGGATCAGGAGGAGAATTTAAAAATTGTACTAGATACTTTGCGCAAGGAGAAGATCTATGCCAAGTACAGAAAGTGTGAGTTCTGGTTGAAGGAGGTCTCATTTTTGGGCCATATCATCACAAGCAATGGGATATCTGTGGACCCCTCCAAAACAGATGCAATTGAGGGATGTCTGAGGCCAACATCAGTAACGGATATCCGTAGCTTCTTGGGGTTAGCTGGATATTATCGATGATTTTTGAGAAATTTCACACGATTGTCCAACCCTCTTACCAAGCTAACTCGAAAGGGAGTAAAGTTTTCTTGGAGTGATGAATGTGAAGAAAGCTTCAAGGAGTTGAAAAAGAGGCTTATCACTACACCCGTGCTCACTTTACCCACAAGTGGGGAACATTTTTTGGTATTCAGTGATGCTTCAAAGAAGGGATTAGGTTGTGTGCTGATGAAGAATGGTAAAGTGATATCGTATTCCTTAAGGAAGTTGAAAATCCATATGCGAAACTATCCAACGCATGATCTGGAGTTGGCGGTGGTGATCTTTTCCTTGAAAATCTGGCAGCATTATCTCTATGGAGAGAAATGTGGGATATATACTGACCACAAAAGTCTTAAATATATATTCACACAGAGAGAGCATAATATGCGCCAGAGAAGATGGATAGAGCTCATCAAGGATTATGACGGTTCAATACATTACCACCCTGGGAAAGCGAACAAGGTGGAATATGCCCTAAGTAGAAAGGACCAGGCAATTCTATCAATGATGAGAATTGAGAAGCATCGAATCTTCTTAGACATGTGAAGATGGACGTGGGAATCATAAACAAGGGAAAATCATCAATCCTTTCACAAATTATTGCTCAACCATCTCTTTTGGAAAGGTTAAAGGATGCTCAAAAGGATGATGTGGGAATTCAAGAAAAATTGGAAGCTATCAAAAAGAGGAAATCCTCGGAGTTTAATGTTAATGAAGAAGGAATTGTGCGGTTTGGGAAAAGACTATGTGTTCCATCAAGTCCGGAGATGAAGAAGTAACTTTTAGATGATGCACATAGTTCAAATTTATCTATTCACCCAGGGAGCACAAAGATGTATCGAGATCTTCGAGAAAACTTTTGGGGGGATAATATGAAGAAGGAGATCGCTGAATATACATCAAAGTTCCTGGTGTGTCAGAAAGTGAAGGCAGAGAGGCAGAAGTCTAAGGGGATGATGCAACCATTGCCCATACCAGAATGTAAATGGGAAAACATCACCATGGACTTTGTCACCGGACTTCCAAGGACATCCAAAGGCAATAATGCAATCTGGGTTATTGTGGATTGTCTTACAAAGACTGCACACTTCATTGATATTCGGGAGGATTTCTCTTTGGATCAACTGGCATGGATTTATATCAGGGAATTGGTAAGGTTGAATGGAGTACCACTATCTATTGTGTCTGACCGAGATCCAAGATTCACCACTATGTTTTGGAAGAGTCTTCAACATGCTCTGAATACTGAACTGAACTTCAATACGGCCTATCATCCTCAAACTGATGGCCAATCTGAGTGGACTATCCAAACACTTGAGGATATGTTGAGATCATTCTCAATGGACTTTAAAGGAGTATGGGATCAACATCTTCCTCTGGTTGAGTTCTCTTATAATAACATTTTCCACTCGAGCATCAAAATGGCACCATATGAATCCCTTTATGGGAAAAGGTACAGAACACCAGCGTGTTGGGATGAGGTCGGTGAACGCAAGCTGCTTGGACCAGAAATGGTCGAAGAAATGGTGGAGAAGGTGAAAAACATTCAGTATCATATCAAGGCAGCTCAGAGTCGACAGAAGAGTTATGCAGATAATCAACGATGATACCTTGAGTTTAAAGTTGGAGACATGGTTTTTCTACGCATATCTTCATGGAAGAAGGTCATGAGGTTTGGAAAGAAAGGGAAGTTAAGTCCAAGGTACATCGGCCCCTTCGAGATTCTTGATCGTGTTGGGGCTGTGGCCTATCGACTAGCACTTCCGCCTACTATGGCCAAAGTACATGATTTCTTTCATGTATCCATCTTAAGGAAGTACATACAGGACCCTTCACATGTACTCTCTTCTGAGTTGGTACAATTAGAAGACGATCTTTCTTATGAGGAGAAACCAGTGAAGATATTAGATCGTAGACAAAAACTTCTACAAAATAAGACAATTCCTCTCGTCAAGGTGTTGTGGATAAACCACAAGTTTGAAGAAGCGACTTGGGAATCGGAGGAAATGATGAATCTGAGTTACCCACTTTTTTTAGTGTGGGAAAAGGAAAATTTTGAGGGCGAAATTTCTTAAGGGGGAATATTGTAATGACCCAAAGTGTAATTAATGGAAAATCCCTCTTGGTATTATTAAATGTCTCTTTATATAAATTTTTTTTATAAAATTTCAACTTCTTTGGTTTTATGATAAGAATTGGGACCGTTAAATTTATAGTTGTTGAACAGTGATCACATGATTAGTATAAATATAGGACTTTAACAAATCCAATTTACTCGGATAAAAGAAGCGATGGCCTCATCTAGTAGAATTTCCCCATACGAAGCCCATTTTTCGAAGCTCGGAAAAGAGGTGGCATCCTTGGGCTTCGCTCTTGAACAAGCCCAAGCTGAGCTTCACCATGTCAAGCTCGAACGGGACCGTCTACGGGAAAAGTGGAAGTTGATAGAGATTACCTCTCGAGCGATGTTATCCGAGCCACCCCAAGAGTCTGTCACCATCATACACCTTACCCTTAGGTATTATGTGGCTATTTTAAGGGGTTATGTAAAAAATAAGTAGTACTATGTTCATGTACATTATTTTTGTGAATATAATTTCTAGTCATTTTTGATACATTGTAAATAGTTTTTAAAGTACAAATGGTGTTTTTACTTATTATTTAATTAAGAAATATATTTTATTAAATTAAGTGATTTTAGAATTTAATAATATTTTAATAAAATAATATTATTATTATTAAATTACTTTTTCTTAAATATAAATGATCTTATAATTTTATGAATGAAATTAAAATTTTTATTAAGGTTTGAAAGCCATTTTTGTCAAAACCTGTGAATTTTCGATAAATTTAGGTTTTCTATTTTAAAAGTGAAAATTAACATATTTAGGAAAAATAAATGTTATTTCTGGAATTAGGACGTCGAAATTATCCAAAGGTGAATTTTTCATAATTTTCTGAGACAGTCAATTTTTGGGTAAAAATTAAATACCGTTTAAATATATAATGTGTTTTATGACATCATAATGACCCAATAGTGATGTAATAAAATACTATAATCCTTATGTTAGGCCAATATATGTTTTACCATTAAAATAATGTGATTTTTGGTTTGTTTGAATTACTTTTCAAAGCATTAATGGACCCCTCAAGACTTATTCAACACCTTTCCTTTTTAAATTAATTTTCATGGGAGTGTGACTCCCCTCCACATAAGCAACCCTAATATTTTAAGAATTTTAGACTTTGTCCTTATAAAATATTTATTTACTATTCCATTTTCCAAAAACCATGGGCAAAAACCATGGGATTGTTTGTGGTTTGGATTAATTTAATGTAATCGGACCCAAACCTAAATAATAAATAATTCCCTCACCTTTCCTTTATAAACCCACCCAAGATCCCACTTCCTCCCCACTAAAATCTTTTGGAGTTCATCCAACCTCTGCCCTAATCTCTCTAGAATCCTCCCAAGGTTCCCCAAACTCCCAAGAATCCTCTTACAAGCCTCTCTCTAGCCTTTGGAAGAACACTTCCAAGTAAGGGTTTTTTCTTCCTTTCTCATTTTTTTCTAATTATATTTCAGTTGTTTTTCCATTTTAATTTCAATTATAAATGTTGGGGTATGGTTTCTAACCTCCCTCATAATTTCCTATTTATGTTTGAATGATTTGAGACCCATTTCTCTCCCATTAAATGCCTCTAATTTACACCCGTTACTATGCTGAAATTCCGAAAGGAACTTCTCTCTCCTCTTTTACATTCAAGCAATACTTTTGTATCATGAATCTAAATTCCATTACAATTTTTGGGACATGTATATATATGACCTCCTTACTATCCATTACATGTAAATATGATGATTAACCCCTTTTTCTCATCAACCATTTTTATGAATTCTTATGTCACGCCGTTACGCTGCTGAAATAGCACCGATTTTCTAAGCCAATGTCATTGTGTAGTGAATACCATGCCCATTTCTCCATCAAGGGTATTCACCTTTATTCATATTTACTTATTGATTATAAAGTTTCATGTATGAATTAAACATTTCTTTATTGTGGAATAAATGATTATGTTTTATGAATCCATGTTTTATGATCCATGTGGCACACTTATGCATGAAATGAAATGTTTAAGAAGGGTGCACCCTTATAGCGCTCCAATGCATTGGGTAAAGTATAGTATCATGATATGTCATCTGCAATGAGTGTTGACTCATGATAATTCAATTGCAATGAGGGTTTACTCGTTCTTTATGTGCAATGAGTATTTACTCATGCTCCATGTGCAAGGAGCCTTGGCTCATGCTAATTCCATGTTAAGTGTTGTTGCCACATTTCTATGTTATGATTATCATGCTTTATCATGCCTTTATGATCATGTTTCTTTTATGCTCTATTGATATGACTATTTTATAACATGTGTTTTACTCCTCATGTTATTCCATGTGTACTCCCTTACTGGGCTTTATAGCTCACCCTTTTCCTATGCATGTCCTCAGGTTATCCCATGCAATGCTAAGTACGAGGGAATGTAGTGGTCATGTAAAGTAATTTTTCAATAAATATGTTTTATTTCATGTTTTAAGATTTTATGTAATGATCCTAAGCCCCAAAGACATTAAACCTATCGGTCTTCTTTGTTGTATCAAGTGAAGTTTTATGTAATAAATCTTGTTTAAGTTTGTAATAGAAGCAGGGTTGTCATTGGTGGTGAATACCAATAAGATTCTAATGGATTCAATATCATTGTAATCAAATAATTCTTATTTATTATAGATTTTTTCTATGATACTATATTTATTATGAGTGATTTTATGTTTCTTATTTAATTTATTTCTAAAAACTAATTTAGTACCAATAATGGGATGATCATCAGGTATTTCAACAAGATTCCAAATGTTACTCCTTTAAAATTTATTTAACTTTTATTGCATGTAAATTGAGAAAATTTAATAATTAATGGATTAATCATTGTTTATGTGTTTTGGGTGTGAACTAAAATCATGATGATTAGTCTTATTTAAAACTAACCTTCTAGTATGTGTATCAGTTAGAAAATAACTAATAACATTTTATAAGGGATGGTCTTTGGATTTCAACCATGATTTGGGTAAAGGACTATATGGTGGTTCTTCCACAACCTCAATTTATTTAGAATTCAGTGGATTATTGAAGGTAATTATTTTTAGGTCAACTTTAACATTATCAATTTGTTGGTGATGTTTTGGAAAATTTTCATCAAATTTAATATGAATTGATCCTTATATGGTCCAAGTCCTTTTATTAAATACGTAGTGCACTTTAATTGAGTTAAAGTACCCAATAAAAATACCTTCATCTTATTTGGTAACAAAATTTTAAAGTTTTTATTTATTTTTAATGATATAGTGTTTATATCTAAACACTTTAAAAAACCAATTCTTGGAATTTTGTTTTTACAAAGTTCATAGGGGATATTTTTATAGAAGGTAATAATGAGAACATTGTTCAAGTTATAATAAGTGGTATTAATTTCCTAAGACACAAAATATTAAGGGATTTAAAATTAATTCAATAGATTTATTTCAATATATTGACGTGTTTAATTCCATATCTCAAAAACCCCATTTTATTGTGGATACATTGGAGTAAAAAAAATAATTATAACCATGTTAAGTACAAAGTTCATTAATGTATTTATTATCAAAATCTCCCCCATTATCACTCTGAATGGATATGATCTTATAAACTTTTTATTTTTTCCTTTTTTTTGAATATTTAATATAGACTTTACAACCCTCAGTTTTATGATACAAAAAAATAAAGCAATGAAAATATTATATGATCATTGATAATTAAAAAAGTGTGAGATTTACCTTCTATACATGAAACTTGGTTTAGTTCAAAAATACCAATATGAATAGTATCAAAGGCCTTATAGCTGGATAATTTTTTTAGATTTAAATTTATTTGTTACTTAACAATTATTAACGGTTCACAATATTGTTTTTTAATGTAATTTTGGTAAATTTCATACTAGTCAATCATGCTTGATTTTGAAAATAGTTTGTGTCATACAATGACCAAGGAACATATGTCAAACATATTATTAACTATCTTGTTCACTTAAATATTTAACATTTTGAGTATAAATATATTTTTAATCAATGAAATGAACACTTTAATTAAAATAATCTAAAAATAAAAATTTTCCTTTAGAATAAATTTATTTACAAAAATAATTTTCAAAAGTAACTTTAAAACCAATTTTACATAATTGAATAATACTTATAAATTTATGTTTTAAACCTTTAATTTATAAAAAATATTTAATAAATTAGTAATTTGAAAAGTCAATAGTAACTTGGAAGATGATAATAATCCTTTAAGTTTAACCAAAAGTGATGTAGCCTTCATCAAGCTTTTCAAGATGATTAAACTAGGAGTTGTCACCTCACATGTGTCTTGAGATCCCATTATCCATATACAATTAGGTTCCTTGGGATTTTACCTTGAGATATTTTTCCTAAAAAATGATCAAGAAAATAAAGACTTTAGTGCCAAAATTTTGGGTCAATATGTGTTAGCTAAAAGAGATTTTGGAATCCATACTTTTTAAGAAAATTATTTTCCATAATAATTCATAAAAAAGTATTATAGGATACATTAATTGAATTAGGCCTTCCATAATATGCAATTTTAAAATCACATTCATAAATAAGATACCCATTTTTATAAAATAATATCCAAATTATCTTTTGATCATCATTTAATAAAATTAATAGTACTTTTTTAGGTTCTATATTGATTATTAAAACCAAAACCTAAATTATTTTTTACATGTTTTTGAGAACCAATAATTTTATTTAAGACTTTCTCAACATGGGTGAACTTATCAAGAGACATTTAAGGATATGTAATTATTGGTTCCAATTTTTTAGAATTGGGTTGTTCTAATAATTTTAAAGACAACTATCATTTTATTTATAAAGCTAATTATTTTCAAAAACAAACTTATTATATTTCCTTTTCAGTTCATTGAATTTTTTTGTATGTTCAAAAAATCCATTTGCTAACTCTTAATAGTCTAATTGTCTTGAATAATAAGAAGATTTGGAATAATTATATGTGGAAGTAGTGTGAGAATTAACTTTATAACATACCTCAATTTCATCCATGAGACATTTGGAACTATCATCACTTGATTCAAAAGAGGTTATGTAATCGTTACTTACACTACAAGTAGAAACATTTAAATATTTCTTTCTCGTATTGTTATCCTTTGTGAGAAAGGGGAAATTTGGAATTATTTTTCCCTTTTTGTTGTAATGATAATAGGTTATATTGGATTATTTTCATTTTTTATCCACTTTCATATAGTGTAAGGGTCTCTTTTTCTTCAAGAATTTTTTTAATTTCTTATATATTTGTGCCATGTTGAGATCTCTTCCATAAGTATCATCACTGACTGGTTTAAAAGAAATTTTTTTCTTTTCCCTCACATCCTTTTTTTCCTTTTACAGTTTGTAGCTTCTCATTAATCTCATAGGTGATGATATATCAAATAATTTCAACATCCAATATATTATTAATTCCTTTTACTTTTTTAATCAATGTTACCATAGGTTCCCAAGAACATTAAAAAACCCAAATTATTATCTTCACAAGAGCCATTTTAGAAATATCACCACAAAGATATTTTATTCCATTGCATATATTAGTAAAAAGAGTAAACATATTAGAAATTCATTCATTTAAATTCATAAAAAACATTACAAAAATTATCTACATGAAAATTCTAGTATATTTAACTTTAGTAGTTCCTTCATGAGTAAATTAAATTAATTTACAAATTTTATATATGGCTTTACAAGTGGAAACATTATTAAATTAATTTTGATCTAAGCCAAAATTAAGATCATTTTTTACTTTTTTATCTAGTTTAATGATATAAATTTCATTGGGAGTTCATTTTTATTATAATTATTTAGTTGGTGTGTAACCATGCATAAACAATTTATATATAGAATAAATTATTCTTTTATGAAAATTAGATATGAGATTTTTTCAATAACTATATTATGTTCTCTTAATGAAGGGGGAATAACCCATTGATTGTCGTTTGGCAGAACCTTGGGTGTTATAGGTGTAATCCATTTTTAAAATATCATTCCTTGTAATTGATAAATATTTTTAAAATAAATTTTGAAAATATGTTCTAATCAAAATTATAAAAACATGGTCTAAAAATTTTTGAAAACAAGGTAACCTATATTACCAGTTATTGGTCGAAGAAAGATGGAATGAGGGGGTGGATTTACATTTTAAATTTTAAATAAAATAAATTGATGAAAATATAAAATTTAGTGATAAAATAAAATAATCAAAGTAAGAACAATATAATAGATAAGAGTATTTTGAATTCAAAATAATAATCATGGTGGAAACAAAATATTAATAAAGAAAGAGATTTATTTATATAATATTAAGTGATAAAATATTAAGAAATTAATATGTTGAATGATTGATTAATAATTTGAATGAATGTTATTAAATAAATAAATAAGGTAAAGAAATATTCAAGGCACACAATTTGTAAAATATGTTCAGAAATAAGTGAATTACGATCCCCTATGTATCCCACCCATATTTCTTAGGGTTTTATGATTTAGCATAGCTTTAATTTTGTGGTATCCATGAATTATAAAAGGAGAAAAAACCCATGAATTTAGTTATGTCTAAGAAACCTAAAAATAGAAAATCATTTTAGATGTTTTCCTATAACCAGAGGAGAAATAACTTGGTTTTATTGGTTTACCAAGACACCATGAAGAGAGAGGAAAATGAGGTTTATATAGGTGTTAACCATTTAATGAAAATAACCCAATTATATTGAAATATAGAGAAGATTTAATTTAGATAATGATAGTGGTAGAGATATGGAGATTAGAGAATAAGAAGAAATAAATATAGATAGATATCAAGAGGAGGAATAATGGAAGAAATATTTTAGGTGATGCACATTTTCAATTTCTATAGATCTTTGTAGTTTAAAATTGATTGCAATAGGTGATTTCCATGCCTCCCATGAGCAATATTTATTACATCTGAGGGTCCAATGGTTGATTAAAATGATTAATGGGTTCAAGGGATTCATTGAATACCATATTTAATGTGTATTTTGACTTACTTACTTGACACCACGGGAGAGATTCTAGATGAAATTGGAAAGGTGGTAGTATTTCTGTAAGTTTCTTCATTATTACTGATTACACTAGGTGGCTAGTAAGATTCACTAAGTAGATGGTGAGATACCGATGTTCTATAGATTCTGTATACTTCCATCAGTTGGACAGTGATATTCCAATGGGTAGTCAGTGGAAATCTAGTAGTTATAGTGCTCCTATCTAGTTCCATTGGCTAACCAGTGACACTCCACCATATATCCGGTGGTGATAGCATGTGTGGGATCCGCTTTTTATCTGCTTCATTTATTTTAAATCAATTTTTTTGTCTATTGAAAAAATATCTTCTTGCTTAAACATAAATACTAAATTCTCATAAAATTGTATAATCAGATCAGTAATAGATGTTTATGATCACTTAAAACTCATCTAATTGAGTGGGGTAAACAAATATCCCCCATATTTATGATAAACAATTCATATAATATACCAATGAAATTTTCAAAATGAATTGGAATATTTCATAATAAAATTAAAAATAGATGATAAAAACATTTTTTATATTGAATATATTAAAACAATTGGATTCTAAAAGGATTCAATATAATAAAAGTTAAAAATAATTTCAATTTGAAAAATATTTAAAATAAGAAATTAAACTTTAAAACAATAAAGTTCCTTACCTTTACCAAAATTTTATCCCCTTAAATTGATAATTATAAATACTATAATAAAAATTTATCACCCTTTTTGAAACATTTCAAAGGAAAAATTAAAACCATAAAACCCAGGAAGTACCTTACAAGAACATTCTCCCCATTTATAATTATCAAAAGTAAATTTTGATTAAGTTTAAATGAATAAAAAATAAAATAAAAATATTCAAATCATCATTAATGATACTTTGAGAGAGAGAAAGCAGAATTTATGATTTTATAAAAATTAAGAATTATTTTTAATTTCCAAAAATAAAAAGAAAAAATTATAATATAGAATATATTTCAAATATTTTTTTAAAGAAGATAAAGCATGTGTTCAATATTAAAATTAATCATTGAAAATTTTAAAAAAAAATTAAATAATCTCATTATTGAAGTAAAGCTTTAGAGTATAAAATTTTAAACAATATCAATATTGAAAATGGTTTCTATATCTATGAATATTTAAATTTTAACAAGATAAATTTTCCTTAATTGATGAATTAAAAAATATAGGGAGCCATAAATAAATGAAATTAAATAGTTAAATATAAATACATAAAGTATTTAAAATTAATAAATGATTCTAAAAATAACACTTTTAAAAATTAAAACATTTATAAGATAAAGAATTTAAAAATACCAATAGAAATTACAATCCATTATTAAGGTCAATAAATATTGGGTGAATAATTAAGAGCATGTTCCCTAGGAGTATCAAACAATGTGTATAATAATGTCATGCTACTCGTGCCCAGAGTGAAGATAAAATTAAATTCTAGAAATCCCTTATCTAGGTTAATACCTCTATGTGAATCTATGCTAGAAATATATCTGGTTGTTTGTATCCAGACTTGAATTTTTATTTATAAAACATTACAGTCACATTACTTTACCAAACTTGATAGAATGTTCCAAAGACTTTTTTTAAACAATAAATGAAAACAATATTTAGAGACTTTTATAAAGAGATAATAAAAAATATCTCAAATTTTTATTAGTTAATGAATAATTTTCATAAGTAAACTATAGCAAACTCACCATTAACAAAGTCAAAACAATCTAGAGCATGGGGCTTGGTAAAGATATCATCCAAAAAAATATTTTTCTAATAAAATTAGGAAAGATATAACATTTATTGAAGTGATATATAATAAATAGTGTATAAGGTCAATGTTCTTAGTGTGGGAGTGTTGAATTGGATTTATAAAATTACTAATGGAACCAGTGTTGTAACACTTAATATGAAAATATTGTATTTTATCCCTTAAT
Organism: Viscum album; assembly: GCA_963277665.1. Taxonomy (NCBI): domain Eukaryota; kingdom Viridiplantae; phylum Streptophyta; class Magnoliopsida; order Santalales; family Viscaceae; genus Viscum; species Viscum album. The sequence goes on along the minus strand of OY728148.1, from coordinate 1,343,994,805 downwards.
ATAATAGAGTGTGCTTAATCCAAATAATTTGGGCCTAATAAATCTAAGTGGCAATATATTCCACTTTTATTATAGAAAGTGAAATATAATTATTCTTCTTACTACTATAGGTGACAATATATTTTCAAAGTTGGTGACAAGTCCCACTTCCTATCTAATTGATGTCCACTAAAATCAGTATCCAAATACCTTTTAAGTTTAAAGTAGATCTCAAATAGATATAATAAAATCTGATTTTTAGAACATTTTAAATATCAAAAAATTCTATTAAGATAATTTCTATTTGATTTTATTGGATCTAATTAAAAATTAGTGCAAACGTATACACAATACATGAAGTTTTACTGGGTTGCAGTATGGTAAATAAGACTCAAAATCATACCTCTATAAATATTATTATAAACTTGTTTACTTTCATAATAGAATGTTATATTACAAGAAGTAATCATATTTTTACTTATTTCCTTTAATTTCTCAAAGGAAAAACATTTTACTTCATCATTAGTGTATTTACTTTGACTTAGAAAAAATTTAAATTTGTTTTTAGAAATTTAAAAAAAAATACAAAAATTTTGTTCTTCTATAAAACACATTTCAGAATGTTTTCTCATTAAATAAAAAAATTTATTATAAAAATAATATTTAGTAGATTCAAAAATGATGTTATTGACATAAATTTTAACAATTGATAAATCATTTGAAATATATTTTAAAAACAATGTTGAATCGACCTTTCCCAATTTAAAACAATTTTCTAAAATAAATTTATAAAATTGTTCAAACTAAGGATGTGGGTTTTGTTTTAAACCATAAAAAGACTTGTATGAATTAAAAAATAATTTGGATGTTTTGAATCATCAAAACCAGGAATTTTTTTGATGATAACTTTTTCAGAAATAAAACCACTCAAAAAACCATTTAACTTTCATTTGAAAAAATATTATAATTTAGATGGATGGTTAATAACAATAATATTCCTATAGATTCAAGCCTATATAAGGGTGAAAATTATCACAATAATAAATGCATCTTTTTTTATAATATTCTTTGGATATGAGTCTTTCTTTGTTATAAGTGATGTTATCATATTTATCTAATTTATTTCTAAAAAACCATTTACTATCAATAATCGGATTATCATTGGGTATTTTAATGGGAGTCCAAAGGTAATTCCTTTTAAATTGTTTTAACTCCTCTTACCTAGATTTTCAATAATTTTGATCATTAATGGAATCATCAATGTTTAGGGGTATTGACTGTAAAAAATCATGATGTTCAACCTCATTTAAAACTAACCTTTTGATATGAGTACCAACATAAAAATAACCGATAATATTTCTAAGGGATGGTATTTAGATTTCACCCATGATTTAGGTAAATTTCTAGATGGTGGTTCTTTCAAAACGTTAATTTCTTTATAATTATGTGAATTATTTAAGGTACAATTTTCTAGGCCAACACTAACATCATCAATTTGGGGATGAGTTTAAGGAAAATTATCATCAAATTTATTATTAATTGATTCTTCTAAAGTATGGGTAATTTTAATAAAGACTTGGTCTGATTTACATGATTTGTAGTACCTGATAAAAATACCTACATCGTATTTTGGGACACATTTTCTAAGGATTTTTTAGTGTTAATAATATAGAATTTATATCCAAACACTTCAAACAATTAAACTCTAAGAATTTTATTTTTCCAAAGTTCATAAATGGTTTTTTTTTTAAATGATATTATGAGAATATAGTTCAATGTATATCGAGTGGTGTTAACCACTTCATCCAAAAAATATTTATGGAGTTTAAATTCACATAATAGATCTATTTCAATATGCTGAAGAGTTCAACTACATCTCTTAACAACCCCAAATTTTTATAGTCTTTCGAGTGGAAAAAGAATAGTTATAACATTATGATATAAAAAGTTCCCAAAAGTATTTATTATCAAACTCTCCCCAATGATCACTCTGAATGAATTTTATTTTATAAAAAAAAATTATTTTGAACGTTTTTGGAATATTTAATAAAGGCCTTATGTGCCTCATTTTTTAAATGGAAAAACAAACCCATGTAAATCTTGTATAATCATAGATAATTTTAAAACTTCAATATTTTAATTATATAAATTAAACTTGTGTAATTCCAAAAAGAACAAGATTAATAAGCTCTAAGGATTTAGAGGTGGATACTTCCCTTTTATATTTAAAGATTTTTTTCTATCTAATTTGGGATGGTTCACAATGTTATTTTTGAAAAGAAATTTAGGTAAATACCATAATCGTTGCTTACAGTTGAGTTTGAAAACTATATTTTTTCTACAATGACCAAGTTATATATTCTAAATTCATAAATCATTATCTTTTGCACTTAAAAATTTAAAATATTTACTTGAAAGATACTTTAAATCAATAACATAAACATTTTAAAAATTATAAACTAAATATTAAAATCTTATTTTAGAATAAAATTCATTACAAAAAATAATTTTCAAAAGAGACTTTCAAAGAATTATCACATAATTAAATAATACTTATAAAATTATGTTTTAACACTTCAACATATAAAACATCTTTAATAAAATAATAATTTTAAATTTTATTAGTATATTTTCTGATAATATTAGTTCTTGAGTTATCTCTAAAATTAATGCTTCCTCAAATGATATTTTCCAAATGATTGAAAAATGAATAATTACTATACTTATTACTTGATAATACACTATCAAAGTACTATGTGGTTCTTTGGTGTTTTATGTTGAGAAATTTTTCTTAAAAATTATCTAGAAATTGAAGATGTTAGTACCAAAATATTGGGTCCGCATGTTTTATCAAAAAGAGATTTTCAAATACATATGTTTTTAGAAAATGATTTTCTTAAGAATATATAAAATATAATTTTAAGAGAGAAAAAAAATTTAGGCCTTCAATAATGAGAATTTGTACAATAAAATTCATCTAATAGATGCCCGATGTTTCTATAATAATTAAAAAAATGTCCTTTAACCAAATTATTAGTATTTTTTAAGGTTCTAGATTGATTTGTAAAACAAAAATCTTAATAAATTTTTAGATATATTAAGGAACCATAAGTTTATTTAAACTTTTATCATCTTTGGTGAACTTAGTAATATAATATTTATGATATTTAATTTCTTATTCTAATTTTTCAACACTGGTTTATTCCTTTAATTTCAAAGATAACTCATAATTTTCTATATATATTTCATTATTTTCAAAAAACAATGATTATATTTCCATTTAAATTATTTGTTTTATAGTAAATTCATAAAATCCATTTGAAAACTCTTTGTAATATTTTTTATTCATGAACAAGAAGAGTTTTTAGGATTAATTATGGAAGAAGTGTGAGAATTAACTTTATCACATACCTCAATTTCAACCATGTAAAATTTGGAACTATAATCACTTGATTCTCAAGAGGAGATAGAATCATCACTTACACTCTAAGGAGAAACATTGGGAGATTTATTAATTTTATTATTATCCTTTTTGAGAAATTGAAAATCCAACTTGATGTGACCCTTTTTATTTCACTGATAACAAGTTACCTCAGATTTTTATTGGTTATCCATTTTAGGATGGTGGTATGATCTATTTTTCTTCCTAAATTTGTTTAATTTCATGGCTAGAAAATCCATTTTGACATCACATTATGATGTTTCATCATTTATTACATTAAAAGAAATTTTCTTATTTTCTATAAATTTTTGTACTTATTTTCCAAATATTTCTTCATGGTGATATTATATGTCATGAGAGATCCAATAAGTTCTTCAGCCTACATTTTATTAATGTATTTTTTAACATTAATCATTGTTACCTTTAGTTCCCAAGAACTTGGAAAAAACCATAGTATTTTATTCACAATATTTTCAATATATATTATCACTAATACATTTTATTCCAGTAAATATTTAAATAAAGTTGGTAAATATCTCAAAACTTTATTCATTTAAATTCAATCTAAAACATTCAATATATTTCCTCTATATGTAAAGTATAATATCCTTAACTTTATATGTACATTTATGAGTCACTTAAAGTAATTTCCAAATTTCATGGGCAGTTTTACATTTAGAAAAGAAGATTAAATTCATTTAAATATAAACCAAAATTAAGGGAATTTTTTTCTAGGTTATCCAGATCAAAAGAAACATTTTCATTAGGTTTCCATTTTTCTTATGATTCATTAGTGGTCGTTTAAATATACATGACCAATTCCCAAATTGAAAAATTTTACCTTCTAATGAAAGTAGTCATGCATGTTTTTTAATAACTATTGTCCACTCTATCAAAGAAAGGGGTGTGACCCATTGAGTTCCCTCAATATCATCTTGAGTTTTAGAGGTAGAATATATTTTTCAATTTTCATTTATTTAAATTGATAAAGTGTTTTAAAATAAAAATTGAAAATAAAGTCAAATTAAAATTTAAAAAACAAGGTCTAAATAAAATTTTGAAAACAAGGTCTCATTTAATACCAATTGTTGGTTGGAGTTAGATGAAATTATGGGGTAAATTTACTTTTAAAATTTAAAATAAAATAAATTAATGTGAATATTAAATTTAGAGATAAAATAAAATAATCAAAGTAAGCATTATAAAATTTATAAGTATATTTTTAATTTAAAGCAATATGCCCAGTAGAAACATAATTTTAATAAAGTGATAGATTTATTTATATGAGATTAAGTGATAAAAGATTAACTTATAGATATAATGAATGATTAATTTATTAAATGGTGGAAATTGATTTAATATATGTGGAATGTAAATAAATATAAAAATAATACATTTTTATGGAATTTTGGAAATTACTCAACTATGAGACCCTAGATATCCTAAAGCAATTGCTTGTGGATTGATGATTTAATATTCCTTGAAATTATTGGTATCTAAGAAACCAAAAAAGGACCCAAAACCTTTACTTTATAAATATTCAAGAAAATTTGAAAAAGACATCGGTTTTAGTGCCTTTCTAATAACTTTAAGAGAAAGACAATGGTTTTAGAGTTTAATAAGATCTTGAAGATATAGAGAAAAGTGGGATTTCTTTAGTTAAATCCATTTAGAAAAATATATCAATTTTATATAAAGATAGATAATATGTAATTTATAGAATGATATATATATATATATATATATATATGGATATCAATGATTTAGAATAAATAAATGCAAAGAGATCTCAAGAGAAAGAATAATAAAAGAAATATTATAGATGATTCTTGTTGTTGATTTCTACGGATCATTATAGTGAACAATTATTTGTAATAATTGCTTTAAAATACCCATATGGGTGTTATTTATATACTCTATGGGTCTAAGGGTTTATTTTTAGGAGTAATGCAGTCAAGGGAACCATTAAAAGTCGTCTTTAATGTATATTTTGACTTACTGACTTGACATCAGCGACTAGAAACTCAATGTCACCACCTAGCCAATAGATTTATTATATACTTCATAGCTACCAAAAATCATACCAGGTAGTTTGGTGGACTTCTAGTAGCTATTTTCCTCTTTCTAGTTCCACTGGTTGGCCTCTAACACTCCATCATCTAGTCGATGTTGAAAACTTGTGTGGGATACTCATTTGGTCTTGTTCATGTACTTTAATGAAGTGATTTGGTCTATATACAGTCTATTATCATTCTAAAACAAAAATACTAAAATCTCATTAAATGTAATTTTTAGGTCTATAATAGATGTTCTTCATAATTTAAAACCCATATAAGAGAGTGAGGTACAACAATGTTTATAAGGACCTAGCCTTGAATATTAAATATTTTAGGGGATTTAAATTATAATTAACTTTCTTACATTTCATATGATATTTTAATTTTATAGTTTTAGAGATTTAGGTCATAAATATTACATAATAATCCCATATACTATAAAGTGTACATTTTGAGTTATTGTCTATTTTTTTTACCAAACAAAACATTTTAAAAAGAAATATGTTTTCTTTTGATGAAATATCTTAACAAAGTTTATCTTAACAAACATCATTGTCCCTGGTTATCCTTAAATACCTATAAAAAATTGAAATTGTGGGATTACCATAATAATCTTAGTAAGGGACATAAAAATAATAAATCCATTATTCTAGTGAAAAAAACGAAAATTAAAGAAAAAACGTTTCTTAAAAACATACATTTTTATCTAAAAATAGAATACTTTTTTCTTTAAAAATATCATTATCTTAACTTTGAAAATAAAAATAATTCCATGAAAACTCTTATCAAGCCTATAAAAGTCATGTGGGTTACATTAGAGAACAAAATCTTAAAACCCTTAAAAACCAATACAATTGGAATAACCATATTACATATTTATAATATGATTATTTGGAGAAAATAATCAATACCCAATGCATTGGAGCGCTATTTTGACGTATGCATCATATCAGCTATATCAAGTTGACCCATGAGCTAAAATGAGGCTTAACCCATTTCGAAATTTGCATCATTTTAACCCATGATCTATAATTGTGATCAACCCTTTATAAAAAATGTTTATGGACTATATCATGAATAAAACACTTGAAAAACTCTTTTCAGCCCATATACAAAACACTTTTGTATATCAAAATAATATTTTATTTTAAAACCTATTTTCAATAAAAAAAATACGAATAAAAATTTAAACATGTTTTTCTTTGAATAAATATGAAATATTTTAAATTAATCCAAACATAAAATAATGGTCAAGTTAATGGAAAAATTCATTGTTTCCATAATGTTGAAATAGAACATTTATTTTGTCTTTTGTATACAAAGTAAAAACATTCTATAAAAATATTATTTTATAAAAAAAATTAAAGAAATTAGTATAAAATTACCTTTATAGTTATTATATAGCTTTAAAAATAAATTTATAAAATAATTATAAAAACTTTTACATGAAAGACAAATATTTCGAAAATAAATCATTATAAAATTTTAAAAACGAGGTTTTAAGATAATGTGTCCCTTAACTCAAGTCTGACTCATCGTGTATATTATTTATCTTCAAAAATAATAAAATAATGTTAACTATTTAATTTATTGAGAAACGTTTTAAATTTTATTATTCCCTTTATTTCACTTATTACCATGTTATATATAATTACTTAATCATTTATGTTTATGTTGAATGTTTTGATGATATTTGGTTCATAAGTCAAAAATTACTTTGGTAGGTTAACTATGGTGAAATAGTTAATTATTTCATTAACTCTAGAATAATAATTATGCAATACTTATCCTTTTTATAAATAAATTATACGTTTGAAACCAATCAAGAAAGTATATTGTGAAAAATTAACTATGTTATAATCATAGAGATGGTATGTCATATGTATGCATGAGTAACGTTTCCATTTTTCAGTGAACATTACGGAAATAAGGTAAATATTATTTTTTATTTAAATAATGATAATTATGTCATAAATACTATATTATTTCTATAAACATACTTATATATATCATCCATGTAATGTGGTAATGAAAAACAAATCACATCGCTTCGTGGAGGTCATAATTAACACATACGCACAAATGAAATTATCATTTTTCACTAAATAGAAATTGAGAAATTAAATGATATATAATATTTTAATAATAATAAATATGTCTTTAATATCATATATATATATATATACTAATTACATCATTATAACCATTCATGAGAGACAGTGATGGAAAAAAAATTACATCGGTTCACGAGGCGGTAGTCCTTCGTACACATGAACAATGGTTTTGTTTTCCATTTTATGGAAGAGGAGAAAGAAATAGTTTCTTACATTAACATAAAAACACCAAATTATATGTTAGATAATTTTTTTAATTATTTTATCATGTAAAATTTTATTTAAAAGAGGTGGGAGAACAAATAAAACAAAAAAACTCGGTTAAAAATTATAACTCTTCTTCGGACAATCTATTATGTTTTACACCAAAATCATTTCTATGTTGGTTTTATGATCAAACAAAAGACTATAGGATGTGAGGAGGGATATAAAGAAATTATTTTGGCAGATATGTTTTTAACCAAAATAATTTTTAATTGTGATGAGATAAGAAGAAGATGTTCCCTTTTATAAGATATGGGAGGGGTACTATTGGAATTTTTTAAAATATTAAATTAATATAAATTAATTTTGATATTAAAATGGATTAAAACTGATAATTTAATATTATAATGAATAAAAATAATCTTATAAAATAAAATTTGTACATGTTTGGATAACATTTTTTGCCTTACCTTTTTCTTTTAACCTTTTGTTGTCCCTTTTCAAAATTATGATGATAATAAGGTTTTTTCTGCTTTGAGGGGCATAATAGTTACGATAAATGGAAAATTATCTCATAAATGGAACATGGTTGATATTTTAAACCATATAATAAAAATTGGTATGAATATATAATTTTTATGAATTTTATATCATCTAATAAAATATTATTTTTTAAAAATACCAATAATGTCAATTTTAGAACTATTTATTTACATTGACATTTATAATATCATGAAAACAAAGGAAATTATAATTAAATATTTTAATAAATAAATAATATATTATTTTTTTCTAAAGTATTTATGTTTCATATTAATTATTTCAAATTATATTACATTTAATATTTTTATTATAATTTATTTTCTTTTTCTATTAATAAAATAATTAATATGTCACTATTGTATAAGAATTTAAGGATATTATTTGTTTGAAAAAATTAAAAATAAATTAAATTATTATTATAAATCTCTTTTCTTTAAAAATAATATTTATAACTAAACATATCCACTGGTTAGACCAATGTTAAAAATAATATATTTATTAAAAACCAGAGTGACATTTTTTTACTTTTCTTTATATAAAATATTATAAAGGTCATAATCACATAAAAGATATAATAAAATGCAATATATTCAAACGTTGGATGATTATAGATATTATATATTCATTTTATAAAATTTATGCCTGTGTTTGGGTCATTTTTTAGTCATATCATTTTATTTTTAACTTTAATTACTCAATTTATCATTTACTATGATAACAAAATTACTAAGGTTATTATTATTATTGATTAAAATTAAAAGGGTCATACTTAATAAATTTGGACATAGTGATTTAAAATATATTATCAATTTTTAAAAATTAATTTCATTGAAGTTGAATAATTTAATTTAAAATTAGACTAGAAAAACATGATGAAAAATAGTTTTTCAAAAAAATTCCTTTTTAATGTAAAAAATATTTTATACTAAACTCAATTATAAAATTCATTTGAAACCATAATTTGATTATTTTAAATAAAAATTAAGTATTTAAAATTTAAAAAAACATCAAAAATATAATTTTACTTTATAAATACTGTAAGAGATATAAAACTTTCGATAAAAAAATAAGTATTTTTATTATTCCCTAAAAATCAATATTTTCATAAAATTTTCCAAAGTTCATATTAAGGTAATTTTAACATGTTGATTTAAAAAATAAAATTAATTTTTTCAAGTCAAAATTATTTAATTATAAAATTAAACTTCAAAATAAAACCTTATAATAAAAGAGATCAATAAAATTATTTCCTTTTTGAATTAAAAATTACTAAATATATTTATAATAAATATAATAATATAATTAATAAATTCTATAAATATATAAATTATTTATTCTACTATTACCTAGTTTGATAGAATATCCCTCCTTTTTATGGTCACAAACACTTGGAATATACCAAACAAAACTTCAAATAGAATTTCAATATTTCATAATAAAAAACATAAGAGATGATAAAAACATTTTAAATACTCGTTATATTAAGACAAATAGATTCTAAAAGCATTTAACATAATACAAGTTCAAAAAAATTTCTCTTCAAAAGATATTTAAAAAATAAATAAAACTTTAAAACCATGAAGTACCATAGATTTTCTAGAAATTTCTCCCTTTAAATTAAAAATTATATTTATCATAAGGAAAACTTCTAGCCCTTTTTGAAACACTTCCAAGAACAAATTATATCTTTAAAACAATAAAGTGACTTAATATTTATCTATCACCCTTTGTGATTATCAAAGAATAACTTATAAATAGGTTTGAAGAAATAAAATGTAAAATAAAATTATGTAAATCTTCATTAATGATCCTTCAAGAGAGATAAAAAATATGATCTATGGTTTTATAAAAAATAAGAAGCCATTCAATATTCCATAAATAAAAATAATTTCAAATTATATAATGTATTTCAAAGGATTCATTTAAAAGGAGATAAATTTTATGGTCCATATTTAAATAAATATTTGAATGTTTAAATTTTCTTTAAAAAAATTATGATTAAAGTAAAACTTTTTAGTATAAAAATTTAAAAATGATCAAGGTTGAAATATGTTATATCCTATAAGAAAATTTCAGAATTAAAATGATAAAACCTCTCCTAAATGATGTATTAAAAATTAGAGGGATCCATAAATAAATTAAATTCAATATTTAATTAAAAACATATAAAGGTTTTAAAATTAATAATATCATTTAAAAATAACATTTTTAAATATGAAAACATTTGGAAGATAAATAATTTAAAAAGGAAATTTTAAATTCTAATCTATTATTATGATTAAGAGATATTATGTTAATAGTCTAGAGAATATTCCCTAGGAGTTTCAAACTATGTGTTCATTAAAGGGACACTGCTCATACCCCAAGTGTATATTGGATTAAAAAACCAACTAGCCCTTTTTATGTTAATAACCCTAGGTGCATCTTCACCATAACCATATACACTTGTTTGTATCTAGATAGAAATTTATTTTCATGGATTATTACACTCACTTTATATATCAATATTAATGGAATGTTTGAAATAATATATTATTTTAAATTTTTAAAACAAACTTTTAACACTTTGATAATTAAATAATTGAAAATATATCAATCTTAACTTAGTTAATGAATAAGTTTCACAAGTTTACCATACCTAACTCACCATTAATAAATTAAAAATGATCTATATTAAGGGGTTTGGTAAAGATTTCATCCAACCAAATATTAGTGCTAATGAACTCAAGAAATATATCACCTTTTTGGAAGTAAACTCTCGAAAAGTGGTGTATAAGATCAATGTTCTTAGTGTGAGAGACTTGAATTGAATTTTTTTAAAAATATTAATGGCACTGGTGTTGTCACACTTAATAGGGAAAATATTTTAATGTAACCGATAATCTAAGAGGATGAGTTTCATCAAAATAATTTGGGTTTAATAAATCCAAAAAACTATATATTTATATTCAGTTGTAGAAAAAGAAACATAATTTTTATTCTTACTCTTCCAAGAAATAAGTGATTTCCCAAGTATGTTATAAGTATCACTTGTAGTTTTTCTATCTAATTTACATCCACTAAAGTCAACATTAGAAATATTTATAAGTTAAAAAGAGATGTATTTTCGATAAAATAAACCAATATTTTTATAACCATTTAAATATATAAAATTTATTTTAATATCTATTAAATGTGAAACAATTGTATTTGACTGAAAATGAACACAGTTTATTACACAAAACATGATGACCAACTAGGTTTCAATAATGTAAATAAGGCTCCCAATCATATCTCTATAAATCATATTTTCAACCAGTTTACTAGATTCATCCAATATTAGATTTTAATAATTACTTATAGGTGTGATTATTTCCTTTACATGATCCATTACAAAAAACCTGAAAATATCATTAGTATATTTACATTGAATTAGTAGAATCATACCTTTATTTTTGGAATTTTAAAACCACTAAAAAATTTATTTCTTCTATAAAACTCATTTTAAACTCTTTTATCATTAAATAATAAAATTAATTACAAATATATTCCTTAGTAGAGAGAAAAATAAAGTCACCGATATAATTTTGAATAATTAATAAATTATTTCGAATAGATTTTAAAAAAATAGAATTTTCCTTTTATATTTTAAAATAATTTTCTAAAAGAAATTGAGAAAACTATTTAGACGAATCTTAAGGGGATCATTTTAAACCATAAAGATCATTGGTTAACTTAAAAACAAGATTTGGAAATTATAAATCTTCAAAACTAGGAGGTTCTTTAACGAACACTTTTTTGGAAATAAAACCATTCAAAAAATCACATTTAACTTCCATTTGAAAAAAAATAAAATTTATATGGGTATATAATACCAATAGGATTTAATATATTAAATCCTAGTGATGAGTGAAAAGGTGTCACTATAATCAATGCCTTATTTTTTATTATAGCATTTTTCTATGAGTCTATTTTTTTTAGTGGTGTTACCTTTCTCATAAAATTTATTTATACAATACCAATTAGTATCAATAATGGGATGATCAAATAATCTTTAAAAAATACTCCAAATGTTATTCCTTTAAAATTGGAAGAACTTGAAATTTCACCTATGGCCATCGTTTTGAACGTGGCCATAGGCCCAAAAACCATGGAAATAGTATATGGCCATGGTTTTGAAAAATTATGGCTGATATTATCATGGAAGTAGGTCTTACCTACTTCCATGGTTAAAAATGTGGCACTACGCCTCTACTAACATGGTTAAAACTGTAGAGATATTATTTATAAGGTATAAAAAATCAATCACTCCCCCTAGTTCCCGACCCCCCCTTTCCCTCCCCCTTGCACCCCCACCCCACTGCTAATCCCCCACCCCTTCCACCCCATCCCCCTTGCCAGTCCCCCCTACCCCTACCAGTCCCCCCATCCCCTACCCTACCCCCTTCCCCTCCCCCCTGCGAGTCCCCCCTACCAGCCCCCCCCCCATTTATATTGTCTAAAAAAATTGGTTCCCCTAGTTCCCCACCCCCACTACCAGTTCCCCCCTTTCACCCCACTACCCTTTTATTCCCCCCCCCAACCCCTTTAACCCCCTCCCCACTGCCATTCCCACATGACCCTTCCAGTCCCCCCCCTCCCCCGCCCCTACCAGTCCCACCTGCCCCTACCCCACCCCCCCCCCCCTTTCCCTGCCCCTTGCACCCCCACCCCATGACCCCTCCCCCTGCCCCTGCCAATACCCCCCCCCCCCCCCTTCCCATGCCCCTCCCCCTTTCCATCCTCCCTGCACCCCCACCCCTAGAACCCCCTTACCCCTACCAGCCCCCCTGCCCCTGCCAATCCCCCTAGTTCCCCACCACCACTACCAGTTTCCCCTCCCGCCCCCTTGCCCTCCCCCTTGCACCCCCACCCCCTACCCCTTCCAGTCCCACCTACCCCTACCAGTCCCCACCCCCCTAGACCTCCCCCTTTCACCCCAACCTCCCCTTTCCCTCCCCCTTTCACCACACCCACCTGCAATTCCCCTTTCACCCCACCCATACTAGTCCCCCCACCACCCCACCCCACCCCTTGCATCCCCTCACCCCCTACCAGTACCCCCTTTCCATCCCCATTGGACCCCCACACCCTACCCCTGCCCCTACTAGTCCCACATACCCCTTCCACCCCACCCCCATATTGGAAATGAGACAATAAATCAACACACTAGTGAATAGTGAGTTAACCCATTCCCTTATTCGTTGTGATCTAATAAATTGATCTGATTGTGATGATCCAGTAACCTTTAAACCTCATATATGACGAGCTCAATGATTCAATCACCTTTCTATATACATGTATATTTCATAGTTCCCTATTATATGGATTTAAATTATTGATTTATTCAATAAAAAACCACTATGAAATTAACAAGTATGGTGTTCACCACACTGAGACAACATGTTATAAAAAACAAACTAGTGTTGTTAATAGTAAGGATTTCATGAATATGTTTTTAAAACCCCCAAGGATCAAATGTTTTCTTGATCAAGATCACCATGTCTCAAAATCAAGGCAATATACCAATTTTTAACATGGGGAGACATGCTAAAATAAGGAATATCACAATGCATCAATAACTGCAAAAAAATATTTTTTATTTCATCGTAACTAGCATGGAATCAAAAATATTGAATACAATATTTACCTTTTATGCTTGGATATTAGAAAGGTTCACATTATTCCCTGATTTTTAGGATAATGGTTCATATCTACCATCACCTTAGATATATTCTCATGCGAATCTCTCAAAAAAATTCAAATTTAGGTGCAGTTTTATCAAATAGATCACCAGATCAGATAAAAACTCACATAGAAAGGGACTCCAGATCGGTTATCAAAGTCTCTAACTTCATAAATGAATTGATAGTCATCTGTTCTAGTATCAAAGAAACACATTGTAATGGAATATCATTCTTGATCATGCAGTTAGAAATCTGTAAATCCATATTGAAGCTCAACATTTAGCATGTTACACCAACATCTTCAGTATTGGTAGATCACAAACAATAAGGTTATCCATAATGAATCATCAAATAATGTTTACCTATTTTATGATAACATAAAATATATGAAATGAAATAGATTTTGGTTGTAAAAAATGAAATAATTCATGGTTTTGAAAAAAAACTGACACCAAAATGAAAAATTTAGGGGGGAAATAGATTAAAAAAATAAAATAAAACATAAAATAGAAATAGGCTACATGTGATGGTGGAAAGTACTTAGGTATTATACCATAGGTGTTTCAAGTATTTGGTGTTGATGTAGTTGATTAGATGACTCTTATAGTTAGGAGTTCTTGGGTTTGGAATTAGGATTTTTATGTCTATTTTTCATGGTGACTAGGGATGGATAGATGTGTTCAGTCTCATCTTGATATTTTGATAGTGTTTTGTAGAAGAAACTAAGGTTTTAGTCGAGGTTAATCAATGTCATAACTAGAGACAAATCGGGAGCAAGCTATCATTTGGTGGGGAGGTTATAATGGCTTACGTACTCAAGTGAGGTAATTCGGGCATAATATTAAACTAAAAAGTTTTATTTAAACCTTTTGAGGTTTTATAGGTGTATTTGAACCTTTTTTATTTTTTAGAGGTGTTTTTATAGACTAAGAGTCAAGTTTTAATAATTTTTATAGGTCCCTAGGATAAAATTCTACATGATTTCAATGGTAATACCACATTCAAGGGAACCATGAAATGGTGTGTAGTTTCAAAATAATATATTTTTTCAGGCTCGTAAAGGACCATTCTACAGCCAAGGACATTACAACACTATGATAGTTTTCATAAGAATAAATTTTTCTAAAGTAAGGTTACATTGTTCATATGAAGGTGGATCACACCATGACCCATATTGTTGCTCCATAATGCCCTTTCCACATAGTGTGGTTTCACTATGAATGGAAGGATCATTTCCCAACATGGTCTAAGGTAGTGGAGTTAGGTTCTTGGGTTAGCACTAGTGGATATGTTTCATGGCATGACTCGAAGGGCTCTATCACAAGGTGGGTTTTATAGAGGCATTGTGTCATTAACCCTATGAGTCACACCACAATGTACATCTTATCCAATTTTTTAAATGTCAATTAATATGTTTAATTAATTAATCAAAATATGGTTTGACCTAATTTTCCTCTGAATAGCAGGTCATCTATCCCTAAATTCTATCTCTTTCCTTATCCTCATCCCAAGTGTAATCTTGAATTTGGATTGGGTGGATTTTAAACTTTCCAATCCATTATGTAAAAAAAACTATCTAAAAACACACTATGGAATAAGTATCCCAACTCAGATTTTTTGTGGTGTTAATAATAAGAAAAGGAATATTAATAATCAAATTATCTTTAAATGCGACAAACAAGATACTAATAATTGAGAAACAAACTCAGTGCTCATTTTTGTGGAAGAGGTCTAAAACCCTTATGTCACTATTAGAACCGCCCTTGGGAAAAATCACCCAAAATAGTTTTAAAGGGAAGTTATTTGTCATTACAGACATAAATACACCTTCAATATTCCAACCTCCAGCATAAAACTTTTATAGGGATCACTTGAGCCTATATCAACCCCATCCAAACATTTTATGGTTTCAAACTAAGATATACTAAAATAAAATTAGTCCAGGTAAAGAAACTTCTCTTCAAAACTCTACACCAAAGGTTTTTTGGTTCATACAGAAGACATCACCGTTGTTTATCCAAAATAACTAGATTAAATGCATTAATATCTTTCAACCCAAGTCTCCCACAATACCTCTCATGACACATAACCTTTCACTTATCCTATTATAGAGGTCTTCTACCTGGTTCTCCTCCCCACCAATAGTTGGAAATAAAATACATAAAAAATCACAAATGGATTTAGTAAAATTTGAATTCATCTTAGAAAAAAAATTGCACTATGTAGATTAAAATTCTCTTCCCCGCCTTATATAAAAGTTTACCTTTATATGTATAAATCTTATTAGCCACCCACTCCTTCAACCAGTGAAAATATTCCACATGTGACCAACATATAATAAGTTGAAATCCCATATATTTTTCATGATAAACATGAAAAAAACCTCCACAAACAAAACAAAACTAGAATGAAATAAGAAAATATTGGATATACAGATTTGATTCACTATTTAGTTAACCATTTTCTGCCCTCTTCTTATTTCTCATAATGATCTCTCCATTTACTACCCCCAAAAAAATGAACCTTGTTATCCAATTTCAACATATCCAGTTCACGATTATCCAAGATAACTCTCTGTATACCAGCAGTATTAAGATATTTTAGTAAAAGATGACCATTATATAATATCCAGATTTCAAAGGATCTGAGATTAATTTTATCTTCCAATAGAATTCATGTCGCAGGTGAAATAAATATTCAAGAACTGCAAGGAAAACAATAGTGTAAATCCATGAAAATCGTTTTTGAAAAATGAAAAATGGTATTTGAGGGTGAGCATACTTTTCTTGGGTGTACCAGCAAGGTCACCCCCCCCCCCACCCCCACTGCCCCCCCCCCCACCTGCCCCCACTACCTACCCCCCCCCCCCCCCCACCTCCACACTCCCCACCCCCCCCCCACCTCCACACTACTCCACCACCCTTCACCCCAACTACTTTTACACCCCCCCCCCCCAAACCCTCACTGCCCCCCACCCACCCTTCCATATCCAAGGTTATTTCATTCGTGAATATTTATATGCAACATTAAAAAAATTGAGGAGAGAAAATTAGAATAATTTCAAGATTTAAGAAGGAAGAATCCATGATTGTGTCACTATATTATGCATGTATTCATCCTTACGTAATGATATTACGGCATGCATCATGGATTGATAAAGGATGAAGATCGTATTATTTTTACATGTCCACGTGATATTATTACATATAGTTATGAGATGGTTATGAAGATATAGAGTAGGAAATTCTAGATCCAGTAATTCAAGGATATTTGAATCCAAAATATTCATGTGGTTTATTGAATGGTGAAAAAGAAGAAATTAGTGTTGTTATATTTGATATATATTCATGAAATTAGAAATGGAGACATGTGAATGTTTGAATCTATTATTCAATATAGAATAATTTATATAAACTATGTAAAAGAGTGATAAGACCCAAAACAAATGGTTATAAAAATATGAAGTGGGAATTTCTAGATCCATTAATTCTGTGAGATTTGAGTCCAAATTATTCATGTGGTTTAGTGAATGATAAAAAAGTGGTGTTTCTATATTTTATATATATTCATGTAGTTCTAAATATAGATAAGTGGAAGCTTGACATTATTATTCAAGAGGGAATAATCTCTATACACTATTTAAAGGAGTGATAAGACCCAAAATAGTTTCAATTCTGAAGAACCACTATGTGACAAATTTAAAAATAAGAGGAATATCTATTGTTATTTATGTTGAAAAAAAAGTAGAGAAAAAAAGTGGTGAGGGATAGAAAAAGAAGAAACAAAGTATTTCATGAAGTTTATAAGAATAAGATATATGTTTCTCTAGTTAACACTTGAAAGAAGGGGAGAGATGAAGCGTTATGTGTATTTTAGTTTATACAGTAAGGAATATAAAGAAGAAGTTATAGAATATCAGTTTGATAATATGAAGAAGAGTAGTTTTTATATAGTGATATGTATAAAAATAAAATAAGTTACTTTCTATTATGCAATGGAAGAATAAGAAGAAAGGAGTATTACATGAACAATAATGACGTTTTGTAAATTGGTGTTACAATATCTTGTTGTTACCCCTATATTTATTGTAATGGTATGAGATGTAACTAAGTGTGGGAAACACCAAATAAGTGTATAGTATACACACTATATACTATTAGGAGACTATCGTTTAAAGCTCATAGGTATTTACTAATTAGTTTTGTGACCTTAGGTGTTACCATATCACACTAAGGATTAGACTAATCATACTGAGAGGTGAACCTTATAAATTAACATTCCACTTATGTGTTTGTTTTTTAATATGATATAAGAAATAATATAGGAGGAAAGAGAGATAAAAATAACCACTCACCTAATAGTGATAGTGGTAAAAAAGAAAATGCATAAAAATTTAAAAGTATGAAAAAGGTAACTAAAAGTCACCAAAATTAATTCAACCCCTACTCGATGTGGCTCATATCCCAACCAGACCCCTTTAGTTAGTATTAGAGAAAAATTAACCTCTGATTGTATTCTCTAGATTTGAATTTGTTCTATTTTAAAGATTTTAAGGTTTTATTCCTAATCTATATTGAAGTTCAATTTTAGTAAAGATTTATCTATCTTAGATTTGAATTCTATTTCTACCAAGACTAAACAAAACAGGATAAAAACAAAAAAAATGATGAAGAAGTTATAGCTCTTGAAAAAATAAGAATAAAAATTAGTTTCAATATTATAGGATACTAAAGAAGCTATAACTATCTTAGAAAGTTAAGAAAGAGTGGTTGAGATAACTATCAAGGTGTTTGATAGTCCTACAACCTCTATTGATTAAAGGGATCCATGTGAAAAATGAGGTTAGTGAAGATTATTTCTCAAACTTTCCCAAAGAATATCCAAGAATATTTGGGATTGATTATACATTTTCTGATTAAGAGGATATATCTTTTGTAACATTAAAATATATACTGTATTGTTTTATCAAAGAAATTATTTCTTTTATTTGTAAAATTTTTGAAATTTCGTAGGAAGATATCACTCAGTTTGAAGGTGAGGAAAATAATTTAGAGATATATTTAAGATAAAGATCTCTAACTTGCATAAATATCTCTAAAAAATTTAATTTCAAAGATGATATGAATTAGGGTATTAAAGAAAGATACTCCAAATTTTAAGAAGAGTGCCTCAAAACCATCCATGAAAAGTATGATCTTAATGAAGAATTTGAGAATAAATTTGATGAATTTGAAGAATATATTTAAACCAATAATTATCAAATTGATGTCAAGGACAAAATAATCAAGGATTATGAAACTTTGTTAAATGGGAAGATAAAAATACTCGTGATGAAGAATTTGGAAAATTGGGAAAACACTATGAAAGTAAATTGTAACCAATTAAAGACCTAAAGAATTGTCTCAATATGAATTTTATAGAATTGAAAAAAAAATGGCCAATCTAAAAATGACACATATTATGTTTTCACAGTTAAAAATGAATAAATCTACTACCATAAATTGTTTTAATGAGGAAACTAGTGTTCAAAGGCTTCCATTATATTGAAATAAGATCATTGTGCCATCTAATGGTAATTCTCAAGTAGACCGAAATAAAAAGGTTTCATCCATACATTAATGTAATGATTTTTATAAATCAATTTTCATAGAAAGTGAAGGCTTTAAAATAAAATCTATAAAATTATGGTTGAATCAAAATGAAGATAATATTTACACCATGTCTATAGTGGATAGAGGAATGAGTGTGGAATCTTGTTCTATAAGAAGAACCCATCTAGTGATAAAAGAAACCCAAAAACAACATGCTATAAAATCTATAAATTCTAAACAACATGTTGTAAATAATAGAATATTTAGGTTTTTTGGAAAAATATTGTAGTGAAACGGGTTTGGGAATTTTTCATTGGACTTTCAGTACAATCTATCAATACTTTAAGAAGGATCAGGATAGAGAAAAATACACATCCATAGTTTGAAAAGAATCTATCTACATCAGACCAATTTGGAAAGCTTGAATAAATATATGATATTTTCAATGGTTGTGTTCACATAAGTGATTCATGTTCATATCAAACTTCTAAATTCTATAAATTTCAGAAATAAAAATTATATTACACAAAACACTTAGAAAAATATTAATAAATCCATAATATTAAATAGAAGCATAATAATTCCAGAATAGTAAATAGATAACATAATAGTAAACATATTAAACCATGAATAACAGAATACCATATTAATTATGAGAAATATATTGAAATATAAAGCATTAAATTCTAGTGAATAATAGTTGACCGAATACCAGTAAACAAATAGGAGCCTCAAAATAGTTGACAATAAACAGAAACTACTCTATTAAAGTCCTCTTATAATTGAAAACTCTTGAATCATAATGAATACTATAAACTAATCCAACAAAAATAATGGATCCACAAAATAGGTTAACAATAATAAAAATAGAAATAATAATGCAAATTGAAGCCACAAAACAGAATGAATTAAAGTTCTACGTCCAACACACCAAATGGAGGAGTAACAACCGAAGAAAGGTATGGAGGAGGGGAGGAAATCTTTGGCTAATTCACCGAATAGAGGAAGAATTCCCAAAGAAGGGTATGGAGGAAGGGAGGAACATGAGAGTGATGAAGGAACCCCAAATTGAGACGCGAGGGAGGAAAGGAGGAACCACGAAGGGAGAGACCGCAAATTGATAAGTCGTGTCGTGAATGAAGGAAATGTGGTGAGGGATAATAGAACCGAAGCCGGTGAAGAAAAACTAGAGAGAATTCATTGGTCAGGTGACAATCAAAAGAAATTCACGAGGAAGAGAATTTGGGTTTTGAGGGCGATTCTGCAAGTGAGAGAGGAAATCCAGGAGGGAGGAAGAATTTCTGTGGCTAAAGAAACTATTTTTTAATAACTGTGGTGGTATCATAGGATGTAGCCATAGTTTTTTAAACCATTCCTATATAAGTGTGGATGTATATTTAATTTCTAGTTGTTTGGTTTAACTAATTTTCCATCAAATGTAAAAACATCATTATTAATGGAATCATTAAATTTTAGGGGTTCTAGGTGTGAAATGAAATAATGATCTTCAACCTCATTTAAAATTGACCTTTTAGTATGAGTACCAACCTTTAAATCAATGATAATATTTTATAAGGGATGTTATTTTGATTTCATGAATGTATTCGGTAAAATAATAGATGGTTATTATTGAACAAATTTAATTTCTTTATAAGTGGGTGTAATATCCCAACCCGGGTGCCACACATTGGCGCATCGAGCTGGAAAACCACATGACCTTAGGTGCACCTCACCATATTTCAAAGGCTGCTGACTAGCAGCGAGGGTCTAATTTCAAAAATGGGGAGAATATTCCCTCTTTTATCATAGTAATACACCAATGGAAAATAATAAACATTAACTTAATAATAACTAACAATAAAAATAATAGTACCAAGATCACAAGATGGCCAAAAATGGATTTACAATATCAAGACTGAACTGTAATTATTCCATGATAAAGTACATTTCAAGTGTCAAAATGAAAACAAAAAAGAAAATATACTAACAACTCCAAAGCGGATCTCAAACCAAATCTGGTTCCCTTATCCATGATCTATCCTAAATTTGACATCTAACATATAGCCTTTTCATTATCCTATCCTACAAACATGAAATCTACTCAGGTACCAATCAGGCATCCTGGGTAGGGTGTGAGTATAACTCAATATCCCACCACCAATGGTGTCAAAAACAATATCTAGTTAATAATAATGTATGGATTTGTATAAATAAATAAGTATGGTTCATAAGTAAATAGTTATCAAATTATCCTTTATTATTTATTTAACCACATAAACAATTGGGTTCTCGAGGACACTAGTACCTCAATACCTGCTTCAGCCCGCACTGGGTCTGAACCATGCCACATATTCAATTCATATTTCATTATAACACATGGGATTACATAATACATGTCATTTCAATTCATTATGATAGCCACATGAAATTATAGTCCAATGCTAATTGTTTGGGTGTATAATTCCATGTATTTCACCTTGTGAGTATTTGGATAATTAGTCCCTATCTCACACCTCATGGGTATTTGGAGCATCATTCCCTGACCCATAAAATTTGACATGCATACTTTGGGTGAAGAATTCCATGTCTAAAACCCTATGAGTATTTTGAGAATTAGTTCCCATATCACACCTCATTTATCAATCATTCACACATATCACATTATCACATGCATCTCAATATCACATGTTTTTATATTATCACATCAACCAATATTAATCAAAATTAATCATCTTATCTCAATTAACCACCAAAATCTTCCATTAATTAATTCATAAATTAGTTAATCCAAGTCCATTAATTAATTCAATAGTTAATTTATCACATCAATTTATTTAAATTAACTTAATAAATAATTAATAAAATTTATCCCATTAATTTATTCAACGATTAATTAATTTCCAAAATCCACAATTTCAATATCTCGATAATTAATTCATCAATTAATTATCCCAATTTCACAATACTAATAACTTGATTATTAATTTAATAATTAATTATCTCTATTATAAAATTACATTATTCAATCAAATATCTAATCCCTAGATTAATTAATTGACTGCACTAATTAATTGAATTAAAGAGTTTAAAATTTCTAAAAGAACTTTAATAATTCTATGATTACATACACATAATTTAAATAATGACTATTATATTTGAATAATATACCACCTACCTCAAATTGTTGATGAGCGATCACCCAGTGGAAATACCAAATTTTAGCAGAGTAACAATGCTGAATGAGATACGGATCTAAAACCAAAACCAAGATCGAATAAATTAAACTCTCTTAAATATAGATATAGATCTAAAACACTAGATATAGATCAAAAAAATAGGTCAATATCTAAAAAAATAGAGAATAACTTCCCTTAAATAAAGAGAGAAGAACATGAAGAGAATGGGAAAACAACTATAATGATATCCTCTTATCAGGAGAGGTGAAGATCTTTAATTCCGGATTTGAACCATGATGAATAGAGTTCAGAATATCTCAGAATCTATTTAGGAGTCTCTTAAATCATGAAATAATTTTATGGGTTGATATAGTGATTTTTTTGGATTAAAATGGGGGCTCAGGAAATTTTCAAACTAATTTTCTGGTGAATTAAAAAATCACACATGGTTTATTGAGAAGAGGCGCACTGTTTCCAGAGACATCTCCATAAAAGGTCAAGATATTATAATATCACCATATTATAATATCTTTTCCACACACTACACTCCAATGAATTTCTAAGATTCTGAATCAAAAATATTGAGCCACTGAGCCCACATATTGGTTTCTCTTTCCCATGTCTCCTCTTGCACACACCCATATTGACATAACACTCTAACAATCAGCATAGGATTTCCCCACAATATTTTCTCATTGTGATTCAAAAAATGTATTGGATGCTCTTAAATGGATGCATTGGTCTCAAACTCAACATAATTCACCTTGATCACATGAGAGGATTCAGGGTGACACCACCATAGTTGTGATACATGGAAGTCATCGTGTATATCACGGTATCTATGTTGATGATCCAATAAGTATGCCACCAGACCTATTCTTTCCACAACCTCAAACGATTCAATGAAACTAGGAAAAACCATTCTATTCTTTTGTATCATATGGTGAACCAGCCTCGAAAACACCTGAAGGAATACATGATCACCCTATGTAAACTCGATGGGTTAATTAATTCTATCAACATATGACTTCTTTCTACTCTAATCCATATTTATATGTTTCTAAATCAAATGAAACTAATCTCATATCTCTTACATGAGACTTAGTCCCAATAACTCTAACTAACCTCCCTCCATCCAGTATAGAGGTGATCTTCATGGCATACCATAAGTATCCTCGTATGGTGACATCTGTATCATTTCTTGATAATTTTTTTCATAGGAAAACTCTTCCAAATCTAGGTGATTCCCCCAAGACCTACCAAATTTAAGGACACAAGCTAGTTGCTTATCCTCCATCACCTGTATAGTATAATCTAAATTCCATCTGTCTATGGGTAAAAAGATATACCTAATAAAACCATTATACAAATTTCCTTTTGTACACCCAACCAAAATAATGATGTAAATTGTGAGTCACAATTTGAAAATATATTCTTTAGAACATTATACAGATGGAATATAGTCCAAATGTACAAATATCACAACTACTCCACTAAGAAGGTCACCTTTATAGGCAATAAATGTGCTACCTTTGTTAAACGGTCCATAATCACCTAAATATCATCATTCTTCAGAGGAATCCTCAAGAGACCCTCCATAAGTTCTATGGTCACGTCATCCCGCTTTCACTACGGAATGGGTAATGGATATAGAAATACTCCAGGCCATTGATGCTCATCCTTCACAAACTAATAGGTGTATCCTCATATCACAAACCTCCCTATCTCCTTTTTTATGTTTGGACACCAAAACTATTTTTGAACATCACGGTATATTTTTGTAACACCTGAATATACCACCCACTTCAAGGAATTAAATTTACACATCAACTCCCCTCACTTGCTCATAGGCACAAAAAATTAGTTCTTGAAAAAGATGATCTCATCCACATCTATGCTCCAAAATTATGGTGACACCCCACCATTAATACTTTCTATCAAGGTAAAATACTCCAGATTCTCATAATTCATGTCTCTAATATGACTCAAATATAACAGTCATATTCTTCTAACTCTCCTGAACCACCACATGCATTTTAGCTATCAATATCATCATCTTCCACTCATAAATAGACTCATGAACCGCTTGATTTTGATTTTTCCTACTCAAAGCATTAGACACACTTTTTCTCTTCACGGGAGTATATTCCAGCTCAAAATTAAATGACTACATATACTCAATCGATCTCTATTATTGAAGATTCAAATCTCATTGAAAAAAGTTATATTTCAAGCTCTTGTGATCCATATACACTGTAAACGTCTCACCCAATATGTAATGATTCCAACACTTCAAAGCATAAATCAATACTACTAACTCACGGAAATATATAGGGAAGTTCAATTCATGTGGACTCAACTATTATGAAACATACACCACAACTCAATATACCTGCATTAACATATCCTTGATTTTGATCCTAGAAGCTTCTCAACACACCATATACTTCTCACCTAGCTAGGGTAGGATCAAGATTAGTTCTGATGTCATGTGATTCTTCAGATCCTAGAAGGAATTCACACATGCTTCTGACCATTCAAACCTTATACCTTTTTTGGGTAATCCTATAAAAATAATTTCCAATTAAGAAAATTTCTGAAAGAATCTTCAATAATATCCATCCTACCCCAGAAAGCTAAAGATATCAAAAAATTTCTTGGGATTCTCCCAAGATACAACTTCTTGTACTTTCTCTGGGTCCACTAACACACCCTCCTCTGAGATTATGTAACCAAAGAATTTTACATGATCAATCCAAAAATGACACTTACATAGCTTGGTATATAGTTGATTCTCTCTCAGGATGATGTCAAGTAGTTGGGCATGATCTTCATGAGTCTTCAATTACACCAATATGGCATCAAAAAATATTACAATAAACTAATCTATGTTATTGTTGAATATTATGTTCATACAGGCCATAAAAATTGTTAGTGCATTCATCAACCCAAATGGTGTTACAAAAAACTCATAAAGGTCATACTTGCTATTGAAATTATTCATTGGTATGTCAAAAGTTAAAACTCTCAACTAATGATTCCCTAATCTCAATTCAATATTTGAGAATACCCAATATCCTCTCAACTAGTAAAATAGATCTTCAATATGTGAAATAGGATACCAGTTCTTCGTAGTCATTTCTTTCAAATTCCATTAATAAACACACAAGCATAGAGTCTCTTCATCCTTCTTTGCAAAAAACACTGGTGAACCCCATGGATATGTACTTAGGGAGATAAATCCCTTATACTCTAACACCTCCAACTGAGTCTTGATCTCTTGGATCTCTATAGGTTCCATTCTATATGGTGTAATAGAAACTGGCTCAATCCAATGCATTTTCTCAATTGTAAATTCCACATCCCCCTCAGGTGACATCCCTGAGAATTCTTTTTGGAAAAAATATTGAAAATGATCCACTACTAGTGGAAAGACATCATGATTTATACCTCCTTTATCTAGTAATACAATTTCAATGTAGGATATGAGATTTCTTAGTTTCTAATTAATTGGCCCTACTCAACCTGTCGAGATATACCACTCCCCATGATGAATATAGTTTTCACCCTTGGGAGACATAAAATTCACTCTCTTGTGGTTACAATCTATGTGGGATCGGTATGTGACTAGCAAGTTTATACCAAAAATAAATTCCAATCCTAAAATATCGAGGATATAAATATCCCATAGAAAATGATACTCCTCAATCTCGAGAGAACATCACTTTCACAAGTAGATGTCCTTAGATCGTACTCCCAATGGTGTATCTTTCGTCAAAACACCAATCATGAACTCCACCTCTAGGATCAAACCATTCACAAGTTATGTAGAAATAAAGGAATGAGAGTAACCATTATCAAATAAGGAACTAAATAATATAGAAGCTACAAGAACAGTATTTCTCACTATCAATGGTCTTGCCTCACTATCCACAAGTTTAGGCTACACCGTGTGCAAATGTATTTTCCCTCTCCTCTATGATGAAGTCTGGCTCCTCTGAGAAGCACCAATCTATTGATATGGGTGATATTTCCCACAATCACAATTTCCACCTTATATACCACTATGTCTATTATAACTCTAGATTTCGGACTGATATGGTAGAGAAGATACCCTTCCGACACCATGGTTCTATCTAGATCCTCCATCACTACCTGTATATTGATGGTTTTTAAAGAACCTCTATAGATGACCCATCTTGTCACAAACTTGGAACTCCACTGGTGGTTGGAAAATTTTTTATGAAAGTTCCCCGACCTACCACATTGGTAGTAAAATAATTGGTTAATATCCATTGTATCTAATCTATCTTTCTACCACTCTTCTTTCCACTAATCTAGATAATGTTTTCATAATGATGATTTATTCTCTCATAAGTCACACCTCCTAAATATCCAATAGAAACCACCTTTCTGCCACTAGAAACCTTCTTTGGTTTCCCCTCAGTAATTTGATCTTGATTAACATCTTATTAAAACTTCATCATCCTGGATATATTCTCTTGTGACTTAATTTCACACTTAATTTTATCCTGAATTTTTTTTACGTTTCCTCATCTACTTCCAACACAGGAGAAAAGAACTAGAAATCTATAAAACATTCTGTATAGTCCACCATTGACATAATCCCATGAGTCAATCTTGTGAAATTATCATCTCTCTCATTTCTAAGTGTCTCATGGTAAAATTGCTCCAAGAAATTCTTATGAAATCCCTTCCAGTCTATAGACTAAGGTTGAGCATCCCATGTTTGGATATCCCACCAATGCTTCAGTTGTCCACATAACATATAGCCATCCAATTTGAATCTCTTCTTAGTAGGAGTCTCCAAGTGGTTAAGTATAGTCTGGATAGAAAAAATCCAGAACTTAGCTCCCTTGGGTGCACCCTCTTTGGTAAACGGCAGAGGGTTTTGAAACTGGAACATCGTTTTCAAATAATATATACGTCTTGCAACCTGACCTGGTTCTCTTTCCATAAACTACATGAATAGAGAAAAATTCTCTTGGAACTATTATCTGACTTCCACAATGGGAACTATCGGTGCCTAAGGTTACACCACTAGAGGATAATCCCTATACATGCCCTCCTTTTTTCCCCTCAGCAATCATCTTCGTGGAGGCATATATCTAGAATTCCAAACATGCACCTTAGGACTTAGTTCACAAAATTAACATGGTTATGAAAGAGGGAAACATAATAAGGCACAACAATTTATTTCCCCAAACCTCACTACCCAGTCAAAACCAATGCGATATCACTAACCTTAACTAACCTACACCTAGGTCCTGATTAACAAGGGTAAACACATTATCATTAATCATGTTTCTCATTTAGAAACCTAATTATTCACATTTTTCATCATTTTTATCACTTTAAATTTTATATTAGGCACCATTTTCAATTGAATTTCACAAACAATTAAAATAGTTCAAATTCAAAAACTTACCCAAAACCTATTTTCCCATGTGTGCCTAAAATTATGCATGTGAAAAAAAATCCTAAGTTCCTAGAATGTTGTTTTCATAATCAACACTCATGCCTTACCATACCATGATTCAAATATCAAAAACAAATATATATAAAACAATAATCACATCACACCCAAGTGCATCACCCAAGGTGAAATAATATTCAAGTGTGATGAAAAATAGAAATAACAATAATCTCACTCTGCGTACTTGGGTTTTTTCTTTTTATATGAGTTTAAAACTCCCATGTAAAAGCTCATTCCTAAGGCCCAACTACTCCTGATATCCTATCTACCTTTCCCAAATAGTAATATAAAAGAAAAAAAGAAACTACGCTATGTAATCTATACGGTTACCGATTAGGAAGCCTAAGTAGGGTGTGACTACAACTCAGTAGGCCACCAAAAACAGCATCTAAAACAATAGCCAGTCAATAACAGGGTATGAAAGTGAGTAAATAAATAAGTATAATATGTAACTAAATAGTTATCAAATTATCATTTTTTTCATTATTTAACCACATAAACCACCAAGTTCCTGAGGACACCTATTCCACAATACCTGCTTCGACCTATGTCAGGTTCAAACCATGTCACATATTCAATTCACATTTCATTATAACACATGGTATTATAGTATCCATTCCATTTCCATTCCTTATTATGGACACTTGTAACCATAGTAAAATTCCAATGTTTTGGGTGTAGAATGCCATGTCAAGCACCCCGTGAGTATTTGGGGCATCAGTCCATGTCTCACACCTCATGGTTATTTAGAGCATCAGTTCATGTCCCATACAATTCAACAGGCATACATTTGGTGAAGAACTCCATGTCTAAACCTAATGAGTATTTGTAGCATCAGTCTCTATCTCACACCCCATTTATCAATCATTGACACATATCACAACATATCACATTATCACATGCATCTCAATATCACATTTTTTTCATATTATCACATCAACCAAGATTAATCACTATTAATTCCCTTATCTAAATTAACGACCAAAATATTGCATTAATTAATTCAAAAGTTAATAAATTAAAGTTCATTAATTAATTCAATAATTAATTAATCACATCAGTTTCCTTTAATTAATTAAAAAAAATTATTTAATCACCTTTATCCCATTAATTAATTGAACATTTAATTAATTCCAAAAATATACATGTTCAATATTTGTATAATTAATTCAACAATTAATTATTCTCAATTCACAATCACAATATCTCAGAAATTAATTCATCAATTAATTATACCATTTTGAAATCCCAATAACTCAATAATTTACATAATAATTAATTATCCTTATTCCAAAATCACATTATTAAATCAAATCCCCAATCCATTAATTAATGAATTGACCACATTAATTAATTTAATTTAGGTGTTTCCAATTGTTAAACGAACATTAAAAATTCTATAGTTACATATATGTAATTGAAATCATGACTGTGGGATTTGAATAATAGATCAACTTCCTAGATTCATTGATGAGGGATTTCCTAGTGTAAATCCTCAATTTTAGTAGAGTAATGACATAGAATGAGATCTGGATCTAAAACCTCAATCAATATCAAATAAATAAGAATATATTAAGTATAGATCTAGATCTACAACTATAGATCTAGATCCAAAAAACTCAGTCTAGATCTAACCAAAATAAAGAATAACATCCCTTAGATAAATAGAGAAGAATAAGAAAACAACTAGAATGAGAACCTCTTATCGGGAGGGGTTCATATCTTCAATCTGGAATTCAAACAACAATTAACAGAGGTCTGAATACCTTGGAATCTTTCTAGGAGGCTCCAAAATCGCGAAATAATGTTATAGTTTCAGATAGGGCCGATTTGGGATTAAAATGGGGGAAAATGGAATTTTTATACTAATTTTTGGGTGAATTAAAAATTCATGGAAAGTTTTCTGGGTAGAGGCACATGGTTTCCTCTAGATTTTCACCTTAACCATGTGTTTATTCTAGGGGTACATGGTTTCTCCTTTTTTTTTGAAAGGTCTAACAAACCATGCACCATCCGTGAAAATCCTCTTTGTATAGGGTTTCACGATTTTCTAGGCTAAGGCACATGGTTTGGGAAAGTCATATGACAACCGTGCATTTCCCTCTTTCCTCCCAAAATTCTCAAATTTCTCTTAAACACTCCCCAATGTAAAACCCAAACAAAGTATGATAAAAAAACTAGAAAATAATAACTGAAATCATGCTCGATAAATCTCTAAAAAAGTCTGGATATTACATTAGGTTGATTATTTATGGTCAAATTTTCTTTTCCAGCCTCAAAATTGTCAATTTGGGTGTGAGGTTTAGGTAAATTCTCATAAAATTTGAAATGAATTGAATATTATAAGATCTTGGTCCTTTTATTAAAGACTTGGTAGGAATTTCTTGAGTAATAGTACCCATGAAAAATACCTTCATCAGATTTGGGGATAAAATTTCAATGGTTTTATGTGGTGTTAATAATATATCTTTTATATACAAACACATTAAAAATTCAACTATTATAATTTTATTTTTCTAATGTTTATAGGGTGTATTTTTATGGGTTTTATGAGAACACGGTTCAAGGTACAAAAAGTGGTATTGATCACCTCAACCCAAAAATATTGGGGAGTTTAAATTCATTTATCAAATTTATTTCAACCACTTGAAGAGTTCAATTAAATATCTCAATAACCCCATTTTTTTAGAGTCCTTAGAGTAGAAAAATAAGTATTATAAACTTTAAGTATAAATATCATCAAAGTATTTTTTAGAAAAATCTCCCCCATGATCACAATGAATGGATATGATCTTATAACCTTTTTCATTATTGAAATTTTTTGGAATATTTAATAAATAATTTATCAACATAATTTTTATGTGAAAAATTATAAAACCATATAAATATTATATAATCATAAATATTTACCAAATTATAATATTTACCTCTTATACATGCAACTTGTGTTGGCCCAAAAAGATCAATATGAATAATATCAAGGGTCATAGATGTGGATACTTATTTTTTAGATTTAAAGTATTTTTTGTGTTACTTTCAATTTTTGAAAGGTTCATAATGTTATTTTTTAAATGAAATTTAAGTAAATATCATACTAGTTAGCTACAGTTGAGTTTGAAAAGTGTGTGACTACTATAGTTACCATGGAACCAGTACCAAATCCATGTATCACTATCCTGTACACTTAAAATTATAATATTTGTACAATAAATATATTTTAAATTAATAACTTTAATGTTCTTAAAATGAGAAACTTAAAAATAAAATATTTCATTCAGAATAAAAAACATTACAAAAATAATTTTCAAAAGATAGTTTAAAAATATTATCACATAATTTATTAATACTTATCAAATTATATTTTAAACCATTAACATATAAAACATCATTAATAAAATAAAAATTTGAAAAATTCAATAGTACCTTTGATGATGATCTTACTCCTTGAGCTATCACTAATGGGTACATAGCCTCCATTAATTTTTTCAAGATGATTGAACTAGGAGTAGTCATTGCACATGTGTCTTAAGCACCCACAATACATGTATTATTTGGTTCCTTGGGATTTTTTCTTGAGATATTTTTCCTACAAATTTATCAATAAAAAAATTAATTTGGTACCTGAATTTTGGGTACACATGTGTTAGCTAAAAGATATTTTAGAATCCATACTTTTATAGAAAAATATTTTATATATGAATTATTAAAAAAGTATTATAATGGATATTAATTGACTTAGGTCTTCCATAATGATCATTTTTACAATCATATTTTTAAATTGGATGCCTGATTTTTATAAAATAATTGTAATATTTTTCTTAAGATTATCCTATATCAAAATTAGTATTATTTTTTCAGGTTCTTGATTGATTGGAAAACAAAATCATAAATGATTTTTGATATGTTTTTGTGAACCAAGAATTTTATTTATGCTTTACTATCCTAGGGTGAAATTAAAAAGATAATTTTTAAGATCTTTAATTATTGGTTCCAATTTTTTAACATTGGGTTGTTCTTTTCATTTAAAATATAATTTGTCATTTTCTTTAAAAATTTTATTCTTTTTCAAAAACTGCTTTTTATATTTACCTTTGTGTTATTTGAATATTTTGGTAAGTTTGAAAATTTGATTTTCTAACTATTTATAATATAATTAGCAAGAAGAATAATAAGAGGTGGATAAATTAGTATTGGAAAAGGTATTATAGTTAACTTTATCACATACATAAATGTTTTCCAGGTGACATTTGGCACTATTATCACTTGGTTCAAAATAGGAGTGGGAATTATCACTTATAATCCAAGTAGAATATTTGAGATCTTTTATGATTTTCTTCCTAGCCTTTTTTGATCAAGTGTAAATATGACATGATGTTCCCCGTTTTATTGAAATGATAAAAAGTTACCCAGGATTCTTTCTATTGATTATCCTTTTTCTCTTGGTGGAAGGATATATTTCTCTTCATGAAGTTGTTTAATTTATTGGATTGATGGTCCATGGTAATATCACTTCTTTAAGTTTCATCATCTATTTATTTAAAATAAATGTTTTCCTTATACATCACTTTATTTCATTATTTTTTATCCTATCACTTCTCAGTGATATCATAGGTCATCATAGATCAAATAAGTTCTTAAATGAGTAATTTCTGAATATATTTTTCTTCTTGAATCACTATTACCATGGGTTCCAAAGAACTTGGAAAAACCCAATGTATTTCATTTACAAGAATTTATTTAGAAATATTATCACTAAAATATTTTATTTCATTTATTATGTTAATAAAGTAAGTAAAAATACTATAAATTTATTCATTTGAATATATAATTAAACATTAAAAATATTTTATATTGATGTAAAGTTTAGTATCTTTATCTATATTTTTTCCTTCACTAGTAACTTTGAATAATTTCTAAATTTCATGGGCAGTTTTACAAGTGGAAAAAATTAAATTATCTTCAATATAAACTATAATTAAGAACATGTTTGGATATTTTATCTAGTTCAAAATCAATAATGTTATTAAGAGTCCATTTTTATTATGATTCTTTAGTAGGTGTATAAAAAGAAATGAAAATTTGCTAAACAGAATAAATTTTGATTCCATGAAAATTTGACATATGGGTTTTAAAATTATTATAGTATGTTCTATAAAATAAATGTGTAAGACCCATTGAGTTTCCTTTTGGAACACCTTGGGTGTTAGAGGTAGAATCCAGTTTTAAAGGACCATTTCTTAAAATTGATAAATATTTTTAAAAAAATTTCAGAACAAGGTGTAATTTTTTTGAAAATAAGTTCTAAACAATATTTTTAAAACAAGGTCTCTTTTGATATTAATTATTGGTTGGAGTAAGATTGAAAATTAGGTTTAATTTCCTATAAAAAATAAAAAATAATAATGTGATGCAAATATTCAATTGAGTGATAAAATAAAATAATCAATGCCAGAGAAATATAATAGATAAGTGTATTTGTTATTAAAAACTATAAGTATAGAGGAAACAAAATATTATTTAAGTGATATATTAATTTAAATTAAGTTAAGTGATAAAATATTAAATTATTTATATCATTAATGTTTAAATTATTAATTAAATTAAATATATTAAAGATACGTAGAAAGTAATTAAAGGGATAAGGAACACAATTTGTTAGGAAGTTCAGAAATAAAATAATTATGAGCCCATACATATCCCACCGCAATTGATTGGGGGTTTGTGATTTAATAGACCTTTACATTAATTTTATCCAAGAAACCATAAAATAACATAAACCCATAACATTATATGTAGCCTAAATACCCAAAAAAGGGCCTTTGTTTTAGAAATTTTCCAAGAACCTAAATAGAAAAATATCATTTTTTTAGTTTACCTAGAACACAAAATGAGAGAGGGAGAAGAGGTTTTATTAGGCACAAACCCTTTTATGAAAAGATCTCAATTATCCAAAAATATAAAGAATATTTAATTTAGAGAATGTGAGATAGAGTGATGGAGATCAAATAATTAGAAGAAGTAAATATATAGATATCTCGAGAGGATGAATAATGGAATAAATTTTTTTGTTGAAATTGGTTTCTAATTTATACGGATCATTATTGTTTACAATTATTCAGAATCATTTCTTACCATTTCTCTAAAGGGTGGTATTTATAGACTTCATTGATCCAAAGGTCATGTTTTAGGTGTAATAGGGTTAATGGATTTGTTGAAGACTATCTTTGGTGTGTATTTTGTCTTTCTGGATCGACACCACTAATTTTATACCCAATGATACTGGATAGCCATTGGTCTTTCTATATGATTCCTATCTATTGTAAATTAAAATGGTTTTTTAGTGAGATCAACCTGATATCTAGTAAGCTAGATGGAGTTTTTCTACTTCTATCTACAACTATTAGCATGTCGGTGACACTCCACCAGGTAGTCAGTGGACTTCCAGTAGCTATAGTGCGTCTTTTTAGTTACATCTCTTGGTCAGTGACACTCCACTAGGTACTTAATGGTGACAACTTCTATGAGATATTATTTTGGTCTTATTCATTCAATGTCAAGACATTTTTTGTTCCATTGATATAATATCCTCATGATAAAAAATTAAATATTTAAATATAATGAAATGTAAGGGTTAGATCATTAATAGATGTTTGTAATCATTTAAAACACATCTAAGAGAGTGAGGTACAATAAGGTTGTCCTAAAAGTGATCATGGGGAGCTAGTTCATAAAGTAAAGAATATGTGAATCACTTAAGCGAAGGTGATTCATGAAAGAGTTATTTCATAGAAGAACCTACATGGATGATATGAGTTAGAGACTTATGTAAATAGAAATTAATTAAGTAGAAGTTTATTAAGGATTACTTCACAAAGGGGGTTGTCCAAGAAGGGTGATTCACAAAGTTTGTAGTTCATAAAGGATTATTTCATGAAGTACGGTTTGTGAAGGAGTAATTCAAAAATATAATTTCATTAAGTAATTACCTGTGAAGAAAATTTTATATTTTAAAGAGTAATTAATCCTATTATAATTTCATGACAAACCTATGACAGTGTAAATCAAATTAGAGATGATATAGATTATCTAAAGATTTATATGGAGGAGAAGTGATTACCTTTCATTCAAGAGAGTAGTGAGTTCTTATAATTGTGAATGTTTGTAAACCAAGGGGATAATGAATATTCTATGGAAATTTTAAGAGAAATGTGATTTATTAATTCTGGTACATCATCACATGGTTATTTTATACTCCTTGTATTATCTTGGTTTAAATTAACCAACTAAAATTTTTTTTGTCTCTTGTATGATTTTCATTTCATCTTATATTGTTATGTGATAAATATATAATATTGTTTTATTTAACGATGAAATGATATCACAAAGGGGAATTATTTTAATATGTCATACCATAATTTCCTCCCAGGATATTTAACATAATGGGGCTAACAAGAAGTATCAGAGTTGGGTTAAATTCAGTAGAGTTATCTCTAAGTGGGATCCATGGTAAAATTTAATCATAAAGGGATTCTGGTTTTTTTTTTGAAATAATTTTCAACTATATAATATTTTGGTGTTACCTTTCTTGTTTTCATTGGGATTGGATTTTTATACAACTTTTATTCATGTAATTTTGGTTAGTATAGGTACAAGATCTTTATCATAAAGGGACCACATAGAATAGGATATCAATGCTAAAAGAATCAATTCTGTAGTGGGATCTTTATCCAACATAATCTACAAAATGGTTATTTGGTAAAAATCTGTATATTACATGTTGGGAAAACATATTAAGATTTAAAACTGAAACTCATAAGTATGAAAAACTAAGTTTAAGGTTCTGTGTGGAAATTATTTGGACTTTATTATGTACCCTAATGAATTTTTTGATACATTATTTGATTAGGTAAATGTTATAGTGAAGGATATGTATGGGCTCAAAGAAACCCTTGATGATGTAAAGATCATAAAGATAATATTGAGAACATTTCCACCTCATTTTTATCCTAATCTATTTATATCAGAGGACAAATTTGATTCCATATAAGTCATAGGTATTTATAGTTTGGATCTTGGTTTATCTATTTTTAGGTTCTTGAAGCTTTTGTAATAAAAATTTCAAGAATATTAAGTTTCATTGGGAAACAGGACATGTTCATGGTTTGGGATCATGGTTAGTAGTAACCATGTGGTAACCATGTGATATATCTCTATTGGTTCAAGTAATGGATTTTTTAGTTTTGATAAAACCATAAGCGTCTCCATAAAAAACCTTGTAGATGTTTGGGTTTGGGTTCAATGGCTTGAAAAAAAATCATACCATGTTACTATTTTCAATAAACCATGCAACTTGGTTTTCATAGGATAGTTCCTACCACATGGTTAGCATTGTGTTTTACTAACCATGTGACCTAACCATGTGATCTGATATGAACCGCTTAAAATGGAAAATTACATTGATACCCTTGGCCATTTTTAACTCTAATCACCACTTAATCCCTCGTTAGATAGTGCCACTCCCTACATGATTCCCTAGAGTACTCTCTACTTGATTCATTGTAAATCCTCAGTCAATTTGGGTGGATATATTAAAAGTATGATCAATTTTCTTCTCATTTTCCCATCTTTTCTTTAATTATCTCTTGATATCTCTTCCTCTTATCACTTGGAACCCTAATAGGCTATGATTTATGGATATAGAGGGTTTTATAGGGAATTTATGGTGTTTAACCCAAATCTAGTCTTGTGAGGACTAAATCCATTATTTTTATATCACCAATTTTGGAGGGAATGAGGTTTACTTTATTCATTAAGTAAGTGTATTTATCTTATAGTTTATACCTTGGTATTCTTATGTTATTATGATATCATCATTTGGTTTTGATTAATGAAATTGAATATTGATATTGGTCTCGATCTTTGGTTGTAATAGAAAGTGTTTTCAAAATGGTTTTTCTTCGAAAATTTGATTTTACGCACATGATGTTTTTTATAAAATGCCTCAAATGTGTTTTTGAATTGGAAATTGGGTTTCAGTATCGAATATATATGGAATCATTAAAAAAAATTATGAAATGTGGTATTTATTTCTTAAAACATAAATATAGTATATAACACATTGGGATACCTTGTGTATGGGTAAAAACTAAACATATGAAAACCTTAGTTGAGTAAGCTAGCACTTGGGTAGTTTCCCATGATTGTGTAGTTTCTAATGGGTAACCTCACTAGGGGACCGAAGTTCCTTGGATTTTTTATTCCCTTATGCCAATTATTGTTCCTTTATGGGTCTTAGTTGTGTATAACCTTGTTTTATGGATAACCCTTTGGTGATTTGAGGATATATTATGCGAATGTTTATTTTCTATTATTATTTTCCCACATGATATATATATTGATGAATGAAACCAGTTTCATTCACCTAATTATGCCTAATGAAAATAGATTATATCATATTTCTTTGATTAATATATTTTGGAATTTTTTTAAAGGAAATAAAAGGATAATTTTATATGGAAAAATTATTTATTTTAAAAAAATTAGAAATATGTTCTATACAAGAACTAATTAATTCATGTGGATAGACATTGTATAGATTCTTTGGTGGTATCTTGTTGATCATTTGTGCTCATATAGAGACCCATACATTTCATACACAATTATTAAATAATTTTAGATGAAAATTCAATATATTTTATAATAATACATTTCTGAGGACCGTAGATGTTTAGTGTCATTGGGAGCTTGGATATGTAAACAACTGGTACAAAAATGATCTATAACATTTTTTATTATGTACTTCATAACTATCCCTCTTATTAGAAATATCATACTTAGAAAATATATTCTTAACCAAGGGAAGGGAAACATATGAAAGGGTGATATTAGATGCTCATTAAGGGTAAACATAAGAGATATCAATCAATGATCATAAGTGAGTATAAGATAAGTATAAGGGTTTGAGGACATGGATAATAATAACAATTATCAAACTTAAAAATTCAATGATATTTAATCATAAAACATGTAGTAAGGTTTTTTCAAACTAATCAAATAAGACATAATAGTGAAAAATCGTCAATAATCAATGATGATCTTTGAGAACATTTCAAAAGAACAAAACATAAGTTTGTGGCATAAACATAAGAATAGAAAATAGTTTCCTTATTCAAGTATAACTTACAAGATTATAATATTATATTGTATTCACTACCTATTCCAACATTTCATTATTCAAGGTTGATTCCAATGACTATCTCCTTAGAAAAAGTCCCTTATAGAACTGGGTTCCCTCCCAATTACAGTCCTTATTATCTCATGAGATATTGATCATTACCCAATAAATTGGAGGGTTATAACAGTCCCACAAAAAATTGGCTTATAATTTATCCACCCTTCCTTGGTTTATAATGGAACCACACATCACATAATTAAAGTCATATATATGTGTTCTATAGGATCATAAAACAGTCATCAAACCATCATATCATAACCCATGGAAAAGATACAAATTTTATAAACATTTCATAATAAAAATCATAAAATTTCTAGGGAAATAATAAATATGGTAAAATTGGATCATATCTTTATTAAATCATAATAAAAATCAAATGATTTT
The DNA here is from genome assembly GCA_963277665.1 of Viscum album. Classification (NCBI taxonomy): domain Eukaryota; kingdom Viridiplantae; phylum Streptophyta; class Magnoliopsida; order Santalales; family Viscaceae; genus Viscum; species Viscum album. The sequence goes on along the minus strand of OY728148.1, from coordinate 1,343,955,879 downwards.
TTATAGATGAAAATTCTTTTAAAATATCGCTATAACATTTCTTGAGTAAAATACCATTTTATTATAAAACAATAATTTTGAATCAAAATATTTCTAAAATTTTAAGGAAAAAATTTATATATAAATAAAAATTAAAACATATAAAATAAGATTTAAATAAAATATTATTTATTATTTAAGGGATTTTCATGCGGTCTATGTTAAAAAAAATTATTTCTCATTTTCATTAAAAACTAAAAGTACCTCATTTGGAAATGATATAACGTTTCCTTTTAAACATTGGTAATGAATGTAAAATGTAGTTAAAAATGAATTTAAATAATATTTATTTAATTTTAAATAAATTCTTGAAAATATTTTAAATAAAATATGGATATTGAAGAAAATATTTCCTACTGAATAGAAAAACATGGTCGGTTTTCCTTAAAAGCATTCCTTATGTCTCTTGAGTACTTAAAGAGAGGAAAATGAAAGGAAAACATGAAATATATTGAAATAAAAATATTATAATAAAATAAATAATAATTGGTATAGATATATAATATAATTACATCATTTAAAAAATTAATTATAAACAATCCCAGTAAAAATGAGATTTTAACATAAAACCCTTATTACATGTTTGTTTTCCATCATAAGCACTCTAAACTCATATATAATAAATTTAAATTTATTATAATTTTATTCTAGAACCATAAATAATACCTATAATACCATACATTGTTTATTTATAACGTTTTATCACCTTTTTGTTAATAATCATTCATTATATTCATCCTTTTGGGTGTTAAGTGATTCATTTTTCATGTATGTTTTGGTTTAGTGGTTATTCTCCTTGCACATTGATCATGGTTACATCATATTTAAAATTTTAATAATGATATAAATATAATAAATATATATATTCATTATATACATATTTATAACTTTTCATATAAATTGTTGATCAAAAATGAATTATATCACTACATGTAGATGGTAGTTTGAAGTATGCATGAGTGATGTTTCTATTTTTCAATGGATGGAATGAAATAATATTAAATATTAATTCATATTTAAATAATAATTATTATAACATTAATAAAATATATAAATATTAAATATATCATAATAACTAACCCTGGATAATGGTGATGGAAAATGAGTTATACCTCTACGTGGAGGTGGTAGTCCACACTTACGCATGAGAGATACTTTAATCTCCTATTGGTTTAAGAATAGGTGGTAAATGGTTAATAAATAATATTAATAATAACATATAAATATATTGATTATATTGGATTCATATTTTTTATGGATAAAAAAAGTTTATAGGGATTATAAAAATAAATAAAATTGAAATAGATTAGTTAAGATCTATACCACTTCTTTGAGAGGCTTAATTTGGATTACCCTTTATGAATTGAAGTATTGGTATTATAAGAAGACCATAAGCTCTAGGGTGAAAGTAATGATTATATTAGGGATTAATATCAGGTATTTTATGATATAAAAGGCTCAAATGGTGTGAATAATGTAGGATAATAGGTTCCCTTTTATAAGTGAGGGGAGGGACACATAGGGAATTTATTATAAGATTTCAATAATTAAAGGTCACATTCAAGGTAAATTAGATCCAAATATCCTGGTATTTAAATTTATAATAATATAATTTTGAAATATATTTAAAAAATAAGAAATTGATAATTGTTTTTGTAAATACTTCCCTTATCTCATGGTTTAACACCCCCTGGATTTTAACCTTAATCGTGGTAAAGAAAATTTATTATTTTTACTATTCACTACGAAAAAAATTAATATGAAACCATTAAACTCTTTTTATTATTTTTATTCCAAATATGGAATCAATTTTATGAAATTATATTTCTATAAGTGTTAGGATTTATTACTAATTAAGCATTCAAACAATAATAAAAACCCATTTTTGAAAAATGAATGTGTAAGTGTAAAACTTAATTTACTTCCATTCATTGCCTCTTAAAGACCAGAGAATTAATTTTAAAATTTAATATTGAATATATAATTTATAAATTTTATGAAAATAATTAATTAATATATATTAAATTAATTTATTAAGATAAAACTGCACTGTGTGCATGAAAAGATTTTTTTAGGAAAATGTGTTTTAATTCCAAAAATTAAATTATAAAAAAATTATAATGATTATTTATATTTAATTAATTATATAATTTATAATTAAATGAGACTTATATTAATTTAATATTAAATTCAGAATATAATGGTGAATTTACTTGAAAATAAATGATATTTTTTACAAAAATCATTATTTTTCGTTATTTATTGAAAAATAAATCTTTTTAATAAAATCCTGAAAATTCACCCAAAGATAATATTGAAATATAGATTTAAAAAATATTAATAATTTTCTAAAATAAAACTTCTAAAAATGGTAGAAATTAATTTTATTGTTCTTATGAAAAAATGTGACAAAAAACATTTTTGATGAAAAATTATTTTTGAAGCATAAAATGACTTTACTAAAAATTGGTTACTTATTTATTATGAAATAATTAAAAAATAATTATTAAAAACCTTTATACATATTTTTAATAAAAAAAATTTTGATATTCATACCTTATAATTTAACGTCTCGATCATAATGGTTATCTATATCACCAATCATATGGACTCAAGGTTGTGTGTAAGGAAATCTATCAAATATTTCATGTTTTATTTAAATGGAAATACATATAAAATATTGGTTTGTTACATTATACCCCATTAAAATTAATTTCACCCATTAAATTCCATCAATATATTACAAAAAATAAATACATCTATGCTTTATCATATCCTCAGTTTCACATGTAGCTTTCTCAAATTTATGATTCCTCTAAAGAACTTTAACCAGGTGAGTAGTCTTATTCTATATAATTTTATCTATATGATCTGAGATTTCTACAATTTTTTATTCTTAGGAAATATTATTCTCCATTTTTATAACCACTAAGTTCAGTACATGTAAAGGATCAGGTATCCACTTCCTCAAGAGAGATATATGGAACACATTTTGAACTTGGGAGAGGTTTGGTGGGAGTGCTAAGTGATACGATATGGTCCCTATCAATCAAGATTCTCAATGGGACCAATATAACTAGTGTTTATATTTTTGTCTGAACGCTTGAGTGAAACTTATTGTTGTATGAAAACTCAACTATAGGAAGGTATTTATCACAAACGCCTATATAATGTAGATAAAATGATATCAATATATCTTCCAAGGTTTGAATGATCCTCTTAAACTGACCATCTATCTGAGGATGATAATTATTATTAAAACACAACTCTATATCGAATGCTTCATGAAAACATAGAGGTAACCTCAAATTCTACTTAGATACAATATAATGTGGTACCCCATGTAACCATAACATATCTGTAATATATATACTAGAAAGTTGATCAAGAGATAAATATTATCTAATAGTAATAAAGTGTGTTGAATTCATAAGGTGATCAACTACAACCCAAATAGCATTATAACCTTTAGATGTTTTGGGGAGTCCAATGACAAAATCCATGGTGATGTTTTCCCATTTTTATTATGATATGAGTAATTTTTAAAACATCCCCTTAAAATTATATCTCTAAAAATGAACTTTCTTACATACTAAGAACCAAGATATACACTCCACAAAAAATCTTTTCAAGTTTTCCCACAAAATACACTCTTTAATATCTCTATACATCTTTGTACTACCATGATGAATATAGAATTTTGAGCTATGAGATTCTTCCAATAATTCATTCTTCAAGAATGGTATTGAAAGGGTACATACTTGGTTCCTAAACCATATCATTATTTCCTAATTAAGTTTGAACTTAGAAATATTTCTTACATACTTTTACAGCTATGCATACTCCTTTTATACCTATTTAATCCTTACATTTATAGATGGTTGAACACTCATTTGAGAAAGATAATATTTCTCCTCTTCCTTTAATATTTCAAGGTCCATCCTTTGAAAATCCATAAATATTGGTTTTTTAGTTATCTTTATCATAAATAAGCTCACATGAACCTTTTAACTCAAAGTATCAACCACCTTGTTCTATTTCCCAAGGTGGTAATGTATTGAGCAGTCATAACCTTTAATCAACTACACCCATATTCTTTGGAGCATATTAAACTATTTCTGGGTGAATATATAATTAAACATTTTATGATCGGTATATATATCACACATTTTTTCATAAAGATAATGCTTACATATCTTTAATGAAAATATTACCACTAATAACTCCATATCATGAGTCAGGCCATTTGGATCCTGGAACATCAATTAGAACTATTCATAATCTATCATCGTATAAATAAAAATAATAACACACCCAATAAATTTCTTCAAAGAATCACTGTAAATCACAAACCCTTCTCCACTAAAGAGTAGTGTGAACATAGGTTCACTAAATAACCTTCTCTTTATCTCATTTATATTTTCTTCACACTCATTGGTCCAAAGGAACTTAACTTCTATCCAAGTCAATTTTTTTAGTGGATTAGATAGCTATAAAAAATAATTTATAAAGGAAATATAATATCGATAAAATACAAGAATAATATTCTTCTTATTCATAGTGGTTGTTTTAGGAAAATGTTCAAAAACATTAATCTTTGATGTATCCACCAATTTACCCCCTCTTGAGATTATATAACCCAAAAAATGTAACTTTCTATAGCTAAAATTCAAAATTGGAAAATTTTTCATACATATTATACTTCCTTAGGGTCTTCAATAAATTTTTCACGTGATCATAATTCTATCCCTTTATCTTATAATATATAATAATATCATATATAAAGGCTACCACAAACTAATCAAGGAATTCTCTAATGTCTCTATTCATTAAATCCTTGAAGATAGTGGGAGAATTAGTAAGAGCAATTAGAATAATAATAAATTCATAGTGTTTATACCTTGAATGAAATATTTTATTGGGTTTGTATTCACTTTTTACCCTCAACTTATCGTATCCATATCAAATATAAATCTTAGAAAAAAAAATTAGATCTTCAAAATTGATAAAAATAAGTCACTAATATAGGGAAAATGGTACTTATTATTTATCATGATCCTATTAAGTTCCTGATAATTTATGGAGAGTAACATTGATCCATATATATTCTTAATAAAAAGTATTTGTGAAAACCATAGCAATTCTCCTGACCAAATGAATCCCTTATCAAGATTATCATGGAGTTTCTTCATTAATGCATGCAACAATATCGGTTCAATTTGAAAGAGGTGTAGAATAGGGTATGAGTTCTTCTTAAAACATGACTTCATGATTTGGAGGAAGAATATGTACCTATTTTGGAAATATATCAAAAAAACTACCATAAAATAGGAATATCATTGATTTTGAATTAATCCCCAACCATATTACATAAATACCCCCTTATAATGAGAATCAAGACCCACGCAAAAGATGCAATTCCCATTAGAAGTTCATATTTATCATCACACTCATAAAAAATCATAGGTTGGTTTGGAATATAAAATTTTACTCCCCTTTATAAATAATTGATATGGGATTTATATAAATAAATCCATCCCATGACAAAAATCACTTAAAATTCAACTATAGGAAGAATAATATGATTTTTAGGAAGCACAATCCAACAAACATCAATTATGGAAGATTTATAGACTTGATATTCAATAATCATTCCATTGGGATATTTTAATACTATTTCAATATCTAGTCATTGAGGATATGAATTTACATTTCTAGAGACTATTGATGATATAAAAGAATTCATATGACTTTTGTCAAATAAGATAATTAAATAATCGAGTATATTTTTCACCACCTCAACTTCATCACTCTATCTTCAATACCCTACTAAAACCAAATCAGTTAGCATGACCATAAATAATTATTAATAAGAGTGATTAATCATGAAAAATAATTTATACCATGTCTAAATATGTTTTCTCTATTTAACCTTTCATTTTCAGAGGTTTTGTTTTTGTTTATTTATGAGTTTTAGTGATAACGTTTTTAAATTTATCAGTGTAGATCATGGATTCTATCTTAGTAAAATAACGATCTAGTTTATATGGATTCACTCACAATATATTCTCAAGTTTTTTGTTTCTATAATTTATTGAAATGAGTCTAAAAAATGTGAATATATTGGCTTACATGAATCAATTTAGACTACAAGATGGAGTCTTTGGGATACTGAATCCATTGAGATGATTCATATTTGTTTTTTTATATTGGTTAATATCTTAACAATATAGTATCAGATATTGGCTTTACTGGTAATGCATTTATCTTTGTGATTGATAGTGATTCTCTTCATTTGGTGTGATTAGAACATTATTTCCACTATTACAATCATACTAGTAAGGCTCTTATTCCCACTTTGTTTTCAAATGAATGATATTAGAACATATATATCTTATTCTAATAAATTTATACCTCATATAGTAATAACTCTATAAATATGTATACATAATGATTTTCATTCCAATATTGATATTTTGATCTTAAACATACGTGTGCATGAAGTGACAAAATCATCCACAAATGTATTATTTTTGGGGAAACTTTTCTTTTAGATTACATTATTATAAATTTACTATAGATCTTTCCTTTATTTTAAATTTTTTGATTTGGAACCTAGAATTCTCTACTTGATATGGATTCGATATAGAGAATTTTAACCTTTTCTTTTACCTTTTATAGATATAAATTTATATTAATCTCCCTAAACATTTGATCTTCTTATTTTGGATGAGTTTATATCTCCTTCAAATTGGTTACAACTTCATTTCTAGTAATATCCTCTATTGTAACTAAATTTTGACAGGGAAAATAATTTTCATCAATTATTTCTCTATGAATATATATTTTTTGACTTGGTGGGTACTTTATTGAAGTATGTAACATTTTTTTATTTCATCATGGTACCCATCTGCTGCTTTCTACTGTATTCCATGTGTGTTGTGTGCCACTTCATATGCTTCCCTGATGGAAGCCTACTATGTGATTACCTATTTTTTCTTATGCTTCCCTACTTTCTAATGGCTGGAAGGAACCCTATTGTGTGTGTTGTGTGTAATAGAAGGAAGGATTCTATAAGATTACTCATGTAATATTTTCAATGCCTTTAATAAAAACCAAATTCAATTGAAATTATTTCAAGCTTTTATTTACAATACTAGTATAAGATGAAACCATTTTTAATTCAACTATCATAAAAATATTTTTTTACAAGTTTTAATTTTAAATGCCTAATTTAACAGGATCCATAGATACACATAGTTATTATTGAGACTCCCAAAATCTGTTTATCTCATAAAAACTAGAATTAGAGAAAATATTTCATTAGGAAGGAGGAAAATGTTTGATGAATTCAAATTAAGAGTCAATCATTCTCTTCAACAAATGAGTATCATCTTTAGAAATAGAATTTGATTTTAACTCTTTTAAATAATCTATAAAATATATTAATTCCTCCAAAAATTATATAGAATCATCTATTTGAATAGGATTATGATTACTAAGTAGGTCACTTTTAGTATTCATCATCTGTATCATACTTAAAAAAAATGAAACTGGGATTTTGAGTGTCCAACATCTCCATCTTTGGAAAAATGAAACTAGGAATTTGTATAAACTCTTTTACTTCCTTTTCAAAAAATTATCTTATATTATTTTAATCAAATATCTATTCCCACTTTTAAAAAATTATAAATTTCATAAACATTAGATTTGTTTGACCCATCTACCAGAGATCAACAGCTCTTCCTAGTACCACTCTATGATCCTGTATATGTCAAATTCCACACTTCTATTACACACTTCTTTCCATGTGTACATGCATCATAGTACACACTACTTGACCATTTTATATCACTTATGCACATCATAGTACATGACCTACTAAATTATAAATCATGGTAGATTAATTTTGTGGATTCTCTAGTTCAATGATCCAGGACATAAATTCAACAGAGGGATGAGTAGAGTATCTGTTTATTCATCAAAAACCACTTGTTGCCCAGTAATAAGAATTAAATATGAGTAGGAATTGTTTATTCATCATTTAATATTAGAAACCAAATACATTGATCTTTATTTTAGTAACCAAATACAATCATATTCATTAAATCCATATCCTGTAGAACATCCAACACATCCCACAATGTCCTGGTCATGTATTCTATATTTCTCCTCACTTACATGGCCTCGATAACTATAGTTTAGTCTCATAATAAAAATTTTAACAAGATCATACCTGACTTAGATAAATTATATTTTAAGATAGAGTATATTGATCAAAACATTTTTTTTATTTAACTTAATAGGATTTATCTATGTTCTATGTTGTCTGGGAATTGTAAGTGGCAGTTGTAAGTGTTCTGTGTAATTGTTCTATGAATTCTGGAAATTTTAATTTGTAGTGAGATTATATATTCATTTAAGTGTTTTTCTATAGTGAATTTGGGAAATGAAGAGTGTTATTTCATTGTTGTGTGTTCTGTTCAAGTTCTCGGGTGGTGTTCTGATTTTGTGTGTACGTATGATTTCCAATATCACTCAAAATTCATGAGCTTATGCAACTCAACAAAAAACTTATGGTGTGGGGGATGCATCTGTTGGATGCATATGCCGTGAGTGGGATATAGGGGATTCATATGTTCTATTATGTGTGTTAGATGCATATACAGTGAGTGGGCAGGGGGAATTCATATACAGTGGGGGATCTAGGAATTGTGATTGATACATATTCTATGTGTTTTATGTAGAGAGGGATGGAGTGTTGTATTAGGTTATTCAATTCTGAAGATGTTGTTGTAGGGTAGGGGATTCAATGGGATGTTTCAGATGCAGGTAGGGGGATGTAGATTGCTGTTAAGATGGAGGGGTATATTCCAATGGTTCTAAAACCATTCATATCAATCTATTGCAATGGTTTATCTTGAACTGTTCGTAAAATACCACTACAACATCCTATACCAACAGTTCTATCTGAACCGTTGGTAAAATAAATAAACTATATCATTCTATATAACAACAGTTATGTAACCATTGGTATAACCCTATTCCAATGTTTCAATGGAATCATTGGTAAAAGAAATAAATTTTAGAATCCTATATACCAATAGTTATGTAACCATTGGTATAACCCTATTCCAATGGTTCATATTGAACCGTTGGTAAATTTACAGTTTACCCATATTATACCAATATTTTCCTATAAACCATTGGTATATGGTTATCCCAATGGAGAACCTGCCAATGGTTTTTCCAACCATTGGGATACCCTATCCCAATGATTTTTGAGAATTTCCCAATGGTTTAAAACCATTTCTATTGGTTATGTTTCCAATAATTTCATCACAAATAGAATCCTTAGTAGATCCAGAAATTAAGTCATCGATATAAATTTGAAAAATGAATAATTAATTTGAAAAGGATTTTAAAAACAAAGTTAAATAGGTCTATACAATTTTAAAATCATTTTATAAAATAAGTTTAAAAAACCACTCATACATATCCCAAGGGTATTGTTTTAAACCATAAATAGCCTTGGTTGAAATAAAAACATGATTTAAAAATAATAAATCTTCAAAATGAGGATGTGTTTTAATGAAAAAAATTTCTAAAATAATATCATTCAAAAAATAACTTTTAAATTTCATTTGAAAAATATTACAATTTATATGGGTGGTGAATAAGAATAGGATTCTAATGGATTAAATCCAAATGATGGGTGAAAAATTATCATTGTAATCAAATAATTCTTATTTATTATAGCCTTTGGTTATGATCCTAGCTTTATTATAAGTGATGTTACCTTTTTTATTTAATTTATTTCTAAAAACTCATTCAGTACCAATAATGGGATGATCATCCGGTATTTCAACAAGATTCAAAACGTTATTCCTTTAAAATTTCTTTAACTTTTATTTCATGTAAAGTGAGAAATTTTAATAATTAATGGAATCATCATTGTTTATCTGTTTTGGGTGTGAACTAAAAGCATGATGATCAGCCTTAATTAAAACTAACCTTATAGTATGTGTATCATCTTGAAAATAACTAATAACATTTTATAAGGGATGGTCATTGGATTTTAACCATGATTTGGATAAAGGACTATATGGTGGTTCTTCCACAACCTTAATTTATTTAGAATTACATGGATTATTTCAGGTAATATTTTTTAGGTCAACTTTAACATTATCAATTTTTGGGTGATGTTTTGGAAAATTTTCATCAAATTTGATATGAATTGATCCTTCTAAGGTCCTAATCATTTTATTGAATACTTAGTGAAATTTAATTGAGTTAAAGTACCCAATAAAAATACCTTTATCTTATTTGGTAACAAAATTCCAAAGTTTTTATTTATTTTAAATAATATAGTGTTTATATCTAAACACTTTAAAAAACCAAATCTTGGAATTTTGTTTTTATAAAGTTCATAGGGGCTATTTTTAAGGAAGGGAATTATGAGAATAGGGTTCACGTTATAAAAAGTGGTATTAATATCCTCAGAACAGAAATATTAAGGGATTTTAAATTAATTTAACATATTTATTTCAATATATTGATGAGTTTCATTCCATATCTCAACAACCCCATTTTATTGTGGATACCTTGGAGTAAAAAAATAATGATTATAACCTTGTTAATTAAAAACTTCATTAAGGTATTTATTATCAAACTTTCCCCCGTGATCACACTAAATGGATATGATCATATAAAATTTTTAATTTTTTCCCTTTTTTTGAATATTTAATAAAGACTTTACAACCCTCATTTTTATGATATAAAAAAATAAAAGCAATGAATATATTATATGATAATTGATAATTAAAAAATTGTGAGATTTACCTTCTATACATGCAACTTGGTTTGGTCCAAAAATATCAAGATGAATAGTATCAAGGGCCTTATGGGTGGACAATTTTTTTAGATTTAAATTTTTTTTGTTACTTACCAAGTATTAATGGTTCAAAATGTTGTTTTTTAATGAAATTTTAGTGAATCTCATAGTGTTTAATCATGCTTAATTTTTACAATAGTGTGTGTGTTACAATGACCAAGGAACATATGTCAAAGAGATTACTAACTATCTTGTTCACTTAAATATTTAACATTTTGACTTAAAATATATTTTTAATCGGTAAAATGAACACTTTAAATAGGAGAATCTAAAAATAAAAATTGTCCTTTAGAATAAATTTATTTACAAAAAATAATTTTCAAAAGTGACTTTAAAACCACTTTCACATAATTGAATAATACTTATAAAATTATGCTTTAAACCTTTAATATATAAAAAATATTTAATAAATTAATAATTTGAAAAGTCAATAGTAACTTGGCTAATGATAATAATCCTTGAAGTATCACCAAAAGTGATGTAGCCTTCATCATGCTTTTCAAGATAATTAAACTAGGAGTAGTCACCTCACATGTGCCTTGAGATCCCATTATCCATATAAAATGAGGTTTCATGGGATTTTATCTTGAGACATTTTTCCTAAAAATGATCAAGAAACTAAAGACTTTAGTGCCAAATTTTTTTGGTCAAAATGTGTTAGCTAAAAGAGATTTTGGAATCCATACTTGTTAAGTATATTATTTTCCATAATAATTCCTAAAAAGGTATTATAGGATAGATTAATTGAATTAGGCCTTCCATAATATGAAATTTTAAAATCTCATTCATAAATAAGATACCCATTTTTTCTAAAATAATTTCAAAATTATTTTGGATCATTATTTAACAAAATGTATAGTATTTTTTTAGGATCTATATTGATTTTTAAAACCAAAACCTAAATTATTTTTTACATGTTTTTGAGAACCAATAATTTTATTTAAGACTTTCTCAACATAGGAGAACTTATCAATAGACATTTAAGGATATTTAATTATTGGTTCCAATTTTTTAGAATTGGGTTGTTCTAATAATTTTAAATATAACAAATAATTTTATTTGAAAAACTAATTCTTTTCAAAAACAACCTTATTATATTTTCTTTTCAGTTCATTGAATTTTTTGGTAAGTTCAAAAAATCCATTTGATAACTCTTAATAGTCTAATTGTCTTGAAGAATAAGAATATTTGGAATAATTATAAGTTGAATTAGTGTGAGAATTAACATTATAACATACCTCAATTCCATCCATGATACATTTGGAACTATCATCAATTGATTCAAAAGAGGTGATGGAATCATTACTTACACTACAAGTAGAAACATTTAAATATTTCTTTCTCGTCTTATTATTCTTTGTGAGAAAAGGGAAATTTGGATTGATGTTTCTCTTTTTGATGAAATTATAAGAGGTTATATTATATTTTTTCCATTTATTCTCCACTTTTATATAGTGTAAGGGTATCTTTTTCTTCAAGAATTTTTTTAATTTCTTACATAGATGTGCCATGTTGAGATATCTTCTAGAAGTATCATCAATGATTGGTTTAAAAGAAATTTTTTTCTTTTCCCTCACTTCCTTTTTCCCTTTTATATTTTGTATATTCTCATTAATCTAATATGTGATGATATATCAAATAATTTCATCAGCCAATATTTAATTAATTCCTTTTAATTTTTTAATCAACATTACCTTAGGTTCCCAATAACATTGACAAACCCAAAGTATTTTCTTCACAAGAGACTTTTTTGAAAGATCACCACAAAGATATTTTCCTCAATTTCATATATCAGTAAAAAGAGTAAACATATAATAAATTGATTCATTTAAATTCATAATAAAACTTTAAAAAAATTATATACACGAAAATTATAGTATATTTAACTTTACTAGTACCTTCATGAGTAAATTAAATTTACTTCCAAATTTTATAAATGGCTTTACAAGTGGAAACATTATTAAATTAATTTTTATCTAATCCCAAATGAAGATCATTTTTGGATTTTTATCTATTTTAATGATATAAGGAGTTCATTTTTATTCTCATTATTTATTGGGTGTGTAACCATGCATGAACAATTTATATATAGAATAAATTATTCTTTCAAGAAAATTAGATATGAGAGTTTTCCAATAATTATATTATGCTCTCTTAATGAAGGGGGAATAACCCATTAGGTGTCCTTTGGGAGAACCATGGGTGTTATATGTATAATCCATTTTTAAAATATCATTCCTTGTAATTGATAAAAAAAATTAAAATAAATTTTGAAATTAATTTCTAATCAAAATTTTAAAAACATGGTCTAAAATATTTTGAAAACAAGGTAACCTATATTACCAATTGTTGGTTGGAGAAAGATGGAAAGAGGGGGTGAATTTATGTTTAGAAATTTAAACAAAATAAATTGATGAAAATATAAAAATTAGTGATAAAATAAAATAATCAAAGAAAGAACAATATAATAGATAAGATTATTTTGAATTCAAAATGAGAATCATGGTGGAAAAAAAATATTAATAAAGGGAGAAATTTATTTATATAATATTAAGTGATAAAATATTAAGAAATTTATATGATGAATTATTGATTAATTATTTGAATTAATGTTATTAAAAAAATTAATAAGGTAAAGAAATATTCAACGCACACAATTTGTAAAATATGTTTAGAAATAAGCGAATTATGATCCCCTATGTATCCCACCCATATTTCTTAGGGTTTTATGATTTAACATACCTTGAATTTTTTGGTGTCTAAGTAATCTAAAAAGAGAAAAAACCCATGAATTTAGTTATGTCTAAGAAACCTATAAATAGAATATCATTTTAGATGTTTTCTTAGAACCAGAAGAGAAATACCTTGGTTTTATTGGTTTACCAAGACACCAAAAAAAGAGAGGAAAAGAAGTTTTATATAGGTGTAAACCATTTAATGAAAATAAAACAATTATATTGAAATATAGAGAAGATTTAATTTATATAATGAGAGAGGTAGAGATATAGATATTAGAGAATAAGAAGAATTAAATATAGATAGATATCAGGAGGAGGAACAATGGAAGAATTGTTTTTGGTGATGCTCGTTGTTAATTTCTATAGATCCTTTTAGCTCAAAATTGTTTGAAATGGTTGATTTCCATGCCTCCCATGGGTGGTATTTGTTACATCAAAGGGTACAATGGTTGATTAAAAGGATCAATGGGTTCAAGGGAGTCATTGAAGACCATATTTAATGTGTATTTTGACATACTAACTTAACACCATAGGTGAGATTCTATATGAAATTGGATAGCTTGTATAATTTCTATAAGTTTTATCATTGTTAATGATTTCACTATGTGGCTAGTAAGATCCACTAGGTAGATTGTGAGATACCAGATGTTCTATAGATTCTATCTTCTACCATCAATTGGCTAGCGATTTTCCAATGGGTAGTCAGTGGACATCTAATAGTTATGGTGCCCCTATCCAGTGCCACCGGCTAACTAGTGACACTCCACCATGTAGCTGGTTCAGACAACATGTGTGGGATCCGCTTTTGAACTTCTTCTTTTATTTTAAATCCATTTTTTGGTCTATTGAAAACATATATTCTTGCTCAAACATAAATACTAAATTCTCATAAAATTATATAATCAGATCAGTAATAGATGTTTATGATCACTTAAAACACATCTAATGGAGTGGGGTAAAAAAAATATCCCCCATTTTTATGATAAATAATGCATATAATATACCAATGAAATTTTCAAAAGTAATTGTAATATTTCATAATAAAATTAAAAATAGATGATAAAAACATTTTCTATATTGAATATATTAAAACAATTGGATTTTAAAAGGATTTAATATAAAAAAAGTTAATAACAATTTCAATTCGAAAAAGATTTAAAATAAGAAATAAAACTATAAAACCATAAAGTTCCTTACCTTTACCAAAATTTTATCCTCTTAAATTGATTATTATAAATATCATAATAAAAATTTATCACCCTTTTTATAAGATTTAAAATGAAAACATAAAAGCATAAAACCCAGGAAGTGCCTTACAAGAACATTTTCCCCCTTTATAATTATCAAAAATAAATTATTAATAAGTTTAAAAGAATAAAAAATAAAATAAAAATATGAAAATCATCATTAATGATACTTCGAGAGAGGGAAAGCAAAATTTAATATTTTATTAAAATTAAAAATTATTTTTCTTTTCCAAAATAAAAAGAAAAAATTATATTATAGAATAAATTTCATATATTTTTTTTAAATAAGATAAAGAGTATGTTCAATATTAAAATAAATCATTGAAAATTTTAAAGAAAAATAAAATAATCTAATTATTGAAATAAACCTTTAGAGTATAAAATTTTAAACAATATCAATATTGAAAATGGTTTCTATATCTATGAACATTTAAATTTTAACAAGATAAGTTTTTCCTTAATTGATGAATTAAAAAAATATACGGAACCATAAATAATGAAATTAAATAGTTAAATATAAATACATAAAGGATTTAAAATTAGTAAATGATTCTAAAAATAAAAAATTTAAAAATTAAAACATTTAAAAGGTAAGTAATTTAAAAGGACAAATCAAAATTACAATCCATTATTAAGGTCAATAAATATTTTTTGAATAATTAAGAGAATATTCCCTAGGAGTGTCAAACTAGGTGTATAATAATGGCATGCTATTCGTGCCCAGAGTGAAGATAAAATTAAATTATAGAAATCCGTTATCTAGGTTAATACCTCTAAGTGAATCTATGCTAGAAACATATCTGGTTGTTTGTATCCAAACATGAATTTTTATTTACAAAACATTACAGTGACATTACTTTACCAAACTTAATGGAATGTTCCAAAGAATTTTTTTTAAAAAAAATGAAAACAATATTTAGAGACTTTTACAAAGAGAAAAAAGAAAATATATAAAAATTTCCTTAGTTAATGAATAATTTTCATAAGTGTTCTCTACCTAACTCACCATTAATAAAGTTAAAACAATCTAGAGCATGGGGTTTGGTAAAGATATCATCCAAAAAAATATAGTGCTAATAAACTTAAAAAAGATATAACATTTTTTGATGTGTTCTATAAGACATAGTCTATAAGTACAATGAGCTTAGTGTGGGAGTGTTGAATTGGATTTAAATAATTACTAATGGAACTATAGTTGTTACACTTAATATGAAAATATTGTAATTTATCCCTTAATATAATAAAGTGTGCTTAATCCAAATATTTTTTTCCTAATAACTTCTAGTGGCTATATATTCCACTTTGATTGTATAAAGGGAAATATAATTATGTTTCTTACTACTACAGGAGACAAAATATTTTCCAAGTTAGTGACAAGTCCCACTAGTACTTTTCCTATCTAAGTGGCGTCCACTAAAATCAGTATCCAAATACCTTTAAAATTTAAAGCAGATGTCAAATGGATATAATAAACCAAGATTTTTAGAACATTTTAAATATCCAAAAATTCTTTGAATATGTTTTAAATGTGATTATATTGGATCTAATTGATAATCAATGTAAAGTTATACACAAAACATGATGTTTTACTGGGTCGCAGTATGGTAAAGAAGACTCAAAATCATACCTCTATAAATCTTGTTATAAACTTGTTCACTTTCTTAATCTGATGCTATATTACAAGAATTAATCATAAGTTTACTAATTTCCATTAATTTCTCAAAGACAAAACATTTTACATGATCATTAGTGTATTTAGTTTGACTTAGAAAAAATTTAAATTTGTTTTTAGAAATTTAAAAAACAATAAAAAAAATTAAGTTCTTCTATAAAACACATTTCATAATGTTTTCTCATTAAATAAAAAAATTCATTATAAATAGAATATTTTGTATATAAAAACATGATTTTATTGACATAAATTTAAACAATTTATAAATCATATGTAATATATTTTAAAAACAATATTGAGTCGACCTTTCCCAATGTAAAACCAATTTCTAAAATAAATTTAGAAAATTTTTCAAACTAAGTATGTGGGGTTTGTTTTAAACTATAGATATCCTTTTAGGAATTAAAAAATAATTTGGATGTTTTTAATCATGAAAACCAGGAATTTGTTCGATGAAAACCTTTTCAGAAATAAAACCACTAAAAAACCTTTTAACTTCCCTTTGAAAAAATATTATAATTTAGATGGATGGTTAATACCAATAATATTCCTATGGATTCAAGACAATATAAGGGTGAAAATTTATCACAATAATAAATGCCTCTTTGTTTATAATATGCTTTGGATATGAGTCTTTCTTTGTTATAAGTGATGTTATCTTATCTATCTAATTTATTTCTAAAAACCCATTTAGTTTCAATAATGGGATTATCATTGGGTATTTCAATTGGTGTCCAAAGGTCATTCCTTTTAAATTGTTTTAACTCCTATTACCTAGATTTTATCTAATTTTTATCATTAATGGAATCATAAAAGTTTAGGGGTTTTGGGTGTAAAAAATCATGATGTTCAACCTCATTTAAAACAAACCTTTTGATATGAGTACCAGCTTACAAATCAACGATAATATTTCTAAGGGATGGTATTTTTATTTCACTCATGCTCTAGGTAAATTTTTAGATAGTGGTTCTTTCAAAACGTTAATTTCTTTAGAATTATGTGAATTATTTAAGGTATAATTTTCTAGGCCAACATTAACATCATCAATTTGGGGATGAGTTTAAGTGAAATTATTATCAAATTTATTATTAATTGATTCTTCTAAAGTATGGGTCCTTTTATTAAAGACTTGGTATGATTTACATGAGTTGGATTACCTGAGAAAAATATATTCATCATATTTTGGGACAAAATTTCCAAGTATTTTTTTGTGTTAATAATATATAATTTATACCCAAACACTTCAAACAATTCATCTCTATTAATTTTGTTTTTCCAAAGTTCATAAGGGGTTTTTTATATAATGATATTATGAGAATATAGTTCAAGGTATATCAAGCGGTGATAACCACCTCATCCAAAATACATTTATGGAGTTTAAATTCACTTAATAGATCTATTTAAATTTGTTGAAGAGTTCAAATACATCTCTTAACAACCCCAAAGTTTTTTGTCTTTCAAGGGGAAAAAGAATAATTATAACCTTATGATATAAAAAGTTCCTAAAAGTATTTATTATTAAATGCTCCCCAATGATCACTATGAATTCATTTTATTTTATAAAAAATTAATTCTAAACCTTTTTGGAATATTTAATAAAGTCCTTATGAGCCTCATTTTTAAAAGGGAAAAATAAACCCATGTAAATCTTATAACATCATCAATAATTTTAAAAGTTTAATATTTTCATTATATAAATTCAATTTGTGTAATTCCAAAAAGACCAAGATTAATAATCTCAAGGGCCTTAGAGGTGGATAATTTTATTTTATATTTAAAGATTTTTTTTTGCTTGCTAATTTGGGATGGTTCACAATGTTATTTTTGAAAAGAAATTTAGGTAAATACCATAATCGTTGCTTACAATTGAGTTTGAAAATTGTATGTTTTCTACAATGACCAAGTCACATATTCTAAATTCATAAATCATTTTGTGCACTTAAACATTTAAAATATTTACTTGAAATATATTTTAAATCGATAACATAAAAATTTTAGAAATTATAAACTGAATATTAAAGTCTTACTTTAGAATCAAATCCATTAAAAAAAATTCAAAATTAACTTTAAAATAATTATCACATAATTAAATAATAATTATAAAATTATGTTTTAACACTTCAACATATAAAAAATCTTTAATAAAAGAATAATTTTAATGTTTATTAGTATATTTTCTGATGATCTTACTCCTTGATTTATTTAAAAAATTGATTCATCCTCCAATGATATTTTCAATATGATGGAACTACAACTAGTTATTATACTTATTACTTGATAATACACTATAAATGTACTATGTGGTTATTTGGTTTTTTATGTTGACAAATTTTTTCTAAAAATTATCTAGAAATTGATCAGGTTATTACCAAAATATTGGGTCTAAATGTGTTATCGAAAACATATTTTGGAATCTATATGTTTTTAGAATATGATTTTTCTTAAGAATATATAAAATCTAATTATTAGAGAGATGAATTTTTTTAGGCCTTAAATAATGAGAATTTTTACAATCGCATTCGTCAATTAGATGCCCGATGTTTCTATAATAATTAAAAAAATATCCTTTAACCAAATTATTAATATTTTTTAAGGTTCTAGACTGATTTGTAAAAAAAAATCTAAATGAATTTTTAGATGTTATTAAGGAACCATAAGTTTATTTAAACCTTTATAATCTTTAGTGAACTTAGTAATATAATATTTATGATATTTAATTTCTTATTCCAATTTTGCAACATTGGGTAATTCCTTTAACTTTAAAGATAACTCATAATTTTCTTTATAAATTTAAATATTTTCAAAAAAACATGATTACATTTCCATTTAAATTATTTTTTTTACGGTAAGTTCACAAAATCCATTTGAAAACTCTTTGTAATATTTTTTTTCTTCATGAACAAGAAGAGTTTTTAGGATTAATTATGGAAGAAGTGTGAGAATTAAATTTATCACATACCTCAATTTCAACCATGTGAAATTTTAAATTATCATCACTTTATTCCAAAGAAGAGATAGAATCATCACTTACACTCTAAGTAGAATCTTTGGGATATTTATTAATTTTATTATTATCCTTTTAGAGAAATTTAAAATACAACTTTATTTGACCCTTTTTATTTCAATGATAACAAGTTACCTCCACTTTTTTAATTATTATCCTTTTTAGGATGGTGGTATGATCTATTTTTCTTCCTAAATTTGTTTAATTTCATGGATAGAAATTCCATTTTGACATCACATTATGACGTTTCATCATTGATTTCTTTAAAAGAAATTTTCTTAATTTATATAACTTCCTTTACTTATTTTTAAAAAATTTACTTCATAGTGATATTATAGGTCATGAGATATCTAATAAGTCCTTCAACCTACATTTTATTAATGTATTTTTAAACTTTAATCATTATTTCCTTTGGTTCCCAAGAACTTGGAAAAACCCATAGTATTTTATTCACAATATTTTCTCGATAAATATTATCACCAAAAGATTTTATTCCATTAAATATTTTAATGAGTGGGTAAACATCTCAAAAATTGATTCATTTAAATTCATACTAAAACATTAAATATATTTCCTCTATATGTGAAGTATAGTATCACTAACTTTATTTGTACATTCATGAGTCACTTCAAGTAATTTACAAATTTCATGGGTAGTTTTACATGTAGAAAGAAAGATTAACTTCATTTCAATATAAACCAAAATGAAGGAAATTTTTTTCTAGGATATCTGGTTCAAAAGAAACAATATCATTAAGTGTCCATTTTTTTTATGATTCCTTAGTGGTTATGTAAAAATGCACGACCAATTCCCAAATAGAAAAAGTTTACCTTCTAATGAAAGTAGTCATGCATGTTTTCTAATAACTAGTGTCCACTCTATCAAAGAAAGGGTTGTGACCCATTGAGTTTCTATCAATATCATCTTGAGTTTTAGAGGTATAATTTATTTTTCAATGAGCATTCCTTGAAATTGATAATGATTTTTAAAACAAATATTGAGAATAATGTCAAATTAAAATTTTAAAAACAAGGTCTAAATAAAATTTTGAAAATAAGGTCTCATTTAATAATAATTATTGGTTATAGTTATATGGAATGATGGGGTAAATTTACTTTTAAAATTTAAAATAAAATAAATCAATTTGAATATGAAATTTAGAGATAAAATAAAATAGTCAAAGTACACATTGTATAATTGATATGTATATTTGTAATGTAAAACAATATGCATAGTAGAAGAAAAATTTTAATAAAGTGATAGATTTATTTATTTGAGATTAAGTGATAAAAGATTAATTTAGTTATATGATGAATGATTAATTTATTAAATTAGTGAAATTGATTAAATATATATATGGAATGTAAATAAATATACAAATAATACATTTTTTATGGGATTTTGAAAATTAATCAACTATGAGACCCTACATATCGTACATCAATTCCTTGTGGATTGATGATTTAATATTCCTTAACATTATTGGTATCTAAGAAACCAAAAATTTACACAAAACCATTAATTTATAAATATTCAAGAAACCTAGAAAAAAAGACATCGGATTTAGTGCCTTTCTAATGACTTGAAGAAAAAGACAATGGTTTTAGTGGTTTACTAAGATCGTGAAGAGATAGAGAAAAGTATGATTTCTTAAGTGAAATCCCTTTAAAAAAATATATCAATTGTATATAAAGAGGGATGATATTTAATTTATAGAATGATATATATATATATATGTGTGTGTGTGTGAATATCAATGATTTAGAATAAATAAATTCCAAGAGATCTCAAGAGGAAGAATAATAAAAGAAAAATTATAGATGATTCGTATTGTTGATATCTATGGATCATTATAGTGAAACAATATTTGGAATAATTACTTTAAAAGACCCATATGGGTGTTATTTATATACTCTATGGGTCTAAGGGTTTAGTTGTAGGAGTAATGCGGTCAAGGGAACCATTAAAGGTCATAATTAATGAATATTTTGACTTACTCACTCGACACCAGTGACTAGAAACTCGATTTCACCACCTATAAAATGTATTTATTATATAATTCATAGCTACAAAAAATCACACTAGGTAGTTTAGTGGACTTATTTTAGCTATTTTCCTCTTTCTAGTGCCACTGGTTGGCCTTTGACACTCTACCAGCTAACCGGTGTTGAAAACTTATGTGGGATCCTCATTTGGTCTTGTTCATGTTCTTTAATTAAATTATTTGGTCTATATAAAATCTATAAACACTCTCAAACAAAAATACTAAAATCTCATTAAATGGAATTTTTAGGTCTATAATAGATGTTCTTGATCATTTAAAACCCATCTAAGAGAGTGAGGTATAACAATCATTGTAAGGACCTATCCTTGAACATTAAATATTCTATGGGATTTAAACTATAATTAACTTTCTTACATTTCATATGATATTTTATGTTTATAGTTTTAGATATTTAGGTCATAAATATTACTTAATAATCCCATAAACTATAAAGTGTACATTTTGAATTAGTGTCCATTTTTCTTACCAAACAAAACATTTTAAAAAGAAACATTTTTTCTTTTGATGAAATATATTAACAAATTTTATCTTAACATCATCATTGTACCTAGTTATCCTTAAATCCCTGTAAAAAAATTGAAATTGTGGGATGATCATGATAATCTTAGTAAGGGACATAAAAAAAATAAATCCATTACTCTAGTTAAAAAATGAAAATTAAAGAAAAAACATTTCTTAAAAACATTACTTTTTATCTGAAAATAGAATAATTTTTCCTTTAAAAATATCATTATATTAACTTTTAAAATAAAAATAATTCCATGAAAACTCTTATCAAGCATTGAAAATCCATCTGGGTTCCTTTAGAAAAAAAAATCTTAAAACCCTTAAAAACTGTTACAATTGGAATAACCATATTATGTATTTCTAATATAATTTTTTGTAGAAAATAATCAATACCCAATTCCTTGGAGCGCTATTTTGATGTACCCATCATATCAGCTATATCAAGTTGACCCATGAGCTATAATGGGGATTAAACCATTTCAAAATTTTCATCATTCTAACCCATGATCTATAATTGTGATCAACCATTCATAAAAAATTTATAAAGACCATATCATAAGTAAAACACTTGAAAAACTCCTTTCATCCCATAAAAAACACTTTTGCATATCAAAAAAAAACTTTTATTTTAAAACCTATTTTCAATAAAAACAAATACCAGCAAAAATGTAAAGAGGTTTTTTCTCTGAATAAACATAAAATATTTTAAATGAATCCCAACATAAAATAATTGTTAAGTTAATGGAAAATTCATTGTTTCCATTTACGTTAAAATAGAAGATTTCTTTTGTATTTTGTAAAGAAAGTCAAAACATTCTATAAAAAGATTATTTTTTAAAAAAAGTAAATAAATTAGTATCAAATTCCCTTTATAGTTATTTTTTATCTTTAGAAATAAATTTATAAAATAATTTTAAAAACATTTACATGCAAGAGAAATATTTTGAAAATAAATCATTATAACATTTTAAAAATGAGGTTTTAAGATAATGTGTCCCTTACCTCAAGTTTGACTCATCGTGTATATTATTTATCTTCCAGAATAATAAAATAATGTTAAATATTTAATTTATTGAGAAACTTTTTCAAGTTTATTATTCCATTTATTTAACTTATTAGAATGTTATATATAATTACTTAATCATTTATGTTTATGTTGAATGTTTTGATGATATTTGGTTCATAAGTCAAAAATGACTTTGGTAGGTTGAATATGGTGAAATAAGTAATTATTCCATAAACTCTAGAATAATAATGATGGAATAATTATCCTTTTTATACATCAATTATACTTTTAAAACCAATCAAGAAAGTGTATTGTGAAAAATTAACTATGTTATAATCATGGAGATGGTAGGTCGTATGTATGCATGAGTAACGTTTCCATTTTTCAGTGAACATTACAGAAATAAGGTAATTATTATTATTTATTTAAATAATGATAATTATATCATAAATACTATATGATTTCTATAAAAATACTTATATATATTATTCATATTTTGTGGTAATGAAAAACAAATCACATCACATTGTGGAGGTCATAATTCACATGTACGCACAAACGACATTTTCTTTTTTCAGTGAATATAAAAGTGAGAAATTAAATGATATATAATATTTTAATAATTATAAATATTTCTTTAATATCATATATATAAACTAATTACATCATTATAACCATTCATAAGAGATGGTGATGGAAAAAATTACATCGGTTCATGAGGCAGTTGTCCTTCGTACACATGACCAATGGTTTTGTTTCCCATTTTATGGAAGAGGAGAAAGAAATAGTTTCTTAAATTAACATAAAAACATGGAAGTATATGTTAGATAATTTTTTAAATTATTTCATCATGTTTAGATTTTATTTTAAAGAGATGGGAGAACAAATAAAACAAAAACACTCAGTTAAGAACTATAACTATTTTTCAGACAATCTGTTATGTTTTACACCAAAATCATTTCTATGTTGGTTTTATGATCAAACAAAAGACTATATGATGTGAGGAGGGATATAAGGAAATTATTTTGGTAGATATTTTTTAAACCAAATTAATTTTTAATTATGATGAGATGAGAAGAAGATGTTCCCTTTTATAAGAAAGTGGAGGGGTACTATTAGAATATATTAAAATATTAAATTAATATAAATTAATTTTGATATTAAAATTGATAAAAATTGACAATTTAATATTATAATGAATAAAAATACTCTTATAAAATAAAATTTGTACATGTTTGGATCACATTTTTAGCTTTACCATTTTACTTTAACCTTTTGTTATCCATATTCCCAATTATGATGATAATAAGGTTTTTTATGCTTTGAGGGGCATACTAGTTACTATAAATGGAAAATTATATCATAAATGTAACATGGTTGATATTTTAAACATATACTAAAAATTGGTCTGAATATATAATTTTTATGAATTTTTTATCATTTAATAAAATATTATTTTTATAAAATATCAATAATGTCAATTTTAGAACAATTTATTTACATTGACATTTATAATGTCAAGAAAACAAAGGAAATTATAATTAAATATTGTAATATATAAATAATATTTTATTTTTATCTAAATTATTCATGTTTCATATTAATTCTTTCAAATTATATTACATTAAATATTTTTATTATCATTTATTTTCTTTTTCTGTTAATAAAATAATTACTCTATTAGTATTGTGTAAGAATTTAAGGTAATTATTTCTTTAAGAAAATTAAAAATAAATTAAAATGATTAATATAAATCTATTTTTCTTAAAAATACCATTTATAACTAAACATATCCACTTGTTAGACCAATGTTAAAAATAATATATTCATTAAAAACCAGAGTGACATTTTTTTACTTTTATTTAAATAAAATATTATAAAGTTAATAATCACATAAAAGATATAAAAATTCCATATATTCAAACTTTTGATGATTATAGATATTATATATTCATTTTATAAAATTTATGCCAGTGTTTGGGTCATTTTATAGTCATATCGTTTTATTTTTAACTTTAATTACTCAATTTGTTATTTACTATGATAAAAAAATTACTAAGGTTATTATTATTATTGATTAAAAATAAAAGGGATATATTTAATAAATTTGGAAACCCTAATTCAAAATATATTATCAATTTTTCAAAATTATATTCACTGAAGTTGAATAATTTAATTTAAAATTAGACTGGAAAAACATGATGGAAAATAGTTTTTCAAAAAAAATCTTTTTAATGTAAAAAAATTATAATAAATTCAATTATAAAATTCATTTGAAACCATAATTTTATTATTTTAAACAAAAATTAACTATTTAGAATTTTAAAAACATCAAAAATATAATTTTACTTTATAAATACATTAAGAGATATAAAATTTTCAATAAAAAACTAGTATTTTTACTATTCCCTAAAAAACAATACTTCCATAAAATTTTCAAAAGATCATCTTAATGTAATTTTAACATGTTTATTTAAAAAATTAAATTAATTTCTTCAAGTCAAAATTATTTAATTATAAAATTAAACATTAAAAAATCTTATAATAAAATCTTTCAATAAAATCATTTCCTTTTTTATTTAAAAATTTCTAAATATATTCATAATGAATATAATGATATAATTCATAAATACTATAAATATAAAAATTATTCATTCTATTTTTACCTAGTTTGTTAGAATCTCCCCCTTTTTTATGGTAACAAACACTTGGAATATACCAAATAAAACTTCAAATAGAATTGCAATATTTCATAATAAAAAACATAAGATATGATAAAAACATTTTCAATACTCATTATATTAAAACAATTAGATTCTAAAAGCATTGAACATAATACATGTTCAAAAAAAATTCTCTTGAAAAAATATTGAAAAAAATAAATAAAACATTAAAACCATGAAGTGCCATAGATTTTTTAGAAATTTATCCCTTTAAATGAAAAATTATAATTATCATAATGAAAACTTTTATCCCTTTTTGAAACACTTTAAAGAACAAATTAAATCTTTAAAATAATAAAGTGACTTACTAGTTATTTATCACCCATTGTGATTTTCAAAAAATAACTTATAAATAGGTTTAAAGAAATAAAAAGTAAAATGAAATTATATAAATCACCATTAATGATCCTTCAAGAGAGATAAAAAGATGATCTATGGTTTTATAAAAAATAATAAGCCATTCAATATTCCATAAATAAAAATAATTTTAATTTATATAACGGATTTCAAAGGATTCATTTAAAAAAGATAAATTTTATGGTGCATATTTAAATAAATATTTTACAGTTTAAATTTTATTAAAAAACTCATGATTAAAATAAAACTTTTTAGTATAAAAATTTAAAAATTCTCAAGGTTGAAATAGGTTATATCCGATAAGAAAATTTTAGTATTAAAATGATAAAACCTCCCCTATTTGATGTATTAAAAATTATAGGGATCCATAAATAAATTAAATTCAAGAGTTAATTAAAAAGATATAATGGTTTTAAAATTAAGAATATCCTTTAAAAATAACATGTTTAAATATGAAAACATTTGGAAGATAAATAATTTAAAAATAAAATTTCAGATTCTAATCCATTATTACAATTAAGAGATATTATGTGAATAATCCAGATAATATTCCCTAGGAGTGTCAAACTAGGTGTTCATTAAAGGGACATTACTCATACCCTGAGTGTAGATTGGATTAAAAAACAAACTGGCCCTTTTTATGTTAATAAATCTAGGTGCATCTTCACCATAACCACATACACTTATTTGTATCTAGATAGAAATTTATTTTCATGGAATATTACACTCACTTTCTATATCAATCTTAATGGAATGTTTGAAAAAATTTATTATTTTAAATTTTTAAAACAAACATTGAAGACTTTGATAAATAAATAATTAAGAATATATCAATCTTGACTTAATTAATGAATAAGTGTCGCAAGTTTACCATACCTAACTCATCATTAATAAAGTCAAAATGATCTAGATTAAGGGGTTTGGTAAAGATATCAGCCAACCAAATATTGGTGCTAATGAACTCAAGAAATATATCAACTTTTTGGAAGTGATCTCTCAAAAATTGGTGTATAAGATCAATGTTCTAAGTGTGAGATACTTAAATTGAATTTTTAAAAAATACTGATGGCACTGGTGTTGTCCCACTTAATGTGGACAATATTTTAATTTAACCGATGATCTAAGAGGATGTGTTTCATCCAAATAATTTGGGTTTAACAAATCCAAAAAGCTATATATTTATCTTTTCCAATAGAAAATAAAACATAATTTTTATTCTTACTATGATTAGAAATAAATTATTTCCAAAGTATTTGATAAGTTTCACTTGTAGTTTTTTTATCTAATTGACATCCACCAAAATCAGCATCATAAATATTTATAAGTTCAAAAGAGATGTATTTTTGATAAAATAAACCAATATTTTTATAACAATTTAAATATATAAAATGTATTTAAATATCTTTTTAATGTGAAACAATTGTATTTGACTGAAAATGAACACATTTTATTACACAAAACATGATGACCAACCAGGTTTCAATAATGTAAATAAGGCTTCCAATCATATCTCTATAAATCCTATTGTCAACCAATTTACTATATTCATCCAACATTAGATTTTAATAAGTACTAATAGGTGCGATTATTTCCTTTAAATGATCCATTACAAAAAACTTGAAAATATCATTAGTATATTTACAATGAAATAGAAAAATCCTACCTTTATTTTTGGAATTTTAAAACCACTAAAAAATCAATTTATTCCATAAAACTCATTTTAAACTCTTTTATCATTAAATCATAAAATTAATTAAAAATATATTCTTTAGTAGAGACAAAAATAAAGTCACCGATATAATTATGAATAATTAATAAATTATTTGTAATATATTTTAAAAACAAAATTGAATTTTCCTTTTATATTTTAAAATCATTTCCTAAAATAAATTTAGAAAACTATTTAGACTAATGTTAAGGGGATTATTGTAAACCATAAATATCATTGGTTAACTTAAAAACATGATTTGGAAATTATAAATCTTCAAAACTAGGAGGTTCTTTAACAAAATCCTATCTGGAAATAAAACCATTCAAAAAATAACATTTAACATACATTTGAAAAAAAAATATGGGTAGAGAATACCAATATGATTTAATAGATTCAATCCTAGTGATGAGTTAAAAGGTGTCACTATAATCAATGCCTTATTTTTTATTATAGAATTTTTCTATGAGTCCAGATTTTTTTTAGTAATGTTACCTTTCACAACATATTTCTTTCTAAAATACCAATTAGTAACAATAATGGGATGATCAATGAATCCTTAAAAAATAGTTCAAATGTTATTCCTTTAAAATTGGCACAACTAGAAAATTCACCTATGGACATGGTTTGGAACCGTGGTCATAGGCCCGAAAACCGTGGCAATTGTACATAGTCACGACTTTGGAAAATATGGCTGATATCCCTATGGAAGTAGGTCTTACCTACATCCATGGTTAAAACTGTGGCACTAGGCCCCTACTAACATGGTTAAAATTGTGGAGATATTATTTATTTGGTAAAAAAATCAATAACTCTCCCTAGTTCCCCACCCCCACTTTCCCTCTCCCATGCAACCCCACCCCACTGCTAGTCCCCCCCACCCCTTACACCCCCTCCCCCCTGCCATTCCCCCCTACCCCTGCCAGTCTACCCCTTCCACTACCCCACCCCCCATGCCCTCCCCCCTGCCATTCCCCCTGCCCCTACCACCCCCCCCCCATTTATATCGTATAAAAAATTCAGTCCCCCTAGTTCCCCACCCCCACTACCAGGTCCCCCTTTCACCCCACCCCCCTTTTATTCCCTCACCCCCACCCCTTTTACCCCCTTCCCCCTACCAGTCCCTCTTCCCCCTGCGAGTCCCCCCCTCCCCTGCCCCTGCCAGTCCCCCTTTCCACAACCCCACCCCCCTTTCCCTCCCCCTTGAACCCCCACCCCTTGCACCCCCTGCCAGTCCCCCCCCCCCATGCCCCTCCTCTTATCCCTCCCCCCTGCACCCCCACCCCTTGAACCCCCTTACCCCTACCAGTCCCCCATGCCCCTGCCAATCCCTCTAGTTCCCCACCCCCACTACCAGTCCCCCCCCTTCCCTCCCCCTTGCACCCCCACCCCCTGCCCCTATCAGTCCCCCCCATCCCCCTTGCCCTCCCCCTTACACCCCAACCTCCCCTTTCTCTCCCCCTTTCACCCCACCCCCTACAATACCCCTTTCACCCCACCCATACTAGTTCCCCCCCACCCCACCCCACCCCTTGCACCCCCCTCCCCCTGCCAGTACCCGCTTTCCCTTCCCCTTGCACCCCCACTCCCTGCCCCTGCCCCTACTAGTCCCACCTACCCCTTCCATCCCCCCCCATATTGGTAATGAGACAATAAATCAACACACTAGTAAAGAGTGAGTGAACCCATTCCCTTATTGGTATTATAAGAAGGCCATAAGCTCTAGGATGAAAGTAATGATTATATTAGGGTTTAATATCAGGTATTTTATGATATAAAAGGCTAAAATGGCATGAATAAGGTAGGATAATAGGTTCCATTTCATAAGTGATGGGAGCGACACACATAAAATTTCTTAAAAGAATTCAATAATTAAAGGTCACATTCAATGTAAATTAGATCCAAATGTCCTGGTATTTTAATTTATAATAATATAATTTTTAAATATATTTAAAAAATAATAAATTGATAGGTTTTTGTTTAAATACTTCCCTTATCTCATGGTTTAACACCCCCCGGATTTTAACCTTAATCATGGTAAAAAAAATTATTATTTTTACTGTTCACTATGAAAAAAAATTAAGTTGAAACCATTAAATTATTTTTATTATTTTTATTCCAAATATGGAATCAATTTTATGAAATTATATTTCTACAAGGGTTAGTATGTATTACTAATTAAGTGCACAAACCATAATGAAAACCCGTTTTTGAAAAATGAATGTGTAAGTGTAAATCTTAATTTACTTCAATTCCTTAGCTCTTAAAAACCATAGAATTAATTTTAAAATTTAATATTGAATATATAATATAAATATTTTATGAAAATAATTAATTAATATATATTAAATTAATTTATTAAGATAAAAATACATTGCACGCATGAAAACATTTTTTTAGGAAAATGTGTTTTAATTACAAATATTAACTTATACAAAAATAAAGTATAATGATTATTTCCATTTATTAATTATCTAATTTATAATTAAATGAGTCTTATAATAATTTAGTGTTAAATTCATAATATAATGGTACATTTACTTCAAAAGAAATGATATTTTTTACAAAAACCATTATTTTTTGTTATTCACTAAAAAATAAATCTTTTTAATAAAATCATGAAAATTCACCCTAAGATAATATTGAAATATAGATTTAAAAAATATTAATAATTTTATAAAATAAAATTTCTAAAAATGGTAGAAATTAATTTTATTATTCTTATGAAAAAATGTGATAAAAACCATTTTTGATGAAAAAGTATTTTTGAAGCATAAAATGACTTTACAAAAAATTGGTTACTTATTTATTATGAAATAATTAGAAAATCATTATTAAAAACCTTTATACATATTTTTAGTAAATTTTTTATTGATATTAATGCTTTATAATTTAACGGCTAGGTCATAATGGTTTTCTATATCACGGATCATATGGACTCAAGGTTGTGTGTAAGGAAATCTATCAAATACTTCATGTTTTATTTAAAAGGAAATACATATAAAATATTGGTTTGTTACATTATACCCAAATAAAATTAATTTCACCACTTAAATTACATTAATATATTACAAAAAATAAATATATCTATGCTTCATCACATCCTCAGAGTCCCATGTAGCTTCCTAAAATTTATGATTCCTCTAAAGAACTTTAACTAGGTGAGTAGTATTATTCTATATAATTTTATCTATATGATCCATGATTTCTACCATTTTTTATTCTTAGGAAATATTATTCGCCACTGTTATACCCACTGATTTCAGTACATGTGAAGGATCTGGTATCCACTTCCTCAAGAGAGAGATATGGAACACATTTTGAACTTGAGAGAGGTTTGGAGGGAGTTCCAAGTGATACGAAATAGTCCCTATCAATCAAGATTCTCAATGGGACCAATATAACTAGGGTTTAGATTTTTGTCTGAATGCTTGAGTGAAAATTATTATTGTATAAAAACTCAACTAGAGGAAGGTATTGATCACAAACACCTATAAAATGTAGAGAAAATGATCTCAATATATCTTCCAAGGTTTGAATGATCCTCTTAAACTGACCATCTATCTAATGATGATAATTATTATTAAGACACAACTCTATATCTAGATCTTGTTGAAGCCTTATTGAAAAATTAGAGGTAACCTCGAATTCTTCTTATATACAATAGAATGTGGTACCCCATGTAACCATAACATATCTTTAATATATATCCTAGAAATTTGATCAAGAGGTAAATATTATCTAATAGTAATAAAGTGTGTTTAATTCATAAGGTTATCAACTAGAACCCAAATAACATTGTAACCTTCAGATGTTTTGGGGAGTTCAATGACAAAATCCATGGTGATGTTTTCCCATTTTCATTATGATATGAGTAATGTTTAAAACATACCCTTAAAATTATATCTCTAAAAATTAACTTGCTGACATACCAAGAACCAAGATATATACTCCACAATATATCTTTTCATGTTTTCCCAAAAAATATACTCTTTCAGATCTCTATAAATCGTTGTACTACCATGATGAATAAAGAATTTTGAGCTATGATATTCTTCAAATAATTCATTATTCAAGAATGTTATTGAAAGGGTATATATTTGGTTCCTAAACCTTATCATTCTATCCTAATTAAGGTTGAACTCAGAAATATTTCTTACATACTTTTATAGCTATGCATACTCCTTTTGTACCTATTTAATCCTTATATGGATAGATGGTTGAACACTCATTTTAGAAAGATAATATTTCTCCTCTTCCATTAATATTTCAAGGTCCATCCTTTGAAAATACATAAATATTGGTTTTTTAGTGATCTTTATCATAAATAAGCTCGTATGATCCTTTTAACTAAAAGTATCAACCACCTTGTTATATTTCCCAAGGTGGTATTGTATTGAGTTGTCCTAACCTTTAATCAACTACACCCATATTCTTTGGAGCATATTGAACTATTTCTGGGTGAATATATAATTAAAAATTTTATGATTCGTATATATATCAAAAAAAAATTCATAAAGATAATTCCTCCGTATCTTTAATGAAAATATTACCACTACTAACTCCATATCATGAGTCATGTCATTTGGATCATGGAACATCAATTAGAATGGTTCATAATCTATCACCGTATCAATAAAAATAATAACATTCCCAATAAATTTCTTCCAAGAATCACTATAAATCACAAACTCTTCTCCACTAAAGAGTAGTGTGAACATAGGTTCACTAAATAACCTCCTATTTATCTTCTTCATATTTTCTTCACACTCATTGGTCTAAAGGAACATAAATTCTATCCAAGTCAATTTTTTAGTGGATCAGATATCTATAAAAAATCCTTTATAAAGTATAGATAATATTGATAAAATCCAAGAATAATATGGTTCTTAGTCATAGTGTTTGTTTTAGAAATATTTTCAAAAACATTCATCTTTGATGGATCTGCCAATTTACCCCCTCTTGAGATTATATGACCTAAAAATGTAACTTTCTATAGCTAAAATTTACAATTGGAAAATTTTTCATACAAATTACACTTCCTTAGGGTCTTCAATAAAGTTTTCAAGTGATCATAATTATCTCCCATTATCTTATAATATATAATTATATCATATATAAAGTCTACCATAAACTAATCAAGGAAGTCTATAATGGCTCTATTCCTTAAATCCTTGAAGATAGTTGGAGAATTAGTAATAGCAATTGGAATAATTATAAACTCATAGTTTTTATACCTTGAATGGAATATTTTATTGGGTTTGTATTCACTTTTTACCCTCAACTTATAGTATCCATATCAAATATAAATATTATAAAAATATTTAGATCTTAAAAATTGATCAAAAAAGTCATCAATAGAGGGAAAAGGATACATATTCTTGATCATGATCCTATTAAGTTCTAGATAATTTATGGAGAGTCAAATTGATCCATATGTATTCTTAATAAAAAGGATATGTGAAACCCATAGTAATTCACCTGACCAAATGAATCCCTTATCAATATTATCATGGAGTTTCTTCTTAAATGCTTGCAACTCAATCGGGTCAATTTAAATGCGGTGTAGAATAGGGTATGAGTTCTTCTTAAAATTTGACTTCATGATTTGGAGGAAGAATATGTAACTCTTTTGGAAATATATCAAAAAACTACCATAAAATAGTAATATCATTGATGTTGAGTTAATCCCCAACCATATTACATAAATACCCCCTTATAATGAGAATCAAGACCCCTACAATAGATATAATTTCCATTAGAAGTTCATATTTATCATCACAATGATAAAAAATCATAGGTTGGTTTGTAATATCAAATGTTACTTCCCTTTATCAGTAATTGATATGGTATTTATATAAATAAATCCATCCCATGACCAAAATCACTTAAAATTCAAATAGAGGAAGAATAATAAAATTTTCAGGAAGCACAATCCAATAAACTTTAATTATGGAAGATTCATAGACTTGAGATTCAATAATCATACCATTTGGATTTTTTACTACTATTTCAATATCTAGTCATTGAGGATATGAATTTACATTTCTAGAGACTATTGATGATATAAAGGAATTCATATGACTTTGCTCAAATAATATAATTAAATAATTGAGTATATTTTTCACCACCTCAACTTCATCACTCTATCTTCAATACCCTACTAAAACCAAATCAATTAGCATTACCATAAATAATCATTAATCAGAGTGATTAATCATGAAAAATAATTCATTGTATGTCTAAATCATGAAACCTTGTTTTCAATCTATGAAAAATTATGTTTATCCTAGGTCATACATGGTTATTATCTATTCAAATTATCTATAATGGATCTTAAAGAATATTTTAATTAACCTATGTATATCCCCTAGGAGTGTCAAACTAGGTGTGAAGTAAGGGTCATTCACCGTGCACTAGAATAATAGTCAAGATATACTCGACTAACTATTTTTGGGGTTATTGCCCTAATATTCATCTATTTTAAAACCACGTCCACTTGTAGTATTCAGACATAGATTTATTTTCTTATAGAAACCACACACATTAATTTTCCATAACACAGGATGTTCTCATGTACTTGGGCTTATCCTAATGGTTCTCACTATATTTTCCTTATCCTTATTTCCAAAACTAAACATTTCCCTTGAAAATAACTATAGTGATATATATCTTTTATATATTAATATCACATTATTTTATATGAATATTTAATATATTTCATAGTAATATATACTATAGGACCATATAGGTTTAGTGTCTTTTGAAACGTAAATATTTAAAAACTATCGCATAAAATATCTACAACATTTATTATTAATTTATTTACAAATAAAACACTTATTAGACATGTCATAATGAAAACCTTTCTTCATAACCTAGGGAAAGAAAAACATAAGAAATTTTGAGATCATATTCTTAGTAATGGTAAATATAAGAGATATCAGTCAATGATCATAAGTGAACAAAAGGTAAGAATAAGGGTATGAGAACATGATCAAGAATTACAATAATCATACCCAATTAATAAAATATATTTAGTCATCAATAACGGAATAAGGTTTCATAAAATAATGACATAATACATAATAGTGTGAAATCATCAATAACCAATCATGATCCATGAGAACATATCCTAATCATAAGACATAAGTTTTTGTCATACACGTAAGCATAGAAAATAATTTACTTAGTCAAATATCACTATCAAGGTTATCATAGTGGATTTGGTTAACTCATCATTTCATCATTTCCTTAGTAAAGGTTCACTCCCAAGACTACATTATTGGAAAAAGTCCCTTACAGAACTGGGTTCATTCCCCATTACAGTACTTCTTGTCCCGTGAGATATACATAGTTACCCAATGAATTAGAGGGATATAATATACCCACAAAAACTTGGTTTATAATATTACCACTAATCCTTGTTTTATAATGGAACCACCCGTAACATAATCAAAATGATACATATGTGTTCCATAAGATCATAAAACATTCATCATGTCATCATATCATAACCCATAAAAAGGATATGAGTTTCATAAACATTTTATAATCATAATAATAAACTATCCATAAAAATAATAAATATGGTAAAATTGTATTTTATCTATATTAAATCATAAGAAACATCAAAGGATATTTTTATAAATGAAAATTCCTTTAAAATATCATTAGAACATTTCTTTAGAAAAATACCCTTTTATTTGAAAACGCATATTTAGAATCTAAAAGTCTGCAAAATATTAAGGAAAAATTTTATTTTAATAGAAAATATTAAACTTATAAAGTAATCGTTAAATAATATATTATTTATGATGGGGTGAAAATTTTTTCACGCAATTTATGTTAAAATAAAAATTACTTTCTCAATTTTGGTAAAAATTCAAAAGTTCCTCATTTATAAAATGATAAGAATGTTTAGGTTAAAACCTGTAAAGTAATTTAAATATATTTAAAAATTAATTTAAATAATATTTTTATAATATTAAATATATTCTTGAAAAATCTTAAAGACAATATATAAATGGAAGAAAATATTCTTTAATGAAGAGAAAAACATAGTCAGTTTTCCTTAAAAGCATTATTTTGGACTCTTAAGTACTTAAAGAGAGGAAAATTAAAGGAAACATAAAATATCTTAAAACTATAAGAGAATAAAATAAATAATACTTAGGAGAGATAGATCATATAATTTCATCATCAAAAATTTTAATAATAAACTATTCCAGTAAAATGAATTTATAACATAAAACCCTTACCTCATCTATGTATTTATTTATAAGCACTCTAACCTCATGTATAATAAATTTAAATTTATTATAATTATATTATAGAATCATAATCATACCTATAATTCCATACATGGTTTACTTATAACATTTTATCACTCATTCATTAACAATCATTCGTTATCATCATCATTTCAAGTGTTAAATGCTTCATTTTTCATGTATGTTTTTAGTTCAGTAGTTATGTTACTTTCACATAGATCATGGTTAATTAATAATCATACTGTTCATAATGATATAAATATCATATATATTCATTATATACATATTTATAACCATTCATATAAATCAGTGATGAAAAATGAATTATATCACTATGTGGATATGGTAGTACGTATGTATGCATGAATAACATTTCCATTTTTTGATGGATGGAATTAAAGAAAGATAAATATTAATTCATATTTATATAATAGTTATTAAAACATAAATATCATATATAAACATTAAATATATCATAATAACCGACCATGGATTATGGTGGTGAAAATGAGTCATATCACTATATGGAGGTGGTAGTCCACACACAAACATGAATGATACTTTCATCTCTCACTGGTTTTAGAAGAGGTGATAAATGGTTGTGAAATAATAATAATAATAATCATATATCAGTATATTTCTTATACTGTATTAATTATTTTTTATGGATATAATAATTTTATGAGAAGTAGAAGAAGAAACAAAATTGAAATAGTTTGGTTAAGATCTATATCCACTATTTTAGAGGCCTTGTTTGGATACTCCTTAATACTTGAAGGATCCGTCATATGATAAGAAATATAACATCCCCAAATCTGGAACTATGTCACATGGTTGAAAATTATTTGTTACTAAACCTCACACTAGTGGACCTTGTCATATGCCAAAGGTTGCCAACTAGCAGTGATGGTCTAAAGTGTATAGTGGGGAGACTATACCCCCTATTATGAAGTGTCATAGCAGTAGAAAAAATAATAATAAAATAGAAAAATCAATCAAAGTAATAACATAGCAGAAGATAACAATAAATGCTAACTGAATAATCCAACAATAGTAAAGGAATAATTTAATGACCTGCGGGAATGTAACAAAATTTCATGCAAGAAAAAGACAATAAAATGACTAACATACTCAATAAAAGACTCAAAGTCTCATGTCCCTATCCCCACATTGGTCCCATCTCAAAACTCCATCCTAATAGAAAACATGTAAACAATAGAAAATTCCCTTTCCCTTATACAAACCTATATCCATGAAATCTGCTCGAGTGTCAAATGACACCCTGAATAGGGTGTGAGTATAACTTAGTAGGTTGACAACACAGTGTCTAAAAAAATACAATATAATAATAAGTTTAAGTAATAAAGTGATAAACATGTGTATTAATTAATTAATTAATAAAATACAACCATAACCTACTTTGGCTCCTAGACGGAAATCTCTGAGCATATCTAACGACCATGCCAACAACCATGTATCCAAGGTAAACAACCTACATCGTTGCCTTGTCTAAATATCTCTGATCATGTCTTACAACCATTCCAACAAAAACCATGTATTAAAGGTAAAAACATTCTTTGGTGCCATGCTGGAATATCTCAAAGCATGTATTACGTCCATTTCAACCACAATATAACAATGGTATAATCATGACAATCAATCAGGTTCAAATCCCTATAAGAATTGCAACATTTAAAGGTCAAATACATATAATAATTAAAGCATTGGACTAGGACTATCCCACTCACTGTCAACATTACATTATATATGTGTGCAATTTCCTCAACCTAGCTCGTTATATAAGAATCTCGGCATGGAACACAATTGTTGTCAGATAGTATGGATATCACAATATCACATCATATATCTCAATGGATAATTATGTGAATTGACATCATTCTTACATATGACGCATTGAAATTCAATTTCATAATTGATTAAAAATTATATCAATAATCAATAAGCCATAATTTATATATTCTATTACAAGAAATCACTCTAGGTCACATGTCAAGCTAAACATACTTTAAGTCATTATCGAAATAAAAATTCATTTAAACCCAAAGTAATTCAATGGATAATATTATTAAATTATTTAAATAATTTGGTCACATGTAATGATGGTACAATTACAATATTACATAAAATTGAAAATAATCAAACCAAAGGGTTAAGATTTAGACCCCTACCTTTAACTGATGATCCATAAACACTTGAAACAGACAATGATTCTAATGAATAAGGTTAATATGATTACAAAGTGGTTCCTATATCAAAATTGATCAATGTCAGACAAAAAAATAAAACCGGTCAAGGGATTTCACTACAATGGGTTAGATAAGGAAGAAAAAGAGGAATAAACCTAACTAAAACCACTTATCAGGTATTTCTCACACAAGTGGTATGTATAAAAGGGAATTTGGCACCCCAAAATTTCTTGGATAATTCCTTAGGGTTGAAAGGATAGGAGCTACAGCTGAAAAATAATGAATTTTAGATACACAACTTGTTTAAAATAGCAGGTCAATCATTTACACTATGTGTAATGTATTTACACATCTTGTAAAAGTTTTTAATGGTATTATCTAAAAAACTCATCACTTTAGATTTATTTAATTAAAACCCATGAAACATTACATGATTTGTA
This sequence comes from Viscum album, assembly GCA_963277665.1. NCBI lineage: Eukaryota > Viridiplantae > Streptophyta > Magnoliopsida > Santalales > Viscaceae > Viscum > Viscum album. The sequence goes on along the minus strand of OY728148.1, from coordinate 1,343,916,999 downwards.
ATGCCTTTATATGGTGTTTAAATGTCCATTAGTTGAGTTTTCATCCCATTATGCCTTTAACTCTCTAAACCTCCTTTAAAGATTCTCAACTTACCATAAATCCATATTAGCACTTAGTCCCAATTATACCCAGACTCCATAATTTCAAATGATTATACATCCCTAATGTTTAGGTCATTTTCCCCAACAAAGGCTCTCTATCTCCGAACAAGACTTGACCACCAAGGCTCAATGAAAAAGTTAAATAGAAAAAAACATGGAAAAAGATGGGATCTTACAACCTCTCCAACTTATAATCGCTCATCCCCAAGCTTCTCCAAGTGTCACCATGAGGTCTATGTGAATATTTTTCACCACTATGTTTTCGTATTAGTCTCCCTCTCTTAAGTCTCCTCCTAAAATCGCTCATACTTCCACTACACTGAAACCAATAGTATAGTATGACCCTAAAGATATTTCTCACTATGACCCATAACCTGTATAAGATGATCCTCAAAGGATGCATTAGTACCAAGATCAATTTCTACCACATATATCACATGGGAAGGGTCTAGATGATATCTTCATGGAACTGTAGCATTGTAGAAGGGATAGATTGAACACCACCGGACCAACCCTTAACACTATTTAAAATGATCTGACAAACCTAGGTGTTATCTTTTCCTATTTCCTGAGATATAATTACCCCAACCTATGTGACATTGAAAGGAAAACATGATGACTAACCTCAAATTCCAGTGGTCATCTCTGATGGACTGCATATGATTTTTTCCTAGTCTGCACTATCACCAACCATTTTTTGATCAGATGAACCTATTCAAATGTATCTTGCATGAGACTAGTCCTAATAAGTACTAACTCGCCTACCTACAGCCAACAAAGAGGTGAACGGAACAACCTTCCTTACAAAGCCTCAAAAATTTCCTTTTGAATCGATTCCTAGAAGTATTTATTATATGAAACTCCATGAATTCCATATGTTACTCCCATAACCCACCAAAATCCAAAACACATGATCATAAAATATCCTCTAGAATATAAATAGTCTACTCATATTGACCATCAATCTATGGGTGATAGGATTTACTTAAAAGAACTTTCAATCCCACAGATTTCTGAATCCCCTACCAAAAGAACGATGTGAAATGAGGATCTATGTGTGAAATGAAACTCTTCAGAACTCCGTGAAACCAAACCACCATGTTCACATAAAAATTTCCCATATATTAAATTGTTAAGGTTTATCTAATAGGTAAAAGCTAGTATAACTTAGTCAATTGATCCAAAAAACCCCATACAACATCATTCTTATGGGTCATTCTAGGTAATCCTATAACAAAATCCACCATGACATCATCCCATTTCCACTCCAGGATGGGTAAAGGTTTCAAAATCCTAGCTGGCCTATGATTTTCATCTTTTATCTATTACCAAGTGAAGCATCTAGCCATAAACCATGACACATTCTTCATTCCTGAACACCAGCACTATCTACATAGATCATGATATATCTTAGTTAAATCGGGATGCACCACCCATCTAGAAGTTTGAAACTCCCTCATCATCTCCTTGAAAAATCCTGTAGGAACCCATACTCAACCAGGGAAAAGATTATAATTTCCAATGAAGAGAGACTATCATGATGGTGTATCTCCACCATATAATTTTTCTCTCATAACTAATCCTTCCAGATTAGAAAAATTCTCGGTCTTAATCAGATCCAAAATCACAGGTGCAAAAGATTTCAAAGTCAGATCTACATTCCCCTAAGATTCCTAAACATCTAGATACATGTCTATAAAGAGGTAAATTTTCTTCCACTCATAACAGGACTCCCATATTTACTCTATCTGTGTCTTTTATCACAAAGATTCAGTAGAAACATTTCTCTTTTCTGGTGTATAATCCAATTTAAAGTCGAAATAATGTTGATACTCTACCCACCTCCCCAGCTGAAGGTTCAAGTTGTGCTGAGAAAAGATGTATTTTAGGCTCATGTGATCCTTTTATACCATAAAAAACTCACGCGTGATATAGTGTCACCAACATCTCAGGTCATGTACCACTTCCACAAACTCTAGATCATGATTAGGTTAATTCTTCTCATGCAGTCTTAGCTTCCTATATCCACAAGAAACCACACGATCCTCCTGCATTAAAACTACTTTGAGTCTAACTCTGGATGAATCACAGTACATGATATCTAATTTAACTGGTACAGGTAAAGTGAGGATAGTTTTTAAGATTAGCCTACTTTTCATCTCTTTAAAATCTCTTTCGAAGTGTCAAACCAAACAAACTTCACCCCTTTCTTGGTCATCCCAGACATTGGTGCTGCCAATCGGGAGAAATCTGGAATAAAACACCAATAATAAGCTTCTAGAACCAAAAATATCCTTATTTCAAATAAATTTTTGGGTTGTTCCCAATATATCATGGATGTGAATTTATCTGGGTCCACTGGCACTCCTACCTCTAAGATAAAAGGGCCTAACAAGTGCATGTCATTTATCCAGAAACTACATTTATTTAGCTTGGTGTAAACTAATGATCTCTCAATTCACTCAAGGTGATTTCAAGATGTTTCGAATTATCATCTACTAAATAGGAGTAAAATAAGATATATTCAACAAAAAACACAAAAAAATGTTCTATAAAAGGATTAAATATCTTATTCATTAATTCTATGAATACTATAGGTGCAATAGTTAACCCAAACGGCATCACTATAAATTCATACAAGCCAAACCTACACCTAAAAATAGTCTGAGGTATATTTAATATTCTCAACCATAACTAATTATATCTTAATATCAATTCAATCTTAGAGAATATTTTAGAATCTCTCAGCTAATCAAAAATATCATCAATGCATGGAAGAGGATACAGATTCTTGATTGTCATTTGCTTCAACCTCCAATAATCCACAAAAAAGTGTAAAGATCCATCAGCCTTTTTGGTGGATAGAACTAGAGAACCCCAAGGATATGTACTCAACTGTATGAATCCTCATTATTCTAGATCTTCCGATTGAACCTTCAACTCCTGAATCTCTACTCATTCCATTCAGTAAGGTGGGATAGAAATTTATTTTTCTCCTGACACCAACTTGATTGTGACCTCGACTTCTTGATCAGCGGTAAGCAATATAACTAGTTTGGTAAAACATTTAAAAAATATTCTAACATTTTAGTAAAATAATCATGATGTATCCCATAATTATCTAAATCAAGATCATTAATTTGATCCATGATACAATTCAGTCTATACAGAATTGGTCATGCATGACCAGCCTGAAGATCTCACTCACCCTAGTGAGAATAGATTCTTCCTTTTGGATATAGAAAGGTAAATCTAGAGAACACGAAATACAATATTTTATATTTTATGACTACACTCCCAGTGGTGTTTCAATGGTTAAAACACCACCTAATATTTCCACATCCAATCCCAAATCCTTTTCAAAAATAGTATATAGAAAATAATTTGATACTCTTCTATCAGAAAAAACTTAAACTAAGGTATATGATACAACAATTGTGCCTCTCGCAGTATATGGTCTTACATCTATGTTATCCAATGTAGTCTTCAAAGCATACAAATGACTTATCCCTATACCATGGGTTCTATCCTGACTACCCTGAGTTATTTCCATTACTTGGCACTATTTCTCAGAAATTGGGGTACCACATTTCTTGCATCAGTCTGAACAGCCTGTGGAACTCCAACTACCATCCTACTAAAGGTTACCTGAGCCCCTTCCTAATTATGGTTCTTTTCTTAATCCTCTATCACTATTCTTCTACGAAACGTTTGAATAGAACCTCTGAAGATGACCCAGTTTTCCATATATAAGACACTCAACTACGGGGTAAAGACACTATGGGATCTTGTGACCAAACTTTCCACACTGATATCACTAGAATTTAACGTGATGTTGAGATGGTTTTACACTTTACTATTTTGACCATTACTACTTTAGTGGAAACTATCATAATGACACTTCTTGCCACTTGAAGAAGAACTTCCAAATCGCCCTGCTGAAATAGCATGGTCGCTACATGGGGCCTATTTCAAATTCCCTTCCATGACGAGTGCCTAATTAATCACGTATTCAAAGCTTCTTAAATGGAAATAATTTACCTATGACCAAATCTTGTAATGAAGATTGTCCTAGAAATGTTTCACCCTAGAGATCTCATCAACTTACAACACTGTAGGTTGTTAAAATGTCCATCATAGTCCAGCACTGACAAACCCTCTTGCATCAGATGCATGAACTTGAGAGATTTTTTATCCCTCAAGTTTTAGGGATATAAATGACTCAATAACTACATCTCAAAATCCTTCAAATACATCTCACCATATTTTTGATCTTCCACTAGAATATCCCACCAATGCTTGGAAGGTCCACAAAGTATATACATAGAAAGATTCACCCTCTTATCTGTGGGTGTCTCAAGATGCTTGAAGATTTTTTGGACTAACTAGATATAGAACCTTCACACCCTGACTCGAAATCTTGTGGTCGTGGTTATTTTTATTTATATTTGATTCTTTTGGTTTCTTAAAGTTTCAAATTTTATTAAATTAAAATCAAAATAAAATAAAATAAAATAATTGGAAAATAATATAATAAAAATAATGATAATAATATTTGTAACACCCCGACCCTAGTTACCTAGAGTTGGTGAATTATTACATAACATTGGCATGATTACAAGGGATAAAGTCCTGAAATACCGATTGGTTTAGTAGCCTTGGAATTAGTAGATACAAACATAAGTTTTATATTACATCATGAGATAAAAACAACAACAACATTTTCCCCTTTGAACACACTTATATACCTTATCTTATCCCTATAGGTCAACCATAATATACTTCTTCACATCCTAGGAAAAATAAAACATAGAAAGGGCTGATCTCAGATGCTCAGTAAGGATAACAATATAGAGAAAACTTTCATTAATAAGAATAAACATTTAAGGAAATGTATAAGACTAAAACATATGCCTTTTAAACTTAAACTTCAGAATAATATGGAAAATATAAATCAAATAATTCCATTTACTTATTCACATGTATATTTTACTAGTCTAATAATCACATGCAATATCAAAAGCCAATTTCATAATGATGGAATACATAATGTTGGACATCATAACCACATAGTCAAGGCCTTGTGCCAAGACTACAAATAAGATTTTGTCAAGGCCTTATTCTAAGACACTATTTTGTCTCATCGGTCTTACTAATGCATTGAGGAGTTGTAGCGGGCTCCACCCATCACTTACTAAGTCCAATGAATTCCTCATATGAAAAGGGTGAAACATAACATAAAAATTCATATTAAAACTAGCATAAGAAATTTAAATAATTTAACCATAAACCATGAATGGTATAAAAATAAAACATCCACAGTCAAACATATCACAAAACCATCAACACAATATAGAAGATTGTATCATAATAAATCAACTTCGAACAAGTGTAAAATCAATCAAAGGATGTTGACATAGATGAAATCAAAACCATTTGAGAGAAATATCTCTTTCTATTTTGAAATAATTTAAAAGTAACATAATTATAAAAGAAAACATTTGTTTTTAAAATATTCTTATAAGCTAGTAAGGGAAGCTTCAAAGTTGTTATAACGGTGGAAAATATCTGCACTCGTATAAGTTAAAAAAACATTCTTTCCTTAATTTTTTCGAAAAGGTTGTAAAAGACCTTGTTTGGAAAACGATGGAATGATTTATTTATAAACATCATATAAAAAGTCAAACAAGGTTATAAATGAATTTAAAAAATATTCATGAAAATATTAAAAAAAATTGAAATACATTTTTAAGAAACATGGATGTGGATGATAAAGCAGTCTCATTGGATACTCATGTATAAACAACCTCGGATAATGAAGAGATTGTATAATTAGCCCTTACCTAGTACTTTTCCATGATCGAGGGTATATTAACCTCTTGTATAATAGTTAAATAATATCTATTAAATTATACAAGAACTTCATACATAAATATGATATTATATATTATCCTCTAATATTGATTTGTTAATAATATTTCAGTAGTATCATCATTTCAGGTGTTAACTGATTTTTTTTCCTTTATATGTTTTTTTATGTAAGTCATATTTGTTATGGATAAGATGTATTTGATTCATATCCAGAATGATATTATGTTCTTAAACCTTATTTTTTAATCATAAAATGATATTTATTCTTGAATGGTTACGATGGGAAATGAATCTCATCGTGTTCATGGAGACAGTATCTTGTACGTATGCACGAGCAACAATGTCATTTGATGGTGAAATCGTATGTAATTTGATGGTATATAATATATAAAAAATCATTTACATATTATATTTATTATTTACATCAATTATACTCTATATTATACCCATCCAAATAATTAAGTGTTTAATAACAAACTACACCACGACGTGGAGAAAGTAAGTCATACGTACGCACGTATAGTGACTTTGTTATTAATAGGATGGATAGAATAATGAACATGGTTGTACCATGTTTATAATAAAATCATAGTATTTATAAGGTACTGTATTTATTATTTTGGTATAGCAACAACAAATGAAGAGGAAGTGCAAGAAGAAACGAACATTGAGAAAGGGTGGTGAAATTATTACCTCTTCTTCGGGCGTTTCCTTTTGATTTGATTAAAATGGATCCTTATGTTGGATTTATGATAAAATTAATTCCCCTATATAGAATTTAGGTTAGTTGGTAGGATATTTGATCAGTGTTTGGCCGAGCCAAATGGATTTGGAGGTTTGATTTTGAGGGAAGGGGAAGTACCCTTTTATAAGAGAGGTGAGGGTCACTTTAGGAAAATCATGAAATATTAGTTTTTATTATACAATCATATTCGGTTTATAATGGCTTCAAAATGATTTATTTCGAGGATAAGGTAGGTATGGGACGAAATCCTCTCAACCAATATGTTTTAGATAGGTTTAGGTCACGTTATTAACCTTATATTTTAGATTTAACTCTTAGTTAAATAGTTTAACTTTTATCATGTAATCTTGTATTATTTTAATAAATGGTTAATAAACTTACTATAAAAATCTAAGAGAACCCCAAGTGGTTCAATATTGATATATCTAACTTTATCTAATTCCTTTTTATGAACCTTATATTTTTAGGAATATTATATCAATTAATAATATAGTATTTTTTTTAAACACTCATTTATGTTAATTTTGACACTATTTGGTATTTTGTTTTTGTGAAAGTCATAAAAACATTATCACTTAGAAAGAAAATTATTTAATAAACCCTAATATGTCACATTAACCAATAAAATTATTTTAATTCATTAGAAGTCTCATTTTAAATTTATTTTTAAATTTATAATATCAATTATTGTAATATTTCATTACTAAGGTAATTACCGCATCATCATTGTGTCATATTTAAATTTACTTATGTAATGTCTAAAAATAATAAATAAAATACCATTATTTAGGAAATAATTTTATATTTATAATTAATATTTATAGTCAAATTTATCTTATGTATAACCCTATATTAAAAATGGTTTAGTTATTAAACTTGGAATTTAACACTTTTAACTCTTCTTTAAATAAAATAATTATAAATGTCCTAATCTAATCCAAGTGGACCAAAAGGATCATATTTTATTCCTAAGGTTTATTTTGTTCTAAGTACACTTATCCAATAGAATTAGGACATGTGATAGGGTAATTATAATATCATTTTTACCTTTAATTACCCTATTTACGTTTAACCGTGGTAAATAAAAGTCCAAAGTTACTATTCACCAAATACTATTTTCAGGTTATTGAATCACATTTCACTTACTGATGTCAACTGTGTCTCGTGTATTTTTAAAATTAAATTCACATAACTGGTAAAATTAAGTTTTATGAAAATTTTCAAATGCACCTATAAGGTGGGTAAAAGACGGTAAAAAGTTTGATAAAATTTAATATATCTAATATTATTATAAAATGACTCCAATGAATTACATTGAACATACATAGGTATTATGTATCTATTTTTAACTAATATAAATTTAAATAAAATAACTAATTATTTAAATAAAAAGTCAATTTTAAACAATAACGCAGTGTTTTCACTATTCATCAAAAATTGAAAGTTTTCAGAAGAAAAATACAAAAAATTTACCCTAAGCTAATTTTGATATTTTGAATCAAAAAATGAAGTCCGTTTTGAAAAATTAAATTTCAAAAATTGGGTATTACTATTCATAACGGCTATTTGGATTGGTCTTGGTGTGTTAAAACTCTAAGTTGCGTACAACACAAGCTATGGAATTATTCAAAGGGAAACATAATGTGGAAGATTGGGGTGTTACATTATCCCATCCTTCAAATAATTTTGTCCTCGCCATTTTTAGAATATTACTACATAAAACAATTCGAGTGGTTATTCATCATAAGTTCCTCGGGTTCCCACGTTTCCTCTTCCATCTTATGGTTTCTCCATAGAACTTTTAGCAGACGATTCACCCAATTTTTCAACACTTGTTCTCTGGTATCAAGAATTCTAATAGGATCATCGCAATAAGACAAGTCGGGTTCCAGTTCTATTTCTTCCTAGGTTAGTACATGTTTTGGGTCAGGAATGTATTTTCTCAACAATGATACATGGAACACATTATGAACTTTGGAGAGACTTGGTGGCATTGCCAAACAGTAATCTATATCCCCAATTCGTTCTAGAATTTCAAAAGGTCTGATGTACCTGGGGCTTAATTTACCCTTCTTACCAAAACGTATAACACCCTTCTATGGAGATACCTTCAAGAAAACATGATCTCTTACTTGAAATTCTAAATCATTCCTTCGGTTATCAACATATCTATTTTACCTACATTTATCTAATTTTATTTGGGTTTGGATAACCTTCAATATTTCCATTGTTTCCTCAACAAGTTTTAGGCCTACGAGTTTTCTTTCACCAACATCATTTCAACAAGTTGGTGTGAGGCATCTCTTTCTATATAATGCTTCATATGGTGCCATATGAATACTTTAATGGAAGATATTGTTATAAAAAAATTCTACCAAAGGAAAATATTGATCCCACAAACCTTGAAAGTGAAGTGAGCAAGATCTCAACATATCTTTTAAGGTTTTAATATTCTGTTCTAATTTTCCATCGGTTTGAGGGTAGTAGGCAGTTCTCAAAAGAAGTTCAGTATCCAAGGTCTTCTGAAGTCTTTTCTAGAATCTTGATGTAAAACGAGAATTATGATCATAAAAAATCAAAATGGGTACTCTATGAAGTCTTACAACTTCATTAATATATAGTCTTACTAAACGTTCAAGTGGTAAATCTTCTCTTATAGCAAGAAAATTTATCGACTTGGTAAGACGATCAACAATGACCCATATTTCATCATTTATTTGAGGTGTCTTTGGTATCCCCATGATAAATTCCATCATAATATCATCCCATTTAAACTCAGGTATGGGAAGAGGTTGCATGTTTCTTCTAGGATGTTGTCTTCTATTCTTAACCTGTTGATAAACCATACATCTTGACACATAATCATCAATATCCTTCTTCATGTTGTCCCACCAAAAATGTTCCTCCAAATATCTATACATCTTAGTGCTACCAATGTGTATAGAGAAAGTGTAGCTATGAGAATCATCCAAAAATTCCCTTTTTAGATCAGGTATGTTAGAAATATAAATTCTCTTCCCAAATTCCAAAATTACATCTTCATATATGAAGTTAGTCAATCTACCATCATTCACAACTTTTATTTTCTTTTAAAACTCCTCATAATTAGTCTGAGAACTTTTTGTCCTTTCTAGTAAATATGGTTTGGAAACCATTTGAAAAAGTATTGATGTTTCACCTTCCATGATAATTCCCATATCCATATTTACTATATCCATGAACATAGGATCTCTTTCAACTCTCATCTTGTTCAAAACTCCATGATCCTTTCTGATCAAAGCATCTACCACCTTATTTTCCTTCCTTGGGTGGTATTGTATAGTGCAATCATAATCCTTGAGTAGTTCAAGCCATCATCTTTGCCTCATGTTGGGTTATTCATGTGAGAAAATATACTTGAAACTCTTGTGATCAGTATATATCTCACATTTTTTACCATAGAGATTGTGTCTCCATATCTTCAAAGAAAATATTATAGCTGCTAACTCAAGATCATGAGTAGGATATTTTGTTCATGAATTTTTAGCTATCGTGATGCATAGGCAATAACTATATCATTCTTCATAAGGAAACAACCAATTCTTTTCTTTGAAGCATCACTATAAATAAAAAACTCATCATTCCCTATTGGTAGAGTCAAGATAGGATCATTGACTAATCTTCTATTCAGTTCTTCAAAAAATTCTTCACAGTCTTTTTTTCAAAAAAATTTAACCCCTTTATGTGTGATCTTGGTTAATGGGTTTTCCAATCGAGAAAAATTCTAGAAGAAATGCCGATAATAACCAGCTAAACCAATAAAACTATGTACCTCAGTTATACTCATCGGTGCTGGCAATTCTTCTATTTCTCTTGTCATAGAAGGATCGATAGAGATTCCATCATTAGAGACAATATGTCTAAGAAAAGAAATATCCTGAAGCCATAATTCACACTTGAAAAACTTCCCATATAATTCATTTCTTCTGAGGGTTTTCAGAGTATTATGAAAGTTATTTTCATGATCTTCGTAGCTTTTTTAGTATACCAAGATATTATCAATAAATACTACTACAAAGTCATCAAGATATTCCATAAAAACTCTATTCATTAGATCCATGAAAATAGAGGGTGCATTAGTCAATCCAAAAGGCATTACTATAAACTCGTAATGCCCATACCTAGTATAAAATGTTGTCTTCGGAATGTCCTCCTTCTTCACGCACAACCGATGATATCTAGATCGAAGGTAAATCTTTGAAAAGTATTGATCTTCATGAAGTTGATCGAATAAGTCATCAATGCGAGATAGAGGATACTTGTTCTATATTGTTATACCATTGATCTCCCTGTAGTCAATGCACAACCTCATAGATCCATCTTTCTTCATAACAAAAAGAACATGGGCTCCCCATGGAGAAACACTAGGGTGAATAAATCCTTCCTCTAGTTGTTTCTTTAGTTCCACTAATTCCACAGTGGCCATTCTATAATGGGTCTTTGATATGGGCCTTGAACCAGGAATTAAATCAATGGAAAAATCAATTTCTCATTCTGGAGGATGTCTAGGTAAATCCTATGGAAACACATTAACATATTCTTGTACAATAGGTATGTCCTCTATTAGAACATTCTTTTCCTCACCCATAGTTATTTCATTCTCTTCCTCCCCAATAAATGAATTTAGTAGAGCTACTGGGGGTGGATCTTGATAAGAATCAGATGGTGATGTTTCTACTATAAAGATAAGGTATTCCTTATCATTATCGAAAATTGTAACCTCCTTATTCTTACAATAAATTTTGGAATCATGGTTTGAAAGACAATCTATACCTAGGATTATATCAAATTAAATCATGGGAATGACGATGAGATCAGAAGATAAAGAACATTTATATGCCCTAATGAGAACTGATTCGTAAAACATTGTTGCAATAATACATCCCTTATAAGTTTTGACTAAAAAATCCCTCATTAAATAAAATTTGAAATATCAAATTTTCTTAGAAAACTGGGAAGATATGAAATAATGTGATGATCCATAATCAAATAAAGCATTGGATAAACTTGAGGAAACCATTAAATTACCTACCACAATGTAATTATGAGCTTCAACCTCAGCAGTAGTGATCGCATAAGATTGGACTTTCTCCCTTGGCCTTTTATGTGGTAATTTTCCTTGGATCTTAGTACATTCATTTGCATAATTCCCCATTTCTCTAATATTTTATCATTCAACATTGACAGCCTCTTTATTTCCCCTGCAATCACAAGCTTAGTGTCCTTTTTCACCACACTTGTAAAAGACTCTCATTCCCTTCAGGAAAGTACTGGGGTGTTTCTCCCCACATTTACCAAAGGATGAAAATTCAACCTTTCTCTTCTTCCCCTTATTTCCATTTCTAGAGTTTTTAGAATATCTCTTCTTCTCTCACTTTTCTTTAAATTTTTAAGACTTAGAGATTTCCTTTTCTGTCTTGATAGCACATGAGACAATATCTTCGTATGGTGAGAAGGATTTTGAGACTAATGCTCGATGGAGAAATGGTTTTAAACCATCAAAGAATCGATCAATATTACTCCTTGGGTTGCATATATAATTTTTTTCATGCCTTTCTAACCTTGTAAAGTTACCCTCATACTTTGCGACATTATCATCCTCCTTTTTCCTCAAAATTAGAAATTGTCTTTCCATATCTGCTCGATGGTCACGATGAAAATATTTTTATAATAAAAGAACTTTAAACTCCCTCTATTCCATACTTGATACTTATTCATCCTCTCTTTATTTTTGAATTAATGACCACTATTGATCTGCATCTTCTGTGAGGCGATAAACTACCATGAAAACTGTTTCCCTTTCACTACTCCCCAAACCATGAGCTATTTTCTCTAAAGAACATATCCATTGCTTTGATAAAAAATGGATTTATAGTTCCATTTAATGTTGTTGGTTTTTTCCTCATGAAGCAGTCTAAAATTGATCCTCTATGTTGGGGATCAGCATGCTCCATACGGGCACTACCACAAAACTGGGCAAGGCATACGCCTGCATTTATCAGCGCTAACAGTAAAGAGCTGATAAAGGGTCGGGCCTTTATCAGCGCTAACAAAAGCACTGATAAAGGTCCACTTTATCAGTGCTAAAGCAAGCACTGATAAAGGTGTACCCTTTATCAGTGCTTTTTTAGCGCTGATAAAGGCTTTCCCCTTTATCGGCGCTTTTTTTAGCACTGATAAAGGGCTTATTTATCAGCGCTAAAAAAGCGCTGATAAAGGTTGTATTTATCAGCGCTTTTCATTTTAGCGCTGATAAATACACCCTTTATCAGCACTTTTTACTAGCGCTGATAAAGGCTCACACGGATTTTTTAGAAACCCGCGGGTCCTCTTCCTCCTCCCTGCACCCGGTCAATCTCTCGCAGAAGCCCTCCTCTGCGCCGCTGACGCCGCCTCCTCCTCCTCCACCGTGACCGCCGCCTCCTCCTTCTCCTCCTCCTCCGGCCGCCACCTCCTCCTCCTCCGGCCGCCGCCTCCTCCTCCTCCTCTACTCCTCCTCCTCCTCCTCCTCCACCGCGGCCTCGTCATCCTCCTCCTCCACCGGCGCTTCCTCCTCCTCCTCCTCCTAGTTTGCGGCCTCATCCTCCTCCTCCTCCACCAGCGCCTCCTCTGCCTCCTCCTCTGCCTACTCCGATGCCTCCTCCTCCACCGTGGCCTCCTCCTCCTCCTCCTCCTCCTCCTCCTCCGCTGCCTCCGCTGCCTCCGCCCTGCCTCCGCGCTGCCTCCGGTGCCTCCGCTGTCGACACCTCCTTCTCCTCCGCTACTGGGTCCTCCTCCTTAAGGTGATTCAAATTGAATTTTCATGAAATAATTATGTTTGGAATGGGTAAGTGTTTGGATAACTATTCTTCATGTTTAATCTTCAGTTTCCATGGGTGGTTTGGGATTGTGGTTATGTTTTGATCCTGACTATAAGTTTTTTTTATGATTTCCCACTACTTCATTAGATTTATTTAATTATTCTTAGGTTTTGGTGTTTTCATTTAGTTATTTTGTTGTGATTTGATGTTGGGTTTTCCTTGATGGAGGTTGTTCATGTTTCTTTTAGACAAAACCTTCTAGAAGGACCATGTAGAAGCATAGAGAGTGTGAACCAAAGTACCCCAAAGAGGAACCATCACATTGATACAAATTTTTTTGGATTCAGTGATTTATAATTTCAAAAACGTGGGTTAAATTGGTATCCATGATAAGACATGAACTATAGACCACACTCAAGAATTTTCAAAGAATAATTCAGAGTTTTTCCTTACTGAAAAGAAAACCAAAGAATTTAAGGAGTAGTTGGACTGTATCAAGTAGATCTTAGAGTTTTTGAAAACCCCTAAGAAATCTAAAGTGTTATTTTTAGGTTCCTTTTTAAAAGAATTTATTTGAATGTGGTGCAATTCAATGATTGTTTCGAGGAATAGAGAGGATCTCACTTTTACCACTTTCCAAGTGGTATTTCTTCAGAGGTTCTACCCAGATACCTTGAGATTGATGAATGACTATGTGTTTTTAAAGATAGAGTATGGTGGTCATTTAGTCATGGATTATGCCACTAGATTCCGTAATTTGGTTCATGTATCTCTTTATCTCCCCACGAACGATTATCTTATGGCTATTAATTTTGAGATGGGTTTGAGGAAATATATCAGATTTATTCTTATTGTTCTAAGTCTACCAACCTATTTTTAGGTGTTTCCCAAGGTATTTATGTGAGAGGCATATTTTAATTGAAATATTGTTCTCAATGGTGTTCCATTAATGGGTGGTATCCATAGTTATTTTTGAGGATAAAATCTAAACCACGATGAGTCTTAGAGAAGTAGTGGAAAGGGATTTGAGTAGTCTTTATGAACAGATTATGTGGATTCTATGGACAATGGACCTATTTTTTTATCAGATTAGAAATGTGGGAAAAATCTGGACGATTTTACCAGAGACTCTGAGGGCATTCCACCTATTTGGGTAGCGGGGGAATATCTTGTGATTTTTTCAATTGGCTCCTAATGGGAGTGGTGTAGGCTCCACTTTTTTAAGGGCTCTTAGTTAAAATAAGAGGCTTCAAATGGTGGATGATCACATCCTAAAATAAAGGGGGATTCTTAATAGGGAAATAATACATAGACGAGACTAATCCAGAAAAAATCAATGCATTAGAGGTCATTCATGAGGACTCATAATCTTGGCCAACCACAATTCGAGGCGAATTTTTTTTAATTCTTCTATAGTATTGGTTTCATTTCAAAATGGTGAATCCTAGTCATTAATTTCACATATTTTTTTATTACTTGGTTATGACGGCAGAGTTTATGAATTATTTCATGTATTGACTAACCCTTTTGGGTAGGAAAAATGGTCATGGTTTCATGTTCTTTGAGAGTTGTGTTGTGTTACTTGGCATGGAGGACATTTCGTAATTCCATGTTTTGGACCTGGTCTTTTCCGACCTCATTATCGTCTTGGATTTTTTTTATTAGATTTAGTGCACTAGATGACTATTATCACCATTGGGTTCAGTTACTTACTCTTAACAGGAGATTCCGTGTCTTTTATGGAGATTATGATCTATAACCATGGAGGGTATGACATGTTGCTTCTATGTTATGGTTCATATCATGTCATTTTTTCCAAGGTTTTCCTTGGGGTTGTTGAGAAGTGTTCTTCATGTGAAATTCCAGTGGTCATGGAAAAGTACACAAAATCATTTCTAGAGGACTTCATGGGATAACCTCCCCAATGAGTGTTTGCGTTTTCTATATATTTACTTCACAGGATGATCCCATTTTCCATTCTATCACATCATAAGGCTCTGGCTGATTTAGATGAGCTAAAGGATCAGCTAGAAGATCTTTAGGGAAATGGTTCTATCTATATGATCATGTCACTATGGGATTTTCCAATTCTGTTTTCAATGAAGTCATATCATAGCCTATTAATTTTAACAGTCTACCATAGTCATAGCCAGGTGAAAGTAATGAATAATTACATATTGCCTATAATTGATGATTTGTTTGACCATCTTATAAGGTTTTATTGGTTTTTGAAAATTTTCTAGAGATCAGGGTACCAACAGTTGAGGGTTTGGGAAGAGGATGCTCAAAAGATAGATTTTTAAAGTCGATATGGAAATTTAAAGTATTTATGAATTCTATTTGGGATCACCAATGCTCTATCTATTTCATGGAACTGATGAACTAGATCTTTAATATCTTTCTAGACACCTCCATTTTCGTTTTTTTAGAATAATTCTTGGTGTATTACAATATATAGGAGGAGTACTCCGATAATCTGGAGGTTGTTTTGGGTGTTTTTAGAGAGCTTTGTCTTTATTAAAATATTATAAATTCCCCATATTTTGTTTAAGAAGTATTGTTTCATGGTAACATTATTTCCTTGGAAGGAGTTCTAGGTTATCCAGAAAAGGTTCGAGAAGTCATTTCTCCAAATCAGTCAAAGAATGTATTCAAGATCCACAACATTCTAGACTTAGTCATTTCATGGTCACATTATTTCCTTGAAGTATCTTTTTTTTTATCTAAATTATACTCATATTCCTTCTCCTCTAACCTATATACTCATCCTATGGATTTCAAATAGGGTGAATATAAATAAAGATGGATGAATTCCAATCGGTTGAAAAAAGAGTATGAAGAAGGCGTGAAAGAATTTATCAAGTTTGCAAAAGATCATGCATGTGACTCTTCTCAAATCCTTTTTCTGTTTTTACGCTGTTGTTATTCAAAACAAATTAGTCCAGATGAGTTGGAAGTACACTTGATCCGTCACGGAATAGATCAAGGTTATACATGTTGTAATAAACACGGGGAAACAACGAATGTAGGTAGTGACTGGGGTGACACTGCGTTTTATGGATCATCTGATATGATTACAAACATGAACAATGAAGATGACCGTATGGAGGATGTGATTACTGATGTGAATGATGATGAAGATCGTATTGAGAAAATGACAAGGACCTTCGAAGATGAACTTCGTGATTGCCCAAAATTGTTTGAGAAGTTAAAAAGTTGTGCAAAGATGCCATTGTATGCTGGTTGCACTAAATATACAGCATTTTCAGCCGTACTGAAGCTGTATAATTTGAAAGCAGATAATGGGTGGAGTGACGACAGTTTTACGAAACTACTTTCCCTCTTGAATTACATTCTCCTAGAAGACAATGAGCTCCCGAGCCGAACATACGATGCCAAACGAATGCTACGCTCTATGGGTGTGATCTCTGAAAGAATACACGCCTGCCCGAATGACTATATACTGTTTCGCAAGGACCACAAATCACTTAAATAATGCCCAAAGTGTGGTGCTTCTCGATACAAGAAAGATGAATCCAGTCCTACTAGAGTTTTATGGTACTTTACAATCATTCCAAGGTTTAGACGCTTATATGGAAGTGAGAAGACTGCATAACAATTAACATGGCATGTAGATACAAGAATTAAAGATGGGATATTACGTCACCCGGCAGACTCTCCTCAGTGGAAGAGAATCGATCATGAGTATCCTGAATTTGGATATGAGTCGAGAAACCTTCGTCTTGTGTTATCTACAGATAGAGTGAATCCTTTTGCTTTTCAAAGAAACAGTCACAGTACATGGCCGGTTATGTTGATAAATTATAACTTACCATTGTGGTTATGCATGAAACGAAAATACATCATGTTATCTATGCTTATATCAGGACCAAAAAAACCGGGTAATGATATTGATGTTTATTTAGCTCCATTGATCTAAGATTTGAAATTATTGTGGGATTCAGGTGTTACATTGTATGATGCTTACAGAAAGGAAGATTTCACTTTGAGAGTCATGTTGTATGGGACGATAAATGACTTCCCTGCTTATGGAAATTTTTCAGGATATAGCATTAAAGGAACTCAAGGTTGTCCCGTTTGCGAAGAAGGTACACGATCAATTAGGTTGAAACATTCATTAAAAACCGTGTTTCTAGTACATCGCAGATTTCTACCACGACGACATAAGTACCGTTCTTGGAAGACATCATTCGATGGATGTTCAGAAGAACGTACAGCACCGTCTCCACTAACAGGCGATCAATTGTTTGAGAAAGGTAAAAATGTGGACACTACTTTTGGTAAACCGGCTTCGAAAAACCTTATGAAAATCGGTTGGAAAAAGAGATCAATTTTTTTTTTTGAATTACAATACTGGAATTGTCTGTATGTAAGACATTTTATTGATGTTATGCATGTATAAAAAAATGTATTTGACAGTGTTATCGGCACATTGCTAAATACATCTACCAAAACAAAAGATGGAATTAAGGCTAGGTTGGACATGGTTGAGATGGGAATACGAGAAGAGTTGGCACCAGTGAAGGGTGAAAAACAAACATGTCTTCCTCCTACTGCTTACACTCTTTCCAGGCAGGAGAGATATCAGTTTTTCAACTTCTTGAATGACGTAAAGGTTCCAGAGGGGTATTCGTCAAATATCAATAACCTTGTGTCAATGAGAGACTTGAAGTTAAAAGGTCTGAAATCACATGACTGTCATGTTTTGATGCAAAATCTCATTCCAATTGATTTACGTTGAATTTTTCCCAAGAATGTCCGCCATACATTAACGAAATTGTGTTTCTTCTTCAAAGCTATATGCAACAAAGTTATAGACCCGGCGAAACTGCCAGCTATGGAAAAAGAAATTGTCGTCATATTATGTGAATTAGAAATGTTCTTCCCACCTTCATTTTTGATATGATGGTTCATTTGATGGTCCACTTGGTGAGAGAGATTCGACTATGTGGTCCTGTACATTACATATGGATGTACCCCATTGAACGATATATGAAGATATTGAAAGGGTATGTCAAAAATCGAAGTCGGCCAGAGGGTTGTATTGCAGAGCGATATATTATTGAGGAAGCCGTTGAATTCTGTACCGAATACTTGTCTGGTGTGGAAAGCATTGGCTTACCGAAATCTCGTCACACTGGGTGGCTTGAGGGTGAAGGAATTTATGGATGAAAGGTTGTCACAATCAATATTACAGATCGGGAGCAGGCCCACCTTTATGTTTTGCATAACAGTTTCGATGTTGACCCATATGTTGAAATCCACAGAGAAATTTTTAGGCATTTGAATCCATCAAGGGCTGAAAAATGGATATCAGATACACATAATCGACGGTTTATAGGATGTTTTCGAGATCATATTTTTAAGAAGTCAGATGAAAATCCAAAGTCAATTTCAGAATGACTTCGATGGCTTGCCGGAGGACCAAGTGTGTATGCATTATCTTACAATGCTTATGTAGTTAATGGTTATACATTTTATACTAATGAACATGATAAATACAGTAACATGCAGAATAGTGGGGTTACACTTGTGGCTGAAGCGATGCATGTTTTCAGTGCTAAGGGCAGAAATCCAATTTATGCGAATATGTCATACTTTGGCATCATCAAACAAATATGGGAGTTGGATTATATGGAATTTCAAGTTCCGATATTTCAATGCAAGTGGGTTGATAACAGGAGTGTTGTTAAAATAGATGATTTGGGATTTGTGAAAGTTGATTTTAGTAAGGAAGGGGGGAAAGGCGAACCATTTATAATGGCATCAGAGGCAGTGCAAGTATTTTATGTTCCAGATCCCGCAAACTGAAACTGGTCTATTGTTCTGTTATCGACCAAAACAGCTGAAGGGTCAGATGAAAATTAAACGGAAGATGACCCTTTCAGTGGTACTTCACAATCATTTCGCAGTGGTCCCAATGTAGACGACATTTTGTATGTCAGAGGAGACCACAATGAAGGGATATGGATAGTTGATAGAGGGGTCAAATCCCTTCAGCCTTTTAAAAAAAGGGAGTTCAATAATCAGGTTATTGATTTTTATTGTAATATAGATTGTGTTACATTATGTTATTATCTGTTCGCTGCTACTTTTATGTGATCTAAATTAAATTTTAAACCAGTTCTGTAGATAATGACTTCTTCACCTGCTGATGCACCCAATCCCGAGACACAACACGTCTCTCAACCTGTTGCAACTGGTCCCACTGCTAAGAGACAACAGGTCTCTCAACCTGTTGCAGCTGGTCCCACTACTGACGTACAACAGTTCTCTCAACCTGTTGCAGGTGGTGTCAGTGCCGATGCTAGCGCTTCGGAAAAACATAATGATGATGCATAAACTGAGGAAATGGTATGCGATGAAACCCCAACGACACAAAAAAAAATAGGTGTGCCGTAGTTTGATAGTTTTAGCAAAAATCCTTAAGGCAAAATCAAAAGGCATCAAATATTAGGTGGGATAGAATAAGCTAGGCCAGCATGTAAACCCCAACAAAGCCATGTTTAGTAGCTACATTGGAATCTTCACTCGACAACATGTGCCGATTGACATAGAGTCGTGGCACCTTATTGTCAGCGGGTTGAAAAAATTAATGTGGTAAGAGATTATGGTAACATTACGATATCATCTATTTAATTTATTAAAATAAAATAAAATATTGAAATATTGACTAACCCTTCATCATCTCTTGCAGAGTGCATTTATAGTAGATGTTTCACACAAAGAATATGTTTTCAGACTGGCAGGAAGGATTCATAGAGGCTTTCGCACCATTTTAACGAAACATCATCTGAAAGATGCCTAAGGGAAAATCAAGCCGCACCCGCATCCTCTTTATGCACACTTGATATCCCAAGGAACGTGGGATGCGTTTTGCAACCGTCGTGCGGAACAGAATTTTCAGGTACATTGTGTTTGGTTACACGTTGTGTAATGTTGCTTGTATTCATCACGTTGATTGATAGGTTTTTATTTATGAAACAGCAACTAAGTGCTGAAAATAAAGAACGGACAGCAAATCCAGCATACCCCTACCGTAAAGCAAGGTTGGGGTACGCTTCAATTGAAAAACAATTGGTATGTATTTTAAAAGTACTGTAATAATTTTATGTGACATAAAACAACACTATAACCATGTTTCTCTGTTTATATGCAGATTGATCAAGTAAAATCTCAAGTCACTTCCATTCCACGCCATGTGCTATGGAAGGAGGCTCGTGTTAATAAAGAGGGGAAATTGATAGATGAAAACACACAAAAAGTGTGGGAAACATGTGTAAGTATAACATAATATAAACCTGTTTTGCTTTAAATCACTATTACATAACGATGCTTACTTATTTTTTAATATTTTCTATTTGACATAGTCACAGGAATCAACAACACCTGCACCGGATGCAGATATACTTTCAACGGCCTTGAAACAGCCAGAACAGTATGGCCGCGTCAGAGGTGTGGGTTTTGGGGTGTCACCCCGGACATATTTTCAGAAAAAAAAAAACAAGAGGATGAACAAACTAAAGAATTGCATGTAATGAGAGATAAAGTAGCTACCCTTGAAGAACTAATCCAAACTCAGGGAGAGATGCTAAAGAGTTTGATGGAGGAGAGGCGAAGAGAACAAACAACTCAAGAACAACCCCCGCGAGAAGATCCACCCCTCACCAGCTTTGAGGCGAGCCATTACCCTCAAAGACCTGACTTAACCGAGGTAATCAATGTTATAATATTCTTTTTTGTGAGATGTGAATCACATAGACACTGATACCTTTCATGTAATGATATTCTGCAGGGTGAAAATGACTGTGATTTATATCTGTCAACTCCCACCCATCGCCTTGTAGCGAGGGCTACAGTGTTCAATATGCAGAATGACACGCTACACTCCAGAGCACTTCCAACCGGTCATGTCAAAGTGTTGATTAACATAGCTCATGATCCGAGCACCGAGCTACATGTGCAAAATGACGATGAAGACATTAATACGGTGGAAAAAGCTGTTGGAACATTCATTGCATGGTCGTCGAATCTTATAAAAAAACATGTCGAGCAGGAGGTATTCATTTCCAGTTCATTTTTTAAGCAGAACCTTTAACATTAAATTAGAAAATGGCTGAACTGATGAATGTTATTATAGAATGATAAAATGGAGAAGCTAAAACGAAAGAGCGGCTCCAAAATTGGATCAACCAACCGATCAAAACGATCTACTGAGAGCGCGTTCACCCCTCCCGTTCTATATCCACATTTAATATCATTACAAGCTCATGTGGATACGAAAATGAAAGACAGCAAGAGTCATACAATTGTTTGTGAAAAAGATATGTACGGAGAGGAAACAATAGATTTCGTTAGTGCAGACGTTGTTTCTGAGATCATCACATGCGACTGGCTAGGCGCCTCAGTTATAAATGTATACATGAGGTATGTTTTCATGATTTGATTTTACAGAAGCTGATATACTTTGATAATTATGGATAAATACATCTCATATTTTTCACAGGCGTATATATGAAAAACAATTGAAGGGATTTTCCCATGAATGCAAATTTGGACTTGTTAGTCCTCACACCATTTCTACACAACGAACAGAAATAGATTCTAATTTTCAGGCTGAATTGATGTCAAATCTGCTCAGAACGTTTCAAAGAAGAATTACGACTGACGGGCTCTTTTTAATACCAACGATGCAAGTGTAAAACTCTACATTTTAATCATATCAATTATATTTTCATTTCTATCAGTACTTATTTCTTTTTGTGTTTTTAGGGAACATTGGATGCTCATTGCAGTCAATTTGGATACTCCAAAGATTTATTTTCTGGATTCACTGCATGGATATACAACTAAGCGACCACAGATGATGGCGATTGTCAATTTGTAATACACTAGATCCAACATTTTAGAACTAAATATCTAGTTATATAATTTATATTATCATTTAATGAGGATTTTGTTATAATAGGGCGGTGTATGAATATCGTCTAAAGGCTGGAATGAATCCAGGGAATAAGGACGACAATGCCCACAATATCTACAAATGGAGAAGTATCTGGGTATATATAATTATATTTCACTATCCAAATACATATCAAAACAAATTACTTATTTTTCTCGATGTTTCTGCAGTGTCCGAAACAAATAAATGACAAGGACTGCGGTTATTATGTTTGTAAATTTATAAAAGATATCATATTTCATGAACAAACTAACATCCCTGAAGAGGTATTTTGGAAAATAATTACTACTTTATTTAAAATAATTATTAATCCTTTGTGTATTTATATTTTTTCAGTACTACTATGACTGTCGCAAAAACTCCTATTCAGAAGATGATATAAATGTCATTAGAAACGAATGGGCATCGTACCTGATGGAAAAATGTAAACAAATAGGATAATGAAGGTGAATTCTTAATACTTATGTTATCTTCATATGGTTATTGATATCTCCCTTTACACTTATTGGGAATCTATGATCTCCCTTTTTTATGTTTCATATCCTTAGATTAGTGAATTCCTACTACATAGTTTGAAAATGACATAAACTTTGGAAAACAACACCAATGACATATGCCAAACTAAGAAAACACATTCAGATTGTTTTGATGCTTTAGGAAAACGATCCACGAGTCATTTGTGACGTGTATGAATCGACCGCACCTCAATCCGACGCACGGTGTGATCGGTATGGATAAAAGTGTCTGATATCAGTTTCAAATTGAGATAAACTTTGGAAAACAACACCAATGACATATGGAAAACCGAGAAAATGCGTTCGGATTGTTTTTATACTTTAGGAAAACTATCCACGAGTCATTTGTGACGTGTACGAATCGACCACACCTCAATCTGACGCACGGTGTGACCGGTATGGCTAAAAGTGTCTGATATCAGTTTCAAAGTGAGATAAACTTTGGAAAACAACACCAATGACATACGCCAAACTGAGAAAATGCGTTCGGATTATTTTGATACTTTAGTACAACGATCCACGAGTCATTTGTGACGTGTATGAATCGACTGCAACTCAATCTGACGCACGGTGTGACCGGTATGGCTAAAAGTGTCTGATATCAGTTTCAAATTGAGATAAACTTTGGAAAACAACACCAATGACATACGGAAAACCGAGCAAACATGTTCGGATTGTTTTGATACTTTAGTAAAACGATCCAAGAGTCATTTGTGACGTGTACGAATCGACTACACCTCAATCTGACGCACCTTGTGACCGGTATGGCTAAAAGTGTCCGATATCAGTTTTAAATTGAGATAAACTTTGGAAAACAACACCAATGATATACACCAAACTAAGAAAACGCATTCTGATTGTTTTGATACTTTAGTACAACGATCCATGAGTCATTTGTGACGTGCAAAAATCGACCGCACCTCAATCCGACGCACGGTGTGACCGGTATGGCTAAAAGTGTCTGATATCAGTTTCAAATTGAGATAAACTTTGGAAAACAACATCAATGACATACGCCAAACCGAGGAAACGTGTTCAGATTGTTTTGATACTTTAGGAAAATGATCCACGAGTCATTTGTAACGTGTACGAATCAACCGCACCTCAATCCGACGCACAGTGTGACCGGTATGGCTAAAAGTGTCTGATATCAGTTTCAAATTGATATAAAATTTGGAAAACAACACCAATGACATACGCCAAACCGAAGAAACGTGTTCGGATTGTTTTGATACTTTAGTACAACGATCCACGAATCATTTGTGACATGTACGAATCGAATGCACCTCAATCCGACGCACAGTGTGACCGGTATGGCTAAAAGTGTCTGATATCAGTTTCAAATTGAGATAAACTTTGGAAAACAACACCAATGACATACGGCAAACCGATCAAACGCGTTCAGATTGTTTTCATACTTTAGTACAACGATCCAAGAGTCATTTGTGACGTGTACAAATCAACAACACCTCAATCTGACACACGGTGTGACCGGTATGGCTAAAAGTGCCTGATATCAGTTTCAAATTGAGATAAACATTGGAAAACAACACCAATGACATACGCCAAACTGAGAAAATGCTTTCATATTGTTTTTATACTTTAGGACCACAATCCACGAGTCATTTTTAACGTGTACGAATCGACCACACCTCAATCCGACGCACGGTGTGATTGGTATGGCTAAAAGTGTCTGATATCAGTTTTAAATTGAGATAAACTTTGGAAAACAACACCAATGACTTACGCCAAACCGAGGAAATGCGTTAGTATTGTTTTGATACTTTAGGAAAATGATCCACGAGTCATTTGTGACGTGTACGAATCAACTGCACCTCAATCCGATGCACGGTGTGACCAATATGGCTAAAAGTGTCTGATATCAGTTTCAAATTGAGATAAACTTTGGAAAACAACAACAATGACATACGCCAAACCGAGGAAACGCATTCGGATTGTTTTGATACTTTATTAAAATGATCCACGAATCATTTTTGACGTGTACGAATTGACCGCACCTCAATCCGACATACGGTGTGACTGGTAAGGCTAAAAGTGTCTGATATCAGTTTCAAATTGAGATAAACTTTGGAAAACAACACCAATGACATACGCCAAACCAAGAAAATGCGTTCGGATTGTTTTGATACTTTAGGGAAACGATCCACGAGTCATTTGTGACGTGTATGAATCAACCACACCTCAATCTACCGCACGGTGTGACCGGTATGGCTAAAAGTGTCTGATATCAGTTTCAAATTGAGATAAACTTTGGAAAACAACACCAATGACATACGCCAAACGAAGCAAACGCATTTGGATTGTTTTGATACTTTATGAAAATGATCCACGAGTCATTTTTGACGTGTAAGAATCGACCGCACCTCAATACGACGCACAGTGTGACGGGTTTGGCTAAAAGTGTCTGATATCAGTTTCAAATTGAGATAAACTTTGGAAAACAACACCAATGACATACACCAAACTGAGAAAACATGTTCGGATTGTTTTGATACTTTAGTAAAACGATCCACGAGTCATTTGTGACATGTACGAGTCGACCGCACCTCAATCTGACGCACGGTGTGACCGGTATGGCTAAAAGTGTCTGATATCAGTTTCAAATTGAGATAAACTTTGGAAAACAACACCAATGACATACGGCAAACCGAGAAAACGCGTTCGGATTATTTTGATACTTTAGGACAACGATCCACGAGTCATTTGTGATGTGTAAAAATTGACCGCACCTCAATCTGATGCACTATGTGACCGGTATGGCTAAAAGTGTCTGATATCAGTTTCAAATTGAGATAAACTTTGGAAAACAACACCAATGACATACTCCAAACCGAGAAAACGCGTTCGGATTGTTTTGATACTTTAGGAAAACGATCCACGAATCATTTGTGACGTGTACGAATCAACCGCACCTCAATCCGACCGATGCACGGTGTGACTGGTAAAGCTTTTCATTAGAAAAAGAATAAGTGTTTATTAAATGAGATAAATCAATCAAAAACATATTGATTTTACATTATTCCCTTTCATTGTTATGAAAATGAAAACTTTTGAGTTTAAAATTTCATATTTTAGTTTCACATTTCCATATTAATGTATTAGTTCATATTACTGTTTTAATTTCTTTCATTATTGCATTACTAACATAATATTTGTTTTCTTATATAGGTGAATTTTTTTCCTTGAGTTCGGATGCTTTGTTCGGCAACAAATACCGTCGAGAGAGGATCACGGATATCAATGGATGAAACATGAATGTTTATAACTGTTGTTGAATAATTGTAAATGTAACCATGTAAAACAATGTTTGAAATGTATATAGCAATGCGTTTTTTTGTATTCATGATGTTAAGTAAATGTATATACCGTTGTCGGTCAAAATATTGGGTGCGGGTGCTATGGTGTGCAGGTGTGTATGTGCTACTTTGTGCAGGTATTCTGGTGTGCAGGTACTGTTTTGTAGGTGCAGGCGATGGGGCCTTTATCAGCGCTTTTTTAGTACTGATAAAGGACACCTTTAACAGTGCTAGAGGAGCGCTGATAAAGGAACCCTTTATCAGTTCTCCGTCAAGCGCCGATATAGGAGACCTTTATCAGCGCTAAATGAAGCACTGATAAAGGGGTCCTTTATCAGCGCTCCGAGAAGCGTTGATATAGGAGACCTTTATCAGCGCTAAGAGAAGCGCTGATAAAGGCTGTCCTTTATCAGCGCTTTTTTTAGCGCTGATAAAGGTCTCCTATATCAGCGCTTCTCAGAGCGCTAATAAAGGGGACCCCCCCCCCCTATCTACGTCGGCATTAACAGCGCTTTTCTAGCGCTGTTAATGCCAGTTTTTAGCGCTGATAAAGGGCCAGGTTGTAGTAGTGGGGTAAGGTTATTTTTCATAACCTGAGTGAGTTATCCCAGTATGGTGATAAGATGATCAGCACCAGTTACATCACCATCTTCACTATAATTATCTTGATTATGAGGGAAATACCTACGTGTATTATCTTGATTGATACGTTTTTCAATCCTTCCACTAGTATCCATTTCTAAATAATGTCATATACTAGATTAGTTTATGAATCGGAATACATAATTTTAAACTTGTAAAACACTTCACATAAAATGAACAGTTTATGAATATAATCCATAATCATAAAAATGTTTTCTTTGAGGATTTATACACTCATAAATCCTTAATAATTATTTTTAAAGAAAATTTTAATTATCCAAAGCATATCCCCTAGGATTTTCGTAACCAAGAGTGCAGCAAGGCTCGTTGTCGTGTACCAGGATACCCAGGGTCAAACCCGAAACTCCTTGTCAGAGTTTTCACTCCTAGGTACATTTTTTCCAGAGCCGCCCCTACCTTCTAATATCCATAAAGAGATTTATTTCTTGTAAAACTCACAAAATCTATACATAACCAAAATTCTAGGAAGTTCTTCTATACTAATCCTCAAAGTCTATCTTAGGGTAATGTTCTCTAATCTTATTTTTTCTAAATCTAGTTCCCAAGGTTTATAATAAATTTTCTCTGATACCAACTGTAATTCACTAGCCCTAGTTACCCATAGTTGGTAAATTATTACATAACATTGTCATGATAACAAGGTATAAAGTCCCGAAATACCGATTAGTTTAGTAGCCTTGGAATTACTAGATACAAACATAAGTTTTACATTACATCATGAGATAAAAACAACAACAAAAATTTTCCCCTTTGAACACATTTATATCCCTTAACCTATCCCTATAGGTTAACCATAATATACTTCTTCATATATGGGGAAAAATAAAACATAGAAAGGGGTGAGCTCAGATGCTCAGTATAGATAACAATATAGCAGAAACTTTCATAAATAAGAATAAACATTTAAGGAAATGTATAAGACTAAAAAACAATCCTTTTAAACTTAAACTTCAGCATAATATGAAATTTATAAATCAAATAATTCCATTTAATTATTCACATGTATATTCTACTAGTTGAATAATCACATGAAATATCAAATTTCAATTTCATAATGATGGAATGTATAATGTTGGACATCATAACCACATAGTCAAGACCTTGTTCCAAGACAACAAATATGATTTTTCCAAGACCTTGTTTCAAGAAACTAGTCTGTCTCATGAGTCCTACCTATGTATCAAGGAGTTGTAGTGGGCTCCACCCATCACTTACTATGTCCAATTCATTCTTCATCTGAAAAGGTTGAAACATAACATAAACATTTGTATTAAAACTAGCATAAAAAATGTTAATACTTTAACAATATACCATTAATGGTATAAAAATAACACATCCACAGTCAAACATAACACAAAACCTTCAATATAATATAGAATATTTTATCATAATAAATCAACTTCAAACAAGTGTCAAATCCTTCAAAGTTTGTTGACATAGATGAAATCAAAAACATTTGAGAGAAATATATATTTATATTTTGAAATCATTTAAAAGTAAAATAATTATAAAAGAACACATTTATTTTGAAAATATTCTTATAATATTGTAAGGTAATCTTCTAAGGTGTTATAACAGCGGAAAATATCCTCACTCTCTGTATAAGTTAAAAAACATTATTTCTTTAATTTTGTCGAAAAGGTCGTAAAGGACCTTGTTTATAAAACAACAGAAAGATTACTCTATAAAAATATTATAAAAATTCAAAAAATGGTATAAATGAATTTAACCAATATTCTAAGAAATATTAAAAAAAATGAAATACATTTTTATAAAACACAGATTTGTATGATAAAGGGGTCCTAGTGGATACTCATGTATAAACAACCTCAGATAATGAAGAGATTGTAGAATTAACCCTTACCTTGTACTTTTCCTTGATTGAGGGTATGTTAACCACATATATAATAGTTAAATCATTGTTATTAAATTATACAAGAACCACATACATAAATATAATATCATATATGATCCTCTAATATTACTTTGTTAATAATATTTCAGTAGTATCATCGTTTCGGGTGTTAACTGCTTCATTTTCTTTTATATGTTTGGTTATGTAAGTCATGTTTGTTATGGATAGGATGTATTTGATTCATATCCATAATTATATTATGTTTTTAAACCTTATTTTTTAATCATAAAATTATATTTATTCTTGAATGGTTACGATGGGGAATGAATCTCATCGCGCTCGTGAAGACAGAAATATGTACGTACGCACGAGCGACAATATCATTTAATGGGGAATTCATATGTAATTGGATGGTATATCATATATAAAAAATCATTTATATTTTATATTTATTATTTACATCAATTATAGTCATTATTATACCCATCCAAATAATGAAGTGTTGAATAATAAACTACCCAACGATGTGGAGATGGTTAGTCGTACGTACGCACATATGGGGACATTGTTTTTCATATGATAAATAGAATAATGAATATGGTTGTATGATATTTATAATAACATCATAGTATGTATAAGTTATTGGAATTATAATTTGGGTATGTAAACAACAAATAAAGAAGAAGTGGAATAAGAAAAGAACTTTGAAAAAAGGTGGTGAAATTATTACCTCTTCTTCAGGTGTTTCCTTTTGATTTGATCAAAAGGGCTCCTTAGGTTGGCTTTCTGATAAAATTAATTCCACTAGATAGAATTAAGGGATGTTTGGAGGATATTTGAGAAGTTTTTTGCCGATTTAAATGGATTTGGAGGTGTTATTTTCAGTGAAGGGGAAGTACCCTTTTATAAGAGAGGTGAGGGTCACTTTAGGAAAAGCTTGAAATATTATTTTATTATAAAATAATATTCAGTTTATAATGGCTCAAAAATGATTTATTTATAGGATAAGGTTGTTATGGGTCTTAATCATCTTAACCAATAGGTTTTAGATAGGTTTAGGTCTTCTTATTAACCTTATCTTATAGATTTAACTCATAGTTAAATAGTTTTACTTTTATCGTGTATTCCTGTATTATTTTAATAAATGGTTAATAAGCATACTATAAAAAGCCAAGAGAACCCCCAAGTGGTTCATTATTGATATATATAACCTTATATAAGTCCTTTTTATGGACTTTAGATTTTTTGAAATATTATATCAATTAATTATATAATATTTGTTTTAAATACTCATTTATGAAAATTTTGACACTATTTGGTATTTTATTTTTGTTAAAGTCATAAAAAATTTACCACTTCACAAAAAAAATTAATAAACCCTAACATGTCTTATTAACCTAGAAAATTATTTTAATTCATCATAAGTCTCAATTTACATTTATTTGGATAATTATAATATCAAATATTTTAATATTTTATTAGTAAATTAATTACTGCATCATCATTGTGTCATAATTAAATTGAATTATTTAATGTCTAAAATTATAAATAAAATACCATTATGTAGGAAATATTTTTAGATTTCTTATGAATATTTATAGTCATATTTATCTTCTGTATAACCCTATATTAAAAATGGTTTAGTTATTAAACATTGAATTTAACACTTTTGACTCTTCTTTAAATCAAATAATAATAAATGTCCTAATCTAATCCAAGTGGACCAAAAGGATCATATTTTATTCCTAAGTTTGATTTTTTTTGAAATACACTTATCCAATAGAATTATGACATGTGTTAGGATAATTATAATATCATTTTTACCTTTAATTACCTTATTTACTTTTAACCGTGGTAAATAAAAGTCAAAAGTTACTATTCACAAAAAATTATTTTATTCTTATTGAACCACATTTTACTTAATAATGTTAGCTGTGTCTCTCATATTTTTGAAATTCAATTCACAGAAGCGGTAAAATTAAGTCTTATGCAAATTTGCAAATGCGCCTAGAATGTGGGAAAAAGACGGTAAAAAGTTCAATAAAATTTTATATATCTAATATTATTATAAAATGACACCAATGAGTTACATTTGAAATACATAGGTACTATGTATGTATTTTTACGAAATATAAATTTAAATAAAATAACTAATTATTTAAATAAAATTTCGGTTTTAAACAATAACATAGTGTTTTTCACTATTCATCAAAAATTATAAGTTTTCAAAAAATTACCAAAAATTCAACCTAAGTGAATTTTGATATTCTGAATCCGAAAATGAAGTCCATTTTGAAAAATAAAATTTATAAAATTTTAAAAAGTGGTTATTACTATTCATAACAGCTAGTTTGATTGGTCTTGGTGTGTTTAAACTCTAAGTTGCGTACAACGCAAGCTATTGCATTATTCAAAGGGGAACATTGTGTGGAATCTTGGGGTGTTACAATATTATTATTATTGTTGTTGTTGTTGTTTTTAGGTTTATTATTATTATTATTATTATTAAGTTATTATTAATAATAATAACATTATTATTATTAAGATTATTATGTATTATATATTATTTTTTATGGGAAGACCTAGTTTGGGTCCCCTCTCCTCTCCCTCACCCCTCTCATGCGACGCACCTCCTTTACCCCATTCCTCTTGTCTAGTGGCCTCCCTCAATCCTCTCTGACAGCCTTCAAACCAACACGCCACAACTTCCCTCGGTAATTTGTGCATCCCTGCTCCCCTCATGCCACCTTGCACCACCCCATACCCCCCTGGCCGGACTTCGAACCAATACACCACCCTCTCTTGGTCGTACCTCACCCCGGATTAGCCACTCTCTTAGTCATGTGATGCCCCCTATTAAACCTCCTTGAAATATTTGATCCACTTAAGTAACTCATTTTTCTAATGTAAGGTTTTTTTCGTTAGGGTTTCATGATTTTTTGGGGGTCTATTTTGATGGTTTTGATTAAAATGTATGAATTAGAGTGAAATTGAGGTTTCTCATTGTCCGATTGGCATGAGATTATAGTTTTACACCAACCTTTTGGAGTTTTCTACACCGAGGTAGGTGGTCCTTGGTATAAATATTATTTGATAATTAATTTACATGTTTAATTGTTTTAGAAAAATCTTTAATTGATCTATTGGGAAGGTTGTTGCGGAAAATTCCAATTTAGTCAATTTTTTGTGTTTTATTAAATTGTGCAGTTAGTTTATTAATCTGTGCAAGTGGTGTGGATTGTGTTTTTGACATGGCGTTTTGTGAAGTTGATTCTTGAAGAGGGTTTTGAGTTCAATTTTGGTGAGGAAGCATAGGGTGTTACTTAAATTGTTTTATAAATTATTTTAATTATTAATTTTAATCATATAAAAGGTTTGAACCATGTATGGAAAATATTTTGATGTGAGTTTGATTTTAAATATAGGAGTTGGAGTGTGTTTTTAAAAGTGATTCTTTATTATACATATTAAAAAAGTTTTTAAAATTATGTAAATGATTTATTAAATTGTGAGTGTGATATGAATTGTCTTTGTGACATGTTTTCCATGAAAGGTTTATTTTTCATGTGTCACTCTCAATTTGTATTATTTTACAGAAAGTGAAATTTATTTGGTTTGTTTGGAAATGAATCACCTTCTGGTCATGGCACATTCTTGGATTTAAAAAAAATATTTTTTATTTTCAAAAATGGTGGGTTTTAGTGTTCATGTTAAGTTTGAGGCTTAATGAAAAAAAAGATATGTTTTTCATATTTTTCACCTAAATGAAGTTATTTTTTGTGAAAAGGAAAATAATTCAAATTGATGGGAAGATGTTTCAAAAATGGTTTTGGAATGTAGTCTAATTTGAAGTGTAAAACTCGTTTGATAAAAAGTGTCTTTTGTGTGAAAATTGGTTTTAGGGTTTATCACCCATGAAAAAGTGCATTTCTCAATATGTATTTTAAATTATTTTAAAAGAAGTAAATTGTGTTTTAATGTTTCTTTTTTTTACGTTTGGTTTAAAAGTTTCTTTTTCTACTTTAAATTGAGTGTGTTATTAGTGGAAACCCTTTATGTGTTATTTTGAAATGTTTTATAGATTTTTACGTCCTTAATTATTTTATTAAATTATATGTTTAGTGTGTTTTCCCTACTTGGTGGTTTGGAGTCACTGGGTCTAAGGAAACCTGCCTACATGTGCATAGGTAATTATATATATATATATATATATATATATATATATATATATATATATATGGTGGGGGTTCTCCATTACATGTATAATCATCCATGGTAGGGATTATACATGTATGGGGTTAGGTGTGAATGTTTATATATATATATATATATATATATATGCATATGTAGGTGAGTGGAGATCATTATATGTGTATGAGCATACCTGTAAGGATCCCCTTTAACATGTTCATGGGCCATGAGAATGTGGGCATAGGGGATAGTTGTCCTTGCATGTATATGAAGATGAATATGCTATGTGGGGGAGCAAAAAAATTTAGTTAGAAAGTGCCAAGAGTCGAAGTGGACAGCTTGGTTACACCTTGAGGTAGGTCTCTTATGCCTGTGCCGTTAATTTGATTTCCAAAATTTCTTGCTTGTTTTAAAAATGTGTTTTATATTTCTGTTGTATACACATTCTATGAAATCTGGTTGCGGTTTCTAGAAATGATTATGATTTCGTTTTGGAAATTGAAACGTCTTTCTAACATCCATTAGTTTTAAGTGAATTTCCTTGAAAAGTGATTTCCTAAGTGGTTTTGAAATGGTAATGAATATTTCCAAATGTGTTTGGCCTTTCAGTCGGTTATTTATAAAAAGTTTTCCTTATATGTAATTAAGCCCATTTTTAACCTTAAGAATGGTTTGTAAAAAAGAAGAACCTCTCTTGAGGCATACCCCCTTGTTATAGAAAATTATTTGTGTGTTGAATATGTGATTTTTGATATGTTCCTAATAAAGAGGCTTGTTCATTATTGTGTGATGGAAAAGGGGGGATGCACTCAAGGAGGGATAACAGTGGTGAGAGGTTGGATGTTTTTTTAAGAAAAGAAAATGATAAGTACATATTTGTTTTCTTGATAAAAAATCACCACCACTTGAAATGGTGCACAATGGGAAACCCAAGTATCTAGGTGGACGGACTAGTACTAGTATTATATATGATACGTAAGTGGTTCATTCTGGTTTCATCTAGGAGGATGGATGCTACAACACTAACTAAATATTTGTTATTATTAGATACCACTAGGTTATGGGTGTGTTCCCTACTAGTGGCGTGTGTATGAGAACGTAGATCATTTGGTTCATATTCCATGTTTCACTGAGGTACGAGGATCCTTGGTCTCCAACTAACACTAGATTCTTAGGGATTCTCCATGGTGCTTGTGATGTGATTTCCATTTCAGTCATTTCGTAGTTGATGTCTTATTTGTGAAAACCATATTTTAATCTAAATTGGTTTCCTCTCATTTTGAAATGTTAATGGATTATTGGAAACTATTTTGAAATTTTAGTGGGAGAGAAATGATTTAATTGAAAATGAAAACTT
The DNA here is from genome assembly GCA_963277665.1 of Viscum album. Lineage (NCBI taxonomy): Eukaryota > Viridiplantae > Streptophyta > Magnoliopsida > Santalales > Viscaceae > Viscum > Viscum album. Next base: position 1,343,882,561 of record OY728148.1, on the reverse strand, counting down.
TTTACTTGAATATGAAAAGAATGAAAAACATTATTTTATTATGTCCTATTTTCAAACTAGCATGTTTTTTATTTCTTATAAAAGGAAAGGGCATAGAGAGTTCTTGTATCTTGGAATTACTACTAAGCATCTCAGTACTCATTCCTACTTTACTTTTCAGTTTCAGGTTTTTCTAGTTTTGGATTGCTCTGAGAGCAAGTTTATTTTATGTTCCATGGTGACCCATAGGGTCACATGAGGTATGTCTCGTTGCTTCATTTATTCCTTTTTTCACTTCCAGTTTTTTCAGTTTATTTTCTTTTATTTACCTATTTGTTCAATTATGATTATTTATCTATCTTTTTTATAGTCCAAACCATTACCAACTAATTTATTTTGATTCTCATCACTAGTTTCCAGCCCATGGGGATCAGGAATGCACTTTGGGCCATGCCACAGACAGGCTCGGGTAACCGGTTCAGGGTCGACCCGGGTTGTTTCATAAAAAAATAGAATCAGAGGGTGGTTTATTCTTGTTATTTGGGTTTTTAGGTAAATCATAGATAGGACTGTTGATACTTGATTGGTAGGTGTGGGAAGAGTGTCACGAACCCTTGCTCATTCTGATCCTCGAGTAACTAGTGGTAGTTTGAGATTTATGTTTCTAGATTTGGACTGTGTGGATAGGGGATAGATGTAGGAGTAAATTGGTACTATGTGCGGTCTCACATGGGTTAGAAACCCATATGATGCCCAAGAGTATATTTTGACACTCTTAGTGGTTTGCTATTTCCTAGGGCATGGTCTGTTAAAACATGTAGTTGGGTTAGGCACAACCACTAGTTCTCTATCCAGGTTCTTTAGTGTTAGTGATGTCTTGGTTCAGTTTTAGGTTGGCGCGAAGGGGTTTTTTAAAAAGGAATGTGTACTTTGGGGTTTTCCCATTTTCCCTTGATGCTAGTTTAACATAATTTTTTGGGTGTTTCCCTTGGACTATGTTTTTGGAATTTGGAGTTTGATCTGTTGAAATTGGATTTCTAAAAGAATGTCTTGGGTTATTTTAATTTGAAGTGTCTTATTTTAGAAATGTTTTGTTTTGAAAATGGAAGATCCTTTTATTGTCTACTGGTAATCCTATGGTTGCTCGCATGTGCATGTTTTCATTATTAATGGACAGTTGGTGGATCATGTGGATGGGTGCTTGAGTGGAATGGTAATGCATATCTGTGAGGCATCATGGAATATCAATTGTGGGTGATTGATTTGTGAGGCTCCATCTTGTTTCATGAAAAGTGTATTCGGATAAATGGATAAAGAAAATAGTCTTTTCCTTTGTGTTTTGTTTATATTGGGAGTGTCAGGATGATTTTTTCTGAGAGGATCTGAGAAGAAAAGTGGGTTTTTCTCTAAACTAGTTTTTTGTGCTTAAATGAATTTGGAATTAGAATATGGCTTTTAGTCCAGAGTGAAAATAACTATTTCAAAATATCTTTTGGGCCTTGCGGTATAGTGCTTAGTTTTTCAAGAGGGTTTTTTTCTTTAAGAATTAATTAATGTCTTAAGTTTGAATATTTGGATTTGTGTCTGAAGTTTGGATGTTTATTTTGTGAGGTTTTTGGTCTTGTGGATGGTTGGTTTTTTGTTTCTTTTTTGGATATTCCCCCTATAAAGGTCTTGTGGGTTTCTATCATGTCTCTCTCAATTAATATCTCAACCCAGACTCTCAGTGAGGTGAAAGAGTTGGGTTATGCTCATTTGTGTTGGTTGTTAGTAGGCATTGAGGTCGGTTGAATATTATCGAGTGCTTTGGGAAAGTTGGGAGTGTCTTCAGTTTTGGAGGGACTCCAAATTTTTTGTGGTTGTAAGTTTTCTCAAGTATGTTTAGAGGAGCGATACTAAACTAGTGAATAGATATCATTCCATTTTTGTTGTTAATGGGGATGTCTTGAGTGATCGTCGATGCTAGCTTCATCATGTGGTTGTACCAAAGAAAGTGAAGGTGAGGGAAAGTGGTGTATCTCATAGGTGCTTGACCAATTAACAGATGGTGAAAGAGGTGTGTTGACCATTCGATGATCCCAGATTCATGTTCCCCATAGTTTATGTGGATAAAATAGATTAAAGCTCATAATAGTTGTTGTTCTTGTTCATATTGTGTGGTAAGTGAAGGTTACTCATTTGATGATAAGTGTGAACAAAATGGACCTATTCTTCAAGTTATCCTTCCATTAGTTAGTGTTTCATGTCTGATAGACCACTCAATAACCTATCTCTAGCATGGTCAGTTGATCACTCTAAGTCGTTCTCCAGGATTCTTAGTTGGTATATTGAGGGAGTGGTCGCTTGGAACATAAGGAGAATTCTGTAGGTTGATTTTCTAGTGGAGGAAGTTTTAGTCGGATATGGTTAGCTTATGAATGTGAGGTAATAGATGCTTCAGAAATCAGGACCCCAGCCATAGGTCACAGGGTAAATCTTGAGCACAATCAAAATTCGGTATATGTGGGATGGGTTTGGTCTGACTTAAGTCAGTAGTGTCAAGATGGGGATGGATTATGTTTACCTATTATGGTATCATCTCTGAAGTCTTCCTTTTTGTTGTGATGGGGTATAAATTCATTGTCTCTTTGTGGTGGTATTAACTTATGGGAGTTTCTATTGGGCTTTGAGGAGGTTCAGAGAACCCGTATTCTTGTAAATCCACTGAGTGTTCTCTGTAAATGCAGAATATTGAATAGTGTACCTTCTTGTGGGTCAGTTAGGGATCGAAATTGTAATCATTTCAGAGATTCTCATGTCTTGTTGGATTGGTGTGCTCTAGTCCAGTTAACCTCTAGGTTAGGGGTATCCTCTATCAAAACCCTCTCCTGTGGTGGAGTGTTGTCCACTGTGGGAATTTTTTGGGTAGGTCAACCTATGTTGGTGGTTCATGATGAAGATTTTTGTATATATCACTCAGAATAAATGGGGAATTCCATGAAGATGTTGTAATGTTAGGAAAATTCTAAAATTGTGGGGAGATACATTACGGGTCTCGTCAGTATATCCTCCTGTGTTGGTTTGGTTTAACCTAGGGAGCTTGGAGGTTCAAGCCAGTGTTATAGGTTTGTTTGGGTTTGTGAGTCATTTTGGTTTGGAGATCCAATGTTTGACAAGAATCCTAATATGGTGGGGAGACCACCATAGTAGGAACATGTGGAAAACCTTGTCTTCAAAGAGTGTTTGATGGGGCAACCCCTTACTTCTGCCCCACCTGACCCTTTCCATGGTAATTGGTTATCTCTAGTGGTGGGTCTCTTGAAGAGTGTTCTTCAAGGTCTTGAGTGGGCCCTTCTAATTCCTATGTTAGGGGTCAGATTGTTTCATGTTGTAGTTGTGCTTTTGGAGGTTATTATCTTGTAATTGGTTACTTTTCTTGATGATTATTGTATTGATATCTATGGAGTTTTAGGTTATGGGTGTTTTGAATTCTCAGTCTTCATGTGATTGAGGTTTTTTTTAAGTGTCTTTGAGGTCTTTCATGGAATCTTGGTTTGACCAAGTCTTTTGGGACTTTCTTGGGGTAGAAAGTGTTATGGTGGGGATAATTGTCATACCCCGACTTGGCATCTTGTGGTCGTGGTTATTTTTATTTTTATTTGAGTCCTTTGGTTTCTTAAAGTTTAAAAATTTATTAAATTAAAATCAAAAATGAAATAAAATAAAATAATTGGAAAATTATTTAATAATATTGATGATGATGATATTATTATTATGAAAAATAATATTATTATTGTTAAGTTTATTATTATTATTAGTAAGTTATTATTATTATTATTATTATTATTAAGATTATTATTATTAAGATTATTATTATTATTAGTATGTATTTTTTTATGGGAAACCCAAGTTTTGGTCCACTCTTCCCGCCCTAACCCCTATCGCACGACACACCTACTTTTCCCCCATTCCTCTCGTCCATCACCCTCCCTCAGTCCTCTCCATCGGACTTTGAACCAGTGCGCCACATCTTTTCCCAACGATTTGTTCCTCCCTGCTCCCTTCCTCATGTCTCCTTACACTGCCCCGACACAATGCCCATCACCCCCTAGCTAGACTTCGAACTGGTGTGCCACCCTCCCTTGGTCGAACCTTGCACTAGTGAAGCCCCTCTCTTAGTCATGTGATGCCCCACAGCCGGACCTCCTTGCAATGCGTGATCCTCATTAGTAACTCATTTTTCCTGTGGAAAGATTTTGCGATAGGGTTTCATGATTTTTTGGTGGTCTATTTTGATGATTTTGGTTCAAATGTTTGAATTAGAGTCAAATTGAGGTTTCTCCCAGTGTGATTGGTATGTGGTGATAGTGTCACACCAATCTTTTAGATTTTTCTACACCAAGGTAGGTGGTACCTAATATAAATATTATTTGATGAATTAATTTTCATGTTTAATTGTTTTAGCATACTCTCTAATTGATCCATTTGGTGCGTTGTTTCTGAAAAAACATATTTAGTCAATTTTGGTGTTTTATTAAATTATTCAATTTTTTATTAATCTGTGTAAGTGGTGTAAATTGTTTTTTTGACATGGTTTTGTGTGCAGTTGATTATTTAAGAGGTTTTTGAGTGAATTTTTGGTGAGTAATCTTAGGGTGTTACTTAAATTATTTTATAAGTTTTTTTAATGATTTATTTTAATCATATAGAAGGTGTGAACCATGTCTGTAAAATGTTTTAGTGTGATTTTGATTTTAAAGAGATTAGTTGGAGTGTGTTTTTAAACTGAATCTTTGTTTTACATCTTGGAAAAGTTTTATTAATTATTTAAATGATTTATTAAATTGTAAGTGTGATGAAAATTCTCTTTGTGGCATTTTTTCCATGAATGGTGTATTTTCTTGTGTTATGCTTAATTTTTATTATTTTATGGAAAGTGAAATTTCTTTGGTTTGTTTGGAAATGTATCACCTGTTGATCATGGAACATTATTGGATTTCAAAATATATATATATATATATATCTGTATATATATATATTATCAAAAGTGGTGGGTTTTTGTTCGCAAGTTATGTTTGGTGCTTAATGAAAAAGAAGGCGTTTGTTTCATATTTTGAACCAAAATGATGTTATTTTGTGTGAAAAGGAAAATGATTCAAATTGATGAGAAGATGTTTCAAAAATGGTTTTGAAATGTAGTCTGATCCGAAGTGTAAAACCCTTGTGATAAAAATTGGATTTTTCGTCTGAATTGGTTTTAGGGTTTATTGCCCGTGAAAAATTGCATTTCACAATATGTATTGTAAATACTTTTAAAAGATGGAAAGTATGTTTTGATGTCTCTTTGTTGTAGGTTTGGTTCTAAAGTGTCTTTTCCTACTTGAAATTGAGTGTGTTATTAGTGAAACCCCTTAAAGTGTTATTTTGAAATGTTTTATAGATTGTTTAAGTGCTTAATTTTTTTATTAAATTATATGTGTAGTGTGTGGCCCCTGCTTTATGGTTTTGAGTCACTGGGTCTAAGGATAATTGCTTGTGTGTGCATAGGTAAGTATATATATATGTGTGTGGGTTACCCCTTTACATGTATAATCATCCATGGTAGTTATTATATATGTATCGGTCTAGGTGTTGCCATGTATATATATATAAAAATTAATATATAGGTGAGTGGAGACTGGCATATTCATACGAACATACCTATAAGGATCCACTTCCATGTGTTCATGGGCTAGGAGAATGTGTACATAGGGTCTAGGTGTCCTTGTATGTTTTTTGAATATGCATATGGTTAGTGGGGGAGCATCACCTTTGATTTAGAAAGTACTAAGAGCCGAAGTGGACATCTTGTTTCCACCTTGACATAGGTCCCCTATTTCTGTACCTTTAATTTGAATTCCATAATTTCTTTCTTGTTTTAAAAATATGTTTTATATTTTTTTCTATATAAACATGATATGAAATTTGGGTGGAGTTTCTAGAAATGATTACGACTTTGTTTTAAAATTTTAAATGTATTTCTAGCACCCATTGTTCTTAAGTGGTTTTAATTTAAAATTGATTTCCTAAGTGGTTTTGAATTGGTAATAAATATTTCCAAATTCGTTTGGCCTTTTGGACAATTAGTTATAAAAAGTGTTCCTTGTATGTAATTAATCCTTTTTGGAACATTAAGAATGGTTTATTAAAAATAATAACCTCTCTTGAGGCAAGCCCCCTTGTTTTAGAAAATGATGTTTCTGCTGAATGTGTGATTTGTGATATGTGCCTAATAAAGAGGCTTGTGCATTTTTGTGTCGTGGAAAAAGTGGGGATGCACTCAAGGAGTTAGATCGGTGGTGATGGGTTGGATGTGTTTTTATGAAAAGAAAATGATAAGTACATATATGTTTTCTTGATAAAAACACACCAGCACTTGAAATGGGGCACAATGGGAAACCTAATTGTCTAGGAGGGCGGACTAGGACTAGTACGCTAGATGACACATAAGTGGTCTATCCTAGTTTTGTCTAGCAAGATTGACACTATAAAACTAACTAAATATTTGTGATGATTGGATACCACAAGGTTATGGGTGTGTTCCCTACTAGTGGCTCATGCAGGAGAACGTAGATTGTTGTGGTTCCTATTCCACGTTTCACTGAGGTACAAAGATCCTAGGTCCCCACCTAATACTATCTTCTTAGGGATTTCCCATAGTTCTTGTGATGTGACATCTATTTCAGTCATTTCATACTTGATTTCTTATTTGTGAAAACCATATTTTAATATAAATTGGTTTCCTTTAATTTTTAATTGTTAATGCATTCTTGGAACCTATTTTGAAAATTTAGTGGGAGATAAATTCTTTACTTGAAAAAGAAAAATTTTAACTTGAATTTGAAAATAATGAAAAACATTATTTTATTACGTCCTATTTTTAAACTAGCATGTTTTGGATTTATTATAAAAGGAAAGGTTATATGGAATTGTTGTATGTTGCAATTCCTACTAAGAATCTCAGTGCTCATGCCTACTTTACTTTTCAGTTTCAGGTTCCTCTAGTTTTGGATCTCTCTAGGATCGAGTATAGTTTATGTTCCATGGGGACTGATGGGGTCACTTGATATGTCTCATTGCTTTGTTTATTCCTTTTTTTGTTGCTATTTTGTTCGGTTTTTTTTCTTTTATTTATATTTTTTCCAATTTATGATTATTTATATATATATATATATATATTTGTGGTCCAAATCGTTCCCAAATAGTTTATTTTGACACTCGGAACTAGTTTCCAGCCCGTGGGGATTGAGAATGCCCTTCGAGCCATATCTTGGAGCAGCTCAAGAGACCGGTTCAGGGTCGACTCAGATTGGTTTGTGACAATAAATCAACTACATGGGGTCCACCTTCCCCAATAAAAAGTTGGATGCTGAAGTTTAAACTCTCTTTTCATCTCATACATTGAAGAAAATGTATGAACAATCTTCATTTCCATGGATCGTATGACCCTCAGGAAGCTATCACGAAGTTGAACATCCATTTTCTCCTCATGAACTATAAGAAGTTCAGATTGAACTATGTTATGATAATGAAAATTTCCACTCTCCTGATGCTCAAGTTGAAGATGATGAAGAGTAATTATATCTACAGGATAAGCACACACCTTACAGTTTTGGCTAGCAATAAGGTTAACCTAACATGTGATTGTAATGGAGAACTACAAACTCTTGTTCTCTCTAGACATGGATTAAAAATATTTTAGCATGACACAAAAACTCATTTCATTTGTTCAATGAAATAGATATCTCATATTATAGTTCTATAGTCAAGTTTATATTACATGCAAAAATAGATATGTCCCTATCATGAATAATTCATGTCAATATATAGCTATGTGCCTATTATGATGCATGTATTCTCAACTCGCGCCATTCCGAGCTATGAGTACAAATCCCAAGAAATATTAAGATCATAAAATGATAACCTCACATAATAGGTAAATCAACAAAGGTGAAATAACATCAACAGTAAAAATCACACAATATATATAGCAATTCCATCCTTGGTACTCGCATTTCTCCCCATATATGGGTTAGATACTTCCATGAACAAGATCATTACCAAGTCTTGACACTTCCTAGTATTCTTTATATCTTTAACAAACTATAAGGAAAAATAAAATATACTCCTCTTATAATACTTTTTAACATCCCCTAATTCGGTACTCTCTCACATAGCCAGAAAGGGTTGGTTATGAGACCTCAAGCATGCCTCCCTGTATACTAGAGGATTTTGACTAGCGGCGGGGGTGTAAATTGTATAGTGGGGAGACTATACCCCCTAGTATGAACAGTCATATAAGTAGAACAAATCATAATAAAATAGAAATAATAATCGAAGTAAGGATATAGAGGAAGATAACAATAAAGGACAACTAAATAATCAAATAATAGTAAATGAATAATGTAATGACATGTTGGAATGTGACTAAATGTCTTGATAGAATGATACAAGAAAAATACTAGTAGTCTCAATAAAATACAAAAAGTCACAAGTTTCAATCCCCATGTCAGCTCCATCTCCAAACTCCATCCCAACAAAAAACAACTAATCAACAATAAGGTTTATTTCCCTTGTCTAAACCCATAAGTTATGAAATCTACTCAGGTGCCAAATGGTAGCCCGAATAGGTTGTGAGTATAACTTGGTAGTTTGACACCATCATATATAAACAAAACCAGTATAATAAGAAGTTTATTCAATAAAGCGATAAACATGTGTATTAATAAATTCAACAATTAATAAAATACAGCTATAACCTATTTCGATTCTGTGTCAAGATATCCATGAGAATGTCTTACGACCATGTCAACCAAAACCATGTATCCAAGGTAAACAACCTGATTCAGTGCAATGCTAAAATTTCTCGAAGCATGTCTTTCGACAATGCCAACAACAATCATGTATCCAAGGTAAACAACCTACTTTGGCACCATGTCGGAATATCTCAGAGCATGTCTTATGACCATACCAACCACCATGTAACCATGGTATAATCATGAAAATAAATCTGGGTCAAATCACGCATTACAACATTTTTGGGTCAAATCCCTTTAATAATTACCACATTTAACTGGTTTGATCCCACTCACTATCAACATTACAAGATATACATATGAAATTTCATTGGCCTATCCCATTATATAAGAATCTCAGCATGGAACACAATTCATTTCATACAGAATGGATATTACAATATCATATCATATATCTCAATGGTTAATTATGAAAATTTCCATCATTATTTCATATTTCATAATGAAATTCAATTCACATTTGATTAACAATTATATCAATAAGAAAAAAGAAACATTTTCGGAATTCTATAACAAGAAGTCACCTTAGGTCACATGTCATGCTAAACATACTTTAAGACATTACCCAATTATAAATCCATTTAAACCCAATGGAATTCAAGGGATAATATCATTAAATTATTTTACTAATTTGGGCACATGAAAATAGAGAACACTCATGATATTGCATAAACTTGACAATAATAAAAACAAAGGGTTAATACTTATACCCACTACCTTTAATTGACGATCCAATAATGCTTCAAACGGGTATTTCATATGAGGAAGAAGGTGCAGATGATTTTAAATAGGTTCCTAGATCAAAATTGATCAAAGTAAAAATCAAAAATTCAATTAGATAATAGATTTCACTAAAACGGTTAGAGAAGGAAGAAAAAAAGGAAGAAACCTAACCAAAACAACTTACCAAGGATTTATCACACAAATAGGATGTCCAAAATGGAATTTGGAACCCCAAAATCACCTAGATAATTCCCTAGGGTCGAGAGGAGAGTAGTTTTAGCTAAAACATAATGAATTTCATCTACAAGACTTGTTTAAAATAGCAGGTCAGGCATTTAGACATTGTGTAATGTAGTTACACATCATGTAAATGTTTTTAATTGTATTATATACAAAACCTTCACCTAATATGTATTTATTTATAACCCACAAAACATTACACAACATGTAATACCTTTACATGGCATGTAGATTTCTTGTAGTTGAGTTTTCATCTCATTATCCCTTTAACTATTTGAACCTCATTTAAAGCTTCTCAACTTACCAAGAACCCATATTTATAATTTTACCATTTATATTCAGACTCCATTAATTCAAATGAGCATAAATCCTTGAATTTTGGGTGATTTTCCCCAAGAAATTCTCTCTGTCTCCGAATAAGACTCATCCACCAAGGCTCAAGGAAAAACTCAGAGAGAAACATACTGGAAAAAGATGAGATCTTACAATAATGAAAGTTATAAAATGAATTTTGGTATTATAGAAAGTATTTGGATCAAATATTTGATAAACTAAAAGGATCAAATTATGTGAATAATAGATGATAAGAAGTTCTACTTTATAAATGGGGGGAGGTACACACAATGAATTTCTTAAAAGATCTCAACGATTTAAGTCCACTTTCATGGAAAAGTGGATCCAAATGGAAAGTTATGCGAATTTAGGAAAATATAAGGTTAAAATATATTCAAAAAATAATTATTTTATGTTTTTTTTGGAAATCCTACCCCTATATCATGGTTTAACTCCTGGTAAACCTTTTTTAACCTTAACCATTATAAAAAAATTATTATTTTTACAACACACTATGAGAAAAAATTAAGTTGAAAATATTAAATTAAATTAATTATTATGATTACATATTTTGAATAAAATATGATATATTCAATTTCTATAAGTGGTAGAATATAATTTTTATTAAGCATGAAAACTACAATAAAAACCTATTTTCTAAAAATCAATTTTTAAGAGTAAATTTTAATTTACTTCTATTCATTACCATGTAAAAACCCTAAATTGAATATTAAAATATTATATTGAATATATAATCTATAAATTATTTTACAATAATTAATAAATAAATATTAAATTAACATAAAAATACATTGTGCGCATTGAAACATATTTTTAGAAAAATGTTTTTTTATGCTCAAAAATTAACTTATACAAAAATCAAGAATAATAATGATTACATTGTAATTAATTATATTATTTGTAATTAAATTATAATTAAGATACTTAAATGTCAAATTGAAAATATAATGGGCTATTTACTTGAAAATAAATGAAATTTTTTACAAAAATCGATATTTTTTACTATTCACTAAAAATAAATATTTTTAGAAAAATCCTAAAAATTCACCCAAAGATAACACTAAAATGTTAATTTAAAAAATTATATTAATTTAATAAAAATAAATCTAAAAATTTTATAATTTAATTATAATTACTATGTGAAAAAATGTAATAAAACCCATTTTTGATGAAAATATATTATTGAAGCATAAAATGACTTTTCTAAAAATTGAGTACTTATTTATTATAAATTAATCAATAAATTTTCAATGTTAAAAATATTTATACATATTTTTTATAAATTGGTTATCATTATTCATTCTTGTCAATTTAATGACTATGTTATAATATTTTACTATATCATGGTTCATATTGACTTGGGGTTTGATATAAGGACATATATTAAATAATTAAATTTTTATTTCAAAAGAAAAAAATATAAAATATTTGGGTGTTGTAGATCACACCCTAAATTTTCCTTTGGGTTTTTGTAAAAAAAAATTTAGGATAAAGGTAAATAGAAGATCACCATATAGAGGACATCACTGCTAGATCATAATTCCTTATGATGGTTTGAGATGGCAGTAAAATATTGTCATGTGGAGATAGACCCATGGATTGATTAAAGTTCCATTATTTTTTATTTCATTTTTTTATTAAGACCTTGTTATCCAGTTGTTTATTTCCTTTGTGGTTTTTTTATTTTGATATATGATGTACTCTGGATATTTTATTTGATACTCTGATCGTTTGTATCTTATCATATGCCTATTGAGGTTTAAATAGTTCCTATGTTTCTTTGTATGATATCCTGGTTCTTTTCTTCATCTTGTGGTGATCAATAATGAAATTTTGGGCTTGTGGTAGTCTAATTTGGGTGACATTACGGGTTGACCAGGTTTGGTCAATTACAAATTCATATCATAGCTTTTGGTTGTCATTGAAATCTAGCACTTATGCTTTTATATCGCTCTCTTCTACCTATTTTTTATTGATATATTTTTTATAAGACTTTTGTAACTCTAGAGGTAGTGTGGGAGTGTTCTAGGATATATCACATTCATGGAAAACATTGAGTTTCAAAGGGAAGTCTGGGGTTTTCTATCAACCTTTTTTATGATTTTAGCCTTTTTTGATTCAATTATCTGAATTGGTTTTATGATAAAGTAATAAAACTCAATTTTAATGGGTTTTATGCATGATTTGTTTTATTGAATATATATCCTTCAAGAAGGAAATGTTTTACTAATATACAGGAAGTTGTGGATAAATTCCCACAAGTGGATCCTTCTGTTGGATCAGTTTTGGTAGAAACTATAATCTAAATCATCCAGTACTTATGATATTGGATAGTGTTGAACCAAAATGGAAGTTGTATCATGATTCAGAATACACTAATAAGTATCCACTTATCTTCACGGTGAAAAGGGACCACATGAATCTGAAGAATAGATTGGTAGGATTTTCCACTTCTTGAAAACTTCTGAAAACTCCATGGTTGGATTCACCACATATATGATTGTGGGTTGGTAAGGAAGTGATGAGAATATATTGTGTAATAAAAGTTTCATAAATATCTCAAATTGACTAATTTAAAGAAATAATCTAATAAAAACTTTTATCTTGAGAAACTGAGAGTGGTAAAGGCATGATAGTTTCTTACTATAGAGCAGGGAGATCATTTTGTTAAGTACTATATACTCAGTTTTCTAAGTTGTTTCACCTATATCTATATATTATTTCTAATGACTTCATAAAGGTGTGGAGGTTAGATATGGGATTGAGGCCAGATATTTAGTCAATATTGATTCTTTTGTGCCTACCCACCTTTATAGAGGTTATAGACAATAAATCTAAATATGAGATGTGAATAGCTGAGAAGACAATAGTCTTTTAATAATTAGTGATATCATTAGGTATCTAGAATTTATTTTATAGCTAGAAGAGGAAGTTAGGGTACTAGCACTGAGGTGGTTGTATGAGTTCACAATATACATCAATGAAAGTATATGTGGTCTGTTATCAATGTTGCAGAAATGGACCCCTCAGATTTGACTCTAAGTTAGCACCCAAGTTTTTTTATGCATGTGGTCAGACTGGTAATATTTTATATTTTTCGAGAGAGTACCACGGGTTAGTAGATCTAGATCCACCTCCACCAAGGGATCTTGGTGTTGATCTGATGTTGTGAAAAGGTTAGGATCATAACCACTTTCCAAGGGTTATACTCAAGTCATGAAGAAAGGGAATGTAAGGGAATATGCACTAGGGGAGTCAAAGGTGGGATCGGCTACTATGAGAGGTATGGTGTTCATTGTGTCTTTTATGGTTATGTAATTATTTGATATAGGTGAAACTTATTCCTTTATCTCATCAAATCTCATTGATGTGTTGGGATTTAAATCAGAGCTTATTATTTTTTTATGACTCTTTCCACTCCTTTGGGAAATAAGTTAGATCATGGTTTTAGATGTCCAAAGTGTTAGGTGATGATCATTGACTATGAAACCATGTGTAATTTATTATTTCTTGAACTTAATAACTTTGATATCATCATTTTCATGGATTGGGTGATTATTTATAAATCCTAGATCAATTTTATCATCATCATGTACATATAATCTCTTCTAATGGGGCCACTCATGTATTTTAGGGTGAGTGGGATACTATATTTAGGAGATTAGGTATCATTGTTCCAAGTGATGAGATAATATCAAGCCTTTTGTTAGATATGTTTATTGATTTCAATGATCCATGTCTTAGGGAACCTCTTCTTCTATTAGTGAGTGAGTATCTTTATGTTTTTAAATTTGATTTATTTGGGTTTTATCCATAGAGGGAAGTTGAGTTTACTATAGACTTTCATCTAGGTATGATACCTATTTACTTACCTTAATATTGTATAGTGCCCACTGAATTGAAATAATTAAAGGTTTATCTTAAGTGTCTTGAGGTTATTGAATTTATTCATACTAAATTCTAAATTGAGAATCACTGATACTCTTTTCAAAGAAGACATATGGGAGTCTCTGAAATTTTATTATTATTGAAAACATAACAAGGATACAGTTAAGAAAAAATATCTCTTACCTAGGATTTATGACCTTTTCAACCTACTCATTAGATCCCAATAGTTTTAAAAATTTGATCTAAGATCAAGGTACCATTAGCTGAGGTTTTTAGATGAAGATATTACTAAGATGATGTTTAACTACATGTGTGGTAATTATGAGTATTTGGTCATGTCATTTGGCCTTACTAACGGTCTTGTGGTGTTTAGGGATTTAATGAATCCAATATTCCATATGTTCTTGGATTCTTTCTTAATTATTTTTTTGGATGATATCAATGTTTATTCCAAATCATAGAATGTTCGTTATAATAATTTGAATATCATCTCTAGAGTATTAAAATAGAATAATCTATATGGGAAGCTTTCTAAATGTTAGTTATGGATTTAAAAGGTGAAATTTCTAATCCATATGATTTTTGAGAAGGGAGTCATAGTGGATCCTAATAATATTTGAGTGGTGATGTCTTGGGAGCAACCAAAAAATGTGTTTTATATCTAGAGTTTTTTAAATCATCTAGTTATTATAAGTTCATTTTTTGGGAATTCTCTCAGCTTTCATTTCCTATGACAGAGTTAACTCATGAGGGTGTGAAGTTTTTTAGTAGAAATCAATGCTAGAGATATTTTTATGAGTTTAAAGTGATATTGACTTCAACTCCAGTCTTGATCCTTCATGAGCCAATTTTGGGATATAATATCTACTATGATGCCTCAAGTATGGGTTTACGTTGTATTCTGATGCAAGGAATATGGATGATATCTTTGTCTCTTTTCAATTATTCCCTCATGAAAAAAACTACCCCATTCATGATCTTCAGTCGGTGGTAGTGATGTATGATCTTAAGACATGGTGCTATTATCTATTTGGGGAGTGGTTTATAGTGTATTCAGGCCATAAAAGTCTAAATTATATCTTCATTCATAAGTATATGAACTTGGAATATATACACTAGGTGTATTAACTTTAGAAATTTTATTTTGATATTTCATATACCCCATGAAATGGAAACATATTCATAGACTCTTTAAGTAGAAAATTTATGACTCGAGCAGTGAAGGAATCAGTGGAAGAGTGGTGCTTAATAGACTTGTTTATTAAGATGTGCTTTGTTTAAGGTATAGATGAATGATGGGTATTACAAGATTTTTCTTAGGTTGGATCATCCATGGATGATCAAATTTTACTTGTTCAGTATGAGGATGTAGAGTGTTAGTGCTTTAGTAGGATTCTTTTTGGTGGGGAGACCTTGGGTGAGTGGTCTCGGTCTCTCGATGGAGTTCTTAACTTCAAAGGTAGGATGGATATTCCAATATACCTTATATAGATATTTATGGATAATAGACACTGGTATAATTGCTATGTAAACCCTAGATATATCAAGATGTATCATGACCTGAGATGTCACCATTGGTGGTTGGGGATGAGATGATCGATTCTGGATTTTGTGTCTCAGTGCCTAACAAATTAGATAATTAAGGTGGAACATCAGAGGTCTACTAGTTTTCTTCAATACTTACCCATTAAAATATGTAAATGGGATGAGATATACATGTAATTCAGGATTGTAATACCATATACTCATAGTGGTATGGATATAATATGAGTGATTTTTTATCGAATCATGAAATCAATGCATTTCTTACCTATCAAGGAGTCGATAAAGGTAGAGGATCTTGGGAACTTTTATGTGAGGGGGATTATTATATTATATGGTGTTTCATTGGATATTTTTTAAAATAGGGACCCTCACTTCACATCCTGGTTTGGTGTGGATTATAAGAAGTGATGGGTTCTCAGTTGAAGATGAGCACAAAATTTCATCACTAGACAGATGTCCAGACTGAGAGAGCTATATATATTCTTTAATACATGCTTAAAGAATGAATTCTTGACTTTAGTGAATCATCATCGAAATATCATTCTTTTCTAGAGTTTTCCTATAACAATAGTTATTATGATTTGATTAGGATGTCTCTATTTGAGGTGTTTTTTGGGAGGCCTTGTAAATTACCTCTTTTTTGAGTAGAGATTAGACAAGAGTCCTTGGTTAGATTGAGCATAATTCAAGAAGGTGGATTATTATTTAGACATAACTATTCATCTAAATTCTATCCATGATGTGTTTCTTGTTTCTCAAATGAATAAGTACCAACTAAATCCATCCCATGTGATTGATTGGGAGAATTTTGAAATTGAACTCGATGCCTCTGTGATTGAAATTCCTATTCAGATAGTGGACCAATAGGATAATTTATTTCATTGAAAAATAATCCCTTTAGTTCAATTTATAATTTTTTGTGGTAGGTAAATCCATTGGACATGTGAGAAAAAGGATTTGATGTTGTAGAAATAGCCTTTTCACTTTTCATGTTTGCAAACCTAATCCTTTCTGGTGATGGAAAGTTTCATGGTGGGGAGAATTGTAATACCCTTCAGGTCATGGTTATATTTAATATTGAGATTGGTTTTTCTCCTTTTAGGTTCTTGAGGATTCAAAGAGTCAAATTTTGATAATTTTGAGTTTCAAGGAAAATATTCCATGTGTATGATTAGTAGAAACTATGTGGTAATAGTGAAATATGGGTTTGTTGTTTCTAATGGATATTTTCATGGTTTGGACTAACCATATGAGTCACTAGAAAAACTATGAAGATGTTTTGGGTTTGGGTCTAGAGTCTTGAGAAAAAATTTTCAAACCATGTAGCAATTCCTAGTAAACCGTGAAACTTGGTTTTCAAGGGATATTGTCTAGCACACCGTTATCATACAATTTTACTAATTGTGTGACATAACTGTGTGACCTGGTCTAAAACTCATAAAATAGATAATTACCTTGATTAAATTTTTCTTTATTTTAACTATAATATCCTCTTAATTTTTCACTGTATCAAACCATCCCCTTCATGACACTCTAGAGGATTTTTTCTTTCATTCCTTGGTGATCATTGGTCAATTTGGGTCAATATCTTTGAGGTATATTCAATTTTATTCTCAGTTTATCCTCTTTTCTCTATATATTATCTTAATATCTCCTATCCTTCTCTTGGTATACCCCTAATGGTCTGTTATTTATAGATATATAGAGTTTTAGGGTGAATTTATGGTGGTTCTCTTGGATCTAGGATTGTGAAAACATGGTCTATTCATTTCCCATCACCGGTTTTAGAGTCAATGAGGATTTATTTATTCCTAATATAGGTGTCTTTATCCTATTATTTATCCCTTTCCATCATTGTGTTCTTGTGATACTATACTTTGGTTTTGATTTATGAAATTTATTAGTGATATCAGCATTGATCTTTCTTGGCAATGGAAAGTGTTTTCAAAATGGGTTTTCTTTGAAAACTAGATTTTATGCACGTTATGTGTTTGAAAAAATTCCTCAAAGGTGGTTTTTAATCGGAAATGATTTTCCAACCGTGGAATAATTATGGAGTCACTAGGGAAAATATTTTCTAAAATTTCGTATTGGTTTCATGAAACATAATGATGGTATATAGAACATTGGGTGACCTTGGGGTACGGGGGAAAACTAAACAAATGAAAACCTTAGTAGAGTAATCTATCACTAGAGTGGGTTCCCATGAAGCCATAGTTTTAGTAGTTAGAATCACTGGGGGACCGAGGTTCCCAGACTTTAGGATTCCCTTATGTTGGCTAGGGTTCCTTTTTGGGACTTAGTTGTTTACACCCTCATGTTGTGGATTCCTCTTTGGTGCTGTGAGGATACATTACATGCACATTTATTTGGTATTTCTATTTTCCCACTGATTATGGATATTGATACTTGAAACTAGTTTCATTAAAATACTTATTCCTCATGTAAATAGGTTAGGTCATATTTATTTGATTAATACAATATGGAATAATTTTTAAAATAAAACCAAAGGACAAATTTAAATGGAAAAATTATTTATTTTCAAATGTTTTTGAAATGTTTTTGAAATATTTTTATATAATAATTAACATATGAATGTAAATAAACAATTTATAGATTTTTTTTGTGGTATCCTCCTGATATTTAGTGATCATAAACTACTTCTTCCTTTGGGCGGTTGTAGACATTTTTTTATAGGATACTGGTAAAGGGAATAGGGTGACATAGAGGATGGATCTCTTGGATCATGTTTCCTTTTGATTGTTTAGGAAGGTGGTGATATATGGTCAGATGAATATAAACCCATGGTTTTCTTTGGGTTTCATGTTTTTAGTCTTTAAATTATTTCATCTAGACCTTATTATCCAGTTGTTGGATGTTTCCTTTTTGGATGGTTATTTCAACATATGATGTACTTTGGATATATTTTTTGATACTCTAATTATTTATATCTTATCATAGGGTGAAATAATTCCTATGTTTCTTTTTATTACACCCTAGTGCTTGTCACCAGTCCATGGTGATTGGGAATGCACTTTGAGTCTTGTGGAATTCCAATTTGGGTGACATTACAGGTTGACCCGGGTTGTTCTATTATAATAAATATCAAAAATAGTTAATGTTGGATAGTCTTCATGATACTCTTGTTTTTTATGAGATGAGGAATGATAATAATGAGTATTTAATCACCATGAAGGATGATCAAGAAGAAGTGGTCAATGAAGTTAGGGAATCCATATCCTCAAATTTGAAAAGAGGAAAAGTAAAATAAAAGGGGAATCATCCACTCACATGATTCAAATGAGTAAAGGTTAGGAACCTTGTAGTAAAGTGACCCAGTAAATTTCAAGATGATTATGTGAATGATTTAGTTCCCACTATGAAATATTTAGATAATTTTAATGGTAAAACAAGTAAAAAAATCATATCTATTAACAATCTTGAGATTATACTAAAGTAAAATTTATTGAATATATTGAGGAAGAATTAATTGGTCTAATAAAAATTTTAATATAATGTGAGACTCTAAAATCATGATATGAAATTGGGAAATAAAATTGAATGGTCTGTAGAGAAGGTGGTGAAGCATAGAGTTCTAGTAGTAAATTTAGAAAACTATAGACTGAATCATAAGACACATAAAAATAAAAATGTTAGTACGGTTCTAAATTAAAAATAGAAGGTGGTGTAGGTAGATTCTAATAAACATACACCCACTCCCAATTTAAAGGCTGATTTGGAAGTAATTTAGAATAAAAATTCTTAGAGAACCCAAAATTACATCGATAATGTAAAAATTACACACAAGAGTACACCAATAATTAGGTTTTAATGTTATAAAATTATGGGATACTCTCAAAATTCATGTTTCATAGTCAATATGCAATGGAGGGAATAATAAAGACAAAGGCAGCAACACAGAGTTAAGAATTTCATGTATGTGTTTGATGTATTTTTTTTTTGGTGCATTATAATTTTTCATAAGGTTAGTTATTTCTCATTGATGAGGTATAGGAGTGTGATAATGGATACCTTAAGTGATAATACAATGACCCCTAAATCTATTCACAAAAATACAATTCTAAAAAAATCTTTTCATGCTTTATTTGATATCAATCGAAGCAACCAAAAAATAAACTTCCATAGTTACATTGTCAAATTAAAAAAGGTTTCACTTACATATTGAATACCTATTAGGTTTAGAGTTTTATATAATTAGAAAATTTATTTTATGAAAAAAAACCTATGTCTTTCTCATCAAATGGGAATTTTTATCAATATACCAACAATTTATTATTTTACATATATTTTTCAACATATGAAACAAAATTATTATACATGATACCCTTACATTCATATCATATATAATAATCTTATTTATAACCTAGTTAAATGGACACGTAAGTAGGGTGAGATTAAATGCTCAGTAAGTTTAAACATAGGAGTTATCAATCGAAGATCATAACAGATAATAAGATAACCATATGGGAATGTGAGTTTAATAAAAGTGACTGGATATAAAATTAAATATTAAACACCATAAAAACATAATCTAGATATTTTTCAACTTCTTAACTCAATAATTCTATAGGAAAATCCCATAATGAAGAATTAAAGAATAATCATAAAGATTATTTGGGAAAACATAAGAACTCCTGAATGAAAAATAATTTATTTGAAATAAAAATTTTCACCCTTAGAAGAACATAGACGTTCCTTCAATCATGAACCCATTTAAAAATAAAAAGGTTTCCAATAAGCATCATATCTACTATAGAAAAAACCAAACAGTAATCTTGGTACATTATCCCTACAATCACCTGTATACGAACACTTATAGAGGAATAATCTTATCAATTAATTCCGACACATCTCCTCTGGGGAAAATATCATTACTCAATGAATTAGAGGTTTAAATCATACCCACAAAAAATCATGAAAATTTTACAAGAACCATAACATTAATAAAACACATAGGATCTTTCGATTTAATCATAAAACCCATAAAAATATTCCTCATTCCTTAAATAACCTATGGAAAATAAACAAACTTCATGAAATTTTACATAAAATATCATCATAATAAATCTATATAAATAATATAGATGAAATAATTATAACATTTATTCAGACAATCATAAGAATCATTAAAAGGAGGTTGACATAAAAGAAAAACACTTCTGTAAAATCTTTTGAAATATCTTTGAAAAACAATAGGGAATATCCTTTTCTTATTTTTAATTTAAAAAAACAAAAAATTCATAGTAAAATGCGAATAGTATTTTCATTTAAAAACCAAAAAATATATTAAATTAATCTTGATAAATAAAAATTTTCATGATGTTGGTAAAATATATTCTTTATGTATACGTTAAAAAACATTTTTTCATGCCTTTGTAAAGTAATTCAAAAGTGATTTGTAAAACAAGTTCTAAAAGATTCATTTTGAACATTTATAAATATAAAAAAATTAGTAAAAATGTACTTTATAAAAAATTTAATTATATATAAAAACTTCAAAAAAAACATCTGAAGAACCTAGACCTGGAAGAGAAAGAGTTTAAAACATTTAAAATAATGTTTTGATTAAAAATCGCTTATATATTTTAAAATAAAAACCCATTTTGAAAGAAATAATATGAAAAGTAACGTTCAATACCATGAGTATAAGTAGATTCATGATATTATATGTCAAATAGGTATTATATTAACTGTATAAATTAATATAGGTGCTTCAATCAATACATTTCTCAAATAAATAAGTTTTAGATGAGAAATTCTTACAAATTTGGTAATGCTTGAATCAAAAATCCATTTAATGAAGTAAATTAATATGATTATATAAAACCCATAATTTCCATGAAATTATATATCATCATATATTCATAGGGAATAAATTTTACCATATAAAATAAAGCATGGTGCACAATATGAAACATGTCTCAATAAATTTGAAATTGAGACCAAGAACCCTTAAAAAGATCATAACATTAAAAATAGATCCATAAATGAAATGATTATGTGAAAAAAATTTAAATAAATATAAAAAACAATAAATACCATATAAAAAATTATAGGTCACAAAACACATAATCTTGTAATAACATGGTTAATAAAGAAGTGCTACAACCTAATAAAAGGAAATTGAGATAAAAATCCATTTACCTCAAACTTTCACTTGGTCAAACACATTATAACCTAATAAATAATAAATATAGACTTATTATAAATCTATAAAATAACCATATCCATACTTATATTACTATATATAATTCCATTATAATTTCCAATTTCTCATTTATTAACAATTCTTTGTTAAAAATCATTGTTTATATGCTAACTATCATGGTTTCCATGCATGTTTCAATATGGTGGTTTTGGTCCTTCCACCATAGTCATAGTTTCATCACATATAGAATTTTTATGATGATTTAAAATATTTATTTTATATTATTATAGAGTTATATGGATATTTTTTTCAAACTTATGTTGATGATTCACATAGAAATGTTAAAAAAATCAATTTTTTAGAAATTTTTATTTTGAAGAAAGAATTGATTTTATCAACATGTATACATATATATATTACACTTAAATAATCTTGGAGGCATAATAAATTAATTAATATTTTAAAATATTAATGTTACATAAAATTCATTAATCATTTATGTCATAAACATTATGACAATGTTCATGTATGTGGTAAACCGATTAAAACAAGAACAGATTATAACTATTGAATGAGTAAGAACATGTTATTGTATAATTATAATATCAATTTTAAAGAATAATAGTAATGTTATAAATATAATATTTATTTATTAAATTCATTTTCATAAAAAAAATTATATATGGCAGTAATGAAAATTGAAATACGTTGTACATGAGGCGGTAGTCTGCACATACACGAAGGCGACGTTTTTTCATTTTTCAAAAAAAAATATAGGGGGAAATTAAATAATATTTTATCTTTATAGAATCATAATTTAATCATAAATGTCATATATATTCATTAAATATGTCTATATAACCATCCATGTGATGCGGTGATGAAAAATGAAATACAATATACATGGATGTGGTTGTTTGTGCGTAGTCATGAACAACGTTTTCATTTTTCAATGGATGGAATCACTACTGGAAACATGATCTTTCCCAACACTTCTATACCAACGGTTTGTAAAAACCGTTGGTATAGCTACTCTTTCCCAACGGTTCATCAAAACCGTTGGGAAAGGGCCTAAAAACACACCCTTTCCCAACGGTTTTGGTGAAACGTTGGGAAAGTGTGACCTTTCCCAACGGTTCACCAAAACCTTTGGGAAAGGGGTGGATTTTTTCCCTCTTTTTCCCAACGGTTCATCAAAACCGTTGGGAAAGAGTACCCTTTCCCAACGGTTCACCAAAACCGTTGGGAAAGGGTGTGTTTTTAGGCCCTTTCCCAACGGTTTTGATGAACCGTTGGGAAAGGTTACTCTTTCCCAACGGTTCTCAAGAACCGTTGGGAAAAAGAGAGAAAAAATCCAGCATACACTCTACAAAAAATACACCCACCCAGAACCTATCCCAACGGTTCTGAAAACCGTTGGGATAGGTCTATCCCAACGGTTTTGACAACCGTTGGGATACGTTCATTGATTTTTTTCCAGATCTACTAACGGAGAACATTATATAAATAAAAAATTTAAATAATTATGATAATACATATATATATTTATGAAATTATGTTTACAAAGTGATGTTATCCTAGTGGTTAAGTCGTTCGATTATAAACGAGGGGTCCTGGGATCAAATCCCAGCGGGGATTTTTATTTGGAATTTATATACCAACGGTTCCATTACCGTTGGTATACATTTCATATTACCTATACCAACGGTTTCCAAAACCGTTGGTATAGGTCTATACCAACGGTTTTCGGAGAACCGTTGGTATAGACCTATCCCAACGGCTTACTTGGCTACGGTTCTCCAAACCGTTGGTATAGGCTATACCAACGGTTTGGAGGCCTATACCAACGGTTCCAAACTGTTGGTAAAGGTTAGTTTTCCAGTAGTGAATGGAGGTATATAATGGTAATTCCGTCAACATAATAATGGTTAAGTATAGAAATTATACTTATTTAATTATATTGATGTGTTTATATAATATTTTTAAGAGGTTTAAGAAGAATGAAACTTGAGAGATCTTGGTTGGAACATATATCTCTTCTTTGGATAATCTCCTTTTAAAAATACCCTAAGGCTTATTATATTGGTATTTTAGGAATACCAGGACCTAGATGTCAAGTATAAGGATGTTGGGTAGATATTTTGGTAGATATTTTTCATGATATAGTGGTTTAAGTGTGTTTATAAATGGATATAGGAGGTTCCCTTTTATAAGTCATAGGAGGGTAACTCTTGTAAATATTAAGCTCTTTTAAATATAACAAATGTCCTTCTTGTTGAAAGTGGATCCAATTTAGTAAAATTTAAAATAAATGATAATTTTAGGTCAAAATACACTCAACCAATAAAATTAATATAAGTTTAGGAGATATTTTATGACTTATCACTTAGTTTAACCCCTTCTTCAACCCCTTTTACTTTTAACATGGTAACTAATTCTTACTATGGAAACTTATTTATATGAACCAAAATAAAATGGACCATATTATATAATTTTAACCATATGATTAAAAATATTAAATATATTTTTACAATATTAAATTTTTATAATTCTTAAAATTACTTTTTATTTAAATACAAAAACTACAATGAAAAACGATTTTAGAGAAATGCCTCTTTAAGAATAAAAATGATTTTACAAATCAATCATGGGTAAAATTGATTCAAATGACATTTTATGACTTATTAATAAAACATAAGAGCTATTTGACTTTAAAATCAATTCAAAACCGAAATTTCCCTTGTGAATACTTTATCAAAGGAAAATTTATGGTATTTGAGATTGTAATATTTTTTATTATTCACCTAAAAATAAATTTTTCTAAAAAATCCTAAAAATTAAACCCAATAAAATTTTGATATTATAAATTCATAAATGAATTTAATTTATTCAAATTAAAATTATAAAATTCATAAAATTATCTTTTAAATGAAAATAAAAAATATAAATAAAAACTGCTTTTATAAAAAATGACCCTCTTAAAATTTAAGTGTTTTTAACCTTATTTAATTTCAATTAGAAATGAGGGTTAATTTATTTTCTTACACAATATATATTCATAATTTATTTATGTTTACCTTTAATTTTGATAATGTATTATTTACTTTAGTTTGGTTTTGTGTATAAGAAAATTTATTCAATAATATATTTATTTAAACTAATACATACTAAAATTTTAGGGTGTTACATCCCCCTAGAATAATTGTGTCCTTTAAACTTTAATTTTTTCTTACCAAAATTTATGTATCATGACATAGTAATAAAATCATATGTAGATTTTGTCATGATAAGTGATTTCTAAGTCAATATTAGGAAACTTAGTATTTCTTAAGTAAATGTTTATAAAATCATGTATATTTAATTATATAATGACCATATCATATATCACAATGTCTTTTGGATATGCGACTTCAAAGGATTTATCACAAGAAAACCTTTTCGATAGTGCTCCAATGACCCGAATGCCTTCATTTTTTATTGATTTTGATAATCCACCTTTCAAGGGGTAAGGTGGAACCCTTACAAGGCTTATAGGCGTAAGTATTACAAGGCCCGTAGGCCTTAGAGGAATTCAATGCCCATAGGATTCAAACATTACATACAACCCAGACTAACTACTTGGAACTGCTCCTCCCCAGCATCTTCATCGTGAAATCATCTCTCCACCTTCACATGGCTGTTCGGCTAGGCATTCCCGTGCATGTATAGGCTTGTCCCGATGGCAGGTTCCATACCCTCTCATTCTTGAAATCTGTTTAGCTTCTACTGTGGTGAAAGCTCCTTTTCTCATCCTCCTTGTAGATCTTGTTTCTTGTAGGTTGTCTGGTTTTCATATGCACATAGGGTGGCCCAAAGGCCTTGAGGTGGCCCAAAGGCCTTACTGACTCAAAGGTTTGGGTGGCCCGAAGGCCTTACAGGACTTAGGGACCAAATCGGTGGCTCGAAGGCCCAAACAGGGGCATATTCCCCGCTACTACAGTGTCTTCTACAGTTCCCGCTACAGTACTTCTACAGTAACTCGGAAATTTTTCCTCCACCTGGATTTGTTCCCTGGTCACTTGGATTCACTTACAGAGTCCTTTTTGATACTGTGATTTTTTATGATGGCCTTCCTTCGATCTAATAATTCTTATCTGTCTTAGGGACTCGTTTAATCCAAAGTGGGAGAGATAATTCAATGATTTTGTTTGAGGATCGCCAAGAAACAAGAAGCATCTTGTAGAAAACCTATATCCTTTTGGGGATTCATAGAAATCTTATTTATTATAAAGTAAGGGATTCTATTTTTTGGTCACACTTTATGATTCAGATCCTTCCAAGGAATCTTACCTTAAGCCTCTTATGCCCATGAAAATGGATGATGGTGGATTCTTCATAATTTTGAAACCATAATATCTTCATAAAAGGATTGATATGTGTAATTTTCCAATAATTGGATGTATATCATACTCAAAGGGGGATAAAAATTGGAATGTTTTGGATATAAACTCTAGGATTTTGTACTGCTAGGGAAATAAAAATTGGAAATTGATTCAGATTGGTAAGGGTTTCTTTAATATAATTTTGGAAAGTAAAGAATATCTTAGTGTGGTCTAGAAATTTGGGAACTTAAATTTGAAATCGGGAGTTCTTTGAATCTTATAATGGGAAATCACCTTCAATCCATTAAAGGAAAGAAATTCCATGGCTTAGATTTGGGTCAGAATTTATTATTTAAATTGTGTTTTTTTCATCCAAAATTCTTAATGATATTTCCTCTTGTGTAGGTATTCCTTTGATGTTAGAACAACGCACAAAAAATGGAAAATTGATTCTATATGTCAAGATCTTGGTTGATGATAATTTAGATACTAAGCTATTGGAGGTCATTAGTTTCATTTCCAATTATTAGAAAATTGATTTTGAGGTGGAGTTTGAATATACCCCTCCTTTTTCTGATATGTGTTAAATTATTTAAAATTCAATTTCCTACTATAGGTTAATTCATAAGCAGTTAAAACCTCATTCATAGGTTAATTCTTGGAAATATATTAATAGAAATAAAAATGTAAAGTCCATTACCATGGAGAAAGGAGAGCCCTTGAAAAAAATGACCCAGCAAAATGTGTGAAAGTTAATCAAGACATACTCCCTAGCTCAAAAATTATACCCAGAAAATCTTGGGTTTCTTTACTTGATGTAGAATAAAGGTATAATGAGATCCAGGTTCCACTTATAGATTTTAAAATTGGATTTTTACTATATGTGTGTGATAGTGATCTATATTTCAATGAGGACAACAGAATATCTATTGCAATCTCTTAGGACATCTGGGATTTTGTTATCTTACTTAAAAATGAGCCTCATATTGAAATTGCTAATTCCAAAAGTGAGAACATAGCTATCCAACATGAAAAAATTAATGTGACTATCATATATTTTTAAGACAAGATACCAGTATTGGGGCCAAGGTTGTTCTTTTCTAGAAATGGAGTATGGTTTGTGTTTCTCATCAATCCACTTTGAGATGATCAAAGGGTTTACAAGTCAAGTGATCTTATAGTACAGGACGAAGAATATTTTTAAGGTGGTTCAGTTTATTAGTGTTTTAAAAATTCTTGGGCCTCAAAATCAAGATTTTTTTCTTGGAAAAGAAAGGTTTTATATAAATGTAGTATGCAGAATGGGATTTTTAGGAACAGCTCACAGATCACAAAATATAGTATGGGGAATGGAAAACTGTGAACCATGTAGTAGGAATAGTTTGTGAAACGGAAATGGTATGTGGACTGTGTAGAAGGAATGGTTCATGGAGTGAAACGGGTAAATACGAAGGCCTACGGTTTGCGTAAGGAAAACAGTTTGTGGGATGGTGTGTTATTTACAAAAACAAGGTGGAGTTTTTAAAAGACACAGAGGATGTTGTTTGCCGAAATGAGGGTGTGATCTATGTCTCCAAATAGGGATAATGGTGGTATGTGGACTACATATGGAATATGGTTTGCGAGAGCATGTTATGATTTAAAGATTTGGAAAATCTCAATATAGCGGATTACGAAGATATATTTTTCCATATTAGGATAATTAATCCCTTAATTAAAGATAGACTATTGGATTAGAAATCTAAGAGGAATTCATTGAATTCCAGAATTAGTTCATGAGTAGACAACCTTGAGAAAGGGAATAGGTTCATTAGAAGGATTCTTTTAATGGAGAAGTTGTCTTTGGAGTGAGTCTGTGGAAGGAGTTTTGCGGGGAACAAAATCCCAAAAAGGAAAATTGTTTGTTAAAGATGGTTCAAGGAAGATGGTTAGAAGAACAGGATTTTTTCCACATAGAATTATTAGTATGTGAAAAAGGTATGTGGAGGCATTTTATGGAGGCGGTATGCAGAGGTGGTGCATGGAGAAACACAGCTTTCGAATGAAGCACATTTAGTACATGGTGTAGTGTGGTATGTGGAGGAAGAAGGCAAGTTTTCAGAGGAAAAGTTCATGAATGAACAGTATGCAGAAAATTAGATTACATCTATAGGGGAAAACAAGACTCCAATAGATCATCTATTTATAGCATAGGATACATGATTTAATTCCAAATAATTGAAGTGGCCTTCATGTCGATAAACTAAGCTCAAATTCTTCCCCACATAGTGAGCAAGGGGGAGTCAACAAAAGTGATATGAGGGATGTAGTGTGTTATCCCTAAACCCTTGTAAAGGTAGTATACCCAGCACATATTTACTAATCTAAACTTTTTTAATCTACAAATGGTAATGAATATTGTACTTTGGTATTAGTGACAACCTATCAGAGCATTATCCTTATACGTATCCCTTAGTGGTGAACCAAGTAAAATTTATTTGTCTTCTTTTTTCATATGATTGTTGTTTTATTTATTTTCTCAAAAAAATTAACAGGTTACTACCAATGTGGGAACAAGATCCATCAGATTAAAAGAAAATGGTGGCACCCTGATTCACCCCTCCCCTCTCAGCATGTTATGGGGTCCTTCAAGTGGTATCAAAAGGTAAAGGTTGTTGGTGTTAAATTTGTCTTGCTTTGCTGTTATGGAGAATTAAATAAATGTTAGGGGAGTTCCTCTATTTGATAGAATCAATTTTTAGATTTGGAAAAATAGAATTATATCCCATCTAAAATCCCTTGGAATGGAAGTACTCTTTTCTAATGCATAATGAATTCATGTAACTGATTCAATAAGACTATCTATGACTGAAACAAATAGAAAAATGCTTGATGCAGATACCAAAGCTCATAATTCCTGAACTGTAGCTCTATATAATCAAATATATATGAAAGTGATGAGTTGTGCTTTAGAAAATCCTCTATGGGAAAAATGGAAAATATATTTGAAGATGACAAAAAATTGAAGGAGGTGAAACTCCAAGTTTTTTACAACAGGTTTGATGATCTAAAGATACATCTTGACGAAAATGCAGATACCTATGTCAATCGATTACTAAAGTTTTTAGAGAAATATGAGTATTATGTGAAGAAATCAAAGACATTGATATTGTGAAGAGAATACTGAGAATACTTCCACCTATTTACAATGAAAAGGTTTCATCCTTTTAAGAAAGGGATCTTTCCAAACATTCTCTAGACGATATGTTGAGTATCCTAGTGGAATATGAGATAAGAGTCAAACTAGAAGATGAAACGACTCAAGTAAGCAAGGAAATGCAATCCAAATACATTGAAAAACTTAAAATTTAAGAATATGGTATTGATAAAGATAATGATGAAAAATAAATTATTTCACTCATTACTAAGAAATTCAATAAGGTAAAAGGGAAATTTGAAGGCAAGTTACCTATGACTTGTTTTCATTATGGAAAACATGGGAAAATTTTATATCAGTGCACAAGAAAGTTCAATGACGAATAAAGTAAAGTTGGAGACATACTGAATACTCAGAGAACGTTTTTCTAAAATGGAGACTTAATGTATTGTAATAAACTATAGAGAAATTTTTTTGTACGTGAAGAAGATAATGATGATAGTGAATTATTTGATGAAGAAGAATAGTAATTTAAACCTGTAACCCATGCATCAATGATGGATACCATTGAAAAATCAAAATCATCAGGAGATGAAGCTAGAGATAATCAGTTTACCATTGATGCCGATCACAATTTTCAACTTAAGGTTTCTTTTGGTAAGATTGAGAATCAATGAAAGAGATGAAAAAAGTGAGAAACAATTGTGAAAGAGTCATCAGAATATGTTGATATACTAGAAGCTGAAATTTATCAACTTGAGGAAGTAGTAAAGGAGCATTGAATAAATTTTGAATGATCAGAAGAAATAGTTTACCTAAATCATAGAAATTAAGAACAGGAAAAGTTCATCAAGGACCTTAACTCTAGGATAGAGGAGAAGTCCAATACTATTAAGGTACTCAAAGAAGAATTTGTCACTCTCAGGAGTAAATTCAAAAGTGAATCAAATTCAAAAGAAGAAAAGAAGAAAATACAGGTTGGAAAATTATAAGATGTTGAATTGTTGTAGAGAGCTAAACATGAATCTTATGGAGTTGAAAAGTTTTTGAATGAAAAATTACCCACTTTCATGAGAAACAATGGAATCAATTGTGATTCCTAAACATAAAATGTTGCAAATAAAATGGTCCAAAATAAAGGTAGGCTAAAAATTGTAAATGTTGAAAATTCACCTAAAGTGCTAAAAAATAAATCCTCCACTCAAACTGAAAGTATGATTGAAAACATTTCTCAAACATTTAAAAATGATAGGTATCCAAAATATTTCCTAAGGAAGTATACATGATGTGGAATAGAAATGATAATACATTTCCACTTATAAAATGTCAATTTTATGGATATCTGGCCAATACCATGTCATACTACGAAGAGGAAAGGAGATATTTGAATGGGTAAGATCTTGGAGGCCAGAAAAAATAGAAAAATTCATATCATACTTATTATAGAAGAAATAATTTCTATGGATATTTTTTCCATTGTTCTAACTTTTTTCATAAATCTATTTATTATAGGTAGAGGAAAGGCATGAACAATTCATATATAACTTTAAGTCAAGTCAATACACGTCAACCAGATCATGTTGCTCTTGAAAATAGGTTTTATCTGTTAGAAGAAGAATATGATTATGAAGAAACTACTCAATTGGATGAGAGATTTTAAAGGCCATATTTATCCTTTACTCAATCTAATGTTTTATCAAATGAAAAAAGAAAATTGGAAAATCCAACCTTGCAGAAGTATCCTTCAAAGCTATAAAGAGAAACAGCACCTAGATTCTGGATAGAGGATCCTCGTACCATATGATAGGTAATGAAAACTTGTTAAATATTGTTTATAAAAAGGTTTATGGAACAATAAGGTTCGGTAATTATGGTACTTTGAAGATCAAATGCAGTGGAATAATTTAACTGGCTAATAGAGAGATAAAGAAAACTGAAGTTATTTATGTGGACGGTTTTCATCACAATATCCTAAGTGTGAGTCAACTCTATGAATTAGGACTTATTGTGATATTAAAACCAAAATGTGTTCATTTTAAATGTAAGAATAGGGAATTCTCTCATGAAGGGTTGCAGAACAAATGGAAAATTATATCAGGTTGATTGTAAAGAGAATATTTGTTACATAACAATTGAAAAATATAACAACTTGTGGCCTCAGAGGTTGGGTCACATCAATCAAAAAGATATGGAAAATATATCAAAACTAAATGTTTTCATGGATATCCCAAATATGAATCATGAATGAGATAATCCTTGTGATTCCTGCATTCAAGTAAAGATGGTGTGTAGTTCCTATTGTCCAAAGAAGAAAAGAGAATAAAATATTCTTGATCTCATTCATACAGACATATGTGTTATGATAAATGTTTCTGGAACATATGGATAAAGGTAATTAATACTTTTTATTTATGATTATAGTATATTGTCTTGTGTGATGATTATACATAGGAAACAACAAGTTCTTGATTACATGAAAACTTATTAATGAATTTATGAAAATGATATTGGATGGACAATCAAAAATTTTCAGTCTGACAATATAGGGGAATACACATCCATTGAGTTTGAAAATTACCTGGAGAAGCATGGAATACAACATGAGGTGGTTGTTTTGAGAACTCTGCAGCAAAATTGAGTTGTTGAGCACCAAAATTGATAGGTGAATAATATGGCCAAAACAATGCTGATTGAGAGTCATATCTCTCTCCATTATTGTAAATAGGTTATTCAAACTACAGTTTATATTCAAAACCAAATAGGGATTTATATAAGTAAAACCAAGACACCCTATGAGTTATGGCATGGAAGGAATCCCACTTTGAATTATTTTTGAGTTTTCAAAAGTAAATGATTTATCCAAAAATAATGAAGGAAATCAATGAAAGTATGGTGATGTGTAATATTAAGGAATATTCCTAATAAATTTAATAAATATAAAATCCTAAAAATGTTTCAATAAACATCTTGGAAAAATTGTGTAAAGTAATGATGTGAATATATTTGAAGATAAAACCCCAAATACCTTAAGGAATTCATTTATTGATGTGATAGAAGATGAAGAAGAATGTGGACATAGAACAGATCCAAATACAAATGTAGAGGAAGCCATGAAAAACACTTAGGAATCACATCATGATGTTGACTCAGAAGAGGAAATTGTGGCTGAAGAAAATTCATCTAAATCTCATAGGAGAAATGGAAGAGAAAAAATTGATCAATCCAACATCATTGAGGATTGGATAGCTCCCACGTAGACAAGAAGAATGAGGAATATCTCACAATATACATTCCTGTTAGTTATGGAACCATCTTCATTTGAAGAAGCTACAAAGGATGAATCCTGGGTTAAGGTCGTGAATAAATAGTTGGATCAGATCGATAAGAACCAAACATGGGATTTTGTTAAGAGACCTAATAACCAAAATGTGATTGGTATGAAGTGTATTTTTAAAAATAAATTTGATGATCATATAAATATGATCATAAATAAATCACTCTTGGTGTGTAAATGATATTCACAGATTGAAGGGTTTGATGTTGAATAATCATTTTCTCTATTGGCTAGACTAGAGTCAATTAAACTATTTATTTCCATGGAAATTCAATGAGGATACAAAGTATATCAAATAAATATCATGAAATATTTCTTAAATGGTGTTCTTGAAGAAGAAGTCTACATAGAAAAATAGTGTATTTTCTAGTTTATAATAATGAAATGAAGGTTTATATATTAAATAAGGATCTCTATAGATTGAAGCAGGCACCATGAGCATGGTATTCTCAGCTAGATTATTATCTAATAAAGCTGGAATTTAAGAGGAGTAGATCACAATATCTATTTGAAGAATGCTAAGGAATATCATCTTATAGTGCTGGTGTACGTTGATGATATTATTTTTGGTAGAAGAAAACATAAATTAATTGAAGAATTTTCCAATCCCATGAAATCATAATTTTAAATTTCAATGATTGGTGAACTCACATACTTCTTGGGGATGCAATTGATACATTGGAAAGACTGTACTTTCATTTCTTAGAAAAATTATGCAAGAGATTTACTGATTAAATTCAATATGAATGATTCTAAACCAATGTCGAATCTGATTTTGGTTGGAAATAAAATTAGAAATCATGAGTATGGGAATACTATGGATCCCACAATATACACAAGAATCATTGGAAGCTTATTGTGTTTGACAGCAATATATCTAGATATTGTCTACGCAACATTCTCGGTGGCCCTCTTTCAAAGTAATATAAGGAATAAAATATGGTGGAAGTTAAAATAATCATGAGGTACATTCAAGTTACTCATAATTATGGATTATACTTTGTTGTAGGAAGAGATAGTGAACTATCAGCATTTTCTGATGTTGACCGGGCTGAAGATGTTGTTGATAGAAAGTTCACAAGTGATGGAGAATTCTTTATTCGAAGGAAATATGTGGAATGGATGAGTGAGAAATAGAAAATTACTTATCTTAGTACTACTGAAGCTGAGTATATCTCTTCTATGAAGGAATGCACTCAAATATTTTAGATGAAGCAACAAATGACTGTTATTGGTGATGAGGTGAAATAACCAATGGTGATTCATTGTGATACCAAGCGTGAGATTGATCTTAAAAATAATCATATTCATCATTATCATAAAAAAATTGAAATCCAATATCACTTTATTAAGGAAAAAGTTTAACAAGGCATGATTAAAATGGATCATGTTGGAACTGATGATCAAGTGGCTGATATACTGATCAAGTCATTGTCAGCACATGTTTTCGAGAAACATTAGTTCAAGCTTAGTGTTCATCCACCTCCTCATGCATGAGGAAGTTATGAAAATCCCATATCCTTAGTTTTTTTACCTATTTTAATCTTTTTTATGAAGTATTAAAGTTGTATAGGGAAGATACGATCCAGGGGGAGTGTTCTTTGATCTCTACACATCAAAATTTGGTTCTTTAGGTTTATTTGTAGTGGGGGGTAATGGAGAAATTCAATTTTTTATAGTTCAAACATGGAGTTTAATATATGAAATTATTTTTTGGTGGAAATATGATAGATAATAGAGGAATTAAAAAATGTTATAGTAGGGGATATTGATGATTTACAAAGGGGAAAAATTTTGGAGACGATGATAATAGAGAAAAAAATTCGGAGTTTGGTATCAAGAAAACAGAATTTGGTCTTCCCCTCTTGTTTTCTACATAGATAATTTCTCAAATAAACTTACAGAGTTGGCTAATTTGTTTCTTGTTTATCAATTTTTGGATGGTGCTTCATTGAATTTATCTACATATTTCCAACAAACCCAAAAGGTGATATTGTTGGAACCAAGGCTGTTATTTGCTAGAAATAGAGTATGGTTTGTATTTTTCATCAATCCACTTTGGGTTAATCAAAGGGTTTACAAGTCAAGTGACCTTATAGTAGAAGCCGAAGTAGGTGTTTAAGGTGGTGAAGTTTCCCAGTGTTTTCCAAATTTTTGGTTCTTATAATCGGTAGTTTGTTTTTGGAAAATGAAAGTTTTTCGCAAAAGCGATACACGAAATGGAATTTCTGGGAACAGTTTACGAATCATAAAATATTGTAAACAGAATGGTGAACCATGGACTATGTAGCAGGAATGGTTCATGGATTGGAAATGGTATGTGGGCCATGTACGAGTAATGATTCATGGAGTGAAGGAGGTTCACGGGAAGGCATGTGGTTTGTGGAAGGCAAACAGTTTACAGGATGGCATGTCATTCGCAAAAATGAGCCAGAGTTTTGAGAATCTATGAAGGGTATTTTTTGCAGAAATGAGGTGGTTATTTGTGTCGCCGCATAGGGAGAATGGTGGTATATGGACCACATATGGAATATGGTTTGTGGGAGCATGGTATATAGTGAATATTTGGTAAATATCGATTTAACTGATTATGCAGATTTATTTTCATGTATAATAATCACTAATCCCTTCATTAAATTGAGACTCTTTGATTATAAATCTGGGAGTAATTTAGTGAATTCCAGAAGTGGTTTGTGGGTAGACAACCCTGTAAATGAGATGAGGTTCACGAGGAAGATTCTGTGAAATGAGAAGTGGTCTACAGAGTCAGTCTGTCGAAGGGGTTTTACAACACACTAAATCCTAAAATGAAAATATAGTTTTTGGAAGATGGTTCATGGAAGATGGTTAGCGTAAGATGATTCAGTCCATGGAGAAGAAATGGTATGAAAAAATGGTACGCGGAGGTGGTTTGAAGAGGGAGTATGCAGTGTAATGTGGTACACGGAGGAAGAAGGTCAGTTCGTAGAGGACAAGTTCACGAATGAACAGTAAAAAAATATAATATTACATTTGTAGGGGAAATGGGACTTCAAAATAGCATATATATATATATATATATATATATATATAAGGATACATGATTTAATTCCAACCCATTGAAGAAACCTCCGGGTCGTTAAAATGAGTTAAAATTCTTCCCAACGCAGTGAGAAAGGGGGAGTCAACAAAAGTGATCTGAGGGGTGAAATTTCACGTACGTAACCTATTTTAGGGTTATTTTAAATTTATTTTCCACTCATGATTTGTTTTGGTAGTTTCCAAAGGTTTTATTGAGAATAGGTGAGTTTTCATGAATTGGGTCAAACTGCGAGCCCAATTCCAGATTTAAAAATAAATTTTGTTTCATTTATTACTTTTTCAATTTTTAATATTTTTGACTAATTATAACTCCTAATTGTTCTCCCCTGATATAGTAACCCCACATTTAAATTTGGTGCCTTTATAAATCCATAAGCATGGGGGATTTTTGTTTTTATTTGAGAATTGGGCCAACCCGAAGGCCCATTTTCCAGTTTTAAATTGTTTCAATAATTTATCAATATCTTATTCATTAAAATGGATTTTTCGGTGATTCTACTTCCCTCTCGACCCTAAGAAGCCCAGGTGCGCTTCCATTGCCTTCCCCCCCACTTTTGAGATCTATTTCATCGCGATTTGGTGCTGACATTCTTGGGATTTCTAAAATCGGGCAGATTTGGGGAGGTAAGTTCATTCCATCATAACTCTCTCAATTATTACTTTTTTCCCCCCATTCTAATTCCTACATTATCTAATAATCCCTGTTAGAACTTAACTTGAATGGTTGGATATTTTTAAATTCATATTCTGGTGGAGTTTAGGTCGTTTTCTTCAAGATTATTTTGGGTAATGTTTCTCTTTTCAATTCTTCTCTTCTCCTTAGGGTTTCCACCCTATCTCAAGAGTTTATAGAATGTCCAGAACATAGGGTTCGAACATATGGTCTTATTTGGTATCCTTTGGGTCAATTTTTGGTGGTCTAGGTCTGGATTTATATTCCTTGATGTGCGGTGGTGGTGTGGTTGATGTTTCGCATCATGTTTTGAGGGTTTCGGCATAAAAGGTAGGTGATTCCATGTGTAATCATTTCTAGATGAGTTAGTTTGCTTGAATTACTTATTATTCATTTACTAATATGCTGTGTGTTGTGCGGGAACTATTTATTTTGTATTTGGTAAATCATTTGTTTTTACAGTTTCATTTTAGTTTAAAAAATTGGGTGTTTTACATGTGCAACCCTTTGGGTATTGTTTGGGTATGTTTTATAACATATGAAATTGGTTTAATAAATCTTGTTTGGGCTGACAATTCTGATTTGGTAGGGTATTGGTGTTCCATTAGGTTTTAAAGAGGTTTCTTTTAATGGGTTTAAGGTGTAAAGCCTTATTGTACTTCTTGAAAGTGATTTTGAAAACGTGTGCTTTTCATGTGGATCTTTTGTGGTATTGTTTGAGGTGTTTTTATAACACATGGGGGTAGTTTAATAAATGTTTTTGTGGATGAAAATTCTGTTTTGAATTTGTATTGGTGTGATTTTGTCCTTGAAATATGGTTTTGAAATGAGTTTTTTTGTGAAAAGATTTGGTACACTCTTTAGAATTGTTTTATGAAAGTTTTGAATGGTTTAATGATTTATGTAAGATGTGAAACCATATTGGAAAACTATTTTGGATTGTTTATACTTTCAAATGGACCATTTTAAATTTTAATAGTTCTGTTATGTTATGTGTATCCTCTTGGAAATGTTTTATAAAAATGTTTAATGGATTTACTAAAATGTGAAAGATGTGTGAACGTTATATGGGCTGTTTGTGTGAGTGCGATGTGAAAAGTGGATTTTGTTTATAAAAAGGGTTTTAGGAAACATGTAAGTGGGCTGTTATGTGATGTTTAGTATATTTTTAGGTATTTTAAAAAAAATTAAAGTAAGTGTTGGATTGTGAAAGTTATGCAAAAAGTGTTGTGGGCTATTTTGGTGTGAGTTTGATTTCAAAATGCATTTGAATGAAAAGTGGACTTTTGTGACTTGTGTTGTATACATGTGGGCTTTTTGGTGAATTTATGATATGGAAATGATATTTTCATGTGAAATGTATATTCATTGACTTGTTGAAATTGTTTGAGCACAAAGGGAAAACCCGGGTATCTAGGTGGGTGGACGTGTACTAGTATGCTAGTGATCCCGTGGGGTTTGGCCTCAGTTTCACTTAGCAAGATTGACACTTACAACTCTAACTAAACTAAGATGATGATTATTGGGGACCACTAGGTTATGGGTATGTTACCTACTAGTGGATCGTGCACGAGAACAGATATTTGTGATGGTTACTCTCACCGAGATATGAGGTACCTGGGACTCACAGCTAGCTAGTGCCTAGGGGTTATTTCTCATTGCTTGTGTTCACTGGATATTTTGTGCTTACCGTCGGCATACGGTACATTCTGTTGGAAAATTCAGTATCTTCGGTGTTTATTTTAAAAAGTGTTAATCCTTTAAAATAGCCCACTTGAAAACTGTTCTTATTCAAAGTTGCAGCTTTTAGAAATTGTAACTAGATTTTCATGTTTTTGAAAACTTGCATGCTTTTCTTCTTTAAATTCTTATTATATGGAATCTCTTAGTGGTGGTATCCTATTGGGCTTTGGCTCACACCATACTTACACCCTTGGGTGTAAGTAGACTTGGTTATTTTGTTGTCACAGGTTTGGGTATAACTTTTGTGCCAACAGTTCGGGTTTCCACCGGTCATTCATGATGCGGTGTTGTGTAGATGGATTGAGGAAGATTCCTCTTGCCATGTTGAGGTTATTGGGCTGTCTTTTCTTGTGTTTGTACCTTTGTAATGATCTTCAAACATTGTTTAAAATTGTTCAATTCAGTTCTGAATTTATTAAAAAGATGTTTCGGTTTGAAAAATCCAGATTTGGTTTCTTGGATTCATTTGATGTTTCAAGTATAAAAACTCGGGTAAATCGTTCCCAATTTTCAGTTTTTGATACCCGGGCACTTGTGCCAACCCGTGGGGATCGGGAATGCCCTTCGAGACTTGCCACGGGTTGGGTCGTGTGCCGGTTTTTGCGGCGACCAGATTCGGTTCGTGACATGAAATTTGTTATCCCTAAAACCTTATAAGGGCGGTGCACCTGGAATTGAGTGATTGTACAAAAATTTTGTAATTTACAACTAGTGAAAAATAGTGGACTTTGGTATGACCAAAAACCTGTCATTGTATGCTCCCTAGATTTGACCCTTAGTGGTGAACCAAGTAAAATTGCTTTGTCTTCGCTTTTCATGTGATTGTTCATTTTCTTCATTTTCTCAACAAACAGATTTAACAGGTTTCTACCAACGTAGGAACAAGATACATCATATTAAAATAAAAATTTGACATTGTGATTCAAC
Organism: Viscum album; assembly: GCA_963277665.1. Taxonomy (NCBI): domain Eukaryota; kingdom Viridiplantae; phylum Streptophyta; class Magnoliopsida; order Santalales; family Viscaceae; genus Viscum; species Viscum album. The sequence goes on along the minus strand of OY728148.1, from coordinate 1,343,843,574 downwards.
CCTCCCCTCTCAGGGTGTTCGGGTGTCCTTCAACCAGGTGATACTTTAGCATCACAGGTAGTTAAGAAAAATATTAGCACTGATAGTTCCTTGAAGTATTTAGAACTCAGTGGAGATTGAAATTAGGATATGATACCACTAGATCATAATATTCCTAGAGCTATAGTGGTTGATGGTATATGCATGGTGAAGGTTATAGATGAGAAATACCCTTCTATTGATAATTCTAAATCTTATAAGAACTATGGGCTAACTAATTGTGGTGATAATATCTACACTATGTATACTGAAATACTTTTTAATGATATGATAATCAAGGACAACCAAAATGTCAACATCCTAGATCCTGCAAATGTTGATGTTGTTTTGGAGGATGATGTCAGTCCCCTGAAATCCTTTTAACTGGATGGGAATGCTAATTATAGTGTTATCATTCTATAATCCTTAAATTCCCATCGAATATTAGAGGATAAAGGAAGTCCCAAGGATAAATATTTCACTCTATATGAGAAATATCACAATGCAGGTTGGGTTACACCATCAAAATATGTCTGATAAGGTAATAGTGAATCTATTTCAGATTCAAAATGTCATGTAAAAGATGACATATTATCCATAAATGTAAAAAAATATGGTGAAACTGGTAAATCATTAAGGAGGAAGAAATTAGGTGGAAACAAATCCAACTGTATACATAATTATAAATGAGGATATTTTTTTTGAATTTTTAGGGTCTGGCCTATGCTAAAACAATTAGTTCTCTGAGGATTTTCATTCAGAAGCATAAACATAATCTTATTGTATTGTCTGACCCAAAAAGGATTTTTTTATTCAAGTATTTATTCTCTTGAAAAAATGGGTTATCACTTACATAGAAGTAATCAGTAATTTAGAGAGGTTAAAATATTTTGGGTTTTAGATCACTCAAGTTTAGAAGGGATGTCCAGTGTCAACTCCTGTGAATAGATAGTATCACTCAGTTTTAAATTCTTGGGATTTCAGCACTTTTGTTCATTTATGAATACAACAGATATCAGGATAGAAGGAAATTATTGAAAAATATTCAATATTTGAGTGGATATATTAATGGTCCTTGGACACTTCTTGGGTATTTTAATTCTATTCTCAATATGGAATAAAGGATAGGTATTTTCAATGTTTATACTTTGATCATAGAATTTAAATCATGTATTGAGGGAAAAAAATCTTAATGAAGTGAATCTAGTGGGTGTTAAATACACCTAGTATAGTAAGTATTTGAACAAAATGGTGGATAGAAAACTTTACAGGATATTTTTCAATGAATAAGATATTAATTTTTGGGATTCCATATCTTGTTCAACCCTTTCAAGAATTAATTTTGACCATCGTCCTATTCTGGATAATTTTACCACAAGAGAGATCAAGTCTTATTTCCCATTATGATTCAATAATTCTTTGATTTTTCACCTAGAATGTGAAAATCTAGTATAGGACACTTGGGGTTCTTCTGATTATAAGAATGATTCCTTATCTTGTGTCCTCAAGTTTAAGATTCTTAAGAAAAAACTAAAAGAGTAGAGTATAGATCGATTCATCTATATTGATAAATTCATTTCTAACCTTGAATACACTCTTCATTTAATTCAAGATAATTGGCAGTGATTTTCCAACTAGAATAGAGTAGGAAATTTTACTCTCAAAGGGTATTAACCGTCTTCAACGTCATAAGGAAATCATTCTAAGGGAAAACATCAAATCTATATGTCTTAAGGAAAGTAATATAAAATATAAAAAATTCAACTCTTTAGAAAGAGATAAAAAAATCATCAGACCCTTCTCTATTCTAAATTATGATGGGAAGTTTTTGAAAACAAAAGAAATTTAGTTGATCAACTTTTCTCCTTCTACTGTAATCTTTTTAATGGTCCTGCCACTAGTTTTGAATTGCTAGAGGGTATTATCCCTATGTTGGTAAACCATGGGTATATGCTAATATTACCTCAATTCCTATTGATTTTGAGATCAAGGAATCTATTTTTGTCCAGAATTTTGATAGTTCTCCAAGATCAGATGGATTTACCAACTTCTTATAAAAAATTTGTGATTTCATTCTACATGATGTGAGTAGGATTTTTATTCATTTTTTTAAAGGAGGTCATATTTCACAAGGAATCAATTCATAATTTATTTCCCTCATTCCTAAGGTACAAAATTAAAATAAAATACATATTTTTAGGCCTGTATCCCCTATCAACATAATCCAAAAAAACATTAAAAAATCCATGATAATAGACTCATCACTATTATAAGAAAAAATTTCTCCTCAAATCAATAAGGATTTATCAAAGGGATATCCATACAATACTATCTCATCACTATATCTGAATGTATTAATCTTATCAAAAAATACACCAGGGGAAGAAATATTACTTTGGAACTTAATTTTAATAAATCCTTTGATAGTATGAATTGGGGTTTCACCTCCATGGTCTTAAAACATTTTGGCTTCGATGTTACTTTTATCATGTGGGTCAAAATCCTTCTTAGCTCATCACATTTTTTAGTTCTCATAAATATTTATCCTGAAGGATATTTTACTTTTTCAAGTTTTTTAAGGCAAGGTGATCTTTTATTGGACATTATTTTCTCAATTTTAGAAGTTTACCTAAGAAGGGTACTTCTCAAAAGGGTTGAGAATAAAAAGATAAAATATATTAGAGATGCCATAGGTTTATTTGATCCCACACATATATTGTATGCTGGTGACATCATTATCTTTACTTAAGGAGATTAGACAAATATTAAGAATATCAAGGAGGTCTTTTAAAATTACAGAAAAGTTTTCGATAAAGGGATTATTTGGAAAAAATCATTCATCTATTTTGGGAAAAATATCCCTATGGTTAGAAAGTTGGACATGATAAATGGTTTGGGTATCCATGAAGGTGTTTTCCCTTTCACTTTTTGGTTTTACTATGTTTTTTTTATAAACCCCATGCTTGTAATTTCAATCATATTTTGGGAAAAATCATAAATCAATTGGCTTATTGGAAAGGAAAGACCCTCTCAATGGTGGGAAGGGTCTATATGGTGAAAGATGTGATTATCTATAAATTTTTATACTCTTTCATGGTTTATAATATACAAAATTTTCTTCTTAAAAGTATTAATATGTCCATCAAGAACTTCTTCTGGAGTGGGGGCATCCTTTTGATAAAAATCATCATTATTACTTAGAAGCAATACTATCATCCCTTCAATCAGGGAGGTCTTGGTATAAAAAAATCATTGTATTTTTAATCAATCCCTACAGGTTCATTTTATGTAGAGGAATATAAAGGGTAAATCAAAGTCCCTTGGTTTTATTAAACCATATTTCTTGACATGATTAAATATATGAATTTTAATTATGTAGAGTCCTCTTTTTGGCGTGCCTTCAAGGCCTCTTTCTCCAATATATTAGCATGTTCGCATTATATTTCTAGTGGGAACTCTCCTATCAACTTTCCTCGTGACAATTGGATAGGAATTATCCTTATGTATCTTCTTGATACTGTTGATTCTTCTTTAAATCAGGTGACAACTATCAAATTAAAAATAGAGAAACCTTTGGACGTGGTACTTTCCAGTATTATGGATGTAATCTACAATTATAATTTTATTAATGGTGAGTATTTATGATATATAAACCTAATGGAAGTGGTTATTTTAATTATAAACAGTATTATTGCAATGCCACTCTGGAAAAATAAACATATGGACTAGAAGGTTGAATAAACATTGGATCTCTCCTGCCATATTTTCTCTTTTATAGAGTCTTGTTCATTATAAGATCCCAACTAAAGTATACAATATATTGGTATATATACATATTATAAATGTGGTTTATTCAATCATCACAAATAATACATCAATCATTTATTCATGAACTGTGACACTACTTCAGTATTTTGGCATACAGTTTTTGATATTTTTGAAGTGAAATTGCCTTGGCCATCACCTATACAGGAGCTTATCAAAGCCTGAATTAGAATTGCTCTTTCACAACATATTTCCAATATCATTCAATTGGAATTCTCTTAATTTATTCATATTATTTGGTACATAAAAAATAAATTGATACATTATAACACACCTTTCAACATTCAGTTGAAAATCTTTCAGATTATGTTCATGACCAAAAATGAGAATTCGCTTCAAAAAGGTCACTTCAATAATTATATTCATGATTTTATTATACTTAAGTGTATTTTAATTACATGAAACTTACAACCACCTATTAGAACCATTTAATTCATGCAGATTCCTCCGTTTAATGGGTGGATCAAATGCAATACAGATGGGGTGTCAAGATGGAATCCAGGTCCTTCAGGATTTCATCTTTAGAAATCATAATGGTTATTTTTTAGAATGACTTTTTGGATTGGGTTGAGTTGTTCCATCTCTTTATGTAGAGATTCTTGGAATTATCAATATGGTGGAAATGGAAAGACACTGAGGTTGGAATAACTTGTGACTAGAATGAGACTCTTCTACAATAGTTCAAATGATCAGAAATGGTAATTTCTATCTATCATGGAAGCTAACTTCTATATGGATAAATTTCATGGAATTTCATTATTCTATGAATTATATTGTGATAGATGCATACCATGAATAAAATTACTTGGGTGATGGGGTGGAAAATAAAGGGGTGACCTCTAGAGACATGATTTGGACCAATGAATTACTAGATGAGTTTCTCTTCTGTAAAGATATTTTTGTAAAAAATCCTTATTTCATACTTGTGTAAATTTTTTCTTATTTAATAAAATAGTTTTGGTCAAGATCTCATTCCTTAAAAAAATTATATGAATCTTACTTTTGAATTTTTTTCCAAAAGAATACCATAAGAGTTGAGTTATATTTTTCACATAAGACTTGATATATTTATCTTTCACTTGCTTGATTTTGAGGAATTATTTTACCATCAAGATAGAGGCTATTATAAAATATACTTAATTGATTTATTTATATTACATAAGTTCAATGTCATCCTTTTATTTAGTTTTGTGATTAGTTTTATTCCTCTTCTTGGTCACATATTCTAAATAACGAATAACCATAATGAATTTTTCATGTCTATTGAACTAAAATTAATCTTTAATGGATCTTGAAATTCATAAAATAATGATAATTTATTTATCTCATCTCTATACATTTATCAAAACTTAAATGGTTAGAATATGTTATAATAATACTTAATTCAAATAAACTTTAACATGAATAAATAATACATTAATCACTAAAACCACAACAATAACACAACAATTTCAACTTAAATAATTCCATAAATAATTAAATTTAAAACTCTTCCTAAATATGTCTGACTAAATTTAAAACCCAATAATCAGAAATATTTGATCATTTTTTTACAAGATAAACAAAATATTTATCCCCAAACAACATTAACCGCTCCTAAAGTCTCATGAAAACAATGTATATACCCTAATTGTAACATCTCCTTACCTTATTTTAGGTATTCCCTAACCCTTGTTTTGATATTCTTTTGGTTGGGCCTTTTATTAGGATGTTTCAAGATAATTTTGGAGAATTGTGGAATCCCAATAGTTTGTTCATGGTTGGCGCACAGTTAGGGTAAATCATGTTGTTTGACCCAACAATTTGTGCACCCAATTGTTAAACACTGGAAGGGGTGCATAGTTTGTCCAAACCATGTGGTAATCCCCTCTAAAATCATAAAACCTCATACAGTGAGGATTCTCATAGTTGAAACATGGTTTGAAAAACTATGCACCCACCTAAGAGAAATTTTGTACCCTGCCAATGGGGGCACATAGTTAGAACATGATGTGTGTTTAACTGTGTGTCCCTACCCAGCAACCCATTCACATGAGTTATAATTTTCTCATAAATTTTATTAAAATATATAAACCCTCCAGTTTAACCCCTAATCACCCTATTTCAACCCTATCTAAAACCCTTATTGTTTAAAGGCTCCCAATAGTAGACATTGGCCTCTCAAACCCCTTTTCTTGGTGGATGAAAGTGTTGTTGATCTCTTTCAATATCCTCTGGGTAAGTAGATCTCCTATCATGTAGTTTATTCTTATATCTCTTTCCCTCCTAATTAGTTTTTTATATATCATCATGTTATTGATAAACTCCATTTTGTTATATATTGGTTCTAGGTTATGTTTCATGATCTCTCTTTTCTTCTTTCTCTATCGGTGTTCCCCATTGAAGGCATTGTGCATTGTGAGCTCTTGATTAAAGGTAGGTGGTTCCATGATGATTTTCCCTATGATTGAAACCTCAAATTTCTTGATATAATTTAAATGAGTATTTAATTGATTTAAAAACCTTGATCTGAAATCATTTAATGTGCAATTTTAAATTACATAGAAATTTTGAAAAACACTGATTTTAATGGAATTGATGTGTATAGTAGATTTTGGGGAAATTATGTCCTGATTTTTAAATTTATTTGATTAATTGTTTTTTTTTAACTTGAAAAAAATAAATTAAAGTGAAAGATGATTTGAAATGGAATGAATTGATGAAAACCTATGTTTTGGTTTTAAAATGATAAAGGCATGTTGAAAAATGAAAACATAGAAATTTTAATTTAAATTGATTTGAAATGTTTTATTTTCCCATGTTTTATTGATTGAATGTTTAAATCACATGTTATCCTAGGTATTTATTACTAACTGGGAAAAGAAATTTGGGACCATGACTCCATAGCAATGGATTTATGATAAGAACTATTACTAAACAATTGCGACATGAAAACCAAAGATGGTTCCTCTTCAAGGGTGTAAATGACCCATGGGGATTTCCTATTTGGGGTGTTGATTGTTTTTTTGTGAACACCTATCTTGATCCAAGATCATTATTAAGATGTGTAAGGATACTATTACCTAAACTAACATATCATAGGGATTTTGTACATGGAGATATGATATTTTGACTTGATTATAGATGTCATTGATCGTTGAACTATTTTATTCATGAAAATTTCTTTATATAAGTGTTTTATATAAAATGTTCATTTAAGATAGTTTTGATATATCTGTCATATCTTTAAATGTGAAATAAAGTTTTGGTTTAAAATATGTGAATGAAATATCACACCTTATTTATTTAAATTGAAAGAATATTTGTTTTATTTGTTATATAATTGATTATAGAACACCTGGTGAAACCCTATTGGGCTTTATATCTCACACCCTACCTTTTCCTTCAAGAATTTGTAGACTTTCTTATGCTAGGTCTGAGAAAAGGGAAAGCACAACTTAGAGGTGGTGGATGTTATGGATCCTTAGGACCATAGAGTGGTGATGGTGATCAGTGAAGATGTTATCCACTTGTTTCATATGATATTTTGAGACTTTTTCTGTTTGTGTTGTTTTTTCCTTTGGGATATTAATCTTCTAGTCTAGGTACTATTTTACAAGTTTGTTTCTAGAACTGTATCCCTTTAGATTTTTGAGCATGCTGACTTATATATTTTATCTTTTGTTATTTAGAGAAAAATCATTCCATATTTGATCTTGTATGATGTCAGGTTCTAGTATCCAAACTATAGGGATCGGGAATTCCCTTTGAGCTATGTCAAATATAGATTAGGTATCATTGTACTAGGGTATCTACACTGGTTCATGAAAAATTGGAATCAATGGTGCGGGTTAAGTATATTTCCTTAAAGTCGGTATGCGGTTTGGGATGTCTTGATAGGACATAGGAGGTATTTATGAGTAAGTGTTTGGCCATCTCTTACTGTAAAAAGCCTTAAATCACCATGATGGTTTGGGAAAAGTTACTATAAGTAATTTTTTGATTTGATTCTAGTGTTTGTGATTTTTTTGAAATCCCAATGTTAAATTTATTCTTGATGGAATTGATATTCTTGTATCATTGTTCGGTGTATCATTTTCAATGTCTTCAGTGTTTTATTCTGATGTTGTGTAGCCTCATGCCTCTAAGAAGACGTGTGAATATTTCCCTAGAGGAAGCTACTAGTGAACCGCAATGATAAAATACTCCAATGGACCATAATTTTGTCAAGATAGTGGTGCATGTTATCCAATCTTTAGGACAAGTACCTATACTCATTTTCATTCAGGCTCCGATAAGGAACCTTGAAGGGATGAATCTTGTGATCATTCTCAAGAGTTTATTTTCTAGAATCCACCTACTTTATAAGGCTCTAATTATCCTCAAGAGGTCAAGGACTGGTTGAAAATATAGAGACACTTTTTGAGATCTAGGAAACACCTGAAGTTATTGAAGTGAAATTTTATACCTTTAATCTTGAAGGGCCTAGAAAGAGATTGTGGGATTCGATAGTGATGGAAAAGAAGCATTAGGGGTTGGAATTGAAGGAAAATTGAGTTCTTTTCACCAATAATTTCTATCTAAAATATATGTTCTTGGTGAAATCCAAGTAGTTTTTCAAACTCCAGTAGTGTCACATGACTATAACTCAGAACGAAAACTGCTTTGTTGAGCTTGTTCGTTTTTCCCTAATGTGGTGACTAATGAGTTTTTGAAGGCATGAATATTTGATATGGGTCTTTAATTTGACATCTGATATTATATTTTCTTACTTAAGTTGGATTATTATATTCATGTGTTGGATAGGGAGTTGATGGTTGATCTTGACCTTGATGGTAAATCAGGGTTGAAAGGAGTTCCTTTTTCTCCCAGTGGTAGTTTTATGAGTTCCTTTAAAGGAAAGAGTAAGAATGATGATTCACTTGGTGGTCTAGATAATATGAATCTTCCAAACCTTATTCAGTTCCTGGAAGAGGCGCATTGGCTTTCTTTTAATGTAGTAAGGCTATGAATTCATGAATTGTGTGTACTGAGTGCCAAAAATATGCAGTTATAATGGTCTCTCAGGACATTTATAGAATTTTTTCCACTAATGTTTTACCCTACATAGTGGCATAAGCTCATCATCTCCAAAAATTATTGTGGTGAAATTATATGCTTCAATAACTAAGGGGTTTCGGGCATAGGAATCCGGAATGAAGCTTCTTTATGTAGTGAAAGAGTCTCTAAAGGAAGATGATACAGGTCCAACAACTGTGAGAGGTACTGTCACTATAGATTCATCTTTAGTAATTTTTTTATTTGATACTAGTGCATCTCACTCATTTATATTGACTTTTATATTGAACTTTCTAAATCTTTCAATGGTTATTTTGTATTATGTGATGGATATTACTATACCCCTTAGAATAAAGAGACGAAAGAGTCTCCATTGTCCAACTTGTGTTTTCTCTTTATCAGAAATTGATCTTAATAGTGATTTCATAGTTCTTGACATGAAACCTCTTGACATAATCCTTAGGTTAGATTGAATAATTTCTAATGTGGAACAAATTGATTGTTATTTTTTATGGTTCTCCTTTACTGCACTTGATGGGTTGTGACATGTCTTTCAGGGAGAATGAGACCTGAGGTCAAGTAGAGTCAGACCATATTTTCCAAAGTAGGGCAGGGTGATATCAGTGTTTGATTTTGACATGGAGTGATGATCCCCCCCCCCCATTCTTCATCAAGTTTCTCTATGTGTTTTCGTCTGATTTATCCAGTATTCCACCAGTAAGAGAGGTAGATTTATCTACTAATTTTGTACCTAGTACTCAGACTATGTCTATTCCTTCTTACCATATAGCACTAATAGAGTTGAAATATTTAAAGACTCAGTTGGATGATGTGATAGATAAAGGATTTATATGTCCTAGTGTGTCACAATGGGTGGTGTTTGTTCCCTTTACAAAGAAAGAAAACGGAAGACTTCACATCTATATTGATAATCAAAAACTCAATCTAGTTACGGTAAATGACAAGTATCTGTTACAATAGATTGATGATTTATTTAACTAGTTGAAAGGAGAAAAGTGGTTCTCCAAGATTGGTCTTCAATTTATTTATCACTAGTTGATAATAAATTAATCTAACATTCATAAGAACACCTTCATGAGTATTTATAGCCATTGTGAGTATGTTTTCATTCCATTTGGTCTAATCAATACTCTTAAAGTTTTTCTTTCTTTAAGGAATTTGATTTTCCATGAGAACCTTGACTCATTTGTAATAGTATTTGTGGATGGAATCTTGGTTTAATCCAAGACTGAGGAGCATAATGTGAATCATTGGAGAGAAATATAAGAAATATTGAGAGATATCAGACTATACACAAAGCTTTTAAAACAAAATTTTTGGATCTCGGAAGTGAAATTATTAAGACATGGTTTCAAAACACGGGATCTCAGTCGATACTAAGAACGTGAATATTATTATGATATGGGGGAAACTACAAAAAAAATTGAGATATAGATATTCTTGAGATTGTCGAGGTACTATTGTAGGTTTCTCAAATATTTCTTGAAGTTGGATTCTATAATGATCACTCTCACTCAGAAGGGATTAAAGTTCTTGTGGAAAGAAAAATGCTAGAATTATTTTGTTGAGATAAAACATATTTTTAATTCTATACCAGTGTTGACTCTTCTCGATGATGGGTGGGGCTATATGTTCTTCTTTTATGCATCATGTTTGGGTATGGTTTGTGTTCTTATATATGGTTATCATATAGTATCTTATGACTTCACACAACTTAGGCCACACGAGAATAATTATTCAACCAATGATCTTGATCTCACAGTTTTGATGCATTATCTTAAGAGTTGGTGGTATTACCTTTATGGAGAAACGTTTTCCATTTATTATAACAAAAAAAATCTTGAGTTGTATCTTCTCTAAAAAATATTTGAAACTCTATCGGGGGAGTTGGGTGGAGTATCAACAGTCTTTTGACTTCAACATTGCCTATACCCCAGGGAAGGTAAATTTCATAGTTGATTCTTTGGAAAAGAAAATCATAACCTATGACGTGAAATAATCATCAGAAGAGTGGAACTTGATAGATATTTTTTCACATTTTCATCTGGAATTCAGTGAGGAATAGGATGAGGTAACCATAGAAAGTGTTTAGTTGACGTACTCTCTTCTCAAGATGATTCTTCAGGAGTAGAAACGTGATGATGAATTTCATAGAATTAGGGACTCTCTTTATGTCGGAGAGAGTATAAATGAGTGGATGTTATCTTATGATGGAATCCTTTGTTTTTAGAATCATTTTATTAGACCTTTTACCATAATAAAGTCTTTAATTATGGATTTATATAATTCCCAGTGAGCAATACACCCTGGAACCATGAAGCTATTTTATGATATGAAATAATGATTTTGGGGGTTCGGTATGATATGAGACATCACTAACTTTGTTTCACATTGTTATACCTGTCACCAGGTCAAATATTATCACCAGATAACTTTGGTCTTGCATCACCCACTTCCAGTGTCAACTTAAAAGTGGGACAATATCTCTATGGACTTTTTGGTTGGGTTTCTACGTACAACTTATAAGAATAATGTGATATGGGTTTTAATTGATCATATAACCAAATTGGATCGATTTATACCCATTAATGATACAACCAAATTTGAGTACTTGGGAATTCTCTAGGTATAGGATATTATCATATTTCTGGGAGTTCCATCTATTATAGTCTCTAATAGGGATCTCTGTTTTACTTCTCTCTTTTGGAGAGGCCTCTAGGAGGAAATGTGATATTAGGTAATCTTGAGTATGGAATATAATCCATATACATATGGACATATAGAATGATATATACATATTCTTTATGACATGCTTATTTATTGCATTCTTGACTTTGGTGGATCTTGGGATGCCCATTTGGGAATGGTTTAATTCACCTATAACAACAGTTACTATTCCTCTATCAGAATGGATCCTTTTGATTTATTGTATGGTAGTACTTCTAAATATATCTTATGTTGGTTGTATATTGGTGAAATTTATTTGTTTGTACTAAGTTTGGTCCAAGAAACAATGTAAATGATTCATTTGATTCATCATAGAATTTTTATGGAAGAGATCAAGTACAAATCATATGTTAACCATCGTAGGAGACCTTTGGAGTCTTTAGTTGGTGTCTAGGTGTTTTTTATAGTTTCACCTTGTTTGGTTTATTGAAAACTTGAGAAATAGGGGAATCTTTAACCACAGTTTGTGGGACCTTTTAAGGTTGTTGAGTAAGTGGGGGAAGTGGTTTACCATTTTCACTTCCACTATAGTTAACATCGATACATAATGTATTCCATGTATCAAATCTTTTTAAGTATCCATGTGACCCATATCATGTCTTGATATGGGAGGATCTTGATTTTGAAACTAATTTATCTATGACTGAGCATCCAATTAGAATCATTGATTCTATGATAGACGTTCTTCATTAGAGGAAGATACCTTTAGTCCATGTGATATGGTAGCATTTTTATGATTTTCATGAGATGTGGGAGGATGAGGCACTAATGAGAGAGTATTGGCCTCTCCTATTTAATATGGATATTTCTTGATAGGATTTATGGGGAAAGAAAGTTTTTATGGTGGGTAGGTTGTAACATCCCGTTACCTTCTTTCAGGTATTCCTTAACCCCTGTTTTGATTTCCTTTTGGTTGGGTCTTATCTCGAGGTGTTTCAGGTGAAATTTGGAGAATTATGGATGACAAAGGGGCTATGAATGGTGATAAAACAAGATTTTATTGAATATTTTATTGGTAATAAATGTAATAATTTACTCACATTGTGTAAAATATTTTTATTTATAAAATATTTGGAATTATATCATTCATTGGAAAATTTTATGAAAATTAAAGTTTTTCCTTTAAAGTGAATTGTAGTACTACGGACATAAATGTTTTTCTTTGTTTTATTTGAACTTAAAATTTTGTAAATATGTTACTAGATTAATTGTATACAATTTTCATTCATTAAATCTGATTTAAACCACGAATTTGATTGGAGTAAATGGGCTAGTAAGTCAAAGATGTACTGAACTCTCCAGATTGGAAACCACTTTAGTATTCAGACAATAACTTCTTCTTCTGTGCTTGTATTGGACCCAAATTTGGAGAGAAGCTCTAGAACCCAATTTTTAATAAATAATAATTGTGTAAGAATAGTATTTTCATGTGTTTTGGAGTTCAAAAAATCATTCCAAGTTGTATAAAAATATTTGTTTGAATTTTTTCACTCACACTTGAAACCACTTTTAAACCTACCCTCCCCTACACTCTATAATTAGGATTCAGAGCACGTGCACTCACCATAGTAGATCCAAATGGATTTTTAATAATGATATGGTATGGATATTCCATCGGGACCAGCCTATGCTTGCATGAGAATCCTATCCAAAAGGCCACGTGAAGGTGGAGAGCTACTATCATGACACAGATACTGGGGAGGGGCAGTTCCTTATAGATGGTCTGGTTGAAGTCCGTAAGACCTTCAGGTCATGTAATCTCCTAAGCCTACGGTCCATGTAATATTTGAGCCTATGGGCCTCGTAAGGGTTCCCCCTCATCCCTTGAAATGGGGGTTATCAAAAAATCAATAAAAATTAAGGCCTTCGGGCCATTCGGGTTAGGATCCCTTCATTAAAGCCTTCTTCTTCTTCTTCACTTTGTAATTTTTTTTCTTTCAATAAACTTATTACTTGATATTATATTTATTCTAAATTTTTCTATTTTATTATTTTTTATTCTTATATACTCATCCTATTTGGTTTGGAAATCAAGAGTATAAATCTGATTGGGTTATTTCATTTCCACAACCTTTTCACATGAAAAACGTTTCTACAATGACTATACCACCAATGGAAGAGTAGTTCTTTTTAGTAATTTATCTACCTATTACCTTATTAATTATTTTATTTTGAATCAATGTTCTTCTTTAATTCACTTAATATGATATCTAAATTGATATTTTTATTTAAATTAAACTAATCTATCAATTAAACAATTGACAAAAAACACACGAGGTTGATAATTATATAAATTGTGAGAGTGAAATCTTAATCAGTAATACAAAACCACATGGAATCAATTTGTAGAGTTAAAATATAATCCATAAACTCAATTCATCCTCCTTTATAAAATGTATACATTCCCTAATTTACCACTGAACATAATCTATACTTATAACATCAATCAAAGCAGGGTTCTAAGATTGCATGTTCGGAAGTGAGCCTAGGGTTTAATTAATTTCATCTTTGTGGTTATTCTAATTCTCATAGGTTTTAGGGTTAACAGATTAAGTGATAATAATTAATTGATTATTAATATAAATTATAATGATTAATAAGTAAATGAAGAGGTATAGTTAGATCGCTTACACCTTCTAAAAATATTTTTTAAAAAATATCTTCTCATTGTGTCTTATTAATCAAATTTCATTTCAAAAACAAAAAGAAAAAAAATAAAATATTCATCCATAATACTTCTTCTTATTATTATTTTATAAACATAAAACAACCCCCCCCCCCATACTTCAAAGTTGTGTATTTATTTTATCTTTATTTTCATAATACCTTTAAGAATTTGTTTTAATTACCGCCTCTTTGAGAGACGACCTTGGTCAACCACTTTGTTGAACCTAAGTACCCAAAAAACCACAAATAATTTGAGAGTACTCATGATAGTGCCTTTAAAAATAGAATCATTTTTGGGGACATAAGTATTTTATTCAACTAATTATGGATATTTTTTTACTTTTAATTTATTTTATTTTCCTCTTCTTTCTTCTTTCCCCTTTCTAAATTTTTGTTTGTTTTTTATTTCCTCTCTATTTTATTCTCTGTTAGACCATCAATTGAAACATATTCTCATGATATTATGGCCAAATCATATTAATTTATAGGATTTATGACATGATCTCATCCCAGGGATCACTTTGATCTAGATCCCAAGATTGAACGCAGCCTTAGGGATCGAATTAGACAATCTTCATCTATAGAAACTGTCGACATTTGCCAAACTGGGGAATTCCTCCACTCTAGAAATTTTAAAATAGGAATATCATATGAAATAGATATTAAAATAGACCCGATGGATGAAAATAATAATAATGAACTCTATAGTACCATTTTAGAGTTAGCTTCACTTGATATTAATTATCAACCTACATGAATTTCATATTCAACTATCAAATCAGATTTTGAACTAAAATATTGGTTAATTCACCTTATTCTAAAATTTCATGGATTATCTCATGAGGAACCAAACAAAAACCTTAATTAATTCAATGTGGTATTCTCAATAATGAAACCAAGAAATTTCTCTAAAGATAAAATCAAACTAAGAGAATTACCATTTTTTACTTGATGGAACTGTGAAGGATTGGATTTATTATTTAAAACCTGAATATGTAACATGTTGGAATGATTTGAAATGTTTTTTCTTGTAGATATTTTTTTCAGAATCGAGGACCACTTTCATTCAAAATGATATATTAGTGATCAATCAATCACAAGGGGAGTCAATGTATGAGTACTTGGAGCGATTCAAAAAGTTGTATGAAAACATCCCACATCACCAAATCATTGAGAAAATCCTCATCCAATACTTCTATAAAATACTCAAACCTATGGAAAGAATCATGTTGGATGTCACAGATGGAGAGTCATTGGTCGATAAAACACCAGCATTCGCGTGTGTGTTGATCGACAAGATAGCATAAAACTTTCAATAATTTGGAAATTGAGGTACACCACATGTTAGAAGAGTGCATCGGGTAAGTCCTTATTTTATTTAAAATAATTTAATTGATACTAAGTTGGATGAATTGATCACTATGGTGTGACAGATTTATTTGGATCAAAAGACATCCCAACCCACACCTTTAAGGCCTTTTATAATTTTTACTAAAATGCACCACCCAACTAATAATTACCCCTAACTAAAAGAAATAGAATATTGTGCAACCATATTTCCTAGGAGACCATATTAGAAACAATAATAACCACATTCCCAGAAGAAGTATGATTTCTTTGCACGAATATAAAACCAAAGGTGGAAGGATCAATTGAACATGAGTTATGTCTCTAGAAAACAACAAAGGCCCCCTTTTCAACAAAATTTATAGCAGCGTCTACCTTACCAATAGGGTTTTCAACAACCCCAAAGTAGATTTGAAGACCAAGTATCAACAAGACAAAAATTAAATCCCCAACCAAAGGTAGATTCTAACATTGATGACCTTTTGAAACAAATTTTTATTAATAAACATAATGTGATTAAGAGTCAAGGTTTGGATTTGAGGGAATTGAAGACACAAATGAGACAGATTGCCACTACCCTCCATGAACTGGTAAGTATGAAATCTAGAAATCTTCCTTCCCAACCTACTCCAAATCCCTAGGTGAATTTCTATGCCATCACATTGAGAAGCTGGAGGTAAATGATTAATAATTATACACCTACCATTCCACCAGGATTCACCTCAACTCTGTAGAAGACCCATCCAAAACCAACTAATGAGAAACCCAAGGGGAAAGAAAAAGGTAAGAAAAAGATTGATGATGTTCCTCAAAAACCCCTTACATTTCCAAAAAGATTTGTACCAACTAAGAATATTGATGGAGAGGTGATTCAAAAAGAGTTTTTGGATACATTCAAGCATGTTGCGATCAACATCCCTCAACTTGTAGCAGTAAAAAAATACCAAGGTATTCCAAAATATTAAAATAACTTTGTACCAATCGAATAGGGCTTAATGGAAATGATAGGATCAATATTGGAAGTAATGTGTTAACACTAATTACACCAACTCAAGCAATTCCAACAAAGTGAAAGGATCTAGGGACATTGACCATTCGATTCACCATAGGGTAGTTACATTTTTTGATACTTTATGTGATTTTAAAGATTCTATAAATGTGATTCATCAATTTGTATTATCCTATTTATAGGTTGGTGAGTTAAAGCCAAAAATAGTAGGGGTGTATTTGGCGAATAGAGCTACAACATATCCAGTGGGATTCCTTGAGGATGTACTTATTTAGGTAGGAGACATGATCTTTCCAGTATATTTATATATGCTTAATATGGATGGTGATTGAGTAAATTATCATTATCCCATTATCATAGGTAGTCCCTTACTAAAAACTGTAAAAACAATCAGAAATTCCCATGAGGGTACACTTTCTATGGATTTTAGAGATGAATTTGTGATATTTAATGTTATAGACTCCATAAAGTACCCCTCATAGTACTATTATACTTTTGCTATCTCCTATTTTGAACCACCAGGTAAAAACCCCATGGATTTTAATTATCATATTCTTAGAGTTATTATGAGTATTGGTTCTTGTTTTATGTCTAAGAGAACTTCCATGCCTGTTTCTAATGCACAAAACTCTCTTGGATTTGATTTTTATGTGGATTCATATTTTTATTTTGATCATATTCACTCTGATTATGACATGGTTGTTGAGTATGCTGATGGATTTGATGTATTATTCTCTAATTTTGATGATGTTTGTTATGATACTGATGTTCATTATTCATGTATTTCAATTCCTTCAATGTATCCATCCATATTGTAGTTCCTTCATTGGAACTCAAGCCATTACCACCACATCTCAAATACTCATACTTATTGAGTGGTGATAGATTACCTATTATAATTGTTAATAATATCCCTTTTGAACATGAAGAAAAACTTTTGAATATTTTGAGGGAGAACATTAGGGAAATCGGGTGGACCTTGGATGACACGTTAGGTATTATCCCGACCAATTGCATGCATAGGATTATTTTAGAGGATGGGGATAAACCAGTTAGGCAGGAACAAATGATACTGAATCCAAATCTTGGAAGTTATTAAAAAAGAATTTGGAAATTTTCTTAAGGAAGGTGTAATTTATCCCATTTTAGATTCCCAATGGGTGAGTCCTATTCAAGTTGTGCCTAAGAAAAGTGGTATTACTGCTGTTAGGAATGAGAGATAGGAATTATTTCCAATGAGGGTGAAAAATAGTTGGTGTGTGTGTTTTTATTATAGGAAACTAAATCAATCCACTCAAAAGGACTATTTCCCCATCCCAATTATTTATCAAATGATTGAGAGACTGGCTCGGAAGACACACTATTATTTCTTGGATGGATATTCTAGATATTTTCAGGTTTTTATAGCTCTGGAGGTTCAAGAAAAGACAACATTCACTTTTTTATTTGGTACATTTTCCTACCGAAGGATTCCATTTGGACTTTGGAATTCCCCAGGTACCTTATAGAGATGCATGGTGAGTATTTTTTCAGATTTCATTAATACATTAATGGAAGTATTTATAGATGATTTTATAGTGTATGGATATTCATTTGATGAATGTATCTTTTGTTTAGGAAAGGTGTTCAATTGTTGTATTGAGAAGAATATGATCTTGAATTTTGAAAAGTGTCATTTCATGGTAGATAATGTCATTTTATTGGGGAATTTAGTGTCAAAAATGGAATAGAGGTTGATAGATATAAGTTAGATATTATTTCATACTTTACATATCCTTTAAGTGTGTGTGATGTAAGATCATTTCTAGAGAATGTAGCCTTTTATTGACACTTTAACCAATATTTTAGTAAGATTTCACTACCCTTAACTCAATTGCTTCAAAAATATATTGATTTAATTTTTTATGATTCATTCTGGGTATCATTTGATGATCTAATGAAATTTCTGACCACTCCACTAATCATACAGTCCCCACGGTGGGAAATTCCATTTGAGCTTATGTATGATGCTTCAAACTTCATAGTTGGAGTTGTCTTATCATAGAGGGTAGAGGGATTATCAAATTTGATTTTCTATTATTCAAGGAAATTTTATTCAACCCAATAAAACTACACAACCATAGAAAATAATTTTATTACCATCATATTTTCTTTAAAGAAATTTTGTTCATATTTATTAGGATCTAAAGTAGTTGTTTTGCCTGACCATGACACTCTGAGGTACCTCTTGAAGAAGCTAGATGAAAATACCAGACATATTCTATGGATGATCCTTGTTCAAAAATTTTATATTGAGATAAAGTACAAGAAGGGATCTAAAAACATGGTGGCAGAGAACATGAGGAGGATTACTCACATGCTAGAGGATAACACCTTGAACCAAGTACCACTCTAGGACACTTTCCCTGATGAGAATATTTATGCACTATTAGGTACACATCATTAGTATACTAATTTATTTAACTAACTTTATACCTCTAAAATCCCTACAAATTTAAAGAAACATCAAGTCCAAAAATCAAATATTGAGTCCAGGTTTTATGTTTGGGGTGATCCCTACCTCTTGTGCATGTGTAGTAATCAAGTTATTAGGAGGTGTGTTCCTGGTCATGAGTTTGGGTCTATTCTACATTTCTAGCATAAAATTTTATGTTGAGGACATTTTAGACCCCAATAAATGGCTAGGAAAGTCTTAAACTCTGGATTATATTGGCCTAGCTTAATCCATGATGCTCATTTGTTCTGTAATTCATGCTCACATTGACAACACACTGGAAACATTTTGAGGATACATGAAATTTCCCAAAAACCCATATTATTCTGTGGGATTTTTTATGTATGAGGAATTGATTTTATGGTTCCTTTAGTAATTTCATTTGTTTTTTTGTACATTTCGGTTTCTTTTGATTATTTGATTAAATGGGTGGAGACCAAGGCTGTCGGGACTGATGACTCTCATGTTGTAGTGGATTTTTTCAAGGCACAAATTTTCTACAGGTTTGGAGTAACAAAGGCCATCATTAGTGACTAAGAGACACACTTTTACAATCATAATTTGGATTACATCCTTTGGATGTTTGGGGTGATGCATAAAACTTATATACTACACCACCCCCAAAAAAATGGTCAGGATGAAGTTTCAAATCGGGAGTTGAAACAAATTTTGGAGAAAATTGTGTAGCCAAATTGGAAGGATTGGAGTAAGATCTTGGATGGTTCACTTTAGGCTTATAGGATAGCATAAAATATACCCATTGGTATGTCACCATTTTGGATTGTTTTTGGGAAATCATGTTATCTCCCCATGGAAGTCGATCATTGGGCATATTGGGCTATAAAGAAATGAAACAAGGATTTTACCCAAGATGGAATTCAACAGAAGCTTCAAATTCAAGAGCTTGAGGAGATTTTATTGTCATCATATGAGAACTCAATGCTTTACAAGGAAATATCAAAATCATATCATAATAAAATGATCAAAAAATGGAGTTTTATGTTGGAGATAAAGTCCTTCTCTATAGTTTATGACTAAAGATGATGTCTGGTAAGTGCATTCCAGATGGTTAGGTTCAAATATTGTATCTAATTTTTTCCCTTATAGTGTAGTGGAGATTACACAAGAGTACACAAAAAGTATCTTTATAGTTAATGGGAAACATTTGAAGAGATACATTGAGGGACTTCCTACCTATGTAGTTTATTTCATCACACTACATGACCCCATCATCACTTATGAAAATCATGTTGTTCCTAACCCTTTCGCTCTTGTATTACTTATCATATTTATAATTCTAAATTTCATATGCACATATCATCTCATAGGGTCACATTGAAAATAATAAAATATTTTAAGTGTGGTGGATGGGACAACATTTTGGGGTAGATATTTAGGATTTTCATTTGTATGTTTTGTGTGTGTTTTCTATTAGGTATTCTATTAAAATTTCAAAAAAAACAAAACAAAAAAAAATTGAAGAAAAATGCTAAAAAATAAATCATGTAGCATGCTAATTTACATTTGGAACATATGGAAAATACATGTTTTCAAAATTAATTATTTTCATGATAAGAATGAGAAAGATTTCATAATTAAGGGTTGATTTTTATAAAAATTAAAGTCATAGATGATATGATTAGTAGTGTCATTATAAAACCGTTTATATTTTAACACCATTATTTGTGATATTTGTTCATGGTAAATTATGTCATTGATTTCTCCACAAAAAATTTCACACAACCATGACTTGTGAAATTTTTCCTACTAAATTTAAGGTGTAGGAAAGTTAGGTAAAAAATCATCTTATATCAATGGTAGATCCATATGTTTTTTTTCTTCTGATTAGTTTCATTACTGTACTAAATTGACCTATATGTGTGTACCTGATATCTGACTGTTGTACACCCTGAGAATCTAAAAAAACTACAAAAACAATAAAAAAATATTTATTATCTTAACAAATAGGGGAGTGATGAAATGCACAACATGTGGGGATATTTAGGTTAGTAGATTAATATTTGAATTTCGGGAATGATTAAGTGAGTGAGTCTTGAAATTTGATTACAAAGGAATATAGAATAGGTTCGATGAATTAAACTAGATAAGAATAATTATTTTACCTGACTTGAATATACTAAATAAAGGGTGGATATGTTAACATGAAATGGTTGGCACACACACACGAGGGGAATTAAGGGCATCGTGGACCCATAACTTGTTTCATTGTGATTAGTGTCATTAATCTCATTGGATTTTATTTTGATACAATTTATGATAAAATTACTTTTAAATTTATTTATATTAACTCTTGATAGGATTATTACTTTACATATATTGTCACTGTGGATTGAGAAATATGAAAATCCATATCTTGTCACAATTTTTTGGATTACATGATATGTGGTTTTTCACAGGAGTAAAAAAGGGTAATTGTGGGGAAGTTGATAAAACAAAATTTTATTGAATATTTTATTGATAATAAATTACATAATTTCCTCACATTGTGTTAAATATTTTTATTTATAAAATTTTTGGGATTAGATCATTCATTTGAAAATTTGATGAAAATTTAAGTTTTTCCCTTTAAAGTTAACTATATTGTTTCAGACATAAATATTTTTATGGGTATTATTTGAAATTATAATTTTTTAATTGTGTTCCTGAATTAATGGGATATAACTTTCATTAAGTACATCTGAGCTAAATTGTGCATTTGATTAGACTAAATGGTTTATGAATTCAAAGATGGACTGGACTCGCTAGATTGAACACAACTTTAGTATGTGGTCCGTAACATATTCATACATACTCTTATTGGGAAAAAATTTATAGATAATCTCAATGATAAAATTTATAACAAATAATACTTCTGGAATAACATCTGGTTCACACGTTGTAGAGGTCAAACAGTCAGTTCAAATTGTATTAAAATATTTAGTGGAATTTCCCCATTCACGCTTGAAACTACTTGTAAAACTCACCTCCCATCCACTCTATAAATATGTATTTTTATCATTGAGTGGTTGGGACATAAATTAAGATATTTAAAGAATATGAGAATTGTTTTCACTCCATTTCTCCAAGAATTTCAAGAGGGAGATCTCTTGAAACTATGATCCCTTCATCAAAGCCTTCTTATTCTTCACTTTGTAAGGTTTTTGTTCATATAATAAACATATTAATTCATATTGTATTTCTTATATTTTCTTATATTTTATTATTATATACTCATCCAATTTGGGATGTAAATCAAGAGTATAAACATTATTTATTTATATCCTTTCCACAACCTTTGTACATGCAAAACGTTTCTATGATGACTACACCGGAAATGGAAGAGTAGTTATTTTTAGTAATCGATATGCCTCTTAAATTATTTATTCATTTATTTTTATTCAATGATATTCTATAATTAACTTAATATGATATATAAATTTAGTTTTTTATTGAAATTAAACTAAACAAGAAATTGAACAATTAACACAAAACATGCGAGGTTGGGAATTGTGTAAATTGTGAGAGTGAAAGCTTAATAGATACTACAGAACCCCACGAGATTAATTTTTAGATTTAAAATATAATCCCTAAACTCAATTAATCTTCATTTACAAATTTTATATGTGCCCTAATTTACCATGGACTATAACAAATCCTTATAACATCAATCAAATCTAGGTGATGCGATTGCATGTTCCGAAGCTAGCCTAGGGTTTAATTAATTTCATCTTGATGGTTTAGTTAATTCTCATAGGGTTTGGGGGTTAAAAAATTAGGGGGTCATAATTAAGTGGATATTAATTTAAATTATAATGATTAATAACTGTGTGAAGAGGTATATTTAGATCGATTATTCCTTTTAAAAATATTTTCTAAAAAAACATCTTCTCGTTGTGTCTTACTAATCAAATTTAATTTCAAAAAAAATACTCTTCCATCATACATATTCTTATTATAATTTTATAAACATAAAAAACGCCAAATACATATAAGTTGTGTATTTTTTATATTTATTTTCATAATACCTTTAGGAAGTTATTTTAATTATTTCCCCTTTGATAGACAAACTTGTTCAGCCACTCTACTACACCTAAATACCCAAAAAACCATATATCATTTGAGAGCTCCCATGCAGAACCTTTCACATGATTGTGCATGGTTATTAAAAACCATTTTTTTCATCCCATCAAACCATGTTCCTTATTATGATTCATTGTAAGGGGGCACAGGGTTTGTCCAAGCCATGCAGCTAGCCCCACTAAACTGTGAAACCTCAAACAGTGAGGGTTTGAATGTTTAAAACATGGTTTAAAAAATTGTGCACCCTATTAGGAGAAACTGTGAACTCTACTAGTAAGGGTTCATGATTAGGTTGCATAGTTTGTCTAATCATGTGGCCTTACCCAAAAAATCATGTGTGTGGGTTTTAATTACCTTTAAAATTTTATTAAAATCACAAAACTCTCCAGTTTAACCCTTAATCGCCTTATTTTAGACCTAACTAAAATCCTTGGACTTTGAAGCCTCCCAGTAGTTGATTTTGTCCCCTCAAACCCCTTCATTGGTAGATTGAAGTGTCAGTAATCTCGTCTAATCTCTTCTTGGTAAGTAGATCTCCTCTCGTGTGGTTTCTTCTAATCTCTCTTTCTCTCCTCCTTAGAGTTTGATATAGTATCATGTTATTAATAGATCTAAACTTTATTTTTTTTGGATCTTTGTTCTAGGTTGTGTTTCTTGATATCTCTTTACTTTGTTCTCTATTGTCATTTCTTATCATGGGCATTGTGTGTTGTGATCTCCTGATTAAATTTAGGTGGTTCCATAATTCTTTTCCTTATGATTAAAACCTTAAATTTCTTGATCGAATTTAAATTAGTTTTAAATTTATTTAAAAACCTAGATTTGAAATGAATTTCTATATAATTTTATATAACATAGAAATTTTGAAAAATCCTAATTTTAATGGAATTGACATTTGGGATGATTTTGGAAAAATGATGGATTGATTTTGAAATTAATTTTTTATTTACCTTGAGAAAAATGGATTAAATTTAAAGATGATTTTAAATGTCATAAATTGATGAAACCCGCTTTTTTGGTTTTGAAATGAGAAAGGTATGTTGAAAACAGAAAACCGGGCAATTGTAATTTTAATTGATTTGAAATGTTTGATTTCCCTATGTTTGATTCATTGGTTGTTTGAAGAACATGTTATCCTAGGTAGTTAGTGGTAATTAATACAATCATGTTAGGACCTTAATACCCTATAAATTAACTTACTATGACAACTGTCACTAAACAATTGTAGCATTAATGTTCGAGAGGGTTCTCCTTTGGGAGTGTAGACGAATCATGAGGGTTCCCTATTTTGGGTGTATATTGTTTTTGTGTGTGAATAACTATCTTGAAATGATATCATTATTAAGATGTGTGAGGATCCTTTTACCTGAACTAACATACTGGGGGGATTTTTTACATGGTGCTACGATTTTTTAAATTGATTATATGTTTCATTTATTATTAAACTATTTTATTCATACCAAATTCTTTATATAAGTGTTTTATATAAAATGTAATCTTGTGATAGTTTTTATATATTTTTAATCTCTTTAAATTTGAAAGAATGATTTAGTTTAAAATAAGTGAATGAAATACCATTCCCTATTTATTTAAATTTAAATCATAATTGGTTCATTTGTTATGGAATTGAGTATGGAACACTTTGTGGGACCCTACTAGAATTTATATCTCATAGCCTACCTTTTCTTTTGGGTGTTTGGAGACTTTCTTAGGCCAGGTCTAAGAAAAGGTAAAGTTCCACTTGAAGGTGGTGGATGTTCATGACCCTTGGGACAATGGAGTGGTGATAGTGACTGGTGGACCTATTGTCTACTTATTACATGGGAGGATTTGATACTTTTATTTGGTTGTGTGGTTATTTACTTTAGGATTCTTATCTTTCTATCTAGGTACCATTTTACCTATATGTTTCTGGTACATTCTCCCTTTAGTGTGTTGATCATGTTGACTTGTATCTTTTATCTTCCATTTTTTTAGAAAATCATTCCCTTTTTGATCTTATATGATACCAAGTGTTGGTTTCCAACCCATAGGGATCAGGAATGCCCTTTGGGCTATGTTAGAGCTGGATCGAGTATTAGTATAATAGGGAATCTAGGCTAGTTCATGAATCTAATCATATATTCTTAAAAATATGCTAATCCTTTCCAAAAATAACCAGAATCAATAAGATATAAATCCTCAAAAAAATCACTTATTCTTCAAAAGGTTAAATCAATCTTTATTCCAAACAAATACCAATCACTCTGACATAAAATCTCATCCCATCCAATCATATTATATTTACCTTAATCATAAAATGTTCCCCATATAATAAATTATTTAAAACTAAGATTAATTACTTATTCAACAAATTACTTTTCAATCCCCAAGGTTATCTATATATCTTCCACATATGTTCCTAAAAATATTTTTCAAAAAAACTATAATAATAAAATCAAATAATATAACAACCCTAAAGGTTATCTATCCTGTAATCATGTATTCTTCATAAAACCTAATAACATTTTCCCAAAATATCAGTAATCACCTTAGAAATCAATCACATAAGGCCTCAAAAATGGGTATATGTGCTTTTGAACTAATGCTTCTCCTTAAATTTTTCAACCCATAAATAATATACCATTATATCATATCTCTTGAAACCCTATATATAGACACTTAAATCATTAAACTTACTTCATAAAAATTTAACCAAGATTTTTTATCTTACTCCTTAATACTTTTATCCTATAATAAAAAATATGAATCATGTCCTAATATTCATCATTTTTAATCTAATCATGTTCTTTAATTTAAACAAAAAAAATTGTTAAAATAAGTGATACCCTTTATATCTTATTCACAATTTCTTCATCTTCATTATATAACATTTCTAAAACTTTATTCATATAATATTTTCAATACCATTCACAAGGTTTCCTACTAGGGAATCGATTTTCATAATTCTCAAACTGTCCATATTTAAGACATTCAATTTATACCTTAGAAAGAACTTTATTCCCCATCATTTTATGAACCAAAATCTTTATTTTTCCGTTTCAATTTATTTCTATATTCCCTTATTTACCACATATGAAACATATTAATGTTTCATTGAGGTATTTTATTGGGTTCTTATTCCCACATTCTTGACACATAGGATGTTAGATCTTTTTTCCTCTATGGTCTTTATCACCTAAACTTCTATGAAACACCATTTTCATCTTATTTTGTGTGTTATAAAATTTAGCTAGATATGGATTGTTAATCATGTCCCAAGATATATAGTTATTTATAACCACAATATTCATCACACCATATTATATCATATTTGGTTACTCTTTCAGACAACCTCCATATTATCCTTTAAGCCCATTGTGAAAATGATTCCTCCAAATTCCAGTCATTTACTAAAACCAAAATGATTAGTGTGAGTATATAAAATAAAATTATAATAAAATATTTTATGGATATAATAAATACTAATATATCTTTAACCATGTAACCATCTATTTAACTCTTTCGGTTTAACCTCTAATCCTCATAAATAATCATAATTCTTCATAACATCCTAACCTTTAATGTTATATAAGGCTTCTAACATATAATACCAAACCATACTATTAATCCCTAAATTTTACTAAATATTTTAAAATATTCTCATCTAATAACATCCTAACCTTTAAAGTTATATAAACCCTTTATTTGATGCTAGATATGATTCCTCAAACTTGTTCACCCAGATCTGATGCTAAAAAGTAAAGTTCCCAGTTAGGATCCAAGTATCACTGAGAGGGGGAGGTGGTGAATCAGTGATATATTTTTCTTTTTATGTTTCCTTATAATTCAAACAACTTTTGCCTCCTGTTAAATAGTTTCTTCTCTAGTGAACACACACAACCACAGGAACCCAAGATTTACAAGGTTCACTACTCAACAAGAGTAGTTACGTCCTTGGTCTAGTTTGGAAATAATCCAGTACCACACAATCCACTAGAAAACAATCCTTTGATGTGGAATACAATGAGTAGGATATACCCTTAGACTCGTGTATCACTTGGAAAACAATCTGCAAGCGCGTGTGCACCATCTTAGCACAAATAGGGAATTACATTATTTCAGTTCTTCTTTATAATAGAACAGTTTTATTCTATGAAGTGCAAATCTTCACTTTCCTACCCAGAAGCTGATAAGAACTTCCATACGCACAACTGAATATGTGCGAAGACCCCAAATTTTTTTCACATCCTTTAGGGTTTCTTGTGCCCAATTAAAATTTCTTGCACATAAAAATTTCCTTCTAGCACGAAAAATATTTTTTGCGCAACTTCCCTTTTTTCGCACAACTTTACACTTTTTGGGCAGCTTTCCACTTTTTCATGCACCCTTCCACTTTTTGCGCAAACCACTTTCTTTTTGCAAAACTACCTTAGCATAAAATTTTAGGCACACTAGATCTCGTAATTTCTACTAAGTTTTGAGCCACACACAAAGAGAAGGGTTCACCTCATATTTATAGGCATTTTTTACCCGACGCAAAAACCACTAATCTGCGCGTAAAAACCTCTTCATGTACGTAAAAATTCTTTCCTACAACATCACATTTTTCACAATGCTCCAATATTTCACGCACCTCATGCCTTTGCTAATTTTCGAGCTTTTGATCTTGAAACACCTCTTGCGTGAAAAACCTCACTCCTCTATTTCGCACACCGCGAAAATATTTTGCGCACAACTTTATTTTTCGTGCAGCCCGCTCATATTTCACACCCAGCTTTATTTTTTGCGAATCCCACTGATATTTCATGAATCCCAAAAATATTTCACGCAGCCTTTTTATTTTTCATACATTCTAATGATTTTTTGCGCATCCTGCAAATATTTCGCGCGGCCTTCATTTTTTCGCGCACTCAACCCATTTTTTCACGCACTGTATACCTTTATCATTTTTCGATGTCATGACCTTGAATCATGCCTTGCACACAAAAATCTAAACCATCTTCAATCTTGTGTGCAACATCCATTTCCAAAAACACATCTTCATCTCCCAATTTTCAAGCCCTAAAATTTGGAAAACACTGGAAAACAGCGCCACCTTAAACTGTTCGTTTGTGTCATCTCCATATTGTCTATTCCTTCGTCATTTCTTTCTTCACTTCTTCTCATAACCATTCTTCAGATTTCATCACGAATTCCACTATCATGATATATATCCTTTGATGGACCAGATTTGGAATCATTAGAATTACAATGAAAAGTACTGAAACTTTCCTATCTTCTAGCAGCATCATTCCTTCCAATCATAATTGTATATGACTGGAATCATCCTTTCTCCCCCTTTCCTTCATAAGGATTTCATCACAAGTTCTCTTAACTTATGATATTTGTGAAATACATATTGTCAAATCATCATCTGGTTTTCAATTCCTTTACAAATTGAATTGATTTATCTTCTTTGACAACAAAAAACAACACTATGTAACAGCAAATTCTTCTTACTTTCTTATTCGTCAAACTTGGTCCCAACAAAAAGGTTACTCTTTACATATTGTCTTTGATACCAACTGAAGTGGCCCAAACATAAACTTTCATAATTACATTGTTAAAAAATAAAAATTCACTCAAATATTGAATACATTTTAGGTTTATAGTTGTATAGAATTATGAAAAACCTTTTATGTAATAAAACCCATGTATTTCTCATCAAAATTGAAATTTTTCCACTATACCAACAATTTATTATTTTACATGAAGTCTTAAAAATATCCCAAAAAATTCTCCATACATGATACCATTATAGAAATATCATATGTAACACTTTTATTCATAACTTAGATTAATTAAAACTCAATAATGGTGAGATAAAATGCTCAGTTAGGCTAAACAAAGGCATTATCAATTGAAAATCACAATAGATCATAAAATGATCATATGAGTATGAGAACATAATCAAATTTCTTGGAAATATAAAAGGATATTTACAACCAAAAAACATAATATAGACACATTTCAAATTCTTAGCTAAAAAATTACATAGAACAATCCCATAATCAATAATAAAATAATAATCATGAATATTACTTATGAAAACATGGGAACATATGAAAGAAAAATAATTTTTTTGAAAAAAAAAATCACCTTTAAAATATTATAAAAATTACTTTAATAACGAAATAATTTTATTATAAAAATATTTAAAATAATAATCATAAAAATCATAGAAAAAACATATATGCATCTTGGTTCATATCCTTATAATCACCCTTATAAGAACTATTACAATGCAATAATCAACTCTGTTAATTCTAGAATGTCTCCTTTGGAGAATATATCATTACCCAATATATTAGAGGCATATATCAGACTATAACACCATCATGTAAAATTTATAATAACCATAACATGAATAAAACACTAATTATATTTAACTTTCATTATAAAACTCATAAAAATATTTACCCTTCCTTAATAGCTTAAATAAACCATGGAAAAGAAATGGGCTTTATGAAGATTTTTATTAAAAGATAATAATAATCCATCTAGAGAAATAAATTTGATAGTATCATTAAAACATATCCTAGTGAAGTATAAAAATTATTTAAATTATATTAAACTAAATTAAAAACACTTTTCTAAAATCATTAGAAATATGCTTTGAAAAATAAGAGGAAATATCTCTTTCTTTTTTGTAACTCTGAAAAAACTAAAAAATAACAAAAAAATAGAATGAAAATTTGTTTGAAAAAAAATATAAACTTGAAAAGGAATATTGATAACAAAAATTATTCAGTATTAAAGGAAAATTTATTCATTCTATATATATTAAAAAGAATTATTTTCATACATTTAAAAAACAAAAGTGAGTTGTGCAGAAAATGTTTGAAAAGATTAAATTTAATAATCTATAAAGAAAGTAAAATTTAGTAAAAATTAACTTCATAAAATATTTAGTTATATATAATAACTTCCATAAAAAAATTAAGAATATGAAAATGTAATATAAAGAGTTTAAAATATTTAAAATAAGGTTTTAAATAAAAAATCCATACAACTTTTAAAATTAAAAACACTTTTGAAATAAAGAACTTGAGAAGGAACTTAAAACTCCATGAGTATAAATATATTAATTATATTATATGTTAAATAATTATTATATACACAATATAAATTAATATATGTGCATCAATCAAAACACGTCTCAAAGAAAGAAGTTTGAGATGAGAAACATTTACAACTTTGGTAATACTTGAATCAAAAATACATTGAATGAAGTAACTTAATAAGGTTCAATAAAAGCCATAATTGACATGAAATAATTTTTAAAAATACATTCATGGGGCAGTGATATAACCATATAAAATAAATCATGGTGCACAATATGGTACATGTCTCAAAGAGTTTCAAATTGAGACCAAGAACCCTTATAAAGATCATAACATATGAAATAGGAATCCATTAGTGAAATGATTATGTAGAACAAATTTAAACCCAAATAAAACATATTTAAATAAAAAATAATTAATTTAAAGTTATAACACAATCAATTAATATGTGACATAACCCAATGAAAGGAAATTGAAGATGTGATATAACCCAATGAAAGTAAATTGAGTTAAAAATCCCCTTACCTCAAACTTCTGCTTAGTTGAACATGTTATAACATCATATATAATAAATTTATAAATATTATACATATATAAAAAATAAAAATTCCTAATTATATTACTCTATATCATTCTCTTAAAATTTATAATTACCCATTTATTAATAATTCTTTGTGAAAATCAATGTCTATGTGTTAACTGTCTTGTTTCCAATGAATGTTTTGATTTGGTGGTTTTGGTCCTTGAACCTAAATCATGGTTTTATAACCTATATAATTTTATTGATGATTTAATATAGGTATTTGATATTATTCTTAATTTACATGGATATTTCATGGAACTTATGGTGATGATTCTCATTGAAACCTTAAAAATTCACATTTTTTGAAGTTTTGATTTCATAGAAAGAATTGATTTTATCAAAAAATATACATATATATTACCATTAAATAATTTTTAAAACATTATATATTCATTATTATTTCATAATATTAACATTACATAATATTCCTTAATAATTCATGATATAAACAATATAATAATGTTCATGTATGTGGTAAGACCAACCAAAACAAGAACACATTATAACAGTTGAAAGAGTAATAACATGTTATTGTATAATGATAATATTGCTTTAATAGAATTATAATCATTTAAAATATATAATATTTATTTATTGAATTAAATTTTAGAACAATCCATATATGAAGGAAATGAAAAATAAAATACATTGTACATGGAGGCGGTAGTCCGTATATACACACGGGCGACCTTTACTTCTTCAAAAAAAGGGAGGTAAGTAAATTAGGTAATAGTTTATATTTAAATAATAATATATATAATTAATATAATATTTATTTATTAAATACATATATATAACCATCCATGTGAGGAAAATATGAAAAATTAAATATGTCAAACATGGAGGCGGTAGTCTGCATGTGTGTATAAACAACATTTCCTTTTTTCAATGGATGGAAAAGAAGTAGAGAATTGTTTTTATATAAATATAATAACATTTTAGTGTAGTAATTATACTAATTTAATTATACTAATATGGTTATATAATATTTGTAAAATGTTTAAGAATAATGAAACTTAATAAAGAATAGTTAGAACATATACGTCCCCCTAGGATAATATCCTTTCAAAATACCTTAAGGATTCTTAGATTGGTATTTTAATAAGATAATAACCTCAAGGTAATGGATAAGTATGTTGGAGTGGTTTTTGGTAATATATTTTTCAAGATAGAGTGCTCAAATTTTTTGTATAAATGAGAAGATAATGTGTTATTTTTTAAGTGAGAGGAACGACACCACTATAGATATTTAATACATTTAAATATAATAAATGTCTTTATCAATTAAAGTTGATCAAATTTAGTCAATTTTTTTTATACGATAATTTAATGTCTAAATAAACTGAACCAATCAAATTAAGAAAAGTTTTAGAGATATTTTAAGCCTTATCTCTAAGTTTAATCCCCATTGTAACCCTTTGTACCCTTACCATGGTGACTAATTTTTACTATGGTGGCTTATTTATTTGACCAAAACTAAAATAGACCTTATTAAATAATATGATAATTATAATAATAAATAATAAATCCATTTTACAAGATTCAATTTTTTTAGTGATAAAAATTACTTTTAATATAACAATGAAAATTGCAATGAAAACCTGTTTTTTGAAAAATGTCATTTCAAGCATAAAAATGATTTTACACAAAAATAATGTTTATAATTGATCATCATGAAATTTATTGATTAATTAATGAATAAATATAAATAATTTTACCTTGAAAAAAATCAAAACTAAAAGTTTCCTTTTTAATACTTAATCAAATGAAAATTTACAATATTTGAGAACACTTTATTTTTCATTATTCAACTAAATCAGAGCTTTTAAAAAATACTAAAAACTAACCCTAATAAAATATTGATATTATGAATTATAAAATGGATATAATTTAGTCAAATTAATATTTTAAAATTCATAAAATGATATTTTAAATGAAAATACAAAAAATAAAGAAAACTCGTCTTATAGAAAAATAACCCTTCTAAATTTAAGTATTTTTAACATTATTTCATATAAATTATAGATTACTTTTAGTTTATTTATTTGAAAATTTTATATTCATCATTTACTTATTTTTACCTTTCATTTTAATAAATTATTATTCACTTTAGGTATGTTTTCTGTAAATCACAAGTTATTCAACAAGATATTTATTTAAAGTAATACATATTAAAATATCGAGGTGTTACATATACACAACAACTCAAAGAATCATAAATAATGATAAAATTAAAAAATAAATTTTTAGATTTTTAATATGAGTTTGTTCCATCATATTTCATGGAATTCCAACCATTTTAATAATTACAATAAATGCATTCAATACCTGGATCAAAAAAAAGAGATGCAAAGATAATGGTTGCAGATATTTCCATGAAAGAATCGGGCCATATTGGTGTATATATCATTCAGTGGATATATTGAACATATTATGGGAAATAATTATCTTGTAATATAAATCAATTAGAACACTTAATGTTTCTTTATATTTGGATATGATGAAGGATTAATAATCATTAGCTCTAAGAAAGACAAATTTGGGGGTAAAGACATGATACACATAGATGTATTGATTATTGAAAGTCTCAATCAAAACATGCTAAGTGTTAGTAAATTTTTTGAAATGGGACATTAAATAAATTTTACCAATAATACCTATATCACCAAGGTAAAGTAATTATAAATTATAATGAAAATAACGTTGGTGAAGTAGAATATCTACCTTGTCAGTCGAGAAAAAGATATTTCTTTTATATCCAATGAAAAAGAAAATAGATTGTAGCATAAATGGATAGGAAAATTGAGTCATAAATACCTATAATATCATGTAAATAACAATTCAATTCATGATGTACCTAAAAAATAATGATATCTTACAAACTCATGTTATTTTTTCATAAAGAGAAGATTGTTTGGATGATGTACAAATCAAATGACCAAAACTCGTCAAGGGATCATAAGTTAGTGGATGTTGATGACTGTGGAAAAATTCACAAATTTACATGGATGAGAATATATATTATGTTCTATTTATTGATTATTATAGTATTAAGACATGGTTTATGGTCATTACCCACAATATTGAGGTGTTCAATTGCATCACTCAATATTATTGGAAGGTTGAAAATATGTTTAGGCGGAATATTGTGAAATTAAAAAAATATAATGACATATATTTTACTAACTTATAGCTATAATATTATATTGAGAAGCATGGGATAAGGAACTAAGTTTCGTTAGTGATAATTTATCAATAAAATAATTTAGTTGAGATGAGAAATTGGATCAGCAACAATATGGCCATAATATTTTTTATTGAGAAAGAGCTACTAGAGAAGTTTTGGAAAGAAATAGTCATGACATCATTAAACATTTATAATAGAGATATGTAGTGTCTAGAGGAAGAAAATTATCCATACAATATGTGGTATAGAAAAAATCTAATGCTCAAATACTTCTAAAATTATAAAATAAAATTCTTCATTCTCGATAAAGAGAAATTCATAAAGTTTGAGTCTCATGGACATGAAGGGATTTTCCTTGGATATTAATCTAATAACAAGGTATATAGGTGTTTCAAAAAATAGATTAAAAAGATTTTTGAAATTCATGATGTCAATATAGTGAATAATGAATAAAATTCTTGGAAAATAGGAAGTAAATTTTGGAGGGTAGTGAAGAGGGGTAGAGCATATTAGGGGGGACAAGAGGATAATTCTAATTCATAAGATGACATTGATGATGAGAAAAATAAAGTTAGATATACATATATTTATAAGCATATAAGTAAGGATGAAATCAATGATAAGATGTCATTGGTGATCATACATCCCTAATACAAATGTGGATAATGGAGTCTCTATAAAAATATATTTCTTATTTTAGGTAGATCCAAAGTTTTTTGAAGAAAATACTAAATATGATAATTGGTTTTAGGAAATAAATGAAGAGATTGGCCAAATTTAAAATAATGAGACATGGGAAATTGTTTTGAGGGTTTAAAATAAGAATATCCTCAGGATTAAATGGGTTTTCAATAACAAACAAAAGGAATATGACATGGTGATTTGAAACAAGGAATGGCTAGCATGCAAGGGATACTTCTAGATTGAATATATAAATATAGATGACACATTTGATTCTATAAAAAAGATAAAGATAATTTGAAAATTCTTTTCCATAATAGTGAAAAGGGATTCCAAAGTTTTCCAAATGGATTTCAAGAAAACATTTCTAAATGGATTACTTGAAGATGAAGTATACATCGAGTAACCTGATGGTTTACTTTTCCATAATAATGAGAACAAAGTTTTTTGGATGAAAAGTGAAATTTATGGTCTAAAGTAAGAACCAAGATCATGGTATTCAAGACTAGATCAAAACTTAAAGAAGCTTAGTTTCTATCATGGTGGGGTTGATCATAATCTCTATATTAAGTATGAGAGTTATCAAAGAATAATGGTTCTATTATATGTTAATAACATAATTTCTTTGGATCGAATGAAGCATGGTGAAAGTAATTTACATAATTCATGAGGTGTGAGTTTGAAATGTCGATGATTGGAGAGTTGACAATTTTTCATTGGCCTTTAGGTGATACAAAGAAGGCATGGTACATTCATATCTTTATCTAAATATTCCAAGGAATATTTTAAAATGATTTGGAATAATGGATTAAATGGTAATGAAAATATAAGTTTCTACATAGATAAATTTTTCAAGGGATGATGATGGAAAAGAGTTCAATATCACAAAACAAAATAAGATCATTGAGATCCTATTGTACTTAACATAGATATGTCCTGATAATGTGTTTTTAATGATTCAAGATGAAATATATTATAGTAATCACAAATAAATACACTTTCTATTAGAGTAGATAATACTATGGTATATCAAAGGCATGGTGAATCTCAATTTTCATAATAATGAAATATAAAAATAAGAGTTGTTGGGATATACATATATTGATTGGGCCATTTTTGTAGATAAAATAAATTCAACATCATTAGTTCATACTAACTTTGAGGATTATGCATTTCTTAGATTAGCAAGAAAATAAGATTTTATTTCACTAAGCACTGTAGAAGCTGAATATATTACAGATACTCAAATTTGTATGAAACTATTGTGCATGAAGCAGCATGTTAAAGATATGGGCATTGGAGTGAATTCTCTGGTCAGAATCAACAGTGACAATTCAGGTTCTATTAATCTTAGTAAAAATATTATTTATCACTCAAGGATAAATCTCTACTATTGGAAAAATGGCTTATTAGAGTGGATCATTTGCGATGGGTTCCCATCGCAAATGACCTGTTATAGAAAAGAGAATCGCAAATATTACCTTTTTCAACGAACCATCACAATATGTTTTTATTTGCAACAAGCAGTGGCACCATCGCAAAAATGTTTTGACGGTTTTTTAAAAACTCTATTGTGACGGGCAGGCCACCCGTCACAAATAGTTTTCTAATTATTACCTTTTTGTAAAAATTAGTATTTGCAACGAACCGTCACAAATACTGCTGAAAATATTTTTTTTAAAAACCTTTTGTGATGGACCATCGCAATTAGTATTTGGGATGGGCAATCGCAATTAGTATTTGCGATGGGCTCGTCATAAATAGTTGAAAAAATTAAAAAAAAATTAAAAATTTATTAATAATAATATAATATTAATATTAATTAAATCATAATATTAATATCATTACAATAACATTATTTATAAAATAATAATATAATATTAATGTTAATAAAATAATAATATTCATATTCATAAAATAAAATTAATTAACAAATAATTAAATAATATAATATTATTATTATTATTATTAATGAAAGAATAATATTAATATTAGTAATATAATAAAAACCTGAGTATTTTCATAAATATAAAAATACATTAATTAATAAAATAATAAATATAATAAAAAAATAAAATAAATAATATAAACTGAAATATTCAAGAAAATATAAAAACACACTTTTTAAAACTTTAAATAGTTAATATTATAAAAAAAATACATCTAAATGTTTCATTATAAAATAAAAATGCATCACTAAGGGGGAGGGTCGTCTGGAGGAGCTGGAAGAGATGGTGGAGGTAACTTCATCCCTAAGCTACGAGTCAGATGTCGCATGTACTCCATTTTCTCCTACTCCTATTAGTGTCACTATAGAAGCATCTCATCCTATATCTCCTAATTTTTTTGCTACTGCTGTCATAGATACTCTTCTTCTTCTTTTTGTTGCCGCTGATGCATCTACTCTTGCTCCCAATGCATAGTATCTATAAGCTCACTTTGAGCTCGCACCTTCTCCTCATAATGTGCCTAAGATAATGATGACCCTCCATGATCTCCTCTTGAGTTAGACGCCAACATCATAGCGGTTTCATAAAACCCCCCAAGGGTCAATCGAGAGTCAATACCAACAACTCGACCTTTCTCGAAGGCATACTAGGTTGCTTGCATCCATGTTTCCTCATCAAATTGGGGGGTACTAGTCTGACCATTGGTCACGGGCTAACTCTTAACATGTGTCTGAGATGTCGCGGCCACATATGACTTCTTTAATTTCAATTTAAAATTAAGATGGTTAAAATATTATTTGTAGTTAAATTTAAAACTCAAAAATAAATTATACTAACCACAATCGGATGCTGGTGAGCTCCTTTAATCTTTCTGGTGGCTGGATCACTATACATCCTCCTATAAACATCGTACTCTGTAATATCGGGTTGTGTGACTGCCTATATGAACATAAAATAAACCATTTACATTAAATTATATACAATATTTAAAAAAATGTACTTACCATATTCTCCCTTTGCGTACTGAATGTATGACTACCAGCTCGATGGGTCACCTCCTATCTCCCCCAATTTTGCAAACCTACTGATGACCTACTCTAAAACCGTCTACTCTACCAGTGTGCACATAATCCATCCAAAACATGAGATGAAATATAATCAGGTTGGTGGGCATGAAATGTATCATCAAACTCCTTCACTCCTTCTTTCTCCATTGTTTTCCTTTTCAAATTGTGCAGAAATTGAGTGTAACGTGGATGCATATCTCCCTACCATGCCTTCCAGATAGCCTCACACATGCTCTTATCAATGGGATACCAAAAACCCTACATACAGTTTATTAGGTCAAGTAATTAATTAAATTAATTTCAAAATAAATATTATT
This sequence comes from Viscum album, assembly GCA_963277665.1. Classification (NCBI taxonomy): domain Eukaryota; kingdom Viridiplantae; phylum Streptophyta; class Magnoliopsida; order Santalales; family Viscaceae; genus Viscum; species Viscum album. The sequence goes on along the minus strand of OY728148.1, from coordinate 1,343,805,480 downwards.
TATTTATGTATCATCCAATGCTCGAAGATGAGGTGTCTTATATCAACAGGAATCTGATCCCATGACACCCATGCATCGGAAAAATAATTTCACAATATAGCACTCCCTTGTCCAATAGCTATATGTGTAAATATGTGAAAAAAAATTAATCAAACAATTAGAATATAAATAAATTAATGAAAACTAACTAAAATACACAGGTAAACATACCTCTACGTGTGTGGATCGAACCCAAGATGTTGATTTCGATCGAGAATAGGGTCGGGAATCATCATTCGGGTAAGACCACACCCCCTCTAAGTACCCCCTGAACCGCCAGCAACATAAGGGTTAGATGATCTGACCTCCTTCTCATCCAAAGGTAGATCAACTTCCTCTAACAAACAATACAGATCCTCATCCATCTGAAACAAAAAATTATTGTTGTTAAAAAATAATTGAAAACAACTATTATATATAGATATATATTATATATGATTATAACTAGCATTTAACTATGTCAATTCTCATATCCATCCTCATCTTCATAGCTGTCGATGTCATTGTCTTCATCTTCCTCCTCAACATCATCGATTTCCATATTAGTTTCAGTTTCATCATCTCTTGTCATTTCAAATTCAATTGTAACATCATTAACATCATCGTCACAATCATCCCTTAACTATGGGGTGTCATCAATGATATTTGTGTTTCTTCATGTAAAATATGGATTTGGAGCAGTCTCTTGACAAATTTCAATTCTTTTTACTTTAGGGAAACCACATTCACTTTCACTAAACTAATTCTCTCAAGATTTAATTTTTATTATGCTCCACCAATTACCAAACTCCCTTGAAGTAGCACAGTAATTTGCATAATAAATTTGAGGTGTCTGATGAGTCAATAAAAATGGTTTATTTAATGCAATAAGATTTCTATATTTAATATCTATGATTCCATGGATCGGATGAACACAAAAGACTCTCTTAGTATCCAACCACTGACATTTAAACATCGTTATGTAATGTTGTCCCAGATAACCTCAAAAAAAACTACTATTCATTGTTTTTTTGATTCCCTATATGCACATGTATGGAATAGAAAACCATTCATCACGTGTACATTATAAGATTTAACTATTTTGGATGGTGGGTTACTCAATACAGAAATTCGATTATCAATTTTATTAGCATGTTGAGATACCTAAAAAGTTATAAAACAATTATCACTATAACAAGTATTAAATTTATTTTTTATGTGAAATAAAAAATAATTTATGTTACTAGTTTTTGAAACCAGTAGGAAAAAAATTTGAAGACATTATTCAGGAGTAGCTGCTGTAATTTGTGGAAATTGTTTCTTGATATGATTATCATATAACCAAAAAATAAAATAAGATTAATGTAATGTTATAAAAATTATAGAATAAGTTATAGGAGAAATCATAGTAGAAATGGTGTCATTTCTTCACATTTGAGAAAAATATATGTATGATCTCTATGATGTTCATCATCTGAAAGCCGTCATTCATGAACTCCACCGAAGAAAAGTTCAGGCTGATTGAAAACTGATAATTGATTTCTCATGTCATCCTCAACATTTCCTTTATTATGGTTCATGCGGTTGTGTTTTGAGGGATATTCATATTGAAAGTAATGAGAGCATATAAAAAAAGAAATTTCCTCTTGCAAATAAACTTCTACAATTGAGCCTTCAACTAATGCTTTCTTACATACTTTTTTTCAATTTTTTCATGCATATATCAAATGGGTACATCCATCGGAACTAGACCAGATCTCCACATTTTGTTTCATGTGTAAAATGTAATATAATATTTTCGATTGAGTCAAAAAACCATATGGGAAGATATTTTCTAGTTTACATAAAATTAAAAATACATCTTCTTGTATTTTTTTATGGAATCATAGTTTTTTGTCGATGTACAAATATCTCAAAAAAATATGATATGTCTGTTAGCGCATCCAAAATAATAGGATTTAAGAGACCTCTTAATCTAATTGGAAGAATTATTTATATTTAAACATGAGAGTCATGACTTTTCAATCTGGTAATATGACTATTTCTGACACATCTGCCCAAATTGGAAGTATAACCATCTGGAAGTCTCAAATTTGTAATCCACTAACAAAATAATAAGAGACTCTCTTTGGATAGTGTATAATATGTTTTTAGTTTCATTAACTTCTACGATCTCACATTTTCAAACAATTCAAGTTTTGGTCGCTTTCAAATTTGGGAAATATCTAATCTTGTCTTTACATTATCTTTGGTCTTACCTGGTGTATCCAAAACTGTATGAAATAAATTATCAAAATAGTTCTTCTTAATATGTATCACATCCAACATGTGATAGACCAACAAATCAGACCAATATGGAAAATCCCAAAAAATGCTCTGTGTTATCCAATTGTGCTCTTTTCCAAACCCATAAATTTTTTGTTGGTTTATTGTTAGTCCAAATGTGATGGGAGGTAATGAAGAGACAATTTATTTTAACTTTGTACCTAATATCATTATCGGATATCCATTTTTTCAACTGTTCCTTTTCTAAAATGATATTTGTTTCTTTGAAAAGGAAGATCAGTTGGAAGAAATCTGTGATAAAAGTTGAAAAAACAAGGTTTTTTTTCATTGATGATCATAAATGATTTTCTGTCTCTCATACAGTATAAACATGATTTTGGACCATGTGTAATCTAGCTAGATAACAAGCCATATGATACGAAGTCTCCAATTTCCATATCAGTGCAGCTTTTAGAATGAAGTTTTGTTTCGCAGTAACATCATATGTACCAACACCATTACTCCATAGTAAATTTAAATCATCAATCAATGGTTTCAAATAAACATCGATATTATTTTTTGGTTGACCTAGAATTAATAAGGCCAAAAATATATATGTCTCCTTAATCAACATCCATGGAGGTAAATTATACGGAGATATAAAGATAGGCCAACAGGAATACTAAATACTATAAGAACCAAATGGATAGAAATTGTTAGTATAAAGACTCAATCGTATGTTTCGGGATTCTAAAGTAAAAGATGGATGCACTTGATCAAAATGTTTCCATGAATCACCATCAGAGGGATGATTTAAGCTTTTACTAGTTGAAATTTTGGTTTTGTGCCATGACATCAATGATACTGTGTTTTGAGACATAAATAAACACTACAATCTGGGTGTGAGCATAAAATATATCAATTGTTTTAAAAGAAAAAATCTATACTTCCCTAGTTGATCTTCTTTATACCTTGATTGTTCACATGTAGGAAAAATTTTCAACGACTCATTTTCACTATAATATAAGATGCAGTCATTTGAACATGCATGAATCTTCTGATAACCAAGACCTAGATTACAAACCAGCATCTTTCTCTCAAAGAAATTTGTAGGCAACACATTTCCTTTAGGTAGTAGTGTTTTTAACAGAGAAAATATCTAATCAAAACAACTATTTCACATTCCATTATCTAATTTAATAGACTTAGATTTAGAAACCTCTTCAAACATTCTTACCTTGCAACCAGGATATAAGGCCTCATCAGTGAACCTCAACAACTCATATAAATTAGATGATTCCAACTCAGGAGTTAAATCAATATCATCCTAAGTTTCATTTTGTTAAAAAGACATACATTCCACATCATGTACTAAATTTTGAAACCATGATGGATCCAGAACCAAATTATTTGTATCTTCTCTGGAACTGCATTCACTATGTTGATACCAGAAAACATAATATGATTGAAAACCAAAACATAATAAATGACTGCTAATGTTTTCAAATGTTTCATACATCCTTAGAGTACATTTTTTACAAGGACACTTAATTGTCCCTTTTGAAACAAATTTTGGTTGTGATGAGGCAAATGATAAGAAATATTGAACACCCTCAATATATACAGGATCTAAACAAAAACTATTTGTATTTTTGCTAATTTTTCAAAGCACGGTCATCTAATAATGACTGTTGTCAACTTTCTTGTTCCATATTTTTCTAAAAAATTTGAAATAATTAGTTATTTTGTATAATTAGATATAAAATAAACACTATCTAAAAACAGAATGAAATTAAATTCTCTTTTCTAGAAATTTATAATAATTTCAATTATTTTATAGTTATTTATTCTATATTTTAATCTTTTATGCTTATCTACACTTGTTTATAAAAATTTATACTAATTACCGCTAATTATTATTAATTACAATTATTTTTTAGTAATTATTATTAATTATCGGCAGCATAATTTCCAATGGATTGGTGGTAGCTCTTTTGCCTGATGACTCATCCCCTTGCAACTTTCTGTGACTAAAATCACTATGAAAAGTCTGCTTCAATGTACGAATATCCATTTTTGTAAGCACGGGGATGGAGAGTATGGAGGTCTTTCCATGCTGCTCTCCATGCTCATGCATACAAAAATTGAAATTCGTATGTTAGAGCATACTTTTCATAGTGATTTGAATCGGAGAAGTTACAAGGAGATGAGTTTTCCGGAAAAAAGAGCCTATTTTATCTGACTACTCACCTCCGTGCACCTTTCTCCAACTTAAATCACTATAAAAAATCTGCTCTAACATACATCAGAACATTTTTTTCAAACTCATTTCAATGGGATGCAGTTGTAAGGATTTGAAGCATCAATCAAACAGAATGCCACCAATCCACTGGAAATTGTGTCAGTTTATCAGTGTACTCAAATTTATTCTAATTTATCACTAATTAATCCCAATTTTACTAATTAATCCTAATTGTTACTAATTATCACTAATCATTACTAATTTATCCTAATTCTTACTAATTGTTACTAATTATTACAAATTGTTACTAATTGTTACTAATTAATACTAATCAATCCTAATTATAAAAATTAATCCTAATTATTACTAATTATTCCTAATTATTATAAATTAATTATAATTATTACTAATTGTTCCTAATTATTACAAATTAATCCTAATTATTACTAATTAATCTTACTTATTACTAATTAAAATATATTATTATTAATTAATCATAATTATTACTAATTAATCTGAATTATTACTAATTAATACTAATTATTATTAATTAATCATAAGTATTACTAATTATTAGTAATTAATCCTAATTATTACTAATTATTACTAATTATTACTAGTTACTACAATTTATTACTCAATACAACTAATTATTACAATTTATTACAAATTATTGATAATTATTACTAATTAATCCTAATTATTTCTAATTAATATTAATTATAAATAATTAATCCTAATTGTTGCTAAATATTTCTAATTATTACAAATTATTTATAATAATAATAAATTATTACAAATTATTTATAATTATTTCTAATTATTTCTAATTATTTCTAATTATTTCTAATTATTTCTAATTATTCCAAATTATTAGAAATTATTACAATTTATTATAATTTCTTAGTAATTATTACCATTTATTACTAATTATGACCATTTATTACTAATTATTACTAATTATTAAAATTTATTACTAATTATTAACATTTATTACTAATTATTACCATTTATTACTAATTATTAAAATTTATTACTAAATATTACAATTTATTGAAATTTATTTCTAATTATTACAATTTATTACTAATTATTAAAAATTATTAAAAAAAATTACTCATTATTACTAATTATTGCAATTTATTACTAATTATTACAATTTATTACTAATTATTAAAATTTATTACTTATTATTACTAATTAATCCTAATTATTACAAATTATTACAAATTATTACTAATTATTCCAAATTATTACAATTTATTATGGATTATTACAATTTATTACGAATTATTACAATTTTTTACAGATTATTACAATTTATTAGGAATTATTACAATTTATTACAAATTATTACAATTTATTACAATTTATTACTAATTATACAATTTATTACTAATTATTACAATTTATTAGTAATTATTATAATTTATTACTAATTATTACCATTTATTACTAATTGTTGTCATTTATTACTAATTATTACCATTTATTAATATTTATTACCATTTATTAAAGTGTATTACTAATTATTACACTTTATTACTAATTATTACAATTTATTACTAATAATTTCAATTTATTTCTTATTATAACCATTTATCGCGAATTATTTACATTTATTACTAATTATTACCATTTATTACTAATTATTACCATTTATTAATAATTATTACCATATCTTACTAATTATTACCTTTTATTACTAGTTATTACCATTTATTACTAATTATTACAATTTCTTACTAATTATTGCAGTTTATTGCTAATTATTAGAGTTTATTACTAATTATTACAGTTTATTACTAATTATTACAGTTTATTACTAAATATTATAGTTTATTACTAATTATTATAGTTTATTACTTATTATTACAATTTATTACTAGTTATTATGAATTATTACTAATTATTGTGAATTATTTCTAATTAATCCTATTTTTTACTAAATAATCCTAATTATTAAAATTTATTTCTAAATATAACAATTTATTACTAATTATTACAATTTATTACTAATTATTACAATTTATTACTAATTATTATAATTTGTTACTAATTATTTCAATTTATTACTAATTAATCCTAATTATTACTAATTATTAAAATTTACTACTAACTATTAAAATTTATTACTAATTATTAAAATTTATTACTAATTATTACAATTTATTACTAATTATTGGAATTTATTACTAATTATTACAATTTATTACTAATTATTACAATTTATTACTAATTATTACAATTTATTACTAATTATTACAATTTATTACTAATTATTACTAATTATTTATAATTAACACTAGGACATAATAATTCATAAAAATAAATACTGAAAAAACAAATATCTAATTCTAATTTAATTTAATTGCATCTAACTAACAAAAATTATAAATAATTTAAAATAAAATAAAATAAAATAAAATAATAAAAAAATAGATAAATACCTTGAAATTGAAGCTTTGGGAATATAAAAGCCGCAGATTAGGCTCTGATTTAAAAGTTTAAACTATGAAAAAAAAATTGAAGAACATTTTTCAGAAGAGATAGAGAGAGAATTAGATAAAGAAGTGGAATGATAGGAAAAATGAATTGGGGTATATATTGGTTAAATTATTTGTGACGGTAACCCTGTCACAAATGCCCACTACACACATTAATTTCTTTCGGTTATAAAAAATTATGTGTGACGGGTCCCATCGCAAATGCGTACCTACCAACATATTTTTTGCAACGGAAAAAGTATCTCGTCGCAAATTGTAAAAACCACTGTCGGGCATTTGTGATGGGAATAGGGAACCCCTCACAAATGCTCTTCCCACGGTTTGGCGTGCAATGGCGCCAAAACCTTTTGCAACAGGTCCTTACCCACCTGTCACAAATACCCCCTTCTGACGGGTTATTTACGACGGCCCCCTGACCCGTCGTAAATGTCCATTTTTCACGTAGTGTTCATTAAAATAAAGTATCACTTTATAAAGGAGACATTTGATCATGGGATAGTAAAATTAGGGTATGTGAATACTAAACTTCTAGTCCAAGATATCATGATAAAGGCCATACCTAATAGAGCATTTCAGAGGCATCAACTTTGTAACGAACCATCTCGAGCTTCCACCTAACTCGGCACCCGACAGGGTCCTCCACTAGCCTGAGGGGCATTCCCAATCCCTAACAGCTGGAAAATAGTGTATATACATCACATGAAGCGCCTTGGGAACGATTTCACTCTCAAATTAGAGTTAACACAATAGCGGATCATTTACTGAAAATCCAGTATGGAGAATTCATACTTTGGGCACCCATAAAACATCAAACAAGTGGGCATGACCAAAAATAAACAGACATGTCAAACTATTCATAACCAACAATACTGATTCAACTCATTCGCATAAATATAAAGCACCATTCATAAATAATACAATACATCATGGCATAATAATAACCAATAAAAGGAACTGAAAACAAATACATGGTTGTTCATCTTAGTCGATACATCATCAAAACAAAAATTAAATAAAAAAATTAGCCTAAATCCAACCCAAACAACATCTAGTTCCTCAACACCTCCCAACTCTCCCATCGATAAACCAAAGAACAGAACCCAAGTCTATCTGAAACCTAAAACCTACAATATATATAGGTGTGAGTTGTACATCCTAGTACACTGCCACTCATTGATTCTATGGAATCTCTTTACATTATATCCCATAAATTCTAGTTTTCAAATAGTTATAAAATAGTTTTTTTCACATAAAAACTATAGGGAAAACAAATATCTATTAGTTATGTTTCCTTCATAAACCAAGGTAAAACCTTTAGAAATCAACTAGCCACATAAATCCTAAATCATACTTCGAAACCACTTTAAATCTTTTCCTTTAAGACACTTTGAAAATAAAGGAAAAAGTACAGAGTTTCAAAAAAACATTATTTCATTTTTCTTATCAAACCATCCCAAACACCCTTTGGAATGAAACATCACTCCACATTTAAAAGAACACTATAGAATCTCACCTTTTATTACATAAACTTTTCATTACATTGTACAAAAAAGAGGATTTTTTAAAGTTTAGTTTCCTGGAAATAAGGTACACAATACATGGAAATTTAAAAAATTCTTCTAAACAACTTTAAAGGCTTATTCATTGGTTAATATTAAGTACTTTTACTACATATCATAACCTGGGGACATACATTAAAGGAAAGGGTGAGCATAAGGCCCGGTAAGGGAAAACAAGGGAAATTGTTTACTTGTGATCTTGAGGAATATCAATAAGAACTTAAAGAAATAAATAAAGGAATGATAAAAAGGTATATAATAATAATAATAATAACATGAATCATAAATTGGAAATGTGGATATAACATTTAATTTAGTCATTTATAAGCATATCACCAAGGATTATAACTGATGTGTCATAAATATTACCAAGGTTATTCACTAAGGTATCGTAAAACATATCATCTCCAGAGATTAAATTCTTTACCTAGTGCATTGAAGCACTATTAGGGAAAACCCTTCATATGTATTAATTAATTTGATACACATAGATCATAAAAAATCATAAATAACCTGTGTAGAATAAAATAAACAGGTTTCACATAAAAATCATGGCGTTTTAAAAAGAAGTGCTTAAAGAAAAGATCTTTATGTCATTATTAATGCACAAAAAGGAAGGTGGGTTTCATGTATGTTAATCCCAGAATAAAATAGATCATTTTTACATCTAGGTGAATACCCCTAGAAAAGAAAGAGGTTTGGGTATTAAAAAAATAAGATAATTTCTTTAGAAAAAGGGATAAAGTTTGAGAAGAAAATTTGGCAGTATAATGGGTAAGAAACTGTAAGGGTCGGTGTCCTGAGAACCAACTGTTTTGTACTTTGATTACATGAATGTTCACTTATTATATATTGTTCAATGTTCTGCATGACTATAATATAATAATGTCCGGGAATATTTGTTGCATTGATAAGGTCATGGTAGATCTCCGCTATGATGAGAACCTTAAAATGCTATAACAATATTCTTAAATAAAGTTCTATGGTTAGATGACATACTATGATAGGACACATAGTATACAGACCATCATGTGCGAGTACTTGTAAGAAGATGAGACTCTCTCTCATGGAGTTCGCACTTGGTAATCTCTAAGATGGGAGATTATGAGAACAGACCCGCCAGAAGCAATTCCGCATGTCTTGGTGTCATCAGACATTGCTATCTACGAGCATGTGTAATGGTCCTTAGACTGGAAGATTATCATTGACTCATGTCATGACTCATGCACTTAGATTTACGGACGAAAACCATCACGCAGATAGTTGGCGGGAAGTAGGGTACGTTGGGTGCGTCATGAGTGACATGTTGTTGATGGATAAGTCAAGGAAGGATTTGTCCCTTCCATTTATGGAAGTTGATATCTCGGCCCTTTGATTGAAATAGAACTGTCACATTAAATTCCATGGCCATGGTGTAAACGGAGAGTTTATTTTAGGAAGTCAAAGAACGAAGGATCAAGCATATAATTTTATGACACTGCCATAAAACCTGCTTGATGAGATATCGAGACAAAGAGATTAAATTACACAGTAATCATTCATATGAGGTGATGCATCAGTGTGGCATTAACTTCTTTCTCTTGGGTGCCATGACCCGTTGCTAGATAGTAATCTTGGACTTTAGGCAAGCCCGCCTAATGCCAACGAGAAAGAGGCCTAGAGGGTCACACACTAAGTGTATTCAAGTATCTCAAGTAGAATAAAGAGTATTCCCGTATGTGGTTTAATAATTATTCATGCAAACCTAAATCATTTTAATGATGGCGGAAGAAGGAAATGAAAAACAAGATATATACGCCGTTTATTAAAGATTACACACAGTGTAGTTTTTCATGGAAAACAAGTACATGCCGTGTATTAATAATTACACGCCGTGTAGTTTTCTTTATGGAAAGGAAATGAATAAATGAAAACAATATATACACGCTGTGTACATTGAATGTACACACCGTGTAGTTTTCAATGAAAAACAAGTACACACTGTGTATTTATTAATAAACGCCGTGTAGTTTTTCCAGTCGGTATTTTGAGGATATATTTTTGTTTTAAATGATATTTATTATAATCAGCATGGGCACATGTCAAGGAATTAATTATTCGACATGGGGGTTTTAAATAAGATTCAATGAAATAAATAAAATGCGTAAAGCGTTTATTTATTATCATAACTCTACAACCTCAAACCTGATTATAAATATCCTCACAACCCCAACTCGTTTCCAACACACACAAGAGAATCGTTGTGCATAACAACTCTGGAGAATTATTTCAAGGACAAAAGAATATCTTCCTCCAAGAACACTCTCAAGACCGAGAGAGATCATCTTCTAATGGAACAATACAATCCAAGGCGGACAACGCAAGAAAATCTTTCTCCACGCTAGCAACCAGAGACTCCTTTGGCGACATCCCGAGATACGAGGTACACATGTGGATCACCGCTAGAGGAAGTCTACACTTGGATTTTGCGATGCAACAACTAATCACATTGTAACATGATCAAGAAAATCAACGAAGAAATAACATCCAAAAGTTATTTCTTTTAAATTGATTAAATTAATTATAATCAACCTGTAATGATCCTACTTTGTAGTTCTAGGACTTTCCTTTTTTTTGTCCATTTCTGTGATTCGATCCATGGAGACTGGCGTTTATCATTGTATTAATCCTGGATTGATCATTTTTAAGGACAAAAAGTCAAGTGGGTACATCCACCCACGCGCTTCCGCTACGCCTGGAACCTTCAATTTATATCAGAGCGATGTTACAATATTGATTATAGTTATTTAATTTTTGTTGATAATTTACGCATTTATTTTTGATTCAATTCGAAATAAATATTTCTATAAATATGAATAAACAAGATCTGTTCTTCCTCCTTCATTTCTTGATTCATATCACAGAAACGACCTTTTAATTTTAATTTTTATTAAAATAAAAATATGGATCTCATCCGTAGGAGCCGCTCTTTCTATCTGTACATCACGGGAATACACGGTGTGTAATTAAAACTACACGTCGTGTACTTAGGTTCAACGAACCGGTACTAGTCCACCAAACCATGCCATGTGAATTGATTACACCTAAGTATTTAACACCCCATGTTGACTAGAATTAAACTGTGTGTGGGAACTGGAATACATGGCATGTATGTTAGAGAAACACGTCATGTAGTTCGATCCGGCCCAAGTGAAGTCGTGTACAAAGGAGAAGCCGTGTACCACGTACACGGGATCTCCAGGCCCATTACCGCGTAATAAGGAAGTACACGTCGTGTATGATTTATCTACACTCTGTGTACTCCAAAATTTCCAAAGTACAGAAAACAAGCCGAAGCCCCGGCGTGTACTTTGGATAAAGGGTGAAAAGAAATACACACCGTTTAAATATAAACTACATGCCGTGTACTTTCCAAAAATTTCACCAAGTTTCCTCCAAAAGTACAAAGACATGTACAAAGAATATGGATGAGAAGAATCTCAAGGAAATTTAGAAAGGAATTTAAGATAAATAATTGATTAATTATAAGATCATAATTAATTGAATTCGAGCACGACTTATCTTTAATGAATAGAACAATTAAAAGAATTTGAATTATAAATATGCGTAAATTTCATTGCATGCTATGGATGATCATGAGCTAGACCAAAGACCCTTTGTATGTGTGTATGGTTTCATTTAAATTTATTTAAATTTGTTGGCCTGTGAGCCTTCTTCCAATAAAATGTAGGGCTTGTGTGCCCATGGTTTCTTTAATATAAACCCATGTAATGAAGGATCTCCCAAGCCAGAGGAGATGGTTCAAAACCCAAAGCTAAGGTGAAACCAACCCAAGAAGATACAAAGATGGACAGGTGGGAGCTGCAAAACATGAACCATCAGTTCAAGGTGTTTTTTCCCTAGGTTAGGGTTAGCTTATCAAACTGCTAGATAATCTAACCAATAGAAGCTCATGATCATACCATCTTATTTTATTTCTGTATGATTGCATGGTTTATTTATTATGTATGTGTTGTCGCAATCATATAATTAATGAAATAAACAAACATGCAAAGATGGAATAAAATAAAAATAGGACTATGCGTAAACATTATCAGAACATGGTTAATTACTTAAGCAAGCATCACTTAATATTAACAAGCATGTGATAATGTGAAACTATGCATAAAGATTAAAATCCCGCAATACCATATTAAGTCAGACCAAGCCTTCCTTTACTTGATTAAGGGAAAGACTCAATAAAACTATGTGTTTGACCAACCCTTTTTGGGACACTTACTTTTATAAAGGAAGCCCTTATGAAAGGAATCGGGTAGACTTAACCATATTACATCAAGAGGATTATCCCTTGATAGACTTGGTGTAATATTGGAGGCAAGAGTTGAGGAAATCCAAGTCTGGATTTCAGGATTGGGGAGTCCACTCAACAGATCAAGGAACTATAAGCTCACAGTTGGCAAAGACCCACCTACCTAAATACCTTCAAATAGCTTGACCAACCCTTGTTGGGGTTATGAAAAGGGGAATATGGATCCTTTCCACTAGAATGTCAAAGCAACGTGAAATTCTGATTTCAATGGTGAGGGCTATTGGGACATGATAAAATAGTGGGAGACTTAATAAAAAAATTATTATTTCTCATAAAATGTAATCAAGAAAGTACTGATAAATATGCTCTTTTAATTTGTAGAATCGAAATGAAAAACTCGTCAACCACACTTTCTCTGCGATCAATTCTGGATAAAGATAATATCCTCACTGGCAGTAACTTTCAGGAATGGTTTAGTCGCCTTCGGGTTATCCTACGCCATGAATGAAAGTTTTACATACTGGAGTCCTCACTTCCTGATCTTCCTGCCCAAGGGGTGAGTGATGAAGATTTCCTGTTCTATGATCAACATTTGAGCGATGCACTCGACGTTAAATGTTTGATGTTGTCATCAATGTCTAGTGAGATCATGAAGTCTCATAAAGACATGGATGCCTACAGCATGATCGAGAACCTATGTGGTCTATACCAGGAGAGAGCAAGACAGTAAAGGTTTGATATCTCTAAGGCTCTATTCCAGAGAAATATTGGAGAGGGTGCCGAGCTAGGCCTCATGTAGTCAATCTCATTGGCTACATTGAGCACTTGGAGGTTCTAGGGTTTAAACTCCCCGAAGAACTGGGTACCGATCTCATTCTCATATCACTCCCCCAGAGCTTCTCAAACTTTGTTGTAAACTTCAACATGAACAACATTGAGAAGTCTCTGTCAGATCTTCTTATCCTTATTCTCCAAGTGGACAATGACATGAAGCGTGAAAAGCCTTTTGTCTTCATGGTGAATAAAAGGAAAGGGAAGGCGAAGATCTTTAAGCCCAAAGCTTCTTCAGGGCCTTCCAAGAAAAGGAAGATCAAAGGGGGGTAGGGGAACAGGATGTTGTTTGTTTCACATGTGGAAAGAAGGGCCACTGGAAGAAAAACTGCACCCATCCAAGGAAGCAAGGGGAAGCTTCAGGTGTGTTTGTTATCGAATGCAATCTATCTATCTCAGCTAATTGGGTATTAGATACTACTTTTGGTTCTCACATCTGTATCCAAATACAAGAACCAAGTAGATTCAGGAAGATTGATCGAGGGGAGGTAGATCTACGAGCAGCCAACGAAGCCAGACTTCTTGTTGTAGCTCTTGGGGACTACAACCTCACATTGCCAACTAGAATGATCTTGGTGTTAAAGGGTTGTTATTATGTTCCTTCTGTTACTAAAAACATCATTTCAGTATCTAGATTAGATACTAATGGATTCATGTTCAAGTTTGGAAATAAATGTTTCTACTTTTATAAAGATAACATTTGTTTTGGTAGGCCACATTTATATAAAATCCTTTATGTGTTAGACTATACAAACCAAGTAATGAAAATCGATGAAAAAGTCAATTCACATGACTCATACCACACCCAACATTGGAATCACACGCTAGGTCATGTCAATGAGAAACGTTTGAAAAAATTACATCAAGATGGGTATTTAGATTCTTTCGAACTAAAACAACTTGGTGTATGTCATGCGTGTCTACAAGGCAAAATGTTAAAAAGCCCCATTTAGTGGGAAAGGTGAAAGGGATAAAGAGCTTCTAGAATTAGTTCACACAGATGTGTGTGGACCATTTCCAGTTGAAGCAAGGGGTGGGTTCTCGTACTTCATAACTTTTACTGATGATTTTTGTAGATATGGATATATTTACTTAATGAGGTAAAAGTCAGATTCTTTTGATCGGTTCAAAGAATACAAGAATGAAGTTGAGAACCAGCTTGGTAAGAAGATTAAGAAACTCTGCTCAGAGAGGAGGATAATATCTTAATCAGGACTTTATTTATTTCTTATGGGAGTTTGGGATTCTATCTCAACTCAATCCTCCTTATACACCTCAGTGGAATGGTGTAAGTGAAAGGAGGAACTGCACCCTGTTGGACATGATGAGATCAATGATGAGTCATGCGAGTCTTCCAATATCCTTTTGGGGATATGCATTACAAAAAGCATCACACATACTAAACCAAGTACTAACTAAATCGATAAATGGTATTCCATATGAGTTATCGAGTGGACGCAAATCTATGTTACCGAATTTACATGTGTGGGGTAGCGAAGCATTTCTTAAGGCCTCTTCAGGTAAAAAACATGCACCTTGAGGAACAAAGTGTATCTTTATAGGATATCCCAAGGAAATAAGGGGATATTATCAATAAAACCCCTCAGAAAAAAAGGTTACAGTGGAAAGACACACCATATTCCTTGATAGGGAGCACATATCTAAAATAGATAGTGGGATCAAGATAGACTTCGATGAAGTCGAGGCTCAAGATAAACAAGAGTTGGTACAAGAATAGATTCCACAAAGCCTCGTGTAAGAACAATCTGTTCTAGAGACACAAGAACTACGTAGGAGCATGAGAGAGGTGAGAGAACCAGAATGATATGGTTTTCTTATCACCAAGGATGGTGACTCATTATTGGTTGACAATGATGATCCTATTACCTACAAGGAAGCAGTTGAAGGCACATACGTTTCCAAGTGGCAAGAAACCATGAATTCTGAAATGGATTCCATGTACCAAAACCAAGTCTGGATTTTGGTATATCCTCCAGTTGATGTAAATCCTATTGGTAATAAATGGGTATTCAAGAAGAAACTGGACATGGAGGGTCAAGTCATCACCTATAAGGCATGACTGGTTGAAAAAGGTTTTAGATAGCGTCAAGGAATTGACTATGATGAAACTTTTTCATCGGTTGCGATGCTGAAATATATCATAATCTTATTGACCATTTCCGCTTACCATGACTTTGAAATTTGGAAAATGGATGTAAAAACAACATTCCTTAACGAGAACCTCCAGAAAGATGTCTACATGACACAACCTGAAAGTTTTGTGACTCCAAAGGATTCCAACAAGGTATGCAAGTTGCAGAAATCCATTTATGGATTAAAGAAAGTATCTAGGTCATGGAACATTCATTTTGATGAAGCTGTAACGAAATTTGGATTTGTTAAAAACGAATGTGAGCCTTGTATCTACAAGAGGTTTGGTGGAAGTGCAGTCGTTTTCTTAATAGTGTATGTTGATGACATATTACTAATTAGAAACGAAGTACCTGTCTTATAGTCGGTTAAGGCATGGTTTCATAAATGCTTCTCCATGAAAGACTTGGGGGAGGCGGCATATATTCTTGGGATCAAGATCCATCTTGATAGATCCAAGAGAATGCTTGGCCTGAGTCAAAGTACATACATTGACAAGATACTGAAGAGATTCAGTATGGAACAGTACAAGAGGGGAGTGTTTCCAATGTCACATGGCATTCATCTTTCCAAGAAAATGTGTCCTCAGACACATGAGGAAAGAAAGATAATGGCAAGGATCCCTTACACATCCGCGATTGGGTCAGTCATGTATGATATGTTATGTACGAGGCTAGATGTTGCTTACGCATTAAGTGCAGTAGGCAGATATCAAGATGATCCAGGAGACCGCCATTGGATGGAAGTCAAGACCATCCTTAAGAATCTGAGGTGTACTAAGGATATGTTCCTGGTTTATGAAGGAGATGAGGAACTAGTAATTGTAGGACATGTAGATTCTAGTTTCCAGAATGATCAAGATGACATGAAGTCGCAGACTGGATACATATTCAGTTTGAATGGAGGTGCAGTGAGCTGGAAGAGATCAAAGCAAAGTGTGGTGGCAGATTCTACAGCGGAGTCCGAGTATATCGCAGATTCTGAGGAAGCTAAAGAAGCAGTATGGATGCGAATCTTAGTCTAAGAGATGGATGTAGTACCGAGCAGTAAAGATCCTATAAAACTCTATTGTTATAATATTGTAGTGGTGGAACTTGAAAAAGAGCCAAGATCACATCAGCAGACAAATCACATACTTCGGAAGTATCATCTCTTGAGGGATTTTTCTTAGAGAGGTGAAGTTGCAGTGAGCAGTATTTCCATGGAAGACAATGTGGAAGACCCCTTGACTAAAGCCATGACTCAGCAGAAACTTGATCATCATGTGAGGTCTAGCGGACTAAAAGTCGTAGGCCGTTGGCTCTAGTCCAAGTGGGATCTTTTAAGGGTTGGTATCCTGAGAACCAACTGTTTCATACTTTGATTACATGAATGTTAACTTATTATATATTGTTCATTGTTCTACATGACTATAATATAATAATGTCCGGGAATATTTGTTGCATTGATAAGGTCATGGAAGATCCCCGCTATGATGAGAACCTTGAAATGATATAACAATATTCTTAAATAAAGTTCTACGGTTGGATGACATACTATGATAGGACACATAGTATACAGACCATCATGTGCGAGTACTCATAAGAAGACGAGACTCTCTCTCATGGAGTTCGCACTTGGTAATATCCAAGATGAGAGATTATGAGAACAGACCCGCCAGTAGCAATTATGCATGTCTTGGTGTCATCATACATTGCTATCTACGAGCATGTGTAATGGTCCTTAGACTGGAAGATTATCATTGACTCATGTCATGACTCGTGCACTTATATTTACTGAAGAAAACCGTCACGCAGATAGTTGGCGGAAAGTAGGGTACGTTGGGTGCGTCATGAGTGACATGTTGTTAATTGATAAGTCGAGGAAGGATTTGTCCCTTCCATTTATGGAAGTTGATATTTATTCCCTTTGATTGAAATAGAACTGTCGCATTAAATTCCATGGCAATGGTGTAAATGACGAGTTTATTTTAGGAAGTCAAAGAACGAAGGATCAAGCATATAGGTTTATGACACTTCCATGAAACCTGCTTGATGAGATATTGATACAAAGAGATTAAATTACATAGTAAGAATTCGTATGAGGTGATACGTCAGTGCGGCGTCAACTTATTTCTCTTGGGTGTCGTGACCCGTTGCTAGACAGTAATCTTGGACTTTAGGCAAGTCCGCCTAATGCCAATGAGAAAGAGGCCTAGAGGGTCACACACTAAGTGTATTCAAATATCTCAAGTATAATAAAGAGTATTCTCGTACGTGTTTTAATAATTATTCATGGAAGCCTAAATCGTTTTAATTATGGAGGAAGAAGGAAATGAAAAACAAGATATACACGTCGTGTATTAAAGATTACACTCCATGTAGTTTTTCATGGAAAACAAGTACACGCCATGTATTAATAATTACACGTCGTGTAGTTTTCTTTATGGAAAGGAAATGAATAAATGAAAACAAGATATACACGCTGTGTACATTGAATGTACACACCGTGTAGTTTTCAATGAAAAACAAGTACATGCTGTGTATTTATTAATACACTCCGTGTAGTTTTTCCAGTTGGGATTTTGAGGATATAATATTGTTTTAAATGATATTTATTATAATCAGCATGGGAACATGTCAAGGAATTAATTATTCGACATGGGGGTTTTAAATAAGAGTCAATGAAATAAATAAAACACGTAACGCGTTTATTTATTTTCATAACTCTACAACCTCAAACCTGATTATAAATATCCTCACAACCCCAACTCTTTTCCAACACACACAAGAGAATCGTTGTGCAGAACAACTCTGGAGAATTCTTTCAAGACCGAAATAATCTCTTCCTCCAAGAACGCTCTCAAGACCGAGAGAGATCCTCTTCCAACGGATTAAAATGATCCAAGGTGGACAACGTAGTAAAAGGTTTCTCCATGCTAGCACCCAGAGACTCCTTTGGCTAAGTCCCGAGATACAAGGTACACGTGTGGATCACCACTAGAGGAAGTCTACACTTGGCTTCTGCAACGTAAAGATGAATCACATTGGAAAGTGATCAAGAACATCAACAAAGAAAGAACATCCAAAAGGTATTTCTTTTAAATTGATTAAATTAATTATAATCAACCTATAATGATCATACTTTGTGGTTCCAGGACTTTACTTTTCTTTTTCTATTTCTGTGATTCGATCCATGGAGATTGGCTTTTATCGTTGTATTAATCCCAGATTTATCATTGTTAATGAAAAAAATCCAAGTGGGCATATCCACCCACGCACTTCCGCTGTGCCCGGAACCTACTGAAACAAGGTTTTAGAAAACATTAAAAAGAGAGGGGAAAAGGTTATCTCATTAATAAAATACTCTAAATACGATATAGGTATATAATAAGATGGACCAAATAACATGTCATGGAAATTTGAAATACATATCACATAAAAAGGTAACTTGAAAGGAAGAGAGAAATTAATATTTTTCTTACCTTGAAGAGAAACTCCTAAAACTCGTGAACTGGGACCTTGGGGGCTTTATGACACCTTGGGAGGACTCCTTGGGAGGTAAAACTATAATATATTCATTTAGAATGAATTGGGAATGAAATATAATTGATAAATGGGTGGATATTTATAGGAAAAGTGAGGGATTTTTTTATTAATTTCCTTGGACATCGAGGTAGTGGTAAATACAAAACCATGGGAGTTTCTATGGTATTTTCCCATGGTATTAGCCACTTGGGACACATATTATGTTATTTAAATTCACAAGAATAAACCAGAATTTTATATTACTTATTACATCGTTATTATTTCATTAAACATGCTGAAAAACTCAAACTATATTTTTATTATTCATGAAAAAATAAAGTATTTTAGACAACTCTTATAAATTCTCCCTAATCTAATTTCAATTTGCAAATTTAAAAAATGATGTCTATTTTATCATAATAATTTTCTATGTATGATAAATTTAAATTTTAAATATAAAAAAACCTTATTTATTAAAATAATAGTGGATATAAATTACATAGTAAAATGCGTAGTAAATTTTCTAATGCTTGAAAAAAAATTATTTTATCATTTAAATTAATATAAGATTGTTTTAATCATACTATTTCATTAAAATAAACATTATTAATAATATATTAGTTTATTATAATAATTATTTTTTTCTAGAATGTACAATTTCTGACCGAAAAAACTGATTTATCAAATTCCAACACAATTTTTTAAAAAAAATTATTCCTAAAATAGAATTGGTATAACAAAAATTTATTTATAAAATTTCATTACACTTTAAGTAACTAGGTTCTCAAAACGTAACCCCCTATAAAACTCGTATAAGACCTAAGGGTAAGGTGTACGATGGTGATAGATTATTGGTACGACTCAGATAACATCACCTGAGTGGTGATTTCTATTAACTTGAACTTCTCATGTAGAAGATTTCATTCAATCTTAACATGTATAATCTTTGATTTGGCTTGGTCAAGAGTGAATCCTAGTGACACTACCTCCTTCCCAAGCTCTGAAAAATGGGCTTCATATGACATGAATCTACTGGTTGAGGCCAACGTTTTTCCTTTCTTCATTAATTAACCACTATCATTTATATTTATATACAATAATTATAATATTAAAATTATTATTAAGAGTATAGTTTCCAATATTCATATTGACCAACAGTCATATTGACCAACGGTCATAATTGACTAACAATTATATAACTTTCAAAACTCGATGTTCACATTTTAATTTATACACACTTCATTAATAATTAGATATAGTTTTTTATGTATAATATAATATAATACACATTTTTAAGAAATAATTATCATTCAAAAAGTTTGGGTCATTACATTCTTCCCCCCTTAAGAAATTTTTTCCCTAAAATTTCAACTCGTTCCCTCAGTTGAGAAAAGGCTAGGGTACTTCTTCCTTATTGTTTTCTCTGGTTCCCACACTTCTTCTTCATATTCATGGTTTCTCCATAACACCTTAACGATGTAGGTAGTCTTGTTGCGTAGAACTCTTTCTCTACGGTCCATGATCGCCATCGGTTGCTCCTCATAAGAGAGGTCATGATTTAGTTGTACCACCTCAAGATTCAGTACATGTTTAGGGTTAGGTATGTACTTCCTTAAGAAAGATATGTGAAATACATCATGAACTTGAGATATATTTGGAGGAAATTCAAGCTGATAGGCCACTGCTCCTATGTGATCAAGGATTTCATAAGGCCAATGTACCTGGGGCTGAGCTTCCCTTTCTTCCCAAACTGCAAGACTCTCTTCCAAGGTGAAATTTGAAGGAATAATTTTTCACCAATATCAAACTTCAATTACCTTCGACAGTTGTCAACATAGCTCTTTTTTCGACTCTGAGTAGCCTTTATGTGTTGTTGGATGGCATGAACTTTTTCTGTCATCTCCTGCACAAGATCAGTTCCAAGAAGCTTTCTCTCACCAGCTTCATCCCAACAAGTAGGATTTCTACATAGATTCCCATATAGAGATTCATAAAGTTCCATTTGAATACTTGAATGGAATCTGTTGTTTTATAAGAATTAAAATAATGGGATATGTCGATCCTATCCAATTTTAAATTCTATTAATCATGTTCTCAGTATGTCCTCGAGTGTATGAATAGTTCTTTCTTATTAAACATTAGTTTGAGAGTGATAGGTTATACTAAAATTCAATTTAGTATTCAAATAATGTTTACGAATTATCCATAATTTTGACATGAACCTTGGATTATGATCATAAATTATAGAAAATGGAACTCCAAGTAGCCTTACCACTTTCGTAATGTATATCTTGGAGAGTTGGGAAAGAGATAAATCTTCCAAAATAGAGATAAAATGGGCATTCTTGGTGAGAAATCTCACTATAACCCATATCACATTGTTTCCTTTGGATGTTTTCATGAGACAAGTGACATATTCTATTGTGATATTGTCCCACTTCCATGTAGGTATGGGTAGTGGTTTTAATACCCCTTCAGAAAGTTGTCTCTTTGACTTCACTTGTTGACACACCAGTCACCTTAAAGTGTAGTTTGAAATCTCCATTTTCATGTTATCCCACCAATAATGATCATTAAAGTCCTTATATATTTGTGTTCTTCTAGGATGTATAGAGTAAGTAGAGATATGATCTCCATCCATCATCTCTTTTATTTTTGAAATAGATAGAACACCTAGAATTGTATGAAATTTTAGTACACCTTGATCAATATTTAACTTAGGAAACTTCCCACTCTTCATAGAATCTATCTTCTTCTATAATAAAGGATATTCTCTTTGAAATTTCTTGATCTTATCTTGTGATGATGTTTGAGAAATAATTTGGGATAGGGTCGATGATTTCCCATCCCTTATGATTCCCATGTCCAGTTTTACTATATCTTTGATCAAAGGATCCCTTTGAATCCTCATTAGTTCCATTGTAATAGGGTATTTCCTACTTAATGCATCAGCGACTTTGTTTTCACTTATGGGATGATAATGAATTGAACAATCAAACACAATAGTAATTTCAAATAATTTTGATGGATTATTTGTGACAGATTCTCATCACAAAAGCTCATTTCCGATGGTCGTCCATTGCAAATAACTCATTCTAGAAGAGGGTGTCACAAATGTGTTTATTTTTTATGGTCCATCGTATTTTTTTTACAACGGACATAGAACCCATTGTAAAAAAACTCCCTAAATATTATTTAAAATCAATTTATGTGATGATCCATCACAAATAACTTTTTTAAAAAAAATAAAAATATAAATAACTAAAATTAATAAATTTAAAAATATTTAATAATCATTAAAACAAAATTTAAAAAAAATAACACACATATAAAAGTAATAAATCATTTAAAATATAATATGTCTATCATACCAAATTAAAAACTAGTCATAAAATCTTCATAAATCGTCTACTGGAATTAGGTGGAAGAGGATCACTCAAAGGACCAGGAGGAGGAAACTCCATAGAAAATCCACATGAAAGTCACCGCATATACTCCATCATCTCCTCATCTCTCATACACTGATTATCACACTCCTCCTCCCTCTATTTTTTCATCTCTTGTATCATCTCATCTTAAGCTCTCAACCTCTTCTCATAATGTGAAGTGGATGACGACATCGATGAAGACACCCCATGAGCACCCTTCATGCTCACTAATTCCATAGCAGAAGTAACATAATAACTCATAGGTGTTAGTAGAGAACCAATACCAATCACTCTACCTTTCTCGAAACCCTGAAAAGTATCATGTATCCAAGCCCCTCATTGAAACCTTAATCAGTAGTAACGTCTTGTTCAATCTCATCTTGACTCTCCTGTGAATGAGAATTTACAGCCTCATATGTTTCCTTTAAATATAATGAAAAATTATAATAATAATAAAATTAATATTCATGAAATTTTTCAACAAAATCACTAACCACAATATGGTGTTGTTGTTCACCTACAACTTCTCTTGTATGAAGATCAGTATACATCTTCTTATAAACTTTAAACTTCACAATAGATGGGTCAGCAGTGGATTGTATAATATAACAAACATGTTATAGTTAAAATAAATATACATTAATAAATAATATCACTTACCATATTTATTCAATGTATTCCAAATGTACGAATCTAGGCCCTATGGGTGACCTCTTGCCTCCCTCGACTCTGAAATTCAGATGATTATCTCCTCCTAAAATTCTCTCCTATTTAGAAGGATCACAACTCATCCCATACCTGAGCTAATATATATTCAAGATGATAGTAGATACAAGACTGATCAAAGATGGTAGAATAAGATTTATATATAGCTCAGTTTTTTATGTTGTATAGAAACTGATGAAAGTGCTCATGTATACAATAATCCTATGCCTTTCGGATATGAACTCTCTAGCTATCAGAAATCAGAGAAAATAAATTCTACAAGACAATTAAAAAAATATGATAATAATTAAATAAATTTTAAAACAATATATATATTATTTAATAATGTAAAATACAGTGGTCAAACATCTGGTCATGAACGACAATGGGTACTAGGTCTCATAACTCCCATGTCTCAAAAAAATAATTTCTCAGAATTGCACCAGCCTTCCCAATGACTAAATGTGAAAAAAATCTATAAATTGAAACAAATATATAATCATAAAATTATTATCAAAATAAATACACTTAGTTAATATAAAATAAATATCTTAAAAAATTAAACATACCTCTGTAAACAAGGATCAAAATAAACAGATGTTCGTCTCTCTAGAATAGGATCTGGAATCAGTAACTGAGAAAGACTTCACCCCCTCCTAGTAGGCACACCAGCCTGAGGAGGAGGAGCTAAATCAGGCTCATCATTAGGAATTTTGGTATCCGTGAGAGAACGTAATATATCATCATAATCATCTTCATCCATCTGAAACAAATATTCTCACTAGTAAGAAATTGTTAAAATAGATATGAAATATAAAAAACTAATAAATATTAGAATAAAATAATCTTACCTATAAAATATTGTTAACACAAATATGAAATTTAAAAAAAATATCATAATATTGTAATTACATATAAATAAATACCTGAATATAATACATCAATCGTCATCTTTATAACCATTTTCATCGACATCAATTTCTTCATCCTTATCTTCAGCACTATCAATTTCCATATGACTTTCAGTTTCATCATCCCTTATTACTTAATCAACATTATCTATATCATCGTCCCTTAACTGGAGGGGTTTCATCATTGATATTTATATCCCATCAGGTAAGAGATATATTTTTTGATGTTTCTTGAAAAATTTCAATATGTAGAACTTCCATAGAACCATTTTAATTTTCAATAAACTAATTGTCATGTGATTTTATTTTTATCACACTCCAACAGTCCTTCAAATCTCTCAAAACATCACAGTAATTTTCATAGAAAACATGATGTTCTTGATGTTTAAACATAAATGGTTCATTCGATGAAAGAAGACTATTATATTTAATGTCAATAACTCTATCG
Organism: Viscum album; assembly: GCA_963277665.1. Taxonomy (NCBI): domain Eukaryota; kingdom Viridiplantae; phylum Streptophyta; class Magnoliopsida; order Santalales; family Viscaceae; genus Viscum; species Viscum album. Next base: position 1,343,780,600 of record OY728148.1, on the reverse strand, counting down.
TGGATGAACGCACAACCCCTGATCAGTATCAAACCACTGAAATTTAAACATTGTAATATAATTTGGTCCTAGATAACATAAATAAATTATTTCACCTAGAATACCATAAAAGTCAACTTCAATTTCTTTACGATGGTAACCTTTCAAATGAACACCACTATTCATTGATTTCTTTGAGTCTCTATATATGTGTGTATGGAATCAAAATCCATTAACCACATACCTATTATAATATTTTACTAATTTTGATGGAGGGTTTTTGAGCACACATAATCGAATGTAAATTTTATTTTCATGTTTTTTACCTTTAAATAATAAAAATTATTAATAATAGATATCATTGAAAAATTATTTATTATTCCATCAAAAGAAACTTAATTTACCTGTCTTTGAAACCAATATGAAAAATTTTGTTGCTGACGTTCCTCAAGAGAAGCAAATGTAATTTTTATAAATTGATTTTTGATATGTTCATCATATAGTCTACAAAAAAAGTTAATGTAAATAAAGATATATTATATAAATATTTAACAAAATAATAAAAAATTAGTGCTTACTGTACAAATGGTTTAATTTTTTCACAATTCAGTAGAACATAAGTATGAGCTCTGTATAGTTCTTCATCTGTAATCCATCACTCACAATAACCATTGAAACCAAGCTCAGACTGATTAAAAACTGACAACTGATGGTATGTGATATCATCAACATTTTTCTCATTGCAACCCAAGCAATTGTGTTTTGAAGTATATTCTAACTGAAAATAATAAGAGAAAAATTTTGAAATTTTCTCCAATAAGTATGCTTCTCCAATCGACCCTTCAATTGATGATTTCTTACATACTTTATTCTTTAATTTTTTTCATACATATCTCAAATGGATACATCCATTAGAATTGTACCAGACCTCCATATTTAGCTTCATATAGAAAATGAAATATTAAATGATCCATAGAATCAAAGAAGCTTGGTGGGAATATTTTCTCCAATTTAAATAAAATTAAAACCACATATTTTTTCAACAAAATCATTTCATTATAATTAGATGTTCCCATAAAAATATCTTGGAATAAATTATATTTTGGTTAAAACATCCTAGATTGAAGAATTCAACATCCATCTAAGACCAAAAGGCAGTAATCTTTCAATTATTACATGACAATCATTATTTTTTAACCCGATAATATGCCCATTTCTAATGCAACAAGGCAAATTAAGAGCATAACCATCTAGTAATCTCAAATCTAGTCCATTGAAAGAATAATAAATGGTTTTATTTACTAAGTTAATAAGATGTTTTTGGATTCATTAATTTTTGTGATCTTTTATCTTCAAATAATTCAAGTTCATGATGTTTGCAAATCTGCACAATATCTAATTATGCCTTTACATTATCTTCGGTCTTACCAGGTGTGTCCAACATGGTATAAAACATGTTATTAAAAACATTCTTATAAATATTTATTAAATCTAACATGTTAATAACCAATAAATTAGACTAATATGGAAGGTTCCAAAAAATACTCCGCTTTATCCAATTATGATCTATCCCAAAACCATTTATCTTTTTCTCGTTTATGGTTGGTCAAAAAGTAACATGAGGTATTGTAGAGATAGTAGATTTTATATGATTACCTGAGATCCTTATTGGATTTGAATCTATTTCAATTAAACCTTTTGTAAAATTAATTTTTTTCCTTCTAAAATGGTGATTTGAATGAAGAAATATCTGATGACAATCAAAATAACTAACCCTTCTCCCATTACAAAGCATAAACATGTTTTTCTTATCTATGTAGTACAGATATGATTTTAGACCATGTGTGATCCATCCATATAACATTCCATATACTTTAAAGTCACTGATCGTCCATATTAATGTAACCTTGAGTGTAAAATTATGAACTAAAGTTATATCAAATGTAGTCACACCATTGTCCCATAATGAAATTAACTTGTCAATTAGTGGTTTAAAATAAATATTCTCATTCTTATTTGGATGTATTGGAATTAACAACATCAAATATATATAAGTTTCCTTCATCAACATCCAAGGATGAAATTTTTAAGCAGTAATGAAAATAGGAAAATAAGATTATTGACTTTTGTAAGCACCAAATGGAAAAAAAAACCCTCAGTAGAAAGGCCCAGTCGTATGTTACGAGGTTCGGAAGTAAAAGAAGTATATGCCTGGTCAAAAAATTTCCATGAATCACCATCACATGGATGATTTAAGTTTTTTGTGATGAAAATATTTTATTTAAGCCATGTCATCAATATATATGTGTTGTGAGACATAAATAAACGCTGTAAATGAGGTGTAATTGGAAAATATCTCAATTGTTTCACAGGAACTCTGGAATTTCCTTATTGTGACTCTTTATACATAGATTCTCCACATGTTGGAAAATTAACCAAAGAATAAAAATAACCATAATATAATATACAGTCATTTGAATATGCATGGACCTTTTGATAACTTAGACCCAAATTATGAACCAACCATTTACTTTTAAAGAAACTTGCAGGTAATGTATTTATGTTAGGAAACAACGACTTAACCAAAGATAAAATCTGATCAAAACAACTATTAGACATTCCAAAATCTTATTTAATAGCCATAAATTTTGTAATGGATTCATGTTTTCTCATCTGGATTCCCAGATAAAAGGATCCCACAGTGGATTCCAACAAATTGTAAAACTGAGAAGGTTCTAATTCAGGATTTGGAATATCATTCTGATTTGTTGTTTCTGGAATAGATGGACCAACTACCTCATGTATTAAATTATGAAATGATAGATCTAGAACCAAAAAAAATGTATTTTATACTGAACTCTTTTCACCATGTTGATACCAAAAAATATAATCTTTCCAAAAACCTAAATACAATAGATGATGTCCAACATTGTCAAATGTTTCAAATGTCCTGAGATCCCATTTCTAACATTGAAATTTAATTATTCCTTCAGAAACAAAATCTAAATTTGAAAATGAAAATGATATAAAGGCTTCAATACCTTCAATGTAGACAGGATTTAAACCTGGTCTATTTGGATTTTTGTGATTATTTATCCAATCATGATCATGTAATAGATACTGGTGTCTCCTTCCCAAGTCTATAGTTATCTAAAAAACAACAAAATAAAAAAAATTATAGATAGTTTTGAATAATTTCATATTATTATTATATTCTACCACCTTGAAATATTTTAAAGAATATGATCAGAGTGAGGCACTAGGTTAGCACTGGATTATAGGGCCCATAGAGGCTCGATGTAGATAAAATAACAATATTATATATATTATATTAGACAAGCACTATTTTTTGAAAATAAAAGAATATATCTCAAACATTTTCTCATGTGATAAATCTAAGACCATTATTAGGTCTGAGATATGGGGTTTATACTAGACGCAACATTACATATGTGTGCATCAAGTTTTTAATTACATTGCATGCAAGAGTAATTCATTTAATATTTCTATTATAATTTCTTATAAAAAATTAAAATATCTTCCAAACTATTTATCATATAAAAACTTAAATATTACCATTGGTTCCAAGATGTGGGTATGTTGGGTATACCTTAGGCGTGACATAACATTTGAATTTATAATAAATATTAGTAATATTTAAAAATTACTCATATTTTTTCTTTTACAAATTTTGAAAAAAAATCGTAATTTCATCATATTTTCAAATTATTAACAATATTTTTTTAATTAACACTAGTGTTTAATATGTATTAATAATATTGAAAAATTAATTATTAGTTATTATAAATTACTGTTCTTTCATTAAACCATTTTTTTAATGTTTTTGAATATAAAAATTCCTATAAATAACATTTAGTTAAAATGTTTGCTTTAAATTAATTTTATCATCATTCTTAAAAACCACTCATTTCGATTTATTTCATACATTATATATATATATATATATAAAACACATAATCAAATATATTTATATCAAATTCATTTTTACACATTTTTTCAAACAAATTAACATATCAAATCTATTGACATATATACACGCACACACACACAAATTTTGATATATTTCATCAATTTTTCAAATTATTAATAATATTTTGTAATTAACACGATTATTTGAAATTTATTATTAATATTAAGTAAATAATTATTTATATATATTTATATTAAAATATTTTTTAATTAATATAAATATATCAAAAAAATTCTGATAATTTTTTTAAACTAAATATACATATTAAATTTATATATACATAGATATAAACATACATAAATATTTAATATTTATTAATAATATTGACTAACTAATTAGTAATTTTTATAAATTATATAATGATTATTATCAATTATTTAAATTATTATTAAATTTTTAATAATTTTTATATATGTGTATATCACAATTTCATAATTAATATAAATACATAAAATATATTATGACTCTTTTTTAAATAAATATACATATCAAATCTATATATACAGATATATATATACATATTTATATTTATTTATTTATTTATTTATTTAACCTTAAATTTATTTTTAAAATGTTTATATATACATATTTAGATGTTAACATATATATATATATATATTACACAATTTCATAATCAAATATATTTTCACATGTTTTTCTAAACAAATATATATATCATATAAATACATACATGTGTGTGTGTGTCAATTGACATGTTAATATACATAAATGTGTATATATATATATATTTATTAAAAACCATACACATTTTTTAAAATGTTTATATACGTAAGTTTGTGTGTTTGTGTGTATATATATTCACATTTTAATATACATACATGTATGTGTGTGTGTGCGTGTCTATATATTAAAAACATTAAAATATTTTTTATGTAAATATATATATATATATTAAAAAAATTACACATTTTTTAAAACATTTATAGATGTATACAAAGAATGTATTGTTTACATATATTTATATTAAAAAATTTCTTAATTATTCAAAATGTATTAATTTGTATTTATATTAAAATATTTATTAATTAATATAAATATATCAAATATATTTCGGCAATTTTTTTTAAATAGATATACATATCAAATTTATATATACAACTATACATATAGATATACATATATGTATATATATATATATATCAAAAACCATAAATATATTTTTAAAATCATATAAATATATATAAACACATAAAAATATCAAAATTAAATAAACACATGTTAATATATATACATATATACACAAACATATATCAAAATATAATGGTAAAAAACATACTTATATATATATACAAATATAAATACAAACCAGATTTAAATATCAAAATTAAAAAATTAAAATACCTAAAAATAAATTAAAATAAATTAAACAAACTAGATTATAATCAAAATAGAGATTAATACTATTGATTTAGTCCTAAATATAAAATAAATCATTCAAATCAGATAAATTTATAAACCTAGGTTTTGACAAAATCAGTTTATTTAACATTGAATCAAAATACGCAAAAAAACAAATCAGATTAAAACCAAAATCAGGATTAATACAATTTCTTAAATCCTAAATATCAAATAAACCATTAAAATCAGATGAACTTCTAAACCTAGGGTTTTACCAAACCATTGTATTAAAAATTGACCCAAAACCTAAAATACGCAAAAAAAAATTGGCAAAGAAGATAAGAGGAGACCATACCTTTAAGATATAAGCTAAAATCACCAAAAAATCCGAAAGAATGGAGTTGCACGAAGGTAAACCATATCGGCCAGCCATCTAGGGTTCACTGTGTTGTGCCATTTGGGATAGGGAGGAGAAAAGATGAGGAAGAAATGAGTCATGCGGCTATTAAAATGTTGGGTTTTTTGTGATGAGATATTTGCGATGGAATTAATGTCATCGTAAATAGTTTTTTCATCAAAATTATTTATGACAGACACTAGTTTCCATCACAAATAATCTCGAACCGGTGAAAAATTGCGACAGATAATGTTATCTATCTCAAATTCTCATCGTGGTTACTTTTTACGCTTGGTGGTGGGAAAGTACACCAAAACTATTTGCAATGGATTACTAAATCCATTAAAAAACAATTATTCATGATGAAATTAATACTATGTCGCAAAAAATAGCTGAAAAGACACTATTTGTGATGGTTCATCTTCATGTCGCGAATGATTGAATTTATAGTAATGATAGCCTTTGAGAAGTTCCAACCATATCCTCTGTCTCATGTTCAATTCCATTTTCTTAAAAGTATGCTTAAAACTTTTATGGTCTGTGTATATATCATATTTCTCCCCATAAAGATAGTGCCTCCATATATTTAGAACAAAAACAACCACAACCAGCTTCAGGTCATGCGTAGGATAGTTCTGCTAATGAGGCTTCAATTATGGATATCCATAAGAAATCACCTTTTCACTGCATAATTTGGAGACTTTACTTCATCTATTGTGAAATTAAAATCATGAACTTTCTCCCTTTTCTTATGGTGAGGTTGATGGTGATTCCCCTCCATTAACTTTGTATTAGGAAAGTGATTGGAAAAGTTCCCAAGATTTCCACACTTGAAGAATTGGAATTTAGGCTAGGCCTTCACCATATTCCCTTTGTCATTAGTTTTGAGAAGCTTAGGTTTCACCTCACTATGACTGTTCTAAGAAATATATACATATCTTCTATACTTGTAACATTTCCCTCTCCTAAGAAATCAGTTCCCCAAATGCTTCTTCCCACATTTGTTCCATGTGTGAAGTTTCACTTTATTTATTCATATTCCTTTATCACAGATCCTCCCCAAGTTTGGCTCCAAATATCTCTTCTTTTCATTAGATCTATCGTACCACTATGTCTCTCCGAACTTTGGTTCAACTTTCATAGCACTCCTCACAATCTCCTCATAGTTTTTATAGTTTCATTTGGATAGATTCTTCCGTAGATGAGGTCTTAGTCCACTGAAGAATCTATCAACCTTACCATTAAGATCCATGAAAAATCTAGAGGTGTAATGGTAAAGTCTTGTGAATTTCATCTCATAGATTCCCATAGATTCATTTTCTTTCTACTTCAGATCTAGGAATTCCTTTGATATTTTTGTTTGCATCGAATGGGGGAAATATTTTTTGAAAAAAGTTCCATTGAACTCTTCCCACTCCCTAACTTCAATCTCCCCTCTTGGATTCATGTTTTTAACTAGTTTCCACCACTAATAAAATTCTCCCTCCAAGTGGAACACATCCATGGTGACTTTATATTGTTATGAAAAATGGAGTATAGAAAAGATCTTTTTTATAGAGCGTATCCACTATTCAACAATCAATGGGTCAGTAGATCCACTTAAAGAAGTTGGTTGTTGATGTATAAAGGACTCAATGTAAATTTGTTCCCTTTTATGTGAATCCATTCTCTCATCTTGATTCAACTTATTTATCATAACTCAAGTAAGTTGATTCATTATTCTCATGAATATTTCCATTTCTACTTCCATCAAAAGGTCATCAGTGCCTGGTCCATTGTGCTCACCATTTTCGCAATTTCTCTTATTTACTAAAATTTTCTAAAAGAAGAAAAACTTAGTGAGAAATGTGTTTCATTTAATGATATTATAATTCTAAATAAATTTGATAAACATCATGCTTTAATATGTTATTCTTTAACAATAATTACATTTTCTATAAATCCTTAAAAAGCTTGTGATTAACCAAATATGTCCCCTAGGAGTTTCAAACCAGGTGCATAATAATTCCCATTGACATGTACCAAGTTACTCCAAGTCAGGCTCAACACACCTTGTCAGAGTTTTTACCCCTAGGTACATCTATTCCAGAACCACATCCTCTTGTTTGTATCCAAATAATTATTTCTTTTCTTGGAAAACACTTACTTAATATTTAACCAAAATACCAGTATGTTTTACTATATTTAAACTTATCCCTAGTGTTCAACATAATGTTTTCAAATCCTAATTTCCACAAATAACTAAATTGTTCTTTGATACCAACTATGGAATCCCTCTTTTATTACATAAACTTTTGATTACATTATAAAAAATATAGGATCTTTTAAAGTCTAGTTTCTTGGAAATAATTTACATACTACATGAAAACATAAAAAAAATATTATAAACAACTTAAAATGATTCTTCATTGGTTTATTTTAAGTACTTTTACTGCAAAACATTACCCGAGGACATAAATCAAAGTAAAGGGTGATCATAAGGCCCAGTAAGAGAAAACAATGGAAACGGTTTACTTATGATCTTGAGGAATATCAATAAAAACTTGAGAAATACATAAAGGAATAATAAATAAGCATATAATAATAATAACATGAATAATAACTTGTAAATGTGTTTAAAAAAATTAATTAAGTTATTAATAAGAATATCACCAAGGTTTATCACTGAGGTTTCATAAAAATTACCAAGGTTATTCACCAAGGTATCATTATCTCTGGAGATAAAATTCTTTACCCAATGCATTGGATTAATATTAGGGATAACCCTTCATATGTCTTAATTAATGTGATCCATATAGATCATAATAAAACATTTCATAAATAACTTGTGGATAATAAAAGAAATGGGTTTCATATAAAAATCATGGAATTTTAAAAATAAGTGCTTAAAGACAAGATCTTTATGTCATTATTAACCCACAAAAAAGGAAGGTGGGTTTCATATATATTAATCCCAAAATAAAATAAATCATTTTTACATACAGGTGAATACCCCTAGAAAAAAAAGAGGTTTTTCTATTAATAAAACTAATAAGATAATTTTTTGACACTATTGGAAAAGGGACCTATCCCAACGAATCTATACCCATGGTTTAGAAGAAATGTGGGTATAGAGGTGCTTGTCCAAGCTTATACCAACAGTTTTTAAAAAACTTTTCATATATGTTGGTCTATACCAATTATTTTTTGAAACCTTTGGTATAGAATTCTAAATATTGGAAGCCCACTCAAGATCCTCCTCCCCTCCTTCTCATTCAAACCCTACCTCCTCCCATGCGTTCTTGTTTCCCCCTTCCCCTCAAGTGACTTAGACTAGCCTCCTCCCTCGCCTCTAGTGATTTAGGCCACCCCACTTCCCTCCTCGGTCCACTTCAGCCACCCCACTGTTCTTCTCAGGTGATTTCATCTGCCCCACTACAATCCTCACGCAATTTTTTCATACCCACCCATCTGAAGTGTTCTTTATTTGGATATATTTTGTTGTGATCTTTGAGAGGTAACATTTTCTTCCCTACTATTATTTCTTCTCTATAGTTTTTTAATATCTTTAAAGTGTTTTATTTAAAGTTACATGGTTTTGATGTTTGATGTCTATGTTTCTATTTCATTTGGTTTTATTCAAGACTTACAATGTTACAAGTGTTTTCTAAATTTATATTTGGCATAAATATTCATGGTGTGAACTATATATAGGGTCAATTTTCTATTACATTAATTTATTTTTATTTTTTCTCATGTGGAAAATGGGTGGAATTTCTTTATTGAAATGGTATCTTGATAGGAAATGGTTTTCTATAAACTCTATATGTTTGATAATATTATATGGTTTGTTTTCATAATTAGAAAAACATATTTTTGGTATTATAAGAAAAATGAGGCATCCAAAGTGGGTTAATTTTTGTGTTAAAAGTGGTATTTCATGCTTTGATGGTATTTTTAGATTCAAAATATGAATGGAGGTATATGATGAATTGGGTGGTTATAATTTTTGATGAATATATTTAATTTTTTAATTGTGTTGGCATGGCATATTGTCTTATACAATAATTTCTAATTTTGTATATTGTATGTATAAAAGTGAAGGCCTAGTTGGCACCTTATTATGATTTGATCAGTGATGGTGCCCTTTTTGGTCCCCGTTTCTTTTGAATATGTGATGGATGCTTGGATATGTGATTAATTTTGTGCTTTTGTGTTTGGGGTCACATTGATGGCAGTGCAGGAGGTGGTAACGACGTGAAAATTTTGTTATCCCTATCATCTTGTTATTGTCTTCTAGTGATGTTATTTTATATGGAATACCTAAATTATTATTCCATGAGGAGACCAAGGTTTATAAGTGGGTATAGTGGGACATTTCTAGGCTAGTAAAGGTTTTTCATTGGCTAGACCCCCTTAGTTGTATGTAAAACCTTGATTTTTTTGTTTTTCATTGAGCAGACTACATAGAGTAATTCAGTGGATAGATTTATAATTGTACCCTACAAAAAACTAGGTCCATGTTTTCATGTATTCTATGGTAATGGTAGTCATCATTATTTCTCCTAATGGTATGTATTTATGTTATGTATCATTAATTTATACATTTTCATTTGTATTTTTTATTTCTTATATGGTCTTTCTTGGTGAGTTTACCCTTTTGTGGATTAACCTTTTTAGTGTTATTCCATCCTTGTATTTATCATGTTTCTTCTTTATTATTTACCCTTAATTCCTTTTTTACCTTGGGTTGGGTGTGTTTGTATTATTTTAAAGAAAAAAGGAAAATGTTTTTTTCATATAGACATTAGTATTAGCATGATTTTGAAATATTTTAGACCATGTGTTGTTTTAATTTCGAATTAGTTATATTTAAAAACTTTTTTCCCTTGGAAATTTAATTGTTTTTAAATAGATCCAATTTTAAGAAATGGTTTTACAAAATGGGGATCATTTATGAAGTTAATATCTTAAACATTTTTTTCTCCCATTCATTTAAAGTGAAAATGAAAGCCTATTTTTCCACACATTATCTTCAAATTTTTTCTATAATAAAATGAATGAATGGGACTCATGGTGGTATCCAACTAGTTTTAGCACACACCCAACATACTCAAGTTGGTAGGAATGTATTCATAATTTCTTGTGAAGGTATTTTCATCTGTTATATTTTTGGTTGGATACAGTGTTGTCTTTCCTTAGAAGTGTATGGTTATTAGGATTGTGTTGGAGACTTCATTTTCATAAGGGGGTGGTGATCGAACCTTCAGTTTGTACAACCAGTTAGCTTGAGTTTTTTTCCTTTTTTGGTCTTTCTTTTTGTGTCATTTAGCATCCATTATAGTTCTAAAACTTTTTAATAGTGTATATTTTATTTATACTATTATTTATGGTGTTTATGCCTTCTTATTTATGGTATTTCTTATTTATGGTATTCCTTTTTTAGTCAGTTTCAATATTTTATTTCTCTTATTCTTTGATTTTCTACCTACTAGAAATTTTTTATGACTTTAATATTAAAATTATTTATAATGAATTTTTTAATTATGGTTTACATTGTTTATTGGAAGATAAATTTTTTCCTTGTAATAGAATGTATAGAAGCTGGATTTATCATACTGATCAGATTTCAGCCGAGTTTCAAAATAATTTGGATAAAATTTTATATTTTTCATTTAATAATGCTTCAGATAGTGTTTGTATACAGTACCCATGCTATAATTGTGTTTGAAGACCATGGTTAATCTAGGAAGAATTTAGATACCATATAATGAAATCTATATTTCAAACAATCTATTCTATGTGGTATCACCATGGAGAGATGGGACAATCTTCTATTATTTATGAATGAAAACAAAGAATTGGTATCGAGAATTTGATATTTGATTGGTTTCCATTTGTGAATTAGTAGAATAGAGATATTATGCTTGTGTAAGAATGCAATGATTTCAGAACACATGATGAAAATAATGAATATTATGATGTTGAGAGAGTGAAAATATTAATGGATGATTCCAAAACTCCAGTATTTCAGGAATGCACTAAAATGACCATGTTAGATTTTTTAATGCAGTTATATCTTAGAAAAATAATGTATTGAATTTATAATACCACCATTGATTATATTCTTACCTTTTTGAAGGAATTTCTTCCTAATGTTTTAGATATTCCCTCAAATTATTACAAGGAATGGAAGTTAATTAATCATCTTGTATTTTCTAAAAATAAAGTTCATGCTTGTCTGAAAGAATTCATTTTATTTTGGTAGGAAACAACTAAACATAATGACTATAAAGAATGTGTTACATCTCGATGGAAGGAAAATGCATATAGAACACCATCTCATGTGCCACAGAAAGTCATGTGTAACATTCCATTGATTCCTAGACTTCAAAATTTATACATGTTTATAGAAATATCAGCCAATATGTGATGACATGATACAAAGAGAATCAAAGGTAATGATGAGTTGGTTCATCCGGTAGATGGATTAGCATGGATGTAATTTGATTCACAACATCCTGATTTTTTAGCTAAGGTGCATAATGTCAGGTTGGGTCTATCCTATGATGGTTTCAATCTGTTTGATCATATGATTACTGATCACAGCATGTGGATAATTTTTATTCATTTTTATAATATTCTACTATGTATGTGTATGAAAAAACCTTTCACTTTCTTATGTATACTAATATCTAGACCTTCTGATCATGGGAATGATATAGAAATCTACTTGTATCCATTAATAAGAGGGTTGAAGCAGCTTTAAGATATGGGTGTTCAAACATTCGATGCTTCTTCAAAAAAAATTCAGATGTGTGTTGACCTTCTATGGACTATAAATGATTTCCATACTTATGAAATTATTTCTAGCTGGAGCATGAATAGAAAACTATTATGTCCTATATGTATGAATAATAAATGATTTAGAAGCCTTAAATATCATCATAGTTTCAGTTTCATGGGTAATCATTGATTTTTTCCCATGGATCGTCAATACAGGAATAATTGTCGGAGTATTGATAATACTATTGAAACTAAACAACCACCTCAATCTATTTTAGGTAGTGATGTGCTTAATGAATTGAAATATTTTAGTTTTTCATTAGGGAAAGGTTATATGAAATATCAAAATAGGAATAATGTTGAAACTGAATCCACTTACAATTAGAAAAATAGAAGTACCTTTTTTGAGTTTCCATATTGGTTGACCAATTTTTTACGTCATTGTTTAGATGTAATTGATCGCATTGTTGAGCACGTCAAATTAGATGTTTATTTTTAACTAGAATTTCTACAGCATAGCAGCAACCCTATGTCGTCTATCGATGGAGCCTTAGATCATTAATTTAAAAAGACAATTCTGATTATGAAAATAAAAGAGGAATGGGGATTTATAAAATTTTGGGTTTGTTTATTTTAAAACAAAAATTGAAACTATACTACTAAGTGAGGGAAACAAGATATAGAAATCATGATCAACCCGGGTAAGTGTCCCTTGATTCTCAATCCATCATCGCTCTCAAGGTAATGGGTAGGATCATTGATTCGTTGATTTATACACACTAAAAACATTATAGTATGTGAGTTATTACTAAGTTGCCACCTAGGATTTGATCTATCAATGATATTGATTATCGAAGACCGCTCAAAATCAACAAACTTGAATCGATGTAAAAGTGAAACTCAATTAAGGCATCACATCAACAACGTGACGAGATAACCAGATTTTTGTCAATGATAAAATATTCCACAAGAAAAGAACATGAATATTAATGGTTTCAAGATCCTATAATTTATCAACCGACATAATCCATTCACACACTCATGAAAGGGAATGGGTGAGACAAGAGGCAGCCACACTCAAATCATCACAAGATCTGGGTTATGCATGGAAGCATGAGGATTCTTGTTCCTTTGATTTTTATTTGATTATACCAAAATAAACACAAATTATGAAGGTATAAATGAAGAAAAATTGACAAAAAACCTGAAATTCAATTACCTTATGAAGATTACAAGCATGGATCTTGGGATTACAACAAAGGACACCCCCCAAATTGATCACTAGAGGTATAGAAGTACATGGGGGAGAATAGGGAGATAATGTATGGATAAAGATCTCAAGTTAGACTAAAATTCACCCCTGGTTGTTCAAAATGAGTTAATTAGGGAGAGGAGTGATTTTATGGACAAAACCATCACACTTTCCACAAAATAAGTCAAGTGCCTAAGGGGTTAGGTCACTATTCAAGATAGAGTTTTTAATCCTTATTTATCTGGCAGGTTGACTGAAAAATGCGTTCAATTGTCATTAAATTCAGTGGAGAGGTGATTATTTGATTTAGATATCCAATTGAGGGAGAATAAGTCATATTGGATCTCAGAGGCCCAAGTTATGGTCCAAATACATAAAGTATGGTCCAATCTGGCCTGCCCAGAATTTCTTCACATTGTGGGACTATTTTGGGCCTCCAAATGGACGAATTGGGCTCCATGATCTTATAAAGAAATGTATCTCACATTTTTTTCATTAATAACCCAATTTATTGCCCAATTTTATGCACATATCATCCACATTACATATTAATGTCCACATGAATTCTTGGGCACTCGGGCAGTTTGGCTCATTTTTCTTGAATTCCATCATGGGATCTCCAAATCACCTCCTTATACAATGTAAAGACTAAAAAAATTAAAATTTCTCTATTAAACATTTATAAACATTAATTCATTGAATCAAACATAAAGTTAAATTTCTTATTATATTTGGAATATTCATCACAAAACCAGTTTAAAACAGCGGTGTAAGGGTGGAATTGAATAGTAAATCGCTATACGATCACACCCCCACACATAAACATTTTCACTCCTGGGAAAAGACACATATCCAAAAAATGATGCATGTATATATTTACAACATCATGAAGATTTAACATTTGAGGAAATTTTAATTTATTAAAGTAATGTGATCAATGCACAAACCAATGAGTTCTTCCTAGTGAAAATGGAGAAAGGTGTCTCATAAATCATATCACAATGAAATTAAAAGAGTTTCATGATACCAAATTGATAAAGGAATTAAAAATTCAACCATTCGACTAACTCTCCATGAGTGTGTGTGAAAATCATTCCATTATATTCTTTTTACTTCCTATCCAATAAATATAGGCTATTTTTACATTTTTCAGCTTAAATGGTTTTTTATACCGAACCTTCCCTACATCCTTTGAAATAATATTTCAAGAATCACTCACTTAAGAATTCCAATAAGTCAAACCATAAACTCTTGACCTAGATATCCCCATATGTTTCACATTTCATCACTCCCATCATTTATTATTTTTTTCAGAATTTGCATTTGGAAAAAATCTCACACTCATCACTCAACCCTTGTTTGATCTCCTCACGATACTAATTTTAATAGTTATAACAAGATAAAAGGTTTAAGAGGAGTGATTTTTGACCATCCCAATACACAACCCAATTTTTTTATTTTTTTTACTTGTTTTTTTAGGGTGTGAAACAGTTGAATATTAGGTACACACTGATAGGTCAATCTAGTACAGTAATGAAACATATCGGATAAGGAACGAACGTATGTAAATATCATTTTAAGATGAAAAATATTAACCTAACTTATATTTACCTTCTAGTAAATAAGAAATATTAAAACTTTTTTGTTTGGTGCAAAAATGTGTGGAGATATTAGTGACATTGTTTTCACAAAAAACTACTCACACAAGGGGAATAAATCATCTCAAAGGTTTCATAGAGATACAACCATTTATATCAGTGAAAGAAAACTAATTCACTAAAAATCACTCTCAGATGTTAAATTCATACAAACATTTATTCCATAATAGAGAGATGTTTTCATAAAATGTTAAATCAACATGGAATCAAAAATTTCAACATGAATTTTTAGTATGTTTGATAATTTGGTGACCATAAGGGGGGAAGTAAAAATACCATAAAGAAGGTGAAAATAGAAGAAAAAAATAAATACAATGAAAATTTTATTAAACTCAACAAGATGGAGAAAAGTTAAAATACTATAAAGAAGGAGAAAAAGAGATGAAAAAAGAAAGACAATGAAAATCCTAATGAACTCAACAAGATGGGGAAAAGTTAAAATACCATAAAGAAGGAGAAAATGAGAAGAAAGAATAAAGACAATGAAAATCCTAATGAACCCAAGAATCTATCCACCCCCACACCTAGAATGTGTAGTGTCCTCACTATAATAATTTAGAATGTGAGAAGGAAGGATAAAACCTGGTGTGTTTCACTAGTATGTTTCTTCTATAAGGTGGATTTCCGCCACCGGATTCTTTATAAAATCTTAATAAAAGTGTTTAAGTCATTTCCCATTGACGGTAATATTTTGTCCACTCTGCTCATGAAAAATATGAATTGAACCAAAAGGGTAAACATTAGTAATAATATAAGGATGGATCCATCTGGAATGAAGCTTACCTGGGTGGATCTTTATCCTATAATTGTACATGAGGACCTTCTCACCAATATTGAACTTCCGCTGATGAATAAGTCTATCATGGATAGCTTATACCCATGGTTAATATTACATTGTTTAATAGCCCAATATGCATGGTATTCTACCTCCACTGGGAGGTGACAAGCTTTTCCAAACACAATTATTTATGGTGACATTCTGATTGGGGTTTTAAAAGTTTTACAGTACTCCCAAAGTTCATCGTCCATGCACAAACTCCAATATTTCATGTTGGGTTGTACCATTTATTTCAAGATTCTATTAACTTCCCTATTTGATATTTCTACTTGTCCGTTAGTTTGGGGGTGATATGAAGTGGAGGCTTTATGATCAACCCCATAATTATGAA
Organism: Viscum album; assembly: GCA_963277665.1. Taxonomy (NCBI): domain Eukaryota; kingdom Viridiplantae; phylum Streptophyta; class Magnoliopsida; order Santalales; family Viscaceae; genus Viscum; species Viscum album. The sequence continues at coordinate 1,343,764,030 of OY728148.1, read as the reverse complement.
GAAAATTTTTCATGTTGTGATTGCAAGAATATGAACCCTGATCACTAATGATGAATCTTAGAAAACCAAACAGACTAAAAATTTGGGACCTCACAAAATCAACAAAAACTCAAGAGTCATCGGTCCTGGTGGCCTTATCTTCCACCCATTTAGAGACATATACCACATCCAATAATATGTACACAAATCCAAATGAATTTGGAAAAGGCCTCATGAAGTCAATGCCCCATGCATCAAAAATTTCATAGGATAACATCAGTTGTTAGGGAATTTCATTCCTCTTGGAGATATTCCCTGTGAATTGACAACGACTACACGACTTTCAAAATCTATGGTCATACCTATACAATTCTCTCCAATAAATTTCTGATTCAAGGACCTTCCGAGCTGTATATTGAGAGCCAAAGTGGCCCCCATAGTCCAAAGTGTGGAAGAAGGTCAAAATAGAGGTGAACTCATGGTCAGGGACACACCGACGAACTACTTGGTCACCAAAAATTCTCCACAAATATGGGCCATCCCAAATATACCATTGAGAATCATGTTTAAGTATCTGGGATTAGAAAGTGTTGAAATCAGTGGGGACCCTAGATGTTGCTAGAAAATTCACAATTTTTGTATACCATGGGGTAAGGTCCACAACATTCCAAAGGTTCTCATGCAGAAAGAATTCTCTAATGGGGAGGGATGAGTCAACATGGTGGTCTAGTGGTGGATAAATCTTACTAATGTGGTCAGCTACAACATTTTTCACCCCATCTTATCTCTAATATCAAGGTCAAACTCTTGGAGGTGGAGCATCCACCGTATGAGGTGGGGCTTAGCTTCAGGTTTCTTTAGAAGAAATCGAAGGGCAACATGGTTAGAAAACACAATCACTTTTGACCCAAGAATATATGAACAAAAATTTTCCAAGACAAACACAATAGAAAGGAGTTATTTTCCATTGGTTGTGTAGTTTACCTATGTAGGTTCAAGGGTACATGAGACATATGCAATGACATGAGGAGCCTTCTCAACCCTTTGTGATAAAACTGACCTAACTGAAAAGTTAGAGGCATCACACATAAGTACTAAGGGTAGATTCCACCTTGGTGGTTGGATGATGTCAGGTTATGTAAGACTCCTTTTTAGTGAATTTAATTCATCCTAAAAATTTTTATCAAACACAAAATCATAATATTTTTTTAATAATCGGGATAATGGAAATGAGATCTTACTAAAGTCTTTAATGAATCGGTGGTAAAAACCAGCATGACCCAAGAAATATCGCACCTCATGAACACATTTTGGATATGGAAGGGATGAAATTAATTCAATTTTAGATTTATCAATTTTAATTTCCTTATTTTAAATGACATTCCTGGTTCACGCCCAAATTTACCCAAGAGAAGAAGGGTAGAACGGTCCTTGTAGTGTAGCTTGGGTTGTCGATTCCACAGAGACCTAAGAAGATACCTAAGATACACAACCTAAGGGATGGATTTTTGGTTATGAAGTGGCCAACTTGGATTGATTTTTGATGGGTTTTAAAGATATCTAAAAGATTTAAGTGGATTCAATTTAAAAGAATGAGTTGATCCTAGGTTATCACTCGGGGTGGATTGGACGTATTTTCTTTTTAATGATTTCAATTTCTTAAATTTGAGATGGGTTCATTTAAGGCGATAAAACAACATCATCACTTACTGGTTTAATGCCTACACCCTCTAATACTAATCACCTATACACTTGAAGGATCAAAGTTTTGAGCACTTCAAGGTAAAGGATCGTATTAGTACTTGAAGTGTGTGGCCTTAAATTCAACAAGGACAATGGAGTTTAAAAATCATCAAATAAATATCCCAATTAAAGAAGTGATTATACATTAATTAGGTGATAAATAACATCCAATCCATCCCCTTGCTACTCCCTTGGATCAACCCATAAGTGGGTTATCCCTCCATTGATCCCATGGTTTCAATGGAAGCGGAAAGTAGACTCATAAGGGAGGAAATGGAGAAGTAAAGAAAACAACAAAAATAAAATGATCACTCCACCGTTGTGTGAATAATTTCACAAGGGTTGGTGTGAATAAATTCACACCTTGATCTAACGGTATCAAATTGATATTAAGAACAACAGAATAAGAGTAGAAGAAGAACTTTTATTAAGAAACTAAAGTGAATTGAACAACTTACATGTGAAAGACAAAATTGAGGCAACAAAAATGCAGCATAACATTACAATTGAACAAAGCATCCAAGATCCACAAATCCTTCACCAACACTGCCTTAAATAGTCATTTTGGGAGGCTTGGGTCGAGCCTTCAACAGTACAAGTCATCCCACTTGAGTATGGTAGGCCTAGGGTGGTGGAAAGTTTGTGGAATTTGGAATTTTCCACATTTGACCCGAGGTGGCAGCCAGATTTCATCCACCGAACAGACGCGTTTGGATGACCTTATAGATGGACGAATCAGGGTGGGCCATAGAAGAATACAATGGAGCTCCGGATGTCTGCTAACCGCCTGTAAATTTGGGCCCATTTGGAGTTGTTTATTCTGAGATATGATCAAATTGGTGGACTGTTTTTCTGGGCCTCAGAATCTGGCCCATAATTTTATCTCTAACTTCGGCCGCCTAAATGAGAAACATGGAGGCCGAATTAGAATTAACTCCTGAATAGTGATTTGTTCCTGTACATGTCTTCTAGCATACCACGAAATTTGGGATTAATTGGGCCTATATGTTGGGCCTCATAGTCTCATCAGTGGGCTGGTGTCCAATCTGCCTTCTCCAGAATTGCTTCCTTTCATTGCCAAATATCTCCATCATCCTCCATGAATTCTCCATTGATCCCTGAATCAAACATGTTAATATTTAAGTGTAGATCAATTTCCAAAAATATCAAATTAAAATATGTAAAATTCAATTCCTTAAAATCAGATTAATCATTGGGTACTTTAAATGATGTTCAAAAATGTACCACATAATAGTGCATTTTAAGAAGGTATTACAATCATAATGTGAAATGGTGTTCAAAGTGTAAAATGCACTAAAATGGTGTTTATGAATAACAAAGAACATGAAAATTATGTATATTAACAATGAATATTAGCCTCATTTAGTGGCTAATCACACCCCCCAACTTGAGTTTTGCTAGTCCCGAGCAAAATATATCTCATCAAAAATGAAATTCAAATTCCCTTTTCTAAAAACATTTTAATACACAATGATCACCAAAAAACCTTATACCAAACAATCATGAAACCCATCAAAATATTTTAATACAAGATATTTTCATAAGAAGATCCCAATCCCAAGCCCATTCCTTTGATCAAATCCATCATCATACTTCATCCAACTCAATTAGGTGTAATGATGTGTTGTGAATCACAATAGATATGGGGGTTCATTTTCATTCAAGGGGGAAATCATGGAAGCGCTAGGTGGAATCACATTTAATCCTAATATGAGTATTCTTCATCCCTCTTTTTTTTTGATTTTTTTTTTTGCAATATTGCTATAGTAATTGAGATTGCAATTAATCAAATTAACCCATGTAGCAAGACTTTGCCGATGACTCCCAGACTCAAAGGCCTTAGGGCACCAAGTGAAGCCCACATACTCGGGCATCGTCTCGAGTTAACTTAATAAAAAACAAAGTCATATTACCATAAATAGAGATAGATTGAAAAACTCAGGGCTAGACAACTCTGGAGTCACAATCCCCAAGTGCCGAAAGCCTCGCATTTTATCAATCCATTGCTCTACACGCAAATTTTTATTTTTATTTTTTTATTTTTTTATTTTTTAATAATTTTTTTTTTAATATTTTTTTTGAATACTCATATTATTCATAAAAATAAAACCATCCTATGCTATTTATTATGGGACCCCAAAAATTCAAATTAGTACCCCACAGTCTAGAGGACGTGCATTGTGGCATTTTTTTTATTTGGATGAAAATATAAACGATGAAATATCACATTGGACAGCCACACTTTCCAAAATCTATGCTCATGAAATTATACAAGGATTAAAATCAGAATCAGGGCATGCTAAATTATTTGATATTCAGTTTCAAAGTGTGCAATGTGTATTACCATGTTCAAAGTTAAAGGAATTTTTCCTTCCATTTACTTTTTTTTTCAAATCATTCAATTTTTGTTTTTGACACAAAAGCATTTTTTTTATTTTATCTCCCCCCAACTTAAAACAACACTGTCCCCAGTGTTTGAAGAAATTAAAAATTAGAAGGAGTAGAGGCAGGGAATAAAAATTTAAAAAGGAAATTGAAAATGAGGATTATGGAATGAAGTCACCTGGTGGTTGAAGTTTGAAGTTCTTGCCGCTCGAATTTATTCCTTTGATATCCATGTCGCTTGCAAAGTTCCCTAGTGGAAAAAGGAAAAACAAAACAAACAAAACAAACAATATATATATATATATATATATATTTATATAATATAGGAAGTAAAATATAAGAATATATATAAAAATTATAGAATAAGGTAGCACAAGAAGCCGCAGGTCAGTGGTAAGCGCGCGCCCCTGTCTCCCTTCGGTCCCGGGTTCGAGTCCCCGCGGCTTCGCCGGTTGTGACGGGGTTTTCCCCACGGCCTATGGCGTGGACTTTTTTTTTGTATTATTATATTTTTATTTTTTTTTCTTAACCTACTGAATAATAAAAACAAAATAAACTGATGATACATTGTCTTCTTTTTAAATTTCTGGGTAAGGTATTACTCAAGGATCACACCACGTGACACGGATGAATATGGTGCTCCTCTTTCGTACCCATCCATACTCATAATAGAAGAACAGGTCAAAAGTCTATTTTGTTATTTTTAAATATAAAAATGATTAAGTAATCTTATTTGAAAAATAAAGATGATTCAGAAAGATTAGAAACATAAAAACCACGGGTTGCCTCCCGTGCAGCGCTTTGTTTAACGTCGTTAGCCCGACATAGATCCCAAATTTATCAATTTTTTTCCTGGTTCATAGATTGGATCAATTAACTCAACATCTATTTCCTGTTTATTGAATGATTCAACGAATGTTTTTAACCGTTGACCATTGACCTTGAAAATGTGACCACTTGTGGGATATTGAATCTCTACTGCCCCATGGGGGAATACATGATGCACTACGAATGGTCCTGACCATCTAGACCTTAACTTTCCTGGATGTAAATGAATTTTTGAACTATACAAGAGCACAAGTTTTCCCGGTTCAAAATGTTTGACCTTGATATTCCTAGATTGGTAGGCTTGAACTCTAGCTTTATTGATCCTTGAATTTTCATAAGCCTCCATCCTTAGTTCCTCCAGTTCATTGAGATCCAATTTCCTTTTTGTTCCGGCCAATGAGAGGTCATAATCCATCTTCTTAATTGCCCAAAAGGCCTTATGTTCAATCTCCACTGGCAAATGGCATGCTTTGCCATAAACCAACCTATATGGGGACATTCCTAAAATGGTTTTATATGCAGTTATATAGGCCCAAAGAGCATCTAAGAGTTTCTCAGACCAATCTTTCCTAGAGGGGTTGACAGTTTTTTCAAGAATTTTCTTAATTTCACGATTGGCTAACTCATCTTGACCATTGGTCTGTGGGTGGTAAGCAGTGGACACTTTGTGAGAAATTCCATATTTTTCCATGAGTGATGAGAATGGACGATTGCAAAAATGAGTTCCACGATCACTTATGATAGCCCTAGGAATTCCAAATCTAGAGAATATGTTTTCTTTTAGAAATATAATCACAGTTTGATGATCATTGGATTTTGTGGGAATGGCCTCAACCCATTTTGAGACATAATCAACAGCTAAGAGTATGTAGAGGTATCCCCGAGAGTTTGGGAAGGGACCCATGAAATCAATTCCCCAACAGTCAAAGATTTCAACCACTAAGATGGGAGTGAGTGGCATTTGATTCCTTTTTGTGATGGACCCTACTTGTTGACACCGAGGACAGCTTTGACAATATGTGTAGGAGTCCCTTGAAAGGGTGGTCCAGAAAAGACCACATTGAAGAATCTTAGCAGATGTTTTCTTAGAGGAAAAGTGACCTACACATGACTCACTGTGACAGAATTTAAGGATGGACTCTTGTTCAGATTCTGGAACACACCTCCTAATGACTTGGTCAGGGCAGAACTTATAGAGGTAAGGATCATCAAACACATAGTGTCTAACATCAGAAAGAAATTTCCTTCGAGCTTGAGTCCCTAAGAATTTGGGAATGACTCCTGTCACTAAGAAATTTTCTATGTCAGCATACCAAGGGCAGTCACTCACAGAGTATAGGTGTTCATCAGGAAACGAATCAGACACAGAGAGGTGATTTGAGTTGTCTTTGAATTCCATCCTAGAGAGGTGATCAGCTACAACATTTTCAACTCCCTTTTTATCCTTGATTGTGAGGTCAAATTCTTGTAAGAGGAGGACCCACCTAATCAGTCTAGCCTTAGAATCTTGTTTTTGGAAGAGGTATTTTAGTGCAGAATGGTCAGTGAACACAGTGATGGGTGATCCTAAGAGGTAGGACCTAAACTTCTCTAAGGAAAACACAATAGCAAGTAACTCCTTTTCGGTTGTGGTGTAGTTGATTTGGGCATCATTTAAGGATTTGCTTGCATAAGCAATGACATAAGGAGTTTTATCACAACGTTGTCCTAACACAGCTCCAACAGCAAAGTCACTGGAATCACACATAAGTTCAAAAGGAAGGTTCCAATTTGGAGATTTCATAATGGGAGGAGAGGTGAGAGAGGATTTGAGGGTTGAGAATGAACCCTCATAGCTTTCTGTCCAAACAAATGGAGCATCCTTTACTAAGAGAGCACAAAGGGGACGGGATATTGAACTAAATTCCTTGATGAATCTTCTATAGAAACCAGCATGTCCTAAGAAAGACCTCACTTCCTTGACAGTTTTGGGTGATGGAAGGTGACGAATGATGTCAACCTTTGCTTTATCAACTTCAATCCCCCTACTTGAGACCAGATGGCCTAGAACAAGTCCCTCTTTAACCATGAAATGGCATTTTTCCCAGTTTAGGACTAGATTTGTTTCTTCACATCTTGAAAAGACTCTCTCTACATTCTGCAGACATCCCTCAAAAGTATCCCCAAACACAGAGAAGTCATCCATGAAGACCTCAAGAAAATCCCCTACCATGTCTGAGAAGATTCCCATCATGCACCGCTGGAAGGTTCCAGGGGCATTGCATAACCCGAAGGGCATGCGTTTGAAGGAAAAGGTACCGAAAGGACATGTGAATGTAGTCTTCCCTTGATCCTCTAGGGAGACCTCAATTTGATTGTACCCCGAGTACCCATCTAAGAAACAGTAGAAGGCATGACCTGCCACTCTCTCAAGGACTTGGTCAATGAATGGTAAGGGGAAATGGTCCTTCTTGGTGAATGAGTTTAGTTTCCTATAGTCAATGCAGACCCTCCATCCACTACTCACCCTTGTTGGAAAAATCTCTCCATCCTCATTGGTTATCACTGTGATTCCAGCCTTTTTTGGAACCACTTGGATTGGGATCACCCATTCACTCTCAACTATGGGATATATGATACCATCTTTCAACAATTTCAGAAGTTCCTTCCTTACTACCTCCATGAGATTAGGATTGAGTCGCCATTGTGGTTGACGACATGGCTTTGAATCAGATTCCAGAACAATCCTATGAGTCCCGATAAGTGGGCTAATCCCAGGAATATCAGAAAGGGTCCAACCAATGGCTTTCTTATGCTTCCTAAGGACATCTAGAAGCATCCTCTCATGATTGGATTCAAGAGAAGAATAAATGACAATAGGATGTGTTTGATTTTCCCCTATGAAGGCATACTTTAGTGCAGCAGGAAGTTCCTTCAATTCAAGATCAGGTTGGTTCAAAATTTCAGCAGAAGATTAGGACATTGGATCAAGATCAATTTCTTTTTTTAGAGGTTCAGATAGGATTGATTCCTCACATGTAGAGGTTTCAGCTACTAGATTGGCTAGATCAGATTTAGGGAAGGAATTTAGAGGGGTCTCTATGAAATTGGTTTCTTGAAAGGTTTCACTGATTGTTGGACCTAATACTTCATCATAAGAGCAATTTGAAAATGATTCAAGCCAAGGAGATAAACTTCCTTCATATGAACAAAGGAAATCAATCTCATTCTGACTTAAACATTCATCAAATATTCCTTGATGTTCCATGGATTCATTATCTATTCTTCCTATCATGTTTACTTCATGAATATCCTCGTCATCCCCTATTTGTGATCTTTCATTATAGATGTTCAAGTCTAGACTCATGTTCCCAAAGGTGATGGTCATGTTCCCATTTCGGACTCAGATAACAGAGTTGATTGTTGCAAGGAAAGGACGGCCAAGGATGATTGGGGTTTGTTCCTTATTTCCTAAGTTTGGATGGTTGTCAAGGACAATGAAATCAGCAGGGTAGATGAAGTTTTCAACCTTTACCAAAACATCCTTTAAAATCCCCTTTGAAACCCTAATGCTACGATCAGCAAGTTGAAGTGTGACAGATGTGGTTTGGAGTTCTTCTAGGCCTAACTGGCATTACACAGCATATGGGATGAGATTGACACTAGCACCTAGGTCACACAAGGCCTTGACAACTTTGCTCTCTCCTAGTTCAACATTGATGTAAGGGCAACCCGGGTCTTTCAACTTAGGAGGAATGGTCCCTTGAATAGTGGTACTCACATTAGCAGCCAAAAGGACTTGGTTTTTAAGTGAAAATTTTCTTTTAAAATTGCACAAGTCCTTAAGGTACTTTGAGTAGGCAGGTATGGTTTGGATTTCATTGAGAAGGGGTATGTTCAACTTGACTTGTGAAAATATTTCTCTCAACGTTTCACTCAGTTCAGGATTGGTTTTCCCCCTCATGCGTTGAGGAAATGGTGCAGGTTGTGGGGTTGTTTGTTGAAGAGTTGTTTCTTTCACATTGTTATCAGTTTCCTCAGTTTGATCTTGTGGTTCATTTAAATTTTCATCCAAGTTTGAATCTTCAGGTGGGTTCTGAATTAGTTGTTCAGGTTTCTCAATTGATTTCCCACTTCTTAAAACAGTCACAGCCTTTAGTTTTTCATGAGTTGTTTGAGCACAACTTGAATCTCCCCTTGAAGTTGAGGATGGCACCGCCTGAGTAGGCATGGGTGCCTTTCCTGTTTTGATGGTTTGAAGTTCTTGTTTTAGGGAAGAGACTTCTGAGTTCATCCTCTCCATTTGTTTGCACAGTTGTTCTAGTAGGATTTGTGGAACAGTTTGGGTTGGTGCTTGAGTAGGTTGGTTTATCCCAGGGGGATATTTTGGAGGTGGGATGGTTTGTTGAAAATGGACTGGTGGTTGTTGGTATTGGATAGGTTGGGTTTGAAACTGATTATGGGTTTGGTAGTTCTGTTGAGGGTAAGGATTTTGCCCTTGTGGTTGGCTATGTTGTTGGTTATCCTTCCATCGGAAGCCTGGGTGGTCATTTTACCTTGGATTGAAGGTGTTTTGGTATTGGGGCTTTTGAAAGTTTAGGGCATTAACTTCCGCTGGGGGTCCTCCTAGAAGAACATCCTTGATGGATGGAATGGTTGGGCAGTTGTCTATTTTATGGTCATGTTTGTCACAAATTGTGCAAACAAGGTCTACATTTTGGATTTCATGGACTTTCCTAAGGTCTATCTCTTCAACCTTCCTAGAGAGTGCTACGAGTTTATCCCTAAGGCTTTCCTCTTCTCTAAGTGTATGAATTCTAGTGGTTCTTTGTGGCTTTTCAGAATAAGGTGAAGTTCCCCAAGTTTGGTTTTGTTCAGCCAGACTTTCGAGATACTCGTAAGCATCATTTGGGGCCTTGTTTTTAAAGGTTCCATTACACATCATGTCAATGAACTGTTTGTTCCCCGGACCCAACCCTTCATAGAAAATTCTCACTTGTTCAGGTATGGAAAACCCATGGTGTGGAACCATGTTTAGGGTGTCTTTGAACCTCTCCCATGTTTCATAGAATGACTCTCCCTCTTTTTCAAAAAAGTTTTGGATGCTCTTTTTAAGTGCAATTGTTTTGTGATGAGGGAAGTATTTTTTGTAGAATTCTCTTTGCAGTTGGTCCCAAGAGTGGATTGATGCAGGTCTCAAGTTGTTTAGCCAATTTTTAGCTCGATCCTTTAATGAAAAAGGAAATAGCCTCATCTTAGCGGATTCTAGTTGATGTGGGGGACACATGGTTTCAACAATGTCGTTGAACTCTTTGACATGAAGGTATGGCATTTCTGACTCCATCCCATGAAAGGTTGGAAGGTGGTTTAGGACATGGGGTTTGAATATGTAGTTGGTGTCTCCTATGGAATTGTGTCTAATGCATGAGGGGGAATTGGTCCAAGCTGTAGTGAGGTAGTCTTTCATGGTTTGATCAACTACATTCCCTAAGTTTGGAGCTTCTTGGTTTTGGTTTCCCATTTGATTCCCCCCAGGGTTTACAATTTGATTTTGTGGATGACCCTCCATTGGACTTGTTTCAAGTTCTGACTTTGGGGTTTCAAGAATATTTGAATATGATTTAAACAATCCCTTAGGTGCACTTGACTCCCCTATCCTAGGACTTTCCACCCTAACTAGTCTGTTTGATAAATCGCGGGTGTAGGCGGACATGCGCCAAAAAAAATGAGAAAGGGACAAGATAAGAGATCTTGGGTGAGAGTAGAAGAATGGAGGTGAGGAAAGAAGTTTTTTTTTGGATCTAAGGTACTTACTTGGTCCCCGGCAACGGCGCCAAAATTTGGTTCACGCCCAAATTTACCCAAGAGAATAAGGGTAGAACGGTCCTTGTAGTGTAGCTTAGGTTGTCGATTCCACAGAGACCTAAGAAGATACCTAAGATACACAACCTAAGGGATGGATTTTTGGCTATGAAGTGGCCAACTTGGATTGATTTTGGATGGTTTTTAAAGATATATAAAAGATTTAAGTGGATTCAATTTAAAATAATGAGTTGATCCTAGGTTATCACTCGGGGTGGATTGGACGTATTTTCTTTTTAATGATTTCAATTTCTTAAATTTGAGATGGGTTCATTTAAGGAGATAAAACAACATCATCACTTACTGGTTTAATGCCTACACCCTCTAATACTAATCACCTATACACTTGAAGGATCAAATTTTTGAGCACTTCAAGGTAAAGGATCGTATTAGTACTTGAAGTGTGTGGCCTTAAATTCAACAAGGACGATGGAGTTTAAAAATCATCAAATAAAAATCCCAATTAAAGAAGTGATTATACATTAATTAGGTGATAAATAACATCCAATCCAGCCCCTTTCTACTCCCTTGGATCAACCCATAAGTGGTTTATCCCTCCATTGATCTCATGGTTTCAATGGAAGTGGAAAGTAGACTCATAAGGGAGGAAATGGAGAAGTAAAGAAAACAACAAAAATAAAATGATCACTCCACCGTTGTGTGAATAATTTCACAAGGGTTGGTGTTAATAAATTCACACCTTGATCCAACGGTATCAAAGTGATATTAAGAACAATAGAATAAGAGTAGAAGAAGAACTTTTATTAAGAAACTAAAGTGAATTGAACAACTTACATGTGAAAGACAAAATTGAGGCAACAAAAATGAAGCATAACATTACAATTGAACAAAGCATCCAAGATCCTCAACTCCTTCACCACCACTGCCTTAAATAGGCATTTTGGGAGCCTTGGGTCGAGACTTCAACAGTACAAGTCATCCCACTTGAGTATGGTAGGCCTAGGGTGGTGGAAAGTTTGTGGAATTTGGAATTTTCCACATTTGACCCGAGGTGGCAGCCAGATTTCATCCACCGAACAGACGCATTTGGATGACCTTCTAGATGGACGAATCAGGGTGGTCCATAGAAGAAGAAAATGGATCTCGGGATGTCCTCTAACCTCCTGTAAAATTTGGGCCCATTTGGAGTTTTTTATGCAGAGATATGATCAAATTGGTGGACTGTTTTTCTGGGCCTCAGAATCTGGCCTAGAATTTTATCTCTAACTTGGGCCGCCTAAATGAGAAACATGGAGGCCGAATTAGCCTTAACTCATGAAGAGTTATTTGTTCCTGTTCATGTCTTCTAGCAGCCCACGAAAGTTGGGATTAATTGGGACTGTATGTTGGGCCCCACAGTCTCATCAGTGGGATGGTGTCCAATCTGCCTTCTCCAGAATTGCTTCCTTTCATTGCCAAATATCTCCATCATCCTCCATGAATTCTCCATTGATCCCTGAATCAAACATGTTCATATTTAAGTGTAGATCAATTTCCAAAAATATAAAATTAAAATATGTAAAATTAAATTCCTTAAAATCAGATGAATCATTGGGTACTTTAAATGATGTTCAAAAATGTACCACATAATAGTGCATTTTAAGAAGGTATTACAATCATAATGTGAAATGGTGTTCAAAGTTTAAAATGCACTAAAATGGTGTTTATGAATAACAAAGAACATGAAAATTATGTATATTAACAATTAATATTAGCCTCATTTAGTGGCTAATCAATTCCCAATAACTATCCCCCGCCCAACCATGAGAGGATATTTCTCATAATTTAAAAAAAGATCTTGTTCAATACAGTGGTGGAGGACAAAACCTGGGTGTTAAAAACAATCATCAAAATAAGAACAATATACCGTAAAATCATCCATAAATACTTCCATAAAACTCTCAATGTAATCTAAAAAAATACTCAACATACATCACTGAAGAGTACCATGATCATTACATATATAACAACCCTGCTTTTTATTACACAATTAAACATAATTTATTACATAAACTTCACTTAATACAACATATAAGATCAAGAGGTCTAGTGTATTTGGGTCTTAGGATTATTACATAATAAATTAAAACATGAAATACAATATCTTTATTGAAAACTTCTTTTACATGACCACTACATTCACTCGTACTTAGCATTGCATGGGATAACCTGAGGACATGCATAAGAAAAGGGTGAGCTATAAAGCCCAGTAAGGGAATAATCATGGAATAACATGAGGAATACAATAAATGTTAGAAAATAGGCATATCAATAGAGAAAAATAGAAGTATAAAAATAAAGGCATGATAAATCATGATAATCATAACATGGAAATGTGGAAACAACACTTAACATGGAATTAGCATGAGCCAAGGCTCATTGCACATGCAGCATGAGTAAATCCTCATTGCACATGAATCACGAGTAAAACCTCATTTCACTTGAATTATCATGAGTCAACTCCCATTACACATGACGTATCATGATACTATACTTTACCCATTGCATTGGAGCGCTATAAGGGTGTACCCTTCTTAAACATTTCATTTCATGCATAAGTGTTCCACATGGATCATATAACATGGATTCATAAAACATCATCATTTATTCCAAGATAAAGGAATTTGGAATTCATACATGAAAATTTATAATCAATATGTAATTGTGAATAAAGTTGAATAACCTTTATGGAGAAATGGGCATGGTATTCACTACACAATGGCATTGGCTTGGAAAATCGGTGCAATTTCGGCAGCGTAACGACGTGACGTAAGAATTCATAAAAATTGTTGATGATAGATAAAGGGGTTTATGATCATATTTAAAAGACATGGAAAGTAAGGGGGTCATATAGATACATGTCCCAACAAATTTAATGGAAATTAGATTCATGATACAAAATAATTGCTTGAATTCAAATAAGGAGAGAGAAATTCCTTTTGAAATTTCAGCATAGTAACGGGTGTACATGGGAGGATTTTAATGAGAGATAAATGGGTCTCCCATCATTCCAACATAAAGAGTTCAGTATGGAGGAGGCTAGAAACCATACCCAAACATTTATAATTGAAATTAAAAGGGCCTAACAATATTAAGAAAGTTGGACAAAAATGAGGAAGGAAGAAAAACCCTTACTTGGAAGTGTGCTTCCAAAGGCTTGAGAGAGGCTTGAGAGAGGCTTCTTGGGAGCTTAGGGCACCTTGGGAGGATTCTAGAGAAAGTATGGCAGAGTTTGGAAGGACTCCAAAGGCTTTGAGTGAGGAAGAAGTAGGAGATTGGGTGGGTTTATATAGGAAAGGTGAGAGAATTCTTTATTATTTAGGTTTGGGACACCTCACATTAAACTAATCCAAACCACAAACCATGACATGGTTTTTGCCCATGGTTTTTGGAAAAGGTAATTTTAAAACAATATTTTATAAGGTCAAAGTCCAAAATTCTTAAAATAATGGGGTTGCTTATGTGGAGGTGAGTCACGCTCCCAAGGAAATCAATTTAAAAAGACAAGATGTTTAATAAGTCTTGAAGGGTCCATTAATGCTTTGTAAAATAAGTCAAACAAACCCAAAATTACATTATTTTAATGGTAAAACATATATTGGCCGAAAATAAGGCTTATATTATTTTATTACATCACTATTTGGTCATTATGATGTCATAAAACACATTATATATTTAAACGGTATTTAATTTTTACCCAAAAATTTGATTGTCTCAAAAAATTATGAAAAATTCACCGTTAGATAATTTCGACATCCGGATTGTAGAAATAATATTCATTTTATCTAAATAATTTTCTAAATATGTTAATTTTCACTTTTTATATAAAAACCAACATTTATCAAAAATTCATGGGTTTGGACACAAATGGATTTCAACCCTTAATAAAAATTAAAATTGCATTCATAAAATTATTCAATAATTTATATTTAATAAAAATTAATTTAATAATAATAATAATTTATTAAAATATTATTTAATTCAAAAATCCATTAATTCATCAAAATAGATTTCTTAGTTGAACATTAACTAAAAATACTATTTGTGCTTTAAAAACTATTTACAAAGTAACAATAATAAAATGAAAGTATATTTATTATTATATAAAAAAATAATGTACATAACCATAGTACTAGGTTCTTGTTACATGACCCCTTATAACACCCGCATAAGACCGAAGAGTAAGGTGTGTGATGGTGACAGACTCTTGGGGTGGCTCGGTTAACATTGCTCAGGTGGTAATCTCTATCAACTTCCACTTCTCTCGTAGATGGTCTCGCTCAAGATTAACATATTCAATCTCAGCTTGGGATTGGTCAAGAGCAATGCCCAATGAGGCCAACTTCTTTCTAAGCTCTGACAAATGGGCTTCATATGGGGCACGTCTACTTGATGAGAGAATTTCTTTGTCTGAGTAAATTTGATTTGTTAAATCTCTATATTTATATTAATCATGTGATCATTGTTCAATGGCTATATTTGTAACGGTAACAATTCTTAACATAAAACCAAAGAAGTTGACATTTTATATAAACATTTTACATTAAGATTCATTTAATTAGATCAAGAGGGATTTCCATTAATGAATGTTTGGGTCATTACAATCTTCCCCCCTTAAGAAATTTCATCCTCGAAATTTCCTTTTCCCACACTAAAACAGATGTGGGTAACTCTGTTTCATCATTTACTATGATTCCCACGTTGCTTCTTCAAACTTGTAGTTTCGCCACAACACCTTAACAAGGGGTATTGTATTATTTCATAGAACTTTTTATCTATGATCTAAGATCTTCACTGGTTGCTCCTCATAAGAAAGATCATCCTCTAACTATACCACCTCTGAAGAGATTAATGTGAAGGGTCTGGTATGTACTTCCTTAAGAGGGATACATGAAAGACATCATGTACTTTGGACACTATAGGTGGAAGTGCTATTTGATAGGCCATAGTCCCGACACGATCAAGAATATTGAATGGGCCGATGTACCTTGTACTTAACTTCCCTTTATTTCCAAACCTCATGAACTTCTTCCAAGGAGATATGCATATAAATACCATGTCTCCAACTTGAAACTCATGGTTTCTTCTATGGTTATCTAAATAACTCTTTTTTCGACTCTGGGATGCCTTGTTATGCAGTTGAATGGTTTTCACCTTCTCCACCATTTCTTTAACCATTTTTGGTCCAAGCAGCTTACGCTCACTGACCTCATCCCAACATAACGGTGTTCTACACCTTTTCCCATAAAGGGCTTCATATGGTGTCATTTGGATGCTCGAGTGGAAACCGTTATTATAAGAGAACTCAACCAGAGGAATATGTTGATCCCATCCCCCTTTAAATTCTATTGATCATGCTCTCAACATGTCCTAAAGTGTTTGAATAGTCCGCTCGGATTGGCCATCAGTTTGAGGATGATAGGTCGTACTGAAGTTCAGTTTAGTATTCAAAGCATGTTGAAGACTCTTCCAAAACATAGAGGTGAATCTTGGATCTCGATCAGACACAATAGATAGTGGTAATCCATGAAGCCTTACCACTTCCCTATTATATATCTGTTCCAGTTTATCCAATGATAAATCCTCCTGAATTGAAATGAAGTGCGCTTCCTTTGTAAGACGGTCCACAACAACCCAAATTGCATTGTTGCCTTCGGATGTATTCAGAAGTCTAGTGACAGAGTCCATGGTGATGTTCTCCCATTTCCATTCTGGTATGGGCAATGATTGTATCATCCCCTTAGACTTCTTCCTCTATGACTTTACTTGCTGACACACCAGGCACTTTGATGTATATTCAGCAATCTCCTTATTCATATTATCCCACCAATAATGCTCTCAGAGATCTCGATACATCTTTTTGTTTCCTGGGTTAATAGAGAAATTTTAACTATGTGCATCATCCAAAAGTTCCTTATTTAGCTCCGGACTAGATGGAACACATAGTCATTTCCCAAATCTCACAATTCCCTCTTCATTAACATTAAACTCTAAGGGTTTCCCTTTTCCGATAGCTTCCACTTTTTCCTGAATTCCCACATCATCCTTTTGAGCATCCTTTAACCTTTCCAAAAGTGATGGTTGAGCAATAATTTGTGAAAGTATTGATGATGTTCCCTTCTTTATGATTCCCATTTTCATATTCATCAAGTCTAAGAAGATTGGATCCTTTTCAATTATCATCAATGATAGAATCTCTAGGTCCTTTCTACTTAGGGCATCCACCACCTTGTTCGCTTTCCCAGGGTGTTAATGGATTGATCAGTCATAGTATTTGATCAGCTCTAACCATATTCGTTGGCTTATGTTCAACTCTTTATGTTTTAATAAATACTTGAGGATTTTGTGGTCCGTACATATTTCAAACTTCTCCCCAAAGAGATAATGCCGCCAAATTTTCAAATCAAAGATCACTACAGCCAACTCTAGTTCATGTGTTGGATAGTTCTATTCATGAACTTTCAATTTCCTTGAAGAATAGGCAATAAATTTGTCATTTTTCATCAACACACATCCCAGGCCCTTCTTCGAATAATCATTGAATACCACAAAAAGTTATCCACTTGTGGGTAATGTGAGCACAGGTGCAGTGATAAGCCTCTTTTTCAACTCCTTGAAGATTTCTTTACATTCATCACTCCAAGAAAACTTTACTCCCTTCCGAGTTATCTTGTTAAGAGGGTTGGACAATCATGAGAAATTTCTCACAAATCGTCGATAATATCTAGCTAACCCCAAGAAGCTACAGATATCTGTTACCGATGTTGGCATTGGTCATCGCTCAATTGCGTCTGTATTGGAGGGATCCATAGATATCCCATTAATTTTGATGATATAGCCCAAGAATGAGACCTCCTTCAACCTGAAATCACACTTTATGTACTTTTCATAGAGCTTCTCCTTCTGTAAGGTCTCTATTATAGTTATTAGATACTCCTCATGATCCTCCTTGGTTTTGGAGTATATCATAATATCATCTATAAAGACTACCACAAATTTCTCAAGGTAATCTCTAAAGACTCTATTCATAATGTCCATAAAGATTGATGGGGCATTAGTGAGTCCGAAAGGCATTACTATGAATTCATAGTGCATGTATCTTGTACGAAAAGCAGTCTTGGGGATATCTTCCCTCTCCATCCTTACTTGATAATATCCCGACCGCAAATCCACCTTGGAGAAGTATTGTGCTCCATGCAGCTGATCGAACAAGCCATCTATTCATGGGAGAGGATACTTGTTCTTTATCGTGATTTTGTTAAGCTCATGATAATCAATGAAAAGTTGCATTGACCTATCTTTCTTATTGAAGAAGATGATTGGTGCACCCCATGGTGAAGCACTTGGGCGTATAAACCCTTTATCCAGATTATCATGTAGTTGTTTCTTCAGCTCCTCAAGATCCACAATAGCCATTCTATATGGAGTCTTGGATATTGGAAATGCCCCGGGTATAAGATCAATTGATAATTCAACATATCTTCTAAGAGGAAGACCAGGAAATTCCTTGGGAAATACTTCATAGAATTCTCTCGCAATAGGCATGTCTTCAAGGATGGTTTCTTCCTTGGACTCAATAATCTGAGCTAGATATACGTTCTCATAGGGCAGTAATATCCATGCTTGAGATGATGGAGCTAAAGAAGGTTCATCTTCATCCTTGCACTTGTAAAGAATCAGGGGTTGATTCTCCACATGGAGAGTGATTTCCCTCTCATGACAATTTATGTTGGCTCTATATAAGGAAAGTCAATCCATGCCAAGAATTGTATCAAATTCCACTAGAGGGAGTGTGATGAGGTTCTATGGGAAGTTAAATCCACATATTATGATAGTATATGAGTTATATTCATGGGATTCAATGATTTCCACATTTTTCGTACTCACCGACATCTTCACTTCCATGATTTGTGGTGGTTCTGGGATTTTTCTACTAAACTTTCGAGATATAAAAGAATGAATTGAACCTGAATCAAAAAGTGTGTTTTCTATTCTTGAATGAATAACTAGAATACCTGTCACCACTTCATTTTCAGGGTTCACTTCGGCAGTAGTGATGGAAAAAGTTCTCCCTTGCTGCCTTGGAGGTTGTTGGTTGCCTCCGAAAACCCTTGTCTTAGGGCACTGATTTGAAAGATTCCCTGGTTCTTTGCAGTTGTATCAATGAACCACGTGTTGAGGTTCAAACGGAGCGTTCCTATCCTTTTTCACAGTTGTGGGTCTTTCTTGCTGATAGTTGACAGCTAGGTTCCCTTTTCTTCTACACCTAAAGCATTTCCTCGTCCCCTTTAGGAAATTTTTGGGGTTCTTCTTTCCGCACCTTTGGAAAGTGGGGTGCTGGATCTTCTTAGCACCATTGGATTTATCCATTAGACTGCCATTATTGAATTCCACCTTACACTTCTTATCCCTATGATACCCATGAGATTCTATGATCTCCATTTCAACCTTGAGGGCACATCGGACAATTTCCTCATAGCTGTCGAAGTCACAGATCACCAACGCTTTCCGCAGGCTAGGTTTCAACCCACCAAAGAAGCGGGAAACCTCGAATTTGGGGGTAACGACAAATCTGGAAGCATATCTTGCAAGCCTTGTGAAGTTTTCCTCATACTCTCTAACATATTTTTCATCTTTCTACTTCAGGGAAAGGAAGTCCCTTTCCATCTTAAGTCAGAGGGTGCGTGGAAAATATTTATCGAAAAACATCTTCTAGAAATCCTTCCATTCTAACACCTCGCTCTCCTCCTCAGGCTTCGTATTTTTGATCAACGTCCACCATTAATCAGCTTCACCCTCCATATGATAAGCATCTAGAAGAACCTTCTCTTGTTCATAATATTAAAGGATGGAGAATATCTTTTCAATGGAGTTGATCCATTGTTCAGCGATTGAGGGATCAGATGATCCATTAAAAGTAGGAGGCCTTTGTCTCATGAAGCTCTCGATAGAGACTTTTTCTTTCTTAGGGTGGTTGAACGTTCCTCTTGAAACATGTTTCTATTCAAATCTTGAGTTATCTAAGAGAGAATCGTGACAAATTTTGTGATTCCCTCTCCCATTGGATTGGGCATCTCATTAGTACAGTCATCACATTGATCTTCACATCGGTTGTTAGCCCGAGTCCTCCTATTACTGGCCATTGGCTGGAATAAAAGGAAATTTAGGTGTAACACATAAAGATTAATCCAAATACAAAAGATGATGACTTATAAATAACTTTTATTTTTTTAACTTATGAATCTATCGGCTTCAATCTATGTTATCCATGATCTACTTTCTAACATATATTCTTAGGGGTATTTTTATTAATTCCCTTAATAAGGGTTCATACTAAGCTTGTGAATTTACCAAAGCATATCCCCTGGGAGTGTCGTAACCAAGAGTGAAATAAGGCCCTTTTTCATGTAACAGGATACCTCGGGTCAAGCTCGAAACACTTTGTCGGGGTTTTCACCCCTAGGTACATATGTGCCAGAGCCGCCTCAACCAACTCGTATCCAAATAGGGATATATTTTCTTGATAAAACACTTACTCAATACTCACCAAAACTTAGGGATGTTTTTATTATACTTAGTCTTGTCTATAAGGCTTTACTAGGGTTTTCTAATCCTAATCCCAAAAATAACTAAACTTATCCTCTGATACCAACTATGATAGCCCTGGTCTTTTTTTACACAATTAAACATAATTTATTACATAAAATTCACTTGATACAACATAGAAGATCGAGAGGTCTAGTGTCTTTGGGGCCTAGGATCATTACATAACAATGTAAGACATGAAATACAACATCTTTATTGAAAAAATCCTTTACATGACCACTACATTCCCTCGTACTTATCATTGCATGGGATAACCTGAGGACATGCATATGAAAAGGATGAGCTATAAAGCCCAGTAAGGGAATAATCATGGAATAACATGAGGAATACAATACATGTTAGACAATAGGCATATCAATAGAGCACAATAGAATCATAAACATAAAGTCATGATAAATCATGATAATCATAACATGGAAATGTGGCAACAACACTTAACATGGAATTAGAATGAGCCAAGGCTCATTGCACATGGAGCATGAGTAAATCCTCATTGCACATGAAGCAAGAGTAAAACCTCCTTAAACTTGAATTAGCATGAGTCAACACCCATTTCACATGACATATCATGCTACTATACTTTACCCAATGCATTATAGAACTATAAAGGTGCACCCTTCTTAAACATTTCATTTCATGCATAAGTGTGCCACATGGATCATATAACATGGATTCATAAAACATCATCATTTATTCCATGATAATGGAATATGGAATTCATACATGAAACTTTATAATCAATAAGTAAATGTGCATAAAGTTGAATACCCTTGATAGAGAAATGGGCATGGTATTCACTATACAATGGCATTGACTTGGAAAATCGGTGCAATTTCGGTAGCGTAACGGCGTGATGTAAGAATTCATAAAAATGGTTGATGAGAGAGAAAGGGGTGTCTCATCATATTTACATGAAATGGATAGTAAGGGTTCATGGAGATACTTTTCCCAACAAATGTAATAGAAATTAGATTCATGATACAAAATAATTGCTTGAATGTAAATGAGGAGAGAGAAATTCCTTTCGAAATTTCGACATAGTAACGGGTGTACATGGGAGGATTTTAATGAGAGAGAAAGGGGTATATCATCATTCCAACATAAATATGGTAGTATGGGGAGGTGTGAAACCATACCCCAACATTTATAATTGAAATTAAAATGGCATAACAAAATTAAGAAAATTGGACAAAAATGAGAAAGGAAGAAAAACATTTACATGGAAGTGTGATTCCAAAGGCTTGAGAGAGGCTTAAGAGAGGCTTATTGGGAGCTTGGGGCACCTTGAGGGAATTCTTTATTATTTAGGTTTGGTACACCTCACATTAAAATAATCCAAACCAAAAACCATCCCATGGTTTTTTCCCATGGTTTTTGGAAAAGGGAAGTGTAAAACAATATTTTATAATTACAAAGTCCAAACTTCTTAAAATAATTGGGTTTCTTATGTGGAGGTGAGTCACGCTCCCAAGGAAATCAATTTAAAAAGACAAGATGTTTAATAAGTCTTTAAGGGTCCATTAATGCTTTATAAAATAAGTCAAACAAACCCAAAATCACATTATTTTAATGGTAAAACATATATTGGCCAAACATAAGGATTATAGTATTTTATTACATCACTATTGGGTCATTATGATGTCATAAAACACATTATATATTTAAACGGTATTTAATTTTTACCCAAAAATTTGGCTTTCTCGGAAAATTATGAAAAATTCACATTGGATAATTTTGACTTCCTGATTCCAGAAATAATATTCATTTTATCTAAATAATTTTCTAAATATGTTAATTTTTACTTTAAAAATAAAAACCGACATTTATTGAAAATTCATGGGTTTTGACAAAAATGGCTTTCAAACCTTAATAAAAATTAAAATTGCATTCATAAAATTATACGAAAATTTATATTTAATAAAAATTAATTTAATAATAATAATAATATTTTATTAAAATATTATTTAATTCAAAAATCCATTAATTCATCAAAATAGATTTCTTAGTTGAACATTAACTAAAAATACTATTTGTGCTTTAAAAACTATTTACAAAGTAACAATAATAAAATTAAAGTATATTCATTATTATATAAAAAAATAATGTACATAACCATGGTACTAGGTTCTTGTTACATAACCCTTTATAACACCCACATAAGACCTAAGAGTAAGGTGTGCGATGGTGACAGACTCTTGGGGTGGCTCGGATAACATTGTTCGGGTGGTAATCTCTATCAAATTCCACTTCTCTCATAGGCAGTCTCGCTCAAGCTTAACATATTCAAGCTCAGCTTGGGCTTGTTCAAGAGTGAAGCCCAATGACACCACCTCCTTTCTAGGCTCTGAAAAATGGGATTCGTATGGGGCACGTCTACTTGATTAGGCCATTACTTCCTTTGTCTGAGTAAATTGGATTTGTTAAAACCCTATATTTATACTAATCATGTGATCACTGTTCAACAGCTATATTATTAACGGTCACAATTCTTAACATAAAACCAAAGAATTTGACATTTTATATAAACTTTTTACATAAAGAGACATTTAATTAGATCAAGAGGGATTTTCATTAATGAAAGTTTGGGTCGTTACAACATAGACCAAAAGGCATTCTTCTGTATGAAAATGTGCCAAATGGGAAGGTAAATGTTTTCTTTTCTTGATACTCAGGGGCTATATGGATTTTTAAATAATCCAAATAGCCTTCAAGGAAACAATAATAGGAATTACCGACCAATCATTATAAAATTTTTTCAATCAAAGTTAGAGGAAAGTGGTCCTTCCGCATGGATTGATTCAATCGACAGTAGTCAATACAGACTCGCCAACTGTTTTGCACATGTGTTGGAACCAATTCATTCCTTTAATTTGACACAACTATTATTCCTATTCTTTTAGGCACAATCTTCACTCAGATAACCCATTTACTATCAGATATAAGATAAATGATCCATGCAACAAGTAATTTACTGACATTTAATTTTACCACTTCAAGGAGAGTGGGATTCAACTGGCGTTGAGATTGTCTTATGGGATTAGCCTCATCATCCAAAAGTATATGGTGCATACAAATAGATGGGATAATCCTGGTAATATCATCCAATGTCCATCCTATTTCCTATTCACACTCTCTCAAAAGGTTGAACAATTTTGATTCTTGTTGTGGAGAGAGGTTATTGGCAATAATGGCGGGAAATTGGTCAATACCCTCAAGATATGCATATTTTAAATTAGAAGGAAGTTGTTTAAGTTCCAACATCGATGGTTTTTGTATTTAGGGAGGTTGTTTAGGGGGATTGAGTTTCATGAAACTATCTATCTACTCATGTTTATTCTCTAAGGATAGAGAATCTATTGAAATTATATTTGCAGAATCATTGACGGTCATGGGTACCTCATAATGAATACACTCATCAATTAAAGAAAAAAATTTAAACATTTCAGAACCCACACAACACTCAAAACATGAATCAAAACTCAAATCATCCATGGTTGAAGAAGGGGAAATGAATCAGAGTATGGGTTTCGGAGAGAATTTTGTGTGTGTGAATTGTTTGAGAGAACTTCCATCGAATATACAGGAAGAGTGGAGTGCTCTTCAATGGGGTGTTTCATAGCCTCAAGGATGTTAAAACAAACCTTTTCTCCTCCAAACTCCATGTACTATGTACCATTGTGAATGTTGATGATCATATTTGATTTTTTGAGGAATGGATTCCCAATTATGATCGGAGCATGTCCTTGGGTTCGGGTATCTTCCATATAAAGAATGTAGAAATCGGCGAGGAAGATTAGATTCTTTACTCTTACAAGGAAATCCTCAATCACTCATGTTGGATGCATAGTACTCTTTTTTTCAAGTTTCAAAACAATTACTATTGGTTGAAGATCTCCAACCTATAGATAAGTAAAAAAATATTGAGTCATTACATTAATGGAAGAACCTAAATTTAGCACAGCATCAGAAAATAAGGTCTCCTCTATGGTACACAGTATTGTGAATGTTCCCGAATCCTTGGATTTGGTTGGAATTTCTGGTTAAATCAAGGCTGATACATTCCTTTACAAGTTGAATATCTCATTCTCCTTTAGCCTCCTTCTATAGGTGCAAAGATCTTTAATAAATTTGGCATATTGATGGATTTGTTTAACTACATCCAATAGAGGAATGTTAACTTGAACCTTTTTAAATGTATCCATTATTTATTTATCAATCTCATTATCAAAATTCTTCTTAGATTTAGATATTATTTGGGGTAAAGTAAGAGGAATGGATTGTTCATTTGAATCATCAATAATAATATGATTACCCTTTTTGTCTTGTTTTTCTTTACTTGAAATTTTTGAGGGTTGGGAAAGAGAGTTTTCAAGAGGGGGAAATACCTATTGTGCAGAATCATTAGAAAGAGAGAATTATTTACCACTATGAAGTGTATTTTCACATACATTACCTTTGTCCTTCAGATTTAAAATGGTCTGGGATGGTATTTGTCCAGAACCTTGCATCTTAAGCTCACTGATGGTGTTTCCCAATTGCCCCACTTGAGTTCATAGGTCTTGAATTTATGATTGTGTGGTCTGTTGGAACTGGAGGTTCTGGGTTTCCACTTGCCACACCATATCCTCGAGGCTTGGTTAAAATTTAGGAGGAGGAGGATGATGATTGTTTTGAGAAGTTGAAGGATAATAAGGTTGAATACCTTGGCCTTGTTGATACCAATTCGGCTTGGGGTAGCATGAGTTTCCTCCCTGTTAGTACTAGGGTTGTGCTTGCCACTCAGGGTTTGTATGTGGCCTGAATTTTTCTTAATTAAAGAGAGGTGCTTGTTGGAATGGACACCCTAGGAACACAGTTGCGCAAGACTCAGTTGAATCATGAAGTTGTGGGCACCGGTCATAAAAATGATTATTGTCATAACAATTACCACAATATAATGGAACATGAGGAGATTTTGAGTTACCTTGTGCTTGAGATAATTGCCTTAAAAGGGTATGCATATCATCAAGCTTGTTATCTGCCTTTTGTTTTAGAGAGGAATGGCTTACCTCATGAACTCCCCGGGTTGGTGCAATGGCTCATGTACCAAATTGGTGTGCATTTTTATCCATATTGGCTATTAAGTCACGAGCAGTGGAAGGAGTTTTATCAAACAAGGCACCACCAGCAACAACATCAATCATTACACTATCCATGGGGATAATTCACTCATTGAATTATTAGATTAGTAGTTGTTCACTAATCTGGTGGTGGGGGAATCTTGAGAAAAGTCTTTTGAATCTCTCCTAGTATTCCTGAAGGGCCTCTCCTTATGATTTCCTAATTCCACAAATTTCTTTCCTAATTGATGAAGTTTGGGAGGTAGGGAAGAATTTCTCTAAAAAGAGTCTTTTTAGGTCATTTCATCCCCCAATTGTGGTAGGAAAATAGTATATCCAATCTTTGGCTACACCATCAAGGGAGAAAGGTAAGACCCTAAACTTAATTAAGTCCTCAGAGACATTTTGGGGTTTCATGGTGGAGAACACTATGTGAAACTCATTAAGGTGTTTATGAGGGTACTCACCAGGAAGACCATGGAATTTGGGAAGCAGGTGGATGAGGCCTGATCTCAGATCAATGTTGGCTACTTTCTCGGGGTATTGGATGTACGTAGGTTGGTACTCCACATTAGGGGTGGTCGGTTCTTTTAAAGTTTGATTATTTACAGCCATGTTTTTGGGATTTAATTTGGTTAAATTTTTGATTAGTTTATGACCACTTGAGGTTACACAAGGGATTTCTTAGTGTTAATTTATTGACCTTCTCTATATTCCTTGATTTTTGTGTGAAGTGTCTTTTCAATTTCAGGGTCTATTTCAAACAGTTTTTCTTTTCCTGATCAAGTCATGCAAATAAATTGTGAATTTTGTTTGTTTTTTGTTTTTTTTATTTGAGATGGATAAAAAAAGAACATAAGAAGTTTTAAATAAGAATAAAATATTATACTATAGAATTAGAGATATAGAGAGAGATAAAAAAATATAGAGAGAGAAAACACACAAAAATAAACAAAAATAAAGACAAAAATCCAAAACAAAAACAATCAAATGGGGGTGGGGTATTCAAAGGAGTATTAATTAAGAAGTAAAATAAATAAATAAAAGGAAATAAAGAAAAAAAATCTTGTATCCCTGTAAAAGGTTCCAAAATTTGGTCGCATTGTCGAGCGTGTCAAATCATATGTTTATTTTTAACTAGAATTTATGCAGCATAGCAGCAACCCAAGGTCATCTCTCGACGGGGCCTTAGATCATTAATTAAAAAATAATGTTCTGATTATGAAAATAAAAGAGGAATGGGGATTTATAAATGTGACGCCCCAGGTTTTATGAACTGGTTTATGTAAGAAGTGTTATGCCTTTATTAATGCCTCTTGTTTTTTTTTTTTGCTAATAAGGAATTTGAAATGAAATAAAACATAGAAAATAAGGTAAACTGACATTTATTAAAACATTACTTTACAAAGAGACCCAACTAGTTGAGTGTACCATGCACAAGACCTAACACGGCCACCGCAAGACTACAAAGGACCACAACACGGGCAATCGGATAGTCGTCATCTTCAGGGTCCATCAGCGTGAAAAGTATAATCGCCAGGGCCACGGCACACATGCTCAACGCCAATGGTATGAGGAGAGCCATCCTTCCTATTCAAGTGTTCTGTTTTAAGAGGTACCCCACACCCCTGTATTTATATTAGTTCTTTGAGTTATGACCGTTATGTTTATATATCCGTTGGGTTTTCAAAAACGACCGTTGTGTTCCCACTAATAAAATTTACTTTAAAAGAGAACTCGATTTTATTCCCTCATAACCTTATTCTTAAAAACGTTCTTTCATAGAAGATTCTTCGTTTTTATTCTTAAAAGTAAATTTCCTCCTTTTTACAAAATCCCGATGAATACCTAGGTAGTTGGAAACTTGGTTTTATATGTTTAGAGGGAATTAGTAATAATTATATCTTTTTATCTCTTAAATTATGAAAAATTTTGGGAAAAATTTTGGTCTTTAAAAGAATTTTAGAAAACAAATAGTAGAGTATTTTAAAAATACTAATGATTTTATTAGTATTGTATAAAAGGTATATCTTTTAAAAATTTAGATCAAGAGTTAAAATATTTTATCTAAACTTGAAATTGGTTCTAACATTTTGAGTTAAAACTGTTTGTTTTACTAAATTCCTAAATTTCACTATATTTTGAGCTAAGTATATAATAAAACTAATTTCTTATAAAAAATGGAGTGGGTCCCGGCCAGCCAAGGGCATCCTCAGGGGACAAGCCCTCAGGCCAAGGCCGAGACCCCATAGGGACCCGAGGTACCGCCATTGGGCTCCCCAGGTGTGTGCGTGCGCGTTTCGGGAGCCAGCCAGGCTGGAGCTCGGCAGGGCCGTGCATAGGTTACCCCTTGTCGTGTGCGGGCCCGTGTATAAGGCCGCGGCTCGCGCTGCGTGACAGTGGGCCAAGGCCCACGGGGGTGGGGAGGGACCCGTGTATAAGGTCCCGTGTGCGTGTGTGTTGTGCTATTGCACCGCTACCCGTACGTCTTGATATTTATACCGCGCCTCAAAACCTTTCGGTTTCGATGTGGGACGCGCTCCGTGCGACCAGAGCCATCCGATCGACTTCCGCGTCGATCTCAGCCATCCAGCCTGTTTTTAAACGCGATACCTCCCCCGCGTCTCCGAAGCCGCCCGATCTCTTCCGAGATTTGATCTCGACCCTCCGATTCCTCTTAAGCGATCATCACATCTCCTCGCCCCAACCGTTCGATCGCACCAAGGACGAATCGGCGTCGTCCGTTTCTTTTCGCGACAAGCAGACCGTGCCTCCCCCCGTCTTCTTCCTAGCACCGCGGCCCTGCGCCTGTAGACCTGCACCAAGGATGCCAGGCCCCTCCCTCCCTCGCACTACTCCTTGACTTCCGAGCACACCCCCTCCTAGGTCCTTGTTCTCCCGTCTTCCCCACGTCGGCCTACACCTGGGTCGGGACACCAACAAGGCACCGAGGCCATTATAAAACCCCCTTGCTTCGTTGAAGCCCGAGGCAGCCCCTTCCTCTCATCCTCCTCCTTCTCCACGGACACCCAGCAGCAGGCTCCGAGCTTCCTCCTCAAGCACAGTAAGGGTTTTCTTTCATTCTTGAAACGTTTCGGAACAACCTCCATTTTATATACTCACGGTGTATATATATATATATAGTTTATATATATGTATATACTTAAATATAACCCTCTCGGGTTGCTTTGCCTTCAAAGATCTTGGCCTTCGTAATTTTAATGGGTTGTTCCTACATGCTTATCTTCCTTTAAAAGGAACTTTCGGTTTAAACACAACTCATATTTACCTATATACACTCGATGTATAAATACCCCTCGGTTCTGCCTTCAAGAAGTCGGCCTTCGGGTTTCCAGTGGTTGTATATGAGAGGGTACGTATATACCTTGTCTTCCAGTTTTCTTTCGAAACCTGTATATACTGCTCACATGTGTACCGGTTATTATATATTGTGTATATACGGTTTCATATATATGTGAATGGTATATAAACTTTGTACAAGCACGTTTACAAATTTCCCAGGTTGTTTATTTTACGATTTTATATTTCGGTTTTCAAAAAAAAAATAACTAAATATATCTCAACCTCATTTTTAATGTATAGGGTATGTATATATATATATATAGTTCGTGAATGTTTTCTCCTAACCCGACCTGTATTGGCATCGATATTTAAATGAAATTTTTAGAAATATATTTGCAAACTATGCTCTTTTGGTTTAAGTGAAGTTATGTTTGTAAAACCTTTAGATACATTTATAACAAACCTTATATGAATTTAGTTTCAACCATGTAATTGAATTATGGTTGGAAACTTTAAGTTACCTAAGGAATTTAATAAACTTGTTTTTAATTGTGTAAAACCCATATATACACTTCGGGTATATATATATGTGCACGTGTGTATATACTTATAAGAATGTTTCCTTTTATAGCAGGACTTAAACTATTATTGGATGCTGGGATGATTTTATTAAGCTATGAATTGTGTGATTTCTAAACCAACATGTTTCTTTCTTTTTACACACAAATGGGCATGTCTTATTAAAAAGGCTCATCTAACATTGCCCTGTTGAATTTTTATGATAGAATATGTATTTTGGGTTCAAGGGCCCGTTTACCACCGTAATTGATTTCATGTGTTTTTCTTAAGATTTCCCCCTTTTTCCAGAGATTTATAATGACAAAGATTCATCATTTATTATATTGCTGTTTTATATGCCTTAGTGAAAAGGATGTTGTACTAAACTATGTATGTCATTAATTTGTCCTTGCCCCTTTTTTTTGTGAGAACTGTCACATCATGTAAAGTGTGTAATGATTCATTAATTATGTTAGTTATTATTTACATAATGCATTTTTATGACATATCACTAAATGGACTAAGAAATTGGATTACCCAAAGTGGTATGGGACACCTTGGGTAAAAATTAAAATGAATGAGATGTTCAAGGTGGTATGGGAAATCTTGAATTACATAACCATTTCAGTAAAGCATGAACGATGTGGCTCACATGATAATAATGGAAAATTTAAGGGTGTGCCCTGATAGCGCTCCAATGCATTGGGTAATGATGTAACCACTAGAGATTACAATTTTCACGATACCTTGGTGAATAACCTTGGTAATTTTCAAATGACACCTTGGGGATGGACCTTGGTGAAACGAAACGATTGTCAATATTTAATGTTGAGGCCACATAATTCAAGTCATATAACAAGTTTTTCCAAGATAAAGTTCATTCATGACTGATGCCTTTAAAGTTTGTATAAAGTTCATAATTCCCTAGTTTTAAGCTTGAAGCATGCCTAGTGTTATCACTTAATAGAATAGTAACCAGCATATGAACATTTGGTTGTTTCCTTGTGCGCAACTCTGATTATGCATTACTTTTAACTGTTTAAATTTATGCTCAAGTAAATCACATGTAGTACTTGTTTATAACAACCATTACCACACCTTCAAGAATTGACGTATTCGTTTCATGTTTTTATTGAAAACTTTGATTAAAGCATTATTATGTTTGGTGTGTTAAAATCTTCTTAGTGGATGTTCAAACTCTTTTAAAAGAATGTTTTCAAATGTTACAGTATTTTAAATTCTTTTTAAAACCCCCTTACTGAGTATTTCAATGCTCACCCTATGTTTTGGTTTAAAATTTTCAGGTGTCAACTTTTGTAAGATGGATGGTTTCAGAAGTTTCCGGTTTCCCATAACCCGAACCGCACACGATCCTCTATATGGAACATTATTTGTTGTTAACAAAGAGTAATTATTTTAAAGATAACACATCATGTTCAGAAGGCACCGACTCCTATGGTTATCCGGGGTCGGGGTCTCTACAGTTGGTATCAGAGGTTCGGTTTGGATAACTCTGGAAAGCCAGAAACTGAAACAAAAATATATATGTATATGTATTTCAATTTTATTAAAAACTGGGTTTTCTTAATTTTCAGATGGAAAATGAAGGCACAAATCTCTTATCTCTCCCCACCGAGGCCCTAGAGACCATTGTGTCTTTAGAAAGCCGTGAGGACTTTCTAAACTATGCCCATATCCGTATGACATGAAAATACCTTTACGATGTATCCAACTCACCTCGAGTGCTTAGTCTGCACCAAGGGTTGGGATTGGATTACCTCCTTATGATAATAACCCAATTTCCCTCCTATGTACGTCGAGGAAGTTGCTACGAGGGACTTTTCCGGATTTTCACGGCGGGTGAGAACTTCGGCACTATGCTTGATAACCCCTTTCAAGAAGCTGCTGCTGACGGAGACCTCCGAGCGGGCTACCTTTGTCAGATTTTAAACTATGGCTTCTGGGGTCAGTTGTTGGACTTTAGAAGGTTAGAAGACGAGTCCACCCGTTTGTCTTACAGACGACAAGTGTATGAAGATGTCTCTCAACTTCACGCCCCCCATGCTAGACTCATAAGACGTCATAGGTGTCCTCATGAGTTTTTCCCTGAATGCTCGTCCTGTGTTTGGTTCGAGGAGTTAGGGTGTTTTTCTTCTCTGTGTGGAGTTCGTTTAGTCAATTAGTAAGGGGAACTCGAGCACTAATAATAATGAACGTATGTTTATTGAAATGTTATCTTTCTCCTTTCCTTGTCCTTACTTTGTTTTTGTCCTTGTATGATTTTCAAGTAATGGAAATCCTGTCTTAAACCTTTCAGATGGAAGGACAAACCCACCTGTTATCTCTTCCCACCGAGATTTTGGAAATCATTGCGATCAAAACGTGTGAGGAAGAGTATGACCCCTTCGCAAATTTTCGAAGAACGTGCAATCAATGGTTTGAGATAACAAACGGTCCGGAGATTCTCCGCACCTGCCAGGGGAATGCCTCCATCTATTACCGCATTGGCTCTGCTCAGCTAGCCGGACGTGAACGACGAGGAAGTTACCACAAAGGGCTCCTTCTTTGTTTCACCCTAGGCCGAAACTTCACGGCCAGAGTGAAATTCCAGGAGGCTGCATTAGAGGGATATCTTTATGCAGCTTATATGCTCCAACTTCTCAGCTTTAGCCTGTTTGACCATATCTATGGCTTCGATATCCTCGACCGAGACATAATTCGGAAAGTTCTTCGTACATTGGTCTGCAAAGACATTTCAGAACTTTGTACGGTTCGAGCTTCCCTTTGGAGGCCTGAAAGCCCGGAACATAAGTGCTACCCCTCCTGTCTTAGGTGTGTGTGGATTAGGGAGCTGGAAGAAGTGAGATTCGCTACGGGGATCCCTCTAAATACACCTGTTGACCCTTTCCGTTGGTGGAGGTGGTAGGAACGTTTCTGAACCTTGTAGTGTCGTGAAATAAATTGCGAGGACGCAATTGTCTAAAGGGGGGGATAATGTGACGCCCCAGGTTTTATGAACTGGTTTATGTAAGAAGTGTTATGCCTTTATTAATGCCTCTTTTTTTTGTTTTGATAATAAGGAATTTGAAATGAAATAAAACATAGAAAATAAGGTAAACTGACATTTATTAAAACATTACTTTACAATGAGACCCAACTAGTTGAGTGTACCATGCACAAGACCTAACACGGCCACCGCAAGACTACAAAGGACCACAACACGGGCAATCGGATAGTCGTCATATTCAGGGTCCATCAGCGTGAAAATTATAATCGCCAGGGCCACGGCACACATGCTCAACGCCAATGGTATGAGGAGATCCATCCTTCCTGTTCAAGTGTTCTGTTTTAAGAGGTACCCCACACCCCTGTATTTATATTAGTTCTTTGAGTTATGACCATTATGTTTATATATCCGTTGGGTTTTCAAAAATGACCGTTGTGTTCCCACTAATAAAATTTACTTTAAAAGAGAACTCGGTTTTATTCCCTCATAACCTTATTCTTAAAAACGTTCTTTCATAGAAGATTCTTTGTTTTTATTCTTAAAAGTAAATTTCATTGTTTTTACAAAATCCCGATGAATACCTAGGTAGTTGGAAACTTGGTTTTATATGTTTAGAGGGAATTCGTAATAATTATATCTTTTTATCTCTTAAATTATGAAAAAATTTGGGAAAACTTTTGGTCTTTAAAAGAATTTTAGAAAACAAATAGTAGAGTATTTTAAAAATACTAATGATTTTATTAGTATTGTATAAAAGGTATATCTTTTAAAAATTTAGATCAAGAGTTAAAATATTTTATCTAAACTTGAAATTGGTTCTAACATTTTGATTTAAAACTGTTTGTTTTACTAAATTCCTACATTTCACTATATTTTGAGCTAAGTATATAATAAAACTAATTTCTTATAAAAAATGGAGTGGGTCCCGGCCAGCCAAGGGCATCCTCAGGGGACAAGCCCTCAGGCCAAGGCCGAGACCCCATAGGGACCCGAGGTACCGCCATCGGGCTCCCCAGGTGTGTGCGTGCGTGTTTCGGGAGCCAGCCAGGCTGGAGCTCGGCAGGGCCGTGCATAGGTTACCCCAGGTCGCGTACGGGACCGTGTATAAGGTCGCGGCTCGCGCTGCGTGACGGTGGGCCAAGGCCCGTGGGGGTGGGGAGGGACCCGTGTATAAGGTCCCGTGTGCGTGTGTGTTGTGATATTGCACCGCTACCCGTACGGCTTGATATTTATACCGCGCCTCAAAACCTTTCGGTTTTGATGTGGGACGCGCTCCGCGCGACCAGAGCCGTCCGATCGACTTCCGCGTCGATCTCAGCCGTCCAGCCTGTTTTTAAAAGCGATACCTCCCCCGCGTCTCCAAAGCCGCCCAATCACTTCTGAGATTTGATCTCGACCCTCCGATTCCTCTTAAGCGATCATCACATCTCCTCGCCCCAACCGTTCGATCGCACCAAGGACGAATCAGCGCCGTCCGTTTCTTTTCGTGCCAAGCAGACCGTGCCTCCCCCTGTCTTCTTCCTAGCACCGTGGCCCTGCGCCTGTAGACCTGCACCAAGGACGCCAGGCCCCTCCCTCCCTCGCACTACTCCTTGACTTCCGAGCACACCCCCTCCTAGGTCCCTGTTCTCCCGTCTTCCCCACGTCGGCCTACACCTGGGTCGGGACACCAACGAGGCACCGAGGCCATTATAAAACCCCCCTTCTTCGTTGAAGCCCGAGGCAGCCCCTTCCTCTCATCCTCCTCCTTCTCCACGGACACCCAGCAGCCGGCTCCGAGCTTCCTCCTCAAGCACAGTAAGGGTTTTCTTTCATTCTTGAAACGTTTCAGAACAACCTCCATTTTATATACTCACGGTGTATATATATATATATAGTTTATATATATGTATATACTTAAATATAACCCTCTCGGGTTGCTTTTCCTTCAAAGATCTTGGCCTTCGTAATTTTAATGGGTTGTTCCTGCATGCTTATCTTCCTTTAAAAGGAACTTTCGGTTTAAAAACAACTCATATTTACCTATATACACTCGATGTATAAATACCCCTCGGTTCTGCCTTCAAGAAGTCAGCCTTTGGGTTTCCAGTGGTTGTATATGAGAGGGTACGTATATACCTTGTCTTCCAGTTTTCTTTGGAAACCTGTATATACTGCTCACATGTGTACTGGTTATTATATATTGTGTATATACGGTTTCATATATATGTGAATGGTATATAAACTTTGTACAAGCACGTTTACAAATTTCCCAGGTTGTTTATTTTACGATTTTATATTTCGGTTTTCAAAAAAAATAACTAAATATATCTCAACCTCATTTTTAATGTATAGGGTATGTATATATATATATAGTTCGTGAATGTTTTCTCCTAACCCGACCTGTATTGGCATCGATATTTAAATGAAATTTTTAGAAATATATTTGCAAACTATGCTCTTTTGGTTTAAGTGAAGTTATGTTTGTAAAACCTTAATTTTTATACATAGATACATTTATAACAAACCTTATATGAATTTAGTTTCAACCATGTAATTGAATTATGGTTGGAAACTTTGAGTTACCTAAGGAATTTAATAAACTTGTTTTTTATTGTGTAAAACCCATATATACACTTCAGGTATATATATATATGTGCACGTGTGTATATACTTATAAGAATATTTCCTTTTATAGCAGGACTTAAACTATTCTTGGATGCTGGGATGATTTTATTAAGCTATGAATTGTGTGATTTCTAAACCAACATGTTTCTTTCTTTTTACACACAAATGGGCATGTCTTATTAAAAAGGCTCATCTAACATTGCCCTGTTGAATTTTTATGATAGAATATGTATTTTGGGTTCAAGGGCCCGTTTACCACCGTAATTGATTTCATGTGTTTTTCTTAAGATTTCCCCCTTTTTCCAAAGATTTATAATGACAAAGATTCATCATTTAGTATATTGTTGTTTTATATGCCTTAGTGAAAAGGATGTTGTACTAAACTATGTATGTCATTAATTTGTCCTTGCCCCTTTTTTTTGTGAGAACTATCACATCATGTAAAGTGTGTAATGATTCATTAATTATGTTAGTTATTATTTACATAATGCATTTTTATGACATATCACTAAATGGACTAAGAAATTGGATTACCCAAAGTGGTATGGGACACCTTGGGTAAAAATTAAAATGAATGAGATGTTCAAGGTGGTATGGGACATCTTGAATTACATAACCATTTCAGTAAAGCATGAACGATGTGGCTCACATGATAATAAAGGAAAATTTAAGGGTGTGCCCTGATAGCGCTCCAATGCATTGGGTAATGATGTAACCACTAGAGATTACAATTTTCACGATACCTTGGTGAATAACCTTGGTAATTTTCAAATGACACCTTGGGGATGGACCTTGGTGAAACGAAACGATTGTCAATATTAAATGTTGAGGCCACATAATTCAATTCATATAACAAGTTTTTCCAAGATAAAGTTCATTCATGACTGATGCCTTTAAAGTTTGTATAAAGTTCATAATTCCCTAGTTTTAAGCTTGAAGCATGCCTAGTGTTATCACTTAATAGAATAGTAACCAGCATATGAACATTTAGTTGTTTCCTTGTGCGCAACTCTGATTATGCATTACTTTTAACTGTTTAAATTTATGCTCAAGTAAATCACATGTAGTACTTTTTTATAACAACCATTACCACACCTTCAAGAATTGACGTATTCGTTTCATGTTTTTATTGAAAACTTTGATTAAAGAATTGTTATGTTTGGTGTGTTAAAATCTTCTTAGTAGATGTTCAAACTCTTTTAAAAGAATGTTTTCAAATGTTACAGTATTTTAAATTCTTTTTAAAACCCCCTTACTGAGTATTTCAATGCTCACCCTATGTTTTGGTTTAAAATTTTCAGGTGTCAACTTTTGTAAGATGGATGGTTTCAGAAGTTTCCGGTTTCCCAGAACCCGAACCGCACACGATCCTCTGTATGGAACATGATGTGTTTTTAACAAAGAGTAATTATTTTAAAGATAACACATCATGTTCAGAAGGCACCGACTCCTATGGTTATCCGGGGTCGGGGTCTCTACAATAAAATTTGGGGTTTTTTTATTTTAAAACCAAAATTGAAGCTACACTATTAAGTGAGGGAAACAAGAGAGATAAATCGTGATCAAACCAGGTAAGTGTCCCTTGATGCTCAATCCATCATTGCTCTCAAGGGAATGGGAAGGATCATTGATTACTTAATTTATAAATACTGAAACTAGTATGGTATGTAATTTCTTACTAGGTTACCACCAAGTATTTTATTGATCAATGATATTGATTATCGGCAACTGCTCAAAATCAACAAACTTGAATCGATGTAAAAACGGAACCCAGTCAAGGAATCACATCAACAACATGAAAAGATGACCAGATTTTTGTTAATGATAAAATATTCCACAAGAAAATAACATTCATATTAATGGGTTCAATATCCTGGAATTTATCAACTGACATAATCCATTCACACACTCATGAAAGGGAAGGGGTGAGAAAAGAGGCAACTGCACTCAAATCATCACAAGATCCGGGTTATGGATGGAAGCATGAGGATTACTATTACTTTGATTTTTATTTTATCATACCAGAATAAACACAAAATAAGAAGGTATAAATGAATAATAATTGACAATAAACCAGGAAATTCAATTATCTTATGAAGATTAAAAGTGTGGAACTCGGGATTATAACAAAGGACACCCCCCAAATTGATCACTAGATGTTTAGAAGTACATGGGGGAGAATATGAAGATAATAGATGAATAAATATCTCAAGTTAGACTAAACTTAACCCATGGTCTTTAAAAATGAGATAATGAGGTATAAGAGTGATTTTATGGAAAAATACATCAAACTTTCCACAAAAAGAAGTCAAGTTCCTAAGGGACTAGGTCAGTATTCAGGATAGACTTTTTAATCCTTATTTATCTGGATGTTTGGCTAACCAACACACGTTTAATTATCATGAAATTAGGTGGAGAGGTTAGATATTGAGTTATATTTCCAAGGGAGGTAGAATTATACTTATTGGTTCTCCAAGTCCCGAGTTATGACCCAAATATAGAAGGTTGGTCCAATCTGCCTCGCCTAGAATTTCTTCACATTGTGGCCCCATTTTGGCCCTCCAAATAGACGAATTGGGCTCCATGATATTCTAGAGAAATGTAGCCCAATTGTTTTTCATTTATACACTCATTTTTAGTCCAATTTAATTCATGTATTATCCACAGTACATATTAATGTCCACATACATGCTTGGGCTCTCACACAGTTTGGCCCATTTTTCTTGAATTCCATCACAGGCTCTCCAAATCATCTCCTCTTACAATGTAAACACCGAAACTAGTAAAATTTCCCTATTAAATAATTATAAACATTAATTCATTGAATCAGACATAAAGTTAAATTTATTATTATATTATTAATATTCATTACAAAATCAGTTTAAAACAGCGGTGTAAGGGTGGAATTGAATAGTGAATTGCTATGCGATCAGTAAAGCACATTAAGAAAAATATATGTGAAATGTTGTTTAAAATTATTCTAAATATCAAGGGGAATATCAAAGATTAATTCTAATCTCATTAAGATTTATTGGATTAGGGCATTCAA
Organism: Viscum album; assembly: GCA_963277665.1. NCBI lineage: Eukaryota > Viridiplantae > Streptophyta > Magnoliopsida > Santalales > Viscaceae > Viscum > Viscum album. The sequence goes on along the minus strand of OY728148.1, from coordinate 1,343,726,004 downwards.
CTCGAACTGCATCCTTTGTGTATCGGTGAGAACAAATGGAAAGTTCCTTGTGCTTATTATGTGATAACACAATCATAGAAAGATCAATTTTTATTAGTATTGGAGAATATTAAGTTTCCTAATGGATATTAAAAAAACATATCTAAACAATTCAATATAAGGGATTTCAAACAAAAATTCCTAAAAACTCATGATTATCACATCCTTCTTCATGAATTGATTCCAATAGCAATTTGGAATTTTCTATACAATAATTTAAGGGTAATAGTGATTTTATTGTGCCATTTTTTATATAACTTTGTGATAAAAGTTTATCCAAGGAATATTTTATAAAAATATAGTAGGAGGCACCATTAATTTTTGTGTGAGATGACAAAAAAATCACTTTATCCTTTTTCACTTGCATACTAAATTTAACTATCCATATTCCAACTGAAACCCTTCTTAGGGGACTAATTTCTTTTCATTGGATGTATCCTAATTAAAGAAATATTTTCAAAATGAAAGTATATGTCCGAAACAATAATTATCCTGAAGATTCGATTGTGAGAGGTTATTTGGATTAATAATGTATGGATTTTTTTTTGTATTTTTCTAATGTGAGCACCAAACATAACCGGCCATTGAGAAATGAAGATGACCAGTATGAAGAAATTGAGACTTTGTTTCCATATATTTCCCAAATAGGAGGAATTTTTGGGTCTTATACATTGGCTACATTTATCCTTGAAGAGTATGACATGTCACATCACACAGTCTTATTTAACTATGGTTTGTTCGATGACTATATCAAGTAAGAAATTTGGGTATTTATATGTTATCACATATTATAAAATTTCACATATACCTTTTAATTTTATTATCATCTTATCTAGGGAACATAAACAAAAACATAAACAAATTATAAGTAGAGATCATTGATCTTTGAATTTGAGAAGGAGAGAGGCTTTTCATAGCCTATAGTTTCTTACTTGGTTGAAATCGAAGGTATGACCATTAATTTAATTAGATTAATATATATATATATATATATATATCAATTTTATTGTATTATTCATAAATATTTTAGGTCTTGATTTTACCTATTGACTCTGTTTCTCAAGAATTAATATCATTGTCCTTTGGTCACAATTCTTTGGTTCATGAATGAAACTATTTAATAATAAATGGGTATAAATTTGTTACAATTGATCGAGTGGTGAAAATTTGAACACAACATAATGGAATTATGTTAAGTATTACACAGGATTTTTATGGCAGTGTATCAAATAGTCAGCCTTGATATGAAGATGTGTAGTATTACAGACTTGTTGAGACAATATTGTTATTGGATTACTACTATCAGTGTCAAGTAACTATGATGAAATATAAATGGTTTGATTAAATGATGTGATAGGGTAAATTTATTGATGAATGTGGATTCATAGTTATTTACATGAGTTGATTACTACATACTGATGAACCATACATTTTTGCATCAGTAGAAAAACAATTGTTTCATGTGAAAGATCATATGAGACCTGATTATGGTGTCATTAATAAAGTAATACTAAGACATATTTTTCATGATACTAGTGAAGAAATTTCCACCATTTACGCCCCCATTAGAATTTCCCAAAATATAACATTTGATGAATCATATTGTCCCATTGTGAGAGTTGATGTTGAACCTGATGTTGTGGTGGGTAATATATAGAAGCAACCATATATGTTAAGTGTTCACTCATTTTACCTTTACATGATTTTTTTAAGTTAGTATTAATGTAATTAATTTAATTTATTTTTAGTTTGGAATGATATGTTTGTTTTAGTATTGTATGGTATCATTTCATTTATTTAGATTTATTTCAATTTATAAAACTGGGTTTAAAACTAGTTTTAAAAAATGTATAACTTGGTTTTAAATTATTATTACTAAAAGATGTTATGAAATTTATTATTCCATATTTGACTTATAAATTGTATACATTACTTATAAAAACTATTTCTAAAAATGTAAATTTTATTTTTATATATATTATGCCAAATACTTCATAACTTTGAAGGAAGCAACTATTTGATCCTAGTCGACAAGTTCACAAGCATGAATTTCCTCCTTCGCTTCCCTCAGTGAGTATAATAATTGTAATGTTTTTCTTATACATTACATATAATGTCATGTTAATATTCTTTATCAAATTTTTCTAGGGCCATTTATTTCTTCCAGAGTTGACTCCTCATCTTATTAACATGGGTATGACTGGGGATGCTCCTATACCTAGATAAAGCACCCTTCATACATGTTCCCACACTGATCCACCAGCGGACACCCCATTTACCACACCTTTCCATCCTCCACTTGAGTCTCTAGATATGTTATTATCCATGACTCCATCATCATCTCATATACCCTATTATTTAAAAACCATGTCTATGTTGCCTCTAAGGATGATCCCATTAATGCCTATATCATCTCATTTATCCTCTTATTCCCATACCATGTTTATACTGCCTCCACGGATGTTCCCACCATTACCATATCCATATCTGATGATGTATCCCCCATACTACTACCCATATTATTCCATTTCTACACCGCCTCCAATTCCTACTATCCATCTAGCATCTGATGAGTCTATTCCTTTAGCTTCCACTTCAGTGCATGAAGGCCACTCAGAGCATGCATTGGAATAAACACTTCATTCAGAGGCTACTAATCCAAGAAAAAACACAGATCCATCACAGTCTATTAGGAATCCTTTATATGGTTTTTTTATTATAATTGTTTCAAATTATATCACTTCATTTTTTCCTATTATATCATGACTTAATTCCCCCCCCCCCTCTTTTCTTATTCAGTGGGATCTTATTCTAGGCGAAGTGGGCGCACTCATATGTAGGTATCCTAGAATCACCAGACATAGATAATGGTAGATTACAATGTAGAAAATCAGATGGTTGGTCAAAATGAAAGTCAGTGTAGAAATTTCATGTCCACTTTATCCAAGTTCCATGATATCATTCTTGTGGAACCAGTCTCGTGGAGACATATCATCAAGGACAAATCATGGGAGAAGATATGGGTAAGAAAAATTTATAAATTTATATCTATATTATTATTGTATTTATATGAAATAACATGTTCTTTGCAGAGTCAGTTTAACTTTCCAAACAGATAATTTGTTAAGACTATGAGATCAATGGATCTTGGTGAGTTATGGAGATCATACAAGCATGAGTTTTATGTTGGTTGGAAGAGTAGAGTTGGTTATGATTTATAGGGTATACCCAGATTCCACTATTTTCCAAAAACTCAATATCAAAAGATTATTTCACATTAGAAGACTAATGAGTTTAAGTTATTCCCAATATTTAATGTTTTGCTTATAAAATTTAATTCTTATTACTTGTATTGTAATTTTTTAGGAATTGTCAGGGAAAAACACAAAGAACAAAGATTCAATGACATATGTACACAAATTGGTCCATACAATAATTCTTGATCATGAGAAGTGTCTGGTACTTTAATCTAAATTAAAATAATTTCCTTATTTATATTTTTACTTGGTTAGATTTTCGTGCTGAATTTTAAGTTTTATTATCATTAATCCCTTTAATAAAAGGCTAAAAATACCCATTTAAAATTTCTATTAGGCCTATAGGACTAATTTCCAATTAGAATATAGGCCTAATAAACAATTGACCTATAGGACTAATAATCCAATTGGCCATTAGGCCTATAGGACAATTGTACATTATATCATTAGGCCTATAGGACTAATGACTGATTGGACTATAGGCCTAGTGGACAATTGGACTATATTCCTAATAGGACAATTCTATATTAGTCCTAAAGGCCAATTGTATATTAGGCTTATAGGAAAATTGGACATTATACCATTATGCCTATAGGACTAATGGCTAATTGGCATATAGGCCTAATGAACAATTTTACTATAGGCCTAATGGACAATTGGAATATAGGCCTAATAAAAAAATTTCATATATGCCTAATTGAATAATATAAAATTGTTCATGGGTATAGTTTCTCTGATGGGAATAAATATACCCAGGGTTTTGAAATTGTGGGTATAATAAAATCCATGTGACCAATACCCATGGGTATAGGTCTATATTGATACCTTAACTAGACACAGTTCTCAGAACTATGGGTATATCCTATACCCACGTTTTTTGGGACTATACCCATTGTTTAAAACCGTGGGTATAGGTTTCTTTTCTAGTAGTGTGAAAAAAAGAGAGAAATTTTGAGAATAAAATTTGGCAGCATAACGAGTAAGAAATATGGTTTTATAAAACATTAAAAAGAGAGGGAGAAAGGGTATCCCATTAAAAAAATACTCTAAATACAGTAAAGGTATATAATAAAATGGACATAATAACATATCTTGGAAATTTTAAATACACATCACATAAAAAAGGAACTTGAAAGGAAAAGAGAAAATGAGAATTCCCTTACCTTGAAGAGTAACTCCTAAAACTTGAGGATTGGGACATTAGGGGCTTGAGGAAACCTTGGCAGGTAAAACTATCATATATTCATGAAGAATTAATTGGTAATTAAAGATAATGGATAAATCGGTGGGTATTTATAGCAAAAGTGGGGGATTTGTTTATTAATTTCCTTGGACACCCAGGTAGTGGTAAATGAAAAACCATGGGATTTCCCATGGTATTGGCCACTTGGGACACCTATTATATTATTCTTGTAAAGACCCTTAAATTTCAAGGTAAGTTTTTTATTAATTTTCTTTGGGATTTTATGAGAACGCAGTTTCTGACGGCACCTGATTCCAAGGCCCGGTGTGCCCAGAATCATTTTCTGAAGTTTAGCTCGGGTACATTCAGTGAACGAACGAGCGGGTTTTCCTAACTTTTGAATCGGTGCTCAGAATCAAAATCTGAGGGCACCGATGAAACTGCAGTGCCAGTAATTGCTTAATAAGACCCTTTTTGGAGTTGCGTTTTCTCAGGAGGATTTGTTAAAAAAAAGTGAGGAATAAAAATATAATTGTTTTACAATTTTATTTTTATTTCGTGCTAAGTGGTTTAAGTGTTGTGTCACAACACTTTTTCCCTCTCTTATGTGGTTTAAATCCTAGGTGTAGGAGTTGGAGTGGGACTCATTGGGTTGCTAACTTCCCTTGGGGAGAATAAAGGAGAGGTGGGGCCCACACGAGCCCCCACCTTTTCACTTTCCCCAAAACTCCTTAAACCCCCCCCCCCTTCCGCGGCGGCTCGGCTAGCGCCAAGATGGCCATGCGGGACGTGCCCGTGCCATAATGGGTCGGACCAGGACCCGGGTCGGGTCAACCCGGTTCGAGCCGACCCAGGGGGTCTCGGGCCGGGTCGGTCCGGGCCCAAAACCCCCCTAAAACCGGATAGGTTTACATAAAAGCCCATAACTTGGGCTACGGACCTCCAATCGATGCACCGTTGGTTGAGATGGGATCCTTGGATTGAGACGGTCGTTTAAGTTTATTACACTCAAGGTTTCGGAGAACTTTGGGTACGGCCGGGTTGGTTCGAAACCGAAACCAACTGGGCCCACGGTGCGGAAACGCTTATAACTTGAGCTCCGGACGTTTGATTGATGTGTCGTTGACTTTGTTGGATTCATCTTGATGAGAAGGAACTTTTGGAATACTTCTCCTGAGGTTTGGATGTAGTTGGATAGTGGCCGGGTTGGATTGAACCCGAAATCCAACCGGACCCCTGGAACGGAAAAGCTGCTAACTTTCAGACCGGACGTCCATTTGACGAACCGTCAGCGGCATTGGTGATCACATTGATAAATGGTCCCTATGAGTATACCCTATGAGAGTTAGGGGTACAGTTGAGATATAGTCGGGTTGGTTCGTACACGAAACCAACCAGGCCCCCGGGACGAAAAGGCTGATAACACACAGACCGAGCGTCCGATTGACGCGCCGTCTATTGTGTTGAGTTTCCAATGATGTGGCTAACCCTTGGGATACTTCTCCATATAACTTTGTGATACTTGGAGTATTGACCAGTAGCTCGTGGAGCGGATCCTCCCGGAGACGAGCGTACGGAGTATAGAGACCTAGTAGCTGACTGAGACTTAACGACTGCTGATCGATCGTCTCAGAGTGATTCGGATAGCCCAGTGGGGTGCGCTTGGTTGTAGCAGCAGACCCACGGCGGAGGTGCGCTTAGTTGTAGCGGCAGACCTGCGGTACTCAACATAAGGATTACCTCTGTAGGATATGAGGGGGTGCGCTTGGTTTTAGCGGCATACCCATGGTGGGATGCGCTTGGTTGCAGCGGCAGGCCCACAGTACTCGACAGGTGGAGTACTTCAGCAGTCCAAGGTTAATGGGGCGCGCTTGGTTGTAGCGGTAGGACCACTGTACTCGACAAAGGAGGAGTTCTCCAGCAGCCGTGGTTTCGACATCATGAATAAAATCCTGGTTTGAGCTTAGTCAATAACTTTTGTGTTTTCTTCATGATTGAGATGGGTTACTTGATAACTTAGGTATATGTATGGGCATATACCTAAGTGGAGGTTATCTATTGAGATCATTCTTTGTGGTTATCCTTGTTGAATTTAGTGAGACCTTGAGGGTCTCGGGGTCCCTACTTAGTATCGTTATACTCACCCCTAGATGGGCTATGCCCGCACATCATTGTGTTGGATGCAGACGACGGACAGCGCTGTCAGAGGCCGAATGTTCTAGGACTGGACGGTACCCAGAGGGGGACCTCACGACAAGTCAGTATCCGGAGGTGGACTTCATGATGAGATGATACTCGGAGGAGGTTGATGGTCTAGAGCGTTGTGGACGATCCAAGAGCTGTGCTATCTGTACCTACCCTTCAGGTAGGATCCGAGGTGGACGACCCAGGAGCTGCTTCTATTCTTCTAGCTGCTTGTCTTTTCTGTTGTACTTCCATTCAGTTGTAGCTGTAATTTTCAGTTGGGTTTGTATTCTGGCCCATTTACTTTTCATCACTTCCTTTTGTACTTAGTATATTACTTCCTCTTGTACTCTGTGGTGTTTTGTTTACTTTTATAAAGGCAATGCCTTCCCAGTTAACAAGAATTACGCCTTTGGTGCTAGTCGCCAGCCCCTGGCCTATGGAAGGTGGGATTGGGGTAGTCACGGCACGGGCCCCGAGGACGGGTCGTGACAATTCTAATCCATAAGATTCTACCATAATTTTATATTACTTATTACATAATTTTTATGTCATTAAACATAACGAAAAAGTCTAACTGTATTTTTACTATTCACAAAAAAATAAAGTATTTCAAAAAATTATTATAAATTCACCCTAACCTAATTTCGATGTGCCAATTTCAAAAATAATGTCAATTTTATCATAATAATTCTTTAAGTGTGAGAAATTTAACTTTTAAATATAAATTTTTTTATTTATTAAAAATAATAACTGATGGAAAATACATCGTAAAATGCATAGTAAAATTTTAGACACTTGAAAAAGAATAAAATTATTTTATCATTTAAATTTAAATAAGAGGGTTTTAATAATACTATTTCATTAAAATATAAATTATTCATAATATATTAGTTTATTATAATAATTATTTCTTTTTTTATAAAGTGAAATTTCTTACTAAAAAATCAATTTATCAAATTCCAAATCAATTTTATTAAGCAAAACTATTCTTAAATCAGAATTGAGTGAACAATAATTTTATTTATACAATTTAATTACACTTTAAGTAACTAGGGTCTCAAAACATAACCCCTTATAACACCCAGATACAACCTAAGGGTAAGATGTGCGATGATGATAGATTCTTGGGCCGACTCAGATAACATCACCTAAGTGGTAATTTCTACTAACTTGAACTTATTTTATAGAAAATTCCATTCAAGCTTAACATATTGAAGCTTGGCATGGGCTTGGTCAAGAGTGAAGCCCAGTGATGCTACCTCCTTCCCAATCTCTGAAAAATGGGCTTTTTATGACATGACTCTACTATTTGAGTCCATCATTTATCCTTTCTACATTAATTAACCATTATCATTTCAATTTATAAATAGTAATTATAATTTTAAAAGTATTATTAAGAGTATAGTTTCCAACGGTCATATTTAACAACAATTTTAATTGACCAATAGTCATATAATGGTTGAAACCTGATGGTCACATTTCAATTTGTACTCAATTAATTAATAATGATACATAGTTTTGTTATGTATAATATGTTATAACACATGTTTTCATGAAACAATTATCATTAAAAAAGTTCATGTCATTACAAACACACCATTCAAAACCCATTTCTAAAATAGTTTGAATGTAAATAAAAAACCAAGACTTTATATTTATTTCAAAACCTTCCTCAAAATATCATTTCAAAACATTTTAAGAATAATCCATGGAATGAGAAATAATTATAAATAAGTAGGCACCATCATATCAATGTCACATGATAATAAAAAATAAAAAATCAAGCAATAGTCTCATGCAAACAAACAAGAGAAAAGGGATAAAAACCAAGTAAAAGAAGGAATCACAGAAATGATCCTTAATAAGATTATATAATCTGGATAAACTCCCTATGACTCTAGTAATAAATTCCTAAATTGGAAATGAGGAACCTAGGCTGGAACTAAAGAACCTAACTGTGCCCCTGGTAGTCTCATCAAACTATCTAGAGATAAAATCTATCAGGAACACACAACTACCATAATCCATTATACTATCATGTTATCCCACTCAATCAAGTCGGTCACCTTACACTTTTCAACTCACCATTTTAACTAGAGATTTTATTCATATTGTTCACCTACTTTATTCCTAGGACTCTCATGATATCAAATAAAGGAGGTGAGAAAACAAAAAACCACATAATCAACAGATGAAACAATTAAAAACATTTTAAGTAAACCTCATCTCACCTCCAAACACCCTTGCACGAAACAACCCCTTAGATCATCACCTAGCCTTCGCATACATGATGTGTCACCCCTAACTCACTTGGGTCAAAACATGATTTCATAAAAAAAACAAATCTTAAAAACATCAAAAAAACTTAATTAGAATTTTTTTAGTGTGTAACACCCTTATAAATATCAAATTGGTGTCAACCATATCTAAAAACATTTAAATACCTTTAAAATGACAGTTGGGAAATTTTACAAGCAATTGGCATGGAATCTCATCCCATGCCAAGGGTTGGAACCACTTGAAATCAACTTCAGTACCTTATGGGATATACATATAAGTATAGTTTGGAAGTGAATTTTCTTTGGAATAATGAACCACCCTAAGGAATATAATATAAAGAGATGATATAGAAACACCTATCTTGAATTGAGTAGAAACCAATCGCCTTCTACGGTGAAGGAAAACCCAAGAAATAATTCATCATCTCCAATCCCTAAAGGACCAAATCCCTAAGTTAGAACCAACCCAACCCCATAATTACACTTTCACAATTATTTAAGGTTCTAGAGATGGAAAATAACTAGGGGAATAAATAAGGGGAGATAGGATATAAAATAAAGAAAGGGGAAATACCTTGAAAATATATTAATATTTAAAAGAGAGACAAGGAAATCGATAAAAAAAGAGGTTGGAGAGCCTCCTTAAGCTCCCAAGGACTGATCATGCGAATAGGAAGAGTATAGGGGTGAGGGTTACTTAATATTAGGAGGGTATTTTGGGAAATAAACAAGATTTTAAAATATGGGAAGGTCGCACAGTTTACCAAACCATGTGCCAATTTTGCACCCCTCATTGAACAAACCTGGGAACCCTACAAAGTTTCCTCTAAAATTATGTATGATTTGAATAACAGTACACTAACTATGTCAAATGGTGCCATAAAAATTTTCATCACTATCACATGGTTTCGTACGGTTAGTTAAATCATGCAGGATAGCCGTGTGACCACTAAAAATCATAATTTTTTCAAAATTAAAAGCTCTAAAATCACAAAAACATAAAACAACCCTTAATAACATGAAATAATATAAAAAACCATAAATGTGACTTGGGGATGTCACAATTATATCCACCATGAAATTTTATGCCCCAAAAAATCATATATTAATGTAGATAACCACAAATTATGAATATTAAGAATATATAGAGTGAATTTCTAGAAAAGGGTCCCAATGAGAGGAGGACTTCTAAACTAAAATTAATCCTCAAGATAAATTATAACTAATAAAATTGTAGAATGAGTCCTCAAGAAATATCTAATCCATAACCATTCAATTGAATATCTAAAAAAATGGAGACCTAATATAGATTTCCCCACCATTTAGAATTAATTTAGAATGGTGGAACAACACCCAACAATTTTCCTATAAAAAGAGAACACCACCTAGAAAACTAAAACCCAAAAACATCTAGAAGAAGTTAAAAAAATTCACCATCCACAAAAACTATCTCAAAACCAAAAAAGGAAATACCATACTAAGGAACATCTCTAAAGAACATAAGACTGACAGACTGAATGTTCACTTTTTATTAAAATAACCATAGAAATCCCCCCCCCCATTAAAGGGGTCTAGAAATGATGGAGGTCAAGTCCATCACGCATTACAAAAATCTTATAGTTGTTTGGAAAGAACCCAAAACTATTGTATAAGATAATATCATTCCCTTGAATCCCTTTATTGGTTAAGTCATCTAACGCATAGTTTCCTTCCCTCCAAGTGTGACCCACCTGGGTGCCCTGATTGACAAAAGTTTTGTAGTTCTTGATAATATAATCCAGCTCCCATGGTAGTTTATCTTTCCCTTTGATGAACCAGACCAAAAAAGAGAAATCATATTCCACTTCAGCAATTGGAACATTATAAGTCCAACACAACATATAGTCCGTGATCATGGATCTTTCTTATAATCTAAGAGAATTATTTGGTCCATGAAAAGAACTAAAATCCAGAATCACATATCCCATTTTATCTCTCACTAGTTCACCCTATCTCATCTTCCCCAACTTGCATGATCCATACACATTTAATTTAATCCCTATAATGGGTGAAATCCACTTTATTCATTTTCCCTTATTGTATCGAGCACATTACATGATTCTATAGATCCTTAGTAAAAGACTTTGAAATAAAGAAGAAGAATCCCCACCCTTAATAAGAGCACCAAGATCTGCAACAAGTTCTATCACCCACACCTTGAGAAGATTAGGGGAATACCTACTGTCATTTCGAGCAATGTTCCTTGCTTCCTAGAGAAACCGTCACATGACTGTAATGACCATGGCATGAGTCTTTACTTCCACCCCTTACTACCCTAGTCTCCCAAACCAACCCTCCATGACCTCCTTCATATAGTCACCATCTCCTTGTATTCTCATACCATTATCCATATGATTCCAAATCCCCCTTGCTAAATCACCACTGAAAAGGGCATGCCATGATGATTCAAGTTTCAGCCTTCTGTAACAGCAACATCATGAAGCAAGGGTGACACCCTTTTTTTCACATTGTCATCCGTCGGAAGAGTGTGATTCCTCAGTATCCAAACCATAAAGCTCATCTTATTTGGTATATCCCTACACCAAAGATAGGGTTCCCATTCATCCATTAAGGAACATAAGACCGGACCTCCAAATTCATGATATCCTAAAAGATCATGGAGAAAAGTAAATGAAAACATATCTCATCAAGAAACAAAATTATTATAACCTTGGGGTTATGAACTGAATATGAGGGTAATTCATATCCAAGATCATAGAACACCGACCCATGATTATCCCAATAGAGAAACTCGACATGAAGGCACCCAAGGTCCAACTAAAAACAAACCACACTCCTAGTTACCCATGCACATGACCTTCATTTTCCCATGTCCAAAACAATTAACAAAAACCCAAATCATAGATTACACCATTCACATGTATCCACAAACACCACTTAGAAACAAGGTATGAATATTCCCCAAATAACTACCACTCATAAAGAGAAACTATAAGTTACCTAAGGAAAACACTAGGAAAAGGTTCCATCAAAGTTAGAACTTCTCCAAACTCACCATGAATAAATCTCAAAATAGATCATCACCCAAACAACCAAGTAATCAAAGGATACATCAAGAAATTTTCACCACAACGATCTCAAACATCTCTAATTTTGTTTGAACAACAATACCAAAATGAACAATCACACTGGAGTGGAGCTCACATATGAGTCTCCAAAAAAACTGACCATCACCAATCCAACAATCAAACCAAGGATAATGGGTTTAAACCAATCGACCTATAAGGTCCCCAAATGGATCCACCAGAGAAACAACACCTTTGATAATTCCAAGGCACGCCACTTGATAGGAAAATACAATACCTTCCACTCTATTCGAAGTTTGGAAGTGTTAAAGCCCGATGGAGGAAGAACCCCTAAAGATAAGTGCCCTTCCATTACTCAATACCATTCTGGGAGGCTTATTATAAGATATAAGAGACATAAACATGATTTAGTCACATATCCTAGATTACACCATTCACTAAATAAAAGGAAAAAATCAAAAAAAATTCCTCTTTTAAAACAATGGTCTTCTTAAAAAAGAGTCCCAAAATAAAAGGGGAAATCCCAAGTGTAACATCACCCAATTAAAACACCTTTAAAACATATTTCAAAATCAAGACCTTGTTTAATTCAAAACATTCATATTTTGAACCAATTTCAAATCACCCACCTTTCAAACACTCACTAAGGGTTGAAACCTAAACAAACCCCAAAATCTAGTTTTTTAAATCACCAACTTATCATAAAATAAGAAACCTACCTATTACAATTCCCTTATTTTTTTTAAAAACCAAGAAAATCTATTTCACAACTCTTTCAAAATTTAGGATTTTTTTAAACCACTAGATTTTTTCAAAATCAAAGGCCAATTTTAGGATTCCCCTTAATTTCAAAAAAACTACACAATTAAACATTTAAAAATGCCTAAGGCACTTAATTATAAAATAAATCACCCTTGAATAATATCATATAGATATACATTTGAATTTCAAAACACTTTTAACTATTTTAAAACCAAAACACTATCCAAATCTTAGACTTTAAAACTATCCACTCTTGAAACACTCCCTAAAAAATATTAAATTACTTTATAAAAAACGCCAACCAATTTCAAAACCAAAACACTTTCTAGATTTCATGATAAAATAAATACTTTTAAATATTTATAATGAAATCAACCACTTAAAAAACATTTCATGAAACCAAATATCATTTTATAATCAATCCCCAAATCCTTGTTTCAAACTAAAAATACTTTTACCATGAAATCCACTTTTCACCCACACAAATTCAATTCCACCACAAACACACAAGCAAAGTCACATCACAAACTTTAACCAAAATCCAATCTAACATCAACGATATATCACAATACCATCTTGATTCTGTTCACATTGCTAAAAACATTCAATCCAAGAACCAAAATATCAAAATAAAAAACCAAAATGGGATGTGAAACCAAACTCATATTTGCCACATGGTTGATGATTCATGTTTTAACCAATCAATGGTCCCTAAAACGTGTATGGGATCAAGAACTTAGTTTTCACATGGTTTTTCAGACCCTGTAAACTAACCTAATACCTTTATTTAAATTTTTTATCTCTATATGAAACACCAAATATAGCCCCCAAGGAAAGTCAAGCTATGAAAATGAGGTTCAAAGAACCGCCACCACAATGTAAAATCACAATCTAGTAAATCCATTAAATTGAAAACTAGAATAAAGTATAAAATATATAGTACCCATGGAAACTAAAGGTGATGAATGGAAAAGAGCTCATGACACTTTTATTGCACCTACCACCAAGGTCTTTACAAATTTATCACCAAACTACTTACATCCCAAACAACAATAGAGAACTTCCAAAACCTTGTCCCTACTAAGAACTCAACCTCTCATAAAATTTATAATGAACTGGGTCAAGTGTTGAGTTAGGTTGAAACCCAGTCCAGCTCGTTGCAAGCCAACTGTTTGAGTATAGTTGACCCCACACTTTGATAGTCTGAACATGAGACCCCCACTCTCCAAGGTTTGATATGGATTTTTCTATGTTATAGTGACTATTATTTTCCTCTTTCAACCTAAAAAAGGAGTTAAATTTGGGTATATTTTTATATTGGGAGATATATTGTTTTTGAAAGGGGGATGTATTTTTTAAACCCTCTTGAGGGGATGTGTAAAGCTGATAAAAGGGCAGATAGGTCTTTTATGTTAAACTAGGGGGATTTTTTAAACATGGTAAGACTGAATCAGTTCTATAATAGATTACATATAATGAAGAGAGATTATGATGAAAGATATTTTTAAGATCAATAGAATATTGAGCGCTGAATGAAGTGACTCATTAATTATATTTCCAAGTTAGTTTTGTTTCTCACACTGATCTTAGATCATGTGATCTTAGAGAACCTGTTGATTATATCTCTATATTTTATCTGGAGTTGAAATGTGAAAAGGGTTTTTGAAGTAGAATGTGTGAAAGATTTTTCAACTAGTTGGTTAAGTTTTATCAAAAAACCTAAAGGGGAAATTGTTGGAAAAATATATCTCAATGTTATGTTTTAGATATTTTGGGTTATTGTGTTTGTTAATAAAGTAGGGGGTTTTGACAAAGCAGCTTGAAAAACTTCCAATATATTTTTTGAAAGAGTGGTTTTGGTCACACTTTGAGAACCTAGGAAATTTTCCCAAAAAATAGAAAAGGAAGAAAGTACATAAAAGAATAGAGTTTTATTAAAGGATTATTTTGAAGGAAGTTGTATGATAATATTTTATGCACATCCGTGAAGGGTGTATGTGATAACTAGTTCACACAAGAGTTATGAGATCGTGAACTAAGAACACATTGTAGGCAGTTTTCAAAAGTACAGTGGAAGCAGTTTATGGACCATGAAGGAGGTATTTACATGAGGCCACAAATGATTTTTGATGAGATAAAGTTTATAAAGGAAAAAATCTCAAATAGAATCTATGTGACAATACAAAGGACTCATTCAAAGGAAAATGGTTTTCTTAAATTGATGGGTTCTAAAAAGTAGAAATTGGGTGGCCTTATAATTTGAAATTGGTAATTATTTTCATGAATTGTGAAGGGGAAAGTATTATGTGAAGGGGTGTGTGTGAAGGATGAAATATTAATCTTATGATTAGCACATTTTTTTGAATTTCTAGACTTTATAAATAACCCTAATAATTTCATTAAGGATAAAATAAGTTTAGAGTTTGGAAGATTAAAAGTAACATCAATTAATTCCAAGGGAATTATATAAAGAAATTATGTAGAAATAAATTCATGAAGGAAGTATGTTCATGGAATAAGGTTGTTCATGAAACAATGTTTTCTATGGAGAGATTATATATAAGCAGTTTGTGAAGGAAATTATATGTGAAGCACTTACAAAAATTCGATTTGAAAAAATAGGTAGTTCACAGAGAAACTTACATGGAGGAAGCTCATGAGGGACTTACACACAAAGCAATATGTTAAAGAGAAATTCATGAAGGAGAAAGTTTGTGAAGGAGACAATGCATGAATTGTAGTTTTTTAAGTAATCAATTTACGAAAGAGTTATTCATGAAGGGTTTTTCATGAATGAATTAACCAAAAAGTAGATTTTACGTAGTAAATAGGATTTAATATTAGTGATGAAAAATGAGCTTCATGTCACACCTATGTAAGTTTGAATCATCTCAAAGATGATACAGATCATTTGGAGATTATTTTAGAGGAGCAGTGACTAACTTTCAGTTGAGACAACAGTGAGTTCTTAGAAGTGTGAATGGTTGTAATCCATGGGTAGAGTGATTCCATTTCAAACATTGTAACAGTAGCACAAATTAGTGATTTTTGATATATTGACACATTGTCTTTGTATTCTCATTAGATTAGCCTAGTTTGTGTGAACCAGATAAAATTTTTGTGTCTCTTGCATGCATTTCATTTCATCACATATTACTGTGAGATAAATAGAGAAGATTTTTTTTGTATAATGATGAACCAAGATCACAAAGGAGGATTATTTTAATATGTCATACCATGGTTCACCCCCCCCCCCCAGGGTATTAAACCTAGTGGGGTTAACAAAAACCAACCATGAAATAAATTGAAATCTCTTATATTTCATATCAATTTAGATCATCATTCAAACGACTTTATTAATTTTGTAACTCAGGATGGGTTCTTAGACATAAAATTGACATGGAAACCCCATAGAAGAATGATTTATTTAAGAATATGAATAAAACCATCATGGATAGGGTGAGAATTATTCTCTCACAATCAGCTTTTCCTCAATGCTTCTGGAAAGAAGCTTCTACTAAGGCAGTGTACAAAATTAATTGTTGTCCTTTTACTATATGTTTTAAAACACTTTGAGATGTGTGGAAAGGAAGTCCAACTGGTCTAGGACACCTTAATGTTATTGTTTATACTTATTATTCTCATGATAAGAATGATAATTTTTAATATAGGATGATTAAGTGTGTCTTTAGGGGTTATCCTAAGGGTTTTAGAGGTCATGGATTATGGATAGATAAGCTTGGTTACCATAAATTCATCATAGGTCATGATGTGAGATTCCATGAGTTTTTTTTACTTAAGAAAAAGTCATTTTTTCTTGATAACTTTGGAACACTCCAACCCTTGGGTGTTAAATTCCCTCTAGAATCCCACAATCATTTTGAACCTGATACTATATCCATTGATCCCCCATAATAGGCTTAAATTGAGTTTGATTCTAATTCTGAATTGGATAAAGATGGAACCGATGAGCTTAGGGATTTCCAGTTAACCCAAGACAAGGATAGGAGAACAATCTGACCCCTTCTCAATTTAGACATGTTGATGTGGCTTCGTATGCATTTAATATATCTTAAAATATTAATAGTGATGAAGCACAAATATTAATCAAGCTATGTGATTAAGTGAATCTAAGAAATGGTTTGTTGTAATGGAAGACTAAATAAATATCCTTATTTAAAATAAAACAAGGGGTGTTGTAACCAAACCTAATAATGCTAAGGTAATTGGTTTCAAGTGGTTTTTTAAATGAAAGGAATATAACACCAGGGAGTTAAAAATTAAATATAAGGATCATTTCATTGCTAAGAGGTTCATCAAATGTAAAGGAATTGATTATAGTGAAATTTTATCCCTTGTTTTTAAGAATTCATATATTTTCTTATTACATGATTTTACTACCCATTATGACTTCCATATTTAGCTTTTAGATGTTAAAATAAATATTTTCATTGTGATCTATATGAAAAAATTTACATGAAGCCTCTCAGGGGGTTTTCAAAATATTTCGAACCAAATCAGATTTTTCTTTTACAATAATATTTGTATGGATTGAAACATTATTCAAAATAATGGTATAATTAGTTTAATTAATTAATGATTAAAATTGATTTTAATATAATCAAGTATAATTCATGTACTTTTTTAAATCCATTTATTAAATTATTTACTTGTTGTTATATGTTTATGAAAATATTTTTATCTATAAAAATATATTATTGATTAATTTTGTAAATATCCATCTTAATAGTTCTTTTGAAATTAAATATTTGGGAAATGAAAAATAGGTTTTAGGAATATAAATGATTAGAAATAGATATTGTAAAATATTTTATTTATCATAGTATGCCTATATTAGGAAGGTATTAAAGAGATATTTTTTTGAACATCTTAAACTGGCTAGTATAACCTTAGGTCAACACTTCATGTTTTCCCTTAGCTAGCCACCTAACTGTGAGTCTAATATGGCCTTTATAAATAATATATTGTATTCAAATGTTATGTAATCTTACATTTTAGTTACATAAACTTTTCATTACATGGTAAAAAATAGAGGATATTTTAAAGTTTAGTTTCTTGTAAATCATGTACATAAAACATGAAAAAAAACATTATTCTAATCTACTTAAAAGGATTCTTCATGGGTTCATACTAAGTTATATTTACTACATCTCATAACCTGGGGACATACATAAAGGGAAATAGGTGATCATAAGTCATGGTAATGGAAACATTTTACATAAGAACATGAGGAATGTCAATAAGGAATGAGAAAAGGAAAATAAGGTACATCATAATAAAAAGAAAATGAATCATAACATGGAAATTTGGCTACAAAATTTAATTTATACATTCATAAAAATATCACCAAGGATTAGTAAATAAAAATTACCAGTTTTATTTACCAAGTTATCATAAAACATGTCATCACTAGAGATTAAATTATTTACCCAATGCATTGGAAAGCTATCAGGGTGCACCATTAATATGTCTTAATTAATATAATTCATATAGTTCATAATCAATAATTTAATAAATAACTCATGGATAATAAAAAGAAAATGGGTTTCATATCAAAATCATAGTGTTTCAAAAGTTCTTAAAAACATGATCATTATGTCATTTTCCGCCCATGGAAAGGGAATATAGGTTTCATGTATGTTAATACCAGAATTAAAAAAAAAATCATTTTTACCTCTAGGTGAATACCATTGGAAAATAAAGAGGCTTGGGTATTCATAAAAAGAAAATAAAAGATAATTTCTTGAGGATAAAAGAGAAATTTTGAGAAGTAAATTCGGCAACATAACAGGTATAAAACGTGTTTTTAGAAAAGGGTAAAATGAGAGGGGGGAAGGGTATCCCGTAGATAAAAAATAATTTGGAAGTAAGGGTGAGATAAAATTAATAATAAAAAATATAAATCACAATAATTAGAAGACATGTACAAAAAGAGGTTATTGAATTGAAGACAAAGGAAGGATAATTCCCTTATCTTGAAAAGTTACTCCTAAAACTTGAGGATTGGGACCTTGGGGGATTGAGGACACCTTGGGAGGACTCCTGAGGAGGAAAAACGACCAAATATTCATGGATGATGGAATGAGAGTGAAATAAAATGGATAAATTGGTGGGTATTTATAGAAAAAGTTGAGAATTTATTTAATAATTTCCAAATATAGGTCTTGAAAATCCAGGTTTTGGAAAATGAAAAACCATGGGCTTGAACATGGTTTTTCCCATGGGTTTGGAAATTTGGGACATATTTTAAATTATTTTAACCCACAAGAACTGAGCATCATTTAATATTACATCTTTTGGCATGGAAAAGTAATGTTTCTATAATATATGATTTTTTCCATAAGAACTGAGCATCATTTGGGTGGGTATTTATGATATTCTATCATTTATATTTAAATAAAAGTGTTTTTATCATATTATTTAATTAAAATAAATAATATTCATAATACCTTGGTTTATTATAAAAATTTATATCTTTTATGAAAAGTACAATTTGGTTCTGAAAAGTCAATTTATTAAATTTCATCTCAATTAAACCTATGTTTTATTAAGCAAAACTATTATCAAAACATAAATGATAGAACAAAAAATTTATTTAAACAAAGGAATTATACTTTAAGTAACTAATTTCGGGACATGTAACCCCTTATAACACTTGTGTATGACCTAAGGGTAAGGTGTGTGATGGTGATAGATTCATGGGGTGGCTCGACTAACATCGACCAAGTGATAATTTCCACTAACTTGAACTTTTGTTGTATGTGATTTCGTCCAAGCTTCACTTGTCGAAGATCGACTTGGGCTTGGTCAAGGGAGAACCCCAGTGAAGATACTTCCCTCCACTATCACAGATCGGCACAAGGGCAACACCGGCTTTTATCAGTACTAAGAAAAAAGCACTAATAAAGGTAACTTTTATGAGCGCTGATAAAGGACAGATTTGTCAGCGTTATTCTTAACAGTGATAAAGGTTTTTAATAAAAAAATATTATTTTATATAAAATTAATATATTTATATTAAAAAATAATATTTATTTCTATACATTGAATAAAAACCTCATATTTTTAATTAATATATATTTTTTAATAATTCAAATATATATATAATGTTTTAAAAAAAGTATTTATAAGATTATAATTAAATAAATATATATTTAAATAATTATAAATTTATAATAAATTTTATTAAATAATAAATATATTTATTATAATTATAATTATATATTTATAATTATATACAAATTCTTTATATATATATATATATATTTGTAATTATAATTATAAATAAATATTTATTTATTTAAATAATTATACGTCTCCATTAAATTTGGTCAATAAATATATTGATGAGCGAGTATAATTGACACATACATATGTTATTTATTCATCATGAATGTTCATGTATACTCAAAAGGTTCAGGAGATAGGCAAGCCTACTCCAAAAAATTTTATTTTGTCTATATATGTGATGACAATGATCTACACATTACTAAGTATATGAATTTTTCCTGTTATACCCATTAATATATTATATACTCATAAATACTTATAAAATTACAATAAATATATTTAAATAATAAATATATTTATTATAATTATAATTATAAAATTTTAATTATATATAAATAGTTTTTAAGTTTATTTATTTATAATTATAATTATAACAAAATATTTATATTTAAATAATTATAAAATTAGATACATCTATTATAATTATATATATATTTATATTTATATTTATATTTATATTTATATTTATATTTATATTTATATATAAATATATTTATAATTATATACAAATATTACAAATATGTTTATTTATACTTCTAATTATAAATAAATATTTATATATTCAAATAATTTTAAAATTTCAATAAATAAATTTATTATACTTATAATTTTATAAATGTATATAATAAAATAAATATATTTATAAATATATAAAAATATTTATAATTATAATTATTAATAAATATAGGTGTATTTAAATAATTATAAAATTATAATAAATATATTAATTATATATATTTATGAAATTATAAATATAATAAATATATTTATTATAATTTTATAATTTTTTAAATATATATATATATATTTATTTATTTATTTATTTATAATTATAACTATAAATATATTTATATATATATATATATATTATAATTTTTTAATTATAAATATTAAATTATTTATTTATAGTTATAAATATAAATAAATATAGATATATTTAAATAATTATAAAATTATAATAAATATATTTATTATATTTATAATTTTATAAATATATATAATAAATATATTAATTATATATATTTATAAAATTATAAATATAAGAAATACAGTTATTATAATTTTATAATTATTTAAATATATATATATATAAACCTATAGTTATATATATATATATATATTTATTTAAAAAAAGGTAGGGCCTAGGCCCTTTTTTTTAAACAAAAGTAAGCAAAACAAAGAGAAGAGCATATAGGTTCACAAGAGTCATCCTTGCCCTCATCATGAGGTCCCATGTTTTTTCCTAATCTTATCTACAATCATGTGTTATTCATATCATAAGGCTCCCCAATCCATTCCTCAGCCTCGCCTATGTCCACAACCCCTGGATTGATGTGCTTTCAATTTTTTCTCTTGTTGAATAAGACTTTAACTGTCCATGTTATCCGGGTCAAAATCCTCAAAGTACATCTCATCCTTCTTTGTCGTCCAGTTTTCCTGGTCGCGTCCCTGCCCCCAACTTCTAGGATGTCAACCCCATTTCCATGATTTAGCTTATTTCCAAGATCCTTCCAAATCATACTATTATATTGTAGAGTTTTGCTTCTCCATTGGAGTCATCTCCTCTATCTCCTGTGGATAGCTAGGTTGCATCATTGGTGAATGGACCAAGGTGGCATTATCTACATTGACCTCCTGAGGAGGATCAATGGTAGTACCCTCTCCATCGTATTGCTCTGCATTGTTGTTGTGAGAATCAAGAACTTCAAAATAAATAGTGGTGGTCACCTTCACATCATTAGGATGAACACATTCTTTGAGTGATGGTTGGGATTTACAAGATAGATCTATCATGCCAAGTACAGATGGACTATAAATCACTAAGGTCTGAGCATTGGGAGCCAAAGTCCCAACGTCTCATGTTTTATCCCAGACCTCCTCCTTTGAGAGAGCCACATTTGGAGCTAAAAAGATACTTACCAACATAGTGTTCACCCGGATTATGAGCTAGAGAATCTTCAAAATTGGTCCCCTCTACTTCCCCATATTCATTAAATCCCACCGTAGTAAGAATCGAACTTGGATTTTGTGTCCTAAGTTCGTCAGGTAACTGTGCCTCGTCTACTTGTCCCTGATCGACAATTTCAACCTATGATTGAGTGTTATGCTAACTATTAAGGTTCTTAGATTGCACACATATGTCATAGGGAGTCTCAATAGAATCTACAATGTGATTTCCATAGGCTTGTCATCACTGGGCCTAGTATTATGATCCAAGTGTTTTTCCTTGTCCCGATTATGCACCATTTTCTATCTGGGTGTTCATAACTTTAATCTGAGGTAGCTTCTGAGAAACATTTCCAGACACGCCAGTGGTGCTATATTTCAATACTTTAATTATTTTGAAGCATGAGATATTATAATGTCCACAAATAGATAAAAACTCACAAATAATGGATCTCCTATAATTTGAGGTATCATAACCTGTAACCTTACATTCTAGATAGAACCGGGGTAAATTTTCAAATTCAATTCTCAACTCAAGCCCTTCTTCATCACATAAATATATATTTATTTAAATAATTATAAAATTGTAAAAAATATTTATAGTATATATTTATAATTATATATAATAAATATATTTATTTTATACATTTATTATATACAATTATAAATATAATAAATATATTTATTATAATTCTATAATTATAAATAAATAATTTTTATTTATAATTTTTATAATTTTTTAAATATATATAATTATTATATTAATTATATATATTTATAAAATTATAAATATAAGAAATATATTTTTTATAATTTTATAATTATTTAAATAAATATATATAAATTTTTAGTTATAAATATAAATAATTATTTATTTAAATTATTATAAAATTATAATAAATATTTATATTATATATTTATAATCATATATAATAAATATATTTATTATATATATTTATTATATATAATTATAAATATAATAAATTTATTTATTATAATTTTATAATTATAAATATTTATTTATTTATTATAATATTTATAATTTTATAAATATATATAATTATATAATTATATTTATTATATATATAAATATAAATAAATATTTATTTATAGTTATAATTATAAATAAATATATATTTTTTTATAAAATATATAATTTTATAAATATATAAAATCATGTAAATAAATTATTAACATTATATCTTTATAAGTGTTTTTTTAGCATTGATAAATATAAGTCTTTATCATCACTAAAAAAGCGTTGATAAAGTGTGTCTTTGTCATTTATTTTTTAGCACTAATAAATGTATTTCTTTATTAGTGCTAAAAAAGTGCTAATAGAGGTCTGTTTTATCAGTGCCTTCTGTTTTAGCGCTGATAAAACTAACCTTTATCAATTATTTTTAACTAGTGTTGATAAAAGTGTTACTCGATTGTATAAATAAACCCTAATAGTAGGCTTCTCTCTCACACACCTTCAAGATTTCACAGAAGCCTTCATCTATCGTGTCATTGTTCTCGTTGTCACTGCTCTCATCATCACCGGTCTACCCACCCTACTCACCACCACTGCTCTACCCTCCTCTTCTCACACTTTCTCCACTCTACCCATCTCTCTCATCATCACCCCTCTCACTGTCACCCATCTCACTGGTGTTCTCGCTGCCACCACTCTCACCACCGTCACTCACTATTGTGCCCCCACCGCCCTGCCATCATTTCTTTTTCATTTCTAAACCCAAAGTTAAGGTTTAACCCTTTTCTTGTGATTTCATTGTGTTTATGGAATTTGAATAATTTTTTGAGCTTCGTTCATCATATATTTCAATTTACAGACTATTCTCCATTGATTTGTGATAGGTTACCACATGTGTTTTTCATTGAATTTGAGAACCATGATTGTTTTCATGTTTAACTCCATGTTTTTTATATCAATTTATAACATTAAATTTTTTATGTGTTATTGGAAAGGTAAATCAAGTTTTATGTGATATTCATTTCAATTCTAATGACTTCTCAATTATGAAACTTGTTAAAAATATTTTTTAATAAACCATGCACTCTATGTGTTTTATAAATTTTATGAATTATCTTTATAAAAAAATTCTAATATTTTATAATTTGTTTTGGTCATCATAGTGAATTCTAAATAGGAATAATATTTTTACTTTTCATTTCAAGAAATACTTGAAATTCAAATAATTGATAAAATATGTAAATATTTCTTTAAAATAAAATGTGAGGTTTAAAGAATGATTTTGATTTTAAAATTAGTGGTAATCACTGACTTGATGTTTTAAAAATTATTCTTGTGTTAATTGGATTTCAATCCAATATTTTGGGTGATTTGACTATGTAAAAAATGTCAGAAAATGATATTTCATTTTTAAAGTGGTGAGTTAACCCTTGTGATCTATATTTAAAACCACTTTTTTAGGCTTGGTTAATTTTTATATTAATTTTTTTGGGTGTTTAAGGATTTTAAGATTTTCAAATGGTATGGATTATTTGAAAAGGGTGTGTTTTCCCATGTGGATTGGATTTTGAAACTTATTGTGTCTTTGAAGGTTTTTCAATGGTCGTTTTAAGGGTAGTGTGGATTCATATTTGTGTTTCAAAGGTGTTTTGATAAAAATTTTCCCAAGAGTATATTGTGATGCATTTTATAACTAATAAAATTACTTAGTATTCCAATCATGTTTTGAAAAGATAATTCCCATTTAAAATTTAATGAAAAATGAGTTTATATATGATGTGATGCCCTCTTAAGCCCCTTTAATTCTTGTATGAGCATTGTAGCATGTGATTCCATGTTGGGATGTTTATTATTGATTAATTGTATATGTTATTTAAGTTTTATGAATATGGGGATACATCTTATAAGTGTGGGATGTGAGGCATGAGATATTTTAAATGCTTTGTATGTGATGAATGTAGTTTGTTGACTATTGTCACCTCAATTTGACTCATAATGGGATTATTAGGTAGATACTGTAATGACCCTAAACCTATTATCCTAGATCCAGTGCCTTAGTTTATTACTTTGGCATAGATACAAGTTTTGAATCCCAAAGAAATGACCAATTTAACAGTTCTAGAAAATAGATTGCATACATGATCCTTACATTACAATTCAAAATCTATACTAAAACATAGATAATCCTTTGAACATAAAGATTCTCCTAGATTAAATCTACATATATGTAATAATATACATCTTTGCATCATGGGAAAATGAAAAATAATAAAGGGGTGAACTTATATGCTCAGTAAGGGTAAATAATACATCAGAAGCTATCATAAATAAGCATAAAGTTTTAAGGCAAGGTGTATAACTAAAACACAATCCTTTTAAACATAATATTGAGTATAATATATAAAGAAAAAATATAATAACTCCATATAAACATTAAAATGAATATTATACTAGTCTAATAATCACATGTAATATCAATAACTAATTTCATAATGAGGGACTGCATAATGTCAGACATCATAAACATTCTATCAAAGCATCGACCAAGACACCATACATAAATGGGTAATAACCCAAACTAGTTTGTCTCATGATACCATTTTATGAATATATGGGATATAGAGGTCCAAAAAATCACTTACTATGTCCAATTAATTCCTTATATGAAAATGGTAAAACATATCCAACATAAACATTCGTATTAAAACCATCATACAAAATGTTAATACGTTAACCATAAACCATGAATGGTATCAAAATTGAATATTCATATTAAAACATATCATAAACCCTTAAATACAATATGTTAGATTGTATCATAATAAATCAACCTCAAATGATCATAAAATTAAATAAAGGATGTTGACATAGATGAAAATAATCTAATAAAATCATTAAAATTTTCTTGAAATAAATTCCAAATTTTAATTTGAAATCATTTCAAAGATACGAAGATATAAATTAAATAATTTATTTTAAAAATAACCATTTAATATTTTAATGTAAGCTTCAATATTTTAAGGTTTAATGATGCTAGAAAAATCTACTCACACCATATAAGTTAAAAGAAACATTCTTACCATTGAAAAATTTTATAAAGTACTCATTTATAAAATGAAAACATATTCCTTTCAAAACATTTTATAAAAAGTAAAATGTGCGTAAAAATTACATTAAAAAATTGTAGAATAATAGTAAGAACATTTTAAAATATATTTTTAAGAAACATGGACGTGGATGATAATAATTTCCCAGTAAATACTTACGTATAAACAATCCCAAATAAAAATATGATTGTGAAAATAACCTTAACCTTGTACTCTCCTTTAGTTTTAAGTGTATTAACCTCTTTTATAATGGTTAAAATATGTTATTAAATTATATGAGAACTATATCCATATTTATGATATCATATACGATCCTCTTATATCATTTTTTTCATAATATTTCATTATTACCGTTATTTTGGATGTTAATTGCTTCATTTTCTTATGTTTGTTTTTTCATGTAAGTATTTTTTCTTATGAATAGAATATATTTTATTTATATCCATAATGATATTTAGTTCACAAAAATTATATTCATTCATCATATACATTTTTATAATCGTTCTATAATGGTTAACATGGAGAATGAATATCATCATGTCGTGGAGACGGTAGGTCATACGTACGCACGAGCAACGATATAGTTCCCTTAATGGTAATGTGGTAAAAAATTATATGGTATATTAATTATATATAATGAATATAATGTCATATTTTTTATTTATATCTATTAAATTCATCATTATACCCATCCAAATAAATTGGTGATGAAACAAAAATTACACCACAGCGTGGAGACGGTAAGTCGTACGTACGCACGCATGGTGAATTTGTTTTTCATAAGATGAATAAAAGGAGGAATATGGTTGTCCCATAATCATAATAAAATATTAGAATATATATGATATTTTTTTTTATTCTAGAATAGAAACAACGTGTGAAGAGGAATTATAAGAAGAAATAATTTTGAAGTAGTTGGTAAAAATGATTACCTCTTCTTTAGCGAACCTCCATTGGATCTCCTCTTCGAGAGAGTAGGGTTGGTCTTTTGAGAATACCAGAACCTCTAAGATGTGTATAGTGAATTTAATAAGTGAAATGGTCAGATTTTTGTTGATAAATAATGATCAATGTGGTGTGAGGAAGTGAGGGAGGAGGTGTCTTTTTATAATAGAGGGGAGGGGCACTCTTAGAGTCCCTTAAAATATTAAATTAGTATAAATTGATTTTTGATTTAAAAAAGATCCAAACTGAATTATTTTGAATACAATATTAGGATGTGTCGAAATAATATCAACCAATAATTTTTAGACAAGTTAAGGATATATTTTTACCTTTTTCTTTTGGTTTTAACCCTAAATTAATTTTTTAACTATTACCATTGCAACATGTGTTTTTATTACTCAAGGGTTGATACAGTTACTATAAAATTTCAAATGAACCCCAAATGGATCATTGATGAAATATTTATATTTATTATAGTTATTTGGACAAATTTTATATTTTTATGATTTTTTTAAAATTTAATATATTATTATTTATTTTAAAGTATCATTTATGTCAATTTTGATACTATTCATTAATTTGTATTTTTTTAAACATAAAAATATGATAACTTTGAACCAACACTTATAATATATCAATAAAATTTCTAAGTTATATATAAAATTTTTATGTCATTAATTATGTCAAATTATATTTATTTTAATACTTTTAATATCATTATTTTGATATTTCCATTAATTAAACAATTAATGCATCATCATTATGAAAGTCTTTAATTAAATTATTTATTCTCTAAAAATTAAAAATAAATTATCATGATGAAGATAAATTTATTATATTTCAAATGAATATTTATAGTCAAATTTATCTTCTATATAACCCCATATTAAAAATTATTTAGTTATTAAAAATATGAGTATGGTATTTTTAACTTATCTTTAAATAAAATATAATAAATGTCATATTCTAAACCAATTGCACTAAAAAGGTTATAATTTCAGCCTAATGTTGGTTTTGGTCGAAAACCACTCATAAAATGAAATTAGAACAAGTTTTAGGGTATTTTTAAAATATTATAATATTATTTTCACCTTTAATTACCCAATTTACCTTTAACTATGGTAAAAAAATACTTAAGTTACTATTGTAAAGCCCCGACCCTAGTTACCCAGAGTCGGTGCATTATTACATAACATTGGCATGATCACAAGGAAATCATGTCTCGAAAGACCAATCAGTTTAGTATTATTGGAAACAAGATTCATACATAAGTTCAACTTTACAGCTTGAAGAGAAATACAACACAAATATATTTCATTAGAAACATCCAAGCCTCCTAGATTATGCCTGTAGGTCACTCATAACTAACTTCTTCATATCCTGGGAAAATGAAACAAACAAAAGGGGTGATCTCAAACGCTCAGTAAGGATAAGTAATACAGTGGAAAATGACATAAATATTAAGCATGTTAAATAATTGAAACCACATTCCTTTACCAATAATAAAAAAGGATGCTTTTATGGCAAGAATATGAGCTGAGTAAATAATTACATAATAAAACATAATCATGGGTATTCTAGTAGTCGAATGACCACATGAATCATCAATATTATTTCCATAATGAGGGAATGTATAATGTCGGACATTCTGAAACATTTTGTCAAGGCCTCAGCCAAGACGTCTAAAAATGATTAAGGCCTCGGCCAAAACCATAAAACAAAATGGTATAAAAATATCACATCCACAGTCAAACATATCACAAAACCTTCAATACAATATGGAAGTTTTGTATTATAATAAATCAACTCCAAATAAACTTAAAATCCATCAAAGGATGTTGATATAGATGAAATCAAAACTCTTTTTGGAGAAATATTTCTTTCTATTTTGAAATCATTTAAGAGTCACATAATTATTAAATAAAACATCTACTTTGAAAATATTCTTATAAGCTTGTAAGGGAAGCTTCTACGAGTTTATAATAGTAGAAAATATCTGCACCCGCCGTATAAGTTAAAAAAGATATTCTTACCTTAGTTTTTTTGAAAAGGCTAAAAAAGACCTTGTTTGGAAAATGACGGAAAGATTCCTTTATAAACATCTTATAAAAAGTCAAACAAGGTTATAAATGACTTTAACCTATATTCTGTAAAATATTAATAATGTTTTGAAATACATTTTTAAGAAACATGGATGTGGATGATAAAGAGGTCCCAGTAGATAATTATGTATAAACAACCTCAGATAATGAAGAGATTGTGAAATAAACCCTTACCTTGTACTTTTCCTTGGTTGAGGGTAGATTAACCTCATGTATAATGGTGAAATAATTGTTATTAAATTATACAAGAATCATATACATTAATATGATATCATATATGATCTTTTAACATTTCTTTGTTAATAATATCTTAGTATTATCGTCGTTTCGAGTGTTAACTTACTCATTTTCTTTTATATGTTTTGTTACATAAGCTGTCTTTGTTATGGATAGGTTGTATCTTATTCATATCCATAATTATATCATGTCCTTAAACATTATTTTTAATCATCAAATGAGAACTATACTTGAATGGATACGATGAGGAATGAATCTCATCGTGTTCGTGGAGACGGTAGTCCGTACTTACGCACGAGCGACAATATCATTATTTTGATATTAAAATAATATATAATTGGATATTATATCATATATACAGAATAATTATCATTTTATATTTATTATTTATATGAATTTCACATCATTATTATACCCATCCAAATAATAATGTATTGAATAACAATTACACCACGACGTGGAGACGGTAGGCCGTACGTACGCACGTATGTTGACATATCATTAAAAGGATGGATAGAATAATGAATATGGTTGTAACAAATTTATAATAACATCACAGTATATAGAAGATACTGGATTTATTATTTTAGAATGGAAACGACAAAGAAAGAAGAAGTTGATGAAGAAAGGAACTTGAAAACGTGTGGTGAAAACATTACCTCTTCTTCTGGTTCTTACTTTTGATTTGATCAAAAGGGATACTTAGGTTGGATTTATGACTAAAGTAAGGCCTCTAAGATTAAGGGAGGATATGTTAGAGGGTATTTGGGCAGATTTTGGCCGAACCAAAAGGCTTTGAAGGTATGAAGAATTGGTTAGAAGTGGTAACCTTTTATAAGGGGGGGAGGGGCTCTTTAGGAAAAACTTAAAGTATTAATTTATAATAAATTCATATTCGGTTTATAATGGCTCCAAAGTAGATTATTAAAATTATAATGTGGGTATGGGTTCAAATCCTTTCATCCAATAGATTTTAGACAGGTTTGGGTCACTATATTAACATTATAATTTATATTTAACTCTTAGTTAAATAGTTTGACATTTACCATGTCACTTTGTATTTTTATATTATATGGTTAATAAACTTACTATATACTTCCAAGAGACCCCCAAGTAGCCCATTAATTATAAAAATATAATTATATAAGTCCTTTGGATGAACCTTAGATTTTATGGAATAGAATATCAATTAATAATATAATATTTGTTTTAAAAACTCTTTTATATCAATTTTGACACTATTTAATAATTGATTTTTGTTAAAGTCTTAACAAATTTATTAATTCGAACCAAATTAATTTAAGAAATACTAACATGTCATATTAATCAATAAAATTCGTGTATGGAATCAAAACTTTAAAATTATATTTATTTTAATATTTATAATAGCAATTATTTGATTCTTTCATTAATAAAAAAAATATTGCATCATTATTGTGTCATAAATAATTTAGTTTATTAGATGTCTAAAAATTATAAAAAAACACCATGATGTATGAAATATTTTTATCTTTATAAGGAATATTTATAGTCTAAACAATAACATATATAACCCTATGTAAAAATTGTTTTTCTAAAAGATATATGCTTATGTCATTTTTGTATTTACTTTAATTTAATTGATATAGTGTCTTTATCACTTACAAGTGGCTCCATGGGGTCCCCAAATAGACTCAAAGATGCCCATGGTCGGAAATGTATCATAAAATAGGGTTAAGACACGTTTTAGGGTAAATTAGTATTATTATAATATTATTATTTTACCCTTATTTACCGGATTTACCCTTTAACCATGGTAAATAAAATATTTACCGAAGTAATTATTCAAAATATCTAAAAATAAAAGTTACCTATTTACACAATTTTGAACTCCTGATTCTAAATATGTAATCTATTTTTATAAATTTTAAAACACAGAAGTGGCATAAATTAATTTAAAATTAATTTCCATTGTCGAAACAAAAAGCATGTTTTTAACAAATAATAACTATCAAAAGATTGACACTTTCTTATGTCCAGTTTAAATATGAAATTATGTCCAATTACCCAAATTGGATTAAATGGTAAAATTATAATCTAATTATACTTTAAAATCACTCAAATTCATAATTTATCACTATTAATTATTTCGATTAAAAAAGTTGTTTTTAATTAAAATTTAGTAATTTCCACTATTCATCAAAATATGAAAGTTATCAGAAAAGTACCAAAATTTCAACCTAATCTAATTTCAATATAATGAATCCAAAAATAAAGTCTATTTTACCAAATTCAAAACATAAAATTTTCATTTATTAATTTAAAATTAATTCCCGCTGTCAAAACCAAAAGGCGTATTTTTAAGAAATAATAACTATCAAAAGTTTGACACCTGTTTATGTCCAATTTCAAAATGAAATTACTTAAAATGACCATAATTGGATTAAATGGTAAAAATATAATCTATTAATACTTACAAACCATTAAAATTTATAATTCAACAATATAAATTATTTTTATTAATAAATTTTTTTTCATTTAAAATATAGTATTTTTCGTTGTTCACCCAAATATGAAAGTTATCAGAAAAACACCAAAACATTATTGAAACTAAGTTCTTATTTACCGATTCTAAAGAAGAAGTTTATTTTCTCAAATTGAATATATAAAATTTTCAAATATTGGATTTAAAAAGGCTTCTCCATTAAAAGGCGGTAAAATTGCATTCTTAGAAAAATACTTATTTTATCTGAAAAAATGTATTTGTTCTTACATTATGTCTAAGAGACTCATAATATGGATTATAAAATTATAAAGATTATATAAATTTTAAAATTCAGTTAATATTATTCATAACCGCTTTTGAACGACTTGTTTTGTAAGTCATGGTGTGCTAGAACTCGGTGTTGCGTGTAGTGAAAGTTATTGAATTACTTTGAAAAAATAACATACTATGAAATATTGGGGTGTTACATTATTCCCCCCTTCAATAAATTGCGTCCTCGCAATTTGAAATTATTTTTCGAAAATAAAAGGTTGAAAATAGAAAATACCATTGGGAAAACCCACATCGAAAATTAGGTTAATAAAATTTAGTCTTAATAAGAGGAAAAGGGAAATGAAATGGTCACCACAAAATTATGATATCGATTAGGAGAACATTGGTGGAAATTAGATACATATAAATGAAGTAAAAATGTAAATATTTATAGGTAGTGATTGAGGTCATCAATCACAAACAAGTGTAAAATTGAGGGCCTTAAATTCATCAATCTATGATGATTTAAAATACCATCGGTTCAACAAAACATATGGTATTAGGATAACACATTTTTTGTTTCAAGATCCCTTCACTAAAGTATAAGAATTAATTTATTCATAGAATAAGAGAAGAAGAAAAATATATATTTTACAAGTAGAGTCCCATCCTTTAACTAATTTCTACAACAAACTCATCTTTCACTCTAAAAGATAATAGAACTTAAAAATAATATTCTATTTTCCTATTTGTATAGGGTTCAAAAAAAATGAATTTATAATTTATCTACCAATTTTTTTTATAAAAAAAAGACTACATTATTAAATCTAGGACATCATGTGGGCCAGTGGTAGGTCATACACCCTTGTCTCCCTTAGGTTGTGGGTTCAAGTCTCGTGGCCTTACCAGACGCGACGGGTTTCCGCCCGACCTCCGGGTTGTCCTTTTTTGGCAATGAAAAAATAATATAAAACTAGAATTATCCAAAATACTTATATCCAAACTCACAGTCCAAAATTTATAAGGAAGGTAAACACAATGAAGATCATTTTTCCACGTAATAACATGTGAACACCTTCATCATGTATTCTTTTAAAACACTGCAACATCCTGAATTACCATAAAACGTTATTGATTACATTCATGATCCCTTATTACTTATAGAATACTGTATATACTCCTTCTATCTAAAAATGTTGTAAACTCCAACAATAATGGAATATACAAATCATTAATCAGTTTCAAGGTATTCAAGAATATCCAATATAATTTATCCAAAACAATAATGTATTATTCCAAAATCACTACATCGGTATCAGTACCATATTATGGTTTATCTTTCTCTCAACCATATATTTTCCAAAATTTTAACCTACTATTGAGTCACTTTTCTTAGTTCCACACAATCTCAAGTCCTTAATGAAATAGTACTACAGTACAATCCCTATATACTCCATAATTATTATAACTAGTACATTGTTGATACAACACTCAAATGACATAATTCTCTAATAACAACATAAGAACTATAATCATTCCTCCTCATCTATGGTAATATCATAACTTGATTGTTATCCAATAGCATCATTTGGGGCATACTCTGATGATTTGGACATTGGTTTGAATAGTGTCCCAACTCCTTGTAGATGAAGTATTGTACATTTGAAACCTTTTTCTTACCCTTGAAGTCACGTACATGGTGTCCTTTTTCTCCACACTTATAACAAACTCCCATTCCCTTCAGGAAAGTTCCAGGGTGTTTCTTCCCACAGTTATCACATATGGGAAAATTCTTCTTTTCCCTCTTCCCTTTATCCATCTTTCTCTCTTCCATCCTTTTCTTCTCTTGCTTCCCTTTAAATCCATATGACTCGGAGAATTATTTACTTATCTTATTAACACAAGATACTGTTTCTTCATATGTTGAGAATACATGGGAGAATATTTCCCTTATAAATGTTGTCATAATACCTTGAAAGATATGATCCCTCTTAATCTTTGGATCATACGTATTGCTGGAGTTCACATTCATTCTACTGGGCGCCATTTCTATACAATAGCATAAACTAGGTCAGTTTATGAATTCCAATGAATAATTCCAAACTTGTAAAATACCTAACATAAATTGAACGGTTTATGGATATAATCCATAATCATAAAGATGTTTTCATTAAGGAAGTATATACTTATAAACCCTTCATAATGGTTTGTAAAGAAAATGATAATTATCTTAAGCATATCCCCCATGAGTGTCGTAACCAAAAGTGCAGTAAGGCTCGTTGTCATGCACCAGTTCCCGTTCGAGTCTAGATCAAAGCGGTGTTTTCAGGTTTTACCCCTAGTTACATCTATTCCAGAGCCGTCCCTACCTACTCGTATCCAGATAGGGACGTATTTCTCAGAAAACTCACAAAATATCTACAATACCAAAATTCTATGAAGTTATTCTATACTAATCCTCAAAGTCCATCTTAGGTCTATGTTCTCTAATCAGCGTTTATCTAAATGTGGTTTCCAAGGTTTGTACTAAACTTCCTCTGATACCAACTGTAACTCCCCAACCCTAGTTACCCAGAGTCGGTGCATTATTAAATAACATTGGCATGATCACAAGGAAATCATGTCTCGAAAGACCGACCAGTTTAGTATTATTGGAAACAAGATTCATACATAAGTTCAACTTTACAGCTTGAAGAGAAATACAACACAAATATATTTCATTAGAAACATACAAGCCTCCTAGATTATTCCTGCAGGTCACTCATAACTAACTTCTTCATATCCTAGGAAAATGAAACATACGAAAGGGGTGAGCTCAAACGCTCAGTAAGGGTAAGTAATACAGTGGAAAATGAAATAAATATTAAGCATGGTAAATAATTGAAACCACATTTCTTTACCAATAATAAACAAGGATAATTTTATGGAAATAATATGAGATGAGTAAATAATGCCATAATAAAACATAATCATGGGTATTCTACTAGTCGAATGACCACATGAACCATCAATATTATTTCCATAATGAGGGAATGTATAATGTCGGACATTCTGAAACATTTTGCCAAGGCCTCAGCCAAGACGTCTAAAAATGATTAAGGCCTCGGCCAAAACCATAAATCAAAATGGTATAAAAATAGCACATCCATAGTTAAAAATATCACAAAATTTTCAATACAATATTTTTGTATCATAATAAATCAACTCCAAATAAACTTAAAATCCATCAAAGGATGTTGACATAGATGAAATCAAAACTCTTTTTAGAGAAATATCTCTTTCTATTTTGAAATCATTTAAGAGTCACATAATTATAAAATAAAACATTTACATTGAAAATATTCTTATAAGATTGTAAGGGAAGCTTCGACGAGTTTATAATGGTGGAAAATAGCATCACCCACCATATAAGTTAAAAAAGACGTTCTTACCTTAATTTTTTCGAAAAGGTTAAAAAAGACCTTGTTTGGAAAACGACAGAAAGATTCCTTTATAAACATCTTATAAAAATTCAAAAAAGGGTATAAATGACTTTAACCCATATTCTTTAAAATATTAATAATGTTTTGAAATAAATTTTTAAGAAACATGGATGTGGATGATAAAGAGGTCCTAGTAGATAATTATGTCTAAACAACCTTGGATAATGAAGAGATTGTGAAATAAACTCTTACCTTGTACTTTTCATTGGTTGAGAGTAGTTTAACCTCCTGTATAATGGTGAAATAATTTTTATTAAATTATAAAAGAATCATATACATTAATATGATATCATATATGATCTTTTAACATTGCTTTGTTAATAATATCTTACTATTATCGTCATTTCGGGTGTTAAATTACTCGTTTTCTTTTATATGTTTTGTTACATAATCCGTCTTTGTTATGGATAGGTTGTATCTTATTCATATCCAGAATAATATCAAGTCCTTAAACATTATTTTTAATCATAAAATGAGAACTAGACTTGAATGGATACGATGAGGAATGAATCTCATTGCGTTCGTGGAGACGGTAGTCCGTACGTACGCACGAGCAACAATATCATTCTTTTGATATTAAAATAATATATAATTGGATAGTATAACATATATACAGAATCATTCTCATGTTATATTTATTATTTACATTAATTACACATCATTATTATACCCATCCAAATAATAATGTATTGAATAACAATTACACCACGACGTGGAGACGGTAGGCCGTACGTACGCACGTATGGTGACATGTCATTAAAAGGATGGATAGAATACTGAATATGGTTGTACCATATTTATAATAACATCACATTATATAGAATATACTGGAGTTATTATTTTAGAATGGAAACAACAAATAAATAAGAAGTTGAAGAAGAAAGGAACTTGAAAAAGTGTAGTGAAAACATTACCTCTTCTTCGGGTTCTTCCTTTTGATTTGATCAAAAGGGATCCTTAGGTTGGATTTATGACTAAAGGAATGCCTCTAAGATTAAGGGAGGATAGTTGAGAGGGTATTTGGGAAAATTTTGGCTGAACAAAAAGGCTTTTAAGGTATGAATAATTGGTTAGAAGTGGTGTCCTTTTATAAGGAGGAGGAGGGGCTCTTTAGGAAAAACTTAAAGTATTAATTTATAATAAATTCATATTCGGTTTCTAATGGCTCCAAAGTATATTATTAAAATTCTAAGGTGGGTATGGGTTTAAATCCTTTAATCCAATAGATTTTAGATAGGTTTGTGTCACTATATTAACTTTATTATTTATATTTAACTCTTAGTTAAATAGTTTGACATTTACCATGTCACTTTATATTTTTATATTATATGGTTAATAAAATTACTTTATACTTCCAAGAGACCCCCAAGTGGTCCATAAATGATACACATATCATTATATAAGTCATTTGGACAAACCTTAGATTTTTAGGAATAGAATATCAATTAATAATATAATATTTGTTTTAAAAACTCTTTTATGTCAATTTTGACACTATTTAATAATTGATTTTTTTTAAAGTCTTAACAACTTTATTAATTCAAACCAAATTCATTTAATAAATCCTAACATGTCATATTAGTCAATAAAATTCGTTTATGGCATCAAAACTTTCAAATTATATTTATTTTAATATTTATAATACCAATTATTTGATTCTTTCATTAATAAAAAAATACTGCATCATTATTGTGTCATAAATAATTTAGTTTATCAGATGTATAAAAATTATAAAAAAATACCTTGATGTAGGAAATATTTTTATATTTATAATTAATATTTATATTCTAAACAATAACATATATAACCCTATGTTAAAATTGTTTTCCTAAAAGATATATGCTTATGTCATTTTTGTATTTACTTTAACTTAATTAATATAAAGTGTCTTATCACTTACAAGTGGCTCTATGGGGTCCCAAAATCAACTCAAATATTCCCATGGTCGGAAATGTTTCATCCAATAGGGTTAGGACATGTTTTAGGGTAATTTAGTATTATTATAATATTATTTTTTTACCCTTATTTACCATATTTACCTTTTAACCATGGTAAATAAAATATTTACCGAAGTAATTATTCAAAATATCTAAAAATAAAAGTTACCTATTTACACAATTTATACCTCATAATTCTAAATATGGAATCCATTTTTCTAAATTCAAAACATGTAAGTGGCAGAAATTAATTTAAAATTAATTCTCGTTGTCGAAACAAAACGTGTGTTTTTAACAAATAATAACTATCAAAAGATTGACACTTTCTTATGTCCAGTTTAAATATGAAATTATTTCCAATGAACAACATTGGATTAAATGGTAAAATTATAATCTAATTATACTTTAAAATCACTCAAATTCATAATTTATCACTATTAATTATTTTGAATAAAAAAGCTGTTTTTAATTAAAATTTAGTAATTTTCACTATTCATCAAAATATGAAAGTTATCAGAAAAGTACCAAAATTTCACCCTAAGATAATTTCTATATTATGAATCCAAAAATGAATTATATTTTACCAAATTAAAAACATAAAATTTTCATTTATTATTTTAAAATTAATTCCCGCTGTGAAAACCAAAAGGCATATTTTTAAGAAATAATCACTATTAAAAGTTTGACACTTGTTTATGTGCAATTTCAAAGTGAAATTACTTAAAATGACTATAATTGGATTAAATGGTAAAAATATAATCTATTTATACTTCCAAACCATTAAAATTTATAATTTAACAATATAAATTATTTTGATTAAAAAAGTTGTTTTCAGTTAAAATATAGTATTTTCAATATTCACCCAAAAATGAAAGTTATCAAAAAAACACCAAAACATTATTGAAACTAAATTATTATGTCCCAATTCTAAAGAA
The DNA here is from genome assembly GCA_963277665.1 of Viscum album. Taxonomy (NCBI): domain Eukaryota; kingdom Viridiplantae; phylum Streptophyta; class Magnoliopsida; order Santalales; family Viscaceae; genus Viscum; species Viscum album. Next base: position 1,343,687,495 of record OY728148.1, on the reverse strand, counting down.
TAAGTTTATTTTGTAAAATTGAATATATAAAAGTTTCAAATATTGGATTTAAAAAGGCTTCTCCATTAAAAGGCGGTAAAATTGCATTTTTAGAAAAATACTTCTTTTATCTGACAAAATGTATTTGTTCTTACATTATGTCTAATAAACTCATAATATGGATTATAAAATTATAAAGATTATATAAAGTTTAAAATTCAGTTAATACTATTCATAACCGCTTTTGAATGGCTTTTTTGGTAAGTCATGGTGCGCTAGAACTCGGTGTTGCGTGTAGTGCAAGTTATTGAATTACTTTGAAGAAATAACGTACTATGAAATCTTGGGGTGTTACAACTATTCAAAAAAATTAAGTTGATACTATTAGACTCTAAATATTATACATATTATAACTTTTTATTTCCATTATTCAAAATTCAATTCATAGAAGGGGATAAATTAAGTTTAACACTAATCTTGTAGATATGGAGGGAAGGCGGGTAAAAAAGACGTTCAAAAGTTTAATAAGTTTTTATATATAATTTTAATATAAAAATTATTAAAATAAACTAAATTTTATTAATATATGTATTATTTATATATTATGAATTTAAAAATAAATTCAAATTATAATAATTATTTAAACAAAAAGTCAATTTTTTAACTATAATGGAGTATTTTTTACTATTCATCAAAAAAAATAAAACTTCTCAGAAAAATACAAAAAAATAACCCTAATATAATTTTGATATTCCAAATTCAAAAATAAAGTCCATTTTTTTGAATAAAATTTATAAAATTTCAAAATTTTAGTTTTAAAATTGGTGTTCCATTTAAAAGGTGGTAAAATTCCCCTTAAAAATATATAGTTTTTATGCATAAAATCGGATTTATTCTTATATAATTGCCTAGGAAACACATAATATAAATGTAATATACATAAGTTTCATAATATGGTTAATAATTTTCATAACCTCTATTTAAATGTCTAGGTTAATAAATCGTGGTGCACTTGAACTCAGTGTTGTGTGCAATGCAAACTATTGAATTTATTTAAAAAGAAAATGTACTGTGAAATATTGGGGTATTACATTCTTTCCTTCTTCAAAAAATTCCATCCTCAAAATTTACAGAATATTACCTCATAAAAAGATTCGGGTATTTCATCATCATAATTTCTTCAAGTTCCCACATCACCTCTTCCATTTTGTTGTTTCTCCAAAGAATATTTACCAATCAAGTCATCTAATTCCTCAATAATTGTTATCTAGTGTCAAGGATCTTGATAGTCTCTTCACAATAAGACAAATTAGGTTATTGTTCTATTTATTCATAGGTGAGTACATGTTTTGGATCTGGAATGTATTTCCTTAATATTGATATGTAGAACACATCATGAACTTTGGAGATACTTGGCGACATTGCTAAACTGTAAGCTACGGCTCTGATACTTTCTAGAATTTTAAAAGGTTAGATGTACCTGTGATTTAATTTTCCTTTATTTCTAAATATTATAACACTCTTTCATGGAGATACATTCAAGAAAAAAAAATCTCTTCCAAATCCTTCCTTTGGTTACCGACATATCTATTTTTCCTACTTTGAGATGCTTTGATATGGTTTTGAATAATATTCACCTTCCATTATTTCCTTAATAAGTTTTGGCCCTAAAATTTTTCTTTCACCAACATCATCCCAAAAAACTGGAGTACAACATCTCTTTCTATATAATGCTTCATATGGTGTCATATAAATACTTAAATGGAATATATTATTATAGTAAAATTATACCAGAGGTAAATATTGATCCCACATACCTTGAAAGTCAATTGAACAAGATCTCAATATGAATTATAAATTTTGAAGAGTCCTTTCTGATTTTCCCTGATTTTGAGGGTGGTAGGCAGTGTTCAAATGAAGCTCAATATCTAGTTACTTCTTGAGACTTTTCCAGAATTTTGATGTAAAGGGGGGGGTCATGATTAGACACAATCGATAGAGGTACACCATGAAGTCTTAAAAATTCATTGATATAAAGTCTTGCTAAAAGTTTAAGATTTAAATATTCTCTTATAGTAAGAAAATGTGCTGATTTGGTAAGGTGGTCAATAATAACCCATATCACATCATTCCTTCTAGGAGTCTTTGGTAGCCCCATGACAAAGTCCACCGTGATATCATCCCATTTTCACATAGGTATAGGAAGAGGTTGCAAGACTCCTCTAGGATGTTGTCTTTAATCCTTCACTTTTTGAAAAACCAAACATCTTGACACATAATCAGCAATTTCCCACTTCATATTGCCCAAAAAAATGTTCCCTCAAATCTCTACACATATTAGTTCTTCTAGGGAGTAAAGAGAAATTTTATCTATGAGAATCATCTAATAATTCTCTTTTTAGATTGGGTATAGAGAGAACACAAAGCTTCTTCCCAAATTTCAAAATGTCATCATTATATATAAAGTCTGTAAATTTCCCATCACTAACTATTTTAATTTTCTTTTGAAAATCCTCATCATACGATCGAGAAATCTTTATCCTTTACAGTAAATATGGTTTGGAAACCATTTGAAAAAGTAGTGATGTTTCACCTGCATTGATAATACCCATATCCATCTTTACTAGATCCATGAACATAGGATCCCTTTAGAATCTCATTTTATTCATAACTCCATGGTCCTTCCTACTTAAATCATATGTCACCTTATTTTACTTCTCTGGGTGGTAGTGTATTCAGTAATCACAATCCTTAAGTAGATAGAGTCATCTCATTTCCTCATATTGAGTTATTTCTGTGAGAAGATTTATTTCAAACTCTTATGATCTGTATATATCTCACATCTTTCACTCTAGAGATAGTGTATCCATATCTTTAGAGAAAATATTACTACTAATAACTCAGGATCATGGTTTGGATAGTTATGTTCATGAGTTTCTAACTAACTTGATGCATATAAAATAACTCTATCATTATATATAAGGACACAACCAATTACCTTCCTTAATTCATCACTATAAATCACAAATCCAACATTTCTAGATGGTAAATTCAATATAGGATCATTGAATAATCTTATATTCAATTATTCAGAGTTTTCTTAACATTCTTTTTCCCATAAGGATTTAACCCCTTTTAATATGTGTAACATCCCAGTTCCGGAATCCACGCAGAGGCGACCCATAATCGGTTGGTCACATGGCCTCAAGCACATTTTCCCAAATTCTAGAGGCTGTCGACTAGCAGTGAGGACCTTGGGTGTGATAGTGTGGAAACTATGCCCTCATTAGAAGAGTACACAGCAGAAATAAACAACACATACAATAGCGGAAGCAGTAAACATCCAACAACAGTAACAGTTGAAGAATAACAGTAAACAACTGGAGAACACACACACACACACACACATATATATATATATATATTTGAAATTATGCATGATACATATATGTCTAGGAAAGGATCCAAAGAAATCACAATGCTGAACACAGTACTAAACCAAAGTATAAATTAAAAGTAAACAGATAAATCCTCAGCATCACAAACCGTAGCTTGGTCCCATGATCTCCGTCTCCACAGCAAGTCAAGTACCTAAAGTAGAAGGGCACTTTCCCTTATCTATACCTACAACAATATAATCTGTTTGGGCCCAAAAGCATGACCCAAACTAGGTGTGAGACAAAAATACGAGTATGAAACCACCCTAAGATCTGTGCCTAACAGTCGGTGAGTATATGGTAGGTAAAGTACAGTGAGCAGTAAACAGGATAATGCACAGCAGCAACAATTCACAATCTCTATCATATAATGTACAAACAAGAAAGTAGCCACTCAAGAAAGTAGAACAAATATGTAACCTCTAGGTAGTTCTCACATCCTAACCCTTATGGTTCAACCTACAAGTACTAGCAACCCTCTGGGAGGCACACACAGTCTCACCCCTCTGGTTCAGCTAAAGAATGGACTCTTTGGGGAAGCACTCACCGTTAATTCCCCCTATATTCTCGTAATGTACTAAAGGTGCTCTGGGGAATCACACAACGTCTCATTCCCCCTGTGGCCCGCGTAGAGGAACTACAGACACTCTGAGGAAGCACCCAACGTCAATTCACCCTATGGTCTCGCATCGTACTATAAATACACTCTAGAGAAGCCCTTATGTCCATTCTCCCTATGGTCTACTACACTAGGTTCTCATAGCCCTGTGTAAAGTTAGTAAGTATCACATCGCGTAATGGCCAAAGTATCCTCAAGAAGTACTTGGCTAGCAGTCTATAGCATCTCAGCATGGAAGAACAACAGTCACACCATCCTACAACTAGGCATGGAACTGGCAATAGCCTAACAGGAAAAACTAGACCAAGCGGTCATAAACAAGAAAACATGCATGGTAAAAACATCCAAAGCACAGTAAATTACCCTATTCACAAGAAATATCCTCTACTCATGCATATAAGAAAATCAGGAAAACAACAAGGGAAAAACAAGAAACACACAATACCCCGTTCAAGGGTATTGGTGTAATTTGCACAAAATACTCACAGACTTCCTACAGAAAGGCACAAACCACCTACCTTGACATTAGGAGATCGATATACTCGATCCTCAAAGCTTGAATCTCCTTGGAATTTCATAGATCTAAAAAAACTTCCAAAACACTTAACCCATGATAACTTGAGAATGAGGGGGAAATGGAAAACAGGGTTCCAACAGAAGAGATAACTCACTGATGCAGTTCTAACTCAATCTACAGAGTTCGATTCGGAGGATGGACGATCACTCGGGGGTTTTTCAAAGATCTACGGCCGTTTGGGAGCTCTTGGTTGAACGAGACCTAAAAGAAGGTGTTTATGGTGACTAGTCATGACCCCGGTGCATTTAATGAAAAAAAAGAAAGTACACGACGTGTACTTTTGGAGTACACAGCGTGTACTAGGCTTTTTCATACTCCACTTTACGCAGCCTCCATGTCACCCCTACATGGTCGTGTGTGTGGCCATGACACGGCCAGCACACAACCTCGAGCGGAATCAAAGTACACAGAGTGTACTTATAAATTACATGGTGTGTACTTAGAAAATTTCCATATTTTCCTCTTTTTTCCAAAAACGACCATAAAAGGAAAAACATACTTGAAAAGAAGTTCCGGGTTCTTACAAACTTCCCCCCTTAAAGAAATTTGTCCTCGAATTTCCCTAGCGCGGCGTAGAAGAAGAGACCCCGAACAACTCCAACCACTACGATCGTACATCGGCCTCCCTCTCCCAAGTCTCATCATGTACTCGTCTGTGCTGTCATAGCACCCGTACCAGAGGAACAGACCGTCCATGGAGAACCTTCTTACTGTGATCAATAATTCGGATAGGATGCTCCTCAAATGATGCATCCGCTTCGAGCTCAACCTCCTCAGGTTGAAATACATGAGATGGGTCTGAAAATTAACGTCAGAGCTGAGAAACGTGGAAGACGTCATCCATAGCCCGGTACCTCTAAGGTAACTGCAACCGATAGGCAACCAGCCCAACTCTCTCCAACACCTCAAATGGCCCGACGTACCGTGGTGAAAGCTTACCCTGTCTCTGAATCCTCTTGTGTCCCAACCTCGGTGCAACATGCAGAAAAACCTGATCCTCGACCTCGAACTCCAGAGGTCATCTCCACTAATCAGCATAAGAATTATATCGAGACTGTGTTGTAGCCATCCTCTTCCGAATCATCTCTATCTGCTCTGAGGTCTCCTGAACAAGTCTAGGTCCCAAAAAAGCTGCCTCTCTTTCCTCCATCCATCATAAAGGTGATTGGTATGGCCTACCGCGCAAAGCCTCATAAGGTGCCATATGAATAGTTGTCAAAAAGCTGTTATTGTAGGCAAACTATACAAGAGGTATATGCTTATCCCAAGAACCTCCAAAGTAATGAATGTAAGCTCGGAGCATATCCTCAAGCACCTGAATCATATGCTTGGACTGGACATCTGTCTGGGGGTGGTATGTTGTACTCAAAAGTACCTATATACCCAAAGCCTTATGAATCCCCTACCAGAATCGAGAAGTAAAGCGTGCATCTCTATCTGAAACAATGGAGTGTGGAACTCCATGTAGACGTACAATCTCTCAGATGTACAACTGTCCCAGCTCATCAACACTGAAGGTCTCCTTGATCAGCAAGAAGTGAACAACCTTTGTAATCCTGTCGATGACAACCCAAATAGCATCACTCCCCCGAGGTGACCTCGAAAAACCGGTCACGAATTCCATCACGACATCGTTCCACTTCCACTCCAGAATGGGTAACTGTTGTACAAGACCTACTGGTCGCTAATGTTCTGCCTTCACCTACTAACAATTAGAACATCTCATGACGAAACCAGCAACATCTCTCTTCATACCTGGCCACCAATACTGACGGTGTAGATCGTGGTACATCTTGGTGACGCCAGGATGAACTGCCCAAACTGAGGAATGAAAGTCCCACATCATCTCCTCGTGTATGTCTACTGGTACCCATACGCATCCCTGGAAATGAAAGATCTCATCCTCTCCTACCATCCATCCAGGAATGGGGTCCTCTCCTGACACGCTTTCCCGTAGGACTAGGCCTTCAGAATCTGATAGCTTCCTCATTCATACCTGATCAATAAGAGTATAGGTAACAACTAAAGAAGATAGGAAGGTCTGTCCCTATCTATAATTCACCTCTAGATGCATCTCAGATAACAAATCCATAAGCTTCCACTCACTGTTGGACTCCTAAACTACCTATATCTAAGTTCTCCTTCACAATGCGTCAACCACTATGTTGCCTTTCCCAGGTGTATAGGCAAGCTCAAATTAAAAAACTGAAGATACTCGACCCACCTACACTGTCTCAGATTCAGATCATGCTAAGTGAAGATGTACTTGAGACTTTTGTGGTCAGTGAAAACCACAAAGTGCTCTCCCAGAAGATAATGTCTCCAACAACATAAGGCATGAACAACAGCTGCCAACTCTAGATCGTGTGTCGGGTAGTTCCTCTCATGTGTCATCAATTGCCAAGACCCGTACACAATGAATCCATATCCCTGCATAATCACAGCTTCTAGCCCAATACCTGAATCATCATAGTAAACAATATAGCTCTTGCCTATCTCTATCAAGACTAGTATCGATGCTGAAGTCAACCTCTCTTTTAGTTCCGGAAAGGCTGACTCACAAGAATCTAATCATAAGAACTTCTCCCCTTTCTTGGTCAGACCTTTTAGTGGTGCTTCTAGGCATGAAAAGTCATGTATGAAGCGTCTATAGTATCTAGCCAGCCCTAGGAAACTCCGTACCTCAAAGACATTATTTGGATGCTCCCAGGAAACTACTGCTCTCACTTTCTCTGGGTTCACTGATACTCTTGTCTCTAAGATAACATGGCCCAAAAAGTGAATCTGGTCTATCCAAAAGTGGCACTTCGAGAGCTTAGCATATAACTGATGATCCCTCAATGTACTCAAAACGATCTCAAGATGTGTAGCATGGTCGTGTCGAGTGTGAGAGTACACCAAGATATCGTCCATGAAGACCACCATGAAAGATTCTAAGTATGGATGGAACACTCAGTTCATCAGTTCCATGAAAACTACAGGTGTGTTCGTATGACCAAATCGCATAACCATATACTTGTATAGACCATACCTGCCCTTGAAGGCTGTAAGAGGTATATCAGATGGTCTAATGCACAACTGATGATAACCAGACCTCAAATAAATCTTCAAGAACACTCGGGATCCTCAAATCTGATCAAAGAGATCATCAATCCTAGGAAAGGGATATCGGTTCTTGACTATTAACTGGTTCAACTTCTGATAATCCACACAAATCCTAATGTTGTTGTTTTCCTTCTTCGAAAATAGGACAGGCGAACCCCAAGGATAAGTATTGGGTTGGATGAAACTCTTCGCCTGCAACTCCTCCAACTGCTTCTTGATCTCCTGCAACTCAGGTGTAGCTATCCTATAAGAAGGAATAGACACTGGTGCTTCTCCTAGCACTAGATCAATAGAAAAGTATACCTCACGCTCTAGAGGAAAACTTGAAAATTCCTCTAGAAATACATCCCTAAAACGATCCACCACTAGAGGAAAGTCTAACTGTGAATTCCCCTGGTCATCCAGATAAAGACTAGCAATCTAGGCTGTAACTCCTCCCAACCCATGATACTCTGGACCTGCTATACTTTCCTGGACATCCCACTCTCTTCTATAAAGAAAGGATCTACCCTCCGGTGATACGAAACTCAACCTACGACAATAACAATCGACAATTGCCTGGAAGGAAACTAACTAGTCCATTCTGAGAATGACATCATAGCTCATTATCTCTAGGATATAGAGATCCCATAAGAAGTGATACCCAGCCACCTCTAGAGGGCACTCCTTTCACTGACGTACACTAGTCATCCTAGTCTGTAATGGTGTGTCTAGAGTCAAGGTATCAAAAGAGGAAAAGATATAGATCCCAAGTCTCTCCACAACAGTAACAGAGATAAAGCTATGGGAAGCCCCTGTACAGCCATATCCGGTGTCTGATCACCGCCTGGAAACTGGCGTACAACCGGAGAGTGTCTCGGTGTCATGACTCTCCAAGGTCAAGTGCACACCTTATATCAAGATTAACAAGGACTAAAAACAGAAAGGACAATAATGGAACAGAAGAAGGAAATCATTCAAGTTTTATAAAACATTACTACACGGTGTGTACTTTTACTACACAGTGTGTTTCCTTAGGTCATTCACATGGGCGTGTACTTTAGTTTAAACTGGTCGTGTAACACCCTAAACACACAGAGTGTTTTCCAAACACTCGTCGTGTACTTTAATCCTATTCCCCTGCATGAGTCCTTCTACACGGTTAAGCCACACGGTTATCCTAAGACAAGACTACACGGCATGTTCGAGGTAGACATGGAATGTTCGCAACAAACTTCATTGGCCTGTGTTTGTTAGTGACACGGCCTATGTACCCAGGTCACACTACATGGTGTGTTCCAGACGAACATGGTGTGTACCTTGAAGTCCCAACAGACCGTGTGGTTAGCTACACGGCCGGATAAAATGCTGACACTACACGGCGTGTTCCAAGCGGACACTGCGTGTATGAGAAAGGATGACATTGTCCCGTGTTGTTCGTGACCCGGTTGGGTACCTGGGTCAGACTATACGGCGTGTTCAATTTGGACACGGTGTGTATGAGAAAATACTTCACCAACCGTGTTTTTAACTACACGACCAGACTCCAAGGATTACACTATACGGCGTGCACATCTGGTACACGGCGTGTTCTTGAAAGATTTTTCACAACCCCGTGTTTCTGCCCACATAGTCAGTGACACAGTTTAAAAACTACATGGCGTGTATTCCTAAAGTACACGCCGCGTATTCTAGGTTTTTTCAGGCAGTATCTCATAAACTCTTCTGAAGCCCAGAAAATACAGAAAACAAGCATGAAGGTGCCAAATTCCAATCTGTGATGGCTCATACTCCCCAAGAATCAAAGCTTGGAATCTCCTACATATCACATACAAGGGAAACAAGTCAATGATCCACCAAGTTCCGATTCATGAGGGCCCATAACACCTTAAAAATCAAAATTTGGCATTCATTCCAGTAAATCTCTACACAAACAATTCCCTATCAAACATCAAGTATTTCTATCAAGGCAACTATCACAACAGCATGCATATTTTACACATCATCTGTCACAACAACATGAAATCACTAATGCATCCTAGATAGCATGGGAAAAATGCATGAGATGTGATTCTAGAAAGTTCCTATATGATGCATAAGATGGAATACGCTTATCTCATCGGGTTGAAACAGAAATAGAACCCCAATAATATCAACAATAACAACACACATCATGTGAGTCACTCAAGGTAAAATCAAATCAACTGTAAAATTTCAAACCAATAAAATTGAAATAAACAAGGTAGTATGGTTTTTACCTATACACAGGTTAGCTACTCCCAGGCACATATTATTACCAAGTACCTATTCTGTCCTATCCCTGGCTATAGGATCCAAATAGTAAGTCAAGAGAAAATAATTCCTCTGATATCACTTTGTAACGTCCCAGTTCTGGAAACCACGCAGAGATGCCCCGTACCTGGTTGGTCACATGGCCTCAAGCGCATTTCCCCTAATGCTAGAGGCTTCCGACTAGCAGCGAGGGCCTTGGGTGTGATAGTGGGGAAAATATTCCCTCATTGGTAGAGTACAAAATGGAAATAAACAAAACATACAACAGCAGAAGCAGTAAACATCCAACAATAGTAACAGCGGAACAATAACAGTAAACAACTGGAGCACACATATATATATATGAAATGATGCATGATACATATATGTCTAGGAAATAATACAAACAAATCACAATGCTTAACACATTACTAAACCAAAGTACAAAAGAAAAGTAAACTGATAACTCCTCACCATCGCAAGCCGTAGCTTGGTCCCATGCTCTCCATCTCCACAGCAAGTCAAGTACCTGAAGTAGAAGGGCGCTTAACCTTATTTATACCTGCAACAATATAATCTTTTTGGTCCCAAAAGCATGACCCAAACAAGGTGTCAGATAAAAATCCTAGTAGGCAACCACCCAAAGATCTGTGCCTAATAGTCAGTGAGTATATGGCAGGTAAAGTATAGTGAGCAGTAAACAGTAAGAAGTAAACAGGATAATGCACAGCAGCAACAATCCATAGTCTCTAGTATATAATGTACAAACAAGAAATTATCCACTCAAGCAAGTAGAACAAACAGGTAACCTATGGGTAGTTCTCACAGCCTAACCCTTATGGTTCAACCTACAAGTACTAGCAACCCTCTGGGAGGCACACACAGTCACACCCCTCTGGTTCTGCTAAAGAATAGACTCTCTGGGGAAGCACTCATAGTCAATTCCCCTTATAGTCTCGTAACGTACTAAAGGTTCTCTGGGGAAGCACTCAACGTCTCATTCCCCCTGTGGCCCATGTCGAGGAACTACAGACACTCTGAGAAAGAAATCAACGTCAATTCCCTCTGTGGTCTCGCATCATACTATAAAGACACTCTGGAGAAGCCCTTACCTCCATTCTCCCTATGGTCTACTACACTAGGTTCTCACAGTCCTGTGTAAAGTCAGTAAGTATCGCATCGCGTAACTACCAAAGTATCCTCAAGAAATACTTGGCTAGAAGTCTATAGCATCTCAGCATGGAAGAACAACAGTCACACCATCCTACAACTAGGCATGGAACTGGCAATATCCTAATAGGAAAATCTAGACCAAGCGGTCATAAACAGGCAAACATGCATGGGAAAAACATCCAAAGCACAGTAAATTACCCTATTCACAAGCAATATCCTCTACCCATGCATATAAGCAAATTAGTTAAACAATAAGGGAAAAATAGGAAACACACAATACCCTGTTCAAGGGTATTGGTGAAATTTGCACAAAATACTCATAGACTTCCTACATAAAGGCACGAACCACCTACCTCGACGTTAGCATATCGATATACTCAAACCTCGAAGCTTGAATCTCCTTGGAACGTCTTAGATCTAAGAAAACGTCCAAAACTCTCAACCCACGATAACTTGAGAAAGGGGAGGAAATGGAAAACAAGGTTCCAGAATAAGAGAAAACTCACTGATGCGGTTCCAACGCAATCGACGGAGTTCGATTTGAAGGACGGATGATCACTTGGGGTTCGTCGAAGATTCGTGGTTGTTCGAGAGCTCTCGGCCGAACGAGACCTAAATGGAGGTGTTTCTGGCGATTAGTCGTGACCCAGGTGCGTTTAATGAAAAAAAAGTACACAACATGTACTTTTGGATTATACGGCGTGTACTATGCTTTTTCGTACTCCGATTTAGGAGGCCTCCATGTCACCCCTACATGGTCATGTGTGTGGCCATGACACGGCTAGCACACGGCCTCGAGCGGCATCAAAGTACACATCGTGTACTTATAAAGTACAGGGTGTGTACTTAGAAAATTTCCAGGTTTTCCTCTTTTTCCCAAAAATGACCAGAAAAGTAAAAACATACCTGAAAAGAAGTTTTGGGTTCTTACAATATGATTTTGGTTAATAGGTTAGACAATCGAGCAAAATTCTGAATTAAATATTGATAGTAACCTGCCAAACCAATAAAATTGCATACCTCAGTTATGCTTGTTGGTGAAGGACATTCTTGTATGGACTTTTTATTTAAAGGAACAATATATATTCCATCCTTAGAGACAATATGGGTAAGAAAATAAATTTTCTAAAGCTAGAATTTGTACTTTCTAAATTTACCGTATGACTCTTCCCTTCTGAGAGTCTCAAGGATGATCCAAAAATGATTCTCATGGTCTTCATAACTTTTAGAATACACCATAATATCATCCATTAATACCATAAAAAATCAACAAGATATTCCTTGAATAATATTTTCCTTAGATCCATAAAAACAGATGGTGCATTAGTCAATCCAAATGACATTTCTATAAATTCGTAATGTCCATAACTCGTACGAAAATTTTTCTTTGTAATTTATTCCTTCTTCACTCACAATTGATGATATCCAAAATGAAGGATAAATTTCAAAAAAAAATTATCTCTATGAATTTGATCAAATAAATCATCAATATGAGGTAGAGGATACTTGTTCTTTATTATAATAGCACTGATTTACATATAATCAACACACATCCTCATGGATCCATCTTTTTTCTTGACAAAGAGAGTAGGGACTCCACATATAGAAACACTAAGATGAATAAATTTCTTTTTATATAACTCTTCATGTTTTTTCATCAAATACACTAATTCCAATATATCTATTCTATAAGGATTATTTTATCTTGATCTTGAATTAGGCATTATATCAATATAAAATTCAACTCCACACTCTGTGGGTGTCTTGGTAATTCCTCAGGAAATTCATCAATGTATGCCTTTAAAATGGTTACATCATCAATTTTATGATTATATTCTTCATCCCTAGATGTTGTTTTCTCTACCTCAATAATTTCATTCTATAAATCTACCAGAGGTGGATCTAGATAAAAATTAGGTGATGAATTTTCTGCTTTAAAGATAAGGGGTTTTTCTTATTCCTCACAAATTATAATTTCATTCTTCTTGCAATAAATATTAACATCGTATTTCAAAAGTCAATATATATCAAGAATTATATCAAATTAAATCATAGGTATGATAAAAATTTTAGCAACTAAAGTGTGTTTATGTGTCCTAAAGGGTATTTCCAGACATATATTTATTTCAATGAGACTTCCCTTAAGAGTTTTGACTGATAACTCCTTTTTAAAATCAAAAGGGAAATGTCTAGTTTTCTTAGAAAACTAGGAAGATATAAAATAATGAAATGATATATAATAAAATAAATCATTAGATAAGTTTGAGGAGATAATTAAAGTACCTACCACTATATCATTATGAACTTCAACCTCAGTAGTTGTGATTGTATAAGACTGGAATTTCTCCCTTGTCCTTTTATAAAGAGAATTTCCTTGATGCTTAGGAAAATAATTTTCATAATGTATCATTTATTTACAGTTGTTGAATTGAACATTTTTAGCGTCTTTCTTTCCCTTATAATCACAAGATTTGTGTCATTTTACTCAACACTTGTAAAAAACTCTCATTCCCTTCAACCAGGTACCTAGGTGATTCTTCCCACAATTATTATAGGATGTAAAGTATACTCTTCCCTTATTCCCCTTTTCTTTATTTCCTTTTTCAGACTGTTCAGCATTCCTCTTCTTCTCTTTATTTCTTTTAAAGTAATAAGACTTAGAAAATTTCTTTTCTATCTTGATATCATGTGTGACTATATCTTCGTATGATGAGAAAGTTTGGGAGACCAGTGTCCTATGGAGGAATGGTTGTAACACAACACAGAATCAATAAATATTACTCTTTAGATTGCATATGTAATATATAACATGTCTTGCTAACCTTGTGAATTTATATTCATACTTTGCAACATTCTCATCCTCCTTTTTCCTCAAACTCAAAAATTGTCTCTCTATATCTGATCTTTGTTCGTGAGGAAAGTATTTCTCTAAGAAAAGTTCTTTAAATTCCCTTCATTATATGTTTTTTCATTTTTTCATCCTACTTCGTGTTTTGAATCAATGACCACCATTTATTTACATCTCCATAGAGATGATAAATTACCATGACAACTTTATCCCTTTCATTACTTCCCAAAGCAATAAATATATTCTCAAAAAAACTTATCCATTGCTTGGATACAAATGGATTTGTAGTCCTATTTAATAATGGAAGTTTTTGTATCATGAAGCGGTTTAACATTGATTTTCCATGTTGTGGATCAGGATTCTCCATACAGGTAAGGTTACTGTTCATAACTTGAGTCAGTTATCCCAGTATAGTTATAAATTTTAAAGCATCATTTGTAGCTCCAACTCCAACTCCAACTTCGACATCATTATCTTACATAGTAAGAAAATCACTATATGGATTACGAGTTTTTATATGCTTTACATTCCTTCCACTAGGCTTCATTTCTAAATAATGGCATACACTAGATTGGGTTATGAATCATAAATCATAATTTAAAAATACTAAACATAAATTGAAAAATTTATGTATGTCATATCTCATAATCATAAACATGGTTTCTTTAAAGAAACTTTTACTTTTAAATCTTCTAAAATGGTTTGTAGATAAAATGTGAATTATCCTAAGCATATCTCCTAGGAGTGTCAAACCAGGTGCTAGTAATGTCTATTTTCATGTATCATGTTACCCTGATTTAGGATTGAGACACCTTATTTGAGTTGTTACCCCTAAGTACATCTGTTCCAGAACCACATCCACTTATAGTATCTATATAGGGATGTATTTTCATGAATACACACAGAATCTCTACCATACCAAAATTCTATGACGTTATTCTATACTTGTCCTCTAAGTTTATCTTAGTGTTTATGTTTTATAAATCTAATTTCCAAGGTTTCTACTAAACATACTATGATACCAACTATAATCACCCCAACCCCAGTAGCATGGAGTTGGTGTCTTACTTTATTAATTTGTCATATATACAAGTGTTGAATCCCAAAGGACTGATTAGTTTAACAGTTTTTGGAAAATAGATTACATACATGAACTTTACATTACAATTCAAAATATAAACTAATACATATAAAATACTTTAAATATCATGATTCTCCAATATTAACCCTACATAACAGTCATAATATACATCTTCACATCCTGGAAAAAATGAAACATAATAAATGGGTGAGCTTAGATGCTCAGTAAAGGTAAATAATACAATGAAAGCTATCATAAATAAGCATAAACTTTTAAGGAAAGGTGTATAACTAAAAAATAATCCTTTTAAACATAATCTTGAGCATAATATGGAAATAATAAATCAAATAACTTCATATAAACATTCACATTTATATTATACTAGTTGAATAATCACATTTAATATCAAAAACTAATTTCATAATTAGGAATACATAATATCGGATATCATAAACATACCGTCAATGCTTCATCCAAGACACCATACATAAATGGGTAAAAACCCAAAATAGTTTTTCTCATGAGACCTTCTGATGCAACAAGGGGATATAGTGGGACCCACACATCACTTACTAAGTCTAATTCATTCCTCATATTAAAAGGGTGAAATATATCCAACATAAACATCCATATTAAAACTAGCATATGAAATGATAATACATTAACTATAAACCATGAATGGTATAAAAATATCACATCCATAATAAAACATATCATAAACCCTTCAATAAAATATTTTAGATTTTATCATAATAAAACAACCTGAAATAAGAATAAAATCGAAAAAAGTATGTTGTCATAGATGAAAATAATCTAATAAAATCATTAAAAATTTCTTGAAAGAAATTCCTCTTTTTTACTTTGAAATCATTTAAAATCCACATAAATATAAAAGAAAAAATTTCTTTTGAAAATAAACTTGTAATATTGTAAGGGAACCTTCAAAACATTAAGGTTTCATGACGGCGGAAAAAACTTCTCATGGTGTATAAGTTAAAAAAACATTCTTACCATAAAAAAAATTCACAAAGTACCTCATTTGGAAAATGAAAAAAGATTCCTTTCAAAACGTTTTATAAAAAGTCAAACATGGGTAAAAATTACTTTAAACAATTGTATAAGAATATTAAGAATATTTTGAAATAAATTTTTAAGAAATGTGTACATGAATGATAAATATTTCCCAATAAATACTTACATATGAATAATCCTGAATAAAAATGAGATTGAGAAATTAAAACTTACCTTGTACTTTACTTGAGTTTAGGGTTTTTTAACATTATATATAATATTTAAAATATGCTATTAAATTATAACAGAACTATATATATATTTATGATATCATATAATATCCTCTTATACCATTTTTTTAATAATATTTCATTACTACCATTGTTTTAAGTGTTAACTACTTCATTTTCTTATGTTTGTTTTTTCGTGTAAGTGTTGTTTCTTATGCATAGGATATATTTTATACATATATATAATGATATTAAGTTCGTAAATATTATATTCACTCATCATATATATTTTTATAATCATTATTGAATGGTTAACATGGAGAATGAATCTCAACCTGTCTTGGAGAAGGTAGGTCCTACGTAAGCACAAGCGACGATATCATTCCCTTAATGGTAAATTGGGTAAGGAATTTGTTGTTATATTAATTATAAAGAATCAATATAATTTCATATTTATTATTTATATCTATTATATTCATCATTATACCCATCCAAATAAATTGGTGATGAAAAACAAATTACACCACAATGTGGAGATGGTAAGTCGTACATACGCACACATGGTGATATTGTTTTCTGTAAGATGGATAAAAGAAGGAATATGGTTTCCCCATAATCATAATAACATCTAAGAATATATATTATACCTGTCACAAACCAGCCCAGGTACCCTGATAACCTGATAACCCATCCTACCCTGACATAACCCGAAGGGAATTCTCGATCCCCACAGGCTGGAAACTAGAACCAAGCATCATACAACATACAAGTGATAATGATTTTGCCACAAAAATGTAGAAGAAAACGATAAAAGATAGTATTCATATCAATAGAAAAACTCCACTGGAATTAAAAGTACCATAACACAAAGAGGTATAAAATCCAAAGTACTATAACCCAAAGTACTAAATAGGAAAACAGCCCCAAGGTCCCTAAGGAAACAACTCACCACGTCCAAATCTCAACAACCGGATCCACCTCCAAGAGATCCATTCCCTTTTCTCGAGCCTGGAAAGATAAATTCTAAAAATACCTGAAGGAAAAAAGTTGGGTGTGATCCTAATACCAGTTGGATACCACCAATTATTTCATAACAGATTCCAAATATATATTATCCAAACAAAAGCTTTTGATTTTCAAAATAAACAGGTTTGAAAATTCAAAAGCATATTTAAACAAAACATGATAAACAATATCGATATAATGGAAAATTCATTTAAAGCATAGGCTTTACTTTACAAGATATATAATATTTATAAAACAATAATTTAAGTTAATCATTCATATAAAACAATTTATATAAATTCAGCAGGCATGTAAAGCAATTCCAGTAACCATTGGTGTACATTTATATCTCAAATATAAATCAACAAGCGAGAAACAATGTTCATCTTCCAAAAGGTACAATAGTATTAACCAGCTATAGGATTACACAATATCTATGTGAACTCAGCAAAATGTTTATACACACATCCCTATGAAACTGGAAAAAAGAGACTAATCACCAACCTGTTGGGGATGTGACCCGCTGCAAGTATGTTTTAGAATGTTGTCATAGTGTAGAGTGTATCCAAATAACTCACTAACTACCTAAGGCTTGAATGCACTCTTACATAGTGGGTGAACTATTTTAAGACTACTTAAAATGTGATCAATACCATTCTTCCATTTCAAAAATTCCAATTTCTTTCCATTTAAAACAAAAACAGTTTTTATTAAAAAATATTCTTTTTTCACAAGATAAAACCACTAGGTTTCTATAAAATCATTTTAATCCATTTTCATGAGTTTTAAATCCATTAAAAACTAATTCAATATTTTTCACAATTAATTTCCAAAATTAAATTCAACAATTTAATTGAAAACATTTCTATAAAATCCATAATTTAAATTAAACAATTTAAATCATCCAATTTCCATAAACCCACCACAATTCAATGGAATTGGGGTTTTTTCAAATTTTCATGCCAAAACCATTTCAAATCCTCTAATTCATTGGAATTGGTTTTTTATAAAATCATTTGAAAGAAAGATTAAGCAATTTAATTTCAATAAGCGATATAAATAAATCAAGCAATATGATGGTAATCTATTTGGAAAATCGAGACAGAACCACCTACCTCTTTTCTGAATAACGACACTCACAACAGCACCCATTAATAAGAATAAAGGTGTAGAAGACCTTGAAACTATACTTAGTAGAATGATCCAACACCACAAGACATGGATCCATGAATCCCAAGATGATACATTGAATACCCAAGAGGAGAGGAAGATGGAAACTTGAATAATAGGGGGAAACGCTTACCCAGGAATCGCACTGCAAGAGGAATGAAGATCCCAAGCTGTTTGGTTTGATCTGAAAGGAGTTAAGTCTCTAAAAAACACACCAAAACTCCTATATGTAGAGATACATGAATTTTTTAATGAAAAGGACCGAACAAAATAGCCAAATGTGTGACTTTAAGCTGGGTGTGGGCTGAGTCACGATGTATACCTTGGGGTCACGACTTGTTGGCCATGATGGATAAGTACGCCAAAAAACACGTTGCCTTGAGTTACAAATTCGATTTTTATCACCTACACAATTTATAATTTGGGTACAAAATGTGTACTTTGGGTACACAATGTGTACTTTGGGTACACAATTTGTACTTTGGGTACACAATGTCTACTTTGGGTACACAATGTGTACTTTGGGTACACAATGTGTACTTTGGGTACACAATGTGTACTTTGGGTACACAATGTGTACCAACTCATGTTGTGACCTCCCCATTCACAAACTGAGACCATCTCCAAGTACACATTGTGTACTTTAGGTACACGGCATGTACTTCAGGTACATTACGTGTGCCTGTCCTGAAACCTGTAGAAATTCCCAGAAAACTGTTTTTAAGGATTCTTTAACAAACGGGGAATTAAAAAAAGTGGAAAATTAACTATTGAAGGTAAAAAAATGTTACCACACCGATGTTATTATTTTATAATTGAAACAACATTTTAATAGTAAGTAAAAGAATAAATAATTTTGAAGGAGTCGGTAAAAACAATTACCTCTTCTTTAGCAAACCTCCTTTGGATCTCCTCTAAGGGACACTAGGATTGATATTTTGAGAAGAAAAGAACCTATAGAATGTGTATATGGAAGTTGAAAATGGAAATTTGTAGTGTTTGTTTAATAAAGAAGGCTAAATGTGGTGTGACTAAGTGAGGAAGGAAGTGACTTTTTATAATAGAGGGGAGGGGTACTCTTGTAATACCTTAAAATATTAAATTAATATAAATTGATTTTTGATTTCAAAAATATAAAAACTGATTTATTTCATATATAAAATGAGTATGGGTTGGAATCCTATAAACCAATAATTTTTATACTGGTTTAGGATATATTTTTACCCTTATCTTTTGGTTTTAACCCTAAATTAATTCATTTAACTCTTAGTGTGGCAACATGTGTTTTTATTACTTAAGGGTTAATATAGTTACTATAAAATTCCAAAAGAACACCAAATGGATAATTGATGACATTTTTATTATTATTATTTTAAGTTGGACTAATTTTAGATTTTTATTAATTTTATATAATTTAATAAACTATTATTTATTTAAAATTATCATTTGTGTAAATTTTGATATTATTCATTATTTGTATTTTTAAAAAAATACTAAAAATATGATAAATTCAAACCAACACTTCTAATATATCACTAACATATCTATGTTATCTATAAAAAATTTTATGTCATTAATTATGTCATATTATATTTATTTTAATACATTTAATATTATTATTTTGATATTTCCATTAATTAAACAATTACTTCATCATCATTATGTAAGCCTTTAATTAAATTATTTCTTATATAAAAATTAAAAATAAATTATAATGATGAAGATAAATTTATTATATTTCATATTAATATTTATAGTCGAATTTATCTTCTATAAAACCTTATATTAAAAATGATTTATTTAGTAAAAATATGAGTATGGAATTTTTAACTTATCTGTAAATAAAATATACTAAATGTCATATTCTTACACAAATGAATTATAAATGTTATAATTTTTTCCTAAGGTTTATTTTAGTCTATAATCACTCATCTAACAAAATTATGACAAGTGTTAGGGTACTTTTATAATATTATTTTTACCTTTAATTATCAGATTTACATTTAACCATGGTAAAACAATACTAATATTACTATTCAAAAAAAATTAAGTTGATCCAATTAGACTCTAAATATCATAATTATTATAACCATGTATGTCTATTTCTGAAAATTCAGTTCACAGAAGTGTCTAAATTAAGTTTAACACTAATCCCGCAAATGTGGTGAGAAGACGAGTAAAATAAATGTTCAAAAGTTCAATAAGTTTTTATATATAATTTTAATATAAAAATTATTCAAATAACCTAAATTTTATTAATATATGTGTTATTAATCTATTATTTCTTTAAAAATAAATTTAAATTATAATAATTATTTAAACAAAAAGTCAATTTTTTAACTATAATGTAATATTTTTTACTATTCATCAAAAAATGAAACTTCACATAAAAATACAAAAATTCACCCTAAAATAATTTTGAAATTCAAAATTCAAAAATGAAGTCCATTTTTAAAATAAAATTTATAAAATTTCAAAAATTTAGTTTTAAAATAGGCGTTCCATTTAAAAGGTGTTAAAATTCCCCTTAAAAATATAGTTTTATATGTAAAATTGAATTTTTTTTCTTATATAATTGTCTAGGAAACACATACAATAAATAGAATATACATAAGTTTCATAATTCAGTTAATAATATTTATAACTTCTATTTAAATGGCTAGGTTAATAGATCGTGGTGTGCTTGAAATCAGTGTTGCGTGCAACACAAGCTGTTGAATTTATTTAAAAAAAAACATACTATGAAATTTTGAGGTATTATAGATAGTATGTGATACTTTTGTGGTAAACCCCTAGTGTTATTGTGGGATGAATGAGGATTCATTTCCTGGCTACTCTTATATGGTTATAATCAAAGGAATATGAGTCCCTTATCCTAGAAGACTCTTTTTATATGATACCATGGGTGAAGGAATCCCAAGGAAAATATCTTTATTGATCATATGGTTGAAGGAGTTCTAAGGATAACACCATCTTTGATCCCATGAAAGAATACATTATAGGGACACTATCTTGGGGTAGTTTGATGGGACTTCTGAGGGTGTGGATAGGTTTAGCAGTGACAACCTAGTTTCCTTATCTCCAGTTTAAGTCCTTTTATTAATATAGCCTAATGACAATGCTCATGACACTAGAATCCTTTTTAGGATCATTTAGGGGATTTAACTCTCTACTTTTATTGTATCCCCTTCCATTTATGTTATTTTTTGACACATATTTTCTTGTCATTTTCCCCATGTTGTGCGACTTGACATAGTGATCGTGTGCTTTCTTCCTTATTTGTATACATTTCTTTTCATATTTTTTCAAAAAGGTATTTTTAATGGTTTTTTAAGAAGGAATAAAGTAAAGAGTGATTTTTAAGTGTTTTCAAAATATTTTAATAATTAGTTTGAAAATTATTCTCAAATTAGAAAATTTATAATGGCTTGGATGTCTAAGGAAATTTTTTTTCCAAGTGATTGTTTTTATTTAATGAAAATCTTTGAAAAATAGTTTTAACACAATTTTATGTGTTACTACTTATTTGGTAAAACTTTATAGAAAATTTTTATTTTTCTAATGTATTTAAAATTATATTTTTTAATATTTAATATGAATGTGACCTCTTAGATTTGGTAGGTTGTGTTGACCTACTATACTTTTAGATCATGCATGTATTTTATAGGTTCAGGTTTGTTCTGGATTGTTTTGCTTCCTTTTAATCTTATGAGAGGGATATATGGTTGGATGGTGACCATATTTGAACATCTTTTATATATTTATTTTTTAAAATATTAATATTACCGAATCAAATGGGATGGATATGAATAAATAATGGATGGATGTTAATCGTATGACAAAAGAATATGAAGATGGAGGGAAAGAGTTCATCAAGTTAGAAAAAGATCATGTATATGAACCTTCTCAAATACCTTTTTTTTGTGTTTACGCTATTGTTATTCAAGAATAATTAGTCCAGAGGATTTAGAAGAACACCTTATCTATCATGGAATATATCAAAGTTATAAATGTTGGAATAAACACATGGAAAAAAAATATAGCTAGTGGATGGTATAACACTCTGTTTTATAGATCATCTGATGTGATTACAAGTGTGGACTATGAAGAAGCCCATATCGAGGATGTGATTACAAATTTTAATTATGATGAAGATCATATTGAGGAAATGAAAATGACAGTTGAAGATGAACTTCATGATTATCCAAAATTGCTTGATAAGTTAAAGAGTTTTTCAAAGACATCATTGTATGCTAGTTGCACTAAATATACAACATTTCCAACCATAATAAAACTATATAATTTGAAAGCAGGCAATGGATGGAGTGATTCTAGTTTTATGGAACAACTTTATATCTTGAATGACATGCTCCTGAAAGATAATGAGCTTCCTAGCCGAACACACGATGCCAAACGAATTCTACACTCGATGGGTATGATCTCTAAAATAATACACACCTGATCGAATGATTGTATACTATTTTTCAAGGAACACAAATCACTTATATAATGACCAAAGTGTGGTGCTTCTCGATATAATAAATATGAATCCTATCCTATGAAAGTTGTATGGTACTTTATAATAATTCCAAGGTTTATGCGCCTATATGAAAGTGACGAGACTCTAGGGAAATTAATGTGGTATAAAAATACAAGAAATAAATATGGGAAACTATGCCACCCAACAGACTCTCCTTAGTGAAAGATAATTGATCATGAGTATCATAAATTTGGAAACGAGCTGAGAAACCTTCATATTGCATTATCTAAAGATGGAGTTAATCCTTTTGGTTTTCAAAGTTTCACTCACATTACATGGTCAATTATGTTGGTAAATTATAATTTTTCATTGTGGTTATGAATAAAACAAAAATAAATCATGGTATCTATGCTTATATCAGGACCGAAACAACCGAGTAATGATATAGATGATAATTTGGCTTCATTGATCTAGGATTTAAAATTATTGTGGGATTCATGTGTTACGTTGTATGATTCTTACATAAATGAATATTTTACATTGAGATCCATGTTGTATGGGGTGATGAATGAATTTAATGATTATGGAATTTTTTTGGATATAACATTAAAGTAACTCAAGGGTGTCCCATTTGTGAACAAGGTACATAGTCAATTAGGTTAAAACATTCATCAAAGACTGTGTTTCTAGGACATCATAGATTTTTACCCCAATGGCATAAATACCGATCTTGGACAAAATTATTTGATGGAAGTTTAGAAGAATGTAAAACACCATCTACACTAATAAGTGATCAAATATTTGAGAAATTAAAAGATGTTGACACCACTTTTGGTAAACTGTTTTTGAAAAACCTTAAGAAAACTGGTTGGAAAAAGAGATCATTTTTTTAATTACCATACTGGAATTGTATGTACATCAGAACTGTTCTTGATGTTATGCATGTTGAAAATGGAATGTTGCTAAATGAACCTATAAAAACAAAGGATGGAATTAAGGCTAGGTTGGACATGGTTGGCATGAATATGAGAAGATTTGGTTCCTGTGAAGGGTAAAAAAATGAATTTTTTTTCTCTAGATTCTTACACTCTTTCTAAGTAGGAGAGATATCAGTTTTAAAACTTCTTGAATAGCGTAAAGGTTATAGAGGGGTATTCATCGAATATCAAGAATATTGAGTCAATGATCTATTTAAAGTTATAGGGTTTTAAATCACATGACTTCCATGTTTTGATGCAAGATCTAATTCATAGAGCTTTACATTGCATTTTTTTCCAAGAATGTTCATCTTACATTAATCAAGCTCTATTTATTCTTCAAAGATATATGAAGCAAAGTTATAGACCTGGTGAAATTTATGACAATGGAAAGAGAAATTGTCATCATATTATGTGAATCATAAATGTTCTTTGTGCTAGAATTTTTTGATATGATGGTTCACTTGATGGTTCAATTGGTGAGAGATATTCAACTATGTGGTCATATACACTATAGATGGATGTACCCCATTGAACGGTATATGAATATTTTAAAATGGTATGTCAAAACCGAATTTGGATAGAGGGTTGTATTGCAGAGTGATGAATTTTTGAGTAATTTATTGAATTCTATACTGAATACATGTTCATTGTGGAAAGCATTGGCATACCAAAATCCCATTGCATTGGGCAGCTTGTAGGTGAAGGAATTTCAGGAAGAGATATTGTCACAATCATTATTAAATATCAGAAGCAAGACCACCTTTAGTTTTTTCATAATAGTTTGTAGGTTGACTCATATTTTTAAACCCACAAATAAGTTATTAGTCATTTGAATCCATCAAGGGATAAAATATAGATATCAAATACACATAATCAATAGTTTATAGGATGGTTTCAAGACCGCATTTTTAAGGATTTGTATGAAAATTTGGATTCAATTTCAGAATGAATTTTATGGATAGCTAGAGGAAAAAGTGTGTTTGTATTATATTATGATGTTAATTTAATTAATGGTTATATGTTCTATATAAATTAACATGATGAAAAAATACCATGAAAATAGTGGAGTTACACTTGTGGCTGAAGCGATACATGTTTTTGGTACTAAGGATGGAAATCTAATTTATGTGAATATGTCATAATTTGGAATAATTAAACAAATATTCATGAAATTTTATTTAAATAAGGAAGGGTAAAAATATGAACTGTTTATAATGGAATCACAAGTAGTACAATTATTTTATGTTCCAGATCCCACAAACTGAAAGTGGTCAATTGTTTTATTATTGATCAAAACCATTTAAGGTTCAAATGAAAATTCAACTGAGGATGACCCTTTCATTGGGACATCACAATAATTTCACAGTGGTACCAATGTAGACTGTTCTTTTTATGTCAAAGGATACCACAATTAAGGGATTTGTATAGTCGATAGAGGGTTAAAATCCCTTAATCATTTAAAAAATGATTTCAATAATCAGGTTATATTTTTTTGGTAATATATATTGTGTTACCTCATGTTATTCAATAATCACCGCTGAATTTATGTAATCTAAATTAAATGTTAAACCAATTATGTAGATAATTACTTCTTCATGTGTTGGTGCTCCCAATCCTGAGGAACAATAGGCCTCTTAACCTGTTATTGCTCACAGTGAAGAGGAACAACGACCATCTGTACGTTCTGGTGCTCCCAATCCTGATGAACAGTAGGTTTCTCAACCTATTGGTACTCCCAGCGTAGAGGTAAAATGACCATCTGCACATGCTGATGCTACTAATCCAGAGGAACAATATAATGATGATGTTGAATCCAAGTAAATGGTGGGCGATGAAGGACCAATGATGCAAAAAAAAGGAGCATTGTGGTTTGATGGTGATAGAAAAGATCATTAAGTTTAAAATAAAAAACATCAAATATGAGTTCGGATGTAATGCACATGGACAACATGTTAACCCCAACAAGTTCATGTTCAGTAGTTACATTGGGATCATCAATCGGCAATGTGTGTCGATTGATGTAGATTCATCACAACATGTTGTACCCATGCTTAATACATTTATGTGGTAAGAGATTATAATAACCTTATGATATCATTTCTTTATTTTACTAAAAAATAAATTATTGAAATATTTAATTACTCTTCATCATCCCTTGAAGAGTGAATTTATAGTAGATGACTCCCATATGAAATATGTATTAATTCTTGCTGGAAGGATTCACAGAGGCTTTCACACAATTCTAATGAGATATCATCTTAAAGATGATTAAGGGAAAATAAAATCACACCCACCACTTATGTATGCACACCTGATAACCTAAGAAGCATGGGATGCATTTACTAGTTGTCATGAAGATGTATATTTTCAGGTACACTATGGATAATAATACATTATTTAAAAATACATTTATTCATCACTTTGATTGATAATTTTTTATTTATGAAATAGCAGTTGAGTTCTGAAAATAAGGAACGGATAAAAAAACCATTGTACCCCAATAGTAAAGCAAGGATGGGGTATACTTCACATGAAAAAAATGGTATGTATTTTAAATCTACCGTAATACATTTATGTAATATGAAACAACATCATAATTATGTTCCTCTATTTATATGAAGATTAATGAATCCAAATCCAAATTCACTTCCATAAAATTCTATTTTATACAGAAGGAGGCACATGTAAATAAATATGAGATGCTAATAGATGAAAACACACAAAAATTATGGGAAACATGTGTAAGTATGACATAATAAAAATTGGTTTTGATTTAAACTGCTATTACATAACAATGATTACTTATTTTCCTATATATTATATCTGACATAGTCATAGGAATCATCAACACCTATATCATATGAGCACCTACTATCGGTGCCCTTAAAGAAAACCGAACAATATGGGCACGTCAGAGGTGTAGGTTTTGGGGTGACACCCCGAACATATTTTGAAGAAGAAGACAAGAAAATAAAGGTGAACAAATGAAATGGACGAAAGAAAGATTATATTCCCTTGAAGAAATATTCCAATGGTAGACTGAGTTTCTAGTAAATGTTACGGGGAGGAAGAAAATAGAAGAAATAACTCAAGAACAACCATTGTGTGAAGATACCCCTACCCCCACCCCCACCCCCATTAGCTTCGAGGTGAGCCATTCCCCTTAAAGAGTTGTCTTAGTTGAGATAATCAATTTTCTAATAATTTTTTCTATGAAATGTGAATCATAAAAACACTAATACCTTTCCTGTATAGATATTCAACAGGGAGAAAATAACTATGATTTATATCTATCAACACCCACCCATCACCTTGTAGTGAGGGCTATAGTGTTCAATATCGAATATGATGGTCTACACAATAGACCACTTCCAAAAAATCATGTGAGAGTGGCGATTAGCATAGCTCATGAGCTAATCACTAAGCTACCTATTCCACTTGATGAAGACGATATTCGTATGGTCGACTAAGCTGTTGGAACATTCATCACATGGTTTTCACATCTTGTAAAAAACATGTCGACAAGGAGGTATTAATTTAAAATTTATTTTTTCAAGCTAAATATTTAACAATTAATGATAAAAGGTTTAAACCGATGAATGTTACTACAGATGGATAAAGGTAAGGTGGTGAAATGAAAGGCTGACTCAAAATCATCTAAAGGATTGACCAACCGATCAAAAAGATCTTCTGAAATCACTTTTACCCTGACCATTCAATATTTTAATTTACTAACATTGAAGGTTCTATGAATACAAAGCTACAAAATGGTAGTACTCACATTGTTGATTTTGAAGAAAATACATATGAAGAGGAAGGTACAGACTACATTGCTGCTAAGAATTTAAATTAAATCATCAACTATGAATGGCTAGGAGACTCAGTTGCAAATGTATACATGAGGTATGTTTTCATGATTTGATTTTCTAAAAGCTGATATACTACGTTAATTATGAATAATTACATTTTATATTTTTAGTAGGTGCATATTATGACAAATTGAATGGATTTCCCCATGATTTTTTTGGACTCGTTAGTCCTCACACCACCTCTATAGAACAGAAAAATATAATCCAAAAAAAATAAATGAAATAATGGCAGACCTGGTCAAATATTTTGAAAGAAAACTTATAGATGAAATACTCTTCTTAATACCAACGATGCAAGGATAAAACTCTACAATTTAATCATATAAAATATATTTTCATTTCTTTTATTACTTATTCCTTTTTATTTTTTAGGAAACATTGGATGCTCATTGCAGTCAATTTGGATACTCTAAAGATTTTTTTTTGGGATTCAATGCATGGATACAAAAAAAATTGAACACACATGATAGAATTTGTGAATAAGTAATACACTACATCTAACATTTTAGAACTAAAATTAAAGTTATATAATTTAAATTATGTTTTAATGAGGATTCTAATATGATAGGGCGGTGTATTAATATCATGAAAAACAAGGAATGAGGACAAGGGCTAAGCACAAGGATCCTGAAAAGTTCTACAACTACACAATTATCGGGGTAAATATAATAATATTTCATTATAAAAACACATATAAAAACAAATTACTTATTTTTTTCAATGTTTTTTAGTGTCTGAAATAAACAAATGGAAAATATTGTGGTTATTATATTTGTAAATTTATGAGAGAGATCATATTCCATCAACAAACTAGCATCCTTGAAGAGGTATTTTCAAATATAATTACTATTTAATTTAAAATATTTATTAATCCTTTGTGAATTTATACTTTTATAGTACTACTATGACTGTTGAAAAGACTCATATTCAAAAGATGATATATATTTTCTTAGAAATAAATGGTCAAAATACCTGGTGGAGGAATGTACACAAATAGCATGAAGATGTGACTTCTATAGAAGTAGTGTATTGTTTCATATTTAATTTTAATTTAATTATTTTTAGTATTAATCACTTAATAATTGTTTTCTTATATAGCTGGATTCCTTTGTTTGAGTTGGGGTGGTTTGTTCGAAGCTTCTCATACTCGTGAGAGATTATACTTCAAGGCTACAACTGAGATAATGACAACAAGGAAATGGGTCAAAAATGTATACAACCATCATGAAAAGGTGAATTACTACTACTTATTTAATTAATTTTTTCATCATTTTATTTACTATTTGTAAGTTAATTTCCTTTTCATTTTTATATAATACTTATTTAGTTTTTTTATAGATCTTTATGCTTTCCATTTCTTTTTTTTAAATCTACCAACACTGCATAGAGTTGATGTTCTTAGTAGAAAAAAATTTCTTTTTGAAATCCAGAAGAGTTGAGGAATCTCATGTGCTCATTGCGGTGACTTCTCGTGATATGATGGGCACATGAGCTTCCTCTACTCTCCTAGATTTCAACAATGATAAAAGTTTTTCAGCTAATAAAATTGATTCAATATGCAGTTTTGAAAGTTTGACAAAGAAAGATAATGAAAATAATGATAACATTGTCATTTAGGGTTTTTCTTGAGACTTTAGGACATATAGAAATCAACCACAGCTCAATCTAACACACAATGTGACCGGTATAAATCCAAGTCCTTATTTCTATTTAAAATTGACATAAAATTTAGTTAAAAAGACAAATTACATACTCAAAACCAAGAAAACTTATTGAAATCATTTTTATACTTTAATACAATGTTCCATAAGTTTTTTGTGACGTGTAGTTTTCAAATGCACCTCAATATGATGCATGGTTTGATCGGTATGACTAAAAGTGTGTGTGCTTATTTAAAATTAACATTAATTTTAGTAAAAAGAAAAGGTGGCATACTTAAAACCATGAAAACACATTTAGGTTGTTTTTATACTTTACAAAAATGATCTATAAGTCATTTTTTATGTGTAGGAATAAACATCATCTCAATATGACGCACGGTGTGACCTCTATAACTCTAATTATGTATATTTATTTAAAATTGACATTGATTTTAGTAAAAAGAACAAGTGACATATTGAAAAATAATAAAACACATTCATATTGTTTTGATACTTTAGGAAAATGATTCATAAGTCATTTATAACGTATATTAATAAAACCAACCCTAATATGATGCATAGTGTGACTGGTATAATTCCAAGTGTGTGTATTTATTTAAAATTGACATTAATTTTAGTAAAAAGAACAGGTGACATACTGAAAACTAAGAAAGCTCATTCTGATTGATTTGATACTTTAAAACAATGGTCCATAAGTTATTTGTGACATGTAGAAATCAAATGCACCTCAATATGATTCATGGTGTGACCGATATGACTAAAAGTGTGTGTATTTATTTAAAATTGACATTAATTTTAGTAAAAAGAATAAATAACATACTAAAAACCAAGAAAATGCATTTAGATTATTTTGATACTTTATTATAAATATCCATAAGTCATTTTTGACATGTATGAATCAATTTTACCTCAATCTGACTCATTGTGTGATTTCTATAACTCTAAGTGTGTCAATTTATTTAAAATTAACATTCATTTTTTTAAAAAGAACAAGTGACATGCTGAAAACTAAGAAAACCCATTAGGATTGTTTTTATACTTTATTAAAATGATCCATAAGTCATTTTTTATGTTTAGTAATCAACTGCATCTTAATATGATGCATGGTGTGGCCGGTATGACTAAAAGTGTGTCTATTTATTTAAAATTGACCTTAATTTTAGTAAAAAGAACAAGTGACATACTAAAAACCAATAAAAAACATTCATATTGTTTTGATACTTTAGGAAAATGATTTATAATTCATTTTTGATGTGTGGGAATCCAACTTAACTTAATCATACACACGTTGTGACTTCCATAACTCTAAGTGTGTCTATTTATTTAAAATTTACATTCATTTTAGTAAAAAGAACAAGTGACATACTAAAAACAAATCAAATTCATTCAGATTATTTTGATACTTTAGGAAGACGATCAATAAGTCATTTTTTATGTGTGGGAACCAAACTCGCCTCAATCAAATACACGGTGTGACCGCTATAACTCTAAGTGTGTCTATTTATTTAAAATTTACATTAATTTTAGTAAAAATAAAAAGTGACATACTGAAAACCAAGAAAATGCATTCGAATTGTTTTGATACTTTAGGAAGATGATACATAAGTCATTTATGAAATATAGGAATAAACTCCACCTCAATATTATATAAAGTGTGACTGGTATAATTCAAAGTGTGTCTTCTTATTTCAAATTGACATTAATTTTAGTAAAATAAACAAGTGACATACTAAAAACTGAGAAAAATCATTCAAATTGTTTTGATACTTTAGAACAGTGATCTATAAGTCATTTTTTATGTGTATGAATCAATCTCACCTCAATATAATGCACAGTACGACCGATATGACTAAAATTGTGTCTATTTATATAAAATTGACATTGATTTTAGTAAAAAGAACAAGTGACATATTAAAAAATAAGAAAATGTATTCAAGTTATTTTGATACTTTAGTAAAATGATCTATAAGAAATTTTTTATTTGTAGGAATTAAACTCATATAAATATGACACACAGTGTGACCTCTATAACTCTAAGTGTGTCTATTTATTTAAAATTGACATTAATTTTAGTAAAAAGAACAAGTGACATACTGAAAATTGAGAAAATGCATTTAAATTATTTTGATACTTTAGAAAAATGATCCACAACTCATTTATGATGTATAGAAATCAACCCCACCTCAATATTATGCATTATGTGACTGTTATAATTCTAATTGTGTGTATTTATTTAAAATTGATATTAATTTTAGAAAAAAGAACAAGTGACATACTAAAAACCGAGAAAATGCATTAATATTATTTTGATACTTTAGAACCATAATATACAAGTCATTTTTGACATATAGGAATAATCCCCACCTCAATATGATGCATTGTGTGACCACTGTAACTCTAAGTGTGTCTTTTTATTTAAAATTGACATTAATTTTAGTAAAAAGAACAAGTGACATAATGAAAACCAAGAAAATTCATTTGAATTGTTTTTATACTTTAGTAAAATGATCCATAAGTCATTTTTGACATGTAGTAATCAACTTCACCTCAATATGATGCATGGTTTGACCACTATAACTCTAAGTGTGTCTATTTATTTAAAATTGACATTAAATTTAGTAAAAAGAACAAATGACATACTGAAAAATGAGAAAACACATTTGGGTTGTTTTGATACTTTAGTAGAGCGATCCATATGTCATTTATGATGTGTAGGAATCAAATTCACCTCAATATGATCCATGATGTGACCGGTATGACTAAAAGTGTGTCTATTTATTTAAATTGGCATTAATTTTAGTAAAATGAACAAATAAAATAGTGAAACCTGAAAAAATGATTTCAATTGTTTTGATAATTTAGGAAAATGATTCATAAGTCATTTCTAACATGTAGAAATAAACCTCACCTCAATACTATTCATGGTGTGACTTCTATAACTCTATGTGTTTTTTATTTAAAATTGACATTAATTCTAGTAAAAATAACAAGTGGCATAATGAAAACTAATAAAATGCATTTGGATTGTTTTTATACTTTAATAAAATGATTCATAAGTCATTTCTAACATGTATAAGTCAATATCACCTTAATATGACGTATGGTGTGACCACTATAACTCTAAGTATGTATTTTTATTTAAAATTGATATTAATTTTAGAAAAAAGAAAAAATTACATACTAAAAACTTAGAAAACACATTCAGATTATTTTGATACTTTAGTAAAATGATCCATAATTCATTTATGACATGTAGTAATCAAACCCATCTCAATATGATTCACAATGTGACTGATATAATTCCAAGTGTGTCTTTTTATTTCAAATTGACATTATTTTTTGTAAAAAGAACAAGTGACATACTAAATACTGAACAAACATATTCAGATTGTTTTGATACTTTAGAAAAACGATCTATAAGTCATTTGTGACATGTAGGAATCAACCTCACCTCAATATGATTCACGACGTGACTGGTATGACTAAAAGTGTGTGTATTTATTTAAAATTGACATTAATTTTAGTAAAAATAACAAGTGACATACTTAAAATTGGATAATTGTGAATGTAATTATACAAAACATTGTTTGAAATTTATATAGTAGTTTTTTTATTCATGATGTCAAATTTATTTCAATTAAATTATATATTTTTCATTTATAGGTTACATGGAGATGATAGTTATATGTAGACAGTGGTTATATGTTCTGGGGTGGAGACACACCACAGGGAAATGATGGCTCTGTAGACAATGGGAAAATATTATACATTGGGAATTTTTGTACACTACCAATATATTGATATCCACCCAATCGGTACCATTAAGACCTCATAAACATGGGATACCTTTTGGAATGAAATTGGAATTGAAATTGATAATGACTTTAGGAATTCCAGGGCTACGTGATGTTATTTACAGCAATATTTATGAGATTTTTGTTATAAATTTTAGTTATGATGCTATTATAGCTTATTTTTTATAGGTTATAAGTTTTTTATTTGTTGGGTGTTCTATTATATAAATATAAAATTGCATCAAGCTATACATTTATCAGTGCTATAAATAACGCAGATAAAGGGGATCACCCCTTTAATAGCACTGATATTAACGGTGTTTTTTAGCGCTGTTAAAATCCTTTGTGTGCACTGTTAAAGGGAATTTCTGTAGTAGTGATCCCAATTTTTGACAAATGGGTTTCACACGGCATAACTGTACTGGTTGAGTTCATCGATTCTCTTTTATGAATTAATTATATTTTTCATTTCTACTTATAAACACTAATTATAACATTAAAATTATTACCAAGATTATAGTTTTCAACATTCATATTGAACACTGGTCATATTTGACCAACGGTCATATAACAGTCAAATCCTGATGGCCACATTTCTATTTATACTCTGTCAGTACCACTTTATTATTAAATATATGGTTTTATTATACAGAAAATAATATACACACATTTTATCAGGAAACAAATATAATTTAAAAAGTTTGGGTCTTTACAGATGTAGTCGATACCTTATGTATACTATGGTCTGATCTAGACTAGATATTTCATTTTTTATTTTTACATTGAGAAGGTTCATGAGTAACCCTTAAAATATAACTGGCATGCATTGAAAAGGATCTTGAGGTATATGTAGATGTCTCATGGTCTGTGTATATGTTTTGGAAATAATGGTAGTTTTGGTAATGATGTAGTTGGGTTTGTTGATTCTGACTATAAAGCTAATGTTGATACACATAATTTTATTTCTAGGTATGTGTTCTTTTTATGTAGTGGATTTTTGTCATTAAAATGTAGCATATAGTTATTCATTTTATTTTCCACCACTAAGGTGGAGTACATCACCTTAACAAAATGTATAAGATGTTATTTGGTTTAAGGGTTGGATAAATGAACTATCTTTATCTATTGGTAGTACCGATGTGTATTATGACAGTTAGTTTATCATTAGTTTATCTAAAAATCATATTTTCCATGGTTAATCAAAGAATATGGATATTAGAATGCATTTTTTTAAGGAGGTAATTGAAACTGGGATGGTCTGTGTTAATAAGATATACACTTTCGATAGCCCAACTGATAGTTTGACTAAGGTCGTTCTATTATCAAAGTTCATTCATTGCTTATCTTTAAAAAATGTTTCCCCTTACAATAACATAGGCTTACAAGAACACTATCATGTATAATATTTTTATTACAAAGTTAGAGATTTTTGAAATATATATATATATT
This sequence comes from Viscum album, assembly GCA_963277665.1. NCBI lineage: Eukaryota > Viridiplantae > Streptophyta > Magnoliopsida > Santalales > Viscaceae > Viscum > Viscum album. The sequence continues at coordinate 1,343,652,777 of OY728148.1, read as the reverse complement.
CATTTACTATTTTCAATTAAATTTCTTTTATTTTATGTTGCATGTTTAATATTTCTCCCTATGCAATGTTAATGTTTTTATTTTCTTTATTTTCAATTTTGGTTAGGCTTCTTATCATATGAGCTCTTTTTTACTGGGATTCCATAGGTTTCTGCCTGTTTAATTTGCTAATATGTGCTTTTATCTAAGGGTTGTTTCCAATCGTCAAGCATCTCAATGGAACGGTTTTTATTGGTGAAAGTTGTGTTTCCTCGTTATGCTTCTTTTCTCACATGGGTTTTTTTGGATCCATGAATTTTACCTTGCACCCTATCAAAGTGAGTCGTGTGTCCACACAATATTAATACAACAGGAATTCCTGAATTGCCCATGTAATCTTCATTATCCATGCATCCCGGTCTAACTGCACCACCTACCATCCCAATTATATTGTGTCTCTTCAACTGTTGTTATGATTGGCTATTATATCTCATTCCTCGAATCCCTATTTTTTCAAGAGAGAATTATAGAGTGAAAGTTATGGAAAAGGCTTATTCAAAGGTGTTTTTCCTATTCCACTAAGTGTTTTTCATTCTTATCCACACTCCTTGATCCCTGGAGTGGTGTTTTGGTGGAGATTGGAGGAGTTTATAAACAAACCTTGGAGGAGGATGATCCTTTTCACATGAATATTAGAGGCAGTTGATCTGTTATCTTTTAACTTATAACCAATTCTTGGTAATAAGATCTGACACTTAAAGTTGGTTTATTTTCTTATTCTTTATTTCGTCTACTATTATCTGATGTTTTCTTTAAGATTTTGACATGTTGTGGTGATCCATCCATGAGGAAGGAACATTAACTCCCCGTGATGGATTTGATCACTGCCACTTAGTTAACAAGGATTGTTTCCTCAAATTGTTTCTCTAGTCCTTTATTGCTCTAATGTCTCTTCTATTCTGGTTGTTTTTAATTCTATTAATACTACTATAATACCCTATTAGAATAGTTCCCATATATTATAATATAATGTATTCAATTTATTCTTCTATAATATTTCATTATCACCTATGATCCTATCATTTGGTGTTGTCGATATTTTTTGTGAGAGGATCACCATTGGATTGAGAGATGATGGAGCTGGTGTTGAATTCGGCTAGGATGGAGTCTAGATTTTCTATGGTGGAGTCGAGTCTATAATGTATGGTGTAATCATAGGTGGATATCATGAAGAAGCATTGTGAGATGCTGCAAGTTTCAAAAACTTCATAAGTAATGAAGAGGAAAAAATATTTTCATGTCGCTACAGTGTCATAGCCACCTAAGTCAAATGTGCTACAGTGGCCGATAGTTGGAAGTCCAAGGATCTATAGTTCTTTGTTATTGTTGGTTAGTTAGTCAATAAAAAGTGATACAGTGGTTGGTGGTTGGATGTCCAAGGAGCTACAGTGATTTTTTGGTGTCAGTCGATCAGCTCTTCTATAGTGGTTAGAGTTGATACAGTGCCTCAAACTTTGTGTCGGGGGTAGGCCCCTGGAGAAAAGGCATGTTTCCCCCTGTAACCCCCAATGAGATCACCATGAAGCTTGACCCAAAAAAGTTGCGGCATGGTGCATAGAATAGACCATAAAGATTCGACCCAAAAATCATCCAAATCGTATTGAGCTACATTAATCCAACACTACAATCCATGTCATCACAAGCACAAGCTTTTGCTAAATTTTCTGTTCGACATCGTTTTAATTTTTCTGACACTCTCACTGCAGAAGTAATGAGATCAATAACTTTTCTATTTTTACAAGAGTATCAAGGATAAGAGTCTGAGCTCCATATTATGCTGCATAAAAAACTAGGATAATGAGTTTTGAAGGAAGGAAATAAGTTTTATTATAGTCGAGATCAGAGCAATAATGACAGAATTTTTTCTTAGTGCGAGTTTTGATGAACACGATTAATATAAATTGGAAATATATCCAGCTAAATTTTTCAATTTTGTTCTATGCAAGTCACTTCTAGAGAACATTTCATGTGTATAAGGTGCACAAAGTTATGGATCATGTTTTCAGGGGGATGATACAAAGGCATAACAACCTTATATTTCAGCCTCAGCCTTAGGGTCCCCTTAAATATCTATCCAAGGAAACCCCCACACATAAATGTAAAAAAGAAGTGGTAGTGAGCTTGAGGAGTAACCAGACTGGTCAAGAAAGGTTCGAAAAAGAGCAGGTTGATTTCAATACTATTTTCAAGGAAGCGGTAATAATAAAATAAGTTACTAGTGTTATCAAAGTTTCATCAAGTGTTCACAAGCTGTCCCAAGGACGGATATTGTTTTTTTTTCTTCTACTTTAGCAGATTGGGAGGGATATCAAACCTAGATCTGGTGAGTGACTTCTTAGGGGAGTTCATTATTCTTCTTATTTCTTTTAGTATTACAACTATAATTCCATTTCAAGATCATTTCTATAGATAATAATATATTTTTATGGTTTATTCTTCTACAATCCTCCACTAGCACCTATGATCCTATCAACATAATTCCAAATCAAGCCCAAGAATGTAAATTTGTGCGTTATTTATTTACTATTTTTCTTTTGAATCATGCTCATCCTGATCTCTTTTGGAAACTTTTCCTTTTTTATTTTCAAGGAAAAAATGATTTCATCTTTCACAAATCATAACAACTATAGTAATCAGTGGATCTTTGTCCTTTCTTGTGAAAGTACTTCCGTGAGAAATATTCATTGATTTCAATATGTTGATGAAGACATCCCAATCATGTTGAAGAATATTTGAAGTATATCTTGGAAGATATCTTGATGAAGAATTGTTCCCAAGTAAGTTTCCCCTTGTCTCTAAGTGTTTCAAGACTGGATGATATGTCTTGGATGATTGGTTTGGAAATTGGTTTGATTTTACTGCCTTGGAAATACTTTATATATTTAAGGAAAGGTGAATTGATGTTTTTGGAGTTCCATGGAGATGATCTTATTATCTTTATGATGAAGAATAATAATGGTGATTTATCCATGGTTATTTAATGTTCTTAATTCTTATATATCATGAATAAAGTTTATGATGCAAGATGTATGGGAGGAGAAGTGGGGATGTCGGTGGTGTGAGTGACCATGACACAGTGGTGGCCGCATTGGTGATGCTAAAGAGCGAACTATATTGTAGCATATATCATGGAAGAAATAAATATGACCTTATATTCAACAAGAGAGACATGGTAGCAGGAAAGCGAGCATGCACATAAGCATGTGCGATAATGAAAGTAGTAGTCCAAGGACATAAGGAAACCATCACAAAGATTATGGGCCATGAAACAGGGCAACAATCTGGAGGATGATGAGAGCGGACCCTCTACTCGCATTTGTTGAGTAAATGGGAGGTAATAGTTTATATTGTTGGGGCGCAGCGGAGGTTCGTGGTACAAAAACACACAAAAATAGGAAGAAAACATAGCAACACAAAAGATTTACGTGGTTCATCTTTGAAGCCTACATCCATGGGAGAAACATCATCGCTTATCTATTACCTTCTCTCTGGATAATCATGGAGTATCACACAATCACAGATTACACATGATGGGATTTGATCCCATTAAAATGGAGGAATAAATACAGCCTTCTCCTTCGGTTGGTGGGTAGCTCATCTACCCATGGAACTTCCTCCCGCTGCCTGCTATCCACCTTGACGCCCACCAAAGAAGACCTGCAACAGGGTTGGTTGCCACCCAAGGACTTCCTCTGCAAAAAAATGTCACCCCATATTGGGAGTGGATCCCACAAATCTCCCCCTCATGACCAATTTTGGGTAGAAGCTTGACCTGCAGTCTCCTTGCAGGTATTGAAAAATTCATCGGCAAATCGAACACGCTTCTTCACGCCAAATGACGTGGAACTTCCACCATCTTCACTCGATCTCAGGCTGATTGCGGTCCCCATAAAATGATACAACCCTTGGAACTCCTTCCCAATAAGCTTTACTGCATCCACACATGAGACTTCCAACACTCCACCTGTTATGGAAATCTTGAATCCTTTCGCATCGAGTCTACTTAATGATACCAAGTTTTGTCTCATCCTCGGAACGAATTTCACGTCATCCAGTTTACGAACTCCTCTATCAGGTGTCTTCAATTTCACTATCCTGACTCCTCGAACCTCGCATTTGACCCATCACCAAGTCTCACCGAGTCTCACACCTACTGAAAAGTATCAAATGTACCTCTCATCGTACATATGTGTGCTGAGCTCCCGGAATCCATAACCCATTCTTCTTCCTTTGGATTTTGAGCTTGCTCGTTCTTCCTTCTCAGAAAACGACATTCCCTCTTCATGTGCCCAAATATTTTTCAATAATGACACTACACTTCTCCCCGTTCAACTCACTCATCTGAGTGCATGCTTCCCATTGTCACGCAGATTTCATCATCAGCTAATAATCATATGATGTTCACATCCTCCTCTTCAACTTTCTTCTTTCCAGCAACGTACCATTTATGCTCTCCACAATCACTTTTATAGTGACCCTTTTTCTCTCAACAGAAACACGTGACTTCTCTTGGATCACGCCCCCTAGATTTTGGCCTCCATTATTTACCTCCTGACTTCCGATGTCATCTCCTCCCACGTTGATCATCTCGCATCACCATTATTTTCTCGCCTGAATGCATCACGGGTCTTCAGAATGCCTTTGAATCTTGAAGTGACGCCATCAACTCATCCAACTTCAATGTCTCCTTCCCCATGAGCAATGCAGTCACAATACCATCAAATGATCTTGGTAGTGATGATAAAGAAAAAGTGATTTATCTTCTTCTCCAACCTTTACACTGAGCCCCAATAACTGTGTCAGGATCTAGTTGAATTCATTGGTGTGATCCAACAAATTTGCTCCCTCATCCATGTGCAACTGGTACAGTTTATTCTTAAAGAACAAATTGTTAGTCAGCGACTTCTCCATATACCGCTGCTCCAACTTCTTCCAGATCTCCTTCGGTGATGTCTCGTCCAACACCGGGTACCTTACCTCATTCTCCAGACATAGTCAAACTACGCTGACGACCCACATCTCGAGCTCTTCCCAATCATCGGTGCTAGTTATCTCGGGCTTTTCTCCGATCAACAGTCTGATCAGAACCTACTGCACCAAAATATCTTTCATCGTGCTTTTCCACAAGCTGAAATTATTTCGACCATCAAACTTCTTGATATCCAATCCTGGTAGTGCTCTGCCACCAGCCATTGTTGTTGTCGCAAAACGCGATCACCACTGTTGATGTCACACCCTTCTGAAACCAATTGATATAGTGATAATTTTAAAAAACTAACCATACGGATGCGTCCTTAATGGTCGAAATAGTCTGAATCGACTCCTGGATCGCCGAAATCGAACACCAATTGACCGAGATATGGTCAAAACACGTTCAATGGTCCAGATCACCCGTTGACATGGTGCTGATGTGGTGCTGATGTGGCACGCCGGAGTTCCTGCCGGAATCTCGTCGTAATTGTCATCGGTGATGTGAATAGTGATGTCTTCTCTGGCACGAGGGTACTGTTCACCCATGAGTTTGACCAAACTTTGACCGAGATTACCGGGCTCGTTTTAACTCCGTTTTTATCACCACTTGCACCGTTGGAATTGTCTCGCCATCCTCTTCATGGATTTGGCCTCAGAAAAATTTTCCGACCACTTTCAATTTTCTGGCCACCGGAAAATTCGTCATCACCTTGCAGTCTCACCTTCATTCATTCTGACTCGCCTCTGATACCACTTATTGGGGTGCAGCGGAGGTGTGTGATACAAAAACACACAAAAATGGGAAGCAAATGGAGAAACATAAAAGATTTATGTGGTTCAGCTTTGAATCCTACGTCCACGGGAGAAACACCATCACTTCTCTATTCCCTTCTCTCCGGATAATCATGGAGGATCACAGAATCACAGATTACACATGATGGGATTTGATCCCGTTAAAACGGAGGAATAAATCTAGCCTTCTCCTTCGGTTGGTGGGTAGCTCATCTACCCATGGAACTTCCTCCCGCTACCTGATGTCCACCTTGACGCCCACCAAAGAAGACCTGTAGCAGGGTTGGTTTCCGCCCAAGGACTTCCTCCACCAAAAAACATTACCCCATATTGGGAGTGGAGCCCACATATATTTTGTAGAAAAACCAGAGACAAGTTTGATATGGGATGTGAATTTTATAGACTATGCCACAGTCATATAGACCACAGCACAAAGGAAATAAAGAAAGGAGGATTTCTATTCTTTTGGAAAATCTGAGTGCTCCACACCGTAGTGAATGTCCAAATCACAGAGCAAAATATAGAATTCAGTAGTTATGGAAATTTTGGGACCTCCATACTATAGTGATCAATACACATCACAAAGGAAGAAATGTCGAATTTCAGTGGTTCTGGAAATTTCAAGATCTCCATGTCGTTTCACTTGACCACATTGCAGAGTGAATCAGTTGGATTTCAGTGGTTATGAAAATATAGGGACCTCCACACCGTAGCACATAGACCACGCTGCAGCCTCTGTAGTAGTTATTTGAAAACTGATAAAAATTGAAGGGTTTCATCATAACCCCCTAGACCACGCTATTGAAGTTAAAACTGAGCAGTTTCGAGGATCCATGCTGACTTGGTATCATTTGAGTAATTTGGTGGTTATTTCAGTGCATAATAACAACCAATTTGAATTAGACGATCAATATATATTGGGACAATGATCCAAAGGCTAATATTGAAGAAGTTATTTGTGGTTTGAATTTGTATTTAAAATTCAAACTAGAGGAATTGGAGGTCTGCCGTGAAAAATTGCTATATACACAGCAGAATTAAAGAGAATAATGTGAAATAGAGAGGACGGTGTAGATCATCTATTAAAGATCACTGAATTCACATAATATATTCTTTGTGATATAAATTTAATATCCGAGAAATAGGGAGAATGATAGTGGTCTGACATTAGTATTTTTGTATAATCTCTATGTTGAAATTAGTGAAGAAATCCAGTGCAATTTAGTAATGCATTGAAGTTGAAGAATAAATAAGGAGGAGGTGTTGTGAAAAAAGAGATTGTATAGTGAATAAGAAGAATAAGTCTTGCTTCTAATAAATAAAGGCAGTGAAAACTTTCTTCTATTATAGAAGCATGTGCATTTATGTTCTCATGTAAAATAAAATAAATCCTTACATGTTGTTGTGCAGGTAAAAGTAGAAGAAGAATAAGGGAAGCAACATGTCAACAACATGTTAGGAGTCTTAATTGGTATTAGACTTTCTTATTTATATTCCACTTTGTTGCAAATTGTTAGGATGATAGTATAATGAATTAGTGGGATGTTGTAGAGTGCAGGATGCTCCAAACTTGGGTACAAGTATAAACCTTGCCCAATTATATCCACAGGTTGATACTAGTGGAATGTATGGTCTAGGAAGAATCCAGATCATACCAATGACCAGCCTTTAATTTTGAAAGGTGAACCTTGTAAATCATAGTGTCTCTTGTGTGTGTGTTATGTCATGTGACTTGAAAGAACAAAGAGTGAGAGAGAGAGAGTGTGTGTGTGCAGCACCCTAAGATTTTGTGAATTTTTTTTTGAATTAATTTAATCTTTTTGATATTTTACACTTCACATAACATTTAATATAGATTTTTATTATATAAAATCATTAATTTTGTATTAATTTATAATAAACACCAAGTTAATCTTGCGTTACACACAATACTAACATGGATTGTGTTACACGTAACACTGAGTCTCTACAAAACAACACTTTGTTATTATAATTATTTAAATGAGATAGTTATAACCTATCCATTAAAAATAGTAATATGAATAGTAATAACTAATTTTTAAATTTTATTTATAATTTTTTCATATAAATAAAATATATTTTTAATGAAATGTATAATCTTTGGTAAATTATTTATATGTTTAGAAATATTATTTTCTTAAAAGAACAGTTTTTTATGTCCTTCTGTGAACAATAATAAAATTAATTTTAGAAACTCTTAGAAATATAATTTTATAAATTAAATATCATTTTTGAATTTGAAATTTCAAAATTAAATTAGGGTGAAATTTTAGTATTTTTCTAAGAAGTTTCATTTTTTCAATGAATAGGGAAAAATACTACATTGTAGTTAAAAACTGCCTTTTTCATTTAAAGAATTATTATTATTTAAAATGATTTTTAAAGTCACAATAGATCAATTATACATATATTAATCCAATTTAGGTCATTTGAATCATTTTTATATTGAATTTAGATATAAAAAATTTATTAAACTTTTGAACGTTCTTTTTACCCGTCTTCTCGCCATGTTTGCGGGATTAACATTAAATTTAATTTTCCCTTTTCTATAATTTTGTGGTTGTAATTATTATGATATTATATTATAATAGTATCAACATGATATTTTTTATATTATGAATAATAACTTTAGAAAATTTTTATTTACCACGGGTAAGGGTAAATTGAATAATTAAATGTAAAAAAATATTATAATATTATAACATTACCCTAAAACTTGTCCTAATTTCATTGGATAAGTGGTATTCGACTAAAATAAACCTTAGGATAAAATTATAACATTTTTAAGCCGCTTGGGTAAGAATATGATATTTATTATATTTTATTTAAAGATAAGTTAAAAACATCACTCATAATTTTAATAAGTAAATAATTTTTAATATAGGGTTGTACATAAGATAAATTAGACTATACGTATTAATTTGAAATATTATAAATATATATTCATCTTTATAATTTATTTTTAATTTTTATAGAATAAATAATTTAATTAACTACTTTCATAATGATGATACAGTAATTATTTAATCAATGGACATATCAAATAAATGATATTAAAAATATTAAAATAAATATAATTTAACATAATTAATTACATCCAAAAAATTTATAGATAACTTTAACATATTATTAAGATATTAAAACTATTTTTTCTAAATTATCATGTTAATATGATATTTTATAACAGACAAATAATGAATAGTATCAAAATTGACATAAATGATACTTTAAAATAAATAATATTTAATTAAATGATATCAAATTCATAAAAATATATAATTTGGTCAAATAAATATAATAAGGTTAAAAATGTCATAAATTATCCAAATATGGTTCTTTTGACATTTTAAAGTAACTATATTAACCCTAAAGGGTAAAAATCCAAGTTGTCATGGTAAAAGTTAAAGGGTTTAATTAAGGGTTAAATCCAAAATATATGGTTAATATTGTGATCTAATCATGTCTAAAAATCATTTTATGAGAGTATTTATACCCATAATCATGTTATATTTTAAATAAATCACTTTGGAGCTATTTGAAATCAAAAATCAGTTTATACTAATTTAATATTTGAAGAATTTCCTAAAGTGCCTCTCACCTCAATTATAAAAGGGAACATCATCACTCACTTATTCAGATCACTTTGAGCCTTCAAGATCATTAATCCCCTGAATATTTACCTTATAAAATTTCCTATTAACATTATAGAGAATTTTTTCTTCTCAAAAAACCAACTCTAGTGTTCCTAAGAGGAGATCTAGAGGGAGATCGTCGAAGAAGAGGTAATCTCCTTGCACACTCTTTAAAAATTGTTTCTTCTTCTACTTCCAGTTCATGTTTTTATTCCATTATAAAGTAATAAATCAAGTATAACCTTTATTTTTTTATTTTTTTATAATTATGTACCAACCATATTCCACATTTTATTCATCCTACGTAAAATGAAAGTACCACGCATGTGTACGTATGGCTTACTGTCTCCACATCGTGGTGTAATCTATTTCTCATCACTAATTTATTTGGATGAGTATAATTATGGATATAATGGATATAAATAATAAATATGACATTATATTTATTTTTTATAATTAATATACCATCTAATTCCTCACCCTTTTACCATTAAAAAATGATATTGTCGCTCATGTGTACGTACAACCTATCGTCTTCACGACATGATGAGATTCATCTTCCACGTTAACCATTTCAAAAATTATTATAAAAAAATTATATAATGAATAAATATTAAATATATGTCATAATGTAATAATATATATATATATATATATATCATCTACCTTCTTTCATTCAGTATGATAAGAAAATGGAAACAACATTCATACGTATGTACGGCTTACCGTCTCCATGAATGATGTATTCCATTTCTTATATCAATCTTTTATATATATTTATATAATACATATATATTACATATAAATAATTTTTTACATTTTGGAAGTAAGTAAATCATTATCTAAGTAATAAGATCAAGAATAACAAGTCAAAACACGTACGATAAACAAAACAGTTATTACCTGAAACATTGTTTTAACTTGGAATTGTTATTAAAAAGGTAATATAAAGTCATAAATGAATCATATATGATATCATAAATATTATTATTATTATTTTATTATTTAATAATATGTTTTAAACCACTATATATTAGTTTCAGAAACATACGGGGGGAATCAGACATAAGGTTAGGGATTTTTGTCTCGCCTTTACTTCTGTGAGATACATGCCTCGTACACTACTTGTTTATTATACGTGGTATATATAATGACCATGAATGTATTTTATAAGTATTAAACATAAGATTATGTTATTTTCATATCCATATAATTTCCTTCATTTCTTCTAGCATACAATTCTACTGATTATGAAGTTGTCAGGGTTATTTTACAATCTCATTATTATTCAGGATTGTTTATATGTAAGTATTTACTGGGGAATATTTATTATCCGTGTCCATATTTCTTAAAAAAATCAAAAATATTTTTTCTATATTACTACAAATTTTTTATTTATTTTTACCCATGTTATAATTTTTATAAAACGGTTTGAAAGAAATATTTTTTTCATTTTCCAAACGAGGTACTTTTTGACTTTTCCAGAAAAAAGTACGAGAAGAATGTTTTTTAACTTATACAGTGTGAACATATTTTTATGCTTTCATTATGACTTATTTACTTGAATATACCCTCAAAATATTACATGGTTATTTTCAAAGAAAATATTTTCTTTTAAAATTTCATGACATTTCAAGTAAAGAAAATGTTTTCAAAGAAGAAAGAATATTTTCCTCAATAAATTTTTTAAATTTTTTTTCATCATTAATTTATATGTTTTTAAAGTGTTTTCAAAGAAAAGGTTTTTGAAAATGTTTTATGTTTAAAAAAAATATTTTTAAGGAAAATTTATTTTCAAAGTGATCATTCAAAATCCTTCCCCATCTAAAATTACATACTTTTTTTTTTACCATTCATATTATTTCTCATAATGGTTTTTGTTTTGATGGCATGATGTTTAAGAAACCTGCTTATTTTCACAGGTTATTATTTGATTAAATTATTATGAAACCTATATATTTTACATAGGTTATGATATGATTATATATTTATGGCACTCATTCCATTTCATTGTTTATGATATGATTATTTATGATATTGTGGAACATGTATGTATGATTTCATTATGAGATGGGTGAGACCTATATCTCCCTCTTATGTATTCGGTAAAGATTTATATCTCATGAGATAGACTAAGATGGTCTTGTAAGTGATCCTTGACTACCAAGATGGTTATGGAAGTGAACTGTTACTACCAAGATGGTTATGGAAGTGAACCATGACTACCAAGATGACTATGGAAGTGAACCATTACTACCAAGATTGTTATGGAAGTGAACCATGACGACCAAGATGGTTTGGGGAGTGAACTCATACTACTAATATAACCCTGGAGTCGATTCCTAGACTACTATGGAAATAATTATATTCTTATGTGTCTACCAAAAATTATATGTTTTATTCATATGTTATGTTTTCATGACTCATGTTCTTTATTTACTTATGATTCATGTCTTATAAACTATAAATATTTATGTCATGATTCTTATTTATGATCTTGGATATATAGGGTATGATCTCTTATTTTCATGATCATGTTCTCATACCCTTATGCTCATGATTATGTTTACATATCTCCCTTGTTTACCCTTACTGAGCATTTTATCTCACCTTTTTTCTTATTTTTTCTTTTCCATAGGTTATAAATAAAGGTTTTATTTAGGGGTACTAAAGGGTAAGATATTTATAGGATATGTTGAATATCTTTCAAGAAATTAGAATAATGTGTTCCAAGTTTCCAAATGAACTAAACTAATATGGTCTTTGGGAATTGTTTTTAGTAATGTATTAAGTATTCTAAAAAATTAATGTAATTTCCATGTATGAAAAGCGAGGTTCATTATAGTTGGTATCAGAGTAAAAGTTTAGTTAGCCTTTTGAAACTAGGATGAAAAAATCTTATTAAGAACCCTAAGGAAATGTCTAAGGATAATTCTAAGGATAAGGAAAAATATAGGAAAATGTCTTGGAATTTTGGTAAAGGATAAAGTGAGTGGTTTGCTAGAAATACATCTATGTCTGGATACTATAAGTGGTTGTGGCTCTATCACATATGTACCTAGGGGTAACAACTCTGACAAGGTGCGTCGAGCCTCACTTAATCGTAACCTGGTACACAAAAATTGGTCTTGTTTCACACCTAGTTTGAAACTCTCAGGGGATATTCATTGGAAATTCATAAACTCTTTAAGAACCATCATGAATGATTTAAATGGAAGTTGTCTATGAATAACCTAGGATAAAACTAAGTTGTCATAAAATAAGAAAGGTGTCATAATTTAGACATCATATAAGTTTTTTTTCATGATTATGTGGTTCCTCACTATGATAATAATTTCTTAATCATTTCTTTCTGGTTATAGTCAATGGTTAGAACCAAAAGGAACTGGATTAACATTGAATGTGATATAAAAGTTTCTAATGAGCAATCAAATGAGATGATCACTAGAGTGAAGGATGTTGTGATCATTCCTAATCATTTTTTCCAGAACATGATTAATAATGTGTACCTTAACCAAATATCAGACTCACCAAAGAATAGAATTAAGGAGTTCGCTGAGATTTCGGGTAATGGAGACCATGGAAGAAAGAATATTTAGTTTTATTTGTGTTAAGAATGTGCAAAGAATCACCTAAGTGAATGCCTTAGAGAAACAATAAGATGTTTTGACTATGGAAAAGGATACAAAGCAAGTAAATGATAAGTAAAAATAAAGGGTTCGGTTAATGAAGTGGATGAGAATATTGGCCTCCCTAAGACATCATCAAGGGTTAAACGATTTGAGTGTGGAATGAATGGTCATTATGAAAATTGATGTCCTAAGTGGAAAGATCCGAAAGAGAATTAGAAAGGTGGTAAGATTAATGGTTATATTGATGATGATGATGAGAATACATATGAAATGTGAAAGGAAAAAATTTATTAAGTAATAGGATGAGGTAACCTTCTTATTGATTAAGGATAAAGTGTAGTAATCAAATTTTTTATATATTTGGATTCAAGAATTATGTTATATGAATGTTGAAATATACAAAGATTGTGCAATTTCAATTTTTCACTCATGATTTAAAAGTTTATGTTGAATTTTTTTGATGGACTTGAAAATTTATTTAAGGGAAAGGTGACATTTTGACTAAGGGAATATTACCCTTAATATGTTTCATATGTTAAGATAATATTGTTAGGATAAAGATATACTGGATATGAATAAATAAATTGGATGGTACTGATTTCCTTGGAACTGATTGAGGATTTGTTGAAAAGGGAGTTATGCTATCACGGATGAAGTTTACAACTTATAGACTTAAGGAATATATAAAATAAACTTTGGAATAAGGAAACATGCATGTTTTAAATAAGGATGTATGGTAATTTAGGTTATTACTGTAACATCCCAAGTAATTAAAAAATAATATATTTTCATACCTATTGATATTTATTAATTAGATATTAATTTTACTTAAAAGGGGATTCTATGTATGATAGCGTACTATACATGCAATAATGGGTTTCTCTGAAATCTTATGTTGCACACAAGGATGTGATAAACTGAAAAATAATACATTATTAATAATATTATTTTAAATGATCGTTAATTCCTATCTGTTGTATTGGAGAGAATAAACAGAACTAACTATATTATATTTATACATGTTTTTTAAATGTTTTTAGATTCGTCAAATAAATTTTAAAGGCTTAAAATGAGAATAAATCCAAATTTAAGCATAAAATACTCTAATATTTTTTAAAGGTAGTTTTACCGTGTTTTGATGGAGAACCCTTTTTAAATCTATTTTTTTTTCTTTTATATGTTCTATTTTAAAAAATAAACTTCTTATTTTTAATTGGGACATATAAATTTACTTTGGTTGAAATTTTGGTATTTTTCTGATAAAATTCATATTTTAATGAATAGTGAAAAATACTGCATTTTAATTCAAAACTGTCTTTTCATTTAATTTATTTATATATTTATTATGTCATTTTAATTGGTGTTAAAGTATAATTTAATTAATTTTTTATCATTTAATCCAATTTTTTTCATTGGAAGTAATTTCACATTGAAATTTGATATAAACACATGTCAATCTTTTGATGCATTTTACTATTAAAAAACATATTTTCTTGTTTTGACAACAGGAATTAATTTTAAATTAATTAATACAAAATATATATATTTAATTTGTAAAAATTGATTCCATATTTGGAATTAGTGGTTCCAAATTATGTAAACAGGTCTATTTTATTTTTAGACATTGTGAATAGTAACTTTAGTAATTATTTCTTTATTGCGGTTAAAGGGTAAATCAGGTAAATAAGGGTAAAAAGAATATTATAATAATATAAAACTACCCTAACATGTATCCTAATCTTATTTAATTAGATATTTATAACCAATACAACCATTGGGATGAAAATTTGTCCTTTGGAAGCCACTTTGGTGTGATTATGACACTTAAAACTTTTAATTTAAAAGGAAAATATGTTATAAACAGATATCTTCTTACTAAAAAAAATGTAATATGGTTTTATATAGGTGATATATTAGAATATAAATAATAATTATCTAAAAATATTTCCTTCATCATGATATTTTATTTATAATTTTTAGACATTAAATAATTAAATTTAATTATGACACAATGATAATGCAGTGATTGCTTTATTAATGAAGGAATCAAATAAATGATATTATAAATATTGAACTAAATACTATTTTACATAATTTATTTCATAAAATATTTTTATAGGTGAATATGATATGTTAAAATACTGTTAAATGCTTTGGTTTGAAGTTATCTCTCTGTTTTGATTTTATTTAAATTGAATAAAATGAATATTATAAAAGTTGACATAATTGATGTTTTATAAAAATAGTAAATTATTAAATTATTTAAAAAACCTAAAAGACTTTTAAAATAATAAAGTTATTATTATAATATCTAAAAGTTCATTAAGTATCCAATTATGAAAAATTGATCCCATATAATTAAAATTAACATCCTCTTAATAATTAAAATGTTGTTACCATAATTAAAATTAAAAGAGAATAATTAAGGGTAAACCAAAAATATAAGGTTTAAAATAAAATCCATACATGTATAAAAATTATTTCATGAGATTATTTATAACTATACACATCTTATCTTCTATATATCTCAAGTTGGATACTTTTTAATTAAAAATTTAATTTATATAAATTTAATATTTTAAGAATTTCCAAGGGTGCCCCTCCCCTCTCCTATAAAAAGGTACCCTCTATTATCTAATAAACACACTTCCAAATTCATTTCTTTCATAAAATATATGCCTAAACCCCTTTCTATAATCCCTCACCACATTCTTGAGGCCTTAGTTTAGGAAGAACACACTTCTTAGAGGTGTTAAGGTATTCTTTAAAGGTGATCAGCCGAAGAAGAGGTATCGTTTTTTAAGAGTTTCTATTTTATTTCTTCTTCCACTTAATTTAAATAATCTTATTACAAATTTAAATAATAAATCCAGTATATTCATTATAATTATATGTTATTATGTTAATATCATCTCCTAAATCCATCTCTACTTCCATCAAATGGGAAAGTAATTAATCGTTCGTACGTACATGTAAATTATTACCTCCACGAACCAATTTAGTTCATTTTCCATTACCATATATCAATATTTAATATAATGATGGAATTCATATTAATATTTTATATTTATGAAATATTTATCATTTTAAAATAATAAATATTTCAATTATATTATTACCTTCGATGCACATAAAAATAATAACGTCGTTCGTGCGTACGTGTGAACTATCACCTCCACGAAGTGATGTGAATCGTTTTTATTCACCACACCACTTGTATGGTATATATAATTATATTTAAATGATTATTATGATGTTAATAATACTATTATAATTTTTTAAATATTAAATAATAATTACCTTATTTCTATAATGATCAATGAAAAATGAAAACATTACACATGCGTACGTACGACCTACTGTCTCTATGAATATAACATTGTTCATTTTTCATAACCATAATTATTGGTTAGATTTAAAAAGTATGATTATTGTATAAAATTTATGATTATTTAATTAATACTATTATGGAGATGATGTACTTATGACCACATGGACTAGTGACATCAAAACCATGTTCGTTTTTTACTCAAGTACCAAATATCGAAAAAAAACATCCGATATAAACTTAAATAATTATATAATTGTTATAACATGGTAATAGGTGATATAAAAGAAATAATAAACTTAAAAAAGGTTCTCAAGAAATTATAAATTAATCTAAATATATTATTCAGGAATATAAATATTATATGTGACGAGTCTGACTCACTGTAAGGGACTTTGTCTCAATATCCTTTCATTAAGGAATATTTTGATGTTATATACCACCTTCTTTTATAAGGTGTAAAATCAACCCCTTTTACTTTTAATTTAATTTAAAGGTTTTAAAAATTAATCTTTCTATACAAATCATTTTACTTTACAAAATTAAAAAAAGAATTTTTTTAACATATGCAGCGACAAGGACTTCTCTACCGCCCTAACCGTTGTTTGATATTTGGATTCCTCTACAAGTCGTAATGTTTTTAAAAGAAAAGTAAATACCACATTCACTTTTCATGTATTTTTCTATTTAAAATGGTTTTGATAATGAACTTATTTTATCAACAAATTGAAATGATCTCTTGTGATTTCAATGTGGAAATTTTATTTTTCCTTTATACTTGTTTTATGTGTTATGATTATTTATGGTTCTTGGGAATTGTTTATGTATACAGGTTTTTTTGTGATAAACCAAGGGCAGGTGATCCCATTATAGCTCTCTAATGCATTGGGTAATGTGACAGAGGTAAGTGATAATGTTTCTCCTAAGAGATTTAGAAAATATACTGTGATGAGTATTCCAAACGTAACCATGAAGGTTACTCCCTATGTAGCTGTGAAAGCTACAATGTAAGTATGATAATGGATTCCACAAGTTACCTTTATAATTTATTATTTCTATGAGTTTTTTAGGAATATTATGATTTCACAAGGTATGTTAAAGATCTTATGTTTTATGGGTGAAAAGTATGATTTCATTAGTTTATAAGTATTCATGGACTAACATTTTTCTTTCCTTATTTTATATCCCTTACTAAGATTTGTGTGTTCATTCCATGTTTTTGAAATGTTTTCCACAGGGTATAAGTATGGGTAAGGGAAAGGAAGAATTCAAGAAGAATTTTTATCAAGAAAAAAAATCATGTTTATTTTTTTAAAAGATTTATATTGTGGAAGAAATGGATACTATTTTAGTTGTATCCACTTTGTATAAATGTGAGTTTCTATGTAATAGTTATGGCCTAATTATCTAAAATTATAAACCTAAAAATATCCTTAAAGTGAATTCTTGACTTAAATCAATATTATTTAATGTTTAAGGCCAGGACCTTATAGTTGGTATCAAAGGTTGGTTTAGATAAATTTAGGGGTTAAGATATTGTTAATTGAGTATCCATTAATTATTTTTACTTTATTGTAAAATTGAAATGATATATAATTTGAATATTACCATGTGACCAAACCATTTTTGAAGCCTGTCAAAGTTTAAAAAAATATAATTCCTACTAACTACAATGTATAGCGGTTTGTAGGGTCGAACCCATAGGGAAGGCTTGTGACCACTTTGTAAGAGTTGGTGTCCAAGAACCAACTGGTTTTACTTTTATTACATTAATATTTAATGTATTATTACATATTGTTCATTATTCTTCATGATTATGATGTAATAATGTCCTAGAGTATTTGTTACATTGATAAGGTCATGGAATTTCCCCACTATGATGAGAACCTTGAAATGATATAACAATATTCTTAAATATAGTTCTGCGGTTGGATGGCATGCTAGGATGGGACACATAGCATGCGGACCGTCAGGTGCGAGTACTCGTAAGCAGATGAGACTTCCTCTTATGAAGTTCGCACTTAGTAATCTCCAATATAGGAGATTATGAGAACAGACCCGCTAGTAGAAATTACGCATGTTTTGGTGTCATCAGATATTTCTATCTATGAGAATGTGTAATGATCCTTAGACTTTAATATTATCATTAATATGTGTCATGAATTACGCACTTTGATTTACTGAAAAAACCCGTCATGCAGACAGTTGGTGGGAAGTAGGGTGTGTTGGGTGCGTCACGAGTGGCATGTTATTAATGGATAAGTCAAGGAATGATTTTTCACTTCCATTTCTGGAAGTTGATATCTTGGCCCTTTGATTGAAATAGAATTGTCGCACGAAATTCCATGGCCGTAGTGTAACGATGATTTTATTTCAGGTTTTCAAAGAACGACGTATCAAGTATAGAAGTTGATGACACAATTATGAAACCTGCTTGATGAGATATTACGACAAACGGATTATATTACACAGTAAGAATTCGTATGTGGATGTCATTATTGCGACTTTAAGTTCTTTCTCTTGGGTGCCTTGACCCATTGCTAGAAATCACTCTTGGACTTTAGGTAAGCCTGCCTAATGCCAATGAGAAAGAATCCTTGAGGGTCACACACTATGTGTTTTTGGTGGTCTCAGTTAAATTCTATTTGAATTTAATTAATGAAATAAATATTATTCTCAAGACCATGGAATAATTTTATTCAAGTTAAGATGATCGCGTAAATTAAATAAAATTTATTTATTTATTTTATTGAACATTTAATAAATATTTATTTACTAGTTTGTAAATAAAATATTTATTTAAGAGAGTAAATTATTTATTTATTTATTCATGTGTTCAATAAATGGAAGTGGAGTTCAAGTGGACCAAGGTTGGTCTGGTAGTAAAATAATTATTTGCAAGATGGGAAATAATTATTTAACTATTTGGCACAAATTAAAATAACGCTGCTATTAATTTGTGATGCGGAATTTTAATTATAATTCCGTTTTTCAAAATCTAGCGCACTATAAATAATGATGCGGTATTATTATTAAATACATGGGTTTTCTCTAATTTCAAGAATGTATTTAATTGTTTCTATGAAATTAAATATTGTAACTGAAATTCCATGTATATAAATAGGCAAGTACTCCTATTGTGTCATACACCACACCACACACCTGGTGAATTGAGAATTGTTGAGCCAAAAAAATTCTCTCTCGAATCCTCTTCTCTCCCATATCAAGAACAAGAGACGTTATTCAAGGCTGAATAATAAGTGATTAAGAACGATTGACACAAGACACTCGCTTCACCACGCTAGCACCCAGAGAATGAGCAGTGTCGATCGGAGGTCATCAGAGCACGTGTGGATCACCGCTAGAGGGATTCTAGTTTTAATCCTTACAATCATAATGAGATAATCTGAAAGGGTCATTCTGGATGATCAACATCATCAATAAAGAAAAATTCCAAAGATACAGGTATTATTTTTCTTTATGAAATTAATTAAATTAATTATAAACATGATGTGAAAGATCCTCTCTAAGGTTTTGGGTCTCTTTCTTATTTATCTAAATATTTGATTATATTCTGTGGAGACTGGCATTCATTGTCATATTCATCTCGGAATAATCATTTATTATGGTAAAAATCAAAGTTGGGTCTCATCCCAATTATGCTTCCACTACACACAGAACCCTCAAATGGTATCATAGGGGTTACATCATAGTTTATAATTATTTAAATATTTCGTTAATGAATTACACATTTAATAATTTATTTGTTTCAATTCAAGTTAATCGTTCTGCAAATCTGAATCTCGAGATCTATTCCTCCTATTTTGTTTCTCATTCTCCTTATAGAAATTAATTTTTATTTTAATTTTGATTAAAATAAAATAGAGGATCTCATCCGGAGGTGCCAAACGTTCCTGTCCGTACAACACCAGGATAAATGGCGTGTATTCAGAAGTGCATGTTGTGTAGTCAAGGTTCAATTCATTGGACTGGTATGCCAAACCAAGTTGTGTGTTGGATTCTTTATAATTCTTAAATGACTTCGTGTGTTGACCAGGAACATGTGGCACACGGTTTCCGGATTACATGTTGTGTGGCCCATGGAACACGGTGTGTATTCTCTTCGGGTTAGGGTTGGACCATGTACCCCGTACACGGATTTCCTATAAACCGTGTAATGTGGATACTATACAGTGTGTGTCCCATTGAACACATCGTGAACTCCCAAAATTTCCAAAGTACATATACACTCCATGTCCCCAGGCATGTACTTTGGATGGATAGTGAACAAAAATACACATCCTGTAGTCGGAACTACACGTCGTGTACTCATCCAAATTGCGCAGATTTATTAAAATTTATTATTATATTATACAAACCCTTGAGACGTGTACCATAGTGAAGGCGTAAAGATGAGGAACAACACGTGATAGGTGTTATATATATATGTGTGTGTGTGTGTGTGTGTGTGTGTGTGTGTGTGTGTGTGTGTGTGTGTGTTTAATTTAACATCTATGTAATGTTCATTTCTACTCATTGGGTAGTTATGAACAGGAATTCACCGGGTTGCCTCCAAGATAAAAGTTACATAAAAAGATAATTTTAAATAAATTTATTTGTTTAAAATTATTATGGATGAGAATCTCAAGGAAATTCAGAAAAGAGTTTAAGATAAAATGATTGATTAATTATAGATGATTAATTGATTCGAGCATGATTTATCTTAAACCAGAACGATTAAAGAATTTAATTCTAGTTTTATTTATGCATAAATATTGTTGCATGCATGGATGATCATGAGATAGACCAAGACATTTGTATGTGAATAGTTTCTTTTAATTTATTTATTTAAATTAAATTTGTTGGTTTGCGAGCCTTCTCCTCATTAATATGTAGATCTTGCATGCCCAATGTTTCTTTTATGTAAAACCCCTTTTACCCCTTACCTACGTGTGAGATAAAAGCATGTGTAATGGATGGATCTCCCAAGCTAGTGGAGGCGGCTCAAGTTAGAATCCAAGGTGAAACCAATCCAAGAAGATACAAAGATGGACAGGTGGAAAGCTATAAACATGAACCCAAAAGGTTCAAGGTGTTTCTCCCTTAGGTTAGGGTTAGTTTATCAACCGCTAGATAAACTAACCATTAGAAAAGATCATGATCATGCCATTTACTTTATTTTATTTCTGTCAGTTGGATGGTTTATCATTATGGATGTGTTGTCACGATCACATAATTAATGAATTAAAAAAACATGTAAGATGGAACTAAAATAAACCAAACTTATGTGTAAATATTATCAAGACATGGTTAATCACTTAAGTAAGTTCCACTTAATATTAACAAGCATGTGATAATGATTATAAGAAATTCACGTATAATAGATAAAAATCCCTCAAATAAAATATTAAGTCATAACAAGCCTTTCATTACTTGATTAAGGGAAAAACTCAATAAAACTATGTGTTTGACCAACCCTTTTTGGGACACTTACTTTTATACAGGAAGCCCTTATGAAAGGTTTTGGGTTGACTTAATCATATTACATCAAGAGGAGTATCCCTTGCTAGAATTGGTGTAATATTAGAGGAAAGAGTTGAGGAAATCCAAATTCATGATTTTAGGATTGGGGAGTCCACTCAACATATCAAGGAGTTGTAATCCCATAGTTGGCAAAGACATGCCTACCTAAATAACTTCTAAATAACTTGAACAACCCTTGTTGGGGTTATGTGAAGGGTAATATGGATCCTTTCCACTAGAATGTCATGGAAACTGGACATTCCAAGATCAATGGTGAGGGCTATTGGGACTTGATAAAATAGTGGGAGACTTAATAAAATTTATTATTTCTCATAAAATGTAATCAAGAAAGTACTAATGATCTGATCTTTTAATTGTAGAATAAAAATGATAAACTCATCAACCACACTATCCCTATGATCAATTCTGGATAAAGACAACATCTTCACCAGTAGTAACTTCCCGGAATGGTTTAGACGCCTTCGGGTTATCCTATGCCATGAACGAAAGTCTTGCGCTCTAGAGTCATCATTACCTGATCTACCTACCAAATAGGTGAGTGATGATGATTTCCTGGTCTATGAGAAACATATGAACGATGCGGTCGACATTCAATGTTTGATGTTATCATCAATGTCTAGTGATCTCATGAATTATCATGAAAACATGGATGCTTATAACATGATTGAGAACCTTTGTGGTCTTTACCAAGAGATAGAAAGACAGGAAAGGTTTGAGATCTCTAAGACACTCTTTTAGAGTAATATTGGAGAAGGTTCCCCAGCTGGGCGTCATGTAGTCAAGCTTATTGGCTATATTGAGCGCCTAGAGGTTCTAGGGTTTAAACTCCCTGAAGAACTGGGCACCGATCTTATTCTCACATCACTCCCTCAGATCTTCTCTAAATTTTTTGTCAATTTCAATATGAACAACATTGATAATTCTCTATTTGATCTTCTTATCCTAATTCGCCAAGTGGACAAAGATATGAAGCATGAAAAGCCTTCTGTCCTTATGGTGAATAAGAGGAAAGGGAAGGTGAAGAGATTTAAGACCAAAGCTTCTTCACGGTCTTCTAAGAAAAGGAATATCAAAGGGGAGGCAAGAGAACATGAATCTTTTTGTTTTGAATGTGGCAAGAAGGGCCACTAGAAGAAGAACTGAACCCAGCCTAAGAAGCAAGGGGAAGCTTCGGGTGCATTTTTTATCGAATGCAATCTATTTGTTTCTAAAAATTGGGTATTATATACAGCTTTTGGTGCTCACATATGTATCCAAATACAGGAACCAAGTATATTTAGAAAGATTGATCAAGGGGAGGTAGATCTACGAGCATCCAATGGAGCCAGACTTGCTATTGTAGCTGTCAGGGACTACCACCTCACGTTGCCAACTGGGATGATCTTGGTGTTAAAGGGTTGTTATCATGTGCCTTCTGTTACTAAAAACATTATTTCTATATCCATATTAGATACAGATGGATTTCTTTTCAAGTTTGTAAATGAATGTTTCTTCTTTTACAAAAATAGCATTTGTTATGGTAGGGCACATTTATACAATGGAATTTACGTGTTGGATTACACAAACCAAGTAATGTAAATCGATAACAAAGATATTTCACAGGACTCATACCACACCCAACTTTGGCATCACTGGCTAGGTCATGTAAATGAGAAACTCTTGATAAATTTACATCAAGATGGATATTTATATTCTTTCAAAATAAAACCACTTGACGTATGTCATGCATGTTTACAAGGAAAAATAACCAAATCCCCATTTATTGGGAAAGGTGAAAGGGATAAATAACTTCTTGAATTGGTTCATACCGATGTGTGTGGGCCATTTATAGTTGAAGCAAGGGGAGGGTACTCATACTTCATAACTTTTAATGATGATTTTAATAGATATGGATATATCTAATTAATGAGGTATAAGTTGGATTCTTTTGATAAGCTCAGAGAATACAAGAATGAAGTTGAGAACCATCTTGGTAAGAAGATTAAGAAACTTTGCTCATAATGAGGTGGAGAATATCTTAATCAAGACTTTATTGATTACTTACGGGAGTTTGGGATCCTATCCCAACTCACTCTTCCAAACACGCCCTAGTGGAATGGTGTGAGTGGAAGTAGGAACCGCACCCTGTTGAACATGGTGAGATCAATGATGAGTCATATGAATCTTCCATTATCCTTTTGGGGATATGCATTAAAACAGCAGCACACATACTAACCCAAGTACCAACTAAATTAATAAATGGTATTCCATACGAGTTATGGAGTGGAATAAAAGACATGTTATCTAATTTACATGTGTGGGGTAGTGAAGAATTTTTTAAGGCCTCTTCAGGTAACAAACTCGCACCCCAAGGCCCAAAGTGTACCTTTATAGGATACCCCAAGGAAATAAGGGGATATTACCTATACAACCCCTTATACAAAAAGGTTATAGTGGCAAGACATGACATATTCCTTGAGAGGGATCACATCTCTAAAAGAGATAGTGGGACTGAGATAGACTTCGATGAAGTCGAGGCTCAAGGTGTATAAGATTTGGTACATGAACAAATTCCACAAAGCCCTCTGGAAGAAGAATCTGTTCCAGAGACACAAGTACTGTGTAGGAGTACAAGAGAGGTTAGAGAACCAGAACGGTAAGTTTTTCTAGTTACCAAGGATGGTGACTCCTTATTAGATGATAATAATGATCCTCTAACCTATAAGGAAGCAGTAAGTGCCACAGACATTGCCAAGTGGTAAGAATCCATGAATTCTAAAATGGATTCCATGTACCAAAACCAAGTCTGGATTTTGGTATATCCTCCAGTTGATGTAAAGCCTATTGGTTGCAAATGGATATTCAAGAAGAAACTTGACATGGAAGGACAAGTCAGTACCTATAAGGCATGATTGGTTGCAAAAGGTTTTAAACAGCGTTAAGGAATTGACTATGATGAAACCTTTTCATCAGTTGCAATTTTGAAATCCATCATAATTGTACTTGCTATTACGGCTTACCATGACTATGAGATTTGGAAAATGGATTTCAAAACATAATTCCTTAACGGGAACCTTCAGGAAGATGTCTACATGACACAACCTGAAGGGTTTGTGACTCCAAAGGATGTTAATAAGGTATGAAAGTTGAAGAAATCCATTTATGGATTAAAGAAAGCATCCATGTCATGGAACATTCATTTTGATGAAGTTATAAAATAATTTGGTTTTATCAAAAATGAATGTGAGCCTTGTGTCTACAAACAGTTTAGTGGGAGTGAAGTCATTTTTCTAATAGTATATGTTGATGACATATTACTCATTGGAAATGAGATACCAGTCTTGCAGCTTGTTAAGGAATGGTTGAATCAATGATTCTCCATGAAAGACTTGGGTGAGGCAACATATATTCTTGGGATCAAGATACATCGTGATAGATCCAAGAGATTGTTGGGCCTAAGTCAAAGTACATACATTAAAAAGATACTAAAGAGATTCAGTATGGAACAATACAAGAGGGGATTGTTGCCGGCATCACATGGCATTTATCTTTCCAAGAAAATGTGTCCTCAGACACATGAGGAAAGAAATATAATGACAAGTACTCCATACGCATCAACGATTGGGTTAGTCATGTATGTCATGATATGTACTAGGTTGGATGTTTCCTACGCATTGAGTGTGATAGGAAGATATCAAGCTGACCCAGGTGACCGCCATTGGATGGCAGTCAAGAATATCCTAAAGTATCTGAGGTGTACTAAGAATATGTTCCTGGTTTATAGAGGAGATTAGGAACTAGTCATCATAGGATATGAAAATTCTAGTTTCCAAACTGATCAAGATGACATAAAGTTGGAAGCGGGATACATCTTCTCTTTGAATGGAGGTGCAGTGAGTTGGAAGAGCTCAAAGCACAGTATGGTCACATATTATACAGTAGAGTCCAAGTATATCGCAGCTTATGAGGTAGCTAAAGAAGCAGTTTGGATGTGAAGCTTCGTCCAGAAGCTAGATGTGATACCTAGCAGTAAATATCTCATCACATTGTACTGTGATAATACTGCAGTGGTGGAGCTCGCAAAAGAGCCAAGTTCACATCAGCGGACAAAACACATACTTAGGAAGTATCATATCTTGATGGATTTTTCTCAGAGAGGTGAAGTAACAGTGATTAGTATTTTCACAGAAGGCAACATGGTAGACCCCTTGATTAAAGCCTTAACTTAGCAAAAATATGATCATCATGTGAGGTCTAGCGGACTGAAAGTCGTAGGCTGTTGGCTCTAGTCCAACTGGGAGTTTGTAAGAGTTGGTGTCCTAGAACCAACTAGTTTTACTTTTATTACATGGATATTTAATGTATTATTACATATTGTTCATTTTTCTACATGATTATGATGTAATAATGTCCTAGAGTATTTATTTCATTGATAAGGTCATGGCAGTTCCCCGCTATGATGAGAACCTTGAAATGTTATAACAATATTCTTAAATATAGTTCTACAGTTGGATGAAATGATATGATGGGACACATGGCATGCATACCGTTAGGTGTGAGTACTCGTAAGAAGATGAGACTTCCTCTCATAAAGTTCGCACTTGGTAATCTCTAAGATAGGAGATTATGAGAATAGACTAGTTAGTAGAAATTCCACATGTTTTGGTGTCATCAGATATTTCTATCTGCGAGCGTGTGTAATGATCCTTATACTTTAAGATTATCATTAATACATGTCATGACTTACGCACTTTGATTTACTGACGAAAACCATCACGCAAACAGTTGGCGGGAAGTAGGGTATGTTGGGTGTGTCATGAGTGGCATGTTATTAATGGATAATTCGAGGAAGCATTTTTTCCATTATATTTATGGAAGTTGATACCTTGGACCTTTGATTGAAATAGAACTGTCACGCGAAATTCCATGGTCATGGTGTAACGATGAGTTTATTTCAGGTAGTCAAAGAACGACGTATCAAACATAAAATTTAATGACATAATCACGAAACCTGCTTGATGAGATATTGTGACAAAGGGATTATATTACACAGTAATGGTTCGTATGTGGATGTCGTTGTTGCGACTTTACGTTCTTTCTCTTGGGTGTCTTGACCCATTTCTAGACAGTACTCTTGGACTTTAGGTAATCCCGCCTAATGCCAACGAGAAAGAATCCTAGAGGGTCACACACTAATTGTTTTTGGTGGTCTCAGTTAAATTCTATTTGAATTTAATTAATGAAATAAATATTATTCTCAAGACTATGAAATAATTTTATTCAAGTTAAGATGATCGCATAAATTAAATAAAATATATTTATTTATTTTATTGAATATTTAATAAATATTTATTTACTAGTTTATAAATAAAATATTTATTTAAGAAAATAAATTATTTATTTATTTATTCGGGTGTTCAATAAATGGAAGTGGAGTTCGAGCGGACCAAGGTCAGTTCGGTGGTAAAATAATTATTTTCAAGATGGTAAATAATTATTTAACTAGTTGGAACAAATCAAAATAATGCTGCTATTATTTTGTGACGTGAAATTTTATTTATAATTTTGTTTTGCACAAGTTGACGCACTATAAATAATGACGTGGTATTATTATTAAATGCATGGGTTTTCTCTAAGTCCATGAATGTATTTAATTGTTTTTATGCAATTAAATATTATAACTAAAATTTCATGTATATAAATAGGCAAGTACCTCTATTGTGCCATACACCACACCACACGCCTGGTGAATTGAAAATTTTTGAGCCAAACAATTTCTATCTCGAATCCTCTTCTCTCCCCTCTCAATAACGAGAGATGTTCTTCAAGGCCGAAGAACAAGCAATCAAGAATGATCGACACAAGACACTCGCTTCGCCGCACTAGCACCAGGAGAACGAGCAGTGTCGATCGGAGGCCATCGGAGCACGTGTAGATCACCACTAGAGGGATTCTATTTTGGATCCTTAAAACTGCAACAAGATAATCCGGAAGGGTCAATCCAAATGATCAACATCATCAAAAAATAAAAATACCAAAGATACATGTATTATTTTTCTTTATGAAATTAATTAAATTAATTATAAACATGATGTGCAAGATCCTCTCTAAGGTTTTGGGTCTCTTTATTCTTTATATAAATCTTTGATTATATACCATGGATACTAGTGTTCATCTTCGTATTGATCCCGAAATAATCATTGATCATGGTAAAAATCAAAGTTGGGTCTCGTCCCAACCATGCTTCCACTACGCCCAGAACCTTCACACTTCTCTTCTAAAAAGTTCTCAAACAGCCCCATGGTTGTCAGCAGTGGGGGTAAACTCACCACCTTTTTCTTTTTCTTTACTTTTTATATTTTTGTGTATTTATAAAGCAGTAAAGAACACAACATTTTTAAATGTTTTGATCTAAACTAAGATGAAACATGAAAAAGATTGAAAGAAAAAGGTAACAGAGATTTAAATTGTTGATAGATGAACAATCAAAGAGAAATGTCTGAGGAAAAATCTTCATTCTACTAATTTTAAAAGTATTCCTTCTCGTGATGATGATTTCAATTGGTACCAATGAAAGAGAGGGACTTATTTCCCTCACCAAGGGATAAGTCACTCAAGCTGAACAATCTTGGAGTTCTCCACTCCAAGATAGATCAACTGTAAATATTTTGATTTGGAAAGGATGATAGAATGAACTTTCCATAAGTTCTGAAGTTTTAATTTCAATTTAAATATTAAAGAAAATTTACCCTCAATCGGAATTGTCGAATGATTGTGGAGTTTTGAAATTAAGTGCTAGTGGTATGATGTAGTTGAATGTGTTCAGAACTGATCTCACCGATCAATTATGATCACATTTAAAATGATATGTGAGAAGGAAGAAGAAAGATATCTAGCAGACTAGAATTTATCCCCAAACTAGAAGATATAGCTAGAAAGCATGTTCATTATCATTACATCATTTGAAAACATGCTAAAACAGAGTAAAAATTCAAACACAAGGGAAGAAGAACTCCCCGAAAGATGCTATACTCCTATGATCCTTCAACTCCAGAACTATCCACCGAATCTCTCTGCTCTGATGAAAGAGAATTTTTCGAAAGACTGAATGATCTCTGCTATAATCCCTTCATTCCTTTAATGTGTTTTTTTATAATTCGCTGGTTTCTCTACTTTTAAACTCGTTGCCATCTGTTGCTCGTCACCACAACCTTCCACCGACTTAGGCTGGCTCCTCACATTTGCACGATACATGTGCATTTTTTCAATCAAACTCACGTTGTTTAATCTTTTCCCTTATAACAAACTCTGGTAATTTCGTTGTGTGAACCTGGACGAGATTAAATTTCCCGTCTGAACCTGTAAAGGAAAGAAAAAACAAAATAGTTAAAAACACGAAGGAAATAAATAAATAAATATTAAATAGTTAAAGTTATTAGTTTATTAAAAAGTCTTTATAAGATTTAATAATGTTATCATTTATTAAGTCATTGGTTTTTATTAATGTTATTAATGTTAATTATAAAGTTCATTATTATTTTGAAAATTAAATTATTTACTATTTTAACTTAATTAGTTTAGTTTATTATAAATTACTATTAAATATTTTATTTTATATATTTTATTATTAAATATTTATTAAATATGTAACATTAAATAATAATTTATTTAAATTTAATTTAGAAGTTATTATTAATTGATTTAGTTCAATTAAAGTTTAATTATAATTAATCAAATTAAATATTCTGTTTTATAAATATTAAATATCTTATATTTATTATAAATTTCTAATTATGAATGTTTAATATCTTGGTTTTATTGTAATTTTATTTTAGTTTTTAATTTAGTCTTATTTTAATTTATTTTTTAATAATAATCCCCCCCCCCCCCCCAATTCGGCGCAGCCCTAGTGGGGGAGTGTTCGTCTAATTTCTTCTCGTAGAAAGGTGGCAGCCTCCTCCTTCACAGCATCCTCGGTTCGGTATCCTCCTCACGATGGTGGTGGTCTAGTCTGGTTCACGGCAACAAGGCTCATCCTTCCATCTCGGTCCTCTCCTACATAGCAGCGGTAGAGATGGTCAAAATCCGGGTAGCAGCAGCTACCAATGAAGCGCGGTGGGTCAGGAGTCAAAAACTCCAGCAGGTGCAGCAAGCTTCAGTCCGACGATGCGGCTCACGAATGGCAGACCTCCGCGATTCCCTCTCCAACGGATAACAGTGCCACCGTGAGACTACAAAACAAATAAAAATTAAAAAAAGATTAAAACTTTAATTAAGTCTAAACAATATAATTAATTTAATGTAAGAATTAACAAAGATAATTGAAAACTAAGGAACTAATAAACTTAAATAAATTTATTAAACAAATAAAACTTAAATTAATTAATAAAAACATCAAATTATAAAACTTAAATTAAAACTAAATACACACTTAAATTAAGAATCAATAAGGTTAATATAATAAGAAAGTGAATTTAAATTAAACAATTATATATTGAAATTAATTAATCATTAATAAATTGAATAAGAAGTATTAAAATCATGCAATGTGATTGAATTTAATTAATAAATTTATTAAAAGTTAAAAATTTAAAGTTAAAAGATTAAAATTTGAAGTAATGAATTAATTAATTAAATGCAAAATTTTAGGTTAATTGATTAAATAATAAGAATGTCAAATTTTAATAAAGCAGTTATACTTATAAACTAAATAACAATTTATAAAACTTATTAAATTAAAGCAAGTCATTAATTAATTACTTTAAACACTAAAAACACACAATTAATTATAAAAAAATTGATTAGTTAACAAATTTAGTTATAAAAATACAAAAGTATGATTATTTAATAAAAAGTGTAAAAATAATTAATTAAATCATTAAAAATTAAATAAAAAGATGTGGCAAAACTTTGTAAAAATAACGCCACATCAAATTGCTCCACACTTAAGCATTGTTTGTCCTCAAACAATCTCATGCATTATTATCTTTGAAAAACAGAATAGTGTGTATGATTCAGCTCAAAGTGTAACATGTCTAGACATTTGAAACAGAGGACATAAACATGTCAATAGGATTTTGAAAAGAAAACTCTAATCAAATATTTCCTAAAACAAATACTCAAAGAGTAATTAGGATATCAAAGATCATCCATCAAAGAAGGTTCCCTACCTCATATGTGATACTACTTAACGACTCATTTAAATCCAAGCTCAAGTTCTAAATCCAGGAGTAATAAGAGGTGAAATATCAGTGGAATTAAGAACTTAACCAAATGAACTTTGTACTTTAACTCATCACCTAGGTTCCAAAAAATAAATAATTTTTTTGTGAATCACCTTATTGATACAACCTAAATGAATCCCATATAAACAATTTTTCCCCTTATTCATTTGATGTTTATCATTCCCCTCACCTTAATGAACTCGTTTTTGACCCTAGACACTTTATTTTATTTTTCTCAAGCTGTGTATCATGTGATAAGCACTGTGCAGTGCACTTATTCAAAGTGTACAAAGGGATTATAGTTAACAGAAACGCACCTAGCATCTAGGGTCTCCGAGATTCACTGTGTGATCCCAAATGCCCAAACTACTCCAATTTCAAAAGTTTAATATAAAAATCATTTACATTGTCTCACTAAGGTAATTACTTTAATAATTAAAAGAAAAATGATTCCCCTTGGATCAAGATCAAACTTCCAGTTCCAAGGGTTATGATCATAACTCCACTAACAGGTAACCCATATCACTCTCAAAAGTAGTTCCTAAACAAAATTTCCATTAAATCACTTGGTATATTAACTCAACAATCATTCACCCACATTAATTTCAAATTTAGAGAAAATCTTAACTACCAAAATAATAATGTCCTTAGGCAAGACTCATTATAGTATAGTATACAACCTAAAATTGTGATAGAAATTTTGAAAAAAATTACCCATTTTTTACAAAAAGTTTGAAGTGGAAATGGGAATTGATGGACTTCTCATTACACACAGTTTAGCTTAGATAAGAATTGACCCCCTCCCCCACACTTACCCAAATTTGTCCCCAAAGTTGAATTCTAAAGTGGAGAAGAACAATTAAACATTTAAGGTTCGAAACAGATTTTCAATAGAGTAGATTTATGACATGTATAAAAGCGTCTCAATGAAGTTCGAAAAGTATGTTTTCCACAATGAATAACTTAACAGCAGGTTCATTAGCAAGTACACACATTAATATTTAGTCCAATGAATAATTTTCAATACAACTCAAAAGTAACATGTGAGGTGTAAGTGCACAGTGTACTGGGTGCAAGCATTTTAACATATTGAGTTCAATAATATGTTCAATAGAGAAAAAGAATGAATGTTAAAACACCCCAATCATAAAGTAGATTCAATACAAAATTTCTCAGCCTGCATGTACCCCCCCCCCACACACACACTTAAGTTAAAGCAGTGAGTTATTTTAATATATCAATGAAATTCAAATCTCAGCAAGAGGCACATGTAGAATTTTTTTTAAAACAAAGTGACATGTAGTAGAAACCTTTTAGTATGCAAGACATGCAGTAGATTTTCCCTTTTTGTATAAGAAGAATTTTTAAAGTAACAATCATTGTCTCACCGACAGTACTATCAATGAGTCACTAACAACAGTACTAATGAGTCACTGACATCAGCACTAATGAGTCACTGGCAGCAACAATAATGAGTCATCGACAACAACACTAATGAGTCATCGACAATAGTGTATCGGTGGATCACGTGCATCAGTGAGTAAATGACTCTCCGATAATAACAACTGTGACTTGAGGTAAATTTTATTAAAGTGAACAAGGAGAAGAAAAATGAATGAAAAATAAAGAACATAGAACTTCCCTAAATCAAATTTTATCATTAAAACTTCATCTAGGGAATCCCACTCCTTCAATGACACAACACTATCATTTGTTTAACCCTAAAATAGTACCAGGAGACCAAAAAAAGTAGTAATAATAACTTCCCAAAAACAGAGCACAGAAGCACCACATTATTCAAGGATAAAAATGAAACAAAGTAAAGACAAAAAGAACCATGGGTTGCCTCCCATGCAGTGCTAAGTTTTAAAGTCTTCATCCGATCCTTATTCAAGATCAGTTCTCAAGAATAGTGAAGGAAGCCAAGCCCTTTGGCTGTCCCTCAAAATAAAGCTTCACTCACTGCCTATTAACCAGCATGAGTTTGTTCTCTTCACCTACAATTTCAATAGCTTCATACTTAAAAACTCTCACTATAGTAAATGGTCCAAACCATTTCGACTTTAGTTTTCTAGGAAATAGTTTGAGTATAGAGTTAAAGAGGAGGACCTTCTATCCAAGTTTGAATTCTTTGGTATTTATGATGGAATCATGAAAGATTTTAGTCATCTCTTTATAAATTCTTTCATTATCATAGCTCACTCTTCTTATCTCATCTAAATAACTCAATTAAAGTAATATCCTCTCACCATCACTCTTAAAGTCAAAGTTGAGAACCTTAACTGCCCAATAAGACTTGTGTTGCAACTCCACAGGTAAATGACAACACTTCCCAAACAAAAACCTGTATAGAGACATTAGGGTCTTGAAAGCAGTTCTATATTCCCATAAAGCTTCATCAAATTTAAGAGAACAGTATTTCCTATAATTTAACACAGTTTTTTCAAGTATCTATTTAAATTCCCTTTTGAAATTTTCACCTGTCCATTAGACTGTGGATGATAAGGAGTTCTAGTTTTATGAACACAACCATATCTTTCCATCAAAGCATTAAACATGTAGTTCTTAAATTGTGTTTCATTATCAGTGATAAAGTCTTTGGGAACTAAAAATCTTGAAAATATGTTCTTTTTGAAAAAAATTATTATAGAATTGCCTTGATTATTGGGCAATTACACTGCCTCAACCCACTTTGACACATAATCTACAACAATAAGAATATACTCTTTCCCATGATATGATGGAAATGGACCCATGAAATATAAACATCAAACATCAAAAATATTTACTTACATAATTATTTTTTGGGGTAACTCTTTTTTTCTACCCACATTTCCTAGCCTCTGACATCTATCACATCCAACTATAAAGCTCCTAGTATCCTAAAAAAGAGTGGGCCAATAGAAACCAGATTGTAAGACTTTTTGAGATGTCCTTTCACCACCATAGTGACCTCCCCAGGGTGAGGAGTGAAAACTCTCTAGGATAGGAATCATTTCATCTTCAGGCACACACATCCTAAGAATACCATTATCACATCTCCTAAACAGTAGGGGGGTCATCCCATATATAATATTTAAGATCAGAAATGAATTTATTTCTTTGGTTATTGGACATAATTTTGGAAAAGATACCTGCTACCAAGAAGTTGGAAAAATATGCATACCAAGCAGATTGCCTAATATAAATAGTGATTAGATTTTCTTCAGGAAAGGAAGAGTTTATCTCCCTAGGATCTTCAGACTGAGTAAGAGGAATCCCAAAAAGATGGTCGGAAACCAAGTTTTCAGCTCCTAGCTTATCTCTAATCTCTAAATCGAATTCTTGAAACAAAATAATCAATCTAATCAACCTAGGTTTAGTTTATTTCTTAGAAAAAAATACTTTAAAGAAGAATAATCAATTAAAATGATGACTTTTGAGCCTAAAAAATACTGTCTAAACTTCTCTAGAGAAAAAACAATATCTAGTAATTCTTTTTCAGTGGTGGTATAATTATTTTGGGCCTCATCTAGAAACCTACTAGCATAATACACCACATGTAACTTCCTATATCTCTTCTGTCCAAGGACATCACCTACAACCATGTCACTAGCATCACACATAAGTTCAAAAGGTAATTTCCAATCCGGTGCAGTGATGATGGGTGATTTAGTGAGTTTTTATTTTAACATATTAAATTATTTCAAACATTTTTCATTAAAATTAAAATGTAAATCCTTAACAAGAAAAGAACACAAGGGATTAGTTATTTTTGAAAAGTCTTTTATGAATCTCCGGTAGAAATCATAATTCCCTAGGAAAATTCTAATACCTTTAACATTTTCAGGAGGTTTCAGTTTTTGAATAACTTCTATCTTAGAAATATCAACTTCTAGACCTCTATTTGACACTTTATGACTAAGCACTATACCTTCTGTGACCATGAATTGACACTTCTCCTAGTTAAGAACAATGTTGGTTTCAATGCACCATTCTAAGACTAACTCGAGATTTCCAAGACATGTATCAAAAGTGATACCCACAATGGAGAAATCATCCATGAAAACTTCAATGATTCTTTTAATCGTGTCAGAAAAGATAGCCAGCATACACCTTTGAAAGGTGGATGGAGATCCACACAACCAAAAATGCATCTTCCTATAAGAAAATGTCCCAAAGGGGCATATAAAAGTGGTCTTTTTCTAATCCTCTGGAACTATAGGAATCTGTTTGTACCCAGAATACCCCCCAGGAAATAGAAAAATTCATTTTAGTAACCCTCTCAAGAATTTTATCAATAAAGGTAATTAAAAAAATTTCCTTCCTAGTGGATGCATTAATCTTCCTATAATCGATACAAACTCTCCATTTTGTGGCTTTTCTAACTTGGAATTCTTCATTATTTTCATTTTTGACAATAGTGAAACCTCCCTTTTTGGGGAAAACCTAGACAGGGCTGACCCAAGAACTATCAGAAATAGGATATATCATACCAATGTCCAAGAGTTTGATAAATTCCTCTCTCACAACCTATTTCATGTTTGGGTTCAGCCTTCTTTGACACTCTACCCTAGGCTTATGGTCAGGCTCTATATATATCTTGTGCATACATAATGAAGGACTAATACCTTTAATATCAGCTATGGTCCAGCCTATGGAAGATTTAAACTTTTTCAACACACTCAATAGTATTTGTTCTTGATTCTCATTAAGTTTAGAAGAAATTAGGACAGGAAAAGTAGAATTCTCACCCAAAAATGAATATTTCAAATGTGCAGTTTCAGTTCAAGAGTGGGTGGTTCTACACTCGAAAGAAGAATCTTAGGCCTAGGAGGACCAAGATATTCAACATATCTCTTGAAAGGAGTATTAAATGATTAAATATTTTCAATATCATGCTCAGTTTTAGAGTTTTCATCACTGTTGTCCAATGTGGACAACATACTGTCCAAGTTTTCCAGGTCATAATTCAACAAGTTTATTAGAGTAGAATCATTAAGTTGTCTCAAAAGATCTCCCTCTACAACATCAAAGTGCTCAGAAAAGTTGGTTGACAACAAAATAACCCTCAAATTAACCCAAAAGTATCCTAATTTCTAGAACAGAGGACTCTCCTACAGTAGAATCTGGACAGTTGTCCAGATCTGGAAAAATTTCTAGGTTCACTATTTGAGCAGAATTTTCAACTTCTGAAACATGTAAGTCATGATTTTCAACTTCCAAATGATTTTATTCAACAAATGATTGATTTTGAGATACTTTAGAGTTTTTAGTTGAGTTCTCATCCTCTAAGGACTCTACCATTGAATAGTTTTCAGAAAATGTTGGTCCTTTGACATTTTTAAACACATTGAATTATTATTGTTTTTCTCTAATTTTGAAAATAAGATGAGCCTTAAAAACATCAATAACAGCACCACCTATAGCCAATAAGGGCCTAACCAAGATGATGGGAACCTCTTTATCACACTCCATATCCAAGACTAAAAATTCTATAGGTAGAAACAGTTTCCTAACTACAACTAGCAATTCATCTACCCTACCCATAGGATGAGTGAAAGATCTATCAGCTAACTATAGTATGATTGTGGTGGGTTGAAGGTCACCCAACCTCAACTGTCAAAATAGTGAGTATGGGAGAAGGTTAATACTAAAACCTAAATCACAAAAATATTTGAGTTGATTATAATTTCTTAAGCTACATATGATAACAAAGCTACCTAGGTCTTTCAATTTGGGTGGGATTTTCTTTTGAAGCACAGTAATTCACTCTTCAGTGAGGCTGTAAGTAGAAAATTCTTCCAGGGTCTTTTTGTTTGAAACAATTTTCTTAAGATATTTCAAATAATAAGGGATTTGAATTAAGGCTTGGATAAATGGAATGTTTACTTGAAGTTTCGACAAGAGACCAAGGAACTGAAGAAGTTCTACCCTAGTATTACTTTGAGGTTTCAGCTTCTCAGGGAAAGGTATGGGTGGGGAAAAAATTTTCAGGACAATAGGTATATCCCTCACCCATTCCTCAAAATTTTCTTTTCCTTTATTCTTTTTATTTTTAAATTAATTTCCCACTTGAGTTTCGGGTGACAAATTCATATTTTATTCATTTTCTACAGCTTTCTATGAATTTCTAGCATGAGTACAGAGCATATTTTTTGTTCCAAATTCTAGAAGATTTTTATTTTCACTAGTACAAAAACCTTTTTTTACGTCTTTTTTTTTTGCTTTTTAACGTCGGTTTTTAGGCGATGTTATTACGAGAGACGTTAAAAATATGATTTGTTACATCGGTTATTTAATAACCGACATAAAAAATGGGGCTTTATGGTTTTTAAAGTTGGTTTTTAAAAAACCTACGTGAAATACATTCTGGAAATGGTGTTAAAAAGCCATTTTCTAAGTCGGTTTTTGAAAAAACCGATGTTAAAACCCCATTTTTTACGTCAGTTATTTAATAACCGACGTTAAAAGTTATTTTTAACGTCGGTTATTAAATAACTGACATAAAAAATGTCTACCATCTTGTATAATATTTCATAAGCTTTCATTTGACAGGTCATAGAGCTCAAACGTATTTACAGATCAAAAGTTATGACCATCAGAAGTTTGATATTTTTTTTGAGGAAAGATTGAGTGAGCCAACCGTAGCTTCATCTTAGAAAGAATTTTTGAATCCATGGGGGTATTTGTAGTTTTACCATGATATAAAGAATCATCCATCGTTATAATAAATTAAAAATCATTAAATTTTATATCAATTAAGCAAATTACTCATACAAAATATAAATCATGGGATAATAATTACAAATACCATGACGAGGCCACGAAAATAAGAAATTGTTGATTCAAGTGGAAGATCAAACAAGTTGATTCAGTGGAAAGATGATGGTTTAATGAAATGATCGTAAAATGGTATATCAATTAAGAAAACAAATAATAAAAACCCTAAATCGTGGATATATGATTAAACATACCTTGACGAGATCGCAGAAAGAAGAAATAATCGGTTCACGTTGAAGATCAAAAGAGTCGATTTGGGGGAACGATAATGATTGAAATAAATTATCGTTAAATTATTATATGTGTATAATGGAAACATATAATTGAGATGCTAATAGAAAATGTGGTATTAAAAATTTTAGGCGGTAATTCAAAATTTCGATGTCGCGATGTAAAAAAATTGAAATTTCGCGTTCGCGGGATGTTAAAATAATCTTTCAAGTTGGTTTTATGATAACCGACGTGCAAAGATATTCAAATTTTCACTTATTTTTCACGTCAGTTATTATAAAACCAACGTGAAAAATCAATCTTCATCACTTTTTCACGTCGGTTATTTAATAACCGATGTAAAAAAAGTTTACAAAAATGTAGTTCATTTTCCAAGATTTAATTTGACAGGTCACGGAGCTCAAACGGAGTTACAGATTAAAAGTTATGGCCTTTAGAAGTTGATCATCTCTAAACGATGTCTTAGGGAAGGCCAACTTCTGAAGGCCAAAACTTTTAATCCGTTGCTCTGTTTGATCTCTGTGACCTGTCAAATTAAAGCTTGAGAAATTAAATACATTTATGTTAACATTTTTCACATCGGTTATTAAATAACCGACGTGAAAAATACCTTTTAACGTCGGTTATTAAATAACGGACGTGAAAAAGTCATGGAAATGGATTTTTCACGTCGGTTTTATAATAACCGACGGAAAAACAAGCAAAATTTTTAATATATTTTCTTGGAAATGGATTTTTCACATCAGTTATTAAATAACCGACGTGTAAAAGTGATGTACATTGATTTTTCATGTCGGTTATTATATAACCGAAGTGAAAAATCAGATAAAATGGATTTTTCACGTCGGTTCTTATACAACTGACATAAAAAATCAGCAAAAATGTATTTTGACGTCGGTTATATAATAACCGACGTGAAAAATAGATTTTCAGATATTTTCACATCAGTTCTAAAAAACCGACGTGAAAAAGTGCGACGTAAAAAAAGGTTTTGTACTAGTGTTTGGGCATTTTCAGTGAGTTTTTCAGCAATAGTTTGAGTATTCATACCACTCCTAGTAACAACATCCATGGAATTCTATCTAGGGTTAAGTTCAGTTATGCTTGGAAGTCTACCTTTTTTCCTAGAATAAAATTCTCTAGCAAGTTGGCCAAGTTTTGTTTACATGTTTTTTATTCTAACATTTTTTTTCATTTTATCCAACTCATATTGATTTTGATGTTTGGTTAGCTGAGTCATGTATATTTCTTCTTGAGAGTTAATTTTATTCAAGATTAAATCAATATTAGAAGACATTTGATTATCATTGTTTCCTTGTGCATTTGAAGACTCATCCCTTTGTTGATTTTGAAGGTTTGGTCTTGGTTGGTTTGAGTAATTAGTGGAAGTCGATTGTTTAATTAAACCTTGATCTTTCCAGGACAGATTTGGATGGCTCCTATGACCTTCATTATAATTGTTTGAAATTTTATCTTATTTAGGAGGAATTATAGGACCAAAATTAACAAATTTTGAGTTCTCTTGTTTTTGGGATGGCATATCAAAGTTAGAACATAAGTTCTCTATATACCCAAACATTCCACATTATGAACATTGTTCTCTTAAAGATTGATTGGTGTTTTGACATCCAAGTTAGTTAACATTTTTCTTAGAGTTCTGGTTCATTAAAGATTACAGTTGGTTGGTGATTTCAGCAATTTGAGCTTGAGTTTCATTCATTGAACCAGTGTTTGGGATTCTGTTCACTCTTTTTCTTCTTGAATTTTTATGTTGTGAATTCAAGGCCAAGTTGTTAAAGATTTTTCTTAAATCTTCATCTATCTTGTCATTATAATTTCCCATAGCAGCTTGATCAACTAGATTCTATCCAGAGGAGGATAATCCTTTATAGAATGTATTTATAAGAAGGTGAGATGAGATTTGATGATGGGGGAACTTCCTAAGCAGGTCCTTGAATCGATCCCAAGCTTCATGAAAAGCTTCTCCATCACCTTGATAAAAACCAGTGATCTTTGTTCTCAGTTCACCTTTAAGTCTTTGGGGATAAAATTTCATTATGAAATAATTGTAGACTTGATCCCAATTCTAAAAAATGCTCTCATCTAGACTCAGAAACCAGTTCCTAGCATTCCCTTTTAAGAAAAAGGGGAAGACTCTCATTCTTGGCTCATTTTTAGTGATTCCTAGAAGGGGTAATTTTTGCACAGTGTTATAGAAGTCTCTAATGAAGGAAAGAGAGTCCTCATTAGAGATCCCATTGAATACATGCAGCAATGAAATGTGTGACTATTTAAGCTCATAATTTCTAGCTCTAGGAGATATCCTAATGGAAGATGGATTTCTTGAAACTTGAGGAAGATGGAACTCACATGAGCCTCAACCCAGTTGGTGAGGTATACTTAAGTACATCCATGAGACCCATGTTCAAAACCAGGTGGAGACATATTTCTGGGGGTACTTAGTAGGGCACTATAGCAGTACTGTAGCAGGTACTGTACACTATACGGTACTATAGCAGGTATTATAGCATTTACTGTAGCAGGTATTGTTCGGTACTGTAGCAGCCAGAACTATTCACCTTGAGCCACTGATTTGGGCTTGGAGTCCTTAAGGCCTTCAGGCCACCCATGAATTCAGGTCAGTAGGGCTTTTGGGCCACCTTTAAGGCCTTCGGGTCACCTCAAGGCCTTCGGTCCACATACAGTTTCCCCAAACAGACTCTACAAAAAAAGAGCAGCCCTAGAGGAGGATTCAGAGCAAACACACTCACCAGAGTAAAATCAATGGATTTGGAAGAATGAGAGGGTATGGATACGCCATCGAGACTAGCCTGTGCTTGCACAAGAAGCTTAGCTAGATGGCCATGTGAAGGTGGAGAGCTACCATCACGATGCAGATGCTGGGGATGGGCATTTCCTTGTAGTTATAGTCTGGTTGAATTCACTAAGACCTTCAAGTCATGTAATGTCTCTTAAGCATATGGACCATGTAATCACTAAGCCTACGAGCCTTGTAAGGGTTCCCCCTCATCCCCTGAAAGGGGGGGTTATCAAAAATCCATAAAAATGAAGGCCTTCAAGCCATTCGGGTTGAGAAAGTTGGAACTCCCTCATCCTAGGCCTATAATTTTCTTCTAAGAGTTATGGATGGTTTTAGAATTAATTAGGTGTAGGAACTCTCTTATCTAGATTTTCCATTTCAAATTTGTTTTTCTTTCTTAATGAAATTAAGTGTTTATCTAATTCAAGGTTTAGGGGATCTAATCTATCAACAGTAGACCTAGTTTTCATACAATAAGTGATAAAAAGTAAAATTCAGCACAAACAACAATAACAGTACAATAACACAGAGAAGTTAACAAAATTGATTTTTTTTAATAGTTTTCAAATTTTTCAATTTTTTTTGAGTTTTTTTTAATATGTGATTTTTTTTAAAAAATTAGAAAATGAATGGCCTGTGCCTTCCCCGACAACGACGCCAAAAACATGACCAGGCCGTTGTTGAAGCTGGTCAAAGTTTAATATATATATATATATATATATAATTCATAATAACTACAATGTATAGTGGTTTTAGGGTCGAACCCATAGGGAAGGCTTGTGACCACTTCTCTTCTAAAAAGTTATTAAACAGCCCCACTGTTGTCAGCAGTGGGGGTAAACTCACTACTTTTTTATTTTTCTTTAATTTTTATATTTTTTTTGTGTATTTATAAAGTAGTAAATAACACAATATTTTTAAATTTTTTGATCTAAAATGAGATGAAACAGGAAAAATATTGAAAACAAAAAGTAACATATATTTAAATTACTGATAGATGAACAATAAAAGAGAAACTCTCAGGGAAAAATCCTCATTCTACTAATTTTAAAAGTATTACCTCTCATGATGATGATTGCAACTGGTACCACTGAAAGAGAGGGACTTACTTCCCTCGCCAGGAGATAAGTCGCTCAAACTGAGTAATCTTGGAGTTCGCCACTCCAAGATAGATCAACTGTGAAGATTTTGATTTGTAAAGGACGATAGAATGAACTCGATATAAGTTCTAAAGTTTTCATTTAAATTTAAATGTTAAAGAAAATTTACCCTAAATTAAAATCGTCAAATGATTGTGGAGTTTTGAAATTAAGTGTTAGTGGTACGATGCAGTTGAATGTGTTCAGAACTGATATCGTCGATCAATTATGATCATATTTAAAATGATAGGTGAGAAGGAAGAAGAAAGATATTCAGCAAACTAGAATTTATCCCCGAACTAAAAAATCTCTCTAGAAATCATGTTCATTATCATTACAGCATTTGAAAACATGCTAAAATAGAGTATAAAAATTCAACCACAAGGGAAGAATAACTCCCTGAAAGATGCTATGCTCCTATGCTTCTTCAACTCCAGGACTGTCCATTGGATCTCTCTGCTCTGATGAGAGAGAAGTTGGTGAAAGGGTAAATGATCTCCACTGTAATCCCCTTGTTCCTTCTATGTGTTTTTTTATAATTTGTTGTTTACTCTACTTTTAAACTCGTGGTCATCTGCTGATCGTCACCACAGCCTTCCACCAACTTATGCTAGCTCCTCACATTTTCACAATACACGTGCATTTTTTTCAATCAAACTCTTGTCGTTTAATCTTTTCCCTTATAACAAACTCCAGTAATTTCGTTGTGTGAACTTGTACGGGATCACATTTTCCGTATGAACCTACAAAGGAAAGACAAAACAAAATAGGTAAAAAAATTAAGGAAATAAATAAATAAATATTAAATAGTTAAAGTTATTAGTTTATTAAAAAGTCTTTATAAGATTTAATAATGTTATAATTTATTAATTTATTAGTTTTTATTAATGTTATTAATGTTAATTATAAAGTTTATTATTATTTTGGAAATTAAATTATTTATTATTTTAACTTAATTAGTTTAGTTTATTATAAATTATTATTAAATATTTTATTTTATATATTTTATTATTAAGCATT
Organism: Viscum album; assembly: GCA_963277665.1. Taxonomy (NCBI): domain Eukaryota; kingdom Viridiplantae; phylum Streptophyta; class Magnoliopsida; order Santalales; family Viscaceae; genus Viscum; species Viscum album. The sequence continues at coordinate 1,343,609,642 of OY728148.1, read as the reverse complement.
TATTAAATATGAAACATTAAATAATAATTTATTTAAATTTAATTTAGAAGTTATTATTAATTGATTTAGTTTAATTAAAGTTTAATTATAGTTAATTAAATTAAATATTCTGTTTTATAAATATTAAATATCTTATATTTATTATAAATTTATAATTATTAAAGTTTAATATTTTGATTTTATTATTTTAGTTTAGTTTTTAATTTATTCTTTTTTATTTTATTTTATTTTATAAAATAATAATCTTCTCCCCCCACCAAATTCGGCGCAACCCTAGGGGGAAAGTGTTCGTCTATTTTCTTCTCACAGGAAGGCGGCGACCTCCTCCTTCACGACATTCTCGGCTCTGTATCCTTCTCACGATGGTGGTGGTCTAGTTCAGTTCATGGCGACAAGGATCATCCTTCCAGCTCGTTCCTCTCCTACACAGCAACGAAAAACATGGTCAAAATCTGGGTAGCAGCAGCTATCGATGAAGCGCGGTGAGTCAGGAGTCAAAAACTCTAGCGGGTGTAGCAAGCTTTAGTCCGACGGCACAACTCACGAACTACGAACCTCCGCGGTTTCCTCTCCAGTGAATAACAGTGCGGTGGTGTGTTAAACTCACGACAACAGCATGGACGGTCGAGGTTCGATTTTCAGATCTGGTTGGCTTGATTCTAGGCTTCAGCGGTGGTCGACATGGATCTACGACATCCGTAGTGGCAAGTTGCAGTGGCTTTCAAGGTGGCGTGCATGATTCTTTCAGATTTGGTTGTAACTCTCATGTGAATATGTAAAAAATTGGGTTTTTGGTTAAGTTTTTTGAATGTTTATTGTGGAAAGGAAGTGGAGAAAGGGGGGAAATTTGTTGTTGTGGTGAAGAATAGGGAAGCAGCGTGAGTGGAGTAGTGATGGATGGAGATGGTCAGCTGCGAGGGTTGAAGGATGTCGGTTGTAGGAAAAGGTGAACAATGATGTCTATGAGACCGTTGAGGGAGGTCGTCGGTGAGACCGGTGCTCAAACAGATTTGGTAGCAGGGTGATCTGGGAAGCGGCATAGAAAAACTCTCAACAGTGGCACTATTGAGACGGGTAAAAAGATGCGACAGTGGGAAAGAAGAGATGGATCCAACCTTATCGATGATAGGGAAATGGGAAAAATGGTCACAGGAGTCTGGAACCGGTGTGGAGAAAAAGGTGATAACCGGTGGGACAATAGAAGGAATTTGATAATGGCATCGTGATAGGGGTGAGACCGTGAGGTGAGGACGGTTCCATCATGAGACTACAAAAAAAATTAAAAATAGATTAAAACTTAAATTAAGTCTAAAAAATATAATTAATTTAAAGTAAGAATTAACAATGATAATTGAAAACTGAGGAACTAATAAACTTAAATAAATTTATAAAAAAACTTAAATTAATTAATAAAAACATCAAATTATAAAAATTAAATTAAAACTAAATAAACAGTTAAATTAAGAATCATTAAGGTTAATATAATAAGAAATTGAATTTGAATTAAACAACTATATATCAAAATTAATTAATCATTAATAAATTTAATAAGAAGTATTAAAATTAAGCAATGTGATTTAATTTAATTAATAAAGTTATTAAAAGTTAAAAAGATAAAGTTAAAATATTAAACGTTTAAGTAATGAATTAATTAATTAAATGAAAAAATTTAGGTTAATTGATTAAATAATAAGAATGTAAAATTTTAATAAAGAATTTATAATTTTAAACTAAATAATAATTTATAAAACTTATTAAATTAAAGAAATTCATTAATTAATTACTTTAAACACTCAAAACACACAATTAATTATAAAAAATTGATTAGTTAACAAATTTTGTTATAAAAATACAAAAGTATGATTATTTAAAAACAAGTGTAAAAATAAATAATTAAAAAATTAAAAATTAAATAAAAATATGTGGAAAAACTTTTTAAAAATAAGGCCACATCACCATATTGCTTCATCTAAGATATTTTTGTTCAGAATGGTATTCCATAGAGGAAATAGGGCAGCTATGCTGGGACAACATCAAGAGGAAAACAACCTTCTAAATCTGCAACCTGAGATGGTCAGAATCAGAACTGAACAATTTATTGTAGTGATGGCGCAGTTGAATCGGGCTATAAATGGTGGTGGTATCAGTGCACAAGATCATCCAGATCAACCAAAAAGGAACATGTCGGTAGTGGATCATTTCATGAGGCAACATCCTCCATCATTCAGAGGATCATCTGACCTCGTGCTAGCTAAAGGGTGGATTAAATCACTAAAACATATTTTTGATGTCATGGGGTGTTCAGAAAATCAAAAGGCTAGTCTTGTTGTTTATCATTTTGAAGTTGAAACCAATCAGTGGTGGTCAGTGGTTAAGAATATTAGATACAGTGAGGGGTTTGATGCTCTGGATTAAGATGAATTCAAATTCATTTTTCTTCAGAAATATTTTCCTAAGGCAGTTCGACTTAGGATGGAAAAATAAATTATCGTAATTGAGTCAAGATGAGGATTCAGTAGCTGATTACGAAGAAAATTTCACTCGACTGGAAAGGTATGCTCTAAATTTCATCTATTATCTTGATACTAAAATCAATAATTTTTACTCATGATTAAAGACAAAGTATCTAAGGTCATTGGATTATCGTGATTTCAAAATTTATAAAAAACTTGTTGGATGTGTAGAGAAGGTGGAAATGGAGTTTTTTGATTATTAGGTGTTCTTTGAAAAACAGTAAAATAAGAGGTTGATGTGTCAATCAAAAGGGAATAATTCTTTAAAAAAAATTGATGGTAAGAAACTTAAGTTTATAGTTTGTGAAAATTGTGGTAAAAACACACTGGGGAATGCCTTTTGAATTATGGTAAGTGCTTTATATGTAGTAAAATTGGATATAAGGCTTTTAATTTCACTAAAAACGATCAGGGTAGTGGTAAGAAAAAATATGATTTATAGTTAGTAAAATGTCTTAAGTGCAATGAGATAGGTCATTATGAAAACGAGTGTCTGAAAAAGAACTCAAATTATGGGAAGCAGCCATACTGTAATAAGAAAGGTGTGGTGAAATCCTTTTCAACTATTTCAGCAGATTTTGGGACAAAAAATGAAGTGGTATCATGTACATTGTTTGTTTATTTAGATTATTACAATGCGTTCTTTGATTTCAGATCTACACATTCTTTCATTTCTGAGAAATTTTCTGGTCAATTGGGAATTACATCTCAAGAAATGAATCCATAACTTATGGTAAAATCACTTAGGGGAAATGTTGAGACAAAAAAGAAATTATAAGAATCTTCCTATCATTATATGTGGAAAGAATTTATCTGCAAACCCTGTTGGTTTATCTTTAGTAGAGTTTGATGTTATTTTGGGTATGGATTTCTTTTATGTTTACCATGCTATGATTCACTATATAGCTAGAGAGGTTTATTTTCAGAAAGAGTTTCAGTTTTTGTTAAATAATGAACCCTTACATCTGATAACATATCGAGAAGATAAGAAACTACTAAAATATGGAAATGAATGATACATTACACGTATTTTTGAAAAAAAGGAATTGTTTAAATTAATGATGTTTCAGTGGTAAATGAGTATCTTGGTGTTCTTCTTAATGAGTTACCTGGTATTATACCTGATCGAGAAGCTGAATTAGTTCCTGATGCTAATATAATTTCAAAACCCCCTTATCAAATGGATCATATTGAACTTTTAGAGTCAAAGAAGCAATTGCATGAGTTATTAGATAAAGGTTTTATTCGACCTAGCACATCACCATGAGGTGTTCCTATCTTGTTTTTTTTAAATAAAGACAGTTCAATGGGACATTATATTGATTATAGAGCCCTGAATAACATCACTATTAAGAACAAGTATTCTTTGTCTCATATCAATGATTTTTTTGATCAGCTCCAGGGAGCTCAGTATTTTTCTAAGGTTGACTTGAGGTCGGGGTACCATTAGTTGAAAGTAAGGAAGTGGACATTCTGAAGACCACATTTCATACTAGATATGGCCATTATGAATTTTTAGTTATACTACTTGGGTTAACTAATGTAGCTTCTGTATTCATGGATCTTATGAATAGAATTCCCCGTGAGTTCTTGGATTAGTTTATGGTTATGTTTATTGATGACATTTTTGTATATTCTAAAAGTAAATAGGAGAATGAAAGTTATTTAAGGTTTGTCTTGAAAACCTTAAAAGAAAATAAACTGTACGAAAAATTCAGAAAGTGTGACTTTTAGTTATAAAAAATTTCTTTCCTTGATCACATTGTTTCTAAATATGGCATAACTTTTGATCCTGATAAAACAAAAGTAGTTGAAGAATGAACAAGACCCACAAATATAACTAAGATTTGTAGTTTTCTTGGTTTAGAAGGATATTACCAAAGGTTTTTTAAAAACATTTAATGGTTATCAAGCTTACTGACTAAGTTAACTCGAAAAGGTGTTAAGTTCATTTGGACAAAAGAATGTGATGATTGTTTAAAGGAATTAAAAAGAGGATTAGTGAATGCTCCGGTTTTGGAATTGCATTCTAGAAATGGTGAATTCGTTATCTACAGTGATGCTTTGTTGAAAGGAATTAGTTGTTATCAAGTAATTGATTATGATTCATGTCATTTGAAAAATCATGAGTTAAATTACCCTTCACATGATTTGGAATTAATTTCTATTGTTTTTTTCTTTAAAAATTGGAGGCATCATCTGTATGGAGTAAAATGTGAAATATATACTGACCAAAAAATTTTGAAGTATATATTAACTCAGAAATAATTGAACTTGAGATGAAGAAGATGGTTGGAACTAATCAAGGATTATGATTACATGATTCATTACTATCATAGAAAAGAAAATAAAGTGGTCAATTCTTTGAGTTAGAAAAGTAATTCTACATTAACTGTGCTATGTTTGGAACATGATCTTTTGGTTAATGATTTAATGAATTTTGGATTGGAAGTTGTTGGTGCAGGGAATTCCACTGTTTTGTTTCAGGTGTAAGTGAAACCATCTCTATAATACAAAATTAAACAAGCGTAGAAAGAAGACATTGAGTTGTAGAAAATGGTATAATTGGTTCAGAAGGGTAAGTTTCTTGGATTTAACATTGATAAAGATTTTTTTAAGGTTTGGAAAGAGATTTTTTGTTCCCAATTATTCATAGTTGAAGAAAAATTTGTTATGTGAAGCTCATAGTTCTCCATTTTCAGTTCATACAGGAAGTACTAAGATTACAGAGACCTCCAAGAGTATTACTGGTGGGATGGAATGAAAATAGATATTGCTAACTTTACTATGAAGTGATTTAATTGTTAGTAGGTGAAATCAGAATGACAGTTTCCAAAAGGGATGTTTCTGCCTTTGCTAGTACTAGAGTGGAAATTGGAAAATATATCCATGGATTTTGTAGTGGGATTACCAAATAATTTCTGATGTAATAATGCAATTTGTGTTATTTTTGATAGATTGAATAAATCTTTTCATTTTCTTTCTATTTGAGATACATTGTCTCTAATCAAATTTCTCGGTTGTATCTTAAAGAGATAGTCAGGTTATATGGAGTTCCCCTCTCCATTGTATCTGATCGTGATCCCAGGCTCACGTCTATGTTTTGGAAAGGCCTTCAGAAGTTTTTGGGTACTGAATTAAATTTTAATAGAACTTTTCATCCACAATCGAATGGGTAGTCGAAACGAACAATTCAAGCCTTATAGGATATGCTACATGACTGTTCAATGGATTACTAGGGGAGTTGGGACCAACATCTTTCTTTGGTTGAGTTTTCTTATAACAAAATTTTTTATTCCAGTATACAGATGGAGCCATTTGAGGCATTATATGGAAAGTGGTGTCGAACTCTAGATTTTTGGGATGAAGTTGGTGAAAGGAAGTTGATAGGACCATAATTGGTAGAAGCGATGACAGAAAAAGTTCAGTTGATTCAGAAGTACATGAGGGCAGCTCAGAGCAGATAGAAAATTTATGCGGATAACTGGAGAAATGATCTTTCTTTTGAGGTAGGTGGTCATGTATTTCTTAAAGTTTCACCATGGAAAATTGTGATGCGTTTTGGTCATAAGGGAAAGATGAGTCCACAGTTCATTAGACCCTATGAAATCCTAGAGAAAGTTGGATCAGTTTTCTATAGAGTGGATTTACCTCTGAGTTTATCTCAAGTACACAAATTTTTTTCATGTTTCAATGTTGAGAAATTATTTTTCTTATCTATATCATGTTTTGAGTCCAGAATTAGTTTAGTTGGAAGAGAATCTTTCTTATGAGGAACAACTAGTCTAGATTTGTGACCATAGAGAGTGAGTGTTTCAAAATAAGGTGATTCATCAGGTTAAGGTTGTATAGAAAAACCATATAGTTGAAGAGGTAATATGGGAATTTTAAAATGCTATGAGGGATAAATACCCACACTTATTTGATAAGTGAATAAAACTGCGAGTATGCAATTTCCAAAAGGGGGAAGGTTGTAACATCCCAGGTAATTATAAAATATAACATTTTCATATCTGTTAATACTTATTAATTAGATATTAAGTTTACTTAAAATGGTACGCTATGTATGATAGTGTAACCAACAGGAAACAATGGGTTTCTCTGAAATCTTATGTTGCACACAAGGATGAGATATACTGAAAAATAATACATTATTAATAATATTATTTTAAATGGTCATTAATTTATAACTTTTGTATTGGAAAGAATGAACAGAACTAACTATATTTTGTTTACACATGTTTGTTAAATGTTTTTACATTCATCAAATAAATTTTAGAGGCTTAAAATGAGAATAAATCAAATTTTAAGCATAAAATACTCTAATATTTTTAAAAGGTAGTTTTACCACATTTTGATGGAGAACCCTTTTTAAATATATTTTTTGTCACTTTTATATGTTCTATTTGATAAAATAAACTTCTTCTTTGGAATAGGGGCATAAAAATTTACTTTGGTTTAAATTTTGGTATTTTTCTAATAAAATTCAAATTTTGACAAATAGTGAAAAATACTGCATTTTAATTCAAAACTACCTTTTCGTATAATTTATTTATATTTTTAGTTTATCCTTTAAATTGGTGTTAAAGTTTAATTTAATTAATTTTTTATCATTTAATCCAATTTTGGTCATTGGAAGTAATTTCATAATGAAATTTGATATAAACACATGTCAATCTTTTGATGGTTTTTACTTTTAAAAAACATGTTTTCTCGTTTTGACAACGAGAATTAATTTTAAATTAATTACTGCAACTTATTTGTTTTTAATTTTGAAAAATTAATTACATATTTGGAATCAGTGGGTTCAAATTATGTAAATAGTTCCCTTTTATTTTTGGACATTATGAATAGTAACTTTAGTAATTATTTTTATTTACCACGGTTAAAGGGTAAATCAGGTAAACAAGGGTAAAAATAATATTATAATAATATAAAACTACCATAACACATGTACTAATATTATTGGATGAGCTATTCCTGACCAAGAAAACCCTTGGTATGAAAATTTGGCCTTTGGAAGCCACTTGGAAGTGATTATGACACTTATAACTTTTAATTTAAGGTAAAGGAAAATATATTATAAACATATATCTTCTTACTAAAACAATTTTAATATGGGTTTATATAAGTGATATATTCAACTATAAATAATCATAGAAAGTTAAAAATATTTCCTATATCATGGTATTTTATTTATAATTTTTAGACATTAAATAATTAAATTTAATTATGATACAATGATGATGTAGTGATTGCTTTATTAATGAATGAATCAAATAAATGATATTATAAATATTAAAATAAATATTATTTTATGTAATTTATGTCATCCATGATTTTTCTAGGTATATATGAAATGTTAAAAGACTTTTCAATGCTTTTTTTCTAATTTATCTCTTTTTTTGAATTTTATTTAAATTCAATAAAATGAATAATTTAAAAATTTACATAATTGATGTTTTAAAAAAATAGCTATTTATTAAATTATTTAAAAATCCTAAAAATATTTTAAAATCAAAAAGTTATTATTATAAAGTCTATAAGTTTATTAAGTTTCTAATTATGGAAAATTTACCCCATATAAGTAAAATTAACATCCTTTTAATAATTAAAATGTGGTTATCGCAATTAAAATTAAAAGAGAATAATTAAGGGTAAACCAAATAGAATCGGTTTAAAATAAAATCCATACATGTATATAAATTATTGGATTAGATTATTTTGAACTATCCTAATCTTATCTTTGATATATCTCTAGTTGGAGCCATTTTAATTAAAAAATTAATTTATATTAATTTAATATTTTAAGAATTTCCAAGGGTTCCCCTCCCCTCTCCTATAAAAAGGTATCCTATCTTATCTAATAAAAACACTTCCAAATCATTTTGTTTTGAACAAGATCTTCCCAAACCCATTTCTATAATCCCTCCACCCTCCCACATTCTTGAGGTCTTATTTTAGGCAGAACATTTTTCTTAAAGGTGTTAAGGTGTTCTTCAAAGGTGATCAATCGAAGAAGAGGTATCGTTTTTTTAAAAGTTTCTATTTTATTTCTTCTTCCACTTCCTTTAAATCATCTTCTTCCGAGTTGAAATAATAACTAAAGTATCCTCAATATAATTATATGTTATTATGTTAATATCATCCCCTAAATCCATATCTACTTCCATCAAATGGGAAAGGAATTAATCATTTGTGCATACGTGTGAATTATCACCTCCACAAATTGATTTAGATTGTTTTCCATTAAAGTCTATCAATATTGGATATAATTATGGAATTAATATTCATATGTGATATTCATGACATATTTATCATCATAAAATAATAATATTTCAATTATGTTCTTACCTTCCATGCACATAAAAACAATAACATTATTCGTGCGTACATGTGAACTATCAACTCCACGAAGCGTTGTGAATCATTTTTATTTACCAAATCACTTGTACTATATATATAAGTATATTTAAATTATTATTATGATTTTAATAATATTATTATCATTATGAAAATATTAAATAATAATTACCTTATTTCCATAATGATCAATGAAATGAAAATGTTACCCGCACATATGTACAGCCTACCGTCTCTATTAATATAACGTTGTTCATTTTTCATAATCATAATTAATGGTTTGATTTTAACAATATTATTAATGTATAAAATTTATGATTATATCATTAATACTATTTTGGAGATGATATACTTATGACCACATGTACTAGTGACATCAAAACCATGTTTCTTTTCGACTCAAGTACCGAATATCGACAAAACATCTAATATGATCTTAAATAATTATATAATTTTTATAACAAGGTAATAAGTGATATAAAAGAAATAATAAACATGAAAAAGGTTATCAACCAAGTATAAATTAATCTAAGTTTATTGTTCAGGAATATAAAGATTGTACGTGACGATTCAGACTCACGGTAAGGGACTTCATCTCAATCTCCTTTCATTGAGGCGTATTTTGATGTTATATACCACCTTATTTTATAAGATGTAAAATTAAACCCATTTACTTTTAATTTCATTTAAAGGTTTTTAAATTGAATATTTCTATATGAAGCATTTTACTTTACAAAATAAAAAATGGAATGTTTTTAACATATGCGGCGACAATGACTTCTCTGCCACCGTAACCGTTGTTTGATATTTTGCTTCCTCTACAAGTTGCAATGTTTTTAAAAGAAAAATAAATACCATATTCCCTTTTTATGTATTTTGGTATTTAAATGGTTTGATAATGAATTTATTTTATCAATATCTTAAAATGATCTCTTGTGATTGTAATGTGGAAATGTTATTTTTCCTTAAAGCTTGTTTTATGTGTCATGATTATGTTATGGTTCTTGGGAATTGTTTATGTATACGGGTGGTTCCATGATAAAATGAGGTAGGGTGAGCCCATGATATCTCTCCAATGAACTGAGTAATGTGATGGAGGTAAATGATAAGGTTTCTCCTAATAGATTTAGGGAATATACTATGATAGGTATTCCAAACGTAACCATGAAGGTTACTCCCTATGTAGTTGTGAAAGCTATAATGTAAGTATGATAATGGATGCTACAAGTTAACTTTATGATATATTATTTCTATGAGTTTTTTAGGAATCTTATGATTTCATTGGGTATGTTAAATAGATTTTGTTTTATGGGTTAAAAGTATGATTTCATGGGTTTATAAGTATTCATAGACTAATGTTTTCTTTCCTTATTTTATACCCCTTACTGAGATTTTTGTGCTCATCCCATGGTTTTAAAGTGTTTTATATAAGGTATAAGGATGGATAAGGGAAAGAAATATTTCAATAATAATTTTTATCAAAAAAATAAATCATGTTTATTTTTTAAAAAGTTTTATATTGTGGAAGAAATTGTTACTGTTTTAGTTGTATCCACTTTATATTAATTTGAGTTGTTATTTAATAATTATGGCCTAATTCTCTAAAACTCTAAACCTAAAATGATCCTAAATATGAATTCTTGAATTAAATAAATATTATATAATGTTTACGGTTTTGGCCTTATAATTTCCATTTTTTAAGAGAATTTGTGATGAAGGTATTCACATACTTGGAATATGACAACCAAGAGATACCTTGTGATATATGGGGGATAAATGATAAAATAATTTAGTACACTTCTTTAAAAAAAATTAATTTCATAAGGATTTTAAGGTTATCCATTTATGGAAAGTTTAATTTAAAATTTGGATGATGTTTGTGATATTAAAGTATTATCTCACCATAGGTGGATTTATGCATATTTGATAACTAGTGTTAACCTTTTTGTTGTGATGACCTATCATTCTATTTATGAATCTCGTGATCTATTAGTACTTCAGGAATGACAATATCTCATTCATTTCTTGGAATAAGAGATGAAGTGGAAATTAATAAAGAAACCACAAAGGGTGAGATTGTGCTGAAATCAAGTAAGTATATCTTCTCTTCAAAATTCTTCAACATTAGGAAAAGAATCATGATGTAAAAGGTTATACTGTTATCATCATTATTGATGATACCAGTGAAATCTTTCATGATTCGTTAGTTTATGGTTTAGTGATTGTTAAATTTCTCTATATCACCCACTTTCTTGTGATCAGGTATATTTATCAATCTATGTGATTATTTATGTTTTTCCTCCATTCCCAAATCATCCCCTATGTTCTCTGCATACAGACCTAGTTATGATTTACTTTGGGAAACTATTATGTTTCTAACTTTTTCCTTTTTGGAAGTAAGTTTTAGAATTCATTTTTATGATGTGGGTTTCTTTGAAAGAAACTTTCAAGTATTAAACATTTGATAACCCAAATTAATTTTGAGGGGGAAATTCATTTTTAAGGGTGGTGGAATGTAAAACTCTGAGATTTTGTGAATTATTTTTTCGAATTAATTTAATCTTTTTTATATTTTTCACTTCATGTAACACTGAATATAGATTTTAATTATATAAAAACATTAAGTTTGGATTATGTTATATGCAACACCAAGTTAAGCTCACGCTACATGTAACACTAGCTTGGCTTGCATTGCACCCAAGATTGAGTCTCTATGAAACAACACTTTGTTATTATAATTATTTAAATGAGATAGTTATAACATAAGCATTAAACATAGTAATATGAATAGAAATAACTAATTTTTAAATGTTATTTAAAAAATTTTCATATAAATAAAACATATTTTTAATGAAATGTATAATCTTTGGTAAAGTCTTTATACGCTTAAAAATACTATTTTCTTAATGGAACTGCTTTTTATGTCCTATGGACAATATTAAAATTAATTTTAGACACTTAGAAATTAAATTTGATAAATAAAAATCTTTTTTGAACTTTTAATATCAAAATTAACATAGGGTGAAATTTTAGTATTTTTTTGAGAAGTTTCATTTTTTGATGAATAATGAAAAACACTGCATTGTAGTTAAAAACTGCCTTTTTCAGTTAAAGAATTACTGTACTTTAAATTTATTTTTAAAGAAATAATATATCAATTATACAAATATTAATCCAATGTAGTTCATTGGAATAATTTTTATATTGTAATTAGATATAAAAAACTTATTGGACTTTTGAACGTTCTTTTTACCCGCATTATCACCATGTTTGCAAGATAAGCATTAAACTTAATTTTCTCATTTCTATGATTTAAATTTTGAAAAATGGAAATACATGGTTGTAATCTGTATGATATTTGGAGTCTAATATGATCAAATTAATATTTTTTATATTATGAATAATAACTTTATTAAATTTTTATTTACCATGGTTAAGGGTAAATTGGATAATTAAAGGTAAAAAATATTATAATATTATAACACAACCCTAACACTTATTCTAATTTCATTGGATAAGTGGGATTCCCCTAAAATAAACATTTTTCCTAAATTTTAACCCTTTTAAGCCACTTGGGTATGAATATAACATTTATTATATTTTATTTAAAGATAAGTTAAAAATGTCATACTCATAATTTTAATAAGTAAATAATTTTTAATATAGGGTTATATAGAAGATAAATTCGACTATAAATAGTCATTTAAAATATAATAAATTTATTTTCATCATGATAATTTATTTTTAATTTTTATAGAAGAAATAATTTAATTAATGGCTTGCATAATGATGATGCAATAATTGTTTAATTAATAAAAATATCAATTAAATGATATTAAAAATATTAAAATAAATATAATTTAACATAATTAATGACATCCAAGAATTTTATTGATAACTTTTACATATTAGTAAGATATTAGACGTGTTGGTTCAAAATTATCATGTTAATATGATATTTTATAAAAGACAAATAATGAATAGTATCAAAATTGAAATAAATGATACTTTAAAATAAATAATATTTAATTAAATGATATAAAATTTATAAAAATATATAATTCTTACAACTAACTATAATAAGGTAAAACATGTCATTGATTATATAGTTGGGGTTCATTTGACATTTTTTAGTAACTATATTAACCCTAAAGTGTAAAAATCCAAGTTGTCATGGTAAAAGTTAAAGGGTTTAACTAAGGGTTAAATCCAAAAGATAAGGTTAATATTGCGACCTACACATATCTATAAAACATTGGATGGTATGATTTTAACCCATCATCATCTTAGCTTTTAAATAACTCACTTTGGAGCTATTTTAAATCAAAAATCAATTTATATTAATTTAATATTTTAAGAATTTTTTAAAGTGCCCCTCACCTCAATTATAAAAGGAAATCTTCTCCCTCACTTCTTCACATCACATTAAGAATTCAATATTATTCATCCCCTACTTATTTCCCTTATCAAATTCAATAGTAACATTCTAGAGCTACTGGTCTTTTCAAAAGACCAACTCTAGTGTCCCTAAGAGAAGATCTAGAGGGAAATCGTCAAAGAAGAGGTAATCTCCTTACACACTTTCAAAATTGTTTCTTCTTCTACTTTCTCTTCATGCATTGATTCCATTATAAATTAATAAATCTAGTATCACCTATATGTTGTGATGTTATTATGATTATGGAATAACCATATTTCACCTTTTATTCATCCTATGAAAAATAAAAGTACTACGTGTGTGTACGTATGACTTACCGTCTCCACGTTGTGGTGTAATCTATTTTTCATCACTACTTTGTCTGTACGAGTATAATTATGGATATAATAGATATTAATAGTAAATATTACATGATACTTATTTTGTATAATTAATATACCATATAATTCCTCACCCTTTTACCATTAAGGAAATGATATTGTCGCTCGTGCATACGTACGGTCTACCGTCTCCACAACGTGATAAGATTCATCTTCCACGTTAACCATTTCAAGAATGATTATAAAAAATGTATATAATGAATAAATATTAAATATATTACATAATGGAATAATATATATATATATATATTCATATATTTCATTTACCTTCTTTCATTCAGTACAATAAGAAAATGGAAATAACATCCATGCTTACGTACGACTTACCGTCTCCATGAACGGTGTATTCCATTTCATATATCTATATTTTATATATATTTATATACTAAATATATATGATATATAAATCATTTTTTACATTTTGTAAGTAAGTAAATCATTATCTAAGTAATAGGATCAAGAATAACAAGTCAAAACATGTACGATAAGCAAAACGGTTATTACTCAAAACGTTGCTTTAACTTGGAATTATTATTAAACAGGTAATATAAAGTCATAATTGAATCATTTATGATATCATAAATATTATTATGATTATAGTATAAGTTAATAATATGTTTAAAACCACTATACAATATTTTCGAACACGTGTGGAGAGAATCAGACATAAGGTAAGAGATTTTTGTCCCATCTTTACTTTTGTATGACACATGTCTCATACACTACTTGTTACTTCTACGTGGTGTATATAATACCCATGAATATATTTTATGAGTCTTAACTATAATATTATTTTATTTTCATATCCATATAATTTCCTTTATTTTATGGGGCATATGATTCTACTGATTATAAAGTTATAAGGGTTATTTTACAATCTCATTATTATCCGGGATTGTTTATGCGTAGGTATATACTGGGAAATATTTATTATTCACGTCCATGTTTCTTAAAAAATGTTTTTCAAAATATTTTTACTATATTCCTAAATAAATTTAAGATCTTTGTACCCTTTCTCAAATTTTTATAAAACGGTTTGAAAGAAATCTTTTTGTGGTTTTCCAAACGAGCTGTTTTTTGACTTTTCTGGAAAAAGTATGAGAAGAATGTTTTTTAAAATTATATGGAATGAACGGGTTTTTAAAATTTCATGATTCCTTAATGCCTTGAAGATTCCCTTATAAGGTCATAATGTTATTTTCAAAGAAAATGTTTTCTTTTAAAATTGAATGATATTTCAAGTAAAGAAAATGTTTTCAAATAAAAAAATGATATTTTCCTCAAGAAATGTTTTAAATGTTTTTTCATGATTCCTTTATATGTTTTCAAAGTGGTTTTAAAGAAAAGGGTTTTGAAAATGTTTTATGTTTTAAAAAGTTATTTTTAAGAAAAATTCATGTTCCAAGTGATCATTCAAAATCCTTCCCCATCTAAGATGACATACTTTGTTATTCCATTCATATTCTTTCTCCTAATGGTTTTTGTTTTGATGACATGATGTTTAAGAATCCTGCTTCTTTTCACAGGTTATGTTTTTGATGAAATGATTATGAAACCTGTATCTTTTCCACAGGTTATGATATGATTACATGTTTATGACACTCATTCCATTTCATTGGTTATGATATGGTTGTTTATGATCTTATAGAACATGTATGTATGATTTCATTGTGAGATAGATGAGACCTATATCTCTCTCTAATTAATTAGGTAAAGATTTATATCTAATGAGATAGACTAATATAGCTTTGGGAGTGATCCTTGAATACCAATATGGCTATGGAAGTGAACCATGACTACCAAGATGGTTATGGAAGAGAACCATGACTACCAAGATGATTATGGAAGTGAACCATGACTACCGAGATTTTTATGGAAGTGAACCATGACTACCAAGATGGTTTGGGGAGTGAACCCATACTACCAAGATAACCTTGGCAGCTATGTCTTGTCTACTATGGGAATCATTATTATATGCTTATGTGTCTGCCATAAATTTTATGTTTTATTCTTATGTTATGTTTTCATGGCTCATGTTCTTTATTTTATTATGATTCATATATCATGAATTGTCAATCTTTATGTCATGATTCCTATTTATGATTTTTGATATGTAGAGTATGATCTCCTATTTTTATGATCATGTTCTCATACCCTTATTCTCATGATTATGTTCACATATCTCCCTTATTTACCCTTACTGAGCATCTAAGTTCACCTTTTTTCTTATGCTTTCCTTTCCACATGTTATAAAGAAGAGTTTTAGTTAGGGGAACTAAAGGGGGAGATATTTATGGGAGATGTTGAATATCTTTCACCAAATTAGAAGAATGTGTTCCAAGTTTCCAAAGGAACTAAACTAATACGGTCTTTGGGCGTTTGTTTGAGTAATTTATTAAGTATTCTGAAAAAGTAATGTAATTTCCATGTATGAAAAGTGAGGGTCATTATAGAGAGAGAGGTAAAAGTGAGAAGAAGGGATTGGAAAATTATAACTTGACACCTACACTAATTTACCCCTAGTGTAGAACATATCTCAACCGGTCCTCCTCAAGTGCTATCAGAGAGATAGGTTGACCTCTATTGTATTCTCAATTGGTATCTGAGCATCTAGGCGCACCTCTGAATGGATTGTCAAACTGAAATTGTTCACTTTGAAGATTTTAATTTTCTTTCCTAAAATTATAATGAAGTGTTGTTTTGGAGAATTTGTTTTTGTTTCATATAAAAATTTAGTTTATACCAAGACTTTGATGAACATAAAAAGAAAGAGAAGAAGATGAAGATGAAGAAGTTACCCCTCTTGTCAAAAGAGGAAGAAGTTTCAAGTTCTCTTAGAAAAGAACTTAGATCTTGCGTAGGAGAAGAACATGTGGTTCGATGTGCCATAAAGGATATACACAATATTTCTACCTCAAGTGGATCAACGTATACAAGTGATCCTAAGGTATGTGAAGATTCTTGTTTAAATTTTACACAAGAAGAAGATTCAAGTGGGTGTGATTATATGTCAACAGATTCATCTGTTGATGTGTTAAAGTATATAATGCATGGCTTGCCTAATGAAATAGTTTCTATAATTTGTGGGATTTTTGAAAGTTGACAGGAAGATATCACTCATCTTGAAGGTGAGATAGATAACTTAGAGGAATATTTGAGAGAATGAGCTCATACTTGATAAGCTCTCAAAACAAGTTTCTATCAAAGAAAGTGAGAATGAGGAGATCATGGTAAGATGCTCCAAATTTAAAAACGAGTGACTCAATAAAATCTAAGAAAATGTTGATATCATTAAATAATTTGAGAATAAGATCTATGCATGGGAAGAAAATCTAAAAAATGACATCGATATCAAAAATGCATAATTGGATATTAAATCTAAGAGGATCAAGGAGCTTGATACATTTCTTCAAGAAAATAGTAGAATGCATGGTGAAGATTTTGGGAAGATGAGGAAGGACTGTGAAGATAGAATGTAATTTATTGAAGATCACATGAATGCTCTCAATATGAAGTGTGACTATAATTGGAAATCAAATTGACCGATTTGAAAATGACACATATTGAGTCTTCACATTCAAAGAAGTGTGGAGCTACTGTCATAGACAATTTTGAGGAAAAATCTTGTATCCAAAGACCTTTATTATGTGAAAAGAAGATCATGAAATCATTTTATGATCATCCCAATGCAATCTTAGAGAAGAAGGTGTCATCTATATCTTCATTTCGTGAAATTTCGAAATCTATTTTCATGAAAAGTGAAGGGTCAAAATCTATACCTGTGCAAGTATGGATGAGAAGAAGTTATGAGAAGTATACCATTACATAAATGGTGGATGGAAGGAGGAGTATGGTTTCTGGTTCCCCAAGATCACCCCAATCAGTGATGATGAAGGCCCAAAAACAATATGTCACTAAATCTGAAAAATCCGGACTACATGCATTAAAGAATGGAAGGACAAGGTTTTTTGAGCAATGTTGGTGGTGCAATAGATTTTGGAATTGTGCAATGGAATATTGGTACAATACTTTAATCTCTGAATCACAATGGATTCCTATTTCAAGTGGGAGAAATGTATAGAATAAGAAACTTTCACATATTCATAAGAACATGTCTATCTCAAATAGGCATAAGAATCTTAGAAATTATTGTGGTAGTTGCAGTGGGATTGGTCACAGAAGTGATTCATGCTCATCTCAACATGTATTAAATGAAAATAATCATGGAATATCATAGAAGAAATAAGAGTCAGCCTTAAGAAAAAAGTTGAAGAAGTCGAAAGAATAGAATTCTCCCAAGAAGCCTATGAAGACATGTGGAAGAGCCCTAAACAATGATTTCAATGCAAGTCAGATTCAAAATAAGTTCAAGAAGACTAAAAGGAGTGTCACATCTAAAAAGTAAGATGTGAAGAAAACTCACGAGTTTCCATGTGGAAAATTCAAGGAAGATCAAAGCAGCACAAGAAAAAACAAGTGATAAAGAAGAAGAAGAAATACCACATGAAAAAGTCGAATTTAACGAGAGGTTGTCAAAAAATGAAAACTCCCGTGTTAGAAAAGTTCTATGCGGAAGGTGTAGTATGGTTGGACACAATGGCAAAGGTTGTTTAAAAAAATTTCCAACCTAAGAAAAAACTTTGAAGAAAATGAATATTGCACTGAGAAATGCCTTTGACCAAAAGGCTAAAGAATAAATTAGATTCCCACATAAAAATGATGTGAAGAGAGCCATGCTATCCCAAGCCAAATAATATTTGAGAATTAAATGTGGAATCATGACAACTGGAGTAAATGGAGCAACTTGGTTGAGAAAAACTCAACTTTGTTGTTCACATTGAGGAGCAAGGAAATCCGCCTTATTTCCTTAATACTTGTGTATTGTATTTGTACTTACAATGCATAGAATTGAAGGTGAAGTATGGTCTTAGGGAGAGAACCAGAGAAATTAGAGTGTGTGTTGTCAACACTGGATAACAAGAAGATGAACATTTCATCATGAAGTGATCTATCTATTCTCAAGTGTAGGCATTAAATAAGATCATCCTTGGTGAAGATGTGGAAGTCATCAACACCGAACATTCACATAAAGAATTCCATTTTTTGTGTATTCTCATATTGGAACATCTTGGAATTCATCCTTGAATAGATTTACTACAATTGAAGATATTGAGGAGTGTTTCCCTTGAAGGTGAGACAGGTGACGAATTATGAAGAAAGTGCCAGAAAATATTGAGGAGTGTTTCTTTTGAGGGGGAGACAGATGAAAAATTATAAAGAAGCTTCTAGAAAATATTTTTTCATGAAAATATGAATTTTTCTAGAAAACTATTGAAGGTGGGGTCATTGAAAAGGTATGTTATCATAATCTCCCATCCTTGATGATCACTATCAGATTCTAACATAAAAGGGGAATGATTTTAATCAATGACCAAAAGTGGAGATTTAAAGAAGTGTCAAAGTTGTATCATGTTATTTGTACTTGAAATGTTTTAACTTGTGTGTTGAAGTGGGTACATGGGATTTGGGTTAATAAAATTCTTGAGAAATGTATTCACAATTGTTATCTCAAGTAGTATCATCAATTGTTTCAGCCTAGAATCGTTGGATAGCTCTGGAAGACTAATTTTAAGTGGTTTCATTTCTAATTGGTATCAAATTTAGTTCATTATTGTAATACCCCAAAATGATAAAGGGTTAAATGACTAAATGATATGACTCATGTCAACAAGCTGCACCTTCCTTTTAAGGAGTCTACTTGATTAGAACTCCACAGTTAAGCGTTCTTGGCCTGGAGTAGTGATCAGGATGGGTGACCTTCTAGAAAGTTTCCCAGGGTGTGTGTGAGTGAGGACAAAACACACTGTAAAGGATATGTGCTAGCCTATGAGGATAGTCATTAGTCAAATGACTCGTTCAGTTCATTATTGTAACACCCCAAAATGATAAAGGGTTAAATGACTAAATGATATGACTCATGTCAACAAGGTGCACACTCATTCAGTTCATTATTGTAACACCCCAAAATGATAAAGGGTTAAATGACTAAATGATATGACTCATGTTAACAAGGTTCGCCTTTCTTTTCGGTAGACTACTTGATTAGAACTCCACAGTTAAGCGTGTTTGGCCTGGAGTAGTGATCAGGATGAGTGACCTTCTAGGAAGTTTCCCAGGGTGTGTGTGAGTGAGGACAAAGAACACTGAAAAGGACATGTGTTGGCCTGTGGGGATAATCATTAGTCAGATGACCCATTCAGGCATGTGGGTGGGCCCCAGAGGGGGCCACATGTCTGCGGGGAAACTAGTGGTGCTTGGCGGGCTGGGACCCGACGACCATGTTAAAGCGAGGTGTTTGTGCTGTCATCGGGACCCAGGGGCCACGTGTCTACGGGGCAACTGGTGGTACCTGGCGGGCTGGGGCCCGACAACCATGTTAAAGCGGGGTGTATGTGCTATCATCGGGACCCAGTTGTCACATTTGGTATCAGAGGTGTTACTCGGCCTTAAGTGTGGTGCACTGTCTGGTACCACCAGTTGCCTCGGCAGACAAAGTGCACTGGAAAGGACATGTGTTGGCCTATGGGGATAGTCATTAGTTAGATGACCCGTTCAGGCATGTGGGTGGGTCCCAATGACAACACATACACCCCTCCATAACATGGTCGTCAGGTCCTGGCCGTCTAGATACCACCAATTTCCTCGGCAGACACGTGGTCTCCACCCTGGGGCCCACCCACGTGCCCGAACGAGTCATCTGACTAATGAAATTTGGTATCAGAGGTGGTACTCGGCCTTAAGTGTGATGCACTTCCTAGTACCACCAGTTTCCCCAACAGACAAAGGACACTAGAAAGGACATGTGTTCACCTGTGGGGATAGTCATTAGTTAGATGACTCGTTCAGGCATGTGATAGTCCCCACATGCCAACACATGTCCTCACCAGTTGCCCCGGCAGACAAAGCGCACTGGAAAGGAAATGTGTTGGCCTATTGGGATAGTCATTAGTTAGATGACCCGTTCAGGCATGTGGGTCCCAATGACAACACATACACCCCGCCATAACATGGTCGTCGGGTCCTGGACCACTAGATACCACCAATTGCCTCAGCATACACATGGTCTCCACCCTAGGGCCCACCCACGTGCCAAAACAAGTCATCTGACTAATGACATTTGATATCAGAGGTGGTACTCAGCCTTAAGTGTGATGCACTGCCTAGTACCACCAGTTTCCCCAACAGAAAAAGGACACTAGAAAGGATATGTGTTGGCCTGTGGGGATAGTCATTAGTTAGATGACTCGTTCAAGCATGTGGGTGGGTCCCAATGACAACACATACGCCCCGCCATAACATGGTCATCGGGTCCTGGCCCGCCAGGCACCACCAGTTGCCCCGGCAGACACGTGGTCCTCATCCTAGGGCCCACCCATATGCCTGAACGAGTCATCTGACTAATGATAGTCCCCACAGGCCAACATATGTCCTTTCCAGTGTGCTTTGTCCTCACTCGCACACACCCTGGGAAACTTCCCAGAAGGTCACACATCCTGATCACTACTCTAGGCCAAGCACGTTTAACTGTGGAGTTCTAATCAGGTAGACACCTAAAAGGAAGGTTTACCTTGTTGACATGAGTCACATCATTTATTCATTTAACACTTTATCATTCTAGGGTGTTACAATCACCCCCTTTTAGAGTATAACGTCCTCGCTGTGGGACCTATAGCTCAACCCAGGTCGTGCACCGCACTTAAGGCTGGGTACCACCTCTGATACGCTCCTGAAAGGAAGGTGCACCTTATTGACATTGTTGAAAGTGGGTGCTCTAGACCCAACTTGTCTTGTACTTTGATTACTGTTACATGTATTCAGTATGGTTTTATGCATGTGTTTATCTTGCCATGATAGTATAGATACTTCTGCATCCACTTCATCAATGGCAATGTCCTAGGATTACCTGTCGCATCAAATGGTTATAGCAGTTCCCAGGCTATAATGAGAACCCTGAGATGCCATGACAGTAATCTTAAAGTAACGTCCTATGGTCCAGTTACATCATTCTGAAAGGACACAGATGATGTGTGACCATCAGGTGCTGGGGGCTCATAAGCATTGAGACTTCATCTCATGAAGTTCGCACTTGATGATCTCTAGCTAACGAGATCATGAGGACAGACCCGCTTAATAGGAACACCACATGTTTCTGGTGTCATTGGTCGTTCCTATCTATGGGCATGTGTAATGGTCTCCTGACTTGAGATCATTATCAATGAATGTCATTTAATTACGTACATTTGATATAAGGCGAAAACCATGGCGACAAAGTCGTGGCGAGGTAGTTTGTATTGGGTACGTCATTAATGGCATGGCATTTATTGAATGATCGAGAAAGGATTTGTCGCTTCCAAGTTTAGGAAGAGATATCTCGGGCCTGGTTGATTAGGATGGTTGCACCTTCATTAAATCCATGGCCATGGTAGACGAAGGTAAGACCGTCCGGACAAATCGACAAACAAAGATAAAGCAAATAAAGAATGATGACACTAGTATGCATTCTGCTTTATTGAGATATCGTTTGACGAAGAGATTATATTACACGGACCATGTTCATAGGAAGGCAGTCGTTGCTTTGACTTTGCCTTATCTCTATAGGGGCCTCGATGGGTTGCTAGACCCCGCTCTAGGTCTGTGATATTATTCACTGCTATTGAGATAAGGGCCTAGAGGGTCACACACGATAGCGCCTTGAAAAATCTGCCCTATTCTGAGAGTAGGAATTTAGAACTTGGTGGGCCCCGCCAAAGGGTCCGAGTACTATCCAAGTTCTATGGATCACCAAATAATAAATAAGTTCATTAATTATTCGAGTTTAGAATAATTAGTTGAATTTATTTATAACAAGTATTTACAAGTTGTATGGTAAATACACGTATTAATATTATTCGACTGGATTTAAATATCCTAGGTTCGTTTAATATTAGTAGGAGGTATGAGTCGAGTTAAAGACTCAAATTTATCACGTAATATATTTATATATTACAAGCAAGTGATAAATTGTAAATTTTATTTATGGCATAATTTTATTTTCCATAAATAATTATTTACATCACTTATATAGCGGACGCCTAATACACGGGGGCCGGAAACCTACACCGCGTGTTTTAATACTCCCTATATAAGTGAGAGAGATGCTCTCCCACCAGTACTATTCATGTGTCATTTTTGAGAGCATCTCTCTCCTCCTGGAATTTAGAGAGAGAGTCTCTCAAGCAAGGAGGATCTTCAAGCTTATCCATCTCGGATCGAAGCATCCTCCCTTGCGGTGATCATCGCTGCGCTGAAGTGTGCGTCGTAGATCCGCGCTAGCACCCGGATCTTGACGAACAGCGCGCGTGCAGATTTGCAAGGCGTGTGTGGACGATCTAGAGGGCTTCGACATCGGAGTCTTCGAGCAACGATCGCCGGTGCCTTACACGTCAATTCTGAACAAAGGTAAACGTTCAATTTTATTTTGTGCTCCTTATGAACCTTGCGAGATCCTCGGACCAAGCTGGGACGAGATCACCGGAGTCGACAGGGTTATGTCACTCCGATGATGCAGAAAAATTTAAAAATCCCGGCCTATTGGCTTCCGCTGCGCAGTACCGAACCCAACAGTGGTATCAGAGGAAGCGCAAGGTTCCTTCTGAGTCAAAAATATTAAATTGCATTAAATTTAATTGCGGGGTGTTAAGACGGTTCATACGGATTCGACCGCGCGTCGTTTCGATTTCAAATGATCAAGATACGATCATTTGAAATATTTAATCGGATCGACGTCGCAAGTTTTTGATCGTTTGATGTTATTTCTCAAATTGAGATAAACATCAAAAATATATATTTTATTATAATTTATAATAAATATTTTATTATATCTTATAATAAATTATATTATAATAATAAAATTTAAAATAATTGGAGGAGACCAAGACTTGGGGTCTTCCTCCTTTTTATTTAAAAAAAAAAAAAAGGGGAGGAATCAAAGACCCAAGATGGGGTCTTCCTTTAAAAAAAAAAAACAAAAAAAAAAACAAAAACAAAAAAAAAGGGGTGGCTGGCCTTTTGCGGCAAAGAAAAAAAAAAAAAAGGGAAGAAGACCCATAGGGTCTTCTCCCTCGCGCAGCCAAGGGGGCCGGCAAACCCTAGGGTTGCCGGCCGCGGCTTCCTCCCGGACCGCCACCCCCTCGCCGGACCGGCCTTCCTCCTCCGGCGGTCCAGCACCACGCCGCGCCACGGCCTCCTCCCGGACCGGCCCTCCTCCTTCGCGGCGCGCCGGACCTCCCGCGCCGTCCCCTCCTCGCGCCGGCCTCCCCTTCTCCGGCGGTCCAGCCCTCGCCTCGGCCGCGCCGGACCTCCCCGGGCTCCACCCCACGCCGTCGCCGGACGCGGCCTCCCCTCGCCGGACGTGGCTTGGCTCGCCGGACGCGACCCGCCCTCACCGGACCGGCCCCTGCCGGCAGCCGCCGGCCACTCCGGCCTCCGGCCCTCGCCGGACGCGGCCTGCCTCGCCGGACGCCGCCCTCGCCGGACGTGAAACCCCGCCGGACCACCCCTGCCGACCTCGGTCCGCGTCGGACCAGCTCCGACCGGCCGCCCCGAACCATCGCCGGAGTTGCGGGCTGCCGGGAGATGCAACCGTTGCGGGAAGCGGTCACGCCGCGGTCACGCCGCGGTCACGCCGCGGTCACGCCGCGGTCACGCCGCGGTCACGCTGCGGTCACGCCGCGGTCACGCCGCGGTCACGCCGCGGTCACGCCGCGGTCACGCCGCGGTCACACCGCGGTTCAGGACAACATCCCGCAGCGGTACGCGGACCCGTCGGACTTCTCTCCGGTTAGAGGTAACCTGCACTGAATTAATTTTAATTAATTTATTTTAAATTAAATTAATTAAAATTAATTTAGGGGTTTAGATTTTTTTTAATCCAAGAATATTAATTTAATTTAAGTTTAGAATTAAATTAATGGTTTAATTTAATTTTAGAATTAAAATTAAATTAAACAAATGGAACCGATAAAAATAAATTATTTGAATTTTATCAAATTCATTTAATTTATTAAAACACCCTCGCATAATTTAAATTTATTGCAGTTTAATTTTATTGCACTTTTACCCCGACTGGTCTTGAGCTTTTGACCGACCTTTGCATGTTTGGGATGTATGTATTTATTTAATTATTTATTCAATGCGTGCGATGTTTGTAATAATTAATTAGATAAATGACGGTCTGCGAATCGTCTTTTAATTCAAATATGTATAAGGGCCTGCGCGTCCATTGCACTATATGTATATTGTACCCCAGACCCCCTCGCCTGCGTGCGAGTATATTTGTAATATTTCGTGACGATCCAAGAGGCAGACCCCGCCAAGATGAGGCGGTAGTCCAGACATGAGTTGGGCTTTGCACTGGGGCCAGCAGCGACACGAGCCTTGTGTTTACTCAGGTGCGTGTGCCCCTAGGTAATGATTGATCAGTTAATGATCAATCATTATAGAATGCTCAAGACCAGTCGGAATGCTTGATTTACTTTATGCATTGTTTATTATTTTTATGCGACTGCATGATTATTGCATGATCACATAGGATAGTAAACAAGAGAAAAATGCATAAAGTTATGACGAATAAATACTCTTTTGAATGTTCAGTTGTGAGCGAGACAACCTAGTTTGAACATAATAAATAGAAAAGGGATTATATTCGTCAATTAATAATTTAAAAATCCCTCAAAGATATATTAAGTCATAGTGCCTTCCATTTCTCATATCTAAACAAAACCGGCTGTTTGGGTGCTCATCAGCCTCAGTTGAGAGTACCTCTTACTACCGGGGCGTTTCCATGTGAGGAATGGGTCGACTTAACTAAAGTGAGTAATCAAGGTTTAGCCTTAGCTAACTTATTATCACTTTAAAGGCAAGAGGTTGAGGGAATTAAGTATAGATTCCAAAAAGCTGGGACTTTACTCAACCACACAAGGAACCACAAGAACAGGTGGTTGGCCAGCATAGCGCCTACCTTGAAACCCTTCAAGTAGTGTCGTAGCCCTAGCTTGTAGACTACGAGGGAGGTTTCGAGGATCCTTGCCACTAGAATGCTCAAGCGATAGAGTATTCCGAATCTAATGGTGAGGGCCATTAAGGTTCGTTAAAATAGTGGGAGACATTAAATGATATAATAATTTATTAATCATAAAATGTCAAAAGGTAATCAAGACAAAGTACTAACTGCTAAATGTTTATCTGATGTAGATATAAAATGGCAATCACCAACACCACTAGTACTTTATCACTGCGATCAATCTTGGATAAAGAAAATATCCTGACTGGCAATAACTTCCAGGAGTGGTACAGGCGCTTGCGCATAGTACTACGCCAAGAAAGGAAGTTATATGTGCTGGAATCCCCAATTCCTGCTGAGCCTCCTCAGGGAGCAAGCAAGACGGAAAAAGATAAGTGGAAAAAGCATGTAGATGATGCACTTGATGTACAATGCATCATGTTGTCATCCATGTCCAGCCAATTGCAAAAAATGCATGAGGAAGAGGATGCCTACAAGATGCTTTCACACCTCCAAGAACTGTATGAGGAGAGGGCTAGGCAAGAAAGGTATGAGATCTCAAGTGCACTTTATAAGTGCAGGCTAGCAGAAGGGCACCAAGACGGTCCTCACGTACTCAAGATGATTGGGTATATTGAGAGGCTTGAAGCCCTTGGGTTCAAACTGAACCAAGAACTAGCAGTGGATCTCATTCTTGCCTCTTTACCGTCAAGCTTCTCGACTTTCATTGTCAATTATAATATGAATGATATGACAAAGTCGCTCCCAGATCTTTTGGCTTTAGTTCGCCAAGCTGATAAGGACATGAAAAACACCAATACATCTGTCCTTATGGTGAACAAGAAAAACAAGGGCAAGGCAAAGGCGTCTAAGGCCAAGTCAAGGCCAAAGACACCAATGCATCGTCCTGCCAAGAAGCCAAAGATTCAGAGGCAGAGTAATGAGCAGGAAGCTGTCTGTTTTGGATGTGGCAAGAAAGGCCACTGGAAAAAGAATTGCAGAGCTGGGAAGAAGAAGCAAGCTGACGCTTCTGCTTCAGGTATTTTTGTCATTGAATGCAATCTATCATTATCTACAAGTTGGGTATTGGATACGGCATGTGGCTCACACATTTGTATTCATATACAGGAACCAAGTAGGTTCAAGAAGATTGCAAAAGGTCAAGTGGATCTCCGAGCTGCAAATGGTGCAAGTCTGGCGGCCTTGGCAGTGGGAGACTACCACTTGACTTTACCAACTGGTTTGGTTCTTGTTTTAAACAATTGCTATTATGTACCGTCTGTTACCAGAAACATCATCTCTGTGTCATGTTTAGACACTATGGGTTTTTATTTCAAGTTTGGAAATAAAAGTTGTCTCTTTTATAGGGATAACATATGTTATGGTATGGCACATCTTAACAATGGTTTATATATACTAGAACTAGAAAACTCAGTAATGGCCATCAATGACAAAAATAACCAACATGACTCAAATAACACCCGCCTATGGCACTTTAGGCTTGGTCATGTAAACGAGAAGCGATTACAAAAATTACATCAAGAAGGGTATCTAGACTCGGTACAGTTAGAACCCTTAGATGTATGTCAAGCTTGTTTACAAGGAAAAATGACCAAAGCACCTTTCTCAGGAAAGGGAGAAAGGGCCAATGCAGTACTGGAATTGATACATACTGATGTATGTGGTCCATTTCCAGTAGAGGCAAGGGGTGGTTTTCTATACTTCATCACTTTTACCGATGATTATAGTAGGTATGGCTATATCTACTTAATGCGGCATAAGTCAGATTCCTTTCGTTTCTTTAAGGAATATCAAAGTGAAGTAGAAAACCAACTTGGTAAGAAGATAAAAGCACTTCGCTCAGACCGAGGCGGAGAATATCTTAACCAAGCTTTCATTGATCATTTGAAGGAGTCTGGAATAGTATCTCAACTCACTCCTCCTTATACACCACAATGGAATGGTGTTAGTGAAAGGAGGAATAGGACCTTGCTTGACATGGTCAGATCAATGATGAGTCATACAACTCTTCCATTATCCTTTTGGGGATACGCCTTACAGACAGCAGCATATACCATTAACCGAGTACCAACTAAAGCCACAGATGGGATTCCATATCAGTTATGGTTTGGAAAGAAACCCAATCTGACACACATGCGTGTGTGGGGGTGCGAGGCATTTGTCAAGACTTTACCAAGTGACAAATTAGCATCCAGAAGCACTAAGTGCATCTTTGTAGGTTATCCTAAGGAAACTAGAGGATACAACCTATATAACCCTTTAGATAGAAAAGTCATTGTGGCAAGATACGCCACATTTCTAGAAAGGGATCACATTTCTACTGGAAATAGTGGGAGCAAGATTGACTTTGATGAAGTCAATGCTCCAGATGCACAAGAGTTGGTAGAGGAACAATCTCTACAAGAACAAGTGGAAGAAGAAATTGTTCCTCAGACACAGATACTGCGTAGGTCTACGCGAGAGGTTAGAGAACCGGAACGTTATGGTTTTCTTGTCACCGAGTCAGGTGACACACTAATCCTTGAGGATGATGAACCTCTGACCTACAAGGAAGCAGTAGAAGGCAAAGAAGCTGCTACATGGCAAGAAGCCATGAATTCTGAGATGGAGTCCATGTACCAAAATCAAGTTTGGATTTTGGTAGACCCTCCAGCTGATGTGAAACCCATTGGTTGTAAATGGGTATTCAAGAAGAAGCTGGACATGGATGGTAAGGTTAATACCTTTAAAGCAAGGCTGGTTGCAAAGGGTTTCAGACAACGTCAAGGCATTGACTATGATGAAACCTTCTCACCAGTGGCAATGCTTAAATCCATCAGAATATTGCTTGCAATAGCAGCCTTTCATGATTATGAAATTTGGCAAATGGATGTCAAAACTGCTTTTCTAAATGGGAAGTTGGTTGAAGACGTCTATATGACACAACCCGAAGGGTTTGTAAAGTCAAAGAGTGTCAATAAAGTATGCAAG
Source organism: Viscum album (assembly GCA_963277665.1). Classification (NCBI taxonomy): domain Eukaryota; kingdom Viridiplantae; phylum Streptophyta; class Magnoliopsida; order Santalales; family Viscaceae; genus Viscum; species Viscum album. The sequence continues at coordinate 1,343,580,857 of OY728148.1, read as the reverse complement.
TTGCAGAGATCCATTTATGGATTGAAGCAGGCATCAAGATCATGGAATGTACGTTTTGATGAGGCCATAAGAGATTTCGGTTTTGTCAAAAATGAAAGCGAGCCTTGTGTCTATAAAAAGGTTGAAGGGAATGCTATTGTTTTCCTAGTTTTATATGTTGATGACATATTAATCATGGGAAACGAGGTGCAAGTCTTACAGTCAGTTAAGACTTGGTTAAATGAATGCTTCTCCATGAAAGACTTAGGTGAAGCCGCCTACATTCTAGGGATCAAGATCTATCGAGATAGATCTCAAAGGATGCTTGGCCTAAGTCAAAGTACATATATTGACAAGGTACTCAAAAGGTACAATATGGAACAATCCAAGAGAGGATTGTTACCTATGTCACATGGTATTAATCTCTCCAAGAAAATGTGTCCACAAACACAGGAGGAGATTGACAGAATGAGTAGAGTCCCTTATGCTTCAGCAGTGGGTTCTATCATGTATGCCATGCTATGTACTAGGTTTGATGTTGCCTTTGCTTTAAGCATGGTGGGTAGATATCAAGCTAATCCAGGAGAGCTGCACTGGTCAGCTGTTAAAACTATCCTTAAGTACTTGAGGCGTACTAAGGATATGTTCCTGGTGTATGGAGGAGATGAGGAACTAGTTGTGAGGGGATACACTGATGCTAGTTTCCAGACAGATCATGATGATATGAAATCGCAGTCAGGCTACATCTTTTGCCTGAATGGTGGTGCAGTGAGCTGGAGAAGCTCAAAACAAGCTGTGGTTGCTGATTCTACAGCAGAGTCCGAATATATTGCAGCTTCCGATGCAGCAAAGGAAGCAGTCTGGATACGTAGCTTTATCTCAGACATTGGTGTTATACCTAGCAGTGCAGACCCTGTTCCAGTATATTGTGACAATACTGCTGCAGTGGTGCTTGCCAAGGAGCCCAGGTCTCACCAGAGGACAAAGCATATTCTTCGGAAGTTCCATCTCTTGAGGGATTTTACTCAGAGAGGTGAAGTAACAGTTAGCAGAGTAGCCACAGAGGACAACGTGGCAGACCCCCTAACTAAAGCCATTTCTCAGCAGAAGCATGATTCACATGTGAGAGCTAGCGGATTGAAACCTGTTAGCAGTTGGCTCTAGTGCAAGTGGGAGTGTTGAAAGTGGGTGCTCTAGACCCAACTTGTCTTGTACTTTGATTACTGTTACATGTATTCAGTATGGTTTTATGCATGTGTTTATCTTGCCATGATAGTATAGATACTTCTGCATCCACTTCATCAATGGCAATGTCCTAGGATTACCTGTCGCATCAAATGGTTATAGCAGTTCCCAGGCTATAATGAGAACCCTGAGATGCCATGACAGTAATCTTAAAGTAACGTCCTATGGTCCAGTTACATCATTCTGAAAGGACACAGATGATGTGTGACCATCAGGTGCTGGGGGCTCATAAGCATTGAGACTTCATCTCATGAAGTTCGCACTTGATGATCTCTAGCTAACGAGATCATGAGGACAGACCCGCTTAATAGGAACACCACATGTTTCTGGTGTCATTGGTCGTTCCTATCTATGGGCATGTGTAATGGTCTCCTGACTTGAGATCATTATCAATGAATGTCATTTAATTACGTACATTTGATATAAGGCGAAAACCATGGCGACAAAGTCGTGGCGAGGTAGTTTGTATTGGGTACGTCATTAATGGCATGGCATTGATTGAATGATCGAGAAAGGATTTGTCGCTTCCAAGTTTAGGAAGAGATATCTCGGGCCTGGTTGATTAGGATGGTTGCACCTTCATTAAATCCATGGCCATGGTAGACGAAGGTAAGACCGTCCGGACAAATCGACAAACAAAGATAAAGCAAATAAAGAATGATGACACTAGTATGCATTCTGCTTTATTGAGATATCGTTTGACGAAGAGATTATATTACACGGACCATGTTCATAGGAAGGCAGTCGTTGCTTTGACTTTGCCTTATCTCTATAGGGGCCTCGATGGGTTGCTAGACCCCGCTCTAGGTCTGTGATATTATTCACTGCTATTGAGATAAGGGCCTAGAGGGTCACACACGATAGCGCCTTGAAAAATCTGCCCTATTCTGAGAGTAGGAATTTAGAACTTGGTGGGCCCCGCCAAAGGGTCCGAGTACTATCCAAGTTCTATGGATCACCAAATAATAAATAAGTTCATTAATTATTCGAGTTTAGAATAATTAGTTGAATTTATTTATAACAAGTATTTACAAGTTGTATGGTAAATACACGTATTAATATTATTCGACTGGATTTAAATATCCTAGGTTCGTTTAATATTAGTAGGAGGTATGAGTCGAGTTAAAGACTCAAATTTATCACGTAATATATTTATATATTACAAGCAAGTGATAAATTGTAAATTTTATTTATGGCATAATTTTATTTTCCATAAATAATTATTTACATCACTTATATAGCGGACGCCTAATACACGGGGGCCGGAAACCTACACCGCGTGTTTTAATACTCCCTATATAAGTGAGAGAGATGCTCTCCCACCAGTACTATTCATGTGTCATTTTTGAGAGCATCTCTCTCCTCCTGGAATTTAGAGAGAGAGTCTCTCAAGCAAGGAGGATCTTCAAGCTTATCCATCTCGGATCGAAGCATCCTCCCTTGCGGTGATCATCGCTGCGCTGAAGTGTGCGTCGTAGATCCGCGCTAGCACCCGGATCTTGACGAACGGCGCGCGTGCAGATTTGCAAGGCGTGTGTGGACGATCTAGAGGGCTTCGACATCGGAGTCTTCGAGCAACGATCGCCGGTGCCTTACACGTCAATTCTGAACAAAGGTAAACGTTCAATTTTATTTTGTGCTCCTTATGAACCTTGCGAGATCCTCGGACCAAGCTGGGACGAGATCACCGGAGTCGACAGGGTTATGTCACTCCGATGATGCAGAAAAATTTAAAAATCCCGGCCTATTGGCTTCCGCTGCGCAGTACCGAACCCAACAGACATAAGTCATATCATTTAGTCATTTAACCCTTTATCATTCTGGGGTGTTACAATCACCCCCTTTTAGAGCACAACGTCCTCATTGCGGGCCCTATACCTCAACCCAGGTCATGCACTACACTTAAGGTTGGGTACCACCTCTGATACCAAATGTAACAACTGGGTCTCTAAAATGAAGGTGCACCTTGTTGACATGAGTCATATCATTTAGTCATTTAACACTTTATCATTCTGGGGTGTTACAATCACCCCCTCCTAGAGTATAACGTCCTCATTGTGGACCATATACCTCAACCCAGGTCGTGCACCGCACTTAAGGCTGGGTACCACCTCTGATACGCTCCTGAAAGGAAGGTGCACCCTATTGACAGTAGTCATATCATTTAGTCATTTAACCCTTTATCATTCTGGGGTGTTACAATCACCCCCTCTTTAGAGCACAACGTCCTCGTTGTGGGCCCTATACCTCAACCCAGGTCGTGCACCGCACTTATGGCTGGGTACCACCTCTAATACCAAATGTAACAACTGGGTCTCTAAAAGGAAGGTGTGCCTTGTTGACATGAGTCATATCATTTAGTCATTTAACCCTTTATCATTCTGGGGTGTTACAATCACCCCCTCTTTAGAGCATAACGTCCTCGTTGTGGGCCCTATACCTCAACCCAGGTCGTGCACCGCACTTAAGACTGGGTACCACCTCTGATATGCTCTTAAAAAGAAGGTGCACCTTGTTGACATGAGTCATATCATTTAGTCATTTAACCCTTTATCATTCTAGGGTGTTACAATCACCCCCTCTTTAGAGCATAGCATCCTCGTTGTGGGCCCTATACCTCAACCCAGGCTGTGCACCGCACTTAAGGCTGGGTACCATCTCTGATACCAAATGTAACAACTGGGTCTCTAAAAGGAAGGTGCATCTTGTTGACATGATTCATATCATTTAGTCATTTAACCCTTTATCATTCTAGGGTATTAAAATCACCCTCTTTAGAGCACAATATCCTCGTTGTGGGCCCTATTCCTCAACCCAGGTCGTGCACCGCACTTAAGGCTGGGTACCACCTCTGATACGCTCTTGAAAGGAAGGTGCACCTTGTTGACATGAGTCATATCATTTAGTCATTTAACCCTTTATCATTCTGGGGTGTTACAATCACCCCCTCTTTATAGCACAACGTCCTCGTTGTGGGCCCTATACCTCAACCCAGGTCGTGCACCGCACTTAAGGTTGGGTACCACCTCTGATACCAAATATAACAATTGGGTCCCAGTTACAACACATACACCCTGCCATAACATGGTCGTCGGGTCCTGGCCTGCCAGGTACCACCAGTTGCCTCAACAGACACGTGGTCTCCACCTTGGGGCCCACCCACATGCCTGAATGGGTCATCTGACTAATGACAGTCTCCACAGGCCAACACATGTCCTTTCTAATGTGATTTGTCCTCAGTCACACACACCCTGAGAAACTTCCCAGAAGGTCGCCCATCCTGATCACTATTCTAGACCAAACATGATTAATTGTGGAGTTATAATAAGGTAGGCTCCTGAAAAGAAGGTGCACCTTGTTGACATGAGTCATATCATTTAGTCATTTAACTATTTATCATTCTGGGGTGTTACAATTATGGACAACATAGTTATCTAAATCAAACCTTCTTATTTTCTACACCGAGCATGACTCAATAGACTCAGTGGAATGGTTAATGACACTTTACAAAATATGAAATAATACTCTTTCCCAAATAGTTTGTATTTATTATCAATAAGGGGGAGAGATAAAGTAAAATTAAATGTTTGATGAGAAATTTGGTAGAGATTGAAATGAAATTTGACAATATGGGGGAGAGGGAAAGTTCAACAGTATATATTGGCACGTCATTTTAAATGGGTATTGACAATAAATACAAAGAGGGAGTTTATTGAGCCCTCTTTGTATGAGTTGTATTTATTGTCAATGATAGTCAAGGAATAAGGAATATTCATTAATGTCAATATGTTGATGAAGACATCTCAAGCATGTTGAAGAATAGTTTAAGTATAGCTTGGAAAATCTCTTGATGAAGAAGTGTTCCCAAATAAGTGCCTCCTTGTCTCTAAGTGTTTCAAGACTGGATGATTGGTTTAGAAATCGGTTTGATGTTGTTGTTTTGGAAGTACTTTATATTGAAGGAAAAAGTGAATTGAAGTTTCAGAATTCCATGGAGATGATATCACTACCGCTATGATGAAGAAGTTTGAAGGTGATCCATCCATGGTTATTGAAGAGAAATTTTTTTGGTGAACCATCCATGGTTATTTTATGTTCTTAGTGCTTATATATCATTAATAAAGTTCATTATGCAAGTTGTATGGGAGGAGAAGTGGAGATGCTGGTAGTGTTGGAACCACTTTGTGTATAAGTTTGTATTTGTTGTCAATAGTTGTCAATGAAGATCAAAATGAAGGAGATCAAGAAGTACTCCAATGAAATGGAGGAATGAAAGATCAAAATGAAGGAGATCATGAAGTACTCCGATGAAGTAGAGGAATGGCGATTCAGACGATTGTTTTACTAATCGTAAGTTCAAAAGAACATGTGTCAAAGGTGATACATTGTTTACAACAATGAAGAATGTGAGGTGTACTCCATCTGAGGATCCATCTGACGATGATTAATGAAGAATGGTGTTTTTGGATGAAGTCCATGCAATTCCTCATTATTGCATGAGAACCATGAGTTTTGATGAAGACCATGCAATTAATCATGATTGCATGAGAACCATGCAAGAGACTTCTTGACGGATTGAATCACATGGTTTGCATGAAGTAGATCATGGCGGTTGATGAAGAAGACAATGTGCCAATGATTGGAATTCTAAGATGGTCGTGCAAGGATTGGAATTCTGAGATAGCCATGCACATCACATTATCATAGAAGATGATGATGGTAAATCTATGCCTTCAAAGAATACATATCACAATAGTGGAGTTTGTGATAAAAGCAGAAGAGTTGTTGAAGGATACATATCACCAAGAAGAAGTGTTGTTGAGGTGATCGTGCTTGTTGACAAAGCAAACAGACGACATACAAATTTGTTGACAAAGGAGATTCCATGGTGGCATGTCGAGTTCGAGGACTGTGGATAATGATCCATGTTTTATTCATGGAACATCGACAAAGGAATGGATGATCTGGAGGCGGACTAAAAGAGCAGATACAAGGTGGCGCTATTTTCCAGTGTTTTCCAAATCTTTGGGGTCCAAAATTTGGAGGTTGGTGAGCATTGCGAAAAGTGGATTTCCAGGAAGATCATAATTTAATATGGCAAAGACATGAGTTTCACAAAGATGAGATGCATGGATTGGATTTCGCGAAGACCAGAAAAATGGAGGCGGTGATTCTTCGCGATTACGTCAAGCTTCGCGAACGGCAGAGGCTGGAGAGCTTCGCGGAGATGAAGGGGTTTGCGAGGGGTCTTCACGGCGAAGGCATGAAGGAATGATAACGGTGATTCTCCGCGATTACGACAAGCTCTGCGAACGGAAAATTGCCATTGTGCTTCGCGGTTTTGAGAGATTTTCGGCGGGAACTTCGGAGCTTCGCAATTTGAGCTGACGTGGCGCTGACTTCACACGGAAGGGTCGAGGGTCGGTGGAATCACCTATAAATAGAGGCTGACCCCCTCAAGAGAAGCATAAAGAGAATTTCAGAGAAAATCCATTGCTCTCAGTTCGCAAAGGTCTCTCGCGAAGGCAGTGTGCTTCGCGAAAGAGGAGCTTCGCGGCGGCTATTCTAGCTCCGCGAAAGTCTTGCGCCCCGCGTTGGCTCAGTGAGCTTTGCGAAGAGGCATGAGCTCCGCGACAGCCAAGCATTTCGAAGGCTGGAGCATCACAAGAGTGCTTCGCGATTGAGCTTCGCGAAAAGGCAGAGACTCCGCGAAGGCCTGTTTGAGCTTTGCAATTTAGGGAGCCTTGCGAAGTAGGGTACTTTGTGAAGGCCCTTTCCAAAGGTTGTTTGCCCAGTGGACAGGGAAAAAAAGGGGTATTCATCAGTGGATGAAATTTGGACATCAACAGAGAATCATTTATTGAGCAATCACACAAGTGATTGTGATTCAGGAAAACGAAGACAAGGGGATCTAGTGCATTCAGTCATTGCACTAAAGAAGAAGGATTGAACTAAAAGAGCATCAACTCAGGACTCGGATGCAAGAAAAGTCTCATGCTGAACAGGAGACAAAGACCTTCATGTCTATCTATTGAAGAGACCTTCACGTCTATAAACTGAGTGAGACTTCACCAACGGCAGTGAGCCAGGGGGAGTCAATGGGAGTGACCCGAGGGAAGCAGTGAGCTATCCCTGAATCTTTTGTGAAGGAAGTGAGCCTGGGACAGAGTGACTGTACCCGAACCTTTGTAATCTACAGCTAGTGAAGCATAGTGGATTTAGGTACGACCGACAACCTGTCGGCGTATGCTCCTTGGACGTAGCCCTTAGTGGTGAACCAAGTAAAAATAGATGTGTCATCTTTCTGGATGTGAATGTTTCATTGCTGATCAAATCCATCATACAGGTTTAAGTAGTTCCTACCAACGTGGGAACAAGATCCACAACTTTAAGAAGAAAAAGTTGACACCTTGATTCACCCCTCCCCTCTCAGGGTGTCCCGGGGTCCTACAGGTAGACCATGCCGCAGTGCAAGGACCACGACGCAAAATCAATAACTGATGCGCAATGGTGGCCGCAGAGGTGATACTAAAGAGTGGACTACATCGTAGCATATATCACGGTAAAAGGAAATCCAACCTTGGCCACGATAAGGAAGCCATGGCGGCAAGCAGGTAAGCGCGCACGCATGTAGGCATTCACGTGCATGGAAGTAGTGGTCCAAGGTCGTGGGGCGGCAGCCTGAAGATTATGGGCCATGACGTAGGGCGACATCATGGAGGAGACCGGGAGCGAACCTTGTTACTCACATCTGGCGAGTCAATGACATGTGATAGTTTATATGTTGTGGAAATACCGAAGCCATGTTCAATGTGGGACTCGGAGTTTATAGACTACGTTGCAGTCATATGGACCACGACGCAAAGGAAACACATAAAGAAGGATATTTGTGCTTTTGGTAAATTCGGGTGCTCCACGCCATAGTGAACATCCACGTCACAGATCACTAGATTGAATTCAATGTTTCTGGAAATTTTGGGACCTCCACGGCGTAGTGAGTAGTCCACACTGCAGAGGAAGTAGGGTCATATTTCAACGTTGCTAGAAATTTCAAGGTCTCCACACCGTAGCACTTTACCATGCCGCAGAGTGAATCGACTGGATTTCGGTGGTTCGAGAAATATAAGGACCTCCACGCCGCATCACATGGACCCTGCCACAACCTCTATAACAATTATTTGAAAACTACTGAAAGCTAAAAGGTTGTGTCGTAACCCCTGAGACCACGTCATTGAAGTGAAAACCGAGTAGTTTCAAGGGTCCATACTGACTTGGCATCATCTGAGAAATTTGGTGGTTATTTCAATCTATAATAACTACCTATTTGAATTGGATAATTAGGATCTATTATGACAAAGATACAAAGGCTAAGTTTGAAGAAGTTATTGGTGGTCTGAATTTGAATTTCAAATTCAAACTAGAGGAAATGGATGGATGTTGTGAAAAAAACTTATATATACATAGTGGAATTGAAGAGAAGAATGTGAAATGGAGAGGACTATGTAGAGCATCAATTGAAAATCACTAAATGCACATAAGAGAGTCTCTGTGATATACATTGAATATCCAAGAAACAGAGAAGGAGAGTGATCCAACACTAATCTTTCTGTAGAATTTCTATGTGTTGAAGTCAGTGAAGAAATCCAGTGCAATTCAGTAATGCACTGAAATTGAAGAAGAAAGAATGAGAAGAAGAGGTGTTTTGCAAACGGAGATTGTACAGTGAAGAGGAAGTCTTGCTTCTAAGCAAGAAAAGCAATGACGACTTGGTGTTGTGAAAGAAGTGTGTGCATTTATGTTCGCATACAAAAGAAGATAAGTAATCTTTGCATGTTATTGTGCAAGTAAAAGAAGAAGAAGGGAAGAAACACATTAATAAGTTAAGATTCTCAATTGGTATTAGACTTTCTTGTTGATATTCCACTTTGTTGTAAACTGTTGGGATGACAATATAAATAATCAACGAGATGTTGTATAGTGCAGGATGCACCAAAATAGGATACAAGGATAAATTCCATCCAATTGTATCTACATGTTGATACTAGTGGATTGTATGGATTTGAAAAATCCATATCATACCAAGGGCTGGTCTTTCATTCTGAAAGATGAACCCTGTAAATCTCTGTCTCGTGTGTGTGTGTGTGTGTGTGTGTGTATGTTCTGTTGTGCTGCTTGAAAGAACAAAGAATGAATGAGAGAAAGAATAGCCTCACGCAGGCGACTGTGGTGGCAGGGGGGTTAGGTGTTTGGGGCGGCGATCGTGGGGTCGAGTCCCCAGGCCGCATCTTTGTAGCGTGTGTGGAGTCGCCTTGGCGACTATAATAAACATTAAAAAAAGAATGAGAGAAAGAAAGAGAACAAGAGAATCATCACCTAACAGTGAAAGGGGTAAAAGTGAGAAGAGATTGAAAAGGTTATAACTGGACACCTACACTGATCCCCCCCCATATCTAAACTGATATTCCTCACATATAGATGTGGGGTAGTTGAGAAGATTTTGATCAGTTATACTGAACTGTATCAAAAATATGCACAGAACCCCAAAAGCTATTTCTTGCCATGCTAAACCAAATGGCTAAAAGAAAGACAATATCCATTTATGATATAGTTTGGACATCATTCAGGCATTCCACTACCACCATTTCACTTTAGCTTCAAAGGCTTTACTTGACTACACATCATGGATTTCCACAGAGTTGCACAAATGAACAAGGGGAAGCGGCATGAACCTGTTGACATTGGACACAACATGCAGTGGCGATGGCGAGTGAGGGTGGTGATGGTAGTGTAGATTCTAAGCACGACAGAAGCACCCTTTGCTAGTATGACCAACTCAGCTTTTAGTTGTGAATCACATGTAATTGTTGTTATACATGATCAAAATGTCATTTCCAACGAAAACAGTAGATTACTTGACTAGATTAAAACGCTGGAATCACGAGCGAAAGATCTTCACATGTAATTTAAAATGAATTTATGAGTAGATATGGAATTACCTCAACATGTAATTCCACTTTCATTGATGTTTCAGTTAACAAGACATTGTCGTACAGTCATTACGCTGCAGGATCCAAGTGCATAATCTCTCTAGCGGTGATCCACATGTGCACCACAATCTCCGAACGACGTCATAGAATCGATGGGTGCAAGCACGGTTGAGCCCGATTGCTTGCATTCATGGTTGATCGTAATAGAATTCTTCTCGAGAGATGAAGAACTTTTGATGATCTCTTGTTGGCTTGAGAGAGGAGGGGATGAGAGCACTCTAGATCTCTTGAAAGAGGAGGGGAGGGGAGCACTCTAAATCTCCTCTCTAGGGTGAGAAAGTCTAACTCTATCCGTTGTGCACACCAATTGTGTTTTAGGAAAGAGATAATTAGATATCTATTCTGACAAGTTTAGGGTCGTCAAACCGCACACAAACTCTTTCCCAATCCCATAATTCTTAATTAACCTAATATCCAATAATAATAATATAAATATTATTATTAAACGTTTGACATGTGCAACATATAAAGAATAGAAATAAATGTCATTTAAACCATTTACAATCGGATCATTAAACTCTATCCACTTTCCCTTGTCTACATTTACTGATCCATGAATAATGACTATTTATTTAATAAATAAATATCATTGCATTATTCATCGATAAATATGATAAATATTATATCTATCAAACTTGCAAACAAATATTTATTATTATTATTTAACTCACTTATTCTTTCGAATAACTTGTGATTTAATTATGACTATCAACCAAACCCGAATAAAAAATATTTATTCCAACTTGTTAAATTTAATACTAGAATTTAACTGAGATTGCAGATACACTTAACGTGTGACCCTCTAAGACTATTTTTTAGTGACATTAGGCATAACTCTCTCAAATCAAAGGTTAGCGTTTAACAACACGCCAAATCATCCATAGAGAAAAGAAGTTAACATCACACCAACATTCACCCCCCTGCGAACATTTATCGTGAAATATAATCTTGTTATCACAATTTCACAAATCAAACAGGTTGCATGCCGGTTTCACCAATCTATATGCTCGATATCTCTTTTTTTGACTTTCCAAAAATGAACTCGTTCATCAATCACTATGACCATTGACTTATTTAGGTGGTTCCATTCTCATCAAAGAGCCTGAGATATTAACTTTCGTCAGGAGGCAAAAAGGATAAATCATTTATTGGATTATCCATTAATGTTATATCACTCATGACACATTCAACATATCTTACTTCGCCACGAACATATGTCGTCACAGTTTCAATACAACAAAGTACGCAAGTCATGATATCCATTAATGATAATCTTAAAGTCAAGGATCAATACACACGTCTACATATAAAAAAGTTCAATGTCACATGAAAATGTGGATTTCCTATTGGCGGATATGTTCTCATAACCTCCTAACTTGGAGATTACCAAAGGCAATCATCATGAGAATGTGTCCCAATATCTTATGAGTCTCCTACCCCTGATAGTCTGTATTGTTTTGTGTCCCGTTAGACAATATCATCCGACCATAGAACAAGGTTCAAGAATAATGTCGTGACACCTCTAGTTTGTCATCATAACAGGGAACCGATAGAACCTTTCAGCGCGACATATATTCTGAGAATATTATCACATACAAATATAATGCAGAAGAACAATCATGATGAAATAAGAAAACTTCTTTAATAAGAAAAACATGTAATCGGGTACTAAACCAGCTGGTTATAGGACACCAACTCCAACAAGTAGCTGGCAAGGCGATGGTGATGACGTAGATAGTCAATGGGGTGCCGAACGCAGCAGATAGGGTTTGTAGAGCGGTTGTCAAATTTATTTGACAGTTGCTCAAACTCTTATTAACAATTGCCCTCTTCCATACATGCAAAAACTATATTTTCTAGTAGTGTTTCAGTCAATCACATGACCTAAGGTAACAAAGGATGCCAACATTTGATGTGAAAATAAAACTTATACTAAAAAAATCATCTTCAATTCAGTGGGAATGGTATCATTCAACAGCACGTCGAAATGCATTTATCGGTGCCCTGCATGTGCCTTGAGCCCTCCCCTTCAAACATTTGTGCATACCCCATGCAACTGCTAGACCAAAGGCAACCAAATAGTAAGGAAAAGGGTGGTTTCACAGTTCCATTAAAAGCAATCTAATTCCACCCGCACAGCAAATACCTACTTAAAATAACATATATGATTCAAGTAAAATCATATGATTTCAGAACTTTACACTTCATTTCCAAATCCAATGCACCACATTGTGTGGCATAGACAAATTGCTGGTCCACATAAATCTGAGGTAGTGGAGAAGATTTTGCTCAGCTATACCGAACTGTCTGAAAAATCTGCACAGAACCCAGAAAGCTATTTCTTGCTTTGCAGAGCCAAATGACGAAAAGAAAGCCAAATCCATTCATGAGATAGCTTGGACATCACTCACCATCGCATTCCACTACCACCATTCCACTTTAGCTTCAAAGGCTTTATTCATTTCCACAAAGAATTGCACAGATGATCAAGAACGCTCCAGGTTAACCCATCAGCAACTGCAATGCCCCACTGATTCATCAACACAGAAGAACGATGCAGACCCACAAAACTTGATAAATAGCTGCAACGCTATAAGAAGTCATAAACTTCATCCAATCCATGAGGCGATCCCAACATGTCCTGCAGTTCGAACCCATCAATCCCACTAGAATGCTCAATCGAACCCTCACAAACCTGCTTTGGTGCCTTCATCATCGACTCCACATCATTTTCGTCCTTGTCATCAGCATCATCATCGTCCCCAATCTCCACCACCTTGGCCTCCGGGTCTAATTCTGCAAACGCTGGGACGTGGCCCGGGAACAGGGCTGCGTGCCCCAGCAATTTATCCTTGCGGGAGAAGCAGGTGCCGCAGGAGCAACGCCACCTGGATTCGCCGCACTGCCTCAGATGGCTCCTCAGATCCGCCGGGACAGAAAATTTCTTCCGTTGACAGAGGCCGCACGAGTACACCTTGGGGCAGTGGCTCCTCTTGAAGTGGTTCTTCGCGCAGATCAGCGACTTGAGAGGCCGGAACTTACCGTGCAGTCTGTTCCGTCTGCAGCCCCGGAAGGGGCAGGAGAACCTCGTTGCCGACGGCGCCGTCACGACGGAGCCTCCGCTGCGACCTCCCACCTCCGCCGGCTTCGCTAGGGCTTGGGGCGTCCGGAAACGGTTCCCGTGTGCGCGCATGTGCATCCTCAGATTGGCGTCTCGCTTGAACCCTTTCCCGCAGATGTCGCAGAAGTGCAGGTACTCCGCGAGCAGCTCAATCTCATCGATCTCTACGATCTGGCCGCATTCCATATCGCCAATTGGCTCCCCATCTACCCGCTCCGTTTTCGCCGGCAGTGAGGTCACTGGATCCGAAGGGTCCAAAACCGAGGGCTCCGTTGACTTTTGAGAAAGAGAGGCGGGTGGAGCGCAATCGAGGAGAGCAGCGCCGTTGAAGATGGTGTCCTGGATAGCAGAAACGAGCTCAGACGACACCATCTTCATCCGATCTCGTGAGAGCACGGCCTTCCTGCTCACCGATTCCGAGAGGAACCGTTGCAAGGAATCCATCCTCACGCGGACCGCGGAGAGATTCACGAGAGCCATTCGACGGTCCCCGCAACCGACCGAATCCCGGAAACCAGAGACTTCGACGGGATCTGACATGACGCTGCGATCGATTCACACCGGCATTCCGATCACAGAGAGGAAGCACGGAGACGGCTGGGGACGGGGACAATGCCTCGCGATTTTAATGGATAAGATTATTGAACTTTGAAATGAAATACGTAATATTAAAAATATTATGAATTTTTAAATAATTATTAACTGGAATTAAGGATTTCTTTTAGTCCTTAAAAGTCATTGTCCCCATTTTATACTCACCAGCAAAATTATTTGTAGAAAAATGGGAACAAAAGTAAAAAATATATTATTTACTTGCGTGGATTGGGCACGTGTCACTCTCTCGGCTAGCCCTTTCCCGTCCAATTTTCAGCTCCCCGCTAACCGACTTTCCCTATTCTCACCCCGTCACCGCCTCCGCCTCCGCCTCTCTCCGCCTTCCGGCCTCTTCTCTGCCTCCACCCCGCCTCCCCTTCCTGCATCCGCGTCCCCTCATCCCCACCTCCTCCCCGCCTCACCGCCTCCATTGTTTCTCCCCATCCGTTCTTGGCTCAATTTTTGGCTCCGCCTCGCAAATCATTCGAATCAAGCTCCCTTACAAATCGCTTCCCTCATGGATCGCAGATCGCCTCCCTCCCAGACCCCACAAACGGTAGCCCCCTGATTCTTTCCGGCTCTTGTCCCCAAAAAAACTAAACCGATGGAAGGTATGTATTTCAATATCCCCTAATTTAATATAGATCCGTGACTAATATATTTCTGCGATTTTCAATCCTTAATCTCCTACGCCCAAAGTCATTCGGTAATATTTCAAAACTATTTCATTCCATGTTTGTCATATGTCCACGATGACATGAGTATTTTCTGAGTTGTCCCCTACTGCGTTAAATATTCTCTTCATCCATGATGAAAAACAACCATGATCCAATTCTCTAATCTCCATGCTTATGTGACCCGATAATCATGTGGTTACAGCGACGTTTGAAATCTATAATTCTTTTACCATTAGTGTATTTCATTACCAAACTTTTGATTTTGAATTTTCTACTGTAATTTTCTGTAATCATCCTCCTCTTGCTTCTTCCAGGACTGTCTTTTAACATTTTTTTCATTACTTCGGGGTTGTCTTTGCTAATTTGTTTTCAATGATATTGCAAATTACACATCTCATCATAATAATCTTTGTTTTTCTGAAACCTTCAACTGGCTGTTATGATATCTTGATATATAAGAATGACTTCCATCAATCTTTATCATTACATGTACGGATATTTTGGTCACTTCTACAATATTTTCCCTAGTTTGGATGGAGTGCAAACTTTTTTAGTATTATTTGATTCTGACATGCTATGCCATGTAGGAGTCACACATTATTCAGTTGGTTTTATTAATTAATAAGTATAAATATTTACTTAATTGAAATAATTGCTTAACTTGTGCATTACATATATCATAATATATTCAGTTTTAAAAAAATATTTTCTGTTATAGAAGTTATGACTGTCATAATTTCGTAATGCCTCTTATCATATCATTACAAAGATGTTAGTCAATCATTTCAAATCCAAAGGTGCAAGGAAGCTAGATTATAAAGGTGGTTATCAATGTAGTAAAAAAATTCTTTCAATTATATAGGTTTGTTAATATTTGTTTAATTATATATTTTACAAATGTGGCAACTTATAGTTTACATTTAAATTTAAATTTCAACTATATATTACTTATCTTCTGCTATTAAATTTCTTGTATTTGTAATGGATCAAGTTTTTTGGTTTTGGTAATTACTTTTCGTGTTGAATTTTCTACTTGTGCTTACATACTTATTTGATTCGAAGAGTTAATTGTTAAGACACTTTAGAAGGAGCTGGGTGAATGGCAATGAAATAACACACTGATATAGTAGTCATCGTGCCTTTAATATCATTTTCTTTCCAACTAAATATTTCACTTTCAGGCAATTCAGAAAGACGATACTTTTTTAGGTCATTATGCATTCACAAGAAGTAAAACTACTACTTTGTTTCAGGTATGAAAAGTAAGCTTCCCTTAGCAATTGTATTTCTAATTATCATTGTTTTCTATTCTTTCCCTTATTATATTCATTTTTTATGTATGTAATTCTTATTCTATAATGGAAAGTATGAAAAATGACCATTCCTATGTTAGCTTCTTCTGAAGTAAAATTAGATTGGGAAGTTGGGTTATATATAACTATAATAAGAGGTTCTTCTGACTATCTTTGTTATGTTCTCATAACTGTATGTTTGGTTCTCGCAATTACTTTTCATGTTGAATTTTCTACCTGTGCTTACCTACTCATTTCATTTGAAGAGTTAATTGTTTGACACTTTAGAAGAACTTGGGAAAATGGTACTGAAATAACACTGTTATAGTTGTCTTCAGGACTTTAATAAATTTTTTCCTTTGTATGAGTTTTTTCAACTAAATATTCCTCCTTACATTTTAAAGAGGTAACATTTTTTTAGGCCAATATGCATTCATAAGAAATAAAACTATTTCTACTTGTTTCAAGTATGAAAAGTGAGTTTCTCTTAACAATTATATTTCTAATTGTTGTTTTTATTTTTTGCCCTATTCTCTTCATTTTTTAACATATGTAATTCTTATTCTATAATTTCAAGTATAAAGTTAGATTCTCTTGAGAGTCTTCAATAGAAGAATTAGTTTGTTTGGACACATCGAGAAGCTATAATTAGCTTTTATGAGGTTTGTTTTGATGCTCCTTCCTATTTTATTTTAGAGAGTTGGAATTATATATATTAAACATATACATTCCATATATAGAACATATGTCTGATCTATATATGAATGTAACACACACACATATATATATATATAATGTGTGTATACTTATGAATATATATGTATATGTTCTATATGTTTTGTATGTAAATAAAGAATTTATATGTTCTGTATGTATACAAATATACCGAATATCTATAGTTATAGTAAAATGTGTGAACTCCACTATACTTGTCACCTTCTCCTTTTCAATCCATGATCATCAATCCAGCCTTGATGTCCTTTTTAAGGTGTTTGCAGACTCACGTCACATCCGGGCCTCCACTATACTTGTCACCTTCTCCCCGAAACCCATATTCATATCCCGATGCATCCTGCCATCACAATCATCAACTGCTACCACAACAACTAGGCCTCCCTCCACATATACCACAACAACCCTCTAGGCTCAACCATCCTAGACCAAAGTCACATCCGGGCCTCCCCACCCCATATACCACAACTGCCCTCCCAGATCAGCCATCCTAGGCTCACGTCACATCACAAGTAGCAGGAAAAAAACTTAGCAACCAGACTCTTGGCCCTAAAGCAAGGCATCTGACCTTCACACGCAACGATCTCTCGCAGCTCCAAAGCACAAGGCACTTTGCCTTTATAAGAAAGTAGACAACGCAGGCCCTGCAAAGACATTATCTTTTATAACACAACCAGTTCTTATTCCATCTTGAATTAGCTGATTCATTATTTGTAGGTTCCAACCACGAGCAACCTAACCATCAAGCTAGCACAAGCTGTCAAAAATTAATTAAACAATTAATTTAAATTCCTTTAATTCTTTTACCAATAAAAATTAACATTATTTACACCTTTATTCAATTCCATTAACACATGGAAGATCAATTCATTTAAACATGCTTGCATCATTGATATTCATTAAACATGCCTCTTTAATATTTTATCAAATTAATTATCAATTAATTCTAGTTTTAAATTCTTTACCAATTTCCATCAAGAACAACATGATAATAAAATCAAGGCATAGATATCACATTATCTAGCAAAATAAGAGACAAACTCTTATCACGGTACAAAACAACAACATCACCATGCGATCGATACCGATTCTTTAATCATGTTCAAGTAATTATTAGGTTAATTTCATTGTGATCCAATAGGATAAATTATGCTAGCTCTATGATTGCATGTAAATAAATAGAGAAGAAATGAATCCTCTACCTCAAAAAGGGTGTTAACATTTTTCGCACGAGAACAGACAAATGCTGTAGATCCCAATCGCTTCGGTGGACAAAATCATTGAAGTTAAAAAATGTTAAAATAGCCAATATTTATTAGATAGAGAGTGAAAAGAATAACATGAAATGGTTTTCACACACACATAGAGATTTAGTGGAATGGTTGACTTCTGAATTCCTTTCTCAATTTGGTATCATGAATCTCTTTGAATTTCATTGTGATATGATTTATGAGACATCTTTTTCCATTTTCACTAAGAAGAACTCCTTGGTGTGGTTTATGCAATGATCACATTACTTTAATGAATTAAAATTTCTTCAAATGTTAAATCTTAATGATGTTGGTAATATCTACATTCATAATTTATAAAAATGTAACTTTGCTTAGTAGTGAAAATGTCTAGGTGTGTGGGTGTGATCACACCGCGGTTCACTGTTTCATTTGCACCCTTACACCACTGTGCTAAACTTATTTTGTATTGTAAATTTCAAATATAATAACAAATTGCACTTCATGTTTGATTAATTTATTTTTGTGTTTATCACTATTAAAATGAGAAATTATACTTGTTTTGATATTTTCATTGAATGTGGAGGTGATTTGGAGGCCCTGAAGATGATATAGAAGAAAAATGGGCCAAACTGCATGACATCCCATGGAGTCCACTGTTTTGGGCATTACGAGATTTATGTGCATCCAAATGGGCCGAAACTTTGTGTTATGATCCAAAACATCATTTTATACAACCCATCACAAGGAAATGAAGCCCAATTAGTCCATCTGATGGCCCATCCGAACCATTCTATCGAGGGGACATAATCTACCCAAATTCAAAAGTTTGGTTTGGTATTTTGACCATATCTCCCAATCCAGATGTCCAATGATTGCCAACTTTGACATGGAGATATTAAAGAGGCCTTCCAACAACTCTTATGTTTTGGTCAAGTCGTGATATGACTTTATACTATTCCAAAAATGAGACACAAGTGGTATCTCAAAAACAGGGTGCTCAAAACCATGTTTCATTTTGGCTATAAAAATGCACCATGAGCACCTCATTTGGGAGTTCGACCAAGATAGTAAAGTGCTACCAAATTGAAGTTCTGTAGGAGTCCTTTCATCCCCTTGGAGGTTCTGGAGCTCCCTATCCTCATAGGGAGAGCTAAAATGAAGAAGGAGATGCACCCGAGCTTCCTCCTCCTCTCGATGTCGGGCTAAACGGTGGACGTTCATTTTGAGAGAGCTACACACATGTAAAGGGAGTTCCGACGCATATATTAGCTACTGGTTTGGAGTAATTTGAGTGTTTAAACATTTCATTCTATGTACCTTATAAGATTTTATTAAAAATACACATTAAAAGCTACTAAAGATCATTGATAGACGACCTAGGGTCTTCCCTATATTATAAATAAATCTTAAAATCTTAATCAATTTGACGTGTCACGACAACGCGGTCAATAGGGAGTGTCCTGGGGCTGTCCTTTACTACCCCATATACTCTCTGCTGATCCTAAACTTGAGAAACCAGCTGCTGTGGCCTCAGTTGGAACCACCTCAATGGATGAGCCTAAAGTGGAAGAATTGGCACACACAGATTGCTCAGAAAGGTTGGGCACCCTCGCTGTTGATGACCTTAGCCTCCACAAGAAAAACATATGTATGATCCCTTGACATAGGCCTAAAAGTTGTTTCCCCCAGAAAAACGAGACATTGAGGGTTGGGACCTACCTCTGATTAATCAAAAAATCTTATGTACTAACAACTATGATCCCCAAACCACAACTCTGCTTCATGAGGAATCTTGAAAACTCCCATCTCGTGATGATCTGGTTCTGGCTAACGTCCTCTTGATGACCTCTGCTCTCACCAGCACCTCGAGATATGTATTCAGCATAAACGTGTTGACTTGACATTGGATCTCTGGACATAAAGCCTCCTCGAAATTCCTTACCCTGAACTCCTTATCTAGCAACAAGTTCGAAGCATATTGCATAAGGTTCCTAAAACAGATCCCAAACTCTCGCACACTAGAGATCCCCTGTTGAAAGGTAAGAAGTTCTTGGAGATTGGACGCCTTCACGGTCAAAAAAAGTAACCTAACTCTAAACTGGTCTCAAAACTCCTCCCAAGTGACTGCCAACTCCTTGTGATCTTTGAGGAACAAGAACCACCACTGCCTTGATGCCTCACGTAGCATTGTCACAACCAATGATACCCAGTGCTCCTTATGAGCACGAATCGAACTGAAGGCTATATCAACATCCTCCAACCAGTCACTCCTAGACCTAGAATATGGAAGACCTCATCATTAATTAATTATTTTCTTTTATTCATTTTAGGTTAAACAATCCTAAGGTCTACCCATTCAAACACAGGCTTAAAGAAGAATGACGCATGATCCTTTTCTAGGTCTCTACCCTGGAACTGGTATCACCTCGCTTAGTAGCCATTGTAAGCTTAAAGGTCCGTGCATCAGATCACAATGGGTCCCTAAATATCCATGTATAATCCAGTCACTCATGTTTACCGTGCTTGCTAAACTTAGCTGACACCGTTTCCTTACCATCCCATACAACCTCACATGTGCCTAACTCCAAACTCCATCCTATCCCTCAGCCTGGATTTGATACCACTCTTTCACGATCCTCTCCCCACAAGGTGCACCCCTCCTGGGTCGACAATGGGAGAAGAGAGATAGTGAAACCCGAGTCCCAGCTCCAGTAGGCCCCGAGTTGATGACTAGCACTCAGGGTATAATAAACACGCAGATGAGAGACATTACCCTCTAAGATAACATATACGAAAGAGAGATAACACACACACCAACCAACTTCTCCTTAGACTCCAATTTAAACGAAAACTCAAGTTCACATATGTAATGGCATGTAATAACTACTGTAACTGAAAGGAAAATTGCAAGTACTAAAAGAAAAGGGTAAAGGCGGAGACCACTAAGCCCAAACAACTCCTGCTAAACCCCAAGCTACTAGTAACTAGCCCATTATCCAACCTGCTCCTACTGACATGAAAAATAGTTTATATATACGTAGGGTGAGTATAACAGTATACTTAGTAGGATCCTCTCCAGACCCTCTCATGCAAAAGTTAAAGAATGCTTGCTAAATCATAGTGTACAACAAGTGAAACTAAATCATCAACTAAATAGGTATACTAAGTTCTCAGCCTCACCGTGGCTACTCTCACCAAGTATCGCATATAAGAGCATATAATATAATAAAGAATATCAAGGGTACCCCGCTACCTTTTCCTCGATGGTTTTCCGCTCTGCCTTAACATCACACGTCCTAAGTATCTATCTCCAAAATGTCTAGCCCGTAGACGCCTGGGCGAAGCACCATAATATATACCTCCTGGAACACACCATCATATCCACATAACGAAAAGTAACTGGGTAGTTTTCAGGAGCCACCACATCCCGTATAACATGTATCATACATTAGGTATTATACCACAAGTCATCATAACTCATACACAAGGATCCTCAAACCATCACAACCTATACATATTATACCTATAGTAGTCCTTAAGAAACTATATCCAGAATACATGTGTGTGAAATAACCATAAGCCATTACAGACCTACCTCTACACACATATATGGGGAAAAATAACCATCGTTCATACTAGCACAAGTAACTACTAAGAGAAGAGAGCGGGGTCCAAAGGGGGTAGTCAGCCATCCATCCTCCCACCAGGATCTCGGGGAAAACAACCCCTAGGGCTCGGAATCCCTAGGGTGTCAGTTTCCCTAAACGACGGAGTAGATTAGTGTATGAAAACACAAAATGTACATGATATAATATAGCTCACAACCACACTGTGGGAATAACCTAGTTGCAAACTCAATTGCAGCTGATGTCTCTTAGACTTTCGACTGCCACTGCTAAGACCAAATATCCTATAAGCACACAACCATTTAAAGTGCTATGTTAAATTAGTTTCTTCCTTTTCATCATTTTCACTTTACGTTAATTAATTCATTAATAATTAATTAACCATTAACATTTTCCACATTACATTTCATTACCATTGCAACAAAGTTCCATGCCTTCCAGGCATAAGAACATTGAGTTTATGGCTTCTTAGAATTTTAGTCTCAACATTGCATCCCAACAATCTCCAACCCCATGGGTTAAATATTTATTCATTTATTAACAAAATTAATTTCCATATTACCAGGTACTCTAGGAAAACATCCTAAGCTACCAAACAAGGTATATGACCAAGAACATCCATCTGCTGCAAGCAGTGGGGAAAGAAAAACAGATAAACAAATAACTTGTCCTTCATCCAATCAAAAAATTCAAACAAGAATCCAACTTTCATATCAATGGGTAAGCCCGACTTCAACCCATTATTTAATCCCTGATGTCCTCCCTGACACCCATATGCATATTCTAATGCATCCTTCCATCTCAAGCGTCAACTGTTGCCACAACAACTGGGCCTCCCCACCCTATATACAACAACGACCCTCTAGGCTCATCCATCCCAAGTTCACATCAAATTTGGGCCTCCCCACCCCATATACTACAACACACCTCTAGGCTCATCCATCCCAAGCTCACGTTGTATCACAAGTAGTAGAAAACAAACATATAAACTTAGCTCTTGGCCCTAAAGCAAGACATGTGGCCTTCACACGCAACGAGCTCTCATGTCTCCAAAGCACATAGAACTTGGCCTTTACAAGAAAGCGGGAAACTCAGGACCTATAATGGAATTATCTTTTATCACATAACCAGTTCTTATTCTATATTGAATTAACCAATTCATTATTTATAGGTTCCAACTGTAGGCAACCTAACCATCAAGCTAGCACAAGCTATCACAAATTAATTAAAAATTTAATTTAACATGCCTTTAATTCTTTTACCAACAAGCATCAACACAATTTACACCTTTATTCAAATCCATAAACACATGGAAGATCAATTCATTTAAAATTTCTTACATAATTAGGATTACAACATGTCAGATTCATTAAACATGCCTTTTTAATCTTTTAGCCAATTAATTATCAATTAATTCCAACTTTACATTATTTACCAATTTACATCAAGGACTACATGCTAATCTAATGACAATATAAATCACACTATCTAGAAAAACAAGAGGCATACCATTATCATGGTACAAAAAAAAACATCGTCATGTGATCAATATCAATTCTTTAATCCATTTCAAGTAATTATTAGGTTAATTTCATTGTGATCTAAGGGGATAAATCATGCTAGCACTAAGATTGCATGTAAATAAATAGAGAATCAATGAATCCTCTACCTCAAAAAGGGTTTCAATGTTCTTCACATGAGAATGAACCAATGCTGCAGATCTCGATCGCCTCTCCCACAAGAACTGCATCCACTCGAGAAGTCGTGCCAATAAACAACCAACAAAAACCCATTAGAAACATGGAGATCAAGAACTATCACATGGAAAACAGGATTGAGAGGAAACATATCAAAGAATCCATATGAACGGAGGTAGAATATAACTTGGATTGAAGACAGATCGCTACAGATCGAAGGAGGGAAGCTAGAGATTGATCCTTAACAAAGGAATCCCCAAAACGTCGAAGTGGGGGGTGCTGAGTTGCCTGGAATTAGGATAGAGGTGCTACAGCCGTAGGGTTTGAAAAACCTGAGTGGATGAAAACATTTAAAACATAAAACATTGGGGATTTATATGATGTGTAATCCCATTTCACAATGTAATCATTAGGGTTCAATTTCCATCAAAAAACGCACCAACTTTTTTTTTAAACCCTGATTTATTACATGTCGTGAAATCCACTTTTACATCGTGTAAATTTACAGTGTAAAATCTATTTACTTGCATCTTTTAGCAGCCGAGTCCCTCTGGACTTCCTCCAAGTCTCCTCCGAGAACCTTAGTCTTCCAAAACACGCAAAGGGTCGATCTACATGGATCCGAGCCCTTACAACTGCCAAAATCACAAACCACCAAACTCCACTAAGCATCATTATACATCAACTCTAAACAAGCCACACCTGCTCTATATCCATCAAGACCGTATCTGAACCACACGATGTCCGCACAAATGAAACACGTGTGGACACAATGTTTGTGCAATGGTGAGTATAAACATACCTAGTAGGATGCCCAAAAACCATAAGGAAAGACAAAACAATAGGTCAACTAAAACTTTAGAATAAGAGAGGGAACCTAAGAATGTAACTAATACTATAAGTCTCTAGGAAATAGAAAATTCCCTATCATCTCATCCCAATTACACGAAGGATATTTTCTCAAAAGAAAATAGGGATGCTTGGAGAAAATGAAAAACTCACCAAGTACGATGTCAATAACCCAACTGTAAGTCATGACTCAAAGGCATCCACAAGGTGAATAAGGCATCATAAAACCTAAAACATATGCACAATCTATCCTTTCCATGGTACCTCCCTAAACCATATCAGGGGACTCGCTTTTCACAGTAGTATGCATGTTAGTCAAGGGAGTATCACACCAAAATATCCACAACCAACTATTGCATCATTGCTCTAGAAGACACATTGGGGAAACCCACACCTCATCCAAAATTGTTTTTGGGAAAGGTATTACTGACCCCTACTATCATAACTATCCATATATATGTGGAAACCCACACATTTCATAGAAAATGTAATGGGAGACTCACACTATATCAAAGTATATGAGTAGATCAAGGGAGTACTGAACCCTGATGGAGGACCCTAAGAGAGTAACTAACTCTAAAAATAGAGTACCCACACTCTAAGAAATCCAAGAATTCAAGCACCCAGCTAAAACAAAACCATATGACATCCCAGAGTACATAATAGGGGACCCACACCTCATAGAGGATAACATGTTGTTCAATGGAATACTGAACCCAGATGGATGACACACACCTTATTGAGAAGTACACACTAGATAAGGGACTATAGAATTCCAGGGATAGAGGAACCACGTCATGAGTATATTGGGGAGAAATAGACTCTATCAGTTGTGTGCGAGGGACTCACACCTTGTTTGGGACCAAGAGATTACCGACCCCATGCCAGATTTGTAGGATACACGCCCCAAGTATATGGGGGAGTACTGGCTTCTGGAAGAATACAGGGGACCCATGAACTTTCACTCACATGATACCAAGGAAGTAATTGTCCCTATTCCCACTTCTGTTTTCTTACTCGAATCCAATCATTATCCATACAAGCTAAGAACACCAATCTACCTAAATCACCTTTCGTCTCACCTCTGATGCTAGAGAGGGATTTACCATTGCATTATATGTTGAAAAAATGCTAAGGTTAGGATATATCATCATAATAATCTAATATATATATATATATGAAAAGATACATAAATTCCTACAAAGGCATCATGCCAGGTCATTCTCTTTAGGTATCAACACAATCATGATGTGAGCTATACCTCTACATTGCAATTATGGACCTGCTGATTTCACATCGTAATAGAAAGTCCTCACACCATAGTTTGAGGCTGCTACCGTATTCTCATCACTGCAATCTACATGTTCACACTATAATCGCATCCTTCATGTCGCAACCTAAGATCGTAGTTATCTTCACCAAGCCACACCCACTCCTTTCACACCACATTTATCCCCTCTAATTCACAACCTAAATCATCACACTATGGATTACCTCACATAGGACTAACCTAGGATATGTGGCCTCCATCTAATATTATCTAGTCTTACACACCACTGGAAAAGGGGTGGTCATGATGCAACATTTAGTGTTGTGTGGCGATCCTATTGAGGTTAAGGGAGATACATGAGATCCCTTCATCGTGGTGTGGAAAGAATTTTCACATAGCAATAAGAAACCCTAGAGCACTGTCTCACTGATCTCATCATTTCCACCCCGCATTATCTGTTTTGTTCCATGTCTCCACTATTGAAAACCAACACCATAACCCATCATCACAATGAACAATGACTTCTTCTCGATTGAACCATGATTAGAAGAATGGATTCGATAGAAAGATTTGAAAATGCCATATCAAATACGGGAAAAACAAAAAACAAGTATTCACTACAAAATGGAAATTATCACAATGATCAATAGGGCTCTGTAGCAAAGATATCATAAAGAAAATGATAGACAACAACCTGCAAATTCATAATCTAAATCATGCGATAATGAAACATGAGATGAGCAAAGAGTCCTACCTCAGGTCTTTTTTGTCGACGTCATTTGAATTCATACTATGGATGTGCCAAGGGATCACCATAAGATCATCACTAGTTGAAGGATCCTCCAAGATGTCTAGGGATCTAGAAGACACTACCCAAAGTTGGGAAGTTGAGGGTAGAAAAGGAAAATGT
Organism: Viscum album; assembly: GCA_963277665.1. Classification (NCBI taxonomy): domain Eukaryota; kingdom Viridiplantae; phylum Streptophyta; class Magnoliopsida; order Santalales; family Viscaceae; genus Viscum; species Viscum album. Next base: position 1,343,554,586 of record OY728148.1, on the reverse strand, counting down.
AAGAGAGGGAGGGTTTAACCACTATTTATAAAGAAACTCGAGACTAGACCCTTCATAAAATTACTCCCTCATGTCATGCTATAATGCCTAAAGGCTAGGACAAAAACCATGCTGCAATAGGTTCCATTATTCTCTAAAGTCCCTTGGTAAATTTGAGATCTAAAAACCACGATGCGAGCAATTCCCTTCTTAACTCCCTAGAAAACTCAGTCAACTCTCCTATCTCTACGCAGTACAAACCCCATTGCAGTGCGATGAAGGGTGCCATGATGCAATTTATTCTACATCAGATTAACCATAAAGTTATGTCTATAGAACACCACCCACCATCAAAATTCAACACCTCCCACATAAGATTAATTTGAAGGCGACACAACTCTCCATATTGCAAGCCAACACACCATAACATAAAGGAAACGATCATGATGGAAAATAGAATGAGAAACCATAATAAGAATCATCACAAAAATTTATAAAGATTTATAGGGAAAAATTATAGGTTATTTCACCCTCCCCACATTTAAGGATTTTCATCCTTGAAAAGAAAGAATCCCTAAAAAAAGTGAGGAATCCAAGTCCGCATCTGACTCTCGCATTCCCATGCGGTTTCCTGAAGGTTCCCATGCCACCACACCACATTCACAATAGATCACTCCCTACTAATCCTAGATTTCCATCCAGTACTATGAGAAAGTAGAATAGTCCTTAATGTCCAACTTAACCTAGTCGATGACGTGAGATAGGTCATGCATGTACCTCCTCACTCACAAAATGTAAAATATGTTGTGCATTCGGTTTAACTATGAGGGCAATGCTAGGTGATAAGAAACCTCACCCACCTTGTAAAGAATCTAAAATGGACTGATTTACATAGGGTATAGATTTCTTCCCTAACCAAACCTCTATAAACCACATCGAACTCAATTATAGGGCACACCATGATGATTTCACACTGACCCCAAAAGAGCTATATGGTAGTATGCTCTTAGGGTTAGTGTCATCTTTTCATCATCTCCCGCCACAAAGGTATACATGATGATGTTTCTATATCAAGTCGTAAGGACAACCAAACCCTTAATCTCAAATATTTTCTCATATATCAGTTAGAACTTCACATCCACATCTTATTCTCCCAATGAGATCATGAAAATCATTGAAAACAACTTGGCTGTGTTATCATCTATCCCTTGTGGAAGCTATTAAAATCCATATCAATAAACTACACCAGCCTCCTCTAACCACCCAGTATCTCACCACTACCTATTGGTGGACCAATCCATCATAATCCAAAGAGGAAAGTACTTACCATTTAAATTAACCTGACCCGTCAGCTCTAAATCACAAGATAAGACTCACCAAGGATTGAGTGACCAAAAAACAAAGCCTTCGAATAAATTCTCCTCATCCACTACTTAAAAAGAGTTTTTATATGATGGGAGAATCTACAAAGATTTGTTAGACATGCCAAGAAGGGATTTATGCCCCACTAGGGTAGTCCTTTCTCAAGGTTACTGATCAAGACATTTAATATAAACTCAATGGGAAACCACTATATGCTTGGAGAGGTGGGTGATGTGCTCACTAACTTTTAGAAAACCCTTTAGGTACATTGTCTATGAACATTTGATAGTGTGAGACTACTAAATTGAGATCATCACCATGATCTCACTCACATAAAGAAATGGTGTGATGCCACCACTATTGATCAAAGGTGGAAAATGTATCCCTCCTCAAAGTCGAATCAACTACTTTGCGAGTAGCTATTCAAGAACCTCACCAATCAATTGAACATAGAATTACCACCAATGGAATCATACACCACACCACTATTGTGCCACTTTGATATCATAAACAGTCACTATAATGGCCCATATATTTGGGAGTGGTGATTCAAGTTGTTTTTTTATATTTCACGTGAACTTCGACCTTGTCGAGTTGTCAGGGGTGTTGGTGTAGTTTGGGGATTGAGTTTAGGGAGTTTTTTTAAGCTTGGGGCTGTATTTATGTTGCATTGCAATGAATTTTTACTTTTATTTGATTTTTTTTAATGTTTGGAAAGGATAAAATGAAATATGAAGTTTATTTTGGGATTTTTGGAGTTGTAGTGAATTTATGGAAAAATAGGAAAACTCCCCATATGTAAGGGTTCCTTGATGTGTATGTGTAAGGGTTTGCTTAGGCTAAAAAATTTATTAAAGTCATTACTAAGGGTCACCATCTGTAAAGGTCACCAGATATGGGTCAAAAATTTTTCTAGGTGTTGGAGTCTATTACCCTGTAGTACATATGGATAAACAACTCAATACATAAGGGTTTCCCAATGATGTAAAATTCAGTTTAGTGTTGAGCTACCCTATGAAACATAAGGGTATAATGCATAAGAGTTATTAGTGTTGGTCAAAAAATAGTCAACTGTTTTATATGTAATATTACTATGACTACGTAAGGGTTCTTGGGTTATGAAATTTGAAAAGGCACTAGGCTTTCCTTGCAATACATAAGGGTAAAATCTCTGATACATAAAGGTTATATGAAAACTAACATTTAGAAAAATGGTAAATTATGAGATGTGTAAGGGTCAATGGGTGATATATAAGTATCAGAAAATGACAAAGGCAATACATAGGGGTTGGTTTGGTCCTTACGTAAGGGTTAATGTAATTTCTAAAGTTTGTCAAAAATTGAGTGTGATAGTCATTTTCCAGATTTTTTTAAATGATTAATTAATTGATTTAATTAAGTATAAAATGAGGATTTAGCCCATTTGACCAAAACATAGTGGATACACCCTAGATATATATATATATATATATATATATATATATATATCTCATTATCATCTTCATCTCCAAGTGAGAGATATTTATCCATTTTTTTCCATTATTCATGTCATTTATTATAGTGGGTAGCTATGGGTGAGGATAGTTTCCCCTAGGTGACTATTATTATTTTTCTCATACTTTCTCTATTTTCTTTTGATTGTGTGCTAAATCAGGTATTTTTTCAAATTACCTTATTTATTCTAATTGGAACAAGATCAATCAGAGTTTCTCAATGAGCGAAGTCCTGCTAACTCCAGGAATGTGGTGCCTAGATATTTTCTATGCAATACGTATATTTATGCATTCTGTGATAATCGAGCATGGGTAGGGTTGGACCAAGAATAAAACCATTTGCAATTTTTGTTGTTCATATGAGATACTTGGGGATAGAATCATGTGGTAAATGATGGATTTTTCTTAATAAGTAATGGATTTCTTGGTTATATGGTCCCACAACATGATACACATGATGTAGCAGGTTGTTAATGATGTTTTGTGGGATGTGATGGATAATGTAGTCTCTTGGGAACATGATGGATATAACACGTGTGATTGTGGGTGACGTTAATCACCATAAATGGGTGGTGAAAAAGGTTTTCTAGTATGATATGTATGGTGTTGATCATTGCCGTGATAACGGTTCAACAGTATGATGTAGATGGTGTTTACCTTTCCATGGGTGCTGATGGAGGTTCATCGAGTTATGGTTTTTAGATGATGTTGATGTCTCTCACCACCGGGATCATGGTTGTTGGGATTGTGTGAACATAGGAAAAGGCCCATGAGATGGTTTTGACCACTAATTTCTTGGTGGTATTCTCCTTAGTAAAGTGACACAGAGTGAATGATAGAAAGTGTAATTCCTTAGTTCCTAAAAACCTTTCCTTCATGTTTTCTCTAGGTTTTTAGGTGTTAAGGGGGGGGGGGGGTGTATGGGGTCTTTTTCCCCCAAAATTCTCAAGTTGACCTCACGGTCGTAGGTGTGTCACACGATCGCCGATAGACTCACAGTTGCGGGAGAGTCTCACATTCATGGTTGGCCTCATGATCACATATGGGATCATGGTCATAGTTGACCTCACAATCACAGGTGGACTAATGGTCATAGTTGGCATCATGGTCGCAGTGGGACTCATGGTCACAATTGGCCTCATGGTCACAGTTTGGCCTCATGATCGTAGAATCCCTTCTCATGGTCATAGGTGAGTCTCACGATCACTGTTGGCCTCACAGTTATAGATGGACTCATGGTCGCAACTGACCTTACATTCACTGGTGGGCTCATAATCACAGTTGGCCTCATATTTGTTGTTTCCCTCATGGTCACACAATCCCTTCTCATGGATAAACCCTTCTCTGGCCAGCGAGGTGGTAGGAGGGCCTGGCGTTTGATGGAGAAGCAACTCTCAAAGCTGGCTCCAGATCTGTGGATGCGGTGGTCTTTCTGGTCCTGTGACGGTGAAAGGCGAGTGCGACGGGCATTCGAACAAGGAGGAGATCGCTGGTTTTTCTGGCTCTATGACGGGTTATGGTGGATGCGGAGGGCGAGGATGCATGTTCGTTTTTTCGGGTTCCTTAGCTTTGTTCTTAGGTCTTGTTGCTGATGAATGTTTGGTCAATTTGTGCTGCGCTCTTTTTGAGATGTTGTTCTGTGGACTTTTGAGTTGTGGATGGCTCGGTTTCGGTTGTGTTTTTGGCTGCTTTTGGATACCAGAAGTTGACTGGTTAGGAGGAGATGGTCGATGGATTCTGAGTTGTTGGGTTATGTTTGCTGCTAGCTGCTGGTTTTGCCGTGAGTCACTGTTGATGCTGGTTGACGGTCTTGATGCGGGATGGGGGGTGCTGTATGGTCTTGCTGCACAATTTTTGAGCAGCTGAAGGGGCCGTCTGGTTTTGGGTCTGAACAAGGAGGCTTGGGTGCTGCGAATTGGTTCTGTGCGTGGGTGCTGGTGGTCATGGGTGGATGAAAATGATGCTGGATGTGGAATGCTGGAAGTTTACTTGCAATGAGGTGTTGCTTGGCTTGATGTGGTTGAAGGGGGTGGTGGCTGGCTTGGTTTGGACTCTCTGTTGGTACTGGATGATGATGGTGATGCTTATGCTTTTGGTGTTGGTGGATGTGTGTTGCTGGTGGTGAACTTGCTTGGAAAGAACGCGCTGGATGCTGGAAATTGTGATGCTGGATGCTGGTTGCTGCTGAGCTAGGAGGTGCTGAAGCTGCGGTTTATGGTCATGCTGTTGGTGGATGTCGATTGCTGTTTGAGTTTGGATGCTGGTCATTGGTTAGTTGTGAGCCGCTGGATGCTGGTTGATGCTGGATGATGGTGGTGGCTTCTTGACTTTGTGTGTTTTTTCTTTTTTCGTTTTTGATTTTTCTTTTTTTGGGGTCTTTTGCGTGTTGGTCTGTAAAGGGTTTTTGGGTGTGGGTCGTTTGACCCCTCCCCTCCCTTGTCTACCGTGTCTCTTTTTTCTTTCTAATAAATTTGGGGGGCCAGGAATAGCCCAAACCTCGCATCTTACTTGCCCAGTTTTTCCAGAAATGTGTCAAAAACGTTTTTATCAGAAATATTGAATTAAAGGAAAAATAAATGCTTTGAATCATTTTTTTGAGATTAAATCTATAAATTTAATTCCTAAAATCTATGATTTTAAAAAGGGTTGCACCATGTGTTTTGAATGAGGTTGAATAATATGAAAATTAAACCTTTTAATCATTGGGAAAACCATACATTGCTTCTTAAAGGCATGGGACCTTTCCCATTTGAGTATTTTTTTTGTTTTCTTTCAATCTGGAAGAACTGGTATCTTGTTAGTGAATGAGTCCTTTGTATCCACAGGGATCCACCATGTTCATGTTATGGGTGTGTTCAACAGTTTGGTTCACACTTTTTTTCTATAGTAGGAAGTCACGTTTGAGGTAGGAGCTTGTTTCTCCTTGGTTTTCTTTATTTTATGAAAAACTAAAGTCCTTATCTTTGGGACATATAGGTGGTTACATAATCATCTTCCCTTTCCCCTGTTTTTGGTGTAGTGAGTTCGGGAGATTCCTTTCAAGGTAGGGGATCCATTACTTCTCCTTGTTTTTAAAGTGAAATAATAAAGTTATCATGATTTATCTCATTGGGTAATTGTGGAATTAACCTTAATAAATATTAAACCAAATTAAAGAAATAATTGGTTTTCCAGTTGTAGAAATCAAACGTGTTTATGTTGTAATAATTGTTTGCCTCTTGATTTTATTGATGGTATGCTATATATTTTTATTCTATGGTTTAACATGTTATTATTCTTGGAAATTGATAAAGAATGTAATGCTCATAATGCTTGTTGGCTAAATAATAAAGAGTCTTTTTAACTATAATCGTTCTTCCTCATGTTGATAGAAATGAGAAGTTATGATTGATGCTTGTTTAAATAATTTCATGGATTTTTTTTATCTATTTCCTTAGTTTATTTGTGGTTGTAAAATCAGTTAATTCATGACCGTAACAAATGGTTTTTTGTTAAAGAATTTTTTTTGGGGTGAGTGAGCATGCTTTCTTATGAAGAATGGATGCCTTGGTTTTAGGGTCTAGTTTCTTGGTTAACTCTTTTTTGTTTGCTTGCTACCTTACATAATTTCTATGGATATGGAGCCTTAATATGTGATATGATGTGATCTTGAGATGGATGATGGTTTGATGATAATGGGCAGGAATGCCCATGTTTATGGAATTAGATGGCCCTTGTGGTTGCAGGATGCATGGTGATATTCATGGTGGCGTCGGGGATGACACAGAGATTGATGGAATGGGTTGAAGCTGAGCTTTCATGTTGTTATTATTCCGAAATGTGAGATGATTTCTTATTAATCAATATTTTATTTGAAGGATTTATTCCTTGGTTTCTTATTTTATATGTTTTCATCGATAATGTGAAAATTTTAATTATTTTAAAACCTATAAACTACTAATAATGCAATAAGTACAAGTATCATATCCACAAAGAAGACACTATAAATTGTGAAACCTAAAAAAACAACAAACAAAATAAAAAACTGAAATCAGAGGAAAAGATTTCGGGTTGGTGGATGAAAAAAAGTATAAATGGGAGAGAGAGAGAGAGAGACTAGAAGAAGAATAATTTAGGGGAATTAGACTACCCTAAATTGATTTAAAATGATTTTCTTTGCTTGATTTCAATAAACACATTTGTTTTAGTTACATAAATGAAGGTGTTTAGAATCATCTAACTATCATTAAAGTGTTCTACAATATGCTTTGAACTCTCTTAAAAATTATTGGTAAACCAAAATTTAGAAAGAAATATGTTTATTGATAGAAAATAGAGACATCATCCTTTTCCAATTTTCGGTACTTAAAATGATGCTAAATGGTGAAAAGATCTCCTATCATCACCTATGGGTACTTGGAATAGCGTAAAATTGATGCTCATGAAGAACCAAAAGAACAACTGTACAAAAATTCATTCACAATTATGTAATTGAATTTAACAGATATAAAAAATATCAATTCAATCTAATCTGAAACCCTCGATAAAATTAAGAATTTATGTTTTCAGAAATAGAAATGAAATTATATTCAATAAAGTACATCTCTATCATAAATAAAAGAAAACGAGGAAGAGAAAGGAAGCTTCTTTTTTAAGGTCATATTCTTTCTCCTTGCTCCAACTTCTCAAATTCTTGCATCGAGAGTGTTCCTGCTTCTACTTTAACTCTCGCTCCGGAATCTGTTCTCCAAAATCTTCTCACATGCCCATGTTTGATATTCTATTTTATTCCCTCCAACTGATCACCAAAATAAAACACTTCAGTAATGATATCTTCCAAGGGAAATAAGAGGGTATATTTAATTGGTTTAACTTGTTTAGATGTTAAAAAACCATTGGAAAAGTCATTAAACAAAAAAAAATTCCAATGAAATGTAGAAATAGTTTGATCATCCAAAGAAAATCCAACTTCTTGAATTTTATTGGGATTATATTCTTGATAGCCCTCAAATTCTTCATAATTAGGGGCATAAATGTCTAAGTTTTGACAAAAAGACTCAAGACACTAGTGCAGAAAACGTTATTTACGTCGGTTATTTTTCATTTTTTACGTCGGTTTTTAGCCGACGTTAATACGGACGACGTTATAAATAACATTTTTTACGTCGGTTATTTAAAAACCGACGTAACAAACATAACATTGCGGTGTTTATCACGTTGGTTAATTAATAACCGACGTGAAAAAACCGGGGGGGGGGGGTATCACGTCGGTTATATAATAACCGACATTATAAACACGTGCGGGGGAGTTCATCACATCGGTTATTAAATAACCGATGTGATTAACTCCTGGGCGATGGTTTATCACGTCAGTTATATAATAACCGACGTGCTAAACCAGTCCGGGGGGGGGTTATCACATCAGTTAATAAATAACTGACGTGATAAATCATTTCCCAGGTCCTTTATCACGTTGGTTATTAAATAACCGACGTGATAAACCATGCCACAGGTGTTTATCATGTCGGTTATTAAAAAACCGACGTGATAAACCCTTCCCGATTTCTTTATCACGTCGGTTATAAAATAACTGACGTGGAAGACAAATTTTTTTAAAAAAAATCGACTGCAGCCCTCTGCTCTCCCCCATAATCAACCAGAAACCAAATCAATAATTCGTACCACAAAAACAGAATGAGATCAAAACATGAACTAAAACAAATTTAAGCATTTACATTGATAACATATAAAACTTACCCCACTTGACAGCCCCCACCCTCATGTATACCCCATGGACAGCCCTCCCCCACCCCATTGGAGCCCCCACCACACCCCTGGAGTGCCCCCCAACCCCCTGGATAGCCCCAAACACCCCTCGACAACCCCCCCCACCCTCCTGAACAGCACCCCCTCACCCCACTTGACAGCCCCCACCCCATTGGAGCCCCCACCACACCCCTGGACTGCCCCCCAACCCCCTGGACAGCCCCAAAAACCCCTCGACAACCCCCCCACCCTCCTGAACAACACCCCCTCACCCCCTCACCCCACTTGACAGCCCCCACCACACCCCTGGACTGCCCCCGACCCCCTGGACAGCTCCAAACACCCCGGGACAACCCCCCACCCTCATGTATACCCCCCTAAACCCTGGACAACCCTCCCCCACCCCATTGGAGCCCCCCTACACCCCTGGACTGCCCCCACCCTCCTGAACAGCACCTCCTCACCCCCTCACCCCCACTTGACAGCCCCCACCCCATTGGAGCCCCCACCACACCCCTGGACTGCCCCCCGACCCCCTGGACAACCCCAAACACCCCTCGACAACCCCCCACCCTTCTAAACAGCACCCCCACCCCCACCCCACTTGACAGCCCCCCCACACCCCTGGACTGCCCCCCGACCCCCTGGACAGCTCCAAACACCCCGAGACAACCCCCCACCCTCATGTATACCCCCCACACCCTGGACAACCCTCCCCCACCACACCTCCGGATTGCCCCCCGACCCCCTGGACATCCCCGAACACCCCTGGACAACCCCCCCACCCTCATGTATACCCCCACCCCCTTGACAACACTTCCACACCCCTGGACAGCCCTCCCACACCCCTGGACAGCCCCCCACCCCACCAGACAGCCCTCGCAAACCCCTGGACACCCCCCAACCCCATTGAACACCCCCACACCCTTGGAACCCCTCCCCCCAGACCAGAATCCATACCAGAAAAAACCATCATAAGTAGACCAAAACAAGAAGTAGAGCAAAATTAAACATTCACATATATAACATTCAAAACATACACTGTCAACTTCAAAAAAAAAACTAAATCCAACCTAAACGTCTACCAAATACACAATTACAACGACAATATTCAAAATTACATTTTACATTACAAACAACTAAAATTCAATCAAACCTGTAAAATATTTTGACCACTCCACTTGTAAGTGTTTGATGTCTTCAGCAGTATAGGGTTGAGAGTCATCAAAAAGCTACAAATGAAAATGATAGTAGTTAACGTGTATAATGAATAAATCAAATTGAAATATTATGACAAAGTTTAAGAGGAAATCTTACCAGGTCAAAATTCACAACTGTCCCAGTTGTTATTATTTCATACATAAATCTTAACATATAATATCCACATTCGATGACGCCTTGTTGTTCATGACAATTCTGTTTGAATGAGTGTAAATTCAATATATTATTTTTATGTAATAAATCAAAAAGTACAAATTATAAATGGATATTTACCTTCGCATTTACATATTTGATCTTTGCACTCCTTTTCTTTGTGTATTTTTCGAAAGTAGGCCCATGCCCTGTTAGAAAATAATACGAATGGGGTAAATTTAAAATTCATTATAATATATAAAACTATTGAGAAATTGAAACTTATTTTTCCAATATATTCTTAAAACTTTCCCGCACATCATCATGGACATAGCATATCCAATAAAGTGCTTTCTCCCTTGGGAAAAAACCTCTAACATTCAATGATCACTGATAAAAGGAAATTTAACGTTAGTGGTTTTTTATGTTAAAAGATAATTAACTCTTTGAGAGAGATGTGTTTCATACCTCTCACAAAAAGGCATCATCCAACATTGTGTGACTATATTCTTTTCAAGTCTTTCACCAATATAAATCATTCTTTGTTCCTCATCCAATGCACATGCTTCAGGGGAAATCAATTGCGGGTCCATGAATCCATATACATCTGTCAGCTCATTCCTCTCACAAATTTTATAAAGATACCTAATACAAAACAAACATAAGTATACATTTTTAATAAATATAACGCAGGGAAAAGGTGTTAAGACTTACATGGAAAAAATTTGCACCACGTTGATGCCCAACTTATCTCCAGTAACAAGCTCCATGATACCAGTTTTCATAATCCCCACACTTATTTCACATCCACAAACATGAGCTTCCATTGGAAACTCATAATGACCCACCAACAAATTTGAATATCTTGACAATCTGTCAAGACTACTAGAATCTGTATCTGATGTCATAGCCATTTGTCTTTGTTGTTGTCTATACAATATTTCTTTACCTTTGAAGTATTCCTGTAAAAATAAATTGAAAAATATATTAGTTTTCAAATGATAAAACAACTTTAATAATAAAATAAAATAAAAGATATAATATTCATACCTCTATGGTAATGAGTCGAAGAAGTCTGGATGGCCAAATTAAAAAATGGCCGATACTATGTCCAACTATCGCCACCTCATCTGTAGGTAATGGTACCCGAGCTGATCTATCTATAATATCCTGTACAGTGACCCTCTGATTCTCTACCTCTAATTGTTGATGATGAACCGTATCTCCTATACAATATACCAACCCATATGCTACTATATGATGTTGAGAATCATCAACATACAACTCGTAATAAGTAGGAAGCTGCGGCGGAGGAGTAGGATAAAAAATGGGGTCTGCAGGCTGAGGTGGGGGAGTGGGAGCTACTGGCGGAGGTGGAGGATAAATAATGGGGTCTGCAGAGGGAGGTGGAGGAGTGGGAGCTGCAGTTTGAAATTGTCTTTGCATGTCTGCAAACAAAGACTGCACCGACGCTCTAATCTTGTCCTCTATCGTCGCATTAATATTATGAACTTCAGCCTCCAAAGATTCTATTTTTTTATAAAACCCCTCAACATTAGAAGTTGAAGAACGTGACAACACTTTTCTTACCGATACACCTGCCGGATATCCTCTTACACGACCAAGATGTTCGAGCCTTCCCAATGCTACAAATAAAATATCTTCCCTCCCAGTAGCTGTAAATGTCCCCTGTGAACTCTGCTCCTCAAGAGAGTCCTATATTAATTAATTGAACATTTCTGTAATGATTGAAATTATATGAAAAAAATAGTTAACTTAAATAAATAAAATAGATATCTTACAATCATCTCAGCTACAATTCTCGATTCTTTTGAAAGATATTGCCCTTTTTTTCCCTTCCGAGCTCTCTTCCATTTTTCATGTCTAGATGGAGGGGATGGAGGGGCCACCTCTCTAGAGCTTGAAAACTCATCTCTTAGTTGTTGAAATTTTTCCACCATCATTTGTTCTTCCAAAAATGCATACCCTCCCTGAGATAAACTATGATGGTATACATTTTTAGATTGGATCTCCTGATGAGCTTTCCTTGTTTTTTGTAAATTAAGAATAAGAAATCATTAACAAAACATTAACAAGATCATTTATATAAGAAAGCTTATAAAAGTTTACATTGCCCTTACCAAAAATGACTCTTTTCTTCTACTTTCAAAAAACTGTCTCCATGTGTCTTCATCTATAAAAGGATATATACGAAATGGATTGTCATGACTCCTATGACCATAAATGAAATCAGATGAGAGGGTTGATTTGAAGTCCCTCCATCTCCTGGCAGCCAACGATAAGCATTTCTTCCTAACTCCTCCAGTGTCAGGAATATCAAATGTCATCTGATAAAGAAGAGGTTAAACATATTATATATACTAGAAACATTTAAAGAATAGTCAAACAATAACCAAAGATCTTACCAAAATCATCTCCCACAACTGAGAGATTATTGCTTTATCCACACTTCTCCAGTCATCATACAGAATGCTTACTTTGCTCTTAGCCTGAGTTGCTACAAAAATCTTAAAATATTTTGCATTTGGACCTCTAGGAATATCATCATCATCAAACTTAACGACTATCCTCTGATCCTGCGTACAGGCAAGTGATAATTTTGGTAAACGTGTGCACCCACATTTAACAACCTTTGAACTCTTTGTCGTGATAGGAGCTTGTGAATGTTCCTCCCCAGAGGTATGACCAATATGCTCATCTCCAGAATCATGTGGTTGATCAACTGAATGATCTGTCATTATCCTTAAAATCAAAAAAACAAACGTTAGTTCAAAAATATACAAATTCAAATATTTTAATACTACTGTAATCAGAAAATAGAAGTGTACTAAGTTACGTAATAGTAAACATTGGTAATATGGTAAGCATGTTAAACAATGGTAAAGATGGTAAAGATGGTAAACATGGTAAATATGGTAAACCTGGTAAACATGGTAAAGTAATTGTCACTGAACAAAAATAATAGATATATAATTCATGTAATGGTAAACATGATAAAGTAAACTAAACAAACTTAAAACAAACAAAAACAAAAACTTATACTTATTTTGTTTGAAAACATGTTTTAATAAATAAAAAACTTACAATATCTAACATTTATGAAAAAAATAAATGTAAACAAGAAATAAACATATTTTACCTGTAATTTTAGGAATGTACAAATGGATTGTTTTCCCAAATTCATTCGTTGTGATCGTTCCTTATGGCACAAACCATGTCTTTAACATTCTCATCATTATGTTCTGTTAATCTTTCCATGGAAGTAGGGATCTCACATAAATCAGTATCTTCATCAAGTTCATCCTCACCAACATATTGTTTTTTCCCTTGTAAAACAACAACCCACTGCATATCTGATTGATCTACTACATAGAAAATTTGTTTTTCATGTGTTTCCATTATAAAAGAATCAGCCGTGTCTTCCAATCTATTCAGATTAACAAGTGTCATTCCAAATTCATCGTGTCTGACACTGTTGTTACCGATAAACCATTTACAGCTAAAAATAGGAACTTTAATTTTAAAGCAATCAACCTCCCATATGTCTTCAATCGCTCCATAATATGCACTTGATGCAGAAATTAGGTTTTTGTCCTTAACACTCGAAAAATGCATTGCTTCTGCAAACACCAATACACCACTATTCTGAACTGCACTTCTGTTGTTCTGAGCTTTCGTATGAAATGTATAGCCATTAATGTCATAACCGGACCATGTTATCACATTTAAACATGGACCACCCACTATCCATTTTAATGTCTCTGATACATCTGATCTACCAAGCAAAGTCTTTTTAATCCATGACAAAAAAATTTTGTTGTGCTCATTCAAAATCCACATTTCTTTCTTCTTTCGATGACATTGTTTCAACTCATTAATATGCAATGTGATATACGGTTGAGCATTAGCTATGTTATTCAAGATGTATGATTCTAACTTCTTCATCTGTTCAGCTGACAATGATTTGACTTTCAAGCCACGAATCCCCTTTCCCTCATTATTAACTTGTTCATGGAGAGATGGAGGCAAACCGATGTGTTGCGCCGCATCCAAGTAGCTCGTACAAAACTATGCTACCTCCTCAGAAATATACTTTTCAATAATGGAGGCTTCAGGTCGATATGGATTTTTAACATACCCCTTTAATATTTTCATATACCTTTCAAAAGGATACATCCAACGAATATATACAGGTCCACAAATCTTTATTTCTCGAACCAGATGAATCATTAAATGCACCATTATATCAAAAAAAGTTGGAGGAAAATACATTTCCAATTGACAAAGTATAAAAATTGCATCCTTTTCCAAAATGTTCAAATCATTCACATCAATCTCCTTGTTACAAATTGAATTTAAAAAATAACACAACTTCATTATAGTTTTTCTAACACGAATGAGCAATATTCCATGCAATGCAACTGGTAGAATTTGTTGCATCATGATGTGACAATCATGTGATTTCATACCTATCAACTTCAAGTCCTTCAATGAGACAAATTTTTTTACATTTTAAGAATAACCTTGAGGCACTTTGATATCATGAAGACACTGAAAAAAGCTAATTTTCTCCCTCTTCGATAATGTATGACAAGCTGGGGGAAGAATTGTTCATCTTCCTTTAGGAGTGGGAGCTAACTCCAAATGTATTCTCATTGATAGTAAGTCTAATCTTGCATTCAACCCATCTTTTGTCTTTCCTTTAATATCTAACAATGTTCCAATCAAACAATCACAGATATTCTTCTCCACGTGCATGCCATCAATATTATGTTTAACTTCATGATACCTCCAATATGGTAGCTCAAAAAATATTGACCTTTTCTTCCAAGTATGTCTATCATTACCAGATTTCTGTGTCTTTCCCAATGTCACATCAAGGTTTTTCACCCTCTAAAAATACAGATCAGGGGATAAAGGTTTTGGAGCAGTATCAAATTCTTGTGAGCCATTTAATGCCTTTTTTAGTCTTCTATAAGGGTGATCCATAGGCAAAAACTTTCGATGACCCATGTACACTGTTTTCCTCCCATTATGCAATTGACAATATGACGTCTGTTGTTCGCAAATTGGACATGCTTTGTGCCCTTTAACACTGTATCCAGAAAAATTTCCATACGCTGGGAAGTCATTTATAGTGAACAGAAGCACTGCATGCAGTTGAAAATATTCCATTTTATAAGAATCATACACCCTAATACCATCAGCCCATAACAGTTTCAAATCATCAATCAACGATGACAAGTAAACATCAATATCATTGTCGGGTTGCTTTGGACCAGAGATCATTATACTCAACATGACATATTTGCACTTCATACAAACTTCAGGAGAGAGGTTGTAAATTACCAATAAAACAGGCCATGAACTATGTGTGCTACTGAGGGTTCGGTATGGATTCATTCCATCTGTGCACAACCCTAGTCCAAGATTTCTAATTTCATTTCCAAATGTAGAATATTGCGCATCAATTTTATTCCATTGTGGACAATCAGCTGGATGACGTATTTTTTCATCACATACCCGCTCATCAGCATGCCATCTTAACCTTTTTGCATCATGTGAATTAACAAATAAATGTTTGAAACGATGAATTATAGGAAGATACCAAAATACATTTGAAGGGAGCTTTTTAATCTCAACATCAGCCTATGATTTTTCTTTCACCTTATACCGTGATGTCCCACATTTAGGACACTCTGACAGAAATTCATATTCCTTCCTATATATAATGCAGTCATTCGGACATGCATGTATTTTCTTGTATCCCAATCCCATCGGGCATAATATTTTCTTGGCCTTGTAATGTGAATCTGGAAGATCGTTATCTTTTGGAAGAATGTGTTTCATCAATTGTAGCAGCTCTGTAAAACTTATGTCACTCCATCCATGTTTCGACTTCAGGTTAATCAATCTTAACACCTCCGACAAAATCGTAAAATTTGTACAACCAGGATATAATGGTTTTTCAGCATCACCATATAGACGCGCAACTGTCGGTTCTATATCAATTTGTTCTGCTACAATATCGCGAATCATTTCTTCAATTCCATCGGAGTTACCATCTTGTGAATCATCATCATCAGTGACATTTCGTCCAGTTTCACCATGCCAAATCCAAGGGCTGTAACTCGGATTAAAACCATGACAAATCAGATGATCTTTTATCTCTCTACTTTTCAACTTCTTCATATTCAAACATTTCAGGCATGGACAGAAAAAAATGTCACTACTTGGAACATTTCATTTAGCAAATTCCAAAAAGGCATCAACACCTCCCTCATATTCATTGCTCATTCGATGTGCCCTAATCCAACTTCGACTCATTATTACCTATAACAAATATAAAAAATATATATATTTTTAAGATAAGAAAAATATATGTTTATATGAAAAAAATCATAATTTGAATGTAAAACAATTTTGAAATATAAAACAAATCTATGCGTATTTAAAAAAATATGCTTGAATATTATTTTTAAAACAAAATATAGTTAGATATAACAGTTTTAAATTCCATTGAATAAAAGAAAATCATGACGCCTACATGGTTGATAGAAAATTGGAGAAAATGGAGTAAACCTAAGAATCAAATCATATTTAAAAGAAAAATTTAGATGGAGAAAATCACAATGTAAATCCAATCATCACGGAATAATCATCATGTCATAATCTCAGAAACCACGATGCACTAGTCAATCCCCCTGGACACCCCCAACCCTCTGGACAGCCCCCACCCCCCGGACAACCCCCAAAACCCTTCTGGACAGGCCCCCACCCCCGTGGACACCCACCCACACCCACCCACCCCCTTGGACACCCCCAACCCTCTGGACAACCCCCACCCCCCATGACAACCCCCACCCCTCTAGACATCACCCCCACCCCTCCTGGACACCACCCCCACCCCCTACCCCCTTGGACACCCCCTGGACACCCCCAACCCTCTGGATAATCCCCCACCCCCGGACAACCCTCAAAACCCTCTGGACAGGCCCCCACCCCTTGGACATCCCCCCCCACACACCCACCCCCTTGGACACCCCCCTGGACACCCCCAACCCTCTGGACAACCCCCACCCCCCGGCCAACCCCCAAAACCCTCTGGACAGGCCCCCACCCCCTTGGACAGCCCCACACACCCACCCACCCCCTTGGACACCCCCCTGGACACTCCCCAACCCTCTGGATAGCCCCCACCCCTGGACATCCCCCCACCCCTCTAGACAGCACCCCCACCCCTCCTGGACACCACCCTCACCCCTACCCTCTTGGACACCCCGTTGGACACCCCCCAACCCTTTGGACAGCCCCCCACCCCCTGTAAAGCACCCCACCCCTCCAGACAGTACCCCCACCCCCCTGGACACCACCCCCACCCCCGGCCCCCTTGGACACCCCCCTGGACACCCCCAACCCTCTGGAAAACCCCCACCCCCTGGACAACCCCCCAAACCCTCTGGGCAGGCCTCCAACCCCTTGGATAGCCCCCCACACCCACCCACCCCCTTGGACACCCCCCTGGACACCCCCCAACCCTCTGGACAACCCCCACTCCCGGACAACCCCCAAACAATGGTTTACATATAAAAACTAGGCATTGTGAACAACTAAAAACACATGCATTTAATATATACTTCAGCATGAAATAGATGGAATTAAATATTATTAAATATGGCTACTTAAATGATCGTATGATAATTAAAAATAACCATTGATATTCAACTAGTCAAATGATCACAAGTTTTCTCGATAACTAATATCATAATGAGGTAATGGATAATTCTAGAAATCTTAAACAGATTGTCAAGGCCTTAGCCAAGGCCTCAAAAAATACTAGGGTAAGGCCTCAGAAGAACCCATTTTTATTTGGAATCATGAGACATATCGATGCATCGAAGGGCCATAGAGGTCAACAACCATTACATTATATGTCTAATAGATTCTCATATAAAAGAGGATAAACATAAGCAGCAACAACACATGAAATATCATTTCTGAATTCGTACATTTAATCAATAACCATTCTATGCAGTAATATAGGTGAATGAGATCATTAGTTGTCAATGAAAACAAAAATTACCATCAATGATGGGCATTCGCGAAACAAAAACAAACTAAATAGAAGTATTTGAGGATTACATGAATATTGAGAGTCGATCTAATAGATCTGGGGATGATAAATAAGATGATGATGGCAAAAAGAGGTAAGAGGGTTCGAAATCGAAGAATCTTACCTAGATTAAACACAAAATTTGAAAAACATAAATATAGACTATCCGAAAAAAAAAACGAACGAAATAAATTCGTGGAAGGCTTAGTTGAGTGATGCGAGTTGAGATGATAGATCCGAGGAGAGTAAAAATGATAAACGATGAAGGAAAAACGAGTTTAACGCAGCGAGATCGACGAGCCGATTAGGGTTTACCGCGCGAGAGAGACGAGCCACTGGACTGTCGATCGAAAAATCGTAAATGACAATCCACGAGGCTTGTTAATTTTTTAAATGTTTTATAACGTCGGTTATTTAATAACCGACGTTATAAACTGTTTTTTTACATTAATAACGTCGGTTATTATAATAACCGACGTTATAAATGTATCAGATACGACTTTTTTTACGTTGGTTATTTTATAACCGACGTAAAAAAATCCGCGTGTTTGTTTTTTACGTCGGTTATAGAATAACCGACCTAAAAAATACCTCAGAAATCACAATTTTTTACGTCGGTTATTGTATAACTGACGTAAAAAACTTATGCGGGTTGTTTTGTTACGTCGGTTATCAAATAACCGACGTCAAAAAGGCCTCAAAAGTCGCGTTTTTTATGCCGGTTATTTTATAACCGACGTAAAAAACTCGTAGATATCTCGTTTTTTACGTCGGTTATCAAATAACTGACGTAAAAAACCCCGCGCTTTGGTTTTTTACGTCGGTTAATTTATAACCGACGTAAAAAAAGAACGCGCGCGATTTGTAACGTCGGTTATTAAAATAACCGACGTTAAAAATTTACTCACCGCATTTTTTATGTCGGTTATAAAATAACCGACGTAAAAACCCACCTTTCACAGATTATCACATCGGTTATATATAACCGACGTAAAAAATGGTGACGTAAATAACGTTTTCTGCACTAGTGAGAAAATGGTTATTTAATAGGAAATGATTCTTGAATATTTAAAAAGAGTTCAAATTCCTCCTCAAATTCTTCTCACTTGCGACAATATAATCGTCTGCCCAATTTTGAATTCAGTAAATAAAGGAGTGTTTAAAAAATGATCAGAGACATTAAAATTCAACCTATATAAAAAATCCCACAAACAAAAAACCAAAAACATCATACACAACCACTTTTTGTGTGAGTGCTTCTTCAACCTTAAAAAATTCAGGATGGAACTTGGGGATTTGAATAGAGTGGCTATACTCCCTTAACTCAATTTCCATGAATTCAGTTTGTATAATTCTATCTTGAGAAAGTGATATAATTTATTCTCTATGAAAATTGATCATATGGTCACTATTCTCAAATTTCTTTTCTAACTCATCATCCTAAGATTTAATCCATTAGACATTCTCTTGACCAAATTTATCAAATTGACTAGCTATTAAAACCATTTACTCATGGATGAACCTTAAAGAAACTATTAAACCATAATCCTCATTTTAATCAGTTTCAAGAAAGATTATTAAGATTGATTTTTCCATTGAATCACAAACAAATTCTTTTTTTAAATATAATTTTTTATATGATTCTTTTAGTTTTTTTGTGTTTATTTTTTTTTGAATTTAAAAAATTCAATTATTTTCTGATTTTTTTATTGGATTCACGTTCCTTCCCTGGAAATGATGCCAAAATTTTATTTATATATATATATATATATATTAGGTGCTTGGGGGTACAATTATATTAAACACACACACCACACACATAGACCGGAAAGGTAGGCTATAGCCCCCCAAGGGATAACCCACCCATCAAACCTTATTTATTTAATACATGGCCCAAAGACCAAGTGGGAATGAAGCCCATTACATGGCCCAAAGGCCCACAAGTTGGCCCAAAGGCCTGATGCAACGTCATGCCTGCATCATTATTGCGTCACCGTTAGCCTGCATCATGCCTGCGTCACCACCCACCTATGTCATGCGTAGAATTTTATTAATATAGTATTAAATATCTCAAATTAAAAACTGAAAAACTATTATAAAGTAGTGAGTTTAGGTATAAAATCCCCATGGAAGGTAGTGGTTGATGTAGTTCAAGAAAGAAAATCAAGAACAAAAGAAATACGCAAGATCATGAAATCAACAGTTGTGAAAATATATTTTTTGAAGAAAAAATATGAATGAAAGAAGATGATGATTTGAAAGATAAAACAAACAATGAATGACAACATATGAGTAGGAGATGAATAAGAATGAAATGTGAGGGGAATTTCAATTGTCTTGTAAACTTATTTCTTTATTTGTGTAAATTTAATTAAATTCAATGATCAAAGAGGTATTCAAAATCTTGCTTGAGTAGATTGGCTAACAATCTAATGATTTTTTAGTTTATCATGAACAAAAATCATTTTATTGAAAAATAAAAGAAGTTTATTAAAATTTAAGAATGATCACACAAAGGTCGAAAATATAAACCATAAAATCTAATTTCTTTGCTTAGTTTTTAGCTAGAAAACATTTTAAGAATTAATAGAAGAGTTTTTACAAAGTTAGAACTTAAAAGAAAAAGAAATAAAAATAAGATGGGAAGTCTTCCTTTAATCTTCAACTTCATAATTTAGCTCATGATCTACTTATCGTCATCTTCCCTCACTCCACTCTAGAAATCTAAAGTAATTATTTGTGTCACCCCACCTTTTCCATTAATATTTTTTAAATAATGGTAGAGTCTTATTTTTTTCCTCCCCAAACATCACTAATAAATCCACCGCTTAAATTGGTGACTTTACAATGAAATTATTCTTTTTTGTCCATCTGTCACTACTCATTTCATTTTAGAAAAATATCTCCAACTAATTATCACACCAACCTTCATGTTAAAAATTTATCTAACTATCAACAACTTATTTAAAACCTGACCATCTGGCACCAAACTTAACTTAACCACTACATGAAAGACTCAAAATTAAACCTTCTCCCAAGAACAAAGTCACTCTCAAAAACTTCAACTTCATCCTCAGGTTACTCTTCCTTTGAAGATGAATCACAAAAACACTATCTCAGTTCATCTTTAAGTGCTTGAGCTCGATCTCTTCAACACATTGATGAATAGATATTGGATTAAACGATAGTGGGGTTCATTGGCATTGAACCAGGAAGCTTCGACAACACACCTCATCTTCTTCATATTCAATCTTCATCGAGGTTCTATTAGTTCTCATCTTTAAGATTGAATCACAACACCGACGATGGGCACCATTCAAGATCAAATGTTGTTTTACTTGAGTAGTGGTTCACTCGATCTTTAGGGATGATGGAATTGAATCTTTATTGGCTTAACAAATGATGTCAAAGATTAGAATCATCATTAACCTTCAGCTTCAATATTGTTGGTTTGTTGGGACCATGTTGGATGGAGAAGTAAGTAAGAAGAGTTTGCTGTTACAGAGTGTTGTCTTTTGTTGCCAAATAAGATAAATCAATTCACTTTGTAAAGGACTTGAAAATCAGATGATGCTTTGCTAATTTGTATTTCAAAAATAGCATAAGTTAAGAGAACTTATGATGCAAGATTTATAAAGGAAAGGGGGAGTAAAGGTGCTGCCAGTCGTATACAGTTTTGGTTGGAAGGAAAGATGCTGATGGAAGACAAGGAAGTTATAATACTTTCCATGGAAACTCTGATGATGCTAAAGCTGATCTATCAAAGGATATATATCATGATAGTGGAGTTCGTGATGAAATCTGAAGAATGGTTATGGAATGAGATGAAGAGAATCATGACAAAAGAATGGATAATCTGGAGGTGGCACAAAAGAACGTTTTAAGGTGGCAACGTTTCCCAGTGTTTGCCAATTTTTTGGGACTGAAAATCAGGAAATGGAGAAATGTGTTTTTCATAAAGAATGATGCATGCAAGTTTGAATATGGCTTGGTATGTTGCGTACAAGTGGAGTTCCATGATCAGAATATCAAAATTTGGCAAAAGAGAGACCTGTATGAAAGATTGGTTTTTGCGCGCAAGATTGAAGGGAGTTTGGAAAGTTGCATGCAAGACATGATTCAAGGTCCAAACTTTGAAAAATGGAAAAGGCACGAAGTTCGTGAAAGATTCAAGAAGTGCGCGAAAGATGAGGTTGGTGCAAAAGAGACTTACGCACCCAATGAGACGTCAAACGGGGTTTTGTGCGACATGTCAGGATCTTGCACAACACATTGGGGTTTTTGCGAGTAGGGGTCAACGAGGTCTATAAATAAGAGGTGACCCCCTTACATTTAAATATCTCAACACTTAGAGAAATCCTGATCTCTAAGACGCGAGAGAATATTAAGTAAAGGGGAGTGAGTGAAAGATTTAGAGTTGCGCGCAAGAAAAGAGTTGTGTGCAATATTGAAGTTGCACACAAGAGGTGTTTCGTGACAAAAGTCAAATCTTGCATGCGTGGCATAAAAGTTGCGTGCAAGACACCTACAAGGGTGCATGAAAGATTTGGGTTCTTCGCACGTATTCAGTTGTGCGCATGGGAGTTCTTACCAGCTTCTGGGTAGGAAAGTGAAGAGTTGTACTTCATAGAATACACTTGTTGAATTGTAAAGAAGCACTGAAACATTGTATTTCCCTATTTGTACTAAGAGGGTGCACACACACTTGCAGATTGTCTTCCAAGTGCTACACGAGTGTAAGGGTATATCCTACTCGTTGTATTCCACATCAAAAGATTGTTTTCTAGTGGATTGTGTGGTACTGGATTATTTCCGTACCATACCAAGGACGTAGTTACTCTTGTTGAGTAGTGGACCTTGTACATCTTGTGTTCCAATGATGGTGTGTGTTCAGCAGGGAAAGAACTCTTTAACAGGAGGTGAAGGTTGTTACAAAAAGAAAGGAAACATAAAAGAAAAAGATATCACTGATTCACCCCTCCCCCTCTCAGTGATACTTGGATCCTGATTGGGTAACTTCATGATTGACACTCTGATTGAGAATATCCACCTTTGATTTTCTTTACATTTGAATGAAGAATCATCTTCACCAGTCATGACTGAGGAAAATCCCGAGTTCAGACATTCATCCGAAGGAGAATCAGATATGTGGTCTAGCATGCAAAATCAGCTATGTGGGGATCTCTTCCATTAAAATACGTGGGTTATGTACCAATTCCCTATGTGGGTTTCAATAAAATATGTGGCAGGATTCAAAATTGGCTAGGTGAGTTTTGGAGAATATAGCTATGCGTAACCCTCATCAAAAGGGCTATGTCCCCGCCACTTGAAACTGGCTATGTGAGGTGGCCTGGAAAAAAGGCTATGTAGCTGCACCTAAAAACATAACAAAATAATAAACTAAATTAGAATAAATAAATAATTAAATAAATATAAATAAATATGTATAAATAATATATATATATATATATATAAATCAAATTTCTAAAATAACTAAATTTAAAATAAAAAAATAAAAAAAGCTAAATTTAAGTTACTTAAAATAATTAAATAATTAATTAATAATAAATAAAGATAATAATTAATAAATAATTAAACTATAAATTAGATTTACTAAACATTAAATCATTCATGTAATTAAATTATAAATTAAATTAAACTACAATCAACAATTTAATTAATTAAAAACTAAAATAAAGAAATTAAACAATGACATTTAAGTTTATTAACTTAAAAGAAACTTCAATATTAAATACTAACCACATAACTTGACACAAATTATAATTTGAACAACCAATTGAACAAAAAAATATAAACAACCCAATAAAAACACACAACATCATTAAAAATACAATAAATCCACAAAAATGGATGTCAAAAAACACATGAAATTATGGCCACATCACTTATTAAATCATTCCCTTCCCCACTACTTAATGTTACTAGTTTTTTATGGTTTATGCATATTTTATGACAACTTATCAAGTCCCAGAGTACCTAGAATTATGGAATGAAAATGAATAATTAATCGATTAACTTGTGGGGTTTGAGGCTTGTTAGAATTCTAAATGATGATAATTATTGAGAAACCTTGGAAGAGGTTGGTTTATGTGTGGAGGGCATTTATCTATTTAATAATCACACAATAAGAAAATTTTAAAGTAAATAATTAATTAAATTTAGTTCCTTGAATGCTTGTGTGCTTATAGGATATATAGTCCGTAGAAGTGGAAACTGGGTGTCCAAGAGACGATGGCTACAGTTGAGGTTAAGCCAAGGTGTTTTCCCATAGTGTGTTGGTGAGATAAATATCTTTACCATGTTATGTGATTTCATACCCTATCCCACACACATTGATAGGGTGATTGACACCTAGCGGACTCTAGGAGGGTGTTTTCCACAACATTTAGAATTTGTGAGGAACAGATGGATGACTACCCCTATTTCCTCATTCTCTTCTCCTGGTAGTATTTTGTATAGGTATGCACAATAATTAATTTCTTATATATATATATATATATATATATATATATGCCTGCATGTGTGTGTGTGTGTGTGTATAGGGATGTAATGGATTGTGGTTATTTCACGCACATGTATCTCCATATATATTATCATAAGGATTATTATAGGCATGTTGCATATGATTTGTGATGGATTGAGGTATAATACATGATGTGTGGAATGTGGTGCCTCTTGAAAACTACTCAGTTACTATATGGATATATTGATGTTGGTGATGTGATGATGTGATATATGGGAAGCATGATATGTTATAGTTGACCATGTGTTTTTGGGAAGGTTTTTTTTATTTGGAGAGAGATGGACCAGGATGTGCAATGTTGGGACAAAGCATAAAACTAGTGGGGAAGTGTTGGTGGGGTACCATCATTTGATATATGTTGGATATTATATTATTACTTGTATTTGATCTTTAATAAGTGAGCATTGGTGAGGTTGGGAACTATCATATCTAATTAGGTGATGAGTTAGATTCACTTGTTTATTCATTGGGCTTTAGTATGATTTGTTTATCCTTTTCATGACAGGATCTAAGGAGGATCCTACTGAGTATACCTATTATTCTTACCTTACATATATATATAAAATATTTTTCAGATATGCTATAGATGGTTGGTGATCAAGATGTATATTACTAGCTCGTGGAGTTATTCAATATTTTTTTGGTATTCATGATCATTTACGCCGTTTCCTTTTAGTACTTGTAGTTTCCTTTATAGTTTTTCAATTGTATGACATTACATATATGTTGGAATCTTTATTTTCTTTTATTTATGAGCATGAGTTGATTGGTGTTCTTGTCTTATCTCTTATTACTCACAATCTTAGAGGGTAATGATTCCAATTTATGTGTATGATATACCTTTGATGCTTGTCACAAACCCATGGCCTATTGAAGGTGGTATTTAGGTGTCATTATCACACTTCTCTCATTTCTGGTCTAGGAGGGGTAATTTGGGGGGAGGGGTCATGGTAGAGTGATATCAAAGGTTAAGTTGTGGGATAAGATGAAGTTCAGAGGTAATCACAGGTGAAGAAAACATGAGTTGGTATGAAAAAATGTCACATGAGTCTAATAAGTGATGTAAATAAGGGAAGTCAGCTATGAAATAGGTATTTAGGGCCCCATGTGATCTGATACAAATACCTTCAAGTTTACTATGCCTACTAAGTAAAGTGATGCTCGTTGCAGGGTAAAGACCTATGAAAGGATCATGCATTATTATGGTTTGTGCCCGTGTTTAAAATGGGTAGACATTGGGGTTAGGTTGAACCTTAATTAATTAATTAATTAATCTTAAATATTCTATATTCTGGGTTTAGGAGACCCTAACCATTTTTTCTATTATAGTAATGGATCCAGGTTTATGTCCTTATAAGGTTTGTGCTAAATATGTTCAACAATATGTTCTAGTAGATCACTGCAGATTTGAGGTTGAAAATGATGAAACTTTGAGATTTTTAGCGCCAGAGTCTACTGAAGTATGATGGATCTATTTCAGATTCAGTGATAAAGGGATGGTTTGAGGAGGTAGAGATAAAATTTAGTTCAATCCATGCTTGGAAGGATCAATGAGTTTCATTATCATCGAAGATACTATGTGGAGAAGCTAGATTATGGTGGTTCTTATTCTTTTAGGATCATGAGGATTCAACTATTTCATGGGAGAAGTTCTAGGATCAGTTTTGAGTTGAGTTTTTTCTTCCACTACAAAGGTATCCAATCTACAGTAGTTACTTACCCTTTAATAGGGGATCTCTAATATGTGGGAGTTCATGATCCATTTTAGGACCCTTCTTCAGTATGCTTCAGACCTACGTCTAGATGAGGTGGCTAGGGTGAAACATTTTGAGGAGACTTTGCATCCATGGATCCAGTGCCAGGTTACCCCCTTTATGCTGCTAGAATATTTTGAGGTACTAGAGAGAGTTGAGGTTGTTGAGAGGATATTGGTTAGAACCAGATCTTCATGAGAGGGTATTTTTTAGGATTCTGTACATAGTAGAGATGTGGGCAAAAGTTTCTAGTTTCCTGGATAGAAGAGTTTCCAAACAATCAGGGGTAGGTTCCTCTTCATCTCGTTTCTCTAGGGGCGGAGGCTCTTAGGCCCCTACCAAGGAATAAAATGATTTTTTTTCATGTGGAGTACATGATAATCAGTGTCGAGAGTTCCCAAACATCTCAAAAAGTAAGCGTGTAGTTGGTGTTTTGCTTCGCGTTCGTCAGTTGCAACAGTACCAACCGAGGCAGTAGCAGCAGGGTACTCCATCTTTCAATCAGCATAGGGGAGATGGGGCAGCCAGAGGACATCCCTATGAAACTCCTAATCCTCAATGAGTTTAGAATGTCTATAAAATACTTAAACAACCCATTGAATTAGATGAGTCAGAAGTTCTACTCACCTTAGGTGACATTCTATGAACTCTAAAGGCTTGCAATAAATGACATTAGTTTAGTCACAAAAGACATGGGGGAACTATTTACCCCTTTTAAATTCACACATTCAACACACACATTACAAGATAAGAATAAATAAAACCAGATACATCTATATAAATGATTCATACACAAAAACCAAACAATAATAAATGTGACAAATCCAACAATAATGATGAAACAAAGACCAATATCAGAGTAAGAGTGGAGTAGTATAAAAAGAAATAATAAGACTCTAAAGTATTAAGACTTTAGAACCAAGGTGGAACCACTCCATACCAAGACATAGACACTCCATAGCTCCATTTACACCAACCATGAAAATAATATCAAGTAACCTCGCTTGAGAAGTAAGAAACTAACCTCTTTCCCGTATCATGAAAAACAACGTCTACAATTTCACCGAGTTGAATATGTATGTGTGAGTATAACAACATAATAGAAAACTCCTAGAGGATTTTACCACCTACCACTAAGACCAAAAATAGGTTAGATCACAGAAATATAAAACATACATAATGAATATCAAAATAAGATAAAATTTTTTTCACAATAAAAATAAAGTAAATGAACATGTTTTCCAAAAGTAGTTTAGCCAAAGGTGAGTTTCCTTTCAAAAAGCAGAATCAGTTCATTTAATTTATTTTGGCATACTATCCATGTTTCCACACATGCACACCCATGCATTCCGAGTGACATCCCTATGCTCGAGAGCGGTGATAAATCCTCCACCAATCCGTCACTCAATGTAAATTCCTCCATGCGCCTTTCCATTCGGCACCGAGCACCAAGTCTACTACAATAAGGCCTCATACAATGAAAATCTTGGACAAGAAACAACTATGTTTCTTTATATTCAGTACCTAAAACCCAATTATTCTAAGAACATGTGTTAAAACTATCATTATTTTAAGAAAAAACATTTTTTCAATTTATTGAACATGATGTGGGAATTACCCACAACCCAGTTTCAAAAACAACCAGTAAGAGATCATCCTAGTAGAGTTTTAGTAGGGAAAAATCATTTAAAATTATAAAGGATTTACTCAAGAAACCAAGAACCTTCACATTCAAATACAAGTGAAAATAGGAAAAAATAACCTACCTCCGGTTGGTTTGATACAATGATTATTAGGCAATCCCACATATCTGACCCCTTCTTTACATTCCTCTATCAAATCCCAAGAAGATCTCATCAAAACTCATCCAATCCCATAGATTCAGTTAATTTTTTTTTTTGATCTATGGTTCTGTTCAATTAAAAATCTATGGGAACTAAGATGAGAAGGAAGAATGAGCTCCAAACCTTTTATTTCTCGACCAAATGCTAAAAGATTCATTGTAATTAGAGTCCTAACTTCAAAGATCTCCAAAAATCACCTAAGGGGTCTATGTAAATCACAAGTTTAGGTTAATGGAGGAAGAATGAAACTTTTCTATAAAGTTTTGGGTTAAAAATAAAATTTATGTACAATTAATTTATTGTCATACAATTAGGATTCACAATTTAACAAATTGTGCACTGACCATATGAATTGGTTCTGTCCATAAATTTTCCAAGTGATAACCAGATGGGTGTCGTTAATTCTCATAGGGTTACCAAATTTAATTTTTTTTAAAATGAAACAAAAAAACCACTAAACTATAGAGTAGTATAATAATTACAAGTCTGAGGTTGAACCCACAAAGATAGAGTTAGAGAAAATATTAATTTAATAAAAAAACCTAATTTAATTACAATTTTTAGAAATTGAATTTCAATTAATGAGCATTTGATTGGTAAAGAATATGGGAGAATAAAATATAAAAAGGGTACCAAGCAGCAATGAATCAAGTTTCATGAGATAACAAGGTACTAATTAATTAATTAATAATCATACAATTATCAAAATAAGGTCCCACCGATTCCAATGGTAATGGTAAATGTTATCCATCCAAAACTCTCCTTTTCTCATGGTTAGGTACATCAGATTACGAAGGATGGATAACCCTAAACCTTATTTAAACATTGGGTAAGAACAAACCCAATGGTCACGGAGGAAGTCTAAACCCTAGACCTCACATTAAACAAAAGTATTCAATTAAATCAGGTAATGGTCATGATCTAAGAAAGAAAAAATTAAAACTTTTTCCTAAACCCACTCACAATGGTCATGTAAGAAGAATAAATAAAGATATCGTAATGAATAACAAACATGAAATCCAAATATAAATTGCAATCATTAAAAAAATACCTTAATTATTCAATTATAGTTCATCATGCACACCACGATACAAATAAATCACCCCCTCATGCTATCCATGAGAGGGTAGAGAATAGAATGAATGAAAACTTATGGAAAGGTGGCAAAGCATGACTCTATAGTGGTGTGCCTTGGTCCAGTGTCATCCGTCTCCAAGGATCCCTCCAAGATGCTCAAAGCTGCAGTCATAGGTCCAAATAAATAGGTTACAACATCAAATATTATATCTATGTATAATTTTTTTTTTCCTGTTTTCCAAAACATTTATGATGTGAAAATTTACATGGCATGTAATCCACATCAGTGGAGAATTATTTATATCTATGCCTTTTCTAAACTTCTCATGACATGTTTTGTGTACATGATGTGTAACAAATTTTCACAACATGAAATATGTCACGACTTTTAATGTCAGTGATGAATTCTCCTGATGAACTCATGTTGTGTAATGAAACACAGAAATTGTAAATGTCATCCTTCAGTTCCGTAACTTTTCTATATAATTACTTTTCCAATGTCACACTGCTTCACTTCACTCATAGTGCGAAGCCCTCTTTTCTTCCATATTAATCTATTTTTTTCTCCTTTTCCAATCATCCATTATATATTTCCATAAAATATAAAACAAGTCAAACCATTCATAAATTGGCAATATTAATCATTTACATATAGAAATAAGTGTATTACAATACCATAAAATGTATGACTGAAATACACATATCACCAAGCCACATAGTTATCCACATGGTTTTTCCAAACCATGCACTAACCATGCACCTTCCTAGTTATCCCCAAACCCTTCGCATTGTTTCTTGGAGACCTGATCATAGTTTCAACTAAATTTGTTCAAACTAAACACCACCAAAATAGCTTCCAAAATCTTCTGAAACCTTTCAAAAACATCCCAATACATAACTAGAATATTCCATACTTTAAAATAATAATTAAAATAGAAAAATAACTAAAATAGAGGGTGTTACATTCTCCCCACCATTGGGATTTTATTCTTAAGAAAAATAGAACAGGTTCGACCACTTCTCTTGCATGAGATCCTCTCAATTCCATGTTTTCTCTTGAATATTTCCATGCTTCCATAAAATCCATACTAAAGGTATAATTTCCCACCATAGATTCTTCTCCTGTTTATCCACAATTTGAACTACTATATGGATAAAACGTGAATTTAGATCAAGAGTAACATGGTCCAAAATAATCACATGATTGAGATATGGGTGACACATATTTAGTTGAGATACATGAAAGGAATTATGGAAAACAATGAATCTCAACAGTAAGGCTAACCGATACACAAAATTTCCAATCTGTTTAACAATCTCAAACAGTCCAACATACCATGGAGCCAACTTCCCTTATTTTCCAAAGCGTCAATGACCAAGATTTAGTGACACCTTTAAGAAGATGTATACACTTACATTGAAAGATAAAGGTCGATAGTGGTCGACATAAAATTTCTGTCAGCTTAGAGCTGTAACCATTTTCTTCCAGATAATATAGGTATTCTTTATAGTCTCATGGACTAAACTAGTTCCAATAAGTGACATTTCTCTTATTTCCACCTAACATAGTGGATAATAAAAAGGATGACAATATAATGCCTCAAACAGGGCCATATGTATTATCTCCTGCTAGCTGCTATTGTAGGAGAATTCCACCAAAGGTATATGATCTTCCCATGAGATGTTAAAGTCCAAAAAACAAGCTATGAGCATATATTATATTGTCTGAATTGTACACTTTGACATATCATCCATCTATAGATGATATTCAGTGGTCTTGGTCAATTGGGTTCTGAGATAATTTTTCAACCATCACTAGAATCAGGAAGTAAATTTTGGATCTCTATTAGAGACAATCGAAACCAGAACTCTGTGAAACTTGACCAATTCTCAAATATAATTTTTTTTAAATCCTCTATCATGTCAGACTCTATGATTGGGAGGAAGTTTACTGACTTGGGGAGTTGATCCACCAACACCCAAATAGTATATTTATTACGAAGTATCCTTGTTAGACTTGTGACAAAGTCTATGAAAATATTCTCCCACTTCCATATAAGTATAGGCATAGATTGTAGCATACTGGACAGTCATTGATGCTTAGACTTTACCTATTAAAAATTTAGAAATTTCATAACATTATCCTCAATTTTCACTTCATACCTGACCACTATAAATGTTCTTTCATCACCTTGTACATTTTCTAAATAACCAGATGAATAGTCTATTTTGAATGGTGATACTTTTAAAGAAGCTATTCCTGGAAATACTGAGGCACCATAATTCAATTTTGAAAGCATATCAAAGAGTTTTCATCCTATATCCAACCATTAAAAGTCTCCTCACCATTTAGGATTAACCTAACAATGATGCAATCAGGATCTAACATTTGATCCTCCTTGAAAAAATCCCATCAAGTCAAGAACAAGATTACATGGGAAGAAAATTTCATGTTCATCCTGTGCGGACTAGTTCAGATACATGCTACCAATGACACTCAATAACTTCCATTGTCCACAAGCTTCATTTAACACTCCATTATATGACTTTCAACTCAAAACATCTTCTATATAATTCCCTTTCCTAGGTGTGTACACCAAGTTGAAATCAAACATTTGGAGATACTTTATCCATCTTCATCGCCTCAAGTTCAAGTATGGATGAGAGAAGATATATTTCAAACAATTATGATCAGTGAAGACTATGAAATTTTATCAAAAGAGATGTGGCACTATGTTTTTAAGGCATTGAACACTACAGCTAATTACAAGTCACGTGTCGGGTAATTCTTCTCATGCATTCACAACTGACTTGAATAATAGGCCACGACATGATCTCCCTATATGAGAACAAAACCCAAACCATATCCAGACACATCATGATATACCACATAACCCTAACATGATTTTGGAAATATTATGATGGGTGCCATGTTGGGATGAGATTTAAGCTCTAGAAAATATTTCTAATAGTCATCATTCCATGTGAATGGAACACCATTCATTGTCAAAGAAATCATAGGAAAATAAATCTTTGATAAATCCAAAACAATGTGATTTTAATAACCTAAAAATCCTAGAAAGATGTGTATATTAAAGACATTATTTGGTGTATTCTAAGAGATAACTGCTTCAATATTTCCAAGGTCAACTGATATTCCCTCTTCAGAAATGACATGCTCAAGGAAATAGACTTCTTATATCAAGAATTCACTCTTATAAAATTTAGAATATAATAAATGGTATTGTAATATACATAGTACAATTTCTAATTGATTCTCATGGTCATTCATTCTTTGAAAATAGACCAAAATATCATAAAAAAATACCACAATAAAAGAATCAAGGTACTTATGGAAGATACAGTTCATTAAGGTAATTAATACTATAAATTAATTCTTTAGGAAATAGGGAATGATGACATATTCATAAAGACCACAATGAATCTGAAATTCTATCTTCACAATATCCTATTTTCTAAATTTTATATGATGATATCTTGATCATAATTCAATTTTGAGAACCACTTGGATCCATTTAATTGGTCAAATAGATAATCAATTCAAGGAATAGGGTACCAATTTGTGATCATAACTTGATTCAATTTATGATAATCATCACATAACTGGAGGGTACTATCTTCCTTATTTAAGAATAAAATCAATACAATCCAAGGGGATGTACTACGTATGATGGAGCCTTAACTCTCCAACTCTTCTAGATAGATCTTAAATTATTTTAAGTCTGTTAGATCCATTTTGAAAGATTGGAATGAAATGGGGAATGTTCCTAGAAGCAGGTCAATAAAAAAATTTGATTTTGTATTTAGGTGGTAACCTAGAGAAATTTCTCAAAAATTCATCCGAGTATTATTCCACCAAGAAAAAAATAATCCCATTTCTAGTTTCATCCATTGTACCTAGGATCATTACTGATAACTAACCATATATGGTTCCAACCAATAAGACTAAAGGTCCTTATCTACCTGTATTTACATCCCAATCCTCCTTGAATACATAAAGAGTTCCATATGGGGATATGAATGACACTTTCTAAGTGTAGTAATCAATATGGTCTTTAAATTCTGTAATCTAGTCCATTCCAAATATTTTATCAAAATAATCCATTTATAGGACTATGAAATCCCTGATAAACTATACCTTATCAATGGTAATGGAACATTCTAGGCAATTAAATCATTTTCCCTCCCTCTTTCCTAGGGGTGTCTTGATACTCATGATGAGAGACATAATTTACATGTGTAATACCAATTTTTTAGCCACACAAGAAACAAGAAAAGAACATTATGTACCAATATCAAACAAGACATGCATAAGGGTCAAGTTCAGAAGGATGGTACCTCGTACTATGGAGGGACCTAATTGCTTGGTTTTGATAACTTTCTCTTCTTCATATAACTATTGATCAACTTCCCCAGGATAGCTCTTTATTCCCTACCAAGGTGTTAGATGGACAACCAAAGTGTTCCTAGAATTATCTTGGTTCACTTGGTTCTATGGAAAAGAACTAGTTTTATAGGATTTTTCTATCCTAGTATATGAATCATGATGTCGATTTGAGCAAGTTCTACCTACTTATTTTAGTAGTTTAGGAAAATAATTCTTGAGAAGCCCTTTCTTGCTATAGTGGTAGAAATTCCGCAGTGGTGTCATGCATTCCTTCATCCTATGTGAAATCATTACACACTAGAGACAACCTGGTTCATTGATACAACATGGTCGATAAGTGACTGGTCATATGGATTAATTTTCTATTTCCTTTCTACCATAGGAGTAAACCCCCTCATGAAATTATTCCCTAAGCTGAAATTCCCACTAAAAATCATATGGATAGAGGTGTCCCCTCAACTCGGATTACCTTCTAGGTATCTATTTCAAACTAGTGGCTTATTCACCATTTATATATAGTCAATAATTTAGAATATTACCACCTTTTAGTGAACCTTGGGTTACAAACCCACCTCAAAGATCCATGATTCAGTCTCTCGCTAGTAGCTATCTCTGATGCAAATAGAACAAAGTGAGTCAATTTTTCATTATATTCATTCACTGACATGATTCCTTGTTCTTGTTGAAATGAGTCTTCCATATTCACTATTTGGAATGTTTATGGAAATAATTAGATATCAAATAGTTCCAAAAATCCTTTCCAAGTGAGTTCTTGATCCAAATTAGCTTAAACAACTAATTTCCACCATTCACTTGGTCCTCAAGCATATAAATTGTTAACTTGACCTTCATTTTATCTGGATTCTCCACCTCCAACTGCCCAAAGGCCTTAAATGTTTTTAATTATTAATAAAACCCCTTTTAAGGGAAGTAGGGGGAACCCATACATCATAGAATTAAGACATATCACAACCCGAAAGTGGGAAAATAAACCCAGACTAACAACTCGGATCGACCCCTCCTTAGTGTATGAATCGCGATGAAGCTCTACACCATTACAAGGCTGTTCAGAAAGAAAGTGTCTAGTGTTAAAGCACATGCCTGATCCGATGGCTATCGCCATACCCTCTCAATCATTCAATTCTGAACAACTATGCATAGGTGAAATGCAAACTCTGAACATCCTCTGGGACCTGTTTCTAGTGATTGAGTCCAACAACTGCATTAAAATATCAAAAAACATCACTACCGTAGATCACCTTGCATAGTCTCCCCCACCATTTCCACGAACCACTCTTGACACCACAAAAATAAGAAACCAAAGGGCAGAGGTTCCATGTTATAGGATTCTAGGCCAACACCACCCAGGGCTGGAAGGCCCAACAATTGCGCCAAAGAAGCAGCGCTGGGGAGGGGAACCTAGATGAACTGACTAGTAGTGCCACTCTGGGATGAAACTGATAATATCATCGAAAAATAAAAATCGTCATGAGATTCCAAAATGGATGAACTCACTACCATAGGTAGGAGATGAACCCAAAAAACCATGAGCATGGATTTTCCATCGCTATCGAACCCAAAAACCACCCACAACATTCCAAATTCCAAATCTTCATAGAACCACACAAAGAATCCATCACACCGAAAAAGTAAACCTCCACTTAGAAACTAGAAATAGAGATTCCCCCTCCCCCCGATCCACTATGGAACCTGCAATGAACCCCACCAAAAACATCGAATCAACTGTAGATCCACACAAACCTCACCACGCCAAGATCCAGGTCTGAACCGGAAGTCGAAGCACCGATCCACAATGGACGAATGACTAGGATTGATGAAAATCCATTCCATGCTCCCAAGGGATACACCACCGAAGACCGAAACATTCCAATCCACCAAATCCTGGTGAGGAATGAGACTCACCGATCCACCAAAGCACTGAGGACATCAAGATCCAGGGCTGAAGATGCACCACATCAAGATCCCAAGGAATACGCTGTTGAGGACCAAAGTATATCGGAGGAGGAAAGAAGGATATGCAGGAAGAAACCCTAGCCACCATGAGAGAAAGGGAACCCACCTCTCAGAGGCTCCTTATGAGGCAAAACTATTTAGAGTCTCCAAGAAGTCAAAAATACTACTCAACCTTCCCAGCCATACCTCTACATTTTCAAGTCTAGAATAATAAAAAACATTAAAGGATTTTTATTTAGAAATTCTATAGATTGATTCACCTGATGAGGTTCCTCAGTCTTTGGTACCTTATCAACAACCTGAAAGGATTTCACAATACTGTGAACAAAATCCTAGTTCACTTATGGTTCAGGTCAAACCACAATCTTAGCTGCCCCTCTCACTAGTTTCATGTTCTTCTTACTAGTGTAATTTTCATTCTACAAACCATTCTAGAATTTAAAAAAAATTTAGTTTCACTATTCATAATTTCATGGTTATATTCTATATATTAAAAAAACAATCACAATGTTTCAGTACCAAAATCAAATAATCATTTAGAAATGAATTCCTATTAAAAGTTTCTTTAATAATTCACAATACTTAACAATCACTAGCTAAACCCATTATGATGAGTTTATGACACACCTATAAGTAGTTAAAAACACTTTTTATACCTAAATTACCTTGGTAACTTGAATTTCAACATAAAAAATTTGATATATATTTTTATGATATAAATTTTAAGTCCTAATGCATCTTAACTCCTTAATACCACCCCAACTAAAGGTATGAACAAAATAATACCATTTTTAACATCTCAACCCGACCCATTGTCTTGGACTGGGTTAGAAGTGCTATTAATCTTAGGTGACATTCCATGGACACCAAAGAATGGAAATAAATTCCAAGGGTTTGGACACAAAATACATGGGGGGAATGGTTTACCCTTTTTAAATGCACACACTCAATACACACATAAAAATAAAAGAATAAATAAAACTAGATATATATATATATATATATAAATAATGGATTCACTAAAACCAACAATAAGAAATGTGACAAATACAATAATAATGATGAAACAAAGACCAAAATCATAGTCACAATAGAAAAATATAAAAAGAAATGCTAAAAATATAGAGTAGTAAAGACTTTGGAACCAAGGTGGAACCACTCCAGACTAAGATGTAGACTCTCCATATCTTTGACTCTTCCAACCAAGATAGTAACACCAAGGAACCCCACTAGAGAATTAAGAAACCGACCCCTTTCTTATATCATTAAAAACAATATTTACATATGCACCAAGGTGAATATGCATGAGTGAGTATAAAAACTCAGTAAGTAACTCCTAGTTACTTTTCACACATGCCACTAAGACTATAAATATGTTAGCTCACAGGAATATAAAATAGGAAGGAGGAATATCAAAAGCAGATAATGCAGTTTTCACAATAATGAATAGGTGTTCCAAAATTAGTATAACCAAAGGTGAGTTTCCTTTAAAGAAGGAAAAGAAGTACATTTAATTCCTTTTGGAACACCATCCATGTTTCCATGCACACACACACACACCAATGCATGTTGAGTGGAATCTTTATGATCACGAGTAGTGATACGTCCTTCACAAAGCCATCACTTGGTATAAATTCCTCCACATGCCTTTATATTTGGAACATAGCACCAAGTGTATTTTAAAAAGGACTCACATAATGAAAATCATGAACACATACCAACCATGTGCCTTTCCAGTTAGCACCCATAACCCAGTTATGCGAAGAACATGTGTCAAAACCATCTTTCTTTTAAGAAAACCCTTTTTAACAATTTATTAAACATGTTGGGGGAAACACCCACAATCTAGTTTCAAAAATCCAAGCAGAAATAAATCATTCAAATAGAGTTTTAGTAGGTAAAAAATCATTTAAAAGTATAAGGGACTTATTCAAGAAACCAAGAGCCTTTATATTCCAATAAAATAGGAAAGAGGGAAAAATCATCTACCTCTGGTTGGTTTGGAACAATGATTCTTTGGCAATCCCGTATATCTGACCCCTTCTTTCCATTCCTCTATCAAATAATAAGAATTTATCATCAAAACTTATCCAATACCATAGATCTTAGTAAGAAACTATAATCTATCATCTCATTCAAGAAAACCCAAGGAGAACCAAGATAAGAAGGAAGAACGAGGTCCCAACCTTTGATTTCCTGATCGAATGCTCAAAGAATCGTTAGAATTGGAATTCATACATTGAATATATCCAAATATTTTCTAAGGAAAACATAAAATTGAGTTCCTAGGTTATTGGTGGAAAAAAAGGATTTTTAGGAAAGTTTTGGGTTAAAAATAAAATTTCTATACAATTAATTTCTCATTGTATAGTTAGGACACATGGTTTAACAAACCATGAAAATTAGATATGTTAGGAAATTTTCCAAGTATCAAGGTTAGTCACATGTGTCATGAACCCCTCCCCCCAAAGATACCATAATGAGTGAGAGAGATAATGACCCCCGAGTCCCGCTTCCAGTAGGCCTCAGGTTTTTGACTAACACCGAGGGTATAAAAATATCATCTATGAGAGGCATTACACTCCATGATGTAAATAGGATTAGGAGATAAGACACAAATCATCCACAATAAACTCCATGGAATAATATAAATAAAATCCAAAACCATACCATGTGCATGTATGAAAAAAACTAATACAATTAAAAGTCTCCAAAAGTAAATACCCAGAAGAAAAGCTAAAGTAGTGACACAGAAACTATCCAAATGTCCAAGCAAGTAATGTACAACACGATCCTTGTAATACTCTTGGAAACCTGAAAATAGTTTATATATATAGGGTGATCATACAAGTATACTCAATAGGAAAACCAAAGTCTCTCATGTACATGTGAAAGAATCATACTAATGAACCTATGAGAAAATAATAGAAACAACAATTCCTAAATAGGTCTACTATCCACCCCAACCTCACTAAGGCATGATTGCCAAATAATGCAATACAAATAATATAATATAATAAGAATCACATCGATAAGGGTACTTTACACTTCTTTCCCACTGGTATGCCTCTATCATACCCCAACATCGTACATCCTTCCACTCCCATATCTTTCATATACCACACCACCCCATAAGCACATTCACAACACATCTCACCCAGAAACACCTAGGTTCATTGCCTCACAAGAACTACCATATTATGTGTCGCCTGAAAACACATAGGCCACAAAAAACCACTACTATAACCATAGGGGTAGGATATCATAAATATGTAGGACATCAACCTCATTCCCTCCTACCATGCATGACCCCCACTAGAATACGCCCCACAAGAATGATCATATCATAACTCGCCTGAAGACACTTGGGCCACCACCCCATAAGCATGGTCACATCTCACCCGAAAACACCCAGGCTATCACATCTCTCCTGAAAACACCTGGGCTATCACAACCACCATATAATGAACTAACAAGCCTCAGACAATCATAGATTGTGCAATACCTACCTCTCCTGGAAGAGAGAGTGGGAAAGAGAGAGCACCTAGCCATCCATCCTCCTCACTTGATGTCGATAAAAACAACCCCCCACATGACCGTGTGGGTGTCACCTCATAGTGCTCGACATAGTTGGGGTTCATATAGAAATAACAAAGAATATACAAGTATATATATATATATAGCCACACACACAATCCCAATATATGGGTTTACAACCAAACACTAACCAACATCTCCACTTTTGTTGCCACCTATAAATGCATAACACCAAACAATAATCCACAAGCCCCATTTCATATTTCCAACCAATTTCATTTAATCACCCCATTATTTTTATTATTTATCATCAACCACATTTAATCACACAACCCATCATTTAATTATTTGTTAACCATTCTCATCCCATTAACCAAACCAACCCATGTCATTTAAATCAAAATTAACAATTATTTATTCCATCACTACCTAAACATATAGCACAAAACAACCACACGTCAAAAGTAGATCAACATTACCATCATACCATCACCTCACCACCCCATAAGCATAGCCAAACAACCACCTCCTCACTGCCCCAAAAGCACAACCACACAACAACCACCTTACCGCCCAAAAATCACAGCCACACAATAACCACCTTGCCGACTCAAAAGCATGACAACACAACAGCCACCTTTATACCCCAAAAGAATGACCACACATCACAACACATCAATATCATTTTACATATTTATAGAAGGAATTTTTATCACATTCCACTTTATTTTATGGGTGTTATCAGATAATCCATAATCTCAAGGAAACCATTTCATTAGCCAAACATAAGTGGTCAACCAATTTCCATTTTAGAGTGATATCGAAACAATCAAAACAGTCACAAAAGTCACAACACTTATCAACTAGTGAAAAAAAACCTTCAATGACCACAATTTTTAGTGGGGCATCAATCCTGTACAATCCACAACATCACAATAATAAAAAAGCTATAAAGGCATGATAATCAAACCCATTTACTCTTTAAATTTCAATTTAACCAATTATTTATCTTAAATTATGCCAGAAAAACCATAAACCATAGATAAAAAAAAAGAAAACCCCTCCCATAAGATACACAATAAAGAGAGAAGAGGGACTCCCTACCTCAAAGAAGCTTTTCTGACTTTCTATACACCCACAAACTAGAAAAAAACCATGAGAAACTGCAGATCAACCTACACCGCACCCAAATACCATTAAAACACATCACAAACTAGAAAAAAACCATGAGAAACTGCAGATCAACCTACACCGCACCCAAATACCATTAAAACACATCACAAAACCACAATACAAACCAAACCACACCACCACAATGAATCCTAAAAGAAGAACAGAATAAAACCAACTAATAAAGGGAGGAGAACCTACCAAAAATTTCTAATGATGATGCACCAGAACCACAAAAAAAGGAGGAAAGGGCTTGAAGAACTCCTTAGGGTGCCTATGCTCTACCAAAATGAGAGAGAAGAGAGGAAAAAATGAAAGAAAATTTGTCTGAGAAAAGGATTTAAAACCTAAAATTTAGGAATTTTCAAGTCATATAATACTTACATGATGTGTAATCCAAGGGTTTCCAAAAATTTCATCTTTCATAAAAAATGCCACCTTTTTATTATTCAACTCTGAAAATATACACATAATGTAAAACCCCGTGAACTCACCTTAACAAGACATGAACTACACTTACATCGAGTGTAAGATTTACATGTCATGTATTCACCCTTACTCCATAATTCAATAGCCAAACACCTCCAAGCTCGCTCTAGACCTCATCCAAGCACCCCCAAATCCAAAACCTGAAAAAGTAATGGGCTAAGAAAAAATGGAACATTACATCAGATACCTCTCAAATTATTCTCACCCTCAATAATCAAAAACCAATCCTATAAGAAAAGGGGGTCAAACAACGACCCACAAGATACTTCTCAAGGATCTCATCATACCTCAAATGCTACCACCATCCAAACACACCAAACCAAATGTCCACAAAAAAAATCACACAACCTCATCACCACAAAAACACAAACCATCTACTACCACACCATCACATTACCATAGAAACACCACAAAACCAAATAACCACAAGTCCTTGAGCACACAAATCAGGAAATTTCATCTTCCATGTAAAGATATTATCTGCTCTAGGTGGCACTGACTCACCTACAAAAGTTTAAATGTATCATAGTTAATTCATCTCAATTAGGAATTAGGTCCTCCCCTTTTCATATGTTGGTACTTTATCACACATCACACAAAACACTTAAAAAAATAAGGAAAAAAACTCATCAGATAAAACAAGGTCCAAACAACACATCACAAAACAAAACTAAGAAATCAAAACTTGAAACAACTCTGGGTACTGGGAAAGAATATAAATCTCTCACTCCCAAGTAATCTATTTCAGGCCACCATGCCTCTAAAAAAATGAACCAAAGGAATGGTTTATCCACACAGTTCCCTCTCTTGGAAATACTAGATCTCTACTAGCCACTCCACGAACGTCTCGTCATATTTGATATCAAACTCTCCCCAATAAATGACATGAGAGTCATTGTGAAGATACTGATGTAGCTGAGAGAAGTGGAAGACATCATGGAACACCTCTTACCACTGTGGCAATGCCAATCGATATGCCACCTCACTGACTCACCCCAACACCTCAAGGGGACCAAAAAACATGGGAGAAAGCTTACACCCTCTGCCAAAACTCTATTTCCCATGTCGAGGGGAGACCTTCAAGAACACATGGTCCCTAAACTTGAAATCCAAGTATCTCCTCCTATGATTATCATAAGAATTATTCTAGTCTTATGTTTTTTTCATCCTCTCACAAACAAGATGAAATTTCTATATCTTGCTCTTAACCATATTGGGAACAAGAACTTCTACCTCCCCAACCCCTATCCAGCATAATGGAGAATGACCCTGTCTCCTATACAAAGCCTCAAATTAAGACCTACTAATGGAAGAGTGATA
Organism: Viscum album; assembly: GCA_963277665.1. Classification (NCBI taxonomy): domain Eukaryota; kingdom Viridiplantae; phylum Streptophyta; class Magnoliopsida; order Santalales; family Viscaceae; genus Viscum; species Viscum album. Next base: position 1,343,512,403 of record OY728148.1, on the reverse strand, counting down.
TCTATTATTATAAGAAATACCAGCCAAAGGTAGATGTCATATCCAAGATCCACCAAAGTCCAAGATACACACATGAAACATATCCTTCAATGTGTGGATAGTACGCTCCATATTCCCATATGTCTGAGGGTGGAAAGCAGTTCTAGGTGTAACTGAGTGCCAAAAGCATGCTGCAATCCCATTTAGACTCCCAAGGTAAAATTGACATCCTGATCTGAGACAATGGATCTTAGAACTCCATGAAACCACACCACATCATCCATATACCTATTATCCAAATCATATACTATGCCTGACTCCTTGATCACTAAGAAGTGGGTCGATTTTGTCAACTGATCCACTATCAATCAGATATCACCACAACCTCCCTAAGATCTGGGTAACCCTGTGAAAAAATCCATCAATTTGTCATCCCATTTACACTCGAGAACATACAAAGGCTGAAACAAAATACTAACAACATGATGTCTGACCTTTTCCTGATAGAAAACCAAACTCCTTTCCACAAACTCTGCAACTTCCCATTTCATCCCAAGCTACCAATATTGAATCCTAAATACATGATACATATTGGAAGCTTCTGGATGTACCAAAAAAGGTGAGATATGAAAATCAAGAAGGAATCCCATGCACATCACTACTGAGACAAACAACCTACCATGAAACAATACTCATTTTTGACCATCCTTAGACCATTCTTTTGGAGCATCACCATGACCAACACGATCATGCATCACCTCTTCCTCTAAGTCTCCCCATTGAGACTCCTATACTTGAAACACCAGAGAAGACTGCACCATCATATGAAATAAAAAACATTCACCATCATCCACCCTTTCATCCAAGTGCAAGCCTTCCAAATCCTCCATTGCACTCCAAGCATCCCCAGACCCTCGAACAACATTTCCCCCTGAATTCATATACAAAGTGTTGACCACAATATTCACCTTTCCTAAGGTGTAGGATATCTAAAAATCATAATCATAAAGAAACTTTATCCACATATACTTCTATGAGTTCGTACCATACTGAGAAAATATATATCTCAAACTCGTATGATTTGTGAATACCACAAAGCACTCACCAATAAGGTAATTCTGCCACAAATTTTGTACAAACACAACCGCTTCCAAATCAAGATCATGGGTGGCATAGTTATGTTCATGGGGACATAATTTACTAGACCCATAAGATATCAAAACTTTCTTATGCATCAACATTCATCCCAACCCTATATTGGAATCATCATAAAACACCTCAAACATCACCTCTCCTTAAGAAACTGAAGCACTGAAGCACTGAAAAAATTCCCCTTTAGGTAACCAAATGCTTCCTGGAATTGATCACTCCACAAAAAATCTTAGTCCTTCCTAGTAAAAGCTATCAATAGGGCAAAAAATTGAGATAAATCAGGTATAAACCTCTGATAATATCTAGAATACCAAGAAAATAATGAACCTCTATCACATTATTGGGTGGATCCCAAGAAACAACTACCTTAACCTTTTAAAGGTCCACTACCACACCCATCTAAGGCACCACATGCCCAAGTAAATGAAACTCTTGTTTCCAAAACATACACTTGGACAACTTTACATAGATATGGCAGTGTCGAAGAAACTGCAAGAAAATTCTGAGATGATCGACATGCTAATCCTCTAACTTCGAGTAGATCAAGACATCATCGATGAATATAATGATGAAATGGTCTATAAAATCATGTATAATGGAGTTTATAATACCTATGAACATGGATGGTGTGTTCGTAACACCAAATGGCATGGCTACAAACTCAAAGTGCCAATACCTACATCTGAAGGAATTCTTCAAGATATCTTCCTCATTTACCCTCAAATGGTGATATCCAGACCACAAATAAATTTTAGAAAACAAACTCACACCTCTCATATAGTCAAAAAGATCATTTATCCTTGGAAGAGGGTAACGTTTCTTGACTATAACCTGGTTCAACCTCTAGGAATCTATGCATAACCTCAAACTACCATACGCCTTCTTGGAGAACAACACTAGAGCACCTCACAATGACACACTAATCCAGATAGAACCCTTTTATATTATATCATCTATATTAATTATTAAATCCCAAAAATCATAAAGTTCCATCCAATAAGGAGCCATCAAAATTATAGAAGCACCAGGATGCAAGTCTATATTGAACTCAACATCATGTCGAGGGGGTAGCATTACAACATTCTCTAATAAAAATACAAGAACTCCCCAACAACCTTGTGAACCTCTACCATCCTAGTCTCTACTGGTTCCATAGAAAACTCATCCAAAAAAGAAATAAGGGGCTCTATAAACTGACTGCCTACATAAAAACACCTCTCACTAATGAAAACCACACATTGGACATCCATATTTGAGAAATGAATCTCCTGTAGAAGCAGTCGATAACAACATGTATGAAATACAACTAGTTGATGCTGATGGTAAAATTGTATGGATAATTCTATAGAAATAATATATCCACACAATATTGATGCGTCCCCATCATCAGTATGCACCCCTGAAATACATCAAAAAATCTAGTTTGGCCTCTAGATAGCACAATCAACACCAGAGGCATGAGAAGATTCTTTATGTCTAGTCCCAGGACATGGACTAAAGTGAGTGAAATAAAGGAGTGAGAAGATCCTGAATCAAACAAGACACAAACAAGAGTACTAAATAAACTGTTCATATGTATCTGATGATATCTTACCCTCTGGCACTACTACCTCAACTACATGAAACTGACCACACCCAAATCATCTACCTATCTGATGATTACCACCTCCATGACCAAACTTAGGTCAGGGTCCCTAAAAACAAGGATAATCATAAGGTTGGGATATACCTACTCCATATCCCCATGAAAGAGAATAAGTCTGCTACCCCTACTTCTGAAACAGTCTGCTTGGAAACTACTGCTGAGTTTGGTGCTGAACCTTTCCACCTCCACCAAATTGAACTTGGGGAACCACTGGGAACTGGCTCTGGTGATGGACACAAACCCTAAAACCAAAACACACTAGAAAAAACCCCACAAAAAATCATATAAACCATTATTCCTATAATACTAGAAAGAAGCTACTAAGTTTGACTCCCCATTGGTCAAAACCTCGAAGGTCTTTGTGCCTGAGACCTTAAATTGGAAACTCTTCTCCTCTAGGAACCCTACTTATTCCCCTATCATAGAAAACCTCCTTATGAATGCATCTTCTAGACCACTTATTCCTTCTTCTGAACCTCCAGATACATTAGAAATGTAAAAGTAATAACTGTATACTGGATAGAAAGCTGGAGTTTCTGCTCAAGATATCTTGAACGAGACTCCTCATTTAGAAAAAGACTAGGAGAACAAGCGCAAAAGGTTCTTGAACTTGATTCCAAACTACTTAACTAATAAAATCCCCTACTGAAGAGAAATAAGCTCTTGCCTCTTCAAAGACTTCATAGTTGATGAATGGAACTTTACCCGAAACTTCTTCTGGATGTTGACCCAAAAAACATTTTTCTCCTTCTACTCACCCAGACATAATGTACACCACTAACGCATAACTCCTCACATCTAACTGACTACCAATGGGACCCCGTATCCCGCTAGGGCTAGAATCAAACTAAAATTGATCTCGAGCTTCTCCATCCATCTCTCTGTCTCTACATCTAAAACACTAACCTCACACTTCCCCAAATCTTGATGCTAGAAATCATGTAATTCCATCTACCAAGCCTCATACTCTGTCAAATTAAATCTACGATGATCAACTAGATCATCCTACTAAACTTCAACTACCCGAGCCACACACACATGATGAACATGATCCATAGCTGAAAAAAGAAATAAAGATTTCCTAATCCCAAGTAGTATGAAATTTTATTGATATTCATTTTGATTCAATTTAATCATTTAAAAAATCCTAAAACAATCCAAATTAAACCAATAACACAAGTAATCATGATGCATATAACTCTCCCAGGTCACTGCCTTGCAAGTATGTCCACATCACTTGGAATTTCAATAAGCTTAGAGTCTGTGCACTAGATCATGTGGGGGGGGGGCTAAAATCTGGTGTCCTAGATGGTCTTCCTAGACTATGTCACATACCAAGGTCAATTATCACTATTTCCATACCAACCCATGAAATCCTCACTATGCCTAAATCTAAACACCATCCTATCTCTCAATGAATATTCTCATACCACTCTACCCTGACCCCTCCCTTCAAAGATACCACAATGATGGGAGAGAGATAATGGCCCTCAAGTCCCACCTCCAATAGCACCGGGTTGGTGACTAGTACCAAGGGTATAAAAACATCATGTATGGGAAGTATTACCCTCTATAATGTAAATAAGATCATGAGATAAGATGAATCATCCACAATAAACTCCATGACATAATATAAAATAAATATAAACCATCCCACCTGCATGTGTAAAAAAACTGATACAAGTAAAATTCTCTAAAATTAAATAACCAAAAGAAAAGGTAAATCAACAACACACTAGCTATCCAAAGGTCCAATATAGTAATGTCCAACATGGTCTATGTAATCCTCCTAGAAACCTGAAAATAGTTTATATACATAGGGTGAGAATACAAGTATACTCATTAGGAATACCAAAGTCTCTCATGCATATGTGAAAGAATCATACTAAATAATCCATGAGAAAATAGAGGAACCAAAAACACCTAAACATGTCAATTGTCCACCCCAACCTCACCAAGGAATACTTACCAAATAATACAAACCAAGTAAAATAATATAATAAGAATCACATCGATAAGGTTACCCCGCACCACTTCCTCACTGATATTATACTCTCACACCCCAAAGTCATATGTCCTGGTGCTCCCATCTATTATGTATACCACACCACCCTAAAAGCATGGTCACAATACATCCCACCTGTAGACACTTGGGATTTCCACCCCACAAGCATGACCACATCACGTATCGCCCAAAAACACCTATTTTAGAACATAACCATTTTCATAACCATAAGGGAAGGGTATCATGAACATGTAGGACATAAACCTCATTCCCTCCTCCTACCATGAAAAAACCCACCATAAGCTTCCCCATAAGCACAATCATATCATAACTCGATCAAATACACCTAGTCCACTACCCCACAAGTACGATCACTTCTCACCCAAAAACACTTGGGCTATCACATCTCGCCTAAAAACCCCTAGGTTATCACAGCCAAAATCTAATTCACTAATAGATATTCAACCATAAAAACCTATGAAATACCTACCTCACATGGAAGAGAGAGCAGGAAAGAGTGGGTACCCATCCATTTTTCCTCCTCATCGAATGTCAGTAAAAACACCCCGACATGACTATGTGGGTGTCAGAACATAGTGATTGATGTGGGTGGGGTGTGTATAAAAATAAAAAATAATATACAAGTATATACATATATCCACACACACAATATAAACCTATGGGTTCACAACCAAACACTAACCAGTATCGCCAATTTTACTGCCACCTCTAAATGAATAACACCAAACAACAAGCCACAAGACCATTTTACATTTCCAACCAATTTCATTTAATCATACAATTCTTTTAATTATTTAGCATCAACAACATTTAATAACAAAACCCATCATTTAATTATTCATTAACCATTATCATCTTATTAACCAAAATAACCCATGTCATTTCAATCAAAATAAAAAATTATTTATTCCATCACTACCTGGAAATCTAGCATAAAAAACCATACATCACAAGAAACTCAACATTACCATTGTACCATCACCTCAACTCCCCAAAAGAATGACCAAACAACCACCTCCTTACCCCCCAAAGCATGACCACACAATAAACACCTCACCACCCCAAAAGCACGACCACACATCAACTACCTCACTACCTCAAAATCACAACCACACAACAACCACATCACCGACCCAAAAGCACGACCACACAACAACCACCTCACCACCCCAAAAGTATGGCCACACATCATGACTCATCAATATCATTTTATTGATTTACAAAGTGTATTTTTATCACATTCCACTTCATTTTAGGGGTGTTATTACACAATCCATAATCCCAGGGCAACCATTTCATTAGCCAAATATAAGTGGTTAACCAATTTCCATTTTATGGTGATATCAAAACAATAAAAACATTCACATTAGTCAAAACACATATCAACCCATGTAAAAAATCCCCCAACAACCACAATTTTCACCATGGATTCAAGCTCGTAAAATCCACAACATCACAATAATAAAAAAGGTGTAAAGACATGATAATCAAACCCTTTTAACCTTTTAACTTTAATTAAACCAATTATTTATCTTAAATTAATCCAACACAACCATAAACCATAGATAAACAAAAGAAAATCCCTATCTCATGATACGCAATAAAGAGAAGTGAGGTATTCCCTATTACAAAGAAGATTTACCAACATGCTACACACTGCAGGATGAAAAAGAACACCCACAAACCACAACCACACCATGAGAAATTGCGGATCAACCTACAGTGCACCCAAAGACCATAAATAGTCACCCCAAACACACAACCCAAACCAAACCACACCACCATAGTGAAACCCCAAATAAGAATGGAAGAAAAAAAACTAAGAAAGGGAGGATAACCTACCTTGAAATACCAATGATGATCCACTATAACCAATAGAAAAAATAAGGAGGAAGGGGGCTTGAAGAAATCCTCAGGACACCTACTGATCTTCCAAAATGAGAGATAAGGGAGGTAGAAAAATGAAAGAAAATTCATATGAGAAAAGGATTTAAAACCTGGAATTCAGGCATTTTCACATTGTGTAATACTTACATGATGTGTAAGTCACGGGTTTCCAAAAATTCCAGCTTTCATAAAAAAATGCGTTACCTTTTTATTATTTGACCCCTAAAATCTACACATCATGTAACACCCCTTGAACCTATCTTCAAAATCCATGAACCATACTTACACAACATGTAAGCTTTACATGTTGTGTATTCACCCTACCTCCACCATTTAACATCCAAACTCTTCCAAGCCCACTCTAGACCTCATCCAAGAACCTCTAACACCAAAACCCGAAAAATTAATGTGATGGGAAGGAAAATACCATTAAAACTTGGTTTTTAAAAACCATGTACCAACCATGTACTTTACCAATGATCCCTAAACCCTTCACATGGTTTTTTGGAGACCTGAGCATAGTTTCTATTAACCATGCACAAATTGAGTTTCACCAAAATGGCTTAAAAAATATTCAAAAATCTTCGAGAAACTTTAAAATACATAGACTGAACATTACATACTTTAAAATAAGCATTAAAATAGAGAAATTACTCAAATAGGTAGTTTTACAATAATTGTGGAGGTGGTCATCATCTGGGTCAGAGTGGTTATGGATCAGGTCATGGCCAGTTGCATGCTATGGATTTTACACCACCTAGAAATCTATATTTCATTTGAGGTACCCCTTTAATTGTTTTATACTTGGGTGTATGACTAATTTGATTTAGGAGATACACACTCTTTCATTTCACCTTCCATAATCCATGATTTAAGACTTTATGTGGAGAGAATTTTAGTGCCCTTATCATTGATGATGCCAATTTGAGGTCAATCTAGTATATATGTGGTATGTAAAGACTGTGAAATAGTTTTGGGGTAGCAATTATATTGTGGAGACTTACTATGTTTTCAGATACAACCATACAACATTATCCTCAGTATAGACAAGCTGTATTTAATATAGGCTATCATGGATTTATTAAAGAGGTAGATCATGTTCTATGATACTGAAAAATATTTTTCCATGTTTATTAGTGAGAGAGAACCTTATATGGGTTGGAGGCATGTTCCATATTTTTCTTCTTTGATGGACCAATTGTTTCCGAGTTTGTTAGAGGTTCATCCAATAGTGTTTCCTAGGGTTATGGAAGATTACCTTAATGTATTCCATAAAGAGGTTGTGGCATTACCCCTAATGAGGTATTGAGTTTCAAATAAATATATAACCCATCACTTCTCTGATATTGATGTCTCTATATAGGATAACACCTTCTGAGTTACAGGAGATGAAATTATATATAAAAAATCTATCATAATGAGGTTTGGTTTGGGTGAGTGTTTCACCTTGGGATGCTCCAATTCTGTTCTTAAAGAAGTCCAATGACAGTATGTGTCGGTGCATCAATTATCATCACTTGAATCAAGTTAAAGTAAAGAACCACTTTCATATTCCATGGATTGATGATTTATTCAATCATACAAAAGGATCTAGTTGGTTATTTTATATTGATATATGGTTAGGATATCATTAGATATGGGTAAAGGATTAGGATATTCTGAATATTTCTTTCTAATGTCATTAAGGTCATTATGAGTTCATTACAATGAAATTTGGAGTGAAAAACACACTAGTTTTATTCATGGGGTTGATGAATGTAGTGTTCCAAAAGTTTCTAAACTGGTTCATAGTGGTTTTCATTGATGACATCCTTATACAATCCAATTTTTAGGGGGAGAACACAGAGCATATGCATGACATTTTGGGAGTTCTTCATTAGTAACTATTCGAGAAGCCATCAAAGTCCAAGTTTTGGGATTTTCAAGTTCATTACTTGGGAATGATGTATATCAACATATTATATCCATGGATACTTTAAATATAGAGGTTCTCATTTATTAGGCACTCCCCAAGACTATTGCATAGGTTTGAAGTTTCCTTGGTATTGCATGTTACTATAGGAGTTTTCTACCCAAATTCTCTTAGATTGAAACTCCTCTAGAAGACTTGACCAGAAAGGATCGAGTGTTCTTATAAACTAAAAAGTTTTAGAAAAATTTAAATTATTCGAAGTATAAGTTGTTTTAATACCCTAGGAATTAAAAAAAAAGAGCATTATGTTTGATAACATATTCAATACGCAACACCGAGCTTAAATGACCCAAGAAATATATAACCATTATAACTTAACTATTAAATTGGAAGACATGAATAATATTAAATAATTTATGATATATATATATATATATATATATATATATATAAATTTCATACTCAAAATAAATTTATGATAAATTCTTAGTAAATAATCAATTTATTTTTAGTAATGTAATTTTTTCTTCAAAAATATGTTTTCTTCTTCAAAGTTGATTTTTATGGATTTTTGTGAGAAAATATCATAATTAATTTTAGTAACTTTTAGAAAATGAATTTTATAAAAATAAATTCATTTTTAAATCATAATATAAAAATTAACTTAGGCTAAAATTTTATGATTACTGGAAAAATATCGATTTTTTAGTGAATAGTGAAAATACCAATTTTTATAAAACCATCATTTATTATCAACAAATTAAGTAATTTAAAAGTAACATCATGTTTTGAATATGATTTAAAGTAACATAATTATTATTTATTTATATTTAACCCACTTAATTATATTTTAATCATATTTATATTGGATTTTATTATAAGTTTATTTCTGGGTAAAAAAAAGCAGGATTTTTCTGAAAACTATTTTAAAGTGCACAATGTTTGTACTTTTTAATTAATTAAAAGAAAATATAATGAGGAATTATTTAAATTAAATATATAGATTATTTATCATTAAATATTAATTTATATTTATACAATGATTATTATTAGTCATAGAGTTAATATAAAATCATCATTTGCTTGAAAAATACACTTCTTGAAAACTTGCTTTTTCATCACATCTACGGGTTCAATTTTAAATTAATTTTTTTTCCAATTATATGAATTGAATTTTTTAAAATGGATTCCATATTTTTAAACAAGATAATTTATATTATCTAATAATTTTAACTCTCAGTTAAGGTGAAAACAGGTTTACTGAGGGGGGGGGGGGGGTAAACTAAAACGATAAGTGTTAAAATGAACTAAATTTTTTTCTAAAATATATTTTATAGACATATTATTCTCTTATAATGTATAATACTTGATAATGGGCCATTTTTGGGTCTTGTGTCATGTGAAAAATGTGGGTACACCTTTTTCTTTTCAAAAATTACAAGTGTGCCACTCCCCTCACTTATAAATGACCACCCCTCTCATATCCTCTTAAAAACTTAAAATACTTTTGGATTATCCATTACCTGAAAAAATTCCTTCATAAGTTTCATACACACTACCTAGATCCCTCTTTTTGATAAAAAAGATAACCTAAGAAGTCTTTTGGTGCTAACCTAAGGAGGTTTTCTGAAGAAGAGGTATCATGCTTAACTGAGTGTTTTTATTTTATTTATTATTCAACCTCATTAAAATATTATTCAATTATTATTATATAATGACACAAATATATCCCATATACTAATATGTTATTATGTTAATGTAATAACCTAAACCCATACACTCTTCCATCAAATGGGATATGAAATCATCATTTGTGTGTATAACGGACTACCACCTCATGAACTGAAGCCATTAATTTTCCATAATAGCCCATAAAGGCTTGTTATAATGATGGATTTAAAGTATATATATTATATTTGTAATGTATTTATACTTTTGGAGATATAAAATCAAATATACCTTCTAACTCTCTATTATGTGAGGTGTAACATCTTGAATTTTTGACAAGGTATGAATACTTAAAATATAATTAAAAACCTCTTGTTTTATGATAGTAATAAGATTAAGGGGATAAGGATTAGTTTTTGAGAGTTTTGGGATCATTTAGATTCTTTAGCTCCAAAATTTGTAAAGTCAGACTGATCCCCATGATTAGTGCTAACCATGCAACTCAACCCTCTGGGGTGATCAAGTGCACTTTAGGGGGCCGCATGGTTTTTCCTAACTATGCCACCTAGGAAAAATGACCATGGATGTGCTGAATTTATCATTACATAGGTGATTTGTATGGACTTTTCACAGTTAAAAAAACTATGCGCCCAACCCATGCGGGGGGTTACTTGGGGAAGTAGGTGGTGCATGACTGGTGAACGGTTTGTCCAATCGTGCAGCCAAACTGTGCACCTCTTAAAAAGTGGGAAGATTACGATTTTCCCATATTTCTTTTTAACTTACCCCTATATTTTTCTCTCTTCTTACATGCACAATAGTTCCTCCTAATTGATAGTTCCATGGGTTTTTCGCATAGGCATTGAATCCATTTCGTCATATAGACTCTGTTTACGTTTCTTTTAGTTGCGTTGGATAGCCACCAATAATCTCTTTTTTCCTTTATCTCATTTATTTATTTATCTTACCCTCTATGAAGTTTTTTTTGGTGTGACCTAATATTCCCTATTTTAGGGAATTTTTATATTTTTCTATTTTCTTCTATTCTTGATCAATTCAATGGCCAAAAACAGATGAGGGGTCATCTACCAACCTAAGGTAGTTGGTCTTGTTCTTTTTACCAAAATATTTGATGATTTATATGTTGCGCCGTTGTTACGCACACCATACTCCTCTTGTGAAACCTCCTAAATGTTAAATTAATTAAAATAAATGGATGTTTCAATGCTTAATATACTCTTAGAGACCTGAAAAAATGTCATAGGTTTACCACCTTGACATGATCCACCCCTAAGGGTGTTCCCCCTTTGTTGGTTCTGAGCATAGTGAAAGCACAGGATGGGTGTGTACCCAACTTTGATAATTTCCATGATCGATGATTAATCTAGGGATCAATACAATGATAAACACCAGTATCCATGTAATTTAATCAATGATAAAAGACAAAGGAGATAACCTGGAACCGAGAAGAGATGATCAAAATATTTTGTTTATAATTAATTTAATTAAATTACAGAATTACCTCCAAGGTGAATATTTCTTCATTGGTGTGTTTGACCATGGGTCCAAGGTGAATCTTTGTTGATATTTATAATCCAAGGATATGATTCCTCTAGTGGTGATCCACACGTTCTCCACGTATCTCCGGACATCACCGAAGGAGTCTCCGGGTGCTAGCACGAAAGATCCTTTCGTTTGTGATGCCCACCTTTGATCGCCTTGAGAATCACTTCCAATGAATTCTCCTAGATCTGGTGGAGGAGGATGTATCTCATTCTTGAGATCATTATTGTATAGAGAAGAGTTCTCTAGGATCAAGAGATTTTATCCAATGATGTTGTGCACACAACCATTGGTTTGCCAATGGAATTACCCTTTGGCTAGTTAGAGAATAATAAAATAATGGAGAATTTAATTCACCAGGTAATAATAAATAATTATCACAAGTTCCATTACTTATTTTATTATTCCATGTGAAACCCCATGTCAAATAATAATATAAATTCTATTATTCCCATGATAAGTTCTTAACTTGCACGTTATATTTAAATATTATTTAACCAAATAATATTTATTATTATTTCTCACTATACCCATAACTTGGTCCGCCAATCCTCCTAAATATTTACCAGACCTTGAATAATGACTATTTATTTATTAAATAAATATATCTGCATTATTCACTGATAAAAAAATATTCCATCCAAAATATATTCTCTTAAATAACTAAAGACGAAATAAATGTGATCAGGAATACTTGAATAATTATTAAACCACAATTGGGAATAATATTTATTCAAATTGTTAAATAATAAATTATTTAATTGGGATACTGGCTACACTTAGTGTGTGACCCTCTAGACCTCTTTCTCATTGGCATTAGGTGGGCTTGCCTAAAGTCCAATATTACTGTATAGCAATAGGTCAAGGAACCCAAGAGAAAGAAGTTGATGTTGCAATGACATGTCACCTCATACAAACTCCTACCCCATAATATAATCCCTTTTTCCTGATATCTCCAATCAAGCAGGTTGCATGAAAGTTCCATCAACCCATGTGATCGATTTCTCATTTATTGACTTCCCGAAATTGAACTTTCCTAGAGAACACCATGGACATGGATTTAGTTAGGATATATCATTTCCATCAAAGGGACTAAGATATCCACTTCTGTAGAAGTGAAAAATACTTTATCACATTATTCATTAATGCGAAATTACTTGTGACACACCCAACATATCCTACCTCACTGTGAACATTTGTCATCATGGTTTTCATCAATACATCTAATTTCACAAGTCATAATACCCATTAATAATAATCTTAAAGTCTAAGGACCAATACACACATCTGCATATAGGAACATATAATGAAACGTATGAATGTAGATATCCTACTGGTGGGTCTTGTTCTCATAATATCCTCCTGGATATTACCAAGGGCGCACACCATGAGAAGGTGTCTCAAAGTTTCATGAGTCCCCACCCCTGATATCCTATACCATTTTTCTCCCTTCAAATGATATCATCCATCCATAGAACATATATTCAAGAATAGTTTCATGGAATTTCTGGGTTCTTATCATAGTAGAGATCCGCTATGACTTTTTAGTGTGAAAACTATTCTTAGGACAATATAACATACTATGTCACGTATAAGAACAATCATTATGTGATAAGGAATTTATTAATATTCATCCAATAAATACAGGTTTATAATAAAGTACAAATAAGTTGGATTTTAGGGCACCGACTCCAACAAACTCCAACTTGCACTATAGCCAACTGCTAACAACCTTTAGTCTGCTATCTCTCACATGATGTTCATGCTTCTTCTAAGATAGGCCTTTAGTCAGGGGGTCTTCCACGTTCTTTTTCCATGGACACTCTGCTCACTGAAACTTCAACCCTTTGATAGAAATCCCTCAACATGTGATACTTTTGAAGTATGTGATTTGTCCATTAATGTGACCTTGGATCTTTTGAAAGATCCACTTCTGTAGTATTATCACAATAAAATGTAATGATATCCATATTAATAGGTACCACATCAAGTTCTTAGAAAAAGTTACGAATCCAGACTGCTTATTTGGCTGCATCAAAATCTTCTATATATTCAAACTCTGCTTTAGAATCAGTGACAACTGTCTGTTTTGAACTCTTCCAGCTCACAGCTCCTCCGTTGAGACAAAAAACATATCCTGATTGCGACTTTAGATCATTCTGATCTGTATGAAAACTAGCATCAACATACCCTATGATGAAAATCTACTCATCTTCTCCATACACTAGGAACATATCCTTAGTTATTCTCAGATACTTGAGGATATTCTTTACAGTATTACAATTATGTTCTCCTCGATCTACTTGATATCTTCCTACCATGCTCAGTGCATAGGTAAAATCAAGTCTGGTACATAACATGGAATACATGATATATTCTATCATTGAAGTATATGGAATATTACACATACTATCTTTATCATACTGTGTCTGGGGACACATTTTCTTATAAATATGGATACCTTGTGACATTGGAACCAATCCCCTCTTGGATTGTTCTATACTAAATATTTTTAGTACATGGTCGATGTATATACTTTGACTTAGTCCAAGAAGCCTCTTGGATCTATCATGAATGATCTTGATCCCTAGAATGTAGGTTTCTTTTCCTAAGTCCTTCATATAGAATCAATTGTTTAACCAGTCCTTAACTGACTGCAAGATTTGTATGTCATTTTAAATAAGTAATATGTCATCAACATACACTACTAGGATAACAACTGCATTCTCATTAAACCACTTGTAAACACATGGATCACATTCATTCTTAATGAAACCAAATTCACTTATGGCTTCATCGAATTGAATGTTCTTCGATGTGGATGCTTTCATTAATCCATAAACGGATCTCTGTAACTTACATACCATTTTAGCATCACTTGGTGCCACAAAACCTTTTGGTTTTGCTATATAGACATCTTCCTAAAGGTTCCCATTAAGGAATGCGGTTTTGACATCCATCCACCAAATCTCATAGTTACAGAAAGCTATTATGGAAAGTATGATTCTTTTGGATTTAAACATGGAAACTAGTGAAAAGGTTTCATCATAGTCTATTCCTTGATGCTGTTTAAAACCTTTAGCCACTAGCCTTGCTTTATAGGTATGAACTTGACCTTCCATGTCCAATTTTTTCTTGAATACCCATTTACACTCAATAGGATTTTCATCAACTGACGCATTGACTAGAACCCAAACTTGGTTATGATACATGGAATCCATCTCAGAATTCATAGCTTCTAGTCATCTTGTATCTTTTGATCTCTCTAGTACTTTCTTGTAGAATATAGGTTCATCATTGTCCAATAATAATGATTCACCATCCTCGGTGATAAGGAAACCATATCTATTTGGTTCCCTTACCTCTCTTTTACTCCTACACAGTACTTGTGTTTCAAGAACAACCTCTTCCATGGGGACCTGTGGAACTTATTCATATACCAAATCCTGTGTATTTTGAGCATCAAATTCATTGAAGTCAATATTTCTCCCACTATCCTTTTTGAGTATGTTATCCCTCTCAAGAAATACTACATATCTGGAAATGATCACTTTCTTGTTCAAGGGGTTGTATAGGCAGCATCCCTTTTTTTCCTTAGGATACCCTATAAAGATACACTTTGTGCCCCAGGGTGCTATTTTGTTGTCTGATAAATCCTTAACAAACTCCTTGCATCCCTATACATGTGTATGCAATAAAGTGGGTTTCTTTACACTCCATAACTAAAAGGGAATCCCATTTTCTACCTTATTTAGTACTTGGTTTAATGTGTATGTTGCTATTTGAAATGCATATCTCAAAAAAGATAATGGAAGATTTGCATGACTCATCATTGACGTTACCATGTCCAATAAGATACCGTTCCACCTTTCACTAACACCATTACACTATGGTGTATAAGGTTGAGTGAGTTGAGATAGAATCCCAGACTACCTTAAAATGTTGATGAACTCTTGTTTAATATATTCTCCACCTCGATCTGATTGAATATTTTTTATATTCTTACCAATATGATTTTCTATTTCATTCTTTAATTCCTTGAATTTCTCAAGGGACTCTGACTTATACCTCATTAAGTAAATATATCCATATCTACTCAATTCATTAGTAAAAGTTATGAAGTAATAATATCCACCTCTAGATTCTACTGTAAATGGTCCACATATTTCAGTGTGTACCAATCCTAGAAGCTTTGTGGCCCTTTTACCCTATCCACCAAATGGTGGTTTGCTCATTTTCCCTTGTAAACAAGAGTGAAATCTATCAAGTGGTTTTAGCTTAGAAGATTCTAAATAGCCATATTGATAGAGCTTTGTCAAACACTTCTAATTTATATGACTAAGATAGTGATTCCACAACTGGGTGTTGTATGAGTCATGTGAACTTGGTTCTTTATCAATTTCCAACACTTGTTTCTCATAATTTAATACATAAAGACCATTATTTAAATGTGACATACCATAACATATGTTTTACTAATAAAATTAACAACATTTATTTCGAAACTTGAAAATAAATCCATTTGTATCTAAACTCGGTACATAAATTATGTTCTTGGTAACACTAGGTACATAATAATAGCCATATAAAACCGAAATCATTCCCATAAACAATGTGAGGTGGTAGTCACCAATGGCAAGATCAGCTAGCCTCACACCATTGGCGGCTCACATATCCACCTCTCCTCTATAAATTTTCCAAAATCTACTTGGTTCCTATATTTTAATACTGATGTGAGCCCCACAAATTGTATCTAATACCAAATGTGTAGAAATGGAAATATTTCACTCAATAACAAATATACCTTTGGATTTCCCTTTCCTCTAGGTGTATTTCCTCTTCCAGTGTCCTGACTTTCCACATGAAAAGCATACTACCTCATTTTCCATGACTTCCCTATGGATCTTTTTCTTCTCGGTTAGGCGGTGCTTAGAGTATTTAGATTGTTTATAAATTTTAGGCCCCTTTGCCTTGTCCTTCCTCTTCCTATTCACTATATGGATTGTGGATTTTTCACAGCCCATGTCCTTATCAACTTGATGAATCAGGGTAAGAAGCCCTGATAGAATCTTCTCATTATTTATCATATTATAATTCACAATAAAACTATAGAAGGTCTTAGGCAGCGATGATAGTATGAGATCTGTATGCAACTCATATGGGAATTTAATCACTAATATATCCAAATTCTCAATGTATCCAATAATCTTGACTATATGTGGTCTAACTAGCATAGAATCTCCAATCTTAGTGGTGAAAAAAGCATTGGAGATCTCATACATCTCCTGTCTCTCCTTCTTTTAATAGATATCCTGAAGGTGAGGAATCATGATATAAGCATCTATTTCCTCATGTTTCCTCAAGAACTCATTGGTCATGAATGATATCATGAGGTACTGAACATATGTAACATAATTCATATGTTTCTCATACATAGAGAGTTCCTCATTAATCACCTCATTTTTAGGTGCAACTGGTAAAGGCTCTTCCAGCACATAAATTTTCCTCTTATGGAGAAGGATAACCCGAAGGTACATTTGCCACTTCTAGAAATTAGTGCTGGTAAGAAGGTTTTCCTTTTAGAGTATGGATCACAGTGATATGTTTGATGTCATTTTTGATGTTATTTCTACAAATAAGATGAACAGAGTTTTAGTAATTTATCTTGATAAATATAGACAAATAAATAAATTAATATTTATTAGTCTCCCACTATTTTTTTGAAACATAATAGCCCTCACCATTGGATTCAAAATATCCTATTGCTTGGACATTCTAGTGGAAAGTACTACTAGGGTAGTCAACCCTTGATATAAACTAAGTTAAGTCAACCCAAAACCTCAAATTAGAACTCCCCAAAAATTGAAAGCACCCCAACTAGGGTTGGTCAAGCACTTTGAACTATGGTTCAATTCTAACCAAAGTAATGGAAAGCTATACTGACTTAATATTTAATTGATGGAATTTATCCTTTATATGTAAATTTCTACTTATTATCTTTTCACATGCTTGTTAATATTAAGTGGGATATACTTAAGTGATTAACTATGTATAGATAATATTTACACATAAGCCATTTTATTTTAGTTCCATCTTGTATGCTTGTTAGTTCATTAATTATGTGATCATGTCAAACATCCATAACGAATAACTATAAAAAGAACAGAAATAAATAAAGGGTATGATCATGAGATTTACTATTGGTTAGTTTATATAGTAGTTTATAAACTAACTATAACCTAGGGGATAAAAACCTTGAACCATTTAAGGTTTATGTTTACAGATTTCCACTTATCCACCTTTGTATCTCCTTGGATTGGTTTTTCCTCAGCTCCTAACTTGAACCACCTCCACTAGCATGGGAGATTCATCCATTACATATGATTTTAACTCACATGCAGGTGAGGGTTAAAAGGGGGTTTACATAAAAGAAACCATGGACACACATTCCCTACATATTAATGAGGAGAAGGCACGCATGCCAACAATTTTAATTTAATAAATAAATTAAACGGGAACCAATCACATACAAAGGTTTGGTCTAGATCATGATCATCCACATACATGAAACAAATTATGCATTTAATAAAACTATCATTCAATTATTTAATCACTATTATTAAGATAAATTATGCTCGAATTGATTAATCATTATATTCAATTAATAAATCATTTTTATCTTAATCCTTTTATGAATTTTCTTGAGATTCTAATCCATAAACTTGTACATAACTTATACATTGGAGGAAACCTGGTGAATACCCATCCAAAACTACCCATCATGTATTATGATTGTATACACTTTATTCTTTGTGACATGTAACATGCACACAAAATTATAATTGTAATAAAACTCATACATGATGTGTAGATCTTTGAATATTACACATATGTTAATTAAACACACACACACACACACACACATATAAAACACCTATCACATTTTGTGTCCCATATTTATGCCCACATGAAGGTACATGTCTCAAGGGTTACATAATATAATAATTTTTTTAAATTTTCATAATATGGAAACAATACACAACATGTAGATCCGACTACATGACGTGTACCCTCCTCACCATCCATCCAAAGTAAATGCCTGGGGAAATGGTGTGTGAGGTGTACTTCAGAAATCTTCGGAGTACATGGTGTGTCTAGTGGGCCACATGTCGTGTGGACTCTACGTTACATGGTCACCAGTCAAGCAAGATGTGTATGGGATACACAACTTGACCTTGACCCGAAGGGACTACACACCATGTATAGTGGTCCACACAACGTGTAGTCTGGATAACCTTGAACTAATCCGTCCTCGTCAATATGTAATGTAATAATTAAATACAATTCATGTCATTAATGCACATGGCTTGAGTAATTTCCAAATTACTCCGAGCGCGTTGAACACAACTACACAGTGTGTAATCTGGATTACATGGCGTGTGTGGAAGACTACACAGTGTGTAATTCCAACTACACAATGTGTACTATTGTGTTACCTGGGCAAAATCATTGACACCTATTAATGAGATCATCAATGTAATTTTAATCTAAAAAGTATTCATATCTGTTAGATCTATGAGAAATGAAATAGGAAGAATAGATATCAAAATTCATATTACAAGAATTATTAAACATGAATTGAAAAACTAAATTATTAAAGCGTAAATCATCAAAAAATTATTTAAATAATTATAAACAAAAATATGAACCCTTGGATACCACTTGTCGGTTCTGGGTGCAGTAGAAGCGCAGGATGGGCGTGTACCCAACTTTGATAATTACCATGATTGATGATTAATCTAGGATCAATACGATGATAAATGTTAGTATCCATAGAATTGAATCAAAGATAAAATACAAAAATAAAATAACCTGGAACCGAGAAGAGAGGATTGACATATTTGTTATATAATTAATTTAATTTAATTAAATAATTACATCCAAGGTGATTCTTTCTTCATTGATGCGTTCAACCACGGGTTTGAGGTGCGACTTCGTTACGATGTAGAATCCATGTATATGATTCATCTAGCAATGATTCATAGGTGCTCCATGTATCTCTGAACGTTGCTGAAGGATTCTTAGGGTGCTAGCATGAAAGATCCTTTTGCTTGTGATGTCCACTTTTGATCGCCTTGATAATTTCTTCCAAAGCGTTCTCCTAGATCCGGTGGAGGAGGATGTCTCTCGTTCTTGAGAACATTCTTGGTGAAGGAAGAGTTCTCTAGGCTCGAGATATTTTCTCCAAGGATGTTGTGCACACAACCATTGGTTAGCCAGTGGAATGAACCCTTGGATAATTAGAGAATAATAACATAACATGGAATTTAATTCACCAGCTAATAATAAAAAATTAGCACATGTGTTGTTACTTATTTTATTTTTCTATGTGAAATCCCATGTCAAATAATAATAGCAATGCCATTATTTCCATGACATGCGGTTAACTTGTAAGTTATTTTTAAATATTATTTGAACAAATAATATTTAATATTATTTCTCACCGAACCGATAACTTGGTCCACCAATCCTCCTAAATATTTACCGGGCATTGACTAATGACTATTTATTTGCTAAATAAATATAACTGTATTATTATCCAATAAATAAATATTCCATCCGTAATATATTCTCTAGAATAACTAGAGACGAAATAAATACGATCATGCATACTTGAATAAATTTTAAACCACAATTGGGAATAATATTTATTCAACTTGTTAAATAATAAATTATTTAACTGAGATACTAGATACACTTAGTGTGTGACACTCTAGGAATCTTTTTCATTGACATTAGGTGGGCTTGACTAAAGTCCAAGATTACTGTTTAGAAATGTGTCAAGGAACCCAAGAGAAAGAAGTTGGCATCGCAAGGACATGTCACCTCATAGAAACACTTACCATGTAATATAATCCATTTTCCTAATATCTCCAATCAAGAAGGTTTCATGAAAGTGCCATCAACACATGAGCTCTATTTCTCATTCTTTGACTTCCTAGAATTGAACTTGCCTAGAGAACACTATGGTTGTGTATTTTGTTAGGCTATATCATTTCCATAAAAGGGTCTGAGATATCCACTTCTGTAGAAGTGAAAAATCTTTTCTTGCATTATTCATTAATGCAGTATTACTCATGATGCACCCAACATATCCCACCTCACCATGAACATCTGTCATCATGGTTTTCGTCAATACATATAAGTGAAAAAGTCATAATACCGATTAATAATAATATCAAAGTCTAAGGACCAATACACACATCCATAGATAGGAAAATCTAATGACACTTATGAATATGGATTTACTACTGGAAGGTCTTGTTCTTATAATATCCTTTTGGATATTACCAAGGGATCACACCATGAGAAGGTACCTCAAATATTCATGAGTCCCCACCCCTGATAGCATGTATCATTTATGTCCCTTGAAATGATATTATCTGAACATAGAACATCTATTCAAGAATAGTGTCATGGAACTTCAGGGTTCTTATAATTATAGGGATCCTCTATTACCTTTTAGTGTGATAGCTATTCTTAAGACATCATCACATACTATTTCATAAAGAAGAAAAATCATGATGTGATAAGTAATTTATTAATATTTATCCAATGAATTCAAGTTTATCATAAAGTACAAAGAATTTTATTTCTAGGGAACCAACTCCAACACCCTTAAAGGAATAAGATCCCCATGCTTGGAATTAAATTAAAAACCACTAAAGTGAGGTGTGTGTTTTTTCCCTTGTAATGATTATTAATGCGTTTCTTAAATGGTATGAACTTCATGCAAGCCAAACCCATATTCTTATGACAAGATGAGGCAGATACAAGGGTCCTAACTTAAGGAATCCTTAGATAAGATCATCATGATTTATAATTATAAAATTTAAATTAATCTTGATACACTAGGAGTGATACTTGGATTCTATATAGAATACCTTTAACGGGCTCACCGAGTGGATGTTGCACTTACCTATGGGCGATACATGGTTCCCTAGTGGGTAACCTTGGATGAGATTGGTGGGAAGATGATAATGTACTATTACACAAGTGATACTTGGTCCCTTATGTGGTATACCATGGACAGGCTCACTAGGTTATGTTATATACCATGCCAGGGTGATACTTGGGTTCCACTTATAGATCACCTTGGATGGACTCTTACGGTTATGGATATTGATAATGTTCCTGAAGTGATACTTGGGATCTTCCTTATGGATCACCATGGACTATCTTAGGATGCCTCTTTATTAAGAACTGGGTTCCTTTTTACTAAGTTTAAGGATGAATATACTAATCCTATGAACATGCTTGGATTCAATCCATGTTTACACTTAACATATGATGGCCTAGTTATGTTTTACAGAAATCCATGCCAGTATAATTATAACGTATCTACATATATATATACATTCAATTATGTACTATATCTATATAGGTTAACCTTAGTTCAAAGATATATATCTTAGGATGAAGGAGCTAGTATCGACCAGTTATCCCATGGAGAACCTGAATCGATGTGTTTTAGTTATTTATTTCTTTACCCTTAACTTTACTCACACACTGATCATTTTACATGCGCACACTGGATAGTTCTTGACACCTTCAGTGGTGGACTACTGAGTATATCTCACACCCTATTTGGGCTTCATATGGTACTCGAACATACTTCATGATCACAGGTATAGAAAAGGGAAGTGACCGGTTTCCGATGTTTGATTTATAGTACTAATATGGAGTACGAGGGTAGAGGACTATACCTATGATCATGATGCTTTTTAAGGAAGATTTTGGTATTTTTTAGCATGATTTATTTTCTTGTACCCCTGTATGTTGTTTAATTCTCTTTCTACATATCATCATGTCATGATTATCATCTTATATAAGATATTGATTTAGTTTCTTGCTGTTTATTTATCCAGATGAGTTATTATTCCACTTATAGATATTTATTTATAAGGCCCCGGCCTTAAACCTTACTTAATATTGAATTAAATGAATAATTCACATTGAGGAACTTTTCAGGTTTAGAGTTTTAGAGAATTAGATCATAAATCATGAATTACATTCCACATTTAAACAAAGTGGTTACATAAAAGATATAATTCGTTTTTCCCATAAACGGAAACATATTTAAAATAAAACATGGATTCTTTCTTGACACTTCCTTGACACTATCATCATATCATGCACCTTTCCCTTGACCTATGAAAAACATTTCAAAAACATGGGATGAGCATAAAAAGCTCAGTAAGGGATATAAAAGTATGAAAAGAAACATTAGTCCATGTATGAAATCATACTTTACTCATAAAACATAATCATTTTAACATACCTCATCAAATCATGAATAAATCATAGAAATCATAAGGCATAAAGGTAACCTGAGGCATTCATAACATTATTATGTAGGGAGTAACCCTCTGGGTTACGTTTGGAATACCCATCACAGTATATTCCCTAAATCTCTTCGAAGAAACCTTAACGTTTAACCCCTTTGCGTTACCCAATATATTGGAGATCTATATCGGGCTCACCCGCCCTTAGTTTATCATGGAACTACCCATCTTCATAATAATGCCCAAGAACCATAACATAATCATATCACATAAAACATGCATAAAGGAAACATAAAATTTTCACATTTCAATCACAAGATATCAATACAACAAATTGATATAATAAAAACATTATGAAAACCATTTTCAATACCAAAATAAAAGAAAAGTAAAACATGGTATTTATTTTTATTTAAAAAAAAGTATGGCTTGTAGAGGAAGCCGAAACTCAAATAATGGTCATGGCGGCGGAGAAGTCGTTGTCACCGCATACGTATGACAAAAACAAAACATTCCCTTTTGTCGTTTAGTAAACGCTTCGTATAAAAATATTCCTTTTGAGTAAACGTAAAAGTCAAAGAGGTTTATACACCGTATAAAATAAAGTTGTGTATAAAACATAATATGCCTCAATGAAAGGAGATTGAGACGAAGTCCCATACAAAGACGATATCCTTGGATTAAGGATAAATCAATTACATAATTATGTGTGACAAACAAATACACCAAATATAAGTGGATATTAAGTGTAAAACAATAAGAGTACATTAACACATATTCATAGAATGACATATTCAAAGAGTACAAGTTTATCCCAAAGAATCAAAATTGGGTTAAGAAGTTCCCTTGCAAAAATTCGACAGCCTAACGGTGTCACTTCAAAATTCAGAAAAAGAGTTGATGAGAGATAAAAAGGGTATCTCATCACTTGGACATAAAATTTACATCAATAAGGATATAGAAGAACATATACCAACATAATAGTATGTGAATTAAAAGACATAACAAAAGAAGTCTTTTAAAAAGAGGAGGGTGAAAGGTTCCCTTACCGACTTGGGTTACTTTCGAAACGTACACCCCATTGAAGAAGGGTTATACAATGAATATGTAAATACCCATAAATGAAATTATATTACACAAAGAGTATAATAATGGTAAGTACATACACCACTCAAAGGAAATGGTGGAAAATGTAGCATAAATCTAACGAGACTGAAAGTGAGATGAAAAATCCCTTACAAAAACTCGGAAACCTAACAGCGCCACTTAAAACTTCAAAAAATGGATTGATGAGATCAAATAGGGTCTCTCATAATATTACAATAAAATGTATAGAAAGAGGAATATAAAAGAACACCCCCTATCATAACAAAGAGGATCTTAAAAGAAGTGACATAAAGGAGAGTACTTAAAAAGAAAGAGAGAGGTTAGATCTCTTATGAAAATTCAGCAGCCTAACGGAGCCACTCAAAATTTCCAAAATGGATTGATGAGATAAAATAGGGTCTCTCATCATATTAAAATAAAAAGTACAGTAGGATTAATATAAAAGAACATCCCAATCATAAGAAAGATGATCTTAAAAGGAATGACATAAAAGAGTGTACTTAAAAAGAAAGAGAGGGGTAGGATCCCTTACCTCGTGTCCGACATGACTCGATCGTTCTTTAATTTCATGAATAATAAAATTTGGTCAATTTATAATTTCTTAAGGACCTAATTTTAAGATTATTATTCAGTTAATATCACATATTATAAGGTTATAATAATTGGTTAATAAAGTGAGTTCATATCAGACGTTTTTGTCGATGTTCGGTACATGAGTAAAAATCGAACTTGTTGGAAAAGAATTTTCCATGTAGTTATAGGTACATCATATCCAGAATAGTATTGATGTTTTAAATATCATATATATCCATTATATATTCATTTTATACTATTCCATATCATTTGGAGATAAAAAATTAAAAGCACCGTTCATGGAGACGGTAGGCCGTACATACGCATGAACGCTACTTTCATTTTTTGTCATATTAATGGAATTAAAACAAAATGAGAGAGATATATATTATAATTACAGAATGATATCCATAATTTAGATGTAATATATTACATATATATCCATTATATATATGTACTTATAATAGTACATAACATTTGGAGATAAGAAATGAAATGTACCGTTCATGGAGACGGTAAGCCATATGTACGCATGAACGCTACTTTCATTTCATTTTTTTTGTATTCAATGGAATTAAATAATAATGATATAAAGGTATATTATAATTCCAGTAGGATATCATATGTAATACCATTAATTCCATCCTTTATACATCCCACATATGGCATTAATGAATCAAATCCCTTTGAGGAGGCGGTAGTCCGCACTTCCTAAAATGAAGATATCGCGTTTACCCATAATGGAAACCATAAAGGTATGCCATAAATGAAAAATATAGAAGCTTAAGGAAAACATAAACATATTATATATCATATATAAATATAGTAACATCTTAATGGCCACCTTTTAAGGTGTTAAAATAATATTGAACAATCATCGTTTTGTGAGGCAGTAATTCGCCATCCACAGAAACAGTATGTTCTTTAACCATTAGACGGAGGTGTGTGAAAGTGTAGCTCGAATCCTTATTATAAAAAAATACTAGTATATTTAATATACTATTGTTGTTACAAAAAAAAGTAATAAAAAGAGTTTAGGGGTTTGGAGAAGAAAAATAAAACAAAAGAACACAAGGGAAGACATTACCTTTAAATCGGGTAACTCTCTTTGATTTGAGCTCAAATGCTTCCTTGGAAATTATTCTTCCCAAAGTGAGGCTTCAATGATGAAGATATAGATGTGGAGAGATTAAATGGGCAGGGTTTTTCCGATCCAAAGGCTTGAGAGGTGTGTGTAAGGTGGTAGAGGTGGGGGCCTTTTATAAGAGGAGAGGAGGGGCACTCTTGGAAAGTTATAAAATATTACTTTATTATAAAATGATTTTCAGATTTAAAAGGTTCAAAAAGGATATATTTCGAGGATAAGGTGATAAGGTTTCGAAATCCACCCATCCAATAGATTTGTTACAAGTGTAAGACTTAGATTTCACCCTATCTTCTCATTTTATTTAAATCGTTCATTTATGAGGTAATCACTGCATCATCACGGTGTCATAATTAAATTAATTTATTTAATGTCTAAAAATTATAAAAAAAATATAATGATGTATAAAATCTTTTTATCTTTATAATGAATATTTATAGTCAAAGATATGACTTATATAACCCCATTTAAAAATTGTTTTAGTAAAACAACACATGTTTGTGACATTTTAATTTTTACTTTAAATAAAAAGTTATTTATGTCATTTTCCAACCAAAGTGGCTCCGTGGGGTCCCCAAGTTGACCCATGGATTTTCTTGGTTTTCCATGACTCATCCAATGAGGGTAGGACATGTGTATAGGTCATTTCATATTATTAAAACATTAATTTTACCTTAAACTACACTAATTACCTCTAATCGCGATTAAAACTTAAAAGTTACTATTCACCAAAATAATTATTTTAATCTAATTGAACCACATTTTAATTCTTAATGACAATCATGTATGTCAGATTTTTTAAATTAAAAACATAGAGATGGTAAAATTTCATTTAAACGAAAAATCAGTTTTTTAAGTACCACTTAGTGGTTTCACTATTCATCAAAAATTGAAGTTTTTCAGAAAAATACCAAAAATTCACCCTAATCTATATTTGATATTCCGAATTCAAAAATGATTTATATTTTAAAAAATTCAAAACATATAAGTTACATTAATTAATTTAATAATTAATTCTCGCTGTCAGAGCAAATAGCGTGTTTTTATGAAACAATAAGTATCAAAAGATTGACACTAGTTTAAGTCCAATTTCAAGATGAAATTAATTCCAACAACCACTATTGGATTAAATGGTAAAAATATATTCTAATTTTACTTTAAAACCAATTAAAAAGATAATCTAATCATATAAATAAATTAGATTAAAAAGAGGTTTTGAATTAAAATACAACATTTTTCACTATTCATTAAAAAATGAACTTTATCGGAAAAATATCAAAAATTTACACAAAGTAAATTTTGATGTCCTGATTCTAAATAAGAATTTTATTTTTTCAAATATAACACATAAAATTGTCAAAAAGTGGATTTAAAAGAGGTTCGCCATTAAAAGGCGGTTAATCGACCTTTTAAAGAATATTAGAATGTTTACGCTTAAAATTGGATTCATTCACATTTTTAATCTTCTAACATTTATTATAAAAAGTAAAAATATTTGACAAACATATATAATCATTTTGTAGTTATTTCTGTTCATTCCCGCCATTACAACAGTTAGGCGTTAACTACCATTTAAAATAATATTATTTTATTATTAGAGTGCAACATAAGATTCCCAATAAACCCATTGTTGCGTATTGGGTACACCATCGAGCATAGCATCCCCTTTAAAGTAATATTAATATTTTATTCACAAATATGGATAAATGTGAAAATTTCATATTCTTTATTTACCTGGGGTGTTACATCCTTCCCCCCTTTTGGGAATTGCGTCCTCGCAATTTTAAAATTGGGCTTGGAAACTTCATTGAAAATCCCACATCGGAACAAGAGTCAGTAAAATAATCACTTTAAAATAAAGAAAGAGAAGTACAAAGGTCACCCGAGTTAACCCATACTAGGATTCCATGTATGAAAATATGGACATGGAAGAAAAAAACAAAGGGTCATATTCTGATGGAGAGTGATAGTAAACATGTCTAGGAGAAAGTTAATCATAAGAAAATAACAAACTTGTGATGGGTTAAACGGCATTCGATTCCCCAGTAGGAAAAGTTAACAGATAACATTTTTGTTTTAATTTACTCTTCATTGAGGAATTTATTTTTGAGCTTAACTAAATCATGATGAAGCATACTTACTTGTCACGTAGAATTTAAACTTTTACTAGATTCCTTAATCAATCTCATATTTTCTCCAAAAGATGAGTATTTAGGAAGACTTGTTCGCATTAAGAGTACTATAATCAACTTATTGAGAATCACCTAATCTAAAAAAGAGAACTATACATTTCCCATGTCTTTAGACAAAATCCAAAACCACAATTATTAGTATGAGATCAGATAATCCACAAAAGTATAATCCTTTATAAAAATAAAATCTATTCTTAATCTCCAAAATTTTTCCAAAAAAAACCCAAAGTTCAACGAAGACCATTCGATAAACAATTGTCTATAAAATTCTACAAAGTAAACCGAACTAAGATTGAAACCCAAATATTTGAAGGATTTAATCACATAGTCTTCCAAGGTACAAATTAACTTTTATCTCCAAATAACATTAGTTGCTCTTAAATTCTCATATTGAAAAGTAATTAACCTAATCACATATCCTCCATGATAGGTTAATCATTTCCATAGATAAACCAAAATAAACTTACTCTTGATTACTAAAATCATCTAACTAAAAAGAATTAGTCAAACTAACCAGGGACTTCACGTAGTCCAGTGGTAGGTGATAAATACCAGTCGCACTTTGGTTGTGGGTTCGATTCCCATAGCTTTGTCCGACGCGACGGGTTTTCACACGGCCTGCGTGTTGTCCTTTTTCCAAAACTATATAATTCTTAAAAAATTCCCCAAAACGAGATAAAATCTTCAAAAATAATCATAACATATTTTAACCTCAATTTTATCTCATTCCTTTCATTTTCCATCATAATATATAATAACCCATAATTACCTCAAAAGTAAGGATCATATAAACCCTAATGGTTACCTTTATAATTATTACATGAACTTCCACATCGATTGTTCATCTCGTACATGATGCATTATAGAACATACCAAGGTACAAGTGGTTGATCATGACTCCTTGATAGTTGGTTTAGAACAACCACGAGTTTCCTCATTGAATCCCCCATTTCATCCAGTCTCTTAATCAGAGAACCACCGCAGTTTCCTTCAAACCTATTGTCACTTTGGTGCCTGCTAGATCCATCCCTTCACTAAAAACAGAAATGTCAGTGTAAGTATATCAACAAAACCATCATGTACTAATGAGGAAGATAAACACTAAGATATACTTACTCATTCACTTTATCTAAAACTAGGACTCTTTATGAAATCCTAACCATTATGGTAATGTCACTTATTCCTAGAGAATTCCCTAACCTCTAAAGTTATCTAAACCGACCTTTGATACCAACTATAAGGCCCCGACCTTAAACCTTACTTAATATTGAATTAAATGAATAATTCACATTGAGGATCTTTTCAGGTTTAGAGTTTTAGAGAATTAGATCATAAATCATGAATTACATTCCACATTTAAACAAAGTGGTTATATAAAGATAGAATTCGTTTTTTCCCATCAACAGAAACATATTTAAAATAAAACATGGATTCTTTCTTGACACTTCCTTGGCACTATCATCATATCATGCACCTTTCCCTTGACCTGTGAAAAACATTTCAAAAACTTGGGATGAGCATAAAAAGCTCAGTAAGGGATATAAAAGTATGAAAAGAAACATTAGTCCATGTATGAAATCATACTTTACTCATAAAACATAAGCATTTTAACATACCTCATCAAATCATGAATAAATCATAGAAATCATAAGGCATAAAGGTAACTTGAGGCATTAATAACATTCTTACATAGGGAGTAACCCTCTTGGTTACGTTTGGAATACCCATCACAGTATATTCCCTAAATCTCTTCAGAGAAACCTTAACGTTTAACCCCTTTGCGTTACCCAATGCATTGGACAACTATATTGGGCTCACCTGCCCTTAGTTTATCACGAAACCACCCGTCTTCATAATAATTCCCAAGAACCATAACATAATCGTATCACATAAAACATGCATAAAGGAAACATAACATTTCCACATTTGAATCACAAGATATCAATACAACACATTGATATAATAAAAACATTATGAAAACCATTTTCAATACCAAAATAAAAGAAAAGTAAAACATGGTATTTATTTTTCATTTTAAAAAAAAGTATGGCTTGTAGAGGAAGCTAAAACTCAAATAATGGTCACAGCGGCGGAGAAGTCGTTGTCGCCGCATACGTACGACAAAAACAAAACATTCCCTTTTGTCGTTTAGTAAACGATTTGTATAAAAAGATTCCTTTTGAGTAAACGTAAAAGTCAAATGGGTTTATACACCGTATAAAATAAAGTTGTGTATAAAACATAATATGCCCCAATGAAAGGAGATTGAGACGAAGTCCCATACAAAGATGGTATCCTTGGATTAAGGATAAATCAATTACATAATTATGTGTGACAAATGAATACACCAAATATAAGTGGATATTAAGTGTAAAAAAAACATAGGACATTTACACATATTCATAGAACGATATATTCAAGGAGTACAAGTTTATCCCAAATAATCAAAATTGGGTTAAGAAGTTCCCTTGCAAAAATTCGACAGCCTAACGACGTCACTTCAAAATTCAGAAAAAGAGTTGATGAGAGATAAAAAGGGCATATCATCACTTGGAAATAAAATTTACATCAAAAAAGATATATAAGAACATATACCAACATAATAGTATGTGAATTAAAAGACATAACAAAAGAATTCTTTTAAAAAGAGGAGGGTAAAAGGTTCCCTTACCGACTTGGGTTACTTTCGAAACGTACACCCCATTGAAGAAGGGTCATCCAATGAATATGTAAATACCCATAAATAAAATTATATTAAAAAAAGAGTATAATAATGGGAATTACATACACCACTCAAAGTAAATGGTGGAAAATGTAGCATAAATCTCACGGGACTAAAAGTGAGATGAAAAATCCTTTATGAAAACTCAGTAGCCTAACGACGCCACTTAAAACTTCCAAAAATGGATTGATGAGATCAAATAGGGTATCTCATCATATTACAATAAAATGTAAAGCAAGAGTAATATAAAAGAACACCCCCAACGATAACAAATAGGAGCTTAAAAGAAGTGACATAAAGGAGAGTACTTAAAAAGAAAGAGAGATGTTAGATCTCTTACGAAAATTCGGCAGCCTAACGGCGCCACTCAAAACTTCCAAAATGGATTGATGAGAGAAAATAGGGTCTCTCATCATATGAAAATAAAAAGTACAGTAGGAGTAATATAAAAGAACATCCCAATCATAAGAAATATGAGCTTAAAAGGAATGACATAAAAGAGTGTACTTAAAAAGAAAGAGAGGGGTAGGATCCCTTACCTCGTGTCTGACATGACTCGATCGTTCTTTAATCTCCTGAATAATAAAATTTGGTCAATTTATAATTTCTTAAGGACCTACTTTAAAGATTATTATTCAGTTAATATAAAATATTATAAGGTTATAATAATTGGTTAATAAAGTGAGTTCATATCAGACGTTTTTGTCGATGTTCGGTACATGAGTAAAAATCGAACTTGTTGGAAAAGAATTTTCCATGTAGTTATAGGTACATCATATCCAGAATAGTATTGATGTTTTAAATATCATATATATCCAGTATATATTCATTTTATACTATTCCATAACATTTGGAGATAAGAAATTAAAAGCACCGTTTATGGAGACGGTAGGCCGTACGTACGCATGAACGCTACTTTCATTTTTTGTCATATTAATGGAATTAAAAAAAAAAAGAGATATATATATATATATTATAATTCCAGAATGATATCCATAATTTAGATGTAATATATTACATATATATCCATTATATATATGTACTTATAATAGTACATAAAATTTGGAGATAAGAAATGAAATGTACCGTTCATGGAGACGGTAAGCCGTACGTACGCATGAACGCTGCTTTCATTTCTTTTTTTTTTGTATTCAATGGAATTAAATAATAATGATATAAAGGTATATTATAATTCCAGTAGGATATCATATGTAATACCATTAATTCCATCCTTTATACGTCCCACATATGGCATTAACGAATCAAATCACTTTGAGGAGGCGGTAGTCCGTACTTCCTAAAATGAAGATATCACGTTTACCCATAATGGAAACCATAAAGGTATGCCATAAATGAAAAATACAGAAGCTTAGGAAAACATAAACATATTATATATCATATATAAATATAGTGACATCTTAATGGCCACCTTTGAAGGTGTTAAAATAATATTGAACAATCATCATTTCGTGAGGCAGTAATTCGTCATCCACAGAAACAATATGTTCTTTAACCATTAGACGGAGGTGTGTGAAAGTGTATCTCGAATACTTATTATAAAAAAATCATAGTATATTTAATATACTGGTGTTTTTACAAAAAAAAGTAATAAAAAGAGTTTAGGGGTTTGGAGAAGAAAAATAAAACAAAAGAACACAAGGGAAGACATTACCTTTAAATCGGTTAACTCTCTTTGATTTGAGCTCAAAGGCTTCCTTGGAAAGGATTCTGCCCAAAGTGATGCTTCAATGATGAAGAGAGGGATGTGGAGAGATGAAATGGTCAGTGGTTGGACGAGCCAAAGGCTTGAGAGGTGTGTGTAAGGTGGTAGAGGTGGGGGCCTTTTATAAGTTGAGAGGAGGGGCACTCTTGGAAAGTTATAAAATATTACTTTATTATAAAATGATTTTCGGATTTAAAAGCTCCAAAAAGGATATATTTTGAGGATAAGGTGATAAGGTTTAGAAATCAACCCATACAATAGGTTTGTGACATGTGTAATACTTATATTTCACCCTATCTTCTCATTTTATTTAAATCATTCATTTATGAGGTAATCACTGCATCATCACGGTGTCATAAATAAATTAATTTATTTAATGTTTAAAAATTATAAAAAAATATCATGATGTATGAAATCTTTTTATCTTTCTAATGAATATTTATAGTCAAATATATGACTTATACAACCCCATTTATTTTTTTTTAGTAAAACAACACATGTTTGTGACATTTTTATTTAAATTTAAATAAAAAGGTATTTATGTCATTTTCCAACCAAAGTGGCTCCATGGGGTCCCCAAGTTGACCCATGGATTGTCTTTGTTGGCCATGACTCACCCAATTATGGTAGGACATGTGTCTAGGTCATTTCATATTATTAAAACATTATTTTTACCTTAAACTACACTAATTACCTCTAATCGCGATTAAAATTTAAAAGTTACTATTAACCAAAAAAATTATTTTAATCCCATTGAACCATATTTTAATTCTTAATGACAAACATGTATGTCGGATTTTTGAAATTCAAAACACAGAGGTGGTAAAATTTCATTTAAACGAAAAATCAGTTTTTTAAGTACCACTTAGTGGTTTCACTATTCATCAAAAATTGAAGTTTTCCAGAAAAATACCAAAAATTCACCCTAAGATATATTTGATATTCAGAATTCAAAAATGATGTCTATTTTACAAAATTCAAAACATATAAGTTACATTAATTAATTTAATAATTAATTCCTGCTCTCAGAGCAAATAGCGCGTTTTTATGAAACAATAAGTATCAAAAGATTGACACTAGTTTAAGTCCAATTTCAAGATGAAATTAATTCCAACGACCACTATTGGATTAAATGGTAAAAATATATTATAATTTCACTTTAAAACCAATTCAAAAGATAATCTAATCATATAAATAAATTATATTAAAAAGAGGTTTTGAATTAAAACACAACATTTTTCACTATTCATTAAAAAATGAACTTTATCGAAAAAATACCAAAAATTTACACAAAGTAAATTTTGATGTCCCGATTCTAAAGAAGAATTTTATTTTGTCAAATATAACACATAAAATTGTCAAAAAGTGGATTTAAAATAGGTTCGCCATTAAAAGGCGGTTAATAGACCTTTTAAAGAATATTAGAATGTTTACGCTTAAAATTGGATTCATTCGCATTTTTAATCCTCTAACATTTATTGTAAAAAGTAAAAATATTTGACAAAAATATATAATCATTTTGTAGTTAGTTCTTTTCATTCTCGCCATTACAATAGCTAGGCATTAACTACCATTTAAAATAATATTATTTTATTATTAGAGTGAAACGTAAGATTCCCAAGAAACTCGTTGTTGTGTATTGGGTACGCCATTTAGAATAGTGTCCCCTTTAAAGTAATATTAATATTTTATTCACAAATATGGATAAATGTGAAAATGTCATATTATTTATTTACCTGGGGTGTTACATTATTACTGTTTTCCCTCTTAGTATTATAATTCACCGCTATGCTAAACTCTAATCAAGAGGGAATAGTTTCCCCATGGACACACCCTAGGCCATCACTGCTAGTGGGCAGCCTATGGAATATATGGAGGCATGCTTAAGGTCATGTGGCCAATCAGATTGGGGCACCGATCAGTGGATTCCAGAATGGGATGCTAAATATTGGTATCAAAGGCTTTTTTCCTTTTTGTATTACTATTTGGGTATTATATATGAGAATAGGGATGTATTAAAATTTGGTAATGATCCAATGCCTAGGAGTATAAAACCCACATACAGGGGATACCCAAATTACCTAGGATGGGATTTTTTGTTCTGGTCTGGGCTTATTACATTTGTACTGATTTCTCTATTGGGTGATGCACATGTCTTGGGATTTTATTATTATTTATATCATTGTTATGAACATATTTTCCTTGGACCGATATGACAGAGAGGTTACATATCATGAATCATTCTAGGAACTTGAGGAATGAAATTTCATGCATTATACCATACCATATAGGAATATCTTATTACTTGCATTGCCTATATTTCCTATGATTTTTGTGAGTGACTTGATTTTTATATATGTAAGTTTGATAATGTTTATTACAAGGATATAATAACTAGATTAATTAGAGTGTCTGCATCAATATAAATAGTGTTTTCTCATATATATTGATGATGGAACCTTCATTGGCCAATTGTACCATGTTTGAGTCATGGAAAACTGGTTCCATGGGATGAAACATTATATGATTTTGATTACATGAATTCCAATTATAATTTATAAAACATATAATTCTATAAATTGGGAATAATAATTCATTTAATGAAATCATTTTACTTGACCTACTACATCCTGATACTAGATGTAAGGGTCAGGTCATAGTTACATGATGTACTAATTTCAATTTATAAAGAGTACGTGAATTTATAAATTTGGGATGGTGATTCATTTAATTGGGATGTGAAATCTATATGCATATAAATGAGAATGAAATTAAATAAATTTTAAATTTTAAATTTTAAATGATATGGTTATCACTAAATGGGGATGAGAATTGAAAAGTAATTAGTCTTTTATTCTATACCTTACAATTGATACTCCATATACTAGAGCCCATTTGGTGTTATATGGGACCTTGACCATAAACCAACCTTAGTAGTGGGTAGTAGGTAGCATCTCTTATGAATTCTATGACCTTTATTATCATGTAGACATGGCTTTAGGAATAGGAAGAGAGGTGTGACTCATTTATAGGAAGGTTGTGTACCTTTACTTTCCTATTTTCTTAATCCTTTATGTTGTTAAATCTTATTTGAGGTGTGTGTTTTTAAATTATAGAGCTATTCCACCACAAAATCCTCGATTCGTGCACAAGGAGGGTGGTGACAGCTATGCTTCAGAGGTGGTGGGCCCTGATCCACCGGTCATACCTCCTACATTGCCACTAGAAGAACCTCCTGTTCCTTCTACATTGGGTACTAATGCTTAGTTCTGAGATAGTTTCTTGTGCTTGATGCAATTTATATAGGGAACACCATGACCTACCCCTTCTATGGCAGAGTTGAAATGGGAATTTCAGTAGAAACATCCTCCTACTTTCTCAGGGGATGGCTAACCTCAGGATGAAAATTCTTCTCTAGAGGTCATATTATCCATCTTCAATCATTTGGATATACCTCCTGAGTGGAGGGAAAATATATCCACCTATATGCATCATGACTCTGCTAAATTTTGGTGGGATATCATCTCTTAGGATGAACATCATCAGGGTACAGTCTGGGAGGACTTATAAATAGACTTCTATGATAAATTCTTTTTATAGATGCTAAGAGAAGACTATGATAGGGAATTTATGCACCTACAACAGGGTGTTATGTACATGATGAAGTATTCAACTCGTTTTACTGAGATTCAATGTTTTACACTAACACAGACTGGAGACAATTTGATGAATGTGAGATGGTTTGAGGAGGGTCTTGTTGATTTCAGGTGAATTTTTTTCATTTGAACATGATTTAAGAGATAGTGAATTAGTCCCTCATCACTAATTAAAACCTGAGGTAAACTGTTAGTGTGAGTTAGGTCAGTTCAATACCTAGGTAGGGAGGCAGTATGTCCAGTATAAAGAAACATCACTTTGAGTTTACTCACAGTGGAAGCACGAGTCAGATGATATGCACCGACAACTATGTGGTGTTCCACCATTATGAAAGGGTGGTACAAAAGAATATCTAGTGTATGAGGGACCCAATTGAGTTATGAGCTTTTGATAGGATGGGTCACCTTCAATTTTTATACAAAACCTTCCATTTTGTGCCTAGTGAGAATGGATCTACACCAAAACCACACTCAGGTATAGGATCAAAAGCTCCACATATGGTAGGGATATGGAATACTACCGGCTGAACAGGCCGAGGTGGTGGACATGGATGAGGTAGCCAAACCTTATAGACTCAGTGTTAGCAGAGCATACCTACCTAGGTTAGTTAGTTTGAATCTCAGGGATTTGGATCAAGCCATATCTATTCAGTGTAGCCTACTCCTTAGGAGTATACCCCGATGCCTTCTATAGTTCAAGGTACTATTCTAGAAACCTTTTATTTAGCATCTTCCTTATTTTTTATAGGCTCATCACACTAATTTTTATATTTGAAGTTGTAGAAAGACTTAGTCTAGAAATAGAGTATTTTTGTGGTGTTATGACCCTAGATAATCTCTTGGGAGCGTGCCCAAAGATTATACACCAATCTAGGTATTTTTATCTCGAGGTGGGTGAAAATCTATGCCTTTGGAATCTTTTTTTTCCATCAAGGTGATAGACTTTAATTTCATTCATAGGATAGATTAATTGGTTCCATACCATGCCCATGTTAATTGATATTTCTGGAGGGTCTCTTTTACATCATCTGAGGGTAGTGCTTATGTTCATATGGGAAAATGGGATGTCCAAGTAGGTCAATATGGACCATAACATCATGATCTTGGAAGAGTGATATCCTAGATAGATAGTATTTTTTATGAGTGATCAAGGAATATAGATTGTATAATTCCCTCTTGTGTTGGATAATTTTAGGAACATTTTCCCTAAAAACTTATCTGTATTACATCCTGTGAGAGAGGTGAATTTTACCATTGAGATGGTGCTATGAGTGACACCAATGTCCATTCCTCATTATAGGATGACACCTACAAAGATCCATGAACTCAAGAAGTAGTTGGGAGATGTGGAAACTAAGGGTTTTATCTGACCTAGTACTTCACTATGGGGGTTCACCTGTGCTATTAACTAAGAAGGAGGATAATACCCTTAGTCTTTTCATAGATTACCATTGATTAAACTAGATTAAAGTTAAGAACCGATATCCACTACCACGTATAGATGACCTCTTTGACTAGATCCAAGGAGCAACAATTTTCTCTAAGATTTATTTGAGATTGGTCTACTACTAGGTGAATGTAAAGCCTTTAGAAATACATAGTATAGATTTCCAAATAAGGGATGATCTTTATGAGTACCTGGTAATTCCATTCGGTCTCATAAACATTCTAGCTATTTCCATTACTCTAATGAATTAGATTTTCCACCAATACCTGGATTCATTCATAGTAGTCTTTGTGGATGGTATCTTATTATATTCACGTACCCAACAAAAAAATTCCAAAAATCTTGATATTGTGATGAATACAATGATAGAGCATTATATTAATTCTAATCTCACTAAATTCCAATTTTGGATCGATAAGGTTCACTTATTGGGTCACATCATTTCAGAGGCGGGAGTGTCTGTTGACCTAGATAAGGTGAACGCTTTAGTTTCCTAGGAGAAACCCAATAATCTAATTGAAATACATATTTTCTTGTGGATGGATGGATATTATAGTCATTTCATTCATGACTGATCATGCATATCCATGTATCTCATAAGTTTTACTAAGAAGGGTATGAAGTTCTTTTGGTCTGAGGCCTACGAGGAAGTTTTTTAGAAGATGAAAGGGAGACTAACTTCAGTGCCAATCCTGATTCTTCCAGAGCTAAGAAGAAGCATTACGGTTTATTGTGATTCATCATGAATCAAGGTTAGAGAAGTTCTAATTTAGGGAGATTAATTTGTGGCATATGGGTCTAACTAGCTAAGACCTCACGATCATAATTACTATATGCATGACCTCGAGTTGGTGACCATGGTTCATGATTTAAGCTTTTGGAGAAATTATCTTTTGGGTGAGTGATTAATCATCTACACAGACCAAAAAATTATCAAATACATTTTCAAACAACATGATTTGAATCTCAGGAATCATAGGTGGGAAGAACACCTGTAGTCGTTCAACTTTAAGCTCAATGTTGATGCATCCTTTGAGGAGTATCTTGTACATATCATTTATCAGAGGATGGAGGCTCCATGAGGTAGTTCAGTTCCTATGGTATGGGTGATTTGGTAGAATTACCATGTAAAATATGATACTTGGGAGTGAGAAGCCAATGTACATGTTTAGTGGTCATTAATTTTCTCAGATGATGTGTTACAACCCTTAGAAGGGAAACTCGGGGATGAATTTTTTTATGGAGGAGTGGTTGTAACATATGAAATTATCAATGAGGGTATGGATACATAAAACATTTTTAAAAAACTCTTTTTTATTCTAGTAATATTCTTAAGGGGATAAGGAGAGGTTTGAGAGATTCTGAGGCTCGTTCAGATCCCAAAGCTCCAAAATTTGGAAAGACAGACTGAGCCTCATGGTTAGCATATAATTAGTGCTAATCGTGCGAATCAACCATGTTGGGTGATCTAGTGCACTTTATGGGGCCACATGATTTTTCTTAATCATGTAGCCTAGGTCACATGGCCATGTGAGTGCTACAAGCCTCTTGATAGATGTGATTTTCATGGGATGTGTATAGTTAGACAAACTGTGTTCTTAACCCATGCGAGGGGTATCTTGGGGTAGAAGCCAACACACAATTGGTGAAAGGTTTATCCAACTGTGCACCTCTTAAAAAGTGGTAATATTATTATTTTCACCTATTTATATTTAACTCACCCCTCTCTTTCTCTCTCTTCCTCCAAGCACAACAATGCCTCCTCCTCCTTGAGAGAGACATGGTTTTTAAACCTAGGCTTTGAAGCCATTTCTTTGTCTGGACTCTATTTCCTTCACCATTTGTTGAATTAGATTGACACTGATAATCTATCTATTCCTATATCTCATTTCATTGTTTATATTCCCCTAGAAGATTTTGTGTGTGTGTGAGATAATATGCCCTATTTTCATGGAATTTGTCAGTTTTTCCATTTTCTTCTGTTCTATCTCTATTTAATGGACAACAACAGATTTTGAGTCATATAATAATCTAAGGCAGGTGGTATAGTTATTTTACACAAAAATTTTGATTATTTATATGATGCACCATTCTTCCACATTCTAGAATCCTCTTGTGATGCCTCCCAAGTGTTAAATTATTTAAAACAAATGGATGTTTTCATGATTAGTATGCTCCTAGAGACCCAAGAATAACATATGAGGGTGAAAAACTTGACGTGATCCATCCCTAAGGGTGCGCCTTATTTAAAGGCCTAAGATCCCCATGCTTGGAATTAAATTAAAAACCACCAAAGTGAGGTGTGTGTTTTTTCCCTTGTAATGATTATTACAATATTACTTAAATGGTATGATATTCATGCTAGCCAAACACTTATTCTTATAAAATATACAAGGGAGATACAAGGGACACAACTTAAGGATGCCTTGGAAGGGATCTTCATAATTTATAATTATAAATTTTAAACGAATCTTGATACATTGGGAGCTTACTTGGATTCTCTATAGAATACCTTGGAGGAGATTACCAAGTGGATATTGCAATTACCCATGAGAGATATCTAGTTCCGTAGTGGATAACTTGGAATAGATCATTGGGAAGATGCTAATGTACTATTCAATGAGTGATACTTGGTCCCTTATGTGGTATACCATGGATGGTCTTAGAAGTTTATGTTATATGCCATGCCAAGGGTGATACTTGGGTTCCACTTATGGATCACCTTGGATGGAATCTTTTGGTCATGGATACTAATAGTGATCATAGAGAGATACTTGGGATCCTCCTTATGGATTTTATTAGATGGGATCTAGATGCCTCTTTATTAAGAATTGGGTTCTTTTTTTACAAATTTTAAGCATGCGTCCACCAAACCAAAGAACATTATTGGGTTTGGTTCGTGTTTACACTTGACTTATGTTGGACTAGTTATGTTTTCCAAACATGCAGACAAGAAGACTTATAATGTATCCACATATATATATATTTATATATACATATATATATATATATATAAACATTCAATTATATACTATATATGTATAAGTTAACCTTGGTTCAAAGATATCCAGCTTAGGCCGAAGTAGGTAGTATCGGTAGGGTATCCCATGAGGAACCCAGACTGATGTGTTTTATTTATTTATTTATTTTACCTTAGATTTAACTATACACTTCTCAATTTATATGAACATACCAGATATTTATATAAATCATTGGTGGTGGGCTACTGAGTATATCTCAAACCCTATTCGGGCCACCTATGGTACTCAAACAGACTTCATCATTATAGGGATAGACAAAGGGGAGCACCTAGCTTCCAATGTTTGATTTACAATACTAGGATGGAGTACGATAATAGAGGAATTATCCTATGCTCATGATGTTAGTGGGGGAATCTTTTGGTTTTTTTGTCTTTTGTTTGTCATGTTGTATATTCCTGTACTCATATCCTATTTACTTCCCTTTTTGCATAGCATCATGACATGATTATCATTTTTTATCAGATACTGATTTTTATTCTGCCTATTTATTTATTTGGATGATTTATTATTCCGATAATATATAGTTATTACTATTTCTACCACTTATTATTATCATTCACCATTGTGATACACTTTGATCAAGAGGGCATAGTCTCCCCACATACACACCCTAGGACCTCACTTCTAGTCGGTAGCCTTTGGCATATGAGGAGGCGTTTTTGATATTATGTGACCAATTTTATTAGGGAACTTATTAGTTACTTTTAGGAAATGATACTACATGAGGGATACAATAACATTTCTTGTGTGTACGATGGACTACCGCCTCACAA
The DNA here is from genome assembly GCA_963277665.1 of Viscum album. NCBI lineage: Eukaryota > Viridiplantae > Streptophyta > Magnoliopsida > Santalales > Viscaceae > Viscum > Viscum album. The sequence continues at coordinate 1,343,470,848 of OY728148.1, read as the reverse complement.
AGTGATGTGATTATTTTTTCATTAATGATTTACATGGAAGGTAATAAGAATAAAGATAATGAATATATGTGATATAAATGAAATAATTACGATATTCATGACATATTTAAAATTCTGAATATATAATATATCATTTTATTTCTTACACTGAAAAATGATAACATCGTTCGTGCGTATGTGTGGCTACCGCCTCCATAAAGTGATGTGATTATTTTTTCATCACCACATCACATGGATTATATATATAAGTGTATTTAATGAAATAATATGATATTTATGATATAATTATCATTATTAAAATATAAAATAATATGTACCTTCTTTCTATAATGATCATTGAAAAATGGATACATTACTCATGCGTACATACGACCTACCGTCTTCGTGATCATAACATAGTTCATTGTTACTAACCATATATAATGATTGGTATTAAAGGTATAATTGAACTATAAATATGATAAATATTTCATTATTATTATTATTTAGATGTTGAAATAATGACCTATTTTACCATGGTCAACATACTGAAGCTATTTTGAAATAATGAAATGAATGTCCTCAAAACACTTTGATGTGGAATTAACTGATTAAGTATTTAAATATTATATTAAAAATAAATTAAATAAATTATTTAAGTATATTGTATTAAACCTAGAAAAGTTTCTTAAGAAATAAAATAAATAAAATATTTTTATTATACATGAGGTTTGAATAAGTATAAAAAAAGTCATACTAGAAATTAGTGTTTCTCATCTCACTTTTTATTTCTGTGAGACATATTCCATATTCACCACTTATTTCTATTATGTAGTGTATACATTGACCATGAATGTATTTTATGATTATTTTCATGAAAATTACTGAGATTTATAAATCCATATTAGGTCCCCACTTTCACGAGTTTTGATCCAGAGATATCCAAAGCAGTAAGGGACTTCATCTCAATTTCCCTTCATAAAGACATACTGTAATGTTATGAGCCTAATTTATTTTATATAATATAGATAATTCATATTTTACATGTTATATCATGATTAATATATACTTCATTATATTGTAATTTTTAATTTGAATTATTTCATCTAATGGAATTTGACTTGAAAGATACCAAGTGGTAAAAGGTTTATTAATTCAATTTCATTTTGTTGGGTTATAACTCTTTTTCATTGACTTTGTTATTCCATGATTATGTGTGAATTTATATATAAATTATTTTATTATATATTTATACTTTTTTTTGTGGATTTTCATTTATTACACATAATCTCTCTATTGATCACCTCTCAATTCAATGATATGATCTTTGTAAGGATTGCTCATATCAAATTGTATTCTTTGGGTCATATGTTTTGTTATACACCTATATTATTTTATAAGGTGTATATATTTCCCATTGATGTGTTATATCATGAATATACTTATTTTAATGATATTAAAAGTGTCATTTGAATTTATTATTTCATGGGGCTTACAATTGAAGAGTCACCAAAGTGGCAAAGGATTTATGTTACAATCTCCTTCCTTTAAAGATTATTTGTGTTCAAGGTTACTTTAGATAAAATCAAATGATCTTATTTTCTTGAAACAAATATCTTTCTTATATAATATTTATTATTTTTCTTAATATGTTTTTTCCATTTCTCCCCTTATTGATTGAATAAGTGTCAATAAATTTGTTTGTATGTGATACCAATCTTGTATTTTCCTTTAGATTGGGTATCTTTCTCTTTCCTATCCATTTTTTATAAAATGTTTTAAAAAATATTATTTTCTAAACACAAATTATTTTCGAAATCCATTTTACATGATCTTTTACTTTATTTTAAAATATTTTAAGAAGAAATTTCTTAACTTTTTTCAAATGGGTCACTTTTGACTCTCTTTTCAAAATGTTTTCAAAAGAATGTATATTTTTAACATTTATGACATGAATAGATTTCCCCCCATCTTGTACATTATTTTTCTTAAAGTTTTATTTATATTTTCCAAGTTTTTTTTAAATAAAATGATTTTTCCAATATTCTGAGAATTTTTAGTGATTTTAAAAATGAAAATGTTATTTTCCTCAAAAATATTTTTAATGATCTTTTAATGGTATTTCCATTCATCAACGCCAAAAATCCTTGACGTTACTTATGCTCCACTGGGGGTATGTTGTAATGATACCATCCTCATTCTTTCTATATATGGATTATAATTGTTTCAAAGAGATTATTATGAAACCTATTTATTTTCCACGAGTTAATAATGTTTTAAAGAGATTGTCATGGAACTTATTTCTTTTCCATGGGTTAATCAAGTTATGGAAGTAATACAGGTTGTTTCTATGAGTTTATTATTAAATTAAATCTCTATGTACTCTATTAATTATATGGTTTTTGGATATTATTTATGATTATGGTTGGTTCCATTATAATCCAAGTATGTGTGGTTATGTTATTATCCAAGTATGGGTGGTTCTGTGATAAAACAAGGATGGGTGGGTCCGTGATAGCCCTACAATGCATTGGGTACTTTAGATTTGGAAGTTGACCATACTGGTTATTCCATTTGTAATATTTATATGAAGATAATGTTCTAAGATACCAATACATTTTATTTTTACCTACTATGGGTTTTAAACTCTTAATTTGATCATGATTAACATCATATGTATCATGATTTATTGATGTTCATGAATCCCACCTTTGTTAAATATTTATGCCTTGACACATATTTTTTGATCTAGTTTTGATGGGTATGAGTTATATTATGTTATTCTCTTGAAATTTGAATATGTAATCATACCCTTATACTCATATTATTCTCACCGATGTCATTCAATTGGTAATACTTATGTTTACCCTTACCAAGCATTTTAGATCACCATTCTTTTGTTTCCTTTTCCCCAGATTATCAAGAATGATTTGAATGAATTGTGTATATAAGGGATTATTATGGATGATGATGACAAATTAATGCGAAATAAGAAAAGCTGTGTTAAGTGGGAGAAATTATCATTTAAATACATGAGTATTTCTTATGTAAGAGTTTTTCCTAGTTATCTAAAAATATAAACCTAAAAGGTCTCTAGGTATGTAAGTGATCCAATATTTCCTTTTTTGTATGTTTTGGATAATGAAAATTGGTTCACCTTCACAAAAATCAATGTTATAAATTTAAAGTTTATGATTTTAGAATCGGATATGGGAGTGTGGGTCTAGGGATATTATAGAGCACTCTATTTCTTTATTTTCAAGAAGGGGGAGTTTAGTATGAGGTTTTCTATGATGATTTGTCCCTTAGTTTGGGAAGCATCATGATGATACAGAGGAAAGTTATTTATTATGGATCTTATCATTTATTCCCCCATGAGTGTAACTATGCCACCCATGATCTTGATTTGGTTGCTGTTTTTTTCCTTTAATTTGTTATGAAATTACCTCATCATAGAATGCTTTTTGGTTTTCACTAATTACAAGACCTTGAGAAATTTCTTCTCCAAACATGACCCGAACTTGAGAAAATTATGGTGGATGAAATTATGATAGGAATATTAATTTTAGATTTCATATACCTTTGGAAAGGGTAATGTAGTAGCTTATATGCTAACCAGGAAGTAACATAGTGATGTTATGCATGAATTTAAAGATTAAGGGAGAGTGATGGAAGATCACTCAAGAATTCATCTTGTTATGAGAGAGGTTGGTGGTTGAGGATTCTCTTATCATGTGAAAGTGTAGAATTATTTGGTGTAGCAGGTGGAGGAGTCCTAGACAGGGGATTCAAAGGTGGAGGTCTAGTGAGACTGTGTTGTCTATAGAGATTCTCCTAATGGTTAGTCTGAGGATGATCAACATTGAGTGTTATTCTAGGGGATGCTTTTTATTCCTTTGGTGATGTATGAGTTGGTTCTCCATGAGTTAAACATCTCACCCTTAGTATTACATACTAGTATGAAAAATATTTACCATTCACTTAGAGTTCAGTTTTGGAGGCCTAGGTTGAAGTGTTCAGTTATATATTTTGTGTCCCAATGTTTTTTCTATCAGAAGATGAAGGATGAACATCATGTTCCTAGTGGTTTACTCCATCCATTATATATTCCTCAGCAGGAGTGGGAGGACATTTCAATAGACTTATTCACCAGTTTACCTCATACTTAGGGAGTTTTTTATGTTATATGGGTTTTATTGGACCTTTTGGAAAAAATTAGCTCTATTTTTAGCAATCAAAGAGTCAAGATTAGTAGAGTTTATATTGAGGTGTTATCTAGATGAGGTGGCGAGGATCCATGTACTCCTAAGGATGATTATCTCTAATTATGATCCTCATTTCACCTATAGGGTGTAGAGAGGTCTTCAAAATACTTTTGGATATCATTTATTCCTTAACACTACTTTTCATACACAAACAGATGGTTAAATAGATCTAACCATCTAGAATATTGAAGAAATATTATACACTACTTTAGAGGTTCATGGGTGATGCACCTACATTTGGTCAAGTTTTATTACAATAATAATTTTCACTACACTATTGGTATGACACCATTTTATTTTTTGTAAGGATGGCCTTTCCATTCTTCATTATGTTAGATTGGGGCTAGAGAGTCAGAAATTCTTAGGACATAACTAGTACAAATCATGGCATAGATGGTTTAGGTGATTATGAGAGGATTAAGATAGTGAAAGTTCATCATAATTTCTATGATAATCATATAAGAAGAATTTTGAGTTTGATGCTGGAGTTTATGTGTTCCATATAGCGACTCATCATTTTGGTAAGTGAAGGTTTAGACATGAGAGTAAGATTTATCCTCAATTTGTTGAGCCTTTTGAGGTGTTGTAACATATTGGATCCATTAAATACTGGATAAAACTTCCCTTGTTGATTATCTAGATACATTATATATTTATTTTATCTTATCTTCATCTTTATCTTCATAAATATTCTCACATCATCGATTGGGGTGAAATCAATATTGATGTTGTTGTGAACTTAGAGGAGCGGCCTGTGGAGATCCAAGATTTCTAGGAGAAGGTGCTGCATGGGTATGCTATTCCCAAAACTTATTTACTTTGAAATCAAGGTGGTATAGAGGAGAGAACTAGTGTGAGTCACAGATATGTGCATAATATCTTGAGTTGTTTGATGTTTAGTTCTTATTTTGTAGAAGATTCTTGATGATGTTGACCTCTATATGGGTTATGAGAAAGTTCTCTATTCCTTTTATCATTTATATTGTTTGAGAGGTATCCCCCTTGGATGATGATTTCACCAGACTATCTATTTTATTCCTCCCACATGTGACCGTGTTCTTATAATAGTGAGATGCCTGAAAGGTATCTCATGAGTGATTATCTAGAAATCCTTTCCTTTTATTTAGGGTTCTATTTTAATTAGTTATGATGAGAATTGTTTGATAGGTATCTAATTTAATTCATTAGATCCTAAAAACCTTTAATTTATGTTTTCCCAAGGCCTGGTGGAGTCAAGGGGGTGTATAGGGTTTTCTTTTTCCTAAAATTATCAAGTCTTCCTCATGGTCATAGGTGTGTCACAGGACCGCAGGTGGACTCATGGTCATAAGTGAGTCTTATAGTCAAATTTGGCCTCATGGACATAAATGGAATCATATTTTCAGTTGGCTGCATGATTATAGGTGGAATCACAGTCGCACTTGGTCTCATGGTCACAATTGGCCTCACAAATGCAGCAAGCCTCACCTTCTTAGTTTGTCCTCATGGTCACATAATCCATTATCACATTCATAGCTGAGCCTCACAGTTTTTGCATGCTTCACGATCATAGTTTTCTTCACGTTTACAGGTGGAATCATGGTCACAATTGATCTCATAGTCGCAGTTGTCCACATATTCATATAATCACTTCTCACAGATAGAACCTTCATGGGTGCTCAAACAATTTTCATTGTTTTTCAAAATTCTCGGTTTTTACAGAAAATCATCAAAAATGTTTTTAACAAGAATAATAAATTTAAGGATAAATAAATTCTTTGAAGTTGTTTTTTGGGTAATAAATCAAGAAATTTTATTTCTTAAACTCCATGATTATATAAAAGTTCATATCGTGTGTTTTAAATGATTTTGAATTAAATGAAAATTAAACCATGTTAATCATTAGGAAAACTGTATTTGGCATCTTTGAGGCATGAGAACTTTTCTATTTGAGTATTTCCTTATTTTATTTGATTCCATATAAACCAAAATCTTGTTAGTGAATGAGTCCTCAGTATGCATGGGTATCCAACCAGTTTGTGTTCTTGGCATGTTTAATAGTTTGGTCCATACTCTATTTTTCTATAGTAGTGAGTCATGTTTGAGGCATAATCTTGTTTATCCTTGGTTTTAATTCTTCTTTTCAAAAGTTAAAAGTTATTAATTCCATTATCTTTGGGACATATAGTCAATGGAATCATCATCTTCTCTTTCCCCTATTTTTAGTTTAGGAAGTTTGGGTTCTTCCTTTCGAGGTAGGGGATTAATTACTTCTCATTGTTTTAAGGTTAAATCATAAAGTTATAACACTTTATCTCATTAGGTAATGGTGAAATTAACCTTAATAAATATTAAACCAAATTAAAGAAATAATTGGGTTTAGGTTGGAATGATTGCATGTGTTTATGCTGTAATAATAGTTTGCCTCTTGATTTACTAGATGATATGCTATCTATGTTTGTTTTATGGTTTAATATGTTATTATTCTTGGAAATTGATAAATAAAATAAATATAGTGATTTTTTTTGGCTAAATAATAAAGATACATGTTAACTACATCGTTCATCCTCATATTGACGAAAATGGGAAGTTATGCTTGACACTTATTTAAATAATTTAATAGTGGTTTTAGCTAATGGCTAAGGTTGTCTGTTGTTGTAACCTATGATAAATAAATTGATTAATTTAATTTTTCAACAATTGGTTGTTTGTTAATGAAAATATTTTGGGTAAGAGCGAGCCTATTTTCTTATGAAGGCTGCCTGCCATGGTTTTAGGGATTAGTTTCCCAGTCAAATCTTTATTGTTTTCTTACTGCCTTGCATAATTTCTCTAGATAAGGAGCCCTACTCTGAAATGTGATGTGAGCCTGAGATAGATAATTGTTTGAAAATATTGGTTGAAAATTCCCAATATTGTGGTAACATATAGAACCTGTGATGGTGATATGCATAATTATATTCATGGTGGTGTCAGGGATGGCACCAAGACTGATGGAAGGAGTTGAATCTTGGCCTTCCTATTGTTTTTATGCTGACAGATGGGATGCTATCTTGTTAATGAATCAGCTTTGAAGGCCGAATGGACAAGTTTATTGTTATTGTATCCCATTTCCCACTTTTTTATGTAACTGGTTATGCATGGTTTATGAATCTTTTATGGTATCTTTGGAAATTCCTAAAGTACTAGAAATTATGGAATGGAAATAAATAATTAATGGTTTTGGGTTGGAGGCTTGTTGTAATGATAAATAATTATTTTTTTGAGAAACCTTAGAAGAATTTGGTTTATGTATGGAGTGCATGGAGTTAGTTAATAATCACACAATAATAAATATTTAAAGGAAATAATTAATTAAATGAAGTTCCTTGAATGCTTGTGTTCTTATAGGATATATAGTAGTTAATTGTTGCAGCTTAGTGTTCTAGTGGCGATAACCGTATTTGAGGTTAATGATAGGTGTTTGACCATAGTGAGGTTGTGATATATATATATATATATTTAATGTTATGTGATTTTATACACTACCCCACCCATGTTAGTATGGTGACTAACACCCAGTTTCCTTTGGGAGGGTGTTTTCCCCAACATTCAGGATTGAAGAGAAACGGATAGCTAACTACTCGCTCTTTACCCACCCTATTCTCCTAGTAGAATTATGTGTTGGTATGTATGATGTTTAGTTTCAAATATATATATATATATATATGTGTGTGTGTGTGTGTGTGTGTTTGTGTTTGTGTGTGTAGAGGGTTATAGTGGCTTATGGTTATTTCACACACATGTATTTCTTGATATAGTATACTAGAGATTATTATAGGTATGTTTTGTATAGAATATGACAACTTGAGGTATAACACATGGTGTATGAGATTTTTTAGCTCCAAGAAACAACTTTTTTACTATTTGGAGATGTGGATATTGATTATGAGATGATGTGATGCATAGGGTGGATGATATGATATAGTTTCCTAGGTGTTTTCAGATAGGTTTTTTTTATTTGTAGAGATATGGCTTAAGATGTTCTATGTTGGGTCAGAGAGGCAAGCTAGTGGGTAAGTGGTAGTAGGGTACCTTCATTTGATATATTTTGGATATTGTATTATTACTTGTATGTGATATTTGTTGAGAGAGCCTTAGTGAGACTAGGAATTAGCATACCTGTTTAAGTAATGAGTTAGATTCACTAGTTTATTCACTGGGATTTATTATGATTTTTTATCTTTTTCATGGGGAGGATCCTACTGAGTATGCTTTTTATGCTCACCCTATGTGTGTGTGTGTGTGTGTGTATCAGTTCTGTAGGAGTTGGTTGGTGATCGAGCTAGATTTTACTTGCTCGTGGAGTTGTTCAGGATCTATTTGGGCTTTGTGCTCACTACCAATATTTACTTTTTGGTACTTTTAGTTTCATGTTTAGGTGTTTAATTGTATGACATTACATGTATGTTGAGATATTTATTTTATTTTATTTATGAGTAGGAGTTTATTGGTTTTATTATCTTATCTCTCATTCCTCACAATCTTAGAGGATAATGCATCCCATTTGTGTGCATTATATACCCTCATTGCTTGTCATTAACCTATGGCCTATTAGAGGTGGGATTCAGGCATCATTATTTCCCTTCTCTCATTTCCACCCCAGGAGGGGTACCTTTAAGGGGAGGGGGTATTATTAGTATGTTTTATCAATATGATGGATGATACACTGTATTTGGCCATGATTGGTGGGGATTGAGACCCTTAGAAGGGTGCGTGATACTCTCCATAAATGTGTGATTTTCTGGGGTTGATGAGCTGAGATTATTAAAGGAAGGGTATCATCATTCATTGGGTTTCATCAGGATTCTATTCCAATGATTGATAAAGAGGTTATATAACTATGTGACTTGTGATATGGTTATGGATTTACTTTTGGGGTTTCATGATTGACTTGGAATGGTTACATTGGTGATGATGATTGTTCTACTCAAACCATATTATAAGTTGCATAGTCATTCGACTCCTTTATAAAATTCCATCCTAATAGACCAATAAAACACATAAAATGGATATATCTATCCTTTATCAACTTTTCTCATCATTCCGAAAATATCACACATATATGGTGAGCATTACACTCCCATCTAGTGGTCTTGATCACCACCAACCATTTCCAACTATGGTGTATCCTCCTATGTGTTGATAAACTTTGTTATCATCCAACCTATATTTATTAACTATAGAGGACACCACTAAAAGAATAGTGGTGAAACCAACTTTATAGGATCTTTCCTAATGGCCTCACCCCCCATGATGACTGGTATCACCAACATCCTATGAACACAAAATCCTATGATAATCTCTTGAGTTGAAATCAAAGCATCCTACTCACCTCATTCCTGATAATAAATAGGACATAGAATGCATCTATCAATTCCCTAATCACCCAAAATACCCAATTCTAATAAACATATCCACTTCATAGGAACTCCCTACTATTATAATCACCCCTTGGTCTTATTTCAACAAAACTACATGATATGATGATAGTACCATACCCATTTATCATCCTAGAATGCACACATTCCAACCATTATATATCATCATTCTGTATCATACTGATTCCCACTATCATCCTGTATCATGCATGATTCCCACATTATATTTGATTCCAACAAAATCCATAGTTATCATGCATAATATCCAATTCCCATAACTCAACCAATATCTGGTAGATCTATTTATCTCATAAACAAATTATGCACCTGTATCCATCATAAAATATCATAATCAACATTCTCAAAACATATCTATGGTCATCAATATCTCCCCAACTTGAACTGAATACATGAACTTGATTATATACATCTTACCCAAAGCCTGGATGCTCGATTCCTATCCACCCTATGGAGTTTAACTCACTATTGGGAACTACCCCCACTATAGGGTATCCTGTATACTACCTTAAACCACGTTCATTGTCATATCCTAACTATAGTCTCCTGATACCACTTTCATTTATACATAAAATGACCGAGTTAGACCCAATCCCTGAACCCCAGCTAACTATGAGGTTAGCCGATAAAATTTCACAAAGTATACCTTTTGTCTATAAGCTCAACACTCCTTTTGTAACCAATCACACCAGGCTCAAACTTCTCTATCCTCCCACATTGGAAACATACCATTGATGACCCACTCTATGGTGACATCATCAAAACTCTAATCTAATTTCACTACTAAGTCTCCCAATATTCCCTTTTTTACTCTCAAATCTCCAATACCTATCTCACATGACACTACTATCTAGATCAATATACTTCAATCCAATAGTTTTATATCTTCTATCAATGTCTGTTTCACCGCCTATGGAAATGAGTTTAACTTGAAGATATTTACTTACACCCAGATAAAATGTTATAAACTAACATCAAATTAATTAACCATAACGATGTCATCTCTTTCCAGTGTTGGTATAAACTATAGAAAATTTATGAGCCTTATGGAATACACTAAAATAAAATATATGGTTAGCGGTGGTTTATTCGCAGTAGTTCTATCAACTACTGTGATATAAATACAATTAAAAAAAATAATATAGTGGTGATTTCATAAAACAACCACAATTTTTTTTTATTTTTTCAATTAGCGATGGTTTCAATTAAACCACTACTTTACATTAAAAAACCCTAATAACTCCCCCTCCCTCACTCCATCTGTGTGACCCCGAACCTTCCCACCACTACCCCACTCCACCACCCTGAACTCCTCCTATCCTATCCTCAGTGGTGACCTAGATCCTACAACCCCCTTTTCCCCACCCCTCCTCATCTCCTCTCCCTGATGGTGACCCTGAGCCCATGACCCCGAGCCCGAGGCCACCGACCCCTGTGACCCCCTGAACTTGACCCCTATGACCCTCCCCTCTCTAACCTCCTCTCTGGCCAACTCATCGGCAATACAACCCACCCCCCTTTGACCTCCCTCACCCTAGCTTGGTTCCCCTATTTGGTGGCGATGCAGACCCCCTTCGAGTTCCCTTTTCCTAACTCAGATTCCTTCTTCGATGGCAATGCAGACCCCCTTAAAGGTTGCATCATCCTCACCCTAAATTTATTATTGAGTAACATTATATGTAAAATCATGGTTGATAAAAAAAATAAAAAATTTGTTTTTTATTCATTAGAAAATAGTTATATATTTAATTTTATTTTATAATTTTTTATTTGTTTTTTGTAGTTAGTTGTTTAGAGTTATAATAATCATTAATTTTGGTTATGGTGTATTAAATTAAAAAATTAAATTCATTTATGATATATGTAAGTTATGGAAGGTGGATTGTTCATAATTTCATGGTTTGTATTTGATATTAATGAATTCCACTTTGTTCTATTTATGTTAATACATCCAATTTTTTAAAAATACATAATTGAGGCTATTTTCCAACTCATGAACAATTGGTGTTAGGGTTTGGGGTCACACATGGTTTCATCACCAACCCTGGAAAGGTATCTAAGGATAAAGGCCATGAAAATGAGACATTAGAAACTCTTTAAATTTATCAGAATGCTTCATGTTTTATGCATATGTAAGGAATCACTTAGTTTAATAGAATCTATCAAATAATGATAGAGAGATAGGGTTAGTTTTTACATGCATGATAATAAATTATTTATTATGATAACTGGAATAGTCAACATGGTTTCATTGATTTTATTTTTATTAACATGATTTTAATAGAACTAATTATAGTGTGTAGTTTTTTTGTTGAGTCAAATGACTATTTTTTTTATCATTTTATTTGAAAAACACAATAGAAACGATTTGAATTTATATTATCATTTTTTTATTTTTATCCCAAATTGAAGGAACATCTAATTTGATATTATATAAATAGAGTTTATTTATATAATTCATGGAACAACAAAGTCAAACTCTACTAATTCAATTAAATATAGACATATAGAGTTGAATTTTTTGGGTATACATGACATATCGTGATGTCCAAATAAAGTATACTATGCATTAATATTTTTAAATGGGTGCTCTTGGTCTTAGTTAGATCATGGGAAATGGTTCAGATATTGATCAATGTAGATAATTTTTCAATGGAATAAACCCTCCTTAGTTACAACACTATGGTAGAATACACCATTATCTTTTATTTTATTAACCCCATTAATCTATTTTTGTGATAAATAATAATTTATTTGATTCATGTTTTTATATTAGAAGTTTAGTAAGAAACTATTCATTATTTGATTCCTCCCAATTTCCTTTATAGTTGTTATAAAATAGTCAATGGTGAAGTTGTGTGATATTTAATTCTGATTTTACTTGTTTGATTAAAAATTTATATCTGAATGTATAGGGAGAATAAAATCCAATACATATGGATAAAAGTTGGATTAATTTACCTTGAAACACACCTTGATATTCCAAGGGTTTATAATAATTTCTAGATTATGTGATTACAAAATGATCAGTGGATGGTAGAATAAAATTTTTGTGTCCTTATTTAAAATTAAAGTGATGGTTGAATAGAAACAAAGTATATGAACATTTTATATTAAAACAATTTTCTACTTGATATGTATGTTGGATTTGGAATGGAGAATCAAATGTTATGGAAATAAAAAAAAATAAAAATACTTTCAAAAAAATACCAAGTGACCTGGTAGAGGAGAATTTGGTTATAAATTTGTTAAATGATGCATTTGGTTTTGGAGAATACAATGTCCAAGATTTCAATAGATCAATATAACCTAAAGTTGATCCTGAGAAGGTTAATATTTCTTATAAATTCAACCACCCAAAAATGATTTTTATGAATTAGTTGAAGTCGGACAACAGGATCTGTATGAAGGGTGTGCCAAGTATTTTAATTGGTCTTTTCTACTTAAGTTATATCATATCGAGTGTATCTATGGAATTATTGATAAAGAAATGTACATGATTTTAGAGTTTCTTCATGATGAATTTAGTGAAGCTAAGTTCCCTGCATCATTCTATGAGATGAAGAAAGTCATAAGAAAACTTGGATTTGATTATACAAAGATACATGCATTCCCCAATGATTTCATGCTTTACTAGGGATACGAGTCTGATAAATAAGAATGCACAAGATTTTATACAAGTAGATGGATGTCAATGAACAATAGTTAGAGTATAAATTAATGAAACCCCAGGATGAAACAGAAGAAGAAAACTCCTGCAAAGGTGTTACGTTACTTTCCCCTGAAACCACGCTTGTAAAGATTATTCATGTTGTTTAAGACTACAAATGAAATGAAGTGGAATTATTAGGATAATAACGATGGATTGATGAGACATCAAAAAGATTCAACATCATGGAATATGTTTGATTCAATATATCTATATTTTTCTTCGGATCCTAGGAATGTACATTTGGGATTAAATTCAAACGGCTTTAACCCTTTTGATACTTTAAGTAATAATTATAGCATTTGACTAGTTGTTTTGATACCCTATAATATACCTCCATGAATGTGTATAAATAAGACTTCTTTAATTATTTAAATTATTATTCCTTGAATGAAAAAACTTGTAAATGACATTGATGTATACCTTTAACCACTAATCAATGAATTATGAGAATTATGGGATGATGGTATGGATACATATGATTATTCAATGAGACAACTATTGAAAATGCATACTGCTTTAATGTGGAAAATTAGTGACTTTCCTGGACTAGGAAATTTATGTGGTTGGAACAATCATACCGGTTTGGCTTGTCCAGTTTGTAATTTTTATTTTAAACCTCAACAATTATCTCATATAAAAACGGTGTTTTATGTGCAATCATTGATTTCTTGATGCTTCTCATAAATTCAGGTTTAAAAATACATAATTCAATGGAGATATTGAAATGGTAAAGTCATTGAAGGTGTTATATAGTTCATAAATCTTAAAAAAATTAGTGAATGTCACTAAAGAAATTAGAAAATGTCATCGGTTTAAAGGTGGGAAAAGGGTATGAGGTATAATATCTGAAAAATTAGGAACACAAAAATGGAAGAAAAATAGTATATTTTTCAAAATTCCTTATTGGGAGTTTAATTTGATAAATCATAATGTTGACGTAATGCATATTAAGAAGAACATATATGAAAATATAATTTTTACAGTGCTTAATGAGTAGGGTAAATTGAAGTATCACCTTAATGCTCATAAGAATTTGGAGTCAATGAATATAAATCTGGTTTATGGGAAAATGAGAATGAAAAGTATCCTTTTTCTATTTATAAAATGAAAAATCATGAGAAAGACATATTCCTTTTAACTTTAAAGAAATTTAAAGTTCTAGATGTTTATTCAAGTAATATATCAAGGTGTTTCAACTTAAAACATCGAATGTTACATGGATTGAAAACTCACGACTCACATATTTTGATGGACCAGTTGTTGCTATTGTCTTTGCATAATAATTTACCTAAAAAAGTAACTAGGGTTATAGTTTAGTTTTTTTTACCTTTTTTAGAAATATTTGTTGAAAAAATCTAAATCAAACTGAGCTTAATAAACTTAAAGAAAGAATTATTTTGACACTATGTCATTTGGATATGTTATTTCCCACTTCATTATTCACATTCATGATTCATTTGACTATTCATTTGGTTGAAGAATCTAAAATTGGTGGACTGGTACACTATTTATGGATGTATCCAATCTAAAGGTATATCGATATTTTTTTTATTTTCATTGGAGAATTCAATTTTATCAAATCATTTCATAACTTTTTTAATATGTTTCTTATTTTTTTTCATCAGGTACTTAGGTATTTTGAAATCATATGTGAGGAATAAAGCTCAACCAGAAGGATATATTGCCGAAGGTTACTATTATTTCCCACTAAATAGGCATCAAAAAAATTAAAAAAGGGAAGAAATACCTGAATATGAGTATTATTTCCTCCGCAAAATCAAAGGAAGAGGAAGATCATCAAGACCCGTGGATCATGAGAACCCTTAAGATTCTCGTGATCGCATGAACATTATAAGGTCACATGAAGTATCCATGCATAGAGAATAAACTATGAAGGATCCCATGTATCCCCCTTTTCAATGATTCCCACTCATTTTTTAACCACATAGGTGGAATACAGATGAGTTCCCTTAGTCTACATGGGTTATTGGTGATAAACACATGACAATCTAACTTCAAAATACTCTAAAAATGGGAGGAAGGATGCCAAAAAGGCGGAGTCCCCTTGTGTTCATAATGTTCATGCGACTTATCATGAATGAGAAGGGTAATTATGATTTATAACATCCAAGAAAATTCAAAAGACCTACGAGCCACGGTGAAGTAAAACAAATAAGATAAAAAGTGAGGAGGCGAGAGCTACTCATGGTCACTGAAAGACTTGCAGTGCACCCTTGGTGATATGAAAAACACTATGAGTGCCTAGTGACATGTCCACCTCATATCGTGAAGTCCCTTAGGCTTTTCATCCTCATATCATGGAAAGCCTTAGTTATGTACGGGTGACCATATGCTTCCCTTTTTCACTCCAATAAAAAACAAATATAATTTTCCAAAAAATGCTCGCACACCCCCATATGACCCATATTGGTCACACGATGCATCACCAAAAAATAGTGTAATTATCCTTAACATTAATCATAAAATTTCTCATGACTCCCAAACTTTTTTACATGAAACAATGGGAATAAAATAGGGAGTAGGTGGATGGTAATCACAGTCATAAAATTCTCGTGACAAATTATAGAATTCCACCACGCAGTCCTATGAGACCCCTAGAAAAATCATCATTGTCTCGCAGAAAGCCCCAGGAAAGTCATAAAACATCTCAAAGATTACTTTCAATAGACATTGAAATCTCATGAATTCCCTTTTACATGTTAATATGATAATAAATAATTCCTTCAATACATTTTCATGATAAAAAAAGTCCCCTTTAATTGGAAATAATCCAATAATGCAGGCATTGAAGAGAGGGACTCATGATTTCTGAAAATCAGGTGACACATGCAGAGCAGTCTGCACCAGAGATTCATGAAGCCTTGTGGTGATAGATCCATTCAATGAATCTATCCTAGACTCTATCTAGATACGTTACACAAATCATCAAATAACCGGGGTGATGATGCCTATAAATTCTCCACCCCAACATGAAAAAAGGGTTGGACTTTAGGCTATTCAACTCTTGGACTATGGACTCTTAGGTGAAAGGGCTAGAGAAGACTTCTCAGAGTGGCTGGTGTCATGAATGACAAGTATTTCATCAAGTAATATATCAATGAACAACCAGATCAATCATGAACCATACATAAGGTACTTCACACGATCATTCATAGATCATGTGAAGGACTATTGGCAAGGTGTGCAAAGAACAAACCACATATTCCCCCATATCTCGCAAGACTCAAGATAAAATGATATTGAAAAAACCTAAGGAATTAAAAATAAAAGGGATAGAACCAAAATTAAAATGGGAATAATTAATAAAAAGACATGTTTGATGGCCCTCATGAGCTTCACGTGATTCATCCGAATACACACCATGGTACCAGGACACATCACTTAGATCCCACAATTCTCCTTTAGTATGATATTTGGGACATGAAAAATCCTTTGAGCATATCAAATAAAGTCATACGGTCCTATTAGGAACACCACTTTGGTCTCACAAAATCCTCTGGACCTATCGCCCGATCCTTGTAATGTCCTTTAGATACATCTCCTAACTCATATAATGATGCCTACTCATGACAGTCAATTATCATGGTTGTTGTTGCTCATGAAAACTGATCTCTCGCAATACCCTATGGAAAAGTCATCCAAGACCCTCAATGACCTCCAAACATATCGACCAAGTCTTGCGATGACAACTAGGGATGTTAGCCAAGATACGCGACACCCTATGAGCCATTTCATACCAACTCTTGCAACAACCACCATATGTGTCAAACAAACTCTTGTGAATGACACCAGGGCACATTAGCTAGATCATGCAATATCTCCTAGCCAAGCCAGCCAGGTTAGGCAATGGCTCCTAGAACAAACCATATGGATCATGCTATGGATTCCAAGACAAGCCAATTGGGTCATACGATACCCTCTAGAAAAGTGGACTAGATCAATCAGGCAACCTCAATATGTAAGCCCCAATATAAAGGGAACTATGAAGACACTAATTCTTACCATATTTAGGATACTTAGGCTACTTCTCCTGAGGTTTGAGATCCATATTAACCATACAAGTAAATCCTATTATCTAATTCCCTTATTTAAAGCAATGAGATTGATTACTTGATATCCCTTGTTTCTCACAATGATCATGGCTTATGTGGGATTAGGTATTTGTAATGACCATGAAATCTACACTATAAACCTCCACAAGGGTACGAGAAATCATAGTGTGTAAGCCCCAATATAAAATGAACTATGAAAAATATGATTCTCTCTATACTCGGGATATGTAGAAAATCACTTTAAGGTTTGATCTTGACTATTGGGTGTCCTAGAGAATCTATATAATTCCTTTTTGCATGACGTAAAATTGCACGGGTCTAAAGAAATATGTGGGTTTTTATTTCTATAGTAACTAGGATATGTAGGATGCCTCATAATGGCTCAATCCCCTCTGTGGAATATTAATTTTCTCCTTTCATGGTATCCCATTCTGAAGCACTTGGTTATAAAATATCAACACATAAACACCCACCTATTACCAGAAAATGATGTAGAACCTCAGATACATTCAGATGGATCCATTGAAGATACCTTGATCCTTTTTATATGAAAGATAATTAACCTATAGTTATTTTTTAGGGTAACCGGTCCTGTATCGAGATTAGGAAAAGATTCCTAAACATATCTTAAATCTAGAAGAGTCCTATAGTAGGAAATTATTCCCTCCAAAAGGGTGTGATTAGCCTAAACTCCCATCATTTCGACCAATGTGAGTATCCAAGAGTCACTGGGCCTGAAAACCTAGATGGACACTGGCCTTTAGAAAGTAGGTGAATACCTAGCTATGGATGACGGAACCATTGGGAGTTTTTAGTAAAGACAGGACAAATGGAAAACCCAATCCAAGAAATTGATTGAGGCCCCATGACTATACCCTTAACCAAACCATCAATTGAAACCCATTCCATTCCTCGAATACTGAAAAAACAAAAATGGTGAAACCGACGTGAAACTCTATAATAACAAATGATTGGTCTATAGTATACTGGACTTTTTTGTTTTCCCCCATATGAAAACAACACTGACAGGTATGACGTGAATCTATTAGGTCACTTTATTTTGAAAACCTTATAAAAAAGTAGTAAGACCAGCATGATCATATAAATGATATTCTATAATTAGGATTCTTGTAAGTCCATCTTCATGTTGAAAATTCTATGTGAGAAGAATGGCCATATGGGGAAAATAGGACAATTGTGTTAACCATGAATATCTAATTGAGCATATTTATGCCTATGATATATTACTAATCGGTAACCTCATTCCTTTTTGTCTGTGTGATTACAGTTATTACTCTTATTGATAACATCCCAACCCGAGGCAATGTATTCATCATCCTACATTCATTTTGGTAAATCATCTAAGACTGTGACCCCCACAGGTCACAAAGTGATCACACTTGCTTGAAAAATCCAATGTAATGTGGTAAATACAATTTCATGGGAGTAACATTGGCGTGATACAATTATGACCATGGAAGCTACCCACAAGGATCTCCAAGCATGACAACCATTGAATCCGCATTACCCAACAAAGGCTACTGCTAATCCAATATCCCTCATCGCGAAAAAAACCACTTTGAGAGCTTATCCCTAAGGTTTTATAACTACCACCTTCTATATCTAATGAAGGTGGATTAGGAAGCCAAATATAGTTCCCTTTTGGTTTAGGTGTCACCAAAGAGGGAACCTACCAACCACCGTCACCAGCATCATCTCACTGGTACCCACCAAACGCCTGCTGAGGGTAGAACCTAATATGGTATCACCTTTGACACCCATTCATGGGAATAAAGGAAGGATCATCATGGGATTAATGTAATTATCCATGTCCTCCTGGTCCATTAATTTGTGAGTTTTGGTCGTTAGAAGTGCCCAAAGGAGGCTCAGAAGGTTTTTGGAGGAGTTCGGTTGGTGAAGGTTGGAAGAAGGGGGATTACACAACATAAAACTTTGTTTCATGGCTTGCCTGGGAAGTTTCATAACATAAAATTCTTTGAGGTTTGGAAAATAAAATATAATCAAGAGGCGACGCATTTTTCGGTGGAATTGGACCTCGAGGTATTATACAATGTGAAAGGGGATTACACATCATGTAATACCCTGATGTTGTAATGTTTTAAAACATTCCAGCTACTTGGGTTTTCACAAATATTATGAATTAAACAAACTCTATCATTCTATATTAACCCTATGCACCCCGAGGAGTTATTTTAACCCTCTTACTCCCTCTTTGATCTGTTGATCTCGATGATAATTTTTTGGAAATCCATGGTGATCCAAGGTACGTTATCCCTTCATTTTTCAAGCAGTTTCCCTCGGTTTGGTCTTGTTATCTTCTATATCTCCTCACTGTTCTATGTTGTGTGATTATATGTGATTCCTAATGGGTTATATCTTGGTTTTTGTTGGTGTGGTGGTGCCGCGAAGTCCTTATACGGATGGAGATCTTGCGGGATAGGTAATTGGAGTACCATTATGTGATCCGTTCTCATGCGAAGAACATTGAAACCCCTTTGAGGTAGGATTTCCCCTTGTTTCTCTTAATTGTACAATATGCGAGAGGGGTTTTATTTTTTTCACCCTTGTATTATAGTTATGTCGACTTAATCAAATATAAAGAATTGTATAATTTTATTGAAAGGGGAAATGTGTTTTATTCACATGATTTTTTTACAACCTTGATATTGATTATAATGTTGTGATTATACTAGCTGAACACCCTATTGAAAATGGTGGCCTTTGGTGGATTTTTTTGTGCACTAAATGGATTGCATGTTTTTTGGTTCATGTTGAACACATATATATAGCAATTGGTAAATCATGTACACTTGGATAATAAACAGATGCCCCAGAATTTTACAGCTTCTATGATAACCCCTAAATTAACAAGTGAAATTTGAATAAGGAATGGATTATTAATTCTGGAATTGTGTTTTGTTTGGTTTGTGTGGTGTTGCAGTTGTGAGCATAGTTGTGTGTTGTGGGGTGGTTTAGAAAGTGTGATGGAATATCATTTTGAGAGATTATATGTTTGTAGAATAGTTAAGAAATGTGATGCAATGAGGATGATAAGATGGTTGTGTAGTGGTGTGTAATTGGATGGGGTCATGAGTAGGGGTTGTCTCCATTAGTGCATGACTTGAGCAGGATGAGTTTGAAGAAGGATATTTATGGTTGGCATGGGTAATTCTCTCTAAGGTTCTCCATGTGTGAATTTTTCTATGTTGTTTGTTGTGTGTTATTTTTGGTATTTTTTCAGATAGTAAGGGAATAAATGAATAAATTATTGATTAATAAGGTTTGGAATTGGCCTGGGTTGGTATAGTTAACGAACAAATAAATTAATTTTTGAATAAAGAGTGGAATCGGTTAAATGAATTGGTTGGGAATATGGATTGGGTTTGTGGCTTGTTGTGTGGTGTTGTGCATTTATAGGTAGTAGAAAAGGAAATGTATGGTGAATTAGCCATTTGTTTAAAAACCCATAGGTTGGTCTAAATGTTTGGTATCTATATGTTTATACTTTTATTTTCCTTGTGATTTCTAAATGCACCCCACCCTAGTTGAGCACAATGTTCCAAACACCCCCATCATCGTGAGGGAGGGTTTATTTCCCAAAAATCATGGTGGGAGGATGGATGGTTGGACACTCATTCATCCCTAATCCCTCTTCCAGGTGGTGTTAGCCCATGATTCTTCTAGAAAGTTGTGGTTTGTGAGGCCCAGGTGTGTCTAGGTGAGTTGTGCTTTCCCAGGTGTCTTCTGGATAAGATGCGTTGTGCTTTCCTAGGTTTGTTTGGGATGAGATGTGTTATGATTTCCTAGGTGTCTTCAGGATGAGGTTGTGGTTTGTGAGGCCCAGGTGTCTGTGGGTGGGATGTGATATGGTTTGTGGACCAAGTGTCTACAGGTGGGATGTGATGTGGTTTTTGGCCCACTTGTCAATGGGCGGGATGTGATGTGACCTAGGATTAGGTGAAGGGATGAGATGTGGTTTATGCACTAGGTGTTTGCGGGATGGATGTGATGTGACTCAAGCCTAAGTGATGGGATGAGACATGGTTTGTGGGGACTAGGTGTGTGTGGGAAGGTTATGACCTGGTTCTTTTGGAAGAGGTGGGAGCACGGGGACGTTTTCCATTAGGCAAGAGCAGCTAAACTAGTGGGAAGTGGTGCGGGGTACCCAAATCTTGGATGTGATTACTATATTATTTTACTTGACTTGTGTTACTTGGTAAGCATGACTTGGTGAGGATGGGATGTATAGTATACCTAGTTAGGTGCTGTTTGGTTCTTCTTTTTTCTCATAGGGGCATTAGTATGCTTCCTTTCACGTGTTCATGATAGACTTGTGTCTTCCGACTGAGTATACATGTATACTCACCCTACATATATAAATCTATTTTTAGGTTTCTAGGAGGAGTTCTCAGACTATGTTGGACTATACTAACTCGTATCTTGACAGTTTCCATGTCACTACCTATTCTTACTTTTGGTACTTTGGAAATTTATTTCACTTGTAACAGTTATATTTTAATCATGCATGTGGGATGGATTTTGGATTTCTTTTATGTATGTATTGGATTTGTTTTGAGGTTGATACATCATATCACTTGATCTTGTTTCCTATAAAAATTGTAATTCCTCCTATTTTTTGAGATTTATATACCCTTGGTGCTCGTCACCACCCTGGGGCCTACTAGAGGTAGGACTCGGGGGTCATTATCTCCCTTTATTCATTTCCAGCCTAAGAGGGGTATCTTTGGAGGGAGGGGGCCATGATAGAATGATATTAGAGGATGATAGTTGAGATATATGATGAATTTTGGAGTTAGTCATAGTGATGATTTCATGGGTTGGTAGGGTAACAATGTTAGGCAATCTTGGTGCGTGACATAGGCTAGGGAACACCAGCTAGGACATGAGATTTTAGCCCCCTCCTATGATCCAATGCGAGGATTCTGATCTGACCAAACGACCAAGTGATGAAACATCATTTATAGGGTAGAGACCATAAGAAAGGTACATGCATCATAATGACTCCTGTTGTTGTTTGAATAGGGTGTTTTGGGAAATTTTAAATGAAGAAGTTTTAAATGAGTTAAAATGAATTTTAATAAAATTATGTACTTTTCAAGCTTAGGAATTACTTGTTTACCCTTTATCTATGCCTCTCAATCATTATTCACATGTGTCTTGGGTAGTTGAGGCTTAGCAGGCCAATCCAATTGATCGGCATAGGGTTGATCCAGTGGTGGATGATGACAATAAGCATAGAATGTTATGTTATTTATAGCAGTAGGCCTTGAAAAAGTATAAGGGACATGTTTCGGACATCGAGATGGAGATATAACTTTAGGATCTTGAGATAACCTTTCATTTGATCTAGGATTTGATGGAGTACTAGGTTCCTTTGGCTGTGATTCAGATGTAGGGAGCTACGCATTAGTGGTAGACAATGTACCTGGGGGATAGGAAGGAGGATGAAGTTCTGTGGGTTCATTTTGAGAAGGATTTCCAAGCGTAATTCCTTTCATAGAACATGAAGGATGATAAGTGGTAGGAGTTACTCTCCCTCCAGTAGGGGGTATGTTGTTACGAGAGTTGGGTATTAAGTTCAAGGATCTCTTTTGTTTCCCCCCTGATATTTTACCAGATAAAGAGTCTCGTGCGATATGCCTAGAGGAGGCACTTCTTCCTTCTATCTAGTACGTGGTTACCACCTTTACATTGCTGATATACTTAGAAGTTCAGAAGAATGTAGAGGTTATTGAGAAGATGCACTGACAAGGAGGTATACCATGATAGGGGAATCAACAAGGTTCTTCTAGGGCCATGGTTTCTAGCAGTAGGTTTTAAGTGCTAGGGTCTTCGAGGATTTGGCTGGTGGGGATTCAACTCTAGAATCACCCTTTCTGGCCTTATGGTGCTAGAGGTTCTTGTACCTTTCCCATGAATTTGGGACTGGGTTTTTTCATATGTGGGTTCCGTTTCCATCTTTAGAATCAATGTTTAGTGGCCGTTCAAGCTCATTATGGAGGAGGTGGATATTTTCAACACTATCTTCAACAATAATTTCCAGCTAGACCGTTTTGGTAGCAGGGTTAGTAGGATCATGCTCTACCGAGGGGAGATATAGAAGGTTGAGGCCACACTCAGGATATTCCTTAGGGACCTTGATCTGGGCATGGTCATGGGGGTGGTCATTAGTAGAGGGTAAGATGATCTGGACGTTGTTAGTTTCACGTAGTAGAGTTGGTAGTTCCATTAGTTCCATAGATCGTTAGAGGTACGATCAGTTGTTTTAGTACCCTTTATTATGCTCTGTTTGATTTAGGAGCTTCACACTCATTTTTTCACCCGCTCTAGCCCATTCTATAATACTAAACATAGATATGCTTCCCGTTCCCCTGGTGTTGATCACACTAGTCAGAGGCCAGACAAGCTTGTTTGATGTGTGCCGAGGATGTAGACTGATGATGGGACCGCATCA
Source organism: Viscum album (assembly GCA_963277665.1). Lineage (NCBI taxonomy): Eukaryota > Viridiplantae > Streptophyta > Magnoliopsida > Santalales > Viscaceae > Viscum > Viscum album. The sequence goes on along the minus strand of OY728148.1, from coordinate 1,343,446,906 downwards.
GTCCAGTGGGTATCTTTTCTTTCTATAGATACAGCCATACAATGTCATTCTTGGCATCTAATGGTTGTATTCCATGCATGTTATTATCTAATGATTCTAGAGAAGAGTTGTTTTTTCATACGTGGATGTCCAACGTGTGGTTTTCATTGGTGATTAGAGTTTTCAATTAGGAAGTCGGTGTATGGAGACCCTTCTTTTCTTGTTAGATAAGATGTTAGTGGAAGTAGTAGATGTTGGGATGGTAGGGGTTCCCAAAGTTGTTGGGGGAGTTCCCATATGTTTTTCCTGAGGAGGTTGTGACGCTACCCCATCGACGTGATGTTAATTTTAGGATATACCTATATCCTGATGCTTGCTCAATTTCAATGGATCCTTATTGGATGTCACCTTATGATATATGGAAGTTGTGGATCTAGGTGGATGATTTGATGCAGAAGGATTTTATCTGGCCCAGTGTGTCATTGTGGGGTGCTCTATTCTTGTTTACAAAGAAGAAATATAATGGTCTAAGGTTGTGTATATACTATCAAATATTGATTTAGGTGATGGTCAAGAACCTTTAACCTCTTCCAAGGATAGAAGATATTTTCAACCAATTGATAGGGGAAAGTTTGTTTTCTAAGATCGACCTGTGGTTTGGATATCACTAGTTGAGGGTGAAAAAGAGAAATATACCAAATATTTCTTTTATATGCAGACATGATAACTTAGAGTTTTTGGTTATGCCCTTCAGTGTTATGAACAAACCAATTGTGTTCATGGGACTTATGAATTTCATGTTTGTGAGTTCTTGGATCGGTTCATTTTCATGTTTATCGATGACATCCTGGTATACTCAAGGCCATATGAGGACAATGTCGAGCATATCAGGATCATCTTGAAGGTTCTTCGACGCCACCAGCTCTAATAAAAGTTTTCCAAGTGAAATATTTGGACATGGGTGGTGAATTTCCTTGGGTTTGTGGTGTCCTAGAAGAGAATAGAAGTGGGCCCATCAAAGGTATAATCAGTTGTTTCTTGGGATGCACCTAAGAATGTGGTATAGGTTCACAGTTTCCTTGGTCTTACAGGCTATTATCAGAGGTTTGTACCCAATTTCTCTTGAGTTGAAACCTTGTTGAAAAAATTTAATAGGAAAGACTGGACTTTTGTGTGGAATGAGTAATTCTAAGTAGCGTCTAGTTATCTAAAAAGGAAGTTGGTTAGTGATTCAGTGCTCTAGTTTCCTAAGGAAGGGGTTATGTTTAAGGTGTTCTATGATGCTTCCTTTCCAGGCTTGGGATGTGTCCTGATGCAGCAATGATCATCGATCTTTTATGGTTCTAGGAAGTTATTCCCCCTCGAGAATAAATATGCCACCCATGATTTAGAGCTAGCAGCAGTCATGTTTGTTATAATTTTTTTGTGACAATACCTCATTGGGGAGCATTTTTGGGAATTCACAGACCATAAGAGATTGAGGTATATCTTTTCTCACCATGATTTAAATCTGTGATAGTGGATGTGGATAGAGTTTATTTAGGACTATGATTTCTAAATCTCTTAAACCATAGGAAAAGGGAACATTGTGTCTGATTCCTTGAGAATAAAGTCACAAAAGGAAGTTGTTCAAGAATCTGAAGATGCTTGTAAAGTGATGAAGGAGTTAAAAACCTTCCCCTTATATGTAGTAATAGATGGTGGAAGAGGATGTTTGTTCTAGATGACAATGCAGTCTTCCTTGATGCAGTAGGTGGAGGAGTTCCAGTGGGGATACTCAGATGCAAAGGTGTTTCATGATAATGTTGGACATCGTGATACTCCAAAGGGATGATCAGAAGATGGTCATAATTAGATGTTGTTCCAATAGAAATACATGAAGGAGTATTTTATACATTCCATAACTCACCCTTATTAGTAAACCTAGGAATTTATAATATGTACCAGGGCTTGAAGATTCAGCATTGGTGGACTGGGATAAAGCGGGAAATAGAAGAGTTTATGGAAATATTCTTGGTCTTCGAGTAGGTGAATACTGAGCATAGTGTTTCCAGTGGTTTTTTGAAACCCTTGGATGTTCTTGAGTGGAAGTGGGATGACATCTCAATGGATTCTGTCACAGGGTTACCCAGATCTCAGGTAGGCTATGATGCTATCTAGGTAGTACTGGATCAACTGATGAAATCATCTCACTTCTTAGTGATTAAGGAGTCGTGAACATGAGATTTCTTATAACAGAGGTATGTGGATGAGGTGGTATGGTTGTATGGAGCTCCAAGATCTATTGTCTTGAATCATGATACACGTTTTACCTCACAAATCTGGAGGGGATTGCAACATGATTTTGGCACCCAGTTACACCTCAACACTACCTTCCACCCTCAGACAGATGGGCAGATAGAGCAGACTATCCAGATGCTGTAGGATATGCTGCGAGCATGAGTCTTGGACTTTGGTGGATCTTGGGTGTGATACTTACCCCTGGTTAATTTTTCATATAATAAAAACTATCAATCTTCCATTGTCATGGATCTGTTTGAAGATTTGTATGGAAGACCATGTTGTTCAGCCTTATGCTGGACAGAGGTTGGGGAGACAACTGTTATTGGTCCTGAGGTAGTGCAGATCATGATAGAGAAGGTTCAACTCATTCATGAGAGGATGAAAGAAGTATAGGACCTGCAAAATTTGTATGCCGATCACAGAATGTGGCCCATGGAGTTTGAGGTTGGGGACCATGTGTTCTTGAATTGTTCCCCTCAATGTGGGAAATAGAGGTTTGGTAGAGGGATTAAATTTTATTCCAAGTTCATTGGACCCTTTGAGGTGTTGGGATGAGCTGGAAAAGTGGCATACTAGTTGGTGTTTCCACCATGATTGGAGAGGATATATGATGTCTTCCAAATATCCCAACTTCATCGGTATCTGCATGATGACTCCAATGTCCTTGAATAGGTAGAGTTGAACATCGGGGATGATGTGACATACGTGGAGTGGCCATTAGATATCTAGGATTGTTAGGAGAAGGTTCTACGTGGATAGAACATTCCTTTGGTTTTCAATTTTTGGAGGCATGGTTTCCTGTAGGAGAGTACTTGGGAGTAGGAAATGAAGTTGCGTGCCCAGTACCCAGAGTTGTTTTGAGTTTTTCCTTGTTTTGTTTTGCTTTGTGATGTGATGCTTGAACTTTGTTTTATATGAGATGAGTTGTTTTACATTTTGTTGAGATGTGTGTGGTGAAATGTGTGATAAAGCCTTGATGTTTGAAAATGGAAAGACCAGATTCCTAATCAAGATGTATTAACTGTTATACAATTAAAATCATAAGGGCGAGTTAGTTCCACCCAAAGCAGATAGTATGTTGACATAGATGATGAGATTACATGATTTTTTTGTTTGAGATGGCATGGTATTTTATATCATGTGGTGTGTTTCGTGGTTGTTTGGGTTAGCATATTTCATAGGAGTATGTGGAAATTTCCACCCCATATTTCAAACAACACAGGGTGGTTTATCGTTGAATGTTGATTTGTTTTGTTATTAGAAATGTTTCAAGTGTAGTGAGATCCTTGAGAGGTATCTTGAGGGGTGGTTGTTCGGACCCCTCTTTCTTATGGGATTGGTTTTAGATTCTTGAGGGAAAATGTAATGGCCCGGACTCTCTGGCCCATTCCTTTGTCAAAAAGAAGGTCACGAAGTGTTCTGGAGGGTAAAATAGACTTTTCCCACACTTTCCAGAATTTTGAAACTACACGCCGTGTAGTTTGAGTACACGCCGTGTACCCCCTTGCCGGGTATACCCCGTGTTGCAGGTCGTGTCCTCACCGTGTGAAGTAAATGAGTACATGCCGTGTAGTGTAAGTACACGTCGTGTACCACCTCACCGGGAATACCCCGGGTTGAAGACCGCGTCCTTACCATGTGAAAGAAATGGGTGCACGCCGTACGTCCAGTACTACACGTCGTGTAGTCCTTCCCCGCGTACGCGTTACCAGTCAACGACCATGTGTCGTGTTGGATCCGTGTCCTTGCCGTGTGAAATAAATGGGTACACGCTGTGTGTCCAAACTACACGCCGTGTAGTCCTTCCCCGCGTATGCGTTACCCTCAAACCATGTGTTGACCAGTCGACGGCCGCAGAGCCGTGTTGGAAGCTGCGTGGAGACCGTGTGAAATAACCGAGTACACGCCGTGTAATTTTTCTTTTCTTTACTATAAAAAGAGGGGTCCCCTCCTCCTTTTCAACTCACCCCTCTCCTCCCCTTTCCTCTGAGCAGAGTTCTCCCAAGAGACTCGAAGGCTCTTTCTTCCATAACTTCTTCGTCCGAGCTCTGATTTACGATCCGTCAGTGGCCACGGGATCGTAATGACGAGGTGGAACTTCCAAGCTTGGATTCGTTGTCTTTCCTTCATCCTTTTCTTTCCGACTTCCACCCGAGGAGGTTTTTTCGGGACCCGACAGAAGTGACGGACGCCAACGGATGTCTTCTAAGGTTGATCCGGGGGAGTGTTGTGATCAGAACCTGTTGAGGTAGGGATCTTACCTTCGTCTCTATAATTTGTGCATCATGCGGGGTGGGTGTTCTCTTGTTTACGTGAAACACTTTTGATCTGGTTAATAAAGATAATAACTGGTTAAAGAATGGGGATGGGGAAGTTGTTATGTTTATCTTTATATCCTGTGATATTATATTGTGAATTGAATAGGCTTATGCCTACTGAAAATCACAGTTGTTGGGGGCCTTTTTCTTGCGCAATTAAATGTTTCCCTATCTTTCTAGACCGTTTTGTGGATGGAAACTTTGTGGAATGTGGAAATTGGTTAATCACGTAAAGTTGGCTGTTTAAAATCTAGAACCCTTGTGTGATCACCCCGGTTAAACAAAATGGAATAATGAACATGTGGGTGTTGGCTTGGATACGTGGAATGTAATGGGGGTGTTTTGTGGGTTGTTGTGGGTTGTGTGAGAAGCAGGGCTATGGTTGTCTTGGTTATAGGTTGGTGTGAATGTTATGTTGGTGACGGGAAGCGGGGCTGTGATAAATGGTATTAAAGAGATATTGATGTACGGTGCAGTTGTGGTTATGGCAGTTGGTAGTGGGGCTGTAGGGATGAGTTTGAATGTGAACGGGCTATGGGTTGTGAATAATAAATAAAAAGTGGAAGAGTTAATGAATGGTGGGTCATGGTAATAATAATCAATGGGGTTGGTTGGTTAATAAGAAGGACTTGGTTGTGTTGCTTGTGTTTTCTTAAATTGATTTGTGGATGGTAGGGATATGTTTTATGAACGATCGATGTGGTTGGTTTTGGATAGTTTCCCAGTAGTTAAGGAACTAAATAAACTAATTCTGCTGAAACGTGAAAACCTAAATGGGGTTGGGGTTGTTTGTTGTATGCATGCTTCGTAGTGCTCAGTTTCTCTGTTTAGAAGCCATAGGTTGGGCTGTGTATTTGGTATACATATATATATCTGTATATTTTGTGTTTTATCGCACCCCACCCATGTTGAGCACTTAGTGACGAACACTCCCATTTCATGGGAGATGGTGTTTTTCCCTTAGTTACTAGCTCCTTCCCACTCCTTCTCCCCTAGTCTATGATGGATTGAGGCGACCTTACACCTAAGACTCTTCGGGTAGGTTTTGATTGGGGTTTCTTTAGCCCAAGACTCTTCGGGCAGGTTTTATTGTTTCCCAAGAATCATCGGGATGAGGCCCAGGTGTGTGCAGGTGGGATACGCGGTTGTGAGGCCGAGGTGTGTGCGGGCGGGATACGTGGTTGTGAGGCCCATGTGTGTGCGGGCGGGGTACGTGGTTGTGAGGCCCAGGTGTGTGCGGGCAGGATACACGGTTGTGAGGCCCAGGTGTGTGCGGGCGGGATACGTGGTTGTGAGGCCCAGGTGTGTGCGGGCGGGATGTGTGGTTTGTGAGGCCCAGGTGTGTGCGGGTGGGGAGAGTGTGGCAGCGTCAGGACGTTTTCCATTAGGAAGAGCATCTAACTAAAGGTAAATGGTGCGGGGTACCCAATACTCTTGTGCTTATATACTACTACTACCTGTTGTGATTGTGTTTTGTTGAGTGTGGCTGGTGAGGTTGGGTGGATAGAATTCCTTTCTAGGTTTCTTTTGTTGTTATCACGGGACATTAGGATTTCTCCCCACTTGTGTATGAGATCTTTAGGTTTCCCTACTGAGTATACTTGTATACTCACCCTACGTTTACTTTCAGGTTTCCAGGAGGACTACCAGGGCCGTCCGGGACCCTACTAGTCGGACAATTGGAGTTTTTGCTGCTGTAAACTTGTTTCTTTTGGTATTGTACTTTGAGCTTTCTTGTACTTGTACCTTGTTATAAAATTGTTTAAACATGCATGTGGGATTGGTTTGGGTTTATTTATATACACTTGTTCTTTCCTTTTTGGTGGTTGACTTGTCCTATTTCCCGATCTTAAAATAATAAAAGGGTAATGCCTCCAATATTTGTAAAAACTCATACCCTTAGTGCTAGTCGCCACCCCGGGGCCTACTGGAGGCAGGACTCGGGGGTCATTATCTCCCTTTCACCATTTCCAGCTCAGGAGGGGCATCTTTGGTGGGAGGGGGTCGTGACAGAATGGTATCAGAGGGAGGTTGAGAGATAGGATGGAGTCTGGAGTTAGGCACATTAAGGATTGCATGGGATGGTAGGGCGACAATGTTAGTTAATCATGGTGCGTGACATAGGCCAGGGAAGTCTGGCTAGGACACAAGATTTTAGGGCCCACCGTGATCCGATGCAAGGACTCTGAGCCTACCGAACGACTAAGTGAGACTACATTGATTGTAGGGTAGAGACCCTAGGGAAGGTACATGCATCATCATGATTGTGTTTTACTTGATTTGGGTGTTCTGGGAAAGAAATTGAAATAAAATGATAAAAATAAAACCTTGAGTTTTTCTTTACTACTTGGGCTTAGGCGATCCTTGTTTACCGTACAGCTATGGCACCTGGACGTCATCCCCAGGTGGCTCAGATGGCCGAGGCCTAGCAGATTCAGGCGGTCGATCAGTTGAGGATTGAAAGAGAGGAAGAAGATAGCCAATGGCAGAAGAATCTCCGTTCTTTCTAGCAGCAGACCCTCAAAAAGTACGAGGGTAGTACTTTGGATACGGATACGGAAGGGTGGATTGAGGAGCTAGGGATATCTTTTACCTTGATTCGTGCTCCGAGGGAGTACTGGGTTCCCCTAACAGTCAGTCAGCTGAGTAGTGTGGCGCGACAGTGGTGGACGCTCTACCACAAAGATAAGATAGAGGCAGAGGTTTCGTGGGAAGACTTTGATAAGGAATTCCGAGAGGAATTACTTTCTTCCATGATCAAGGCAGAGAAGCGGCAGGAGTTACTCTCCCTTCAGTAGGGGAGTATGTCAGTATGAGAGTTGGGGATCAAGTTCAAGGATCTCCTACGCTTTGCTCCGGATCTCTTTCCGGATGAGGAGTCTCGGGCAAGACTTTTGGAGGAGGTTCTTCGTCCTTAGCTCCAGTATGCTGTCACCCCCTTCACCTTTCTGACATACTTGGTGGTATAGAAGAAGGCAGAGGTTTTAGAGAGGATTCACTTGTTGGGAGGTGCACCCCGAGAGGGGATCCAGCTGGGCTCGTCGAAGGGGAAGGCAGTCAGCAGCAGGTCTCCTGCGACGGGACCTTCCAGGTTCAGGCTAGTGGGGAGGAGGCCCCAACAGTTCCAATTCAGATCTTCGGGTCCTCATACCTTTTTCACGAGCCCCGGACCAAAGTGTTTTTCTTGTGGAGGTTTCGGGCACGTTCAGAGTCGGTGCCCGACCCGAGCTCAATACGGTGGAGGTGGGCAGGTTCAGCGCCCACCTCAGTAGCACCGGTTGCCGGAAAGGACCTTCCAGCAGCAGCAGGACCATGCTCCTCCGAGGACAGGCTTTGCGAGAGGATGCCGACCTCAGGGTGCTCCTCAGGGACCTCGACCAGGGCGTGGTTGGGGATTTGGATGACATCAGAGTGGCAGAGGAGCTAGGCGTGGACAGTTGCACGCAGCAGAGTTGACAGCTTCGGCAGGACCAAAGGTGGTGCGAGGTACGATTTGTTTTTTTATCACTCTTATTTATGCTTTGTTCAATTCAGGAGCTTTAAACTCCTTTGTTACACCTGGTCTAGCCCATGCTTTGGGACTAGACATAGAGAGACTTTCCATACCACTGGTGCTGAGTACACCAGTTGGAGGCCAGACCAACGTATCTTGTGTTTGCCGGAGATGTGGGATGACGTTGGGACCACATCGATCTAGTGGGGACCTTCTTCTGTTACAGATGTATCCATACGATGTCATCCTAGGCATCGACTGGTTGTTTTCTATTAGTGCCATTATTGACTGCTTATGGAGAAGAGTCGTGTTCTCCGACGTGGATGGGCAACACATATCTTTTGTTGGCGAGAGGAGCTATCAGGTGGGAATCCGGCATGTGAATCCTCTCCTTTCCTTGTTAGGTGGGTTATCAGTGGTTCCAGATGATACAGAGATGATGGATTTCCCGGAGGTTGTTGGGGAGTTCCTCGATGTTTTTCCTGAGGAGGTTGTGACTCTACCCCCCTGTCGTGACATTGAGTTCAGGATAGACTTACAACCTGGTGCCCGTCCGATTTCGATGGCCCCTTATCGGATGGAACCTTCGAAGTTGTAGGAGTTGCGAATTCAGATTGATGATCTGATGGAGAAAGGTTTTGTTTGACCCAGCGTATCGCCATGGGGTGCTCCAGTTTTGTTCGTGAAGAAGGCAGATGGTGGTCTCAGGCTATGCATAGACTACTGAAGGTTGAACCAGGTAACGGTCAAGAACCGTTACCCCCTTCCAAGGATAGATGATCTCTTCGACCAACTGAGGGGAGTAGGTTGTTTCTCCCGGAGACAATGTGTGAGGGAGTTCTCCATGAGTTCCATAGCTTATCCTTAGCGGTACATCCAAGAGTTTCAAAAATGTACCAAGGCCCGAGGGAACAGTTTTGGTGGCCCGGGGTGAAGCGGGCAGTGGCAGAGTTTGTGGCTAAATGCCTAGTGTGTCAGCAAGTGAAGGATGAACATCGTGTTCCCAGTGGTTTGTTGCATCCTTTAGATGTCCCCGAGTGGAAGTGGGATGAAATATCAACAGACTACGTCACATGACTACCCAGAGCTCAGGGTGGTTATGATGCTATATGGGTAGTGGTGGATCAACTGACAAAATCAGCTCACTTCTTAGCAATTAAGGAGTCAGGCCCGGTGAGTACCTTAGCACAGAGGTACATAGATGAGGTTGTGTAGTTTCATGGAGTCCTGAAGACTATCATCTCAGATCGGGATGCTTCATTTACCTCATGAGTCTGGAGGGGGTTGCAGCATGCTTTTGGCACCCAGCAATGCCTTAGCACTGCTTTCCACCCCCAGACCGATAGGCAAACGGATCGGACTATCCAGACGTTAGAGGACATGCTGCGAGCATGCGTTCTGGATTTCAGAGGATCATGGGTACGACACTTGCCTTTAGTAGAGTTCTCCTAAAACAACAGCTTCCACTATACTATTGGCATGGCACCGTTTGAGGCTTTGTATGGAAGACCATGTTGTTCACCCATTTGCTGGGCAGAGGTTGGTGAGACAGGTGCTCTTGGGCTAGAGGTAGTGCAGAGCACCACAGACAAAGTCCATCTTGTACATGAGAGGATGAAAGCGGCTCAGGACCGCCAGAAGTCTTATTCTGACTGTCAGAGGAGGCCCTTGGAGTTCGAGGTGGGAGATCATGTGTTCTTTAAGGTTTCCCCTCGACGGGGGCAACGGAGGTTTGGGAAAGGGAGAAAGCTCTCACCTAGGTTCATCGGACCTTTTGAGGTGCTGAGGCGAGTCGGCGAGGTGTCATATCAGCTGGCACTACCACCTCAGTTGGAGAAGGTTCATGACGTCTTCCACGTCTCCCAGCTTCATCGGTACTTACACGACGACTCTCACGTTATTGACTAGGGAGAGTTAGATATGGGAGATGACGTGACCTTCGAGGAACGACCAGTCAAAATCGAGGATCGTAAAGAGAAGGTGCTCTGTGGATGAACCATTTCGTTGGTTCGTGTGTTATGGAGGCATGTCGGCCTCGAGGAGAGCACTTGGGAGCGAGAGACCCAGATGCACGCTCAGTACCCGGAGTTGTTTTGACTTGTGTTTTCCCTTGTTCTTCTGAGCTTTGTGTTGATGTTTTACTCTGTACCTTTGATATATGGAATGCTTGGATTGTCGGTTGTGAGACCTTTTGATTCCTTGTTCTCTGGAAGTGCGTAGCATGTTTGGATGTGTGGGGAAAGGGAAAACCTGACTCTTAATCGAGACACATTAATGAGGATGCGATTGAACCCGTGCGGGCGATTCAGTGCCGCCTAAAGCGGATAATATCCCGACATAGAAGAAGTAATTTTCCCCAAACCACGTGTTCGGGTAATGTGTGGGTTGTACGGTGTTAGGGGCAGTGTAAGTTGGAAAATCCTAATGTATGAAAGTGGGAAGACCCAATTCTTAACCAAGACGCATTAATGGGGATGCGATTAAACCCATGCAGGAGAGTCAGTGCCTCCTAAAGCGGATAATATATCGACATAGGAGAAGGAATTCCTAACACATATGATTAGGGTTGTTTGTTGGGTTCCTCTTATAATGAGAACCCTAAGAGGTATCTTGTTGTGTTCCTCTGGGTTGGTTTTTGAATTCTCGAGGACGAGAATGTTTTAAGAGGTATATGATGTAATGACCCGGACCTCTCCGTCCCATTCCTTTGTCAAAAATAAGGCCACGAAGTGTTCTAGAGTATAAAATGGACTTTTCCCACACTTTCCAGAATTTTGAAACTACATGCCGTGTAGTTTGAGTACACGCAGTGTACCCCCTTGTCGGGTATACCCCGTGTTGCAGGCCGTGTCCTCGCCGTGTGAAGTAAATGATTACACGCTATGTAGTGTAAGTACACGCCGTGTACCACCTCACCGGGTATACCCCGGGTTGAAGACCGTGTCCTTATCATGTGAAAGAAATGGGTGCATGCCGTGCGTCCAGTACTACATGCCGTGTAGTCCTTCCCGACGTACGCATTACCAGTCAACAGCTATGTGCCATGTTTGAGCCGTGTCCTTGCCATGTGCAATAAATGGGTACACACCGTGTGTCCAAACTACACGCCATGCAGTCCTTCCCCGCATATGCGTTACCCTCAAACCGTGTGTTGACCAGTCAACGACTGTAGAGGCGTGTTGGAAGCCGCGTGGAGACCATGTGAAATAACCAAGTACACGCCGTGTACCATAAAGTACACGTCGTGTACTTTTTCTTTTCTCTCCTATAAAAGGAGGGGTCCCCTCCTCCTTTTCAACTCACCCCTCTCCTCCCCTTTTCTCTAAGCAGAGTTCTCCCAAGAGACTCGAAGGCTCTTTCTTCCATAACTTCTTCGTCCGAGCTCCGATTTATGACCCGTCAGCGGCCACAGGATTGTAACGATAAGGCGGAACTTCCGAGCTTGGATCCGTTGTCTTTACTTCAGAATTTCTTTTCCGACTTCCACACGAGGAGGTTTTACCGGGACCCGACAGAAGTGACAGATGCCAATAGATGTCTTCTAAGGTTGATCCGGGGGAGCGTTGCGATCAGAACCTGTTGAGGTAGGGGTCTTACCTTTGTCTCTCTAATTTGTGTATCATGCGGGGTGGGTGTTCTCTTGTTTAAGTGAAACACTTTTGAACCGGTTAATAAAGATAATAACTGGTTAAAGAACGGGGATGGGGAAGTTGTTATGTTTATCTTTATATCCTGTGATATTATATTGTGAATTGAATAGGCTTATTCTTACTGAAAATCACGGTCATTGGGGGCCTTTTCTTGCGCAATTAAATGTTTCCATATCTTTCTAGACCGTTTTGTGGATGGAAACTTTGTGGAATGTGGAAATTGGTTAATCACGTAAAGTTGGATGTTTAAAATCTAGAACCCTTGTGTGATCACCCCGGTTAACCAAAATGGAATAATGAACATGTTGGTGTTGTATTGGATATGTGGCATGTGATGGGGGTGTTTTGTGGGTTGTTGTGGGTTGGGTGAGCAGCGGGGATACGGTTGGCTTGGTTATAGGTTGGTGTGAATGTTATGTTGGTGACGAGCAGCGGGGCAACGATAAATGGTATTAAAGGGATAATGATGTACGGTGCAGTTTTAGTTATGGTAGTTGGCAGCGGGGCTGCAGGGATGGGTTTGAATGTGAACGGACTATGGGTTGTGAATAATAAATAAAAAGTGGAAGATTTAATGAATGGTGGGTCATGGTAATAATAATCAATGGGGTTGGTTAGTTAATAAGAAGGACTTGGCTGTGTTGCTTGTGTTTTCCTAACTTGATTTGTGGATGGTAGGGATATGTTTTACGAATGATCGATGTGGTTGGTTGTGGATAGTTTCCCAGTAGTTAAGGAACTAAATAAATTAATTCTGTTGAAACATGAAAACCTAAATGGGGTTGGGATTGTTTTTTGTATGCATACTTCGTAGTAGCAGCGCCGAGGCATGTGCTCAGTTTCTCTATTTAGAAGCCATAGGTTGGGCTGTGTGTTTGGTATACATATATATATATCCATATATTTTGTGTTTAATCACACCCCACCCATGTTGAGCACTTAGTGCTGAACACTCCCATTTCATGGGAGAGGGTGTTTTTCCCTTAGTTACTAGCTCCTTCCTACTCCTTCTCCCCTAGGCTGTGATGGATTGAGTCAACCTTACACCTAAGACTCTTCGGGTAGGTTTCTATTGGGGTGGATTTAGCCCAAGACTCTTCGGGAAGGTTTTACTGTTTCCCAATAATCATCGGGATGAGGCCTAGGTGTGTGCGGTTGGGATACGCGGCTATGAGGCCCAAGTGTGTGCGGGCGGGATACGTGGTTGTGAGGCCCAGGTGTGTGCGGGCGGGGTACGTGGTTGTGAGGCCCAGGTGTGTGTGGGTGAGATACGCGGTTGTGAGGCCCAGGTGTGTGTGGGAGGGGTACGTGGTTGTGAGGCCCAGGTGTGTGCAGGTGGGATGTGTGGTTTGTGAGGCCCAGGTGTGTGCGGGCGGGGAGAGTGTGGCAGCGTCAGGACATTCGCCGTTAGGAAGAGCAGCTAACTAAAGGGAAATGGTGTGGGGTACCCAATACTCTTGTGCTTATATACTACTACTACTTATTGTGATTGTGTTTTGGTGAGTGTGGCTGGTGAGGTTGGGTGGATAGAATTCATTTCTAGGTTTCTTATGTTGTTCTCACGGGACATTAGGATGTCTCCCCACTTGTGCACGAGAGCTTTAGATTTTCCTACTGAGTATACTTGTATGCTCACCCTACGTTTACTTTCAGGTTTCCAGGAGGACTACCAGGGCCGTGCAGGACCCTACTAGTCAGACAGTTGGAGTTGTTGTTGCTGTACACTTGTTTCTTTTGGTATTGTACTTTGAGATTTCTTGTACTTGCACCTTGTTATAAAATTGTTTAAACATGCATGTGGGCTTGGTTTGGGTTTATTTATATACACTTGTTCTTTCCTTTTTGGTGGTTGACTTGTCCTATTTCCCGATCTTAAAATAATAAAAGGGTAATGCCTCCCATATTTGTGAAAACTCATACCCTTGGTGCTAGTCACCACCCCGGGGCCTACTGGAGGCGGGACTCGGGGGTCATTATCTCCCTTTCACCATTTCCAACTCAGGAGGGGCATCTTTGGTGGGAGGGGGTCATGACATCAAAAATCATTTGAGATGTATATAATGTAATGGTACGTGTCCTCCCAGTCTGTTACTTTGTGAGTTTTGGTCATTGGAAGTGCTTAGAGGAGGCTCAGAAGGAGTTTAGAGGAGTTTGGTTAGTGAAGGTAGGAAGAAGGGGGATTACACATCATGTAATGGGATTACACAATGTGAAACACTATTTCACAGCCTCTCTATGAAGTTTCATAGTGTGAAATGTTTTGGGGTTTGAAAAATAAAATAAAATCGATATGTGGCATGTTTTTAGGAAGAAGTGGACCTTGAGGTATTACCCAATGTGAAATTGGATTACACATCATGTAATACCCTAATACTATAATGATTTAAAACATTCCATCTACTCTAGTTTTCAAAAATACTATGATTGCAACAATATCTCTCATTCCAGACAAACCTTAGGCACCCTAAGGAGTTCTTAGAACCCTCTTCCTCCCTCTTCAATCCATTGATCTCAGTGATCTCTCATTGGTAATCTGTGGTGATCCAAGGTAAGTTCTCCCTTAATTTTTCTAGCAGTCTCCCTCGGTTAGGTCTCATTATCTTCCATATCTCTTTGTCGTTATATGGCATATTTTTATCCATGATTCATAATTTGATCTCTTTCGGTTTTTTTGGTGTGGGTTGTTCCACGACATCCTCGGATAGTTGTAGATCTTGAAGGATAGGTAATCGGAGGACTGTTATGTGATCCGTTGTCATGCGAATAACATTGACCCCCCCTTGAGGTAGGATTTCCCCTTGTTTCTTATTATTATGGAACATGTAGGATGGGTTTTACTACTTTCACCCTTTGATTATAGCTACACCAACTTAATCAAAGATAAACAATTGGATAATTGAATTGAAAGGGGAAATGGGTTTTGTTTGCATGATTTTTTACAGCCTTGATATTTATTATAATGTTGGGATTACATGGGCGGAATACCCTGCTGAAAATGGTAGACTTTGGTGGATTTGTTTGTGCACTAAATTGATTTCATGTTGTTTAGTTCATATTGGAAACATATATATGAAAATTAGTAAATCACAAACACTTGGATAATAAAATGATGACCTAGGATTTTACATCTTATGTAATAAACACTAAATTAACAATTGAAGTTTGAAAAAGTAATACCTTATTAAATATAGAATTGTGTTTTTTGGTTTGTGTGATACTGCAGTCGTGATCATGGTTTTGTTTTGTGGGGTGGTTTAGAAAGTGTGGTGGAATCTCAGGTTGAGATATTGTCTGTTTGTAGAATGGATGAGAAATGTGGTGCAGTGAGGCTGCAAAGATGGTTGTGCAGTGGTGTGTTATCAGATGGGGTCATGAGTATAGGTTGGATTTGTTGGTGCTTGACTTGAGCGGGATGAGTTTGAAGAAGGATAGTGATGGTTGGTATGGGTAATTTGCCCAAATTTTCTCCATGCGTGACTTTTGCTGTGTTGTTTGTCATGTGTTGTACTTGGTAGTTAACTAGATAGTAATGGAATAAATAAATAAATGATTGATTAATAAGGTTTGGAACTATCTTGGGTTGGTGATGTTAACAAAAAAATTAATTAATTATTAAATAAATAGTGGAATCAGTTAAATGAATTGGTTGGGAATGTGGATTGGGTTTGTGACTTTTTGTGTGGTTTTGTGCATTTAGAGCTAGTGGAAAAGTTGATTTGTGGTGAATTAGTTATTTTTTTGAAAAATCATAGGTTGGGTTGAGTGTTTGGTATCTATATGTATATACTTGTATTTTTCTTATGATTTCTAAATGCACCCACCCTAGTTTAGAATTATGTTCTAAACAACCCCATCATTAAGGAGGAGCTTGTATTTCTTAAACATATCAGTGGGAGGATGGATGGATGGACGCCCACTCTTTCCTTTCCCTTCTTCCAGGTGGTGATCACCCAAGATTATTTGGGCAAGTTGTGGTTTGTGAGGCCCAGGTGTGTGCGAGTGAGTTATGCATTCCCATGTGTCTTCGAGACGAGATATGTTGTGATTTATTAGTTGTATTCGGGATGAGATGTGTTGTGATTTCCCATATGCCTTTGGGATGAGGTTGTGGTTTGTGAGGCCTAGGTGTCTACGGGCAGGATGTGATGTGGTTTGTGGACCAGGTGTATGTGGGTAGGATGTTATGTGAATTAGGATCAGGTGATGGGATGAGATGTGGTTTTCATCCAAGGTGCATGTGGGTGGTATGTGATGTGACTTGAGATTAGGTGATGGGATGAGATGTGGTTTGTGGGGCCTAGGTGTCTGCGGGTTGGTTGTGACATGGTTCTTTCGAAAGAGGTGGGAGTGTGAGGACATTTTCCATTATAAAAGAGTAACTAAACTAGTAAGAAGTGGTGTAGGGTACCCAAATAATCGATGTGCTTAATATATTACTTTACTTGACTTGCGTTACTTAGTGAGCGTGCCTTGGTGAGGATGGTATGTCTAGTATACCTTGTTAGGTGTTGTTTGGTTCTACTATTTTCTCACAAGAGCATTAGTATGGTTCATTTCACACATGCACGAGAGTCTTGGGTTTTACTACTGAGTATACTTGTATGATCATGCTATATATATAAAAAGGTTTTTAGGTTTCCATGAGGACCTTTTGGACCATACTGGACTTTACTAGCTTAGATCTTGATAGATTCTATGTTGTTGCCTATCCTTAATTTTAATACTTAATTTGGAGCTTTATTTTATTTGTAACAGTTTTATTTTAAACATGATTGTGGGATGGATTTTGGATTTATTTTATATATGTATTGGGGTTATTTTGAGGTTGATACATCTTATATCCAGATCTTTTTTCCTATAAAAAGGGTAATACCTCCCATTTTTGTGAGATTTGTATACCCTTGGTGTTGGTCGCCACCCCGCGGCCTACTGGATGCAGGACACGTTGGTCATTATCTCCCTTTCTTCATTGCCATCCTAGGAGGGGTATCTTTGGAGGGAGGGGGTCATGATAAGGAAGGCACCAGATATCTAGGAGAGGACTCATATCCCCACTCCTGATGATGATGCCTGCTGATATACTTTGGAAGGAACCAGCAAGCAAGCCCATATCCATGCTGACTTAGAACAAGTCTATGGGAATATTCCCATAGAAAGAATGAGGAGGTGCATGCCTCAACCCTCATGCATAAAGTCCATCAACATACTCTAATGGAATAAAGAGGTCAAAAGTGTTCACATATACCCTATTCAATAGAAGACATCTTCTAGTGAATAATGGAGATGGAAAATGTGATGGATTACATCCCTACACACACTTTGCTAATGTGACAATATATTTTAGCAGTAGATGAAGAGCTCCATAAACATATTCTGACACTGTTGCAGATAATGGGATGAGCACATAATCTTATCCCTACAACTAGGGAAACTCAACACTCTGATCATCATGATCAAGTGGTTGTACTGGAGCAAGAAAACCCTTGTTCCCGTCTAGGAGGATTATTGGAATATTATGATAAAGTATAAGGAATCAAATCAGGATTATATTCCTATTCCAACTAGGGCTCACCAGGTTATAGTGGAGCACACCTCGGGATATGGGGACCTTATTATCGAAAAAGTCCAGTGGCATAATCCAAAGGCCCGATATTGGGCTCATATCCACGTTCTGGCAGGGGCTCACCATGTGAGAGGGGAATGAGCCTCAGGACATGCTCATATTCCTATCAAATAAGTCTAGAAGCATACTCCAAAGGCCTAGGATTGAAAATATATCCTATTTCTATATGAGGATGAAAAATTGAGAATGGAACAATCCTCAGGATAGGAAAATATTCCTTTCAGTGAATTTTCTTGGCATATTCTAGCATATCACAGAAGTAAGGCGCATGTTCCTACTTCTGCCAAAGAACGATTACTCCGGCATCATTTCAAGTCAATATAAGAGGAGGCTCATATTTATTTTCCCATTTTAGAGGTCTATTAATATATTTTTGTGGGGAATGAGTATTCAGACCAGGATCATATTCTTGTTCCAAATGGGGATCACTAGGTGAGAGTGGCACACACATTGGGGTAGGATCATACTCCTACCAAGAAATACCATAGGCATATCCCAAAGGATTAATATTGGGCTCATAATCCCATATTGACCAAGGCTCATCAATTGAAAATGGAAAATGTCTCAGGAAATTCTCATGTTCCTATCAATAATGAGAAATCTTATTAGCATATTCCAACATCTTCTCAGTAGTGAGATCAAACCCCCACAACACCAGATGATTATATACAAGTTTCAGTAGCCGTCAAAAAACAGACTCATATCCCCATATAATTACAAAAGGAAGGTCGGCATATTCTGACCACAACGTAGAGCATGGCCCATATTACTAATCTACTCAATGCCAGTGTCCTTGAGGTCATTTGAGACACATTCTCAACACCTCGAGGGTCTATCGACTCTTCTATCAAAGTGGAAGAAGAAGAAGTTTATTACCATAATAGTCCTCCTCGTGGTGGTGTGGGGATAGATCGTAGAGACTATACTCCTGAAATCCACCGTGGTCAACCTCCCCATGGAAATATCTCCCATGGATAAGGAAATCCTCACCTTTCCCAAAAACCTCCATATAGAGAGGTTTCCAAAACTCTGACACCTTTTTATAGAGAGGTGCTTGAAATAATGGGGTCAACTGTATATAATTCTCCATCAACTTACAGCAACACTCCACTCCCATTGAAAGATGCCCATTAGAGCTATATTCTATGGTCTGACTGAATGGAGTCATGTAAGTCTAATGAGGAGAAGGATGAAATTGACATATAAATAGAGTTATCCAGAAACAACCTCTCCACCATGTTCCATCCCCTCACTACTTCTAGCTATGAGGTTCAATATGATCTAAAAAAGGAGTTAATTCCTTACCTACCCAAAAATATGAAGGAAACTCATCAGAAACTGAAGGATTGATATCTCCCTTATCCAGGATATGAGTTTCACCTTCATAAAATCAAGATAATCCACTGTTAGCTTGACCTAGCTAGAATCTACATGGACCGAGATCCAAAATTAGAAAAGAACATCACCAATCTACAACACTCTTGCTACCATTGCATCATGACACTTTGTAATCAGATCTCTAAATCCACATCATGCATCCGTATTTGTGGATGGGGATAGTATGAAGTGTTAAACTTTTCAACACTTCTATAACAACAGAGCCCCTCAGATTCTGTATCCTATAATGTTATTTCCTCTGGTGAAATCAAGGGTTCAAGTAAATCTCAAGCCATTTGGTCACTACAACAGAATGACCCCACTTCAAATATGCTTATACATCATGAATGGAGGAAGAGGAAAACCAAAAATACATCAAACTGGATCCCTTTAAGTAACAATAAAAAATTTAGAACATGGAGAATGAAGCTATGATCATTCGAATAGCTTCCCATGAAAAATAATTCTTGTCATGGGCTTCCATCGCACCTAGTTTCTATGTGAGAATAGTTGCACCACATCAAACAAGCCATAATAGAAGATGCCATAGTTTCTATACAGGAGGATTCTTAGTCCCTTGGGATAAGATAATATCTACCACTACCTCTACCCCTCAGATCATCAATTCTCGAGAGGATTAAAGACATACCCTCAGTAGTCACAAGCAAACACCATCCAGTTGGGCTAGGGGAATTTAGATCTCAATCACTGTCTCTAGGTTCATAATCCTCTGAGAGAGTTCTAGAAGAATTAGTTGTGATTCCAGATCACCCTCAACCAACTAGTTTGGGGGAATTTATATCTTCATGTCTATCATTGGAATCACTAAGTCCCCAACTGAAGTCATTAGGTCCTCAACAACAGGGCTAATCAATTACAACGATGAACCTAAATGACCCCCACTGCACAGGACTAGGGGAATTTTCATCACCATTATCAACATAGAGAGAATCAATCTTATCTAGGTTGTTATAGAATAATCAATGACCGAAATCCCACTTATTCCTCCCAACATAAGAAAAACCTATGCTGGTTGAGGCTAGTATGGAAACCATAATCGAAAAATCCCTCAAAGTCACTATTCATAGGCTGAGATGGGAGGAGTGCATGACAAAGGAAATCAGACCCCACTGGGGCTGCAAGCCAAAATAGGCCAACAACACAGAAAATGTACCCTCAGAGGAGGGTTATTTAGACACACCAAATGAGGTTGCGTGCACCTAGAACCGACGAAGGATTCAAAATTTGGCATCACTAAATAACGAGTTTCCACCTCTTTAGTGGAATGTTATTAAAGAAAAATGGAATGGTATGGATACATCCTAATCACCACCCAGAAGAACTAAAGTTCCTTCCCCATCAGAACAAATGTCATAATATGAGAGTGAAATACAAGCTCTCCATAAACTCAATGAGGAGATACACAGAGTTCATATTACCATTGGGTATTGTATCCATCCATATATGAATATTCTCCCTCCCTTAGCCAATATTCTAGAAAGAATGGTATCTGAGCATCAGATTGGCTCCAGATCTAGATAGCCAGTCCACATAAATGAGGAAGTTGAAATCAGGACTTCCCTCAATTATGGAGAAATCCCCTCCCTCTATAGGGATACCATTCAGTATTATGACTAATTGAGAATTAGTGGGAGTTAAAAGTTGTACCACCTCATCAACCCCCCACCGCTCCTTGTAGATGGGAGATGGATCCAACAATAGTGCATCCAAAGTTTCTTAATTCCATCAAGTCCCCAACTAATCGAATGGAATCCATGGAAAGGTGACATGCACCCATGCAGCCTAAAAGGAAGTCATATCCTAAATGGATGGATGATACTCCACCTATACCCAACTTCAAAAACCCTACATTATCTACCTTTGATGGTGTAGGACACACTGAAAAAAATATCACACACCTCATATCTTAATGTGGCTGATGATGGTCCCTTTATATCAACAAGAGGCAAATAATATGCGATATTTTGTGTAGATTATGAAGGGGCCAACCTTTGCATGAAAAAATATCCTATCAGAAGGATCTGTTACAGGATGGTAAGATATTTTTCATCATTTCCTTTATTAGTTTAGTTCAACACTAAGAAACACAATGATCGTCAATATGATGAACTAAAAACAATATGAGAATGATAGAGTGTATGATTTAATATTAAGGTGGAAATGTTTGACCTATTCACTCAGCACCCCCTTTTGCTGGAATAATTACTGGAACTCTATGATGAAATTCTCAAGGATGAGTTGCAGATTCCCCTAATCCCCATGAAATATCTAGGTGGGTTCCAAGAGTTTACTAAAATGGTATAATGTATTGAAGTGGATATTCAGAAAACCTGATCCATGTCTTGACTCATGACCACAACACAAGAAAAAAATATAGGTAGATCATAAGCAGAAGATTTCACTCTCAAGCTTGCAACAGTACCCATCCAAGCACCCAGTAAGGTCCTGAGCCACCCAACACCTCCTTTCGAATGAAGAAAACCATAGAATCACCCTCAACCAGGATTTAAGGAACAGATGAACAAATTATACTCCTTTTGGAATTAACAAGTCCATAGTTATTTATTAGTATCCATGGATAATAATATGCTCAATATACCACAACCCAGGAATCCTGATGAAGTTGATCTCACTGACTGTCCTAATTACTTCCCTTTTCACAGAATGTTGGGTCATAATATCTAGAAATACTTCATCTTCAAAGATGCCCTTAAAGGAAATATTGATTCTATATAGGTGGTGTCAGATAAATCCTTAGAGAAGGTGACCTACATTACCATTTCCTAACAAGAAGAATAAGGTGATTGGTAGAAGGTTCCATCTAGGCATGCACAAAAGTTCAAAAATTGGATGACTCGAAAAATAGTCAATCAGGATTACACCACTCTTAAGGAATAGTTGAACAAAATTGTGATAACTCCACCAACAAATAAGGATACATAATATATGCCTCCAAATGGTAGGTGTGAACAATAGATGTAGGAAGATACATAGGAGAATGATTCATATTCTACTCCAAACCAAGATATAATTATTGCAGATTTCTTCCCTACAACATCATGGGCACCACCCCACCAAACAGAATCCTCATCGGATGAAGAGATCATATTTGGATTTTTCAATGTGATACACTTGGAAAACCCCTTTTATGATGATTAATACACTCTAGAATATGATTTTCCCACACATAATCAGTGAATGAGAGGCCACATGCATTGAAATTGAGGATACATGGGACAATGAAGATGTGTAAAGAATCAATATTCTGGTAATGTCATTATACAGGACATATACGCAATTGAGACTTGTGGTAAAGTTCTCTAACAAACTAAAAAGGGGAAAGGAGGTGCCTCAGATCCCTCTATTAGTCGTCTGCATCTGATTGACTTGCATGACTACTTAGTAGGAATTCAATCTAATCAACCCAGATAATGGGGAAGGACGAACTGAACTTAAAAAATGGTAGAAGATACTCCATCAAATTCTATGAAAATACCAGGTCCATCTACCTCAGATACTTCAGCTACTGAACTGAATACCCAAGAGTAGCCCCATGTCGGGAAGTTCCAACCTCTGTCACAAAATTATGACATTCTGAAATATCTAGATGTAGTCCCATCCAATCTCTCAATCCTAGATGCATTCTGCCTTTCAAAATAACTTAGAGAGTCACTTGTTGAATCCCTTTGGAGCCTACAAGAATTTGATATAGAAGTCATTGTAGCTGAGGTATATCGAGTGGAGAATATATCCTCATAATTTCATGTTGTTATATCATTCATTGATCAAGATCAGGAAGAGGCCATACAAGGGTACATCATGCCCTTATACATTTCAGGAAGGCTCAATAATGTCAATATCCAAAGGGTGCTGATTGATAATGGGTCTAGGATTAATCTCATCCTAGTTTGAACTCTCTTAAATTTGGGATATAGCGAAGGGGATTTATCCCTCACAGAGGTGACCATTCAGGGGTATGATAAAATTGAGCAAACACTTCTTGGGAAGATCAAGATCAAAAACAATTTGGGTAACTCATATCTAACGTTGAGTTCATGGTTATCCAGCAAGACACCACATATAATGTCTTGGTCGGAAGGCCCTAGATCCATAGCCACTTGGTGGTACCATCAATATTCCATCAATTTATGAAGTAATCCATCAATGTAAAGGTCAACATACTACATGGTGAAAACGCCCCATTTGATACTTGGAGAGCCAAATATGCTGAAGTATATTTTTACTAGAAGGGAGGTATACAACCAATATAGGATGATGATATATAGGGTTCAACTCCCAATGGATTGGGGACTTCCCCGTGAATCCCTAGAGCATGATCAATAATGATTATGTTCTCCCCATAAACATGGTCGAAGTAGCAGATCTAATCCCAGAGGTCCAAGCCTCTCTTGTCCTCAACAATAATGTAAAATTCAATCAGCTCCCACATATCTCTATAATGAATCAGATAGAAAGGGATGATGATGTCTTCTATAGTAACCTCCCTCACCCTAATAGTGATGGAGAAGATCCCAGATTTCCATCTTCACCTAAACATTTCTCCACAGACTCAAAAATGGAAGAGGATGAGGATAATATCAGGGATGCACCTCCAGTATTCTAAGGTGTATCCACTACCATATATGAGCTTAGACAAGTACATATGGGAATAGAAGAATACCCAAAACCTTCTCTAATTAGTTCCACCTACCCCTCAAAGAGAAAGATACCTACATTTCATTTCTAAAATAGCATCGATACGTGTTCGCCTAGAACTATACAAAAATGCCCAGATTGAATTGAGATATTTCTACGCACCATCTTTGACTTCCAGATGAGCATAAAGTCTTTAAACAGGTAGGTAGGAGGATGCACCCCTATCACGCCACCAATGTAGAGGTGGAAGTTTACAAGTTGATCAAAGAAAACTTTGTTCGAGAAGTGAAATACCCAAGACGACTTTCCAACATCGTCCCCATCAAGAAAAACAATGGGATGATTAGAGTTTTCATTGATTTCAGAGACCTTAATCAGCATTTCCCGAAGGATGATTTCCCATTTGAAATCAAAAAACTATTGATTGATGAAACTACTGGCTTACACGACCTTACTTTAATGGATGGGTACTCGGGGTACAATCAGATCAAGATATCCCCTGATGATGAAGAAGCTACTGCCTTTAGAGTGACTCAAGGGATCTTCTTCTACCAGGTCATTCCCCTCATATTAAAGAATACTGGCACCACATATCATCGTACCTTACATCATATCATTAGTACATTTTTTTGGAAGGATATAAAAGTTTTATCTCTATGACTTGGTTGTTAAATCCTGAAAAAAGTGTGATCATTTCACGGATCTCCAAACAATATTCGACAGACTACAACAACACAGTCTAAAGATGAATCTACTAAAGTGTTCTTTAGGGGGAACATTATGGAAGTTCCTTGTCTTTATGGTATTCCACCATGAAATTGAGGCTGACCTAGAAAATATTAGTGCTATATTAGCAATGTCGCCCCCCATAAATATCAAAGAACTAAGGGGAATCCAAGGGAACCTCACCTATTAGAATTTCATAGCCAATTTGGCCGACAAAGATCTCCCCTTCACCAGGAAAATGAATATGGGAATCACCTACCAATGAGATGATGAATATCAAGGAGCCTTTGAAATTCTCAAGAATTAATTACTACACCGATCAGTTTTGATTCCTATGGTGGAAGGGAGGTCACTCATCTTATATGCAGCCACCATGTAATGATCACAGAGTGACCTACTCATATAGAAAAATGATGAAGGGAGCGATAATAGTCTCCACTACCTTATCCAGATGATGATAGGCACCAATACCATATATTCTGATGTAAAAAAGAACTACCTTACACTCATCTTTGTAGTGAAAAATAAGATGTATTGCTTGCATCACCATGAAGTCCACCTGGTCTCTTGTATTGATCCACTTAAGTACATCCTTGGCCACCCTATGTTGAATGGGCACTTGGCTCGATGGTTGGTCATTTTGAAGTAATATGACATCCAGTTCATATTCATATCACAAAATTCACTAAAAGGGTAAGCCCTGACTGACTTCCTCATAGTACATCATACCATAGAAAATACACTATAAGACACCAATATCCCATATGAAGAGGAATTCTATAGCTGTGATACTCCCCAAACATGGTATATGTACTTTGATTGTGCCTCTCAGAGTACCACTAACACAAGAATGTAAAAACCGAAGCTCAACTGGGTTGGTATGTGGATTTTATTTTTCTCTCTAGAAAAAGCAGTTCTTACCTAATCTTTCTCACTATCTGAAGGCTACATCAACAACGAGGCATAATACCAAGCCCTCATCCCTGGGTTGGAGCTAGCCCTATAACTTCACATAGACTACTTTAATATCAAGGGGGATTCAAAATTGGTGATAAAGAAGATCAATGGTGAATATTCAATTAAAAATGAATAATCGTCCCCCCTCACTAGCTATGTCATGGGATTGATGGAAGAATTCCCTTTTGATCCCACATTGCACCATGTTCCCTGATCATGGAATGCTTTCACCTATGCACTAGCGAATGCAGTTTCCATCATGGATAACTCTGATTAAGAGGAATCAATCTTCCATATCACACATCAAATAATTGTCTCATCAATTTTGATATGTGATATGGAAGAAATCAATCAGGTTAGAACCACCCCAAAGCATGAAGAACCAATGAACACTTCTGAATGGATGTATCCCATAGTTGGTTATCTCCAAAATGGGATTCTCCTAATAGATCATGCCGAAAGGGAACATATTCGGTGCTGAGCATCAAAATTCACACTACAAGATATTTCAAATGAGAGAAAAGTACTCTACAAATGTGTCTTTGATGGAATTCTCCTTAGGTGAATTGCAGAAGGAGAAATTTTTTCCATAATGGAAGAATTCCATGAAAGATCCTACTATGCCCATCGATCCGGAACCAGGTTCTCCCACCAAATTAGGAGGCTGTGATACTACTAGAAAAAAACGATACAAGACTTCATGGAATTCACAAGGATATGTAATGTGTTACAAATTCATGAAAAATTCATCCATTAATCCCCAAAATTTCTACATACAACAAAATATTCCTAGATATTTTCCATTTGGGGGATGGATGTTGTGGGGCCATATCCCCCAACCACAACTAAGTAGTTCAAGTACATCCTTACTGGTACTTAATTTTTTCCAAATGGGATGAGGAGATTCCACTAAATTAATTCATAACTAAGAATATTATCAACTTCGTTAAGTCCTATGTCATCACCAGGTTCAGAGTACCTCACACAATATTGACAGACAACGACTCCAATTTCTATTTTGTGAAGTTGACAAAACTATACCAAGAGTACAATATTTAGTCAAATCACTCATCTTGCTATCATACCGTGACAAATGGATAGATAAAGGCCTTCAATAAGACTCTATAAAACATACTCCAGAAGACGGTGAATAAGGATAAGAAGTATTGGCTGGATAAACTCCTAAATTATTTATGGACATTCTGTACCACCACAAATACCACCACACAGGAAAAACCATACTCATTGGTGTATAAGACTGGGGAAGTATTACCCATAGAAGTCTAGTTCACTTCACTCCAAATAGCTATTTGCAGTAATCTCTCAGATGATGAGTAATTACAAAAGTGACTGGACAGATTGGAATGGCTAGATTAGAACAAATTGTGCACATTTCACAACTTGGAGGTCTATCAGAATCAGATAGCACAAGCCTTTAATGAAAAAGTTCACCTTAGATCATTCATACAAGGAGAACTGGTACTGGATCTCAAAACCCCACTGATACTGGGAAATAAACCTCTTAAATTGGAACCCAAGTGGGAAGGACCCTATGTAATACATAAGGTTTATCATAATAGAGCCTATTCACTGGCCACTAGGGATGGGGAGCATGTCACACCACCCACCAATGTGAGATTTTTCAAGAAATACATCGCATAAGTAGTCATTAAAAGGGGTATCCACATTATATTAAGCCCATAATTTGTCTTGAATGCATGATGTTAAATTATACAAATCTATCCCGACCAAATGATGTTAAGCTGTACGGAGATCGTCCTGGCCACATGATGTTAAACTGCATGGTTTCTTGAGAATTACATATGGCTTGATTTCTTCTCTCATAGGATATGTAGTGATTCCTAGATATCTATTACTGGATCCATCCATAGGATTGATTTTATTTCACATTGGGTGATCCAATTTCATTAGCACATGACGTAAAACTGTATAGATCCAAAACTTCCCCCTTCACAATGGGTAACCCAATGCCCTTATCGCATGACATAAAACTGCACAGATCCATAATGCCCATGTTTATTCATACTGAGTCACCCAAGTACTTACTGCAAGATGTTGAACTGCATGGCTATCTAGAACTATGTATAGATTGATTCTTATTTTCAATGAGATACATAGGGACACCTTGATCCTATATCTTGGTCCAGCCACCACATGATAAAAAATTCCCATATCCTTCTCTTAAATGCCTCTGTATGGTACCCTCTTCTGTTCCTTGTTTCTCACACCGAGAATAGATCATGCGGGCTTAGGAATTTCGGCAGGGGGATCCCAATAAAAAACAAGGAGTATTAAATTTGATGGGTTTGTCTTGGTACTGAATATGAGGCCATAAAAGGAAGAACATCAGTTCTCACCACAAGACATTAAACTGCATGGCTCGTTAGTACTATTTGTGGTTTGATTATCATTATCATGAGATACGTAGTGACACCCAAATTTATACCCTTAGGCCCAACATAAATATTCCCATCAATTGATGTCAATTTGACTCTATCCTTACCACATGATGCTAAAATGCATGGGATTTAAGTAACTACATATGGATTGATTCTCATTTTTCATGAGATACGTAGCAACTCCCAAATATCCATCATTAGGCCTAGTCGCAATATTACCACTTTTCACATTGGTCCATATTCTTCCTTGCCACATGACGCTAAAATACATGATCCCTTATAGAACTAAATCTAGATTGATTCCCATCATCATGGGATACTTAATGACCCCCATAATTCAATTTATGGTCCCAACCACGATTCCACTATTTCATGTCATGGGATCAATGTTCTTACCACCTGATGATAAACTGCATAGAACTATATCCTTACCACATGACGTTAATCTATAAGGCAAGAACCCTTACCACATGATGATAAACAACACAAGAATACATCCTTACCACATGAAGTTAAAATTCAAGGAAAACGTCTTAGTCACATGATATTAAAATTGAATAACAAGAATCCCCACTACATGATGATAAACTGTTCAAACCATATCCCACTTTTCATTCCTTATCAAAGGACCAAAAGAGACTTACCTCGGTCAAATAGAGTATGGCATGCTTCCACCATATTCTAAAATAAAATCAATCCATGTGACACACTTCACGTATTGTATGCCTTAGGTTTCCACAATCCTTTCATTTCCCTTGAAAATGAAAAAAGAGATATCTCAGTTGGCCATGTTATTGATTCAGAAGGGCTTTAGACCCACCAACTGGTTACATTGTGGTCCAATATAAAGGGTATTCTGATTCTTGTGAGCCCTGACATCACTGAGGCAGAACTGAACATCTTAGGGTGTTAATGGGACATACCTGGAATGATTGTACCATTTCATTTCTCATGATCCAAGGAACTCAATCTGTGATTTACAACATTTTCACCATATGCTCGGAAGGATATTGGAGTACTCTTAAACCTCGATATCCTAATTAGGATCTTGTGTAACATCTCCCATATTAGGTCTATGCGATTCATGACCTTAAACTACCTTCATTTTGGTAAAATATGCATGACCTTAAACTCTAGCCTATAATGGTTCAAATTACAAGACCTTATATTATCGATGAAAGAGACACAAAACTTTTCAGTTTGAAAACCCACAAAGGGAAACTAGAGAGAATTCAAGTATCCACTCGATAAACCCTTCATCTACAGAGTTTAGTAAAAAATTAGGCCGTAAATAAAAGGCATAAATCTCATAAGGTCTTCTCTATAACCCCAGTAAAAGACAAGCTATGCTCTCCAGACCTCTTGGTCTAGGAAAAAGTTAGAGAAATGATTTTTCACATCTCCTCACTGTGAGAATATGTTATCTTGGTGGTGAAACAACCTTTAGGTTGTTCAAACCCTTCTTGGATGTTACACTTTCCACAAATCACACTTCACGATTTGGGTGCCTCAGATCACCTTAAACCTTTCATGACCCATGGAAAAGATATCTAGCTTCAAGAGACCCTTTTCTTGACTATGCAAACATGCTCATGGATCCGTTATATATGCCTATGGCCATCAAAAAAATGTGTCACTCTACAAAAAGTACATTCCAATCCTTGTGAGCCCTGACATCATCACGACAGCACTCAACACTTTAGTGTGTTTGAACTACTCCCAAAATGACTGTCCTGTAACAACCTAAGGTTTTATAAATGGAATTAACTTCTTATAATTATGTCATATAATATAATCACATCAAATAAAATTAGAAAATACAATGACATATCATGCTTAAATGGACTAATAAATACTATATGACCTTTAAAAATATTTTTTCCACTTTTGTGATTTGAATTTTGAAAATCTGTCATACACAGTTGCGATCAATAAGATGTTTGGAGTCTGATGGGAAAAAATTAATTTTCAGTAAATAGTAAAATACCCTTATGAATAGTAATTTTACCCTTATGAATAGTAATATGACTCCTATAAATAGTAAATCAGATAAGTAAATAGTAACATTACCAATGAAAGTATAAATAATGTTTATCCAACTTATAAGTGACAATATGATAGTGTTGGTATTTTTAGTAAGTCATAAATATTTAATTAAAATTTTATGATTAATTTAATAAATTAAATGAATATTTATTTTCATAAAATGTATTCATAAGATAATATTTATATTTATTATGATTATAAAATAATTTTATGAGACCTTAGTTAATTTTTCAAAGTGTTATAAAATTCGTTACAATTTTAAAATTTGTATTTTTCAAGTAAATTATGATTTTAATTAAAAATTAAATTTATCATAATTAGAAAATTATTCTCATAAAATGGATTTCATTTTTTGGATTATACACATTGAAAAATGGTTAGGGTTGTTTTTGGTATTTTTCTAAAATACTTGAGTTATTGATGAATAGTAAAATACAATAGTTTATGATAAATGCTAAAACCTGATTTTTTGGGTCATGATTGAGTCATGGATGATATAAGTGATCATTTTTTAGAATTTAAATGAAATAATTTCTATTTTTAGTCTCAATAATTAGCACTATTTCTTGTCTTGAGAAAAATAATAAACTAATGAATTAAATATTTAGAAAACTCCCCTCTCCTCCACTATAAAAACTACCCTCACCACATCTTCTCATCACACCTCTCAAGACTTGTGTCTTGTCCAATTATGATAAAATCTCTCCCTAATCATATCTCCCACATTCATGAGCTATTGGTATCCTCAAAATTTCAAAACCTCTTTTCTATGGAGGTTCTCAGGAGGAAGGAATCAAGAAGTAAAACCCTTTTCTGTTTTCTTTCAATTTCTTTTCATGTTCCTTTACTTTCATTTCTATCCTCACCTATCCTCATACAAAAGGTATGAAAACTATAGTAACTTAAAAATAATATAATTTTTTATTCTAATGAAATAATTCTTCATCATCTATTCTTTCCCCTCCTTTTATACTAGAAATGAAAACACTATCTGAGATATGTTAATTTATTACATTCAAGGACGATAGGTTTTCAATTTCTATTACCATATTCAATTCAGGTCATGAAACTATTTTTATGGTTTAAATAAATGATTATCTATGTAATATATCCTATTTAATATTCTGGAATCATTCTTTTCAAATGGTATTAATTTATAAAACAAAATGAGTTTGTAGTGATAAAAAACCACCAATTAACCCAAACGATTATCATTAAAGTTTTATATTACAATTCATACTAAATATAAATAACAAAATTAATTTTATAAACATTTAACCTTATGGATGTTATATAATAATATAAATTCATTTCTAGACAACCAGCCTCATATTACATGGTTATTCATACATGTATATAAGTAAACTGATCATGAAAACAAAGGAAACAAACACTCCCAAACAATGAAATTGAACCTCTTAACCCATCAAAAAGGCCATGAATGAACTTAATATGGTTATAATAAATCATTTAAATGTATAAAGGTTATTAAAATATTAATTAATGAATCTAATTTTATTATCAAGTACATTAAGATCAAGTCAAGAACACCTTCAGACTTAAGGTAAGGGATTCTACCTGAACCTCCATTATTCCTCCGAGTTTCTCTATCTTTCTTTTTACCCAAATAAAGTTATCTTTTATTTTTATTTACATCCTAATTTTTTTATATGTTCCAAACTCTTTTATCAATATCCATTCATCGTTATCTTTTTGGGATATACATGTTTTTAAGTGGTTCCCTTCTCAATTCTTCCAGATAAGCAAGTTTGTTTTAAGGAAACTTACTGAATTCTTACCCATTTTCAAGTGTTATCCATAATATATTTTAAGGAACCTTATTTTTTTTATAAAACCACACTTTTTATTATGAAAACCTTATTGGTTAATTTCTATTTTTATATAAAATATTATTATCTTTTCTATTTTAAATGATCTTTGATATTTTCCTTAAACCGCCCTAAAATGTTTTAATTTTAAGGTTTCTGAAATACTATTTTTTATATGTTATCACTTCAATTTGATATAAATTATCATGATATATTCCCATTCTACCTTATTATTTTCTATTCCTGACCTAATTCTTTTCCTTCATAGACTCTTTTATGATACACCCATTTTTTATGCTTTATGACATGATCATGATACCCAATTATTTCCATGGATAACCCTTATGTTTATGTATGATTGATTATGTATGATTATGTATGTGGAAATAATATTCATGAACATGTTATGATGGGTGTTACTAGATATCACTTCAATTCATTTGGTAAATTTTAGTCTCATGAGAGGTTATGTGCAATGGTCTTGGCGGTTAGCCTTGACTCGTGCTACCATGTGCAATGGTCTTGGTGGTTAACCTTGACTTATGATACTCTATGTGCAATGATAATCGACTCATTATAAACTCATGTTTTATGTTTCTACAAAATTACTATTATTCCATGTTTATATTATCCCATTTTTTATATATTATGATTCCATATGATCAATCTTGTTCCATGAATTTTATATGATTATGTCATTCCTTCTAACCCACATGCTAAAGATTTATTCTTGTGTTTATTCCCTTACATAGATTTTAGATCATACCTTTTTAATGTTATCCCTAGGTTATACTATGAAAATGTATGAGCACAATGGAAGTTAGGAGATCAATATGAATATTAAATAAAAGTTTATTTTATGATGTTTAATTATGTACCTAGTCTTCCAAGACACTAGATTTTATGATCCTTGGATTATAATTTGGTGTTTATTTATTCTTAAAATCATGTAATGATATGTGTAAAATGATGGGGTCTCTATATGTCCCATATCATCCTCATGATCCTAGAACTTTGGACCATGGTTTAAAATCCCTGTATCAAACTATCTAAGCATATTCAACATCCTCGATGTTACATCACTGTGTTTTGTACACTTTCTCAAGGCCGAAATGCGACACTCCATTAATGAACCTTTGATGGACCTCAAATCATGATTCAAAACCATAGTGTGTAGGTATCGAGCTTCATAACATAATATTCAGGTTACCCTAAGGAACCAGAACCCTTCTTGGATAACATTCCTTCTATACCGAACTTCATCATCTAGACGTTTGAGTCTTTGAAAATCTATCATGACCCTTGGAAAGAAGTGGAGATCGGATTTTCATGGATATAATATTTATTCATAAGGGATTTAAACTAACAACTAAAGGAATCTCATACTTATAATATATAATATTCTAATCCTTGCGAGCCCTAGAAATTTCAAGGAAAAACTGGACATCTCAAAATGTTATGGGACATACCCGACATCTCTACCCCATACCATATTCATTGACTCAAGATTTTGGTTATGATTTATATCAACCTCACTCCAACTATCAAGGTGGTCCTAGTATCCCTATTTTATATCCCTTATCCTTATTACTTCTATAAATCTTATATATCCCCTAGAAAAGATACCCAACTTTAAGTGAACCTTTACTTGAATATGCATGCATGCCTATCTCTCCTACATATGTTTCTATGTCTATCAACCAAATGAGTCACTCTACAAAAAGGGTCTTCCCATTCTCTTGAGACTTAGTAGCACCATGGTAGAACCTAGAACCTCAGAGTGTTTTAGGTTATTCCTATCATGTCTACACTATATCCCATGACCATATAAAAAGGTCTGAGCTAAACAAACTGAAACTAAAGTGATGGAAGGTCTGAGCTAAAAGACCTTAAACTAAAGTGATAAAAGGTTTTATCTAAATAACCTAAACTAAATAGATAAAAGGTACAAGATAAAATACCTTAAACTAAAGTTATGTAAGGTTATATCTAAAAGAAACTAAAATAAAGTGATAGAAATTATAAGATAAAAGATCTTAAACTAAAGCGATAGAAGGTTTGAGCTAAACAAACTTAAAATAAAGTGATAGACGTTTCGATGTAAAAGACCCTAAACTAAATCAATACAAGGTTTGATCTAAAATACCCTAAAAAATATATATAATTTTCGAGCTAAAATACCATAAACTAAAGTGATAGAAGGTCCGAGCTAAAACACCCTAAACTAAAGCGATAAAAGGTCCGAGCTAAAAGATCTTAAACTAAAGTGATAGAAGGTCCGAGCTAAAATACCCTAAACTAAAGAGATAGAAGGTCTAATATAAAAGACCCTAAACTAAAGCAATATAAGGTCCGAGTTAAAAATCCCTAAAATAAAGTGATAGAAGGTCTGAGCTAAAATAACCTAAACTAAATAGATAGAAATTCCAAGCTAGAAGACTATAAACTAAAGAGATATAAGGTTTCAGCTAAAATACCCTAAACTAAAGTGCATGGAAATTATTTAGCATGTGAAAACTTGTGAGGCCCACAACATTGTCTTAGAACAATCAAGATTTTCTAGCCAAAATATTATCACTATCGTTGAAGATATAAAGTTATCACCCTTAAAGGAATATGTCCTACTTAAAGTATCCTTCTGTAAATTGGGTGATTTCAAGATATCTGGAATATATTATCAATAAATAATCTCATGAGGATGGAAATTTATGAGTATCTATTAGAGGGGATCTGTTATAAGTTCAAAATTTGATTATAGGAATTCATGTTCATTTAGATATAAAGAAAGATATGGGTTTTGGCAGTGATTTAAAATTTTTTATAGTGGCGAGATATCATACACAACATGAAGGGAAGAAAATTGAATATTATTATATGGGATTCCGAAAACCCATTCATTCAAAATATTAAAATAAGGGAGAAATCTCAACATTTTGGAGTATCTCTGGGGCCTCGTCAAAAATATGGAGTGTAGTAAAAAAGTAGAGTCATAATAAAAGACAACCAAATGTGCTAAAAAGATCAACGAGAGTCTGGAAAGAGGAATCAATTGAGCATTAGAGTGTTTATCTCCCCACTTCTTCCACTTCTACCCTAGGACGAAGAGCCTTGACCAGAGTAGTCAACTATTCAACCCTCCTAAGAGAAGTTCCCAATGAGGATGATGACATCAAAAGGTTAGATCTCAGATGAGTAATCATCTCCTAATATCTACATATTTGTATATTCCATTAATCCATATAAGATCTCAGTTCATATAAAAACTAGAAACCCCACTCTAATGCCTCCACTGCCTCCCTAATTTTCTTCGTAGGGGAAGCCTCATTCATAAGATCATTCAGATACCTTTCGTTTGTGGCCAAGTCTCTTCGGGTCAAGATGATTTGTTCATGATTTCATACAAAGGATGTCAGTCGAAGATATCCCCCCCTAAATCATGAAATAACTAGTGAAGAAATTCTCTTTAGTTGTAGAATATTTCCAAGGGGGTCTTAGTAATCAAGGTGTGAATCTGTTCCTAGATCATTCTATGATGTGACTGATCCTCTACAACCAACAAGGTAGACATGGAAGAAGGATGACCGACTAGTAATATCAATGCAACAATAGGAGAACAATCCCCATATTCCCTTCTATAAATAGGTGCCTTATCAATAGCTTGTGTTTTAGGATTAACTTCTTTAATATAATCTGTTTTAAATTCTGATTGGTCATCCCCTGAGAAAGGCTGCTTTCTTGATGTCTCATCCAAAACTTCTATTAATTCCATAGTTTCCTCTAATAGAGGAATTAGAAATTAAAAAGGCCTATCCACATGATGGACCAACTGGACTAGCACACCATTCATATAAGATGTTACCCAAGACTGGGCATAATCTTGGGTAAGGAAAGTAGAAGAATCATCAGTAGGTGGAAGCATGATCTCAGCCTTAGTGTCTTCACATGTTAGTATCCTCCAAAATTAGTGGATAACCCCAGGATGTTTCTCCCCTCAAACAAAGACCAATGGAATATGGGATACCCTTTGAGTACATAAAAATTGATGGATAAATCAATATAGTGTATAGGGATTGAATATGACCAGCTCATCCACCCTGGCTGTGATAATCTCATCCTGAAGGGAGATCATATAAGATCATTCATCAAGGGAGAAGCTGCCATCATCAATGATTGGACCAACCAAAGCACAAAATAGGGTAAAATAAAATCTATCTGGATGAATAGATAATACTCAACATCATAAGGGATTAGAGACATATCCTCGACCCTAGGGATGTTCAATAATCTAGTATAGGATATGGTGTCCAGAATCTAAGAAGCGTTGTAATATTTATAACAATTGAAATGCTCCCCTATCCAGCCAAACATGAATTGGAGAGAACCACTGATCCTGTAAGGGGTGATAAATAATTGAATATGACCTATAATTTTTTAAAGGTGTGCAAGGACCCATACCATCAAGTTAAGACACTTTCCTTCTACAAGTCATTATGTCATCACTAATGTGCTAACTTAGATTACCGAATGTCTATCCTCAGATGGAAAGATCCACCCATTCAAGAATATGGATATAAAACCTAAAAATATTAAGTTTGGATAGATCTCCAAGTTCAAGAAATATCTCTACAAGGTATAGTCTCCATCCTCTAATATGTCCCAATACAAGCCGTCACTATCACAAAATTGTTGGGAGGGGCACCTATGAGGGTGAATAGAAGCTGTTCTAGCACTGATACTACAAAGGAATATATTGATCCAGTCCTTAAAAGAAATAAATGAGTGTATTT
Source organism: Viscum album (assembly GCA_963277665.1). Taxonomy (NCBI): domain Eukaryota; kingdom Viridiplantae; phylum Streptophyta; class Magnoliopsida; order Santalales; family Viscaceae; genus Viscum; species Viscum album. The sequence goes on along the minus strand of OY728148.1, from coordinate 1,343,410,741 downwards.
TCATCACTTTCTTCAATTTATACCATAAAATAATAAAAATATCCCTTACAAAAATTGGGTCCTGTTGAGGATCGTCCCAAACATCCACAGTACGGAGGAATTCATCATAAATTTCTCCAAGGGGAATAATTCTACCCAATTGATAAATGTATCATAGGATGATGCCTACTTAACCATGGGACAAGTTAAATGTTTTTGTATGAGGGAACCAATGTGGGATCATCTCTCAAAGGAGGCCAGTATAGCGATAAATGATAAATTGAGAGATCCATATGACTTCATAAAGGTGAACCCTGTATAAGTCATTAGCGAACTCCAAACAGATTTTCCTGAACTAGAAAAAACATACCCAATCATCAGAGAAATTTACACTAGGATGGAGATACCATTTAAAATAACATATGCTACCTGTATTATTCATAGAAGAGGTGAGTATACTCTAATATATCTGTGTGATAGGTTGCTGGGAGAAATCATGGCCATCCGAACTAAGAGGAGAGTAGTCCAATAGATAAGAAAAACCATGGGATCGAGATGTAACTAGATGACCATACTTATAAATCACTATCTAAACATAGTTAATAGAATCAAACACCCAACATGATGTAATATTAAAATCTGTAGGAGGAATGGTAGAATAATCTAGAAAACCAAACCCATATAGAGGAATTCGATGAGATAAGGGATAATTTTGGACATTAGATAAAAGGAAAATCTTTAAGGTTTTATTATCAGTATGTATGAAATATCAGGAATCGACATTGTGATTGATGGAAATCGTGGTCCATTTATTGTTAGTAGCTGAGGAACCTTGATTAGAATCAGAAGCCATCTGAAAATAAGTAAGTGGATTATGTCAGACAAAGAGAATATAAGATCTTGTAAAAAATAGATGCTTGAAGTTCTTGACAATGTCATACTCACCACATGAATCAATAAGGAATTTTATAATCACATAAAAGATGTGAAAACCACCTAATATTAAAAGGACTCATAGGTCATATAATCCCCATCAGGCATCGTGTGATCACATGACCCCTTTGGAGACTCACGATCAGGTGGAATAAACATGGTCACATGAATCAGTTGAATAGAATGATCAAACCATCAGACCCTGTGAAACCCCGAATACTATCATAGTACCTCATTGTTTATGTTAAAAAATAATTATCTAAGTAGGATTTGTACTTGGAATGGATGAGCACCTTAGTGTAAGCAAGTCTTGTGGAACATATCTCGTGGTGAAGGCTCGTGAATAGGGTCTCACAATAAGGATCCTCAAAACGGTCTTATGAAGAAGGCACATGAAAGAAACAAAGGTAAGAGAACTATAGAGAAGTGGTGACCCATGGAATGAATTTCTCTCCTCCCCCTCCTATATATAGGTCATTTTTAGGAATACCAAGAATTGCCCGATAGACCAAACACCACCCGTGGAACTGATTAGCGACACCACCAAAGACTCTAGAGGTCATTTTCTTTCATCAAAATCAAGCCCTTTCCCCATGGATGTCGCTCATAAGGGGGAAATTTATTGACATCCTCCAAATAAGAACTAAAGAATTCATAAGGGAATAAATACCAAAATATGGGTATTATTTTATTTGTAAAAGAAAAGGAAGAGGAAGACGGTCAAGACCCTTATATCATGAGAGACCTTAAGAGACTTGTGATCATGTGACCATTATAAGGTCATGCGAAGTATCCACACACAATGCATAACCTGAGAATGATCCTATAGATCCCCATTTTCAATAATTACCTCTATTTTTTTAACCACAAAGGTAGCAACTTAATGAGTTTACCTAGGCCATGCAGGTTTCTAGTGACAAGCACATGGTAATCCAACTTAAAAATCCTCTAGAAATGGGAGGAAGGATTACCAAAAGGAGGAGTCCCCTAGAGGTCATAATGTTCATGTGACTTATAATCAATGAGAAGGGTAATTATTATTGAAAACATATAAGAAAATTCTCAATACCTATGAGAATTTGAGACATAAAACAAAGGAGATAAAATGGGAAGATGCGGGAGCTACTCGCAGTCACTAAAAGACATGCAGCCCACCCCTGGTGATCTGAAAGATGCTGGGAGTCCTTGGAGACATGTACACCTTATCGTGTGAAGTACCTTATTCCTTTTATCCTCACTGTATGAAAATAATATAGTTTTTTTGGGTGACCATATACTTCCCTTTGTCACTCCAAGGGAAAATAGATAAAATTTTCCCAAAAATGGCCATGCACCCCCATATAACCCATATTGGTCACACAATGCATCACTGAATAATAGAGAAATTTCCTTGACATTACACATTAAATTTTTCATGAATCAAAACATTTGTTACATAAAATAAGGGGAATAAAATAAGGGGGAGGAAGAAGGCACTCATGGTTATAAAATGCTAATGAAATGTTAAGTAAGTCTGTCTCATGGTCCCACGAGAACCCTGAAAAAACCGTCCTTGTCTCATAGAAAGCCCCAAAAAATTCATCAAGAATATTGTGAATTCCTTTTTATAGGCACTTAGATCTCACAAAGTCCTTTTGAAAAGTCAATAAGACAATAAAGAATTCCTTCTATACATCCACATGATCAAACTAGTATCCTTTAATTTAAAATAATCTAATAATGGAGGTGTTGATGAGAGGGACCCACAGTCACTAAAAATCAGGATAATCCATCAGAGCGGTACACAAAAGAGACTCACGAAGTTACATGGAACTCGGTCACTTCACCGACTCCAACTTGGACCTTATCTAGATACGCATAAAAAAGATTTGAAAAACTGTGGTGGTGATGCCTATAAATTCCCCACCCCAACATGAAAAAAGGGTGGTACTCTGGGTATTTTGTCTCTCATCCTATAGACCGTAAAGTGTGAGGGCTAGAGAGGACTTCTTAGAGTGGTTGATATTAGGACTTGAAAGTATCATGTCAGGTAATATACTGGAAAACAATGAGAGAAATCATGCTCTATACATAAGCTACTTCACACGATCATTCATAGATCGTTCAAAGGAATGCTGACAAGGTGTGTGAAGAACAAACTGGATATTCCCCTAGATCACACAAGACTCAAGATAAAATTATATTGAACACAACTAAGGTATTAATAATATAAGGGATAAAAAACAATTGAAAGGGGAAGACTTAATTGAAAAACATGTTTTTTGTCCCTCATGTGCTTCGCATGAGTCATCATGAGACACATGAAAATATGATGACACATTTTTTAGATCTCACGACACTCGTTTAGATACATCACCTAACTCATATAACAGTGCCTGATCATGTTAGTCAAGTCTTGTGGTTGCAAATAAGCATGACAACTGATATCTAGTAATACCCTCTGGACAAGTCAATCGAGACCCACGGCACCCTCCAAACATGTAAGATAGGTCTCCCGATGAACTCTTAGGATGTTAGCAATGATATACAACATTCTCTGATCCATGTCATACTGAATCTTGAAACAACCTCTATATGTGTCAAAACAACTCTTGAGAATGACACCAGTGAACTTCAGATGGATCATGAGACACCTCTTGGACAAGCTATCTAGGTGAGGTGATGGATCCCAGAACAAAACATCTGGATCATGCGATGGAGTCTAGGAAAATCCAACTAAGTCATGCAATACCACCCAGACAATCAAGCCATATCAATTGGACATCCTTAGTGTGTAAGCCCCAATATAAAGGGAACTATAGAAAATATGATTCCTACCATATTTAGGATATGTAGGCCACCTCTCCTGAGGTTCAAGATCTATATTGACCATCCAAGGAAATACCATTATCTAAGTCCCTTATTTAAAGCAATGACATTGATTAATTTATCTCCCTTGTTTCTCATGATGAGCATGGATCACGTGGGATTAGGGAGTTTCAATGGGCATGAAATCTACACTATAAACCTCCATAATGGTATGAGAAATCTCTATGTGTAAGCACCAATATAAAATAAAATATGATAACTTGAATTCTCACTATACTTGGGATATGTAAGAATCCCCTTCAAGGCTCGATCATGACTATTGCATGTCTCATAGCATCCATATAATCCATTTTCTCATGATGTTAAACTACACATGTCCAATGAACTATGTGAGTTTTCATTCTTGTAGTAACCAGGATATGTTGGATGCCTCATAATGTCTTAATCCCCTCCTCAAAATATTAACTATATCCTTGCATGAAAACACATTCTGAAACACTTGGTTATACAGATTAAACACATAAGCAGCCTCCTATTACTAGAAAATGATGGAGAACATCAGATACATAGAGATGAATCCAATGTAGAGACCCAATCATTTTAACATGAAATGGAATTAACCTATATTCATTTTATTAAGGTAACCGGTCCCGTATCATAATTAAGATGATATTCACGAACATATCTTAAATCTATAACAGTGTCCCAAAGTAGGAAATAACTCCCCGCAAAAAGGTGCGATGAGCTTGACCTCCCATCCTCCCAACCAATGCGAGTCCCAAAGAGTTGATAAGCCTGAAAACCCAGATGAACAAAAACCTTTGGAAAGAATATCCATACCGAACTACGAATGAGGGAACCATTTAGAGTTTCTAGGAAAGGCGGAACAAATGAAAAAACCAATGAAAGAAATTGAGCAAGGACCTAAGGATCTCCCCTCAACTAAACCATTATGCAAAACCCATTCCATGCCTCAAATCCTGATGAAATAGTTATATAGATAAATAGTTATTAACCTTTTTTCTAGGTATTTATATGGGATTGAGACTAGATTCAATAATTCTAGACGTGCTGATGATAACTCCATTAATTCTTGTTATGAAAATCATTCATCGCTATTCCCAAATATTGTATGAACAATTAGAAAGGGGTCAAATTTTACACTGACTAAATTGGAGTTTCTACAAGCACAAAGATATGTGATACTCAATAGTGTTATTATAGATCCATTTATTGAAGAATTGTGATTGCAAACAAGTATTATACTAACGGGTCGAGCTCAAAATCAGCTAGAATTAACAAAATTTATTAATAAGGAGCTTATCAAATGGTACTCCAATAGTGTAAGTATATGTTAATATTCATATTATTGACATGTAGTTATTTATTCTACGTTAAAAGTGATAACTTATATATTTTTGTCTAGATAATGAATGTTTAAAATTGAACTGAAATATCAAATGATTTGAAGTTTTTGAATTGAGGTCCTCTAAGGCAGTCTAAGACATTCGATGCCTAACATATTAATGGCTTCAAGTTTCATATAATTTATCATGAAGAAGACTTGAAAACTCAAAATAGTGGTGTATTTACATTTTCATAGGTGGGATACTATGGGAACATGGTTGATATAATTGAATTAAACTATCAAGGCTAGTTTTTAGTTGTCTTATCCAAATCCAAGTTGGTCAAAATTGATAGAGGTATAATGACAGATTCATTACATTTTACTTCTATCAAATTATCTCACTTTTTGGATACCGGTGAGCATGTAGAGCATGATCCATTTGTCTTGTCTTCACAAGAGAATATGGTTTATTATGTGGATGATGATATACATGAAGGTTTAAGTGTTGTTATAAAATTAAATAATAGAGACTTATATGATATGGGTGATAAAGATAAATTGGTGATTTGTGATAGCGAACCTCATCAACCACAAAATATTGAATAGTTTTTTCCTAAAAATATTGAAATGGTAGAGTTTGTAATAGAGGGTGAAAATGAAGGACACATCGCAATGGAGGTTGATAAAAATGAAGATAATGAAGATGAAGATAATTGAATGTATTAATTGGTAATGAAATTATATTACAATTTCTCATTGATAAATATTTATTACAAATATATATTATTCTATTTTTTTTGTAGAAATATATTTTTTTTCATTTTTTATATTTTAAATATACCTTAACCATTTGAAATGCTGGTATGTTGATATTTTTTTTTGGATTCTAGCTGATCAGAATCTCGAAGCATGTCACCACTTCTATAATCTTCTATATATCCTAGTGATTCTATTATACTCAAGAATGATAGTGAGCTAGAAGTTTCCCCAAACATCATTGGTAGGACACCACCTGATTCACCTCCAGTGATGGAGTAGTTGGTCACCTCTCCATCTAGATGATATTAACGAGTTACCATTACTAATATATATATCAATTTTCAAAAAAAAATTATATTTTATTAATTGTTTAATGAATTTGTAAAAAAGATAAAGACAACCATATAAGGGATACAAATATGAACATAATATATTTCTAGGACCCAAAGGACTTTAAGATTATCATTCCATTTGATGATTTCGAGGTGCCTACTAGTGACACTGCTGAAATATATGTGTATATTCTTAGGTATCTTGCTTGTGAGACAATGAGCTTTCCCATTAATTATAAATATTGGTGGAATATTCCTACAACTTCGAAAAATGAGGCCTTTGATACTCAAGTAAAGGTAACATTAATTTAATATTTCTTAATAACTAATTTAAAAGACATGAGTAAAATTTTGTAATATATTTAGAAAGTGTTATTTTTTTTATTTCTAGATGTTTTTTATTTTGATGTCCCTGAATCTATTTTACATGAATGGAATTTGAGAAGAACAAATACAACATCCATAAAGAAACTAAAATGACACTTTTATATAGAGAAAATGAATTCCAAGTCATACCAACCACATCCGGTGCCATATTGACATGTGGTTGATTCCTATACATAAAAAATATCATTATCCATAATTTTGAAAACAATAGGTTCTTTTTTTCTTGGTTTTGACTTAGTAAGAACTTATTAAAGGTACAAAATCCTTTAAAAACAAGTGTTGGGGGTCAAAATTAGGAAAATGATGTCATTTCATCATGAAATCATGGTACAAACACCATAGATTTAATTTTCAAATATAGGAACTGATAGAATATCATTCTGAATGATAGTATTCCTGTTATGACCGTAAACGTGTTTTTAGTGTTTTAAAACACTAAAACATGCATGAAATGGTCAAAACCCAGAAAATAATGTTGAATTGTATTGAAATCCAGGGATGTTGACTATATATTTAATTATTAAATGTATGAACATATGACACATCATTTTGAATGATGGTTTACCCGTTATAGATGTAAAAACATTTTTAGTGTTTTAAAACACTAAAACGTGCGTAGAATGGTCAAAACCAAACAAATTACATCGGATTATCCTGAAATCAGTGGAAAATGACCATATATTTAATTTTGAAATATAGGGACTGATGACACATTATTCCAAATGACGGGTTTTTATTATGTCTATAAACACATTTTTAGTGTTTTAAAACACTAAAATGTGCATGGAAAGGTAAAAACAATAGAAAAAAAATCTTAGATTGATGTGAAATCATGGGAAAACCACTTTTTAGTTGTTTTTGATGTGTACACATAGAAAAAACATCAATTCGACACGCGGTTTGGTTGGAATTACTTAGTAAACACTTATGAAAGGTATAAAAGCCTTTAAAAACAAGTGTTAGGGGGTCAAAATCATGAAAATGATGTCAAATTGCCTTGAAATCAGGATAAAACCATTATAGATTTAATTATAAAATATAGGAACTGATGAAACATCATTCCAAATGACAATTTACCCATTATGGATATAAAATCATTTTTAGTGTTTTAAAACACTAAAATATGAATGGAATGGTCAAAACTAGGGAAAATATGTTGGATTGCTATGAAATAAGGGAAAAATCACTAATTAGTTGTTTTTATGTGTACGTGAAGATAAAACATCAATCTGATGTGTGGTGTGGTTGGAATTACTCGGTAAAGACTTATAAAAGGTACAAAATCCTTTAAAAACAAGTGTCGGGGGGTTAAAACCAATAAAATGATGTCAGATTGCCCTAAAATTAGGGGAAAACTACCGCTTAGTTGTTTTTGATGTCTAAAAACAAATAAAACATCAATATGATGTGTGGTGTGGTCATAATTACTTGGTAAACAATTATAAAAGGTATAAAAGCATTTAAAAACAAGTATGGGGGGGGGGGCAAAACTAGGAAAATGATTTTGGATTTCCCTGAAACTAGGTTATAATGACTGTAGATATAATTGTGAAATATAGGAACCGAAAAAATGTCATTCCGAATGACAATTTTCCCATCATGGACATAAACACGTTTTTAGTCTTTTAAAACACTAAAACACCCATGAAACATTCAAAACCAAGAAAAAGACATAATATTATCCAAAAATAAATGGAAAAACATCGCTTAGTTTTTTTGACGTGTATGCATAGAAAAAACGTCAACTCAATGTGCGGTGTGATTGTAATTACTTGTTAAACACTTATAAAATGTACAAAAGATTTTAAAAACAAGTTTAGAGGGGTAAAAACTAAGAAAATGATATCATATTACCCTGGAATCAAGGGAAAATGACTATAGATTTAATTTTGAAATATAGTAATTGACAGAACATTATTCCAAATGACTGTTTTCCAATTATAGCCATAAACACATTTTTAGTGTTTTAAAACACTAAAACATACGTGGAATGGTAAAAACTATAAAAATGATATCGGATTGTGTTGAAATGAAGGGAAAACCACCGTTTTGTTGTTTTTGATGTGTATACATAGACAAAACATCAATCCAATGTGTGGTGTGACTGTAATTACTCAATAAACACTTATGAATGGTACAAAATCCTTTAAAAATAAGTGTTGGGAAGTCAAAAATCAGAATACAATTCCAGATTTCCCTAAAATCAGGGGACAAGAACCATAGATTTAATTGTAAAATGTATGAACTGATGAAATTTCATTATGAATGATGGTTTTCATGTTATGGTCCTAAATGAATATTTATAGTTTTAAAACACTAAATCATGCATTAAATAATCAAAACTAGGAAAACAATGTTGGATTGTTCTAAAATTAGATAAAAATACCATATATTTAGTTGTGAAATGTAGGAACTGACAAAACATCATTCCGAATGATGGTTTTCCCATTGGGGATGTAAACATGTTTTTATTTTTTTAAAACACTAAAACGTGTATAGAATGGTCCAAACATGTTAGGACCACTAGGATAGATACACTGAGAGGGGGGGGGGGGGGGGTGAATCAGGGTATGACAGATTAAAACAATTACCCCTTTTGATCTTGTTTTTCTATTAGACAAAACCATCTTCTCTCTCCTTTCTGTTGTAGAGCATGAATAAACCTTGAAGCATGTATAAGACACAATAATTTTTACTTGGTTCACCCTCACTGAGATACGTCCAAGGAGTATACACCGGTAATCTGACGATGTATCAATTCCACTATCAGTGCACTGCTATTTACAAGTTCAAAGTGGACTCACTATCCCTCCTGGTTTACAACCACTCACAATTTTGAGAACTCACTGCTCTATCAACTAAAGTAAGCTCACTGCTTCTTCAGAAGATCCACTCACAATTTATAGACCTGTAGGTTTCTTCATTACCACTAATGAATGCATCCTCCACTATATATAGATTCTCTATTTAAGTAAAAAGTTCATCCACTGATGAATACCCCCTTTCCCCTGAACACTGGGCAACAACCTTTGGAAATTACCTTCGTAAAGCACTCTACTTCGCGTAGCTCCCAATTTCACAAAGATCAAACAAGCCTTCGCTAAGCTCCTACCTTTTCACAAAGATCACGCCTTTTCAGAGCTCAGGATTTCATCGAGCTCAAGTCTTCGCAGAGAAACTTCCTATATGAAGTTTACTGAGCCAACGCGGAGCACCCAACTTTCATGGAGCTAGAATAGCCGCTGTGAAGCTCCTTCCTTTTACGAATCACACTGCCTTCGTGAACCGCCTTCGTGAGCCGAGAGAAAAATATTTTCTTTTAAAACTATTTTCTTCTCTCGAGGGGGTCGAGGTATATTTATAAGTGATTCTATCGACCCTTAAACCTTTCGCGCAAAGTCCATGCCACATCATCACAAATCGCAAAGCTCTAAAATTGCCGTTGAAATTATCTCAATATCGCAAAGCACCATGGAAATTTTCTGATTGCGGAGCTCATCATAATCACATAGCATCCCGTAAATTCCTTCGCGCCTTTTCCACAAAGCTCCACTCACAATCCCCTTCGCCTTCACAATGCTCTTCAACTCTTCCATTCGTGAAGCTTATCGTAATCATGAAGAATCACCGTCAATATTCTTCTGGTCATCGCAAAATCCAAACGATGAAGCCTATCTTTGAAAAACTCATGCCTTTTCCATATTTAAATTATATCTTCAAGGAAATCCAATTTTCGCGATTCTCACCAAACTCCAAATTTTGGACCCCAAAAATTTGGCAAACACTGGAAAACAAAACCACCTTGTATCTGTTCTTTTGTACTGCCTCTAGATCATCCGTTCCTTTGTCATGGTTATTTGTCAACAACATCTCTGGAACTCAACAATTTACCATGGAAACCTATATTGTCAACAAACACAACCAACCCAAAAACACTGCAATGTTACCTTGAGGGATATTTGTCCAACAATCTCCCCCTTTGGGGTTTTTGACAATTCTTCTCATAACAATTATCTATACTTTAATACCTCTCTGAATCTCCTTCCATCATCACTCAGCATTCTCCCCTTGCGATTCAGATAGAAACCAAATATTCACTTACCACATACTCTAAGCCCATATGAGCAATGATCATTGTGAGAAACAAGAGTAAATGAAAAGATAATCAATGAATCACTTCATTTCTACCACCAACTATTGAAACCCAAATGATACCAATTTCCAAACTAATACCAATTGTTGATACCACACTGATACCAATTTATGATAGCCAGAAACCTTCTAACACCATTCCAACACCACTCTTCTGCTTCTATCACGATCCTCAGTTTTCGTGATATCAACTCTTTGATCGATCACTTCTAGCATCGTCAGATTTAAAAATCTCCCCTATCTTATTTCTCTCCACCTATCTCACTTCTCCACCTGTCAGCTTCTCCCCATGTCTTTGAAAAAGACATTTTCTCCCTTTCTTAGCCACAGTTTCTACCACTTTAGGAGTCACTATTTCTCCCCCTTTGTCAACGAACCCAAAGGTCACTCCTTTGTGGTCGGAAACATTGGAAGGAACACAGATTAGCGCATTAGGAAAAAACACACCATACCTCGGGGAGAGGGGGATTCCCAAATCCACACTTTTTCAAGTGAGGGGACTCGACTGAACTCCCAGAGCCATTAGATGCCTCTCAAAAGCTTCTTTGGTTAAGACCTTTGTCAGAATGTCTGCAACCTGTAGCTATGTAGGCATATACTCCAACTTCACAATTCCCTGATCAACCTTCTCCTTGATAAAATTATACCTTATCTCAATGTTCTTTGTCCTTGAGTGATGGATAAGATTTTTTATGAGATTTATAGTGCTTGAGTTATCACACTAGATTCTGATTAGAGACTTTACTTCAACAACCATGTCATCAAGCTGCTACTTCATCCATAATAATTGTGTGCATGCTTGAGTGGCCGTAATATACTCATATTCTTCGGTGCTCAATGAAATGAAATCATGATTCTTGGTCAGCTAATAAATACACAATCCACCAAGATAGAACGCACCTCTTGACGTCTATTTCTTTTCATCCTTTGAACCGGTCCAATTTGCATCAGTATATCCCAATAATCATGACTGATATTTTTCACTATATATCAAGCTGAAATCCACCATTCCCTTGATATAATGAATTATTATTTTCACTGAAATCATGTGTATTTACTTGGGATTAATCTGATATCTCATTGCTTGTCATGTGGCGAATACAATGTTAGGCCTTGTCACAGTCAAGTATAGCAAACATCCAATGATTTTCTGGTATTCTATTATATTAACTGCCTTTACATTATAATCTTTTGATAATTTCATCCGGGTAGCAACCAGAGTCTTCATCTCCTTGGAATTTTCCATTCCAAATTTTCTCAGAACATCCTTGGAATATTTGGATTGAGAAATTAATTTTCCATTCCTTCCTTATGTCACCTGTAGACCAAGGAAAAATGTTATCCCTCCAATCATTGACACTTCAAACTCACTTTTCATGAATTCAGAGAACTGTTTGCATTGTGATTCATCTAATCTGCCAAATATTGTGTCATCAAAATAAACTGGAACCATAATCCTTTTATTACTATTGTTTTTTAAATAGATATTGCAACCAACTCTACCATGCTAGAAACCAAGCTTCTTCAAATACTGATCAAGTCTTGAGTACCATGCTCTCAGTGCTTGTTTCAGCCCATATAACACATTCTTCAGCCAAAAAACTTTGTTCTCATCCTCACGAATAAGAAAACCATATGGATGCTTGATATACACTTATTCCTCCAGAATCCCATTCAAGAATATAGATTTTACATCCATCTGGAACACTTTGAACTTCTGCTGCACTGTACTGACTAGGAATAATCTGATTGTCTCCATTATTGCAATCAGTGAAAATGTCTCATCAACATCTATTCCCTCTATCTGGGAGTATCCTTTGCACAACAGTCATGATTTGTTTCAAATCACTATTCCATATTCATTCATCTTTTTGCGATAGACCCATTTAGTCCTAATGACATTTTTGTCTGCTGGCCTCGAAACAATCTCCCACATTTGGTTTTTCTCAATCTGATCAAGATCTTCATTCATTGCCTGAAGCCAATTTTCATCTTCAGCTGCATCAACGAAGCATTTTGGATCAACCTAAGATAGGAAAGATGTCTGCTGTAGAGATTTCATTATTCTTGTTTGGACTGGAGTTGACTGATCACCGATGATATTATTCCTCTCAATTTCATCTCGACTACTTGGATTTTGTTCAGATATGGATTTTACTTCCTTATTCTCATCATCAGTATCTTCTTCTGAATCAGCATCAGAAACTTCTGCTTACCCTAAGTTGCTTTCTTCCTCATCACTTTCATTGGGAAATTGTTCACTGTGCTATTGAATGATCTCCTCATTCTCCACTACAGTGAAATCATTGTTCTCAACTACTTTTCCCAGCCTTTTGTTAAATCATTTATATGCATTTCTTTTTCCCGAGTAGCCAAGGAATATCCCCTCATCTCTTCATGACTCATATTTCCTATATTTTTTTCTTTTTGAGGATAAAACACTTACTTCCAAATATTCTAAAGTATTTCACTGTTTTATTCTTTCCATAACACATCTCGTACGGAGTCTTTACTTCCTTTGGACACAACAGAGCCCTCTTAGAAATGTAGACCGATGTTAAAACCGCTTCCTTCCAAAATTTCTCTGGTAGGTATTTTTATTTGAGCATCGTTCTGACCATGTTGTTGATGATCCTATTTCTCCTTTCAATCACTCCATTCTATTGGGGAGTTATCACTGAGGAGACTTGATGCCTTATCCTGTGTTTCTCGAGATAGTCTTCTACTTGACTGTTTGTGAATTCTGTACCATTATCAGTACGAAACATCAGAATTTTCTATCCAAGCATCCTTTCACACTCCCTCCCGTACTTTTTTAAGCAGTTGAACACATTGAACTTATGGGAAATAACAGATACCCATGCCATTCTTCTATAGTAATCAATGAAAAGAACATAACACCTCTTTCCATCAATTTCTCTTGGTGTGATAGGCCCACAAACATCAACATGCACCAATTTGAGCACTCTTGTTGACTTATTTTCCTTTTCCTTATATGTCTTTCTGATGATATTCCCTTGTTGGAATGCATCACACATGTGAGTACGATCACGTGATAGCTTAGGGAGGTCTCTTTTTGTATCAAAATTTACCATATCTTTCAAGGCTGGTTGGCATAGATGACCAAGTTGTTTATTCCACAACTTGTTTTCTTCCTCTCTAGACAGAAATCACATATCTTCATCTCTACCTACCAGGTAGAGATTTCCCTTTGTCCTTTTTCCCTATAGAACTACTACCACATCTCTTTTTTTATGATACACATCTTCTTAGTAAACCTTATAGAATGTCCTGAGTCACATAGTTGACTGACACTGAGAAAATTATGACTGAGTCCTTCTACTACTGAGACATCAGAACGTCTCATCTATTTTCCCCCAAACTTGGCCTTTCTTGAGCCACTAATATTCATCCCTTCATCATTTCCAAATTTGAAAACTCCTTCTTTTTCATATTTTATGCCTGTAACAAGATCCTTATTACCTGTCATGTGAGATGTGTAACCACTGTCAAGGATCCACACACCAGTGCGATCTGATGCTTTAAGGGAAATTTATGCCACCACAACCTTCTCATCTTTCTTCTTCTTGGTCCATATTTCTACCTTCACGCTCGGCATGTATTGAGAATTTTGTTCTTTCTCAGAGTACGATGGACCAACTTCATCTTTCAAATCTGAAAATCTATTTTTTATTTTCAACCCACCTATTGGTTCATTGATCTGCTGCTTGCAAACATTTTTATTCTTATTTGGCACATTCCTATGTATGGTTGAAGTGCAGTACCTAGCCATGTGCCCAAATCCTCCGCACCAAAAATATTTTCCTTTGAAATATATTCTGGAGAACTATTCTTTATTTGGCTTCCACCTTTGTTCTTGTGACCTTCAGTGTCTATTGGCTATAGAACACACATACTGTGAATGTCCTATCTTTCCACAACAATAACACCTAATATAAGGTGCATTCCTTCGTTTCACTTCTGTACATCAAGTTTCCCCTTGGTATCTTTGAATATTCTGATTCTGCTTTGTTCCCAAATCAACCTTCAATCTCGAAATGGGTGCTTGTGGTCTGACTTCAATTTTCACAGCTTTTTGTTTTCGATCAAGCCCTCAATCAACCTTAGCATATGAACATAATTGATGATTCCTTTCTACTAAAACACTATTCTCCACTTTTAGCTTCTCGATTTTCTGAGTGATCTTATTTCCTGATGTCCCAGTAGGTGTCAAGAGTTTTTCTTGATCCTTAACCTTTTTACAAAAACTGGAAACTTCTCCTTCAAGTTCTTCAATACGCTTGATTTGATATTTTATTGTGTTATTCAAGACATCAATCTCCCTCTTCTGTTATTAAATCTTGATTTTATACTTACTGACTGATTTTGAGTCCTCTAGTGTTGATGACTTGAGTTTCTCAATTTCTTCCATCAACTTAGACTTTTCTTCTTCCTACTGTTGTATATAGAGTTTGGAATCATGAACTACTTTGTTGGCTTTTTTTTGTTTTTGGTTCTCAAAACATCTATCTCCTCAAGATCTTCTTCTAACTCAGCTTGCACATCAATGTTTCCTTCAACTTCTTCTTCTTTATCAATGTTATTTTATTCATTTTTCTGAGTACTTCTGACAACTTCCACCATAGAATTTTCTCCATGATCTTTGCAATTATCTATCTCTTCAACCTCTTCATCCTCAGACTCATCTGAGCTATCACATTCTTTTTAAAGGAGATTCTTCTTCTTAAAAAAGTTTCTTTTGAACTGTTTCTTTCCTTTCACATAGGCTGGAGACTTCTTCTTGGGAGTATCAACTTCATCGACATCATCATACTCTTATAACTTTTTTGGTCACCTTTCCGCAAGATGTCCAACTTTTCCACATCGAAAACAAGTAAGTGGAAGTTTCCCTTTAAACTTTACTTTTCCTCTTTGAAGGTTTGAGTAGATGAATTAAATCACCTTATCTGTCTCTTATTCTTCCTGAGAATCTTTAATGGTGAGCTTCTTCATGGCCTTTAATGCCACATCTTTGGATTTAACCTTTTCCAGAACATTGTTATCATCATTTCTCATTTCATATGCAACAAGGGTGCTGCGTAGGTTATCCAATGTCATCTCTTTTGGGTATTTATCTTCAAAAATTGAAACTTTCGGATTGAATCGAGGTGGAAGTTTCCTCAAGCCGCGCTTCACACTTTTTATGTCTTCAATAACTTCTCCAAGACCTCTCATGTCCTCCACTACAACATTTACCCTATCAAAGAATGCCTCAACAGATTCATTCAGGTTCATTCTCATAGCTTCATACTTGTTCAACAAAACTTTTAGCTTCTCTTATCTAAGATTTGTATCTCTTTCATATTTGTTCAACAAATTTTCCCACATAGCATGTGATGTTTTTAATGAAATCACCTTGGTATATATAGCATTGGATAGGGCTCCCCCTAAAGTATTGATTCCCTTTGCGTCAACATCCGATTCTCTTTTCTCAGCTTCTGATAATGAACCACTATTAATATTAGCTGTGATACTGTGCATTTCTACTGTAAACACATCCATTCCCAAAGATCGGAAGTAGTGTTGCATCCGATTCTTCCATAGTTTAAAATTGTTCCCATTGAAGATCAGAATCCCTTTATGATTGATAAACTCCATTTGAGAGAGAAACTGATATCAACCTTTTCCTATGATACCAATTGTTAGGTCCACTAGGCTAGATACCCTGAGAGGGGGGGGGGGAATCAGGGTATGATAGATTAAAACAACTCCCCTTTTGATCTTTTTTTGTTGTTAGAAAAAACCCTCTTCTCTCTCCTTCCCGTTGTAGAGTATGAACAATCCTTAAAGCATGAAACATCAATTTTTACTTGGTTCACCCTCAGTGGGCTACGTCCAAGGAGAATACACCGACAGTGTGTCGATGTACCAATTCCACTATAAGCGCACTACTGTTTACAAGTTCGAAGTGGACTCACTATCCCTCCTGGTTTACAACCACTCAAAATTTTGAGAACTCACTACTCTCTCAACTAAAGTAAGCTCACTTCTTCTTCAGAAGATCCACTCACAGTTTATAGACTTGTAGGTCTCTTCATTAACACTAATGAATTCATCCTCCACTGTATGTAGATGCTCTATTGAAGTCCAAATTTCATCCATTGATGAATACCCCTTTGCCCCTGAACACTAGGCAACAACATTTGGAAAGTACCTTCACAAAGCACCATACTTCACGTAGCTCCCAATTTCGTGAAGCTCAAACAATCCTTTGCAAAGCTCCCACCTTTTCATGAAGTTCACACCTTCGTAGATCTCGGGCCATCTTGGAGATCAAGTTATCACAGAGTGACTACTCTTGCGAAGCTCACTGAGCCAACACGGAGCACCCAAATTTCACGGCGCTAGAATAACCACCGTGAAGATCCTTCCTTTTACGAAGCACAATGCCTTCGCGAACCACCTTCACGAGTCGTGAGAAAAATATTTTCTTTTAAAACTCTATACTTATCTTGAGGGGGTCGAGGTCTATTTATAGGTGATTCTATCGACCCTCAAACCTTCCGCGTGAAGTCCATGCTATGTCATTAGAAATCACGAAGCTCCGAAATTTCTGCCGAAATTCTCTCAATATCGCGAAGCACCACAAAAATT
Source organism: Viscum album (assembly GCA_963277665.1). NCBI lineage: Eukaryota > Viridiplantae > Streptophyta > Magnoliopsida > Santalales > Viscaceae > Viscum > Viscum album. Next base: position 1,343,393,389 of record OY728148.1, on the reverse strand, counting down.
TTCCGATCGTGGATCTCATCATAATAGTGGAGAATCCTGCCAATTACTTCACGCCTTCGCCGCGCATCTCCACTCGCAATGCCCTTTACCATCACAATGCTCTTCAACTGTTCCATTCACGAAGCTTGTCATAATTGCGAAGAATCATCGTCAACATTCTTTCGGTCTTCATAAAATCCAAACCATGAAGCCTATCTTCACGAAACTCACGACTTTTCCATATTTAAATAGATCTTCAAGGAAATCCAATTTTAGTGATGCTCACCAAACTCCAAATTTTAGACCCCAAAAATTTGGAAAACACTGGAAAACGATGCCACCTTTTATCTATTATTTTCTACTACCTCTAGATAGTTTGTTCCTTTGTCATGGTTCTTTGTCAAAAACATCTCTAGAACTCGACAATTTACCATGGAAACCTATATTTTCAATAAATGCAACCAACCCAAAAATGATTCCATGTTACCTTGAGGGATATTTGTTCAACAAAACTAGATAAATGAATTTGAATTATCCTAAAATCATGAGAAAATGACCATAGATTTAATTATGAAATTTATGAACTGACAACACACCATTCTAAATGGTGGTTTTCCTATTATGGTTGTAAATGTGTTTTAGTGTTTTAAAACACCAAAACATGCATGGAATGGTAAAAACAATAGAAAACAGCCTTAGATTGATTTGAAATCATGGGAAAACCACTTATTAGTTTTTTTTAAAATATAGGAAATGATATGATATAAAAATATTAGAATTTTTTTTATGAAATAAATTTTAATCACACCGCACATCACTTTAAAAATAAATTAGAATATTTACTTATCTCTTTTTAGTTTCAAGTATTGAATCATATCTTAAATAGGTTTGTTTCTATTTTAAAAGTGTTTTTATTACATGTTATTTTTTATGCTAAAATGACTTCTCTTTGATTAAAAAAATAACAAATTTTATGTACGACATTATGAATATATTATGTGTCTTTTCTATTTCGCATTTATTTTTCTAAATGTTTTGGTTTTCATTATAGGTGGTATATGCCAGATGTAGGCCAGAGGTTGAATATTCCAATTCATGAGATTTTTTAGAAGGAAGTCATCGATATTATTAGTTTCCTTGGTATGTTAAATTTTTATCAATTATTCTACTGTAATTTTGATTTATTATGTTTAGTTTTAATTTTTGTTTCATTTTTTGTTATATTTGATGAGATGACATGGTCATTTTCAGTTGATGAGATGATGTGGAGGAAAACAGATGCTGCGGAGGTCGTGAAATGGTTGTATATTGGGCATGGGTTGTTCTTGGACATATTATATATATATATATATTGATGACTGAGGTATTGGTTGACGTATTGGGTAACTGAGACTTAGGTTATGATGATTGTGGATGTTTTTATATGACTAGATGTGTGATGTATGAATGATGAGTTTATCAGATATTTATGTTTTAGTTTATAACTTTTATATTTTTTTATATTTATAGTTTTTTATTAAATATTGTTACAAAAAGTCCAAATATATTTAGTAGTGGTTTTTAGCAACTGCCACTAAACATATTATATTGAACGTATTAAATGGTGGTTTAGCATAATAACTGATAAAAATAACCACTACTAAATGATTTTCGGTGATTAATTTTATTTTATTTATATTCCCATTGGATATTTTTTTATTAAGGAACCACCACTAATTAAACAAAAAACAACCGCTAAATTCTCCAAAAATGACACTTAAAAAAATTGCTGTGAAATAAAAGAAACCACTGTTATTTGACTAGAAACCATGAAATATGTGGCGGGTTTAAGAACTGCTTCTAAATAATTAGGTGGTGGTTTAAACCACCACTAGACCAATAAATAACCACCTCTAATGACCCTTTCTTTTTTAGTGATAATCTATAACTGAATTCTATCACTACACCTAAATTTCTTCTTTGGACCTCGTGCATGCACTCCCATGTCTAGTGTTCCTTATAAATCTTAGCTCCATGATCTCCCTGATCAATGATCTAGATAACTCACACTAATCTCACCTTAATATGTTCATCTAACCATCTCCTCAGATCCACCAACTAATGTGGACTACTTTCCTACCATAGAACCATTGTTTGTGGTTCATGTTCACCACTACCCTCATGGGCCTTATATGATGGATACCTCGGTAGCACCATGTCTCTTCCAACCTGATTCTCTAATGAAGGTTATCTAGGTGGAATCTGATTGAGAACCAAACACCATACTCAATACACATTTAATAGTTCACATATTATAAATAGGGAAAGCTATAAAAATAAATGCGAACTACTATCCCTTATACTCCCCTACTGCACCCAAGTACCATACTATCTCGGCTCATAAACCCACCTACCCATGTTAGGTTTAGGCACCACACAAACTATACACACATAAGATCCACATATCTAAACACATTGAGAATCAAATCCCTAGTATAGCTGATTTGAGCACCACAAATAATCTGTATAGGGAAATAGTAAATATGTTATTGTTAACAATTTAAATAGCCAAACTCATTTTTTATAAAAAAAAATCCAAACTCATTTGCATTTAAGTTACAAAACAAAATGGTGACTAAAAGCTGGCACACATATTCTATATAAGTCCAAAATTTCCAACATGATGTGTGAGTACCAAATTTTTCCTCTCTAGGCTAGGAGTTATAGAACATTAATAAATTACATTATATAATAATATAGCTAAATCAAATAACTCATTTATAACCACAAATACCAAAAAAATCATTTTCCTATTAACTTAGATTTTATCCGGTAATTTTGATGACCATACACACAACACATCATCCTTATATGTTCCAATACATTCCAAAACCTCTATCTACCATAACCTAAATGACAAAAAAACTCACTAAGATACCACATTATGACATAATAACATGTCTCAGTCCACAATAATTAGATCGGAGAACTAATAGACCATAGGAACACATCCCCATAGACTAAAGGATATCAACTAAGAAAAAGGTTCTAAGAGGTGAAAATGGATAGACTATACCCTTTGAAGAATAACATTAATAAAAACACAACAAGAGTGGAAGAAACCTTAAATAACAAGAAACAAGAAGCTTTAATATGATTATGATAATCAATATAATGCCTATAAAAAATGGTAATCATATAACAGTCATTGGATTTCCCATAGGCCGATCACACATGTATATGCACAAAATTTACCAAAATCATCTTCCAGTCGATGCCAAGGAACCACCCAACCCTTATACTTATTCATAATCTATATCTTATGCACCACCTTCACTACTATATCCACTAGGATATTGAAGATGAGTCCTAAATATTACCTTTTCTATTAACCATAAATCCTTCACACACCCCAGAGGGCCTATGTAGGGTGCAAGTATGAAAACAATAGTCCACCATCAATGATGTCCCTAGATAATATCCCTATATATATAAGGATATGAAAATCATAATAAAAACTAATCAAAGAACACCACCCAACTATCTCCTTTTGATCTCAACCAACCCCAAGTGTTCTTTTACCAACATCATTTAGTACCAGAGTAGAAATATGAAACCAAAGTTTTCCATACTTGAAGTTACCTTGTACTTCTAATAAATTCTATACCATGAAATTTCACACACTAACCCCTAGTATAGAAGATAATGGATTCATCATTCCAATATGACAATGGATGAGGTAGGTAAAGGCTCAATTAGGTTTGGTTGATCTTGGGTGGCTAATGTTGGGTGGTGTACTTTGGTTGTTGTTTATTTAACTTTTCACACACTCATATATATATATATATTATCTAGGGACATAGTTAGTGGTGGCCTAATGAGTTTATACTCACACCATGCATGGGACTAACCAGATGTGTAAAGTCTTTATGGTTCATGGAATAAGTATGAGCAGGGTACTGTATTCAAAATCTGGGTAGAGATGATAGTTTAGGTGGTTCATAGGATAAATGTTTTGGATTTTTAGGTGGTCTAGGTGGTTCCTAAATTCCATACTGGTGGTTATTTTTTGGTTACTTTTGTTCATGTATGTGTGTGATTAGGCTATGGTAAATTCATTGATTTCTATATGACTTACATGACATGGTAGGTGTTTCTTTGTTTATCATATGAATTTTATTTCTTGTTGTTTCATATTATTTATAGTCTCTTATATTATTGATGTTTTTTTATTAGAATTATTATTAAGAGGGTATAGTCTCCCCACTTTCATGTCTTAGACCCCCACTACTACCTAGAAGCCTTTAACATACAAGGAGGAATACTTAAAGTCAAATAGGGCTCAAATCTAATTACTATGGAGTGAGTTAGTCTAGGATATTATAAAGTGGTATCATAGTGTGATTTTTTGGTCTATGGTAGATAGAGGTTTAGTAATGTATTTGAACTTTTTCAAGATGTTATGTTTTCTAACTATCAAGTACAAGTATGGGTTAAAGTCTAAGTTACATGGTAAATTGAGGTTTTTATTTTGGTTTTTATGATTATTATTAGGTTATTTTATTTGGAAAAATATTCATTTGATGTTATTGATTTATGGTTTCATACTCTTGTCCTTAGAAGGTAAGTGGTGGTAATCATGCATCATATTAGGAATATATGACTTAAATAGAATATGTGTGACTAATTATGCTTTCCATTTGGTTTTTATACTATAATGGAATGGGTTTTGTCTTTTTAAAGTGTTAGAAACAACCTATATGGTTTTTTACCATATAGATTCTTGGTTTCCTCATAATAAGCTAGAATATGGATGTGATTATTGATGTGATAAAATATGTGGATCTTGTAGGTATATGGTGTGTGTAATACCTAATAATAACATGGGTAGGTCGTTTATGAGGTCATATGGTACGAGACTTGGGTGCAGTAAGGATATGTAAGGGATATTGGGTTGCACTTCCAATTATTAATTTCATTATTTGTGATATCTAGACTATTATATGTGAATTGAGAATGATATTTAGTTCTTAATGAAAATCCACTGAGATTTCTTTTATTAGATAATTACATGGTTAGAGATATAGTACCAAAGAGGTGTGAAATGGATGAGTCCCCTAAGGGTGGCTATGAGCATGATCCCTAGAAAGAGGTTTCAGGGAAGGCATGCCAGCCACAATTTCTATAGAATCTAGGGCAATGTTTGGATGAGTAGTTCAAGGTGATATTAAAGTGGGTTATCTAGAGCATCGACCAAATTGATTAGGGAAAAGATCTGTCCATGCATATCTGACACAAGAGTGTATACACTAGGTGCAGGGAAATACTTTCGATGCATAGAGAAAATTTATTCATGGGTCAGTGAGGTTTATAGATTTTATATGGTTTGAATATATTTTGATGAGATATGAGATCTATAAGGTGTAGTGATTCATGGATGGTTTATGATATACTATAAGGGTGTAGGTAAATATCTTTAGGTTGAACTCATTTTTAGATGTGGTTAACCAAACAATGATAACAGAGAAAAACTTAGTGGGTGGGAGCATATTCTGGACAGTGGTTTCAAGCAAGATAGGTAGTAGATATTTGGGTAGCCAGAAGCAGGCACATGTGGAGAACCAATAGTTTAGTCAGATCATAGGTTCAATTATGATACTATAGAGTGGGTTATCAGTGTTATGTTTCCAATTTGGGTGAGTAGGGATTGTCCGAGCTTGATTTAATTGACCATCGAAGGAGTGATGATCATGCGGCTTGATGGGACATGTAAAGTAGTTTTTTCTGATAACCTTGTAGTTAGTTGGAGATTTTGGATTGGGTTAGACACATACATATAAGGTAGGATAAAGATATCTTCCAGGTGATAGTAGGTGTGATATGATAAAGAGTGTCAGTCTAGGTAGTAGACACGATACCCAATAGTGGGGGTAGTGGAAAATAGTGAGTGTGGATTTATAGGGATGACAAGCATCCGGAATTCAGTCTTTGAGTTAGCTGCATGTAATTGATTTTACATATTAAGAGTTTTCCAGTGACTCATTTATAGTTATAGTTATGTTATTAGCATTTTGATTGTGGTTTTGGGTGACAAGTATTTTTTTATGATGTGCATATGTGATAAATGGATTGACAAGATGATGGTTGAGGTATAGGGACCAAAAATGATGTGTGATAACTATGGGATGATTGGGAATCAAGTTTTATGTGGGCATTGATTATGATATAGGGTGATAGTGGGCATCAATACAATACAAGATGATGAAACATGATGGTATAAATATGTGCATTCAAGGATAATAAATGAGTATGATATTGTCATTGTATCAGGTAGTTTGGTTGAAATGAGGCCGGGTAGGTGATTCCTATCATGGGGAGTTCACATAGAAGGGATCAATTTGTTGGATATTATGCTCATAGGACGTTGTATAGGTATGTCACCTGCATATGTTTTGGAGCTTATTACCCTATAATACGTAAGGGTAAACAACATGGTACTTAAGGGTTTCATTGTGATGTGGAATTCTACCATGTGTTAAGATACCCTATGATATATAAGGGTACGATACATAAATTTTACTGGTGATGGTCAGAAATGGTCACAATTCTGATACATAAGGAAACTCTGGATACCCAAGGGTTCTTGGGTAGTTAAATTTGAAAATGTAATAGGTATTTCTTGTGATATGTAAGGATTAAGTCCATGATATCTAAATGAAATATAAAATTTAAGGGTTAAAAAATGGTAAAGTATGAGATGTGTAAAGGTTTATGGGTGACACATATGGGTCAGAAAATGGGAAAGGAAATATAAAAGGGTCAGTTTAGTCTACACATAAGAGTTTATGGGATTTTATAGAGTTTGAAAAAAATGAGTGTGATGGAATTTTCAATATTTTTTCTAAAAATGATTAATTAATTTATTTAATTAAGTATAAAAGGGGAACTTAGAGAATTTTAACTAGAAAATAATGGGTAAACCCTAGATTTATCTCTCTTATTATTCTCTTCACCCCCAAGTGAGGGATCTTCATAAAATCATATATGTTCTGAAGGTTCCAAGTATAATGGAAGCACTTATCAGGGATAATCCCAACTCAAATATTATCAAATTCAATGAGTAATTATAAATGTATGTAATAATAAACATCACAAAAAAATATTTTATTCAATGAAAATTTATAAAGATCAACAGAACCAAGAGATAATATCTTTCAAGTTAAATTTATAATTAATTTAAAATAAAAAATTACCTCTATCTTGAGAACTTTATTCAAAGAAGCGTTGATAATATAAATTCTGTTCAGGTTATACTATCATTTTTCTATGAGGATCTAAGGAAAAAAATTCCTTTAGAAATAATATATATGTGATCCTATGATCTTGAAGTGTCATTGATGTTACTTTGAGTCCTATCATGGTGGTACCAATCGTCATGCATCACTCACCTTTGATCAGACAAAAGACCTCAGGTTTGATGGATTGATTATTGTTTTCTCATTTATGATAGAGAGGATGAAGGTGGAAGAGATTCTCTCAATCTTGAGAGAAAACCCTAGAGAATTATTTTTGAAGAGAATTATCTATATAGGAAATTGTTGTGCACATATAACCCGAGGAAATGATATAATCAGGTATTTATAGTGCTAGGTTAAAGAATAAATTATTTCATATATTCCCTTAACATTATCTTAATCCTTAGTGAACCCCATGTCTAATTATAATAATACTATTATTGTTATTTATTAATTTTTTTATAACTCCTAGATAAAATAAATATCATTTATTTAAATAAATTATTATTTATTTAAATTATGATTAATATATCATTTCAATAAGACCTATTAATATGGTCTAAATTTCCTCCTCCACATTTTCCAAACCTTGAATAATAAATATTATTCATTTGATAAATAAATAAATTTAATATTCACGGTCTTGAGAATAAATATTTATTTTAATATTTGAATCACATAAATAGTGACTGAATATATACACTTAATAAATATTGAATAAATATTATTCCTTGATCTAAATAATAATATTTATTCCAATAATCAAATTCTGATAGAATTGAATTGAGATCAGTAGAAACACTAATTGTGTGACCCTCTAGTCCACTTCCTTAATGACATTTGATGAGTTTTCCTAAAGTCCAATATCAACATCTAAAAACACCTAAAAGAACATATATATGAATAATTTAATGTCACAATGATGATAACCACATAAGAACACTCACTATATAATATAGTTCTTTTTCCATGATACCTCATCAAGCAGGTTATATACTTGTATTATCAACCTATATGCTTGATAAATATTTCTTTAAATTCTTTAAATGAACCTATAAATACACCATGCCCATGGAATTTAGTTTGACAATTCCATTTCAATCAAAGGGTTAAGATATACACTTCTATAAAGTTGTAAGAGAAAAATCCTTCCTTGACTAATTTATTAATAACATATCATTCATGACGCACCCAACACACCCAACTTAACCATGGATACTTGACTTCTTGATTTATCAAAATACATCCATATACATGAATCATGAAATAAATTAATAATAATAATACAATCTAAGTATCATTAAACATGATCATAGATAGTAATATCAAATGAAATCTAACATGTAAAATTGCTACTAGAGAATATGTCTTCATAATATCCCAGCATAGAGTTTTCCAAGTGTGAGCTTCATGAGATGAAGTCTCATACTTTTATGAGTATCCAACACCTGATAGTATACATCATTTATGTCCTATATATGACATCATATGACTATAGGACACATAGTTTAAGAATATCATCATAACAGAGAACTACTATAACCTTTTCAACGTGATAAATAATCCAAGACATTATAACATTAAAGTTACATATATGAACAATCAATATGTGATAAGGTATTTATTAATATTTAGGTTTATGAATATATGGGCAATCTAAAGTAAAAAGTAGTTGTTTATAGGGAAAAAATCTAATATAATCCCACTTTCACAAGATCCAACTGTTATTGTATGGTTATTTATAACATGTTAAACATGTTTTGACTGAGTGTGTATATAAGGAACCATCCTTAAAACATTAAAAAATCTTGAAATTTTAGACCATAATTAGATTTATTATATTTTAGGATCTTAATAGTTTATATTTTTAGAGAATTGTTTCGTAATTTTTATACAAAAAACCCATATATTACATAGTGGATGATTTTACCCAGTATCTATTTTTCCTATAGTATAAAATTTCTAAAATGAAAGATGTTTTATTTTCATGAAAAAACTTCATGAATTTTAACTTGGATTCTTATTTGTTCCTAATAATCCTTAAACCCAATGATTTTTTTTAAAATATGGTATAGAAACAAAAATCCTATTAAGATATATAAAAAAATCGAAGTAAAATTTATCACATAAGAAAGTTTTACTTTAACATAATAAACTTTAAGCCCAAGTAATCATTTTCTTACACATGAAATTTTATTTACAAACCAAAGTTTCTCATAAAACACATTATAATAAAACATAAAGGAAATATAAAAATAATGAGGGTTTATTAAAAGAATATGAGAACCCATTAAAATATTTTCTTGAAAACACACCCTTGTTACCTTAAAGTAAAACCATTAATTTGAACAAAAAACATTAACTTAACTTATAAAATCAAAATATTTCTATGAAAAATAATTATAAAGAATATAAAAGTCTTGTAAGTGCCTTGGGAAAAAAATCTTCATAGATCCATTTTAAAAACCCTTATGAATGGAATAACTTACTCAATTAATTCCAACATAATTCTATGGAGAAAATTGTAACGACCCAATCTTTTTGAGTATTATATTAACTTACTCTTAATTATTTAATAAGACGTTAATGGTTAATGCAGAAAGGGGAGTTGATGGCTTCATCCAGTAGACTCAACCCTTACGAAGCCCACTTATCAGAGCTTGGGAAGGAGGTAGCATCTGTGGGCTTCGCTTTGGACCAAGCCCAAGCCGAGCTCCAGCGTGTCAAGCTTGAACGAAAACGCTTGCAGGAGAAGTTCAAGTTAGTGGATATTGCTACTAGGGCAATGTTATCTGAGACTCCCTCAGATTCTCTCACCATAGCACACCTTACACTTAGGTCTTATGCCAGTGTTATAAGGGGCTATGTGATGAGACCCTAATTTCCTTGTGTAATCCTTTCGGGTGATTAAATTGAGATTTCTTCCTTTAGTGATGTTTGTGAAATTTCAAATGTCTAGATAATTTTAGAATGTATTTTATTGATGAATTTTGAAAAAGGGATATTTTGAAATATTTATGTAAACCCTAAATAACTAATGATGTGTAATGATTTTCAAAAAATGGTCTTCTACAAAAGTGTTCATTAAGGAATTTGGAGTCTAATAAGATCAACTTAATTTTTGATGAATAGTAAATTATGAATAGTGATTTTATGCTTAGGATTAGTAATGTGACCAAATGGATTAGTAATTTTCACTCAAAGAAAGTTTAAATATAATTTAGACACCTTGATTAAGTAATGTGATTCAATAAAATGGTTAAATAACGGTTTCATAAATTATTATTCAAGTATTAGTTTTTTTCGGATGAATAGTGTTTTTTAATTAAAAATTTAATTAAAAATAATTATAAAATTATTTTTATAAAAAGGACTTTATTTTTGAACTCAGAGCATCGATATTATGTTAAGGTAATTTTTGGGGATTTTTCTGAAAATAGTGAATTTTCGATGAATAGTGTTTTTATTTAAAAATTAAATTAAAAATATTTAGAAAATTATTTTTATAAAATGGATTTCATTTTTGAAATCAGAGCATTGATATTTGGTTAAGGTGAAATTTTGGGGTTATTCTGAGAAAGTTGAATTTTCAGTGAATAGTAAAAAATACAGTTTTAGGGTTTCGGTATGTTTAATGACATCATAACGGTGTCATGATGATGTCATGAGATATTTTGAGGGTTGGCCGGCCAAGGGTGATGAATTATTTTTTTGGGGGCTCCATGTGGCCTAACTCCATGATAAATGCCAAGGGAGAGCACATGGGTTTGAGAAAAGCACATGTGAGGTGTCCCTTGGCCATTAATGCTTTGTCCCCTCACTTTCCCTATAAATACCCACCCTTTCCTCCCTTAGTTTTCACTCCCAACTCTCCCCCAACGATGTTCTGGTCTTCTTACCTTCCAAAGAGTCCTCCCAAGGTGCCCCCAAGCCCTCAAGGTCCAATCCTTTGAGTTTCATGAGTCACATTTTAAGGTAAGGGATCCGACCCCTCTCTTTCTTTTCAAGTAATCTCTTTTATGTCATTTATTTTATACTCCATGTTCTTATGTTGGAGGATGTTCTTTTATATTCATCCTACTGCCTATTTCATGTTCATATGATGAGAGACCCCCCCTTGCTCTCATCAATTCGTTTTAAGAATGTTTAAGTGACGCCGTTAGGCTGCCGAATTTTTAAGGGATTCTTTCACCCTTCTCATTTTTCAAGTTCGATTTTCATGTCAAGTCTTTCAAGTTCCTTTTTATTATGTTGGGGTATGATCTATATATCTATCATACTGATCTCTTATGATCATATGATGAGGGACCCTTTTTGATCTTGTCAAATCATTTTCTTTTGAAGTTAAGTGATGCCGTAAAGCTGCCGAATTTTCATAAGAGAAATCTAAACTTTTTTCCTTCCATGTTTTTCATTTCAAATGGTATGTCCCTAAAATTTCATTACGATGTCCATATGTCCTTCTTATTCTTTCACCCTACTGTTTTATGGGTCATTTATGAGTGGGTGACCCTGTCCCCTCTCATTTCAATGTTTTCTAAAACCCCGAAACTTAGCCGTTATGCTGCAGAATTTTCCCCTCAAAATGCCTCTCTCTTTTCTCAAAAATTATTTTATGTTATAAAGTGAATACTCAAAGCTCTTATTTCTAAAAGGGTATTCACATATATGTCAAAATGTTCCATTTTTAAATTCTGGGATTTACATACATGAGACCCGCTTTCCCTTTCCGTGGGTTTAAAGTGACGTAAAGATCATGTCTTTAAAGCAGTTTTTAAAACGTTATGATTATGAAATGAAACCCATTTATTTTATGCTATGTGGGTTATTTATGAAATGTTTGATGATGATATATGTGGCTCACATGATAATAAAGGCAAATTTAAGGGTGCGCCCTGATAGCGCTCCAATGCATTGGGTAATGATGTAACCACTAGAGATTACAATTTTCACGATACCTTGGTGAATAACCTTGGTAATTTTCAAATGACACCTTGGGGATGGACCTTGGTGATATGTTCATGATTGTCTATGTTAAATGATGTAGCCACATCTTCAAGTTATGAAAAATGTTATTTTTATTATGAAATGCCTCATGATTTCTTTCTCATGCCTTAAAGTTCTTTTCATGTCCTTATTGAAGTATCTCAAATTCACATGTAAAACGTTCCTCTTGTTTCCCTTACTGGGCCTTCTGCTCACCCTTTCTTTTGATGTATGTCCCCAGGTTATGAGATGCAGTAATGAACCTAGAATGAACTTAAGGAGACGCCTTTCAAGTGTTTAAGAAGATTGTTTTATGTTGTTTTCATGTATTATGTTCCTGGTTTCCAAGACACTAGACCTTAAAGATCCTCAGTTTTGTGTAATGTATTGAAAGTTTATGTTATAAAATGGCGGGATGCCATAGTTGGTATCAAAGGATGGTTTAGTTATTTGTGGAAATTAGGATATAAAAACTTTAGGAAGAACCCTATAGAAAAGTTTAAATATAGGAAAACTTCCTGGTATTTTGGTAAGTATTGAGTAAGTGGTCTATCAAACAAATACATCCCTGTCTGGATACGAGCAGGTAGAGGCGGATCTGGCACAGATGTACATAGGGGTAAAACCCGAAAACACCGCTTTGAGCTAGACTCGAACGGGAATTGGTGCACGATAACGGGCCTTGCTGCACTCTTGGTTACGACACTCCCGGGGGATATGTTTGGTTAATCACATGCTTTTTATGAATCATTATGAAGGAATTATAGAGAACTATAATTGTCTAAGCACGAAGTCTTAGTTAAAAGATTCATAAATGAAATAAGTTTCTCACTAAGGTTTTATTCTTTTAGAAAATGGCGGGCAATAGGAGAAACCGTGCCGATGGTGACTGCAATGCACCATGTGCTGACGGCCCTCCGATGGAAGCCGGAATGGAAACATTCATGCGAATGATGAACCAACTGACTCAAGTTATGAGTAATAACTTGAATCAAGCTGAGAGGCCGTTCTCACCATGAAGGGAACAACTTTCTGTTGAGTCCTTCATGCGTCAACGACCGCCAACATTCAGTGGATCTACTGACCCATTGGTTGCAGAACAATGGATAAGCTCCATTGAAAAGATCTTTTCTGTACTTCATTGTTCGGAACAAGAAAAAGTCACCCTTGCTGTTTACCGCCTAGAGGGAGAAGCTGATCAGTGGTGGTCACTGATCAAAAACACGAAGCCACGAGGAGAGATGGAAGCTATGGAGTGGGAAGAATTTCAGGGGATTTTCTTTAACAAGTATTTCCCTCGTTCCATGAGAACGAAAATGGAGAAAGACTTTCTCGAGCTGAAGCAGAAGGAGAACGAATCTGTCGGAAGCTATGAGATGAAATTCACAAGGCTTTCCCTTTATACCTCAAGCTTTGTCATGGACCCTAATGGGAAGGTTGATAGATTCTTTGGCGGACTACGACCACATCTACGGAAGAATCTAGCCAACAGGGACTACGATAGCTATGAAGAAATAGTTCGAAGTGCTATGAAAGTTGAACTAGAGTTTGGGGAGACACAGTGGTCTCACAAATCTAATGAGAAGAAGAGAACTCTAGAACCAAGCCTGGGAAGAAGTTTTGATCAGGAAAGAGGTGGAAAGCATATGCAACATTCCACATGCAATAAATGTGGGAAGAAGCATCCGGGGAACTGCTTGATCGGAAGTGGAAAGTGCTATAGGTGTGGAAAAGAAGGCCATATTTCTTGGAATTGTCGTGGTGATGTGAAGCCTCAACTTCCCAACACTAACGACAGAGGAAAGATGGTTCTGGCCCTACCCGAAGTCACATGCTTCAAGTGTGGAAAGCTTGGGCACTTTTCTAATCAATGTCCAAATCCGAGGGCGGTGGAGGGGAATCACCATCAACCTCAGCAGAGGCCAAGGGAGCAAGGTCGTGCTTTCTCTATCACAAAAACTGAAGTTGAAGTTCCGAACGATGTGGTAGCAGGTAGTCTTGTTGTCCTCTCAAAACTAGCAAGTGCTTTATTTGATTCTGGTTCTACGCATTCCTTTATTTCTTCCAAGTTTTCAAAGAATATAGAATCAATCCCCGAATTGCTTGAGGTAGAGTTATCAGTCAAGACTCCAAGTGGGATTATCCATGCATCAACAGTGTTTAGAGACTCTAGTGTTTACTTTGGTGAGCACAATCTTATCTCAAATCTAGTAGTCATTCCCATGATGGAATTCGACGTTATACTAGGGATGGACTGGCTCTCAAAGTATAATGCTAAGATCAAATGCAGAAGTAAGGAAATCTCAGTAGTCTTGAATGAACGACCTACAGTTATCTTCCGAGAAGAGATATCCAGAACTGATCCCTATCTAGAAGCACCTCCTATAGCTTTCTTTATGGAGTTAATCGGTGATGAGGAAGAAGGGAAAGGGAGCATACAAATTGAAGATGTTCCGATTGTTCAGGAATACATGGATGTATTTCTTGAGGAGTTACCTGGACCTCCCCCAGAAAGAGAGGTAGAGTTCTCCATTGAACTCGTACCTGGGTCTCAACCGATATCAAAGACTCCGTATAGAATGGAAAATGTGGAGCTAGAAGAGTTAAAGAAACAACTCCAAGACTTGTTGGAGAAGGGGTTTATCCAACCGAGTGTGTCTCCTTGGGGAGCACCAGTTCTCTTTGTGAAGAAGAAGGATGGATCAATGCGGCTATGCATTGATTATAGAGAACTGAACGGGATTACAGTGAAGAACAGATATCCTCTTCCAAGAATTGATGATTTATTTGACCAACTTCGTGGGGCTCAATTCTTCTCTAAGATTGACCTTCGATCTGGTTATCATCAACTGAGGGTGAAGAAGGAAGATATTCCAAAGACTGCCTTCCGATCAAGATATGGGCATTATGAGTTTACTGTTATGCCCTTTGGCTTGACTAATGCTCCTTCTATTTTCATGGATTTGATGAATAGAGTCTTTAAGGACTACCTTGATAACTTTGTGGTAGTTTTTATTGATGATATTTTGATATATTAAAAAAGTAGTGAGGAGCATGAAGATCATCTGAGGGTTATTTTGAAAACTCTACGGAAGGAGAGGCTCTTTGGGAAGTTCAGCAAGTGTGAGTTTTGGTTACAACAAGTGGCTTTCTTGGGGCACATCGTAACCAATGAAGGAATCTCGGTTGACCCTGCAAAGACAATGGTTGTGGAGGAGTGGCCTCAACCCACAACAGTAACTGAGATTCGTAGTTTCCTTGGTTTAGCGGGATATTATAGGAGGTTTGTGAAAAACTTTTCACGACTTTCTAATCCACTAACCAAGTTGACTCGAAAAGGGGTTAAGTTCATCTGGACAAAGGAATGCGAGGAAAGTTTCCAAGAGCTGAAGAAGATATTGGTTACTGCACCTGTATTAACACTACCCTCTATCGGAGAAGGATTCGTTATTTTTAGCGATGCATCTCTGAAAGGGCTTGGGTGCGTCCTCATGAAAAATGACAAAGTAATTGCTTATGCATCTCGACAGTTGAATATTCATGAGCAGAATTATCCTACGCATGATCTAGAGCTAGCGGTAGTTGTTTTTTCTCTAAAGATATGGAGGCACTATCTTTATGGGGAGAAATGTGATATATACACTGACCACCAAATTCTAAAGTATATTTTCACACAGAAAGAATTGAACATGAGACAAAGGAGATGGTTGGAGCTTATTAAAGACTATGATTGTTCAATTCATTATCACCCTGGAAGAGCAAACAAAGTCGTAGATGCGTTAATCATGAAAGATCCTGCTGTTTTGGCAACAATGAGGATCCTGGGAGATCCCTTGATTAAAGATCTAGTAAAACTGGACATGGGAATTATAAGGAAAGGGACATCATCAACCCTATTCCAAATGATTTCTCAACCTTCATTACTAGAGAAGATCAAGAAGGCTCAAAAAGAGGATCCTTTGCTGCAGGAGAAGTTCGAGGCTGTAAAGGATGGGAAGTTCCCTGATTTCAATATTGATCAAGAAGGTGTATTGAAATTTCGTACAAGACTATGTGTTCCATCTATTCCGGAGATAAAGAAAGAACTAATGGATGAAGCTCATAGCTCTACTTTCTCTATACATCCGGGAAGCACTAAGATGTATAGAGACCTTCGTGATCATTATTGGTGGGATAACATGAAGAGGGAGATTGCCGATTACACTACAAGGTGCCTGGTGTGTCAGCAAGTAAAGGCAGAAAGACAACTTCCTAAGGGGGTATTACAACCGCTACCCATACCAGTATGGAAGTGGGATAATATCACCATGGACTTTGTAACTGGTCTCCCAAAAACATCCAAAGGAAACAATGCGATATGGGTTATTGTGGACCGTCTCACCAAGACAGCCCATTTTATCTCTATTCGGGAAGATTTCTCTCTGGATCAGCTTGCCAAGATATACGTGAAGGAAGTGGTAAGGCTGTATGGGGTACCACTATCCATCGTATCTGATCGTGACCCAAGATTCACATCAAAATTCTGGAGAAGTCTTCAGCATGCTCTGAATACTGAATTGAATTTTAGTACGGCCTATCATCCTCAAACTGATGGCCAATCTGAAAGGACTATTCAGACACTCGAAGACATGTTGAGATTATGCTCAATGGAATTTAAAGGTGGATGGGATCAACACCTCCCATTAGTTGAGTTCTCCTATAACAACAGCTTCCATGCGAGTATTCAGATGGCACCCTATGAAGCTCTGTATGGAAAGCGGTGTAGAACTCCTACTTGTTGGGATGAAACTGGTGAGAGGAAGCTTCTTGGGCCTGATCTTGTGCAAGAAATGACAGAAAAAGTTCGTGCCATCCAACAACACATAAAAGCTGCTCAGAGTCGGCAGAAGAGCTATGCTGACAATCGACGAAGAGACTTGGAGTTTGGTGTTGGTGACAAAGTCTTCCTTCGTATTTATCCATGGAAGAGAGTCATGCGGTTTGGGAAGAAAGGGAAGCTCAGCCCTAGGTACATTGGCCCCTATGAAATCCTTGATCGCATAGGAGTAGTGGCCTATCGTCTAGCACTTCCACCGAACCTAGCTCAAGTTCACAATGTCTTCCATGTATCTCTCTTGAGGAAGTACATACCCGACCCTTCGCATGTACTGAACCCAGAGGTGGTACAACTTGAACATGACCTCTCTTATGAAGAGCAGCCAGTTGAGATCTTAGACCATAGAGACAAGGTTCTACGAAACAAGACTACCCACCTTGTGAAAGTGTTGTGGATGAATCATAAGTACGAAGAAGCGACTTGGGAGCCCGAGGAAACGATGAAGCAAAAGTACCCTCACCTTTTCGGCTAGGCCTCAAGTATAAATTTCGGGGACGAAATTTCTTAAGGGGGGAAGAATGTAACGACCCAATCTTTTTGAGTATTATATTAACTTACTCTTAATGATTTAATAAGACGTTAATGGTTAATGCAGAAAGGGGAGTTGATGGCTTCATCCAGTAGACTCAACCCTTGCGAAGCCCACTTATCAGAGCTTGGGAAGGAGGTAGCATCTGTGGGCTTCGCTTTGGACCAAGCCCAAGCTGAGCTCCAGCGTGTCAAGCTTGAACGAAAACGCTTGCAGGAGAAGTTCAAGTTAGTGGAGATTGCTACTGGGGCAATGTTATCTGAGACTCCCTCAGATTCTCTCACCATAGCACACCTTACACTTAGGTCTTATGCCAGTGTTATAAGGGGCTATGTGATGAGACCCTAGTTTCCTTGTGTAATCCTTTCGGGTGATTAAATTGAGATTTCTTCCTTTAGTGATGTTTGTGAAATTTCAAATGTCTAGATAATTTTAGAATGTATTTTATTGATGAATTTTGAAAAAGGGATATTTTGAAATATTTATGTAAACCCTAAATAACTAATGATGTGTAATGATTTTCAAAAAATGGTCTTCTACAAAAGTGTTCATTAAGAAATTTGGAGTCTAATAAGATCAACTTAATTTTTGATGAATAGTAAATTATGAATAGTGATTTTATGCTTAGGATTAGTAATGTGACCAAATGGATTAGTAATTTTCACTCAAAGAAAGTTTAAATATAATTTAGACACCTTGATTAAGTAATGTGATTCAATAAAATGGTTAAATAACGGTTTCATAAATTATTATTCAAGTATTAGTTTTTTTCGGATGAATAGTGTTTTTTAATTAAAAATTTAATTAAAAATAATTATAAAATTATTTTTATAAAAAGGACTTTATTTTTGAACTCAGAGCATCGATATTATGTTAAGGTAATTTTTGGGGATTTTTCTGAAAATAGTGAATTTTCGATGAATAGTGTTTTTATTTAAAAATTAAATTAAAAATATTTAGAAAATTATTTTTATAAAATGGATTTCATTTTTGAAATCAGAGCATTGATATTTGGTTAAGGTGAAACTTTGGGGTTATTCTGAGAAAGTTGAATTTTCAGTGAATAGTAAAAAATACAGTTTTAGGGTTTCGGTATGTTTAATGACATCATAACGGTGTCATGATGATGTCATGAGATCTTTTGAGGGTTGGCCGGCCAAGGGTGATGCATTATTGTTTTGGGGGCCCCATGTGGCCTAACTCCATGATAAATGCCAAGGGAGAGCACATGGGTTTGAGAAAAGCACATGTGAGGTGTCCCTTGGCCATTAATGCTTTGTCCCCTCACTTTCCCTATAAATACCCACCCTTTCCTCCCTTAGTTTTCACTCCCAACTCTCCCCCAACGAAGTTCTGGTCTTCTTACCTTCCAAAGAGTCCTCCCAAGGTGCCCCCAAGCCCTCAAGGTCCAATCCTTTGAGTTTCAAGAGTCACATTTTAAGGTAAGGGATCCGACCCCTCTCTTTCTTTTCAAGTAATCTCTTTTATGTCATTTATTTTATACTCCATGTTCTTATGTTGGAGTATGTTCTTTTATATTCATCATACTGCCTATTTCATGTTCATATGATGAGAGACCCCCCCTTGCTCTCATCAATTCTTTTTAAGAATGTTTAAGTGACGCCGTTATGCTGCCGAATTTTTAAGGGATTCTTTCACCCTTCTCATTTTTCAAGTTCAATTTTCATGTCAAGTCTTTCAAGTTCCTTTTTATTATGTTGGGGTATGATCTATATATATATCATACTGATCTCTTATGATCATTTGATGAGGGACCCTTTTTGATCTTGTCAAATCATTTTCTTTTGAAGTTAAGTGACGCCGTAAGGCTGCCGAATTTTCATAAGAGAAATCTAATCTTTTTTCCTTCCATGTTTTTCATTTCAAATGGTATGTCCCTAAAATTTCATTACCATGTCCATATGTCCTTCTTATTCTTTCACCCTACTGTTTTATGGGTCATTTATGAGTGGGTGACCCTGTCCCCTCTCATTTCAATGTTTTCTAAAACCCCGAAACTTAGCCGTTATGCTGCAGAATTTTCCCCTCAAAATGCCTCTCTCTTTTCTCAAAAATTATTTTATGTTATAAAGTGAATACTCAAAGCTCTTATTTCTACAAGGGTATTCACATATATGTCAAAATGTTCCATTTTAAATTCTTGGATTTACATACATGAGATCCGCTTTCCCTTTCCGTGGGTTTAAAGTGACATAAAGATCATGTCTTTAAAGCAGTTTTTAAAACGTTATGATTATGAAATGAAACCCATTTATTTTATGCTATGTGGGTTATTTATGAAATGTTTGATGATGATATATGTGGCTCACATGATAATAAAGGAAAATTTAAGGGTGCGCCCTGATAGCGCTCCAATGCATTGGGTAATGATGTAACCACTAGAGATTACAATTTTCACGATACCTTGGTGAATAACCTTGGTAATTTTCAAATGACACCTTGGGGATGGACCTTGGTGATATGTTCATGATTGTCTATGTTAAATGATGTATCCACATATTCAAGTTATGAAAAATGTTATTTTTATTATGAAATGCCTCATGATTTCTTTCTCATGCCTTAAAGTTCTTTTCATGTCCTTATTGAAGTATCTCAAGTTCACATGTAAAATGTTCCTCTTGTTTCCCTTACTGGGCCTTCTGCTCACCCTTTCTTTTGATGTATGTCCCCAGGTTATGAGATGCAGTAATGAACCTAGAATGAACTTAAGGAGACGCCTTTCAAGTGTTTAAGAAGATTGTTTTATGTTGTTTTCATGTATTATGTTCCTGGTTTCCAAGACACTAGACCTTAAAGATCCTCAGTTTTGTGTAATGTAATGAAAGTTTATGTTATAAAATGGCGGGATGACATAAAAATAGTTATTACCTAATTCTTTGGAGAGATATATTGGGATATCCCATCATATTAAAAATGTAAAAGGACCATAATACAAATTAAACACATAAAATCTTGAATTTCCATCATCAAACTCAAAAAAATATACTTTTGAACCCATAAGAAAAACATTTTTGATATTGATATATCCCTTTCCTTTAAAACCCAATTTTCAAAACCAAAATACCAAAAAAAGGTTATGGAGAGATTTTATATGAATAAAAAATGGAATATTTTAATGGAAGTCAAAAAAAAAAATATTGGATGTGGTAGCAGGAAATGTTGTTGATATTATATATTTTAAAATTGAACATTCATTTTTCCATTTTTAAATAAAGTTAAAACATCCTGTATAAAATACATAAAAATAATCATTTTAAAAAACATTTAAAGATAATAAAAATAGACATAATATTTACTTTATAATATATTTATGTCAATATAAATTCATACATAAAAGGATTTTAGGAATATGTATACAAAGGAAAAATATTTATAAATGAAATCTTTAAAACATTTTAAACGAGGTTTTAAGGTAAAGTGTCTGTTACCTCAAGTATGACTTGTCATGTATATTATTTATATTCATAAATATTGAAATTATGTTAATTATTTACTTTATTAGTAATATTTTTTAAGTTTATTAATCCTTTTATTTAACTTATTTCAATGCTAGACAAAATTACTCAATCGGCTAAGTTCACATTAAACTTTTTGAGAACATTCAGCTTATAGTTCAGAAATGAATTATGTAGGTTTATTATGGTAAATGGGGTCATTTTTTCATAATCTAAAAAATATTAATCATTATATAATTATCATTTTATACATTAAATAAAAATTTATAACCATACATGAAATGTGTACATGAAAAAAATATCACTTCGCTTTGTGGAGGTGCTAGTCCACATGTACGCATGAATGACATTATCATTTTTCAATGAATGGAAAGGTAAGATAATAGATAATATTTTATCTTTAAATAATGATAATTATTTTATTAATATTATATATATTAATTAAATACAACATAATAACCTTCCTTGTGAGGTGGTGATGAAAAATTAAACACATCGCTTTATGGAGGTGGTAATCCACACATACACACGAGCGATTCTTTATTTCCCATAGGATAAAAAAGAGATGAAAAAGGGTTATTCCATAATAATAATAACATTTATATGTATGGAATATACTTATATTATTATTTCATAATTTTTAAATAATATTTTAAAGAGGTATAATAAGAAATAAACTTAAAATAGGTCGATTAGGTCTTATACCTTCTCCTCAGATAAAATCTTTGTCTTACACCTTAATCCATCTTGGTTATGTATTTTAGTGAGAAGAGGATCTATAGATCTTGTGTAATTTTTTTTAAAGAGTTTTAGTTGGGTATTTTCTGAACTAGAGTGCTCAAAATGTGTGAGTAAGAGAGGAGGGGAGATTCCCTTTTACAAGTGATGGGAGGGGCTCCCTTGGAATTACTTAAAGTATTAAATGAATATAAATTAATTTTCATTTTTAAGTGGAAGAAATTAATATATTTAGAATCTAGTATGATTATGAGTCCAAATACTCTCATCCAATATAATTTATATAATATTAGGTGATGTTTTCACAAATATCATGTATTTTTAACACCTATTAACCCTTTTGATGATTATTGTGATATCAAAGTTTTTTACTCTATAGGAGTCAAGAAAGTTAATATAATAGGAAAATTTAACCATAAGTGAAAAATGGTTTATATTCTAGAACATATCATACTGAATTTTACAAGGATAATATTTTTATAAATTTTAAATCATTAAATAAAATATTATTTAACATTATATACCATTAAAATCATTTTGGGACTATTCACATAGTTTGACTTTAATGGCATCATGAAATTAATGAAATTAGAATATAATTTAAAAAAAAAATAAAATTGTACATTTATAAAAAAAATTCATGAAATGGAATAATTAATCCAAAATTTACTACTTTTAATGTTTTTAAAAATCATTTACTTTATTTTTCTATTACTTGAACAAGCATGTAGTCGATGTTGCATAAATATTTAAGTTAATCATTCCATTAATAAAAATTAAAGATAAATTAATATTATGAAAAAATAATTAATATTTAAAATTATCATTTAATATTGAACATGGATATTTTTTATCCCTCTCAAAAAATATTATAGATATTAAAATCAAGAGAAGAAAATTTTAAATTTATCCTTTACTTAAAATATTATAAATGTTATAATCAAAGGAAAGTGGAAATAAATTAATTTTTTTCAAATATTGGATTTTTTATGTTAAAAAAAACTTATTCAATAAAATAAATACATGTTTTAGGGATATTTTAAATTTTTATCACATTGTCTTAATCTTGTATTGCTCATTTTACCATTACCGAGGTGACAAATATTCATTTTGATTACTGTTCATAATGGAAAAAAATAAAAAGGACATATTTACCATATTTGAACCTATTGATTAAAAATATGAAATATATTTTTCAATATTCAATTTATATAATTTTAAGGAATAAACTTTAATATAATTGTGTAAATTTCACTGAAAAAGAGTTTTTAGAAAAATATGTTTCAAACCTAAAAATGAACATATACAAAAATCAAGTATAATGAAAATTAATGTATAATTAATTGGATTATATCTAATTAAATTAGACCTAATTTAATATAATATTTAATTAAAAACATAATTTGGTTTTTCAATAGATTTATTTAATGAAAATAAATGATAGTTTTACAAAATTCAGCATTTTCACTATTCACTAAAGAATCAACCTTTTCAAAAAATATCAAACTTTCATCTTATGATAATTTTGATATGATGTTTTATAAAATTATATCATTTTTATAAAATAAAATTTATAAAATAGGTATAAATTAATTACAATATACCCTAACAAATAAAATAAAATAAATAAAATCCATTTTTGAAGAAAAAATATTTTTGAAGCATAGAATGGCTTCACTAAAAACTGAGTGCTTCTTTACTAATAATTAATTAATAAATTTTTATTGGGTAGAAATTTTATATATATTTAAAAATATAAAAAACTTATATTTATACCCCCAATTCAATTGATAGTTCATACTTGTCATATTTAAATAATAATATTCTCTAGTCATTAAAGCTTGGTGTTGCATGTTGTGTACGCTATTGAGCATAATGTTCTTTTTTAAAATATTAGGGTATTAAATTATATCTCTTATAAAGAAATTTAATCCTCATAATTTTATCTCATTATCAATAAAATGGTTTTAAAACATTAAAAAAAATCAATTCCAAGGAGTGGAAGATAAAACATATTATCATGAAAGGAAAATCCTTTCCCTCCAAATAAAAATTTTCATTTTCAGAATAAACCACTTTGTGGAGAAGTGGGAACCCCACAATCAAATTCAGACATAAAAAAATTGGATAAAAGGTAGATTACAAAGTTAACAGTAGATTTCAAAACAACAATGACAATAAAGGGAAACAACTAGCGTGCAGTCACCTCGAGCCCACCGCCAGAACAAATCATCAAACTGTGAACCACCATTAAAGATTTAAAATTCAAAATTAAACTTTCAAACAGTTCAAAATTGAAAAACCTCGAAAAGCACAACATCTTGAACCGCATGAGTAGCAAGACCATCGAGCTGAACCAGAGCGACCCTCTCACCAACGTTTCCAGAAAGTTTCCGGCACAAACGACGACCGTCATTAGGACCTTCGTCATTACCAAAGAAGAGATGAAATCATCTTGCACAGAAGAAAAAAAAAAGTCATACCAACACCAAAGGACCTTATAAAGGGAGAAGACCACCACAGACATGCCTCTTGGAACACCCACTGCTCACACGAACACATCCCAAAACCTCCAATGGATCCCTCCCACCCAACCGACCTGGAAAGGGGAAAATGAACCCGGAAGCCAGAGCAGCGTGCAAGTAGAAAGGACCTCCACAACAAGACACGAAGAACCCAACACCATCAATCCCACATAAAAAAACATCATACTTTTAATTTTTTTGAAAATACCTTTGTTGAAAACCCACATATTAAAAATAGTAATAATAAGACATAATTTTTGAGAATAGGGAAATATAAAATATAAAGGTCACCTATAATAACACATATATATTTTTCCAAATAGGATAAGATTAGTGTGTAGTGAAAATATATATTTGGAGGAGAAAATTACAGTCCCAATAACGATGGAGAGTGATATAGAATTCGATCATGAGAAATTAAATAACCATAGAACCATAAATCAGTAGGGGATAAATAGGGCCATAAATTCATCATAAATAAAGTTAAATGGATAATAATTTTTATTTCAAGATCCTTTTTCTAGGGTTAAAGGATTATTTTACTAATAATATAGAGAACATGATAAAATATACTTATTTGATTTCTTTTCATTAATAAGCACAATTTCTTCCTTTGGTTATTCTTCAATCAATTGTTTTACTTTTATATAATCTCTTAATCCAAGAAATGAATATTCAAAATGAAATTTTCATCCTTAAATCACTAAAATAAACTTCTAATAGATCATAAGATCCATATAAAGATAACCATTTATTCCTCACATCTTTAGACATTAAAAAAAACAAAATGGTTTGCACATGGTGAGATAATATCAAATATGAATAAAACTTTATATAAATAATTATTAAATTAATCTACAATTACTTAATAATAAAACCCAAAGTGAAAATTAAACAATTACATAAATATATAACATTAAATATCTTCATAATATTATTTACCAAGCTTGAAACCCAAATATTACAATGAATTGATAACATATTCTTCCATGATCAACTTAAAAATTATTTATAAATAACTTATAAATCTATATAGAAAATATTTATATTTCTTAATCATATAATCAATAAAATTTTATATCTTTTCTATAAATAACATAAATCAACATAAAGGAACAATAAAATAATATATTCTTCTAAAATACAATTCAACCTTTATTCCTTACATAAAATCTCATATTTTCCAAAAATATTTCCATTTTACCTTAATCATATAATGTTCTCAATATGGTAAAATTATTCAAAAATAAGTTTTACCACTTAGACAATAAACCACGTCTCAATCCCACAGTTATCTATATGATAAATCATATGTTCCCAAAATGTAATAACTCTTTTATCCCAATTAACCATAATTACCTCAACACTAGAGATCCTATTAACTCTAATTATTATCAATACCTTTCAAATTATATCCAAAAAATATAAAATCATTCATCCTCAAATAACCTTTTCACTATAATACAAGTTAAAAATAATAGTTACATATACCTAAAAAATTTATGAAAACTAAATAAATGTCTTCCAATGTAATCCCATCACATAAAACCTCAAAAGGTATTAATTCCTTTAAACTTATGATCATACTTAAATTTATTATCCATTAAATTAAATATCACTACATCATAACTCTTGGAACCCTATATGTAGACAATTTCAATCATTCAATGTTCTTCATAATCCCTTATCCAAGATTTTACCTATTATATCTTTATAATTCATTCATACAATAAAAAATATGAATTATATCATAACATTAATAAATATCAATATATTCATGTTTCCTACTTTAAACATAAATAACTCATACCTTTTAAATATAGATCACTATTCATTCCAATCCCAATTTCAAAGATGGATTCCCTATGATCTACCGATTCAATTCCATATATTGTTAGAATGTATCAAAATATTTTAGAGTTCTTATTATTTCTTTATCCATGTATAATAATTACATCTTTATTGAATTAGATGTTGATCAAGATTGAAATTTGTAAACAAGCCTATGTTTTGAATATATAGCTTTGAGCCATAATATCAAAATTATTTCCCATAATACTATACGATATGGTTTGAAATGAATTTTTCAAATAAGTTTTTGTGTTTTTAAATATAAATAACTTCAAATAATATGATAAATCCATAAAATAATTGAAGGTTTCCCTCCATTGCATCTGATTAGAGGGTTCTAAATCCTTTTTCTGACTCATCCACTGCAAAAAATTGATAAATTTGCTTATGGAATTTTCAAAAATGGTTATGATAAGATAATATTCATTCCAAAACACGGCCTAATGAATACAAAGGTAATTAAATATGTCAAATTATAGAAGATGATTTTGCTACATTATAAAGTGTTTTTAGGTAAGTTGAATACTATAGAAGGGGTATAAATCAAAATATTTTTTAATTATTATTTCAAGTGAATCCTTTGGAAGAGAAAGTATGATTATTTTTGATTTCTATCCATACATTATGAATAATATATTTTACCTTAGAAAAATAATTTTTTGATTCAATAAACAATAATTTATTTAAGGAAATTATAGTGAATAAATAAATAAATTATGAAATTCTTATGTTAGGACACCCTTCCTTTAAATATATAACATCTTAGGATTAAACTAGTTTATCCATGGGAATCATTTAATTCTATAATATTATGTTTAAATCCTTCACAACGGTTTATATAAAACATGTGAATTAACACAATCATATCCCTCGAGAGTGTTTAGACAGGTGTACATTCTTAGGTTCACTTATCATACACAAGGTGACAATTGAGTTACTACACAATATACCCCTTTTAGAGTTATTACCCCTAAGAAAATTTGTTCCACAAAAACATCCACTTTCTAGTATCTAGACTTGGATGTAATTATTAGGAAACCCAACCAATATTTTCTTTACTAAAAAATAAGGAAATTATCTTATACATTGACTTATTTACCCATTATGGTATCTAAAAATCTAAAACTATCATCATTTGAATCATCCTAATTTATAATGTTATAAAAAACTTTCCTCTGAAACCAATTATAAGGAACCAAACTAAAAAATTATATAATCTTGAGTTTTAGACAATAATTCAATTTCTTACATTTCAAGTATCTTTACGGTTTATATTTTTAGAGAATTAGGTCATAAAGTTTACATAACAGACCCATATATTACAAAGTGGACACTTATACTAAGTTTCCATTTTCCCATAATATAAAACTTTTTAAATGATTTTTTTTATTTTCATGAAAAAAATTCATGAATTTAAACTTAAATTCTTCTTTGTTCATACCTATCATTAAAAATTATAATTTTTTTTGAAAACATGGGATGAGAATAAAAATATCAGTAAGAGATATAAAAAAAATTAAAAGAAACCAATTAGTCTATATCAAAACCATGATATTATATAATAGTATTTTCCTTTAATATAATAAACTTTGACCTCAAATAGTAATTTAATTAAACATAAAATAAAATTTACTACGTATAGTTTTTTATATAACAATTTATAAGAAAACATAAAGGAAATATCAAAATCATAATGTTTTCTTAAAAAACATGAGAAACCATGACATGTTTTTCTTTAAAACAAACCTTTTTACCCTTAAAGTCTTAATTATTACTTCAAACAAAATGCCCTTATCTTACCTTATGAAATCAAAATATTTACATGAAAACTCATTATCAAGGATATAAGAGTCATATAGGTGACTCAATACATCATCTTTATAGAACCCTTATAAGAACCCTTATAAATAGAATTACAAAGTCAATTAATTCCAATATAAATTTTTGGAGAACATAATCATTAACCAATGAAATTAGAGAGAAATATTTGGAACAATAATTTTCATAAACAATTTAAAAGGAATATAAAATAAATTAATCACATAAAATATTTTATTTACATAATTAAAATCATAAAAATATACTTTTTTGCACTCATAAGAAAAAAACTTCGGGTATTGATATATTCTGTTCCTTTAAAACCCAATAATAAAAACTTAATTACCCATAACAAAGGGAAGTGGGGTTTTTCTTTTAATAAAACATAAAATATTATAAATTAATCCAAACATAAAATAATGGTTGCAGAGTTAGTAAAATCTATTTCCATCATATATGTTAAAATATAACATTCCTTTTTTCCTTTTGTAAATAAAGTCAAAATGTCCCGTATAAAATATATAAAAAGATTCCTTTTGAAAACCTTTGAAAGAAATTATAAAAAACATAAAATTTAATGTATAATTTATTTATTTAAATATAAACGCATGAATAAAATAATTTTAATATTATTTACAAGGAGGAAAAAAATTTATAAATTAAATATTTAAATCATTTAAAATAAGGTTTTATCGTATAATGTCCCTTACCTTGTGTTATACTTGTCTATATGTTATTTATATTAATTAATAATAGAATTATGTTAATTATTTAGTTTATAATAAACTTTTTAAAGTATATTATTACTTTTATTTCACTTGGATCCATGTTATACAAAATTACTTGATCGATTAAGTTCACGTCAGACATTTAGAGAACATTCAGCTTATAAGTAAGAAATGACATGTGTAGGTTGACTATAGTTAATGGGATCACTATTAAATAATATCATGAATATAAATAATGAAATAATTATAATTTTTATACATTAAATGAAATTTTATATCCATCCATGAGAGTCTTACATGAAAAACAAATCACATTTCTTTGTAGAGGTGGTATTCCACACATACACACAAATGATGTTATCATTTTTTAATAGATGGAAAGGTGAGAAAATAAATGATTTAATTTTCTTTAAAAAATTATAATTATATAATTAATATTATAAATAGTAATTAAATCCATCATAAAAAAATCCTTGTAAGGTGGTGATGAAAAATTAAACACATCACTTTGTGGAAGTGGTAATCCACACATACGCATGAGTAATGTTTTCATTTCCCATAGGATGGAAAAGGAGATGAAAAATGGTTTTAATATAGTCATAATAAAATTTATTTATATAAAATATACTTATGTAATTATTTCAGAATGTTTAGATAATATTTGATGGTGTCATAAAAAGAAATAAACATAAAATAGGTTGGTTATGACTTATATATTCTCCCCGAACAACCTCTTTAGATTACACATTTATAGGTTTGGTATTTTTGTGAGGATATAAACTCTAAAACATGGGAATATATTTTTGGGATATATTTGTGTAGGTATTGAGTGAATTATAGTGATCAAAAGTTGTGAGCAATATAGGATAGAAGGTGACCTTTTATAAGCGATGGGAGGGGCACCCTTGGAATTACATAAAATATTAAATCAATATAAATTAATTTTCATGTTAAAGTGAAAAAAGTGATATATTTTGAATATAATATGAATATGATTCTAAATAATCTCATAAAATAAAATTTGGTTAATTTTAGGTGATTTTTTCTCTTTTATATCTTAGTTTTAACCACCCTTAACCCTTTTTATGATTATAGTGATATCAAAGTTTTGTACTTTATACGAGTCAAGATTATTACTATAAAAGGAAAATTAACATATAAGTTGACAATAGTTGATATTATATAACCTATTCCATTAAATTGTAAAATAAAATATTTTTATGAATTTCAAATCATTAAATAAAATATTATTTAACATAATATACCATTAAAGTCATTTTCAGAACTATTAACATAGTTTGACTTTAACAACATCAAGATAGTAATAAAATTAAAATATAAAATTTTAACAAATCACTGATATGTTATATTTATCCATTTTTTTTAAATTGAATAATTCATCAAAATTTTATTACATTTAATGTCTAAAAAAACAATTTACTAATTTTTCTATTACTTGAACAAGCACTGAGTCGACATTGTGTAAGTATTAAAGGTAATTATTCCATAACTAAAAATTAAGAATAAATTATAATTATAAATAAAATCATTATTATTTAAAATTAACATTTAAAACTAAACATAACTAGTTTTTATCCTTGTCGCACAATATTATTGATATTAAAATCAAGATGGTGATATTTTGAATTTATCATTTAATTAAAATAATATAAATGTTATATTCAAAGGAATGTGGCAAGAAATTTTTGAATCTTGGATGTTTATAGTAGAAAATAAATTATCAAATAAAATATATATAAGTTTTAGGGAGTTTTTAATGTCTTATCCCTTTGTTTTAATCTTTTTTACCCATTTTACCCTTACTGATGTGACAAATAATCACAATAGTTACTATTCATAATGACCAAAACTAAAAGAGAAATATTTACCAAATTTGAACCCCATTATTTCAAATATGGAATAAAATTTTCAAGATTAAATTTCTATAAGTTTTAAAAAATCAATTTTAATATAAATTCATAAAATGAAATGAAAAATATTATCCTGAAAAATACATTTTTAATCCTAAAAATGAACTTATGAAAAAATAAGGTATAATATTAATTATTATGTAATTAATTGGGTTATATATAATATAATTAGACTTATTTTAATTGAAATTTAAATTAAAAAATTAAATTTTATTTTAAATTACTTTATTTAATGAAAATAAATGATAATTTTACAAAAATCGGTAATTTTCACTATTCACTAAAAATCAATCTTTTTAGAAAAATCAAAAAAATTCACCTTAAGATAACTTTTATATGATGATTTTAAAAATTACATCCTTTTTTTGAAATAAAATTTCAAAAATTGGAATAAATTAATTATAATATTTACTTATAAAAATTAATAAAGAACATTTTTTAAGAAAGCATATTTTTGAAGCATATAATGACTGTACTAAAAATTGAGTGCTTATTTACTAATAATTAATCAATATTTGTTTGAGTAGGAACTTTATATATATATATATATATATATATATATATTTCATAATGTGGTTACTTCTATTAATACCCACCAATTCAACGATTAGGTTATAATGACCATATTTAAATAATAATATTTTGTGGTAGTTAATGACCAGTGTTGTGTATTGTGTATGATATTAAACATAGTGTTATTTTAAAAACTTGGTGTATTATAGTGGATATAGCTATTGGGCCTAAAATGTTTTAGTGGTTAGGGTTAGTCTTACAATATTCCTTTGTTGAAACTCTACTTACCATGAACTTACCAACTTGAGAAAATCCATCAAGTAGTAACATCCTTGAGTATCCGCCTTATTATTCCCTTTTCAAAAACCTGAATTCTTAGTTAATACTAAATCTAAATATTATAATAACAATGATAATACCCTTAATATTGGTATAAATCAAATTTTGGAATAGTTTATTACTAAACTACTTCTTAAGCTGTATCAGAAGCTACAACATACATGATAATTATAGATATTATAACCATAGGCTGTAACAAGTTTTATTCCATATTTATTTAGCCTTAAAATGATCAATATTAAAGGAATACCAGTGTTACATAACCCTAAAAAATTAGTATTCCTATTTCTCTATGAACTAGGTACTCATTATATATACTTTTCAAGTACTATCAGGCAGTTCTAACTAAAAGTCTATTGAAATTAATTAGAATATACTTCATATTTTCCCATTATGGTTTACATATAAGAAATATAAAAAAAACATAAATATAATGGTGTATGAGATATATTCTTAACACTTAATACTACAAAAATGGCCTTTAACAATGATAGAAATGACCTTTATCAGTGTTAGAAAAGCACTGACTATATGAGCGAGGTTAAAATCCATGGTTTTTTACCATTGCTGATAAAGGAACCATTTATCAGTGCTTTAATTTATCAATGCTAAAGTAACCATATATCAGTGGTTTTTTGAGAGATGATAAAATAGACATTTATCAATGCTTCTATGAGCACTGATAAAGTAGACCATTATAATATCTATAAACGAGATGATAAATATGGAATTTATCAGCACTAATAAAGGTCCATACTATAGTGTGTTATAACATCACACTACAACACCAAAACCACACCAAATATCAAAAATAAGTCCCAATACAAATTTTAAATGAAATAAAATTTATATCACAATCACAAGAAAAAAAAATATATTATGCACATTTCAAATATTGGTTCATACAATTACATAAATATAAATTATTACATACTTTCAAAAACATAAATTTTCCTTTATCTTTTAATCCTAACCTAACTCATGATATTGCTAAAAAAACCAGCACTTCTTGGGAAAAAGAATGCACCTATATAAGAAAACAATTCTTATGTTGGTAATAATATAAAGAAATAAATTAATAGAAAGTGTTAATTTTATTAAAATTAATGTTAATTTTAAATAAAAAGATGCATTTGGAGTCATACTGGTCACACCATGCATCAGATTGAGGTACGGTTTATTCCAACATGTCTTAAATGAATCGTGGGTTGTTTTCCAAAAGTATCAAAATAATCTGAATCTGTTTACTTAGTTTTGAGTATTCCAGTTGTATTTTTTTACTAAAATGTCATGTTATACCTGAAACACACACTTTTGACTCATTATGATCATATCGTGTATCAATTTGATGTTAAAAATATTTATACATATCAAAAATTTGTTATGAATCATTATACTAAATTACCATGAAAATTTGAGTTCATTTGATCAGTTTTCAATGAGTGGCACTTTTTGAACTAAAATGTCAATTTTAAACTAATAATGGACACTTTGAGTCATACTAGGAACACCATGTGTTAGATTTTGGTAAAGATGATTCCTACACATCCCAAATGACTTATGTATAGTTTTAATAAAGTATCAAAACAATATTAATGTGTTTTCTTGGTTTTAAGTATGTCACTTCTATTTTTTACTAAAATTTCATTTTAAAATTGAAACATGAACTTTGAATCATATTGATCACATTGTGTATCATATTGAGTTTCGACTAATTACTACACATCCCAAATGAATTATGAATCATTTTAATAAAGTATTTAAACAATTTCAATGTGTTTTCTCAGTTTTGTGTAGGTCAGTTGGTCTTTTTACTAAAATTGATGTCAATTTTAAAGAAAAATATGCACTTGGAGTCAGATCGGTCACACCATGTGTCTGATTGAGATGAGGTTGATTGATGCACATATCAAATCACTTATGGATCATTTTACTAAAGTATCAAAACAATCTAAATGTCTTTTTTTTGGTTTTGAGTAGGTCAGTTTATTTTTTTACTAAAATTGATGTCAATATTATATTAATATGCACTTAGAGTCATACCATTCACAGTGTGCATCAGATTGAGGTGCATATGATTTCTACACGTTCCAAATAACATTTGGATTGTTTTCCTAAAGTATAAAAAAAATATGCATATGTTTTCTCAGTTTTTAGTACGTCACTTTTATTTTTTACTAAAATGTCATTTTAAACTTGAAACACATACTTTGACTTATACATATCACATTATATATCAGTTTGACGTGAGACCAATTCCTACATTTTAAAAATTATTTATGAATTGATGCACTAAATTATAAATAAATTATGAGTGTGTTTTTTCGGTTTTCAATGAGTGAAACTTTTAAAGTCAAATGTTGATTTTAAACTGATAAAAAACAAATTGAGTCAGTTTTATTTTTTACTAAAATTAATATCAATTTAAAATAAAAAGAAGTACTTGGAGTCGTATCGGTCAATTTGTGTGTCAGATTGAGGTGCACCTAATTCCTACACATCTCAATGTCTCAAAAAAATCATAACTCTCAATGTTACCATGGTTTCCATTGACTTTCTTTATCTAACTACCAATAATGAATGAGAATCTTCGAAAAAACCACATAAACTCAAAAAAAAGAATCCACCTATATAAGAAAATAATTATTACGAGTAATTCTAAAAATAAATAAATTAAACATAAATATGAAACAATAAATTAATTCTATAGACAATTATTTTACTGTGAAAATACCATGATTATCTATGTGATTGAGAAGTGGAGGAACTTGAAGGAAAGTGATAAATGTCCACACTATAGAGGTGAAATTTTTTGAGGTTAATTCTATGGAAGTTTTAATGTAGAAAGGGATAAAATATGGACAGAGCACCCCAACTTGAAAAAATAATCCAAAGGTACAAGAAAACAATTATTATGTGAGTAATAATAAAAAGAAATAAATTAAACATAAACATAAAAAAATACATTAAATATATGGATAATGATTTTACTACGGAAATATAAATATTACCTTTGTGATTGAGAAGAGGAAGCATTGTTGATCTTCTCATAAAGGTAGTGGATGTAACTTGAAAGAAAATGATAAAATGCACCACTACAGGGTTGAAATGGTTTTAAGGAAGAAGAAGCATGAAAGTTAGACAGAGAACCCAAACTCGAACAAAATAACCCACATATATAATAAAACAATTATTATGTGATTAGTATTAAAAAGAAATGAATTAAACATATATTTAAAAAAATACCTTAATTCTATGGAAAATGATTTTACTAAACAAATATCAATATTACCTCTGTAATTAAGAAAATGAAACATCGTTTATCTTCTGGTAAAGGCAATGGAGATAACTTGAAATAAAGTGATAATTCAGCACTACAGGGCTAAAAAGGTTTTAAGGGAGAGGAATCCTGAATGTTAGATAGAGCACCCCAACTTGAACAAAATAATCCACCGGTATAAGAAAACAATAATTATATAAGTAATACTAAAAAGGAATAAATTAAACATAAATATGAAACTGTAAATTAATTCTATAGAAAATGATTTTGCAGTGAAAACATCAATATTAACTCTGTGATTGAGCAAAGGTAGCATCATTTCTCATCCTACAAAGACCGTGAAAGTAACTTGAAAGAAAGTGATAAATGTACCACTATAGGGGTGAAAATATTTTCATGGAGAAGAAGCATAAAAGTTGGATAGATTACCTCAACTTGAAGAAAAGAATACACCTATATAAGAAAAAAATTATTATGTGATTAATACTAAAAAGAAATAAATTAAATATAAATATGAAATAATAAATTAATTCTATGTACAATGACGTTACTATGAAAACATAAAGATTACCTCAATTATTAAGTAGAGGTATCATCATTTCTCTTCCTGTAAGGGAAGTTAAGGTAATTTGAAAGAAAGTGATAAATGCACTACTGTAGGGGTGAAAAGGTTTTAAGGGAGAAGAAGCATGAAATTTGGACATATCACACCAAATCAAACAAAAGAATATACCTTTATAAGAAAACAATTATTATATGAGTAATACTAAAAATAAATAAATTAAACATAAATATGAAACAATACATTAATTATATGGAAAATGATTTTTCTATGAAAACATCAATATTACCTATGTGATTGAGTAGAGAAAATGTTTTTTATCTTCCTGCAAAGGCATAAAACATGGACAAAAATATTCTAAAATAAATGAACTCTACAAGGAATAATAAAAATTAAATCAACATTTAATTATATAATTTTTTAGTAAAATAGAGAAAATATATCATAACATTACCTTTACATCTTTCCAAATGGTTTCCTTCATTATAGTTTGTTCTTCCATCATGCGTAGAAGACATTTTTTGTATGAGTATTCAAACATTTAATTTATATTATATTAATATATTAGAGAACATATAATATTATTAAAAAAACACTATATATTAAAAAACAATTTTAGCTTCTCATTGAACCCTATTTATTTTTTAAGGGTTTCAAGGATTTGGTAACTCTATTGAGAATCCAAATCCCTTATTTGTGGTCCCCTATAACATACAAGACATTATCTACATTGGGAATAACATGAACTAATTGTGATGTCCCAATGAAAGGGTCATCCTCGATTGAATTTTCATCTGACTCAACATTTTTTTATTCACTAGCAGGATAATCAACAAATTCTTTTTTTTGGATCATATACATAAAATAGTTTCAATGATTGTGATGAAATTATGAATGGATCTTCTTTTTCCCATTCCACACTGAAATTCACCTTCATAAAACCCATTTCATCAACTTTCACTCCATTGATATTGTCAACCCATTTTCAATAGAAAAGAGACACTTGAAATGTTATATAATACAATTCGTTTATCTTTTCTATAATACCAAAATATGACATATTTTCATAAATTGGATTTATATCCTTAGAACCAGATATGTTCATTGCTTCATCCACAAGAATAATACCACTATTTTTCATCATACTGAAGTCATCGTGTTCTTTTGTATGAACATATAACTATTGATTACAAAACCAGTTTAAGATATAACATTTAAATTTGGTCCTATGGATATCAATTGATGTAATTTGAAAATTTAATTTGGATTTTCATATAACTCCTTATAAATTTGATCTCTAAACCATCCTATAAACTATTGATTATGTGTATTTGATATCCATCCATCAGCCCCTGATGGATTCAAAATATCTAATAATTTCTTTGTGGGATTTAATGAATGGATCAACATCTTCACTATTATGTAATATGTAAAGATGTGATTTCTCCTGCTCTTTAAAGGTAATTGTAACAACATCTCTTACAGAAATCCCTTTGCCTATAAGGTGTTCACTGTTACAAGACTCTGGGAGATCGGTGCTTCAAACATCTAATAGGTAATCTGTATAGAATTCATTAACTTCTTCAATAATATATCATTTTTAAATACAACCTTCTGGCTAACTTTAATTCTTGAAATACCCTTTCAAAATATTCATATACGATTTAATGGGGGTATATCCATCTATAATGGAAATGACCACATAGTTGAACCTCTCTGACTAGGTGAACCATCAGGTGGACCATTATATTAAATAATGATGGTGACAAGAACATATCTAATTCACATAGTATGACTGCAATCTTCTTATTCATGATGGTCAACTTCTCTGGGTCTATAACTTTACTGCATATGGATTTGAAAAACAGGCAGAGTCTAGTTAATGTATGTCATACATTTTGAGGCAGAATGAAATGAAAAGAAACCTATATTAAATCTTGCATCAAAACATGGAATTTATATTATTTTAGTCCCCGTAACTTCAAATTAGTCATTGACACAAAATTATAAATATTTTATGAATAACCCTATGGAACTTTTACACTAGTAAGGAAAATTAAAAATTGGAAATTTTCTTATATGGATAGAGTGTAAGCTGTTGGAGGAAGAAAATTAAACCTTTTACCCTTCACCAGTGCCAACTCTTCCCTTATCCCAATTTCAATGAAGTCTAACCTAGCCTTGATTAAATATTTTATTTTTGTAGAAACATTTTTTAAGGTGCTAATAACACAATCAAATACATTTTTTTCTATATGCATGACATCAAGAAAATTTTTGAAATAAAAAAAATCCCAATATAGTAATTCAAAGAAAATTGATCTTTTATTCTAACTTTATTTTATAAGGTTTTTTGAAAATGTTTTATTGAAAAAAGTTTCAATATTTTTTACTTTTTTGTACAGTTGATTTCCCATTGTTGGAGATGGTGCTATACCTTGTTCTATATTTCCATAAACTTATATCGTCCCGGATCAGTATTTATGTCATCGAGGTAAAAATTTTTGATGTCCTAAAAAAATAGTCTTCAAGGAATGTTTCAACTGAACTAATTATGTTTGTTTTTTAAAAATGGTACACCCCAACATTCCTTTAATTCTATAGCCTGATAAATTTCTGTAAGCGAGTAATCCATTTATCATTTTGTAGAATATGGCCCTCAATGTGAATTCTTAAGTTCTATGAGCATCATAAATTGTAACACATATTTCCCACATCAATTTTAGATATTTTATCAATAGATACAAATAGACATAAATATCATTACTAGGTTTATTTGGTCTAGATATAAGCAGAGAAAACATAATGTATTTGCGCTTCATCCAAAACCATAGTGGAAAGTTATAATTTAGAAAAGGATGGGCTATGTACTATGAGTACTTCTCAATACACCAAAAGGATTTATTCCAAATTTAGATAACATAAGACAAAAGTTTCTTGGCTCATCTCCAAATTTAGGAAACTCATAATCAATTTTTTTCCACTGAGGAGAATATTTTGGATGACGTAGGTCACCATCTTTAATTCTTGTATCTGCACGCCATGTTAATTGTCTCATGGTTTCCTGACATCTATATAGTCTTCTAAAATGTACAATGATAGGAAATTACAATACATATTTCAATGGACTTAATTAATTTTTCTTGTATTGATCTGCGCCACACTTAGGGCATTTTATCAGCGATTCATGGTCCTTGCGAAATAATATTAAATCATTTAAACAAGCAAGTATTTTTTTAGAGATCATGGCCATTAAATGTAACATTATTTTATCATCATATATTCAGCATGGTAGTTCATTTTCTTGTGGTATCATATCTTTCAGAAGAATAAGTAGTTCTGTAAAGCTGGCGTCACTCAATCTGTTGCCAAATTTAAAATTATATAACTTCAATACAGCTAAAAATGTTGTGTATTTAGTACAAATGGTATACAATGGTTTCTTGGAATATCTATTTAACTTCTCAAACAAATTTGGACAATCATGAATGTCATCTTCAATTTCCATTTCCATTTCTTCCATGAGATCTCCATCATCTTTTACAAAGGTATTCATATCAAATGATTCATAAATCGTAGTATTTTCCCAATCGTTGTCCATATTATGTTTTTTCTCTGTTTTTAGTCCAACATTTATTACTTTGATCTATTCTGTGAAAAATCAAATGTTCTTCCAACTCTTCCAGACTAATTTTTCTTGAATAAAAACAATGTAAACATAGAAAGAGGATTTTTGAAGGGTCATATGTATACTCTCTTTCAAACTTGATGAACTCTTTAACTTCATATTCATATTTTTTGTCAAATGATTAGATTGAATCCATTTCTGGTTCATATCCATCCTATTATTTTCTTAAAAGATTAATTTTATACAATATATAAATAAATACACATAAGATAATCATTATCAAAAGTGAAAGTTATATAAAATTCTAATAATAGAAACTCAACATTTTATTGTGTCAAAGAATTTCAGTATGTTGAATTTAAGAAAATAAATACTCCACATAAAACATGTCTTAAATCCCATAAATAAATGAAAATTTAATATAGGAAATTAAAGAGTAATAAGAAAATAAAATATGATAAAAAATAATAGTAAACTCTCACTCAATCATTTAGATAAGTTGTTTCAGGGATGAAGGAATAACACTAATGATAAAAGAGATAGAACTATAATTCTTTTTGTTGAATTTTAGTGCATTTGGAAAGAAAGGAATGAATTAAATAAAGATAATATCATATCATGTGAAAAATTATAGAAGTTTTATAGACACTAACGCATTATATTATACATATAATAGAAGTTAATTTTTTTAATCCCTTATACATGATTATAAACCATGTAGAGAGAGCGAGGGTGACAAGGATGCCTATATAAGGCACATAGGGGATGCATCATATTTCTGATTAATCATGTTATTATTTATGTCTCTGATTTAATGATACCAGATAAGGATATAGATGGATATAATATTTTGAATCATCTCAAATAATATGATAATGAGAGGGAGATAAAGGTAGATAATAAAAGATATTTTTACTAAACTTTATAGGTGTAAACTAGAAGATGGATAATGTAATGACCCTAGCCTGAATTACCCAAACAACACCAGGTTAGATCATTTTATGAACTCTAACACACCTCAAAGTCACCAAAGGATGGTATAAAATTTGGGTGTAAAAAACCATAAATGGGAGGTGGTCCCCCCCAAATAGAAACAATTAGTACAATATTTCAAACAAAATTCTAGCATGACCCTTGGGGTCAATGGACATGCATACCCAAAATCATCATTACCCGATATAGGCATACCTGTTAGACAAACAAATATGGAAATAAATGATGAAATATCCACATAGACACACATACATGTCACTATAGTTTCAAAACTCACTTATAGTCTATAAGAAATATCAAGTTGATAAAAACATGATATTCAAACATAACGTGAACTAAAGGCACCAAAATGATTCAAAAAGTTAAGGCATAATGTGATAAAACCTTATTTGCTTAACTGAGGATGAACCCTTTGAATCTTATCCCAAAGAAAACTAAGGACTATAATTAATTATAAGAGGAACTAGATCATATGATACATATAACCAATAGAGGAACATACATCACTCCGCTAACATGGTTCCTAAAAAATAGCTTCTGAAGCTGCATGTCCACTAAGGTGTCCATAAAAGGTGTCAGCATATATATAATCACTAGGGAACCACCAATGTGTCTCAAATTCGTAGTCAATAAACAAGAATATATATGAGAATTTATACACATTTATATACATATATGAAAAATTTAATTATTAATAAGATATAAAATGTAGAAGAAAAACAAAAATGAATAAAGTGTCATATATAAACAATGGATCATACATCGGTAGTCAATACAAACAAGGAACCAAAAATCATTCCCTAAATAATGGATCACAAACAAATCGTAAACAACGGATCATAAAAAAATCATATAAGAAGAAATCAAAAACAAAAACAAAAAATACAAAAAGAAAATCACAAGGCCTACCTCACTAGTTTGAAGAAAATCTGAGACCCTCTTTACAAACCCTAACTGTAATCGAACACCGAATGTCGGATGAGATGTTTGAGAAACTGGAGGTAGTCGAGTGGTGTGATTTGACCTTTGATTCACTGAGGAGGAGCATTGGTAGTGGGTGGATTCCCTAGAAAGCTTCTAATATCATGATGGGTTCACAAATGGTTAGGATTTTTTAATTAGTTTGGGACACTTTTATCAGTTCTTACAAATAAATACTGATAAAGACCCCTTTTATCAATACTTATTACATAAGAACTAATAAAAAGACTCATTATCAGTGATTTTTTAGCTCTGATAAAGGTAAGTATTTATCACCGTTAAAAAAGTGCTGATTAAAATCAATCTTTATCAGTGCTAAACATATAGCACTGATAAAGAAGTTGTTATCAACACTTATTACTTAAGCTCTTATAAAGAATTTATAATTATAATTGAAAATAAAAAAATTATAAATAATTTATATATACCTAATAAATAAATATAAATATAAATATAAATATAGTAAATATATTCCTTTTTAAATATATTTATTATAATTTTATAATTAATTATTTATAATTATAGAAATATTTCTAAAAAATAATATTTTTATCATTATATATATTTATATAATTATACATATATATATATATATATATTTAATAAATATATATAAATATAGTAACTATATTCATTATTTAAGTAAATTTATAATAAATTTAATAATTATTTTAATATATATAATAATTTATTTATAATTATATAAATTATTTTTTAAAAAATATTTATTTATAATTATAAATATTTAATTTTATAAATATAGTAAATGTACCTTTATAAATATATTTATTTATAAATATTTCCTTACAAATATTTTTTAACATTATTAATGAATATCTAATTTAAAGTGCATGCATATATGTTAAAAATGAGTGAAATTGAATAAATTAAGAATAAGTACACTTTAAAAATATTGAAAAAATTGATAAGTTTCATCTGTGTGCATTGTATATAAAAATTAATTAATTATGTATATGTGAACTCAATATAACACAAATTTGATCTATGTTAAATTGAAAAATCGAACGACATTCAATTACATGTCAAGTACTATACAATTAGTCAATATTTTTTATTCCTATTAATTTTTAATTATAAACAATTATTCAATAAATATATGAATTTTTAATGTAAAGTGCGTAGATATTTTTTAATATATAAATCATATTTATATACATTAATATATATCTATATATTTAATATATACTTTTTAATAACATTAATAATCATAACTATCTAATTAATAAAATGTTTACTATTTGATATTGTATAATCAATTTATTCATTTTTACCAATAAGTATCTAATTAATAAAATTTGAAATATTTTTTTAATAAACTAATTTTTATTTATTTTTTATTTATTTATTTCATTTTATTTATTTGGACCTTTATCTGTGCTAAAAAAGCACTGATTAAAGGAAAATTTATTAGTGCTTAAAATAAAGCACTGATAAAGGATACCCTTTATCAATGCTAAAAATAAAGCACTGATAAAGGATAGCCTTTATTAGTGTTAAAAATAAAGCACTAATAAAGGTTCTCTTTATCAACGCTAAAAAAAATACTGATAAAAAGTTAAATTTATCCGCACCTTTGTTAGCGCTGATAAATATTTAATTTATCATCATTTTTTTCTAATGCTGATAAATACCATTACTATTAAACACAGGTTTTGTAGTAGTGACTTAAGATTCTTAAATTCTATTCATAATCTCATCCTATTCCCACACATGTTATTGTAAAGATATTTCATACCTTGTGACTTAGGTTGCAATTCATTTTGGAATTGTTCCATTCTTTATTTTTAATACATGGATAACATATATACTATAACTAGATTAAGTAACCCCATTGATCCAAATTTTTAGATATTGTTCCCTAAAACTGGGTTTCTATTTTAATTCATTCTTAGATAAATTTAGTTCTATAGTCCTAATAAGCTATTAAGACTAACAATCTATTTTCATATGTCATCAAAATATCTATCCTAGAAAACAATAGTTCTTTTACTAACCCTTTGAAGTCACATGTCACTCCCTCATTCCAAAATGCTATTTTATGATCACTATGATTTCTTCTATCCATAAATGGATCTATGTTTCTTTCCAATCTAGTTTGAATTAATTAACATCTCTAAACATTTTGTTCATGTCATATAGACATGATTTATAGGGTCCCCATTAAGAAAACTAACCTTGAAATGCAACAACCCAATA
Source organism: Viscum album (assembly GCA_963277665.1). Taxonomy (NCBI): domain Eukaryota; kingdom Viridiplantae; phylum Streptophyta; class Magnoliopsida; order Santalales; family Viscaceae; genus Viscum; species Viscum album. Next base: position 1,343,350,165 of record OY728148.1, on the reverse strand, counting down.
AAATGATCATAAAATCCTATTATGAAAAGTAGAATTCAAATGGATTTTAGCATAATGATTGAAGCATTAGTTTTACCATAGACCATGTTGTATATCTAATTTTAATAGCCAATCATGTATTTTTGGAACCAACTTGTACCATCTTTATACTATTTATATTGAATACTCACCTATAGTATCATGTTTATAAACTTCCAAAATATGATTCCCTTGAATTTTTGAAAATGGATTCCATTATGGAATATATATTATTAAATATTACCATGTTTATATTGATTAATTATTTATAATAGTCATTATTCATATTGAATAATATATCACTATTTTGGGTGAATATAAAAAAACATTTTGGTTTTTACTTTCCACACATCATGTGTCTCTTAGAATAACTCCTTTCACTAATTTAAGTTAAGTGTATGTTTCTATGCCAACTCATATGCATCAAGACCCTATAATTCATCATAGTCTTATCCATATACCACTATCTCAAAATGATATGTTCTTCCCTTTAAAATATAGCTAATTTGGACTAATAAGGTATGTTAATATTCTTAGTGGCTATTGGATAATTAAGCAACATGAATATTTTTGTTTATAGCTAAAACCAAATTTTATGAAATGGTTCTCATCAAACACTAGAAGCTGTATCTAATGGATTTATTATAATATTATAATTAAAACATTATCCATTAGTCAATGTAATTGGAACATAGTTTGTGATTATTATTTTTATTTATGAAACATTTATTGGAAGAAATTGTAATTATTTTCAATATATATAAGACATTTCATCGATATTCTTTTATTTCCATCATAACTTTGACGTATAAGGTAATGTGTGTTTTTTTATTTCCTTCAATCCAAAAAATAATGATAGATGAATAATTGGATATGATACACTTTAATATTCCAACATGTAGGATCCTTTTTCCATTTACTAAGTGTATTCATTTCATCACCAAACATTCCTAAAATATTTTATATGAATCACATGAAGTATATGAATTCACCTATTAGATACACCTTTATAATATTTTACGAAGCATTTCTGAAACATATCTATTAGATTTTTGGCATACCTTTATTTATAAAGGGTTCACTATCAAATATTGATAGAAAACTAGTTAGTATACCTTGTGTCTTATCAAAAAATATATTAGAACAACCTTATCAATATAAAATATTCAATTACTATAATTTTTAATAAAAAAATAATCATCCTTCCATAATGATGTATTCTAAGTCTTATATATATATATATTCATCTTTTATTACTGATTTATAATATCTATGATTCAAGAATTACTAAACTACTAGTTGATTACCAAAACAACATCTGCTGTAAATATGAAACAATATCTCATTGGGTATAATTAGACATTGATATAAATGTTTTGTTAATAATCAATACAAAAAAATTGTTTCACTTGAATATATAAGAAAATATTTAATTCATTCACTTTTTTATAGTAAACTTGGAATTACCCTACTTTAGCTCCTTAGAGAATACAACTTATTTATTATAATCTTTCTATAATTACATAGTCTCATTATTCAGACATATATGTACAAAACATATAATAAGTAAAACAAAATAATTAGATTAATGAATATACCCAAATTAGTATTTTTCTACTTCAATTCATTTCAATTCTTCTTCAAATGAAATTTCTTACTATATGAGAATCAAATAGAATCATGTTCCTTTACGTGAACCTTGATCCTTTTTCTCTTGTATGGGTATTTTGTAGATTCCTTATAATTATAATCATTTTTGAGGATTTTTTCATTTCACTTCCTCTTATTCACAATAATAAATGAAGTCTTTTTATACTTTATTTCCTCATTATCCTAGTGAATGAAATTAAGGAGATCTGGGATAGACTTCTCAATGTTGTTCATATTAAAATTTATAACTAATATAGAGAATCTTTTAGGGAGTTATGAAAGTATGATATCTATGTTTAATTATTTGGGTAGATTAAATACATGAATATTGTGTCTCTTAATGTATCCAATAGTCATGAATATATGAGGACCAACCTATGAAACCTTTCCAAGTTTTCTCTTAAAGAGACCCCTGTAAACATTGTATCTCTCTTTTCTATTCCTCTCCTAATAAAGATCACTGATATGGGTTTGCATACTATATGAGTCTATGGTTTTATATGAATTCTGAAGTTTATTAGTCATGGATGATAACATCAAACACTAGACATCTAGTGCATCATCCGTGTGTTTATTATAGACAAAGAGATCCTAATCACTCACCTACTTAGAAGGACCGATAATTGGGGACTCTAGAATGTAAAGCTCCCATTCATGGAGTAATACAATGTGAATGCACATGTACCATTCCTATAAGTTACTACCAATAAGAAAATTGTCTTTCTCTAGAATATATTGTATGGGTAATGTGATTGGTGATATTTTCATTTTATTATAACAATATAAAATCATATTATTACTACTTTACAAAATTACCATAATATGTGAGAAAAAATAATTTTTATTATATTATTAGTCTCCCACCACTTCATCATGTTAGATTGACCCTCACAATTGGACACATAATGTCCTAGCACATGAACATTCTAGTAGAAAGGATCCATATTTCTATTATGATAAACCATAAAAAGTCCATCAAAATTATAATATGGTTTTAGGTAGGTAGTCCTATAAAATTCTCTCTTGTATCTCCTTGATTCATTGAGTGGACTCCCCAATCCCGAAATCATAGAATATATTTCCTCAAAACTTACCTCCAAAAATTTATTGAATAGATAAAGGCTGTTAAATCTAATGAAAGTTTGGTTAAGTCAATACACCATATTTGTTTAGACTTCCCAAACTTAAAAGTGTCAATTGGTCTATCTTAACTTAGATAATTGAGGGCTTATTGAATTGATATTTACTTGAGGGGTTTTTTATTATACTTTAACATGTATTATTAATATTATATTGATTTTATGTAATTAATTAACCATGTTTTTATAGAATATATTTTTTCAAAATCCTTTAATTTTATTCCATCTGTTCATTCTTTTTATTTAATTAATTTATTTATGTGACCACGATAGAGAAACCATAAAATAAAATAAGTAATTATGCATATGAAAATATAAATATAAAACATAACCATGAACTTTAACTACTAGTTTGTTTATTTAGTGGATAATAAACATACCATTAACCATTGGAAAAAAAATTCCTTGATCCGTTCTTGGATCGAGTTGCAGCATTCCACCTTATCGTATGTATCATCTGGGTTGATTTCACCTTGGATATATCTTGAAATACTTCCACTTGTATGGGAGCTCTATCCTTATGCATTATTTACTCACATAAAGGTAAAGAGAAATAATTGAATGGTTATAGGGTATATATTAGAGAAACCACAGTCACTGAGGTCCTTACATAATAATATAAGGTGATAAAACACTTTCCATTATTTTATTTTAATATTAATTTCAAAAATCCATGCAAAAAATAAATTATAATAAATCTGACACATACATAGGCTATTGAGACTCATGATCATCCACATATGTAATAAATACAAATAATATAGACTATAATTCATTTCATTTGTTCTTAATTAAGTTTAAATTTTCTAAAATTTGTTAACTATCTTAGTTAATTAATTAATTGATTTTTTTAATATCGAACCAAACAGTACAGGATATTCCCATCCACTATATTTCTAAACAAAGTAAAAAAAATTAATTTTATTTAAATTAATTATATACATGACCTATACTCATTTGAACTACCCAACATGGTGATTATCATGCACTGTTCACTCACACGACATGTAGAACACATTTAATGTCACAAAATTACATGGTGTGTACTGTCAATAAATGACACATGGACATGTTAATTTAAATGATATGCAACATTTTTAATGAAAATTTAGTACATAGTGTGTAATTTCTACCATACATGGCATGATGTTTTGAATTTAACATGGAAATTAATTATGAATTTAATATTTTTAAACATTATAAGATGGCGTGTACTATAAATTAATGAAAAAAGACATGTGTTTATGAGTTTTAATAGTGTAATTAATTTTATTTACATGTAAATTACTTTATATTGTGTAAAAATTGATTGGTAATTATACTCCACATAAATGGGTATGCGACCACATGTGTATTAATTAATTACACATCGTTTATGTATTAATCATACATTTCATGTGTACTAATTATACACTGTGTGTGTATTAATTATATGTTAAGTATGTTGACCAGATGACCATTGTGTTGTGTGGATTACACAATGTGTATCCATAAAAATCATATGTATCCTTTGGATGGTATCTCCATGTATTCAACATATTTTCTTGTTTATTAGAAGGTAAACGAAGAATAAATCTAGAATTTTGGATTAAGGAAAAAATAAATACAAATTGAAAACTAACATCAAATGTGTAAATAATTCAGTTATTAATAAATCAATATAAAATCAAACATTTCCACTTTGAAACCTATTAATAATTGTTAAATATAATATTCATAGTCTTGTGAGTAAATGTTTATTTCAATATTCAAATCACATAAAATAGAGACTAAATATATGTGATCAATAATTCCTAAATAAGTGTTGTTCCTCAATCTAGAGAATAATATTTATTCTAATAATTAAATTCAAATATAATTAAATTGAGATCAATATAGATACTAGGTGTTCAACCCTCTTATCCTCTTCCTTAGTAGGATTAGGTGGGACTGCCTAAAGTCCAATATTAATGTCTAGCAACATATAAAGGAACCCATAGAATAAGATTTTAATTTCATAATGATGATGAGAAAATATGAATTATCACTATATAATATAAACCCTTTATCATTATATATCATCAAGTATGTTACATTCTAATTTTATCATCCTATATGTTTGATACATTTTTCTTTCACTTTCTAAAATGAACCCATTAGTATACCATGGCTATGTAATTTTTTTGACAATACTATTTCAATAAAAGTTACAAGATATCAAATTCCATAAATATGTAAGAGAAAAAAACTTCCTTTAATTAATTATTAATAACATATAATTTTTAAAACACCCAACACATCCAACATCTTTGTGAATATATTCCACCACAGTTTAAAGAAATACATCAAAGTACATGACACAAGATATGAATTAACAATAATATTAAAGTCTAAGGATCATTTCACATGTTCAAAGATAATAATATCCAAATAAATGTATCATGTGGAATCCTTATTTGTGGGTTTTCCTCATAATCTCCCATCATTGAGATTACTAATTTCTAACTTCATGAGATGAAGTCTCGTCACCTTACAAGTATCCAAAACTAGTTGGTCTGTATCATCTATGTCCCATCATAACATGTTTTACGACCATATGACATATAATTTAAGAATACCATCATAGAAATTTAAGGTTATTATCATAGTGGTGAACTTCTATGAACTTTTCTATGTGAAAAAAAATCTAAGATAATATCCCATTAAAGTTATGTATAAAAACAATAAATACATGATACAGTATTTATTAATATTCAAATATATGAATATACATGTAATATAAAGTATAAATTAGTTGGTTCTAGGGAACCAACTCCAATACACTCTTCACAATTTCTATTATAGGATGTAGTCATGGGTAAGGCTAGTCGTTACTAGGTTATTATTATTCGTTTCTCCCACTATATGCTTATTTTCTATATATTGTTACCAAAATATTTTTTTGTCAAATTATCTAATTTCATTCAATTAGAGGAAAACCAATCATAGTTTTTTGGTGAGTTGAGTCCTACCAACTTTAGGTAGTTTGTTCCTAGATATTTCTCATTATACATGTGTTTATGTGTCATGTGGCAATTGGGCTTGGGTAGGATGGTGTAAATGAATGGGAATCGAAAAAATAGTTTTTTTTGTTCATAAGAGATACCTAAGGGTAATCTAATGTGTAAAATGATAGATTTGTACTAATGTTTCATGGATTTATTGGTTATGTGGTTCTAGGTCGTGATGTACATGACACTATGGGTTTTTAGTGATATTTCATGGGATGTGATGGATGATACAATTTCTTGGGAACCCGATGGGTGTAACCCATCAGACTATGGGTGATGTTGATCACTAGGAAATAGTTGCGATAGAGGATAACTAATATAATGTATAGGGAATTAACCCTTACTATGGGTGGTGATGGAGGTTCACGAGTGTGATGTGGATAGTGTTGACCTTGACATGAGTGGTGATGAAGGTTAATCAGTTTATGGATATAGGGTGTTGGTTATGCCGATCACTATGGGGTGTGAGACTATAGGGGCCATGTAGACATAAGAAGATATCCATGGGGTGGTTTTGATAATCGGTTGATTTCCAGTCTTTTTCTCCCTCTCCTAGAGTTTTTTCTCTATCAGTGTTGGTTCTCCCTCTTCTCTCACGTCTCATTCTCTCTCTTATAGGGTTACTCCTTCAGAGATGGTTCTCCCTCTATTTCTTATGATATTTGGAGATTTCACATCTCCCTCACCCTCTTCGAGGTTTTCTCCTCCTTCAGCACTGGTTATCCCTCAAGATGATGTAGATATCCTTGGTTTCTTCCCCCCCCCGTGTCTCACTTTAGCCATGATGAAGTCACTCTGGTTCCTTTCTTTGCGACGATGATTATTCTACAAGGAGGTCCCGGGGTTCCTACAGATGCCTTCAAACACCCTTTCTATAGGTCTGACCTCTTGTTCCTCTATGCCTCTCAAGGTTAGTTATAGAGGAACCCCGGGACCTCTTCTCCCTCACCCGTGGTTCTAGGTGGTTTTGGGATTGTGCGGTTCAACAATCGATGGATCTCAAGTGAAACTGGTGGTATCTGATGGTCTGTAATGTCTGGTGCAATGGTACGATGGTGAAGACGATGTGGTAATGGATGAAAAAAGTGGAACTAGTGATGATGTTGAACGGAGATGGAAATAGTGGTACTCATTGATGAAGATGTGGGCGGTTCAAATCTTGATCTCATATGGTTTTACAAATGTTTTTGAAATTTTAAATGTGTAATGGGGCTCTTTTGTTTCTGGTTCCCGCTCATCCTCAAAGCGGAATTGTAAAATCCAATAAAAAATAATTTTCAATGATTTTGGGGAATAATGGGTTGTTGATCCACTTTCTTGAATTTTTTTCAATAAGTCAGTCAATATATGTTCATGAGTGATGATGAAGTGGTGATTCTTGGAGAATTATTATTGACTCATTTAATGGAATTAGATGTCATGCTTTAGAAATTCTCCTTATATATCTAATGAAGGTTGTGATTATCTTTAAATAAATACATGTCAAGTGTTGGTGGGTGTAGAAACACTATCTACAACATTTAATGGAAGATGGAAGGGCTTGGGAATTGAGCCTGAGGTGTTTGAGAAGGTCCAAAATGATATTTAGTTAAATTTTGTACCTATGTAAATGTAAATTGATAATTACATTACCTTGATAAAGGTAAAGTGATAATTAAATTACCTATATAAATGTGAGAAATACCTACATAAAGGTAAATTGGGATCAACGCAATGGTACTAAGAAACTCATGTAGCTACATAAAGGTAGGTCTCTACATACATAAGGGTAACCTGGACTATGTAAGGCCAAGTCAAACCTATATAAGGGTAATGTGGAATTTACAATACCTACATAAGGGATATAGACAACTCACGTAAAAGGTATAGGAATATTGATTAAAGGTACATTGATATTTACACAACCTACATAAGGGTGCATTCATAATTTCATAAAGGTACTCAGGATATATTTAGCATTATGTAAAGGTACTTAGAAATGCTTTATAAAGGCACTCTAGGATTCCTAAGGGTATCTAGATACCCATGTAAGTGTGAGTAATGATTTCAAATACCCATGTAAGGGTATGATATTTGTTACATAAAGGTATCCAACAACCTTTTTAAGGGTAACTGAGGCCACATAAGGGTAATCTAGTGACTACGTAAGGGTAACCATGAGTTTCCTCATCTCATGTAAGGGTATTCATGAGCTTCCATTACTCACATAAGGGTAAGTGGTGTAAGGGTATGAATTTGGTGCATGATCACCATGAAATATATTTGATCAATTTTATGAGATTGAGATAATGCTACTGTATATATCTCAATATTTCGTTCAAATGAGTTATCTGAAGATATATTGCTATGAGTGCTACCTATGTGTACTAATGCCAGTGATACCACTAGTACCACCAATAGTGATACCACCAAGTGCTATATCCAGTTCTACCACAAATATTACCATCGTGTGCTTCCACTGTGTGCTACCACCAATGCAACCATGAGATGTTACCGTTGGGTATGATACTATGATATGAGATCACATGATGAAAAATAGAGTATCTATTATTGCATGAGAGAAGGGATGAGAGAGTTTGGATTATCAAGGCATGCATGTAGATTATCTTGCATGAAAAATAATTTAGTTATGATATAAAGACATGACTTTCAGAAGTTGATTTCACCAGGATGAGTTATGTGATCATTAAATAATGGGATCTCAATGTTTTCATGCATACCATAGGTATGTTCATAACAGATGAAGAAATAATTTTCACCCAAATCTTATGGTTATTTAAGAATCATTGAAGAATATTTATTATAAATTAATTCATGCTATAGGTTCAATGCATGCATAAAAAATTTCCTGAGTTAAAGGAATAATGTGAACACAATTATTCATTAACCATGTAAAGAAGAACAGATGATACTCAACTTAATTGAACATTTAATAATGGGTATTAAACAAGAAATAATACCCATGATAATGGGGAATTATGGTTATTTGTGATGATGGAATTATTCCATTCTCCCACTAATGAATATCACAATACATGATCATGATTTATGTAGAAAATATTGAGTTTGAGTATTTGATTAATGAAATCCCTATTAAGAAGTAGAATAATACATGATCCTAACAAGTATTTGTATGAGAATTTAAATTAGGAATTATTTTGGGACATTTGACATGAAATAATTTCCAAAATAATTGAGGAGATAATTTGGTATTTAATTTAATAATTAAGATGATGAAAGTACTTTCAATCATGATCATATAATTTCCATATTCTTAGATAATTACTATAATAATAATGAGAATCATATTCATGATATTATTATCTTGGATATAAAACATTTATACAGGTGATGAAAATTTTGAGAGAGATAAAATTGTGATAGATCTTACATTCACTATGAAAAATAATTTTGAGCTGAGGAGAATTCATATCGCATTATATTTGGAAGGTGTTTCAAGGCCAATAGTCCTACTATATAGAGCTTTTGAAGATCTTGAAAAATTATATATGAGAAAAAAATGATTCTATAGGATGGTGAATGAATAATTTAATCCAAAAGGTTGAATATATTTATAGTTATTTATTAAATCTGAATAAGTGGGGAAATATTTCAATTGGTGCTAAAAGTGAAGATAATTATTTTAGTTGGTGATGGAATCAGTAAAAAATTATTTCAGTCGGTGATGGAAGTATTGAGGAAATATTTTAGTTGGTGTTGGAAACAGATGAACATTGTTGGACTCTACGTTGATCAAAATAGGATTGTTTGTGGTGTAATGACTTGTTTGATAGTGAATATTTTTTTGGATGGGGTGAATAACCAATGTAACAAGGAGAAGGATTTATGTCAAAATTTTTAAATACTATATACTTGTCTCTATATTATCAAAATTGAACACAAGTTTAGATTGAGATTTAATATTTAGTGTGTAACACCCCAAGCTTCCACGGTACGCTTCCCTTTCAATAATACAGTAGCGTGTGTTGTACGAAACTTCGAGTTCTAACACACACACCACAACCAATCAAACTAGCCGCTATGAATAGTAATGCCCACTTTTTGAAATTTTATCAATTTTATCTTTCAAAATGGACTTTATTTTTGGATTCGGAATATCGAAATTAACTTAAGGTAAAATTTTGGTATTTTTTTGAAAACATTCAATTTTTGATGAATAGTGAAAAAAACACTGAGTTATAGTTTAAAACTGAATTTTTATTTAAATAATTATTTATTTTAGTTAAATTTAATTAAGGTAAAAATAGATACATAATACCTATATAAGTTCAATGTAATTCATTAGAGTTAGTTTAGAATAATTTTAGATATATAAAAATTTTATTGAACTTTTCACTGTCTTTTACCCACCTCCTAGGAGAATTTGGAAATTCACATAAAACTTAATTTTACCGCTTCTGTGAGTGTAATTTTGAAAATCCGAGAGACACGGTTAATATCAAGGAGTAAAATGTGGTTCAATGAGATGAAAATAATTTTTGGTGAATAGTAACTTTTTACTTTTATTTACCACGGTTAAAAGTAAATAGGGTAATTAAGGGTAAAAATGATATTAATATTACCCTAACACATGTCCTAATTCTATTGGACAAGTTTATCTCGACCAAAAACAACCTTATGAATAAAATATTATCATTTAGGTCCACTTGGATTTGATTAGGACATTTATTATTATTTAATTCAAAGAAGAGTTAAAAAAGTTAAAATCAAAGTTTATTTACTAAAACAATTTTAATATAGGGTTATACATAAGATAAATTCGATTTTAAATATTCATTAGAAATATAAAAAGATTTTATACATAATGGTATTTTATTTATAATTTTTAGACATTAAATAATTCAATTTATTTATGACACAATGGTGATTCAGTAATTACATAATTAATGAAATATTAAAACAATTGATATTATAAATATAAAAATAAATGTAATTTGTGACTTTTTATGAAATAAACTAATTTTCTAGGTTAATATGACATAATAGTATTGGTTATATAAATTTGTTATGAAGTAATAATGCTGTTATAAAATTATCAAAAACAAAATACCTAATAGTGTCAAAATTGACATAAAAGAGTTTTTAAAACAAATATTATATTATTAATTGATATTAAACTCCTAAAAATCTAAGTTTCAGTAAAGAGACTTATATCATGATAGGTGTATCATTAATGGACCACTTGGGGGTCTTTTGGAGGTATATGGTAAGTTTATTAACTATATAATATAAAAATACAAAGTGACATGGTAAGTGTCAAACTAATTAACTAAGAGTTAAAACTAAACGATAAGGTCAATATAATGACCCAAACCTGTATAAATTTTATTGTTTGAGTTATTTTCGACCCATAACCACATTAAACTTTAAATAATCCACTTTGGATCCATTAATAACAGAATATGAATATATTATAAAATAATATTTCTAGATTTTCCAAAGGTGCCCCTCACCCCTCTTATAAAAGGGAACTCCCCCTTCTCACTAATTCACACATTCAAAGCCTTTTGGCTCAAAAAACCCCTGCCCAAATACTCTCTCAACTTCCCTCAATAAAACCCAGAGGCCTTAGTTTGATTAGAAAGCCATCCTAAGGACCCCTTTTGATGAAATCAAAAGGAAGAACCCGAAGAAGAGGTAATGTTTTCACCACCTTTTTTCAAGTTCATTTCTTCTTCAACTTCTTCTTTCTTTGTTATTCCCTTTCTAAAATAATATATCCGGTATCTCCTATATACTGTGATATTATTATAAATATGGTACAACCATATTCAATATTCTATCCATCCTTTGAATGACATGTCACCATATGTGCGTACGTACGACTTACCGTCTCCACATCGTGGTGTAATTGTTATTCAGTATATTATTATTTGGATGGGTATAATAATGATGTGTAATTCATGTAAATAATAAATATAACATGATAATGATTCTTTATATATGATATATCATCCAATTATATATTATTTTAATATCAAAAGAATGATATTGTCACTCGTGCGTACGTACGGACTACCGTCTCCACGAACGCGATGAGATTCATTCCCCATCGTTTCCATTCAAGAATAATTATCATTTTATGATTAAAAGTAATGTTTAAGAACTTTATATCATTCTGGATATGAATAAGGTACAACATATCCATAAAAACACGGCTTATGTAACAAAACATATAAAAGAAAATGAGTAAGTTAACACCCAAAACGACGATAATACTAAGATTTTATTAACAAAGCGATGTTAAGAGATCATATATGATATCATATTAATATATATGATTATTGTATAATTAAATAACAATTATTTCACCATTATACAAGAGTTAATCTACGATCAACCAAGGAAAAGTACAAGGTAAGGGGTTTTCATCTCACTCCTTATTCCCGTGAGATTCATGTCATATTGCCACTATTACCTTTTGTGTGGTGTATGTAATGCCCATAATTGTATTATTTCTGTAATACACTTTAATTTATGTGTAATTACATATTAATTATATTATATATCTTTCATGGGGTGTATGTTTTTTAAGTTACAAAATTGGTAAGGATTTATTTCACAATCTCTTCATTATCCGAGGTTGTTTATACGTAATTATCTACTGGGACCTCTTTATCATCCACATCCATATTTCTTAAAAATGCATTTCAAATCATTCTTACTATTTTAAAGACTATGGGATAATTTCATTTATACCCTTGTTGAATTTTTATAAGAATTTTATAAAGGAATCTTTCCGTCGTTTTCCAAACTAGGTCCTTTTTAACCTTTTCGACAAAATTAAGTTAAGAATGTATTTTTTAACTTATACGGAGGGTGATTCTATTTTCCACCGTTATAAAATCTTAGAAGCTTCCATTAAAAGATTATAAGAATATTTTCAAATTAAATGTTTTATTTTATAATTATGTGACTTTTAAATGATTTCAAAAAGGAGATATTTCTCTCAAATATATGAAAATCCAGTGCAAATGTATACGTATTTAACGCAAGCTTAAAAATATTTTCAGAAAACCCGACTCTCGAGTGAGGTAGACAGGAAGGGATTGGGCGTGGACCTATCATGGCCTATAATTTGTCGAACAGTCTCAGAATTAGTTATTTTGTTTTGAGAAGCTTGCATAATGTTTTTAGAAAAACACTGGAGTATATTTTAGCAATTTTAAACGTAAGTATCTTCTAAAAAAATTTCATCGGTAGGTATCATGGGACAGACTAGTGTATTGGCATGTGGCCTTGACAAAATCTTATTTTTAGTCTTGGAACGAGGCCTTGGCTACGTGGTGATGATAGTCTAGCATTATGAATTCCATCATTATGAAAGTGGTAATTGATATTGCATGTGATTATTCGACTAGTAGAATATCCATGTGAATAAGTAAATGGAATTATTTCATTTTATATTTGCCATATTATGATGAAGTTCAAGTTTAAAAGGATTTTGTTTTAGATATTACATTTCCTTAAATGTTTATGTTTATTTATGAATGTTTCCGCTATATTGTTATCCTTACTGAGCATCTGAGATCACCCCTTTCAATGTTTTATTTTTCCCAGGATGTGAAGAAGTAATTTATGAATGACCTGCAGGGATAGTATGTGGAGATTTGAGTGTGGACTATGTAGACTATGTTGTTGTAGTTTTCATTTTTATGATATAATGTAAAACTTCATGAATATATCTAGTGTTTCCAAGGCTACTAAACTAATCGATCTTTCGAGATTTGATCTTTCTTGTGATCATTCCAATGATATGTAATAATGCACCGACTCTAGGTAACTGGGGTCAGGGTGTTACAATTGGTATCAGAGGAAGTTTAGTACAAACCTTGGAAGATAGATTTAGATAAACTTTGATTAGAGCACATAGACCTAAGATGGACTTTGAGGATTAATATAGAAGAACTTCCTTGAATTTTGGTATTGTAGAGATTTTGTGAGTTCTCCAAGAAATACATCCTTGTCTGGATACGAGAAGGTAGGGGCGGCTCTGGCACAGATTTACCTAGGGGTAAAACTGAAAAACACCGATTTGAGATAGACTCAAACAGGAACTGGTGCACGACAACGGGCCTTGCTGCACTCTTGGTTACGACACTCCCGGGGGATATGCTTAGGAATAACTTTCATTATCTTTAAAAATCATTATGAAGGGTTTATGAGTATATAATTTCTCAAAGAAAACATTTTTATGATTATGGATTATATCCATAAATAGTTCAATTTATGTTAAATGTTTTATAAGTATGGAATTATGTATTTTGATTCATAAACTGATCTAGTTTATGACATTGTTTAGAAATGGAACCTAGTGGAAGAAATGGAAACTGTATCAATGCACACACTCCATGTAGGGATTTCCCGCCTGCTCAAGATAATTATAGTGGAGATGGTGATACAACTGGTGCTGATCAACTTATCACCATACTGGGACAACTCACTCAGGTAATGAATAATAACCTCACCCGTAAAAAGCACCCTGATCCACAGAGTAGAGGATCAATGTAAGATCACTTCATGAGGTAGAAACCACCAACATTCAATGGGAGTAAAAATCCATTAGTAGCTGAGTAATGGATAAGTTCTCTAGAGAAAATATTTCAGGCTTTGGTTAGTAGTGAAAGGGAAAAGGTTGTCATGACAGTTTATCGCCTCACTGGAGATGCTGATCAATGGTGGTCATTGATTCAAAACATGAAGGAAGATGATGAAGTATCAAACATGGAATGGAGGGAGTTCAAAGATCTGTTTTTAGAAAAATACTTTCCTCGTGACCATCGAGCAGATATGGGAAGACAATTTCTAAGTTTGAGACAAAAGGAGGATGAGAATTTCACAAATTATGAGGCTAACTTTAAAAGGTTAGCAAGGTATGCTAGAGATTATATACATAACCCAATAAGTAAGATTAATAATTTCTTTGATGGGTTAAAACCATTTCTTTGTCAAGAATTAGTGTCACAATCCTTCTCGTCGTACGAAGATATTGTCTCATGTGCTATCAAGACAGAAAAATAATTCTCTAAGTCTTATGACTTTAAAGAAAAGCAGGATAAGAAGAGATCTGCTGATAAATTTGGGAATGGAAATAAGGGGAAGAAGGGAAAGGATGAATATCCATCCTGTGGTAAATGTGGGAAGAAACTCCTCGATACTTGCTTAAAAGGAATGAGAGTCTGTTACAAGTGTGGTGAAAAAGGCCACCAAGCTCGTGATTGCAAGGGGAAGAAGGAAGCTACCGATGTCCAATGCTATAATTACAGGGAGATGGGACAATATGAAAATTAATTTCCTAAGCGTCAGGGGAACTTACCTCAAAAAAGGCCAAGGGATCAAGGCCATGCTTATGCTATCACTAGTGCTGAGGTAGAAGCTCCGAAAGACACGGTGACAGGTAATTTAATGGTTTCCTCAAGTTTAGCCAATGATTTATTTGATTCTGGATCATCGCATTGTTTCATATCTTCCCAGTTTTCTAAGAAAATTAGATATTTTTAATTTGATTTAACAAGGGAGTTGTCAGTTAAAACTCATAAGGGAAGTATGATTGCAACAAAGTTTTGTGAATCAGTTCCCATTAGAGCACATAAATGTTCTTTATCTGCTGATTTAAACGTGATACCTATGATTTAGTTTGATATAATCCCCGGTATGGATTGGATTTCGGACCATGATGTGAAGATTTATTATAAGAAGAAGGAGGTTGCGATTTTTGATGATGAAGATAAGGAACACCTTATCTTTAGAGCAGAATCGTCACCACCTAATTCTTATCTAGATCCACCCCCAGTAGCTCAACTAAATTCAATTATTGGGGAGGAAGAGAATGAAATGACTGTGGGTGAGGAAAGGAATGTTCAAATAGAGTATGTACCTATTGTGAAAGAATATGTATATGTGTTTCCGTAAGATTTACCTGGACATCCTCCAGAATGAGAAGTTGAGTTTTCCATTGATTTAATTCCTGGATCAAGGCCTATATCGAAGACCCCTTATAGAATGGCCACTGTGGAATTAGTTGAACTAAAGAAACAGCTTGAGGAATTTAGTAATAAGGTACTTATTCGACCTAGTGTTTCTCCATGGGGAGACCCTATCATTTTTGTTAATAAGAAAGATGGATCTTTGAGGTTAGGTATCGACTACAGGGAAATAAATGATATAACAATAAAGAACAAGTATCCCCTACCTCGCATCGATGATTTATTTGACCAACTGCATGGAGATCAATACTTTTCAAAGATTGACCTTTGATATGGATACCATCAGTTGTGTGTGAAGAAGTAAGACATTCCGAAGACAACATTTCGAACAAGGTATGTGTATTACGAGTTTACGGTAATTCCTTTTGGGATGACTAATGCACCCTCGGTATTCATGGATCTAATGAATAGAGTTTTCAAGGAATATCTCGATGATATTGTGGTGGTATTTATTGATGATATCTTGGTATACTTAAAAAGCTACGAAGATCATGAAAATCACTTACGCATTATCCTGAAGACTCTGAGAAGACATGAATTATATGGGAAGTTTAGAAAGTGTGAATTCTGGCTTCATGAGATTTCTTTTCTTGGCCATATTGTCCCTAAATATGGAATCTATTTCGATCCTTATAAGACCAAGCAATCCAATAATGGCCAGCACCGACGAGTATAACTTAGGTACATAGTTTTATTGGTTTAGAAGGTTATTATCGACGTTTCATCCAGAATTTTGCCCGGTTGGCTAACCCGTTAACAAAGCTCACACATAAAGGGGTTAAATTTGTTTGGAAAAAAGAGTGTGAATAATGTTTCAAAGAACTGAAGAGAAGATTAGTCAATGCTCCTATATTGACTCTACCATCGGGGAATGATGGGTTCAGTATTTATAGTGATGCATCGAAGAAAGGACTTGGTTGTGTCCTTATGCAGAATGATAGGGTTATTGCCTATGCATCACGACAGTTGAAAATTCATGAGCAAAACTATCCTACTCATGATCTCAAGTTAGCAGCTGTGATCATTACTCTGAAGATATGGAGACACTACCTCTATGGTAAAAATGTGAGATTTATACTAATCACAAGAGTTTGAAGTATATTTTCTCACAAAAAGAACTCAACATGAGGCAAAGGAGATGTCTTGAATTACTCAAGTATTATGATTGCACAATACACTACCACTCGGGGAAGGAAAACATGGTGGCAGATGCTTTTAGCAGAAAAGATCATGGAGTTTTGAACAATATGACAATCTAAAGGGATCCAATTTTCATGGATCTAGTGAATATGGATATGAGAATTACCATGGAAGGTGAAACATCAATACATTTTCAAATGGTTTCCAAACCATCTTTACTATAAAGGATAAAGAGTTCTCAGAACGGTGATGAAGAGTTTCAAAAGAAGATTAAAGCTGTGAATGATGGGAGATTGAATGACTTTGGGTATGAAGATGGAATTTTGAAATTTTGGAAGAGACTTTGTGTTCCCAATATACCTGATGTAAAAATAGAATTGTTGGACGATGCTCATAGTTCCAATTTCACTATACACCATGGGAGCACCAAAATGTATAGAGACTTGAAGGAACATTTTTTGTGGGACAACATAAAGAGGAAGATTGCTGATTTTGTGTCAAGATGTATGGTTTATCAACAAGTGAAAGCTGGAAGGCAACACCCTGGAGGAGTCATGCAACCTCTTCCCATACCAGAGTAGAAATGGGATAATATTACGATGTACTTTGTCATGGGGCTACCAAAGACTCCTAGAAGGAACGATGCAATATGGGTTATTGTTGATCGTCTTACCAAGTCAACACATTTTCTTTCTATAAGAGAAGATCTACCACTGGAACGTCTAGAAAGACTATATATTAATGATGTAGTGAGACTTCATGGAGTACCCCTATCGATTGTTTCTGATCGTGATCCCCATTTTACTTCAAGATTCTTGAAGAGTCTTCAGAAATCCCTAGATACTGAACTTCAATTGAGCACCGCCTACCACCCTCAAACAGATGGACAATAAGAACAGACTATTCAAACCCTATAAGACATGTTGAGATCATTCTCACTTGACTTTCAGGGTATGTGAGATCAATATTTACCACTAGTAGCATTTTCCTATAACAATAGCTTCCATTCGAGTATTCATATGACACCATATGAAGCGTTATATGGAAAGAGATGTCGCACACCAACCTGTTGGGACGACATTGGTGAACGAAAACTTGTAGGCCCAGATCTGGTGGAGGAAACAATGGAAAAGGTAAAGGTAATCCAAAAACACATCAAAGCAGCTCAAAGTAGGCAGAAGAGCTATGCCGATAACTGAAGGAAGGATTTGGAATTTCAGGTAGGAGATCATGTTTTCTTGAAGGTATCTCCATGGAAGGGAGTTATACATTTCGGTAAGAAGGGTAAATTGAGTCTTAGGTACATTGGACCTTTCAAAATTCTAGAAAGAATTGGGGTTGTAGCTTACCGTTGGTAAATGCCACGAAGTATCTCCAAAGTTCACGATGTGTTCCACGTATCACTGTTGAGAAAATACATGCCTGACCCAACACATGTACTCACCTATGAGGAATTAGAACTAGAACCCGATCTGTCTTATTGCGAAGAGCCCGCGAGGATTCTTGATACAAGAGAACAAGTGTTGAGAAAACGAACGACTCATCTGTTAAAAGTTCTATGGAGAAACCATAAGATGGAAGAGGCAACGTGGGAACCCAAATAACTTATGATGAAGAACCACACGAGTCTTTTCATGCGGTAGTATTCCAAAAATTTCGGGGATAAAATTATTTTAAGTAGGGGATAATGTAACACCCCATGCTTCCACGGTACACTTCCCTTTCAATAATACATTAGCGTGTGTTGTACGCAACTTCGAGTTCTAACACACACACCACAACCAATCAAACTAGCCGTTATGAATAGTAATACCCACTTTTTGAAATTTTGTAAATTTTATCTTTCACAATGGACTTCATTTTTGGATTCAGAATATTGAAATTATCCTAGGGTGAAATTTTGGTATTTTTCTGAAAACTTTCAATTTTTGATGAATAGTGAAAAAAACACTGAGTTATAGTTTAAAACCGAATTTTTATTTAAATAATTATTTATTTTATTTAAATTTAATTAAGGTCAAAATAGATGCATAATACCAATATAAGTTAAATGTAATTCATTGGAGTTAGTTTATAATAATTTTAGATATATAAAAATTTTATTGAACTTTTCACCGTCTTTTCCCACCTCCTAGGAGAATTTGGAAATTCACATAAAACTTAATTTTACCGCTTCTGTGAGTGGAATTTCAAAAATCCGAGAGATACGGTTAATATTAAGGTGTAAAATGTGGTTCAATGAGATGAAAATAATTTTTTATGAATAGTAACTTTTTTACTTTTATTTACCACGGTTAAAAGTAAATAGGGTAATTAAGGGTAAAAATGATATTAATATTACCCTAACACATGTACTAATTCTATTGGACAAGTGTAAATTGACCAAAAACAACCTTAGGAATAAAATATTATCATTTAGGTCCACTTGGATTAGATTAGGACATTTATTATTATTTAACTCAAAGAAGAGTTAAAAGAGTTAAAATCAAAGTTTATTTACTAAAACATTTTTAATATAGGGTTATACATAAGATAAATTCGATTGTAAATATTAATTAGAAATATAAAAATATTTTATCCATAATGGTATTTTATTTATAATTTTTAGACATTATATACTTCAATTTATGTATGACACAATGTTGATGCAGTAATTTCCTAATTAATGAAATATTAAAATAATTGATATTATAAATATCAAAATAAATGTAATTTGAGACTTTTTATGAAATAAACTAATTTTATAGGTTAATATGACATATTATTATTGGTTATATAAATTTTTTTCAAAGTAATATTGTTGTTATGAAATTATCAAAAACACAATACCCAATAGTGTCAAAATTGGCATAAAAGAGTTTTTAAAACAAATATTATATTATTAATTGATATTAAATTCCTAAAAATATATGGTTTGGCGAAGAGGATTATATCATGATAGGTGTATCAGTAATGGACCACTTGGGGGTCTCTTGGTGGTATATAGTAAGTTTATTAACTATATAATATAAAAATACAAAGTGACATGGTAAGTTTCAAACTAATTAACCAAGAGTTAAAACTAAAAGATAAGGTTAATATAATTACCCAAACCTATATAAATTATATTGTTTGAGTGGTTTGCGACCCATCCCCACATTAAACTTTAAATAATCCACTTTGGAGACATTATAAACCGAATATGAATTTATTATAAAATAATATTTCTAGCTTTTCCAAAGGTGCCCTTCACCCCTCTTATAAAAGGGCACTCCCCCTTCTCACTAATTCACACATTCAAAGCCTTTTGGCTCAAAAATCCCATGCCCAAATACTCTCTCAACTTCCCTCACTAAAACCTAGAGGCCTTAGTTTTATCAGAAAGCCAACCTAAGGACCCCTTTTGATCAAATCAAAAGGAAGAACCCAAAGAAGAGGTAATGTTTTCACCACCCTTTTTCAAGTTCATTTCTTCTTCAACTTCTTCTTTCTTTTTCATTCCCATTCTAAAATAATAAATCCAGTATCTCCTATATACTATGATATTATTATAAATATGGTACAACCATATTCAGTATTCTATCCATCATTTGAATGACATGTCACCATACGTGCGTACGTAGGGCTTACCGCCTCCACATCGTGGTGTAATTGTTATCCAATATATTATTATTTGGATGTGTATAATAATGATGTGTAATTCATGTAAATAATAAATATAACATTATAATGATTCTGTATATATGATATATCATCCAATTATATATTATTTTAATATCAAAAGAATGATATTGTCGCTCGTGCGTACGTACGGACTACCGTCTCCACGAACGTGATGAGATTCATTCCCCATCGTATCCATTCAAGAATAATTCTACTTTGATGATTAAAATTAATGTTTAATAATGTTATATCATTCTGGATATGAATAAGGTACAACATATTGATAAAAAATACGGCTTATGTAACAAAACATATAAAAGAAAACGAGTAAGTTAACACCCAAAACGACGACAATACTAAGATTTTATTAACAAAGCGATGTTAAAAGATCATATGTGATATAATTGTAGTATATATGATTATTTTATAATTCAATAACAATTATTTCACCATTATACAAGAGGTTAACCTACCATAAACCAAGGAAAAGTACAAGGTAAGGGGTTTTCATCTCACTCCTTATTCAAGTGAGATTCATGCCATATTGCCACTATTACATTTTGTGTGGTGTATGTACTGCCCATAATTGTATTATTTATGTAATACACTTTAATTTATGTGTATTTACATATTCATTGTATGATACCTCTTTCATGGGGTGTATGTTTCGTAAGTTACCAAATTTGTAAGGGTTTATTTCACAATCTCTTTATTATCCGAGGTTGTTTATGCGTAATTATCTACTGGGACCTCTTTATCATCCACATCCATGTTTCTTTAAAATGTATTTCAAATCATTCTTACTATTTTAAATACTATGGGATAAAGTCATTTATACCCTTGTTTAATTTTTATAAGAAGTTTATAAAGGAATATTTCTTTCTTTTTCCAAACAAGGTCCTTTTTAACCTTTTCGACAAAATTAAGTTAAGAATGTATTTTTTAACTTATACGGCGGGTGCGGCTATTTTCCGCCATTATAAAATCTTCGAGGACTCCCTTACAAGATTATAAGGATATTTTCAAATTAAATGTTTTATTTTATAATTATGTGAATTTTAAATGATTTCAAAAATGATATATTTCTCTCAAATATATGGAAATCTAGTGCAAATGTATACGTATTTAACGAAAGATTAAAAATGTTTTCAGAAAACCCAACTCTAGAGTGTGGTAGACAGGAAGGGATTGGGCGTGGACCTATCATGGCCTGCAATTAGTCGAGCAGTCTCAGAATTAGTTATTTTGTTTTCAGAAGCTTGCATAATGTTTTCAGAAAAACACTGGAGTATATTTTAGCAATTTTGAATGTAAATATATTCTAAAAAAATTTCATCTTTAGGTCTCATGAGATAAAATAGTGTCTTGGCACGAGGACTTGACAAAATATTATTTTTAGTCTTGGAACGAGGCCTTGGCTACGTGGTGATGATAGTCTGGTATTATGTATTCCATCATTATGAAAGTGGTTTTTGATATTTCATGTGATTATTCGACTAGTAGAATATCCATGTGAATAAGTAAATGGAATTATTTAATTTTATCTTTTCCATATTATGATGAAGTTCAAGTTTAAAAGGATTTTGTTTTAGCTATTAAATTTCCTTAAATGGTTATGTTTATTTATCAATGTTTCCACTATATTGTTATCCTTACTGAGCATCTGAGCTCACCCCTTTCAATGTTTTATTTTTCCCAGGATGTGAAGAAGTAATTTATGAATGACCTACAGGGATTGTATGTAGAGACATGAGTGTGGACTATGGAGACTATGTTGTTGTAGTTTTCATTTTTATGATGTAATGTAAAACTTCATGAATATATCTAGTGTTTCCAAGGCTACTAAACTAATCGATCTTTCAAGATTCGATCTTTCTTGTGATCATGCCAATGATATGTAATAATGCACCGACTCTATGTAACTGGGGTCAGGGCATTACAGTTGGTATCAGAGGAAGTTTAGTACAAACCTTTGAAGCTAGATTTAGATAAACTCTGATTAGAGCACATAGACCTAAGATGGACTTTTAGGATTAGTATAGAAGAACTTATTTGAATTTTGGTATTGTAGAGATTTTGTGAGTTTTCTGAGCAATAAATCCCTTTCTGGATACGAGAATGTAGAGGTGGATCTGGCACAGATGTACCTAGGGGTAAAACCCGAAAGCACCGCTTTGATCTAGACTCAAATAGGAACTAGTTCATGACAATGGGCCTTGCTGCACTCTTGGTTACGACACTCTCGGGGGATATTATTAGGAATAACTCTCTTTTTCTTTACAAATCATTATGAAGGGTTTATGAGTATATACTTCCTCAAAGAAAACATTTTTATGATTATGGATTATATCCATAAATAGTTCAATTTATGTTAAGTGTTTTATAATTATGGAATTATGTATTTTGATTCATAAACTGATCTAGTTTATGCCATTGTTTAGAAATTTCCCCTAGTGGAAGAAATAGAAACCGTATCAATTCACGCACTCCATGTAGGGATTTCCCACCTGCTCAAGATAATTATAGTGGATCTGGTGATACAACTGGTGCTGATCAACTTATCACTATACTGGGACAACTCACTCATGTTATGAATAATAACCTTACCCATATGGAGCACACTAATCCACAGCATGGAGGATCAATGTTAGATTGATTCATGAGGTAGAAACCACCAATATTCAATGGGAGTACAAATCCATTATTAGCTGAGCAATGGATAAGTTCCCTAGAGAAAATATTTCAGGCTTTGGGGAGTAGTGAAAGGGAAAAAGTTGTCATGGCAGTTTATCGCCTCACTGGAGATGCTAATCAATGGTGGTCATTGATTCAAAACATGAAAGAAGATGATGAAGTATCAAATATGTAATAGAGGGAGTTCAAAGATCTGTTTTTAGAAAAATACTTTCCTCATGACCATCAAGCAGATATGGAAAGACAATTTCTAAGTCTGAGACAAAAGGAGGATGAGAATGTCACAAAGTATGAGGCTAACTTTACAAGGTTATCAAGGTATGCTCGAGATTATATACGTAACCCAATAAGTAATATTGATCATTTCATTGATGGGTTAAAACCATTTCTTCGTCGAGCATTAGTTTCATAATCCTTCTCGTCGTACGAAGATATTGTCTCATGTGCTATCAAGACAGAAAAGGAATTCTCTAAGTCTTATGACTTTAAAGAAAAACAAGAGAAGAAGAGATCTGATGATCAATCTGGAAATGGAAATAAGGGGAAGAAGGTAAAGGTTGAATATCCATCCTGTGGTAAATGTGGGAAAAAACACCCCGACACTTGCTTAAAAGGAATGGGAGTCTGTTACAAGTGTGGTGAAAAAGGCCACCAAGCTCGTGATTTCTAGGGGAAGAAGGAAGCTACTGATGTCCAATGCTACAATTGTAGGGAGATGGGACATTATGCAAATGAATGTCCTAAGTATCAAAAGAAATTACCTCAGAAAAGGCCAAGGGATCAAGGCCATGCTTATGCTATCACTACTGCTAAGGTAGAAGCTCCGAAAGACGTGGTGGCAGGTAATTTAATGGTTTCCTCAAGTTTAGACAATGATTTATTTGATTCTGGATCATCACATTTTTCATATCTTCCTAGTTTGATAATAAAATTAGATATTTAAAATTTGATTTAACAAGGGAGTTGTCAGTTAAAACTCCTAAGGGAAGTATCATTACAACAAAGTTTTGTGAATCAGTCCCCATTAGAGCACATAAATGTTCTTGATCTGCTGATTTCATCGTGATACCTATGATTGAGTTTGATATAATACTTGGTATATATTGGATTTCAGACCATGATGCGAAGAATTATTGTAAGAAGAAGGAGGATACGATTTTTGATGATGATGATAAGGAACACCTTATCTTTAGAGAAGAATCATCACCACCTGATTCTTATCTAGATTCACTCCCATTAGCTCAACTAAATTCAATTATTGGGGTGGAAGAGAATGAAATGACTGTGGGTGAGGAAAGGAATGTTCAAATATAGGATGTACCTATTGTGAAAGAATATGTAGATGTGTTTTTGGAAGATTTACCTGGACATCCTCTAGAATGAGAAGTTGAGTTTTCCATTGGTTTAATTCCTGGATCAAGGCCTATATCGAATACCCCTTATAGAATGGCCACTGTGGAATTAGTTTAACTAAAGAAACAACTTGAGGAATTGAGTAATAAGGGATTTATTCAACCTAGTGTTTCTCCATGGGGAGCCCATGTCCTTTTTGTTAAGAAGAAAGATGGATATATGAGGTTATGTATCGACTACAGGGAAATCAATGCTATAACAATAAAGAACAAGTATCCCCTACCTTGCATGGATGATTTATTTGACCAACTGCATGGAGCTCAACACTTTTCAAAGATTGATCTTCGATATGGATACCATCAGTTGTGTGTGAAGAAGGAAGACATTACGAAGACATCATTTCGAATAAGGTATGGGCATTACGAGTTTACGGTAATGCCTTTTGGGATGACTAATTCACCCTCTATATTCATGGATCTAATGAATAGAGTTTTCAAGGAATATTTCAATGATTTTGTGGTGGTATTTATTGATGATATCTTGGTATACTCCAAAAGCTATGAAGATCATGAAAATCACTTGCACATTATCCTGAAGACTCTGAGAAGTCATGGATTAGATGGGAAGTTTAGCAAGTGTGAATTATCACTTCAGGAGATTTCTTTTCTTGGCCATATTGACTCTAAAGATGGAATCTCTGTTGATCCTTCTAAGACTAAGGAAATCCAAGAATGGCCAGCACTGACGAGTATAACTGAGGTACGCAGTTTTATTGGTTTAGTAGGTTATTATCGACGTTTCGTCCAGAATTTTTCCCGGTTAGCTAACCCGTTAACAAATCTCACACGTAAAGGGGTTAAATTTGTTTGGACAAAATAGTGTGAAGAATGTTTCGAAGAACTGAAGATAAGATATAGTCAATGCTCCTATATTAACTCTACCATCGGGGAATGGTGGGTTCGTTATTTATAGTGATGCATTGAAGAAAGGACTTAGTTGTGTCCTTATGCAGAATTATAGGGTTATTGCCTATGCATCATGACAGTTGAAAATTCATGAGAAAAACTATCCTACTCATGATCTCGAGTTAACAGCTGTGATCTTTACTTTGAAGATATGGAGACACAACCTCTATGGTGAAAAATGTGTGATTTATACTGATCACAAGAGTTTGAAGTATATTTTCTCACAAAAAGAACTCAACATGAGGAAAAGTAGATGGCTTGAATTACTCAAGGATTATTATTGCACAATACACTGCCACCCAGGGAAGGCAAACAAGGTGGAAGATGCTTTGAGAAGAAAAGATCATGGAGTTTTGAACAATATCAGAATAGAAAGGGATCCAATTTTCATGAATCTAGTGAAGATGGATATGGGAATTACCATGGAAGGTGAAACATCAATACATTTTCAAATGGTTGCCAAACCATCTTCACTTGAAACGATAAAGAGTTCTCAGACCGGTTATGAAGAGTTTCAAAAGAATATTAAAGCTGTGAATGATGGGAGATTGAATGACTTTGGGTATGAAGATGGAATTTTGAAATTTGGGAAGAGACATTGTGTTCCCAATATACCTGATCTAAAAAGATAATTGTTGGACGATGCTCATAGTTCCAATTTCTCTATACACCCTTGGAGCACCAAAATGTATAGAGACTTGAAGGAACATTTTTTGTGGGACAATATGAAGAGGGAGATTGTAGATTTTGTGTCCAGATGTATGGTTTGTCAATAAGTGAAAGATGAAAGGCAACAACCTGGAGGAGTCATGCATCCTCTTCCCATACCGGAGTGGAAATGGGACAATATTACGATGGAATTTGTCAGGGGGATACCAAAGACACCTAGAAGGAAAAATGCAATATGGGTTATTGTTGATCGTTTTACCAAGTCATCACATTTTCTTTCTATAAGAGAAGATATACCACTGGAACATCTAGCAAGACTATATATTAATGAAGTGGTGAGACTTCATGGAGTACCCCTATCGATTGTTTCTGATCGTGATCCCCGTTTTACTTCAATATTCTGAAGAGTCTTCAGAAATACTTGGATACTAAACTTCAATTGAGAACTGCCTACCACCCTCAAACAGATGGACAATCAGAACAAACTATTCAAACCTTAGAAGACATGTTGAGATCATGCTCACTTGACTTTCAGGGTATGCGGGATCAATACTTACCTCTGGTAGAATTTTATTATAACAATAGCTTCCATTCTAGTATTCAGATGGCACCATAGGAAGCGTTATACGGAAAGAGATGTTGCACACCAACCTGTTGGGATGACATTGGTGAGCAAAAACTTGTAGGCCCAGAACTGGTGGAGGAAACAATGGAAAAGGTAAAGGTAATCCAAAACCACATCAAAGCAGCTCAAAGTAGGCAAAAGAGCTATGCCGATAATCGAAGGAAGGATTTGGAATTTTAGGTAGGAGATCATGTTTTCTTGAAGGTATATCCATGGAAGGGAGTTATAGGTTTCGGTAAGAAGGTTAAATTGAGTCCTAGGTATATCAGACCTTTCAAAATTCTAGAACAAATTGGGGCTGTAGCTTACCATTTGGTAATGCAACCAAGTCTCTCCAAAGTTCACGATGTGTTCCATATATCATTGTTGAGAAAATACATGCCTGACCCAACGCATGTGCTTACCTATAAGGAATTAGAACCGGAACCTGATCTGTCTTATTGCAAAGATCCCGTCAGGATTCTTGATACAAGAGAACAAGTGCTGAGAAACTGAACGACTCGTCTGGTAAAAGTTCTATTAAGAAACCATAAGATAGAAGAGGCAACGTGGGAACCCGAGGAACTTATGATGAAGAACCACCCGAGTCTTTTCATGCGGTAGTATTCCAGAAATTTTGAGGACAAAATTATTTGAAGGAGGGGAGAATGTGACACCCCAAGCTTCCATGGTACACTTCCCTTTCAATAATATAGTAGCGTGTGTTATATGCAACTTCGAGTTCTAATACACACAACACAACCAATCAAACTAGCCGTTATGAATATTAATACCCACTTTTTGAAATTTTATAAATTTTATCTTTCAAAATGGACTTCATTTTTGGATTTGGAATATCGAAATTAGCATAGGTTAATATTTTGGTATTTTTCTGAAAACTTTCAATTTTTGATGAATAGTGAAAAAAACACTGAGTTATAGTTTAAAACCGAATTTTTATTTAAATAATTATTTATTTTATTTAAATTTAATTAAGGTCAAAATAGATACATAATACCTATATAAGTTCAATGTAATTCATTGGATTTAGTTTAGAATAATTTTAGATATATATAAATTTTATTGAACTTTTCACAGTCTTTTACCCACCTCCTAGGAGAATTTGGAAATTCACATAAAACTTAATTTTACCGCTTCTGTGAGTGGAATTATGAAAATCCAAGAGACACGGTTAATATCAAGGATTAAAATGTGGTTCAATGAGATGAAAATAATTTTTGGTGAATAATAACTATTTACTTTTATTTACCACGGTTCAAAGTAAATGGGGTAATTATGGGTAAAAATGATATTAATATTACCCTAACACATGTCATAATTCTATTGGACAAGTGTATCTCGACCAAAAACAACCTTAGGAGTAAAATATTATCATTTATGTCCAATTTTATTAGATTAGGACATTTATTATTATTTAAGTCAAAGAAGAGTAAAAAGAGTTAAAATCAAAGTTTATTTACTAAAACATTTTTAATATAGGGTTATACATAATATAAATTAGATTGTAAATATTAATTAGAAATATAAAAATATTTTCTACATAATCGTATTTTATTTATAATTTTTAGACATTAAATAATTTAATTTATTTATGACACAATGGTGATGCAGTAATTACCTAATTAATGAAATATTAATATAATTGATATTATAAATTTCAAAATAAATGTAATTTGAAACTTTTTATGAAATACACTAATTTTATATGTTAATATTACATATTAGGATTGGTTATATAATATTTTTTCTAAGTAATAATGCTATTATAAAATTATCAAAAACAAAATACCCAATAGTGTCAAAATTGACATAAAAGAGTTTTTAAAACAAATATTATATTATTAATTGATATTAAATTTATAAAAGTATAAGGTTCGGCCAAGAGACCTATATCATGATAGGTGTATCATTAATGGACCAATTGTGGGTCTCTTGGAGGTATATAGTAAGTTTATTAACTATATAATATAAAAATACAAAGTGACATGGTAAGTGTCAAACTAATTAACTAAGAGTTAAAACTAAAAGATAAGGTTAATATAATGACCCAAACCTGTCTAAATTCTATTAGTTGAGTGGTTTGCGACCCATACCCACATTAATTATTCAATAATCCACTTTTGAGCCATTAGAAACCGAATATGAATTTATTATAAAATAATATTTATAGCTTTTCCAAAGGTGCCCCTAACCCCTCTTATAAAAGGGCACTCCCCCTTCTCACAAATTAACACATTAAAAGCCTTTTAGCTCAGCCAAAAACTAATAAAATACTCTCTAAACTTCCCTCACTACAACCTAGAGGCCTTATTTTGATCATAAATCCAACCTAAGGATCCATTTTGATCAAATCAAAAGGAAGAACCCGAAGAAGAGGCAATGTTTTCACCACCCTTTTTCAAGTTCATTTCGTCTTCAACTTCTTATTTCTTTGTTATTACCATTCTAAAATAATAAATCCATTATCCCCCTATATAGTGTGGTATTATTATAATTATGGTACAACCATATTCAGTATTCTATCCATCCTTTGAATGACATGTCACCATACGTGCGTACGTATGACTTACCGTCTCCACGTCGTGGTGTAATTGTTATTTAATATATTATTATTTGGATGGGTATAATAATGATGTGTAATTCATGAAAATAATAAATATAACATGATAATGATTCTGTATATATGATATATCATCCAATTATATATTATTTTAATATCAAAATAATGATATTGTCGCTCGTGCGTATGTACGGACTACCATCTCCACGAACGCGATGAGATTCATTCCCCATCGTATCCATTCAAGAATAATTCTCATTTGATGATTAAAAGTAATATTTTAGAACTTTATATCATCTTGGATATGAATAAGGTACAACATATCCATAAAAATCAGGGATTATGTAACAAAACATATATAATAAAATGATTAAGTTAACACTCAAAACGATGATAATACTAAGATTTTATTAACAAAGCGATGTTAAAAGATCATATATGATATCATATTAATATATATTATTATTGTATAATTCAATAACAATTATTTAAACATTATACAGGATTTTAACATACCATCAACCAAGGAAAAGTACAAGGTAATGGGTTTTCATCTCACTCCTTATTCTCGTGAGATTAATGCCATATTGCCACTATTACCTTTTGTGTGGTGTATGTACTGCCCATAATTGTATTATTTATGTAATAAACTTTAATTTATGTGTATTTACATATTCATTTTATGATAACTCTTTCATGGGGTGTATGTTTCGTATGTTACCAAATTGGTAAGGGTTTATTTCACAATCTATTCATTATCCGAGGTTATTTATACGTAATTATCTACTGGGACCTCTTTATCATCCACATCCATGTTTCTTAAATATGTATTTCAAATAATTATTACTATTTTAAAGACTATGGGATAAAGTCATTTATACCATTTTTGACTTTTTATAAGAAGTTTATAAAGGAATATTTCATTCGTTTTCCAAACAAGGTCCTTTTTAACCTTTTCGACAAAATTAAGTTAAGAATGTATTTTTTAACTTATAAGACGGGTGAAGCTATTTTATACCATTATAAAATCTTCTAAGCTTCCCTTAAAAGATTATAAGGATATTTTCAAATTAAATGTTTTATTTTATAATTATGTGAATTTTAAATGATTTCAAAAAGGAGATATTTCTCTCAAATATATGAAAATCCAGTGCAAATGTATACGTATTTAACGCAAGATTAAAAATGTTTTCAGAAAACCCGACTCTCGAGTGTGGTAGACAGGAAGGGATTGGGCGTGGACCTAACATGGCCTATAATTATTTGATAAGTCTCAAAATTAGTTATTTTGTTTTCAAAATATTGCATAATGTTTTCAGAAAAACACTAGAGTATATTTTAGCAATTTTAAACATAAGTATATTCTAAAAAAATTTCATCGGTAGGTCTCATGAGACAAACTAGTGTCTTGGAACAAGGCCTTGACAAAATCTTATTTGTAGTCTTGGCATGAGGCCTTGTCTACATGGTGATGATAGTCTGACATTATGAATTCCATCATTATGAAAGTGGTTATTGATATTTCATGTGATTATTCGACTAGTAGAATATCCATGTGAATAAGTAAATGGAATTATTTCATTTTATATTTTCCATATTATGCTGAAGTTCAAGTTTAAAAGGATTTTGTTTTAGCTATTACATTGCCTTAAATGTTTATGTTTATTTATGAATGTTTCTGCTATATTGTTATCCTTTCTGAGCATTTGAGCTCACCCCTTTCAATGTTTTATTTTTCCCAGGATGTGAAGAAGTAATTTATGAATGACCTACAGGGATAGTATGTGGAGATATGAGTGTGGGCTATGGAGACTATGTTGTTTTAGTTTTCATTTTTATGATTTAATGTAAAACTTCATGAATATATCTAGTGTTTCCAAGGCTACTAAACTAATCGATCTTTCGAGATTTGATCTTTCTTGTGATCATGCCAATGATATGTAATAATGCACCGACTCTAGGTAACTGGGGTCGGGGCGTTACATAGTGGATTTGAAACTTTAACCAATTTAAGAGGTTGAATTTAAAATGAGAAATAATTCATAAAAAGAGACCACTGATTCACACCCATTAGTGGTTCATCTGGCTTGAGGAACTACAAGTGGTATTGGAGCCAAAGTCACCTCTGAAGATCCATGAAGAATTCTGAGAGATGTAAAATCTTAATTCCATAAATATTTGATGTGTTTCATCATTTTATAGGAAGAATTATCACATTTTTATGAATAAGATCTTACCCTAACTCCTATCACATGGCTCAAAAGTGAGAGATTATGTGACAGTCGGTTTTCCACCCATTTTTGATACTGATTCTATAATACAAGATGATAATAGAAATATAGAGTTAGATAAAAATGATTAAGATTCCATCTTGATGTATATTTTAGAGAAGGTCTACACAAAGGTTATGTTTCTAAAAAACACCAAGGAGATCTAGGAAAAATTGAGAAGTAATTATGAATACAATTTCAAAGTCAAAGAATCCAAAATACATGTTTATAGAAGTCAATTTGTGGACATCAAAATGAATAATGAAGAAAATATTAATGTTAATTTCACCAAACTGAATGGGAAGCCAACAATATTCAAGGATTTGGTGAGAAGTTAGATAACTATATCATTGTCAAAAAATTTATGAGTAATTTGCTAGATCACTTTTATTCAAATATATTAGACCTATAATAAAGATAGATTTTTCTCTTGATGAACTACACAATATTCTCATATCTTATGATATGATAAATATTCCCGTGTTTAAGAATAAATAAAAACATGAAATGGTTTTTTAATCCATTATAATGGGAAAAGTCAAAGAAGGAGAGGCTAAAGAATATGAATATTCTTATAGTAACAAGGATGATTATGACTTAAATAAAATTAACATTATTATATCAAAAGGATTCAAAAATATAAAGTAAAATGGAAAGGGTAGGTAACCAATAAAGGGTTACAACTATGGTGACTTTGATATTTTTTTTTTAAAAAAATTTCCAAGGAAGAAGGTTGAAGAATTATAATTATAATTAGATGAGAAGAGACCTCACAAATATAAATGGGTGTAAGAATAAAAAAAATTAAATTAGTAGCAAGAAGAGGAATTTAATGAGAATGAAAAAGAAATATTAATCATAAATTTTTTATTTATATAATGAAGTTATTTTATATTCACATATAAATAATGAAACTAATTCATTAAGTTCCATTGATAGTGGAGAATAAAGGGAATATTTTGAGTAGGAGATGAAAGAAAAATTGGAATTATGCACGTGATAGACACAAAAATAATCAAGAAAGAAAAAAATAATATTAAAAAAGAAAATAAAATGGTGTTTTCTAAGAATGATGATATAAGAAGGAATAAATCATTATATGTTAATGAGATCAATAAGTACAATCTTAGTGAATCTAAAGATGAAAATATTATAACAAATCTAAGAAAGTAACTTTCTATAAAGTAAGAAGAACTAGATAAGACACAATCCATATGTCTTATAGTATAGTATGAGTTAAGAAAGGTTATATAATACTTAAATAAATATATTGAGGTAAAAGGAGAATATTCTAAAACTAATGTGAAGAATATATCGCATAAACAAGGTTAATATGTACATAATTGGTTAAAAAATAGTCTTGTTTATTTTATAGTGAAGATGTGAAAACCAAATTAGAGAGTTTTTGGGATAAGAAATTCAAGAGGAAATAATCCACATAAAAATAAGGGAATAATATTTCAATTATGAAAAATCTATTGAAGTGAAGTAAGGCTGATTTTGAAATAGGAAAACAACAACATAAATATAGACAAATAAAGAACTAATGTGGAAGAATAAGTTTCAAGGGTTCTATTGGTGTCATGGTAAACATGGAAACAAATAATATTCTTTATAGTTTAATATTTATTTACCAGTTAAGAGGAAATAACATAGGGGGAGCATTAATGAGTATCTGAGGAAAAAATATCAAATAAAACAACCTATGAATATATTTTCACCACATCTATATATACAATTTTTTTTTTCAGATTCTGGAAAAACTTTTTGGGAGATTTAGTTTGTATGGTCATAAGGATAAAATATTTATGAAAATGTTAGCGTTAGAGGTTCCCTATGTTATGAAAGGGAAGAATTTTCAAAGAAAACCCAATGATAATTTATGTGAAGATTCTGAGAAGATTGATAACGTCAAAAAAGAATACCTAGTTGTCTAGATAAATAAACTAAAAATGGATTAAAAATTAGTGGAAGATAAAAAATATGATGAATCTATTTGAAATAAATAATCTTCATAAATTTATGTGAATGTTGATGAGAAGTTATCCATAATTTTAAACTTGAAGATCTATAATCCTAACGTATAAAAAGATATTCCACATAAATAATAAGTTCAAGGGAAGAAATGTAACATAATGTTATTGTTTTTAGGTCTACCTAAAACCCTCCTTTTAATCATGCTTTGGGTGATTTTTATTTGGGAGTGTTCTGGTTCAAATTATAAAATTTTGGGATGTTTCTAGGTTAGTGAAGGGTTGGTGAACTGATAGTCAAAACCATACACCCTCTTAGTGTAATCCGTGAAAACCAAGGAAATGAGATTTTTTATCATTGGCACAAGGTTAGTCAAGAAGTGTGCCCTCTTAAGAGAAACCATAAGACCTATTTAAAATAATTTCATGGTTAGTCTACATGGTTTTTCAAATCATTAAGCTTTACCCAGTAAACCAATCATACGAGTTTTTAATCAATCTGAATTTTGATAAAAAATTCTGAAAACTTCCTTTTAGACCCCCAATAGATCAGAAATATCCATAAGTGATTTCTAACTTCCTTGGTGTTCCTAAGAAGATTTCTTGGACCCTAGGATCCTTTCCAGAAGCGATTCAAATCTTGATGAATACCCTTTGATCTTTTTTTATTTAGTTTCTTCTTCCCGTTCTCATTCTCCCGTGATCACTATTCTCCTCCATAGGGTTCTATGAATCCCCATGTTGATGTTTGGATCTAATACCCATTGGTTTGGATCTAAACCTGGGGTTGATTCATAGATCTCTATTTCTGTCTTTCTCCATGGGATTTTTCCTTGTATGACATTGTGATTCAAGATCCCTTGATCTCGAGGTAGGTGGTTAGATCATGATTCCCAATTTATGTTAACCCTAAATTGATTTATTTAATTTCAATTGTTTTAATTAGATGTAATTTCATGATTTTAATTATTTTTTTGTTGATAAAACCCTATTCGATTGAATTGGGGTTTTAAAATGGGTTCTTTGGAATGAAATTAGGAAACCCCCAATTCCATTGAATTTGGGCGTGTTCATAGAAATTTGTGAAATTTAAATCATTTAATTTAAATTTTGAATTTGATGGAAATTTGTTAATTAAATTATTAAATTTAATTGTGGAGATATATTTGATGAAAAAAATGTGAAAAACCCCAATTCCATTAAATTGGTGTTTTACTGTGAAATTGATGGAAATTGTGAAAAATTAAATTGTTGAATTTAATTTTTGAAGGTCTATTGTAAAATTAAACTGTGAATTGATTTCAAATTATTATATTATTAATGTGGCTTAAAATGGTTTTGATAGAAACCTTTGGGGTTTATCATGGAAAAATGCATGTATTTGATTAAAAACTAGTTCTGGTTTTTAAATGGAAAATTGGCATATTTGAAATGGAGAATAGGATCTAATTGTATTTTAAGTATTATTGAAATAAAATTCCCATCATTGGTTTGTACTAGATCACATGAAATCCTTAAGTAGTTAATGTGTTATTTAGATGAAACTTTACCCTTTACAACATTCAAAATCATAAATTCAGTATGCCACATCCATTAGTAACGGTGACTAGTCTTATTTTACTTGAGTTCAAAGGGATGTATGTTCATATTTCCATGTCACCTTGAGTGTGTAATTTCTATAGCCTGGAACTAGAATACCCTCTTAGGCATATGACCATGTTGCTCGCTTGTTTGTATTTTATATGAAAATATGACATTTTTATAAACTATTTTACATGAATTCTAATTTATTTAAACTATATAAGT
Source organism: Viscum album (assembly GCA_963277665.1). Taxonomy (NCBI): domain Eukaryota; kingdom Viridiplantae; phylum Streptophyta; class Magnoliopsida; order Santalales; family Viscaceae; genus Viscum; species Viscum album. The sequence continues at coordinate 1,343,314,625 of OY728148.1, read as the reverse complement.
GTTTATTTAAACTATTTATTTTACATGAATTCTAATTTATATATAAGTGTTTATTTAAACCATTTTTTGAAAAGTTCAATTGTTTTAGAAATATTCCATCACTTGAAAAGCAAATCCTTTTCATAAAAAATTTCCATATTTTGAAGTGTAAATCCTGAATTGTTTTAATTATGATTTTGAAATGCAAAACCTATTTTTTTTAAATTGACAGAAATTTATTTGGTTAATTTAATATTATAATCTATTATAGAATCCTTAGTGAGACCCTACTAGGATTTTTAGCACACACCCTACCTATTCTTTAAGGTGTTTGTAGAGTATATAATTCCAGGTTCGATGAGGGTTAAAGAACTAGTTGGAGGTGGTTCTAGCTATTGATTCTTGGACCTAGTGAGTATCTTCTATTGGGTCTTGGAAAGTTTTTATGGTTTTATGGTACTTAGTTGTAGTACTTTGGGATATTATACCTATTTGAATTCAGGTACTTATCTCCCTGTAGAGTTTCTTTTTTACGCATGGTATGTAGTTTCTTTTACTTACATGATGTTTGTGGAAAAATAATTACTATATTCCTTTTTGTATGATTCCAGGTGCTAGTCACTGACCCATGGGGATTGGGAACACCCTTCTGAACAAGGCAGGACCAGATCAGTTATCAAGTTACCAGGGTACCCAGGATGGTTCGTGACAAGAAAGAAGATAGTTAAATAGACATGACTCAAAATAAAAAGTAGAGTCTAAAGAAATCTTCCCATATTAAGATTGGAAGAAAGGAATGTCTTAGGTTAAGAGGAATCTATATACTAGAATCATACATATGAGAAATATATAGTTCCCTCATTATTCCCTATTATTCCTTGTTTTTTAAGCTCATTCATGGAATAAAAGTAGAATGTAGAGGCTTTCACTTATAGAAAAAAATGATGATGAGCCATTTCATATAGTTTTCATGGTTGTAAAATCACCAAGATAAATAATATTATCAAATCCATTGAGGGGAATATTACATGAGACATGAGGTATTAAAATCAAACATTATACCACTATTTCAATTCTATCATTCTAATAATTTCAGGGGAGTGTTGGTTTATGGAAATATATGAAAAAGGTGGAGTTATTATTGTACACCTGGACTTTCTAATGTTTCTTTTTAAGTGTGTTTATAAATTTTTATTTTATTGATAAATATTTTTATTTTCAACCCCTTAAGTGAGAATTGATAATTTTTTAGCATGATATCACTGCATGATAGTTTATGTACAACATATACAAACTTGGTTATATCTAAATTATTTACTACACTGGTTTAGCCAACATAGACTTAGTGTAGAATAACTTAAGGCTCTTTACTAAGAGAACCATGTGGTATAATACTTCTTTCTAAAAATGGGGAATATAATATTGAATTACTTGAAAGGAAGAAAAAGAGATGAGAAAACCCCACATATATGTTGAATTTGATTTTCAATAAGGGGGAGAACATTTTAACACACATATTGACTTTTAAAAATGTGAATAGATATTGAAAAATAAAAAAGGGGAGATTGTAGAGCCTATTTTTCTCATTTTTATCAATAATTTAGTCAATATGTATTGGTGAGTGAAGATGATATGGTGTTTCTTGTAGAATTTTATATGTATTAATTTAATGTCATTGGATGTAATGCTTGATAATTTATCCTTATATATCTTATGATTGTTATGATTATCTTCAAAGAAATACATGAGAAGTGTCAGTTGGTGTAGAAACATTTTCTACAACATTTGATGGAATATGGAAGGTGTTTGAAAAGGCCCTATATGATTTTGAGTTAAATTGGTTACCTATGTAAAGTTAAATTTGGAGTTAAATTACTTTCATAAAGATAATGTGATAATTATATTATCCATGTAAAGGTAATATATACCTAAATAAAAGTAAATTGGGTTCTATATAAAGGTATAGAAAAAAATCATGCAGCTGTGTAAAGGAAAGTGTCTACTCACATAAGGGTCACCCTGTCTACTTAAGGGTAATTCAAACCTATGTAAGGGTAATGTGAAATTTATATTAACTACATAAGGGTAATAGGTAGCTCACGTAAGGGTACCTGGAAGCCTGTGTAAATGTACTTTTATATTTACACTACCTGCATAGGGGTACATTGAGGGTTGCATAAAGGTACTCAAGGTACATTGAGAATTGTGTAAAGGTACCCAAGGATCCTATATAAAGGTACTTGAGGCTGCGTAAGGGTATCTGATGACCAATACCCTTGTAAGGGTAATATTTTTCTTATATAAGGGTATTAAATGACTAGCATGAGGGTAACTGAGGCTGCATAAGGGAAATATGATGACTGTGTTAGGATAAACATGAGTTTCTTTAACTTTTATAAGGGTAGTCGTGAGATTCCTATGCTCATGTAAGGGTAAGTCGTATAAGGGTATGAAGTTGAAACATGACCATCACACAATTTATTCGATCGATCACATGATCTTGAGATAATGCTACTATACATGTCTTGAGCTTCTATTCAAATGATTTATCAAAAGATAAAATGTAATAATTTCTACCACCGTGATATACTACCAATGCTACTTCCATGTGCAACCACCATGTGCTACCACTAGTGCTCCCATGAGATACTACCACTGGGTATGCTACCTTGAAATGATATCACATGATGGAAAATGAATTATCCTTTATTTCATGATATAAGGAATGATTGAGTTCAGATTATCAAAAAATGCATTAAAATTATCTTCCAAGAATAAGAATCATGTTATGATACAAAGACATGAATTTCAAAAGTTTATTTCATTGGTATGAGTTTCATACTCCTTGAATAAGGGGATATCAATGTTTTCATGCATACAGAGGGCATGTTCATAACACGTTAAGAATGAAATTTCATTCGAAGATTGTGGGTATTAATGAATTAATAAATAAGTTTCATTATAAATGAATATATGCTACAATTTTGATGAATTCATAACAAAATGCATGACTTGAAGGAATACTGAGAGCATGATTATTCATTAACCATGCGAAGAAGAAAAGATGATATCCAAATTCCTTTTACATTTAATAAGGGGTGGTAAACATGAAATAATACCCATGATAATAAATATTTTTAGTTATTTGTGATGATGCAATTATTCCATACTTTCACTAAAGAATACCATGATACAAGAGAATGATTTATGCATAAAATTATGAGCCATGATATTTGATTAATGAAAACTGCATGAAGAAGGAGAAAAATACCCAATCTTATTGGGTATTTTTATGATCATTTAAATGAGGAATTATTTTGGGATATTAAACATGAAATAATTTCCACAATAATTGAGGTGATAATATTTTATTTAATTAGAAAATTAAAATATGGAATGTTCCTAAAATCATAAACATAGTATTTCCATATTTATGGATAATTACTATGATAATAATGAGGATCATATTCATGATATTTTTATTGTGGATATAAATGATTTATATAGGTGATGAAAATTTCGAGAGTGAGAAAACATTGTGAGATATATTGCACCCATTGTGTAAGAGAAATTTTAGTTGAGGAGAATTAATATCTTCCCAGATTTATAAGGTGTTTCAAGGCCAAAAAACCTACTTCATAAAACAATTGAAAATTTTGCAGTATTGTAAATGATCAAAAAATTTCCTATAAGATCATAGAGGAAGACTTTCATCCACAATTTTAATGATATTTCCAGTTCTATATAAACTATAAATAAGCGAATAAATCATTTTTTTGAAATTTAAAGTGAAGAGAAGTATTTCAGTTGGTTCCATAAGTAGTAAAGAAATATTTCATTTGGTTCTAGAAGTAGTGAAGAAATATTTTAGTTGGTTTTGAAAGTGGAGGAACACAATGCGACTCTATGTTGATCATATTGGGATTATGTATAGATGCAATCACTTTCTTGATAGTGAAAAATCTATATTGGGGGGTATGGACAACACAAAAAGTAGTAGGATTTTATGTTAAACCTTTTAAATAATGTGTGACCCTATCTATTTTATCACAACTACACACTAGGTGAGATTGAGAATTAATATTGAGTTAAATGAGAACTATAACTAGTTCAATAGGTTTAATTTAAAAAGAGAATTAATTCATAAAAAATACCATTGATTCTCCCCTCTATAAGTGGTCCATTCAGCTTAGTGCACTTGACAGTTGACTTGTAATGTTTAAATTGGTTATGAATGTGTGATATCGTGTAGTATGGAAATATATGGAATGATAAGGAAACTTTTGGTATGAAATACATTGGATGCATCGTTCCACTCTAGGACTAACTGGGGAAGTTAATGTCTCACTTGGGGCTGGTTGAGCTCAAATAGAGAGGGTTTAATTCCATGGTTTAATTAATATTTATTTCAATTTTTATACTCTCATATACATATGGATATTATCTAGGGTCACCATTGGTGGCTCTTATTTAGTTCAGACTCACACCCTACATGATCTCTCTAGGAAACATTTAAACTTTTTTGTTCATGGAATAGTTAAGTGTAAGGGATCGTCTTCTAATTCCTAGTGGATATGGTAGTTTATGTGGTGCATATGATATATATTATTGATTTTTAGATGGGATAGGAGGTTACTTGGTTCCAAACTAATGGTTTATTTTGGTTAATTATGTGCATGTATGTGTGTGATCAACCTATAGGTGATCTATTAATTATTGTATAATTGACATGACATGGTAGATGTTACTTTGTTTACCATAAGTATGTTTTGTATTATTATCATTTTTATTTATATTATATTTTTTTATTGTTTCATTATTATTATTATTATTATTATTATTATTAAGAGGGAATAGTCTCCCCACTATCACCTCTTAAACCCTTGCTTCCAGTCAGTACCATTTGGTGATAGGGAGGCCCACCTAAGGTATAATAGCACTCTGATATAATTGTTATGGAGAAATATCATCCAAGAAGTTATAGTCATAGATTTAATTTCATAAAGCCTAAAAAATACCCTATGACTCAAAAACTCACACTATGAGGGTTTGCTACACGACTAGTACTCTTAACGTAAGATTAGGTAAAATCCCAAAGTGCCTCATAGGATCCTCCATGAACCAACCCAAAATAAATATTCAATCCATATGGTCTATAAATAAAACAAGTTTTTTAATCATTCCACTAAAAAATACCCTAATAACATCTATTTAATCATAGTTGATGCAAACATTATTCCCCAGTTAAGGGAAAATCAGGGTTCACCCTTTGAAAGAATTGTCAAATTCTTTCTCATTCATAGGAAGTATATTTTTTCCATGAGTATAGATTATAAATTCCTAATTACCATCCAATGAGTAGTTGGTTACTACTTCTTGAGGGTTGGCTCTACTTATAACAACCTGACCCTAGTTACCAAGATTCGGTGCATTATTTTAATACATTGGCATGATTACAAGGAATCATGTCCTAAAAGACTGACCAGTTTAGCAGTCTTGGAAAATAGATTATAAACATGAATGTTACATTACACATTAGAAAATAAAACACAACATAAATGAAACTTTGATAATTCCATTAATCCCCTAGCTTAACCCTGCTTATCAATAATAATACACTTCTTGGAATCCTGGGAAAATAAAACATAAGAAAGGGGTGAGCTCAAACACTCAGTAAGGGTAAGCAATACAATGAAAGATAACATAAACATTAGGCATGGTGAATAATTTAAAACACATGCCTTTAAAAATAATAAACATGAACACTTTATGGAAGGAATATGACATGAGTAAATAATTCCATAATAAAACATAGTCATGAGCATTCTACTAGTTGAATAACCACATGAACCATCAATAATATTTTCATAATGAGGGAAAGTATAATGCAGGACATTCTGAAACATTTTGTCAAGGCCTTGACCAAGACGTCTAAAAATGATTAAGGCCTTAACCAAAACCATATATCAAGATTGGGAAATGCCTTGACCAATTCCACATTTAATTGTCTCATGATACCTACCGAGGAATTGAGGAGCTATAGCGGGCTCCACCCGTCACTTACTAAGTCCAGTACATACCTCATATAAAAAGGTTGAAACATAACATAAACATTCATATTAAAACTACCATACAAAATTTCAATACTTTAACCCTAAAACATGAATGGTATAAAAATAAAACATCCATAGTAAAATATATCACAAAAAATTTAATACAATATGGAAGATTTTTATCATAATAAATCAACCTCAATCAAGAATAATATCCTGTAAAGGATGTTGTCATAGATGAAAATGATCTGTAAAAATCTTTGAGAGAAATATCCCTTTTTCATGAAATCATTTAAAAGTAACATAATTTATAAAGGAAGTCATTTATATGATAGTTTTGAATCAAAGTGTCCCATACCACTTTGAAAATTCTGAAAGGAATTAACATTTCAAAACATTCATCTCAATATAAATAAATCCTTAAAACCATTTTGAAAACAAGGACATTAATGAGAAAGGTTTAGAAGAATAAATCTTTATAACATTTAAAATGATGTTTTAGTAAAAAACAGTACATTAAAAATAATCCCTTTGAAAAATCTTTTATGAAACATTGGAATGAATAATTAATATGTCCCAGTATATACTTACATAAAACAACCTTAGATAATAAAACGATTGTGAAATTATCCCTTACCTTGCACTTTCCTTTCGTTGAGGGTATGCTTAACCTTATGTATAATGAACATAGTATGTTATTAAATTATACTAGAACCATATTCATATTTATTATATCATACATGATTCATTTATGACTTTATAGTACCCATTTAATAATTATTTCCATGTTAAATTAACATTTCGGGTAATAATCAGTTTCTTTATCGTACGTGTTTTAACTTGTTATTCTTGATCGTATCATTTAGATCATGATTTACATAATTCCAGAATATAACACATGATTTATGTATCATATATATTTACAATACAAATATGTATAATATATATATATATATATATATATATGAAATGGAAAATTCCATTTGTGGAGACGGTAGGCTGTACGTGCGCATAAACGCTGTTTCCATTTTCATATCGTATTGAATGGAAGTAAGTGAATAATATATATGTAAGCACACACACACAAAAACAGATATATATATATATATTAATTATCATTATTATTTCATATATTACATACTTATTAATAATATATATTTTTATAATCATCATTGAATGGTGAATGTGGAAATGAATCTCATCGCGTCGTGGAGATAGTAATCCGTACGTACACACGAGCGACAATATCATTATATTGATGGTGAAATAGTATGTAATTGAATAGTATATCATATATATAGAATAATTAACATGTTAAAATTATTATTTACATCCGTTATACTCATTATTATACCCATCCAAATAATGAAGTTTTTGAATAACAAACTACACCACGACGTGGAGACAGTAAGCCGTACGTACACACGTATGGTGACTTTGTCATTTATAGGATAGATAGAATAAAAAATATGGTTATAACATATTTATAATAAAATCACAGTATGTATTAGGTACTGTATTTATTATAAACAACAAATAAAGAGAAAGTGGAAGAAGAAAAGAACTTGAAAGAGGGTGGTGAAATTATTACCTCTTCTTCGGGTGTTTCCTTTTGAGTTGATCAAAAGGGATCCTTAGGTTGGATTTCTGATCAAAATAAGGACTCTAGTTTGATGTGAGAGAATTTGGGAGGATATTTGGGCAAGGGTTGGCCGAGCCAAATGGATTTGAAGGTGTGATTTTGAGAGAAGGAGAAGTACCCTTTTATAAGAGAGGTGAGTGTCACTTTAGGAAAATCTTAAACTATTATTTTATAATAAAATCATTTTCGGTTTATAATGGATTAAAAATGATTTATTTCTAGGTTAAGGTGGGTATGGGTCTAAAAACACTCAACCAATAGGTTTTAGACAGGTTTAGGTCACCATATTAACCTTATCTTTTAGATTTAACTCTTAGTTAAATAGTTTAACTTTTACCGTGTCTTCTTGTATTCATACACTATATGGTTAATAAACTTACTCTAAACTTCCAAGAGAACCCAAAGTGGTTCATTAATGACATATGTAATATTATTTAATCCCTTTTTATGAAACTTATATTTTTAGGAATATTATATAATTTAATAATATTATATTACTTTTCAAAACTCATTTTTGTCAATTTTGACACTATTTAGTATTTGGTTTTTGTGAAAGTTATCACAACTTGATTACTTCAAACAAGTTACATTTAATCAACCCTAGAATGTCATATTAACCTATAAAATTCTTGGATGTCATAAAAACTTTGAAATTATATTTATTTTAATATTTATAAAACCATTTATTTGATTCCTTCATTAATAATGTAATTACTACATCATCATTGTGTCATAAATAAATTTAATTATTTAATATATAAAAATTATAAATAAAATAACATGATTAAGGAAATAATTTTAAAATTTTAATGTTTATTTATAGTGTAATTTAGTTTTTTTATAACTTTATATTAAAAAGGGTTTAGTTATTAAACATTGAATTTAACACTTTTAACTCTTCTTTAAATAAAATAATAATAAATGTTCTAATCTAATCCAAGTGGTCCAAAGAGGATAATATTTTATTCCTAAGGTTGTTTTTGGTCGAATTTCACTTATCAAATAGAATTAGGACATGTGTTAGGGTAATTATAATATAATTTTTACCCTTAATTACCCTATTTACTTTTAATCGTGGTAAATAAAATTCAAAAGTTACTATTCAAAAAAAAATATTTTCATCTCATTGAACCAAATTTTACTTACTGATATCAACCATGTCTCTCGTATTTTTGAAATTAAACTCACATAAGTGGTAAAATTAAGTTTTATGCAAATTTGAAAATGCTCCAAGAAGGTAGGTAAAAGATGGTAAAAAGTTCAATAAACATTTATACATCTAATTTTATTATAAAATGACTCCAATGAATTAAATTGAACATATATATATATATATATGTATTATATATATATATTTACTTAAAATATATTTAAATAAAATAAATAATTATTTAAATAAAAAGTTAGTTTTTAACAATAACACAATGTTTTTCACTATTCATCAAAAATTGAATGTTTTCATAAAAATACAAAAAATTTACCCTAATATAATTTTGATATTCCAAATTCAAAATTTAATTCTATTTTACCTAATTCAAAACATATAAGTTTCTTTAATTAATTTAAAATTAATTCTTGTTGTCAAAACCAAAAAGCGGGGTTTTAAAAAGTAAAAACTATCAAAAGATTGACATGTGTTTATGTCAAATTTAAATGTGAAATTACTTATAATGAATTAAATTGTATTAAATGATATAAATATAATCTAATTATACTTCAAAATGATTCAAATTAATAATTTAATGCTATTAATTATTTTGATTAAAAAAGTTGTTTTCAATTAAAACATAGTATTTTTCACTATTCATCAAAATATGAAAGGTATCAGAAAAGTACTAGAAATTTATCCAAAATAAATTTTTATGTCCTGATTCTAAAGTAGAATTTAATTTCATTAAATCTAATATATAAAAGTGTCAAATATTGGTTTTAAAAAGGGTTTTCCATTAAATGGCGTTAAAATTTCATTTTTTAAAAAATACTTCTTTTATCTGAAAAAATGAATTTTTTCACATAATATGAATTTTAAAATTATATAGAGTATATAATATTTAAAATTAAGTTAATAATATTCATAACCACTTTTTAAATGTCTAGTTTGGTAAGTTTTGGTGCACTCGAACTCAGTGTAATGTGTAGCTCAAGCTATTAAATTACTTTAATGGGATAACATACTATGAAATCTTGGGGTGTTACAACATCCCCTCCATCAATCAATTGAATCCTTGCAATTTGAAATCATTCTTTGAAAATAAAATTTTAAAAGTAAGAAAATACCTTTTTGGAAAACCCACATCAAAAATTGGTTTAATAAAATTTAGTCGTAATAAGAGGGAAAGGGAACTGAAAAAGTCACCACAAAATTATGATCTCGATTAAAAGAAGATTAGTGGGAATTAAAGACACATAATTATAGGAAAAACATAAATATGTATAGGGAGTGATTGAGGTCATCAATCACAAACAAGTGTAAAATTGAGGGCCTCAAAGCCATCAATCTATGATGATTTAAAATATCATCGGTTCAACAGAACATAAGGTATGAGGATAACACATTTTTAGTTTTAAGATCTCTTCCATAAAGTTTAAGAATTAATTTATTAATAGAATAAGAGGAAAAAATAAACTTGACAGGTAGAGTTTCATCTTTCAACTAATTCCTACCACAAACTCATCTTTCACTCCAAAAGACAATAGAATTCAAAAATATTCAATTTATCCTAATCCTATTGGGTTCCAAAAAAAAATTATTATTTATCTGTCAGAACATTTTAAAAAAACTACATTATACAAACTAGGACATCACGTAGGCCAATGGTAGGTGATGAACCCTTTTCACCCTTCAGTTGCGGGTTCAAGTCTCGCGGCCTTGCCGGACACGACAAGTTATTGCCCGACCTCTGTGTTGTCCGTTTTATAACAATCTAAAAATAATCTAAAAAATGATTTAACCTTAACAACAGTATCCAATGTCAAAATTAATCCACTCTAACCTTTAGTATTATCCAAAATACTTCTTTCCAAACTCACAGTCCAAAATTTATAAGAAAGTTATACACAATGAAGATCTTTTTTGCCACGTAATAACATGTGAATACCTTAATCATGTATTCTTTTAAAACACTGTAACACCTTGAATTACGATAAAAACCTTATTTATTACATTCATGATCCCTTATTCCTTATAGAATAATGGATATACTCCATATATCCAAAAATGTTGTAAACTCCAACAATGATAAAATATACAAATCATTAATCAGTTTCAAGTAGTCAAGAATATCGATTATAATTAATACAATTAATCATATCTTTTTCCAAAATCACTACCTCAGTATCAAAACCATATTAAGGTTTATCTTTCCTTCAACCATGTATTTTTCAAAAAGTTTAACTTGATATTGAGTCACATTTCTTAGAACCATATAATCTCAAATCCTTAATGAAATAGTACTTCAATACACTCCTTATATACTCTATAATACTTTTAAAATGTACATCATTAATACAATACTCAAATGACACAACACTTTAATAACAACAAAATAACTCTAATAATTCCACTTCATCTTCGGTAGTATCATAACTTGATTATTATCCAATAGCAGCATTTGTGGAATAATCTAATTATTTGGACATTGATTCGTGTAGTGTATCAACTCCTTGCAGATGAAGCAATGCACATTTGAAACATTTTTTCTTACCCTTGCAATCACGTACTTGGTGTACTTTTTTCCACACTTATAAAAAACTCCCATTGCCTTCAAGCATTTACCAAGGTGATTCTTTACATAGTTATCACATATGGGAAAATCCTTCTTTCCCCTATTCCCTTTATCCATCTCTCTCTACCATCCTTTGCTTCTCTTGCTTCCCTTCAAAGCCATATGACTCAAATAATTCTTTACTTATCTTATTAACACATGATATTATTTATTCATATGACGCGAATATGTGGGAAACTATTTCCCTTATAAATTTTGGATTAATACCATGAAAGATATGATACTTCTTACTATTTTGATCATGCGTATTGTTGGAGTTCTCATTCCTTCTACTGGGTACCATTTCTAAACAATGGAATACACTAGGTTAGTTAATGAATCGTAATGCATAATTCCAAACTTGTAAAATACCTAACATAAATTGAAAAGTTTATGCTTATAATCCATAATCCTAAAAATGTTTTCATTGAGGAAGTATTTACTCTTAAATCCTTTATAATGGTTTGAAATTAAAATGTGAATTATCCTAAGCATATCCCCCAGGAGTGTCGTAACCAAGAGTGCAGCAAGGCCCGCTATCATGTACCCGTATACCCCAGGTAAACCCCAAAACTCATGATCGGAGTTTTCACTCTTAGGTACATCTGTACTAGAGCCGCCTATACCTTCTTGTATCCAGACAAAGATGTATTTCTTGGAAAATACACAAAACATCTACATTACCAAAATTATAGGAAGTTTTTCTATACTAATCCTCAAAGTCTATCTTAGGGTAATGTGATCTAATTAGAGTTTACCTAAATCTATTTTAAAGGTTTTTGCTAAACTTACTCTAATACCAACTGTAATGCCCCGACCCCAGTTACCCAGAGTCAGTGCATTATTTTAATACATTTTTATTATTATAAGTAATCAAATCCCGAATGATCGATTAGTTTAGCAGTCTTAGAAAATATATTACAACATGAATGTTACATTAGACATTAGAAAATAAAACACAACATAAATGATCCTTTGAGAACACCATTAATTTTCTAGATTAACCCTACTTATCAATCATAATACACTTCTTGGAATCATGGGAAAATAAAACATAAGAAAGGGGTGAGCTCAAATGCTCAGTAAGGTTAAGCAATACAGTGGAAGATAAGATAAACATTATGCATGGTGAAAAATTTACAACACATTCCTTTACAAATAATAAACATGAACACTTTATGGAAGGAATATGAGATGAGTAAATAATGCGAAATTAAAACATAGTCATGAGTATTATAATAGTCAAATAACCACATGAACCATCAATAATACTTTCATAATGAGGGAATGTATACTGTGGGAAATTCTAAAACATTGTTTCAATGCCTCGACCAAGATGTCTAAAATGATTAAGGCCTCGACTAAACCCATATATGAAAATTGGGAAAGGCCTCAGCCAATTCTACATCTAATTGTCTTATGAGACCTACCGATGCACCGAGGAGCTATATCGGGCTCCAACCATCACATACTAAGTCCAATACATTCCTTTGAAACATAACATAAACATTTGTATTAAAACTAGCATACAAAATGTCAATACTTTAACCCTAAACCATGAATGGTATAAAAATAACACATCCATAGTCTAATATATCACAAAACATTCAATATAATATGGAATATTTTTATCATAATAAATCAACCTCAATCATGAATAATATCCCATAAAGGATGATGACATAGTTGAGAATGATCAGTAAAAATATTTAAGAGAAATGTCCCTTTTTAATGAAGTCATTTAAAAGTAAAATAATTTATAAAGGAAGTCATTTAAAAGATAGTTTTGAATCAAAGTGTCCCATACCACTATGAAACTTTTGAAAAGAATTAAAATTTTAAAACATCCATGTCCATATAAATAAATCCTTAAAACCATTTTGAAAACATGAACATTAATGAGAAAGGTTTAGAAGAATAAATCTTTAAAACATTTAAAATGATGTTTTTGTAAAAAAAAGTCCCTTAAAAATAATCCCTTTTAATACACTTTTATGAAACCTGGTCATGGATAATAAATATGTCCCAGTAGATACTTACATAAAAACAATCCCGGATAATAAAGAGATTGTGAAATTAACCCTTACCTTGCACTTTCCTTTGGTCGAGGGTATGCTTAACCTCCTGTATAATGAAAATAGTATGTTATGAAATTATAAAAGAACCATATTCATATTTATTATATCATACACGATTCATTTATTACTTTATACTACCCATTTAATAATGATTTCCATGTTAAATTAACATTTTGGGTAATAATCAGTTTCTTTATCGTCCGTGTTTTAACTTGTTATTCTTGATCGTATCATTTAGATCATGATTTACATAATTCCATAATATAACACATGATTTATATATCATATATATTTACAATACAAATATGTATAATATATATATATATACATGAAATGGAAAACTCCATTTATGGAGACGGTAGGCCGTACGTGCGCATAAACGCTGTTTCCATTTTCATATCATATTGAATGGAAGAAAGTGAATAAGATATATGTAAGTACACACACACACATAGAGATATATATATATATATATATCAATTATCATTATTATTCCATATATTAAATACTTATTAATAATATATATTTTTATAATCATCATTGAATGGTGAATGTGGAAATGAATCTCATCGCGTCGTGGAGATAGTAATCCGTACGTACACACGAGCGGCAATATCATTATATTTATGGTCAAATAATATGTAATTGAATATTATATCATATATACAGAATAATTAACATGTTAAAATTATTATTTACATCCGTTATACTCATTATTATACTCATCCAAATAATGATGTTTTTGAATAACAAACTACACCACGACGTGGAGACGGTAAGCCGTACGTACGCACGTATGGTGACTTTGTCATTTATAGGATGGATAGAATAACAAATATGGTTATAACATATTTATAATAAAATCACAGTATGTATAAGGTACTGTATCTATTATAAACAACAAATAAAGAGAAAGTGGAAGAAGAAAAGAACTTGAAAGAGGGTGGTGAAATTATTACCTCTTTTTCGGGTGTTTCCTTTTGAGTTGATCAAAAGGGATCCTTAGGTTGGATTTCGGATCAAAATAAGGACTCTAGTTTGATGTTAGAGAATTTGAGAGGATATTTGGGCAAGGTTTGGCCGAGCCAAATGGATTTGAAGGTGTGATTTTGAGATAAGGAGAAGGACCCTTTTATAAGAGAGGTGAGTGTCACTTTAAGAAAATCTTGAAATATTATTTTATAATAAAATCATTTTCGGTTTATAATGGCTTAAAAATGATTTATTTCTAGGTTAAGGTGGGTATGGGTAAAAAAACACTCAACCAATAGGTTTTAGAAAGGTTTAGGTCACCATATTAACCTTATCTTTTAGATTTAACTCTTAGTTAAATAGTTTAACTTTTACCGTGTCTTCTTGTATTCATACACTATATGGTTAATAAACTTACTCTAAACTTCCAAGAGAACCCAAAGTGGTTAATTAATTACATATATAATATTATTTAATCCCTTTTTATGAACCTTATATTTTTAGGAATATTATATAATTTAATAATATAATATTAATTTAAAAACTCATTTTTGTCAATTTTGACACTATTTAGTATTTGGTTTTTGTGAAAGTTATCACAACTTGATTACTTCAAAAAAGTTACATTTAATCAAACCTATAATGTCATATTAACCTATAAAATTCTTGGATTTCATAAAAACTTTGAAATTATATTTATTTTAATATTTATAAAACAATTTATTTGATTCCTTTATTAATAATGTAATTACTACATCATCATTGTGTCATAAATAAATTTAATTATTTAATATATAAAAATTATAAATAAAATACCATGATTAAGGAAATAATTTTAATATTTTAATGATTATTTATAGTCTAATTTAGTTTTTTTATAACTTTATATTAAAAAGGGTTTAGTTATTAAACATTGAATTTAACACTTTTAACCTTCTTTAAATAAAATAATAATAAATGTTCTAATCTAATCCAAGTGGTTCAAAGAGGATAATATTTTATTCCTAAGGTTGTTTTTGGTCGAATTTCACTTATCAAATAGAATTAGGACATGTTTTAGGGTAATTATAATATCATTTTTACCCTTAATTACCCTATTTACTTTTAATCGTTGTAAATACAATTCAAAAGTTACTATTCAAAAAAAATATTTTCATCTCATTGAACCACATTTTACTTACTGATATCAACCATGTCTCTCGTATTTTTGAAATTCAACTCACAAAAGTGGTAAAATTAAGTTTTATGCAAATTTGAAAATGCTCCAAGAAGGTAGGTAAAAGATGGTAAAAAGTTCAATAAAAATTTATACATCTAATTTTATTAAAAAATGACTCCAATGAAATAAATTGAACATATATATATATGTATTATATATATATATTTACTTAAAATATATTTAAATAAAATAAATATTTATTTAAATAAAAAGTTAGTTTTTAACAATAACGTAGTGTTTTTCACTATTCATCAAAAATTGAATGTTTTCATAAAAATACAAAAAATTCACCCTAAGATAATTTTGATATTACAAATTCAAAATTTAATTCTATTTTACCTAATTCAAAACATATAAGTTTCATTAATTAATTTAAAATTAATTCTTGTTGTTGAAACCAAAAAGCGGGGTTTTAAAAAGTAAAAACTATCAAAAGATTGACATGTGTTTATGTCAAATTTAAATGTGAAATTACTTATAATGAATTAAATTGTATTAAATGATATAAATATAATCTAATTATACATCAAAACTATTAAAATTCATAATTTAATGCTATTAATTATTTTGATTAATTTTTTTTTTCAATTAAAACATAGTATTTTTCACTATTAATCAAAATATGAAAGTTATCAGAAAAGTACCAGAAATTTATCCAAACTAAATTTTTATGTCCTGCTTCTAAATTATAATTTAATTTCATTAAATCTAATATATAAAAGTTTCAAATATTGGTTTTAAAAAGGGTTTTCCATTAAATGCCGGTAAAATTTCTTTTTTTGAAAAATACTTCTTTTATCTGAAAAAAAATGAATTTGTTCACATAATATGAATGTTAAAATTATATAGAGTATATAAGATTTAAAATGAAGTTAATACTATTCATAAACACTTTTTAAATGTCTAGTTTGGTAAGTTTTGGTGCGCTCGAACTCGGTGTTACGTGTAGCGCAAGCTATTAAATTAATTTAATGAGATAACATACTATGAAATCTTGGGGTGTTACAACATCCCCTCCATCAAAAAATTGAATCCTTGCAATTTGAAATCATTCTTTGAAAACAAAATTTTAAAAGTAGGAAAATACCTTTGTGGAAAACCCACATAAAAAATTGGGTTAATAAAATTTAGTCGTAATAAGAGGGAAAGGGAACTGAAAAAGTCACCACCAAATTATGATCTCAATTAGAAGAACATTAGTGGAAATTAGAGACACATAATTATAGGAAAAACATAAATATTTATAGGGAGTGATTGAGGTCATCAATCACAAACAAGTGTAAACTTGAGGGCCTCAAAGCCATCAATCTATGATGATTTAAAATATCATCGGTTCAACAGAACATAAGGTATGAGGATAACACATTTTTAGTTTTAAGATCTCTTCCATAAAGTTTAAGAATTAATTTATTCATAGAATAAGAGGAAAAAATATACTTGACAGGTAGAGTTTCATCTTTCAACTAATTCCTACCACAAACTCATCTTTCACTCCAAAAGATTATAGAATTCAAAAATATTCTATTTATCCTAATCCTATTGGGTTCCAAAAAAAAATTTATTATTTATCCGTCAGAACATTTTAAAAAAACTACATTATAAAAACCAGGACATCATGTAAGCCAATGGTAGGTGATGCACCCTTGTCACCCTTCGGTTGCGGGTTCAAGTCTCGCGGCCTTACCGAACACGACAAGTTATTGCCCGACCTCTGTGTTGTCCGTTTTATAACAATCTAAAAATAATCTAATAAAATGATTTGACCTTAACAACAGTATCCAATGTCAAAATTAATCCACTCTAACCTTTAGTATTATCCAAAATACTTCTGTCCAAACTCACAGTCCAAAATTTATAAGAAAGCTATACACAATGAAGATCTTTTTTTCCATGTAATAACATGTGAATACCTTCATCATGTATTATTTTAAAACACTCTAACACCTTGAATTACCATAAAAAACTTATTGATTACATTCATGCTTCATTATTCCTTATAGAATAATGGATATACTCCATCCATCCAAAAATTTTGTAAACTCCAACAATGATAAAATATACAAATCATTAATCAGTTTCAAGTAGTCAAGAATATCTATTATAATTAATCCAATTAATCATATCTTTTTCCAAAATCACTACCTCAGTATCAAAACCATATTAAGGTTTATCTTTCCTTCAACCATGTATTTTCCAAAAAGTTTAACTTGCTATTGAGTCACATTTATTAGAACCATATAATCTCAAATCCTTAATTAAATAGTACTTCAATACACTCCTTATATACTCTATAATACTTATAAAATGCACATCATTAATACAATACTCAAATGACACAACACTTTAATAACAACAAAAGAACTCTAATAATTCCTCTTCATCTTCGGTAGTTCATAACTTGATTATTATCCAATAGCAGCATTTGTGGAATAATCTAATGATTTAAACATTTATTCGTGTAGTGTATCAAATCCTTACAGATGAATCAATGTATATTTGAAACATTTTTTATTACCCTTGCAATCATGTACTTGGTGTACTCTTTTTCCACACTTATAAAAAACTCCCATTCCCTTCAAGCATTTACCAAGGTGATTCTTTCCACAGTTATCACATATGGGAAAATCCTTCTTTCCCCTATTCCCTTTATCCATCTCTCTCTACCATCCTTTGCTTCTCTTGCTTCCCTTCAAAGCCATATGACTCAAAGAATTATTTACTTATCTTATTAACACATGATATTATTTATTCATATGACACGAATATGTGGGAAACTATTTCCCTTGTAAATTTTGGATTAATACCATGAAAGATATGATACTTCTTACTATTTTGATCATTCATATTGTTGGAGTTCTCATTACATCTACTGGGCACCATTTCTAAACAATGGAATACACTAGGTTAGTTAATGAATCGTAATGCATAATTCCAAACTTGTAAAATACCTAACATAAATTGAAAAGTTTATGCTTATAATCCATAATCCTAAAAATGTTTTCATTGAGGAATTATTTACTCTTAAATCCTTTATAATGGATTGAAATGAAAATGTGAATTATCCTAATCATATCCCCCAGGAGTGTCGTAACCAAGAGTGCAGCAAAGCCGGTTGTCATGTACCTGGATACCCCAGTTAAACCCCAAAACTCTTGATCAGAGTTTTCACTCTTAGGTACATCTGTACCAGAGCCGCCTCTACCTTCTTGTATCCAGAAAAGATGTATTTCTTAGAAAATACACAAAATCTCTACATTACCAAAATTATAGAAAATTTTTCTATACTAATCCTCAAAGTCTATCTTAGGGTAATGTGCTCTAATCAGAGTTTATCTAAATCTATTTTAAAGGTTGTTTCTAAACTTACTCTGATACCAACTGTAATGCCCCGACCTCAGTTACCCAGAGTCTGTGCATTATTTTAATACATTTTCATTATTATATGTAATCAAATCCCGAACGATCAATTAGTTTAGCAGTCTTAGAAAATATATTACATACATGAACATTACATTAGACATTAGAAAATAAAACACAACATAAATTATCATTTGAGAAAACCATTAATCTTGTAGATTAACCCTACTTATCAATCATAATACACTTCTTGGAATCGTGGGAAAATAAAACATAAGAAATGGGTGAGCTCAAATGCTCAGTAAGGTTAAGAAATACAATGGAATATAAGATAAACATTATGCATGGTGAAAACTTTAAAACACATTCCTTTACAAATAATAAACATGAACAGTTTATAGAAGGAATATGAGATGAGTAAATAATGCCATAATAAAACATAGTCATGAGTATTCTACTAGTCGAATAACCACATGAACCATCAATAATACTTTCATAATGAGGGAATGTATACTGTGGGAAATTCTAAACCTTTGTGGCAATGCATCTACCAAGATGTCTAAAATGATTAAGGCCTCGACTAAACCCATATATCGAAATTGGGAAAGGCCTTATCCAATTCTACATCTAATTGTCTTATGAGACCTACCGATGCACCGAGGATCTATATCGGGCTCCACCCATCACATACTAAGTCTAATACATTCCTTATATGAAAAGGTTGAAACATAACATAAACATTCATATTAAAACTAGCATACAAAATGTCAATACTTTAACCCTAAACCATGAATGGTATAAAAATAACACATCCATAGTCAAATATACCACAAAACCTTCAATACAATATGGAATATTTTTATCATAATAAATCAACCTCAATCAAGAATAATATCCCATAAAGGATGATGACATAGTTGAAAATGATCAGTAAAAATATTTAAGAGAAATATCCCTTTTTAATGAAGTCATTTAAAAGTCAAATAATTTATAAAGGAAGTCATTTAAAATATAGTTTTGAATCAAAGTGTCCCATACCACTATAAAACTTTTGAAATGAATTAACATTTTAAAACATCCATGTCCATATAAATAAATCCTTAAAACCATTTTGAAAACATGAACATTAATGAGAAAGGTTTAGAAGAATAAATATTTAAAACATTTAAAATGATGTTTTTGTAAAAAAAAGTCCCTTAAAAAGAATCACTTTTAATACTGTTTTATGAAACTTGGTCATGGATAATAAATATGTCCCAGTAGATACTTATATAAAAACAATCCCGGATAATAAAGAGATTGTGAAATTAACCCTTACCTTGCACTTTCCTTTGGTCGAGGGTATGTTTAGCCTCCTGTATAATGATAATAGTATGTTATGAAATTATAAAAGAACCATATTCATATTTATTATATCATACATGATTCATTTATTACTTTATACTACCCATTTAATAATGATTTCTATGCTAAATTAACATTTCAGGTAATAATCGCTTTCTTTATTGTATGTGTTTTAACTTGTTATTTTTAATCATATCATTTAGATAATGATTTACAAACTTATAGAATATAACAAATGATTTATATATCATATATATTTAGAATATAAATATGCATAATAGATATATATATGAAATTGAAAACACCATTTACGAAGACGGTAGGTCGTACGTACGCATAAACGCTGTTTCTGTTTTCATATCGTATTGAATGAAAGTAAGTGAATAAGATATATGTAAGTACATACATACATACATACATAAATAGATATCTATATATATATATATTAAGTATAATTATTATTTTATATATTACATACTTATTAATAATATATATTTTTATAATCATCATTGAATGGTGAATTTGGAAATGAATCTCATCGCGTTGTGGAGACTATAATCTGTATGTACGCATGAGTGACAATATCATTATATTGATGGTGAAATCATATGTAATTGGATAATATATAATATATAAATAATCATTAACATGTTATATTTATTATTTACATATGTTATGCTCGTTATTATACCCATCCAAATAATGAAGTGTTTGAATAAACAACTACACCATGACGTGGAGACGGTAAGCCGTATGTACACACGTATGGAGACTTTGTCATTTATAGGATGGATAGAATAAAAAATATGGTTATACCATATTTATAATAACATCATAGTGTTTAGGAGGTACTGGAGTTATTATTTATGTATGGAAACAACAAAGAAAGAGGAAGTGGAAGAAGAAAAGAACTTGAAAGAGGGTGGTGAAATTATTACCTCTTCTTCGGGTGTTTCCTTTTGAGTTGATCAAAATGGATCCTTAGGATGGATTTATGATCAAAGTATGGAATCTAGGTTGATTTTAGGGAAGTTTTTAGGATATTTGGGAAGGTTTTTTCCGAGCCAAATGACTTTGAAGGTGTGATTTTGAGAGAAGGGGAAGTACCCTTTTATAAGAGAGGTGAGGGTCACTTTAGGAAAAGCTTGAAATATTATTTTAGAATAAAATCATTATCGGTTTGTAATTGCTCAAAAATTATTTATTTATATGATAAGGTGAGCATGGGTCTAAAAACACTCAACCAATAGGTTTTAGATAGATTTAGGTTACCATATTAACATTATCTTTTAGATTTAACTCTTAGTTAAATAGTTTAACTTTTACCGTGTCTTCTTGTATTATTACACTATATGGTTAATAAACATACTCTAAACTTCCAAGAGAACCTAAAATGGTTCATTTATGACATATATAATATTATTTAATCCCTTTGTATTAACCTTATTTTTTTGTAATATTATATAATTTAATAATATAATATTAGTTTTAAAACCTCATTTATGTCAATTTTGACACTATTTAGTATTTGTTTTTTTTGAAAGTCATCACAACTTTATTAATTATAAAAAGTTACATTGAATCAACCCTAAAATTCCATATTCACCTAGAAAATTCGTGTATGTCATAAAAATGTTGAAATTATATTTATTTTAATATTTATAAAACCATATATTTGATTCCTTCATTAATAAGGTAATTACTGCATCATCATTGTGCCATAAATAAATTTAATTATTTAATGGATAAAAATTATAAATAAAATAACATGATGTAGGAAATAATTTTATCTTTCTAATGGATAATTATAGTCGAATTTATATTATGTATAACCCTATATTAAACATGGGTCAGTTATTAAACTTTGAATTTAACACTCTAAACTCTTCTTTAAATAAAATAATAATAAATGTACTAATATAATCCAAGTGGTCCACATAGGATCATATTTTATTCATAAGGTTTTTTTGGTATAATTTCACTTATTCAAAAGAATTAGGACATGTTTTAGGGTAATTATAATATCATTTTTACCCTTAATTACCCTATTTACTTTTACCCGTGGTAAATAAAAGTCAAAAGTTAATATTCACCAAAAAAAATTTTCATCTCATTGAACCACATTTTACTTACTGATATCAACCGTATCTCTCAGATTTTTGAAATTAAATTCACAGAAGCTGTAAAATTATGTTTTATGCAAATTTTCAAATGCTCCTAGAAGGTAGGTAAAAGATGACAAAAAGTTCAATAAAAATTTATACATCAAATTTTATTATAAAATGACTTAAATGAATTAAATTGAACTTATATAGTTATTATATATCTATTTTGACTTAAAATATATTTAAGTAAAATAAAAAATTATTTAAATAAAAAGTCGGTTTTAAACAATAACGCAGTGTTTTTCACTATTCATCAAAAAATGAATGTTTTTAGAAAAATACCAAAAATTCACCCTAAGATAATTTGGATATTCTGAATTCAAAATTGAATTATATTTTACCAAATTCAATACATATAAGTTTTATTAATTAATTTAAAATTAATTTCCGTTGTCAAAACCAAAAAATGTGTTTTTAAAAAGTTAAAACTATCAAAAGATTGACATGTGTTTATGTCAAATTTAAATGTAAAATTAATTATAATAACCTAAATTGTATTAAATTATAAAAATATAATCTAATTATACTTCAAAACCATTTAAATTAATAATTTAACACTATAAATTATTTTGATTAAAAAATTTGTTTTCAATTAAAACATAGTATTTTTCACTATTCATCAAAATATGAAAGTTATTAGAAAAGTACCAAAAATTTATCCAAACTAAATTTTTATGTCCCAATTCTAAAGAATAATTTAATTTCATTAAATTTAATATATAAAAGTGTCATATATTGGATTTAAATAAGGTTTTCCATTAAAAGGAGGTAAAATTTCATTTTTTGAAAAATACTTCTTTTATCTGAAAAAATGAATTTGTTCACATAATATGGATGTTAAAATTATATAGGGTATATAAGATTCAAAATTAAGTTAATAATATTCATAACCACTTTTTGAACGGCTAGTTTGGTATGTTTTGGTACGCCTGAACTCGGTGTTACGTGTAGCACAAGCTATTAAATTACTTTATTGAGATAACATACTATGAAATCTTGGGGTGTTACACCAATCCCTACTTATGATGGGATCCTACTCACTACTAAAGGTGAAACTCTCCCCATTAACTCAAAAACTAACACCTAATGATATAAGAAATAAATATTTAATCCATACCAAGGTAGATACCACCTAATCTCTTATTTAACATGAATGAATCTCTTAAAAGATCTCTTACTCCACTCAGGATAAACTCAACTCACTAAAAGGGGTGACTGATAAAGGTCTATCTAGGGGTTACATTAAAATATATTACTCTATAATATATGATCAAATAAAAGTTTCTTGTGCCTATGCCATCTAATATGAGGGTCTATGAAGAGATGATGAAAACCTTACTTTAAATTTCAAATATTGACACCAGAACATAATCATTCATCACATTAATCTCACCAAAACTATGACTGAAAACACATCTTTTTTTATAGGAACAAGACAAATGTAGTTATTGTGGGATTAGATGATTTAATCATAAATCTCTAACCACTAATTTATCAATGAACAACTAATAATTATCAATTACACTATGAAATATTTCTAGGGAGAACCATACAGAGTATGTGGTCCTTAATACATACTCAATCATGATTAAGATTCCTTGAGGAGGGTCTAAAATACTCAGATAACACTCTATCTTGAACAATGGATCAAACTCTCACCAATATAGAGTATTCCCATTGAAAGTTTACGAAAAACAGAATCCACTAACAACGTTTTGTTCCATATAGAGAGATTAAAGCAAGAATAGTCATGTGGCCAATAAGAGTTTGAACTAGATAGAAACAAGAATGTCAAACTCCATCCAAACCTCTATTTCCTAAATATTAATCTCACCTAATAAACTCATAATAATTATTCCACTAGGTTTCATGCAATATGTTTAGTTAATAGGCAATCTCATCTAACTCAATAAAAACTACCATCATTTTATAAATAAGACTACACTATGAATGAAAGGGGGGGGGGATTTTTTCCTTAGATAATAGGGTTGTGGTAGGATTTATTAGGGTCTCATAACAATTTTTAGAAAAATATAAAGTAGTAAAAATCCCAAACCTAATACCACTATTCTTAGAATTCCTAAAAACATGTGTACAAAAAAATGAAACTACCTTACATAAAATCCATTTATATTTATCGCATCATTCTTTATCTATATTTATATGGGTTTGAATATGACCATAAATGATCAATAATAGTAATTTTACCTTCATGGTTTATCTATGGGTTAAGATGATCCACACATCATATGTGTGAAATACTTCCAACTTCGACAACATGCTAGTGCCTTAGGTGTAAAAAAGGCAGAATAAGAGAGCATAGGTTTATGAGGTTTTGGATGAATGAAATGCACGTATACATTCCACCACCATCATATAGTAGTGGTATTTATATATACTTGATGAAAATACTTGATGATTCATGCATTAAGTCATTCATTATAACAAATGAGTGAATGACTTAGACAATTCATGCATCGTATTCATGAAAGTAGAATAATCCCTCATGTTATATCTCATATAATGGGTTTTTAATGATCACCAACACAAAAAAATTTAAGTAGATAATTTTTTTATTACCTACATTTGTAAACATGGGTAATGTATTTACCCAAATTTCATAAAAATGTTGGGAAACCTTATGTGGGTAAACTAGTCATGTTTTTAATCATGTCTATTTACCCATGTTTCTAAGAAATGTGCCAAATACGGCAACAAATATTCTACCCATTTTCTGTAAAAATACGGGAAATTGATACCCCCTTACCCTTGTATTAAAAAACATGGATAATGTTTTTTAATAATCACAAAATTGTAAAATTTTCTTGGAGTTTTTTCTACAGAAACACCATGTCTCACTTACACACATGCCTGATACCTTCCCCTCATCAATCAAAATGGTCTACAACCCACCTCATTCCCCCACATTGAACTACACATGTTGACCAGTCCCCTTATGTGGTAAGCATAAATCCACCAAACAAATAAAATCCATATTTCATTGAATTTTATCCTATGAAGTGCCTTTAACAAAATAAAGACTAGACCACAAATACAAAGTAAAGATGTAATATGATAATATATTGAACTATATATATTTACATATTAAGATACATATATTTATATATTTATATATAAATATAATATATTAATCTATTAATATTGAATCATATAGTAATATATAATCTAATACACATAAAATTATATTACTATTTTATAATTAATGAGTTAATTTTTAATATATTTGAATTTCTACACTTGTAATTATTATTAATTATTTATTATTATCAAACATTTAGTTATAAATTATTAAAAACTAATTATAATTATGTACAAATCATAATTAATAATATTTAATTTAATTATACAGATATATATATATATATTCTTTTTAATGTTATGCAATAATATTTTATGGGTACTATCCACATGTCTCTCCCCCTCCCTCTATCTCTTTATATATATATATATGTGTGTGTGTGTGTGTGTGTGTGTATGTGTGTATGTATATTTATATATATGTGTGTGTGTATAATATAATATAATGTTATTACATAATATTTAAAGTAACATATATGGATAACATATGAATTATTCATATTTGTTATTTTCAATATTATATATTATTATTATGTGTGTATGTAGATGCACACATGCACATGTGTATATATATATTGACATTTATATAAGTAATATATATATGTGTGTGTGAGTATAAGTTTATGTGTGTGTGTTTGTTTGCATGTTTCTATGTTTATTTATAAACTCTCACACACATGAATTTATATAAATATATGTATGTATGTATATATGTATAGATGTCTATGTGTGTATTAATTTTATATAGACAACATGTGTATATGTGTGTGTATGTATAATGTAATTATTAAATGATATAGTATGTATGTGTTGCCACACACACATCTTATTTAAATTAGTTTTTAAATTAAAATTAAAATTTATTATGATTTTATATATTATAATTTATATGTGTGTGTGTACATGTGTTAAATTTTAAAATTTGGTATATATATGTATATTACATATTTTTTTTATTTTATTATTTAATTTAGACATGTTTAAAAATGTGTATAAAATATAAATTATCCATGTTTCAAACCACGACTAAAATAACCACGATTTTAAGAAACATAGATAAATGAAAAAATTAGCCATGTTTTAAAACACCATTAAAAAACAAGGCTAAATTAAACAAGGTTAAATTAAAAAGTTATCTTATATTTAATGAGACATGGATAAGAAAAATAGTAAAATGAATGTTTCTTTTTAGTGACATGGATAAATATCTTGGTGTATGAATTCCTCTTTATCATTAGTTTCATGTGTATATTAAGCCCTGTGATTAAACACATAATACCCCTCATGATATCATTGAATCATGCTATATAAATTTGGTGGTAGTGGCACAAAATCCCATTTCATTCCCTTTAAGATACACCCTATTTATAGGCTATGACATACATAGGTAGTGGAATGGAATCCTATTCCATTCATTATGAATTACCTTGAATTATAACTCATCACATATAAGGCATTCACACTAAATTCATGCTTTCATGCCTTAAAATATTATATTTTTTCACTAGGATTATTGTATCTCGTACAAATGAGCTTTAGGTAATATCATCTACTTTAATATTCCACTTTCACTAAATCCTTGATGACATTGTTCTATTTAAACATATATTATATCATATACAATAACTTGAAAAACCATATCCAAAAATATTTTTGATATTCTCTAAAACACTTTTGGAAATATATAATTATATTCCCCATTTACCACATTATCTTTGATACCTTGTAAATACCCACTAAAACCTCTTTTGGATTAAATATTAAACACTTTTAGAGAATATATCCAAGTAAAAATCAATCCTCATTTAGTCAACCACAAAGTGATGCTCCACATACCTTTGTAGTGTCGATGAAAAATATGAATAATCAGATCTATACATGTAAGAAAAAAGCATCCATTAGAAAAATGTCAATGTTACTCATGATATAATGGGTCTGGTGTGATCTCAATCAAAAACATGTATCTCTATATCTTTATCCACTAGTTTCATCACATGATATCATGCGTCTCATACTTTACATTTATCCAATACATCAAGTGGCCATTAGAAACATAGTTTTCCAATCCCATATATCCAACTCATATATTCCAATTAATCAAGTATAGACTGACCTAGTCCATTAATACATCAAATTTATTTCACCTTTATGGATGAACACATCACATGAACCTCATATTAATATATTGGAACATCAAATATAAAATCTAGCTATGACCACACACTCCCCAATATATCTCAATTGAGGTCCCACATTCATTCGTTTTATACATGAGGCAAAATCCAATCTTAATTGAGATCCAAATGATAATATGATCAACAACATACCACATGGTCATAGGTAGACTGTATAAGTTTGAATGGTTCACATGATAGAGTTTGGTGGTCTAGGTGAGATCAAACATATCACATGGTCATAGGTTAGAGTATTTGAGTAGATGAAATCATATAGGGCTATCACATGTAAAAGATTATGCAAAAAAGAAGTTTGTGGAGGGATCATAGAGACTGTGTGTGATAGAATCACATGGTCATATGGTGGGGCTATTATAAAAAATACACATGATTTTATATTATATGGTTGCAATGAATTGTGTTCATGTGGACTACATATAGCTTTATACAATGAGGTTTTTAGATAAGGGTGGATAGTAATATTTAGGATTAATGTTTTATTCCTAGTGTCTTGTCCTACAAATACCCCATAATTCACATCATTATGATTATGATGTTATGGAGAGTAGTCAATTTAGAAGATTTCTAGAAGAAGGTGTCATGGAGGAGGTCACATGGAGGATATATAGAGGAATAGTCATGTAGATTCCCTCACATAGATCATTCATGTGAAAGATCTCATGTGCGGAATTCTCATGGAAGGCCTCACACAAAGAATTTAATAATAAGGCCTTAGGTGGAGTTGTCACATGGTAGGAAAATTACAATCAAATAATGTAGAAGAACTATCATAGTTTAGTCAAGCGGAATGAGTCACACAACTGAATTACATTGAGACAGTCACTTGGTGAACATTTTTCTATGTAAGACTTACACGATGGGTTTTTTTGAGAAATAATTTCTTACATGGACATTTTAAAGAGTTTTTTGTAATAACTAAGGAGTTTATTAGAGAATTTAATTCTAGTATTCATGATGTAATTCATCAAACAAATTCTTGAGAGTGAGGAAGAAACCTTAAAGTTTCTAAGCTGAGGAAGAATTCATTTAATTTAGTTATCAAGGTTGAGTCAATGAAATTTTTCTAATGGAGGAAGTGGGAAATACATGATTTAATTATAAAGCTAGTGTGTTTGTAATGATATTAACAAGGTCAAAAAATATTAATCTACAAAATATAGTGAATCGTAGTAGATTCTGGTCGGATCCACATATCATCAATGTATGCTCCTTAGAAAATCCCATAGTGGTGAACTAAATAAAAAATTTATGTATTAAATTTTATTTCCAATTTTTTATGTTAAGTGAATACACATTCAATGAGGTATATTTGTTGATTTCCTGCCAATGTGTTGACATAATCCTTTAAATCAGAAAAAATAAAAGACACCTTAATTCACCCCTACCCGCACAAGATATCTCAGAGATAATCAACTGGTATCAAAGTAATGGTTTTAGGCATTTAATCTAACATAAAAAATCATTTTAGGTGGAGAATTATGTAAATTCTAAAGGATTTACAATTTTTCACATAACCAAGTACTATATTTGGAAGAATAGATTGATATCACATCTTTGAGATCTTGGTAATGATGTTATTTCTTCTACATTATATGTGATGGAATTTGGAAATGTGCTAGTGAATTATATAAATGAAACTAATAATAAATGGGTATATGTCAATGCCAAAGCATAAAATAATTCAACTGGAGATTTATCAGATTAAATATATATGAATTTGATTATATACACTAGTTTAAATTCCATTTGGGAAAATTTTCCCAATATATATGAAGGTGATGGTATGGTGAAGTAGGTCAAGTTGTAGGTCATACATAATCAATTTGATAATTTGAGAATGATTTCAGATGAGAATGATTATTGCTTCTTCAACTAAACCACTGAAGTTATTGGAGATATTATAGGAAATATGGAAGAAAAAAAGATAATTATATTTTTTAGAAGTTATTACAATGGTTTCCACCTCTGTACAATCTAAAAGTTTTAACTCTAGAAGATAAGGATATGTCTAACCTTTCTCCAGATGATTTGTTAAGTAGTTTTGTGGCATATGAAATGTGGGTTAATCCAAAAGGGACATTAAGTAATGAAATTAATGATATATAATTAATATATATTGACAATATCAACATCATTAAAGGTGTAAATGTTCAAGAGGATGAAGATGATGAGATTCTATCTCTTATGGACAAAAGATTCAGGAGAGAAAATAGTAGATTCAAAGGGAAGTTTCCTTTGGATTTTTTTCAATACAATAAATTTAAGCACATTACAATATGGTTCTGAAGAATATTTTATGATAATGAAAGTGAAAATAAAGTTACAGATAATAAATGAATAATCTTCCATCTTAGAAAAGTCACCAAAACTAGGAGTTCATCGGGAATAGAATTTCATAGAAAGACATTTGCTAGTAAAGAATAAAATGATAATTAACAATATCTAGAGGAAGAAGAAATATAATTAAAATATGCCAATGAATATCACCTAAGGGATATTATTGAGAAGGAATAATCTAAACTATAAAATTTTGATGAACCTAAAGGATCGGTTAATCTCAAGGTGGAACTTGAGGGAGGTATCGAAGAACATGATATTCAAAGAAAAAAAATTAAGGATTAATGGAATTATAAAATAATATTTTGAATATGTGGATCATCTTAAATAATATATTGAAAATCTAAAAAAATAGATATAATATCAACATCCTATTAAATAGAAGTGAGAGGAAGTCCTGAATTTTAAGTTGATGATTGAAGAATAGACTAAGGTAATCAATGAACTTAATGAAAGACTAAAGGGGAGAGATTAGAAGGTTGAGTAACTTGAATAATATGTTATTTTATTGAGAATGAAACCAGAATAAATATTTAAATAAATAGAGTCATAAAAGAAGATATACTTCAAAAGGTCTATAAATGAGGAATTGATATAAAGGGTTAGGTGAAGTACTGATGGTGTCAATGATATTATAGATAAACAGAGCCCCATATATGTGGTTAACATTAGAACCATTTGTGATGATGAGGAATCAAATTAAATGATAGTGAAATATTTGAACAAGTGATATTCAAGAAATTGTTTCCTCAAATACATGAATTTAGTTAGTTGATAGTTTTCCATAATTCTCATATACTCTTCAATAACTGAGGTGATATAAAAATGTTGAGGACATATATGAGAATGAAGGAGTGAAGATTTTTCCTCTCATAAAGTGTCAATTAAATGCATAACTTGTTGACACTATTTCATAATATAAATAGAAATGAATCTATTTTAATGGAGAAGCTCTTGAAAATTAGCAAAATGGAATGTCAACACTATGGATAAAACATTACTCATTAAAGGTGGCATTTCTCGCCAATATTGGAAAGAGGTAGTGTAGGTTGTGGTGTACACTTATAATTGAGAATTTATTAGACTTGTTGAATAGAGTACACTATATGAAATGTTTTATATAAGGAATCCACCATTTAAACAATTTCATGTCTTTAGAAGTAAGATCATCATCTAAAAAAGAAGGATATTAGGGAAAGTAGGGAGATGCTATAGATGAAGTATTTATACAAAACTAAACAATGATTAAGGCTTATAAATACCAAAACAAATATTGATGTAAAATTATGGATATATTAAACATCAAATTAATTGAGGAGAAATATTGTAAGAACTCTAGAGGTGAAAACACTAACATTTTATATGAAAAAGAAGAGGCGAAAAATGAAGTTGGTATATTATGGAAGCTATTTAAACTTGTGTGAATGATGAAGAATCCAAGGATGAGTTAGAATAGAATGTTTTTTCAAAATAATAACATTTTACATATTATATAATAAATATAAGAAAAGTGGTATATTCATTAAACATAATTTTAGATAGACCTAAACTAACACAAATAAGAAGTATGAGAAATATGGAACATGAGGCTCTTCTATCAATATTGAAACCCAACTCATTTTAAGAATAAATAGAAGATAAATAATGCATTAAATTTATGAATGATTAATTATATCAAATTTATAAAAACTAGACATGAAAACTTATTGGAAATATAGAAAATCATAATTTGATCTGAAAAACTGGATCTTTAAGAATAGATTTTATATGCTTGGTAATGTGATCAGAAGTAAGGTGCACTTGGTTTGTTAGGATATGTACATATTGAAAGCTCTCGTATCTTTAATGGAGTCTATTAAGATATTTTTATCCTTTTTAATTAAAATAGGATACAAATCATATCAAATAGATTTGAAAATGACATTATTAAATGTTTCTCTTGAAAAATAAATTTACATTAAAAAACCAGTGGGATTTATGATTGGAAATGATGAAAAAGGTATATAGATTGATGAAGCTTCTATATGGTCAAAATAAGGTTCCATGAGCATATTATGATTGTATGGATTCATATTTAAAGAAGATACAATTCAAAAGGGGTGGTTTTGACCATAATCTCTATGTAAAGATGTCCAATGAAGACCAATTTATGGTTTGTGTGTGGATGATATCATATTTGGTAGAATCAAGGGTAAATGTGTCAAAGAGTTTTCTAATCACATGAAATATTAATTTGAAATTTTCTTTATTGGAAAAATCACATACTTTCTAGGTATATAGGTGATACAAAGTAAAGTATACACTTTTATTTATGAGGAAAATTATATAAGATAACTACTGAATAAGTTTAACACAAAACTTCTAAACCGTTTTCAAATCGGATGGTAGTTAGAAAAAATATTGGGAATCCTGATGATGATAAATATATGGATCACACCATGTATAAGAGGATAACTGAAATCTTGCTATATTTGACTAAAAATGACCATATATTATCTTTGTAAAAATTTTAGTGGTAAATTTCCATAGTAATTTGAAGGAGGGGAATCTTAAAATATTTAAATGAATCATGAGGTAAGTCCATGGTACTCTCAATTTTCACTTTCTATTTTATGTAATTAATTATCGTTAATTGTCATCATTTCCAAAAGCTAACTAGAATAGAGATGGGTTAGATAAAAAAAATCCATGAGTGGTGTTTCTATCTTCGTTAGAAATAAATGTTTGGTTTGTTGAGAAAAGAAGTCAGACATAGATTCACTAAGTATGTAAATAAAAGAATATATCTTAGGGGCCATGGAATGTACATAGTTTTTTTGGATGAAGAAAAATATATATATATTTGAGAAGAGGTGAAGAAAGTGTTGTTGGTTTTTTATGATAATAAGAGTGTGATTGATATAAAAAAAATCTAGTTCAACACTCCCTTACCAAGAATATTGAGATCATGTATCACTTAATTAAGGAAAAGGTGGAGAAAGGAATAGTCATAGTGGTGCATGTTGGAACTAATGAAAAATTGGTAGACATCATGAAAAATACATTGGAAAACCAACATTTGAGAAACATCTATTGGACCCTGGAATTTATCCACCTTCACTAGTCTAAGGAGGTTTCGATAATTACCCTCTCCATATTGTATATACATCATTATATATATTTTTTTATTTGGTAGGTTCTATATCTATTTAGATTAATTATCCATGAGGGATAAAATTGTGTGAAATTCTAGTGTTTATTAAGTGGTTTTAGTGTTAACATGAATCTCTCATCATGGGTGAATTCATGGGAGTTCATGGTGTGAAATTAAAGGGGAGATATGATCCATAGGAAAATTACTAATGATGGGGGTGGGAGTGGGGGTTCTAGAATGAGTAATGTCATGAAGCATGAAATCTTATCTTGTTTATTTTTTTTTCTAAACCAAGAACTACTCACATATATGTAGAGTGGTGTGAGAGTTTTTTCACTTCCATTCGGAAGGTTTTAAGTGTGTGTCTGGATTTCACTTTGGATTTCACTTTGGATTTCCAACAAACCTAAAGGGTGAGAATTATGGAACCAAGGTGATCTAATATGGTGTTGATGGTGTGTTATGTTTATTGTGAATCCTTTTTGGTTTGATCAAGGTGTTTTTAAAATAAAGTATTTTTTTTTTCTGAATATGGAATCCTGAAGGTCTACTTTTTTAATGAAACAATTTCCTAGTATTTTCTATTTTTTTTCATAAAAAACTAGGGAAAATGAATAATTTCATCAAGAGTCCTTATGATTCATGTGGACCATGAAATTTTAAAGGAGTTAAGTATAGAATTTTATGTGGACTATGTAAGCAGTAGAGGACTACACATACTTCTTAAGAAGAAAATATGTACGTAGACTATGTGAGGAGATTTATGATTAATGAATTTGAGGAAATAATTTTTTGAGGTTTATTAAATGAATTTAATGGTATTTTATTTATGAGTCATCGCAAGATCAAAAAATAATTAAATATAAAATAAATTATTCATGTGATGTTGGGGAAATTTTACAGTCATAAGATATTTTTAGGTAGACCAAATAATCTTGAAGGGTTTACGTGATGGAGTTATGAGGACCATGTGAGATCTAATAGATCCTATTGTTGTAAGGTGGATCATTTGAGTGAAGATATTCATGTGGTTCCATCATGTGAAGATTATTACACAACAAATGGGTTGTGAAGGGACAATGTTGACCACATGTGATAGAGTCACATAGTCATAAGGTAGAGCTATTGTGTGAACCACATGATCCACTATTAAGTGGTCATAAGGTTATGTCTTTTTGTGGAACACATTCTCTTATAAATGATATGTTTTTTGGAGAATTTTGAAACTATAATCTTTAGGATAATAATTTTTTTTTCAGACATACTAAGACTATAAATTCCTAACTATTAAAATCATTAATATTCAAAATATCAAAATAATATTAGTATTGAGAATATTTGTAGTTGAAATTTTTGAAGAGGATGTCTTCAAGAGGAGTCATACTGGAAGAGTCACATAGATTCTCTCACATGGAACATTCATAAGGATGCTCTCATGTAGAGCATTCACATGAAAAAGGCTCAAATAAAGTAGTCATGAAGAAGGTTTCAAGAGGATTAGTCATGCAAAAGGAGACTCACAGTCAAGTCACATAGAAGGGATACCATGGTTCAGTTAGGAGAAAGGATTCATTTAAGGGTATTACATATATGGGTTACATAGAGGTAGTCACCCTAGAAATAGTGTTCTATGTAAGAAATATGTGAAAAATAGTTTTGAGTAAGAATTTTTTATGTGGATACATTATGGTTATTTTTTGGGTGATTGATGAGTTTATTGGAAAATCAGATTCTGGATTTTATGATTCAATTCATTTAACACATTATTTATAATGAGGAATTAACCTTTTAATCACAAAATTTTGGAAGAATTTATCTAACACATTGAGCAAGAGAGATTCGATAGCACTGTTCTGAGGAATGTAGTAATACTTCCCTGATTTTACTATAAAGGAAGTGCACTTAGAATGGAGTGGCTATAGCCTAAAAATTATAATCAATAAAATATTGTGAATCTTATTAAATTCTGGTATAATCAATATATAATCATTTTATACTCCTCGAACTAGAACTTAGTGGAGAACCAAGTAATTTTTTTATGTTCTATTTTACTTATACTTTTGTGTTTGGTGAATGCACATTTTAAAGAGTTCCTGCCAACATGGGGGAAATTTTATTTACATAAAAGTAAATGTTTGAAATCTTGATTCACACACACCCTCTCACTGCACCTTAGGGTACATCAAATACATTGAGAGGACAATTTTAAACTCAC
Source organism: Viscum album (assembly GCA_963277665.1). Lineage (NCBI taxonomy): Eukaryota > Viridiplantae > Streptophyta > Magnoliopsida > Santalales > Viscaceae > Viscum > Viscum album. The sequence goes on along the minus strand of OY728148.1, from coordinate 1,343,279,073 downwards.
TTAAAAAAACATATATCAATATGTACATATTTGAAACCAACATTAAATAATGGTAAATTCGAGATTTCATTTTTATATGATGCATTTAATATTATTAAAAAGTTTTTAAGAATACTTAACAAAACCCTATATAAGAACCTGAATATCATATCATATATAATAAAATTCTAGATTAGTATTATGTTTTATATACTTTATGGGGGTGTAAAATTATCTTACCTAGGTACTTTTTACCCTTGGTCTGAACCACTTTTTGCTTGGTTATTGTTTCAATTTTTTATATAGTTTTGTAAAAAATGATGGTTGTCTACAATAGGCTGTTCTATGGTGGTAGGGACACAACTTACTATATAATGGGCTACATCATGGACCATAAGACTATGATTTAGAGGATTTAAAGTTCCATTGGGGATATAACATAGTTCTTAGATACACCATGGATCCCTAGATATTATTTTCAGATCTATTTCTAATTTTGTCTTAGCCACGCCCTGGAGGAAGGGTTGCACTATAACCCTCATTAGGTGGTTGAGTCCTAAAGTGTAGGGGTTTTTTTATCAGCACTAACTTTTTGAGGGTGTCTGCAAAGTGGTTATTTGGATGCATCATGGTATTACACTAGGTTAATAGGATCTGGGTGAGGTCTGCAACATGTTTTCAAGAGACTGGTTGACTAGGAGGTGTTGTGGGGTGGTTTGTGTTGGCTTTACTATAGTCTGGATAGTTTCAATTTTTATGGGTCATGTCAATGGGAGTTGTAGTGTTGTATGTTTTTTTATAGACTTAAAATTTCCATACACTATTTTATTCCCAAACTTCTACCACTCAAAACACATTCCAGTCTTTGTCTTTTGAAGTCTCCCAAGAAACTTTTTTGACTCCTCTAACAACCTTTCTTCTCAAATTGAAGCACCAGTGGATGTATTTAATCCCTATTTAGTAAGTTAACCTTCTCTCATATAGAACACTCTATTTTTCCTTCTCTCCTTCTTTGAGAGTGAAAAATCATTATGATTTTAATGCATTAGATATCTATTTTGATGGATATTTTTTTAATGGTTTGTAATCCTCAATATTGTTCCTTTATACCATTTACCTTCATTCTTCATCGGCATTTCCTGCTGCAGGTGTTGATTTGATTTATCACATGATTAAAGGAATGTGGTTCCATAAGTCTTTACCCTATAAATGAAACCATAATTAATGTATTTGAAATGTGTTTTTAATTGATTTAAAAACTTTGAATTGATATGATTTTATGTATGAATTAAAAAGAGAATAAAGATTTTGAAAACCCCCCAATTTTAATGGAATTGAAATTATTCGGTGGAAATTGTGAAAAATGATAGATTCAATTTAAATTTGATTCGATAAAATTATTTTATGTTTATTCTTGAGAAAAAAGTCTTAAAATGAAAAGGAATTAATTTTATGAAACCCTATGATCTAGTTTTGAAATTGGAAAGGCATGTTGAACTTGAAATTGAGCAATTGAATTGTGAATAATGAATTGATTTGAATGATTTTACCATGATTTATTTATTTATTAATGAACACGTGATCCTGCGTAGTTAGTAGTTTATTAGGATAATCATGTTGTGTATTGAAGTACATAGACATAGGGTGTGAACACATACTTGAGTCATGATGATGATTGAGAAGTGTGAGGATCTTATATATATAAACTAACATACCTTAGTACATATGACTGTTGTGATTTGTATTTGTTTACTTTGTTATACATTCTATTTTTTTAGAATTGTCTTATTCATGCCAACTATTTTATATAAATTTTTTATGAAATTTTATTTAAGCCTATTTTGATATACCTTCCATATTTTGATTAAATACTTAGGGATTGTGAACACATACTTGAGTCATGATTATTATTTAGTAGCATGGAGATCTTTTAACCAAAAACTAACATGCCTTAGTACATATTACCACAGTGATTTGAATTTGTTTACTTGATTATAAATTTCATTGTTTTTAGAATTAATTTATTCATGCCAATTATTTTATATAAATGTTTTTCTAAAATGTTATTTAAACCAATTTTTATCTACCTTCCATAATTTGATTAAATATTTTTTTTTTGAAATTATATAAATGATTTTACATGAAATTTTTATTTAAATTGAAACCATAAATGGTTTATTTTCATATAATTACTTATGGGACACTTGTTGAGACCCTATTGGGATGTTTATCTCACAACTTACCTTTGCCTTTGGGAATTTGAAGATCTTGTTATTATAGGTCCATGGAAATGGAAAGATCCACTTGGAGGTGGTAGTTGTTCTTGATCCATGAGACTCTAGAGTGACGATGGTGACCAGTTGAGCTATTGTCCACTTGTTACATAGGCTTTGGGAGAATTTGTAATGATGGATTTTGTGTTATCCTTTGGTTTATGTTTTACTTTTAGATATTTTATCTATCTACTTTTGTCAATTTTATCCTTGAGGAGTGTTAATAATATCGAATATTGATTGTCCATTTTCCACTGTTGTACCTTGATGGGTTCCTTTGTTGAAAAACCATTCTCTTTGATATTGATATGATGGCTGGTTCTCGTCACCAACCTATAGGGATCAAGAACACCCTTTAGGCTATTTCTAGATTAGTTAGGGTATTAGTGTTCTAGGGTATCTGGGATGGTTCATGAAAGAAATGCATCAGAGAAGGCTGACCTTATTTCCTTGATGTTGGTATGCAGTTTTGGGATGTCTTGATAGATATGAGTTAGGATTTTTGGGACTTAATAGGTAGTTAAAAGTGATTTCCTAGACATATCTTATCATAACGAGCCTTCACTCATTATGGGTGTTTGGGAAAGGTGTCCTTGATGAATAAATTGATCCGATTCTAGTATTTTATCTACTTTTGATCTAGGTATTCTAAAATCAATGAATTTTGGAACCCCTTTTTATGGAATTGGTATCCCTATATCTCTTGTTTTGGTTGACAATCCATGTATCCTTACTAATGTTTCAGTGTTTCCTATTGTAGTTATGAAACTTCATGCCTCTGAGGATTTGTTTGAGTAGACCATAAGAGAGATGCTGATGAACAATAACTAGAGAGTCCTCTATTTTACCAGAATCAAGTAGAGATAGTGGTGTGAATTTTAGAATATTTTGGATTTTTAACCATTAATTCTCATGCTATATTAGTGTAAACTAAAAGGGATGAATCTAGTTATTATTATCAAGAGTTTATTTAGAATAAACCACAATATTTTCAAGGATCTAATAATCCTAAAGAGGAAAATGATTGGTTAAAAAATATTGAGATACTTTTTGAGTTATTGGAAATTCCAAAAGCTACAAATTTTAAGTGTTCTACCATTAATATTGAAGGGTCTAGTAGGATATAGTGGGATTCGATGGTTATGGAGAAGAAATATGAAGGCCTAGAGTTGAAATAATTTCGAGTTATTTTATTCTCTCTATATTGGCACAAGCTTATCAAGGCCTAAAAGTATTTTGGTGCAATAAGATTTATAGAGACTTGGTTTTTTCCTTGTAGAAATTTGATATATATATATATATATATATCCATATTTAGGTGCAGAGATAGTGTGCGATTATGAGGCCCAATGTGTTCGAAATTAATTTTATAAAATATTAAATATATTTGTTATTTCACAAACATATATTCTTAATGAAAATAGGACATTACTTAAATAGAATACCATATCAGAAATCTTAGACCACTGTTGAGTTTGAAACATGGTGTTTACCCTAGGTGTGACCTAAAATGGGTTAGAGTGGGGCGTTTAGACTTCTCTCTCAATGGATATACATTTAATGAAATAAATAAATAAATAAATATTTCATTTTAACATATAAAAACGTTCTATAAGAATAATTAAATGTTTAATTCTCTAGGGTTATCCACATAAACCCTAGGATAATTATAGATCTCATCCTTCCTCCATTATTGGTGGACACCTCAGATGATAATGAAACCCCAGATCAGAGAAAATCAGGATGCAGTGAAAGAAACTGTCTTTCAATCAATGGAGATCATGTTATTTTATGATGAGAAATCCAATATCCAGGTAGGACTCTTGCATTCTTTATTTATGTCCTTTGATTAAAATTATTGTGATGATCTATCCCTATTATTAGATCTGTGCCGATTGTGTCCTAAGCATGCACCTACGTACCAATTTTTTTTATTTGGTTTCTTACCCTAGTATCATCGTTCTTGATCATTGGCCAAGAATTATTGACCAACAATGGGTAAATAAATTCTATGGTACATTTCTTCCAGATCTTCTTTGTAGTCATCATCGGTAGGACCTCACGGTACTGGTTAAACATTTCTGGGGGGTACCGTGTCTAATCAGACCCCCATAATCATTATAGAACGACGAAATAGGGACAAATCTAAAAATAGAACACATATCTGGGATGATTAAGGGGTTTGGATGATCATTTCAATGATTGGAAGTGAGAACTTAAAAGGTATAAGGCTTGGTATTTTCGATGGTGTATGGTACATCTTAGAATCAAACCAGATTTGAGTTTTCAGCTCCTAGAGGGCCAAAATTCATTGGATATTGATAGATCCTCAAATCTAGAATGAAATTGAAGCCAGATCTAAAGCAGCAAGGCTTTACTCAAGGCATAAATCATAGATATAAATTTCTAAAACAATTCTAGCTACACGTTATGTATAAGGATAAACACACAGTGTGTTTCCACTTAAGTGTAGTGTCTAGGGTTTAGATAAGTCATAAAGATGGTATAGAGTATAGCCCTATTACATGCCATGTAACTCTCCCCTATATGGGAAAACCATGTGGTAGATCCCACATATGCGGTCCCAGGTATAAGTAGACGACTAGGTAAATGGTTTTATACCCGAGTACATAGATACGACCAGGTCACACGAGTGACATCCCATGTGAAGCATCATGCTATGTACTTAAGAATATGGATATGGAGTCAGTTAATAGACATGGATAGAAGGACACAACCCTCCCCTAGTTGGCTTAGACATACCATTTAATCTACCTACATGTCATGCACAACTACATGGATTGGGAGCTGTGTACCTCTAGGGACACAACCAGGAGGTGGAGTGGGAAAACATGCCATGTGGGTCCCCTCACACATCGTGTACCCCCTAGACAATTTTGAGTTAACTTAAGTGTTCCGTATCTCCTTCCTTTGAACTTAATTTCGGCCCTTAACTAGCCTATCTGGAGTATTTTTCCACATAGAACATGATGATGCCCTCAGTTGTGGATTTCAAGATATAATGTGGAATGTTTAGGGAATGATGCTTGTCTAGGAAATGATAAATGATGTAAGTGATTATGAAGGATTAGAAGAGGCCTAATGAGTTGAATCTCTAGTAGATCTAGGAAGTTATATCATCTTGTGTTTTTATTACATAAATATTCATTACATTGTACAAACTGAGGATCTTTTAAAGTTTTTTTTTCTTTGAAAATAGGTACATAATACCAGAAAACATAAAAACATTCTTATAATCCACTTGAAAGGATTTATCATAGGTTAATTTTAAGTACATTACTACAAATCATTACTTGGGGATATACATCAAATAAAAAGGTGAGCCTAAGTCCCAGTAAGGGAAAGTAAGAGAAACAATTTACATGTGACCATGATAAATATCAATAAGAACTTGAGAAATATCATAATGGAATGAGAAAAGGAAAAAGGGGAATATAATTATATAAATAACATGAATAATAACATGTAAATGTGGCTATGACATTTAAATTATACATTCCTAATAATATCACCAAGGTTTTTCACCGAGGTATCAAAATATTTACAAAGGTTATTCACCAAGGTATCGTAAAACATATAATTTCTAGAGATTAAATTATTTAATAAATTCATTGGAGTTATATTAGGGAATTACATTAATATGTATTAATTAATTTTATCCATATATATTATAATAAAAAATTTCATAAATAACCCATGTAAAATAAAAGAAATAGGTTTCATATCAAAATCATAGGTTTAAAAAGTGCTTAAAAACATGAATATTATATCATTTTCAACCCACAGAAAAGGAATGAGGGTTTCATGTATGTTAATAATAGAATAAAATAAATAATTTTTACATTTAGGTTAATAAAGTTATAAAATAAATAGACTTAGGTGTGAAAAAAAAACAAAAGATAATTTCTTGAAAAGAATTGGGAAATTTTGACAATTAAATTCGACAGCATAACGAGTAAAAAACTTGGTTATGAAAAAAAGGTAAAAAGAGAGGGTACAAGGGTATCAAATTGACGAAAAATAATTTTGAATTAAGGGTAAAATATAAAGTGTAATATAATATAGTAACCATAAAATTTAGAATATATATACGAAAAAGGTAATTGAATCGAAAAGAAAAGAAGGATAATTCCCTTTTATTGAAGAGTTACTCCAAAAACATGAAGATTTGAGCCATGGGGGATTAAACAAACATTTATAGGACTCATTGGGAGGTAAAAATACCATATATTCATGGAGCTGGGATTGGGAGTAAAATGAAATGGAGAAATGTGTGGATATTTATAGAAAAAGTGGAGGATTTGTTTATTAATTTCCAAATATAGGCCTTGGAAACCTAGGTTGTGGAAAATGAAAATACATGGGATTAACCATGTTATTTGACCATTATTTTGTAAAATTGGGTCATATTTTATGTTATTTTACTCCACAAGAGTCAATCATCATTTTATAATACTTCCTTTGGCATGGAAATGTAATGTTTCCACAAAAATAATGTTCTTAATATTAAACTTTCCATTTTAGACTTTGGAAAGTAAATCATATGTGTGTAAATTGATTAAAATGTATTAAAATAATCTATATTTATAAAATAAAATTTAATAAGTATTTTATTGTCGTTAATTAGTTATTAAATTATTATAAAATAATTATGAAGTCGTTAAACATACCAAAAATCTCAAACTGTATTTTTACTATTTATTAAAAAATAATGTATTTCAGAAAATTGTCATAAATCAACCCTAACATAATTTTGGAATTTTGATTTCAAAACATATATTTATTTTATTATAATAATTATATAAATATTATAATTATAACTTTTAAATATAAAAATCCTTATTTATTAAAAATAATAGTGGATTGAAAATCAATAGTAAAATTTCTGACACTTGAAATAAAATAAAATATTTTTATTATTTATATTTAAATAATAGTATTTTTATCATAATATTTCATTAAAATAAGTATTATTAATAATATATTAGTTTATTACAAATGTTTATATCTTCTTCTAAAAGTACATTTTTTGTCCAACAAATCAATTTATCAAATTCAATATCAATTTTATAAAGAAAAACTATTCTTAAAATGGAATTTCTGGAATAAATTTTTTTTTTATAAAATGGAATTACACTTTAGGTAACTAGGGACTCAAAACGTAACCCCTTATAAAACCCACATTCAACCCAAGGGTAAGATATGTGATGGTGATATATTCATGGGGTGGCTCGGCTAGCATTGCTCGAGTGATAATTTCCACTAACTTATGATTCTCCTATAAGAGATTTCTTTCAAGATTAACTTATTATATACAGCCTTGGGAATGGTCAAGGGTGAACCCCAATGATTCTAACACCCTCCTAATTTTGGAAAAATGGGCCTCATACAACAAAAATATACTATTTGAGGCTATTGTTTCTCCTTTTTGTATTAATTATTCTTTACCTTTACTACTTAAAAATTATAACATAATTTTTTTTACCAAGAGTATAGTTTCCAATGGTAATATTGACCAATGATCATAATTTACCAATTTTCATATAATAGTCAAATACCAATGGTCACATTTTCCTTTATACTCACTTCATTATTGGAGAGATATAGTTTTATTGTGTTTAGTTTAATATAATATACATTTTATTAGGAAATAAAAGATCATTTTAAAAGTTTAGTTTTTTATATTCTTCCCCCCTTAAAAATTTTTTCCTTAAAATTTTCAACTCATTCACTCAGTTGATAAAAGGTGTGGGTACTTCTATCTTGTCATATCCTCCAATTCCCACCTCGTTTATTCACATTTATGGTTCCTCCATAACACTTTGTTAAGGTTGGTAGTCTTGTTTTCATAGACCTCACCACTATAGTCCAAGATCTCCACCAACTACTCCTCAAAAGAGAGGTTATGTTCCAATTTACCACATAAGGATTCAATACATATGAGGGATCTGGTATGTACTTCCTCAAGAGAGATACATGGAATAAATCATGAACTTGAGATATATTTGGTGGAAGTGAAATCTAATAGGACACTTCTCCTATGTGATCAAGGATTTCATAGGGGCCAATGTACCCAAGTCTAAGACTACCTTTCTTCCCAACTACATGACTCTCTTCTATGGTGATATTAAAATGAATAAATTTTCACCAACATCAAACACTAATTCCCTTCAACAATGGTCAACATAACTCTTCTTCTACTTCTAAGAAGCCTTAACGTGTTGGTGGATGACATGAAAATTTTCTATCATATTCTGCACAATATCAGACCCACAAATCATTCTATCACTAATTTCATCCCAACAAGTAGGAGTTCTACATCACTTCCCAAATAGAGCTTCATAGGGTTCCATTTGAATACTTTAATAGAAGTTGTTGTTGTATGAGACCTAAACTAATGGGAGATGTTGATCCCATCCACATTTAAATTCCATTCAATATGTTCTCATTATGTCCTTGAGTGTCCGAATAGTCCTTTTAGATTGTCCACTAGTTTGGGGGTGATAGGTCCTACTGAAATTTAATTTAGTATCTATATCTCTTTGAAGACTTATCCCAAATTTTGATGTGAACATTAGATCACGATAAAAAATGATTGAAATTGGTTCCCCATGAAACCTCACGACTTCCTTTATATAAATTTTGTAAAGTTGGTAAAGATATAAATCTTCCTAAATAGTGATGAAATGGGTAGTATTAATGAGACAATCCACTATAACCCATATCAAATTGTTTAATTTGGATGTTCTTGAGAGATCAATGAAAAAGTCCATAGTGATATTTTCCCACTTCCATATTGGTATGGGTAGTGGTTGTAATACCCCTTTAAGAAGTTCTTGCTCCACCTTTACTTATTAACACACCAATAACTTTGTAGTGTAGTAAAAAATATCCCTTTTCATGTTATCCAATAAATAATTATCATGAAAGTCCCTATGATTTTTTTGCTTCTAGGATGTATAGATATGTAAATATTTGAGCTTTATCGATCAACTCCTTCTTTATTTATAGAATAGATGGAAGACATAGCCTTGTATGAAATTTCAATACACATTCTTGATCAATATTAAACTTAGGAAACTTACTAACCATCACATACTCTATATTATTCTATAAAAAAGGATATTATCTTTTATATATCTTGATCTTATCTAGTAATAATGGTTGAGAAATCATTTGGGATAGGGTTGATGATATACCTTCCCTTACAATTCACATGTCTATTTTTACAAGGCCTTTTATCAAAGCATCTCATTGAATTCTCATCATTTCCAACAAAATAGGGTCTTTTCTACTTAATTAATCATAAAATTTGGTTGTTCTTATAAGATGATAATTAAGTGAACAATAAAAATCCTTAAGAAGTTTCAATAATCTCCTCCATCTCATTTTCAGTTCCTTTTTTGTGATAATATACTTAAAAATTTTGTGTTATATATATATATTAAATTTCTCCCCATAATAATAGTGCCTCCATATCATCATACAAAAAATAACCATAGCTAGATCTAGGTCATGCGTAGGATAATTATGCTCTAGAGGCTTCAACTATCAAGTTGCACAATCAATCACCTTGTTATTTTTTATAAGGATGCACCCAATCCCTTTTAGAGATGAATTGATAAAAATTAAAAATCCTTCTCCAATAGAGGGTAGAGTTAACACGTGTACTAAACAATATCTTCTTTATCTCTTGGAAACTTTCTTCACAATCCTTTTTCTAGATAAACTTATCCCTTTTTTTAGTTAACTTGTTTAGTAGATTAGAAAGCCATAAAATGTTTTTCACAAACATCCCATAATATACTGATAATCCAAGGAAACTACAAATCTCAGTTACTATTGTAGTATGAGTCCACTCTTCCAAAACCATTATCTTGGCAATTTTAATTGATATTACTTCATTGGTTACAATGTTCCCCAAGAAAGTAACATTTTTAAACAAAATTCACATTTTTTTCTTTACAAATATCCTCTCATTCATCATAGTTTTCAATATAACCCTGATATGATCCTCGTTCTCCATATGAATTTTGGAATATATCATAATATCATCAATAAAAACTACCACAAAGTTATCAAGGTAGTCCTTAAAGACTCTATTCATCAAATCTATAAATATAAAAAGAGCATTGTCAAGACAAAAGGCATAACATCAAACTCATAATGTCCATATCTTGATAGAAAGGTGGTATTTGGAATATCTTATTTCTTCAACCTTAATTTATGATAACCATATCAATGATTAATTTTGGAGAAGAATTGAACCCCATGAAGCTGGTCAAATAAATCATCAATCCTTGGAAACTGGTACATATTCTTCATTGTGATCCCATTAATTTATCTATAATTAATGAAAATATGCATTGATTCACCATTCTTCCTCAAAAATAAAATAGGTTCTCCCTAAGGAGACACACTTGGTTAGATAAAAACCTTCACTAAAAGATATTTTAGTTGTTTCTTTAATTCCTCCATCTCCACATTTTCTATTGTATACATGGTATTTGATATTTTCTTAGATCTAGGCATGTGTTCAATGGAGAAATCTATCTCTCTTTCTATGGGAGTTCCAGGTAAATCCTTAGGAAATATGTCAATTTTTTCTTTAATTATAGGGAAATTTTCTATTCATATACTTTCATGTTATTCTTTATCTTCACTGATCATTTCTATAAATAAATCTATGGGAGGTTCTTCTAGACAAATATTACGATGAGATATCTCTCCTTTTAAAACAAATTTACATTTTCCATTTAAGACTACTGTGATTTCCTAGCTTTTATAGTGGATATTAGCATTATACTTGGAGAGACAGTCCATCCCTAGTATAATGTTGAATTCCCACATGGAAGTGAGTACTAGATTTGTGATGATATTGAGCTCACCAAAGTGAATACTAGAGTTTCTATACACTGTTGATTCTTGAATAATCCCTCTAGAATTATTGACTAATAATTCTACTTCTATTAGTTTAGGGATTGATTCTATATTCTTTTAAAACTTAGAGGAAATAAAGTAATGAATAGAAATATAATCAAACAAAGTAGTTTCTAGATTTCAGATAACTATGAGAGTACCTACCACCACATAATTTTAAGCATTTACTTCATCCATTATTATAGAAAAATATCAACCTTGCTACCTTAGAATATGATAGGGTTGATGGCGATTCCCCTCCATTACCTTCTGATTTGAAGAGTGATTCGAAAATTTCCCAAGAATTCCACACTTAAAGAATTGGACTTCAGGCTAGGATTTCTCCATTTTCCCTTTTTCAATAGTGTTGAGAAGTTGATAATTTATATCACTATGATAATTCTAAGAAATATGGTCATCTCTTCAACACTTTAACATTTACCACTTCTGATCAAGAAGTCCACCAAGTTCTTCTTCCCACATTTGTTGCATGTGGGAAGTTGCACTTATTTTTGTCCTCTTCTATGGTCAAAGTTCCTCCCTAATTTTGGATCCATTTTTCTCTTATTTTCGTTCAATCTATGTGACCACTACGTCTCTATGAACCCAATTTCAACATTTATATCACTCCACACAATCTCCTCATAGATGTCATAGATTTTATTGGATAGATTCTTCCATAGATGGGGTCTTAGTCCACTATAGAATCTATTAACCTGTATATTAAAATTATTTAAGAATATATATTTGTAATTACAAAGTCTTTTAAATGTCATATCATAGATTCCCACATATTAATTTTCCTTCTTCATTAGCTCTAATAATTCCTTCTCCATTTTCATTCACATTAAACGAGGGAAATATTTTTTGAAAAAGGTTCCCCTAAACTCTTCCCACTCTATAACATCAATATAATTTATTTTATTTTCTTAATTAGTTTCCACTATTGATAATATTCTTCCTATAAGAATTATATAACTAGGGTTACTTTCTTTTGTTCCAAACAATAGAGTACAGAAAATATCATTTCTATAGAGCTTATCCATTGTTCAGAAATCAATGGGTCGATAGATCCACTGAAAGAAGGTGGTCATCAATATATTAATGACTCAACATAAAGTTATTTCCTTCAAGGTGAATCTCTTCACTTGTCTTGATTCAAGTTATTTATCATAACTCAAGTCAATTGATTCATCATTATCATGACGTTTTCCATTCTATATTCTATCATAGGGCTATTAGTGCATAGTCCATTGTTCTCACCATTTACGTGGTTCCTCCTATTTCCATCCATTTTCAAAAAGAAGAAAACCTTAGTGAGAAATGTGTTAATTTTAAGAATATTATAATTATAAAGTAATTTTATGTCATAAAACATCATGCTGAAATATGTTATTCATTAACAATAATTACATTTTCTATATATCCTTCATAATGGTTAATAAAAAGCTTGTGATTAACGAAACATTCCCCCTGGGTGTGTAAAATATAGGGTAAATAAAGGAATATTTTCAAACATTATTTAACATTTGAGTCTATATCAAAATGGTTTGTTTATTTTTTACCCCTATATACATCTGTGCCGGAGCCACATTCACTTGTTTGTATCCATACAAGGATTTCTTTTCTTAGAAACCACTTAATTAATAATTCACCAAAATACCAGGAGGTTTTCCCAGATTTAAAATTTTCCTTAGGGTTCCTCATAATGTTTCTAAATCATAATTTTATACCAACTATGGAATATCGCCTTTTTGTTACATAACTTTTCATTACAATGTATAAACAAATTATCTTTTAAAGTTTAGATTCTTGGAAAAAAGGTACATAATAAAAGGAATTATAAAAAATTATTCTAATCCACCTGAAAGGATTCATAATAGGTTAATACTATGTGCATTTTAAAAATCTTATAACCTATGGACAAACATCAATGGAAAGTGTGATCATGAGGCCTATAAGGGAAAGTAAGGGAACCAATTTGCATGTGAACATGAGAAATATTAATAAGAACATGAGGAATATCATAAAGGAATGAGAAAAGGAAAAATATGAACATATTAATAAAAATAACATGAATAATAACATGTAAATGTGGATAAAAAATTTAAACGATACATTCATAACATATTAGCATGTTTTTTCACTAAGGAGAAGAAGGAATTTTGAGAAGTAAATTCAGTAGCATAACAAGTATAAAATGCAGTTTTAAAAAAATGGAAAAAAGAGAGGGTAGAAGGGTATACCATTGATAAAACATAATTTAAAATTAAGGTTATTATATAAAGGGTAATATAAGAGAGTAACCATAACATTTATAAGACATATATGAAAAGTGGTTTTTGAATCGTAAAGAAAAGAATGATAATTCCCTTCCCATGAAGAGATACTCCTAATACATGAAGATTACAACATTGGGGGAATAAGGACACATTGGGAGGACTATATGGGTGCTAAAACTTCTGTATATTCATGGAATATGTATTTGGAGTTAAAGGAAATGGATAAACATATGGTTATTTATAACAAAAGTGTAGTTTTTTATATTAATTTCCAAATACTGGCCTTGAAAACATAGGTTGTGGAAAATGAAAAACCATGGGATTTACCATGGTATTTTCCCATGGTTTTGGATACTTGTGTTATATTTTATTTTATTTTAATCTAAAAGAGTATATAATCATTTTATATTACTTCTTTTGGAATAGGAAAGTAAAGTTTCCATAAAAATAATGTTTTTAATGTCATAGTTTCCATTTTAGAATTTGGAAAGTAAATTATTTGTTTGTAAATTAATTAAAATATATTAAAATAAATGAAATTAAAAAAATGACATATTTTAGGTATTTAATTTTGTTTAATTAGTTATTACAGAATTATGAAATAATTATGAATTCATTAAACATACTAAAAACTCAAACTGTATTTTTTTACTATTCACAAAAAAATGTATTTTAAAAAATGATCATAAATTCACCCTAACCTAATTTTGGCATGATAATTTTGAAAATGATATTTATTTTATCATAATATTTCTATAAATAGGATAATTATAACTTTAAAATGTAAAAATACTTATTTATTAAAAATAACAGTGGATTGAAAATTCATACTAAAATTTCTCACGGTTGAAAAAAAATAAAATTATTTTATCATTTATATTTAAATAAGAGTGTTTTTATCATAATATTTAATTAAAATAAGTATTATTTATAATATATTATTTTATTATAAATATTTTTATATATTCTAGAAATTACAATTTCTGTCCGAGAAATCAATTTATCAAATTTTATCTCAATTTTATTAAGAAAAAATATTATTAAAATGGAAATGATGGAATAAAAATTTTATTTATACAATGGAATTATACGTTAAGTAAAAAGGTACTCAAAACATAAACTCATATAAAACCTACATACAACCTAAGTGTATGATGTGATATGGTGATAGATTCATGGGGTCACTTGGGTAACATCGCCCGAGAAGTAATTTCCACTGACTTGATCTTCTCCTCTAGGCGATTTGGTTCAAGCTTCACTTGTTAAAGCTCAACTTGGGCATGTTCAAGGGTGAACACCAATTATTCTACCACCCTCCCATATTCTAAAAATGGGATTCATATAGCATGACTCCACTGGTTGAGTCCATCGTTTCTCCTTTCTACATTAATTATTCTTTATCATTTATACTTAAAAATTATAACGTAAAATTATTATAATTTCCAATGGTCATATTGACCGATGGTAATAATTGAATAATGGTTATATCAAATCCCAATGGTCACATTTCCCTTTATACTCACCCAATTATTAAATAGATATTGTTTTTTTTGAGTTTAACATAATATAACACAGATTTTTTTAGGAAACAAAATACCATTTAAAAATTTTGGATCGTTATAGTAGTGGCATACTCAAAGATTATGGAGTTGACCCCATAATATATCTAGGCAGTGTAATACTCAAAGATTACCAAGTTGACCCTCTAGTAGAGCTGGGTAGTGGAATCCTCAAAGATTACCGAGTTGACGCTCTAGTAGAGCTGGGTAGTGGAATTTTTCATTGATTATTGAGTTGACCCTCTAGTAGAGCTAGGCAATGGAATCCTTGATAACTACTGAGTTTAACTTCTAGTAGATCTAGGTAGGGGAATCCTTAACAACTACTGAGTTGATAATCTAGTTGAATTGTACAGTGGCATCATCAATGACTATTGAGTTGACCCTCCAGCACAGCTGGGTAGTGGTGTCCTTGACAATTACTGAGTAATAACCTCTCGTACATTTGGGAAGTGGGTACTTGATGGCTATTAGAGTGGGTCCATCCTATTATAACAGGGCATGGGTCCTATACATAGAGATTGTGGCCCCTCGACTTTACAACATAGTGATGAGGTGTGGTTTGACTTGGACAGTTACTTCTAGGAAGATGCGTAAGATGTTGGGCATCATTGATGGAATTTTAGAACTATTGGATAATTTTCTTCTTAGAATGAGATATGAGATAGAGATTCCATTAATCTATCATTTGGAGTTATTTTTACTGAGTATATATATATTCCTCTATATCCATACCTGGGAATTTGGTTACTCTCCTTCCATGAGAGGTGAAGATGCACGAGTAATGCCACATTATTTCCATGTTTAGCTTACCATTGTTAGATTATTATACTCTCCTATTATAGGTGGTGAAGACCTGACATGTAGTTTATCTACTCACCTTGTTTTTCCCCTTGTGTTTGGATGAGGTTACTTTCACTCTTGGTTTGGGATGTGTTGTTCTCTTTGACTGTATCTGGCATATACTGTCTTTCTATTCCTATTGTATCTCTTACTGACCCCCTTCAGATTTAGGATATCCTACTAGGTATGTATATACTCACCCATGTATGGGATTTTACCACATGTGTTATGTATTATACAGACAATGGATAGGTCTAAAATGACTTTAGAGGCGCTTATGGTTACCAGATACTTAGACTATGTACAATGGTCGCAACATGTGACCTTAGATCTAGGCTCTCTCAAAAGTTTATTTTTCCATTTTTTTCTGGTTAGGACATATTTAAGGTTGTTCGTGCATTTTCCCCTTTACTTTTTATTTTACACTATCATAATATTGTATTCCCTAGTGGTTATGCATGTTTGGTTTACTTTCTAGACGTGTTGCATATTTTACTCTTTTCCTCTGAACTTTATCATCAAAATGGTTTTTTGTATGTGTATAGGTAATTAAGAAAAGGAATCCACATGTTATATATTCCTTCAATGCTGTAACACCTGAGACTTTTATGAGAAATATTTTGTTTTTATGTTATATAAATCATCAAAGGAATCTTTCACTACACACAACACTAGCTTGGCTTGCTTTACACGCAACCATGACCTTCCTCAATAGCTTGTGTCGTACACAATACCGAGTTTCACTAAACAACGATATGCTATTAAAATATTATTAAAACTAGCCGTTATGAATAGTAATAACCACTTTTTGAAATTTTGTAAATTTTATTTTTCAAATGGACTTCTTTTTTGGATTCGTAATATCGAAATTAGCTTAGGGTGAAATTTTGGTACTTTTCGGATAACTTTCATATTCCGATGAATAGTGAAAATTACTAAATTTTAATTAAAAACAACTTTTTTAATCGAAATAATTAATAGTGATAGATAATTAATTTTAGTGGTTTTAAAGTATATTTAGAATATATTTTTACAATTTAATACAAGGTTTTTCATTGGATGTAATTTCACATTTAAACCAGACATAAACAAGTGTCAATATTTTGATAGTTATTATCTCTTAAAAACACTCTATTTGTTTTGACGACGAGAATTAATTTTTAAATTAGTTAATGTAACTGATATTTTTTGAATTTGGTAAAATAGATATCATTTTTGAATTCATAATATCAAATATAGCTTAGGCCTAATTTTTGGTATTTTTTCTGGAAACTTCATTTTTTGATGAATAGTGAAACCACTAAGTGGTAGTTAAAAAAACCGAATTTTTCATAAAACTTAATTTTACCGCTTCTGTGAGTAGAATTTCGAAAATCCAAGAGACATGGTTAATATCAAGGACTAAAATGTGGTTCAATGAGATGAAAATAATTTTTGGTGAATAGTAACTTTTTACTTTTTTTTACCACGGTTAAAAGTAAATAGGCTAATTAAGGGTAAAAGTGTTATTATTATTACCCTAACACATGTCCTAATTCTATTGGATAAGTGTAATTCGACCAAAAACAACCTTAAGAATAAATTATGACCATTTAGGCCCACTTGGATTAGATTAGGACATTTATTATCAATTTATTTAAAGAAGGGTTAAAATAGTTAAAATCAAAGTTTAATAACGAAATAATTTTTAATATAGGGTTATACATAAGATAAATTTGACTATAAATATTCATTATAAAGATAAAAATATTTCCAACATAATGGTATTTTATTTGTAATTTTTAGACTTAAAATAATTTAATTTATTTATGATACAATGATGATGCCGTAATTATCTTATTAATGAAATATTGACATAATTGATGTTATAAATACCCAAATAAATGTAATTTGAGACTTATTATGAATTAAAATAATTTTATATGTTAAAATGACATGTTAGTAATGATTTAATTAATTTTTTTCTAACTAATCATTCTGTTATGATTTTAACAAAAATCAATTACCAAATAGTGTCAAAATTGACATAAAATAGTTTTTAAAACAAATATTATATTATTAATTGATATTGTATTCCTAAAAATCTAATGTTGGGCCAAGATACTTATATAATGATAGGAGTATCATTAATAGACCACTTGGGGGTCTCTTGGATGTATATGGTAAGTTTATTAACTATATAATATAAAAATACAAAGTGACATGGTAAATGTCAATCTAATTAACTAAGAGTTAAAACTAAAAGATAAGGTTAATATAATGACCTAAACTTGTATAAATTATATTGTATGAGAGGATTGCGACCCATACCCACCTTAGCGTCTAAATATGTCAATTTTGAGCTATTAAAAACTGAATTTGACTTTATAATAAAATAATATTTTTAGTTATTCAAATGGTGCCCCTCTCCTCCCTTATAAAAGGCACCTCCTCCCTCTCTTCCTCACACCAATTTGTGACTTCAAGCTCAGACAAAACCTGAAAAATTCTCTTATCCACTTCCCTATAAACGTCCTAGAAATCTTGGTATTCTTCAAAGACCAATTTTAGTGCTCTAAGAGGAGGTCTCAAAGAGGCGCTTCAAAGAAGAGGTAATGTCCGTTACCGATTCTTTCAACTTTATTTCTTCTTCTACTTCTTCTTATTAGGTTGTTTCATTATGAAGTAATAACATCAGTATCAATAATATACTGATATGTTATTATATGTATGAAACAAACCTATTTCACCATCTATCCATCCTACGGAAAACGAAATCACCGCGCGTGCGTACGTACGGAATACCGTCTCCACACCGTGGTGTAATCTATTTTCCACCACCACCTTACTTGGATGGGTATAATGGTATAAATAATAACTATATATGATTATTGTAAAGTGATATTTATTCTGTAATAGTATACATACACTCCAATAAAACTTCACGATCATGGGAACGATATCATCGCTCGTGCGTACGTACGGAATACCGTCTCCACGATGCAATGAGATTCATTATCAATGATTAACCATTCATAAATGATTATAAAGTATATATAATAAGTAATCATGAAATATATGACATAATAATGATACTGGATTTATGTATATATATATTTATGTCATCCAATTAATTCCATTCAATTCAATGAGGAAACGAAAACAACGTTCATGCGTACGTACGGCCTACCGTCTCGATAAACGGTGTATTTCTTTCCATTTATCGATCTATTATGTATATGTATATTCAGAATATATATTATATATAAATCATGTTTTATATTCTGGAATTAATTAATCATGATCTAAGTAATCATATGAATAATTGCAATTCAAAACATGGACGACAAATGAAACGGTTTTACCCAAAACGCTCTTTAACAAAAGAATGGGTAATATAAAGTCATAAGTGAACCATATATGATATAATAACAATGAATATGATTCTGTAATAAGTCAATGACATTATTTAAATCATTATACAGTAGGTTCAGATATGTACGAAGCATATCAGACCTAAGGTAATGGATAATTTTGCAATCTCATTCTTATCCGAGAGTGTTATTCGTAAGTATTTACTAGGGTTATTTCTATCATCTATGTCCATGTTTTATAAAATTATTTTCATGTATGTTTAAAGTCCTTTTTACCCATTTTTTACTTTTACTACATGGTATGTATGGAATCTTTCTTTAGGAGGTACTTTTTGACTTTTCCGGCAAAAGTACGAGAAGAATGTTTTTTTTAACTTATATGGAACGAACGGATTTTTACGGTATTATATAGACTTATTTTCATGAAGATCTCTGCAAAATATTTCATGAATATTTTCAACAAAATCATTTTCTTTTAATTTTGCATGACATTTTTTGAATAGAAAATCATTTTGAAGAAGAAAGGATATTTTCCTCAATAATTCATTTCAAGTGTTTTATCAAAACCATTTTTCATCTAAGATGAAATTATTTCATATGTGTATGTTTCAAGTATAATGTATCTATTATTTAAATGGTTTCACCTTTCTTATTATGAAATTATATCCATTTCTTTTTTATGTATTATGTGATGATGGGATGATATTTATGAAACCCATTTTATTTATTGGGTTTTTATGAATGATGTATGTTTATTTTGTGGAACAAGTAAGAATGATTTCATTATGAGATGGGTGGGACCTATATCTCCCTCCAATGCATTGGGTAAAGATTTATATCTCATGAGATAGACATGGATGTAACGATAAGTTAATCCGGTTCAGTGTTATAGGACTGAAATGAGGAGTGAACTCGATTCAGAAAGGGACTTTGTCCACTAAGATGGTCTTGGCAGCAATGCCTTGGCTACTATGGAAATCATTACATGTGCTTAATAGATGCAACAATTACATGTTTTATTCCCATGCTATTTTATCGTCATTGATGTTCCTTTACAATAAATTCCTTACTTACTTCCAATATTTATGTCTTTGCTCGAGGTTTTAAGGTTTAGATTTCATGTTCAAGTTTTTGCTTTCAAATTTTTATGGATTGTTTTATGTTATCTATGTTTGACCTTACTGAGCATTTGAGCTCACCCTTTTTATGTTTTATTTTCCCCAGGAAATAAAGAAAGGTTTTAGGTAAGGAAACGAAAAGGGGAAGATCATTATGGGAGATGTTGAAGATCTTTCAACATGATTAGATGTTTATATTCCGAGTATCCAAAGACACTAAACTATTACGATCCTTGTGTGTCTGTTTTTGTTATGTATTAAGTATTATGCAAAAGTAATGTAATTTCCATGTACGTCATGCTTTGGGTCTCTACAGTTGGTATCAGAGGAAAGGTATATTCAACATTTGGAAACTTGGATGTGAAAGCCTTAGTAAGAACCCTAAGGATAAGTCTAAGCATAGAACACAATATTAGTGTTTTAGAAATATCCATGAATAACCTATGATAAGACATTAAGTGTGAAATTTTATTCTTGACTATGTGGGTTTCCTATTATAATTAGTATTTCTCACACTATTCTTCTTGGTTTTAGTCAATGGCTGGAACCTGAAGGAACCATGTTAATACAGAATGCAAAGTGCAATGAAATGATTGTCCCCCTGAGAAACCAAACGTTATGGTAGCTGGAATACAAAATCTTGTAGCCATGATCACACAACTTTCTAAAGCTATGAATCATGCAGTACTTCCAAACGAGCAAAGGAAGGAGAAACATTCTATTTAATCCTTCATGAGGCAGCGTCCACCTTCATTCAGCGGGTCTACTGATCCATTAGTTTTTGAACAGTGGATTAGTACTACTGAAAAGATATTTTCATTTCTTCAATGTTATGAACATGATAAAGTCATCCTAGCAGTGTATCATTTGGAAGGAGATGCTGATCAATGGTGGAATATTATTAAGAATATGAGGGAAATGGATGAAATTAAGTCCATGGAATGGGATGAGTTCAAGAACTTATTTTTCAATAAGTAATTCCCTCGTATTCTCCGAACAAAGATGGAGAAGGAGTTTCTTGAACTAAAGCAAAAGGATGATGAATCTGTTGGTTCCTATGAAGAAAATTTTACAAGACTTGCAAGGTACGCTTCTGGTATTATTATCCAACCTAAGAGTAAGATCGATCGATTCTTTAGTGTCTTAAAACCAAGTCTTCGAAGGGAATTAGCCATAAGGGACTTCAATAGCTATAAGGAAATTGTTCGATGTGCTCTCAAAGTTGAGATGAAGATTGGAGTAACCCATCAGTCATATGGGTTTGATATGAAGAGGAAAATGGAATTTAAAGGAAAATCTAAAGAGCACACTGAAAAGAAGATGATCTTTCCCTTATGCTCAAAGTGTGGAAAGAAACATAGAGGTAGTTGTCTTAAAGGGACAAGTAAATGTTTCAAATGTGGAAATGAAGGTCATCGGGTATTTTAATGCCGCAATGATGGGAAGAAGATGTCTAATGATGTAAACAATGGAAGGGATACACAGAATGAACCTACTACACTTCAATGTTTCAAGTGCAAGGAGATGGGGAATTATGCCAATCAATGCCCAAATCCAAGGGTTGATGATGATGGTTGACGTCAAAAAACTCTTAAGGATAAAGACAAAGGAAAGTCACATGCAATTTCTATCGTTGATGTGGAGTACGATAAAGATGTGGTGAAAGGTACACTTATCATCCACTCTAAAGTAGAAAATGTTTTATTTGATTCTGGATCCACCCACTCTTTTATTTCTGAAGAAATTTCTAAGAGTATCACCGTATTACCTCAACAATTAGATGTTGAGTTAGATGTGACAACACCTAATGGCACAACAGTCACATCAAAAGTTTATAATTATTCCCCGATTGAAGTTTGTGGGAAAGTGCTTCCTGAAAATCTTGTGATCCTTCCTATAGTGGAATTTGATGTTATTCTTGGCATGGATTGGATTTCTTTATATGGAGCTCATATCAATTTCCAAAGAAGGGAAGTCACATTTCATATTCCAGATCAATCTATGTTCGTCTATCGATGCAAGGATGAACATAACCTTCCAGTGGAAATTTCTTCCATCTTATGGGTCATGATTCCACTAAATGATGGTTATTTATCTCAAATGGCTGGAGAGAAACTCATGATTAAGAATATGCCCATTGTATTGGAGTTTGACGATGTCTTTCTGGAGGAATTGTCGGGTCTTCCACCAAATCGTGAAGTTGAGTTTTAAATAGAACTCGTACCAGGTGCTTTGCCTATTTCAAAGACACTTTATAGAATGGCCCCAATTGAGTTGCAGGAATTGAAGAAGCAACTCCAAGAGAATATTGATAATAGATTCATATGCCCTAGTGCGTCACCTTGGGGAGAACCTGTTCTGTTTGTTAAGAAGAAAGATGGATCAATGAGACTCTTCATTGATTATCGATAACTTAACAAGATCACTATCAAGAACAAATATCCTCTCCCTCACATTGATGACTTATTTGACCAACTACATGGATCTAAATACTTTTCCAAGATTGATCTTCATTCAGGGTATCATCAATTAAGGGTCAAAAGGGAGGATATACCAAATATGGCTTTCCGTACAAGGTATGGACACTATGAATTTATAGTGATGCCATTTGGTCTTACTAATTCCCCAGCTATTTTCATGGATCTGATGAATAGAGTCTTTAGAGACTATCTTGATCAGTTTGTGGTAGTCTTTATAGAACATATTCTTGTCTATTCAAAGAGCAAGAAATAACATGAAGACCACTTGAGAATTATATTGAAGACCCTGAGAAAGGACAAGATTTATGCCAAATTTACCAAGTGTGATTTTGGGATTCAAAAAGTTTCATTTTTGGGTCACATAATCTGAAAAGAGGGGATATCTGTGGATCCAGCAAAAACATAGGTTTTCGAAAGATGGTCGAGGCCAACAACAGTAACTGAGATCCGAAGTTTTCTTGGTTTGGCTGGATATTATCGACGTTTTGTGAAAGATTTTTCACGATTATCTAATCCACTCACCAGGTTGACTCGGAAAGGAGTTAAGTTTTTTTGGATGGAGGAATGTGAAGAGAATTTCAAGGAGTTGAAAAGAAGGTTATCCAGTGCACCTGTGCTCACACTGCCTTGTAGTAGAGAAAGGTTGGTGATCTACAGTGATGCATCCAAGAAGGTATTGGGGTGTGTTCTTATGAAAAATGATATGGTGATAGCTTATGACTCACGACAGTTGAAAATACATGAGAAAAATTACCCAACTCATGATTTGGAGTTAGCCGCAGTAATATTTGCATTAAAGATTTGGAGGCATTATCTTTATGGAGAAAAGTGTGATATTTATACTAATCATAAAAGTTTAAAGTATATTTTCACACAAAAAGAGATGAATATGCACCAAAGAAGATGGTTGGAGCTGATTAATGATTACGATTGCTCAATTCATTACCACCCTGGGAAAACAAACAAGGTGGCAGATGCATTAAGTCGACAAGACCATGCTAGCTTATCCATGATGAGGATCACAAAAGATCCAATATTTATGGATTTACAAAGGATGGATCTTGGAATTATAATGGAAGGGAAAAAATTATATCTTTCTCAATTTAATGTTCAACCATCTATACATGTGAAGATTAAAGAGGTGCAGAAAGAAGATGTAGAGTTACAAAAGAAGGTGAGAAATATTCCTGAATTCAACCTTGATTGTGATGGGATAATAAAGTTCAGGAACCAGGTTTGTGTTCCTCCCATCCCAGAATTAAAGAAGGAGCTGCTGGATGAGGCTCATAGTTCTTCATTCTCTATTCGTCCTAGAAGCACAAAGATTTATAGGGACCTAAAAGAGTACTACTGGTGGGATGGCATGAAAAGAGATTTTGTTGAATATGTCTCTCGATGCTTGGCTTGTCAACAAGTAAAAGCTGAGAGAAAGAAGTCTAAGGGGATGTTACAACCATTACCCATACCAGAATGGAAATGGGAAAACATTACTATGGACATTGTCACTGGACTTCCTAAAACATCTAAAGGCAATAATGCTATTTGGGTCATAGTTGATCATCTTACAAAATCTGCACACTTCATTGCTATTAGAGAGGATTTCTCTCTGGATCAGCTTTCCAGGATATATGTGAAGGAAGTGGTAAGATTGCATGGAGTACCACTTTCTATTATATCTGATCGGGATCCAAGATTTACCTCGAAGTTCTGGCGAAGTCTTCAGCATATTCTGGATACAGAGTTGAGTTTCAGCACTGCTTATCATCCTCAGACAGATGGTCAGTCTGAGAGAACAATTCAAACTCTAGAAGATATGTTGAGAGCTTGATCTATGGATTTCAAAGGTGGTTGGGATCAACACCTACCTTTGGTGGAATTTTCTTATAATAATAGCTTTCACTCCAGTATTCAGATGGATCCTTATGAAGCTCTCTATGGAAAGAAATGCAGGACTCCAACTTGATGGGATGAAGTTGGGGAAAGAAATCTATTAGGACCTGATCTTGTTGATGAGATGGAAGAAAAGGTCCGATCTATTCAACAACACATAAGGGCGGCTCAGAGTCGACAGAAAAGTTATGCCGACAACCGAAGAAAAGACCTAGAGTTTGAAGTGGGTGATAAAGTGTTCTTACGAATATCTCCCTGGAAGAGGGTCATGAGATTTGGAAAGAAGGGGAAGTTGAGCCCTAGATATATCGGTCCTTTCGAAATACTGAATCGTGTTGGAAAGGTAGCTTACCGATTGGCGCTTCCACCGAATCTCTCTCAAGTTCACGATGTGTTCCATCTATCTCTCCTGAGAAAGTACATACCTGATCCTTCACATGTACTCAGCTCAGAAGTTGTACCACTGGAGCAAGATCTTTCTTATGAGGAACAGCCGATAGAGATTCTGGATCGTAGCGAAAAAGTTCTATGAAACAAGACCAATCGATTGGTGAAAGTTTTATAGAGGAACCACCAATTAAAAGAAGCTACATGGGATCTTGAGGATATGATGAGGGAGAGGTATCCTCATCTTTTTGTTACAAAGTGACGAATTTTGAGGGCGAAATTCATTTTAAGGGGGGTAGAATGTAACACCCGAGACTTTTATGAGAAATATTTTGTTTTTATGTTATATAAATCATCAAAGGAATATTTCACTACACACAACACTATCTTGACTTTCTTTACACGCAACTGCGGCCTTCCTCGATAGCTTGCGTCGTACGCAATACCGAGTTTCACTAAACAACGATATGCTATTAAAATATTATTAAAACTAGCCGTTATGAATAGTAATAACCACTTTTTGAAATTTTGTAAATTTTATTTTTGAAATGGACTTCATTTTTGGATTTGGAATATCTAAATTAGCTTAGGGTGAAATTTTGGTACTTTTCGGATAACATTCATATTCTGATGAATATTGAAAATTACTAAATTTTAATTAAAAGCAAATTTTTTAATCAAAATAATTAATAGTGATAAATTATTAATTTGAGTGGTTTTAATGTATATTTAGAATACATTTTTATAATTTAATATAATGTTGTTCATTGGATGTAATTTCACATTTAAACCAGACATAAACAAGTGTCAATCTTTTGATAATTATTATCTCGTAAAAACACGCTATTTGTTTTGACGATGGGAATTAATTTTTAAATTAGTCAATGTAACTGATATGTTTTGAATTTGGTAAAATAGATATCATTTTTGAATTCATAATATCAAATATATCTTAGGCATAATTTTTGGTATTTGTTCTGGAAACTTTCATTTTTTGATGAATAGTGAAACCACTAAGTGGTAGTTTGAAAAAACTAAATTTTTCATAAAACATAATTTTACCGCTTCTGTGAGTAGAATTTCGAAAATCCGAAAGACAAGATTAATATCAAGGACTAAAATTTAGTTCAATGAGATGAAAATAATTTTTTGGTGAACAATAACTTTTTACTTTTTTTTACCACGGTTAAAAGTAAATAGGGTAATTAAGGGTAAAAGTGTTATTATTATTACCCTAACACATGTCCTAATTCTATTGGATAAGTGTAATTCGACCAAAAACAACCTTAGGAATAAAATATGACCATTTAGGCCCACTTGGATTAGATTAGGACATTTATTATCAATTTATTTAAAGAAGGGTTAAAATTGTTAAAATCAAAGTTTAATAACTAAATAATTTTTAATATAGGGTTATACATAAGATAAATTCGACTATAAATATTAATTAGAAAGATAATAATATTTCCAACATAATGGTGTTTTATTTGTAATTTTTAGACTTAAAATAATTTAATTTATTTATGATACAATGATGATGCAGTAATTATCTTATTAAAGAAATATTGACATAATTGATGTTATAAATACCCAAATAAATGTAATTTGAGACTTTTTATGAATTACAATAATTTTATATGTTAATATAACATGTTAGTATTTATTTAATTAATTTATTTATAATTAATAATTCTGTTATGATTTTCAAAAAAATCAATTACCAAATAGTGTCAAAATTGACATAAAATAGTTTTTAAAACAAATATTATATTATTAATTTTTATTATATTCCTAAAAATCTAAGGATCGTCCAAGATACTTATATCATGATAGGTGTATCATTAATGGACCACTTGGGTGTCTCTTGGATGTATATGGTAAGTTTATTAACTATATAATATAAAAATACAAAGTGACATGGTAAATGTCAATCTAATTAACTAAGAGTTTAAACTAAAAGATAAGGTTAATATAATGACCTAAACTTGTCTAAATTCTATTGTATGAGAGTATTTAGACCCATACAAACCTTAGATTCTAAATATATCAATTTGGAGCTATTAAAAACCGAATTTGACTTTATAATAAAATAATATTTTTAGTTATTCCAAAGGTGCCCCTCTCTTCCCTTATAAAAGGGCACCTCCTCCCTCTCTTCCTCACACCACTTTGAGCCTTCCAGCTCGGCCAAACCCTGCCAAATTATCTTCTCCACTTCCCTAGAAACATACTAGAGGTCCTGGTCTTCTTCAAAGACAAATTTTAGTGCCCTAAGAGGAGGTCTCAAAGAGGCGCTTCAAAGAAGAGGTAATGTCCGTTACTGATTCTTTCAACTTTATTTCTTCTTCCACTTCTTCTTATTAGGTTGTTTCATTATGAAGTAATAAAATCAGTATCACTCATATAATGATATGTTATTATATGTATGAAACAACCCTATTTCACCATCTATCCATCCTACGGAAAAAGAAATCAACGCGCGTGCGTACGTACTGAATACCGTCTCTATGCCGTGGTGTAATCTATTTACCACCACCACCTTACTTGGATGGGTATAATGGTGAAAATAATTACTATATAATATTATTGTAAAGTGATATTTATTCTGTAATAGTATACATACACTCCAATAAAACTTCACGATCATGGGAACGATATCATCGCTCGTGCGTACGTACGGAATACCGTCTCCACAACGCGATGAGATTCATTCTCAATGATTAACCATTCATAAATGATTATAAAGTATATATAATAAGTAATCATGAAATATATGACATAATAATGATACTGGATTTATGTATATATATATGTATGTCATCCAATTAATTCCATTCAATTCAATTAAGAAACGAAAACAACATTCATGCGTACGTACGGCCTACAATCTCCATGAACGGTGTATTTATTTCCATTTATCGATCTATTATATATATGTATATTCTGAATATATATAATATATAAATCATATTTTATATTCTGGAATTAATTAATCCTGATCTAATTAATCATATGAATAATTACAAGTCAAAACACGGACGACAAATGAAACGATTTTACCCAAAATGTTCTTTAACAAAAGAACGGGTAATATAAAGTCATAAGTGAACCATATATGATATCATAACAATGAATATGATTCTGTAATAAGTAAATGACATTATTTAAATCATTATACAGGTGGTTCATATACGTACGAAGCATATGGGACCTAAGTTAAGGGATAATTTTGCAATCTTATTCTTATCTGAGATTGTTATTCGTAAGTATTTACTGGGGTTATTTCTATCATCCATGTCCATGTTTTATAAAAGTGTTTTCATGTATGTTTAAAGTCCTTTTTACCCATTTTTGACTTTTACTACATGGTATGTATGGAATCTTCCTTTATGAGGTACTTTTTTGAATTTTCCGGCAAAAGTATGAGAATAATGTTTTTTTAACTTATACGGAACGAACGGATTTTTACGGTTTTATAAAGCCTTATTTTCATGAAGGTATCTACAAAATATTTCATGACTATTTTCAACAAAATCATTTTCTTTTAAAATTGCATGAATTTTTTTGAAAAGAAAATGATTTTGAAGAAGAAAGGATATTTTCCTCAAGAATTCATTTCAAGTGTTTTATCAAAACCATTTTTCATCTAAGATGAAATTATTTCATATGTGTATGTTTCAAGTATAATGTCTCTATGATTTACATGGTTTCACCTTTCTTATTATGAAATGATATCCATTTCTTTTATATGGATTATGTGATGATGGGATGATATTTATGAAACCCATTTTATTTATTGGGTTTTTATGAATGATGTATGTTTATTTTGTGGCACAAGTAAGAATTATTTAATTATGAGATGGGTGGGACCTATATCTCCCTCTAATGAATTGGGTAAAGATTTATATCTCATGAGATAGACATATCTGGAACAGTAAGTTAATCCGGTTCAATGTTACAGGACTGAAACGAGGAGTGAACTCGATTCAGAAAGGGACTTTGTCCACTAAGATGGTCTTGGCAGCAATGCCTTGGCTACTATGGAAATCATTACATGTGCTTAATGGATGCCACAATTACATGTTTTATTCCCATGCTATTTTATCATGATTTATGTTCCTTTACGATAAATGCCTTACTTACTTCCAAGATTTATGTCTTTGCTCGAGGTTTTAAGGTTTAGATTTCTTGTTCAAGTTTTTGCTTTCAAATGTTTATGGATTGTTTTATGTTCTCTATGTTTTCCCTTACGGAGAATTTGAGCTCACCCTTTTTATGTTTTATTTTCCCCAGAAAATAAAGAAAGGTTTTAGGTAAGGAAATGAAAAGGGGAAGATCGTTATGGGAGATGTTGAAGATCTTTTAACATGATTAGAAGTTTATATTCGAGTTTCCAAAGACACTAAAATATTACGGTACTTGTGTGTTTGTTTTTGTTATGTATTATGTATTCCGCAAAAGTAATGTAATGTCCATGTACGTCAAGCTACGGGTCTCTACAAACGCTGGTCACCACCCCCTGACCTATGGATGCAGGCTTGGGGTAGTTGCGGCTCGAGCCCCGGCTTCGGTCAGGTTGTGATTGATTGGTATCATATCAAGTTATTTCCTTGGGAAATTGATCAAACTAGTACCCTTATAAGGTTTTTTTGGGTTTAGGGAATAGTGTGATAGGGTATCAAGTGTGGCTCCAAGGCCATGGAGTCTATTGATGGTGTTGGCAGACGACATATCCATTCACCCAGAGCTTGACTGTCTTCTTGTCGACTTAGTATACCAAGACATTGGTTGTAGGGATCAATAGCACATGCATTATTTGGATTAAGTATTTGAATATCCTTCTTGAGTACGATCCCAATCAATGTTATATATATGTATTCTCATCAGACCATGGTAGGTATTGGTAAAATCTTAGGATGCCTCCATGATGACAGCCAACCAGGATACCAGTTCTGGACTATGATTATGATTTGATAAGAAATTATGCCTTAGTTCATGTTCCATCCTATGACCCCCTTCTTAAAGGTGGTAAGGTGAAAAAACCACCACCTTTTGAGAAGTAGATCATTCCAATAGAGTAGGATAAGGATGTGCTCAGTCTTAGCACACTCCGCGAGTTCTAGCACAAGAGCCCGTTGAGATTCTATGGGGAGCTAGATCCTTAGGTTGTGGAGGATTGGATAGAGTTAGTGGTTAGTATCTTCGGACATTTTCAAACACTAAAATATATTTTGGTTTCACTAGAAACTATCCTTTTCTACAAATCATCTTGGAGATAGTGGAGTCCTGTTACGCAGATGCATGATGAGTTGACACTCTCATGGGCCGACTTCCAGCAGCCGTTCTGTGAGGAGTACTTCCCCTCCTATTTATGTTCAGTTCACATCCAGGAGCTACTATAACTGTATAAGAGAGGGATGGTGGTAGCTAAGTATGTATCGAGGTTCTTATACCTTAACTGATACTCTCTTTACATGATCTTTGAGGGCTACTTCTGAGCACATAAGTTTGAGATGGGACTCTGTAGATAGATTCATGCCAGTGTGGTACCCTTGTGCATCCCCACCTATGCCGTGGTACTGGAGTGGGTACTAGTGAATGAGATTTTTCTATATAAGGTATTCTAGATAGATGGAATTGGAAGTGAGCATCATAGATCTGAGTCATCTAGAGTATCTAGCAGACACCAAAAACAAGGATGTCAACATAGGAAGCCCTTTTGCAATCAGGATCTGGTGTGTGGTCGTGTAGTGTAGGGAAAACATATAACACATGGGAATTCCAGAGAAGGGCAGTGATTTCCTTGTGATGTTCAAGGTTATATGGAAGGAGACTACCATACCATATGTGTTGAGCAGCACATACAGATAGATGATGGATCATCATGGCAGAGGCAGTGCGATGATCAGTGATATAATAAATAAGGAAAGGGTGCTCCCTAGGTATGTGGAGCTGATAGAGTAATAGTATGATCTATGAGTGGTGGATAAAGATATGATATCTTCCACCAATACTACTAGGTAGCCAGCATCATTCTCCGAAATCTAGAGGATGAGGCCATGAATAACTATATTCTTTGGAGGCTTATGACCCCGTAGCGCATGAGATGATTAAAGGTATGATCTATGTTTATTCTACTCTTACTTAAATATTAGAATACATAGGTTCCAATCATCACTTCATCTCTATAATATTGGTGTGAGAGCTGCAACTCCTAGTCGAGGCACTATCTCAACTGATTTATTTCAAGGTTCCTATAAGGAACACTTCTTATGTATCTTTTATCCTTCGATAATGCGAGCAATTTATTGGTGGAGAGAGATTCACATAAAAAATTTTGGTCATCACTATGGTACCCTATGAAATAATATTGGGTATAGATTTATTTTCCATGGTCCAAGCCTTGATTTACTATCACTGCAGACAAGTCAGATGCGTATGTAATGATGGGATGAGATTCTTCTTTTCTAGGGAGAGAGATATCATGGAGAGACAAGTAGGTTCTACGAGCAGGTGGATGAAACCCATCACCCATATGTTAGTGATTATATCCATTGGTTCACCAGGATCTTTAAGAATCTATGTTCCTTTTGGTGTATATGATTATATGGATGTCTTCCCTGAGGACGTTTTAGGACTTCTTCTGAGGTGGGATATGGAGTTTTGTTTCAAATTAAATCTCGATATCACTCTGATATCTTACACAAAATATCGAATGGCATATACTGAGTTTAGGGAGTTAAGGTTATAGTTGGAGGATATTAAAGAGAAGGGTTTCATCATACCTAGTGTGTCCCCCTAGGCAGCTCCAGTGTTGTTCGTGAAAAAGGTAGACAAGATTTTGGGTCTTTGAATAGATTATAGTTTCTTGAACCAGTCCATGATAAATAATAATTACCCCTTTTAGAGGACTAAAAACCTCTTTGATCAGTTGTGAGGAATGATAATGTTCTTTAATATAGATCTCAGGTCTGGGTACCATTATTTGAGGGTTTTCAAGTCTGATATTCCAATGTTATATTTCTGATGTTGCTGTTGAAACTATGAGTTCATAGTGATGCCCTTTGATGTGATGAATTTACCTACATTATTTATGGATTTAATGAACTAGTTATTACATCCACACTTGGACCAAATTTTTGTCACCCTCATTGATGGTATACTAATCTACACTACCTTAGAGGATGAGCATGAAAATCACTTGAGGATGGTTCTAGATTATCTTTTAGAGAACTAGCTTTACAAAAAGCTCTTGAAGTTCTAGTGATTGATTCATGAGGTTACATTTATGGGGAATGTCATTTCTCAGGATGTTTTAGCTATATAATCAGTGAATATTGATGTAGGTATTTCTTGGGAGCCACCCAAGAGATTACCAGAGGTTAAAATATTTTATGGTTTATATGGGTACTATTGGAGGTTTGTGGAAGAATTCCCTTGAATTGCAGCCTCTTTGACCACCCTAACGTAGAAAAGGAAGCCATTTACCTGGTCAAAGTAGTTCTAGAGGTCCTTAAAGGAGTTGAGGTAGAGGCTGAAAATTGATTCAGTGTTAAGACTACCAGAGGAGGGGTGGAGTCTGTAGTGTATTACGATTCATTAAAATATGGGCTCAACTGCGTGTTGATGAAGCGGTAGAGAATTATTGTATCTGAGTCAAGGTAACTAAGAACCCACGGTCAGAACTAAAAAAATCATAACTTAGAGTTGGTAGTGGTTGTCCTTTCCCCGACGATGTGAAGGTTCTACCTTATGGGGGAGAACATTGTGGTTTACTTAGAACATCAAAGTCTTAGGTTCATCTTCACATAGTGAGACTTGAACCTGAGACAACATCTCTAGTTGGAATTCCAGGAGGGATATGAATTCAAGATAGTCTATACTCTCAAGAAGGTAAATGTTATAGAAGATTACCTTAATAGTAATTCCCAAGCATGCTTGATGTAGGGGGATTCAAAGCGGTTGGGATATTTTCTACTAACCCTGGTGGAGTATGGGGTTACATCATTTCTTCAGTCGATGGTGTCGACTCCTTTTCTTCTTAAGCATGTGAGATAGTCCCAGTTGGGAGACATCAACGACAAGGTCTTTTATGACCATATATCAACATGAAACTCACCAGATGGATATTATGAAGGAGGTAATTGTGTCACTTTTTTCCAAGTATGGTTGGTGGTTCCAGTCACAATATGAGAGGAGTTGATGAGAGAGTTCCACACTTCTCTCCAATTTGCACATACTAGTGTGGGGAAGATATATAGAGACATTCAGTGATTGTTTTGGTTGTTCAACATGAGATGGAGCATAGCTAAGTTTTTCTCTTAGTGCCTCACCTATCAGCTAGTGAAGGCTGAGCACAAATTTCTGGAAGGTTTTTTATATCCCCTTGAGATCCCAGAGTGGAAGTGGGATGAAATATCTATGGACTTTGTGATAGGGATTCTATGCACAACGAAGGTCCATGACACCATCTGGGTAATAGTTGACTGACTCATAATGTCAGAACACTTATTTGACATCAGGGAGTGGATTTCAGTGGAGAGTTTAGAGAATTTGTACATACATGATATTGTTTACCTTCATGGGGTTCCCTCTATTATTTTCTCTTATCTTGACACACAGTTTAGGTCATGACTGTGGAGAGGACTTCGAGAGGTATTCATGACATAAATGAGGATGAGTGTAGCCTTTCACCCTTAGAACAATGGGAAAACCAATCACAATATCCTAGTGTTCGGGGATATGCTATGTGTTTTCATGTTAGACTTCGACCAGATATGGGATTATCACTTTCCTTGGGTAGTTTTTGCATACAAAAATTACTACCACTCTACCATCATTATGGAACCATTTGAGGCTTTGTATGGGAGACCCTGTAGGCCACCCTTATGCGGGGAAGATATTAGTGATACATATATTGTGGGCCTAGAGATGATACTAGTGACAACATAGAAGGTCTAAGTAATTCATGATCAGATGAGGATGGCCTGTAGGAGAAAAAAATCTTACATAGATCACAGTTATAAGCCCTTGGAGTTCAAGAAGGGATACCAAATTTTCCTAAGAGTCTCCCCATGATGAGAAATGTGGAGGTTTGGGTAGGGAGGTAAGCTATCCCCAAGGTTATTTAGGCCATTCAAGATTATGCGTTGTGTTGGAGATGTTTTTTAAAACCATTCCATACCCCCATGACTGGAGTGGGTTCATGATATCTTCCATGTGTCATAGTTGAAGAGATACATGCATCACCCCATGCATGTCATCAACTGGGGAGATAAGGACATCGAGGATGGAGTCACCATTTCAGAGAAAATAGTGGTGATCAATGATCAACAAGAGAGGAACCTTCATTTATGGACCATCCCCTTGGTATACATGTTTTGGCAACCCGAGTATGTGCATGAGAGTTCCTGGGAGTGAAAGAGCTATGTGCATGCTCAGTATCTTAAGCTGTTTGATTGTTTTTTCAAGGATGAAAATATTGAAGAAGGGAATGATATAGAGACCCAATTTTTTCATTTTATGAATTTTAAATATTTATCTCTCTTTATATTTATAGAGTTAGGGTCTATGAAAGTTTTTGATTCTTAGGACCGATGTTCCTGAAATTAAAATTATAAAATATTAAATATATTTTATATTTTGTGTGTGTGTAGATTCTTAAAGAAAATGGGATAAATCATAAATTGAAGCTTAGATTAGAAATCTAAGACCAAGGCTAATTCTGGAATGTGGTTTCCACCCTAGAAGAAGCCTAAAATGGGTCGGTTCAGGGTGTTCAGACTCCTCAGTCATTGGTGATATGGTCAGTAAAATAATTAATTATTTAATAAATTAACTATTTCATTTTACAGAAAAAAATATTATATAATAATGTTACCATGGATAATTATCCAAAGTTATCCACATAAACCCTAATATAATTCTA
Organism: Viscum album; assembly: GCA_963277665.1. NCBI lineage: Eukaryota > Viridiplantae > Streptophyta > Magnoliopsida > Santalales > Viscaceae > Viscum > Viscum album. The sequence goes on along the minus strand of OY728148.1, from coordinate 1,343,244,041 downwards.
GATCTCCTCTTTCCTCCTTTATTGGAAAATCACCTCAGATGATGAAGAAATTTCGGATCAGAGTAGACCAGGATGCAGCGAATGCAATGAATTCCTTCAATAATTGGTGAGGACATTATTCGATGAATAATTATCCAATCGCCAGGTAGGACTCATAAAGTGGTTATTTACACTATTTTATTAAATTTATTAAGAAAATCGATCCCTGTTCTTAAATCTACGCCTATTATGGCCTAATAATTTTCCAACATACCAATTTTAAATAGGTTTTTGATTTGGTTTCTAACGTCGGTATCAAATTTCTTGATCATTGGATAAGAAATATCAAAAAATGATTGTTAAAACTTTTTATGGCTCCTTTATCCCAAATATTCATATTGTTCATCACTGGTTGGACCTCGCGGTCTCGGTTCAACATTGGCAGGAAGTAATGAGCCCAATCAGACCCTTGAAATCACGACAGAATGAAAAAAAGTGATAAATTTAAGAATTTATCATATAAATGGGATGGTTACAGGTTTTAGATGATATTTTCATTGATATGAGGTGATATATTCAAAGGAATAATGTTTGGGACGTTCAACGGTGTGAGAGATAGCTCAGAATCCCACAAAATTTGAGTTTCTGGCCAGTGGATGGTCGGAATTTTCTGGCCAATGATAGATCCAAAAATCCCAAATGAAATTGAAGCCAAACCTAAAGTGTAAAGACTTGACTCAGGGATTGAATCATGAATCTTAGTTTCTATAAAAATCCCAACTACATGCTGTTTATAAGGATAGACACATAACATGTAGCCCCTTAAGTGTGATGACTAGGGTTTCTGGAAATCATAAGGATGGAACAACATGTATCCCTTCTACATTCCATGTAACTCTTCCACGGATGGGAAACCCATATAGTTGATCACATGGATAGGTTCTCATGTGGAATTATATGGCTAGGTAGACAACCATGTACCCGAGTACATGGACCTGACTAGGTCAAACGGGCGACGACCTATGTGATGTAGCATGCCATGTACCAAAGTATACAGACATAGGGTCAATGCATGGACATGGCCATAAGGACACAACCCATTTCTAGTTTTCTTGGGCATGATGTGTAGTCCACATGCATAACATTTACTGCTACATTTCTTGGGATCCATGTACCTCCAAGGACAGAACCAGGTGGTGGAGTAGGACAACACAATGTGTGGGTCCCCTCATATACCATGCACCCCTTGGCACCTTTTGAGTAAAGTTCATGGTTTCATATCTTCTTTATTTAAAAATAGATTTTGGCTAGAAAGTAGGATATCCTGAGTGTTTTTACACATAGAACATGACAATGCCCTTATTTTTGGATTTCGTGATACGAAGTGGAATTTTCCAGGCATAAAGCTTGGTTAGGTAATACTCAATGATGGTAGTGATTTCACAGGATCACCAAAGGCATACTGACTTGACCCTCCAATAGATATGGACATTGGAATCCTAAAAAATTATCTAGTTACTCATCTATCCAATCTAGGTAGTGGAATCCTTAAGGATTATTGAGTTGACCCTCCAGTAGAGCTGGGAAGTGACTTCCTCTATGATTACCGAGTTGAACCTCTAGTAGAGATGGGCAGTGGAAACCTTGATGACTACCAAGTTGACCCTCCAATAGATATGGGTGGTGGTATCCTTGATAACTACTAAGGTGACCCTCTAGTATATCTAGGTGGTGTTGTCCTTGATGAATACCAAGTTGAACCTCTAATAGATCTGGGTAGTGGTGTCCTCGACGATTACTGAGTGGTACCCTCAAGTTGTGCTGAGCAGTGGGTCATCAACAACTATCAAAATGGATCCCTCCTACTGCACCAGGGAAGGGATCCTTTACCTAGATATTATGGCCCCTCTATTATATGACAAAATTACAAGGTTTGGTTTTACATGGAAGATTGATTCTTTGAATATGCATAAGATTTTGGGCATCATTGATGGAATTTTGGAACTGTTGGATTCTCTTCTTCTTGGGTTGAGCTTTGACACAAATATTCTCTTACTCTCTCATTTGGTCATCTTTTGACTGAGAAAAAAATATTTTTTTGTACCCATACCCTTGGATTTGGTTACTCTCCTTCCATGATAGGTGAATGCGCAAGTGGTATTCCATGTTCTCTCCATTTTCAACTTCTTTTGGTTGGATGAGTCTACTCTCTTGATATAGGTGGATAAGACTCCATGTATAGTTCATCTACTCATTGTGTTGAGCCCCTTGTGTTTAGATGAGGTTACCTTCACTCTTGGTTTGGGTTGAGTTGTTATATTTGAATTTAAATTGCATATACTATCTTTATATTCCTATTGTATCTCTTTTTACCAACCTTCATATTTCAGTAAATCCTACTAGGTATATATATACTCACCCCTGTATGGTATTTTCCCTCATGTGTTGTGTCTTATATAGATGAAGGAAATGTCCAAAGTGACTTCAGAGGAGCTTAGGGATACCTGGTACTTGGACTATGTATGGTGGTCATAGATTGGGATTCAAGATATGGGCTCTCTCAACAGTTTACTTTTTGAGTTTTTTTTAGGTTTGGACATATTTCTGGTTGGGTGTGTATTTCCCCCTTAACTTTTCAGTTTTCACTTTCGTAATCTTATTCACCCTAGATGTTATGCATGCTTGATTTATTTTATCGATGTGTTGCATATTTCACTCTTTACCTCTACAATTTTTCATGTATATAGATGTGTGTGTGTGCATAAAATTACTTAGAAAAGGCCACCCCTTGTTATATATTCTTTCAGCACTGGTCATCACCCTTGGCATATAGAGGTGGACTTGGGGTAGTTATAGCTCGAGCCCTGGCTAAGGCCGGGTTGTGAAAATATGCTTCCATTACTAAGGGGTTTCAAAAACATTAATTTAGAATTTTTATTCTTCACATAGTGGAAAAGTCTCTATAGGAATCTGATTTAGGTCCAACAATAGTGAGAGTTACCATCATTGTAACCCCGCTAGTTTTTATGGATCTTTTTTTCAAATAAATTAAATATTCATTTGTGTCTTGAAATGCATTAAGTAAAACATTCCTTTAATACGACAAAAAATAAGCGTATGTTACATACAACACCACTTGGTGTATGATACATGCAACACTGAATTTGCATACATTACATGAAACACTAACTTGGTGTATGATACATGCAACACTAAATGAGCGTACATCACACACAACACAGAGTTTCTATGAAACATATTTATAATGATATAACTATTTAAATGAGATAATTATAACCTAGAAATTAAACATAGTAATATGAAATGTAATAAATAATTTTCAATTTTTTTAATAATTTTTTATATAAATAAAACATATTGATAATGAAAGATATGATTTTTGGTGAAGTCTTTTTATGTTTAAAAATACCGTTTTCTCAAATGAGCCGTTTTTAATAATAAAATTAATTTTATACACATTTTGAAATTTAATTTGATAAAATAAACTTCATTTTTTAGTTCATAACATTAAAATTAGATTAGGGTGAATATTTGGGATTTTTCTAAGAAGCTTTATTTTTTGATGAATAGTGAAAATACTACTTTTTAGTTATAAACTGCATTTTTTAATTAATTATTAATGTTACATGATATTATAAATTTTTAAGGTCACATTTGATAAAAATTACATATATTAATAAAATATTATTCACTATAATAAATTTTAATTTGAAATTGAATAAAAAATATTAACAAACTTTTGAACTTTTTTCTACTTTAGAAACCTGTCATTTCATTCTGTCAGTGGGATTCACATTGATCTTAATTTTTTCGCTTCAATGATTTGAATTTTTAAAATAATAAATACACCATTTTATTCAATATAATATTTATATTATAAAAATACTATGTTAATTTTTGACCAAAATGATTAGTAAAAGTGATTAAAATTAATCACAACGATTAAGGCCAAATTAAGCTTAATTAGGGACTAAACCTTAAAATTAAGGGCCCAAATGACCAATACACTTGTCCAACACCCATTTTATATCCATAGTTAGGCTATAAACCTTCCATTATTTAGTTTTTTGGTTTTTTATGACTTTTTTTAGATAAGATCATATGTACACCTAACTTGTTTCTAAAAATTCCAAGTGAGTCCTTTTCCTTACCTATAAAAAGCCACCACCTCTCCCACTTCATAACACTTATAAAACATCTTAAGTTCACAAAATACCTCCCCAATACACTTAAAAATAACCCTAAATTTCTCCTAGATTTTTTACCTCATGTAGAATACAATTTAAGGAAGCCTTTTGGCACAAACCAGAAGGAGTTACCCGATCAAGTGGTAATGTATTCTCCCAAGTCCTTTCTTTTATTTTCTTTCTCAACACCCCCAAATTTATTTTTTCCATAATTATATAAAAACACCAATATACTAAATATAATAGGATGTATTTAGGCTAATTATTTAACATAAAATTATAAAACCTCCACCTAATGGATAATAAACATATTGTTTATGTGTACAGTGAAATACCGCCTAACTAAACGATGATTGTTCAATTTTCATTACTGCCTCTCATGGTGGCCATTATGATGGAAAATATATTTATATATTATATATATTATATTTATAATTTTTTTATCATTCTGTAATTTTTATTTGGAACATACCTTAATGTCTTATATATTTTGTAAATACAATAATTTCATTTGAGGAAGTGTGGACTACCACCCCTTGAAGCGATATGATTCATTCATACACTACATAGCTTGTATTAAGGTTGATTTTAGTGAATATTTATAATATATATGATATAAAAAATCTAATTTAATACTGATATATATATATGTATGTACATATATGTCTTTTACATACTTTCTTTTAGTACGATAATAAAAACTGAAACATCGTTCATGCGTACGGACGACTTACCGTCTTCATGAACGATGTTTTCAATTTTTTACTTATATATTACATAGAATATTATATTATAAATATAATTAATATATATTATTATTATATAATGATTCAAATTATTTAATCATGATATAATTATAAGGACCAATGATATAACGAATTAAGACAAAGGCGAAGAACAAAGCGAATATTACCTAAAGTGAAACCTTAACATAGGATCATTAACAAGAGGGTAATATAAGGTCATAATGAAAATATATATGGTATTATATATAATTATATTACTCTTTAAAATATTTATAATAAATTTATATTTATTATACAGGTGGTTTGAGTGAGTACGACGAGATTCAAGATACAAGGTGAGGGTATTTCTTCTCACTTTTTATTTTTGTGAGATACACGTTATGTTCGCCACTCTTTCATTTTTAGTGGTGTATGTACTTCCCATGATTATATTATATGTATATAGTACTTAAATTTATGGGTATTAAAATATCCATTTTATTTAATATCTTTCATGGGGTTTATGTTTCAAAAGTTACCAAATTGGTAAAAAGAATTGTCTCAAATTGACTTATTTGAGACTCATGTACTATTATGAACCTAAAATCTTTTTTGAGGTGTACATATATCCATGATATATTTTGAATCTCCTTATTTTAATGATATTTTAAGCTTCATGTAATTTCATTTTATTAAATTAAGAGTATTGTCCCATGTTACCAATTGGTATGATTTTATGGAAATAATCCCATCAATTTTTGAGATTGTTAAAGACTATGCATCTTTGGTGAAATATTATGATCCATATCTCAAGAAAACTCAGGAGTTTAATTATAATATGTTTATTCTAGATATCATCATGTGTTAGTACCATTTTCCACCCTTTTGTACTTAAGATAGCATTTTTATATAATATCTGACAGTCTCTCTCTCTTCAGTCAGAAATCTATTGTATTGAAAAACCATATTTTTGTAAATGTTTTAAAAAATGTTTTCAAAAGATCCTTGAATATAATTTTCAAGGAAAAAATATTTAAAATATGTTTTATTATTTTTATATTTTCCTTTATAAGTTTTTAAAGTGATTTTCAAATAAAAATCTTTTCAAAAGGTTTTATGTTATAAGAAAAACAATTTCAAAGAAGAAAGCATATTTTACTCAATAAATGTTTTTAAAATATAATTCAAAAATTATTTCTCATATAAGATAACATCCATTTGTGTTACTTATTCTTTTATGGGGAAATTATTCAATGTTTCCATTCGTATTCTTTCTCTTAATGGATTATGTTTTGATGTAATGATGTTTATGAAACCTGTTTCTCTTTCATGGGTTATATTCTTTTGAAAACTGATTCTTTTCATGGATTATGTTTATGATAAAATGATTATGAAACCTGTCACTTTCCAAATGTTATGATATGATTACATGTTTATAATACCCATTTTATTTCATTGGGTTTGATATTATTATTTATGATCTTTTGGACCGAGTATGTATAATTTCATTATGAGATGGGTGGGACCTATATCTCCCTCCAATTCATTGGATAAAGATTTATATCTCATGAGATAGATTGAGATGGTTTTGGGAATGAACCTTAACTACTAAGATAGAAATGGGAATAAACCATGACTACCAAGATGGTATGAGAAGTGAAATCATGCTACTAATATTTATATGGGATTGAACCATGACTACCATGATGGTATGTGGAGCGAACCCATACTAATAAGATGGTCTTGTAAGCGATGCCTTGGATACAATGGAAATAATTATATGCTTATTTGTCTTCCAAAATTCCATTTTTCATTCTTAAGTTATGTTTTCATAGATTATGTTCTTTATTTCCTTATTATTCATGTCTTATGAACTACTAAGACTTATTATATGATTCATGTATATGATCTTTAATATAAAGGGTATGCTCTTCTCTTTTCATGATCATGTTCTCATACCCTAATGCTCATGATTATGCTTACACATCTCCCTTGTTTACCCTTATTGGGCATTTGAGATCACCCCTTCTTATGTTTCCTTCCATAGTTATGAAGATTTTTGTTATTTTTAATATATATAAGAAGGTTTATAGTCAAGAAGAACCTAGTGGGAGATAATTTAGCTCATTTATATACTAGTGTTTCTATTTCCTAATTTCCAAAGGCACTAGAATAGTAAAATATTCATGAATTTGTTTGTATAATGTTTTATGTATTCCAAAAAAGTTATGTAATGTTAATTTATTTCAAGATTAGGGCCATCATAGTTTCTAAAATATGGAAAATAGGATGAGAAAACCATAGTGAGAACCCTAAGGACATGGCTAAGGATAAGTATAATGATGAGTCAACGTTTAGGAAAATGTCCTAGAATTTTGGTAAAGGATAGAGTGAGTGGTTTCCTAGAAATACATCCCTATCTGGATAATATAAGTGGATGTGGCAATGAAACAGATGTACCTAGGGGTAATAACTCTAAAAATATGTTCGGGCCTGAATCAGGGTAATCTAGTACACAACAACGGGCCTTGCTGCACACCAAATTTGTGACTCCCGGGGTATATGCTTTGTAAATTCACAAACTTTTCATGAACCATCAAGAAGGATTTAAACATAAGTTGTCTATGAATAACCTAGGATAAAACTAAGGTGTAATATATTAAAGAAGGTGTCATGATTTAGACATCATATATTTTACTTTCCATGATTTTGTGGTTCTTTACTATGATAATTGTTTCTTACTCTATAATTTTGGATTTTTTCAATGGATGGAACCTGAAGGAACCATGTTAATGGTGATTTCAATGGGCAATGAAAAAAATTTCTTCTTGAGAAAATGAATTCTATTCGAGATTGAATGAAAAACCTCGTTACTATGCTCACACAACTTTCTCAATCTATAAATCATGGTGGACTTCCAAATGGGAAAAGACAGGAACACAATTATTTTCAGTCTTTCATGAGGAAATTCCCACCTTCTTTTAAAGGGCATTAAAATCCACATATTTCTAGAAAATTGATAAGTACCATTGAAAAGGTATTCTCCATTCTCTAGTGCTTGGATCATGATAAAGTTGGTTTGGCTGTCTATCGGTTAGAAGGTGAAGCAGACCAATGGTGGAATATAATCAAGAATACGAAGAAATAAGATGAGATTGAATCCATGAAATGGGATGAGTTAAATAACATATTTTTCAATAAGAACTTTACTTTAATTCTTCATACCAAGATAGAGAAAGAGTTCCTTGAGTTGAAGAAAATGGATGATGAATCTATCAGTACCTATGAGGCTTGTTTCCCGGGACTTGCAAGGTACGCTTCAAGAATTATCATCCAACTAGAATGTAAAATTGATAGATTCTTAAGTGGATTAAATCAAAATATTAGAAGGGAATTGGATATAAGAGACTTTAGTAGCTATGAAGAGAATGTGTATTTTGCAATCAAGGTTGAAATAGAGGTTGGAGTTACGTATCTGTTGCGACCAAGGCTGTTCTTTGATAATAATGGAGTTTGGTTTATGTTTGTTGTAAATTGGAACACGAATGTCAAGTGAATTTTCAAGGACTGAGGTTATACGATTGAGGATGATTGTAGTATTGAAGGCGGCATTTAGTTTCCCAGTGTTTTCCAATTTTTTGGGCCTAAAAAATCGGGCGTTTGGCAATGGTAGGTGGTGAAGGAATGAAATACGTGGTTCAGGCGTGTGATACAAAGTTCAGGTGCACGACATGCGGTTCAAGCGCACAGTATGCGGTGGAGGCAGTATGAAAGGTATGTGGAGTGGTGTGCGGAACCGAAAATAGTTCACAGTAATGGTATGTGGTGAAGTAATTTAGTACGTGGAATGTTGAAGGCTGAAACAAAAAATGGTTCACAACAATGGTACGCGGTGAAGGAATGTGGTACACGGAATGATGAAGGTTGGAGGGATTTCTATAGTTTGCAGAATAGGAGTGGTACACGGTGGATCCTATCAGTATGAGGATGAATTTTATCATAGTTAAGATTATCCCACATTGAAAATTTAGGGTAAACCAGATTACCAAAATTTGAGGAATTACGTGCCTATTTAAGGAGTAGTAATCCCCTTTGTTAAGAGAGAAGTTTTGGAGATTAAAATTTCAGGAAAAAATTCAGTGAAATAAGAAGTGTTATGCAGTGGAGAATAAAATACACAGAGAGAATAATCTACGTAAGGAAAATTGTCCACAGAAGAGTGTGTGGTTTTCAAAGGAAGGTCTTTTAGTATGTAGCAGAGCAAGGCAGTACACAGAGTGGGATGATACACAGAGGTGTGGAGTAGTACACGGAGTAGGGAGGAGTGTGGAGCTGTGTACTACACAGAGGAGTTGGATGGTATGCAGAGGAGATGGAAGGTACGTGAAAACAACTTTGGTACACGGAAACAACAACAATACACGGAACACCCAAGGAAACCTAAAAATTGTCCAAATCAGTTTGTTTAATATTCATAACATATCAGTGTATGGGAAAATAAATTACATCTTTTCATGATTATGGGACTTCAATAGAGAATCTATTTATAGTTTAGTATGAATGAAATAATGCTAAAACCAGTGAAGTGACCTTCAAGTCAATAAACTAAGTGAATATTCTTCCAGTGTAGTGAGTAAGGTGGAGATAATGAAAGTGATCTGAGGGATGCAGTGTGCTATCCCTAAAACCTTGTAAAGGAAGTGCACCTGGCATAGAGTGATTGTGCTAAAATCTTGTAATCCACAACTTTTGAAGATTAGTGGTTTTGGTACAACTGACACACTATTGGCGTATGGTCCTTGGATGTAGCCCTTAGTGGCGAACCAAGTAAAATTGTTGTGTCGTTGCCTTGCATGTGATTGTTGTTTTTCTGCACATTATCTTATAACAGATTTAACGGTTTCCAAACAATGTGGGAACAAGATCCATCATCCTAAAAAAAAAATTGACACCCTGATTCACTACTCCCTAACATGGTGTTTCGGGGTTCTTCAAGTGGTATCAGAGGGAGGTTGCTGGTGCTGAATATTTCTTTTGCTATCATGGAGAATCCAGTCAACATTAGGGGAGTTCCCCTATTCGATGAAAGTAATTTTAAAATATGGAAAAATAGGATGAGATATTACCTAATATCTCTTGTAATGGAAGTCTTATTTTCTACTGCACAGGGAATACAATTCATTGATCCTACCGGAATATCGGTGACAGATATAGATACGAAATTTCTTGATGCAGATGCAAAATCACAAAATGTTCTCACTACATCCCTTTATGATCTGATTTATCTAAAGGTAATGAGTTGCACATCTTCCAAGTCAATGTGGTATAAACTGGAAAATATTTATGAAAGAGACAACAAAGTGAAGGATGAAAAAATTCAATTTCTACACAACAGGTTTGATGATATGAAGAAGCACCCTGATGAGAATAGAAAATACTTCTTTAATCGTATTATTGAAGTTGTAGGATCAATCTTAGGTCTTGATAAAGAAATCAAAGACATGGAAATATTGATGAAAATCTTGAGAAGTATTCCACCCCTTTACAATGCAAAGGTGTTAGCCCTTGAGGAATGAGATCTCTCCAAACTCTCAGTTGATGATCTTTTGAGCAATCTATCAGCTTATGAAATGAGAATAATACCAGAAGAATCTATGAATTGTGTAAGCAGGGAAATGGAATTCAAATCCATGGATATACTAAATGTTTAAAGAGATAGTAGTGATACATATGATGAGTAAAATGAAACACTTTCTATCATTTCCAAGAATATCAGGAAGGGAATAGTGAAACTTGAATGCAAGCTACCCCTGGCTTGTTTTCACTATGGAAGAGTTGGGAACATTGCCTCTCAGTGATCAAGAAAATATGATGGTGAATAAAGTGAATTTGAAAACACGGATAAGCCTTAGAAAAGATTCTTCCAAAAGGGAAACTTAAACTTTGTAATGAAATTACAGAAGAAGAGTTTTTTTTGCGGAGGAAAATGATGATAATGAATTATTTGAGGAAGAGGAACCTTCAATTAAGAATGGAAACCATGCCTCTATGATGGCTACCATAGAAAAGTCAGAACCATTAATAGATAAAGATGGAGGTAATCAATTGAATAATAATGTCAATCCCTAGTTTCAACTTAAATATGATTTTGGTAATCTTGAGATTAAATGTAAGAGATGTAATAAGTGGAAAGAAATGGTTGAAGAAACATCAAAATATATTGATTAGATGGAAGTGGAAATTGAACAACTGGAAGAACTAGTGAAAGTTCAATCATCAATACTTGAAAGAACTGATGATTTTGTGGAACTAAAACTTAGAATTTAAGAATAAGAAAAGGTCATCAATGACCTTACCTCAAGATTGGAGTAAAAGTCCAAGACTGTTGACAGACTCGAAGAAGAAGTTGTTACCCTGAAAAGTAAAGTCAAAAGTGAATCAATTTCAAAAGAAGTAAAGAAGAAAATACAATTTAAAAGGTTGTTAGATGCTGAGCTGCTAGATAGAGAAAAATTTGGTTCTGATGGAGTTGAAAAGGTCTTGAATGATCAAAGAACCACATTCATTAGAACTAGTGGAATTGGTTGTGATGCCAAAATGTTAAATGCTATAAATAATGTGAACCAGAATAAAGGTAAGATGAAAGTTGATCATGTTGAAAATCCACTAGAAGTTCAGAAAAAGAAACCCTTAAATCAAACAGAAAGGTAAACCAGAGATTATCCGCAAGTCTACAAAAATGATAGGCAGTCAAACTACTTTCCTGAGGAAGAAGGCTTGAGGAGAAATAGAAGTGATAGGACATTTCATATTAGGAAGTGTGAGTTTTGTGGTTATCTGGCCCATACCATGTCATACTTCAAAGAGGAAAGGATCTATATGAATGGGAAGAGTTGGGAGTTTAACAAAGGAGAAAATATTCATATCCTACTTCTTATAGAATAAATAATTTATATGGATATTTTTTTATTGTTCTAACTGTTGGCATAAAGCTATGTATTGAAGGAAAATGTATGAAAAGATAAATTCTTTCAATACTCAGATACGAGTCAATACACATAAACCAAACAATGTTTCTATTTAAAACAGGTTTTATCCTCTAGAAGAAGAATTTGAATATGAATAACCCGTGTACATGGAAGATAAAATTTAAAGGACATCAACATACTACACTCAATCCAATATCTCATGGAAAGAAAAGAGGAAAATGGAAAAGTCCAATTTTGCAAGTATCCCTCAAAGCTACAAAGAACAAAAGAACCTGGATTATTGATAACAGACGTTTATCCCACATGCTGGGTAATGCAGAGCTATTAATATAATGACTCAAAATTTTGAATAAATTTTGTTTCCTAACTTTGTGTGTTATTTTATTTTATACTCAACAAAACTATTTCATTTAATAAAATGAGTATAATTAAAATAAGACAGTTGGGTTTCAACTGTTATATGACCATTGGTCAATATGATCGTTGGAAACTAAATGTTGTGATTATTGTCTATAAATAAAAGTGATCTTGATTAATTAATATAGAAAGAAGATTCGATGTCCCCATCCAGTAGTCTGGGGCCTATCGAAGCCCATCTGATGGAACTCAATAAGGAGGTAGCACCTTTGGGCTTTGCTCTAGACCAAACCCAAGCCGAACTTCATCGTGTGAAGCCGGAATGGAATCAACTTTGTGAGAAGTTCAAGCTGATAGAAATCACTACTCGAGCAATGTTGGCCGAGCTACCCCAAGATTCTATCACCCTAGCACACCTTACTCTTAGGTCCTATGCTGGTGTTATAAGGGGTTATGTAACGAGACCATAACTGCCTTGTGTAATCCTTTGATTTAAATAAAAATTGTGATTTCTTCTTATGATGAAGTTTTTGAATTTTCAAATGTCCAGATAAATATAGTATGCATATTATTAATGAATTTTGAAAAAGGTGATATTTTAAAATATTTATGTAAACCTTAAATAATTAAAAACGTATAATGATTTTCAAAAAATGGTCTTCTACACTTGTGTTCAGTATGAAATTTAGATTCTAATAAGATTAAAATAATTTTTGATGAATATTAAATTATAAATAGTGATTTTACGCTTATGATTATTAATGTGATCAAATGGATTAAGTAACCTCACTTAAGAAATAATTAATATAATTTATCTACCTCGATTAGTAATGTGATTTAATAAAATAGGTAAATAACTGTTTCAGAAATTATTGGTTAAGTATTAGTTTTTTGGGTGAATAGTGTTTTTTATTTAAAAATTAAATTAAAAATATTTAGAAAAGTATTTTCATAAAATGGAGTTCATTTTTGAAATCAGAGCATCGATATTTGGTTAAGGTGAATCTTTGAGATTTTTCTAAAACTGTTGAATTTTTAGTGAATAGTGTTTTTATTTAAAAATTAAATTAAAAATATTTAGAAAATTATTTTCATAAAATTGAGTTCATTTTTGAAATTAGAGCATCAATATTTGGTTAAGGTGAAATTTTGGGATTTTTCTGAGAAAGTTGAATTTTCGGTGAATAGTGAAAATACAGTTTTTGAGTTTCGGGTGTTTAATGACATCATTAAAGATGTAATAATTATGAAATAATTCTGGTCGACTTATGAATAGTAAGATAAGTTATGATTTGTCCCTAGTGGCCAATACCATGGGAAAATACCCTGGGCAAGCCCATGGTTTTTCCAATACCACCGATGAGGTGTCCCTTGGCAATTAATGCTTTGTCCCCTCACTTCTTCTATAAATACCAAGCCTTTCCATCATTAATTTCATTTACAAATCCTCCCAAACGAAGTTCTGGTCTCTTTACCTTCCAATAATTCCTCTCAAGGTTCCCTCAAGCCTCTGAAGGTCCTGACCTTCAAGATTTCGAAGTTACTCTTCAAGGCAAGGGATTCTTTCACCCTCCTCTTTTAAGACATGACTTCCTTTATGTTGTGTCTTATAATTTCCATCTCTTTTTGTTGAGGGTATGTTCTTATATGTCCACATTTTTTTCCATTTCATGTCTAATTTTTGAAAGACTTTTTCCACTCTCATTAATTTATTTTCTGAATTTTTAAGTGACATCGTTAGGCTGCCAAATTTTTCGTAAAAGAAATCGCATCTTCTCTTTTCTTTCATGTTTACCTTTCATGTGGCATGTCATTAAAATATCCATACCATGATCTTATTAAGTACCCATACTTTATTATGAGTTCTTTATGAGTGGGTTACCCTTGTCCCCTCTCTTTTCAATGTTTTCTAAAACCATGTTATATAGCTGTTATATTGTAGAAATTTCGTCTCAAAATTTCTATCTCTTTCTCTCAAGAAATTATATTGTTTATTTATATGAATACCCAGAATTATTTAGTTTCCATTGGTGGTAATAAATATATAAATATGATATATTTTATTCTGGAATTGACATACATATAACCCTCACTCCCTTTCCATGGGTTATAAATGACATAATGATCTTATTTTTAAGCTCTTTTTAAACGTCACGATTTTGACATGAAACCCATTTCATTGATTCCATTTGGGTTATTTATGAAATGTTTGATTATGATCTATTTGGATCACATGTAAGTAAAGGAATATTAAGGGTGCACCCTGATACCACTCCAATTCATTGGGTAAAGAATTATTCTTTAGAGACGACAAGTTTTAGGATACTTTGGTGAATAACCTTGGTAATTTTTATGACACCTTGGGGATGGACCTTGGTGATATGTTCATGAATGTCAAATGAAATATTGTAGCCACATATTCAAGTTATGTTCCATGTTCTTTTCATTATGATATTACTATTCTTCCATTTCTCATGTATTTATGTTTTTATTCAAGTTCTTATTGATATCACAAGTACGTTGATTCCCTTACTTACCCTTACTGGGATTTCTGCTCACCCTTTCCTTTGAATGTATGTCTCCAGGTTATGAGATGCATCTATTATACTTAGGATGAACTTATGATGAATCTTTACATGTGGTTTATAAGAATTTTTTATATTGTTTTCATGTATTATGTTCCTGATTTCTAAGACAATAGACTTTAAATATCCTCTGTATGTAAAATGTAATGAAAAGTTATGTATTGAAAAGGTGGGATTCCATAGTTGGTATCAAAGGATAGTTTAGTTATTTATGGAAATTAGGATATTAAAACTTTAGGAATAACCCTATAAAAAAGTTTAAATATAGTAAATCTTCCTGGTATTCTGGTGAGTATTGAGTAAGTGGTTTATCAAGCAAATACATCCCTGTCTGAATACGAGCAGCTAGAGGTGGCTCTGGAATAGATGTACATAAGGGTAAAACCCAAAAAAACCACTTTGAGCTAGGATTGAATGTGAACTGGTACATGACAACGGGCCTTTCTGCACTCTTGGTTACGACCCTCCGGTGGGATATGTTTGGTTAATCACAAGATTTTTATGAATCATTGTGAAGGAATTATAGAAAAATGGAATTGTCTAAGCATGAAGTTTTAAGACATAAAATCATTTTTAGTTAAAAGATTCATAAATGAAATAAGTTTCTCAAGAAGGATTTATTCTTTTAGAAAATTTCTCCATCGTCTAGGAATACGTTGACGTATTTCCTAAGGAGTTACCCAAAACTCCCCCAGAAAGAGAGGTAGAGTTCTCCGTTGAACTCGTACCTGGATATCATCCGATGTCAAAGATCCCCTATAGGATGTAAAATGTCGATCTAGAGGAATTAAAGAAACAAATCCAATCTCTTTTGGAGAATGAGTTTATCCAACCAAGTGTGTCTCTATGGGGAGCACTAGTTCTCTTTGTGAAGAAGGATGAATTGATGTATCTATGCATTGATTATAGAAAATGTAATGGGATCATAGTGAAGAACAAATACTCTCTTCCAAGAATTGATGAATTATTTGGCCAACTTCATGGGACTCAATTATTCTATAAGATTGATCTTCATTCTGGTTATCATCAATTGAGGGTGAAGAATGATGATATTACAAAAACTGCCTTCCAATCAAGATATGGGCATTATGAGTTTGTTGTTATGACATTCAGACTGACTAATGTACCTGCTATTTTTATGGATCAAGAATAAGTTTATTTTGGAAACTTATGTTTTATCAAATGGTTATCCTTTTTATAGGAAAATGATTTGGTGATTAAATGATAAAGGTTATTTTGGATGATGTTTTCTCTTTTGGAGTACTATATGCCTAAGGGAAATAAAATACTAAAGGATTTAAATGGAGGAGTAATGGTTGAATTTTTTTTTTGTAAGAATTTATGTATTGATTTTGGACATATGGTGATTTGGGTTATTTCTAGAAAATGATGAACCTAGCTTAAAGAATATGTGAATAGGTTAATTACACTTTAGTATAAGTCTTTAATAGTATTCGATGGTATTTGGAGATAAATGTTAAGATTTATTGGGGAAGACTATGTGATTAAATCTTTCTGAGTTTTGGGTTCCAATATTAGTTTGGATTATTCTGAAGAATTTTAAAGATGATTGTATATTGAATGGCCTTTCTGGAACTTTGGGTACTTTTGTTGAATTTTAGAGAATAATAGTCATATTTCTTTTTATAATGTATTATCCTTTTTGGGGATTATATGATCTCGTACTAACCATTTTAGTTTTAGTTTATGACTAAAGAAAATGGAAAAATATAGTTAATACATTTTGGAATATGTGATTCTATAGAACATGATTCTTATGCTTTTGATGAGACCAAGTCTTTTTGAATGATAATTGTTTGGAGAAAAGATTAGTCTTGGTGGAAACTTATTAAGGGATTAAACTCTACTTGAAGGTAATTATATTTCCTTATGTTTTTATTCTATATAGTAAATTAATTCCTCAAAATTATGAAAAGGAATGTAAAACAAAAACGTTGTTGGTTTACATTTCCTACTGGGTAAACAAAGACCATTTAACACATCTTAAGTTTGTGATCTTCTTGTGCTTAATTTTCTGCTAATCATGTTTTCTATCACTCTCCATCAGAAATTGACCCTTTGTTTTCTCTTCCATATCCATGTTTTCCTACATGGAATCCTAGTATGGTTTAACTCGGGTGACCTTTGTACTTCCCTTTATTTCTATTAAAGTAATAATTTTACTGACTCTTTTTCCAAGGTAGGACTTTCAATGATATTTCCAAGACCAATTTTGAAATTGCGAGGACACAATTTCTTAAGGGGGGAAGATAGCAACGACATGAAATTTTGTATAAATTTTATTTCCTAACTTTGTGGGTTATTTTATTTTATACTCTGCAAAACTATTTAATTTAATAAAATGAGTATAATTAAAATAAGACCATTGGGTTTTTACTATTATATGACAGTTGATCAATATGACCATTGGAAACTAAATTTTATGATTATTGTCTATAAATACAAGTGTTCTTGATTAATTAATATAGAAAGAAGATTCGATGGCCCCATCCAGTAGTCTTGGTCCGATCGAATCCCATCTGACGGAACTCAGAAAGGAGGTAACACCTTTGGGATTTTCTTTAGACCAAACCCAATCCGAAATTCATCGTGTGAAGCTGGAACAGAATCGCCTTCGCGAGAAGTTCAAGATGATAGAAATCACTACTCAGGTAATGTTGGATGAGCTGCCCCAAGATTCTATCACCCTATCACACCTTACTCTTAGGTCCTATGCTGGTGTTATAAGGGGTTATGTAACGAGACCATAACTGCCTTGTGTAATCCTTTGATTTAAATAAAAATTGTGATTTATTCTTATGATGAAGTTTGTGAATTTTCAAATGTTGGGATAAATATAGTATGCATATTATTGATGAATTTTGGAAAAAGGCGATATTTTAAAATATTTATATAAACCTTAAATAATTAAAAATGTGTAATGATTTTCAAAAAACGGTCTTCTACAGTTTTGTTCAATATGAAATTTAGAGCCTAATAAGATCAACATAATTTTTGATGAATAGTATATTATGAATAGTTATTTTACGCTTATGATTAGTAATGTGATCAAATGGATTAAGTATCCTCACTTAAGAAAGTATTAATATAATTTAGCTATCTTGATTAAGTAATGTGATTCAATAAAATAGGTAAATAACTATTTCTGAAATTATTGGTTAAGTATTAGTTTTTCGAGTGAATAGTGTTTTTTATTTAAAAATTAAATTAAAAATATTTAGAAAATTATTTTCATAAAATGGAGTTCATTTTTTAAATTAGAGAATCGATATTTGGTTAAGGTGAATTTTTGGGATTTTTCTGAAACAGTTGAATTTTCAGTGAATAGTGTTTTTTATTTAAAAATTAAATTAAAAATATTTAGAAAATTATTTTTATAAAATGGAGTTCATTTTTGAAATCATAGCATCGATATTTGGGTAAGGTGAAATTTTGGGATTTTTCTAAGTTGGATTTTCGATGAATAGTGAAAATACAGTTTTTGAGTTTCGGGTGTTTAATGACATCATTAAGGATGTAATAATTATGCAATAATTCTGGTCGAATTATGAACAGTAATATAAGGTATGATGTTTCCCAAGTGGCCAATACCATGGAAAAACAGCATGGGCAAGCCCATGTTTTTTCCAATACCACCGATGAGGTGTCCCTTGGCAATTAATGCTTTGTCCCCTCACTTATATAAATACCAAGACTTTCCCTCATTCATTTCATTTCCAAATCCTCCACAACGAGGTTCTGGACTCTTTACCTTTCAAGGAGTCCTCCCAAGGTTCCCTCAAGCCTCCCAAGTTCCTGACATTCATGCTTTCGAAGTTACTCTTCAAGGTAAGGGATTCTTTCACCCTCCTCTTTTAAGCCATGACTTCCTTTATGTTGTGTCTTATAATTTCCATATAATTTTGTTGAGGGTATGTCATTATTTGTTCTCATTTCTATCTATTTCATGTCTAATTGTTGAGAGACCCTTTCCGCTCTCATCAATTTATTTTCTGAATTTTTAAGTGACACTGTTAGGCTGCCGAATTTTACGTAAAAGAAATCACATCTTCTCTTTTCTATCATGTTTACTTTTCATGTGGTATGTCATTAAAATATCAATACCATGATCTTATTAAGTACCCATACTGTATTATGAGTTATTTATGAGTGGGTGACCCTTTTCCCCTCTCTTTTCAATGTTTTCTAAAACCATGTTATATAGCCGTTATGCTACAGAAATTTCATCTCAAAAATTTCTATCTCCTTCTCTCAAGAAATTATATTTTTTATTTATGTGAATACCCAGACTTATTTTATTTCCATGGGTGTTCATAAATATATAAATATGATATATTTTATTCTTTAATTGACATACATATAAACATAACTCCCTTTCCATGGGTTATAAATGACATAATGATCTTATTTTTAAGCTCTTTTTAAACGTCACGATTTTGACATGAAACCCATTTATTTTATTCCATTTGGGTTATTTATGAAATGTTTGATTATGATCTATGTGTATCACATGTAAGTAAATACATATTAAGGGTTCTCCCTGATAGCGCTCCAAATAATTGGGTAAAAAATTAATCTCTAGAGATGAAAAGTTTTACGATACCTTGGTGAATAACCTTGGTAATTTTTATGACACCTTAGGGATGAACCTTGGTGATATGTTCATGAATGTCTAAATTAAATGTTGTAGCCACATATTAAAGTTATGTTCCAAGTTATTTTCATTATGATATGCCTATTCTTCCATTCCTCATGTCTTTATGTTTTTATTCATGTTCTTATTGATATCACAAGTACATTTATTCCCCTGCTTACCCTTACTGGGCTTTCTTCTGAACCTTTCCTTTGAATGTATGTCTCCAAGTTATGAGATGCAATAATTATACTTAGAATGAACTTATGATGAAGCTTTATAAGTGGTTTATAAGAATGTTTAATGTTGTTTTCATGTATTATGTTCCTGATTTCCAAGACACTAGACTTTAAAGATCCCCTGTATGTGAAACGTAATGATAAGTTATGTATTAAAGAGGCATGGTGCCATAATTAAATAATGTTATGAAAAAGGTAAATTAAATAGTGAGGTTTGGTAATAATGATGCTTTAAAGATAAAAGGATGTGGAAGTACTGATCTAGCTAATAGAGTGCTGAAGAAAACCGAAGTCCTTTATGTAGACAGTATGTGTCACAATCTTCTTAGTGTGATTCAACTCTATGACTTAGGTATTATTGTGGAATTAAATCAAAATGGTTGTACTATAAGAGAAAAGTCCAAGAGTTTGCTCATTAAAGGATGTAGAATAAATGTAAATTTATATCAAGTTGACATCAAAGAGAACATTTGATACTTAATAGTTGAATAGGAAAACAAATTATGGCATTGAAGGTTGGGTCGCATCAATCAGAAAGACATGGAAAAGATATCTAAGATAAATATAGTCATGGATATCCCTAATCTAAAATGTGAATGAGAAAATACCTGTGATGCATGAATGTGAGGGAAACTAGTTTGTAGTTCCTACCGGCCAAAGAAGAAAAGAGAATCAAATCTCCTTGACCTCATCCATACAGATATATGTGGCCCGATAAATGTTGCTAGAACACATGTAGAAAGGTACTTTGTTCTTTTTGATAGATGATTACAGTAGAATAGAATTCATGATCGTTATTCACATGAAGCAAGAAGTTCTTGATTATTTGAAAACCTATCATCGAATCACTAATAATGATACTGGACGGAAAATCAAAGTCCTGCGGTCTAACAATGGAGTGGAATACAGAACCATTGAATTTGAAAATTACCTAGAGAAGCATGGGATACAACATGAGGTGGCTTCTGTGAGAACTCCATGACAAAATGGATTTTTGGATCAAATAAATCTATAGCTAAATATCATGGATAGAACTATGCTGAACGAGAGTCATATTACATGACATTAATAGAAAGAGGAAATACAAGCATCAATGTATATTCAAAATAGAATAGGGAAATATATGGGTGAGACAAAGACACCCTATGAATTGTGGCATGGAAGGAATCCCTCTTTGAAATATTTTGGTATTTTCAGAAGCAAATTTTTTATCCAAAATAAAGAAGGGAATCAAGGGAAGTATGAAGACAATTCAGAAGAAGTAATATTTCTTAGATACTGAATGAACATAAAAGCCTAAAAATGTTTCAATAAGTTCTTGGGAAGAATTTTAGAAAGAAGATATGTAAAGATCATTGAAAATAAAAACACAAATGCTTCAAGGAATTCATATGATGATGTGATAAAAGATGAGGAAGGATGTGAACATGGTACAAATGTTAATATAGAGGTAGAAGAAGGTGTGAAAAACTCTCAGGAGTCACATCATGATGTTGACTCTGAAGAAGAATTAGAAGAGGAATCCATAGATGGAGAGAATTATGTTGAACCGCAAAATAGAAATCAAAGAGCATAAATTGATCAGTCCAACATTATTGGGGATCATAATGCACCTACACAGACAAGGATAATGAATAATAATGCACATTTTTCATTTCTATCAGTTTTAGAACCATCCTCATTTGAAGTGGTTGTAAAGGATGAGTCATGGGTAAAATAAATGAATGAAGAGTTAGATCAGATTGACAAAAACCAAACTTGGGATCTTGTCAAAAGACCTGAAGGTCACAATGTGATTGATACAAAGTATATTTTCAAGAACAAATTTTATGAGCATGGAAATGTGATCAGAAATAAGGCATGCTTGGTCTATAAAGGATATTCACAAATTGAAGGCATTGATGTTGAGAAGACATTTTCTCCTGTAGTGAGACTGGAGTTAATCAGGCTATTTCTTTCCATGGAAATCCAAAGAGGTTTTAAAGTGTATCAAATAGATGTCAAGACAAAATTATTAAATGGAGTATTAGAGGAAGAAGTCTAAGTTGAACAACATGTAGGGTTCTTTCTTGGCATTTATGAACTAAAATTTTGAAAATTAAAGAAATCTCTCTATGGCCTGAAATAGGCACCACAGGCGTGGTACTATCAGTTAGACTCATATATGAGAAATATTGAGTTTAAAATAAGAGGAGTGAATCACAATATCTATGTGAAGAACTCTTAACAGGATCAGTTCATGGTTTTAGTATACATGGATGATATTATTTTTGGTGGAAGCAGACATGGATCAGTGGATGAATTTTACAATCACATGAAATCAGAATTTGAAATGTCTATGATTGGTAAAATCACATACCTTTTAGGGTTGTAGGTACTCCATAAGAAAGATTACACTTTCATTTCTCAAGAAAAGTATTAAAGAGAGCAACTGAAGAAATTCAATATGCATGATTCCCAACCAATGTTGACTCTGATTGTAGTTGGATAAAATCATGGAAAGCATGAGAAAGGGAATTCTGTGGATCCCACCATGTATAGAAGAATAATTTGATGCCTACTGTACTGACAGAAACATGGCCAGAAATTGTATTTGCAACTTGCTTTGCGGCTCTCTTTCAAAACAATCTGAAGGAAGAACATATGGAGACAGTGAAAAGAATCATGGGATACATTTAAGGAAAACATAATTATGGGATATACTTTTCTTCTGGAAGAGATACTGACTTATCAGTATTTTATGATGCTGACTTGGCTGGTTATGTAGTGTACATAAAGTCTACCAGTGGTGGAGCATTATATATTGGGAAGAAATGTGTGGGATGGTTAAGAAAGAAATAGGAAATTATTTCACTTAGTATTACTGAAGCTGAATATATATCTGCTACCAAGGTCTGCACTCAATTAATTTAGATGAAGCAGCAACTGAGTGACATAGGTGATGAGGTGAAACAACCAATGGTGATTTACTATGATAACAAGAGCGCAATTTATCTTATGAAGAATACATTTCAAAATTCTCATAAAAAACATATTGAGATCATATATCACTTCATTAAAGAAAAAGTTGAACAGGGTGTGATCAAAATGTACCATGTGGGAACTAATGAGAAAGTGGATGACATTATGACAAATCCACTGTTAGCTGTTGTGTTTGAGAAACATCGGTTGAACCTCGGTGTTCAACCACCTCCCAGTGCTTAAAGAGATTTCGAGTTTCCCCTCTCTCTAGTTGTTTTAACCGTTCTAATTTTTTTGTGAAAGTGTTACATGATTATGCGGGGGATACGATCTAGGGGGAGTATGTTCTGAGCTCTCTAATGTTCAAATACCGATCTTCGGGTTTATTTCCAATGTGGGAGAATGGATAAATTCAATGGATAAAGCCAAAACTTCAATAATGAAGGTGGAGAAAAAAAAGGTTGAGAAATGAATTCATGTCCTCTCTCTTGTTTTCTACACCGAGCACTGCTCACGTAGACTTAGAGTGACGACTGAGTTGTTTCTTGAAGATTCAGGTTTTGATCGTGGCTCGTGCATCAGTGAATTTATCTGAGATTTCCAACAAACCCAAAGGGAGATATTATTGGAAGAAAGGATTTTTGTTGATAATAATGGATTTTGGTTTGTGTTTTTGGTCAATATTCACACGGATGTCTAGGGAGTTTTCAAGGTCTGAGTTCATACAATTGAGGCTAAAAGTAGTATTGAAGGTGGCGCAGTTTCCCAGTGTTTTCCAAATTTTTGGGCCTAAAATATTTGATGTTTAGCAACAGTAGGTAGTGAAGGAGTACAATACATGGTTCAGGTGTGCGGTATGTGATTCAAGATCACTGTACACAATAGAGGTAGCCGGAACGGTATGTGAAGTGGTGCACTAAATTGAAAACAGTTCGCAGCAATGGTACACAGTGAAGGAATTCGGTACGCGAAATGATGAAGGCTGAAATGAAAAATGGTTTGCAGTGATGGTACATGGTGAAGGCATGCAATACACGGAATGATGAAGGTTGGAAAAATTTCTTTGGTTCATGGAACAAGAGAGGTACTTGGTGGATCCTATTAGTACACAGATAAAGTTCAGTACAATCAAGATTTTCCCACATTGAAAATTTAGGGTAAACCAGATTACTAAAATTTGAGGAATTATATGCCTATTTAAAGAACAATAATACCCTTTCTTAAGAGAGGAGTTTTGGAGATTAAAATTTTGGGAATAAATTCAGTGAAATCCGAAGTGGTATGATGTGGAGAAGATGATACATGGAGAGACTCATCCGTGTAAGGAATACAATATGCAGAAGAGTGTGTGTTTCACGCAGGAAGGTCTTGCAGTACGTGAAGGAGTAAGGCAGTACATGGAGTAGGACGATAAGCGGAGGTGTGGGGCAGTACACAGAGTAGGGTGGAGTGCGGAGCTATGCAGTACACAGAGGAGCTGGATGGTATGCAGAAGAGATTGACGGTATGAAAAAACAACTATGGAATGTGGAAACAACAACAGTACGCAAAACACCCAAGGAAACCTGAAAATTGGCCAAATTAGTTTGTGAAATTAATCTTCATAACATATCAATGTATGGGAAAATAAATTAAATCTGTTCATGATTATTAAACTTCAACAGAGCATCAATTTATAGTTAATGATTCATGAACTCATGCTAAAACCAGTGAAGTGACCTTCAAGTCAATAAACCAAGTAAAGATTCTTCCAGTGCAGTGAGCAAGGGGGAGACAACGGAAGTGATCCGAGGGATGTAGTGTGCTATCCCAAAAACCTTGTAAAGGAAGTGCACTTGGAACATAGTGAATTTGATAAAATCTTGTAATCGAAAACTTTTGAAGATTAGTGTTTTTTGTATAACCGACCCACTATCAGCATATTCTCCTTGGATGTATCCCTTAGTGGTGAACCAAGTAAAATTGTTGTGTTGTTTCCTTGCATGTCATTCTTGTTTTTCTGCACATTATCTTCTGACAGTTTTAATAGGTTCCTTCCAACATGGGAACAAGATCCATTAGTCTAAAATAAAAATTTGACCCCCTGATCCACCCCTCCCCTCTCAGGGTGTTCTAGGTTCCTTCAATATCAATATCTTGGCTTTGATAAGAAGAGGAAGATATAGTTTAAATGAAAATAAAAAAACATGAAGAAAATAAGAAAATATTTCCATTATGCTCTAAGTGTGGGAAGAATCATAGAGGAAATTTCCTTAAGGGGTCCAATTAATGTTTTAAGTATATAAGGGAATGCCATCATGAATTTTATTGCCGAAGTGATGGTATGAAGTTAGCTAACATTGTGAATGGGAAAAAAGCAGCACTGAATGAACCTCCCATTATTCACTGCTAAAAGTGTAAGGAGAATGGGAAATATGATAACAAATGACCAAAACCAAGTGATGGTGATGATGAATGATGTCAGAAACCTCTTATGCCAAGGGAAAAAGGGAAATCTCATGCAATTTCTATATCTGATGAGGGGTACAATAATGATGTAATGAAAGGTACACTTACCATACACTCTAGAACTACTAATGTCATATTTTATTTTGGTTCTACCCACTATTTCATATCTAAAGAATTTTATAAGGTTGTTAAGATTTCACCAATACAATTAGATGTGTAATTAGTAGTGAAAACCCTAATGGTACGATTATTGCATCTCATGTATATGATTTATCCCTAGTTGAAGTTTGATGCAATGTGCTTCCTGTAAATCTGGTCATTCTTCCTTTAGTCGAATTTGATGTCATCTTAGGCATGGATTGGCTTTCTCTGCATAAATACCACATAAATATTCAAGTAAGGGAAGTTATGTCTGATATTTCAAAATGTTATATGATCATCCATCAATGTGACGATAAGTGTGAACTTACTATAGAAATTACATCAAGTGTATAGGTCTTAATTCCCATTCAAAAGGGTTTTTTTTATCTCAAATGGTTGAAGATAAAATCAATATCTATGATATGCCTATTTTTTAGGATTTTTTATGCCTTTTTAGATGATTTCTTTAGTCTTCCACTAAAATGCGAAGTTGAGTTCTCAATAGAACTCATACCTAGTTCCACACTAATTTTGAAGACTCCTTGTAGAATGACCCTGATTGAGTTTCAAGAATTTAAAAAGAAACTCCATGAAAGCCTTAACAAGGGATTTATTCATCCAAGTGTGTCACCTTGGGGTAAACCAGACCTTTTTGTGAAAAATAAAGATGGATCAATGTGACTCTACATTGATTATCAGGATTTGAACAAGATCACAATCAAGAACAAGTATCCTCTTCCCAATATTGATGACTTATTTGATCAACTACATAGATATCAATACTTTTCCAAGATTTACCTTCATTCTAGATATCATCAACCGAGGGTTAAGAAAGAGGATATACCCAAGACAGAATTCTGTACAAGGTATGGACCCTATGAATATATAGTGATGTCTTTTTGTATTACTAATTCCCAATCTATCTTCATGATTTTAATGAATAGAGTTTTTAGAGATTACCTAAATATGTTTTTGGTAATATTTATAAATGATATTATTATATCTTTAAAGAATAAAGAAGTTCATTAAGATCAATTAATAATTGTACTAATGTCCCTAAGAAAGGAGAAGCTATATTAAAATTTTACAAAGTTTAAATTTTGGATGTAAAAGGTTTCATTTTTGGGTCACATAATCTTAAGAGAAGGTATAACTGAAGATCCATCAAAGATGAAGGCTATTGCATACTATCTAGGACCATCCAAAGTGATAGAGATCCATAGCTTTCTTGGTTTAGTTGGATACTATCGATATTTTGTAGAGAATTTCTCAAAACTATCTAATCCTTTGACAAAGTAAACTTGGAATGGTGTCAAGTTTCTCTAGAAAAATGAATGTCAGAAAAATTTCAAGGAACTGAAGAGAAGGTTGGTTAGTGAACCTGTGATTACATTTCCCTATAGTGGAGAAGGGTTTTTAATCTACAACAATGCATCTAAGAAAGGATAAATATTTCTTCTTATACAAAATAACATGGTTATAGACTATGCCTAAAAAATTGAAGATTCAAGAGAATAATTACTCAAATAATTATTTGGAGTTAGTATTGGTAAATTTTTCACTAAAAATATTGATGGATTTTAATTATGTATAAACGTGTGATATATATACCAATAATAAAATTCTAAAATATATATTGACACATGAGGAGTTGAACATGCACTAGAGAAGATGGTTAGAGTTGATAAATGATTATGACTGCTCAATATATTACCACCCTGGGAAAGCAAATAATGTGAACGATGCTTTGAGTTAGAAGGATCATGCTAGATTATCCATGATGAGGATTACAAAAGATCCAATATTTTTGGATTTCTAAATAATAGAGTATGAAATTCTAAAGGAAGGGGAAAATCATATTTTCTAAAATGAATGTTCAACCCTCTATAAAAGTGAAGATTAAAGAGGTGTAGAAGGAAGACGAAGAGATAAAAAAAGTGCTAAATATTACTGAGTTTAACCTCGATCGGGAAGGATTGATAAGGTTCAATAATCGTGTATGTGTTCCTTTTATACCAAGTTTGAAGAAGGAGATGTTAGAGGAATCTCATAGTTCATAATTCTATATTAATCCTAGAAGTATGAAGATGTATACGGGCTTGAAATAATACTTCTAGTAGGATGGAATGAAGCGAGATATCATAATGTTTGTATCTCAGTTCTTGGTATGCCAACAAGTTGAGGCTGAAAGACAAAATTCAAAGGGGATGTTTTATCCATTACCCATACCAAAATGGAAATTGGAAAAAATCACAATGGATTTTGTCATTGGAATACCCAAAACCTCTAAAGGGTTTAATTATATATGGGTAGTAGTCTATCACCATACCATGTCATCATGCTTCAACGTTATTAGTGAGGACTTCTCTCTAGATCAGCTTTCCAGGATATACATTAAGGAAGTGGTAAGGCTGCATGGATTACCACATTCCATTGCATCGAATCAGGATCAGAGGTTTACCTAAATGTTTTGGAGAAGTATCCAGAAAGCACTTGACACATAATTGTGTTTCATTACTACTTATTATCCTCATACAGATGGTCAATATGAAATAAAAATTCAAACCCTATAGGACATGTTGATATCTTTCTCTCTAGATTTCAAATGTTTTTAGGATCAACACCTTAATCTAGTTGAGTTTTCTTACAACAATATATTTCACTCAATAATTCATATGGAATCTTATGAATCCTTCTCTGTAAGAGGTGTATATCTCCAATTTTTTGGGACAAAGATGGAGAAATAAATCTTTCGGGACTTGATATCACTAAATAAATGGCCGAAAAGGTTAGATCCATTCAACATAATATCAAGGTATCTCAAAGTATTCTGAAAAGTTATCCTAATAATCGTTAGTGTGATCTAGAATTTGAAGTTGGTGAAAAGGTGTTTCTATGAATCTCAACCTGGAAGAATGTTTTGAGATTCAGGAAGAAATAGAAACTAATCCCTAGGTATATCGATCCCTTTTATATTCTCAATCATATCGGGATGGTAGCCTATTACTTGGAACTTCCTCCAAATCTCTCTCAAGTACATAATGTGTTCCTTGTATCTCTCATGAGGAAATAAATACCTAAAACCTCACATGTACTGAACTCATAGGTCATACAGCTGGAGTAGGATCATTCTTACAAGGAGAAACCTATTGAAATTCTGGATTGTATAAAGAAAGTTATATGAAACAAGACTAATCACCTGGTCAAAGTTTTATGGAGAAACCAATAGTTAGAGGAAGATATGTGAGAATTTTTGGATATGATGAAGTAGAACTATCCTTATTTGTTTTTTCCCAAGTGAACAATTTTGAGGGAGAAATTTATTTTTGGGGGGGTAGAATGTAACACCTCGTGTTTTCATGGACCTTTTTTGAATAAATTAAAAACTGATTTGTGTCTTGAAATGAATTAAGTCAAACATTCATTTAATACAGCACAAAATCAGCATATGTTACATGAAACACTAACTTGTAATATGTTACATGCAACACTGACTTGGTGAACATTACAATCAACACCATGTTGGTGTACGATACACGCATCACCAGCATAGCGTACATCACACGCAACACAGAGTTTGTACAAAACATTATTTAAATGATATACTTATTCAAATGAGATAATTATAATCTATCTGTTAAACATAAATATTTGAAAATTAAAAAATAATTTTGAAATTTTTTTTATAAATAAAACATATTGTTAAAAATGATATTTTTTTTGGTAAAGTCGTTTTATGTTTAAAAATATTGTTTTCTCGAATGAACCAATTTTAATAATAAAATTAATTTTAGACACATTTATAAATTTAATTTGATAAAATAAACATAATTTTTTAATTTATAATGTCCAAATTATCTTAGGGTTAATTTTTGGTATTTTTATAAGAAACATCATTTTTTTACGAATAGTGAAAAATACCCCTTTTTAGTTAAAAACTATGTTTTGTTTAAATAATTAATAATGTTAAATGATATTATAAATTTGTTTCATGGTAAAATTAGATACATATTACATATATTAATACAATTTAATTCACTAGAATTAATTTCACTAGAATTAATTTTACTTTGAAATTGAATATAAAATCATAAAAAACTTTTAAAAAAATTTCAACTTAAAAAACCCGTTATTTCGCCCCATCTGTAGGATTAACATTATAGTAATTTTGATGATTATATGATTTTAATTTCAAAAAATTGAAATACACTATTTTACTCAGTATAATATTTATAGTCTAATAATTCCTAGTTAATTTTTGACCAAAATTATTAGTAAAAGTGATTAAAATTAATCGTAGCGATTAACGAAAAATTATGCTTAATTAGGGACTAAACCACAAACTTAAGGATCTAAATGACCTAGACACTTTTCTAAAACTCAGTTTCTATACATATTTAGTCCATAAACCTTAAAGTAATGATTTTTGTGATTATTTATGACTTGTTTTAGGTAAGATCATGTATACACCTAACTTGTTTCTAAAAATTCCAAGTGAGTCCTTTTCCTTCCCTATAGAAATACGCCACCTTTCCCACTTCCTCACACCTATAAAATATATTAAGTTCATAAAATAACTTCCCAATATCCCTATATTACTCCTATAATCCTTCTATTTTGTATAAGGTAAACCAAGGAAGCCTTTTGTCATAAACAAAATGGAGTTACCTGATCAAGAGGTAAAGTCCTCTCTCAAGTCCTTCCTTTTATTTTATTTCTCCACCCTCCACTTTCTTTTTTCCATGATTGTATAAAAAAACTAGTATCCAAAATATAATAGGAGTTTTTTATTCTAAGTATTCAATCTATACTTACACAAACCTCCATATAATTGATAACAAACATACTATTTATGTGTATAACAAACTATGACTTCACTAAAGGATGATTCTTAAATTTTACTTACCGCCTCTCATGGTTTCAATTATGATAGAAAATATGTTTATATATGATATATATTATATTTATAATTTATTTATGATTCTGTAATTTTTATTTAGAACACACCTTTATGTTATCCAACTTATGTAAATATGATAATTTCATTTGAGGAAGTGTGGACTACCGCCCCCTCAAAGTGATATGATTCATTCATACACTACATGGATTGTATTAAGGATGGGTTCAGTGAATATATATGATATATATGATATCATAAAGCTAATGTAATATATATATACATATATATTTTACATACTTTCTTTCAATATGAAAATAAAAACAGAAATAATGTTCATGCATACATACGGCTTACCATCTAGACGAATAGTGAATTCTATTTCATACTTCTACATTATATAGATTATTATACTGAATATAAATGATATTTATACCATGGTTCAAATTATGTAATCATTATATAAGTATAAGGACCAATGAGATAACATATTAAGACACATGCGAAGAACAAAGCGAATATTACCTAGAGTGAAACCTTAACATAGGATCGTTAACAAGTGGGTAATATAAGGTCATAATCAAAATATATATGGTTTTATATATAATTATATATTTTGGTAAAATATATATAATGAATTTATATTTATTATACAAGTGGTTTGAGTGAGTACAGAGAGATTCAAGACACAAGGTACAAGTATTTCTTCTCATTTTTTATTTTCATGAGATGCACATTATGTTCGCCACTCTTTCCTTTTGTGTGGTGTATGTAATAAATATGATTTTATTATATGTATACTACAATTAAATTTATGGGTATTAAAATATCCATTTTATGGACTTTCTTTCATGGGATTTAAGTTTCAAAACTTACCAAATTGGTAAAAAACATTTTGTCTCAAATTTTCTTCTTTGAGACTCATGTATTATTATGAACCTAAACTCTTTTTTGAGGTTTATATACATTCATGTTATATAATGAATCTCTTTATTTTAATTATATTTTAAGATTCATGTAATTTTCTTTTACTACATGAAGATTATGGTCCTAAGTAACCAATTGGTAAGAGTTTATTAAAACAATATCATTGCTTTTAGAGATTGTTAATGACTATACATCTTTAATGAAATCTTATGATCCATCTCTAAATAACACTCATGTGTTTCCTCATTCTATATTTATTATAGATATTATCACATTTTAGTACCATTTTTTTCACTCTTTGGTACTTAAGATAATATGTTTAAGTAAAATATGACCGTTTCTCCCTTCGTTCAGAAATCTATTGTATTCAAAAACTATGTTTTTGATTTTTTTTCAAAAGATCCTTTAAGATAATTTTAAATTAAAAAAGATTTTAAAAAGATTTTATTCTTTTAAAATATTCCTTTATATTTTTTCAAATATATTTTCAAAGAAAAAGGTTTTAAAAATTCTTTATGTTATAAAAACCATTTTTTTAAAAAAGAAAGGATATTTTCCACAATAAATTTTTTAAAACTAAATTTCAAAATTATTTCTCATCTAAGATAACATCCATTGGTGTTACTCATGACTTTATGGGGAAATTATTCAATGTTTCCATTCATATTATTTCTTTGAATGGATTATTTTTTCATGTAATTATGTTTATGAAACCCATTTCTCTTTCACGAGTTATATTATTTGGAAACTCACTTATTTTTCACGGGTTTTTTAATAATGAAATGATTAGGAAACCAGTATATTTCCATATGTTATGATATGGTTACGTGATTATAATACCCATTTACTTTGATGGGTATGATATTTTTATTTATGATCTTTTTGAATATGTATTTATTATTTCATTATGAGATGGTTGGAACCTATATCTCCATCTAATACATTGAGTAATGATTTATATATCCTGAGATATATTAAGATAGTCTTGGGAATGAACCTTGAATACTAAGATGGCCATGGGAGTGAACCTTTACTAACAAGATGGTATGAGGAGTGAACTCATGCTACTAATATTTCCATGGGAGTGAACCATGACTACCAAGATAGTATGGGAAGTGAACCCATACTACTAATATGTTCTTGGGAGTGATGCCCTGACTAATATAAAAATCATTATATGCTTATGTGTATTCTAAAATTCCATTTTTCATTCCTATGTTATGATTTCATGGATTATATTATTTATTACCTTATTATTCATGTCTTATTAACTTCTAAGATTTATACCATGATAAATGTATATTATCTTTGATATGCAAGGTATGATATTTGATTTTCATGATCATGTTGTTATACACTTATTCTCATGATTATGCTTACATTTCTCCCTTTTTTACCCTTATTGAGATTTTTTCTCACCCCTTTTTATGTTTATTTCCCCATGTTATGAAGATATGTATTATGTTTAATGTTTCTAAGAAGGGTTCTAGTCAAGATGAATCTAGTGGGGGATAATATATCTCATTTATGTACCAGTGTTTATGTGTACATGTTTCCAAAGTCACTAGACTAGTATAACCTTCATGATTCTGTTTGTGTAATGTTTTATATATTATAAAAAATACATGCAATGTTAATGTATTTCAAGATCAGGGTCATTGTAATCATTATAACTTCATCCTTATTGACTACTTTATTTGATACATGTTCATCCCACTCATTAAATATCAACTCATGTTTTTTATTTGGGGAATATTACTATAGAGCTTTTGTCTTATATGATGGATATTTCTATGACCCTGAGAATGAAGAGGACTATGTTCTTTTAAGGCCCTATTATGTTTTCTATTTATTATATATTGAGATCACCATCAATTTTTAGATTCTCGACTTTAAACCTCTTGATTTTATTCTTGGGATGGATTGGATGATTGCTTATAAGGATCAAATTGACTGTTACCTTTAGTGGGTCTCCTTTAATGAACTAGATGGGGTGTTCCATGTTTTTAGGGAGAATGAGACTCGAGTTCATGTAGTGCTAGAACTTATTTTCCAAATCTAGGTAGAGTAATATCATTGTTTTTTTTGGAGTGAGAATATTTGAGGGGTGATATACCTCTATTTTTCATCGAGTTTCATGACGTGTTTCTATATTATATTTATAGACTATGATCAACAAGATAGGTGGAGTTATCAATTTATTTAGCACCTAGTAATTATATGGTATCAATCCTCTCTTATCATATGGAAATGGATGAAATTAAAGAGATAAAAACTCAGTTGGATGATTTTTTTAGAGAATAGATTTATATGTTTTAATTTATCACCTTGGGAAACATTAATGATTTTTTTCAAGTAAATATGATGGGACACTTTTGATTTGTGTTTATTATTGAAAAACCAATCAAGTCATGTTAAAGAAAAAATATTTGTTGACACGAAGAGATTTTTTTATGATCCGTTGAAAGGGGTGAAATAGATCCCAAAGCTTAACCTTCAGTATGGTTACCACCAATTGAGAATAAAACAATTCGACATTACAAAGACCACCTTTAGATGTAGGTATGGCCATTATGAGTATCGTATTATTAATTTTTTCTAACTAATGATCTTGAAGTCTTCATAGAATCGATGAACATGATATTCCCTGAGTACCTCAACTCATTCATGGTATTATTTTTGGATGACATTTTGTTTTACTCCAAAAATGAAGATTACCATATGAATCATATGATAGTAGTTCTAGAAATCTTGGGGGATCACTGACTTTATGTAAAGATTTTGAAATGTAATTTATGGATTCAAGAAGTGAATTTCTTGGGATAAATGGTCTTAGAAATCTACGTTTCATTCAATCCTTGGAAAGTGATATATATTGTGACAAGGGATAAACCATGTAATGTGTTAAATATTAATATATTCTTGGGAACAGTGGTGTATTACTACAGGTTTGTTACTGATTTCTCAATGTTGGATTCTGAGATGATCGCTCTCACTTGAAAATAAGTGAACTTCATATGTAATTAAAATTTTCAAAATTATTTTAATGATTTGAAGCATATTCTAACTTATATTCTAGTGTTGACTCTTATAAATACTAGGTAGGGTTATTTGGTATTTCGTGATACATCAAGTTCAATTTTGGCCAGCGTTCTCATGTATGGTTATCATGTGATAGCCTATGACTCTAGATATCTTTGGTCAAAAAATAATAACTTTCTAACCTTTGATCTTGATCTCTCTTCCATGATGCATGCTCTTAAGAGTTGATGAAATTACATTTTTATAGAAAGGTTTAACATTTATTCTGACAAAACATTATTCAGTTATATTTTATCTAAAAAATATTTGAACCTTTTTCAGAGACATTGGGTGGAGTACTTATCGTCTTTTGATTTAGACATTTACTACACCCCTAGTAATGGAAATTTCATTGTTTATTCTTTATGAAATAAAATTTCAACACATGCCATAAAATAATCATCAGTAGAGTGGAATCATATGGCCATATTTACATAGTTACATTTAGGATTCCAAGAGATGTGTCTGAGAATGTTATGATAATAGTTTAGTTGACCTCCTATATTCTCAAGATAATTATTTAGGAATAATATCTTTATGATGAGTTCCATGGAAATAGAGACTCTATTTATGGTGGGGAGACCATAGTTGAGTGTTATTTCTCTTCTGACGATGTTTTACATTTTTGGAACTGGTACATAATAACTTTTCTAGTGAGAAAAGATATAATTTCGGATTGATATAATTTATATTGGGTGATCACCCTAGTACGCCAAATATGTTCTATGATATGCGACAATGATTCTATTTTTCATGTATGAGGTGAGAGATTGCTGATTTTTTTTCTCATTGTAATACCTATCAGTAGGTCAAGACTAAGCCCAAAAAATATTTATGTTCTCTTCAACCCATTCCTATAATGACTTGTAAGTGGAATGAGATTTATAAGGATTTCATGGTTGGGTTTTCATGTATCCCTCAAAGGAAGAATATGATATGGGTTGTGATTTATTGGATAAATAGATTGGTTCACTTTATACCCATTTGAGATTCATCCATAGTTGTGTATTTGGTATTTCTCTATGTGAAAGTGATTTTAAATTTTCTTGAAGTTCCATCTACTATAGTTTTTAGTAGGAAACCCTGATTTAATTCTAATTTTTATAAAGGCCTTTAGCAGATTATTAGACCCTATATTATATTGAGGAAAACATATCATCTATAAATGTATGGTTCAATAGAATGATCTATATATATTCTTGAGGAACATGTTAAGTTCTTGCGTTCTCAACTTTGGTGGAGCTTGGGATTTTCACATAGGATAGGTTGATTTTTACTATAACAATAGTTACAAGTCTTCCCTCAAGATTAATCCTTTTTAGGAATTGTATGGATGTCCTTGTATATATATGTTGTATTGGTTATAGATTGGTGAAGCTTCCTTGGTTTGACCTAGTTTGATCTAAGATTTGGTAATGAAGATTCTGTTGATTCATCATATAATAGTGACAAATTAGAGCCATTATAAATCCTATAATTATTATCATCATAGAAATTTGGAGTTTTTGGTTGGTGATTAGGTTTTTTGAGGGTTTCACCTTGATTGAGACACCAAAGGCTTGGGAAATAGGGAAATATTGAACCATATTTTGTGGGTCCTTTTGAGGTTATTTAGTGAGTTGGTAATTTGGCTTACCATTTAGATTTACCACCAAAGTTTACAACTATCCACAATGTGTTTTATGTATCTCAACTCAAGATGAATATTTCTAACCCTTATCATGAATTGACCAGGGAAGATCTTAATGTGTAACCAGATTTTTCCATGACTAAGTATCCAATACAGATTATTGATTATGAGAAAAAGGTTCTTCATGGGAAGGCTATACCTCTGGTTCATGTGCTATGACATCATGGTTCTGATTCACATGAAACTTGGGAGCATGAGGCACTGGTGATAATATAGTGGCCTCATATATTTGATATGTAATATTATTGACATGATTTTAGGGTACATAAAGTTTTTATAGTGGGGACTTTGCAACATTCAGTTACCTTCTTTCAGGTACTTTTTACCCCCTGATTTTTATCCCTATTTGTTTTGGAATAGTAACAAATTTTTATAGAGTTTTGGAAAGAATGATGTTTTTTGTTAGTAGGTCACTCCATGTTGATATGACATGGTGTATGAGGGACTACATCATAATTGTTCAAGATGTGGAATAAAGGAGTTTAAGTTTGGGAAGGGATACTGAGTTGGTTGTTGGATACACCATGGATCCCTAGAGACGATTTTGTAGAGTTACTACCAATTTTGTCTTAGATATTCTTGGAGGAAGGGATACACCATAACCCTCCTTGGGATATTTATCCCTCTAGTATAGGGAGGGTCTACAATGACATGGAGGATTTTAGGACCATTTACTTTTATAAGGTGGATGTGATGTGGTTATTTGGATGTGTCGTGGTATTTCCCAAAGTTAATAGGATCTATAAGAGGTATGTAGTGTGTATTTAAGAGTTCAGTTGACTAGAAGGTTTTTCAGTGTGTTATAGGTTGGCTACACTATGTTCTGGCTAGTTTTATAATTTCTGCATCGCAACCATGGGGGATATGGTGTAGTCTATGTAACAGCCCAAGATTTTATGAAAAATATTCTTTTTAATTTTATTAATGTCTTATGTTGTACGCTACACCAAAAGGAGCTTGCACAACACGCATCCTTGACTTGCCTTGCATTACACGCAATCACAACCTTCCTCAATAGCGTGTGTAGTACGCAATACTGAGTTTCACGAAACAACGATATGCTATTAAAATATTATTAAAACTAGCCGTTATGAATAGTAATAACCACTTTTTGAAATTTTGTAAATTTTATTTTTTTAAAATGGAATTCATTTTTAGATTCGGAGTATCGAATTTAGCCTAAGGTGAAATTTTGGTACTTTTCGGATAACTTTCATATTCTGATGAATAGTGAAAATTACTAAATTATAATTTAAAAACAACTTTTTTAATCGAAATAATTAATAGTGATAAATTATTAATTTTAGTGTTATAGTAAGTGTATTAACCATATAGTGAAAGAAAACAAAAAGACACGGTAAAAGTTAAATTATTTAACTTAGAGTTAAATCTAATTGATAAGGTTAAAACAATACCATAAACTTGTCTAAATCCTATTGGATGATAGGATTTAGACCCTTCCCCACTTTAGCTTCGAAATAATACCCTTTGGAACCATTATAAACCGATTTTGACTTTAATATAAAATAATATTTTGAGATATTCCTAAGGTGCCCCTCTCCTCCCTTATAAAAGGGCACCTCCTCCCCCTCCTCCTCACACCAAATTGAGCACTCAAGCTCGGCCAAACCCTGAAATTTTCTCCTCTCCACTTCCCTAGAATAATCCTAGAGGTCCTGGTCTTCTTCAAAGACCAATATTAGTTCCCTAAGTGGAGGATTCAAAGAAGCGTTCCAAAGAAGAGGTAATATCCATTACCGATCTTTTCAATTTCTTTCTTCTTCAACTTCTTCTTCTTTAGTTGTTTCATGATAAAGTAATAACATCAGTATTACTTACATAATGATATGTTATTATAAATATGAAACAACCCTAATTCACCTTCTATCCATCCTACGGAAAAATGAAATCACCGCGCGTGCGTACGTACGGAATACCGTCTCCACGCCGTGGTGTACTCTATTTTCCACCACCACCTTACATGGATGGGTATAATGGTGTAAAGAATAACTATACATAGTTATTAAAACATCATATTGATTCTGATATATTGTATAATCCACTCCAATTCAATTCAATAATTATGGAAATGATATCATCGCTCGTGCGTACGTACGGACTACCGTCTCCACGACGCGATGAGATTCATTCTTAATGATTAACCTTTCATGAATGATTATAAAGTATATATAATAAGTACTAATGAAATATATGACCTAATAATGATACTGGAATTATTTATATTTATGTCATCTACTTAATTCCATTCAATTCAATAAGGAAACGAAAACAGCGTTCATGCGTACGTACGGACTACCGTCTCCATGAACGGTGTATTTCTTTCCATTTACTGATTTATTATATATGTGTATTATGAATATATATATATATAAATCATGTTTTATATTCTGGAATTAATTAATCATGATCTAAGTAATCATATGAATAATTACAAGTTAAAAACACGAACGACAAATGAGACGATTTTACCCAAAACGCTACTTTAACATGAATTTAAAAAAGAACGGGTAATATAAAGTCATAAGTGGACCATATATGATATAATAACAATGAATATGATTCTGTAATAAGTCAATAACATGATTTAAATCATTATACAGGAGGTTAGGATACTCACAAAGCAAGTCGGACCTAAGGTAAAAGAAATATCACAATCTCATTTTTATCCGAGATTGTTTATTCGTAAGTATTTACTGGGGTGTATTTTATCATCCACATCCATGTTTCATCAATATGTAATATTATTTCCATCCACCTAAAAATGCTTAAATCCATTTTTACCCTTCGGTGAGTTTTTAGAAATATTTATGAAAGGAATCTTTTGTCGTTTTTCGTACGAGGTACTTTTTGACTTTTCTGACAAAAGTACAAAGAATGTTTTTTTTAACTTATACGGCATGTATGGATTTTTAAAACATTATTTCCAAGAAGCTTCCTTTACAAGTTTTCAAGTTTATTTTTAATCAACTTCTTTTAGTTTAAAATTGTATGACATGTTAAGAAAGGAAAAATGTTTTTGAAGTAAAAAAAGATATTTTCCTCAAGAATGAAGTTCAAGTGTTTTATCAAAATTATTTTCCATATAAGATAATAATGGATTCTGTTTTTATCCCTATTATTACATTGATTTGATTATGTTGTGATGGAAATATTTTTATGAATTCCTTTATCTTATATGAATTGTTTTATGATGTCATGTTGTTTAAGAATCCCATTTTTATTACATGGGTTACGCTATGATGTATGGTTTATGATTATGTGGCACACATAAGAAAGGATTCATTATAAGATGGGTGGGACCTATATCTCCCTCCAATGCATTGGGTAAAGATTTTATATCTCATGAGATAGACATGGCTGGAATGGTAGGTTATACCGGTTCAGTGAAATAGGACTGAAACGAGGGTTACTCGATTCAGAAAGGGACTTTGTCCACTAAGATAGTCTTGGAAATGAGTCTTGACTAACAAGAAATGATTATCTATGATTATGTGTGTATGCCACCAAGTTTCATGTTTTATGTTATGCTTAATGGGATTTCATTTCACTACTATTATTTATCCCATGTTATGAAATTATGCTCTCTTTTGCAGGTTAATATTTCCAAAAGTTATGTTCTTATGAATTTGATGTGATTGATTTTTTTCTTTTGTTTTCCTTTACTGAGCATTTGAGCTCACCCTTTTATGTTTTCTTTTCCCCAGGATATAAAGAAAGGTTTTAGGTAAAAAAAGGAAGATCTTTATGGGAGATTTTGAAGATCTTTCACCACGATTAGAAGATTACGTTCCGAGTTTCCAAAGACACTAAACTATTACGATCCTTGTGTGTGTGTGTTTTTGTTATGTACTAAGTATTCCGCAAAAGTAATGTAATGTCCATGTACGATAAGCTTTGGGTCTCTACAGTTGGTATCAGAGGCAAAGGAGGTAGGAATGTATCCAATCCTTGGGAACTCTCACATGTGAGCGTTGGACGAAGCATGGCTCTCCGCCCAAGGGCTTCATGAGGAAATGGCTGCCACTGGGGATGGTGGTGTGTCCCACCCATGGGGTGTAGCCGCCCATGGAGTGACCTGATAGGTATCAACTATAGTCCACTGGAAGTAATTCCAGACCGCTACAGTTGGTATCAGAGGAAAGGTTTAGTCAACCTTTGGAAACTAGGATGCGAAAACATTAGTGAGATCCCTAGAGATATTTCTAAGGTATGTCTAGGGATGTCCCTAAGGATAAGTATACGTATAGGATATAATCCTAGAACTACGATAACGATCTTATAATTTAACCTAAGATGTTAGATATTAAGGGTACTCCCCCTTTACTATGTTGTTTTCCCTAGCATTATTTTGCCTCTCACACTATTCTGTTTGGGTTTTAGAAAATGGCTGGAAACAAGATGATTCACAATAGTGGAGGATATTATGGACAATGGAATGATATTCTTCATGAGAAACCAAATGAAATGGGATTTGGATGTCCAAACATCATTATTATGCCGAATCAGCAATCTCATAATATGATCAATAAAGTAAAATTTGGTAAGTTTCCTGACTCGACTAATAAGAGAAAGATGGAGTTCCATGATGATCATAGAGGAAAGAAAGTTCAATTTCCCCTATGTAAATCATGTGGGAAGAGGCATCAAGGAGAATGTTTCAAGGGAACTGGAAGATGCTTTGGGTGTGGAAAATAAGGACACAAAGCAAGTAAGTGCAAAGGAAAAGGGCCGGTTAACACCATGGATGAGGATAATGGTATTGCTACGACATCAAAAATGGTTAAGTGTTTTAAATGTGGAATATATGGGCATTATGCAAACAAATTCCCTAAGGGAAAGACTCATGAAGAGAATCAGTGTGGTCATATGGGTAGTATTTATGTGGATGATGATGAAGAGACTACAAATGATATGTGAGATGAAAGAATTTTTGAAGCTCGGTCAATGGTTTAAGAATTTAGTGGAATGATTACATGTTTATCATGTGTAATGTTGTATAAGAAATCTCATGGTACTATGGAATAAAGAGACATCTAAGGATTGTTACACTGTTGTCTTTCCTTGAGTTATGAAAGCGTATGATTAATGGTACCACTATCCATGAAAGGTTATTCTGATATTTTTAGAATTTAGATGATATGCGCATAATGAAGTAATAATAAGATAATGAGGTGTTTGATTTTATTCATGAGCTCATGATTGATATAAGGACTAAGTGATATCATGGTTTGAGTATATAGAATTTTGAGGATTTTGGTATGTGGAAAGTGTTAACTTTAAACTGCATTCATGTTTTCACTAAGGTATTCAAGAGAATACATGATTAAGGACTTTGAATGTTTAGAATGTGACCAACAGAACATATCTTATGATATATGGGGATCAACGATGGTATTAAATATCTGGTAATCGTTTTCACTATGTTATAAGAGTGGACTGCAGTATTATGGATAAGCCTAAAGATTGAAATGGATTATGTTGGACATAAGTGATTATTGTTTAAGGATAGAAGTTTTTTCGATATTATTGATGGGATGTTATAGTTTTAGAAAAAGGACAACCTGCAGGACGGGCGACATCCCATCGCGTCGGACAAGGCTGTGGGAATCGAACCCACAACCGAAGTGAGACTGGCCTTTATCGCCTACCACTGGCCTACAGGAAGTCCCTGTTTAGTAAGAAACTAGTTTTATTATTTTAAGCAGTATGATATATGAAGTATAAGTCCATTTTAGGAACAATATATGTTTAATCTCACTATAGATCGACTTATGTATATAATTTTTGCTAACCTTTTGTTTGAGACAGATGGAATGACCCGTCATTCTATCACATGATCTGCTAACACTTCACGAATAACAAATTCAACTTCATTTATTTAAGAGATGAAGTGGAAATTGTTCAAGGCATGAACAACAGTGAAATTGTACCAAAATAAAGTAAGTATTTATTCTAATTAAAATTCTTCAACATTAGGGAAATGATCTTGAAAACCAAAAATGTTGTCCTAGTGATCTTATATCTGATGAATCAGATGGTACCTTAGATCGTCACAAATTTATGGCTTTGTGATTGCTGGCTTTTCCATAGCCATGTTCTCTACCACTCTCAATCAGAACATGATGGTTAGATTTCTCTTCCATATCCATATTTTCACCTATGTGGAAACCTAGTGATTAGTTTATTTGGGTAACCGTTACATTTCATACTTTTGTTTTTAAAGATTGGTTTTGATATTCCTTTTTACGATGTGGGTTTCTATTAAATAAACTTTCTAATAGTAAACCATTTATAACCCCGATGAATTTCGAGGGCGAAATTCATTTTAAGGGGGGTAGAATGTAACCGCCCAAGATTTTATGAAAAATATTCTTTTTAATTTTATTAATGTCTTATGTTGTACGCTACACCAAAAGGAGCTTGCACAACACGCATCCTTGACTTGCCTTGCATTACACGCAATCACAACCTTCCTCGATAGCGTGTGTAGTACGCAATACTGAGTTTCACGAAACAACGATATGCTATTAAAATATTATTAAAACTAGCCGTTATGAATAGTAATAACCACTTTTTGAAATTTTGTAAATTTTATTTTTTTTAAATGGAATTCATTTTTAGATTCGGAGTATCGAATTTAGCCTAAGGTGAAATTTTGGTACTTTTCGGATAACTTTCATATTCTGATGAATAGTGAAAATTACTAAATTATAATTTAAAAACAACTTTTTTAATCGAAATAATTAATAGTGATAAATTATTAATTTTAGTGGTTTTAAAGTATATTTATAATATATTTTTACAATTTAATACAATGTTGGTCATTGGTTGTAATTTCACATT
Source organism: Viscum album (assembly GCA_963277665.1). Classification (NCBI taxonomy): domain Eukaryota; kingdom Viridiplantae; phylum Streptophyta; class Magnoliopsida; order Santalales; family Viscaceae; genus Viscum; species Viscum album. The sequence goes on along the minus strand of OY728148.1, from coordinate 1,343,201,296 downwards.
TAAACCAGACATAATCAAGTGTCAATCTTTTGATAGATATTGTTTCTTAAAAACACGCTATTTGTTTTAACAGCGGGATTTAATTATAAAATTAATTAATGCAACTTCTATGTTATGAATTTGGTAAAATAGACTTCATTTTTGAATTCGGAATATGAAATATAGATTAGGATGAAATTTTGGCATTGTTCTGAAAAACATCAATTTTTGATGAATAGTGAAACTACTAAGTGGTAGTTAAAAAAACTTAATTTCTTCATAAATCTTAATTTTACCGCTTCTGTGAATGAAATTTCAAAAATCCGAGAGACACGGTTGATGTCAGTAAGTAAAATGTGGTTCAATGAGATGAAAATAATTTTTGGTGAATAGTAACTTTTTACTTTTATTTACCACGGTTAAAAGTAAATAGGGTAATTAAGGGTAAAAATGATATTAATATTACCCTAACACATGTCCTAATCCTATTGGACAAGTTTATCTCGACCAAAAACAACTTTAAGTGTAAAATATTATCATTTAGGCCCACTTGGATTAGATTAGGACATTTATTCAAAGAAGAGTTAAAAGAGTTAAAATCAAAGTTTATTTACTAAAACATTTTTAATATGGGTTTATACATAAGATAAATTAGATTATAAATATTCATCAGAAATATAAAAAGATTTCCTACATAATGATATTTTATTTATAATTTTTAGACTTCAAATAAATTAATTTATTTATGACACAACGATGATACAGTAATTACACTTTTAAGGAAATGTTAACATAATTGATGTTATAAATGCTCAAATAAATGTAATTTGAGACTTTTTATGAATTCCACTAATTTTCTAGGTTACTATGATATATTAGTGTTGATTTAATCAACTTGGTTAGAACATATAATTCTGTTATGACTTTCAAAAAAATCATATATCAAATAGTGTCAAAATTGACACAAAATAGTTTTTAAATCAAATATTATATTATTAATTGTTATTTTATTCCTAAAAATCTAAAGTTCGGCCAAATGACTTAGATAAGGATATATATATTAATAATAAACAATTTGGGGTTCGTTTGGCATGTTATAGTAAGTGTATTAACCATATAGTGAAAGAAAACAAAAAGACACGGTAAAAGTTAAATTATTTAACTTAGAGTTAAATCTAATTGATAAGGTTAAAATAATACCATAAAATTGTCTAAATCCTATTGGATGATAGGATTTTGACCCTTCCCCACTTTAGCTTCGAAATAAGACCCTTTGGAACCATTATAAACCGATTTTGACTTTAATATAAAATAATATTTTGAGATATTCCTAAGGTTCCCCTCTCCTCCCTTATAAAAGGGCACCTCCTCCCCCTCCTCCTCACACCAAATTGAGCACTCAAGCTCGGCCAACCCCTGCCATTTTCTCCTCTCCACTTCCCTGGAATAATCCTATAGGTCCTGGTCTTCTTCAAAGACCAATATTAGTTCCCTAAGTGGAGGATTCAAAGAAGCGTTCCAAAGAAGAGGTAATATCCATTACCGATCTTTTCAATTTCTTTCTTCTTCAACTTCTTCTTCTTTAGTTGTTTCATGATAAAGTAATAACATCAGTATTACTTACATACTGATATGTTATTATAAATATGAAACAACCCTAATTCACCTTTTATCCATCCTACGGAAAAATGAAATCACCGCGCGTGCGTACATACGGAATACAGTCTCCACGCCGTGGTGTAATCTATTTTCCACCACCACCTTACATGGATGGGTATAATGGTGTAAAGAATAACTATACATAGTTATTACAACATCATATTGATTCTGATATATTGTATAATCCACTCCAATTCAATTCAATAATTATGGAAATGATATCATCGCTCGTGCGTACGTACGGACTACCGTCTCCACAACGCGATGAGATTCATTATTAATGATTAACCATTCATGAATGATTATAAAGTATATATAATAAGTACTAATTAAATATATGACCTAATAATGATACTGGAATTATTTATATTTATGTCATCTACTTAATTCCATTCAATTCAATAAGGAAACAAAAACAGCGTTCATGCGTACGTACGGACTACCGTCTCCATGAACGGTGTATTTCTTTCTATTTACTGATTTATTATATATGTGTATTATGAATATATATATATATATATATATAAATCATGTTTTATATTATGGAATTAATTAATCATGATCTAAGTAATCATATGAATAATTACAAGTTAAAAACACGAACGACAAATGAGACGATTTTACCCAAAACGCTACTTTAACATGAATTTACAAAAGAACGGGTAATATAAAGTCATAAGTGGACCATATATGATATAATAACAATGAATATGATTCTGTAATAAGTCAATAACATGATTTAAATCATTATACAGGAGGTTCGGACACTCACAAAGCAAGTCGGACCTAAGGTAAGGGAAATATCACAATCTCATTTTTATCCGAGATTGTTTATTCGTAAGTATTTACTGGGGTGTATTTTATCATCCACATCCATGTTTCATCAATATGTAATATTATTTCCATCCTCCTACAAATGTTTAAATCCATTTTTACCCTTCGGTGAGTTTTTAGTAATATGTATGAAAGGAATCTTTTTTCGTTTTTCATACGAGGTACTTTTTGACTTTTCCGACAAAAGTACGAAGAATGTTTTTTTAACTTATACGGCATGTATGGATTTTTAAAAAATTATTTCCAAGAAGCTTCCTTTACAAGTTTTCAAGTTTATTTTTAATCAACTTCTTTTAGTTTAAAATTGTATGACATGTTAATAAAGGAAAAATGTTTTTGAAGTAAACAAAGATATTTTCCTCAAGAATGAAGTTCAAGTGTTTTATCAAAATTATTTTCCATCTAAGATAATAATGGGTTCTGTTTTTATCCCTATTATTACATTGATTTTATTATGTTGTGATGGAAATATTTTTATGAATTCCTTTATCTTATATGAATTGTTTTATGATGTCATGTTGTTTAAGAATCCCATTTTTATTACATGGGCTACGCTATGATGTATGGTTTATGATTATGTGGCACACATAAGAAAGGATTCATTATAAGATGGGTGGGACCTATATCTCCCTCCAATGCATTGGGTAAAGATTTTATATCTCATGAGATAGACATGGATGGAATGGTAGGTTATACCGGTTCAGTGAAACAGGACTGAAACGAGGGTTACTCGATTCAGAAAGGGACTTTGTCCACTAAGATAGTCTTGGAAATGAGTTTTGAATAACAAGAAATGATTATCTATGATTATGTGTGTATGCCACCAAGTTTCATGTTTTATGTTATGCTTAATGGGATTTCATTTCACTACTATTATTTATCCCATGTTATGAAATTATGCTCTCTTTTGCAGGTTAATATTTCCAAAAGTTATGTTCTTATGAATATGATGTGATTGATTTTTTTCTTTTGTTTACCCTTACTGATCATTTGAGCTCACCATTTTATGTTTTCTTTTCCCCAGGATATAAAGAAAGGTTTTAGGTAAAAAAAAAGAAAGATCTTTATGGGAGATTTTGAAGATCTTTCACCACGATTAGAAGATTACGTTCCGAGTTTCCAAAGACACTAAACTATTATGATCCTTGTGTGTGTGTGTTTTTGTTATGTACTAAGTATTCCGCAAAAGTAATGTAATGTCCATGTACGATAAGCTTCGGGTCTCTACAGTCTATGTTTTTAAAGAATTAAAAGTATTGTACCCTGATTTATTCCCAACCTTCTCCTGCTCAAACATCATTTAAATGTTTGTATTTTGAAGGATCCCAAGAAAATTTTCAACTTCTCCAATATCCTTTCTTCTCAAATTTAAGCATTGGTGGATACGTTCAATCTTCCTCCAATAAATTAACCTTATCTTGTATAGAATCCACTATTTTCCTTCTCTATTTATTTGTGAGAGTAAAATCCTCATGATGTTGATTGGTTAGATATTTGTTTTTATGGATCTTGTTTTATTGGTATGTAATGATAGGGATTATTAATTGATCTCCTTGATCTTTAGTCTTCATTAGAATTTCCCATTTTGGGTATTGATTTGATTGATCACATAGTAGGTGGTTCCATAAGGATTTACCATAAAATTGAAACCTGAATAACTAAAATGATTTTAAATGAGATTTTAATTGATTTTAAATCCTGGAATTTAAATGATTTTATGTATGATTTGAAAATGGATTGGATATTTTCAAAACCCCCTAATTTCAATAGAATTGAAATTTTTGGGTGGATTTTGAGAAAAATTATGGCTTTAATTGAATGTTTGTTTTATGAAACCATTTGATATTGATTATTGAGGAAATAAACATAAAATTAATGATGGTTTGAAAAGATATGAATTTGATAATAACATATGATTTGGTTTTGAAATTGAAAAGGCTTGTTGAACATTAAATTGGGAAATTAAATTATGAATGATGAACTAATTTGAATGATTTCCCCAAGATTGATTGATTGATTAAGGTACCTAGGAACTTAAGTTGTTAGTAAGAAATTTGCATAAACATGCCAGGAATTTGACTCCCTAGTAATGGATTGAATATGAAAACACTAACTAAACCAAGTTTTTCATGATTTCCTATGATGGATCCACTAATGTGGTGTTGATTGATTATTTAGATGGATTGATCCTTACAGATTGTGGAAATAATCCTGATCCATGATGATTGTTGAGAAGTGTGAGGATCCTATATCCAGAAACTAATGTACCTTATTGAATATGAACATGGTGATTTTTATTTTTTAACTTGATTATATATTCCATTGTTTTTATAATTGATCTATCCATAACAAATTTTTTATATAAAAGTTTATATAAAATGTTAATTTAATCCTCTCTTAATATACATGCCATATTTTGATCAAAATCATGTTTTTTAAAAAATATGTAAATTATTTTCCATGCCTTGCTTATTTAAATTGAATGAATAAATTGTTTATTGTTATTGAATTTCTTATGGAACACTTAGTGAGACCCCACTAGGTTGTTTAGATCACACTTTACCTTTTACTTTGGGTGTTTGTAGATCTTGTTACACTAGTTCCATGGAAAGGGAGAGTTCCACTTGGAGGTGGTAATTGTGCTTGATCTATAAGACTCTAGAGTGATGATTGTGATCGATGGAGCTATGGTCTACTTTTTACTCAAGGGTTGGGAGACAATGAATTTATGGATGCTGAGTTGTCCTTTAGTTTATGTTTTACCCTAGGATATTTTATCTATCTACATGTGGTACTTTTATCCTTAATGAGTGTTTGGAATACAGAATATTGATTGTTTTTTTTAACTTTTGTACCTTCATGGTTTCATTTTAAAAAAAAACTGGTCAATTTTATGTTAATATGATGCCAGGTGCTAGTCACCAACCTATGGGGACTAATAATTCTCTCCAAGATATTTCTAGACCAATTTAAGTATCAATGTACCAGAGTATCTAGGATAGTTCATGGAACCATTTTTTTAAATAATTATATATATATATATATATATGTAATACCTACCACATATTTAGGTTACCACTTAATAAAAACCCCTATTAATTTATTTAGCGAGTAACATATATGAATAATGTTTTGTGAATAATGGTGTGATTTATGAATAATATTCATAATGTTTAACTCCTTGGACATATTAAAACCCCTTAACTCTACAACATCATGTATTAAAATTTTAATAACATAAGTTTACTACCTAGAATAAAAAATCCTTATAACTTTTCCATAAAATTTCCCTTGAAAAATAATGTAACTATTTACATTATTATTTTCCAAAACATCCCAAAATCCTTTAAAATAAAGTGATATCCACTTTGATATGGTATTTAAATGAAACTCTTTACATTTATCTTTATCTATAGAACCTAAAAATATTTGAGGATATAAATTGAAATTGAAATTTTATTTTAACTATAAAAATAATTTAAGAAATATTGATATTCACTTCTCATGAAATCTAAATGTTTCTCTTTGCACATTTTTTTCTTACCCTCACCTATCCTAAACTCATTAAGATATTATATGAAACTAACATTTGAATTTCAACTAGTATAATCTTTTGTTTTTTATCTTTGAACTTCTTTAAGTTCAAACATACTCCCACTATTTAGTTATTTAAGAAGGGAATCATCTAAATCAAATCATATACATATCTTGGATAGTTGAGCGGGTAACTCTTGAACCAATCCATTAAATAGAAAATAATAGATTATATTCCTTTCATATTTTAACTATTATGCATTCCCATATAAGTTTAACCCAAATAAAACTACAATAATAAGAACCTAACCATTAGGTTAACCTTATAAACTAATTTCCTTACACAATACAATATAGGGGCACTTGACTATTGAATGAGAATCCTCATTTGGATGATAGAGGTATTTATAAGTTCTTCTTTGGAAAAAATATCACACTTAGTATTTTTAAGAGGATTTAATATCACCATCTTATCTCAGGTTATTCCTTTTATGTATGCATTATTTTAACGATTAAGTTTTCAATTACTATTCCATCAACCAATATTATATGTTCAAAATAGATTAACATGTAAGTATTTATAAAACCTATAGTTTGTGTTACTCACCCAAATATATAAGTCAAATATATTTACACATATCTAAGATCATATAATGTATAATTTACATGAAATTTTCAAATAAAGATTTAGAATTATGTAAGACTAAAAATATCCATACAACTAAGCCAAGGGCAATAGAAAACCAACCTATACCTTTCCAAAAAAAGGTTTAAGCCTCTAGGATAGTGGGAAGTCTGATCCCATGTCCCTCTACTTGGAGATAATTTAGTAAATTGAAAATCCAAAACATTATAACTATAACACGCATTATGTTTGAAATATGTTCAATAATTAAATTCTATCTAATTACTATATTACAAACCAAGGAAACGGTAGATGAAAAATAAATCTTATGAATATTTCCTAGAATTTAATGCAAGGATATGTAATTTATAAGAAGTATTTTAGCAACTTAAGATAAAGCATAAACATATTCACAATATAAAAAATTTATATCCATGAAAAAATGAAGTGAATAACTATTAAATTAATGAACATATCATAAATTTAAGCATGAGAGAACTATTTATGAAGAATTCATAAATGAAGGATATCTATAAGATTTTTATAATTAAGTTATAAAATATGTACATTCTATAATCCAAAATATAAACAATTTATATTCATTTTGTAATATGAATTTTTCATATTATTCATTATATGAAATTTTAATTTAAATATTATTTAAATCCTGGTCAAATTAATAATAAAAACTCTTTTTATGTGGTATAAATAATGTCCAAAATAATTCCCTTTTTAATTTCAAAAATTCAAATAATTATGAACAATTCAAAAATATTTAAACTTTTTATATTTTGGACATATTTTATAATTTACTAAGTGTTTATAAATTACCCTTATGATTTAAAAATAAACACATTATTTCCAGATCACATGTAATAACATATAATTTCCTTAAAAGTTATTTTTAATATTAGCTTTTAATATTAAGTAATATTTTTAATAAATATTTCATAAAAAAAATGTTTAAAAAATTATAAACTCTTTATAGTTAAATAATCTACAAACTATGTATAAATTAATAAATATCCTCAAAATACCATTTATCATTAATTATAAACAATTTATGAATAATAAATTCAATTTATAAATTAATATTATGGAAAATAAAATTTTATTCATCAGTCATATTTTACGTCTGTAAAATATGCCTGATGGGGAAATGATTTCTACGCTATCAATTATACTCTATGTCTGATAGTTCAATCATTAAATAGTATATCCTTAATACGTAAGGTTATCATTTCTGTCATACTGTTTGATAGATATTTTTATCATTTAATATTATATACCATATATGTATGGTTTGACCCAAATTTTATTTTATGATATAGCAAATTATTAAATTTGTGATATGATACTATGTTTTTCAAATACAGTACAATGAAATAATATTTTATGATAGGTGATAATTATAGTCTATGACTAGTGAATATTCATATAATTAAACTATACAGTTTCTCAAAATATCCAATATCATATTCCTTAATATATAACCCACAAAACCAAACTACCCATAATATTTTACTATTGGAAAGCGATATGTAATACGACTGTAATAAAAAAATCATGTATGATTTCATGAATTTAATAACATGGGATGACATGATACCACTAATGGAGTTTATTATGTTTTAATAAAAAATCATAGAATATGTGTTAGAAATAAAAATATCAATCTGAAGATCACCATTCTTAGAATAATAGAAAACATGTATTCTAGAAATGAAAAACCGAATCGTGAACCTTACACTGAAACCGCTGGCTACTGCTACATCATTCTGCATCCATATTCATATAGGTTTGAATAAGATAACCAAGGATAAAACATAAGAATCCAAACTCTATGGTGTATCCATGGTCCAAGATAAGTGATATACCATACATGTGGAATCCTTCCAACATTCAGGCATAAAGAAAGTAGATGTATAGAGATTTAGGGTTAAAGAGTTTTATCCAAATGTCACGAAATCATAAAAAATAATTACATAATATAGAAGTGGTCATTATATAGTCTCTATTAGTCACCTCAAAAATTCATTCATTAACTCATGAGTTATAACACCTGAGATAATGCCTTTTCTAGTTCATGATTGCAAGAATGAATGAAACAAACTCCATTTTGTTACATCCCATGTAACAATTATTTAATGATAGTTAACATGGGTAGATCAATTGGTATTTATATACATCTTTATCATTGGTTGAATTTGCATATTATACCCAATGATTAAACACATAATACCCCTTATGATATCATTCAATCGTACTATATGATTGAGGAGGTAGTTGAGTGAAATATCATTTAATTCCCTCTATGATACACTATACTCATAGGCTATGATATTCATAAATAGTCTTATGGAATCCAATTCCATGCATTAAAACTACCCCTATTTTATATCTTGAAATAGAGAAGACAATGGCATAAAATGCATACTTTCATGCCTTACGATACCCCTCTAATTTATTTTACAACTAAAATAATTATATACCATCCAAATGGAATTTAGGGAATATAATATCATCTATTTAGGGATATAAATCATTTGAGGCTTGAAAAAAAATTCCTCATCACTCATTAATTAGTGATAATATTTCAAACTACGTGCGCGAGCTTGTCATGACCGACTGAAGCCAAGGTCATTGACTAGACTTAATAGATTAATTATTTATATTCACTGTTAAGAACTAGTTTTGTAGTGAATATTGGGTGATCCATAGGTAAAGATTTATAATATGCATGTTTGGATAAGGAAAAAGAAAAAAACTGAAGAAAATACAAAACAATAACATGCAATAGGTGAAGTGAATGAAATAATGTGAAACTAGGTGAAAACACAGAGAGATATTGAAGAGAAATTAGGTAGAAATCAAGAGATGGGGAAGGGGAGTCATATTAGCTGGATTTAATAGTTATTTTCCTTTATTTATGAAAAAAAATTATTATAACCACATAAAAATAGTATAACCAACTTTTCTACTAATAAAACTATGAGTGATTAACTCCTATAGTTTTTTCAACTGAATTTATCATTCATTTTGAAAATGAAGATTCAATTTTCACCAGAATAAAATTATAGTTTGATCCTAGTGTAAAACACTCATGATTTGATCTATTTTAGAATATTATTAAAATATTAAGATGTTGAAATGGATTTGATCAAGATCAGTTACAACTAAAACTCAATTTTTTTCTTTGAAAACTAAATTTCTTAAGAAATTGAATTTGAGAGTAGCATCTAATAATAGAAGGAAAAAATGAAGTAAAATTATAAATTGGAATAATATTATTCCCTAATTAATGCTTGTCAAATGATCATATTAATTACATAAAATGAAACTATATTATCAATTTATGTCATTACAGATAGAGAATTAAAATAAGAGAGGAGGGAAGATAAAGCTTCTCTATAAAATATATCCAGTTCTAGATTAAACCACCTTCCTAATACCTAGTTCTTGTCTGATTTCTCAAAGTCTCTTAATCAATATAATCAGTTATGCTTTATCTGAATCTATGAAAATAAAAATAAATTACAATCATTTCCTTATCCTCTAATTAATAACAATTTGTGAGCTAATGACTAACTAACTTCTCCCAATCACAACTACGAAATATTCTCCCAAAACTCCACTTGGCATATTAACTATACATCACCCTCTATGTAGGGGACACATGTTGATCCCTCATAACTTAATTGTTTTCTCTATACATGGTTTAATCTCTAGAATATTTTTCAAAAACTAATATTCAAGCTTAATTCCTCTTCTTGGCTTTGGATTTATTTATTTTCTAATCTTAAAGAATTTGTACGATTTTTAATTCATTTTATGGACCTTGGTTATCTTTAGACCTATGTAGATTACTTTATATAATTATTTTGATATGGGATATACCCTTATTTGGACTTTAAAAGTGGATTGAGACCTTTTTGTGGAATAGTGCAATGTGACCCAATAACCCTTTTATAACATTCCCAATTACCAATCTATATCCTTGATCCGAATCTACATAATTTGATTCGATAACTAGATCTCAGACATCCACTAATCTTCAAGAAGCCTACATCAATACTCTTACTCAAATACATACAAATTATATGATATAAAATGACTTTAACTAGTTCAATCACAACATCCAAACAATAATAGAAACCAAAAATTATTTCAACCATAACAAATAGCACATGGTGTACATTTATCTACATCCTCATAACTTATGGATTGGGAAGGAATGAGGCCCACCACCATCAACAATGATCATAACTCTACTTAGAATAAACCAAGTGATTGAAATTATTCTCCAAATTCCATTATTCATTCAATAATGGATTTCCATACCTTGTATTTCCTTAATTCATTAACAAAAATAGTTATCATTAAATATGATTTTGAACTGCTTTTAACTTCCATGAGTTTGCAACTGGATTCAGTAGCCTAAAAATTTGATCTCATTGTTTTTAGTTATATTGATCATACTCATCAATTTCACTACTTTGTGAATCACTTTTTATCGCTTTCAAACTACAACAAGTTCAAACTCATACCCAGGATTGAAATTTGTTTTCATCAATTATCAAAAATCATCATCAATTCAGGAGAATATTAATTATAAATCTAAACATTTTATTTTTCATAGCTCATTCATATTCTTCATACATTGATTCAAAATATTTCTCACCTCATTTTGTGTAGTTTCATCCAAATTTGTCTAAAATTCAAATAATTTTCTCCCTATAATTGAGCGTGACATCATTAGTTAGCATATGATCAACATGAGCATCCCTTTTCAAGCATAAAATTTACAACTTTTCATCAAATTTCATATTTATGTAGTTTATAGCTCATAATATTAGTTATTCTTAGTTCATTAACATTTTATTCTTCTTCTTCAATCAATATACCTTGGGAAAATTCTTGATCTTCATTGTTTCATCAGATTAAATCTCCAAAATCCATCCTTGTCCACCATCTACCTTGATTGAATGAGTTTGGATTTTCAAAATACTCATCTATGTTTGATCCATTTTCTTGTGTGGTTGACTGTATATTTTCACAGTAGATCCCATTTTTCTTGAAGTCACTTAGAATTGAAGGTTTTGGGTTATTCTTGCGATAATTTGAAAACTTGTAGTAAATTAAGCTTCATGGTAGGTCATGAGTGTGGTAAGTTAGGGATAACATGATCAATCCTTCCTAAAAACTTGGTGACCTCTCATGGTAGGTATCCAAGATATCTTGGAGTTTTGTATTGATCACTTCTTCATGGTAGGTTTTCACAATAAGTCACAATTGTATCTTGAAAACTACTCCAAATACATAGCCCCATAAACACACATATTTTATAATTTAGTGAAATCAACTCAAAAACATAATTTAACAAAAAAACTCTAGACTAAAATATATTTAACAATTAGAAATTTAAAAATGACAATATGGTCAAATAGAAATAATTAAATAAAAATACATGAATTTTTTTCCAAAAATTAATACTTAAAAATATAACAAATATTTTCTTTATATAATTGGAAATATCATTGCTAAAAAAATTGACCATTTAAACACCATAAACATTGATTTTATAAAAATCTTAAATGAATAAATATTTAAATAATAAATCAAACAATTATAAGAAATTCTCCATTATTAGAATATTTTTGTATGTAAAACTCATCAATTCCAAAAGAAATATATGGAAAAGTGAATGAAAATACAACAACCTCAAATTCCCCCAAACATAGAATTTTTATAATTTTTAATAAATATATTATTTAAAATTGTTAATAAAAAATTGTCATAATTGAACTCATAGTATAGAATGTTTAATCATTGAATTACATAGGAATAAGATTTTGAGATAGGACAAAATTGTAAAAACATTAGAAAAAGTTATGTCTAGATTAAAAAATGAACACTGGAAATAAAGAAAGCATAGACTCATTTATCATTGAAAATTCCATGCTTCCATAATAAAATTACTCACTACCTAACTTCAATCAAAGTTAACATTCTATTTTTAGGAGTGAGTATTGATTATATTTAAGTGTAATTAAAACTTTTACATGAATCACCTTTAATTATAACTCTCTCTTAGGTTCCTCAAAACAAAGGTATATTTTCCACTTCATTGATAAAAATCAAATTATTTTATTATATGTTAATTTCCCATTTCTTCATTTAGGCCCAATAATCAACTCACCTTGATGAATTCATTTTTGGAAAATTAGGGACTTTATTTTATATTTTCACAGCCATTAATATACAGTGATCTTAGTGGATTAACAAGTGGATTTTTTATATTCACACACTCAGTACCTAATGTATCATATATTTATTGCGAGATCCCAATTTTTTATTTTAATTTATTTTCAAAGGACTTATATGACTATCTTTTATGTTATATCTTTTTGGTGTTCAATTTCTGAAGGTATAAGTTACCTAGGTTCAAGTTCAAAGATTCATTTTTCTCATGTTTTAATTTTAATTCCACAAAGTTATTTCTTATCACACTCCCTTTTCTATTTCCTAAGTAGCATTTCAATAAAAATAGTAGAAAATGTAAATCATAAATCATGAAATCCAAAAACTTTAGACTCAATGAAATCCTTATAATTGGAATACAATTATCCAACATATAGGAAAAAATTGAATCTTAAAGAAAAAATATCAAATTTTTTAAATTCATTTTGTGATGAATATAATCATTGAATAAAAAATTAACACAATGAAAGACTCCTCTCCCCCACACTTAAAATCCAAAATTATACCCAAATATTATTCCTAAGGTGTGATAACTTTAAAGTAATTTTACTCAACATAGAATGAAATTCAGTAGTTTTCTACATGTTTGAAGGGTTTTATGTAATTTAAAAAATAGTTTTCCAAAATAACCAGAACAACCAAAATATATTAGAAAATTTATGTTCATTTTATTTTAATAATATAAAAAATAATTCTCATCACAATACATGAAGTAGCATGATGAAAAATGATGTACAACAATAACACTTTAATACAAATAAATTTTTATAGTTCTAGCCTGATTTGAAACTCTAATTAAATTTTATTTTAAATAATCTAGATGTCAGTGAGAAAGAAACCCAATCAAGGAAAATTATATTCACTTTATTTAAATTATCCCAAAATAGTAAAGGAATTCCCCCCATACATTTATTTCTCAATATCATGAAATATGAAAAATTTAATGAACAAATTTAACAAGACAAGAATTAGAATAATACTCCAACGAATATAAAATATTTAATCATATATGTTTTCCAAAAATATACCCACATTATTATAATTTAGGAATTCCCCTAGTTTCTTGGTTCTGATCTTACAAAGCATTAATAAATTGAAATTAGTGTATAACATGTAATGATTTATAGAAATGAAACCACATTTGAAGTTAAAGGAGTTTTATCCTGTTAGCTTCTCCTTAAAGTTCCATTTGACTTGAATTTGAGTTTGTATTTCTTGTTATAGATTGGATTCCATAATTTCTTCATCAAGAATTCGGTCTATTGACTACATCATTTAGTCACTTCATTCCTTCATGTAGAAGATTCATTTTTATCACATGATCAATCCAAAAATTTTCCTCATCTCTAAATGGAAGATTCTTTGTGTAGTTATTTGTGTATTGGTTTGATCGGTGAAGGATACTTATCACCCAAAGAAATATTTTAACCACTTTTCAATCAATCAAAGCACAACAACATGAATTATTTTTAATAAAAATAACGAATAAATGAAAAAAATAAAATTAACTATGTGTTATCTTCCATTAAGAACTAATTTTAAATTCCTCTTTAATACTTGGTGATTCCTTAGCTTTCATATAGGGAGATGGAAGCGAAAACCTTCATTTTCCCCTTAATATAGTTTTTACTTTTCTATCCACTGAACAAAAATGGTTGATTCTCTTCTCTAAACATCTCTACCACCCAATTTAATATAACTCTCTAAATGGTTTAGGGTCCATACCACTTGGTCTTGAGTTTATTAGGAAAAATATTTAGAATAAAATTAAAAATAAAACCCTCTTTACAACATTGAGTTCCATATCTTGAATTATAGAATAATGAAAGGACTTTTCTATAACTTTATAAATTTGAGAATTCTTATAAGAGTGTCTTTTAATATCATCCAACTCACTAAAATGTAATAACCTTATCTCACCTATAGACTTAAAATCAAATTTAAGGGCCTTTACTACCTAAAAGGACATTTTATAATACTCTTTAGTTAGATGACATGTTTTACGAAAGATAATCCTAAAAGGATAAATTCCTAAAAGGATATTATAACTAGTATTGTAAGACCTTAAAGTTTAATCAATTGCAACTAAAAAATCCTTCCAAGAGATAGATGATTTCTTATATAGAATTTTTTAAGATCCATGTTTAAAATTTAAGCATGTCCACTACAATGTGGGTGATAGGTTGTTCTAGTTCTATGAGCACACCCATTTTCTCCATTAAATATTTGAACATATAATCTAAAAATGAGTTCCATTATTTGCGATGAATGAATTGAGTACTATAAATCTTGAAAATAAATTTTTTAATGAACCTAAAAACAATGTAGTTAGTTTTTTGTGAAGTTAAAATTTATATACCAATTTAGACACATAGCCCATAACCATAATAATGTAATGATTACCCTTGGAATATTAGAGTGGTCTCATAAAATCTAGGCCCCATAAATCAAAAATTTCAACATCCAGAATCCAATTTTGGGGTAGATTCAAATTCTTACCAATATTTCTCAGCCTTTGATACTTATCACAAATAACTACAAGAATCCAAGAATCATTGAAAAAATATTTCCAATAAAAAAATTATGATGAAATTTTTAGGTATTATATTTACCCCCACTTTTTCCACTCCACAGTGATGAGTAAGAACTCTCAAAAATGGTAAAAATTTCTTCCTCAACAAAACAACTCCATATAATTCCATCAGAACAAATTCTAAAAAGTAAAGGATCATCTCAAAAATAATATTTCAATTTAGAGATAAATTTATTTCTTTGGTTCTATGAAATTTAATTGGGTATAAATCCTACAAAAAGAAAAATGATACAGTCTACAAATTGGGAAGAATACATGACCAAAGCATTAAATGGTACTTTATCAGGAAAAGAAGTATTTAAATTTTTTGGTTTAATATATTGGGTGATGGGAAACCTAGACAATTATTTAACAATAAAATTATCAACACCATTCTTATCCTTGATTTCTAGATCAAACTTAGGTAACTAAATATGTTATCTCCTAATCCTTGGTTTAGATTATTTATTATCCATAATATACTTAAGAACAAAGAGATCTATTAAAATAATATACTTGGAAACTAAAAAAAATATCGAAAATTTTCTAGGTAAAATATAATAGTAATAAATTTTGAGTGTCTCCATGCCATTCTCAATTTTATTTAGTTTTGATAATTAATTCAACCAATCATTTTTTGTTTTCTAATAAATTTGTTTAGTGTTTCAGATTTAGTACATCAAAGTATTAATTTTATATCTAAATAAATACTGATTGGATTATTATAGTGTTTATCCTATTGAAAATATAATAATATTTTATTTATTTCATCTGTTTATCTTGAAATACAATTCAATTGTTTCGATGGTGAAAAAATTCACTAAATCTATTACAATCTATTCATGTGATATTATAGTTTTTAGATTAAATTAAATTCAGAATTATGATGATATCTCAATTTATATTGAATGGATTCATGGGTTAATTATACCATTGTATAGATAAAGAGTTTATATAAACATCATTAGTTCATGTTTAAGTCTGAAAAGGATTTTTTGATACTCTAAATAATCAATGAAGTTTCTGAAGTAGTTTTGCAACTGTACAATAAACAGATTTAAAATCCTATTGTAATTATTTTTATTAAAGTTATAAAGATGAAGAAATTTCTTGAAACCTAGTGTGATGGAATTTCAATAAGTTTATCATGATTTCATCAGTTTACATCAAAGGCTAAAAAAGTGGTTTGGATGGTCAATAATTTATCCGAAGTTCTGGATTTTTCTTTTCAAAGTAGTTTTTCCTTATCATATGAATTTAGTTTTTTAAAGATATCAAGAGATGTAGAAGTCATATTGATTCGAATCTTGAAATATTGGAAATATCTTGAGATATCATAAAAATAAGTATGGTAGGATTAAGGCTTAATATGATGATAAAAGGCTTAAAAATTCAGTGAATTATGAAGTTAAAGTGTTCAAGTTTTATAGAAACACTGTTCATACCATATATTGGTAAGAGTAACATAAGGAATGAACCCTATGTTTGATAAAGGTGCAAATTGATTATCAAACCTACACTGAATAGTGTATATATGGATCAGAAACCCTATGTCCATCGAATGATAAACATAAGTATTATCAACCCTATGTTGGAATATGGAAATGCTGTTCATAACATATGTTTAGAAATATGAATGTATGGTTAATAAATGATACGTTCGGAATTTTATGCTAAAAAGGTAAACGTATGGATTATCATCCCTATTACACTTTGATCCCAATTCTACATGTATATGAAAGTATGGTTAAGGAACCATATGTTGGCTAGAACCCTATGCTATACAACTAAACCATACACTATATAGTTGAACCCTACGTTTTTTGTTTTTTTGTTACATGAATGAACCCTATGTTTGACTTTTCAATGACACTGTTTTAAATCAATGATATTTTGTGTGATTTCAACCAAAATATTCTTAGTATTAAAGATCATTATAATGCTATTTGATGACTGATTCAATGGATGAAATGAAAAATATTAAATCATTCTAATTTATAAGGGATGTTATGAATCTCTTTGAATGATTTGATTTCAAATATTCATGATTAATTGTGCTTATAGGTTTGAGGAACTATTTTTTGAAGAACCTAGACCACCCTGAGGGGGTGGGTGAATCGAGGTGTCATTTTTTTTCTATTCTTTAAGGGATCTTGTTCCCATGTTGGTAGGAACTTTTTTAATCCTGTATGATGGATATGTACAGTAATTAAAACATTTACATGCAGAAGGACATCATAACAATTTTTACTAGGTTCACCACTATAGGCTACGTCCAAGGAGCATACACCGAAAGGTTTCTGGCCATACATAATTTTACTAATTTTCACTAGTTGTGGATTACATAGGTTTGGGCTAGTCACTCTATCCCAGGAACAATGACTAAAGGTTTAGGGATAGATCACTGCTTCCCTCAATTCACTTCTACTAACTCCCCCTGGCTCACTGTCTTGGGTGAAGTCTCACTCATTTTATCAACATGAAGGTCGATTCAATAGATTGGCATGGATTTATTTGTCCTTGTTTAGAAAGAAACACTTCTTGTATCGAAGTATTTAATTGATTCTCTTTTATATTAAGTTTTCTCATTTAGTGAAAATATTGAATTCACTAAAACTTCTTCTTTTTGTTAGAATAAAAAACTCATATTATGATGTTTTTGTTTTCGTGAACTGTCCCTGATTCTGTCGACTGTCTCCGATCTGTGTACCACACTTATTCTGCATACTGTGCCTATTCTGAATAAGATGCATGTTTCGCGTACCGCACCTGTTCTACGTACCTCCCTGCTCCATGTACTACCCCTAATCTGTGTACTACACATTATCCATGTACCACGCCTGCTCCACGTACCGTTCCTGCTCTGCGTACTGCGCCTGCTCCGTGTACCGTGCCTACTTTGCCAACTTTGCTAGCTCTGCATACGGCACCTGCACCCATTACTACATCTACTCAGCATATCATGCCTTTTATGCCCATCGTGTCCATGTACTTCCTCCATGCACTGCCTCTGTATACCTCCTTCTTGAAGCGTCTTCGCGTACCACCTTCACCTACCGCCCCTGCGTATCGCCTTCATGTACCACCTGTGCATATAACCTTCACATACCACCTACACATACCGCCTTCATGTACCACCTCATCATAACACAGACTTGTTCTTCAAATTCAGAAAATTATTTTTTATCCCACATACTACTTTTTATTACGCAAAAAACACTTCTGTGGACTACTCTTTCAAATCTCATGAACCATTTTTTCTTTCTCATACCACTTCGTACTATACAGAATCTCTCATGCATACCACTTTCTAACTTAGTCATGTTCTTCCATAATGATGATATTGTCTTCTCAAATTGGTTATATATTAATGATTGGATTAGCACTCCTTATATAGGAAAATAACTCCACAAATTTCTATAATCTGTTTTACCCAAATTTTCAATGTGGTAAAAACATCACCGCATACTGAACTCCATCCACATACTGTAAGGCTCCACTTCATACTACAACCCTTTGGTGATATGAGAACCTTCACTGCATACCGTGTGTTTGTCAGTTCACGTATTGTATCTCTCCGGACAATGACGATCCATTCCGCATACTGCAAATCCTTCCGCAACAAACCATTTTTGGTACCATGATACATTCCATTAACCACTCTAAAAACCATTATCCCTTCACTGCATACTGTCATTGCGAACCATTTTTGGTTCTGGGTACCGCTCCACATACCATTTCCGCTGCAAGGTACGCAACAAAAAACCATTCCCAAAACATGGTACACGATCCATGTTCTGAGATACACAGTTTTCTTCCTTTCTCTATTTCCTTTTCTATTCTTCATCTTGTTCACTTCTATGAAGAAATCCTTCCCTTTCCAAAAATAAAATCCCGATTTAGAGGTTGAAAAATTTGGAAAACATTGGAAAATGGTACCACCATAAATATTTTATTTGAGAAGAACAACTATGATTCTTCACTGTCATATAGATTCTTCAACAATCATCAGATTTCATCACAAACTCCTTCTGTCCTGATATATACTCTTTCAATGATCAATTTCAGCATCATCATAATTATAACTCTCAATAACTTTGGAGTTATTTATTATCTCCTTCTTTATTTTGATCTTCATAGAAAATTGTTGACAACAAATACAAATTTATATACAAAGTGATCCCAAAAATCTCCCCCTTTGTATTTTGTTTTCAATACCGTAAAGTCCTCCTCAAATGAATGTGTCAATATCAAAATGAGAATATTGTCTATCCCCTTTTTCTTTTTCTGTATCTCTCACCTTTTGTACTTTAATTTCATGTTCTATCCCCCTTATTGACAAGAAATACAACGTTCATGGGAAAAGGGTATCAGTCATTTCTTAAGAAATGTGCCTTCAATCATTTCACTGTATGTCTACTTGAGTAATGCACAGTTTAATAAATAAGAGGATGTGATTTAGACAACAAGGTTGTCCATTATTCACTGATCATGATACCTCATGAGATGAGAACTCATATAACTTGTCTTCAAGGGTTTCCCACATCCATTTCAGGCTAAAGAAATTGAATTTTATAGGGAATAATCAACCTACAACTCTTTCACTCACTTCAAAAAACAAATCAAAAACATTCAAGTACAATTGGAAGGATAAGTGGCCTTAGGAAACATCCATTATTCTTATGTAACTGATTAATTTAGTTACTCCCCATTTGTAAAATTATATTCATTCTGAGTAACCAAGTATGAGAGATTGAGAAATGACATAATTTTTCCAACGAAATGTTCTTCAATCAATTTCCAGAGTAATTTAATTTAATACCAACTGAAATTAATACTGATTGATAAAATAATTCTAGAAGCTTCTTAATTTATCTCCCCCTCAACGGAAACACTCATAAGCATCTTCATCAAGGGAGATACTTCATCATTTTAATCTTTTAATATCAATTGAATAATATTCCAATGATATATACTTATTTATATTAGCTATCAAGAGTTGATAGCATTCAAAACTTCTGTTGTTCTCCCCTTGAGAGCATGCCTCGCCTTCAATTCCCTATATTATCAGCACAAAAACAATACAAAAATGATTATGAAAATAAGGTGGTTCCTTCTTTATTCTTTATTGTGAGAAGGATAATTGGGATGATTTTATCAACCAAGATGATCCATTTTCTATAGTCTTCATACTCACACATCCGAACGTCTTTTTTTATCTGTGCTGATGTGGCATGAATATATTCAAATTCTTTTCTGCTTATTACTCTAGTATTAATGTAAGACAACTTTTTACAATGTGACCATATTTTATACACCTCTCATAGAGAACTTATTTAACATGCGTGTTTCCTATGGTTTGAACTCTCTCATGCACTTTATCTTCATCACGTGAAAGTTTTCTTTTTTCCTTCAGCACTAGCCTTGGCCTTTTCATTTTCAAGTTTCCTCATTCTTTCCAAATCTTTTGGCCATATGGACAACATGTCATTTGGAACTATTGTAGTAGGTTTGGATCTTCCACACAGGTTCATCCAAGTGTCATCCTTCTTAGTTTCTCTTTTGGATTAAATTCCCTTCAATTTCATAGATTTAAAATCTAGGGTCTTCTTAGAAAACCTACTTGAGATCTTCTTGGGGAAATGTTTGTTCACAATATTCTTTTGATGTCTTCCCAAGGTAGCTTCTTCATACTTAGCTGGCATCAGAGGTCTTCTTTTATTAGCAACAAAGAATTCATGTTGAGATGGGCATGTACCTACCTTGTGACCACTAACTCCAATGGCCCGAAGGCCTTCATTTTTTATTGATTTTGATAATACACCTTTCAAGGGATGAGGTGGAACCCTACAATGCCCATAGGCGAATGATTACTTGCCTGTAGGCCATAGAGGAATTAATTTCCCGTAGGCACAAACATTACATGCAACCCAGACTAACAACTTTGGAACTGCTCCTCCCGAGCATCTTCATCGTGAAATCAGCTCCCCACATTCGCATGACTGTTCGGCTAGGCATTCCCGTGCATGCACAGGCTTTTCCTGATAGTAGGTGCCATACCCTATCATTCTTGCAAATCGTTTAGCTTCTTCTGTGGTGAAAGATCCTTTGCTCATCCTTCTTCTAGAGCTTGTTCCTTGTAGTTTTTGTCTGGTTTGCATCTGCAGGTGGCCCGAAGGCCTTGAGATGGCCTGAAGGCCCAAATGACCTGAAGGCCTGGGTACTCGAAGGCCTATGAAGGACTCAAGGACCAAATCTGAGGCCCTAAGGCCCAAACAGGGGCATATTCCCGGCTGCTACAGTGCCAAACAGTGCCTGCTACAGTACTGCACAGTTCCTGCTACAATACCTACTAAAGTACCTACTACAGTAACCCGGAAATTCTTCCTCCGCCTGGATTTGATCCCTGGTCGCTTGGATGCACCAACAAAGACCTTTCCAACCGGGCTAAGTCTCATGTGCTTGTGACCACTAACATTGTATACATAACTTATGTTATCAAGAATTCCAAATATGTTTGCAGTAAAAATATTCTTCTGTACCTGCGGATGTTTATTCTTCTTCTATGAATTTCTTCCCTTTGATATAGGATTTCTCAGTGCTTTTTCATTAAATGGATTGTACCAACAATCTAGTGCATAATGCCCAAATCTGTTTCAGCACCAACATTGACCCACAAATATTGTATTCTTAATATCTCCTATATAAGGTTGTTGGGACTTCTTCTTAATATGTTGTGCTCTATCTGGGGAGCCATCTTTTATATTCTTCTTCCTATCCACCCTAACCATGGTGTTAGGTCTCTTCTCCTCACCTTTCTTCATCCATACTTGTTTATAATTTTTCTTCTAACCTAAATTTTTTGTAGAAACATATTTAGAAAAATTGGACAAGTTGGTATGGATGGTACCTTCACTTTATTTGATGATTGTGATAGATAAATGAGTGAATTCATGATAATATTATCACATGTTGGAGGTCTTTTGATAGTACAATATTCTAGTGAGCATTGAGTACTAACATCAACTGTTTCATTATTTTGTGAAGTCTCAATACGTTTCTTCTCAATATTGGTCAACTGAGCATCCAATTCTAGACATTTACTATTGAGAATGACATTATGATCTTCAATCATATTCATCTTATCTTCACAAGACTTATTCATTATAACAACTTCTTCCTCATGCAACATCATTTTATTCTGAATCAAAGATTCATTCTCCTTAATCTTCTTGGATATCCCTTCCAATTATAGACCCTAGACATTAGTGTAGTTTTTTAGTTTCCCTTAAAGAAATTGGATATTTTATTTAAGATCCTTTATAACAATATCTTCCTCTTCAACATCTATGATCCATTTTGATGTATTTATTTCATTTTTCCTCTTTGGTTATTCAAAGGATTCAATCTGTATGGAGAGATTATAACATTATGATATTTTCTTTACTAAGACCTTTTCCATACTATCGGCTTCTCTTTCGAGTAGAGTGATCTCAAACTACATGCATTGAAATATTATACAAACCGTAACAACTATATCTTATGGAATATCATGAATATAGGTTCTTAATTTCTCCAGATCACTTGAAATCTCATGTGAGGTAAAAATTTGGTCACCATCACTACTTGTGTTGGAATCCATATATTTGGTGGAAACCTGAGCCACCTACTCTTTACTTTCCAAGCCTGATATTTCTTCATTATGGGAAAGTCATGGAGAAATGGAAACATAATTTTCTTTAGAAATGATGGACTTATTCAATTGTCTCTTCTATTTATTTTTACTATTTTTCATGGTCTTTCTGGATATAGGCTTCTACTCAAGAATAATAGAATCTTTATCAACACTGCACTTCATTGTTGACTTAGGAAAGAAAAAATAAAATCCTCTTCTAAATATAATTGTTTTAGAGTATCCAACATACATGAATCTTATACATCTAATACTAATTGAATGACCCTAGACCACATTGAGGGGGGGGGGGGTGAATCAGGGTGTCAACTTTTTCTCTTATTTACTGGATCTTGATTCAATGATGGTAGGAACTTGTTTAAGCTTATATGATGGATATGTGCGATAATTAAAACATTTACATGCAGAAGGACAACACAACAATTTTTACATGGTTTATCACTAAGGGATACATATAAGGAGCATACACCGAAAGGTTGCCAGTCGTACCTAATTCCACTAATTTAAATTAGTTGTGGATTGCAAAGGTTCTAGAACAATCACTCTGTCCCAGGAACACTACCTAAAGGTTCATGGATAGCTCATTACTTCACTCAAATCACTTCCACTGACTCCCCCTAGCTCACTACCTTGGGTGAAGTATCACTCATTTTATAGACTTGAAGGTCATTTCAACATATTTGCATAGAAGTATTTGTCTCTATTTCACATAATACACTGATTGCATTGAAGTCCCAAATTGATTATCTTTTATATTCAATTTTCTACTTTTGTGAAAATAATTAATTCACTAAAACAACTTATTCTTTTCATTATAATCAAAAACTCCCTTTATGATGTTTTCATTTCCATGAACTATCCCTAATTCTGTTGACTGTATCTGATCTTCTATCATGCATGTTCTACGTGCCGCACATGTTCTGCATACTACACATAGTCTGCGTACTGTGCCTGTTCTGCGTACTGCGCCAGCTCTGCATACTACCCCTGATCTGAATAGCGCGCCTACTCCGCATACCAATCCTGCTCTACTAAATTCACCTTCTCTGCGTATGATATCAGCTTCGTGAACTGCACCTTCTCTACGAACTGTGCCTACTCCGTTCACTGTGTCTGCATACTTCCCCCGTGCACCACCTTTCCAAACCACCTTCACATACCACCATCACATACCTCCCCTGTGTATAACCTTCACGTACGGACTTCACATACTACCTTCACGTACCACCTCATCCAACTATGGACTTCTTATTCAAATTCTTCTAATTATTTCATCTCTTACATACCACTTTTTCTTACGTAAAAACTCTTCCTCGGACTACTCCTTCCAATCATGTGAACCATTTTTTCTTTTGCATACCGCTTCATCCTACAAAGAATCTCTCCTACATACCAATTTCAGACATAGCCGAGTTCTTACAAAATGGTAATATTTTCTTATCGAATTCTTTCTCTCTTAATTATGGGATTTTCACTCCTTATATTGGAAGATAAATCGACAAATTTTGCTAATCCTTTTTACTGAAATTTCAATCTAAGAAAAACTTCACCGAATACTGAACTCCATCCATGTACTGTAAGCCCCCACCATGTACTGCAACCCTTTGGAGAACTACAAACCTTTACTGTGTACCGTGTATTTATCACTCCACGTACTGCATCTCTTCTGCCAATGACAAGACATTCCGCGTACCACAACTCATTCTACGACAAACCATTTTCGGTACCACAAACCATTATGAAAACCACTCCTCGAACCATTATTCCTTCACCACATACCATCCTATGAACCATTTTTAGAAGCATTCTGTGTATTGCACACCTTCACCGCATACTGTTGCTGCGAACCATTTTCGGTTTTGTGCACCGCTCCACGTACCGTTTCTGCTTCAATGTACGTGGACACAAACCATTCCAGGAACATGGTTTGTGATACATGATCTGAGGTACACAATTTTCTTCATTTTACAATTTCCTTTGACATTCCGCATCTTGTCCACTCCTATGAAGAAATCCTTCCATTTCCAAAAATAAAATCCTGATTTAGAGGTCCAAAAATTTCGAAAACTATGGAAAATTGCACCACCATAAATATCTACTTCGACAAGAACACCCATGATTCATCATTGTCATCTATATTATTCAACGATCAAAATATTTCAACACAAACTCCTTCCACCCTGATATATACTCTTTGAATGATCAGTTTCATCCTCGTCAGAATTATAACTCTCAATAACTTTGGAGTTATTCATCATCTCCTTCTTTATTTTGATCTTTTTTTGAAAATTATTGACAACAAATAAAACCTTATACAGAAATTGGTCCCAAAAATCTCCCCCTTTGTATTTTTTTGTCAATACAGTAAAGTCATCCTCAAATGAATGTGTCAATATCAAAAGGAGAATTTTCTCTCTCCCTTTTTTCTTTTTCATTATCTCTCACTTTTCGAACTTTCATTTCACTTTATCTCCCCCTTATTGACAAGAAATACAACGTTCATGGGAAAAGGGTATCAATCCTTTATTAATCAATGCACCATCAATCATTTCACTCTAATCTACTTGATCAATACTCGATGTAGAAAATAAGAGGATTTTATTTAAACAATAGGGATGTCCATTATTCACTGATCATGATATCTCATGAGACGAGAACTCATGTACTTTGTCTTCAAGGGTTTTCCACTTTCATTTTAGGATAAATAATTTGAATGTGATAGGGAATAATCAACCCAAAACTTATGAACTCACTTAAAAAAACAAATCAAAAACATTCAAGTGCAATTGGCAGGATAAGTGGCCTTAGGAAACTTTCATTCTTCTTGTGTCACTAATTAATTTAGTTAGTCGCCATTTATAATATTATCTTCATTATGAGTAACCAGGGATGAGAGATTGATAAATGACATACCTTTTCCAATGAAATGTTCTTCAAGAAATTTCAAGAGTAATTGAATTTAATACCAACTGAAGTTGATACTTATTGAAATAATAATTTTTGAAGCTTTCTCATTTGTCTCCCCCTCAACAGAAACACTCCTCATCATCTTCATAAAGGGTGATCCTTCATCATTTTAATCTTTGAATATAAATTTAACAATGTTCCAAGTATGGAAACTTCATCAGATTAGATATCAAGAGTTAATAACATTTAAAACTTCTTAGGTTCTCCCCTTTAGAGCATGCTTCACCTTCAATTCCCTATATTATGAGCAAATATAAAATACAAAAATGATTAATGGAATAAGGTGGTTCCCACTTTCTTCATTAATGTGAGTAGGATGGCTGAGATGGTTTTGTCAACCAAGATGATGTATTTTCTCTAGTCTTCATGCTCGAACATCTGAACATCTTTTATGACCTGTGATGATATGTTATGGATCTCTTCACATTCCTTTATACTTCTTACTCTAGTATTAAGTTTAGAAAACCTTTTTCTATGTGACCATATTTTATAAATATCTCACATAGAACATCTTTAACACGTGTTTTTCCTTTGGTTTCACTCTCTCATGTAATTTATCTTCCTCACATGAAAATTTTCCTTTTCCTTCAGTATCAGCCTTGGCCTTTTCGTCATCAACTTTCCTCATTCTTTCCAAATATTCTAGCTAGATGACCAAAATGTCATTTGGAATTGTTGTAGTAGGTTTGAATCTTCCACATAGGTTCATCTGAGTGTCATCCCTCTTAGTTACTCTTTTTGATGAATTTACCTTCAATTTCATGGATCTAAAATTTTAGGTCTTCTCAGCCAACCTACTTGAGATCTTCTTGGGGAAATGTGTGTTGACAATATTCTTCTGGTTGCTTCCCTAGGTAGGTGTTTCATACTTATCCCGCATCAGAAGCCTTTTTTTCTTATCAACGAAGAATTCACGTTGAGATGGGAATGTACCTACCTTGTGACCACTTCCATTGCATACATCATAGATGTTATCAAGAATTACAAATATGTTTGTGGTAAATAGATTCTTCTGGACCTACAGATGTTTCTTCTTCTTCTCTGGCTTTCTTCCCTTTGATATAGACT
This sequence comes from Viscum album, assembly GCA_963277665.1. NCBI lineage: Eukaryota > Viridiplantae > Streptophyta > Magnoliopsida > Santalales > Viscaceae > Viscum > Viscum album. Next base: position 1,343,174,104 of record OY728148.1, on the reverse strand, counting down.
TTCTATATGCTTTTTAATTAAAGGGATTATACCAAAAATCTAGTTCACAATGACCAAATCTGTTGCAGCACCAATATTGACCCAAAAATCTTGTCTTCTTGATATATACTATATAAGGTTGTTGGGAATTCTTATTAATTTGTTGTGCTCTATCAAGGGAATCATCTTCAATATTCATCTTCCTATCCACCCTAGACATTGGGGTAGGTTTATTCACATCACCTTTCTTCATCCATACTTGTTTAGAATTTGTCTTCCAACCTTCACTTTTTTGTAGAAACATATTTAGAAACAATAGTACAAGTTGGCATGGATGGTACCTTCACTTTTTCAGTTGATTGTGAGAGATAAATGAGTGGATTTATTATCTTCTTATCACATGTTTGAGGTCTTTTGACAGTAGAATATTCCAGTGAGCATTGATTACCAACAACAACTGTTTCATTCTTTTGTGAAGTCTCAATATGTTTTTTCTCAAGATTGGTCAACTGAGCATCTAATTACATACATTTACTATTGAGAACGACCTTCTGATCTTCAATCATAGTCATATTCTCTTTATAATACTTCTTCATTATAACAACTTCTTCTTCATGAAACATCATTTTATTTTGAATCAAAGAGTCATGCTCCTTGATCTTCTTGGATATCTCTTCCAATTGTAGACCATTGACATCAGTGCAATTTTCAGTTTCCCTTAAAGCGCTTGGATATTTCCTTCAAGATTCTTTCTAACTCTTACTTCCTATTCAACATCTTTGAGCCATTTTGAGGTATTTATTTCATTTTTCCTCCTTGTTTCTTTAATTGATTCAATCTGTATAGAGAGATTATAACATTATGATATTATCTTTACTAAGAACTTTTCTGTATTGTTAGCTTCTCTTTTTTGTCGAGTGATCTCAAATTGCATACATTGAAATAGTCTACAAACTGAAACAACTCTTTCTTTAGAAATATCATGCAGATAGGTTCTTAATTTCTCCTGATCACTTGCAAGATCATATGAGGTAAAAAATTGATTAACACAACCACTTGTGATTAAATCCATATGTTTGGGGGAAACCTAAGCCACCTGCTCTTTACTTTCCAAGCCTGATATTTCTTTATTATTGGAAAGGCATGGAGAACTAGAAACATCAAATTCTTTAGAAATGAGGGGCTTCTTCAATTATCTCTTATCTTTATTTTTACTATTTGTCATGGTCTTGATGGATATAAGCTTATACTCTAGAATAACTGAATCTTCATCAAAACTTCACTTAATTGTTGACATAGGAAAGAAAAACTCAAATCATCTTCTGAATACAATTACTGTCGAGTATCCAACATACATGAACCTTTTCCCTATGATAATAATTAAAGGAACCTAGAACACCCTTATGGGGGGGGGGGTGAATTCAGGTGTCAATTTTTTCTCTTCATTATTGGATATTGTTCCCATGTTGGTGGGAACTTGTTTAAATATATATGATGGATATGTGCAGTAATTAAAACATTTACATGCAGAAGTACAACAAAATAATTTTTATTTGGTTCACCACTAAGGGATAAGTCCAAAGAGCATACGTTGATAGGTTTCCGATTGTAATTTATTCCACTAATTTTAACTTGTTTTGGATTTCAAATATTCAGTCAGAGTCACTCTATCCCAGGAACACTACCTAAAGGTTCAGGGATAGCTCACTGCTTCCCTTATATCACTTCTTCTATCTCCCCCCGGCTCACTGCCTTGGGTGAAGTCTCACTCAATTTATCGACTTGAAGGTAGATTCAACAGATTGGCATGGCAGTATTTGTCTCAGTTTAACATGATACACTGCTTGAATCGAAGTCCCAAATTGATTTTTTTTTATATATAGTTTTATCCTTTAGTGAAAATACTGAATTCACTAAAACTGTAGCACCCCAAACATTTTATGGTATGTTTCCATTAAATACATTCTATTCATCACTGTGTTCCTTTGAAGTAACACTATGTTATTTAAGAGATAGTAAAAACCTAGGAATTAAATATAAATTTTCCACTTCTATGGTTGAACCATGTCATAATATATGTGTTTTATCTTGATTAAAATTCTGGAATATTTATGTGTTCTTAATATAGAATAATAATACAAAACAAGTTTATTGAGCACAAAACTGCCAATCCAAATTCAAGTGTTTTTTAACTCATCGAATGAGTCATCCTCATGGTATATAACCAGAATCACTATAAGATCATTTATGTCTCTTTAATTTCCCTAATAATCTATATTAACAATTCTGGATGTTTAAGCATATTTCAAACCAACTTCCATTTATGAATACAAGTAAACAAAACATGAAACCAAGTAAGAAAATGCTTCCAAAACAATAAAATTTAATCTCTTAAATCCAACAAAAGGCCATTAATGAACTTAATAATGTTATACCATATCAATTACACGTAAAATTGGTTCTGGATTTATGAATTAATAATCCTAATTTGTTTATTCATGTCTTAATAAAAAGTCAAGAACACCTTCAAGCAAAAGGTAAGGGGTTTCTCATCTCACTTTCATTTCTGTGAGATTTTAATTCTTCGCCACTTATTTCTTGTATGTGGTATATGTGTACTAACATTTGATATATAATAACATGATTCTTTTTATATTCATGTTATTCAATTATTCACTTGATGTTCATTATGTTCTGGTCATATGATTCGACTAATTACATTGTGGTAAGGGACTATGTCTCAACTACCTTTTTTTGAGACTAACTTTTTATTGTGCACGTAATAATCCTTATTGTGGTGTACCTACTGCCCATTTGATATCACTTTTCATTTGAAATTCTATTTATATTAAATATCCATAATCTCATTCCATGGATATGTTTGTTGTCTAAACCGTATACTATCCTACATAGGATGTTTATTTGGAAAGTTATTTTAATTATGGAAATATTGATGAATCTGCAAACTCTACTCTATACGGATATTGAAAAGGATTATTTATCTTGTAATGAATAAATGTATAAAGAATTATTTGTACATGTAGTGGTGGGTGGGGCCTTCTATAGACACTCGATGCATCGGTAGGTCTCATGAGACAAAACAGTTTGGCGACAGACCCTTCGAGTTTATTTCCAAAAATCAGACGGGTTACTACCCAAAAAACTAAACCATTTCAATGGTATTATGGTTTCATGTGCCAGATACATGACATCCAATTAATAAGCATTCTATTTATTCATTATCAATTACTATTGTTATCCATGAGGTTTTCACTATGACAAAATCTATGGATGCAAATTCATTTTTAGTTTATTAATGGCATTTGTTATTCATTTATTCACTATGCCATATTGATTATGTCAGCTTTATTATGATTCAGTTATTATTGTACTCATGCTTCTACTTTTGTAACCCTTAATGAGAATTTGAGCTTACCCCTTTCAATGTTTACTTTCAACAGGTGATGAATAGAAGGTATTTTATTGAGTTCGTGTGGTTGTAGTTTTTAGTTTTGTTATGTATTGTATCTTGTAACATTTTTCAATGTAATTTGTGTTACATATATGTATCTAGTTTCTTCAAGACTACAAAACTGATCATTACTTTGGGATTTTCATTCCTTCTAACCATGCCAATATCACAAGTAATGCACTAGCTTCAACCTAGTGGAGTCGGGGTGTTACAATTGGTATCAGAGGAAGTTTAGTAGAAAACTTGGAAACTAGAATAGGAAATGTATAGTAGGGAACAAAGTCCTAAGGTAGTATCTGAGAATTAACATACAAGAACGTCGTGGTATTTTGGTAAGGAATTGATTATGTGTATATTTTAAGCAATACATCACTGTCTGGATACGAGCAGGTAGAGGCAGCTCTGGCACATATGTATCTAGGGGTAAAACCCGAAAACACCGCTTTGAGCTAGACTCGAACAGGAACTGGTGCACGACAATGGGCCTTGATGCACTCTTAGTTACGACACTCCCAGGGGTTATGCTTAAGATAATTCATCTTTTCTTTACAAGCCATTATGAAGGAGTTAATGTAAATTTTTCATTAGAGGAACCATGTTTATAAGATTAACTATGCATAGAATTTTAATCTATGTTGAGTTCTTTTCTATTTGAGATTCATAAACTAATCTAGTGTATCCCATTATTTAGAAATGGAATATAATGGAAGAAGGGGAATCAATACTCATGGGCAAGGTAGGGATCTCCCTACTGAGGAAGTCAACACAGTCAACATTGGAGCAGATCAGATCATGACCATATTGGGACAACATACTCAAGTTGTAACGAATAACCATTCGAAACCTTTGTTGGATCATTTCACATGGTAGAATCCCCCATATTTCAGTGGGACTACTAGTCCAGTGGTTGCTGAGAAATGGATCAAGTCCCTTGAAAAGATATTCATGGCGTTAAGATGCAATGAAAATGAAAAGGTAGTACTGGAAGTACATTGTCTTAAGGGCGATGCTGATCAATGGTGGTCCTTGATTCAAAATACCACGGAGGAAGAAGAGATAGAGGATATAAAATGGAGGAATTTTAAGGAAATATTCTACGAAAAATATTTCCCTTGTGAGCAATGAACTTAAATGAAGAGGAAATTCCTTGGCTTGAAACAAAGGGAAGAAGATAGTGTTGCAGAGTATGAGGCTACCTTCACAAGGCTAGCCAGGTTTGCCGTGGATTACGTTTGTGACTCAACGGACAAGATTGATCAGTTTTTGAAGGTCTTAAGTAAAGTCTTTGAAGGGTACTGGCTTCTCAATCATTTTCATCATATGATGAAATTGTATCAAGTGCCATCAAAACAGATAAGGAATTTTCTAGATCAAATATTTTTAAAGGAAACCAAGATAAGAAGCAGCATTCTGAAAACAAAGTAAAAGGAGAAGCACCAAAGAAGAGTAAGGGAATTAATAATTTACCATTATGCGAGAACTGTGGAAAGAATCATCTCGGGAAATGATTGAAAGGTAAGGGAGTCTGCTATAACTGCGGAGAAAAGGGTCATCGATCTGATTAATGCAAGGGGAAGAAGCAATTCAATGATGTTCAATGCTAAAATTGTAGAGATATGAGACACTATGCAAATGAGTTTCCTAAGCACCAAGGAAACATGCCTCAGAAAAATCCAAGAGAGAAAGGGAGAGCCTATGAGATTACAACTGTGGAGGTTGAAGTTCCTAGTGACGTGGTGGTAGGTACTTTAATTGTTTCCTCAAACTTAGCCAACAATTTATTTGATTATGGATCATCACATTAATTTATATCCTCTCAGTTTTACAAGAAAATTAGATATGTGTAATTTGATTTAAGAAGGGAGTTGTTAGTCAAAACTCCCATGGGATGTATCATTGCAACGAAGGCATGTTGACTAGTCCCCCTCCAAACACTAAAACGTGATTTAGTTGCTAGCCATATCATCATACCCATGACTGAATTTTATATAATTCTTGGTATGTATTGGCTATAAAATTATGATGCAGGGATTTATTGCAAGAAAAAGGAAGTTACAATTTTTTGAAATGGTCTAGAATCCCTTGTCTTTAGGGCAGAAACTTCCCCACCTGATTCCTATCTAGAACCACCCCCAGTAGCTCTACTAAATGTAATACTTGGAGAGGAAGATAAACCAATATCTATGGGAGAGGAAAGAAATCTTCAAATTGAAGATGTGCACATAGTGAAAGAGTACATTGATGTATTTCCAAAGGATTTACCTGGACATCCTCCAGAGTGGGAAGTTGAGTTCTCTATTGATTTAATTCCTAATTCAATACCTATATCAAAGACCCCATATAGAATGGCCACTGTGGAGTTAGTGGAGCTGAATAAACAACTAGAAGAGTTGAGTGACAAAGGATTTATTCGACCCAGTGTTTCTCCATGGGGAGCCCCGGTCTTGTTTGTAAAGAAGAAAGATGGATCCATGAGGCTTTGCATTGATTACTGGGAAATCAATGCTATTACAATAGAGAATAAGTATCCTCTTACCCGGATTGATGATTTATTTGACTAACTTCCTGGAGCTCAATACTTTTCAAATATTGACCTTTGATACAGATATCATCAACTACGTGTGAGGAAGGAAGATATTCCGAAGAAAGCATTTCGAACAAGGTATGGGCAATATGATTTTACAGTGATTCCTTTTGGACTGACAAATGAACCCTCTGTTTTCATGGATTTAATGAATATAGTTTTCAAGGAATATCTTGATAACTTTTTTGTGGTATTCATCGATGATATCCTGGTATACTCAAAAATCTATGAAGACCATGAGGATCATTTTGAGAACTATTCTGAAAACTATGAGAAGAAATCAATTTTATGGTAAGTTTAGAAAGTGCGAATTCTGGATTCAATCAGTTTATTTTCTGGGCCATATTGTCTTTAAGGATGGAATCCTAGTTGATCCTGTGAAGATAGAGGCAATCCAAGATTGGCCCATGCCAACAACTGTAACTAAGGTACGCAGTTTTATTGGATTAGCAGGTTATTATCGACGTTTCGTTCAGAATTTTGCTCACCTGGCTAATACTCTAACCAAGCTCACACGTAAAGGGGTTAAATTTGTTTGGAAAAAATATTTTGAAGAATGTTTCGATGAAATTAATTGAATATTATTCAATGATCCTATATTTACTCTACCATTGGGGAATGATGGGTTTGTTATTTATATTGATGCTTCAAAGAAAGGACTTGGTTGTGTCCTTATGCAAAATGATAGGGTTATTTCTTATGCATCACGACAGCTAAAAGTTCATGAGAAAAACTATCCTACTCATGATCTTGAGTTAGTGGCTGTAATCTTTTCTTTGAAGATATAGAGAAATTATCTCTATGGTGAAAAATTTGAGATTTATATTGATCACAAGAGTTTGAAGTATATTTTTTTCACAAAAAGAACTCAACATGAGGCAAAGGAGATGGCTTGAACTACTCAAGGATTATGATTGCATGATACACTACCACCTAGGGAAGGAAAAAAAGGTGGCAGATGCTTTGAGCAGAAAGGATCATGGATTTTTGAACAAGATGCGAGTTAAAAGGGATCCTATTTTCATGGATCTAGTAAAGATGTATATGGTAATAACCATGGAAGGTGAAATATCAATTCTTTTTCAAATGGTTTCCAAACCATCTTTACTAGAAAGGAAAAAAAGTTCTCAAGATAATGATGAAGAGTTTCAAAAGAATATTAAATATGTTAATGATGGGAGATTGAGTGACTTCATATATGAAGATGGAATTTTGAAATTTGGGAAGAGAATTTGTGTTCCCAATATACGAAATCTAAAAAGTTAATTGTTGGATGATTCTAATAGTTCCAATTTCTCTATACACCCTGGTACCACTAAGATGTATAGAGATTTGAAGGAACATTTTTGGCGGGACAACATGAAGAGGGAGATTGCTGATTTTGTGTCAAGATGTATGGTTTGTCAACAAGTGAAAGCTGGAAGGGAACATCCTGAAGGAGTATTGCAACCTCTTCCCATAACTGAGTGGAAATTGGATAATATCACGATGGACTTTTTCATGGGACTACTGAGGAAACCTAGAAGGAATGATGCAATATGGGTAATTTTTGACCGTCTCACTAAAACAACACATTTCCTTCTAATAAGAGAGGATTTACCACTTGATCGCCCAACGAGACATTATATTAATGAAGTTGTGAGACTTCATGATGCACCTCTATCAATTTTCTCTGATCCAGATCCCCGGTTTACATCAAAATTATAGAAAAGTCTCCTGAAGGCTTTGAATACTGAGCTTCATATGAGTACCACATATCACCCCCAAACCGACGGAAAATCTGAAAGGACTATTCAAACCCTAGAAGATATGATGAGGTCATGTTCTCTTTACTTGCAAGGTTTGTGGGATCAATATTTTCCTTTGGTGGAATTTTGATACAACAATAGTTTCCATTCTAGTATTCAAATGTCTCCATATGAAGCATTATATAGAAAGAGATGTCGAACTCCAACTTGTTGAGATGAAGTTGGTGAGAGGAAACTTATAGGCCTAGAACATATTGAAGAGACCACGGCAAAGGTGAAGAAAATACAAACCCATATTAAAGTATCCCAAAGTAGGAAGAAGAGTTATGATGACAACCGGAGAAAGGACTTGGAATTTCAAGTGGGAGACAATGTATTTTTGAAAGTATCTCCATGGAATTGAATCTTAAGGTCCAGTAAGAAAGGGAAACTAAGCCCCAGGTACATAGGACCATTTGAAATTTTGGGAAGAATCAGAGCTATAGATTACTGTTTAGCGATGCTGCCAAATCTCTCTAGAGTTCATGATGTGTTCCACGTATCGTTGTTAAAGAATTACATGCCATACCCAACACATGTACTAACATATGAAGAAATCGGACTGGAACATGATTTATCATACTGTGAAAATCATATCAGGATTATTGACACAAGGGAGAAGGTATTGAGAAATCAAACAACTCATCTAGTAAAGGTTCTTTGGAGAAATCAGAATATGGAAGAAGCAACATGGGAACCAGAGGATTTCATGAAGAAGAACCACCCACATCTTTTTAGTGGTCTTTATTCATAAAATTTCAAGGACGAAATTTCTGAAGGTGGGAATAATGTAGCACCCCAAACATTTTATGGTATGTTTCCATTAAATACATTCTATTCATCACTGTGTTCTTTTGAAACAACACTATGTTATTTAGGAGATAGTCAAAACCTATCCATTAAATATAAAATTTCCACTTCTATGTTTTGAATTTAGAAAAATGGTCATCTAGAGTTGTGATCAGTAAGTCATTTGGAGTCTGATAGAACAAACTTGATTTTTGGTGAATAGTATCATACCCTTATGAATAGTAATATAAATAGTAAATATTGTTATTATTTTATTTTCTTAAGGAAATATTATAATGGGATCTTAATTAATTTTTCAATGTCACATCAAACTAACTACACTTCACGATTGTTATTTTTCGAATTAACTATGACCTTATTTAAAAATTAAATTAATAATATTTAGAAAATTATTTTTGAAAAATGGATTTCAATTTTTAATTCTACACATCGAAAAATGGTAGGGGTGAATTTTTGGGATTTCTTTGAAATTCTTGAATTTTTGATGAATAGTGAAATACGGTAAAATACCGTATATTGAATTTATTAGTTAAATACACTATTTATGACATCATAATTGATGTAAGGCCACTTGTTTCGAACTCACATGCCATTATTACTATTAGGGGTCCAATGAAACAATACCATTGGTTGTCTTGATGGAAATAATAAAATAATGAAATTAAATATTCAAAATTTACCCCTCTACTCCATTATAAACCCCCCACCTCTTCTCTTCACTACTCTAAGCCTTGATTCTCTTCACAGTTCTGCCCAATAATCCTCCCAAGTCTCTTCCCCACGTCCAAGAGCTTCTGGTCATACCAAAAGACCAAAACTGAAGCCCTTAAGAAGGATCTCAAGGAGAAGAGATCAAGAGGTAAACAACCTCTTTTATTTTCTTTCTTTTCTTTCATTTTATGTTATTCTCTTCCATTCCCTATGGCTTGTGTTGGGATATTTCATTAAATATTTACCCTTACTATCCATATTATGTATGAATGATGATATATTCCATTCCTCTCATCAAAATAGTTTTATGAAATTTTAAGAGATGTCGTTAGGCTGCCGAATTTTCGTGATAAATTTATCAAGTTTTCATTCATTTTAAGATTAATTTCTTTTCTTCTTCTTTACTCACCTCATCTTAACCAAGAGGCATGTATTATTCATAATATTGTATAATCTAGATGATCTAATGTTTACGGAAAATTATTCGTCATTATTCTTCTCCTCTCCCACTTATTTAAGGAATAAAAACATTGTTCGTGATGTGTCGAATTACCGACATTGTGGACGTTGTAATTTCTATTTCCATTAATTCTTTAAATTCTGGTCATGAAACCAAATATATGTTTAACCAGGTCATAATATATGTGATTTATCTTGATTAACATTCTGTAATCTTTATACATTCATAATATAGAATAATAATACAAAACAAGTTTATTGAGCACAAAACTTCCAAGCCAAATTCAAGTGTTTTTTTAACTCATCGAACGAGTCATCCTCATGGTATATAACCAGAATCACTATAAGATCATTTTTGTATATTTAATTTCACTAATAATCTATATTAATAATTCTGGATGTTTAACCATATTTCATACCAACTTCCATTCATGAATACAAGTAAACAAAGCATGAAACCAAGTAAGAAAATGCTTCCAAAACAATAAAATTGAATCTCTTAAATCCAAAAAAGGCCATTAATGAACATAATAAGGTTATACAATATCAATTAAATATAAAATAGGTTTTTGATTTATGAATTAATAATCCAAATTTTTTTATTCAGGTTTTTAATAACAAGTCAAGAACACCTTCAAGCATAAGGTAAGGGGTTTCTCATCTCACTTTCATTTTTATGAGATTTTCATTGTTCGCCACTTATTTCTTGTATGTGGTATATGTGTACTTCCATTTGATATATAATAAAATTATTCTCTTTATATTCATTTTATTCAATGATTCACTTGATTTTCATTATGTTCTGGTCATATGATTCGATTGATTACATTGTGGTAAGGGACTTTGTCTCAATTACCTTTTCATTGTGACTAACTTTTTATTGTGCACCTAATAATCCTTATGTGGTGTACCTACTACCCATTTGAGATCACTTTTCATTTGAAATTATATTTTTATTAAATATCCATAATCTCATGTCATGGATATGTCTGTTGTCTAAACCATATACCATCTTACATACGGTGTTTATTTGGAAAGTTATTTTAATTATGGAAATATTGATGAATCCGTATACTCTACTCTATACAGATATTGAAAAGGATTATTTATATTTTTTTTAATCAATGTATAAAGAATGATTTGGACATGCAGTGGCGGGTGGGGCCTGCTATAGCCCCTCGATGCATCGGTATGTCTCATTAGACAAAACAATTTTGCAATAGACCCTTCGAGTTTTTTTTTCCAGAAATCAGAAGGGTTTCTACCCACAAAACTAAACCGTTTTAACAGTATTATGGTTTCATGTGCCAGATACATGACATCCAATTAATAATCATTCTCTTTATTCATTATCAGTTACTATTATTATCCATGATGTTTTCACTGTGACAAAATCTATGGATGCAGATTCATTTTCAGTTTAGTAAGGGCATTAGTTATTCATTTATTCATTATGCCATGTTGATTATGTCAGTTTGATTATGATTCAATTATTATTTTACTCATTCTTATGCTTTTGTAACCCTTACTAAGCATTTGATCTCACCCCTTTCATTGTTTACCATCAACTGGTGATGAAGAGAAGGTATTTTATTGAGTTTGTGTGGTTGAAGGTTTTAGTTTTGTTATGTATTGTATCTTGTAACCTTTTTCAATGTAATTTGTGTTACAAATATGTATCTAGTTTATTCAAGACTACTAAACTGATCATTCCTTCGGTATTTTCATTCCTTCTAACCATGCCAATATCACAAGTAGTGCACCGGCTCCAGCCTAGTGGAGTCGGGGTGTTACAAAAACTTCTTCTTCTTTTAGCTAGAATCACAAACTCCCTTTATGATGTTTTCATTTCTGTGAATTTTTCCTAATTCTGTCGAATGTATCTGATCTTCATACCATGCCTATTCTGCGTGTCATGCCTATTCTGAGTACCATTCCTAGTCTTCATATCGTTCCTCTTCTACGTACCGTGCCTGCTCTGCGTATTGCCACTGCTTCGTGTACTGCACCTGCTCCGCATACCGTGCCTACTCCACTTATTGCTCCATCTCCGCATAGGATGCCTGTGCCATGAACTGCACCTTCTCTAAGTACCATGCCTGCTCCGTGCACTGCGTCCATATAATTCTTACGTGCACCGCCTATTCCCACCGACTTCGTGTACCACCTTCGTATACCACCTTCGCGTACCACCCCTACATACCACCTTCATGTACTGCCTATACACACTGCTTTCGCGTACCACCTACATGTACCGACTTCACATACCACCTCATCCTAAAGAAAAATTCTTTAAATGTGGAAAATTATTTCATCTCCCACATTCTACTTTTTTTATGCAAAAACTCTTTCGTCTCCCACATGCCAACATTTTGAATTTATTTAAAGCGGTTTGCAAGGATTTAAATAAGAGTTTTATATTTTTCAATGCTATTATTATTATAGAGATATTATTGGAGGATTTATTCAAATTATTTTTTATTTATTAGAGATTTAATCTATAGGAATAAATAGGCAATGGTGTTATGCTATTATTGGAATACTTATGAATGATATTGACTCTATTTATTTTGGGTATCCTAAGGAAGAGGAATGTTGTTGCAACTATTGGATATTTATTCTCTATATATATCTATCTCTAAAAGAAAAATAAAATACAAAATGAATAAAAGTGGAGATGTGAATACTCTATAAAAAACAAGGTGTTGAACATTTTCATATTGCAGATCAATGCTTTTGAAGATATAATTAAACTTATTTGTTCATTATTATTATCTCATGGTGTATAAATGAAGGAAGCCTGCACAAACATTATCTGATCTAGTTTATTATATTTTAAGAAGAAGAAGAAACTTACTCGACATTGAAGAATATTTTTCTTTAACTATTTTGATATATTGAAGATTTTATTTCATTTTTCAGTTATTTATGTAACTATGTGCTAAAACCTATTTCACAAAAAATATCATCTAAACTATTTTATTTTGAGTATCGGCTGCTCAAACTCAGTTGCGGTAAAGTGTCAGATTTTAAGACTAAGTTGTGGATATTTTGGTACCTTATAAAAGAACCATAAGGCCCTATAAACCCCTGTAAGGTGTTAACTGCCTGTACTCAGTTGTGGAAGGTCTTGTGATAAGAGGAATTACTAGTGAAAATCACCAAGATAGTGGAGTAGAGCACTAGTGGAGTGGACTAAGGGATTTCTGTTCCCTGAAACTCTATAAATCCTTGTTTTATTTTCTTTTATTTATTTCCACTGCTCGCTCGAAATTAACAGATAATGAAAGGATCACTTCATTTCAAGAGGGATGTTTTAATATTGTCAATATTTTTAAAAGTTCCTAAATCACCCCCCTCTTATGTCTTCCTCATAGCCATTATGACCTAACAATTGGTATCATAGGTAGGGTAGTAATGATTTCTAATGGCTCCAACAAGCCTAAGTTAATGATTTAGATGAATAAAAATCTCAATAGAAATTTTGAAAGAAGGTATGTCGATAATCCATGCTTCTTATTTTAATGGAGTAAATTATGGATGCTGGAAATATTTCATGAATATCTATTTAAATAATATTGGATTCAAAGTTTATATGAATATTTTCAAAACGTATGAAATCCCTTGAGAACCAAAAAAGTTGGATGCTTTAAAAGATGTTGTGTATGGTATTAATTAAAAATCCATGAATGTAATTATATGTTGTCTTGGTCCTGATGAATTTAATTACGTTTCTCAATGTGCTACTACCTATGAGATGTGGAAGTCTATTTTGGTTTCATATAAAGGAACTCAAAATTTATTATAATTAAGGTACAATTCTAAAAAATATAAAATTGACTCATTCAGGATGCATGAATATGAGAGCATCACTCAAATGAATGGAATATTAACAAAAGATGTTAATAATGTTGTTACCTTGGGAAATCCAATTCCAGAACCAGATCAGGAGTTAAAGGTAATTAGAGTTTTACCTTATAAGTGGAATGAAATATCATATACTATTCATAAATCCACACCAGTTAAAGAATTAAAGATAAAATAATTGATTGTAACCATGATGATGTATGAAGAAGAGATGCAAGAAAAAGATGGAAATCATATTTCTATCAAAAGGGAAGCAAATTCACTCAATGTTACTATGAAATAATTTTTTTGATAAATATTCTAGCCATTCGTATTCAAGTGATGTTCTACCACATCTTGATAAAAAATTTGGTAAGTTGTATAAGAGGAGAAAAGATAAATTGAAATTGAATAAAGGGAAAGAAATAAAATGCTATGAGTGAAAAAATATTGGTCATTTGAGACTCAACAATCCTTTATTTATGCTCAAAGGAAACATGAATATAAATGAAAAGGAAATAAAGGAATACAAGATACTAGTAAATCATATAATGATTCAAATGCTGAAACTACTACAAACTCATAAAATGATTATGAAAATAAAAAAAAGTTAATCTATGACTTATGGATCATGTTAATGAGGTACAATCTTCTTACTCTGAAAGTTAAAATTCTGAATGTTTTTCTTACGATGAACTTAATAATTTTTTTAAGCTTGAAGATAAATTTGAATCTTTAATGGAAGAGTATAAAAATATTATAAAATCTTATGATTTTACTTCAATTGATAATGAAAGCTTGTCAAACCAGATTTTTGATTTAAGGATAATTCTACCAAAATTTCTTTTAATTTTCATGAAACAAAAATGAAAGGATTGTTGGATGAAGTTGATAATTTAAAGCAATCTTCAAGTATGATTATTGATGTTGAAAATAATTTGAGTCAAATTATTGGTAAAAATAAAATTCAAAAAGGAAAACATGGTATTGGTAGTAATAGAGAAAATCTAAAATTATATAAGAATTAATTTTTCCTGGATTGAATAGAAAAATCATGTCCATTGTTAATTTTTTTATTGTGGTATTAATGGAAATTATACTAATGATTATTATTTTCAAAAATCTCAATTTGGCGGTGTCAATCATGTTCATTATTCAAAATCATTATCTAGTTTTAATTATAAATTGTTTTATCTAAATAAACATATTTGGTAACCTAAATCATTAATTACTAAAATTTCCAGACCCAAAAGCATATTGATACCAAAATACACTGGTATTTGATATTTTGCAGGTTTGCGCCTCTAGAACTTATAGTCACATAATTATACGAGTGCTTGAAAATAATGTAAATTTATTATATTTCAATTAATTATTTATGAAAATTCCGAAAGATTTGGAACTGTTAATCGAGGAAGTATTTTATTTTCAATTTCAATATTCAATTTAAAGTCACTAAATGTTTTATACATGGGTAGAATTTTTTTATGCTTTATCTTTTATTCCCATACATTTAAATATTCTTATGCTTAAACTATTATATCTTTTCACACTACTATATTACTAAATTAATTAATTCTTTGATTTATTTTATTAATCAATGACCATCAAAAGTTCTACTAATATTTTATATAAATGGTTATCTTGCATGTAATCATGTGTTTAATGTTTGAATATTTAAATTTAAAGACCCAGAAATTCCATGTATTTTTTTTAAATATATGGAAATTTTATGAGTCCACGAAAATTGACGGCGAGTGATTCCGAGGCCCGCTGTGCTTGGAATGGATTTCTGAACTTTTTTTTCAGGTACGTTTAGTAAACGTATGAGTGATTTTTTGTGACTTTTGAACCGGTGCTTGGAATTGAAATCTGAGGGCACCGTTGAACTCATAGAGCTAGTATTCACTTAAGGGGAAATTCACCTCGACCACATTAGGTCGAGGGTGAAAAATAGAATTTGGGTTTTTTGTGGAAATAAAATTAAAATAAAATAAAATAAAATTTTCTTTTTCTTTTTGTTGAAACCTCTCATGTGGATGGTTTAAAGGTGGGGACCACCTGAACTAAAACCTCCCACATCGGTTATGGTGGTGGGGACCACCCGAGACTAAAAACCCCTTTAACTCCCCTCTTAAATGTGGGGAAGCCTCTTGAACACTCCACTTTAATTGTTCCACCCCTTGATTAATTATACCAACTCATCAATTAATTAATTAAGAAAATTTGAAATTATGTCAACAAAGTAAATAGATAAAATTATTCTATTATGCTGTCGATTTCATTTTTGGGGTGGAATTGGGGGAAAGGTTTGGAAAGAGGAGAGATAATGGAGGAATTCTTCTCCTTCAATGAAGAACGCTCCTCCAACGAAGAACACTGATGCACGACTTTGACTTCTTCCTCAGGATATCCTCCGATGCGGGACGTCTTCAATCAATGACCATCCTTACCTCCTCATCGACGTCAACAATCGAATGAGTTAGGGGTTTAGTTGTGTATGATTCAAATATTCTTCCCTTCTAAAACAAATAACGCAGATCAATTCTCAAACTAGTTGATCTGTGGATGATTTCTTTTGTAGGTTTGGGAATAATCATTTCGGGAGGATAGGGTTTGACGTTCTTCATTAAATTTTTTGTGGAGCTTCTTCCTACCGCTCTAACGCGGAGGGTGTGGGTCAAACAAACATGCCCTGACCCTTCCACCATTATTCTTGAATGGTGCATCCTTTGAGTTGGAAGAAGGCGGCTTTGCAAAGACAATAACGACTGGATGCGGCGGCCGACACATCGTAGGCCGCGATGAAGGCGATGGCGCAACGACACCACTGCATGACCCCCACCACCCCACGAACACTGCCGCCCCGTGGCCGCCGCCACCCCGTGGCCCCCACCGCCCCTTGGCCATCACATCCCTACGGCCTCCGCTGCCCGTGGCCCCCACCGCCATGCAGCCTTGGCCACCCCGCGACCTCCACTGCCCGTGGCCACCGCCGACCCGTGACCTCCACTGCCAGATGCCTCCACCGCCCCGCGACCTCATGCAGTCTGCGGCCTCCACCGCCCCATGGCCTCGTGCCACCCATGGTCTCTCCACCTTGCGACCCTCCGTGACCCCCACAGCCTTTCCGCCCAGCGGCCCTCCCCCCATCCCCTCAGCATCGCGCCGCACGCGGCTTCGCCGTCCCACGACCTCATGTACCCCGCGACCTCACCACCCTCATAGCCTCCATGTCCCCCTTGCAGTCTCCGTGCCGCTCTGCAACCTCTGCGCCACCCAGCGCAGGCCAGGCCAGACCCAGCGGGCCGGTTCGGACCCAACGGGCCGGACCAGACCCGAGCCAACTTTGGAATTTTCACTCTAATGACCTTAACTTTGGCACCGGGTGACCGATTGACGAACCGCCAGCAGCATTGTAAATCTTGGAGTGAGACTGTCCCTTTAAGTATACCCCAATGGATATTTGGATAAAGTTGGAGTACGATCGGGTTGGATCGAGCATGAATCTAACCGGGACTTCAGGACTAAAAGACTAATAACTCACAGACCGGGTGACCGATTGACACACTGTATATTGCGTTGAGACCCCTATGACGTGGTGGTCCTTTGAGATACTTATTCATGAGACTTCATGGTAGTTGGAGTATCGACCAGTGGATTCTAGAGTGGACCCTCACAGAGAAAAGTGAGCGTAGTGAGGGAACCCTGTATCTGGCTGTGACGTGAAGAATGAAGAGCGATCCTGTGTGGGTCAGCACCTAGCTATCTGGTGTGGGTCAATACCGAGCGATCCTGTGTGGGTCAACACCGAGTAATCATGTGTGGGTCAGCACCGGGCAATCGTGTGTGGGTTAGCACCGAGCAATCCTGTGTGGGTCAGCACCGAGCAAGCCTCTATGGGTCAGTAGCAGAGCCTCTTAATAGAGTAAGATGATTCATTAGTTACATATAATCATCTCTATTACTATACTTAAGTTATACTTGGTGTGAGGTGAGTCTGTACCTTGTGGTACTTTTCTTCATGGTAATTCCTTGGTGGTATTCTTCTATGTGGCATACCTATGTGGTACTTACCTTCGTTGTATTCCTTCCTTTGTGGAACAGTTGAGCTTTCGGATTTTGGGTTGGACCCTATGTTTCCTCATGATTGAGATGGGTATACATGATAACTTAGGTATATGTATGGGAATATACCTAATTAGGGTTGACAGTTGACTTCATGCTTTGTGGTTAATCCTTTATGGATTTTGTGAGACCTTGAGGGTCTCAGGGTCCTTTCTAAGTATCATTATACACACCCCTACACGGGTTATGCCCGCACCATGTTCTGTTTGGTGCAGACGATGAACATCATTGATCGAAGCTGAAGGTGCCACGAATATATGGGGCCTGGAGGTGGACCGTATGGTGTGTCGGTACGAAAAGAAGATAGGCGGATGTGGAATGCTAAGGAGGCAATCTGTACCTACCCTTTAGGTTGGAACCTCGGAGGATGACCCAATAGATACTTCCCTTCTTCTTCAGTTGTATTTTTTTTTTCATTTGTACTTGTACCTTTTCTGTTGGGCTTGTATTCTAACCCCTTTTTACTTTCATCACTCTTTCTGTTATATAGTTCACTTGTGTTCGTATCTTGTTGTGTGCTTGGTTTTGTGTGTTTATAGTTTATAATGGCAGTGATTTCCCGGTTTTAGGTAATACGCCTTTTGGTGCTAGTCTCCATCCCCTGGCCTATGAAATGCGGGCGTGGGGTAATCACAGCATGGGCCCCGGGGGATGGGTCAGGACAAATTGGTATTAGAGGAGTCGGTTCTACTATAGAACATAAAACTATGATCTTTTTAATAGTAATAGTGTTAAGTGTAGTGAGTTTGGTTATTAGTTTATGGAATCTAGTGTTGGTGCGGTGGCTGACGTATCCATACACCAGGACCCTGAATTCTGATTTCTGACTCAGTGCATCAAAACATTGATTGCGTGTGTGTTTTTTAAGAGTTTACTTTATGATCTATTTGAGTCAGATCACCAGGTATAAATTTTTGACCATGACACACCTGTTTATTTTTAGGATGCCTCAATGCAGACAACCAGCTAGGGTTCCTGATATAGTATGCACTGATAGCCCACCGAGTGACGAGGCCTCAGTGCATGACCCTCTTCTAGTAGAGGCACCAGTGGAGGCACCAACAATACCATTACCCTTTGATCCACTGATTCCACCAACCCCAACAGTAGAGTGTGCATGCCGATTGACCGCGTTGCACAAGTTCCAGCGCCAGAGGCCACCCAGGTTCAGGGGAGAGATGGAGCCACAAGCGGCTAAGGATTGGCTAGAGGACGTAGTGAGTGTCTCCCAACTGGTAGGGACACCAGCTGGTCTCATGGTGATCCTTTCCGCTAGCCTTCTACAATCATAATTAGGCAGATGGTGGGGCTTGATGCGCCAGGTTCATGATGAGGTGACACTTCTCTCGGCAGACTTTGAGAGCCTGTTTCGGGCAGAGTTTGTTCCAGCGACTCTTCATGCAGTTCGAATATAGGATCTTCTTCAACTGCATTAGTGCATCATGACTATGGCTCAGTACTCAATGAGGATCATTGACCTCTCACTCTACTCCAATGATATGGTGTGGGACCCATTCTTCCGGGACCGAACCTTCAAGCAGGGACTCAGGCAGGAGATTAGGGCTTCAATGATTTCTCTTTGCATCCTGAAACAGGTGGGGTGTTAGAGAGAGGCCTCTTAGTGGAGAGTTTCCTTGATAAGCAGTCACCAGCAATGAGACCCACCACCAGTCATCACGTAGCGGAGTCTTCTTCAGTTGGCAGCAGACAAATGTCGTAGAGGTCCAAGAGGACCAGAACTCTAGGCGAACGACTGCAGGATTCATGGTCGGTTGTGTGGGGAACCCGAGGCAGAGCCCGTCATACCAAGAGTAGGTAGTGTTACGCATGCATCAGGCATGGTCACCTGGCTCGTGACTATCTGACCCGCCATACAGATGTTTAGCATACCGTCGAAGGACTGCCTAGGCAAAGATAGAGGTTCGATCAAGGTGGTTCTTAGGGAGTAGACAGACGTGGTAGAGGAGAAGGCCATGCGGTTGATGGTGGGCAAAAATTCGAGATGTTACTGCCACCTCCATTAGGTGGTCCACCCCGACCACAGGGAGTAGGAAGATAGGGGTGAGCTCAGCTCCAGGCAGTTGAGGCCAACGATCACGACACTCCAGAGATGATATGAGGTGCGATCTGTCTCTACTCCACCTTAGCTGCAATACTTATAGACACAGGTTCCAGTCATTCCATTATTGCCAATGCCCTCTTTTGGAGCTCGGAGATTCTTATGGAGCCTTTGGCTCAATCCTTATAGCTAGAGACTCCTATGAGAGCAGATTCGACGATTACACACTGGTTCCATTATTGCGAGCTTACTCTAGGAGGTGAGAGCTTCGACTGAGATCTCCTAGCAGCGCTGTCAAGGACTTACGACATCATCTAGGGTATGCACTGTTTATCTATATTACATGCTCAAATTGACTATATTATGTGTAAAGTGTGGTGTTTCTACATAGATGGGACCAGGTTTACCTTCACCGGTGAGAAGGGAGCCTTTGCAGCATAGGATGGACATACCCGGAGGAGAGTGTAGCCGATCACTCATCAGTTGGCTAGCCTTACCCACAGAGTAGTTGATGTGGAGAGTACGAGTTATCCTGTAGTGGTGGAATTGTATGAGGATGTATTTCTTGATGATGTTTTGGATCTACCTCCTCACAAAGATGTGGACTTTTACATTTACTTATACCTAGGGACGGTACTGATATCTATACCAGCATATCTAATGACTCCCGCGGAGCTTCGTGAGATGTGGGTACAGCTGGAGGACTTATAGTGGAAAGGATTCATTTGGTCCAGTGTTTGTCCTTAGGGATCCCCAATTTTTTTCGCCAAGAAGGTGGATGGTATCTTGAGACTTTGTGTTGAATATCGGGGCCTGAACCAGGTGATCGTGAAGAACAAGTACCCACTTCTGAGGATTGATGACCTCTTCGATTAGCTGAAGGGAGCCCAGTCGTTCTCGAGGATATACCTCAGATTAGGATATCACCAGCTCAGAGTACGAGAAGAGGATGTGCAGAAGACAGATTTCCGATGTTGTTACAGCCACTATGAGTTCTTGGTTATGCCATTCGGTGTAACCAATGCTCTGTAGTGTTCATGGGACTCATGAACATGATCTTTCAGCCATAACTTGATCGCTTTGTAGTAGTCTTCGTCGACTACATTATGATCTACTCTACTACCGAGGAGGAGCATGCCTATCATTTGCATGTAGTACTGGACACACTCCGAGATCATGAGCTTTATGTTAAGCTCTCTAAGTTTCTGTTCTGAATATGAGAGGTTCAGTTTTTGGGGCATATCATATCAGAGGCTAGAGCTGCAGTAGATCTAGTGAAGATTGAGGTAGTACTTTCTTGGAGCCACCCAAGAGTGTGATGGAGATACAGAGTTTTGTGGGTTTGGCCGGATATTACCAGAGATTTGTGCCAGATTTATCCAGAGTTTCAGCACCTTTATCAGTGTTGACTAAGTAGGGGAAACCCTACGTATAGTCGGAGAGATGACCGTAGAGTTTTCAAGAGCTAAGGAATAGGCTGACTAGTGCCCCCATCTTGAGGCTACCAGAGGAGGGCATGGGGTACGTAGTTTACTGTGACACATCAGGGGCCAGACTCGGATGTTTCTGCATGCAATAGAAAGCAGTGATCACATATAGTTCTCGATAGATGAGACAGAATGAGCAGAACTATGCTACTCATGACCTAGAGTTAGAATCAGGGGTCATTGCCTTGAAGATGTGGTGAAAATACTTGATGGGAGATCATTTTACAGTGTATTCTGATCATAAGAGTATTAGGTATATCTTCTCTTAGAAGGACTTGAATCCGAGACAACAAAGTTGGCTTGAGTTCCTCCAGGACTATGACTTAGAGATAGTCAATACTCCTAGGTAGGGGAACATTATAGTAGACACACTTAGTAGGATATCTGGTATAAAGCAGATAGGTGAGGCGACGAAGCAGCTGGCTTCTTTGCAGATATCCTTTCTGGATTGAGATAGAGAATATTTTCTTCAGTATCTTATAGTCCCTCCCCCAATTATTCAACGAGTCCGGGAGGCGCAGCGTGGGTACGCTGACTGCGATGCTCGACGTGCTCTGTTATCCACCGGACATACACCTGATGGAATTTATGAAGGTGGGGAGCACATCATCCTCTTCAGAGGACAAACCATGGTACCAGTATCTCTTTGTGAGGAAGTGTTTAGGGAGTTACACACATCCCCTCTAGTGGTACATCCAGAAATGGAGAAGATGTTCCAGGACCTCCGAGAAAAGCACTGGTGGTCGGGAATAAAGAAAGCAGAAGTAGAGTTTGTCTCACGATGGCTCACTTGTCAGCAAGTGAAGGTGGAGAATTAGGTACCAATAGGATTGGTTCAACCTTTAGAGGTCTCAGAGTGGAAGTGGGATGAGATATCCATGGACTTTGTGACATGACTTCCACGTACATCCAGGGGACATGACTCGATTTGGGTGATCGTCAACTAAATCACCAAGTTGGCCCACTTCCTATTGATCAAATATCTGGGTTCGGTAGAGAGAATGGGACGCCTCTATGTGCTGGTGATTGTGTGGATACATGGAGTACTCTATAAAATTGTCTCTGATTGTGATGCATGTTTAATTTCCCGGCTATGGAAGGGGTTGCAGGAGGATTTCAGGATGCAACTTCGTTTGAGCACCGCCTTCCATCCTCAGATGGATGGCCAGACTGAGCGGACCATTTAGACTCTCAAGGACATGCTACATGCTTGTTTCCTCAACTTTGGTCATAGCTGGGAGGATCAATTTCCTTTGGTGGAGTTCTCATAAAACAACAACTATCCCTCCACCATTGAGATGGAACCTTTTGAGGCATTGTACGAGTGACCTTGTAGATCAACTTTGTGCTAGAATGACCCAGGGGAGTCAGCACTCGTGGGACCAGAGATGGTTTGAGCTACCAAAGAGAAGGTGAATATCATCTAGGAGCAGATGAAGACTACACAGATTAGGAAGAAGTCTTATGACGACAAGAGATAGAGACCTCTGGAGTTCAAGGATGGTGACCACGTCTTTCTATGGGTCTCACCTAGATGAGGTTTTGAGAGATTTGACCAAGGATAAAAGTTATATCTAAGGTTCATCGGACCCTTCCAAGTCCTTATAAGAGTTGGTGAGGTGGAATACCACTTAGCTCTTCCACCTCGGTTTCACCGGGTGCACAACGTATTCCACGTATCCCAGCTAAGGAGATACGTGCATGACCCTTCTCACGTCATCGACCATGGTGAGTTGGATGTTGATGATGGTGCGACTTTTACGGACCTTCCAGTGGAGGTTGAGGATCAACAGAAGTGGGTCCTTCATGGGTAGTTGATACCTCTGGTGCACATTCTTTGGTAGCACGGGAACCTCCAATAGAGCACATGGGAGTGGGAGGCTCATATGTGTGCTCAGTACCCCCACTTGTTCCCTTAGTTTGAGTTGTCGCTTACAAGGAAGAAAATCTCTAAGGTGTGTAGAATGTAAATACCCATAAATTCCATTTTTTTTAAATATATGGGAATTTTATGAGTCCGTAAAAATTTACGGTGCATGATTCCAATGCCCGGTGTGCCTGGAATGAATTTCTGAACTTTTGTTCTGGTACGTTCAATAAACGTATGAGTGGGTTTTTGTAACTTTTGAACCGGTGCTCTAAATTCAAATCCAAGGGAACCATTGAACTCTCATCACCGATAATGGCTTAAGGGTACCTTCACCTTGACCGCAGTAGGTCGAGCGTGAAAGATAGAATTTGGGTTTTTTCTTGAAAATAGAAATAAAATAAAATAAACACTTATTTTATTTTTCTTTTTGTTGAAACCTCCCATGTGGATGGTTTAAAGGTGGGGACCACCTGAACTAAAACCTCCCACATGTGTTGTGGTGGTGGGGACCACTCGAGACTAAACCCCCTTGAAATCCCCTCTTAAATGTAGGGAAGCCTTTGTAACTCCCCACTTTAATTGTGCCACCCCCTTGATTAATTATACCAACTCATCAATTAATTAATAAAGACAATTTGAAATTATCCCAACAAAATAAATAGATAAACTTATTCTATTATATCGGAGATTTAATTTTTGGGGTGGAATTGGGAGAAAGGTTTGGAAAGAGGAGAGCTTTTGGAATAATTCTTCTCCTACAATGAAGAACTCTCCTCCAATGAAGAACGTTGACACATGACTTCTTCCTCGGTACATCCTCCAACGTGGGACGTCTTCAATCAATGACCGTCCTTCCCTCCTCATCAATTTCAACAATAAAACAAGGTAGGGGTTTATTTGTGTATGATTATATATTACCATGTTCTTCCCTTATAAAACAAAAAACATAGATCAACTCTCTAACTAGTTGATCTATGGATGAATTCTTTTGCGGGTTTGGGAATAATCATTGAAGGAGGTTAGGGTTTGACGTTCTTCATTCAATTTTTTGTTGAGCTGCTTCCTACCGCTCTAACGCAGAGGGTACGGGCCAAACAAACATGGCCTAACCCTTCCACCGTTCTTCTTGAATGGTGTATCCTTTGCGATTGAAGAAGGTGGATTTGCGATGACAGTGATGACCAGATGTGGCAACCAAAACATCATGGGACGCGATGAAGGTGACGTTGCAACAACGCCAATGCATGACCACCACTGACCCGCAACCACCGCCGCCCCGTGGCCACCACATCCCCATGGCCTCTGCCGCCCACGACCACCACCACCCTGCGTCCTTGGCCGCCCCGCGGCCTCCGCTGCCCGTGGCCTCCCTCACCCCGCGCCTCTACAGACCGAGGCCTCTGCCGCCCCATGGCCTCATGTCGTCCGTGGCCTCTGCCGCCCCATGGCCTCGTGCCGCCCATGGTCTCTCCACCTCGTGGCCCTCCGCGACCCCCATGGCCTTGCCGCCCAGCAGCCCTCCACCTCCCCCCTCGCGACATCGCGCCACCCGTGACCTCATGGCCCTCGAGGTCTCACCACCCTCATGGCCTCCATGCCGCCCTTGTGGCCTCCGTGCTGCTCTATGTCCTCTGCGCCACCCAGCGCAGGCCGGGTCGGACCCAACGGACCCTTCCAGACCCGGTCCAACTTTGATCTTTTCGCACTAACGACCTTAACATTGGCACTGGGCAACCCATTGATGAACCTCCAACGACATTGGAAACCTTGGAGCGAAATAGTCCCTTTATGTACACCCCACTAAGGATTTGGATAAAGTTAGAGTATGGTCGGGTTGGATTGAGCACGAATCCAATCGGGCCCTTAGGACTAAAAGGCTAATAACTCACAGACTGGGCAACCGATTGACGCATCGTCTATTGCATTGAGACACCTATGACGTGGTGGTACTCTGAGATACTTTTTCATGAGACTTAATGGTAGTTAGAGTACCTACTAGTGGCTTGTGGATTGGACCCTCCCGGAGACAAGTGATCGCAGTGAGGGAACCCTATAGCTGGCTGTGACGTGAAGAATGAAGAGAGATCTTGTGTGTGTCAGCACCTAGAGATCTAGTGTGGGTCAATACCGAGTGATCCTATGTGGGTCAGCACCAAGTAATCCTATGTGGCCAGCACCGAGTGATCATGTGTGGGTCAGCACTCAGCAATCCTATGTGGGTCAGCACCGAGCAAGCCTCTGTGGGTCAATAGCAGAGCCTCTTAACAGAGTAAGATGATTCATTAGTTACATATAATCATCTCTATTACTGTACTTAAGTTATACCTGGTGTGAGCTGAGTCAGTACCTTGTGGTAATTTTCTTCGTGGTAATACCTTGGTGGTATTCTTCTATGAGGCGTACCTATGTGGTACTTACCTTCATTGTATTCCTTCCTTTGTGGAATGGTTGAGCTTTGGGATTTTGGGTTGGACCCTATGTTTCCTCATGATTGATATGGGTATACATGATAACTTAGGTATATTTATGGGCATATACCTAAGTAGGGTTTCCATTTGACTTCATACTTCTTGGTTTATCCTTTGTGGATTTTGTGAGACCTTGAGGGTTTCAGGGTCCCTACTGAGTATCATTATACTCACCCCTACATGGGTTATGCCCGCACCTTGTTGTGTTTTGTGTAGATGATGGACATCGCTGATCGAAGATGAGGGTGCCATGACTAGATGGGGCTCAGAGGTGGAGCACACGGCGTGTCGGTATGCAAAGGAGATATGTGGACGTGGAATGATGAGGAGGTGAGCTGTACCAACCCTTCAGGTAGGAACCTCAGAGGATGACCAAATAGCTACTTCCCTTCTTCTTCAGTTGTATTGTTTTTCAGTTGTACTTGTACCTTTTCTATTTGTCTTATATTCCTTCCCCTTTTTACTTTCCATACTCTTTCTATTATATAGTTGACTTGTGTTTGTAAATTGTTGTGTGCTTGGTTATGTGTGTTTACAAGTTACAATGGAAATGCCTTCCCGGTTTTAGGGAATACGCCTTTTGGTGTAAGTCGCCAGACCCTGGCCTATGAAAGGTGGGCGTGGGGTAGTCATTGCATGGGCCCTGGGGGATGGGTCGTGACAGATTGGTATTAGAGGAGTCAATTCTACCATAGAACATAAAAACTCTGATCTTTTTAACAGTAATAATGTTAAGTGTAGTGAGTGTGGTTATTTGTTTAGGGAATCCAGTGTTGGTGCGGCGGCCGACATATCCATACACCAGGACCCTGACTTCTGATTTCCGACTTAGTGCACAAAAACATTGATTGCGTGTGTGTTTTTGAAGAGTTTTCTTTGTGATCTATTTGAGTCATCATACCATGTATAACTTCTTGACTGTGGCACACCTGTTTCTTTTTAGGATGCCTCCATGCAGAAAACTAGCTAGGGTTCCTGATATAGTATACACTAATTGCCCCCGAGTGACGAGGCCTCGGTACAGGGCCCTCTTCCAGTAGAGGCACCAGCAGAGGCACCAGCAGTACCGTTACACTTTGAGCCACTGATGCCACTAGCCCCAACAGCAGAGGGTGCATGCCACCTGACCACGTTGCACAAGTTCCAGTGCCATAGGCCACCCAGGTTCAGGGGAGAGATGGACCCACAGGCGGCTGAGGATTGGCTAGAGGGCGTATGGAGAGTCTCCCGACTGGTAGGGACACCAGCTAGTCTCATGGTGATCCTTTCCGATATCCTTCTACAATAAGAAGTAGGCACATGGTGGGGCTTGATGCTCTAGGTTCACGACTATGTGACGCTTCTCTGGGCAGACTTCGAGAGACTGTTTCAGGCAGATTTTGTTCCAGCGACTCTTCGCGCAGTGCGAATACATGAGCTTCTTCATATATAGTAGGGTAGCATGACTGTGGCTCAGTACTCAGCAAGGTTCACTGACCTCTCATGCTACTCCACTGATATGGTATGAGCCCCATTCTTCAGGGCCCATACCTTCGACCAGGTACTCAGGCGGGAGATCAGGGCTTCGATGATTTCTCTTAGCATCCCGAAATAGGTGGTGGTGTTAGAGAGAGCCCTCTTAGTGGGGAGTTTCCTTGTTGAGCAGTCACCAGTAGAGATACCCACCACCAGTCATCACGTAGCGGAGTCTTATACAGTTTGCAGTAGACATATGTTGCAGAGGTCCAAGAGGACCAGACCTATAGGTGGACGACCGCAGGATTCAAGGTCGGTTGTGCGGCGAACCTGAGGCAAGGCCAGTGATACCAAGAGCAGGAAGTGTTACGCATGTAGTGGTCATGGTCACATGGATCGTGACTATTCGACCCTTCATATGGATGTTCAGTAGACGGTCGAAGTACCACCTAGGAAAAGACAGAGGTTCGATCGAGGTGATCCGTGGGGAGTAGGCGGACAAGGTAGAGGAGCAGGCCATGCAGCTGACAGTGGGAGACGATTTGATATGTTACCGCCACCACCATCAGGTGGTCCACCCCGACCACATGGTGTAGGAGGAAAGGGGCGAGCTCAGATCCAGGCAGCTGAGGCTTACGATCAAAACACTTTGGGGATGATACGAGGTACGATATGTGTCTACTCCACCTTAGATGTAATACTTATAGACACAGGTTCCAGTCATTCCTTTATTTCCACTACCCTCATTTGGATCTCAAAGATTCTGATGGAGCCGTTGGCTCTATTTTTACAGCTAGAGACTCCTATGAGAGCAGATTCAACGATAAAACACTGGTGTTGGAAGTGCAAGCTTACTCTGTGAGGAGAGAGCTTTAACTGGAATCTCCTAGTAGCGGCGTCGAGGACTTACGACGCCATCTTGGGTATGCACAGGTTATCTATAGTCCATGCTAAGATTGACTATATTAAGCACAAAGTGTGGTGTGTCTGCATAGATGGGACCAGGTTCACCTTCACTGGTGAGAAGGGAGCCTTTGTAGCATAGGATGAACTTACCTGAAGGAGAGTGCAGCCGATCACTCATCAGTTGGCTAGCCTTACCCACGGAGTAGTTGATGTGGAGAGTCCGAGTTATCTTGTAGTGGTGGACATGTATGCTGATGTCTTTCTTGATGATGTTCTGGGTCTACCTCCTCATAGAGAGGTGGAATTTTACATTGACTTGTACCTAGGGACGACACCGATATCTACACCAGCATATCAGATGGCTCCCATGGAGCTTTGTGAGCTATGGGTACTGCTGGAGGACTTATAGTGGAAAGGGTTCATTCAACCCAGTGTTTCTCCTTAGGCATCCCTGATTTTGTTCGCCAAGAAGACGGATGGTATTATGAGACTTTGTGTTGACTATCGGCACCTGAACCAGGTGACCATGAAAAACAAGTACCCACTTCCAGTGATTGACGACCTCTTTGATCATCGGAAGGGAGCATAGTGGTTCTCGAAGATTGACATCAGATCAGGATATCACCAGCTCAGAGTATGAGATGAGGATGTGCCGAAGATGGATTTCAGATGTTGGTATGACCACTATGAGTTCTTGGTTATGCCATTCAGTATAACCAATGATCTAGTAGTGTTCATGGGACTCATGAACAAGATCTTTCAGCCATAACTTGATCTCTTTGTAGTAGTATTCATCAACTACATTCTGATCTACTCGACTACTGAGGAGGAGCATGCCTATCATTTGCAGGTAGTACTAGACACACTCCGAGAGCACGAGATTTATGGTAAGCTCTCAAAGTTCTAGTTCTAGATCTTAGAGGTTCACTTTCTGGGACATGTCATATCAGAGGCTGGAGTTGCAATAGATCTAGTGAAGATTGAGGTAATACTTTCTTGGGAGACACCCAGGAGTGTTATGGAGATACAGAGTTTCCTGGGATTGGCCGGATACTACCGGAGATTTGTGCCAGATTTCTCCATAGTTTCAACACCTTTATCAGCGTTGACGAAGAAGGGGCAACCCTTCCTGTGGCCGGAGAGATTGCAGTGAAGTTTTCAAGAGCAAAGGTAGAGGCTGACTAGTGCCCCCATCTTGAGGCTACCAAAGGAGGGAATGGGGTATGTAGTTTACTATGACGCATCAGGGACCAGAATCAGATGTGTACCGATGCAGGAGAAAGCAGTGATCACATATGGTTCTCTATAACTGATACAACACGAGCAGAACTATGCTCCTCATGACCTGGAGTTAGCACCAGTGGTCTTCGCCTTGAAGATGTGGCGACATTACCTGATGGGCGAGCATTTTACAGTGTACTCTGATCACAAGAGTATCAGGTATATCTTCTCTTAGAAGGACCTGACCCTGAGACAACAACATTGGCTTGAGTTCCTCCAAGACTATGACTTTGAGATAGTCAATACTCTTAGGTAGGGGAACATTATAGTAGATGCACTTAGTAGGAGATCTGATATAGAACTTCTAAGTGAGGCAAGGAGCAGCTGGCTGCTTTGCAGATATCCTTTGTGGATCTAGATAGAGTAGCTTTTCTTCAGTATCTTACAGTCACTCCCCCACTTCTTCAACGAGTTCGGGAGGCGCAGTGTGGGGACGCTGACTGCGAAGCTCGATGTGCTCTGTTATCCATCGGAAATACACTTGATGGATTTTATAAAGGTAGAGAGCACGTCATCCTCTTAAGAGGACATTCCATGGTACCATTATCTCTTATAGAGGAAGTGTTGAGGGAGTTACACACATCCCCTCTAGCGGTACATCCAGAAGTGGAAAATAAGTACCAGGACCTCCGACGACAGCACTGGTGGCCAGGAATGAAGAAAGCAGAAGCAGATTTTGTCTCACGATGCCTCACTTGTCAGCAAGTGAAGGTGGAGCATCAGGTACCAAATTGGATTGGTTCAGCCTTTAGAGGTCCCAGAGTGGAAGTGGGATGAGATATCCATGGACTTCATGACATGACTTCCAGGTACATCTAGGGGACATGACTCGATTTGGGTGTTCTTCAACCGAATCACCAAGTTGGCCCACTTCCTACCGATCAAAGAGCAGGGTTCAGTAGAGAGCTTGGGACGCCTCTATGTGCTGGTGATTGTGCGCCTACATTGAGTACCCTAGAAGATTATCTTCGATCGTGATTCACATTTCACCTCCCGGCTATGGAAGGGGTTGCAGGAGGATTTCGGGATGCAGCTTCGTTTGAGCACCACCTTCCATCCTTAGACGGATGGACAGACTGAGCGGACCATTTAGACTCTCAAGGACATGATTCATGCTTGTGTCCTTGAATTTGGTCATAGCTAGGAAGATCAATTTACTTTTGTGGAGTTTTCATACAACAACAACTATCACTCCACCATTGGGATGGAACCTTTTGAGGCGTTGTACGGGTGACCTTGCAGATCCCCTTTATGCTGGACTGCCATAGGGGAGTCAGCACTTGTGGGACCATAGATGGTTCGAGCTACCAAAGGGAAGGTATAGATCATCTAGGAGCGGATGAAGACTGCATAGAGCAGGCAGAAGTCTTATGCCAACAAGAGACAAAGACCTCTGGAGTTCGAGGATGGAGACCACATCTTTCTACGGGTCTCACCTCGATGAGGTTTGCAGAGATTTGACTGAGGCGAAAAGTTATATCTGAGGTTCATTAGAACCATACAGGTCCTTAGCAGAGTTGGAGAGGTGTCATACCACTTAGCTCTTCCACCTCAGTTTCACCGGGTGCATGACGTCTTCCATGTATCCCAACTAAGGAGATACGTGCACGACCTTTCTCACGTCATCGACCATGGTGAGTTGGATGTCGACGATGGGGAGAATTTTACAGAGGTTCCAGTAGAGATCGAGGATCAATAGAAGTGGGTCCGTCATGGGTGGACTATACCTCTGGTGCATGTTCTTTGGAAGCACGAGAACCTCCAGGAGAGCACATGGGAGCGGGAGGCTCATATGCTTGCTCAGTACCCCCACTTGTTCCCTTAGTTTGAGTTGTGTCGTACGGGGATGCAAAGCCCTGAGGTGGGTAGAATGTAAAGACCTATAAATTCCATATTTTTTTTAAATATATGGGAATTTTACGAGTCTGTAAAAATTGACGGTGCATGATTCTGACGCCCAGTGTGCCTGGAAGGAATTTCTTAACATTTTTTCAGGTACGTTTAGTAAATGTACGAGTGGGTTTTTGTAAATTTTTAATCGGTGCTCGGAATTTAAATCCAAGGGAATCTGTGAACTCACATCACCAATATTCTCTTAATGGGACCTTCATGTCGACGGAAGTAGCTTGAGGGTGAAATATATAATTTGGGTTTTTCGTGAAAATAGAAATAAAATAAAATAAACTTTTATTTTATTTTTCTTTTTGTTGAAACCTCCAATGTGGATGGTTTAAAGGTGTGGACCACCTAAACTAAAACCTCCCACATGGGTGGTGGTGGTGGGGACCACCCGATACAAAAACCCCCTTGAAATACCCTCTTAAATGCAGGGAAGGCTTCTGAACTCCCCACTTTAATTGTGCCACCCCCTTGATTAATTAT
Source organism: Viscum album (assembly GCA_963277665.1). Taxonomy (NCBI): domain Eukaryota; kingdom Viridiplantae; phylum Streptophyta; class Magnoliopsida; order Santalales; family Viscaceae; genus Viscum; species Viscum album. The sequence continues at coordinate 1,343,142,420 of OY728148.1, read as the reverse complement.
ACCAAGTCATTAATTAATTAATTAAGCCAATTTGAAATCATTCCAACAAACTAAATAGATAAACTTATTCTATTATATTAGAGATTTCATTTTTGGGGTGGAATTGGGAGAAAGGTTTGGAAAGAGGAGAGATTTTGGAGGAATTCTTCTCCTCCCATGAAGAACACTCCTCCAATGAAGAACGCCGACACACGACTTCGACTCCTTCCTTAGGACATCCTCCAATGTGGGACATCTTCAATCGACGACTGTCCTTCCCTCCTCATCGATGTCAAAAATCAAACAAGGTATGGTTTTAGTTGTGTATGATTATATATTCCCTTGTTCTTCCCTTATAAAAAAAGAACACAGATTAAATCTCTAACTAGTTGATCCGTATATGACTTCTTTTGCAGGTTTGGGAATAATCATTGTGGGAGGTTAGGGTTTGACGTTTTTCATTCAAGTTTTTGTTGAGTTGCATGCTACTGCTCAAACATTGAGGGTGCGGGCCAAACAAATATGTCCCGAACCCTCCGTCGTTCTTCTTTAATGGTGTATCCTTTGCGATGGAAGAAAGCGGTTTTGCGACGACAGTGACGAACGAATGCAGCGGTAGGAACATCGCTGACCGCGACGAAGGCAACGATGCAATGACACCGACCTGCGGCCACCACCTCCCCGTGGCCCCCGCTACCCTGGGGCCTCTTCCGCCACGTGGCCTTCGCCACCCCGCGGCCTCCGCCGTACGCAGCCGCACGCTGTCTGCGTCCTTGAGTCCTCACATTACCCACGGTCTTGCCGCCTCTTAGACCTTCAAGGCCCTCGTGGCCTCACAGCCTAGCATCCCCCCCCCCCCGCAGCCCCGCGCCACCTGGGTCTTCGCCGTCCTGCGGCCTTGCGTCCCCCACAACCTCACCACCCATGCGGCCTCTGCACCACCCTCACGGCCTCCACGCCACTCTCGTGGCCTCATGCATCTCCAAAGAATTTGAACCACCTAGCGCGGTAGGGATGGGTCGACCTGAATTGAGTAGGGTCAGCCTAGGCGAGGTCGGTCCGACCGGGTTGAACGAGACCTGGGCCAACATCGAAATTTTCGCTCGAAAAAACCATAACTTTGGAACCGGGTGAACGATTGATGAACCGCCATCAGTGCTGTAAACCTTGGAGAGAGATGGTCCCTTTGAGTATACCCCACAGGAGATTTGGATAATGTTGTAGTACGGTTAGGTTGGATCAAGCACGAATCCAACTGGGCCCTTGGGACTAAAAGGCTAATAACTCACAGACCAAGTGACCGATTGACACACCATCTATTGTGTTGAGACCCCTATGATGTGGCGGTCCTTTGGGATACATCTTTGTGAGACTTCATGGTAGATGGCGTATCAACCAGTGGCCTGTGGATCAGACCCTTCCGGAGACAATTGATCGTAGTTAGGGAACCCTATAGCTGGATATGATGTGAAGAATGAAGATAGATCCTGTGTCGGTTAGCACCTAGTGATCTGGTGTGGGTCAGCACTGAGGGATCCTGTGTGGGTCATCACCTAGCGATCTTGTGTGGGTCAACACCGAGCGATCCTATGTGGGTCAGCACTGAGCGATCTTGTGTGGGACAGCAACAGAGCCTCTTAATATAGTAAGATGACTCAGTAGTTACATCTAATCATCTCTACTACTGTACATAACTTATACCTAGTGTGAGATGAGTTTGTACCTTGTGGTACTTTCCTTCATGGTAATACCTTGGTTGTATTCTTCTGTGTGGCGCACCTATGTGGTACTTACCTTTGTGGTATTCCTTCCTTTGTGTAATGGGTGAGCTTTGGGCTTTTGGGTTGGACCCTGTGTTTCCTCATGATTGAGATAGGTATACTTGATAACTTAGGTAGATGTATGGGAATATACCTAAGTAGGGTTGACAGTTGACTTCATGCTTTGTGGTTTATCCTTTGTGGATTTTGTGAGACCTTGAGGGTCTCAGGGTCCCTACTGAGTATCGTTATACTCACCCCTACATGGGTTATGCCCGCACCTTATTGTGTTTGGTGCAGACGACGAATAATGTTGATCGAAGCTGAGGGTGCCAGGACTAGATGGGGCCCAGAGGTGGACCATACGACCTGTCGGTACATAGAGGAGACATGCAGACATGGAATGCTAAGGATGCAATCTGTACCTACCCTTCAGGTAGGAACCTCGGAGGATGACCCAGTAACTACTTCCCTTTATCCTTAGTTGTATTGTTTTTCAGTTGTACTTGTACCTTTATTATTGGGCTTGTATTCTGGCACCTTTTTACTTTCAGCACTCTTTCTGCTATACAATTGACTTGTGTTCGTATCTTGTTATGTGCTTGGTTGCGTGTGTTTACAGGTTATAAAGGCAATTCCTTCTCGATTTTAGGGAATACACCTTTCGGTGCTAGTCACCAGCCCCTGGCCTATGGAAGGTGGGCTTGGGGTAGTCACGTCATGGGACCCAGGGGATGGGTCATGACATTAAATTAATTTCATGTGCTAAATTATTCTCTTTCTGTTTGTGATATATTATTCTATTATTTGATTACAATTTTTTTGGTCATTTATGGAATACACAATCTTTTAATTAAATTTTTTGAAAATATTTTTTAATTCGTTGAAAATCTTCTAATTAAATTCTTTTTAAAGTTTAATTAAATTCTTCAAAAATCATTTTTTTTATTTTATTGGTTTATTTATTTTTTTAAAAATATTTTATTTAAATTCATTGAATATTATAAATATTTATTCTTAGTCTTAGGTGGAGTTATTTTAAATATTTATCATGTGTTTAAATGTTTCATTATCATGGCATGAATTAAATGGTCTAATACATTCATTTCAAACCCTTGCTATTCATTGAATAATTTTATATATTCTTTCAGGGCTATATGATTATATCCTTTTATTTTTTGAAGGAATCATGACTTTTGGGGGATTTTATATTGATGTATGCATTTAGAACATATTTTGAAATAACTAATTTTTTTAAAAAATATTTTTCAAATTTTAAATATTTAAGATATAAATATTTTTCAAATTTTAAATTTTTTAAAAAAATTATATATTTTTTTAAATTTTAAATATGTTTCAAAGGGATACTTTTATTTCACAAATTTAAAAAAAAAGAATAGGAAGAAATTTTTATTTATCAAATTTTAATTCTCAAATTTTAATTTTTCTTTCACTGTAAGAAATATTTTTATTTGAAATTTTAAATTATTTTTTGGGTACTTAAAATATCAAATTCAAATTCTTTATAAAAAATGGTAAATATATTATATTATTTAATATACTCAATAACACATCTATTTGATCCTTACAAAAGGGGGAGAAAAAGTTTATAATAAGGCAGGGTTTTGTAATTATCATAAATGGGGAGATTTTTGAGAGACTCCATATCATTCTCATTTTAACTTAGTTTTAATATTTAATTCAACCCGTTAATTTTTGTTTTCTAATAAAATTTTAAAGTGTTTCAGATTTAGTACATCAAAGTATTTATTTCATATTTGATGAAATATTGATCATATTCTCATGGTGTTTATATCATTGGAAATATAAGAAGATTTTCTCCATTTTTTTCAATTTATCTCAAAATAAAAATTGAATTGTTTCAATGGTGAAAAAATTCACCGAAGATGTTACAAGATATTAACGTGATATTGCAGTTTTCAAATTAAAGTCAATTTAGGATTAGGTTGATATCTCATTCTATATTGAACAGATTCATGGACACATTACACCTTTGTATATATATGGAGTTTATTTAAACATCATTAGTTTATGTGGAAGTACTAAAAGTATGTTCTGATAGTATAGAAAATCACCTATGTTTTCTAAGAAGTTTTGTAACTATACAGTGAAAAGATTTGAAATCTTATCGTATTTATTTTTTAGCAAGTTCAAGAGATGTTGAAATTTATTTAAACCAGGTGATATGTTAAAAAATAAGTTTATCTTGATTTCATCAATTAACAGAGAAGGCTAAAAAGTGGTTTGGATGGTCAATAAATTATCTGAAATTCTATATTTCTGTTTTAGAATTAGTTTTTTTCTTATCATACAACTTCTGTTTTCGAAGATATCGGGAGATGTAGAGGTTGGATTGATTCAATTATTGAACCATTAAAAATATATTGATATTTCCTAAAAATAATTCTTGTGGTACAAGCGATGAATATAATTATAAAGTGATAAACAAATTAAGTGAAGTATGAAGTTAATGTGTTCACATTTTATGGAAACGCAGTTCATAACCTACGTTGGTATGAGTAACATAAGGAATGAACCCTACATTTGATGAATGCACATATGGATTATCAAACCTATGAAAAAAAGTTTATGTTTGGATCGAAAACCCAATGTTCATTGAATGATAAACGTAAGGAATATCAACCCTACATTGGAATCTGGAAATACTGTTCATACCCTAAATTTAGAAATATGAATGTATGGTTAATCAATGATATGTTTGGGATTTTATGATAAAAATATAAATGTATGGATTATCATCCTCACGATACTTTGATATCTGCATTATGTTTAGATGAAATTATGGATAAAGAATCATATGTTGGCTGTAACCCTATTCTATGAAAAGGAACCATATGCTACATTATTGAATCTTACATTAGGTATTTTGTCGCTACATGAAGGAACTCTACGTTTAACTTTTCAACAACGCTGTTTTAAATACGTGATATTTTACATGAATTCTAAAATGGTATTATTAGTATCAAAGATCATTATTAATCTATTTTACAACCAATTCAAAGGCTTTCATGAAACCAATTAAATCATTCAAATTTATAAGTTACGTTATGAATCTATTATAATGGTTTGATTTCAAAGATTTATGATTAATTGTGCTACTAGTTTTGAGGAAATATTTAGAGTTTATTTAAAAAGGTTTTAATAGATTTGAATAAGAGTTTTAAATTATTCAACACTTCTATTATTATGTATATATTATTAGAGGAGTTATTCAAATTATTTTTCATTTATTAGGGATTTATTATACGGGAATAAAGAGGCAACAGTGCTACGCTTTTCATGGAATATTTATGAAGGATATTGAATATATTTATTTTCAGTATCAAAAGGAAGAGGAATATTGTTAAAACTATTGGATATTTATTCTATATATATATATATATATATATATCTAGAAGGAAAAGAAAACACATAATAAAGAAAAGTGGAGACGTTGATACTCTGTTAAAAAGAAAGCACTGAAAACATTCATATTAAATCTTGATGATTTTGAAGAGAGAATTAAACTTTTTTATTCATTATTATTCTCTCATGGTGTAAAGATGAATAAAGTCTACACAAACATTATATGGTCTATTTGTTTCTATTTTAAGAAGAAGAATAAATCTACTCGACATTGAATAATATTTTTCTTCCTTGGTTATGCTATATTGAATATCTGATTTCATCTATCAATTGCTACTGAAACTGTGAGATAAAACCTATTTTATAAAAAAAATCATATCATCTATTTTATTATGCTTATTGGATACTCAAACTTATTCATGGTGGAGTTTTATCTTCTTAGACTAAGCTGTGGATATTTTGGTTCATTATAAAAGAACTAGAAGGCCTTATACAATCCTAGTTAGATGTCAATTGTCTGTACTCAGTTGTTGAAGGTCATGTGATAAGAGGACCTACTAGTGAAAATCACCAAGCTTGTGGAGTTGAGAGTTGGTAGAGTGGACTAGGGGATTCCTATCCCCCAAACCACTATATATTATTGTGTTATTTTCCTTTATTTATTTCCAATGTTTGCTTGACCTTAAGAGAGAAGGAAATGATCGCTTCATTTTAAGAGGGAATTTCTCATATTGTCAATATGTTTAAAAGTTCACAATTAATCCCCTCTTGTATCTTCATCACAACCATTCTAAACTAACAATAAACCCCATTTTAGTAGTAGTTTAATTTTTTGGGGTATAATATAAAATATTATTCACATAGTAAATCAAATAAAACTCATTATCTTTCCTTTTCCTCAAAACCTCTCCCATAGCCACATCCATGGAATCAAACATCACATCAAATGGTAGTTTCTAATCAGTGGAAATAATCCATAGTGAATTTTTGTGATTCTATATAATCATGGTAAATGACTAAAATAACATTTAATCAAACTAAAATGGTAAATCCTTGACAAGAAATTAATAAAGGAGCTTTGTGATTTTTTAAAAGTTGTTGATGAATCTCAAGGAGAAATTTACATGAATTAGAAATATTTTTGATTCCTTTAACAATTTTTGGAGGGGGAGTCTTTTAGATCACCTATATTTTATCATTTTTCATTTATATACCCTCTAAGAAACTTTAGGACTCAAAACTATTCCTTATGTAACCATGAATTTTCACTTTTACAAGTTGAGGAAATTGTTTTTATCTTGAAATATTTCCAAAATAGTTTCTTGATTCCTAGTAAAACCCTCAAAAGTACAACCAATTTTTGAAAAATCTCCCATAAATACCTTAATTATAATTTTAATCATGTTTGAGAATTTTTTTATCATATATCTCAGAAAAGTTGCTACAACACCACACATTCCAAGGGGTATTCAACTATAGGTAAATGTTTCAAATGGGAATGTGAAGGTGGTTGAATCCTAATATTTAGAGGCTATGTGAATCTAGTTATAACAATATTATCCGTAAAGAAAATATAAAGAATCATCATCAGCCAACCACTCAAGCATTTGATCAATAAATGGAATTACGAAATAAATTTCCTAGTAGAAACATTAAGTTTCCTATAATCTATAAAAACTATCCACTAGTTCAATATAATAGTTTTCATTTTCTCATTATTTTTATTATTAACAACTATCACTCCACTCTTATTTGTGAAAACTTGGACAGGACTAACCCATAGGATAACTGATATGGGAAAATATATTCTTGCATCAATAAATATTATAACTTCCTCCCAAAGCAATTATTTAATGTTGGGGTTTAGTATTTTATGCCCCTCCACTTTAGGTTTATTTTCATTATCTATGGAAATTTTATGCATACAATATAAAGGAATTATTCCATTTATTATAGATATAGTCAAACCAATAACTGATTTAAATTAACTAAAAAATTTCATCAGACTCTCCTCTCAATTTTCTTTTAGTATGGATGAGGTTATGATAGGTAATAAAGACCTCTCACCTATAAATGAGAATTTCAAGTGATCTAGAAGTTGTTTAAGCTCCATATTTGGTGCTTCATGATATGAAGGAAGAAAAATGGTCCTAGGAAGTCTAAATCACTAAATCCATATTTTAAGAAATTCAATGTACAAAGCCTCTACTTTATTACTACTATCCAAAATAAACTACTTCTATTATTTATGTTTTATGAGTGGATTCGTACTTCTTTTATGAATAAAAATTATAAAGGATATCTAAGAGAAATTCCACATATTCATCAATAAGTTATTATTCAATGATTGAGTAGATCACCATCCTTATTCAACTCTATTTTGGATTTCTGGAATAACCCCTTCCATAAGTTCCAAGAATTAATCAATAAATGGTTATCTCACCAAAAAAGCCTAAAAATTTCCATATATACTCAATACAAGTTATGATAGAGTTAACATGCGATAAGTACTGACTAAATAAATATATGGTAAGAGAAAATATGAATGTGAGTGATTAAAGAACTCCCATGATAAGAATATTATATTTATTAATTAATGATTAAAGATTGTACATAATGAAATTGACATGATACATGGTATTTTAGATTGTAATATATTAGATTAATGGTTGTATGTGATTGATTACATTAAAAATATGATTAATTTGGGATACATATAGAAGAATTCTAAAGGATATTTGGTGAAAGATGGATAACTAAAGTGAATCTGGTAGAACATTAGAGGCATATCACAATAGGTGATTGAGAGATATCACCATATGATACAAGTGTAACCAATGATGACACTTTGAAATGTTGAAGAATTTAAAATATTTATAGGTGGTGACATTACCATACCATTGGTTGTGACACATTGTTTGGGAAGTGTCTGGGATGTCGCAGGAGCAAACACCAGATATCTTAAGCCATGTTATCACAACTGAGATATGATTCCCTATTTTTATCAAATATAGATATCACATGTGATAAAATTGGAAATAATCAATGGTTATGTGAGGAAAAATATGTTGGTATAATATGAAGTTGAAAATAATAACATGGGATATCATCAAAGGTAACTGAGTTGTTGATTACTATTGATGGTATCACGTGAAGTGCTGTCATGAGGATCTTGAGAAGTGTAAGCTATTATAGATGGTTAAAACACTAATTTATGATAATGATATTTATAGTTGGTGATAATATTTCTATCACATGAACCAAGAACAAGGTTTAAGGGCTATAATTAGATATCTATAAAGATGAAATAAGATATCATATATAGTGGTCTGAGTTAGGTGAAGACACATATATAAGAGAACCGGTCTATCATAGAAGGTGATAGGAAATATCAACCAAAAAAATCCTATCACATAAGATGAAATTATATATTAACATCAATTATAATATAAAAACATGAAAAAATCTATATATCATTAATTAGGATATGGTATATCACCAAACATAGTTGATATGATATATAACAATAAAAAACCATAATTTTTGAGTTAAGTATTCTTGATTGATTTAGAATTATAAATTCTTTCATGTTTATTCCATAAATAATATCAATTCATTGATAAGACCATGGGATAAATGTCCTACATTCCTGGTAAGAATATAATAAGAATAGAGGTTATAGAATCTTTATACCAGTTTATTTTTATAAGAATATAAATAACCTAATTTAAGGTGGAATGTGTCTAACATGCATGGTGATATAAGAGGAAATTAATATGAGTTAATAGTGGAGAATGATCATATTGTTCAATATGTTACAAAGAATCTGATATAGATAATTGATTCAATAAGGATCATACTACATATAGTGTATAATTAATAATGAAAAGTAAAATCATTAGACCAATTAGACATGTGGGGAGTATTTTTTAACCAAATATATAGTGTCTATATATTGTTCATTCGAAACAGTGCCAAGATAAAGAGATAGATGATCTCAAGTGTTCCTCCCCATAATTTATAGGCTTCCAACTTATTATGATGGTTTATCAACTCCATAGAGAGACTATACCCTCTATTAGTTAACCTTGGGTAATAGTGGAAATAAAGATAAACCATTATCCATAATATACAATCAATATATACATCATAGTTATAATCCAAACATAACAAAACATGACACGCTATATCAAAAATCTGAATTAACTATAATGTCATACAACTCATACATCATAAGATCATATAATGGGTCTATCATATACAAAACATTGTTAAAATATACAACGAATGGAATCATAAAAAAACCTATATCCATAGATCTACTTGGTTTCTTTTCCCACTCTTAGATATCTACCCTCATCTCAACTTTAATGTCCTAACTTGAATCAATCCATAACAATCATACCAAATCCCTACTAGACCTTATGAGTGCCTCCCCATATGCAAAAGGATTTAGATTATTTGTTAGGTTCTATGAGGTGATAGTGGGGAGAATATAACCTTTGAATAATTATACTAATAACATACAACAATAGTGGAAGAAACTATAAATATCAGGGAACAAAAAGATAGAACATACCTGTGATAAAAAAAGTAACACCCACCATATCATGTCAATAATTAAAAAAAATGGGTTTCCTATAGGATGATGACATAACGAAATGTTAAAATGTATCCAAAAGAAATCACCATTCTGATACTAAGGAACCGATAAATTAGTCTGAAAATCCAAAATGTCCAACTGATGCACCACCTGCACTACCGTCACCACTAAGCTCCATAATCTGATCCTTTACTCTTTCCAGTTCCATAAACTATAAATTTTACTTTAATATTATAGGGACCATGTAGGGTTTGTCTTTCAACTCAGTATTCCACCACCACTGGCATCCCTATATAATATTAATAACGTTTCATACCACAATGTTTAATGATTTATCATTGAATACTAAGACTATATGAATGATGAATCACCATTTAGATAACCATGGACTACCAATATATCACTATAAAACTCACATGGGTGAATGTAGTGTCAATATATAATGAAATTTAGGATGAATGAGGCATCTTCATACTATTACTTAAGGTGAATGAGTAATAACCGTATTACTATAAAAAGTGAATGATATATCACCATGCCATGAATAATTTGAATTATGTATCACTAGTATAATACAAAAGGGTGACCGATATGTCACCAACACAACCATCCAACATGAATGATATTTACTCAATCAACTAACCAAGGAGAACAATGTATCACTAATATAATAAAAAGGTAAAAAAATAGATCATGACAAATATAAATGGTTAACAATTTATCCCAATAATATATCAAGTCTAAGTGAATAATGTATCACAATACTAATTAATAAGGGTGGATGATATATAACTAATATAACATGAAAGATGAATGGTATATCACCAATATATAAATAATTAAGGATGACTGATATATCACTAATTAAATAAATATGAGGAATGATTCATTATTACAATAATAACCATATAGGTGAAGGAGTTATCACTATATAACCAAATATTAGGAGAATTATTCATCACAGAACCTCATAGAGGACCCTTGAACTATGTACTTGGTCTCATGAGACTAACCTATTTATAGGCCACCCACACCCTATGTGTGTAATTTCTATTACAAAAATACTAAAAAAACCTAATCCATATAGTAAAAATTATTTAGGTTCACCTCCCAATATCTAGAGGTTGGTATAAATATTATGGTTAAGTAACAGACATGTGGGTGGTGGGTTTCCTCCTCTAAACGATGTAGTGAATGTTACATGGTTCATACCTAAATGTTTCATGACCCATCCATGTATGTGGTGTTTTGAAGTATGGAACATGTAATAAAAAATGATAGAAGTATACATAATTTAAATAATTCATAAAATGAAATGTACAAGTATAATAATACCATAATAGGGTTAAAAGAATCCTAAAATCTACAAAAAGTGAGTAAGTCTAAGTATAAACTATATATATTAAAGTTATGCTCGAAAAATGTGGCCTATGGAATCACAAAGGACCTACTACATGTATAACCTCTCAAAAAATATAATAGGCATGTCCCACATTTCATAAATCAGTTCACATAGTAAAAACCCCAAAAATGATCACCCATCCTCTACACCTAGGGTTTATGACTTTCCCCAATAGTCAGACTCTTTCACATTACCTGGATCATAGATAGAATATTCTACACACATCCTTAGAGGGGTCCATAAAATATATGAGTATGAGAACTAAGTGGTTTATACCCCACCCTTAACAACCTACCATAAGCTAAATGTATTCCAACAATAGTAAAAACCTAGAAGAACAATAAAAAAATTGAAATAGGGAATACAAAAAATTCTATTCATATTACTTACCATTGAAAAGTAACTCATTGTGAGGTGAGGGTTACATATTTTTTTTGAGACTCAACTTGGGATCTAAGGTAATTGATCCGATCTATTACTAATGGGAGACAGTATGATTTCCAATAAATAACTTACACATGTATACATATTCACCCACCCATATGAGTAGTTTTATAACCTTTTTACTATATTTATGTTTTAAAAATTAAATTATCATTAAAACATTTTTTATTTGTTCTCAATATCTATTATTCACTACTATTATATTTTTTATTCTATTATCTAATAATAACTATTATTCATTACTATACTCACTACATGTAGAAGAAAATAATGATGCAATTCATTATTTATTTTTTTCATTATTATCACTCTCTCATTTGTTTATTTTTATGATTAAGATTGTTTAATATTCATTATTATCATTATTTGGTATTACTCACTTTGTATGTTGGAATATCACTTAAAATAGGTTCTTTCAAATGAATAAATAATATGAGAAATGGAAATTATATTATTTTTAATGTAAAGAAAATTAAATAAGTCTATGATTTTTATATGTTATAGTGGAAGTTAGAATATCATTTTACATGTCAATATTTTACTTTTATGTATTGGAAAAATTAGATATTTTTAAAAAAATATATGGATTTTACACTTGATTCACACTAATAAAAAATTTATTTTACATATTAGAGGAATTTTGAAAAATTTAGAAGTCGGGAATCTTACATATTTCTTATGGATTCTTAAATTTACTTTTATATATCATATTTTCTCAAAGGATATTATTTTTACATATTTCATGAGAAGTAGAATTTTTTCCTTATAGATTCTTCACAATGAAATTTACATTTATGTATTCAATATGATGTGAAGTTGTTTTTACATATCTATCATAAGTTATGTAGAGTTATATATTTCACTAAGTAGAATAGTCTAATAAGAAATAATATTTATGTATACATATTACAGTGAAGGTATAGAAAGTTAAGAAATTAATACACTAGTGTTTCATAGGCTAACTATTAAGATAATATTACCTTTATAGATATTTCCTTTATCTTTTGTGATGATGAGTTTTAAATTCCATGGAAAAAAGTATACATAATTATAATACTATAGGGGATTTTAGTGGTTTTATTAATATAGATATTCTCACTCTGTGAATATGAAACTACATTATGATCATGTAAACCTATTTGTGAATAAAATCAGTGTTACATCATGAAAAATATTTTCTTGACCATGAAGACCTATAGAGATACAATGAATGAATAATTAAAATAGTATCATATTACTTTCACATATTATCTATTCAATTCATTGAGTATTTTTTATAATTCATATTATAGATTAGGTTTCAATAACAATTTAAATCCCTAAGATATGGTTTACTTAGAAGAATTAAATGAATATTATTAATGCTATTATTTTGGATTTGATTTCAAAACTGAAACATTCAGTCATTAAAGGTTTTATTTAAAGAATAAATTCTACAAAGGATATGGTGAAATCATAGAAAAAATAATATAATGATTTGGATATTTTATTTTTAGTTATCAATTAATGAGAAGACTATATTTTTTGTATTATTTTGGTATTATATATATATATATATATATTTGTGTGTGTGTGTGTTTTCTTAAAATATGAAGAAGAAAAAAAGGTGAAAAAAATATAAAGTGATACATGTTGAAAGATTCAACAACAAGAGTTTTCTTGTATACCAAATTATTCTATTACTACTTCTATAACTTGATTGAAAGAATGTAAAGAATAAGTTAGAGGAAGATAATAATAAGAAGGGATCCAAAAACTATTATAACTTGAATAATATTTGATATTTTTGTTGTGTTCATTGAAGATAAATTATATCAAAGTATGTGTTTAGAACTTCTACACCTTGAAGACTTATTTTCTTGGGTAAGATTTATCTACTATCAGTTTCTGGAAGAAAATATTCATTAAATAATTTTTTTTAATTTATAAATATCTTATAATTATAATAAGTGTCAACTAATTGCACATAGCTGTGGGTGAAGTGTTATCTTCCTGTACTTAGCTATGGGTGAGTGTTAACAACTTGTACCTAGTTTTGAGGTCTCCAATAAAAGGATTTCAAGGATTGGTAAAATATTTTTTGTACTAAATTTCAACCGATTTAACTTAGTTGTGACTTCCTTAGGAGAAAGATTTTGAAATAAATCCCCAAATTGGTATTGGGTGTTAATGGAGTGAACTAGATGGTGTTATTTTATACTTGAACTATAATAAAAATATTATGTATAATTTATCTTTACTTTACATTAATTTAAACTGCATAATCTAATTAAAATGGAATTAAGTACCTAAAAACTAAAAGGGGTAGTTTAATTTTATGAAATTATTTTAAGTAATGAATTAAACCCCTATTGATTTATTTCCATAAACCTAGTCGGTAAAAAATTGGAATCAAATCTAGACTCTTGAATTCTATACATTGGTTAGAGATTTCTCTTTAAAGAGTTTATATTTTCATCTTTAATAAGATAAAGAGAAAGATTTAACTAGAAATAATAATGGATAATACTAGAGAAGGTATTTACATGGTTAGAGATCCTTTTTTCAATGGTGAGAATTATAGTTGTTTGAAATCTATAATTATTATCTATTTAATTAATCATATATTAAAAGTATATATGAATGCCGGGAAACCATATAAGATTATTATTAGTGGACATAAGGGATGGAATGATACTCAAGAATAATATGATGATTTAAACTTAAAATCTATGAATGATTTTTTTTGGATTAGGATATGATAAGATTAATATAGTTTCTCAATTTGATATGACTAATTATATGTGTGAAACTATTATAGTTCCATATAAAGGAACTAATAGTGCACGAAAATTATGTTATAATACTAAAAATATTACATTTTATTCTTATGGATGTTTTATAGATAATTTATTACTATATTTAATGGAATAATCATTGATACAATGAATGATGATTCTACTTTAATTACTGATTTTACTAAATCAACTCAAGATATAAAAGTTATTATAGTTATACCAATTAAATAGAGTGTAATATCTACTACTATTAAATAGTATACACTTTTAAATGATATAAAAATAAATAATTGTTTTATAAAATTCATGATACAAGAAAATAAGTTATAAGCATAAGTTTATGATCATAAGTTTGTTATGAAATAAAATGATGTAATTAATGTCTTTAATTTAAATAATGAGAGAAAGGATAAATAGATTTTAATTGACTCATATGAAAGATATTCTAGTAGTACTGATTCTATTAATGAACCTAAAAAAATTATTATAATACTGAATAAACTCTATAAGGTGAGAAAAGCAAAAATCAAGAAGGATTATGTGAATTGAAAATAGGTCAGATGTTATAAATGCAAGAAAAACAGAAACATTTTACATGAATACCCTCAACTCAAATATAAAAGGAAATATAGAAAATAATATTATAAAAGGTAAGGAAATAAAGATATGAAAGATATATGGAGTTATTATAAATATTCTAGAAAATTAATCAAATTCTAAATTTGTAGTTGAGAATTAAAATCAAAAATAAAATATGTGTCTTATGGATTTGACTGAAGAGATTAAATCATCATACACACTTAATTATTATTATGAAATTTATTATTTTGATGATATTAATAACTATTGTTTTATTCTTGATGATAAATGTGATAATCTAGATTATGATAACATAAATCATATAGAACCTTATGATTATTTATTTATTCAAATTTTTATTTTCACTAAATTTCTTTTAGAATTAAAGTCCAAATTTGATAAATTTTAAACCATCTATGCATTACATTATACTATAATTAATTAATTATTTTCTAAATTCAATTATTTAAAATTATATTCTAGTGAGTTTACTAAAGGACAAGATTAATAGAAAAAAAATCCTTATGAATTTTAGAGGAAGTAATGGTAAACAAGGAATCAGAAGCAATGATGATAAACCAAAGTGTTATTGAAATTATTTTGTTCTTGGTTAAAAATGTAAAATCTTGTATACTATTGTATGTTTTCACTTTTTTATTATTATACATTATTCTAATGATTAATTATTTAAACTTACTGAATTTTTTTATCTTATACATGACTATAGTTTTGAATATTTATCTAAAGTAAATGCCAAATTTCTGCCACAAGTAAATAGTTTTGGTCACTCTAAATATCTTATTGCTAATAATGATAAAACCCAAAGTATATGGGTACAAAAATATTACTTGTTGGATATTTTTTAGGAATGATCCCAAAGAACAGTAAAATTAAATGTTTTATGGATAATGGTGTCTCAATTATATGAATGAAGACTTATAATTTTTTTATTCCTGATTAATTTTATTAAATTCACAAAGATAATGTTAAACTACGGATTAATTAAGTATGGTGTTATGGAGTTAATTGGAAATTTACTTATATATTTATTGGGATTATTTTTTTTACTTTTATTAAATTTTATAATAACTACATGATATTCCCAATGTATTTTATATAGGGGGAGATACTTTCATAACAGTTTCAAATTCTTACATTCTATATTATATGTTACTACATTAGTGTTTCTGTCCTGAAAATTGTTTAATGTTTTTCTAAACCAGATATTATCAGGTTATATTTTTTTTATTTTTTTTATGGTTAGTGCATGTGTGATATTGTTTAAGGTATTGACGTTTTAAATTGAATAATTTTACTAACTTATTTACCACATGCATACTCATTATAATTCTATTTACTAGTGTATTAGCCTATTCCAATTTGTTTTTTGTTCTATTAAGAATGAGTTTGTTATCATATCGTTTGGTTCAGTCACATATGTTATTAATGTTTTATTATTTCATTTGATACAATTTAAATTTGATGTATTCTATTATATTTTATTCATGTATCATGTGTTATTATCTATCTTTAATTATTACAACTCGTTTCATAATCAACCCATAATTATATGATTTATGATAAGGAATTTTTTTTACATTCCCATGATATTTTTGGTATATATTTTTATATAATTAGGAAATATGTCACATTACAAATTGGAAACTTCCATATAATGTCCATTTCACCAGCAAAAAATGTTATTTATTAAGAATCACTTTCTTCATTCAAGGTAACTACCATAACTAGAATTATAACATTATTAATGTTCCTACTTATCCTTAATCACTATAATTGTTTTTGAAAATGTGATATGGGAATAAAAAGATAAGTAAGGGATATAAAATAAAACAAACCCATTAGTCCATTTGTGAATATGAAAAATTTATAAGAAAGATTACCTTTTTTCATAATAAACATTGATCTCAAATATTCTTTTACTTATCCACAAAATAATTTAATTTATCATCATGTTTTACATAACATTTAATAATACTTAATAAAGAAAAAAATCATAATAATTAGGTATTCTTTGAAAAACATAAAAAAACCATGAATATGTTTTCATTGGGAAACAATAATTTATCTTTTAAAATGTTCATAAAATATTCTTAAAATCACAAAATCATTTACGTAACTTTTAAAATAAAAATATTTCTATTAAAAAACACTTATAGTATATCATGTAGGTAAATTTTGAATTTTTCTAGACATTCATCCTTATAAGAACCCTTAAAATGGAATCACCAAACTAGATAATTCCCATATCTCTTAGAATAAACCTATCACTAGTAAGTTCTATCACTTTACCCAATACATTTGAGAGCTATATCAGGATCACCCTTCATAAAAGATATATTGTGATCACCTATAATTAATATAAAATTTAAAAGAACCATATCATGAATAAATCATATATATCTATTAATTTATCCATAAAACTCAATTTTATTAGCATTCAATCCCCTTAGAAACAACACTTTCTATTATCTCATAAAAGTGAGAATTCAATTTCCATTTATTTATAGTTTCTTTAAACTAAAAATTTCTAGAATATTCAGAAAAAATATTTTCATTGAAAATATCCTTGAAAACATTTAAATTGAGATTCAAATAAAATAATCTTCATACAGGTGAAAAAATCCGTTCATTCGATAATTGTTAAAACATATATTATTTCCACACTTTGGCAAAGAAATTACAAAAAAATCATATAAATTTTTTTAATAATATTCCTATTGAAACCATTGTTATGAAATTAAATTATAGTAAATAATTACCATTAAAAAAAATTTGAATAATAAATAATTACATTTTGGAAACTTTTAAAATAACCTTGATAATGAATAAAAATAGTTGAAAGAAAAATTATAAATCAATATTTTTTAAAGTCCCTTAGCTCAAGTTTTGACTCATTACATTCATATGTATACCCTATAAAGTAATAAAATTATTTTAGTCTATAACTTGTTTAATAATAATTTTCATTTTTATTGCATTATCATTATTCCCTTTATTTCATTTGTTATTATGTTTTATTTTGTTACTAAAATGGTTAAGATCACATTGGATGTTTTAAAGTTGTTTCAATTATAAGTCCAAAATGAATTAATTAGGTTGAATATGGTAAGAGGGATATTATTCCATTATATAATGAATATTAATCATGACATAATTATATTTTTTATACATTAAAAACAATTTTATAATCTTCCATGAAAAGAGAACAAGAAAATTGAATCACAACGCTTTATGGAGGTGGTAGTCCACATATATACATGAATGATTTTATCATTTTCCAATAGATGGAATGGTATAAATATAGCAAATATATTATCATTTAATAATCATAATTATTAAATGAATATAATTTATATTCATTAAATTCATCATAATAACCATCCTTGTGTGGTAGTGATGAAAAATAAAACAGATCACTTTGTGGAAGTGGTAATATAAGAATATAATTTAGGTGTATAAGGGATAATAAGGTTATTATATTAGAAATATTATAGATGATTTTATATAGGTATAATAAGAAACAAAAATGAAAACACTTAGTTAAGTGTTATACCTCTTCCTTGAGAAAAAACCTTTGACTTACACTTTAAGACTTCCAAGTTGGACTTTTTCAAGGAACATAACTTATAATATATGGTGTGTAATGTTGGAATGTTATTTTAGTAGATATTGGTTGAGATAAATTTATAAAAATTTATAATTAAGAGAGGATATGATATGCTATTTTATAAGTGAATTGAGTGATAATCTTGTAAATACATGAAAGATTAATATATAATATGTGTCTAAATCATGTGAAACGAGTTCAAAGTGTCATAGATTAGAATATAAGGACTCTAAGGAAGAAATATAAGTAAAAAAATCTAATTTATATTTTTTAGGATCCATTTTAAACCTTATCTTTTAGTTCAACCCCTTCATTAAACCGATTTAACCTTAACCAATGCGACACATTTTTCACTATTTAAGGGTCATGAAAGTAATTTTATGAATTACAAGTAGAAAATAAATAGAAAATTTATTATATAATTTAAAATTTTCCATAAAATCGAGGTATTATAATATTTTTATGATTTTACAACAATGTAAAAATTATTTTTAAACATTAAATACCTTTTCAAGTCATTTTAAGCACTATTCACAAAATTTGACTTTAAAGAAATATAAATAACAATATAATTTGGATTAAAATACTAAAATATTAAATTATACTTCATAAGTATCTATAAAATTCATGTAATATCATATATCATCTAAATATTATCACTTCTAATATTTTTAAAACCATTTATTCGTTTTCCCCTTTACTTGTATAAGAGTTGTATCGATATTGCATAAGAATTTTAAATAATTATACTATATTTAAAAATTAAAAAAATTATTAAAATTAAATTAAATTAATATAAATAATTATTTTAATATTTATTCATTCATAATCTATATTCACTCTTATTTTTATTATTAAAACATATTAAAGTTATAAAAAGAGAGAAAATGAAATTTTATTAAATATAACACTTCCTTCTATTGGAATCCAACCAAGATTTGTAATGAAACCTCAAATAATAAGTATTATAGGTTTTAAAACCTCTCATAAACATAAATAATTAATATTGTTTTAGTTATTTTCCCCCTTATTTACTTAAATAAATTTTTTTATCTTAATTTACCTTTACTACTATAACTCATTTTTAAACTTGGTGACTTAATTTTGTGAAAAAAAAATTAAACCAATAACCAAATTTTGAAATTATGAATTATAATTCTTAATAAATTTTAAAATATTCAATTTTTATATGTGGTAGAGATAAATTTTAATATAAGTGTGAAAAATAGAATGCAAAACAGTTTTTAGAAAAACATGTTGCATAAAAACGAACTTATACAAAAATAAAATATAATGATTAATATAGAATTAATTAGATTATTTATAATAAAAGGTATGATATTTTACTTTAATACTAAATCCAAAACAAAATTATCCTTTTAAATTACTTTATTTAATGAAAAGAAATGATAGTTTTACCAAAATTGATATTTTCACTATTTAATCAAAAATCAAACCTTTTGAAAATATCCCAAAAAATAATCATAATCCTATCATGAAATGGTTATTTAAAATATGATTTCTATTTTTTAAAGTACATTTTTAAATGTGATAGAAATTAGTTATAATAACTATGCTAAATTCAATAAAATAATTTTTGAAGAAAATGTATTTTGGACGTATAAAATGATTTTATTCTCACTCCTTTTACGATAAATATAACTAAATAAAAGTTAATTAGTTAATTTTTATATTGAAATATAATTATCTCATAATAATAATATATAAATATTGATTAATTTAATGTATTATTTAAAAAAAATGCATTGCACACATAAAATCTGTTTTAGGAAAAATATCTCTTTTCCCTTCAAATGATTTTATATTCATTTCAAAAAAATTAATAATTAATGTGTGATTTATTATTCATTTTGTTAATAAAAAAATTCATACATATATTTCATAATATGGTTATTATTATTCAAACCCACCAAACCAATGACTAGGTAATAACTGTCATATTTAAATATAATAATATATTGAGGTTTGTTTAAGCTCTATGTTGTGTATACCACAAACCATTGAATATATTACTTAGATAATATTAATTCTAAAGTAATGGTTTGTTATATTAATATATATGAAATGTTATGAACTATTTATATTTAATTATTTAAATAAATTTAACTTTTTCATGGATCATTGTAGTTATTGTCTCTTGTATAGAAGGACCTAACTTAGATAAGATTTCATTGGCCTATTCTTTTTTTAAATAGGAAGAAACTACTTTCACCGTACCATATTTTAAAAAAATGACGTTTATATTAAAATTAATCTTTATATTTGTTTAATATTTGTTTATTTCTTTAATAATTGTTCAATATTTTAAATATGAATGAGTTTAGGGATAGTTAATCTTCTAACTGCATGTATTTCAGTTGAGCATGACTGTTTATATAATGTTTAGTACCCTAAAGTATGATATTTATTATGAAATCCATATTCTCACTTCATAATCATGTTTCATGTATTTTATATTCTTTACAGACGAGTCATACTATATATTTTTTAATATTATTTATTATAATCATTCTTGTTAACTATTATTATTATTTTTTTTGTGATTGTTGGAATCTAAAGTGGGATAATGGTAGTTATGTTGAAGCATTATTATTGAAGATTATTTGTTGATATAATTTTTTTCTTGTTATACTATTTTATTTATTGAAATAGGGATAATGTGTTTTCATATCCCTAGTTCTTATGTGTCACGACCCACCTTCACTTAAAAGAGAGAAGGGACAACAAACTACCAGGCCCTTATTTCTTCAAGTTGAAGGAGAGATAATGACCCCCTGAGTCCCAACTTCAATAGGCCCTAGAGTGGTGTCTAGAACCAAGGGTATATAATCACATGTAAAATGGAAGACATTTCCCTTTTTATAGAATAATATCGAAGTATAAGATGGTAAATCCCAATCAAATCAAAAAACTAAAAGTAAAATTAAAGAAAAAAATCCATTCCCATGTGCATGTTTAAAATAAACTGATACAAAGTACAAGAAAAACTTTGAAAGGAAGTACCAAAAGAAAAGAAAAGCTGCAACGACAACTGTCCCGATTCCCGAGATAGTAAGGTCCAGAATGGTCCACAATGTCTTATAAACTGGAAAGATGTTTTATATGCGTAGGGTGAGTATACAGGTATACTCAGTAGGGAAACCAAAATCTCTCGTGCACAAGTGGGGATGCATTCTAATGCATCATGAGAAATTAGAGGTAACCAAAACACCTAGGAAGGAAAACTATCTACCCAACCTCACCAAGGAACACTCCCCAAATAACACATGTCAAGTAAAATAATAGTAATAACACATCGGTATTTGGGTACCCTTCACCACTTTCCCACTGGTTATTTAGAACATCCTACACATCAAACCTCCCCCACAAGTTCCACTACAGTCCCACTGCCGCCCCAACAACAACCCTATGGGACATCAAAACCACACATCCTACCCGCAGACACTTGGGCCACCACAAGCACACATTACCACATTTGTAGAAACCTTTTCCACAAAAACCACTACCATGCCTGAAGAAACCTGGGCCAGAACAACCACCGCCATACCTGAAGACACCTAGGCCAGAACAACCACTGCCACGCCTGAAGACACCTAGACCTCATCCTGAAGGTTATTGGGAAACAAAATTGACTTCACACACATGGTCCAACCACCACAACAAACCCTACCCAAAGAGTCTTGGGACATAATGAATCTTAGGCTTTCCCATCCTACTTAAAGTGTCTTGGGCTACCTATAAGAGGGAGTAGAAAGGAGCTAATAACCATCCACTCATAGGAATGTTGGAAAAACACCCTCCCCCATGAAATTGGGGTGTTCGACACGAAGTTCTCAACATGGGTGGGGTGCATATAAGAAAAACATGAACTAAATTTATACATATATTTAATCAAGTACTCATCCCAACCTAAGGGTCTCAAAACCAACAACTAGCCCATACACATCCACTCTTTCTGATATCCCTACATGCACAAGCACACAACGACCACCACCAGAGCACAACCCATTTCTATAAAATTGTTCCCCATGTACCAGTTTTCATTATCATGTTTAAATGATTCCATTTAAATATTTTTGACTACTAGGAAACTAATAAGCATAATCACAAGCTAAAACAATAACTAAAACAAAAAATTCCAAGAAACCATTTAATAATTAACACCCAGTTCTCTTGTAAAGTAACAACATCCAAAGGGATCTATGAGATCCTTTGAATTTCTAGAACCAAACTAAGACCCAACTTATAGGGTCCAGAACATTTACCATCGGCTCTACAGAGCCTCATATTCACAAACCAACAACCTATCAACCAAAGATTCCATTCCCCTCTATGTCACCCCAAAATTATTAAACAAAGAAAACTTGAATATCACCATAGCATAGAAAGGGTGTTTTTTGGATTTATCCAACACCACTCATCAGGTTCCTCCTTTCTGATTTGGTTAACCAGGGTGATCACACAAGTGTTATCATTCACTGAGCATCCATTTAATCAACTAATTTTATGTGATTAACTAGTTTCCATGTTACAGTCATTCAATAACAGAATTATCCAAAAGATATAGTTTCATTAGTGCACAAGAAAGGACCACAAAAAACCGTGATTTTTAGTGGACATAAGCCCATACAATTGACAACATAAAAAAGAAGGTAAAACACAAAAACAACATCATCATATCCACCCCTTAATTCATTAAAAGTAGGTTTATTATCTCCATTAAAGTTAGTTCCATCTATGTACATAGGGAACATTATCACAACCACCTCACATGATGCACAGTAAAGAGAGATGAAGGAAAAACCCCTACATGGATGATCAATGATTGAAGTTCCTTCTTTTGTTAAGAACATGTGATGCGTGACTTACATGAAGAAATCCAAGGCTGAGTGGGAAGGGATCTATTACGGGCACACGATTCATCTCGAGAGGAAGTGTCAAGGCGCACTTGGAGAAATGAAAAGGAATGAGGAAGAGAGGATATCAGCTTAAGAAGAGTCCAGATCCTAAAATCAGGGAGACCATTTTTGAAGTACATAAAAGTCAGATCATGGCTTGAACACATGACTGGGTGGCTTCACTCATTGGGATTAATTTAGATTTAATAATTCCTCTTATAAATGGTGTAGATAGAATAGTGTATGATCGTGAGTTGATATATTTCCTTGGAATGGAGAAAAACATGTAACAAGGGACTAACAGGAAAACATAGGAGACTGGAAAACATGGAAAATGGTGTGACACTGATGAAAGGGCCAAATGTTTTGGTAATTCAAGGGTATCCCAACTCTTAGGGGATTTATAATATCTTTTATAGGCCTTAAATAACTTTTAAAGGGGTATTAAAACACATTTAGGTCAAAAGGTGTTATTGGAGTGAAATAGAAAAGTCCATGAGAAACTGGAAATGAATCACCGATGGGTGAGTCACTGATACCCTGGTCCCGTCGCCATGGCACTGTTTCCCTAGCACTGTCACCCCAACACCATCGCCCTGACACCGATGCCCTGACACTAATGCTGATCGGTTTCACCAATGTTTGATTGGTGCCACTGATGTTGATCTGTGCCACCATTCGTTCAACCTGAAATTTAGAAAACTCTTCAATGAGTCATTGATGGTTTTCAGGATGCCTCAAACATTAGGATTTGGAAAAATAATGGACAGTGAGGGTCTAGTCCATTACATATAATATCTATCAAACTATTCTCACCCCTCAGAATTCAAGAGTAAACCTGAAGAAAAGAGAGGGGTCCGAACAACTACCTCCTAAGATACCTCTCAAGGACAAACCACCCTAGAGTTGTTTGAAAATCTAGAATAAAACCTAGAAATACAAGAATACCTCTCCCAAATCTATCTCTTAAACAATTACGGAAACACTACTACTCCTTCCCCACAAGTAACTACACAACACCATAGGTCACACATCTAGACATATGGATTAGGGAGTTCTTTCCTTTATATCAAGACACTATCAAATTTGGGGGCACTGAATCTACCCATGGGTTTAATTGAATCCAAATTAATGCATCTTGATTAAGAATTAGGTTCTCCACTCCCCATAGACAAGAAGTTTCACACAAAATAGAGATCAGGGTAAACTACTTATCATACAACAAGTAGGGACAAACCTTATATCATAGAAAAGAAAAAAAAGTAAAAAAAATCAAATAAAACTCCAAACAACAACTCAAAAAAACTCTAGGTATTGGGCACTTATATGTGCCTCTTATTCCTAGGTACTCTCCTCAAGGCCACCATGCCTCCACAACACATTAACCAAGGGGATGGTCCATCCACAAGGCACCTTCTCCTTATGATCCTTGATTCACACCAGTCACTCCATGAACATCGCGTCGTCTTTGATACCCAAATCTCCCCAATAGAGGATGTGAGAGTCATCGTGTAGATACTCACAAAGCTGGGAAACATGGAATATATTGTAGATCCACTCTAGTGGTAGTGGTAACTCCATCCAATATTCCACCTCGCTGACTCGTCCCAACACCTTGAAGGGCCCAAAGAACCTGGGAGAAAGCTTACTCCCCCTTCCAAACCTCCACTATCCACACCATGGGGAGACCTCTAAGAACACATGATCTCCAACATAGAACTCCAAGGGTCTCCTCCTATGATCTACATATGACTTATACAAGTTCTGAACTACCTTCATCCTTTCACACACAAGCTGAACCTTTTCCATCATGCTCTGCACCACCTCTGGGCCAAGAACACCTACTTCCCCAAACTCTGTCTAGCACAAGGGTAAATGACACGGTCTTCCATACAAGGCTTTTAACGGTGCCATGCCAATGGTAGAGTTATAACTATTGTTTTAGGAAAACTATACCAGAGGAAAGTGTCTACCCATGATCCTCTGAAGTCCAGAACAGATTCCCACAACATATCCTCCAAAGTTTGGATGGTCCACTCTATCTGCCCATCCATATTAGGGTGGAAAGTAGTGCTAAGGCATAGAACGGGTGCCAAATGCACACTGTAATCCCTTCCATATTCATGAAGTAAAGTGTGTATCCCAATCTAAAACAATGGTTCTGGAAACTCCATGTAGTCTCAAAAATTCACCCATGCACATATGTGCCAAAGCATCCACTGCGCTTGAATCATTAACCACTAAGAAGTGAGATGATTTCATAAATACCCTGATAGTGTCATAGACTCCCTCATCCCTAGGTAGCCCTGTGACTAAATCCATCTAGACGTCATTCCACTTCCACTCGAGAATGTCTAAGGGATGCGACAGATCGCTGAGAACATGGGTTAAACCTTCACCTACTAACACATGAGGCACTTTTCCACAAACTCCTCCACTACCTTCTTCACTTAGGGCCACCAAAACAAACCTCTCAAGCCCTGATAATTCTTCGAGACTCCTGGATTTACCACTATGGGTGATTTATGGAACTCACCGAGAACTCCCTCATGCATCGTCTTTGGGACAAACAACTTCATGTAGAAAAGCATCTGATTATGACCATCCTCCGACCATCCTTCCGGAGCATCACCTTGGATAAAACGATCATGCTTCACCTCAGCCTTAAATTCACCCCACTAGGACTCCTCCACCTACTGTACCAAGGAAGACTAAACTACTATATAAAATAGATAGCCTCTATCATCCTTCACTCTCAGGCTCAGATGTAAAGTATCCAACACCTCCATTTATTTATAAGCATCTACTAACTCCTGAACTACATCCTTCTGAGACTTGCTACTCAAGGAATCAGATGCCTCTTTGTCCTTTCCTGAGGAAAAAAGATCTCAAAGTAATAGTCCTAAAGAAACTCTGTCCATATTAGCTTCTGCATGTTTAGGTATCATTGGTAGAAGACATACCTCAATCTCTTATGATCTGTGAAGACTACGAAGTGTTCCCTGATGAGGTAATTCCACCAAATCTTCAGCATGAACACAACCAATACAAGCTCCAGGTTGTGGGTGTAATAGTTACGTTCAAGAGGACGTAATAGTCTAGACCCATAATAGATCACACCCTACCGCTGCATCAGCACACACCCCAAGCCTAGACCGAAAGCATCATAGAATACTTCGAATGTTACCCATTCCTATGGAGGTGAGCCAAATGTGAGGGGTGGAACATCTGTGACAAAAACTTTTTCTTAGGGAGAAGAAGAAAGATGAGGTTTTTTTAATAGACTTTAAGAAGGAGTTTTAGGAGAAATTATTTTCTTCCATGATGAAGGCTGAAAAGAGGTAGGATTTTCTACCCCTTCAGCAAGAGAGTATGACATTAAGGGATTTGGGGATCAAGTTCAAGGATCTCCTTTGTTTCACTCCAAACCTCTTCTCGGATGAAGATTCGTGGTCAATATTATTAGAGGAATAAATAAAACCATCCCTTTAGTATGTTGTTACTAACTTCACTCTACCGACATACCTGGTGGTTTAGAAGAAGGAATATGATGGTCTCAGGCTGTGCATAGACTACTGAAGACTGATTCAGGTGACGATCAAGAACCGTTACCACCTACCGAGGATCAATAACATTTTTGACCAGTTAAAGGGAGCATGTTGGTTCTTTAAGATTGACCTATGGTCTGGATATCACCAGTTGAGGGTGAAGGAGGTTGACATCTTGGAAACTACCTGCAGGTTCAAATATGGTCACATTGAGTTCGTGGTCATGTCGTTCAGCGTTACAAACATACCAGTTGTGTTAATGGGACTCATGAACTCTAGTTTATGCAAGTATCTGGACCGGTTCATAGTCATGTTCATTGAATATGTCTTGATATAATGAAGATAAAAGGAGGATCACGCTAAGCACCTCAGGATAGTTTTGGAGGTCCTTAGACACCATAATATCTCTTAGAAGTTGTACAAGTAAAAGTTATGGACACGAGAGATGAACTTCTTTTGAAATGTGGTGTCCCAAAATGGAATAGAAGTGGACCCAACAAAGGTTGAAGTAGTTGTTTCTTGGGAAACACCCAAGAATGTGGTAAATGTTCGTAGTTTTCTGGGTCTGACAGGTTACTACTAGAGGTTGGTTCCTAAATTCTCTTGATTTGTAGTATCTTTGATGACCTTGACCAAGAAAGACTAGGACTTCTTATAGAGTGAGCAGTGCCAGGTGGCCTTCAGTTATCTAAAAGTTATGATCTTCAGTTCTGTCAGCATTTTATCATGACCCGCCTTCCCCAAGATGAGGGAAGGGAAAATAGACCACTAGATCCTTCTTTATTCAAGTTGAAGGAGAGATAATGATCCCTGAGTCCCACCTTCAATAGGCCCCAAAGTGGTGAATAGCACCAAGGGTATTAAATCACATGTAATATGGAAGGAATTCCCATTTTAATAGAACAAGGTCAGGAGATAAGATAGTAAATCCCAAAAAACTAAGAAAAATAAAAGTAAAATTAGATCCAAAATTCCATTCCCATATGCATGTTCAAAATAAATTGATACAAAGTATAATAATAACACTAAAAGGAAGTACCAAAAGGAAAGAAAAGAAGAAAATACAACTTTCCTGACATCCATGATAGTAAGGTCCGACTCGGTCCTCAATGTACTCCGGAAAACCTAAAAGTAGTTTTATATACTTAGGGTGAGTATATAGGTATACTCAGTAGGGAAACCAAAATCTCTCATGCACAAGTGGGGAGGCATTCTAATGCCCTGTGAGAAAGTAGAGGTAACCAAAACACCTAAAAAGGAAAACTATCCACCCAACCTCACTAATGCACACTCCCCAAATAACACAAGTCAGGTAAAATAATAGTAATAACACATCTATATTTAGGTACCCAGCACCACTTTACCACTGGTTATTTAGAACATCATATACATTAGACCTCCACCACAAGTTCCACTATAGTCCCACTATTGTCCCAACAACAACCCCATGGGACATCAAAACCACACATCTTGCCCACAGACACCTGGGCCACCACAACCATACATAACCATGGCCACAAACACCTGGGCCACAATAACCACCGCCACACCTGAAGACACCTAGGCTAGAACAACCACTGACATGCATAAAGACTCATGGGCTAGAACAGCCATCGACAGACCCTAAGACACTTGGGCCTCATCCTAATGATTCTTGGGAAACAAACCTTCCCACACACACTTGGTCCAGCAACCACAACACAACCTACCCAAAGTGTCTTGGGACATGATGAACCATAGGCCTTCCCAACCTGTCCAAAGAGTCTTGGGCTACCTGGGAGAGGGAGAAGAAAGGATCTAAATACTACCAACTCATAAGAATGATGAAAAAACCCCTCCCCCATAAAATGGGGGTGCTTGGTATGAATTACTCAACATGGGTGGGGTGCATATAAGAAACACATGAACTAAATTTATACATATAGGTAATAAAGAACTCATCCCAACCTAAGGGTCCCGAAACCAACAACCAGCCAATACACAACCACTCTTGCTTCCATCCCTACATGAACAAGAACAAAAAAGCCACCACCATAGCACAACCCATTTTTGGAAAACAGTTCCGCATTATAATGGTTCTCATTATAATGTTCAAATGATTCCATTTAAATATTCCTTCACTGCCAGGAAACCAATAGGCATAACCACAATCCAAAACAACAATTGAAAGAAAAATATCCATGGAGCCATTTAAGCATTCACACATGGTTCTCTTGTAAAGTAACAACATCAAAAGGGATCCATGAGATCCCTCGAAGTACTAAAACCAAACCAAACCCCAACATACAATGTCCAAAACATTTACCACCAGATCCAAATGGCCTCATATTTACAAACCAATAACCTCTCAATTGGAGATTCCATTCCCCTCTATGTTACACCACAAACATTAAAAAAAAACCATGCATATCACCAGAGCAGAGCAAGGGAGTTTTCAGATATATCCAACACCATTAATCAAGTGAATCCATTCCTTTTTAGTTAACTAGGGTGATCAAACAAGGGTTCTTATTCATTGAACATCTATTTAATAAACCAAGATTACATGATTAACCAGTTTCCATGTTACAGTTATTCAATCATAGAATTATCCAGAAAACAGAGGTTCATTAGTGTGCAAGAAAGGGCCACCATAGACCTTGATTTTCAGTGGAAATATCACCATACAATTTACAACATAAAAATTAATGTAAAACACAACAAAAACATAATCATTCCCACACCTTCATTATTTAGAAGTTAGTTTATTATCTCTATTATAGTTAGTTACATCTATGTCCTCAGGGATCATTATCACACCCACCCCGCATGATTAATAATAAAGAGATACAAAGGAAAAACCCTTACTTGGATGATCATGGATCAATGTTGCTTCTTTTTTTAGGAACATGGGATACACGACGTACAAGAATAACTCCAAGGCTCAGCCGGAAGGGCCCCAACATGGGCACATGATTCATCTTAGGAGGAAGTTTCAAGGTGCACTTGGAGAAACAAAAAAGAAGGGGGAATAGAGGATCTCAGCTTAAGAAGAGTCCAGATCATAAAATTAGGGAGACCGTTTCAAAGTACTTAAAAGTTGGATCGTGGCTTGACCACATGGCTGGGTGGTTTCACACTATGGGATTAATTGAGATTTAATAATTCTCATCAGAAACGGTGGAGATAGACTAGCAGGAAGTCGTGAGTTGATAGTTTTCCTTAAAATAGAGAAAATCATGTAATAAGGGCCTAACTAGAAAACACAGGAGATTGGAAAACATAGAAAAGTGTGTGACACCGATGAAAGGGCCACAAGTTTTGGTAATTCAAGGGTCTCCTGACTCTTAGGGGATTTAGAATATCTTTCATGGGCCTTAAATCTCTTTTAAAGGGGTATTAAAACACGTTTACATCAAAAAGGAGTTACTAGAGTGAAACAAAAAAGTTCCAGAGAAACTAAAAATGAATCACCGATGGGTGAGTCACTGATACCCTAGAACTATCACCCTGGCACCGATACCTTGACACTGGTGTCGATTAGTGCCATCAATGCCCATCGGTGCCACCGTTCGTTCAACCTGAAATTTGGTAAACTCCTCAACGAGTCACCTATGGTTCCTAGGATGCCTCATACATCAGGATTTGGAAAATTAATGGACTTAGAGGGCCTGATCCATTACATTATGTTACATTTTTTTAAATAAAGAGCATGTTTATTATGTTATATTTTTTCCATGATATAACCTTTTTTATCCTTAAAAAATAGAAGATTGTGTTTTATTTTTTCATGTTTTTCAATTATAAAAACGGGTAAAATGATGTCACCTTGTTACTTTGATTTTGTATTTATAATCACTTTATCCCTCATACTTTGTTTTATTTATTCTCATTATTTATTATTCCCTTTTTTATATGCTTTTTTATTTTATATGATAATATATACTGTTTACTACTGATACCCACTACATGTAGAATAAAATAACATGTTATTGTAACATCTCCAAACCCATAATTATAGATTCAGTACTAAAAATATGTTGTGTATTATTATTTTTATGAAATATAAACAAAAAATACACAATCCTTTACACAAACAAGGATCTTTTCTATTCTACATTTTAGAGGATTATTAAAATTCATTACATAATATTAGAGTTTAAAAAAATAATTAAATAACTAATTTGATTTATGCATACTAGTTATATAATTGAAACCATTCACCTTTTATTATTCTAGAAACATTATGAAAAATCATTTTAAATACATAAGAATATCATAAAAATTCCCCAGTAAGGAATTTTAAAACTAGTAAAAAACTAATTTTATAAATACCTATTTAAAAACTATTTTAAAACATTTTATATCAAATATATAATGTTTTATAAATTAAATAATTTTCAAAATTAACTTCTAACATTTCCAAAAAAAATATAAATACTTCTCAAAAAATCTAATTTCAAAAACAAATACCTTTAAATAAACTATGGATTTTCCACTAAAAATATTTTTTAAAATAATAACTTTTATAGATGAAAATGATATTTTTAAGACCATAAGAAATACATGAGAGAACTAAAAGTATCCGTATTAATATATAGTCCTATTGAGTACATGATATCACAACATTCCTCATTATCTCATTTAATAACCAAGTGAAAAGTTTTGTTTAAGAGATTTTTTATTAGATATGTATTTCTCATTTATAATCCATTAAAAACCATTCAAAAACTACATAATTATTTTTGAAATAAAATAATTTTTAGATATTGTAAACTTTTAAAAAAATATATTTTTATAGAAAACACCATAAAAATAAGAAGAAATACATATTTTATAGTTAATGGTTGTAGGAGATAACAAATAATACATAAACAAATGTTTTTCAAAATATGCATGAAATGTATATGAAATATATTGTACACGTCCATACCTATTTATGTGTGAAAGTTCTATAAATTTTAAAAGAACATTTTATGCATAAAATAATAACTTTTAAACCCTTATAAAAATATAATTATTTAAATAAATCCTTTTTAAAGGGTATTTGAAAATAGAATAATTCACATATAAAGAGATTTAAAAGAAATATAAATGTTATATTAAAATACAGTTTCCAATATATAAGAATGGGTTTTCCAAAAATAATAACTTAATAAAATCATTAACTCTAACCTTAAATGTCAAAGAATATTTATTTTTTCCATCATGTTTAGACAAAATGTTAAAAAATTAATATTTCCCCTTCTCTTCATGATATAAAAACAAAGAAAAAAGAAGGAACTCCCCATAAAGAGTAAAGTAGAACTCCCATAGACGTACCATATAGAAAATGCCTATTATTATAGGAATATTATATAATATTAAATATATTTGAAATCTAGACTAAAAAAATGGTTTCTTATGAAGTATTATTTTTTCATACATTTATTATCTCCCATCTATTGTGTTATAAAATGAATGAGATCATGGAAAACTCTTGTTTGAATAGTTATTTTCATGTATTTGTGATTTTTATAGAATATTAGGTGTGAAACTAACATAAAAAATGAATCTATAGTGGCTAAAAAATGTGGTGTTTAACATTAACACTCCAACATGAGGTCTATTTAATGAGTGCTGAATATTTTATTAAATATCTTATCCACACAGTACCCCTACTATTTCATCATAATACCCTTATAAAAATTCTTCCCAATCTTTATGAAAATACTCAAAATTTTTAACCCACCTAAAATATATCTTAAAAAATAGGTTACAATTTTTTTATGTTATATAACTCCTACTAACTGTGGAAAATATTCCTAGGATAGTTATGTTGTAACCAATCTTATGCAAGGTTGGGTGTGCATGGATTGACTTCAAAACAAATTAAAATTCCCTCCCTTATAGAAAAACGAAACCCAATAAATATTAAGACTTTGATTTTTCCATGTAATATTTTATAATATTGTATGTATTATTTTCATATCCAGACACTAATATTATGTGATATTTTTAGGCTTGGTATTCCCAGAATTAATTTTGAAATATATTAAATATATTAATACCACACACATGATTGTTTCTTAAAAAATTGTAAAAAATTCCAAATGATGTCCCAAATTAAAATTCCAAAGTAACCATTGAGTTTAAGACATATGTTTTACCCTAGGAACAATATAATCTTTGTCGACATTGGTTATTTGTGAAAAAGTTATCATGAGTGTAGAATTAATAAAATAAAAAAATAAAATAAATTTATTTTATTTGACGCAACGAAATGATTCTTCTATTTATACGTGGTTATGAATCATCCCTAGGGTTAGCTGTATAACCTAGGGATTGATAGGAGCCATTGGAGGATCATCGGTATATGATGTCAGATTAGATCAGATCGAGGATCATGCACCAAAGGATTTTGTGGATCTCACCAATGACATAAAATGAGTTGTGTTAATCATCAATGATCGATCCAAAATCTTGGTAGTACATTTGATTTGTGATTTTTATCCCATTCCGTATCCCGTGTCAAATGCAGATCAATTCCATGAACAATAACTAATTCATGCATCAATAGTTGATTTACTTATGGTTGAATAAATTATTCATTGATTACTTCCTTTCATTTTTCTAAATATATGAAAATAGATGAAGGATGAATGAACAAAGGCTGATGTTCATACCCCAAATCTTGTGGTTTGTTAATTTTTCCTCAGTTTATTTTCATCTTCATCAATTTTATCTCCTTTGGCCAACAATTCAATGAATACCCAATATTTAATCGTTGCATGACTGTTCTTTGGTGAAAAATTTCAATACTATGGTTATGGTTCATAATCAAGGGTGAAATCTATGTGAAAGGATTATGGAGGAATATTAGAGGAGGTTCAAAATGGACTAGGGTTCCTGTTTATCTCAGATTCGATGGTGCAGATGCAGATTGTGCATGTTGGCATTTCCAGAGTGGATTTGAAGCCTGGAATCCTAATATATGGTGAAGGGAATATTATAAAACCCAATATCTGTGATTTTTAAGTGAGTTAGATGATAATGGTGATGTGGAGGATGACTTAGAGGATTAACGAGTGAGATCTGGAAATATGGGGTTACATGGCGTGTAATTCAGAATCACATGTTGGGTGGGACCCTTACCCACAATGCTACGATTTCTGCCAAAATTAAACATCACATGTTGTGTGACCCTATTAAACATTGTGTGATTCATGATAGGTTTCCCGACATGTAACTAAAAGGTCACACAAGCATAGGAAGGAAAAAGTACATAGAAATTACCTGAGTACATGGACACAGTCCAATGTTGTAACACCCCAGGTAAATAAAGAATATGACATTTTCATATTTATCCATATTTGTGAATAAAATATTAATATGACTTTAAAGGGGACGCTATGCTTGATGGCGTACCCAACACGCAACAACGAGTTTCTTGGGAATCTTACGTTGCACTCTAATAATAAAATAATAATATTTTAAATGGCAGTTAACATGTTGCCGTTGTATTGGCGGGAATGGATATAAAAAACTAAAATATGATTATATATGTTTTTAAATGTTTTTATATTTATCCAATAAAAGATAAAGGCTTAAAATACAGAAAAAATTCAATTTTAGGCGTATATGCCCTAGTTTTCACTAAAGGTTCACTTATCGCCTTTTGATGGTGAACCGTCATTAAATATAGTTTTGTTCACTCTTATACATTCTATTGGACCAAATAAAACTCTTATTTAGAATCGGGACATCAAAATTTACTTTGTGTAAATTTTTTGTATCTTTCCGATAAAGTTCATTTTTTTAATGAATAATGTAAAATGTTGTATTTTAATTCAAACCCCCTTTTTAATCCAATTTATTTGTATGATTAGATTATCTTTTTAATTGGTTTTAAAGTGAAATTAGAATATATTTTACCATTAAAATCAATAGTGGTCATTGGAATTAATTTCACTTTGTAATCGGACTTAAACTAGTGTCAATCTTTTGATACTTCTTGTTTCATAAAAACACGCTATTTGTCATGACAGCGGGAATTAATTATTAAATTAATTAATGTGACTTATATGTTTTGAATTTTGTAAAATAGAATTCATTTTTGAATTCGGAATATCAAATATAGCTTAGGGTGAATTTTTGGTAATTTTCTGAAAAACTTCAATTTTTGATGAATAGTGAAACCACTAAGTGGTACTTATAAAAACTAATTTTCCGTTTAAATGAAATTTTGCCACCTTTGTGTTTTGAATTTCAAAAATCCGACATACATGGTTGTAATTAATAAGTAAAATGTGGTTCAATGGGATTAAAATAATTTTTTGGTGAATAGTAACTTATTAAGTTTTTAATCGCGATTAGAGGTAATTAGTGTAGTTTAAGGTAAAAATAATGTTTTAATAATATGAAATGAACACGAAACATGTCCTAACCTCATTTTATGTGTCATGGACGATCAAGAAAAGCCATGGGTCAACTTGGGGACCCCATGGAGCCACTTTGGGTGGGAAATGACATAAATAACTTTTTATTTAATGTTAAAGTAAAAATGACACACACATGAGATGTTTTACTAAAACACTTTTTACATGGGGATATAAAAGTCAGATTTTTGACTATAAATATTTATTGGAAAGATAAAAATATTTCCTAAATCATAGTATTTTTTTTATAATTTTTAGACGTTAAATAAATTAAATTATTTATGACATCATGATGATGCAGTGATGACCTCATTATTTAACGATTTGAATAAAATGGAAAGATAATGTAATATCTAAGACCAAAACATGTCCAAAACCTATTGGATGAGTGGATTTAGAACCATTATCACCTTATCCTATTAATAAATCAATGTGGGACCTCTTAAATCCGAATACCATTTTGAAATTAAGTGACTTTTCTTTAGTTTCTAAGAGTGCCCCTCCTCTCCTCTTATAAAAGGCCCCCAACTCTACCTCCTTACCCACACTCCCAAAGCCTTTGGCTCGGCCAACCCCTGCCCATTATGGATCTCCACATCACTATAGTACTCCTTGAAGCCTAAATTTGGGCAGAAGTCTTCCCAAGGAAGCCTTTGAGCTCAAACCAATAGGAGTTACCCAATTTTAAGGTAATGTCTTCTTTTGAGTCCTTTTGTTTTATTTTGCTTCTCCAACACCCTAAACTCTTTTTATTATTTTCTTTTATAACAACTCCAGTATCCTCAATATACTAGGATGTTTTTATAAAAAGGATTCTATCTACACTTACACACAACTACATCTAATGGTTAAAGAACATACTGTTTCCGTGGATGGCGAATTTCTGCCTCACGAAACGATGATTGTTCAACACTCATATAACACCTTCAAAGGTGTCCATTAAGATGTCACTATATTTATATATGATATATGATATGTTTATGTTTTACTTAAGCTTCTGTATTTTTCATTTGTGGCTTACATTTATGGCTTCCATTATGGGTATACGCGATATCTTCATTTTAGGAAGTGCGGACTACCGCCCCCTCAAAGTGATGTGATTCGTTAATGCCATACGTGGGACGTATAAAGGATGGATTTAATGTTATTATATATGATATTATACTGGAATTATTATATACCTATATATCATTATTATTTCTTTCCATTAAAGTATGAGATAGAAATGAAAGTAGCGTTCATGCGTACGTACGGCTTACTGTCTCCATGAACGGTGCATTTCATTTCTTATCCCCAAATGGAATGTACTATTAAAAGTACATGTATATAATGGATATATATAATGAATGATATATCTAAATTATGAATATAATTATGGAATTAAAATATACATACCTCTCATTTAGTTTTAATTCCATTAATATGACAAAGAAATGAAAGTAGCGTTCATGCGTACGTACGGCTTACCGTCTCCATGAACGGTGCATTTCATTTCTTACCTCTAAATGATTATGTAATATTATAAATACATGTATATTCTAGATATATATGATATATATTATATCCAAATCAGGAATGTCATTCTGGATATAAAGAACCTTTGACCACACGAACAACATGTAATTGTAAGAAGTCCACTTTCGACTTAAGAACCAAATATCGACAAAACAAACATTATTAACTTAAATGATTACATAATATTTATAACATGGAAATAAGTGATATAAAAGGAATAATGAACTTTAAAAAGGTTCTTAAGCAAATATAAATTAACTCAAGTTTATTATTCAGGACGTTAAAGAACGATCGAGTCAAGTCGGACCCGAGGTAAGGGATCCTACACCTCTCTTTCTTTTTAAGTACATTCTTTTATGTCATTACTTTAAAAGATCATATTTCTTGTTATTGGGATATGCTTTTATATTAATCTTAATTTAATTTTTATGTTCATATGATGAGAGACCCTATTCTCTCTCATCAATCCATTTTGGACGTTTTGAGTGGCGCCGTTAGGCTGCCGAATTTTCGTAAGAGATCTAACCTCTCTATTTCTCTTTAAGTACTCTCCTTTATGTCACTTCTTTTAAGCTCCTATTTGTTATGATGGGGGATGTTCTTTTATATTCCTATTTCTGTACATTTTATTGTAATGTAATGAGATACCCTATTTGATCTCATCAATCCATTTTTGGAAGTTTTAAGTGGCGCCGTTAGGCTGCCGAGTTTTCGTAAGGGATTTTTCATCTCACTTTTATTCCCGTGAGATTTATGCTACATTTTCCACAATTTCCTTTGAGTGGTTTATTTACTGCCCATTATTACACTCCTTTTGTAACATAATTCTATTTATGGGTATTTACATATTCATTGTATGACACTTATTCAATGGGGTGTACTTTTTGAAAGTTACCCAAGTCGGTAAGGGAACCTTTCACCCTCCTCTTTTTAAAAGACTTCTTTTATTGGGTCTTTTAATTTACATATTTTTATGTTGGGATATGTTCTCATATATCCTTATTGATGTAACTTTTATGTCCAAGTGATGAGATACACTTTTTATCTCTCATCAACTCATTTTGATGTGACGCCGTTAGGCTGTCAAGGGAACTTCTTAACCCAATTTCGATTTCTTTGGGTTCAACATGTAGTTATTGAATATATCATCCTTTGAATATGTGTGAATGACCTTTGGTTATTTTACACTTAATATCCACTTATATTTGGTGTATTCATTTGTCACACATAATTATGTAATTGATTTATCCTTAAAGCAAGGATACCGTCTTTGTATGGGACTACGTCTCAATCTCCTTTCATTGAGGAATATTTTGTTTTATACACAACTTTATTTTATACGGTGTATAAACCCCTTTGACATTTACTTTTATACAAAAGGAATCTTTTTATACGAAGCGTTTTACTAAACGAAATAAAGGAATGTTTCTTTTAACGTACGCGGTGAAAACGACCTTTTCCGCCGCCGCGAGTATTATTTAGTCTTTGGCTTCCTCAACAAGCCGTGATGTTTTTAAAATGAAATAAATACCATATACTCTTTTATGTATTTTGGTATTGAAAATTGTTTTTGTAATGGATTTTTTATGTCAATATATTTGAGTGATATATTGTGATCAAAGTCTGGAAATGTTTTCTTTCCATTATATTTGTTTTATGTCTTATGATTTTATTATGGTACTTGGACATTTAACGGGTGGTTACATGATAAACCATATGAGGGGTGGTGCCGTGAATACCAGGATGGGTGGTTACGTTATAACCTCCAATTCATTGGGTGTGGAAGTCGGCCGTATGGCTATTCCATTAAGTATGTATGGAAGTTGGCCGAATGGCTATTCTATTAAGTGATATGTGTGGAAGTCATTCGTATGGTTATTCCAATTAAGTATGTTTATATCCTAAGTTACCTTTATATGTTATGTGTTCTTTATATTGGTTTTATGGTAATCTTTTGGTTACAAAAGGGTAAGTAATGAACTTTTATTCAGCGAAGAGTTTTTACTATTTCAAAGAGGTGAAAAGTATTACTTTTATAAAGTATACATGGTTTAATTGTAGTTTTGAAAAACTAACAATTTTCATTCTTTGTGTATCCATTACTGAGCTTTTTATGCTCATCCCAAGTTTTTGAAATGTTTTTCACAGGACTTAGAATGGAATAGGGTCAAGGATGGGATCAAGGGAAAGTCATGCTACCTAAAACATGGAACTAGACATGTTTCTTTTTAAGAGTTTTTATTTTATGGAATTTAGTAGAAGCGACTACTTTGTAATCTTTTGAGATGTAATAGTTATGTCCTAATTCTCTAAAACTCTAAACCTGAAAAGATCCTCAATGTGAATTACTCATTTAATTCAATATTAAGTAAGGTTTAAGGTTGGGGCCTTATAGTTGGTATCAAAGGCTGGTTTAGATAACTTTAGAGGTTAGGGTATTCTCTAAGCATAAGTGACATTACCATAATGGTTAGGATTTCAGAAAGAGTCCTAGTTTTAGGTAAAGTGAATGAGTAAGTATATCTTAGTGTTTACCTTCTTCATTAGTACATGATGGTTTTGTTGATATACTCACACTGCCATTTCTGTTTTTAGTGAATGGATGGATCTAGCAGGCACCAAAGAGACAACAGGTTTGAAGGAAACCATGGTGGTTCTCTGATTAAGATACTAGATAAAATGGGGGATTCAATGAGGAAACTCGTGGTTGTTCTAAACCAACTATCAAGGAGTCATGATCAACCACTTGAACCTTGGTATGTTCTGTAATGAATCATGTATGAGATGACCAATCACTGTGGAAGTTCAGGTAATAATTATAAAGGTAACCATTAGAGTTTATATGATCCTTACTTTTGAGGTAATTATGGGTTATTATATGATATGATGGAAAATGAAAGGCATGAGATAAACTTGAGGTTAAAATATGTTATGATTATTTTTGAATATTTTATCTCGTTTTTGGGGATGTTTTAAGAATTATATAGTTTTGGAAAAAGGACAACACGCAGACCGTGTGACAACCCGTCGCGTCAGACAAAGCTGTGGGAATCGAACCCACAACCAAAGTGTGACTGGTATTTATCGCCTACCACTGGAATACGTGAAGTCCCTGGTTAG
This sequence comes from Viscum album, assembly GCA_963277665.1. Classification (NCBI taxonomy): domain Eukaryota; kingdom Viridiplantae; phylum Streptophyta; class Magnoliopsida; order Santalales; family Viscaceae; genus Viscum; species Viscum album. Next base: position 1,343,102,363 of record OY728148.1, on the reverse strand, counting down.
TTTGACTGATTCTTTCTAGTTATATGATTTTATTAATTAAGAGTAAGTTTATTTTGGGTTATTTATGAAAATGATTAACCTATCATGGAGGATATGTGATTAGGTTAATTACTTTTCAATACGAGACTTTAGGAGCAAGAGATGTTGTTTGGAGATAAATGTTACGATTTAACTTGGAAGACTATGTGACTAAATCCTTCAAATATTTGGGTTTCAATATTAGTTTGGTTTACTTTGAAGAATTTTATGGACAAATTGTTTATCGAATGGTCCTCATTGAAATTTGGGTTTTGTTGGACAAATTTTGGAGATTAAGAATAGATTTTCTTTTTATAAAGTGTTATCCTTTTCTAGATTATCTGATCTTGTACTAACCTTTTGGGTTTTGGTTTTGGTTAAAGTCTAAAGGCATGGGAAATATATAGTTTTTTTGGGTTAGGTGATTCTCTAGAAGTTGATTATAGTACTCTTAATGTGAACAGGTCTTCCTAAATACTCGTCTTTTGGAGAAAATATGAGTTTGTGTAAGGAATCTAATAAAAGTTGAAAGTCAACATGATAAGTGATTATGTTTCCTTATGAATAAATTCTTCAATAAAAAGTAACTTAAAACAAAAATTTTGTCTATTAACTTTTCCTACTGGGGAATCGAATACTGTTTAACCCGTCACAAGTTTGATATTTTCTTGTGGTTAACTTTTTCCTAAACATGTTTTCTATCACTCTCCATCAGAACATGACCCTATGTTTTCTCCTCCTTGTCCATGTTTTTATACTTGGAATACTATTATGGGTTAACTCGGGTGACCTTTGTACTTATCTTTCTTTATTTTAAAGTGATTGTTTTACCGACTCTTCTTCCGATGTGGGACTTTCATGGATGTTTCCAAGCCCAATTTTAAAATTGCGAGGACGTAATTCCCAAAAGGGGGGAAGGATGTAACACCCCAGGTAAATAAAGAATATGAAATTTTCATATTTATCCATATTTTTGAATAAAATATTAATATGACTTTAAAGGGGACGCTATGCTCGATGGCGTACCCAACACGCAACAATGAGTTTCTTGGGAATCTTACGTTGCACTCTAATAATAAAATAATATTATTTTAAATGGAAGTTAACATGTAGCCGTTGTATTGGAGGGAATGGATAGAAATAACTAAAATATGATTATATATGTTTTTAAATGTTTTTACATTCATCCAATAAAAGATAAAGGCTTAAAATACGGAAAGAATTCAATTTTAGGCGTATATGCCCTAGTTTTCACTAATGGTTCACTTATCGCCTTTTGATGGAGAACCGTCATTAAATATAGTTTTTTTGCACTCTTATACATTTTATTGGACCAAATAAAACTCTTCTTTAGAATTGGGACATCAAAATTTACTTTGTGTAAATTTTTTGTATCTTTCTGATAAAGTTCATTTTTTTAATGAATAGTGTAAAATGTTGTATTTTAATTCAAAACCCCTTTTTAATCTAATTTATTTATATGATTAGATTATCTTTTTAATTGGTTTTAAAGTGAAATTAGAATATATTTTTACCATTAAATCCAATAGTGGTCGTTGGAATTAATTTCACTTTGAAATTGGACTTAAACTAGTGTCAATCTTTTGATACTTCTTGTTTCATAAAAACACGGTATTTGTCATGACAACGAGAATTAATTATTAAATTAATTAATGTGACTTATATGTTTTTAATTTCGTAAAATAGAATTCATTTTTGAATTCGGAATAACAAATATAGATTAGGGTGAATTTTTGGAAATTTTCTGAGAAACTTCAATTTTTGATGAATAGTGAAACCACTAAGTGGTACTTATAAAAACTGATTTTCCGTTTAAATGAAATTTTGACAGCTTTGTGTTTTGAATTTCAAAAATCCGACATACATGGTTGTCATTAAGAAGTAAAATGTGGTTCAATGGGATTAAAATAATTTTTTAGGTGAATAGTAACTTATTAAGTTTTTAATCGCGATTAGAGGTAATTAGTGTAGTTTAATGTAAAAATAATGTTTTAATAATATGAAATGAACATGACACATGTCCTAACCTCATTGGATGTGTCATGGCCGACCAATACAAGCCATGGGTCAACTTGGGGACCCCATGGAGCCACCTTGGTTGGGAAATGACATAAATAACTTTTTATTTAATGTTAAAGTAAAAATGACAGACACATGAGATGTTTTACTAAAAAAATTTTTAAATGGGGATATACAAGTCATATTTTTGACTATAAATATTAATTGGAAATCTAAAAAGATTTCCTAAATAATAATATTTTTTTATAATTTTTAGACGTTAAATAAATTAAATTATTTATGACATCATGATGATGCAGCGATGACCTCATTATTTAATGATTTAAATAAAATGGAAAGATAATGTAACATCTAAGCCCTACACATGTCCAAAACCTATTGGATGAGTGAATTTCGAACCCTTATCACCTTATCCTCGAAATAAATCAATGTGGGACCTCTTAAATCCGAATACCATTTTGAAATAAAGTGACTTTTTCTTCACTTTCCAAGAGTGCCCCTCCTCTCCTCTTATAAAAAGCCCCCAACTCTACCTCCATACCCACACTCCCAAAGCCTTTGGCTCGGTGAAACCCTGCCCATTTTGGCTCTCCACATCCCTCTATGACTCCTTGAAGGCTCACTTTGGGCATAATTCTTCTCAAGGAAGCCTTTGAGCTCAAACCAAGGCGAGTTACCCGATTTTAAGGTAATGTCTTCTTTTGAGTCCTTTTGTTTTATTTTGCTTCTCCAACCCCCTAAACTCTTTTTATTATTTTCTTTTGTAACAAATACAGTATCCTAAATATACTAGGATGTTTTTATAATTAGTATTCGAGCTACCCTTACACACCACTACATCTAATGGTTAAAGAATATACTGTTTCCGTGGATGGCGAATTTCTGCCTCACGAAACGATGATTGTTCAACACTCATATAACACCTTCAAAGGTGGCCATTAAGATGTCACTATATTTATATATGATATATGATATGTTTATGTTTTACTTAAGCTTCTGTATTTTTCATTTTTGTCTTACCTTTATGGCTTCCATTATGGGTATACGCGAAATCTTCATTTTAGGAAGTGCGGACTATCACCCCCTCAAAGTGATGTGATTCGTTAATGCCATACATGGGACGTATAAAGGATGGATTTAATGTTATTATATATGATGTTATACTGGAATTATTATATACCTCTATATCATTATTATTTCTTTCCATTAAAGTATGAGATAGAAATGAAAGTAGCGTTCATGCGTACGTACGACTTACCGTCTCCATGAACGGTGCATTTCATTTCTTATCCCCAAATGGAATGTACTATTAAAAGTACATGTATATAATGGATATATATAATTAATGATATATCTAAATGATGAATATAATTCTGGAATAAAAATATACATACCTCTCATTTAGTTTTAATTCCATTAATATGACAAAGAAATGAAAGTAGCGTTCATGCGTACGTACGGCTTACCGTCTCCATGAACGGTGCATTTCATTTCTTACCTCTAAATTATTATGTAATATTATAAATACATGTATATGTTTGATATATATGATATATATGATATCAAAATCAGGAATGTCATTCTGGATATAAAGAACCTTTGACCACATGAAAACAATGTAATTGTAAGAAGTCCACTTTCGACTTAAGAACCAAATATCAACAAAACAAACATTATTTACATAAATGATTACATAATGTTTATAACAGGGAAATAAGTGATATAAAAGGAATAATGAACTTGAAAAAGGTTCTTAAGCAAATAGAAATTAACTCAAGTTTATTATTCAGGACATTAAAGAACGATCGAGTCAAGTCGGACCCGAGGTAAGGGATCCTACACCTCTCTTTCTTTTTAAGTACATTCTTTTATGTCATTCCTTTAAAAGATCATATTCCTTGTTATTGGGATAGGATTTTATATTACTCTTACTGTAATTTTTATGTTAATATGATGAGAGACCCTATTATCTCTCATCAATCCATTTTGGAAGTTTTGAGTGGCGCCGTTAGGCTGTCGAATTTTCGTAAGAGATCTAACCTCTCTCTTTCTCTTTAAGTACTCTCTTTTATGTCACTTCTTTTAAGATCCTTTTTGTTATGATGGGGGATGTTATTTTATATTCCTCTTTCTTTACATTTTATTGTAATGTGATGAGATACCCTATTTGATCTCATCAATCCATTTTTGGAAGTTTTAAGTGGCGCCGTTAGGCTGCCGAGTTTTTATAGGGGATTTTTCATCTCACTTTTATTCCCGTGAGATTTATGCTACATTTTCCACAATTTCATTTGAGTGGTTTATGTACTGCCCATTATTACACTCCTTTTGTAATATAATTACATTTATGGGTATTTACATATTCATTGTATGACACTTCTTCAATGGGGTGTACTTTTTGAAAGTTACCCAAGTCGGTAAGGGAACCTTTCACCCTCCTCTTTTTAAAAGACTTATTTTTTGGGTCTTTTAATTTACATATTTTTATGTTGGGATATGTTCTCATATATCCTTATTGATGTAACTTTTATGTCCAAGTGATGAGATACACTTTTTATCTCTCATCAACTCATTTTGATGTGACGTCGTTAGGCTGTCAAGGGAACTTCTTAACCCAATTTAGATTTCTGTGGGTTCAACATGTAGTTAATGAATATGTCATCCTTTGAATATGTGTGAATGACCTTTGATTATTTTACACTTAACATCCACTTATATTTGGTGTATTCATTTGTCACACATAATTATGTAATTGATTTATCCTTAAACCAAGGATACCGTCTTTGTATGGGACTACGTCTCAATCTCCTTTCATTGAGGCATATTTGGTTTTATACACAAATTTCTTTTATACGGTGTATAAACCCCTTTGACTTTTACTTTTATACAAAAGGAATATTTTTATATGAAGCGTTTTACTAAACGACAAAAAGGAATGTTTCTTTTAACGTATGCGGTGACAACGACCTTTTCCGCCGCCGCGAGTATTATTTAGTATTTGGATTCCTCAACAATCCGTGATGTTTTTAAAATGAAATAAATACCATATACTCTTTTATGTATTTTGGTAATGAAAATGGTTTTTTTAATGGATTTGTTAAGTCAATATATTTGAGTGATATATTGTGATCAAAGTGTGGAAATTTTTTCTTTCCATTATATTTGTTTTATGTCTTATGATTTTATTATGGTACTTGGACATTTAACGGGTGGTTACGTGATAAACCATATGACAGGTGGTTCCGTGAATGCCAGGACGGGTGGTTACGTTATAACCTCCAATTCATTGGGTGTGGAAGTCGGCCGTATGGCTATTCCATTAAGTATGTATGGAAGTTGGCCGAATGGCTATTCCATTAAGTGATATGTGTGGAAGTAGACCGTATGGTTATTCCACTTAAGTATGTTTATGTCCTAAGTTACCTTTATATGTTATGTGTTCTTTATATGGGTTTTATGGTAATCTTTTGGTTACAAAAGGGTAAGTAATGATCTTTTATTCAGCGAAGAGTTTTTACTACTTCGAAGAGGTGAAAAGTATTACTTTGATAAAGTATACATGGTTTACTTGTTGTTTTGAAAAACTAATAGTTTTCATTCTTTGTGTATCCCTTACTGAGCTTTTTATGCTCATCCCAAGTTTTTGAAATGTTTTTCACATGACTTAGCGTGGAATAGGGTCAAGGATGGGATCAAGGGAAAGTCATGCTACCTAAAACATGGAACTAGACTTGTTTCTTTTTAAGAGTTTTTATTTTATGGAATTTATTAGAAGCGACTACTTTGTAATCTTTTGAGATGTAATAGTTATGTCCTAATTATCTAAAACTCTAAACCTGAAAAGATCCTCAATGTGAATTACTCATTTAATTCAATATTAAGTAAGGTTTAAGGCCGAGGCCTTATAAGTGTACATACACATGACCAAGCAGCATGGGAAGAGTGTCATCTAATCTCTTTACAGTATATACTATTCATAAACATTGTGTATATGGATATTTACATTCCGCCTGAGGTAGAACCATACTGATAGATTAGGGGTTTCCTAAAAATGTTGTGTAACCCCCTTTAAGCGTGTTTAAATCCCAATATTTCTTTTGTTTGGACTAGTATCAGTTTAATGTGTTCCCTTGTCCCATACCCTATAGGGTAACATTCAAAATTATTTCCATACCACTAGATTGTAATCCCATTTATAGGATGAGTCTCATATAGAGTTTTTGGGGTCCCTCTGTGAGACCATAATGTGATCCTCTATTATTTCTTCTTATACCATTGGGGTGGTTTGTGGAATTGATATGATCTATATATGCATGGAATTAATCCTCTATTTAGTATGATATTTCATTAGGGTTTTTAGTATCATTGGTATATGATCCCCTATATATAGTGTTGATCCAAATTGGGTTTTTGGTGTCCCCCAACGGTCTTGGGTGTGATCCCCTATACGAGTATTAGTGTCTTCTAAGACCATTGAGACCTTTTGGATGATACCGAAGGATTATGAATTCTTGGATGAGTTTCTTTGATTATAACATGGATCATGGAGTGGGTTTTCAAGGAATGATCATTTCTTCGAGTAGAATCCTATGGATGGTATTTTGGTCATGGCTGGCTAGAGGCATGGTGTCCTTTCTAAGTATATATGAGTGTTTTTATTCCTTTTATTTCTAAATCATTGTTAGGAGTTAACTATTATTGATGCTTTGTGTTTAGTGTTTTCAAGGTGTCCTAATGGGTATTATTATACTCATCCATAAATGGGCTCTTCCCGCATGTGTCATGACTTATAAAAAATAATTCCCTTTTGATAATGCACTGGGAAAATAGGGATATGTTGAAGTATAAATTGAGCTAAACCAACCAATGTTTTGTCCAAGCAGTTTCATTTGATATTATTCTCTTCCTTTTGAGTAGGTTGGAATCTATTTAGTTTTTTGGGGGTTTTATTTGGCCCCTTTATTTCTTTCAGTACTTTACTATCATACTTTGATTGAGGCATCAAAGATGTATGCCAGAATTTTATTGAGTTGTTTTACATTTCACAATTTTATAGTCTTGGATATGTGCGTGTATTTACTAGTACATTAGGTTAATACCTCCCATATCCAGGATATTCCTACTTGGTATTGGTTTCCATCCCCTAGCCTATTGGATGAGGGTTTAGGGTAGTGAAAGTTCATGACTCATTGGGTTAGATCATGACATGGTGTTATTAGAGGGAGGTTCTACCTTATAACTAGAGTTTGTGAGATAAGTTTGGGTTTTATGTCGATAGTATTTTTTTAATTCAGATTTCAGGCTAGGTACTCCAATGTTAGTGCAGTGACCAACATATCCATAAACTAGGAATATGATCACCTACCTTTAGACTCAATACATGTTTCCAATGGTTAAAGGGAAACCATTTCTATGTGAATCATTTACAAATGGGTGGAGGTTTACATGTCCTTCTTGAGTCAGATCCCCAATTAAACCCTTTGACTATGGTTTATATTTATTATTTTGGGATGCCTCCATGAAGATGTCCATCTAGGATTCCACTTCATGATCATGATGACAATCCACCATGTGATGAGACTTCAATATAGGGGCATGTTCCAAATATAGTTCCTATGAGTGATTTATTAGCTATACCACCACCCGTTGAGTAGCATCTAGTGTCGGAAGTTCCAGATGAGGATGTACATAGGATGAGTTCACTACATTAGTTCTAGAGGTATTGACACCCCTAGTTTCAGGGTGATCCATACCCCCCCAGGAGGATGAGTACTAGCTTGAGGTAGTCACTTGAATTTTTTTCCTTACAAGGATGCCTATAGATCAGATGAAGGTCCTCATAGTGAGTCTTATTCAAGGTTTCACTGGGCGATGGGGGATTCTGGTGTCTTAGTCACATGATAAGACAACTCTATATAGGTTAGACTATGAGTATCTCTTTAGGGAGGATTTTTATTCATCCACATTATGATTAATGTGCATCTATGAGATTCTTCTCCTATAGTAGGACAATATGACCATGGTAGATTATTCAACGAGGATTATTCATATCTTGTGGTACTACATGGATATGGAACGACATATTCTCTTCAAATCATAGACCTTTGGGTAAGGATTATTTCAGGATGTCAGGGATTTCGGGATATCTCTCTACCTTCTAACCTATGATGGGGTACTTGAGTGGGCCTTAGTGGTGGAGAGTTTCCTGGAAGATCAGGTACCAAAAGTGGGTGAATGTGGTGGGAACCAAAGAGATGGGTCCTCGATAGCAGGTATCTAGTGGTATTCACATGGATCCAGGTGTGATAGAGGATTCAGAAGATAGTCCCATGATAGGGTATCAATGGTACAAGGATCTCAAGATGGACCGAGTTACCTGAGTGCGAAGCGATATTTCTCTTATAATAGTCAATGAAATCTTGCATGAGATTACCCAAGAATTTGTATATATTATTGAAAGATGGTTAATGTACTAATAATATAGAGATATAGGTAAGATACGGGAGGTATGCAAGTAAGATTATGTGGATGAGGTTCTGGTAAGGTAGTAATATGTGGTCACAGGTTTGAACTATTACCACCACCACCAGCAGGTGGTCCATGCCAGGTTCAGGGAGCTGGTGGTCAGGGATGAGGACAACTTTTGGATATGGAGGCCTATGACCCCAAGTTTTTAGGGATGATATAAAGTATGATATTTGTTTTTCCTAAAATAGATGTTGTACTGATAGACATAGGTGAAATCCATTCCTTTCACACCACTTCTTTGGATTGGGACATAGAGATTCTGGTTCAGCCTTTGGATCAACCCTTGTGCTTGGAGACACTGATAAAAGGTGACTAAGTGATTGAACACATATATAAACAATGCGATATGATACTTAGAGGTGAGATATTTTTATGAAATATATTTTTAGTAGCGATGAGGCCTTATGACATCATATTGTGTATGGACTAGAAATCCATAGTTCATTCCTTGATTGAATGTTTTAGGCGGAGGATACTCTGTGTCTACAATAGTAAGATGAGATTTTTCTTTATTAATGAAAAGGAATCCTTGGAAGAGCAAGATAGTCTCAATAATCAGATATTTTATCTGATTAATCACCAGTTAGATAGAATTAATCTTAGAGAAGTTGATTCTATGGGATATCTATTCCCTACAGTGGTGGAAGAGTATGAAGAGGTCTTTCCTGAGGATTTTCTAGGCTTACATCCCCACCATGATCTAGAATTATAAATTGACATTAAACACAATATAAGAACAATATATACACCATAATATCATATATATCCCATAAAGCTTTGTGAGATAAGGGTGTAGTTGAAGGACTTATAGGATAAGGGCTTTGTGAGACCCAATGTTTCACTTTTGGAAGACCAGTATTGTTCATCAAGATTGATAATGGGAGCTTTAGATTATGTGTGTATTACTAATTCTAGTACTAGGTAACCATGAAGAATAAGTATCCACTACCAAATATTGAAAACCTATTCAATCAGTTGAGAGGGGCGCGATGGTTATTGAATATTGACATCAGATCAGGCTATCACCATATGTGATTACGACATGGGGATATATTGAATATGACATTTATATTTCACTATAGTCACTATGAGTACTTGGTTATTCCCTTTGACATGAATAAAACCCTATTAGTGTTCATGGATCTCATGAAATGAATATTTCATCCTTTCTTAAACTGGTTTTTGGTAGCCTTCATTGATGATATCCTAGTGTACTCATCATCTAAGGAAGAGCACATGAGAAATATGATGATAGTCTTAGATACACTCTGAGAGCACTAGATTTAATGAAGTCTCATGAAGTGTCAGTTTTGGATTTTAGAGGTCCACTTCCTAGGACATGTCATCTTAGAGGAAAGAGTGATAGTAGACTTAGAAAATATTGAGACAGTGCTGTCATGAGTGGCACCCACGAGTGTTATTGAGTTGTGGTGTTTTATTATGTTGGAAAGGTACAATTAGATCTTTATACCTGATTTATCCATAGTGGAAGCACCCTTGATAGATTTTACCTGAAAGTGGTAGAATTTAATGTCCACAAAAAGGCACCATTAGTTTTTTTAGAAGTTGAGGTAGATATTTCCAAGTGCTCCCATCATGGGATTTAAAGAGGAGGGTGTTGAGTATGTAGTGTTATGTGATGCCTCAGGAACCAGACATGGTTGTGTTTTTATGCAGAGGAAGTAAGTGATTGACTATGGGTCAAGTTACTTGAGACTACAAGAGAATAACTACTTGAAATACTATCTTGAATTGGGAATAATATTATTCACCTTGAAGACATGGTGACACAAACTTATGGGTTAAAAATTTATCATCTACTCTGACCACAGGAGTCTCAAGTATATCTTATCTTAGAAGGATCTTAACTTGAGATAGAAGAGACAGGTAGAGTTCCTCCAAGACTACAAATTTGATATTTTCTATACTCTTGGGAAGGGGAATGTGGTGGAATATTCTCATAGTATGTGATCCTGTTCTTAATTATTAGTTGAGGCATCAGAGAATTTAGCATCATTACAGTTGTACTTAGTGGATGAGGATTGTGTTTCATATCACTAGTCAATGGTTGTTACCACACCACTTTTATTTTTTTTAGGGAATCTTAGAATGGAGATATGACGGTGTGACCTTACACTAGTGCAAAAAATGTTTTTTATGGTGGTTATTTTTTATTTTTTACATTGGTTTTTGGCCGACATTATTACAGGAGACGTTATATACATTGTTTTTTATGGCGGTTATTTTAAAACTGACATAAAAACCCAAAATTTGAAGCATTTTCCATGTCGGTTCATCAAAAACCAGCATGAAAAACTCTTCAGAGTCATGATTTATTATGGAGGTTTTTAAATAACTGATGTGGTATCAAAATTTTCATGTTTGTTATAGAATAACCGACGTAAAAAACTGTGCCTCCAAAGAGTTTATCAAGTTGGTTATGTTCATAACTGACGTTATAAACTAGTCTGGCAAGCATTTTTTAGGTCAGTTAAATAATAAATGATGTGAAAACATATATTATATGTTGGTTATCAAATAACTGACATAAAAACCTATTTCATTCCATTTATCATGTCGGTTATTAAATAATCGACATAAAAACCAATTCCCGTGCATTTTTTATGTTGGTTTCCAAATAACCAACATTAAAACCCATAAACATGAATTTTTTACATCGGTTATAAAATAACCGACCTAAAAACCAATTTTTCTAATAAAACCGTTCAACCAAAACTATGCCCTGAAAAAAGAAAACCTGAAACAGAATAAAAACAGACCAAAACCAGACCAAAACCATCCCAACCCATTGGACAACCCTCCCACACCCTTAGAAACCTCCACCCCACTAGAAAGCCCCCACAACCCTAGTCAACCCCCACCCTCTTGGACACCCTCCCACCCCAATGGACACCCCCAATCCCCTAGATATCCCTCCCACACTCTTGGACACCCTCCCACCCCCATGGAGACCTTAGAAACCCGCACCCCACTAGAAATCCCTCCCATACCCCTAGAAACCCCCACCCCACTGGACCCCCACACCCATAGACACCACCTAGATAGTCCCCCAACCCTCCGGGATAGCCCCCACCCCTGGATAGCCCCACCCTCCTGGATAGCCCCCACTCCCCTAGACAGCCCTACCACCCTCCTGGACATTCTCCTTCCCTCCTGGACACCCTGGACAACCCCCACCCCACTGGATAGCCCCCCACACCCCTAGAAACCCCCAAACCCCTGGACACCCCCTGGATATCCCCCCACCATCCTAGACAGCCCCCACCCCCTAGACAACCCACCCACCCTCCTGGACACCCCCACCCCTATGGACACCCTAGACACCCCCACCACACTGGACAACCCTCCCAAACCCCTAGAAACCCCACCCCCTGGACACCCCCACACCATTGGACACCCCCTAGATATCCCCCACCCTCTTAGATAGCCCCCACTCCCTTGTATAGCCCTCCCAACCTCCTAGACCCCCTCCCACCCCCACGGAAACCCTCACCCCACTAGACAGCCCTCCCACACCCCTGGAAACCCCCACCCTACCAAACACCCCCCACACCCCTGGACACCCCATGGACTGCCCCCACTCCCCTGGATAGCCCCCACCCTCTTGGACACCCTCACACCCCCATGGACACCCTGGACACCCCCACCCCACTGGATAGCCCTACCACACCCCTAGAAACCCCCAGCCCACTGGACACACCCCACACCCCTGAACAACCCCTGGACATCCCCCCTCCCCTCTTGGACAACCCCCACTCCCCTGGATAGCCCTCCCACACTCCAGGACACCCTCCCACCCTAATGGAAACCTTGGACACCCCACACCACTGAAAAAACCTTCCAAACCCCTAGCAACCCCCACCCCAATAGACACCCCCACCCATGTACACCCTCTAGACCGCCCCCACCCTCCAAGACTGCACCCACCCCACTGGACAACCCCCACACCCTTGGAAACCTCCACCCCACTTGAAAAACCCCACACCCCTAGACACCCCCTGGACAACCCCCACCCTCCTAGACAACCCCCATCCCCTGGACAACCCACCCACCCTCCAGGACACCCCACCCCCATGGAAACCCTGACCATCCCCCTCCCCACTGGACAACCCTCCCACACCCCTGAAAACCCCGCACCCCCTGGACAAACCCACACCCTTGGCACCCCCTAGATATCCCCCACCCTTCTGGATATCCCCCACTCCCCTAGACATCCCTCCCACCCTCCTGAACACCCGAAGACCCCCATGGACACCTTGGACACCCCCACCCCACTGGACATACCTCCCACACCCCTGGAACCCCCACCCCACTAGACACCCCCACACACCCCGGGATAACCGCCACTCCCTTAGATACCCCCACCCTCTTGGACACCCTCCAACCCCCATGAACACCCTGGACACCCCCACCCCACCGGTCAATCCTCCCACACCCTTGGAAACCCCCCACCCCACTGGACACCCCCACACCCCAGGATACCCCCTAGACATCCCCCACCACTCCCGGACATCCCCCACTCCCCTAGACAACCCTACCACCCTCATGGACACCCCACCACCACCATGGACACCATGGACACCCCCACCCCATTGGACAACCCTCCCACACCCCTGGAAACCCCCACCCCACTGGACACCCCCCACACCCCTAGACACCCCCTAGACAACCCCCACCCTCCTGGACAACCCCCACTCTCCTGGACATCCCTCCCGCCCTCCTGGACACCCTCCCACCCCCATGGACACCCTGGACCCCCCACCCCACTAGACAACCCTCCCACACCCTTGGAAACCCCCACCCCACTGGACACCCCCATACCCCTAGACACCCCCTAGACAGCCCCCACCCCTCTCGGATAGCACCCACTCCCCTGGACATCCCTCCCTCCCTCCTGGACACCCTCCCACTCCCATGGACACACTGGACACCCCCACCCCGTTGGACATCCCTCCCACACCCTTGGAAACCCCCCACCCCACTGGACACCCCCACACCCTTGGACACCCCCTGGACAGCCCCCCACCCTCCTGGATAGCCCCCACCCCACTGGACATCCCTCCCACACCCCTGGAAACCCCCACCCCACTGAACACCCCCACACCCCTGGAAACACTCCCCCCAATACCAGAATCCATATCAGAAAAACCATCAGAACTAGACCAAAACAAGAAGTATACCAAAATCAAACATTCACATATATAACATTAAAAACATACAATGTCAACTAAAAAAACCTAAATCTAACCTAAATGACTACCAAATACACAATTATAATGACAATATTTAAAATTACATTTTACACTACAAATAAACTAAAATATAATCAAACCAGTAAAATAATTTGACCATTCCACTTGTAAGTGTTTGAAATCTTGAGAACTATAGAGTTAAGGGTCATCAAATAGCTACAAAGTAAAATGATAGTAGTTATCATGTATATTGAATAAATCAAATGAAATATTATGGATAATTTTAAAATGAAATCATCCTAGGTCAAAGTGCACTTGTTTTCCAGTTTTAATTATTTTATACATAAATCTTAACATATAATATCCACATTCGATGAAGCCTCGTTGTTAATGACAATTTTTTTAAATGAGTGTGAATTAAAAATATTATTTTTATGTAATACATCAAAAAGTAAAAATTATAAATGGATATTTACCTTTACTTTTACATATTTGATCTTGGCACTCCTTTTCTTTGTGTTTTCTTGAAAGTAGACCCATCCCCTAGTAGAAAATAATACAAATGGGAAAAATTTAAAATTCATTATAATATATAAAACTATTAAGAAATTAAAACATACTTTTCCAACATATTCTTAAAACTTTAGCACACATCTCCATGGACAGAGCATATCCAATAAGGTGTTTTCTCCCTTGGAAAAAAAACACCTAAAATCCAATGATCACTGATAAAAGAAAATTTAAGGTTAGTGGGTTTTTATGTTAAAAGATAATTAACTCTTTTCCAAAGATATGTTTCATACCCATCAAAAAAAGGAATCATCCAACACTGTGTGATTATATTCTGTTCCAATCATTCAGCAATATAAAGCATTATTTGTTCCTCATCCAATGCATGTGCTTTAGGGTAAATCCAATGCGGGTCCATGAATCCATATACATATATCCTCTCATTATTATCACACATAATATAAAGATACCTAATTAAAAATAGACATAATTATACATTTTTAATAAATATAATGCAGGGAAAAGGTGTTAAGGTTTACATGGAAAAAAATTTCACCACGTTGATGCCCAACTTATCTCCAGTAACAAGATACATGATATCATTTTTTAGAACCCCCACATTTATTGAACATACACAAACATGAGCTTCCATATGAAACTCTTAATTATCCACCAATAAATTTGAATATCTCGACATTCTATCAAGACTACTAGAATCTATATCTGATGTCATAACCATTTGTCTTTGTTGTTGTTTATACAATAATTCTTTACCTTTGAAGCATTCCTGTAAAAATAAATAGAAAAATATATTAGTTTTTAAATGTTAAAACAAATTTAATAAAAAAGTAAAATAGAAGATATAACATACATACCTCTATGGTAATGAGTCTTAGAAGTCTGGATGGAAAAATTAAAAAATATTCAATACTATGTCCAACTGTCATCACCTCATCTATAGGTAATGGTACTCAAGATGATCTATCTTTAATATCCTGTACAGTGACCCTATGATGATCTACCTCTAACTGTTGGTGATGAACTTTATATACTATACAATATACTGGACCATATGAAACTATATGATGTTAAGGATCATCAACATAAAACTCGCAATAAGTAAGAAGTTGCAGTGGAGGAGTAGGATAAAAAGTGGGGTCCGCAGGTTGAGGTGGGGGAGTGGGAGCTACTGGTGGAGGTGGAGGATAAATAATGGGGTCTGCAGGGGGAGGTGGAGGAGTTGGAGCTATAATATGAAATTTTCTTTTCATGTCTGCAAACATAGAATTTACCGACACTTTAATCTTTTGCTCATCATCGTATTAATATTATAAACTCCCGCCTCCAAGGATTCTATTTTTTTTTATAAAAACCCTCGATGAAAGAAGTTGAAAAATGTGGAAACACTTTTCTTACCAATACACCTATTAGATATCCTCATACAAGACCAAGATGTATGGGCTTTCCAATGCTGCAGATATAATATCTTGCCTCCCAGTAGCTATAAATACCCCCTTTGAGATCTTCTCCTTAAGAGAATCTTATATTAATTAATTGAACATTTCTATAATGATTCAAATTATATAAATAATATAGTTAACTTAAATAAATAAAATAAATATCTTAAAATACTCTCAACTAAGATCCTCGAATATTCTGAAAGATATTTACCCCTTTTTCCCATCTAAAATCTCTTCCATTATATATGTCTAGATGGAGGGGATAGAGGGGAAACCTCTCATGAGCTTGAAGAATCATCTCTCAGTTTTTGTAATTTTTCCGCCATCATTTGTTCTTCCAATAATGTATACCCTCCCCGAGATAAACTATGAGGGTATACATTTTTAGATTGGATCTCCTGATGATATTTCCTTGTTTTCTATAAATTAAGAATAAGAAATCATTAACAAAACATTAATAAGATAATTTATATAAAAAATATTATAAAAGTTTACATTTCCCTCACCAAAAAATGAATCTTTTTTCTACTTTCAACAAACTGTGTCCATGTATCTTCATCTATGAAAGCATATGTATTACATGGACTGTTATGAATCATATGAAAAAAATATAAAATCAGATGCGAGGGTTGATTTGAAATCTCTCCATCTCCTAGAAGCCATCGACAAACATTTCTTCCTGACTCCTCCAGTGTTAGGAATATAAAATGACATCTGATAAAGAAGAGGTAAAAAATATTGCACTAGAAACATTTAAAGAATAGGCAAACAATATCATAAGGTCTTACCAAAATCTTCTCCCACAACTGAGATATTATCGCTTTTTCCACACTTCTCCAATCATCATACAAAAACGTTACTTTGATCTTACCCTGATTTGATACAAAACTTTTAAAATATTTTGCATTTGGACCTCTAGGAATATTATTCTAATCAAACTCAATGAGTATCCTCTGGTCCTACGTATGAGCAAGTGATAATTTTGGTATACGTGTGCACCCATATTTATTAACTCTTGAACTCTTATTTGTCGTTATGGGAGCACATGAGGAAGATTAGGGAACACCAAGAGGAGCATGTGAATGTTCTTCCACAATGGTATGATGATTATGATCATCTACAAAATCATGTGTTTGATCAACTGATTGATATGTAATTATCCTTAAAATAAAAAAAACAAACATTAGTTCACAAATATACAAATTCAAATACTAAAATACTAATGTAAATAGAAAATGGAAAATTGAACAAAGTTACATAATAGTAAATGTGGGTAATATAGTAATCCTGTTAAATAATGGTAAACATGGTAAAAATGATAGTGTAATTGTCATTCGAAAAAATCAATAAATATATAATTTACGTAAAAGTAAAATATGGTAAACTATGGTAAACTATGGTAAACTATGGTAAACATGGTAAACGTGGTAAACATGGTAAAAATGGTAGACATGGTAGACATGGTAGACATGGTAAACATGGTAAACATGGTAAACATGGTAAACATGGTAAAGTAATTGTCATTCATCAAAAATAATAGATATATAATTAACGTAATTGTAAACATGATAAACTAAACTAAAAAAATTAAATTAAAAAAAATTTCTACTTATTTGTTTTAATACGTGTTTTAACAACGAAAAAATTTACAATATCCAACATTTTATAAAAATAATAAATGTAAACAAGAAATAAACATATGTTACCTGTAATATTAGAAATGTACAAATGGATTGTTTTTCTAAATTCCTTCGTCATGATCATTCTTTATGGCACAAACCACGTCTTCAACATTCTCATTATTATGTTTTGGTAATCTTTCCCTGGAAGTAGGTATATCATATAAATTAGTATATTTATCAAGTTGATCTTCACCAACATATTTTTTTTCCTTTGTAAAACAACAGACCACTAGATATCTGATTGATCAACTACATAGAAAATTTGTTTTTCATGTGTTGCCATTATAAAAGAATCTGTCATGTCTTATAATCTATTAAGATTAACAACTGTCATTCAAAATTCATTGTGTTTGACACTTTTTTTACCAATAAAACATTTACAGTTAAAAACACGAACTTTAATTTTAAAGTAATCAACCTTTCATATTTCTTCAATGACTCTATAATATGCAGTTGATGCATAAATTGGGTTTTTGTCTTTCGAACTCAAAAAATGAATTTCTTCTACAAACATCAATACCCCACTATTCTGAACTTCACTTCTATTGTCCTCAGCTTTTGTATGAAATGTATATCCATTAATTTCATAACCAGACCATGTTATCAGATTTAAACATGGACCACCCACTAACCATATTAATGTTTCTGATACATCTGATCTACCAAGAAAGGTCTTTTTAAACCATCGAAAAAATGTTTTGTTATACTCATTCAAAATCCATATTTCATTCTTCTTTGGATGAGATTGTTTCAACTCATTAATATGAAATGTGAAACATGGTTGAACATCATCTATTTTATTCAAGATGTATAATTATAACTTCTTCATCTGTTCAACTGACCATGATTTAACTTTCAAGTCACAAATCCCATTTCCCTCATTATTAACTCATTCATGGAGCGATGGAGGCAAACCTATGTGCTTCAACGCAGCCAAGTAGCTAGTACAAAACTATGAAACCTCCTCAGAAATATACTTTTAAATAACGGAGGCTTTAGGTTGATATGGATTCTTAACATACCCCTTCAATATTTTCACATACCTTTCAAAAGGATACATTCAACAAAGATATACAGGTCCACAAAGTGTTATTTATCTAACCATATGAATCATTAAATGCACCATTATATCAAAAAAATATCGATGAAAATACATTTCCAATTGAAAAAGTATAAAAATTGCATCCTTTTCCATAATTTTCAAAGTAGTCATATCAATCACCTTATTAGAAATTGAATTTAAAAAATAACACAACTTTATTATAGTCTTTCTGACATGGATGGGAAATATTCCACGCAATGAAACTGGTATAAGTTGTTGTATAATGATGTGATAATCATGAGATTTCATACCTATCAACTTCAAATCCTTCAAAGATATTTTTTTACATTTTTAGAATAAACTTTAGGCACTTTTATATCATGAAGACAATGAAAAATCTAATTTTCTCCTTCTTGGATAATGTATGACAAGACGGGGGAAGAAATGTTCGTCTTCCATTAGTAGTGGGAGATAACTCCAAATGTATTCCCATTGATAGTAAGTCTAATCTTGCATTCAACCCATATTTTGAATTTCCTTTAATATCTAGAAATGTTCCAATCAAACCATTATAGATATTATTCTCCACATGCATGACATCAATATTATGTTTCACATCATGATATATCCAACATGGTAGCTCAAAAAATATTGACCTTTTCTTGTAAATATGTCTATCATTACCAAATTTATGTGTCTTTCCCAATGTCACATCAAAGATTTCCACCATCTCAAAATACTCATTAAGGGATAAAAGTTTTGGAGCAATATCAAATTATTGTGAGCCATTTAATGTCATTTCTAGTATTCTATAAGAGTGACCCATATGCAAAAACATTCGAGGAACCATGTACATGGTTTTCCTCCCATGATGAAATTAACAATATGAAGTCTGTTGTTCAAAAATTGGACATGCTTTATGCCCCTTAACACTGTATCCAGAAAAATTTACATATGCTTGGAAGTCACTTATAGTGTACATAAGCACTGCATGTAGTTGACAATATTCCATTTTATAAGAATCATACACCCTAATACCATCCTCCCATAAAAGTTTCAAATCATCAATCAATGGTGACAAGAAAAAATCAATATAATTTTTGGGTTGCTTCAGACCAGATATAATTATACTCAATATGAAATATTTTTTCCTCATACAAACTTTAGGATAGAGGTTGTAAATTACCAGTAAAATAAGACATGAAATGTGTCTACTACTGAGGGTTCGGTATGGATTCATTCCATCTATGCACAACCACAGTCTGAGATTTCTAATTTTATTTCCAAATGTAGGATATTGCTCATCAATTTTCTTCCATTGTGGACAATCATTTAGATGTCGTATTTTTCAATCACATATTCTCTCATAAGTATTCAATATTAACCTTTTAGAATCATGTGAATTAGAAAATAAACATTTCAAACAATGAATTATTGTAAAATACAAAAATACCTTGGAAGACATCTTTGTAATCACTACATCAGCCTATGATTTTTCTTTTAACTTATACCGTGTTGTCCCACAATTAGGAAACTCTGACAGAAATTCATATTCTTTCCTATATATCATACATTTATTCAGACATGCATTTATTTTTTTTATCCCTATACCATTGGGCATAATATTTTCTTGGCCTTATAATGGAAATCTGGAAGATCATTGTCTTTTGGAAGAATTTATTTCAACAATTGTAGTAGATCTATAAAACTTATGTCACTCCATCCATGTTTCTCCTTCAGTTTAATCATTCTTAAAACCACTGACAGAAACATAAAATCCATATAACCAAGATACAACAGTCTTTTAGCATCACCATAAAGATGTGCAACTATCGGTTCTATCTCAATTTGTTCTGCTCCAATATCACAGATCATTTCTTCAATTCCATCGGAGTTACCATCTTGAAAATCATTATCATCAGTAGATCTGACAGTCTATCCAGTTTCACCATGCCAAATCCAAGGGTTTTAACTTGGATTAAAACCATGAAAAATCATATGATCTTTGATCTCTCTAATTTTCAACTTCCTCATATTCAAACATTTCAGGCATGGAAAAAAATGTCAGTGCTTGGAACATTTCGTTTAGAAAATTCCAAAAAGGTATCTACACCTTCTTCATATTCATTACTCAATCGATGTTCCATAATCCAACATTGACTCATTATTACCTATAACAAATATCAAAATTATACATCTTGTTAAGATTAGAAAAATATATATTTATATAAAAAATATCATAATTTTAAAGTAAAACAATTTTGGAATATAAAACAAATCTATGTGTATTTGAAAAAAATATGAATGAAAATGAATTTAGAAAGAAAATATAGTTAGATATAACAATTTTAAACTTCCCTTGGATGCTTTCTTCTTAAGGTACACAAAGAATACATCCTGGTGAAACTGGATACCAAATTCACCCTTCTTTAAAAAAGAAATATGAAGTGTAAATATTAAAATATGTATACATCCACTACTGAACATTACACATATCCCAACGATTTGAAACCATTGGGATAGACCCTGAAACTATTGGGATAAAATACCCCAATAGTTTCACACAGCATCGGCATGATGGTCATTGAAATAGCCTTATACCAACGATTCTACAAGAACCATTGGTATAGAATTCCTAAAGTTAAAATATTCCAATGGTTTCAACGAAAGTGTTCGGATATATACATATACCAAGGGGGTGTACAAGGGGTTAGGGGGTGTCCAAGGTGGGTGGTGGGGGTTGTCCAAGGGGGTAGGGGCTATCCAGGGGGGTAGGGGCTGTCCCTGTGCATTTCATTTAAATAAAATATTCATTTGATTCTAGTTTGAAATATAGGAAAATAAACATAGTTTTTTCTAAAAATAATCCTCTTGAAAACATTTAAAACAAAGCATTCACTTTTACCAAATAGACACACCACAATTAGGGAGCATAATCAATGATGACATAATGAGGGCAATGGGTAAGCAGTATTCAAGTAACCATACCATATGATGCACATAGACTATCCTCCATGAGTAAACAAGTGTTAGAGAACATGGTAATACCAAGGATCTTAGGGGAAAATCTAGAACATATTGTAACCTAATCCATCCTTTTGGAGTGCCTTATGCAATCAAACAACCCTAACATATGAGGGGAACCATTCCCAAAGGAAATCATGTTTATACTAATGGTCAATTAGCTAGAGGATAATCTTAATCTAGTGCAGCAAGCATTATCGAATAATCCACTACCAATTCTAGGTTACCATGTAATGTCTGAAATGGGGGTGATTCGGGGATTATCAAACAATCAACCATATATAAAGAATAATCATAAGACACACATAAGCCACACACCCAAAAGAATCACCCCAGAACACCACTCCAAGGAAGTCCCCTTGCATTAGGGATATCAATGCATAATGGAAGTCCCATACCAAGGAAATTCCCATTCCTTTTAATAATGATAAAAAAATAGACACATTCCAAGGAGAGTTTTCCAAAGAAAACCCACTTTTTGAAAGTTCCAACCAGGCCACACCCATTATTTTAAAAGAAAAACATTTTCAAAAGTATCCAAACTCACAATTTAAGAATCCATGAAATATTTGAAACACATTTGAAAAGTCACAACATCATTTGGAAATCATAAACCATTTATAAGGGCCAACCAAGATTTTAATCAAACACTTGTTGGGAAGGATACTCCTTGGGTTTCATGTTCCAAAAGGGGGAGAAAGAGGCATTTTGGTGTTAAAAATCGATAAGGGAAATGGTAAAAAATACATTTTGAAATAACTCGGGCACTGCACACGGTTAGACTACACCCCATGGATACCCTCACTCCCTAAACAGCACATACACCCCTCAGGACACCACCACCCCTAGACACCCCCACCCCTAGATATCCCCTACCCCCTTGGACAACCCACTCACCCCTGGACACCAACCCCACCCCCTGGACACCCCCACCCCCTGGACACCACCCCCACCGCCTATCCACTTGGATACCCTCTAGACACCCCACCCCCTGGACACCACCCCCACCCCCTGGACACCCCTTCCCCCTTAGAAATCCCCCTCACCCCCTAGACACCACCCCCACCCCCTACCCCATTGAAAATTCCCTGGACACCCCCAATCCCCCTAAACACCCCCACCCCCTGGATAGCGCCATCAATCCTTGGACACCACTCCCACCCCCTGGACACCACCACCCCCTTGGACAGCCCCCCACCCCACTGGACATCCCCTAACCCCTCTCGATATCCCCACCCCCTTGGAAATCCCCCTCACCCTTGGACACCACCCCACCCCCTTAGACACCCCCTGGACACCACCACCACCTTGGACAGTCCCCACCCCCTGGATAGCCCCTAACCCCTCTGGATAGCCACCCCACCCCTTGGACACCCCAAACCCCTGGGCAACCCCCTCAACCCCCTAAACACCACCCCAACCCCCTAGACATCCCCACCCCCTTGGAAATCCACCTCACCCCCTGGACACCACCCCACCCCCTTTGAAACCCCCTAGACACCACCACCCCTTGGATAACCCCCAACCCCTGGACAAACTCCACCCCCTGGACAGCCCCCCAACCCCTATGGACAACACCCCCACCCTCTAGACACCCCCAACCCCTGGAAACCCCATACCCCCTTGGACAACCCACTCACCCCCCTAGACACCACCCCTAACCCATGGACACTCCCGCCCCCTAGACACCACCCCCACCCCTACCCTCTTAGACACCCCTTGGACACCCCCACCAACTTGGACAACCCTTGACACCACCACCTCCCTAGACAACCCCCACCCCTTGGACAGCCCCAAACCCCTCTAGATAGCCCCCACCCCCTTGTAAACCCCCACCCTTGGACACCCCATACCCCCTTAGACAGTCCACTCACCCCCTAGACACCACCCCCACCCCCTGGACACTCATACCCCATTGGAAAGCCCCCTCACCCCTAGACACCACCCCCAGCCCCTTGGACACCCCCTGGACACCACCACCCCCTAAGATAGCCCCCACCCCTCAAGACACCCCTAGATAGCCCCAAACCTTTTGGACATCCCCCCACACCCTAGACAGCCCCCACTACTCTGGACAGGCCCCACCCCCGGGACACCCCCCATGCCTGTAGAGAGCCCCCACCCCTGGACACCCCTACCCCCATGGACAACCCACTCACCCCTAGACACCCACCACACCCTTGGACACCCCTACCCCCTTGGAAAGTCCCCTCACCCCCTGAACACCACCCCCACCCCCTTGGACACCCCTAAACCCCTTGGAAAACCCCCACACCCCCTAGAAACCACCCCACCCCATTTAACACCCCTTGGACACCCCCACCCCTAGAAATCCCCCACCCCTGGATACCCCAACCCATTGGGAAAGACCCCAACCCCCTTGGACACCCCCTGTACGCGCACACACACATGATAAAACACACAAAAATCAGAAACTTGCACGATATCACTTCTATAGGTTTATTTTACTAGAAAATAATTTATCATGGTATAAATGAACAATTTTAAACTTACCATGATATCAAGAACAAAGATAGAAAAATAACATCTCAAAAAGATAGTTTAGGGCATCACAAAAAAAAACTGAAAACGAGATGTGTGAGACTTACTTGAGTGTTGTGAGTCTACCTGATAGATCTAATGATAATAAAGATGATGAATGATGTGGGTAAAATAAGTCTAGAGGGCATGACTTTGAAGAATCATTTCTAGGTTTTCCACGTGAGAGAGACGAGTCGTAGGTCGCCCGATCGAAGAAAAAAGAATGACTGAATACGAGGTGTGATAAATCATTTAATGTCTTTCTCACATCAGTTATTTAATAACCGACGTGATAAACTATTTTTTATGTTTATAACGTCGATTATTTAATAATTTATATAGAAAATAATTTATCACATTAGTAATTTTATAACCTACGTGATAAATGGCGGTTTATCACGTCGGTTCTTTTGATAACTGATGTGATAAATTGATGAGATTTGGTTTGTCACATCGGTTATAAAATAACCAACATGATAAAGCACCGAGACTCAATAGATCACGTTGGTTATAAAATAACCAACATGATAAAGCTACTCTCAGTTTTTATTACATCAGTTATAAAATAACTGACATAAAAATTGATTCTCATTTATTTATCATGTCGGTTATACAATAACCGACATGATAAATCTATTTTTACATCTTTTCGTGTTGGTTATATAGAACTGACATGAAAAATATCGACGTGTTAGACGTTTTTTCCACTAGTGTTATATACTAAGATATCCATTGGACATTATCTTGAGAAATACGCTGAAGGTGGGGAGCATTTTATCATTTTCAAAGGATAGATGATGGTACTGTTGACATCATGGTAGAAGCTTTTGAGAGAGTTTCATACATTCCCATTGGTGGTATATCATTGTGTGGAAAATATATACTTGGACCTCTGATTTCAGTTTTGTTGGCTAGGCATGAATAGTTTTGTTGAAGATATTTTCTATTGATACCTCACTGTTCAGTAAGTGAAGGATAACCACAAGATTCTGGTTGGTTAAACTCAACCCCTTGAAGTTTCAAAGTGGAATTGGTATGAGATATCCATGGACTTCATGAAGGGGTTACCACATATGTCCATGGTACATGATGCTATCAAGGTAATCGTAAAAAGACTCACCATGTTAGACCTCTTTGTATCCATTCAAGAGAAGATTTCAGTAGAGATATTAAGATGTTTGTACATGTATTAGATAGTTCATATCTATGGAGTTCCCATGAATATCATTTTAGACCATGATTGTCACTTCACATCCCGATTATGGAGATTATTTCATGATTTTTTTGAGACTTAGTTGCATTTGATCAAAACATTTCATCCCTTGATTGATGGCTAGACTAAGTGGAAAATTCAAGTCTTGGAGGGCATGCTACAAGATATGATATTGGATTTTATCTATATTTGGTAGGATCAATTAATATTTAGAGAAATTTTATACACCAATAACTATCATTCCACCATTGGAATGGAACCATTCATGACCTTGTATAGGTGACCATACAGGGTCCCACTTTGTCGGGCTGATACAACCGAGTCAACACTCATGGACAAAGAGTTGGTGTGAGATATAATAGATAAAATTAAAATCATCCAAGAGTGGATTAGGACTACACATAGCCTTCAGAAAACCTCTATGGACTGATGATAAAGACCTCTTGAGTTTGAGAAGGACATCCATGTATTCTTGAGGTTCACACCTTGACAAGGATTATAGAAATTTATCAAGGGAGTCAAGAAATCTCTAATATTCATAGTACCTTTTTGGATACTGTGTAGTGTTGGTGAGGTGGAATACCACTTAGCTCTACAACTGTAGTTGGACCGGGTACAAAACAACTTCCACGTGTTGCAACCGAGGAGGTACCTGCACAACCCATTACATGTTATCAACTGAGGAGAGATATACATTGAGGATGGAGTTACCTTTTATAAGTAACCAATGAAGATTAAGGATCAGAAGGAGATAATACTTTATGGGAAATTGATTACCCTAGTGCATTTCCAGTGGTGTAATGAGAATCTTTAGGTGAGAACCTAGTAGCAGGATACCCAGATGAGATCCCACTACCCACACCTTTTTGAGTAAGTTTTTCTCTTTTCAGGATGAAAATCCATAAAGTGGGAAGAATAAAAATACTTTTATTTTTCCATTTGTCACTTTAGAATATTATATGGATTATTTTTAGATCTTTTTACTAAGACAAAATGGTAATCCAAGGTCTAATGTTCCATGAATTAATTTTTGAAATATATTAAATATATTTCTATGACACACATGTAGTTTTTCTGAAAAAATGGAATAATTTTTTAATGGGATCCCATATCAGATATTTGAGTGCATTGTTGAGTTCAAAACCTATGTCTTACCCATAGAGATTGTTTTGGAATCTGAGGTGGTGTGTTCTCAGGTTTGGAAAAATTGAAAAGAATGGTCTGACGGGAGACGAGCAGTCGTCTGTTATTATAGAGACTTTCCTGTTTCCAACAATGTTTCTAATATATCCCCATCATTATCCTTTAAGAGTGGATTAGATTGACATTGTAGGGACTAGGTAGTTTATCCCTTCTACATTACCAAGGAGGTGCCACAGTCAAATGGTCCTGGCGGATGATTGCATGGGGATAAGTATCTGTTAAATGAGTCCTCTTAGGATATGACATCCTAGGATGGTATCTAGCGGGTTCATTCATAGATTAAAAAAATACCCAAGATCCCTGGTATCAATGATTCATAGACCTTCTTTCCAAAGGAAGTCACTCGTCGGATCACGATTTGGCCACTTACACTTAAGTACTCCATTGGTCGAGGGGATGGGAGGTCGGGCTCATCTCACCATTTTTGGGGTAAATATAGAATATTTTGGTACTCTCTTATAGATTTTAGTTGTGTTCATATGTTTTTGAATCCTTGTTTCATTCCTCAAGAGTATAATGATGTCCTACCTCGAGTTTGTAGGATTGTTATAGGAATACATGAATTTGATGCTATAGAGGAAATGCTGAATTAAGACATGAAATAAGTAACTCTAGAGTTTATCATCATCCAGGGGATGGAAGATGGCTTGATTGTGGGACCAAACCCATAATATTGGATTCCTACGTATCCTTGGGAGAGGAATCAGAGCCCACATATTTCAGGAAACATGGTGCTTACACACATGAGCTTCCCATTTTAGGGGACATGATTGGGTGAACCCTTATGGAAGGGTACCCTTTTGAGCTCGGTCCTTCAAGAAGGCATACTACATATCTTGGTTTGACCAAGAATCAGACTTGTCGTAGTTCAAGATGGGTTGGTTGTGTAGATGTTGTAATCATCACAAATAACTAAGCCCACGTGAGTCATACTCAGTGTGAGAAATAAGAGGATGTGAGAGATCCATCCAACCGCACACCTCCTCTCCCAATGATGGGAGAGGGAAGGCCTACGGTGGAAGATGTTGAGGCAATGGTGGGAGAGGGTGCAGAGAAATGAAAACTTTAATGTGGGATTTCATTAGGGGTCATTCAGCTCCATCCTCGGAAGGTTAGGGACTTACCTTAGTGGGAGTGCCCCGGAACATGTTCTGGGAAATGGGAGGAATGTCCCCTCTCATCAAAAGGAGGAATGAATATGATTCCTTTGACTAATCACCATTACTCATTGAATGGAAAAGAAAGTGATCACCCATAATCCCTAAAATGGGGAGGTTCACATTAGCATCCCATGATTGGACTCCGGGATACCATGGTAATGTAGACTTACAAACATCCTTGGAGTCCAGACCATTATGGGGAGAGCTTTCATGACTTTGCTTACTATGGGTATGTAGACTCAAAGGGGCACACTAATGTGCCCGATGATCTGATCATATGGGTCTGGTGGATATGGAGAAGGCTTTGACCTAATGTCATGGGATTGGTCCATGAAGGGGAATTGGAAGATTGGACGGTAATGGAGGGGAGAGATTGGACCTAGAGGTAAGGGCACCCAAAGACACCCCATTCCGTATACTATTTTCTAACGCAGGATGGGGGGAGCTCCACATACCATAGTTGTATGTGGGTAGAAGGGTAGTCCACGTACCGAATAAGTACACATGCTTGTGCATGGGACACTGCGCACCACAGTGGTATGCGGTCCTAGGTGCTGTCCACAACACCTCTTTGGGTTCTATTTGTGTACTGATGTAGTACATGGTGTGGGGTTCAATCCGCATAGCAATACACTATGAGGAAAACCATATTGAAGGAGGGTCCTAGAACCTGTTGTTCACGCAGAGTTAATTCATGAGGAATGTTCACGATTTAGGTTCTCAGTTTTCCCATTATTATCAGGTTTCTTCTTTTTTTTGGCTCACAACTGGTTATACATGTGGAAACATGATTTGTGATTTGAACTTTGTCGAAGATTCAAGACTAAAGCCAGAATCCTCTCCAAATTATTACTTCCAACCTATGGGGTCTCCTCCATTATTTATTCATCTATCCTTTCTCAATTTCTTTTGTGATAATTTTATATATCATTGGGAAAAACATATCTATTGGAATACGACACCATTTTTGGAAGCCCATGAAGAGATATCTCAACCCATGGAAGACTCAGTCATTCAGGGTTTGCAGAGGCTATGGTTTGTGAGTCATGATTTGTGGAACGCTACCGATTTTCTATGTCCACTGAGTTTATGAGACGGTTTGCAGATGTCCTTCGTGTGCTTAATTCCTCTAATGATGTAGTTCACGGGTTCTTGGGTTTACTGGTCATCCCTCCATGGGACAACACCTCACAAGTCTTTCCATATACTAGTGGTTTGAGGTTCAAGCATTCTATAAACCCTTCCCATTGATGGTACATGGGTCACTTATAACTCTTTGAGAAATTTATTTTCTTCAAGTTTCATCCCCTGTTTTCAATTCAATTTTTATCCATTCACTTTGCTGAACCTGTGGGAATGCTTTCTTCCTTCTATAAAGTTATTGTGAGAGTATTTACTTCCATTTAAAAATTTATTAGGACCCTAAAAAATCCCTCCATAAAAATGGGGTCCATGTTGAATGAAGAGGAGACTATATTGATGTAGATGAGACCATGAACTGAAGTTTTTTAAGGTATAACTGATTGGTTTGGTAGGAGGGGACCACACATTTATATAGGGGCCTGGGTCATTTGTATTTTACCATTTCTCATAGTGAAAAGTCCTCTCAACTCTCCCATAGATTTCACTACATCTACGTACCTAATCCTTTGCGAAATCCATTTTCACAAATAGATTTGTACATACCGTGAACTGAACTCTTCAAAATTGCTTTTACCCACGAACCATATTTTTGGTTTTGAAAACTGCATTGTGGAATTTTAAAACTAACATCTGGACCTCCGTGAAGAATAATGATATGTTGTTTGTGTGTTCTTCACACTGAAATTAAACTCGAAAACTGAACTTTAAGCCTTACTAATATGAAATTAAATTTTTAAATAGAATCTTTGAATATCATCCTAGCGAGACCTTGGTTCACAATTTCTTCTTTTTACAAACCGTTCTGTTTGCTGGACAATGCTCTGTGGGCTAGCACCTCTTGGGACTTTTGCATATTGTGGATGTACGTGATATAGAGTTTCCACATACCATAGCAGTATACACATATTGGATCTGCAATCGTCCAGTATGTGTGAAATTGATGTTGCATACCATTTTTGGGAATAGTACGGGGAACCCCATACAGACCATCTTTAAGCCCCTTGACCATTTTTTGTGGCCTTTATCCAACAATTTTCATTGGACTGACTTTTTGTTGGATTTTGGATCTTTCTATGTAGGCTATAATTGTTCTTTCGGAGGCTTACACTGATGTTTCTATTACTTCTAAGGCTACCCCTACTGACCCACTTTCTGCTGCTGACTAAAGATTGAAGAACATAGAGGATTTGGTTGATGAAAAAATTATGGTCATTCCATTACATCAATCTCTATAAAATATTCTTATAGTGAGATAAATAGAATAGGAAACTTCAGACAGGCTTCCATCTTATGGGTTTGGTCTATTGTCTGATACAGCGATTCCAGCCCCAAATCTAGTTGATTAGCCTACTTCCTGGATAACTAAAACCTATATCCTAAAGGCCTTGATTTCTTCTAAGGGGTGGTACTTTTATTAAGATATTTTCACTAGGTCCCTACCAGGATATGCACATCAAACTTTAGAGGAGGTGCAGTGGAAGCCAGACAAGATGACCCATTTCTACAAGAGAATTGTGCAAAAATCTACTACAAATGAGCAAAAAGCTGGTCATTTAGTTAGGATCTTCACTCTGGAGGTTTTTTTGGCTTAGAATGGGGGTGTAATTTTTGGGTTCTCCAGAGATGAAAAGAATTTCAGGCTGAGTTGCAGGCCATGGGACTATATAAGGCTTCTTGGGTATCTCATACATACACTCATTGTCCTACCACCCTTATTTCATAGCTCCTGAGTAGGTGGATCTCAGACACCAACACCTTTCATTTAAACCATGTGGAGGTCGACATTATTCTTTAGGACATACAACTTATTTTCAGAACCCCTATTGTTAGGGATATTTATAATGAATTTATACCTCCTTGCTCTATTTGTGACGAAAAAGGAAGGACCCCTCCTTTGGCCAAGAAACTCATCATTCAGGAAAAGGCACTTTTTAAGGAAATTGATCATTTTATAAAGCAAGATATTTCTTTTGATGAGTGGTTTGGTTCCATTATTAAGCATACTGGTCTAGAGCCCAATCCGTGTAGACCCCATGCCTATCCTACCAAAACAACTCAGTGGCGAGTAAGTACCTATTGGCCCACCTTTGAAAAGGGGAAATTTAATGAATGGGGGATATGGGCTTGTCCATGGTGTTGACCGATTACTTTGACTAGCGGATGATTGATCCCTTCCAAATTATTTGGGGATAGATAGGAGCCCACATAAGAGGTTTTAAATTTATCAATTCTTTACCAATTTCACATTCCGCCCTCTGACCGTATCTTCACAGTACTAGTGGGGTTATTCCAACGGCTTGAGCCTCACATGATAATTGATAGGAGCAGACCAAAATGAATAAGCAAAATTTAATGGATTATCTCAACGTCCAAGAATGTCTCTCTTATCACCCTTATGATTCCCCTACTTGTATTTTTATGAATAATGTATCTGAATACTTCATCAACCGAGGCTTCTTTTTTTCTTTGAGAGAAGGTGTTCTGGTTTCCCACATCGGAGGGGAGATTATTTGCGAGTGATATTCACCATAAAAATTTAGTTATCAATTTAACTATGTTCAGAAGTTGTGTCCTCCTGATATCAACAATTTTCTTCAATAGAAGCATATGATGATAGCCCGTCAACTATAACTGATGTTCACCCATGTGGACAGACAGTGCCAGGTCCGACTTTTAGACTCTGGAGATTCAATACCGCTCATCACCAAAAGCTATGTTGAGTCCTGAGTTAAATCATATCCCGATGGTCAATTAGCTGATCTGGTTCCTACCATGATAACATCCAAGGCATTCGAGGCTAAGGGGAAGGAGAATCAAAAGGGAGTTTTTGGAAACTCTATTCCAGGAAAAGTCCTTAGAAATCCTCTACCCCCCCCCCCTGATGAAAATTGTGAAAGACGGGGTCGTGAGCTCACGGGAGGTCGAACGAGCTGCTGAATTCGCTGCTGAGAGTCCACCGTCCATCCCTCCCAAGGCAGATTTCCTAGTGTCCTAGAGGCAATGGGTTATTTTGAAAGACCTCCCATCCAATCACAACTGATCCCCTCATGATTTAAGGAAACTCCTCCAAACTAAGGAAGATTCTCTTACTAGCATTGGTTATGTGTCAAAACATGCTGACATTTCTTCTGATGAGGATCTTGAAAGGTGGGTTGTTACCTCGGGGACCTCGAGATCCTCATCCATTCCCAAATTGGTCACTGTAAATACTCACATCAGGTACTTTTTAGGTCGTGACTAGAAACTGATGATGAGGATGATTAAATCACTAGCTCAACTATTGCAAATTCCATAGAAAAAGCATCTTACTTTCTCCCAATGTCTCATAAATGTTCATCTCCTCGAGGTTCTGAGTTTTCATGAACACCCAATAAACACTTGCAGCAGTTGAAACCCACTCTACTCCCTTACATCATCCTTCCATCCCTAGACACCCTAGTCACGACTTCATTCCCAGATGCCAAGAGGTTCTGGGATGCACTAAGGGTGAACAATTTCAATAAAGATATATAAAGGCTTCTTCAGGGAGGAAGTTTTGACCACCTGAGTTTGGGGGGAGCCATTTCTTCTACAGGTATTTCAGCCGAAGAATAGCCTGATGAGGTGGATGCCTACTTGAATGAGATGGAAAGGTTTCTCTACACCCCCGTAGATATGCATTACAGGTATGACAGTTTATAATTGATGGTAGTACTCCCACGGTCAATGGTAGAGGTTGTTCAATCTGAAACACTTGTATTTAAATTCTTTTTTCGTGGAGATGCTAAAGGCCCCTCTCCCTTTTATATTTTGTAAGATCCCACAAGGTCTTGAGAAATGGTACTTTCCCAAATTTATTCTTTAGAGGAAATGTAGCTGGGGAGTGCGCCCTACTGATTGTGGGGGGGTGCTGCGGAAAGATCCCATAGAGCCCAAGAACATATGGAAAAGGTCATCGTAGACCCTTCCATGGAATTTCCCCCTCCCCCTCCTCTGGGTTCTCTTATTAAGGATCTATCTCTATGAAAATTTAAGAAACACAAGCATGCCTCCCAAATATCAAGAATAATTAGGAGGGGTATCACAAGTAATAATTTATTCACCTGGTGGTCAAACCGAGTACCCTTATCTTGTTGAATCACTAGTGCATGTGTGTATTTTAGTGCAGGGCCTATCGGTAACCAGACGTCAGTTTCTCATACATCTACAACTTCCATCCCATTTATGGAAAAGGAAGGGTCTCCATCCATTGTGATTGATTGAAGCTAGGGATCAAGGACAACTGAGGAGACCGAGGGTACTGTCGACCATTTAGGCGTGCTTGCTCCTGCTCAAACGATATCTACCTCAATAGTGGAAAAACATCCAGAAGGTGAGGGATCATTTGACCATGTTGAGTCAGTTCCCATGGAGAGTGATAGGGTAACCTCTATAGCAGGAGTCAAATCTACTGGTAAGCCACAAGCCCTACTAGATTTTGGAGGTGATTTAAACCTTGATGAACCAATCAATCTTGATCAAATAGTATTTACCCCAATAGAGGGAGTCCCTTAGGAGGTTGATAATCCACCTGAAAATGATGGCTCTACAGACATCACAATCACCAGGGTGGCTGACATCCTAGCCCTTGAAATTTTGGAGCAGTCTATTATACCTATTTCTCTAATTCAGAGAGAAAATGTATTTTATGACCCCAGGATCTCGAGACTAGTACCCTTCTCAATACTGAATATCCCTAAAATCCTAATATCAACTGGACACCTTTTGAGGGATTCCATGGGGATTAATACTTCTGTCAGGTATAGTCTCATTCCATCATTGTTCCCTAGCGACTGTGGGGTGAAACTGATGATTGAATATTTTTCACCCCTATTCTTGGTAGCAACATTGCTATAGAGGTGGTTGGTACTAAAGTTATCTCCTCTATAATCTCAAAATTGAAACCACCAATATTAGATATGAAGGTGGATTCCCCCACTCTGTCATCCATCACAATTATCTATGGTGAGGCTATTGTAAGATTGAGTTATACTGTTTCCATTGAATCGATTCCCTCTCTTTTGACATTCATCCATGGATATATTTCCTCATCATCAAGCAATTTCAAGACTGACCAAGATGTCCTTGTTGATCTTCATCCCATTCTTCAAAAATAATGAAGGAAAATTTGGAGATTAATCTCTCAGACTCCATTGGATGAGAAGCCAGAAAAGTTACCAAAATTAAATTATCAGTTTCTGGTCCTAGATATTTATGGATTCGACTATCATGGCATCCAAGATGTAGTGAGGTAGGTGGTTGCTGCTCTAGAGGCAACTAGTACACTTGAGTCTCATCTTTCTGTGGTAGTGTAACACCCCTAGGTTTTTAAAAATAAATTTAAATTCATGAATTTTTTTTATGTAGATATCTATAAAAATCCTTTAAACTTAATTTGGCAGCTTCTATGTTTTTAATTTTGAAAAACGGTCATCTATATTTGTGTTTAGTAAGCTATTTGGAGTCTGATGGAAGAAACTTGTTTTTTGGTGAATAGTAACATACCCTTATGAATAGTAATATGAATATTATTCTTAATGTAATGAATAGTAAATTGTATTATTATTTTATTTTCTTAAGGCTTTAAGATAATGGCATCTTGGTTAATTTTTCATTGTGATATAAAAGCAGTTATTGAATTAAAATTGTTCATTTTTGTATTAAGTATGATTTTATTTAAAAATTAAATAAATAATATTTAGAAACTTACTTTAAAAAAATGGAGTTAAATTTTCAATTCTACACATTGATAAATGGTAAGGGTTAAGTTTTGGTATTTTTCTGAAATTCATGAATTTTCGATGAATAGTACAATACGATAAAATAATGTATATTAAAATTATCAGTTAAATACACTATTTATGACATCATAAGTGATGTAAGACCACTTGGTTCTAAATCCTATGTCATTATTAATATTTGGGGTAACATTAATTCAGATTATTCATATTATTAAAAAACAAATATTATAATAATGATTTAAATAATGTAAAATACCTCCCCTCTTCCACAATAAATACTACCCATTTCCCCCTCTTCCTCTCACACCTCTCAATCCATGAGAATTGTATAATTTCTTCCAAATTCCCTCCCCAAACTTCTTACCCACGTCCAAGACCTTCTAGTCTCACCCAAAGGCAAAAATCAAAGGTCTTAAATTGGATCTCAAGAAGAAGATATCAAGAGGTAAGAAATTCTATTCATTTTCATGTGTTTTCCTTTCATTTATTTTATTTTATAGTCTCTTCCCCTTATCTTATCCAAGAAGAAATAAATATACAGAAATCATGTATATTTTGTATGTTCTCATTTTCATGGAAAATTCATCATCATTATTTTTCTCCTCTCCAACTTATCCAAGGAATAAAAACATTGTCCGTGATGTGGCAAATTACCGACATTGTGGATGATGTGATTTCAATTTGATTTAATTATTTGAAGACTGGTATTAAAACCATTTTTATGGTTGATCCAAGTTATAATATATGTATTATGTCTCATACATGGTTCCATAATTCTGTTGTACACATTTCTTTAATTTATAAACCAAAATGGGGTCATTATTATCAAAGAACAACTAAAACGATCTAAATGAACAATATTAATGTTTTAACTTATGAATCATCATTATTTCAGAATTCAAAATGATAAATGGAATAATTTATTGTTTTTTAAATATTTAACTACCACTCTATTCCAATTCTGGAGTTTTACTTCCAATCGAAAAGATAATATATCATGAACTGATCATGGAAAACATGTAAAGAAAGAACCCAAAACAATGGAATGAACAGAATAATAATAATTAAAGGGTTAAATGATGTTTTAAAATGATCATATAAGGTTTTATAAACAATAATATGTTTATATAATATATTAATAACACTCTTTTAACAATTATACAAGAGTTTTAACCACACTTTAAGTAAGAAGAACCCGAGGTAAGATAATTCTTAATCCAATTCCCATTCTTTGGGTTAACCTTCTCCTTTATTCATTATGTGGTAATAAGATTATTGGTGTGATGAATTTTTTTATATATTATGTTTCAATATGTGTATTAACAGTTTATTAACATATCCATTCTATTCTACTAATTCTCACTCCAATAATATTTTAAGGGACTTTCCTTTTAAAAATCCTTTTAAAATTCTATTTAATAAATTTCAAAAGGATTTTTTTTAAATACACATGGAATTAGTAGTTTCTCATGATTTCAAGATACTTTATTACCATGATATGTTCCTTGGAAATTATTTATTTTGGGTTGAGACCATTATAGCTCAAGATATTTTGGGTTGAGCCCATTATAGCTCAAGATTTGTTTGGTTGAGCCCATTATAGCTCAAGATATGATGGGTGAGCCCCATTATAGATCCCCAATGCATTGGGTACTCTGGAGATGGAAGTTGAAAAAAGTTTATTCCATTTGTAATAGTTTATGTAATATTGATATGGTAAATTTTTCCAAAGGGAACAACATGAATATTCTATGAATTTGAGTTTTTATGACATGGGTTTTATTGGTTTTTATGTTATCACTTGACTAACGTTTTATACCTTTATATCCATTATTGAGTTTTATACTCATCCCATGTCTTTAAAAAAAATTTCACAGGATATAAGGATGTCTAAGAGAAATAATGGATTCGTGACGTTTGATATGGTGTGTTGTCAATGAAATCATGTTTTATGTTTTAATATTTTATATTTTGAAAAAAATGGAAACTGTTTTTAGTAGTATCCTATTGTATGATTGTGGTATGTTATGTATGTAAGGTATCCTAATTATATAAAATTATAAACTCAAAAATATCTTCAATGTGTAATAATGTATATTCTTGACTAAAATTCAAGATTAAGTATCTTTTTAATGTTGAGTCTTTATAGTTGGAATCAAAGGATGGTTTAGATAACTTTAGAGGTTGGGATGATATTTCAAGAATACCATAACTGATTTTTACACTATGATTAATTTGAAATGTTATAGAATTTAAAGATTACCATGTTGATTCATCTAAGATATGTTTGTTAAGAATGTTTGTTTATAGAAAAAACAAGGAAGCTAAAGTTGGAAGGCACCAAGAGGCTGATTTCTGCCCGAATTTATAGCCCGAAATAGTGAGAATCGGAACTGAGAAGTTTGTGATAGCAATGGATTAGTTGAGTCAAGAAATAAATGGGGGTGGTATCCATGACATAGAGGAACATGATCAACCACAAAGAAACATGTCTTTTGTGGAGCATTTTATGAGGTAACATCCTCCAACATTTAGTGGAACCACATGTTCAGTTATAACTGAAGGATTAATGCTCTAGAAAAGATATTTGATGTCATGGGATGTTTGGAACGTAAAAAGGTAATAATAGCCATTTATCATTTGGAAGGTGAAGATGATCAATGGTGGTCTATGGTTAAGAATACAACATAAAGATATGATCATGACAGTCCGTAATGGGATGATTTTAAAAGTCTTTTTCTAGAAAAACATTTTCCCAAACTGTTCAACTTAGAATGGAGAAAAAATTCTTTAAATTGAAGTAGAAAGATGATGATTATATGGCATAATATGAAGACAATTTTACAAGACTAGCCAGGTATGTACCAAATTTTTCTTGGGATTTTGAAAGTAAAATTAATATATTTTACTCTGGTTTGAAACCATTTTTGTGAAGAGATTTGGACTCACGAGAGTTTAAAAGATATGAGAATCTTGTACATTTTGCTGAAAAAGTTTAGATGGAGTTTTCTGACACATATGTTCCTCATGATGAAAATAATATGAAGCGGTAAGGTTATATTGCAATGGAGAGGAAATCTTCAAATAAGTATGAAGGTAAGAAAATTAATTTCCCTTCTTGTGAAAGGTGTGGTAAAAGGCATCTTGGTGAATGTCTTGTAAATTATGAGTAATGCTACCGATGTGGGAAGTTTGGACACATGTATCATGAGTGCATTTAAAATGATCCAAAAACTAATGAGAAGTCGACAGTGAGATGAATTTATTGTAAGTAATTGGGTTATTTTTCTAATGTTTGTCCGAAGCTAGTTACTCAAACAAGAAATCAACAACATAGGAAGAAAAAGGATTTAGAAATTTTCAACCACTTCAGTAGATGTTGATCCGTCAAATGAGGGGGTATTAGCTCCTAGGAGAACAATATTTTTCGAAGGTTTACCTAAGGTTGGGGTACCATTAGTTGAAAGTAATGGAAGAAGACATCCCGAAGACTATGTTCCGCACTAGATATGTTCATTATGAATTTGTAGTTATGCCCTTTGGGTTAACTAATTCACCTTATGTATTCATGGATCTTATGAATACAATATTTCATGAGTTATTTGATAAGTTTTTAGTTGTTTTTATTGATGACATTCTAGTATATTGTAGAAGTAAAGAGGAGCATGGAAACTTCTAAGTGTTGTTTTGAAGACCTTAAAAGAAAAGAAAATGTATGGAAAATTCATAAAGTGTGATTTTTGGTTGTAACATATTTATTTTCTTTGGAACATTGTAAATTAGTGTGGAATAATAGCTGATCCTGCCAAAAAAAAGAAGTTGATGAATGGACAAGACCTAAAAATATTATAGAGATTCATAGTTTTATTGGATTAGCAAGTTATTACCAACGATTTGTTAAAAAACTTTCATGATTATCTAGCATGATAACTAAGTTAACACAAAAGGGGTTAAATTTATTTGGACAAAAGAATGTGACGTTTGTTTTCAGGAACTGAATAAGAGATTGGTTAATGCTCCAGTTTTGGCATTACCTTCCCAAAATGGTGAGTTTTTCATCTACAATGATTCTTCATTGAA
This sequence comes from Viscum album, assembly GCA_963277665.1. Classification (NCBI taxonomy): domain Eukaryota; kingdom Viridiplantae; phylum Streptophyta; class Magnoliopsida; order Santalales; family Viscaceae; genus Viscum; species Viscum album. The sequence continues at coordinate 1,343,063,747 of OY728148.1, read as the reverse complement.
GGGATATGGATGTGTTCTGATGTAGAAAAATCAGTTAATTGCATATGATTCAAGACAACTAAAACCTCACAAGTTAATTGATCCCACACATGATTTGGAATTGGCAGCTGTGGTTTTTGCTTTTAAAATTTGGAGTCACCATTTATAAGGATCCAAATGTCAAATATATACTGACCATAAAATTCTGATGTATATATTCAATTAGAAGGAATTAAATATGATATAGAGAAGATGGATTGAATTGATAAATGATTATGACTTCATGATCAGTTGCCATACAGTAAAAGAAAACAATGTTGTAGATGCCTTGAGTCAAAAACATCTGGAATCATTAACCATGTTATGTTTTGAACATGATCCCTTAATTAATTACTTGATTGATTTTGTCTTAGAAGTTGCTGGTGTAGGGAATACATCTGTTTTGTTTCAGGTTTTAGTGCAGTCATCATTATTAGACAGAATTAAGCAAGAACCGAAGGAATACCGTGAGCTACAGAAAAAGGTAGAATTTTTCAAAATGGTTAAGTTTCTATAATTTAACCTTGATAAAGATTGTATTTTAAGACTTGGAAAAAGGTTGTGTGTGCCTTGTGATTCCTAGTTGAAGAAAGAATTTTTGTGGGAAGATCATAGTTCTCCATTTTTAGTTCATCCTAGAAGTACTAAGATGTATAGAGACCTTCAGGTGTATTACTGGTGGGATGGAATGAAATGGGATATTGTATAATTTATTGTGAAATCTTTGACATGTCAATAGGTTAAATCAGAGAGGCAGTTACCAAAGGGGATGATTTAGCCTTTTCTAGTGATAGAGTGTAAATGGGGGAATATATGCATGAAAATCATTGTGGGACAACATAAGACTTCTTGAGGTAACAATGCAATTTGGGTTATTGTTGATAGTCTAAAAAAATATGCACATTTCCTATCTATTCGAGATAGAAATTCGTTGGATCAACTTTCTAGACTGTACCTCAAAGTTATTGTCAGGTTACATGGATTTACTCTTTCGATTGTATCTGATTGGGATCCCAGGTTTACTACTAACTTTTGGAAGGGCCTTTAGAAGTCATTGGGCACAAAATTAAATTTTAGTACAACTTTTCATCCTCAATCAGATGGGCAGTCTGAACGAATGATTCAGACCTAGGAGAATATGATCCATGTTTCTTAAATGGACAACTAGGGAATTTGGGATCAGTATATTTATTTAGTTTAGTTTTCTTATAATAATAATTTTCATTCTAGTATACATATGGAATATTTTGAGGCATTGTATGGGAAGTGGTGTCAGATTACAACGTTTTGGGAAGAAGTTAGTGAAATAAAGTTGATGGGGCTAGAATTAGTATAGGAAGTGGCTTAGAAAGTGAAGATGATTCAACACCACATGAGGAAAGCTCAGAGCATACAACAAATTTATGCAGATAATAGAAGGAAAGAATTATCTTTCTAGGTAGGTGACCATGTTTATAATAAAATATCTTCTTGGAAAAGTGTAAATCATTTTGCTAAGAAATGAAATCTAAGACCGGGATTCATCGGTCCTTTTGAAATAATGGAGAAAGTTGGACCAGTTGAATACCGTGTAGCTATTCCTTTGAGTTTATCTCAGGTACATAATGTTTTTCATGTTTCAATGTTGATAAATTATGTCCCAGATTCATCACATTTCTTGATTCCAAAAGCAGTTCATTGGAAAAAAACCTTTCTTATGATGAGAAACTAGTTCTGATTCTTGATCAAAGTGAAAAAGCATTGCAGAATAAGGTAATCCACCATGTAAAGGTTTTGTGGAGAAACCACATGGTTGAAGAATCAACATGGGAATCTGAAAATTATATGAGGCAAAGGTACCCTTACCTGTTTATTGAGTAAATAAAATTGCGAGGACAAAATTTCCAGAAGGTGAAGATAATTTAACACCCCAAGGTTTCTAAAAATAAATTGAAATTCATGAAACTTTATTTTAAGTAGATATTTATAACTAGCCTGTAAACATAATTTTTTAGCTTTTATGTTTTGAATTTTGAAAAATAGTTATCTACATTTGTGTTCAGTAAGATATTTGGAGTCTGATGGAAGCAACTTTCTTTTTTAGTGAAAAGTAACATAACCATATGAATAGTATTATGAATACTATTATGACCCAAATGAATAGTAAATTGTATTATTGTTTTATTTTTTAAGGCTTTATGATAATGACATCTTTTTTAATTTTTCTAATGTGATATAAAAGAAATTATAGAATTAAAATTATTAATTTTTGAATTAAGTATAATTTTCTTTAAAAATTAAATTAATAATATATAGAAAATTATTTTTAAATAATGGATTTCATTTTTTAATTCTACACGTCGATAAATGGTAAGGGTGATTTTTTGGGATTTTTTTGAAATTCATGAATTTTTGATGAATAGTGCAATACGGTAAAATACCATATATTCAAATTATTAGTTAAATACAATATTTATGACATCATAAGTGATGTGAGACCACTTGGTTAGAACTAACATGACATTATTACTATTTGCGGTCCCATTAATTGAGATTATTCATAGCCTTGAGTAAATATTTTATAATAATGATTTCAATAATGTAAAATACATCCCCTCCTCCACTATAAATACCACTCATTTCCCCCTCTTCCTCCCACACCTCTCAAGCCTTGAGAATTTTCTAATTTCTTCCAAATTATCTCCCTAATATCCTTTCCCACATCAAAGGCCTTCTGGTCTCAACAAAATTCCAAAATCAATGGCCTTAAGGAGGATCTCAAGGAGAAGAGATCAAGAAGTAATAAATCCTCTTCCTTTTCATGTGTTTTTCTTTCCTTTCATTTTCTTTTATAGTATCTTCCCCTCATCCTATCTAAGAGGAATGAAAGCTCTATAAATCTTGTATATTCTGTATGTTCTCATTTTCATGGAAATTTCATCATCATTCTTCTTCTCCTCTCCCACTTATCCAAGGAATAAATACATTGTTTGTGATGTGTCGAATTACAGACATTGTGGATGATGTGATTTGAATTTTCCTTAATTATTTCAAGTCTGTCCATGAAACCATTTTTATGGTTGAACCAAGTTATAATATATGTATTATTTCTCTCCCATGTTTCTGGAATTCTTTTGTACATGTGGTTTTAATTTATAAAACAAAATGTGGTCGTTATTATCAAAGAACCACTAAAATGATCTAAACAAACATCATTAATGTTTTAACTTATGAATCATACTCATTTCAGAATTGAAAATGATAAATGAAATAATTTATGGTTCTAAAAACTAATAGAAATATAACATATACCAACAATTTCAAACTGTTGGTATAGGCATCAAAACTGTTGGTATACTATATACCAACGGTTTTGCAAACAATTGGTTTGTAAGGCATTAGGAAAGGCCTATACCAATAGTTATTCCAAAACCATTGGTATATGATAGTGTAAGATTTAGTATGCCAATGGTTTTATAGAAACTATTGATATATATATTTATACCAACGGTTAATAAACTATGGGGATATATATTTTACCGACAGTTTATAAACTGTTGGTATATAGTATTACCAACGGTTCTTTAAAACCATTGGTAAAAATATTCTAGGAATACACTTTACCAACAGTTTTGAACCATTGGTATAGTGTATTACCAATGGTTTAATCAAACCGTTGGTAAAACTATTCTCAAAATACAGGTTACCAATGATTTTAAACCGTTGGTATACTGTATTTCCAGAAAACAACACATCAACCACCCATCCCCTCCATTGCATACACCTGCAAACACACCTGCAAACAACACTTAAAAAAAACAAAAACAAAAAAAAACACCTGCAATAGCACATGAAAACATCAGAATCTTCTAACCATGACTTGTACCACAACATAGTTTTCCCCATTTTAATCTTCACATGACAACCACTCTTCCAACTAACCCATTTCAATGTCTTGGTGTATATATCTCATAATGGTGAGAGGCCACTCACATTTCAGAGAGCCCATGATAGTTAAGCTACATTTTGAGCATGTGACTATGGTTTTTAGTTTTTTATTGTGGAAATTAGTGCATGAGGTGTATGTGTGATATGTTAATTAACAATGTTTGGTTAATATATGTTCATCAAGAGTGATATAGAAATTGTATGAGCATTGAGTTTGATGTGGTATTTTATGGGCATCTTGTATAGTGTGATTATGAAATGAGAATATGATGGTATGTGAGAAATGATGGTGTATGATGGTTCTAATATGGGTGTTATGGGATGATGGTTGCTATAGAACCACTAGGATATTGATACCTTGGGTTGGGGAGTGACGAGGTAGGTAATTCTTATAGGGGGTTCTCACAGAAGGGATCAATTAATTATATTTAGTTGTTGGGGTATTCTAGGCATGTGGGAATGATACATCTACATTCAATGTCATATCAAATTTTGGGATAATGACGATCATGAACTTGAGATGGAGGAGATTTTTGGTCTGTGTACAGCCAAAATAGAATAAGGATGAGCTATTATATGTTTGGGATATGGAAAGGCATGTGTATTGTTCATAGATTTTAAATATTTTAAGGTTGGGAGTGTACAAGGAAGAGTTTTGGGATATTCATGTTGGTCTATATCCATTCAAAGCGTGACACTATGTGTCATAGAATGAGATAGTTATAAAGAGGTGGGGGGGGGGGGGGGTCCTGATGACCCCTGGAATGAATATACATCTCACACTATGAATAGTTCTATGAGAAAGGAAAAGGTTGTTTACTTTGATATTAAAATGGGTTTTATGGTTACCCATTCACCAGAGCTAGCAGTGTACTCCCCTTTCTCCTTCATTATGAGTCCCAATTGAGGGATGTCAGTATTTTCCTTCTAGATCTTAGAATCATTAGAAATAGGAATTATCTTAGAGGAAGGCCAATGTTATACATCCATTATTCTATTATTTATCTCACTTATTTGAGGTGCCAAAGTATTTATGAATATTATACCCTATTTTTACATTTTCATTTTCCTTTTTGATTATTTCTATTTGAAATCAAATTAGAGTTCAGTATTTTATAATTATGCATATATGATTATAATGAATGTGAGGTACAGATTTATCCTAAATTTATACGTGTGTTATGTGATGTGTGGTAAATAGGTGTGAGATGGATGATCTAGGTGAGACCATTTTTGATCTTCTTAAAATTTTTATGGTTATTATGAAAATACTAGATGGTAGTCTCAGGTGATAAATGGTATGGTGGAGCCAATTATGGAATGGTAGGTGTGATTTATGACTCTATTGTTAGTTTTTCATGATGATGTCAGGAATGGAAATTTTTTTATCATGTGATCACATAAATAGTCTTATGGGTATGTTTTGGGAAAGGACCATGTGACTATGGGTGATGTTAGTCACAAGAAGTGAGGTGACATGGTTTTTTAGGATAAGGTAGATAGTTTTGACCAATTTTTTGTTGGAAAAAATGGTTCACAGGTGGTGACAGAGGCTTTAAAAAGGTGTAGCCTAGGATTTTTTATGCCTCTCACTTTGGTTAGCCAATATAGTCATCCCGTTATTATGCACATAGGATAAAACCCATTGAAGTGGTGTTGACCACTCTTAGTGGGTGGAGACCTCTATAGATTATGCCACATAGGAAATGGGGTTAACAATGGGTACATAGAAGGGTTTTCATATAGAAGGCAATGACTAGTGGTGTGTGAGCCCCCCTCCCAGTACACAACCCCCTACGAGCCACTCTACCCTGGATCCCGCCTGGCTCCCACCTGTATCCCCCACCCCCACACAGCATAACCCCCCTCACCCCTACAACCCCTACCCCTACAGCCCCCACTGCACAACCCCCCCCCCCCAAATCCAACACCCCTCCAACTTTACAACCCCTACTCCCAATGCATACCCCACTACATCACCCCACCTCCCACTGCACACCCCCACTCCCCTAAGCCACCCCCACCACACAGTCCCACTACAACCAACCCCCTCTCACTGGAAAACCCCCCAACAACCCCCTCCCACTAAAAATCCCCCTATATACAACCACCTCCCACTCCACAACCCCTTGTAGCCCCCCTCCACACTACCTCCCACTTGCATTCCCCAAAACCAACCCCCACAAACCCCTCACCCCTTGCATCCCCACCCTACATATCCCCCTCTATAGAGCCCCCACTACACCCCTCACAGCCAACCCCCTCCCACTACATAGCCCCCCCACTCCCACTGCACACACCCTACATCCCCCCATAGCCAAACCCCTCCCACTACACAGTCCCCTACAACCAACACCCCCTACATCCTCCTGTTGTCCCCCTCCCCCTCCTCCCCCCTTCAGACCCCACCCCCCACATTACAAATCCCCCCTCACCCCTTACAGCCCCCACTCTACACAGCCAGCCCCCTACAACCCCACCACTCTACAACCTATCTATATCCAACCCCCTCCCACTACACAACTTCCCCCCCCACTCCCACTAGAAACACCCCTACAGTCCCCTCCCACTTCACAACCACCCTACACCCCCTCTCACTGCAAAACCCCCACCCTCCCACTGCACAACCCCACTTTCACCCAACTAACCCCCTCCCACTACACAGCCCCCCACCACGCTCCCTCTCACCGTACATCACTATACAACCCCTCCCACCCTACATACCCCTCCCCTACCTCCCCCTACACCCCCACCCCCACACTGCCAACCCCCTAACCCCTTGCAGCCCCCACCCTACATAGCCACCCCCTATAGCCCCCCTAAATCCCCCCACTGCACATCCCCCTAGAGCCAACCCCCTTACCACTGCACATCCCCCCATTCCCACTGCACCCCTCTACAGCCCCCTCCAAATTCACACCCCCACCCCCTAACGGACAACCCCCCACCCCATAGCCATCCCCCCCCCACATCACATCCCCCACCCTCCAACTACACACCCTCACTCCCATAGCCTTGAAAAATAAATTATGAAATAGAGACCCATAGTAGGTCTCCCAATCATTTAAGAAATAACTACCATGTTGAATTAACATAATAGGAAATCACTAAAATATCACTATAAGACATGAACCATGCTTTTAATAAAAAGGGTCACAATATAACACCGAAACGGAACATGACATGTGACTCTATTTTCTTTTAAGAACAATATAAGATCCACATTTAAGTAACATCACCATGCCCGCCTTGAAGGTAATTACACACCCATAACCCATGGCTACTTTATATTTTCTGAAGGCATTAATTCTTAACATATGTAAATAAATGTAACTCTACACATAAGTAAGGATGATTCCCGTTGGTATATCATTCTAGAATAGAGACCCTCTTCAATGGAATACGACATTCACCACCCATGGGGTAATCACATTCCATGATCTAGAAATATCCTTCCTATATCTAGAGCCATTATTTTTGAGTAATGTCAAGCAAGGGCCCCCTTTAAGGGGAATAATTAGTCAGATACGGCCACTGATCAACATGAACAAGAAAAATATGGTACCACTAGATATGGAAAAATATACATGTAAGGTATAATAAATAAATGAGAAATATATCCTAATAGGTACTTTGTAATTTATGAAATAATAAACATATAAGGCACACCATATTAATGGACAAAATGATTTATTGAATATTCCTCTATCTATAAAATAACCATATCTAAGCTGTGACATAGTAATGAACAAAAAATAAATACCAAAAATATGTCTCATAGGATAACCATACATGAAAAACAAACTATTTCATGTAAGGTTTTCTATACCAGGCACATATAATCAAGACCATCATGTAAAGAAACTTTATAAAAGGGCCTAATATTTTAAGGATTTCACAAATTCGTCATTTTTGTTCAAATTTACATGATCCACCAACGTTTTACACTTATATCGTTCCCAAAAAAACAAGTTTCACTAGAAAAAGTCCCAATACATCATAATATAGTATCTATAATTGTGGTTCAAGGAGGATGACATTCCCAGATATGAAATCCACATAAAATTACCAAAATATATTCATTCCAAATGGAAGGCCTTGTATCTTTCTTGGTGATGTCACCAATTCTCATGATCCAATAATGATATATTAATTAATCATGAATCATTCATTTGATATGGTGTATATTTATAGTTTTTTCCTACTGGTGTTTAATCTATGATTATATTTGGATGAATAAGAATAATAATTATTATAATAGATAGATAATACCTTTAGAGATCCAAAAAATCAATACAATCTTCAAAAAAATAATATGAGAAGATAAGGAAGCCTAGAGCCCCAAAGGATATCTCTTTGGAAGGTTTTTTTTGTAATAGGGTCAGATTACTATGATAGTTATTCAAATAATCAAATTAGATAAAAATTATGAAAGAATTTTTAAAGAAAACTTCATCTAGGAACCACTAGGAGGCCAGTGAGCCAAAGAAAAATGCTATCATTCTTACTTGGACACTAGATAATCCTTGAGACGTGCATAATTTCAAGTCCTACTGCTAGCACCACTTGATTTGTAGTGCACCCCATTGGATATCCAGTGGCCTTGTTTCCACAACCATGCACCCCACTCAACCACCATCCTCTATGAATTTACTCAAAGACCCCCTTTATTTATAGGATACACCTCCAAGGTATAATAAAAGACACAAGGAATAATATCCTCACAAAATATCTTTAAAGTCAAGGATGTTAAAATTCTCCATCTTTAATGGATTCTCATCCCCAAGTAGTGTATTTAGTTTTCTTTATAAAAAAACTCAAGTCACAATGTAAAAATAGTTGAATCATTACCTTCCCTCTCCAACCCAACCATCCTACCATAGGACTTTGAAATGTGGAAACACATTCTCTCACTACACATTCTTGATGCGGTCTGATATATGAATCGAGCACTCCTCAAATGATGTGTTAGGATCCAAATCAATTTTATCATAGTCATTAACATGTGCAAGAAAAGACATGTACCTCTAGATTAGAGACACATGGAATAGATCCTGAATACCTCCATACCAGGGAGGAAGATCTAACAAGAAATACTCTATACCAATATTGAATGACGCTAAAAGGAACTCTATACAAGGGAAAAACATTCCATAGATAAATTTTTTTTAACTGGCGGAATAATCATTTTAATAGATATTCTACAATAGGAATCATGTTTTATGTTAGGGGAAATATGATACACTGTGTTATCATCTATTTGAGGTGAAATAACAAACACTTACTTGAATCAAGGATGGATCGCAGGTTGGGAAGAAGGGTTCACAAAGAATAGGGGATCTGTCATTTAGGGATAATAATAAAAAAAACCTTGCCTTCAAACAAATCATAATAAAAAATGGAATAAATGGAGGTAGAACATCTAACATAGTTATAACTTATAGATTTGATATGGAAGAAAAATAAATTGGTTGTTAGGAGGAAGGGTTTGCACACTAGAACAATGGGAGCTCTCATTTAGGGCCTAATGTGGGTTGATCAAGATCGGAATTAGGAGCTTAATTTGTGGAATTTTATCCCAATGGTTCTTTAAAACCATTGGGAAATATTATCAAACCTATCCCAATGGTTTCAATGAACTGTTGGCATAAGGGTAAACACATTCCACTATCCCAACAATTTCAAAAAACCGTTGGGAAAACTGTCACATATCCCAATGGTTATCTATAACCATTTGTAAAAGTGTCTCTACCCGAGCCTATACCAATGGGTTTTCAAACCATTTGGAAAATACAATCTAAAAATTTCTATACCAACTATTTTCAACAAACCATTGGTATAAGTACCGTATCCCAACAGTTTATCTCAACCGTTGGGATAATGGCGTTGGTATAGGGGGTATTTCTAGTAATGGTAAATATGTAACTACCATTCCATTCTAATTTTGGATTTTCACTTCTAATCGACTAGAAAATCCATCATGAACCAATCATTGAAAAAATTTAATGAAAGCACCCAAAACAATAGAAAGAACAAAATACTAATAATTAAAGGGTGAAATTATGTTATGAAATGATCATATAAGGTGTTATAAACATGAATATGTTTCTGTAAGATATTAATAACACTCTTTTATCAATTATACATAAGTTTTGACCACATTTAAAGTAATAAGAACCCGAGGTAATGGAATTATTAACCCAATTTCTATTCTTTGGGTTAACCTTCTTTATTCATTTTTGGTATTAATATTATTGGTGTGATGAATTTTTGTATATATTATGTTTCACTATGTTTATTTATAGTGTAAAAACATATCCATTAAATTCTACTAATTCTCACTCCAATTATATTTTAAGGTACTTTCCTTTTAAAAACCCTTTAAAAACTCTCTTTAATAAATTTGAAAAGGATTATTTTTTATATGTATATGGAATTAGTAGTTTCTCCTGATTTAAAGATAATTTATTACCCTGATATGTTCCTTTGAAATTATTTATGTTGGTTTGATCCCATTATAGCTCAAGATATGTTGGGTTTACCCATTATAGATCAAGATATGTTGGGTTGATCCCATTATAGTACAAGATATGATGGGTGAGCCCCATTATATCTCTCTAAGTAATTGGGTACTCTAGAGATGTAAGTTAACCAAAAGGTTATTCCATGTGTAAGGGTGAATGTAAGATTGATATGGTAAATATTTCCCAAGGAAACAAGATGATTATTCTATGCATTTGAGTTTTTTATGATATGGGTTTTATTGGGTTTTATGTTATCACTTGACTAAAATTTTATATATTTATATCTCTTGCCGAGTTTTATAATCATCCCATGTTTTTAAAATGTTTTTCACAGGATATAAGGATGGGTAAGAGAAATAAGGGATTCATGATGTTTGATATGGAGTGTTTCCAAATAAATCTTGCTTTATGTTTTAATGTTTTATATTTTGAAAAAATGGAAACTATTTTTAGTAGTATACTCTTGTATGAATGGGGTATTTTATGTATTTAAGGAATCATAGTTATCTAAAACACTAAACCCAAAAGATCCTCAATGTGTAATAATGTATATTATTGGCTTAAATTCAAGATTAAGTAACGTTTTAAGGTAGTGTCCTGATAGGAAGAATCGATAAATCATCTTTCTACTACACAAAAAATTCTTATCGACGCAGCTGCCAATCAGTCTGGAGCGATTGCAAGTTTGTAAAACAAACTCATGAAGCAGGAGTCCTTAGTGGAACAACTCAACCAAAAACTGGAGCAACAGAACTGAAATCTAGACCAGCTAAAATAGGAGTAGTCCCAGGCCACAGTCTCCATTGAGGAAGGGTGATGGAAGATGAAATAATGATAAAATATTAGCCTTGAATCTATGAGGGACATGGAGGCACTACGGGTGAGCATGGTGGCTGAGATTGTGAATTTCTTAAAGTTTGGCCAATCCATTTTGGAGTCACATAAATTGTTGATGCCACTTTGTGACTCTACCAAAAATATCTTATAATGATCATGTCCCACTTACGAGGAGAGGCTCCAAACTGTGGATTCCCACCTTATCTTTATGAAATAGAATGGAATTATTTTTCCCTCCTTGCTTCTTCTTTTCCTTTTACTGTCATTTTAGTTGATCATGATCAATCATATAAATATCATTTCAACCATGTATTAATTTTAAAGCATGATTCGAAACCCATGAAATGAAATAATTGAATCAAGCTCTAATTTTTCTTTGGATCCATGGGACTCAGCAAGTTTAGTTCGACTATTGTTGAGGGTTCATAGAAAATCTCATGAAATTTTGTTTCTGTTTAATTATCACCCTAATTTTTTCCTAAGTTCATTTGATATGAGCTTAGCGAGTATAACTCAACTTTTTCCTAGGACTACCTTTTTGGGTTTTCAACCTAGAAAGATTTATGTATCATTTGATATCTCAATTTTTCTTCTAAACCATACATAGTATAGGTTTAACAAGGTGATACTAAAATTTTATCCAGGGGTGCCCTTTATGGGTTTTCAATTTGGTGAATATTGCATATTTTCCCCTGGCAGTTTATGGTCCTTTCAATCAAACTTATTACCAATATTTTAGGTTGAACAGTTTTGACCAAACATGATGGTGTAAGGGCCCCAATTTGAGATTCAGTAGACGAAAACATCTTGATAACTTTCAGACATTAATAAGGGATTTTTCTAGACCCTGGATTTGTCAGATTTGGATATGTATGAGGATTGAGATCCATTTTAGGAATACAGAGGTAAGGGAGGACTCTCCTGATGATGAATTTTCCTTTGATAGATGTCTGTTTTGTAGGGATAATATGCATAGCCACTGGGTCATGATGTGCATAGTCAAACAAAGGGGTTCACAGGACACTGGCCTTCCATCTCTGATGGGCTAGGATTATTCACAACACTTTGAATTTGTTTTGGGGTTGGGGCCACAGTGGGTGGCCTATACCAGAGATAATTTATGAAAGTATTAGGTACATTTGCTTCGACTTTGGATGGGAAACTGCTCCCCCCTGAATCTTACTTGTGTAAGGGAGGGTCCATTAATGACCATTTCAATTAGAAATCTTTTTCATTTTTGGTAATTTGAAAAGGAAAATATATATAAGCTATTATTTAGAGGGGTTTTCAAAATCTAGGGAGTGATAATGGACATAAATGTCATATGAGCATATGGAAACTGGAAAGTACTCTTTTGAGGATGAATTTGACTTCGATTGATAGTCGTCTTGTAGGAATCATATACAGAGTCACTAGGGCCTAGTGTGTATAGTAAAAAAAGGTGCTCTCAGGACACTGTCCTTCCATCTCCAATGGCTATGAATAATTGTAGAGATCGAGACCATTCTGAACACAGTATATGACATATGATAAGGGGTGTGCCTAATCATGAAAGGGGGCATTTCTTTTGGTTGAACGTTTACATGGAACCCAAAAATGAGTGGGGAATTTGTGTTTTATATGCAGATCAAATTCACACAAATGGATGGAGTATCTTTATTTTAAATAATCCTTAATAGAGACCAGAGGTGAATCAGGCCATAATGTTTTAATATATCTAAGACATGGGTAGGAAAGCGAATATAAACCATGAATCTAAGGTCTCTTGAATCAGGAGGGACGTCATAAGTCTTGGGAGCCGTCAGGCATACTGATATAGGAGAGGACTCTCCTGGGGACGAATTTTACTTTGGTTGATGGCGGTTTTGTAGGAATCCTATGCAGATCCACCGATGCATGATGTGTATAGTCAAACAAAGGTGTCGACATGTCACTAGCCTTTCATCTCTGATGGCCATGGAAAATTATGAAGATTCAAGATTACTCAAAGAATAGATTTTCAGGAATGGGAGAAGTGTATCTTGATACGTTAGAAATATTCAGATTGTGATTTACTCATGGGACCAGGTATCCCCTACGTAGATCTAACTCATACATTGGGTGAGACATTCATCTTATCTTTGTAGTACCCTGTATTTTAACATCCTATAGCTAGGATGTTGGGTTCTTTGTGTGGAATGGAATTGTAATATTCCTTCTAGGATTGTTTTATTAGGATTAAAAATCCTGGAATGATTTTCCAGAACATCATAGTGGATCCTCTACTGAGGTACCAAATCTCACAAGAATTATGCTCAGTGTGAGAAACAAAGGGTTATGGGGATTCTAGATCAACAATTAAGAATAGAAAAATCAGTATCTGAGATTATTTTAGGATTAATTAAATGCTATGAAGTTTAATATCATGCATCAAGGATGATTTTATACTTTCATTTTAGCATCATGTGATGAGGACGTTACGTTGTGCAGTTTTGCGTTATACAGTGAGGACATTTCTTCAATAAAAAATACCATTAATAGCTCTGAGTTAATCGTGGTTGGGATATTCTAGAATTCCTTAGACATGAGTGATGATAAAAGGTGTGAACCATAGTCCCTGGGAGAAACTGGGATCAAGAGGAATGATATGGGGATTAGTAGCCATTGAGTGTACTGAGGTAGGAGAGGACTCTTATGAGGATGAATTTTCCTTTGATTGATGGTTGTCTTATAGGAATCATATGAAGATCCACCAGGTCATGATGTGTATGGTAAAAAAGGTGTTTGTAGGATACTGGCCATCCATCTCAAATGGATATGAATGCTTATGGGGACCCAAGCCCTCCTAGAGTGTGTTGTTTGAAAAACAGGAAAGATGTGTATGGGGAACATAAGAAATATCCAAACCATGATTAGTTGTAAACTGTTGGAGCTTCCACCTAGATATGACTCATATGTTGGGGGAAGAATGATCTTTCGAATCCATATGAGTTTTGGAATTCAATGTTGTAATTTCCATCATCTCTTTAAATTTATTGTGCAGGAGATTTGGGGAATTTTCAGGATCTTGTAATGTTGAGAATCGAGCCACACATGGTACTTGGGGAACCTTGCAGTTTAATGTCATGTGGTTAAGACCTTTCAGGGATTCCCTTTTACAAGTATGACCTACACACAGAGGAAGGTGATTTTTTTTTGTGGTGGCTAGTACGGATGTTAAATCCAGGAATCACTACATATCCTACAATGTAGAGAATCAAGCAATATGTAGATCTGAATGTTCCTAGTACTGATCTGGTTTAGTCATAAGAGTAGGGTCATGTTGGTTTCATCTTCTATGGGTTCTAGGTCTCCATATTCCTCTATAGTTTGTTTACGTAAGGGAATTCTTACCACTGATCCTAAGCTCATGTGAGTTATAATCAATGTGAAAAACAAAGGGTGACAATGATTTCCCTCATAAATATGGGGAGATAGAGGATATGATAGATGAAATGTTTGGTGGGGAATGGTCCATGATAGAGGATTGAGGCATTGCTACATATCTTACAAGGGAAGGAATCAAGTCATATGTAGTTCTTTAGGGATCATGTAGTTTATCATCGTGTGATTAGGACGATTTATGCTATGCGGTTTAACATCTTACAGCGAGGACACCATGCCGTATAGTTTAGAGTCATGAAGCGAGGACATGAGCATTTTAGTTTAATGTCATGTTTCAGGGACTAGCACCATACATTTTAACGCCACATGGTTAGGACGATGAATCATAGTTTAGTGTCATAGAGTTTGGACCATGGGTGGTACTGTTACATGAAGTACTTATTCTAAAACCTTGCATTGGTGGGAGCCATGATGAGCTATCCATCCAATGATATCAAGGCATATGATCCATTGGAATAGAACCTATGTATGAAATATGGTCCCTCCCACTTTGAATCAAGCTTTGGGGGATTCGTCCTGAGTACCATCAGGGTTGTGAGGACCAACACCATCTCTCATTCAAGGAAAGATCAAAGGAAAACCTTTTTGTTGAAGGCTCGTGCGATCCGATTTTGGTAAACTTATAATTAGTGAAAAGTGTGAAACCTTTTCTCACCCATCCAATATAACTCATAAAAATTTCTATGGGATTTCCTATCCATGGAACGTTGGTCACAAACAGCCACAAAAAGTGATGACACATGAATTTCAATAGGAAACAACACCCCTTCCCCATATACTTGTGAGAATGGGGTTTCCTAGGTGGCAGTGTGGGTCATGGTCTGGTAATCCCATAAGGAATGAAAGAGATTGTCTGGCCACAATTTATTATCTTTATCTACCTTATTTTGGAGTATGTTGGATAGATTCTTGTTGAAAGCCTCTATATGCCTATTGGCCGCTACATAGTAGTGGGATGGACGATTGGATTTGAATCCACACTCTTGGTATAACTTTTACAACTCAGCAGAGCAGTGGTTGGGGTCGTCCTCCATCAGTATTGTATGAGTGACACCAAATTTGGCAATGATGTTAGCCTTTACAAATCTTACAATGCTTTTTTCCCTGACTTCTTTAAGGGTCACATATTTGGACCATTGTGAAAAGAAGTTGGTTGTAGCGAGAATGAACTTGAATTGTTTGGCTATGGTGGGAGGATATGGTCCCATAACATCTATACCTAAGGAAAAAAATTCCTAGGATTACTTAGCTGTGTGAAGTGGCTCAGGGGGTCAGGGAATAAAATTGGCATGAACATGGCAGGAATGAAAATTCTTGGTAAATATAGAACAATTTTGTATCGTAGTGGGCCAATAGTACCCATGCCTTTGAATTTGATGGGATAGATTGGTTGTTGATTGGTGTTCTCTACAAGCTTTGACATGTAGTTATTTTATGTCGACATTAGTATCTTCCCCATCTATGCACCTGTGATGGATTCTATCAAGGCCTCATTTTTAGAGAAACATTTCTTGGTTTACACCATTGTAAAAGACAAAGTTGATTATCCACCTATGGATCTGCTCTCTTTTGGCCCTATCTTTTTGGAGCTCCTCACTGTAGAGGTAATTTTCTATGGGATTCATCCAGTCAGTGGTGTGACCATAAGGCATAAAAACAGGGTAATCTCATCGATTTACTCTTTATTATTTTGAATAAATGTCAAGACCATATGGTGATGGGAAATGGTAATAACTGTTCAATCCTGGTTTGGATTAAATAGGGATGTAGCTACATTTTCTAATACTTTGGGTTGATCATTTTGAAACCAGGGGATGTAGGTCAGTATTGGATCTAATGGGAATTCTGCCATTAGTTCTCAAACGTGATTCATCAAAGGTCCTAATACTTTTTTCTTAATGTAATAGTCACCATTGACCTTCTTGATGCCAAGATCTGAATCATCTTTTATATTCAGGTGTTTGGGTCGTGCATAAAGTGCCAACTCTAGGCCTATAATGAGGGCCCGGTATTTTGCTTCATTATTTGTGCATCATCTGGAAAGAATTAAGGAGTAAGGAAAGAATAACTTATTGAGGTATATAACTACAACTACTAGCCCCACATTGTTGATCTTGGGATCCTCTATCCTTTTCCCTATAGGGATTCTAGAAGCACCATGGAAGTTCATTTCATTGTCCTGGGGGACTTCTTGGATGGAAAACACTTATTTATCCCAAAGTTCATTATCGAACAGGGTTGTTTTTAGGGGTTCTCCGCCAGGAAGTCTACTAATGCCTAGATTTAGATGGGCTTCTAGGGCACATACTTTTTGTCAAACTATTATAGGATGACTACCCACCATTTTAAGCATCCAGTTTGAATGGGATGCTGGAGGATATATTTGAGCTGGTTGTAGTAGGAGACTAGGTGTACCTCGTGGTGCTGCATGTAATGCCTAAATTTCTAAAATACGAAGATTGGGGATAGATAGTTCCTTTCAATTATTGAATATCGAGTCTCAGTATCATTAATTTTTTAGTTGAGTTAATAGAGACTATTCTTGTTGCCGGCATCATTATTTTGCATGAATAAGGTGCCTAATGAACATTTTAAGGAAGTTACGTACAAAATGAGTGGTCTCCCCTCAATTGGAAGAATCATCACTTGTGGGATTAAGAGATAGATTTTGAGATTTTTTAATGGTTCTTGACAATAATTATCCCACTCATACATAACCAGTTTCTTGATTCACCAGGTGAAAGGTAAACACTTACCTACAAATTTGTCTATGAAGAACTAGATGTAGGCCAAGTGCCTATGGAGAACCTTTAACTCAGTGAGGTTGTGAGGTGGATACATTCAAAGGACGGATTTTATCTTATCAGGGTCGACTTTGATGTTGTGATGGCGCATGAAGAAGCCAAGATATTTCCCAGAGATAACATTGAAGGCACACATTAGGGGATTCATCTTTAAAATGTGATATCATATTTTATTGAAGATAGTTTCATGATATTTTAGGTGGTTTGAGCACTATCGTGATTTATCCACCAGATCATTGATGTAGCACTCGGTGAATTTTCCCAAAAGGGCTGGAAAATGTAGGGCATGTCATGTTGATATGTAGCACCAAAATTTTTTAGTCCAAAGGGAATCAACATATAGCATAACACTCTCTGAGGGGCCCTGAAATCAGTAGATTCCTCTTCTCCTTAGGCCATTCATATCTGGTTGTATCCATTATATCTGTCCATGAAATAGAGGGCCTCATATCCATAGTTTTCATTGATCAACAATTTTGTGATCAAGATTGGAAAATCATCTTTTGGGAAATGCTGATTGAGGTCCCTAAAGTTGATGTAGACTCTAATATATCCATTATTCTTTTTGATAAGGACTATGTTTTACATCCTGTATGGATATTGAATTCCCGAATGAAGTTATCTTTGATTATATTGTCAAATTTAGCCTCTATTTTGGCAGCATGTGTTGTGTGTGTTCTTCAGGATAAATGATTATAGACACAATGGTCTTCTGTCAGACCCAGGTGATGAGTGGAAACCTTAGTATAGAGGCCTTTAATTTCTGTGTAGTTCCAGGAAAACACGTCTTGATTATTCTTCATGAAGGAGGTATACGAGTCTTGCTCCTTGAAATGAATAACCACACTAATCAGAGTGGGTGAGAGTCGTATTTGGTGCCCAAGTTTATCTCCCTTAGTTCATCAATTGTGGTGGAGACACCTTCTTCAAATACTGGAAGGGTATCTTTGAGGTCTTCTTTTTATTCTTCATAATCATCATCCTCTTCATCATCTTCTTCCTCTTCTGATGGAGAGAGGATTCTCTAGATGAACTCTCCGATGTTGGGAGAGAAGTCATTTTTTTCAATAGCGAGTAATGGAGGAATGGTTTGGGGTCCTAAGGATGGGCTGAGATCATATTTATTAAGGATTTCCTTGACATTGTAGGAGTTATCCTGCTCATTAGTGTCTTTGGAAATGGCGGACATAATGGAGATCATGCAGATTACTGAGTCTATATCCGATATTGAACTTAGGAGTTCATCATGGTTGATGGGTAGTATATAATTTTCCCCAAGATGTTGGATGGGATTAGAGTGATCCATTTCCAATCCATTATGAGTAGTGATCCATTCGACATAATTATCCAAAGACTACTTCTCTTTCAGTTCATAGAACCCTGCATCGATGTAATGAAACTCAAATGATTTTAATGGAGATTTATTGGAATCCAATGTCCCGTTTTTTCCATTAGCGCAATAGTTGACACACTGATGGTATGATGATTTAATTTCAGCGTGCTGATGCAGCCATGGCCTCCCTAATAGGACGTTGAAGTTTTTACTTTACCGCACTACCAGAAACTCAGAATCAAACACGTGGTCTCCAAGCCATGTTTTAAGCCTGATTCATCCCAATGGCTTCTGATCACTTTTTTCATATCCCAGTAGAGTCATGATGCAAGGTGTTAAACTTTCATCCTCATATCTTTGTCAACTAAGTGTTTGTAGTAAGAGGAGGTTTACTCCAGATCCATTGTATATGAAAATTCCTTGAACATCAATGATGTTTACCTTGCAAGAAACATAAAATGGTTTGATGTGTTCATTCATGATGAAGTCTTACTCCTAGTCTGTGAAGGAGATGAAGGCATGTAATTATTTGGTATTAGTCTCCATCAGATAGAATTTAGTCACTGCCACTTTAGACTCAAATTCATAGGGACTTAGTACGGATTCGATGAGTTCCTCCTTAAGGTCTGCATATAGACTCAAGGAATCCATGATTGAAAGCTTCACCGGTACTGATTATAGATGATTTAGAATATCATATTTTATGCTCTAATGTTTGGAACTTCCTGGATTGAGGATGATATTTCATGGACACTTTAGGGGCTTGAGCTTTGGACGCAGATTGTCCAGCCTCTGTGACGGGAGCTGGTGGCACTACTGCGCTTTCCATGTTCGGTTGAATTGGTCCACCTGTACGCCTTGGTAGATTGGATATCTATTCTTCTTCCAAAGTATACTCCAAGATGAATGGGATCGTATTTCTTCTAGTGGGGGTGGAGGAACATTTTGATTCCCATTTTGTTTTCTGAAGGGTCCTTCCACAAGTTTCCACAACATTAATGGTCTGAGTTAAGGCGTGGCAAAGAATTTGACTATGAACCCACTAAATCCTTACAAGAAACCCTTAGCCTCTATGACCTATTACTTAGGCCATATATTTATATGGGGGGAATTTGGGTTTGTGTCCATATTCTCCATTAGAGAAGAGGTCCATCAAGTTAATGACATTAATGGAGTCGGAGATCAGTTCTTGATTCGACAATTCTCCTGTCTGACTGTCTTCTTATGATGATACCATTTGGAGGGGTGGTACCCATTGTATTGTTTAGCAGGGTGATTCCGATTGTACTATTTATCATGGAGTAACCTGTTGTACTAGGTTCAATGGCATGAAGTCTGAGAGCGTCAATAATAGATTTAGATTTGGTGCCAGCTTGTATTCTTGCTCATGATTTCTGCTCTTCTAGCCCCTAAAGAACTGTATGGATGAGGATGACAGTTGTGTTTCATCAGGAGATATTTGGGTCATTGTTGGTTTATTCAACTATGCCTAGAGTATTTTATGAGCTTGATTGACTATTTTCTAAGTCATCCAGCTGTCATATTTTTTTTATCATTTTTGTTGGTAACTCCATGCCACTCCTCTTCCTCTCTTGGGTCTAAGGTGGATATATACACCATTGTGATGGCAGCAGACCCAATATGAATTTCCTAAATTACACCATAATTTTCAAGAGATCCTTGAAGATGAATCATTCTTGAATTGGGTTCCCTAGTATCCGGTGATAGTGATAATAAATTAGGCAATGGTTGAGATCCACTTCATCTACTCGCTTTGGATTTGGTAGCTGGATCAAGTTGAAATTCATGGCAGCTATGAAGTAGCCAAATAAATTTTCATCACAGAATGAATATAATTTATTTAGTAATTATCAAACTTATTTTTCCCACCCTTTATCTCATATTTCTGAGGTGGGGGTGGTTGTTGGCATCTAGGGGGTCCCACACGGTTTGGTGGAGGCCTCACAATTGGAGCTGGCACTGAGGTTGGATTAAGCGTGACAAAACCTGCTTCATCTTTTCACATTATTTTTCCTGGGGATGATGGGGCCCCCTGTGACTTGATATTGTTCCACTACAAGGAGTCTTCTATCCTTTGGGAAATGATCAAGAAATCTCAGAACCCACTTGCATACTTCACTAGGATGGTCAGTGTTCATAAGTCAGCATGAAGGTTATCGATGCACATAACAATCATTTCATCATGGGGGAGCATCTAGTTTAGGGAATAATTCATGCCTTTCCATCTGGTGATGAAGTATGAAACTATTTAATCACCTCTCTTCTTGCAGTTGATGAGATCAATGACCATTGTATTAGGCAATTTCGAATTGAATTGGAAGATAAACTATCTCCAAAGGTCCTCCAAGTATGTGATTGAGTTCGCTAGAAAACTGGTATACCATATGAAGGATGAACCCTGAAAAGTTCGCACAAATCACCTGAGTTTTACTACTTATTGCTGCTCTAGAGTGCCCATCATGGGATCATAGTAAGAGGAAAAGTGCATTAGATGTTGTTCTGGGTCTCCCAAACCATTGAACACTCGGAATACAGAATTCTTGAAATTTGGAGGTGGTGGAATGTTACTCACCCAATCAAGGTAGGGTTTGTGTTCTGGTTGTATTTCAACACACCACCCTTCCATGGATTCTAGTCGAGTTGTTAGCTTCTTGGAAATATTCAAGATCACTTATTGCATATACAGCTAGACTTGAGATTGGCAGGTGCAGCTGGGGCCGAAGTTGGACGTGTTGGTGCTGCTGGAATTTGGGGTAGATACCTAGTCCGGGGTATCTTTTATGGGTTCAACTGAATATACAATGACTAACTTCCCAATATAAGGAATTATTGATGTCATTATGGGGCTAGATTTATGTAGGTTTATGGTCCCAGTGCTAGATTGGATGAGTATCTGAGTTTGACTTTATTTTTTAGGATGAGTGCCTATGGCATGGGTATCTCTTATGGGAACACCTGTTGATGCTCTGTAGGGGAAAAAATATGGGAAGATATCACCCTCAATGAATATCGACATTAATTCACCTAATCTCTTTCATTTATTCCTCTTTCTTGGTGAATCTTTCCTCAAGAGTGAGAGATACATTCTCAGGGGGGGAGGATGTGGGTCATAAGTGAGATGGGATTTATTAATATATATTTTTCAGGTTTCGTGATGGAGGTAATGAAAAATTAACTGATAGGGAACCCAAATTTAGGACCGCTCTTTGGTTTCGGGAGTGCACACCATCAAAATTGGTGTGGGATGCCTCCGGGAGGGAACCATCTTCTCTTGAATCCTATCCCTATGTATCATTTTCTGTGACATATTTGGGTTTTAAATTTACCATGATCCATGATTAATACAACATTGGGGGTGGTATACTCTTGGTCGAATGGTAAGAAGGATTTATGCCTCCTTTGTTGGAAATTCTCCTTCCATTCTGTAGTATTCTTCAGGTTTCTTAGCGAAAATTGACCCGAAGGGAGCCCAGATCTGAATTCGTAATGCGCCTTCATCTCAGAGGGTATGGACCACTAGATGAGGTAGAACGAGTGACCAATATACTCATCATTCATCCCAGATGGGAGAAGATAGGCATCCATTGTGCTAGAACATGAGGTAAAAATTCCCCCAACCCTACAGGATGGGGTTGCTTCCATTTTTCCATTGATGCATTATAGACTAAATTATATGTCTTATAGGGGAATTTTGAGTAAAAATTCCTCTCAGTCCTATAGGATAGGGATATTCCCATATTGCGATGGTAGTTGCCGCTATTTCCACATTTTTGATTTCTTGCACACCTGCACAGGTGTGAACCAAATATAGAGTTGGACCCACATGAGATTTATGGGCTTTTTAAGACATTAGAACTACTTTCTGGTAGGATTCCCTTAGGCGGGATACCCATTGGATGTTATTAGTTTCCTAGATCAGAAGATTTTCGATGGATATATATTTTTAGACCTGATGCATTTGAGACTTACTCTGAGTCGGGTTTTGTTGACTATTCCATCTTTCATAAGTAGGGATTTCATTTGATTGCTGCCTTTGGGTAATGAAATTACAAGATATCATTTCCAATGAGGTTTTCTAGATGTGTTGTGGGGTGAAGTGTAGAGCTACATGTTCTCTTAATCCTAGAATATGAACTCCAGACAGGGCGTTGCTAATGAGGTAATATAGCTTGAGCAGTGCGTAGAGGCTAGGAATTTCAAGGTTTTTGTCTCACCTTTCTAATTGTGGCTACCATGCAGACGAGAGGTCTTTTAGGTCAATTATACAAAAGAGCTCTCTTAATATGTTGACATAGTATACGTACCCTTTATAGTGAAGAACTTTTATTTTAGGTGGAGATGAGTTGTCCAGATATTGAGGAAAATGTCATCTATATGTTTCTCAGCAAACATTGGTATGTCAAAGTGAGAAGTGGTCTTAGGACAATAAATCACTAGTATGTTATCCCGAGCTAGTTTTCTTCTCATGAACAACATATCTGGCTGTTGTTCTTTCGGTAACTTCTATACTTGATATCCCTATCTTTACTATTTATTAATAATTTCATTCCAAGAATTCAAGCTGGTGGGCGCCTCATTGATATGATAAAGACATGGGGGTGTCTTAGAAGATATGTGTGGCCCTATACCATCATCTGGTTAATAAAGGATATCACTCTTTATAGAAAGAGTGTTTGATTTATCTGACTCCATCTTTCCGAGTGCCTTGTCAGAGGACGTATTTCTCTCATTTTTCACAGAAAGGAAATGGCCTTCTTTTCTTTATTATTTTGGATTGCGTGGAGGAACTTCTAAATTGGTGTTTTGGTTGTGAAGGATACCATTGCAACTTGATTCCCGACCGTGGGGACTGTCCCTAAAGCATATACCCTAGGGAGGACCTTTAGGTTAGGCTAAAACAAGGGGAGGACCTTCTTACTTCTTGATGTCACTAAGGGGAGGACATTCTCGATGACTGCTATGATGGTGAGGACTACTATCACAACTTTATATCTGGCTACATGGTGAATTTATGTAGTGTACATCATGGGGAGGTCCTTCAGGATGTACTTCAATGAGGGGAGGACCTTCTTGTTTCTTAATGTAACTATGGGGAGGTCCTTCATAGAAACTACCATTACAAGTAGGGCCCTTCAAAATGACTATCATCATGGAGAGGACTATCATCATGACTAGATGTTAGACTATAGGGAGAAAAATATCTGTAGGGTATACCCTGAGAAGGACCATCAGGGTGGATGATTGAAAGGGAAGGACCTTCTTATTCTCTAATCTCCAGGTCAAGGGGAGGGATACCTAGAAGCACATAAAGAGATAAGCTATCATGATCGATCATTCCTAGCCCACAGAGTAGGCCACCATGGGTGCTCTGGGGAGGACCTCCATAGTAGTTAGTAGCAACACTACGGGGAGAGTCTTCTCAATAGATACTGACACTTCCATAATTTGGTAATGGATTGATGGGATCTTGATCCTTTACTGATATATGTTTGAGGGTGTCAAGAACTCTAGCTTCTAGTGGATTATGATCATGTATGTGCTCTTCATTTACCGGTTTCCTTTGGTGCATTTCATTTTTGGGCGCTCTCTTGCTGGTAACCTGGGACACCTGCTGTTGGTATCATCCATTATATACGATTCCCTATCTTTTTGTGTCTCGTGATGTCACCGGGATACACTGACAAACATCTTGAGTTTTGGTAGGGATAAATGCCTACCCTAGAGAAACCCCCACATTGAACCAGCTTCCCCCAGTTAGAACATGTATTTGTTCCCAATCTGGCTGTGTGTGTATCACGAGATATTACCGTCAAACCTCTTGGACTGGATTAGGGATCTATAACTACTCCATTGTGAGTAAACCATTTTGGAAGTAAGTTATTCCACTCGAGGAAACCAGGTCATGGGCCTAGTTCCTCACCTTTCCTGCTGATGCAATGATATCCTAGTATTTTTGATGGATATGGTATGGAATCAATGTCTGATCTTCCATCATTTTTAAGATGTGATGAGATATATCTTTGGATGGAATGGGTATGAAGGACCATTCTGAGTTCAGAGCAAGAGTTTGTGCCTGATCCAGTCCTCCATGGGTTGCCAATATATACAGGCAGTTCTCATGTGTTGGGATAAAGAAATGAGTTTTCCACCGTTTGTTTTCTTTGGTTGCCATAATATTTAACTGGTGGGATTCATATTCACGAGCATGCTACTTGATTTCCATTTTATTTTTTTCATGGGATTTTTATGCATTAATAGGAATTTAACTCTACTCATATTTTCTTGTCGCCCTATTGGGATGGAGGGATTGATATGCATTAACAGGTATTTGTGCCTGACTGTAGCTGGTTGTTGTCCTATTTGGATGAAGATCTTCTTGTACATCGCCAGATATCTACATCTACATGTAATTTTCTACATTTTTTTCACAGTGGGACCAAACAACACTAGCATGAACAAGCACAATCTCTTATTGTACAATCCTATTTATATAGTGGGCTTGAGTGGAGGGGACATAGTTGTATGTCTATCTATTGAATTCCGCCACATTTCTTTGGCATAGTTTCTCCTCATAAACCAAGGTGACATAATTTTATTGATTATATACTTGTCTCCCTAAATGGGTAGCTTGAGAGGCCCAATTCTTCTGGACTTTAGCAGGTTCCTTCACCATAAGGTCCTCTTCAAAGTGAGGAGACTTAGTCACCTAGTGTTGGTGGCGATCCTCTCTAGCAGGAGCCTGTGAGTAGGACCCCTATGAAGTTGAGATGTAGTTTCCATCATCAAATTCATCTTCCTCCATAAGATACGGTAGGTAATCATTGTCACATTCTAGGGATAGGCTCCCGAAATGATTACAGATGACCACTTGGACCTCCTGGTGCTGGGGCACCAGCCGTAGTTGAGGAGGTGGCCAGAAAGGTTTTGTAGACTAGAGGGATTGTCTTACGACCTCTATTGTGGGGAGAGAACCATTCCAATGGTAATAATTGATTAGTGTATTGGATACCCAACATTGAAGATGTTGGGTCAGCGAGGGGTCCTGCTCTTCATCGGGGCCCTGACCACCTACGGGATCATTGATGCGCGTGTCTGTACTGGTTTTTAGGATTTCATTTGGATTGAAGGTTTCTCTATAGAATCCGTGGTTAAGGATTCACATTGGGTTCACCATTTTTTTTCATCCTCTGAGGTAGCGCATTCTATGGTTTGGGAAAAATGCAAATAATGGTCTGACAGGTGATGAGAATTCATTCGTTAGTGTAGAGACTTTCCCATTGCCATCTTTGTTGACCCAATCCACGTTGTTATGCATTAAGGGGGGATTGGATTGACCCTCCAGGGACTGGTCAGTTTATCCCTTCTACATTACGAAGGAGGTGCTATAGTCAAATGGTCCCAAGGGAGTTTTCATGGGGTTACGTATTTGTGCAATCAGTCCTCCTATGATATGACTTCCTCAGATGTTTTCTAAAGGGTTTATTCATAGAGATAGAAAAACCCAAATACCCTAGTATCAATGATTCATAGACCTTATTTCCAAAGGCAGGTGCTCGTTTGATGATGATTTGGCCAATGACATTTAAGGACTCCATTGGTCTACAATATTGGAGGTCGGGCTCCTCACACCCTTTTGGGGGGAATTATTTCCTATTCTAGGAATCTCTTATAGATTTAAGTCATGTTATCATGTTTGTGAATCCTTGGTTCATTCCTAAAGAGTGTATCCACTGGATACCCCTGGTTTGCAGAATCATCATAAGCATACATGAATTTGATGTTGTAGAGGCAATGATGACTTAATACATGAAATAAGGAACTCTAGAGTTTATTGAAATATAGGGGGATTGAATTTGGATTGATGTTCGGATCAGAACCATAATATGGGATTCTTACATATCCTCAGGAGAGGAATTAGATACCGTGTAGTTTGGGAAACTTGGGGCTTACACACGAGAGATTCCCATTTGAGGGGACATGATTGGGTGAACCCTTGTGTAAGTGTACCCTTTTGAGCTCATGACTTTAGGTAGGAAACCTATATATCCTGGTTTGACCAAGAATCATAGTTTTCACAGTTTAAGATGGGTTGGTTGTGTGGATGTTGTAAGCATAAAAAATCTCCAATCCCACGTGAGTCAAACTTGGTGTGGGAAACAAGAGGATGTGAGAGATCGAACCAACCAGACACCTCCTCTCCGACTTATGGGAGAGGGCTAGTCTATGCAGGAATAGGATGAAGAGATGATGGGTGAGGGAATAGAGCAGTGAACCCTTTAATGTGGGATGCCATTAGGGGTTATGTGACTCAAACCTCAAAAGTATAGGGAATTACCTATATGGGAGTTCTCGAGAATGCATTCTGGGAAAGGGGAGGAATGTCACCTCCCATCAAAATGAAGAACGAATATCATTCATTTGACTGATCAATGTTCCTCATTGAATGGAAAATCACGTGATCACATTTAATCCCTAGAGTGGGGAGGTTCACGTTAGCATCCCAATGTTGGACTCTGGGTTACCATGGGAATGTAGACTTACAAAAATCCCTGGATCCCAGACTATTGTAGGGAGAGCTCTTGTGACTCTGCTTACCATGGGTAAGTAGACTCAAAGGGGTTCACTAATGTTCCTAATGATCTGATCATATGGGTTCGGTGGCTTTGGAGGAGGCTTTGGAGTAATGTCAGGGGACTGGTTCGCGTAGGGTATATGGAGGACTGGATGGTAACAAAGGGGTGAGATTGAAGCAAGAGGGATGGGCACCCAAAACATCCCATTACACGTACTCTTTTCTCACGTGGAAAGGGGGGAGATCCGCATACCATAGTGGTATACGAGTAGATGGGTCATCCGCATACTGAATTATTATGCGAGCCTGGGCATGGGCTACCATGAACCACAGTGGTACACGGTCCTAGGTTGGGTCCACCACATCGCTATGGGTTCTATCTGTGTACTGATGCAATACAGAGTGCATGGTTCAATCCACATAGAGATACACTATATCGAACACCATATTGAAGGAGGGTCCTAGAAACTGTCATTCGCAGGTATTTCATCTGCAAAGATTATTCACCAATTAGGTTTTTAGTTTTCCCATTATTATTAGGTTCCTTCTTTTTATGGTTCATGACTAGTTTTACCTATGAAAATTTGGTTCGTAATTTGAACATTATTGATGATTCGAAACCAAAGCCGGAATCCTCTCTGAATTCATACTTCCAACATCTGGGGTGTTCTCTGTTCTTTCTTCGCCTATCCTTTATCAATTCATTATATTCTCCATTTATATATCATTGGGAAAAATATATATACGAGCATGTGACATCATTTTTGGAAGCCCATGAATTGATATCTTGACCCACAGAAGACTCTGTCAACTAGGGTTTGCATAGGATGCAGTTCGTGAGTCAGGGTTCGTAGAACCCTATCTATTTTCTTCGTCCATTCACCAATGAGTTTATGAGATGGTATGCAGATGGCCTTCATGAACTTGATTCTTATAATGATGTAGTTCATAGGTTTTGGGTTTGTTTCCAACCAATCTATGAGAAAACACCTCACAGATCCTTCTACGTACCAGTTGTTCATGGTTTAGGCATTCTGCGAATCCTTCCTAATGACGGCACATGAGTCACTTAAATTTTTTTAAGAAGTTATATTTATTCATGTTTCTTCCAAAATTTTCAATTCAATTGGCATGTATTCACTTTTCTAGACCTGTGGGAATGCCATTTTCCATCTGCAAAGTTCATGTGGGAGTATTTACTTCCCTTTGAAAAATTTTCAGGACCCTACAGAGTAACATAACCTTTTTTGATGTTGGGAATTTATAAAAAAGTTATCATGGGAGAAAAATTAATAATATAAATAAATTTATTTTATTTTATTTTATTTTTTAATGCAGTGACCTACTTCCTCTATTTAAACACAATTATACCTCAACCCTAGGGTTTGAAGAATAAACTAGGGATTGAGAGGATTTTATGGAGAGGATAAACTAGAATAATGTCTAAAGATGACATTAGATCAGATCATATCAAGGATTATGTGCCAAATAATTTTTTGTATCTCACTAATGATGGAAACACATAACTATTATTTTTTAGCGACCGATATAAACTCTAAGTAGGGTATTTGCATTGTGATTTTCATCAAATTCCTTATCCCATGATGAATGTAGTTCAATTCCACAAATAAGAATTGATTCATGCATTAAAGATTGATTTTGGTAGATTTGATTAAATTTTTCATTGTTTATTTTTACTTCATTCATCTAAATACATGAAAAAAAATCAAAGACGAATAAACAAAGTACAAAGTTCATTCCCCACATGTTTTTTTATTTATTTAAACCCTATTTCATCTCATGTTCATCATTAAAATTTCCTTTGGATGATAGTTAGATGAATTCATAGTATTTAATCATTAAAAAACCATTATTTGAAACAATATATCAATACCATAAGTTCAGTTCATGACAGAGGCGCGACGAAGATGAATGTTGATTCAAGGAAGATTAGAATGGATTGGTGGTTCTCATTCATCCTGGATTTGATAGTGTGGCTGTAGATGGTAAGTGTGGGCATTTCATGAGTGGATTTGAATCCTGAAATCCCAATATATGGTGACATGAAGTTTTGATGACCCCAAATATATGAATTAATAATTATTTAATTGATAATAGTGATGAAAAGGATGAAACAGAGGTTGAACTAACAGGACTAGTTAATCCTCGGTTATAAGACGTGTAATCTAGAATCACACACTGCGTGGGACCCCTGGATATGGCGATAGAATTTACAATAGAGTTAAATATCACAAGCTGTGTGACCCTGTCACTTTTAGTGTGACTAATTCTATGAGTCTTGGCATGTAACTCAGATGTTATACAGGTATGGGTATGCTGAAATACACATACATAATAAGAGTTTATGAACACTGTCCGGTGTACACAGACACATCCAGTCGACATAGGTAGAGTGCCTTTTGATATTTACACACAATGTACTTTTCCAACATGCTATATATATATGTTTACATACCATATGAGGTAGAACAACCAAAAACAGATTTGGGGTTAGCTAGACATACCGTTTACCCCCAGTACATGTTGTGTACCCCTAATACATGTCTTCTAACCACATTTGAGGGTGTTTGGATCCCTTTATTTATTTAGTTTGGATAAGTATCAATTGAGTGTGTTCCCTTGGCCCATCACCTTGAGGTACGAGTTTAGAATTACGCCCATATATATATATATATATATATATTGTGATCTACTCTAGAGGATGAGTCTCAAATAGAGTCTGTGTAATCCCTCAGTGAGACCAGATTTTGATAATCTATCATTTTTTCTTATACCCTAGGCGGGGTTTGTGGAATCGGTGTGAACTTTATAAAAATTGAACTCATACTATATCTAAAATACCATTTCAGTAGGGTTTTTGGTATCATTGGTATACGATCCCCTATATAGAGGGTTGGTATATATTTGGTTTTCGGTGTCCCCTAATAGTCTTGGGTGTGATCTCGTATCTGAGTACCAAGGTATTATAAGACCAGTGAGATTTATTTGGTGGGGACCAATGATTATGAAATTTTGGATGAGTGTATCTAATGATATCATGGATCATGGAGTGGGTTATCCCAAAATAATCATTTCTTCAACCATAATCCTATGGCTAATAGTCTGTTTGTGACTTCTTGGAGGTGTAGTGTTCTTACTGAGTATATCTTGGTGTTTTATTTGTTTTATTTCTATATCATTCCTATAAGATAAAAATTATAATTTCTTAGAGTTAGTGTTTTTGGGGTTTCCTATTGGGTATTGTTTTACTCACCTCTATACGGGCTTTGCCCGCACGCGCCATGTATTATGCAGACAACAAACCTTTTGATGGTTTCTTGGGAGGGTAGGGAGATGGTGGATTATCGCTTGATATAAATAACCTGAGGTTTTTCCAAGTGGTTTCATTTGATATTTTTCCTCAACTTCAGAGTAGGTTGTACTCTTTGCTATTTTTGGTTGGTCTTGTATTTGTCCACTTTATTACTTTCAAAATTTTAATATCATACTATAATTGTGGGATCAGAGATTTATACATGCATTGGTTTTAGTGGTTTTCATTTTATTATCTTATGGGAATGGATATATGTGTCTGTGTGTGTATTGGTAAATTAGGATATTTCCTCCCATGTGTGTGATATTCCTACTTAGCACTGGTTTCCATCCCATGGCCAATTAGAGGCGGGCTTGGGGTAGTCACAGTTTTGGACCCATTGGGAAAGGTCATAAAAATAAAATCTTACTTAATATCATTGGAAAAAAATATGTAAACCAATTCTTATATATATAAGTATAAAAATGGTTTATATGGAATATATTTGATGGAGGTCATGGAATTTTAGATTTTAGAGAAAGCAATTAATCTACTCTTATTTTTTAGATATCATGGTGCTCAATAATATATTATATTCCATAATAATCTTTTGATTATTAGAACTAAAATTCATTAAATTCTAATTAAATAAAATAAAAAATATTTTATAAACATCTATCCATATTCTATATTAACAAAATATAGATTTATTTAACATATTACAATTATGATATGAATAATAACTTGGCCCATTTTTATTGTTTAAATATTTTTTAAGTGAAAGTATGTCTATTAAAAACATGGGATGTTATACTCTACCCCATTAAAGGAAATGCATCATCATAATTATTTTTTTCATACATAAATATTTTTAAATTTCTATTTTTATAGTTTATAAAAACTATGATTACCTAATTTTTATACTTTTTAGAGTCATGTAGAATCTAATTACCTTGAATCATTGATTAAAATTTTATCACTAAGATTTTACTCAAATCACATCACCTAATCTCTAAATTTGTCTAAATATATCCTATGATACCACTGTAATAAGACTAAAATTGTAATTCTAGATTAGATACTAAATACATGTTGTATATTTTTATTTTAATAAAATATAACTGAAAAATAATCAATCCTTTACACACCTGAGGAACTTTTTTGGTTAGGGTTTTGAGGATTAGGAAAATTCCATAAATAATTTTAGAGTTAAAAAACTTGTAAAATAACTAATTGTATTTACTCACTCTAGTTCTATAATTGAATCCACTCACCTTTTATTATTATAGGGAACCTAAGAAAAACATTATAATAAAATTATCTGAGCATAAAAATTATCCTGTAAGGGGTTTTAAAACAAGTAAAGAAAATAACTTTATAAATAATTATTTAAAAAATATTCTAATTTTTTTATCAAATATATAATATTTAATATAGTAAATATTTTTTTAAATTAAATTTTATGGTTTAAAAAGTATAGGACAACTATTAAAAAAATACAACTTCAATAACAAATACCTTTAAATAGACTACGGATTTCTCCCTTAAAAATATTTTAAAAATAATAACTTTTACAGATTAAAATGATATTTGGATGACCATAAGAAATAAATGAGTCCACTAGTAGTATCTTTAATAGAACATAGTCCTCATGAGGCTATGGGATCACCCCATTTCTCATCATCTCATTTTATACCCAAGTGTCAAGTTTTATTTAATAATTTTTTTATCAGATATTCTTTTCCCATTTACAATCCATTACAACCTTTCAAAAACTACATATATTATTTTAAAATAAAATTATTATTACATCTTATAAACTTTTAACAATAGATGTCTTTTATAAAACTCTATAGTAATTAAGAGATATCCATATTTCACAGTTAATAATTCATGTAACTAAGAAATAAAACATAATTTTTTTTTTCTAATATTCATAAAATGTATATGAATATATGGTTCATTGGAATACCTATTTATATTTGAAATATTTATTAACTGTAAAAGAAAATTTTATACCTAAAATAATAACTTTAAATCCATTATGAAAATATAACTATTAAAAAAAATCTTTTCGAGATAATATTTGAAAATAGAATAATTCACATATTAATGGATTTCAAAGAAATATAAAAGTTTGACAAAAATAAAATTTCCAATATATGAAAAACGGTTTTTAACAAAAAAACGTAATAAAATAAAAAAAGGTAGGAAATTCCCATAAAATTTTTAGTAGAACTCCCATGGAAGTACTGTATAGAAAATTCCCATTCTTATGAAAAATTATAGAGTGTTAAATACATTAGATAACTAGACTTTATACATGATTTCCCACAAGTTTTTCTTTTATCTCACTTTTATTATCACCTTTATATTGTGTGAAAAAATGAATGTGATACAAGAAAACACCAGTTCAAATATTTTTTTCCATGGATATGTGTTAGTTTATAAATTATTAGATGTGAAACTATCATCGAAAATGAATCTTTAGTGATTTTAAATATGGTGTTTGACTATAACAATTTAGTAGGAGGTTCGTTTAATGAGTGATAAATGTTTTATTAAATCCTTTATCTACATAATACTCCCACTCTTGCATCGCAATACCCTTATAAAAATCCATCCAAAAAATTATTCCATACAATACTCAAAATTTATAACCATCTTAAAAGGAATCTTATATAATAGGATATGTAAAAATTTTATTTTAGGTAACTACCACTATCTGTAAACAACATTCATAGTATAATTTTATCATAACTAGTATTATGTGAGCACATGAATGCATGAATGGACTTAAAAAAATGGACATATGCTCTTCCTCATGGAAAAATTAAACAAAAGAAAAAATTACTAAATCTCATCAGAAACAAAAGCTGTGAACCATGTCTCATACAAACATATATAATTCTATAAATTTGTTATGTGGAATATATTTTATGGTAGTCGAGGATTTGCATATTTTAAAGAAATTAATGAATCTACCTGAATTTCTGCAGATATCATGGTTCTCATTAATATAAAATATTCCATATTAATCTTTTGATTATTAGACATTAAATTCATTATATACCCATTAAATTGAATAAACACTGTTTTCTTAACATGAATTCATATTATATCTTGAAAAAAATAAATATATAATTAGTTATCATAGATGACTTATGATATGAATGACAATTTTTTATATTTTAATTGTTTAATTAATTTTTTAAAGGAAAAGTTTGTATATTCAAAACTAGAGATGTTATAGTTATTCATTACTTATTTTCTTTATTATTTTAATTATTATTAATTGATTATTTTTGTTTTAGTTTTTTTATTATTAATTTTTATTATTATTCTATATTACTCATATTTAATATTGGAGAAATTTTTCTTAGAATAGGTTCGTTCAAATGGAGGTGGAATTTGGAATCTAAAAATTAAATTATTTACAATGTTTTGAAAATCAACTTTTTCTATGAGTTATGTATGATAACAAAATCCATAGTTTAATCTTATGGTTCAATATTTTACTTTTACATATAGGGAGAATTGGTGAAATACACTAATTATATGGATTTTATGTATTCATCACACCAGGAGGAAATGGATTTTACATATTGGTGGTGTTTGGAAAATTTTAAAATTAACGACCCTTAATAAATTATATGTATTTTAAAATTTAATTTTACATATAATATCTTGTAAAAGGATGTAATTTTCATATTCTTCAACAAAAGAAATTTATATTTATGGATTTTTCTCCCAGGATGTTACTTATATATATTTATTATAAAGTGGTGTTTACATTTATATATCCATAAAAAAATAAGTACAACCAGATATTTCTCGGAGTATATGTCTTTTAAATGGTGAAGTATTTACTTATATGTATTGTAGTGAAAGTATCAAAAGATATTGTTTTAGAAGATATTTATGAAAATAAGATTACTTTTACACATGTTTCCTTTAATTTGTGAGATAATGAGTTTTTCATTTTATAGAAGAAAGATCATACTATAATATGAATTTCGTGGATTTTAGTGATTCTGTTAATTTAACGATACTCATAACATAAAAAATAAATTACATTGTGATCATGAAAAACATATTTGAGAAGAAAATAAGAATTACATCATGAAAAAGATTGTCATGACCATGAAGACCTGAACATATCCAAGGATTGAATAATTTAAAATTTTTGAGATTAAATTCATGTATAATTTATTCAAAACATAAAATATTATTTATAAAATGATAGGATTATGAAATTAAAAATAAAATATATAATATTTTGAAGGAATATATATTGGTTGATTTTTGGAAAGATTTAAAGACATAAAATCTAATTGATTTGGAATAATTAAATATAGATTCTTTGTACTATTTTTTGTAGAGTATATTTGAAATAATTTTTAAGTTTTTATTCATATATTTATTCAAAGTAGTTATGTTAAAATGTTATTGCTAAAATATTAGAGAAATTTACGGAATTATTTCACTATTTCTATTATTATAGAATAAATATAAGTATATAGGAATTGTATTATTTATATAATATATTTGTTTCCTAAATAGTTTGAGAATAAAAAAGAAATGGAAAACTAAAAAGTTATACATATTTAAATCTATTACCAGAATAGAATAAAAGAATTATACATAGTCAATTACTCTCTCACTATTAATATCAATCAACTGAATGATTAAAAATAATAAAAGTGTGAAAATGAAAATGGATAAGAGAGAAGCTTTATTCTATGATAACTTGAATAATATTTACGAAATACATTATTTTCATTGATGATCAATTACATAAATATATATTTTCATAATTTCTATACATTATATTTTTTTTGTAGAAATATTAAACATCTATTAGTTTCTAGTGGAAAATGTGTGTTGAAGCTATTTATTTATTTCAACACCTCTTGTATTTATACCATGTTTCATCTACTTGTATTTTGTAGTGGGTGAAGTGTTAGTTACCTATAATTAGTTTTAGTTGAGTGTTAAATTCTTGTAATTAGTTTTAAGGTCCCCAATATAGGGTATGAATTCCCAGTAAAATCATTATTATACTATGCAAAAAGTTCATTCACTTAGTTGTTGGATCCCTAATAAAAAATATCAGATTTAAACCCCCAAGAGTACATGAGGTGTTGGTAGAGTATACTAGGGGAGACAATGTTTACATACATGACCTTAATCATTACATATTACAATAAATTTAAACATAAATTCACTTACTTACATTTCTAAATTTCTTTTCAGTTTACAGTTTTATAGAATTATGAAAAACTCTTACATAGTAAACTCAAACTTTAAATGTTTAAAATTCTACTTAGTATTCATTTTCCCAAGAAAAAACTATTTACAAATTAAACATGATATATATTCATGAAAAAACATCATGAATTTGAACTCAACTTATTTTCTTGCCCATCCTTAACACCAATGAAAAACACTTTAAATGCATGGGATTCAGACAAACATATTAGTAAGATATATAAAAATAAATAAAACTATTAGTCCAGTGAAGCCTGAAACCCCATTTAATGTTTACCTTTATATTACATATTATTTATGCATATGAAATAAAACCTTTACTCAGGAAAAACTCCAACATGTTTCTCAAAAAAAACCTTTAACACCCGTAGAAATAAAATAACATATTTTTTGGAAATATAAAGCATCACTTTCATAATTCTTTTTAAACACATGTTAAAAATAACTAGAACCAAATTAAATCCATATAAGAAACCCTTCGGTAACTCCATCATTATTTATTCAAAAGAAAAGGTACAATAACCAATGCATTGAATCACTATCTTGGTGTACCCAAATATATAATGGGATCACATGGTGTTATCAAGATTCACCCAACATATAATCTATATTAGGCTCACCCATGAGCTGTAATGGGGATAAACCTTTCTTATAAGCTATATCAGGTTCAACTGTTTCACATATAATGATCATGTACCATATAATGAATAAAATATTTTATTCTTTCACTTTTCATCATAAAACCTTTGAAAAAATATTTAATACCTATATGAAAAACATTCAAATATCAAAAATACCATATTTTTTTAAAAACCATTTTAAATACAAAAATACCAATAATAAGGTAAATATGGTTTTTATTTGAAGAAAATATCATTAAAAACATTTTTGAGGAAAATAATAATTCCATTTTAAAATAAATTATTTTTAAAATAGAACAATTATAAAGGAGAAAATTTATTTGAAAAGAAAAATATAAACTTATAAATTAAGATTCAAATAAAATATTAGTCCTAATGGAAGGAAAATTCACTCATGCTGTATAGGATGAAGGAAATATTTCTTCTATATTTTTATTGAATAATTACAAAGTACCTCATTTAATAAAATAAAACTGGATTCCTTTCAAACCGTTTTGTAAAAAGTAAATCATTTATAAAAAATACTGTAAAAAATCACAATATAATAGTGAATTCCTTTTCTAAATAATTTTAAGACAATATGGATATGGAAGAAATAGAATGTTTTATGGTAATATTTAATAGATAAATTTTAAAAGAAAGTTCCATACATTGAGTCCGACTCATCATTCTATATTCTTTATCTTAATGAATAATAAAATTAGGTTAAAATCTAATTTCATAAGAACCCTTTTTAATTTTATCATTCTTTTTATATCACTTATTATCATTTAATATATAATTACTTAATCATTTAAGTTCATGTTAGATGATTTGATTATATTTGGTTCATAAGTCTATAATGACTCCAGTAGGTTGATTATAGTCAAAGTGATCAATATTAAATCATCTCTTTAATACTTTTCATGATATAATTTCCATTTTTATACATTTATTATACTTTAAAATCCAAATATTAAATATTTTTATAAAAAATGAACTATGTTACAATAATGGTGATGGTAGACCATACACGCATGAGTAACATTTCCATTTTTCAACAATTATTATTTAAAGAAGGTAATTAATATTTTATATTTACACAATTATAATAATATCATATATATAATATTAATTATTTTAAAATAAATTTATATATCATCTATGTTGTTTTATGATGAAAAAAAATCACACCCCTTCGTGGAGGTGGTAGTCCACACGTACACACAAAGAGTGTTATCAATTTTTTTTGTATAGAAAGGTAATAAATTTAATGATATATTATATTTTAATAATTATAAATCTTTTCTGAATATAATATATAAATATTAATTACATTATTATAAAATATCTTGAGATATGGTGTTGGAAGACAAATTACATTGATTTGGGAGGTGATAGTTCACCATACACATGAATGATGATTTTGTTTCCCATTTGATGGAAGGGAAGATGGATATAAGTTTTTAAATTAATATAAAAAATATTATATCTAAGATAATTTTTTATTATATAATTATGTTTTAATAAGGATTGAGTGATTTGAAAGAAGAAAAATAATAAAACATGAAAATAAAATATACACCACTACTTTGATAAACCTCATTTAATTAACACCCTAATAAGATTGGTATTATATAAATAAAAGACATCTAGAATGTGGGGAGGGATTATAGGATGGTATTTTATAAGTTATTTTTCAAACCAAATAGGTTTTAAGGGTGGATGATTGAGAATAATGGGTTCCATTTTATAAGATAGGGGAGGGGTACTCCTAGAAATTCTCTAAATATTAAATTAATATAAATTAATTTTAAACTACAGATGGATAAAAAGTGAGTTATTTAGAATATAATATGATTATGGTTCTATATTCCATCATAAAAAAAATTATATATGTTTTTATTATATTTATACCCATACTTTTATTTTAACCCCTATTTAACCCCTTTAACTCTTACCACGACAAAATGGATTTTTTCTCTTTGTGAGTCATTATAGTTACTATAAAATGAAAAAGACCCATAAATAGATAATAGATGATTTTTACAATATCCATATAAATTTTCCAAATTTAATATTCTTTTTATTTTTATATCATTTAATAAAATATTATTTATTATAAGATATCCAAAATGTCAATTTTTTGAATTATTCATTACTTTGACTTTAACAATATAAATATAACATATAAATTTTAATTTTTCATTATATATATAAATTTTCATGATCATCTATAATTTTATTATTACATTATTAATCTCAAATTATATTTATTTTAATATTTTTAATATCTTTTATTTTATTTTTATCTTAATTAATTAATTACTACATCAGTATTTTGAAAGCATTTAAGGTAATTATCTCTTCACTGAAAATTAAAAATAAATTACCATGATGAAAAAATATATTTTATATTTAAAAATAGTGTTTATATTATATCATATAATTTATATAACACTATATTAAAATTATTACACTTATTAAAAAAAAAGAGTCTAAAATGTTTAAAATTTCAATAAATAAAATATTATAATTGTCATAATCACATC
Source organism: Viscum album (assembly GCA_963277665.1). NCBI lineage: Eukaryota > Viridiplantae > Streptophyta > Magnoliopsida > Santalales > Viscaceae > Viscum > Viscum album. Next base: position 1,343,024,532 of record OY728148.1, on the reverse strand, counting down.
CAAGTAGGACAAAAAATTCATAAATTAAACCATTGTATGATTATATTTGAGATATAATAATAAAATAATATCTAGGTAAATGTTTGGGTAATTTTATATTTCTTATTATTTTAGTTTTAACCCAAATTACTCGACTTACCCTTTACCATGGTAATAAAAATTAGTAAGGTTACTATTCACATTGTCCAAAAATAAAATTGAATTATTTACAAAATTTGGACCTAATGATTCAAAATATGTAATATATTTTTCAAAATTCAAAACAAATAATTTTTAGAATTTAATTTAAAATTAAACCAGAAAAACACTACGGAAAGCTTTTTTTTTTGGGAAAATTCCATTTTAAATATAATTTTTTATACTAAATTCAAGTATAAAATAAATTTCAAAAACATTATTTGGAATATTTGAAATAAAAAATGAATTATAAAAATAAAATACTAATATAAAACAAAATTTATCCTTATAAATAATTTTAAATAAAATACAGTTTTCAATAGAAATCAGTATTTTTAAATATTTCTTGAAAAAAAATATTTTCAGAAAATTATCAAAAAATTATGCTAAGATAATTATGAAACGTTGAATTAAAAAAATTAAATTTATTTTTTCCAATTAAAATCCTATAATTTTGAGATTAAAATTTTAAATTAAATAATAAAAGAAATGAGTTTAATAAAACTATTTACATTTTGATTTTAAGAATTACTGAATATATTTATAATGAATATAACTAGATAGTTTTGGAATACTAAAAAAATTAAAATGATTTATTCTATCATTACCTCGGTTGTTACATTCTCACCCATTTTGGAAATTTCTTCCTCATAATTTTGAACACGGTCTCAGTAAATAGGGTTTGAATTTTCAAAATAACTTTGTTCAAATCCCACATCATAAAAAGGTCAACAGAAATTTTACATAAAAAGAGTTAAAGGGAAGTTTGATGGTTATATGGAATAAAACATAATGGGTTTCCATGCAACATAAACTTTTTTTGGAACTGAAAACATGGACATGGAGGAGAAAACTAACTCCAAAGGACTGATAGAGAGTGATAGAAACATGGTTATGAGAAAATTAACCATAAAAAATCATAAATCAAAGATGGTTTAAAAGGCCATTCATTTCTTGCTAAGAAAATTAAATTGATAAAGTTTTTTTAAATGATTTTCCTAAATATAAGGAATTATTTTACTACATAGTCTAAGAACATAAAAAATATACTGACAGGACAAGTATAATTTCTCACTTAATAAATTTCCACCTCAAACTCATCTTTTGATCCAAATATCGAGTCTTCAAGATGAACTTTTCATGCCTGAAGCACTAGAATCAGCTTTTATAGATCAAAGAAATACAAAAACTAAAAACTATATATTACTAAAATATTCATCCACTAACCAAAAAAATTTTCTATATGAGATAAGATAATTCTTTAAAAATAATAATCCTTTATATGATGAAAAACTACTTTAATCTTCAAAATTCCATAGTAATACAAAAATTTCAATATAGACAATTCAATAAATTACAATCCTTCAAATTTATAAAAATAATCTAGATTAATAATTAATCAAAACAATAATAAGGAATTGATCACATAGTCTTCCAAGATAAATTTTAACATTTATATATAAATAAAATCAATCATTCTTAATGTATCATACCAAAAATGTAATCTCCAATATATGCTAACCATTTCCATAAATAACCAAAATCACCATAAATCAATAATAAAATCATATATGTTTCTAAAATATAACTCATCCTTTATTAATAAAATAAAATCCCATATTATTATGTTTACCTTAATCATATAGAGTTTCCAAAATTGTGAATGTATTGAAAAATATCATTAATCACTTAATCACCAAATAATTTTCCAATCCAATGGTAATCTATTAAATAAAACATATTTTCAAAAAAATGAACTTAATCTCTATCTTTCAAATCATTTAACTAAAAATAAAATATCATACTAACCAGGACTTCACATAGGCCAATGGTGGGTTCAACATTCATATATCCCTTTAGTTGTGGGTTCACGCCCCACCATTTTGTCAGATGTGATGGGTTGTCACCAGGTCAGTGGGTTATCCATTTATAAAACTATATAATTCTTATAATATTCCCTAAAAATGATGAAAATTATCAAAAAATAACTTTAATACATTCATCCTCAAATATAATGTTTTTAACTTAACAGTTATCTCATACCATTCATTTTTCAACCAAACCCATATTTACCCCAACTTCTTATTTCAAGAAGTCTTTTATATCATGAAATTTGACATTTTAGTTCCATATGATTTAAATAAAATTTTTTCAAGATAAAATAAGGTCATAACCTGATCATAGTGTCCAATTTATGTCATTCTCGTTTTCTTTCTAGTAGAGATAAGGTCCAAATATCACAATAGTGTGTTAACGTTTCTTCAAATTCCCTTTCTTCATTTTCTAAAAATAAACTTTTAGAATTTGATTTGTATTTATTTTGGTAGAGGAATGATTTTGAAAAATCCTTTTTTATCACATATAATTTCAAAACATCTGATAAATTTTTATTTTTATAAAACATTCAGATCGATTTAGTTTTGAGGCTTTCAATCAAAGATCCTTTTAAAATACCATAAGTCTGACTCGAAAGACTATAAGTTAAAACCTAATATACATAGGTTTCTTATGGATCCCCATTATTGGAATCTAAATTAAAATCATAATATGCTTCAAATTTCTTTGATAGGATAAAATAATTGAAAATTCCTCGATGATATTTACCTTTTTGGTAATGCTTATAAAATTGGGAAATTAAGATTTGAATAAAAACAAACCATAAACCAGGGTGGTATCGAGGTATAGAGGATGATGTCTGCTATTTTATACTACTATTTTTAGAAAATTTATATGTTAGTAAAAGTTTTAAAATGACAAGGATCTGAATTTGTAATTATTATTGTAAGAAATTCATCATAAATAGATAGAAATGTTGTTTTAGATCCTCATTCCATTTGTAACTGATTTTCCTGGAACTGAAAAAGTTACATACCATGGATTTTACTAAAATAATATACTAAGAAAATTATAATATTCTTAACAAAAAGTCATAATTTATGATGTTTTTGAACCCTTATCTGATTCCAACTATAAGGACCGTAACTTAAATATTATATATTCTAAATAATTTAAACTAGAACTCACTTACTTACATTCTCAAATTTATTTTTTTGTTTAGAGTTTTATAGAATTAGTAAAAACTATTAAATAGTAAACCCAAATATTACAAATGTATGCTTATACTAATAAAACAAAACTCTTTAAAAATTAATCATCAGCTATTTTCATGAAAAAACTTCGTAACTTTAAACACGAGTTATTCCTTTTTCATAGTCATCCTTAAAACCTATAAAAACATTTCTAAAAAGGTGGAGGAGGGTAAAAATATCTTTACGGTAAATAAAAGTAAAAAATTACCATTATTATAGAGAAATACATGAAAACCCATGTAATGTTTACCTTTATCTTCAAATTTTATTTAACATATAAAATAAATCATTTCCTCATGAAAAACTCACAAAATATTTGATCAATAAAAACCTTACAAGGCATAGAATGAAAATAAAAACCCTTTTTGAAAATATTTATCATCACATTCATAACTCATTTTTAACCCATGTCAGAAATAGATGGATCCTAGTTAAATCTATATGAGAAACCCTTCGGTAACTCCCTCCTTCTTGCATCAAAATACAAGGTGCATTACCCAATGCATTTGAGAAATATCTGGGCACACCCGAAGCCATAATGGGATTAATTTGAACTACATGGGAACACCCAATGTTTACACTATATTAGGCTCACCTGTGAGATATAATAGGCTTTAACCCTTCGTATAATCTATATTAGGCTCACCCATTTCAAATAAAATGCTCGAGTTCTATATTATGAATGATAAATTTTTTTCTTTCAATTTTAATCATAATACCATTAAAAACTCCCTTAAAACCAATATATGAAAAACGTTTAGATATAAAAATTAAATTTTCTTTTTAAAAAAAAAATTCAATGCCAAAATACCGTGAACAAGGAAAGAAGGGTTTTTCTTTGAATAATTGATTATTAAAAACACTCTTGAGAAAATAAAATTTCCATTTTGAAAACACTTGTTTTAAAAACACCATAATTATAAGGGAACAAATAATATTTTAAAATCACCATATAAAATTGAAAAGTAAGATTCAAAGAAAAATTTATTCATGAATTAGGGAAAATCCACTCATGATATATAATTTAAAAAACATTATTTTTAATTTTGTTTTTCCAGAAAAATCACAAAGTACCTCATTTGAAAAAAATAAAAAATATTTCTTTCAAATGATTTTGTAAAAAATTAAAACATGGGTAAAAATGACTTTAAATAGTTATAATATAATATTAAAACCCTTAGATATTTTTTTTATTAAATTTGGATATGAAAGAAAAAGAGAGTTTTAAGGGAATATTTAAAAGATAATTGTAAAAATAATGTTCCTTACCTTAAGTATGAATTGTAACATATATTATTTATCTTCCAAAACAATAAACTGAGGTTAATTTATAATTTTTTAATTACCTTTAATGTTTATTATTATTTTTATATAACTTATTATCATATTATATAGAATAACTTAATCAATTTAGTTCACATTGGAGGTTTTGAAAATATTCGGTTCTTAAGTCCAAAATCACTTCAGAAGGTTGACTATGGTAAAATAGATAAAAATTACATCATATAAAGATTAATAATAATGAAATAATTACCATTTTTATACATAAATTGTATTTTTAAATCCAACCATTAAATAGGGTTATGAAGAATTAACTATGTTTCAATTATGGATATAGTAGGTCGTATGTACGCATGAGTAACATATCTATTTTTCAATGATCATTATAGAAGGAATGAAAGTATTAATTTATCTTTAATAAATGATAAAAATATCATTTATATAATATTAATTATTTTAATAAAATTATATATATATGATACATGTGATGTTGTGATGAAAAATCAATTATTCGTGGAGGTTGTAGTCCACACGTACAAACGAATAATTTTATCCTTTTTCTATACATGGAAAGGTAATAATTTCAATAATATATTATATTTTAATAATGATAAATATGTTATGTATATCATATATAAATATTAATTCTATCATTATAAACATTCTTGAGAGATTGTGATGGAAAATAAATTACATCGATTAGTGAGGCGATAGTCCACCGCACAAATAAATGATGATTTCATTTTCCATTTGATGTTAGAGGATATATATATAGGTTGTGAAATTATCATAACAAAAAATTAGTATATATTATATACCTCCATTATTGTATAATCATGTTTTAATAAGTTTTGAGGGATTGGGAAGAAGAAATAAAACTAAAACATGCAGATTAAATCTATACCTTTTCTTCAGAAAACCTCCTTTACTTAACACCTTATGATCTCTAATATCGGTATTATAAATATACCAATACATTTAGAATGTGGTGAGGTATTCTAATAAATAGTTTTATTTGGGTTTTACTAAACCAAATAGGGGTTTAAGGGAGAAGGATTGATAAGAAGTGGTGCTGTTTTATAAGAGGGAGGGAGGGAAATCTTTGCATTTATCAAAATATTAAATTAATATAAAATAAATATCAACATCGAATGACAAAGAAATGGTTTATTTAAAATATAATATGAGGAATATTCTAAATCACCTCATAGAATAAAAATGGAACATCTTTTTTCTATATTTATAGCCCAATATTTTGATTTTATCCCCTAATAAACCCCTTTAACTCTTATCCTGACAACATTGTTTCTTACATTTTGAGGGTCAATATAGTTACTATAAAATTTAAAAACCCATAAATAGAAAAAAATTAAAAATTAAATAAAATCCTAATACAATTTCCAAATTTAATATTTTATGAATTTCATATAATTTAATAAAATATTATTTACTATAAAATATCCTAAATGTCAATTCTTAGAACTATTCATTACTTTAAATTTAATAATATCAATAAAACAAATAAATTCAAAAAAAATATTATGTACCTAAAATTTAATGGTAATATATAAAATTCATTTATCGTATTATTTATCTCAAAATATATTTATTTTAATATTTTTAATATTTTTTTTTATTTTATTTTTCCATTAATTAATTAATTACTACATCAGCATTGTAAAATAATTTTAGGAAATAATTTCTTCCCTAATAAATAAAAATAAATTACCATGATTATGATTAATATTTTATATTTAAAAATACTAATTATAGTCTAAAAAATTCTCTAGATAACACCATATTGAAAACATTACACATATTAAAAACAAGAGTGCGACATGTTTGACATCTCTTTAGAAAAAAAATATTTTTTATAATCTCAACCAAGTGGCCCAAAATAGTAATAAATTATACTCTTGGATGATTATGGTTGAGATATTCTTATAAAAAAGGATTTAGGTTAGTGTTTGGGTTATTTTATACTTCTTATCTATTTATTTGTAACTTAAATTACCTGATTTACCCTTTATCATGGTAATAAAAATTACAAATGTTAATATTCATATTGTTAGAAAATAAAATTGTAAATATTTTCTTAAATTTAACACAATAATTCCAAATATGGAATCCATTTTTTAAAACACAAAACATAGATGTTTAAGAATTTAATTTAAAATTAAACTGGGAAAGCACAAAGAAAAATAATGTTTTACAGAAAACTCCCCTTTTAAATACAAAATGTTTTAATACTAAATTAAAGCATAAAATATATTTGTAAAACCATTACTAGATTAATTTAAATAAAATTTAACAAATTAAAATTTCAAACTTTTCCATAGCATAATTTTACCTTGTAAATAGTTTAAAATAAAATAATGTTCTAAATAAAAATATGCATTTTAAACCATTCCTTCAAAAATAAATATTTCTAGAAAATTCTCTAAAATTCATCCTAAGATAATTTTTATAGATTTTATTTAGAAAATGAAACTAATTTTGTAAAATTAAAATTATATAGTTTTAAAATTAAAATTTGAAATATTATCTTATGTGAAATGAGTTTAATAAAACCATTTCATTTTTTATTTTAATAATTACTTAATATATTTACAATGAATATAACTAAATAATTCAGGAATACTAATAAATATTAAAAATATTTATTCTATAATTGATTGGGTAGTTAAACTCTTTTATCCTTTAACAAGTATAAAAATATATATTTTTCTTACCTTTTTTACTTTACATTAATTTCTACTATATATTCTAATTGAAAAATAAGGGCTGACCTAACAAATTAATAGGGAATTTTAATTTGGTGAAATTATTTAAAGGAATCAAATCACCCCTTTTAAGTATTTTTATTTAAAATCTCTTTGAAAACTATAGGTATCAAAGCTTGATACTTGGATTTTCTTCATTAGAAGGAGACATTTCTTTAATGAGAAAAAATTTTCAACCTTAACAAGCTAGAGAGAAAAAGTCAACAAGAAAAAGTCCAATGATTATTCACAGAGAAGGTATATTTATGATTAAAATACCTTATTTAATTATTGAGAATTATGGTTACTAGAAATTGACAATGATTGTCTATTTATAAATATTGGATTTAAAGTCTATGTGATGGCAGTGAAATGTTAAAGATTCTTATTAATAAATCTGTGACATATAATGGCACTCAAGAAGCTCATTATTATTAACATTAAAAATACATGAATAAAATTATTTATATACTAAGAAGTAATGCGTTGAATTGAGTTTCTCAATGTGCGCCTTCCAATGATATCTGGGATACTATTGTTGTTATTAATAAAGAACTAATAATATAAGGAAACTGAGGTATAATATTAAAATATTAAATTTAATACTTTTTAGAAGTTTGATGAAGAATATATCCCTCATATGAATAGAAAAGTCACCATGATAGTGAAACATGACTCTTATTTGGGAAATTCTATTTTAGAATAAAATAAATTAATAATTTTTTTAGAGTTCAACCAACTAAATCTAGTAAAATATCTGCTATTATTATACAGTCTACAATAACCAGAGATCTAAAAAATAAAATTTTTATTGGAAAACTCATGATGTATGAAGTTGAGATACAATAATAAGTTTAAGATCACAAGTTATTCAAAAATTAACATTAATCTTATTAGGTTTCCACTTAAAATGATGAGAGAAAGGTTAATGGAAAATATTCAAACTATTATAATAAATATTTTAGTAGTTCATATTCTAGTGATAAACATAGTAAAATTTCTCAAGGATTCAATAAAATCTATATGAGGAGAAAAGTATAATTATAGAATGATGATATAAATTTTATAAATTTTATATTTTATGAATTTAATAAATATATACTTCTTATAAATGAGTTCCCTCAACACATTGTAACATATTAAGATTTTGAAATATATGTTTCTATATTAATACTATTTTCAATATCTTTCTCTACAAACAATTAAAAAATAAAAAAAACCACGAAATATTTATTATTAATAAAATATATTAATTATAAAACTTATAATAAATAGAAATATCTATATAAATTATAAATTAATTCAAAATATTATTAAGAACACCTAATATTTTAAAAGGGATCTTTCCAATAAAATAAGTTTTTATTTATATAATGTATTTTCATATAAAATAAGAATTTATATATTTTTGAATTTTAAATTTCTAAAATGAAAATAAATTTCTAAATTTATAATATAAACATTTTACTCAAAATAAATTTTTTAAATTCTCTAAAATAATTGATTTTTAAGTGAATAGTGAAAATTATAGTTTCTACCAAAATTACTAATTTTATAACATTATCCATAAAAAAGCAATACTTATATGTTTGTAAAACATTATAATTGATTAAGAATTGATTTATGGATAAAAATATGTATTTTAAAATACCATTTTAACTTAGAAAAACAATATTTAACATTTTAGAACATAAGTATCATTCTATTCTGATTTAAAAACTATTTTCTATTTTCTTTTTAATTAACAATTTTAATAGTAATAATTAGTTTTGATTGATTTTTAAGTGACATAACTCTAATTTTTTTTATAATAAATCAATTTATATAATTAAGGTTAATGAAATTGATAAATTTATAGTACATATAATTTTTATGCTTGAAAACAAACATGTTCTAAAAAGTTTTTTTATGTGTAATGTGCTGCAATATTAAAATTAAATTTTCTAAACATTAGAAAATTTGTTTGAAAAATTATTTTAATATTTTATATTAAAATTTTAATATTATATAATATATTTAATTTTATTTTTGGGAAAGAAATTAAGTTAACATGGAAATTAATATTTACTATAATAAAACAATTATTTTTTAAAGAATGATACTTTTCTAAATATTGTGTATTTTTTAAAATTATATTGATATATTTTAAATTAATTATATAATATTATTTTCAAAATAAACTAATTAATTAAAAATAAACTTATTAGTGATAAATGTTAAATAATATTAAAAACACTGAATAACATAAACAATGTTTTTCTATAGAAAATGTTTTTCAACATACTAATTATTTAAATTGAAAAGTTAATTTTATCATATTTAAAAATTGAAATACGTTAAATGGAGTAAAAATTTCGATTCATCAAATCTAAATTTTCAAATAAGAGTTATCTTATATTTTTATTAATGAAATAATTACCATGATTAATTTGTAATCATGATTAATAAGGGTAAATGAAGTATTTAGAATCCTTAATAATTAAAATTCACTTACACCTTTGATAATGTATTGTTAGTTATTAAAGACTTACCCACATGTATCACATAAAATTCCTCTATCTTAATGACCTAACTCACTTAATCAACTTGGCACCCATGTGATTTCTTCCTTATTACTTACCAAAATTTAGTTTTCTTAAAAAATGTATCTTTTCCACCTATAAATAGAGCTCACTTCCACCCATTTTCTCATCCCTATCCACATAAAAGGAATTAATCTTGAATTTCACTTCTTTATACCTTTATAAATATATCATAATGAGTTAATAATGTTTTAAGGAGTCCTCCGAAGATTTAATAATCTACTTTTCATGGTAATAGTTTTCCTCCTTTTCCTTTTGATTAAAGAAATTATTTTATGATAAGACCTTTTTATTTCCATATTATTATGTCTCCATGTGTTTTAAATAAATGATTTAATATAAAAATAATTAATTATTTTGGAGTCATTACCCTTCTTATCTTTAAACCCATTTTATATTCCATTTTGTATAGCCATCATGATGTCAAAATCACTCCTTGATTTTCTCCATCCACTTTTCAATTAATGAACTTCCTTTGTTATATGAATTTTGATTTACGTAATATTATTATTATATGTGATCATAATAAATAATTAAATAAAAAAATTATTCCCTATTTTTGATATATTACCTTTCTTTATCTCGTTAAACCTATATCATAACCCCTTTTTCAAAGCTATCATGCTTCTGAAATCACACCTTATTTCTCCCCCTCCTCTTTTCAATTCAAATACTTTCATTGTTATAAGACTTTTTGTTTCTATAAGATTATTCTTTCATGTTTTAATAATAAAAAATATATAGTATGAATTATGTACTATTTAATATATATTTCCCTTCCCTATCATTAAACCCATTTCATAATTCCTTTTTCTGTAGTTGTTTGGCAGTTGAAATAAATCCCTGATTCTCTCCCTCCTCTTTTCAATTCAAGAACTTTATTTTTTATTTTAATGTTATTTTGATACCACATGTTCATAACCAATCATTTACTATTCATGTTATTTATTATAAATGAGATACTACCTTTCTCAATAATTAACCCAATTCTCTAATCGTTTTGTATTTCCATCATGCGGCCAAAACCATTCCTTGATTTTCCTACTTCATATTATAAACACCCAACTCTAATATACATCAAGGATAACTATATAAATGATTTTAAAAAAGGTTATGGATATAAAAAAGTTTCCTAAATATATGATTAAGATATTTATGTTTTTATATAGGATCTTATAGTTCATTTGACTAAGTGGGAAAATAAGGTAAAGGTTTCCATCCTAATCACTATTCAATGAGGCATGCTTTGATATATTGCACCAATTTTCATTTTTATTGAGTAAATAAAACCCACATGAATTAAAATATAATAAATTATTTTTAATATTTTAAAATTAACTTATATCCAATATTTTATTTTTTGTTTGTTATGATTTATATATTCTTTAAAATATAATGGTTTTCATAACTCAATCTAATTCTAAACTATTAATGTTTCTTCTCGAGTTTAATCTTTAATTTCATATTGATTACCCTATTTATTTATTGGGGGATACATTTGGACTAAAATATTCTTTATTTATGAGTGCTATTCTTTCTTCAAAATTCAACTTTGTTAAGAATAATTCTCAACCTATTTAATAACAGGATCCCCTCCTTTTCCATATTTTTCTTCCCTGTAAATGTTCTAATTTATACATGGAAATAAAACTATGATTTTTATCAAACTAAATTCATATTTTAAATCACCTATTTTAAATATAAAGTTATTTTACTCTTTTTATATGTGGGTTTTTAAAAATGGTCTTTATAAATGTCTAAAATGGTTTACATCCTTTAAAAATTAGATAATTTATCTTCCACATAATAATAATTTTTTATAAAATTTTTATATTTAAAAAAATATTGTATTAATTTTTTTTTTAAATTAAAATTTGTATAATTTACTTCACTTCAACTTTTTGAAAAATTACTTTTCAAGGATACCATAACTTTTTATTTTACACCAAAGATAAAAGAGTTTTCTAAAAACATTTATATGTTTTCACCATTATTTTTATCTTTATCTCCAAATTTTTTATTTAGTTGAAAATTATTTTTGATGAATCACCTTATAAATGTCATTATTAAATAATCTATTGGGGTGATTAAATTTTTCATACCCACCATTTACATGCTTAAGTAAAATTTAGATGTTACAATCTAGAAATGTTGGGAAACCCATTTTTATTTGTTTGTGTTCTTTATGAAATGATGATGATTTAATCTATATGGAACAAATATATATATATGATAATAGTTGGTTTACTATATATCGCTTTAATTAATAGTTTTATGTTTAAGTCTCATTAGCTCCAAATCATACACAAGAGGTTTTATCCCACGTCGAAGGGTGTACATGAGGTTTTATCTGAAAAACAAGGGTTATACTAGAGGATTTATACCAAGCCTAGGGGGTAAACTAGAGGATTAATCCCAAGGAAAATTGGTATAAAATAGGTTATATCTTATGAAAAATGGGACCAAAGTGTTTTTTATCCAAATATAAATGGTTACATAAGATGATTTATCCCAATCTTAAGGGGTGTATGAGAGGTTTTATCCCATGACCAAGGGTACAATGAAAGACCATCTCAAGCCCAATATGGAACATGGGTGGTTAACCCAAACTTACTATCTGATTAATGAGTTGGTGTTTATCCTTATAATAGTGTTTATATGGTTATTTTTATGCAATAATACTAATTTATAATCTTGTGGATATAATTATACTCCTTGACATATGTTTAGTGTATTAGGATTATGTAAATATTTTATATAGTATATGTTTGTTCATTTATGATTACATATTCTCCAATCATGAATATAGAAAAATGATTATTATACCATGTTTTTAAAATGATATATCACCCTTACCCATGTTATATTATATTCTTATGATCTAACCCTTGACAAAATGTTTATATTCTTTACCTTTCTAAGCATTTCATATCACCCATTTCTGATGTTTTCCCTTTCTAAAGGTTATGAAGAAAAGTATAACATGTCGAAATTATAGAAGTGATTATAAAACATTTAGATTATATATAAATGTTCATATTTCTTTCCAAATAATTTTAATATGTAACTATTCATCAAATACCGTAATCCTTCCATTATTGGGATTGCGATATTATTTTTTGGGATTGGATTTTTATCTTATGAAAATGATATAAACGAAATATGTGTTTATAGTGGGTTTCTGTAGTTACTATCAGAGAAATATTTAATTAGTTTTGAGTATTGGTGTATTTACTTTTGGGAAAAAGATAAAATAAAATTTGGGAAATAGGATCATCAAATTGAAGCTATGAATGATATGTCCCTAATAACTTCAAAAGAAGAATATTTAAAATAAGTAGTTTCCCAGTATTATTAAGGATATGTGAGGTGGATATCATAGTGAAATATATATAAGGAGTTTCTTATAGATCCCTATGCTTCTTCCTTTAAATAAAAACTATCAAAATTATGAGGATGAAATTTATTTCGAGCGGGGAGGGGGGGGGGGGGGGAGAATGTAACATGTTGAGATATTGGAATATATTTTCTTTGTTAATTAATTTTATATTCAATAGCTTACTCCAAATTCGTCATTGAAATTAAATGATATGAAAAAAGTTTTTTATTATTAAAAATTAATAATAATAAAAAAAAAATATTGAAATCAATTATAAATTCATATAAAATAATTTTAAGAACACATAATTTTTTAAATGAGAAAATTCCAATAAATGAATTTTTTATTTATATATTGTATTTTCAACTAAAAACCAAATTAATAAATTTTATAATATTACATTTTTAAAATTAATTAATTATTTTTATTTTAAATATAAAAATATTACTCAAATTATTTTTTGTAATTTTTCTAAATAACTGATTTTTAACCGAATGGTGAACATTACAGTTTCTTCCACAATTGTCAATTTTATGACATTATCAATATATGGGAAATAAATATAGTTTTATAAAAAATTTATTTATTTATTTTTTATTTATGGATTAAAAATATGTATTTTAAAATATGAATTTTAATTTATAAAACCCATGTTCAACATTTTAAAAAATAAGTAATATTTTATTCTAATTTAAAATCTATTTTAATACTTTTTTAATAAAAATATTTTGATGGTAAAATTATGTTTTTTCTGATTTTGAAGACAAAAATCTCTTATTTTTTATAATAAACCAATATTTATCATGAATTCCAATTTAATTGAGAAATTAATACTACAAATAATTTTTAAGCCTGTAAAAAAACATTTTCTAATAACAGTTCTTATGTGTCATGTATGATAATATTAAATTTAACTTTTAAATCCTTTATATTTTTTATAAAATGTTTTTTATATTATAAATAAAAATATTCATATAATTGAATAAGGAAAATTTTATTTTTTGTCATAACATTAAGATACTACGGTAAATATTAGTTATTATGGGAAAAATTATTTTTCAAAGAATAATAATTTTTTATAAATATTATTTTTTAAAATTTAATATATTTATTTTAAAATAATATGATAATATTTTTTTTAATATATAAAAATTAATTAAGATTCATCAAATTTGAAATCAATATCAAATAAGATTAAGGACACTTAATGATTAAAATAATTTTTTCTACAAAAATAGAACTTCAACATAATAGTTCGTCTAATTTTAATCTTAGTATTATCATAATTAAAAATTAAATTAGTTAAAATTAAATGAAAGTTAATATTTAGTGAGTTAATTGTTTTTAGATGGTTAAATTAATTTCTTTTTTAATAAAATAATTACTATCATTAATTTTAAAATAAGACTAATAAGGGTAAAAATGGGTTAATGAAGTATCTCAAATTTTTAATAATTAAAAGGTCACATACATCTTCTAGAAAGAATTATTAGGTAATATATTAATAACCATATATCTCACCTACTATTTATCCATCTAAATCTCATAACTCACATAACACTCATGTCATTAATTATTTACCTGTTACATAACTTCAGTTTCCATGAAAACCCCATCTTTTCATTTTTAAAATGAACTCACTCCCCCTATTATCTCATCCCTATCTGCCTAAATGGAATTTATCTTGAATTTACCTTCCCCATCCCTATATAAATCCCTCATATGGAGTTAATAAGTATCTAATTATTCGCCAATGGATTTAAAAATATAATTATTAAGGTAAGGGTTCTCCTCATTCTCCTTTTGAATGAATTACTCTTCTTTGTGATAATCACTTTCAATTTCTATATGATTATACTTACATTTGTTTATAATAAATAATTTATTTTCCAAATTATATTCCATTTATTACATATGAACATTTGGTATCATTAAACCCTTTTCATTATCCCTTTTGTATAGTCATCAAACTGCCAAAATTACTCCTTGATACTCCCCACCCATTTTTCAATTCAAGAATTTCCTTTATTATAAGAATTTTGATTTCAATATGATTATTATTACATATGTTCATAATTAATAAATTACTAACCAAATGATGAATTATTTATAAGATATTATACTTCTATATCATTAAACCAATTTCATAATACCTTTTGTATAGATGTCATGCTACTGAAATCACCCATTGATTTCCTCCATCCTATTTTTAATTCAAGAACTTACTATTTCATTATCCCTTTGTATTAATTATGATTATGATTACATGTTTTCATAATAAATAACTTAATAACCAAATTATTCCATATTTTTGATAGAATAACCTTATTTCTCATTAAACCCATTTCATATTTCCTTTTGTATAGCTGTTATAATACTTAAATAACTCATTGATTCACTCTATCATCTTTTCAATTCATGCACTTACTTTATTATAATAATTTTTATTTCTATGTGATTTGAATTTAAAATATCTATAATAATTTCTTCACTAGATAGTTTATTTCATATAAATTAGATATTAACATTATCATTCACTAAACCCATTCCATAATCCTTTTTATACCCATCTTACTATTGAAATCATTCCTTGATTTTCCATCTTCATGATTTGAATACCAAATTTAAATGTAATTAAAGGTAATCTATATAAAAGAAGTAAAAAATTTAATGGATATTAAAAAGGTTATTAAATAGCTGATTAATATATTTATGTTTGTTATATAGGATCATAGAGTTCATTTAATTAAGTGGGGAAAAAGGTAAGGGTTTCCATATCAATCGCCCTTAATTGAGGATTGCTTTTATATATTGAACCCTTATTTATTTTTATAGTGTGAATAATACCCACTTGTATTATAATATCGTAAATTATTGTTGAAATTGGAAGCTTTTCTTCTATTCATGCTCTTCCTTCCTATTATCTATGTCTGATATCTTCCATAAAAAATAATGGTTTCATAAATCATTTTGATTATTTAGTTATAATGTTTCCCTCTAAATTTTTTCTTGAATTTCATATTATAATCCCAATTTATACCTTAAGAGATCAATTTATATTCAAATATTCATTATTTATGAGTTATCTCCCTTCTTTAAAATTTAACTATGTTAAGAATAATTCCCAGCCTCTTTAAAAAGGGTTTCCCCTACTTATTAATATTTTCCTTTCCCTCCATTGTTATCATTTATTCTGAAAGTACAACTATGTGTTTTCTCATGTAACCTTCATATTTCCATTATCCCATTTTAAAAATTAATTTTTGGTTACTCAGTTTTAACTATGTGTTTTCAAAAAATGTATTTCAAAATGTTCAAAAGGTTTTCCGGCCTCTAAAATTTAAATATTTTATCTTCCACTCCACATTAATTTTTGAAAACTTTTACATCTTTTTTAAACTATGTTATTGATGATTATATTTAAAATTAATTTTTTTCAAAGTTATTTCACTTAATTTTTTTGAAAATTAGTTTTCTATGTTACCATAACATCTTCGATTATTCCTAAGATAATAAAATATTATAAAACCTCTTTTATGATTTTACCATAATTTTACCCTTTATATAAAAGGTTATATTTATTTGTATTTTTTATGAATCACATTCTAAATATTATTTTGAAATACACTATTATGGTGAATGAATTTTGGGTACCAACCACTTACATGATTGATGTCAATTTCAGTGATATCATATAGAAATTTTGTGAGACCCATTTTTATTTCCATGGTTTCTTTAATAAATAATGATGATTTATTTTATATGGAGAATATATATACAAATCACGAGGGGTGGGGTCATATATCATGCTCCTATGAATTGGTTTATATTTATATATCATGAGATCAAGAGGGTATATTTTAGATTTTATCATAAGAAAAATGATACACAAGAGGTTTTATCCCAATCCAAAAGGTATAAAAGAGGTTCTACCCCAATATAATAGGTATACATGAGGGTTTATCCCCAGACCAATGGGTACAAAAGATGATTTATCCCAATTAAAAGGGGAACACAAGAGGTTTCATCATAATAAAAAGGGTAAATGGGCTATTTATCCATTCTCTAGGGGCATATAGGTTTATTTATCCCAATACTAAGGGGAACATGAGAGGTTTTATCCCAATCCAACAAGTACATGGGAGTATCATCCCAAGCACATGAATGTTCACAAGTGGTTGTGATAAAAATAATTTGTAATTAATATCATGGTGGTTATCCTTTACATATGGTTTCTATTACTACTATTATGTTATAATCTTGTGAATATAATTATTCTCCTTAACTCATGTTAAATTTATCATGATTACATAAAAAGTTTCCATGGTATTTTTTTGTTTGTTTGGGATTGCATGTTTTTTATCATGACTTATGGAAAAAAATTTGGGTTCAAAGTTCATTTTTAATAACAAATTTCACCCCTACCCATGTTTTCTTATATTATTATGATTTAACCTTTCAATGACATGTTAATATATTTTCCCTTACTAAGAGTTGGAGATCACCCATTTCTAATTTTCATTACTTTCCCCAAGTTATGAAGATAAAATTAACTTGTGGAAATTTTAGAAGGGTGTCCAGTATGTTTTTATTATGGAAGAATGTTCAAAATTTTTGTAAAATAAGTTTCCAATGTAACCAATCCTCAAAGACACTAAGCCTCATATTCTTGGTATTATGATAATATTATGTAGGATGTAATTTATATATTATAGAAATGATATAAAATAAATATTTATCTAGATTGGGTTATTATATCAATTATAAAATGATATATAGAAAATATAATTAAAAAAGAATACTAAATAAAGTAATGAATGATACATGAATTACTTCCAAGGATTATCATAATTATTTAAATTCAAAATTTTAAGATGATAAATCATTTCAATAATAAAATATGTGTCTTCTGGAATAGATGAAAGTGGTATAATCATTATTCTCTCTCAATTATGAATTTCGAATTTACTATTTTGATGATCTTAATGACTGTTGTTTCATGATTAATTTTTTATACCCTAATAAAATATTAAATAAATATTATAAAATCATAGGATTATATTATTATTTAAAAATATTTTTTTGCAACAAATTGACTTTAGAATAAGAGTTTTAATTTGACATTATTGAAACTGCCTATTCTTTAAATGATAACAGAATTTATGATTTATTAGGACAAGTTGATTATTTCAAATTAACTACCAGTATATTTATTTTATTGAAACGATTATCCAATAAAATACATACTAATGTTAATGTAAATAGAGGAAAACTTGGAATTGGAAGCAATGATGAAAAACCAAATCTTTATAGGAATTATTTTGGGCATGGTTTGAAAAGTAGATGTATATTATACCTTATATTCACTGTGGAATTTCTAGACATTATGATAACTATTTGTACATTAAAATTCTTTAATTTTTCATGGTTATGTACACATATAGTTAAAAATATACATTTTATGTCACCATATAAATTTATACTAAAGTTAAATAATTTTTTACATAAATATTTTATTGCTAACACTATTGAATCAAAATGAATATGGGTGAAAAAATGTATACTTTTTTGATATTTTGTTACAATTATACTCAATAACTACAATGTTAAATGTTATAAGGATGGTGACAGCTCATGTATATGAATGAAGAGATCCTATATTTCTATTACTTATTAAAATTATGAAATTCATAAAGATAATGTAAAAATAAAGGATCATTGAAGTACCATGTGATGGAGTCCGTTCGACTTTTTCTTACAGATTTTCATGGAATATTTATTTTACTTATATTAAAGATACATAAAAAACTTAATGTAAACCAAATATTTTATATTGGTGGAGATAATTTCATAACTATTTTATTTTATTAACTTTTCTAATATATATTATTGTTTTATTATTTATATCTTGATATATGTTTCATTTTTTTGACCCGATATCATCATGTGATATATATCTTTAATGTATTTTTCATTTGGCCAGTGCATTCACACTGTTGTTTTACATCTTGAAGTGTAAACATGAATGATTTTATCAACATATTTATAGCATTCATACACCTTATAATTCCATTAAATGGATTTTTAGCATGAAATAATTTGTAATTTGTTTTAACAAGAATGGGTTTATGTTCTTATCATTTAGATAAATCATATGTGCTATTATATTTTTATTATTTTATGTGATGAAATGAAAATTTGGTGTATTATTTTATATTCTTTGTCATAAATCATGTTTTTTTCTCCATATTTATTTTAAATGGCATGTTATGAGAGAGTTATACTCAATTTATTAAATATTTTTAACTTTTTTCATATATCCTTATAGTTATTTACTCTTATATAGGATGAGTTCACTTTTTCTAATCTTTACCTATCATACTCTAATTAAATAGGAGGAAACTTATTTCATTGTTCTACCATTTCTTGAACTAAAGATTATATTAAGGGTAATATTTACCTATTTTTAAATTTTTTTCATTCATCTAATAGTTGTTATATATTTTGAATATTTATTACTTAAGGACGAGTTAATATTTTAAATTTTTTTTAAAATTAGTTGAGTATGAATGTTTATATCATGTTTTTTATTTTAAAGCATGTTATTTATTATGAAATTAGTTTTCTCACTACTTATGCATGTTTTGTATAATACTTATTCATTATAAATGTATCATGAAAGATATTTTTATTCAATATTATTTATTAGAAACATGTTTGTTTACTAATTTTTTGTAATAGTTGTTATCTAAAGGGGAAGAATACTATTTCTTTTAATGAATGCTTATTCAGGACTATTTAAAGAAAACATTCCATGTTTTCTGTTATTTTTTAATTAATATATGGGGTAAAATTTGTTCACATACCCCTGGTCTATATATTTTATTCCTTTAAAGAGATATGTGTTTCTTATGGTATTTTTTATGTTCTGTCATAGATTTTTAACCCTTTCAGAAACTGGAAGATTATTTTTGATGTGTTTGGGTTTTTTATTTGTCAAAAGGGGAGAATAATAGAACCTTATTATTTTGTTTATGTTTTTATAATTACTTTATCCCTCACATTTCATTATACTTATTCTCATTCTTTATTATTCAATTTTATTATATACTTTGTTTTATTATCTTATAATATTTTTTATTCACTACTAATACTCATTCCTTATAAAATAAATGAATTATGTTGTTCATTATTAATTTTCTTAATTATTATCAATCTATGATATATTGATTATTATGTTAAATATTTTTTATTAATTATTGTAATCATTATTCTATATTAATCTCATTTTAAGATAATGAAATGTCACATAGAGTAAGTTATTTTGAACAGAGAAGTAATATAGAATATAGAAATAATATTATTTTCGATGTCTTGAAATTCAACTATGTCTATGACTTTTTTTTAAATTGAAATTATAATTGTTTCTTATGCATAAATCTTTTAGTTTTATGTATTGGTAAAATTAGAGGGCTTCACTAAGTGTATGAATTTTATAAAATATATACACTGAAAATAAGGGACTTTCATATATCATAGATGTTTGAAAAATTATTAAAGAGCTAAACCTTATAAATTTTAATGGATTTTGTAATTTACTTATATATATATATCATATTTTATAAAAGGTTGTAACTTTTATATATTCTTTAGGAAGTAAAATTTTATTTTACATATGGATTTTTTAAAAAGTTACTTTTAAAAATTATATATAATGTGAAGTTTATGTTTACATATCGATCAGAGTTTAAGAATATCATGATATTTCACTAAGTAAGAGACTCTTACATATAGAAGTATTTATTTATACACATTATAGTGAACATATCTGATGATAAGGAATTTATATTTTAGTGTTTAAAATGATATGTATGATTTGAGAATTAATTTTATATATGTTTCCTTTATCTTTTGAGATAATGAGTTTTCCATCCCAAGGATGAAATTCCATACCGTTATGAGACTGTAGTTGATTTCAAAGTTTTTTTTAATATTGAGATACTCACACCATGAATAATAAATCACACCATGATCATGGGAACCTGTCTGAGAATAAATAAAGAGTCACTCTATTAATAACTTTGTCATGAATATGTTGACCTCGATAGATACAATGATTAAATAATTACAAATTTATCATATTACTTTCAAGTATTATCTTCTTGCTACATGGAATATTATTTATAAATGATATTCTATATTAAATTCAAATATTTATGATTTTGAAAGATGTAACACCATGAGATTATAAAAGAGGAAAGTTGTTTTCAAAAGTTTATATGTAATAGAACAAAAAATTTATATGATAATGTAACACCCCAAGATTTATGATATATTTATTTTTAAATAAATTATGTCTCTCTAATATCTTGTAGAACACACAACCCTGAGTCTAAATGAATTGTATTATAGTATAGTGTTATAACCTAGACATTAAATTGGAGGGTATGAACAATAATAAATAAATTATTAAAATTATATGGTTTAAAAATGTAAAAAAAAATCACTGGTTACCTATTTATTAAAAATAAAATTAGAATAATTTGAAATCATAAGAAATGTTATCATAAAAACTGTTTTTTCTAACATATTTTTTAGTCACACATTGCACACATAATTTAAAAATTTCTTTTTACCAATTTTAGTACATTTATTTGATTAAATTAAATCCATTTTTGAATTCATCATATAATTCTTATATTTGTTTTTTAATTTATGGTATTTTTCTATGATGTTTCATTTTTCAATGAATAGTGATAATACTGGTTTTTATTGAAAAAATGATTCAGTTTAATTAAATTATAATGTTAATTTATATTTTAAATTAGTTTTAAAGTAAAATTATTGAATTTATATAAAAATTCAACTATTTATGTCATTTAACTCAATTTCATATTGAATTTAGATATTAAAACATTATATACTTAATGGAATTTTCTCATTGAAAACCCACTTTTTCATCATGTCTTCATGTACAATTTTAAATTGGATTTTTCAACTTTAGTGAATCGAATCTTGAAAATTTATTCTATATTTTGAATCATAAAAATTTATATTATTTAATATGTTCATATTAATTTTTTACCATTATAAATATTAAAAGTAGTAAAAATTAATTATCATAGTTAAGGTAAAAACTTATTTATCGTGGGGATAAACTAAAGAGATAGGTGTTTAAATGACATTAAAACTTGTAAAAAACCGATTTTATAGCTATATTTCAACCTTATCACATATAAATGTTAATAATTACCCATTTTTAGTCTTCTTTCATGATCAAAACAAGAGTTTAATTGAATCTTTTCAAATATTTCATGTGTGTCCTCTCCCCAACATATAAAAGATAACTCTATAACTTATCTTATCCACACTAATAAAGATATATATACCAACAAAACCCTACCAAAATATTTCCCCAACATCCTTATCCAAATTCTAGAGCTTCTAACAGGGTCCTTAAGAGAAGATCCAAATAAAGTTTCTCTAAGAGAAGGTAATTGTCTTAACAAAGATCTTTCATTTTGTTTATTCTTTATCCACCTTCTATTATGTATTAAAACTTAAAATATAATAACAAAAGTATATAAAACATGATTATATTTTATTATTTTGATGGAATAATATTTATCCATCCCCTTCTCCAGGAAATCAGATACAGAATCGTCGATCATGTCTACGACGAACTACCACCTCACGAACCGATGTAACACGTTTTCCATTAACACATCTCACAATTTTTTGTAATGATATATTTAATGTTTATATATATATATATATATATATAATATTTATGGTATTATTATACTCATGTAATTTTAATATCACATAGACCTTCTTACATTCAATTCTCTTTAAAATACGACAACATCACTCGTGTGTACGGTGGACTACCACAACCCAAAGCGATGTGAATCATTTTTTACGTACAATTTAAATGGAATGTAATAATGATAAATTTATTGAATATATTTGATATATATAACATTATATTTATTCTAGAAAATTATAATATCACCCACTTACTCATTCACCCATATTGGAAATAATAACGTCGTTCATTTGTATGTACGATCTACCGTCTCTACAAAGTGATGTGATCCATTCTCCATGTTAAAATTTCAATAACGATTCTAAAAAAGTAACTAATGATAAAAATTATATTTATAAAATTAAAATCATTATGTATATGATTTAACTATATAATATTTTTACTAATCACAACTTTCATGACAAAAAATGCAAGAGAAAACCAGAAAATTAATAATCAAAATAATGAGAATAATGAAATATTATTAAAAATGAGTACAAATTTTATACAATAAGATAATATATGTTATTATAAATATTAATACATTTCTTTTATGAATTTATATCTTACTTCCATTATACTAGTGTTTAAATCATTTTCAACCAAAATGATGTGTGAGATAAGGGACTCCATCTCAATTTCTCTTCCTTGAGGCATATTGTAATGTTATAGAAGTAAATTTTTTATATGGTGAATATAATGAAACTTTTTTTCATGTAATTTTAAGAAAGATTCATATATAATGTAATTATATGTTTTAATTTGAGTTATTTCAACTAAAGGTATTTTAATTTAAAATTACAATGTGGTAAATAATTTCATAACTCAATTTATTTTTATTGGGTTATATTACTTATTCGTTGTCTTTAAAATTTTAAGATTATGTGTGTAAAGAATCTTTACTATATAATGTCTTATTTGCAATATTTTATATGGATTTACATTTAATACACATAAATTATTTATTTAATAATTCTCATATCAACGTTATAAACCTTATAAGGGTTTATTTCACAATCTTATTTTAATCAGGATCGTTTATAATTGAATTTAAATTGATGGAAATTATTTGATCATTATCTGATAAACCAAATTCATTTTTTATCCTTTGGTTATTCATGATGTTTCAAGTAACACTATCATATTCCTCCCTATGATACTTCAAATAAATTAAAAAATGTTTTTAATAAAATAATACATCCTTTCTCTCTTTAATCAAAAATTTATTTTCTTCAAAAAATATGTTTTCGATTTTTTTAAAATGTTTATCACATTCTAAAACTGATTTATTAAATATATTTTTTCCCATTTTTAAAATTTTAATTTTTTTAAGGAATATTCATGTCATTTTCCAAAAAAAAAACTATTTGTATATTACCAAAAATGTAAAAATAATCATTGTTTTAAGGTGTATGACATGTAATGAATTACTAATCGTTATAACCATTCAATGTTTTAAAGATTCCTTTATATGTTACAAAATATATTTTTATAATATGTTTTAAAATTTTAGTTAAAAAATATTTTCTATGTGAAAATATTATTTTCTTTCTGTTTTTAATGAAAATGTTATTATATTCCTATTAAATAATGACATCAATCCTTTATTGTTCTTATAATCCCCTGGTTAAATGTTTTACTCATACCATCCATATTATTTCTGTAGAAGATTTATTATTAGTTTGACAACAGAAAGATTTGACATTCTCTTTCTTAATTAACTTATGTAATCATTAATTTTCCTTTGAAATATTTACTTTCTTGTCACCACTAGACATTATATTTTCTCTAAATATCTTTATTCTTAATCATGGATATATTTATTATTTAAAAATATATATCATTTATAAATATGGTATTTTACTTTGAAAGTGAGATGATTGATTGGTGAATCAATTGTAAATATTAATTCCTTGTTTGGTATAGAAATTTAAAAATAAGGAATATTATTTATAAATTAAATATATTATTTGATATATGAGAAATTACTTTTATATTAAGATATATATGGGGCTCGGTAATAAACAATCCCTTAAAGCCTCAGTATTATCATGAGATGAATTATTTGGATAAACTCAGTTAAATTGGTGTCTAATGTATACCTACCTATCAATTTTTAAAGTGTATTATGAAAGGTCTTGATAGTAGAGATATCATGAAGCTAGAGATCATGATGTTCATTAATTAAACATTTCCTTCATTGAAAATTCTATTATTATTATCCTTTAAAATTTTCAATGATATTATTTGTAGATGCATTTCATTATCATTTTATTTATTAAATAGAATGTGTTTTAAGTTATTTACATTTCCATATTTATTATGACTTATATTATAATGATAATAAAGTTTTTTATTAAATGGAATGTGTGTTCATATGTTTACCTTTACATATTCATTATTCCTTATCGATCATACTTTGTTTAATCATGGTTTCTTCCATTGTATATAAACCTTACTAATAATATGACGTCACCCTAATTTTTTTCCATTCCCAATAATCAAATTAGGGTATTATGAATGATATCCAAGGATGTGAAAGAGGGAATGAAAATATTCAAAAAAATATGTTTTTAATTTATGTATTAAAATATAATACATGAGTCATGTATGTGTCTAGTTTACCCATAATACTAAAATATTTAGTCCTTCCGAATGATATTCCTTGTATCTTATACCAATGTAATAATGTGGACACCATATTCAATATACTAGGTCGG
The DNA here is from genome assembly GCA_963277665.1 of Viscum album. Classification (NCBI taxonomy): domain Eukaryota; kingdom Viridiplantae; phylum Streptophyta; class Magnoliopsida; order Santalales; family Viscaceae; genus Viscum; species Viscum album. The sequence goes on along the minus strand of OY728148.1, from coordinate 1,342,998,734 downwards.
GATCATTATAGTTGGTATCATAGAAATTTTAATAGAAACTTTGGGAAATATATTTAGGGAAATAATATATTAGTGAACATAACCATATAATAGAATTTTATGGTAAATATAAAAGAACATACTAACATATTTGTAAGGTATAGATTATATGGGTTTTCATAAAAATACATACCTATATGGATACTATAAATGGATGTGATTCTGGAAAAGATATACCTAGGTGAAATAAGTCTAAAATAATAATTTTATGCTTTACTAGAGCATTACCTTGTATATGACAATGGTCCTTACTATAAACCTGGTTTGACCCTCATAGTGGATATGCTTTGGATAATTGAAATTTTATTTACAAACCATTATAAATTATTTGAATAGATGATGAAAATGAATGACCTAAGTTAAAAATAAGGTATCTTAGATTGAGAAAAATATCTCATGATTCATACATCATTTAAATAATTATATAGTTTTTCTACTATGATTATTGTTTCTCATACTATGTTTTTTGGTTTTATTTATTGGATAAAACCTGAAGGAATGGTTTTAACATTGAACCTGAAGGAAAATATAGTAACCATGATAAACCATATGGGATGATGAAATGATTGAAATATATTGTAATTATTTCTAATCATTTGTACCAAAATATTATTAACAACCTATACCTAAACCAAATCATAGAATTACTAAAGAGTAGGATGATGGAGTTCACTAATAGCTTGAGTGGTAGAGAACATAGAGGAAAAAAGGGTCTATTTCATTCATATTAAGAACATGGAAAGATAAAACCTGGAAGAAGGCCCAAAGGAATGAGAAAATGTTTTATATGTGGAAAATAATGTCCTAAAGTAATTAATTTCCAATGAAAAATGAAGAGTATGATGGAAAGAAATAAAATTCATAATATGCATCAATTTATAGTTCATGCCTTAAATGTGGTAAACTTGGTAATTATCCAAGTCAATTACCTCTTCAAATGGTTAACCACTATACCAAGAAATGAACTATGTTGAAATAAAACATATGAATTATTTATGTATTGGGATTAAATAATTAAATGATAGAAGTATGTTTACTAATGTTATTTAAGTTATATAAATCTTAAAACATATAAGAATTGTATTAAATTAAATAATATTATATGTATTTATTAACTTAAGAGTTATGGATACCATCATGTGTTAATATGTTTAAGATTATCAAAAGTTAAACTTTATAAACACCACGTTTAAAAAATTTTGTGGAAGGAATATACCATGATTAATGAAATTTTTAGAAAACATTTATAGGAATATAACCTATTGGTTTAATATATAAAAGATTTTTTTGAGGAATGATTCTTTTATTTTATTCACTTGAGATTTAATGTATTGGAAATCTTTTTGATTTTTCTTAAATTTTATGTTGTAGTAATTATAGGCCACAAAAATTTGGGAATCGTATGTGAATCATATTAATATTGTTTTAGAAAAAGAACAAATTTCATGCTGCAACGACATAGTTTTTTTACTTCGGGTATGGATCCTTTTAATTTATTCTTTAATATTCTGTAATTGTTTTTGAATTAGACCCTAATGTCATACCACAGTTCAGTTGGGTAGATTTAGAAAAGAAGGGGTCTTCGGGATGTAGGTTGGATGCAAGCTAACTATATGCCTTGTAATCGGAGTACACGATGTGTAATGGTATACCCAGAACCTTCACATCATGTAAAGGGTTTTTAAGGAAGGAATACCCTAGTCATTACATTATGTAAAAATCATTTACACGTTGTGTAAATTCCCAACTTCATTTTTTAAAATAAGAGGAAGGGTCTCTATTTCTTACAATGTCCTCACCACCTCCCTTATTCTCATGTAGGAGCCCATTTTTTATCATAAAATTGGACTTTAGTTTTTTTTCATGATATAAACTTCGATTATAGATATTTCTATGTTGTTAGATGAATGTCGGTATGATATATCTTCATCTTGTGCCATTCTTTGTTCCTCTTATCCTCGACGAAATTACTATGGTGCAGGCTTATATGCCCTATTTTAGGGCTTTTATCTGTTCTTCTATTTTCTTTAGATCTCAGACAAACTAAGGGAATATATTTAATTAGGAGAGTGATAAAAGATGACAATAGTTTGTATATGAATTTTCCATAAAAGTATCATCATTTTATAAACCTTTATCATTATGCGCATGCCAATTTCATCAGGCGTTTCCAATTAAATTGGTATTCTATTATTTTAATAAATGTGTTCATGTTATAGAGCCTGTCATATGTATGATAGTACCATCATTAGAGGTTGTAACCTCAATAATGTCCATCCAATGTAAGGTGCTTCCTTCCTTATTCTTTTAGTGGCTTTTTGATGACTATTTGGACCACTATTTGGGTGTGTTTTGACTTGGAATAATTAAGGTAAGTGTTTTAGTTAAATAAATGAATTTATTAATGGATAATACTTGTATAATATCACTTGAAACTTCTATGTTAGGTGTAATAATTAATTAATAAACCTTTATTATGTTAAATGGAATGCATATTTTTAGATATTGCTTGACCTAGTTTATTATAATTGGTATGATAATTCATTTCATGTACTTATCATTCCTTTTCATGCTTAAGAACGTAAAGGAATAAACCTAATAATTGAATATGAAATGAAATTAAAAAATGGTGACATGTCTAATCTAGAATTGTCATTTAGTATGAAAGAAAATGGATTGAACCTTTTAAATTATTAGATGAAATGAGTATTACATGGAATAAATTAAATAATGAATTATGCATAAGGTACCTATTTCATTTGAAATTTTTTATCTTCATCAGAGTGGAAGGACTTGAGATATGACTTGGATTTCCAAGAAAATTCTTTGAGCACTCAAAGGACAACATTAATAGTTGAGGAGCCAATTTCCAAGTGGGATACCCACCGTTGAACATGGTCCCTTTCTACTAGTGGATGAATAAGATGACTATGTAGGATCCCTTCACTATATTCCATATTTTAGGATTCCTTGGATACAATCCTTGGATATAGATTAATATCCTCATACATGTGGCACCATGGATACACCCTATTGGTCTCATTCATTCTTAGACTGTTTTACCTTAGACCATATCCTTATACTCGGTTATAACTATTTACAATGGAATGCCTTGGGTAATGTCCCTTAGATTACACTCAGACACTTATAGTCTGGCATTAGGTTATCACTGAGTTGGACCAACCCCTGAGGTTAAGGATTCCTTAGTTATTACCTTGGATTCACTTATTATTATCAGCATTACAGGATTCCTTGTTATACCTTGGATCCTTTATTATTATTAATATCATGAGACCTTGTTAGTTTTGTAATAAATCATGTGACTTATTTATATAAAATGAACTCAAATGAATTAATTAAATGATTACATGTTAAGAGACATTTATAGCTGAGGCTTAAGTAGGTATTTGGGTATTTACGTTATCATATTGTCTTTACATTCATATATACCTACACATTGTCATTTTTTACTAACAAACTAAATTGTATAGACATCATTGGTGGTGGCCTACTGAGATTTATCTCACACACTATTTGGGTCACCGATGGTACCCTAGAAAATTATTTGTATGTAGGTGTTGATAAGGGGAATAATCCTGCCTTGGACACATGATTCTGATTACTTGATTTAGGATGAAGTTTAGTAGGAGATTTCTGGGAATGATCTTAGGATTCTTTGATAGTTTTTGGATTCATTTATATTATCTTTTATAACATGTATTTTCTTATACCATGTAAACCTAATTTCTAGTTTTCTAGAGACATGACATACATTATCATTATTTTTTATATGATTCAGTTCTTATTTATTATTTTTATTTAATGCTTGTATTTTTATATTTACTTATGCTTCCAGTTTTACCTACTTATATTACTTTCTCTATTTACCAATTATTTTATATATGAAATTATCCACTCTGACATGAGGGCACAGACTCCCCAAAAATTCACCTTTGGCCCTCACTGCCAGTTAGCAGCCTTTTTCATATGCGGAGGCATACCTGAGGCCATGTTGTCCACTAGAATGTGGAACCTTTGAGTATAAACCAGGTCGGCATGCCATAAAGATGTATCAGAGGTTTATTTTCTTACTCTACTATAATGAGAAAATATAAAGGAGATTAGGAACAAATTTTAACTTGGTTATAATTCATTCTTGGGAGTATCTAACCAATGTTTTGGGTAAATATCATGTTTTTTGAGATGGATTTTTTTATATTTTTCACTTATTATAGTTGATATACTTTCACCATTGGGAGACAGACATGATATGTTATTATTATTATTATTATTATTGAGGAATAAATCTTATTCCTAGATCCATGAGATAAAGTAAATGAAGCATAATAAATGCATCATTACAAGCACCTATAATTCACATGCCAGACATATGCCATGCTATATAGGTTCATTTAATTTCTTTCATTTCTTGTGTTTCCTTTTTTTGTTGAGTGATCAATGGTTATTATATTTATTCATGTGATTCTAACTTCTTCTACATGGTAGAGGATTGGTTATTAAAGAGTCATCATCTATATAAATAGTTTTCCCTCTACAGTTTGATGGTGGAATATTACATAGCTAGTTTCTACCCTTGTCATCTATATACCTCTGGTTACATGATCTGGTCATTTATGAGATTGATTTATTTCTAGTTTCAATTCATGAGGTGTATGGGACCTCATAGATTAGAATGGGCCATTTAACATATCAATCCATCATATATAACCATTACATTCTAAGACCATTTATATATGGGTTTAAATTGAAATTAAATGGCTGTATATTTTAGTGATAACATGTATGTACCCTTATTCACTAGTATTTGAGTTAAAATTTAATCTAACCTTGATATATTTTATAATAAAATGAAAAATGTAAATTAAAAGCCTAACTTATAAAAATAAATTGGATTCTAGTAAATGAAGTGGAACGGTATAGTTCACCCTTCACCTATTGAAACCTCTATAAATTAAACTTAAATACCTATGAATACCTTAGTCTTATAAGTGGATATTCTGAGTAGTACATTGGGTAGTGAGACCTTATTCTTATGTTATGATTCCTATAGTGCTTCAATCTATCAAAAATTTTATTATAAGGAATGTTCATAGAATTTATAGATCTATTCCACCATGATGTCCTCATTTCATACACCAGGAGGGTGGTGACAACCATGATCTAGAGTTAGTGGGACCAAATCCAAAAGTCTTACCACCAAGAGTTCCACTTGACGTACCACATTCTATAACCATACCAGGAACTGATGCTCAGCTTAGAGATAATTCTTTACATCTCATACAATCCCTACTGGGTGTTGTATGAATTGCACCTATGATGGATGATTTGATATGTGAGGTACAGTAGTAGTATCCTCCAATATTCTTAGGGGATGCCAGTCCTTAGGATGTTGAGTATTGTCTAGAGTATAATATATCTATATTCAAGCATCTGGAGATGCATCCATATAGGATGGTCAATATTTCCACCTATATGCATTGAGATTTGAATAGGCGCTGGTGGGTGTGATTACCTAGTCTGGTCATCATCATGTCATGGTCTAGGATGATTTCCAAACATCCTTTTATGATCACTTATTTCTTAAAATAATAAATGATGACCAATCTAGAGATTTCATGCACCTAGAGAAGGTTAAAATATTCATTATAGATTATTCAGCATGTTTTAATGAGTTACAGTGCTTTTCACCACTACTATTTAGTGATGACCTGTCACATTCTATATGCTTCGATGATGAGATTAAGTATTCCACACATACTCAGTTGGATGTTTTTCACATGCCAACCTTTTATAAGATCATCAATTTGGCTCTTGTCACCAAGTGCAACCTGAGGGAAGTATATAGTACCAGTTATAAAAGTTTAGTGTCGAGGTTGGGAAGTAGTTATTTCATTAGTAGGAAGCATACCCTTAAGGTTTCACATTAGAGTTGTGGAAAACAATGTATCCAAACTGGATGATCTATTATATTCCATAAATGTAGATGGAAGGGGAATCTAAAGTCTTAGTCTGATAGATACCCTCTGGAGTGTTGTACTTGAGGCCATATGGGACATATCTAAATATTATTTAGACCATTCCATTAACATCTATTCGAAGAGGATTTTCACGAACTCCTCCTTCAAGGGATGGATCTATTATACCGCATTAGGTATGGAGTTGGAGTAGCACCAATAGGATAGGCTGAGGAGGAGGTAATGTCCATGGTATCTGGAATTTTGATTATCAATATGAGTAGAGTATACCTGATCAGGGTAGTCCAGGTATAGTATAGGGCCATGAATCAGGTCATTTGCATGCCTTACATATGATACCTAAGGATTAGAGTGCATGAACATTAATAGTATGAGGTACTATTCTAGTATCCTTTACTATTGTATCTTTTTTATTCTATATAGACGATTCACATTCCTTTATCTCTTTATTGATCATTGAAAGGATCAGGTTATAAATTCAGTATTACTATGGTGTGATGACCCTCGATACACCGGTTGGAGTATAGTCAGAGGGAATACTATAATGTAGGGACTGGCCCCTTGAGGTAGTCATTTATCCCTTCTTATGAGACCTTTTTTTCCTCATGATTATGTAATTTGATGTCATTATCATCATGGAATGGTTGGTTTTCTATCACCCCTATATGAACTTCTATTTCCATAGGGTATCATTTACATTACCTGAGGGAAGCCGTTATCTACACAAGGGTGATCTGAATTTCTCATCTAGTAGAGTAGGACCAAAGCATCCTAGTATAGGTGGGGCGGCCACAATAATTTCTAGTCTTTTCATGGAGGAGTAGGGATTATATATGGTATAATTTCCTCTTATATTAGGTCATTTTATGAATTCCTTTATTAATAATTTTGTTGGATTACCTCCCAAGAGATAGGTAGTGTTTATAATCAAGATTATTCGAGGAGAAACTCCAGTCTCTATTCCTCTATACAGGATAATACCTATTCAGCTTCAAGATATTAAAAACCATTTGGAATATCTGGAGTCTAAAGGCTCGATCAGACCTGGTACTTCTTATTTGGGTTCACATGTGCTTCTCTCCAAGGAGGATGTGACCCTCTTTTTATGTATGTATTATCAATGGTTAAACTAGATTATGGTTATGAACTGATATCCACTACCTTGAATAGAGGATCTATTTGACTAGCTATGAGTATTTAAGGTATTCTAAAAGACTTACCTGGGAGCGGGATACCATTATGTATGATTTAGACTATTAAATATAACACATATGACTTTATGAAGTTGGTATAGTTTATATGAGAATCTCATTATGGAATTTGGTCTTAAGATTATGCCTACCATTTTCATAGAATTTATTAATAGGGTTTTCCATCCCTATTAGGATTTTTTTATTATGGTATTTTTGGAAAACATCTTGGTGTATTCTAATACTCATAGTGACCATGATAGATACCTTGAGATGATTTTGAATGCACTAATATATAATCAAATTTATGCTAATCATGCTATGTTCTACTTCTGGATCGACCGAGTTCACTTATTGGGTCATATTATCTTTGAATTTAGAGTATCTATTAACCTATAAAAGGTGAGTGTTGTGGTTTCTACAGAGTATCCCAATAATGTGTTTGATAAACAAAGTTTTTTTTGGGTTGTATGGATATTTCTGACATTTCATATAGGAATTATTGTTCTTGTTTTTACTTATTACTAGTCTTACAAATATATGTGTGATATTCCTATGGTTTGAAACATGTGGAAAAACCTTTCAGGAGCTGTAAGGGAGGCTTACCTCGACCCCAATTATGATTCTACGAGATCCTAGAAGAGGGTATATAATGTTTTATGATGAATCAAGAATCTTTCCAGGAGTGGTGACAATATAGGATGATTGATTTTTTGTATATATATCTCATACATTGAGGCTTCATGAGAGAAACTACACAACACATTCCCTCAAGCTTGTAAAATGTTTTCATTCCTTATGTTGTTGGAGATACTAGATGATGGGTGAGATATTTTTAGTGTATACCGAATAAAAGAGCCTTAAGTATATATTTACAAAACATGGATTGAATCTTAGATAGTTCATATGGGTTGAATACCTTCATTATTTTGACTTTGATCTTTCCTATTATCTTAGAAAAGGAAATACGGTAGTGGGTGCACTGAGTGCGAAAATTCAGGAAAATGTCATACAGGATGCCAATGATGAATGGAAATTAATGGCCCTATTTTCTAAGATGTATTTAGTGTTTCATGAGAGTAAAGATAAATATTCTTTTATAGCCTTTGTAGTTACCTATTTTATCCTTGATAGTGTGAAGAGTATGAAGTTTTTAGATCACTAAGTGTTGTTTCTCTAGGATATTATTTCTGATAAGGACCCATATTTATATTTTTCTGTGGATAGAGATGATATCCTATGTATACATCAAAGTGTCTAGGTTCCTAAAGATATGAGATATGAACTAATAAAAGAGTCCCACAATTCTAAGTCGGTTGTTCTTCTAGGAATCTCCAAGATGAATTGATATATGTGATGCTAGTATTTGTGGCTTAGCATGAAACATCAGATAACAAGATTTATCACTAGGTGTTCCACCTTTCAGTACTTTAAGATGGAGCGCTATCATTTTATAGGCTTGTTATATCGTTTTTAGTCATGGATTGGAAATTTGAAGACATTCCTATAGATTTTGTATTCATCTTACTGAGGTCACTTTATGGTAAAAAAATAGTTTGAGTAGTCATGGATATACTAATGAAAGTACCCCACTTCCTTCCTACCTGTGACACTTTCTCATTTGATGAGATAAGAATAATGCATGTCCACGAGATCATATAGATACATGTGGTTCCTCATAATATCCTTTTATATAGGGACACTCATTTATCATTGAGGTTCTGTAAATGGTTATAGAGAGTTATGGGTACATAGGGGATTCTGAGCACAACCTTTCACCCTCAGACTGATGTCCAGTCATAGATGATTATACTGGTGTTAAGGGACATTTTTTGAAAATGAATATTTGATTTGGGCAATTATTGGGTGTATTATATCCCTCTCATCAAGTTTTACAATAATAATAGATTTTAGGATATGATTTAGATGTCTCTTTATGAGGCCTTTAATGGTAGGATATGTTATTCATATGTATTCTTGGTAGAGGTAGGATAAGAAGTTCTTCTAGGTTCTTATCTCATGTAATAGGCTTAGGAGTAGGATCAGATGATTAGGAACTCTATGTATACTACTCAGTCTAGACAGAAATATTATTACTATTGCAGTCAATAACCTGTAGAGTTCAATGTCAGGGAGCATGTTTTCCCATGGGTATCACCCAGACTTAATGATTCACCCGTAAGGGGCTCTCCCTAGGGTTTCTCTCTCGCTGCCGCGAGCTTCACTGCTGCAGATGGAACAACATTTCTCCTCATGCTCAGTGGGTTTTGTTGGAGGTTATCTACTACAGTGGCATTATGCGGCTTCACGACCTCCTCTTATGGTGATGCACTATGGGATCCTGAGGTTGTTTCTTCAGATATGTGGGTGTAATACCAGATCATCACCGACACACTCTTCAGAGCACTCCTAGTTCAATTATGCAGCTTGTGGTTGCCTGTGGTGAGTTTCTTTTTATTTGAAGGTTGCGCATATGCGTCAGTAACTTGTGGGATTCTGCCTTTTCTCTGGTGAGTGAGTTAGGGTTTCGTTGTGCCTGATGCGGCTCTTGTTCGGTGGTGGCGAGATCTACTGGTTTTTGTTTCTCTTCTCCTGTTCTTGTTCCTTTGCGGGGTTTCAAACCTATACCGACCCATACTTTGCATATATTGTTAATACTTCAAAATTTAAGTACACTTATTACAACATATAACAAAACCATGAAAGGACCGAATAGGTATAACGTCTTTAGAAACTGGGAAACATAAAAAACTGGTTCATAAAGCATCTACATTGTCTCCCATTTATTTCACCATATCTAGAGTCCATTTTTGCATATCCTACTTAATAACCTTCTTCCTGACCTGGGGAAAGAAAACATACAAAAGGGTGAGCTCAAATTCTCAGTAAGGGTATACAAAAGAAATATCAATCACATCATATTCATAAGAACATAACATTTTGGAACTCTTAACCTGCAAAAGAGATCATAATTTCATAACATGGGATAAATCATAGTAGTGAAATGTAATCCCAATAATCATAAAAAAAACATGAAGCTTTGTAGAATACACACATAATCATAGAGAATCATTTCTTATTAGCCAAGACTCATTACCAAGACTATCTTAGTGGACAAAGTCCATTTCTGAACCGAGTTCACACCTCGTTTCAGTCCTGTTTCACTGAACCAGTTTAACCTGCCATTCCAGCCATGTCTATCTCATGAGATATAAATCTTTACCCAATTAATTGGAGGGAGATATAGGTCCCACCCATCTCATAATGATACCATTCTTATGTGTTCCAAAAAATCATATATCATACATCATTGCATAACCCATGTAATAAAAATTAGATTCTTAAAAATCATGACATCATAAAACAATTCATATAAGATAAAGGAATTTATAAAATTAATTCCATCACAACATAATCAAATAATTGTAATAATAGGGATATAAATATAACCCTATATTATCTTATATGGAAAATAATTTTGATAAAACACTTGAACTCCATTCTTGAGGAAAATATCCTTTCTACTTCAAAACCATTTTTCCTTTCTTAACATGTCATACAATTTTAAACTAAAAGAAGTTAATTAATAATAAACTTGAAAACTTGTAAAGCAGTCTTCTTGGAAATAATGTTTTAAAAATCCATTCATGCCGTATAAGTTAAAAAAACATTCTTCTCGTACTTATGTCGGAAAATTAAAAAAGTACCTCGTACAAAAAACGACAAAAGATTCCTTTCATATCTTTTACTAAAAACTCACCGAAGGGTAAAATTGGATTTAAATAATTTTAGGTGGATGGAAATAATATTACATATCGTGGAAACATGGATGTGGATGATAAATATTCCCTAGTAAATTCTGAAGTATAAACAATCTCTGATAAAAATGAGATTGCGAGATTTTACCTTACCTTAGGTCTGATTTGCTTCGTAAGTGTCCGAACCTCCTGTATACTGATTTAAATAATGTCACTGACTTATTCCAAAATCATACTCATTGTTATGATATCATATATGGCCAGATTCGTATTAGTAATATTTCATTGCTACTTGTTATTTGGGTGTTTATTGCTTTTTGTTCTTATGCGTGTTTTGTCGAATAAATTCTTATTATTCTTTTTAGGTTATAGATACCTAATTTCCATAATGGTATTAGTGTAATATATATCATATTCATTCATTCAATTCATTTATTTAATTATTATGCAATGAAGATCATGTATAACGAGTCGCATCACATCGTGGAGACGGTATTCCGTACGTACGCACGAGCGATGATATCGTTCCCATGATCGTGGAATTGTATTGGAGTGTATGTATACTATCAGAATCAATAACACTTTAAAATAATCATATATAGTTATTAATTTGCACCATTATACCCATCTAAGTAAGGTGGTGGTGGAAAATAGATTACACCACGGCGTGGAGACGGTATTCCGTACGTACGCACGCGCGGGGATTTCGCTTTCCGTAGGATGGATAGATGGTGAAATAGGGTTCTTTCATAATTATAATAACATATCAGTATATGATTTATACTGATGTTATTACTTCATTATTTAACAACTAAATAAGAAGAAGTGGAAGAAGAAATAAAGTTGAAAGAATCGGTAACGGACATTACCTCTTCTTTGAAGCGCCTCTTTGAGACCACCTCTTAGGGAAATAAAATTGGTCTTTGAAGAAGACCAGGACCTCTAGGATGTTTCTAGGGAAGTGAAGAAGAGAATTTGGCAGGTTTTGGACGAGCTTGAGGGCTCAAAGTGGTGTGAGGAAGAGAGGGAGGAGATGCCCTTTTATAAGGGAGGAGAGGGGCACCTTTGGAAAAACTAAAAATATTATTTTATTATAAAGTCATATTCGGTTTTTAATAGCTCCAAATTGATTTATTTCAAAGATAAGGTAGGGATGGGTCGAGATACTCTCATCCAATAGAATTTAGACAAGTTTAGGAATATATTTTAACCTTATCAATTAGATTTAACTTTAAGTTAAATAATTTTACTTTTACCATGTCTTTTTGTTTTCTTACACTATAAGGTTAATAAACTTACTATAACAAGCCAAAAAAACCCCAAGTTGTTTATTATTACAATATATAACCTTATCGGATTCATTTGGCCGAACCTTATATTTTTAGGAACAAAATAACAATTAATAATATAATATTTGTTTTAAAAACAATTTTATGTCAATTTTGACACTATTTGGCAATTGATTTTTGTGAAAATCATAACAGAAATATTAATTCGATAAAAGTTAATTAAATCAATAATAACATGTCATATTAACATATAACATTAGTTTAATTCATAAAAAGTGTCAAATTACATTTATTTGGGTATTTATAACATCAATTATGTTAATATTTCATTAATAAAGAAATTTACTACATCATCATTGTGTCATAAATAAATTAAGTTATTTAATATCTAAAAATTATAAATAAAATACCATTATGTATTAAATATTTTTATCTTTCTAATGAATATTTATAGTCGAATTTATCTTATGTATAACCCTATATTAAAAATGCTTTAGTTATTAAACTTTTATTTGAACTATTTTAACCCTTCTTTAAATAAATTAATAATAAATGTCCTAATCTAATCCATGTGGGCCTAAATGGTTATATTTTATTCGTAAGGTTGTTTTTGGTTGAATTAAACTTATCCAATAGAATTAGGACATGTGTTAAGGTAATAATAATATCATTTTTACCCTTAATTAGCCTATTTACTTTTAACCGTGGTAAAAAAAAGTAAAAAGTTACTATTCACCAAAAATTATTTTCATCTCATTGAACCACATTTTGGTCCTTCATATTAACCGTGTCTCTTAGATTTTCAAAATTCCACTCACAGAAGCGGTAAAATTAAGTTTTATGAAAAATTCAGTTTTTTTAACTACCACTTAGTGGTTTCACTATTCATCAAAAAATGAAAGTTTCTAGAAAAATACAAAAAATTAGGCCTAAGATATATTTGATATTATGAATTCAAAAATGATGTCTATTTTACCAAATTCAAAACACATCAGTTGCATTAATTAATTTAAAAAAATTAATTCTCTTCGTCAAAATAAATAGTGTGTTTTTAAGAGATAATAACTATCAAAAGATTGACAATTGTTTATGTTTGGTTTAAATGTGAAATTACATTCAATGACCAACATTGTATTAAATGGTAAAAATATATTCTAAATATACTTTAAAACCACTCAAATTAATAATTTATCATTATTAATTATTTCGATTAAAAAAAGTTGTTTTTAATTAAAATTTAGTAATTTTTCACTATTCATCAGAATATGAAAGTTCTCCGAAAAGTACCAAAATTTCACCCTAAGATAATTTCAATATTCCGAATCCAAAAATGAAATCCATTTTGAAAGATAAAATTATTAAAATTTCAAAAAGTGGTTATTACTATTCATAACGGCTAGTTTTAATAATATTTTAATAGCATATCGTTGTTTAGTGAAACTCGGTATTGCGTACAACGCAAGCTATCGAGGAAGGTCGCGATTGCGAGTAAAGCAAGCCAATCTAGTGTTGTGTGTATTGAAAGATTTATTTGATGATTTATATAACATAAAAACAAAATATTTCTCATAAAAGTCTTGGGTGTTACATTCTACCCCCCTTAAAATGAATTTCGCCCTCGAAATTCGTCACTTTTTAACAAACAGATGAGGATACCTCTCCCTCATCATATCCTCAATGTCTCATATAGATTTTTCGAATTGCTGGTTCCTCCATAAAACTTTCACTGAGGGAGTGGTCTTGTTCCGTAGGAATTTTTCACTACGATCGAGAATCTCTATCGGCAGTTCTTTATAAGAAAGATCTTGTTCTAGCAATACAACTTCTGAGCTGAGTACATCTGAAGGATCAGATATGTAATTTCTCAGGAGAGATACATGGAACACATCATGAAATTGGGAGAGATTCAGTGGAAGCGCCAATCGGTAAGCTACCTTCCAAACACGATCCAATATTTCGAAAGGACCGATATATCTAGGGCTCAACTTTCCCTTCTTTCCAAATCTCATTACTCTCTTCCAAGGAGATATTCGTAAGAAAACTTTATCACCCACTTCAAACTATAGGTCTTTTCTTCAGTTGTCGAAATAACTTTTTTGTCGACTCTGAGCTGCTATAATGTGTTGTTGAATAGATCTGACCTTTTCTGCCATCTCATCAACAAGATCAGGTCCTAATAGCTTTCTTTCCCCAACATCATCCCATCAAGTTGGAGTCCTGCATTTCTTTCCATAGAGAGCTTAATAAGGAGCCATATGAATACTAGAGTGAAAGCTATTATAATAAGAAAATTCCACCAATGGTAGGTGTTGATCCCAACCACCTTTGAAATCCATAGAGAAAGCTCTCAACATATCTTATAGAGTTTGAATTGTCCTCTCAGACTGACCGTATTTCTGAGGATGATAAGCAGTGCTGAAACTCAACTCTGTATCCAGAGTATGCTGAAGACTTCGCCAGAAGTTCAAGGTAAATATCGGATCCCGATCAGATATAATAGAAAGTGGTACTCCATGAAATCTTACCACTTCCTTCACATATATCATAGCAAGCTGATCCAGAGAGAAATCCTCTCGAATAGCGATGATGTGTGCCGAATTTGTATGACGCTCAACTATGACCCATATAACATTATTGCCTTTGGATGTTTTAGGAAGTCCAGTGAGAAAGTCCATAGTGATGTTTCCCCATTTCCATTCTGGTATGGGTAATGGTTGTAACATCCCCTTAGACTTCTATCTCTCATCTTTAACTTGCTGACAAACCAAGCATCGAGAGACATATTCAACAACATCTCTTTTCATTCCATCCCACTAGAAGTACTCTTTCAGGTCCCTATACATCTTCGTGCTTCTAGGATGAATAGAGAATGAATAACTATGAGCCTCATCCAGCAGCTCCTTCTTTAATTCTGGGATGGGAGGAACACAAACCCGATTCCTAAACATTATTATCCCATCACAATCAAGGTTTAATTCATGAACATTTCTCACCTTCTTTTTTAACTCTACATCTTCTTTATGTGCCTCTTTAATCTTCACATTTATAGATGGTTGAACATTCAATTGATAAAGATATGATTTTCCCCATCCATTATAATTCCAAGATCTATCCTTTGTAAATCCATAAATATTGGATCTTTTGTGATCCTCATCATGGATAAGCTAGCATGGTCTTGTCGACTTAATGCATCTGCCACCTTGTTTTCTTTCCCAGGGTGGTAATGAATTGAGCAGTCATAATAATTAATCAGCTCCAACCATCTTCTTTGGTGCATATTCAGCTCCTTTTGTATGAAAATATACTTTAAACTTTTATGATCTGTATAAATATCACACCTTTCTCCATAAAGATAATGCCTCTAAATCTTTAATTCAAAGATTACCGTAGCTAACTCAAAATAATGAGTTGGGTAATTTTGCTCATGGATTTTCATCTTTCGTGAGGCATAAGATATGACCTTATCATTTTGCATAAGAACACACCCCAGCCCCTTCTTGGATGCATCACTGTAGATCACAAACCTTTCTTCACTACAAGGAAGTGTGAGTACAGGTGCACTGGATAACCTTCTTTTGAACTCCTTGAAATTCTCTTCACATTCCTCCGTCCAAACAAACATAACTCCTTTTCGAGTCAACTTGGTTAGTGGATTAGATAATCGTGAAAAATATTTCACAAAACGTCGATAATATCCAGCCAAACCATGAAAACTTCGGATCTCGGTTATTGTTGTTGGTCTCAACCATCTTTTGATAACCTCTGATTTTGCTGGATCCACAGATATCCTCTCTTTTTAGATTATGTGACCCAAAAATTCAACTTTTTGAAGCCAAAATTCACACTTGGTAAATTTGGAATAAAGCTTCTCCTTTCTTAGGGTCTTCAATACAATTCTCAATTGATCTTAATGTTCTTCCTTTCTCTTTGAATAGACAATAATATCATCGATAAAGACTACCACAAACTGATCAAGATAGTCTCTAAAGACTCTATTCATCAGATCCATGAAGATAGTAGGGGCATTAGTAAGAACAAATGACATCACTATAAATTCATAGTGTCTATACCTTGTACAGAAAGCCGTATTTGGTATATCCTCCCTTTTGAACCTTAATTGATGATACCCTGAAAAAAGATCAATTTTGGAAAAGTATTGAGCTCCGCTTAGTTGGTCAAATAAGTCATCAATGCGTGGGAGAGGATATTTGTTCTTGATAGTGATCTTGTTAAGTTCTCAATAATCAATGCAGAGTCTCATTGATCCATCTTTATTCTTAACAAACAGAACAGGTGCTCCCCAAGGTGACACACTAGGGTGCATGAATCCTTTATCAAGATTCTCTTGGAGTTACTTCTTCAATTCCTGGAACTAAATTGGGGCCATTCTATAAGGTGTCTTTGAAATAGGCAAAGCACCCAGTACGAGTTCTATTGAAAACTCAACTTCACCATTTGGTGGAAGACCCAACAATTCCTCCAGAAAGACATCTTCAAACTCCCGTACAATGGGAATATTCTTAATCATGAGTTTCTCACCAACAATTTGAGATAAATAACCTTCATTTAGTGGAATCAAGACCCATAAGATGGAATAAATTTCCACTAGAAGGTTATGTTCATCCTTGCATAGATAGACGATCATAGATTGATCTGGAATATGAAATGCGACTTCCCTTCTTTGGAAATTGATATGAGCTCCATGCTAAGAAAGCCAATCCATGCCAAGAATCACATCAAATTCCATTATAGGAAGGATCACAAGATTTGCAGGAAGCACTTTCCCACAAACATCAATCAGAGAAGAATTATAAACTATTGATGTGACTGTTGTGCCATTAGGAGTTGTCACAGCTAACTCAAAATCTAATTGTTGAGGTAATACGGTGATACTATTAGAAAATTCTTCAAAAATAAAAGAGTGGGTGGATCCATAATCAAATAAAAAATTTGCTACTTTAGAGTGGATGGTACGTGTACCTTTTACCACATCGTTATCATACTCCACATCGCTGATAGTAATTGCATGTGACTTTCCATTGTCTTTGTCCTTAAGAGTTTGTTGATGTCGATAATCATCATCAACCCTTGGATTTGGGCATTGAGTGGAATAATTCCCCATCTCCTTGCACTTGAAACATTGAAGGGTAGTAGGTTCATTCTATGTATCCCTTCCTTTGTTTGCATCATTAGACATCTTCTTCCCATTATTTCGACATTCAATTGCCCTATGACCTTCTTTTCCACACTTATAACATTTTCTTGTCCTCTTAAGACAATTTCCTCCATGTTTCTTTCCACACTATGAGCATAAGGGAAAACTCATCTTCTTTTCAGTGTGCTCTTTAGATTTTACTTTGAATTCTATTTTCCTCTTCTTATCAAACCCATATTACTGATGGGTTACACCAATCTCCATCTCAACCTTGAGAGCACATCGAACAATTTCCTCGTAGCTATTGAAGTCCCTTATGGCTAACGCCCTTCGAAGACTTGGTTTTAAGCCACTAAAGAATCTATCGATCTTACTCTAAGGTTGGATAATAATACCAGAAGCATACCTTGTAAGTCTTGTAAAATTTTCTTCGTAGGTACCAACAGATTCATCATCCTTTTGCTTTAGTTCAAGAAACTCCTTCCCCATCTTTGTTCGGACAATACGAGGGAAGTACTTATTGAAAAATAAGTTCTTGAACTTGTCCCATTCCATGGACTCAATTTCAACCCTTTTCCTCGTATTCTTAATAAGATTCCACCATTGATCAGCATCACCTTCCAAACGATAAACTGTTAATATGACTTTATCATGTTCAGAACATTGATGAACTGAAAATATCTTTTTAGTGGTACTGATCCATTGTTCAGCCACTAATGGATCAGAAGACCCACTGAATGAAGGTGGACGCTACCTCATGAAGGATTCAACAGACTGTTTCTCCTTCCTTTGCTCGTTTGGAAGTCCTGCATGATTCATAGCTTGAGAAAGTTGGGTGAGCATGGCTACAAGATTTTGCATTCTACCTCCCATAACGTTTGGTTGCTCAGGGGGACAATCATTGCATTGCCGGTCACATTCCTCATTAACACGGTTCCTTCGGGTACCAGCCCTTGACTAAAACCAAGAAGAATAGTGTGAGCAACACTAATTATAATAGAAAAAAACACATAATCAAGAATAAAATTTTACACTTAAGGTCTTATCATATGTTGTTCATGGCCATTACTAAAACACTAAGATTGTGTTCTATTCTTAGACTTATCCTTAGGGTTCTTACTAAGGCTTTCACTTCCTAGTTTCCAAAGGTTGACTATACCTTTCCTCTGATACCAACTATAATGACCCATACTTTGCATACATTGTTAATACTTCAAAATTGAAGTACAATTTTTACAACATATAACAAAACCATGAAATGACTAAATATGTATAGTGTATTTAGAAACTGGGAAACATAAACAACTGGTTCATAAAGCATCTACATTGTCTCCCATTTATTTTACTATATCTAGAGTCCCATATGGAATATCCTACTTAATAACCTTCTTCCTGACCTGGGGAAAGAAAACATACAAAAGGGTGAGATCAAATGCTCAGTAAGGGTATACAAAAGAAATATCAATCACATCATATTCATAAGAACATAAAATTTTGGAAATCTTAACCTGCAAAAGAGATCATAATTTTATAACATGGGATAAATCATAGTAGTGAAATGTAATCCCAATAATCATAACTTAAAACATGAAAATTTGTGGCATACACACATAATCATAGAGAATCATTTCCTAGTAGTCAAGACTCATTTCCAAGACTATCTTAGTGGAAAAATTCCATTTCTGAACCGAGTTCACTCCTCGTTTCAGTCCTATTTCACTGAACCTGTTTAATCTTCCGATGTCTATCTCATAAGATATAAATCTTTACCCAATGCATTGGATGGAGATATAGGTCCCACCCATCTCATAATGATACCATTCTTATGTGTGACACAAAATCATAAATCATGCATCATTGCATAACCCATGTAATAAAAATGGGATTCATAAACATCATGACATCATAAACAATTCATATAAGATAAAGGAATTCATAAAAATAATTCCATCACAACATAATCAAATCAATGTAATAATAGGGATATAAATAGAACCCTATATTATCTTAGATGGAAAATAATTTTGATAAAACACTTGAACTCCATTCTTGAGGAAAATATCCTTTCTACTTCAAAAACATTTTTCCTTTCTTAACATGTCATACAATTTTAAACTAAAAGAAGTTGATTAAAAATAAACTTGAAAACTTTTAAAGGAAGCTTCTTTTAAATAATGTTTTAAAAATACATTCATTCCGTATAAGTTAAAAAAACATACTTCTCGTACTTATGTCGGAAAAGTCAAAAAGTACCTCGTACGAAAAACAACAAAAGATTCCTTTCATATATTTTACTAAAAACTCACCAAGGGGTAAAATTGGATTTAAATAATTTTAGGTGGATGGAAATAATATTACAAATTGAGGAAACATTGATGTGGATGATAAATATTTACCAGTAAATTCTAAAGTATAAACAATCTCTGATAAAAATGAGATTGCAAGATTTTCCATTACCTTAGGTCCGATTTTCTTCGTAAGTGTCCGAAACCTCTGTATAATGATTTAAATAATGTCACTGACTTATTCTAGAATCATAATCATTGTTATGATATCATATATGGCCAGATTCGTATTAGTAATATTTCATTGCAACTTGTTATTTGGGTGTTTATTGCTTTTTGTTTTTATGCGTGTTTTGTCGAATAAATTCTTATTCATCCTTTTAGGTTATAGATACCTCATTTACAGAATGGTATTAGTGTAATATATATCATATTCATTCATTCAATTCATTTATATAATTATTATTCAATGAAGATCATCTATAACGAGTCGCATCACATCGTGGAGATGGTATTCCGTACGTACGCACGAGCTATGATATCGTTCCCATGATCGTGGAATTGTATTGGAGTGTATGTATACTATTTCAGAATCAATACCACTTTACAATAATAATACATAGTTATTTATTTGCACCATTATTCCCATTCAAGTAAGGTGGTGGTGGAAAATAGATTACACTACAGCGTGGAGACGGTATTCCGTACGTACGCACGCGCGGTGATTTCATTTTCTGTAGGATGGATAGATGGTGAAATACGGTTATTTCATAATTATAATAAAATATAAGAATATGAGTGATACTGATGTTATTACTTCATAATGAAACAACTAAATAAGAAGAAGTGGAAGAAGAAATAAAGTTCAAAGAATCGGTAACGGACATTACCTCTTCTTTGAAGCGCCTCTTTGAGACCTCATTTTAGGGTAATAAAACCGGTCTTGAAGAAGCCCAGGACCTCTAGGATGTTTCTAGGGAAGTGGAGAAGAGACGTTTTCAGGGGTTGGCCGAGATTGAAGGCTCAAAGTGGTGTGACGAAGAGAGGGAGGAGATGCCCTTTTTTAAGGGAGGAGAGGGCCACCTTTGGAAAAACTAAAAATATTATTTTATTATAAAGTCATATTCAGTTTTTAATAGCTCCAAATAGATTTATTTAGAAGATAAGGTGGTTATGGGTCGAAATACTCTCATACAATAGAATTTAGACAAGTTTAGGTATCTATTTTAACCTTATCATTTAGATTTAACTTTAAGTTAAATAATTTTACTTTTACCGTGTCTTTTTGTTTTCTTACACTACAAGGTTAATAAACATACTATAACAAGCCAAAGGAACCCCAAGTTGTTTATTATTAACATATATAACCTTATCTGAGTCAGTTGGCCGAACCATAGATTTTTAGGAATAAAATAACAATTAATAATATAATATTTGTTTTAAAAACAATTTTATGTCAATTTTGACACTATTTGGTAATTGATTTCCGTGAAAATCATAACAGAAATATTAATTCTAAAAAAGTTAATTAAATCAATAATAAGATGTCATATTAACATATAAAATTAGTTTAATTCATAAAAAGTCTCAAATTACATTTATTCGGGTATTTATAACATCAATTATGTTAATATTTCATTAATAAGATAATTACTGCATCATCATTGTGTCATAAATAAATTAAATTATTTAATGTCTAAAAATTATAAATAAACTACCATTATGTAGGAAATATATTTATCTTTCTAATGAATATTTATAGAAGAATTTATCTTATGTATTACCCTATATTAAAAATGGTTTAGTTATTAAACTTTGATTTTAGCTATTTTAACCCTTCTTTAAATAAATTAATAATAAATGTCCTAATCTAATCCATGTGGGCCTAAATGGTCATATTTTATTCCTAAGGTTGTTTTTGGTCGAATTACACATATCCGATAGAATTAGGACATGTGTTAAGGTAATAATAATATCATTTTTATCCTTAATTACCCTATTTACTTTTAACCATGGTAAAAAAAGTAAAAAGTTACTATTCACAAAAAATTATTTTCATCTCATTGAACCAAATTTTAGTCTTTAATATTAACCATGTCTCTCGGATTTTCGAAATTCCACTCACAGAATCGGTAAAATTATGTTTTATGAAAAATTCAGTTTTTTTAACTACCACTTAGTGGTTTTACTATTCATCAAAAAATGAATGTTTCCAGAAAAATACCAAAAATTAGGCATAAGCTATATTTGATATTATGAATTCAAAAATGATGTCTATTTTACCAAATTCAAAACACATTAGTTGCATTAATTAATTAAAAAAAATTAATTCTCGTCGTCAAAACAAATAGCATGTTTTTAAGAGATAATAACTATTAAAAGATTGACACTTGTTTATGTTTGGTTTAAATGTGAAATTACATCCAATGACCAAAATTGTATTAAATGGTAAAAATATATTCTAAATATACTTTAAAACCACTCAAATTAATAATTTATCACTATTAATCATTTCTATTAAAAAAAGTTGTTTTTAATTAAAATTTAGTAATTTTTCACTATTCATCAGAATATGAAAGTTATCCGAAAAGTACCAAAATTTCACCCTAAGATAATTTCGATATTACAAATAAAAAAATGAAGTCCATTTTTAAAGATAAAATTTATAAAATTTCAAAAAGTGGTTATTAATATTCATAACAGCTAGTTTTAATAATATTTTAATAGCATATCGTCGTTTAGTGAAACTCGATATTGCGTACGACGCAAGCTATCGAGGAAGGTTGCGATTGCATGTAAAGGAAGCCAAGCGAGTTTTGTGTGTAGTGAAAGATTACTTTGATGATTTATGTAACATAAAAACAAAATATTTCTTATAAAAGTCTCGGGTGTTACAGAACCACAATGATTTTCTTAAAGCACTATCTCAATCTGTGGGTGGCAATTCCTTTTTATGTTTTGGTGTGGGAATTGCTGCTTATTTAGATTGGTTTTTTCTGCGTTTTCAAGAGCATAGGATGAATGTATTCCTCAATGTTTTGAGGATGATGTTTTGAGTGCGTGGGTGGTCTTACGACTGCGGTGATGGTTTTGTTTTGTGTCAATGATGCGTTTCCATACCGGTGAATGGTTCAAATCTTGTGATGGCTGCGATCCGGTGTTTTCCGGAGACGTCGATGGATGCAGAAGGTCGGACTTTCTCGCCGGTGACATGGCTGGTGGCGGTGTTGAGATTTGCGACGACCCGAATCTCGAGGTGGGTTTGTGGCTTGAGGGTCACATTGCTCGAGGTGGCTCGATGGCTCTTTGTTTTTTGATTGTTTGAATTTTGAAATGTCTAGATTGTCCGGTTACCGGTTCTCCTAAACCGGTTTTCGAAAAATTAAAAAAAAGGATTTCCGGGTATCACCCAGACATAGGCATAGATGAATATAGAGGAAAGGAAAACATTCACCTCATTATGTTGGGAGGTTTAAGATTCTAGATAGATTTGATATAATATCATATAGGTTACTCCTACCTCCTAGGTACTATGACATACACAACATATTCCATGTTTCATAGCTTCATCATTACCATGTCTTCCCATCTCTAAATTTTGATCCTGAGGATGTTGAAGTAGATTTAGATGCTTCTTTTGAGGAGTATTCCATGCACATTGTTGACCAGAGAATGAAGGATCTATGAAGTAGGTGTATCCCTTTAGTATTGGTTTTATGGAATCATGACCGTATATAAGAGGATACCTTGTATAGGGAGGCCGACATACGTGTCCAGTAGTTGGAGTTGTTCTATGGCAGTGTTTCTACACCCTTTGAAGGTGAACTCAGGGATGAGTTCCTTTAAGGGGGAAGACTATAAGAACCTAACTTTTCCTTAAGTTATTTATCCTTTTAATTTTAACCTTAATTTCTTGTAATGTTCTTTTTTTGGATGATACCCTAAATATGGGATTCGGGCTAGTTGGTTAGTTTTGGAAAGGAAGCTGTATGAGGGAAATAGGTTGGATGTAAGATAACCACACACTGTGTAATCAAAATACATGACTCGTATCAATTACATGACGTTTAGGGGTCTCGAAAGAACCCTTATATCATGTAAAGAGGTTTTACCAAGGAGGAAAACCCCAATCATTTACTCGCTATATAAATTCTAGACTTCTATTTTTATAATAAGAGGGATGGAATTTATATCCGATAGAAGCCCTCACTTTCTCCCTTCCTCTCACTCATGATCCCCCTTTAAAGACTAAACCATGTTTTTAGTGTTTCTTCCCAATCCAAACTCAAATTAGAATAAATTCTAGTAAGATATCTATTCCAATTATACTATTATTAATTTATTTTCTCTTCGATAGATTTATTTTGGTGCAGGTTCATATGCCCTATTTTCAGGGCATTGATCCATTATAACATTTTCTCCCAATCCAGGCTAACAAAAGGGCCGATACTAGATGAGGATAGTTCCAATGGTATACAATAGTTATTCTATGACTTTTCCAAAAAAAATAATCATCATTTTATAAACTGTCATCATTGTGTGCACACCAATTTTATCAGGAGTTTCCAATTAAATTCATATTATATGCTTATAATAAATGTGTTTATGTTCTAGAGTCATACTTATATATGATCATTCCATCATTGGAGGTTGTAACCTCAACTATGACCACCCCAAGTTGGGTGCTTCCTTTTTTATTCCTTTAGTGGAATTGTGATGAATATCTAAGCTACCATTCATGTGTACTTTAACATGTACTTACAAAGGTAAGTGTTTTAATTAATTCAATGAATTTTTAATTTCTAATACTTATATATTATAACATTATCCTTCTAAGAAACTATTACAATTAATTAATTAAACATTATAATGTTAAATGGAAAGTATATTTATAGATATCACTTTTAATAATTGATTATAATTGAAATGAAAATTGGTTTTATGCCCTTAGACATCTTTTTTATGATTATAAAAGGTAAAGGATTGGACCTAATAATTGAATATGAAATGAATGTAATAAATGGTTGCATGTCCTAACTAACCTTGTAACTTAGTATGAAAGGAAATGGAATAAACCTTCCAAATTATTAAATAGCTTATGTATTACATGGATAAATTAAATAATGAATTATGTATAAGGTGAGTATTTCATATGGACCATTTAATATTTATAGGAGTGATCAGACATGAGCCATGACTTTTATTCATAAGGGAATTCATTGAAAACTCAAAGGATTCCATTCCAATTCAAATAGTAGGCTTCCAAGAGAGATACACACCATTGAACATGGCGCCTTTTTACTAGAGGATTCAAAAAATGACACTGTAGGATCCCTTCACTATATTTGGGATATTAGGATGTGTTAGCCACACTTATTGGATCTAGGATGATGTCCTTAGACATGTTTTTTCATTGACAAACCCCATTAGACCCAGTCATGCTTAGCCTGTTTTACCTGGGTCATGATCATTAAGCTTAGTTAGAACTATTGAAAGTGGAATGCTGTTGGTGATGAGCCTTGAATTAAAATAACACCTTTATAGACAGGTTGTATGTTATTTTTGAGTTGGATCAATCCATGTGGTAAATGATGCCTTGGTTATTACCTTGGATCCTTTTTTCAATTATAATTATAGGTTACCTTGGTTATTACCTTGGATCCTAATATGATTATCATCCTTATAGAACTCCTTGTTATAACTTGAATTATTTAATTTTATTATCATGATACTTTTTTTATGTTATACCTCATGTGACTTATTTATATAAAATAAACTCAAATGAATTAATTAAATGATTACTTGTTCAGAGACATTTCAATTTGAGGTTGAAGTTGGTATTTGGGTATTTACATCATCACATTGTATTTACATTCAAATATACCTACACCATATTAATTTATATAAATATAATGATGTGTATAGACAACATATATAGTGGCCTACTGAGATTTATCTCACACATTATTTGGGTCTTCGATGGTACCTGGAAAAATTATTTTTATGCATGTGTTGATAAAATGAAGCATCCCACTTTGGAAAACTGATCATGATTACTTTATTTAGGATGGATCTTAGTAGGATATGACGATGAAGGACCTCAAGATGCTGGTACAGTTTATTATTCTTTATTATTATTTTATATAACATGTATTTCCTACTACCATGTATACATGTTTTCTAGCTTTTTTAGAGACATGTCATATATTATCATCATTTTGTATATGATTCTGTTACATATTATTATTATTATTATTATTCAATTATTGTATTATTATCCTTAATTCTTCTATTAGTTTTGCCTACGTATATTGATTCATATACTTACTGGTTATTATATATCCATTGTTCTCCACTTTGAAAGGAGGGGATAGTCTCCCCATGAACCCAACCCAGACCCTCATTTCTAGTCGGTAGCCTCTAGCGTACGTGGGAGCATACTTGAGTCCATGTGCCCCACAAACATGGGGAACCTTGGAGTGTCACATGGGTTGGGATGTCACACATACTATGTGAACACCCATTGTATTCGGTGAGGCTATAGGGATTTAACCCACATCTAATTCACGATAAGGGTTTGGCTCCTTCCACTTGTTTATGTGATGTTCTGGTTAATATATCACTTCTTTTAATTAAAATATTTGATGAATAAATATTAATAATTATCCAATAGTATTATTTTTGGGGTTTAGAGATTAATGTATGATATTGGATAACTTATTCTAACTATACTATTTTTGAAAATTATTTAAAAATAGGAAGAAAGACCTATTATTTTTTTATGTATCCTATGATCTATTAGAAGATATTTTTAGTTATTTTAAATGAAAAAATCATTTTAGATATTCATTTATTGGAGTAATATATAAAGTGAAAATTTATTGAAGAAGAAAAAAAGGATGAAATTTTTCTTATTAAATAGAAATATATCAAATATTTATATTTCATTATATTCTTGAATAGTAAAATAATTCCTCAACTTCAGGAAAAAGACCTTGAAACAAAAATGTTATCTTATTACCTTCATATCCAATGGATCAATGGTCTTTTGACTGATCATTTATTTATATTTTTGTGGCTATTGAGTTTATCTTGATCATTTCCATTCTTGTGATCAATGAACTCTATCACCCTCCATCATTTTTTGGGCGTTACGATTTACTTCCATGTCTATATCTTCACATTACATCTATATTTTCATACTTGTAAAACTAGTTATTTGTTATTCCAAATGAACTTTTATATTTCACTTTCAATATTTTAAGTTAATGTTTTATTAACCCTTTTATGAAGTTATTTTTTCAATAATGGTATTTCCGAATGTCAAACCCTTAATTACCTAGATCAAGTTTAAATTATGAGAACACAATTTATTAAATGTGGGGAGAATGTAAAACCCCAAGATTTTAAAAGAAAAAATCTATGTTCGATAACATATATGAAATGAAACATAAATCCTAGATGATAATGTAATACCTTGAGACTTTATGATATATTTATTTTAATGTAATTTTTATCTATTTGATAACTTACAGAACATGCAACCCCAAGTCTAAATGAATTGTAATATAGTATACCTTTATAAACTAGATGTTAGATTAGTGAGTATGAATAAAACTAACTAAATTATGAAAATTATATTGTTTAAAAATGTGTAAAAAAATTTATTGGCTATTTACTAATTATAAATAACATAATAATAATTTGATATAAAAAGAAATGTTTTCATAAAAACCATATATTTCTAAAATACAGTTTAGTCATGCTTTGCACACATAATTTATAATTATTATTTTTACCAATATTAGAAACTTTATTTGATAAAATTAACTTTATTTTTTAAAATCAACATATCAAAATTATCTTATGGTTAATATTTGGTATTTTTAAGAAGTATTTCATTTTTCAATGTATAGTGAAAAATACTGAATTTTATTGAAAAATTCCATTTCATTTAAATAATTTAACCGGTTAAATTATATATTAAATTGATTTGAAAGTAAAATTATTTCAATTATATTAAAATTTATCTAATTTAGGTCATTTTATTCAATTTTATATTGGATTTTGATATTAAAACATTCTATACTTATGATAATTTCCTCTTTGGAAACCCCCTTATTCATCTCATTCACAAGTATAATTTCAAATTGTATTTAACCAATTCGTTTAATTTAATTTCAAAAAATGGATCCCATATTTGGAATTGGAATATTTTAATTTTTATAATATTGAAAAATGAATATTTACCATTATGAATAGTAAAAGCAGTAAAAATGAATTATCATGGTTAAGGTAAAAACTAATTTACCGATCGGTTAAACTAAAAATATAAGAATAATATGACAAAAAATTGTAAAAAACCAATTTTATAGACATATGTCAACATTATCACCTATAATGGTCAATAATGACCCATTTGGATTCAATTTTAATGATAAAAACCTAGGTGTAATAGAATATTTTAAAAAATTCCATGTCTGTCCTCTCCCCAACATATAAAAGGAAACTCCTTCCCTTCACTTATACATAGATATAAATACATTTTATAAGAAAAAATGTCACATACATGACTTATTTTAAAGGTAAATTTAATTTAATTTACATTCTTTCTTTGTTTTGGGGGTTTCCAATGCATTTTTTGAGGAAAGGGTGAGTGTTCATGATTTGGTCCAAACCGTGAGCCGATTTACAGATTTAAAAACCAATTTTTTTCTTTTATAACTCCTTAATGTTTTAAATTTTTTTCACCCATTACACATCCAAAATGGACTCCCCTGATCTATTAACACCACCATATCAATTTGGACCCTTTAGGAATCCATAATAAAGGTGGATTTTGGTTTTTAGTTAAGTAATTGGGCCAGCCCGGAAGCCCATTTCCAATTATAAAAACAAATTTTTTTATTTAATATCATATTCATTTTTAATTTTTTTTATTGTGATTCCAACTCGCTCCTGAGCCTACTGACCTTAGGCACGCCCCCACTCTCTTCCCCCATCCTTGGAGCTCATATGCATCGCAAAGTAGGGCATAACTTCTTAGGCTTTCTCAAATCGTCTAGATTTGAATAGGTAACATGTTTCCTTCATAGATGCTCCAATTTTTACTATTTCCCCTCACTTAAGTTCTAACTTGACCTTATAATCCTTATTCGTACCTAAATTTCATTTTTGGTTGTTTGTAAATTCATCAACTAGTGTATTCGGGCCAATTTCTTCAAGATACCTCATGTAAGTGTCTCTCCTTCCTCATTCCTCCAATTTTCTTAAGGTTTATTCCATTTCTTAGGGTTTCTTCCATTTATTCTTTAATTTACTAATTTATATAAAGTTGGGATTCAAACCTAGGGTTTTATCTTGGGTTTCTTGGGATATTATTGTGGTTTTATGCTTGATCTAAGCCCCTCGTAGTGCGACAGTGGTGCGGTTGAAATTTCACACAATGATTCAAGGGTTTTGTCACTTTTGGTAGGTGATTCCATGTGTAAGTAATGATAAATGATTTATATTTTCTTAATTTACTTTTTATCGCACTTCTAATTCCTTATCCTTGCTATGAAATTTGGTTTTGGTGACATTGGTTAAGCAATAGATTTTTAGGTATCGATTTTGAGTTAAATTAGGTGTTTTACATGTCTATTTTATGTTATGCCCTTTTTGGGTTGCTTTATAACTCATGTAATGGGTTTATAAAAAAATTGTGGTGCTGAAAATTCTTTTTTGGTGAATATGGGTATGTACATAGTGTTTAAAGTGGGGTTTTAAGGGATTTGTGTGCAAAACATTGTTAAATTTTGTGAGGTTATTTTATTGAAATCCTAAATGTTTTATTCAGTGGTGTAAGTGATGAAAAGAATGAATGGATACTAGTTTGAGTTGGTTATGAACAGAAATAATGCATTTATGTGTTAATGGATTTTGGTAATATGTGAAAATGAATTGAGCACAATGGGGGAAGCCTGAGTATTTGGGAGGGAAGATATGTACAAGTACGCTAGTGATCCGGAGTGGTTTTATCCATGTTTCATTGAGAAAACATGGATAACAACAACACTAAAAAAACTATATTGATGATTGTTTTTTAAAACTAGGTTATGGGTATCTTCCTTACTAGTGTCTTTTGCATGAGAACAACTTTTTCTATGGTTACTTTACGCCGAGGTACGAGGTACATGGGGCCCGAGACTAACTAGTTCCTAGGGGTGTTCTTGAGATTGGTGATCATTGACTCTTTTGTATTTATATTTGGAATATGGTGATTTTGGATGGAAAATAACGTATCTTACATTTTTTATTGGAATTTTCTCACTCATGAAAAATTCCCTTTGAAAACTGTTTTCATTTAAATGTTTCATTCTTTAGAAATTATTTCCACCACTTATTGTTTATAAAAATTGGATTCCTTTTTATCTTGTATTGCTTACTCTATGGAATATCTTGGTGGTATATAATTGGTATTATTATCACACCCTACTTACACCCCTTGTTTTTAAGTAGACTTGATCTTGTTTGACGCAGGTAAAGGCAAGGCCTTGGGTGATGGTCGTTCATGTTTTTAGTTCCTATCCAGGGTGCAGTGTTGTGGAGAAGACTTGTGGCTGATGAACCCTTATCATGTGGAGTCCTTGGGGATATTTTGATGCTACTTTTATGTGTCTTTGGACCTCTTTTCCAATGTTTAAACCTATGTATTCAGTTCTGGATATTTTTTAAATCTTGTTTGGCATGAATTTTCAGGTTCATTTTATCAATTTTTTATGATGTTTTAATATTCATTTTCAGGTAAATCATTCCCAAACTAAAATCAATGAAAATTAAGAACTTGTTCTAGCCTATGGGGATAAGGAATTCCCTTCAGGCATTGTCAGACGATTGGTTTGGTTCCAGTTTTTTTTGGAGACCCGATTTGATTCGTGACAAAATGGTGTCAAAAGAGGTTAATATTATTGGGTTATGTTATTATATTGGGATGAGTCGGTAAAGACAGGTGATAGGAATGTCGGAGCTTGGAGTTTTGGTCATGATTAGTGTTCATGACCCACACCTATCTTGGAATACCTTGAGTCACCGTGGGACATTGAAATTGTTTGTTCGAATTCACTTTTAGGTGAGATGTGTGGGCTGTAGACCACACATGGAAATCGAGCGGGGGTGGGGTAGTTGTTTCTTTTATCATTTTATTTTGTGTGAAATATTTATATTTGATGTTACTGATGAAATTTTCATAATTTTTGTAATGATTTTTTTTCTTTTGACTATTTTTTTGTGGCAACATGCCTTCTCGGAAATCTCCCATGCACTCATGGGAGGAATCTGAAGAGAGTTCTTCCACACTACTTGATCATAGGCTAGTTGAGGATGTGGTTAGGGATGTATAAGCTCTAGGAAAAGGACTGGCTCCTATTCAAGCTCCTCTTAGAGAGGATGAGACTAGTACTAGGAAGGAAAAGGCGTAGGAGTTCTTGAAAAACAAGCCCCATACTTTCTGAGGTATTATAGATTCCCAAGAAGTAGAGGAATGACTCGAAAAGATCGAGCACATGTTTAAGTTCCTAGACACACCAAAAGAGGTTAGAGTAATGTGAACGTCTTTTCTGTTGGAGGGTCCTAGCCACAGGTTGTGGGAATCAATACTTCAAACTGGAAAGAATGAGAAAATATACTGGGGAGATTTCAAGGGTGTCTTTAATGAACATTACTTCCCAGGAGTCTTGGCATATGCTAGATCCCGAGAGTTCATGGATATTGTTCAAGGGGATCTTTTTGGGATAGTGTACATCAACCTTTTTGTTGAGATGGTTTGATATGATCCTAAAGTCATCTCTAAATAGAAAGCATAGGCCCAGAGTTTTGAAAAAGGATTACGACCATAAATATACTCCCATGGTTTCTTGTTTAAGTTGAGGACCGATGCTAAGGTGGTTGACTAAGAATGTATGGTGGAGATTGACCAAAAAGGGAGGGCTGGTTTCCCTGGGATAGTAGCAGTAATGGGCAACAACAGCTCTTTGGAGAAGAAAAGGAAGCGAGATGAGAAGAGGAATAAGGGAGGTGGTAGTTCAAGCCACTCTTCCTTGCAGTTTTCATCTGTGGGTTTGGATGCAAGATCCGTCATGTTCCACCATTGTACGAGGCTGGGGAACATCCGACTAGCATGCCCCTTTCCTCTGATGTCCTATTATCAATGTTGAGGTATGGGTCACTTGCAATGGTTTTTTAGGGCAGCATGTCGACTTCAATGTGGGTAAGGATCAGTGGATTCAAGAGGAGTGCCAACTCAGTCAGATCCGTCGAGGACGTGGGGATATCTATTTGGTGGTCGTGGTGGTATGGCTGGGTCATCTTCTAGGAAGATCCATTTTAAGTAAAATCCATAGACTATCAGTTATCCTTAGGCAAAGACCATATATCTCCATGAGGCAGACCAGACACCATTAGGATTAGAAGTGGGACTGTCGATTGTTTGAGGTGCCATTTTGATTGCATCTTCTATAACTACTACCCTTTTTGATACTGGTTCTTCTGTTTCATTCATTTCTACCTATTTTTTTTAATATTCTGAAATTTACCACCGAGTTTTTATGTTTTGCGATGGAGTTGGTGATGTCGCTGGGAAAGAAGAAGGATTAGGGTCTTAGGTGCCCATCCTGTGAACTTTCCGTGTCATGGGTTGAGATGGAGTAGGACCTCTTGGTCTTACATATGGATTTATTTGACATAATACTTGGTATGAATTGTCTAGTACACCTCTAGGTGCACATTATTGTTATTTTCGACGACTGAGTTTCACAACACCTGATGGGAGTTATCATGTTTTTCGTGGGGAATGGGATCCTTAGTCGAGTTATGTAGGACCTACACTCCCAAAGTCAGGAGATCATTTTTCCAGTTATCTTCGATCGCGATAGAGGAATATGTTCACGATACTAATGGTGGACTACCTAATGTATTGGAAAAGTTTCCAGAGGCATTTCCAAATGATATTTCTGCTTTTACCCTAGAGAGGGATGTGGAGTTATCGATTGATCTGGTGTTGGGAACATATCTGATATCTCTACCCTCATATTGGATGGCCCCCACCAAGATGAGGAAATTAAAGATATAATTGGAATACTTAGAATCCAAATGATTCACTCACGTGAGAATATCTCCTTGGACCGCCCCTCTGTTGTTCACCAAAAAGGCTGAAAGATCCCTCCGGTTGGGTATTGACTACCAGAAGCTGAATAAGGTAACAATAAAGAAAAAATATCATTTACCCCGAATAGATTAATTGTTTGATATTTTGAAGGGGGAAAGGTGTGTTTATAAAATAGTGTTGCATTCGGTCTATCATCAACTCAGGCTGAAAGAGGTAGATATCCCAAAGAAAGCCTTCTGAAGAAGGTAAGACCACTTAGAGTAATTAGTCATGCCCTTTTGATTGACCAATGCTCCAACAATTTTTATAGAACTCATGAACATGGTATTCCATTAGTATCTCGATTGTTTTCGTGGTATTTGTGGCCAACATCCTAGTTTATTCAGGATCCGAGGAGGAACATGAGCATCACTTTCAGATCATTTTTGGCACTTTTTGAGAGCATTTCCTTTATGAAAAGCTGTCCAAGTTCACTTACTAGATCAGAGA
The DNA here is from genome assembly GCA_963277665.1 of Viscum album. Lineage (NCBI taxonomy): Eukaryota > Viridiplantae > Streptophyta > Magnoliopsida > Santalales > Viscaceae > Viscum > Viscum album. Next base: position 1,342,965,389 of record OY728148.1, on the reverse strand, counting down.
GGTTAAAATTCTTGGGCATGTGATCTTAGAGTAGGGGGTTTTGGTGGACCCCGATAAGAATAGTGCGATTATGTTATGGGAGTGGCTGAAGAACGTGTTCGAGATCAGAAGTTTCCTCAAACTCAACGGTTATTACAGGTATTTTGTTTGGGATTTCTCCCAGTTTTCTTCACCGATGATCGTGCTCACCCAAAAAGTGGTGAATTTTGTATGGGGCCTAGAATGTCAGGAGTCCTTCGAGGAGATGAAGTGTCAGTTGAATACCACACACATTCTAATTTTTGAAGAGGATGAAAATGGGTATGTGGTGTATTGTGATGCATCAGTTATGGGTCCTGTGTGCGTGCTTATGTAGGATAATCATGTGGTGGTGTATAGATCTCAACAACTTTTACAAAAAAATAATAATTACCCAGCCATGACTTGGAGTTGGAAGTTGTGATGCATGCTTTGAAGACTTGGCGTAACTAACTATTTGGTGAGAAGTTTGTGGTTTACTCTGATAAAAAATGCTTGGCCAAAATCTTCTTGTAGAAGGGCGTGAACTTGAGGAAGCATTGTTGGATCGAGTACTTGAAGAGGTTCAAAATTGACATTGTATATACACTAGGAAAGGGTAACATGGTGGACAAAGACTTGAGCAGAAGATTCCCAATGTAGGCTTTAAGGAAGTCTGGTGATGAGTGCAATATAATGGCACTCTTTGATCAGATGCATGTGGAGACCAAGGAGAAAAATGGGGGTGCATTCTTGGAGAGATTTCAGTTGATTCGTTCTCTAGTGGAGATAATTCAGTGGTAACAACCTAGTGATGAGCTTTTTTAGCAGTCAAATTAGTTTATTCATGGAGGGGAGACGTATTTAGATTGGCCATCGTCTCCCAAGGGCATCATGTGCTTCATGGTCCATTCAATAGTTCCATTATCTATGCGAAAGGTGGTGTTGCAGGATAGCCACCGACCTCAGTGGGGTGTCCATCCATGAGACAATAAGAATTATTATGATGCCCATCTGCAGTTCGGGTGCCTTGGTATGAGATGAGACATCGTGGACTTGGTGTCGAGATGCTAAACATGCCAGTAGGTGAAAAAAGAGCATCAAAGGCCCTATGGTTTGCTCCATCCATTACCCATTCCTAAAAGGAAGCAGAACGAGGTCTCCATAGACTTCATTGTTCGATTTCCTTATACACCTCGGGGTAATAATTCCATTTGGGTGGTGATTAATTGTATGAGCAAATTATCCTACTTCATTCCAGTCAGAGATACAACTGAAGTGGATGAGTTGGGCTATTTGTATCTTCAGGAGGTGGTAAGGCTCCATGGTGTTCCCTCAATAGTTGTCTTACATAGAGACCCCCATTTCACTTATCGATTTTGGGAAGGCCTTCATAAGGTATGGGGTTGCAGATTAAGATGATCACAACATACCATCCTCAAACGGATGGACAGACAGAGCGGGAGAAACATATTTTGGAGGACATTCTCTGCACATGTGTTCTAGACATTAGATATTACTAGGATATCCATGTGATATTGGTTTATTTTTCTTATAATAACAGTTACCAATCCTCAATTTGAATGGATCCTTTCGAGGCGCTCTTTGGTCGGCCCTGTCGGTCCCCCCTGTGTTGGGCTGAGGTAGGTGATACCGCACTACAAGGGCCGAGTTTGGTGCAGGAGATGTCTGAGAAGGTCAATTTGATCAGGAATCACTTATTTACAACCTCGAGTCTCCATAAATCATATGTTGACCAGATGGATCAAGACCTAGAGTTTTTTTGGGTGACCGTTTATTCTTAAATGTGGCCCCTCATATGGGCCATTGTCGATTGGGAAAGTAAGGGAACCAAACACCATGGTATGTCGGGCATTATGAGATCACCAAGAATATTGGAAAGGTGGAATATAGGTTTTATTTAACTTATTATTTGACATCCATACATGATGTCTTCCATGTCTCACAGTTGATGAAATACAACCCGAATCCATTCCACGTACTGAATTGGGAGGAGTTGGATATAGAGCCTGATTTGTCTGTTTTTGAGAGTCTGATGAGAATAATTTATTTGAAAGAAAATCTGATTCATGAAAAGTCTATTCCACTGGTTTAGGTCCTTTGGCCAGATGGGAATGATGTCCATGAAAATTGGGAGTGGAAGTTGTGTGTTGAGAAGGAGTACCCATTCTTGTTTTCTGATTAAGATTCATGTTGACTTTCCGAGGCAGAAATTCTTTCATGGTAGAGAGAATTGTCACATCCAATACTTATTTTAAAGGTAAATTTGATTTAATTTACATCATTTCTTTGTTTCTGGGATTTCCCATGCATTTTGGAGGAAAGGTTGAGTTTTCATGATTTGGACCAAACTCTGAGCCCATTTCCAAATTTCAATACCAATTTTGTTTCATTTATAACTCTTTCATTTTTTAATTTCTTTATCTATTACACTTAATAAATTGCCTTACCTGACCTATTAACACCACCATATCAATATTTACCCTTTAGGAATCCAAAAAACAGTGGATTTGGGTTGTTATTTACAAAATTAGGGCATCCCAGAATCCCATGTCCAGTTTTTTAATTGTTTATTTAATATATTATTAAATTTTTATAAATTTTCAGTAATTCAAACTCTCAACTGATCCCACTAACCCTAGGAGGGCCCCCATTTTATTTCACCCCTCTTTGGAGCTCATATGCATCTTGAATTAAGGAATAACATCTTAGGCTTTCTAAAATCGTCCAGATTTGAAGAGGTAACTTGTTTCCTTCATAACTCCTTAAATTTTTACTCTATTCCCCTCATTTCAGTTCTCACCTAAACTTATCATCCTTATTAAATGTAAATTTAATTTTTTGATGTTTTTAAATTCACATACTTGTGTATTTGGGGAAATTTATTAAATATACCTCATGTAAGTGGGTCTCCTTCATTATTCCTCCCATTTGCTTAGGGTTTCATCCATTTTCTTAGGGTTTATTCTATTTATTCTTGATGTTACAGATACAACAAAGTGGGGATTCTATCCTAGGGTATGATATTTGGTTTCTTGGTCTATTCTAGTGGTTTTCGGCTTGATCTAAGTCCCTCATGGTGCCGTGGGGGTGCAGTGGAACTTTCGCACAAAGATTCCAGGGTTTTGACAATTGTGGTAGGTGATTCCATGTGTAAGAAATTATAGATGAGTTATATTTTCTTAATTTAAATTTTTATCACACTTATCCTTCATTATCCTTGATTTGAAATTTGGTTTTGGTGACATTGGTTAAGAAAATGATTTTTAGGTATCAATTTTGTGTTAAATTGTGTGTTTTACATGTCTATTTTATGTTATGCCCATTTGGGGTTGTTTTATTACTCATATAATGGGTTTATAAACTTTTTTTGGTGCTTAAAATTCTTCTTTTGTGAATATGGGTATGCATATAGTGTTCAATGTGGGGTTTTTAAGGGATTTTGTGTGCAAAACATTTTTAAATTGTGTGAAGTTATTTTATTGGAATCCTAAATGTTTTATTGAGTGGTGTAAGTGGAAAAAAGAATGTTTAGCTACTGTTTTGAGTTTTTTTTCACCAAAACCGATGATTTAATATTGTATTGGATTTTGGAAACATGTAAAAATGGTTTGTGCACAATGGGGGAAGCCCAGGTATCTAGGAGGGCGGATATGTACTATTACGCTAGTGATCCAAAGCAGTTTTATCCATGTTTCACCGAGAAAAATGGTTAACAAAAACACTATAAAAACTATATTAATGATGGTTGGGGACCACTAGGTTATGGGTATGTTACCTACTAGTGGATCGTGCATGAGAACATATTTTTCTATGGTTACATTACATTAAAGTACGAGGTACATGGGGCCTGAGACTAACTAGTTCCTAAGAGTGTTCCCAAGATTGGTACTCATTGACTCGTTTTTATATATTTGTGGAATATAGTGGTTTTGGATGGAAAATACAGTAGATTACATGTTTTATTGGATTGTTATCACTCAAGGAAAATTTTCTTTGAAAATTGTTTTTATTTAAAGTTTCATTTTTTAGAAATTATTTCTACCAATTATTGCTTATCAAAACTGGCATGATTTTTATCTTGTATTGCCTACTCTATGAATATCTTGGTGTAATCCAATTGGTATTAGGATCACACTCTACTTACAACCTTTGGGTGTAAGTATACTTGATCATGTTTGACACATGTAAAGGAAATGCCTTGGGTGATGGGGGTTTAGGTTGTTAGTTCCCATCCGTGGTGCGGTGTTGTGGCGACAGCTTGTGGGTGATGACCCCATGTCATGTGGAGTTATTGGGTATATTTTACTAATACTATTATGTGTATTTAAACCTCTTGTTATATGTTTAAACCTATGTATTCAGTTATAGATTTTGTTTAAATTTTATTTGGCATGAATTTTCAGATTCAGTTTATCGATTGTTTTGGATGTTTTATGTTTCCATACTGAGGTAAATCATTCCCAAACCAAACTCTATGATACCTGGGAACTTTTTCCAGCACGTGGGGAGAGGGAAAACCCTTCAGACCTTGTCACAAGCCATGTTTGGGGCCAGTTTTGTTGGCAACCATATTTGGTTCGTGACAAATACCCTAAAACAATATCACCCCAAAATAATTATACACATTATATATCCTAATTTATTCAAAAAATACCAAGACTAGTGTCATTTAGAGGATATCAAAATGTGGTTTCAAAAAGAGATGAAAATTGTATCAACGAATATCTTTTGTTTCATTTCTTATTTACCACCTTAAATAATGTATTAAATCTTCTAATATAATGAAACTATAATATAAAATATAAATTTATCTTATTGCATTTATTTCCTAATATTTAAGCATATCCTCCGCCATCAAATGGGAAATGAAATCATTGATCATATGTACGATTTGGAAATGCCTCACATACCAATGTAACTCATTTTATATCAACACATCTCATGACTGTATATAATTATGAATTTAATTTATATGTATAATATTAATTATAATATTATACTTATTTAATTCTAATATAACATATAACTCCTTATGTTCCATTAAATTTATAATATGAAAATGCTGCTTGTGTGTATGGAAGATAACCGCCTTCCGAAGTGATGTGATTCATTTTTCACATAAACATTACATGAAATATAATGAGGATAATTTTGTTGAATATATGTGATATATATAACATTATATTGATTCTATAAAATTAATATATCAACCAATTACTTACCCTTTATCCTATTAAGGAAATGATAATGTTTCTCGTGTGTACGTACGACCTACCATCTCCATAAAGTGACATGATCCATTATCAATGTTCAAATGTAAATAATGATTATAAAAATGTATATAACAAAACAAATGATATTTATAACATTTATATCATTTTTAAGATGATATAACCATGTAACATGCTTTATAATTGGAACTTTCTTGAAAAAACATTCATGAGAAAACAAGGAAATTAACACACGAGACAATAAAAATAATGAAATTAAATTAACAACCAGGTGGTAAAATGTTATAATAGGATAATACATGATGTTATAAATATGAATATGGTTATTTAATAAATTAATAATTTTAATAAAACCATTATATAGGTAGTGAATTCATTTTCAACTAAAAGGATTCCTGAGGTAAGGGACTTCATCTCAAGTTTCCTTTATTGAGGCATATTGTAATGTTATGCACCTAATTTCTTTTATGAGGTGTATATACTTCCAATTTTTCATATTATATCATGAAAAATTCATACTTTATGGTACTTTAAATTTTAATTCAAACAATTTCATTTATTTTTATTTAACATGAAAATTTCCACGTGGTAATTAATTTCATAACTCAATTTGTTTTCATTGGGTTATATGAATTATTCATTATATTTTATAATATAATATTTTGTGTGTAAAATATTTTGACTATATTATGTCATATTTACACATTTTTTATGTGTATTTAAATTTTATACACATAATTGATTCATTTATTAAATCTCACTTCAATGTTGTTATATGTTTAATGTTTTATTTCACAATCTGATTTTAATCTAGGTTGTTTATAGTTGAATTTCTATTGAAGGAATATATTTAATAGTTCTATAATAAACCCCTTTTATTTTAATCTGTTATGTATATTCATGTTTTATTCAATTAATATTACCATATTCATCTCTTTGGTACTTAAAATGACTGATAAAATGTTTTTCATAAAATACGACATCATTTCCCTCTTCGGTCGAAAATAAATATTCTTTCAAAACAATGTTTTCTAATTTTTTTGAAAAATGTTTTTAACATTATAAAAATGATTTATTTGGGACATTTTTTCCCAACTTTTAATTTATTAAATTATTTTATAATGTAATATTCCTATTGTTTTCCAAAAAAGTAGCTTTTGAGTTTTACCAAAAATGTGAAAAAATCATTGTTTCAATGTGTACGACATGAAAATAATTTCTTGATATCATGACCAATAAATGTTTTAATGATTCATTTATAGGCTTAAAATGTTATTTTCACGGAAATTTAATTTAAAAATATTTTTTGAACTTTTATTAAAAAAATATTTTTCAAAGTGAAAATGTTATTTTCCAGAAAAATGTTTTTAATGAAATTTTTATTGTATTTCTATTCAATATTGACATAAAACCTTTATTGTACATTTGGTATACTAGGTATATGTTTTATCAAAACTATCCATATTATTTATCTGAATGGTTTATGATCATTTTGATTAGGAAAAGTATTGACATTATCCATCTTAATTAATTTTTTCAATCATTAACTTTCCCTCGAAATATTCACTTTATTTCCACCATGGTAAATTACATTTCACTTAAATATACATATTATTTATCACAGATATATTCATTAATTTTACACTATATAATTTCTACATATGTTATTTAAATTTTAAATTTATATTATTAATTAAAAAATATTATTAATATATATTCCTTAATTGATGTAATCTTTTTGATAAATTATATTGTTTAAAAATTATATAGATTATTTGATATATGTGGAGTTATTTGGACAGAAATATTATAGTGGGACATGTTTATAATCTAAATTAATCTATAATATCATTAGATGAGTCAGTTTGATAGCCTTAGTTAAATGGTTTTCTGGTGTATACCTACCAATCAGTTTTTAACATTCTTATCAAATGTTTTGGTAGTATAGGTATCACGATTCCTAAGGTATGATGTCCAATAATTAATAATTTACTAAATTAATAATTTTATTATTATTATCCATGATATTATCACTGTGATCTTATATTTAGGTTCATTTCATTCCCAGTTTATTAATTAAATGTCATGTGTTTCAGTTATTTACCGTGCCATATTGATTTTGACTTATCAAATCATGATAGTCATGTTATGGATTAAATGAATTTTGTGTTCATATATTTACCTTTAAATATTGATTATACCATATTGATCATTATTTATTTAATCATTATAGCTTTCACTATACAAAAACCTTAATATGAATTTGAGCTAACCATTATTGTGTTTCCTTTCCCAAGAATCAAGGAAGTGTACAGTGAATGATATAAAAGGATTTGATAGGGGGAATAATGATATTATTGAAAAAAATTATGTTGTAACTTGTGTATTAAAATTTAATATGGGAATAATGTATATATCTAGTAAAACTATAATACGAAACTATTATGTCCTTTTAGAATTAATTCTTTATATCTTATTCCAAAATAATAAGGTGGACACAAGCCCTGAGCTACTAGGGTCGGGGTTGTTACAAAGGAAGTCATATCATAATATTTTTTTGGAATATTCATAAACGTTAAATCTAGTTTAATTTTAATAATTAAAATAATACTTTTAGTGAAATTTTGGGGTAGTTCTTTCCCAAATTAAAATAGGCTATTATTCCATGTTTTAGCCAAATGATATTTTTTTTTCAAAAACTATTCTAAAATCATGGAGAAACTTATGGAATGCATTTCATATTTAATTTTTAATTATCAAAGAAGGATAAGATTATGATATTTATATTATTTATGTATTATATATATATTTTTATATAAAAATTAACAAGCAAAACAAGAGTGAAAATACTTCAATGTGATTCATGATTAAATCAATAATGAAAAAAGAATAAAAATATTTTTTATTCTCAGTTATCCACCTACTAGTGATATTACATGAATAAATGAAATAAAAGAAATAGAGTAGAAGATATGAAAGAGGCATAAAGTTTTGATAAATTAAATAATATTTGGTTATACTATTGGATTTATTGAAAATAAATTATAAAAAGGGATTTTTTAAAAACTATTACAACATGATGACTAGTTATCTAGAGAACGATTCCTATACTTATAGTTTTTTGACATAAAGTTTCACTAATGTTGTTTTTTAGTTACATATCTCATATATTTATACTAAGTGTCAACTAATTATACATAGCCATGGGTGAGTATTAGTTACTTTTACTCAAATAGGAGGTACCAAGTAAGATGATCTGAATTCATAATAAATGTATTTGTTAATATGTTTAAACTACACACACTTAATTGTGAGATCCTTATGAAAATGATATGATTAAAATAAAAAATTTGGTAATGGGTGTTGGTTAAAATAAAGAGGGGTAGTTATTTCAACCTTGAACCACAATAAAAATATGGCGCGTTATGCCTTTTTACATTCCCTTAATTTCAATATATAAGCATACTAAAATATTAGGTTATACCGAACAAATTAAAGGGAAATATAATTTATTATAATTATTTAAAGGACTCAATTTACCCCTTATTAAGTCTTTATCATTAACTTAGATGTGATAATAAGTAAATGTGTCAAAAAGAAGTCTAATTTTGTGTAAATGATCATAAAAAATTAGGTATAACATGTTAGAATAATCATGTATCTCATACCAATGAAAAATGTAATGGGTATAAAGAATCTCGGTGTTGTAAGTATATGCCAAACCATCAACCTGTATAATCAGTTAGATCCCAAAACCCTTCCGAGATGTTAAAATCATATACCATTGAGTGTGTACTGTCTCAAAATTGCATACAATTTTTTTTCATCACCCAATATTTTAATTTATATTTTCTTTTAAAAATAAAACTACATTCGATATTATGTAGTACACGCAACACTGAGCTTAAACAAACCATAAAATAATATTATTTACATATGAATGTTATAACATAATTGTTGAATTGATGGGTTTTGATAGGAGTGATGACATTGTGATATATATATATATATATATATATATATAATTCTCCTACTCAAAAAAATTATTGATTAATTTTAAGTAAACAATCTCTCAATTTTTAGTAAACTAATTTTATGATTCAAAAATATGATTTCTTCAAAAATACAGTTTTTTAATTTTCATGAGTGAATATTGTAATTACTTTATCCCACTCATAGAAATTTTTGTTTTATAAAAAGTATATTTTTTAAAAATCATCATATCAAAATTATCATAGGGTGAGTTTTTGATATTTTTTATGAAAAGATTGATTTTTATTGAATAGTGAAAAATACAAATTTTTTAGAAAACCATATTTTATTTTAAAGTATTTAAAAAGTCCCACTTTGTTTTGAAATGGTTTTGAAACATTAATTAAATTTTATTATTAAAAATAATCCAATATTTTTAATTATCACTATGATTAATTTTGATATAAAAATATTTTAATACTTAAAATGCATTTGTTGAAAAATAGTTTTTAGTAGAGTTTGGAGGGTTTATTTGAAAAGTAATTTCTACCACCTATAAGAATCAAATTTAATAAAATAGAATGAATATATAGAATCATAATTTAATTTATTTTAAATATTACACCTTCATTTTTTATCATTATGAATATTGACTTTTTTAAAATTTTGTTTACCACTAAAAGAGCTAAAATGGGTTAAAATAGTTAAGAATAAAATAAAAAGGGTGAAATGACCTAATAACTTGTATAAATCATATTTAATATTAATATTCCGACACTATATCCTATAATATTATAATATGAGTCATTTTGGAGCAATTTGGATCGATTAAGACATTAATATATTTTAATACTTTGATATATTCCACATTTTTTCTCTCTATAACTTATAATAGGACACCACATATCCTATATTATTTACACATTAAGATCATTTTATCCTAGAAAATACGTAATTTAATCCTCTCATAACACCCCTACCCATATACTTAGGTAATGTTTTGGATAACAATACCATACAAAGATGGATTTAGGTATCAAACTAATGAGGTTGGAGGAAGAAGAGGTATAGTTCTTAACCAAGTGTTTCCCTTTTTATTTCTTCTTATAAGTCCTTTAAACCTATACTAACCATTTTTGAATATTAAAATAATTATATTACTTATAATTAAATTTTATTTTGTTTATTTTATTAATATTTTTATCTATAAATCTATCTAGTTGAAAATGAAATCATCTTTCATGCGTATGTCCAGACTATTACCTCCCGAAGACATTGTATTTCATTTTTCATTACCAACTCTTATGGTTAACAATAATTATAGATAAAAAGGAAATATTATTATTACATATATTATATATTACATACTTATAATTATATAAATATAATATATATTTCACCTTCTTACCCTTCCACCTATTAAAAAATGACAGCGTCGCTCGTGCGTATGTGTAGACTACCACTGCCACGAAGCAATGTGATTCATTTTTCATGCCCGCCTTTCAATAATGGTTATAAATATGTATAAAATGAATATATATTATAGTTATATAATTCGTAATATTTTTTATATGGTGTAACCATGATCAAGATGCAAGGACCAAAATTAATGTATTGAAACCTACATATAAAACAAAACAATCAACACTCATAAATGATGTTTTTATTAAATAATTATTATAAAATGGGTGTTGAAATACTATTAATGGATAATATATGATATTATAATTATGTATATGGATTTTATATTTAATTATAATAATGTTGATGTTATTATACATGAGTTTAGAATCACTGACGAGGCAATTTGAACTTGAGGTAAGGGTTTATCATCTCAAATTGTCTTCTTTGGGACATGTATTCTATTATGTAAGAATATTATTTTATGGGATGTTTATACTACCAATTTTAAAATTCATATCATGATTCATTATTATATAATGATATTTAAAGTTAATATTCAGTCTATTTCTTCCAATGGGTTATGATTCAATGGTTACCAAATCTATAAAGGATTTCTTTCCAATCTCATTTGATTTCATGATTGTCTATATTCCAATTTCCATTAGGAAAATTATATGATATTAAGATTTTAAAAATAATTTATTTTCCTATTTATTGGTCATATTGGGGTTTATATATTTAAATTATATTTATTCTTATGTTGGATTAAGAATCAATGAGTAAGTTACATGTAAGAGACTTTCTTTTAAAAATATTGTTTTGATGGCTACCTTACAAATCTTTTTTTATATGAATATCTTCCATATTTTTTTCAGAAATTTTATTAATATTCTAAAAATATTTATTAATTTCACTTCCCATGTTTTAATTTCTATAAATTGGATTTAAATAATTATTCTTTTCATTTTCTAAAATTAGGTATTTTTACCAAAGGTGTGAATGGAATATCTAATTTAAGATACACCATAAGAATGAAATTTCCCATTATTATAACTTCTATTTTATTTTAAAAATCCTTTAAAGTTTTCCATATACATTTTAAAAGAAAACATTTAACACAATATTCTGAGAATTTTTATTTCAAATCATATAAAAAATAGTGTATTATTTTCCTAATGGCATGAAATGAATTTTGAAAAGTGATTTTTAAATATATTATTGCACAAAAATAAAAAGAATTTATTTTTAATTTATTAATTATATTTTAATTTCTAATGTATTTATTTTACTAAAAAACATAATTTTTTATTAATTTATAGTTTTCATTTATTAATAATGGATTATACCATATTTTTATAACACTCACTTTCTTGTGATCATGTTCTATATCAATAAACAATATTCATTGGACATTATTTTCTACTTTATGTACATATTTTTAACATCATGTATGAATTCCTAATAATTTCTATTACTTGATTATTTTTTAACTATATACCATCTCTATATATGGTATTAATTGAATGAATATTATTAAGTAAGTTATTTTATTTACTGGGAAATTATTTATGTTTCGTATTCTTAATTCAATATGGATAATTATTCATTTATAAGTCATTTTGATAATGAATTGTACTGATCGTATGATATATCTATAATTAATAAAATATATAAGTGAATGTTAGGGACTAATTATATATATTCCCTTAATTAATATATATTTCTCATGAGACAAAATAGGTTCCCACATTAGATAAGTATTGGGTTTACACCTACCCATTTATTAAGAGTGGTTTCTTAGTTAAGAGGCATTAATAGTAAGATTCCTGATATCTTGGTTGAGAGTCCATGATGAAAAGTTCATGAATGTCAAGATTTATGCATAACCTTTATTTAGAATTTTTTCAGATTATCCCTGTGAATAATATGTTATATTAAACGTAGATGTTTATTGAACTAAAGTTATTGATTTAATGACACGTGTTTTGATTATCCACTATGTATTATTGATTATAACTTATTTACTCATGATAGCTTCCATTGTTTGAAACCCTTACTAATCATAAAAGCTTACCCTTTATTTGTTTTCCATTCCCTAAGATATGAAGAATGATATTTGGAATGATTTTTATGGATGAAATGTTTTTTCTTATGATATGTTTTGTATATCTTCAATTTAATATCAGATTAAAGTATAAATTCAATTTTATAATAATTATAAACTGATTGATCATGGGTTGTGAAATCTATTGTATCATGTACCAATGTAATTATTAAACACAGTCTATGGGTTACTAGAGTTGAGGTTTTGTATTTGGTATCAGATCATGTTTATCAATACCCATGGGAAATAGATTTCGGAAAAAATATATTAGGGAAATTAACCCTATGATAGATTCTAAGGATAAGTCTATGTACTGGATAATGTAATGAAGGTTTGGTAAAATAGGGAGTGTGTGGATTTCCTATAAAATACATCTATAACCAGATACTAGGAATTTAAAGTATATGTGGCATAGATTCACCTATGGGTAATAACTCTAAAATGGGTATATTGGGTATCAATTCAATCATCATCAGTATGAAATGTGTGGTACAAATAATTCACACCTATAATGATAATCCCATGGGATATTCTTGGGTTAATTCACATTTTCTTTATGATCCATTATGATGAATTATGGGATATAATCTATAGAAACTTATAATATTCCATAGTGATATGAGATAAAGCTAAAGTGCTAGGGGTTGATAAATTAAAGGTTGATCACAATTTTAAAGGAATTAATACCCCCTTTGAGGTTTTATGTGGTGTTAGTTTAATATGATTAAAGATATTTTTAGATACATTTATAGGAATATAACCCCTTGGATTGATATGTGTTTTGGTTAAAATGATATTTATGGAAGAATGATTTTATATTTTGTGGACATAAGTTGGTAAGTATTGATAACCACTATGAATTATATGATATTTAATGTAATTCTGGTTAATTGGAATAAATGGGTTATCACATTTTGGTAATATATATTTTTACCATATAGTTAACCATGATATTTATTTTTTTTGGTAACTAAGTGATTACTATTATTTTTGAACAATAACACAATATTGATAACATTAAATGATTAATGAAAAATAAAAATAATTTTGGCTGAGATGTGATTTATGGTAAATAATAATGGTTGTGTTTTCTTTTGGAAGAACATAATATTTTGTTCTGAATTTATGGTAATTCAAGTAATTTATGGGCAATATTAGTTTATTTTTGATATTATATGACAAGGTGTATATATTTTTTATATATGACTTTATTATTGATTAATATTGTGTGGAGTTAAAATTTAAATTTATCTTAGAAGAGTATATGATCAAATATGTCTATTTTTTAGTTTTTTAAATTCATTAATAATATTTATGAAGATTTCTATGATCAGATACTTAAAGAATGCTTTATGTTGAGCTTTGGTAGTTATTTTAGAGGCTTTATAGATTAATCTAGCATTTCCACATATGAATGTTTATTCATGTGGGATATTATTTTATTTTGTGCTAACCATTTTATTTTTAGATATAAGGAAAACTTTTTCATCCTTTTGTGGGTCACGTAGTTGATTGAAAGACACTTTTCAGGCTCCAGTCATGAAAAAATCATTATAATCATGAAGAAGGATATTGATGGATTAATTATGTTCATATAATGAGAAAAATCATGTAAGTATATTTTATCCTTTTTTATCCTAATGGTAAATAAATTTATAAATTATTTGAAAACTAATGTTAAATATATCGAGTATTATGTTGAATGTAATAATTTACTACCAAGGTGCATTTTCATATACTAATGTTCAAGTATGAGTTTTATATAGATACATGTATAATAAGTTTCTAGGTCATAAACATATGATAAAATATGTATATGATTTTATTGATATGATATATTAAATTAAAAAAAGAATTAAAATTGATAAGGCAAAAAAAATTTATGGAGGGGAGAATGTAATACCCCAAGATTCTAATTTATATTTTCTTTTTTAAAGAATGATATATTTGGTAGTGTGTATCACGCGCAACACCGAGCTTTAAATAATAGTAAAATAATATTATTTAAATAAGTCTTTTATAACCCAACTATTGAATTGGTGAGTATGAATACGAGTAATTAAAATATTAAATATATATTTAATGGCCACACAAGATACAAATGTATTGATCAATTTATAGAAAATAAGCACTCAATTTTTAGTAATGTCATTTTATGATTCAAAAATATTTTTTCTTCAAAAATGTTTATTTATTTATTTTAGGATTGGATATTATAATAAATTTATACAAATTTTATAAATTTTATTTTATAAAAATAACTAAATTTTAAATCATCACATTAAAATTATCATAGATTATTTTTTTTGATTTTTTTTGAAAATATTGTTTTTTATTAGATAGTGAAAATATACTAATTTTATAAAAAAATATCTTTTATTTTCATGTTTTTTTAAAAGTAACAATTTTTTTGAAATATTCTAAAAATTTTATTAATTCCATTTTATTAAAAATTATATACTTAATATTTTAACAAACTTTTTTCTTAATTTTTATATAAAAACATTTTATACATGAAATACATTTTTTGGAATACCATTTTTTACATTGTGTTTTTTGGGTTTATTTTAAAGGTAATTTATTCCACTTATATGAATTGAATTTGATATAATATAATCAATATTTGAAATCATCATCTAATTTTTTTTATTTAACTTTTATTTTTGGACATTATGAATATCAACTCTTGTAAAATGGATACTAACCTAATAAGAGTTAAAAGAGGATAAATGGGTTAAAATGAAAATTATAAGGGTGAAAATGAATTAAAAACTTGTATAAATCCTATTTTATAGTAATATTTTGAACATATATCATATCTAATTTGAATATAATCCATTTTAGATATATTTGTCTTGGGTAATACCTTAATATGTTTTAATCTTTTGAGAAATTCCAAGTCTTTCCTATCCCTGACTTATAAAAGGAAACTGTCTCTCCACTTTTATACATACTTAAATAGATTCTTATATAGAATAACACCTATCAAAATAATCTCATAAAATCTATACCGACATATTATATGTTCTATTTTGATCATAATACCTTTTTAATAAGGCTTTATGTATAAACATATAGAGATTGGTAGAGGAATATTTTTAATTGATTGTTTTTATTTATTCTTTTACCCACTTTAAATATCTTATCACCATTTAAATATGGTAACATAAGTATCTAACATATAATTAAATTTTTTTATTGTTATTTTATAACCCCCTTTCACCTACTTATTCATCTAGTGGAAAATAAAAACATCTTTTTTTCGTACGTGCGGAAGACCACCTTAAAAAGATGATATATTTCATTTTTTCATTACATCCATTTATGATTGGTCATAATGATGAATAAAAAAGAAATAGTTGGATAAATATTATACTTATGACAAAATTGTGATTATATAAATATAATATATCATTTACCTTCATACTATTCCACCTGTTAAAAATGATAGCGTCACTCATATGTACGTGAGGACTACCTCCTCCACGAATCAATACGATTAATTTATCATATAATACTTTCAAAAAAGATCATAATTATGTATATAATTAATATATATAATATTAATATCATTAATATCATTATTTATTTAATTAAACCATGATAAAGATTAAATTACTAAAACTTTTAAATTGATACTTATTCAAAAAATAAATAGTTAATAGTCAGAAATGATGATTCTAATAGAGAAATATTAATAATAGAGTGTTTAAATATAATAAGTGGATTATATATGATATTTTTTTTATCTTTATATAATAGAATTACAATAAATTTAAATTTATTATATATTATATTAAAATCAATTAATTGGTAATTATAACTTGTGTTAAGGGTTTATAACCTGAAATTATCTTATTTGGGACATATGCACTATTATGCGCATATCTTATTTTATGATTTTTATATACATCCAATTTTACATATTATATTAGGAATAGTTATTATATCATTATATTTAAATTTAAAATTCATTCTATTCCATCCAATGAGTTATGATGAAAAATTTACCAAGCCAGTAAGAGAATTCTGTTACAATCTAATTTTTTATGTATTGTTTATATTCAGATTTCCTTTCGGAAAATTATTGGATCATAATATTTTAAACCCCATAAATGTTATTCTCCTAGATTTTTTACACATTTATATTCCATCTATACTCTTGTTATATTATTAATCAATAAGTAAGTTTCAGGTTAGATACATTCTTATATAAATCATGTTTTGAAGTCTTCCTTAGAACTAATTTTCTTCCGTGTCTATATTTTCTTTTAAAAAAATTCATGATTGCATTTACCATTATAAAAGTATTTATTAATTTTTTTACCTTTTTTTAAATTTCTATTATTTTTTAGAAGGAATGTTGATGTTATTTTCTGAATGTGGTACTTTTTACTGAAGTTATGAAAAAATTATTGGATTAAAAATACACCACAAGAAAAAAATTTCCCATTGTCATGAATATTATTTTGTTTAAAGAATAATTTATATTTTTCCATTAATATTTTTAAATAATATATTCTTTCTCAATATTTTGTGTTTTTTATTTAAAATGATATCCAAAGAAAATAGAATTATTTTTAAAAAAGAATTTTTTTTAAATGTGATTTTTAACCCTGTTTGAAAAATTTTTTACAAAGAAGGAATTTTGGATTCTATTTTTATTACAAAAGGATTTTTTATTAAAAAACCTTCATTTTGGATGAATTAATAGACTTAATTTTCTAAAAATGGATTATACCTTATTTTTAGATCATTCAATTCCTCTCAAAAACATTCTCTATCATTCTCCATTTGTTATTGGAAATTATTTTCCTCCTTTGGGAATATATTCAAAATATCATAGTTTAATTTAGAATTATTTATATTACTTTGATTTTGTTTCAATATTTTACCATTTCTATGCATGGTATCAATTGAATGAAGCTTTTTAAGTAGGTTATTCTTATTTCTAGGAAATTATTGATGTTCTGTATTCTCGATTCAATATTGATAATTATTTATTTTTAAGAACTTTTGAGAATGAATTATATTTATCATTAATTATATAAGGAATTTTTAGGATTTTCAAGTGATAGGTGGTGTTCAGTTATAGATAACCCCTTAATGAATTGATAGGTCTCATGAGATTAAAATGGTGGCCACATTTGATGATTATTTGTTTTACACATACAAATATTAAAAATGACATATTTGTTAAGAGACATTGATAGTAATATTAATGATATATTGGTTGAGGGGACTCAAGGTAAAGGTCACAAATTTATAAATTTATACATTTCTTTTATTAAGAATTTTATTTCCATTTTACATGTGATTGTCATTTTGACATTATCCAAGAATTTTCATTGAATTAATGTTATCGAATGAATGACATGTGTTTTGGTTATCCACTATACCTTATTGAGTATAAATTATTTGTCCAGGATAGCTTTAACTATATGTAACCCTTATTTACCATTTAAGCCCACCATTTTTCTTTTCCTTTTCACATGATATGAATAAGGATATTATGAATTATTTTCAAGGATACAAGAATGCTTCTTATGAAATGTTTTTTACATTTCTAATATAATACATGAATAAAATATGTATCTACTTTTATAAGACTACTAAATTGATTGATATTGGGTTTTGAAATCCCTTGTATCTTATACCATTAAAATAATTAATCGCTAGCTCTAGGTTACCATATCTTGGGTGTTATAATATTTATATTCTTTATGTATAACATGGATAACATTTCAAATAGAATAAAGAATAGATAGTCTTAGAAAGTATGGTATGAATACCACTAATAATTGAATTTAAATAATAATGGATATTAAAAAAAATTAATTCACCCCTATCATTTTACATTATCCATATTTTTAGTATTATTTATTCCTATAAAAGTAAAAAATGGATAAAAAATACACAAGTTATAATTTGAAATATTAATAAACCAAATGAAAATAAGAGTGAAAAAATAATTAATTTATTCCATATATGTATTTTTGGAAAACATTTAACAATTTAAACCCTTGGTTTTTATTTATATCACTCATCTCCAAATGATTTTCAAGATTACTCTCTATGAGTATTAATTGAATAAGGGATACACCAACTAATTAATTTATAGATAACCCATGTGGGAACTGAAGAAGGAGAGGTATTATCCCAAAAAACATAACTTGAACACCTAATGATGTATTAAATTTTGGTCAACATCACAAGGATTTAGGTATATCATAATAAAGAAGAAATAATATAGCATTACCTTTGATTCACAAAATAATAGCCTCCAAAATTCCTCTATATGAATGATTTCAAAGGATTTGAAGAAATTAAAAACCCTAGATTGAGAAAACAAGGATTTATATCCACTGATTCCAAGAATTAGAAGAGTTAAGAATATTAAAGTATGGTAAGGCCTTTCTTTACTAATAATATATTTCATGACCAATTAATGCCATTTATATCAAGGATTATGATATATTCCTTGGGAGAACATTGAAGGAGTTGATGAGATTGACAGGGTGTGAAATGAGAGTAAATTAGGTAAAAATCCTAAGCCCCATTATTTTTATCCTTTAATATTACATTTAAAATGATAAAAAAATAAATCTTTTTGAAGGGAATTATGGAAATGAACTTACCGAGATCCCATTACAATGAAAAATTGTACCCAAAGGTTGAAGCAAAACCACTTGCACCCATAGAGCCTAATAAATCACCTAGTACTAAGCCACCAGGTAAGAAATTATTGTTTTACCTCATCTCATTCCCCCTTTCCATCCAACTCCTCCTAAAACCCTTTAATACCTCATTCAACCAAAAATATATAATAATGGAACTAAAATGGACTGAAATATAAGATAATGATATGTCCATAAAAGTTAATATATTTAAACTATCTCCACTATTATTATTTTCATCCAAAGAAGATTGGACTAGATTCTTGAAGAAACTTGTATGACCATTAAATGCAAAGTTAAGGTTCTTTATCCAATGTTTTATCATATATCTATTCATGATAACACATTACCTAAACCATAGGAATAAACCTAGTCCATAACACATTCTCAATTTGGTAGAAAATTTATATAGGATTCTATGTACATAACACATCATCTTTAACCTCAACATCATCCTTGATAATTACATGTGAAGGGTAAAAATGCACTTCATCAATTGTGAGACATAAAAATATTATACGTGACACTGAAGATAAGATATTAAGAAAAATGGTAAGAATTTTCTCTAATTTATCCACATATTTCAAAAGGTATGAAAAATAATTGGTTTAATTTTCTTTTTATTCCCATTCAATAGTAACTAGAACTTATTAAACCTGGAGAGAGTCATGACCACCCACCGTGAATTTGATATGGAACTTTCAATGATCCACATAGTAAATTTGGTGATTTTTAGGGGTTATAATCTACTTCAAAATCATCCACACCTACTTCATTATTATAACTATACTAATTTAAAATTTTAATTTTAGGATTTTTAGGTTAATGAGATTTCTATATTTGAATTATATAATTTTATCCTTATAAATATTTTGGCTTTATGGAATAAAAATGGGAAGCCTAGTCATACAGTAAAAATGAGATATAGAATTATACAACAATTATGAGATATATTGGGTGATAGATAGCTGAATTATGATGTAAAAGAAAATAAAAATAAGATAATATACATCCAATCTATTGGTTACTCAATGTTTCATGGTGACTATTCTTTAATAATATTGTATTTTGTTATTATATAATAAGTTTTTTTGTGTTTTAAATTTATTGGGGTCATCAATTTAGTAATTTAAATGATTTATCCTATCATATATAATTATCATGATAATAAAATGAGGATATGTTTGTATAATATAATAACTACCATACACCAGAGATGTAGTCATCCACATTATAGGTGAACCTCATTAACAAATACACTATTTAATATTATTTTTCTACACTATATTGAATTTTATATATTATTGTTAAACCAGTAAGAGGGGGTTTGGTATTTGAAATGAAAATGTGACAATAATGATTCATCTCCCTCTTAGTATTGATCGCATCTCCAATAGATAAAAAAATTGGTATCAGATTCATGGTTTAACCTTGATATATCTCTTGAAATTGATATGAATCATTATACTTCAATAAATATCAATGGTGCTCTAACATTTGATGGAAATAATTTTCATATTATTACGGAATTAATGGAAGCCTATCATGTCTATCATGGACTTGGGGTCTTTGAGTCTACTCTTTTGGGTTTCAAAATACAATGTATAACTATTTCATTTTCATTATCTAATAAGATGAATATTAAGAGTGATAATAAGTTATGTAATTCATTACTAAATTTCTTGTTAGGGGAATATATTAACCAAGTGATGTGATATGAAACTGCAAAATATATAATAACAAGACATAAAAATGGTTATAGGTAACTTTCAATTTAAACATTGATTTAAATGTTTTAATATTAGTCAAATTATTTGATTTTCTACAAAGGGTCTATTGAGAATAAAAAATGAAGATGAATTTGATTAAGAAACTAAGAGATCATATAAGAAAAAAGATTCCTTTAGGAGAAATAAATTACAATCAAAAGCTTAAAACAAGATTCTATTCAATTTATGCAAAAAAATTTATATCTTGAAGAAGATACTTTTAATAATGAAGTATGTTTTGGGGATAAGGAAACATAGAAAAAACATCAAAAATGTTTTCATTCCCTAGTAAGATAAAGTGATATCCTCATTTGAGGGTAATGCATATATTTTTTTATTATTTTTCTACTAAATAATGAAAATCAACCATCTATTACACCGTGATTATTGAGATAAAGATATTTATAAAGCAGATTGTGATAATAAGTGATAAAAATTTACATCTTAAAGAAAAAATTGATGATGCAAAATAAATATAAATTAAAAAAAGAATGTCTAGACAAGGAAATTGAGAAATTAAAACTTGAGAATATTAAGAAAAGAAATATCATTGATGATATGAATTTCACTATCATTGTTGGGGATGAAGTGGTTGAATGGTTAAAATTTAAAAATTTAGAATATGAGAAACAAAGGGATAAACTTAAGCATAATTACAATATATCTATTCTAGGAGATTGTGCAATCTGTATGAAAAATAATAAGAAAATTAAATATATCGATAAGTTTAATGAGTACCCAAAGTAATAAAATCCAATCACCCTTGATGATAAAATTTTCTAAAAAATAAAGGAAATGCACTTAAAGAAACACCTCAAATGAAAATAATATTTTTTGGAGAATCCATTGAAAAGTAGTATCCAGGATTTGTTAAAATTCTAAATAAAATCTAAAACATTATCATATAATGGAATAAAAAAATAATGAAATAATATCATCAATTTTTATAAACGTCCAATGATGTGATGTCTAAAAGTATTTTCTAAAATCATATAATTGGAGGTCTGAAAATGAGGTATCATAATAAACTATAAACAACATAATTTTTATAAAAGTATGAGTTTTTTTAGGATACTACTGGTTTTGAATTTGAAAAAAAGATTATATTTTCTAGTAAAATATGTCCCTACCGATATAATGGAGGGACTATGAATCAATGGTATGAGAATAGAAACATAGGAAACAATCATCAATTACCATAGTTTGAGAAGAATATTGTGGTGAACAATTGTTTTAGAAAATCTGAAAGAAGATTATATAATGTTTAAACATGAAGAAAAAAATAGTACATTAATTTATTACACTATTATTTGATCAATTAAATCCAATTATGATATATGATAACATTTTGGGAAGGAATCATTTCAAGAAAAAATAAAATGTTGTTGAAGTTTCCATTAAAGAATACAAATTTGAGATGCCATGGGTTATGGAAAAGGGTTTATATTCCCACATAATGAGAGATCTAAATTACCCAAATAATGATAAAATACATGAATTAGTGGGTTTTTACCTTTGGAAATGAAATATAACTAAAAAAAGGTTTTGGAATTGAAAAAGTTAGAGAGAAAAATTAAACACTAAAAATGTATTATTTTTCGATCAGTTGAAGCATAATATAATTAGAATACCTCAACTATTTTTTATTTATAAAAGGAATGGATATATTTTTAGGTGGATGAAATATGTAGATTAATACCAACATTATCAATAACCCATGGTAAATTGTTTTAGGTTAGAGATACCAAAGCTCATTATTACATGAGTATATAAGCTGAGAATAATTTGTTTCCTAAAATCAATTACCATATTATCTAGAAGATAATGAATTTTATAAAATATTATATTATAATTATTATAGTTTTTAAATAAGAAACTATCCTTATTTTTATAACATGCCAAAAAGATAAAATGGTTTTTAGAAGTCACAAGGGAGTTGAGATCGAAACTAGAAGACCATTATAGTTTTTCACTCTAAAGTTTGTGGATCCTTGAGTAAGAAATAAAATAGTAGAGATATATATTTCATTATATTCAATTATTAATTTACTTTAATAAAATGCATAATGTTTAAGTCTTACGGTCCACTATAATTGAGAATGATTAAAATTTTCAAAAGACTTGCTGAGAAGAAAACTAATCTTTCATTAAAGTGGCTGAGATCCTCAAATGGATGTGTGTATTCCCATTTTTTTCAGAATATGTTTATAATAATGGAATAATAAATTATTAAAATAAAAATTATAATCTTATAAATAGAGTAACTGAAAGGAAAAAAGCGCACTATTGATAAAGATATAACCATGATAATTGAGCAAGGAATTTTAAGGTCTTTCTGGTTTCATAGTATCATCACTACTAGAATTGTAAAAAATAGGTTTTTATATAGTCCAAAGTCAAATATAAATATATATGAAATTTGGTTCATGAAAAATTCAAATCTAAAACACTTTAGAGTGTCTAGGAGTCCATTCTTGATTAAGAAGAAAGAAAAAATAGTTTAAAATTTGATGATAAATTTGGTAATGAAACAATTCATATCTAAAAAATATATGATTGTTCATATAAATACAATAAAAATGAGAGGATAATTTACTATGATTATGTTATATTATTTGAAAATTATGATTAGAATAAAAAATAATTATTAATTATGATGAGGATGATGTTTAAATTTTTGAATTGACCGCATAGTTTGAAGATAATATAGAAATTCATGATGATGATCTTGATCTAGGTTATTCAAGTTTTTAGGAAGTGAATTTAAAAAATACATCAAATAATAAAATATTGAGAAATCATATTAGTGATTAAAATAATAATAGATATTAGAATAAAGGTGTGAACAAAAGAAAATTTTTAACATTTATTCAAATAAGTCAGTTTTCAAGGACTTAACTCAACATTGTTGATGAATAATCTGAAAAAAAAATAAATTAAGTCATTTAATATATAAATAAATAAAATTAAAAATAATGAATCATAGGATCTTTTACCAATTTACAAATAAAATAACATATTTTTTATAAATGGGTTTTTATAATGAAGCTGAAAAAATAATGAGTTTGTAAGATATAAAGAAATATTGGTTTGTAAGGGGTGTTAGAAAATTAAAGGTATTTATTTTGATGAAACATTTTCACATATAGATAAAGTTGAGGCCACAAAAATATTTTTTAGAATTATATTAAAAAGTAATTATAAAATTAATAAAATAGATATGAAGCCTAAATAATTGTATGTAAAGATGAATGAATAATCATATATCGAGAAACTTGAAGTCTTTATGTTTGATGAAGATGGTGACAATGTGTGTAAATTGAAGAAAGACCTATGTGTATCAAATCAGGCTCCAAGAACCATGAATTTCAATTTGGATGAGTGATTTAGTGTAATAGAATTTAAAAATGGATAATTGGGCACTAATTTAGATGTGGAAAGACTAACATTACATTAATATTGTGATTATCAATTTTTGTGAAATTATATTTTAATATAATGAAGAAACATTGTGTAAACGTTTTTCTAGATAGATGAGAAAAATATTTTAGTTGACATTTCTTGGTGATTTGAAATTAATTTGATGTTTAGAAATTATCCAAGGTTTGGGTCATCTTTGTATCTCTCAAGAAAAAAATACCAAGGTGTTTTTGAAATGGTTTGTGATAGAAGAACTAACTCGAGTATCTATAAGAATTCAAATAGGAAAAAAGTTGATTAAAGATAATGAAGGAAATTTTGGTAATGGGAAATAATATAGAAAATTGATTGAAATAATTTTATATTTATCCAATTTAGGAAAACATATTGGGTTTTATTTTAAACTATGTACTAGGTATCAATCTATTCAAAGTAAAAACATTTCTATATTTCTAATAGAATTTTAATTTTTTTTAAAAATATTCCAAAATATTACTTATTTTTTAAGAAGATCAGTGATATGAGCATTCTAAGATTAAATGATGATGATTGAGCGAGCCATGTGGATAATATAATATCTACTTCAAGTAGACTAGTGGTTATTGGTGGATGTTGTCTAGAATATAATTATAAGAAAAAAACATATATTACTTTAAAATCCATAGAACCTGTGTAAACTAATACATCATAGGTAGCTACAAAAGTAATTCTAATAAAGACCCTATTTCAGGATATGAATGTTATCACCAATTATCACTGATTCATTGGATATGATTTCCAATGTTCTATAAATATATCCAAGAATCTGGGGCAACATTCAATACCAAAGCACATTGATATCATGTATCAATTCTTGATGGATATGGTTCAAAAAATGCATATTAGAACTGGAATTTATTCCATAAAAGAATGAAAATACTAAAATTCTTATAAGAACTCTCATAATTGAGGTTTTTAAGAATTTGATACTATATATAGGTGTTTTTTCTTTTCCCAAGAAAAATAATGCACGTTTCAGAGTTTTCTTAAAGAAATAAATATATTTAAGAAAAAAAAGGGAAAGATAAAAATTATAGGGGGATAAATCTAATTATTTTTAAATGTTTATAGAGTTAATTATATGATAATAATTCAAATAGTTTCTTGAAAATTTTTTGAGATTGAGTTTCTGATTCAGTATCACATGTTGAATTGAATTTTGAATAACCTTGATATTTGAATTAATCTCCTTGGTTTTCTATTTTGAGGTATAACAATTATTATTAGAGATGATTAATTAAATGATAATTACTTCAAAGAAATAAATCCATGATATTAAAATAATAATATTATTTATTTTAAATAAATAATGGGAAATGAGTCATTTTATTTCAACTTAATTAATTTAGGTAGTGTAAAACAATTCAGTTGAAGTATTTAATTTGAGATAAAAGACTAAAATGTAAGGTATTAGTAAACAATAATTTGGAGTAGATTATTTAATGCATTGAAGATGTTGTGGTATTTTTTTTCAATTCATGTGGATGATTTGTCAATTTATTTGAAAAGGATTAGATTCTTGGAAATGGGTTATGAATTTTTTTTTGAGTGGAGTAGTGAAGACTGGAGTTGATTTTTGGAATATATGAGTTGTAGGTTTTTGGGATTTTAATAACTATTTTTTTATATATGAATTGTATACT
Organism: Viscum album; assembly: GCA_963277665.1. Classification (NCBI taxonomy): domain Eukaryota; kingdom Viridiplantae; phylum Streptophyta; class Magnoliopsida; order Santalales; family Viscaceae; genus Viscum; species Viscum album. Next base: position 1,342,939,109 of record OY728148.1, on the reverse strand, counting down.
TCTATAAATGATTAAACTTATCATGTTTGAGATTAAATTGGTGTTATATTAGAAAATACTATCAGTGTTTAAGATTTTCCTAGAGTTTTAGAAGAATAATATTGAGGTTTCCTACGATATGTAAGAATAACTCATAGTTACCGAATATTAATCTTTTGTTACATTAAAATATCCTAAAGGTACAAAATATTAAATTCAATAATTCAAATATATTTATAAGAAACTAATATATTTTAAATAGAATATACCATTAGCATGATCTTATGAAAGATTAACTCACTGGAATATAAGAATAAATAGAATAATTTCATTGTTTTGTTAGAGTTCCAAGCTATGGAAGATTAATATAGAGTTGGGTAAGATTGAATAAGATGCTATATAGTTATGTAAGATTAATTTAGAGGATGTGTAATAATTATTTAGACATATTAGTGGCTATATAAGCTTATGTTATACTCATTTTAGAATAAAAATGATGTCTCTTCAGATAAACTTGAGTTTTTAAAGGACAAGTATGATTATTTTCTGGTCATGTAAGATTAAAAATATGTTTATAGGTTAATAATATGATGTAATAAGAATTTTTTTCATTTGTGAATAAACATCATGATGCTTAATTAATTATTCTATGTTTCAAGCTTTGATTAATGATGAGATTTGAAGAAATAATTTTTTCGATTTAAGGAATCTCCGTATCAAAATAGTGTTATAGTATGTGGATATGCATATACGAAAAAATATATAGAATTCATAAAGTATCAAGGGAAGAAGAAGCTATAATTAATAGATATTAGATGATAATATTTTATAAAATGTTTTTTGAGATAATTATTAAGATTTTAAATGAAGTATTAATTCAATTTATAAATATCAATGAGTTTAAGATATTCAGATGATCATTTGACCTATTTTAAAATTTTAATATCTTGACATTGTGGTTGATAATATTTACATATTTGAATCATGTAATATTATCCTCAATAAGTTTCTATACTTTTTGAATAAAAATGAGAAGGTCAGACAATAGATAAAAGAGATAGGTATAATGATGAAACAATTCTAAAAAAAATTTATGAGGGATAATTAAAGGAGATTTTTATAAAGAAGAAGAAGAAGGACACATCCATATAATACACTAGTGAATAAATCATTCTTTATGATTAAAACATTAGTACATATTTTAAACAGATTAGTGCCAATTATATTATGAGTTAAAGGATATGCCCATGCTCATAACTTCATTTTAGTGATAAAAGATGAGTTGTATGTGTGTGGGATAATAACCAATATACACTTGAGATGTATTTATCCATAAAAGAGGTGAAAATCATAAACAAATCTTATATGGGATCCTTTATTTTGGTTATAATTGTGAGTTTTAGGGAAAAATTATAAACAAGTGGAAGGGTGTTTAGGATTTGAACATAAAATGTTGAGACACTTATTCACCACTATCGGTATGGATCACATTTCAATGTGATCATAAAATAAACCAAATTACCATTTCATTCCATTCCAAAACCAATATGTAAGTTTGGAATCCCTACCGCAGATAATTCTAGTGGCTATACCATTATTTCCATGATCTCTTTGAAATAAAACACATAGAGTTCATTAACTGAAGAATCTTTTTTAATTTATAGAAAGGGACTCATCATGGTTAGATGATCCATAAGAACCTATACTACAATAGAAATACTTAGTGTTCATAGGTGAATAGTCATGAAATCCATTTTGATTTTATCCCATTTCCATGCTAGTAGTAGAAATGGAGGAAGAGTAATATCATGACTTTGGTGATCTACCTTTACAAGATTAATGGTAAGGTATCTAACAACAAACCTTGTGATTTACTTTTTCAGACTAGGGTACAAGAATTGGAAATTAATGACATGATACATCTTTATCCCACAATGTGAATAAACCATCAAAATACATAATATTATTTCATCACACATTCCCCATATTATTTAGAATAATTACCCCCCTAGAAAAAATAATCAATGATATTTTCACTGTAATGATCTAACTGAAATATCCCAAACAACACCCTTTAAAGACATATTCAATACCTCAAGAAAGGATCCTTTTATTCTAGAGGCTTCCAAAAAGTGGCGAGAGTCTGTGATCAATATAAGGGAGATTTTACTCCAAATAAAAGTATTATTAATAAAAATAAATCACTAAACAATACAAAAAAACACATATTAAAGTGGAAAATTATGGAATCAAAGCAAAAGAAAAATTAAATTAATATATAGAAATTGATGATATAACTAATAAAAATGAAATTCATACATTAAAACATCACATATATCACTAATTTGGATGATAAGATATACAAAATAATAAATAAATAAATTACACAATATGATTTGATAGCAACCCCAAGTCTTAGCTCAACCCCATATCCAATCATTCTAAGCATCACCAACCAAATATCCCTTGAAACTTATAACTTGAAAGTCAATATGGGATCATATTTTTCACCAAGTTTCCCATGTATTCTATGAGAAATAAAACTTATCAGGGTCCCATAATGTTCCCCAATATATGATTATGTATGAAGAAATTATGTAATCAAACATACAAATTAAAAGAATGCGTGTTAGGTCGTCATGTTCTAACTAGGACTCCATGACCCCCAAACCTACCAATATTGTCCAACACCAGAAAACAGTCACTTTTTGCCACAAACCCTATTGTATACTATATAATTTAGGTCATGGTATCATACTATTCCACATACAATACCATCTCACTCATAGTAGTTCTTATATTAAACCACAACTACATCATATCATCTCTCGACCTCTACCTTCCCACTCAGGGTAGGATATATATCAAACATCAACCACATCATATCATGTCTTGACCTATACCATATCACTCAAGGTATGGTCCCATGTGGAAACTCTACTTATTCCCTTTTACATAGGTCATATCCATATACATATTTATAATTAATACCCTCTCTCCTAGGGTAGGTACTCATACAACACGTTATAACAAGTCTTACAACACAAACCAATCAATCAGGGTGAGGCCTCAAACCACTCTATATACCACATTGAATAATTATTCCCCCCACTTTAGGTAAGGTATCATAACATGTTTCATTCCATAATACATCAACTACTACACTATCATTCATGGTGGGTCTACCAATCACATCTGAGATGAGTTTCCTCTCACCCAGGGGGTCCAAGACAATTCATTATCAGTTAGGGTAAGCCCCCACATCAAATCTTTTCATAAAATCATACAAATGAATTTATGGAACACAAAATCTTGGGAAGTATAGCCAACCCATACCCCAACTAGATACTAACTCATGATCCTCTTGAGGATATCCTACTACAATACTCAATATTGTCTACCCTAACCCATTCATATTGGGTATGAATTACAGAACCCATTGGTGATTCTATCATGATTATATAGAAGTATACTTTTTTCTTATAACAAACCTATTATTTACTCATAATTGTTTACTTAAACTCATCAAAAAAATGGTGACCCCATGACCAGTATTCCCTTTATAACCCTGAACTTAAGAGAAAGTTCATACCTCAATTTGAAATTCTCAGAGATACAACCTAATCTCACTATCAAAGGAGCGTCCTAAACCAAACTCACTCCAAAAATCTTATAAATCCTTTTCCAATATTTCATGAAATTCCCAACACCCACATTAGGATCACTTCACAACTCTTCCACAGGGAGATCTCAATATGTTATATAGAGGAAACCTACCTTAGCACTTCATATTAATCCTTGGAGTACTTAACCCACTCACCACATGCACCATGGGTACTACTCACCCTTAAGGGGAGCTTCCAACCATAATTGAGATGTACACTGCTCACACCATTAATACATAGGAATAAGACCCTAATTATTTCTATACAAGCCCTAAGAAAACCTTGTTAGGCTATTCACATCTCACACTAGTCCCATGACCAATATTATAACTCTTTTAAACTCATCCACTATCCCCAACCTGAAGGAAGAAAGAATCCATGTGATTCCAGATAATTGAACATGTAACAAATATCTCACTCTAAGCCTAATAGGATCTAGGGCACCTAATTTTTTTAGTAAGGGAGCTATTCGATCATTTCTAATTTACCCATACTTATAGATCCATGAAAAAATACATTATCATGTATAAAAATTCATATAGTAATGTTTTACAAGGAGAACCTGTGTCCAAAGAGAAGTTACCACCATTACTACATGATCTCCAAGCCTCAGCCTTGTCTAGAATAAGCTATACCATTCCCTCTCCATGTCAAGAAGCCATTATTTCATTCAAAAATATGGAAATGATGAATTATAGAAATTTATAATTAATTATAATATTTAATCCAATAATGCATAATCAATAAAAATTTAATAGGTAATTCCACATTATTGAAATGGAGTCTATCCACACAAGGAAGGTCTGTGAATAATCCAATATATCTCTACAAAAAACTCCATGTCAACTATAATCCTATCATTTATCAATTTCTAGGGATATTGGTGAATTTAGTGGGAAACATAATGACATGTGATTGTATACAAAAACAATGACTGATGAAATGATGTCACCATCTCTCAGTATCTTCTATCCAATGAACAAAAATTAAACTTTATTAGAGAATATTTCACGATGATCTAGTTGAATATTCACTCCAATGTATATTCTTGAATTTAATCAAATAAGAAATTGCAAATAAGAAAATAAAAAAGGGATTATGAATGAGATGATACCTCAAAAATCACTTCATGAATGCTTTATCGACCAACCCCATCAAGTGGGGGTCCATAGGACATAAAGTTGGAGGGATAACCAACCAAAATAGCCACTTTAAATCCAATTAACAATTAAATTATGTGAGGGGAAGACTATAAAAAGATATTTGTGCCCCTCGTTTTTTAAATAAAACCCATAGAACCCATATTAGACTTGTTAAATATATAATAGGTATCTATTATTATATTTTCCTCCTTGTACAAGACCACTGAGTGGTTAGTGGTGGTCCTGGGGGTACTTTCCCTTAGACAGGCCACTGAGCACCCACCTCCATATAGATGAGTTTCTGATTCCCCTGTGATACCTAATTCAACAACTATTCTATTCTATCCTCACTCTAAGGTTCTCATGATCACCCTAGCTATATCTTGAAGTTCTAAATAAACCAAAAAACATCTCATAGAGACATCAAAACACTCAAATCTCTAATATGAATCACAATTCTCTGATCACACCAACTCTTTAATAAAAAATAAAATTATATTCTTAAACTATTAACATTTGATTATGATGGTCTTTAAAAACTTTTCACTATAATGTTTCTCATCCCTGAGAAGCACCTAAGAACATATCATGACTTACAATCCATTAATTAGAATTTGATACTACTTTTTATACTGAATTATGATCTAAAATGAACATTGATTAACATCGTAAACACTAAGCCCATATACATTGTATTTACATTAAAAAACCTTGATTAGATCATTTAAAAACATTTTCATGCATGATTTAACACACTATATTAAATTTCCATTTCACCACATCCTATTTTGTAAAACAATATCAATTATCCTTCCCCATGGTGGCTTTACACAAATGCACCCAACCATACATGTTGACATACCTTCACATCATTTGATCAAAATGTTTTAATTGTTGGATGAATCATGAAATAAAGCTAGGAAACTATATCAAATACCAAAACAAACACTTCATGTAATTTTATTATTGACTCCTCAACCAACCAATTTTTTCCATACCCCATCCATGAACACTAATGTACCTTTGAACCAAATCACTCTCAAATCACAGTAAATTAAATACTAAGTCCCCTAACCACATATTATTCCATAAAATAATGAATCTAAATCCCAAATATGGTATTCATAATAGAATAATATAAAATAATTTCTTACTATGAAACAACCTACTTGTGCTATCTTAACTATCCAGATACTAGTTCCACCGCCACCATGACCCATCCAAAACATGCATCATTCTCAATAAACCAACATGATGGAACCCACCATAGTATTATACATATCATAATCCTAAAAAACTAACATACTCAATATCCAAGTCCCACAACCCATCCATTACTAGAAAAAATAACATAGAGGGGATGACTTCTTCATTCCAATGCACTAACAAGAGGCACTGATATAATGACCCATACTTTGCATACATTGTTAATACTTCAAAATTGAAGTAAACTTATTACAACATATAACAAAACCATGAAAGGACCTAATAGGTATAGTGTCTTTAGAAACTGGGAAACATAAACAACTAGTTCATAAAGCATCTACATTGTCTCCCATTTATTTCACCATATCTAGAGTCCCTTTTGGAATATCCTTCTTAATAACCTTCTTCCTGACCTGGGGAAAGAAAACATAAAAAAGGGTGAGCTCAAATTCTCAGTAAGGGTATACAAAAGAAATATCAATCACATCATATTCATAAGAACATAACATTTTGGAAATCTTAACCTGCAAAAGAGATCATAATTTCATAACATGGGATAAATCATAGTGGTGAAATGTAATCCCAATAATCATAACTTAAAACATGAAACTTTGTGTCATACACACATAATCATATAGAATCATTTCTTAGTAGTCAAGACTCATTTCCAAGCCTATCTTGTTGGACAAAGTCCATTTCTGAACCGAGTTCACTCCTCATTTCAGTCCTGTTTCACTGAACCAGTTTAACCTGCCGTTCCTGCCATGTCTATCTCATGAGATATAAATCTTTACCCAATGAATTAGAGGGATATATAGGTCCCACCCATCTCATAATGATACCATTCTTATGTGTGCCACAAAATCATAAATCATACATCATTGCATATCCCATGTAACAAAAATGGGATTCTTAAACATCATGACATCATAAAACAATTCATATAATATAAAGGAATTCATAAAAATAATTCCATCACAACATAATCAAATAAATTTAATAATAGGGATAGAAATAGAACCCTATATTATCTTAGATGGAAAATAATTTTGATAAAACACTTGAACTCCATTCTTGAGGAAAATATCCTTTCTACTTCAAAAACATTTTCCTTTCTTAACATGTCATACAATTTTAATCTAAAAGAAGTTTATTAACAATAAAATTGAAAACTTGTAAAGGAATATTCTTGGAAATAATGTTTTTAAAAATCCATTCATGCCGTATAAGTTAAAAAAACATTCTTCTCGTACTTTTGTTGGAAAAGTCAAAAAGTACCTTGTACGAAAAACAACAAAAGATTCCTTTCATATCTTTTACTAAAAACTCACCGAAGGGTAAAATTTGACATAAAATATTTTAGAAGGATATAAATATTACATATTGAGGAAACATGGATGTGGATGATAAAATACACCCCAGTAAATACCAAAGTATAAACAATCTCGGATAAAAATGAGATTGTGATATTTTCCCTTACCTTAGATCCGATTTGCTTGTAAGTGTCCGAACCTCCTATATAATGATTTAAATAATGTCACTGACTTATTCCAGAATCATACTCATTGTTATGATATCATGTATGGTCAGATTCTTATTAGTAATATTTCATTGCTACTTGTTATTCGGGTGTTTATTGCTTTTTGTTCTTATGCATGTTTTGTCGAATAAATTATTATTCTTCTTTTTAGGTTATAGATACCTCATTTACAGAATGGTATTAGTGTAATATATATCATATTAATTCATTAAATTAATTTATATAATTATTATGAAATGAAGATCTTGTATAACGATTCGTATCACATCGTGGAGACGGTATTCCGTACTTATGCACGAGCGATGATACCATTCCCATGATCGTGGAATTGTATTGGAGTGTATGTATACTATTTAAGAATCAATAAAACTTTACAATAATCATATATAGTTATTTATTTTCACCATTATACCCATCCAAGTAAGGTGGTGGTGGAAAATAGATTACACCACGACTTGGAGACGGTATTCCGTACGTACACACGTACAGTGATTTCGTTTTCCGTAGGATGGATAGATGGTGAAATAGGGTCATTTCATAATTATAATAACATATCAGTATATGATTGATACTGATGTTATTACTTCATAATGAAACAACTAAAGAAGAAGAAGTGGAAGAAGAAATAAAGTTGAAAGAATCGGTAACGGACATTACCACTTCTTTGAAGCGCCTCTTTGAGAACTCCTCTTAGGGAAATAAAATTGGTCTTTGAAGAAGACCAGGACCTCTAGGATGTTTCTAGGGAAGTGGAGAAGAGAATTTGGAAGGGGTTGGCCGAGACTGAAGGCTCAAAGTGGTGTGAGGAAGAGAGGGAGGAGATTCCATTTTATAAGGGAGGAAAGGGGCACCTTTGGAAAAACAAAAAATATTATTTTATTATAAAGCCATATTCGGTTTTAAATAGCTCAAAATTGATTTATTTAGAAGCTAAGGTGGGGATGGGTCGAAGTCCTCTCATAAAATATAATTTTGACAAGTTTAGTTTACTATTTTAACCTTATAATTTAGATTTAATTTTAAGTTAAATAATTTTACTTTTACCGTGTCTTTTTGTGTTCTTACACTATAAAGTTAATAAACATACTATAACAAGCCAAAAGAACCCCAATTTGTTTATGATTAATATATATAACTTTATCTAAGTCATTTGGACTACCATTAGAGTTTTATAAATAAAATAACAATTAATAATATAATATTTGTTTTAAAAACAATTTTACGTCAATTTTGACACTATTTGGTAATTGATTTTTGTGAAAATCATAACATAAAGATTAATTCTAAAAAAGTTAATTAAATCAACAATAACATGTCATATTAACATATAAAATTATTTTATTTCATAAAAAGTCTCAAATTACATTTATTTGGGTATTTATAACATCAATTATGTTAATATTTCATTAACAAGATAATTACTGCATCATCATTGTGTCATAAATAAAATATACTATTTAATGTCTAAAAATTATAAATAAAATACCATTATGTAGGAAATATTTTTATCGTTCTAATGAATATTTATAGTCGAATTTATCCTATGTATAACCCTATATTAAAAATTCTTTAGTTATTAAACATTGATTTTAACTATTTTAACCCTTCTTTAAATAAATTAATAATAAATGTACTAATCTGATCCATGTGGGCCTAAATGGTCATATTTTATTTCTAAGGTTGTTTTTGGTAAAATTATACTTATCCAATAGAATTAGGACATGAGTTAAGGTAATAATAATATCATTTTTACCCTTAATTACCCTATTTACTTTTAACCGTGGTAAAAAAAACTAAAAAGTTACTATTCACCAAAAATTATTTTAATCTCATTGAACCATATTTTAGTCCTTGATATTAACCGTGTCTCTCTGATTTTCTAAATTCTACTCACAAAAGCGGTAAAATTAAGTTTTATGAAAAATTCAGTTTTTTTAACTACCACTTAGTGGTTTCACTATTCATCAAAAAAATGAAACTTTCCAGAAAATTACCAAAAATTAGGCCTAAGCTATATTTGATATTATGAATTCAAAAATGTTGTCTATTTTACCAAATTCAAAACACATCAGTTTCATTAATTAATTTAAAAATAATAATTCTCGTCGTCAAAACAAATAACATGTTTTTAAGAGATAATAACTATCAAAAGATTGACACTTATTTATGTTTGGTTTAAATGTAAAATTACATCCAATGACAAAAACTGTATTAAATGGTAAAAATATATTCTAAATATACTTTAAAACCACTAAAAATAATAATTTATCACTATTAATTAGTTTGATTAAAAAAAGTTATTTTTAATTAAAATTTTGTAATTTTTCACTATTCATCAGAATATGAAAGTTATCCGAAAGTACCAAAATTTCACCCTAAGCTAATTTCGATATTATGAATCCAAAAATGAAGTCCATTTTGAATGATAAAATTTATAAAATATCAAAATGTGGTTATTACTTTTCTATAACGGCTAGTTTTAATAATAGTTTAATAGCATATCGTTGTTTAGTGAAACTCGGTATTGCGTACGACGCAAGGTATCGAGGAAGGTCGCGATTGCATGTAAAGCAAGCCAAGCTAGTGTTGTGTGTAGTGAAATATTCCTTTTATGATTTATATAACATAAAAACAAAATATTTCTCATAAAATTATCGGGTGTTACAACTAATCATCTCCCATTCAATGATTACATATAATAAAACCATATATTTCTAAAAAACTCTCTGTAGACGTTATTAACACCCACTAATAGCTAATGGTTCACTCCCAACCACATATCCTTCCCCAGACCATGTTCAAAGTATATACTTAAATAATTTGTAGTATCACTTGTGTGTAACTCTTTCTAAGCCACACTCACTCAAAAAAACCTCAACAAGAATCATTAATGAATCCACAACCTCTTGATTACTTGGATAATAAAAATCTAAATATACCAATGAACCATTACTTATACTTGATATATTTTTATAAATAACATGAATTGTCTGACTTCGTCACTGTCAACCAAACTCATGGTTCCTCCCATAGAAAACCTTATCCCATTATACTATATTCTAAATCGTCGAGGATGTCCCATATTACCATATATGATACACCTCCCTTATTTCTATAAATATTTTATCTAGCAATCCCTTAACTATATTACCAATGAAATTTTTTTACAACCTAAGGGTAATGAAGCACTACACCACTCAAGTGTCATGGATCACCCAAGCAGTCATTACTAAGGGGCATTAAAAATATAACTACATCAACCATGTTACCTTATAACCCATAAAATTACTAATTAACCTGTAAAATACCCATTTAATTTATATATATAAATATATATATATAACCAAAGGTAAACTACAAATAACCAATGTTCACCTAACTCCATACACCAATTGTAACACATTAACCCAAACCATTGGGTCCGAGTTAGAGAGACACAAGACCTCATGTGTGCTTCCCCATATGTAAGAGATTTAAAACTAGTAGAGAGATTAAAAACACCATCAATGAGTATACTATAACTTCAATTTCATAAGGACACACCAAAAAAATATATATAAAAACAACATAGTGTAATCAGGGTAGAATAATAAGCATCATAATTTAATAACAGATAACTCACATTTTATGTAAATAAATAAACTAATATCCTAGTGTGGATATCCAAAACAGAGTATAAGGAAGCATGTATATAAAATAAACACTGTGTAATCCCTTAGATTATATCTTGATATCACTAATAGATCTATGTTCAATGGATTATCCACCTTCCTTGCCTTATTTCATTTACTTGGTTCCTTATACATGTATCATGCACCTTATTTGAGATTCCCACACAAGATGTGAGTAATAAAACTAGTTGGACACCGCCAATGTGTCCTTATTGTGTGTAAAAAGGTATAATAGGTTTATTCCATAGTATATTTTTTTTTTCAAACATGTATAAACAATCATATATCGAGAACTAAGGTGATAAAAAACCCACTATGAGTCTCGACCATATCTACATTAGCTTCATGATAAAAGGATCATAATAGATATTAGAAGTGATAAAGAGATAAACACAATGATAATGAACATGTCACTAAAAATCCACAAGGCATTTGTTAATATGTCACATTCATGAGTTGGTTAATAAGGATGTCATATATCAACACTCCCTTATAGAAATCCAAAATCATTCTATAACATTAAAATGTGTCTTGGGTAAGGACACAAGGCCATAATGTCACTAAACAATTTACAAGTTCAGTGTTTTCATCTTCACAAGTCGTGTGCACTCCCTCTCTAAGGGATAATCATTTCGTGATGGTCCACATGTTCTAGGTACGTATAAATTACTCAAAAGGCATGATAATACATATAATAGAGTAGAACATATAATAGAAAAAAAGATTATTTCGTCAGGATAAATCATTAGAAGCATATATAAACATGTGATGAAAATATAAATTTGTAACAAGATACATAATAAAACTCATGGAATCAAGCATCATAAATGGGTATCACATGGTACAAACACACCCAAATAGAAACACCACATGTGATAATAATTTGTTTCTCTTGGATGATTTATAAATTATCAGTTTAATTCATAGCATGTGATAACCATTTATTCCTTAAGGAATTATAAAACCACATGCAATGATATTTTATCTTCATAGAATAAATATAGATAAGAATGTGGTAATTATTTAATACTATTGTTTGATAATTATAGGTTACTACCATTTAATAATTCTTTATCATTTTCAATAAGGATTATAAATAATTAAATTTATTAAAATAAATATGAAAATTATATCTTTATGTAAACCCCTTAAAACCAAAACAATCAAGAAATGAGTAGAGGGATAGGGTTCTTCCATGCATAAAAACTAGAAGTAAAACTAAAATTATTGATAGAAAAATTTGCAGATCATGGAATTAGTAATTATAGAATGCTCGAAATCAAGAGGATCTCAAAAAACCAAAGGATATAAATGTTAAAATATTTTTTTTATAATTCATAATGTGTTTTTGTTAAAAATTATTAAAAACCCAAAAATAAATATCACCATTTAATTTCTATTTAAATATAAAATTTGAATGAGGGAACTTAAATCCTTCAAAAATTAGAGTTTTAAATTTAAATGGTTCTAAAGAATTGATTTCCAATGATTATAGGATTTTAAAATCATTAAAAAAGCTATTAAAAAATTTATAAATGTGAATAAGGAAATGAAAATTGAGTTTTAAAACACCTTTACACCAAAAGGGGTACTACGTAAGGTTAATTTAGTTTTTTCTTTCTTCTGATCACCTACCCTTATGTAGTATATAGAAATTTCTTCTTTCCATTATACAACATTAAAAAATAGTTTTAACCTTACACAAATTTTTTAAAAAATTATATACCCTTTTGCATATCAAACCAACCCTTACCTAAAAGCTAGGTTACTATTACATAACCCTCTAAAAAACAACCTTAACTTTACACAATGATAGAGTTACCCTTATGCAAGCAGAGGGTTTCCGGGATAAATCTTACCCAATGGCTAAAAATTCATTATACCATTAATAAATGTCCATGTCACCTTTACAAAACCCTTATAATTTTATATTTACCCTTATTTAACTCCTAAAAATTAAAATTCCTTAGTGTAGAGTGTACTTATCATTACACCAGTCCTATCCTTTGTGTAAAAAAATATAAATATTAAAATTATTAATTTTTTGTTTTATGGAATTAGACATTATATCCAGAATGAGTTTTGCGAATACATACAATTGATAATTTTATAATTCTCCCATCCAATTTTTTCTCTTCCCCGAGAATTATTTCTTGTAGTATTGCACAAACAACTTAGGATACTGAGCATGAACAACAGACTATCACTCTCATATTTACTATTAGACCCTTCTATACCACTATAAGATCCAAAATAGTGGTACTACCTCTGGTCTATATTCCCCACCAATCATTCCACAAATAACGTTTCATGATTTGGATCAACATCATCACAGTTTAGAATATTCATAGGATCATGCATATATCTCCAAAGATGAGATATATGGGACAAAACATACATAATTTGGTAGTCAAGAGAATAATATAGATGGTATACCACTATTCTAATTTTATCAGTTATCTTTAAGGGTCCAAAATAATTTATAACTAACTTCTATTGCTTCCCCAAACATTATGTCCAGACCAAGGAGTCACTCATAAGAAAACCCAACCACCTATTTCACAAACTAAATGTCTCCTTTTTCACTGGACAAAATACCTTTTCCTAACTTGATTAGTGACCAACCACTTCCAAATCAACTATAATTCTCATAGGTATCTTATACCATACGACGTCCGAAAACTATTTCCTCACTATTTACATGTCAAAAAAAGAGGTGAACATAAATAAATACCATAAAGATCCTCATATAGTTCCATATGAATTGAATCATAGTAACTATTATTATATGTAAAATCAACCAAGGCTTAGTGATTATCCCAAATTCCTCCAAAAAAAATTATAGGATCTAATATTCGAATCATATCTTCTAACTGTCCATCTATTTACGGATGGTCCATTGATATAAATCTTAGCTAAGTCCCTAAGTATTTGTATAATCCCTTACAAAACTATGACAGAAACTGAAACTCATTATTAGATACAATTATCAAGGGAAATCCATTCAATTGTACTATCTCAAAGATATAGATCTTCTCTAGATCAACTTTGGATTCTGTCTCACCAATCAGTAAGTAATCATATATTTTTTTAGTGTATAAAAAAACCCAATAGTGTACTGAAACCTCATGTTTGTTGGTGAAACCATAAAAATTAATCCAAAAAAGCCTCACTCTACCACATAGGAATAATAATTTTCTTGATAAAACCACCAGGATACTCATTGTCAACTTTATCCTTTGGTAGCTATGGCATGTGGAAATAAATTGAGTAATGTCCCTATTCATCCCTTGCCACCAGAACTACCACCTAAAGTAATGGAAAAACGTTTTCACTACCTTATCTTTTGACCAATTAGATGTATTTAAGTCTCTCATAATCTATTACCTAATAGAATTTGGCAATAAAACTCTACCATGTACTATAATCACACCACTTCTATCCAATGGCCACCTAGGTATCAGGTCACCACTTACTAGATGTTCCCACATCAAAATAAACTCTAGATCAGATTATTAACTATAATTTTACTATATTACTAAAGAAAACATGATTAGTAATTGGTAATATGTCATTTATCCATGTTCCTTGAAATCATCAATTCTCTAGTTGGCCAATAAACACACCAAGAACCATTGTTCCTCTAAAGGCTATTTCCCAATCCCCAAAGCTACTTATATCTTATGGATAAAAGTATATATATTGAAATTATAATTACATGGTGTATAATAAATCTTATATTATAACAGATATATGTATTATTACCATTTACACTTCCTCAAATTCAGATCCCACTGTGAGAAGATATAGTGGAGGCTCTTGTAGTCCGTATAGAAAAACAAAATATCACAAAAAAGATAGTATAACAACCCTGTTCTATATTTCACATCAATAAAACATTAGTTACATAAGATTATACATAATAAGACCTAAAATATCAATTTTTCTAGTGTCTTTGGGAATTTGGTACATAGAATAACATCTTGAACATGGGATACAACAACATTATTAAAAACATCCTTAATATGCTTCTAAAATTCCATGTCTTTTAAAACTTCCAGGGATAACCCAAGGACAAACTTAAGAAACGTGTTATCTATAAATCCTAGTAATGAAATAAACATTTCATAATATGATATATGTTAGAAAATATGCATATCAATGGGAAATGAAAGGATTATGAATCATAAAAATGAACAATGATATATGATATATCATGATAATAATAACATGGAGAATGGGTCAACAACATAGAACACTACTTCATAAACATAGGTCAAGGATAAACCTCCAAGATATAATGGAGGAAAAAGTCCCATAAAACAATCAGGTTCACTCTCTATCCCGACATGATTTTTTATGAAACTAAACATTACCCAATTCATTAAAGTGATGTATAATCTCACGTGCACCATCGCATTCATTTCATTCTCATTCTTAAGTGTTCCACATAGACCATACCAAATGGATCCATTCATCATCATAATTTATTCAACGATGATGGAGTGTGGGATATATATATATATATAATTTTCAAATAAAAAAGTATATGTTCATAAATTTTAACATGCTTTATAGGAAATGGGTATGTTATTCATTACACAATTGTTTGTTCATGGAAAATCGTGGAGAAATTTTTCCAGTATAACGACATCACTCAAAGATTCATAAAAATGGATTTATGAGAGATAAGGGGGTATCCAATAAAATATAAATAAAATTTTAATTAATAGTGTCATGAAAAACATATCCTAATAATAGAAATTGGAAATTTAAGGAATAAGTTAATGAAGAAACTTGACTAAAGAAAATAATTCTATCTATAATTTAGCATGGTTGCGAGTGTACATAAATGATCATGGGAGGATTCATTAGAGTGAAAGGGGGATCTAATCATTTTTAAATTAAATGTAAAATAAGTGTAATATGGGTGAGAATACCCCAATATAAGAAAATGTAATTTAAGAGACATAACATAAAACATGTGCTTGACTAGTAATGAGAAGAGATAAATAATTTACAAAATTTTGGCATGGTAATAGGTGCACATAATGGTTAATTGGACGAATAATGATTTTGGAAGGGGTCTCTCATAATTTATCAATAAAGAGTATAATAAGTGAGATATTGAAAAACAAATCCCAACATGAATAAATGAAAATTAGAAAGCATAACACAAAATAATTGCTTGAATAAAAAGGAGAGTGGAAGATCCCTTACATGAGTGTGTGCTTCGAAATATTGGGGAGGGGATTCTTGAGATCTTTGGGGAACCTTGGGAATACTCTATAGAGTTTAGGGAAGAGTATGGATGTGATATAATGAGTTTTAGTTAAGATAAATGGGATATTGGGTAGGCTTATATATTAAATAATGAGGATTTCTTTATTATTGAGGTTTTTGACTCTACAAAATAAAATAACAAAAACCAAAAACCATACCATAGTTTTTCCCATGGTTTCAATCAAATTGGATTGGTTGTAATTATTTTATAATTCGATGGGCAAAACATAATAAAAAAATTCTCTTTATCATGTGAATGATAGTCAAACTATTAAATAAATTATTTTAAAACCTTACAATATATAAATGGTTTTTTATTATTCATAAAAGAATTATAAAATTAACCAAATAAAATTAAAATCGTATTATTTTAAATGGAAAAATATATTTGGTAGTCTAAACCCTTTAGTAAATATTACATCACTTTTGGGTGATTATGATTTCATAATAAACAATGTATATTTATGCAGTATTTAATTTTTACCCGAAAATTCAATTTTCCCAGAAAATTATGAAAAATTAAATAATGGATAATTTAAATGTTCTAATTCCAAATATAATATTAATTTTATCTAAATAATTTTATAAATAAATAAATTTTCACTTTTAAAATAAAATCTAAATTTATTAATAAATGCTTAGTTTTTTTATAATAACAGTTTTCTAACCCTTATAAAAATTATAATTCACTTCTTAAAAATTATATGAAAATTTATATTTAAAAAAAATATAATAATAATATTTTATTAAAATAATATTTATTTCATAAATCCATTCTTATATCAAAATAAAATCCTTATTTGAATTTGAATATTTCCCAAAAATATTGTTATTGTTTTATTGAATCAAAATAAAAATAATTTATAAGGTAATAATAATAGGATGGAAGTATAATAATTATTATATAAAAAATAATATACATACTCAATTTTCTAATATCTTGATACATATCCTTTTAATACACCAGCAAACTCCCTAAAGGTAATGTGCACGATGGTGAAACATTCATGGGGAGGTTTGGCGAACAGTTTTTTGTATTTAATCTCGATAATCCTGAACTTATACCATAAATAGTTTCTATCATGAATAAGTTGTTAGATCTCATATTGGTATTAGTCATGGGAAAATACCAGTAATTCTTTGTCCCTCTAAAGCTCTGATAAATGGGCTTATTAGGGTATGATTCAACTGGTTGAGGCCATCACTTCCTTCGTCTGTGTGAATTGGATTTTTAAAAACACTATATTTATACTTATCATATGATCACTGTTAAATGACTATATTATTAATGTTAAAGATACTTAATGGAATTTTAAATTTAATTTGATATAATAAAACAAAATAAGTTCATTTGTTTTCTATAACCATATTATATAATAAGGAATTTAGTTAAATCAAAAGTGGAATTTTATTTATTAATGTTTTAGTCATTACAATCAGCACCCTTAAGAAACATTACCCTCAAAATTTTCATTTCCCACACTAAAAAAGATGTGGGTAACTTTGTTTCATCACTTCCTCTAGTTCCTATGACGTTTCTTAAAACACGTGGTTTATCCATAGATCTTTGACTAGGTGCATTTTTTTATTTTGTAGAAATTTATTTCTACAATATAATATATTCATCATATTCTCCTCATAGGATAGGTCATTCTAAAATGGTACCACCTATGGATTGAGAAAATGTGAGGGGTCTGATATGTACTTTCTTAAGAGGTATAAATAGAATTCATAGTTTACTTAAGATAGGTTAAATGGGAGTAAAAGTTAGTAGGCCACCGCTATGATGAGGTTAAGAATCTCAAAGGAGTTAATGTATCTTGGATTAAGCTTTCCATTCATCCCAAATCTAGTCACTTTTTAACATAGATAAATGTAAAGGAATATCATTTATCCAACATCAAACTCCAGGTCTCATTGATTATTATCAACATAACTCCTCTGTAGAATCTTAGCATCCTTGAGGTGCTACTTAATGGTCTTAACATTTTCCACCATTTAGTCAACTATTTCAGGACCTATTAGTTTGTGTTTTCTAATGCCATCCCAATATATAGGTGTTCTGCACCTTTTCCCATAAATGTCTATATGGAGATCCATTTGGACTCTTTAGTGGAAACTTCTATTGTAAGTGAACTCGACCAGAGGAATATTTTTGTCCCATCATCCTTTGAAGTCCATAGAACAATATCACCACATGTCTTCCAGTGTTTGAATAGTTTGAACATATTAGCCATTTTTTGAGGATGATAGGTCATATTGAAGTTCAGATTAGTGTTTAGATCATATTGGAGATTTCCAGAACATGGAAATGAATCTAGTATCTTGATTGGAAACAATCAATAGTGGTACTCCCTAAATAATTACCACTCTTATGATGTATATCCATTCAAGTTGATCTAGTGAGAAGTCATCTCGAATGATAATGAAGTGTGCCATATTTATAAGATGATCCACTATAACACATATAGTGTTGTTTCCTATGGATGTATTTGGAAGTCTAGTGACAATGTTCATGGTGATTTTTTCCCATTTCCATGTTATCATGGGTAATGGTTGAATCATCCCATTACAATTATTCCTTTCATGCCTCACTTGATGACATACTAGGCACTTTGATGTACATTCAGTGATCTGTATATTCATATTTTTTTCACTAGTAGTGCTCATAGAGGTCTTGAAACATCTTTGTTCTTCTTGGGTGAATAGAGAAAGTAAAGATATTTACATCATCCAATATTCCTTTTAAACTCATGATTTGATGGTACACATAGTCTTTTCCCAAATATCACAACTCCTTTTTGACTAACATTGAACTCAAATTATTTCCCTTTCCATATAGTTTCCACTTTCTTCTAAATTCCCAAATCATATTTCTGATCATCCATTAACGTCTCTAAAAGGGATGTTTGGGAAATAATTTGTGGAATGATTGATTATGATTCTCCCTTTTTGATTCCCATATACATCCTTTCTAAATATTAGAAGATCGGATCCCTCTCAATTCTCATCAGTGATAGAATTTCTGGATCCTTTATACTTAGAGCATCCAATACTTTATTCTCTTTACCAAGATGATAGTGGATTGAGAGGTCATAGTCCTTGATTAGATCTAACCATCTTCTTTGGTTCATATTCAACTATTTATGTGTGAATATAAATTTTAGACTTTGATGATCCATATATATTATACACTTTTCACCAATGACAATTCTATAATATTTTCAAAGCAAAGATCACTACAGCCAACTCCAGATCCTGCATTGGTTAGTTCTATTAATAAAAATTAAACTACATTGAAGCATAGGCTATGAATTTTTCATTGTACATTAACACACAACCCAATCCATTTTTTTAACCATAACTGAATACCATGAAAATATCTCTAGTTGTGGGTCATGTGACCATATGAGCAGTGATAAGCCACTATTTAGGTTCATTGAATATTTCTTAACACTCATAATTCCAATAAAAATTAAATCACTTATGATTTATCTTTGTTATATGGTTTGACAATTATGATAAATTTATCACAAATTGATGATAATACCCAGATAATACAAGGAAAATTTGGATATCTATCACAGTTATTGGCCTCAACCATTCTTCAATAGCTTCTATATTTGAAGGGTCCACAAATATGACATTTATTAAAGTTATATACCACAATAACGAGACTTAATTCAAATAGAACTCAAATTTTCCATACTTGGAAAAGAGATTCTCCTTTCATAAGTCTTTTAGAACAGTGCTCAAATGCTCCTCATGATCCTACTTTGTTTTGGAGTATATTAGAATATCATCTATAAAGAATCCCAAAAATTTATTAAGGTAATCTATAATGGTTATATTCATCAAGTACATGCTGATTAATAAAGAATTAGTGAGTTGTAATGGAATTACTATGAACTCATAGTGCCCGAACCTTGTACAAAACACATTCTTGGGGATATCCTCCTTCTTCACCCTTACTGGGTAATACCCTTACTATAGATCCACCTTGGAGAAGTATTGTGATCCATGTATCTAATATATTAAGTCATCAGTATGTGGTAGAGGATACTAGTAAATTATTTTTTTTCTTTTTGATCTCATGTTAATCAATTAAAAGGCACATTGACCCATAATTCTTCTTGATGAAGAGGACTAGTGAACCCTAAAGTAAATCACTTAGTATTATGAACACTTTATCTAGATTATCATGTAGTTGTTTATTTATCTTCTTATGTTCAACAAAATCCATTCTATATAAAGTTTTGAATAATGAAAACACCATAGGTATAAGATCGTTTGAAAATTCAACCTCTCATCTTGAAGAAGACCAGATAATTCCATAGGAAACACATCAATGTATTCCTTCATAAAAGGCATGTCTTTGAGGATGGGTTTTTCAATAAAATCAATCATTTGATCTAGATATGATTTCTCATAGGGAAACAATATCCACCCTTGATATGTGGGTTCTAAAGAAGATTCACCTTCCTCCTTTCACTTGTAAAGAACCAAAGAGCAATTCACAATATATAGTGAAATTTCCTTCTCATGGTAATTTACGATGGCTCTATATTTGGGAAAGACAATCCATTCCGGGAATTGGACAAAATTCCACCCAAGTTCTTATGACAAGGTTCACTTAGAAGTTCATCCCATAACTTATGAAAGGGGGAAGTTATATACATGGGATTCAATAATTTACCTATTCCCCATTTTTACCAACATCTATTGTTCCATGATATGAGGTGGTTTTTGAATAGTTATACCAATCTTTTGTGATATGAAGGAATTTTTAAAAACAGAATAAAAAAGTACATTCACTATTATTGAATTAATAACTAGAGTACATGTCACCATTTCATTATTGGGATCCACCTTGGAGGTTCTTGGTTTTCCTAAGAAACCCTTGTCTTAGAGAATTATTTTTTAAAGTGACATGGTTCCTTGAAGTTAAAAAAAGAAAAAATACGCTAAGTGTTTATGGTAGAATTTATTTCCTCTATCTCATTAGAAGGTTTATCATATAACTAATTTTGATCTATGTTTCCTTCCTTCCCACACCAAAACCAGTTCATTGTTCCCTTTGGAAAATTTTTTGGGTGCCTTTTTCTACACATTTTACAAGTGTGATGTTGAAATTTCTTTCCAGCATTATATTTCTCCATCAGAACACTAGAATTAAACTCAAATTTAACCTTTTATCCCTATGATACCCTTGATATTATGAAATATCCATTTTTACTTTGAGGGAACATCAGATAAATTCCTCATAGCTATCAATGTCTCAGATCTTTAGGGATTTTTGTATACTAGGATTTATCCCACAAAATAAGCGGTCAACTGTGAATTTAGGGGTAACAACAAATTAGGAGGCCTATTGTTCAAGTATTGTGAAGTTTTCCTCATAATCCTCAATAGATTGAATGTATTTATACATTAGGGAAAATAAATCCCTTAACATTTCAAGGTGGAGAGTGGGAGGAAAATATTTATCGATTTTTTTAAATTCATTCCACTCCATTGGTTAAATATATTATGTAGGCTTCATATTATTAATCAATGTACATGACTGATTATATTCTCCCTCTATATGATGAAAATCTAGTATAAAATTCTCTTGTTTAGAACATTGAAGGATAAATAAGGTCTTATCAATTGAGTTGATCCATTATTCCATGATTATGGGACTATATGATCTATTGAAATTAGGATGCATTTGTCACATAAAGGTATCAATCATATCTTTTTCTTTCTTAGGGGGATTTGGATGATCCTCCTGATATAGTTTTCTATTCCAAACCTGAGTCAGTTGAGAGAGTATCACAATTAAGTTCATGATTATTTCTTCTATTGGGATGGCCATCTCATTGGGACATTCATCATATTGCCCATCACATTTATTGTTTACTTGATTCCTCCTATTTTTGATCATTTAATAGAATAAATGGAAAATTAGGGATGGTTATTTTTTATCTATTAAACATATACAGTGGGAATTGAATTAAATTAAAGGGATAAATTATAAATTACATTTATTTCTTAAATTATGAATTTCATGGCTTTAATATATGTTATACATGAACTATTTCATAACATATACTCTCATGTGGATTTATTATCCCTTAATAATGGTTCATGGTGATTTTTTTAGTTTAAAAATGAAAATCCCCTTGGAGTGTCAAACTAAGTGTTTATTAAGGCCTGTTTTTGTGTACTAGGTTATATCGAGTCAGGCCCACTACACCTTGTCCAATTTGTTACCCCTAGGTTCATTCATGCCAGAACCACGTCCATTTTTAGCATCCAAACATAGAACTATTTTATTTATAAAATAGTTACTCTATAATTAACAAAATTCAGGGATGTTTTCTTATAATTAGTATATCCCTAAGGGATTTTTTAGAGTTTTCCAATCAAAATACCAAAAATAACTAAACTTTTCCTTTGATACCAACTATAAAAACCCAGTTATTTATTTCACATTATTACATTTTCTTTTACATAATATTAAACTTAATAAAACCCAAAATATCTATATGTATAGTGTATTTGGGAATTAAGTTAACTGAATAAAATCTTTAACATGGGATACAACAATATTTTAAAAAATTCCTTAACATGCTTCTAAAATTCCATGGCTTTTAAAATTTTATGAAATAACCTGGGGAAAAATATATGAAATGGGTGAGATATAAATACCAGTAAGAGAATAAACATTGAATAATGTGATATATGTTAGAAAACAAGAATATTATTGGAATATAAAATTTTAAGAATAATAAACATGAACAATGGTACCTGATATATAATTAAAATCCTAACATGGGGATTGTGGAAACAACTTAAAACACTGCATCACAAAAATAGGTTATGGATAAATCACCAAGACATCATGGTAGATAAAGTACCATAAAAGAATTTAGTTCACTCTCTATCCCAACATGGAGCTTCATGAAACTAAACATTACCCAATGAATTGGAGCGCTATATAATTCGACGTGCACCCATCATATTCATTTCATTCTCATGATTAAGTGTACCACATAGATCATACAACATGTATTCATTCATTTTCATAATTTATTACATGATCAAGGAATGATGAATACATATATTTATGTCCCAAATCAAAAAGTATATGTGGATAAATTTTAAGACCCTTAATTTGAAATGGGCATGGTATTTACTACACAATTTTTTTAATGGAAAATCACTATCAAATTTCAACAGTTTAATGATACCAACTAAAGATTCATAAAAATTGATTTATGAGAGAGAAGGGGTTATATCATCACCTATAAATAAAAATGGAATTAATAGGGTCATAGAAAAACATATCCCAATATTATAAATTGAAAATCTAAGGCATAAGTTAATAAAGAAACTTGTATTAAGATTAGGATCCTAACTATATTTCGACAAGGTAATAAGTGTAAATAAGGGATTATGGGAGGATTAATGAGAGTGAAAGGTGGATATAGTTATTTATATATAAAATTTATAGTAAGATTAATATTTAATAACATATCCCAACATAATAAAATGAAATTTTAGAGCCACAAAATAAAATAAGTGCTTGAATGGAAATGAAAAGAGAGAAACCCCTTACTAAATTCAGGCATGGTAACAGGTCTACATAATAGTTCATAAAAAGGATTAATGAGATTGGAAGTGATATATTATCATTTATACATAAAATTAATAGTATGTGAGATTTTTAAGAACATATCCCAACATGAAAAGATGGAAATTAAGAAGCATAACATAAAAGTATTAATTGAATAAAAAGGAGTGTGGAAAATCCCATTCTTGAGTATGTGACTCCAAATGATTTGGAGGGGATTGTTGAGAGATTGGGGGAACCTTTAGAGGACTCTAGAGAGTGTATGTTAGAGTATGTATGTTCTCTAAGAAGTTTTAGGGAATATAAGTGGGAGTTTGGGTGAGTTTATATAGGAAATGAGGGGATTTCTTTATTATTTAGGTTTTGGGATCTAAAAAATAAAATAAAAAAACACAAACATTTCAATTATTTTGAACATTTATTCTTCTAAATGGTATAGGTTTCAATTATTTTATATGTAAAAGGTATGAAATTAATAAAATAATACCATTCCTTATTTATAGGTGAGTCATACTCTTAAAAATGATTTTAAAACCTTAAAATATATTAATGGTTTTGGAGTATTCAAAAAGGATTTACAAAAATAACCAAATAAAAATAAAATAACAATATATTAAATTAAAAACATATATTTGGTTGTGTTTACCCTTTATTGTATTTATTATATCACTTTTGGTTCATTGGGATGTCATAATACCCAAAGTTTATTTAAAGGGTATTTAATTTTACATAAACATTCAACTGTTCCAAAAAATTATTAAAAATTCAACATTGTATAATTTTGACATTATATATCCAAAAAATAATATTAATTTTACCTAAATAATTTCTTAAATATTTGAATTATTACAATTAAAATAAAATCTAAATTTATTAATAAATACTGTGTTTTTTGACAATAACAAATTTCAAACCCTTATAAAAATTACATTTGACTTATTAAGAATTATATAATCATTTATATCTAATAAAAATTATATAATAATAATAATTTACAAAAAATATTATTTATTTCAGGAATCCATTAATTCATGAAAATATATTCTCTAATTGAATTTTAATATTACCCAAAAATACTAGTTATATTTTATTTAATGAAAATTAAAATTATTTATAAAGTAAAAATAATATAATAAAAATATATTAATTATTATATAAAAAATATTATACATACTCATTTTATAGGGCCTTGATACACATACCTTTAATACACTAGTGAACTCCTGATGGGTAAGGTTCCTGATGGTGGGACATTAATAGGATGGTTCGGTGAACATGGTTTGGGATGTGAGAATGATGAGCTTGAACTTTTCCTATAAATTGTTTCGTTCATTCTTATGTTGTTAAATCTCAGCTTGGGATTGGTGAAGGGAAAATCCCAGTGATGTTATCTCCCTCAGAATCTCTAATAAATGGGCTTCATATGGTATGATTCTACTTGTTGAGGTCATCACTTTCTTTATCCGTGTTAGTTGGATTTGTTAAAACCCTACATTTATACTAGTCATGTGATAACTATTTAGTGGATATGTTATAAATAGAAAAGATAATTAATGGTCTTTTAAATACAGTTGGATATAATAAAATGAATTAATTAGTTGTTTTTTCGATAACAATATTATATAATAATTCATTTAATTGAATCAAAAGGATAATTTTATTTGTAATAGTTTTGGTTGTTACAGATAGTGCTACTAACACATAAAAGTGTGGAATAAAAATACTCGATCTAAGTAATGGGTAGTATATTTCTTCTCATGGGGTCACAAATGATATGGCTCATAAGATACTACCAAAACCATTTTTATTAATACTGACCCCAAACTAACTCCAGAAGAATCACAATATATGACATATCTGATCTGAGGCACTGGAATAATCAAAGCAGGATCTTTATTCATCCTATTATTTATCCTAAGAATATGAATAAAACTAGTATGACCATTGAAAATTCACCACTTTCTACATCAATGCATCCATGGGTGCTAATAAATGGGAGAAATTTAATAAAACATCATTTAATGGAGGTACAAATCATTTTTTTGTTTAAATTCTTTTAAACATCCATTATAATGTTAACTAATGGAATCAAATTGGCGACAAGTTTCTAGCGCTTCTTCAAAGTCTAGAACCCTAGAAATTTGGACAATAAACCAGGCTGTATGGTTAGTAAAAAACATTCATCCCTGCCTGAACAATCTATACAAACCATGCAGGGTGAGACAGAGGAGCAGTAGGGGCTACATGATTTGTTTTTGAAATTGTACAACCCTAGGCGCACGATCATGCAAGCTACCTACAATTTTTTATAGTGTATTTTTTTCATGGTTGTAACAATGTTAGAGAATCCATATTCCTTAAACATACAGTGTCTTACCTTGGATAGTGAGGGGAACACAATTTTCACACATTTTGGATAAACTGTGATACCAAACTGTGCAACCCCTATTTTGATGGTGAAATTTACAATACAACCTTAATGAATCCTTAAACATACATTCTTTTTTCAATCCTCCCATTCTATTGGATTTTTTTGTTTCCATCCTGCTATGAGATCCCATGATTCTCAACCTATGGATTGAGATATCATCCTCATCTGATGTATAAATCGAACATCATCAGACGCATCAAATCAATCTTAGTAAGAAATAAACCATCTACCTTCCTATTTCAGTTGATATTTGGATCCATTATGATATTCAGATGCCGGATACATTCCCCTATTTTTAGGATGTTGGACCATTTCTTCAATTTCTTCCTACCAAATTTGAATCCGAGACTTCCTTCGGATGAAGAGTCATCAACATCCCTAAGATAGTTGGTCTCATTGTTTTCTCCTTTTTTTTGTTTTTATAGTTTTTCCGGTGTACTTTAAACTTCCCTTTCTCGCGTTCCACAATTATTTTTTTTATTCATATAAAATTGTTCTACACAACTTGATATATTATTTTCTATCCTTGTTTTGTATATTAGAGTGTTTTGACCTCAGTTATGGACACCCCCTAAGTGTTCCAACTTGAATTAACCTTTATAATTAATTATTTAATTAATTGGAATTATTGTTAAGAATTTGTCTTGGTACAAAATTTAAATTGCATTCGATATATGAATGTTCGATTGAACCCAAGGAAACTGCTAATTACTTGTCCCAACTACAAGTGGAGTCACCCATGTAGGTAATTTCCAACTTGGAAATGGAACCTTATAAGTGCCCCTATGAGACTTAAAAATGAAACTTCCATATTTTTGTTAATTAAATGGATTTAATTAACCAGAAAGGATACTTCATGATGGGTTGACTTATTTAAATAAATTAAATGGATTCACTAAAATGTATTATGAAGGGTGGTATGATCACACTAAATGTTTCATGTTTTATTAATTTCATTAATTGAAATTTTATTCCATATTTATATGTTTTGTCATGGAGAGTATGATGCATGGGAAGTAATGCCTCTAACTTATTATTATTACTATAAACATGATTGTATGTATGATATAGGATATGGTACGATGGTAAGGGTCCTTTTGGGCATTAATATTCAATATCACTTACATCGGGTGTTGAGCATGACATCTGACACCACTGATAATATTTGGATTTTGAGCATAAATCACAATGTCACCTGCTTCGAGTGTTGACCTGATGGAACAATCACCATATAGAGTGATGACCATGATGTCTCTAAATCATTATGATTTTTTAGGAATGTACCATATTTCTTGGGTTTATAGGCTCATTTAGACTGCTTACAGATGACTGAGTTATGCCCTAGTCCAGCTAGCAACTAGTATTCCTGGTATACGACCACTTACATATGCACGTACATGGTTCATGTAAGTGGATGAAATATATAACTATATATATATATTATTAATATATATATAGTAACCATTAAGACACTTATTCTGGCCATGATCTGAAGTAGGTAGATATTCTAGGTGTCCTATAGGAACCTGAGTGGGATAGTTATTTGTTCAACATTGTTTAATAGTTATTTATAACAATACACTTTTCATCTGTGAGAAACTCTTGTATTACTTAAAGACACCATTGGTAGTGGAATACTATGATTTTATATCACACCATACTCAGGGCACCTTTACTACCCGAGTATATTACTTTTCTATAGGCACATATAACAGAATGTAACACCCCATGTTCCCATGACACGTTTCTCTTTGAATAATACAATAGTTTGCGTTGTATGGAACTTCAAGGTCTAACACACCACGACCATCCAAAATTACTGTTATGAATAGTAATACCCACTTTTTTAAATTTTATAATTTTTTTTTTCAAAATGGACTTCATTTTTGGATTTATCTTCGGGTGAATTTTTTGTTTTTTCATAAAACTGTCAATTTTTGATGAATAGTGAAAAACACTATGTTATTATTTAAAACAGATATTTTATTTAAATAATTAGTTATTTAATTTAAATCTATATTAGGTAAAAATAGATACATAATACCTATATATGGTCAATGTGATTAATTGGAGTGATTTTATAATAATATTAGATATATAAAATTTTATTGAACTTTTTACCATCTTTTACACACCTTCTAGGCGCACTTGCAAATTTGCATAAAACATAATTTTACGGCATTTGTGAGTTGAATTTCAAAAATTTGAGAGACATGGTTGACATCATTATTTAATATTTGGTTCAATAAGATGAAAATAATTTTTTGGTGAATAGTAACTTTTGATTTTTATTTACCACGGTTAAAAGTAAGTAGGGTAATTAAAGGTAAAAATGATATTATAATTACCTAAAACATGTCCTAACTCTATTGGATAAGTGTATTTCGACCAAAACCAACCATAATAATATAATATGATCTTTTAGGTCCACTTGGATTAGATTAGGACATTTATTATTAATTTATTTAAAGAAGAGTTAAAAATGTTAAATTCGCATTTTCAGAACTAAACCATTTTTAATATAGGGTTATGCATAAGATAAATTTTACTATAAATATTCATTAGAAAGATAAATTTTTTTCCTAAATAATTTCATTTAATTTCTAATTTTTAGACATAAAATAAATTAATTTATTTATGACACAATGATGATGCAGTAATTATCTTATTAATGAAAGATTAAAAAAATTTATATTATAAATATCAAAATAAATTAAAATTGAGACATTTTATTCATTCACTAATTTTATAAATAAATATGACATTTTAGGGTTGATTCAATGATTTTTTTGAATTAATCATAGTGTTATGACTTTCACAAAAACAAAATACCAAATAGTGTCAAAATTGACATAAATGAGTTTTGAAAACAAATACTATATTATTTATTATTATAATATTCCTAAAAATATATGGTTTGGAAAAAGGATTTTTATAAGGTTATATATATTAATAATGAACCACTTGGGGTTCTATTTTTTTTATTAATATTATTAACCATATAATATAATAATACAAGAATACATGGTAAAAGTTAAACTATTTAACTAAGAATTATATCTAAAAGATAATGTTAATATGGTGACCTAAACTTGTCTAAAACCAATTTGTTGAGATGTTTTAGACCCATACCTACATTATCCTCTAAATAAAGTTTTTTGGAGTTATTATAAACTGAATATGATTGTATAATACAATAATATTTCAAGCTTTTCCTAAAGTGACCCTCACCTATATTATAAAAGGGTACTTCACCATCTCTCAAAACCACACCTCTAAAGAATTTTGGCTTGGCCAAAACCTTACCAAATATACTCCCAACAACCCTCACTTAGAATAAGAGGCCTTACTTTGATTCCAAAGACAACCTAAGGAGCCATTTTGATCAACTCAAAAGGAAACACCCGAAGAATAGGTAATAATTTCACCACCCCTTTTTCAAAGTTATTTTCTTCTTCCTTTTCATCTTTCATTATTGTTTCCATACCAAAATAATAAATCTAGTATTTTATACATAATTTGATTTAATTATAAATATGGTACCAACATATTCATTATTCTATCCATCCTATGAATGACATGTCACCATACATGCGTACGTACTGCTTACCGTCTCCACGTTGTGGTGTAGTTTTTTAGTCAAACACTTCATTATTTGGATGCGTATAATAATGACTATAAATAATGTAAATAATAAATATAACATGTTAATAATTATTTATATATGATATACAATCCAATTACATTCTATTTCACCATCAATATAATGATATTGTCACCCGTGCGTATGTACGGATTACCGTCTCCACGAACGCGATGAGATTCATTCCCCCTCATAATCATTCAAGAATAATTTTCATCTTATGATTCAAAATAAT
Organism: Viscum album; assembly: GCA_963277665.1. Lineage (NCBI taxonomy): Eukaryota > Viridiplantae > Streptophyta > Magnoliopsida > Santalales > Viscaceae > Viscum > Viscum album. The sequence goes on along the minus strand of OY728148.1, from coordinate 1,342,908,696 downwards.
GTTTAAGAACTTAATATAAATCTGGATATGAATCAAATACATCCTATCCATAACAAACATGGCTTACGTAACCAAGCATTTAAAGTAAAACAAATCAGTTAACACCTGAAACAATGATACTACTAAAATATTTTTAACAAATAAATATTATAAGATCATATTTGATATCATATTTATATATTTGGTTCTTTTATAATTTAATAAAAATGATACAAATATTATACAATATTTTAACATACCCTCGATTGTGGGAATGTACAAGGTAAGTGTTAAGGATACAATCTCTTCATTATGTAATGTTGGTTATACATGAGTATCTACTGGGACCTCTTTATCATCCACATCTGTGTTTCTTAGAAATGTATTTCAATTTTTTTTACTATTTCCTAGACTATGGGTTAATTTTATTTATACCCTTGTTTTATTTTTTATAAAAGGTTTATAAAGGAATCTTTTCATCATTTTCCAAACAAGGTCCTTTAAGACCTTTTCGACAAAAATTAAGGAAAGAATGATTTTAACTTATACGGAGGGTGTGACTATTTTCTGTTGTTTTAACACCTTCTTAGCTCCCCATACATGATTATAATAATACTTTAAAAATAAAATTTTTATTTTATATGTATATAACTTTTAAATGATTTCAAAATAGAAATAGTTATTCCTCTCAAATAGTCTTTATTTCATCGAGGTCAACATCCTTTGATAGATTTTACACTTTTTCGAAGTTGATTTATTATGATAAAATCCTCCATATTTTATTGAAGGTTTTTTGATATGTTTGACTATGGATTTGTTATTTTTATTCCATTCATAGTTTTTGGATAAATTATTAAAATTTTGTATGCTAGTTTTAATATGAATTTTTATGTTATGTTTCAACCTTTTCATATGAGGAATGCATTGGACTTAGTAAGTGAAGGGTGGAGCCCGCTATAGGTCCTCGATGCATTGGTAGGTCTCAGGAGACCAACTAGTTTCTTGGAACAACTCCATGACAAAATCTTATTTTTATTCTTGTCACGAGGCCTTGAATATGTTGTTATGAAGTCTGGCATTATGCATTTCATCATTATTAAATAGGTTATTGATATTGGATGTGATTATTCAATAAGTAGAATATCCATGTGAATAAGTAAATGACATTATTTGATTTATACTTTTGATATTATGCTGAATTTTAAGTTTAAATGGCTTATGTTTTAGTCTTATACATTGACTTAAATGTTTATACTTTTTTATGAATGTTTCCGTTATATTGTTATGCATACTGAGCATCTGATCTCACCCCTTTCTATGTTTTATTTTTTCTCAGATGAAATGAAGTATATTATGACTGACCTATATGGATAGTCTAAGGGATATTAATGTGGTCAATGCAGACAATGTGGTTGCTTTTTTCATTTTATAATGTAATATAACACTGATGTATATATCTAGTAATTCAAAGGCTACTAAACTGATCGGTCTTTCAGGACTTGATCCCTTGTTATCATGCTAATGTTATGTAATAATGAACTGACTCTAGTGAACTAAGGTCGGGGTTTTTCATGGAATGTTCCATGTTATAGATATTTTATATTATTTACTTATAGTTAGATAATAAGAGTAGAGGACTGAGAATACACTAAAGATTCTGGTAGACCATCTAATTGTTCTTGTTTTCTAGTTTTTGTATAAAATTATTTTATATTATTGTTCCATATTCCCCTTTCGTATATCCTCATTCAATGAATCCATGTATATAAAACATCCTAGAAGCTTTTTATTATTATTCAGTTGTTTATTTATTTATTCTTCCACTCTTGTTATTAAATCTATTCATATATTCTTCCATTGTTGTATGTTTATAATTACATATATTGTGAAAATTTGATATGAGGGTATATTATCCTCACCATACCACCTTTACACATTCACTTCTAGTAATAAGCCTTTGGCATATGAGGAGGTGGGCTTGACGCCATGTGGCCCATCGACTCGGGGCATAGGTTAACTAGATCCCAAGTTGGGATGTTAAAAATTAGCATCAAATAGTTATTTTTTCCCCTTATCTTAATATTTGGGTATTATAAATAAGACTAGGAGTTAAAGGAATTTGGAAATGACCCTTTTCCTAGACATAGTTAACCCATGTACAGGGAAAACCCAAATTACACGAGATAGGTAATTACAGTTATTGATTTTGTTATTTATACTTAATATGACCTCACCTTTGGGTGATGAAATGTTTTTATGGTATTAATATTATTGGAATTATTTCAATGAATATTTCTATTACTTGTTAGGAGGAAGTGAGGGTGATACATTAAATGCATCATTATAGTCACAATAGGACGATTATTCTATGAATATTTACATGTCACATCTTTTTAAGCATTTATTTACATGTTTCATATTGTTAGTTAATTGATTATATATTGAAATAAATCGTAATTTCTTATAAGAATTAGAAAACACAATTGAAACATAAAGTGACTACCTTAACCTAACAATGTTTTCTTACATCGATTAAAGCAGTCTTTATAAGAAGTTAGTTATGGAATGTTGAGCAGTGGACCATTGGTCACATGGACAAAACATGTTTTGGTATTTTTTAAGTTGACATCATATTTTAGTTTACAAGGAGTATGAGACCTTATGGATTTAAAATTTGGATCCATCTAATTTAAAAATTTAAATAGATTTAAATATTTGAATGATCACAACTATATAATGAATATGACTTTAAAGTGAAAATATACATCTTATACAATTGAAACAAAGACCTAAACCTGAATCCTGCTTTAGTGGTGGGTAGTTAGTGAGTAAATTATGTTCTTATGGACTATTATGGTATGTCTATATTAACTATTACTAACATTTGGTGTAGGAAGAGGGGTATGATATTTCTATAAGAAGGCCTTGTACCTATCTTATCTATTTGAAATATTTTTTAAAAAATTAGATCTCTTCTAAGGCATGAGTTTTACATTTTAGTATCATGAAAATATGATATACTTTAGTCGTACACCCTATAGGTGGTGATGAACATGTTATAGAGGTGGTGTCCCTTGAGAATTCGGTAATCCCTTCTACAGTTCCACCTATGGAGGTTATTACTATTTCTGATATGGGCACTCACACCAAGTTCCAAGAGGGATTTTTATATATGTTATAGTCTATGTAATGTGCTTCTTGACCTACCCTGAGTATGGAAGAGTTAGTTTGGGAGTTCTAGAAGTATCATCCTCCCACATTTTCAGAGGATGGAGGACCACATGCTAATGAGTCATGGCTCAAATATATCATTTTTATAATTGTTTATCTGGATATTCTTCTACAATGAAGGGTCAAACTTTCTACGTATACGATATCTGATTTGGGAAATTAGTGGTGGGATTTCATTACCTAAGAATTATGATATTGTGATATGATCTGGGATAATTTATATGTTATATTCTATTATTATTTCTTTCCCAAGACTCTAATATATGTCATAGCTAGATAATTCACGAACCTACAGTAGGGTGGTATTTTTTTCAGGTAATACTTTGCTTGTTTTACTGAGTTGTAGTTCTTCACTCCTACTCCAGTGAGAGATGATATTATGACCACTAGGGGATTTAAGGATGGTATGGTATATTCCATCCAATCACTGTTCAATGTATTCATTTTTTCTACCATTTATAAGATAGTAAACCAAGACCTTATTATACAGAAAAATTTGAGGGAAGTAGATGGTGTGAGCCTGGGTGGTTTGACACCTAGATCTATTAGTAATTTTTATTCTGGGTGAAAGAGACATTTTGAGGATACTCATAGAGGTAATAATTGTTAGGTTCCTCATGCTGACAGAATTCCGATATGTCACAAAAGTGGGAAGCTAGAAAACACAAATCCTTAGTGCTTATAAGATATAGTGGAATGAATAGGATTCAATAGGATGGTTCATATTCAATATTAGGGCCATAGGATCATGCTACGCTGGAAAGAAGAATACCACTAACCATTCAGGAAGAGGTGGTGGTCGAGGGAGGGTTATTAAGAGTCATTATTCATTGTGACCACATAGAGGGCTTGCTCATGGAAGTTAATAAGTGACTTAGTACCATGGTCCAGTCTACTTACATGATGTGTAGCATATTACAGAAGAGAATAGAACTAGAGATTATATAGTATGAGGTACTATTCTAGTAGCCTCCACTAGAACATTAAATTTATTTGACATTGTCGTGTCTCACTCATTTATATCTAAAACTATTATAGAGAGTTTATTCCTTGAGATCAAACATTTCAACTGAATTAAGACACTTGATTCTCCATAAGGTTTCCGATCATAGGGAGTTATCCATTATAAGGACTTCCCCATTGAGATAGTAGTATACATTCTAATGTGTAAACTTTTTATACATGACATGATGTTATTTTACATAATCATTTGGATGGACAGGTTAGTTCCCTATTGAGCACATATAGACTACTATCTTTGGAGGGTAGCGTTTACCTCACTATAGGGTGGTATACATGTGCATAAGGTAGAATGTGATGTACAAGCTAAAAAATCCCTACCTAAGAAGTAGTGGTTGGGAAATGTGATCACAAGTCTTTTCTTAGATAACTAATGGTTACAACTAACTATTTTTTTATCATGAAGTGAAACATTTTTGGGAGTTATTTCTTGATTAATTCGCTGGTATACCTATAGTGTGAGAGGTATATTTTATGATCAATATTGCAACGTGATCAAAACAAGTGACCATCCCTCCCTATAAGATGGAACCTATGGAGCATTTGGAGCTCTAGAAACATATGGAGGATCTAGAGGATTAAATGATTTATATACCCCAACACTTCTCCTTAGGGTTGACCAATACATTTTTTTCCAAGAAGACGGATTATACCATTACACTTTACATAGATTATCGTTGATTGAAACAAATCATAGTAAATAATCGATATCCATTTCCTAGAATAGATGACCTCTTTGATTAGATCCATGGGGAGAGAGTTTTTTCAACAATACACTTGAGGTTTGGATATCATTAAGTGCATGTTAGTCCATAAGAAATATCAATCATAACTTTCAGAAGAAGGTATGGTTTATATGAGCACCTAGTCATGCCATTCAGACTCACAAATGCAGCTTCTATTTTAATGTATCTAATGAATCGGGTATCCACCAATATTTGGATTCATTCATGGTAGTATTTTCTTATGATATGTTAGTGTGTTAACGCTCTCAACATGACCATTCCAATAATATTGATATCATGCTGAATATAATGAGAGAGAACTAGATCTTTGCTAATATTATTCAATACTGGTTTTGGATTGATAAAGTCAACTTCCTTGGTTATATCATCTCAGATTTAGGAGTCACAGTAGACCTAGAGAAATTGAGACCAGTAGTTTCTTGGGAACATCCCAAGAACTTATTAGACATTTAGAGTTTCATGAGACTAGATGGATATTACAGACACTTAATCCAGGATTTCTCATGCCTTTCAATTCTACTTATGGGATTGAAAAGGAATGGGGTGAAATTCATATAGTTAGAATCTTGTGAATAATACTTTTAGGATATTAAGGGAAGACTAAATTCAACACCGATATTGATTCTTCTGGAACCATGAAAGAGAAATACTATATACTGTGACACATAAGGTATCTGAATTGGAGCTATTTTGATGTAAGATAATCGAGTCTTCTTGTAAATGTCTCATTAGTTAATGACTCATGAGAATAATTAAACAACACATGACCTCGAACTATATGTTATAGTTCATGCCTTATTCTGTTGGATACACTATCTATGTGGGGAGTGTTTTTTTTGGTTTTTACTAATGAAAAAATCCTTAAGAACATCTTGATATAGTGTGATCTAAATCTCATACAACACAGGTGGGTTTAGTACCTATAGTAGTTTGATTTTGAGCTTTCCTAAATGATTGGTAAGGGAAATACTATATCCAATTATCTGATTCTAGAGACCTAGAAATAAGAATTTTAGGAGGCTAGTGGCAAATTAAATCTCATGGAATTATTCTCAAATATTCACATTGAGGTTTAGAAGGATGATGCTTATACTATCCTCATAGCCTTAGCAATGACTTATAATCTTCTAGAATGTTTAGAAGGAGACAAATATCTAATATCAAAGTCCTTATCTAGAGAGAAATAATCTCATATGATGATGACACACATTTATGTTGGACTATGGATGGGGTTGATTCTTTACTATTCCATGGGAATGTATGCATCCCAACAAACATTAGAGAGGATCTATTATAAGAATTTCACACCATAATATGGGTAGTATATCATGGTGTTACCATGATGTATTGGGAAATATGGTGCTACTATTGGTGCCCCAGTATGAAACACTAGTTTACTGGTTTTATCACTTTAAGTTTCACTTGTTAGTAGGTGAAGGCAGACCCTCAGTGACTGCCACTTCTTTTACAAGTGTTTTCCTTTCTCAAGTGGAAAATGGAATGTTTTTTCAATGGATTTAGTGACTAGTTTACCTATATAACCACATGTAAATGATATAGTATGGGTTGTTGTTGATTGTTTTTAAGATCAAACGATTATTAACTATATAAGAGACCCTATTAGTTGATGAGATAAGCGATATATGTCAGGAAGATTGTACATCTTCATGGAGCTCCTCATTCTATAATTTCTAACAGATATGCTCAAATTAAGTCACAGTTCTAGCAGGGGTGAAATAAGTCCTTGCGTACTTAGGTGCTTCTAAGGATAACCTATCATCAACAAATTGATGGACAGATAGAGCATAAGATTCAGGTGTTATAGGAGATGCTCCATGTAAGTGTCCTTGACTTTGGGGTTCCAGGTAGAAACACATTTCTCTTACTGAGTTATCTTACAATAAAAATTTTTATACTACCATTGATATGAATCATTAAAAATCCATATATGGTAGACATTTCTATTCACCTCTATGATAGATAGAGGAAGGGGGGAACTATACTTAAACCACATCTCAAAAAGTAAACAACAGTGAATGTCAAACTAATTATAAATAGTGTGACAATAGGTTAGTCTACATAGTAGTAAAATGACAACTAATGATGATGACCAATTGAGTTCAAGATAATAGATAGATTTTTCTAGAGAGTATCTCCCAAGATTGGTCATAGATATATACAGAGATATGGTATTCTCTCACCAAGGTTCATTGGAACCATGGAGGCTATGAAACAGATCAGACCAATGACTTATTAGATAACACTTCCTCAGAGATACTGATCTATGCATGATGTCTTTCATGTTTCCTACATACACCAATATTATCTAAAATCATCACATGTTTTTCATCTTTATGAGGTTGAATTTGAAATGGATGATTTCTCGAAAGAGTATCATGTTCATATTTTTGATTAGAGCATGTAGACACTCCGAGGTAGGTCAGTTCCTTTTGTATGGGTGTTATAGAAGCATGACCAAGTACAAGGTGAGACCTAGTAGGGGTAATATGATATAAAATCTTAGTGGATATTAATATTTTATAAAGATACATGTTTACCATTAGAAGGGAAAATTGGGGATGAGTTTATTTAAGGAGGGTAGGTTTTAATGACCCGTCTTTAAATGAAGGTAATAATTTTTTTTTTGTAATTTCTTTTAAAGGGACCTTATAATGTTACCCAATTTGGTCACAAAGGTCATGAGGGTGTTTGAGGCTTGTTTGGAGTTCATAACCCGAGGAATTTGAAAAATAAATTGGTTTATAAATATAGTAGAAACCATATTGCCCAACCCTCTTGGTATCTAATAATAGTGTGGGGTGGGAGCACTAGGGACCCCACAATTTTTCTACATCCATGTGACACTAGTCACATGGTTGTGTGAGCCTCCTATAGTTTTTGATGGTGGATATTTTCATATTTGAAACATTATTAAAGAAGTCGTGTACCATAACCATGTGACTCCATCCCTTGGATAGTGAGTGGAGAATGGGTTGCACATGATTCAACCAAACCATGCGACCCAACTATGTTCCCACTATTTTATGTGTGTAATTTTCAATATACCCATAATGAATCCCCAAACAAAATTTAATTTTCCTCTTCTCCCATTACAGTGGATGTTTTGGTGTTCCTCCACCCTTGAGCTCCCATGCTCCTCAACTAGGGGATTAAGATATCTTCCGCATCTAAAGTATAAATAAAACATTGTTGGATGAATGAGATTCAACTTAATAAGATATACAATCCTCTCACTTAGTATTTTAGTCTATATTTAGATCCATTAAACCATTTAGGTGAAAGATAATTTCCCCTATGTTTAGTTTGTTGGACTATTTCTTTACTTTCCCTCAACCTACTTTATATCTAAGGATAATGTTAGATAGGGTGTCATGAATAACCCTAAGGCAGGTGGTCTCAATGTTTTTTGTCAAGAGTTTATGTTTTTTCGTAGCTTTTCCATTATTACACACACATAAATTTTTTGTGTCATCATTTAATTGAGTTATTCATATTAAATTGATCTACACACTATGATATATGCTTTTTGAACCTTTTTTAGTAGATTAGAGGATATTGACCTCAGTAATGGACACCCCTTGGGTGTGACAACTTGGGTTTTGCTTCTTAGTTAATTGTTTAATTTCTCATAATTCTTGCTAAACATTCATATTAGTCCCAAAATGGAGTTTCAGTTATTATTTTATTATTTAATTGAACCTAATGAACCTCCCAAGTGCTTCTCCCAACTAAAAGAGGTGTTAAGAATATAGGTAATTTCCCAATTCGAAATGGATCCTTCTATGTTCCCCTTTGATACATATAAATGCAATTACCATGGTTTGGTTTGTAAAATAGATTTCATTAAGTAAAATGGATTCTTAATGATGGATTCTATTACATAAATAAATTAAATCGATTCATTGAAATGGATTATGAAGGGTTGTATGGTTACTCCAATTTTTTCATGTTTTATTAATTGCATTAAATGAATTGTTATGCCATATTTTATATTTTGGATTGGTGAGTATGATGCATGGGAGGTAATTCCTCATTCCTATTATTATTAAAAACATGATTAAACCTCTAAGATAAGCTTTGTTATGATGGTAATGGTATTTTTGGGTGTGATGATTCACACTCCCTTACACCGGGTTTTGATCATGATGTATCACACCACCGATACTATTTAGATGGAAGGTATGATGCACCACATCCCCTGTTTTGAGTGTTTACATGATAGAACACTCACCATATCATGCGAAGAGCATGATGTCTCCAACTAATTATGAGATATAAGTAATGTACCCTATTTCTTGAGCTTATAGTCTCATTTACACTGGTTACGGATGTCTAAGTTATACCCCGGTCTATCCAACACCTAGTATTCCTATTATACGACCACTTACATCTGCATGTAATGGGTCCATATAGATGGATGAAATATATCACTATTCTATATATATTATATATATATATATATAGTTACTAATAAAAGACTTATTCTGGAAAAGAACCAAAGTAGGTGAGACTCCAGGTGTCCTATTGGATCCTGCTCAAGCTGCTTATTTGTTCAACATTTTTTTATTAATATTTTATACTTACATACTATTAATCTATGTTCACCACTTGGATTACTTAAACACCCAATTGGTGGTTTCCGACTAGAAGATTATCTCACACCCTACTCGGGCCACCTCTGGAACCTGATTATATTACATTCATGTAGGTTCAGATAAGGAAAAGATCCCTACCACGGATATTTGATATGATTTACCTATAGTTGTAGAATAAGAGCAGAGGAATGTTCATACACACAAGATGGTAGTGGACCAAACTTTTTTTATGTTTTGTTTTTTTGTATAACATGATTGTACATTCCTATCCCCTATTCCAATTTTTTATATCATCATTCCATAAATATATGTATATAAACCTGCCTAGTGGATTTTTTTATTCTCCAGTTGTTTAGTTATTTTTGATTCCTCACCTATTATTATATATGTTCTTATATTATTCTAGTATCGTATGTTTCTGGTTACATCCACTCTGCCAATCTGATATGAGGGTATAGTCTCTTCACCATGCCACCTTTACATCCTCACTTTTAGTTGGAAGCCTCTCAAATACAGGGAGGCATGCTTGAGGTCATGTGACCATCCAGTTCAGGGTAGAGGTTAAGTAGAACATGGGTTAGGCCATTACGAGAAATCCTAGATAAAAACCAAATAGTATCCTTCTAAACCCAAAATATCCTGATCTCAAACACATTCCTAGTATGCTTTAGGATATCACAACATCCACTTTCTCCAAGTCTACTAATATACAAGTATAAGAAACCACATACCTCAATAATTATACCTCATGTATCCAAAAGTGACACTTATAAATATTGGTATCAATCAAATGAACTCAAAGTGTAATAAGGGAAATATAGTGAAATACAGAATACTACTTTGTGATGTTGAGTAAATGAGGATATCATCAATGAACCCTACAAAGAATGAGTCAATATATAGGTGAAGATCTTATTCGTGATCTCCATTAACATTTCTAGAATATAAATCTATCAAAATGACATCACTAAGTACTTGTATATCCCATGATTTCATCTAAAAAATTTCTTTAGGATGTAATCCTATCTAACCCACAATTGGTGATAGCCTGATCAGAGATCATTCTAGGAGAGATATTGGGCTCCACAGAACTAATCAAGAATTTTTTTGACACTTGGAAAAGGGTACCTATTCATTATAGTCACTTGATTCAGTTTTTTGTAATCTAAATAATGTATAATACTATCATCAAACTTCTTATAAAGAAAATAGGTTCACCCAACAGTGATGTACTTGGCCGGATAAAACCCTTATATTCCAAGTTGTAAAGCTATATTTTAAAATCCTTTAATTCTACCAAACCTATATGATAAGAGGGTTTTGAAATAGGTTATACACCAATCATGAGTTCTATATCAAAATAAACTACTATATAAGGGGAAATACCTATGTGTTCATCCAAAAACATGTCCTTATAGAGATAAAAAACTAGGTGAAAAGGTGATGGGTATACCACTGATCCTACAAAAAGATCCAGACCTATAGTCTTCATCACAATCATCCCAAATAGAATCATGACTGAAATAAATATACCTTCTCCCAAATCTCTCTCACTGGTAATTAAAAACCTCTCTCCCCTAGGTGATGTAAATTATACCTATCTCTAATAGAAATCAATGTGGGATTGAAATCTAGTCATCTGATCCATGAAAAAAATCAAATAGAATTTTGTTATCTCAAGAAACATGAATTACCATAGATGTATATAACCAAAAGTGACTATAGGACACTATGGGTGTCCCTGATGATGGTATAAGCTCTTTCCCGATGGTGTATCATGGGAAATAAACTCATCAAATAACATGTTTGATAAGTCATGTCCAGTAATATCATTTTCATATTTAAATTAAATAGAATAACTGGTATAAAAAAAGTATTCAACATAGAGGAGATCAAGAACATATATGAAATATAATATAGTCCATAACAACCATCATCTAGAGTTTTATCCCCTATATGTACTCATCCTGCCTCAACTTCATGACACCTTCCCTAACATGCATGAGTCAAAAGAGTTTCTATTGTTTTATATTACTACTATGGACCCTAAATAGATTCCTTGGTCATAGATAATTACCATCTTCAACCCTTATTGAAACTCAACCTCAATTCTATGAAGAATAATTTTATGAGCTTCCACATATTATAGCACTACCAATAATTTCTTTGATGTGCTGTGAAGAACATGCAATAATGTATGAACTTAACACAGATGAAGAACTATGGAACAACTCCTAAGGGTAATAAAAAATCCATACTTTTCTCAAACTACACACCACTATCTTACTTCACATCCCAAATCTTCTTATTCCTACTACCAGAAGTGATACTCTTAATAATATAAGGTGGTATCTCTACCTTAGTATTGAAGGGTGGAAGAATAAAAACTACTCAATCCAATATTTAATCCCAACTCGAGATCCACGAATTATTTTTCATGTTATTTCTTTAGTTTACTTGGATAAATTACCCAAATAAAATTTTCTTGAAAGCCTCCCAGGTGGGAACCTAACATCCTCTAGTCTATCCCATGACACTCCATCATCTCTTGGTAGATTCTTGAACAATGAACATATCCATCTTGACCCATCTGTCCTTGGGTGTCTGGACCATGTTTAATATGCCTTTAATGATGTTTAACCAGTGCTCAACATCATGTGGTTCCCCATTTTCCTAAAATGCTAGTGGATACTGGATCTGCAGGATATGAGCACGGTCAGCCATGGTCTTCTGGACTCCTCCACCTTAGAAGGAACAATTTAGAAGACATTAGGTCGGTAAGTGGTCCTGCTCAGGTGATTCCTCCAACACAACCAATGGTGGAACTGGCACGTCATCCCTAGTAGGGTCATTCAATAATCTCAAAGGTGACATTTTCAATATAATTCTAAAATAACACTTAACACATATGAATCCATTAGTTCAAGATAGATCCTAACCAATATATGGGATCATACATATTTTCTCCTATGAGGTTACCATAACCCAAGGTATATCCATCCTAGTTGTACATAAGGTTCTCCATAACTGTACACATAAAAATAATATAATAACACATTTCACCTAATTAATAACAAAATTAATATATCAAATTAATAGTGAATAAAAATATATCACACAATAAAAGAATATAGGATTATCCAAAATTGGTTCAAAAAATCAAAGCATTAAATTAAAGAACAATTGTGCATCACACAACAAGTATATATATAGATTTCAACCATATTCTCCTTATCATGATGCACAAATTCACTCAAATCCCATTAAATTGTAACAATAATCTTATCAATGGTAACCCATAGGTTAGTTACAAATGATCCGGACATGAACATGAAAAATACCCTAACCTAGTTTGACATAACCTATCTCTTTTCCACCATGTCACAAATTTGTAAAAATAAAAAAAAGAAACTAGTTATGCTACCATTTTTAAATACACCAACCATAATGACTGAGTCCTAGCTGGAACGCCACAAAACCTCGTGCATTTCTCCTCCTATATATACGATGTTATAGACTACTAGGGAGGTCCCAAAAACAATAAATGGTTAGAATATACCCTCTATATCATATCCATACACCATAAAAATATAAAAAATATAAAATAACTCAAAGTATTCAAGGAAGAAGAATAGAAATTCTAATTTAATAAAATATGGCATACATTCTATATAAATAAATAAACTGGGATCCACGTATGGGAAGACAAACCAAAGTATAAGAGTGAAATTAAATAAATGAAATACTATAACATCCCCAAGAGTCCATCTTGATACTTCTAAAAACTCCATGATCAACTTATCAACCATCTTCCATAGCCCCATTTCCCTTACCCAGGTCCCTATATATGAAATATACACATTCATCAAGATTCCCATGCAGGGTGTGAGTAATAAACCCAGTAAGACACCACTAATGCATCTTTAAAATATGTAAAAATGTATAACATGTTTATTAAATGATAAAAAATGCACAAACTAGTATAAAAAATATTATACTAAAAACTCATGTGCTCACCAATCCACCATGAATCTTAACTATACCTACCTTAACTCTATGCTGGAAATATAATTGTAAAAGATGTTAGAAGTGATCAATAGATTTCCATAAGGCTGATGAACATGTAACTCAACATCCAAAAGGTATCGCGTGAACATTTCACCATCATGGGGTGGTCCATAAGGCCTTCATATATCAACACTCCATTAATAAAGGACCCAAGGCTATCGTAACATGAAATTATATCTTGGGACAATCCAAAATTCCCTCATGTACCTACACTATGTATCAATACAAAGTTGTTATTGTTACATTTCATGTCCACTCTACCTCTAATGGATAATCATATTATGACGATCCACCAATTTTGAGTACCAAAAAAATTCCTCTAAAGGAATGGTAATATATAAAATAGGGAAAAGAATATAAAAGTTAGAAAAAATTATGTCAACATGAGAAATCAGTAGAAACATACATAAACATGTGATCAAAATCTAACATGGTAAATAGAAGAATAATCATACACATGACATAAAGCATCATAAACAGGTATCATGGGATACATAGACACACCCACATGAGATCTCTATCAAGAATGATAAAAAAGTATTCGAAAATAAGTAATATACCAAGGAAACAAGTGTATATAAGGTCCCTAAATGGTATGGAACATCCTACATCAAGCTCTTTGATAAAATAATCCAATGTTCATCTAAGGAATCATTACATGAGACATGTCCATATATTAATTTGTTCTATCTAGTTTCTAAGGATTATTATAACTAATTTAAATTATTTTATTTCAAAAAATGAAAAGAAAATCCACATGTGTTAATAGTTTATCTATCCTTGATAATTTCTAAATTATCATTTTTTACTATTCCATATTCTCACCATTTTTTCACAAAAAGTAATTTCAAAACCACACGAGTTGATATTTTTTATTCCTATAGTAACTTGAGATAAAAATGTGTTAATTATTTTATTTATTTGATAATTATGGGTTACTAACATTTATAAATTATTTATCATTTTTATAGAAAGATTTTTAAGAAGTAATTTTTTTGAAAGTCATATAAAAATGATAAAAATAAATTACCCCCTTAAAATCACAACACTCAAGAAGTGATTGGAGAGATAAAGGATTCTGCTAGGCTTATAAAATAGTAGAACATATAAAATTTTATGATAATGATTTGGAATATCTCAGATTAAAGAATTATAGATTTCCTAAACTCAAGAGGATCTCTAAAAACCAAGGGAAATAAAGGTTCGGATATTTTTATGAATACATTACGTGTTTTGGTTGACAACATTGAAAACCATAAATTATAATATTTATTTTGAAGGAATATTGAATTAAGGCATTTAAAACCTTAAAAAATAATAGTTATAAAATTAAATTAGTTAAATAAATTGATTCCATATGATTTTAGGCTTTTAAAAGCATGAAATAACATTACAAGTTTGAACTAGGAAGAAGGAAACAAAAAATATAGTTCTAAAACACCTTGTAGAAAAAATGGGAGATGTGTATATGTAACATGGTTTTACACTTATAAAGGTCTCCTAACCTTACAAAGTACATAGAAATGACTTCTTACCCTTACACAACATTTAAAAATAATGGTTTACCATTACACAACAATTTAAAGAACCTATATACCATTAAAAATCTCAAACATTCCATTATATATAAACTAGTTTACCTTTATGTAACCTTTATAAAATAGGTATTACCTTTATTTAGCACCATAGTTGCCTTTACGAGAGTAGTTGGTTTCCCGAATAAACCTTATAAAATGTTTAAAACTTCATTCTAGCCTAAAATAGTGGTTATTTTACCTTTACATAACCCTTATAATTTCATATTTACCCTTACACAACTCCCAAAAAATATTTTTCATAAGGGAAGAGTGTACTTCCATTTATGTAGGACCTATGCACAATGTAAGGGTAACAATAAAGTCTAAAATTATTAAATTTCATATAAAGGACTAATAAATTATTTACAAAAAGGTGTTTTTATAAAAGATTAAAATTGAGAATGTTAAAAAAAGAATTTCCTTGAGAAACCATGTAAAAATAATTCTCTTCCATTCAGTGCGAACTCTCTAAAAATCCCTCTCAAAGGTTCTTTCTGATTCCTACCTCAATCTCACCTGAAATAAAGAAGGTATACAATTTCTTATTTCTTGTTCTTATAAGATGGTTCATTCTCTCATGATTCATATCCTATAAAACCAAGGCTCATATTCTTAAAAAAATAAACATTCACCCCTCATATATCAACAGACAACCCCAGAAGCAGTCTTTGTGCCCTATTTCATAATAAACCCATGGCATCCATTTCATGCCAATGATGACCAAAAAATCTTCTGTTAATATGACATCACTTAAAAAAATATATACCCATTATCTACCCACCATATAACTAATCATCACAGAAAACAATACAATATGCAATCAAAATACATTCATATATTTAATAGGGGTATACATAAAACTGATCCTTCAAACTACACATAACCATCATAACATAATAACTCCGAGTTATTTACATCGCAAAATCATAATTAATTCAACACTTACTTCTCTCCATCCTCTTAAGGGTATCCACCTCAACATGTAAACCCATGACCACTTTGAAAAATCTTAGGAATACCATTCCTTTACCAAACCATAATCAAAGGCATTCAATGCATGAAACAGCCCACCATGGATTATTATACATCCCTTTAACTTAGGGATGATATATAAATCATATGAAAACTTTTGAAAATAAAATCTTCATGACATGTCATCTAAAAACACACTTGTTTTGTTGAGTATAATGGAAATTTTTTTTGAATAAGGAAATAATATATATTTAGTTTTAATAAATTAAAAAACTAACCTAATTGTTATCACCAAAGTCAAACATAAAAAATAATACTTATTTCATATGAATCCTACATATTGAATTTGATTCATGTAAAATTACATTTTTTCACTCTGGTCAAAGAGTAAATCCAAAAATAAATACATCAAATCCATATATCATGGTTAAATTAATATCTCAAATATAATAATAAAAATTAATAACAATAATCCCATAACATTGGTAACTTGGGCTTCAAATTGTACTTGTGTTAATGAATCACCAACCTGAGGTTTATCCTATGATCCAACACATTCCTATATATTTTTTCCACGACTAAATATTAAAATGAGAAAAAAAATCACTAATATCACTTTGTAATACCTTAAATAAAATCACTAAAAGACCGTAGTCAGTGCGACATATGATCTTAAGAAACCCTCCGCACACACTAGAGGTTGTTGACTAGTGACGAGAGCATATGATCAATGTGAGGGAGTGAAAACCCTTAATAATCACATCATAAATTTTAATAGATGAAACAAATATTACATAAACCCCATACTAGAGGGAAAAATTATGCAATAACTTCCAATGAAAAAAGGATAAATGCACATTTATATTGTAAAAAAAAATATAAATATAGATTATACAGTCATATATCTCACAGATATCACACTGGGATGATCATATGTACAAAATAAATAAATTATAAAAGTACACTGGTGGATCCAACAGTACAAAGACCCCAATACCAGTAGCACTGAGATAGTAGTTACTTTATTACATTGGTATAGGATACAAGTGATGATATCCCAGATGATCAAATAGTTTTTAATTTTTTGGTAAACTAGATACATACTTGAATCTTATAGTAAATTTAAAAACATAAAATACAAAAAAGTATTTTCTTTGAGAACAAAACAGTACCCTTTAGTATATCCCTGGATATCAATCACAAAATAATTAATGGTATCCTGGTGGAAGGAAACATAAGAAATGGGTGAGCTAAGATGCGCTATAAGGGTTTTCATAAAACAAAAGCTAAATAAATCATGAATTATATGGAATGAAATAAATGATAATCATATAATTATAAATAAATAATAAATTGAGATGAAAAATTATCCATGGATATAAAATCTATTCAAATAATATCATGTAATTCAATAAATAATTTCATATTTATGGAATTCATAATACCAAACATTTAAAACATTCCATTGAGCCCTCATCCCAAGGCATCTAAAACATACCATCAAGGCCTCTTTTAAAAACATCATATACAAATGGCTAAGGCCTTAGAAAAATACCCAAAATAATATGTCTCATGAGACTTTCTGATGAATTTAGGGACTATTTAATTCTAGCCCCCACCTATATCTTAATAAGTCTAATGCATTAATAATATTAATAAGGAGGATAACTTAATCGGTACGCCATAAAAATAAATAACTTCCCATATTAGAAGAACTAGCATGAAGAATATCTATACATTCCCAAGCCAAGATGATCATAAACCATATAGATAAATATTTTGGATGGTATCATATGTATATAACCTTATTAAAGTAAAATATTAAACCAAGGATATTAACAGAGATGAAAAATTCTTTGAAAATATCACCATGAATTTCCTTGACGATAATACACTTCTTCACTATGAAAACACTTATTTAAAAATTTAAAAAATTACTAAATACTAATGAAAATATTATATTTGAATGAAAACATGTAATATTATATAGTAAACATAAAATCACTAAGTGTTCAAGATGTTGATAAATTATGTTCAAGCTATATAAGTTAAAAAAACATCCCATTTACACTTTTGTTAAAAGGTAAAAAAGTATCTCTTTTAGAAAACAACAAGAAAATTATTTTTAAAATATTTTTTAAAAAAATTAAAACATGGGTAAAAAATAATTTTAAAAAACATTATAGAATATTAAAAAAATATTATTGATTTATTTTAGAAAATATAGACGTAGAAAAAAGTATTTTTGACCGAAGAGAGAAATATAGTCATATTTTATTAAAAACAATTATCAACAATTTTAAGTAACAAAGAGTTGAAAATGATAAAATTACATTAAAATATCATGAAAAACCATAGGATAATAAAAATTATTATGTTTAATAAATAAATATTAAAAAAATCCCCCCAAGGGAGACTTAAACATAAAAAATCTATAATAATAATGAGATTGTGAAATAAACCATTACCTCATGTCCGACATTGTTTGTATGTGTAAAAACCTACTGTATAATAAATATACATTTATTATATATCTATTATAGAACTATAATAATTTAAATCAGACCATAATTTAGTTAATTATGATTTTTTATCACTGATTTATTTATAATTCTATGATAAAATCATTATTTTAGGTAATAATTACGTTATTTTTCAAGTATAGTAATGTTGGGTAGTTTCATTCCTTCTATTTTTATCATGTTTTCATAATATTCAGAATGTTAACTATGATATAAATATTATATATATTTATTATATTTGTATTTATAGTTATAACAACCCTTCTCTTTTATTTCACACTTAGACATGTTTTATTACATAAACATTACTTGATACAACATAGAATATCAAGAGTTCTAGTGTCTTTGGGGATTAGGATAATTTCATTACAAATTAAAACATGAAATACAACATCAATATTGAAAACTTCATTTACATGACCACTACATTCCCTTGTACTTAGAATTGCATAGGATAACCTGAGGACATGCATGAGAAAAGGGTGAGCTATAAAGCCCAGTCAGGGAATAAACATAGAATAACATGAGGAATACAGTACATGTTAGACAATAGACATATAAATGGAGCACAAGTGAAATATTAACATAAAGGCATGATAAATCATGATAATATTGATATTGAAATGTGGAAACAACATTTAACAATATTTTAGCATGAGCCACAGCTCATTGCACCTGGAGCATGAGTAAACCCTCATTGCACTTGAATTAGCATGATTAAACCCTCATTGCACTTGAATTACCATGAGTAAACCCTCATTACACTTGATGTATCATGATACTAATCTTTACCCAATGCATTGGAGCGCTATTTAGGCACAGCCTTCTTAAACATTTCATTTCATGCATAAGTGTGCCACATGGATCATATAACATAGAATCTGCTAGGTCCATAAGGCTGAATACCCTGAGAAGGGGGGGGGGTGAATCAGGGTATGACTAATTTAAAATTAAATCCTGTTCTGATCTTGTTTCACTGTTAATCAAAACACTCTTCTCTCTCTTTCCCGTTGCACAATATAAACAAAAAGTAAAGCATGCACATGACACAAAATATTTAATTGGTTCACCCTAACTGGGCTACGTCCAAGGAGCATACATCGACAATGTGCCGATGTACCAAATTTACTATAAGAACACTGCTATTAACAAGGTTCGGGATAGATCACTTCTATTCCCAAGCTCACTGCCTTTACAAAGTTTAGGGTCATCTCTTTACTTTCCCAAGGGTTACCCCCTGTTTATCTCTCTCTGGCTCACTCCCGGTGGAGAGGATCACCTTCTTCCTCTTCTTTTGCTCACTTCTATAGAAAGGTTCCACTCACAGTTTATAGACCTGTAGTTCTCTTCATTATCACTAATGAATACATCCTCTGTTGTAAATAGATGCTCTGTTGAAGTCCAACTTTCACCTGTAGAAGAAATTCACTTGACACCGAGGGTATCAGGCATTCTTCCAATTTCTACGCAGCCCTGAATCACTGTCAGGAATCATCCTTACTTGGCGCCATTCTCTAAGGAAGCGTGAATTTCTCAGCATGAAAGTTATAACTGGCGTGCAAGTCTACCTCAACCACTTGCGCGACACAAGTTTATACAACTCAAAACATGCGCGGCCTACTTCCCTTTACGCCCAAACCGATATTGGCGCGCAACTAAAAACAATCGTGCTTCTTCAAAACTGGTGTGAAATTCCACCCCAAAAACTTGTGCGACACATCCTTCTTTAACTCAAAAATTGGGCCATGCACATCGTTTCTTGCCCAAACTACCTGGGGAACACAACAAACAACTGGCGCGCAACTTCTACTTACGCGACCACCACATCTGGGCGACGCGAGCTCTGATTTTTATAAGTGTTGAACACTAAAAAAAATGAGGAGGGTTCAACCTATATTTATTGGAATTTGGACACCCTACACGACAGCGCACAAGTCTCCCCTCGGCACGCAACTTTTGGCACGCAAGTCTCGCCGCGCAAGTCTCGGTGCACAGGCCACTTGTGCGACCTACCCAATACTTGAGCACCCTTATCCCTTAGCCATATTTTGATCTTTTGATCTTGAAAAACATTGGGTGCGAAAGTTCCATCACCTTCAAGAAAACGACATGCAAGTACCTTTTCAAAAAACCAATTTTATTCATTTGTCAATTTTTAGGCCCAAAAATTTGGCAAATACTGGAAAACGGCGCCACCTTGTATCTGCTCTTTTTGTACCGCCTCCAGATCATCCATTCCTTTTTCAACGTTCTTGAATTAAAATTGAATCATTAAAAACATCCCTTGAACTATACAAGCCACCATGAAATCTCCTTTGTCAACAAATTTGTATGTCTTGGTTTTCTTTGTCAACAATCACAAAACATATGTTCACTTTGTCAACAAACACAATCACCTCAAAAATGCTTCAATGATGCCTTGAGGGATTATTTCCCAAAAAGTCAATAAACATCCTAAGTTATTCCATTATTAAGTAATGTGGAATAAATACATGAAATTACCATTCAATATGTATATGTGTATAAAGGTGAATACCCTTGATAGATACATGGGTATGGTATTCACTACACAATGATCTTGGCTTGAAAAAACACGGTGCAATTTCGGCTACATGACAATGTGACATAAGGATTGATGAAAATGGTTGATGAGATATAAAAGGGTGTATCATAATATGTACATGAAATGGAATGTAATGGGATCATATAGATACATTTCCCAACAAATGTAATGGAATTTAGATGCATAATACAAAAGAATTACTTGGATGTAAAAGAGGAGAGAGAAATCCCTCATGAAATTTCTGCATGGAAACAAGTGTACATGGGATGAATTAATCAGAGAGAAATGGATTTACCATTATCCAAACATAAAGAGGAAAATATGGGTGAGTTGAGAAATCATACCCCAACATTTTTAATTGAACAAAATGGCATAACAACTTAAACAAAATTGGACAAAATTAGAAAGGAAGAAATCCCTTACTTAGAAGTGAGATCACAAAGGTTTGGGAGAGGCTTGAGAGGGGATTATTGGGAGCTTGGGGCACCTTGGGTGGATTATATAGAGAGTAGGGAAGAATTTGGATAAACTACAAAGGCCTTTGTGATGAGGAAGGGGGAAATTGGGTGGGTTTATATAGGAAAGGAGAGGGAATTGTTTATTATTTAGGTTTGGGTCACCACATATTAAACTAACCAATACAAAAAAACTATCCCATGGTTTTTCCCATGGTTTTTACAAAGGGGAGTGTAAAAAAATATTTTATAAGGCCAATGGACGAACTTCTTAAAATATTGAGGGTGCTTGCGTGGATGTGAGTCACACTCTCAAGGAAAACAATTTAAAAATATAAAATGTTTTATAGGTCTTGGAGGGTCCACTAAATATTTTTAAAATAAATAAAACAAATATAAAATCACATTATTTAAATTATAAAACATATATTGGCCGAAAATAATGTTTATATTATTTTATTACATCACTATTGGGTCATTATGATGTCATAAACCACATTATATATTAAAATTGTATTTAATTTTTACCAAAAAAATTCGACTATCTCATAAAATTATGAAAAACTCACCATTGGATAATTTTGAAGTCCTGATTCCAAAAATAATATTCATTTTATATAAATAATTTTTTAAATATGTATATTTTTAATTTTAAAATAAAAACTGAAATTTATCAAAACATTCATGGGTTTTGACAAAAATGGATTTCAAACCATAAAAATTACAATTGCATTCATAAAATTATATAATCATTTATATTTAATAAAAAGTAATTTAATTATAATAATATTTTATAAAAATATTATTTAATTCAAAAATCCATTAAATCATCATAATAGATTTCTAAGTTGAATATTAATTAAAAATACTATTTTTTTCATTAAAAACTATTTACCAAGTAACAATAATAAAATTAATACACATTATTTATACAAAAATAATGTACATAGTAATAGTTCTAGGATCTTGTTACATAACACCTTATAACACTCGCATAAGACTGAAGGGTAAGGTGTGTAATGGTGACAGACTCTTTGGGTGGCTTGGATAACATTGCTCAGGTGGTAATCTCTATTAACTTCCACTTCTCCTGTAGTCAGTTCTGCTCAAGCTTAACATGTTCAAGATTTACATGAAATTGGTCCAAAGAAAATCCTAATGATACAAAATCCTTTCTGAGCTCTGAAAAATTGGCTTCATATGGGTAAAGTCTACTGGATGAGGCCATCACTTCCTTTTTCTGTGTAAATTAGATTTTTTAAAGCCCTATATTTATACTAGTCATGTGATCAATGTTCCACGACTATATGTGCAATGGTCACAATTCACAATGGTATTTGAAAATCTAGAAACATAAAAACAATGAAGTTCACATTTTATATAACCATAATAAGACATTTAATTAGATCAATAGGAATTTTCATTAATAAATGTTTGGGTCGTTAAAATCTTCCCCCCTTAAGAAATTTCTCCCTCAAAATTTTCTTTTCCCACTTTAAAACAAATTTGGGTAACTCTTCTTCATCAACTCCTTTGATTCCCATGTCACCTCTTCAAACTTGTGGTTTCACAATGACACCTTGATGTGGGGCATTGTCTTATTTCGTAGAGATTTTTCTCTACGATCTAAGATCTTCACTGGTTTCTCCTCGTAAGATATATCATCCTCTAGTTGTACTACCTATGAAAAGAGTACATGCAAAGGGTTTGGTATGTAATTATTTAAAAGGGAGACATGAAAGATATCATGTACTTTGGTCATGGTAGGTGTATGTGCTAGTCAATAGGCCACAACCCTGACACGATCAAGAATCTCGAAGTGGCTGATGTACCTAGGACTTAACTTCCATTTCTTTCAAAACATCATGACCTTATTCCATGGAGATATGCATAGAAATACCATGTCTCTAACTATAAACTCAAGGTCTTGTTGATGGTTATCTGCATAACTCTTCTATCAACTCTGGGCTTCCTTGTTATTCTGCTGAATGATTTTCACCTTCTCCACCATTTCTTTAACCATTTCTAGTCCTAGAAGCTTATGCTCACCGACTTCATCCAAACATGTCAGTGTTCTACATATCTTCCCATATAGGGCTTCACATGGTGCCATTTGAATGCTCAAGTTGAAACAGTTATTGTAGGAGAAATGAACTAGTCGAAGATGTTGGTCCCATCCTCCTTTTAAGTCCATAGAACATAATCTTAGCATATCTTCTAGTGTTTGAATAGTTCGATAAGATTGGCCATTTATTTGAGGATGATAGGCCATACTGAAGTTCAGTTCAGTTCTTAGAGAATGTTGGGGACTTTTCCGAAACATTGAGGTAAATCTCGGATCACGATCAAATACAATAGATAGAGGTACTCCATGAAGCCTTACCACTTCTTTGATGTAAATCGATGCAAGTTTCTCCAACGAGAAGTCCTCTGGAATCACGATAAAGTGAGATTTATTCATAAGAAGATCCATAATGACCCTTATAGCATTGTTTTCTCTGGATTTCCTTGGAAGTCAAATGACAAAGTCTATTGTAATGTTGTCCCACTTTCATGTTGGTATGGGTAGTGGTGGCATCATCCCCTTAGATTTTTGCTTTTAAGCCTTCAGTTCCTGATATACCAGGCACTTTTATGTATAGTCTGCAATGTCCCTTTTCATATTGTCCCACCAAAGGTTTTCTTAGAGATCTCGATACATCATTGTACTCCCCAGGTGAATAGAGAAGGTTGAGTTATGTGAGTCATCCAGAATCTCCTTCTTTTTCATTGGATCAGATGGTATACATAATCGTGACCCAAATCTCATGATTCCATCCTTGTCAGCCATGAACTCTAAGGATTTCCCATTTCTGATATCATCCACCCTTTTCAGAATTTCCACATCCTTTCTTCGAGCATCATTTAACCATTCCAAAAGAGACAGTTGAGCAATAATTTGTGAAAGGATTGATGATTTCCCTTATTTTTTATTCTCATGTCCATCTTCATCAAATCTAAGAATATTGGATCCTTCTCAATTCTCATCAATGATAGAATCACTATATCCTTTCTACATAGAGCATCTTACACCTTTTTCTCTTTCCTAGGGTGGTAATGGATTGAACAGCCATAGTATTTGATCAGCTCTAACCATCTTTGTTGGCACATTTTTAACTCCTTATGTGTGAATATATACTTGAGGCTTTTGTGGTCTGTATATATTTCACTTTTCTCCCCAAAGAGATAATGCCACCAAAATTTTAAAGCAAAGATCACCGCAGCTAACTTCAGATCATGTGTTAGATAATTCTTCTCATGATCTTTTAATTTCCTTGAAGCATTAGTAATGACTTTTTCATTTTTCTTTAGCACACAACCTAGGCCCTTCTTATAAGCATCAATTAATACCACAAAAATTTCTCCACTTGTGGGTAAAGTGAGCATGAGTGCAGTGATAAGCCTCCTTTTAAACTCCTTGAATCTTTCTTCGCATTCATCACTCCCAGTAAACTTTACTCCCATCCAAGTTATCCTGGTAATATGGTTGGAAAATCATGAGAAATGTCTCACAAATCGTCGATAATATCCAGCTAACCCCAAAAAGCTACGTATATCCGTTATCAATGATGGCCTCGACCATCCCTCTATTGTAGCTGTCTTGGAGGGATCTACAAATATCCTATTACTTGAGATGATATGGCCCAACAATGAGACCTCTTTCAAACATAACTCACTTTTTTTGTACTTTTCATATAGATTGTCCTTCCACAAGGTCTCTAGTACTGTTCTAAGATGCTACTCATGATCCTCCTTGGTTTTGGAGTATATTATTATATCATCTATAAATACAACCACAATTTTTTTGTGGTAATATCTAAATACTCTATTCATAAAGTCCATGAAGATTGCGGGAGCATTAGTGAGTCTGAATAGCATTACTATGAACTCATAATTCTTTTATCTTGTACGAAAAGCAGTATTAGGGATATCTTCATTCTTCACCCTTAATTGATATTACACCGACTGCAAATCCACCTTGGATAAGTATTATGCACCACACAGTTGATCAAACAAGTCATCAATTCATGGGAGAGGATACTTGTTCTTTATTGTGATTTTGTTAAGCTCACGATAATTGATGCAAAGGCGCATTGATCCATCCTTCTTCTTGACGAAGAGTAATAGTTCACCCCATGGTGAAGCTCTTGGGTGTTTAAACGCTTTATCTAGATTCTATTGTAGTTGTTTCTCCAGCTCCTCAAGATCCACAACAACCATTCTATATAGAGTCTTGGATATTGGAAACTCCCTAGGTATAAGATAAATTGATAATTCAACATCTCTTCTTGGAGGAATACCAGGAAATTCCTCGGGAAATACATTGGCAAATTCATTTACAGTAGGCATGTCTTCAAGGATGGTTTCTTCATTGGACTCAATCATTTAAGTTAGATGTGCATGCTCGTAGAGGAGTAATATCCACGTTTGAGATGATTGTGCTAAATAAGATTCATCCTCCTCCTTTCACTTTTACAGAATCAGAGGCCGATTATCCATATGGGGAGTGATTTTCCTCTCATGGAAATTTATGTTGGCTCTATATAAGGAAATCCAATCCATGCTAAGAATTGCATTAAATTCCCCCAAAGAGAGTATGAAGAGGTTCTATGAGAATTTTAATCCACAAATTAGGACATGGGATGAGTTATATTCATGGGATGCAATGATTTAAACATTTTCCATACTCACTGACATCATTACTTCCAGGATTTTTGGTGGTGTTGGGATTGTTCTACTAAACTTTAGGGATATAAAAGAATGTGTAGAAATTGAATAAAAAAGTATGTTCGCTATTCTTGAATGAATAACTAGCGTACCTGTCAAAAATTCATTTTCTGGGTTCACTTCAGTGGTAGTGATGGAAAAATCTCTCCCTTGCTACCTTAGAGGTTGTGGGATGCCTCTTAAAACCCTTGTCTTAGGGCACTGATTTACAAAGTTCCCTGGTTCTTTGTAGTTAATGAAATTAACAATGCGTTGAGGGTAGAGGGGGGTGTTCCTCTCCTCTATCGCAGCTATGGGTTTTTCTTGCCGAATGTTAACAACTAGGTGTCCTTCTCTTCCACACCAGAAGAATTTCCTCGTCCCCTTCAGGCAATTTCTCGGTTGCTTCATTCCACACCTTTGGAAAGTGGGGTGCTGGATCTTATTATCACCATTGGATTTATCCATCAGACCACCAATATTGAATTCTACCTTATGATTCTTATCCCCATGATACCCATGAGATTCTCTGATATCCATTTCGACCTTGAGGGCACATCAGACAATTTTCTAATAGCTGTCAAAGTCACTGATCTCTAGTGCTTTCTGTAGACTAGGTTTCATCCCACCAAAGAAGCGGTTAACCTTGCATTCAGGGTTAATGAAAAAGCCAAAGGCATATCGTGCAATACTTTTGAAGTTAGCCTCGTACGCTTCGAAAAATTCTTCGCCTATTTTCTTGAGGGAAAGGAAGTCCCTTTCCATCTTAAGTCGGAGGGTGCCTGGAAAATATTTATCAAAAAACATCTTTTGGAAATCCTTCCATTCCAACACCTCGATCTCCTTCTCAGGCTTTGTATTTTTGATCAACTTCAACCATTTATTATCTTCACCCTCCATATGATAAACAGCCAGGAGAGCGTTATCTTGTTCGGAACATTGAAGGATGGAGAAGATCTTTTCTATTGAGTTGATCCATTGTTCGACGATTGAGGGATCATATGATCCATTAAAAGTTGGTGGCCTTTTTCTCATGAAGCTCTCGATAGTGACTTGTTTATTCTTGGGGGGGGGGGGTTGAACGTGCATCTTGACCCATGGTTCTATTCAAATCTTGAGTTAACTTAGAGATAAGTGTGACTAAGTTCACGATTCCCACTCCCATCAGATTGGGCATCTCATTAGTACAGTCATCACATTGATCTTCACATCAGTTGTTAGCCCGAGTCCTCTTATTACCAACCATTGGCTGGAATAAAAGGAATTTCAGGGGTAACACATAATGGGTAATACAAGGACAAAAACAAATGACTTATAAACTACTTTTATTCCTTAACTTATGAATATATATGATTCAATCTATGTTATCCATGATCGACTTTCTAACATGTATTCTTAGAGGAATTTTTTTATACCCTTAATAATGGTTCATACTAAGATTGTGAATTTACTAAATAATAACCCCCAAGAGTGTCATAACCAAGAGTAAAACAAGGCCTATAGTCGTGTACCAGCTCCCATTTGAGTCTAGCTCAATGTGGTGTTTTTGGGTTCTACCCCTAGGATACATCTGTGCTAGAGCCACCTCTACCTGCTCATATCTAGAAGGGGATTTATTTACATAATAAACCACTTACTCAATACTCACTAATACTTAGGGATGTTTTTATTATACTTATTCTTGTCTCTAAGTCTTTACTGGGGTTTTCTAATCTTAATCCGAAAAATAGATAAACCTATCCTCTGATACCAACTATAACAACCCATCTCTTTTATTTCACACTTAAACATGATTTATTACATAAACTTCACATGATACAAGATATAATATCAATAGTTCTAGTCTCTTTGGGGATTAATATCATTAAATTACAACTTAAAACATGAAATACAATATATTTACTAAAAACATCCTTTACACGAAGGCTACATTCCCTTATACTTAGGATTGCATAGGATAACCTCAGGACATGCATGAGAAAAGGATGTGCTATAAAACCCAGAAAAGAAATAATAATTAAATAAAATTAAGAATACAATACATGTTAGACAATAGAAATATCAATGGAGTAAAATAGATACATTAACATAAAATCATGATAAAGCATGATATTCTTAATATGGAAATGTGGCAACAACATTTGACACGATTTTAGCATGAGCCAAGGCCCATTACACATGAGGCATGAGTAAACCCTCATTTCACTTGAGTTAGCATGAGTAAACCCTAATTTCAATTGAATTAGAATTATTAAACCCTCATTGCGCTCGATGTATCATGATACTAATCTTTACCCAATGCATTGGAGTGGTATTAGGGTGCACCCTTCTTAAACATTTCATTTCATGCATAAGTGTGCCACATGGATCATATAACATGGAATCAACCAACACCACAAGTTATTCCATGATTAAATAATGTGTGATAAATAAATTATAGTACCATTCAATATGTATATGTGTATAAAGGTGAATACCCTTGTAAGAGACATGGGTATGGTATTCACTACACAATGATCTTGGCTTGGAAAAACGCAGTTCAATTTCGGCAGCATAACGACGCGACATAAGAATTCATGAAAATGGTTTATGAGACCGAAAAGGGTGTATCATAATATTTACATGAAATGGACAGTAAGGGGGTCATATAGATACATGTACCAACAAACTTAATGTAATTTAGATGCATAGTACAAAATAATTACTATGATGTAAAAGTGGAGAGATAAATCCCTCACGGAATTTTGACATGGTAACAGGTGTACATGGGAGGCATTAATGAGAGAGAAAGGGATATAACATTATCCAAACATAAATAGGACAGTATGGTGTAGGTGAAAATAATACCTTAGAATTTATAATTGAAAACAAAAGTGCATAACAACTTAAAGAAAATTGGACAAAATGAGAAAAGAAGAAACCCCTTACTTGGAAGTGTTATCCCAAAGGCTTGGTAGAGGCTTGAGAGAGGATTAATGGGATATTTGGGCACCTTGGGAGGATTTTAGAGAGAGTAGTGAATAGGTTGGATAAACTACAATGGATTTTAGTGAAGTGAAAGTGAGAACTTGGGTGGGTTTATATAGGAAAGGCGAGGGAATTCTTTATTATTTAGGGTTGGGTCAACACATATTAAACTAATCAATACCAAAAACCAGACCATGGTTTTTTCCCAGCGTTTGTTCCAAAGGGGAGTGGAAAAATATATTTTATAAGGCCAATGGCCGAACTTATTAAAATATTGAGGGTGCTTGCGTGGATGTGAGTCATACTCTCAAGGAAAACAATTTAAAAATCCAAAATGTTTTATTAGTCTTGGAGGGTCCACTAAAGCATTGTAAAATAAATAAATCAAATATAAAATCAGATTATTTTAATTATAAAACATATATTGGCCGAACTTAATCTTTATATTATTTTATTACATCACTATTGGGTATTTATAATGTCATAAACCACATTATATATTAAAACTGTATTTAATTTTTACCTAAAAAATTCGACTGTCTCAGAAAATTATGAAAAATTCACCATTGGATAATTTTGACGTCCTGATTCAAAAAATAATATTCATTTTATCTAAATAATTTTTTTAAATATGTGAATTTTTAATTTTAAAATAAAAACGGACATTTATAAAAAATTCATGGGTTTTGACCAAAATGGATTTCAAACCATAAAAATTACAATTGCATTCATAAAATTATATGATCATTTATATTTAATAAAAAGTAATTTAATTATAATAATATTTTATTAAAATATTATTTAATTAAAAATTCCATTAATTCATCGTCATAGATTTCTAAGTTGAATGTTAACTAATAATAATATTTGTGCTTTAAAAATTATTTACCAAGTGACAATAATAAAATGAATGCACATTGTTTATACAAAAAATAATGTACATAGTCATAGTGCAAGGGTCTTGTTACATAACCCCTTATAACACCCGCATAAGACTGAAGGGTAAGGTGTGTGATGGTGACAGACTCTTGGGGTGGCTTGGATAACATTGCTCAGGTGGTTATCTTTATTAACTTCCACTTCTCTTATAGTCAGTTCATCTCAAGCTTAACATGTTCATGATTGGAATGAGCTTGGTCAAGAGAAAAGCCCAATGATGCCACCTCCTTTCCGAGCTCCGACAAATTGGCTTCATATGTGGAAAGTCTACTAGATGAGGCCATCACTTCCTTTTTCTGAGTAAATTAGATTTGTTAAATCCCTATATTTATACTAATCATTTGATCATTGTCCAACGACTATATTAGCAATGGTCACAATTCTTAATGGTATTTTAAAATCCAAAAACTTAAAAACAATGAAGTTCACATTTTATATAACCATAATAATACATTTAATTATATCAAGAGAAATTTTCATTAATAAATGTTTGGGTCGTTACAATAAGAATCCTAAAATGATAGGTATATAAAAATGGATGACACCGTTCATAGAGATAATATGTCATACGTACACATGAACACTATTTTAACTTATCGATGGATTAAAATAAAGATAAATGATAATTCAAATTTTTGGAATAATTATTATAACATATAAATTATACATTTTCATTAAATTAATCCTTATTTCAATCCATATAAAAAATGAAAAATAGATCATATCACTTCCGGGTGGTGGTAGTCTTAACGTACACACAAGCGATTTTATTGTTTTCCACATATTGAAAGGTAAGATGTTATATGTGATATTATAATTACATATGAATATTTAGGACATAAATTATATATATTTATATATATATTCATTATTTATATCTTTATAACTATCCGTGTAAATTGGTGATCAAAAATGAATTATACTGCTACGTGGAGATGATAACACGTACGTACACATGAGTGATGTTTTTCATCTTTTAACAGGTTGTAAAATTTATGTAAAATGGTTTCAATATAATTATAATAACATATAAGAATATTTATGATACTATATTTATTATTATAGGATAGTCACAACACCTAAAGAAAATTTATAACAATAAATATACATGAAAAACTCGACAAATATGATTAAATCTTCTTCAAAAAAAAACATCCATTATATCCCTAATTAAGGGCATTATAATTTGTCTTTTGGAATTAGAAAAACTCTATAACCTATATAAGTATTTCTATAATAGTAATATAAAGGGTTTGGTCAAGATATATGGATCAATATGTGTAAATAATAGAAAAGATAGGTGCCCATTTATAATTATGGGGCGTCCATTCCTGGAATTTCATAAAGAATTAAATTAATATAAATTATTATAATTACCATATGGATCAAAATTTATATAATTAGAATATAATATTATTATACGTATAAAATATCTCATATAGTAAAATTTGGACATGTTTGGGTAAGTTTTCACCATTATCTTTTAGTTTTAACCCCCGTGAACCCTATTGACAATTACCGTAACATTAAAGTTTTGTACATTTTAAGGGTAAAAAATGTTACTATAATATGTAATATATATCTATAAAATTCATATAACACACTAAATAAATAAAAATATATCACTTTTAATATTTTTACATTCATTTATTTTATTTTTCTATTAATTGAATAAATACTATATTAGCCTTGTAAATGAATTTTAGGTGATTATTAAACACCTAAAAATTATAAATTAATTAAAATCCTGAAGGGTAGTTTATTAATATCAAAATATAGATTTATATTCATTCACCAATTATTTTCATACATATGTGAATATATATGAGATATTTAAAACAAAGAGAGTGACATTTTGTAACATTATTTTGATTTAAATATTATTTTGGTAGATTTCATGGAAAAACTCCCATTAAACATATAAAATTCAATAATCATGTGGTAAGGGTATAATTATATTCATTAAATAAGAATTATGATAATACATTATGATCTTATAACTAATTTAATACCTAGAATAACTATATTTACTCTTTACGGAAGCAATAAATTTTACCACAGTTACTATTTATATTGAAAAAACATAAAAGGTGCCTATTTGAAAATTTTAAAACTCATGAGTAAAATTATGGAATAAATTTTTAAAGATTAAATTTTTATTAGTGGAATAAATTAATTTTAAAATAAGTTCACAGAACAAGAAGAAAATGTTTTTTTAGAAAATATTGTTTTTAAAAAAAAATCCATATTTATTCTTATCATATACCTATAAAAATATTAGTTGAATATTGAATTTTTTATTGAGTATATAATATAAAAAAATCATTAAAATAATTCACCAATAGTGAGTAATTTAATGTATTAATATTAAAATACATTCCATGAATACAAATGTTTTTTAGATAAATATCACTTTGATTAAAAAATTATTACTTTTTATTTATAATTAATTAATAACCAATGAATTTATTTTATACACATGTATGACATTTTTTTCATAATTTTGTAATTACTATTTATTCCCCCAATTTAATGTCTAGTTTATAAAGTTATACTATATTACATTACATTATGAGTCGATGTTGCATGTACCATAAGCTATTGAAAAATATTAATTGAAGAGAATTGAGTTTTTAATAAAATCTATGGGTGTTAGAACCACCAACCCCAATAATAAAATCAATACAATTTCCAATGTAGTATAGCTTCTCCAAACTGATCTCATATGAAAAATGTTACTTAAAAATCAATATGAGATCTACATGCACACTCGGGATCCCAGACAGTGTGTAAAAAACACATATTTGTTGGGTCTCACTATGCTCCTATAATATAAACTTCCTTATAAATGTGTATGTATGAGGAAAATAAATAATATTACAGACCTCATAAAGGAATTCACATCGGTCCATCATGTTCTAACCAGTACACCACAACACCCAAACCTACCAACGTAAACCATTATTATAAGAGTAAGCCACCCACAGCTACAAACCATATCCCATACCCTATAATTTTAGGTCCAGTGTCATACCATGTTACAAAAATAATCTGTCACTTAGGTTAAGATCTATATCGAACCTCAACTGCATCGTACCATGTCTCAACCTATACCCTCTCACCCAATGTAGTGTCTATACCATACCTCAATAGCATCATACCATGTATCGACCTCTAATTACTCACTCAGGGTAGGGTGTCATACAAAAGATTAACAAATCCCCTTTCCTTCATAGTAGGACCTCATAAAAAACCATGACCAATACCCACTAACTCAAGGAATTTACTCATTTGTAATCACATACCACATATAATGAAACCACCCTTACACTCAAGGTTATATAATATAACATGACACATTATCTATTTCAAAACATATCCTATTCTTACACCCTCTCACTCAGGATAAGGTATCATAACATGTTTCATACCATAACACAAAATCTTATACCAATTTACTTAGAGTGGGTCTCATAATCACATATTATACTAGGGACATCTCACTTAGTAGAATCCAGGGAAATACTCCAGCACTCTAGTCATGGCCCAACAAGAAGTCTCTTTATTAAAGAATATACACAGGGTCAAGTCACAAAACAACCAGGACATACAACCCACCTAGCCCTTAGCAAGATACTAACCCTTTACTAGCACAATGCTATAGTATATCCCACTTCACGGATCAATATCATATTTTCTAAATAGATCACATAGGGTAGGAATTATTAATCCTATTGGGATGACCATATCACTCATGAAGTCTATAATAAGTTCCTAGACCCAACCAAGTTCACTTCTCAGTGATTCTATCTGGCACCCATCACAACAAAATGAATCCATCGCATGAAGTCCCTACCTGACCTTGTACTCTGTAGGTATTCCCAATCCCCTTCCCAATTCATGCATTAATAACCTACTCATGCTACCATAGGATATTCTTGAGCCTAACTTACTCCAAGACCCTTGTAAATCCTATTCTATGATATCAATAAATTCCCCTAATCCGTGATAAGTTACCATCTCAACTTTACCGTAAGGGAGAACATAACCCTTTATCTGGAGGGAAAACTTATGATAATATTATATTATTCCTGAGAGGACTTATTCATCTCAAAAAATCATCAATTGATACTACACACCCTCACAAGGCACTTCCAACCATAAGTGAGATTTATGACCATTACACTAATCACCCCCAGGCCTACACCCCCAATGATTTCTATACTAAACCTATTAAAGCTTCCAAATGCTATTATAAAATTTACTTAGTTTGATGAAATATTACAAGACTCTTAAAAACTCAACAGACATCCTTAACCCCCATAGAGGAAATACACTAATTAATTCCAAAATAACCAAACATGAAACATAGCACTCACTCAAGGCTAAGGGAATCTAGGCTACCCAATTTTATTACTAAGGACACTTTTGACCCCCATATAATTTACCAAAACCTAAACAACTAAGTAATTATGAAAAATATATTATAGAATTGTATATGGATATGTATTATTGGGAGAATTTAACTTCCCAAAGGAGTTATCATCCATGATCCATTACAATGAAGCCTCTAATATTCTCAAACAGAGACATTCCAAGCTCCCACCATGATAAGATCCAGTATTTCATGAAAAACACTCAAATTATTAATTATATAAATTTATAATTAATTATTCAATTTATTCTAATGTGGAATAATCACTAATAAATCACTAATTAATTCCACACCATTGAAATAAAAACTAAAAACATTGATAGGCTCCATTTAATATCCATAAAAACTATATAAATTTATCCCATCAACTTGAATCCAATTGATTTTTAACATAAATAAAAACTAGTGATATCCCTAGGTATTCTCCACCAAAAATAGAGATACAAATTTCTTTCACCATCTCTTAGTATTATAGGGAAACATTATATAAAAGACCCTTAATTTGACATGATTTCATCATTCATTAGTGTAATCATTACAAAAATAACAATCTCAAAACAAAAAAAAACCATTTATGAAAAATAAGAATAAGAAAAAAGGGAGGTTAAAGGAGAGAATACCCAGAAATCAGAAAGGAAATTCATCCCAATCTAACCCTTATCAAGGGGGATCTTTGGTAGAGAAAAAGGGAAGGAGAACTAGTAAAAATTTTCCCCCATAAACCTTATTCCTAATTAAAATATAAGAGGGGGATACTATGAATTGATTGTCAGACCCCTAAAACTTTAAAAATATAGTCAGGCCTTACTATGTATGGGGTTGGGATGTACTAGGTACTAAAACATTCATCGTCCACCTGGTACACCTTTACCAGGTGGTTAGTGGTGATCTATGGGTATTTTTCCCTTGGAAATGTCACTGTGTACTCGTCCCAACCTTATCCGATACCTGGAGGCCCCCTACTGTAAAATTCAATAGTAGGGCCATCCAAATCCATCTCAGATGATCTTCTGATCACCAATGTCATATCCAAAACAACCAAAAGCACCCAAAAGTGTATCTTAGAGATTTACAAACACTCAGATCTATTATTAAAATCTAAATTTAATAATCACCCCTACTATGGCATAAAAAATTCGACGCTCCTCATAAAATCTTAACATATAATGACATGGTTTATTATAACAACCATCATGTTTCTATAAAATAGTTATATAGGTTGGATAAGATGTCTGGTAGTCCTTAACATACTCCCTAGGATATTATATGAGGTTGATAAGGAATTTGTTCATTCTATTAGTACCATCAATTATGTACAAGTGATATTCATCCGTAATAGACATCAACATACATTTATCCTTATCTTTTATCACCTTTAAAGGGATAAAACATTGTCTAAGAGAAAATATAAGAATGTATCCACATCTTCATATAATTTTATGTCCAAAACAAATTAATGTAGGTATTGTAGCAAATAAAATTTCCTGATCTTCAAGACTACATGATAAAATATGTACATTAGACTCTTGTAGTGATAAAACCCCATAAAATTCTTACCATATAAGTTGTTCCTCTATCACTTTACGGAATGAATGATGATAGTCAATTCTAGGTCATGGGTAGTGCAGTTCCCTTCATGATTTTTCACATGTATGAAACTATATTATACTAATCGATGATCCTATATAAAAACATATCTAAGGCGCATCGAAGAAGAAACATAATTTAATCAAAATACCATAAATTGATGAGGTAAAATGATAACATGATATATGGTTAACTGATCCTTTTTCTATAGAAAGATGATTTATATCTATTTGACCAAACAAAGTTTTTCCCTTTCAGTGTGAAAGAAAATATGAGAGTTCCAATATTTAAAAAAACAGGAATATATTTGTGGTAATACCAAATAAGTCCTATATAACCCCCAATATCAAAGATTTCTATTGAAAAATTATATTAAATTAAAGACTCTACATTCTATGGTTCAATAGAAATACAATATTTAGATATTACATGTCTATGTAATTTGACCTCTTCGATCTAGCATAAGAATTTAGATAAAATATAAGAGTAGATGTTCTCATAAGGAATATAAAACTCTCTAAATATAACGATCATGATCTTCCAATAACAATGAGTACATAAGAATTGAATCCACACATATGATAATGAATGAATCTAATAATGGATGAAATATCCTATTCATAAAATCCATGAACATTAAATATGAATTGGTCTGGCCAAAGGATATTATAAATATTCAAAATTCCCACACCAGACTCAAAACGCCATACTCTGAATGTCCTCTAGACTTACTCATATCTAATGGTAACATGACCAGAAGTCAATATAGAAAACCATAAATCTCTCTTTGACTAATATATTAGGTTTTCAATTCTAGGCAAGGGATATGTGATCCTAATCCTGACCTGAACAAGTTTATAATAATTTACACATAAATAGAGACTTCTAATGGGTTTTTAAAGGAATATAACCAGAGAAACTCAAGTGTTTTTTTCCATTCAGATGAAATATTTATATTTGAGTTAATATAGTTAAATATTTAATTACCTTAATTTAGTTATATCTATATGATATGGAGGGATATAAACCTGTTTAGTTATAGGTATTAAATGTTTTTAAAATCCACTTCTCACTAAGGAGGAAGTCCTAAAATGTATTCAGGGGATACATCAAGATATAAATTCACAACAAGAGGTATAACTTTTTACTCCTTATTTTCAATCACATAAATTATAAAATAATACATATCCATGGTGATCACTTCAATATAACCTCATCTAGACCTGATGGACTCTCGTAGAACTCCCAATATCCATAGAGTGTGTATTAACTACCATTGGGAGATAAGAATTATACACTTCAATTATAATAATAAATATAGGATCAAATTTATGTAAACTAGTACATTCCTATTATATCATCAAAGGTTTACATGTTAAGAACCATGATATCTTATAGATACCCAATGTTACTACAACCATTATATAGGCCATATAGTTTTAAGTCCTTTTCCATAAATGAGTTTCACGGATCACATAAAAATTCCAGGATTTCATTTCAAGAACAAGATTCAAGGAACATTTTTTACAAATAAAATAATGCATATATATTATATCAAATAGATAAAAAGAGAAAGTAGAATAAATAAGCATTGTACCTATAATAGTGGAAGGCTAATCACTAACATCAACTATAGGTCTCTCCTTGAAAAACATATTACCTACCTCATCATGCTAAACTTGAGATACCTATTCCTTACCAAAAGGCCACTCCAAATATAGTCATCTAATACTTCCCCATCTACCATGTTGACCAAATCATATAAATGGTTATTTATGACAGTAAATATACTATAAAGATGACAATTCCTAAGATGGTTGAGTCTGTATAAGGTTTCACCAACAATATTTTATGTAACTCA
Organism: Viscum album; assembly: GCA_963277665.1. NCBI lineage: Eukaryota > Viridiplantae > Streptophyta > Magnoliopsida > Santalales > Viscaceae > Viscum > Viscum album. The sequence continues at coordinate 1,342,870,412 of OY728148.1, read as the reverse complement.
AATGTAAAACCTCTAAAAATGGATATATTGACTATAAGGGTGGAACTTAGTCACTTTTAAGGTTTAGTTAGGCTATGGGTGGCTAGTTCACCAATGATAATAACATTGAAAAAAAGATTTTCTCAAGATAGGTATTTAAGTTATACCACCACCCTAACTTCCCAAGTGTGACACACCACTACTCACCACATATCACCATTGATTCAGATTTCTAAAAGAGATATAATATTTGGTTTGAATAGGTAGTATACCACTCACTATTGAAACACTAATAAAACTAGACATTGTGAGTACGAAACTCAAGAAACCTTCCAATAATGTTACAAGATTCAACAGAATAATCTTGATTTGAAAAGGCTCTTTAAGCCACATTAAAAAATATTTTCCTAGGATTCCTCATCTCTGCTCAGATATAGAGGAAATTATAAAAGATCTATAAAAGAGGTAGAATATTCCAAAACTAAAATAAAGCCTTATTGTAGGATCATGAAATCCTTCACCTTAACTCAATATAGGGTGTCATAAAAAATTATTGAAGAATATCTCTTGGAACTTTCCCTATTGAGAACATGGTCTTTAGATTCAAACATCATGTCCAACCATCATTGTGTCACACCATCTAGCATGAATGAAGATATCCAATCCTAACACTACTCAGGGGTTTTAAAACTATAAAAGAAAAAAATATAGTATATTAACCCACTACTTAGACTCATTAATATTTTAAACACCATAAAACATTAGTGTATGATTGAACTAGAAATATCTCATGATATCAAAGACTACATAATACTTTCAGAGAGATCCATAACTAATTGTTTGATGATATTTTCAAGCTTCTCTAAACCCTTGGGTCAACAGAAGGTCAATATAGTAGTACATGCACACCCACTCCTACCTAAATAATCGAATTTGATTTTTTGGTAGAATAATACATTAACTAAAGAATAATATCAATACTCTCTTTCAAAAATAAACAACCCAAATTATTTTTCTATACTAAATAAGATAGGTCCAACCCCCATTCCTTGTTCCCTTGTTTACATTTATCAAAACACTTGAAAATTTAAATTTCTTTTATATCCATTTTAGAAAAGTTTAAAATACCTAAAATAATCATGTAAAAATAAGTGAAAGAATTTTCAAGATATAAAATAAAACAATAAATATATGATCATCTTATAAAGAGGCTGTTAAAGAAAATATTTAGTTTTTAACCCATATCCAACGTATCATTAATACTAAATATATATTGAAACACTATTTTGTAATAATTTAGTTGGTAAGAGTCATCAAATAGTTCAAAAAAATATTATAATAAACAAATATTATCTATCACACATCCCAAAACATTACCCTACTTATGCCTATTTATCGACATATAACATGATGCATGAAACATAATGATATAAAATAGATTCAAGAGAAAAAATAAATTTAAATCCTAGTATTCCCCTAAAAACTCAATATTCTAAAAAAACTATTCTACATGGAAGATTTATAGGTTAATTCATGAGCCTCAACTGTCTTATACTCTTCTTTACTCCTAAATTTCAGATCCATGATCTTATGTGTAGACTATAGTGACATTTTGTGATTTCAATGACCAAAATACTCAAATAAATATTTAAAAACATAATTATAATACATCACGTTCACCTCCCAATATCCAAAGTATATTTTAAACATCATAGGTTCACTAACAAAAAGGTGGGAGGTAATTTACCCCCTTGTATTGTTTTAAAAAAATTCATAAGGCTCACACATAATTTTATCATGGCCTATCCAAGCATGTTGTGTATCTAGGTAAGTAATAGGTAATGGAGGGAAAGGATGAAGGTACAATGAAATGATATAAATAATAACATGAAATGTAAAATAATATTCATACTATAATAGATTTAAAAGGATCCCAAAAAATTCATAAAGTCAGTAAGAAAATGTGTAAACTATATATAAAAAATTGGTGAATCCCAAATGTGTCCTAAAGAATAAAAAAAGTTCTATTACATATACATACTCATTGAATTGGAAAAATATATAACCCATATTTTAATAGCTAGTCCATATGAAAAAAACCCAAAAAATGATCACCTGTACTTCATAATCCTTGTGTATGAATTACTCCTATAGTTAGAAACTTTACCCTTAACAAGATCATCGATAAAAAAACTATATGTGTTTTTTGAGGGGCCCATATAGGAATTGAGTATGAAAACTCAATAAGAAATACACACCTAACCCCTAAAAACCTATAATAAGATATAGTGAATATCATAAATGGTACAAAGACAAAGAGTTAATAATCAAATAGGTTCATGGAATCAAAAAACATCTAGAATTTTTTTTGTATTGTGACAATACCCAAAAGCAAAATTTGATCTCTAGAAAATTTAAAATTACAAATTGAAATTACCCTAACTATAATAACTACTTGAATATATAATAATGGTAATATAATGTTTTTTCCATAATGAAAAGGTTTATAATATTTAAATAGTTTCAATGTTTTTCAAATTTTATTTAACTAAAATAAACATACCTAATTATCTTGAGGGATGTGATGGAATGACTAAAAATTGATGAAAAAGATTAAAGATAAGGGAGTTGATATCAAGGATGTCTTTTTATAATTTTACATCAAATTGATTAATAGTATGAATATTTACAGTAACTAGGGTTCCCTCTCATCCTTAACTAAGACTACATAAATCATCTGAATCCTCTATCAAGGTTTCTAATAATCAATTTAGGTTCTTAGTGCTTGATCTTTAAAGAGAAGGAAAACTTAAGGATGAATCTTACTCTACTACTCCCCTTTACCACATTGAGGTTCATACTTTAAATTCAATATCCCTTTCTGGATAATTATATGACATGATTTTGAATAAAATCATTGTGATACTAATTTTAAAGATGATATTTAAGGAACTTATTCCTTTTATTAACAAACCCTCCCCTTGAATACATAGTTATTCATTGTTTATATTTTAATTAATATGACTACTATACATTCAACAGGAATTAATAGATAGTTAGATATAAAATAAAAGTCTAGATTATAAATGAAAAAATATGATTAATACTATCACACAGACATAAGAACCCAAAGTTACACAGTGGAAATAAAATTATAAAATGAATATCCTAATTTATGGTAAATCATGGTTGATGATGACTGTATTCCTCTATTCTTGCTTAGAAGCTATATTGAAATTTCTAAATAGACTCCTATGTCAGCATCCTAAGCAGTAGTGTAAACATCTCCATTTTTTATAAAAATATTCTATGGGTCCCTCCTGGTCTTTATCTCTTCATCATATAAGTGTATCCTCTTATATATATAAGATAAATCCTTATTCTTTATAAATTTAAATTTATCTTATCCCTATTGTGTTTTTCTTTTTGAATAGGTAAACATATATTCTCTTGGAAAAATATTTGAATTTGGAATTGTCTATTTTTTAATTATTATTTCAGAATTTAGAAGAGTGTGAGATTATTTCTCAACTATCCATAAATATCTGTTAAAAAACTCTCTTAACTGAACCCTTTCTTTATGAAGTGTTTTGGAATTATATTTTGTATGTGAGTCGAGGAATAATATTTCCTATTTTCTCCCCCATATATTTGATTGAATTTCATATAGATAGAATAAAAAATTCATGCTTTTAAAATGTGTAGGTAATCTAAATACATATTTTATGAAACCTTTTCAGCACAATATTTTCTAAAGCCTGCATGGACACAATGAAGCTTAGTATCCATGAATGATTCTCTCATTTACTCTATTTTACTAACCACTTCCACTTGAGGAAGATCTAAAATATAGGAGAAACCATAAAACATAGTGGGTTCATACCTTATTTTTTTCAAGTCGGACATATATAGGTAGTCTAACTATGTATTAACCACAAATCCTATCATTTTTTTCAACATTGAGCCACAAAATAGCACTTCACATTTTAAAGTAGTGGATTTGTTAATTCTCTAAGAAGTAGTAAAACAATGTAGTAGAAGGTATATGATGCCAAAAAATTTCATCATCTCAATATTCCTTTTCCATTATGCCTCATAGGCATGGGTACAACTTAGTGGTTCCCGATTCTCCAGTGGTAAGTGATCTCCTCAGTTGGAATCCATGGTAGAACTACGAAACAATAATGATGGAATACAACAAAACCTATCTTGGGGGTGTATATAATTAAGGTGATGTGTGGATATTCTGAAATAATGTATCTTCAGTTAAGGTCACAATACTTGTGATGAAGAGAACATCCCACATCGAAGTGGAGATCTATTGGATGCTTCTTTATAAATGATCCCTTGGTAGAAACAACTCAAAATATTTCTACAGGGATGGGATCTCTCTACACTAACACACCACTTACAGGGGCCTATTCTTACATGCATTGGTTCAGCAAAATTTGGCCTAACCCTTATGTGCGCTCAACCTGTGCATGGACCTGCTTCCTTATGTTTCCATACGGGCCTTCCCTGTGGTCCTTCATGGCCGAAAACCCTTCATGTGATAGATATATAGTTTGTGGCCTATGGATTGAGGGATAATATTGGTTGCCCTATTTTTTATCCTAATTAATCTTCTTGTTTTCCTTTTCCATTTCCACCTACACAACACACACAAAAACTCTAAGAATAATAAAATAATATATAATGAAATATTTTAATTTGTTATGTCATTCTCCAAAACATACTTCCAAATTATAAATTACACACAAATTATAACTAATAATCATAAAGGGTATTATCAATTAAATAAATCTGAAATTTTACAATGATATTTCAAAACTTTTATGCAGAATAAGAACTCATAAAATTTCCCACACTTAAAGAATTATTGTCTATAAGAATTGATCTGAAATAAGAATTAAAAGGGAAACCCCCATTCTTCCGGTATTCAAAATAAAATTAATGAAAAAATGAATAAGGGGTAAAAGAGAATTTTCAAGTGTCACATACAAAAAAAAATCCCATCTCCTCATTAGATATAATTTATTTGAAATTTCCAATTAAAAATTATCGGACTTCTCATCCCTTCCATTCAAATATTTTAATTCATTATTAATGACATTCCATGTTGTGATCTACCATTTTCTTTATTATCTCATCACTCAAGGGAAATTATAAATTTTATCTTTTCCTTATACTTGGGCACATGTAGAAAAATTATAAATTTTAACATGATCTACATTCTCTACTTAATAGTGGAAAAAATCACTAAAAATAAAAAGAAAATTTCATCCTTGGGTCATATGATTCTGAGTTTTATAAAGAGTAAGAAATTGATGAATGAAATATTAAAAACTATAAAGGTGGTTAAGATCAAAGAATTCAACAAGATAATAAAAGTAAACATAGTGAAATAATTCTCTTAGAAATTACATTTTCCCCATACTTCCCAAGATCAAGTAACGCCACGGAAAATGAACATGACGAATGTGTTAACCCTCTAATTTTTTTCTTTATTTTTCAATTTATTTTCCATTTTTTCAAAAATTGAGTTAGGAAAAGTCGCATAAATATCACCTAACCTAAAATGATTAAAATCATTGGTAAAGTGATGGTGATTTTGACCCTCTATAACTAAACCAATATTTTTTTTCATATTTTTCCTTTTTGATAGAGTGATAAAAATAGTGAAGTGAACATGAAGCTTGTTTCCAAAATCCAGTGAGACACCCACAACATATTATCTCAAAGAATTATATCACTTTTTCTATGAAATCCATCTCCTTAAAACATAAACATTCAAAAAAATTTAAAACACTATATTATGGGTAGGAATGTATATATCATCTTGAAATATGACTTATTAATATAAAAGTAAATTAATATTCTATATGGTATAACAGGGGGATTAATTACTCAATAATATTTATATTTAATTTTCAAAATAATTTTTTTGATGAGATTTATATTAAAATCCTAGTAGGTATGATTTTCAATGTTCTCTCAATAAACTCAATAAGAAATATTTGCAAATTTTAGTCTAGAAACCTCTGGATAATTAGGGCATTTAATTTTAATTAAATAAATATTGGGATGTGTAATAAGAACATAACAATCTATATGATCTTCTGGAATTTAAATCATAAAATATAGAAGGTAATTTTACCCATATGTTACTACAAAGAAAAAAATGATTTTCTGAATTAACATCCCTATGTTTTACTCTAATCATATAATATATCCATCTTAATTATTCAAATTAAACAACTTAAAAATTAATACATGTGATATTGGGGTTCCTAACAACTCTAAGTGTCGTTGATCAAAAATTAAAACATATATCCAAGTGAGGGCCTTCATTTTTTTCGTTATTTTTTATTTAAGCCAAAAAACATATTTTGTAAACATGGGTAAGAGAAATTATTACGAATTTAAAGTTTACTCAACTAGAAATTTGAATATGTTTTCCTCTTATATCCTAAAACCTTTTTTCTCCATTGACCTAAAAATGATGTAAAAATAATGAAAACACAAGGCCCATGCATTTGAGGATCATAATTAATGTGAGAGGTTTCACTGAATTATAAAATGAAATTTGAAACTACTAAATAAATAAATAAAACTCCAGTTTCCTCATGAAAATATATTTTATTAAGGTTGTTAAGATTGACCTTACATATTGTGTAACATAATAGGAGTAGGATATAGATTAAAATATCTCTTACTAAACCAATCTCATCCATGTGAAAATATCATGTGTAGCTCTTCTACCTTTCCTTTTATGGGAAATCTATTATTTTTCTTTTTTAGGAGAGTAACAAGTAGTAGAAAACAACAATTCGTAGAATAAAAATGCATGGGATGTCTACGAAGGGTACCAATCCTCTATTTCTTCTTTTGGTGGAAAATGTTCCTCAAATTATACAATAGTATCTTAATTTTTAGTATCCCCTCTTTATTATTCTTCTTCGTAGGGATGATATTCTATAAGTTATATAATGTATTACCATGTTTTTATCCTATATGTTCTTCCTCCTCTTGATATTAAATTTTAGTAATGGTGGGTTCCACCTATTATTATTTTTCTTCTTCTTTATCACTAATGTAGGATTCTTCCCTAGAAAATGCATAACAAAAATCCAAAAAAGATCTTACCTCATATTTAACCTCAAATTCAATTGTGATTCAAAATGGATCATCAAAGTCGATATCATCCCTGGGTTATTCATTAAATTATTCATATTATTTAAGCATTATTTTTAGGAGTAACAACCCTTCATTGAACTCATCTTCCATACATTGGAGTACCACTTCCATATTTGGGTGTGGTTGTGCCACTCTCAGGTTGTCTTGAAGATCCCATATTTGTTATTTGATTCCCTCTTTATTTCATTAATTAATTCTGATATGTTAGCAATTGAATTTTAAATTGGAAATTTTTCATAATTCCTTCTCATTAATGATATTACAGACTAAAAACACCCAGTGATTAAAAATGGATAAAATTCAAAAGAACCTAATCTAAAATTAGAAAAAAAATAGAGGGTGAAAAGACTTGTCAGAATATTGAATTTATGACATCACTCTCCTTAGAAATGATTCTATTTTTGACATAACCTAAAATAATTTTATGTTCTCTTAGGAATATGAAAATAAAAAATAAAATTAACCCATCTACAATAACTACTATAATATAGAATAGGTGTTGTATGAGGTCGATCCCAAGTGGAAAAGGGCTATATGATTTCAACAGTTTAATATTTTTTCACAATTTATTTATGTAATACTAAAATACCTAATTAGATTTAGGAATGTGACTGATTTGATCATGAAGAATGAAAAAATATGAATATAAGGGAGATTATATTTAGGGTGATTTTTCATAATTTTAAATCACATCCATTAGTCGTAATAATTCTTGTGGTAACTAGTGTTTTTTAGCCTATACTTTTATTACATATATTAGTAGGCTCCTATCTCCAGGTTTCCTATAACCAATTAAGGTACATAAAGTTTAATATTAAAATAGAAGGTTATGTTAAGGTTATCTCTTTCTCTGCCACTCCCCTTTATAATATTTAGGTTAATCCTATAAATTCCATCACTCTTACTATACTATTAGAGGATATAGTTTTGACTAAAATCAAAGTGATACTAATTTAAACGTTGGTATTTAAGGTATCCATCCCATTTATCAACTCACCCTTCCATTTAATGGTTATTTATTCATGGTTAATCTCTAAATTAACATGGTTACTACGAATTAGAGTGAAATAAACAGATAGTTTGATAAAATTAAAGTTTTAGTGAAAAAATGAACACATATGATTAATAATCTATCACTGAAATATGAATTAAAATTTTCATAGTGAAAAATAGATAATGAAAGTCCTAATTTATGATAAATCATGTTTGATAATGAACCTATTTCTATACTCTCTATTTTGATTCCATATAGATATCTCCTACTAGACTCATAGGTTTTCATCCTAACAAGTAGAATAACCTCCCATGGTTTTTGTGAAAATACACTCTTGGTACCTTTAGGTCTCAATCTCCCTAGTCTAGAAGTGTATCGTCAGATTGATAGATGAAAATTACTAAGTCATTTAAAATTTTAATTTATCTTCTCCTATTTGTGTTTTCCTTTTCACTATGTTAAAATTATCTCTATCATCTAACTACTTAAATATAGATTTTTATATGTTACCCAGGATTTATGTGTTTATAATGGAGGTAGAGTATGGATCGTTCATCCTCAAATATCTGTTATAACTCTATCTCTATCAAACTTCTTACATTGTAGGGTGTCTTGAATTCACATTTTTTAGAAGTGTCCTTCCATATTTTTCCCTATTTTATACCTCATAGCTCAGCCTAGATTGAATTTAGACAACAAAAAAATTCATGTTTTTAAAATGTGTATGTAACGTATGTATGGTGTGGATGAAAGCTTTGTGATGTAGCCTTTTCATGACCAATATGGCCATGGTGTAGCCAAATGTCTGCAACTGAAACTCCCATTTCCAATATTTTTTTTCTTATTCCATTTGAGTCACCTCCATGACATAGGAAAAAACATATATCACAATTTATTCATACCTTATATTCTTCATTCCTGTTATGGTGTTTCTAGTTCAACTATAGTGTAGCTATAAGTCTGATCATTCAGGCGTACATGGAGCTACAAAATAGTGTTGTGTGTGAAAAAGGAATGCCTTTGTTCACTCATCCCGAACATAGACTATGATATAGTAGAAGGCCTATTATGAAACCAATTTTTATCATTTCAATATTTCTTGGACACTATGACACATAGACACGGCAGCGGAATAATGAAGCATGATTATATATTGGTAAGTGAGATCCATAATTATATTGCACAAAATAACTATGATGCAACAATTATGAAAAAACACACATCATGGCTGGATGGTGTGTTTGAAAAAGATGAAACATGGATGGGATAAAATTATTCTTTTTTGGTTAAGTTCATAATACCTGGTATGAAGAGCACATCACACATCAAAGTTTATCTTAATTTTCCACTTTTTTATATATTATTCTATGGTAGTAATGACTTAGAATCCTTCTACGGGGATGGTCTCCTTTTACAATCACATACCACTTATATGGGTCTATGCCAATATGAACTGGCTTGCTGGGCTTTGAACTAACCCCTACATGAACTAACACCTACTCATCCCCTTTCTTCCTGATGGACTCATACAGGCCTTCCCCATATCCTTTTTTTTCTGGTAGGGCCTTCATGGGATAGATATATGGATTGTGGTCTATGGGTTGAGGGATAGTATGGGTTGACCCATTTTTTTCTAATTCATATTCTTCTTCTCATTTTCCATTCCCACCTACACATCACACATGAAAATACTATGAATGATATAACATAATATAAGAATATATTTCTATTTTTATTATTTATTTTCCTAAATGTCATTTGAAATTAAAAATTACCCAAAATGAAAATTAAGCGTAATAAATTGGTGTTATCTATTAAAACTGTAAGATAATTAACAATTAAATTTTAAAAATTTTATGAAAAATATGAAATCATCATATTGAAATGTAAATCCATATAAGGGGATGGTCCTTACATGTATACCAAATTTGAGTCACAAATGAGGATATAAGATAATAATGTAAATCCATCTCTTATGGGAGGAAATATTATAATCTATAAATATCTTTCACACACACACACACACATATCCACCAAAACATATGAGTTCATGTGTGAAATTGAATACATGTCTAGTGACCCTTCCCATGTAAAATAGGTATAACCAATCAAGAAAATATTACATACCATCCCAAGGAACATTGAAATGGGTATAAGGAGTCATGGAATTATGATATTGTCTCTAAACATCAAGTTTTATAATCATCCAGGTCATAAAAACCATCCCATATTTTCAACCAATGCACCATTTTGTGGGTACCAACTTCTACTTGAATAAAACAATATAAAAATATTCTATGAGACTAATATGATTGGAAAATTAAATAGAAACTGATATCAATAGGATTAGAAAGTTTGGAAAGATTACCCTTATAAGTTGAATTTAAATAATAGTCAACTTTCAAAAACCCAAATTTACCCGTATCATTTTCTATTAACCATATTTAAAATGGTTGTCATATATGGAAAATAATAAAATGGATAAAAAATCAAGTCATGACATAGAATACTAAAAAATTAAAAACAACCAAGATTCACCTAATAATTCCCTTATTACATTAAAATATTTTGGGGAGAACATTATTATTTTAAAGCGTTGATTTTTATTTTTCTTACATATCCTAAACTATTTCCAAGATTACTCAATATGGGTAAGAGAGTAAGAATTAGTAAACCCACAATTTAATTTTTATATATCTTGATTTATTCCCCTAAAAAGATAACCATGACCTCCTAATATGGGATTAAAATTATACTAGAACTATTATGATTTAGGAAGAGAATAATCAAAATGAAAAACTATAGAGTTACCTTTTATTCACTTAGGTAAATCCTCTCTAACTTATATCCCAGAGAAAATTAATTTATTTCAAAAATATTAGGACCCCTACTTTGAAAAAATAAGGGTTTACATCATTTTATTTTAGGAATTATAAGTTGGAAGAATATTAGAGAAGATTAGGCCTTACCATAATGATAAGTGATTCCATAAAAAAATAGATCCACTAGTATTATTGGAGGATTATAGATTCCCTTATAGAGATTGTAAGAAATGAAGAGGTATTGAAAGTGAGAAATTTGAGTAAATGAGGTTGAAATCCTGAGACCCCATATTTTTTAGTTTTTAATTTTAGATTTAAAATGAAAACCCCTTATAAAAGGTAATCATTTCTAGGAACATATTGGGTACCCAAAACAATGGTACTAGGTACCCGATGGTTTAAATAGAACCACTCATGCCACTAGATCCCAACAAGGTAACCAGTACTAAGATAATGGACACTAGGTGCTTGGAACACCTCACCCTTCTCTCCAATTCCCTCTAACTCCTCCAAAAACCCCATAATACCCCTTAAACTTAAAATACGTAATAAAGGAACTAAAATTGATATAAATTAATGATAATTACCCACCTATATAGAAAATAACTTCAATAATTTTTTTTAAAACTATCCTCACTTAATCGTGACTTACCTACCTTAATATGGGTAAATATACCTTATAATAAAAAATATCACAATGTTTATGGAATATTATCCACTGTCCATCTAAAATTTCCAAAAAAATGATAATTCACTTATATACCATCTCATATTTAAGATTATTATAAACATAAAATTCTTAAGGATTATTTAAAAGGATTATTAAATATTTTTATAATATAGGATACTCTTCATGGGGTCTATTATCTATGTATTTTTCTATTTTTCCCAAGAAACACGGTTATTAATGAACATGAGTTAAAATTAAAAGGTATATTGGTCCTTTGATGAGTTAGATAGTCTATATAAATCACTTTATAAGTAAGAAAACTATATTCTGTTTTCACTCTAGGTCATTCTTACTCACTCATTTACATATCCATATCAAATGACATAAGCATCTCAATTAAAATGAGGTGAGAATGTTAGAACCACCTTCCTAAAATTCATAGGAGATGTCCCATTGAATATCATGATTGAATTCACCCATAATAAAGAGGAATCCTTAAAAAAGACAATGGTACCCATTTTTGGATTTAGAATGGAAAATGTTGTAATAACTAGAAAAATAAATAATAGTGAAGAGAGTGATGTTTTCCTTACCTCAAACTATCCAAAAAATAAACAATATTTTAATAAGATCTCAAATGAAGAAGGAATCTAGTTTTCAAGTGAGAATAAAAGAGGGAGGGGTCTGAATGAGATGTGTCTAAGAGATAATGAGGTGCATGACTTACAAAATTTTTATATTGATGAATTATTTTAATTCAAAATTTTAAAATAATATAGATGGAGGGAACTATGTATACAGTGCACCCACACCAGCTACCCGATATCCCATTGGCTACTTGGGTTGGCAGTATCAACCTACTAATAGGCTACATGGGAAAAACCATCATATTTTATCCATTAGGTACCATGCACTTGACCTGTTGGTACTCTAAACGAGGCTACCGATTACTCACTCATATTTATAAACATTGATTTTTTTTACCAAGCCCATTTCTATTATCCCAACCCTTGGCCTCTACTAACCACTCATGTAACACCCCATGCTTCCACGATACACTTCTCTTTGAATAATATAATAGCGTGTGTTGTACGCAACTTCGAGTTCTAACACACCAAAACCAATCAAAGTAGCCATTATGAATAGTAATACCCACTTTTTAAAATTTTATAAATTTTATCTTTCAAAATGGAGTTCATATTTGGATTCAGAATATTGAAATTAGCTTAGAGTTATTTTTTGGTATTTTTCAGAAAACTTTTATTTTTTTATGAATAGTGAAAAACATTAAGTTATAGTTTAAAACCGACTTTTTATTTAACTAATTATTTATTTTATTTAAATTTATTTTAGGTCAAAATAGATACATAATTCTTATATAAGTTCAATTTAATTCATTAAATTCAGTTTATAATAATTTTAGATATATAATTTTTTTTGAACTTTTTACCGGCTTTTACCCACCTCATAGAAGCATTTGCAAATTTACATAAAACATAATTTTACTACTTCTATGAGTTGAATTAAAAAAAATATGAGAGAAACTATTGATATCAGTAAGTAAAATGTGGTTTAATAAGATGAAAATAATTTTTAGTGAATAGTAGCTTTTGAATTTTATTTACTACAGTAAAAAGTAAATAGGCTTATTAAGGGTAAAAATGATATTATTATTACCCTAAAACATGTCCTAATTATATTGGATAAGTTTAATTAGACCAAAAACAACCTTAGAAATAAAATATCATCCTTTAGTTCCACCTGGATTAGATTAGGATATTTATTATTATTTAATTCAAAGAAGAGTTAAAAGTGTTAAATTCAAAGTTTAATAACTAAACCATTTTTAATATATGGTTATACATAATATAAATTAGACTATAAATTTTAATTAGAAAGATAAAACGATTTCCTACATAATGGTATTTTATTTATAATTTATAGACAATAAATAATTGAATTTATTTATGACACAATGATGATGCAGTAATCACCATATTAATGAAAGATTAAAATAATTGATATTATAAATATCCTAATAAATCTTATTTGAGACTTTTAATGAATTCCACTAATTTTATAGGTTAACATGACATTTTAGGGCTGATTAAATGTATTTAGTTTGAATTAATAAAGTTTTTAGGACTGTAAAAAAATCAATTATTAAATAATGTCAAAATTGACATAAATGAGTTTTTAAAACAAATACAACATTATTGGTTGATATAATAATTCTAAAAATCTAAGGTTCGGAACAAATACTTATATAATGATATTTGTACCATTAATGAACCACTTTTGGTTATATTGGATGTTTATTGTATGTTTTTTTAACCATATAATATAATAATACAAAGAGACATGGTACATGTCAAACTATTTAACTAAGAGTAAAATCTAAATGATAAGGTTAATATGGTGACACAAACCTATCTAAAACCTATTGTTTGAGTGGTTCTAGACCAATACCTAGCTTATATTTTAAATAATTTATTTTGGATCCATTATAAATGGAACATGAATTTGTTATAAAATAATATTTCAATCTTTTCCTAAGGTGCCCCTCAACCCTCTTATAAAAGGGCACTTCAACTTTTCTCAAATTCACAACTTCAAATCCATTTGGATCAGCCGAAACCTACACAAATATCATCCCAACTATACTCCATTCATCATATAGGCCTTATTTTTATCATAAATTCAACCTAAGGAGCCCTTTGGATCAAATCAAAAGGAAGAACCCGAAGAAGAGGAAAATATCTCACCACATCTTTCAAGTTATTTTCTTCTTCCACTTCCTCTTTCTTTGTTGTTTCCATTATAAAATAATAACTCCAGTATATTCTATATACTGTGATGTTATTATAAAAATGGTATAACAATATTCATTATTTTATCCATCCTATGAATAACATGTCACCATACGTGCGTACGTACGACTTGCCGTCTCCACATCATGGTGTAGTTGTTATTCAATACATTATTATTTGGATGGGTATAATAATGATGTATAATTGATGTAAATAATAGATATAACATGTTAATGATTCTTTATATATGATATAACATCCATTTACTTATTATTTTAATTATAAATTAATGATATTGTCACTCATGCGTACATACAGATTATCGTCTCCCCGAATGCGATGAGATTCATTCCCCATCGTAATCATTCAAGAATAATTTTCATGTGATGATTAAAAATAATATTTAAAAAAATTAATATCATTTTGGATATGAATAAAATACACTCTATCTATAACAATCATGGTTTACGTAACTAATCATATAAATGAAAATGTATCAGTTAATAACAGAAATGAGGATACTACAAAAAATTCATTAACAACTCAATATTGGAAGATAATATATGATATCATATTAATGTATATGGTTCTTTTATAATTTAATAACAATTATTTCACCATTATATAGGAGGTTAACCTACCCTTGACCAAGGAAAAGTACATGGTAAGGGTTAATTCTATAATCTCTTCATTATCTGAGGTTGTTTATACATAATTATCTACCAGTACCTCTTTATCATCCCCATCTGTATTTTCCTAAAAATGTATTCCAAAACATTTTTACTACTTATTAGACTACGAGTTAATGTCATTTATACCCTTATTTTAACATATTCATTTTGAAAGGAATCTTTTCATCATTTTCCAAAAAAGTTACTTTATGATATTTTCAAAACTATTAAGGCAAGAATGATTTTTTAAATTATACGGTGGTGCAGATATATTCCGCCGTTATAACATCATCAAATCTTCCCATAAAATATTATAGAAATATTTTTAAAATAATGTTTTTCTATTATAATTACATGACTTTTAAATTATTTCAACATAGAAAAAGATATTTCTCTCAAATAGTTTTCATTTCATCTGTGTCAACATTCTGTAATGGATTTTACACTTGTTTGAAGTTGATTTATTATGATACAAATCTTCCATTTTGTATTGATGGTTTTGTGATATGTTTGTCTATGGATGTGTTATTTTTATACCATTCATGTTTTATGGATAAAGTGTTGACATTTCGTATGCTAGTTTTAATACGAATGTTTATGTTATGTTTAAAACATTTCATATATGGAATGAATTGGACTTAGTAAGTGACGGGTGGAGCCTACTATAGCTCCTCAATGGATTGGTAGGTCTCATGAGAGAAACTAGTGTCTTGGAATAAGGCCTTTACTATGAGGTTATGATGTCTGGAATTATGCATTCCATCATTATGAAAGTGGCCATTGATATTGCATGTGATTATTTGACTAGTAGAATATCCATGTGAATAAGTAAATAGCATTATTTTGATTTATATTTTCCATATTATGATGAAGTTTATGTTGAAAAGGCTTTTGATTAATTTTTTAAATTGCCTTAAATGTTTATGCTTATTTATGAATGTTTCCACTATATTTTTATCCTTAATGAGCATCTAAGCTCACCACTTTCTATATTTTATTTTTCCTAGGATACAAAGAAGTATATTATGACTGACCTACTGGGATAGTCTACGGGATCACCGTGTTTTCAATGGAAAAAATGTTGTTGTAGTTTTCTATTTTATGATTTAATGTAAACCTTATGAATGTATCTAGTACTTCCAAGGCTACTAAACTAATCGGCGTTTTAAGACCTGATCTTTTATGATCATGCCAATGATATGTAATAATGCACTGACTCTAGGCTTCTGGGGTCGGGGTGTTACAGTTGGTATCAGAGGAAGTTTAGTACAAACCTATGAAGCTAGATTTAGAAAAACATTGATTAGAGAAAAATATCCTTAGATTGACTTTGAGGATTAGTATATAAGAACTTCCTAGAAATTTGGTAATGTAGATATTTTGTGAGTTTTCCAAGAAATACATCCCTGTCTGGATATGAGTAGGTAGAGGTGGCTCTGGCACAAATGTACCTAGGGGTAAATCCCGAAAACACCACTTTGAGCTCGACTCGAATGGGAACTGGTGCACGACAACGACCCTTGCTGCACTCTTGGTTACGACACTCTTGGGGGATATGCTTAGGATAATCCAGATTTTCTTTACAAACCATTATGAAGGATTTATGAGTATATACCTCCTCAAAGAAACATTTTTTTTATGATTATGGATTATATCCAAAAAATGTTCTATTTATGTTAAGTATGTTATAAGTTTTGCATTATGTATTGCAATTCATAAAGTAATCTAGTGTATGACATTGTTTAGAAATAGAACCTAGTGGAAGGAATGGAAACCATATCAATGCACACACTTCATGTAGGGATTGTGCTCCAGCTCAAGATAATTATAGTGGAGCTGGTGATAAAACTGGTGTTGATCAGCTTATCACTATACTAGGACAACTCACTCAGGTTATGAATAATAACCTTACCCATATAGACCACCCTGATCCATAGTGTGGAGGATCAGTATTAGATCGCTTCATGAGGAAACAACCACAAATATTAAATAGGGTTAAAAATTCACTAGTAGCTGAGCAATGGATAAATTCCTTAGAGAAAATATTCCACTCCTTTAGGAGTTTCGTAAGGGAAAAATTTGTCATGGCAGTTTACTGCCTCACTGGAGATGCTTATCAATGGTGTTTATTGATTAAAAACATAATGGAAGTTGATTAAGTATCAAATATGGAATGGAGGGAGTTTAAAGATCTTTTCTTAGAAATATACTTTCCTCTTGACCATCAAGCGGATATGGAAAGGTAATTTCTGAGTCTGAGGAAAATGGAGGATGAGAATGTCATAAATTATGAAGCTAACTTTACAAGGTTAGCGAGGCATGATGCAAATTAAATACGTAACCCAAGAAGTAATATTAATAATTTATTTGATGGGTTAAAATCATTTCTCCATTGATCATTAGTCTCACAATCCTTATCATCATACGAAGATATTGTCTCATGTCCTATCTAGATAGAAAAAGAATTATCTAAGTCTTATGACTTTAAAGAGAAGAAAGAGAAGAAGAGATATATTGAACACTCTGGAAATAGAAATAAGGGGACAAAGGTAAAATTTTAATATCCATCATACAATAAATGTGGGAAGAAACACCCTGGTACTTGTCTAAAGGGAATGAGAGTCTATTATAAGAGTGGTGAAAAAGGCCACCAAGCTCGTGATTACAAGGGGAAGAAAGAGGCTGTTAATTTTGAATTCTACAATTGTAGAGAAAGGGGACATTATGAAAATGAATTTCCAAAGAGTTAGGGGAACTTACCTCACAAAAGTCCAAGGGATCAAGGCCAGGCTTATGCTATCACTACTTCTGATGTTGAAATTCCGAAAGATGTAGTGGCAGGTAATTTAGGGGTTTCTTGAAGTTTACCTGATGCTTTATTTTATTCTATATCTTCACATTGTTTCATATCATCCCAGTTTGCTAAGAAAATTAGATATTTTTAATTTGACTTTACAAGGGAGTTATCAGTAAAAACACCTAAGGGAAGTATCATTGCAACCATGTTTTTTTAATCAGTCCCCATTAGGACATATAAATGTTCTTTATCTTCTGATCTCATCATCATACACATGATTGAATTTGATATAATCCTTTGTATGGATTGGATTTCTGACCATTATGTGAAGGTTTATTGTAAGAATAAGGAGGTAACAATTTTTTATGATGATGATAAAAAACACCTTATCTTTAGAGAAGAAATGTCACCACCTAATTCTTATCTAGGTCCACCCCCAATAGCTCAACTAAATTGAATTATTGAGGAGGAAGAGAATGTAATAATTGTGGGTGATGAATGGAATGTTCAAATAGTGGACATACCAATTGTACAAGAATATGTTGATGTGTTTATAGAAGATTTACCTGGACATCCTCCAGAATGAGAAATTGAGTTTTCCATTGATTTAATTCCTGGATCATGGCCCATATCAAAGAACCCTTATTGAATGTCCACTATGGAATTAGTGGAACTAATGAAACAACTAGAGGAATTGATTGATAAGATATTTATCTGACCTAGTTTTTCTCTATGGGGATCCCCTTTTCTTTTTTTAAGAAGAAAGTTGGATCTATGAGGTTGTGCATTGACTACCGAGAGATCAATGCTATAACAATAAAGAACAAGTATCCCCTACCTCACATTGATGATTTATTCGACCAACATCATGTAACTAAATACTTTTCAAATATTGAAATTCGATCTGGATATCATCAGTTGTGTGTGAAGAAGGAAGACTTTCCGAAAACAGAATTTTATACCAGGTATGGGCATTATGAGTTTACATTAATGCCTTTTGGACTGAGTAATACACCCTTTGTGTTTATGGATCTAATGAATAGAGTTTTTAAGGAATATCTTTATGACTTTTTAGTGGTATTTATTGATGATATTTTGGTATACTCCAAAAGCTATTAAAATCATGAAAATCACATTCTCATTATTATAAAGAGTCTTAGAAGACATGAATTATATGGGAAGTTTAGCAAGTGTGAATTCCCGCTTTAGGAGATTTCTTTTCATGGAAATATTATCTCTAAGGATGGAATCTATGTTGATCCTTCTAAGACAAAGGTAATCCAAGAATGGCCAGCACTAATGAGTATAATTGAGGCACACCGTTTTATTGGTTTAGTAGGTTATTATTGGAATTTAATCCAGAATTTTGACCAATTGGCTAACCCATTAATGCAGCTCACATGTAAAGGGATTAAATTTGGTTGGGAAAAAGAGTGTGAATAATGTCTTGAAGAATTTAATAGAAGATTAGTCAATGCTCTTATCTTGACTCTACCATCAGGGAATGATGGGTTTGTTATTTATAGTGATGAATCAAAGAAAGGAATTGGTTGTGTCCTTATGCAGAATGATAGGGTTATTTCCTATGCATCATGACAACTAAAAATTCATGAACAAAACTATCCTTCTCATGATCTTGAGTTAGTAGCTGTAATATTTACTTTGATGATATGGAGACATTATCTCTATGGTGAAAAATTTGATATATATACCGATCACATGAGTTTAAAGTATATATTCTCACAAAAATAACTCAAAATGAGGCAAAAGAGATGGCTTGAACTACTCAAGGATTATGATTTCACCCTAAAATACCACCCAGGGAAGGAAAATAAGGTGGAAGATGCTTTGAGCAGAAAGGATCATGGATTTCTGAACAAGATGAGAGTTGAATAGTATCTTATATACAAGGATATAGTAAAGTTAATCATGGGGATAACCATGGAAGGTGAAACATCAAAAATTTATCAAATGGTTGTCAAAACATCTTTACTAGAAAGGATTTAGAGTTCTTAGACCGATGATGAAGAGTTTCCAATGAAGATTAAAGCTGTGAATGATATGATATTGAGTGACTGTGTGTATGAAGATAGAATTTTGAAATTTGGGAAAAGACTTTATGTTCCTAACATACCTCATCTAAAAAGGGAATTGTTGGATGATGGTCATAGCTCCAATTTTTCTATACACCCTGGTAGCACTAAGATTTATAGAGACTTGAAGAAAAATTTATGGTGGGACAACATGAAGAGGGAGATTTTTGATTTTTTGTGAAGTTGTAAGGTTTGTCAACAAGTGAAAGCCGGAAGGCAAAAACCTAGAGGAGTCATGCAACCACTTCCCATGCCTGAGTGGAAATGAGATATTATTACGATGGAATTTATCATGGGACTACCAAATAATCATAGAATGAATGATGAAATATGGGTCATTATTGATCTTCTAACCAAGTCAGCACATTTTTGTTCTATAAGAGAAGATTTACCACTTGAACGTCTAGAAAGACTATATATTAATGATGTTGCGAGACTTCATGATGTACCCCTATCGATTGTTTCTGATCGTGATCCACATTTTACATCAAGATTCTAGAGAAGTATTCAGAAATC
This sequence comes from Viscum album, assembly GCA_963277665.1. Classification (NCBI taxonomy): domain Eukaryota; kingdom Viridiplantae; phylum Streptophyta; class Magnoliopsida; order Santalales; family Viscaceae; genus Viscum; species Viscum album. The sequence continues at coordinate 1,342,849,863 of OY728148.1, read as the reverse complement.
CCTAGATACTAAACATCGTTTGAGAACTTCCTACCACGCCCAAATTGATGGAAAATTAGAACGGAAAATTCAAACCTTAGAAGACATGTTGAGATCTTGCTCACTTGACATTCATAGTATGTGGGATCAATATTTACCTCTGTTATAACTTTACTATAATAATAGCTTCCAGTCAAGTATTCAGATGGCACCGTATGAAGCGTTATATAGAAAGAGATATCACACACCAACCTATTAGGATGATGTTGGTGTAAGAAAACTCGTAGGACTAGAACTTGTGGAGGAAATAATGTAAAAGGTGAAGGTAATCCAAACCCACATCAAAGCAGCTCAAAGTAGCTCAAAGTAGGCAGAAGAGATATTCCAATAACCAAAGGAAGGATTTGGAATTTTAGGTAGGAGATCATGTTTTCCTAAAGGCATCTCCATGGAAAGTTGTTATACGTTTCGGTAAGAGGGGAAAATTAAGTCCTAGGTTTATCGTACCTTTTGAAATTCTAGAATGAATTGGGGCAGTAGCTTACCATTTGGAAATGCCGCCAAGTCTCTCCAAAGTTCACAATGTGTTCCTATAACGACCCATACTTTGCATACATTGTTAATAATTTAAAATTGAAGTACTCTTATTACAACATATAACAAAAACATTAAAGGACCGAATATGTATAGTGTCTTTAGAAACTAGGAAACATAAACAACTGGTTCATAAAGCATCTAAATTGTCTCCCATTTATTTCACCATATCTAGAGTCCATTTTGGCATATCCTACCTAATAAAATTCTTCCTGACCTGGGGAAATAAAACATACAAAAGGGTGAGCTCAAATGCTCAGTAAGGGTATACAAAAAAATATCAATCACATCATATTCATAAGAACATAACATTTTGGAAATATTAACCTGCAAAAGAGATCATAATTTCATAACATGGGATAAATCATAGTAGTGAAATGTAATCCCAATAATCATAACTTAAATAATGAAGCTTTGTGGCATACACACATAATCATAGATAATCATTTCTTAGTAGTCAATACTCATTTCCAAGACTATCTTAGTGGACAAAGTCCATTTCTGAACCGAGTTCACTCCTTGTTTCAGTCCTGTTTCACTGAACCGGTTTAACCTGTCATTCCATCCATGTCTATCTCATGAGATATAAATATTTACCCAATGCATTGGAGGGCGATATAGGTCCCACCCATCTCATAATGATACCATTCTTATGTGTTCCACAAAATCATAAATCATACATCATTGCATAACCCATGTAACAAAAATGGGATTCTTAAACATCATGACATCATAAAACAATTCATATAAGATAAAGGAATTCATAAAAATAATTCCATCACAACATAATCAAATCAATGTAATAATAGGGATAGAAATATAACCCTATATTATCTTAGATGGAAAATAATTTTGATAAAACACTTGAACTCCATTCTTGAGGAAAATATCCTTTCTACTTCAAAAACATTTTCCTTTCTTAACATGTCATATAATTTTAAACTAAGAGAAGTTAATTAAAAATAAACTTGAAAACCAGTAAAGGAAGCTTCTTGGAAATAATGTTTTTAAAAATCCATTCATGCCGTATAAGTTAAAAAAACATTCTTCTCGTACTTTTGTCGGAAAAGTCAAAAAGTACCTCGTACGAAAAATGACAAAAGATTCCTTTAATATATTTTACTAAAAACTCACCGAATGGTAAAATTGGATATAAACAATTGTACAAGGATATAAATATTACATATTGAGGAAACATGGATGTGAATGATAAATATTCCCCAGTAAATTCTGATGTATAAACAATCTCGGATAAAAATGAGATTGTGAGATTTTCCCTTACCTTAGGTCCGATTTGCTTCGTAAGAGTCCGAACCTCCTGTATAATGATTTAAATAATGTTATTGACTTATTCCAGAATCATAGTCATTTTTATGATATCATATATGGTCATATTCTTAGCTTCTTATTAGTAATATTTCATTGCTACTTGTTATTCGGGTGTTTATTACTTTTTGTTCTTATGCGTGTTTTGTCGAATAAATTCTTAGTCTTCTATTTAGGTTATAGATACCTCATTTCCAGAATGGTATAAGTGTACTATATATCATATTTATTCATTCAATTCATTTATATAATCATTATTCAATGAAGATCATGTATAACGAGTCACATCACATCGTGGAGACGGTATTCCGTACGTACGCACGAGCAATGATATCGTTCCCAGGACCGTGGAATTGTATTGGAGTGTATGATTACTATTTTAGAATCAATAAAACTTTACAATAATCATATATAGTTATTTATTTTCACCATTATACCCATCCAAGTAAGGTGGTGGTGGAAAATCGATTACACCCCGGCGTGGAGATGGTATTCCGTACGTACACACGTGCGGTGATTTCGTTTTTCGTAGGATAGAATGATTGTGAAATAGGGTTGTTTCATACATATAATAACATATCAGTATATGAGTGATACTGATGCTATTACTTCATAATGAAACAACAAAAGAATAAGAAGTGGAAGAAGAAATAAAGTTGAAAGAATCGGTAACTGACATTACCTCTTCTTTGAAGCGCCTCTTTGAGACCTCCTCTTAGAGAAAGAAAATTGGTCTTTTAAGAAGACAAGGACCTCTAGGATGTTTCTAGGGAAGTGGAGAAGAGAATTTTTCAGGTTTTGGCCGAGCTTGAAGGCTCCAAGTGGTGTTAGGAAGAGAGGGAGGAGATGCCCTTTTATAAGGGAGGAGAGGGGCATCTTTGGAAAAACTAAAAATGTTATTATATTATAAAGTCATATTCAGTTTTTAATAGCTCCAAATTGATTTATTTCGAAGCTAAGGTGTGTATGGGTCTAAATCCTCTAATAAAATATAATTTAGACAAGTTTAGGTATCTATTTTAACCATATCATTTAGATTTAACTTTAAGTTAAATAATTTTACTTTTACTGTGTCTTTTTGTTTTCTTACACTATAAGGTTAATAAATTTACTATAACAAGACAAACGAACCCCAAGTATTTTATTATTAATATATATAACCTTATATGAGTCATTTGGCCGAACCTTAGATTTTTAGGAATAAAATAACAATTAATAATATAATATTTGTTTTAAAAACTATTTTATGTCAATTTTGACACTATTTGGTAATTTATTTTTGTGAAATTCATAACAGAATGATTAGTTCTAAAAAAGTTAATTAAATCAATTATAACATGTCATATTAACATATAAAATTAGTTTAATTCATAAAAAGTCTCAAATTACATTTATTTGGGTATTTATAACATCAATTATGTTAATATTTCATTAATAAGATAATTACTGCATCATCATTATGTCATAAATAAATTAAATTATTTAATTTATAAAAATTATAAATAAAATAACATTATGTAGTAAATCGTTTTATATTTATAATGAACATTTATAGTGGAATTTATCTTATGTAAAACCCTATATTAAAAATTCTTTAGTTATTATACTTTGATTTTAACTATTTTAACCCTTCTTTAAATAAATTAATAATAAATGTCCTAATCTAATCCATGTGGGCCTAAATGGTCATATTTTATTCCTAAGGTTGTTTTTGGTCGAATTAAACTTATCCAATAGAATTAGGACATGTGTTAAGGTAATAATAATATCATTTTTACCCTTAATTACCCTATTTACTTTTAACCATGTTAAAAAAAAGTAAAGAGTTACTATTCACCAAAAATTATTTTCATCTCATTCAACCAAATTTTAGTCCTTGATATTAACCGTGTCTCTCGGATTTTAAAAATTCCAATCACAGAAGCGGTAAAATTATGTTTTATGAAAAATTCAGTTTTTTTAACTACCACTTAGTGGTTTCACTATTCATCAAAAAATGAAAGTTTCCAAAAAAATAACAAAAAACATGCCTAAGATATATTTTATATTATGAATTCAAAAATGATGTCTATTTTACCAAATTCAAAACACATCCGTTTAATTAATTAATTTAAAAAAATTAATTCTCATCTTCAAAACAAATAGTGTGTTTTTAAGAGATAATAACTATCAAAAGATTAACACTTGTTTATGTTTGGTTTAAATGTGAAATTACATCCAATGACCAACATTGTATCCAATGAACAACATTGTATTAAATGGTAAAAATGTATTCTAAATATACTTTAAAACCACTCAAATTAATAATTTATCACTATTAATTATTTCGATTAAAAAAGGTTGTTTTTAATTAATATTTAGTAATTTTTCACTATTCATCAGAATATGAAAGTTATCCGAAAAGTACCAAAATTTCACCCTAATCTAATTTAGATATTCCAAATCCAAAAATGAAGTCCATTTTGAAAGATAAAATTTATAAAATTTCAAAAATTTGTTATTACTATTCATAACAGCTAGTTTTAATAATATTTTAATAGCATATCGTTGTTTAGTAAAACTCGATATTGCGTATGATGCAAGCTATCGAGGAAGGTCGCGATTGCGTGTAAAGCAAGCCAAGATAGTGTTGTGTGTAGTGAAAGATTCCTTTGATGATTTATATAACATAAAAAAAATATTTCTCATAAAAGTCTCGGGTGTTACATTCTACCCCCCTTAAAATGAATTTCATCCTCAAAATTCGTCACTTTTTAACAAACTGATAAGGATACATCTCCCTCATCATATCCTAAAGCTCCCGTGTAGCTTCTTCTAATTGGTGGTTCCTCCATAAAACTTTCACCAAGCGAGTGGTATTGTTCCGTAGGATTTTTTTGCTACGATCAAGAATCTCTATCGGCTGTTCTTCATAAGAAAGATCTTGTTCCAGCGGTACAACTTCTGAGCTAAGTACATGTGAAGGATCAGGTATGTACTTTATCAAGAGAGATACATGGAACACATCATGAACTTGGGAGAGATTTGGTGGAAGTGCCAATCGGTAAGCTACCTTCCCAACACGATCCAGTATTTCGAAAGGACCGATATATATAGAGCAACACTTTCCCTTCTTTCCAAATCTCATTACTCTCTTCCAAGGAGATATTCGTAAGAACACTTTATCACCCACTTCAAACTCTAGGTCTTTTCTTCAGTTGGCGGCATAACTTTTTTGTCGACTCTGAGCTGCTCTAATGTGTTGTTGAATAGATCTCACCTTTTCTTCCATCTCATCAACAAGATCAGGTCCTAATAGCTTTCTTTCCCCAACATCATCCCAGCAAGTTGGAGTCCTGCATTTCTTTCCATAGAGAGATTCATAAGGAGCCATCTGAATACTGGAGTGAAAGCTATTATTATAAGAAAATACCACCAAAGGTAGGTGTTGATCCCAACCACCTTTGAAATCCATAGAGCACGCTCTCAACATATCTTCTAGAGTTTAAATTGTCCTCTCAGACTGACCGTCTGTCTGAGGATGATAAGAAGTGCTGAAACTCAACTCTGTATCCAGAGTATGCTGAAGACTTCTCCAGAACTTCAAGGTAAATCTCGGATCCCGATCAGATATAATAGAAAGTGGTACTCCATGCAATCTTACCACTTCCTTCACATATATCCTGGCAAGCTGACCCAGATAGAAATCCTCTCTAATAGCGATGAAGTGTGCCGACTTTGTAAGACGATCAACTATGACCCAGATATCATTATTTCCTTTGGATGTTTTAGGAAGTCCAGTGACAAAGTCCATAGTGATGTTTTCCCATTTCCATTCTGGTATGGGTAATGGTTGTAACATCCCCTTAGACTTCTGTCTCTCATCTTTAACTTGATGAAAAACCAAGCATTGAGAGACATATTCCGCAACATCTATTTTCATTCCATCCCACCAGAAGTACTCTTTCAGGTCCCTATACATCTTCGTGCTTCTAGGATGAATAGTTAATGAAGAACTATGAGCCTCATCCAGCAGCTCCTTCTTTAATTCTGGTATGGGAGGAACACAAACCCGATTCCTGAACTTTATTATCCCATCACAATCAAGGTTGAATTCAGGAACATTTCTCACCTTCTTTTGTAGCTCTACATATTCATTCTGTGCCTCTTTAATCTTCACATGTATAGATGGTTGAACATTCAATTGAGAAAGATACGATTTTCCCCTTCCATTATAATTCCAAGATACATTCTTTGTAAATACATAAATATTGGATCTTTTGTGATCCTCATCATTGATAAGCTAGAATGGTCTTGTCGACTTAATTCATCTTCCACCTTGTTAGATTTCCCAGGGTGGTAATGAATTGAGCAGTCGTAATCCTTAATTATCTCCAACCATCTTCTTTGGCACATATTCAGCTCCTTCTGTGTGAAAATACACTTTAAACTTTTATGATCAGTATAAATATCACACCTTCTTCTATAAACATAATGCCTCCAAATCTTAAATGCTAAGATTACCGCAGCTAACTCTAAATCATGAGTTGGGTAATTTTGCTCATGGATTTTCAACTTTCGTGAGGCATAAGCTATCACCTTATCATTTTGAATAAGAAAAAACCCCAACCCCTTCTTGGATGCATCACTGTAGATCACAAACCTTTCTTCACTACAAGGTAGTGTGAGTACAGGTGCACTGGATAACCTTATTTTCAACCCCTTGAAATTCTCTTCACATTCCTCCGTCCAAACAAACTTACCTCCTTTCCGAGTCAACTTGGTGAGTGGATTAGATAATTGTGAAAAATATTTCACAAAACGTCGATAATATCCATCCAAACAAAGAAAACTTCGGATCTCGGTTACTGTTTTTGGTCTCGACCATCTTTCGATAACCTCTGTTTTTGCTAGATCAACAGATATCCCCTCTTTTGAGATTATGTGACCCAAAAAATGCAACTTTTTAAAGCCAAAATTCACACTTGGTAAATTTGGAATAAAGATTCTCCTTTCTTAGGGTCTTCAATACAATTCTCAATTGATCTTCATGTTCTTCCTTGCTCTTTTAATAGACAAGAATATCGTCTATAAAGACTACCACAAACTGATCAAGATAGTCTCTAAAGACTCTATTCATTAGATCCATGAAGATAATAGGGGAATTAGTAAGACCAAATGGCATCACTATAAATTCATAGTGTCCATACCTTGTACGGAAAGTCGTCTTTGGTATATCCTCCCTTTTGACCCTTAATTGATGATACCCTGAATGAAGATCAATCTTGGAAAAGTATTGAGCTCCGCGTAGTTGGTCAAATAAGTCATCAATGCATGGGAGAGGATATTTGTTCTTGATAGCGATCTTGTTAAGTTCTTGATAATCAATGCATAGTCTCATTGATCCATCTTTCTTCTTAACAAATAGAACAGGTACTCCCCAAGGTGATGCACTAGGGCGTATGAATCCTTTATCAAGATTCTCTTGGAGTTTCCTATTCAATTCCTACAACTCAATTGGGGCCATTCTATAAGGTGTCTTTAAAATAGGCAAAGCACCCGGTACGAGTTCTATTGAAAACTCGACTTCACGATTTGGTGGAAGACCCGACAATTCCTCTGGAAAGACATCGTCAAACTCCAATAAAATGGGCATATTCTTAATCATGAGTTTCTCACCAACCATTTGAGATAAATAACCCTCATTTAGTGGAATCAAGACCCATAAGATGGAAGAAATTTCCACTGGAAGGTTATGTTCATCTTTGCATCGATAGACGATCATAGATTGATCTGGAATATGAAATGTGACTTCCCTTCTTTGGCAATTGATATGATCTCCATATAGAGAAATCCAATCCATGCCATGAATCACATCAAATTACACTATAGGAAGGATCACAAGATTTTCAGGAAGAACATTCCCACAAAATTCAATCGGAGAAGAATTATAAACTTTTAATGTGACTGTTGTTCCATTAGGAGTTGTCACAGCTAACTCAACATCTAATTGTTGAGGTAATACGGTGATACCCTTAGAAAATTCTTCAGAAATAAAAGAGTGGGTGGATCCATAATCAAATAAAACATTTTCTACTTCAGAGTGGATGGTAAGTGTACCTTTCACCACATCATTATCGTACTCCACATCACTGATAGTAATTGCATGTGAATTTCCTTTGTCTTTGGCCTTAAGAGTTTGTTGACGTCGATCATCATCATCAACCCTTGGATTTGGGCATTGATTGGAATAATGCCCCATCTCCTTGCACTTGAAACATTGACGGGTATTAGGTTCATTCTGTGTGTCCCTTCCTTTGTTTTCATCTTTAGACATCTTCTTCCCATTATTTCGACATTCAATTGCCCGATGACCTTCTTTTCCACACTTATAAAATTTTCTTGTCCCCTTAAGACAATTTACTCCGTGTTTCTTTCCACACTTTGAGCATAAGGGAAAACTCATCTTCTTTTCAGTGTGCTCTTTAGATTTTCCTTTGAATTCCATTTTCCTCTTCTTATCAAACCCATATGACTGATGGGTTACACCAATATCCATCTCAAATTTGAGAGCACATCGAACAATTTCCTCGTAGTTATTGAAGTTCCTTATGGCTAACTCCCTTCGAAGACTTGGTTTTAAGCCACTAAAGAATCGATCGATCTTACTCTCAGGTTGGATAATAATACCAGAAGCGTACCTTGCAAGTCTTGTAAAATTTTCTTCGTAGGTACCAACAGATTCATCATCCTTTTTCTTTAGTTCAAGAAACTCCTTCTCCATCTCTATTCGGAGAATATGAGGGAAGTACTTATTGAAAAATAAGTTCTTTAACTCATCCCATTACATGGACTCAATTTCACCCCTTTCCCTCGTATTCTTAACAAGATTCCACCATTGATCAACATCACCTTCCAAACGATAAACTGCTAAGATGAATTTATCATGTTCAGAACATTGAAGAACTGAAAATATATTTTTAGTGGTACTGATCCATTGTTCAGCCACTAATGGATCAGAAGACCTGCTGAATGAAGGTGGACGCTGCCTCATGAAGGATTCAACAGAATGTTGCTCCTTCCTTTGCTCGTTTGGAAGTCCTGCATGATTCATAGATTGAGAAAGTTGTGTGAGCATGGCTACAAGATTTTTCATTCCAGCTCCCAAAACGTTTGGTTGCTCATGGGGACAATCATTGCATTGGCTGTCGCATTCCGCATTAACACGGTTCCTTCGGGTTCCATCCATTGACTAAAACCAAGAAGAATAGTGTGAGCAACACTAATTATAATAGAAAAAACACATAATCAAGAATAAAATTTTACACTTAAGGTCTTATCATAGGTTGTTCATGGACATTTCTAAAACACTAAGATTGTGTTCTATTCTTAGACTTATCCATAGGGTTTTTACTAAGGCTTTCACTTCCTAGTTTTCAAAGGTTGACTATACCTTTCCTCAGATACCAACTATAACGACCCATACTTTGCATACATTGTTAATACTTTAAAATTGAAGTACACTTATTACAACATATAAAAAAACCATGAAATGACCAAATATGTATAGTGTCTTTAGAAACTGGGAAACATAATCAACTGGTTCATAAAGCATCTACATTGTCTCCCATTTATTTCACCATATCTAGAATCCCTTTTGGAATATCCTACTTAATAACCTTCTTCCTGACCTGGGGAAAGAAAACATACAAAAGGGTGAGCTCAAATGCTTAGTAAGGGTATACAAAAGAAATATCAATCACATCATATTCATAAGAACATAAAATTTTGGAAATCTTAACCTGCAAAAGAGATCATAATTTCATAACATGGGATAAATCATAGTAGTGAAATGTAATCCAAATAATCATAACTTAAATCATGAAACTTCATGGAATACACACATAATAAATGAGAATCATTTCTTAGTAGTCAAGAGTCATTTCCAATACTATCTTAGTGGACAAAGTCCATTTCTGAACCGAGTTCACTCCTAGTTTCAGTCCTGTTTCACTGAACCGGTTTAACCTACCGTTCCAGCCATGTCTATCTCATGAGATATAAATCTTTACCCAATGCATTGGTGGGAGATATAGGTCCCACCCATCTCATAATGATACCATTCTTATGTGTGCCACAAAATCATAAATCATACATCATTGCATAACCCATGTAACAAAAATGGGATTCTTAAACATCATGACATCATAAAAAAATTCATATAAGATAAAGGAATTCATAAAAATAATTCCATCACAACATAATCAAATAAATGTAATAATAGGGATATAAATAGAACCCTTTATTATCTTATATGGAATATAATTTTGATAAAACACTTGAACTCCATTTTTGAGGAAAATATCCTTTATACTTCAAAAACATATTCCTTTCTTATCATGTCATACAATTTTAAACTAAAAGAAGTTGATTAAAAATAAACTTGAAAACTTGTAAAGGAAGCTTCTTGGAAATAATGTTTTTAAATATCCATTCATGCCATATAAGTTAAAAAAACATTCTTCTTGTACTTTTTTCGGAAAAGTCAAAAGGTACCTCGTACGAAAAACGACAAAAGATTCCATTCAAATCTTTTACTAAAAACTCACCGAAGGGTAAAATTGGATATAAACAATTGTATAAGGATTTAAATATTACATATTGAGGAAACATGGATGTGGATGATAAATATCCCCCAGTAAATTCTGAAGTATAAACAATCTCAAATAAAAATGAGATTGTGAGATTTTCCCTTACCTTAGGTCCGATTTGCTTCGTAAGTTTCCGAACCTCTTGTATAATGATTTAAATAATGTTATTTACTTATTCCAGAATCATACTCATTGTTATGATATCATATATGGTCACATTCTTATCTTCTTATTAGTAATATTTCATTGCTACTTGTTATTCGGGAGTTTATTACTTTTTGTTCTTATGCGTGTTTTGTCGAATAAATTCTTATTCTTATCGTTAGGTTATAGATAAATCATTTCCATAATGGTATAAGTGTACTATATATCATATTTATTCATTAAATTCATTTATATAATCATTATTCAATGAATATCATGTATAACGAGTCGCATCACATCATGGAGACAGTATTCCGTACGTACGCACGAGCGATGATATCGTTCCCATGATCGTGGAATTGTATTGGTGTGTATGCATACTATTTCATAATCAATACCACTTTAAAATAATCATATATAGTTATTTATTTGGACCATTATACCCATCCAAGTAAGGTGGTGGTGGAAAATAGATTACACCACGACATGGAGACGGTATTCTGTACGTACGCACGCGCGGTGATTTCATTTTCCGTTGGATGGATAGATGGTGAAATAGGGTTGTTTCATACTTATAATAACATATCCGTATATTAGTGATACTGATGTTATTACTTCATAATGAAAAAACTAAATAAGAAGAAGTGGAAGAAGAAATAAAGTTGAAAGAATCGGTAACGGACATTACCTCTTCTTTGAAGCGCCTCTTTGAGACCTCCTCTTAGGGCAATAAAATTGGTCTTTGAATAAGACCAGGACCTCTAGGATGTTTCTATAAAAGTGTAGAAGAGAATTTGGCAGGGTTTGGCCGAGCTTGAAGGCTCAATGTGGTTTGAGGAAGAGAGGGAGGAGATGCCCTTTTATAAGGGAGGAGAGGGGCATCTTTTGAAAAACTAAAAATGTTATTTTATTATAAAGTCATATTCAGTTTTCAATAGCTTCAAAATGATTTATTTCGAATCTAAGGTGGGGATGGGTCTAAATCCTTTCATCCAATAGAATTTAGACAAGTTTAGGTATCTATTTTAACCTTATCATTTAGATTTAACTTTAAGTTAAATAATTTTACTTTTACCTTGTCTTTTTGTTTTCTTACACTATAAGATTAATAAACTTACTATAACAAGCCAAACGAACCCCACGTTGTTTATTATTAATATATATAAACTTATCTGAGTCATTTGGCCGAACCTTAGATTTTTAAGAATAAAATAACAATTAATAATATAATATTTGTTTTAAAAACTATTTTATGTCAATTTTGACACTATTTGGTAATTGATTTTTGTAAAAATCATAACACAATTATTAGTTCTAATAAAGTTAATTAAATCAATAATAACATGTCATATTAACATATAAAATTAGTTTAATTCATAAAAAGCCTCAAATTACATTTATTGTGGTATTTATAACATCAATTATGTTAATATTTCATTAAAAAGACAATTACTGCATCCTCATTGTGCCATAAATAAATTACATTATTTAATGTCTAAAAATTATAAATAAAATACCATTATGTAGGAAAGTTTCTTATCTTTCTAATTAATATTTATAGACGATTTTATCTTATGTATAACCCTATATTAAAAATGTTGTAGTTATTAAACTTTGATTTTAACTATTTTAACCCTTCTTTAAATAAATTAATAATAAATGTCCTAATCTAATCGATGTGGGCCTAAATGGTCATATTTTATTTCTAAGGTTGTTTTTGGTCTAATTAAACTTATCCAATATAATTAGGACATGTGTTAAGGTAATAATAATATCATTTGTACCCTTAATTACCCTATTTACTTTTAACCGTGGTAAAAAAAAGTAAAAAGTTACTATTCACCAAAAATTATTTTCATCTCATTGAACCACATTTTAGTAATTGATATTAACCATGTGTCTCGGATTTTCGAAATTCCACTCAGAGAAGCGGTAAAATTAAGTTTTATGAAAAATTCAGTTTTTTTAACTACCACTTAGTGGTTTTACTATTAATCAAAAAATGAAAGTTTGCATAAAAATACCAAAATTTAGGCCTAAGATATATTTGATATTATGAATTAGAAAATGATATCTATTTTACCAAATTCAAAACACATCAGTTGCATTAATGAATTTAAAAAAATTAATTCTCGTCGTCAAAACAAATAGCGTGTTTTTAAGAGATAATAACTTTCAAAAGGTTGACACTTGTTTATGTTTGGTTTAAATGTGAAATTACATCCAATGACCAACATTGTATTAAATGGTAATTATATATTCTAAATATACTTTAAAACCACTCAAATTAATAATTTATCACTATTAATTATTTCGATTAAAAAATGTTGTTCTTAATTAAAATTTAGTAATTTTTCACTATTCATCAGAATATGAAAGTTATCCGAAACGTACCAAAATTTCACCCTAAGCTAATTTTGATATTCGGAATCCAAAAATGAAGTCCATTTTGAATGATAAAATTTATAAAATTTCAAAAAGTGGTTATTACTATTCATAACAGCTAGTTTTAATAATATTTTAATAGGATATCGTTGTTTAGTGAATCTCGGTATTGCATACGACGCAAGCTTTCGAGGAAGGTCGCAATTGTGTGTAAAGAAAGCCATGCTAGTGTTGTGTGTAGTGAAAGATTCCTTTGATGATTTATATAACATAAAAACAAAATATTTCTCATAAAAGTCTCGGGTGTTACAGTTCCACGTATCACTATTGAGAAAATACATTCCAGACCCAACGCCTGTACTCACCTATGAGGAATTAAAACTGGAATCTGATCTGTCTTATTGTGAAGATCCTGTGAAGGTTCTTGATAAAAGAAAACAAGTGCTGAGAAACCGGACGACTCGTCAGGTAAAATTTCTATGGAGAAACCACAATATGGAAGAGGCAACGTGGGAACCCGAGGAACTTATGATGAAGAACCACCCGAGTCTTTTTATGCAGTAATATTTTAGAAATTTCGAGGAAAACATTATTTGAAGGAGGGGAGAATGTAACACCCCAAGCTTCAATGGTACTGTTCTCTATAATAGCATGTGTTGTACACAACTTCGAGTTCTAACACACCACAACCAATCAAACTAGTCATTATGTGTAGAAATACCCACTTTTTTTAAATTATATAAATTTTATCTTTCAAAATGTACTTTATTTTTGGATTCAGAATATTGATATTAGCATAGGGTGATTTTTTGGTATTTTTCTCTAATCTTTCAATTTTGATGAATAGTGAAAAACACTAGGTTTTAGTTTAAAACAAACCTTTTATTTATATAATTATTTATTTTATTTAAATTTATTTTAGGTCCAAATAGATACATAATACCTATATAAGTTCAATGTAATTCATTGGAGTCATTTTATAATAATATTAGATATATAAAACTTTTATTGATCTTTTTACCGTCTTTTACCCACCTCTTAGGAGCATTTGCAAATTTACATAAAAAATAATTTTACCACTTCTATGAGTTGAATTTTGAAAATCTGAGAGACACATTAGTTATCAGTAAGTAAAATTTTGTTCAATGAGATGAAAATAATTTTGGTTGAATAGTAACTTTTGACTTTTATTTACCACGGTTAAAAGTTAATAGGGCAATTAAGGATAAAAATGATATTATTATTACCCTAACATTTTCCTAATTCTTTTGTATAAGTTTAATTCGACAAAAAACAACCTTAGGAATAAAATAGGATCCTTTAGGCCCACATGGATTAGATTTGGACATTTATTATTATTTAATTTAAAGAAGAGTTAAAAGTGTTAAATTCAAAGTTCAATAACTAAACCATTTTTAATATAGGGTTACACATAAGATAAATTAGACTATAAATATTAATTAGAGAGATAATAATATTTCCTACCTAATGGTATTTTATTTATAATTCACAGACATTAAATAATTAAATTTATTTATGACACAATGATATTGCAATAATTACCGTATTAATTAAAGATTAAAATAATTGATATTATAAATATCCAAATAAATCTAATTTGATACTTTTAATGAATTATAATAATTGTCTAGGTTAATATGACATGTTAGGGATGATTAAATGTATTTATTTATAAGTAATAAAGTTGTTATGACTTCAAACAAATCTATTATTAAATAATGTCATAATTGACATAAATGATTTTGTTTGAAAAATACAATATTATTGGTTGATATAAAAATCTTAAAAATCTAAGGTTTATCTAAAATACTTATATATTGATATTTTTATCATTAATGAACCACTTGGGGTTCTTTTGGAAGTTTATAGTATGTTTATTAACCATATAATATAATAATACAAAGAGACATGGTAAATGTCAAACTATAAACAAAGAGTTAAATCTAAAGGATAAGGTCAATATAGTGACCCAAAACTATATAAAAGCTATTGGTTGAGTTCTTTTAGATCCATAACCACCTTATCCTTTAAATAATTAATTTTATATCCATTAGAAACAGAACATGATTTTATTATAAAATAATATTTCAATCTTTTCCTAAGGTGCCCCTCACCCCTCTTATAAAATGTAACTTCACCTTCTCTCAAAATCACACCATAAAAGCCATTTTTCTCGGCCAAACCCTACCCAACAATCATCCAAACTATCATCCCTTCATCCTAGATGCCTTATTTTGATTAGAAAGCCATTATAAGAATAACTTTTGATCAAATCAAAAGGTATAACCCGAAGAAGAGGTAAATATCTCACCACCTCTTTCATGTTAGTTTCTTCTTCCACTTACTCTTTCTTTTTTGTTTCCATTATAAAATAATAAATCTAGTATATTTAATATACTGGGATTTTATTATAAAAATTGTACAACCATATTCATTATGTTATCAATCCTATGAATTCCATGTCACCAAACGTGCGTTCGTACGGCTTACCGTCTCCACGTCATGGTGTAGTTGTTATTAAATACATTATTATTTGGATGGGTATAATAATGATCTATAATTGATTTAAATAATAGATATATCATGTTAATGATTATTTATATATAATATACCATCCATCTATATATGATTTTAATTATAGAAGAATGATATTGTCGCTCGTGCGTACGTACGGATTACCATCTCCACGAACGCGATGAGATTCATTCCTCAGTGTAATCATTCAAGAATAATTTTCATGTGTTGATTAAAAATATTATTTAAAGAACTTAATATAATTCTGGATATGAATCAAATACACAATATCCATAAAAATCATGGCTTATGTAACTAAGCATATAAAGGAAAATGAACAAGGTAGCAACCTAAACGATGATACTACTAAAATATCATTAACAAATCAATATTGGAAGATCATATATGATATCATATTAATGTATACAGTTCTTGTATAATTTAATAACAATTATTTCACCATTATACATGATTTTAACCAACCATCGACCAAGGAAAACTACAAGATAAGGTTTAATTCTAAAATCTCTTCGTTATCCAAGGTTGTTTATATGTAATTATCTACAAGGACCTCTTTGTCATCCACATTTGTGTTTTCTTAAACATGTATTCCAAAAAATTTTCATTACAAACGAGATTATGGGTCAAAGTCATTTATATGCTTATTTTACCTTTTAGGTTTTGAAAGGAATCTTTCCGTCGTTTTCCAAAAAAGTTACCTTATGACCTTTTCAAAAAAATAAAGGTAAGAATGTTTTTTAACTTATAAGGTGGGTGAAGCTATATTCCTCCATTATAACATTGCTGAATCTTCCCTTAAAATATTATAGGAATATTTTGAAAATAATGGTTTTCTATTATATTTAGATGAATTTTAATTGATTTCAAAATAGAAAGAGATATTTCTCTCAAATAGTTTTGATTTCATCTATGTCAACATTTTTTAATGGATTTTACACTTGTTTGAAGTTGATTTATTATGATACAAATCTTCTATTTTTATTGATGGTTTTGTAATATGTTTGACTATGGATGTTTTATTCTTCTACCATTCATGGTTTATTGATAAAGTATTGACATTTTGTATGCTAGTTTTAATACGAATGTTTATGTTATGTTTAAGACTTTTCATATGAGGAATGAATTGGACTTAAGTAAGTGACAGGTGGAGCCCACTATAGATCATCGATGCATTGGTAGGTCTCATTAGAAAAACTAGTGTCTTGGCACAAGGCCTTAACAAAATCTTACTTGTAGTCTTGGAACAAGGCCTTGACTATGTGGTTATGAAGTCTGGCATTATGAATTCCATCATTTTGAAAGCGTCTATTGATATTGAATGTGATTATTTGACTAGTAGAATATCCATGTGAGTAAGTAAATGGAATTATTTTGATTTATATTTTCCATATTATGAAGAAGTTTATGTTGAAAAGGCTTTTGTTTTAGTTTTATACATTTCTTTACATGTTTATGCATATTTATGAATGTTTCCGTTATATTTTTATCCTTACTGAGCATCTGAGATCACCCCTTTCTATGTTTTATTTTTCCCAGGATGCAAAGAAGTATATTATGACTGACCTTCATGGATAGTCTATGGGATCTCAGTGTTGTATATGGAAACAATGTTTTTGTAGTTTTCCATTTTATGATGTAATGTAAACCTTATGAATGTATCTATTACTTCCAAGGCTACTAAACTAATCGGTCATTCGAGACATGATCTTTTTTTATCATGCCAATGATGTGTAATAATGTACCAACTCTAGGCTTCTGGGGTCAGGGCGTTAAAACTCAAACTTTCAAAACCCATCAAAATACAAGTGGAATAACTAAACATTGACTGAATTAATATATTAGTATGCATGCATTGATTTAAAATTTCTACTATATAACTTATCATTATTAAGATTCATTACCAAGGCTCCATAGTGACATACTTTAGCTACTGTGATCACTTTTATATCACCCAATATCAATTATCCATTTAGATTTGTATATACTAACATAACACATAAGTAAACAAGCACACTCACAAACATAGACAATTGAATATCCATATTCAAATTAAATATATTCTTGATTTGATCAACTACACATAGAGGTTACTATTCAAATAATGTATTGACCTCTTTCTCGATAAAATCAAATCTAATAACATGAAAATGGTATGTATAACATCTATAAATCCAATAAATATCTATTACTTCATGGATGACAAAATAAATCTATGGAAATTTATCTGGAATACCCCTATAATAATCCTCTCAACAGCCTATAATAGAGATAAAAATATAAAAGTTAACTTCCATTTAATCTAAATCCTCTAATTTCACAACCAAAGGGATACCATAAAAAATCCCCAATTGACCACCTGAAACACAATAGGTTAGATAACCATTTGGAATATTTTTTTACTTACATATGTGGTATCCAATCAATTTTTGATCAACCAAATATGTTCCATAGTAACCAGTATGATAATTTGTTTAAAAATATAAGAAACCCCTACCTCTATCCAATACAGAAGATATTTGAAATTCATTCCATACAACATTTAAAATAGTACAATTTTAGTTGAATCTTGATAAATATTATTGTAGGAGAAATAATATAATTCAAAATGATCTCTAATGAACCCCAAAAATCCCATATTCATGCTCTAAGAATTCCCTTTAGATCCAAAATAGTATCCTCAAAATTCTCACTAGTCCGATGATGATATTTATTTCTTAGATTTTCCTAAGTACCCACATACCACTATAACACCAACCATAAGTGAGAAGTGAATCAATCATCTCAATCAGACATAACTGTCATCAATAATTTATGAAATCATACAATATTATATATATATATATATAAGAATCCAAAATCATAAATATCCAAAGACTCCAAAATTGGAAATAAAAGAGCCACTGTGGTCAGCTGATTGATAATAAACCATTCCACAAAACTACCTTAGGGAATCATTGAGAGACACATTATAAATATTATCTTTAAGTTATCCCATTTTCCCACTTGAATGAGTAATGGATAATTAATAATAACATATTCATAGTTCCTTAAATGACATGTTTATAGTTGAGGAATCATGATATTAAGAATTTTATATCCGTTTTTATCACTAACTACTAATATTTTTATGTATTTCATGACACATATCATTTAAATATAGGTGAACCATCCATTTTGAGTCATGTGAATGCCACATCAAATCTTTCAAAATTATCTTTGGGACCAAAAATATAACTATAACATATAGGACCCCACCATCAATTATAGTCTATCCTAGTGGTGTTTCCCCACCATATATATTGTCCCTCATCATCCATTAGTTGCAGTATGACATTCGACATTCATTCACCCACTCTAGAAGTGATGAGTTGATGCTCACAATTTTGAGCATAGCCTTTCCCGAATACTTTAGGTCATCATGTTCTTCTTAAGTCATTAGTCATATCGACAATTGCTCGATATGAGCCTCTCACACTACCTGGGACTGAGACTTTATACTCTATGAATCAATCAAAACATTCCATTTACCAAAGGTGTACATGATATAAAATTATTAAGAAATTATTTACACGAACAACATTATTTGTAAAGGTTCAGGATGTGTTATGTGACCATGTATTTCACGATTTTATAGTAATTGTATAAAAATATATCTCTCATAGTAAATTTTTATACAGTAATTTTATCACACACACAACCATCCCCAACTCAAGATTATGCATTTGATATTTCCACTCATGAAACTCTATCTTTCTAGAACCATATGTGAAAAATCTTCTATGCTACATCAAAACATCACCTTGAACAATATTTGATGCATCAAATTGAAATTTATACAACTTACCTAGAAAAAATAATGTCAAAATTAGTTATATTTTCAACCTACCCTTTATATCCTAAATGGTTATTTCATAAGTATGATACCATTAAAACATCTCTTCGTTTTAGTTTGGGGTCATTATCGGGGTTTTTAATAGGGAGAACACTGAAATTTATTTTCTATTTTACCATAACAAACCCAGAAAACAAAAAATATTGAATAAATTAGAATATATCTCATAAGAAACCACTACATAAACCTTGATATGTTATATATATATACCTATCTTTGATATCGTACTCCCTAATAAGTATACCAATATAAACCTGAAATAATACTTTGATAACATGTCATAAAGCTGATATTTTCTCAATTTTCTCAACACAATGACCATGTGTTGCCTATGATCCTCCCATTTATTAGAGTATAATTGAATTTTTTCATGAAACATGACCAAAAATGAGTTAGGATACAAATAGAAAACATTGTTCATTAGTGGGATTCATTTGAATAACACCATAGTTAAAATAAATGGCATCACCACTTTTTAAACCCACACATTTAATAAATATATATTACATATTAATTGATAAATTTTCATTACATTACATAACAATCCATTCCAAAATTGTATAGGTATAGTGCCTTAAGAATATTTTATACCCAAAATACTATTTCATAATTGGACAAAAGATTCTTCTACTATATTCTTTTTAAGAATAACAATTCTTAGAAATATCATATATAGCAACATTATTCATAACATGAGGAAAGGAAACATAAGAATGGGTGAGATCATATCCTCAGTATAGGTAAACAAGAAATATATCAATGAAAACATAATCATAACATGATAATAAGGTAATAGGAACATGTGCTGAATATTTGAAAATAATACCAAATAAATAAAATATTATAATCATGATTCATGGAATAAATATTAATAGTTAATAAGATATGAACTATAAATTAAGTCAATGAAAATTATCCATGTGGGCATAATATATACATATGAATGTGGTAAAAACATTATATTATAACATACTTAATATATATAAATAGAAACATGTTCAATCTTTAAGTTAAGGAAATAAAATTAGACCCTCGTATAAAATTACCGACATAAAAATCTAGTCCATGCATAATATTATGGAAGTCAAATCTATTTCCATACATGAAATTATAAAAATGAAAACCAGGTCCATGCTTAATCATATGGAAAAGAAAATAGGATCAACACATGAAATTGTGATCATGAAATTAGGTTCACATATAAAATATTTATCTCATGATTTATGCATATTTAACTAATGTATTGGAGGGATATATAATTCATGGATCACCAGTAACATAATAAAAAATCAAATATGTGTGTTCCAAAATAAAAATAAATCATTATTTCATAACCCATTAAAATGAAATGGATTCATAAAAATTTCATTATAGCATAAACCATGGAAAAGAAATAGGTTTCATAAATATTTCATCATAGGATGACCCATGGAAAAGGAATGATCTTCAAAAATATATTTTTATAAAAATACTAAACCTTAAAAAGGGATAAGGATGACATCATTAGATCATATCCCTTGTAAATAATAAGAAAAATCTTTGTTTTTTCCTTAATGAATATAATTACCATGATAATAACATTAAATAATTCTAGAGAAAAATATACTATCCACTTTAAAATAAATTCATTAAAGTATAAAAATTTACCAAATTCAAAATAGTATATTTTATTTGAAAAGAACTTTTGAAAATTTAAATGTAATATTTAAATAAATAATTTATCATGATAGAATAAATACCATTTATTCTATTCATGTTAAAAAAATATTTCTATTACATTTATGGTAATATGTCAAAATTACCTCATTCAGAAAACAACAAGAATAATACATTTAAATAATTAAATAAAAATTAAATTATGGGTTAAATTTAATTTTTTTTTATAATATTAAAAACATTATTTATAACAATCTTATAAGACATGGATTGGAAGAGAAATGATTTTTGACTGTAGAGAGAAATAAAGCCACTTTGCCATAAAAAATATTCTTTTAGTCTCTTGAGAAATTAGAGAGTGAAAAATTAAATTTAAAAAATTATTGTCGATAAATAAAAATAGGATAATAAAACTCATGAGTTTTTTGAGATATATATCATAATATTTCATTATTTGAAGTATAATAATAAATAATTATTAATAATAATGATATTGTATCATAGAACACTTATCACTTTGGTAACATTTAAATCATAATACCAATGAAAGAAATAAAAATAGATTGATATGTATATAAAATAATATTCATGATAATAATCCTAAAATAAATTCATGGGTTATATGACCAAAAAATATATATACATGTGGTTAATATGGCTTGTGTCCCTTGGAAATAAAAGTGAGATGAAAACCCCTTACCTCAAGTATCAAATTTCTTCGTACATGTTTCCTCCTCTTGTATAGTAAATATATTTTTATTATAAATATATTAATAAAAATAATAATATATTTCATATAATATATTATTTACTTATAACCTTTTATCACACTTTTTTAACAATTATTTGTTAGATTCATTATTTTGGGTAATAACCACTTTGTTTCTCATGTATGTTTTGGATTGATCGTTTTGGTACATGAACTTTGATTATCGTTCAACAATATCTATAATTTTAATTGTGATATATATATATCATATATAATTTTTATATACATGTTTAGAGTCATCCATAAAAGTTAGATATAAGAAAATCAATTACACCATTCATGGAGATGGTATGCAGTACATATGCATGAACACAGTTCCGATTTTCTCGATAGATTGAAAAAAAAGAAAGGTGAAGAATAATTGAACATGATATAGTCATTTTCATATCATATATATGTTATATATATTCATTAAATGTACCATTATCATCACCAATTTCAATATAAAATGAAAAACATGTCACATCGATTGGTAAAGGTGGCAGTTTACACGTACGCATGAGCAACATCATCGTTTTTCAATTAATTAGAAGGTAAGAAGGTAGATATAGAATTATAATTAAATAATTATAATTATCTCATAAATAACATATATATAATTTTAATCCATCATTATATTCACACATGAGAAGCGGTGAGGGAAAATGAACAACCTCGATTTGCGAGCTGGTAGTCTACCATACACATGATTGATGGTTTTACTTCCCATTTTATAGAAGAGGAGATAGATATTGGTTGAGATTTTAATATAATAAAATATAAAGATATTTTAGATAATTATTTTATAATATAATTATATTTTAATAATATTTAAAGGAAGTGGAAGAATAAATAAAACAAAAATTCTTGGTTAAGAATGACACCACTTCTTCACACAACCTCTTAAGGTTTTCACCAAAAGAATTTTTAGGATTTTTTTATAATAAAAAATAAGGCCTCTAGGATGCACAGAGTGAAGTAAGTCATGGATTTTTTTTGGTATTGGCTGAACAAAAAGGCTATGTAAGTGTGAAGAGGGATGGAGAGGGAGTTCCCTTTAATAATTTGGGTAGAGGACACACATGAAATGTTTAAAAAGAAAAAGGTATATCCACATTTTTTACACACCAAAAGGGTCCAAAATGGATCATTATCAAACCTTAGATGACATATGGCTGAAATATGGGAATAAAAAATGAATGTAAAAAACTTATAAGACATTTTCCCCTTATATTTTTAGTTAAATCCCTGACAAACCTGTTTTAACCTTAACCATGATAAATATGTTTTAGTATTTTACTATTCATTATAAAAATATTATAAAATATTAATTGTTATCATTAAAAATATGTAATTAATTTTATAAACATAAAATAATATAAGGGGTGAAATTTAATTTTAAATTTGATTGTTTGGTGCGATGAAAAAACTGTTTTCCGAAGAAAATGTTTTCATAACTATAAGAAGTTTTTGTATGAAAATTGAAAATATAACTGATTCAAATAAAATAAAATGTATAAATACTAATATAATAGAACTAATGATACTTTTAAAACCATATTAAAATATAATTTAACTTTTAATTTATTAAATGAAAACAAATTCTTTTATTAAAAATCATTATTTTTTACTATTTATAAAATAAACTAATCCTTTTAGAAAATTATCAAAAATTGGATTTAAGAGAATTCTAAAATTTTGATTGAAATAAATAAATTTAATTTTTTTCAAATATTTTTTATAATTTTTTTAAAAATTAATATGAAAACGAGTGTGTAAAATGAGATGAATCTTCTTTAAAATTACCTTTTAAGAATAAACTGAATTAATTCTTATCCCATGTCAATATAAAATACACGAGGAATGATAATTTTTTTTGAATATATAATATATAAATTTTAATAAAATAATTCACTAATAGTATCAATTTAATTTATTAAGATAAAAACACATTACTTGTATAAAACAGTTTTTTTTAGAAAAAAAAATTATTTTACATCAAATGATTTATTTTATCCTTTGTTATCAATTTATAATAAATAAATATATTTATACATGTACAAAGAACATACATTTCATAATTTAGTTAGTCCTATTTATACCCACCAATTTTATAAACAAGCTATAACGATCACATTACATAATAATATTTAAATAGTATATCACGGTTCATTTAAAATCAGTATTTCACATAAAGATAGCTATCGAAGAAATTAAATTTTTTAAGAGAAATATATTCTAAAATAATTGGTGCCATATTATAGCACCTTAAATAAAATGATTATACCATAATTTGAACTCGATATTGATAATCAAGGGTTTTACCTTTGAAAATGTCTTTTCAAGAAACCCACATCATAAATGGGTTACAAAAATTATTCACAAAAGAGGGAAATACGAAGGTCATCTAGAATAAGGAAAAACAGTGTTTGAAATAGTTGAAAAATAAGTGAAAATATAGGCATGTAGGGGAAAACTAATTCCCAATGACTAATATATTGTGAAAGAGAATATGGTCTGAAGAAAGATAATAGACATAAATCTATAAATCAATGATGGGTGAAAATGCCATTGATTCATCAGAAATGAATATAAATTTATAAAAATTTTATTCAATATCCATTTCTAGTATTTGAGGTATTATTTTAATATCAAGATAGGTACCATGAAAAAATATACTTACTTGATTTATTTTTATATCATATGCGTAATGTTATCATTTAATTTTGGTTTGATCAATTTCAACTTCATTTAATACTCTAAGAAATAAATATCCAATATGAATATTTTATGCATGAAGCACTAAAATTATCTTTTAAAAGATCATAAGATCCATAAAAGAGTAAAAATTATTTCAATATATCTCTAAATATTTTTCAAGAATCAAAAATGGTCAGCACAAGTCACCAATATAATACATTAATCTATAAAATATCAAAAGTATCACCCAAAGTTCAACTTTATCCATTTCATTAGTATCTAACCATAAGGCTCGTCCAAAATATGTTTGTCCAAATTTTAATCCCAAAAAGTTGAAATATTTTGTCATAATATATTATTATCCACTTTAATATTTATACCAAAACAATATAACATTTCTCATAATTTCACATAACCAACATGTGAATGCCACATTCATACATTCCCTTGAAGCATTATAATAACATGAATCACCATAAAACATATATGAAAAGACAAATTATTCCAAAATTAAATATATCTTTATTCATTAAATAAAATCATAGATTATAAAATATATTACATGAATTTGAAAATGAAATAAACACGTCATGAATTAATTTATCCACAAATTAATAATCATTTTCAGAATCACCGATACTATCTGATTTACTTCATCAATAAAAATCAACTATTTATCGAATCTAAAAATTATCAATTTAACATTAGAAACATATTAAGGGTGTTTTCCGCCAATTATTTTATTTTTATGAAATGTCAACTTACCATTAAATCAATTTTCTCATTTTTCGGTACCATTAAACATACGTTTTCAAATGCATAAAGAAAACTAAGTCAAAATAATTCTTAGATGTTTCATGATTCTTATAGCCAAACTATCATTAAGGTAAAAATTCCAAAACATAATTATCATTTCTTAATTAATAAATAATTTAATCCTTCCACATCAGTTTATTTTTCATTGCATAGGTCATTCCTTGGTCTATGTTTTAACTCTTAGATTTGGTCATTGAATCATATAATTATCATGTTCCTTATAAATACTAAATTTAACTCCTTAGATATTTATTTCTCTATTACCTTATTTCCCACACATAAAACATTTCTTCTTTCCTTTGGGATATTCCATATGGTGTCTCATTCCATATTTCTGACATGAATAAAATTGAGTCTTCTTTCATTCATGATATCCATTATCCAATCTCTTAAAAAAATCTACCTTTATCTTATTTGGTGAGATTTAGATTTTATTATAGTTAAAGTTTTTAATCATATATCATGATAACTGATTAAGAATAATCACAATATCTTTCCCTCTAGTCATTATCCAAATTAGTTTCCCATCATCACTGTACTATCTGTCACTTTAAGTGTTAACATGATTCCTCTAGGTTCCAACCATGGGATGAAACTATAATATATAGTATGTTAAACAGTAATAATAGTTGGAAACCACATAATACTTTATAAGATATATAAATAATGAAACCTAATTTTCATCCCAGGACACCTTAGGTATATCCTAGGTTACTCAAGATCATTATCCATTCACATCCTTTGTAATGCTTCATAAAGAGGTTTTGAATCGCCAAAACATATCCCTCAGGAGTGTAAAACAAGGTGTGAAAAAAGGCACATTATTATGCACCAGGTGACAACTAATTCAAAAACTAATGTTCCATTTTTAGAGTTATTACCCCTAGGTATAACTATGTCAGATACATATCCACCTGTAGTATCCAACATGGATTTAATTTATTCGAAACCACTCACTATATAATTCACCAAAATTATATGATATTTTCCTATACTTTTACTTATGATTAGGGTTCTCAATAAACTTTTCTTATCTTTGTTTACAAAGGTTAAAAAACTAGGCTTTGATACCAACTATACTGACCCACACATTTAAGAAATTTATATTACATCTTAATAGATAAATATATTTTACAGAACATAATGATCCATGCTTGAATAGTATAGGTCTAGTGCCATTGAAAACATGGATGCAAAAACATTAGGTTCATAAGTGAACTACATTATCTCCCACTATGTTCTTTATATCTAGAACCATTATTAGAAATATAATACTTAATACATTTTTTCATAAAATTGGGAAAGGTAAAAAACTAAATAGCGATCTTTGATGCTCAATAAGGTTAAAAAGGTAGATATAAATGGTTGCATAAGTATAACATGAGTGTAAGGCTTTGAGAAAATGATCTTAACATTTGAAATGTTACCCTGAATATAAAATATTATAACATTGATACATGAAACAAAGCTTGGTAATTCAAATGAAATGAATCATCATAAAATTCAATGAACACGAGCCATGATGGAATAATATAGACATATGAATGTGGAAAAAACACATTCTTTGTCCATTTTAAACCTATAAAAATAGATATAGGTTAACTCATTAAGTTAAAGAAATTAAATATTTATCTTGAATAAACTTATGTAAATGAAAACCTGGTCTACGAATAATCTTATGGACATGAAATTCACGTCGATGCATAAACTTATAGACATGAAAACTTGGTCCATGCTTAATCTTATGGAAATTAAAACTAGGTCTACACATGAAATTGTGAAAATGAAATTTAGTTCAATGATAACTTATTTATCTGATGAGTTATATATTTACCCAATGCATTAGAGGAATATATAATGCTATCCCACCCATCAAATAGAAAAAAACATACATATGCATTCCATATGATCATAAAAAATTAATCATGTCATATACCATGGAAAAGAAATATGTTTATAAAACATTTCCTCATAGCATAACTCATGGAAAAGAAATGGGTATGATAAAAATTTCATAATAGCATAACCTATAAAAAATGAACAAGTTTGATAAAGATATTTTCCTGACAACCATAAACCATCTAGAGATATAGATGATATAATTAGATTATGTCCCTAGTAAATCATATTCAACATTCAAGGTTGATGTCATTAATGGAATGAAATACCATAAAAAGATCATTATATCATTCTTGAGGAAAATATCCTTACCAATTTGAAATCACTTTTTGAAAATCTAAAAATTCAAAAATAGGAAATAAAAAAATTTCTTTGAAGAATACATTGTAAATTTTTAAAATAATATTTAAATCATTTTGTAATCATGATGTATGGAAATAATGTTCATAAAATACATGTTAAAACAAATTTTCCATTCACCTATTTCGTAAAAATCTAAAAGTACCTCATTTAGAAAACGACAAGAATATTCCATTTAAACCATTTTTTACAATTTCAAACATGGGAAAATGTGACTTTAAAAAGATCATTTGATAATATTAAAAAAAACTATTTAAGTTTTTTTTAGAAATCATGGACATGGTAAGGAACGGATTTTAAACCATATAGATAAATAAAGAATATTTTCCTTAAAAAATTATTTTTGTCTTTTGACTACATACAAAAAAGAAAATGAATAGGAAATAAGTATTGTATACAAATTATAATGACACAATTTTTTGATGAAGGAACAAATCATTGGTTTTTCATTTTTAATATTTCCTTTAATAATGGTAAATGTATAATATGGCCAAGGGAAGGCCTAAGGAAAGGCTGAGTCTTGTTCTTATAAAAGAGTTCATGAAAAATGGGTTATAGGCTAGGTTGCAGGGTTGGTGGAAATTGTATGGCTATAGACAGGGGCACCTGAAAGACATCACAGATTTTCTTTAAATGTGTGGAACTAGGCGCACGACTGTATGACCTACTGAAGATTGGTGACATATCTTTAACACATAGTTTACACATGGTTTGTAAACTGTGTGCATAAACCATTTTTAGTAGGATTTTGGAGGAAAACTACCATTTTAAACCACTTAATTATTTAACCTTTATTTTCCTTTCCTCCTAACTCTATATAAAAGAACAAGTGTTCTTCCTCCCACAGGCTTCGAAAACTCATCTAAATATTGGATCTCTTTCATTTCCTTCATCCGACACCCATTTCTCAAACCCTCAGAAGCACTATATAGCCCATGGTAAGGCTAACTTTACATTCCCTTTATTCTTTGGTAAATCTTTCAATCTATTATGCTATTTAGATATAGGATCATTCACCCTATTTTCAAGGTGTTTTAATGAAACTAAGATATCTTCAACATTATTTGAATATGAGGTTGATATCAATACAAACTTCATCTCTAACCCTAAGGTAGGTGGTTACGTGATTTTTCATTTGATTTTTACAATTTCATATTTATTTCATCATGCTATGAGTCGGACTTCTCTCAACTTCTTTATTGTGTTGATTCCTTCATGTATAAACGACCATAGTGCCTTGATCTAGGTGAATTTGAACTTGTTTAGGGGTTTAAACATCATACTTAATTTGTATGGACACCCATAGGTGTGCCACCTTGAAAAAGGTCATTTTGGCCAAATGGACCAAAATTCGCTGAACCCAATTTATCTTTCAGATTTAATTTTAATTGAAACATACTTTCCCCCATGTTTATGTGATGTATACCATGGTTTCTCAATAGTTCTTATTCCCCTTTTAATTTTAATTGAACAAATGGGAATTTGAGTATTTGACCTTGACACATTTTCCTTGAAATAGATTTTCCATGTCATTCAAACTGGATAGTTTTCCTTATATTGGTTGGATAGAATGATATGGATGCGACTCTTAAAAAGAATTGATTTTAATGGAATGGTTTCAAGGGATGGAATATCCATACCCTTGTTCATGTTTTATTTAAAAAATCATTATATGTAATTGATTTCTTTGTTAAATGAACTTCATATATGGATGGTTTACCCAAAACTTTTTCTATGCCTTGTATAAAATGTTAAATGCTAAATGAGATGGTTTGAATGGATTGGGCTTACTAGTATCGTGGGAATTATCTATTTGTAAACGTGAATGGGTGGGAGGAATTCATACCCCGTGGTGGTTATGATCTATATATACGAGTATGAGTGGGATAAATTTTTAACCCATGTGAGTTATATATTAATGAATGATGGTAAGGGCCTCAGTAGGGAATAGCGACCGAAGCTCCTCTTATGCTAGCATCAGGATTAATACCCTGTGAGTAGATCTTATTAGCTCATAGAATGATGTTGGATTCTAGAATGTTACGTCATTTATGAACACATCAATATATAAATAGTTACATATATGGTGACTTTATTAAACAAAAAATCCATGGGATGAAGTATATAGAATCAGCTTGTGTCCTTTGGAACCTTAGTGGGAGGATATTTATTTATTATGCACTGTTTTCCTTACATGTTCATTATTTCACACTGTTTACTTATGGGAACCAACTGAGATTACATGTAGACACCATTGGTGGTGGCCTACTAATATTTTATCTCACAACCTACTCAGGCCACCCTTGGCATATGAGAATATTATGATGCTGCAGGTTTTTGAATGGATAAAGGACCTTTTACAGGTTGTTTACGGATACTTATTAGCTAGATCTTAGGAGGAGAGGATCATGATTAGTCCTGATGTTCTCATTGAATTGTTCACTTTTTTTAACTTATTTACTATTGTATAACTTGTTTTTATCTTTTCATTATTTTCATTGTACTCATTATGCCATGAATCAATGGAGCATATACCATCATTGAGGATTTTTGTTATTATATTTAGTTCTCTATTTCTTCCACTACTTATTTAATTATTTTTTATGCTCCAACATTTTATTGTATCAGCCTTTTGTATAATATTCCACAACTATTTATTATTTTTTCACCCACTACATTACTCTAACATGGGGGTATAATCTCCCCATTGTTCCATTTATACACCTTCGTAGCTAGTCGGATGCCCTTGGACTATGGGGAGATGCCCCAGGGGTTATGTGGGCAATCATGCTTGGGGCATGAGTAAAGTGGCATTCAGGTCTGGGATGTCACAAGTGGTATTAGAGTGGTTCATTTCTTGCTTTTCTATTTAGTGAAAATAAAATGAATATGGGGAACACTAAGGCACATCGTCATAAGCTGTAATTGGGAATCATGAACCAATGTATTAGGTACATACCAATTTTTCTTATGATTGTTATTGATTCATTTATTTACTATTGATATCATTTCACCATTGGGTTCTTGACATGTTATGAGATGTTTCTGATGTTGTTGTTTTTTGATTTATGATTTCAATATCTTGACCTAATGAAATAAGGGTTATGTGTTAGAACATGCATCAGGATAAGAAAAATATGACAAGGTCATGTAACCTTTCCATGTCACCTTTAAATTTTTAGTGAGGATTGCCTATTGCATAAACATTATTCCTTGTTATATAAAAGTTTGTGCTAACACTTTTTTGTTGATTTGGATCATATTATGGGTGAATTTAGTAGGTTCCACTCTTTGAGTCATAAGGAGTATGGGGCCTTATAGATCATAAAATGGAATTCTATCCAGCTCAATTGTTTAAAAATTTTATAATTACATGAACAAGAAAATTTTAATTAATAATTAAATCCAAGTGAATGTCATATTTTGGTTTACAAGGTGTATGGGCCCTTATGGATTGGAAAATGGCATATCATTGGATTAACCAATTTAAATGTTTTAAATGTATAAATGAGCACATCTTGTGGTAATAAATTACTTATTACTTAAGAAAATTCATCTTGGATATTCTTAAGATATAGATGTGACCCAACCTCAGCCTTAATATTTGGTAGTAGGTATTTCCCCATTCTTATGGCATGTTACGGTCTGTTAATATATCTAGTTCTGACTCTTGAAGTAGGAAGAGAGGAATGTCTACTCTAATTGGAATTATTTAGTATGTATACTAGTTTCTTGAATGAAATAATCTAAATTTATTGAATCCATTCTGAGACATTCATTTGGCATTGTAGTATTATGCCTCCATGACGTCCTTGAGTCATGCACCTTAAAGGCGATGGAAATCATGTTACTAAGGTGGTAGTATATGAGCCTCCAGTCATTCCTCCTATTGATCCACATTCAGCTCCACTTTCTACACCTAATGTGGGTTCCATAACCTAGTTTCAAGAGGGTTTCCGACATTTTTTCAAGAACATGTAAGGTGATGTTCGACCTACTCCAAGTATGGAAAAGTTTAATCATGAGTTCCAATAGTAGAATCCTCCCACATTATTAGTGTATGAAGGGCCACTTGCTACCAAGTCTTGGATCAAAGAGACTCTTTCAATATTTTAGAACCTAGATATGGCTCCAGAGTAGAGGGTCAAGAAAGATACATACGTGCTACATGATTCAACCAAGATGTGGTGGGATTTCATCACCTAGGAATGCTAGCATAGGGATATATTATGAGATGAAATTCAGTCCGTATTCTATGAACACCTCTTTCCCATGAATCCATGGGATGATAGAGATAGAGAATTTATGAATATGTAGTATGAGAATATGTTAGTTATGGAATACTCTAAACTTTTCAATGAGCTACAACATTTTTCTACATCTCTATATACTGACGATTTGATGACTATTAGGCTATTTAAAGATAGATTGGGTTACACAATTCAATCATAAGTTAACACTTTCGGTTGAAAACCATTACTAAAATCATCTACCATACCCTAATTATAGAGTATAATTTAAGGGATGTTGATGGTTTGATCCAAGGCGATTGAATACCTATGGATTCCAGTGGATCTCTTTCTGGGAGAAAACAATCTTCAATGAACATTGCACTGGTAGAAGTGGTCATGATACTTTCGTGGGTAGTTATCATATATGATAATAGTGTGGAGTTTCAGGTCAATCTTAGAGGTATTGTCCATGAAATTTGGTTGAGAGAAAAAGTTGTGGCAGAACATGACATCTCCAATGTTTCTGCAGAACATTCCCCCCAGTACCTTGATAGTGGGGATCATCACTTAAATTTTAGGAAGGAGTGGGATAAATAAGATCACAATAGTTAGATATATGGAATACCATGGGTCATTCAGGTCATGGAGACGGTCTACATAGAGGAAATCATACATATGATTCTCAGCACCAGAAGAGCTAGCCTGCTCTGGGTAGTCAGGTAGTGACTTAGGGCTACGATGAAAGCTAGTTACATGAACTCCATCCTACACCATATTAGTGTAGCACTATAATATATATAATATTAGGTACTTTTCTAGTTTCATATACTTTATTGTCTTCACTTTATGAAACATTCACATCACAATCATTTATATCTATGATGAACACTGAGATTTTGGGCCTTGACATCGAATTTTATTGTGGCGTCTTGATGCTAGATACACCTTTATGTATTCATTTTGAGGGTGTTATCCATTGTCAAAATTTTCCCCTTGATGTAGAAAGTTACATTTTCATGTGGAACCCATACATACTTGACATGAAAGGCTTTGATTTAATCATTGGGATGGACTGGATAGTTCCTGATATGTCCCATATTAAATTCTGTCATATGAGGGTGACATTTACATCACTAGAGGGTCTTATACACAAGCATAAGGAAGAATGGGATGTTAGGGAGAAACAAGAAGGACTCATGCAGTAGAGTCTTGGTAGTGTTACAACACAGGTTTCTAGTCCTTACTTGGATGATCAGGGGTTACATCCTACTAAATTTACTCCTATAGTGGATAATTTTAGAGATGTTTTTTGATTCCATATTTGGTCTACCTCAGGTGTTATGGGTAGAGTTCACCATTGATATTTTACTAAGAGAATAACTAGTGACCATTCCTTATTATTGGATAACATCTAAGTTGCTTTTGGAACTTAATAATTAGTTGGAGTATTTGTAGATGAAAGGTTTTATATGCCCCATCACATATCCTTGGGGTTCACTGGTCCTCTTTTCCATGAAGGTGGAAGGTAACCTTTAGATTTTTGTCTATTATCATTATTTAATGAGTTGACTATCAAGAACTTGTATCCATTACCTAGAATAGATGACCTCTTTGATCATCTCTAAGGTGTAAAGAAGTTTTCAAACATAGATATATGGTTGGTTTATCATCAGATGCATGTTAATACTTCAATGATACCTCACACAACCTTTAGAAGCAGGTATGGTAATTATGAGAACCTAGTTATGCCATTTAGACTCATGAATTAACCTGTTGTCTTCATGGATCTTATGAATTGGGTCGTCCACTAATTTTTAGATTCAGTTGTGGTAGTCTTCTTTAATGGTTTCTTAGTGTATTCACATACCATACATGACCATTAAAACCATCTTGAAATCATGATGAATAAGTTGAGAGAGAATCATCTCTATGATGTGCTCAGTAAATGAAACTTATGGTCTGATAAAGTCAACTTCCTAGTTCATATAATCTCAGAGTCAGGAGTTTCAATTGACCTAGATAAAGTGAGGGTGGTAGATTCTTAGTAGAATCCCATGAAAATATTTAACATTCATATTTTTATAGAGAATACTGGTTATTACAGATCATGTATTCATTATTTATCATTCCTTACAACACTGATTATAGGCTTGAAAAATGCGGGTGTAAAATTTCAATGGTCCAAATCTTATGAAGAAGCCTTTCAGGAGCTAAAGGGAAGAGTTATTTCAGCACTGATCCTTATATTTTTGAATCCATGAAAGGCCTACATAGTTTAGTGTGATTCATTGGGTATTGGGCATAGAGATGTTTTGATGTAAGATAAACTATTCATTAAATATGGTTCTCATAAGTTGAGTCATCACAAGCAAAATTAACCAATTCACAACCTTGAGCTCACTATAGTTGTGCATGCCTTACACTTTTGGAGACATTATTAATTTGAAGATTATTTTTTGTGGTATTAACATACCTAAAAATCCTTAAATACATCTTCACTAATAGATATCTGAATCTCAAGCAATGTCAATGGGTCTAGTACATAAAATATTTTTCTTTTGATCTTGCCTATATTCTAGAGAAATGGAATTGAGTAGCCGATTCTCTGAGATGGAAGAATCAGAGTCAGGTGGTTCATAATCCTGTGATGAATTTAATCTTATGGACTTATTCTATGTGATTTGTGTTGATGTTCCAGAGTAATGTGGTCATACTATTCTCTCATCCTTAGTGGTGACATCTACTATTCTGTAATGAGTAAGTTCAAGATAGCTATCTGATCCTGAAGGACTTTTCTTATAGGAATGTGTCTCAGATGATGATACTACTTATGGTGGATGGTTAATGGAAATGATAATATATTCTTCCATGGGTGCATATGGGCCCTAAAATACATCATAGAGGATACTTTGGGGGATTTAGAAACCTTATCATGTGCGTTTCACCCCAATGTCACAAAAATGTATCAATATATACAATTCTAATATTGGTGTTCTAACATGAAACATGTGACAGATGGTTTCATCGCTCGATGTTTTAATTATCATCAATTGAAGGAATAACATCAACATTTATTATAGATTCTTCAGTCGTTGTCCATTTCTAAGTGGGAATGGGTTGATGTTTTGAAGAATTTCATTACTAGTTTACCCAAATAACCTTGTGGTAATTCCACAATGTGGGTTATTGGTTATCATCTGATGAAGGTTAAAGACTTCTTACCTACTCAAGATAACTTATCGGTAAATGAGATAGGAAGAATGTAAATTAGATAAGTGGTATGTATTCATGGAGCTCCTTGTTCTATCATTTCTAACAGAGATTCTTGTTTCAATTCAAGGTTCGGGAAGGGGTTGTAGAAGGACTTGTGTATGTAGGTACATTTGAGTATGATATGTCACCCACAGACAGATGGATAGAAGAAGCATACAATTCAGGTCATAGAAGAAAGGCTTTCAATGTGTGTCCTTAACTTTGGGGATTTTGGGGGGAAACACATTCTCCTCATTGAGTTTTCTTATAAAAATAGATTTCAGGATACCATTAAAATTTATATCTATAAATACTTGTATAGAAGGCCTTGTTGCACACCTCTGTGTTGGATGGAGGATGGGGAGGCAGTTGTGCTTGGTCATCGTATCAATCAAGAGACTACAGAGTAGGCCCATTTGATCAAAATGATTATTTTTAGCACTCAATCAGGTCATCAGTCTATTGCCAAAAAATGCGGATGACATCTTGAGTTTGAGGCCAGATATTGGGTTTTCTTATAAGTCTTTCCCTAGTTGGGGATCAATGTATTCAGATGTAGGGTAAGCTA
The DNA here is from genome assembly GCA_963277665.1 of Viscum album. Taxonomy (NCBI): domain Eukaryota; kingdom Viridiplantae; phylum Streptophyta; class Magnoliopsida; order Santalales; family Viscaceae; genus Viscum; species Viscum album. Next base: position 1,342,814,126 of record OY728148.1, on the reverse strand, counting down.
TCAATAATATTCCTTTGACCCTTCGTAGTTTTGATGCGGATTGGACCAATTGATTACCAGCTGACACTTACTTAGAGATAATAATCTATGCATGGTATATTTGACCTCTCTCATCATTTTCAACACCATCCAAACTTGACACATGTATTTTATCCCAATGAGGTTGAATTGGATATTTATGTGTCCTTCGAGGAGTATCCGGTGTTTATTGTTGATTAGAGAATGAAGACACTGTGATGAAGGTATATTACACTTGTATGGGTATTACGATAGAACAACCATGTACATTCTAAGACCTAAGAGTAGGATTCTAATATATGATCTCAGTTGTCAGAAATCTTTGCTGATAGTACATATTTTCCCTTATAGGGCCAAATCGGGGATGAGTTGCTACAGGGAGTATAGGTTGTAATGACCTGAATTTTTGAAGAAGGTATGGATCATTGGTTTTTCATTTTCAATCATTCATTTAATAATGGTAAATGTATACTATGGATTAGGGGGGGACACAGAGCATTTTTCTAGTTTTTGGAGGCCAAAGTTCTGGAAAAAATGTGTTACAGGCTAGGCCACAAGGTTTGACTAAAACATAACACTGCAAAAAGGGGAACCTGTAAGTCCTCAAAATTTTTTCTGTAATCATACGAGGTTATTCACACATCAATGTGGCCTATTGAAAATGGGTTATAGATTCTCAACACACATTTTTTGCAGGTTTTGTAAACTGTGCACATAAACTGTGATCAGTGTGGTATTGGGGGAAAATTACCATTTTCCCCCAATCAATTATTTAACCCTTATTTTCCATTCCAGCATCCTATAGTGGAAATAAAAAGGGTTCTTACTTCATTATATTTCCAAAGATACAATTAATATTCTATATCTCTCAACTCCTTCATCCAACACCCATTTCCAAATAGTCAAAAGCATGAGATAGCCCATGTTAAGGACAATATCACGTTCCCTTCATTATTCGGTAAATCTCACTGTCTATTACACTATTTAGATGCAGGATCATTCACCATATTTTTATATCATTAGAATGAAACTCAAAACATTACTTACTTTCTTCAAATATGTGGTTGATATCAATTAAATCTTCATCTATGACCCTAAGGTAGGCAGTCATGTAGTTTTCCATTTGTGTTTTGGTCGTTTTGTATTTATTCTATCATTCCATGATCTTATCTTTTCCAAGATTTTTTGTTGTGTTGATTACTTCATGTATAAATGATCCTAGTGTCTTAATCTTGGTTAATTTGAACTTTTTTTTGGAGTTTAGAAATCACACTTTCTTCTTTGTACACCCATAGTCATTCCATGGTGAAAGTGGTCATTTTGGCTAAATTGCCCAAAAATCATGGAATCGAATTTTGATTATGGCTTCAATTTTAATTGAAATATCCTTTTTTCCATGTTTATGTGATGTATACCAAGGTTATTTAATTGTGATTAACTGCTTTTTAACAAAATGTTTCCAAATGGGTATGTGAGTATTAGAACTTGACACCTTTTCCTTGAAATGGATTTACCATGTTTGGAAAATTGGAAAGTTTTTCTTATATAGGGGGATAAGATGAGATGGATATAAATCCTAAAATTAATTGGTTTCAATGGAATGGTTTCAATGGATGGAATGGTAATTCGATTGTTCATGTTTTATTTAAAAAGGTATTATATTAAATGGATTGTATTGTAAAATGAACTTAATATATGGATGGTGAAGCCATTCATTTTTTCTATTCCTTATGTAAATTATTAAATGCTATATGAGATTGTATGAATGGATTGAGCTTGTTGATATCATGTGAGTGATCTATTTATATATGTGAATGGGTCAGATGAATTCTTTCCCCATGCCTATTTTGATCTATATATATGTGAATATGTGTGAGGCATTCTTACCCCATGACAATTATGATCAATATGCATGTGAATGGGTGGGAGAAACTCTTACCCCATACCAGTTATGATATATATATATATATATATATATATATATATGAGTATGGGTGGGGGAAATTTTTAACCAATGGCAGTTATATATTAATGAATGATGGTAAGTGACTCACGAGGGCATGGAAATCGAAGCTCCCCTTATATCAACATCAATCTTATGACCCCATGAGTAGAGCTTACTATCATGTAGAGTGGTGTTGGATGCATGCGAATTACATAATAGTCCAACCCAAAAATATTTATATATTTACATATATGGTGACTTGATCAGACATACCATCCTTGGGATGAAGTAGGTAGACCTTCCAGGTATCCTTTAAGAATCTAACTGGGAGGATATTTTTTTATTATGCAATTTTTTCCTAACCTGTTAATTATTTCACACTGTTAACTTATGAGTGCCTACTCAGATTTCATGTAGACATAATCTGTGGTGTCCTACTGAGATTTTATCTAAAACCATACTTGGGCTGCCCTTGGCACCTAAAAAGATTATGCTACTATAGGTTCAGTAAAGTGTAAAGGCCAGTCTACATGTTGTTGACTAGTACTTCTTAGTTGGAGCTTAGGAGAAGAGGATCTGGATTAGGATTGAGATAAATGTGGATATATTTTTGTCCTTTTGTTTCATTTTATACTATTATATAGTGTGATTGTATATGTTATTTCTTTTTATTATTATCATCATGTCATGAATCATTGTATTATACACTTCCATTGAGTTTTTTTTGTTATCATATTCAATTAACTATTTCATTCATTGCTTGGTTATTTAGTTATTTGTTTTTATTCATATATTTACTATATCAGCATATTGTATATAATTATGAAAATTTTTATTATTTTTTTCCTACTATATTACATTGAATTGGGGTTATAGTCTCCATATAGTACTACCTACACACCCCCTCTACTAGTCACCAACCCCGAGCCTATGGGGAGAGGCGCCAGATGTCACATGGACAATTGAGCTTGGGGAACAGGTTAAGTGGAATCTTGTCATAGGAAATCGCATAAATAATGAGAGGATAATAAAATTCAGGATTTTTCTTTAGTTAAATAAAATAATATTTCATCATCTAATGGATAATCATAAACAGTCCAGATAAATAACAAGATTATATCCTAAAACCCATTCCACTTTTGTATCCTTGGAATCATAAGACCAATGAAATGAGGAACCTTATATGGATATGTATATAACATAATTTTCATTATATTAATCATAAAATACATTCATGTTTTGTATATATACTCTCAAAAAGAAACAAGTGGTGAATAAGGATTGTGTCCCACATAAATAAAAGTGAAATGGAAATCCATTACCTCAAGTCACGAATATATTTGTACATGTTCTATCCTCTTATATAATAAATATAGGTTTATTATAAATCTTTTTCACAACTATACTCAGTTATATCATACCATATATTATTAGCTTATAAGCATTGATCACCCGTATATTAAAAATTCTTTGTCAAAACCCCAATTTCATGTAATAATAAATTTGTTTTTTATTTAGGTTTTGGTTGGGTAGTTTCACTCCTTGCACTTTGATTATGGATCCATAATACCAAGGATTTTAATAATGATATAAATATAATATAATATAATTACATATATTTTTAAATTCATTCATGAAATGTAAATATAGGAAAATTTATTACACCTTTCATGGAGATGGTAGGCCGTATGTACACATGATTGTTGTTTCCATTTTCGTGGTAGATGGAATGAAATAAAGGTAAATATTAATCCAAATTTATATAATCATTTATATATCATATAAATCATATATATTTATTAAATATAACGTTATTTCATACCATTCCAAAAAAAATTAAAAACGTGTCCCACCACTTCATAGAGGTATTAGTCCACACATACACACAAGCAACATTATTACTTTTCAACAGATTAGAAGGTATGAAGGTATATGTGATATGATAATTTAAATATTAAAATTTTTTAGTGAATATAATATATATAATTTTAATACATCATTATATCCTCTCTTTACTGGTGGTGACTGAAAACAAATTTCATCAGTTTGTAAGGCGTTAGTTCGTTGTACACAAGATCAATGATTTAGTTTCCCATTTTATAGAAGAGTATATGGATATTGGATATTAAATTAACATAATAAAATAGAATTATTTTTTTATACATATTTTTTTATATCATCATATTTGAAAAATATTTAATGATAAGTAAGAAGAAATAAAAAACACTCAGTTAAGAACAATACCTCTTTTTCGTGAAATCTCTTTTTGTTTGCACCATAAGAATTATTATGAGGGTTTGCTAATAAAAATAATTCCTATAAGATATAGTTATGTAATTAATGAATGTATCTGGTTTTATATTGGATGACCCCAAAGTATTTATAAGTTATAAGAGTAGAGGAGTGGGGGTGTTATTTCATAAGTGGGGGAGATGGTAGACTTGAATTTTTTTAAAATGAAAAAATTTTACCCACATTTTGGACACACATAAGACATAAAAACTGATGATTATTGAACCTTATACAATATAAGTTATAAATAATACCATAAAATTTTAATTGTACAAGGTTTGAGGACCTTATAACTCTTATCCTTTTATTTTAACCCCCATTAAACCCATTTTCACCTTAACCACAACAATTAATTTTTACTAGTTTTTTCTATTCATTATGAAAAAATTAAGTTTAACGTATTATATAATATTATTTAATATGATTAAAAATATGGAATATATTTTACCAAATTAAATTCAAAAAATTGGTAGAATTTAATTTTAAATTTAAACTCTTATATTTGACGAAAAAGTGATTTTCCAAAGAAAAAGTTTTCCCAAGTATAGGGAGTTTTTATTTCTAAATATAACATTAAATTGATTAAAATAAAATAAATTTAATTAATAATAACATAATTGAACAAAATTTAATTTTAAAATTTTCATAAAACAAAATTGAACCTGTAAATGTTTTAAACAAAAAGGTAGTTTTTAACAAAATTATTTATTTTTTCAATATTCATTGAGAAAGAACCTTTTCAGAAAATTATCAAAAATTAAATCATAGATAATTTAAAAATTTTAATTACAAAAAATAATTTAATTTTTCAAACTATATTTTATAAAAGAGGAAAAAACAATTTGAAAAGTAAGTGTGAATAATGTGATGAAACCACTTTAAAAAACAAACTTTTTAAGTGTAAAATTGGATTTATTCTTATACCATTCCTAAAAATATATTAGATGAATGAAAAATAATTTTATTATATATATAATATATAAATTTAATTAAAATAATTCTCTAGTAGTTATAAATTTAATTTCTTAAGATAAAAAACATTTCACCTATACAAACAGTTTTTCAAAAAACATTTTTTTTAATTTCAAATGATTTATATTTCTATATAAAATTAATTGATAAATAATGAATATATTTATACATGTGTAAACCATATATTTTTTATAATTTAGTTATACCTATTCATACCCACCAATTTAATGACTAGGTTATAGATTCACATCAAACAATAATATTTAAACAGTATATCATGGATCGTTTAAACTCAGTGTTGCATGTAATGTAATATATTAATGAAAATAAATTTCATTAAAGATAAAAATATTCTAAAATATTGAGTTGTTACAAAAAAATCAATATATAACATAACAACCCTCTAAATCATTTTATTTAATATCCGCTATCCACACTAAAAATGGGTGGTAACGTGACATAACATCAATCTTGGAGAACAAATTGGCTCTTTCTTAGAGTAAATATAGAAAATCAATGTGAGAAAATTTATATTTATTTATTATAATCATTGGATTCAACCATTTTAAATCCATATATAAATTAAAACTACCATCACTACTCTTATAAAAAACATGGAGTAACCCAATGTGAAGTGATCATGAAAATAAATTCCTTTAACTCTAGGCCATTCAGATAGACCTATAACTATCTTATATACACTAAATATATCTTTTTCGGTAGAATATATATGTGTCATATACGTATCACTGTATCAATCATAATATAAACCCTCCTCTTAGGCAACTATAATGAGAAGACCTCAAGAAATATTTCCTTATATATATCCACACAAGGAGGAATGACTATCGATATTCCCTCATCTTTATCCCCTAAGTTAATACCCATGAATTTGGTTGTGATCACACCTAACATGATATGGTTATTTCTTATACAACCTATCTATAATACCACTCTCTGATAATTTTTTTATTGATAATTTTTCATTAAATCAAAAACCATGAAGTATTTAAATCTAGTATGTACTAGTTAGCATCTTCTTGTGGTATCTCAAACTATGTACAGATTTTATTTTGGAATGGTATTTGATATCATACAAATCAAATATCATGGTTATTATCATATTACATCACCCATTAATACATAAAGACATTATGTGTAAAAATAAAAATGATTATTAAAGGATTTTAACAATCAGATTAATTTATGAGGTTAATATTGTATGTTTTTCAACATTGATTATTTTTTTTCAAAAATTAATAATGTTTGAGTTCTAATAGGATTACCATTCTATTATCATGCTCCATTTAAATATAATTTAAGAACCTCAAAGGTACAATTGAGATTATTCTCAGTTGGCCGAAACATTCTCTTTATCCCTCTTCTCTTTATTTACATTAGAGGATGAGGTTCGGGCATAAAATAGTTGTAAAGAGTTATTTAAAAAGTGTTAATTGGTTTTAAAGGAATATAAGAATGAAACTATAATTTGTTTTATGGTATATAGATCAAACTAATTATTAATAAATATTTAAATATTGGAAACCAAGTTTTCTCATTTTATTGTTTTTATCATTTTATCTTATTGACTTGACTCCCAATAAATCTTAATATAATATTCATGTATTTATACACTATTAATAACAATATATATGTCCCAAAAATTCCATAATCAGTACTAGATTAATGGATGATTTTGAATTTATAGGATAAATATTAGTTTTGGAAGTCTTGAAAATGATTGTCCAAGAATTACAACATGGACACTACATTATACCATGGGTTGAGTTGGTTTTCCTCCCAAACGACATGTTCAAATAACCAAAATGATATATATAATTTATTTTTCTAAAAAAAAGTACTTGTATATTTTTTTCTAATTTTAAAACTAAATTTGATTTTCAACATCATTATGTTGGGGTTATAGGCACTATGACAAGTCTATTAGTGATACCGAAGGACAAAAACAAAAGGTGGGGCCAAAATGAAAAGTGGTACTAAAATTGAGTCTTTTCATGGTTTAAAAAAATCTAAACTATACCATGGATTTTTATTAGAAGAAGAAACTAAAAAGACCTAAAAATAGTTTAATTTATGAAATTGTTCTTAGTGAGTCATAGGGACTCAAAAACCATATGGAATTTCACAATGGTTTGGTTTGAAGAGATTCCTTTAGAGTACAAGTATGGGTTGGATGATATAACCAAACTATGATGAAATGTTTTGGTTCATATAGATCCTAAAATAGTTATTATTGATTTTTTTATCATGGGTTCAATGATACTGCACTAAATCCAAGTGCCTTTAGAACATATAAAAATTGGTTTGATTGTTATTATTTTTAAAATTTATTATAACTAATGATAAATAAATGAATAATTCATTTATTAATAAAATATTGACTGAAATTTTAATATATATATATTGTTAATTTTATATGGATATTGTATACATAAGTTTAAATTTTTAAATTTGATGCTTATGAATTATCATTCCACGCATATAAGAGTAACATACTATGTATAAAAAAAATATTTAGTACTCTTTTACCTTATCATTGGATGTTATGAAGTAATGAGATTGATTTCATAGGCTGAATATAGTTTATATATATATTAGGTTTTAGACATATGATGGAATTGAGGTCACTATTGATAAAGAATAATGGGTAGAGGGAATTTGGGTCTGATTTATCACTGTCTAAGTGGCTTATTCATTATCTAAAAAGTGGGGGGTTGGACGCTAATCGCACCATGATTACTGTTGTGGGAATTTATCATTTCATATAATTATATCATTTAACTGATTTTTTTCATGTACCTTCTATATAAGATGTATTTGGATAGGTGTATTTTTATTTGGATTCTATTTTTAGGGTATTAACACAAACTATGATGTATTTAAAGAGTAACACATTCATTTTGTTTTCAAATATTAATTTGGATGAAGGAATATCGATTGTAAAACTAAATCACTAAAATCACACAAATACATAAGAATAAACAAAAGAACGAATAATTTTTTTTTTGAGATGCTATATTTATGAATTTTATATGAATGTGATTTATTTTTAAATGGTGATCCTAATAAAACCCATCCAATATCGAGTGTGAGATTCTGTCCAAAAAATCACATGTAAAAAACTCAATAATCCCACCAGGTTTGTTTATCTTAATACCGGGTGACCCAAAATTATCGTGTTTAAAGAATGTTGGACTGAACTAACCCTAAGAGTTAGGTAATTAAATATCATTATAAATATTGGGTGAAACATAAATGAAAAATGATATGAGATAAGATACATGAGGAATACAGTTGAGTTTTGTCTATATGATGGACTTGGACCAAGGTTTTTCCACTCATCTATTCTATTTATTTATAATCTCATTAAAAATTATGTTTACTTCTTGGTGATTATGAATTCTATATCATTCTCAATGATTATCAATTTATAGATATTTTTTGAGATTAATAGTAAATTAGACTCAATACTTAGTGAAATGTAGATCTTGGACCACTAAATGTATATAATTTCTGAGTGTATAATTTTAATCGGTATAATTTCATTAAAAGAACTTTATGATAATATATAAATTATAATACAAAGTTGTATATATTTTTTATTTTAGATTTATGAAATGTAACATGATTATCATTTTTTGGTTTCTTATAAGTATTAACTAAATAATAATTTATGATTATTATATAATGTTGAGATGTTTTCTAAAAAAGAATCATTCTAAGCATAAGATGTAATTATTAAATAAATAAATTTCTATAATTTTAAATCATATGTATTGGATTCATGGTATTCACCACACATTTATTCTATCAAATAATTATATAGATATATAATAGAATTTATGAAAGGAGTGATAGATCAATATTTCAGTAATGGGGACAGATTTACTACATTAGAGATTAACATTAATCATTTCATTCTAATAAGTGTATTAGTTTGTGAATTCTAAAATTATTACTATGTTCCAACCATAAATATAAAATTTATTTCTATATCCTTCTTAGACAATATATTAATTTATTTCACTTTATTTTAAAATATTATATATATATATATATGGATGAAATATTTTATTTGTATGTAAGTTGGGGAATGTTTTATATATTACTGGAATGGAAGATCCAATATAAAACATTAAAGATAAAAATTCAAGGTTGATTCTAACACCACTTATCTACTGAATTTTCACCTTAGATATGTAAATAAGAAGGGAATCTAAAAAATATATAGAAACGTATTATTGTATCCATTTTATTATTAATCATTTAATGGATGTGAATCATTTTTATTTGGTTATATGAATAGATCACCATTTATTAGAAATGTTATGAGGGATCATGGAATTTTTGATCTTATAATAGTTATGTATGTGTTCCAATGAGTACTTAAGAAAGTGGAGGAAATAAATTATTCAAACCCATTAATAATGGTTATGCTTTTCTGATTTGACACATTTTTAAAACCTTTAATAATTTCAAGGTGTTCCAAATTGAAGCACATAATCAACTCGGAAAAACCATAATGATTCTATGATCAGATTGTGGTTGTGAATACTTGATCCATAAAATCACTAATAATTTAAATGATTATGGAATTATTTCACAGCTCACTTTTCATGGAACAACAAAATTGAATAGTGTGTCATAGAGAAGTAATCATATTCTATTTTACATGGATTTATTGACGAGGAGTTTGTATGAATGTCCAATATCATTCTTGGGATATCATTTCAAAACTACTATATTTCTATATAACCATGTTCCATCCAAAACAGATATAAAGGAACTATATTAAATATAGACTAAGAGGAATCCCTAATTTTCTTTTACCGTTATATATGTTTTTGAATAATATGTTTAATGTTTGGGTTCTAAAAATTTTGTTCCCAAATTAGAAAAATGTGTATTTATTGGTTATTATAAGGATACTATGTGATATTATTTCTATAGTCTTTATAAATGAAAATTAAGTTTTCATTAAAAATAAATAAATAAATCAAGGATTCATTGGGTTGAATTTTGAACATTAAAAGGTTCAAAAAGAAAAAATTGTAAGGATTCCTGATATGGATGTTGATCTAGTTCTACAAATATTTATAAAAGAATAACTAACTCAAGTTACACAAGAACTATAATGTTATGATAGGATTCATGTAGAGAAATAATGATATGTATTTATATTATAAAATGGAAAATAATTAGTGTTTATAGATGATGAAACAAATACCTACCAAGAGGCCATATAATGTTTTGATTCAATGAAATTAATAGAGGACATGATATTTGAGATGGGAACTATGTACACTAAATGTTTTTGGAACATATTTGATGATCCTAAATGGGTGTGACCCATATGATGTAAGTTGTTTTTTATAAGGAAAATGACATGAATAATATAGTTTATACCTGTAATGTTTTTCTATTATCTAAATGTTTTAATAAAATTCATGGTATTGAATTTTAAGATACCTATTCACTAGTTGTGACAATAAATCCCATTTATATATTTATTTATACAATAACTCATTATGACTATGAGAAATATCTAATGGATTCAAAAAATGGATTTTGTAATGGTACTTTTTTCAAGAACATGTATATAATACGACCCAAATGTTTTTATATTTTAATTGAGTTTCTAAATCCTTCATCTTTTAATATACCATTTATGGATTGAATAAATCTTTATAGATTTAGAAAATATTGTTTGATGATTTAATTAAACAGTTTAGTTTCATTAATAATGTTAACGATTATTTTGTATACAAGACAATTATGGGGAGTATTGTCTTATTTATGTTATTGTATGTGGATAACTTACTAATTATAAAAAATAATATCCAAAAATCAAATTCCATAAGGGTGTGGCTAAAAAGTTATTGTCTATGAATGATATGGGTGAAGTAACCTATATACATTATATTAATATATATAGAGGTAAATCAAAAAGGTTTATTGGACTAAGTTAAAACACATATATTGTTATTTTTATAAAGAGGTTTATCATGTATAACTCTATTAATGGGTGTTAAAAGGTATTTCACGGTTTAAATATTAGATAAATTCAATATCCTTATAAAGAGTTAGAATGGATAAATAAGATTTATTATGCATCCTCTGTAGGATCTATCAAGTATTCCATGTTCGGTACCGAACTCGATATCTCATAATATTTGTGTATAATAAGAAAATACTAATACAATTGTTATGAGATTAAAAAGATTACTATCATTAAATACTTAAGTACATTAGAATAATTGAGGATATTTTATTGTTATATAGAGGTGAGCATGAGATCATTTAAGGGGTGAAATTTCAATGATTTTCCAAACCAAAAAAAATGATATGAGATCTCAATACTTATCCATGTTTTTAGATCAATGATAGAGATACTAGTTGGAAGTGTTCTAAAGAAGACATCATGAAAGACCTGTAAATAGAGGTAGAGTACATCACTATATTAGATGTTGAGAGAGATTTTTTTTGGATTGAGAATTTTATTACTAAACTTTTGGTGGTTCCTAGAATTTAGGGAGAAATTGAGCTTTACTATGATAATAATAGAGCTTGTAATTTGGATAAAGAACACTAGACATAATAAATGAACAATTTTTTTAAACACCATTTCACTCAAGATATAATTGATATGGGTAATATAATGATATTTAGTGTAGTTATAGTTTGGAATATAGTAGATATATTTAAAAAACAACTAATATAGTTAAATCGTGAGGGCTATATAAAGTATCTACTTAATAGAAATATGAAATACAATATATAATTATTATTATTAATTGAAGTGTATCATGGTTTTATAATAAAGGAAATATTTTTTTATCATTCATTAATGTGTTATAAAAATAGTAGAATGACCATATCCCCTCAAAGTATGACTTTTAGTTGTTTTTAATTAATGATCATCATAGAGTATAATGGGAAATGATTATATTTTATGATTATAATGAGTGGAATATTGTATGAAATATACAGTTTACTGATGAGATAATAAGTGGAGACTTTTTATATACACTAACATGCTAAAATATATCACATGGAATGTTATAGGGTTATTGATATAGTTAAGGGTGTATGATTAATATGAATCCACATTAACTAATTTTGATAATATAATTATCTTGTAAACCATTCTATATTGACACCTTTATTATGTTAATATTATGTCTGAGCTAATTAGGGGGTGATTGGGTATTTTTCTGATCATTTCCCCAGTATAGTTTTACTAATATGAGATTTTTTGTCTTATATGAAGAGTATGGAGTCTAATCCCATGACTGAATCCGGATAATAAAATTAATTAATATTTTTAGCTGGGTGAAATGTGATGTAATCAACTAGTTGGATGTTCTACATTTGTTGTATTTATTCATAATATTTAGTCAATTTTATAGAATCATGAAAGCATGATATGCGCTATACATGATAAAACAATTTCACATCTTTTGGTCACTTGATGTCTTAGAAAAAGGGATTTCATAAGAATGCATATGCTATACTTATGGAAGGAATTTTCCTATATTTAATTGACCATGATTGATTTTACTCACACTAGACCCCATTATTTCTTGTATAGTAATAACGTTTTACTAGTTTCCACTATTTATCTTAAATTAATATATCGGTGAATTGATAATGTTTCTTCAACACAACAAAGGCTTGTCAGGTCACACATAAGGTCCTTGATTGAGCCTTAATTTTGGTAAGAAGTGTTCATCCAAAAATTGATAGAGATTTTGGTAATACTGTCTAAAGTAGGTTGGATGGATTCAAAAATATTTGTGATATTTTTTTCCAAAAATTCTATGAGGTATTAGTGAATGTGATATATTGTTGATAATTTTCCTATAAAGTATAAACCATGAACTGGTGAAAGTCACTAAGTCATGGTTAAGGTATTCTTATAGTATCTCATATCATTTAGATCCACCCTTGGAAAATGATATGTTATACTATTAAAACCAAAACAGAAGGAAATTATCATAATCCTTTATCCATTGATAGAAGTTGATATGATATGTAAATATATCATTAATTATTAAATGAGTTTAACAATAATATTAACTAAAAAGGTCAATATTATAAGAGTTAAAACAATGATTAAATGTTTCAAAATTGTTAGAATGTTTGAATTCTAAATGGGTTAATCGTTAAATGATAATGATTTTTTTAAAGGGAATTTGAGAAATATATTTATATAACCAAGTTTATTATCAAATTTTCAAAACCCTTATTAATATATATTTTCACTCTTTACTAAATAAATTTTTGATTCTGGTGACTGGTGGATGACATTAGAGGAAATAACCTATTTATTGTTACAAAACTAGATCGATCAAATCCATTTGTTAATAAGTATTTAATGATTGGATATTTAAGTACATAGTTTAATGTCTTTCCTTAGTTCATTTTGTTGATTCAAATTCTATCAATCATGGTATGGTTTTCATGTATTCTTTCACTATAAATGGGCATAGTGATATCCCATGAATTATATTATTTATAAAAACCACCCTAACGAGATATAAAGTATACCCATAAATGGTAGAAATCAATGTGTTCTCTATAATGAGTTAGAAAATATATGTTATGAATCACATCAATGTTAATCATGTCGATCACCCAAAAAACTCATTGATTACCATACACATTAAAGTCTATAAATCTTCTTGAAAAAATCTTAAAACCTTTAGACCAATTAGATAAAGGAGTTTCTAAGGTCAGTATCCAAACTAGAGACTAAAATATCAAACAAAGATCTATATCCAATGGAATCAAAATTAATTAGTTCATAATAGACAAATTAAACAATTCTAAGGTAAATGTAGATGCAACCAAGACCATACCTTAGAATATCAACAATACCTATGTATGATTCGAAAACAAATTACTCAATCATAAAAATATATCCTAAACATATTCCATAATTTTGGTATCCTAATATAAGGATACCCCACAGGGTACCACAATACTAATGTGGATTCTAATGATATTTTTTTAGGATGACCCAACCAAATTAAAAGACCCAAATATTCACATTGAGGTGATACTTCAAGACCAAATCTAGACCCCTAGGATTTACCAGTTCCCCATGCACTATGTGTTCAAGGTATGTTCCAAAAAAATCAAATTAAGTTCCCCATCCATCCAATTGAACAAAAATCCTTTGATTATTTTTAAAAGGCGATTCCTTGGCTCAAATGGCCAATGCACAAAATTTATTAAAATAATTTTTACAAAATTCTAAATTATGGGATCATATTACAATATTTTTCATGAAAGGTAATAAGAGAATCAGGGAGGTCCTCACAACAGGTTATTCCTAGATTAACTACCATGTTGGCCAAGCCATCAGCAACTATGTTTGCTTCCTGACAAACATGTGTGATGATTTAGTTCAGGTTGGTGATCGAGTGGTTGCATTCCATCCAACAGATAATAATTACCCAAGTTAAATGAGTTAAGCCATTCCATATTTCATGAACAATGGTTATCTAGTAAATTTCAATCCAAAGGTTGTTCCAACCATAAACCATGGAAAATTTAATCGCATGAATAAATCCCATAATCTCATCCTGAAGAGAGGAGGCAATGCCACAATTACCTATGAAGCAATCTAGAATCTATTCGAGGTGATTCATGAAGACAACGCCATTCCCTACAGGTCTCAGATTTCCCATAGAGGCACAAACTATGTTGATTTTGATCCATCTAGGGAGAGGAGATCTCTAGAACACCTCCAGAGTGTGGTGTGGTTGACATAAGTTGTCATTGATCCTTATATGTTTTCGGATTCCAAAATCATGCACGGTGTTGTGGCAATGACCTTTTTGAATCAATGTAGCTTCCTGTATGTAGATGAGGATCCTGGTTCGACCTACATTAAGATTGAGTGAGTAGATATTATAAATGATTTCATTCTGATCATAACAGATCACATGGTGATGTTCAACAACTTTATCAAGGAAAAGGTTTCTAATTTCCTAAGGGCCTTTTGTCTCTGTGAATTTCATAAGTTGAGTTTTGACAGAGTCAAGAATCAACCATCTGCAATCAAATATGTCAAAAATATAGTTCCAAAGTGCAGAAGCAATAGCATAAGAAAGGAAGCAATGGTTATCATCTTCTCGGTGTTGATTACAAATTCTACATTTAGAGAAAATCTAAATTTCAAGCGATTGAAGGAATATATCAGTGGGAACTCTGTTGTGAGAAAGGCACCAGAAGTGACTAGATTTCAATAGCTTTATCCAAGGTTTTTTGAAGTGTTTAATCCAGTTGTAATTGTTCTCATTAATATAGCACATATGAGTGTAGTAATTTTTTGACTTAAGCGTCACATTTTGAGCCGACTCACAAATTATGAAGTCGTTATTATAAGAGAAATGATTTTTTTCAATAATATTTAAAATAGTATCTAGGAGATGACCTTGTTGATAGTTTAAAGTATCCTTGGTATTTTCAGATGTTTGATGAGGATAAATCGTAGAGAATAAAGGCATGCTAGTCCAGTTATCTAGCTAGAATTTCATGGATGAATCTCTGGAGACCATCTATCTAGATTTATTCATAATGTTGGCTAAAGAGTGTTTAATGGGAGGCCATATGGAAGAATTAATAATGATAAAATTTCTAGTCAAAAGTTTATCAAGAAATTTATTTTTTAGAAAAGTGATATATTTTTAAGAATTGTGAAAACTATTCCAAGTAAGCCAAGCATGAACGGCTTAATTAAAGTATTTTATGATTTTTATACCAATGCCACAATCCTCAATAGGTTTGCAACAAGTTTACAAAGGTAAAATCACGATCATTATTTCAAGAGTACTACCTATCCAGATGAAATTTTTAATAGCTATGTTCATTTTTTTGATAAGACGAATATACCATTTGTAGACCTTCATGGAGTTTACCATCTTAGAGGAAATAGTGGATTTAACAAGGAATGTCCTTCCATCTATAGAGAAAGATTTACCCTTCCTAGAGGAAAGCTACTTTAGAAATTGAATAACAATAGATACAATGTGGAAAGATTTGGTTCTACCCCAAAAAAATGGGGACACCAAGGTAAGTGACGGGGAGAGAGCCTTCTTTCAGAACCAAATCACTGATAATATTACATTTTCTATTTGGGGGAATGTTTTTCCCAAAGAAGATAGAAGATTTTTTCCTACATATGGTTTGACCAGAAATGGCCTCATAGCGGGAGAGAGAATTTTTGAGGTTTAGAATGTTTCTTTTGTCTCTTTGAAGTAATGGAATGATGTCATCAGCATAAAAGAGGTGAGTGGGAGCATTTACATTCCTGGAGACATGAATGGGTTTTATTTAATTTTGAACCACTGGACGATTGATCAGTCAAGTGAGGTAGTCTTCCACTATTAAGAAGATAATGGGAGGGAAAGGGACACCTTTTTTGACACCCTTGGGTCATTTAAAGTAACCTTTAGGAGATCCATTGATAAAAATGGAGATAATGTACGAGTTGAAGAGAGTTATGATATCATTGATAAAATGGGTACTAAAACCAAAACATTGAAGGACTTTGAAAATAAAATTCCAATCCATGATGTTAAAATCTTTCCTGATGTCAAGGTTAATAGCTATGTTGCATCCTCTATTATTTTTATTCAATTTTTTGATACACTCAAAGGAAAGAGTGATACAATCTTGAATGGATCTACCTTTTATAAAGCCGAATTTATTTTTAGAGAAAATTTTGTTAGTAATAGTTGATAGCCTATTATAAATGATTTTGGTGATGATTTTTTAGAGAGTGTTGATAAGAGAAATGGACTTGAAAAGATGAATTTCAGAGGAATTATCCACTTTATGGATCAAGGTGAGGAACTGACCACTAATAGCATGAAAAAGAACTCCATTTGTGAAAACTCCTTTAACAAGATTACAAACATTGATATGAACCACATCCAAATAATGTTGGAAGAAACCATTGTTTAATCCGTCAAGACCTAGGGCACTATCAGGATTCATAATGAATACATTGTCTTTGATTTCATGATCCAATTACATCTCAAGAAAGAAGGTATTGTCTGCATCCATAATCAAAAAAGGAATGACCTCAGGAAGGTGGTATTTTTTTATCAATTCCATTAAAAATGGTTCCATAAAAGGAGACGATATGTTGACCTATGTCATCTTGCTTTTCAAAAATCTTATCCCCATCCTTTAAAAATATTAGAGGTTTTCAAGCCTTCCTGATTATTTGGAAGGAATTATTGAATTTGGTATTTCTATCATTGTTAGTTAACCATTTATCTTTAAAAGCTCTCTTTCTCATATTTACCTTAAAAGTTATCAAGGAATTGAGATTGACCGCAATGTTTATTTCTTGTGCGGGATCAGTGTAGAGGTCAGATTTGGTGTTTATGTTTTGGATATCATTGAGTTATTTCTCCAGAAGAGCAATGTCATTGTTTACTTGTTTGGATTTGTAGTTACCCCAAGAATTTAGAGTCTGTTTGAGGAGTTTTAGTTTGAGGTTGCAAGTAAAGGAATCATTGCTATGAGACATAGAGGATCGAATGTTTTGGTTGAAATGATATAAATCTTCATGAGAGAATGAAACAGTATTGAAATTGAAGGGTAACCTAGGTTTTATCTCTTTGGATAAATGTTTACCATGATGGGACGATGATCAGAGTTCATTCTGTGAAGAGTGATGTTAGAGATAGTGTCCCATTTATCCAAGGCTGGGAAATTTTTAAAGTCTCTGTCAAATTTGGAAGCACCCACTTTATTGTAATGTATTCTATACCAGGTTTATTTCTCACCAATGAGATTAATTTCAATATGATTGTTGTCCTCGATTGAGGCTTTAAATTATCTTGTGGAGATAGAGGCATGATATGGGCCAATTTTTTCACTAGAGATAAGAATGACATTAAAATCCCCCATAAGAAATGAGGGAGCATTAGTGTTAGTGCAAAAATGAGAGAGGTCATTCCAAATACTTCTTTTTTCTTGGTATTTATTCTTAGCATAAAAAAGGAGTAGAAATTACGAATACCATCAACAGTAATGGTGAAAGTGAGAATCTTATCCAAGAAAGTAAAAACATTAAAATCTTATAATGATGAATGGGAAAAAATCCATAACAAATCAGCATTTATATTATTATTGATTGCACCAGAAAACATGTAGTTATGTCGAAAAAAGTGAGAATATATTGAGGGGAAAGAGATCTTTAATTATGCATTAGAAAAAGGAACAGGGTGATGCATGTTAACAATTCTTTTCAGAACATTGAGGGTGTCAGATTTGGCGATACCCTAATAATTCCAAAAAATGATCTTCATTTAGAGCATAGTTTGGAGTTAGAACTCACTTTTATCTTTTTTCCATATCCATTATATCTAGTAGATCTTATAACCTATTCAGTATTAGTGGTGTTTTATTGTTCTTTGAGAGAAATGAAGTTGTTGTTATTTGTAGGTTTTTAAGCGTGTAGTCATATCTAAATTTTTGGTATCCATTATACCTGATGAAAATTCATTAGAACATTGAGATACAAGGTTTTCAAACATTATAGTGCAATATACATTTAATAAACCAGGGGGATTATAATTATCTGGAGCCTTTGTATCCATTGCAGACAACAGCCTGATAAAGTTATATGAGCTTCTTTTTTCTGTTCTAGGGGATCCTTATTTTCTATTCTAGGGGATCCTTATTTTCCTGCATATTGATTAGTTATATAACAACAAGTAGACTATCATGTAAAATAGGTTATAATGGAATGATATCATATGAAGTAGAATCAGTAAAAAGGATCTCGGTCTCAGGTTAAATAGCTTTGCTGATAGATACAGTTTAAGTAGAGGGAGTTGAAAAATCATGTGTTTTGGTTTCATTTCCCTTTTTAATAGTGGTATCATTTGGAGTTAAAACAGGGTCATTATTTCTAGTGTTTTTTTCAACATTAAGGGTTGGTTCAGGGATGTTTAGATTACATAAGTGCAATGAATAAGAATTATCAGTGAAATCATTACTGTATGAGTCTGTGGAGTAATTTGAACTATGCAATGAATTTATCTCATTACATCCATAGAGTAGGTTTTTAGAATTCATAGGATTGTCTTTACTAGCATCCATTGGCGGCGTATGAATAACAGAGACATGTGGATCCAACATAGAATGTTTTTTGATAGAGTTCATATGAATCTTCTTCTGCTCATGGGGGTATTGAAAAATCTACATATGTTGGTGAATTAGAACTGAAGATATATTGTTATATAGGATCATGTCCACTTTAGATTCTAGCATGGGTAAATATTGCTTTGTTGAGCTATATGGGGTGTTATTTACTACCTGAAGAATTTATTTGGGGCAATCACAATAGTTGTGAGTGGTTGTACATGTGTTGAAGGCTTTTCCGACTCATTGGATATCCTAATATTGTATAGGAACATATTTTCAGATTCAATTAAGAGGATTTGATCATTAATTAATTTTTATTTTTATTTTACATCATCTACCCAGTTTGTACCTGAACTGACCCTTATGGGTGACAAATTGTGTGTTTTTACCCATACATTCTTTTTTGGGTGGTTTAGGTATGCACATCATGGGGTTTTTCTTTCTTTTTTAGTTTTTCTTATTTCCTTTCAATCATTCTCAGTTGGTTTTATTACTTGATTTATAATCAGTCTACAATTTTATATAGTGTGACCAAGGATTTTACAATGATAACAAAAGGGGGGATTCCACTGATATTCCACTCTTATTTCAGTTTTTTAATAATTGGAATTGAAGTTAATTGAGTTGGGTGGCTTTAAGTTAATATTTATTTCTACCATAATTCTATAAAAGAGGCCCAAGTCTACATTTAATGTATTGTGATCAATTTTTAGAGGAGTTCCTATGTAAGAGACAACGTAATTCATGATTTTTGGGTGCCAAAAAAACCAGTTAAGAGCATATACACCTACACATTCTATCACTATCGTAATGAGCTCCATAAAAACATATAATATTAAAACTCAAAGGATCCCTTATAGTCTTTTAACAAGAATAAATCTTCCTTGGTGCACTAGTCCAAACTGGGTTCGTATTAGCTATGAGTTCCTCGTTCTGGATATCTAAAAATGAAACTAAGACAAAGATATTCACCTAAAATCATATTAGATCCCTCAAATCTTCTTCAAAACATCTCATATTATATTCATTAACCTTATCTAACATGCTATTAAAATTTTGTATATCTATGAAATGTTTTATTAATCAATCACTGACATCTCCCCCCAAATGAAATGTATAAAATTCAAAGATCTTTCTCTCTTTAGTGTTTTATGGATTTTTTTAGAAAAAAATATAATAAACATTTGTCTAGGATAGGCCCTTGAGACATCATATCTATACCTACACATGTTAGTGGAATGCATACGATCTATAAAACATATATCTCTCCAAATCAACCCTCTCAAAAATGTGAGTCAGCTTAGTAAATAATATTATATACATCAAATCTTTCAAAAAAATATTACACACTGAAATCTACATGTACCTATAAATAGGGGTTGATGATAAATCTATAACTCCATCATATTTTTGAGTTGGTTGACCCAAATCTTGGTGCCCCTTTATTTATATATTGCATGGCCTGAAAAAATATTAGGTTAATTTTCTCAACTATAGGAAGTACGAATTCCATAGGAGGTTATGAAACCATTATCGATGGGGTATGGTCATCCTCATCTTATAGTTATCAATTTGATCAATTTTATTTGTAATATCATTAAATGAAAAAATACATGGATAAAAAATTTACTATCAAAGTTCTTGATATCATAGTTTGAGATAACAAAAAAAAGTCTATCTACTCCATACACACCTTAATAACATAAATTCTTCATATAGTTCAGGAATCCACTTTCATAATCTACCTAAACTCTAGTATTAGTACACAATAATAATAAAATCAATAAACTCACTAATTAGATAATAATAATAAAATGACCAATAAATAAAAGTTTATTCAAGTAAAATAACACAAATAACATATATAGGGAAATACTATTTAACTTATTATTGACAATTTATATGAAAAAAATTTCATTTCATTAAAAAATTATTAATTATATACAAGTATACCATGGATATGTGAATTATATGTACTTAATATAATAAATGAACACACAACCACTTGTCACCCTAATCAAAGAATGGAATAATAAAAATTAATTTACACACACCATTCCTTGAATATCGAATTCATACCATCTGAAAACCAAGAAAAACAATATCAGTCATTGGTATCTTGGAATCTCCATATAGAGTTCTTATCTAGCTATAAAAAAGGGTCTATATTTGGTTTTTACTAATCCTATATCTATCTACCATTTCAAAAATTATAAAAAATAGGGTAGTGATACCACTCTGTGAGATACCATAATCAAGTCATCCCAAAAACTATAGAGTTAGAGAGACATGTAACCTCATGAACACATCCTTGTATACCCTATACTATTAACTTGTGGTGAGGGTTTATAAATACAATGTTAATGATACAACTTCCATGATATATCTATAAATTATATTAGAAATAAATATAGACCATTATCTATAATATAACAAAATAATCTAATAATCACAACTATAATTGAACCATAACAAACACCACTTGATATATAAATAATTTAAACCCATTGTAGCGTCATACAAGACATACATCATGAATAAGATCACCCAATGTAACATCCCATTGAATGATTTTAGGTATTTTTATTCTATTTTATTATTCTTCTCTAGATTTGGGTGTGTCTTGGGACTTTCAAGGAATGATAACATTTGGTGAGAAAAATGACCTAAAGTTTAGGGATGCATGTTTTTTTGAATTAATGGAGTCTAAGTATAAATATGTTAATGGATCTGTGGGGTTCTCCATATGTTTTGAGAATTCCTAATTTTGTTTTGGGTTTTTGTGTAAGAATCTTTGTTTTTTGTTGTGTGCTGGGAAATTACACAGTGTGTAAAGGAGTTATACGGCATGTATCTAGTCTCCAGACAATAGTCATGATATTTTTACATATCTTGAAATGAGTTCACATTGTGTAATGGATACAAAACTTGTAATGTTAAAAGATCTATTAGAAAAAGGCATTGGGATATTTTTACATACTTGAGAACCACAAATTGCATGACGTATAAAGGGGTTACACACTATGTAATTTTCTAGAAGTAAGCTTTTAGTGTATTTCGTTGACTGATTCTTCATTCATTTTTTTGAATTCATCCTTAATCTCGACCTAGTACTCTTCTATAGTGATTTTGGGAGTCTACATTCAATCTTGATTGATTCTTTTGGTGTTGGATTATTAGGGTAGTTCCGTTTCATCTCTCTAGGTAAGATATGCTTTCTACTACTTCATTTCCTTGGATCACGATATCACCATTATGCTCTACTATTTAATTTGTTTGATCTATGGTGATGTTTCTTCTTGTGTCTCTCTAGATCCATTATGTGATCTCATTCTAGGGGACATTCCTTTATTTATTTTCATGTAGTGGGTGTGAATTCATGAGGTATGTGATGTTTCATATCCTCTGTTGAACCTTTTTTTAAATTGAATCAATTATGAGATGTGTTGAAAAATTCCAGGGACTTCTTTTTCATTGTTGAATCCTTTCATGTTGTGGTTTCTATTTCAGGCATGTGTGACCCATGTTTTGAGGAAGGTGGTTCTATCTTTATCTTGTGTTGGTGAATTAAAATACTCTTATATTGATATCTTGATTTATTCAAGGAAATGGCATGATATAACTATTTTAATCTATATCTGTGAAAATTGGTTTTTATAAAATATTGTTTTACGCTAGTTTTTTTAAATTAAAATTGTTTTCAACTCATTGTGAAATGGTTTTCAAATAATGGTTTGATAGAAATGGTTTGATTAGGTAGTTCGGAAAATAGAGCACATGGGAAGCATTGGGTACATTGGTGAAAGGTATAGTAATAGGTATCATCCACTATTTGGGGGTTTTACCATGGGGACTTCATATTCTCTCTAGGTTCATTGTTATAGGGACTTGTTAGACTAGTTTGGGGGATAACGTTTTTTGATAATCCTTTACTATCTAGACATGATGCATATGTATAGTGGCTTGATGTGAATATAATTTTATATGTTAGGTATGATTTTCCTAGTTATCCTAACCTAGAGTTATCCCTTTCATGACATAACTTGTTCTTATGCTTTTGGCTTGTACTATTTCTTTGTACTCTTGTAGATATGATATGATGTGTAAAGTATGATTTGGTTTGTTTTGACCAGATATATTTGTTGAGATATATGGTTAAAAAATAATTTCAAACTAATTTAAATTCTTTATTTGGAAATGTGGAATAAATAAAAATTAAAATGTTTTTTGATTATTTTGATATTAAAACCATTAAAATGTTTGGATGGTATGACTCTGAGTATTGTAACGCCCCGACCCTAGCTACCCAGAGTCGGTGCATTACTTCGTAACATTGGAATGATCACAAAATATCAAGTCTCGAAAGACCGATTAGTTTAGTAGCCTTGGAAACACTAGATACATTCATAAATGTTACATTACACACAAAGTGAAAAACTATAATAACATAGTCTTCATAGTCCACAATCATATCCCTTTCTGACTACCCCTGTAGGTCATTCATAAAATACTTCTTCACATCCTGGAAAATATTAAAACATTGAAAGGGGTGAACTCAGATGCTCAGTAAGGATAACAATATTGCGGAAGCTTTCATAAATAAACATAAAAATTTAAGGCAATGTATAACTAAAACAAAAGCCTTTTAAACTTGAACATCAACATAATATGGAAAAAGTAAAACGAGATAATATCATTCACTTCTTCACATGGATATTCTACTGGTCGAATAATCACATGAAATATCAATAACCACTTTCATAACGAGGGAATGTATAATGCCGGACATTCTGAAGCATTTTGTCAAGGCCTCGGCCAGGACGTCTAAAATGATTAAGGCCTCGGCCAAAAACATAAATCAAATTGGGAAAGGGCCTCGGCCAATTCCACGTCTAGTTGTCTCATGAGACCTACCGATGCATCGAGGAGCTATAGCGGGCTCCACCCGTCACTTATTAAGTCCAATACATTCCTCATATGAATAGGTTTAAACATATCATAAACCATAACATAATCGCATCACATAAAACATGCATAAAGGAAACATAAAATTTCCACATTTCAATCACAAGATATCAATACAACACATTGATATAATAAAAATGCTTTCAAAACCATTTTCAATACCAAAATAAAAGAAAGTTAAAACTTTTTATTTATTTTTCATTAAAAAAATAATGGCTTGTAGAGGAAGCCGAAACTCAAATAATGGTCACGGTGGCAGAGAAGTCGTTGTCGCCGCATAAGTACGAAAAGAAAAACATTCCCTTTTGTCATTTAGCAAAACGTTTCGTATAAAAAGATTCCTTTTGAATAAACGTAAAAGTCAAAGGGGTTTATACACCGTATAAAAGAAAGTTGTGTATAAAACGAAATATGCATCAATGAAAGGAGATTGAGACGAAGTCCATACAAAGATCATTTTTAAAATAAAATAGATCTATTATGTGTATTCACTATAATTACACATAAAGAAAGTACAAATACAAGATAGTACATAATAATATCATGACATAATTTGGAAGTAGGAGATTAACCCAAAGAATGAAAATTGGGTTAAGAAATTCCCTTACCTCATGTCCGACTTGACTCAACCATTCTTTAACCTCCTGAATAATAAACTGGAGTTAATATATAACTTATTAAGAACCACTTTTAATTTCATTATCCTTTTTATATCACTTATTACAATGTTATGAACATTATGTAATTATTTAAGTTAATAACGGTCGTTTTGTCGATCTTTGGTAATTTGAGTCAACAATAAACTTCTTATAATTACAAGTTGTTCATGTGGTAGAATATCCATTATATCCAGAATTATATTCATGATTTATATGTCATATATATCTTATATATCCAGTATATACATTCATTTATAATATTACGTAACGTTTAGAGGTAAGAAATGAAATGCACCGTTCATGGAGACGGTAAGCCGTACGTACGCATGAATGCTACTTTCATTTCAATTTCATATTTAATGGAACTAAATCATAATGATATAAATGTATAATATAATTCAATTATAATATAGTGTATAATACCATTTTCTTCATCCTTTATACATCCCACATATGGCATTAACAATTCAAATCACTTGGAGGGGGCGGTAGTCCGCACTTCCTAAAATGAAATTATCGCGTTTTACCCATAATGGAAATCATAAAGTATGCCATAAATGAGAAATAAAGAAGCATAATTAAAACATAAACATATTATATATCATATATAAAAATAGTGACATTTTAATGGCCACCTTTGAAGGTTTTATATGAGTGTTGAACAATCATCGTTTCGTGAGGCAGAAATTCGCCATCCACAGAAACCGTATGTTCTTTAACCATTAGATGTAGGTGTGTGTAAGTGTAGATAGAATAATTCTTATAACAACATCCTAGTATATTTAGGATACTGGTGTTGTTACAAAATAAATGAATAAAAAGAGTTTAGGGGGTTTGAGAAGAAAAATAAAACAAAACAACATTAGAAAAGACATTACCTCAAAATCGGGTAACTCTTTTTGATTTGAGCCAAAGGCATCCTTGGGAAGAGTTCTGCCCAAAGTAAGGCTTCTAGGAGTAAGAGGGGGATGTTGGGAGAGTATTTGGGCAGAGGTTGGCCGAGCCAAATGGCTTGAAAGTGTAAATGAGGTGGGAGAGGTGGGGGCCTTTTATAAGTGGAGAGGAGGGGCACTTTTGGAACGATTGAAATGTTACATTATTTCACAATGATTTTCGGATTCTAAAGGTCCCACACTTATATAATTCTAGTCTAAGGTGATAAGGTTTCGAAATATCCTCATCCAATAGGCTTTGGACAAGTGTAAGCCTTGGATTTTTCATTATCTTCTCATTTTATTTAAATCGTTAAATAATGAGGTCATCGCTGCATCATAATGATGTCATAAATAATTTAATTTATTTAATGTCTAAAAATTATAAAAAAATACTATGATGTAGGAAATCTTTTTATATTTCTAATGAATATTTATAATAAAAATTTGGACTTGTGTAACCCCACTTAAAAATTGTTTTAGTAAAACATTTTATGTTTGTGTCATTTTTTACTTTAACATTAAATAAAAGGTGTTTATGTCATTTTCTAACTAAAGTGGCTCCATGGGGTCCCCAAGTTGACCCATGGGTTGTCTTGGTCGGCCATGACTCATCCAATAGGAGTAGGACAAGTTTCAAGCTCATATCATATTATTAAAACATTGTTTTTACCTTAAACTTCCCTAATTACCTCTAATCGCGATTAAGAACTTAAACGTTACTATTCACCAAAAAATTATTTTAATCTCATTGAACAACATTTTAATTATTAATGACAACCATGTATGTCCGATTTTTGAAAATAAAATCACAGAAGTGGTAATATTTCATTTAAACGAAAAATCAGTTATTTAACTACCACTTAGTGGTTTCACTATTCATCAAAAATTGAAGTTTTTCAGAATAAGGCCAAAATTTCACCCTAAGCTATAATTGATACTCCGAATTCAAAAATGATGTCTATTTTACAAAATTCCAAACATATAAGTTGAATTAATTAATTTTATAATTAATTCCCACTGTTACAACAAATAGCGTGTTTTTAAGAAACAATTTATATCAAAAGATTGGCAATTGTTTATGTCCAATTTCAATGTTAAATTAATTCTAATGACCACCATTGGATAAAATGGTAAAAATATATTATAATTATACTTTAAACCCACTCAATAGTATAACTTATCACTATAAATTATTTTGATTAAAAAATTTGTTTTGAGTATTTTTCACTATTCATAAAAATTTGAAGTTCTCAGAAAATTACAAAAAATTCAACTTTGGATAATTTCGATATTACGAATACAAAAATGAAGTCCATTTTGAAATATAAAATTCCTATAAATTTAGAAAGTGGTTATTACTATTCATAACGGCTACTTTGATTAGTTGCAGTGTGTTAGAACTCGATGTTGCGTACAATGCAAGCTATTACATTATTGAATGAGAAGCGTATCATGGAAGCTCGGGGTGTTACATTCTCCCCTCCTTCAATAAATTGAGTCCTCGCAATTTGAAATTTTTCTTTGTAAATAAAAGATTGAAAAGAGAAATTACCTTTGAGGAAAACCCACATCGGAAATAAGGTTAATAAATATATAACATTAAAAGAAAGCAAGATAAGTACAAAGGTCACCCAATATAGCCCATTCTCGGATTATATGAAAATATGGATATGGAAGAAAAACAAACCATCAAGGTCTGATGGAGAGTTATAGAAAACAGGATTAGGAGAAAGTTTAACCATAAGAAAATCACAAACTTGTGATTGGTTAAACGGTCATTGAATCCCCAGTTGGAAAAGTTAACTGACAACATTTTTGTTTTAAGTTACCTTTTATAATGTTGAGTAATTTATTTAGGAGATTTACTAAGAACTTAAGGGAATATACATACTTGTTATGTATACTTTCATTCGTTAATAAAGTTTTACCACAAACCCAACTTTTACTCCAAATGGTAACGGAACTCAAAAATATTCTATTTATCCTAATTGTATAGGGTTCAAAATGTTAACACATACCATTTAGATTAGTAAAACTATTTTGTAATAACCAGGGACTTCCTGTAGGCTAGTGGTAGGAAATAAAGGCTTGTCGCACTATGGTTGTGGGTTTGATTCCTGCAGCTTTGTCCGACGCGACGGCTTATGCCCCACCCTGCAGGTTGTCCTTTTCCTAAAACTATAGTATCATAATATTCCAAAAATAATCTTCATAAATTTTTTTTAACCTTAAACAATACTATCCAAAGATCAAATTAATCCAATCCAACCTTTATAGTTATCCAAAATACCTCTGTCCAGACTTTATCTAAAAGGTCTCTTAATTCCAAAGTCAATTGTAACATCAGATTCCCCAAACAAAGTAATGTTTCTCTTATTGTCACATACTAAAAATATAATTACCTTCATCATATTAAAACCTTACTGAAATCAACAAGTACTGCAGTACAATCCATATATATATCACATTATTCTTATAACTAGAATATAATCCTTGAGTCGAAAAGCACCAATACATTAATTATTCTGCTTCAACTGTAGTCAGAGCATAAGATTGGCCTTAATCCCTTGGCCTTTTCTGAGGTAAGTTTCCTTGACGCTTAGGACATTCATTTTCATAGTGCCCTGTTTCCCTACAATTGTAGCATTCAACTTTGACAGCCTCTTTCTTTCCCTTGCAATCACGAGCCTGGTGACCCTTTTCTCCACATTTATAACAAACTCCCATTCCTTTTAGGCAAGTACCAGGGTGATTCTTCCCACAATTATCACATAATGGAAAATCCTTCTTTCCCTTTTTCCCTTTATCTGTCTCTTGTTCCACCGTTCTCTTCTTCTCTTGCTTTACTTTGTTGTCATAAGACTTAGAGAATTCCTTTTCTGTCTTGATAGCACACGAGACAATATCTTCGTATGATGAGAAGGATTGTGATACTAAAGCTCGATGGAGAAGTGGTTTTAACCCATCAAAGAAACGATCAATCTTACTCCTTGGGTTACGTATATAATCGGCAGCATGCCTCGCTAACCTTGTAAAGTTAGCCTCATACTTTGCGACATTCTCATCCTCCTTCTACCTCAAACTCAGAAATTGCCTTTCCATATCTGCTCGATGGTCACGAGGAAAATATTTCTCTAAGAAAAGCTCTTTGAACTCCCTCCATTCCATATTCGATACGTCATCATCTTCCTTTGTGTTTTGAATCAGCGACCACCACTGATCAGCATCTCCAGTGAGGCGGTAAACTGCCATGACAACCTTCTCCCTTTCGCTACTCCCCAAGTCATGGAATATTTTCTCTAAGGAATTTATCCATTGCTCAGCTACAGTAGGATTTGTACTCCCATTGAAGGTTGGTGGTTGTTGCCTCATGAAACGGTCTAGCATTGATCCTCCACGTTGCGGATCAGGGTGCTCCATACGAGTAAGGTTATTATTCATAACCTGCGTGAGTTGTCCCAGTACGGTGAGAAGCTGATCAGCACCAGTTGTATCTCCAGATCCACAATAATTATCTTGAGCAGGAGGGCAATCCCTACACGGAGTTCGTGCATTGATACGGTTTCCATTCCTTCCACTAGGCGCCATTTCTAAACAATGGCATAAACTGGATTAGTTTATGAATCAAAATACATAATTCCATACTTGTTAAACACTTTACATAAATTGAACTATTTATGGATATAATCCATAATCGTAAAAAGAAATGTTTTCTTTGAGGAAGTATGTACTCATAACCCTTAATAGTGGTTTGTAAATAAAATGAGAATTATCCTAAGCATATCCCCCGGGAGTGTCGTAACCAAGAGTGCAGCAAGGCCCGTTGTCGTGCACCAGTTCCCGTTCGAGTCTAGCTCAAAGCGGTGTTTTCGGGTTTTACCCCTAGGTACATCTGTGCCAGAGCCGCCTCTACCTGCTCGTATCCAGATAGGGATGTATTTCTCGGAAAACTCATAACATCTCTACAATACCATAATTCTAGGAAGTTCTTCTATACTAATCCTCAAAGTCTATCTTAGGTCTACGTGCTCTAATCAGAGTTTATCTAAATCTAGCTTCCAAGGTTAGTACTAAACTGCCTCTAATACCAACTATAACGCCCCGACCCCAGCTACCCAGAGTCGGTGCATTACTTCGTAACATTGGCATGATCACAAAAGATCAAGTCTCGAAAGACCGATTAGTTTAGTAGCCTTGGAAACACTAGATACATTCATAAATGTTACATTACATCACAAAGTGAAAAACTATAATAACATAGTCTTCATAGTCCACAATCATATCCCTTTCTGACTACCTCTGTAGGTCATTCATAAAATACTTCTTCACATCCTGGAAAATATTAAAACATTGAAAGGGGTGAGCTTAGATGCTCAGTAAGGATAACAATATTGCGGAAGCTTTCATAAATAAACATGAAAATTTAAGGCAATGTATAACTAAAACAAAAGCCTTTTAAACATGAACATCAACATAATATGGAAAAAGTAAAATGAGATAATGACATTCACTTCTTCACATGGATATTCTACTGGTTGAATAATCACATGAAATATCAATAACCACTTTCATAACGAGGGAATGTATAATGCCGGACATTCTGAAGCATTTTGCCAAGGCCTCGGCCAGGACGTCTAAAATGATTAAGGCCTCGGCCAAAACCATAAATCAAATTGGGAAAGGGCCTCGGCCAATTCCACGTCTAGTTGTCTCATGAGACCTACCGATGCATCGAGGAGCTATAGCGGGCTCCACCCATCACTTATTAAGTCCAATACATTCCTCATATTAATAGGTTTAAACATATCATAAACCATAACATAATTGTATCACATAAAACATGCATAAAGGAAACATAACATTTCCACATTTCAATCACAAGATATCAATACAACACATTGATATAATAAAAATCCTTTCAAAACCATTTTCAATACCAAAATAAAAGAAAGTTAAAACATTGTATTTATTTTTCATTAAAAAAATGATGGCTTGTAGAGGAAGCCGAAACTCAAATAATGGTCACGGCGGCAGAGAAGTCGTTGTCGCCACATAAGTACGAAAAGAAAAACATTCCCTTTTGTCGTTTAGCAAAATGTTTCGTATAAAAAGATTCCTTTTGAATAAACGTAAAAGTCAAAGGGGTTTATACACCGTATAAAATAAAGTTGTGTATAAAACGAAATATGCCTCAATGAAAGGAGATTGAGAAGAAGTCCATACAAAGATCATTTTTAAAATAAAATAGATCTATTATGTGTATTCACTATAATTACACATAAAGAAAGTACAAATACAATATAGTACATAATAATATCATGACATAATTTGAAAGTAGGAGATTAACCCAAAGAATGAAAATTGGGTTAAGAAATTCCCTTACCTCGTGTCCGACTTGACTCAACCATTCTTTAACCTCCTGAATAATAAACTAGAGTTAATATATAACTTATTAAGAACCATTTTTAATTTCATTATCCTTTTTATATCACTTATTACAATGTTATGAACATTATGTAATTATTTAAGTTAATAACGGTCGTTTTGTCGATCTTTGGTAACTTGAGTCAACAATAAACTTCTTATAATTACAAGTTGTTCATGTGGTAGAATATCCATTATATCCAGAATTATATTCATGATTTATATGTCATATATATCTTATATATCCAGTATATACATTCATTTATAATATTACGTAACATTTAGAGGTAAGAAATGAAATGCACCGTTCATGGAGACGGTAAGCCGTACGTACGCATGAACGCTACTTTCATTTCAATTTCATATTTAATGGAACTAAATCATAATGATATAAATGTATAATATAATTCCATTATAATATAGTGTATAATACCATTTTCTTCATCCTTTATACATCCCACATATGGCATTAACGATTCAAATCACTTGGAGGGGGCGGTAGTCCGCACTTCCTAAAATGAAATTATCGCGTTTTACCCATAATGGAAATCATAAATTATGACATAAATGAGAAATAAAGAAGCATATGTAAAACATAAACATATTATATATCATATATAAAAATAGTGACATTTTAATGGCCACCTTTGAAGGTGTTATATGAGTGTTGAACAATCATCGTTTCGTGAGGCAGAAATTCGCCATCCACAGAAACCGTATGTTCTTTAACCATTAGATGTAGGTGTGTGTAAGTGTAGATAGAATAATTCTTATAACAACATCCTAGTATATTGAGGATACTGGTGTTGTTACAAAAGAAATTAATAAAAAGAGTTTAGGGGGTTGGAGAAGAAAAATAAAACAAAACAACATTAGAAAAGACATTACCTCAAAATCGGGTAACTCTTTTTGATTTGAGCCAAAGGCTTCCTTGGGAAGAGTTCTTCCCACAGTAATGCTTCTAGGAGTAATAGGGGGAAGTTGGTAGAGTATTTGGGCAGAGGTTGGCCGAGCCAAATGGCTTGAAAGTGTAAATGAGGTGGGAGAGGTGGGGGCCTTTTATAAGTGGAGAGGAGTGGCACTTTTGGAAAGATTGAAATGTTACATTATTTCACAATGATTTTCGGATTCTAAAGGTCCCACACTTATATAATTCTAGGATAAGGTGATAAGGTTTCTAAATATCCTCATCCAATAGGCTTTGGACAAGTGTAAGCCTTGGATTTTGCATTATCTTCTCATTTTATTTAAATCGTTAAATAATGAGGTCATCACTGCATCATAATGATGTCATAAATAATTTAATTTATTTAATGTCTAAAAATTATAAAAAAAATACTATGATGTAGGAAATCTTTTTATCTTTCTAATGAATATTTATAATCAAAATTTTGACTTGTGTAACCCCACTTAAAAATTGTTTTAGTAAAACATTTTATGTTTGTGTCATTTTTTACTTTAACATTAAATAAAAGGTGTTTATGTCATTTTCTAACTAAAGTGGCTCCATGGGGTCCCCAAGTTGACCCATGGGTTTTCTTGGTCGGCCATGACTCATCCAATAGGAGTAGGACAAGTGTCAAGCTCATATCATATTATTAAAACATTGTTTTTACCTTAAACTTCCCTAATTACCTCTAATCGCGATTAAGAACTTAAAAGTTACTATTGACCAAAAAATTATTTTAATCTCATTGAACCACATTTTACTTATTAATTACAACCATGTATGTCGGATTTTTGAAAATCAAATCACAGAAGTGGTAATATTTCATTTAAACGAAAAATCAGTTATTTAACTACCACTTAGTGGTTTCACTATTCATCAAAAATTGAAGTTTTTCAGAATAAGGCCAAAATTTCACCCTAAGGTATAATTGATATTCCGAATTCAAAAATGATGTCTATTTTACAAAATTCCAAACATATAAGTTGAATTAATTAATTTTATAATTAATTCCCACTGTTACAACAAATAGCGTGTTTTTAAGAAACAATTTATATCAAAAGATTGGCAATTGTTTATGTCCAATTTCAATGTTAAATTAATTCTAATGACCACCATTGGATAAAATGGTAAAAATATATTCTAATTATACTTTAAACCCACTCAATATTATAACTTATCACTATAAATTATTTTGATTAAAAAAGTTGTTTTGAGTATTTTTCACTATTCATAAAAATTGGAAGTTCTCAGAAAATTACAAAAACTTCAACTTTGGATAATTTTGATATTACGAATACAAAAATGAAGTCCATTTTGAAATATAAAATTTCTATAAATTTAAAAAGTGGTTATTACTATTCATAACGGCTACTTTGATTAGTTGCAGTGTGTTAGAACTCGATGTTGCGTACAATGCAAGCTATTACATTATTGAATGAGAAGCGTATCATGGAAGCTCGGGGTGTTACAAGTATGATATACTCTGTGATACCAAACGTTGGATCGAAATAAGAATGAGATTCTAAGATACAAGGGGGGGGGGTGAAATGTAACTTTTAAAAATACTTAATGGAACATTTAGAATGGTTATGTTTAACAATGTTAAACAAGATAATTCACAAGACCTCTATGAGTACAAAAGACTTGCTAGATTTCAGTATGGTGATTCTGAAAATGGAACTTAACAAAAGTTATAAGGATTAAGATTCTACATTAAAGCGTATATAATCTAGCTATATCAGAGTACAAGTAAGGAAATATAAGAAAGTTATAATTTCCTTAGCAATACAAAATTCAGTGGAAAAACAAGTAGTAAAACTAAAAGTA
This sequence comes from Viscum album, assembly GCA_963277665.1. NCBI lineage: Eukaryota > Viridiplantae > Streptophyta > Magnoliopsida > Santalales > Viscaceae > Viscum > Viscum album. The sequence continues at coordinate 1,342,779,944 of OY728148.1, read as the reverse complement.
ACAAACAATAACTCTTTTAACCCAAAGAGAAGGGTATCTAACAGCCTTGGATAAAGATCCCTTGATTTTTTCTTTCAAGAAAGTCTGTCTCATCCACACCAGGGTAAGCCCTTGATATGAAGATCAGAGTCAGTCTTGCTATCCCCGAAAGACCTCAACTATCAGGTAGTCATCACCTCTGTCTTCTTCAACAAAGAATCCCTCAACTTCAAGGTGTTGGAGCCTATGCATTTCTATCCCCGCAAGACCTCAATTGTAATCAGAAACATTCAGAGTTGCATGAAGCAAGTCTGCACAAGGAAAAGTTTGAACAAGATGTTCAGACATTCTGCACAAAACTTTGAGAGTTGATAAGAGCCTCTCTCTCTAGAAATCACTTCAGAAACTTCTGATCACTAAAATTCCAAAAGTTATGAGCACGTTCAAATGATATCCTATTTATAGGCGATGCTCCAACGGTCGGCTCCCTACTCCAACGGTCATATTTATCCTTGAATTTCGGAGGGAAATGTGGACGTGTCACTCAACCAATACTTAGTAAATAACTGAAAGCATTACATAGTTTTGTAATGAAACAAGTGTAAGCATAAGCAAAACTGAATTTCAGAATGTAAGAAAATAATAGTTCTGAGTCTAACCAAAAATGGAATTTGGAGTCTATAATAAATAGATATTCGGATTCTATTTTTTAGGAATACAGAACCTGAGTTCTGTAGAAATCCGGAGCCTGAATTTGTAAGAAATTCAGAGTCTGGTTTCACTAGAATTCGGAATTTGAACTTATAGAGTTTAGAGTCGAACTTATAGAAGTTCGGAGTCAAACTAGTAAAAGTTCGGAGTCGACTCATAGAAGTTCGGAGTCAAACTAGCAAGAGTTCAGATTCAAACTCATAGAAGTTTAGAGTTGAACTCATAGAAGTTCGAAGTTGATAATTTGGAGTGTAAATTTATGAGAGTTTGTATCCAAAATTTGGAGTGGAACCTTATGAGAGTTCGTATCCAGAATTCAGAATGAAACTTCATTAGAGTTCATATCCAGAATTCAGAGTACAACTTCATTAGAGTTCTTATTCAGAATTCTGAATGGAACTTCATTAGAGTTCTTACCCAAAATTAGGATCCTAAAATATAATGATTCATATCTATGTATTATATGATTCCGAGGTTTTAGGTATGAATCCGTTTTTTATACTTAATAAAAATATTGATATGTATTAGGAAATCTAGGTAAGGGTAAATTTCATTAAGGAAGGAAATTTTCATTAGAGAAGTAAAATATAGATTTTCTTAAGTATAAGGTGTTTGGGATTTTCAAAACAAGAAGCAATGGAAAATTCATAAGGAAAACCTTATTGACTCAAAAATATCCCCTTTTTGGAAAGTACAAACAACCCTTTGAAAAAGAATATAAGGACTTTGAAAAATTTATTTAGACTATGAAATTAAAACTTATCTCCCTTTGTTCATAGATGATAGTGAATAAAACTAAGTCCCCCTTAGGCTTTGGAACTCTAAGGATTGTATTCTGAATTTCTAGAATGGGGTTTTCATTATCATAGGAATGGAAAACGTGCCTCATCAGATTTGTGCTCTCAAATTTCCATTCGTGATATTATGAACTGTAATAATAATGTGCCATATCAGATTGATCTTTCTTATATTTACCAAGAAATATAAGATGTATATATCACTCTTATTTAGGTAATCCTTATCTCCTCACCTCGGAACAAAAAAAATCTTGAACCCATAACTCGAGAATCCGGTTTTTGGTAGAAAGATGAGAAATATTTGTTGTTTTATCATCTTTAATCCCAAGGCATTTCATTGGCTTCACTTTTCTAAAACTTCCTTGCACATTTGGAAACTTATGTGAAAAAAATTATACTTCACCATCATATGATAAGCCTACCATGTTTGCAGCCTTGGCCTAAGAAATCTTGTAGGTCTTCCCATAAGACATGAAAGAAAATTTGTTTCTGCCATATTCTTCATAGAAGGAAATAGACTCATAAAATTCTACAAGCATATCTGTATATACAACATCCTGACCCCTGGTTTTGATACATGGAAATCTTCCCAACCATTGAGTTTGATATTCTTGGATATTAAAGAATCATACTCACTGAAAAAATATGGATGGACTAACCTCTCCCTGTAGACTAACCATTTTGAGATTGGCTTCATCGATGACATATCTTGGGAAGTAGCTTCTATAGAAATTCAAAATGGAGGAGCACAGAAAGATTTGGAATGGGATTTAAGAACAGAGGCAGAGTTTCAGCACGCAAGAGTTTGAAAATGATGTGGGACACAAAAGCAGTTCCCTTTATATAGGCGATGGAGCTGACCTTTCAGCTTCCAAAAGCAATCTAGCGGTTGAGAATTTCTCTGATCTGATCTGACAGTTGAAATCATACCCGCAAGGAAATCTTGAATTCGATCTTTTGAGGTTTTAACAAAAACATTCAGATTTAAGAAGAAACTAACCTGAGAAATTTTATAAGAATGAGAAACTACCACAACTAAGAATGACTACGAAGACTTGAGTAAGGAAGTCATACCTTTCAGATTGGCTAGGAAGTTTATTCATAATAGGTGACATTCTTCTTGAGGAAAATTTGACTATGATAAAATCATTATGAAAAACTCACTACGAAATAAAATGAGTACAAAAATTCCAATTATGAAAATTATCATTACAAAAATTATCATTATAAAAATTTTGAGTATGAAGACTTCATTATGAAAATTTTCAGTACGAAAACTTCCTTACAAAAATTTCCAATACAAAAACTTTATTAAGATAAATTCTCAGTACGAAAACCTCATTACGAAAAATCTCAGTACGAAAACTTCATTACGAAAATTCCTAGTAAGAAAACTTCATTACAAATATTCTCAGTATGAAAACATCATTACGAAAATTCTCAGTACGAAAATGTCATTACGAAAATTCTCAGTATTAAAACATCATTACAAAAAGTCTCAGTACGAAAACTTCATTACAAAAATTTCCAGTACAAAAACTTCATTACGAAAATTTCCATTTCGAAAATTTCATTATGAAATTTTTTTAAAAAAAGTATTACAAGAAACATGAAAAACACCAATACCAAACTTTTTTGAAAAAATAACTTCATAACAGATGTACTCCCCCTATGAAAAAAAGTTTATTACTATAAGGAGAATGCTTCAACAAGAAGTTAATGAAGGAATATTACCTCATGGTTATCATTCCTAACTTCTATTTAATGTATTCAAATCTATCAGAGGGTAAAGATTTTGTGAAAATATTAGCAAGTTGATCTTGTGTTATGATAAACTAAGGAATGATATCTCTTTTCGTCATGATAATATTTTCGAAATAGATTTTGTTACAAGTCATGTGCCGGGAACATCCACTATCCATGTACCAAGTATTGCTGTTGGTACTTTCTCTATTTTCCTAAAAAAAAGAAACAAGTAAGGTTTTTGGAATCTAGACTTGGTTGGATCCCTAATTGTTAGATAAAAAAATTTTGGGTATCCACATTTGTTTAGAAAAATATGCTTTATGATACCCAATATATTGAACTCTATTCAAGGAACACTTTTTCTTCCAATGCGCACCACTTTGACACTTAGTGCAAAACGGGGCTATAGAAGGAATAAAAAGTTGTTTTTGAAAACCGGTTTTTGGTGAGTATAACCTACTCCAATAGTGTCTTTTTGAGGTTTAATTTGAGAATACATATTGTCAAAATTTTCCTTCCTAGAGGTAAATTTTTTCAAGAAGCTTCTTAAGAGAAAATATTTCAGATTTTAGTCTAATGACTAAATTCTTATCCTCATGAATCATTTCCTTCGAGTTATATTTTTCCTCAAAAAAATTCATTGTTAAAATATAATTCTTAATATCTTTATATAGTTCTTCATTATCATAGTTTACTTTCTCAAGTTCTATAGAAATATTTTCTAAAAGCTATTCTTTATCTCTATGATTTGTAGTAAGATATGAAATCTCTTTTGTAAGAAATTCTTCCTTAGTATTTTCCTTGTCTAATTTTATAGAAATTTTACAATTTTTTGCTTCATGTAACTTGGAAAATCTAGATACTTCTTCATATGAAGGTTCTTCATTTTATGAAGATGAAGTATCTTCATTAGAAGTACTATTTTCGGAATAATAATTCTTATCAAGAGATAAATTTGTTAAAGCCTTGGCAGAGCATACCTTGGCCATAAGACATGTATGTGGGGAAGAAGTAGTAGCAATGAATCCTATATTCTTCTGAGATGATGAATCATATTCAGAATATTCACTTCCCGAAGAGTCTCCATAGTTATCACTCCAAGTAGTATTAGCTTTCAGACTTTTCTTAGCTTTAGCTTTGTAAAACTTCTTCTTGTTTCTTTCAGAATGCCAATCTTTTCATTCTTTCTTTTTAAGTAAGGGACAATACAGTCTTATGTGTCCACTTCTCTTGCATTCATAGCATGTTACCTCTGAATCTTTCTTATCTTTCTTTTCATTATTCTTATACTTGGATTGGAAATTTCATTGACCAACTTTCTTTTTCATTCTTCGAGAAAGATTAGCTAACTCATTTTCTGAGACTTCACTCTCACTAGATTTGGATTGGATAGTAACCTTCATAGACTTAGATCTAGATAATATCCCAGGAGTCATAGCTTTCATGTGAGTTGAATTTGTAGTAAAAGCAATGCTACCGTTCTTATTCTTCTTCTTTATATTGTCAGCATCTCTGTTCATTCTCGTCTCATGTTGAAGAAGAGTTCCAAATAGTTCATCAAGAGATATTTGAGTGACCTTTATATTCTCATCGATAGCAGTCCTCTTTGATTCCCACTCATTTGGCATTATATCTATAATCTTATCCACAATAGCTCCATCATCTAGACCTTTTTCTCCCATTGACTGTAAGATATATACGATGGTCATAAATCTCTGTTGTACCTTACAAATTGGTTCTCCATAAGGAAACTTGAAACCATGATACTCAGCTCTCAACATAGCTCTTCTTGTTTCAATCACTTTAGATGTACCAAAATGAGTAACTTCAAGTTTATTCCATATACAGTTAGCTGTTTCACAAGATGAAATTTGGCTTTATATGTTTCTAGTCATTAAACAATGTAGAGTATTGCATACCGTATAGTTGAGTTGGTAATCATGCTTTTCTTGATTAGTAAAAGCACTTACTTCCTTGTCGGGAATCTTGTATCCTCCAGTAAGCATGAAAAAGTTATCTACCCCGGTATTGATAATGAAAGTCTTCATAAGATCTCTCCAGTATTCATAATCATTACCATCAAAAATAGGTGGTCTAGTAGGATTTAGATTTTCGATAGAAGCAACATTTAAACCTGTCATACTTAAGAAAATATTTGGCACACAAACTTGTTAGATGTATAAGTTTGTTAACAAGAGAAAAATATTCTAAGAAAGAAAAAATAGTAACACTAAGAAAAATAGAATACGAACTATGAGTCTGAAAAAATAGCTTCTGAAAAATATGAATCTAGAAATATGTATACGGAAAATAAAATCTGATAATTCTCTTCTGAATATAATCATGAGATTAATTCAGATTGAACCAAACCCTCTGATACCAATTGTTTGTATGGTATGACTCTAAGTATTATATACTCTGTGATACCAAACGTAGGATTGAAATAAGAATGAGATTCTTAGATACAAGAGGGGGGGGGGGGGGTGAATTGTACCTTTTAAAAATCCTTAAGGGAATTTTTAGAATGGTTATGTTTAACAAAGTTAAACAAGATAATTCACAATACCTTTATGAGTAAAAAAGACTTTCCAAATTTTGGAATAGTGATTTTGAAAAAGGAACTTAACAAAAGTTACAAGGATTAAGATTCTACCTTAAAGCGTATAGAATCTAACTATATTAGAGTACAAGTAAGGAAATATAAGAAAGTTATACTTTCCTTAAAAATACAAAATGTAGTGGAAAAACATGTAGTAAAACTACAAGTAACAAACAATAACTCATTTAACCCAATGAGAAGGGTATCCAACAACCTTGGATAAAGGTCCCTTGATTTATACTTTCAAGAAAGTGTGTCTTAACCACACAAGGGTAAGCCCTCGATACAAAGATCAGAGTCTGTATTGCTATCCCCACAAGCCCTCAACTATCAGGTAGTCGGCACCTCTGTCTTCCTCAACACGGAAGCCCTCAACTTCAAGGTGTTGGAACATCTGTTTTCCTATCCCCGGAAGCCCTTGATTGTACTCAGCAATAATCGGAGTCGCACAAAGCAGGTCTGCACAAGTAAAAGTTTGAACAAGTTGTTCAAACTTTCTGCACAATGCTTTGAGAGTTTATAAGAGACTCTCTCTAGAAATCACTTTAGGAAGATTTGATCACTAAAATTCCAAAAGTTATGAGCACCTTCAAATGAGCTCTTATTTATAGGTGGATCTCCAACAGTTGGATCCCTCGTCTAACGGTCATATTTCTCCTTGAATTTCGAAGGGACTTGCACACGTGTCACTCAACCAACGGTTAGTCAATAACTGAAAGCACAACATCATTTTGTAATGAAACAAGTGTACGCATAAGAAAAACTAAAGTTTGGAATGTAAGCACATAATAGTTCGGGGTCTAACCAAAAATGAAATTTGGAGTCTATAATAAAGAGATATTCGGATTCTGTTTTATAGGAATTCAGAACCTGAATTCTGTACAAATCCGTAGTCTGAATTTCTAAGAAATTCGGAGTCTGGTTTCACTAGAATTAAGAATCCGAACTAACAGAGTTCGTAGTCGAACTTATAGAAGTTCATAGTTGAACTAGTATAAGTTCGAAGTCTAACTCATAGAAGTTCAGAGTTGAACTAGTAAAGGTTCGGAGTTGAACTAGTAAAAGTTCGAAGTCGAACTCATAGAAGTTTGGAGTCGAACTCATAGAAGTTCGGAGTTGAACTAGAAAGAGTTTGGAGTCAATCTCATAGAAGTTTGGAATCGAATTCATAGAATATCGAAGTCGATAATTCATAGTGGAACCTTATGAGAGTTCGTATCCAGAATTCGGAGTGGAACCTTATGAGAGTTCATATTCCGAATTCAGAATGAAACTTCATTAGAGTTCGTATCCAGAATTCGGAGTGGAACTTCATTAGTTCATATCTAGAATTTGTAATGGAACTTAATTAGAGTTCTTATCCAGAATTCGGATCTAAAATAGAATTCATCATATCTATGTATTATATGATTCTGAGGTTTTAGGTATGAATCCATTTTTTTATACTTAAGAAAAATATTGATATGTATAAGGAAATCTAGGTAAGGGTCAATTTCCTTAAGGAAGGAAATTTTCCCTAGAGAAGTAAAATATATATTTTCTTAAGTATAAGGTGTTTGTGATTTTCAAAACAAGAAGGAATGGAAAAGTTATAAGGAAAACCTTATTGAATCAACATAAACAATTATATTTCCTTGTTTTATTTAAAGTCAAGTCTACTTGGATTGTTGTTTAGATAATTAATATAGAATAGCTAGGTGAGACCCTTCCGAGCATATTTTAGAATGTATATTTTTTTTATTTTTGAAAGACACTTTTAAAAGGTAAGTGTAAACCAAAAACACAACCAACCAGTTAAAAGTCCAACCACGTAAACCCCATAACCCATCCATTATAAAAGTTCCACCCACTCTGAAGTGAAAAATTCAAATGACTCAAATGGTCATGTATTACCAAAATTCAAAATTTTGAAGATATCTCGAACAACAATCCCACTTGTATAATTCATACACCACAAGTCGCGTCATAGTCAACAATTGTCTTAATCATCACCAGCACTAAACCAAACCTCTCCATCATTGATCGATCATCATAAACGTCAATCTTCCAAATAATCCCACTCCAACTCACTTCTCAAGGAACCTTGGAGACCACCAAACAGATCTACCTCAGAGAGAACGATGGAAGCATGGATCCAGAGTAGAGGAATATGATATTTTGTAGGATGAAGCATCCAAAAGACCATGACCAACTGAGAGACCATGAACTAAAGAACGTGATAACGAAGAACCCATCTAGATCTCATACTGTCAATGATAACCTTCATTGAAACAATCTTTTTCACATCACAATCTATCCTAATCCAACAGCACAATGCCAATAATCCAAAAAATGAACCAACAATATATGTTCGAAAACCCCCAACAGAATAACACTGAGGGTGAGTAAGAAAGAAAGATAATGAAACCTCCTAGGAATAAACTTTGAGAATACCTTAAAAATAAAACTCATGCAAGGGGACAACCCTAGAAAGTGATCGGGTGTTGAAACCCTGAAAAAATTAGACCAGATATGCTGATATGACCCTTAATCCCCAAACTTCTATCCCAAAACCTCATTGTTCCCTCCACTCCAAATCTGACTGAGATAGGACCGATGGATCCCAAGCCCATTCTGAAGTAAGGTACTCGAGTAAGGACTTTATTGATCTAGTAGAGGATAAATAGGAAGAGGAGACCAAGTAAGGCCGTGAGGTTTTCTATCAACTGAGTTGGGTAACTATTTGTGAGATGGTGGGAGTTTACTAACACTATCACATGGAGTTGATAGATTTTCCTATTTTGGATTTTTTAGTGATAATTATACAATTTTATTGTTTCTACTCTTGAGTTGTTTTGTTTTTACCATTTTTATTTATATAATATATTTATCTTTTCTTCAGTTTCATTTTTTTATATAGGCTCCATGATTTATCTTTAGGTTGGGAAAAACATTCCCTTTTATTGTTGGTTGATTATTAGTTACTAGTTTCCATCCCATGGGGATCATGAACACCCTTCAAGTATGTGAAAGTATAGTAATGGAATTAGTTTGAGGGGGTATTATGATTAGTTTGTTACTATTTGGTATTAGAGGTGGTTTGTCATCAATAGTCCCTGCATTTGAATGTTTGGTAGATAAGAGATTGGACTATTGGTACTTGAGAGGCATATTGTTGGGAGTTCCTCATCAACTTTTACATGAAGAGACTCAAGTTACCATGGGATGTTGGGATGTGTGTCTCATTTTTCATGTTCTTTATGTAAACCACAGTTTTTTCTTATGGGTTTTGTAGTTTGAACTAAGATTACTTTATTTCCTGATCATGTATTCTATTTTTATGTGCATGAATATGCCTCTGAAACATGATCTGTGAGTTATTTAGGAGGGTTCAAATGATGTTTTTTAAGGGAATCCTCCTATGGATCTGAACATTTTTTAGTCTATTTTTCACGTAGTTTGTGTTTTTGAATAGAATGTGACAAAAGTTCAAAACATAGTTGTTGCGGTACAACCAAGAGCATTAGGGGAAAGAGATTGATAATAATATTTATTATATGAGAAGAGACCTTATTTTAAAGATATTAATGTAAAATAGGAGGTGGAGGATTGTATTAATAATATTTATTTAGTCTTTGAATTCCTGGATAATCTTGAGAGTATCCAGGTGATGTGTATAACATTCACACTTGAAGGTCCCAACCAGACTTGGTGGGGTTCTATCGTAAATGAAGATATGCACATGGAATAGGACATGAAGGGTTTCAATAATCTCTCATTAAAATAGTTTTTTCTAGTTTCACTAATGATATAGTATTATTTTGAGATCATCTCATTAAAATAGAGAGATCATTCAATGTTGGCATACACCAATCAGTTTGTTGAGCAGGTTCATTTTTCACCCGAGGTTGTGAAGAATCACCAACTTTATGATCAAAATTACTTGTAGGATTTTCAAATAGAAATCATCTTATAGGTATTTATGATAACTATTGAATCCTATTTTGAGATATTTTATAGAGCTATGGGGGAAGAACGTAATACTGAAGGCAAGGTTGGACATTTTACCCCTTCTCTTCCACCTAGTTGCAGCATTAGTGGTGCACTAAGAAAAAATAGGAAGTGAAAGGATAATCATAGACGTGGTGGAGGTGGTTCTCTATTGTAATAATCTTTAGAACCTTCAGTTATAGCTATTAGTGTGCCTATAAATTTATATTAGTGTGGAAAGTCCAGGAACATCAAGTGTTCATGTCCACCACCTTCAAATATGTGTAACCGTTATGGATTTTATGGTTATCTCCAACATTTCTTTTAGGAAATGTATACTCTTATATATTTTTAGGGATAAGTGGATCCAAAGGGTACTATAATGTAGTGAGATAATTCAAAGATAATAGGTTTTTATCCGTAGGCCTCAGGAGTAAAGAAACTTCCTTGAGTATAGGAGTTTCTAGGAGAGGTAGATATTGGTCCAACATCAGTTACATGTACCATCATTATTGCATCATTAGAAGCATTTTATTTACTTCATACTGGTTATTACCACACAATTATATATTACCAATTGTTTCTAATATTATTAATTTTACAATAGATATCATGTCTTTTTTTATACAGTTAGTGACACCTCTTCGGAAGAGGAGAGAGAAGGGGTTTCATTGTTCATCGTGTTTTCTATCGATAGCTAATGTACAGTTAGTATGCGATTTTCTTGTTATTGGTTTATATCTGTTTGATGTCATCATCGAGGTGGATTAACTAGCTTGTTTCTCATTGATCAAAGGTTGATTTTTTATCTTCCAAATTTCATGTTTCATATGGTTTATGGGTGATCACTAGTGTTTCAGGGAGAGCTGGATCAGAGGTCTGGTTGGGTTGGAAATTATTTACCATAGCTCAGGAGTTTTTTTTCTGGTATAGAAATTGTACCTGATGATGTTTCATTTCCTTTTATCTTACAATTATTGTTCGAGGTTGTCTATATGTTTTCCATGAGTATTTATATAGACTTCATCCAGATAGAGAGGTAGAGTTTACAATTTAGCTGGATCCAGTTACACAACCGATTTCAATAACTTCTTATCATATGGTAGAATAAGAGATGAAATAGCTCAAGGATCAGTTGGATAACCATATGTAAAAGATATTTTTTCCCTAGTGTTTCACCAAGGGTAGCCCCAATTCCCTTTATCAGAAGGAAGATGATTCACTTTGATTATGTGTCGATTATCTGATGTTGAACTGATTAACGGTTAACAACAAGTTTCATTTTCCACATGTTGATGATTTTTTTGATTATTTAAAGGGGAAAAGTGGTTTTCTAAGATTGATCTTCAGTTGTGTTGTCATCATATCAATGTTTGTGATTGGGATATAATGAAGATGGATTATAGGATCAGGTATAGAAATTATGAATATCATTTGATTCTATTTGGTTTCACTAACACTCCTTTAGTTTATGTAGATTTGATGAATCATATATTCCATCATTATCTTGAAACATTTTTCATACATTTTGTAGATGATATTTTGGTTTATTGAAGATTTGATTAGGATCATGTCAACCATATTAGTTTTCTTTTGAAAATTTTTAGAAGACACCATTTATAAGGAAATATTTCAAAATGAAACTTATGAATTCAAGAAGACAATTTCTTAGGGAATGTGATTTTTGAACATGGATTATCTGTGGATCTTGAGAAGGTAGAGGTTGTATTTTCTTAGTAAGAGACACAAAATTCCTTTATGATTTAGAGATTACTAGGTCTTTCTAGATAATAGAGATAATTTATCAATGATTTATTTATGTTTACATCACCATTGACCACTCTTACAAAGAAAGGGGTGAAATTAATATGGGATGAAAAATGCCATGCTTTTTTTTGAAAATATGGAAATAATTATGAAATCAACTTCTATTCAAATCTTACCTAATCTTGGTAAGGGGTATATAAATTTCTATGATTATTCTATTACTAGTTTTTGTTGCGTTATCTTTAAGAATGACATTGTGGTAGCTTAAAACTCTCTTCAGCATCAACCTCATGTGAAGAACAACCCCAATTTTAGTTTACAACATTAAAAAGTTATGGATGCACTTATTTATTTGAGGCATTATCATTTTGAGGAAAATTTTGGAGTCTTTTATAACTATAGGAGTTTGAGATATATCTTTTCTTAGATATAATTTAATCTTAGATAGAGGAAGTTGGTGGAATATGTTTAGATGTTTGAATTGAAATTTACAAAACCTAGAGGAAGGGGAATGTCATTACATATTCTCTTAATAGGAATGTTCCATATCAAGATATTTTGATGTCGAAGGAATTGTGAAAAATTATTGGGATTTTTGATATGCTGCTTTTAGATACTCAGAAGGATGTTTTAAGTAAGGTTCTAACCAATTTTCAGTTATCATTATCTGTCTTAGATTTTATTCTATAGAGTCAGCAGTATGATATAGTGTTCAGAGGAATTGAAGAAACCATATATGTTGGGGATAACTTTTCTAGTTATTCTCCCTATTTAATTGGTATTCACAGTTTTGGTGATTAATTTGTCTTCCCAACATCTGTGAGTAGCTCAGTTTTATTTCATTTTCATAGTTCATCATGGAATGTTCATATATGAACTATGTTGGTGTGTTATGAAATTTGATGATGATTTAGGTGATTGGGTTTGAAATGTGTAATTTTTTATTATGTTACCCACTATTACAGCTTCTAACTAATAAAGGTATAGTATTTTAAACCTTCTAGTTTGCTTTATCCTCTTCTAGTGATAGTTTTTAAATTGTTTGAGGTATCCATGGAATTTTTTGTTGGATTACCACAAACTCAATGATAAAGAAATTATATCTTTATGGTCATTGATAAGTTGAAAAAGTCAGCTCATTTTATTACGATCAAATACATCATAAAAGTTAATGGTCTTTGTATGTTGTATGTGTTAAAAAATGCGAGGTTACATAGGGTTACTTATATAATTTTTTGAAATAGAGATCTCAGGTTTACTTGGAAGTTTTAGAGGAGACTTCAGAAGGTGATGGGACTTAGTTTAGATTGTGTAAATCTTATCTTACATAGATAGATGACTAAATGGAGCATTCAATTCAGATTTTTGAGGATATAAATCACATATGTGTCCATGATTTTGGTGGATCATTGTTTAAACATTTGTAAATGGTTGAGTTTTATTATAACAATAGTTATCATCCATCAATCCAAAAGGATCCTTTCAAGGTTTCTTATGGTCACCCATGTTGATCACCACTTTTTTGGGTAGAGGTGGGTGATGTCTATCTTGTTGGACCAAGTCTTGTTCAGGTGATGTCTATGAGGATCCAAGATATAAGTTGGTGTATAGTTATAGTATTGAGTTGGAAGAATTATTATACAAATTAACGATGACATCATTATGAGTTTTATGTAGGTGAGTATGCTTTCATGAAAGTGTCTCCTTGATCGGGTCACTGTCTTCTAGGATAATATGGAAAGTTTTCCCCAAGATACGTTGAACCATTTGAATTCATTGACTGGCTTGATAAGGTCACCTATCTATTGGAATTTATAGTTTAATTTTTCGGAATACATGATGTGTTTCATATATTAGAACTCCCAGAATATCATCCCAACACCTCTCATGTTTTGATTTGGGGGGATATTAAGTTAGAGTAATATGTTTCTTTTGTTGAGCATCCAAATGATATAGAAGACTATTAAGTGAAATTATTTCATGATAATCCAATTTAATTTGTTAGAGTGTTATGATGGTACAAATCATATTCTCATGAGACATAGTAGAAAAAGTAATTGAGGAGGGAGTAGTTGAATCACCTCATTACCAAACATCATTTTCGACATGACTTCTAGGGGTTGAAAAGTTTTATGGTGGGGAGTCTGTAACATCCCATTACCTACTTTTAGGTATTTTACATATCATTTCTTATTAACCTATTGAATTCTATTCATATTGGGACATCCAATAATAAATAACATTTTCTAGGAAAATGATCAAAATTTCAAGGATTTGTGATTTTTTGAATTAATGGAGTCTTTTTATAAATGTATCAATGGATTTTTAGGGTTCTAAAAAAGATTAGATAATTTGTGAGTTGGTTTTTGGTTTTTATATTTGAATATAATTTTTTACCATGTGGTGGGAAATTATACAGAACCTAAATTGGTTACCCGGCATGTACTTGGTCTCTAAACATAAGTTGTAAACTTTTTAGATAGCATTAAAGGAGTACATGTCATGTAATAGTTACATGATATGTAATGTTAAATATTTTTTTAATAGAATGATATTGGGTTTTTCGGTGTACTGGATCCCCAAGGATTACACATTGTATAACGGGGTTTCATGCCATGTAAATGTAGGAAGGTCATCTTTGAGGTTGCCCTATCAACTGAATTTTCATTAATTCATCTACATCACTCATTTCTCTTGACATAAAGATCCTCTCCAGTGATTTTGGGAGTCCTCTTTTGATCCAGATTGATTCGTTTGACAATGGATAATTATGGAATTTTCATTTCATTTCTTTGTATAAGATATAGTTTCTACTTATTCACTAACTTTGATTGTTGTTCCACCACTGCATTATGCTATTAGATTTTTTGATATGTAGTGATGATTTATTTTTTTTATATCTATATCCATTGTGTGATATCATTCTGGGGGATGTTCCTTTATTGATTATGGTGCATAAGGTGTACATTATTATGGTTATTGTTTCTTCCTCCTATCCACCAAACCTTCTGTTAAATATAATCAATTTTGATATGTGTTAACAAATTATAGGGGATACTTTTTTTTTGGTAAATCCTTTCTTATGGTGGTCTCTTTTATGGGCATGTGCAACCCGAGTTTTGAGGTAGTTGGTGTTTTCTCTAGTAGAGTTTGGTCAATTTAATTTCTCCTATTTTTATAGATTGTTTTATTAAATTAAATTCCATGATATGATTTATTTTTTTGTATGTGTCGAACTGGGTTTTTTTAATAAAAATGGTTTTCCAGTAGTTTTGATAAATGGAAATAGTTTTTAATGTATTGTGAAATGGTTTTTCAAAATGATTTTCAAATAACTATTGGATTGAAATGTTTTAATGAAATATTCTTTAAAAAAGAACACATGGGAATCCTTTGGTGCTTAGGTGGAAGATATAGTAGAAGGCATAGTCCACCATTGGGGGGTTTTCTCATCTCACTTTTCTATACCCCTTGGCATATTGTTTAGGGACTTGTGAGACCTATTGGTTGGTTTATATTCTAGGGTATTACTATGATCTCTAGTATTGGTTAATATTTATATTTTATGGATAAATACATTATTTTCCATGTTTGGTATGAGTTTCTAAGCTATCATAACCCAGAGTTATCTCTGGAGTGATTTTACACATGCTTCTGCTTTCAGCTTGTACTATTTTTTTGTACTACCATATATTTGATATGATATATGACACATGATATGGTTTTTTTACTAGATATACCTACTATCATATATGGTCATGAAATGATTTAAAACGTATTTACCTTATTTATTTAGAAATTTTAAAAAAAGGAAATTATTCTATTTTTCCATGATTTTGATATAAACACTATTAAACTTTTATTTTTCCCCGTTTTCATTAATGTTGAGCATGATTGGATTATTTTTAGAGACTTTATATAGAACACCTTAGAGAGAACCTACTGATAATGTTTGTTTACACCATTCATACCCCTTTGGTGGTGTGTAGATCTTATTATGTCTTTAGATGCAGGGAAATGCAATGCACCATATTCAGGTGTTGGGGATTCCTATAAACTGAGATGGGTAGTTAGTGATGAGATGGTGTGAGTCTACCTATTCTATAACATGGATTAGAAGGTTTTTCCTATTTTGGTACTCCTTTGTGGTTAAACATGTACTTTGATATTGTTTCTACTCTTTAGTTTATTGATTTCTTCTCTTTGTTTTTAGTTGTGGAATATATTTATCTTTTTCTCTATTGCATATGTTTTATATTTGTGCCATGTTGTTGCTTTAGGTTGGGATAAATTGTTCTTTATTATTTTTGTTTGATGTTCATTTGTTAGTCACCGCCTCATGGGGAGCAGGAACCCCCTTAGGGAATCTGATGGATCGGGTCAGGTAACTGTTTGAGAGGGTATTCATGTCGGTTCACTACACCAAATGGGTAAATCATATACAAAAAATTAACTAAAATATATAAAATATTAGAAACATGACTAAAACTATGTACTTAGTCTTCCTGGAAGTATATTCTAAACCTAACTATCAATCCTCAACCAAACCATCAATGGAATATATCTTTCCCTTACATAGATCCCTTACCATGTAGTCTGTATGCCCACCAATGTGCAAGTGTAGGGTATGAGAAATATACCCAGTAGGCCACCACTAATGGTGTCCCTAAACAAATATAGTATAAATTGGTGCACATAAAATAGGTCATGGTTTTAAAATAATAATAAACATAACACATATTATATCATGGGGATCCAGGTATCCACCTGAATGAATGAACATACCCGTTTTAGCTAGTGATATAATGTGAAAGTGGTCCCATGGTCTTATCACAACTTGATGATAAATTAAACACCACCACTCCTTATAATTACTTAGTGAATTATTAATCACCATAAAGACAACAATTTTTAAGGATGTATCACAAAATACTAAGACATGGGGAACGATGAATGGTCATTTGTATAACCATGAATGAATGATGAATAACCTTCTAAAAAACATAGTTGAATACTGTATCACCATATACAGACCATGAGGGAGAAAAAAGAGCTGCATACTACTACTCAAGGTAAATGAATCATTACCATATTACTATATATAAGTGAAAATATATCACCATACCAGGAATAAAATGATAAATGAACCCTCAACATAATACATAAGTGAAAATGATACATCACTAATCAACTATCCATGTTTAATGACGTGTCATTGGCCCATTAACACTGGTGGATGATATAAAACTAATATAATACATAAAGGGAATAACACACCACTCATATAATGTAAAGTCTGAAAATTTGATCACTATAATATATCAAGGTTCAGTGAATGATGGATCACTATACAAATTAGTAATGGTAGAAGGTCTAATAACAACATAATGTGAAAGGAGAATGATATATCACCGAGATATAAACAAGTGAGGGGGAATTATATGCCAATAATTAAATAAAAAATTTGAAATATTCAAAAACATGATATTAATTATATAATTTAATAATATATCACAATAAAACCAAATTTTAGGTGAATGATTTATCACCACACCTTATACAAGACCCTTATAATATGTAATTGTTATTATTATACTAACATATTTATAGGATACTTTTACCTAGTGTTTTATATACCTATTCTCACATAATTAGGCTTGAACACCCTTGGAAGGATTTTTGATCCCATATAATCCCCAATTTTAGTTGGTTCATGACACATTATGAAATATTTATCCCAAATTATATTAATAAGGGTAATTCACTTCTAGAATATCAGTTATGTAATATTACACTCAATAATTAATGTTAGTATATGACTTAAAAGGATCATTAAATTAATTTTTAATAAAGGAAATCACTCATGGATTTTATTCTCTAGGTTCTCACCACATTCCTAGTGAAAAATGGACATGAGTGACCATGTGTTCAGAGTATTATGTTTATAGAAACTATCATGTGTTATAATTATATAATTGTTACTAAATAAGAAATAAAACCATATTTGTTTCTATTTTGGTCTATTCTCACTCACTTTTTTACAACAACATATAATACGACACAAGAAACTCATATATAAAAATGGTGGAATTTATATACTACTAAATTTAAAGTCATAAAACCCTTACTATTGAATATAATGTTACTAAATTATAATCATTAGAAATATATAAAGCATAAAAATGTAACAATTTTAGGGATTGAGAATATATAATGGAAAAATAGTGATAAAAATTAATAATATATGTAATAAAGAGTTTTGACTTTCATAAAGCTATGAAACAAGATGAACAAAAATTATTTTAGAGTTTGGATGAGGATGTAATCCAAGTTGATAGAATGGTAATAATATGGGATGGGGGGGGGGTTCAGCTGAGATATATCTGAGATAGATAGAGATAGGTGAAAATTTACATCAATCAATTATTATATTATAAAATTTACAAAATATTATTGATGGAGGCCATTGGTTACCTGGTGGACCCCCACAAGGTTATTGGTATACCACCAGACACTCAATTATGGGACACCAATTAGAAAATGGGATGCCTAGGATATCCTCATCTCATGTTTTATCCACAGGTAACCTATAACCAATCCATTAAGTATTGAGTACTGTTTGTGTATTTTGAAAAAAAATTCACAAAGATTGTTTTTAATTTTGGCCCCAATCTATTCTAAAAACATTGATAGTCAAAACCCAAAAAATACACTTGGAATGAAGAAAAATAAACCAAATTAATATATTAATATATAGTGGTAATTAAAAAAGGGTTCATGGATCTATATAAAAGAATATTTTGAGAAGATGATTGAGTAACCGAGAAGTATCTAGTGCCATTAGGAACCATTATATATAATAATATGATGATCATAGGTTTTAAGTAATATGTGAGTTATGCCATAGAGTAATTTGGATAAGGAATGAGATATAAATCATCTGTGAATTAATGTATACAAATATAAATATGTCAATTTATAGAATTTTTATGAAAATAATTAATAAGTGATATAAAAAGGAATAATAAAATAAATCAAAAAATGGATAATTAATACTGTATATCTATGAGTCTTTTAAAGAGGAAAGTAATCTACAACACACAAAAATAGTTCCTAACATAGTGAGTGTTAGAAGAAGTGTAAATGGAAAATTTTTCATATAAGAGTACTCATATTAAGGTGGATGGAGAATAATAAGTTGAGAGTTCCCCATAATGAATATGATCTCGATAGACATTAAGTAGTGATCCTTGGATAAAATATCTTTGATAATTCTAAAATAAATTAGTGAGGACTTGAAAAAATCATGTCATATTTTTTTTTCAGATTTCTAGACCCCTAAGATCAATAAGTATTAATCGAACTAAGTAAAAATACATATGTGTCTTATTTACATATCAATATGTGTGTGCATGTTGAGTTTTGGATGATTGTATCTTGTGGGATCCACAAATATGTTTTGTGTTATATTTATTTTGAATCATTATATCATACAATATGGATATAGTTCTGTTAGATATTGATGTCATTAATTTGGTTTTACAGGATGAAATGAATTTTTATAGAGAAAGGTAAATATATTCATGATATCTTTATATATTTTTAAGGCTATTATATTTAGGAAATGAACTAAGGATGTTTTTAAGATGGTTTAGAAGAGAAAAATAGTAGTACAAAGAATCAATTCAGAACCATAGAAGAGAAATTAAAGTAGTAATAATGTCATTCTTTTTAAACATTTTATTCTTAAAATAAAGAGTAAGAGAAGTAAAATCATATAATCTTTTAATATTTACATGACCACATAATGTAAAATTATTATGTGATCATGAAAGTGTGTTAAAGACACATGAACACATAATCCCTTAATTGTCATGTGTTGTCGTCTTAATTGGTATGTCGGGAAACCCACTTAATCTTGAGGTTTTCAAGAGTTAAATTCAAGTGGACTATAGGACTATAAACTAGTGATGTGATAATGTTAAGTGAAGTGCTTAATCATGATGAGGTTAGGTGTATAATTTTAAAATAGAGGGGTTATATGATTGCATTCGGGGTCTTGGATAATACAATCTTGTGGGGTGTGAATGAATCACATGAATGAAGATCATGACGTGACTGTGTATGTTCATTAAAGAAACATTATCATGATAATTATATAATATAAGTGATTTTGTTCATGGAAAATAGGTATCATTATTTATATATATTTTTACGTGTTCAAATAAATGGAAGAAATACTATGATGATGTCATGTATAGTGCATGAAATAAATAATTTGATTGATTTGAAAAAATCATCCAAATAGGGTTACACACAGAAAAAGATGATCATTTTGGGTGAATGTGAGATGTAGAGGTTGGTGAGTTTTGTGAAGAAGGACTTATGATAGAGGTACTCACAACATTTAGTTTACATGAATAGCGTCATGAAAATCATGTATAGTTGGAGAGACATGTGACTGAAAGTTGATTGTTTTGGTGATGCATGTAACATTTATGAGGTAGTGGAATAGACTAACGAACACAATTTTTAGAGTTCATACGGTAAAGAATCTCTTATAAATACTCATTAAGTTACTGTTTTGACAGATATAATAGGACGTGGTGCATGAGTGATTTTATCTAGAGTAATTCTCAATAAAGGCTACGAATAGGGCATTGGGACTCACAAATGAATGCATGAATGGGTTGCACATAAGCAGTTTCATGCAAGGAGATATGCACTAGAAGACTTTCACTCAAGGTTAAAACCCCAAGATATTTGGCATTGACAGTCTCATGTCCAATGGTTTTAATTTTATTGTTATGTTATAGAGGGATATATGATCTAGACATATGTGGAGGAAACTAGGAGGATATATGTACAAGGGATTAAGATCCCAAGGGGTCTTGTACTCAGGGTATTATAAGTATGGTCTTTTCCTCTGGGTCTTATGCCTGAGGTCTTGCATCCTAGGTCCTACACACAGGGTCTCACGATTTAGGTTATGAAAATGGTGATATGTTCCACCACGTGTCTTTCACATGGAGATATGTTCCAGGGTTTACTCACATAAGGTCTTCCACATAGAGTTATACATCCAAGGTTACACAATCTGGTTCATGAAAGAAATTATATGTTAATTATATTTGTAGTGGAAAATGATCAATTAAAAAAATTTCATAAAAAATTGTATCAAGTGAACCAAAATAATTAAATATATATATATAGTGAATATAGTATCTTGACTACATTTTTTTGGAGGAAGAAGGACAAAGAAATGAATAATTTGGTGGAAACATCTGATTTTTTAAAAAAAGGGAAGAAATGTGATCACTTTAGTGAATAATTATACCTATTTAGATAATATGTGATAGTGATATTGTGTCATGGATTACAAAGACTGAACTCTATCATTAAGGAGTTAATATCATCTAACATAGCGGTAGAGATAAGTGGAAAATAAGAGAAACAAATAATTAGATCAAGTGTTATGATGAAATAAAAGTCTCATTCTAAAAAGAGACAGATAAACATGTCATTTATATTGTAATGAGATATATATGTCTATAAAAAAATTGTAGATCTTTTACAGAAGCTATGTGTAAAAGTGAGGAGGAGGCAGATCACCATAGGTAAAGACTGGCCTACCCTAGAATAATTGTAAATTTATTTCACCTGGCATAGAGTGAACATAGAAAAACATTGTATTCATAAGCATAGTGAGGATTAATTGATTCTGGAACACCAATACATCATTGGTGTGTACTCATTATACACTACACTTTATGGTAAGCCAAGTAAATCCTGTGTGTTATATGTGCGATTTACTTTCTTTTATATCTTTGATTGTTTCAGTAATTTCACTATGAAGTAATACATCATGAAAACATTTCATACCAACATAGAAACAATATTATAAAAAAGAATTAAATTTCTTAAATAAAAAAGTTTAGTTTTACAATCACAAAGACTCACTCCCCTCTCAAGGTGTCTCTAGTTTCTTCAAAACCTAATAAAAAAGTGTAATTAATGGAATATTGAAATTTTATACAAGTTAATATTTTAACACTTGGGTTATGATTAGATAATATTATGAGTGGTATAATTGGATAGGGAATTATAATAGTTTTTATGATAAGAAATCCAAAACTAACCCCACCCATTCCTCTTGTGGTGCCTTTTAGAAGCTATCCAACTAGGACCCAATAATTGTTATCATATCCAATGAGATATCTATATTTTCTAGAATTTTTGGACAT
Organism: Viscum album; assembly: GCA_963277665.1. Classification (NCBI taxonomy): domain Eukaryota; kingdom Viridiplantae; phylum Streptophyta; class Magnoliopsida; order Santalales; family Viscaceae; genus Viscum; species Viscum album. Next base: position 1,342,758,132 of record OY728148.1, on the reverse strand, counting down.
TATATTCTTATATTTTTGTTTAATTTTATTTTTTGGTTAATTATTGTTATTGTAAAATAAATTTTGATCAAGGATACAAGATTCTGATTCAATAAATCTATAGGAGTATATAGTAACATACTAGGTTTTTACAAAAACAAAACATTATAGAACATCAAAATGGTTGAAAAAAAGTCATTGAATGTTTTACTGAGAAATAAATAAAATAATTTAAAAAGGTTTGGTTTTATCAGAACATTAGGATTACATGTAAACAAATGATAAGTTTAATGTTTATGGAAGTTAGAAACTATATCACTAAATAATATATGTGAAAACACAACAAGAGAGAAATAAATTCATCATATAATGTATGTAAATAAGGTGATTATAAAAAATCACCATTTAATAAATCCATGAATGATGTATATGTAGAAAGAATTTTTAAAAATTGATCATCAATAAAATATTAAGTTTCAATGGAAACTAATTTAAATCAGAAGATAATGTTTTGAAATGGTGAAATTATTGATAAAATAAGTGTGCATAATGGAAAATTGGGATTTTTTTTATTTTCTAGAGGATATATGTAATAAATAATTTTAGGTTATAATCTAACTAGTTTTAATTAAAAACAAGGAGGTCCATAGGGATATAATTGAATTACATATAGAGAGTTGAATATATTTAAGGCCTATATTTATATAATAGTAATTAAAAATATAAGTGAGAATAAACCCCAATACTTGAATGAGATGATCATGGTTCTTGAGGAAAAGGTTCACATACTAGAATAAGTACTAAAATATTTTATGGGAGTAAAAAATATCAATTAGGGATTAAATATAAAAATATAAAATATATTAATTGATAAATAATTAATGAAAAATGTATAATCTCATGTTAGCTTTCGCAAAATATTATTTTAATACACAATAAGAGCTCTTATGGCACTCTATAAGACATAGGTGTGTTTTTAATCCTTATATTGGTTAATTTTAGTTTTAAAAGTGTTGGAGGTGCATGGTGACATGATAGAACTTTTTAGACTTTGTGGTGTAATATGGGTAGGACCACAAACATGGTGGAGGCTATGGTGTGCCTGTGAGTCTTTTAAGTGAAATAAGTAGTGCTAAAATTTCCAGTGGCTAGGCATGGTCTTGGGTGGAATGTGTTGGCATTATTCCTATCAACCATGATGAGAGGTACATCACCACACCATAGTTTGAGATATGGTGAGTTTGAAATGGATTAGGTTTATACACCATCCAATGCTAGTATCCATGGTTTATCTCTTGGCTGAATCCACCACATCATGGTGGGAAACACTAGTATATGGTAATGGTGTTTTAGAAATTTGATACTTCTGAATAGCTACTAGATATTCTGGGGAGTGGTGTTGGTGTTGTTGGTTACTCTATCCATTTACATCATTAATTAGGGAGTTTAATACCTAGTTTTACTTTATTCCCCTCTATTAAATCAATTTTCCTCCTTCATTTAGATCATGTTAAATATTTAAAATCTTATTGGATGTTATAGTGTGCATTCATCTTTCATCAAGAAGTGGATTATGGTGAATCACTTTTTTATGGGAATAATATTTATAGATATAGGTTTATAAATACATTATCTCTCTAATTCCAATTTCTATTTTTGAATTCAATACGGTTTTATTCATTTTCAAGGAAGGTGTCTCATACAATGGTCATATCCCTTGACTTACATTGTGTTCTTATAAATTACTCTATGTTGGTTTATAAAATTCATTTATTTAAAATATATTAGGGTTGTTTTTGTGATTATATCTTAGGTGGAAAGTGAAATTATTTAAAAGAGGTTTTTATTTAAAAGTATTTGTTGAACACCAAGTTCCCTATGAAATTATTATAAGATGGGTTTTCCTTAAAAATGAATTTGTGAATATTAGAGTAGTGTTGCTTCACCTATGATTTTTTTTTAAAAATGTGAGATTTTTCATTGAATTTTTTGTGAAAACATTTTATATAAGAATATTTTAAGAACACTAGGTAATAAAATTTTCATACCTTATTGATTTTTGATCGAGTAGGGGTCATGACTATGATGTTAATAGACCATGGAAAGGACCAATATAATTAGGATTGAATGTAATCATGGATTAGAGTACCTTTAATTTTCTTCCTATATTACCATAGGCTAGATCCCAATTATGTTTTACTCTCTTCGCTATATTTATGCATCATTTTTTAATTACTCACTTTGTTATGTTGTGAGTTATTAATTATTTTATTATTTCCCTTTATATTAACATTCGTGTCGATTTTTATATTCTATAATCCTTAAATATAAAATGGTTTGAAATGGAAAAATGTATGTTTTATGTAATGTTATTTCAAATGAATCGATTTATAAACTTATTTAGTTTTTAAAGAAACAATTAATGGTTTCATAGTAAAAAATATTTTATAGATTCATGGTGGTATCCTATGGAGCATGTTTATCACACCTTGAATTTGTATTTAAACATTTATAAATTTGGGTTATCCTAGATACATGTAAATGTAAGGGAATCATGTAGGTCGCCTGCTTCCCTCGATATTTTTTTCCTTCTTAGTGGGTAGGGATGGTGGTGATGGATGTTTAGATAGAGGTGTAGTTTTAGCTTTAGTCTTGACATTTTTATGTTTTCTAGGTTTAACCTTTTTTCTTGGTTTATAGGTCTAATGATTGTATGACCCTTTTTTCTATGACACACTTTGACTATTTATCTCATTTCAGTTACAAGAGTCATATTGTGATTCTTGGGTTGATCATTTCCTTGTGGTGATCTATTTTGGGTGATGTGTCTTGCTTACCCAGGTTGGTTCTTTAAAAAATGGTATTGAAGAGAATACCCAACTGGGAGTTTGATGAAAATGCCAAGGTTTTCTTTAAGGTTTATGGTTGATAGGAGTTAAGGCCTTTAAAACAAGGGTAGTAAGTACAGATTGGTGCTTATAAAATAAACTTTCAGATACTAATCAATGTTACTAGGGGAATTATGGAGTTTTATTAAATATTTAATCTTGGTTTTGAGTTATCTAGATGAACGTAGTTTTTAGTGATTATTTTCATGAACCTTACCTTGTATTATTTTTCTCTCTTTGTTCTGTTAGTGCCTTATATTCTTAATATGTAATGGGTTTAATGTAGATTCTTAAATATTTATATAATATAGTTTTATTTATATGTTTAATAGATAATAAATCATAGAAGATATATTTTGAATACATAAGATAAAGTTGACATAAAAGTTCCATTAGTAAACCATCTAGTTGACTTGTCACCAGTTTAAGTAGTTTTCCACACAAAAAAAGCTCTGAGTTAGAATGGTGGTAGGAAATAGGGATGAATAGAGTATCATGATGTTGAATTTATTGAGAAGAATCCACTTATATTAATTGGTATGCAGGGACCCTAGAATCTGGAGAGTGGACTGAATAGATTGAGAGAATATTTTACTTCTGTAATACTCAATAGGACTCAACTACAGGTTTCACCACTTATATGCTTAAGGGACTAGGAATAAAATAGTGGGAATCCATTATGAAAACTAAATTTCCCACAGATCTTAACTATTCCACTTTATAGAAGGTTTTAAATCAATAGTTTTACATTGAAACATTATGAGTGGTGAAGAATAATAATTTTTTTTCCTTGGAAGAAGGAAAATATTTAGTTATTGAGTATTCCACTATTTTCACTAATTTAGTTAAACTATTACTTGAGATTATTTCTAATGACCACATTAAATCATGGAGGTTCAATATGTTATTGAGATATTATATTCCATTGACACTGATCATCTTATTATTAAAAAGTTTACTGAGGTAGTCAATAACGTAGATATGGCTGAGGCATACTTAGCTAAGAAGATGGGTCTAGGTGGTGCTTCAGTTGTAGTAGAGGGTAGGTAGAGTGTTTCATCCTTCCTAAAATGGACGTATAGTAAGGGTTATAATTTTATTCTAGGTGAAATTATAGGGGAATATATAGTAAAACACCAAATTTTTTTCAATCTATGTTGGGGGACTTGGACATACTAATATTTAATTTATAGTGTTACCCATGACTTTCCTTAATTTTAGAACATCAGGTTATCATCAGTATTTTTTCAGAAGAGTATCATATAGTAGTAGAGTTGGATATACTATTATAAAAGGATATGATGATCATTTTGACATAGTGATTGGTGGTGGATCAAAATATACTACAAATGGGGATACCCATGAAGGAAATAAAGCTCAAGGAGGTTTTTATGTTTAATGTATTTATGTATTAGAGTATAGGCTCGAGGAATCTAATATAGGGCTAACAAATATGAGTGGTATGATGTTTATTTCAAAGTCCATAGTCTTGAATTTTTTTATACTAGTGCATACCATTTGTTTATATGATATAATTTGAATTATGTGATGATATTATGACTAGATATTATTCAATTCAAGATGGATATTTCCAACCCCTTTTGAAAAAAGACAGAAATATGGTTTAAAATGTATTTAATTCCATGTCATGTTTAATGACTTTGAGGTCATGTGATATTTTATTATTAATTATGTTGATATATTCTACCTCATTAATGGAGTAAAATAAATGGTAATCTATAAATCCTTGATCATTTTTTGGTTTTTATGTTATCTATTTATCTACATATGGGGTTACCCATATCATTCAGGGTGAGTAGGATCACAGATCCAGAATAGTGGGGACTATTATTCATGAGGCCAAAAATATCTCATACTAATTGTGAGATATATTTATTAAAGTTATCAACCATCATTCTAGTATTTCTATTCATATTATAGTGGAAAATTACCCTAAAGGGTTTTTTTATTTTTCTAGGTTACAAAACTATAGGGAAATTGAGTTTTTAATAAACTCAGGGGAGCCAGATGGTTTTCTATGATTGATGTTAATTCAGTGTACCAGTACTTATGGGTATAAGAGAAGTATATTCAGGAGGTATATTTCAGAAGTATATATGGACATTATTTATATATTTTTATTAAATTTGGTCTTAGTAACTCTATAGAAGTTTTTATAAATTTGATAAATAAAATATTTCATCAATTATTGGAATCTTTTTTCAGAAATTTTGGAGGACTATATTTTTGTTCCCTCTAAGATGGAGGAGGAACAAATTGATCCTATAGATTTCATTCTAATAAATCAGAAATAACATCATCTATAAGAAAATATTTCTAATATTAAATTTTGGAACCAATAGGTAATGTTTTTTATTCTCCCAGAATCATGTTTAGACAATGATGTTTTCTGATGCCTATATTAAGAGATTAGGATATGTTCTAATATAGGAGAAATAGGTTGTGGAATATGGATCTCATCAGGTATATCCTTACGAGAATAATTAACCTACCAATGATATCAAGTTTGTTGTAGTGATGTGTGATCCGGAAAATTTGAAAGACCGTATCATTAGTGAGTGGTTCATAGTGCATTCAGATCATAAGGTTGTAATGTATATTTTCCCCCAAGTAAATATGAATATAAAACATAGATCCTAGGTTGAGTATCTTAATTATTTGTATTATGATATTTCATATACACATTAGAAATAGAATGTGGTCACTGATTTTTTTAGTAGGAAGTTTCCGAGAAATTCCTTTAAAGGAATGAGTAGAGGAGTGAAATTTCATGAGTTTGTTCTATGAGATGAGATTAGGTTTGGAAGAGGATTATAGTCAGGTGTTTTTACCTTGTGTTAAATATGATTCATTACTTCATAATTGGATTCATATTGGTTGAGAAACAAACAATGAATTTCCGCATTATAGTAAAATTCTAAATTTTGTGGAGACCATATGTCACTATTATTAGTCTCTCAATGGTGTCTTATTTTTTTGAAGAAGGTTGGGTTTTTTGATATCACTAAGGTAGGTGTTGATCGATAGTGGAAATTAGTACAGTTGGTCCATGAATCTTAGGACTACCAAGATGTATCAGGATTAATTATTTTGGTATTGGTGATTGGGGATGGATTAGTTGATTATTTAATTCTTGTCTTTGATGGATTACTTTTTAAAATATTGAGGTAGATAACTAGAGACCTATCTAGTTGTTGAATACTTTACCAATTATGGTGTGGAATTAAAATGAGTTATATATAGACATCACTGTTTAATTAAAATAATCTCCTTATAAGAGAGATGTGATTTGGGTGATCATTAACAAACATGTACTGAATAAACACATTTCCTTTATATTAATTAGACAATTATGGTGATGGAACATGGGAACTTGTATTTCTAAGAGTTCATGAATCTCTATGGAGTTCCTTGTGTGGTTGTTTCTAATTGTAACCTATGATTTATATCACAGTTTGAGAATTATTGTCATGAGGTGATGGGTAAGAAATTTAAATTAATCATGAAATATCAACCTTAGATGTATTGATAGACTGATATATCTTTTCAAATTATTGAGTATATTCTTTCGATGTGTGTTATTGATTTCTGCGGTTCATAAGAAAATGATCCACCTTTTCTTGAGTTCTCATATAAAAATTTCTATCAGTAATCAATTAAAATGGAACCCTTTAAAGCATTTTATGGAGTCCACGTATATCACAATTATGTTGGGTAGATTGGTAGATTGATATTTGGTTATATCAATCATTGTTTAAAAGATGAAGACAAATTTTCATGCGATTCAAAAGAGGTTTTCAATAGCTCAAGGTTGTCATAAATTCTATGTGGATCATCATCGTCACCCATTGATGTTTGCGGTGAGTGATCATATTTTTTCATGTTTTCCATCGATTGGGACATCATTATTTAGGTAACCATAGTAAAAATGGATATGAGCATGGAATATGATATGGTTGAGTGGTGATTTCTTATTAGGGATCTTCAAAGCATGGGGTTTGCTAAGGGGGTTCATCAACATTCTCTTTCAATGTTTCATCTCTCCTTGGGTGTCTATATCATTTATGGGTAAATAGTTTATATTCTTTAAAGCTTTCAGAGTTTGAGGTAGGGAGATCCCCTATCCCCCTATATATTTATCATTTCTCAAGATTCCCTTGGTTGGTACTTTACTCATTTCATTGAGGTTGGAAAGGTGATTACTTTTCATAATATACATTTGATTGGAGGTATTTCTTATCTCATGTCTGTAGATGACACTATGCTATTTTCTAGTGGTTATAAAAGGTCCATTCAGGGGGTTAATGATGTTTTAGAGGTGTACTGTAATTGGAGTGGCTAGATGGTCAATCGTTAGAGGAGTAGTTTCTTTATCCCTAATAAATGTTCTGAGAGGACAAAAATGGTGTTGGAATCTAGTCTTGGCATGCAGAAAGGATACTTTATTATGAACTATTTGGGTGATCCGGTGTATCCTAGTCATCTACTTTTTAAGCACTTTGATTCAGAGGTTGAAAACCTTTTGGGGTGCATTTTTAATTGAAAAAATGGGTTTCTATCTTTTGGAGGATGAATCACTTTGATTAATTTTGTTATATATTCAATCCCTATGCATATTTTTTCAACTCTAAAGGTTCCAAAAAATGTGATTTAAATAATATAGATAACTATTATTTCCTTCCTTTGGGATGGGCACTCTGAGGGTAAGCAGCACTGGGCTTCTTGGAGAAAGATGGCTAGAACAATTATTGAAGGTGGTATCAATCTTAGTAGTATTAATGGAACTACGGAGGGACTTCATGCCAAATTGGCTTGGAAGATTATTTAGGGGATGTCTATAAGGGAAAATCTTGAAATGCACTTACAGAGAAGATGTTTTTCATTCCAGATGCAAGCCTTCAAGAATTTAGAAGATGGTCTGGGAGTATCTTCTTACTCTTCAGCCGCATTCTCGGTGGATTATTGGCAATGGTGATATAAGATTTTGGCATCATAGTTGGGTTGGAACTGTTCTAAGATTTCCTCACCACCCAGCTCCATGTATCAGTTTTAGAGAAGATTTTTCTTATCCCCTCCTCATTAATACCTTTCTGAATGATAATCAGAAGTGTTTTTTATAACATAGTGATGTATAATGACCAGGACCGATGTGTCTTTTCTGGTGCTACTACAGGTGTTTTTAAAATCAATTATATTCTGTCTATTCAATATGTTTTTGTCTTCTAGGATAATTGGGGTGAGATTATATGGTGAAAATATATTCCATTGAAGTTAATAGTTCTTTTGTGGCATGTTCGGAGAAATGCCTTGCCAACTGAGGAGTGCATTCTACATAGATGGATCAACCTTGATTCTAGATTCCAATGCTGAAAAAAGATGAGTTGTGAGTCCACTCTCCAAATTTTCTTTAATAGTGAATGGGAAAAGGAAACTGGGTGATACTTTGGGTATTTTTTGGGATGATTGTGTGTTTTTACTCTATAGATTCGTTTCTCCAGCTTTGGTTTGAAGGAGCGAATAGACCTCGTCCAGTGAGGAAGGCAAGGTCGCTGATTTTCATAGTAGCGTGTCAGGTCCTCTGGTCAACCAGAAATGCTAGGCTCCACCAGTCCTCTACCAGAACAATTGTTGGTATTCTCTTTCACATTCATAAATTTGTGCTAGATTTTAGTAGGTTATGTATGGATACAAAGATTGGACCTTCCAACGTGACCCTTCATCCCCAGATTCCTTGTACCACTAACAACTTATCTGCTAAGGGGATCTGGGTCAAGTGGATGCCTCCGATGCTGGGGAACAAGATAAACACTGACAAGTAGTGTTGCATGGGTTCAATATGTGGGGGTAGAGTTATCAGGGGTCATAAGGGCTCTTTTGTGGTGGCTTTTTCCTCTTCCTTCGACAATGGTGACTCTCTTAAAGCGGAGGCCCACACTATGCTCATTGGATTGTCTATTTGCGATCAGAGGAATATTTAAATCATGGATGTTGAAACTGATTCATTGAAAATTTATAAATTTCTTTCAGGTTAAGGTCTCATTCTGTGGTCTATAGAGTACTTCATTTGAAGGTGCAAGAGGCTTATTAACAATCTGATTTTTTTTCTTCATACCTAGCATGAGGGTAATGTTGATGCTAACTTCTTTGATTGTAAAGTTTCTTTGGAGGATAGGCTTGTATTTTTTTTCTAGTCTTGCTTCCTTTCCCTCTGAGGTTTTTCATTTCATTTGGGATAATGCTCTTGGGTTGAACTATTTTAGGCCCCCCTAACGATCTCTGTATAGGCTTTTTAGCCTTTTCATTTTAATAAAATAGATAACATAAGGTCATATAATATGATAGTGTGAGTAGTATAAGAATTATAAAAAGGAGTGGGAATCATTTATGAGGAAGACGTTTACTTCTCTTTGTTTGAGCCCAAAATCTTGGGGACTTTTTAGGGGAAAAATGTTTCTTGGTGGGGAGAATCTAATGACTTATGGGTCATATGTATGATTTCTTTTAATAAATATGTTGGTTAATTTTGGTTTGAGAAATTTTGGGGGTGCATTGTGACTTAAAAGAATTTTTTGGACTTTTTGGTGAAATATGGGTAGGACCAAAACCGTAGTGGTGGCCATGGTGTGCTTGTGAGTCTCCTATGTGTAACATGTTTGGCCAAAATGAATAATGGAAAGGAATGGTCTCAGGTGAAACACTCTAGGAGTCTTCTTGATGACCATGGATTGAGAGACCTCACTATGACGTGGAGTAGGCCACGGTAAATTTTAAATGAAATAGGTTTATACACCCCACCATGGTCATTGCCCTTGATCTGTCTCTTAAGTGAAGCCACCGTGTGGTTCTAGGAAACACCAAGATGTGATGTTGTAATTTTATAATTTCTAAATGCTCTAATGATAGCCTGATCATTATTGGTTTGTTAATCCACCCACATAAAACCTTAATTAGGGGGCTTAGTTTGTCTTTCGACTTTATTAACCTATATTAAACTGATTCTTATCATTCCTATGGCTCAAATTATACACTGATCTTATTTTAGGTAGGGATTCAGGAAGTTTATCTTCCATAAAGTAGAAAATTAGGGAGACTCATTTCTTCTTGGGCTTACTCTTTGTAGATCTAGGCTCATGAGGACCTGATTTCTCTAATTCCAATATTTTTCCTTAAAAGTGATTATGTTTTATTCAATATCAAGGTAAGTGTATCTATAAAATGTTTTTCCCTTAATTTACTATGTGTTTCAATAAATCACTTGGGTTTTTTTTCATGAAATACAATTATTTGAAATATATGATTGATATTTTATTATATTATATCTTTTTTGTATTATAAAATGGGTTTAAAGGATTTTTTATTTACATAATTATTTTTTTCATATCATGTTCTCAATGAAATTTATCACAAATGGGTTTGACTCAAAAATATATTTTTAAGAATGAGAGTGGTGATTGTTTTCTTATGAAAATGTTTTGTAAAATTTGGAGTAGGGTTTATTAAATGCCTTTTTTGAAAACATAGAACATGGGAACATTTTCGTAACCTTGGGTAAGGAGATATGCATACCTTAGTGAGTGTGGAAGAACTATGGGTTATGTTTGAAAAATCAAAAAACTAGGGTATCACTCTATATCATTAAGATTCAAATTTTTACCAGATTAGTGTTCCTTATATTTTACAGTTATGTATTCCTATAATCTATATACCAATTATGTTTCATTATCTTAAATTTATTTATGTATCATTTTCTAAATTCTTTCTTTGTTATATTATTAGTTAGGAATTCTTTTTTATTACCCTATATATTATCATTCAGGTTAATTTAAATATTCTTATGGTTTTGAATATTATATGGCTTGAGAGGAAAAAAAACAGATGTTTTATTTAAAGTATATTTAATTGAAATGTATTTATAAACTATTTTTTAATCCAAGATATAACGGTTACCTAGTGAAAAAAATTCTATAGACTCGTAGTGGTATCATACCAGTCATTGTCCTCACACCATGCATGTGCCTTTAGGTAGATTCCTATTTGGGTTTTCATGAAAAATGTAAAGAGTAAGGAATAATTCATTTCTTTACTTTACCTATATATTCATTTACATTATATTGGGTTGCGATAGTGGTTATGTATGTTCACATGGAGGCATACTTTCTTTTTTAGACATGAAATCATTCTATTTTTTAGATTTATCTTTTTTGTTTTATATGTATCATGATAATTTACCCCACATATTTTCTATGAAATAATATTATAGTTTATCTATTTCCAGTTACATAAGGAATGTTTTTGTTCTGGGGTTGATCTCCACCTTGTGGTGAGCCATTTCAGGTGATGTGTCATGCCGACCCAAGTTGGTTCATTACAAATATTTTAGATAAAAATTATTTTATAAAAATGTAGCCTATTAAAAAAGAGTCAAAAATTAACATTATAGAAGATATTAAGATAATGTAAACAAGAAATAAAATCTATATTACTATTATATAATCTTCAAAGAATATTATATATTACATTACATCTTAGAGAACACGTTGTATTAGAACATTTTGTATTGGTTATGATGGATCATCCTAAAAATTTTATAATATACCCACTATAAACTTCATAAATGAGAAACAATATACTTATGAAAATATTTTTAATGTATAAAACAATAATATGAGACCTAAATGTAATTTTTTGGGCCTTAAAACAAGTTATTTGTTGCTGTATTATGGATATTATGTGTCATGTACTATATATTAATAGTTTTGGTATAATTAATTGATATTTTTTTGTGTATAATATGATATATGATTCGATAACGACCCCAAGAATATGTGTATTACTTGGTTATCCCTAATTTATGAACATCATGGAGCGTTTTTATGATATATATATATATATAATAGTAGGATTACTTTTATAAATATATAACTAATCAAACATAGGATATAAGTTGGGAAACATGTATCTGAATTCACTATCTTAGCGTAACACACATGGATTATCATATACAAGGAATTAATGGATCTCTAGTGAACATTACCTATGGATTTTTTAACTTTAGGTTATAAAATAGGTTTCTTAATTATGATGTTTTATGGTTTGGTACCCATCAAAAATCATTTTTTAATTTTTTTAGAAGAATTATGTTAGGATTGAAACCATTAAAAGAATTAATTTATTTATATATCATGCTTAATATCAACGTAAATGATAAAGAGTAATTGTGTTCACTAAAAAAGGGTAACATATTGTATGATTGACAAAAAACACTTCCAATGATGTCCTTATAAGGAATATCATAGGCTACGACAAGCTTGAATCATAAGAAATCATTATATGTGTCATAGTTTCTCAATCCTAAGGTACAATTAAGAATATTATTTCATTATTTACGATCAATGAGAAGGTTAATTTTTACATTTGCATAGATTAATTATATTATTCAATTGTTAATATATAAAAAAGAAGAAATGCATGGTGGTATGAGATGGAACCAGATACAACTGATATGATCAGAGATCTTCATTTTATAATGAGTACTGAAGATGGATTTACATGGGATGTGATCCCTCAATTTTTTGTGGACATAATTTTTGGTTGGATTGGATACTTAAGAGGGGGGTGAATTGAGTTCCAATTAAAATTTTCTGTTAAAAAATATTTCTATTAAAATTCCCAAATTAAAAACAAAGTTAAACTGTAGTGAATTTGTAAAACTGTAAGGGTTCGATTAGGTTCTCAAAAGATTGATTATGTCTCAGTTAATTTAATCACAAGATTAAATTAGATTTCGAAACTAACCTACTGATTTACAATAGTTACAAACACTTACTAGATTAACTATCAAAGTAACTTTAAAACAATTTTATATTTCAAAGTAATTAGCAGTGGAATAATCAATATAGTTTAAAACAAAATGAAGTAAGCATAACAGTTTAAAATAAGAGGTTCAGTCTCAAGCTGAGACTTAGTCCTCTCAAACAATTTATATAAATTTTGATCCACACCCTAGATCGGGGTAACCAGCAGTGCAAAGACTGTCCAGGTACTAATACCTCTACCATAGTTCTACATGGGAAAACAAAACAATAGAACACTGGCTATCCAGGTCCTATTTGACCTCTACCACTATCCTCTGTGGTATACAAGAGAGTTTATAAAGTTTTGTGTGAGGATTTTGAAATCCTCTAGTTTAGCACAGGAGTCAGTATGTGTATGAAATGTACAGAGTACACACACTGCTCAAAAGTAAGTAAAAGAATCACTAAGACAGTATATATGAGTTTAGAATGCTCTAGTGATTTGAAGTACAGCTCTGGACTCCTTTTGATTGAATAGAAATGCTTCTGAGTGCTTCTCTAGTTTTTGTCTAAAAAACAGAGTGTCATTTTATTCCTTGACTTTCAGGTTTAGGTTCAGCTTTATCATCTTGAGTGCATGAAGACCTTATTGTAGTTCTTCACTTATTGACTAAGATTCAGCTTATTTCCTCTTCTTGTATAAATGACTTCGTGTATGTCCAGTGTTCTTAGAGTGTGCCGGTGTGTGGATGTCACATATCCTTTTTGTGTAAATGAACCCCTCTCTCTCTTTTCTCTGTAGCCCAATCTTTATTTTATACCTTAGGCTCTATTCAATATGAATGATTACATTTTTACAGGTACGAGGTACAGTTCAATGACATGCCAAAAACTATAATTAAATAACATTAATTGAATTAAATCATCAAATACAACCGTTAACATTATTTTAATAAATAACATTTACAGAGTAGAGTTGAAGTATTAGTGACTGGTTAACAATCATTCATCAGTGTCTCTCTGTCGGTAGACTTGTAACAGTGGCCTTTGTATATCGGTGAGCTTCCTATTAGTAGCTCTCTGTTCTTGTATCGGTAGCTCCTTGTATCAGTCAGTGGCTAATTGTATCAGTGAACTTATCTTGGTAGCTGCAACTCTTTGTAACAATAAACTTGTAGTGGTGGATCTTTCCATCGGTAGCTCTTCTATCAGTAGTGGTAGTCTTGATCTATACTGGTGAACTTAATAATGGTAGACTTGCACAAACAAGTAGACTTATATATACCGGTAGACTTACTGTAATGGTAGCTCTGGTGTAATGGTAGCTCGTATCGGTAGACTTTATATCGGTAAACTTTGTATCAGTAGATTTGTATCGGTAGAATTTATATCGGTAATCTTTGTATCAGTAGATTTGTATCGGCAGACTTTATATCAGTAGCTATTTATCGGTGGACTTCATAGAGGTAGACATGTATATACCAGTGAGTTCCATACTGGTAGACTTACTCTAATGGTAGCTGTTGTAACGGTAGCTCATATCGGTAGACTTTCATACCGGTAGCTCTTTTATATTTCAGTGACTCTATCTATTCATTCTATCGGTTGCCTTTGTCTATCGGTAGACTAAGTACCAATAGGTCTGTAACGGTCACCCAACACTTAACTACTTATATGTTCTATGCAAAACATATCCAGAATGAGTTAGAATTCTTTCAAAGTATGTATAAACATGGATAAACTGGGATTAACATATTCTAATGATTATTTTAATATGTATCATATATATATATAGGATTATAAGCACATATCAAGATTGTGAAAACATATTAAAGCATGATTAGGATTATCAAAACATGTGAGGTAAAAAATCTCCCCCTTTTTGATAATCAAAACTCATTGTATTATAATAAAAAATAATCAGTAAAGTATCAGTATAAAAACAACAGATTATAGTTCTCAGTTTGAGTGATGACATTTTCAAGTGTGAGATTTTAAAAAATATCAGAGGAAATGATATCTATATACAATTGTATCAGAGGTAAAATATAAAAAAAATGTACCAGAGAGAAATGTATTATGCTCATAAAAATAGAATGATGTAATAGAATTATTTCTCCCATGTTTCTCCCCCTTTGTGATTAGAAAAAGGTGGGATAAAAAGGAATTACATTAAAAGAGAAGCACTAGAGGGAAAAGAATGAAAGATCATATATATTCCTTAGAGAAAACAGATACAAAGAAATACACACATGAAACAAAGGAAATAAAAGTGATTCATATCAAAGATCCTAGCCACTAATCAATCCACATCCTTAGCATGAGACTTTCCATTGGTATCAGAATAGGATTTAGGCGCTGTGGATGCAGGTGGAGGCTTAGGAACACCAGAAATGATCAGAGGAGGATGAGCTACTGAAAAAGTTCATGGCCTGTACTATGTAGATTTCTGAGTGATCATAGGAGTAAGGCTGCAGATGGCTTGGACTAGTGTCATCTGAGTAGGAGAAGTAATAGTGGCAAAGGTAGGTAAATCTAGAGGTACAATCACTGGTCAAGCATCAACATGCAAGAAGGGTAATAAGAAATTTCCGAAGTCCATTATAATTCTTCCTCCTCTTTCCATAGCAGAAATGAAATCATCCTTGTTCTCCATGAATTTTTATAGTGCAGGGGTCAACTCTCTGAGCTTTATGACTTTTTATCTGAAGGCTTGATTGACATGAGGTAGCTTCATGTTCTCTAACATGAGTTTTAAATGGTTTTTGAGATGATGCTTGGTGTAGACCCTTTGGAATTAGTAATCTACCTTGTCTTTCACTTCTTTCTGAGAAGAATAATCTTATCTCATATAATATTGGACAATCTTCATTATATCTCTAGTGGTAAACACCACTTGGGTCATGGAAGATGAGTCCACAGAGATACTGGTTGAAGCTGAACCAAGATCCTCCTTCACCAAAGCTCTAATCTGATCCAATTCTATTGAAGGTCTCGAAGCAAGATAACCAATAAAAAAAGTCACTGTTTCCTTGAAACTATTAGTTAGCCAATAAATATGATTTTTCACTACATAATCTTGGGTGCTAACATACTTTGTTATGGAATTATTAAGTTCCTCAAAAACTGAGACCATTTGGATGACTACACTTTTCACATAAGCCAAATCATTTTCTGCTTGATATTTAGAACTCATATAGGATTCCAGAGAGACAACTGATTTCTTTAGAATTTCAACATCCTCTTCCAATCTAGAAACCTGATTATGGAATGTTGTGATTTTATCCACTATCTCTTCCACAAAGGTTGACACATTACAACCAAGAGAGAGTTCAAAATAATTTTCCATATTGCTCATCTCTTCAACAAAGTGACTCTTTAACTCGGGAACAGAAGCACTCAAGGACTCTTTAATCTCAGCCTTCAAAGATTCTAAGTCATACCTGGTGACTATATTGGTTGGCACAACAACAGCTACTCTCTCAGACATGATATTTTCCACTCTGTCATGCATAACCGATTGAATGGATAACACTAAGGATGCTTCCATTTTTCTTATCTCTTCCACAAAAGATGTCTTAAGATCAGATTTCAACTAATCCATATCAGCATTTCTTACCACATTATCAGGTAATATATCAGACAGAATGTCATAATTAACTCCTGGTTGACTGAGGGATGTCTCATTATCAGAATCTGGATAATCCAATCCACAAACTAGAAACCCCTGGTCTGCAACCTAGTCTTCAATATCAACAGCCACTAAAACACTACCAAATCTGGTTGGATGCATTCCCTCAACTAGTGCATTCTCTTGTACATCAAGAGCACCGTCATCAGTTTGGTATTCCTTAGATTATTTTTTCACAACTATCTCCATTTCTCCAACAACAGGAAGCTCCTTAAGAATAGGAGAATGTCTATCAAATTCAACAAGAACAGCCTCTAAAAGAACAAAAAAACTTACAATTAGAGGACTCAAACATGAGGAGGTAGAAACAGATGCTTCAGTTTCAGATTCTTTTCCTTCTTACTCATTCTCTGGGGAAGCCTATTCCTGATCTGATCTCTACTGGTCTTCCTCATCCATAGGTCTCTCTTCATTTCTTAGACCAGAAACAGTTTCTGTACAAGGTAGGTTCAAAGATGTACTTCCCTTTTCTTGTGATACAATCTCAAGAGTTGGGCTAGGAGGCATGTTCGGGTCTCCTCCATCTGCTACAGAGGAATCCTCCTCTTCAGAATCATCACTGTACTATGGATCCTCCTCATCAGGTCCTAGACCTGGATCCCTCACATCTTTAGGCCTTGAAGGATGATCCACAGGATTAAACTTATCATATATCTTTTTATCATTAGTATCCCACTCCCCTCTCCATGGTTTCCAGCTTATCTTCATGTACTTACACAATGTGCTTGTGATACAAATTTTGTTTCTTACCACCATTGTCTCATCCTGAGACTCATCTACTCCTCTTACTTTGATCATAACTGAGATCAACTTGGCAAAGAATAAAGCACTGGTCTTTGATATGGGTCTGGTCATATCCCCCATTTGAATCATTAGCAGCCTGCATAGATTCACCTTCACACCATGTCTCAAGAGATATTACAGATAGATATCTTGATATCTCAAATTTGCAAAGTCCCCTCTTCTTGGACATAGCACATGTTGCACAAACTTGAACAGAAATCTGTTTTCTCCATCCATTTTGGCAGCCACCACCTTTCTCTGCTTGTCACTACTAGTGAGTTCCTCTAAGGTAGTCTCATAATCAAAAATGTCACTTGTATGTGGTACTTTCTTCCATGAATATCCAAAAACTCCTTCATGTGGTACTCTCAGGTACTCGTCCCCACTCAACATATGAAAAGGCTACTTCCTTTCGATTTACCCATGAAATAATTCTATCTTCCTCATCAGATTTATCAAAACTCACAAACTCATAGAACTCTTTTACTAGATTCAGATAGAGGGACCATTGTTATTTGAGAAGCATTCTACGCATTTTTGATCTTCCAGCACCTCTAGAACTAACAATTTACTGGACATCAGCCATTTCGCGCATAACTCTTTCTCGATTACAATATTCATATTTTGTAAATGCGGGTTCACTAGATGCCTCCCTTACCTTGTTCTAATGATGATTCTACTTTCTTCAGTCCCTATCTTCTACTTATTCGCATTCGGCTCATCAAAGTCATCTCTCACAGTCAAAAGTTTGGTTTTTTCATCTCTAATTCGAGTAACTTAGGGTTTTCGTGAGATTTGGGGATTCAAGGAGTCAGGTTTGAGAGAGGAGAGTTTTGTGGATTAAGAAGTATCTAAGACATAGTTTTATCATTTAGGAATCACAAAATAAATAATTAAAATATAATAAGTAAAATATAAATGATACAGATGCTGGTGGCTAAAGACAGAAGTTTAAAACAGCGCATACTGGTGGTAGGGTATACCAGTGAGGTTTACTAACAGTGAGGTATAAAAGTGAGGTTTCATACTAGTGAGGTATAACAGTGAGGTTTCATACTGGTGAGGTATAAAAGTGAGGTTTCATACCAGTAAGGTATAACAGTGAGGTTTCATACCGGTGAGCTATAACAGTAAGGTTTCATACAGACATAGTCTATCATTCCTAACTCATGTCTAATGTATCTTAACCTATCCGAACATAATGTATTGGTGATAATGTCCACTAGTTGATGTTTAGTACCTATAAATTCAAGAGTAATATCACCTTTTTGTTAATGATCTCTCAAAAGTGGTTCCTTACATCAATGTGTTTAGTCCTAGAGTGAGACACAGGATCCTTAGAAATGTTAATTGCACTTGTGTTATAACTATTTATTGATACATGTTTAAAATCATATACATAGTCCAATAAAGTATGTTTCATCCACAGAATTTGTGCATAGAAACTACCAACATCTATGTACTCTGCTTCAGCAGTACACAATGCAACAGGATTATGCTTTTTAATACACCACGATACTAGGGACTTACCTAGAATATGACATGTTCGAGAAGTTCTCTTTCTATCTAACTTTCAACCAAAAAAGTCAAAATCTGAATATCTTATTAAATCAAACGATTTTCCTTTGGGATAAAAAAAACTAAATTTTCAATATGTTTAAGTTATTTGAAAATTCTTTTGATAGCAAGAAAATGGGATTATTTAGGATTATCTTGAAATCTTGCACAAATACACACACTAAACATAATATCTGGTCGACTATAAGTAAGGTACAATAGACTTCCAATCATACCTCTGTAATTTGTTTGATCAAATGGTTTCCCAAATTCATCAATGTCCAACTTACAATTAGTACTCATGGGTGTATCACTTTTCTTAATACTATCTAAACCAACTCGATTTAAAATATCCTTTGTATATTTACTTTTATTTAGAATAATACCATTTTCATTTTGAAAAATTTGAAATCCAAGAAAATATTTGAGTTCTCCCATTACACTCATTTCAAATTCATTTTGAATACTCTATGAAAAATCAATACACAAGGTATGTTTAGAAGATCCAAAAATAATATCATCAACATTGATTTGTACAATCAAAACATCTTTAGAAATTATTTTGATAAGTAGACTTGGATCAACAATCCCTTTTGTAAAAACTTTTGAAATAAGAAAATTGTTAAGACTATCGTACCAAGCTCTTGGATCTTGTTTCAAACTGTATAAAGCATTAGATAGATTAAAAACACTATTTGGAAAATGAGGATTAGTAAATCCATGTGGTTGTTCATCAAAAACATCTTCAATTATAAAACCATTTAGAAGAGCACTTTTCACATCCATTTTATATAACTTGAAATTCAAATGAGCAGCATAGGCAAGTAGAATCCTAATAGCTTTTAATCTAGCTACAGGGGAAAAGGTTTCCTCATAGTCTATTCATTCCTCTTGACTATGTCCTTGTGCAACTAACATAGCTTTTTTTCTAACTATATTTACAGACTCATCAACTTTATTTCTAAAAACCCATTTAGTGCCTATTTTCAAAGTGTCCTTAGGTCTGTCAACTAATTCCTAGACTTCATTTCTTTCAAATTGATTTAATTCTTCTTGCATATCCATTACCCAAAATTCATCATTGATTGCATCATTGATATTTTTAGGTTCTAACTGTGAAATAAAAGCTTGATGTTCAACCTAGTTTCTTAGAGAGGCTCTATTCTGTGTCCCTATATCATGATTACCAACAAAAACATCTAAATAAGCATTCTTTAGAATCCTAGTTGATCCTGTAAAGGTGGGACTAGAAATTTCAGGTTCTCTAAATTCAGGTTCTGGAAAGTTTCCAGAACTAGATGTCTTTACAACAGATTCATTGATTTTAGCGTTAAGGTCCATAATAGACAAATCTTCTTCAAGATTTTCAAGAGAATACTTATGTTCGTGTGGATAAGTTTCATCAAACTTGATGTGAATAGATTCTTACACACATTTGGTCCTTTTGTTAAAAACTCTATAATATTTTCTAGTAATTGAATAACCCAGGAAAATTCCATTATCACTCTTGGATGCAAACTTGTCAAGATTGTATTTTGTATTAATAATAATGACTTGGCAACCAAAAACTCTAAAGTAATTAACCTTAGGTTTCTTATGGTTCCACAACTCATAAGGGGTATTTTTAAGAACATGTCTAATCAAGGCTCTATTAATAATATATCAAGCTATATTTACAGCATTAGGCCAAAAGTAAATTTTCAGGTCATACTCATTAATCATAGTTCTTGCAATCTCTTGAAGAGTTCTGTTTCTTCTTTATACTACACCATTCTGCTAAGGTGTTCTAAGGGCAGAGAAATTTTTATTATAGCCATTGTGTGAGCAATAAGATTCAAACTCATGATTTTCAAACTCACGACCATGATCACTTCTCAAAGTCTTAATCTTAAGTCCACTAATGTTTTCCACAGACTTGGAATATTTAATAAAGTGAGAAAAATCTTCACTTTTGTGAGCTAAAAAGTATACCCAAGTGTAACTAGAATAGTCACCTACTAAGACATAGACATGGTGCTTCCCATTTAAACTAGATACTCTATAAGATCCAAACAAGTCCATGTGAATCAACTCGAGAGGTTGAGAAGCTGAGACTTCTTTCTTTGATTGAAAAGAAATTTTATGATGCTTTCCCTTTTGACAGGGATTACAAACATTATTAGTTGGGAACTCAAGTTTGGGTAGGTCTCTAACTAAGTTTTTCCTATTCATTTTTCTAAGTGAATGAACATTGTAGTTTCCTAATCTTCTCTGTCATAGCCAAGAATCTTTATGAAAATCATTTAATTTGGCAATGTTTTGTTTAGCTAAAGAATTAAAATCAACTGTATAAACATTTTCATTTCTCAAAGTAGAAAATATTAAAGTATTTTTATAATTAAAAATATTACAAGAATAATTTTCATATTTAACATTGAAATCATCATCACACAACCAATAAATGCTTAACAGATTATATTTAAGTCCATCAACAAATAATAATTTAGAAATTAAAACTGAATTAGTGTTACCAATCTGGCCTGAGCCGATTATTTTTCCTTTTTAATTATCACCAAAGGTGACATTCCCTCCATCAACATTGATTAAACTCTTGAAGCATGAGTAATCTTCAGTCATATGCCTTTAACATCCATTGTCCAAGTACCATACCTTATTATGGGAACTTTTCAAGTAGGTTTCCTACAAAATAGGTTTAAACAAAGAATGATTTTGGTACCCATATTTTAATGAGTCCAAACAGGTTAGCAAGCAAAATTTTTGGTACCCAGATTTGTCTAGTGGGTCTCATACAATCAATAGATTCAAGAGATTTTAAAAGTTAATTTTTTTGACCTATCACTATGTGAATTACTAGTTGAACCATATATATTTCCATAACTATAACTAGTAGCATTCTGTTCATATTTAGGAATAAATCTATTTTTAGTAATCTGTCTCTTTCTAGGCTGATAGCCTATTCTAGTGGTATATTTTGGTCTCATTTGTCTACCTAAAATTTGAGTTAGATTATTCTTTCCATTTGTGAATTACTCTAGTTCTTTCCTTAATTTCTCATTCGACAATTTTAGTTCTGTATTTTCTTACGTAATTGAGCATTATTTTCCTTTTCTATATCAAGTACAGATTTAACAGAGCTAGTGAAAGCATGTTGTTTCTTCAAGGTCTTATATTTGTCCTTTAGTTCATTACAGGTTTTTTCTAGCATATTACAGTATTCAAACAATTCATCTTTAGAAATATTATCATAACTACTTTCATTCCCAGAATAATAATCATTCAGCATAGGGGAAACAGGTACCTCGGAAGTATTAGACATGAAACACATGTGGGCATGATTCTTTTCAGAGTCAGAAACATCAAACTCACTTGTGTTGTCTTCTGAAGCACTCAAGGTTTACTTCATGGATTTCTTATATTTTATGTACTTTTAGTTATATTTCATCTTGAATTTTATCTTCGAGATGTCTGCCTTAATGGGTCCTTTCCCTTTTTATTCATAACACACTATCTCATCAACCTTATCAACTTTCTTTCAATCCTTCTTCTAATGACCTTTGTTGTCATATTATCCTTTATAATTTGTTTTCTGAAGAATTTCTTCTTCATGTCGAACTTCTTGAACCGTCTGGATATCTGAGCCATCTATTCATCACTATCAGACTCTGAACCTTCACTTGTTGAGCTTTCTGTGGGAATGTGAAATTTCTCCATGTCCTTTCTCTTTGAGGAAGTAGATTTAAATGCTACTGACTTCCTCTTTGCTTTATAATATTTTTTCTTGTTTAATTTCATCTTTTCTTCATATATCATCAACTTACCAATTAATTCTTTAATAGGCAGCGAACTTATATCACAAGATTCTCTTATTGAGATAGATGTGTCTCTCCATATTTCTGGAAAACATCTTAGTATTCTCATAATCTGTTCCATTGTAGAAACAACTTTTCCATGTGAGCTCATAGTTTTGACAATCTCATTGAACCTGAGATACATGTCAGAAATAGGTTCATCTGACTTCATTTTAAAATTAGCATACTTGATAATATAGGTGTTTAGTCTCATTTCATTAATAATGGTTGTTCCTTCAAGGGAAATAGCCAAAGTGTCCAAAATTTCATAAGCAGTTTTACAAGCATATGTTCTATTAAATTCTTCATCTCCCAAAACATAGTATAAAGCATTCATTACTTTACAATTATTATTTTAAGAAGTCTCATTAGGTTCATCCCAAGTTGTTCATTCAGTTTCTGGAATCTTGTATTGATTCTCTATAGCAGTCCAGATACCAAATCCCATACATTCTGAATGAATTTTCATTTTAAGTTTCCACTGGGCATAATTTGTACCATTAATGAACTGTGTCCTTTTGGTAGCAGCACCTTCACGTCTATTATCCATAACTAGAGTTTATAAAATATATTTAAAGAGATAAAATTTAGAACTAACGGAAATTTAAGATCTTTAAGAAACAACTAAAATTATATTTGAAAAACAGAGTATTTCAAAAATCCTTAAATAAATAAATAATCCTTTGATTACAAATGTTGGTCGGAGTGGATACTCAAGAGGGGGGTGAATTGAGTTCCAATTAAAATTTTCTGTTAAAAAATATTTCTATAAAAATCCCCAAATAAAAAACAAAGTTAAACTATAGTGAATTTGTAAAACAGTAAGGGTTCGATTAGGTTCTTAAAAGATTGATTAGGTCTGAGTTAATTTAATGACAAGATTAAATTAGAATTTCAAACTAACCAAATGATTTACAATAGTTACAAACACTTGCCAAATTTACAATAGAAGTAACATTAAAACAAGTTTATATTTTAAAGTAATTAGCTGTAGAATAATTAATATAGTTTAAAACAAAATGAAGTAAGCATGGTAGTTTAAAACAAGAGGTTCAGTCTCAAGCCGAGACTTAGTCCTCTCAAACAATTTATATAAATTTTGATCCACACCTTGGATCAGGGTAACCAATAGTGCAAAGACTATCCAGGTACTAATACCTCTACCATTGTTCTACGTGGGAAAACAAAACAATAGCACACTGGCTGTCCAGGTCCTTCTTGACCTCTACCAATATCCTCAGTGGTATACAAGAGAGTTTAAGAAGTTTTGTGTGAGTATTTTTAAATCCTCCAGTTTAGCACAGGAGTCTGTATGTGTACGAAATGTACAGATTACACAAATTTCTCAAAAGTAAGTAAAATAATCATTAAGAGAGTATATATGAGTTTAGAATTCTCTAGTGATTTGAAGTGCAGATATGGACTTCTTTTGATTTAATAGAAATGCTTCTGAGTCCTTCTCTGGTTTTTTTTTCTAAAAAACAGAGTGTCATTTTCTTCCTTGACTTTCAGGTTCAGGTTTAGCTTGATCAGCTTGAGTTCATGAAGACCTTGTTGTAGTTATTCACTTCTTGACTAAGATTCAGCTTATCTTCTCTTCTTGTATAAATGACATTGTGTATGTCCAGTGTTCTTAGAGTGTGAAGGTGTATGGATGTTTCATATCCTTTTTTTGTGTATATTCTCCTCTCTCTCTCTTTTCTCTATAGCTCAATCTTCCTTTTATACATTAGGCTTCGGTCAATAGGAATTATTACTTTTTTAGATGTACGAGGTAAGGATCCCTAACATGCCAACAACTATAATTAAATAACATTAATTGCATTAAAATCATCAAATATGACCGTTAGCATTATTTTAATAAATAACATTGACATAGTAGAGTTGAAGTATCAGTGGCTGGTTAACAATCATTCATTAGTGGCTCTCTGTCGGTAGACTTGTAACAGTGGCCTTTGTAAAGAGGCGAGCTTCCTATCAGTAGCTCTCTATTCTTGTATTTGTAGGTCCTTATATCAGTCAGTGGCTAATTTTATTAGCGAACTTCTATTGGTAGCTAGAACACGTTGTGACATTAAACTTGTAGCGGTGGCACTTTCCATCAGTAGCTCTTCTATCAGTAGCGGTAGTGTTGTTCTATACTGGTGAACTTCATAACAGAATACTTTCACAAACTAGTAGACTTATATATACCGCTAGACTTACTCTAACGGTAGCTCTGGTGTAATGGTAGCTTGGATCGGTAGACTTTATATTAGTAAACTTTGTATCAGTATCTTTGTATCGGTAGACTTTATATCGGTAAACTTTGTATCAATGGATTTGTATCATTCGACTTTATATCGGTATCTCTTTATTGGTGGAATTCATAGTGGTAGACTTGCATATATCTGTGGACTTGCATACCGGTAGACTTACTCTAATGGTAGATATTGTAATGGTAACTCATATTGGTAGACTTGCATACCAGTAGCTCTGTTCTGTTTTAGTGACTCTGTCTATTAATTCTATCGGTAACCTTTGTCTATCAGTAGACTAAGTACCAGTAGGTCTGTAACAGTGACCCAACACTTAACTACTTATCTGTTCTATGAAAAACATATCCAGAATGAGTTAGAATTATTTCAAAGTATGTATAAACATGGATAAACTGGGATTAACATATTCTAATGATTATTTTGATATGTATCATATATATATATAATAGTATTATAAGCACATATCGCGATTATCAAAACATATTAAAGCATGATTGGGATTATCAAAACAGGTGAGGTCAACATTAATTTTTGAAATTTAGTTAAATATATCTTCTTCTCTAATCATTATTTTTCACGTGGTAGAGGAACTAACACCACTTTGGTGATTAGGATTCCTAATGTTATGATCATGGATCTAATTTTCATGTACTGCCTATGAGGTTTATGGAATTTTTTGACACATCAGTGATCTTTTTCAAACCTACACCATTGAATATTGATAGTGGAGCTCATAATAGTTTTGTTATAGGTTCAAGATGTCTATAATGTTCTTTACATCCATGCATATAGATTTTATTGAAGATTTCTCTGGAATATCGGGGGTTTCATCCACTTACTATGATAATTGGAGAATCTCTATAAACCCATTAGTGTTTTAGCCATGTTCATTATAGAATCAACATGTGATTCAACTATTTTTTCAAATAATTCATTATTTTAAATAATTTCTTCCATATAACAAAATACAATATGATGTATTTATTTTGTTTAGTAAAGTCATATCATATAGATACGTGATATCATAATTTATGATATAATGTAAACTAATGGATTTGTTTAGTAGGATAGGTTTGAATATATGATATTGTAGGGGAGGTTCTTTGTAGTCTTGATCTTGGTAATTTCTTGTACTGGGTTTCCCACTTTTTCTTCAAAATTTCTTTTGAAATAAAAAAATTAATTTCCAGTCATTCAATATATGATATTGTAATCCTTTATAGAACTAGTGTTTTACGAAAAATACATAGACTCATAGAACAAATAGGATATCATCTCTTTCATAAAACATAATAGGATCCTTAAAATAGAGCTAATTATATTCCATGATTCCAATCATAGTGTATGATTGAGTGTTATATTTTAGAATATGATTGATCAATGATACCACTTTTTAGAATAAATCATATTTTATTACTTATTATTTGATTATAAGTCATAAAATAATATATTATGAAATATATTTATGTTTTCTATTATTATATATTTAATTATTATTTATAAAATATATATAAATAAAAAGTGTTAATCCCTGAAAAAGATTATTTTTTATCACTAAATAAAATATTAAAATTTTATATTTATTTTTAAGGTTTTATAAAAATGAATAAAGTATTTATTTATTAGTTAATCCATTTAAAACATTCATGATTATAACATATTTCTGAATTTTTAATATTGTGCATGATTTATTTATTAAATAAATTTATTTTAATAGATTTTTCCCTACATTGAATTCTAGGTACAATACTGTAATATATATTTTTCATTCACCTTTTCTTCAGTTTTTTATTAGAGTTACATGATTTAATTTAGTTGTTAAATATAGATTGTGCATATTAAGTTTTTGTTTTAGTATGGATTGGATTATTTATTGAGTAAAGATTTTTTAGGTAAAGGGACTATTATTTAGTCTTCCCAAAAACATGAAGGATTTTTAATTTTTCTATAATGTTGTGAGTTGGCTCTCTATATCTCCAGGATTAATCATATAGATATTTTCAATCTCATACATCTCTAACCCATTACATAAAAATATTATATACCTTATTCATGAGATTCATTTGGATATTTATGAACTTATTTTTCCTCTATTTTTTATTGAATAAAAAAAAATTGTTGGTTATGTAATTTTTTACATTGTAATTTGGGTTGAAGAAATTAATTTGTTAGATAGAATTGAGATTATAACACTATATCACTAGATTCATGAAAAAAATGGAATAAAACATGTGATAACTATTATTACATGAGGTGTAATGGGTTTAATATGAATGTTATGTATCTTAAACCGGTGATACATTTATATGAAAACCCCTAAAATACTAAGTGCGAGATTTCTTCTAAAGAAAAACATGTAATGACCTCGATCATCAAACTAGGTATGTTTTTTAAAAGTTGGGTTCCCATGGATTATCTTATTTATAACATAGTGGAAATATCTAACCCTAAAATATAGGTAGGAAAATATCATTATGTGATTTGGGTGAAACTAGTAGGGACACGTTATGGGTTAAGATACCCAAAGAATATAGGTGAATTTTTCTATTTGATATATATGGAAAATATATTTCTCTCTCAACTATCTAAGAATCATACATTTTATAATTGAGTTGATTAACTACCTAAATAAATATGGGTTATAGGGAATCCCTTTAATAATAATTTCTTGGTGAAATGTTTATTTTGGATCAATAGAGTTAAATAATGTAAGGGTTAAACATTTTTAGTGTAGGTAAATTCAGTAATATTCCTTGATGTAAAGATATAAAACATGATAATAAAATATAAAATTTAATTTCTTATAGATTATGAATAATGTCATGATAATAATATTGGGATAATTTATAGGTATGATCTTTGAGACAGTTCTAGGTCAGTATATGTGGTTGAGAAGTATTCTTAAGGAGAGTGATTTTGAGTACCTGAATGTGAATTTCATCAATGTCAATTTCACTAAATAAGATCCATAGGAAATGTATATGAGTTTTGAATCACAAATTTTTTATGATAAACACAATATTAGAGATAGTACAGAATTAAAAAAGGTTATGTGAGACTTTACGTAAGTAACTGTGAAAGATTTTCTAAATTATAATTCAACACTTTTGATCTAACTTTACTAAGTGGATTATTTTTAGAGATAAAGAACTATTATTATGTTTCTTTCATAGAAAAATATTTTATTTTGGTATCTTATTTGGAAAATATAGAATTTTCATTAATTATTAATAATCATAGTGGTTTAATATATAATATCTAAATGGATTAGGAAATTAGAAATATGGTAAACTATTTATAAATTCATGATATTGATAATCTCGTCTATACCATTCAGTATAAGAATGTTAGAGTTGATTTTAATCCCACATACCTTTGGAAGTATTTCATTGGACATATAAATGAGAAAAATATTCAATGACTTCATAGAGAGGGATTATTGGAATAATTCAATAATGACAATTTTGATACTTACGAATCCAATTTATAAGAAAAATATCCAAAGGAAATTTTAGTGTAAAAGTTAGTAAGTCTAGTGGATTATTAGATATCATATATAATTATGTTTTTTTATAAATGATTATGCATGAAAGTGGTGGTATTAGGTACTTCTTTAATTTTACCAATGACTCTAGTTAGTATGGTTATATGTTTTAACGACACAAAAATAAGAAAATTTAGAATAGTTCAAGGAGTTTTAGAATAATTTACATAAAAAAAAGAGAAATACTATTAATAATATATGATCAAATCTAGTTGGTTAATACTTATGGTAGGAATTCAATGATCACCAAAAAGATTGTGTAATTTTTTAGCAACTCAGTCATATTGGAATACTACAATGTAACGATGTTCCTGAGAGGTAGAATTATAACTTTTATACATGGTTTGATAAATGAAAAGTCACTGTGACCTTTCTATTTTTTTGGGTAATTATATAGATACTATAAAATTTATACTTAACTATGTTCCATTAAAATAATTTATAACTACACTATATGAGAGATGATATAAGAAATTTAGTATTTTATATTATATAATTATTTGGGACTATGAATCACACATATAATATTTAGATTAATATAATATTAATCCCAAGTCTAAAAAATGAATAGTTATGGGTTATTTCAATGAAACAAAACGATATTAGTTATATAATCCCACTAAGATAACAATGTTTATAGCACAATTTTCTATATTTCTTGATAAATCATTTATCAGTTGGGTTTTTAGTGGGAGGAATATTGAGAATATATATGTTCAACAAAAACAAACTAGAATTGTTTCTAAGATGGAAGTAGAGCATGTTACAGAAATAGTTATGGGAGAATAACTAACTCTATCCACATAATAACTTCAATGGATTGGTGGGATTCATTAATAAATAATGAGATATGGATTTTCAATATAAATTTTTGATGATTTAATGTTCATTGTAGATGAAATTAACACCTACCATGAGGCTAATGAGAGTTCTAATTCATAGAAAGTGTAAAATCTCATGGAATCTATGATAGAATCCATGTACATTAACTTTGTTTTAAATTTAGTTGGTTTAAATAATGGGGTGATACCCAAAGTGTACAAGTTTTTTTCCATAAGAAATATGATATGGGTGGTAGTTTTTCTACCCATAAATAATTCCTATTGGAAAATGGTTAGAAGAACATTTATGGTATTGACCATGACAAAATATTTTTAAATATTTAAATAATAATTAAATTTTATATATTTCTCACCATAATAGCTCTTTTTGATTTTATGATACATTAAATTTATTTCAAAACAAATTTCCACAATAGGAATTTAGTTGAGGGAATTTATATGATAAAACTATATGGTTTTGAAGTGCCGAATGAGTCTGTTAAGGAACACAGGTTGAAATGATCCATTTATTTACTAGTATAAGATTATTTGAGTTTTAATATCCAATGTGATGATGCAATAAAAGAGTTTGGTTTCATAAAAAATAAAAATTATTCTTGTGTATATAATATGATTAACTTTGCATTATAGTGTTTCTAAAATTTTATATGGATTCCATAATACTAATTGGACATGGAATCAAAACATTACATTCTATAATAATGTGGTTGACTAAATGATTCTATATGAAGGACATGGGTGAAGTAGACTACATAATATATAGGAATATATATATATATATATATATAGAAAAATATAATATATTACTAGGACAGAATTAGGGAACACACAATAATAATGTTATAAAGAGTTTTAACATGTAGAACTTCAAAAAGTGGAATCTACTGGTAATATATGGTATGAGTATTAGGATAATTCAAGATCCTTCTAAGTATTTCTTAGGATTGATAAAATTATTTACGTAGCCATCATAAGATATATCATGTATTTCATGATGTGTATTTTAATTGAGGTCACTTATTCTCTTATCATAACCAGTATATTCCAATCCAATCCTGGGGTGTCATTATATTTTATTAAATAACATCCTTATGTACTTAATAAGAACTAATGATATTTTCAGGGTATTTTTAGGAAGGCAAGATATTTATATAAAGGGTTATACCTATTCATGTTTCTAATTTAATATATATGATATTTATATCACCTCAAGATGTTTTTATAAATTTCTCTCTAAATAAATTTGATTTATTTCACACCTTACAATACATGAAACCCCATGTCTAAAGGAACCATAATACTGTATACCATTACAACATAGATTTTAAATTATATTAGTGAATATAAATTACCAAATTTTGAGAAAAAAAAATATATAAATATTTTAGATAAAGTAAGTATATTTCAGTAAAGTCATTATATTCTTTAAAAAAACATTTTCCTCAAAAATGGGTTTTAGTACTTTTTATGAAAAAATAATATAATTAATTTGAATCAAATTTATAAAATGAATTTTACAAAAGGAACATCATTTTTGAAACCATTATATTAAAATCAAATTAGATTGATTTTTTTAGAATTTTTCTAAAAATATTGATTTTCCAATGAATAGATAAAAGTACTGTTTTTATTCAATAATGTATTTATATTTCATGAATTTATAAAATTAAATTTTATTTCAAAATGGTTCCAAAGTAAAATTATTTTTCTTATATTATGAATTATTTAATTATATTCATTGGAAAAATTTAATTTTGAATTTGGTATAAAATTATTTTTATATTTAAAAGGAATTTTTTATGTAAATCTATTATTTGTTGAATTTTTAGATTTTATATTAATTTAATTTCATCAATATCTAGAAATTGAAAAATAAATAATGGATTCCAAATTTTGAATCTGTGGATCCAAATTTTGGATATAGTTCCCTTTTATATTTTTTAATTATGGATAATAACCTTTGTAAATATTTGTCACCTTGGTAAGGGTAAAATAGGTAAAATAGGGTCAAAATTTTGGAAAAGGAAATAAAAATTCTCTAAAACATTGTTTCATAACATTTTACTGGTGTATTTCAGTCACTTATATCCAATACGTTAATATATTTTCACTTTGGTTTAATTTTATTTTATTGTGACCTTTATATTAATTTAAGAAAAGAAAAAAAACAAAATGTCACCTCTAGACTTTAACATCTCTAAAGTTTTTATATAAGGATGAAAAAGGTTAAGTTGTATTATAATGTTTATTTGAAATGTGAATTAATTTTTTTACCATGGATCTTTTTTTATTTTTAGTGAGTGAATAATTTTTGTAAATGACTATGAAACACCGAAAAAATATTTATTAAATTAATAGAAAAATAAAATAAATGATTTTAAAAATATTAAAAGTAATACCACTAAAATGAATTGTTGTTTTCCTTGATTTTTTTAGATAAATATGACATATTACAGATGTTTTAATGTTTTATATTCTAAATCCATTACTATCTTGTTGTCTTTAAAGTCAATGTAAATGAATAGTTACAAAAACGACATTAATAGTATTTTATAATAAAAAATATTTTATTAAAATATTTAAAATCATTACAAATTTTATACTTGTCCAAGTGAAAGGAATATTTTTTTATTATATCAACCATGTTAAATTTACTTATATCTTTATATTTTATGGTAACATTATTGACCCATAAAGTGTAGAAAATAATGATATTACGGTAATTGTCAAAAAGGTGTAATGGTAGGGTGTAAAACTATGCGATAAGGGCTAAAAATCATATAAACATATAAAAATATCATTATTTGATATTTTATAAATCTTTATCCTCAATATTCTATATATTTCAATTTGGATTTACTTTATTATAAAAAAAATTAATATTTATTTAATCCTTTAAGTAATTCCAAGAGTTCCCCCCCCTCACTTATAAAAGGCCAAATATATATTGAAAAATTCATACCATAATACTTTCTTATATTCCTTAAATACAACTTTGATCTTCTTTTAATTTCAAAATACCATTCTTTCAATGGTTAAGGTATTAGCCAAATAAGGTTTTTCAATGAAGTGATATAACAATTAACTGAGTTCTTTAACTTTTATTTCTTATTATATCTTCTATTAATATATGGTATCCATTATAAAATAATGATTTTTGTCCATTAAAATTACTATATTTTAATTATTATGATAGAAAATAAATTTTCCACCTTCTACTCATTCGCTGGAAAATGATAACGTCGCTCGTGCGTATGTGTGGACTACCACTTCCATGAAGTGATGTGATTCATTTTTTATTTCCTTTATAGATGTATGGTAATAAGGAAATATCTAATAATTATATGTGTTATATATGATACTAAAATTATTCTGTAAAGTGAATTATTATTCCTGATTATTTTTGATCCATTTTTTGAAAAGTAAAAAAATTGTTCATGTGTACATACAACTAACTGTCTCCATAAATGATGTAATTCATTTTTCTATCTCTAAATTTTAGGGATGAG
The DNA here is from genome assembly GCA_963277665.1 of Viscum album. Lineage (NCBI taxonomy): Eukaryota > Viridiplantae > Streptophyta > Magnoliopsida > Santalales > Viscaceae > Viscum > Viscum album. The sequence goes on along the minus strand of OY728148.1, from coordinate 1,342,725,418 downwards.
TATATATATATAAGGAATAAATATGATATTCATATAATTACTAAATATATGAAATTATTTAACCATAATCAAAGTATAAGGAATGAGACTGTCGAACCAAAACATGCATGAGAAGTGAAACTATTATCATATAGAATAGTGATTTTAATAACAGATTATTAATAAACAGGAGATAATAAAATATAATAAAATTATATATGAAATTATATATATTACTATAGATTTGTAAAGCATGTATAATAAATCTATATTTATTATATTGGAGGATTGAACATGTACGAAGAAAGACAAGTCTAGTGGAAATATATTTACACATCAATCCCATTTTATTTTGGATATTTTATGGTTTAATTTCCATTGAGAAAATTATATTATCCATACCTAATTAATATATTTAGTTTTTTATTTTCCTATGATTATTTTTTAGAATGCATTTTTATATTTAATTATCCTCACATTAATTAATCAAGGGACAAAAAAATGTTTTAATGAAAATCGATTATGTTTTACTATTTGCTTAGAAATCATTTTCATACATGCCCATTTTTCTTTTAAAATGATTATAAAGAACGTTTTTAATTATTATCCAATGATTTTTAGAATTAATTATCACCCATGTTTTAATTTCTATAAATAATTTTATAAGTAATATTCATTATATATTTTAATTGAGATATTAAGGACTTTTTATAGAAAATGTGAATGAAATGATTGCTTTAATGTATATGACATGAATGTAATTTCCCACCATAATTAATGATTAAGGTTTTGAAGACTCACCAATAAGTGTTCCTGGTTATTATCAAATTAATATTTCCATTAATATTTTATAAATTTATGTATTTTAAATAAGTTATTTCAAAATTAATATGGCATTTTCATCAAGAAATATTATAGGAATTTTGAAAAGAATTTTCATTTATGTTGATATTATTTTGTGTTAATAATTCCTTAATTGGGATATGATTCAACGATTTTATCCTTATTTTTCATATTAATTCTTTATAATTATGATGATGAGATGTTTATGAAGTCAATTTATTTTCAATGGGTTATGCTATGATAAATTTATGAAATGTTTATGAAACCCATTTTCATGGACATGTTATGATCTGGTGATAAGTTTAATGTTTTATGATCTAGTAGAACACATTTTTATGTCTTTAATTATGTGATCTGTGTTCCTGGAATTATATATCCTGCAATTCATTGGGAAAAGTCTTATATCAAAATAAATAATAATGGGGAAAATTTTGATGTGCTTAATCCACTATGGGAAACACGTTTATGTGATTGATCCACTATGGGAAACATGTGGTGATTCCTAATACACTATAGGAATCCAGTGATGATGACTGATCCATTATGATATCGGAAATAAGTATTGATGTTTTGGTCCACTATTATTTGATGTTCTTAGTATTTAACCTTGGAACATGAATTGTTTTCTATAAATTTGATTGTGCCACACATTTATTACATGATTATTATATAAAATTATGGTTTGTGATTGATTTATAATGTTTTATCACTCTTTTGTTTCATAAATTTAGAAATTATTAATGTTTTATTATATGAATCATGTTTATGATCTTGGAAATATTGGTCTTATACTTTGTAAGTTATATTCATGATCTTATACCCTTATGCATATATAATTTTTTCATATGATCATCGATTGATACCTTCAATGTTTACCCTTATTGAGGATCATAGATAACCCTTTATTATATTTCCTTCCACCAAGTTATAAATAATCGTTTTATGGATGGTATTTCAAGAAGGGTACAAGCATAGAAGATCATTATGAGGGATGATGAAGAATGTACGTAAATAATATGATTATATGTCTAGTCTCCAATGACACCAAACCTTTACAGTTTTAGTGTATACCATAATGATACATGTTGAATTTTTTTTTCTAAAAAGATATAATAATTATATATAAAAATTCAACGATGATATAATATGAAATCCCAACCTTGTTTCCTATTATTCCGAAATATTGGAGATGTTAGTTTAAGGATTTCTGATCAAGCCATCATGGAAGACTCGACGACATTGGTAGGGTATACCACTACATTAGATTCTATAAAGAAGGATATTCAGAAAGATATTTTCATTTATGAACTTGAGGTGGTTCCATTCACTAAAAGAGAAATAAACATTTAATGTGATAATAATAGATCTATTTCTCAGACTAAAGAACCTCAATCGCACCAGAGTACTTAACAAATCATATAAAAATACAATCTTCTATGAGATATTATTGAGAGGGTTTATATTAGGATATTTAGGGTTACTATAGATAACATTTTAGTGGACCCCATGATGAGACCACTAGTGCATTATAAGAATGGGGGTCATGTTGAGTATTTTTAGAAGAAAATACAAAAATATTGATAAACATATCTATATAACCTATAACCAAACTACATATCCTAAAAAAACTAGCACCACATAACCAAAAAAATTTGACCCAGAGGAATAATTACTAGTAACTTGAAATAAAACCATAAGTTATTCATATATCGAATGGTGTATATATTGTGTGATAAAAACAAAGTAATGTATGATCCCACCAAGGATTTTATAAAATTTGATTAAAAATGAAAATTATTTTATGATAGTTTAAAATAAAATTTATAAAAATATGTTTCTCACACATATGTAGATAAAAGTTAACATCAAATCTAAAATCATTTGTAATATTCCACTATTTATTCTTTTAAATAAAAAAATCACTTAAAATAGAATATCTCAACCAAAGAATATTTTAAAATAAACCCCATTTTAAATCCACATTGAAAAGTGGCTTTAGAAATAAATAATTTAATAAATAGATTAAAAAATATAAACAAATAGGAAACATTTTGAATAGGAATAAAAATAAAACACTAAGGAATCACATCACAAAGCTGATAAATGAAATAAAAATCCATAGGTTCCAATGGAACTTGGGAAAACAAAAGAGAGATATTTCCCTAAGGAGAATCATAAACTAAATGTGGGATATTCCTAAATATCAAAGGAGGTAAACCTAGATTTACTAAGGAATGAACCATCTATAGGGCTATCGTTGTGTTCCAATGTCAATAACCAACCAACTTCTGTAAACTACTATCATTGATATCACTCCAATATGGCTTGAAATACTGTAATATATATAGTCCATCTAATCTATACTAGATAGTAATTATCCCACATACCTCACTAAGGTTCCAAGAATCCCAATATATATCAATCAATAGGAGGTGAGTAATCATCAAATAATTAAATAAAAATATAATCCATAAATATCATATCATCTCTTACACCCTAGAAAGAAATAACCCCATTAACATATGATAATAAGAGTATTCCCCTAGGTCGAAAGTCTATAAAAAATATAAAAATATTTATTTGTGATGTTTTATAGTTTAAAAATTGACTAAATAGGTACTCACGCACCCATAACATTTTAACACCATATAAAAGTTATATATAGACCTTTATTAAAGGTTACTTAGAGTCTTAAGTCTTTTATAGTTGTCTTAAATTAAAACTACAAATACCAACCCATTGAAATTTATTTTAAAAAAATTCTAAAACAATTCACAAAATCAATTTAAACATAATTTATGAAATTAACTCACTTTTTAATAAAGAAATAGAAATTTTCAAAATACAATGTTTCAATTTTTTTCATGACCAAAAAGGGTCAAATACCTTTCCCAAACTCCAATTTTACTTTATATAACACATTGAAACCATTCTATAAGAACATGTAATTCAATGAATTTTCTAGAACCAAAATCCCCTAAAACCCATTTATTTAAAGAAAAAAACTATTCCAAGTCATTTATAAAAATACATACAATAATCATATATAGAAATAATTGATAAAATAAAACATTCATAAATAATACTCAATTAATGATATGTTATTTTAAAGAATCATACAAAACACCACCCTCTGTTCAATACTCATCAAGCTGGACGTCATTTTCTACGATGACGAACATTCATAAAATCCTTAAGGGGTCCCCTAGAAGCCTTAACATGAATAAAAAAACATGAGTAAGCCACCCAAACCCATAAAACTAACCCCATATTCCCATAGGGTTTGCAATAGAGTGAGAAATCAAATGGGGAAAAAATGTGTGGAGAAAGAAAAATAAAAAATAATGAAGGAGGATCCTTGCTATAGAATATCTTCTTGAGAAAGAAGGGAGCAGATATTAGAACCAATAGATAATAGAGGGAGACAGATCCCTCATATTCCTTAACATCACACGAACTAGGAGAAAATTTAATTGGGGAAAAAACTTAAATCAAAATAGGGAAAAGGAGAAAGAACTAATTTTAAACACCCTAATAGTCCACATGGTTCGGAAAATAGTGCATAAATTGTAAGGTTCATACTAGATAAACCTACCCCACCCATATGGTCTAGATGCATAGTTTAGAGGAACCATAAGAAACCTCTTTAAGGTTATAAGAAGGGAATAAGTATTATTAATGAACTACGTTCATAGTTTTTCTCACCATGCATTGAAACTGTTTGACACCCAAAACCTTTCAAAAGAATTGGTATTTTAAATACAAAATTAAATGAAACTTTTACAACCTAATGAATAAAAAATGTAAATAAAAATAACAGAGGAATTTGAAGGTAGGGGTGTAAAAATTCTCCCCACAACGTTATATTCTACAAATAAAAATTATAGAATAAGAAAGATGTGTTATAAAACAAAATACAATAGCACCCTATGAAAATAGTTATGATGGACATGAAAATATCTAGAAGGGACACTATGAGAGGAAACCAACGAACACTGAAAAAACCTCTAAACCCACAGATCATGTAGTATGATCCCAAGTAGGATGAAATCAAAATAAAGGTCTCTTAAACATTTTGAAATTATCTAAATTATATGGATAGAAGAGAACAAAACATGATACCCAAAAACAACCATAAGCTAAAATATACAAGAATAATTCCCAATAATTACCCAATAATTCTCCAATTTAATCAATCATGAAAATACTCTAAATAACCATATTTATCCTTCAAAGAAACCAAAACACAAAGAGAACTAACATCCACAAAAAAACATCACCAGTATCACCCCACATCTCAACCTCATAACTCAATATGAAAAACTTTATACCATTCCATAATAATGAAAAATATATGATCCATACCTTGAGTAATAGTACTCAATAGGTATACTAGGATCTCAACACAAAACATATTCCTTGTATGAACCCAATTAACTTATAACCATAATGTTCCCAATGGACAATAAGAAATTCCCATTCTAGTTATCCCAACATTGACCAAACGGTCAGATATAATCCACCCCTCATGAAATAAAAATAAAAATAACCACATTATAATAAAACACTATAATTCATGGTAGAAGGTAACCAAAATAGTATTTCATGATCAAAAATAAAAAAAAATATAATACCATGTAAAAAATATTAAAGAGACACATACTAATTTGTATTTCCTTTCTATCTAGATGTGAATAACCAAGAAATCCGTGATATAAATAAAAATAAAACCCTTAAATGAAACACCGATAAAACATACCATTAGGCTCTAAAAAACTGAAATACCCAAGGGGAATTCAAAATCCTTCCTAACCAATACATAACTTCATCAAAACACATATCATCGTAAGGAGAAGAAGGATGATAATCCCAGAAATCATAGAGATTCAAATATTTTATAGATCCATGACACCACTTGGAGCCTAGTAAGAGTCAATAATAAGGAAAATCCAATTACAAGAAATTGAAGAGACCACACAAGGACCACACTTAGTTATAACACCTTATCTTTCAGTAGGACCTTTATTAGAGCTATATAGTTACCAAAAAATCATGAAACTCATTCTATCTATGTTCCATAAATCAAATAAAGGGTTACTATAACTAAACGGATAAACCAAAAGCTCCCATTTAATAATAAAATTATACAAAATTATAATTTTACAAAAAACACTCAACACCCCAATTTTCTTAAATAATTACATCTTAAAAAAACTACCTTTAAAATTTTATCTCATTCAAATTTTTGAAAAAGGACACATATTCAAAAGAAAAGTCACTCTATATTCATTTCATAAACCAAAAAATGCTCAAGAAATTTTTATCATTCACATGAAAAAACCATAAAAGTTTATTTTAAAATAAATTCTCCCCATTTGATAAAATTTCACAACAATTTGAACAAACCGAAAAATTAATTCTACGAAAATTCATTTTTCATAATAAAATATATAGAAAATTCTATTTTGAAATTGAATTATTTAAAAGTAACTCTAAAAAATACATTTAAAAACCCTGTTTTAATATTTGAACTTTCAAAAATACTAATTTTTAAACTAAAACACCCATTATAATAAAAATAATTCCTTCATTAACATTTAAATATAAATAGAACTAAAATTATTCAATAAAATTTCAAATCATTTAACATCACTCATTTGAAAAATGATATTTCAAAATAAAAAACCAAAGATCATTCGAAAACCAAAACCATTATAAAAAAAGTTTTAAAATCAGTACACATTGGGGAATTTCTATTTTTTCCCATCCAAAAAACCACTTTCTAAATGCATGACACAATTTCATTAAGGGAAATCATCATTTATATTAGCTTAAATTTCACTAAAACTATGTTTAATCACATTATATAAATAAAAATACCATATTTATCATCAGGAAAATTTTCCACACCATTGTAATAATCATATAAATAAATGGAGGAAAAAACACCCCTAAGGAAAAACCAAACTGTTCATGATTTATATGAATAATCTAGTAAACTATATGTAAACTATGAGATATGCATTATGATGGTTATAGAAAAATTATGCATGGGATCCATATGGTTTATTAAGACAAGAAGTCTAACCATGAATCCCTAGTTTATTGACAAATTTAACCTCTAAAACTGAAAACATCTCCCAAAATCATTAATATAATCAATGAAGATAAAAAATACCCAAATCATATTAAAATCCATAAAATAGTCTCAAAAAATTTAAAATATTGACTCAAATCCCAAATACCTATGGGAACTCAAGGTTAAAAATAATAAAGAGCTCACAAGGCCCCCCTACATCAACTTCTGGATTTTTAAAAACAATTCTAGTCTCTATACTACCCAAAGACACCGAATATAACAACCATGTTCTTTATTTAACAGTAATACATGGTTATTTAAAAAATATTATAGTTAATAGAACTCGGATGATAAGGAAGTATATTGTATTTGGGAATTATGTACATTAAATAAAAATTAAAAACAGAAAAAAATCATTTTTTTAAAACTTGTGTGACATGTTCGAACTTAAAACTGCATGGGATAACATGTGGACATTGATAAGAAATAGGTGATCAATAAAGCATAGTAAGTGAATAAACATGGAATAAAATGAAGATAATAATAAATGTTATAAAATATGAATAAAAATGGGTAATAAAAATAATATGAATCAAAAACATGAACAATGATACTTGATAGGAAATAATAATCATAAATGAAACATAGGGAATGTTACAACTACTTAAAGCACTACATCATAAACATAGGTCAAGGCTAACTGCCAAGAAAACATGATGGGAAAAGTCCCATAAATTAATCTAGTTCACTCTTTGTCCCAACATGAGGTCTCATGAGACTAAATATTATCCAATGAATTGGAGAACTATATAATTCCAGGAATTCCCTTCACAATAATTTCACTCCCATGATTAAGTGTTCCACAAAGATAATAAAATATGGATTCATTCATCATAATATTTTCTTCCATGATTAATGATTAGGGAATAAATATATGTAATGTTCACATAAAAGAATTATTAGTGTGTAATATTGAATACCATTTATAGGAAATTTGTATGGTATTCACTACACAATTGTTTAGGCATGGAAATAGTGGTGAAATTTCAGCCGCATAATAGCATCACATAAAAATTACTAAAATGATTTTATGTGATATAAAAGGGTATAAAATCATTTGGATGTCAAATTATAAGTAATAGGGACATCTACAGACATATCCAAACATTATGAATTGTTAAAATAAGGCAAACAATAATAAAGAAATATAAATATATAAGAGAAGGTGAGGATCCCTTACTTGAGTGCATGACTACAAATGCCTATGTGGAACTTCTTATGTGATTGGAGTATCCTTGGGAGGAATCTATATATGGGATGGAAGAGTAAGGATGTGATCTAAGAATTTTTAGTGAATTTAAATGGGTTAATGTGTGGGTTTATATAAAAAATGAGTGGATATTTCATTAATATTTATCAAAAAAAAGTTTTAGACTCTTTATAACCAAAACCACAAACCTTACAATGTTTTCTACCGATGGTTTCTACCAAATGATATTGGTTTGAATTATTTTATAAGTCCAAGTTCCAAACATAATAAAATTATACCATTTCTTATGTGTAACTGAGCCATACTCTTAAACAAATGATATTAAAACCATAAAATATATTAATAGTTTTGGGGGATTCAAAATGGATTTATTAAATTAATAAAATAAAAATAAAAAATTATTTTAAAAGGAATAATTAGATTTGGACATGGTTTCCTTTGTAGTATTTATTGCATCACTTTTAGGTCATTATGATGATATAATACATATCTTATATTTATATGTTATTTAATTTTTACCTGAAAAAATTGATCATCTTAGAAAAGTAAGAAAAATTCACTACTAGATATTTTTGACATTATTATTCTAAAATTAATATACATTTTATCAAAATAATTTTCAAAATATTTTCATTTTTTCTTTCAAAATATGAATTTAAATTTATTAATAAATTCTTATCTTATAGAAATAATAGTTTTCAAAACCCTATAAAAATTACATTTAACTTCATAAAAATTATAAGATGATTTATACTCGATAAATAAAATTTAGTTATAAAATTTTATTAAAATATAATTTATTTAAAAATACATTAATTCATCAAAATAAATTCCTTAATAGAATTTGAATATTACCTAAAAGTGCTATTTGTATCTTAATGTATAAAAATCATTTATATATAACAATAATTGGATGAAAATATATTCATTATTCAATAAAAAGTAAAATACATAATCATATTGATAGGGTCTTGATACATTTTTCTTTAATACACTTGAAAATTCCATAAGAGTATGGTGCATGGTGGTGAGACTTTCTTGGGGTGGTTTAGTGAACATAGTTTGGGTGTAACACCCCAAGATTTTATAGTGTGTTATTTCTTCAAAATAATTCAATAACTTTCACTACACGCAACACCAAGTTCAATCGCACCATGACTTACCAAACAAGCTGTTCAAAAGAGGTTATGAATAGTGTTAACTAAATTTTAAACTTTATATAATCTTTATAATTTTAGAATCCATATTATGAGTTTCTTAGACATAATGTAAGAACAAATTCATTTTCAGTATTGCACTTTTACCAAATTTTAATAGTGAACCCTTTTTAGATACTATATTTTAAACTTTTTTACTAAATGGGGACATCAAAAATTTAAAATGAAACATCCCAAGCTTCCACGGTACGCTAGCGTGTGTTGTACGCAACACCGAGTTCTAACACACCGTAACCAATCAAACTAGCCGTTATGAATAGTAATACCTACTTTTTGAAATTATATATATTTTATATTTGAAAATGGACTTCATTTTTAGATTCGGAATATCAAATTTAGCCTAAGGTGAAATTTTGGTACATTTCGGATAACTTTCATATTTTGATGAATAGTGAAAATTACCAAGTTTTAATTAAAAACAACTTTTTTAATCAAAATAATTAATAGTGATAAATTATGAATTTGAGTGTTTTTAAAGTATATTTAGAATATATTTTTACCAATTAATTTAATTTTTGTCATTGGACATAATTTTACAATTAAACCGAACATAAACAAGTGTCAATCTTTTGATAGTTATTACCTCTTAAAAACACGCTTTTTGTTTTGACAGCGGGAATTAATTTTAAATTAATTTCTGCCACTTCTGTGTTTTGAATTTAGGAAAATGGATTCCATATTTGGAATCAGGATATTCAAATTGTGTAAATAGGTAACTTTTATTTTTTGACATTTTGAATAGTTACTGTGGTAAATATTTTATTTATCATGGTTAAAGGGTAAATCCGGTAAATAAGGGTTAAAAAAATAATATTATAATAATACAAAATTACCCTAAAACGTGTCCTAACCTTATTTGTGGACACATACCCGACCATGAGCATCCTTGGGTAAATTTGGGGACCCCTTGGAGCCACTTGTATGTGGTAGGGACACATTATATTAATAAAGTTAAAATAAAAATAAAAATGGCATAAGCTTACATCGTTTAGAAGAACAATTTTTACATAGGGTTATACATGTTGGATTTTCGATTATAAATATTCATTAGAAATCTAAAACGATTTCCTACATGATGATATTTTATTTATAATTTTTAGACATCAAATAAGTTAAATTATTAATGACACAATAATGATGCAATGTTTACCTCATTAATAAATCATTGAAATAAATAATATTATAATGATTAAAATATTATCTAAAACCTGTCCAATTCTTATTGGTTGATGTTATTTAGAATATGAGTCATCTTATCTTCGACCTCAATGATTTTTTGACCATTATAAACCGAATATAATTATATTATAAAGTAATACTTTCACTCTTTCCTAAAGAGCCCCTCCTCTCCCTTATAAAAGGAGACCACTTCTACTCATTCCTCACACCTCTCAAGCCACTTGGCTCGTCCAAACTCTGCCCAACTAAGCTCCCCACATCCCTCTCCTCATCCTTGATGCTTCCCCTTAGGCAGAAATCATTTCAACAAGTCCTTTGGTTCCAACCAAAGTGAGTTACCTAAATTAAAGGTAACGATTTCTCTTAAATTATTTTCATTTATTTTGCTTCTTCATCCCCCAAACTCTTTTTATTTCCTTTCTTTTGTAACAACACCAGTATCCTAAATATACTAGGATGTTGTTATAAGAAGGATTCAAACTACACATACACACAACTCCATCTAATGGATGATGAACATAATGTTTCTGTGGATGGAAAACTAACGCCTCACGAAACGATGATTGTTCAAATACATCTTACCGCCTCTCATGGTGGCCATTATGATGGAACTGTAATTAAATATGATATTAATGATATATATTTTATATATAAGCTTCTGTAATTCCATTTTATTTCATACCATTATTCGTTTCATGTTGTATATACATACGATAATTTCATTTGAGGAAGTGCGGACTACCGCCCCCTTAAAATGATATGACACGTTCATACCACACATGGAACGTATAAAGGATGGTGTTAATGAACTTAAGTAACATATATAAAATATTATATTATACTGGAATAGTAATATACCTATGTATCATTTGGATTCGATTCTTTTAAAATAAAAATTAAATGGAAGTAGCGTTTGTGCGTACGTACGGACTACCGTCTCCACGAACGCGATGAGATTCATTCTCCATCGTATCCATTCAAGTATAATTATCATTTAATGATTTAAAAATGATGTTTAAGGACTTGATATCATTCTGGATATGAATAAGATACAACAATCATGACTTATGTAACAAAACATATAAAGAAAATGAGTAAGTTAAGACCCGAAACGGCGATAATACTAAGATATTATTATCAAATCAATATTAAAAGATCATATATGATATCATATTAATGTATATGATTCTTGTATAATTTAGTAACAATTATTTCACTATTATACAGGAGGTTAACCTACCCCAACCAAGGAAAAGTACAAGGTAAGGGTTATTTCACAATCTCTTCATTATCCGAGGTTGTATTATACGTAATAATCTACTGGGACCTCTTTATCATCCACATCCATGTTTCTTCGAAATGTATTTCAAAACATTTTTACTATTTACAAGAATATGGGTTAAAGTCATTTATACCCTTGTTTGACTTTTTATAAGAGGTTTATAAAGGAATCTTTCCGTCGTTTTCAAAACAAGGTCCTTTTTAACCTTTTCGACAGAATTGAGGTAAGAATGTTTTTTTTAACTTATACGGCGGGTGCGGTTATTTTCCGCCGTTATAAATCGTCGAAGATTTCCATACAAGCTTATAAGAATATTTTCAAAGAAAATGTTTTATTTTATATGGATCTTAAATGATTTCAAAATAAAAGGAGATACTTCTTTAAAAAGAATTTTGATTTCATCTTTGTCAACATCCTTTGATGGATTTTAAGATTATTTGAAGTTGATTTATTATGATACAAAACTTCTATATTGTATTGAAGGTTTTGTGATATGTTTGACTGTGGATGTGCTATTTTTATACCATTCATAGTTTATGGTGAAATTATTGACATTTCGTATGCTAGTTTTAATACGAATGTTTATGTTATGTTTAAACCTTTTCATATGGGAATGCATTGGACTTAATAAGTGACGGGTGGAGCCCGCTATAGCTCCTCGATGCATCGGTAGGTCTCATGAGACAAACTAGTGTCTTGGCACAAGGCCTTGACAAAATCATATTTGTAGTCTTGGCACGAGGCCTTGGCTATGTGGTTATGATAGTCTGGCATTATGCATTCCAACATTATGAAAGTGGTTATTGATTTTTGCATGTGATTATTCGATTAGTAGAATATCCATGTGAATAAGTAAATGGCATTATTTCATTTTACTTTTGCCATACCATGTTGAAGTTAAAGTTTAAAAGGCTTTTGTTTTAGTAATGCATTGCCTTAAATGTTTATTCTTATTTATGAAAGTTTCCGCTATATTTTTATCCTTACTGGGCATTTGAGCTCACCCCTTTTCTATGTTTTATTTTTCCCAGGATGTGAAGAAGTAAGTTATGAATGACCTGCAGGGATTTTATGAGGGGCTAATAGTGTGGATTGTGGAAACATTATGTTGTTGTATTAGTTTTTCATTTTATTATGTAATGTAAAACTTATGAATATATCTAGTGTTTCCAAGGCTACTAAACCAATCGGTCTTTCGAGATTTGATCTTTCTTGTGATCATGCCAATGTTACGAAGTAATGCACCGACTCTAGGCAGCTGGGGTCGGGGCGTTACATTGGGCCATGATCACAATGTGCTTGAAATTATCAAATAAATAGTTTCTCTCATTCTTATATTGTTGATTATAATCTTAAGATTGGTCAATGTAAAATCTTAAATATGTTATCTCCCTCATAAGTTCTAATAGATGGGATTCATAGTGTATGATCCTACTGGTTGAGTCCATCACATCCTTTTTCTATGTTATGTGGATTTGTTAAAATCCTCTATGCATTATAATCATGTGATCACTGTTTGACGACCATATTATCAATGGTAATGATTCTTATAATTATTTTAAATAGTATATAATAAGTCCAAATAATCTCATGTATTTTCGGTAACCTTATTACATAATAATACATTTAATTAAATGAGATGGAAAATTTTATTTATAACCATTCTGGTTGTTACACTAGTCCCCCCTTATGAAGGTTTTCCATTGAAATTTTAATTTTACACACTAAAATAGATATCGGTTACCCTATTTTGTCACCTCATATAGTTCCCGTGATTCTTATTCAAACTTGTGGTTTCTCCACAACACTTTGAATTGGTGTTTTGTCTTATTACTTTGAACATTGTATCCATGATCTAAGATATTCACTAGATGATCCTCATAGGTAAGGTCATTATCCAATGGTAACACCTATGGATTGAGTACTTGTGAGGGGTCTGGTATGTATTTATTAGAAGGGAAACATGGAATACATCATGTACTTGAGATAGTTTAGGTGGGAGTGAAATTCCGTAGGCCCCCGCTCCGATGCGATCAAGGATCTCAAAGGGATAAATGTATCTTTGACTAAGATTCACCTTCTTTTCAAATATCATCAATTTATTCTATGAATACATGTAGATGAATTCCATATATACAACATCAAACTCTAGGTCTCATTGATTATTGTTAACTTAAATATTTTTTAAACTCTGAATATCCTTAACGTTCTTCTAATTAGTGTAAAAATTTTCCACCATTTCCTTGACCATTTCAAGACCTAGTAGTTTTTGTTCCCTAACATCATCCCATCATGCATGTGTTTTTTACATCTTCCCATAAATTGAATCATATGGAACCATTTGTATGATTTATTAGAAACTATTATTGTAATATAACTCGGACAGAGGAAGATGTTGCTCCCATACACTTTTTAAGTCAATTGATCTTTCTATAAACATATATTCAAGTGTTTTGATAGTATGATAATATTGGACATCAATATAGGGGTGATAAGACTTACTAAAATTCAAATTAGTATTTAGAGATTTCTGAAGACTCTATTAGAGCTTAGTGGTGAATCATGGATATCAATCAGATAGAATTGATTGTGGTGCTTCATGTAGCCTCAACACTTCTCTAATTTATATCCGCATAAGTTGATCGAGGGAGAAATACTCTCGAATCACAATCAAGTGAGTAGTCTTTATAATATGATCCACCAAAAACCATATAAATTTATTAAATCTTTATGTCTTTCGTAGAATAGTGACAAATTCCATAGGGGTGTCTTACCATTTCCTTGTAGGTATAGGTATTTGTTGTATCATCCCTTTGTATTTTTTCTTTCTGCTTTCACTTACTGACATACAAGACATCTTAATGTACATTATATGATATCCTTCTTCATATTATCCCACCAATTGTGATCTTAGAGATCTTGATACATCTTTTTTCTTCCTTGGTGGGTGGAGAAGCTTTATCTATGTACATCATCTAAAAACTCTTTCATTAACTAAGGATTTAATGGTACATGTAGTATTGTAAAAATCTCACAACTCCTTCATCATTAACATCAAACTACAATGATTTTCCTTTCCTTATAGCTTCAAATTTCTTATGAATTCTTACATTGTCTCATTGAGAATCCATTATCTTATCCAGAACGGATAGTTTAAAAATAATTTGTGAAAGGATTGATGATGTTCCTTCATTTTTTATTCCCATCTTCGTCATTTCCAAATCTAAGAAGATCAAATCACTATCAATTCTTCTCAATTATATAATTTCTTTGATCTTTTATACTAATAGAATCCAACATTTTATTTGATTTATAAGGAAGGTAGTGGATTGGAGATTTTTATACCTTGATCAGATCTACCCATCTTCATTAGTGCATATTCAGTTGTTTCTGTGTGAATATATATTTGAGACTTTTTTGATTAATATATATTCCACAATTCTCCCCAAAAAGATAATGCCTCCATATTTTCAAGGAAATTATAACTATAGTTAACTCCAGATCATGCATTGGTAGTTCTATTTGTGAACTTTCATTTATATTGAAGCATATGACATGACTTTTTCATTCAACATTAACACACATATTGTGCCCTTCATCTAAGAATATCTAAATTCCATAAAAAGTTATCCACTAGTGGGTAGTGTGGTTATATAGGTAGTCATAATCCTCCATTTTAGTTCCGTAAAGATCTATTCGAACTCATCATTATAAGAAAGCATGACTCAATTCTGAGTTATATTTTTCATAGGTTTTGATAATTGAGATAAATTCTCACATATCGATGATAATACCATGATAATCCATGGAAACTATGGATATCAATCACATATGATGTCCTTATCCATCATTCAGTTGATTTTATCTTTTAAGGGTCCATATATATCCAATTAAATGTGATGATATATCCCATGAATGAGACTTCCTTCAACCATAACTCACATTTTATTCTCATAATGATCAATGAAAAGGTGCATTAACCCATCCCTCTTTTTGATGAAGAGGATAGGTGTACCCCATAGTGATGCGCTTGGGTGTATGGACCCCATATCCAGATTCCACAGTAGTTGTTTCTTCAGCTCCTCAAGTTACAAAAAAACCATTCAATATAGAGTAACATATATTGGTAATTCCCTAAGTATTAAATTGAAAATTAAACCTCTTATATATGAGGAATACTAGGAAATTACCCAGGAAATATATCGGTGTATTCCATCATAATAATAATGTACTAGAGACTGATTTTTTCCTTAGACTCAATCATTTGAGCATGATAATATTACTTGAATGTTAGTAATATTCTTGGTTGAGATGATATTGATAAATAATATTCATCATCCTCCTTGGACATGTAAAAAATCAGGTGACTATTCACAATAAGGAGAGTGATTTCATTATCAAAACAATTTATGTTGGATATATATAGGGAAAGCCAATCCATGCACATAATTTCATCAAATTCCACCAAAAGGAATTTAATATGGTTTATCGGTAAGTTAAACTCAGAAATTATGATAGGGGAGGAGTTATATTCTTGGGATTCCATAATTTCCCCATTTTCCATTGTCAACGATAACACCACATCAATGATTTTTAGTGCTGTTTGAGTAGTTCTACTAAACATTAAGGATATTAAGGAATTTGTAGAGATGGAATAAAAATATGTATTTTCTATACTTTAATGAATAACTAGAATACTTGTACCCACTTCATTTTCGGGATCCAACATAGCAGTTGTGATTGAAAAAGCTCACCCATGTTGGCTCAGAGGTTGTTGGTTGTCTCAAACAACCCTTGGCTTAGTGAATTGATTTTCAAAGTTCCAAGGTTCCTTATAGTTGAAACAATGAAAATTGTGTAAAGGGTTGAATGGATTGTTTCTTTCCTCTGTCACATTAGAGGATTTCTCCATTTGGGAATCTCTAGCTAGGTTCCCATACATCCCATACCAAATTAATTTTATCACCCCCTTAGGCAATTTTGGTGGTGTATATTTCTTCACCATTGAAAAGAAGAATTTTGAAATTTCTTGTAACTATTATATTTCTCCATCAGACCACAATAATTAAACTCCAATTTTCACTTTTTACCCCCATGAAACCCTTGATAATCATTGATCTCCCTTTAAATTTTGAGGGCACAACAAAAAATTTCTCATATCTATCAAAGTCAAAAATCACTAGGTCTTTTTGTAGACTAGGTTTTATCCCACTAAAGAAGTAGTAAACCATGTATTTTTGGGTAACATCAAAGTTAGAGGTGTATCCCGTGAGTCTATAAATTTTTTCTTCATACAACCCTTCTTCTTTTTTACTTGAGGGAATGTAAATCCCTTTCCATATTAAGATGGAGAGTTTGTGGAAAATATTTATCAGAAATCATTATCTAGAATTCCTTCCACCCTATCAATTTGATCCATTACTCATGATTCATATTCTATACCATTTTCCACCACTAATCACAACCTCCCTTCATGTGATAATTAGAGAGTAGAACCTTCTCTTTCTCAGAACATTGAAGAATGTTGAAGTTATTCTCAATAGTTTTAATCCATTGTTCCCAGATGAAGGGATTAGATGATCCATTGAATGTCGGGGGCCTTTGTCACATAAGGGTATCAATAATAGATCATTATATCTTAGGGGGATTTGGAAGCTATTCCTAATCTAGGTTTCTATTCTAAACTCGAGTCATATGGGAGAGTATCGGCCCAATGTTTGCGATTCCTACTCCAATCAAGTTTGGAATCTCATTGGGGATGTCATCACATTGCCCATCATATTGATTTTTATCCTATTCCTCTTATTTCCTTACATTGGATATAATAAAAGGAAAATTAGGTATGATTATTTTAATCAATTAAAACCAAAAAGGGGAATCCAATTACATTATGTAGATAACTTATAAATTACAATTATTTCTTAACTTCTGGATTTGTAGAATTCAATCCGTGTTATCCATGATATATTTCCTAACATATATTCTAATGGGTAGTTTTTTGTTACCTTAATAATTGTTTGTAATGAGATTTTGAATTTATCAAATAATATCCCCGTAGAGTGTCAAAAAAAGAACACAGTAAGGCCCATTTTTATTTAACAGGTTCCACCGAGTCAAGCATGACACACATTATCAGAGTTGTTAACCCTAGGTATATTTTTTGTAGAACCAAGTCCACTTTTGGAATCTATATAGGGTTTTATATTCATGATAAAAAACTTACTCTACAATTACCAATATTTTAGGTACTTTTTCTTATATTAGTCTCATCCCTAAGGATTTCACTAGAGTTTTCCAATAATAATCCAAAAAAATAACTAAAAAAATATGTTGATGCTAACTATAAAAACCCTATTATTTATTTTTACATTAATACATTATTTATTACAAAAGGATACACTTAATAAAACATAGATGATTGATAAGTCTAGTGTCTTTGAAAATTACATACATTATATAACAATTTAAAACAATAAAATCATCATCTTTATTGAAAACCTCCTTAACATGCTCACACATAAAACAGTATGGGATAACCTAGAGACTTATATAAGAAATTTGTGTGCTATAAAGCCCAGTATGTGAAGAAAGATGTAATAAGTAAAAGATAATAATAAATTTAAAACAATAGGTATATTAATGGGGAAGAAAAATGTTGGAATTATGAAAATAAATAATTAGACATGATATAACATGATAATCATAAAGGCAACATGGGAAATGTGACCACTACATAAAACAAAACATCATAAACATAGGTCAAGGATAACTTCCAAAACATTACTATGGAAAATTTACCATCAAATAATTTCGTTCCCTCTTTTTCCAAACATGATGTCTCATGATACTAAGAAGTACACAATGCATTGAAGAGATATATAATTATATGCACATCAGTCACATTCATTTAATTATCAAGATTTAGTGTTCCAAAAATATAATAAAACATAAATTCATGCATCATAATATTTTATTCAACAATCAAAAAGTGTGGAATACATACATGTAATATCCATGTCAAATAATTATAAGGGTATAAAGGTGAACAACGTTGATAGGAAATGGGTATGGATTTCACTATACAACTGTTTAGGTGTGAAAAATCACTGTGAAATTTCAGCAGCATAACAACATAACCTTAAAAATAATAAAATGGTATGATGAGATTGAAAAGGGTATCTCATCATTCGGGAATAAAAATTTTAAGTAATTGGTACATGAAAATACAAATCCCTATATTATGAATTATAAATATAAGGCCTATGATAATAAACAGACATGACTGAAGAAGAGAAGTTGAGGATCCCTTACTTGAGTGTGTGAATAAAACTGCTAGGGGGGATTCTTGATAGCTTGGGGGAACCAATAGAGGATTCTAGAGAGGGGAGGGTAGGGTAAGGATGTGCGCCATAGATTTTAAGTGAAGTGAAATGGGGTCTTGGGAGGGTTTATATAGCCAACGAGTGGGTATTTCATTAATATTTATCAAACATAGTCTTTAAACCCTATATAAGAAAAAATTAAACTTCCCATGATTTTGGACCGTGAATTATATCAAATGGGAGTGGTTTTCGTT
This sequence comes from Viscum album, assembly GCA_963277665.1. Taxonomy (NCBI): domain Eukaryota; kingdom Viridiplantae; phylum Streptophyta; class Magnoliopsida; order Santalales; family Viscaceae; genus Viscum; species Viscum album. Next base: position 1,342,705,993 of record OY728148.1, on the reverse strand, counting down.
ATTTTATAAGGCCAAGTGTGACACCCCAAAAATATAAATTAAGAAAATTTTATTTGATAATGTGTATTACCCAAGAGGCCAAGCGTGTAAGGTAATATAATATCGAGATATTGTCAAAAACTATCCCAGAGGGTCCCATGCCATGATTACCCCAAGTCTGCCTTCAATAAGCCAGGGGTTGGAAAGTATAACTGAGTAGGAATATCCCAAAAATGAGAGGCATTTTTCTAAGTACTTGCACACATGCACACAATCTCTAAGGCCATAATTATGAAATGTTAAAAAATTAGTAGACAATGCTTGAATACACTAAGATACCAAACAAAAAGTATGATAGTATAAAACTACAAAGTAAACATGGATAGAATACAAGACCACCAAAGAAATAGTCTTTCAAATTGAATACACAAATTTCTAAAACTCATCCATAGAAAACCCTACCAGAAGGGTAGGTGTAGGATTGATGTCTACAGCCATAGGCTCCCATATCCTCTATCTGATCACTCTTTGAACCACCTATTCCTAATCAAACTATAATTCCATCAAAGAAATGATCATATAAACAATACATGACACATGAAAGCAAATACAGTGAAGGGGTGAGTAAAACAATACTCATTAGGACACTCTAAAACCACAAAGGAATACCGTTAATAAATACACATAGTAAACCATAAATAAATATATAATGTATACTACTGAAAAATACATGAAATATACCATGAATAAATACATTGTATACCACAAAATAAATACATGAAGTACAGTCATCTCCCACAGGTATAATTCTATAGCACATAAAGTAGGGTTATTATATATAGTCCACAAAACACCCAGTATCAGTAACACATACATTGTCGATAACACACATAGTATTGATATCACACAGAGTGTCGATAACATATCAATTGTCGATAACACATGGTGTGTTGATAAAATAGAGGTTGTTGATATGTCATGTAGACCTTATGTCATGTAGTCTCTAATATCACATATTCAGGAAGACCACATAGTCACCAAGATCACAGAGTCACTAAGACCACTACAAGACACATGATTTTACTCATACCATGATTGTACCGAGATAACCTACCCCTCAGGACATTAGTTTGTTTTCCAAATTCAACAATAACTCACTTAGAGTATCTCTACAGAACTATCTCATTTCAGGGGTCTGAACGCTATAAGTGACTCATCAAACAGACACACGGATTGAAAGTTATGGTTGTTTTCATAAAAAGGTCCATCCCACTGACCCGACCTGACCCATCAGTTGACCTGACCGAGTCCAGCTGACCAAAACTAGTATGGTCATGTCTGGTCCAAAAAGGTCGAACCTTCTAGGTTCCTGGTGCGTCCTGGAACTTCTCGTCTGGACCACATTGCAGGTTGGTTCAATCCACTGCACAGGTTCCACACCTACCACATGCCACCCAAATCTATGCGGTGCTCCACCATATTCACGTGGTTGGATCTTTGTTTGCCTATCCCGTGACTTTGTTGCCACTATGAGGTTTCCTTGGCCCATCTGCCATGGATGTGACCCTAGTCGCTGAACTCAGCCTCTGCCTTCGTGGTCTTCAACACTGTCCTGTTTGGACTACGTCCTACCACCGCCGCCGACAGCCCCACCGAAGTCCCGCCCACCTCATGCTATAACTAATACTAGACCCCCATTAGGTCGTGCCTTTCTATTCCGCCATAAACTGACCCCTCGTTGGGTCGTGACTCACTCCGCCACTAGCTACCCTACAGGCATCCTGCTGTTCATGTTGTCTGTGGACCACTGTTCACTGTACACCACACCTGAACCGACCAGAGTCTCTACTCTGGCCACCACCATGTGCAACTTCCTTGTGATGTCGCACAACTTTGGTGCCATTATAGTGTTGGATTCCCAATCATGGATCCATGTACCATGGATCTAAGGAAAAATGATCCTGCAAACATGTTTTTTGAAGAATGGGGAATGAAAAATGATTGGGGAACTGGATAAATTCCCATGAATGCCCAAAAAACAGATCTCAGCCTTGTTCATTTCAGCCTCAATCCATTCATTTTAGAACAATGAATAGAGAGGGAATAATTCAATTCACATTAGAAAAATAAATCGGGATAATTAATATGTATAAATTATCCACCCTATAAAGGTGATTGAACCATGGATCAACCAGTTCATGGGTTGGTCAGTATTCATCATTGAAAATTAAGAATAGGGGAATGAATCTCAATGTGACAACACCCTACCTAGAGTTTGTATTGGTTGTTAATGAAGGGTGAAGCTGCATCATCATCATTCGTTGATCCATAAAATCCAAGATTCATCAATATAGTTTTTCCAATCAATCAATGTTCATTGGAGGGAGATCCTTCTCTATGCCTTATAAGATTTCTAGGGTTATGTCATAACCTTGGATTCCTGAAAATATAAAACATTAAAAAGGAAAACTAACACTGTGTAAAAATAAAATATTATTGTTAAATATTTTAACGATTTATATGTACAAAAAGTATCTTTTATGTTTGAACCTTTCTAGTCAATGTCAGTCCTCGCCTAAGGTAATGTAATTATTATGAACACAACTATGTCCTCAGATTTCTGATCTGGACACCCGTTTAGAATTTATTCTATTTTTAAAGAAAAATTTCACGTGCGCTTTATAAAAAACTGCACATAATTTAATGAACTGTTTTAGGCACACCATGCCTCAGAATCACACTCTGCCTCAGTACCTGGTCTCTGAATATTCCCAATTAATTTATAGAAAATAGAGAAAATATGAGTTATTACATTCTCCCCACCTTGGTAATTTACGTCCCCAAAATCCAACATAGGGGTTACTCAACAAAAATATGAGGGTACTGAGCACGAATACGAGCCTCCCACTCCCATTTTATCTCCTAGATATTCATGTTCTACCACTGAACATAAATGATAAAAATTGACCACCTATGAATGATTCTATTATGTCGATCCATGATCTCCACGGGGTACTCTGAAAAAGTCTCTCCATTGTCAATGTTTAGCTCACCCCAATCAATAATGTGTGATGGATCATGTATATAACCTATTAGATTCAATATGTGGAAAACATCATGCACCCTATGCACCTTAAGGGGTAGATCCATGTAGTATTCCACCTCATCAACTCTATGAAAAATTTGAATAGGTCTGATCTATCTTGAAGATTACTTGATGCCCTAGAAAAATCTCAACAATCCCTATCAAGGTGATGTAGGATCTAAATAACAATGTAGATGCTCAATATACAAGAGGGGTGAATTTTATATTTAAAAATTCATTTGGAACCTTTAAAGCTAGTAAGGGATAACTATGTTTTCCTTAGGCAAGGAAAATCTAGGTTTAACAAAGTTAAACTAAAAAAATTCACAACACCTCTAATCACCAACTGGAGTATTGGAACCGAGGTTTACAATATAAGATTCTACCTTAAAGCGTATAGAATCTTAAACTAATCAGAGTACAAGTTTAAGGAAATACAAGAAGGTTATACTTTCCTTACAATAAAATATGCATTGGAAAAACAAGTAGTAAAACTACAAGTAATAAGATATGAATCTTTTAACCCAAAGAGAAGGGTATCCAACAACCTTGGATAAAGGTCCCTTGATTTATACTTTCAAGAAATTTTATCTTACCACCACCAGGGTAATCCCTCGATACGAAGATCAAAATCTCTATCTTGCTATCCCCGCAAGACCTCAACTTCAAGGTAGTTGGAACCTCTGTCTTCCTCAGCAAGGAAGCCCTCAAACTTCAAGGTAGTCGGCACCTCTGTCTTCCTATCCCCAGAAGTCCTCGAATGTAATCACCAACATCTAGAGTCTCACAATGCAATCTGAATGAGCAGTTCAGTATGCACAAGGCATGAAAAACATCTCTCTCTAGAAATCACCTTAACAGCGTGTGTTCTCTAGATTGATTTACTTTTTCATCTCTTCTTTCGAGCACTTTCAAATGAGCTCCTATTTATAGGAAAACTTCCAACGGTTGGCTCCCTCTTCCAACAGTCATATTTTCCATGAAATTCTGAGGGACCTATACACGTGTAACTCAACCAATGGTTAATTAGAAACAGAACATGTGACATTGTTTTATAACAAACTACGTATAACTGAATGTACGACATCGTTTTGAAATGAATCATATGTAATTAAAAGCTAATCAATATATCATAGTGTAAGAAAGTTAAAAGTTTGGAGTCTAACCAAAATGAAGTTCGGAGTCTATGATTAAGAAATATCCAGAATCTGCTTTATAGGAATTCAGAGTCTGGTTTCACCAGAGATCAGATTCTAAACTTGCAGAGTTCGGAGTCGAACTACTTAAGAGTTTGGAGTCAAACTGCTTCCGAGTTCGAAGTCAAACTTCTTTAGAGTTCGGAGTCGAACTACTTAAGAGTTCGGAGTCGAACTGCTTAAGCGTTCGGAGTTGAACTTCTTCAGAGTTCAGAGTCGAACTGCTTAAGCATTCGGAGTTGAAAAACTTGAGATTTCAGAGTCGAACTACTTGAGAGTTCGGAGTCGAACTACTTAAGAGTTCGGAATCAAACTACTTAAGAGTTCAGAGTCTAACTACTTGAGAGTTCGAAGTCGAACTACTTGAGAGATCGGATTCGAACTACTTCAGAGTTCGGAATCAAACTACTTAAGAGTTAGGAGTCGAACTCATGAAAATTTGGTGTCCAGAATTTGGATTAGAACTACATTATAGATCACATCCAGAATTCGGATCCTAAAAAAAGAATGCTCCAAGTATTTTCATTATATGGCTCCGTGATTTTGGGTATGAATTCGGTTTTTGAATTTTAAAAAAATATTTCTATGTATAATAAAATCTAGGTTAAGGTAAATTTCCATAAAGAAGTAAATTTTCTTTATGGGGGTAAAAATAATATTTGCTTAAGTATAAGGTGTTTGTGATTTTCAAAACAAGAATGAATGGAAAAGACATAAGGAAAACCTTATTGAATCAATAGGTGAGACCCATAGGAAAACATGGTCACCATACATTAACCCCAAGGGACTCCATCTCATGACATAATATGACTTCTTCTGGCTCTATGGGGTCCTCATCTGATCTTGGATGATCTGCACCTTCTCGGTGGTATCCCACACCAACTATGGTCCCATGAGTGCTGACTCTCCTAGGTCAATCATATAGGTTGGTATCCTATATAGTAATCCATATAAGGCCTCAAATAGTTCACTACCTATGGTGGAGTGGTATCTGTTTTTGTGTGAAAGCTCCACTAGTGGTAAGTGATTTTCACAACTATGGACAAAGTCTAGGATGCATGCATATACCATGTCCTCTAGAACATGAAAGGTCCTCTCTATCAGGAGATCCGTTAGGGGATGAAGCACCCTGCTCAAAAGTAATTGTGTCCCAAACACCTCTTGTAATCCCTTCTACTACTGGGATGGTAAAAAATAATCAGGATCCAAAATGATCATCAATATCACTCCATGGTGATGGACTATCTTCTACACGTAGAGGCATCCCAAGATCTCTATGGAACTCTGCACCCAGATCAGTATGAATTGGGCCAATTTTGTGAGTTGGTCAATGACCGCCCAGATGGTATCATGTACTATATATGTACATGGTAAAACCGTCAATATGTCCATCAATATCCCATCCCACATTCACTCTGGAACCTCAAGTGGTTGGGTTATTCACTCGGGAACCTTGTGCTCAAACTTTACTTGTTGAGAAGTGAGGCATTGAGAAACAAACTCTTTCACTTACTTCTTCATCACTAGACACCAGATAATATGTAAACCATCTTGATAGATCTTCTCCAAACCTAGATTTACCACCAAAGGATATGTGTGTAACTCCATCAAAACCTCCTCCCATAACACTATTAGTACAACTGTGTTCCCTCTGAAGAGAACAACGTGCTAACCACCTATTGAATATCTATAAGGGGAATGATCGATGGAAATATGATCCTGTAATGTCTCATAGTCAGTATGTCAGAGCTATGCCTCCTAGAATCACTATAAGAGTATAGGGTTGACAACCATTGAATGGAGGTAAGCTTCTCCATCTCCATCCACAAAGGATATCTACAACAGGGAAAACTGCTATAATGCCTTGTTCAGAAGCTGCGAACTTCATCTCTTGCTGAGAGCTTCTTCCACCACATTTCCCTTCCTAGTAGTATAAAAAATATCTATGTCATAGACTTGGAGGAACTCTAGAAATTGCCTCCACCTCAAGTTATGATCATTCTGAGACAAGATATGCCTGAGACTCTTGTGGTTAGAGTAGACGATAAACCACTCCCCCATCCAGAAATGTCTCCACATATTCAATGAAAAGACTACTGCTGCTAGATCAAGATCATGGGTTGCATATTTCTACTCATGTTGTCTGAAATGGTGAAAAAAAAGGTAATAACTACTTTCCCCTACATCAGGACACAACTAATACCGGTCCCTGACACATCATAGAACACTACAGACTAGACGAACTCTTCTAGTAATACCAAGATGGAATCACTCATCAACCTCTACATCAACTCCTGAAAGCATTGATGTCACTTCTTTTTCCACATGAAATGCTTCCCTTACATGTCCCATCCATCAAGGGTGGTGAAACTCTAGAAGATTTGGGTACAAAACTTTGATCGTACCCATCCAAACTGAGGAAATTCCTCACCTAGGTAACACTTTTGGGTGGATCAGTATAAAACATCACATCAAACGTTTTAGGATCTACTTCAAATCCAGCCTCAAAAATGACGTGTCCTAGAAAGTGGAACTACTAAATCCAAAATAAGAACTTTGAGAGATTCTGATCAAGATGGTGCTCTTGGAGTGTGTCCAAGTCCATTCTTAACTGTACCATGTTCTCCTCCTTAGTTACTAAGTACACTAGGATGTCATCAATGAAGTCCACCATGAACCAGTCTAAGTAAGGATGGAAGATCCTATTCCTTTGTCCCATGAACACTGATGTGGTGTTCATCACACCAAATGACATCACCATGTACTTGTAGTTACCATACTAACTTCTAAAGGATGTCTTCGTTACATACTCAATCCGTACAAAAATATGATGATAAGAAGATCTGAGGATAATCTTTAATAACCACCTCTATCCATTCAGATTATCGAATAAGTCATTGTTACTCAATAGTGGATAATTATTTTTCACAATCACCTGATTCAAGAACCATAATCCCACATATAACCTCATTATCCCATATGACTTCTTGCCAAATAAAACTGGGGTCATGAAGGGTGAAACACTGGGTCTCCTGAAGCCCGTCCTCTACAAGTACTCCATCAATACCCTCAACTCTTAAAGCTCCACGATAACCATCTTATATGAAGGTGTAGATATTGGTGTCACCCTGGGGTATAGATTAATGCATAAGTCTCCCTCCCTATGGGGAGGTAGTCTGGGGACATCCTCAGTAAATATGTCCCCATACTTTTCCACCACAACATGAAATTGAGGAATCCTTTCATCCACTGTACTGAGGGTGAGGCTACTTAAAGGATGGGTAATCAGCTGAAACATCATTATGAGTAAGTCCATTCTACACTAAATGTGTTTTATTTTAACCAACAAAGGAAAAACTAGTCCCATAACTGTAGACACAACACACTCTGTTCCTAGAACAGTCAATTTGAGCATTGATTGTGGATATCCAGTCCATACTGAGAATGATGTCGTGAGGCCTCGATGTTGCTACTATGATATCTTTATTGAAACTCTCTCCTCAAAGAGTAATCTCACACTATCGACACTAGTGTTTGATCATTGAATTCCATCCCATAGGAGTCTCTAAATGAAATGGTTGAGTCAACAGTTCAACAAGAATCTCCGAGTCTTGAACAAGGTTTTTGGTAAGAAAATAATGGATAACACCTGTGTCTATTCAAACTTTTTATAAGCTTTAAAATACATATATCATACCATTAATCATATATGGAGCACCAGGTTCATAGGCATACATCACCTTCAGTTGTCCTTATCTCTATCCACCAGCTCCCTGAGCCTGGTGTGGACCACCTGGGGGTGGTGTTAGTAACATGTTGAACCTATGCCCACCGCCTGCTGCTCTACCTGCTCCACTTCCACCACTATGTCAGGACCCATCCTAGTGGGGACCATTCGATGAATACCCCATGACCACCTCCAATAGGTTAGGGGTTTGAGACTATCACCGAGTATGCATATCTAAAAAATGGAGGCATTTTCCTATGTACCTGTAAATACACACAAAATCTCAAAGCCCAAAATGATGAAATGTAAAAACACTAAGCAGACAATTCATGTATAAAATAACATTCCGAACATAGTGTAAGAATGTAGGAAATTGGAATGTAAATAGGGCCAGAATACAAGCCCACCAAAGAAATATTATGTAAAATTGAATACACAAATTCTTGAAACTCATCCGCAAAAAACCCAACTTAAAGGGTAGGTGTATGATAGATATCTAAATGCATATGAGCACACCTCATTAGTCCACAAACTCAAAGAACCACCTAGTCCTATTCCAGTATGAACTATGTCAAATCTTCGATTGTCTGCACAAGAAATGACACGTGCAGGAAAATTCGATCCGTGGAGTGTAAAAAAATACATATTATGTCACCCCAAAACCATAAAGGAATGCCACAAAAAAATAAATGAATTTCACCCTAATGAAATAGATGATGTATAACATAAATAAAAAAATAAATCTCTACATGAAGAAATAAATGGTATACCACAAAAGAAACACCCGGAGTATAGTTATCTACCACCGGTATACATTTATATCACCAGAAGCAGTGTTATAAGATGTAATTCAAATAACACTCAATATTTGTAACAATAGAGTGTTGATAACACATGGAGTGTCGATAACACACAGATTTTCGATAACACATGGATTTTTGATTACACACAGAGTGTAGATAACACACAGAGTGTTGATAATTCATGAATACCTGAGGATGTTTTCCCCAAGATCACATAGTCACCTAGATCACATAGTCACAAAGATCACATAATCACTAAGATCACATCAATCCACAAGAGTATGGTCATAGCACGCATGTACTGGGAGAACCTAATCCTCAATCCATTAGGTCGTATTCCAACATTAAAAAAAACTCACTTAGAGTATCTCAACTGGAACATCTCATTGCAAGGGCCCTAATGCCATAAACGTCTAACCAAACAGGAACACAGTTTTAAAGGGAGATATATTTTTATAAAAAGGTCTGATTAAGGTCTGGTCTGGGATTGATTCGACCCACTAAACCTAGACCCGGGCCGACCCAACCCGACCTGATCCACCCGACATGACCTGGTCTCATTCGAATCTTCGTGGCCCACTGGGCGAAACCTACTTGGCACGGCCTTCTAGGCATGTCCTTCTAGGCATGGACCACTAGGCTTACTAGAACTAGCTCATCGGACTGTTGGGTCAAGCCCACTAGGCCGCTTGAACGACCAAGAACATCTAGTCCATCCTGGGCTATGAGCCCTATCCTTTTGACGCATGTGGTCTTCCCAGACCGTATGCCACCCAGCTCCATGCAGCAACACACCCCATTTAAATGGTCGGCCCCTCAACTAGCTACCCAGAAGCTTTACATTCTCATCGGTGTCCACGAGGCCTGCCTACCATGGATGTGGCCCGTCTCCATTGTATACCTAGTCTCCGCCCGTGGCTATCACCACCGGGGGCTCCCATGCGGTCCCACATGGACCGCCTCTAGTCACCGCTGTCGTCTGCCCCACCAGTGGCCTATCTGCCCTGCACGCCATTGGAACCCGGACCCCATTGGGCTACGCCTTAGTCCACCACCAGAACATGACCCCTCGTTGGGACTTAACATTCTCCGACACCGATCGCCCTGTCGAAGGCCTACTTTTCTCTACATTCCCCACTTGAACCAATTAGATCCACTGCAATGGTCATCGCCATGAATCACTCCCATGTGTTTTAGCACTAGGGTGGTGTCGTTATGGTGTCATATTCTCAGACTTGGATTGTTGCAACACAGATAAAATGTGCAACAAACCTCTGAACATGTTTTGTGAACAATGAGGAATGAATAAGGATCAAGGAAAATAGATAAATGAATAAGAACATCCAAAGAATAGATCTTGCCCTTATTCGTGTCAATCTTGATCCGTTCATGTCAGAATGAAGAATAGAGAAGGAATAAATCCAATCTCTTTAACAAAATGAATCCCGATAATGAACCCGCATAAATTATTCACCCTGTAAAGATGATCGAACAACATATCAACCTGCTCATGGGTTGGTCCACATTTTTCATTGAAAATTAATAATGGGGGAATGAAACACAAATGGAAAACACCCTACTAGGAATTTGGATCAGTTGTTAATGAAGGGAGGATCTGATTCATCATCATTCATCATTCCTTTGAATCCCAGGTTTTTCGATCTTGATTCTCTAATCCATCGACATTCATTGGGGGAAATCCTTCTCCTTTCCTCATAGGATTTATAGGGTTCTGTGGTCACCTTGGATTCCACACAATAGGAAACATTAAAATAGAAAACTAACATTGCATCAAAATAAAATATTTTAATGAAGTTTACATCCAAAAACTATCCTTCACTATCCACCTAAGCCGGTCCATGTTAGGCCTCACCTAAGACAAATTCATTGTTCAAAACACAATGTTGTCCTCATATTTATGATCCCAAAACTCCATTAAATTTTATTTCAGTTTTAAGGAAAAACTGCCAGCACTCTTTGCTAAAAACTTTACATAATTCAATGAACTATTCCAAGAACACTAGGCCTTATAATCACATGTTATCTCAGATCCTCGGCTCAAAATTTTCCTAATTAATTTATAAAAATAAATCCATTGAAAATCAAAGTCATTACATATACATTATAATATATTTACTATTTAAAATAGATTCTATATATTTCAATTCATGAAACATCATGTTAGTATGAGTTACATGCTAGAGCTACATTCCTTGATGTCTTGCATTAAATGAAATACTGAGTTTTATCAAACAATAATATATTATTAAAATATAATGAGATATAAACTAGCAATTAAATTAGTAGTCAATAATAATAATAACTATATTATGAAAATTATGGTTTATAAAAACATAAAATGAATGAATTGGTTAAAAATTAATTAGAAATTAATATATTATAAAATTAAATAGAAATGAAATATTTTTATTGAACACTATTTTTATACTAAAAAAAGTATTTTTATACTAATATATGAAATTAATTACAATTAGTGATTGATATTACTGTAATATATATATATATATATATATATTATTCAATCAAAAAATTTATATATTCATCTATTAGGATTCATATACATAAGAATATAATAAACACTATTTTACACGTAAAAACTTATTTTTTAATAAAGGCAATTTTTTTGCCTTTTAATTGAGAACCCATTTTAAATCTGAATATTGACACTCTAGTTGATTTAATATGTAAAAAATATTTATATTAGAAATCTAAAAAAAATAATTAGGTTAAGGTAAATTTTTTATATTTTTCAGAAACATTTCCTTTTTTAATGAATAGTTCGAAATACTAAATTTTAGTTCAAAATTGTTTTTTCATATAATCTATTTTCAAGGATAAATTATATTTATAAATGGTTTTAAAGTTTAATTATGTAATATTTTTTCAATTAATAAAATTTATGTTATTTTAAACAATTTCACATTGAAATTGATTATAAAAACATTGCAAACTTTTATTTGTTTTTACATTAAAAACATGCATTGTCATCCCGCCAGTGGGATTAAATTTAAATAATATTCTACCACTTATATTATTAGAATTATGAAAAATGGATTCCATATTTCGAATACTCATAATTTATATTGTCTTATAATATTAATTGTTTTGACCAAAAATATTAGTGTAAGTGATTAAGATTAATTAAAATGATTAATGTTTCATTAAGTTTATTAAGCAACAAAAACTTATCCTAAAGGCCCAAAAGACCTATAAACATGTACATGAACTATTTTATGGAAATATTTAGACCTTATCGTAGGTTTTATCAAAATTCTACCATTATTTGATACACTCCCAATATGAAAAACATGCATGGAATTCCATTGTAAAAATATCACAAGAGTGCCACTCCAACTCCACTGTAAAATTCCCTCCTATCCTACCACTTCCCCTAACCTCTCAAGACAAATTGGATCAACCATGATCTTAATAAATAGACCCTAAAAATATATACCCCAATCCAATTGGCTTTCCATTATGATGGAAGAAATCCATGCAAGGATTTGGTTCAAACTAATATGAGTTACATGACTAAGAGGTAACATCTTTCCATATGTTTATTTAGTTTTATTTAAGTTCTCCAACCAATTAAACCTTATTATTATATGATTGTACAAAAAACATTATGCTCAATATACCAGGATTTTTTATGGTATGGTTTCGATGTAAAATCTCACACAATTCCATCTAATGTGTAATGAAAATACTATTTCTATATACGGAAAACTACCACCTCATAAAATGATGATTGTTCATTTTTTCCCTCTACCACCTCTCATGGTTTCCATTATGAAAAAAAATGCTTATATATGATATCTAAGATTTTTATTTTTTTATTATTTACTTATCTAATTTCTTTATTACACATAGCATTAATATTTTCAATTTTACGTTAATACGATAACATTGTTTGAGGAAGTGTGGACTACCGCCCCCTCGAAGAGATGTGATTCGAACGTATAAAGAATAGTTTCAATTAAACATATGTGAAATAAGAAAATATATATGATATTAATTAAATAATTTAATTTATTGAAATATACTATATAAATATTATTTTTCTTATTACCCTTTCACACACAAAAAAAGTGACAATGTTGTTCATGGACATGTGAACTACAACTTCTTCAAAACAATGTGATTTCTTTTATATAAAAAGATATATATATATATATATATATATAAGTATATATGATTAAATAACATGATATTTATGATATAATGATAATTATTGAATGATATAGTGTTACTTACCTTTTTTCCATAATGATCATTGCAAAATTGGAACATTAATCATGTGTACGTATGACCTACTATTTCTATGATTGCAACATTGATTTATTTTTCATAACCATATTTAATGATTTATTTTAAAAGTATAATTAATATATAAATATAAAAATTATTTCATTATTATAATTCTATAGATGTTATATAATGTCCCATTTGAACATAGTTAACCTACCGAAGTTGTTTTTAACACATAAACCATTTTTGGCCAAAACACTTGATGTAAACTAAATTGCTTAATAATTTTATAAAACGTAATAAAATGTGAAATAAAATACTTGATAACTAATAAAAAGTTTCTCAATAAATATTAAAATTAACATAAGTTTATTATACATTAATTAAAATTATGTTCCCCAAAATGAAACACAAGGTAAGGGACTCTCATATCACTTTTTACATCCTGAGATAAATTCCATGATCACCACTTACATATTTTGTGTGGTGAATCTACTAAACATTTTTATGTATTATATCAGTAATTACTTTATCTTCATGGTAATTTATGTTTGGAACCACATTGTGTATAAGGTTGTATTTGTTGTCAATATTTGTCAATGAAGATCAAAATGGAGGGTGATCAAGAAGTACTCCAATGAAATGGAGGAATGGAAGATCAAAATGAAGGAGATCATGAAGTACTCTGATGAAGTGGAGGAATGGTAATTCAGAATTTTTTTTTACTGATCAAAAGTTCAAATAACATGTGTCAAAGGTGATATATTGTTTACAATAATGAAGAATGTGAGGAGTAATCCATCTGAGAATGATTAAAGAAGAATGGGGTTTTTGGATGAAGACCATGACATTCTTCCTTATTGCATAAGAACCATGGGATTTTGATGGAGGCCATGAAATTACTCATGATTGCATGAGAACCATGCAAGAGACTTCTTGAAGAATTGAATCATATGGTTTTCATGAAGTAGATCATGACAGTTGAAGGAGAAGAAAATGTGCAAATGATTGGAATTCTAAGATGGCTGTACGGGGATTGTAATTCTGAGATATCCATGCACATCAAATTTTCAAAGAAGATGATGATGCTAAAGCTATGCCTTGAAAGAATACATATCACAACAGTGGAGTTTGTGATAAAAGCATAAGAGTTGTTGAAGGATACTGATCACCAAGAAGAAGTGCTTTTGAGGTGATCGTGCTTGTTAACAAAGCAAACAAATGGCATAAAAATTTGTTGAAAAAGGAGATTCCATGGTGGAATGACGAGTTCAAGGACTGTGGATAACGATCCATGTTTTATTCAAGAAACATCGACAAAGTTATGGATGATCTAGAGGCGGACAAAAATAGCAGATACAAGGTGGCGCCGTTTCCCAGTGTTTGCCAAATTTTTGGGCCTGAAAATCGACAATTGAATAAAAGTGGTTTTGGAAAAGAGACTTGTGCATCGTGTACATGAAGGAGAGGAAACTCGTGCGCCATACGTTTTTCAAGATCAGAAAATGGAAAAATGGCAAAGGAAAGAGGGTCGTGCAAGTGTTGGGTTGGTCGCGCAAGTGAGTTGCGCGCCGTGAAGAGACTTGCACACCGGTACCTAGAAGGATTGGAAACATGTGCGACTATTTATTTTCATGATCAAAACATCAAAATATGGAAAAAGAAGTAAGGTCACACAAGTATTGGTTTGGTCGCGCAAGTGATTTGCGCGATAGAGGCTAGGGGAGATGAGTTGCGCACCTAGACTTGTTCGTCGAGGGGTGACTTGCGCGCTGCCGCGCAGGCTGACCAAATGCCTATAAATAATGGACCACCTCTCCTCATTTTCCACATAGGTCAAGACTTAGAGATTGTTCGAGCTCTCTCTGTGCAGGTGATTGAGTCGCGCTAGTGGTAGTTGGGTCGCACAAGTAGAGGTTGCGGGCCGGTTGTTGGCTGCGCGCCCAAGGCGGTTTGGGAGAGAAAGGAAGTGGGCCACAGAAGTCTGTAGTTGGGGAAGGAAGCGTCGCGCAGGTGCTTTGGTGACACTTACGTGCCAGTTTGGACTTGTGCGCCAAAGACTTGTGTGCCGTATTGGGACTTACGCGTCGGGCTTGGAGAAAAGCGCCAGGTGTTGTTGGAGTAGGCACGTCCTTTTAGAGCTGAACGAAAGCTGAAAGATCGCTCTATACCTTCAGTGCAAAAGATGATGTATTCGTTTGAAAAGGCATAAGAATAATGAACAATCTGGTTTTATGAATAGAAGTGGCACCGCACACACATGACTGGTGTGTAACATCCTCATTGTGCTTTGCGAGGAGAAGAAGAATGGGTCGTGCAAATAAAATCAGATATGCACAGAAATAGGGGAGTATATCAATACACTCAGGTGTTATTATTGAGAATCAAATGAAGAGAAGAAGAAGATATAGTGCATTCAGTTATTGCACTAAAGTGGAAGGTTGAATAAAAAAGAGCATCAACTCATGACTCTGATGCAAGAAAAGTCTCATGCTGAATAGAAGACAAAGACTTCAATGCAAATCTATTGGAGAGACCTTCACGTCTATAAACTGATCGGGACTTCACCAACATCATTGATCCAGGGGGAGTCAACGGGAGTGACCCGAGGGATGCAGTGAGCTGTCCCTGAAGCTTTTGTAAAGGCAGTGAGCCTGGGACAGAGTGACTATTCCCAAACCATTGTAGTCCACAACTAGTGAAGATTAGAGGAATTTGGTATGACCAAAAACTTGTCGGTGTATGTTCCTTGGACGTAGCCCTTAGTGTTGAACCAAGTAAAATTGCTGCTTTATCTCTTTTCATGTGAATGTTTCATTGCTGATCATATACATCATACAGGTTTATGTAGTTCCTAACAACGTGGGAACAAGATCCACAACTGTAAGAAGAAAGAGTTGACACCCTGATTCACCCCTCCCCTCTCAGGGTGTCCTGGGTTCATACAAGTGGTATCAGATCCAGGTTAACATATGTTGGATATTCTCTCCTAATTATATTCACAAGAGGATTTGATTTTCTTTCCTAAAGTCAACAATGAAGACCAGTCTTGATATAGATTCAGTCATTTCTGAGCAGAAGTCTACATCTAGCAAGACCATGACAAACAGGGAAATGAAAGAGAAGAAGCAGCTAAAGAAGTCCCACATATCCAAAGAAGATTCAGTGTCTTGTTCTCCATGCCATTCCAATAAAGAAGAAATATCATGATTGGAAAGTATCGAGAAGGTGGCTCAGAATTCTTCCATAGGAAAGGATGACATCCCTAATTCAAGATTTCAGGAAAAAATCAAAACATATCTGCATGATATTCCCGAATAAAGGGTTACTATTATTTGTAGCCTATTCCAATCTATGCAGATTAAGATCACTCGATTAGAAAGGGAATATGACAATATGGAATAGGGTTGGAAAGAAAAGTTATGGAAAGTATGAAGCTCACCAAACATGTGAAAGTCTTTGAAGAAAAAGAGGAAGTGAATAAGAATCTAAAAGAAAGGATCCATGCACTGAAGCTGAGCTGAAGAAGAGTAATGAACTCAATGGTTTTTGTTGGAAGAAAATTCCATGAAATTCATGGAACTTGGATATTTGTTACAAAAAAAAGTTAAGATGCATGAAGATGAGGTTGAAAGATTGAAGAATACTTGTGAAGAGAAGATGATCATGATTGAAGATCAGAAGATCATCGTCAATATTGAGGGTCAAAAATTGGAAGCCCAGTTGACCAAGATTGAGAATACACATATTGAGACTTCACAAAAGAATGAAATGAGTGATGCTTTTACTCAATGTTCATTGGAGGAATCTAAAGCTGAAATACCTCCAACATGTGACACGAAGATTATGAAAACTCTTGATTATCCACATCAAGAATCAGTTTCTACTGGTACTCAATACTCACTAGAGGATTATATTTTTGAAAGAACTCCAAAATGTGATAAGAATATCATGACTTCACTCATTGATCTATCATAAGAAACTGAGAAAGTGAAGTTTCCATCCAAGACATCTTGTACTCATGTTTCTAAATACGCTCCTACAATCAGTGCTGGTTGGAAGAAAAGTTCTAAAAAATTATGGATGAGGAAATGTGAGAGGAAAAAACCTTCCACCATGGCTAGGGTGGATGAGAAGAAAAAGGAGGAAGTTGGTTCCTCAAATAGAGCACAAAATATTAAGAAGAAGTCCCAACAACCTCATACAGAAGATACAAAGGAGAAAATATTTGTGGGTCAATGTTGGTGCTGCAACAGATTTGGGCATTGTGAACTTGATTGTTGGTAGAATCCATTTAATGAAAAATCACAAAGAAAGACTATAACAAAGGGATGAAATCCAGAGAAGAAGAAGCAACATCATCAGGTCCAGAAGCATCTATTTACAGAAAACAGATTTGGAATTCTTGATAACATGTATGATGTATGCAACAGCAGTGGTCACAAGGTAGGTACATGCTCATCTCAACTTGCTTTCACTATTGATAAGAAAATAAGACCTCTGATTCCGTCTAAGTATGAAGAAAGTGCCGTGGGTAGAAACCAGAAGAATGGTGTGAGCACACATTTCTCCAAGAAGATATCAAGTAGGGAAGCTGAGAAGACCCAGAATTTTAGATCCATGAAATTGAAGGGTCATTCATCCAAAAGAAACACTAAGTGGGAAGAAACTCAGATGAACCCATGTGGAAGACCCAAACCAGCTGCAACAGTTCCAAATGAAATATTGGTCATCTGGACCAAAGATTTGAAAATAATGAAGAAAATTGAAGATGAAAAGGCCAAGGCTGGTGAAAAATGAAAAGAAAAACATTCACATGATGAAGACAAAGTGCGTTAGAGATTACAAACCAAGAGAAACACACGTGTAAAAGAAGTTATGTGTGAGAGAGGCAAGAAATCTGGTCACATTGCAAAAGGTTTCCTAACCTTAATACTAGAGCAAGAAGCATTCCTTAAGAGGAGTAAGAATGTATCATTCATGATGGCTGTTAAGCAGAACAATTCCTCACACAGAGTATAAGAGAATGTGAAGAAATCCATGCCACATCAACAGATGTCAGAACATATGTTCAAATGTGCAGGCATGAAGATTGGAGTGAACAGAGGAAGTTGGTCGAGAAAAGAACCTCAACCATACAGATCATGTTGATGAAGCAAGGAGGAACCACCTTATTCCCTTATTCATTTGTTTATTGTATTTGTGCTAATAATGTAGGTAATTGAAGGTGAATCATGCTCTCAGGGGGAGAACCTGAGAATTAGTGAATGTTGTCAACTCTTGATAGACAAGCTAAAGAAGTTTCCATCCTTGGTAGATTCTTCAATTGATATTCAAATATTATGATGATGAAGGATCACTCTTGATGAAGATGATGAGGTGTGTTTCCCTTGAGGGGGAGAAAAATTAAGAAGCTTCCAAAATCAATGTTTCAATCAATATCAACTCCAGCTGGACTCAAATGTAGTTACTATGTGAATTTCTTGAAGAATATGTCAATGGAGAAGGTATTCCATTTCTCAATCTCTATCCCTTGGTTACTCAGATCAAATATCATTCTACAAAGGGGGAGCAACTTAATTGATCAGTGACATAAGAATAATGGATGTGCCCCATGGTCACGTATCCTACCAATTTCACTTGAATGTTTTTGATCTGTTTTCTGATGTGAGTGTAGGAGATTCTGGTTGATTATTCCCTATCACATTTGATTTTATTCTCCCTAAAATAAAAGTGATAAACCCTTGAAGACAAAATACATGAGTTCTCATCTCATGTTGGTATCATGATCTGTGAATAATGGATAGCCTTGTTGACTAAATCAAATCCTCTTATTTTCTATATCGAGCATTTCTAAAGTAGAATTAGAGTGAAATGATAATTGATACATTTCTTAATTAGGAATTGATACCCTCTCTAATATGAGATTTGTATTTCTTGTCAATAAGGGGGAGAGAAAGTGAAATGAATGTTTGAAAAGAAAAGTTTATTGGAGGGAAGATTCTCATTTTGACATTGAAAAATTCATTTCAGAAGATGTATAAGGTATTGAAAACAAAATAAAAAGGGGGATATTGTTGGAACCACTTTGTGTATAAGGTTGTATTTGTTGTCAATAGTTGTCAATGAAGATCAAAATGGAGGATGATCAAGAAGTACTCCAATGAAATGGAAGAATGGAAGATCAAAATGAAGAAGATCATGAAGTACTTCGATGAAGTGGAGGAATGGTAACTCAAACGATTGTTTTACTGATCATAAGTTCAAAGAACATGTGTCAAAGGTGATATATTGTTTACAATAATGAAGAATGCGAGGATTAATCCATCTGAGGATGATTAAATAAGAATGGGGTTTTTGGATGAAGACCATGAAATTCTTCCTTATTGCATAAGAACCATGGGTTTTTGATGAAGAACATTCAATTACTCATGATTGCATGAGAACCATTCAAGAGACTTCTTGACGAATTGAATCATATGGTTTGCATGAAGTAGATCATGACAGTTGAAGAAGAAGACAATGTGCAAATGATTGGAATTCTAAGATGGTCGTGTGGGGATTGTAATTCTGAGATAGCCATGCACATCACATTTTCATAGAAGATGATGATGCTAAAGCTATGCCTTCAAAAAATAAATATCACAATAGTGGAGTTTGTGATAAAAGTAGAAGATTTGCTGAAGGATACATATCACCAAGAAGAAGTGCTTTTGAGGTGATCGTGCTTGTTGACAAAGCAAACAAATGACATACAAATTTGTTGACAAAGAAGATTCCATGGTGGCATGACGAGTTCGAGGACTGTGGATAATGATCCATGCTTTATTCAAGAAACATCGACAAATTAATGGATAATCTGGAGGCAGAAAAAAATAGCAGATACAAGGTGGCACCGTTTCCCAGTGTTTTCCAAATTTTTGGGCCTGAAAATCGACAAATGAAGAAAAGTGGCTTTGGAAAAGAGACTTGTGTGTTGTGTACTTGAAGGAGAGTAAAATTGCATGCCATATGTTTTTCAAGATCAGAACATGGAAAAATGGAAAAGGAAAGAGGGTCGTGAAAGTGTTGGGTTTGTCGCGCAAGTGAGCTGCGCGCCGTGAAGAGACTTGTGCACTAGTGCTTAGAAGGATTGGAAAATTGCGCGCCTATTTATTTTCTAGATAAAAACTTCAAAATATGGCAAAGTAATTAAGGTCGCCCAAGTATTAGTTTGGTCTCGCAAGTGATTCGCGCGACAGAGGCTAGGGGAGATGAGCTGTGCGCCGAGACTTGCACGTCGAGGGGTGACTTGCGCGCCGCCGCGCAGGCTGACCAAATGCCTATAAATACTAGACCACCCCTCCTCATTTTCCACAGAGTTCAAGACTTAGATATTGTTTAATCTCTCATCGCACAAGTGATTGAGCCGCGCTAGTGGTAGTTGGGTCGCGCAAGTAGAGGTTGCGCACTGGTTGTTGGCTGCGCGCCCAAGGCGGTCTGGGAGAGAAAGGATGTGGGCCACGCAAGTTTGTAGTTGGGGAAGGAAGCATCGTGCAGGTGCTTTGGTGACACTTGCGCAACAGTTTGGACTTCTGCGCCGAAGACTTTCACGCTGTATTGGGACTTCCGCACTGGGCTTAGAGAAAAGTGCTAGGTGTTGTTAGAGTAGGCCTGTCCTTTTAGAGCTGAATGAAAGCTGAAAGATTGCTCTATACCTTCGTTGCAACAGATGATGTATTCGTTTGAAAAGATGGAAGAACAATGAAAAATCTGGTTTTATGAATAGAAGTGGTTCCACACACACATGACTGGTGTTTAACATCCTCATTGTTCTTTGCGAAGAGAAGAAGAATGGTTCATGCAACTAAACTCAGATCTCCACAGAAATAGGGGAGTATATCAATACACTCAGATGTTATTATTGAGAATCAAAGGAAGGGAAGAAGAATATATAGTGCATTCATTTATTGCACTGAAATAGAAGGTTGAATACAAAAGAGCATCAACTCCGGACTCTGATGCAAGCAAAGTCTCATGCTGAACAGGAGACAAAGACTTCAATACAAATCTATTGGAGAGACCTTCCCGTCTATAAATTGAGCGGGACATCACCAACGGCAGTGAGCCAGTGGGAGTCAATGGGAGTGACCCGAGGGACGTAGTGATCTATCCCTGATCCTTTTGTAAAGGCAGTGAGCCTGGGACAGAGTGGCTATTCCCGAACCATTGTAATCCACAACTAGTGAAGATTAGTGGAATTTGGTACAACCGACAACTTGTAGGCGTATGATCCTTGGACGTAGCCCTTAGTGGTGAACCAAGTAAAATTGTTGTTTTATCTCTTTTCATGTGAATGTTTCATTGCGGATCATATCCATCATATAGGTTTAAGTAGTTCCTACCAATGTGGGAACAAGATCCAAAACATTAAGAATAAAAAGTTGACACCCTGATTCACCCCTCCCCTCTCAGGGTGTCCCGGGGTCATACAATTTATACCTTCATTTAATATTATTACTTCATGATATTAATTATTTGAAATATTTCAAAGTGGTATTAGACACTTTAAAATATTTAAAGATTGTTTTACTCAATAAATATATTAATAATATTTGAATGGTATTTCCATTCAAGAAAATTATATTACCATTGTTCGATAAACCATTTTATTTTTCTATACTCTGGTAATTCCTAAAAAAAATTCATGTATTATTACCATTCTTATACTCTTTGGAAATGAAGGTGTTTTAGAAAATGTTTTTAGGAAAACCTAACTTCATTCCTTCCTTTAGTTAGATAACTTGTTTTCTTATCTAAAACATGATTTATTAAAATGTTTTCAATTTTTTATAAATATTTGGTAAATGATTTTTTACCCTGTTTTTATTTTACAAGTTTTCAATGGAATATTTTTGTCTCATTCTTAAATGTAATTTTTCAAACCTTTTAACATTCAATAAGAATGTTCTTTTTTGACATGTACGGATTTACCCAGTTTTCATTCCTACAAATCTTCTTTTGAATGCTTAAAAGGTTAATTTTTAATGTTATTTTCAAATAAATTGTTTTTCAAATGGCTTTTCAAAAAAAAAGGATATTTTCCACAGGATATTTTTTTGAAAGATCACTTTCTAATATTTACATTCATCATCATCAACAACCCATTATTTTACTCCACTTGGAGTAAGATGTATTTATATTATCCTTAATCTTCATATGGATGGTTTATGATTGAATTTGAAAAGGGTAATACTGAAATTAACTACTTTCATTCATTTTCCCCCAGAAATTATAGAAGAAAAATATTAATGAAGAATAAATAAATAAAATGAACAAGATTTAACAAAACTAGGTGGATACATATACATCCTCACAAAAAAGCAAGAATTGAACTACTACCATATCTAGGTGACTTATAACCATGATCCACATCCCAAAAAAAACTATCAGCACTTAACATGAACATCCCACTCAAGAACACCAATTTCATGTAACCGGAATTAAAACCGTAATAACTACAAACATGAAGTGGTGTGTGCCTGGTTTGAGAAAAACACACCCCAATAATATCCCACCAATGATTTTATACAATTTACATAAAAATTTTACTTTCATTATACTAGTATGAAATGAAATTTATAAATAGGTTTTTCATACATAGGTATATAATATAAAATATCACATCTAAAATCAATTATAATCTTCATTTTCATTTATTTTATTTTAAATGAAATATATCACCTAAAATTTCACTTTTACCTTAGACTATTTTACTAAAAACACCAATTTCAAATAAATTTTGAAAATCCACTATTTAATTAAACATTTTCAAATTAGTTTAAAAACATTAAACAAATAATAAAATTTTACAAGAGTAATAAAAATAAAACACTATGTCATCACATCATAAAACAGGTAAAACTATAATAATTATCCATGTTACAATAAAACAATGGAAGAAAAAAGATAAAAGGTTACCTAAAGATAATCATGATCTAAAATTGTAAAATTAATAAACCTATCACTAGAAGATCATAGATACAATTATTGATGTTGTTCATATATTCATAACTAGGTAAAAACTATCTTGTATCCCTCACTAAGGTTACTAGGTTTCCTATATAAACCAACCAACAATAGGTGATCAATCAACTAGACATATAATCAATATATAACCAGAAAATTTATTCAAGCCTCCTACAACCTCATGAGAAATATCCATTTTAATATATCATACTTATGAAATAAAAATTAGTATTCTGATCAGGTCACAATCCATACTACATCAATAAAAAATATTCCATCTCAGTGGACACAATAAAAAATTTGCGTAAGAGGGTCTCAGACACTCATACCATT
Source organism: Viscum album (assembly GCA_963277665.1). Classification (NCBI taxonomy): domain Eukaryota; kingdom Viridiplantae; phylum Streptophyta; class Magnoliopsida; order Santalales; family Viscaceae; genus Viscum; species Viscum album. The sequence continues at coordinate 1,342,682,593 of OY728148.1, read as the reverse complement.
TGAAGACCATACAATTGTTTAAAGTAGATCTTCATTAAAAAGGAATAATAATTATAAGTAATCTATTGTCATTTGAAATTCCATTTGAAATGAATAATTAAATCCAATCCATTAAAATTTATTTCTAAAATGTTCTATAAAATTGCCCAAAACTATATGAAAATAAATCATGAAATCAAATCATTTTCAATTAAGAAAACTAAAATAGTTCAAAAAACTATTTTTCAATTTATTTCCTGAACCAAATGTGATCAAATAACTTTCCAGTAAACCAAATTAAATTGACATAAATTATTACAACCATTTCCTACTTAATTCTCACCCAAATCCATTCTGGAATCAAAATTCTCAGAAACAACCGTTATGAAATGTGAAAAAACAATCAAAATAAATTATATAAATCCATTTGACTACAACCTATAATCATAATTTAGAATATAAATATTAAAAAAATCATATTAAATGAATAAAATTTCACTTAATTTTAACACCCAAAAAAACATACCTTGGTTCTATGATGAACAAGAAAAAAGTCATCGACTATGACGGTGAAAGATCAAACATGATGCAAGGGGTCCTCCCCAAGACCTAACAATTATACCCCCATGAGTAATCCAAATAAACCTAATACTGACTCTGAAATCCCCTAAGGTTCTTATGAAAGGGATAAATTTAAGGGGGAATGAAGATTTATGAGGAAGAAGAAACAATAAGGAAGGAGGATCTTACCTTGGAATATCCACTAGAGAAATAAGTGAGAGGATCTTGGAATTAAAGGATAAGTGATGGAGGAAAACACATAATGTTCTACCATTTTGGATGAATGAGGATAAAAAATGGGTAAAAATGTATTAAATACTATGAGGATTAAAAAGGAAAAAATTAATTCTTAAACACATGGACTTCTGGCCTAGTTTGGAGTAATTTTTTGACAAATGATAAAAAAAATCCATGTAGTTTCCACTAGATAAGAACACCCCAACCACATGTTTTAGCCTCATGTTTATGTTAAACTTCACACCAACTGTGAAACAATCCAATAATGGGTTCAAATCTATGAATAATATATAAATGTAGTTTACCTATTATTGAACCGCAACCATGAGTCACCAAAAAGCTGCAAAAAAAATTATGGAGTTTGAATAGAAATCTCTAGAATAATGTCACACTCAAGAGAATAAAATATATTAAATAATAAATGGATTTAAAAGTATGAGTGTGACATGTATTCCTATTATAAATCCTTTTTTATTTGAAGTTGGAGAGATACATAGAATGGGAGACATCATACTTTGATAACTTTATTTCGAAATCCATTGAGGCTGAATTAATCATGGGTTGTTGGGTATGTTGTTGACCATGTCATCTATTGGAGATCCACCAAGATATTATTATTCCAATCATTTGATTAGAAAATAAATTTGTCCCTTAAGTAAATTGAGATGATTAAATGCATGACTATGACAAGTTGAGTCACATATTTTGTGTTTAGCAACGTGGATGAAGTACATGTGATGTGATCATCTACTGGATGGATGAAATGTGATGTATTAATTTTCTAGGTCAATATTTTTCAAATAATTAAGATTTTTTGAGTTTTACTATACTATATTGACATTATTACATTTCTTTTGGTCACTCTATGTCATGTATAAATGGATTATATAGGTATACATATGATATATATGACACATTGTATGGTTGATATGAGCATATTTGATAAGATTATTTATAATGGAGATAACCCTTGAACAAGGAACCCTACACTAAAGAAAGGACCAAACACATCCTTCATAAATACTCTCTCATGTTAAATGTCATTAAGAGGAAAAAATTTAGAATCTATTGGGGGATACAGATTTTAATATAGTACATTAACTAATAAAACCATTAATTAAATATAATAATGAGGTCTATATTGGTTTTCATGGTATAAGATACATATGTGATTGATGCAATTGTTTAATAATGTGTCATTTTTATGTAATGAAAGGAATTATCAATTTAAAATTAATTAATATGTGATAAAATTTAATTTAAATAAATAGTTTAATGATAATATAATTTCAATTTATGAAATTGAGTTTTAATTAATTAATGATCATCATAGAGTGTTATGGGTTGTAATGAAATTTTAGGTTTATATTGAGTAATATACACATGAGATAATAAATGGTGACATATTATTTTGGTTAACCTATAACATATATCCCAAGGAATGTACTGTGGTCATCGATATACTTAGTGTTGTATTCTTATTATCAATAAATTTACTAGCTCTTGGAGATATCCCTGCCATGGGAACTTTCACACTTTGATACATTTCTTAAAAAGACAATGAGGATTAACCCATCTTAGGTGGTTTTGTATGTTTCAGATCATTTCGTCAGTTGAATCTCAACCAAGATAATACTTTTCTACTCATATGATGATAAAATAAAATTTTACCATGATTTTTTTAGATTTAGGAAATGTAAAACCATGATTATTTGAGACACATATGACATGGTTAGTCACTTTTATGAGGGGCATGTGTTTTGATCATCTAATAGAAGAATGAAATGTGATGTATTGAATGAGTAGTTATTATTTTTTATAGGATAATTTTTTTTGATAGCCTATACTATATTGACATTGTTCCATGTCTAACATTTAATTGATGTTATCGGAAAAAGAAATATTTGGATACATATATGATGTATATGAAAGGACTTATGAGGGACATGTTCATATGATATTTCAGAATGTTTGATTGAGATTACAATAAAAAATTTATTATATTGAGTGAAAATGATGATTTTAAAAAGGCTTTACTTTTCATATATCTATTAAATAAACATTCCATATTCATTTTCAACAATACCAATGAATTATGGGTCACAGAGTTAGTACATTGTAAAAGGATTACTTTTTAGAAAACGTGTGTTTCCCAAAGATCAAGAGAGTATGATAAACCATATAAAAAATTTTGTTGGATGATTTTATAAATATTTGTAATGTTTTCAATAAATTACTTATGTAATTTTTTGTGTGGGTGAAACATTTACTGACACCCACTAAAAAGGGTTTTATATAGAAACAACTCTAACTATAGTAACGTGGATCTTTTGGTTCATTTATTACATTGACATATGATACAAGGGATTACAACACACTAGATAATACAGTTTAGTAGTCTTAGAAGACTAGATACATATATAAATGTAACATAACATTTTAAAACATGAAACACAACATAAAATTCATGTCCAAAATGTATTATTTCTTCTAGTACATCACTAAAATCATTCAATGATCACTTTTAGGTAAATGGGGTTAAGAAAAATATAAAAGTGTGAGGTCTATTTCTGAGTAAAGGAAATCAGGTAGTAGAAGATATCATAGAATTACCATGTCAGGAATAAAATGATGGATATAAACAACAATCAAATAGTCCACATAACTAATACTATAAATAGAGAATATATCCATGAATGAAATAAAAACCTAACCAATCACATGGATAATAGTAGTTGGTTTCATAAATATATTATTCACAATTATAGACATAATAAAATCAATGTTAGGACCTCATGACAAATAAACAAATATAAATAGGTGAGACATACAGAAAAAAAATCCAAGAATATTTATCTCATGAGACCCACTAATGCATCAAGAGGATATTGCAGGCCTAGAACATCACTTAATAGGTCTAATACATTAAACATATAATATAATTTAATAATAATACAATGCATAATCATCATTCCTTGGTAATTAATTAAATAATTTCTTGGAAGAATAATAATATGTGATATTAATACATTCTTTATTCAAAAAAATAACATGATAATTTTTCATGTATAGAAATATGGTGGATTACTTAAGTTGACTATATCCATATAAAAACATGTTAAACTATAAATGATGGTGACAAAGGAAAAACACCTTTATAAAATCATTAAAATTTTACTTAGAGATAGAAGAAGAAATAATGTTTACATTTTGATATCCTTTCTAGAAAAAGGCTTCCAAAGAATAAGGAATAAAAATTTATCTGAAAAAAATATGAAATAATTTATTGTATGTTTATTAAATAATACCAATGAAGGTGTTAGAAAAATGTACTAGTATGAAATTTTTTTAAATGATAATACCTTTAAAAAATTTTAATGAAAGAAAAATTCAATTGAAAATAACGTGACATGTAACTTTAAAAATCCATACGTAAGAAGATAAAAATGATCAATTTTAGAAAATTTCAATAAAATATATATCTTGAAAGTTTTAAATTGAAAATGAAATAAGGGATAATTACAAAAAATTTATGTGGAATATAAAATATACAAACATGCATAATATATAAAAATATTTTTATTGAAAGCCACAGCAACAATAGGTTAATACGAACTGATTTTGAAAATAGGTAAGGAGATATATTAAGGTCACAACAAGACACATTTTCATTTCGATTTAGGAAAGTATATCAATGTTGGGATAGTTAATATGAATATAGAAGAGAATTATTCTCAACAAAAAAAATAATGATTAGAAAAGATATCCTAATAATATTTTAAATTTTTTATTAGAAGAAATTTGAAGGAGAAAAAACTAAATAGAATATTAAATAATAAAAAAATATTTTCATTGTAAAATATGTAAAAATGGTATCATATAAACCATGTAAATGAAAGTAGGCAGAAAATAAAAAACATTTCTCAAAGAAGAGAATTTGAGACTAAGAACCCTCAAATTTTACTCCCAACTTTTGAAAAAACTCTTTAACCTCATATATAATATAATTAAATATCTTAGTGACATATTTAAAAAATTTATAAAAATTTGTTTCCTTTTATATTATTTAATTATGCTTAGTCTCTACACATATATTATTTAGTTGTTGTTTATTTTCATCATCAGATGTTTCTTGTTTCATACATGTTTCATAATGGTGATGTTAGACCCTAATCATTAATAAAAAGTTCATTATTCTTATACTAATAAAGGTATTATAATCTTTAGGTTTCAAGGATTTTTATGTAGCATTTTACTTCCATGGAAGTCATGGGTATGGTTTTCTAAAATAGAATTCATAATTATCTTACATCAGTTAATTTATTGATTTTAACATGTTAGACTACAATGACCATTAATTCTTGTGTTATATTTAATTTTTTTATTTATTACATATATTTCTATGTAATATAATATATACTTTTATAAATAATAATGCAAGGTGGTAATAAAAAATGAATCAATTCACTTAATGGAGGTTGTAGTCTACAGGCACATTGAAAAGAAAATTTCAAATTTCATAAAATTTGAGGTATGTAGAAAATGGTTTATCTTTTTATAATCTTAAAAATGCTATAAATTTAATATTAATTCATTAATAAACATTATATAACCATCCATGTATGGTATTTGTGAAAAAATAAATCCATATCTTTGTGAAGGAGGCGCTCCACAAGTACACACAATCAATGTTCTCATTTTTTTAAGTGAGGGGGGATGGTGGATTATGGTCAAACCATTTACACAATAAAATTTCTGTATACTAATAATAAATTTTTGAATTATATTATAATTTTGAAAATACACTTTTAGGATAAATATACAAAATAAAAATAATGTACAAAAGTGACACGTACTCATGTTTATAATTTGAACCATCTCTTAGAGGACCTCTTATAAATTGATGATTTTGAAAATTTACATGAACCAAGGGGATACACAATGCTATATAGGGAAATATTGAAAGTAAAATTGGATGATATCCAAGATTATTTATAAATTTATAGTTTATATAAAGGGATGGTGGAAGTATCCATTTAGAAGTGTGCGTATTATAAAATTGGTAACATGAGATGTGATATTTAAGGCATTTGGTTCCAAAAGTTCGAAATAATTGACAGGGGATGAGAGTGGGTCAAGAAACCCCTCATACAATCATTTTAATATAATGCTTGAGTGATTATATACGTTTTCTCCTTTGTATTGACTTTTTTTTAAAATAATTATTACCCCAATTACCCTTTTTAAAACCTTTGCAACATAATGTAATAACTAAAAATAAAATTACTCCAGTCAAATAATTTGGATATTATGATTCCACATATTGAAATGAATTAATAATATTAAATTTCTAAAATTGATACAAATTTATCTTAATATAATAAATTTACGATGCGAAAAAATAGTTTAAGAAAAAATTAAATTAATTTTTAAAATATCAAACATATATTTTTAAATCAATAATAATATTTACTAAATAAATATCTTTTTTAAAAAAAGTTTTCATAAATTTTAAATCCATTCTTGTAGCGTAATGAAGACAGTATTTGTAAAAAGAACACTTTTCAATAGTCACCAAAAAATCAATTATTTGGGAAAAAATATATCAATGCATCTTCAGATAAAATTATTTTGATGAATCCAATAATTAATTTCATTTTTTAAAATTAAGATATAAAATTTATTAATTTAACTTTTAGTGGAGAATATAATATACAATGTAAAACTATTTTGATGGGAATAGGAATTTTTAGATATTAACTATTTTTATTCTCATTTGTTATCCATTTCTAAGTAAGTTAGTGTTAATATATTATTCATATAATTAACATATATTATTTAACCATAATATATTTAGTTACTTAAAGTAAAAAATATATAGCAAAAAACCCCAATTATAGAGAAAATACATTTTAAACATAAAATGAAATCATTATATATTTACAGATAATAATTGAATTTCATTAATGAATTAGTATTAAAAATAACCTTTATTTTTATTTATGTATATATTTTATAGTTTATTTATCTTTATTTATTTACACCAATAGAAAAACTAAATTTCAATGATTATATTTATCATAATAAAAATTTTCACGGTTCTTTCCAGTTCGGTGAGGCTTGTGAAATAAGGTATTTAATAATTTCTTATTCAGGAAGAAATATATTCTGTAAAATATTAGTGTTACATTCTACCCCAAAAATAAATTATTTCCTTAAAATTTTAGATATAATTCACTACAAAAATATCTAAGGGTATCTATAAGATATAAAATACTCGTCATATAATTGATAATGAGATATCAATATCTCAATATTTGGAAAGACATGAAAACTCATATTTTCCATTATAATAGGTATATAATGAGATCTTAAACATTTGTTAAAAATATTCCTCCTTATCTAGATAAATTTTTTTTGGTGTTTCATGGGACATAACATTCATAAAATAATTTTAAAAATCCTTTTTCTTTGAAAAACCAAACAAAAAATATCTATCATGATAATATATTATCAAAATAAATCATCATATGAAAGAGATAAATTTATCCCAAGATGTATTCTCTAATAAAACAATTTTCATAGCCAATGATATATTATATTAATTATATCTTTCTTTAAATTAGGATCCTTTATACCTCTTAATATATTACCAAAAATAATTATCCAACAATTATCATGAACTTTTTTGCAGTTTTTTGAACCTAAAATTTATTGAAATCTATGATCTCTGAATCCAACATACACTTTATTCGTAAAAGAACATATAAATTAATATATGCCTTAACATAAGAATTTATATGTTTTTTCTAAGTTATACATGATCAATTCCTATTATTTTCTCCAACCACACCATAATAATGTGCCCAAATTATTCATAATAATTCATAATAAGGAAATGAATCAACTAAATCATATCCCATGAGAGTTTCAAAAGAGGTGTGTAATTAGGCATCTTTATAATGCACCAAGTGATGATTGAGTAAACACCCATATAGCATTTTGAGGGTTATTTCCCCTATTTACATACATATAGGATCCTATATCCACATGTTGGTATCTAGAAAATGTTTTCATTAATAGTAAAAAACAAAATATACACTTTACTATAATTTCATGATGTTATACTATACGTAAAATTAACCCTAGTGTATTTTATAGGGTTATGTTATCTAATATATGTTTTTTAAAATCTTGGTCCCAAGGTTTCCATTAACCCTATTATGATACCAACTATAATAACCCTAACACTACTAAGCCAGATACAATGGTTACTTTATTACATTGGCACATAATAAATGGGATTTCATCACATAGGATCACATAGTTTAGCAGTATTGGGAGAGTATATACATTCATGATTCTCACATTACATTTCAAAATGTGAAATAGGACTAAAAATTATAGTGATAAAATTATTATTTCTTATATTATATTCAAAAAATAATCAAACTTAAATTATTGGTACATTAGGGAAATAAAAAAAATAAAAGGGTGAGCTTTGAAGTGTTGTAATAAAAAACATATAAAAAAGATATCATATATTAACTAAGTAATAAATTATATGTAAGATATAAATAACAATAAAATGTTCTATATAACAAATATCACAACAGAGTAATATATCTATGGTTTATGTAATATCATAAAGTATCACATGGATAACAATAAGTGGATTCATAGTGGTAGAATGTATAATTTTGGACAACATAATCTTACTATCAAGACCTTATTCCAAGATATCATACAAAAATATATAAGGAATATGCCAAATACCCATGTTATGTTATCTAATGAGAGCTAAAAATTAATATAGGGTCTATTTTAGGCTCTTACCATCACTTACTAAACCTAATTCACTCACCATATCAAATAAATCATTATAATACAACATACAATAAACTTTCCTTAGTAATCAATAAAAATCCATATTAGAATAATAAACCAATAAGATGTTCATAAGTTCCTCCATTAAATGAAATAACATGATCATATTCCATCCATATAAATAAGGTGTATGGTATCATTAGATCATATCCTCAGTGAAACAAGATAAATTTTCAAAGATGCTTACATTAATGAAAAACAATTGTGGAAGATCATTAATAATTTACTTGGATAAATAAGAAAAAAGACGATTTAAATTTTTTTAACCATTTTTAGAAATTTTAATATATATAAAATGGAAAATAAAATTATTTTAAAAAAGAAAATTCAGAGAGTTTTTTTCTTAAAGAAACCCACAAAAAGTAGTGGGAAAATTCTTTTATACATAAAACAATTAAAATACTATTCCTTTAACATTTTGTAATAAAATTTAAATATAATCAAAATTAAAGTCACAATTCAATTTTAAATTCTACTTTAAATAAGTTTACAAGAAAAGTTTTTATTTGATGGATCAATAATAGAAACATCAAAAAATGTAATTTTTAAAATAAATAATATATAAGTCTTTACAATTGGAGTGGACGATAAAATATATGAATACAAATATTTTTTCAAATTATTTTTATTGGAAACAAATTTTTTTACAGATTAATAAGAATTTCTTGTGAAAATCATTATTGGGGATCTAGATAGTGAAAATAATACATTTTTTGGTTTTAAATTAATAAATTAGAAAATTAATGTGAAAAAGAATATGGACATGGAGTATAGAAACTCTTAATTTCATAAATATCTTATTATATTATTTTAAATACCGAAAACATAAAATTATTACAAAATGAGTATCCAAAGATATATTTTCTTATGGAAACATGGACCATATGTAACATTTACAAAAATAAAACATAAACCTTTATTTAATTCCTTCTTCTATAGCTTCTTATTGTCCCTAAAATTCTTATTAGTATATGTAATCTCTTAAGGATATACATCAAAAAGGGGTGAGATAAAATCACAGTAATAGGATAGATAAGAACATGAAACAATATAACATTGTTTGAGAATAATGATAACATAATCATATGATCATTATCATGTGAGTAAACATTATGAAAATGCTTGAAATTTGGTAATGCATAAAAATGAAACATCATGTCTAAGTGGTTAACTACCACCCATAGTTATGAACAATGCTAGCATCATGTTCACACATATTTTACTTTTCCCATGAAACACATCAAATTTCCAAATTCATTATAGCACTATATAATTCTGGGCACACCCATCATATCGTAACATTTAATTTGTGCTATATAATTTTGAGCACACCCATCACATCATAACAATTACATTATCATCCCTACCACATAAAAAGTACATAAATCTTGAACATAAAATAACCTATGAAAAGAAATGGGTTTCATTTCATAAGAATACATTCATAATATTTGGGTTCCTAAATGAAGGAGGAAATAACATACTTGTCATATGAATCATTAACATTACGTGAAGTAGAAACAATCTCGATGAGTAAAAGGTGTGTTTTCATTGTAAGAAGATTTATTTTGGAAAAAATAACATTTTTCATAAACTAAAGTAGAAAATATTTATATCCAATAAATGTTAATAGAAATATGATTAAATTATTTTTAAGGAGTAAACATATTGAAGATGTGGTAAAATGGGGAAAACCAAAAGAAAGGGAGTTGGGTTTGAGAATTCCCCTTACCATGAGTCTGAATGCTTCCTTCACTTTAATATCATGTATAATCACATTATATTCATTAATTAAAAATTAAAGAATCTTTTTCACATGAATATAATTTATTATTGGTTTATTATTTTCATTAATGGGCTTTTGGATGAGTTATGGGGTTTAATTTTATCCTTTGGGAATATTCGTTATCATGGTTTTCCTGATTGGCACACTTGTACACATGAATGAATGTTTGTGTAAAATAAGGATAAATATCCATAATATTTATTATATGTTATTAATGATATTACATAATTTTAAAAGATATTATAAATAATTTTTTTATATTTCATGACGAGGATTCATTAGATAAAATTCAATGATGATCACTTTATGTAAATTTGGGTGGTTTTTCGATCCCAACGAACTCATTTTGTTTTATCTTTTATTATTATGACTATATGTTTTTTACAAAAAATAATAAGGGATATAAAATAAAATTTAAAATATGTTTTCGTAAATTTTATGGTCTTATTAACAACCTTGAATGTGTTTATGGAAAAAGAAAGTGCATCACCCATGATGTTAGTAAACTAATGTATCACGGGTAGCGATATCATTTTTAAAATAAAAGAGAGGGAGGGAGGAGTTTTATAATGGTAATTACATGAACATGATATATTTTATTATATGTATGGTAATATATTTATCATTCCATTTGGATGAAGTGATGTGAGTATATAATATGAAAAAAATGCAATTGAAAGGAAATAAAAAGAAAAATAGAGAGGATATACCTCTTGAATTATCCTCTTGAGATCCTCCTTAAGGCACCAAGGCTTGGTCGTTGGATGAGAACAATAGCTCTTATTCCTGGGGGAGGGGATATGGAAGAGTATTGGGAATAATTTATTAAAGTATTAAATTTATATAGGTGTAAGGAGAAGAAGGGGAGAGGGGTGATAATTATAGTGGAGGGGGGGGGGGTTCTCAATATTTAAATCATTAGTTTATTATTTTGGCACAATACTATTAATAAGATGATAATTATCATAAAATTAATTAAAATAATGAATCACAGTTCGATATTTTGGAGCATACATCAGTGATTACTCTATGAATAGTAAATTTAGCTTATGAAGTATATATAATGTAAATTATCGTATTTTACTAATCCCCAAAAATACAAGTATTTCAGAAAAATCTAAAAAATTTAAATTAACCATTTCTGAAAGTTTATAATTAAAAAATAAAACCCATTTTGTGAAAATAATTTTCTAAATAAGAGTATTTTAATATTTAATTAAAATCATCATTTATTTGAAAAATGCAGATTTTAAATTTATTACAGATTTTATAAAAAAATTAAAAAATTGATTAAATTATCATAAAATTATGTTTAAATCATAAGACATCAAAATAATAATTTATGAATACATCTTATTGATTTAAATTTTCTTTTAAATTATTAAATTAATCATAAAATTGTAATTAAATATTTATTAATTTTAAAAAACCAATATTTAATTAATATGTTTTTTAAAAACATTCATTCACTTAGACTATGATAAAATTATACCATTATATTATTTATAAGTCGCCTATATTTTATTTAAACATTCATGGGTGAGGTTTCTATTCATTTGGCTGGTTCACTATTCATATGGGTCATATTACTATTCCTAAGGTCTAGTTACTATTTCATCGATATTGGTTCCTTAATACCTAGAAATACTTATTATTTCATTAATTAATTTTTAAAAACCTTTTATTATAGTTTATAAGTGATTTTATGTGATTTATACTATATGAATTTACTATAAGTAAGGAGAAATTTCCATTGATTATATATTGGGTTGTTACAATCTTCCCCCCTTTTGAAATTTTTCCCTTAAACTTTCATTTTTCATAAATAGGTGAGAGTGATTATCCTTCATCGCCTCTACTAGTTCCCAACTTTCTTTTTCATACTTATGGTTCCTCTATAACACATTAAAAATGTGGGTTTTCTTGTTGGGTAGAAACTTATCTCTCTAGTCTAGAATCCATACTTGATGCTCCTTATAAGAGATACCATTACATAGTTGAACCACCTCGGAGTACAGTACATGTGAGGGATCTCTCATGTACTTCATCAGAAGTGATACATGAAAGATATCATGAACTTGAGCTATATTCAGTGGAACTACAAACCGATAGACCACTACTCTTCTATGATCTAGCATCTCAAAGGGGCTAATGTACCTTGGGCTTAGCTTACCTTTCATCACAAAATGCACAACTCTCTTTCATTATGAAATTCAAAGAATCACATTATCTCCAATGTCGAACTCCAAGTCCCTTCGAAAGATGTAATCATAACACTTTTTCTGACTATGAGAAGATTTGATATGTTTTTGGATGGAATGCACCTTCATTGTCATCTCTTTTACATGATCGTGTCCAAGTCACTTTCTTTCACAAATATATTCTCAATAGAATGGATTTCTATATTGATTTTCATATAGAGAAATATATGAAGCCATCTGAATACTCAAGTTGAAGTTATTATTGTATTAGAACTCAACAAATGGGAGATACTGGTCCCATCCATATTTTAATTCTAAAGAGTATGCTCTTATCATAACTAAGTGCGTCTAAATATTCCTTTTAGACCGAGCATCAATTTGTGGGTGATAGGCCATACTTAAATTTAATTTAGAACTCAAAGCATGTTGAATACACCTCCAAAATTTAGATGTGAACCTAGGATCATGATGATAGATAATAAAGAGTGGAACCCCATTGTATCACCACTTCATTCACATATATTTTTTCATGTTTTTCAAGAGATATATCTTCCCAAATAGAAATAAAGTGGGTAGTCTTGGTGAGTTAGTCCACCATAACCCATATGACATTATTTCGTTCATACATCTTCAAGAGACTTTGGAAAAAGTCCATACTCACATTTTCCCAATTCCACATGGGTATAAAAAATGGTTTCATAATCCTTATGTACTTATATTTCTAATCATTAACTTTATAACATATCAAATACCTTGAGATATATTATGAAATATCCTTATTTATGTTGTTCCACTAGAAGTGTTCTCAGATATCATGATACATCTTGGTGCTACTGGGGTGGATAGAGAATGATGGGATATGTGCATTATCCAATAGCTCCTTCTTTATCCCTAGTGATGATGGAACACAAAGACTTGTTCCAAACTGAATCACATAGTCATCATCAATATGGGACTACAATATATTCTCTTATTTTATAATATTCACCCACTTTTGCAACTCCATATCCTACCATTGTAACTCCTGAATCTTATCTTTGATAGATGGTAGGGAAATAATTTGGGACATGTAAGATGTATTACCTACCATTATGATTTCCAAATTCACATATATGAAGATATGGTTTTTCTCATTCAACAACATGGATAGAGTATCAGGTTATTTTCTTATTAGAGAATCAACGACCTTGTTTTCCTTTTCTGGATGATAGTGAATAAGTGAATCATAGTATTTTATTACCTCTATCCATCTCCTTTGATGAATGTTGATCTACTTTTTTATGAATATATAATTTAGGTCCTTTTGATCAGTATATATGTCACACTTCTCACTATAGAGGAAGTACCACTAAACTTTCAACGCATAAATCACAACTTCGATCTCTAGATCATGTAGAGGGTAGTTCTTCTCATGGAACTTCAATTACTTTGAGTCATAGGTGATCACATCATCATTTTTCATGAGTACACAACCCAATACTTTCTTCAAAGCGTCACTATATGTCCCAACACATTATCTACTCATTGGTAATGTGAGTACATCTGTAGTGATCATCCTTCTATTTTTCTCCTTCACGATTTTTTTTTCACATTCCCCCATCCATACATTCATTACCTTTTTACATGTTAACGTAGTTTGTAGGCTTGAAAATCGTGAGAAATATATCATGAAATGTCATTAGTAACTATATAATCCATGAAAAATACATATTTATGTGAAACTAGAGGGTTTGGGCCATTCCCCAATTGCCTTTTTTTGAAGGGTCCACCAAAATTCCATCACTTGTGATCACATGTCCTATGAATATGACCTAATACATCCAAAATACACACATTATGAACTTAGTGTACAACTTAACCTTTCATAATGTCGCCAAAAAATGTCTTATATGCTCTTCATGTTCCTCATTTATCTTGGAGTATATGAGAATATCATCAATAAACACTACCATAAAAATTTAAGGTACTATCTAGAGACTTTATTTATCAAATCCATGGAGATTGTCGGGTAATTAGTAAGTCTTAAGGGAATCACCAAAAACTCATAGTTCTCATACATTTTATAGATGGCAGTCTTATGTATATCTTCCTTCCCCACCTTTAGATAGTGATGTCTATAAGAAAATCCACCTTTTAGAAGTACTGATCTCCGCATAGTTGATCGAATAAGTCATAAATCCTTTACTAACGTTCCAATAAGGGGATCTACGCTAGGGTTTCTCCCCCCGCTATTGCCTTCCTCTTCCCCTTGGAAGATCTTCTAGATTCCTCTCCTAGTTTCATGAGACCAGAGAGCTCGTAGCGAGCAGTGTCTCTCATGTGGTAGCGTGCCTTCGTGTACTCGATCTCCTCGACCTTCATCTCTATTTGCCATCCTTTCTTGATCTATCCCCCAATCTGGTTAGAGCTTCACATGGTGTCATGATGAGGGTCCAAGGCTCGGGCATCCTGCTTCTGCGGTGTAGGCTGATTCTATGAGTCAGAGTCAGTTGGGTGTGTGTCGGGTGGATCTGGTCGCCATGTGTGGTCTAGAAGGCAGTGATGGGACTTTTGGATCTGACTTGTGGCAGGACTCTTCTTCTTCCTTCATAGGTCTGGCTCCGACAGTTTGTGCGCTAAAGGGTTTTGTTTATATTTCTTTATTGTTCGAAGTTTGTTTAGATTTGTGTGGCGTCACCATCGATGGAGGGTGCTTCTCGTGCAGGATTCAGACTCCGATGAGGCTTCTTACATTGGCGTCCGCAGCTGGTTGGGGATGGGATAGAGGTGGAGTTACGGCCTGGGTTCCAGTGACTGGTGAAGGTTTTATAGTGGATGGGTTCTTGATTCGGGATGAGTTGCGACTTCTCAGACTACTTCGCGATGACATGTTTATATATTGTGCTAATTTCACGGAAAGGTGTGCTTTTATGCAGGATGTCGTACTGAGATGTTGGATTTCACAGCATGTGATGGAAAATTTCTTTAGTCCGTGATGTGGTTTTTTGTTATTTGGAATGGTTTTTTGTTGATTTCTTTGGTTTCCACCTGGATTTGATGACACCGAACATGCTCAAGAAGAGGTTTCAGAGCTGTCTCTTTAAATTTTTATGCTTTTCAGATTTGGTTGTTTGAGAGGGTATGTCATCAGCCATTATATTGGACCTGTGCATTGACACTATACACTTTTCTTTTCAATTTCCAGACAACAGTAGATAGATTTTTCACGATCATATGCTGGGGAGGAGTAGCTTCATGTTGTTAGTCTGGTTATAATTTTTAAGACCCTCAGGTCGGTTATGTCTTATGTTCATGGAGTCTACTTGGGTTTACCTCTTCTTCCCTAAAAAGTGGGTTCTATTATAATAAATAAAAATTTAAAGGTCTTCGGTCCGTTGGGTGGTCATAAATCCTTGGAAGACGATACATGTTCTTTATGGAGATATAGTTGAGTTCTCGATAATCATTACACTGCCACATTGATCCATCATTCTTCTTGTCAAAGAGAAATTGTGCACCCAAAGGTGCTACACTAGGATGTATTAACAATTTTTTCAAATGCTCTAGCAAATATATCTTTAAATCCTCTAGTTCAATAGGATCCATCCAATAAGGACACTTTGAGATAGGAGTAGGTCTGGGTATAAGTTCTATCGATTAATCTACGGCATGATATAAGGTAAGTCCATGTAACTCTTTAGGGAATACATCATTGTATTCCCTCAAGATTTTCATTTCACCTAAACTGATATATTCCTTTTAATCAGCCATTTTAGAAAGGCATGCTTTTTTATAGGGTATCAAAACCCACACCATTAAATGATTTTTCATTGGATATTCATGATATTTATTTTATTTTTCTAGGTTAATGGGATGGTTCAAAATATTAAATTATATTTCATTTTCTCTATAGTTGATATGTTCCCTATATAAAGAGAGCCAATATATCCCCATTATAGCATCAAATTCCACCAAGGGATGTATTTAAATATTCGTTAGAAGAATCTTCCCACATATTCCAATAAGAGAAAATTACAACACTTGGGTTCTAATGATTCCACAACTTGGTGTTTTTATAGATACTAATACTTCAAGGTTTTAGGGATTTGATTCAACAGTTATAGAAAATAGAAAAGATAAAAAAGAATACATTTAACCAGAATCAAATAAGACTTTTTCCATTATTGACTGAATAAGAAGTGTACCTTGTTCGACATCATTTTATTGATCATATTCCATAGTTTTGATGAAATAATCCTTTCCTTTTTCCATTTTATTTAGTGATTTTTGATGATGATTACCCTCAAGGACTTTAGGTTTAGTTCATTGGCTTGCATAGTTCCCTTTCTCCCAATAGATATAGCATTGGACCATGGGCCATTCTCTCCTTTCATCCACAACATTATTATCCTTCCTCAAGTCTTTTTGAAATTCATAATCTTGGTGGCCTTCTCTCCCACACTTGAAGCATCTCCCCTTCCCTTTAAGGTAGTTCCCATGATGATTATTCTTACATTTTTGACATGGGGGTGGTTGAGTTTTCTTTCTGAACATCTCATTAGATCCTTTGGCATGAACATCTATTCTTATTTCTTATCACCACATCCATGGGAAAAAATTTTAAACTCTATATCCACTTTGAGAGCACATCGAACAACTTATTTATAACTCCCAAAGTCTCAAATTTAATGATCCCTTCAAAGGTGTGGTTTTAATCCACTAATGTAGCTATCATTTTTTCTATCATTTTTAATAAAAAACGTGAAGCTTACCTAGAAATCCTTGTAAAATTTTCATCATAGGCTATGATATATTCCCTTTTTTCTGCTTCAGTTCTACAAATTCTAACTCCAATTTTCAATGAAGATTTCGAGGGAAATACTTGTTAAGAAACATTACCTCAATGTCTTCCCGCTCCATATCTTTAATTACATCACTCGTCTGGGTGTTCTTAATCAACATCCACCATTGGTTATCTTCTCCATCTGGATGATAAATGGCTGGAGACAATATCTCTATCTCAGAATAATTAAGCACCGAAATGACCTACTCCATTGATTTGACATACTATTCTATGACTAGTGGATCAGAAGATCCACCAAAATTTGATGGTTATTTCCACATAAAACATTCGATATCCAGTTTCTCTCAATTAGTTGAAGGTAGATGTTCTATATTATTCAAGTTATTTTTCATAACATGAGACAACTAGGTAATAATCACCCTAAAATTTTGAACACCACCTCCAATAACATTGGGGATGTCATTCATTAAATCGATGAATTGTCCATCATAGGGTTTGTTGGCATGGTTTCTTTTGGTTCCCCTCATTTAATAAAATAGAAAATGTAAGAATAAAAAACAAGTCAAAAAATTCATGAATATATAATTTATTCCTTTTAGAAATTAAGTCTAAATGTATATCTTATGGGATACCTATGTTTAGTATTTTCTAAAATAATGATTATTCGGTGATCACTTATACATAGTCTCATACTAAAGGGTTTCACTAAGGTAATGTACTCCTAATTTCCAAATTAACTAAACTATCCTCTTATACCAACTATAGTGAACCTTCATTTACTAGATATCTAATTACATAATTCTAAAGATAAAAAAATAAAATCATTAAACAATGAGGATCCAAAGGTTTAGTACGTTGGAAAAACTACAAAACTACAAAATATTTATAAAATAACACATAAACATTTATTTAATTCGTTATTCTCTAGCTACTTGTTATCCCTTGAATTATTATTAGTACATGTAATCACCTAAGGATATACACAAAAAAGGGGTTAGATAAAATCACCTTAAGAGGATAGACAAAAACATGAAACAATATAACACGGGGTGATAATAATGAAAACATTGAAATAGGATCATAATCATGAGATAAATCATTATGAAAAGTCTTGAATGTGGAAATTCTAAAAAATGAAACATCATGTCTTAGTGGTTAACTACCACACACAGTTGTGAACAAAGCTAGCATCATGTTCATGCATATTTAACTTTTGTCATGGGATACATAACATCACTAAATTCACTAGAGTTCTATATAATTCCAACCACACTCATCACATCGTAACATTTACTTTGTGCTATATAATTTCGGGCGCACCCATCACATCATAACATTTATGTTATCATGCATGCCACATAGAACATGAATCAATCATTAAAATAACATAAACCATGGAAAGAAATGGTTTTAATTTAATAATAACATATTCGTATACATTTTGTTCCCAAATTAAAGAGGAAATAACATACTTGATATAAGAAACATTAACCAGGTGTGAATAAGAAACAATCCCGATTAGTAAAAGGTGTGTTTTTTTGGAAAGAATAATTCTTTTGAAAAACATTATATTTTTAATAAAATAAATTAGAAAACATTTATTCCATAGATAAGGTAAGATAATTATTAAAAAATGATTTTTAAGGAATGAACATACTGAAAATTGAGTGAAAGAGGGAAAACCTAAGGAAATATAGTTGGGTTTGAGAATTCCCCTTACCTTGATTCCGTATGATTTCTTCACTTTAATATCACTTATAATCACATTAGATTTATAATTTAATAATTAAAGAACCTTTTATACATTAATACAATTAATTATTGTTTTATTAAGTTTTTATGGGTATTTGGATGAGTTATAGATTTTAATTTCATCATTCGAAAACATTTGTTTTCATGGTTTTCATGATCGGTTCACTTATATACATAAATGAAAGTTCGTGTAAAATGAGAATAAATATCCAGAATTTTTATTATATGTTATTAAAGATATTATATAAGTTTAATTTATCTTATAAATAATTTGGTTATATGGGATGATGATGAATCATTAGATAAAAGTTAATGACAATCACTTTAGGTTAATTTTGGTGGTTTTTCGATCACGATGAACTTTTTGGATTGTATCATTTAGTATTACTAGTATAAGTTATTTAAAAAACATAAAAAGGGTTATAAAATAAAAATTAAAATATTTTTTAATCTATTTAATTGTATTATTAATATCGTTTAATTTTTAAGGAAAATAAAACTGCATAACCCATGATGTTGGTAAATTAATACATCACGAGAGACGCTTTAATTTTTAAAGAGAGAGAGAGAGAGAGAGAGAGAGACGATTTTTATAATGGTTTTCACATTAACATGATATAATTAAATTATATATAAGGTAATATATTTATCATTTCATTTTTAATAAGGTAGGTGAGGAGGTAAAATAAAAGAAATGAAATTGGAAAGAAATTAAAAGAAAAAGAGAGAGGATTTACATCTTGAATTCTCCTCTTGAGATCCTCTCCAAGTAACCTAGGCATGGTCTTTTGATGAGACCAAGAGATCCATGTTTTGGGGGAGGGGATAGGGAAGAGTATTTGGTAGAATGTAGTCAATTATCAAATAAGGAGAGGTGTGAGGAAAATAGGGGGAGAGGGTGTTATATATTGTGGAGGCGAGGTATTGTTTCTCAATATTTTAACCATTATTTTATTCTTTTAGCTCAAGACTATGAATAAATTGAAAATTATCATCAAATTTATTAAAATAACAAAGGAAGGTTCCAGATTTGGGTTTTTATATCAGATATTTATCAATGAATAGTGAATTTAGCTTATAATGTATATATACTATAAATTACCATATTTTACTATTCACAATAAATTCAAGTATTTCACAGAAATCTCAAAAATTCACCCTAACGATTTTTTGATATGTGTAATTAAAAAATGAACTCCATCTTATGAAAATAATTTTCTAAATATGAGTAATTTAATTTCAAATTAAAATCTACATTTACGTAGAAAATATTAATTTTAAAATTATAATTGGTTTTATAACACTTAAAAAATTTCTTAAGGTTACTTAAATTTATTTTAAAATAATAATCCATTATAATATTAATTTATGAAGACAATTTATGAAAATAAATTTTCATTTAAATTATTAAATTAATAAAAAAAATAATTAAATATTTATGACTTATAAAAATAACAACACCTAATTAATAATTTTTTAAAACATTCATTTACTTAGACTATGACATAATTATACCATTATTTTATTTATAATAACATGGGTTATTTTAATATTAATTTTGTTGGTTTACTATTCATAAGGGTTATATTACTATTCCTAGGGTCATGTTACTATTTCAATGGTATTAGTTCTTTAATTTCTAGAAATACTTATTATTTAATTAATTAATCATTATAAACATTTTATTATGATCTATAAGTGATTTTATGTGATTTATACTATATGAAATTACAATAATAAGTGATAAATTTCCATTTATTACAGATTGGGTCATTAAATGGAGGATGAATATTCCTGACTAAAATAAAGAAAGATTAAAAAATAAGGAATTATGGTTTTGGAAGCATTTGAATAAAAATAACATGATGGGGAAAATTTTAAATAGATATTAAAAAAATGATATTCATAGTAATATTTTTCAAATGGGTTGTATATACACGCTCTAAAGGAAAATAGGTGTATAATATAACACATGTATAAAAGGAGAGAACTTGAGACTAATTACAATTACCTTTTAATCTGGAATTTTTATTAAATATCTATAACCTAATATATAATAAAAATAACCAAATAAATAACTTATTAAAAAAATTCCCATGTATATTATATTTTATATTATTTATTTATATAAATTCTCTACACAAATACTAGTTTATGGAGGTATATTTTTATTACCTACTTTATCTTGTTTTATATGTGGTTTGTAAAGATAATATATGATCCTATTATTTGATACCAAGATCATAGTTCCTATATTATTCAAGATATATTTATATTTTTATTTAAATGACTTATGAAATCCCATTTTTATTCCCTAGAATTTATGGGTATGGTTTGAGAAAATACATTCTATGATGAGCTTGTTTCAGGTAATTTACAAATATCAACATGTTACTTTATAATAATTATTAATCAGTCTTTATCCTTATTAAATATTATTCTTAACATATAAAAATACATAATATCATATATATTCCTAAAATATATTTTTTGACCAACCATGTATGATGGTTATAAAACTTTAAGCATGTCACTTTGTTGATGCAGTTGTTCGCACATAAACAATGATGAAATTTTCATTTTTAATAGAATGTGAGGATGATATAAAAATGTTTATATATTAATGGTATTATAAAATTTTAAAATTTAATACTAATTTATTATATAATATATTATAACCATCCATGTATGTTTTTTATGAAAAACAAAATGCACCAGTTTGTGGAGGCGTTACTCTGAACTTAAGCAGAAACAACATTCTCATATTTCTATGTGAGTGGGAAGGCTATAAAATGGTCATAAAATTAATTTAATAACATTTATTCATACTAATAATACTAATTTAAATATATTATAATCATTAAAATATACTTAGAGGAGAAGCATAGAGATGAAAAAAATTAACATGTGACTAGTACTCACATTGATAAGTTGAACATCCTCTTGGAAGACCTCTTAAAAATGAAGGATTTTAGTATATTACATGGATAAAGGGGATTAAAAAATCTTATAGGGATATAGGTTATGTAAAATGGATATGGATTCAGTATGAATTTAAATTTTATAGTGTACGTAAAGTGGGGGTGGAATCTGTAGAGACCCGTATCCTGACGTACATGGACATTACATTACATTTGCGGAATACTTAGTACATAACAAAAACACACACACAAGGATCGTAATAGTTTAGTGTCTTTGGAAACTCGGAACATAATCTTCTAATCCTGGTGAAAGATCTTCAATATCTCCCGTAAAGATCTTCCATTTTTTTTACCTAAAACCTTTCTTTATATCCTGGGGAAAAGAAAACATAAAAGGGTGAGCTCAAATGCTCAGTAATGGTATACAAAAGAAATAAAAATCATATCATATCTTTTTGAAAATCATAACCTGCAAAAGAGATCATAATATCTTAACATGGAACAAATCATAGAAGTGAAAATGAGATCACCATAATCATAAAATGAAACTTGAAACTTTGTGGCATGCACACATAATCATGGAAAATCATTTCTTGTTAGTCATGACTCATTTCCAAGACTATCTTAGTGGACAAAGTCCCTTTCTGAATCGAGTAACCCTCGTTTCAGTCCTGTTTCACTGAACCGGTATAACCTACCATTCCAGCCATGTCTATCTCATGAGATATAAAATCTTTACCCAATGCATTGGAGGGAGATATAGGTCCCACCCATCTTATAATGAATCCTTTCTTATGTGTGCCACATAACCATAAAACATACATCATCGCATAACACATGTAACAAAAATGGGATTCTTGAAACATCATGACATCATAAATCAATTCATATAAGATAAAGGAATTCATAAGAAATATTTCCATCACAACATAATCAAATCCATGTAATAATAGGGATAAAAACAGAACCCTTTTATTATCTTAGATGAAAAATCATTTTGATAAAATACTTGAACTTCATTCTTGAGGAAAATATCCTTTCTTCTTCAAAAACATTTTTCCTTTCATAACATGTCATACAACTTTAAAATAAAAGAAGTTGATTAAAAATAAACTTGAAAACTTGTAAAGGAAAATTCTTGGAAATAATGTTTTAAAAATCCATTCAAGCCGTATAAGTTAAAAAAAACATTCTTCGTACTTTTGTCGGAAAAGTCAAAAAGTACCTCGTATGAAAAACGACAAAGGATTCCTTTCATATCTTTTACAAAAAAACTTACCGAAGGGTAAAATTGGATATAAACTATTGTATAAGGATGGAAATAATATTACATGTTGAGGGAACATGGATGTGGATGATAAAATACACCCCAGTAATTACCAAAATAAATACAATCTCGGATAAAAGTGAGATTGTGATATTTTCCTTACCTTATGTCCGACTTGCTTTGTAAGTGTCCGAACCTCCTGTATAATGATTTAAATCATGTTATTGACTTATTCCAGAATCATATTCATTGTTATGATATCATATATGGTTCACTTATGACATTATATTACCCGTTCTTTTGTAAATTCCATGTTAAAGAAGCATTTTGGGTAAAATCGTTTCATTTATCGTAGGTGTTTTGACTTGTTGTTCTTGACATAGTTATTACTTATATCATGATTTACTTACTTCCAGAATATAAAATATGATTTATATATCATATATATTCAGTATATATATATATATATAATAGGTAGATAAATAAAATGAAAAACACCGTTCATGGAGACGGTAGTCCGTACGTACGCATGAATGCTGTTTTCCTTTCCTTATTGTCTTGAAATGGAAGTAAGTAGATGACATACATAGGTATATATATACATAAATCCAGTAGCTTTATAATGTCATATATTTCATTATTATTTCTTATATATACTTTATAATCATTCTTAAATGGTTAACATGGAGAATGAATCTCATCGCGTCGTGGAGACGGTAGTCCGTACGTACGCACGAGCGATGATATCATTTCCATAAATATTGAACTGAATTGAAGTGGATTATACAATATATCAGAATCAATATGATGTTGTAATAACTATTTATAGTATTTATTTACACCATTATACCTATCCATGTAAGGTGGTGGTGGAAAATAGATTACACCACGGCGTGGAGACGGTATTCCGTACGTACGCACGCGCGGTGATTTCTTTTTCCGTAGGATGGATAGATAGTGAAATAGGGTTGTTTCATACTTATAATAACATATAAGTATATGAGTGATACTGATGTTATTACTTCATAATGAAACAATCTAAGAAGAAGAAGTGGAAGAAGAAATAAAGATGAAAGAATTGGTAACGGTAATTACCTCTTCTTTGAAGCGCCTCTTTGAGACCTCCTCTTAGGGCACTAAAATTGGTCTTTGAGGAAGACCAGAACCTCTAGGATGTTTCTAGGGAAGTGGAGAAGAGATTTTGGCAGGGGTTGGCCGAGCTTGAGTGCTCAAATTGGTGTGAGGAGGAGGGGGAGGAGGTGTCCTTTTATAGGGGAGGAGAGGGGCACCTTAGGAATATCTCAAAATATTATTTTATATTAAAGTCAAAATCGGTTTATAATGGTTCCAAAGGGTCTTATTTCGAGTCTAAAGTGGGGAGGGGTCGAAATCCTATCAACCAATAGAATTTAGACAAGTTTAGGATATTATTTTAACCTTATCAATTAGATTTAACTCTAAGTTAAATAATTTAACTTTTACCGTGTCTTTTTGTTTTCTTTCACTATATGGTTAATACACTTACTATAACATGCCAAACGAACCCCAAATTGTTTATTAGTAATACATATATCCTTATCTAAGTCATTTTTCCGAACCTTAGATTTTTAGGAATAAAATAACAATTAATAATATAATATTTGATTTAAAAACTATTTTGTGTCAATTTTGACACTATTTGATATATGATTTTTGTGAAAGTCATAACAGAATTATATGTTCGAACCAAGTTGATTAGAGCATCACTATTATATCATAGTAACCTAGAAAATTAGTGGAATTCATAAAAAGTCTTAAATTACATTTATTTTGGTATTTATATTATCAATTATGTCAATATTTCATTAATAAGATAATTACTGCATCATTTTTGTGTCATAAATAAATTATATTATTTGATGTCTAAAAATTACAAATAAAATACCATCATGTAGGAAATCGTTTTAGCTTTCTAATTAATATTTATAGTCTAATTTATCTTATGTATAACCCCATATTAAAAATGATTTACTTATTAAACTTTGATTTTAACTATTTTAACCCTTCTTTAAATAAATTAATAATAAATGTCCTAATCTAATCCAAGTGGGCCTAAATGGTCATATTTTATTCCTAAGTTTGTTTTTGGTCGAATTACACTTGTCCAATAGAATTAGGACATGTGTTAGGGTAATATTAATATCATATTTACCCTTAGTTACCTTATTTACTATTAACCGTGGTAAAAAAAGTAAAAAGTTTCTATTCACCAAAAAATTATTTTCATCTCATTGAACCACATTTTAGTCCTTGATATTAACCGTGTCTCTCGGATTTTCGAAATTCCATTCACAGAAGCGGTAAAATTAAGTTTTATGCAAAAATTCAGTTTTTAACCTACCACTTAGTAGTTTCACTATTCATCAAAAATTGATGTTTTTCAGAACAATGCCAAAATTTCATCCCAAGCTATATTTCATATTCCGAATTCAAAAATGAATTCTATTTTACCAAATTCATAACATAAAAGTTGCATTAATTAATTTTATAATTAAATCCCGCTGTTAAAACAAATAGCGTGTTTTTAAGAAACAATATCTATCAAAAGATTGACACTTGTTTATGTCTAGTTTAAATGTGAAACTACATCCAATGACCAACATTGTATTAAATTGTAAAAATATATTCTAAATATACTTTAAAACCACTCAAATTAATAATTTATCACTATTAATTATTTCGATTAAAAAAGTTGTTTTTTAATTATAATTCAGTAATTTTCACTATTCATCAGAATATGAAAGTTATCCGAAAAGTACCAAAATTTCACCTTAGGCTAAATTCGATACTCCGAATCCAAAAATAAAGTTCATTTTGAAAAATAAGATTTACTGGATTTCAAAAAGTGGTTATTACTATTCATAACAGCTAGTTTTAATAATATTTTTATAGCATATCGTTGTTTAGTGAAACTCGGTATTGCGTACTACACACGCTATCGAGGAAGGTCGCGATTGCGTGTAATGCAAGGCAAGTCAAGGATGCGTGTTGTGCAAGCTCCTTTTGGTGTAGCGTACAACACAAGACATTAATAAAATTAAAAAGAATATTTTTTATAAAATCTTGGGCTGTTACATTCTACCCCCCTTAAAATGAATTTCGCCCTCGAAATTCGTCGGGGTTATAAATGGTTTACTATTTGAAAGTTTCTTTAATAGAAACCCACATCGTAAAAAGGAATATCAAAACAAATCTTTAAAAACAAAAGTATGAAACGTAACGGTTACCCAAATAAACTAATCACTGGGTTTCCACATAGGTGAAAATATGGATATGGAAGAGAAATCTAACAATCATGTTCTGATGGAGAGTGGTAGAGAACATGGCTATGGAAAATCTAGCAATCACAAAGCCATAAATTTGTGACGATCTAAGGTGCCATCTGATTCATCAGATATAAGATCACTAGAAAAACATTTTTGGTTTTCAATATCATTTCCCTAAAGTTGAAAAATTTTAATTAGAAGAAATACTTACTTGATTTTGGTATAATCTCACTGTTGTTCGTGAATTGAACAATTTACACTTCTTCCCTTAAAGAAATGAAGTTGAATTTTTTATTCGTGATGTGTTAGCAGATCATGTGATATAATGACAGGTCATTCCATCTGTCTCAAACAAAATGTTAGCAAAACTTATATACATAAGTCGATCTATAGTGAGATTAATCATATATGGTTCCTAAAATGGACTTGTACTTCATATATCATACTGCTTAATATAATAAAACTAGTTTCTACTAAACAGGGACTTCCTGTAGGTCAGTGGTAGGTGATAAAGGCCAGTCGCACTTCGGTTGTGGGTTCGATTCCTACAGCCTTGTCCGAAGCGATGGGTTGTCGCCCGTCCTGCAGGTTGTCCTTTTTCTAAAACTACGTTACTATAACATCCCATCAATAATATCGAAAATCTTCTATCATTAAACAATACTAACTTATGTCCAACATAATCCAGTCTAATCTTTAGGCTTATAATACTGCAGTCCACTCTCATAATATAGTGACAACGATTACCAGAGATTTAATACTGTCGTTGATCCCCTCATATCATAAGATATGTCTTGTTGGTCACATTCCAAACATTCAAAGTCCTTAATCATGTATTCTCTTGAATACCTTAGTGAAAACATGAGTGTAGTTAAAAGTTAACACTTTCCACATATCAAAATCCTCAAAATTCTATATACTCAAACCATGATATCACTTAGTCCTTATATCAATCATGAGCTCATGAATACTATTAAACATTTCATTTTCTCGTCTTCATTATGCGCATATCATCTTATTTCCAAAAAATATCTCAATCACTTTGAATACCACATCAATAAATATTGCAATACTCAATGATACAACATTATTTTGGAATCCCATTACATAAACACTTAATCATTCCACCACATCGTTGTCATATTCAACATTGCCAATAGTGATCGCATGTGATTTCCCTTTGTCCTTTGCCTTCAGTGGTTGCTCATGTTGATCATCACTAACCCTTGGATTAGGGCAATTATTAGCATAATGCCCCATTTCCTTGCACTTGAAGCATTGAAGTGTTGGCGGTGCGTTCTCTGCAGTGTTTGCTTTATTCACATCATTAGAAACCCTTTTTCCATTACTTCGACACTCAGCTGCTCGATGACCTTCTCTTCCACACTTAAAACATTTTCTAGTCCCTTTTAGACAATCTCCACCATGCTTCTTTCCACACTTTGTGCATAAGGAAACATTCATCTTCTTTTCACCATTATTCTGAGATTTCTCCTTGAACTCCATCTTTCGTTTCTTGTCAAACCCATGAGATGGATATGTAACACCAACTTCCATTTCTACCTTGATAGCACAACGCACAATTTCTTCATAGCTACTGAAGTCTCTTATAGCTAATGCCCTTCGAAGACTTGGTTTTAAGCCACAGAAAAATCGATCAACTTTACTTTCAGGTTGGATGATAATTCCAGAAGCATACCTTGCAAGTCTTGTAAAATTTGCTTCATAGGTACCAACAGATTCATCGTCCCTTTGCTTCAGTTCAAGAAATTCTTTCTCCATCTTTGTTCGAAGAATACGAGGGAAGTACTTACTGAAAAACAAGTTCTTGAACTCGTCCCATTCCATGGACTCAATTTCATCTCTTGGCCTCGTATTCTTGATAAGATTCCACCATTGATCAGCTTCACCTTCCAAACGATATACTGCTAAGATGACTTTATCATGTTCAGAACATTGAAGAACTGAAAATATCTTTTCAGTAGTACTGATCCATTGTTCAGCAACTAATGGATCAGTAGACCCACTGAAAGAAGGTGGACGCTGCCTCATGAAGGATTCAACAGAATGTTGCTCCTTCCTTTGCTCGTTTGGAAGTCCTGCATGATTCATAGCTTGAGAAAGTTGTGTGAGCATGGCTACAAGATTTTTCATTCCTGCTCCTATATCGTTTGGTTGCTCGGGGGAACAATCATTGCATTGCCCATCACATTCCGTATTAACACGGTTCCTTCGGGTTCCAGCCATCGTCTAAAACCCCAAAAGAATAGTGTGAGAGGTAAAAATCATGCTAGGGAAAACAACATAATAATGGGTTAGTACCCTCAATATCTAACATCTTAGGTTAAATTCGAAGATCGTTAGCGCAATTCTAGGACTATAACCTATACGTATACTTAACCTTAGAGACATCCCTAGACATACCTTAGAAATATCTCTAGGGATCTCACTAAAGTTCTCGCATCCTAGTTTCCAAAGGTTGACTAAACCTTTCCTCTGATACCAACTCTAACGGTCAGGAATTACTTCCAGTGGACTACAATTGATACCTATCAGGGCACTCCATGGGCGGCTACACCCCCTGGGCGGGACACACCACCATCCCCAGTGGCAGCCATTTCCTCATGAAGCCCTTGGGCGGAGAGCCATGCTTCATCCAACGCTCACACGTGAGAGTTCCCAAGGATCGGATACATTCCTACCTCCTTTGCCTCTGATACCAACTGTAGAGACCCGTATCCTGACGTACATGGACATTACATTACATTTGCGGAATACTTAGTACATAACAAAAACACACACACAAGGATCGTAATAGTTTAGTGTCTTTGGAAACTCGGAACATAATCTTCTAATCCTGGTGAAAGATCTTCAATATCTCCCGTAAAGATCTTCCATTTTTTTTTACCTAAAACCTTTCTTTATATCCTGGGGAAAAGAAAACATAAAAGGGTGAGCTCAAATGCTCAGTAAGGGTATACAAAAGAAATAAAAATCATATCATATCTTTTTGAAAATCATAACCTGCAAAAGAGATCATAATATCTTAACATGGAACAAATCATAGAAGTGAAAATGAGATCACCATAATCATAAAATGAAACTTGAAACTTTGTGGCATGCACACATAATCATGGAAAATCATTTCTTGTTAGTCATGACTCATTTCCAAGACTATCTTAGTGGACAAAGTCCCTTTCTGAATCGAGTAGCCCTCGTTTCAGTCCTGTTTCACTGAACCGGTATAACCTACCATTCCAGCCATGTCTATCTCATGAGATATAAAATCTTTACCCAATGCATTGGAGGGAGATATAGGTCCCACCCATCTTATAATGAATCCTTTCTTATGTGTGCCACATAACCATAAAACATACATCATCGCATAACACATGTAACAAAAATGGGATTCTTGAAACATCATGACATCATAAATCAATTCATATAAGATAAAGGAATTCATAAGAAATATTTCCATCACAACATAATCAAATCCATGTAATAATAGGGATAAAAACAGAACCCTTTTATTATCTTAGATGAAAAATCATTTTGATAAAATACTTGAACTTCATTCTTGAGGAAAATATCCTTTCTTCTTCAAAAACATTTTTCCTTTCATAACATGTCATACAACTTTAAAATAAAAGAAGTTGATTAAAAATAAACTTGAAAACTTGTAAAGGAAACTTCTTGGAAATAATGTTTTAAAAATCCATTCAAGCCGTATAAGTTAAAAAAAACATTCTTCATACTTTTGTCGGAAAAGTCAAAAAGTACCTCGTATGAAAAACGACAAAGGATTCCTTTCATATCTTTTACAAAAAAACATACCGAAGGGTAAAATTGGATATAAACTATTGTATAAGGATGGAAATAATATTACATGTTGAGGGAACATGGATGTGGATGATAAAATACACCCCAGTAATTACCAAAATAAATACAATCTCGGATAAAAGTGAGATTGTGATATTTCCCTTACCTTATGTCCGACTTGCTTTGTAAGTGTCCGAACCTCCTGTATAATGATTTAAATCATGTTATTGACTTATTCCAGAATCATATTCATTGTTATGATATCATATATGGTTCACTTATGACATTATATTACCCGTTCTTTTGTAAATTCCATGTTAAAGAAGCATTTTGGGTAAAATCGTTTCATTTATCGTAGGTGTTTTGACTTGTTGTTCTTGACATAGTTATTACATATATCATGATTTACTTACTTCCAGAATATAAAATATGATTTATATATCATATATATTCAGTATATATATATATATAATAGGTAGATAAATAAAATGAAAAGCACCGTTCATGGAGACGGTAGTCCGTACGTACGCATGAACGCTGTTTTCCTTTCCTTATTGTCTTGAAATGGAAGTAAGTAGATGACATACATAGGTATATATATACATAAATCCAGTAGCTTTATAATGTCATATATTTCATTATTATTTCTTATATATACTTTATAATCATTCTTAAATGGTTAACATGGAGAATGAATCTCATCGCGTCGTGGAGACGGTAGTCCGTACGTACGCACGAGCGATGATATCATTTCCATAAATATTGAACAGAATTGAAGTGGATTATACAATATATCAGAATCAATATGATGTTGTAATAACTATTTATAGTTATTCTTTACACCATTATACCTATCCATGTAAGGTGGTGGTGGAAAATAGATTACACCACGGCGTGGAGACGGTATTCCGTACGTACGCACGCGCGGTGATTTCTTTTTCCGTAGGATGGATAGATAGTGAAATAGGGTTGTTTCATACTTATAATAACATATCAGTATATGAGTGATACTGATGTTATTACTTCATAATGAAACAATCTAAGAAGAAAAAGTGGAAGAAGAAATAAAGATGAAAGAATTGGTAACGGTAATTACCTCTTCTTTGAAGCGCCTCTTTGAGACCTCCTCTTAGGGCACTAAAATTGGTCTTTGAGGAAGACCAGAACCTCTAGGATGTTTCTAGGGAAGTGGAGAAGAGATTTTGGCAGGGGTTGGCCGAGCTTGAGTGCTCAAATTGGTGTGAGGAGGAGGGGGAGGAGGTGTCCTTTTATAGGGGAGGAGAGGGGCACCTTAGGAATATCTCAAAATATTATTTTATATTAAAGTCAAAATCGGTTTATAATGGTTCCAAAGGGTCTTATTTCGAGTCTAAAGTGGGGAGGGGTCGAAATCCTATCAACCAATAGAATTTATACAAGTTTAGGATATTATGTTAACCTTATCAATTAGATTTAACTCTAAGTTAAATAATTTAACTTTTACCGTGTCTTTTTGTTTTCTTTCACTATATGGTTAATACACTTACTATAACATGCCAAACGAACCCCAAATTGTTTATTAGTAATACATATATCCTTATCTAAGTCATTTTGCCGAACCTTAGATTTTTAGGAATAAAATAACAATTAATAATATAATATTTGATTTAAAAACTATTTTGTGTCAATTTTGACACTATTTGATATATGATTTTTGTGAAAGTCATAACAGAATTATATGTTTGAACCAAGTTGATTAGAGCATCACTATTATATCATAGTAACCTAGAAAATTAGTGGAATTCATAAAAAGTCTTAAATTACATTTATTTTGGTATTTATATTATCAATTATGTCAATATTTCATTAATAAGATAATTACTGCATCATTTTTGTGTCATAAATAAATTATATTATTTGATGTCTAAAAATTACAAATAAAATACCATCATGTAGGAAATCTTTTTAGCTTTCTAATTAATATTTATAGTCTAATTTATCTTATGTATAACCCCATATTAAAAATGATTTACTTATTAAACTTTGATTTTAACTATTTTAACCCTTCTTTAAATAAATTAATAATAAATGTCCGAATCTAATCCAAGTGGGCCTAAATGGTCATATTTTATTCCTAAGTTTGTTTTTGGTCGAATTACACTTGTCCAATAGAATTAGGACATGTGTTAGGGTAATATTAATATCATATTTACCCTTAGTTACCTTATTTACTATTAACCGTGGTAAAAAAAGTAAAAAGTTACTATTCACCAAAAAATTATTTTCATCTCATTGAACCACATTTTAGTCCTTGATATTAACCGTGTCTCTCGGATTTTCGAAATTCCATTCACAGAAGCGGTAAAATTAAGTTTTATGCAAAAATTCAGTTTTTAACCTACCACTTAGTAGTTTCACTATTCATCAAAAATTGATGTTTTTCAGAACAATGCCAAAATTTCATCCCAAGCTATATTTCATATTCCGAATTCAAAAATGAATTCTATTTTACCAAATTCATAACATAAAAGTTGCATTAATTAATTTTATAATTAAATCCCGCTGTTAAAACAAATAGCGTGTTTTTAAGAAACAATATCTATCAAAAGATTGACACTTGTTTATGTCTAGTTTAAATGTGAAACTACATCCAATGACCAACATTGTATTAAATTGTAAAAATATATTCTAAATATACTTTAAAACCACTCAAATTAATAATTTATCACTATTAATTATTTCGATTAAAAAAGTTGTTTTTTAATTATAATTCAGTAATTTTCACTATTCATCAGAATATGAAAGTTATCCGAAAAGTACCAAAATTTCACCTTAGGCTAAATTCGATACTCCGAATCCAAAAATAAAGTTCATTTTGAAAAATAAGATTTACTGGATTTCAAAAAGTGGTTATTACTATTCATAACGGCTAGTTTTAATAATATTTTTATAGCATATCGTTGTTTAGTGAAACTCGGTATTGCGTACTACACACGCTATCGAGGAAGGTCGCGATTGCGTGTAATGCAAGGAAAGTCAAGGATGCGTGTTGTGCAAGCTCCTTTTGGTGTAGCGTACAACACAAGACATTAATAAAATTAAAAAGAATATTTTTTATAAAATCTTGGGCTGTTACAGAATCTCCTTTCATAAGTGAAGGGACTGACATTTTGGTAATAAGAGTTACACTTTTCAAGGAAAGTTTCTCCAAAAGTGAGAAATAATAGATAAGAGATGAGTCTTGGTAGAGAATAATCTCAAAAAAAATTATTTAGAGACAACATTTGTTTGATTTTTGGTGTTTTATACTTAGTTTTTTTTTTTGAAAAATCAACTTTAAACTAGGTACCACTTTTTTTAACCATGGTTACATATTTTAATAAATAAAAAATTTCTATTATTGTAAAATTTGGATATTATGATTCAAAATAGAAAAAATATTTAATTATTTTATATTTTAAATGTTATTAAAAATAAATTAAATATATTAATTTTAAAACACAATAATATAGTTTTGGAAAAAATATAAACTATGTTTCAAAGTAAAAAATATATTTTTTTCAAATTAAACATAATATTTATAAAAATAATTTTACTTATTAAATTAATATTATATTAGTAATGTGATTTCATAAATTTTTAATTCATTATTATATCCAAATGAGGTCTGTATTTTTAAAAATGACATTTTTAACTATCTACCCAAAAATAAACTATTTCCTAAAAATCTAAAAAACTAATCATAGACTAATATTTTAATGATGAATCAAAACATTATGTTCATTTTTTTAAATTAAAATTCTAAAAGTTTAGAGATTATTTTTTAAATTCAATGATAAAAAATAAAGAAAAATTAGTTTTATAGGGAACATATTTTTTTAACAATTAACTGTCTTTATTCTCATTTCCTATAAATTTAGTAATATGTTATTATTAATATCAGAAGTATCTTTTATGATAATTTAATTTCATCTGTATATTACTATTAAAATTGAATTTTTTTATTATAAATCTATTTCATAATACATTTATCTCTATTTATACCCTCTAATTTGATAGCTAATTTTAAATGGTAATATTTATGTTGATTAAATGTGTCGTGGTTTGTTTTGGTTCAAGGCTGCGTGTGAAACAATATTTTAAATGAATATTTAATAAAAAAAAGAAATATATACTATTATAATTGGGAGTTAAATTTATTTTATGATTGATAAATGGAACTTCATAGAATATACATATTATGTCTTTCATTAACCAAAAGAGTCATGAATCATAAATAATCATTTTTTGAATCATTTTCTCACAATAATATGGTACAGTTGGGCATACATTATAAAATCACATGCACGAAACTCACCATCCATTTGGTTTCCAGCTGTTATAATCCATGAGATGGTTCATTTTTGGACAAAAATATATTTACTAAAGTGTTCAAATAATAATAAAAAACAAGATGTAATGTTTGGGTACCATGAGATTCCATCCAGTATGACCGATATGGAGAACACACTTCATTTAAAGAAGAGAATTGAGGATGGATATATATGGTAGGTGATCCCTATAGTTATTATAACCTGGATGAATGTAAGATACTCGAAAATCTCTTCTTCCATAATAAATTTTTATCAACTAGTTACAACACTATCTCCCATTCAAGTATTGAAAATCCCCATGATACTATTGCGGATATAAGGATAGAGTACCACATAAAATGGAATTAATATACATTTTTACAAATTAAACGATCTTATTCATATGAAACCTATTTAAGATTGATGTTAGATCATACGAAATTCATATTTCACGAATTCTTCAATTGTACAATTATTTGTTTATGTGAACATTTGTTTTTTGAAGATAAATTATTCTATTCACGTGTTTCTTCAACTTCCTAAGATCATTGTATGATCCCTCTAATAAAATCAGGAGGAACATTATAATGAACATGTGACGGATAATATAACACAAAACCCCCTTTTAATTTTGTTACATGTTAATTTTTTTTAGATTCCTCCATTATTTTATGAGTTAGAATGTGGATCATAATTATTAAAAACTTTACAAAGGGAACCTGGGGCCACTCATAAGATAATGTTATTGGAATTTTTTGACAAATGTAATTATTAAATATTTAAGAATATTTGAGTTTTTTATAAACAAAAAAGTATTTTTTATCATATTTAAAAAATTTAATTAAATATAGTCATTTAATTAAATATTTTTTATGGAGTTATAACATAAATAAGGAGCTATTAATATTATTAATATATAAACATGAATAAATAAAAAAAATAAAAGTTAGATTTGGACTTGGGCTTGGTGAAATAAGATTAAATTTCCCATAGTATATGATAATTTCATAGGCCACCCTAAAGAGGTTACATAAGAACCACCTTTTCCATTTTTAACCTATTTTAGGACTCATTAATGTACCTTCCAATGTGTTTATGAACCTTATCAACTTTTATAGTCATTTTTTTTTGATAAAATAACCATTAGAGGCTTTTAATTTAATATATTGTTGGTTTAGAATTTATTTATCCTCCTTGGAGGTTATCGAATGCATATATTTCTATAAATTCAATGGAGGAGGAGTGAATTATTTATTATATTGGGAAAAATAAAATCTTGGGCTTATATTTATCTATTTTTTCTTATATAATAGGTTCTTTAATGTTTTTTTCTTCCATTATTCAATCATTTTCCTTTTTTCCGTGACTGAGATCACTTAGAAATGATTATAATCCCTCTAGTGTAATGGTGATTAACATTATTAGTGTACATTGAAGGATAATTGGATTCAACGAACCAATATTGATCTAATTCTCCTAAGCTTTTTTTAAAAAGGTATATTTATTGTGTTTTATTTATTCATTATGATCTTACATTGGAATTATTAGTACTTCCTCTACATTTGAAAAGTAGGTATCATTACTAAAAACTAACAGTGGCATTAGAGCCATAATTGATTAGTGAAAAATATATGAATTAAATAATACTATATTTTATACTTATATTAAACAAAATTTCATTTAAGATTCACATGAAACATTGATGGAATGTTTGATCAAGGTAAATTATAGGATGTTGGCTTCTTTTTAGACCCTATGGAAAATATCACATGTCATGTGTGGTAGTCCACCAAATACATTAACAATATTAATCATTTCATCTTGCTGAAACATATACAGAAAAAAATTGTATTCCATGTAATTTGATTAAAATATATAACATTGTATGAGATTAAAAATTAAATGAATTATTTACATAAGTAATTTAAAATGCATAAGATGCATCATGAATGTTTATGGTACATATTTTAGGAATTACTTTTATAAGAATCCTTTAAGCTACATATGTGACCAAAATAATGTTACAAGTGAGGCTAAATAAAAAATGCATCATTTAATATGTAAGTCTTAAATGAATTTTGATATGATTAACATTCTTCAACACCTTGATCAATCAAATAGACAGAGAATTCTTAGTCGAGTATTAAGGATATATATTTTATTCATAATAATGTGTAGTGATTATCTTAATTTGAATGCTGGATGAAATTTAACTAGGTAACCTAATCATATTGGAATATAGATCTATGATATTGATCATATTCCTGAGGAAAATGGGGTAAAATGTAGTTGACTCCATAATCCAAGTGTTATATTAGATAAAATTAAAAAGAGATACCTAAATATACACACCTTATAAGACAATCATAGCTAATTTAAGATATGTAAAAAAATATATATTTCCCTAATAAATTTATAATAGAGAGGGTTATCATTTTAGTGGGAGTATATTCAATAAATGAAAATACTGAATAATTACATCCATGATACTAATTATTACATATATTTTATTATAGATATTAATGGGATCAAACATATACTAAATATTATCATTGAGATGAGTCCTTGATAAGGGAAAAAAATTTAAAGGTGATAATTTTATTGACATATACTATAATTGAACAATTTTTTATCAAACATAGGGAGCAATTATATGTTCTAGGGAATGATATCCCAACATAAACATTTCCCAACTCATGTTTGTAAGGATACTTCTAAGAAGAATACCAAATATTTTATGTATGTGTGATATTTGATTATCTCTACTATGATTACCGAGCTTCATAAGGAACATGATTTTATGGACATGTACAATGTGATTTAATATCTTAAAGATATTTATGAATAGAAAGATAAAATAGAAATCTATGATACAATAATATTTATTTCATTTTTATATTAATTATAATTATTGTTAATTAGTTGTAATTAAATAAGATTTATATTGTTTTATTGTTAATATTTATTTATAGTAATAAATTAAAATTATTAGTGCTAATTATTAATAATTTATGGTAATTAGGAATTGGTAATGATAATCAGTAGTGACGTTAAATAATTAGTGGTAATTAGTAATTAGCTGTGGTAATTTGTAGTGATTAATAGTAAATAATGCTAATTAGTAATAATTAGTGGTAACTCATAATAATTAAGAATATGTAGTAATAATTAATAAAAAATAGTAATAAATACTTATAATCAGTAACAAATACTAATAATTAGTACTAATTAGTAATAATTACTAATAAATATTTATTATTAATAATAAATTGTAATAATTACTAATAAATAGTAAAAATTAGTAAAAATTAGTAAAAAAACGGTATCAACTACTAATCATTAGTAACAAATTTTAATAATGAGTAACAAATACTAATAATTAGTAACAAATACTAATAATTACTAACAAATACTAATAATTAGTAACAAATACCAATAATTAGAATCAAATAGTAACAATTAGTAACAAATAGAAAAAATTAGTAACAAATAGTAATAATTATTAATAATTAGTAATATTTAGAAATAAATAGTAATAATTAGAAATAAATAGTAATAATTAGGAACACTTAGTAATAATTAACAATAATTAGTAATAAACATCGACAATTAGTAATAATTACCAGTAATTAGTAATAATTATCAATAAATAGTAATAATTAGCAATAAATATTAATAATTATCAATAAATAGTATTAATTAGAAATAAATAATATTAATTAGCAATAAATAGTATGAATTAGCAATAAATACTAATAATTAGGAATAAATAGTAATAATTAGTAAAAATAATAATAAATACTAATAATTAGTAATAATTAGTAATAAATAGTAATAATTAAAAATAATTATTAATAATTAGTAATAATACGTAATAAATAGTAATAAATAACAATAAATAGTATTAATTAGTAATAAATAGTATTAATTAGTAATAATTAGTAGTAAATAGTAATAATTAGTAATAAATAGTAATAATTACTAATAATTAGTATTAATTAGTAATAAATACAAATAATTAGTAATAAATAGTAATAAAAACTAATAACTGATAATAAATAGTAACAATAACTAATAATTAGTAATAAAGAGTAATATTTACAAATAAATAGTAATAAATACAAATAATTAGTATTAAATACAAATAATTAGTATTAAATACTAATAATTAGTAATAAATATTAATAATTAGAAATAAATACTACTAATTAGTATAAATAGTAATATATAGTAATAAATACTACTAATTAGTAACAAATACGAATAATTAGTAATTATTAGAAATAAATACAAATAATAAGAAATAATTATAAATAAATAGTAATAATTAGCAATAATTTGTAATAATTAGCTATAATTAGTAATAGTTAGCAATAATTACTAATAATTAGCAATAATTACTAATAATCAGAAATAATTTGTAATAATTAGCAATAAATAGTAATAATTAGAAATAAATAGTAACCATTATCAAGAAATAGTAATAATTAGCAATAAATAGTAATAATTACCAAAGAATAGTAATAATTAGTAATAAATAGTAAAAATTCTCAATAAATATTAAAAAAATAGAAATAAAGAGTTATAATTAAAAACAATTATGAATAATTAGTAATAATTTTTAAAAATTTGTAATAAATAGTAATAATTATTAATAATTAGTAGTAATTAGAAATAATTAGTAGTAATTAGTAATAATTAGATGTAATTAGTAATAATTAGCAGTAATTTGTAATAATTAGTGGTAATTTTTAATAATTAGTGGTAATTAGTAACAATTTGTAATAATTAGTAATAATTAGTAATAATTAGAAATAATTAGAAATAATTACTATTATTTAGAAATAATTACTAATAATTAGCAATAATTACTAATAATTAGATATAATTAGAAATAATTAGCAATAAATAGAAATAATTAGTGATAATTATCAATAACTAGCAATAATTAGCAATAAAGAGAAATAATTTGAAATAAATAGTAATAATTAGCTATAACTAGTAATAATTAGCAATAATTAGGTATGATTTCAAATAATTAGTAATAATAGTAAATAATTAGTAATAATTAAAAATAAATAGTAATAAATAGTAATAAATAGGAATAAATAGTAATAAATAGTAAATAGTATTAATTACTAATAACTAATAGTAATTATTATTAATTATTAATAATTAATAAAAAAATTAACAAATTAGTAATAAACTGAATGAATTGGTAATAAAAAGGGATAATTGTAATAATTTTTAAGAACATGGCACAATTTTCTGTAGATTATTGGCACTCTTTTTACTCTATAAATATTTTCCTTTCAAATCTCACCGACTCAAATATTATAAAAAATGTGCTCCTACACATGCATATCCAAACTCGTATGCCCGATATTGGATATAAATTCAAAGGACCACATTATTCAAAATTTTTTCAAGTGGTGATAGTTACAAGAAGTCGATTCATCAATGAAGAGGGGGTTCTTTTGTTCAATGACTCATTTACTTGCATATTTCTCACGCTGAAATCACAATGAAGAATCTAGTCGGAGGTACGCTTATGCATTCTCATATGCATGGGAATGAATATGCATACCTCAGAGTAGATTCTACATTGTGATTTTAGTGTTAGAAAGTTGAAAGTAAATGATCCGTCAGACAAAAGAGTGGACGCCAATCCACAAGAAATTGTGTCACCCGTATTTAGTGGTAATTAGTAAGATGTAGCTGTAATTATTCATCTTCTATTTTTTTGGATAACGTTTTTATTATATCAAATTATTCCAAAAGAATAATGATTTGTTATTTTGTAGAAAAATATTGAAGAATGAAGCTGACAACAATCATTATTAGATGATCACGCTTGGATAAATCAACATAGAAATCCAAATGGTTCTGGTTTAAATCCTATATATATTGAGTGTATTAAAGCTTTATTATCATTTGCATCATCAAAACCATAATTTATTTCAGAAAGAACAATTATGTGTCCTTATCAAAAATGGGCTCTGAGAACGTTTGACACATTTGACAACATTGGGGTATATCTCCTTCTTTTTGGTCTTCAGCCAGATTATATTTTTCGGTATCAACATAGTGAACTTAGTTCCAGAGAAGATACTAATAATTTGATTCTGGATCCATCACAGTTTCAAAATTTAGTACATGATGTTATACATACATCTGTTCAAAAAACTAAAGCTCAAGATGATATTCATTTAACTCCCGAGTTGGCACCATATAAATTTTATGAGTTTTTGAGGTTTGCTCAGGATTCATTATATCCTAGTTTCAAGATATGAAAATTAGAAGTGTTTTCAAAATTTATGGCTATTATATCAGATAATGGAATATAAAACAACCACTTTGAACAGATATTTTATTGGGTTAAAACATTATTACCTGAAGGAAATGGGCTGCGTGCAAATTACTATTAGAGAAAGAGGCATGTTTGTAATATAGACCTTAACTATCATAAACATCATGCATGTTTAAATGATTTCATCTTATATTCTTCTGAAAATGAGTAATTGGATAGTTATCCCAAATGCGGACAATCAAGGTATAAAGAAGCTCAATCGGGGAAGTCTGGATTGATTTTTATAAAACAGTTGAGATATTTACTGCTTACACCCAGGTTATAACATTTATTTATGTCTCAGAACACAACGACAATGATGTCATAACACAAAAACAAGATTTCAACTAGTAAAATATTGAATCATCCATCTGATTGTGATTACTGGAAACATTTTCACCGAGTGCATCCGTCTTTTTCTTTAGAATCCTGATATGTGTGATTGGGTCTTTCTACTAATAGTTTTTTTCTATTTTGTTCTTATGGTAGCCAGTATTCATGTTGGCCTATCTTTATAAATTTATACAATTTACCTCCATTGATATTGATGTAGGAGCCTTATATCTTTTTTACTTTATTAAACCCATGAAATACAAAAATAAATATTGATGTTTATTTGAAACCATTGATGGATGAGTTAAATTCATTTTAGACTAATGGTGTTAGGACATATGACGTTGTTGCGGAATACAATTTCCTACTAAAATCTGCATTGATGTAGATAATTAATGACTTCACGTCATATGGAATATTATTTGGCTGGAGAACACATGGTCTAAAATAATTTCCTTACTTTATTAGAGACAACAAATCATTTATGATTTTTAATGAAAAAAACCTTGATATTTTGACTTTCATCGCAAATTTCTTCCAACCAATCATCATTTTAAGAGGAAAAAATCTCATTTCAGAAAAGAAAAAATTTAAAGGGATGAAACTCCAAAAATGAACTTAGATATATAGTTAAAATCAATTGTATTTTCATTACCTCCAATTACATTTGTACTAATAATAATCCAATAGAAAAATCATGGATTTGGGAAAGAACACAATTGGATAAAACATAGAATTTTTTGAGATATGCCATAATGGTCTGATTTTTTGGTCTACCACATGTTGGATGACATGCATATTGAGAAGAACTATTTTGATAATTTATTTCATATATTTTTTGATACACCAGGTAAGACCAAAGATAATGTAAAGGCATAACTAGATCTTACCCAAATTCCCAGGAGACCAAAACTTGAACTGTTTGAAAATGTCAGATCATAGAGGTTAATAAATCCAAAAGAATCTTATGCATTGTCCAAATAGAGTCTCTTACTATTTTGTCAGTGGATTGTAGATTTGATTCTTCTAGATGCCTATGCTTCCAATTTGTGCAGATGTGTTAAGAATGGTAGTATTGCCTGATTAAAATAGTTATGATTGTCATGTTATAATAGAAAGACTTATAATAATTGGATTAAGAGGTTTGTTTAATTCTATTATTTGGGATTAGATAATAGAAATATCCTATTTTTTCCAATACATTTGTGTGGCGAAAATAGACTACGTTGCACTAAGAAAACTAAAAGAAGATGTTGTAATTATATATAAACTGTAAAAAATATTTCTGCTCGCTTTCTTTGACTCAATAGAACATTTGATATTACAATTTATACATGAAGCATAATGTGGAGGTATTATAAAGTTTTGATGGATATACCCATTTAAGAGATGCATGCAGAAATTGATGGAAAAAGTACATAATAAAGTATCAGATGAAGGCTCAATTACTGAATCTTGTTTTCAAGAGTAAATTTATTTTTTCTACTCTCATCATTTTTAATCAGAATATCCCACAAAACACAACCGTATGGAATAGAAAAAGGGGATTTTTTTTGATGAAATGGACAATCAATTATCAGTTTTTAATCAGCCAGAGCTTGGATTCGGTGGAGTTCATGAATGATGGATTTTAGAAGATGGATTTCACAGAGCGCATACAAATATTATGCTCAACTGTGTAGAAATGAAATCATTTGTACTTTGAGTTCTTCTGTAACTCATTCTAGAATTTATGTTATAGTATGTAAACTTATTCTATTTTTTTGTTATATGATAATCATATTAAAAAAAGACTTATAAAAATTACAACAGCTGCTCTTGAATAAAGTCGGAAAAAAATTCTAAATGATTTGAAAAACTAGTAACATAAATTATTGACAGTATAACATATCAATTCCGTTTATTATTTATTATATTGATAATTTTTTTACAAATTTTCAGGTGTCTCAACATGATGATAAAATTCATAAGTTACTATATATATTGAGTAACCCACCATCCGAAATGGTTAAATCTTATAATACATATGTGGTGAATGGTTTTTGATTTCTTACATGTGAATATGGAGAATAAAAACAAATAATGAATAGTTTAGATTTCATGAGAGGATTTCATCATAGAGAAACTGAAGTTGACTTTTATGGCATGTTGGATGAAATTATTGAAATTTTTTATCTAGGAAAAAAATCACATAACGATGTTTAAATGTCAGTGGTTGGATATTGAGAGAGGAATGCATGTTCATCA
Source organism: Viscum album (assembly GCA_963277665.1). Lineage (NCBI taxonomy): Eukaryota > Viridiplantae > Streptophyta > Magnoliopsida > Santalales > Viscaceae > Viscum > Viscum album. Next base: position 1,342,638,835 of record OY728148.1, on the reverse strand, counting down.
GACTCAAGAAATCATTGATATTAAATATAAAATTCTTATTGTAGTAAATGAACCATTTTTACTATCTCAATAGGAACATCAAGTTTATTATACATAATATAGTTCTATTTCAATAGACCTATGTTATTGGTAGAGTAAAATAAAAATAATATTTTGGGAAAATCATTTTACTCAAAGTGAACATGGATTCTATGAAGTGCGAGGAATTGAAATTGTTCAAGATACTACTCAAAATCTATCTTTTTCACAAATAGATGTGAATATTGATGATTTCATCCTATAATTAAGGGTTGATGGTGAGGATGATGTTAATGATGTTAAAAATAAATTTGAAATGGTAAGAGATGATGAAACTGAAACACATATGGATATTGATGATCCTAAGAAAGAATATAAAGAGGTTGATGAAGATAAAAATTGAAACTGTTAAATAATGGTAATAATCATAACTAATATATATCTATATTTAATAGTTATTTTCAACTATTTTCTAATAATAATCATTTTGGGTTTCAGATGAATGGTGATCTATTTTTTCAGTTTCCTGAGGCTGAGATACCTTTGGATGAGGAGGATTTGGGATTATCTGACCCTAATCCTACTAGAGGTTTAGGGGGGTATGTGAAGGGGGTATGGAATTTCATGACTGATGAATCCTAGCCCTATCCCTGAGCAACGTCCATGTCTTGTCTTCGATCTATGCAATGAGAGGTATGATAACTTGTTTATTTTAGTTAGATTTCATTAATTTATTTATATACTAGTTATTTGATTATTTGTTCTTTTTTTCATAGTTTTGTTCATATAGATATTGGATAAGGTAGCACTATATTTCACAATTATTTTTCTCAGCCATAGATAACATTGGAACAGATTCCCGTTGATGTGCAGTTTTTCATGTTCGATCATTGGGATATACGTAAATAAATAATATTTATTTTGAATTTTTTTTTAATAACATGATATAATAAATTATTTTAAGTTTTTATAGTATCTAATCGATGATAGCATGCATGACGTTATCCACGCGGCATGGGTGGTGTCTATGTGTGACAGTTTCTGTCAGTTTTTCATAATTTTAGGACAACCATGAAAAAAGCAGGACTAGCAGTATTTGATGAGTTGTGTGGAGACCACCGACCATAGTACATTTAATCTCATGTTTGGGGTGGTTTATGTTTACACTGGTTGGGTGGTGAATTTTAGAAAAGATCTTCATTAGGATGGTAGAACTGGGGGTGACAGGTGGGGACACATCGATCCGGTAGTCATATATTTAGAATGAATAGAGAGCATTTGGAAAGTACTTTTTTTTTAATTTTTTTATATAAAATTAAATATAAATAGTTTATTTTATCATTATATAGGCATTTGAGCAACCTGATATTATGGATTATGATTCTTATTAGAGGATGTACAGTGATCTAGCTACAAGAGAGATTACAGTTCATCTCCAACATTGGATTGTGGTTAGTATTATTTTTTTTAAGTATGAAAATTAACTACATATAATATTTTCACAATTTAAAATTCAAATTAGAACGAAAGGAGTCATATGAGGCCACAAACTCTCAGACACAGGCTGAGAGTTAGGCTGAGATTGCTGATAAGACTAGTGCCCACCATTTCGATGAGGCGACATAGATGCTGGCAACACGGTATGCCTCCTAGAAGGGCTGAGTAGTTGGTATTAGCTCTCTATTGACTCTAGGGACTTATTATGGTACTAATATGATGTTAGAATCCTGCTCGAAAGGAGCTCATGGAGAGGTATCATCTTTTTTATCGCAGTATTAGGAGTAGTTGTGCGCTTAGAGTGAGCTTATAAAGAGTTTGTGTAAGGAGCATGAGGATATTTTTCAGCAGCAACAACAACATAATGATGAGTTCCAACAATAACAGCAATAGTACGAGGAGTAGATTCATCAATGGTAGTAGCTGCAACCTAAGAAGATAGAGTCAATGCGCCGTCTGACTCGTAGTTTAGCGATGGAGTTTCTTCCACCATCTCCTCCATCTCCTCCACCTCCTCAAAAAGACCACCCCTAGTGATTTTTTTGTCTTGTTAAAAACATTCTAATTCAATGTTTGTTGTAATAATAACTATTTATAGTTTTTGTCTTTTATATTTGTTCGAATATTTCATAATTTGATTTTTTTATTTTTTTTATTTTTAATATTTTAATATTTTAAAATTTATTATTAGAATTATTATTTTTAATCTTTTTTTATTTTACTGCTACTAATAATATTATTATTATTTTATTAATATTTTATATATTTTTTCTAATTTTGAGAATTTTAAAATTTTATTTTATTTTTTATTATTTTAATAATATTAATACTAGTTTTTTCATAAATATTAATAATTATAATAACATTATTATATTATTACTATAATTTTATTATTAATATAATAATAATATATTTTTTATATTATTAATATTAGTATTATTATTATATATTATCAAATTATTTATAATAATAATAATATTATTATTATTTTCTAATATTAATTTATCATAATTTTGTTGAATATATATTTATTTATTTTATTAAGTATTTTCGATGGGACCATTTGCGATGGGTTCCCATCACATATAGTTTATATATTTTTTAAATAACTATTTGCGATGGGAAAACAGGACTGTGAAAATAATTTTTTGTGATGGGCCCATCACAATAGGTTTTTTTTATATAAACAGAGAACTATTTGCGACAGGAAATCGTGTCATCGTAAAATCTCACTTGTAACAAGATCTCGTCGCAAATACCTCAAATTCCAATAGTAATAGAACACACATCAATCTTGAACATAATATAACCAAGGGAAAGAAATGGATTTCATTTAATAATAATAAATTCATATACATTGGGTTCCTAAATTAAGGTGGGAATAACATACTTGATATAAGAATCATTAACCTTGTGTGAAGAAGAAACAATCTTGAGGACTAAAAGGTGTGTTGTTGAGAAAGAAGAATTATTTTGGAAAACAAAGTATTTTTTCATAAAATTAATTAGAAAACATATATTCCACAAAATAGGGAATATAATGATGAATAAATTATTTTTATTGAATATTTATACTGGAAATGGGGTGAAAGAGGGGAACCCCAAGGAAAGATAGTTGGGTTTGAGAATTCCCCTTAACTTGATTCCAGATCTTTCCTTTACTTTCATATCCTATATAATCACATTAGACTCATAATTTTACAATTAAAGAACCTTTTATACATGAATATTATTCATTATTTTTTTATTATGTTTTTATGGGCTTTTGGATGTGTTATAGATTTTTATTTCATCACTCGAGAACATTTGTTTTCCTGGATTTCCTAGTCGGTTAACTTGTATACATGAATAGAAGTTAGTGTAAAATGAGGATAATTGTATAGAATTGTTATTATATGTTATTAATGATATTATATAAGTTTAAATGATCTTATACATAATTTGGTTACATGTAAAGATGATGAATCATTAGATAAAAGTTAATTATGATCACTTTAGGTTAATTTTTGTGGTTTTTTGATCACGATGAACTTATTTTGTTGTATCATATAGTATTACTAGAATAAGTTATTTTTAGAACAGAAAAGGGTTATAAAATAGACATTAAAATATGTTTTAATCCATTTAATGGTATTATTAATACCCTTGTATGTGTTTAAGGAAAATAAAAATGCATCACCCACGATGTTGGTAAATTAGTACATCACGAGTGACGATTTAATTTTTAAAATAAAAGGGAGAGAGAGTGAGGATTTTAATAATGGATATCACATTAACATAATATAATTCAAGTATACATAAATTAATATATTTATCTTTCCATTTTTATGAAGTGTGGTGAGGAGACAAAATAAAATAAATGAAAATGGAAATAAATTAAAAGAAAAACAGAGAGGTTTACCTCTTGATTTCTCCTCTTTAGATCCTCCTCAAAACACATAGGCTTGGACTTTTGATGATACAAAAAGCTTTTAGTTATGGGGGAGGGGATAAAAAAATTATTGTGTAGAATTTTGTCATGTATAAAATATTGAGAGGTGTGAGGAGAAGATGCGGAGTGGGTGGTATATATTGTGAAAGAGAGGTATTTGTTCTCAATATATAAACCATTACTTAATTTTATTTGGCTCAAGACTATGAATAGTTTGAGAATTATCATCAAATATGTTAAAATAATGAAGGATATTTCTAAATTTGGGTGATTACATCAGATATTAATCAATGAATAGTGAATTTAGCTTATAATGTATATATACTGTAAATTACCATATTTTACTATTCACAAAATTCAAATATTTCACAAAAATCTCAAACAATAACCCTAACTATTTTTCGACCGATATAATTCAAAAATGAACTCTGTTTTATGAAAATAATTTTATAAATAATTGAATTTTAATTTTTAATTAAAATCACAATTTATATGGAAAATATTAATTTTAAAATTATAACTAATTTTATAACGCTTAAATAATTTATTAAGGTATTGTAAAATTATCTTAAAATCATAAGTCATCAGAATATTAATTTATGAATACATTTTTTGAAAATACATATTATTTTAAAATATTAAATTAATCATAAAATTTTAATTGAATATTTATGACCAATAGAAATACCAACCCTTAATTAATAATTATTTATAAACATTCATTTACTTAGACTATGACACAATTATACCATTATTTTATTTATAAGATTCCTAAATTTTATTTATACTCACATGGGTGAGGTTAATATTCATTTGGTTGGTTTAATATTCATAAGGGTTATATAACTATACTTAATTTCATGCTACTATTTCAATGGTATATGTTCCTTAATTTTTAGAAATACTTATTATTTCATTAATTAATAATTATAATCACTTTATTAAGGTCTATAAGTGATTTTATGTGATTTATACTATACGGAATTACTATAATAATTGATAAATTTCCATTGATTAATGATTGGGTTATTACCTGGAGAATGAATATTCCCGACTAAAATAAAGGAAGATTCAAAAAGAAGGAATTATGGTTTTGGAAACTTTTGAATAAAAATATCATAAAGGAGAAAATTTTAAATAGATATTTTAATACTAGGAATATCGATATTCATAGTAATATTTTTCAAATGGGTAGTATATACACCCTGTAATGGAAAATAGGTGCACAATAGAACATAAGAATGAAAGAAGTGAATTTGAGACTAATTACCCTTACCATTTAATCATAAATTTTTATTAAATATATTTAACCTAATATATAATAAAAATAACCATACAAATAACTTATTTATGAACCTTATTCATTTATATTACCTTTTATATTATTTAATTATATAAATTTTCTATACATATACTAGTCTGTAGTAGCATATTATTTTGACATCTAGTGTTCCTCATTTCATATGTGGTTCGTAAAGATAATGTATGATCCTATTATTTGACAAAAAGATCATAATTATAATTTTATTAAAGATAATTGAATATTTTTTTAATGAATTATAAAATCCAATTTTCCTTTCATGGAATTCTTGGGCATGGTTTGAGAAAATGCAATCTATGATGATCTTGTTTCGAGTAATTTATTAATATCAACCTTTTACTTTATAAAAATAATTATTTATTTTTGTATCCTTATGAAATATTATTCTTAAAATTTAAAAATACATAATATAAAATATATTCCTCAAATATATTTTTAGGACCAACCATGTAAGATGGTAAAAAAAATTAATCACGTCACTTCATGGAGGTGGTAGTTCACACATACACAATGATGAATATATCAATTTTAATAGAATTGGAGGAAGGTATAAAATTGTTTATATATTAATAGTATTAAAAAATTTTAAATTTTCATAATTATTCATTAAATACAATATTATAACCATCCATGTAAGTTTTTTATGAAAAAAATGCGCCGATTTGTGGAGGTGGTGTTCCGCACATATGCACAAACTACATTCTCATATTTCAATGTGAGTGGGAAGGGTAGAAAATGGTCATAAAACTAATTTGATAACATTTAAGCAAAATAAAAATACTAATTTCATTATATTATAAAGGTTAAAATATATATAGAGGGGAATTATAGAGAATAAAAAAAATTAAGAAGTGAGTAGTACTCACATTGATAATTTTAACATCCTCTTGGAAGACCTCTTGGAAATGAAGGATTCTAGGATTTTACATGCATAAAGACAACTAAAAAAAGGTATCGAGATATATTTTATTTAAGATGGATGTGGTTTCAAGTGGAATTTAAATTTTATAGTGTATATAATGTGTTGGTGGAAGTTTCCTTTTATAAGTGAAGGGACTGACATTTTGGTAATAAGAGTACACTATTCAAGAAAAGTGGCTCCAAAAGTGATAAATTATAGAGAGTTGATGATTCTTGGTAGAGAATAATCTCAAAAACTTATTTTTATGTAATGTTTGAGTGATTTTAGGTGTTTTTTCCATAGTTTAATTTTTTACAAAAAATTAACTTTTAACTAGGTACCCTTTTTTTAACCTTGGTAACATATTTTCATAAATAAAAAAATTACTCTTATTATAAAATTTAGATATTAGGATTCAAAATATGAAAACTATTTAATTGTTTTATATTTTTAAATGTTAATAAGAATAAATTTAATATAATAATTATAATACACAAAAAATTAGTTATAGAAAAAATATAACATAATTATTTATATAAAAAATATATGTTTTCAAATTAAACATAATATTTTTTTTAAAAATTTTACTTAAAAAATTATTATTATATTAGTAATGTAATTTCATAAATTTTTAATTCATTTTTATATCATAATGAGGTCTTTATTATAAAAATTGACATTTTTCACAATCAACCCAAAAATCAACTATTTCATAAAAATCCAAAAAATTCATCCTAAACTAATTTTTTTATGTTGAATCCAAAAATTATGTTTATTTTTTAAATTTAAATTTCTTATATTTTAGAATTTAATTTTTTAAATGTAAAGGTAAAATATAATGGAATCTTTGTCTTATAGGGAAGTGATTTTTTAAATTAACTGTCTTTATTCTCATTTCCAATACATTATGTAATAAGTTAGTGATAATATATTATTAATATCACAAATATATTTTATAATAATTTTCCAATAATATATTTATTTTCTTAAATTAAAAATTTATAGTGCATATAACCATAATTTTAGAAAAAATAAAAATTTAACCATAAAATGATCTTATTTGTTATTTTGTTATATTAATTTAATTTCATTAGTGTATTAGTATTAAAAGTGATAATTATTTTTATTATAAATAAATTTGATAATAAATTTAATTCTATTTATACCCTCTAATATGATATCTACTTTAAAATTGTAAAATTGAATTTAATTAAATGTGTCATGGTTTATCTTGGTTCAAGGCTGCGTGGGAAACAATATTTTAAATGAATATTTGTTGAAAAAAATATATACTAATATCATTGGGTGTTACATTTATTTTTTGATTTATCCATGGAACTTCATATAATATACATATTATGTGTTTCATTAACTACAAGAATATTGAATCATAAATAATCATTTAGTGAATCTTTTTTCTACAATCATAAGGTACAGTTGGGAATAAAGTATAAAATCACAACCATGAAACTCACCTCCCACTTGGTTTTCATCAGTTATGATCCATGAGAGGGTTCATTTATTGGGCCAAAGTATATTCACTAAATTGTTCAATGAATAATAAAAAAACATGATGTAATGTTTGGGTACCCTGAGATTCCATCTAATACGACCGATATGGACAACATAGTTCATTTGATGAAGATAATTAAGGATTCATATATAAGGTAGGTGATCCTTATAGTTATTACAACCTTGATTAATGTAAGATATTCAAAACTCTCTTCTTCTATAATAAATTTTTATCAACACGTTAGGTCACTATCTCCCATTCAAGTATTGAAAATCCTCATAATGCTATGGTGGATCTAAAGGTAGTGTACCACATAAAAAGGAATATATATATATATATTAGTAATTAAGTGATCTTATTCATATGCACTCTATTTAAGATTGAAGTTAGATCAAATGACATTTAGGTTTCATGAATGAGTCACATGTAGCATTATTTTCTTATGTGAAAATTAGTTTTTTTAAGAAAGATTAGGTTATTCATGGGTTTCTTCAACTTCCTAAGATCATTGTATGATCCCTCTAAACAAATCAGGAGGAACATTTTAATGAACATGTGATTGATAATATCACACTAAACCTCTTTTTAATTTTTGTTAGATGTCAATTTTTTATAGATACCTCTATTATTTTATGAGTTAGAATGTAAATTGTAATTATTACAAACAATACAAAGGGACCTTGGGGACACTCATAAGATAATGTTGTTGGAATGTTTTGACCAATGTAATTATTAAATATTTAAAAATGATTGTGTTTATTATAAACACAAAAGGATTTTTTCCATATATAAATAATTTAATTAACTATAGTTATTTAATTAAATAATTTTTTATGGAGTTATAATATAAATAACGAGTTATTTTTATTTTCAATAAATTAACCTAAAGAAATAAAAATCCTAAGTAGGATTTAGACATGGGCTCGGTGTAAATGGATTAAAATTCCCATAATATAAGATAATTTCATGTACCAACCTAAAGAGGTTACATAAGAACCACCTTTTCCATTTTTAACTTATTTTAGGACTCATTAATGTACCTCGCAATGTGTTTAGGAACCATATCAACTTTTATAAGCATTTTTAAGGATATAAATAACCATTAAAGTCTCTTAATTTAATATATTATTGGTTTAAAATTCATTTAGCTTCCTTGGAGTTTATAGAATGCATATATTTCTATAAATTGAATGGAGGAGGAGTGAAGTCATTATTATGTTGTGAAAAATAAAAGGTTGGGATCAGATTTCTCTATTTTTCCTTAGATAAAAAAGTTATTTAATGTTTTCTTCATCCATTTTAAATCATTTTCCTTTTTTCAGTGACTGAAATCACATAGAAATGATTATAATCCCTCCAATGTCTTGGTGATTAGAATTATTGGTGTACACTGAAGGAGGATTGGAGTCTACTAACAAATATTGATCTAAATATTTTAAGATTTTTTAAAAAGGTATTTTTATTGTGTTTTATTTATTCATTATGATCTTATATTGGCACTATTAGTACTTCCTCACCATTTCAAAAGTTGGTATCATTTCTAAAAACTGATAGTGGTATTATAGCCATAACTGATTAATGAAAAATACAAGAATTAAATAATAGTATATTTTAGGCGTATATTATATAAAATTTCATTTAATATGAACTTGAAACATTGATGGAATGTTTGATGAAGGTTAATTATAGGAATTTGGCTTCTTCTTAGACCCTTTGAAAAATATCACATGTCCTGTGTGGTAGTCCATCAAATGCCTTAACAATACTTATTCATTTCATCTTACTAAATCATATATAGAAACAAATTGTGTTCCATGTAATTTGATTGACATACTGAACATTTTATGAGATAAAAAATTAAATGAATTATTTATATACGTAATTTAATATGCATAAGATGCATCCTGAATGTATAAGATACATACTTTAGGAATTACTTTTATAAGAATCTTTTAAGGTACATATGTTACCAAAATAATGTTACAAGTGAGACTAAATAAAAAAATCCATCATTAAATATGTACGTGTTAAATGAATATTGATATGATTAACATTCTTCAATACCTAGATCAATCAGTAACAAATACTAATAATCAGTAACAAATACTAATAATTAGTAACAAATACTAATAATTAGTAACAAATACTAATAATTAATAATAAATAGTAAAAACATTAAAAAATAGTAAAAAATAGTAACAACTACTAATAATTAGAAACAAATACTAAAAATTATTAATAAATACTAATAATTAGTAACAAATACTAATAACCAGTAACAAATACTAATAATTAGCAACAAATACTAATAATTAGTAACAAATACAAGTAATTAATAATAAATAATAAAAAATATTAAAAATGAGTAAAAAATAGTAACAACTACTAATAATTAGAAACAAATACTAATAATTAGTAACAAATACTAAAAATTAGAAAAATACTAATAATTAGTAAAAAATACTAATAATTAGTATCAAATATTTATAATTAGTAACAAATATAAATAATTAGTAAAAAATAGTAATAATTAGTAAAAAATAGTAATAATTTGAAACAAATAGTAATAATTAGTTATAATTACTAATAATTAGTGATAATTAGAAATAAGTAGTAATAATTATACTTAAATAATAACAATTAGCAATAATAAGTAATAATTAACAATAATTAGTAATAAATAACAATAATTAGTAATAAATGGAAATAATTTGTAATAATTAGCAATAATTAGAAATAATAAGGAATAAATAGTAATAATTAACAATAAATAGTATTACATAGAAATAAATAGAATTAATTAGCAATAAATACTAATAATTAGGAATAATTAGTAATAATTAGTAAAACAATAGTAATAAATACTAATAATTTGTAACAAATACTAGTAATTAGAAATAATTAGTAATAATTACTAATAATTATCAAAAATTAGTAATAATTAGTATTAATTAGTAGTAAATTGTAATAAATAGTATTAATTAGATATAAATTGTATTAATTAGTAACAAATAGTACTAATTTGTAATAAATAGTATTAATTAGTAATAATTCGTAATAAGTATTAATAAATAATAATAATTAGTATTAATGAGTAATAAATACTAATAATTAGTAATAAATAGTGATAAATACATCTAATTAGTAATAAATAGAAAAAATTACTAATAATTAGTAATAAATATTAATAATTACTAATAATTAGTAATAAATATTAATAATTACTTATAATTAGTAATAAATACTAATAATTAGTAATAAATACAAATAACTAGAAATAATTAAGAATAAATAGGAATAATTAACAAAATTTAGTAATATTTAGCAGTAAATACTAATAATTAAAAATAATTACCAATAATCAGCAAGAATTACTAATAATTTTCAATAAATGGTAATAATTAGCAATAAATAGTAATAATAATAAATAAATAGTAACAATTAGCAACAAATAGTAATAATAAGCAATAAATAGTAATAATTAGAAATAAATAGTAATATTTAGTAATAAGTAGTAATAATTAGCAATAAATAGTAATAATTAGCAATAATTAGTAATAATTAGTAATAATTAGTAATAATTCGCAATAATTTGTAATAATTTCTAATAATTAGTAATAATTAGTAAAATATAATGAAAAATACTAATAATTGGTAATAATTAGTAATAATTAGTAATAATTAGAAATAAATAGCAGTAGTTAGTAATAATTATTTATAATTACTAGTAATTAGTAATAATTAGTAATAATTAGTAATAATAAGTATTAATTAGGAATAACTACTAATAATTGGAAATAATTACTAATAATTATCAATAATTAGAAATAATTAGCAATAATTTAGAAATAATTTGCAATAATTTGCAATAATTAGAAATAACTGTAAATAAATAGGAATAATTAGCAATAAATAAAAATAATTATGATTAAATAGAAATAATTAGCCATAAATATCAATAAATATCAATAAATAGCAATAATTATCAATAATTAACAATAAATAGTAATAATTAGCATTAATTAGTATTAAATCGTAATAATTAGTCAAGTATTAATGATATATATTTTCTTCATCAAAAAGTGTAGTGATTACCTTAATTTGGATGCTGGTTCGAATTTAACTAGGTAATCTAAACAAATTAGAATATAGATATATGATGTTGATCATATTCCTTAGAAAAATGGGGTATGATGTTGTTGACTCTATAACCCAAGCATTATGTTAGATGCAATTAAATAGAGTTACTTACCAAAATATACAAACATTAAAAGAAAATATTATCTAATTTAAGATATGTAAGTACATATATATTTCCATAATAAATTTATAATAGATATGGATATCATTTTGTTGGAGTATATTCAATAAATGAATATATTGAATAATAACATCCATGATACCAATTACGACATATATTTTATTATAGATATTAATGGAATTGAACATAGACTGTATATTATCATTGAGATTAGTCCTTAAGAAGGAAAAATATTTAAATGTGATAATTTTATTAACTTATACCATAATTGAACATTTTTTCATCCAGTATAGATAAAAATTATATGTTCTAGGGAATGATATCCTCGATTAAACATTTCCCAACTCATGTTTGAAATGATACTTATAAGAAGAATTCAAATGATTAATTGTATGTATGATATTTGATTAACTCTACCATGGTTACTAAGATTTATAAGAAACCTTATTCTATGGACATGTTCAATGTCATTTAATATCATAAATATATGTATGAATATAAAGATAAAATTGAACTCTATAATATAGTAATGTCATTTTTATATTATAATATTTCTTAAAGAATCCTAATTTCATTATAGTTACTTAACATTTTTGGTAACATACAAAATATGGAAATGATAGGGTTTAATATAAAGTAAGATATGGTCATTTATGTGGTTGTTTAATCATTTATGAGATCATTTAATTAGGTAAATGAAATTTTAATTTTAAAAAAATTGATTATACAATTTCAGATCTTCTGAATATATTGATAGAAACTAAGAAAACAAAAAAAGGTCATTCCATATCATGATGATGAATAATAAAATGGGTTACATCAATTCCAACTAGAATAATAAGGATAAAAAAATCCAGGTCTAATATATCCACATTAAACATATAATAGTATGTATAATAAAGGATGGCCAATGTTTATTTTGAAAAATAAACTCGGAATTGGAAGATGAATTTCCCTTAGTATCTAGAGATTATTTTGAAGAAAAAAACTGATGATTTTCCAAAATCATATATTTATATTTTATAAATTATTTTCTCAAACATTGAATAATTAGTATTTGATACTGTATGTGCATCTCATTTTTTTGATAATGTGTTGTTATTCAGAAAATAGATGATGTTGATTAAGGGAGACATAAACTAATGAGTTTGGAATAAATTATTATTTGTTTCATTATATATAGTGATATTGGATTTTATTCTTCCTAGTGGATTTCCATTATTTCTAGATAAATATTTTCAAGTTATATCGATAAATACACATTTAATTTCTTTTTATTTCTTAGTTTGGATAGGTTTTTCATTTATAATAAAAGGATTAATTTTATTTATATGAATTAGAAGTTATATGGAACTTTTATTTTGTATAATCGATTTTATATAAATTGGATATTATGGATCCTATTTATAATATAAATTTTAAGAAGTTAAAAATTAATTATTTAAATGAAACATATCCTTGGAAGTGCCTTAATGTCCATATAAATATTAATCACATCAAATAACTTCACAATGATTGATTATTTGATTCTAATGAACATATGAAATTTTATATATGTGATTTTCTTATTATGAAAAATATGACCCCCCCCCCCATTTTTATTTTCCTATTTTTTTAATTCATTAATTTGTAAAAATATTGGAAAAAATTAAAGATTTTTTTTGAGAAACATGGATCGATGAATGATCTCTCATACCACGAATACAAACCATGCATGATATTTTTCAGAGGAGGTTTCCAGGAATGGTTATACACAAATTTTCCCCAACTCTTCATGACAACCATTCTTTCCCTGAATTTTGACATGGAACATTATTTTCAATATCTCAACTTCCATAAAACTATTGGAGTTGATCTATATATCTATCTAAAGATATTATTGATAATATATGTAGATCATAATATTTATAAATGTATGTTAGAATACTTTTGTTTATTATTTTATAATATATGCATGCAAATTTCATATTATGATTATCTTAATTTTTAGTATATTAGATTATAATCATGTAGTATTTTTTATCACATAAGGAGGATAATGATATTAAATTTGAGTAAATTAAATGATAAATTATAGAAATGAGGTATAGTGATGTTTCTAGAATTATATTTTTGATTTCAAAATAATAATATTGAATTTAAATTTTCTATAATTAGAGGGATTCTTATCCTATACCAAAATCTTCACCAATATTTACATTGGATAAGGGGAGGTAACTCTTTTACCATCTCGTCTTCATCTCTTATATCATAATGAATTTTATAGAGATCTTGTGGAATGAATTTTATCTGACTTTATCTTCATCTTACTCTCTTCATTCCACTTATCCCATATTATATCAATATATTGTGTTCTTATCATGAAATTTTTTGGGTTTTGAAATGGAAATGAAAAAAACATGATTTTCAAAGGTATTTTGATATAAAAGAGGCGACATCCTTCTATATAACTTGAATCTTTTCTCAGTTGTCTAAGGTTGAAAGGTGTCATCAGTTAGTAGTATTAGATTCCATCTTTCTGCATTGCGTTGAGATAACCATGGGTGAGTAAGATATTTTAATTTATTAATTATGTATAATATAATTTTATACACTATCTATGATTTATTTATAATTTTTTTCAATGATATTTATATATATATTTGGTTTTCAATGGGTTTTTCTGAATTCCGTGGATAAAAGTTTCCTCCTATATTTTTACTCACTCAAGGTGTTATATAAATTCCCCACTATGATTTTATTGAGAATTTAAAAAATAATTTTATAGAAAGTTTTCCAATGAATTAATGATAATTAATATTATGTTTTTAATCAAAATTACAAGTAATCAAGGTGACATTGTTTTTCTTGATGTTAGTTATTTAAATAATAAAAATTTGATGGACCCTTTACTCTTTTCATTTAAAAAAATTTATGTTTTAGGGGAATGTATTTTAAAAATTATTCCATATGATTTATAAATAATTTTCATGGGGTTTTAATAAAAGGGATTATTTGTTTAAATGGTGTTGGTCTAATTCACAATAACTTATAATATAATTTACTAACTTCATGTCATTAATTAATCAAAATTTGTTTTTGAATCATTATGATTATTATAAGATTTATGGATATCATTTAATGGTGGATTTTATATAACTATTTTAGTAATTTGAAACATTAAATCTATAAACGAATAGGGTAATTCCTTGGGTACTAGGAGTGTTTATAATACAATTAATAATAATATATGATGTCAATACCATAAGGACATGAGTCTCTAATAGATATATGACCATGGGGACATGAATCTAACTTATAAATATATCATTATGGAAGTGGATCTCCCCTAGAAATAAAATCCCGATGAAGTGATTCTTCGAAGGGATTTTTAGACATTTATAACTAAGTCTTATATGTGACTTACACATATTCATATGGATTTATTTACATATAAATTTATTCTCACATATTATTTTTTATATACAATTATATGATACTTTATTAGTACCCTTTAAAATATATGTTTCTATGTTCACTTTTTTAATGAAATTAATAAATTAAACACATGTTATTTGGTTATATAAGTGTTAAAAATAGTGGTATTTTAATAGTGTTATTTCAAACCATAATGTATTGTTTTTAAATAAGGGGATTGTATAGAATATTTTTTTGTAATACTATTGGTATTTATATCACACCCTATATACAATCCTAGTGTGTATATTCATTTTTTTTCATCGATGTCTCTTTTAGGTCTGATCAATAATATTTTTTTGGAGTGAAACATGGATCATATGTGTAGCTATGAAGGTGGTAACATGATAATGGTTATTATGTAACATGGGGTTGTTTAGATATTTCATTTTATCATAATTAATCTTTTATAATAATTTTTTACCATTTCACATAATCATTTATTAATTACATATAATCATAGATGTTATAAATAATTTTTACATTGTTTATGAATTTTAATTATTATAATTTTTTATATAATATATAGTATAATTCTATTTTAATTTTCATGTGATACCCTTAATAATTTCTTCAAGCCTATGGTGATTGGAAGTAAGATTTAGGGTTTTTAGAAAGCCAATTTTTTTATAGAGTCCAAATATCTAGGCTGTGTTGTCGCATTAAATTACCAAATATCTATTTAATGATAAAGTGTAAGGAGTTAATTTTCTATCAAAAATAATATATATATATTCTTTGGTTTTATAGGAAGAGTATACAAATATGTATTTGAGTACTTCATTAGCATCACTAATGTTTTTTTATGTGGAATATATGACAAAAATTATTAAACCTTTGAAGTTTTATACATTTACAAAAATGAAGTACAAAATAAAATTGTGAATAGAATTAAAATGAATTTATTTGAATAATATTAGTAAAATTTCAGTCTATAATTTCATTAGAATTTTATAAATTACAGAATAATATCACAACTTACACTGCCTAGAGAACCACATTTTTATTGTGTATCTGAATGGATAAAATGAACATTATTGGGCATATTTGGGAGAATAATGTGTCATGTATATATTCCAATTTATTTTTAGGGTTATTCTCTAGAAACTACTTAATCTACACTAAACCCTGTTCTATTAAAGGCCATTCATATATATCAAATGTGATTTGGATTTGAAATGAAATTTAATTTTTCTTTCAATAATAATTTCTATTTTGAGGAATATTTAAAATGTATTACCTAAGAAATATTAAACCAAAATAATGTGAATGTTAATGTTTTACCAAAAAGAGATAATGGTTTATAATTTTAACAATTCTAAAAAAAATTGTATCTTGATATCATGAATTTATCAATATGGGATTTATTTATAAAATAATTACATAGAGTAAATAAGACCTTAATGAAGGCCAAGTCCAAAAATATGATGTAATCATTATGATGGGTAAATCTAAAATAAAATAATCTTTAGAAGCTGAATTATATTAGTATACACAAGAACTATAAAGTCAGTTATATTTTATTTATAATTTTTGATATATGGGTTGATCATTTCTATTAAAGGGGATTTAATGACCATAAAGAATGATTCAACCTATTATGAATATATAATCAAAATTTTAACTATGATAAATAGGTAAATGTAATGAAATATGATAAGGAATCAATGTAAATTTATCAAATGTGAACATAGTAGATCAATTTAAATTGTTAAAATATATTAGGTATATGTAAGAGTTTTATAAGAAGACCAACATATATGGTAGAGTATATATCTATATATCTCTCTTTGTGGCTAAATTTGTTTAAATGAAATCCATGACATTATCTCGGAAGGAATATTTAATCCAATAACTATTATAAAATATCTTCATATTAATTTTTCCTTAATTAAATATTATGACTACGAGATATGTCAAATGGATGTTAAAAGAATTATTCATGGAAATTTATTCAAGTATCTATAAGTAATTCAACACAAATGTTTTTGAAATATAATAATTATATTAATATCTATAAGTTATAACAATCCATTTATGGACTAAAATAAGAAAACATGTATTGAAATATTCATATTAATGAAGCTATCAAAGTGTTTGAATTTATAAAAATTATTTTTAACCTTGTGTATATTAACAAGTTTATAGAAGGATAATTGTGTTTTTATTTTGTATATTGATAGAATAATTTTCATAAAAAATGACATTCAAATGTTATAATCAGTGAAAAAATTATTGGTAAATTTAATCTTAATAATTCATCTTGGGGAAGAATTCTACATATTAGGTATCAATATCTATAGATATAAACTTGATAAAATTCATTTCCATAGCCAAAAAAATACATCAATTATTTTTTAAAAATATTTAATTAAGAAAACTATTAAAGGGTTAATTATAAATTTTTCATTGAAAGTGTATTTCAAAAACTCAATTTTCATTAATAATTGAAGAACATGAATGCATGAGTGAGATTCTATATGATTTTGTTGTTGTATGAATCATTTATTATATGTTATATAACTATCTTGATGTATATTATTCATTATCTATGATGATTATATACCAAAAAAATACTTATGAAAATCATTGGGTAATAATATAGAGTATCTTTATGTACTTTATAATAAATACAGAATTGTTAATAGTATTTCGTGGTTATCAAGAGATAATTCGAATGGGTTACATCAAAAATAGTTCTCAAACTATCAAATATGACTTTATATCTCAGTATGCATTTTTGTTTTTCTATAGTTGAGGAATAGTAAGCTATAAAAGTTCCAAGGAACCGATAAATATGGATTATATAATAGATGATGAATATATTAAAATATATGATATGTATATAGAAAATTTAAATAAATATATAAATATATGTGTGTTTGTTTGTTTATTCATTAAATAATGGTTTTCCTAGAAATCTTGCATGCAATTAAAACTCTAGTTTAATAATAGTAGACCATTTTCACAAGTTAAAGAGCCCAAACATTACTTGAGATTAAAAAATATTCTTCAACCATTTGATATCATTTAAGAGATCATTTAAATTAGTGATATTATAGTTTTTTTGATCTTACAATGAATAATTTTTTAGATTTCCTAAAATATCCCTTTACACAATAAAATAATGAAAGATACACCAAATCTATTGATATTAGATAAATGGGTGAATTATATTGTTCAAGTAAGAGGTTATTAGTTTTTGTACCAAAAAATTAAATTAGTTGTGGTTTGAAAAGGTATATTATATATCATGTTATGTATATTAATTTTAATATTCTATCATTTATTTATTGGTTTTGTGTTGAAAATAAGTGATTAAATGATTAAAATCATTGGAATATAAGTACTACCTAATTATATTAGATTGATGATTACCATATTAGGATGTGATTATATGTTAAGAGTTGTTTGATCTGGATCACTTGTATAGAGATCTAGTTGATCACTTATGGGATATAATTTGGGAAATATCTATTAGTACATACCTATTTAGAGTAAAAAAAATGGATTTTCATAGGTATATCATTGTTTATATTAGGAGAATATTGGATTTGGATCCTTCAAATTATGTTTCTAAAACATATTCTCTACCTATGAGTATTTTCACCATTATACCTATCTAAATTTATTTGAGAGTTTGGATTAAATGATGGTAAATTTTTAATATACCAATCAAATTGAAAAAATTTATTAACTAAGATATAATCTACAAACCCATGTGATATGTTTAAAACATCTTGGACCAAAATTGAGTTATGATTAAATTAGTAAAAGATTATACCATATTAATTACATGTGATGTAATCATATATGATTTAGTAATCTTGGGAATTGAAAAAATGAGATAGATATACAAGGTTTACATTATCTATATCACATGATTTATTTGAAATCAAGTTCAATTGAAATTTGTTGATGTAAATTTTAAAGAATAGATCACACTAAACAAAATTATAATTTTTTCAACTATAACATTTATCTAGATACTTCTATTATTTTATGATTATGATTGATATTCATAGTTATTTACAACTTTACAAAGGGTACTTGGGGTATCAGAAAAGATATTTCTAATTGGGATTTTTGGACTAATGTGATTGGACCTCGTGAAACAAATATTATTATTATTATAAACAAATATAGGATTTTTTTGTATAATTGAAATACTTAATTAACCAATATTTATATAATTAAATAAATAATTATTCAATATAATATAAATAATGAGTTAGTTATATTATTAATAAAAAACAAGGAAATAATAAATCCCAAATGTGATTTAAAATTAGGCATGATGTATTAGGATTTTAAAGAACTTAATAGGAGAAACTTTAATAGTCCTACCTAAAGAGGGAATTTAAGAACCTAATGTTCTTCTTTTAATCCATTTATAGGCTCATGAATGTAAATCCCAATTTAGTTTACCACCTTATCCACTTTTAGATGTTATTTGATGTTTTAAATGTCCTTTGGAAGACCATTTTTGTATCTCACTTGATTTGAAATGAATTTACCTTTCTTATATTCCATTGAATTGCTCTATTTCCTTGAATATAAAGGGGGATTATAGTCATCATTTTATTATGAGAAGGAAAAGTTATTTCTTAGTGTTATCATATTTTTCTCATATAAGAGAGTTATCTAATTTTCCTCTTTCAAGATATTCTTCTATATTTTTTTCATCCATTCTTCTATACCATGTATTTTTAGTGTTTCTAAGATTAATCACAAAGGAAATGAATCTAACCAATGTGTTGGTGTTTATCATTGTAAATGAACCTTAATGGAGGATTGTATTTGAAAATTAAATCTTGATCTAAATATTCCACTTTTTTTTGTAAAAGTCAATTATTATATTATTATTTTATTATTGTCTTTTTATTTAGTTTTTATAAACATAGAAATGTTTTTTGATAAATTTACTATGTTATAAGAGTTGATATCATTAGAAAAACATATCACAACAATGTATAGATAAATATATTGAAGAAATATTTATTGAATATCAATGTTGAAAATAGAGGGAAAATTTTGAAAAAATGCAATTCTTTTATGGGATGTTAGGAAAAATACTGGTATTTTCACCTAAAGTAAAAAAATTAACTTATTTTCTTGTAAATACCTGGATTTTTCCATGTAGTTTTTTTAAATTATATAGAATTATTATGAGTCTTTGAAAATTAATGGCGCATGATTTCGAGGCCCGGTGTGCCCAAAATGAATTTCTGAACTATTTTTAGGGTATGTTCAATAAATGCGTGAGTGGTGTTTTTTAACTTTTGAATCATTGCTCGGATTAAAAATCCAAGTGTACTGTTGAATCTGTAGCAGCAGGATTCTCTTAAGGGAGGCTTTACTTTGATCGTAGTAGGTCTGGAGAAAAAGTTATGTTTTACGACTTCTTAAAAATGAAATGAAATAAAATATTTTTTTGTTATATTATTTCATAAAACTCCAATAGAACATTTAAAGGGTGGGGTCAGCGGTGTGTCAATCCATTAAATGGCTTGACCTGCCAACCATAAGTAATGATGATCTTGGGGAAATTAAGAAGCTCTCTAATTTATGAGCCTCATTAACTCCTCACGTCGTTACTAACTGTCCCCCACTACTATAAATATAGATCTTGGGGGAGGGGTATCAGATAAGCTTTTCCAAGAAACAATGTTTTGTTGGACTTCCATAATACCAAGCCCTTAGAGGACAAAGGTGACCCCAGCAAGAGGTGATGTGGGCATCGAAACCTCGAACCAGATTTTGATGTTCGAGCATCAGCGAGGACAGCTTGTTGCGAGGTCAGCGAACAACGAGATTCCATCAACCGCTAGCTCTCTCCAACATTTCAATGTGGGGAGTTATTTTTCATTTCTGTGTTTTTGATTCCCTCTTACCATTATAGAAATTATACAAAGAATGCAGGTCAACTGACTAATGGGTTGACCCATGACACTTTCACCTTTGCAGGAGGATTTTTGTGAGGAATCTTGGAGGGTTAATCTTGTTGTTTAATTCAACTATTATTAAAACCTTAACCCCCCCATGTTTATGAGGTAACATGGAGGGAGTGGGCCTAACGAACCCAGTCCGAACCCTCCGCTATCTTGCTATACTTGCGCCACCTTGGAAGACCGCTAGCACATCGATGCTTGCCGGAAGAGGAAGGTCATGGATCCTCAACCACGACGAATAGAGGAGGTGGCCAGCATGATGGTCAACCATGGGAAAGAAGGTGGCGCGAACACCACACCACCGGTGAATGGATGCCGGGAATGAATCCACAGTAAAGGCCAAACCAGCCTCAGGCGGGTTCTGCATCTACCGAGCAGCGCCCACGTGACGCCTCTACCTCGCCAACTGAATGAAATTCGGGCCATTAGGGAATCCATGAGAACGAGGGGTTACACCCCCCCCCCCGTGTTGGAAAAAATCGGGCCACTGTCCTCGAAGCCGGGCTACCGACCTCGAAGCGGGCCCCCTCCCTCATGCTGAGTTGCTACCCTCGTGTTGGGCCACCAGACTCAAGACGGGCCTCTACCCTCGTATTGGTCCACCACCCTCGAGTTAGGTCATCACCCATGGATTCGGTCATTGCCCTTGGCCCGGGCGGCTACCCACAGAGCCGATCTTCTTTCCTTGGATTGAGCCACCGCCCTTGGGTGGGCCCCTGCACTCGAAGCCATGTGGTGGCCCTCGGAGCCGGGCAACCACCCTCGGAGCCGGCCGCCACCCTCGGAGTCGGGTCACCACACTCGGAGCGGGCCGCATCCCCAGTCGGTTATCTCCCTTGTGGGCCATCACCCCTAGGCCGGGCCGCCGCCCCCAGGCTGGGCCGCCACCCTAGCTAGCCGCCACCTCACAAGGGTCGAACCAGACATCGGCCCAGCGGGCCGAGTCCACCTGGGCCCCATGCAGACCAAACGCATGTTTGAAGAACTGTATGCGGCGTTGGGACCCTTGGAGAAAGACAGTCCTTTTTCTTTAATCCATTAGAGTGTTGGAAAAACTTGGAGTTTGGCCGGGTTGGATCGCACCCGAATCCAACTGGGCCCTTGGCACTGAAATGCCAATAACGCACAGACCGAGCGTCCGACTGAAATTACTTATGTTGCATTGGAACTCTTATGACATGGTAGATAATCAGGTTACTTATTTGTGATACTTCATGCTGGTTGAGATACAATTGATGGCTTGGGGAGCAGTTCTCCCAAGTGCACTATGAAAGGAACCCTGCAACGGGCTGAGACTTGACAACTGTTTACTTTTTGACTCAGCGTGACTCGACAGCCATGGTATGCAATTGGGAGGAGTACCTTAGTAGACCACAATGGAGGTGGGTGGTTCTGTGTGACATAGAGGTCCACGGTGGGGAGCATCCGCGGTACGTGATGGGGAGGAGTACGTTAGCAGACCGCATTAAGGGGGGGGGGAACTATGTGTGACCCTACAGAACCACTATACATGATTGGTATTAGTACATCAATAGTTCAAGGTTAGTGTTAAGAACCTCTGTGTGACACAGAAGACCCACTGTACTCGATAAAGGATGGGTTCTCCAGTAGTCGAGGCGTTCGACATTGTGACTGGGGATGTTACTTGTTACTACCCCTAGAATAAATCATGGTTTGAGGTACCTTTACTTTGTGCTTGTGATTGAGGTTATGATATGTGGTACTTTACCTATGTGGAACTATACCTTAGTGGTGTGACCCTATTGTCTATCTTTGTGGAATTTTAGGAACCCTTTGGGGCCTCAGGCTCCTTATTGGGTATCTTTATAATCACCCATGCACGAGCTTCGCCCGCACCATGTTGTGTCTTGTGCAGACGACGTATAGAATTGATTAAGGGTGAGGGATCCATGAATATATAATTCTTATAGGTAGGAATTCAGTGTTACATGACGCAAAGGAGACGGGCGAACATGGAGTACTGTGGAGGCGAGTTGTACCTACCATTCAGGTAGGATCTACAATGGATGATCCAAGAGATGGTTTTCACCTTTCAGCTATTTTTTACTGTTCAGTTGTACTTGTACTTTTCTAGTTAGGCTTTTATTCCATCCCCTTTACTTTTAGTATACTTTTACTACATCAGTTTACTTCATAGTTTCTTCTTATTGTGTTCTCGGACTGTGTCTTTGTACAGGTTTAAAGGTAATGACTTCCCATTTTAGGGATTATGCCTTTCGGTGCTAGTAGACAGCTCCTGGCCTATGGAAGGTGGGATTGGGGTAGTCACGACATGGGCCTCGGGGGATGGTTCCTGACAAAGTGGTATCAGAGGAGTTCGGTTCTACAAAATAACTAGGGCTCTGATCTTTTCTATGTGGAAATAGTGATAAGTGTTTTGAGTATAGTTTTCAGTTCAAGGACTCCAGTGTTCTTTTGGTGGCTGACATATCCATACATCAAGACCCTGAATTCTAATTTCCAACTCAGTGCATGAAAACACTGATTGTGTGTGTTTTGAAATGCCTTTCTTGTGTTTTCTTGAGTCAGTTCACCATGTTTAACTTTTAGCTATGGCACATTTATTTCATTTCAATATTCCACCATGAATAAAACCACCCAAGTTCTCTGAGAGTGTACCCGATGATGGCCCACCATGCAATGAGGCCTCGGCTCAGGGCCCTCTTACAGCTTTGGCACCTTCGGGTGGTGTACCGGTAGCACCACTGCCCGTTGGACAGTCGTTGCCACAAGCCCCACCAGTAGAGGATGCATGCTGACTGAGCGTGTTGCACGAGTTCCAGTTCCAGAGGCCCCCTATGGTTCTGAGGTGAGATGGACCTACAGGCAGCTGAGGGCTGGTTAGAGACAGTGGCTAGAGTTTTTGGCTTAGTTGGGACACCAGCTGATTTTATGGTGATCCTGGCAGCCTGCCTTTTTCAAGAAGAAGAAGGGTGATGGTGGAGCCTGATACTCTAGATACACGATGAGGCGACCCTCATATTGGAAGAAATTGAGGTCCTTTTCATGGCCGAGTTCATCCCATCGACCTTATACTCTATGCGTATACAGTAGTTGCTGCACTTACAGTAGGACAACATGACAGGGTCCCAATACTCAGCAAGGATCACTAATATCTCCCAATACTCCACCGACATGGTACGAGAACCTTTCTTAAAGGATCATACCTATGATAAGGGTCTCCCATAGGAGATCATATCATCTATGGTATCCATCAACATTTAAACACAGTCTAGGGTGCTTGACCGAGCACTTTTGGTGGAGAGATTCCTAGTTGAGCATGCACCAACAGCGAGAGAAACCACCAGAAGACAGGTAGCCGAGTCATCTGTAGGTGACAGTAGGCATATGAAATAGAGGTCCAAGTAGAATAGACCCTCTAGTTGATGACCCTGGTACGTAGGGTCAGAGGTGTGAGGCTCACAAGGCAGGGGGTGATAGATGAGGGGCACAAAGTGTTACACGTGTGACGGGAAGGTTGATATGGATCGCAACTGTCCAAACCACCATACTGATGACCAGAGGATGGTCAAGTGACCTCTAAGGAAGAGTAAGAGGTTCAAGCGAGGAGTTCTACAGGGTGGTGGATGTGGTAGAGGAGCTGGTTGTGCAGGAGGTGGTGGGCGACGTTTTGGGATTCTACCGCCACCACTATCAGGTGGTCAACCCTGACCATAGGGAGTAGGGGGATAGGGACGAGCTCATCTCTAGAAAGCTAAGGCCTACGACCCCGGCGCTTCAGAGATGAATAGAGGTACGATCTGTGTATACTAAACTTCAGTTGTAGTACTTATAGACATAAGTTCCAGTCACTCTTTTATTTCCACAACCCTCATTTAGAGCTCATAGATTCTACTGGAGTCATTGGCTCGATCCTTATGGCTAGAGACATATACGGGAGCTGATTTGATGATTAAGCACTGGTTCCGGTAGTGTGAGCTTACTCTAGGAGGTGAAAGCTTCGGCTGGGATCTCTTAGTAGCGGCGTCGAGGCCTTAAGACGTCATCTTGGGTATGGTCTGTTTATCCCTAGTTCATGTTCATATTTACTATATTTGGCGCAAAGTACGGTGTGTCCATATGGATGGGACCAGGTTTTCCTTCATCGGCAAAAACAGAACCTTTATAGCATAGGATGGACTTACCCAGAGGTGGGTGCTGCAGATTACTCATCAGTTGTCTAGCCTTACCCTCTGAGTAGTTGATGCTGAGAGTCCAAGTTATCCTATTGTGTTGGACCAGTATGCTGATGTCTTTCTTGATGATGTTCTAGGACCACCTCTATGAATATAGGTATACTTTTACATCAAATTGTACCCCTGGACGGTACTGATATCTACACCTACTTATCAGATGGATCCTGTGGAGATTTGTGAGTTATGTGTACAGTTGGAGGACTTGTATGGAAAGGGGTTCATAAGACCCGGTTTTTCTCCATGGGTAGCCTCGATTATGTTCGCCAAGAAGGAAGATGGGAGTTAGAGACTCTGTGTGGACTATCGGCACCTAAAACAGGTGACCGTTAAGAACAAGTATCCACTCTTGAGGATTGATGATCTTTTCAATTAGCTAAAGGGAGATCACTTGTTTTCCATGATTGACCTTCGATCATGATATCATCAGCTTAGGATACGAGATGAGGATGTGTAGAAGATGGCCTTCAGATGTCAGTATGGCCATTATGAGTTCTTGGTTATTCCTTTCGGCATGACCAATGCCATAACAACGTTCATGGGGCTCATGAACAACATCTTTCAGACATACCATGATTTATTTTTGGTGTTTTTCATCGATGACATATTGATTTACTCGAAGATGGAGGAGGATCATGCCTATCATATACAGATGGTTCTGGATACACTTTAAGAGCACTGACTTTATGGTAAACTCTCAAAGTGCAAGTTCTAGATACAGGAGGTCCACTTTCTAGGACACTATCTCAGAGGCTGGAGTTGGATTGAATCCAACGAAGATAGAGGCTGTGTTATCTTGGGAGCCACCTGGGAGCGTGACGGAGGTGAGGAGTTTCCTGGGGTAGGCTGGATACTTCCATAGATTTGTGCCTGACTTTTCCAAAGTTGCAGCACCACTTTCATCTTTGAAAAATAAGGGGAAACCTTACCTATGGATGGAGAGATTCCAATAGAGTTTCCAGGAACTGAGATAGAGACTGATGAGTTCCCCCATATTGAGGCTTCTAGAAGAGGGCATTGGGTATGTAGTCTACCGCGACACATCAGGGACCAAGATTTGATGTGTCCTGATGTAGGAGTGAGTGGTGATCGCTTATGGTTGAATACAGCTAAGGAAGCATGAAAAAAAATATGCTACCCATGATCAGGATGTAGTAGTAGTGGCCTTTTCCTTGAAGATGTGGCGGCATTACTTTATGGGTGAATTTTTTAAAGTTTACTCTAATCACAAGAGTCTCAGGTATATCTTCTCTCAGAATGACTTGAACCTAAGATAGTGGCGATGGAAAGAGTTCCTCTAGGACTATGAAATTGAAATAATATATAATCCTCATAAGGGGAACGTGGTATTAGATTCACTCTACAGGAGTTCTGGTCTGCAGTTGCTAAGTGAGGTGACAAAGAAACTATCCACATTGCAGATATCCTATATGGATAGTGTGGGAGCACCATAACTCTAGTCTATGCTAGTCACACCCCTACTCCTTCAGTGATTCAGGGAGGAATATCTTGGGGATACTGATTGTGAGGCTTGATGTGCTCAGTTATCCTCAGGGCAGGCACCTGTTGGATTTTTTAAAGGTGGGGAGCACGTCATCCTTTTCAGAGGAAGTACCATGATACCAGTGGAACTACAGAAGGAGGTGTTAAGGGAGTTACACATGTCCCATCTATCCGTACATACTGATGTGGAGAATATGTACTAGGACCTCCGACACCAGTACTGGTGTCCAGGGATGAAGAAGTCAGTGGTAGAGTTTGTTTCACGATGCCTAACTTGTCAGCAAGTGAAGGCTGATCACCAGGTTCCAGCAGGCTTAGCCCAGCCATAAGAGGTGCCAGAGGGGAAGTGGGATGGGATCTTCATGGACTCTATGATAGAGATTCCACATACTTCCAGGGTAAATGATTCCATATGGGTGATCATTAATTGACTCACGAAGTCGGACCACTTCTTACCTATCTGATAGTAGGGATTAGTAGAGGGATTGGGACGCCTCTACATACAGGAGATCATGCGACTTCATGGGGGTGCCATCAACTTTCATATCTTACCATGACACATGTTTTATGTCCGAGTCATGGAAGGGATTTTAGGAGGCTTTCAAGACTCATCTGCATTTGAGCACCACATTTCATCCTCATAAGGATGGTCAAATGAAGCAGACCATTCAGACGCTAGAGGACATGCTTGTGCATATGTCCTAGATTTTGTCCGCAGTTGGGAGGATCGCTTTCCCTTGGTGTATTTCACTTACAACAATAGTTATCACTCCACCATCGATATGGGACCATTCGAGGCCCATTGTGGCTGACCCTGCAGATCACCTCTATATGGGACAAACACGGGGGAGTCAACACTTATGGGTCTAGAGTTGGTATCTACCACTGAGAAAGTGCAGATAATCCATGAGTGGATGAAGACTGCATAGAGTAGATAGAAGTCATATGCTAATAAAAGACAGATACCTATGGAGTTCTAGGAGGGGGACCATGCTTTCTTGCAAGTCTCTCCTCGATGGGGGCTGCAGGGATATTTCCAAGGTGACAAGTTATCATCGAGGTTTATCGGGAAATTTCAAATACTTCAAAGGATAGGAGAGGTGGCATACCACTTGGAACTACCAATGTAGTTGGAGAAGGTGCACAACATATTCCATGTATCCCAGCTGAGGAGATACATGTAATATCCATATCACGTCATCGACCACAACGAGTTGGACTTAGACGATGGGCCGAAGTTTACAGAGGTTCTAGTAGATATTGAAAATTGAAAGGAGAGGGTCCTTCATGGGTGGCCGATAACTTTAGTGCACATTTTTTGGCAGTACGAGAACCTCCAAGAGAGCATATGGGAGCAGGAGGCTCATATTCATGCTCAATACCCCCATTTGTTTCCATAGTCTATGTTGTGGCTATCAGGGACGTAAATACCTAAGGTGGGGAGAATGTAAAGACCCAGATTTTTATTTTTAATGTTTTTAATTATATGGAATTATTAAGAGTTTGTAAAAATTGATGGCGCGTGACTTTGATTCTTGGTGTTCCTAGAATGAATTTCTGAACTTATTTTCAGGTACTTTTAGTAAATGTGTGAGTGACATTATCTATCTCTTGAACCATTTCTCGGATTAAAAATACAAGGGCCCCGATGAATCTGCATTGCCATTATTCACTTAAGGGAGGATTTACTTTGACCACATTAGGTCTGGAGAAAAAGTTATGTTTTGTGCTTTTTCTTAACTAAAATGAAATAAAATAATTTTTTGTTATTTTATTTCATAAACCTCCAACGGACCAATTAAATGGTGGGGTCCACGGTGTTTCAAGCCATTAAATGGATTGGCCGACCAACCATAAGTAATGTTGACGTTGGGGAACTTAGGAAGCTTCCAAATTTATGATCCACATTAACAACCCACGTCGTTACTTACTCTCCCCTCTCCTATAAATATAGAGCATGGGGGAGAGGTATCATACAAGCTTAACCAAGAAACAAAGTTCAATTGGAGTTCCATAACGCTGAACCTTAAAGGACGGAGCTGAACCTCGGATAAGGTGACTTGTGACACCAAAACCCCAAACCGATGTTTGAAGTTCGAGCAGCGGCGAGGACAACTTGTTGTGGGGACAACGAACAATGAGACTTCATCAACCGCAAGAACTCTCCAACGTTTCAAGGTAGGGGTTATTTTTTGTTTTTGCATTTTTGATTCCCTCTTCCCATTCATGAAATTATACAAAGAATGTTGGTTAACCAACTAACAGGTTGACCTGCGATTATTTCACCTTTTTGAGAGGGTTGTTGCGGGGAATATTGTGGGGATAATATTGTTGTTTAATTCAATAGTTATTAAACCCTTAACCCCCATCATGTTTACGAGAAAATGAGTAGGTTTCATGCCTAAGGAACCTGACCAGAACCCTCTGATATCATGATATCCTTGCGCCACCTTGGAAGACAACGAGCACGTCGACGCACGCTGCAAGAGGAAGGCCACAGCTCATCAGCCGTGACGAACGGAGGAGGCCGACAACATGATGACCGGCCGCAGGAAAGAAGGTAGTGTGACCGCCAAGCCATTGTGGAATGAAAGATGTGGCTAAAGATGCGGCAGAGGCCAAACCCACCTTAGGCAGGTTCCGTGGTGACTAAGCGGCGCCCACGTTGTGTCGCCGCCTTGCCAACTGAACAACCTTCGAGCTATTTGGGAATCTGGGAGACCGGTGGGTTACACCCCCCACGCCAGACCAAACCAAGCCTCTGCCCGTGAGCCAGGATACCACACTTAGAGTCGGGCTTCCACCCTCAGAGTAGACTACCACCCTCATCGCGAGCTGCCGCCCTTCGGCCAGGCCGCCTCCCTCGGGCCAGGCCTCCACCCTCAGAGTTGAGTCACTGCCCTTGCAGCGGGGTTCCAACCTTGAGTCGTGCCGCCGCAGTAAAGACCAATAAATTTCAAGGAATTTTTTTTTCTTAAAATAATTTGGAATTTTTCAAGTTGGTGGCTTCTAACGACACTTGATTTCGAGGCCCGGTGTGCCCGGAATCAATTTACGAAGTTTATCTCAGGTACGTTCAGTAAAAGAATGAGCGGGTTTTTCTATCTTTTGAATCGGTTCTCGGAATTGAAATCCAAGGGAACCGATGAACTCGCAGCACCAGTAATTTAATAAGGGGATATTTACCGCAGTTGCGTTTTAAGTGAGTTGGGAATTATTATTTGGGGAATTAGTTTGAAATAAATAAAGTTGTTTGAACAATTTTATTTATAACATTGGAAGTTAAACCCTCCCATGGGAAGTTGTTGGTGGGGCCCAAAACCATCCAACTTCCCATGTGTGGATAAATAAGGGGTGGGGACCACACGATCCCCAACCTTTCATCTCCCTTAACCCTCTTTAAACTCCCCAAATATCTCCCTTAACCCCCCACATTAAACACCCTTGTTTAATGTTGACAACTCTCCCAAAATTTATGAGATCTTCCACCTCCTCTCCCTCTCTTTAATTAATTTCCAACACATTTAATTAATGAGGTGGTTTGAATGATTGAATTTTAAATGGATTGTGTTAAATAAAATAATAAGGTAGCTTCTTATTTGTTGGGGGGAGGCCTTTGTTGGGTGGGAGCTCTTGAGTTTTTGGGAATAACACAAAACCTCCGACGAAGAACGGTGACTTCTTCGACGATGAACGATGGTTCCATGAAGAACAATGATGCGCCAACCATTATCTTTTCTTCCCCGTGAAAAGTGAGGAGACACTGCTTCCACATCGGATGCACTCCGACATCGCCTACGAATTCTTTCCCCTTGACGTCGTCTTCCACGACACCCGACGTGCGGCGTCAATTATCGAGGTAGGGTTTATGTTAAACATTAATGGATTAAAATTATTCATCGATTCTTTATTTTATTTATTCTATTTGTCTCAGGATATTACTATCTCTTAACGCAGAGGGCACGGGCCGAACGAATATGGCTCGACGACCCTCCGCTAGATCTTGATCTTTTTAGAATTGACGATCGGAGGCGAAACACGGAAGAGACCGAAGACAAAAGGGCCACCATCGCACCCTCAAAGAAAAGGCACAACCAAGCGGGCCACGGTAGAGGAAGAAAAACGCCATCTCACCTTGCCAGGGATACGGGGCCGTGGCCAGCGCAGGCCACGGCGGAGGAAGCCAGCGCCGTCGTGCTGGCTGTATAGTGGGAACCGCAGCCCGCCCGTGTTGGCTGCTTACACCAGAAGGCCGACCGGCCTAGCCAGCCGGTTTGGGAGGGCGGCGTCGCTTGGAGTCGCCGGTTAGGACTGCCGGGGGGGGCACGCCCCCTCCCCCTCGGACCGCTCGGTCAGCTGGCTGAGCCAGCCAGGTCGCGCGCCCCGCCAGGCCGCGCCCAGCCAAGCCGCGCCAAGACGGGCCGAGACGGGCCGTGCCGGGCCGGGTTGAGCCGCGCCCTGCCGGGCCAGGCCCTGCCCCTCGGGCTAGGTTGCACAACTCATCGGCCTAGTCTGACACCTTTTTTCGGGTCAGACCCGCCAAAACGAACTCAACCCGACCCGTCAGCCCATCGGGCCTAACAGACCAGGCCCTTTTTCACATAAATATGAATTTCGTAAAGACTGCACGTCCGATCGACGTGCTGTCTGCGGAACTAAGACCCTTGCGATGAGTCGGTCCTTTTTCATTACTCTTAGTTAGTTTTGGATGACTTCGGAAAAACAGTCGGGTTGGATCGAACCCAAAACCAACCGGGCCCTCGGAGCGGAAACACATATAACATGAGGACCGGATGTCCGATTGACGTCCCGTCAACTACGTTGTATTCCTCTTGGTGAGACGGTTCTTTTGGATTACTCTAAGTGGGTTTTGGATGATATTGGAGTATGGTCGGGTTGGTTTTAGATTAAAAACCAACCGGGCCCCTGGAACGGAAAAGCTAATAACTCACAGACCGGGCGTCCGATTGATGCGCCATCTATTGTGTTGAGAGCCCTATGATGAGGCGGTCCTTTGTGTTACGTATACGTGAGACTTCGTAACACTTAGAAGTAACGACCATTAGTTCGTGGAGAGGACCCTGCCGGAGACGAGCGTACGGAGTGTGGAGACCTAATAGCTGTAGACCTGATGACAGCTTGACTGATTCGACTCGGAGTGATTCGATTAGCCCAATGGACGGAGTGCCTGATTTTTGGTGGCAGACACACGACAGACGGAGCGTCTGGTAGTTGGTAGCAGACCCGAGGTACTCGACAGAAGGAGTACCTCTGTAGGCTATTAGGGGGAGGGCTCGGGATTTGGCGGCATACCCACAATGGACGGAGTACCCGGTATTTGGCAGCAGACCTGCGGTACTCGACATGAGGAGTACCTTAGCAGTCTAAGGTTAGTGAGTAGGGCCTCAGTGTCATGACATGGCCACTATACTCGACAGAGGAGGAGTTCTCCATAATTTTTGGTTTCAATAATGAAAATCCTGGTTTGAGCTGAGTCAATGATCATTGTGTCTTCCTCATGATTGAGATGGGTGTAACGACCTGAATCTGGAGCCCCTCCACTGGTGCCCCGTACCTGGCTCGCCACATGACCTCAAGAGAATTTCCCAAAATGCCAGAGGCTGCCGACTAGCAGTGAGGACCTTGGTAAGTTATTGGGGGAAACTATTCCCTCATTCGGTAAGGTATACAAAGTAAGGAAACCAACATTCAATAGCAGAAGCAGTAACAACATACATAACTGTAACCAAATAGCGGATGAATAAATATATAGAAATGATGATAATGATGCAGCAGGTACAAGTATCTAAGGAAAGGAGTAAACACAACAACGTGTTGTAATACAACTGAACACAAAGTACTAAAGCAACAACAACTCCAGCAGCATCACAAGCCGTAGCTTGGTCCCATGCTCTCTAGCTCCATAGAAAGTCAAACACCTGAAGTAGAAGGGCTCTTGCCCTTATCTATACCTGCAATAATATAATCTGATTGGGCCCAAAAGCATGGCCCAAATAAGGTGTGAGATACAATACTAGTAGGGAACCACCCAAATATTTATGCCTAGTAGTCAATGATTACAAGGCAAGTGAAGTAGAGGAACAATATATAGTAAAATACACAGCAGCTACAATATACAGTTTTAGCATATAAAGTACACAAGTAAATGACCAACAACAAGTAGAAAATAGGTAACTCTATGGGTATCTCTCACAGCCTAACCCCTATGGTTTAACCTACAAGTACTAAAAACCCACTGGGAGGCACACACAGTCTCACCGCTCTGGTTCAGCTAAAGAATAGACTCTCTGGGGAAGCACTCACTGTCAATTCCTCTTATAGTCTCGTATCGTACTAATGCTCTCTGGAGAAGCACTCAACATCAATTCCCCCTGTGACCTGCATCGAGGAACTACATACTCTATGAGTAAGCACTCAACGTTAATTCCCCCTGTGGTCTTGCATTGTAAATTAAAGACACTCTGGAGAAGCCCTTATGTCCATTCTCCCTTTGGTCTATACACTAGGTTCTCTCAGCCCTGTGTAATATAAACATGCATAACGCACGTGTATCGCCCTATTAAACCTCAAGAACTACTTGGATATCATTCTAAGTCTCAGAAGCAAACAACACAATAGTTCCACTATCCTACAACTAGGCATGGCAACTGGAATAATGCCTAACAAGAAAATCAAGTACGAAAAACATACAGAGTACAACAAAAACTACTCTATTCACAAAGGT
Organism: Viscum album; assembly: GCA_963277665.1. Lineage (NCBI taxonomy): Eukaryota > Viridiplantae > Streptophyta > Magnoliopsida > Santalales > Viscaceae > Viscum > Viscum album. The sequence continues at coordinate 1,342,605,024 of OY728148.1, read as the reverse complement.
AAAACTCTACTATAGCAATCAAGAAAGCAGATAATCAATCAAGGGAAAAACAGGAAAACACATAATTCATGTTCATGGGAATTGGAGAAATTTTACAAAATATTCAAAGACTTTCTACAGAAAGTCACAAACCACCTACCTCGATCCTAGGAGATCGATATACTTGATCCACGACCACTGATTCTCCCCCGAACTTCATAGATCTGAGAAAATGCCCAAAACATTCAACCCATGATATCTTGAGAAGGATGAGGAATTGTAAAACAAGGCTCAAGAAGAAGGAACAACTCATCGCTGTGATTCCACGGCAATCGACTGTGCTCGAATCGGAGAACGGACGGAGAGGCGGAGGCTCATCGAAGATTCGCAGATCCTCGGTGCTCTTGGACGAACAGAACCTAGAAGAAGATGTTTCTGTGCGTCAGGCGCGACCCCGGTCCGTTTAATGAAAAAAAAGAAAGTACATGGTGTGTACTTTTAGATTACACAGCGTGTACTAGGTCTTTCCGTACTCCGCCAAAATCGGCCTCCACATCACCCCTACACACCATGTGTGTTGCCCGAACATGGTCAGTACACGGCTTCAAGTGGGAAAATAGTACATGGCGTGTACTCAGAAATTACACGGCATGTATACAGAAAGTACACGGCATGTACTTCAATAATTTCCAGAAACTTTATTTTTCTCAAAAACTCCAGAAAAAGGAAAGGCATACTTGATACGAAGATCCGGGTTCTTATAATGGTTTACTTGATAACTTAGGTATATGTATGGGAATATAGCTAAGTAAAGGTTATCTGTTGAGATATTTATTTGTGGTTTATCCTTGTTGGATTTAGTGAGACCTTGAGGGTCTCGGGGTCTATACTGAGTATTGTTATACCCAACCTTGCACGGGCTAGGCCCGCACCTCATTGTGTTGGTTGCAGATGACAGACAACACTGATCATGGTTGAGGCTTGTAGAGCTTGACGATACCCGGAGGTGGACTACACGAAGAGACGGTACCCGGAGGTGACAGACGGACGTGGAGAGCTGAGGTGGCCATCTGTACCTACCCTTCAGGTAGGAACTCCGAAGGATGATCCAGGAGCAACTTGAAACCTTCCTGTTGTTTCGTCTTTTCCTTTTACTTTACTATTGGGATTTTATTTTTGGCCCCTTTACTTTCCAGCACATCTTTTGTTATATAGTGTTTACTTAGTGTTTTCTTCCACTTGTACTCTAGTTGTGTGTGTATTTACATTTTATAAAGGCAATGCCATCCTAGTTTTAAGGATTTACGCCTTTGGTGTTAGTTTCCAGCCCCTAGCCTATGGAAGGCGGGCATGGGGGTAGTTACGACATGGGCCCGGGGGATGGGTTGTGACAAATTGGTATCATAGGAGTCGGTTCTACCACATAACATAGAACTCTGATATTTCCTTTCTGTGAAGCAATGGTGTTAAGGGTACCAGGTGCAGTTTTCAGTTCAGGGAGTCCAGTATTGGTGTGGTGACCGACGTATCCATACACCAGTACCCTGACTAATGATTTCTAACTCAGTGCACGAAAAAACTTATTGTGTGTGTGTTTCCAAAAGTTTTTTTTAAGTCAGATCAAACCATGTCAGCTCACCAGTTATAGTCTTTTGAACGTGTCGTATCTATGTCATTCAGGATGCCTCCCCGCGGATGACCAGCTAGAGCCCCAAGAGTTGTACGTACTGATAGGCCACCGAGCGATGAGGCCTCAGAACAGATCCCTCATCTAGTTGAGGCACCAGCAGAGGCACCAGCGGTACTATTTTCTGTTGGTCCACTAATGCCACCAGCCCCACCAGCAGGCAATGCACACCACTTGGGCATGGTGCGTGAGTTCCAGCGCCAGAGGACACCCAGGTTCCAGGGAGAGACGGACCCACAGGTAGCTGAGGATTGCATGGAGGCTATGGTGAGAGTCTTCGGCTCGTAGGTACACCAGCGGACTTCATGTTGATCCTTGATGCCAGCCTCCTTCAGGAAGCAACATGTAGATGGTGGAGCCTGATGCTCCAGATGCATGATGAGGAATCACGTCTATGGGAAGACTTTTAGAGCCTATTTCGGGTGGAGTTTGTACCATCAACCCTTCGAGTAGTGCGGATACATGAGCTACTTCAACTGCAGTAGGGCAGCATGAGTGTAGCTCAGTACTCAGCGAGGTTCACAGACCTCTCAAACTACTCCACTGATATGGTACGAGACCCATTCTTCAAGGCCTGGAGCTTCGAGCAGGGACTCAGGCGAGATATCAGAGCTTCAGTTATCTCTCAAAACATTCCGACGCAGACGGGTGTGTTGGAGAGATCTATTGTAGTGGATAGTTTACTTGCTGAGAAGTCTCCAGTAGCGGGACACACCACTAGTTGACTTGCAGCGGAGTCTTCTGTAGCTGGCAGTAGACAGATGACACAGGGGTCCAAGAGGACTGGACCCACCAGTGGTCGACTGCACGACATAGGTTTAGTTGTGCGGGGAAACCGGAGTGGAGATAGAGCCAGTCGTGCTAGGAGAGGGTAGTATTACTGCTACGGTGGGCTTGGTCACATGGCACGTGACTGTCCAACCCGCCATACAGACGATCAACAGATAGATGAAGGACCTACCAGGCAGAGGCAGATGTTCGATCAAGGTGGACCGCAAGAAGCATGCGACCGTGGCAGAGGAGCTGGTCGTGCAGCTGGTGGAGGATGACGCTTCGAGGCGTTGCTACAACCACCACTAGGAGGTCCACCCCAACCATAGGGAACAGGTGGATATGGGAGAGCACAACTCCAGGCAACTGAAGAAAATAACTATGAAGCTCCGGAAGAAGGTGGATAGGGGCATGACTAGTTCTAGGCATGAAGGCCTCTGTTCTTGGTGATTCTAGTTTCCTTGTTGTTGTAGTTTATGGTTATTATGTGTCTTTCTACTTTGAGCTTCATTAATAAAAGACACTTTTTATTTGTGACATTTTACTTCCTGCCTTTTGTGTGGTTGATACTGAGAGGTTCCAGTTTAAACTGTTGACTTAACCCTCACTTTAGAGATTCATACTGGAGGAGACCCAGTAACCACACATTTATGCTGATAGTGTGACCCAACCCTTGGAGGCGAGAGTAACGGTTGGAACTCTTAGAATTAGCATCGAGGCCTTACGACATCATCAAATACATGAATCATACCATTCACGTTAGGATTGACTGTATTAGGAAAAGATCATGTTTCATCTAGAGGATGAGACAAGATTTCTCTTTTTGGAAATGGGGAAATCTTAGCAACTCTTGTAGGACTAGAGATGGTGCAGAATAAGATGGGCAAGGTGCAGATCATCTAGGAGCGGATGAAAACTGCACAGAGTAGACAAAATTCCTATGCTTATAGGAGACGGAGACCACTGGAGTTTGAGGATGGTGACCACATCTTTATACGGATCCCACCTCGACGAATTCTACAAGGATGTGGTCAAGGCGACAATTTATCTTCAAGGTTCATCAGAACTTTCCATGTCCTCAATAGGGTAGGTGAGGTGGCTTACCGCTTGGCCCATCCACCTCAGTTGCACCGGGTGCACGACATCATCCACATATCTCAGCTGAGTATATACGTGCAAGACCTGTCTCAGTTCATTGATCATGGGGAGATGTACATCAATGACGGGGATACATTCACGGAGGTCCCGGTGGAGATCGAGGATCGATAGGAGCAGGTCCTACGTGGATAGTCGATTCCTCTAGTGCACATTCTTTGTCAGCACGAGAACCTCCAGGTGAGCACATGGGAGCGAGAGGCTCAGATGCGTGCACAGTACCCCCATTTGTTTCCTTAGTTTATGTTTTAGCTTTATGGGGACGTAAATCCCTGAGCTGGGAGTAATGTAAAGTCCAAGAAATTTCAAGAAATTTTTTTTTCTTAAAATAATTTGGAATTTTTCGAGTCTGTGGCTTATGAAGACACTTGATTCCAAGGCCCGGTGTGCCCGTAATCAATTTTCAATGTTTATCTCGGGTACGTTTAGTAAAAGAACGAGCGAGTTTTTCTATCTGTTGAACCGGTGCTTGGAATTGAAACTTGTGGGCACCGATAAACTCGCAACACTGGTAATTTCATAAGGGGACCTTTACCGTAGTTGTGTTTTAAGTGAGTTGAGAATTATTATTTGGGGAATTATTTTAAAATAAATAATTTTGTTAGAAAAATTTTATTTATAACTGTGGAAGTTAAACCCTCCCATGGAAAGTTGTTGGTGGGGCCCACAACCACCCAACTTCCCATGTGTGGATAAATGAGAGGTGGGGCCCACACAAGCCCCAACCTTTAATCTCCTTTAACCGTCTTTAAACTCCCCAAATAACTCCCTTAACCCCCCCCCCCCACATTAAACACCCTTTTTTAATGTTGACAACTCTCCCAACATTTATGAGAACTTCCACCTCCCTCACCCTCTCTTTAATTAATTGCAAACACATTTAATTAATGAGGTGGTTTGAATGTTTGAATTTGAAATGGCTTGTGTTAAATAAAATAATAATGTAGCTTATTATTTGTTTGGGGGAGGCTTCTATTGGGTGGGAGCTCTTGAGTTTTGTGGAAGAACACCAACCCTCCGACGAAGAATGGTGACTTCTTCGATGAAGAACATTGGTTCCACGATGAACGACGACGTGCCAACCATTATCTTCTCTTCTCCGTGAAAAGTGAGGATATGCCTCTTCCACCTCGAATGCACTCCGACATCGATTATGAATTCTTTCTCCATGACACCGTCTTCCGCGATGCCCGACGTGCGACGTCAATTATCGAGGTAGGGGTTATGTTCACCTTTAATGGATTAAAATTGTTCCTAGATTCATCATTGTCTTTCTTCAATTTGTCTCAGCCTATTACTATCACTTAACGCAGAGGGCGCAAGTCGAACAAACACAACCCGACGACCCTACGCTAGATCTTGATCTTTTTAGAATCGACGATCGGAGGCCGAATGCAGAAGAGACCGGCGGTTCACGGGCCGCTGTCGCACCCTCAAAGAAAAGTCGCGGCCAAGAAGGCCACGGCGGAGGAAGAACGAAGCCGTCGTGCCTTTACAGGGATGTGAATCCGCGGCTAGCATATGCCATGCTGAAGGAAACCATCGCCGTCGTGCTGGCTGTGCAGTGAGAACTGCAGACTGCTTCGGCGGAATGACCGGCCGGCCCGTCGGCCGGCCGGGCGGAGAAAAGCCGCGGTGCCAGGAGGGCGATGTGCTAGAATACCTTCGGCCCGCCCGTGCTGGCTGCTTATTCCAGAAGCTTGGCCGGTTTGGGAGGGCGGTGCTACTTGGCGCCGCCGGTTCGGACAGTCGGGGGGGGGGGGGGGTGCTCCCCTCTCGGCCTGCGAGCCGAGCCAGCCAGGCCATGCGCCCAGCCGGGCCACGCCCTGCCAGGCCGCGCCGGGATGGGCCCAGCCGTGCCCCGCCGAGCCAGGCTGCACCCCTCGGGCCAGGCTGCATGACTCACCGGGCCGGTCTGACCCCTTTTCCGGGTCAGACCCACCAAAACCAAGTCGACCCGACCTGTGAGCCCATCGGGCCTAATGGACTGGGCCCTTTTCACATAACTATGAATTTCCTAAAGACCACGCACCTGATCGATGTGCTGTATGTGACACTAGGACCCTTGCTATGATTCGGTCCTTTTTCGTTACTCTTAGTGAGTTTTGGAAAACTTCAAAAAAACGGTCGTGTTGGTTCGAACCCGAAACCAATCGGGCCCTCGAAGTGGAAACACTTATAACTTGAGGACCAAACGTCCGATTGATGTGAAGTCGACTAAGATGGATTCCTCTTGATGAGATGGTTTTTTTTGGCTTACTCTACGTGGGTTTTAGATGATATTGGAGTATGGTCGGGTTGGTTTTACATTAAAAACCAATCGGGCCCCTGGAACAGAAAAGCTAATAACTCACAGACCGGGCGTTCGATTGACGTGCCATCTATTGCATTGATGCCCCTATGATGAGGTGGTCCTTTGTGTTACTTTTATGTGAGACTTCGTAACACTTGGAAGTAACGACCTGTAGCTCATGGAGCAGACCCTCCTGGAGACGAGCGTACGGAGTGTGAAGACCTAGTAGCTGTAGACCTGGCGACTGGTTGACCGATTCGACTTAGAGTGATTCGATTTGCCCAGTGGGAGGAGCGCCCGGTATTTGGAGGCAGAACCACAATGGAAAGAGATACTGGATGTTGGAAAAAGACTCGCGGTACTCGATAGAAGGAGTACCTCTAAAGGCTATTAGGGGGAGCACCCGGTATTTGGCGGCAGACCCACAGCAGACGGAGCACCCAGTATTTGGAAGCAGGCCCGCAGTAGTCGACAAGAGGAGTACCTCAACAGTCTAAGGTTAGTGAGTAGCACCTCGGAGTCGCGAAAGGGCCACTTTACTCGACATAGGTGGAGTTCTCCAGCAGTTGTGGTTTCGATAATGAAAATCTAGGTTTGAGCTGAGTCAATGATCTTTGTGTTTTCCTCGTGATTGAGATGGGTTACTTGATAACATAGGTATATGTATGGGCATATACCTAAGTAAAGGTTATAAGTTTAGATATTTCTTTATGGATTATCCTTGTTTGATTTAGTAAGACCTTGAGGGTCTTGGGGTCCTTACTTAGTATTGTTATCCTCACCCCTGCACGGGCTACACCCGCACCTCGTTGTGTTGGTTGCAGACGACGGACTACACTGATTGTGGTTAAGTCTTGTAGAGTTGGATGGTACCCGGAGGTGGAAATAACGAGACGATACCCAAAGGTGACAGACGGACGTGGAGAGCTGAGGTGTCCATCTTTACCAACCATTCAGGTAGGAACTCCGGAGTATGATCCAGGAATAGCTTGACACCTTCCTGCTGTTTTTTATTTTCCTTGTACTTTACTGTTGGGCTTATATATCTGGCCCCTTTACTTTCCAGCACAACTTTTGTTATATAGTGTTTTCTTAGTTTTTTCTTTTGCTTGTACTCTAGTTGTGTGTGTGTTTACATTTTATAAAGGTAATGCCTTTCCAGTTGTAGGGATTTATGCCTTTTGTGCTAGTCGCCAGCTCCTGGCCTATGGAAGGCGGGCTCGGGGTAGTTACGACACGGGCCCCGGGGGACGGGTCGTGACAACCTCCCTCAAGCCAGCCCCCCCCCCCTTAAGCCGGGCCACTGCCCTCAAATATGGGCTGCCGCCCTCTGGGCCCGGTCGCTTCCCTTGTAGTGGGCTGCCTCCCACGGAGCGGGCTGCTGCCCTCGTTGTGCGCCGCCGTCCTTGAGTCGGGAATCCTCTCTCAGGATGAGCCGGGCCTCTGCCCTCCTATCGGACCACCGCCCTCAGGCTGGGCTGTCACCCTCGGGCCAAGCCACCACCCTCGGTCAGGGCCGCCTCCCTCGGATTCGACCCCCGGCCCTCAGGATGGGTCGCCACTCTAGGACTGGGCCTCCACCCCAGTGGGTTGCCGAACCAGTGGGCCGCCACCCCCCGGACTGAGCCACCGCCCTTGCAGGCTATCCCTCTTTCAGGACGGACCAGAAATCAGTCCAATGGGTTGAGTGCACCTTGGCCCCGCCCCACTGGGTCGGGCCGGGTCGGTCTGACCAATTTAGACAGGACCGAGGACCAAAAAATCCCAGAAACACTTAAAGGGTTTTATCTTGTTGACCATACACCTGTTTGATGAACCTTATATGGTGTAGGAACACCAGGAGAATGATGGTCCTTTTGCCTTAATCCATTCGTGTTTCGAGGAAACTTGTAGTTTGACCGAGTTGGATCACACTCAAATCCAACTGGGCCCTCGACACTAAAATCCCAATAACGCATAGACCGGGTGTTTGACTGATGCGTCATCTATTGAATTGGAACCCTTAGGACATGGTGGATCATCGGGTAACTTTTTTGTGAGACTTAATTCTGGTTGAGATACAACTAATGGCTTGGGGAGCAGTTCTTCCAAGCGCACCACCTATAGAACCCTACGACTGGCTGAGACCTGACGACTGCTAAATTTTTGGCTCTGAGTGATTCGATTGTCACGGTATTTGATGGGGAGGAGTACCTTAACAGAACATGATGGGGGTGGTTGGTTCGGTGTGACTTAGTAGGCCATGGTGGGGGGCATCCATGGTACGCGAGGGGGAGGAGTACCTTAACAAACCGCGTTGGGGGGGGCTCTGTGTGACCCGGCAGACCAACAATACACGATGGGGAGCAGTACATTAGTAGTCCAAGGTTAGTGGGAAGTGCCTATGTGTGACGCAACGGGACAATTGTACTAGATAGAGGAGGATTTCTCCACCAGCTGAGGTGTTCGACATTGTGATTGAGGATGTAACTTGTTGCTACCCCTAGAATAAATCATGGTGTGAGCTATCATTAATTTGTGCTTGTGATTGAGGTTATGCTATGTGGTAATTTACTGGTGTGGTACTTTACCTTCTTCGTGTTACCCTGTGGTTTTTATTTTTTGAATTCTATGAAACCTTCGGGGTCTTGGGGTTCCTACTGTGTATCGTTATACTCACCCCTGCACGAGCTTCGCCCGTACCTTGTTGTGTCTTTTGTAGACGACGTACAACATTGATCGAGTCTAAGGGAGCTAGGACTGGACGATGCTCGAAGGTGGACATTCGGTGTGATGTGAAGCGGGGGACACAAGTGGATGTGGAGTACTATGGAGGCGAGTTGTACCTACCCTTCTGATAGGATCCACATTGGACGATCCATGAGATTCTTTTCAACTTTCAGCTATTGTGTACATTTTAGTTGTACTTTTACATTTCCAATTGGGCTTGTAATCAGACCCCTATAATTTTAGTACACTTTTAATACAACTTTTTACTTCACGGTTACTTCTTTTTGTGTTCTCGGACCATGTGTTTGTATAGTTTTAAAGGCAATGCCTTCCCGTTTTAGGGAATATTCCGTTCAATGCTAGTTGCCAGCACTTAGCCTATGGATGGTAGGCTCGGGGTCGTCACAACACAGGCCCTAGGGGATGGGTCATGAAAATTTTATAGTGATATAATTTTATCTATAAATTTCTACTAAAACCCACAACACAGAATATATAATGAAGGATCTAGACATTGTGTAAGGAGTGAGGTGAGATACCTATTTCAAAAATTCCATCTAAATATAATTGGTCTGAATCCACTAATATGATTGTCACATATAACATAGAATTTATTGTATAAATAATATATATAACTTAATTAATTTTTTTTATTTGTAATTTATACTCATAATTGACATCAATAGTACAATCATCGATCTTGATTAAATTATTTGTGATTCAATAATCTAAAAAAGAATTCATCTTTTATAACAGCCACAAATATTGTAACCCAAATTCAATGAACAATTTATTACATTGGTATAGATATAATGGATTTTATCCTAAATGATCAATTTGTTTAGGAGTCATGATGTACCTGATGCATACGTGATTTTCATTTTTTACATTGGAACTATGATATAATACATAATAATAAAAAAAATCAAGAATACATGAACACATTCAAATAATTCTTATTCATATATCAGGGAAAGAAAAAACAAGGGTGAATGCATGTTTTTAATAAGGGTTACATACAACATAATACAGCAAGATTAAATATGGCATAATCATTATGGAAATTTATATTATAGAAAACACATTCCATTTAATTAATGAATTGATCTAAAAAATAAATCTATTGATAATATCAAATGAAATAATCTCATGGATAATAGTTACTCAATTATCTATGAAGTAATGGCTAATATTTTACATCCAGGTCTCTAATAAAAAGATTTCTGTACTAGAAAAACCATTCCACAAGATAGTTAAATTGATGGGTTGGTATATACCAGAAACCAATTTAACTTGGCCAATTAAATTTTCTCAGGGGACCCATCAAAGAATTAAGGATCCATAACTGATCCCAACCCATAAATACATGGAAAAGGTATTCTTCATATATTTAATGATATATTAAATTCATAAACGAAATTATTTTTAAATAAATATCTATATTGACCATAGAATACAAATTTATCAATATTTTACCAAGTCAATCAAGTAACTTTTATAATAAAACACCATATGTAAAAATTATATACATTTTATGAAATAATCATATCCATGATACAAATAATATTTATATTCAAGAGAAATTTAATTTTCGATGACCAGAATAATATGAATGTTTCAAGATAAAGTTATTGACCACAAAATTAATAAGATATAATAGATGACTATTGGTTCATCAAAAATATTGGTTTTGTAATAAAATCACATATTTATACAAATAAAGAAAATGGAAACAAAATTTTAAAGTATGCATTAATTTAATATTTTTATTTATAAAACCATTTAAAGAGTGTATATGATGCTAAATATTGAAAAATTACTATGATGGCAAGGAAGTCTGTCGATGTTGTATACATTAAAAACATATCATTTGATTTTTTGTAATAAAAGTAAAAAATGAATATTTGAGAAAACATTAGAAATATTCATTTAATATAATATAAAAAGTAAAGGATAAACTAAAATTTACTTAATAACACTCTTCAATAAATAAAAAGAGTTTATAAAATAATTTTGAAAAATAAAGATATGGAATAAAAATATACGTGATAAAAAAGGTAAATACAATTGTATTTTCATTTAAACATTTATTTTCTTTATTCAAGTAAAAAGGGGGTAAATTAATAAGAAAGTATTATAACTAATTAGCTATCCAAATAATAAAAAAATAAATTTATTTTATGAAAGATGGATTGTAATACTTCTTTAATGAAAATTAAGGCAATACCAAAAAAATGTGAATGTAAAATAAAAACATACCTCTTTGGTAACTATAAAATTGTATCCCCTTGAATGAATAAACCTTAGTTTAAACATAAACCTTAATTAATAAATAGTTATTCATGTTAAATATTTTTAATGGGTAGTATATACACCACATAAAATTATATAAGTGTATAATATAATATATGTATCAATGCAATGGAAATTGAGAAGAAATCATATAAAAAGATCATATTAGGGAAGTGATAAATAATAAATGATTTGATTATGTGAAAAAAATCTAAATACACACAAATTATTTGAAAAAAATTATTTGCATTTAATTATAATACTTTATGAAGTAATATGGATTCATTATATAATTGGTAAAATAATACTCTATAAACTATATAAAATTAATTGAATGAATAACATTAAAATTTGACCTCATTGAAGAAAAACTAAGACAAAATATTTTACCTTATGTTTGATTCATAACTTATATTATTTATATTCCTAAATAATTAACATATGTAAATTATTTAATTGAATAATAAAATTTTTAAATTTTATTATTCATATTGTTTTATTAATTAACATGTCATTTTTAATGACATAATTAGTTAAGTTCATGTTATTTTTTTGACGATATTCAGTTCATATATCCAAAATGACAACATAAATTTCGATATATATGGTAAAAAAGGTCATTGTTCCATAATATATAGAATAATAATAATGAAATAATTCTCATTTTTATACACAAAATATAATTTAAAAAATGGATATGAAATATGGTAATGAAAAATAAATCACGTTACCATAACAAAGATAATAAGTTGTACATACACCTGAGTAACGATTCAACTTATCAATGATCAACAAGGAATGAAAATAAGTACTAGTTTATCTTTATAGGATAATAATTGTAATATAAATTTATTATTATTTATTTAAATACAGTTATATATAGTTTTCATGTGATGTCATTATAAAAAAGATAACTACATCATGGGTAATCCACATGTACACATTAATGACATTATCATTTTTAAATTGACTGAATGGTAAGAAATCATATGATATATTATATTTAAAGAATGTTTAATATTTCATGAATATATATATATATATATATTAAATCCCTTAATTAAACCATCCATGAGTGGGGGTGATAGAAAATGAATTACATCGATTCACGAGTTGGTAGTTCGCCGTAAACATGAACAATAATTTCATTTTTCATTTTATGGAAGAGGAGATGGTTATAGGGTATTAAATTATTATAAAAAAATATCATTGTATGGGAGATAATTATGTTATAATATCATAATTTTTTAAAAATATTTTAAGGAGGTGGAAGAAGAAGTGAAACAAAAACAATTGGTTTAGAACAATAAATTTTCATCAAACAAACTATTTAGGTTTACACCAAAAGACTTTATTTGATAGTTTTATAATCAAAACAAGGACAATATTACGTGGTAAGGTAATTAAAGTTTGTATTTGGGTAGGTAATAGATAAAAAAGGATTTTAAGTGTGAATAAAAAATTATATTTGGTTTCGTTTTATAAGTAAGGAGAGAGACGATATTGGAATTTACTAAAATAATAAATTATGTAAATTAGTTTTCAAGGAAAACAGATCTAAACTAATAGAGTGTGAATATATTATGAGTATGTGTATAATTATTATCAAAAAATAAAAAATGTGCAATTTTATATTTTTTTACCATTATCAATTTGTATTAACCTGAGTTAATAGTTATTGACTATTACCATGATAACAATATTTTTTCTCTTTAGAGGTCAATGTATTTACTATAAAAGAAAACATAGCCCGTAATTGGATCACATTTGTTATATTTATACACATACAAATATTTCTTTTCCAGATATATGGTTTTTAAGAATTTTAAATCATTTAATAAAATATTACATGTTATAGAATATCCTTAATTTCAATTTTAGAACAATTAATTTACTTGGACTATAGAACATCAAGAAATCATAGGAATTAAAATATCATAAATGTAAAATTTACTAAAATGTTATATTTAACTAAAAATTTATTTTAATATAATAATTATTATAAATTATATTACTTTTATTATTTTAAAAACCATTTGTTTTATTTTCATTATAATTAAATATACTCTAAAACAAAGTTATGTTAGAATAAAAGTTAATTATTTCATCCATAAAAATTAAAATAAAATTAACAAGATAAAAATAAATCATTTATATTTTAAATAAGTATTTACAATCTAATATATGTTTTATTTATCCCTGTCACAAAATATTATCGAAATTAAATAAAAAAAAGTGACATTATTGACTTTTCCTTATATACAATAATATAATGTTTAATATCATGGAAAAATATAAAGAAGTAATATATTAAAATTTTGGATAATTATGAAATAAATATACTCATAAAATAAAATTAAGGCAACCGTTAGGGTTTATTTTTAGTCTTTATTACATTTTTTATCCTTAATTACAACATTATAACTTTACCATGACAAAAAAATTTAACAATGATTACTAGTCATAAGGAATAAAAATATAATGGATCCATGTACTAAATTTCAACATCTTAATTTTAAAAATGGAATTTATTTTTCAATATTATAGTCATAGAAGTTGTATAATTTAATTTTAAATTATCTATAAAAGTGTGATGAAAATAGGGTTTTTTAGGAAAATGTAATTTTTATTGAAAAGATAAAAATACATTAACATTATGACTAGTAATCTTAATTACATGAATTTTAATTCATATATATATAATCTATAACTTTTAATTAAATAATTCGTCATTATAGGTTATTTTAATTAATTAAAGCAGAAAATCATTATGCACTTAAAAATAGTTTTCAAACAAATGGGTTTTAAACTTAAAGATTGATTCGTTAAAAAACCATAAGAAAAAAATGATTAAAATTAGGCTTACTAGAATAATTTAAATAAAATTGATAATATTTAATTTTAATAGCAAATCCAAAAAACAATTTTAATTTTAATTACAAGATTCAATAGAATGAAATGTAATTTTTACAAAAAATAATTTTTTTACTATTCACTGAAAAAAATCATTTCAAAAAAATATAAAATTTTTTCCACAAATAAATTTGATAATATGATTTAAAAAATTATATCAATTTTATAAAATTCATTTACAAAAAGTGGCATAAATTAATTATTTTATCCACACATAAAAATAAATAAATATCTTTTTTGATGATTTTTTTGAGGTATAAAATGTCATTAATAAAAATTTATAAATTAATTATTATTATTTTATCAATAAATTTAGATTATATAAAACATTTAGATATATTTTTAATAACATGATTATTCTTATTCAAATTGAAAATTTTAATGCATATGTTATAATGATCCCATTTAAATAATAATATTTTAATAGTTTATCATGGTTCTTTTAAACTGAGTGTTGTGGGTTATATATGCTATCTAACATAATTTCATCTTTTAAATAATGGAGTGTCACATTTTAACCATATTAAATAAAATAAATCATCATAATTTAAACTTATGCTTTGAAATATGGGGTCTAAAATTTCAAAATTATTTAATAGAAAACCCACATCATAAGAGGGTTAATAAATATTCCTCTTAAGAAGAGGGAAAGTGATATTTTATAGTCACCTATAATAAACAAAAAATATGTTCAAAAATAGAAAAAAATTAATTTTAAGTGAAAATATCAATATGGAGGATAAAAATAATTACCAAAGACTAATATAAAGTGGTAGAGAACATGGTCCGGAGAAAGTTAATGACCAAAATGCCATAAATATATGAAGGGATAATAGATATTTGATTCATTAGAAATGAAAGTAAATGTATAACATTTTTATTTCCTGATCATTTTCCCAAATTTGAGATGTTATTTTACTATCAATATAGAGATCACTATAAAATTTACTTGATATATTTTATTTCATAAGAACACTTTAATCCTTTGGTTGTGCTTTAATCAATTTCCACATCACTTATCACACTATGAAATGAATATCCAAGATCAATTTTTTATAAATGAAGAAAAAAAGTCATCTACAAATAAGTGAGACAAATATATAAAATTATAAAAATCTATTATTACTATATTTGGAAAATAACAAAAGCTATTTTTTTCAAGAGGAAATATATGTCCTAAAATGAATAAAACTTCATATAAAGAAAAAAATACTTTAATCTAAATAATCAAAAAAAAAATAAAGTTTAACATATATAATTCATTAAATAAATTACAAAATATCCAAAATAAAACAAATAACCTCAACATTAAATAATTTTTTAATCTCAAAATTTATCTCATACCATTTATCTTACACTTCCTAAAACCTAATTTCATTATTCCTAAATAATACATTATGTTAAATCTAATGGAAATTTATACCTCAACCCAATAAAAAATTCCCAAAAATATCATTAATACCCTCAAAATAAATAATACTTGATCATATAATAATTTTTTCAAAATCAAATTAATATTTATCTATCAAACAATTTATGTAAAAAAAATTTCATCCCAACCACAATATCACATAATCCAATTATAGGTTTTGTAACCATGTCACCCTTTAGTTGTGGGTTCAAACCTTATATCCTTGAATGAGGTGACATGTTCTCTCTCGACACACAGTTTTTATTTTTTCTCAAACTATATCAATATAATTCGTATAAGGTTCTGACGAATATGATGAACGTCATAAAAATAACATTAATAATCAAATCACTTTTTAACTACTATGGTTTTCTATAAAACATATTTGTTTCCATAAATTCTTAATTTAATATTATTTCCATAATATCATTGATCATATAAAACCGAATATTTATCAATAAATTTATTGTTATATCTATAAAATAAAAAACAATATTCCTTAGATAAATTTTTCACTAAAATATTTACTAAACCCAACGGTTTTATTCCCATAAATGTATCCCAAAAAATACATAATCATGTAAATTATTTATCAGAAAAAAAATCCAAAGGGGTATCTATTCCTTTAGACACGTGATAAAACATAAAATTATTATCCTACTACACTTCAGTTTTATTCCATAACACTATGGAAAATCATAGGCTTCCATAGGTTCTATTATCTGATTCATCATAATGGTTCATAGAGGAAATCTGAATTAACTTAAGCAGATCCCTTTGGAGCATCAAACCCGGTTCAAAAAAAGGTAACACTTACTGTGCACCAAAATGATATCCAAGATACAATAATCCTAATCTTTTTGGGGTTATTACACCTAAAATCATTGATCTTAAAACCCATTCCACTTGTAGTATCTAGATTAGGATTTATTAACCGAGAAAACACATAATCTCTATATTTCCAAATATTTTATGATATTATCCTATAATTAAACCTATCTTGAATATCATTCATATGGTTATGTTCCCTAATCTATTTTTCCTAAATATAGTACTTGAGGATTATAGTAAACTTTATATAAATCCAATTGTAATTACTCTAACTCCAGTAACCCAGAGAAAGTTTTTAAATTATTACATTGGAATATATAGAAGGATTTAATCTTGAAGGACTGATTAGTTATGTAGTCTTGAATATATAGGTACATACATGATTCTAATTTTTAACATTGAAAATAAAACATGAAATATAGTAATAAAAATATCAAGTATCCTAGAACACATTCAAAAAAAATATTCATATTCTATTCGAAATAAATGAAATTGGGGTGATCTAAAATAACCTGTGATGGTTATGTATAGTGAACTATATCATGTGAAAATATATAATAATCAATATGGGAAGGTAAATAACTAAAAATACATGCCATTTAATCAATATTATGAGCACAAAAATTCATCCATGTATAATATCAAATGAAACAATCTCATGGATACTAATAATTGAATTCTCAATGAAGGAAATTATTAATATTGGATGTTATGGAACATACATCATGATATATATACAATAAATTCCTTATAAAAAGATACTTAAATTGATGGGTAGGTATTCACTTACAACCCATTAAATTTGGTGAACTAATTTGCCTCATGAGACCTATTGATACATCCAGGGGCTATCTATAACTGGAAAAAACCTATCACTACATGCACAAATAATTCCTCATATATTTAACAATAAATTAATTTCATAAAAAATGTTACTTATCAACATATATCTTTATTGGGAAAATAATATAGATTTATCAAGATTTTCCCCAGTTAAATAAATAACTTTTATAACAAAACCCTATATGTAAAATTGCTATATAATTTAAGAAATAATCATATCTATGAAATAGAGAATATTAATATTTAGGAAAATAAAATTTCTAATGATCACAATAATGTGAATGTTTTAAAAGAAAGTGAACAATGACTAAATTAATAAGAGACTAGAGATGGCCATTAGTACATCAAATATATTGTTTTTTAAATAAATCATGTCCTTTGAAAAAATTAATAAAATGGATGTTAAATAATAGAAATATATCTCATTAAATCGTTTAATTTCTAAAACCATTTAAAGTGTGTATAAGAATATAAAATCATAAAATAGTTTAAGAGGAAGGGAAATCTGTTGATGCTGAATATGTTAATAATATTCCTTTAGATTTTTTTGTAAAGAAATTTGAAAATGAGTCTTTAAAAAAATTATAATTTTCATTTAAAACAATGTATAATGTCAAAGATAACATAAAATTTACTTAATAAATAATTTTATTAATTAAAATGATGTTTATACAATTATTTTGAAAAATATGGACAAGGAAGAAAAATATATGTGACAAAAAAGAGATATAAGATTGAATCTTCTCTGAAGAATTTATTTTCTTGATTCAAGAAACAAAGAAAGGTAAAGCTAAAAGGAAATATGAAAATTATTTAAATATCACGAGGATAAGAAATTATATGGATTTTATGAGTGTTAGATTGTAATATTCCTTCAATGAAAATTAAATAAATCCAAAAAATGAGATTGTAAACTAAATATTTGCCACTTAAGTAACTGTTAAATTATAACCCCTTGAAATAATAATAATTAATTGATATGTAAACCATAAAGAAAAATTATTTTTTCATGTTAAATATTTAAAAATGTCTATTTATGAACCATATAAAATTAAATAGGAAGATAATATCAAATTTTTCTCAATGGAATGAAAATGGAGATGAAACCTGTTATAATGATCGTATCAATGAAGTGAGAATTAATTAATTATCTGATTATATGTATGAAATATAAATAGAAACAAAAAAATTGGATATAAAACCTGATAATATCATACATAATTTCTCAAATAATCATGAAATACCATATTCAATTAAATAGATGTATAACCTAATCAATAGAAATTGAATAAGGAAACCCCTTACAAATTGTAATAATTCAAGTCAAATACATGTGGACGAAATAGTTAGAAAAAAACATAAAAATACCATTAATTATGAATGATTCATGATATAATATATAAAAGGGTATTATTTATACAATATAATATAAACCAAGTAAATAACATTAAAACATGCCTCAATGAAGAGAAATTAGTTCAAAATCCTATTCATTAGGCCCAATATGTCACGTAGATTATTTATTTTATATAATAATAATTGTATGTTAGTTAATTTCATGATTAAGAACCATTTTAAAATTTATTATTCAATTATTTTATTTATTACAATTTTTTATTTAATTACTTCATTAATTATGTTTATATTATGCATTTTGACAATATTCTAGTCATATGTTAAAAAATGACTTTTTTAGGTTGACTATGGTCAAACAGGTTAATATTACATCACATAAAGAATAATTTTTATGAAATAATTTTTTATTTTTATAAATCAAATATAATATAAAAAGAAACTATGAAATATGATTTTTAAATATTAAATAGGTTACAATCATAGAGATAGTAATTTGTACGTATGCATGGATAACGTTTCCATTTTTCAATGATATTAAAGGAAATAAAGTAAGTATTAATTTATATTTATCAAATTATAATAATAACATTAATATAATATTATTTGTTTAAATACACTTATATATAGTTTTCATGCAATATTGTTACAAAAATAATAATAATATCACTTCATGGAGGTGGTAATCCAAACATTCGAAAGAAATTATCCTTTTTAAATGAATTGAATGGAATGAAATTATATGATATATAATCCTTAAATAATGGTAATTATTTCATTAATAATAAAGATATATAGCAAATCCATAATTAAAACTATCCAATCATAGACATGATGGAAACAAATTACATTGGTTCACAAGGTGGTAGTCTACCGTAGGAAAAAATGACATTTTCTTTTCTGATTTGATGGAAGAGGAGATAGATATATGTTATGAAATTAACATCAAAACATCTTATTTTATGTTAAGAAATGATTTTATTATGTAATATAATTTGAATAATATTTTAAGGAGGACGTATAATAAATGAAACAAAAAAGTTTGGTTAAGAATAATATGTCTAATTTGGACAATCTCTTTAGGTAAAACCCAAATCCTTACTCGGATGGTTTTATAATAGAAAATGGATTATAAGAAATTTTAAGTGAAGTAAGTAAGGTATTTTGGTAGGTATTGGACATTAAAATTCATTTGAGCTGTGAAGAAAATAACAGATGTGGGGCCCTTTTATAAGTGTGTAGAGGATCACTTTCATAATTTCATAAAATATTAAATAAATATAAGTTAATTTTAATTGAAAATTTATAAAAATCATATAATTAGAATATGTTATTAATATAAGTCAAAATAATATCATTAGAAAAAACTTGGAAAAGTTTATATTATTTTTTATCCCTATCTCGTTGTCTTTACTCACGTTAATACTTTTTGACAATTACAGTGATGATGACGTTTTTACTCTTTATGGGCCAATATTTTTACAATAAATGGAAAATTAGACTATAATTAGACCATATTTTATATTTTTAAACTCATATAAATTAATTTTATGAATATATCATTTTTAATAATTATAAACAATTTAATAAAATTTTATTTTTTCTAAAATATCAATATGATCAATTTTAGACATATTTATTCACTTTAACTTTACAAACATCAAGACACCATATATATTAAAAAATAAACAATTATAAATTCCCAAACTTGTAATATTTTTCAAAAAAATATCATGTAATACTATAATTCATTCAAATTATAAAATAGTTAATATTCTCAAAATCATTTATTTTATTTTATTTTTAATTAAATAAATACTTCATCGATGGTGCATAATAATTTATGGTAGTTTTCTAATACATAATGATTAAAAGAAATTTTCCATGATAAAAATAATTCAATTAAAATTAGAATAAATGTTTATAGTCTAAAATAGGTTTTTTTCTCTAACAAAAATTATTATAGATGTTAAGAGAAAGAATGTACCATTTTTATCTTTTCTTTATATAAAATAATATAAATGTCAAAATATAAGAAAAATGAAAAAGGTCATATTTTATAATTTAGAATGAATATGGATGAAATATACTTATCCAATCAAATTATGGAAATTATTTGGTTTAATTTCTATTCTTAATTTATTAGTTTTTACCTTTAACTAACGCATTTTACCCTTACTCTGGAAACAAAAATTTACTATGATTACTATTTATATTGAATAAAGACAATGGGGAAATATTCAATAAATCATGAGCTCCAGATTCCAAATATGGAATAAATTTTTCAATATTCCATTTCTATAAGTGGAATAGTTTAATTTAATATTAAATTTACAAAACATGACTAAAATCCGTTTTTAAGAAAATAAAATTTTCAAGGGAAAAATGATTTTACATTAACTCTATAACTAGTAATATACATTAAATGTATTAAAATCCATAAATATAGGTATATAATATATAGATTTCATTTAAATAATTCCTAACTAGGGGTTGTTTTAATAAATCCTAATGGAAAAAACATTATTAACGTAAAATTGGTTTTTTTACAAAAAAATGTGTTTTAAGGATAAAAATATATTTAAAAGAAAACCTTGAAAATGAAAATTCAAATTAAATTAAATGGATTATTACATATCTAGTGTATCATATTCCACTCTAATACTAAATATAATATATAATCAGACTTTACATTAGATGATTTAATGAAAATAATTTATAGATTTATAGAAATTTATAATTTTTATGTTTTGATAGGTCACTAGATGAGCTAATAAGTGTTTAATTGTTTAAAACTAAGATCAAATAAATGTGATATTTAAAATTATAAAATTTGAGTTTGTGGTAAAAGAATTTGGTTTCTTACCATTTACATTTTTTCAATTTACATGTTAGGATCACCTATGAATTAATGTCTTGAGATGTTTGTGGGAGACATTAAATACTATTTTATAAATAAAATTTTATTAGTATAGTGTAAAATCTTTCAATTTGGTATAACAATATGGTTTTTATGATATAAAAATGTACTAATTTTCTAAAACTATAAGACTAAAAAGACTTAGTTATATAAGAAATGTAATATTTTAAAAAAAATAGGTAATTATGGGATTATTATATTCAATTCTTCAATGTTGGTATCAGAATGGAGGTTATATAATGTTATAAGTTAATATTTAATTAGAGGAGGGAAATTTAAGATTTTTAATTACTATCACAGGTTGATAATTTTAAGGGTGATCATTGATTCAAAGGAATATTTTCTATTTTGATGTCATATGTTATTAATATTTAATTTTATTATTTAATTTTTTGATTAATTTAATGAGTTTTATGAAGAATACATTATTATGGTATAGATAACTATTAGGGATTCATGTACTCATCATAGTGGTTTTTTCTGTTAAGGTCTATCTACACGTACTAAATGAAAATATTGAACATAATGAGTGGTGAGGCACTCTCTTGTAAAAAGATAAACCTGAAAAATAAAAATTCATTATATTTTTTATAAGGGATCATGTTATCTATAAAGGCGAGGAGATCAAATTTATTGGAATAAATATTGATCCTTAGTTCCTTTTATGACAAAACCTTAATGAATAATCATCCTATCATATTTTTATATAAGGATATTGGGAGGACTCTATTTTATGTGACCTTCGAG
Source organism: Viscum album (assembly GCA_963277665.1). Taxonomy (NCBI): domain Eukaryota; kingdom Viridiplantae; phylum Streptophyta; class Magnoliopsida; order Santalales; family Viscaceae; genus Viscum; species Viscum album. The sequence continues at coordinate 1,342,583,120 of OY728148.1, read as the reverse complement.
AGTTCATCGACCTTGATATATTGAAGTTCACAAGTGTTTATTTACTCCAATCCTATTTCCATGGAATGGGAAACAATAACCTGGAGGAGAAGGTGTGGGAAATACTTTTGTTTATTGGTTTTCTATACATTTGGAACGCAATAAAAAAGTCTTTGATTGAAAGAACCTGCAACTCCCAACTGTATAACACAGTATGGTATAGAATTTTGTTAGTAGACCTATAATTTCTTTGGAAATGTTGATAGAAATACCCCTCCACTGATATAATTGGGGACTTAAGGAGATCATTATCTTTTATTTAGTTATTACCTACTAAATATTGATTAGTTCGACATAATTCCCCTACTAGTGGGCATAAACTGAACATTGGGGGATCTGAAAATACCATTCTGATGGGGGGGTGGGGTGTTATTCATGACCCTAAAGGTTATATTTTTATTTCCTTTAATTGATTCTATGGATGTTGTATTTCCATTCTTGTAGAGTATTCTTCCATTATTAATGGGCCTGAGGTATGGCACTATAATTGCATTTTATTAGTATCATTTGTAGTTGAATCTTCTATTTTTCAAAACTCTATCCAAATAATAATTCACATCCATCTTTCTACTACTTACCATATATAGAGATCCAAGAGTGTCATCGATGGTTAAGTGAATTTTGTAAACACCTGTCATGAAGAAACAATGTTTTGTCCTTTCTAGTTGCATTAGGAACTCAAGATAATCCTCCAATTTCCTTTACTATCATGTACTCCCCATACTGATGGTGTTAATTTTTTAATAGAAAATGATATTTGGTTAAATTAAATTAAACCCCCTATGATCCCATTGGAATGTTTAGTTATTTAACACAACATTATTACCATTGGATATATTGATAATTATTATGGTTAATATGTTATTTTATGTTGAAAATTTTATGGTTAATTATGGAAAATGGTAAATTGATTTGACGGATATAAGTTGAGCCTTATATATATCATTTTTTTTATTCAAAGTGATTTGTGACAATGTAATTGGAATCAACTATCTTAGATCTAACAACATCGGGTGTTGATCTAATAAACTGAGAGATATAGAGAAATTCATCTGGGAAAAAGAACCACGAATAACTTAGAACTATCACTTACCACAATAATCTAGCTTTAAAAAAACCAAGGGTGGCCTTTGGATCACCTACAGATCAATGCGATAACATTCCTTATCTTTTGTAAATTAGAGGAGATAACTATAGATTTAGTTACAGGTTTCCCAAGAACTATCCTGAAACACAATTCCATATGGGTTATAGTGGCTTGAATCACAATGTCGGATCATTTCATACATATTTTTTAATCTCATATGGCATATTAATTTTAAAAAATATATATCCTAGAAGTAGTAAAGAGTCATGGAGTACCAGTTTTTTTACGTTTTAGATAGAGATATGAGGTTCAAATATCATTTTTGGAGATCCAAATAAAAATCCATTGTGACTCAACTGAAAATGGGTATAGTGTATCATCCTACAGTGTATGACCAATCCATAAAGATGATACGAACTTTGGAAGACATGTTATGAGATTTTGTAATGGATTTTAGTGGCACATGAGAAGATCACAAAACATTGGTGGAGTTCTAGTATATCAGCAGTTAGCAAGCCTCAATAAATATAGCCCTATTTAAAGACTTTTATGGGAATATCTTTTTTCTCCACTTTGTTTGGTGGAAATAGGTGATAATTCACTACTTTGGTTGACACATTTTCAAGAGAAAACATCAAATAATTAGTTAATCAGGAAACAAATGGAGACAACTTAGAGTCGTCAGAAATATTATTCGGATAGTCGTCGATGGTTGTTGTCCTTCACAGTGAGTGATCATGTGTTCTTGAGGATTTATACAAGGTATGGATATTGTAATTTTGGGAAGCAGGAATTATTATATCCTCAATATATAGGACTTTTTAGATACTCTAATGGGTTGGTGAGGGGACTTATCAGTTGGAATTTCCACTACGGTTTAGTGTGGTGCATAATGTGTTTCCTGTATCTCATTTGAAAATGCATCATCTAGATCCTAACCATGTGATTATATGGGATCATGTTGAACTAGATCCAGATACTTTATTAGAGAATATCTTGTTGTAGATTATAGATAGGTAAGAGAATGCCTTTTATGTAATAAACATTGGTCTTCTGCGGTTTTGGGGAACATGATCAGATCCAAGAAGACACATGGGAACACCAAAAGTAAATGAAATAGAAATGTTTGAACATATTTAATGGAATTGATGGATTTAAACTTTTTCGAGATCTAAAATCTATTGGTGGGAAAATATTTTTACCCCCATTTTCATGTAAGTTACCATTTATTTATTCATTTTAAGTATATACAATATTTACATAGAGTTTGGGAGAGTTTGGTGAACTTTTGTTGTGTTTTTTTGGGATTTTCTATAGGTTCACTATAGCGAACTTATTTTTATTACATTAACGTTTTCATCATTTTATTCATAAAAACATATAAACAGTATACATCACTAATCAAATTGTTTAGTGTCTTTGGAAAACTAGTACCATACATAACATTGAAAGCATAAAACATAAACATTCATTTAAACCATTCTTCTCTATCTTCTTATTGTCCCTTGAAAACTACTCAGTACACATATCCACCTGAAGATATAACTAAAAATGGGTGATCTAAAATCCTAGTAATAGGATATATATGAACAATGTAACAATAGGTGAGCACAACCATAACATAGAAAAATTATCATGAAAATGAGAAGAAGCATTAATAAAATACTTGAAATGTGGCAATGCTTAAAAATAAAAAAATCATGTCTTAGTGGTCAACTACAAAACATAGTTATGAAGAAATTTATGATCATGTTCACACATCAATTCAATTTTAATCATGAGATTATTCAGTTTACCCAATTCATTGGATCACTATATAATCTCAGGCGCACCTGTCACATTCAAACATTCATATTGTGCTATATAATTCCAGGCACACCCGATCTATCATACAATTTTCATTATTATCAATCCACATAGAACATATATCAATAATGAATATAAAAACCATATAAAGGAATGAGTTTCAACTCATAATAACACATTAATAAATTTTGGGTTCCCAAAAGAAAGAGGGAATAACATACTTGTTACTAGAACCATCAACCTTGACTAAAAAGTAAAAGGTCTCTTCTTGGAAGAAGTGTTCTATTGGAAAACATTTTGTTTGACATAAAATCTAGTGGAAAACATTTATATCTCATAAAATTTAATAAAATGATGAAATAATGATTTTTAATAAGTAACCATATTATAAAATAAGTGAAAGATGGAGAACTCGAAGAAAGAAAGGTGTGTTTGAGAATTTCCTCCTTCCTTGTATCTGAATAATTTCTTCACTTTAATGTTCTATATAACCACATAAGATTCATTAATTAAAAATTATAGAAAATTTTATACATGAATATGGTTCATTATTGTTTCATTATTTTCTTTTATGGTCACTTTTATGAGTTATAGATTTTAAATTCATTGATCGAGAGTGTTCTTTTTCATAGTTTTCAAGAACAATTCACTTGTACATGTGAATAGAAGTTCATGGAGAACATGGATAAACATCCAGAACTGATATTACATGATATTAAAAATCTAACAGTAGTTTAAATGATCTTATAAAGAATTATTTTATATATCATGTGGATCAATCGTTAGATAAAATTTAATGATGATCATTTTAGGTTAACTTGGGCGGTTTTTGGACCATAAAAAACTTGTTTTGTTTAATAATATAGTAATATGTACATAATCTAGATCCAAAACATTAAATAGGATAATATACATATAAAAAAATTCAACCATAAGAATAGTTTCATGACCATATCATAAGGTTTTAAAGGAAAATGAAAACATGTCATTCTGGAAGGTGATAAATTAACACCTCACGAACAACATTTTCCTTTCTAAAATAAAAAGATGAGAAGAAGGGAGTTTGATGATATATTATCCCATTAGTATCATAAAATTCAATTATATATAAGATAATGGAGTTACCATACCATGTGGATGAAGATATGTGGGGAGGGATTAAGAAAAGAACATGAAAATTGAAATGAAATTAGAAGAAAAGAGAGAGGGGGGAATTACTTCTTGAATCGACCTTAAGGCACATTGGGATTGTATTTTGATGAGACCAGAAGACCTTAGGCGTGGGGGAGGGGCTAAATAAGATTTTTGGTTAGAGTTTAGGCAATTATTTAATCTTTAGTGGTGTATGTAAATGTGGGTGTGAAGGGTTGTATTTATAATGGTGGGGATGGGTGTTTTCCAAATATTTTAATCATTAGTTTATTAATATCTCTCAAGAAAAGAAATAGTGCATATTCCAAGACTAAATAAAATAAGGTGTTAATGTGAGTTAGAACTGAATGGGATTACATGAGCATAATATCACCCATGACTCTATAACTCATGAATTTAACTTATTTTGTTAAATATCATATTTCTGTATTAATCTAAAATTCCAGAATTATAAAAAAATCACAAAAATTTACCCAAACCATTTTTTAATGTATAGAATAAAAAATTGAACTCCATTTCAAAAAATATTATTTTTTAAATATGTTAAATTAAATTTTAAATAAAATAACAGTTTATTCGAAAAATACCAATTTAAAATCATTTATTTCCTTACTCCAAGATATAGGTATGTCATACATTAACCTAAATCGTATATATATAATATCATATGTGAGGTTACTATTAATATGTGTAGCTTACTAATCTTAAAAAAATAGGTTTTTTCTTTCAGACCCAAAAAATCATCCAGGGCGCAACCGTGTATGTTAGATTTTTAAAATTCAAAGCACAGAAGTGGAAATATTATGTTTAATAGTCACATAGTATTTTGTAACCTTATATTTCAATGTGTTTACTGAAGTGATTATACTTTAAGGAATTATTATAAGAAGTTATTTCCCTTGATAAAACTTTGGGTCATTACATTATCCCCCCATATGGACTTTCTCCATCTAAATTTCATTTTACACAAACAGGTGAGGGTACTTCTCCTTCAACGCCTCCTCTGTTTCCCCAGTTTATTCTTCAATCCTATGGTTCCTCCAAAACACTCTGACAAGGTTGTTAGTCTTGTTTCATAGAACCTAATCCCTCTATTCCAAAATCTTTATAGGCTAATCCTTATATAAGAGATCATCTTTCAATTCTACCACCTCTGAGATTAGTACATGTGAGGATCTGGTATTTATTTCCTCAAGGGTGATAAATGAAACATGTCATGAACTGGAACCATATTTTGTGCAAGTGCATGTTGATAGGACACAACTCTTATATGGTCAAGGATATCAAAGGGTCCAATGTTCCTTGGGATTAACTTTCATTTCCTTCAAAAATCCACGACTCTCTTATGTGGTGATATTCGTAGGAATACATTATCTCCAACATCGAACTCCAAGTCCCTTAGATGGTTTTAAACATAGATCCTTTGACTACTCTAAGAATCTTTGATATGTTTTAGATGAATTAAATCTTCTCTATCATCTCTTGTATAAGATCTGGTCCATGAATCTTTCCTTTTAAAACTTTATCTCAATAGGTTGGAGTTCTACAAAGCTTTTCATACAAAGCTTTATATGGAGCCATTAGAATACTCGAGTGGAAGCTATTTTTGTATGAGAACTCAACCAATGTGAGATGCTGATCCCATCCACCCTTGAATTCTAAAAATTAAGTCCTTATCATGTCTTCTAGAATCTAACTAGTCCATTCAGATTGGCCATTAGTTTTCGGGTGATAGGGTGTGATGAAATTTATTTTAGTACTCAAATCACTTTGAAGACATCTCCAAAATTTAGATGTGAACCTTGGATCATGGTCAAAGTCCATCAATATTAGAACACCAGGGAGTCTCACCACTTCCTTTAAATATATCATTTCAAGTTGTTAAAGTGAGATATATTCCCGAATAGATATAAAATGGGCAGTATTGGTGAGTTAGTCAACCACAACCCATATCACATTATTTCCCTTGGATGTCTTCAAGATAACCATGACAAAGTCCATAGTGACATTCTCCAATTTCCACATCAGTATAGGAAATGGTTTCATCATGCACTTGGACTTTCATCACTCTTCTATGACTTGATAACATACCAAGCACCTTGGAATATATTCTTCAATCCCCTTCTTCATGTTACTGTAGTAGAAGTGTTCTTAGAGATCTCAATATATCTTAGTGCTATAAGGATGGATAGAGAATGAAGATCAATGTGTATTATCTAATAGCTTCTTCTTTATCCCAGGTGATGAAGGCATATAAAGACATGTTCCACAATGAATAATCGCATCATCGTTGATATGGAACTCATAAAAATTCCCTTCCTTTACCGCATTCACCTTCTTTTGTAACTCCAGATCATCCATTTGTTCCTCCTTAATCATCTCTTGTATTAATGGTTGCACAATCATTTGAGAATGGTAGGATGTATTCTCTACCCTTATTATTTCCAAATATACCCTTTTCATATCTAATAAGATAGGATCTTTCTCAATCAGCAACATGGATAGAGTAGTAGGTTTTTTTCTGCTAAGAGAATATTCTACCTTGTTTGCCTTGCTGGGATGATAATGAATAGTGAAATCGTTGTCATTGATTATCTTTAACTATCTCTTTTGATTCATGTTGAGATCGTCTTGTGTGAATATATTCTGTAGGTTTTTGTGGTAAGTGTATATGTTACACTTGTCACTATAAATGTAGTGCCTCTAGATTATCAAGGGAAAAAATATAGCTACTAGCTTTATATCATATGTCAGGTAGTTCTGCTCATGTATCATCAACTTCCATAAGCTGTACACTATTGCATTATCATTGTGCATGACTAAACAACCAAATCCTTTCTTTGAAGCATAATTTTATATCACAAAACTTTATCCACTTTTTAGTAATGTGAGTATATGTGCAGTGATCCACTTTCCCTTTACCTCCTTGAAACTTCCCTCACATTCTTCCACCCAGACATACTTTACCCTTTTCCTTGTTAAATTAGTTAGCAGGCATGAAAATAATGAAAAATTTCTCAAAAAACGTAGGTATTACCATGGTAATACAAGAAAAATACATATTTATTTTACACTAGATGGTCTGGGCCATTCCTCAATTGACTTTGTTTTTGAAGGGTCCACCAAAATTCTCTCACTTGTGATCATTTGTCCCAAGAACGTGACTTGCTTCATCCAAAAGGCTCACTTGCTGAACATGGCATACAACATCTCCTTTCCCAATATCACCAACACAAGTCTTATATTTTCATAATGTTCCCCCTTAATTTTGGATTATATGATAATATCATCAATAAACACTGCCAGAAATTTCTTGAGGTAATGTAAAACATTCTATTCATCAAATCCATGAAGATTGCAGGAGAATTATTAAGTCGTAAGGGTATCACAAGAAAAAAAGAGTGCACATACCGTGTACGGTAGTCAATATTCTGAATACAATCCATCTTCGCCTTTATCAGATCATATCTAGAATGAAGATACACATTTGAGAAGTGTTAAATGCCTCTTAATTGATCAAACAATTAATCTTTCCATGGAAGATGATACTTTTTCATTATGGTGATCTTGTTGAGTTCCCGATATTCAATACACATCCACACTGTTCCATCTTTATTCTTTGCACAGAGCACTGGTGCACCCTAAGGTGATGCACTAGGGCGTATGAACCCTTTTTCCAAATGCACTCGCATATTCTTCTTTAACTCCTCCAATTCGATAGGCACCATTCTATATGGACACTTTGAGATAGGAGTAGCTCCAGGTATGAGTTATATTAAAAAATATACCTCATAATCTGGGGGAATTTTTGGTAACTCATCAGGAAATTAATCATTGTATTCTCTCACTATGGTAATTTCCACTAGGTCAACACTATTATTTGACTCAACCATTTATGCAAGGCATGCCTTTTCATAGGGAATCAACACCCACATTGATGAAGGATTTTACAAAGGATATTCATGATCTTCCTTGATATTGTAGAGGAACATGGGATGGTTAAGAATATGAAAATATGTTTCTTTATCTCAATAGTTTATATGTGCTCTATATAGAGAGAGCCAATTCATTATCATTATTGTGTAGAATTCGACCAATGGAAGTATTATGAAATTCACTAGAAGAATATTCCTATATACGCCAATAGGATAAGAGTCAACCACTTGGGTTGTAATGATTTCACAACTTTTCATTTTTATAGATATCTATACTTCAAGGATTCAGGGCTTCAATTCTATAGTTCTAGAAAACTTTTAAGATATAACAGAGTTTGTAGAACAAGAATCAAATAAGAATTTCTCAATTCATGAGTGAATAGGAATTGTACCTTGTATGACTTCATTTTCATGAATCACTTCTATAGTAGTGATGACATAATACTTCTCTTGTTCCTTTGGATTTAGTGGCTACTAACATTGATTACCCTTGAGGACACTAGGTTTAGTGCACTAGATTGCATAGTGACCTTTCTCCCTATAGTTTTGTCATCGAACCATGGGTGGTTATCTCCAATCATCCACCATATTCTCCTACCTTCTCATGTCTATTCATCATTCATGAGAATGGTGGCCTTATTTACCACACATAAATAATTTAATCATCCATTTGAGGCAGTTCCCATGATGCATCTTCCCACACTTTTGGCATGTGGGTCGTTGAGTTTTCTTCCCACCATTATCATTAGATCCTATGGCTTCAAACTCCATCTCTCATTTCTTATCACCATGTACATGGGAACATTCTCTGAGTTTTATCCCCACTTTGAGGGAACACCAAACAACTTCTTCATTTCTCCCAAAGTCCATAACTGCACAAACCTTTTAAAGGTGTGGTTTTAGACCAATAGAGAATCTATCAATTTTGATATCATTTTTTATAATAAAAACTGAAGCCTACCTTGCAAGCCTTTTGAAATTCAGTTTGTCAGTCGTGACAGATTCTCTTTATTTTTTCATGAGCTCTATGAATTATCTCTCATTATTCATATGAAGAATTACTGGGAAATTCATGTTATGAAACATTATCTTAAAGTCTTCCCAGATCATCACTCTAGTTTCATCAGCAGACTTGGTTTTATTAACCAAATCCCACAATTGGTCAGCCTCCCCATTAAGAAGATAAATGGCCAGTCACCTTCTCCATCATAGAATAGTGATGTACATAAAATATATTCTCCATGGAGTTGACCCACTATTACAGAACTAGTGGCTCATAAGACCTGCTAAATGTCAGTGGTCGTTACTGCATAAAACACTCGATCACCAGTTGATCCTTGTTATGTGAAAGAGGATGTTCCCCATTATTCTGTTTATTGTTTATAACCTAAGATAGTTGGGTAAGCAACGCCATGATTTTTTTAAATCCACCTATCAAAGCATTGGGGATATCATTTGGGAAATCCCTGTATTGACCCTCGCATGGGTTGTTAGCCTTTTTTTTCCTGGTTTCAACCATTTTCTAAATTAGAAAAGGTTATAACCAAAAATGATTCAACTAGTCATAAATAAACAACATATTAATTTTTTAAATTTACACGAATAGAATATCAGATGGGATCCCTATATTTATAAAATATTCTTTTGTGCATATTTGTACTTAGTCTTATACAAGCGGTTTTCTCTAGGGTTCACTAATCTGAATTCCCAAATTAACTAAACCTTGCCTCTAATACCAACTATAGAGACCCAACTTTTCTTATATTAAATTTAAATCAATTTATTGATAAACAACATACAAAAATAACACATATAGGAGCAAAATGTTTAATGTCTTGGGGAAACTAGGACCATACATAACATTTACAACATAAAATATAAATATTTATTTAATTCATTATCCCTCATCTTCTTATAGTCCCATAAAAACTCTTTAGTACACATAAGCACCTAAGTATATACATCAAAAAGTGGTGATCTAAAATCCCAGTGAGAGGATAAATATGAAAAATATAGTAATGGGTGATCACAATCCTAACATAGAAAAAGGATCATGAACATGAGATAAGGCATTAATAAAATACTTGAATTGAGGAATTGCATAAAAATGAAATATCATGTCTTAGGGGGAAAATACCGCATATAGTTGTGACCAAATATAGAATCATGTTCTCACATCATTTAAATTTAACTCATGATATTTATCACCTTAAACAATGCATTAGAGCACTCTATAATTCTAGGTGCACCCATCAGATTCAAATATTTATATTGCGCTATATAATTTCAGGTGCACCCATCACAAAATAATAGTTTTATTATAATTCATGCCACAAAGAACATATATCAATAAAAAACATAAAAAACATGGAAAATAATGAGTTTAAATTCATTAAAAAAATTCATAAACTTTGGGATCCCAAAATAAATAGGGAATAACATACTATATATAAGAACCATCACCCTTGAGTGAGATGTAAAAGGTGTGTTCTTGAAAGAAGAGTTATTTTTGAAAACATATAGTTTGATATAAACTACATTGTAAAAATTTATATACTTGAAAAGGTAGGAAAATTATTAAAAAATCTTTTTTAATGATTGATCATATCCAAAATGGAGTGAAAGAGGGAGAACGTGATGCAAGAAAGTTGGTTTTGAGAATTTCCCTTTACCTTGTATCTGAATGCTTTATTTAATTTAATGTCCCATATGAACACAGTATATTAATTAATTAACAATTTCAAAACCTATTATAAATGAATACTGTTCATTTTGGTTTAATTATATTCTTTTATATTCCTTTGGATGAGTTATAGAGTTTAAATCCATTGTTCGGAATTGTTCTTTTTCTTAGTTTTCATGAACAATTCCCTTACACTAATGAATAAAAGTTCATGTAGAACATGGATAAATATCCAGATCTGATATTACCTATTATTAATGATTTTCCAAGATTCTAAATGATCTTATAATGAATTATGTTATATACCATGTCAATGAATCATTTGTTATAATTTAATGATGATCATTTTAGGTTAAAATAGGCGGTTTATGGACCACAACAAACTTGTTTTGTTTAATAATTTAGTAATATGTACATAATATAGTTCCAAAACATTAAATATGATATAATACATAAAACATAATCTGGTTCAACCATAGAAATGGTTTCATTACTACATCTTAAGGTGGTAAAGGAATATGAAAACATGTCATTCTTGAAGGTGATAAATTAACACCTCACAAACAATGTTTTCCTTTCTAAAATAAAAATAAGTAGAGAAGAGGTTTGGATAATAAATTATCCCATTAGTATCATTAAATTTAGCATATTTTTTATACTGTAGTTACCATAACATGTTTATGAGGATATGTGGAGAAAAATTTGGAAAAGAACTTTAAATTGAAAGGAAATTAAAGGAAAAGAGTGAGGGGAATTACCTCTTGAATCATCTTTAAGGAATTATAGATTGGTATTTTGATGAGACTAGATGCTCTTGGACTTTGGGAAGGGGCTAGGGAATATTTTTGCGTAAATATTAGGCAAGGATAAAATCTTGAGAGGTGTAATGAAATGAGACTGTGAAGGGTGGTATTTATAGTTGAGTGGAGGGGTGTTTTCAAAATATTTTAATCATTTGTTTATTAATTTTCCCCAAGACAAGAAATAGTTAGTGTTCCATGTATAATTAGTAAGGGTTTATTGTGAGTTAGAAAAAATTGGGCTGACATCAGCATAACATCACCCCTGACTCTATAATTCAGGAATTTAACTTATTTTGTAAATTATAGTATTTCACTCTTCATAAAAAATTCAAGTATTTAAAAAACTCCCAAAAATTACACCTAACCATTTTTCAATGTTTATAAACCAAAATTGTACTCTAATTTTTATAAATATTTTTCTAAATATTTTTAATTAAATTTTTAAATAAAATAATAGTTTTTTTGAAGAAAACAAATTTAAAATCATTTATTTTCTTACTCCATGATATAGGTATATCATACTTTCACTTAATATTATATATATACTATCATATGTAAGGATAATATTCATACAGGTAGGTTAATAGTCACTAAAAAACTATTTTTGTTCTATCATACCCCAAAAATCATCCAAGACATAACTGTGTTTGTCAAATTTTCAAAATTCAAAACATAGAAGTGGAAAAATTATATTTAATGGTCATACAATATTTAGTATCATTATATGTCCTTATGTTTCCTAATGTGATTATACCTTATGGCTTGATTATAATAAGGGATTTACATTGATAAAACATTGGGTTGTAACATTCTTCCCCCCTTATAAAATGTCACCCTCAAAATTTCGTTTTATTCAAATAGGTGACAGTACTTCTCCTTCATCGCCTCCTATGGTTCCCAAATTACTACATCAAAATTATGGTTTCTCCACAAAAATATGAAAAGGTGAGTTTTCTTGTTGCATATAATATTATCTTCTTAGTTCAAAACCATTACTAGAAGCTCCTTATAGAAGTGATCATCTTCTAGTTGTACAACCCTTGAGTTCAGTACATGTGAGGGATCTGATACGTACTTCCTCAAGAGTGATATAAAAAGCCCACCATGAACATGAGCCATATTTGGTGGAAGTGAAAACTCATAGGCCATAGATCCTATTCAGTTAATGATATCAAAGGGGATAATGTACCATGGTATTAACTTCCATTTCTTTCCAAAATGCATGTCTCTATTCCATGGTGATTTTCAAATGAAGACTTTATCTCCAACATCGAACTCCAAGTCCCTTCGATGGTCGTCAACATAGATCTTTTCCCAACATTGTGAAGCTTTGATATTTTTTTGGATGACTTAAACCTTCTCAATAATCACTTGTATAAGATCAGGTCCAAGATGCTTTCTTTTTCCAACTTCATCCCAAATGGTCGGACTTCTATATTTATTTCCATATAGAGCTTCATATAGAGACATCTGAAGACTCGGGTGGAAGTTATTGTTTTATGAGAACTAAACCAGTGGGAGAGGTTGATCCTATACACCTATGAATTCTAAATACTAGGCTCTTAGCATGTCTTATAGCATATGAATAGTCCTTTAATATTGTCCATTAGTTTGGGGGTGATAGGCTGTGAGGAAATAGAATTTAGTACTCTAAGCATTTTGAAAACTTCTCCAAAATATTGATGCGATCCTTGGATCACAATTAGAGACAATCGATAGTGGAACACCATGCAGTCTCAACACTTCCATCACAAATATCTTTTTAAGTGTTTCAAGTGAGAGTTATTATCGAATAGTGATAAAATGGGCAGTCTATGTGAGTCAGTCAACCACAACCCACATCGCATTATTTCAACTGGACATCTTTGAGAGACCCGTGACGAAGTCCATAGTGACATTATCCCATTTCCACCTGGGTATAGGAAATGGTTTCATAATCCCGTTAGACCTTTTTTCTCAGCTTTTACTTACTGGCATACCAATAACCTTGAGATATATTCCAAAATCTCCTTCTTCATGTTATCCCACTATAAATGTTCTTGGAGATCTCAGTACATAATGGTTCAACCATGACAGATAGAGAATTTTGAGCTATGTGAATTTTCCAATAGCTCTTTATTCATCTCAGGTGATGAAGGCACACAAATCCACATTCCAAAATTAATCACAACATCATTGTTGAAATGGAACTTATGTAGATTCCCTTTATTTATAGTATTCACCTTATTTTGTAACTCCTGATCATCCCTTTGTGCCTCCTTAATCATCTCATGGATTGATTCATGAAAAATAATTTCTACAAGGCAGGATTCATCCCCTTCCCTTAGGATTTTTAAATCCATCCTTTGCATATCCAAGAAGATATAATCTTTATCAATCAATAACTTGTATAGAGTAGAAAGTTCTTTTCTGCAAAGAGCATCAGCTACCCTGTGTTCCTTACCATGATGATATTGAATAGAGAAATTTTTGTCCTTGATTAGCTCGAACCATATCCTTTGATGCATGTTGAGATACATTTTTTTTGAATATTTACTTTAGGATCTTGTGGTTGGATTATGTGTCACACTTATTACCATAAATGTATAGATTCTATATTTTCATTGAAAAAATCATGGCTATTAGCTCTAGATCACGTGTTAGGTAATTATGAACATAGATCATCAAATTCCATAAGGCATTGGCTGTCAAATTATCATTTTTCATGAGTACACAATCGAAGAATTTATTTGAATCATAACTATATATCACAAAACTTTCTCCACATTTCATTAATGTAAGTATAGGTGTAGTGAAAAAACTTCTCTTTTTCTCCTTCAAGCTTCCCTCACATTATTATTTCCAGACATAATTTACCCCTTTCCTTATTAACATAGTTAGCAGGCTTGACATTCATGAGAATTTTCTCACTAAACATCGGTAGTACCCAGCTAATCCACGAAAATTAAGAATTTCTAAGATAGTAGAGGGTCTGGGTCATTCCTCAATCACCTTTTTTAAGGGTCTACAAAAATTTCCTCACTTTTGATCACATGTCCCTAGAATGTGACTTGCTTCATCAAAAATTCACAGTTGCTAAAATTGGATTACAACATATCATTTCTCAATTTCTCCCACAAAAGACTTATATTTTCTTCAAGTTCCTTCTTACTAATTGATTAGATGATAATATCATTGATAAAGAATACCAAAAATTTGTCAATGTAATTTCAAAATAATATATTCTTCAAATCTGTGAAGATTTATAGGGTATTAGTATGTCCAAAGGGCATCACCAAAAACTCATACTGGACATACCATGTTTGGAAGGAAGCCTTTTAAATATCATCCTTATTGAAAATTAGCTAATGATATCTAAAACAAAGATCCACCTTTGAGATGTATTGATCTCATCTTAACCGATCAAACAAGTCATCTATCTTTGGAAGGGGATACTTGTTCTTTATGGTGATCTTATTGAGTTCCCGATAATCGATAAAAAACTGCATTGTTTCATCCCTCTTCTTCTAAATGATAACTGACACACCCCAAGGTGTTACACTGGGATGTATGAACCCTTTGTCCAAATTCTCTTTCAGCTACTTCTTTATCTCCTCCAATTCAATAGGATCCATTCTATAGGGACACATTGATATTGGAGTAGCTATTGGTATGAGTTCTATTGAAAACTCTACCTCATGATCTGGGGTAGTCCTAGGAAACTCTTTGGGAAATACATCACTGTATTACAACACTTTGGGAATTTCCACTAGGCTGACACTTTTCTTTGACTCAACTATTTGAGCGAGGTATTTGTATTCACAGGGATTCAACAACCACACCGATGAAGGATTTTCCAAAGAAGATTCATGATCTTCCTTTCATTTTTATAGGATCATGGGATGGTTTCAAATATAGAAAGATATTTATTTTTCATGATAGTTTAAATGTGCTCTATATAGAGAGTTCCAATCCATTCCCATTATATCTCTGAATTCCACCAAGGGTCGTATTATGAGATTTGCTGGAAGAATATTTACACATACACCCACAAGAGATGAGGAAAACACTTGGGTTGAAATTATTGAACCACATGGTATTTCTATAGATATATCTACTTAAAGGATTTGGGTGTTCAATTCAATAGTTCTAGAAAACATGCAAGATATAACGTAGTGTGTAGAACTAGAATCAAATAAGACATTTTCCATTCTTTAGTGAATAGGAAGTGTACCTTGTATGACTTCATTTTCTTTCTTCACTTCTACAGTAGTGATGGAATAATCCTTCACTTGTTCTATTGGATTTGGTGGATACAAATGCTGATTACCCTTGAGGACTCAAGATTTAGTGCACTAACTTGCATAGTTCCATTTCTGTCTATAGTTGTAGCATTGGACCATGGGTGGTTCTCTCCTTTCATCCACCACATTCTACTTCCTTCTCGTGTCTTTTCGATATTCATGAGCTTGGTTTCCTTCTTTCCCACATGTGAAGCATTTCCCTATAACTTTTTGTAAGTTACAATGATGTATCTTCCCCCATTTTTAGCATGTGGGCCGTTGAATTTTCTTCCCACATTTATCATTATATCCTCCAGATTGAAACTCCATATTTCATATATTATCACAATATCCATTGGAAAATTATCTAAATTCCATCTCAAATTTGAGGTAACATCGAACAACTTCTTTATAACTCCCAATGTCCTGAATTTCAAGAGCCTTTTGAAGGTGTGGTTTTAATCCACTAAATAATCTATCAATTTTGGTATCATTTTTTATAAAAAAACCTGAAGCATACCTTTCAAGCCTTATGAAATTTAATTCATAGGTCGTGTTAGATTCTCCTCCTTTTTTCTTGATCTCTATGAATTCTCTCTCAATATTCATATGAAGAGTTTTTGGGAAATTCTTGTGAAGAAACAATATCTTAAAGTCCTCCCATGTCATCTCTTCAATTTCGCCAACTGACTTTGTGTTCTTAACCAAATTCCACCATTGGTGGGCCTCTCTATCTAGATGATAAACTACCAAAGTCACCTTCTACATCTCATAATAGTGAATCATAAAAGAAATATTCTACATGGTGTTGACCGACTTTTCCACAAATAGTGGATCAGAAGTCCCACTAAACATCGGTGGTTATTCCTAGAAAAAAACTGGACAACCAGTTTCTCTCTCTTATGTGAAGGAGGATGTTTCCAATTATTATGGTTATTGTTCATAACCTGATATAGTTGGGTAATCATCACCATTATGTTTTTAACTCCAACAAAAAAATCATTAGGGATGTCATTCGGGAAGTCATCGCATTGTCCCTCACATGGGTTGTTAGCCTCGTTTCTCCCGGTTCCCACCATTTTCTAAAATACAAAAGGTTAGAAAAAAATCAAAGTCAATGAGTCCTAAATAAATAACTTCTTAATTTGTAAAATTAACACAAAAAGAATATATTATGGGATAAAAATATTTTGAAAAGCTTCTTGTGTTCATACTTGTACTTAGTCTCATACTAGAGGCTTTCTCTAGGGTTCACTAATGATAATTCCAAAATTAACTAAACCTTTCCTCAAATACTAACTTTAGAGACACTACTATTATTAAATTAATTTCACACCATTATAGTGATAAAAACATAAAAATACCACACATTAAGGAACAAAAGGTTTAGTGTATTTGGAAAACTATTACCATACATAACATTTACCACATAAAACATAAACATTTATTTAATCCATTCTTCTCCATATTATTTTTGTCCCTTGAAAACTCTTTAGTGCACGTAAGAACATGAGGATATACCTTAAAAGGGGGTGGGGTAAAATCCTAGTAATAGGATAAATATGAACAATATAATAATAGGTGTGAGAAATCATATCATAGACAAAGGATCATGAACATGAGAGGAAGCATTAACAAAATACTTGAAATGTGGAAATGCTTAAAAATAAAAAATCACATCTTAGAGGTCAACTACAACACATTGTTGCGAACAAAGCTTAAATAATGTTCAGATATCATTTCACTTTAACACATGAGATTAATCACTTTCCCAATTCTTTATAGTGCTGTATAATATTGGGCGCACTCGTCACATTCAAACATTAACATTGCACTATATAATTCCAGGCGCACCTATAACATCATAACATTTTCATTATAATTAATTTCACATAGAAAATATATAAATTATAAACACAAAAACCGTGGAAAGGAATGAGTTTCAACTCATAATAACATATTCATAAACTATGGATTCCCAAAATGAAGAGTGAGTAACAAACTTGATACAAGAACCATCAACATTGAGTGAGAAGTAAAAGGTGTGTTCTTAAAATAAGAGTTCTTTTGGAAAACATTTAATTTGACATAAAATATAGTGGAAAACATGTATATCCTGTAAAATTTTAGAAAATTATGGAAAAATTATTTTTAAGGAGTAACCATATCAAAAATGGACTGAAATAGGGAGAACCAGAAGAAAGAATGTTGGGTCCAAGAATTTTACCTTACCTTGTATCCAAACACTTTCTTCACTTTAATGTCTAGTATAACCACATTATATTCATCAATTAAAAATTATCAAACCATTTATACATGAATATAGTTCTTTATGGTTTTATTATGGTCCTTTATGGGCCTTTGGATGATTTACAGAGTTTAAATCCATTGTTCGGGAGTGTTCTATTTCTTAGTTTTCATGAACGATCCACTTGTACATCTGAATAAATGTTCATGTAGAACATGAAAAAACATATAGAATTGATATTAAATGTTATTAATGATATTAAAGGAGATTAAATGATCTTATAATGAATTATTTTATATACCATGTGGATTAATCATTAGTTAAAATTTAATGATAATTGTTTTAGGTTAATTAGGGAGGTTTTTAGACCCCAACGAACTTGTTTTGTTTAATAATTTAGTAATATGTACATAAGTTAGTTACATAATATTAAATAGTATATAATAAAAATAACCTAATCTATTTTAAACATAAAAATGGTTTTATGACCAGATTTTAAGGCGGTAAAGGAAAACTAAAACATTTCATTCTTGAAGGTGATACATTTACACCTCACAAAAAACATTTTCCATTCTAAAATAAAAAAAGGGAAGAAGGGGGTTGGATGATAAATTATCCCATTACTATCATCAAATTACAAAATATGTGTGATACTATAGATACCATAATGTTTTTATGAGGATAGGTTCAGAGAAATTAAAAAAGAACTTGAAATTGAAAGGAAATTAAAAGAAAATAGATCGGGGAAACTACCTCTTGAATTGTTCATAAGGAACCTGGGATTGGTCTTTTGATGAGACCAGAAGCTATTGGACATGGGGGAGGGGATAGGGAAGATGTTTGGGTAGATTTTAGGGAAGGATTTTATATTTATAGGTGTAAGGAAATGACAGTGTAAAGGGTTGTATTTATAGTGGTGGGGAGGGGTATTTTTCAAATATTTTAATCATAAGTTTATTAATTTCCCACAAGAAAAGAAATATCAATTGTTACATTACTAAATACAGTAAGTAAGTCATGTGAGTTCAAACCAATCAGGCTTATAATAGAATAGCATGACCCATGAATCTATAATTTATGAATCTATCTTATTTAGTAAATTATTGTATTTCACCATTAATAAAAAAAATCAAGTATTTCTGAAAAGTCCTTAAAATTCATCTTAACAATTTTTTAATGTGTAGAATCCAAAAGTGAATGCCATTTTTCAGATAATAATTTTTTAAATATGTTATATTAATTTTTTAAATAAAATAATATTTTATTTGAAAAATACCAATTTAAAACCATTTATTTACTTACTCTAAGATATATGTATATCATACTTTCATTTAAATCGTATATATATACTATGATATATAAGGTTACTATTCATAAGGGTAGGATACTATTCACCAAAAAATTATGTTTGTTCCATCAGACCCCAAAAATCAACATATACAAAACTATGTATCTCATATTTTGGAATTTCAAAACACAGAAGTTGAAACATTTTGTTTAATGGTCACATAGTATTGACTATCATTATATGTTATTATGTTTCCCAATGTGATTATAATTTAAGGAATTATTATAATAAGGTATTTTAATTGATAAAACATTGGGTCATTATATTCTTCCACCCATATGAAATTTCTCCCTTGAAATTTTGTTTTACAAAAATAGGTGAGGGTACTTATTCTACATAGCCTCCTCTGGTTCCCAAGCCGGTTCTTCAAACTGATGGATGCTCCACAACACTTTTTCAAGGTGTTTTTTTCTATTTTTCATAGAACCTTATCTCTATAGCCTATAATCTTTATTGGATGCTCCTCATATGAGAGATTATCTTCCAGTTGTACCACCTCTGGGTTCAGTATATGTGAAGGATCTAGGATGTACTTTCTCAAGAGTGATACGTGAAACACATCATTAACTTGAGCCATATCTGGTGGAAGTGAATGTTGATAGTCCTTAGCTCATATTCGGTAAAGTATATCAATGGTTCCACTGTACCTTGGGCTTAACTTCCCTTTATTTCCAAAATGCATGACTCCATTCCATGGTGATATTCAAAGAAAGACTTTATCTCCAACATCGAACTCCAATTCCCTTCGATGGTTGTCAGTATAGCTCGTTTTTCAACTCTGAGAAGATTTTTATTTGTTCTTGGATAACTTGAACCTTCTCTATCATCTCTTGTAGAAGAATAGGTCCAAATATCTTTCTTTCGCCAACTTCATCCCTAGAGGTTGGAGTGCTACACCGCATTCCATACATAGCTTTATATGGAGCCATCTTAATACTCAAGTGGAAGCTATTATTCTATGATAACTCATCTAATCGGAGATTCTGATCACATAAACCTTTGAATTCAAATGAGAATGTTCTTATAATGTTTTCAAGCATATGAATAGTATTTTTAGATTGTGCATCAGTATGGGGGTGATAGTTCATTCTAAAATTCAATTTCGTACTCAAATCATTTTGAATAATTCTCCAAAATTTAGATGTGAACACTATATAACAATCATAGGAAATTGATAGTGGACCACCATGAAGTCTCAACACATACTTCACATATATCATTGCAGGTTGTTAAAGTGAGATATCTTATTGAATAGAAATAAAATGGGTAGTCTTGGGGAGTCGGTCAACCACAAACCATATTACATAATTTCCCTTGGATGTCTTCAGGAGACCCATGACAAAGTAAATAGTGAAATTCCCCAATTTCCACATGGGTATTGGAAATGGTTGCATCATCCCTATAATATATTTTCACTCTTCTTTGTCTTTCTGACATACCAACCACCTTTAGATATATTATATAATCTTTTAATTCATGTTATCCCACCAAAAGTGTTCTTAGAGATCTTGGTACATCTTAGTGCTGCCAGGATGAAATGTTGAGCTATGTTATTTGTCCAATATCTCCTTATTTATCCCTGATGATTAAGGCACAAAAATATCCATTACAAAATGAGTCACACCATCATCATCAACATGGAACTCGTGCATATTAAATTCCTTTACTGAATTCACAATCTTTTGTAACCCCATATCATCCCTTTGTGCCTTCTTAATCATCTCTTGGAATGATGGTTAGACAATTATTTGGGAAAGTAAGGTTGTATTCCCTTCCCTTATGATTTCCAAATCCATCCTTTTCATATAGAAGAAGATATGATCTTTTTCAATCTTCAAGTTGGATAGAATAGCATGTTCTTTTCTGTTAAGAGCATAAACTACCTTATTTTCCTTGTCGGGATGATAATGTATAGGGAAATTTTAGTTCTTGGTTAGCTCTAACCATCTCCTCGGATGCACATTGAGCTCATTTTTGTGAATATATATGTTAGGCTCTTATGGTTAGTGTATATGTCACACTTATCACCATAAAGGAAGTGAAACCATATTTTCAAGGCAAAAATCATTGCTACCAGCTCTAGATCATGTTTCAGGCAGTTCTACTAAGGGATCATCAACAACTATGAGGCATAGGCTATCACATTATCATTTTTCATGAATAAAAAAACATATGCCTTTGTTTGAAGTATCACTGTATATCACAAAACATTCTACACTTTCCGAAAATGTGAGTACTGGTGAAATGATTAGCCTTCTATTTAGCTCCTTAAAGCATCCCTCACGTTCTTACATCAAGACATACTTTACCCCTTTCCTTGTTAACTTAGTTAGGAGGCTTAGAAATCATGAGAAATTTCTAAAAAAACCTCAGTAGTACCCATATAGACCAAGAAAACTATGGATTTCTTTGACACTTGAGGGACTGGTCCATTCCTCAATCACCTTTTTTTTGAATGGTTCACAGAAATTCTCTCACTTGTGAACACATATCCCAAGAAGGTGACTTGCTTCATCTAGAAGTCACACTTTGTGGAACAACTTCTCCTTTCTCAATGTTGCCAACATAATTCCTAGATGTTCTTAATGTTCCTTCTTACAATTGGAGTAGATAGGAATATCATTGATAAACACTACAAATTTTTTTTCAAGCTAAAGTCTAAATAGTATATTCATAAAATCCATGAATATTTTAGGGGCATTAGTAATTTCGAGGGTAATCTGTAGAAACTTATAGTTCCCATACCTTGTACGGGAGGTAGTCTTATGAATACCTTCCTTCTTAAAATTTATTTGATGATATCCAGAACAAAGATCCATCATTGAGATGTATTTTTATCCTCTTAAGTGATTGAAAAAATCATTAATCCTTGGTAGAGGATACTTGTTATTTATGGTTATCTTGTTGAGTTCTCGATAATTGATACACAGATGTATTATTCCATCATTATTTACAAAGAGAATTGGTGCACCACTAGGTAATTCAGCAGTTCATATGAACCCTTTGTCCAAATGATCTTGTAGTTGCCTCTTTAACTCCTCTAATTCTATAGGATCTATTCAACCAAGACACTCTGAGATAGGAGTATCTCCGATTATGAGTTGAATTGAAAACCCTACCTCATGATCATGGGGAATTCTGAGTAACTCAATGGGAAATACATCACTGTATTCCCTCACTATAGGAATTTCCACTAGGTCAACACTTTTCTTTCACTCAACCATTTGAGTGAGGTATGCCTCTTCATTGGGAATCAACACCCACACAGATGAATGATTTTCCAATGGAGATTCTTGATCATTCATGAATTTGTATAGTATCATGGAATGGTTACGAATATAAAAAGATATTTCCTTTTCCTCGTTGTTTATATGTGTTCTATATAGAGGGAGCTGATCTATTCCCAATATAGCATAAAATTACACCAAGGGAAGTATTATGAGATTCGCTGGAAGAATCATCCCACATACACCAATAGGAGAATATTCAAACAACTTGGTTGCAATGATTACACCAGTTGGGGTTTCTACTGATATGTCTATATCAAGAATTTTGGGATTTGAATCTATAGATATAGAAATATTTCATGTTATAAAGAAGTGTGTAGAAATAGAATCAAATAAGGCTTTTTCTATTAAAGAGTGAATATGAAGTTTAATTTGTACAAATAAATTTTCTTGATTCAAATCCATAGTAGTGATGGCATAAGCCTTCCCTTGTTCCTTTGTATTTGTTGGCTGTTGATGCTAATTACCCTCGAGGAATCAAGTTTAAGTGCATTGGATCTCATAATTACTTTTCTCCCAATAGTTGTAGCACCAGACCATGGGTGGTTCTCTCCCTTCTTCCACCATAGTTTTTTTCCTTCACACATCTTTTTGACATTCATGAGCTTGGTGGCCTTATTTCCCAAACATGAAGTATTTCCCCATTTTTTGAGGTAGTTCCCATGATGAATCTTCCCACATATTTTGAATGTGGGTCATTGAGGTTACTTCCCACATTTATCATTATATCATTCGGCTTAAATATCCATATTTCATTACATATCACCATATCCATGGGACCATTCTCCAAATTACATCTCCACTTTGGGGGCATACCAAAAATATCTTCATAACTCCCAAAGTACCGAATTTGAAGAGCCTTTCAAAAGTGTGGTGATAATTTACTAAAGAATCTATCATTTTTTCTATCATTTTTTATAACAAAACATGAAGAATATATTTGAATCCTTATGAAATTCACTTCGTAGGACATGATAGATTCTACTGCTTTCTTCTTTAGCTATATTAATTCTCTATCCATATTCATAAAAATATTTTTTGGTAAATAATTTTTATTAAACATTATCTTAATATATTCTCATATCATGTATTCAATTTCATCTGTCGTCTTGGTGTTCTTAACCAAAGACCATCATTGGTCTGCTTATCCATTATGAAGATAAACTGCCAGAGTCACCTTCTTCATCTCAAAAGAGTGAAGAACATAAAATATCTTATCTATAGAGTTGAACAACTCTTCCGCAACTAGTGGATCAGAGGACCCACTAATCATTGGTGGTCATAGCCGCGTAAAACACTCAATATCCAGATACTCCCTCTTAGGTGAAGGAGGATATTCCCCATTATTTTAGTTATTATTAATAGCCTAAGATAATTGGGTAAGATTCACCACGATGTTTTGAACTCCACCTCCCATGTCATTGGGGATGTCATTTTGGAAATCACTGCATTGTCTCTCACATGGGTTGTTAGCCTTGCTTCTCCTGGTTCCCCCCATTTTCTAAAATAGAAAAGGTTATAACAATATAGAATTCAATTATTCATAAATAAATAACTTATTAATTTGGGAAATTTACAACAAATTAATATCTTATGGGATCCCTATATTTAGAAAATATTCTTGTGTCTATATTTGTATTTAGTCTCATACTAGAGGATTTCTCTAGGGTTCACAAATCCTAATTCCCAAATAAACTAAACCTTGCATCCGATAAAAACAATAGTTACCCTACATTTCTTACATTAATTTTACTTAATTTTAGTGATAAAAAATATAAAAACATTACACATAAAGGATGAAATGGTTTAGTGTCTTGGTAAAACTAAGACCATACATACAATTTACAGCCTAAAATGTCAACATTTATTTAATATATTCTTCTCTAGCTTCTTATTGTCCCTTGAAAACTCCTTGGTAAAAATACTTACCTGAGAATATACATAAAATAAGTGGTGAAATAAAATCCTAGGAAGAGGATAGATATTAACAATATAAAAATCGTTGATCACAATCATAACATAGACAAATTATCATGAAAATGGGAGGTAGCTTTGACAAAATACTTGAAATGTGGCAATGCATAAAAATGAAACATCATGTATTAGTGGAAAACTACTAAAAATAGTTATGGAAAAATATAGAATTATTTTAACACATAATTTAACATTAAATCATGTGATTAATAACATTAACCAATGCATTTGAGTGAAGTTTAATTATGGGTCCAGCCATCAAATTCAAACATTCATATTGCGCTATATAATTCCGGTCACACCAATCACATCAAAACATTTTCATTATAATACATTCCACATAGAAAATATATCAACCATGAAAATAAAAAACCATGGAATTTAATGTGTTTAAAATCATAAGAACACATTCATAACCATTGGGTTTCAAAAAGAAAGATGGAATATTATACTTGATACAAGATTCATTTAACCTTGAGTGAGAAGTAAACGGTGTGTTCTTGGAAGAAGAGTTCTTTGGGAAAGCATTTTTTTGAAACAAAAAATCCAGTGGTAAACATGTATATTCTAGACAAGGTATGAAAAATATGAAAAAAATTATATTTAAGGAGTATCCATATTGAATATGGAGTGAAAGAGGGATAAACCAAAGAACGAAAGTTGGGTTTGAGAATATCCCCTTAACTTTTACTTGAATGATTTCTTCATTTTAATGTCATGTTTGACCAAATTATATTCATTTATTAACAAATAAATAACCTTTTATAAATTAATATAGTTCATTATTATTTCATTATATTATTATATGCGACTTGGGATGTGTTTTATAGTTTAAATCAATTGTTAGACAATGTTCTTTTTCTTAGTTTTCATGAATGGTTCACCTGTACACGTGAATGGATGTTTGTGTAAAATATGGATAAAAATACATAATTTATATTACATGTTATTAATTGTATTAAATAATTATATTTATTCTTATAATTAACTATTTTATATATCATGTGGATCAATCATTAGTTAAAATTTAATGATGATCGTTTTAGGTTAATTTGGGCAGTTTTTAGTCCACTACGAACTTGTTTTCTTTAATCATTTAGTAATATGCACATATGTTATTCCTAGAAAAATAAAAAGGATATAATACATATAGAATAATCTGTTTCATCCATAAAAATAGTTTTAGGACTAGATATGAATGATGTAAACTAAAATGAAAACATGTCATTCTTGAAGGTGATAAATTAACACATCATGGTCAATATTTTCCGTTATAAAATAAAAAAGAAGAGAAGAAGAGGGTGGATGATATATTATCCCATTAGTATCATAAAATTATTTTATATGTATGATAATTGAGTTAGAATACCATTTGAATGGGGATAGGTGGGGGAGATTAATAAATGGACTTGAAATTGAAAGGAAATTAAAGGAAAAGAGAGAGAGGGGAATTACCTATTGAATCGTCCTTAAAGAACCTTGGATTTGTCTTCTGATAAGACCAAAATATCATAGGAATGGGGGATGGTCTAGGGAAGTTGTTTTGGTAGAGTTAAAACAAGTATTTCATCTTGATAGTTATAAGGAAATGAGGGTGTGAGGGTGGTATTTATAGTGTAGGGTATGGGTGTTTTCCAAATATTTTAATCATTCGTTTATTAATTTTCCACAAGAAAAGAAATAGTAAGCGTTACATGACTAGATTAAGTAATGAGATCATGTTTGTTCTAACAAATTGGTCTTAAATCATCATAACATCACCCATGAATCTATAATTCATGAATTTAACTTATTTTGTAAATTATCATATTTCACAATTCATAAAAAATTCAAGTATTTTAGAAAAAACCCAAAACTTCACCTATTCCATTATTCGATGAGTATAATCCAAAAGTGAACTCCATTTTTAAAAAAAATTATTTTATAAACTTGTTAAATTAATTTTATAAATAAAATAATATATTATCAAAAAATTTCCATTTTAAAATCATTTATTTACTTACATCAACATATAGGAATATTATACATTCACTTAAATCGTATATATATACTATCATATTATGGTTATTATTCATAAGGGTAGGTTACTATTCATAAGGGTTGTATACAATTTATATGTTTATGTTACTATTTACCAAAAATCTATGTTTATTCCATCAGGCCCCCAAAATCAACCTGGATGGCACTGTGTGTGTCAGATTTTTGAAATTACAAACACTAAAGTTAAAAAATTAGATTTAATGGTCAAAAAGTATTTAGTATCATTATATGTCATTATGTTTCATAATTTGATTATACTTTAAGTAATTATTATATTAAGGGATTTTATATGATAAAACTTTGGGTCGTTACATTCACAGTTGGAACACAGTCTAATAAAACCATGTAACAAATTTAGAAAATCGTGCATAATGAGACAGGGGAATAGGGGAAGGCCCTCCAGTAGTGCACAATTTTTCCAAACCATGTAGAATCCCAGGAGAAACCATGATACTTGAGATTTTGGAATTTAAGTTGGATAGTTTATATATTTGAAACTATGCAAGCCAACTGTACGGGCCCACTTCTTGGGGAGAAGATGGTGCACTGTTAGTGCACAGTTTACCTAACCGTGTGACTAACCATTCTTGGGTCAAAAGTGAGATCCTAAAATTGTGGATCTCACTTGGTCTCATCTCTAACTCTCAATGTTTTCCTCCTATACATCCCAAACTCAATATTTATCTCTTCTCAAAGGATATGGAAGGTTCTCCCATCAATCTGAAGGTGATCTGATGGCTTCTCATGGTGATTTGTAGCTAGTTTCTTGTGGTAAGTAATTATTATTGGTCATTATTGGTGTTTTTTATAAAATACATTTATATATATCTATTGGTTTCATAGATATACACCACATATGGTTATATCTATGATATTTTAGGCAAAATATGATTATATTTGTCTTGGTTTATGACATAAGAAGAAATATAAGTCATTTTGGTGGAGTTGTAACCTTGTTTTGTGGACATTTGAGCATTGTTCTTTGTTTTTATCACAAAACCTAGGTAGGTGGCCTCATTATCAACTTTTATTTGTACAATATGATTTCTTTGTTTTAAATTTATTTTTTTTACTAAAATTTATTGTGTATTCACCATGAAATTATTAAGGAAAAATATCTTGAGTTGTAACGCCCCGACCCCAGCTATGCAGAGCCGGTGCATTACTTCGTAACATTGGCATGATCACAAAAGATCAAGTCTTGAAAGACCGATTAGTTTAGTATCCTTGGAAACACTAGATACATTCGTAAACGTTACATTACATCATAAAGTGAAAAAATACAATAACAAAGTATCCATAGTCCACACTCATATCCTCTTCTGTCTATCCCTGCAGGTCATTCATAAAATACTTCTTCACATCCTGGAAAATATTAAAACATTGAAAGGGGTGAGCTCAGATTCTCAGTAAGGATAACAATATTGCGGAAGCTTTCATAAATAAACATCAACATTTAAGGCAATGTATAACTAAAACAGAAGCCTTTTAAACATGAACTTCAACATAATATGACAAAAGTAAAATGAGATAATTCCATTCACTTCTTCACATGGATATTCTACTGGTCGAATAATCACAAGAAATATCAAAAACCACTTTCATAATGAGGGAATGTATAATGCCAGACATTCTGAAACACTTTGTCAAGGCCTCGGCCAAGACGTCTAAAATGATTAAGGCCTCGGCCAAAACCATAAATCAAATTGGGAAAGGGCCTCAGCCAATTCCACGTCTAGTTGTCTCATGAGACCTACCGATGCATCGAGGAGCTATAGCGGGCTCCACCCTTCACTTATTAAGTCCAATACATTCCTCATATGAATAGGTTTAAACATATCATAAACCATAACATAATCGTATCACATAAAACATTCATAAAGGAAACATAACATTTCCACATTTCAATCACAAGATATCAAAACAACACATTGTTATAATACAAACGCTTTCAAAACCATTTTCAATACCAAAGTAAAAGAAAGTTAAAACTTTGTATTTATTTTTCATTAAAAAAAAGATGGCTTGTAGAGGAAGCCGAAACTCAAATAATGGTCACGGCGGCGGAGAATTAATTGTCGCCGCATAAGTACGGAAAGAAAAACATTCCCTTTTGTCGTTTAGCAAAACGCTTCGTATAAAAAAGATTCCTTTTGAATAAATATAAAAGTCAAAGGGGTTTATACACCGTATAAAAGAAAGTTGTGTATAAAACCAAATATGCCTCAACGAAAGGGGATTGAGACGAAGTCCTTAAAAAGATCATTTTTAAAATAAAATAGATCTATTATGTGTATTCACTATAGTTACACATAAAGAAAGTAAAAATACAAAATAAGACATAATAATATCATGACATAATTTGAAAGTAGGAGATTAACCCAAAGAATGGAAGTTGGGTTAAGAAGTTCCCTTACCTCGTGTCTGACTTGACTCAACCGTTCTTTAACCTCCTGAATAATGAACTAGAGTTAATATATACCTTATTAAGAACCATTTTCAATTTCATTATCCTTATTATATCACTTATTACAATGATATGAACATTATGTAATTATTTAAGTTAATAACGGTTGTTTTGTCGATCTTTGGTACTTGAGTCAACAATAAACTTCTTATAATTACAAGTTGTTTATGTGGTAGAATATCCATTATCTCAAGAATTATATTCATGATTTAGATGTCATATATATCTTATATATCCAGTATATACATTCATTTATAATATTACGTAACATTTAGAGGTAAGAAATGAAATGCACCGTTCATGGAGACGGTAAGCCGTACGTACGCATGAACGCTACTTTCATTTCAATTTAATATTTAATGGAACAAAATCATAATGATATAAATGTATAATATAATTCCAGTATAATATAGTGTATAGTACCATTTACTCCATCCTTTATACATCCCACATATGGCATTAACGATTCAAATCACTTTGAGGGGGCGGTAGTCCGCACTTCCTAAAATGAAATTATCGCGTTTTACCCATAATGGAAATCATAAAGTATGCCATAAATGAGAAATACAGAAGCATAAGTAAAACATAAACATATTATATATCATATATAAAAATATTTACATCTTAATGGCCACCTTTGAAGGTGTTATATGAGTGTTGAACAATCATCGTTTCGTGAGGCAGAAATTCGCCATCCACAGAAACCGTATGTTCTTTAACCATTAGATGTAGGTGTGTGTAAGTGTAGCTCGAATCCTTCTTATAACAACATCCTAATATATTGAGGATACTGGTGTTGTTACAAAAGAAATGAATAAAAAGAGTTTAGAGGGTTGGAGAAGAAAAATAGAACAAAACAACATTAGAGAAGACATTACCTCAAAATCGGGTAACTCTTTTTGATTTGAGCAAATATCTTCCTTGGGAAGAGTTATGCCCAAAGTGAGGCTTCTAGGAGAAAGGTAGGAATGTTGGGAGAGTATTTGGGCAGAGGTTGGCCGAGCCAAATGGCTTGAAGCTGTGAATAAGTTGGGATAGGTGGGGACCTTTTATAAGTGGAGAGGAGGGGTACTTTTGGAAAGATTGAAATGTTACATTATTTCACAATGCTTTTCGGATTATAAAGGTCCCACACTTATATAATTCGAGGCTAAGGTGATAAGGTTTCGAAATCCCCTCATCCAATAGGCTTTGGACAAGTGTAAGCCTTGTATTTTGCATTATCTTCTCATTTTATTTAAATCGTTAAATAATGAGGTCATCACTGCATCATAATGATGTCATAAATAATTTAATTTATATAATGTCTAAAAATTATAAAAAAAATACTATGATGTATTAAATCTTTTTAGATTTATAATTAATATTTATAGTCAAAATTTGGACTTGTGTAACCCCACTTAAAAACTGTTTTAGTAAAATAACTCATGTTTGTGTCAATTTAATTTTAACATTAAATAAATATATATTAATGTCATTTTCCAACTAAAGTGGCTCCATGGGGTCCCCAAGTTGACCCATGGGTTGTCGTGGTCGGACATGACTCATCCAATAGAAGTAGGACAAGTTTCATGCTCATCTCATATTATTAAAACATTATTTGTACCTTAAAATACACTAATTACCTCTAATCGCGATTAAGAACTTAAAAGTTACTATTCACCAAAAAATTATTTTAATCTCATTGAACCACATTTTACTTCTTAATGACAACCATGTATGTCGGATTTTTGAAAATCAAAACACAGAAGTGGTAATATTTCATTTTAACGAAAAATCAGTTTTTAACAACCACTTAGTGGTTTCACTATTCATCAAAAATTGAAGTTTTTCAGAATAAGGCCAAAATTTCACTCTAAGCTATAATTGATATTCCGAATTCAAAAATGATGTCTATTTTAAAAAATTCCAAACATATAAGTTTCATTAATTAATTTTGTAATTAATTCCCGCTGTTACGACAAATAGCGTGTTTTTAAGAAACAATTTATATCAAAAGATTGGCAATTGTTTATGTCCAATTTCAATGTTAAATTAATTCTAATGACCAGCATTGGATAAAATGGTAAAAATATATTCTAATTATACCTTGAAACCACTAAACAGTATAATTTATCACAATAAATTATTTTGATTAAAAAAGTTGTTTTAAGTATTTTTCACTATTCATAAAAAAATCGGAAGTTCTTAGAAAGTTACAAAAAATTCAACTTAGGATAATTTCGATATTACGAATACAAAAATGAAGTCTGTTTTGAAATATTAAATTTCTATAATTTTAAAAAGTGTTTATTACTATTCATAACGGCTACATTGATTAGTCGCGGTGTTTTAGAACTCGAAGTTGCGTACAATGCAAGCTATTGCACTATTAAATGAGAAGCGTATCGTGGAAGCTCGGGGTGTTACATTCTCCCCTCCTTCAATAAATTTCGTCCTCGCAATTTGAAATTTTTCTTTGAAAATAAAAGGTTGAAAAGAGAAAATACCTTTGAGGATAACCCACATCAGAAATAAGGTTATTAAATATATAACATTAAATGAAAGCAAGATAAGTAAAAAGGTCACCCGATATAGCCCATTCTAGGATTATATGAAAATATGGATATGGAAGAAAAACAAATCATCAAGGTCTGATGGAGAGTTATAGAAAACAGGATTAGGAGAAAGTTTAACCACAAGAAAATCACAAACTTGTGATTGGTTAAACGGTCATTGAATCCCCAGTTGGAAAAGTTAACCGACAACATTTTTGTTTTAAGTTACCTTTTATAATGTTGAGGAATTTATTTAGGAGATTTACTAAGAACGTAAGGGAATATACATACTTGTTATGTATACTTTCATTCGTTAATAAATTTTTTTACCACAAACCCAACTTTTACTCCAAATGGTAACGGAACTCAAAAATATTCTATTTATCCTAATTGTATAAGGTTCCAAATGTTAACACATACCATTTAGATTAGTAAAACGATTTTGTAATAAGCAGGGACTTACTGTAGGCTAGTGGTAGGAAATAAAGGCTTGTCGCACTATGGTTGTGGGTTCGATTCCTGCAGCTTTGTCCGACGCGATGGGTTATTCCCCACCCTGCAGGTTGTCCTTTTCCTAAAACTATAGTATCATAATATTCCAAAAATAATCATCATAGATTTTTTAACCTTAAACATTACTTATCGAAAGATCAACTTAATCCACTCCAACCTTTATAGTTATCCAAAATACCTCTGTCCAGACTTTCTCTAAAAGGTCTCTTAATTCCAAAATCAATTTATCAGATTCCCCAAACAAAGTAAAGTTTCTCTTATTGTCACGTACTAAAAATATGATTACCTTAATCATATTAAAACCTTACTGAAACAACAAGTACTGTAGTACAATACTTATATATATATCACATTATTATAATAACCAGAATATAATCCATGAGTCCAAAAGCACCAATACATTAATTATTCTGCATCAACTGTAGTAACAGCATAAGATTGTCCTTGATCCCTCGGCCTTTTCTGAGGTAAGTTTCCCTGACGCTTAGTATATTCATTTTCATAATGACCCATTTCTCTACAATTGTAGCATTCAACTTTGATAGCCTCTTTCTTTCCCTTGCAATCACGAGCCTGGTGACCCTTTTCTCCACATTTATAACAAACTCCCATTCCTTTTAGGCAAGTACCAGGGTGATTCTTCCCACAATTATCACATAATGGAAAATCCTTCTTTCCCTTTTTCCCTTTATCTGTCTCTTGTTCCACCGTTCTCTTCTTCTCTTGCTTTACTTTGTTGTCATAAGACTTAGAGAATTCCTTTTCTGTCTTGATAGCACACTAGACAATATCTTCGTATGATGAGAAGGATTGTGATACTAAATCTCGACGGAGAAATGGTTTTAACCCATCAAAGAAACGATCAATCTTACTCCTTGGGTTACGTATATAATCGGAAGCATGCCTCGCTAACCTTGTAAAGTTAGCCTCATACTTTGCGACATTCTCATCCTCCTTCTGCCTCAGACTCAGAAATTGCATTTCCATATCTGCTCAATGGTCATGAGGAAAGTATTTTTCTAAGAAAATCTCTTTAAACTCCCTCCATTCCATATTTGATACGTCATCATCTTCCTTTGTGTTTTGAATCAGCGACCACCACTGATCGGCATCTCCAGTGAGGCGGTAAACTGCCATGACAACCTTCTCCCTTTCACTACTCCCCAAGGCATGGAATATTTTCTCTAAGGAATTTATCCATTGCTCAGCTACTATAGGATTTTTACTCCCATTGAAGGTTGGTGGTTGTTGTCTCATGAAACGATCTATCATTGATCCTCCATGTTGCGGATCAGGGTGCTCCATACGAGTAAGGTTATTATTCATAACCTTAGTGAGTTGTCCCAGTACGGTGAGAAGCTGATCAGCACCAGTTGTATCACTAGCTCCACCATAATTATCTTGAGCAGGAGGGAAAACCCTATACGGAGTGCGTGCATTGATACAGTTTTCATTCCATCCACTAGGCGCCATTTCTAAACAATGGCATAAACTATATTAGTTTATAAATCAAAATATATAATTCCATACTTGTAAGATACTTAACATAAATTGAACTATTTATGGATATAATCCATAAAAATGTTTTCTTTGAGGAAGTATATACTCATAACCCTTCTAGTGGTTTATAAAGAAAATGAGAATTATCCAAAGCATATCCCCCGGGATTGTCGTAACCAAGAGTGCAGCAAGGCACGTTGTCATGCACCAGTTCCCGTTGGAGTCTAGCTCAAAGCAGTGTTTTCAAGTTTTACCCCTAGGTACATCTGTGCCAGAGCCGCCTCTACCTGCTCATATCCAGACAGGGATGTATTGCTCGGAAAACTCACAACATCTCTACAATACCAAAATTCTAGAAAGTTCTTATATACTAATCCTCAAAGTCTATCTTCAGGATATGTGATCTAATCAGAGTTTATCTAAATCTAGCTTCCAAGGTTAGTACTAAACTGCCTCTGATACCAACTGTAACGCCCCGACCCCTGCTACGCAGAGCCGGTGCATGACTTTGTAACATTGGCATGATCACAAAAGATCAAGTCTCGAAAGACCGATTAGTTTAGTAGCCTTGGAAACACTAGATACATTCGTAAACGTTACATTACATCATAAAGTAAAAAAATACAATAACAAAGTATCCATAGTCCACACTCATATCCTCTTCTGTCTATCCCTGCAGTTCATTCATAAAATACTTCTTCACATCCTGGAAAATATTAAAACATTGAAAGGGGTGAGCTCAGATACTCAGTAAGGATAACAATATTGCGAAAGCTTTCATATATAAACATCAACATTTAAGGCAATGTATAACTAAAACAGAAGCCTTTTAAACATGAACTTCAACATAATATGACAAAAGTAAAATGAGATAATTCCATTCACTTCTTCACATGGATATTCTACTGGTCGAATAATCACAAGAAATCTCAAAAACCACTTTCATAATGAGGGAATGTATAATGCCAGACATTCTGAAACACTTTGTCAAGGCCTCGCCCAAGATGTCTAAAATGATTAAGGCCTCGGCCAAAACCATAAATCAAATTGGGAAAGGGCCTCGGCCAATTCCACGTCTAGTTGTCTCATGATACCTACCGATGCATCGAGGATCTATAGCGGGCTCCACCCGTCACTTATTAAGTCCAATACATTCCTCATATGAATAGGTTTAAACATATCATAAACCATAACATAATCGTATCACATAAAACATTCATAAAGGAAACATAACATTTCCACATTTCAATCACAAGATATCAATACAACACATTGTTATAATACAAACGCTTTCAAAACCATTTTCAATACCAAAGTAAAAGAAAGTTAAAACTTTGTATTTATTTTTCATTAAAAAAAGATGGCTTGTAGAGGAAGCCGAAACTCAAATAATGGTCACGGCGGCGGAGAATTCATTGTCTCCGCATAAGTACGGAAAGAAAAACATTCCCTTTTTTCGTTTAGCAAAACGCTTCGTATAAAAAAGATTCCTTTTGAATAAATATAAAAGTCCAAGGGGTTTATACACCGTATAAAAGAAAGTTGTGTATAAAACCAAATATGCCTCAATGAAAGGGGATTGAGACGAAGTCCTTAAAAAGATCATTTTTAAAATAAAATAGATCTATTATGTGTATTCACCATAGTTACACATAAAGAAAGTAAAAATACAAAATAAGACATAATAATATCATGACATAATTTGAAAGTAGGAGATTATCCCAAAGAATGGAAGTTGGGTTAAGAAGTTCCCTTACCTCGTGTCTGACTTGACTCAACCGTTCTTTAACATCCTGAATAATGAACTAGAGTTAATATATACCTTATTAAGAATCATTTTCAATTTCAGTATCCTTATTATATCACTTATTACAATGATATGAACATTATGTAATTATTTAAGTTAATAACGGTTGTTTTGTCGATCTTTGGTACTTGAGTCCACAATAAACTTCTTATAATTACAAGTTGTTTATGTGGTAGAATATCCATTATCTCAAGAATTATATTCATGATTTAGATGTCATATATATCTTATATATCCATTATATACATTCATTTATAATATTACGTAACATTTAGAGGTAAGAAATGAAATGCACCGTTCATGGAGACGGTAAGCCGTACGTACGCATGAACGCTACTTTCATTTCAATTTAATATTTAATGGAACAAAATCATAATGATATAAATGTATAATATAATTCCAGTATAATATAGTGTATAGTACCATTTACTCCATCCTTTATACATCCCACATATGGCATTAACGATTCAAATCACTTTGAGGGGGCGGTAGTCCGCACTTCCTAAAATGAAATTATCGCGTTTTACCCATAATAGAAATCATAAAGTATGCCATAAATGAGAAATACAGAAGCATAAGTAAAACATAAACATATTATATATCATATATAAAAATAGTGACATCTTAATGGCCACCTTTGAAGGTGTTATATGAGTGTTGAACAATCATCATTTCGTGAGGCAGAAATTCGCCATCCACAGAAACTGTATGTTCTTTAACCATTAGATGTAGGTGTGTGTAAGTATAGCTCGAATACTTCTTATAACAACATCCTAGTATATTGAGGATACTGGTGTTGTTACAAAAGAAATGAATAAAAAGATTTTAGGGGGTTGGAGAAGAAAAATAAAACAAAACAACATTAGAGAAGACATTAGCTCAAAATCGGGTAACTCTTTTTGATTTGAGCCAACAGCTTCCTTGGGAAGCGTTATGCCCAAAGTGAGGCTTCTAGGAGAAAGGGAGGAATGTTGGGAGAGTATTTGGGCAGAGTTTGGCCGAGCCAAATGTCTTGAAGGTGTGAATAAGGTGGGATAGGTGGGGGCCTTTTATAAGTGGAGAGGAGGGGTACTTTTGGAAAGATTGAAATGTTACATTATTTCACAATGATTTTCGGATTCTAAAGGTCCCACACTTATATAATTCGAGGTTAAGGTGATAAGGTTTCGAAATCGCCTCATACAATAGGCTTTGGACAGGTGTATGCCTTGGATTTTTCCTTATCTTCTCATTTTATTTAAATCGTTAAATAATGAGGTCATCACTGCATCATAATGATGTCATAAATAATTTAATTTATTTAATGTCTAAAAATTATAAAAAAACTACTATGATGTAGGAAATATTTTTAGCTTTATAATGAATATTTATAGTCAAAATTTGGACTTGTGTAACCCCACTTAAAAACTGTTTTAGTAAAATAACTCATGTTTGTGTCAATTTAATTTTAACATTAAATAAATATATATTAATGTCATTTTCCAACTAAAGTGGCTCCATGGGGTCCCCAAGTTGACCCATGGGTTGTCTTGGTCGGCCATGACTCATCCAATAGGAGTAGGACAAGTTTCATGCTTATCTCATATTATTAAAACATTATTTGTACCTTAAACTACACTAATTACCTCTAATCGCGATTAAGAACTTAAAAGTTACTATTCACCAAAAAATTATTTTAATCTCATTGAACCAAATTTTACTTCTTAATGACAACCATGTATGTCGGATTTTTGAAAATCAAAACATAGAAGTGGTAATATTTCATTTTAACGAAAAATCAGTTTTTAACAACCACTTAGTGGTTTCACTATTCATCAAAAATTGAAGTTTTTCAGAATAAGGCCAAAATTTCACTCTAAGCTATAATTGATATTCCGAATTCAAAAATGATGTCTATTTTACAAAATTACAAACATATAAGTTTTATTAATTAATTTTATAATTAATTCCCGCTGTTACGACAAATAGCGTGTTTTTAAGAAACAATTTATATCAAAAGATTGGCAATTGTTTATGTCCAATTTCAATGTTAAATTAATTCTAATGACCACCATTGGATAAAATGGTAAAAATATATTCTAATTATACCTTAAAACCACTAAACAGTATAATTTATCACAATAAATTATTTTGATTAAAAAAGTTGTTTTAAGTATTTTTCAGTATTCATAAAAAAAATCGGAAGTTCTCAGAATGTTACAAAAAATTCAACTTAGGATAATTTCGATATTACGAATACAAAAATGAATTCCATTTTGAAATATTAAATTTATATAATTTTAAAAAGTGGTTATTACTATTCATAACGGCTACATTGATTAGTCGCGGTGTTTTAGAACTCGAAGTTGCGTACAATGCAAGCTATTGCATTATTAAATGAGAAGCGTATCGTGGAAGCTCGGGGTGTTACATGAGTGATGGTTTTAGGAACTATGGAAATTTAGTGTTTTGTTGGAGAAAGATTTTGGTAACAAGACTTTAAAATGCTGATTTGAAAATATTGGTTTTTTTATTCTTGGAAAAGTGTTTTTAATAAAGTTTTGGTTTCTTTGAAATGGTTGTTGAATTTTTTTTAATAAATAAGAAGATTTATTGATATGTTGAAATGGTGATTTTGTATTGGTTTCACATAATGGGTTAGTGTGATTTCATAGTGAATTTATGAGGCCTCATTGAAATATTACATGGTTATAGATTCAATATGTGTAATGGAAAATG
Organism: Viscum album; assembly: GCA_963277665.1. Classification (NCBI taxonomy): domain Eukaryota; kingdom Viridiplantae; phylum Streptophyta; class Magnoliopsida; order Santalales; family Viscaceae; genus Viscum; species Viscum album. The sequence goes on along the minus strand of OY728148.1, from coordinate 1,342,544,914 downwards.
GGATATAATTACCTTGTGACAACTTTCAAGATCAAAGGGAATGCACTGATGAGTACGTAACTGTCATTACGATGAATGCTTGGTTGGTGATGTGGACCTGTAGAATGGAAGGCTATGCCAAAATGGAACTTGTGAAATGGTTTGAAGTATCTTTTAGTTATTTTAATTCAGACATAATATATTTTTGTAAAAATTGTTTTATAATTTATCATTTTTATATTTAGTAATAAATGAATTTTAGAGAATAAATTAATTTAAAATGTTTTATATAAATGTACTAATATGTTTAATTCTAGTGGAGTGAATAGGGAATTCATTAGGGAAAACCTCATGAGTTTTAATACTCACCCCTATATTAGAACTTTGGAAATATTATTAGGATTCAAACTTTGTTGTTGATGTGTACATGTATAATAATATGGTTATGAAAAATGGAACTTGTGAAATGGTTTAAATTATTTTTTAGTTATTTTCCATGGGATACGATATAGTTTTGTAAATTATTTTTTAATAATTGAATATGTTTATATTTAGTTATAAACTAATTTTAGAAAAAATTTAATTAAAATGTTTTATATAAATGTTATAACATGTTCTATTCTATTAGCGTGAGTAGGGAAGTCATTGGGGGAAAACTAGTGAGTTATAGTACTCACCCCTACATTGGAACTTTGGTGATTTTTCAGATTTTTTTTTATCAAGAAATGATTAAAGGTACGGTATTACACATCTCATTCACTCCCTCATGATACCTGGGGTGTTTGGTGATGTTGGACCATGGATCTTTTTTTAAGCTTTGGAATTATAGTGGAATTCAAGTCACGATTGGTTTTCTAGTATCTTGTTGTGTACTTTGAAGTTATAGCATTCTATTTTGGCCATTGGTTTTAGTTTTTTACATAAATGAAATGTTTGAGTTGTCTTTAATTATATCATGCATCCTCTAGTGGATATTTGTTTATGGCGTGTTTGTGTTGTTATTTATTTCATCAAGGGTAAAACATCCCCCACTTCTACTAAAGCACTTAGACATTTATTTACATCCATTGGTATCTTTGGGATTTAACTTAATGAAAATAACATTCCTCCACCTTCTCAAGAAATTGGGGAGAATCAGGGATGTTTTATCCTTAATAAAAGATACATAAGAGGTTCTTCTAAGAAAATGTAATCACATTCACTGGGATCCTTATTTTTCTTTTATTGTTTACAAATTAAGTTACATATTAAAAAATTTAAAATAATAAAAATAGTATATCCTATATACTAATATGTAATTATTTTTTTGACATAATACTTTTCCATCTCCATTGCTATCACATGGTAAATAAACCCATCGATCACATACACGGTGGACTACTGCCTTGTGAACCAATTTAAATCATTTTCTATCATCACATATCATTTTTATTTGTAATTATGAATTTATTTTTTATATATGATAATAATTACATGTTAACTATTCTTGAAAACTAAAATATCACATAATATTTTACTTTAAAATCTGGTGATAAATTATATTTTCATTCTTGTTTATGGCGGACTACCACCTTGTGAAGCGATGTGATATATTTTTATTACTCCTTTACGTAGTTGGTAAATGTAAGTATATTGAAGGAAATAATATAATATTTATAATAGAATTATTAAAATATAATTGAAAAAATAATTAATTTTTTTCCATCATCATTATGGAATAAAGAACGTGTAACACATGCGTACATACACCTTAAAATGTCAATGATTGTAACATAGATGATTTTTCAAAACCTTATAACATGGATGTTTATAAAAATTTTAATTTATTAATAATAATTATAATTATTTAATTATTTTTATTTAATAATTGATAAATTAATATTCTTTATGAACTTAATCAGCTTTCCAAAGTGGTTTTGGACATATGTGATGAATATCATCAAAACATACCACCTGAACCTAAATGTTTGATTAATTTAATATGAAATGGAAATGAATAAAACAAATGAAATAATAATATTAAAATAGGTATTTAGAATATAAATAATTAAAATGAGTTTATTATCTGGGAATATAAAAATTAATATGACAAATCAGGCTCGAGGTAAGGAATCTCTCTAAACCGTCCTTTTCTTTTGGTTATGGTCACTCTCTCTCTAACTCACTTTATTTATATATTCAATGTAATTGAATAATTCTAAAGTATATATATATATATGTATATTAGATATATAACTAGATCACTCTCCCTTCCTTTTATGGGGTAATACATTCCTAATAATCATTTCTCAAATTCTATCTTTAAGAAATCTTTTTTGATTAGTTATGAGGGAAGATTACACAACCGATTTTCCTTACACGGATAATTCTTACTATTGTACCTTATGATTTATTTCATTATATAGAAAAAATATGCATGTATATCATATAAATGTGATGGATGGGACCAAAAATATATATCCCTTTAATAAATTGGGTAATTTTTAGATCTTATGAGATTCCACATGTGGTATTAGGGAGTGAACATAATATGTTATGGGATTCTGTCCACCATGTGATGTTGTTTTGGTGGTTATACTTGACTTATTTTCATGTAATTTTTTATTTTTCTGACAAGTTTTATATAATTTTATGATATTATGATACTATTTCCAATATTTTATTCTTTCATTTGATTTATCATGTACCTTTTATTTTAGTATATCATGTTAATTAATTTAATTACATGTTATGCTTCCTTATCATTTTTATTCCGTTACTAATCTTTTTATCTCACCCATTTCTTTTGTATATTCGACATGTTAACACATGTAATTTTATGAGATCAAATGTATTTCAGAGATCATTATGTAGAATAAAATTAGGACACCAATTTGTAGTTCATTTTGATGTATTATGAATATAGTCTTCTAAGGACATAAGGACATTTCGATCCTTATTTTTTAGTAATTAAAATATATATGTTAAAAATCATTAAATAATAAGTATTAAGGTTATTAGGTTTCTATAATTGGTATTATATGAAAGCTTTAGTTTTCATTTGGAAACTAATATGAGAAAAATTTAGTGATAACCCTAGGGATAATTCTAGGGATATGTATAAGGTAAATTATAATCATAGGAAAATAACCTAGAATTATGGTGAAGGATATTTTGAGTGGTTTCTATGAAATTATATCTCAAACTGGATAATAACATTGGATGTGGCTCTATAATAGTTGTTCATTGGGGTAATAAATCTAAAAAGGTAACATTTATATAGACTTTATCGTCACCTTTTTTTATAAAAATAGGCCTTACTGGCTTTGATACTCCCAATGGATGTGATTTAGAGATTCATAAACACTTTAAGAACCATTATAAAGGACTTGAAAAAAATGTTAGATGATAAAACCTAATAAGACATGTTTCCATGGATAACTTATATCAAAGTATAGTAATTCATATATTAATGGATATATTTCATTTCTGAGTTATCCCTTTAATGTTCATAGTTTTCCATCAATATGTTTAATAGTTTAAAAATAGTGAATCATAATTTTTCCTTTCCAAGTCAATGATGGAAATAGGATACACAATTTCAATAACCATTGTTATGTTAAATGCAATGACCAAATTTTATGCCCAAGCCAATGGGATAATTTTTTAACTTCATGATAATAATTTCTCTAATAACTTGTGTTTTGAAACAAAACATGAATCATGAGGAATGAAAAAATCCCCCTAACAAAGTACAAGTTACATTTTAGTCATTTATGTGACAATAACCTCTAACTTTTATTTGACCTTCTCATATAGTAATCAAGGAAAAATGGATAAACTCAATCAAAAATATAATTCATATACTTCAATTTTTTGAAAAAGAGAAGGTTGTGAGAGTTGTTTATCATATATGGGGAAAATATGATCAATGGTGGATATTGAAAAAAAATATAAATCATGATGAAGAGATAAAGTGATGGAGTGTAAATAATTATATAAAATGTTTTTTAGAAAAATATTTTACCTGAAATATTTGACTAAAAATATACAGGTATTTTTTATCCCCAATAAAAAGGATGAAAAATCCATCTGGTTATATGGAGTGAACATTAGATGACATTCATGATAAACCTCATTTGTTGTTATCTCACTCAAAAGTAAATTTATTTATTATTTAGTGGGATAAATCCAAGGATATGAAAAGATTAAGAGATTTTATACTTCTAAATTTATGAGAAAATTATCTAATGTTCACTCAAAGTCAAAATAGTAACCAAAAAATCTGAAGGTTCTCATGGGGATAAGTAGAATAAAGTGGAGCTTAATTTTGGAAGTATGATCGAGAAATATAATAGTGTATGTAAATTCCAACATCCCACAAATAAAATTTGTTTGAAGAGAATCTCGGAATTTTCTTAAAGGATACTGGAAAATTAATTTGTTATAGAGAGTAAGGGCACCTATGTAGGGATTTTCAATAAGACAAACCCATCAATGAGATGGAAGAAAAAAATTATCCAGCCAACCCTTATTTTTTGATGTTTCTACAATAATGAATAATGAAACTATAAGAACCAATGAAATATTCTATGGGTTGTTGATAACAACCCATGAAAACGAAATACAAGGTCTTGAGATAAATGATGATATTATTCCATCACATCTATGATGGTGGATCTTGAAAATTAAAGGGTGACAAGTATGGTAGTTTATCATTCATGAAAAATTAATATACATTTTGAATCTGGTTTTAAAAATTATTTCATGTGAGACATGTTTACTAGAACTCTTCATGTACCACCTTAAAACATGGAAGTTGATTTATTACTGATGATTATGAATAAATCAATTATTTCATACGAAATATATAAATCAATAAATATATATATTTATGGGATTATCATCCAATAAAACATTATGAAAATTCCTTCTACTTTTATTGATGAAATAAAATGCACATATTGTATTTCATTATATTGATTCAACATAAACGTTCAAGGGAACTAAATCACCCACTATATCATGAATTTTCCTCTAATTTTATACAAGTTTAATGAAGTTTATGAATCTTATTTGGTATCATCATCTATAGTATGTATACTATTCCTTTATGATCATGCATATCTAGATGAAATTATTAAGTCAAATGATATAATGATACTTAGAAACATGGACATTGGGAGGGATTATATTGATATATTCCCCGAATAGTTGCCTTTTATTCCACCAGACCAAGATGTTGAATTATCAAAAAAAAAATAACTGGTTCTCTTAGAATATAATAAACTACAACCCCAAAATATTTTATAGTATATGTATAATCTTAAATAAATTAAAATTATTCTATAGATTACATTGCGTGAAACACTATGTTTAAACAAACTATTATATACTATTAAATATTAACATGAATGTTGTAATAGTAATGTAACCATTAGGAATAGTAATCTTTCAATTTGATTAATAACCTCACCTTTTAAATTATAAATAATATTTATATATCTTAGAAATGAAAATATAAAATATTTATGTCATTGAATTAGTAAATAAATGATTTGATAATGATAAATTAAGTGTCAATATTTTTTTGAAATGTTAATTTCTTTTTAAAATTTAGAAAAAAATTTATTTTTATAAAATATATTGGTAATGTTTTCCATTATAATTATAATATAATTTAATGAGTCCATCATTAATTTCTCAATGTTTCGTAAAATTGTTTATAATATTAAATTCCGTATATTTCGAATAAATGCTAATTTTACATAAAAATTATACTTCTCATGTTGGAAAAATTATTTTCTTCAAATAGAGTCTAGTTTTTAAATCTATACAATAAAAAACTGATAGGGTGGATTTTTTGGATTTTTCTAAAATAGTTGAATTTTTTAAGAATAGAGAAATTTAATAATTTATATCATTTAACATAATAATTTATTTATAGGAATTTATGAGTCATTTTTATTTAAGAACTAATTATTTGAAACTCAGACACACTAGTTAATTTAATCAGTCACAATAATCAACACTATTGATAATCTGGGGCCAAAATAATGAATGAATGAATAAAATAATAAAAAACACCCCTCTCAACCCCTATAAATACCACAGATTATCCTCACATATTCTATGCATTGAATACTATCAAAATTATTCCCAAATAACTTATTAAGCCTCTTACTAATGTCCAATTCTTTCTGGTTTTATCAAAAGACCAAATCTAAGTGTCTTAAGTATGTTCCCAATGAGACAATATTCAAGAGGTAAAATCCTACATATCTCTCTTATAATTTCATTTCATTTCTTATCCACTCCTCACCTACCCTTTCCAAAGATTCATGGTTTCATTATTATACTACATAAAATTTAATTTTATTTCTATAATGGATTATTTATCATCAAATCCCTTCTCTTATCCTTTTATTTAAAAAATGAACACATCGTCTCTGATGTGTCAATTCAAATCCTTCATGGACAATGAGTTTTCATTTTCCATTAATGGATTCAATAATGGAAATAAAAACATTATTATGGTTAAATAATATATTTACATACATATTATAAGTTATATCATGATCTCAAACCAATTTATATAAACATAATACTAAATAAAATTACATAAGTTCGTTATGGTCGTAGAAACCATTAAAATAAACTTAGAAATTTTCATCTACATTTTATATTATTAATAATATTTATAATATATGAAAAAAATAATATCTGAGACAATTTAATCTTATATAATTTCATTGATACTAAATAATTTCACTTCTTTGGAATTTATTCCCATTTGAAAAAAAATATACTCAAGGGAACTGATCATAAACCATGAAATGAATACTCTCAGAACAATGAAATTAATCATTATAACTCACAGAAATGTTCATAACATAATTTTAAAAAAACATAATAAATCATATATATCTTGAATAAGTTATTAAATAATTAACTAATGAATTTAATTTTATAATCCAAGACAATAAGTATAACTAAAATCCTTTTTGGGACATAAGGTAAGGGTTTTTCATCTCAATTTTATTTATATGAGATTTACCGTATTCACTATTTATTTATTATCTTTTGTGTATTCATACCAACCTTTGATATATCATATCAAGAATATATTTATATTCATTGTATTCAATGTTTAATTTGATTATAATTAATTTTATCTGGCATACGATTTGATTGATTACATCTGGTAAGGGTTTCTCATCTCACCTTCAATTTTGTGAGATATATTCCTTACTGAACTGTTATTTGTGGTGTTTGGTGTATATAATAAACTTTAATATATCATATCATGAATCTCTTTGTATTTATCACATTAAATGTTCCGTTTTTGGACATTAATTTTATGGGTCTTACGGTTCAACTGTTTACAATACGGTAATGGAATTCTTAACCTGATTTACATTCACAGGGTTAAAATTATACTCTATTAAAAGTTTTATGCAATGATTATGTGTTAAACTACATTTGATAATGTTATATTATATTTACACTAGTTTTATATATATTTACATCAGATACATGTAATAGAAACATTTGGTTAAAACTCATTCTTTCTTTTAAAAATACTCTTAAATAATTTTTTTTCAAAATTTTATCTTTTTAACATAAACATCCTGAGATTATTTTACCACATTCATGGTTCTTTAATTTCTTGATACATCCTTTAAGAGATTAAATTGTTATTTTAAAAGAGTTATTTTCTTTTATAATTGTTTAGATTTTAAAAAGAATGATTTCAACGTGTAGTTGTCTTTCTCTCAAGAATCTCTCAATGATTTTATTAGATTATTTTCATTTATGTCCAAACCCATTGTTAGATCATATGAATAATTGTGGTTGATATTTTATTATACAGTCAAACATATTTTACTGAATTGTTTATGATTATTTTGACCATAGACATGCTATTTTGATACCATTCATCATATTACACTGGATGGTTTAGGATTATGTTTTTTACATAGGGTATTATAGTATAAATATGAATATATATACTGATTATGTTTCACCGCTTTCATATGATGGATGCATTAGACTTAGTAATTAAAAATCATAGACCACTATAGAAACTCTATGTATCATTATGTCTGAGGAGAAAAACTAGTTTTTGTATTTTCTGATGTCTTACCAAATTATGTATGGTTTCTTGGCCTATTCCTAGAAGGTATTTTTATGATGTACCACATTATGAATTATTTCATTATGAGATTATTTATTGATAATCCATTTGATTATTTTACTAATTTACTTTCCATTTTCTATCATTGATTATCATGTGACTATTTATATAGAATTATTTTCCAACTTTTATTTGGGAAATATTATGCCCAAGATTATATTTTAATTGAATTTGTTTTTTAATCACATTACCTTAATGTTTATGTTTATTTATTATAGCTTCTATTATATTCTTACCCTGATAGAGCATCTCATCTCACCTTTTTTATTTGTTTTATTTTCCACTAGGATTACAAGATTTATATTATGAGTGACATGTTGGGATAATCTATGATAATATGGGTTTTCTAATGGAGTTACTATGTTGTATTTAATTTAATGTTGTAATTTAATATTTATATTTATATATAATTTTCAAAATCTATGAAAATATTTGGTCATTTGTGATGTGATCACTTGTGATTAATACCAATGTAAAAAATAAATGAACTAACTCTATGCTAATAGGGTTTGGGTCTTCATAGTTGATATAGAGAATGTTATGTGGTAATTTTGGAAACTAGATTTTGGAAAACATAGATTAGAGTATTATAACACTATAATCAACTTTGAGAATATTTCCAAGAAAAGGTTATAAGTGTAGGGAATGGAAATTATATAATCTCACATATTCCATGTATAGATTTACCTCATATAAAAGATAATGATGTTGTAGTTGGAGTCACAACTGTAACTGAGTAACTTATAACTATACTTATACAATTGAGATAGGATATGAGTAGTAAAATTACTCCTATGGAGTAGATAGAAAAAAACATGGTCTAAAAATTTTAGACAACTTCAGGTAACAACATCCTTTATAATTCATTAGGACTTAATAGTCTGTCTTATATGAGCAATGGATAAGTTCAATAGAAAATATATTTATCACTTTTGGTAATAACGAAAGGGAGAAGGTTATCATGGTAGTTTATCGTCTCTTGGGAGGTGTAGATCAACCAGGGCCATTAATTTAGAATAATAAATAAAAAGATATTGAAAAATATGTAATGGAAGGATTTTAAGGAAAATTTATTGAAAATTATTTCTCTCTCGAATAGGGAGAGGAGATGGAGATACAATTCTTAAGTATCAAATAGAAGGTGGTTAAAATGGTGTTAAGTATAAAGGTAAATTTACAAGGATAACAAGGAATGTCTTGGAGTACACACATAATCCAAAGATAAATATTTACTATTTATTTGATTTTGTTATACCAATTATATAATTGGAAATAGTCTCCCAAAAATTCTCATCATATGAGAATTTAGTACCATGTGTCATCAAGATAGAGAAATAGTTATCTGAGCCATATATATTTGAAGGTAAGCAAGTTAAGAAGATATATGTTGAGTACTATGAAAAAATAAAAAAGGAAAAATGGAATAAGGGATGAATATAATTTCGAACTTGTAATAACTATGGAAGGAAACATCATGGAGAATGCTTATTAGGAATGTGATTTTATTACATTTGTAGAGAAAAATCCCACCAGGCCCATGATTTTAAGGGAATGAATGAAGTTATCAATTTTATATGGTATATTTATAAGGTCATGTAACACTATGAACATTATTTTCAAGTAATTAAAAGAAAATATCAATAAAAAAGTCAAAGGGAACAAGGCCATTCTTATTTTGTCACAATATATGTTATTGATGTTTTCAATGATGATATAGAAGTTACATATGTCATCTCTCAAAATTTATTTAAATTTATATTTTATTCTTGATCATCACATTATTTTATATATTCCTAGTTTTATATAAAAATTAGATATTTTAAATTTCTCTTAACAAAAAAGTTTTAAATAAAAAATCATTTTATAAACCTTGTTGCAAAAAATATATGCTAAGCAATTCCTATTATAACACATAAACATTACCTAATTAATGATTTTATTATCATATCTATGGATTATTTTTATATAATCCTTGGAATGAAATGTATTTCAAAACATAATTAAAAAATTAATTGAAATGAAATGGAAATTTTTATTCTTGATGAATATATGGAATTACCTATCTTTATAGGGGATTCTTCATCATCTGAGTTATATCTAGATCCACATCCAGTTTTTATTCTAAATGGGATTCTTAGAGGAGAAGAGCAGATAAATCCCACTGATGAAAAAGGTGATATTTTAATTGAGGATGTATATATCTTACAATAGTACATTGATTTATTTCAAGAAGAATTATCCATACATCCTCCAAAGGAATAAAATAGGTTTCTATTTATTTAATCCCTAATGTAAGATATATATCAAATACTCTCTATAGAATGACCTTAGTAAATCTAATAGAGTTATATAAAAAACAATAGGTTTTGAGTAGTAATGGATTTATTTTACCTAGTGTTTCACCTTAGATATGTCCTATTATTTTAATTATGAATAATTTAGAACTATATGGTTGTGCATTGAATATATGAATATCAATGCTATCAATATAAATAACAAGTTTCATCTACCCACATTGATGACTTATTTGACAATTTTCAAAGAGCTCATTAATCTTCAATGAATGATCTTCAATCAAGATGTCATAAATTTCATGTAATAAAGGAATATAATCCAAATACAGTGTTTTTAAAAAGGTAGGGATATTTTGAGTTTATAGTAATTCTATTTGGATTGAATAATGCACCGTATGTTTTTACGAATCAAATTAACATAGTGTTTAGGGGATATCTTAATTATCATATTATATTATTTGTTGATGATATATAGTTGTAATACAATATCTATTATGATCATGAGAACTATATTCATATTTTTATAGATACTCTTACAAGAAAATAGTTATATGGGATGTTTTTTAAGACTAAATTTTGGATATAATGAGTTTATTTCCTTGGTCATATTGTCTCAAAAGTTAGAATCTTAGATGATACTATGAAAACAATGTCAGTCCAAGAATGGTCTACACCAGTGAACATAACTGAGGTACATAGTTTCATTGATTTAGTAGGTTACTATTAGAGTTTTGTTCAATTTTTTTCCCAATTAGCTAACCCATTAACCAAGATTACTTGTAAAGTGGCTAAGAATATTTGGAAAAAGGAATGTGAAGAATGCTTGGACGAATTGATGAGGATATTAGAGAATTATATGACCTTGAATCTACAACTAGGAAATGGTGGATTTTTTATTTATAGTGATTTAGAGAAGAGAGGACATGGTTGTGTACTTATAGATAATGACAGAGTTATTACCTATGCATCAAGGTAGTTAGAAACTCATGAATAAAACTATCTGACTCGTCATCTTGAGTTAGCAGCTATAATATTTTCTATAAATATATATAGAAAACATATATATGGTGAAAGATGTAATATATATATATATATATATATATATTCATATATTAAAAGAGTTTTAAATATAACATCCCACATAAAGAACCCAATATAAGGCAAAGACGATGGCTTGTACAACTCAAGGATTATGATTGTTCAAAACATTACCATCCATAGAAGTAAAATAAGGTAGCAGATGAATTGAGTAAGAAAGATCATGGAGTTATAAAAGAAATTTAGGGTTTGAAGATATCTTGTGTATATGGATTTAGTAAAGATGTATATGGGAATTATCAAGGAAGGTGAAACATCATTAATTTTTCAAATGGTTTATAAACCATATTTATTAGAAAATATAGAAAGTTCTCATTCTAATTATGATAAATTTCAATAGAAAATTAATTGTATGAAAGATAAAAAATTGGAAGACTTCATATATAAAGTTGGAATTTTGAGATTTGGTAAAAGGCTTTGTGTGTCCTATATACCCAAGAAAAAAGGGAATTATTGGATGATTAACATTGATCTGATTTCCCTATATACCCAAAAAGCACTATGATGTATTGATATTTGAAGGAACATTTTTTATAGCATAATATGAAGCATGAAATTTCTGAATATATATCAATATGTTTAGTTTTGTAATAGTTTTAAGGTTGAAATACAATATACTAGGGGTGTCATGAACCCTTTACCAATTATTACGTGGAACTTGAATGACACTACAATGAAATTTTTCACAAGATTAAAAAATAATCAAATAAATAATGATGCAATATGGGAAATTGTTGATAGGATTAACAAATATACACATTACATTAAAATAAGGTAGTATTTTACAATGGAGCACCTTGAACAAAGATATATTAATGATGTTGTAAGACTGCATGGTGCACCTCTATCAATTATGTCTGACTGAGATCATGTTTTACATCAAAATTTTAAGAAGATTATTTAGAAAGATTTGGATAATGTACTTCATTTTTATACTGCATAAGACCCTGAAACCAATAGACTTTTTGAAAGTACTTTTAAAACATTACAAGGCGTGATTAGATAATCATAAATTGACTTTCATGGTATGATGAATCTGTATTTATCTTTGGAATATTTTTCTTACAATAATAGTTTCCATTCAAGTATTCAAATGGAACCGTATGAAGTGATATATAGAATGAGATTTCATAGACCAACTTGTTGGGTTGATGTTGGGGAAACGATACTTATAGGCCCAAAACATTTGGAGGAATCAATAGAAAAGGTAATGATTATTTAGGACCATTTTAAATAATCTTAATATAGGAAAAAGAGTTATGCTGACATAAAGAGAAAGGAATTTGTGTTTCAAGTGGAAGATCACATTTATCTAAAAGTATCTTCATGAAGGGTCTCATAAGTTTTTGTAAGAATGTGAAACTGAAATCCTGGTACATAGAACCATTTGAAATTATGCAAAGAATTTGATCTAGGTATATTCATTTCATAATTCCTTCTAACCTTTATAAAGTATACATTGTGTTCTATATCTCTTTGTTATGAATTACATATCAGATTGAACACATGTACTAACATTAGAAGAAATACAAATTTAACATGATTTTTCTTACTACAAAGAGTCTAACAAGATTCTTGATACAAGAGAGTAAGTATTGAGAAATCAGATGACTCAACTAGTAAACTTTCTTTGGAAAAAGAAAATACGAAAGAACCAATGTGGGAACTTGAGGATGGAATAAATAAAAACAAACCTCATTTATTTAGAAGGCAATACGTGGAAAAAATTTCAAGATGAATTTTTTTTTGTATGAGGGAAGAATATAACAACCCAATATTTTAGGTTATATATCATCTTAAACAAAATCAATTTATTTTATAGTTTTTGTTTCACAGAACAATGTACTTAAATGAACTATGATATACTATTAAATATTAACATGACTGTTAGAATATTAATGTGATAATTAGGAATAGTAATATATCCATTAGAATAATAACCTCACAAATTAAAGTATAAATAAAACTTTGGTATCTCATAATTTAAAATATGATATATTTATATCATGGACTAAGTAAATAAATGTTTTAAAAATGATAAATTAAGTGTTATTATTTTTTTGAACCACAAATTTTTATATAAAATTGAAAAGAAAACTTAATTTTCACAAAATATGTTAATAATTTAATATTTGTTTTTCTTTATAAATACAATTTAATTACATGCAACAATAATTTATTTTTCCAAGTGTCGTGAAATCAGTTATAATATTAAAATTGGTATTTTTTGAATAAATGATTATTTTATTTAGAAATTGAAATTCTTATATTTGTAATTTTTTTATAAAATGGAGTACATTTTTGAAACCTATACTTTAAAAAAATTTGAGGGTGAATTTTTAGGATTTTTTTTAAAATAGTTGATTTTTTTATGAATTGTGAAATATGATAATTTATGGTGTTTAAACTTATCAGTTAAATACAATAATTTTTTAGTCATTTCTAGTGCAAGAACCCATTAGATAAAACTAACAAGCACTCTTATCTATATATAATAACACAAATAAATACTATTGATGGACTTGATCCAAGATAATAAATAAATGAATCAAATAATAAAAACACCAATCTCCTCCCATATAAATACCAACCCTCACCACCCCTTTTCATCACACCTTTTAAAAATTGATGCTTTTATAAGATATACCCAATTACATTTACAAGACTCTTACAAATTTATGGTTCTTTTTTTCTTAACAAAATACCAAATTCATACGTCTTAACGAGGTTCCCAAGGAGACGATACTGAATACGTAAAATCCTCCTTTCTATTTTAATTTCTTTTATTTTATTATGCTTTCCTAAAATCCCCAATAAAAGGTTTCATATTTCTGGAATTTTAATATATATAGTATAATTTTATTTTTATAATGGATTAAACATCACGAAATCCCTTATCCTATTATTTTTTAAAATAAATCATCATCTATGATGCATTGATTCACAACCTTCTTGGATGATGAGTTTTCATTTTCTGTTACCTCCTTAAATGATGGTCATAAAACAATTGTGATGGTTAAATTTTACTTTAATATATATATTATAAGTTAAAAGGTTTTATAAAACCATTATACATAAGAATAATATTAAATAAAATAAAACAAGTTTTTGATGGTTGAAAAACTGCCAAAATAAATTAAGACATTTTCATCAACATTTTATCTATGGAATCATCCAAATAAAATATAACACATTATATAAGAAACAATTTAAACATATATAAGTTTATTAATACTAAATAATTTATATTCTATAAAAGTTATTCCAATTTTAAAAGTACTCAAATATTTATACTCAAAGGAACCGACCATCAAACCATGAAACAAAATCTTATGGAACAACGAAATTAAACATAATAACTTATCTAAATGTCTATAAATGTACTTAATAAATAAATTATAAATAAAAAATATTTTTAATATGTTATTAATTTTGTTATTAATGAATATAATTTTATTATCATGTATATTGAGTACAAATGCAGAACCCTTTCGGACATAAGGTAAGAGTTTCTCATCTCACTTTTATTTCTCTGAGATATGCCTTATTCACAACTGATTTATTGTTTTTAGTGTATTCATACTAAGATTTTAAATATCATATCATGAATATATTTATCTTAATAGTATTTAATTTTTAATTCAATGATCATTAAATTTATGGGGAATACGATTCGACTGATTACAAGTGGTATGAGTTTCTCATCTCACTTTCACTTATATGAGATATATAACTTATTCAAACCTTATTTATTATGTGTTTTTTACATAATTAAATTTAATATATAATATCATGAAACCCATTATCATCATGTATTTTAATATTTATTTTTATTACCATTAATTTTATGGGGCGTATGGTTCGAGTGTTTACAATGTGATAATGGAATTTTTAACCCAATTTCCATTATTTGGGTTAAATTTATACTACTTTAATTATGTGCTAATATTATTATGCATGAAATGTATTTTTATTATATTATATTATATTTTCACATTCATTATGTGGATCAACTGAAAATACATGTAATTTAATCATTTTTAAAGACCACACATTCTTTTAAAAATTATATTTTGAACGATTCTTTTTCTAAATTTAAATGTAATGTTTTATAAACATATAGGGCATGAGAGGACATTCCAAATTTTAGGATTCCTTACTATCATGAGTAATATTTTTCAAGTTTTCAAGTTTTTATTCCAATAATATCTTTTCTTTTATAATTATGTATATTTTTAAATAATAGCTTTCAATATAAAGTGGTATCTCTCTCAGGAATTTATCACAGATTTTATTAGAGTATTTTAAATTATGTCAACACAATTTGTTGGATTGTATGATTAATTGAGGTGGACCTATTGTGATACTATCTACCATATTTTATTGAAATTTTTATGATCAGTCAGACTATGGGTGTTCAATTTTGATACCATTCATCATATTAAACTGGATGGTTTGTGCTGATTGTTATTTTTTGGGGAAAGTTATTTCATATTCTATTTTAAATATGAATTTATACTATGAATATGTTTCACCCCTTTCATATGAGGAATTCATGGTATATTGTAAGTGTTTAAGGGCCTTTATATATCCCCTCAATTCATTGGTATATCTCATGAGACAAACTAGTTTGGGTACTGGATGATGTCTTACCCGATTATATATGGTGTTTTGGAAGAAGCATTGAAGGTATTTTTATGATGTACATCATTATTAATTACCTCTTTATAATATTACTTATTGATAATCAATGTGTTTATTATCCAATTAGAATATCAATGGTTATTTTTAATTCCCATTCCATTATTTATTTGGCATTATTTGATCAGGTTTTATTCCTTCCATATTATACGCAAGATTATGTTTTAATGGAATGTGTTTTTATTTATTAACCTTGAATTATTATTTATATTCATTTATGACATATTTCACTATATTATTATCCTTAATAATAATATGAGATCACCCGTTTAATATTTTTTTATTTTTCCTTAGGATGCCAAGATGCATATTATGATTGACATGTAGAGATAATCTTGGAGAATAAGGGTGCTTCCAATGGAGTTACTATGTTTTATTTCATTTAATATTGTAATGTAATACTTATGTTTGTATATATTTACCCATTAATACTAATATATTCCGTCATTTGGGATGAGATATCTATTCCTTGGTACCAATGTAATTATATATGACACCAACTTTGAAAAACTGGGGTTTAGGTCTTTACAAATACCCCTTACAGAATAGACATTGTTTATTTGGAGGAGCATAAAAATAAGTTACAAGAGAACCTAGAAAATTTTTATTCTATACAAGTGCTCAACCATGGGCTTTATTTTTTCTATTTATCAAAGGATAATCAATGAACCTCTACTTTTATTTTTATAAACTCAAAAAAATAACTATAAATAATAATTATCTCTTTTTATGCATAGATGACTTGTTTGATTAGCTACATACGGATAAATATTTCTCTAAGGTAGACCATCAGTTACGATATCACGAATTAAGGGTAAAGAAGGAAGATATTCTAAAAACTAACTTTTGACTAAGGTATGTACACTATGTTTTCATATTAATTCATTTTAGACTAACTAATTATTAAGAATGATTTATTCACATACTGAATATATTATTTAATGATTACATCAAAAAATTTGTGGTAGTATTTATAGATTGTATTATGATATACTCCAAAATAATGGAGGACCATGAGGAGAATTTGAATTCTATTCTAAAGGATTCACAAATGGAAAATCTAATTTCAATGTATAGAAAATGTAATTTCAGGATGAAGTATGTATCATTATTAGGAAATATTATCATCAGTATAGATATATCTGTGGACCATTCTTAGATAAAGGAGATCATGGAGGGGTCTAAAAAAACATTTTAAACAGAGATTCATTGTTTCCATTGACTAGCTAGGTATTACTGATGATTTTTTAGGAACTTATCATGATTTTGAAACCCTATATCCAAGAAAATTAATAAGGGTGTAATTTTTTATGGACTTGTGAATGTGAAGAGAGCTTTGAGGAATTAAAAAGAGGCCCATCAGTACACTATTACTCACTCTTCCCTCTAGTGGGAAACTTTTTTATGGTATGCATTAATGATTCAAAGAAGGTGTTGAGTTTTATACTAATTTATAACAATAATTTTATATGATATGCCTCAAGTTACATGAAATTTGATGAGTGGAACTATAAAAAACTTGAATTAGAATTGGATGGAGTGATATTAGTATTGATGTTTTGGTGAAATTATCTCTTTGGGGAGACGTTTGAATTATATACGTATCATAAGAGACTCAAATATATAGTCACACATAAGGAGATTAAAATGAGGTAGTAAATATAGTTATAGATGATCATGGACTTTGAATGCTCAATCCACTATTATCCTATGAAATAAATAAAGTGGAAGATGCTCTATGTTAAAAGGATCTAACAATTTTATCAATGATAAGAACTGAGAAAGATATAATCTATTGAGACTTTCAAAGGATGGATATGAGAATAATAAAAGGATATTGTTGCTAACTTTATCAATTAACTACTAAAACATCCATTATTGTGATGATTTATGAGTCTTGAAAGATGACATGATGTTATTGAAAAAGGTAGAGAATATTACCAAATTCAACTTTTCTGAAGATGGAGTTAAATGGTTTGGATCCTAAATATGTGTCATATAAAACAAGATCTTAAGAGAGGGCTTCTGGATGATGCAAATATCTCATATTTCTCTATTCATAAAGGAATCAATATGTTGTATAGATATTTAAAGAAAAATATCTCATGGGATAGCATAAAGAGGGAGATTATAGAATTTGTGCCTTGAATATTGTTATTCTTTCTAATAAAGGATGAATAATATATGTTTATGTGATTGATTCAACCATTGATTGTGCAAGTTTGGAAATAGGAAAAAATAATCATGGATTTTATCATGGGAATCCCTATGAAGCATAAATAAAATAATTCCATCTGGGTAGTAGTAGATCACCTTAAAATTTTAGAACATTTCATTATTAACAATGAATATTTATCTCTTAGACAAATTACTATGATATACATAATTGAAGTGGTATGATTTCATGGATTTTCACTCTATATTATATCTAATCGAGATTTGAGGTTTACCTCAAGGTTATGGAGAAGTATTCAGCAAGAGTTGGATACAAAAATTAGTTTTAGAACTAGTTATCACACAAGGATGGATGTTCACACTAAAAAAACCATCCAAACTCTAGAATATATAAAAATATTTTGTTCAATGAATTTCCAGGAATGTTGGGATGAGTTCATTCCCCTTATAGAGTTCTCATTTTAAAATAACTTCCATTATATCATTTGACACGAAACATATCCGGGTTTATATGGGAAGTGTTTTTAGACTCCAACATGATTATATGATGTTGTAGAGCAGAAGATTATGGAACCTGATGTTGTCCAACAAATGTCAATGAAGTTTCAAACCATCAATCATCACATGAAATCTAGGTAATGTCTGTAGAAAATTGATATAGAAAATTTTTAATGAGACCTAGAGTTTGAGGTCGAAGATAAAGTGTTCCACCATATATCACCATGGATGAATTTCATGAGGTTTGAGAACAATGTAAATCTTAGTCCTAGATACATCGACCCCTTTGAGACCCTTGATCAAATCAGTGTTTTGGCCTATCAACTAGCACTCACACCTAACGTATCTCAAGTCTATGATGCATTCCATATATCCTTATAAGAGAACTGAATTCTAGAACCCTCGCATGCACTAAATCTATAATTTTTATAATTGGATAAATAGGTTTTATACAAGGAGTATTCGATTATGATCTTAGATCATTAATATAACTTTATATAAAACAAGATAATTCACCTAGTTAAAGTGAATTGGGGAAGCCAAAAGTTTGAGGAAACAAAAAAGAAACTATAAGAGGTGATGAATTAGAAGTACCCCCACCTATTTCACTATAGTTTGTAATATATAATATTGAGTAAAAAATTACTTAATGGGGTAATATTGTCACACCCTTGGTTTTTATAAGTGAAAACTATATTTTATAGTGTATGCGACAGACAATACATAACCCAAACTGACCTTTATTATTCAAATATGAGTGTTATAACCTAGAAATTAAACTGGAATGTTTGAATAGGATTAGAAATATTAAAAAGGTGGTATAAATTTTCTAATAAATATATGTGTATCTAAAAATTGTTACTGAATATCAATTAATATATTTTGTAATGTCATTTACTCTTAAAAAATATGTTTTCTTCAAATCTTTTTTTAATAATATTTTATGAAATAGTAATATAATTAAATTATAGAAACATAAAAAATTTATTTGATAAATTGAACTTCTTTATTTTAAATAGTCACATCACTACTAAATGAAGGTGAATTTTTGGGAGTTTTTAGAAAATATTTATTTTTTCAGCGAATAGTGAAAATACAGATATTTGGTAAAAATGTCATTTATTTTTAACAAATTAAGAAATTAAAAATTAATAATATTATTTTAGTTTAATTTAAAATTAATATTTGTTTTATTTATTTATATATTATTTAATTCATTACATTTAAATCATCATTATATTTTATTTTAGTATGTGTTTATTTTTAGCCTTAAAACACTTTTTCCGGAGAACTGTTTAAAGGTACATAATTCCCATTTTAAGTAATTTTAACAGACTATAATGATGAATAATTTCAATGAAATTTATATACTATATATATATATTTAAATTTATTTAATTATTATTACGTGTCATATAGTAAATATATGATCATCTTGTTATGAAAAAATATAATTATTGAACAATAGGTTTTTAACATGTTTGTGGGTTTAATTTTAAAATAAATTATGCCAGTTGTGTGAATATAATTTTATAAAATGGATTTGATAACTCTGATAAATATAATCAACATTATCTTATAAGGCCAACATTTTTTGGTTATAATCAATAAGGAAACTATATAAAAATGTTATTGCGGTGAAAAATTAAATTCTAAAAAAGCGAGTAACCTTAGAGGTAAATGGAATAAATTTTCAAAATAATATTTATTTTTGAAATTTTGTTGTGTTTATAACCCATATAACCTTTAAAATTCATTATTTTTCAATATTTCAAGCACTCATAATGATAGTGGCTTCCCATTATTGAATAGTTTTTGGTATTTGAAAAAAATACCACTCCTCCTCAATTATAAAAGGTCACCCCTCTCACCACTTATTAAATTCCATAAATACATATTTATCAAAACCTATAAAATATATCCCTATAGCTTCTGGTATTCCCAAAATACCATCCACAGGGTCCTTAATAAGAGATTAAAAGGAGGTTCTTCTAAGTGAAGGCAATCATTTTGTTTGAGAACATTCACTTTTTTACTTATTATTTTTTTAAACAATCAATTATTTAATAAAAAATACAGTATAATAAAACATATATCTCATATATACTGAGATGTTATTGTTTTTATGGTATAATAATTATCCATCTCTACTTCCATAAAATGGGAAACAAATTTATCAATCGTGTGTGTGGAGGACTACCACCTCACGAAGAAATATAATTTGAATTTCACCATCATATCTCATGGATATTATTAATTATGGATTTAATTTTTATATATGTTTATAAATAAATATTCATAAATATTTAAAATGAAAATATCATAAATATTCTTACCTTAAAATGAATAGATAATTTATAACATCATTCATGTGTACGGAGGACTACCACCCAATGAAGTGATATGATTTGTTCTTTTTGATACATCACATGGATGGAATATGTTAGTGTATTAAAATAAATAATATTATATTTACGATAGAATTAAAATTATGGAATTAAAATCATGCAATTAATTTATTTCATTCATGATCGTTGAAAAATTAAAATGTTACTCATGCGTATGTATGACCTACCATCATCATAATTGCAGAATAGTTCACTTTCCATAACCACATAACATGGATGGTTTTGAAAATAAAATTGATGAAAAAAATGATAATTATTTAACTATTATTATTCTATATATGATAATATAAACTTATATTTGACTTTACTCTACTTACCAATGTGGTATTAGATATATAAGATGAATATAGTCAAAACATATTACAAGAACCTAAATGATTATATAATTTAATATGACATGGTATTGAATAAACTAAAATGAATAATAAGTTTGAATTTTTTCATGAAATTAAATTATTAACATAATTTTTTTATTAATCAGATAAATAATGCATGTGATGAATCAAACACCTTACAATGGAACTATCCAAAACATCATTTTCTCAAGGTTATGACCACTCTCTCTAAATAACATCATATTTCTCTTCAATACTGTGGAATAATTATAAAATATGTGTATGTGTATTTTGAAAATATACATATCTCACTATACCTTCATTTTATAGGCTAATAAATACCTTATGATCATTTCTGAAATTCCTTATTAAGGAAATCTTTTTTGATTATAATTTGAGGAAAGATTATAAAACCCATTTTTATCCATGTATAAAACTTATGTTTATTCATTTTAATTTATTTGATTATATGGGTCACATATTACTATAAATGAGATGCGTTTTATGGATTTGGAATAATTAATTTGGTAATTCATTATCCTCAGGAGACTTCATTTATGGCATTAGGGAGTGAACCAAATCCATTATCAGAAACTATCCACCATGTGATGTTGTCTCGGTGGATAGTCTTAACATATGTTTATTTAATTTTTTATTTTTCTATCACATTTCATTTGCTTATATGAACATATGATACCATTTTCTTTTTGTTATTATTCTATCTGATTAATAATTCACCTTATCATTTTTGATATCATGTTATACCTTTGACATACATGTAATGATTACATTTTTTATTTATTCCTATACATAGATTTTTAGGTCACCCCATTCTTTTATGTATTCCCTAGGGTACCCAATTTATTTTGAGGAGCTCAAAAAATATTTTAGGGTATCATTAGGAATATTAAATTAAGGTGTACAAGTTTTGGTGTCCTTTTATTTATAATGAACCTCTTATTCTAAAGACACTAGGTTTTTTCAATCCTTATTTTGTATTAATGGATATTTATGTTAAGAATCAAGAAAAAATATGTTTAAAAAATATTAGTTCACTATAGTGTCATATATATTAGCATAAAATAAAAATATTTTAGGATATAACTCTCTGTAAATATGTTCCACGTCTTTGATGAATATCTTTACACACAACACCGAGTTTTAAAAAACCATGTTATATTATTGAAATGTTGTTATTAAATATGAAAAATATCTACTAGCCATTGGATTTTTAGGTATGAATAAATTCAAATAAATTATTAAAATATATTTTATATTACTATATAAAATTAATTCATTAATTATCAATTGTTTATAAAGGAAAAAAACATTTTAAGATAGAAAGAGATATTTTTTTTATAAAACTTCTTTTATTCTACCAATGTCTTTTTATATTAATAAGTTATATTTGGATAAATTTATGAATAGTTTTTTAAAAAATTGGCAAATATTATTTTCAATCAAATACATTTTCATTCATATAATTTTTTTTACTAGGTAAGAAATAATAATAAATTCAATTTTATTCTTAGAAATACATCATTTATAAAAACAGTTTTTTTGTTTGCAAAACCTATTTTGAAATGGATTTATACAAATTATATGAGTTGAATATTTAAAGATTTATTCCATAGTTTGAATCATTATAATTAATATTAGGTTATCATTTCATCTTTAGTTTTGGTCATCATGAGTAATAAGTGAGGTAAAAATTAATTACAATGGTAAAGATTAAAACGGGTTAACTGGGGGTTAATCAAAAGATATAATAGTTAAAATTTTCAAAAATATCAGTTAAATTTGAATTAATTATTTTATTTGAATAATATATCAATATATATTCAATCATTATCAAATATTAATATAATTTCCCATGATAGTGACCTTATTATATTTTAATATTCTTAATAATTAAAGGTATTCCATTCCATTTACTTGAAAAAGGAGACCTCTTCTACTCTACTCTTCACACCAATTGAGCCTATTATCTAGAACAATATCTCTATAAATACTGCCAAAATCCTTCTCTATGACCATGAGTCTCTAATATTTAAAAAATACACATCCATGTTTCCTTAAGGTTCTATTCAAAGGAGGTTAGTCGAAGAAAAGGTATATGGTCTATCTATATATTTCAGGTTTATTTATTATTAAAACTCTATAAAATGATATACAACCATATTGAAATCATGTAATAATTTTATTAATGATAATTATAAGTTTTTTATTAGTATATATCCATTTTCTATCTCATTATAAACCATTAGAAAATGATTATGTCGCTCATGCATACATACGGAAAACCACCTCCATGATATGATGTGCTTTATTTTTCATTTCATCTTCACTTGGATGGTTATAAGGATTTTTTAGTGAATAAATTTGATATTTATTATATAATTATGATTATATATGGTTGAATTATTATTTAAATTACTTTAATTCTATCCATTAGGAAGTGAAAATGTCAGTTGTGCGTACATACACACGGCTTACTCCACGAAGTGTTGTAATTAATTTTTCACCACTACTTTAATTGAATGGTTATGAATGTGAATAAAATGAATAAAATATATTCTGATTACATGATTAATATTATTTATATGATGATACCATGAACAAGGTTAATGTACCAGAACCATTGAACCAAAAAATGCATCGAAAAATCCAATTTTCCCTCGAATGGTAATAATAATGAATAATTGTAAACCAAAGGATATTTAGAAATTGTTATGGAATTATATATAGTACTATAATTATTAATTTATCTATAAAATATACTTATTTTAAATCTATATTTATTATAAAGGAGGTTTAAATTCTTATTATTCATGAGGATGCATGATTTAATATTTTATATTAAAATCTAATGTATTTTTGGTATTGTCTACACTAATATTTTATTGACGGAAACTATAAAAATATTATATTTTAAACCCCATATATATTATAATCCTATATTTATTCCTTTGATTTTTTTTGTAATAGTAAAATTTTATCGCATTCAAAATTAAAATGGTTATGAACGGTTCTTATTAAAAATCTACTTTATTTCTTCTTTCGTCAACAAAATTATTTTTTCATGACTTTATTAAAATTATTTGAAATTTTTAATTTTTTATAATAAAATGAGTTTATTAAATTAATTTTCATATATATTTGATTTGGTTTTGAAAGTTAAGAATATTATTTTTTACAATGTTTTTTTAACTGAATATTTATTAATTATAAGCTTTTTTATATTGAATCTTTTGTTTAACATTTAGTAAACAAATGGATTATCCATACATCATGCATATTCTTTATTTTGAATATACCTTTTCAAATTTCCATGGTAACTTTTGAATAAAATATTTTTATAAATATTATATGAAATTTTATTTTTCAAATATACCGATTGAAAATGGTTTTTTTCTAATTTTCAATGAAATTTTTAAATACTTGACTAATGAAATTTTTTATCATTTTCAACAACATTTAAGAATTTTTATTTTTTAGTGGGCAATTTATCTGATGATACCATCAAATTTAATTCTTTTTTTATGTATCATTATGCAGATAATTTATAGATGAAATTATAAAAGAAATTATTTTCCCACATGTTAAATAATTTCTGATGAAATATTTATAAAACTTATATCTATTGTAGGTGTTATTGTATGATGAAATGATGGAATTTTTAGGAAGTGTTTTCTTGAAATAGGTTATTATATGATATACAACACCATGAGATTTTAAAAGATAGAAATTATATTTTATAGTGTAAATAACATAAAATAATTTTCCTTGATGAGATTAAAAAACCCTAATACATTATGTTATTTTTCTTTTTAAAAAACCATAACCACTTCAATAACTTTCGATACTTGAAACATTGTGAAATTTTTGTTCGATTGTGTATTCATCATGCAAGACCGAGCTTAAACGCCCCATGATATATACAACCATTATAACATAACCATTAAATAAGAGGGTATTTGTAGTATTGAATAATTATATATATATATATGATCTACCCCATATAAATTATTTATAAATGTTTAGTATATAATCCAATAGTTGTTAGTAATGTGATATTATTGTTTTACAATATGTTTTCGTAATTTTTTTTATTTTCATGAAAAAATAGCAAAATAATTTTTGTTAAATTTTATAAATTTTTGTGATAAAATTGACTTCATTATTTTAATCATAATAAAAAAATTTACTATGTGTGAAAATTTCGAATTTTAATGAAAACATCGATTTTTCAGTGAATAGTGGAAAATAACGATTTTTGTAAAACTTTCATTTCCTTTACATAAAATAAGTATTAAAAATTTAAAATTAAGTTTTGAAGTATAATATTTATCATTTAATTATATCTAACGTAATTAATTTCTTTTTAATCAACTTTATAATGGGTTTTAGTATACAATTTTTTTCATTTAAAAATGGTTTTTCTAAATACTACATAAAAGCGCACAATGTTTCTACATTTTAATTAATTAAAATAATCCCCAATGAGGAATATTTGAAATTAAATTAAAATATTATATATCAATATTTTATTATTGATATTTATAGAATTATTATTATCTGATAAAGTACTAATATCAAATCATCTTGTACTTGCAAAATACACTTCATGAAAACCCTCTTTTCCATCACTTCTACAAGTTTTGTTTTAAATTTAATTTTCTATAATAATATAAAAATTATTTCAAAATATAAATAATATTTTTAAATAAATATTTCAAGATTGTATTTGTTTTAATTTTTGATAATTGTATTAAAAGTTTTTTTGAATATTGGAAAATAAGAATTTTTAAATGGAAACTGCCTTTTCATTTAAATTATTTATAAATATAAATTATATTTTAATTTATTTTAAAAGTGAAAATACATAAATTATATATCTATTAATATATTATATTTTATTGGAACCAATTACATATTGAAATTGGATAAAAAATAATTCAATACTTTTGAACATTTTCTTTTTAAAATCTTGCTTTATCGTCACATCTGTGAGATTAATTTTAAATTAAAATTTTCTACTTATGTAATTTGAATTTTAAAAAATATTTAAATATTTGGAATAATATTATTTTATTTTATATAATAATTTCAACATAATTTCTGACCAAAAGTTTTTGTGAATTCTGGAAAATTAAATTAATGTTTTTAAGGTAAAAATGTGTTTATGGGGGGTTAAAATGAAAAGATAAGGGTAAACATGACCTATAAATTAGTAAAAATATTATTTGATGGGATTAGTTCTTCCATTTCACCTCTAAGAATATAAAGTGAAAAATTTTATACCCTTTTGACAAATAAAAAACATGGGAGCACTCATTTCATTTTTTAAATATACCATGTGTGCCCTTACCCCCAATTTAAATGGTCACCCACTTTCCTCCATTCTTCACACCCTCTAACCTCTTTGTTTTAAAACATTAATACCCAAATAACATCATAAATTCCAACCAATAAACATTTAATCCATATTTTTGGAATAATACTTATCTATTCTGGCCTTCGATAGATAACCTAAAGAGGATACAAAATGAAAAGTTAACGTTCTTCAACGAGGGTTTTTATTTTATTTTATAATCTAGCTCATTAAATTCTTCTTAAAACATGATCATATATTAAAAATTGTATATTAACTAAAATATGATGTTTTTATTATTTATTAATTATCTAAAACAATTACCACTTACATTAAATTATTTATGAAATCATGGTTCGTGTGTACTGCAGACTACTTCCATGCTAACTGATGACCGTTGTTTTTCCATTACCACCTCCAATAGTTGTGTATAATTGTGTATCTAAATTATATATATATATTTTATTATATATTAATAGTTATTTATTCATTATATCATATATAACTTCTTGAATTTCTATTCCATGGGGTATATGATAATGCCTCTTTTGTGTACAGCAGACTACCGCCTCATGAAGTGATGTAATTAATTTTTAAATAACGTCTTACATGGAAGGTAAAAAGGGTAAATATAACAAATATATGTGATATAAATGAAATAATTATTATTTTAATTACAAATTTTTCATTATTAAAATATAATATACCATTTTATTTCTTACATTTTTAGTCACAAAAAAGGTGATAAAGTCGTTCAAGTACGTATGGACAACAACCTTCATGGAGCGATGCGACTCTCCTTTCTCTAACACACCACATGAATGATATATATAAGTGTATAAAATTAATTTAAATGTTATTTAAGATATAATAATAGTTAAAAAAATAACATATTTCTTATCATCTTTCCTTAATGATCACTAAAAAAGGAAACATTACAAATGTATATATACAACTTACCATCTCTGAGATCCTAAAATTCATTCATTTAAATAACAATATTTATTGATTAGTTTTAAAGTTATAATTGAAATTAAAATATTATAAATACATCATTACTATTATTGATATTATGTTACTATATTATATTCCAAATAAATATAATATTCATAATAAAGCATGAATGAGAATACAAGGAAATTAAAACGAGAAACAATTAAAATAATAAATTATTATCAACAAATGAGTGATAAGATGTTATAAAAGGATCATATATGATATTATAAACATTAATATGGTTATTTAATAAGTTTTTAACAAGTCAAAAACCACTATATAGGATGTTAAAGGATGGTCGAAAAAAATGAAGCATGAGGTAAGGCTTTTCTCGTCCCATTTTTATTTCTATAAGATATATGAAATATTCACAACTGAAGTTGTTGTGTTATGTATAAACTACTCCTGAATAATTTTTATGATTACGATACATAAATTTATTAGGATTTAAATATATATATTAGGATATATTTTTCATGTGGTTTACAGTTTCAATGTTACCAAAGTGGTAATAAATTTTTATCTCAATATACCCTATTTGAGAAGTTTATTATTTTATACACATGTATTATTTTTTGAGCTGTATATACTAAACCATTTAAATGTTATACCCTGAATATAATTAAATTCATGATATTATTATTTTCATTTAATGTTATTCCATTATAGGGATTATGGTTCAATTTTACCAAAGTAGTAAGAGTCTTATGTTACAATATCATCATTTATTGGGATTGTTTAAAATTATGCTTACAATGAATAAATATTATTTTACATATCTATAAAAAAATAAATCATATATTAATCTAGTTATAAAAGAAAATTTACAATTAATGTTACCATTTTTACCCATATTGGTACTTAAAATAATTTAGAAAATGATTTTAATGAAGTATGATTTTATTTCCCTCTTTGGTCGGAAATCTGTTATATTTCCAAAAAATGTTTTATAAAAAATGTTTTGATTTTTTTATTACCCTATAATTATTTTTTTATATAAGAATTTTTTTCCATTTTTTACTTTTTAAAAAATATTTTAATTTGTGTCTCTAAATCATTTTCAAAACAATTCATGTTTTTATTTTAAAAAAAAATATAAAAGGAATCTTTTTTTATTTTATGATCAAGGTAGTATTCTGACATTTTTATAGTGAAAAAGGATGGTTATTTTTGACATGTACTTTAGAGATGTAAGTAAACTCCCCCATGAATAAAATTTATTTGAAACATACTCTACATGTTTACAAGTACCTTTATAAAGAATGTTTTTTTCCAAATATTTGGTAAATTCTTATTTTTTAGAAGTAGTTTCCAAGAAATTAATTTTTAAAATGTTTTATGTTTTAAATAATTTGTTTTAAAAGGATTGTATATTTTCCTCAATAAATTGTTTAATTGTTATTTTATTATAACTTAATATATTTCCATGGGGGTTTTTATATAAAAGTATTTTTTAAATATTTTTTAAATTATTATGACATTTAAAAGTGATTCCAAAATGAAAATATTATTATCATTAAAATGTTTTTAATAAATTTTAATAGTATTCATAAAAATAAAAATCATTTGATGTTACATTTTCCCCATTGGGGATCTTTTTTAATGATATGATCCTCATTATTTCTTTAGATGGTTTAGGATTGTTTTATTGAGATTCTTATGGATCCCATTTCTTACCCATGGGTTATGTAACATCCATGTTTTCAACCGAACAAAAATACAAGGGATTTTTAATTTTATTTCATTTACTAAAGGAGGAATTTTACAAACCGAGCTTCAGAATTTTTTTCCATAGATGGAACATTGCTATGTGTTTTTTTAAAATAAATATAATTAATTTAAGTAAAAATAAAAAAAATTAAATTATTTAATAATAAAAATAAAAAAATAATAATTATTATTGTGGTAATACTTTTAGATAACTAAAGTTGTTTCTCCCATTCACCTTAAATAATGTGCACGACCCCCTGGGGATCCCCTTTAAGCCATGCACAACCCAACTCTATCAACTCCTCTTTTTTGTGGCGATTTCAACCTAGTTTCCTAACAATCCTCTTTTGATTTGTCGAGGTATGAAATCTATCACCCTTCCACTCCCTTACCTCTATTTCATGTGAATTCCCATGACCAAATTCCCTAGCATGTGACTACATCTCCTTCTGCTACCTCTCCACATGATGATTTCACCATGACAATTCATGATTTCCCTTCGAAACCTCAAGCTAAAGTACTCTTCTCACATATCCTCCATCAATTAATTGGTTTTTTTATATTTCAGTGCCTATTGAGGTGTGTTAAAAACCCTATGGTAAGGGGTATCTGATTTATATTTTTCTTCTATTAATAAGTTGTTCAAAGGGATTCTCGGGACTCCATGGTTTATTTTTCAGAAACCGTTATAGAAGGCGAAGTAGTTCAGATAATCACATTCCTCCATCATCAATTTAGGATAAGTTTTTCATTTTTTTTATAATTTTCACTCCATTAATATATGGGTATTTAATAGTATATATGTTTTTGATAGTTTTCTTTTTGTTTGTTGAACTTTTCTATGGTGTTTTTATGTCTGGTAAATTTTTAAAGAGCATTTGGAAAATCTGGAAGGGATTTCACTCATATAAATAGGTTTTTATATTTATATGTATATATATATATATTACTTGAACATATTCCACCACGTAGAGTTGAATATGTAAATTGAATTAAAGGGTATATATATAACAATGAATGTGCGTGAATGTGTAGAGAATCTTCCAGTTAAAATTGTCATCAGGTGACAAAGTAGTTTGGCTTGGTCTAATTTTGATGTAAGAGCCCTTTTCTTTACCTTTATATTAAAAAATTCATTTCTTGACTTTTACATGGACTTATCTAAAATTTAATTAATATAGGTTGATTTTGATAAAAAAATGTTTCTGTCATTAATAATGGATTTTAAGGAATAATTTTATGTTTTTATAATAAAACCCCTCAAACAGAGGTGCACTGTATTCTAACCTAAAAAGTAGTGATTAATTTTTTGAAATAATTCTTTGGATTAATACTTATAGTGGTTATCTCTTTTACATTTTCCTTTGTTAGTTAAATTTCCTGTTTAGGAATTTGGCATGTTTAATACACAAAACAACTTTCTTTGTAAATGGGTATTAACTATTTAGAAAATTGGCCTTTTTATAATGACATATCAAAAGTTCTCATTGAGTATTATAAGTGGATTTTAATGTTATAATGAAATTTAATGGGTTTAATTAAATTAAATATATTTCACATGAAGGATTTCATTCATTAAATATTTAAATGTTATGCCTCTACTTTATTATCATATTCAAGATGGCCAATTTTCATTGAAGTTTTAAATGAATTAATTTAAATAGAACTTATTATGGTGGTACAACCAAAAATCATGTTATAATTAAATATGAATTGTTTATGTAAAATGTTTCAATGATATGACTTGAATATATTCAGCGGCATTATTCATGAAGGTTACATGGCTTGAATGAAATTGATTTTAATGGTCTAACTAAATCCCTCTTTCAATCAGATAAATTATTTCTAGTAATTATGATCAGTGAGATCACACCAGAATGATATATGTGTGGCCATATAAATTAGATTATACGTGTTGGAATATAATAATTTATCTTTTTTATGCCTCTATTAAATTCATTTGGGTCTATACGCAAGGAGACTAAGACCTTCAACCACCCGATAGGTCTTCCACCCGTGGATTTAATGGTGACATAGTATGTTTAACTCTTATCTCTACTGTAATTAGTTAAATTTATTGATTTCTAGCTAAGAATTATGAATTGTTAAAATAATAAATTATATTATTTCTTATGGTAGAATCACCATAGATAAGATGGTTAATTAATATATAATCAACATTAGGGTCAAATTATTAATTAAAGTGTTTTGATATAGTTATGATGATAATTAGAAACCTATATTAATGAAATGAATTAGTTTGAATAATTATAATTCTTACTAAATTATTCATTTTTTGTGTCGATAAATATGGTATGTTCGATACTAGACTTGTGAATTTTTTTTCTTAGCTTTTGAGAATCTGTGATACCGATGTGATTGTTACATGAGGGTTTGATACTTTTTGGTATGGTGAGTTTGTCTGGATACAACTCTTATTTATTTTGGACGCCTGAGGGCTTGGTGTATGTTCTTATGTACCTCTTAAGGGAAAGTCACACAAGTACTAAATATTTGAGTGTATATAATATGATTTTATAGGATGTTTGAGGAATCATGATTGGTGTTGACGCCTAATGGGTTGGTTCACATTTTTATACTACTTGAGGGCTAGGCGCACTAGCACTAAAATACCGAGGGTAGCATAGATGATTACTTCATATGTGTTCTATCTTGATTTACAGTCGTATGATTCTTAATGGAGACATTGTTGTAATTTTTATGGTATAGATTTTGTTTAGCTTGCGAGAAGAGGCTATGTATTTATGGAATTTTTTAACATATTTTTCCTCGGTAGGAGAATATGCCTCTAATTTGGGTGATCCATCCTAATATAATAGGATATAACCAGAAACATTGATACCTAAAATTGTGTATATATAGGTATAACTGCTAAGTGTCACTTAAGAACCAACAAGGGTAGTTTATTTATTCATCACTTCTTGTTTATTTTTTAGTTAATTTTAGATGATTGATTTACATTATATATCATTTAATGGACTGGGATAGACACCATGGATGCCAAATACTGAGATTATTATCTCATAACATGATCAGGTGTCATTTTGCACCCCTGTAGATCTTATTCCTTGTATGTCTTTCGATTTTTAGTTTGTGATGTTTTGTGTACATGAGAGTCATGGAGCATAGGATTCACCTCTTACTCATGATTCTCAAGGAGTTTACCATTGATTTTTGTCTTTTTGTTTGTTATTTTTTTACTGCTTTTATGTTTTAGTAACCCATAAAATTACATGAATAATTGCAAGGAATTGGTGAAGGCCATTTTAGTTTTATTCGGACTGTATATTATTTTCACAATCTTGGTCTTTATTTTATCAATATCCACATTTTCTTATTATTTATAATCTGATAATAAATAGTTTTACTCTTATCTAGAGGTTATAGTCTCTCCACAATACCATCATTTGACCCTCACTTCTATTTGGCAGTGTCTGGCATATGGGGAGGTGCACATTAGGCCATGTTACCCACTAGTCTTGCCACCATATTATTTTTGATTCGGGTTGGGGCTATACAATATGTTATTAGATATTTCTTTAACATTGGTATTACTATTTTGGGTGGGTATATAGGAGAATAGAAATGTGTTTTCTCTTGGTATATAATTGTGTTTGGGATTGATCACTCCATATACGGGGAAATGACCAAGTACCCAGGGTTGGGATTTTTGTTTAAACTGTTTGATGTCATAGATGATATGATATCACATTGAGTGAATGGTGTACCTTCTAGTGCCTATTAATTTAAAGATTTATATAATTTTACCCATATCCTATTATAGAAAGTATTAATCATTACATGCATCATATTGTGCCCATAAAACTTTCTAATTCCATGCATATTCCATGCCATGTAGTTGTATGTGTAGGTTATTTGTTGGTTCTAAATGTGTGCCTTAAGTGTTATTCCGTGATTCTATGTTTATATAATGTTTCTTTATGTTATCTTCTTGTGATAAAATTATTGTTTTGATATATAAATTGTTTCATTGGATAAATATAATTTTATTCTTTGGATGAATTAAATGTTTTCGATTACGACGAGAGACATTTTTCAATCATAAGGTGTATGGGCTCCTTATAATTGGGAAAAGGTAACCTGGGAAATCGAACCATCCTATATATTTGTATATATATATTAATTATTGGTTAAAAAATGTTAAATATATTTTATTTTTGATCTTAAATAATATAATTACACATCTATATACTCAGCTGGACCAAAGTAGGTTAGTAGGGGAATAGACCTTATGAGATAACCCTTAATCGATGTTTATAATTTCAATAGTTAAGAAACTACGATTAGGTTGAATGATAATGAAATAGGTTGGATTTTTGGACCCTCATCAGTCACCTTATATAATAAAATTAATTCATGTTGATAAATTTCCTAATTATGACAGAATATCATAAAGTATAAAATGTTTTAAAAAAGGAATTCTATTCATAAATGTCTTCTTTTACATGATGTGTTATTTCAATATTTTTTATGTTTAAATATTTATATTTTAATAAATTTAATTGGATTAAAATGAAACCTTAGGCGGTTTCCTTTGTTTAAACCCTCGTGAAAGGTTTGCTTCAGTTTTTATTTTTGAGTTTCTTTGGAATGGAAATGTGATAATTATTTGTAGGCCCTATTTTTTAGTAATGGACTAGATTATAAAATCTTGAGCCTAGTTATGATACTTCAGTAGGAATGAACTACTGATAGGGTTGTCATTTTTTGGTTATCATG
Organism: Viscum album; assembly: GCA_963277665.1. Taxonomy (NCBI): domain Eukaryota; kingdom Viridiplantae; phylum Streptophyta; class Magnoliopsida; order Santalales; family Viscaceae; genus Viscum; species Viscum album. The sequence continues at coordinate 1,342,510,409 of OY728148.1, read as the reverse complement.
TGCTATATGTGGTTGTCACCGCCATTGTGTTTAAATGCCTTTCTAAATCCCATGAACTTTTTGATTCTTTGTGTTATTCAGGTGCAATTTTATTTTGTAGGATTCATATATTTTAAATGAAACTCTTTTTTGGATGGATTTTTAGCATTTTTATTTTCATTTAATATGGGAGAGTATCAAGTAATGCTCATTTTCATAAGGTTAGACTTACCTCTAGCATGGTCGACTATTTTTTAGGTCACTTGAACTTCTATTCTTCCTCAGTGATGGATGACATTGTTTATCTTTATCATGGTTAATGTTCATATGGGGAATAAGAATCTATGTTATATCTACTCTATGGGATATCCTAAACATTAATTCATAGGTAGGGTAGCTTATTAATAGTATTTAGGATGTTTCGTCTTGATTCTGACCCCTCGGGGTAACATACATTTTCATATGTGGTACCTGTCGAGTTTCTAAAAGGCATAATAAAATGGTTGAGTTTGACGTAATAATTGAGCCTTGTGCTATTGAGTGTTTTCTCATGTAATATCCATGGTATAATGAACCAAGCATTAAAAGGAATCATTTCATCCTAATACTCGGGGTGAATTTACAAAAAGATTGGATGTTTTAACATGTTGTTCTGGTTGGTTGTTTGTTATATGCAAAATTATTTGATGTTGTGATCTTTAATTGGAGGAAAATAAAAAGTATATATATGTTGGATCTATTATCTCGCTTACGAATGTATGGTCTATCTCCCCTTTCCAAAACTAGGACACTCTTACAGTTGTATGCATTAAGTCAGTTCTTGTCCACATGTGTCATTTAAAGTAGAAGGATCACAAATAATGAGGGACAATGTGAAATGGATGGTTTTAACATGAGTTCATTTATGCCTAGGGAGTTTTTAATTGGGCCAGTGCTTTATTGACAACACAAAATTGAAATTTTGTCTATGTATACAACATTAGAAACTCTGTTGGTTATCATTGGACTTCGGTGGTAAATATGGAACGATCACTAGATGGCTCAAGTGGCAAAGGCTTAGTGATCATTTAATGACGGTGCATCGACTGGTGAATCTTAGTATCTTATAATGTATCAACCAGTTTTGGTTCATCAATTTTCCTTCCTGTAATTTTTAAAATCCTCTTTGTGTACTCTTCTTGATTAAAGAGCATGTACACTATCTTGACGTCATCCTTGATACACTAAGAGAACATTGTTCTTATGCCACACTGTAGTTTAAATGGTTTTAGGTGGTTTAAGTTGTCTCCCAGTGTTTCATTCTAAGTGTGTGGTTATTATCATGGCATGGATAGTCTTCAGTGACCATTGGATTTCTGTGTAAGAATAATTTGGAAGGACTCTTGGACACCAATTGTTAATTCCTTGGACACGACTAGTAGGTGGATGCCACTATGGGATCAGTCAATTCCCTAATATTGATTTATTGGTCTTATAACAATTTCTCACTCATAAAAATTGAGTATGTAATACCTTATGTTATATCCTTAAACTCCATTCATTTAAATTTGCGATTATTTTGGATATTTCATTAGGTATGGAGGTGATCCTTTTGATAAAAAAATGTCACCAGAAGTAGGTATGGGATTCGGTGATCTTGTTAGTTATAAATGTAAGGTTCCATAGAGAAAATAATTTTAGTTTAATTTGAAATACTCAGGCATCCTATATTTTTAACCTTCGATTTGAGTCATCCAAAGTGGATTTACATGTTTTCTCTCTTTGTTTGAGGTTAATGGTCATAAAGAAATATTTTTAAGCATGACGTCGAGTTATGAAATGTGTGGTTTAATGGTCCATGGTGCCTTCTTGGAAAGCTTGTGTGAAGAGTTTTATTTGGTTGATCAGTAATTAAACTTTCTATTTATGATGAGATCCCAAATATGGCCTCATAAGTAATCATGTTTTTTCGGTTAAATAAAATAGAACCTGGGGCATCGCTCGAATTATTAGAGGCATTTTTTGTATGGAAATTCCTATGGTGGAGGTTTCGTGGCTTATAATTGACCCCCTTTTAAAATTTTGAGATCTATGGTGGGGAGAAACATAAATTAGTTATTTCAAGAGATAAAGAAATGGTAGTGTCCTTAGTTTAATGGGATCAGATAAGCAAGGATTCAATGTTTCAGTGGAAGAAAATACCCTTTAGATCAGATCATAGTGGATTAAGTTCCTCCTTCCTAATCAATTACTAATGGTTCATTTGGAATTTCAAAAAATTAAATTCGACCCTTTGAGAAAATATTAATTACCCATATAGGTTGGGTATTACTTTGATTGTTTCTAAAGGCATATTGGGGTGAAAATTTTTAAGATGTGGAGATTATAACATCTTTTGTTTTGAATTAGAAAAAATTCCATGAGGTTTTGAATTTTTTTTTCATTTATTGGAAGGGATTTTAAAAAAATGGTATTCAAGACATTTTTTTAAATATGGAACACTGTGATGTATTTTGTTAATATAAATTTAATTAATTAAATTAAAAATTGAAATAACATTATATTAAATGACTTAATAATAAGAATATTATTATTATTAACTTAATATTTTTAGAGACCTAAAGGTGTCTCTCCACTTCACCTTAACAATCATGTGTTACCCCCACTAGGGATCCCCATTGAGCCATGCATGACCCACCTCCCTCGGCTCCCCTTTTATATAGTGATTTCAACTCGATTTCTTCACAATACTCCACTGATTAGTGGAGTCAGAGACTCTAGAACCCTTCCCCTCCCCTTCATCTCCAGTAAGTGACCCCCATGACTGAAACTCAATAGAGTGTGACCACCTCTCATCCAACACCCTATTCTCTCAATTATTTCTCCTCGATCCTTCATGATTTTCATTCGAATCCTCGAGGTAAGGTCCTCTGCTCACATGTCCTCTCTCTCTTTGGTGGGATTTCTCTCTTTCAATTCCAGGTGAGGTGTAGCCAAAACAATAGGTTAATGGGTTGGTATATTATTGTATCTCCTCCATTTATAGTTTGTGATAAAGGATTATCAAGATATCTTGGTTTGTATTCGGGAAATCTCCTCTGAAGGAAAAGAATTTTGGATCATTTCAGTCTACTTTTGTCTATTTGGGGTATGTTTTTTCATTTTTCTTCATTCTCACTTAATTAATATTTTTGGGTATTATTGTTTCTGACATCTTGGTAGATTAATTTTAGTGCATTGAACCTTGACACTACATTATTTAAGTCTTGGGTCTTTTTTTGTAGAGCGTTTCATGACTCCATAAGGGGTTTCACTCATATACCTAGGTATATATATGTATATGTATATATAGATCTTCCTTGCACATATTACCTCATGGAAGGATGAATATGTACATTGTATTAAGGGGTATATATAATAATGTGTCTGTGTCCAAGTGTGGAGCATATCTGAGTTTAAATTGTCATCGAATTCCAAAACTATTTGGCATGGTTTAATTTTGAAGAAGGATCCCTTTCCTTTCCATTTAAATTTAAAAATTCATTTTTTTTACTTCTTTAAAAACATTAATTTCATTTAATTAATTTATTTTTATATCTATAATAAATTTTTACATTATTATTTAGGTATTGTTTAAATAATAATGTCATGTTTTTAAAATAAAATCCATCCAATAGAGATGCAATGTCTTCTAACCTAAAAATTAGTGATTTTTGTATTTAAATAATGCTTTGGATTAATGCTTAGGATGATTATATATTTTATTTTTTCCTTGGATAGTTATATTTCAGGTTTAGGACTTTGTTCTATTTCATAAACTAAATGTACTACTTTATAAGTGGGGATTTACCTTGTTATAAATTTACCTTTTTCCAATGAAACCTCCTAAGTGCTCATTTTATCTTATAAATGGATTTTACATGTAATAATAAAATTGAATGGGTTGAGTTAAATGAAATTTCTTCTACATGATGGTTTTCCTTATTTAAAAGTTTAAATTTTATTCCTATACTTGATTAGCCAGTTCAATATGGCATATTTTCCTTGAGGTTTTAAATGAATTAATTTAAATGGAAGTTATTTGGGTGGAACAACCACATATCTTGTTGTAATTAAATAAGCGTGGTTTATGTAAATTTTTTTATTGAAAAGACTTTAATATATTTAATTACATTGTTCTTATCAGTTTTATGCCCTGAGACAAATTGATTTGGGTTGTCTTACTAAATCCCTCTTTTTTCTGATACAATTGTTTATAGAAATTGCGATATGTGACATCACGCCGACATACCACAGGTGTGACCTGATAAGTTGGATAATCCCTATTAAACTTTAATTTTTTAATTTTTTTAAACCTCAATACAATTCCTTTAGGTTCATAGGCAAATAGAATTAGACCTACAACCACCCGATAGGTGTTCCAGCCTTGGATTTAATTTTGACCTAGACTATTTGACTTTTGAGCCATACAATAATAATATAAATTGATTTATTTCTAGAATAGACTTTTGAATCTTTAAAATAAATAATTTATTGATTTCATGTGTTAGAATCACCTTGGTTAAATTAGTCAATTATTAACAACTTTATTCTTGGATTGATTAATTGAACAGGTTTGACATAATTATGATGACAATTGGGAACATGGATTAATGAAATCAATTGTTTTAAAAGATGATAATTTTTATAAATTGATCATTGTGTATTTTGATGATAAATATAGTATGTTTAATACTAGAATTTTTACTTTTTATTTTGTATCTTTTGATCTTATGTGATATCAATGTGATACATACGGGGGTGTTTGATACTATTTAGCATATTGAGTTTGTCTGGGTAAAACTCTTGTTTGATGTGAATGCATGAGGGCTTGGTTCATTTTATCCCATAATGCCTAAGGTAAAAGAACCCATGTACTATATTCCTGATTGCAGAGTATTTTTATTTAATTGTACATATATAGAATCATGATTGGTGTTGAAAGCTAAGGGTTTGGTGCATTTTTTTAACGCCTGAGGTCTAGGAACACTGGTACTAATTTTCTACAGGGAGATTATATGATTATGTGTGATGCATGAGGACCATATGCACAGTCACATGATGTATGAGGAAAGGATTCTACTCATTCTCTAGGGAGAGAATTTGGTATGCCTGAGGGAAGTGGCTAGAAGTTAATGGTATTTTCTAGGTGATTCATCCTTGACTGGAGAATATTCCACTGATTTTGTTGATTCATCCTGATGTAAGAGGATATTACCATAGGCATGGATACATGGAAGGTTGATAGAGTAGGAATACATTCTAGGTGTCCCTTAGGAACCTGGGTGGGTTGTTTATTTATTCAACACTGCTTGTTTTTGGCCTATAACTTCTCACATATATACATTATATATCAAGTAATGATCTAGGCTAGACCCCATGGGTTCCATTATAATGAGATTATTTTCCCACACCTTTATCAAGAACTGTTTGACACCTGAGTAGATCTTTATACTCATAGGTATTTGGATTCATTATTTGTGTTGTGATTTGTACATTGGAGCTAGGGAGCATAATATTAAGCTATTAAATAGGATTCTCTAGGAGTTTACAACTTGTTTTTTTCTTAGATTTGGTAAATTTTTACTACTTGTACATTGTATTTACACATGATAGTACATTGATCATTAAATTCAACTGGAATTGACCATTTTATTTTTATTCAGATATTATATTATTTTTCCGCTTCTTTTATTTATTTTGTTACTAAATCCACATGTTCATATTATTTATTATCTATTAAACCACCATTATAATATGATATAGAGTGTACAATATCAATACCATACCATCAATTTACCCTTGTTACTAGTCGGTAGCCTCTAGCATTCGAGGAGGCACACATGAGGCCATGTGACCCACTGGTTCAACCATCCTGTTAGTTATCAGCTAGCTTAGGATGATACATGTTATTCATATTATAGAGTGAACAAGATTTTTTCTAGGATATTTTTGATGAAATATCTATATAAATTATTCATCTCATGGTTCTAGGATATTATATATTACTAGTGTGGACAGATATCATTAAGTGATGAAGTTATAGATTATATTATTGGTGTACCCTTATAGAACTCCAATGATTTAGGTAATGATTATATTGTCTATAGAATTATATGGGATATTGGATGTATATTTATTTCAATTTTATGTGTTCAATAAGGGGTTTTAAATATTCTATGATGATAATGTTCCACGATATGTATTTTTTTATCTATTCTTCTTATGGGTTTATAATGTTTCCTTGGATCAAGATTGATATCACATGGCTCATGAGTATTGATTCCCATGACTCTTTCCTTTTTTAAATCCTTATCCCATTTTTTATTATTGTTGATTCAATAATTTTTGGGTATGAGTTCTTTTATGATTTACTCCTTCACTCTTATAAAATTTCCCCATCCATATGCACTCATTTTTTATATTGATTATATTCAATTGATAATTATTATGTTTTCCCTTAATGAGAATCTGATCTCACCCTTCTTATGTTTCCACTTCCTCATTTGTAAAAAAAATAGGTTTAATGAATAATGTCAAGAAGGGATTTCATATAGATGTTGATTATGATGACATAATTTGAAATAAGAAAAACTAGGTTATGTGGGAGAAGTTCTAATGTGAGGATGACAATATTATTTTGGTATGAGTTGTCCTAATTCACTGAAATGGTAAACCTAAAAGGTATTTAAGGATGTATGTGGTCTAGTTTTTCTTTTATATTTCCTATGTTGTTGATCAAAAAAATGAGTTCATAATTTGTAGTAGAAAATCTAGAATTGTAATGTTTATGATTTTAGCACTAGGTCTGGGTGTGATTGCTCAGGGATATTATAATTGGTATTCGAGGTTGGATAATATAAAATTTGGAGATTAGGCCATTTACATGTTATTTTATCTTAAGAATTATAGATATAATTGTAGATTTAGAAACATACAGATGATCATAATTTCAATATATTTGATGCCCCTTTGAGGTTTTGAGCGATTATATTTTAATGCGATTAATGACATTTTAGGAGATTTTTTAATGCTATGGGTTAATGTTAACTATGGATATAATTTTTTTAAATTAGATTTATGTTATTGATAACATTTAGGGTTTATATGATCTTGGATAATGAGAATATAGGTTTTTTCAAATATGTAACCAACAATTTTAAAAGTAACTTGGTGACTAAGTTATTATTGTTATATTAAAATAAGATCCCTATATTTTTTATCTTGAAATATGAAAGGTGTGAAATAATCATTGCGGTTAAGAAAATCAATAATTGTGGGGTTATTGAAGTTATTTCTGATATAGTGTTATGTAATGATTTAGTTTCAACATTGGGTATTATTTCTGAATTTTGATGATTAATGTATCATATGATCATTTAATAATTTTGGGAATTATCATACCTTGTACAAACCGTTTTGGTATTGGTTAATTTTTAATGATAGGAATAATAACTTTTAATTCCTTTTATGGTTACGTGGTCTTCAAAAGACGATTTTAGTGAGAAATGGATAAATAATTAATCTTGAATACTCATAGTTTGGAGACAAAAAAATGATATTGTTGTGAAAATTGAAAAACTGATGAAATAAAACTCATCAAGTAATTATATTTTCTTATTCTATTAGTCTAGATGGAATATAATTACTTTGCAATACGAAATGTCTCTTTAAACAATGATGTTATCCTATTTAATTCATATTTGATGAATTTGATAGAGTTTTTGATCATCAAATATTTATGGTTTTGAGGCCCTTACCTTTCCAAAGATCATTCACTTGATTATGATCAATTACCTCAATCACTCTCTATATTTATTTATTCTTTTCTCCCATGTCCAAAACTTCACATCCCACCAATGTTCTCGTATTTGGAAACATATTCAGGGGTTATTCCAAATGAACTATGTTCTGAAAATTCTCACTTATTAAGAGGATGTTTTATTAATCCATTTTACAATGAGGTATATAAAAATTAATTTTAAAATTTCTATCATTTGACTACTGAGATAGAGGTAAAAGTTTCATGACATAGTTTATTAAAGGGGGAGGGTGGATCATGTAACACCCCGATATTTCAAAAGATGAAAATTATATTTTTTAGTGTAAAGGATATAAAATACCTACCTTATATGAAAATATAAATCCTCTATAATTTATTACATATTTATTTTTAAATAACATTAATATCTTTAAAATATTTTGATACGCACAACCTAAAGATTTTTATGTTCGATAGCGTATTCAACACGAAAGACTTAAGATAAACAACCCAATATATATATCTATATTATAACCTATTAGTTAAATTGGTTTGTATGAATATAATTTACTAAATTATAATATATATATATATTATAATTCATAGAAATTATTTATTAATGTTTAGTAAATAATCAATCAATTTTTAGTAAACTTATATTATTTCTCAAAAATATATTTTCATAAAAATTGATTTACATCTCTTTTCCATGACAAATATTATATTTTTTTTAAAAAAATTATATAATATAATTGATAAAACTAACTACACTCTTCAAATCAAAATATAAAAATTAAATTTGGGTTAAATTTTTTAATTTTTCCAAAATTATTGATTTTTCAGTGAATAGTTAAAAATACCGATTTTTGTAAGACTATCATTTATATTCATTAAATTAAGTTATTTATATTTAAAATTATGTTTTAATTTATAATACTCATTATTTATTTATATTTAACAAATATAATTTATTTTGAATCAACATTTTATTGGATTTTTGGATAATATTTTTTTAGTTTTAAAAGGGTTTTTTTATCAATACTACTTTAAAGTGAATTGTGTTTCTCTATTTTAATTAATTAAAATAATCCATAATGATGAATAATTTAAATTAAATTTATAGATTATATATCAATAGATTATAATTTAAATTCATACAATAATTATTATTAAACATAGTTCTAATGTAAAATAAACTTGTACTTGAAAAATATACTTCTAGAAAACTTTCTTATTCATCCCGTAATTGAGTTTGGTTTTAAATTTAATTTTTATTTCTATATTAACAATTTAAAAAAAAATATTTTTTGATATAATTATTTCAAAAAAATATTAGGGTGATTTTTTTTGAGTTTTTTGGAAATGATTATTATTTTTTTCAAATGTGAAAAATACCAAATTTTATTTGAAAACTAACTTTGTATTAAAATATATAAAAATATAAAATATGTTTAGAATTTTTTTAAAGTAAAATTAGTTCAACTATATAAATTTTAATATAATTTAGGCTGTTGGAATTAATTTCATTTTATAATTTTATATAAATACATTGTGATATTTTGATGATCTTTCTTTTTAAAATCCCATTTTCTCATCATGCCAACATGATTAATCTATAATTTAGTTTTACCATCTATGTGATTTGAATTTTGAAAAATACATTTTATATTTATAATGAGAACAATTTAGGTTATATAATTATTTTAATTCAATTTTTTTTACCAAAATTAATAGTTAATACAGTAAACATTAATTACGGTAGTTAAGGTAAAATGGGTTTTTTGAGAGGTTATACTAATAAGATAAGGGTAAAACATATATATAAAAATGTATAGAATATATTTTATGGACATAATTTCATATTTAATCCTATAATGTTCAAAATTTTCTAATTTTTGTCCCTTTAAACATATGAAAAATATGGGATCAATCGTTTTTTTCAAAATACAAATTGTATCCTTTCCCCCACTTATAAACGTCCACCCCCTCTCCACCCTTATTCACACCATAAAACCTATTGGTAAGGAAAATACCATAAAAATAAATTACCAACTTCCCTAAAATCACAATATAATTCTTAGTTTTCTTAGAATGACATCCTAGTAATTCCATTGTTGAAAACCTGAGGAGGTTACCTGAAGAATAGGTAACATTCATCAACGATCATTTTTATATAATTCTTTTCTCCATATCAAGAAATTAACATTAAACCATTATCATAGAATAATATTTGTTTATTAAATATAATAGGATATTTTTATTATATGTTAATGACCTAAACCATCTCTAATATCATCAAATGGTTTGTGAAATCATTGTTCTTGTGTATGGAAGACTACTACCTCGTGAACCAATGTTATTCAATTTTCCATTACCACCTCTCACGGTTCAGTATAATGATAGATTAAAAGTATATATATGACATATATAACATAAATATACATCTTGTGTTATTTTATAATATATTTATATTTCTTTCCATTCCAAAGGGGATTTGACAATGTCACTCAAGTGTACAACGTACTATCATCTAACAGAGTGATGTGATTTGTTTTTCAGTAACAAGTACATGATATGTAAAAGGGGAAAATATAGTGAATATATGTGAAATAAGTTACATAATTATAATAAAAATAACATTTTTATCATTTTTTACATATAACATGTCATTTTATTTATTACCTTTTCACTCACTGAATAAGTGATAACATCATTCATGTATGTGTGGACTATAACCTTCACAAATATACATTACTCTATTTTATTCAAAAAAACCACAATAAAGATATATATAACTATATAAAACTAATTATTAAGGTATTATCAATATAATTAATATATTTAAAAACAAAATATTACTTATATTATTTCAATAATGATCATTGAAAAATGGAAATTTCAGTCATGCATACGTATGACTTACCATCTCCACAATCACAAGGTTAGTTATTTTTTCATAAAAATATTTCATGATTGGTTTTAAACATATAATTTAAGTACAATTATTATAAATTTTACATGATTCTTATTATGGATATTATAGAACAATATAATAATCATAATAATTAAAACATTTTAAAAAAAACACAAAAGAGAAAACACTACAATTAACATATGAGACAATGAAAACAATGAAATATTACTAATGAATAGGTGATAAGATGATATAAATGGAGAAGATAATATATAATAAATATTAATATTTATATTTTCTATGTTAATAATTGTTTTGAAAAACTATACATGAGGATAAATAATGATAGTGAAAATTGAAGCGTGATGTAAGGGTATTCTCGTATCACTTATATTTATATTAGATATATTTCATTTTATCCACTTTTTTTGGTTTTGAACAGTATATAATTTAGATGAATGTATTCTATTATTATTATAATAAACTTTATGGTGATTAAAATATACATTTCATGATATAACTTTCATGGGGTTTATGTTTTCAAACATTCCTAAGAGGTAAAGGATTTTTGTATAAATCTTCCTTCTTTGAGAGGCATGTTATGTTATAAACATATATTATTTAAGGTGCATATATTAAAAAAATTAAATTATATATATTTACTATTATCAATTTAATTATATTAATATATTCATTTGATGTTATTATTTCATGGGGGTTGTGCTTCATAGTTACCAAAGTGGTAAGAGTCTTACGTTATAATATCCTTGTTTATCGAGATTTTCTATGATTAGAATTCCAATTATAAGATATTATGATCAATAACTTAATAAATGAATTAATAATACTCTAATATGGTTATAAATTATATTTTATAATTAATGTTATTAAGTTTCTACTCTTTGGTACTTAAAATAGTTGAGAAATATTTTTTATGGAAATCCGACTTTATATCTCTCTTTGGCTAGAAATCCAATTTATTTCAAAAACAATGTTTTCTAAAAAATGTTTTAAAATATATTATTACTATTATTATTTTGAAACTAAAATTTTAACCATGATAAACCCTTTTAAAATATATTTTAAATGAGATATTCATGTATTTTTCTAAACAACACCCATTTGGATTATACTGAAAATTTGAAAGGATTAATTTTGTGGTTTTCTAATCATGAAATTTTATAACCTTTTTATAGTGAAAAATTAATGTTATTATTAAATTTTAAGACATTTATTTAATTAACTTTTATTTGATATAAATTTATTTGAATATTCCTCTAATAGTTTAAAAAACTATTTATAATGATTTTTTTTCTTTAAAATTCAAGAAAATCATCTTTTTAAAAAAATCAATGAATAGGATTTGGAAAATGTTTTATGTTTTTTATAAATTGTTATTCAAGAGTAAAGGGTATATTAATAAATAAATAATATATAATATATTTTTTTATTTTTTATACATTTTATTTTTTTCAATGAATCATATTTTTATAATATTTTATATATTTTTATGTTTCTTAAAAGTGATTTCAAAATTAAAAGTTGTTTTTCATCAAAAATGTTTTTAATTATCTTCTAATGGTATTAATCAATGTAAAAACACTTGTTGATACTTAAAATCCATTGAATATATTTTTTAACGGTACCATCCTATTTCTTTTCCAAGAAGTATTAATATTTTTTCAAAGAGATTGTTATGGATCCCATTTCATTTCAATGGGTAAATCGTGTTTCAAAGAGATTGACATAAAACCCATTTATTTTCCATGGGATAATAAAGTAATAGAATAATAATGATTATTTATATATGTTTTATAATGAAATATTTGTGTACATTATTAATGTTTTGGTTCATAGAAATTATATATGATGAGTATGCCCAGATTGTAGTAAGGGATCCCATTATAGCTTATATGATGGGTGTTCCCAAGAAGAACTCAAATGCATTGAGTAATGATTATGTTATTAGGATAATTATATTAGATGTAGGATGTATGATTATTCTGAATTTAATATCTCTATAAGGGTTTTTTATTTTTTATATGATAATGATGTTCCATGATACCAACATGTTTTATCTATTCTTTTTAAGGGTTGATAATGTTTCCTTTGACCATGACTGATGCCACAAGACTCATGTATATTGATTTTTATGATTTATTAAAATAGTAAACACTTATTTCATGTTACATGATTGATGATTCAATTATTTTTGTGCATGATTTTTTTTTGATTTGATCATGTACTCTGAATATGTTATCAAACCTTTATTCACTCCTTATGCTCATTGATCACATTCAATTTTTAATGATTAGAATTACTGAAAATTTATGCTCAACCTTCTTATATTTCCTATTCCATAGTTATAAATAATGTCATTGATCCAATTTATTCTATATTGTACTCTATATGGATTATTATTGAGATTTGGTGTGAAATACGAAAAGATATGTTTTGTGGGAGAAATAATCATTTAATGATATGTGTATTGTTTATGTGAAAGTTTTACTAATTCTCTAAAATTATAAACCTAAAAGGACCTTGAGAGTGTAAGTGATCATCTTTTCTAGTTTTCAAATTGTATGGTTTTGATCGAAAAAATTTGGGCATAATTATCTATATGAAATTTTAAAATGTAAATTTAAGGATTTCAGCACCAGATCCTGTAGTGTGAGTTTAAATATTTTATATTATGAATATTTTTTGAAGTTTAGAAACAAATATGTATGGTTTTCATTATGTTATTTCTGGTTATAAAATTATATATCCCTCTAATTAATTGAGTAAATATTGATATATCATGTCGTAATATAGATTATAATGGGGAGTGAACCCAACTTACTAAGGGACTCTATCTAATCTGATATTCTTGGGAGTGAACCTTAAAAAGATTTTTTTTGAATGATGAGTGATTACAATCCACTAATATAGTCTTGGAAGTGTTCCATGACTCAGGAAATGATTTTTTATGTTTTTTTTGTATGACAAAAATCCATTTCATATACTTTTTAAATGTTCTCTTACCACATAATTGATTATTTATGATTTTTAAATTGTATGACATATGAATTTTGTTATGATAAATCCTTGTCCCATTATTCTTGATTAAATATATTTGACTACTTGGGTTTTAAAATTTTATGTTATGATCATGTTCTCATACCCTTTTATTTATTCCCACATATGATCATTGATTGATATCTTCTATGTTTACCCTTACTTAGAATTTGAACCCACGTTTTCTTATGTTATCATTTCTATAGGTTATGAAGAAATGTTTTATGAAATGTATGTAAAATAATTGTACAACGTGGGAAGATATAATAGGGATATATTGAATATATTTCATGAAATATTATGTTAATATAACTTGTTTAATATTAAACTAAACCATAACAGTTCTAGGGCACGTATTGTTAGGAAATATACTAAAAATTAATCTAATATAATTTAATATTTATGTAAGAAATGATGAGATCACCTAAATAAGAGCTTTTATCAAGTTCATTAAGACTTGAACCTTGGGAATGTATAGTGATTGATTTGGGTGATGTATCCAAGGCCATTTTTATTCTAATAGGGAGTGATCTTGTAACCCTCTATGAAACATGAAATCCTTTAACCATTAAATATTGATTGAATTCATTACTGTTATAGACTATGATAATGATCAAATTTTTTATGGTAATTTTTCTATTAGAGTCACATACATTGGAATAGAATGAGATCAGTAAGTTGATAATCCAGGAAGAACACACTACCCATATGATGAACAAGTGGATAAAGTAGGAAATAAAAGAATCACTAATTTTTAATGATGGATTGTGAATACATCAGTGGAGAAACATTCTATGGAAGAGTTTACTACCAACAAGGAATCATATAAGACATTAGTTTTTGGTTCACTATATATAAAATAGGAATGAGTAGAGTTTTCATCTGTGGAGGAAAAAGAAAATTTGTTAACCCCCCTCACTCATTAGAGGAAAGATTACTAGATATAGAGCTTAAAGTTGATGGTTTTCCCATTATATATAGTATTATCAACATATGATCATTCTTATAATTATTTTTATTTACTGAGTCTGGATTTTGTAAAAGAAAACCTAGAATTCTGATGGTGGGAATAGAAGAAAATATGAAGCCTCATCACTGAAACATCAATGGTTTAGATGGACAGGTTGATGAGAAACCACTGCAACTGGATGGGGAAACTATGAGTTGTTGGGTTTGACTACCATAAACTGTAATTAATTGGAAGAAACTTCCTTCCAAGAATGTTCATTTGGGGGAATTATAGTTCAACTCATCTAAATATATATCTATGGAGAATAAAATGTTATATATTGAACATGATTAGTCGAATATTGATTAATGATAGGAATATGAGTATTATTTTTAGGTCATTCCCTATAATTATTGGGAGGGGTTCACATGAATTGGTACTCTTCAATACACTACTAAAGGAGTGATGGATTAACCATATACTGAGCAGTAGAGTACAAGACTTAACAGGGTGAGATTGAGATGTCGGTAGCTGAGGTGAACCAACAACAAAAGGATAAGATGGTATATATTTTAATGATATATCCATATATCGATCCCTATATGAAAATGATAACTGATCTTGAGTACGAGATGTATTAGGAATATCCATTATGATGTTTTATATTTAAATTGAGGTTATGTTCTATTGTTAACACTCTTGATTTATTTTTCCATGAAATAAAAGTAATACATGTTCAAACACCTTGTTTTGAATTAATTATATCTCAATCACAACAATGTAACAATAAAACCCAATCTCTATTAAATTTGTGTAATTTTTTGTGAAAAAATAGTGTTTAATAGAATATCATTCATATTATATGAGAATAAGTAATAAGGGTGGATAGACTGGGGATGAATTGTCGCATCTACCACTGTTATGGGACCCATGAGAATATGGGGATTTGGGATAGTGTGATTAAAAAAATTCATGTCACTCAATAAACGTGCATTAATTTATATTGGAGCAACGAAAAGGATGATATAAATCCACATTACCATGGGAATGTTGGGGAAAGGAAAATTATAGCCATATTTTTCTGGATTGATGGATGAAAATGGAAGATAGGTAAAGGATAACCACTGAATGTGTTTTATGAATAGGTTCCACTACCTTATTACTAGATAATGTTCTTCAATTATATATAACCTAGAAAAAAGGTGAGTCGATACTAGTTCACTATGTTTTCACCATACTAGATCCAATTTTTAAAAGATGATTGTGGTTCCCCTGTAACATATACCATAGATGAGAGGGAGGTTGTGACTGGTTTGTTGTGTTATCACTATAAGGGAGTCCATTTCAAAATGAAATGGTATGTCAATATAAAAATGAAGGGGAAAAGAGTTTCAACTAAAGAGAGTGATTCTAAGGAAGTGTAAGAGCACTATTAGGGTTTTTACAATATATACAGATAATATTAGTGAGGGACACTAATATGGATAGATGGAATTTGGGTAAATATGAGAGATTAAAATTCCAACTAGGTGACAGACATGAGGATTGTGTTTGATCATACTCTGGGGAGGAGACTAATGTGATCACTAATGAATAATATTTTAACATAATATATATTTGACTATAAGGTTGTTTAAATTTTCTTTCAAATAGTTTCAACCACAAAACCATGTAAATATATTATTATAAAACATTGACCAATGGGGTTTCCAAGCTTTAGGTTATGGAACATAGACCTTGGGTTGCTACTAGTTTTGGGTCATACAACCTGATATATATTCATAATATAGAGTTTATACATTAGTAGGAAAGGAATTACATGATATTTTTTTAGAAATGAATTCTATTTTATTATACTTAACAAGTGGGAACTCACATTTTTTTATCCATATATGTAGATCAAAAGGGCGTTGAGGTTTAAGGTCACATTAATTTGACCCATAGATGAGGATTCATGTTTATAAACAAGGGAAATGAGATAATATGACATGATTATAATGAATATCCTACCTTGATAAAGATGTATTCATGGAATGTCTCATAGGGTTTAAGGCCATAGTGTTTAAACCAAATCCATGGATAACCACATTGTTTTGCAAGAAATTTTGAAAGATGAACCCGATAAAGGGATATTACACACTAAGGAGACATAGATAAGTTATGTTATTTGTGTCTAGGAATGACCAAGTGGATATGTGAATATGTATATATTATATATGATAAGAATCAAACCATATAATGTTATATAGGGGAAACGTTTATTATTGATATGACTCATACAAAGAACAGGAAAAAAGTGTGGCATGGTTTGGGAAAAAAACAAAATTATATGAGGTTCACACTCATGAATGGGTTCAGGAATAAAAATGTTTTATTTAATTTTATATGGAATGTTTTGCTCTTTTTAACATCATGTTGTAGGGGTATTGATCATATATTTAAACATCATGTGGTTTGGGATAATGAGGGTCATGAATTTTTATATCATATAACTAGGAACAATAATGTTATTTATTTTTAAATCATGTACCTAGGTTAAGGTAATTTAACTATATTATATTACAGTGCATATAAAACTTTTGGATTAACAAACCAAACCAAAAAAATCTCACTTAAGTGGTGATTAGTTTAAGTATAAAGGGGATATGGAATATTACTCTTATCATATGAGATCTTTTAACAATGATTGATTTTTCATAGTTAGTATATTTCATTAACTGACCCAACGAAATATGTGAATATGTAGAAACTATTTGGATGATAGTATATTTGGTCAATTCACTCATCCAACAACGAATAATGAGTGAGGGGATAACATCAAAGGTAATAAAAACGTTCTTGAACAAATAATGTAATTATGACCACCAAGATATGTGATATAAGGGTTAGTGGTTAATAATGAATTTAATACAAAATAAAACATTAAAAACATGTGATCTACTATTTTATTAACAATAATAATGGAAATAAAATATAGTTTGATTGCTGGATACATCTATAGATGGTATTTTTATTGTCATTATTCATAATGTTTTCTCTAGTCTCCATATCTTTGATTGGATGAAGGTTATGACTATGGTTTTAATTGATCATCATATAGGAGTCAATTTATAATTTAAAAACACTTATTTTAATTCAAAACAAAAAAGATAAAATTGTGTTATATAAATTAATGAGGATATTTAAATAGATTTCATTCACTTTCGGGGTCATGACGCCATGCATTGTGTTCATTGGTAAGGGATACTAATGTATATGGAATGAAATGTGGGACAATGTGATGTTAAACTTGAAAAAAGATATAATCCCATGAGAGGTAAAGAGAGTATAGATCAATTGATCCCTTGGGGACCAATGTGATCCAAAGAGATGTTTTTTTTTTGTCATAATGATCAAATCATTGAATGGATTTTCGTTTTATTTAACACAACATTGACTATGGGGGTTTGGTGGTCTTAATAATAGGTAGGGAGAGGAAAAAATAAACAAGAATTGGGAGATCGAAAATAATATATAAAATCATAGGTATGGATGAACCAAGTTTAATGTCTTGAGCATTGGTCCATGGATGTGATGAAACTTAAAGATGTAAAACTTTAACCAATGGGGGAGATAATTTATCTTACCTGAGTAAAGGAATTAAAACATAAATATGAAGGACAATATTAGTATCAAATTCCTCATAAGGAGGTATACATAGGATAAGGTCATAGTGGTTTGGATTATTGATATGCGATAGTTTGTGATGGGATATCATGGACCTTGGGGGTCTGAGGTAATAATTATGGAATGAAGGGAATATTTGTTGCAGATGGAGAACAATTCTTACACATAAAACCTCTCGAAGGATCGCACAAAGATTGAGGCCATGATGATAAAACCATATAGAATTATTATTTCATTTTGTATAGAAATGATATAGTAGGGTTAAAAAACATGATTTCGGTGTCCTATAGCTTATATGTACCACCACAAAGGGGAATTGAAACAGTTTAAGGTCATGTTGAGTGGAGAATTTGATATCATGTATCAAAGATGAGTACTATGTATTTTGACATCATATGATGAGGATAAGATGAGGGATTAACATTGTTGAAATGGATATAGGAGAAAATGGAAAACATGACATGGATTAGAAGTCTTAACCTTGATATAGAAAACCTCAATGATAATTCCGCATAGTTTATGGTCATGATGACTGGATGATGGTATATAGTTTAGGTTAATGAAATTCAAACAAAGATACATGAGATTATAATTATATATATTTCATGTTTTAAAAATGTAACCTAGTAAGGATGTGAAAACAAAAATTAAATATGGGCTACAGGGAATTTATATATGGGGTTATGATAGGAGATCTAAGTGTAATTACAGATCTTATGAAATGAAAACTAAGCCACACCTAGTTATCAAATATTTATTCTCACTACCATACCTATATCATGTATAAGATGGGTGGAGAGAAATTCCTGGAGTATTTGGTGATATAATTGGAAAAATATAGATGTAAATTAATAAAGACCTCATCACAAGAGTAGAATCATAAAAATTATCCTACACATATAAATATTGTACACAAGAAACCTCTAAAGATGAGAATTATATTTAAGATTGGATAATAAAGTGGTAATGCATGTATTAATGGAGGAACCCATGAACCACGATAGAAAAAAGTATGTTTTTTTCATGATAAATGATAGTGTACGTGGGAGTCATTAAGTATGATGTTGAGAGGTAATTAGGCCACACATAGTTCTATGGGTATGGTTTGGTATGTATCCAACACAGAATAATGGTAATGTCTTCTCAAGCAAACAGAAAATCATAATGTTGTTTTAAAAAATGAGATCGTGTTTCTTCCATCTTGTAAAATTTCATAGGGTAAGGAAATTGATCATGCTTTTTAATATCATATAGTGAGGAAAAATATCATGTAGTTTAATGTCATATATAAAACTGGATGAATGTGTAGTTTAATATCACATCCTGGGGATGATGTGGGGAATTACTCACTTTTATGTCGATTAATCTTGATCATATTGGATAATATATAAATAAAATCCCCTAATAACATGTTAGTAATGAACAATTTAGAAAAGAAGAAGAAATAGAATATCTCTAATGTTACAGAGAGAGATTTAAAACATTACTTTAACCACTTAACATACCCATGAAGATAAGAAACCATTTGGTCTGATTCACAACACTGATTCACTCTACTAGAAAATAGAGATTCATGTGAGGGTAAAACAAAAGGTGTTAATACTATAATCAAGAAAAGGAGATTTTAGGTAGGGTAAATTATTATATCGAGTATATACACCATGAAGAGGGTGTTATATAGGATGAGGATGACTATTTACCCATATCAAAATGCAGTTTCAACTTATTTATCATTATTAATGTTTGGAAAAAATTTAAAGACAGACATTGACTATGTTCACAACACTAGATCCATAGTTTTGCAACTAAAAAATTTTCCTCCTCATTGCATACACTAAATAAGAATTTGTCCAAGAATGGGGTTTTTTAATGTGATCACATGAGAGCCAATTTAGAAATTAAATATCATTAATGTGATTAAAAATAGAAGGTGTGGAGGTGAGAGAAAGAAAAATTCTCAAGGGGATGGTCAAGAACCATTGAGATAAATCCTCATGCTTTATGAATACTAATCATGTTTACCAATAATAATAATGTTACAAATGAAAGAGAGGCGTAAGACATAATTAATTATGCTTCAATTTGAAACTAAGATGGTATTTGATGATGATTAGTTAATGTTCATACATCTCGAACCAAGAAGGGGAAGACATATATATATAAATGGGTAAAGGAATTCCCTATATGATATTGGGACCCAATGATAATATATAAAGCCCCAAAACTCATGAACATAGTTTAAGGTCATGAAACATTGGGAATGTAGATAGGTTTTATTTTAAAATATAGACCTTATGATTCTTATAATTTAATTTTATAATTATCATGCTGCATGAGTGAGATAGCTTACATAGAAATGGGGGAGAGGTAAAATCTATGTGAATTAGGGGATCACATAAAAAAATTACCTTATTGGTAGACACAAATAGTTTTAGTTCATGATTCCCAGACTGATGAGGGATATAAATTTTTGTTAATAAAAAATTTTATCACCCCCATTGAGAGAATAATTGTCTTCATAGAAGGAAATAAAACAAAACTCATTGTTGGAACACCGATCATCAAGACAAGGTGGGGTAAACAAAGGACTCATGAATTGTCCTAGGATAGAAAATGAATATATCAATACAAGACCTGTGGGATGGGAAAGAATCTACACATAGTTGTTTGAGGGTGGTGGGGTAGGAGATGAATAATATAATAATGGTGATTATTCATCTTGTGTGATAACTCAAACACAATTCTATAGTTTTTCATTCTCATAGAAAGATGTTAGCTATAGAGTTTAAGGTCATATAGTCAAGAACTATGTACCATATTTCTTAGGTTCATGTGATAAGTAGTAGATATAAGTAGTTTAATGTGATTTGGTGCAACACCATCAAATTTTATAATATTATTTTTGAATAAAATGTAGTTATTTTATTGTTATCTTTACAGGCAACCTTCAGTCCATATAAACTGTGATATAATAAACTATTATAATATTTACATTAAATTTAAGGAATGTGTAATAGTAAAAAAGTATTAAAAGTAAATATAATGTTTTTAAATAATTAAAATGCATTTATTAATATGTAATAAATAAGTTCCATATTTTCCAAAATAAATATTTAGGCATCAAAACAAGTTTTCTTCAAAAATGTGTTTTATTTAATTTTTTGTGCAAAAAAAGTATAATTAATTTATAATATTATTACAAAATATATTTAATTAAATTAATATAATTTTTAAATAATATTTTTAATATTATATTATAGTAAATGTTTTAGGTTTTTTCAAAGAATTCTCTTTTTTCAGTGAATAGTGAAAAAATACTTATAGAACTTATCATTACCTTTCAAGTAAAGGTAAATTTATTTTTAATATTTTATCATAAATGGGAATAATAATACTATAATTTTAGATAATACAATTAATTATATACAAATCATCATTATTATTTATTTTGGTATAATTTCATTTTTTGGTCTTTAAAACACATTTCTCTAAAAACAGTTTTCATGCATACTATGTGACTTAAAATTATTTATTCAATAATATGTTTTAATATTAATTTTATTGTTTTTATATGGAAATAAATGGATTTAAATTATGTTTTTTTCCTAAAAAGTTATTTATATAAAATGGGTATCCATTACGGTTTACAAGCATAATTAAAATTAAGTTCTTCAAATTATATAAATTTTAACTAGTAAAATTGATTCAAAATTGGTAATAATAATATTTAATAATATTTAATATAGTAAACTTATTTTTTCAAATTGAATCACATCATGCCTTCCAGACACCTGCAGTAGCTGCGGCCTCTTCCATCCTGGAAGGTATGATGCTCGCTGTGGAACGTGGATGGGTTGATATCATCATTGAGTCTGACTACCTCACCATAATCGATGTTATTAACCACCACGATGAAGGACTCCAGTAATTTCGCTTCATCATCAGTAGAATTTGCTCGCTTCTCCAAGGCTTACCTTACTACACCTTCTCCTTTTCCAAAATGGAAGGAAACAATGCGGCCCATCAGCTGGCAGCCTCAGGCCCCTTCAATGACAACCATCTCTCGCTGGATAATTTCCCTTCATGGATTTACATTTGTACGTTGACTGATCTTCATCATTAATGTTATCTTTCCATTTTTCAAAAAAAGGTTCAATATGGGGGTAAATAAATAGATATATTATAATATTATCAACTTAACATGTCTAATTATTATTTATAAATTTATTTAAACCTTAAATTTTCCAATATTCTAATCCTTAGACATTTCGAGATACATTCCCATTAAAGTGGCCTTATATAATTGAAATATTTTAAGAAATTCCATGTGTGTCCCTCCCATCACTTATAAAAGGGAACCAATCTTTATCCATTTTTCACCCCACATGAGAAATATATATCCGACAATATATAATAAAAATTAATCTAATAATCCTTCCTTTTAGTATATATCTATTAGTATTCTCTTAAGATCAATTCTTCATTTATTAAGGTGTAATGAAAATGATGTATCTAAAATAGTAGTTTTACATATTAACCAAAATTAATAAATTTTATTTAATCATACACTTTATAAAAAAATATTTCTCTCATAAAAACATTATTACCAATATATAATAAATATAGAAAGATTTTATTATGATTATTTAACTAAAATTCCCCCCAACTTCATCAAATTGGAAATAAAATTATCGCTTATACGTACTTGTGAGCTATCACCACTAGATATCGATACAATTCATTTTACATCCCCATCATCCATGGATGGTTATAATGATGGGTTTATTATTTATATATTATATTTATTACATAAATGTTCTTGTGTAATTATAATATCTTATGAAAATTTGATCCATTGGTAAACGATAATGTTTCTTATCTGTATGTGTGGACAACCACATCCTGAAATTGAGGTGTTCTTTATCATAAACAATTTACTTTGATGGTAAATATGATATATTTAATAAAAATATACTAAATTTATGATATAATAATAAATATGGAATGGTTATTTATCATTTACCTTTCTTTCATTCCATCCATAGAAAAGTGGAAACATCACTCGTACATATGTGCATATTATCGTATATAGAAAGTGATATAATTAATTTCTCAAATCCACATAATATTAATTATTATAAATATAATGAATATATATTATAATTATATCATTTTTATCATTATATAGATGGATGAACCTTGATTAATTTGTAAGGTCGATATCTGCAGAATGAAAACATATATGGAAAATAAAGTAATTAACAGTCAAAAAGATGAATTCAATATAGAATTTTTAATAGAAAGTAATTTAAATGATATATTCAGATCATATATGATATTATATGTATGATTATTAGTATTTCTTATAATCAATATAAATATATATTAAATATATTAGTGTTTATAGTTTTTAGAAATCATTTTTTATATTAGGTAAGGGTTTTTCCTCAATTTATGTTAACTAAGACATGTTTTCATGTAATGAAGCAATTTATTATTTTTAAAGTTTAGGTAATTCCCATGAATTTATATTATATTAATAATTTTTTAATTAAATGTATCTAGAAAGGCTTATAATTTTCAAATTTACAATTACCATTATTTTAAAGACTACTAAATCCATAAGGCTCGTCATTTCAATTTAGTTTTATTAAGAAATATATGGTGTTATACACCTATTTATGTTTATGTTGTGCATATAATAATAATATTAAATTTCTTGTCATATATATTTTTAATTCATGTTATTTAATTTTACCATTCAAATTATTTCATACAAAGGTGTTTTAATCCTAGATTATTAAAGTGTTATTGGATTACAAACTAAAACTATCTATTTTGGGAAATAAGTTATTATTATAAACTTATAATATTTTATGAGGTGTATAAAATACCCATTTGATATGTTTTGTTATTAATACCTTTATTTTTAAATTTTAAAATATTTTATTCTATGTTATTCCTTTCATGGGATTGATGAATCAAACATTTTAAACGTAGTAAGGGTTTTATGTTACAATATCTTTTTTAACCTGGATTTTTTATGATTAAATTTTATGATATATCTCTCCAATATATGATGTATTTTTTTATCCTATATTTATTTAAAGATATTTCATGCCTTCATTTCATTTTCATCTCTTAAAGTATTATATAGTCTTAAATAATTTGTTAATGGAAAAATTATCATGTTTCAATTTTCGTCCAGTAATCATTTCTTGCATGTACATACTATGTTTAATAAAAATCAATAAAGTGTTTATTATTCTAATGTGATCTATTAAATTAATTTTCAACCATATTTTAATTTTTACTTTTCCTAAAGGAGTATTCTTATCATTCCACAAATGAGGTACTTTATAATTTTAATTATAATTTGAAATGAATTTTTGTTTTAATATACACCACATGGGAAACTTTTCTTATCATAATGAATAGTATTTTACTTAGTGATAACATTATATGTTTTATTATTATTTTTCATGTAAAGCTTTATTATTAATATTTGTTATATTTTATATTTTAAAATATTGTATTTCATAATGAAAAGTTTATTTTTCTCAAGAAATGTTATAGTGGTATTTTATAATTATTTTACATCTAAAGAAAAATCCTATTATGTTTTTTATTCTTTACTAGGGATGGGATCTAATTTCAATATAATTTTTCTCTCTATGGATGGTTTATGTTTATAATCATGAAAATTGAATAAAACCCTTTTTCCATCCGTGGGTGATTCTTTGATTAAATGACATATTTTTTCATGATCTTGAGGCATAAATATTAATGGATTATTATTATGTGATGCATAGTTTTTTTATAAACCAATAACATGTGCTTATGTTGTAGACCAATGATGGGTTTTTCTGTTTTATCCATAAAATGAATTAGGTAATGATTAAAATGTTGGGAAACACTTCATTGATGAGATAGTAAATAAAACATCATCATATGAAAGAGTAAATTGGATAGAAGTTAATCCAAAGTGAATTTTAGAAATTATAGGGTAGGAATTTCTATAACTGTCCATTCTTCACAATGATAGTCTTGGGAGGTATCCTTGAATACATAATTGATTTTAAATGATTATATTAAGTCAAAAAATTTATGCATTATTTTTATGTTATGTTATCGTGGATCATTATTGATTATTGATAATTCAAATTTCTTATATCTTATGTATTTTTTTGGAAAACCCTTATGCAATGTTTAATGATTAGTGATCATTTACTTGTTGGGTAAAATTTTGGAAATTAATGATCAAGTTCATATACCCTTATTATTATCCAAATGCCACTTTTGATCATTGATTTATATCTCTTATATTAACCCTTAATGAGTATCATAACTCATCCTTTATTATGTTCCCTATACCCTGGTTATAAAGAGAGTTTTTAAGTATGAAATATCTATAAAGTGTTATATTTGTCAAGAAAATACTAGGAAATAATGTTTGTATTTCATGTACCAGTTTTATAGGTATAATGTTTTCCAAATTTAATTAAAAAATTATGGTTTTGGAGTGGATTGAAATGATATATAACTAATTTTAATATAATGCAATCTATTATTTATGAATGAAATGTTTTGGGACACTATAGATTGTATCAATGAATGGTTTAATCATTTTTGGAAACTAAGAGGATAAAAAATAGTGGGAACCCATGGGATAATATTATGCATAGGAGAACATGCTAAATTATAGTAAAGTAAAGATTGTGTTTTTCTACAAAATACATACATGTTTGGAGACTATAAATGGATGTGGTTTTGGCACAAATTCAAATATTGGTAATACCTCTGAATAGATTTGATTGAGTATATCAAATCCATAATTGTAGAGAATAGTGAATGGGCCCTTAAAACACACATTGTTTGACACTCCTAAGGGGGGTATTATTAGATTAACTAATATTTATTAATGAACCATTACGAGTTATTTTAATATATTATTACCATAGATGATTTAGGTTATAAATAAGGTTTTATTATTTGAAATGGAGGATAAATGATTATACATACTATAAATATATATATATATTTTTATTAAATGATTTCTCTTTATTATTATTGTTTCTTAAACCGTGATTTTTTATATTAGTTAATGGAAGGGACAATTTTTTTCTAAAAATGAATGCGACAAATGTGGCAATGATTTTCCTAATTAGAACCATGGGAAATGCAAGATGGATGATATATATTATGATTACACCTAGCCATATATCTATTTATTTGATTAATAACCCGAATAGTGGTGATTTTCAGAATGATCCAAAAAATATAATAATCGAGTTTCATGAGGATCATTGAGGGAAAAATATTCAACTCCCTACACATTCAGATTGTGAGAATAAGTTCCCAAGAAATTTTCTCAAAGGAACATAAATATTTTTTTTTGGGTATGGAAACGAAGGAAATATAGTAAGTAATTTCATAGACAAAATGTATATTTTTCTAAATTTATATGCTAGGAATAATGGTTTCATAAGTTATTTGATATTGTTAAATGTTTTAAACATGGAATGTAAGGGAATTATGGAAATCTATGTCCTAGTGGGAAATCTCAAGAAGATGAATAGAAAGGTTTTACATGTAATGTTTTTACAATTTATTATGATGAGAATATGAAATAAGTTTAAATGGTTTGAATTATTTTAATAGGATTAATTTTGTTAAGATTAAGATACAAGATTAAATTAATGTTGAAGAATATAGATACATGATTCATATTTCATATTGTTTGAAGGAATTATTAAGGAATAAGATAACGAGGATTGGATAATTATTTATGAATGAAGTGAAAATATTTAAGTATCTTTGTATTGGTATTACAGAATTGTGTTGTATATTTCATGACTCGTCCCCCGGGGCACATGCCGTGACTACTCTAAGCCTTCCTTCTATAGGCCAGGGGCTAGCGACTAGCACCAAATGTGTAATTTCTTTAAACTGGGAAGGCATTGCATTTATAACATGTATATGCACACAAAAGAGCAGACAACTGGTTACAAAACACTAAGAAAACATTATAACAAAAGTGTGCTAAAAATAAAAAGGGGCCAGAAATACAATCCCAACTGTAAAGTACAAGAAACTGAAAGTACAACTAAAGAAAATAAAAACTACCGTTGGGTTGCCCTACAAGGTTCTGACCTGAAGGGTAGGTACAGATCACCTCCTCGTCACTCCAGGTCTGTTCGTCTTCTCTGTGTACCAACTCGTCATATGTTCCACCTCTAGGTACCATCCAGTCCTAGTACTCTTAGCCTCATTCAGCATTGTCCGTTGTCTGCAACCAACACAACAAGGTTTGGGCATAGACCGTGCAGGGGTGAGTATAATGATACTCAGTAGGGACCCCGAGTCCCTCAAGCTCTCACAAAATCCAACAAGATTAAACCACAAATAATTAAATCCATAGATAACCTTACTTAGGTATATACCTATACATATACCTAAGTTATCAAGTGATCCATCTCAATCATGAGGAAAACATAGAAAAACTGACTCAGCTCAACCGAGATTTTATTCACAATATCACAACCTTGAATACTAGAGAAATCTTGCTCAATCGAGTACAGTGGGCCTGTTGCGTCACATAGAGGTGCTTCCCACTAATCTTGGACTGCTGAGGTACTCCTCCTGTCGAGTATCATGGGTCTGCTGCGTCACACAGAGGCACTCCCCACCGTGGGTCTGGTACGACTTACAGGTACTCCCTTTCATAGTCGGCAGAGGTACTCCTCTTGTTGAGTATCGTGGGTCTGTCACATCACCAAGAACGATCCTCCACCATGGGTCTACCACCACAACCAGGCGCTCCCCACTAGGCTAGAAAATCACTCGGAGTCAAACGGTCAGCAGTAGTCAGGTCTCTGCCAGCTACTAGGTCTTCGTGCTATGATCGCTCGTCTCCAGAGGATCTGATCCACAAGCTACTGGTTGATTCTCCATTGTCATTAAGTCACATGAAGAAGTATCCCAAATTTCCACCATGTCATAGGCCTCTCAACGCAACAGACGGCGTGTCAATCGGACGCCCAGTCTATGAGTTATTAGCCTTTAAGTCACGGGGGCTCAGTTAGATTCGTGCACGATCTGACCTGACCATATCTCAACTATACCCCAAACTCTAGTGGGGTATACTCAAAGGTACCATCACACCCTAATATTACCAGCGCCACTAACAGTTCGTTAAACGGATGTACGGTGCCAAATATATGGCCAAGAGAAGGTAAAGGGCCGAATTGGGCCTGGGTCTGGTCCGGCCTGGTCGGACCGAACCTACCTAACCCATTGGGTCTGGCCTGGACCATTGGGCGTGCCATCCCATTAGGTTTGGCCCGGCCTTCTGGGCCTATCCCAGCTCACCGCAAAGGGTCATGAAGAACTGCAAGGGCGCGAACCGGTCGCGAAGGCGTGGATCAGTCACGAGTCGGTGCAAGGGAAGTTCGGCTTAGAGGGCACCGTGAGGGGGGGGGGGGTAGGGAGGCTCAGCCTAGAGGCTAAGGCTAGTTCAGTCGGGGGCCCATGAGGGGCTGGAAGGCTGGCGTGGCCGAGGTGTCTCAGGAGGCTGGCGGGTCGGTTCGACCAGTGGAGTCGCGGGGCCCGCGGAGGCCGTGGGTAGCTTGGCCAGGGGCTGCTGCGAGGGCACAGTGGGGCAGCGGGCTGCGGAGCGGTGCAGTGCGTCGTTGCCTTTTCGCGGCTGGTGGTGGTTCCGGACGTTGTTCTTATGCTCCTCCACATAGGTTTCCATACTTCTCCATCACGAAGAGCACCAAAGGAGACCGGTAGAGGGGTTGGTCCATGTTAGTTTGGCCCGCACCCTCCGTGTTTAGAGTGGTAGAAAGCAACTCTACTTTAATCATGAACCAAAAATGAGTATAATAATAAAAAAGGTTCAAGAATTCGATAAAGACCCCCTACCTTGTTCGTTGTTCATCGACAGAGTCGCAGGCAAGAAGACATATCATTAGAAAAAGATGGACGTCAGTGTCGTCAGCATTTTCCACAATCGTCGGTTTTTGCGCCGGATCGTCATAGTCAAAATTTCCTACATCGAAGGAGGTTCCAAGGAAGAAAGTGGAAGTCGAGGTCGTTATTCATAGTTGAAGGCATTCCTCATTGGTATTCTTCATTGGTGGAGCATTCTTCGTTGGGAGATTTCTCCCAAGCTCTTCCTCTCCCCAATCATCCTTTTCCAACCAAATGAAATGGTATCCAAATATAATAAATAAAAATATCTTATTAAGTCGTTGGCACCAATTTCAAATTACCCTAATTAAACACCTACGTTGGCAAGATTAATTAGTGTGGATTGGTAGAATAAAATTAAGGGCGGTGGTGGAACCATTAATGGTAGAGGAGGTCAACAGGCTCTCCCTCATTAATGAGGTGAGTTCAGAGGTTTTCCTCTTCGACCATTATTAGGGGGGTCAGGTGGTCCCCGCTCCCAAATTCAAATTGGGAGATTTTGAATTCTCGGGTGGTCCCCACTATAATTAAACATAAAGAGGAGGTCTAGGCCTTGAGTGGTCCCCACCACCATAAACTCACATGGTAGGTTAAGGTGTGGTGGTCCCCACCTCCAACTCTCATATGGGCAGTTACAACAGATAAAATAAAATAAAACATGTATTTATTTTATTTTATTATTTTCATGAAAAACCCAAAAACTAACTTTCACCCTCGAACAACTATCATCAAGGTGAGGGTCTCATTACAAAAATACCGGCACAACGAGTTCAACGATGTCCTCAGATTTCAATTCCGAGCACTGGTTCAAAATTTATAAAAACCCACTCGAACATTAATTGAATGTTACCAAAAAAACTTCAGAAATTGATTCCAGGCACACCGGTCCTCAGAATCACATGCTGTCAATTTTGGCAGACTCGTAAAATTACCAATTATTTAAAAAAAATACACGGAAATTTTGGGTCTTTACAGTATAAGTGATTTATCATTGAATTTATGGTTATAAGAATACAAAAAATAAAATTATTGTTCTATATTTTGTTTTATTTTTGCATTTTCAAGAATATGTTGAATGGTATGAAAAACCTAGAAAATAATTGTAGAAAAAAGGTGAAATTTTTTAAAACGTATGGTAGGGGGATATAAAACCCTTAATAAAAAAATAATGTTGAGATAATAATATTAACTTTCTATAAAGATATTATTTATGTTTATAGATTAAATTTGATAGTATTTTGATCGTGAATTTAATTACTGATTTGATGACAAAGTGATTAATGTTATACATGATGAAGTTTATATCATTTTTGGATTTATGGAATTAATTAAATTATATGTTATTTTATTTAGGGAATATGTATAGTGTAATTTTTTTGAAGAAAATATGTTTTTATTTAGGTTTTATGGTAAATGAGATTATTTTGGGAAAAAATTTGCATGTTCTAGGAGAAAATATAATAAAGGTATTCGAAATTTTGGTATGTGACATAAAGTGCTACATTATATTATATGGGGAGTAGTGTATAGTTGATTTGGGAAATTTAGTAATGTTTTTTATAATTTATTGTGTTTTTAATTTAGTCATACATATTTTTGAGTAGTTTTATGTTTAATAATAATATTGAATTATTTAAGTTAAATTGTTTTTCTTATTATTTATTTTTTTAAAGATGAATATTGTATTTAATCATATGAAGATTTATCCACATTGGATAATTTTTTTAATAATTATAGTTTTAGTATATATCATGTGATAGAAAGAATTAATTCTTATTCATTTATAGATATTTTGATCAATTACATGTTAATTTTAGTGCTTATTGAATATAAAAAACGTCTTTTTATTATTCATTTCATAGTGTAAGGGATGATATAGAAGTAAAAACTGATAGATGTACAACCAATGGTTGAAAATATTATTCTGAAATGGAAGGAAATCAAGTATGTATATTTTGTTAAATTTAATTTTTAAATACTTACTCAAATTTATGAAAAATAACCATTAAGATGATAATGTTTTCCTTTTTATATCCAATTATGAGATGTTGTTGGTCATTTTCACCCTAAAAAGATTTTTGGTTTTTTTGTTCATTAAAATTCACATGACCATGATCTATATCCCTATAAGGCGTGATTTATAAGTTATATTTCTCGTAAATGTATATATTTTCACTTCCCACAAATGTTTTATTTATCTAGGAACCTGATTATGAGTTATTTTTTGTGACAATTATGTTTCCCACATCCTCATTTAAAGGACGTTCTATTATAATATTTTACAATATGCGTTTTCTAAAAATTTATTTTCAAATATTAAAACTTTTATTATTGGTAAAATAAGTACAAGGGATAAATTTATTTTATGGGGGAGAGAGTGTAACACCCTATCATTTCATATGTTTTCCTTCAATTAAAAAATAAATATATTTTAGTTTTATTTACAAGCAACCCTGTGTCAATTGGAATCGAAATATATTTAACTATTATATGTTTGCTCGTAAATTAGAAGGTTTGAATATAAATAAAAAACATTAAAAAATATTTTTAATTGTTATAAATATTGAAATATATTGATTAATTGATAATAAATAATTCCACAAAATCAGGCAAAATCATTTTATTCATAAGAAATGTGTTTTCTTAAAAAATGAGTTTTATTTAATTGTACCTGAAAAAAAAATTTAATTAATTTATAAAAAGTATATAAAAATTATTTTTTAAAATTAATATAATTTTTAAATAATTATCTTCATATTTCTATATGGATAATTGTTTAGTATTAATCTAAATTTTTCAATGAATTGTGATGAAATACAAAATTTTGTAAAAAATTTCAATTATTTTCATATAAATTTAACATTATAATTTTTATTTTATATTAAAATAACATAATTATCCCTAAAATATAAAAAATATAATTAATTAAAAATTATTAATCAGTATACATTATTTTTTATAAGTTCATTTTTGTGCTTAAAAACACATTTGTCTAAAAACAGTTTTTTAACGAAATGTGTTATTATATTCATAAATTAAAGTAATATCCATATTTAATGGTTTTAATTGTAATTTTAGATTATCTATTCAATAATATATTTTTATATTCAATTTATTGGATTTACATTGAATTTAATGTTAGTATATTTAATTTTATTCTCAAAAATGTATTTTTGTAAAAAGAGTCTTTGTTGTGGTTTTAACGGTTATTTAAAATTAAATTATACAATTTATTAAAATTTAAAATTTTCAAATATATTAAATATTTTTAATAATAATAATAAATATAATTTAATATATTTAACATTGTTTTTGTTCATAATTAATTGTTGTTGGATCGAATAGTCGATATAAAAGTCTATTAGATGGAACAATACAAGAGGGGGGGTGAATTGTAGGTTTAAAAACCTTGAGTTTTAGTAACAAAGAGATTAGTTTAAATGAACTTAAACTAATACAAACACAAACACCCACAATTGTATTGAATGTAAAAGGTATGATGTATTGTAATACTATTGTTATGTAAAACAATTGTATTCAAGATGAACACAATAATCAGAGTAATACAAATGTAAATGATTCTACCTTAAAGCGTATAGAACCAATCAATACAATAAGTAATGGAATGATTGTAATTGAAACAATTACAATTGAATAAGAAAAGGAAACAATACAAATCCCTTTCTAATACAACAGCGGAAATGTAAAAGTAATACAATTCTTTTAACCCAAAGAGAAGGGTTATCCTTTCACCTAGGATAAGAGGTCTGTCTCACCAACACCTTGGTGAGCCCTCGATACGATGATCGGCACGTCTGTCTGCCTATCCCCGGCAGCCCTCGATACGATGATCGGCTCGTCTGTCTGCCTATCCCCGGCAGCCCTCGATACGATGATCGGCTCGTCTGTCTGCCTATCCCCGGCAGCCCTCGATTTTGTAGGTAATCGGCACCTCTGTCTTTCAATTACTTGAAAGCCCTCGATACGATGATCGGACGCACAAGGCTGATGAGAGAAGTCACAGTGTCTCTCTCTAGAATCTTCGTAGTTCACAGAGTCTCTTCGTTCATCAGTGTCTTCTCAGCTTCAAATGACCTCCTATTTATAGGCCTCGGGTTCCAACGGTCATATTGCCTCCAACGGTCATATTGAAACAGAAAGCACGACATCGTTTTGATTAGTATATAACTAACTCAACGACATCGTTTCGTTAGGATAAGAGATATATAGAAATGTAAAACATGAGTACGATTCATATGCAGAGAGAGTTTTTGACAAAGTACCAAAACAAATAATGATTATCTGAATAACAAAGTCAGTACGATACGATTGACAGAGTCAGTACGATACGATTGACAGAGTCAGCACGATACGTTTTGGTCGGTACGATCAACATCGTACGATACGATAAACATGATAAAAGACAATTTGTTATTTACAAACATATGATAGAATACTTTTGAGATTTCCAAAACATGACATAGAATATATTTGTGATTTCCAAAACATGATGTAAAAGCCAAAAGAAGACTTTTGACTTAACAATCTCCCCCTTTTTGGAAAGCACAAACACACAAAGTAAATGAAACAAGAAATACTTATCTCCCCCTGAGTTATTGAAAACTCTTCTGAATAAGAAAATTGAATACAACTAACTCCCCCTTAGGTATTGACTTTCCTAAGGATTGTATTCAGATTTTCCTTAAGAGCATTGTAATGCATTCTCCCCCTTTGTAAAACAACCTTTGCTTTGTAAATATTCTCCCCCTTTGTGATTTACAAAAAGAAAGGAGGAATCTCGAAATGTCTGGAAGAGTTAGTGAAGTAATACAAGACAATGGACAAAAGAGAAAGGATTATAAGAGTTATTACAAAACAAACAAGTCCCAAAAGAAACAAATACAATAATCATTTGTTTTCTCTTTCCTTCTCCTTCTTTATAAGCTCATGAAGCACAGCTTTCATCTTCTTGATCTCCTTCTTGTCTTCAGAAATTGATTCACCCTGAGTTTTGAGAAGCTCCTGTTGATCCGCAAAAATCTGATCTTGATTTCTGATGGTCTCCTCCTGTACTCTGATTACTTCTTCAAGGGTATCAATTCTGTTTTGCAAAGTCTTGTTATCCTTGGACAACTCGGAATTTTGATTCTTCAGTAAAACCATTTCATCTTTGAAAGATGAAACCTTCGAGAATTCAGATTGGAAAGCATTCATCCTATCTTGCAAGTCTTTCACTGAAGGAACATCGGCTCTTTGAGACAACAAAAGGTTCAGCCTTTCAATTGTTTCTTTATCAAGCTTGTTGAAAGCAATTGCAAGCTCATTTGACAACCTTCTTATATCTTCAATAGCAATCTCATGATCATTGATTGAGCTCTCTGTTTTGTATGACCACTTGGTCATCTTATTACAAGCTTTCTTATGAGCAACTGAGCTTTCCGAAAGAACTTTCAGATCGGCTTCAACAGACAAGACTTTCTTTCTCAATTCTTTTACAGATCCAACCTTCTTTCTCTGATTTTCAGTGATAAAATCAATCTTTCCTTCCAGCCTCGGGAAATAAGGAATGGTTTTCTCCATCCTTCTCAAAACTTGAACAATGTAATCACTCTTCTTGAGAGAGATTGTATGCTCTGAATCAGTATCATCATCGTACGATGCTAGTTCATACGATCTTCTTGAATCAACAACTGGCTGTTTCCCTTTCACTTTTTCTTTCTGTTTTCTTTCATCTTCCACTCTGTCACTAATGACAACTACTTTATCAGATTGAGAAGATTGAGCATCTTGCTTTTCTCGAGATGACATCCTGTCCGAAGATTTTTCCTGATCGGCATGAGGAGTTTGTTGAACACCTTCGCTCAGCTTTTGAAGCGATTCCTCTCTACTTTTCTTTGAACTTTGAAGAAATTCTAACAGAAAATCTCCTTCTTCTACTTCCACTTCTTCTATCACTTGTTTTCCTTTTTCTTTCTCAGGCAAACTCTGTACGATGGGTTCTTGATGTACTTCCACAGTTAGTTGAGCACTAGCATCTTCAACTGCTTTCAAGACTTTAGAAATATCAAAGTCCTGAGCCTTTCTTTTCAAAAGAGTCTTCTTTTTCTTTTCAGCTTGAAGGGTTTCTTCTACCCTTATTCTTTCTGCAAAGGCCTCAGCAGGGTCAAGTCCAAACTTTGGATCACCCTCTTTTCTCTGTTCCTTGTCCTTTCTCCACTTTGCAACAACTTCTTTATTGTACCTCGGCTTCTTCTTCTTCGGCTTTGAACTAGTCTGCGGATCAGACTTTCGAGTAACACCGGCGGATTGATTGTCTTTGGCTGGCATAGGTGCCGATTGATTTTCAGGCAATTCAGCTTCTACATCTCTGACAAAAAGTTTTGAATTTGAATCAAAACAAACATTCAGCTTTTTCATCGTACTCTTATTAATGAAAGACGGCCACAAATCCATAGGTTTTCCTTTCAAAGGAATATTACAAAACTTCATACTCTCAAGAATGAATTTTGTAAGGATAGCTGGATACATTATTATCTGGGATTTAATCCCTCCTTTCTTGACATTCTTGACGGTTTCAAAAATATATCCCATGAGATTCACTTTCCTCATATTCACAAGATAATCGAGCATAAAGACATCAGAAACTTTAAGAGTTTCTCTATCCCCTTTCCTTGGGACAAGAAAACCTTTCATCCATAAAGTGACAAACCGATTGTCCGGTGAAAGATGATAAACTTTCCTCTTTCCCTCATTAACAACAAACAAAGATTTTTCAGCACTCTCTCTATTAAACGTACCAACTTCCTCTGGTAGTTTGTGAGATGGACAGAATGAATCCCCTTCTATAGAAACGTTCAGAAAGTGTGCTGCTTGTTTCACAGACATGGATAATTTTCGATCGTACACAGCGAAGTTTATAGTCATATCTTTGTCGAAAGACACGGTTTTGTAAAATTGACAAACTTCATCAAAAAGAACTGGATCTTGAGTATCAGGCTTTTCCACACAGAGATGTTCCCATCCTTGAAACAAAATAATCCTCTTGATTGTAGAATCGTACATATCGAAGAATTCTCGGGATACTAACCTTTCTCTGTGAAAGTCTTTCTCTGTAAAATTCTTTGAAGACATTTCAGCGGGAGTGTTGGCAGAGGATTGAGACATAAAGATGATGCCGATTGAGAAGATCGTACGATTGTTTATAGCTGGGGGAGCAGAGCTTCGCCTCAATTCCTGAACAATCAATGTGGGTTTGGGGAGGGGAGGGGGGTATTTATAGGCAAAAAAAGAGATGACCGTTGAACTTCTACGGTCGAGATTAGATAATACCAGATCAATGGTTAGGATTAAAACA
Source organism: Viscum album (assembly GCA_963277665.1). NCBI lineage: Eukaryota > Viridiplantae > Streptophyta > Magnoliopsida > Santalales > Viscaceae > Viscum > Viscum album. Next base: position 1,342,473,736 of record OY728148.1, on the reverse strand, counting down.
AAGAAAGAAAATAAAATAAAAATTGAAAAAGATACCTGTCGGAGAACAAAAGGTGATTGCTGGATTTGGTAAGTATCAAAGAAACAATCGTAAGGAAAAAAAAACATGATGCCGATGGAAAACAAAGTCATTACTATGGTCGGACCGTACGATGGAAAATAGTTTACCATTAACCGACAGTACGATGGAAAACAATCTCAATACTATCATCGGTCGATTCAAAAAAAATATTGAATGGTACGATGGAAAAGAATTTGAATACTATCATTGGTCGATTCAAAAATTATTGAATGGTACGATGGAAAAGAATTTCAATACCATCATCGGTCGATTCAAAAAATTATTGAATGGTACGATGGAAAAGAATTTCAATACCATCATCGGTCGATTCAAAAAATTATTGAATGGTACGATGGAAAAGAATTTCAATACGATAAACAGAAAAACTGAAATGGTCAATACGATAAACAGGAAAACTTAAAAAGAAACAATAAAACTGTCAGTACTATAAACAGAAAGAAACATATATAAAGAGAGTAAATATTTAAAGATCAGAAACAAAAAGACATAAAGAAATGTCCTCCCCCTTTCTACGAGGAGTTTCTTACTATTAGGAGAGATGTAAAACAGGAAGTAGATATGAATGATTATTTTATTGTAATCATTCCTAGCTTCTGTTTTATAAATTCAAATCTATCGGAAGGTAAAGGTTTTGTAAAAATATCAGCAAGTTGTTCTTGCGTTCCGATGAATTGTAAAACAATATCTCCTTTTTGTGTGTGATCCCTAAGAAAGTGATGCCTAACATCTATGTGTTTTGCACGAGAGTGATGTGCTGGGTTTTTACTAAGAGCTATGGCACTTGTATTATCACACAGAATTTGAGTTTTGGAGAAACTCAAACCATAGTCAGTGAGTGTGTGCTGCATCCACAATACTTGAGCACAGCAACTTCCAGCTGCTACATATTAAGCTTCAGCAGTGGAGAGTTCTACTGAGTGTTGTTTCTTGCAAGACCAAGAAACCAAAGAATCTCCTAAGAAATGACAAGTTCCAGATGTACTTTTTCTATCCATTCTACAACCACCAAAGTCAGCATCTGAAAAACTTTTTAAAACAAAATCATTTCCAGAAGAGTAGAAAAGTCCTAAATCCATAGTGTCTTTTAAATACCGAAAGATTCTCTTTACGGCTTTTAAGTGAGACTCTTTTGGATTAGATTGATATCTTGCACATAAGCATACAGAAAACATCAAGTCGGGTCGACTAGCTGTCAAGTATAGCAAACTCCCTATCATACCTCTAAAAATTGTTTGATCTACTGGTTTCCCAGTTTCATCAAGATCAAGAGTATTTGAGGTACCAATTGGGGTGCTAATACTTTTAGTTTTGTCAAATCCATACTTTTTGAGTAAGTCTTTAATATACTTATGTTGAGATATATAAGTTCCTTCTGGTTTTTGAGATATTTGAAAACCTAGAAAGAATGTTAACTCACCCATCATACTCATTTCAAACTCAGATTTCATTAAATTTGCAAAAGAATCGGTTAAACATTTCTGAGTTGATCCAAATATGATGTCATCAACATAGATTTGGACAACCAAAACATTTTTGTTTTCCATTTTGATAAAAAGAGTTGGATCAGCTGTACCTTTTCTATAATTGTTTTGTAAAAGAAATCCTGTAAGTCTATCATACCATGCTCTAGGGGCTTGTTTAAGACCATATAGAGCCTTTGTAAGTTTAAAGACATGATCAGGATGTTTTGGGTCTTGAAAACCAGGAGGTTGTTCGACAAAAACTTCTTCTTGAACAAAACCATTTAAAAAAGCACATTTGACATCCATTTGAAATAGTTTGAAATTGAAATATGCTGCGAGGGCTAATAGAATGCGAATAGATTCAAGTCTAGCTACAGGAGCATATGTTTCTTCATAGTCTATTCCCTCTTGTTGATTATAGCCTTTAGCAACAAGTCTTGCTTTATTTCTTACAATGATTCCATTTTCATCACACTTGTTTCTGAAAACCCATTTTACACCAATTACAGTTGTTTCTTTAGGTCTTTCAACTAAAGTCCAGACTTGATTCCTTTCATATTCATTTAGTTCATCCTGCATTGCTTTGATCCAATCATCATCACCTAAAGCCTCACTTGGACTTTTAGGTTCAAATTGGAAAAGAAAAGCAAGATGTTCTATTTCATTTCTTAAGGAATTTCTGGTCCTTACAGGTTGATTTATATCACCAATGATATTATCACTGGGATGATTCCTAAGAAACAATTGATTTTGGTTTTGTAAAACCTGTTCATCAACATATGGTAGAAAATGTTCTGTGGTAAATGTTTCAGGAACACTTTCTTGAACATTTTCCTTATCAGAATGTTCTTCTAACAAAGGTTGATAAACATCTTTAGAAAACACATCCGAGGATGTAGGATTGGGTTGGTTGAAAAAAAAAGGGTTAGTTTCATCAAATTTTACATGTACTGTTTCTTCAATAGTACAAGTGTTTTTATTGAAAACTCTATAAGCCTTAGAGGTTGTGGAATAGCCTAGAAAGATTCCTTCATCATATTTTGGTGCAAATTTGTGTAAATTTTCTTTTGTATTCAGAATGAATACTTTGCATCCAAAAACTTTGAAGTAAGAAACTTTAGGTTTTCGGCCAGTCCATAACTAGTAAGGAGTTTTATTAAGAAATGGTCTAGTTAAAACACGATTTATAGTATAACAGGCAGTACTTACAGCTTCAGCCCAAAAATTCTTAGCAATTGAGTATTCACTCAACATGGTTCGAGTCATTTCCTGAAGAATACAATTTCTTCTTTCAACAACACCATTTTGCTGAGGAGTTCTTGGTGCTGAGAAATTGTGAGTAATACCTTTCTTACTACAAAAAGTTTCAAAATCTGAGTTTTGAAATTCACCACCATGATCACTATGAATAGTTATCAATGGTAGGTTTTTCTCATTTTTAACTTGGGCTCTAAAAGTTTTGAAATACGAAAAGGCTTCAGATTTCTTTGTGAGAAAGTAGACCCATGTAAATCTAGTAAAGTCATCAACTAAAACAAATACATAGTATTTGCCTCCAATGCTTCCAGATTGTGAAGGACCAAACAGATCCATATGCACAAGCTGTAATGCATTAGAAGTTGAAACTTCATTAATTGGTTTAAAGCTAGTTTTATGTTGCTTGCCAAATTGACAAGGATCACAGACTTTTGAAGAATCATATCTAAGATCCGGTAGCCCTTTTACAAGTCCTTTCTTTGAGAGTTTTCTTAGGTTTCTCAAATTACAGTGTCCTAATCTCCTATGCCATAGCCACGATTGGTCTTCTAAGTTAATAGTGTAAACATTCTCTTGCCTATGGGCAGATAGAATGAATTCATCCTTGGAATTGTGAACTAGACACTTATCATTTCTAAAATTCACAAGGTAACCTTCATCACATAATTGACTTATGCTGATGAGATTGTGCTTAAGACCTTTAACAAACAAAACATTTGAAATAAGAACTTTTCCAAGAAAAACGATATTACCTATACCAACAATCTTTCCTTGAGCATTATCTCCGAAGGTAACTTTTCCACCTTTTGTTTTGATAACCTTTTCAAAGAAAACTTTGTTTCCAGTCATATGTCGAGAGCAACCACTATCCATGTACCAAATTTTCTTATTGATACACTTCTCGTTTTCCTGAAAAAGAAACAATTAGATTTTCAGAATCCAAACTTGTTTGGATCCAGAAGGATTAGATAAAAGAATTTTAGGAATCCACATTTGTTTTGCAAAATGAGCTTTATGAAATCCTAAGGATTGAGTTTTGTTAAGAGAACAATCTCTTCTCCAATGTCCACCACATTGACACTTGGAACAGAAAATGGTTTTTTGAGGAACAAAATAGTTATTACTAAAAACAGGTTTGGAATAAGTAAAACCAAGACCAGAATGATTTCTCAAAGGTCTTATTTGAGAGTACATCCTATCAAAGTTTTCTTTTCCATGAGTAAAGTTTGACAAACACTTTTTCAAGGATAAAATCTCTGACTTTAGTTTTAAAACCAAATTCTTGTTTTCTAAAACATTTGAATTAGAACTAGAGTTAGACTCTAAAATGTTTTTCTTTGAAATAGCAGTTTCAAGATCCTTAGAAAGTTTATCTTTTTCAGATTTGACTTTCTCAAGGGTTTTCAAAATACTTTCAAAATCAGAAGTTTTCCCATCAAGATCTTTAGAAAGATCTGATACTTCTTTAGTCAAAATAGAAATTCTAGAATTTGCTTTTTCAAATCTCTTTTTGAGTTTAGAATTTTCATTTTCAAGTAATTTAGCAAATCTAGAGACTTCTTCAAAAGAAGGTAAAGTATCATCTTCTGATGATGAGGGTTCATCATTTGAAGATTCATAATATCTATTATCAACATAATTTGCATTTAAAGAGACATTTGTAACAGCTTCAGCATTATGTACCTTAGCCATGAGACAATGATCTTCAATTGGTAGTTTGGCTAGAAGTCCAATATTCCTTTTTCCTGACGTCTCATATTCTGAAGAATCATCTAAGGAATCACTACCACTTGCACTCCATGTATCATTTGCTTTCAAGACTTTCTTTGTCTTATAAAACCTTTTCTTGTTTCTTTCAGAGTGTTTCTCTTTTCTATCTTTCCTCTTCAGTAAAGGACAATCAGGCCTTATATGTCCTGCTTTCTTGCATTCATAACAAGTTACCTCTGAATCTTTCATATCTTTCCTGTCTTTCTTTTTGAATCTATATTGAAAATCTTTCTTTCCCACAATCTTGTTCATCCTCCGAGCAAGATTAGCTAACTCATTGTCTGAAAGATTACAATCACTTGAATCAGAAACAACAACTTTCTTGGATTTAGACCTTGTAACCCTTTCAGGTGTTTTAGCTTTAGATGCAAAAGCTACACTTCCATTCCCATTCTTCTTCTTATTGAAATCAGCATCTCTTTTCATTCTTGTCTCGTGCTGTAGAAGAGTTCCAAAGAGTTCATCAAGAGTAATCTGGGAAACTTTTCTATTTTCATCAATAGCTGTTCTTTTTGACTCCCATTCATTTGGCATAATATCTATAATCTTATCAACAAGAGCTTCATCATCAAGACCTTTTTCTCCCATAGATTGTAAGCTGTTGACAATTGTCATAAACCTTTGTTGCACTTTACATACTTGCTCTCCATAAGGAAAAACAAATCCATGATACTCTGCTCGAAGCATTGCTCTCCTTGTTTCTATAACTTTGGATGTACCAAAATGAGTGACTTCTAATTTCTTCCAAATACAGTTGGCTGCTTCACATGAAGATATCTGGCTATATATATTCCTGGTCATATAACATAATAAAGTATTGCGTACCTTGTAATTCAGTTGACATTCTTGCTTCTCTTGATTGGTAAAAGTACTAACTTCTTTGTCAGGAATTTTGTAACCCCCAGTAAGCATAATAAAATTGTATACACCAGTATTGATGACGAAAGTCTTCATACGATCTCTCCAATACTCATAATCATTCCCATCAAAGATTGGTGGTCTAGAAGGATTCAGATTATCTATTGATCCGATATTCATTCCTGCCATCTAATATAACAAAAACAACTTTTCCACTCCACACGTTAGTGTAGTAAGTATTTAAGAAAGTAATAAGAAATAAAGCTAGTAATACAAATCAGTGGAAAACTCCCTCTGATACCAATTGTTGGATCGAATAGTCGATATAAAAGTCTATTAGATGGAACAATACAAGAGGGGGGGTGAATTGTAGGTTTAAAAACCTTGAGTTTTAGTAACAAAGAGATTAGTTTAAATGAACTTAAACTAATACAAACACAAACACCCACAATTGTATTGAATGTAAAAGGTATGATGTATTGTAATACTATTGTTATGTAAAACAATTGTATTCAAGATGAACACAATAATCAGAGTAATACAAATGTAAATGATTCTACCTTAAAGCGTATAGAACCAATCAATACAATAAGTAATGGAATGATTGTAATTGAAACAATTACAATTGAATAAGAAAAGGAAACAATACAAATCCCTTTCTAATACAACAGCGGAAATGTAAAAGTAATACAATTCTTTTAACCCAAAGAGAAGGGTTATCCTTTCACCTAGGATAAGAGGTCTGTCTCACCAACACCTTGGTGAGCCCTCGATACGATGATCGGCATGTCTGTCTGCCTATCCCCGGCAGCCCTCGATACGATGATCGGCTCGTCTGTCTGCCTATCCCCGGCAGCCCTCGATACGATGATCGGCTCGTCTGTCTGCCTATCTCCGGCAGCCCTCGATTTTGTAGGTAATCGGCACCTCTGTCTTTCAATTACTTGAAAGCCCTCGATACGATGATCGGACGCACAAGGCTGATGAGAGAAGTCACAGTGTCTCTCTCTAGAATCTTCGTAGTTCACAGAGTCTCTTCGTTCATCAGTGTCTTCTCAGCTTCAAATGACCTCCTATTTATAGGCCTCGGGTTCCAACGGTCATATTGCCTCCAACGGTCATATTGAAACAGAAAGCACGACATCGTTTTGATTAGTATATAACTAACTCAACGACATCGTTTCGTTAGGATAAGAGATATATAGAAATGTAAAACATGAGTACGATTCATATGCAGAGAGAGTTTTTGACAAAGTACCAAAACAAATAATGATTATCTGAATAACAAAGTTAGTACGATACGATTGACAGAGTCAGTACGATACGATTGACAGAGTCAGTACGATACGTTTTGGTCGGTACGATCAACATCGTACGATACGATAAACATGATAAAAGACAATTTGTTATTTACAAACATATGATAGAATACTTTTGAGATTTCCAAAACATGACATAGAATATATTTGTGATTTCCAAAACATGATGTAAAAGCCAAAAGAAGACTTTTGACTTAACAATTGTAAAACCAATAATTTTTTATCATTGTTAAGGTTGAAAAACGTTTATCGGGGGGAGTTAAACCCAGAGATAAGGGTATTATTACCTTTCAATACTATATAATTTTTGTTATTTTTTGAAGTTATTTAGATATTATATTATCCTTTATTCAAATAAAAGTCAATTTTGGGTCACATTTCTAAGAATCTGACCTTCTATAGTTAAAATATCTAAAGATATTTCATGTGGGCATGTCCCATCACTTATAAATGGGTGCTTATCATCCTTTGTTATATAAAAAATTTAATAATTATGAATCATAAAATATTAATAAAAATACTTAATATAATCCTTACCTTCATAGTGGAGCTTGTTTCTTCTCTTAAGACCAACTCTTCATGAAGAAAGGCACAATTCAATAGAGGTCTCTCAAAGGACAAGTACAAATCAAAAAAAGGCTCATTAAAATTTAATCATTCTTAAAACATCTATATATTTTAGATATAAATTAAAATATTTTTGAATATAGTATCAATAATTTATCTAGATAATATTACAATTATTTAATAACAATTTTACACCCCTCCTTCATCGAATGTGAAATAAAAGTACTGATTGTGTGTACTTGTGGACTACCACATCCATATAAAATATACAATTTATTTTCCATCAAAACCATTCATGGGTGATTATAATAAAGTATTTCATATTTATGCATGATAATTATAAAATAATTAATCTTTTATATTCATAATATATTATCAACCTTATTACATTCCAATCCATTGGAAAATAATAACGTTACTCATGCGTACGTGTGGACTACCACTTCCAAAACGTTTTGTGATTTTTTTATCATTTGTGATTTACATAAATGGTAAAATGGATTTATTTGATGAAAATATATGATATTTATTATATAATAATTATTTAATGTTGTATTATCATATACCTTTATTTCATTAAATCCATAAAAAAGTGTAAACATCGCTTGTGTGTACATACAGATTACCGTTTCCAAGAAGTGATGTAATTCATTTTTTGTCAGCACATAATATGAATGGTTATTAATATGAATATAATTATTATATAGTATAATTATATATTCATAAATATAATACATATCAGGGAACCATGATCAATGTTTGAGTACTATAACTTAAAAACTAAAACATACATTAAAAACAAAGGAATTAACAAAGAAATGATATCGTTAATAGAGATTTATGAATAAACCTATGTTGAAATGATATAAGTAGAAAATATATGAAAGTGTATGCAAAAATATGATGTTATTATAAAATTATAATGAATATAAATTTATTATATTGTTGGCCTAATTCATAACAAATCATGTTGTGGATAACATCAGGGTTTTGTATCAATTTTTCTTCATTTAGACATTTTTTAATTTTATGAATCAATTTCTTAACTATATGGTGTATGCACTTCCAAATAATTTATTTTGGGATTATATATTATTTAATTAAATATATTTATATAACCCTATTATTTTCAATAATCCAACAAATTTCATCTCTGAAATTACTAAACCTATAATGGTCTCCATATCAATTTTGTTTCATTGATACACATTTGATGATATTCACTGATTTTTGTTTATGAGTTTTATATACCAATAATTTTAAATGTTATATAATGGAAATGAATTAATTAAATGTATTTAAAGTTATGATTAAAATAATTTCATCCAAGGGAGTTTGATTCTAAAGATACCAATGTGGTTAGGGTTTCCCTTCTGAATTTATTTTCTTTAGGACTTATTTTATTATTATATATTTATCTTCATTTAAATGTGTATCCACTTCCCATTAGATATTTTTTATCATGAATATAATTTTTTAATTTATTGACTATGTTTCATATGATGTTAATCGTTTCATGGGAATTAAAAATCAAACATTTTTTAAGGAGTAAGTTTTTTATGTTAGAATGTATTTTTAATCAAGATTATTTATGATTAAATTTAAAATGATGAAATTGTTTGATATATCACTCTAAAATATTAGTTTTGTTATTATCCCGTTTTTATTTTTATATATCCCAAGTTTCCTTTAATTATCTTCAATACAAGTACTTAATAGATTAAAATTATGTTTTTAAGGAGAACTAGCATTGTTTGTCTCTTTGTTCAGAAATATTTTCTTCCCAATCTATATTTTCTATTAAAATGTTTTCATGAATTTTATTACTATTTTTAAATGAATTATTAATGTAAATTTTCACATATATGAATTTTTATAATTTTTTTCTTAAATTAATGTTCTTAATAATTTCCGAAGAAGGTATTTTTGACTTTTTACTCAAAATGTGAATGAATTTTTTGTTTTAACATACACAAAATGAATAAAGTTACATAAAATAATGAATACTATTTTTATTAAATAATCCTTTATATGTTTCTATATTTATATTTAAGTAAATTATTTTCCTTATTATATTGAATTTATTTATTTTCAATAAGTGATTTTGAAAATAGAAAGTGTATTTTCTTCAAGAAATGTTATCAATAAATTTTAATGGTATTTTTAATTAATAAAAACCACCTTTGATGTTTAGTATTTATTACTTAGGAAATGATTTAGAATTAACATCTTTATTATTTATCTATATGGGTTTTTATGATAATGAAAATTTTACGAATGTTTGTTTTTGGTCAATTGGTTATGCCTTGATGTAATGATAAATTATTTCATGATACTATATAATTTATATGAATAGAATATGATTATGAGAAATCACATAACCACACTTATGGATCTGGTGTTGTAGAGACATACTTTTTATACAACACAATATCTAAAAAACTCTCAAGATCTAAATCTTATTCCTTTGTGAACTAGTTTAATTAACACTTATAACCCATGGTATAATAAAAATTAATTCAAAAAATATTATCCACAAATGTAAGCCTGGTATAATTATACCATTGATTGTAATTCTTGGTGAAATGGGATTACATAAGAATGGGTGAGCTATAAATCCAAAAATGGATAATAAAATAAAACAAATCCTAAGTGAACATTAGGGGTGAATCATGTAGCATAATATAAGAACATGAACATGAGACAATGAGTCATAACATGATCAAATTTATAGGATTAACACCATAAAAATGTGGCTATAATATAAATACCCAATGATTTTAAGCTCTACAAAGGTACACCCATTATATGTCTGACATAATATGTGCCACATCGATAAAGAATCATAATTACATAACTTTTATAACCCATGACCAGGGAATGTGGGAATCAAAAATGGATGACCCAAATCAATAGTTAAATGGAACATATAAATCAATACACTTGAATGAAAATGTGGTTGTTTATTCTTGACATGAAAATATAGAATGAAATATCAAGGTTCTATATTATAAACATTAAGGGTATGAAAAAGGGATCTAAAAATGGGTTTAATAAGAGATAAAAGAAATCTCCCATTAACAAGACGTCATAGTCACACCAATGTGGGTATTTAAAAAATCATGACAACATAGTAAGGTGAGAATAAAAATGATTACACAAAATAATAATATAAATTGAAAAAGTGGAGGAAGAGAACCCCTATTTTAGTAGGGTGAAAAATAGTTAAAGGTTATAAAAGGAGAGAATAAATAAAATCTAATAAAATATATATCTAATTTAATAATTTTATATAGAAAAAATAGTGGAAGTATATAGAAAATTAATTCAAAAAGACATTATAAAATAATTACTATAATTGAAATGGAGAGATGTATATTGATGAAACTCTTACCTTGAGGTGAATTTTATTAATATAGAGACACTATTTTTTCTTTGAATGAGCTTAGAATATTTCTAGGAATATTTTTGAAGTCATACACTTAAGCCGAGAATGATTTTGAGGCTTGGTGATCTAGAAATAAATTTAATAAAACATATTATATATATTTTATATCACTCAAGCATGGTTTTTCAGAAATAATGTAATTTTTCTTAAATAGAGTCTTGGATTGGAAAATTATGAACATGGATTAATATGGAATTTAGGGTTTACCCTAGGTGAAAAATAAATTTGGTCAGTTTGAGATGTTTAGGTGATGCATCCCTTGGAGGGGTTGGTTTAATTGAAATATGTAAATAAATAATTCATTTGGTTTATAAAAATTGACTAACTAAAATCCCCTATAAATACACTATTATGATATTTCTATATTGTTATCCACATAAAACATAGTAGATCAAAGAGGTAGGAGAAAATTTTCTTCAATAATAGATCAAGTTGAGATGGAAACTAGATAATCTTATTTGAGATAATTGTAAGATTAAATAGGAACATATAGGGATCATAATCATCATCTCTATAAGTTGTGTTAATCACTAATGATCAATCCATTATCAATGTAGGGATCATAATTTTTGGTTTTTTACCTTTTGGTAAAAGCATTTGAGCAATGATTCTTATCAAATTTTTATTGATCTGTGACAATCTTCCCTTCTCATCAACCCATTCAATTATCTGATTTTATTTAATCAATTATTTATTTTGAATTGAAATTCTATCACCCATGATTTTTCACTCTTCAATCATTTTCCAGGGTCACATCAGCCAATAATGACTGACATCTTTATGGATTCTGTATTTCTCCCTCCATGTGTGGTGTTTGTCATCTGTAATTGGTTGATGTATGATTTTATGATATTTTCGAATACGGATTATTGTGGGTCAGTTTATTGGCCCAACATATCATATTAATGAGTTTATATTATTATTTTTTATGTGAGGGAGGAACATATATTATGTTGGGAACCAGAATTTGGATCATGTATCTGTGTTTTCTGGTCCAGATTGAGAGGATCTCTCTAGAGGTGTAGTTAAGTGTGTTTTCAAGAATGGGTGGATAGATTCTAGCCACCTACGATGATGGAGTCTTCTATTGGTAGGGATAGTATGGTTTTATTAACTTGGGATGTGTTGTTTCTCTAGATAAAATGATGGATAATTTTCCAGTAAATAATGGTATAAATCCGATTTATGGATGACCATGGAGGTTGGTGTGTGTAATTATTATTTTTAATAATAAAAATATGTTAAATTAAATAATAATAATAACAGAAAATAAATACCACATATTAAATGTTATGATGTCATGAATTGGCGTTTTTTTTGGGAGGCATCATATCCATTCTTGGTTAATTGTGTTATTAAAATTTATTATTATAAATATTGAATTTAATGTTTGAGGAGGTTCCACCATAGAGAGGATCTGGGCACGTTGCATGTGTGAATGAAGTGTGGAAAATAAGAGGACCACTGACGGACTTATTTTTAGAAGGTTACTATTAATAATAATAAATATAATAAATGTATAACATTAATAAATGAGGGGTGGAGGCATTTATTCTGCACCCATGCAGAGGGGGAGGGGAGGCTCAAATCAATATTTTCTCTTATTAAAATTATATTAAAAATATCATAATGAAAACATTATTATTATATTCATAACACTATTTTCACTATCACTTCTCTGTGTTGTGTCAGATCGGGGATCCATCTATAACATCAAAATAATAGTATTAAGATTAATGATTGGAGGCCACTATTAGATTCCTTTTTATGATTCCTGTATCACATCCATGAAGCACAAAATAATAATAATAATAATAATAATAATAACAATTTAATGGAATCTAGTATCTGGTGGGACTTCTTTATATCGTGTCAGAATGATGAACCATCTACATCATTTCAAATTTTTAATCAAGGAAGATGCTTCAAGACCATTTTTGGGTACATTTTTCGAACTCCTGGCTGGGTCCCATGAAGCAACATATCTATGTGGCATAGTGAAAAGCGTGTTGTTCACTAGGAGACCAATTTGGGAAATTAAATAGCCAATCCATTTTTTTTCTACTAGGAACACTATGATGTGAACCATTTTTATATTATAGGACATTTATGATAATATATCATTAGATTGATGGTTTATTCCAATTGAAAAATGACAAGACTTGTGCGGTCCTCATGATTTTTTCATACACACTGTGTACTCTGGGAGTATACGAGAACAAATAGGGGTATATAGAAATGGCATAGTTCCCATTCACATTTAGGTACATGGCTATGTTTGAGGTTTGGTCACATGCAGTGTGGATGACCTTAAATAATATGTATTCCCTCAAGAAAATCTTCCCCTTGTATCACATTCATCTAGAATTGAATACTGTCCCTCACGCATCCTATCCTGAGTATTTTTCTATAAAGAAGTTATTGGTATCCTTTGTAGTGTCTTTTAATGTATGATGTGATATACTTGATGCACATCAACTATTTAGGTGGAAATAGACGATGATAATGACAACGAAGGGTCACAAATATATTGTAGATAGAGATGGAACTCTACAATCATACTACTGCTTATGTCTTTTATACATAGATAAATTAATCCCCAATCACACCAGGGTGAAGTTCCTTCAAACTCATTATACAGATGCATAGGTGGAACTCCCCTATTAAACTAGGGCATAGGCCCTCTATCTATTAAGATTGTATAACCCAGCCACCCAAGGTCATTGGTCCTCCATACTCATTGTACGGTTATTGAGTAAGTATTCTTCTATCACTCAAATTCATGAGTCCTCTATCTAAGATGAAGGTATGCCCCTATCACACAAGGGTGTGGGTCCTTTATAATTTTCAGACAAATACAAAGGTGGTACTCCACTATAAAACCAGTTCATGGGTCCTTTGTCCATTTAGGTGGTACTCCCTAACCACACTATGTAACATGTCCTCCATTATTTTTGTACAAATATATAGGTTGTACACCCTTATCAAATTTGGTAATGAGTCCTCCTTCCACAGAGATGGTACTCTAATGTCTCACCAGAGAACGAGTCCTCCATATTTTTTATATAGATTTGAAGATGATACATCCCTATCATACTAGGGTGTGGTCCCTCTACCATTGGGATATTGACCCCCCACAACTGTGTGTCATAGTGGTGAGTTTTTGGTCCTCCAAAAAATTACTTATATGGTTACATGAGATGGTGGGTATTAGAGATAGTCATGTTTTAGAGCTTCTGTGAGACTCATTATTCTTAGCCAAATTGTGAGATTAATATCCCCTTTATTTCTCAATGTGTATTATTATAGAGCATATTTGGGTCATAGTTATGTTTAATGTCTTTTATACAGATTTTCATACCTTTGATATGATTAGATAACTACTTTTATCATGCATTCAATTACACCATCTTCAGTTTTTGCGGTGTCCTACTAGGTATGTATGTACTAAAACCTAAATTGGATTTTCAAGAACATATTATGTATTATGTTGATGAAGAAAGGGTTAGTGTTTGTTTTAGAGTTTCATGGGGACACATGGGTGCATTTGATGAGAAACAATGGTCATCACATAAAGATTTGGAGCATAGAACTCTCAATATTTTTTTCACTTCTTGTCTAGGTTTTATTTTTTTGGGTTTCACATGTATGTTTCCCTTCATTTTGTTATATTATTTATCATAATCTTTTGAATTACCTAGAGATTGTTATGTTCATTTATTTCACCCAAGATGTTACCTTATCTTATCATTATTCCTCTAAACCTATTCATGAATATGGTTGGGTGTGTGCCTATATGAACATTAAGAAAAGGCCACCCATTTTAGTTTTTTATTTCATCACTTGGGGTCTGCCCCTCGCCTATGGAGGATGGATTGGGATTGTCAGGTTGAGCCTTATGTGGGACTAGTAGGTCATGATGGTTTAGGTTGTGATGAATGTTTGTAAGAGGTTTTTCGACCATGGTATTGGTTTTGGAGTTCTCTCCACTTATTTGGTTTACTTGGGACTTAGGGGAACAATGTCATGGTGTCTTGAGTGTGGATTTCTGACTAGAAAACCCAGTGTTGGTATGATGGCTGACATATCCATACACCATGAAACTAACTACCTAATTGTTGAATATTCATACCGAGATATTGGTTATGGGGATCAATGGTTAATTCATCATATATGATTGAATCTTTTGACTTTTTTTCCCGAGTTATCTCTCCATATATAAAATTGGATCATGGTACATCCTGATAACTTTCATTATATTTCCATGATTATATCCTTCTTGAATTTTGAGTTAGTGATGTGATGATGATCGGTTGACAATGAGACCATAGATCATGGACCCACCCTAATGCTACTTTCCTTAGGAAGGAATCTTGTTGGGATACCTCCAGTTGGGAAGTACATGGATCACTCTATAAATAAGGTAGATGATCATCCACATTTTGTGTAATTAATATCTTTATTAGGGTAGGATGGTGGTACACATTGACTTAGCACATCATCTGAGTTATAATGATGGGGACCACTGAGGTTCCATGATATGAAATACCCTTAGAGAGTAGTGTTTAGACTACAAATAGTAGTTCTTGTTTTTTGACTTCTATAAACATTGAATAACCATATGGTTGTGTTGGTGACCAGTCTTCTCAAGGGAGAATATTTTTTCTCTAGAGGTACCTATAGATGGTACACCTATATTGACATCTCATCATAGGAATTTGTGATAAGGATATCTTAGGTTTGAATGTGATCTAGACCCCTATCATGTGGTTAAAGAGTGAAATGATCCTATGTGTGAATGACCTGGTCAGATAGAACCCATAATTATCTTGGACTTGGAAACAAGACTTATCTAGGGTGACACTGATCATTAGTAGATTCATGTGTTAGTGATGTTTGACATTGATTTTCACATGAATGAAATAGAGACATTACCCCCACTGAGATGTGTTCATGAAATATAATTCAAAATCATGAGGGTCGGTCAATGCCATGGAAAGATGAAAATATAGATATGTAGGGGAAATGTTCCTTTGACTTTTATGTTTGATGTTGTTTTGATGTGATAATGTTTCAAAGAGAGATCTGATTGTTGTGAGTAGGCATGTAAGGGAATAGATAGCTTTATGAGGTAGGAGATTATTTATCAGTGTATTTTAGTGTGGTTTTAGGTATGACATGAGTCTCCACTACTCTAGATAAAATTATAATAGAGTTTTAAACGACATTTTACTATATGGAGACCCTATTTGATATATTTATGTACTATTGTAGGTGTTTTTTTCAACCCTTATACTAGAGGATCCAAAAGATATGATCATTGATCGCCAATTTCTATTGATGGTGGGACCTTACTCTGTGAAGAGAGAGAGCCTTAAATGAAATATTTCTATAGATGTAGTGAAACCATACGATGTTATCATCAGTTTGAGATTGTCATTAACAATACATTATTATATGATTTATACCAATGACTATAGAAATGATTATAGTTTTTTGGGATAGAGTTTCTTCCTTTGATAAGGAGTGATCCCTGTATAGGGTAGGATGATTTCACTAATAGGAGGTTACAAAATATTAGTTTTTAGTTTTTAGTATTTCCCATGCAGTAGAGGATTCTATGACCTTCTAGTTTCCTTCAATGTTGGAGGGGTATGAGGGAATCCATCTTCAGTACATGTCAAATATACCTCCAAATCATGACCTTATTTTCTTTATAAAATTTCAAAATTTATAACCTGATATTTGTGCTAGCATATAAAATGACAGAGTATAGCTAGGATATCATGAAGTCTAGTGTTGTCCGACATCACCTGCAGTTATATGAATTTTTGGGAGGATTATCCACTACTGATAATCGATGAACTCTTTTTATAGTGGACAAAGGTGAAGTTAATTGTAGTGTTTGACCTCAGTATGGGTTATCAATAACTCATGGGTTGAGAGGTTGGTGTACCGAGAATGGAATCCTAGATCCACTTCGTTTTCTTTGAGTTCTTAATGACACCCTTTAGTATGATGTAATCAAAAACAGAGTCCACTTATAAGTATATTTCTTCTCTAAAATAGTAGTGATAGTGGACCCTCTAGTGTTTGAGGAAGTATAAGCTTTAGGGACATGCAGTTCATGGATATCATAGTAGATATTCAAAAGGATATTCTCAATCCACTATTGTAAATCAAGGTGATGGAGCAGTTAAACTCTTTAAAGATGACCTTTTTTGTGAGTATAGTGAAACATACATCCAGTCAAATGTTGTAACCCCTTTTCTTATTTATCAATTTAGTAAGTAATGAATTGGGGATATTTAATGGGAGATCATGTGTGATCAGATATCTATTGGATATTTTCCTTATTGATTCCCTAAATGAAGGGAACATGAAATCCTTGTTCAATAACAGTTAGTGGAACCTTTTGTTTTGGGAAATACTGATGGGTCATTGATTCCCCTTAATAATACACCAAAGAGAAGGGTGGTTGTACTGAGATCCTTTAGTAATAATGGAATGCTTTCTCAATAGAATGTAGTATTTTTTTTAGTTAAAACATTAGGATAGAGATGTGGTTTATAGAATGACCCTATGATTATAGTTAGACTAGGTGATTAGTGTTATATACATGTAATAACTAAGGAGGTATGTGAACCACTTGTTGTAAGATACCAACATGGGTAGGCTAGGCTGTGAGAGTAGAGAATCCTTTTATAATGATCCAGTTTATTTGAGAACTAGGTAAGAAAAACCCTGTTGGGGATTGTGTTTTCATTGGGTACATGGGTGTTATAACCACATGAAATTGTTAGGGAAGCTTATGGGATAATGAGAGCCAAATACAGGATTAGTATTCCCATATTTTGTTTAGTAAGTTCTTTTTTGGGAAAAAAATAGTTAAATAAGTGAGTAATTTATAAACTCAATTTTTTCCTTATAGGAAATTGGAATATTAGTAGGAATATATTCCGAGATAAGTGTTCAGACGATGTGTTGTTTTGAGGCCCAGTGAGCCCATGACTAATTCTATAGAAATATTAAAAAATTTATATATAATGTGTACATGGTTTTTAGAAATAATTATATATATCCGGAATGGAATATCCAATCATATATCTAAGATACGATTGAATCAAAATACTGATATTTACCCTAGGAATGACATAAAGTTGGTCCGAACTAGAGGATCGGATGAGGCAGCTATTGGAGGGTATGTTTAATTAAAATAAATAAATAACATAACTATTTTTATTAAATTAACTAAATAAAATCATCTAGAAATACCCTCATATGTTGGTTTTAGATGAGTTATCTATATAAACCTATCTAGATCTAATAGGTGGAAGAAAGATTTCTTAATTTTTAGATTGATATTGGGAACCAACTGGAAAATATGATCAATTATAATTATGAGAAGAATGGAAAACACAGAAGGATCATCACATTCATCTCTAGTAGATATGTTATTTATGAGTAATCGATCCATAATAATGGTAGGGATCATAAATTGTGATTTTCTACGTTTTGATTAAAAGATTGAGCTTGAATTCACATATGTTCTTATTTATATGTCATTATATTACCTTTGCATGAGCCCATTTAATATTATTATTTGTTTAAATAATTTTGTATACAATGATATCACCCATGATTCTTCACCTATCGATCATTTTTCACGATCACATAATCGAATGATGATTATCACCTTTGGGAATTATTATTTTATCCCTATGTTCATAGACTTGATCATCGGTAATCAGCTGACTTATGAATCGATGATATCAGATAATACCAATTCTTTTCATTCATTCATTATCACAATATATTGTATTCAAGAGTTCAAATTTGGATCATAGAGAAAAGAAAAAGGAATGGTTACTACAATGGGAACCTGAATTTGACTTAAGTATCATTGGTATCCAAGAATGATTTTGGTTATCTATATAGAGGTTGAATGATTGATTTTTTTGAGAATGGGTGTCCATATTCCAGACAACAGTGATGATGGTGTCAATTTTTTGAATGGATGGAAAGGTTCTCATGACTCGAGGTGTGTAGATTATATGGAAAAAATGAAGGATATATTTCTGGTGAATAATGGCCAGATTCTAATTTCTAGCCAGCCATGGAGAGAGGTGTGTGTCATTATTATTTTTAATAGTGGAACCTTATGAAATTAATTAATAAATGTAATTATTAATTAAACACCACATATTAAAATTTGTGATGTTCATTAAATTTTCATTTTAATTTGGGAGGATTCATAACCACATTTGGAGAATGGTGTTATTAGAATTTATTATTATTATTAATAAATTTGAGAATAGAGGAGGTGACACATTAGAGAGGATCTATGTGAACTATATCAATGAAGGAAGTGGGGAAAATTGTTTAACCCCTCCTAATCATACATGTATATGATTAATACTAATTTTAATAATATTAAAACTAAATAAAATTAATAATGTAGGGGGATTTGTGTCCTATGTGCCACGTGAAGAGGGGGAGGGGAGTCTCAACACCTCTTCCTCTATTTTTGGTAATATAATATAATTATAATTTATATTATTATCAAAACTATATTTCTATTATAACTTCGTTAGGCTATGTTGGGTTGGAAATATATCTATGCCATCACGATCTTAGTTTTGGGATTCCTGATTCGAGAACAATGTTGGATACCTTTTTTTTAACTCATTCCATGGGTTTTAGAAGCAGCTAATAGGAATAATATTATAGTTTTTATTATTGAATAATATTGTATCTGAAATGACGTGTTCATATTATGTTAAATTGTTAAACCATATATAACATTCTAACCCAGAAATTTAAGAGGATGTTTCAATACAAATATTGGTTACCTTTTTCAGACTTATGGCTCAGGCCCATAAAAAATAAATATGTGGTTTAGTAAAATATTTTTTTTCACCAGATATCTGCTTTTGGAATTGGAATAAATTATCTATGTGTTTTACAATCAGGATCCTGAAGGTGTGATCTGTTTGGTCATTCATGGACATTTATAATGACATATCAATGGATTGATATTTTATACTAATAAAACGACAATGATACTTGTGTGATATTCTGGATTTTGTCCTGACACGTCATTTACTATGGGATAACATGAGAAAATATATGGGTACATGAGAATTTCATGGTACCAGAGCATAGCCAGGTACATGTATAGGTATGAGGTGTGGTTACATCCCATGTGGATCCCCATAAACATCGAGTATTCCATCTAGAATATCTTTTTATTGTATCTCCTTAGTCTAGACATAGATTTTGACCCACAAGATGCCTATACTGAGTGTTATTTATTTTATAATTATATCTTATTATTTATAGTGGTTTTTGAAACATGATGAAATAAGTTCCCATACAGATGCAATTATGAGTGGTGCTTGACAAAGACAGCGATTCAATAGGTTCATTGGTGTTATTGTAGACAGAGGCGACAATCCCATGTCATATTAGGGAACGATTCATCTATCTATGGAGACAATTTAACCCTATCACAATATGAATTTGGTCATATAAAATTGTTATGTTGATATAGGGAAATAACTTCCCTTGCACCATAGGGCATGAGTCATGTATCTAGGAGATGATACTTCTCTATCGCACCAGGGTGCATGTCCTCCATACTTGTTTTACATATACAAAGGTGGTACTCCGATATCACAATAATTCACATGTCCTCTATCCATGGATATGGTACTCCTATATCACACTAGGGCGTGGTTCCTCCATACTCATTTTAAATATAAATAGTTGGTACTCCCCAATCGCACTAGGTTGTGGGTCCTCTATCCATAGAGATTTTACTCCCCTATTGTAATAGGTGGAAATTCATCCATACATTGTGCATATATATAGATAATATACTACCCTTTCATTCCATGAAATGGGTCCTCTCTCTCTTTGATATTATACCCCTTGTTTGTGTGGTATAGTGGCAAAGTTATGGCCCTCCATATGGTCACTTAGACAGTTACACGAGACGTTGATATTCAGATATTGTCCCTTTTAAAGCTATAAGAAGATTCGTTATTCATATATGGTCTCTGAGATTGCAATCCTATTTCATTCCCAATTTGGATTATATTTTTATATATATTGTTTTTAATTATGGTTGATGTATTATTTACTGATTGAGATACATTATTTGGTATGAGCTAACTACTTTTATTGTGTCCTTTATTTCCCCTACTTTATTTTGGGGCATCCTACAGGGTATGTATATACTCAACCTTTTATGGTATTTTACAACATGTGTCTTGTATTAATAAGATTAATGATAGGTGAGGGGCTATTTTGGAAGATCATAGGGATACTTGGGTGGATCTAAATATAAATGATGGAGAGGCTTGTAGATATGTATCTAGGCTATATCTATATTTTTTTAGTTATTGATTGGTTAGGAAATGTTTTTAGGTTGGGAATTTAATTCTTCCTTTAATATTCAAATTACATTGTAGTACTCTTTTGTATTCCCAAAAGGTTATCTCATGAATGTATTTTGATCTATATGTTACTCTCATTTATCATTATTCCTCTACAATTCAACATCGATATGGTTGGGTGTGTGTACAAGTAATTTAGGTTACAAAATCCTATTATAGATATTCTTTATGATTCTTCTCTCTAGCCCCCAACCTATGGAGATGATCTTCGGGTTGTTATGGATGAGACTTCTCCAAGTTTGACGAGCCCTGATGGGTTGGGTAGCAACACTTAAATCCCGCAAGTGACATCATAGAAATATATGATCTATTGGGGAGGTATTTTGAGAGGGGGATGTAAACAATCATCTTTATCAAGGGGTTTGTATTGGATAATAAAGGGATAAAGTGTGGAAATTTATAATTGCGGAGGGGTGGTTTTAAGGGTTAAAATATTTTTTATTTTATCGTATAAGCCAAGGACATGTGGAAGCAATAAATTAAAAATAAATTTATGTATTATTAATTAGTTAATGATATTTTTTTCATTTAATATAAACAAAGGTTTAAATTCACCATCCAAAAAACCAATTTAATATATATAATACAAAATTTATTATTAACTCACAAATCTATTTTTTGGTTCAAAAATTTAATATATAAATATATAAATTCTAAAAAGAAATATTAAATTTATTTTTATACTTAACAAATGATATATTTATTTATAAAAATGTTTCATAAATTTTAGAATCATGATCACAACATAATGAAGTCATGAAAATTATAGTACTCATAAAATTGTATGTTTTACTTTTTCATCAAAAAATCATCCTCATTTGAAAATTCCAAGAAATTATCCCCAAGAAAATTTTCATGAGGTGTCTACAAATAATGTGTATTTCTTGGAAATTTTTATATTCATATGAGATCTTTAAAAATACTTTTTATTTAAAAATAAATCATTTTTCATAAAATCCAACACTTTTTTTTAGAATATCAAATTTGATTATTAGGTTGGTGTATAACCATCTTACTATTGAATGATTTCATTATTATAAAATTATTTTATTAATTTTATAGCATTATTTCTATAAGTAATTGTACTTTAGTTTCCAAATACATAACCATGAAAAATGAGATTTAGCACAATAATGCTTATATATAATTATTTATAGTGCTATGTTAAAAATTATTTTAACTTTATAAAAAATAAATATGAATTCCTTAAAATTTATTAATTATAATAAACTATAAAGAAGAAGAATTACATTTTTATACAAATAATAATGATTCCATAATAATATATATTTATAAAATGTATGACATAAAACATTAACTGGTATATTTTTACTAATAAAATATATACATATAATATTATAAAAACAATTTTTAAACCAAATTAACAATATTGTAATGATAAGGTACTATTTTAGTGTTTAAATAAAATTCTACAATTACCATAAAATCACCCAGTTACCCTAAAAATATAAATTGTAAAAAAAAGTAATGTATATATATATATAAATATTTTTGAATATAGTATAAGTGATATAAGAATTTATATAGAAGGAAAAAAATGGAAATAGACAAAAATTCCAGTTATTGGTAGGGGATACACCCTTATCATAAATATTTTATGGGTTAAAATCCCATATCATTTCCAGATATGATGGTTTGTCTGCCTACATAAAATATTCTCTATTTCTACAATCATTTTAATAAATAAACATCTATTATATCTGAAATATTTTTCAATAAATTACAATAGTTATAAGTATTTGTAAAACTATTTGGATTATAATAATAAATAAATCCATTTATCATTTATAATAGTATTTATTAAAGAAAAATTATAAAAAAGTTCATTGTAAAAATTCGATGCTACATTAAACATGTAAGGACCTTGTCTTAATCATTAAATAGTATTGTTATTTTTAATATTAAATATCTCTTTATTTTCAAAATGATATTTTAGGTCTTTAGTTTTAGATAATTAGTATAAATCATACATAGTAAACCCATAAATTAAAAATGAAAAAATATACTCAATATCCATTTTTCCACCAAAAGGACACTTTTAAGCCAAATCATGGTTTCTCTTTATGAAAAATCCCCATAATTTCTCCATTGATCTAATCCTTATCCCAACTATTCTATAATCTCTTTAATTTGTTTTGAAAACAAGGAATGAACATAAAATCTTAGTAAGAGAAATACAATAAAGTAATCCATTTGTCTAGTAGAAAACCTTAACCACATTTCCTTAAAAACATACATTTTCACCCTAAAAATTAATTATAATATCAAAAAGATCAATATTTTACATTTCGAAACGATTTTCATGAAAAATAATAAGAATGAATATAAATGATATATAGGTAACATGGTACACCACTTTTCATATCACTCGTACATGTGTTGTAGCTCTCTATAAGTTACATAGGAATTAAATAACTTAGTTACATTTGAAAAAACCATTGTAGTGTATTCCCTAAAACTATTTGAAGAAAAAATATCGATTAACTCATTATAATCAAACAATTAATTAGAGCTATATAACAAAATCAACCACCCTCTGATTATAATTGAACCATATGTACTGATAAACAATTCTTATGAACCATAATATAAGCATAAAATAGAAATCATACACTAATGAAAAATAACATTTCCACATTGAAATCACATACCATTTTCACAAATCAACACACTCTGTAACACCCCAAGCTTCCACGGTACGTTTCCATTCGAATAATGCGATAGCGTGTGTTGTACGCAACCTCGAGTTCTAACACACACCACAACTAATTAAACTAGCCATTGTGAATAGTAATACCTACTTTTTGAAATAATATATATTTTATATTTCAAAATGGACTTCATTTTTGGATTTGGAATATCGAAATTATCCTAGGGTGAAATTTTGGTACTTTTCGGATAACTTTTATATTTTGATGAATAGTGAAAATTACTAAATTTTAATTAAAAACAACTTTTTTAATAAAAATAACTAATATTGATAAATTATGAATTTTAGTGGTTTTAAAGTATATTTGGAATATATTTTTACCATTTAATTTAATGTTTGTGATTGGACATAATTTCACAATTAAACCAGACATAAACAAGTGTCAATCTTTTGATAGTTATTATCTCTTAAAAAACACGTTTTTTATTTTAACAACGGGAATTAATTTTAAATTAATTTCTGCCACTTCTGTGTTTTGAATTTGGAAAAATGGATTACATATTTGGAATCAGGATGTCCAAATTATGTAAATAGGTAACTTTTATTTTTACACATTTTGAATAATTACTGCGGTAAATATTTTATTTACCATGGTTAAAGGGTAAATCCGGTAAATAAGGGTTAAAAAATAATATTATAATAATACAAAATTACCCTAAAACGTGTCCTAACCTTATTGGTGGACACATACCCGACCATGGGCATCCTTGGGTCGATTTGGGGACCCCTTGGAGCCACTTGTATGTGGTAGGGACACATTATATTAATAAAGTTAAAATAAAAATAAAAATGGCATAAGCTTACATCTTTTAGAAGAACAATTTTTACATAGGGTTATACATGTTGGATTTTCGATTATAAATATTCATTAGAAAGCTAAAAAGAATTCCTACATAATGATATTTTATTTATAATTTTTAGACATCAAATAAGTTAAATTATTAATGACACAATAATGATTCAATGTTTACCTCATTAATAAATCATTTAAATAAATAAGATTATAATGATTAAAATATTATCTAAAACCTGTCCAATTCTTATTGGTTGATTTTATTTAGAATATTAGTCATCTTATCTTCGACCTCAATGATTTTTGGACCATTATAAACCGAATATAATTATATTATAAAGTAATACTTTCACTCTTTCCTAAAGAGCCCCTCCTCTCCCTTATAAAAGGAGACCACTTCTACTCATTCCTCACACCTCTCAAGCCACTTGGCTCGTCAAAACCCTGCCCAAATAATCTCCCCACGTCCCTCTCCTCCTCCATAAAGCTTCCCCTTAGGCAGAAAGCATTTCAAGAAGTCCTTTGGTTCCAACCAAAGTGAGTTACCTAAATTAAAGGTAACGATTTCTCTTAAATTATTTTCATTTATTTTGCTTCTCCAACCCCAAAACTCTTTTTATTTAATTTATTTTGTAACAACAAAAGTATCCTCAATATACTAGGATGTTTTTATAAGAACGATTCTAACTACACATACACACACCTCCATCTAATGGATGATGAACATAATGTTTCTGTGAATGGCAAACTAACGCCTCACGAAACGATGATTGTTCAAATACATCTTACCGCCTCTCATGGTGGCCATTATGATGGCACTGTAATTAAGTGTGATATTAATGATACATATTTTATATATAAGATTCTGTAATTCCATTTTATTTCATACCATTATTCGTTTCATGTTGTATATACATACGATAATTTCATTTGAGGAAGTGCGGACTACCGCCCCCTTAAAATGATATGACTCGTTCATACCACACATGGAACGTATAAAGAATGGTGTTAATGAACATAAGTAACATATATAAAATATTATATTATACTGGAATAATAATATACCTATGTATCATTTGGATTCAATTCTTTTAAAATGAAAAATTAAATGGAAGTAGCGTTCGTGCGTACGTACGGACTACCGTCTCCACGAACACGGTGAGATCCATCCTCCATCATATCCATTCAAGTC
Organism: Viscum album; assembly: GCA_963277665.1. Lineage (NCBI taxonomy): Eukaryota > Viridiplantae > Streptophyta > Magnoliopsida > Santalales > Viscaceae > Viscum > Viscum album. The sequence continues at coordinate 1,342,447,797 of OY728148.1, read as the reverse complement.
TTATTCTCATTTTAGGGTTAAAAATAATGTTAATATCATTCTGATTATGAATAATATATAATGTATCCATTACAAACATGTCTTACGTAACCAAACATTTAAGAAGAACGAATCGATTATCACCCGAAACGACGATAATACTAAGATATTATTAATAAATAAATGTTAAAAGAACATATATGATATCATATTGATGTATATGATTATTGTATAATTTAATAACAATGTTTTAATTATTATACAGGAGGTTAACATACCATTGACTAAGGGAAAGTTCAAGGTAAGGGATTTTCTTGTCTCACTTTCAATTCCGTGAGATTTCCATTGTTCGCCACCAAATTATTGAAAGTGGTGTATTGTGTACTTACATTTGATATATATTATCATTATTCTCTTTATATTCATTTTATTCTGTAAATAATTTGGTGGTTATTAACTTTTGGCCATATGACTCAGTTGATTAACGTGGTAAGGGGTTTCTTATCTCACTTTTAATTTCGTGAGATTTCCATTATTCACCACTTAATTATTGCATGTGGTGTATGTGTACTGCCCATGATTGTATTCATTGTGTAATATACTTTAATTTATGGGTATTTACATCATCTGGGTATGATACTTCTTTCATGGGTGTATGTTTCGTAAGTTGCCTAATTGATAAGGGAATTTGAAATTTCAATTTCCACTCATTTGGATTTACGCATATTTCATTGATTATATTACTCCAAGATTATGTGTGGAATCACTATTCATTTCATTAGTCATAATTTCCACTCCCCTTCCTATGGATATACGTTTGATACACATAATCACTCCATTGATAATTCTCAAGTCATTGATATGAATTTGATAAGAGTAATTTTAACTCTTTCACCATTTGTTGAGTTAAACATCCAATTCGTGGGTGTTGTTTTTACAAGAATATGTGTGAATATCCTTTGATTGTTTTACACTAAATATCCAATCATATTTAGTGTATTTATTTTTTTCACACATAATTATGTTGTTTATTTATCCTTGACCTAAGGATATGGCCTTTATGAGATATTTCATCTCAACTTACATTCTATTGAGACTTCTTTGTTGATATACACCAAATCACTTTTATGTGGTGTATATAATGTACTTTGACATAGTATATCATGAATTCCCTTTATTCTCATGATATTACAAAGTTTTGATTACCTCAATTATTTGTATTCAAGTGTCTCTCTTTTGGTTAGAATCTCTAACTAAAATACCATTTTTAAATGTTTTAAAGACTTATTCATCTAAATCTTTCTCATTAATGTCCATGTTTTAAAAATGGTTTTAAGGATTTATTTATATGGACATTAAAGTTTAGAAATTAAAACTCCTTTTAAAAAGTTTCAAAGTGGTATGGGACACTTTGATTCAAAAATCTATTTTTAAATGGCTTCTTGACAAATAGTGTGACTTTTAAATGTTTTCAAGAAAAGGGGGATATTTCTCTCAAATAGTTTTGATGATTATTTTCATCTATGTCAACATCCTTCATTATTCCTGATTGAGGTTAATGTGATACAATACAATCTTCCATATTGTATCGAATGAGTTATGTTTGACTGTGGATGTGTTGTTTTTATACCATTCATGGTTTGTGGTAAAAGTATTGACATTTCGTATGCTAATTTTAATACGAATGTTTATGTTATGTTTAAAAATGTTCATATGAGGAATGCATTGGACTTAATAAGTGACGGGTGGAGCCCGCTATAGCTCCTCGATGCATCGGTAGGTCTCATGAGACAAACTCGTGTCTTGGCACAAGGCCTTGGCAAAATCTTATTTGTAGTCTTGGCACGAGGCCTTGGCTATGTGGTTATGATAGTCTGGAATTATGCATTCCATCATTATGAAAGTGGTTATTGATATTTCATGTGATCATTCGACTAGTAAAATATCCATGTGAGTAAGTAAATGGCATTATTTAATTTTACCTTTGTCATTTTATGCTGAAGTTCAAGTTTGAAAGGCTTTTTTTAGTTGTAAATTGCCTTAAGTGTTTATGCTTATTTATGAAAGCTTCTGCTATAATGTTATCCTTACTGAGGATATGAGCTCACCCCTTTTAATGTTTTATTTTTCCCAGGATTATGAAGAAGTAATTTATGAATGACCTGTAGGGATAGTATGAGGGGATATGAAGACAAGATGTTTTTTTTTATGATGTAATGTAAAAATTTATGGATGTATCTAGTTATTCCAAGGCTACTAAACTAATCGGTCTTTCGAGACTTGATCTTTCTCGTGATCATGCTAATGTTATGTAATAATGCACCGACTCTAGGTAACTAGTGTCGGGGCGTTACAGTTGGTATCAGAGGAAGTTTAGTACAAACCTTGGAAGCTAGATTTAGATAAACTCTGATTAGAGCACGTAGACCTAAGATGAACTTTGAGGATTAGTATAAAAGAACTTCCTAGAATTTTGGTATTGTATAGATTTTGTGAGTTTTCCGAGCAATACATCCCTGTCTGGATACGAGCAGGTAGAGGCGGCTCTGGCACAGATGTACCTAGGGGTAAAACCCGAAAACACTACTTTGAGCTAGACTCGAACGGGAACTGGTGCACGACAACGGGCCTTACTGCACTCTTGGTTACGACACTCCCGGGGGATATGCTTAGGATAATTTACATTTTCTTTACAAACCAATTTAAGTAATATATACATAAGATGAGAGTAAATGACCTTGGTTTATCCTAATATGTTTCAAATTGAGAATATGGTGACATTTTAATCTCTAAATGATTTTACGACTACTATAACTCACACAATGTTTTCTGGTTTTAGTCAGTGGCTGGATTCCAAGGAAGTCATAGTGACTTTGAGAATGATGTACAAGGTGGGAACGGTAGTGGCAATGAGCAACAAAATGGAATATTGATAGGCGTAAAAGATATCGTCTTTATGCCAAATCAGTTTTCCAAAAATATGATCAACAACATATATATTAACCAACTCCTAGACTCAACAAGGAAGAGAAAGGTGATAAATGATAAGAGCTCCAGCAATGGAGACCATGGAGAAAAGAACCCTCAATTTTCATCATGCAGGAAGTGTGGAAAGAGACCCCCAGGAAAGTGTCTCAATGGGACAACGAAATGTTTTACGTGCGGGAAGGAAGGACATAAAGTGAAGAATTGCCGAAGAAAAATGAACAGTACTATGGAAGAAGATAAAAATGGTCCCAAGAGTCCATTTACAGTTATTTGCCGTATATGTAGGGGACCTGGCCATTACCCGAGTGAATGTCCTATTCTATAGGATATTTTCTTGGACAAAGAAGAAGCTATGTGGAAATAAATGGTTGGAGAAAAATTAGCACTCCTTGTTGATGGGTTTACTTTGGAATAATTTTCTCTTGTATTTGTAACCCCGCAGTTTGCCATGTGAGAATTATATTTGAGGAAGAATTGTCTCTTCTCTTGTGGATATAGGTATAAATAACCATTTGGTTTTATATGATCATTGGGGTTTGAGAAAATGATAAGTTATTATAATTTGGGATGAAAATGAAAAGTATGATATAACATTTGTGGTTAAATTATGTTATTTTGAGGAATTTATCTCATTTTGGTAATATTATAAAATATAGTTTTTGAAAAAGGACAACACGTAGACCGTGTGACAACCCGTCGCGTCGGACAAAGCTGTGGGAATCGAACCCACAACCAAAGTGCGATTGGGACTTATCACCTACCACTGGACTACGTGATGTCCCTGGTTAGTGTGACTATTTTTTTTGTTAAATGATTTTATTGATCAATAATAAGATGATTTGGGTTCTTATGTCTTATTAAATGAATACCCTTGGTATAGGAAAATGATTTGGTGATTAAGTGATAAATGTTATTTTGGAAGATGTTCACTTTGTTGGGAACACTATATGCCCAAGGAAAATAGAATACAATGGGGTTTCATTTGTAGAGTAATGGTGGATTTTTATCTACGTTTTTATTGTTGATTTATAGTGATTTGGGTTATTTATGGAAATGATTAACCTATAACAGAGAATATGTGATAATGTTAATTACTTTTAAGTATGTGACTTTAAGAGTATTTGATGTCATTTGGAGATACAATGTAACATGGGAGACTACATAATCAAATTCTTCTATGTTTTGGGATTCGATATTAGTTTGGATTATATTAAAGGATTTTAAGGACAATTGGTTATTGAATGGTATCTATTTAACTTTGGGGTATTGTTGGTTTAATTTTAGAAATTAAGATTAGTGCATATTTATCTCAATGAATATCCTTTTGGGGGATCATTAGATCATTCACTAACCATTTTGGTTTTGATTAATCTTCAAAGACACTGTAAATATATGGTTTATCCTGCATGGATCATGTGATTCTATAGAAGTTTATTCTAGCTCTTCCAGTGTGACCAAGTCTTCTTGAATACTCATCGTTTAAAAAAAATTGAGTTAGTGGTGGAAATTTATTAAAGAATGAAAATCTACTTAAAATGTAAGTATATCTCATAATGTTCTTATTCAATATCATAAATGAATTCCTCTTCCTTATGTAATGTAACAAAAAAAATGTTGTCCGTTTACTTTCCTACTAGGAGACTAATGGTCGTTTGTCCCAACACAAGTTTGTGGTTTTCTCATTGTTACCTTTCTCCTGATCATGATTTCTATCCCTCTCCATCAGAACTTGACACTTAGTTTATCATCTATATCCATGTTTTCTTACATGGAATCCTAGTATGGGTTATCTTGGATGACCCTTATACCTTTCTTTCTTTCTTTTAAAGTGATAGTTTTATTGACTCTTTTTCCGATGTGGGACTTTCCATTATATTCCCAAGAAAAATTTTAAAAATTACGAGGATGCAATTTATTGAAGGAGGGGATAATGTAACACCCCAAGCTTCCACGGTATGTTTCCCTTCGAATAATGCGATAACGTGTGTTGTACGCAACCTCGAGTTCTAACACACACCACAACTAATTAAACTAGCCATTGTGAATAGTAATACCTACTTTTTGAAATCATATATATTTTATATTTCAAAATGGACTTCATTTTTGGATTTGGAATATCAAAATTATCCTAGGGTGAAATTTTGGTACTTTTCGGATAACTTTTATATTTTGATGAATAGTGAAAATTACTAAATTTTAATTAAAAACAACTTTTTTAATCAAAATAATTAATATTGATAAATTATGAATTTGAGTGGTTTTAAAGTATATTTAGAATATATTTTTACCATTTAATTTAATGTTTGTCATTGGACATAATTTCACAATTAAACCAGACATAAACAAGTGTCAATCTTTTGATAGTTATTATCTCTTAAAAAAACACGCTTTTTATTTTAACAACGGGAATTAATTTTAAATTAATTTCTGCCACTTCTGTGTTTTGAATTTGGAAAAATGGATTACAGATTTGGAATCAGGATGTCCAAATTATGTAAATAGGTAACTTTTATTTTTACACATTTTGAATAATTACTGCGGTAAATATTTTATTTACCATGGTTAAAGGGTAAATCCGGTAAATAAGGGTTAAAAAGTATTATTATAATAATACAGAATTACCCTAAAACGTGTCACAACCTTATTGGTGGACACATAACCGACCATGGGAATCCTTGGGTCGATTTGGGGACCCCTTGGAGCCACTTGTATGTGGTAGGGACACATTATATTAATAAAGTTAAAATAAAAAAAAAATGGCATAAGCTTACATCTTTTAGAAGAACAATTTTTACATAGGGTTATACATGATGGATTTTCTATTATAAATATTCATTAGAAATCTAAAACGATTTCCTACATAATTATATTTTATTTATAATTTTTAGACATCAAATAAGCTAAATTATTAATGACACAATAATGATGCAATGTTTACCTCATTAATAAATCATTTAAATAAATAAGATTATAATGATTAAAATATTATCTAAAACCTGTCCAATTCTTATTGGTTGATTTTATTTAGAATATTAGTCATCTTATCTTCGACCTCAATGATTTTTGGACCATTATAAACCGAATATAATTATATTATAAAGTAATACTTTCACTCTTTCCTAAAGAGCCCCTCCTCTCCCTTATAAAAGGAGACCACTTCTACTCATTCCTCACACCTCTCAAGCCACTTGGCTCGTCCAAAACCTTCCCAAATAAGCTCCCCACATCCCTCTCCTACTCCTTAAAGCTTACCCTTAGGCAGAAATAATTTCAAGAAGTCCTTTGGTTCCAACCAAAGTGAGTTACCTAAATTAAAGGTAACGATTTCTCTTAAATTATTTTCATTTATTTTGCTTCTCCAACCCCCAAACTCTTTTTATTTCCTTTCTTTTGTAACAACAAAAGTATCCTCAATATACTAGGATATTTTTATAAGAAGGATTCGAACTACACATACACACACCTCCATCTAATGGATGATGAACATAATGTTTCTGTGAATGGCAAACTAACGCCTCACGAAACGATGATTGTTCAAATACATCTTACCGCCTCTCATGGTGGCCATTATGATGGCACTGTAATTAAGTGTGATATTAATGATACATATTTTATATATAATCTTCTGTAATTCCATTTTATTTCATACCATTATTCATTTCATGTTGTATATACATACGATAATTTCATTCGAGGATGTGCGGACTACCGCCCCCTTAAAATGATATGACTCGTTCATACCACACATGGAACGTATAAAGAATGGTGTTAATGAACATAAGTAACATATATTAAATATTATATTATACTGGAATAATAATATACCTATGTATCATTTGGATTCAATTCTTTTAAAATGAAAAATTAAATGGAAGTAGCGTTCGTGCGTACGTATGGACTACCGTCTCCACGAACACGGTGAGATCCATCCTCCATCGTATCCATTCAAGTCTTATTCTCATTTTAGGGTTAAAAATAATGTTAATATCATTTTGATTATGAATAAGATATAATCTATCCATTACAAACATGTCTTACGTAACCAAACATTTAAGAAGAACGAATCGATTATCACCCGAAACGACGATAATACTAAGATATTATTAATAAAGCAATGTTAAAAGATCATATATGATATCATATTGATGTATATGATTATTTTATAATTTAATAACAATGTTTTAATTATTATACAGGAGGTTAACATACCATCGACTAAGGGAAAGTTCAAGGTAAGGGATTTTCTTATCTCACTTTCAATTCCGTGAGATTTCCATTGTTTGCCACCAAATTATTGAAAGTGGTGTATTGTGTACTGCCATATGATATATATTATCATGATTCTCTTTATATTCATTTTATTCTGTAAATCATTTGGTGGTTATTAACTTTTGGCCATACGACTCAGTTGATTAACGTGGTAAGGGTTTTCTTATCTCACTTTTAATTTCGTGAGATTTCCATTATTCACCACTTACTTATTGCATGTGGTGTATGTGTACTGCCCATGATTGTATTCATTGTGTAATATACTTTAATTTATGGGTATTTACATCATCTGGGTATGATACTTCTTTCATGGGTGTATGTTTCGTAAGTTTCCTAATCGATAAGGGAATTTGAAATTTCAATTTCCACTCATTTGGCTTTACGCATATTTCATTGATTATATTACTCCAAGATTATGTGTGGAATCACTATTCATTTGATTATGTCATAATTTCCACTCCCATTCCTGTGGATATACGTTTGATACACATAATCACTCCATTGATAATTCTCAAGTCATTGATATGAATTTGATAAGAGTAATTTTAACTCTTTCACCATTTGTTGAGTTAAACATCCAATTCGTGGGTGTTGTTTTTACAAAAATATGTGTGAATATAATTTGATTGTTTTACACTAAATATCCAATCATATTTAGTGTATTTATATTTTTCACACATAATTATGTTGTTGATTTATCCTTAACCTAAGGATATGGCCTTTATGAGAGATTTCATCTCAACATACATTCCATTGAGACTTCTTTGTTGATATACACCAAATCACTTTTATGTGGTGTATATAATGTACTTTGACATAGTATATCATGAATTCCATTTATTCTCATGATATTAAAATGTTTTGATTACCTCAATTATTTGTATTCAAGTGTCTCTCTTTTGGTTAGAATCTCTAACTAAAATACCATTTTTAAATGTTTTAAAGACTTATTCATCTAAATCTTTCTCATTAATGTCCATGTTTTAAAAATGGTTTTAAGGATTTATTTATATGGACATTAAAGTTTAGAAATTAAAACTCCTTTTAAAAAGTTTCAAAGTGGTATGGGACACTTTGATTCAAAAATCTATTTTTAAATGGCTTCTTGACAAATAATGTGACTTTTAAATGTTTTCAAGAAAAGGGGGATATTTCCCTCAAATAGTTTTGATGATTATTTTCATCTATGTCAACATCCTTCATTATTCTTGATTGAGGTTAATGTGATACAATACAATCTTCCATATTGTATCGAATGAGTTATGTTTGACTGTGGATGTGTTGTTTTTATACCATTCATGGTTTGTGGTAAAAGTATTGACATTTCGTATGCTAATTTTAATACGAATGTTTATGTTATGTTTAAACATGTTCATATGAGGAATGCATTGGACTTAATAAGTGACGGGTGGAGCCCGCTATAGCTCCACGATGCATCGGTAGGTCTCATGAGACAAACTAGTGTCTTGGCACAAGGCTTTGGCAAAATCTTATTTGTAGTCTTGGCACGAGGCCTTGGCTATGTGGTTATGATAGTCTGGCATTATGCATTCCATCATTATGAAAGTGGTTATTGATATTGCATGTGATCATTCGACTAGTAGAATATCCATGTGAGTAAGTAAATGGCATTCTTTCATTTTACCTTTGCCATTTTATGCTGAAGTTCAAGTTTGAAAGGCTTTTGTTTTAGTTATAAATTGCCTTAAGTGTTTATGCTTATTTATTAAAGCTTCTGCTATAATGTTATCCTTACTGAGCATCTGAGCTCACCCCTTTTAATGTTTTATTTTTCCCAGGATTATGAAGAAGTAATTTATGAATGACCTGCAGGGATAGTATGAGGGGATATGAAGACAAGATGTTTTTTTATGATGTAATGTAAAAATTTATGGATGTATCTAGTTATTCCAAGGCTACTAAACTAATCGGTCTTTAGAGACTTGATCTTTCTCGTGATCATGCCAATGTTATGTAATAATGCACCGACTCTAGGTAACTAGTGTCGGGGCGTTACACAATCATAAATGAAAAAACATATTACTTGAATATATAATTTAATACATTTAAAAGAATCACTAAAACATTAAACAGTTGTAAGAGTATTATATTCTATCCATGAGGAGAATTTTTAAGAAATTATTCCTCTTTGTTTTTTTAAAAAGAGTTCTAATAGTTACATCAAATGATGTTATGTTAAAGGAAAGTCCCTTACATAAAACATACAAAAGATCATCTTTAAAAAAATTTGAAAAAAATAAAATGTTCCTATTCTAAAATATTCATGTCCATTTATATAAAATAATAAAAATTATTTTTAAAACATTTACATGAAGTAGAAATATTTAGAAGAATAAGTCATTAAAACATTTAAAAAGATGTTTTAGTTAAATATTCCCTTGGAAATATCATAGTATTGAAGTGAGTATTAATAAAATTAATTAGTTATATTTATAAAACTAAAAAAACATAAAAAATATTAAATAAAATATAAGAGATTAAAAATTCATTTCACACATAATCTTAGTATAACATATTGAAGATGTCAATGTTTTACCCAAAGAATGTAAATTGGGTTAAGAATTACCTTATTAATTTTTTATTAGTAGAATCATATTCCACATGAAATATTAACATTCAATGAAACTTATAATAACATTATAATGAATAAATTCATTATATTAAAATCCAAAGGATAGTTATGTACACCTTATAAAATAATATCGGTTCATAACATCAAAATATTACTCAACAAAAGAAAATTGAGATGAAATCCCTTACCTTGAGTCTGACTCGTAACGAAAAATCATTATATTCATGAATAATAAAAATAGGATAATTATTTACTTTTATGATAATGGGTTTTATTTATTTTATTCCATATATATCACTAATTTCCATGTTATAACAACAACTCAATTATTTATGTTTATATAGTACATTTTGATGATATTCAGTACCTGGGTCCAAAATGACTTTTGTATGATGTTTATAGTCATTATTAGTAATTAATACCAAATATATATAATAATATTAATTTAATAATAGTCATACTTATATATGAATTTTAATTTTAAATCAATTCATTCAATGTGATTATAAAGAATGAACTGCATTACAATTACTAGAACGATAAGTCGTACGTACACATGAGTAACATTTCTATATTCTAATAATTATAATGGAAGTAAAGGGAGTATTATTTTATCTCTTCAGAATTGTAATAATATAAGTAATATAATATTAATCATTTAAATACCCTTATTTATGTCATTCATGTGATGTGGTAAAGAAAATCGAATCACATCGCTTCGTGGAGGTGATAGTTCACACGTTCGCACGAACAACATTATCATTTTCATGTGCATGGAATGGTAAGAATGTAAATGATATATTATTATTAAATGATGATAAATATATCTTGTATATCATATAAAAATAATAATTCCATCATTATTACTAGTCTTAAAATATGGTGATGGAAAATGAATTATATCAGTTCGTGAGGTGGTATACCGCCATTCACAAAATGATTAATTATTTTCCCACATGATGGAAGTGTAGATGGATTTAATAGGTTATATTACCTTAAAAAATATTAGTATATTGGGTATAATTTATTTATTATTTAATCACGGTGGATAGATATTTTAAGGATTTGTAAGAAGACAAAAAACAAAAACACATAATTTAAATTGATATATTGTTTCAAACAATGTCCTCGGATTAACACCATAACACCTCAAAGGAAAGTGTTATACCTAAAATAAGTGATCTAAAATGTCGAGAGGGATTATAAGAACTTATTTGGGATGATATTGGATGAATAAAATATGTTTTTTTATTTTTTTAATAGAATATTATAAGAGGATCATTTTTATAAGATAAGGGAGGGGTACTCTTGGAATTCGAAAAAAATATGAATTTAATATAAATTAATTTTTGATCCATAATGAGAAAAACTGATTCATTTAGAATATACATTTTTTTCGTTGAAATAAATTCATCAAATTAAAACTAGACATGTTTTGATTGTTTTTTAGTCATTATCATTTTGTTTTTACACTTATATAACCATTTTAATTCTTACGGTGACAACATATGTTTTAACTACTTAAGGGATAATATTATTACTATAGAATTAATTAAATAACTACAACAAGATAATTTATGAAATTTTAATTCTTATCCCAATAATTTTGATTATATTTATATTTTTATGAATTTTATATCATTTATATTATTATTATATATTTTAAAATATCAATTATGTCATTTTGGACATTTTTCATCCTATGACTTTTTAAAAATAACATAAAAACATAATATATGGAAAAAATATATTATGACAGATCACTAACATGTTAAGGTCATAAATAAAGTTTTTTTATGACATTAATATTCTCAAATTATTTTTTGAAAAATTTTAAAATCATTTATTTGATATTTACATTAATTAAACAACCACTTCATCTTTTTTATTTAGAAATTAAGGTAATTTGATCTATTCTATAAATTTAAAATAAATTACCAAGATGAATATAAACATTTTATATTTATAAATTATATTTAGAGTCAAACATATTCTCTATAAAATAGCATATTAACGACACTTCACTTGTTAACATATGTATGAAAAATGTGATTTTTCTTTGAATAATATACTTTAAATGGACTAATGTCATAAAATTCTCTCCAAGAGCTCATAAATATTCTCCAAGGATTATTTTCATCTATATAAACTCATTTTGTAAAATATGGACAAAATTTAGGGTAATGTACAAATATTTGTAACATTGTTTTCACACATAATTATCTGGTTTAAACTATACTACGGTAATAATTACTACGAAAGAAACTATTAAATATTTCTAAAAATAAAAATGACTAATTTAATAAATTATAACCTTATTATTCAAAATATAGGTTAAATTTATAAAATTTTAGAACCTATATATGGATAAAATTATTTTAAGATTTATACCGTTGACGGAATGAGAAAACATGTTTACTAAAGTGAAAACGTTGAAAATATTGTAATCTATTTTATATCCGAATTAATTGTGAAACTAATTATAATGAAATAAATTTTATTAAATGATATAAAATTGATCTTATTATATAGTAAAAAAATAAAAAATCTAATTGAAAATTATTAATTATATAGAAAAAAATCAATTTTTAGTTAAAATCTATTATTTTTAACAATTCATTTGAACATGAAAATTATCATAAAAATAACAAAAAATCATCCAAATTAAATTTAATATTATAATTTCAAATATAAAAAATTATTTTTTCAAATATAATTTATAATATTTTCAAAAACTGGATTTAAAACAAGTGTTCAATTTAAAAGGGAAAAAGTACATTTTTAATAAAGTACTTTATTTTTTCATAAAATTTGATTATTTATTATATCATGTCTAAAAAACAAATAAGATGAAATTTAATATTATATTTAATTTATTATATATATTTCATTAATATAATCCAACATAAGTGATTTGTTTTTTATTGGTATAAAACACACTTGGTAACATTTACATAGTTTTGAAGAAAAACATATCCTTTTATTTTAGAAAGTATTTTACATTCATTTATAATTAAATTTTCAATGAATTATATATACATTTGTAAACCATTTTTTATAATTTAGATTATCCTATTAATACTCATAATGTTAATGGGTTGTTCATAATGATAACATTTAAATAGTAATATTTAGTTGTTAATTTATGCTTGATGTATCCTATCATGTAAATTTTTTAAAATAATATTTATTGCTTAAAAACTGAATATGTTACATCCCCATTCAAAAATTTATTCCTATAAACATTGAATTTAGTCTCTATACCTCATGTTTTACTTTCCAAAATATATTTATAGAAATCACACATAAGAAAAAAGGATTAATGGAACTTCCATATTAAAATAATTAGAGTTAAGTACGAAGGTAACCTTAAAGAAGATATATTTGGGTTCAATGTTGGAATTCAAGGACATGGAAGAGAAAAAACCTATAATGTTATGATGGGATGTGATTGAGAACATGGTCTTATGTATATTAACAATCACAAAATAAAAAATATGTGAAGGGTTAAAAATGTCATTGATTGGTCAGAAAGAAAAGAAAAAGAGAAAACGTTTTTGTTTTCAGATACATTTCAAAGTTTTGAGGAATTATTTTACTACATAGACTAAGAATATTGTGAAATTTACTTACATGAAAACTAGAGTCATATCCTTTAGTCAAATTCCACAACAAACTCATATTTTTTCCAAATGATGAGAATCAATGATAAATTTTTCATTCTTAAAGAACTAGAATCGTCTTCTAAATAATCACATAACACAAGAAAAATAACAATCTATTTATCTTATTGTGAAACATTATCCAAAACCAAAATGGATAGGATAAGATAATAAAAATCTCTAAAAAGAATAAAACTTTATATTGTGTAAAACTATACTAACATCTAAAATTCAATAGTAATACCCACAGTTCAACATTGACCATTCAACAAATAACAACACTCAATTTTTTGAAAAAATCCCACAATATTATATCTAATTTAATCTTATAGGACTCCAAAAATAGTAAAATTATTCAAAAATTACATTAGTCACTTAGTCACCAAATATTTTCTAATATCATGGTAATCTACAAAACATATTTTCTCAAAATGAACATATCTTTTATCCATTTGGTTGTTTAAATAAAGAATTTAAATTTTATTCTAACCAGATCATCATGTAGGATAGTGGTAGGTGATGCACCCTTGTGGACCTTTAGTTGTGGCTTCATTTCATTCAGCCATACTGGACCCATTGATTGTCACCCATATTATGAGTTTTCATGTTTCAGAAACTATATTATTATAATTCGTATAAAATTATAGAAATATGAGAAACATCCAAAAAATAAAATTAATATTTCTTTACCTTAATGGTTATCTCATACATGTCATTTTACATCCCAAAATATAATAACACTTATTACCTCAAAAATGAATACCTCGAAAAACACCATTATTCACCTTAAAATTTCATAATATAAATAATCAAAAGGCATTTATAAAAAACTGAATTCATGATCAAACATAAGATTACTAACCCATGATGATATCAAAAACTCTTAAGAAAACATCATAATCTCAAAAGTTTTATATCCCTTCTATGATAGCAATAACATGGACCAATCCTTTAACATTATATATTATAGTTATTATTAATTCCAGAAATCACATTCACTTCACAAAGATATTTTTTGTATAGTGTTCCAGATAATTTGGAAAAACTAGGAAATAATAAAACTATACATTAAACATGTGCACCTATACTAAGAATATTTTTTCACCAAAGGAAACACTTTTAAAATAAATCATAGTCTCAATTTATTGAAAATCTTCAGAATTATCCCCTTGGTCTCAAACTTGTCCCAAATATTCCTTAATTATCGTTTAAAAAATTTGAAAACATAGTATGTGAACAAAATATCAGGAAGGGAAATAATAAAAAAGAAACCATTAGTCTAAGGAAAACCTATACTAACATTTCCTAAAAAACAAACCTTTTCCTCCAAAAAAAGACTCGCGATGTCGAAAATATCATTATTTTACATTTTTAAAATAAAATGATTTTCATGAAAACTTATAATAAAGAATATAAAAGACAAGTATATAACATGGGACATCACATTACCTATAAAACATACATGTAAAATATCTTTCTTAGATACATATGGATTAAATATCATAGTTATATTTGGAATAATCACCTTAGTATATTTAATTAATTTTTTTAAAAGGATAGGGATGAAGCCTCATTTATTATTTAAAGAAAATACCTCTTTCTAATAGCATGGATATTATAGAAGTATATTTCCTTAATCTTTTATCAGAAACCCTACCAGTTAACTCCATCTCATTACCAAATACAATGGAGAGCTATAATAAGATCACTCACCCTCGGTTTTTCACAAAACCACCCATGATAACAAAAAATTATTAATAATAATAACATAATAATAACTCATTAATAATACAAAAATGAAATATAACATTTCTACATAGAAATAAATTATCTTTTTTACAATGTCTCACACTGCTAAATGAAAACATATTTTTTGAAAATTAACTTTTAAACATGTGAAGGGAACATCATTATAGAAAATGACCATGAATTTGGGAAATTACATTCATTCCCTATATGTTAAAAATATTTCTTTTGTATTTTTTTTAAAAAGTTTAAACATTTTCTTTAAAGTTGTGTTTTTAATTAATTTCCCTTACATAAAACATGAAAAATATACCTTTTAAATTTTTTTAGAGAAATTATGAACTTCACATATTAATAATTTAATTTCAATTTAAATAAATTAAAAAAACCATTTTCAAAACATGGAAATGAAAGATAAGTGTTTAGAATAATAAAATAATAATACATTTAAAAAGTTATTTTAGTTAAAGAGTCTCTTACAAATATCATATCATTGATTTGAGTATTAATTATATGAATTGATTATGTTTATCTACTATAAATCAAAATAAAATAACGGGAAATAAAACATGATATATTAAAAATTAATTTCACGCATAATCACAACATAACATATTTATGAATTATAAATTTAACTCAAAGAATGGAAATTGGGTTATGAATTCTTTTACTACTTTTTAATTAGTAGAATTGTATTCCATATGAAATATTATCATTAAAAACATTAAATATCATGGGAATATAAAATACATGATATAAAAAGACCATTGAGTGTTATAAACCCCTTATAAAAATAATATATGTGCATAATATCAAAATACCCCTCAATGAATGAAAATTGAGACGAAGTCCCTTACCTTAAGTCTGAATCATCACATATTATGTTTATATTCCTAAATCAGAAGAATTTTTTAATTAGTTATATTAATAAAGTCTAATTTATTGTTTATTATTCCTTTTATATAACTTATTACTATGTTATAAAAATTACTTAATTATCTAACTTCACATCAGATGTTTTGATGATATTTGATACATGAGTCCAAACCTATCTTAATATGATATATATAATAAAATTTGTTCATTATTCTATCATATATAGAATAATATTAATCATATAATAACAAATTATATTTATCAATCATAAATCTAAATTTATTTATTAAATATGTAAATGAAAAAATTAACTATGTTACAATCATGGAGATAGTAAGTCGTACATATGCATTAGTAACATTTATGTTTGTCAATGATCATTATATAAAGAAGGAATTTATTTTTTTAACTCTAAACAATTATAATAAAAAATTTAATATCATATTAATAATTTAAATACACTTATATATATCATCCATGTGAGGTGGTGATTAAAAATGAAACACATCACTTCGTAGAGGTGATAGTTCACATGTAAACACAAACGACATTATCATTTTCTTATAGAGGGAATGATTAGAATATAAATGAAATATTATTCTTCAATAATGAATATTATTTCCATATTATAATATATAAAAATGAATTATATCCTTATAACCACTCTTTAGGGATGGTTACGGAAAACGAATTATATCATGTAGTGGTATTCTGCCTTATATAAGAATGATTAATTATTTTCCCAATTGATGGAAGTGGAGATGTATTTATGTCATGATATTAACATAATAAAATCTCAGTATATTTAGAATAATGGAGTTATTATTACAACATTGTGTAATAATATTTTAAGTAATTTTAATAAAAAATAAAACTAAAATCACCTAATTAGAAACAATAACATTCATTTTGAAAATCTCCTTTCATTAACATATTAACACCTCAATGGTGAGTGTTCTGTTTAAAATAAGATCTCTAGATTTTCGGTTGGGATTATAATATGGTATTTTGGAAGAGAATTTCAAAACTAAATAAGTTTTTATGTTTGAAAAATTAAAGCACAAGTTTAATTTCATAATAAAGGGGTGGGAAGGTCATGGAATTTCTTAAAATATTAAATTAAAATAAATTAATTTTCAATTAGAAATGGACCCAAACAAGTTTATTTAGAATATATTATTGTTTTGTCTCTTTTAATAAATGCATCAAATGAATATTATAAAATATTATAATATTTTTTAATACTTATTTTTGTGTTTTAACCATCATTTATCCTTTTTAATTCTTACCACAGCAATATGTATTTTTTCTTCTTAATGGTTGATATTGTTACTATAAAATTAAAAAAATAACAAAAAATGGACCATTAATAAAATTTAAAACCTTATTCTAATCATTTGGGGTAATTTTAAATTTTTATTAATTTTATTTCATTTAGTAAAATATTATTTACTTTAAAATATCATGTAAGTCAATTTTGACACTATTCATTATTTATCCTTTTAAAAATACGATAAAAACATGATAAAATTGAAAAATATCATCTAGAACATCCCTAAAATGTTAAATTAATATATAATATTTATTTATTACATTAATTATGTCAAATTATATTTATTTTATAATTTCTAAAATCATTTATTTGATATTTCCTTTAATTAAATAAGTGTGGCATCATCATTTGTAAGAATATAAGGTAATTATTTATATCGTAAAGATTAATAATAAATGTCCATTATTAAAAAAATATATTTAAAAATAATATTTATAATGTATCATATTATTTATATATTTCCATATTAAAAATATTTCACTTGTTAAAAAATTAGGAAAAAATAGACTTCTATTTAATTAAATACTATAAATGGATTAAAGTCATACACGTGGATTGAAGACACCTTATAATCTACCCAAGAATTATTTTGGTATGCATTCAATCCTCCAATAAAATTAGGACGGGGTTTAGGGTAATTTTTTAAAATTTATAACAATATTTTTACCTTTTATTACCTTTTATTACCCTAAACTATAAAAATTAATAATGTTACTATTCATCTTATTCAAAATTAAAAGTGTACTATTTAATAATATTTTATCTTATAATTAAATATATGGAATCATTTTTTTCGAAATTTAAAAAAAATCAATATAATTAATTTAAAATTAATCCCATTGACGAAACAATAAAACAATATTTTTTTGAAGAGATTGCATCTAAAAGATTGAAAAACTTTTATATCCAATTTCAATGTGGAATTAATTCTAATGAACTCAATTGGATTAAATGATATAAAAATTATATAATTATATATTATAAACAAAAAAATATATAATTTAATATATTAATTATTGAGATGAAAAAATTGTTGTCAATTAAAATTCAGTAGTTTTCCTTATTCATCAAAACATTAAACTTATCATAAAAAATGCAAAATAAATCAAATAAATTAAATTTTTATAAACTTATTTAAAATTATTACTTTATTTTGAATAATTTAATTTATAAAATTATTATAAATTATATTTAAAATAAGATTTGCATCAAAAGGTGTAAAAACATTCTTTTTTGAAAAATACTTCTTTTATGTGTAATTTTTTCTTATATCATGTATGGAATATAAATAAGAAGAATTTACAGATTTATATTCATATATATTTCATTAAAATAATATAATAAGAATTATTTTTAAATATAGTGGTATAAAACACACTTTTACAGATTTTTATATTTTTCTAGAAGGCCATTTCCTTTTATTTTAAAAAGAGTTTTACAATCATTTATAATTAATTTTTTAAATAATTGAATATACATTTGTAAAAAATATTTTAATAATTTATTTAATCCTTTTCATATATTGCATTCTAATACCTAGGTTATAATGATAACGTTTAAATAATAATAATTAGTTGTCCGTTTAAGCTTGATGTGGTGTATCATGTATTATATCGAGCATAGTATTTCTTAAAAAATCTCAGTATTTTACACTAATACTTAAGTAAATTGAGTCCTAAAAATATTACTCTTTTATGAACAAGTACTAAACCCAATTTTTTACTTAAAATTTATCTATGGAAAGAATATTTTATAATTACCTAGAAGATGTAAATCCAATCGGGGCGTACTAGTTTAACCTCTTCCTCTGGGAAAAAAGGTTATTAGTGTAAGGATATATACTATCTTGGGAATATATATTCTCAAAATTATCAAAAAATATACTTGGACACCAACTGAGACACCCTATACCCATACTTCTAGATCCAGAACTAATCATGCACACTTATTATGCATCACTAGAGATATAAAAAACTCCGAAGATCAAATTTTTTTATTCTTTGGAAACAGGGTACATGAAAATAGAAATAAATGGTATAATACATATTTATTCCAATAATATGTTCCATACATATAACTCCTCGATGTGTATACCTTTTCTTTGAAATTCTAGTGTAAATGTGGGGACATAAGAAAGGGTAAACTATAACGTCATGTAAGGGATTATAAAATAAAATAGAGAATACATGAACTTCAGGACTAAATCATCGAGAATAACTTAATAACATAAAGAAAATAACATGAGGAATGAAATGATCATATGTAAATGAGGTGCAACAATTAAATGTGGCTCTAACATAAACCAGAGTTGTACATATGAATATAACCATAGGTTATCACTAAGGTTTCATAATAATAGATTACATGTGATTTTGCTAAGGTATAATAATACATCAACAAGTAATGATTCCAAGGTTTCATGAACATGTCATTTTTAAAGAAAAACTATTTACCCAAAGAATTGGCATGATATTAGGGTTCACCATTCACATGTCACACATTATGCGTGCCACATCGATCGTGAATCATATGTACAAATTATCGATATCAAATGAGTAGAGAAATTTTGTTTCTTAAATGAATATCACCAATAAATAATTATATTATAAATCTAAATTGATAACATTAAATGAAAATAATATTGGGAATTAATGACAAGAAAATATATCATGGATAATCATGGGTTTATTTTGATTACACGATAGGTATGAAAATGGGATATTGAAATATCTTTAATGTGGGAGAATAAAATAATATCATTAAAAATATGTAATATCAAAAAAAGGTGGGGTGTTTATAAACACTTAAAAACATAATAAATATAGAATGAAAATGATTACACAGAAGAAGCACTTGAACTGTAAAAGTTGATAAATATAACTGTTGGTCAGAGTGGACACCCAAGAGAGGGGTGAATTGAGTTCCAATTAAAATTTCTGTTAAAACAATATTTCTATTAAAATACCCCAAATTGAAAAACAAGTTAAACTGTAGTGAATTTATTTAGATTTTAAATGTTCAATTAGTTTCTCAATGATTGATTAGGTCTCAGTTAATTTAATCAGGGGATTAATTTGACTTTTGAAACTAACTTACTGGTTCACAATAAGTAAAACACTTGTTTTTTTAGCTATCAAAGTAACTTTAAATCAAATAATATTTCAAAGTAATTAGCAACGGAATATTCCATATAGTTTATAACCAAAATATGTAAGCATGATAGTTTTTGAAACAAGAGGTTTAGTCTCAAGCTGAAACTTAGCCCTCTCAAAAAATTTATATAAATTTTATCCACACCCTGGATCAGGGTAAACAACAGTACAAGAGACTTTTCAAGTCCTAAGACCTATACCATAGTTATACGTGAGAAAAAATGATATCAAAAACACATAGGTTGTCGAGGTCCTACTTGACCTCTACCAATATCCTTAGTGGGATACAAGAAAGTATGGAAAGATTGGTGTGAGGATTTAGTATCCTCCAGTTCAGCACAGGAGTCAGTGTGGGTGTAAATTATACAAAGTACACAAACTGCTCGAAAAATTAAATAATGAATCACATAGAGAGAGTATATGGGAGTTTAGAATTCTCTAGAGATAATCATTGCTGCTTTGGACTCCATTGATTCGGCAGAAAACCTTCTGAGTCCTTCTCTGGTTTCTGTGTAGAAACACAAAGTGTCGTGGTTCTCCTTCTTTCACTTCCAGTGTAAGTGTTCAGCTCGAGTATGAGTAAATGTTATAGCCCTTGAACTTATTCTTTTAATTTCTATTCTTGATGAGTATCATAGTTCTTTGTGCGTTCTTCTTTTCATATATATGCATGCATGGAAGAATTCCCTTTTTTCCCTCTCCTTTTTGTGTTTTTTTTGTTGTGTTGTTTTTACTGCAGCTCGATCTTCATTATATTCCACGAGCTCCGACAATAGGAATGATTACCTTTTCATAGGTATGAGGTATGGTTACCTGACATGCCAAAAACTAACATTAAATATCATTAATTTCATTAAAAACATCAAATATGACTGTTGGAATTAAATACAAGTTAATAGAAATTCAAACAGCTTTTATGACTATCGGTGAGTCATGAGATCGGTGAGTCATTTTGAATCTGCATCGGTTTCGGTAGCTCCTTTGATCATCAGTATTGGTAGGTCCTTTGATTATCGGTATCAGTAAGTCCTTTGATCATTGGTATCGGTAGGTCCTTTGATCATCGGTATGACCGTTCATCATCTCTGTGAATGTTCATCATCAGTGTAACCGTTCATCATCGGTGTGACCGTTCATCATTGGTGCGACCGTTCGTCATCGGTGGGACCGTTAATCATCGGTACGACCGTTCTTCATCGGTGCGACCATTCATCATCGGTGCGACCGTTCATCATCGGTGCGACCATTCCTCATCAGTGCTACCGTTCATCATAGGTGTGACCGGAAAATAACTAACGGTGAGTTAGAACATGGAGTTTTCAAAAAGTGTCTTCTTAGTCCAAAATAGTTCCAGATCAATATTAAAACATAAATTATCATATATAAACATCTGTAGACATGATTTAAACGTATATAAACACATTTAGAACAATTTTAACAAAATACTAAATTTTCATAAATAAAACAATGATTTAGGATTATTGAAATAATCATCTCACAAAGAGTTCAACGATCTCCCCCTTTTTGATAATCACAAATCAATGGCATAAATGAAGAGAGAATATTGTATGTCATTCAGTATGCTCCCACTAAGTCATTCTCCCCATCTAATATAAATCAGATAATATGATTCATTCTACCCCTTTCATCAATTCTCCCACTGAGATATGTAGTCATAATTTCTCCCCCTGTGTATATGCATGCATGTAGTAAACAGTGAATCATGGGCTCATATTCATATTTAGTTCACCCCATATGAAAATTCATGATTTCCACCCCTTATTAATGATTTCTACCCCTTTGGGATTATCAAAAAGAAAAGAGAAGGAAGATAAGAAAGAAGAAGAGGCCACTGAAATAATATTTGAAAAGGAGTACAAGAACCAGAGACAAAGTTGTAAGAGACAAGAAACAGACACCCTATCAAAAATGGACATACACATCTATTTCATTGGGTGCAATGGAGCTTCTCCTTTGGCATTTGGAGGAATAGATGGTCCAGAAGGAGGATTTGGAGAAGGTTGATCTGGTCGGATAGGGAGAGGAGGTAGGACAACTCTGGCTGGATGAATAGTGGGTTCCAAATTCACTTGCTGAGGAGTAGCAGATCATTCTAAAGGTTGTTGTTGAATGACTGGCTGGATATTGGATAGATCTTGAGAGATAGATAACTGACCATGATCAACATATGATAGATTAAAAGGCTCAGTAGTAGGAAAAACAATGGCCTTCGCTTGTACATGAAGGTAAGGTTTGGGCAGATTGATAAAATCTTGAATTACTTCTCCACCGTACTTCATAGCCTTTTCAAAGTCATCCTTGTTCTGCATGAAACTTTCCAAAGTAGGAGTAAAATCCTTCAGCTTCTAAACTTCAGCCTTGAAAGCTTGAGTAACCGGAGGAAACCTCATATTTTCAGCCAAAACCTTGAACTGATGGTTCAACTCATGCTTGGTATAAATCTTAGGGAAGTAATGATCGAATTTCTCTTTAATCTCTTTCTGAACCTTGATAGCATCAGATGAATACAACTGCGCCATTTTGTGAATATGATCATTGTGATCTTTCATCTTATTTAAGGAATCCAAATCAAGGATCTGCCCAAGAGCTGCTAAATCATCTCTTATTATATTTTTTAAGGTATTAAGCTCATGAACAGTAATCTTGGTCACCTTCGAGGAACTAGCCTGAGCAACAACTTGGGTAATCTCAGCTTTCATCTTTTTCAAGTCTGCCTTCTTCAAATGTTCTATCATATTTATTTACACTTCCATCATACTAGAGATGGTTTCTCTAAACTCTCCTGACAGAGAAACTAGATTACTGCCTATATCTGTGAGTGTTTGATTGAAAGAGGTAATGTGCATGCCAATCAATTCAATGGTATTTCACAGGTCTAGCTTGATAAGGTTTACCACTCTTTGAGCCAAATCATCCAAAGCAGCTTCAGATAAAGATAGAGGAGTAGGAGTATGAACATGAGATAACTCATCATTCATAGTCTCTCTAACTGCTTGAACTAACTCAACCTTAAATATATCAAAATCAGATTGAGCAACTGCAGGACCAGGTCTGACATCTTTTCTTTGCATAAACTCAGCAACTAATTGATCCTTAACTGAATCACTTACCCTTATAAGATCCACTTCTACTTCTTCGTCCTCTGGATAATCTAAACCCAAAACTACAAGACCTGGGTGTTCTTCCCATACAGCTTGGCATGAAGGATACAGAGGTTTCACAAAACTTGCTCTTCCAGGATTTTCAAGAGAGACTTCTTCATTCACATCTATCTCTAACTGTTATATCCTCTCAGCCTAAGGGAGATTTTCTTTCTCATTTGATTGGGGTTGAGGATCATCTTGGATCACATTCTGACCTTCTACGGGTATAGCATCAGCATCATCATCACCGCCACTATCACCATCACTACTACTATCATCATTATCACTATCAGCATCATCATCATCCTCATCACCATCATTGCCTTCATCATCATCATTAATAACTGCTTTCTCACTTTAACTATTTGTACTAATGGATTCATACTGCTTAGGGTTTTATTATTCAATCTTATCTTATTCTTCATCATCACCTAAAATATTTTTAATCTCTGGTAAGTTGAGAGGTGGACTAGCTGGTCCAAATTCCATTTTTCTCTTCTTCGGGCTAACTGTATCAGGATCACTCCTCTCATCAGGAGATGATTCAGCCTCCTTTTCAGTATTAGCTTCAGCTTCAGCTTCAACTTCAGCTTATTCTTCCTATATTTCCTTCTTACTGGACTCACCATTTTCCTTAGGAACTTCTGCTTCCTCTTCTTGATCAGAATAAACCACTTCCTCACCAGGATTTAAACTGGGATCTCTCATCCCCTTAGGTCTCTTAGGATGATCAATAGGATTGAAGGAGTCATAAAACTTCTCATCATCAACAACCCAAGCCTTCTTCCATGGGTTCCAGTTGATTTTCATCCTCTTACAGATATCCTTATTAATACAGAAGCTACTAGATGAGATGCACTCATCTCTATCGTCAACACAGCCCAAGAATTTCAGCATGGAGGAGATTTGCTTAGAATAAAAAAAATTTGTAGCTTTCTTTGATGGATTTATCATCTCAACAATATGCTCAGAAAAATATCTACATAGGTTGATCTTTTCACCATTCAACAAAAGGAATAACATAAAGGCATCCTGGTACTTTACTTAAGCAAAGTCGCCTTTTCTTGTATAGATTTGGTGCTGAATAAATTTAAACAAAATTCTACTATCACCATCCAATTCTGCAGTAGATATTCTTCTCTATTTAGACTTACCAGTAAAAATTTCTAGAGCTAGCTCATAAGAAAAGTAATCATTTGTAGGAGGGATCGTACCAGTGTAATCCTCATATCTTCCATTGTGAGGAACTCCCAAACATTCATCCCTCTACTTCGATTAAAAAGTAATCATTTTCCCTTAAACTATTGAAGATAGTCTTGCAGCTTCTGCTCCATCCAACACTATACTTAAGTTTAAATAGAACTCATGCACCAACTTCAGGTAATAGACTCATTTATTATCGTAGAACTAGTTTTTCCAACCATACATTTCCAACACTTTAAACAGAGCAGACTTTCTTGATAATACCCATTCTGAACAAACATCCTTTTCTACAGTAATTGCCCTTTTTTTCAGCTCTGAGTTTACTGACCTTTTTTTCATGCTGCTAGATTCTCCGTGAGCACATTTTACAGGAGTGTAACCTTCATATTCCTTACATTGACGCTTTTTCTTGTCCATTTGGAGGTTCGAGAGGATTGAGCATTTGGAAAGGTTCGAAAGGTTCAGAAGGTTTAGGATTCGAAAACGAAGAGAGAGTTCGGTGGGAGATGGAAGGTCAAAAGTCATTTAGAATTAGTTGTGGGTCATTATTTTTATCATTTTGGTTTATGATAATAATAAAAAATAATAAATATTTAGCAAAACAATGTTGCTTTGATAGACACTAACGGTTTCACTAACTATACAACTCAATCGGTAGCACAGATCGGTTTCACAGATCGGTTTCACAGATCGATCATACATAACTCTTGTTTAATAAAGTCTAACCTTTCAGAATTTAATGGCTTAGTGAAAATATCAGCTAACTGATGTTCAGAGTTAATAAATTCTAGAGAAATGTCACCCTTTTGTAATGATCTCTCAAGAAGTGATGTCTGACATCAATGTTCTTAGTCCTAGAGTGAGACACTCGATTCTTAGAAATAATAATTGCACTAGTGTTATCACAATTAATTGAAACATTCTTAAAATCATATCCATATTCCAAAAGAGTGTGTTTAATCCACATAATTTTTACACAACAACTACCAGCAGTAATGTATTCTGCTTCGACAGTGGACAAAGCTACAGAATTCTGCTTCTTACTACACCAAGATACTAAGGACTTACCCAAAGAATGACATGTTCCAGATGTGCTTCTTCTATCCAAATTTCAACTAGAACAGTCATCATATGAATAACTTATTAAGTCAAAAGACTGTTCTTTTGGGTAAAACAAACCTAAATTTACAGTGTGTTTAAGATACTTAAAAATTATTTTAACAGCAACTAAATGAGATTCTTTTGGATTATCTTGAAATCATGCACACATAAATACACTAAACATAATATTTGGTCTACTAGCATTAAGGTGAAGTATGCTTCCAATCATACCTCTATAATTGTTTTAATCTACATGTTTCCCAGTTTCGTCATCATCCAGCTTACAGGTGGTACTCATAGATGTGTCACTTCCCTTATTACTATCCAAAAAAACGTTTTAAAAGATCCTTTGTATATTTACTTTGATTTATAATAATACCATCCTTGTTTTGAAAAATTTGAAATCCAAGAAAATACTTGAGTTCTCCCATTAAACTCATTTCAAATTCATTTTTCATAATCTTTGAAAAATTAGTACATAAAGGATGTTTAGAAGATCCAAAAATAATATCATCAACATAGATTTGGGAAATAAAAATTTCTTTCAAAATTATTTTAATAAAAAGAGTGGGATCAATAATTCCTTTAGTAAATCCTTTTAAAAGAAGAAAATATGTAAGTCTATTCTACCAAGCTCTTGGAGCTTGTTTTATACCATATAAAGCTTTAGAAAGTTTAAAAACATGATTTTGAAAGTGGGGGTTTGTAAATCCAGGTGGTTGTTCAACAAAAAAAATTCAATTATAAACCCATTTAGAAATGCACTTTTGACATCAATTTAATATAACTTGAAATTCATATGGTCATCATAGGCAAGTAAGATCCTAATGGCTTCTAATCTAGAAACATGTGCAATGGTTTCTTTATAGTCTATACCTTCTTCTTGACTATATCCTTGTGCAACTAACCTATATTTGTTTCTAACTATATTACCTGATTCATCAACCTTATTTCTAAAAACCCATTTAGTGCCTATGGTCAAGGTTTCTTTAGATCTTTCTACTAATTCCAAGACTTTGTTTCTTTCAAATTGATTTAACTCTTCTTGCATATCCATTACCCAAAATTCATCATTGATTTCATCATTGATATTTTTAGGTTCTAACTATGAAAGAAAGACTTGATGTTAAACATGATTTCTAAGAGAATATTTAGACGGTATTCCTCTATCAAGATTACCAACAACAGCATCTACAGGATGATTCTTTAGAATCCTAGTTGATCTAGTAAATATTGGACTAGATATTTCAGGTTCTTTTCTAGGTTTGGGTTCATTAGGAGAAGATTCTGAAATATTTCTAGAACTGGTTGTCTTTACAACAGGTTCATTGATTCTATCATTAAGGTTCAGAACATACAAATCTCCTACAAGATTTTCAAGAGAAGGTTTAGGTTCATGTGGATCAGTTTTATAAAATTTGATGTGAACAGATTCTTCCACACACTTGGTTCTCTTATTAAAAACTCTATAAGATTTGCTAGTAACTGAATATCCTAAAAATATTCCTTCATCACTCTTAGAAGAAAACTTGCCATGATTATACTTGATATTGAGGATAAAGACTTTGAAGCCAAAGACTCTGAAGTAACTATCTTTGGGGTTTCTATTGTTCCACAGTTCACAAGGGGTCTTCTTAAGAACAGGTCTAATCAAGACTCTATTAATAATATAACAAGATGTATTCACATCTTCAGGCCAAAAATAAATTGGTAGGTCATACTCATTGAGCATGGTTCTTGTAATTTATTGAATGGTTCTATTTCTTCTTTCTAATACACCATTTTTCTGAGGTTTCCTAGGGGCATAAAGGTTATGAATATAGCCATTGTGTGAGCAATAAGACTCAAACTCATAATTTTCAAACTCACAGACATGATCACTTCTTATTGTTTAAATCTTTTCTCCACTAAGGTTCTCTACAGACTCGAAGTATTTGATAAAATAAGAACAAGCTTCACTTTTGTGAGCTAAGAAGTATACCCAAGTATATCTTGAAAAGTCATCTACTAGGACATAAACATAGTTCTTCCCATTTACTCTAGAAACTCTAGAAGGTCCAAACAAGTCCATGTGAACCAACTCGAGAGGTTGAGAAGTTGAAACTTCTTTATTTGACTTGGAAGAAACTTCATGTTGCTTTCCCTTTTGATAGGGATTATAAACATTGTCTGATGGGAATTCAAGTTTGGGTAGGTCTCTAACTAATTTCTTCCTAGTCATTTTTCTAAGTGAATAAATGTTGCAATGTCCTAATCTTTTGTGCCAAATCCATGATTCCTTATGAAAAGAACTTAAACAAGTAACATTTTGGTTGGATAAAGAAGTCAAATCAACTGCATATACATTTTCATTCTTCAAAGCAAAAAATACTAAAACATTTTTAGAGTTAAAAACATTGCAAGAATAATTTGAAAATTTAACATTGAACTCATCGTCAAATAACTGATAAATACGTAACAGATTATATTTATGTCCATCAAAAAATAAAACTTTAGAAATTAAAACTGAATCAGTGTTACCAATCTGGCCTAGGCTGATGATCTTTCCTTTAGAGTTATCACTAAAGGTAACATGGCCTCCATAAACATTGATTAAACTCTTAAAGAATGAGTAGTCCCCAGTTATATGCCTTGAACATCAACTTTCCAAGTACCATATCTTTTTATGAGAACTCTTTAAGTAAGTTTCCTACAAAAAAAATTAGATGGAAAATGATTTTGGTACCCAAATCATCTTGGGTCCAGATAGGTTAGAAAGAAAAGCTTTAGGTACCCCAATTAGTCTTATGGGTTTCATATAATTTACAGAATCACTAGATTTTGAAAGATAAACATTATTTGATCTGTAACTATGTGAGTAACTAGTTGAGACATATGAATTTCCAAAACTTGAACTAGCCCCATTATTTTCAGAATTAGAAATAAATCTAGTTTTAGTAAATTGTCTATGTCCAGGATGATAGCCTAAACCAGTAGTATACTTTGGTGACACTTTTTTCCTAGAATTTGAGTAAGAGTATATTTTCCATTTGTGAATTTTTCTAAGTCCTTTCATAATTTCTCATTAGACAATTTTAGTTTAGTAATTTCGTTAAGAAATTGAGTATTTTTTTCTTTTTCTACATCAAATGTAGATTTAGCATTTATAGTGAGAGCATGCTATATCTTCAATGACTTATATTTGTTCTTAAGTTCATTACAGGTTTCTTCTAGCATATTACAGTATTCAAATAGTTCTTCACTAAACATATTTTCAGATTCAGAATAAGATTCAAATCTAGAGTAATATGAATTTAAATCAGTGTATCTAGTGTTACCTCAGATGTGTTTTTCATAAAACACATGTTAGCTCGATTATTTTCAGAGTCAGAAACATCAGATTCACTTGAGCTATCTTCTGAAATACTCCAGGTTTCTTTCATAGCTTTCTTGTACTTATTTTCCTTGTAGTCATGTTTCTTATTTAACTTTAATTTTGGGCAGTCTGCTTTAATGTGACCTTTTCTTTTACATTCATAGGAAACAACCTCATCAATCTAATTAGTTTTCTTCCAATCCTTTTTCCAATGTCATTTTTTGTAATATTTACCTTTGTAGTTTGATTTCCTGATTAATTTCTTCTTTCTATAGAATTTCTTAAATCATCTTGCTATGTGATAAATCTCAGCATTACTTTCAGATTATGAACTTTCACTTGTTGAACTTTCAGTAAATCTGTAAACTTTATCCTTATCATTTCTCTTTGTAGCAGTGGATTTAAAAGCCACTGACTTCCTCTTTGTTTCATCATCTTCTTCCTTGTTTACTTTAAGCTCTTCCAAATACATCATTAACTTAACAATCATCTCTTTAACAGGTAAAGAACCAATATCACATGATTCTCTAATTGAAACAGATGTACCTATCTATTGGTCTGGCAGATATCTTAGTATCCTCATGATTTTCTCCTTTACTGGAACAATTTTTCCATGTGAGTACATAGTATTGAAAATCTCATTCAACCTGAGATACATATCAGAAATAGGTTCATCAGGCTTCATTTTAAAATTATCATATTTAATAGTATAAGTGTTCAGCCTCATTTATTTAACATTAGTTGTTCCCTCATGGGAAATAGCCAAAGTGTCCCAAATTTCATAAGTATTTTTACAAGCAGATATTCTGTTAAATTCCTCATCTCCTAGAGCACAATACAAGGCATTCATTACCTTACAATTATTATTGTAAGCTGTATTTGTAGCTTCATCCCAAGTAGTTCTATTAGTTTTTGGAATCTTATATTGAGTTTCTATAGAAGTATAGATATCAAACCCCATACTTTCCAAATGAATTTTCATTTTGAGCTTCCACTGATCATAATTTGTACCATTAAAGAAGGGTGTCCTGTTGGTAGTAGCACCTTCTAGTATATTGTCCATAGATAGAGTTTAGAAAATATATTTAAAGATATAAAATTTATAACTAACAGAAATTTATGATCTTTAAGATACAAATAAAACCGCAGTTGAAAAATAGAGTATTTTGAAAACTTTTATAATCAAAACAAGACCTTTGATACTAAATGTTGGTCATATTGGACACTCAAGAGGGGGGTGAATTGAGTTGCAATTAAAATTTCTGTTAAAACAATATTTCTATTAAAATCCCCCAAATTGAAAAACAAGTTAAACTGTAGTGAATTTATTCAGATTGTAAATGTTCAATTAGTTTCTCAAAGATTAATTAGGTCTCAGTTAATTTAATCAGGGGATTAAATTAAATTTTGAAACTAACTTACTAGTTCACAATAAGTATAAACACTTGATAGTTTATCCATCAAATTAACTTTAAAACAAATAATTTTTTAATGTAATTAGAAGCAGAATATTAAATATAATTTATAACCAAAATAGATAAGCACAATAGTTTTTTAAAAAAGAGGTTCAGTCTCAAGACGAGACTTAGTCCTCTCAAAAAATTTATATAAATTTGATCCACACCCTGGATCGGGGTAATCAACAGTACAAGATACTGTCCAGGTCTTAAGACCTCTACCACAGTTATACATGGGAAAAAAATCATAGAAATAGCACACAGGCTGTCCAGGTCCTACTGGACCTCTACCACTATCCTTAGTGGGATACAAGAAAGTGTGGAAAGATTGGTGTGAGGATTTAGTATCCTCCAGTTCAGTACAAGAGTCAGTGTGTGTGTAAATTATACAAAGTACACACACTGCTCGAAAAAGTAAATAATGAATCACTTAGAGAGAGTATATGAGAGTTTAGAATACTTTAGTTATAAGAAGTGCAGCTCTGGACTCCTTAGATTCAGTAGAAAAGCTTCTGAGTCCTCTGGTTTTTGTGTAGAAACACATACTGTCGTGGTTCCCCTTCTTTCACTTCCAGTGTAAGTGTTCAGCTCGAGTATGATTAAAAGTTATAGCCCTTAAAATTCTTCTTTGAATTTATATTCTTTATGAGTATCAGAGTTCTTCATGTGTTCTTATTTTCATGCATATTCATGCATGGAATAATTCCCTTTTTGCCTCTCCATTTTGTGTTTTTTTTGTTTTGTTTTTACTACAGCTCGATCTTCTTTATATTCCATGAGCTCTGACAATAGGAATGATTACCTTTTCATAGGTACGAGGTACGGTTCCCTAACATGCCAACAAATATCATTAAATATCATTAATTCCATTAAAAACATCAAATATGACCGTTGGAATTAAATATGAGTTAATAGAAATTCAAACAATTTTTATGACTATCGGCGAGTCATGAGATCGATGAGTCATTTTGAATCTGCATCGGTTTCATTATCTCCATTGATCATCGGTATTGGTAGGTCCTTTGATCATTGGTATCGGTAGGTCTTTTGATCATCGGTATCGGTAGGTCTTTTGATCATCAGTATCGGTAGGTCCTTTGATCATCAGTATCGGTAGATCCTTTTATCATCGGTATGATTGGTCATCATCAGTTCGACCGTTCATCATCGGTGTGACCGTTCATCATCGGTGTGACTGTTCATCATCGTTGCGACCACTCATCATTGGTGAGAACGTTCATCATCAGTGCGACCATTCATAATCGGTGCGACCGTTCATCATCGGTGTGATCGAAAAATAACTAATGGTGAGTCAGAACATGGAATTTTCACAAAGTGTCTGTTCAATCCAGAATACTTTCAAATCAACAGTAAAACATAAATTAACACAAATAAACATATGTAGACATTATTTAAACATATATAAACACATTTAGAACAATTTTAACTAAATACTAAATTTTCATAAATAAAACAATGATTTGGGATTATTAAAATAACCATCTCCATAGAGTTCAACAATAACCCTTACTTCGATAGAGTAATAAATTAGAAAAAGGAAATAATGAAATATAATAAATGAACCATCATAAACTATATATAAAATATAATATAATAAAATTAATATAAATAATGTAAGTATATGAGAAATGAATTTATAAGACATAATAATAAAATTATTTTACTTTAAAAGGAATGATGCATATTTAGGAAATCCTTACCCTGAGATGAAACTTCAGAGAGATTGAGAGTGACACCTTAGAATCCTAGTAACTCCATTAGTGGGATTTAGATATTTTTAGGGAGAGTAAAATCATGATAAATGGGTTTTTAGTAGATATTAAAGGGATAAAATATGGCTATTTATACTTGTGGATGGGTAGTTTTAAGGGATTAAATAACAATTATTTTTTTATATAAGCCAACCACATGTCGGTATAATAAATTTCCAATTTTTTGTCTTATTAAAGATGGAATTAGAGTTAAATTATATTTAATATAATATAAATTATACATTCATCGTCCAACCATCACATTTAATTCATAAAACCCAAAATTAATTATTATCTTAAAAATCTCATTTTTAGTAAAAAAATTTGAAGCATAAATTTATTAATAAAAAATAATACTTTTATGTTATTTTAATACTTAAAAAATAAATTTACGCTAATTAAAATTATTCATAATTTTTGTATTCATGATAACATCATAATGATGTCATAAAATATAGGTATTCGTTAAATGGTAATTTTTAATTTTTCATGAAAAAAAAACAAGGCATAACATCTCAAAACATTCAAACAAAGATAATTTTAATGTGTGGAGTAAAAAAAATATTTTTATTCAAAATAATTGCATATTTATATATACATGAGTATTTAAAAATTAATCATTTGGTGCATAAGATATGGAAATTATACTTTTAGATTTTCTAATTTATTTATGATATAGGTGTATAGAAATATTACTATTTAATGATTACATTGTTATAAAATTATTTTAAACATCTTATGATGTTATTCATCTAATTAATTTTAATTTATTTTCCAAATAAATTATCAATAAACATGGTATTATTTAAATAACCTATATATTTCTAGATTTATATTGCTATGTGAATGACCAATTTAATTTCCTAAAACCACATTATCAAGCCTCTGTTTTTTATAATAAGCTATAAAAATGATTATTTAAATTTTTATATAAAAATAATAATGATTTATAAAAAATATTTTATTATAAAATATATAACATAATGAGTTTAGAGGTTAATTTTGAATAACAAAATATATACAATGAATATGATAATAAAATATTTTTTAAATCAAATTAACCATTGTATAATGATAATGTCTTATTATAGTGTGTAGAAAATTCAACCATTATCTTATAATAAGATAATTACCATGAAAGAATAACCTATTAACAAAAGTAGTATATGTATGTAAAAAAGGTGGAATAAAATACAATATATATATGAATTTATAAAGATGGATAGTAGATGAAAATAGAGTAGAATGTGGGATAACGGTAGGTGATACACCAATTTTACCCTTCATTAATGCATTTGAACCTCGTGGCCTCTTCAGACATAGTAGGTTGTCACTCAACTTTAAAGATATCATTTTTCTAAAATAATTTTTATAAAACAAATTAAACTATAATTGAAAAAATGTAAAAAAAATATTATAATTGATAAATATATGTAAAAGTAATAGTAATATTAAAAGGAATAAATCCATTTATCATTTATATTTATATTTATGAAGGAATTTTTTTTAAATGGTACCTTGGAAATATGGGACATTACAGATTATACGATGAATGATTTCTTTATAAACCACTGATGGGAGGATATGTTATTGGACAAAAATAGGATAGTATTTTATATCCCTCAAAATAATATTGTAATTATTACAGACATGAAAAAATCATAGAAGATGATGAAGTTAATAATCTCTCCACAGATGAAAAAGTGAATTGGAAGGAAATTTCTCTTAAGTGAATTTTGAATCTGATTGGGTAGTCGCTTCCACTATAGTATTTTGTACACTATGAGAGTATTTGGAGTAATCCTCGAATAATGACGTGAATTTATATTTTTATATAAAGCACAAAAACATATTCCTTATTATTACATTTTTTTTCTCATGGATCATGATTTATTATTGATGATTTGACACTGATAATTCTTATATCTTTTTGTTTTAAAAAACCATATGGCATGTTTTATAATTAATTATCATTAAATGTTTGGGTATGTTTATTGAAAATCCTGATAATGTTCTCAAAACATTATAATTATCTAATGATCAATTATATTCCTTGATTGATATCTCTTATATTTACCCTTTTGGATTATCTAAGCCCATCATTTATTATATTTATCTTCCCCATGTTATAAGGAGAGGTTTTTTATGAAATTTCTGTGATGGTTGATAGTTGTGGGTAATATAGTTGGAGATGATTTAGATATTTTATGTACCAGTTGTTTATGTATCTAGGTTTCAATATTCATTAAACCTTTATGATTTTGGCTTGAATCATAATGATATGAAATGAATATTCATCTAATAAGATGTAATATTTTTGGATGAACTGTTTGTTTTATCTATATATGAAATATACTATGATGAGGTTCCATTTTTGATCATATAATTAGGATTACATTACATGTTGTTTGATATCATGAAACTAGAACAAAATGATCCATAGTTTAATATTATACAACACATACTAATAAGAAACAAAAAATCATGAAAAATATTTCTTTAGGAACCTCACATCTGTTAGAGGAGTGATGTGATTCATATCCATGATGATCAACGAGTACACAAAATTAGAGTAAACCATGTGAATAGTGAATGGGGACATCCCATTTTCACATTAACTTTATTGGTTTTCTCTCTATTATCATTTTTACTATCTATTATGACACCAAAACACCATAGTGGAATGATTGTGGGAGAACCTTTATAGCATCCCAACCCTAGATAGCTCAGTGCCTATGTCTACTATCAATTACAGTATCATGATTACAAGGAATAAAATATCAAAGGAATGATTGTTTAGTAGTCCTGGTAAAATAGATACATACATGAGAAAATAATACATTAATTACAATATATATATATTTCCTCTTTCAAAAATCTAAATAAATAACATTGATGGAAACTTTAATACATTTATTAAATCCATGCAAGCCTTTCAAATTATACTTCTTAGATACATTTGGAACGAAACACAATAAGGGTGACATAAAATTCGTAGTAAGGGTAAGTAATGAGGAAACAATAATTAATCAATGTGAACGGTCAATATAGAAAGATAAATTATTGAAACACATAAGCTATAAAATAAAAAATATTAATTGAAGTGTGTAAACAATATGGAAAGGTAATAAATGGAAACACATACCATATAAATAACTGAACGTGAAATGTACCCATAGATATATCAACAAAAAATATTATAGAGGGATAATAACTGAATCTTGAAAATGAAATGCATCCATAGATTTTTAAATTAAAACATCATGGATGAAAAACAACTAAAACATGAAAATTAAATTAATTCATAGATATGTCAATAAAAAATCATAGATGAATAATAATTGAATATAAATGAGGTAAATGATTTTACTATTGTAATTCATATTTCCCAGGTACATGGTACCTTCACTGTCAAGACTATTCGCATTATAGTTTAAAAAATGTAAGGTAAAAATCAATCTGAGGTAGATAACCTGATGTCTCATCCCATGATACTACCTATTGATTATGGGGATATCAATAACCGGGCCACATCCATGTCGTACCAATCCAAAACATTCTTTATATATCGATCATTAAATTTACCAATGTTACTTAAATAAAATATGTATGGATTAATAGATAAAAATTTATAAATATTTACCCAAATAATCAAAAAATTGTAAAAGTATTCACCATATATGAAATGGTAAATGGTTTATGAAATAGTAATATCCCTGATAAATGAAATGGATAATTAGTTAAAATTAAATGAATATGGTATTGAATATTTCAGGGGGACAAAATATGTCAAGGAAGTGAATTAGAATAATTTCCTTGGAGAAAAATATCATAAACCATCTAGAGGGTGATTAAGGATCGTATCAATACAACATACCTTTACTAGTGTTAAATTAAGGGTTGTTGTGGTTGATGAAATAAAAGAATAACTTTCAAAAATATATTTGAGGAAAATATACATTTCTCTTGAAATCACTTTAGAAATTATCTTTCATTAAAAATCCATTTTTAAAACATAATCATTAAAAATAATCATTTTAAACTTTAAAAAAAAGCTTCAAAAAAATTATTCTAGATAAATCCATATAAGTTGTAAAAGGTAAAAATTACATTCCACTTGTATGGTTAAAGGTTAAAAATATTCCATATTCTCTGAAATAAAAGAATAATTTTTATAAAACACTTGTAAAAGAAAAATAAGGGTAAATATGTCTTCACCAAATCATTTTGAAAATAATTTTGAAAACATTTTAATAAATCAGATCTTGGAGAAGAAGACATATTCTCTAACAAAAGAGAGAAATAATGATGGGTTTTCTTAAAAAAATTCAAAAACCTCTTAAGTATCAAATAGTGGGAAAATAATACTAATAATTGAAAATTTTCATGAATAACCATAGTGGAATGAAAGGGTTTACTGAACAATGGTTTATTAATTTTTTCTAATAGAAATTCCATTAAAAGATCATTCAGATTACTGTTGATCAAAATAAGCATGAAACATTCCAAAATGTCCCATACCACTTTGAATCATTTTTTCCACAAAACTAATGAATAAATAATATTTAATTAATCATTAATATTCCATTAATATAAAAATATTAATGATATAATATATCAAAATTGGTAGTATGTTCACCACAAAAAATTTGTATGTGGTGGAAATGACATTTATCTCATGGATGTAAAAAGTGAGATGGGAATCCATTACACTGAGTTTTCTTTTTGGTGGATCTCCCTTAACATCCTGCATAATAAAATTATATTAAATTTTTACTCTCTTGAGAACATATTTCAGTTTTGTAATTTTTTTCACTTTTTTCTATGTTGTATAAAACTACTTAAACAATTAAGTTTACATCTGGTGTTTTGAGAAAATTTGGATTATGTGACAAAAATAAAGTTCATAGGTTAACTATGGTCAAAGAGATCATTCGACAAAATATCTCAAACAATAATAATGACATAAATATAATATTTATACATACTTTAAACTTTTTAAAATCAATCATTAAATTTTGTTATGAAAAATGAATCAACAATACAATCATGGAGACGGTAGGCCCTACGCACACATGACTAATGTTCCCATTTTTCAATGATCATTATGGAAAGGAGGTAAGTACCACCATATCATTACATAATTATCATTATATATTAAATAATGTATTATTGAATAAATAATACTTATATGTAGGATTATTATTATGAAAAAGTAATCACATCATGTTGAGGAGGCTGTATTTTATACATCCATGAATAACGTTATCACTTTTTAAGTGTGTGAAAGGGGAAAATAGAAAATGATATATATATTTATAGAAATTTAATTACTTCATGAATATAATATATATGTTTTTTATGAATCATATTTTAATTTATAATCATACTTCATACATTCCATGTATCATGTGAACAAATCAAATCTCTTTGATGGAGAGGTATTCCACACTTCCTCAAACGATGTTATCGTATTAACGTAAAATAGAAAGTAGTAAATTTATGTGTTATAAAAGGATTAATTAAATATAAAGACATAATAAATATCATATACACCGTTAAAATACTTTTTTTCTATCATAATGGCCTCTAGGATATGGGATAAGAGAAAAACGAACAATCGTCATTTCTTGAGGGAGTAGTTCATCATACACAGAAATAGTATTTTCATTACCCATTAGATGGAGGTGTATGTATATGTGAGTATAAATATTAACACAACAACATCCTAGAATATTTTAGAAAATATTTTATATAATAATATAATAATAAGATCATAGGGATTAGAGAAATTAAATGAATCTGAAAAGCTTTAGAGAAGACATTACCACTTAATCAGGTAACTTCATTTGGTTTATACCAAAAGGACTCGTTAGAAATATTTCCTCCAAAATAGAAAATTATATGTCAATTAGAGGGGTTTAGGGAGACAACATGGAACAAATTTTGATCTTTCAATGTGTCTAGATATGTGTGATGAAGGTGAATAGGTGTTGGTGTTTTATAGGGAAGGAAAAGGACTCACTAGAAATTTTTGGAAGTTATGTATAAAAATGTTAATACATAAAAATAGTTATAAAAAACAAAAAAACTATATAATAGAAAGTTAATAGACTATATAGTTCTAGGAAATGGGTTTTTAGAAATTTATATAGGTAAATATATCCCTTAAAATAAAGGTTTTTCTATTATTAAGCTTAATTTTTCTGTAATAATTATAACTAATATTAATCAATTTTCGTAATTTTTTTGGTCAAAAACTAAGTTTACCTTATTAGTAACTATAAATTATGATGATTAAAAATATTGAATACATTTTTAAAAATTACAATCATTAAGTGGTAGAAATGTATTTAAAATTCATCCCGTAGGCGGCATGACAATGCGGGCTTTTAAAATAAAAAGTTACAAACGTTTGACAAGTTTTTTATTAAATTTTAAAGTGAAATTGATCCCAATAAACTAAATTTTATTACTTTATAAAAATATTATATAACTATAATTTACACCCAATATATAAAATAATTTACACTAATATATTAAATAGAACAAAAAGCAATTTTGAACTAAAATTCAGTATTTTTTACTACTCGTTAAAAAATGATATGTTTCTGAAAAATAGAAAAAATTGAACCTAACCTAATTTTTATGTATTATTTAAAATATGAAGTTTATTTGGACATATAATATCAGTTATAGTGTCAAAATTAATATTTAAAATGGGTTCACTATTAAAAGGTGGTAAAACTATCGTAATAAAATATAGGGTTTTAATGTGTAAGATAGGGTTTGCTCTTTTATTATGCATATCAAACATAATGGATGAAAATAAGTATTATTTGACAAAATATATAACATATAAATTTCATTAAAATAGTTAATTAATTGTACTTAATTATGTTTATTAACATAAGCTTCTAAGAATAATAATAACATTTTCTTTTATATCCAATTCGTTCTTATTTTTTTCATTATTTTCTAACCCATGAATTCATTTTAATTTTATACAAACTGAAGATATTAATAAGATATAATATAATATTTATAACTTCTAACATAAATAAAAGGTTATATCACATTATATTAAATTATAATATTTTAATATTATATTATAGTTTGGTAAAACTCAGTCTTTTGTGTAACACAAGATATTGAGGAAGGCCACTCTTGCGTGTAACATGATCTATCAAGGAATTATTCTCTTGTATGTAGCACTATATTACTCTGTTTTGTGTTCACTATAATCTATATCATTTTTTTAATATATTTAAAATAGTAAATATATAGTGCAGTCATAGGATATTATATTCCCTTATGCGATTGATGTCGCATGTCATGCAAGCTATCAAATAAAAGGTTCTTACTTTAAAATTTGGGGGTGTTAAACTCTCCCTAACTTAATTAAATTGAGTCATTATAATTTAAACTTGATCTTGGTTTTATTTTGATTGATTTTTCCTATGTTAAAGTTCCAAATTGTTAGAATGGCACGTAAAACATCCTCTTGAATAGAGAGAATGTTCAGTACAAAGGTAACATGAACCACTATGTAACTAAGTTTATAAGTAAGAAAACATTAGTGTTATATAGATATAAGTACTTGTTAAAAAAGAATAAATATTTATAGGGATTAAATGAGGTTATCAATAAAAATTATTTGAATTATCAGTTGATAGTTCAGGGCCTCAAAGCCATAAATCGTTGATGATTTAGAAGGCTAGCAGTTCATTAGAAATTAAGGTATTATGAAAAAAAATTATTTTTATGTAATTTTCATAAATTTGGGAAATTATTTTACTTACCATGAATATATGAAAATATTCCTACATAATAGGTTTTCAATTTCATTGAAAATATTCTTACATGATTGGTTTCAATTTCGAACATATGTTTGTGCTTTCATCAAATTCTAATTCATCCCTTTACTCCAAAAAATTAATTACCAATAATGATTTTTATGCCTGAAGTTGTAAAGATATATTAAAAGATCTTAAGGCCTATAAAAGTGTGAAAAGTATAACTATTTGTATTTAACTATATTTAAAAACCAATATGGTTAATAGATTAATCTTGAATCCTCAAAAGTGATACTAATGGTTCATTATTAAAATATATCCATGAAATTGTTTAACCAAAAATAATGAAAAATTAACCTGAACATTACATAGGTCAGTGTTTGTCATGAAAAACTTATCATACTTCAGTCACGGGTTCAAGTTTCATGGCCTTACTAGAATTGATTGGTTTTCCCCCAGATTATAGGTTGTCCTTTTCTAAAACCAAATTAATGTAATTTAGAAATCAAATATGATGAACATCCTTAAAATAAGGTTAATGAATAAATATCATTTTAACTAAAGTGTTAAATTCAACCTCAAAACATAAATACTTCATCCATTTATTTATATTAAGGTCCTTCTTTGGTCAAGATTTTATCCATAATATAATTTTTTGGATTTATAAATCATGACTTATTATCTTCAATCTAAAATATCATAGGTTTAAGATAGGTTATTCATTTTCATCATCTATTAAAATATTTATTAATGTTTTGTAAAGAAAAAGTGAATTATCTCAAGTGTATCCCATAAGAGTGCCAAAGAAAGCATGTTTTAAGGCCTATTATCATGTACCAGGTAACCCCGATTCAATCCGCGAACACCTTTCTGAAGTTATTAATCTTAGGCACATCTATGCTAGAACCAAACCCACTTGTAGTATCCAGACATGGATTTATTGATATGAGACCCACATAATCTATAATTTACCAATATTCTATGGTTTTCATACATACATATCTTCAAATTCTAACAGTTATGCTCTCTAACATATTTTTTACTAAATATAGTTCCCAAGACTTCAACTAAACATCCTTTTATAGAAACTGTAGTGACCCATCCCTAGATATCCTAGAGCTAGTGTCTGATGTCAACTACATTGGTATGATTACCCAGAATCAAATCTAAAAGGAATGAGAGTTTTTTATCCCTGGTAAACCGATGCATACATGAGAAAATAATATACTAATTACAACATATATTTTTTTATTCTTTATAAAATCTAAATAAATGACTTTTAGGGTAACTCTAATCCATTTAGTAAATCCATAAATTTCATTCAAGGTATGCTTCTTGGATTCCTGGGTAAAGAAACAAATGAGGGTGATATCAAATGCTTAGTAAGGGTAAGTAAAGTGGGAGAAATAATGAATTATTCAGAATATTAAATATGGAAAGGTAAATAATTGAAACACACATGCCATATAACCAATAAACTGAATGGTAGTGCATAAACAATATATAAAGGTAATAACTGGAAATGTATGACATCTAAATAAATGAAAATTAAATTCATCAATATATATTTTGATAAAAAATATAATTAATGGATAATAAATGCAGCCTAAAATGAAATACATCCATATATATATCAATAAAAAAATCTCATGTATGAATAAAAACTAAAAACATGAAAATGAAATGAATCCATAGATATGTCAACCCAAAATCTCATGGATAAATAATAAATTATTATAAATAACGGAAACATTTTTTATTCGATTCCACATTTCATAGGTATATGTTACCTTTACTGTTATGAAATTTCACAAGATGGTTTACAAAATATAGGGTTAAAACCCATCTGAGTTGGCGAGCGAAATGAATCTTCTTATGAGAAAACTGATACATCATTGCATATCAGTAACCAAGCCCCACTAGTGTTGTACCAATCCATAACATTTTTCATATATCGAATAACCAATTTAACAACATGTCTTATAAAATATCTATATGGAGTAAGGGATACATATTTGTCAATATTTACCTAAATAATCATATAATTTTCAAAGTATAAACTATAGGTAAATGGTATACAGTTTAAGTAATAGTAATATCTGTGATAAATAAAATGGGTAATTTGGTGAAATTCAATGAATAAGAGATTAAATATTTCAAGGGGAAAAAATAAATAAAGTAAGTGAATTTGAATACTATCCTTGATAAAATCAATCATAAACCATCCATAGAAAGATTAAGGATGGTATTTATACAATATACAATAAGTGGTGTAAAATGAATTACTGTAGTTATTGATGAAATAAAAGAATTACTTTTAAAAATATTATTGACGAAAATATCATTTTATCTAGAAAAAACCATTTAAAAGTAATTTTATTTGAAAAAAACATTTTAGAAAATGTTATTTAAATATAAACCTTTTAAACATGAAAGGTATTATTTAATGAAATTATGGCAGATAAATCTGTACAAGTCATACAAAGTAAAAAAACAACATTCCTTTTTCACAATTAATGGTTGAAAATATTCTTTGTTTATAAATCGATAATAAAGTTCAATTAGAAACATTGGTCAAAGGGAAAAGGGGTAAAAATATGTTTTCCAAATCATTTTTAAAACATTTTTGAATTTTTTTTTAATAAAAAATGTCTTTTAGAAGAATATAGGTTCTCCGACTAAAGAGAGAAATAAAGTAAGGGGTTTTAAATACATTTTCTAAAACATTGTGAGTACCATAAAGTGGAAAATTTTTACTAATAACTGAATATGGTCATAAATAACCACAGTATTATGAATGGTTTTATTGAAAAATCATTATAAATTTCCATGAATGAAAATATCATTGAATGTTCATTAGGATTGGTCTTGAGGAAAATAAATTTTAAACATTATAATGTGTCACATACCACATTGAAAATTTTTGTGTCACACAACTCATGAAGAAATAATGTTAAGTGAATGATTAAGATACCATTAAGATAAAAGTATTACTGATATAATATAAAAAATGGTCATTATATACACCACACAAAATATGTAAGTAGTGGATATGAAATTTCTTTAACGGATGTAAAAAGTGAGATGAGAAACCATTACCTTGTTTTTCCTTTCAGTTTATGTCCTTTAACTTCATGTATAATAATATTATGTTAATTTTTCTACTTTATTGAAATCCTTTTTCATGTTTATTGTTATTTTTATTTCACATTTTACTATTTTGTGTACAACTATTTAAACAATTAATTTTATATCAGATGTTTTGACTAAATTCTATTTATATGCCAAAAATAACATTCATAGGTCAACTATTGTCAAAGGGGGCATTAAATAACATCTAAAGAATAGTAATAATCAAATAATTATCATATTTATATGTCAATTATAATTTTAAATTAAATAATTAAATATGGTTATGAAAACTAAATCAACGTTACAATCATAGAGATGATATGTCGTACGTGGGCATAAGTAACGTTCCATATATTTTAATCATCATTATGGAAAGGAGTTAAGTCACACCATATCATTATATAATGATAATTATATAATAATTTTTATTTTATTTAATCATACATACTTATATATATACTTCATGTTATGAAAAAATAATCATATCATGTAGAAGAGGTGGTGGTCCACAGGTCAAGGAAAAACATTATCACTTTATATGTGTGTGAAAGGGAAATAGAGAAAA
This sequence comes from Viscum album, assembly GCA_963277665.1. Taxonomy (NCBI): domain Eukaryota; kingdom Viridiplantae; phylum Streptophyta; class Magnoliopsida; order Santalales; family Viscaceae; genus Viscum; species Viscum album. The sequence goes on along the minus strand of OY728148.1, from coordinate 1,342,403,654 downwards.
TGATATATATTTACAATAAGGAAATTTTTTCATGAATATAATATATATGATTTTTTTATCATATTTTCAATTATAATCATCCTTATTACATTCCATGTATTCTGCGAATGAATCACATTTCTTTGAGGGGGTGGTAGTCCACACTTCATCAAATGATGTTATCATATTAAGGTAAAAAGGAACGTATTAAATTTATGTGTTATAAAAGTATTAAATATGTATAAATAAATAATAATTATAATATATAAAATTCAATAACAAATTGTTCATCATTATTTCCACCATGATAGGTGGTAAGAGAAAAATGAACCATCATCCTTTCATGGGACAATAATTCACCATACATAGAAACAATATGTTTGATACCCATTAGATGGAGGTGTGTGTAATTATTGGTTGACATATTAACACAAAATATAATATTATATTGAAGATACTATTTTTTTATTTATTAATAGAATAATATGTGAACACAGAGTGGAGAATAGAAATGAAACTAAAAATCTTGAGAGAAGATGTTACCTATTAATCAATTAACATATATTTGTTTATACCAAAAGAAATCCTCATTTATTGTTATCCCTAAAGGTATAATTAAAGTATGAGGGGAGGTTTTTTGGTGTAAAACATGGGAAGAATTTGTATGTGCCAATTTGTGTTGAGATGTGTGAGTAAGGGGGAGAAGTAGTGGCCTTCTAAAGGGAAGGAAAATGACTCACTTGGATTATTTTAAATCTAATTAGGTAAAAACATGTTATTATCATAAAAATTAAAAAAAACACTAAACCACCTGACTAATGGAAGTTTTAAGGAATATATATTTCTAGAAATGTAGATTTGGACAAGTGGAAAGGTCAATTGGGCCCTTTAGATAATGGTTTAGTCATTTATTAAGCAAAAGTTTTCCTTAATAATTGTAATTAATTTTAATCACATTCACTATGAATTTTAGTAAAAAAACTAATTTCAAATTATTAGACATTATATGTTATTCTTATTAAAAATATGGAATTCATTTTTCGAAATTCAAATCAAATTAGTGGTAGAATTTTTTTTAAAATTTATCACGCAGGCGGGAAGACAATGCGGGTTTTTAAAGTAAAATGGTCCAAAAGATTGATAGGTTTTTATACTCAATTTGAATGTGAAATTGACACTAAGAACCAAAATTTTATAAATTGATATAAATATTATCTAATTAATCTTTAAAACCAATATAATACATTATTTATCATAACAAAAAAATAGAACAAAAAATAGTTTTGAACTAAAATACATTATTTTTAACTATTCATTAAAAATGATATATTTCTGAAAAATATAGACAATTTACCCTAAATTATTTTCTAGGTTTTTATTTAAAATATTAAGTTCATTTTTACTTATTAAATCAATTAAAGTGTTAAAATTCAGATTTAAAATGAGTTCTCCATTAAAACGTGCTAAAATTACCTTTATGAAAATATAGGTTTTTAATGCGTAAAATATAGTTTGTTATTATCTTATGCATATAAAAACTAAGAGACGATAATAAATAATATTTCATTGAGTATTTAAAATATATATTTCATTAAAATAATTAATTTATTGAAATTAATTTTTAATTATGATAAAATCCTTTAAAAAAATAATATTTCTTGTTATATCCAATTGGTTCTTATTTTCTTTTCTCATTAACTGGTAACCCATGAATTCATTTTATATTTATATATACCATATATTTTCATAATTTAGTGAATAAATTTCATAAATAAAAACATTATGGATAGTTTATATCAAATTATACAAAAATATAATATTTCAATAATATATTGTCCGATAAAACGTGGTCTTGCATGAAACTAAAGCTATCAAGGGAGTTCTATCTTATGTGTAACACAGCCTAACCCAGTGTTGAATTTATTTTGATATGTATCATGATTTGAATATATTTAAAATGGTAAATATAAAGTAGAGTATCAGGATATTATATTCCCTTACGTGCTTGGTGTTGTGTGTCATGCATTCTATTGAATGCAATGTTATTACTTTAGAATTATGGGGTGTTACAACCTTGTTGTTAAATTACATAGACAATAAGTTATGATGGTATTAAATGTTGTTTAATTATTGTTTCTATTTTTCATCAGAATATTCTAAATTATCTAGAAATACTTCAAATCTTTTATTCAGTGAAGACCAGTGTATATCAATTTTTATAGTGGTTTTAGCTGAACAATAGTGGGAATAACAAAATCTTCTCTATACACAGGGGTGTAAAGTTCCTCCTGGATAAATTTTCATGTCATCGTCCGATATGAACATAATAAATTAGAGATATTTTAGGTTAGTTCTTCATGAACTATTCTATTATATTATATTGTATATTATTTCATGTTTTGTTGAAATACATGATTTATCCATTCGTTGATGTGTGAGAGAAAGGGATATGGTTATAATTGATGCTAAAAATAGCCAAAAATGTCATACACATAGCATATCAAAACATATAACCATTTTCCATGAGAATGGTGTGAGGTATCCTTAACCAATAGATGACATTGTATTTCATAACCATAATCATCGACATGGTCATAAACTGCTTAGGGTGAAACCCTTCAACCCACTTCATGAATAAATTGATTGAAGTAAGAATAAAATTGAAAAGTTGGGGTCTTATTGTGTGGTATAGACCACTAAAATCAATTATGGACAAAAAAATGAAGAGTACATGGTAGGTTGAAGAATCTCTAGAGGATGATACATGAAGTCTCCCTGAACATTGAATATTTGAAACTTCTTGGGGAATCCTGAAAACCCATACACTATGTTGGGGAAAAATAACCCAATAATTTGGATTGATGGAAGAATTACAATACTATTTAGTGCTCATTTTATGATTCAATAAGAAAAACATTCAAAAAATGAGAAATATTCATTCTATAGATGAAATAGATAGGGATTCTAGAAAAGTTCTTATAGATGACCTACTCTAAGATGGGGCCACCATAACCGAAAATGATTTATTCCCTTCTATAGTCTGACTCCAACCCTTCATAGCATGAGATAAATATTCCATAATAGAGATAATAAATCATTTTAGTCATCAAATCAGATTTGTCTTCTATTATAGTGTATTTTTATGGACTCATATGAGAAGAAAATGAACTTATTTGATTAAATTATAGACATTTTTCACCAATAGAGATGAGGGAAATAAATTTTCAGTGTTCCACGTTGATTAAAATTTATTCATTGTATAGATCATTATAGGGAACAACCATGATTGATAGAGTTTCTATATTATTATTATGGGAGTATAATAAATGACACGCCTATGGAACAGATGGAAAATTTTCCATCTACTTTACAGTATGTTTCACCAAGGGGAGGAGCTCCTATTACCTAAAAACATTATCAAGGTTTAGTTGTTTAATTACAATAATAGTGTCATATTTTACATGATTCAAAGAGACATAGATATCTAGGTACAATTCAAGACAAGTGATAAGGTATTAGTATTCAACCACATTATTGGTCCGACACATTAAAAAGAGGAATGAGTATGATATAAATTCGGTTAATGGATTGACAAGGAATACTCCAAGGATGATCTTTTATGAGATTTTTTTGTTTATTCTTATCCTAGATAATCTTTGGGAGGGATTACCAAAGTGTATTTTTTTAGTATAGAACTACTTTATTTATAGATATAACAACCTCATTGAGAAATTTTATATCCATGGGCAACTCCCCAAGCTTTAGGTTCACATCAAAGAGATAAATAATTTATTGTCCTTGAAAATATTTTGAGAGATGAATCTGATTTCATAATATTAAAGGATCACATCACAAAAATATAATCATCTAGTCAGGATGATATTATTAAGGATTTACTTCAATAGTATAGTGTTTGATATTATGTTAGAGTAATGGTGATATAAAAGAATGTGTAAATTATAAATTGAAATGAATAAGGAATAATTGTTCTTCTCAATAGAAGAATATCTTTCCTAGGTGTCTATAATCATGTGACTAAGGTAGTACTACTTTTTAACATTACCCATGTTATTCTTCTAAGAGATGAGTCCATTTCAGAACCTCTTTATGATTTTCTAATAGAGGACTAAAGTATTATACTGGATAGGTAATATGTGAACTTGAGGTTTTTATAATCACAAATTCATGTAATTGAATTAACTATGAAATTTTTCAACGCGCTCATTTATTGTATGTATAATTTATACTATATTTATAATTTTTTAAAAAGTTATTTTTTACGTCGCATAATTTTTTTATTTTATATTTTTTTCATATTTTTTTTGATTTTATATATTTATGTGTTTATTAAGAGATTTTGTTTCTTATACATTGCAATATTATTCATTAAAATATATTTTTAACATAATGTGAGATAAAAACCATGGAATCACATGATTCTTATTTCATTTTATATCTAATAATATTATATATTTTTTATTAACTATAATTAATTAATTATTATTTATTTTTGTTTTCAAATTTTGGTTCGAACACACTATTAGATTTATGTCAAAATTTTATCAATTTTTCATATTTTAATTGGTATATTGATTTAGTGACATATTGATATAAATAAGAGAAATCATGATAATATTATTGATGCCTTTGAAATATAAATAATATTATGAATATTTTTTATGATGGACTGTAATTTCAATTTAGTATTTATGATATTTTATAATTTATCAAATTTATAGATTATTGTTTCAGTGTTTAGAATAGATTCTCATATAGAATTTTATTTTTTGATTATACAGTCAAGAATAAAAAACATGTATATTATCATAAAATACATATCCATACCTTTAATGAGGTGTAATATATTCACTCAAACTAGAGGAACTTGAGTCATATCTTTTTATGACTCAAAATCTCATCTTGGCCAAATGAAGTTCATGGATTTCGACTTTTTGTTCATAAAAAACATTACATTAACTATCATTAACAATTATATATGGATATTAAATATAATACACACATAAAATATGTATACTATAATTTTACAATATATCCTACTTATATTGAAGAAAATTAAATTACTTGTAAAAACTGACATTGCCTATATAAGGACCCAACCCTAAAATAGTACATAATCATGAGTTTCTAGACAAGAATTCACATTATTATATTTTTAAGACCATTATAGTTTATAGTTTTAGAGAAATATGTGATAAATATTACATAGAAAATCATTATATCATCATGTGGATAATTTTTTTATCTATTTTATCACAATAAAAAATTAAAATGAAATTATTTTTATTTTCAGGAAAAAATGGCATACCTTTAAACATGATTTATTCTTTATTCTAAATAATGATTAAAACATAATAAAAATTATGAAATTATGCTATTCAACCCAAAACATATCTATGGGATATAAAAAATGAAACAAAAATTGTTATTTCATTTCAAAACAAAGAGATTATATAAGTGATTTTTCCAATAACATAGTAATATTTTAGATAAAATAATCATTTAATTTCACCTGAAATTAGGATTAATACCCATAATATTTCATAAAATACTTAGTAATAAAACACAATGAAAAAAATCATAATAATGATGGTTTCTTAAAAAACAATGACAACCCATGAAAAAGTTTTCCAAAAAAGAATACCATTTACCCATAAAATAATCATTAATGATTTAAAAAAATATCCCCATATTACATTCTGAAAAAATATTCCCTTGAATAATAATAATCAGGCCTAGAAAATTCATATAGGTTTCATTGTACATATTTTTTATAAAACCATAAAAAGAACATTAACCAGAACCTTTATAAAAGGAATATCAAACTTGGTTTATTCCAATATAATTCTCTTGGAAACATAATTATTAACCAGTGCATTGGAGAGGTATATCAGGCTCACATATCACCATAAAAAATGTATTAAGGGATATAAAGTAAATGAAACACATAAAATATTTATTTTTCATTATAAAACTCGTAAAAATATACTTTCTAACCAACAATAAAACCTTTTTCAAATTTTGAAATATCCATTTCCTTTAAAGCATAATTCTGAAAATCAAAATACACAAAACAATGGGATGTAGGGTTTTTCTTTGGAGAAATATATAAATATTTTAATGTAAATAGAACATAAATTAATGAATTTTTGAGTTGTAAAAGTTTGCAATGACATATATATTAAAATAGAACACTCCTTTTGCCTTCTATAAATAAATCCAAAACATACCATATAAAATAAAAAACTCAAATCCATTGAAATAAAGTAAAAAGTTACATAAAATTTACTTTATAATTTATTTGTATTTATAAAAATTAATCAATAAAATGATTTTATGAATATTTACATGGAGGAAAAAATGTTGACATTAAATCTTTAAAACCATTAAAACAATGTTTTAAGGTGAAGTGTACCTTAACTTGAGTCCAACATATCATGTATATTATTTATCATCCTAAAGTATAAATTTATGTTATTTTTTACCTTATTAATAATATTTTCAAGTTTTTATTCATTTTTTCACACATATCTATGTTATAATTAATTACTTTAGTGATTTTGATCACGTTAGAAACATTGAGAAAACTCCCTTTATAATTCAAAAATGAATTTGGTGGTAGAATATGGTAAATGGGTTTAATTTTAGATCAATAAAAACTTTATTAATTACATAATTATCATTATTATAAATTAATTAAAATTTTATAAAAATCCATGAATAGTGTCCATGGAAAACGTATTAGACAACTTTATAAATATGGTACTTCACATGTACACAGAAATGACATTATTGGTTTGCAATGGATGTAAAGGTTAGGTAATAGATGACATTTTATTTATATAATTATGATTAATTCATTTAAGTTATATATATTGATTAAATCAATCATATTAGCCATCCTTGGTAGGTGTTGATTAAAAATGAATCACTTTGCTTCGTTGTGGTGGTAATCCACACGTATAGATGATATATATTTTAAATTATCAAAGAATGGAAGAGGATATGAAAAAGTGTTTTAGAAAAATTATAATAACATCTATATATATGGACAATATGTATGTTATTATTTAATCTTGGTTAAATAAAATTGGTTGGGTTTATAAACAGAAATAAACATAAAATATGTCGGTTTGGACTCAATCACTCTACTTAGATAATCTCTTGGTCTAAAACCTTAATCATTATAGTTATGTCATATTTTTAGTAACATGAACTCTGAGATTTTTGTAGAGTTTTTGGGGATAAATTAGGTAAGGTACTGATTGACCTATAGTTCTCAAAGGGCCTATGTAAGAGGGGAGAGGAGGTTCCCTTTTATAAGTTTGGGGATGAGCACTCTTGGAATTACCTAAAGTGTTATATTAATATTAACTAAATTTTAAATTTCAGGTGAAAAAATTAATATATTTAAAATATTGTATGTGTATGAGTCTAAATAATCTCATATATTAAAATTAAAACAAGATTAGTTGATTTTTTCACCCTCATATCTATGTTTTAACCCATGTTAACCTTTTTTATGATTATCTGGATATCAGTATTTTTTAGTATACATGATTCAAGAAATTTACTATAAAATGAATAGTACCCATAAGTAGAAAAAGGATGATATTATTCAAAATTTTCCTACAAATTGGACAAATATAATAATTTTATGAATTTTTTCATATTAAATAAAATATAATTTAACATAATATACCATTAAATCCAATTTTATAAGTATCCATGTATCTTGAGATTAACAAAATAAAGATAGAAATGGAATTAAAATATAAAATTTCAATACATCATAAATATTTTATATTAATGTAAAAATATTGGTTTAGAAAAATTCCGTTAAATTTTATTAATTTTTTTAATTAAAAAAATTAATTGATTTTTCAATGACTTGAAAAAGCATCGAGTCAGTGTTGTATAAAAAATTAAGGTAGTTATTAAACCATTAAAAATTAAAAATAAATTTTCATTGAAAAAATTATTCTTATTTAAAATTAACATTTCAAACCAATCATAACTAGTTTTTATTGTTATTTCAAAATATTATAAATATTTAATGTAAAAGAGTGACATTTTGAATTTATCATTTTATAAAAAGCAAACAAATGTTTTAATCCATGAAATGTGGAAATAATTTGGAAAAATTTAAATTAAGGATGGTTATGATTAATAAATACATATAAAATAAAATAAATACAAGGTTTATAGAGATTTTAATTTTTTATACCCTTGTTTTAATATTGATTTAGTTATTTTTCCCTTACTGAGGTGACATATTCAACATAGTAACTATTCAATTTGGAAAAAATAAAAATAGAATATTTGAAAAATCTAAATATTATTATTTTAAATATTACATCAAATTTTCATGATTAAATTTATATAATTTTTATAAATAAATATTAATAAAATTGTGTAAATTGCAATGAAAAATAGTTTTTAGAAAAACAGTTATCAGAAAAATACATTTTTAAGCCTAAAAACTAATACCAAAATCAATAATAATACATGTTATAATATAATTAATTATATCCTATAGAATTAAAAATGTAATATTTTAATGTATGGTCAAATTAAAAATGTAATAATGATTTTTAATTACATAATTTATTGATAATAAAGGATACTTTTTTTCAAAAAAATCTGTATTTTTCACAATACACTGAAAAATAAATCTTTTCAAAAAATAAAAAAAAATCACCTTAAGGTAAATTTGATATGTAGATGTCAAAAATGATATCCAATATATGAAAAAAATTATAATTTTGATAAAATTAATTATATTATTCATTCATAAAATAAAATTAACCCCATTTTTTAAGAAAAAATATTTTGAATCATAAAATGACATTACTAAAAACAGATTTGTTATTTATTAAGAATTAATAAATACATGTGTATTGAGTAGGTATTGTATATATATATATATAATAATAATATGGTTACTCCTATTCATACCCACTAATTAAAATGACTATTTACATTGGTCATATTTAAATAGTAATATTACTTTGTTGTTAAAGATCAATGGTGTGTTTTGTGTAAGCTATAGAAGATTGTGTTATTTTAAATTATTGAGGCATTAAAATAGAAAATATATGATATTAATAAAGTAAAATTTAATCTTTGAATTTTTAAAATATATATTACACAAATGTAGTGAGTGAAGGAATCATTTAGAACAAAAAAATTACAGATGTCGGATGCATTACAATTTTTACAATAGGAAAATGTCTAAAGACGTGATATAAATAAATTAAAGTTTCTTTATATATATATATATATTAAAACTTATTATTTTATTATTTAAATTAATATTGTGGTTACATTTTTTAATTTAACTGATGTTATGACATGTAGAGATACCATAAGTTATTATAGCATGATTTCTATAGGGTGTTTTTGGATAATGAAATATAAGAAACTAATGTATAACATTTAAAGTAATAATATTTTAAATTTTCAAGTACCATGTGTTCATGTTAATATTATAATTTTTTACTGAAATACTTCAAATTATATTTAATGAGAGATATTAAAGGATGTTTTAATGTTGGTTTAATTATAGAATTGTTTCTATATCAAAGGGAATTCAGCGATGGGTATTTGGGAAAACATTTAAATAAATAATGGTAAACTATTAGTTTCGTATTATAACTATTAAAACCATCTTATTTTAGGAAGGAATGGATGATATATTGTGAATATTAAAATTCCTATATAATATCTAAAGAGACATATTATGGTAGTGATATTGTTATGTGATTATACTTTGAATATATTAATTAGAAAAAAACATTGTGAAAAAAATTATTTACAAACTATTTTTCCTAATTTTTGAGGCTTTAGTAGTTTTTACACAGCTATATTGTTATAACACTTTTTTAAAGGGATAATTATCACTATTGTTTCACTATTAACCTTTCATTTTAACGTCAAATTGTTTAATTTTGTTATTATTTATTATTATTGGTGATTCTATAAAATTCAGTCAATTACATATGGTTATACCATCCATTAAATGTATCACTTGGTTCTTCTACCTTTCCAAAATGTATTTACATATTATATAACTAAACCAGATAAAAAAACTAGGTTATAAAAACTCTTATAGAAATCCTTAGTTCTATTTATACCAAATACAAATTTTTTAGTGTTGGTGTTCCTTTTGAAAAGACTTTATTAGGTGAAACCTATTACAAAATTATTGTTTGATTCCATTCACATTTTAAATGAAATTTTCTTTATTGGATACCTTTAGCACATGGTTGGGAGTGTATGGATTAGATTTAAAATAATTTTGATATGAGCTGCTATAAAAATCATTGTGGTCTATCTTTATAACGACCTATGTATTTATAGATTAATAATTTTGATTTCTATCAATAATTATAAATAAGATATTAATTTTATATTAATAGGGATTCTCTATCTGATAGCGTACTCAACACACACAAATGGATTTCTCTGAAATCTTACGTTGCACACAATGTTGAGTTATACCAAAAAATAATATAATATTATTATTATTTTAAAGGGTAGTCAATGCCTATATGTCCTATTGGAAGGAATGAACCAAACTAACCTTGTTATGATTAGATAAGTTTTTAAAATGTTTTTAAATTTATCCAACAAAATTTAGAGGCTTAAAATAAAAATGAACAAATTATAAGCATAAATACTATAATATTTAGATAACGTAGTATTACCGCCTTTTGATGGCGAATCCATTTTATATCTAGTTTTGTCACTTTAATATGTTCTAGTTGAAAAAATAAAAAACTTCATTAGAAGAGGGACATCAAAATATTCTTTGGATTTGTTTTTTGAAAAAGATCAATTTTTAATGTATAGTGAAAAATACTATATTTTAAGTCAAAATTGTCTTTTCATCTGATTAATTTATATAGATAGATTATCTTTTTAATTGGTTTTAAAGTGTAATTAGATTATTTTTTTACCATTTAATTCAACGTTGGTAATTTTAGGTAATTTAAGTTATTAATTTGGCATAAACACAAGTCAGTCTTTTGATGGTTATTATTTCTTAAAAACCCATTTTTTGGTATTGACAATGAGAATTAATTTTAAATTAATTTCTACAAATTTTTTGTTTTGAATTTGAAAAAAAGGATTTCATATTTGGAATCATGTGGTCCAATTTCTCTAAATAGGTAACTTTTATTTTTAGACATTATGAATAGTAATTTCAGTAAATATTTTATTTTCCATGGTTAAAGGGTAAATCTGGTAATAAGTGTAAAAAAATAGTATTATAATAATATTAAATTACCCTAACATATGTACTAATTAAATTGGATGAGATAATTCTGTCTATGGTCATCCTTGGGTCAATTTTATGCCACCATGGACCCACTTGTGTGTGAAAATGACATTTAATTATTTTTAATTTATTATTAAGGAAAATATAACTTTTTTAAAAAAAGGAAGGACAGATAACATTAATGACGAAGATCATCCGACGTACAAATGAAAAGACATGAAGGGAAATTGTCTAGCGAGAGCTGGTTGACATCGAAGGGGCCTGAGGCCGCCATTTGATGGGCTGCATTATTTCATTCCCTTTTGGTAAAGCAGATTGTGCATCGAGAAAAGCCTTGGCGAAGCGAGAATATTCTCCTGGTGATGATGCCAAATGACTAGAGTTCTCCGTCGTTGTGGATTATATCATTGATTACAGTGAGGCAGTCAGACTCGATAATGATATCAACCCATCCACGTTCCATAACGAGCATCATACCTGCCAGGATGGCAGAGGCCTCAGCAACTGCAGGTTCCCAGAAGGCATGATGTGATTCATGTTTTGCAGCAATGATTTTCCCCAGATGATTTCTAGCCAGGAGACCGAGAGCAACAAGCCCATCCTTGGGGAGAGACGCGTCCACGTTTAGCTTAAGAATCCCTTCTGTTCGAGGATTCCAATGAGGGGGACAGGACGGGGTTACACCTGGAAAATAGTGCCCTTTTTGGTACTTCTATCCCTCAATCCATAATGATAAAAATTGTATTTATAATGATAAAACCCAAAAATGGGTTTTTAAGAAATAATAACTATCAAAATATTGACTTCTGTTTATGCCTAATTAATAAGTTAAATTACCTAAAATTACCAACATTAGATTAAATGGTAAAAAAATAATCTAATTACACTTCAAAAACCAATTAAAAAGATAATCAATCAATATAAATTAATCATTTGAAAAGACAATTTTAACTTAAAATATAGTAATTTTCACTATACATTAAAATTTTATTTTTTTCAAAAAAATATCCAAAGCATATTTTGATGTCCCTCTTCTAATGAAGATGTTTATTTTTTCAACTAGAATATATAAAAGTGAAAAAAATGTATTATAAAAATATTTCCTAGATCATTCTAATTTTTTATATTTTTCATATATGAAAAAAAATTATTTATTTTTTGCACAATGGTGATGTAGTGATTACTTATTGATTAATGATTTAAATGAATGGGATTATAAATATTAAAATAAATTTTTTAAAACTTTTCATGTCATCAAAGAATTTTATGGAAGCTTATTAATTTTTTTATTTTAATTAGTGATTTTTTTGATTAAATGAAGTATTTATGGATTTTGTAAAAAGTCATGATATGAATAGTATAAAAAATGACATAAATGAGTTTTTAAATAAATTAATATTTTATTAGATGATATAATAGTCATAAAAATCTAATATTCAGCCAAAAAATTTATATAATGTTTAAAATTTCAGTAATGATCCACTTGAGGTTATATTGACATTTTATAGTAAATATGTTAACCATATATTATGAATATACAAGAAGACATGATAAACGTTAAATTAGTTAACTAAGTGTTAAAGCTAAAAGATAAGGCTAAATTTGTGGTCTAAACATTTATAAAACCCATTTTATGAGATGATTTAGACCCATAATGATATTATATTCTAAATATATAACATTGGTGGTATATAATTCTAAAATTAATTAATAATAAACAAATACATTAAAACTTACGTAAAGTGCCCCTCATTGCTCTTATAAAAGGACACCACTTCTAACCCATTACTCACACCTATAAATCCCATTGTCTCATCAAAACTCTACCCAAATAATATCACAACATACCTAAATTACTCTTATAAGCCTTTCATTGTGAATAAGGTAATTGAATAAGGTCTTTTATTTTAAATAAAAAGGAGTTTTTCGATTTGAGGGAATGTCTTCTCCCAAGATTATTTCTTTCATTTTCCTTCTACAAACCCCTAAACTCTATTTATTCAATTATATTTTAAAAAACTAGAATATTCAATAAAATAGGTTGTTATTATGATTCTATTGGAACTATAATTACATACACCTTCATCTAATGGATACAGAACATACTGTTTCTCTGGACGATGAACTACTACCTCGCGAAACGATGATTGTTCAGTCTTCTCCTACCACCTCTTATGGTGGACATTATGATAGAAGTGAAATTATATATGATATATAGGATATTTATTTTTTCTTTATGATTATTTAATTATCATTTAGAACATATACTTATGCTTTTATTGTGGTATAAATTTTATAATTTTAGTTGAAGAAGTGTGGACTACCTTCCCCTCAAAGTGATATGACTCATTCATGCCTTACATGGAATGTATAAATTATATAATTAATGAACTTATATAACATATATAAAATATATATTATTATGAAATTATAATATACATATTTATCATTTAGTTTTCATTCCATTAAATATGAAAAAGAAATGAAAATAGTGTTCATGTATACGTACAACTTACTGTCTCCATGAACGAAATATTTAATTTCTTATATCAAAATTCTATGAACTATTATAAATACATATATACTATATATATATATGATATATATGACATATAAATCCTGAATATCATTATTTAGGTAATTTTATTTTTACCACATGGACAATTTTTAATTACAATAAGTTCATTTTTGCATCAAGTCCTGAACATCGACAAAATGTCTGATATGAACTCAAATAATTAATTAATTGTTATATAAATGTAATACGTGATATAAAAGTAATAATAAACTTGAAAAAGGTTCTTAATCTAGTAGAATTTAACATATATTTATTAATCTGGAAGAGCAAGGAACATACGAGACAAGTCAGACATGAGGTAAGGGAACTTCTTAACCCAATCTCAATTCTTTGGGTTAATCATATACTTATTGATTATGAAATGCTTTGATTATGTGGGAAATAACATTTGATATCCTATATTGTAAAATACATGATTTATGTATACTTATATTTAATACAAATAATCGATCTATTTTATTTATAAAATGATCTTTGTAAGGGACTTCGTCTCGATTTCTTTTCCTTGAGGCATATTTCGATAATATATACCTCCTCCTTTTATATGGTGTATAATAAAAACATTTAAATTTCTCATTCATTCAAAGGGCATCTTTTTTCTATGAATAGTTTTACTAAACAACAAAATGAATTTTTTTTAACACATATAGCAACAACGACCTTTCTACCACCGTGAGAATAATTTAATATATGCCTTCTTTAATAGGAAGTAATGTTTTTTTAAAATAAAATAAATACCATATACCCTTTTTACATATTTTTTTATTTTAAAATTGTTTTTGAAATAGATTGTGTATTTCAATATCTTGAAATGATTTCTTGTGATTTTAAATGAAATATTATTATTGAAATGTTGATATTTGCAATATTTTATGTGTTCTGATTATATAATGGTACTTGGAAATTTGATTGGTGGTTATGTTATGAACCAAATAATGGGTGCTTCTATGATAAACCAAGGATGGCTGGTTACATAATGACCAACAATTCATTGGGTATGGAAGTCGGCTGTAAATTTATTCCATTTTTAAGAATTATTTGTGGACGTTTACCATATAGTTATTCCATATAACTATGATATGTCCCAAGTTTACCTTTTATATGTTATGTGTACTTTATGTGGGTTTTATAGTAATATTTTGGTTAGAAAAGGGTAAGAAATGGGATTTTATTTAGTGAGTATTATTTACTACTTCATAAAAGTGAAAATTATTACTTTATGATAAAGTATTCATGGTTTACATATTGTTTGGAAAACTAATACTTTTATTTATTTATGTATCTTTTATTGAGTTTTTCATGCTCATAAATTATTTTTGAAATGTTTATAATGGGAATTAAAGTGGAATTAAGTCAAGGTTGGAATAAAAGAAAAGTCATGCCATTTAAAACATGGAACTAAACATGTTTAATATTTTTCTAAGACTTTTCATTTAATTAAAAATGGATACTAAGTGGAAGTGTCTACATATAATATTCAATTTGTTATGTTTAAGTTATGACATAATTCTCTAAAGCTATAAACCTAAAAAGATCCTCAATGTGAATTATTATCTTAATTCTAGATTATGTAATGTTTATTTCTAGGTTGTTATAGTTGGTATCAGAGGTCATCTTTGATAACACTAGAAGTTAGAATTTTATTAATAAAATATCAATAATTTTTATATTATGATAAAATATAAATGATGTAGTATTTTATGATTACCATGTTCCGTCATCTAATATATGTCTATTCAGAATGGTTTTTCAAAGATGAAATGGGGAAGCAGTGCGAGGAAGGCTTACAAAGGAGAATAAACTTCAAAATCAGCATCCTGAGATGGTTTAAATCCAAACCGAGTAGTTTTTTGTAGTGATGGTGTAGTTGAATTAGGATATAAATGGTGGTGGTATATATGCACAAGATCAACCAGATAAACCCAATAGAAACATCAGTGGAGAATTTTAGGAGGGAATATCCCCCATCATTCAGAGGATCATCTGAACCAGTTCAAGATAAAGGGTGGATCAATGACCAGTAAAATATTTTTGATGTCACTTGTTGTACAGAAAATCAAAAGGTTAGTTTTGATGTTTATTATTCTAAAGGAGAAGCAGATCAGTGGTGGTCGATGGTTAAAAATATCAGGGAGTGTGAGGAGATTAATACTCTTGGTTTAGAGGAATTCAAAGGTATTTTTCTTGAGAAATATTTTCTAAATGAGGTTTGACTTAGGATGGAAACAAATTCATGAAATTGAGGCATTATAATGAGTTGGTGGCTGATTATGAAGAAAAGTTCACTCGAGTAATAAAGTATTGTTCAAATTTAATCTGATATATTGATATTAAGATAAATCGGTTTTACTCTTGACTTAATCCACAATATCAAAGAGCATTAGATTATTGTTAGTTCAAAAGACATGAGAAACTTCTTAGATGTGCCGATAAGGAAGAAATGTATTTCTCTGATGATCAAGTTTTCCTAGAGAGGATGAAAAAGAAGAGGTACAATTGGCATTTAAAGGGAATTAATTCATCAAAGAAATATGGAGGTAAGAAAATTAAATTTTTGTCTTGTGAGAAGTGTAGTAAAAAGAATCATGGAGAATGTTTATCATAGTTTGGGAAGTTATTCTAATGTGGCAAGACTGGTCATATTGCTCATAACTGTAAGGAAGATGATCAAGCAGATAATGAAAATCCAGCATTAAGATGTTTTAGTTGCAATGATTTTGTTCATTATTCCAATGTGTGTCTAATTTTGATTACCCAGGGTGGAAACCAGTCATATCAAAAGAAGAAGGGTGTAGAAAAATAATTTTCTACTACTACTATTGATGTTAAACCATCAAATGAAGTGGTATCAAGTACTATTTTTCATATTATGCCAATGTGTTGTTTGATTCTAGATCTACACATTCTTTAATTTATAACAACTTTTCTAGTAAATTGGGAATTCCATATCTATATATGAATCCTAAACTTATAGTAAAATCACTTGGGGGAAGTTTTGAGACGAAAAGAAATTACTATAATTTTCCTATCCATATTTTTGGATATAATTTACCTACAAGACTTGTTTTTTGGCTCTATTAGAGTTTGATGTTATTTTGGGAATGGGTTGGATTTTTGTTTACCATATTAAGATTGACTGTAGAGCTAAAAAAATTATTTTTAGAAATAATTTCTGCTTTTGTACAAGAATGAACCCTTATCTTTGATTACATATAATAATGCTGAGAAACTAGTGAAATATTGAAAGGAATGTTACATTTCACATATTGCTGAATAAAAAGGATCTATTCATATTAATGATGCACTAGTAATAAATGAATATATTGATGTTTTTCATGAATAGTTTTATAGTATTATACCTAATTGGGAGGTTGAATTTACATTGGAATTTTTTTTAATGATAAGTTAATTTCAAAACCCCCTTATCGAATAGCTGAAATTGATCTTTTAGAGCTAAAGAAAAAATTGCAGGAGTTGTTAGATAGTGGTTTCATTCAACCTAGAACATCACCATGGGGTGCTCCAGTCTTTCTTGTTAAAAATATAGATTGTTCAATGAGACTATTCATTGATTATCGAGCCTTGAATAATATCACTATTAAGAAAAAGTATCATTTTCCTCATATCAATGATTTTTTTATCAGCTATAGGGATCCCAGTATTGTTCGATGATTGACTTGAGGTAGAGGATCCATCAGTTGAATGTAAAGGAAAAAATTTTTTGAATACCACGTTTTTTACTAGATATGGCCATTATGAATTTGTAGTTATAGCTTTGGCGTAACTAATTCACTTTTTGTATTCATGGATCTTATGAATAGAAATTCATTTGTGTTCTTGGATAAGTTTTTGGTTGTGTTAATTGATGATATTTTGGTATATTCTAAAAGTAAATAGGAACACCAATGACATTTAAGGGTTGTTTGAAAAA
Source organism: Viscum album (assembly GCA_963277665.1). NCBI lineage: Eukaryota > Viridiplantae > Streptophyta > Magnoliopsida > Santalales > Viscaceae > Viscum > Viscum album. The sequence goes on along the minus strand of OY728148.1, from coordinate 1,342,385,864 downwards.
CCATAAAGGAAAATAAATTGTATGGGAAATTCAAATACTTTTAGTTTGGGTTGTAGTAGATTTCATTCCTCGGTTATATTGTTTCTAAAAATTTCAGAACTGTCAACCCTTATAAATCAAATGTTGTCGAAGAGTAGTAAGTACCCACCAATATCATAGAGATCCATAGTTTTATTAGTTTGGCATGATATTACTGAAGGTTTGTTGAAAATGATTCACAGTTTTCTAGCCCACTGACTATATTAACACAAAAAGGTGTTAAATTTATCTAGACAAAAGAATGTGATGACTGTTATCAAGAATTTAAAATAATATTGTTTAATGGTACAGTTTATGTACTACCTTACAAAAATAGTGAGTTTGTTATCTACATAGATTTCTTGTTGAAAAGACTTGGTTGTGTCCAAATGTATAATGATCAGGTAATTTCTTTTTTTCTTCACATTAGTTAAAAATCAAGAGTTAAATTACCCTACACATGATTATGAATTAGCTGGAGTGGTTTTTGATTTAAAAATTTGGAGGCATCATCTATATGGTGTAAACTGTGAATCATAAACTGAGCATAAATGTTTGAAGTATATATTCACTCAGAAAGAATTGAACAAGAGATAGAGGATATGGCTATAATTAATCTATTATTTTGATTTCCCAATTCATTACCATGAAAGAAATTAAAATAAAGTGGCTGATGCTTTGAGTTGAAAAATTAATGATACATTAACCATATTATGTCTGGAAAAATATCCTCTGATTAAAAATTTGATGAAATTTGGCATTGAATTTGTTGGTGCAGGAGATCTCTCAGGTTTTTTAGGTGTTAGTGAAGTCATCTCTATCAATGAGAATTAAGAAAGCACAGAAAGAAGAAAGTGATTTGTAGAAAAAGGTATATTTTATAGAAGGGTATGTTACCTGAATTTAACAATGATAAATATAATGATTTGAGGTTTAAAAAGTGATTATTTATGATCTTTGATTCATAGTTAAAAAAGAGTTATTATGAGAAGCTCATAGTTCTCCATTTTCAGTTCATCATGGCAGTAATAAGATATACAAAGATCTTCAAGATTGTTACTGGTGGGATGGAATGAAAAAATATATTGCTGAATTTAATATGAAGTATTTAACATGTCAACATGTTAAAGAATAACAACATTTACCGAAAGAGATTCTTCAGCCTTTTCTAATTCCATAGTGGAAATGGTAAAATGTGTCTGTGGATTTCATAGTGTGATTACTAAATAACTGTCTAGTTAACAATGAAATCTGGGTTATTCTTAGTTGATTTACTAAATATGTTCATTTTATTCCTAATCAAGATACTCTATCTCTAGATCAACATTATTGGTTGTATATTAAAGTGATTGTTAGGTTACATGGAGTTACCATCCCCATTGAATATAATCATGGTCCCAAGTTTACTTCTTTATTTAAGAAATTATTTCATAAGTCATGGGGTACTAAATTAAATTTCAACACAACTTTTCATCCACAATAATATGGGAAATCAGAATGAACAATTAATATATTGTAATATATGATATGTGTTTCTTCAATGGATTTCCTGGGATGTTGGGACCCACATATTTATTTGGTTTAGTTGGCTTATAATCACAGTTTTCATTCCTACATACATAAGGATACATTTGAGGTAGTATATCTAAAGTGGTGTTGAACTTTTACTTTTTGGGATGATATATGTGAAAAAATATTGATGGGACTAGAATTTATAGAAGAGATGGCAGATAAGTTTAGTGAATTCATAAGCACATGAGACCAGCTCAGAGAAGGTAGAAAATTTATGCGGATAACTGAAAGAAGGATCATTCTTTTGAGGTAGGTGATCATGTATTTCTCAATTTTTCTCCATGGAAAAGTGTGATGTGTTTTGATATGATGGGAAAGATGAGTCCAAGGTTTATTAGACCCAATGCGATCCTAGAGAAAGTTTTTTTAGTAGCCTACAGAGTGGATTTACCTCCATCTTTATCTCAAGTACATAATGTATTTTATATTTCAATGTTGAGAAATTATATACCCGATCCATCTCATGTTTTGAGTATAGAATTAGTTTAGTTCGAAGAGAATTTTTCTTATGAGGAACAACCCGTCTAGATTCTTTACCGTAGAGAGAAAGTGTTGCAGAATAAGATGATTAATCAGGATAAGGTTTTTTTGGAAGAAACACATGGTTGAAGAGGCTATATGAAAATCTTAAAATGCTATGAGGGATAAATACCACCACTTATTTGATAAGTGATTTTAATTGCGGGGACTCAATTCCCAAAAGGGGGAAGGATGTAACGACCTAGTTATTTATAGAATAATAATTTTTATTTCTATTAATACTTATGAATAAGATATTAATTTTATGTTAAAGGGGAAAATTTTTCTAACAGTTTACTCAGCATGCAAAAATAGATTTCTCTGAAATCTCACTTTTCACAAAATGTTTAGTTATACCGAAAAAGTATAATAATAATATTATTTTAAATTGTAGTAAATCCCTAGACATTGTATTGAATGGAAAGATTAGAACCAACCTTATTATGATTAAACATGTTTATTAAATGTTTATGCATTATCTAATAAAATTTAGAGGCTTAAATGAGAATGAATCCAATTTTAAACATAAATACTCTAATATTTTTTAAAAGGTAGTTTTACCACCTTTTGATGGAGAACCCCTTTTAAATCAAGTTTTTTCACATTTATATGTTCTATTTAACAAAATAATTATCTTATTTAGAAGAAAGACATCAAAATTTACTTTTGGTAAATTTTTTGGTATTTTTCTGATAAAGTCCATTTTTATTGAATAGTGAAAAATACTACATTTTAAGTGAAAACTGTCTTTTCATCTGATTTATTTATATGGTTATATTTTCATTTTAATTGGTTTTAAAGTGTAATTAAATTATGTTCTTATCATTTAATCCAATTTTTTTCACTGGAAGTAATTTTACTTTTTAATTAGACATAAACACGTGTCAATATTTTGATAGTTATTATTTCTTAAAAACATGCTTTTTGGTTTTGACGAAGAGATTTAATTTTAAATTTATTTATAAGACATATTATTTTTAAATAGGAAAAAATAATTCCATATTTGGAATTATAATTTCAAAATTTTATATATAGGTAACTTTTATTTTTAGATAGTATGAATAGTAACTTTAGAAAATATTTTATTTACAATGTTTAAAGGTGAAATTTTTTAAACAAGGGAAAAAATATTATAATAATATTATTTTACCATAAAACATATCCTAATCCTATTATATGATATATGACTAACCATGGCCATCATTGGGTCGATTGTAGGACCCCATGGGGTCACTTGTGTGTGAAAATGACATTTAATTTATTTTAATTTAAAGTTAAGGAAAATATAACCTAAACATGTATCTTTCAGAAAAAAATTTATATGGGGTTATATAAGCTATATTTCTTACTATAAATATTAATTAATAAGATAACATTATTTCCTATATCATAGTATTTAATTTATAATTTTTATATATTAAATAAATAATTTTATTTCTGACACAATGGTGATGTAGTGATTACCTTATTAATGAATAATTTAAATAAATAAGATTATAAATATTAAAATAAATTTATTTTGAAACTTTTTATATCATACACAAATTTTATGGATTATTATTACTTTTTATAATTTTATTATTGAATTTTTTCTAAATAATCAAGTTGTTATAGATTTTTTAAAAAGGAATGATATGAATAGCATAAATATTGACATAAATGAGTTTTTAAATAAATTAATATTTTACTAAATGATATAATACTCATAAAAATTGTATATTTGGATAACTAGCTTATATAATGTTTAACATGTCATTAATGCACCATTTGAGGTTTTATTGGCATATTATTGTAAATATATTAACTATATAGTATGAATAAACAAGAAGACATTGTTAATTTTAAATTACTTAACTAAGGGTTAAAGATAAAATATAAGGTTATATTTGTGGATTAAACTGGTCTAAAACCTCTTTTATTAGATAATTTCGACCCATCCTCATATGATATTTGAAATATATCACATTGGTGTTATTAGAATTCGAAAATAAATTAATAATAAAATAATTCTTACAAACTTTCCTAAAGTGCCCCCCTCTTATAAAAGGACACCACCTTTAATCCATTACTCACACCTCTCAAGCCACTTGTCTCATCAAACCTCTACCCAAATAATCTCCCAAAATCCATATCATACTCTTGGAAGCCTTAAATTGGGAATAAGGAAATTAAATAAGGTCTTTTAGATTTAATTAAAAGGAGTTACCCGATTTGAGGTAATGTCTTCTCTCAAGATTATTTCTATTATTTTCATTCTCCAACACCCTAAACTCTCTTTATTAAATTCTTTTATTAAAAAACAGTATATTCAATATATTAGGTTGTTTTTCTGATAAATATTTGAACTATACTTACACAAACATCTGTCTAATGGGTATAGAACATATTGTTTTTGTGGACGACGAACTATTAACTCACAAAACGATGATTGTTCAATCTTCTCCTACCGGCTCTTATGGTATATAGTATGATGGAAATGAAACTATAAAAGATATATATGATATTAATTTTATCTATATTCTTCCATAATCACCATTTAATACATACCTTTATTCTTTTTATGTTTTATAAATATGATAATTTCATTTGAGGGGTGCGGACTACCGGCCCCTCAAAGAGATATGACTCGTTCATGCAATACATGGAACATATAAAGGATGGAATTAGTCAACTAATGTAACATATATAACAATTATATTGTAATTTAATTATATTATACCAATTTATCATTTAGTTTTCATTCTTTTAAAAAAGTAAATAGAAATTAAAGTGGTGTTAATGCGTACGTACGACTTACCCTCTCCATGAATTGTGCATTTCATTTTTTATATCAAAATTTTTTGTACTATTATAAATACATATATAATTGATATATATGATATATATGAAATCTAAATCATTAATATAATTATGGATATAATGGAATTTTTACCATATGGACAATTTGAAATTACAACAAGTTCATTTTTTACTCAAGTTCTGAACGTCGACAAAATGTATGATAAGAACTCAAATAATTAAATAATTGGTATACCAAGGTAATAAGTGATTTAAAAGGAGTAATAAACATGGAAAAGGTTCTTAATAAATTATAAATTAAATAAAGTTTATTTTTCCACAAGAACAAGGAACATACGTGACAAGTCAGACACAAGGTAAGGGATCTTATTAAACCAATTTCAATTCTTTGGTATAATCTTCTACTTCTTGATTATGTCGTGCTATTATTATATAGGAAATAAATTTTGATATCCAAAATTGTATTATACTTTATTTATGTGTAAATAAAGTGAATATAAATAATCTATCTACTTTATTTGTATAATTATATTTTTAAGATACTTTATCTCAATCTCATTTCATTGAGGCATATTTTGATATTATATACCTCCTCCTTTTATACAGTGTATAATAAAACCCTTTGACTTTTAATTTCATTCAAATGGAATATTTTTTCTACAAAGTGTATTACTAAACTACAAAAGTAATTTTTTTAACGGATGTGGCAAAAACGACATTTCCAGCACCGCGAGAAACATTTGATATTTGGCTTCCTTAACAATCCATAATATTTTAAAACAAAAAATAAATTCAACATAATATTTTTACATATTCTGGTATTTGAAAATGATTTTTGAAATGGATTGAGTATTTAAATATCTTGAAATTATCAATCGTGATTTCAAATGAAATTTTATCAGTAAAATATTTATATTTTAAATATTTTATGTGTTATGATTATATAATGGTACATGGACATTTGAGAGGTCGTTACGTGATAAACCAAATGATGGGTGGTTCCGGGATAAACCAAGGACGGGTGGTTAGGTTATAAGATCTAATGCATTGGGTATGGAAGTTGGATGTAATAATATTATATTTTTAAAAATGATTTGTGGAAGTCAACCGTATATTTATTCAATTTAAGTATGATTGTGTCCCATGTTTACATTTCATATGTTATGTGTGCTTTATATAGGTTTTATGGTATTCAATTGGTTACAATATGGAAATCAATGAGCATTTAGTAAGTGACGATTATTTACTACTTTATAAAGGTTAAAAGTATTACTTTATGAGAAAGTATTCATAGTTTACAAGTTGTTTTAAAAGCTACCTGTTTTTCTTCATTATGTATTACTTCCTGAACTTTTTATGCTCATCCCATGTTTTGAAATGTTTTTTACAATTCATTAAGTGGAATAGGGTCAAGGATGGGATAAATGAAAATTCATGTCATTTATAACATATAACTAAAAAAAATCATTATTTTTAAGAGTTTTAATTTTATTAAAAAATTGATACAGAGTAGAAGTGTCTAAATGTAATATTCAATTTGTTATGTATAAGTTATGACCTAATTCTCTAAAGCTCTAAACATAAAAATATCCTCAATTTTAATTATTAACTAAATTTAAGATTATTTAATGTTTAAGTCCATGTATTTATAATCTTAAATTAATTTCATCTTAGAGACTTTTCTTGACACATTATACTATTTATTTATGGTTTAATTTTTTAATTAATTATCTGTAGAATTTAATTTTTTTTGTAAAAAATGTTGTTTTTATGGACAGAAAATTATTTCCCCTATTTTATATTTCAAACATCCTAGTTGGGACCTAATAATTGGAACGATATCCATGTACTTGTAAAAATATTTCATGTCTAATCTACTATTTTATCTATTATCCATAAAATTGATTTTATTACGTTTTATCTATTGGATATATTATTTTTTGAACAATCTTATATCTTAGACATACCAATAAATGGGAATCATCAAATTTAATAAATGATAAGTTAGAAGTTATTTTATCATTAAAATATTATAATTCTCCCTTAATTTAAATGGAAGAAACTATGGTTATTGGAAGGAAATAATGAACTTATTTATAAATAAAATAGGTTTGGAATGATTTATCATCATGGATAGACCTTATTTAATACATGCAGTTGAGCTTGAAAATTTATTGTTAATAGTTCAATAAAAAATTTTGATTTAAAAATTTATGAATTATACTGATTTATGGGAATAAATTTTTATAGTTAAATGTTATATTATAAAACATATTTTTGTAATTAGAGGACTTTAAAATTAAATTTTCAAGAAATTTAAAAACTAAAAATAACATAAAAATACATTCAAATGACTAAAATTTAGAAAAAAAATTAATCTTTTCAATTGAAAACATTTGTGACATTTAAAATTGTTATACAACGATTAAAAATTAATAATATTTTATTATTGAAACCACGAAAACATATATTCTCATTAACAGAATATGTTGATAATTTTAAAAGAAATATAAGTTCATAATTTTTAATATTAATGAACTTAGGTACTTATATGAATACATGTTTGATAAGATGAATGGATATTTTATATAATATAATTATTAATTTATGAATAATGAAAATTAATATCATGAAAAAATAATTGTGGTTCTTTTAATTCTAAACATGTTTTTTGGATTATTCTATTGAAATTATAGGATTATCATGTTCTAAGAAAGGTGATGATAAGAATAATGTAAAAAATCATACAGGAACATATAAATAAGATACATGGTGTCAATAATTATCCATGGATTAAATATAAGTATAAAAATAATTTTCTATGGAATGGTAATTAAGGTAATATATAACATCATGAACCAGTACTCTCAGATCTGGTGCTAAAAACACTATCATTATATTTAGGGAATTGATACCAATAGGTTCCCCAATTTTATATATCTAAAACAGACAACATTAAATAGAAAAATTGGATCACATAAATACATAAAATCAATTTAAGATTAAAGTTTTTAGAACTAGGAAAATCGGTTATATAATAATACACATGCCTTTATGTGAGTAGTTTCCAACTATTCACTACTTTTTCTTATTTCACATTATTTGTTAAACATGTCCCCTAAAATTATTCACACATGAATTATTTTAAGATAAAGTTCATTAAATATCAATCTTTACAACACAAGAAAATAGTAAAAAAAACAAGTATGAGATCAAATGATAAATATGGGTAAACATATGCATTAAAATTGTTATTTTATTAATTGGAAAAGGTAAGAATAAGGGTACATGAACTTAAAAAAAGATAATTTAAAATAATTTAATCCAAGATCATAATTCATTGGACATTGAATAATGATTTGGAATTAGATAACAATCATATATGTTAACAATTATGTGCCATGTAAAAAAATCATCAATCAAAGGATCTATTATAACTCATAACCAGTATTAAATATTGTGTAGGAATATTGTTACATAAAACATTAGTCATAGGATAACCTAAATTGATAATTTCTATATCTCTTTGGAGTAACATATAATCATTGAACTCCATAATCTCTTAAGAGTAAGTTATAATTGGAGAAATCCACTATATTCTAGTATTGACATTACTCTATCATTTTTTAGAAGTAACTTCCATCTATTTAACTCTATCTCATTACACAATGAATTGTAGGGATATAATAGATCTACTTATAACATACAAAAAATTCCTTATGGATTTTGGTTCAATTAAAAATATACATTTCATTATCAATTTTAATGTACCATATCATGAAATAAAACATTTTGATTCTTTTATATTATCAATACATTCATATCTTGATTTACACAAGAAAAAGAAACATGATTCCCAAAAAAACATAAAAAAACTATCATACAAAAATTATAAAAATGAAAATAAATAAAACCATAAGATAATATCCTCAGTGAAACATAATAACAATTAAAATATGTCAACATAGATATAAATACCATTAAAATAACCTTTAAAAATCATGGATAATAAAGGAAATTAACATATTTTCGACACTATAAAAAACAAACAATTTAAAAAATATATTGATTAAAGCATTTTGTTTTAAAAAACATTGGAAAATATAATTTAAAATTCAAATAAACAAACATTTATAATGATTTTAAAAATCAATCATTACTTATATGTTAAAATGAAACATTTTTCACTATTTTTTAAAAAGAAAAAAATAAAATGTTTTGAAAATTTTAGAAAATTTTATTTTAAAACATTATAATCAATTTTAATGACTGTTAAATTTAAAAAAAATTTAAAAAGTTATTTATATGTAATAAAATTAATAGTTTTTAAATATTGTATAAATGGAAGAAAAATTATTCTCACCAAATAGAAAATATGGTGAATTATACATTATTAAAATTTTCTTGATAATTTTAAGTTCCAAAGAGACAAAAATGAAAGAGAGTAATTTAAAACTATAAAAAAAGAAAGATCATAATGGGGATATGATTTAAGAAATCAGTATCATATAATTTCCCTTAAAATAATCTTGAACATACATAATCATGAAAATAAATAATATGGTAACATATATCCTATACAACTTTAGTAAATTTCGAATCAAAATAAATTGTAATTAAGAATATTGAATGGATATATAAATATCATTAATTACCTGAATTAATAAGAAACAAATTAATTCATGGGTATTAAATACACTATAAAATAAAATAATTGTGCATGATATGAAACACGTGTCAAGAAAATGAGATTGAAAATAATAAAAAAAAGTGAATGGATTATAATTTTTTGTGATAATTAATCCATGAAGTGATTATTTAAACATATATATATCCAAATAAATTATGTTTAAATAAATCATAAAAAAGATATAAATTTACACAATATCATTTTATAACAAATTCAATGAATATCTGTTATAACCCAGAGAAAGGAAACTTAGTTATCAAACCCCTTTCCATGAGTCCAGACTTGTTATTTACATCCCTTACATTCCTATAAAATAATTTAATATTAATTACCTATTTGTTTAATAAACTTTTATAGAATTATTCCATTTTCTATAAAAACATTATTTCATTTATTACAATTAAATATTTAATTACCCAACCATTTAATTATTTATTTGGTGTTTTGATGATGTTCGGGTCATAATTACAAAAATGAATTTGGTAGGATGACTGTGGTTAAAAGGGTCAAATTTTAATAATATGTATAATAATATTAATGCTATAATTACCATTTTTATATATCAATTTTTTTTATAATCATCATTCAATAAAAGATGTGAAAAATGAATCACATCACTCCATGAAGATGGTATTCCACACATAAGAGCAAGTAATATTATCATTTTTAACGGCAACAACGGTAAGTAGTTATGTAGTATCTTATATTTAAAAATCATAATTATATAATTAATATCATATTTTCTTTATTAAATCTATTATAATATCCATCCCTATGATATGGTGATGAAAAATTAAATACATCACTTCGTGGATTTGGTACAACAAATCTATGCATGAATGATGATTTCATTCCACATCAGATTAATAAAAGTGACGAATAAGGTATTGAAATTAACAAAATAACATCTCAAAATATTTTAAATAATAAATGTATTAAAATAAAATTCTTTATAGAGAGTTTAATGAGGTTAAAGAATTAGTAAAATGAAAAATATTGGTTAAAATGATTTTATCCTCTTCGATACTCCCATTTTTTATTTTTTTACGGACCATAGGGACAATAATATGAAGAGAAAATAACCTATATAAATTTTATAAGGATTTTAGAAGAGGTTTTTAGGATTTTTAGAGATATATTTCTCAATGTGGTGTGATGAATATTGGATCGGGATTTTCCTTTAATCAAAATAAAAAGACACACTTGGAATTAAATAAAATATTTTAATATAATAAATTATTTTTTATTTGAGAGTGGAACTAACTAGGTTTTTTTTAATCTAAGATAGTTTATGTTTTAAATAATTTAAAAAAAATTATATTAGTTTATGTGGTATTTTAAAAAATTTCTTTGAATTTAACTCCTTAATTAAACCATTTAACCATAAATATGGGAAAAAAATTTCAATACTAATGGTTTATAAATTTACTTCTAAATTAAAAAATGGATCATAAATAGTAAATTAAATAAATTTTAAACTATATTACTATCCTATATACTATTTCAATTTTTGAATGATTTTTAAATCCCTTAATTATATATTATTTAACATAAAACAAAATTAAACTCATTTTAATAACTATTCATATATATATTGACATTAAAGACATCAATAGAGGTATATATTTATATTATAAACCCTTTAAATATCAACTAAAAATATTTATTAACCATGAAATTCATATAACACAAAAAATAAATCAAAAAATATAAAATTTGACATGTTTAAAACCATTAACATGTATTTTTCTTCTATCATTACAAAAACCTTGTCAACATTGTTTAAGTATTTAATGTAATTATAAAATCACTAAAAATCGAAATTAATTTACCATAACAAAAACAATTTATATATTTTTTATATAAAAGTTTATATTTTATCAAACTGTCTTATTATCCTTATGTGAAATATAATAGAAATAAAAAGTGATATAATGACATTTTGTAATTTTCCATTACTTAAAATAATATAAATGTGTTTATCGAAGAAACATAAGTTTAGAAATAAATTATTATAATGCTTAATGGTTTTAAATATGAAAATAAAAAAAACATATTGTTTTTTTTAAATCTTATCAACATATTTTCATATTTAATTACACGATATACATGTACTTAGGTGATAAGTATTTATCACATTTACAATTAATTATGAAAAAATGTTGCCCATTTTGGAAAAATTTAACACATAACTTCAAATTATTGAATCCAATTTTTCATATTCAATTTCAAGTGGTAAAATTAATAAATTTCAATATGTTTTAGTAAAACACTGTGAAAATAGTTTTTTAGAAAATGAGTTTTATTCATCTAAATGATCTTATACCGAAAGAAAATATAAATATAATTATTATGAAATAAGATATAATATTTAATAAAAAATAATAATTATGTTAATTTAATGTAAAAATAAAATAATAATGGTACCATTCAATGTAATGAAATAATTGTAAGTAATTGGAAATTTTCACTATTCATTGAAAAACCTATAATTTCAGAAAAACACAGAAATTCCAATCTTAAATAAATTTTATTAGGTGATTTTAAAATGATATATTTTTTATCAAATACAAATTATAAAATTGTTCAAATTTTTTTACATTATTTAATCACATAATAAAATAAAAAATCATACTAAATGAAATATATTTTTGAAGCATATAATGACATTATTGATAACTGAGTTTTAATATCATAATAATTAATCAATAAGTTTTTATATATAATGACTATTTTACATTTATTTATTTCATATTTTATTTACTATTATTCATTGACCAATTTAACAACACGTTTATAAGGCTCTTATATAAATATTAATATTTTATAATCATTAATGCTCATTAGTTTGTGTATTATACGTTAAAATCTTATAGTGTTATATAATCTTTTTTTGGAAAATCTATATTATGAATATAAATATTGGGCACACATCATGTATGAATTTTAGAATAAAAAAAATGATGGACAAGAAATGAAGGGAGGAAAAAATAAAATCATGAAGGATTTCGATATTGGTTGGAGTTATACCAAAAATTCATATTAAAGTGGGGAATATAAAAAGTGGAAAGGAATAAAATTATATTTTTATTATTTTTAAATATTTTAATTTTTAATTTTACCCTTCTCAATCATATTCCTCGAGATATCTAAGTGAAATTTTAGAGAAATCTAAAAACAATTATTGGGTATGATGGATGAAGAAAAGAATTAAAATTGCAATACCCATTACTCTTCTAATACATATTGTTGAAAACAAATTATTGAAAATTAAATCATATATATTAAAAATATCATGGTAATATTGAAAGTGATTATGAATATTATAAAACTTTTAGTATGTATTAATAGAATAATTTAAAAAATAATTTAAAAAATGAAACATTGAATTATATAATTTCTATATTTGATAAAGAGAAATATAAATTCTTGGTTTTGAAGGATAATTTATCCAATATCAAAAAAGAGAATAATAGTTTGGGAATTTATTTTTAATTAAAAAATAAATACAATGTTATAATTTGGGAGTTGTGTAAAATGAAAATGGGAATGTTAATTATGATGTTAATAATTTTATGAACATGCTATCATTGTTTACTATTGGATCTGAAACTTTGTATGACCTTATAATATTATTGAGAATTTCTATATCATAGAAAAATAGGAACTATCTTAGTTAGGATAAAATAATACCACATATATTCAGTAAGATATTTTCTAAAGGTATAAAAATGATATTTAATTTATTACATGTTTAAGATGTAGTTTATTTGGTCCATATGCATATGATACTCTTTTGATATTTATTAATAAAATTAAAATAGAAATCAACTATTTTATACTTATTCTTTAGAATTTAAACATACTAATTAATCTACAGTATCGGTTCCTAAGAAATCATTTTTGAATCTGATCAAACTAAATTAGGTATAGATTTTAAGGTAAATGTATTTATTATGGCCATATTGAATACACTTTATCATTTTCTTCTTTCTTATATGTCATGAGTTAAATGTTATGTTTATATTATTTTGGAAAATTTTAATATTTTAATATATTTTATATTTAATTTAAAGAAATATACTTTAATACTATTTATATTAATTGATTTCATACTTTTAATAATTTATTGAATACATTATAAAATTATTTGAAAATTATTAACAAATTTTTTCTCCTAGTTTTTTTTATTATTTTATAGGAGGGGTTTTTCAAATCATTCACAGTACTAAATATTTACGATATGGATTATTTGATTAAGGGGAGATTTTATTATTTTTATTTTTATTCATTTAATAGTTCGATAACAGTTTTTTTCCTATCTTTAGACTGATTTAGGATAATTTTTCTATTTATATTTCATGTTATTCATCGAAACATTAATCTACAAGTTTATTTCAAATTGAGCATGGTTTATATTTTATTTTACTGCACATATCTATTTTTGCATGTTTTTATATTTTTATTATCATTATTTACTATGATTTATTATTTAAGATATGGGAGATACATTTTAATTTTTATTTTATATTCACAATGAAGAGATAATTTTGGTGCTATATTCCATAGACTTTTATATTCTATTATTCTTTTTAAAATTCATATAAAATGGGGATAATTTTTGAAGTTGTTTGAGTGGTTTTTATAAATATCTAAAATTGTGAGAATATAGAGTAGATTTTTAAAAATCTATTTTTTATACCTTGATAATTTCTTTGTTACCTTAGATAATCTATTCATTTTTTTATAATTAGTTGAAATATTTTAAATGGCATGTTTATGTTATTTTATAAGATATTATTTCTTATGTATAAATTTATAGACTTTGTTTTTTATTTTATTTTCATCATAAAGTGTGATACAGACAATTGAATTACAATATCCATATTTAACTAAAAAACTAAGAATATTATTTATTTTTTATTCAAATACAAAGATGATATAAATTATTGTTTTAATGTTTTCAATTTTTATAATGTCACTAAAATATTTATTCTATAAATTATATTATTTTCATATTGTATTTCTAATATTTTTTAGTGATATACTTGTCTATATTTTTTTTATTTTGGAAAAAGTGTATTCATTATAAAGATATTTGATTTTTATAAATACAAGAATACTAGACTAGAAGATTAATATTACCATTAGAGTTTAATTTTTTTATCTAATTTATTAATATCTAGATGATTCAGTTTATTGGATAGTTACCCATATAGAATTTAAATTATGGATTTTCTAATCACAAACACATAATTTGAGAGATCCTAGAGGAATACATAGATAAGAATTAAAAAAAATAACATAACATTCACTATAGCTAGGGATCTCACCAAAAACTTTTCATAACTATGAAAATATTATTATGAACATGAATTTCATGACTTGTGACTTTCAGTTTAATTAAACACATTAGAAAAATCCTTTTTATAGTTACATAAGTGGTTTGATATGAATACTAGAACACTGCTACATTTCTAACTATAATTGGTGGAAGATATATTTCTTATAGGTACTCTTGTTGAATGTAATATTTTATATACATGAGATTAAATAAAATCCCAGAAACTACATAATAAAGAAGATGGATATTCCATGAAAAGAGGACTTATGATTAATAGAGACATATTTATGATTCATGTTGTACATGTTTTTTCAATATTAATGTTTCTAAAGATTCTACACGCATCAAGGAAGTAAAATTTTATATATAAATGTATTATTTGATGTTATTTTAGGATCAAGGAAATGTTTTCAATGAACCAAAAATATTTCCATTTAGTGTTATTAGGAGTTACAAAAATGACATTTCTATAGGTTTTCAGGAAAGGCCATAAATTAAGAAACATTTTTTATTATAAAAAATTAGAGTATTTTGAATTTTCAAATACCATTTGTTTAAGTGAATAATATTAGGAATGAATTTCTGAACATAAAGTTGATTATATTAGATATATTGAAGAGGCTATAAATAATGACTTAAATGAAATATCATTTCAATATTTTGAAGAATTAAATGATGTATATTTTTTAGATTATTATATAAATTATGGAAGAATATAATTTAATAAATGTGGTTGGGATATTTATAATTATTTTTCATCTTCATTTGGTTACACTTAATGTGCACATACATGATGGATTGGGATTGAAATTTGGTGGTTACACTAATAAAAATATCATTGACTGGGAGAAGGAATTCATGTTCTATGTAGTATGGTTTTATTTCATATAAGCTAATATATGTTCTGATCAACCCATTTTACATCCTAACTTGTACAATATAGGCTTACAACATGGGGTAATGAACCTCCCTATTGATGTTCTTTATGAATATATTTTAATCGTTGGCATTAACCATAGATTTACAAGAGGGGTTCACCATTTCATGTTTCATTATATATATATGTGTGTGTGTGTGTGTGTGTGTGTGTGTGTGTGTGTGGTGGAAAAAATGATGTAAAATATGTTGATGATATATATAATACTTGATCCCACTCAAATTATTAATGTAATTTTTGAATATATATAAAGGTTTCTTCTAGAATGAAATGTATTGCTATTATTTATTGCAAGTCATGATAAAACTATACAATTACACACTTGAGTCTTCCTTGGTGCTACGGTTAACCTATTTCATCTCATTAATATTATTGTAAATTCCTTCTTTAATGGTATAAGGTTCTTCAAAAAATTCCTCTAGGATGACCCATGTCATCAAAAGTTGTGAAAATCATGGGAAATCTGAAAATTCTATTCAAGAATGTGTTTCAAGGGGAAATTAATAATTTCTCCAATAAAATGATCTTTTAAAAATTTATTAGCCACTCCATTGGTTCTAGAATAAGATGTTTACCATTGTATAATAGTTTGGTATAAATATAAGAAGTTTAAATTTTCACTTAATATTTAATATTATATTATTTAAATATTAATTTGTTCACACATGTTAATTTATTGGTATATTTTAAATGGAAAATATATTTGAGATTATTATTCCACCAATGAGTTTAAAAAATGTATATTTTCCTTGGTAAGGCACAACCTTTTTTCGGGTACTCGCTCCAGGCCTATACCCCTTTTCATTTCATTTTGTATATCATTTTCCATATTTATTATTTTATTATTCCATGTTTCCTCCCTTGGATTACTATATAGTCACATGGGGAAACCCCCATTTGGGTTTTATAGATGATAGAGGTACGGAGAGAGAATATATGGAGAGTGAGAAGAGGCACTACCGTAGAGCTCGGGTCGTGCTAGATCATCATTTGGAAGCAGTGGATCGCAGATTGGAACACAACATTGGTGATTTAAACTTGGTGGTTGTTCTATTTATTGTTTTTTCATAAGTCCTCATGTCATAGTTATATTTATTTTGTATCCCCATTTTCAGTTTTTGTGAACCTCTAGTGGGTTGATTTGTGTCATTTTCTGGGAAATTAGGCATTTGAGCATTTCTAACGGAATCCCATCCATGGAAAGTTTTGTACATGATGTGTGGTTACGAGAAAATTCACCATGTGTTTGTCATATTTTGGGATGATGTTTTTTTTTGGACTACACATCAGGTACCAGGGGTACATACCATTTAGTGGGATTAAAGTTTGTATTAGTATGCTTAGATAGACACCTCGTGTGAGCATACATGGACATATAGAAGTGCACGACCAGTGGAATTTTGGGTTTAATAACATGTTTGTGTTCATTCCCAAGAGGTGAAGAAGGGTATGTACATGGGTGGAGACCCAATGTGGTTGAACACACCATGTATAGGTAGTACACACCATGTAAATGGGAATTTTACATATATAGTTGAGGTGGGGTATATGGGAAGGTACCCACATTGGAGTTTATGTCATGAAAAGGCCCAACACAGTGTACGAATTGAAAAATTACATGTAGAGTAGGTAGTGTAATATGACTTGAAATGACATGTGGGATATAATCTGTGTACCTAGGGTAAACATCAAGTAATTTTTCCTTCTTGGGACTATTTTTCATATTTTTATCCCTAATTACACAATTAGACTTTCTAGTAGCCCATTCTTAGTGTTTTTACATGTATATAATCATAGGGGAATCATCTTAGTAGTTAGAGGCCTTTTTCATGGTTTTTTGAACTATGACAGTTTATCAAGAGGATTTCCATCAGGTTTAGTTTCAGAATTCTCCAGTGGATAGAGAGTGAGATGCGAAGCCTGTGTAAGGGTTCTAAACATATTAGTGGGACTACCATTTGAATAAAATCTAGTGTTTTTAATGGTTCTTTTTTACATATTCAAAAATGTGGGATCATGTGGTATCTATGAGGGGATCTCGGTTTGTTCATTCATGTAGGGACTAGTTTCAGAAGGTTAAATATGTTGAGTATTAGCCTCTAGGTTTGAAAATCATAGATGTTGGAGTGTTTGGGTAGGGTTAATTACATTGGATGATAGTTACAAAAACATTCTATTATGGTGTTGAGATGATTGTTCTAGGATATTTATGAAAACATTTTTGTTGGTTTATGATTAAGTGATCGGTAGTTTTTATAGTTACCTATTAAGAATTTTGGAGTGGAATTCTGTTATTTGGGTTCCCTTATGAGAGAGTTTGTAACTATGGACGGGTTGTTTTCTGGGAGGCCAGATGTGGTTTTTATTATGTGGATTTTCCTCAAGGTTTTTTTAGGATGAATATCCCTTGAGTAGGATCCTTTATTATGGTGGTTGTAATGACCATTTAGAACTCCCTTTTTAACAACTTGTGATTTTCTATTTCCATTTGAGTGTGTTATTTATCAATGACTAGTTAGAGGACACTGATAAATTTTTGGTATATCTATGGACAAGGAATATCGCATTATATTTTATGAGTTAGAGGAACCAATTTTATGGTGTCCTACTCTTTCAATGGCTTTTGGGTCTGTTGGGGATCTGTGAATGGGATTGGCCTGACTGCTTGGGTGAAGTAGTAGAGTACTATTGATGAAATGACATTTTTTTGTGACCACAGAGACTATGACAGAACCAAAATTTTCTTGACGGCAAGTAAAGTCATGTAGGGACTATGTTGGTTGTTTTTTGTATGGTGAGATCAAAGGTGTCTAAATAGGCCCAATTATTTATTGGATGATAGTGTATCAACACTATTAGTTTAGCTATTTTTGTTGTGGGTTCAATGTTGGATCACTGCACATTTGGTTGGTCATTGGCAGTGCCTCTTGAGGTAGTTTATTCTCAGGACTATTTTATTAGGAGGATACCCTTATGATATCATATATTAGGAATTAGTCCCAATTTTTTATTTGGTTCTCTCATCCATTTGAGACTGGATGCAGTCAAATCAGATTAGGGGGTAATAAACGATCTGTATGATGGAAATATTCAATGATTGAGGGTTCTCCTTCATAAGGGGTGGGTTTTATTATAATAGGTTCTAGTGTTCTTTACACTATGTGTATGGATTCCATATGATAGTGAATATACCGGGTCCTCGTTAATGGAGCCCATAAGTATGTATATCTGTTAGGTTCATGTGGTTTGATCCTAATTTGTTCTGTTGGAATTATGATACATGATATATCATTTACATGTGGAGGAGATTTTATGTCACTATTTGTTATCATTCCAGTATTGTCTTAATTCACTATAGATGCAAATTTTCATGTGGATACCTATAGTTACACCCTAGGATCTAGTATTCATGCATGATGCATTTATATTTATTAGATAAGCATTGTAGATATGATTAAAATGATGGTTTCTGTGTGGAGAGTTCAGTTGTGTGTTATAATCCTCTAGGATGAGCTAGTGTGGGGGTAGATTTACCATGTTTTATAGGGTTGAACCCACTAGTTATATGGTTTTTTATGTTTTCCCCCACTTTTATTCAGTTTTTTTCTAGAAAATTTAAGATCTCATCTAGGATGGGTATATCACGTGTGTGTGAAATTTTTTCCATAATAGAATTATATGTTCACCATTGGGGGTGGTCTAGTAAAATTTATTCCTCACCCACTATATGTGAACATCAATGTGACTACAGAATAGATTTGTTCTTTCATATTGGTCCATAGGTTTTTCTATAGATAGGGATGAGGCCCAATGTTTCTTGATTTATTAGATATGATAAAGTGGAGTTTCAGAATTAGGTTTGAGTAACTTGAAAATATGATAGATAAAGTACATGGTTTGGATCAGTGTTTGAAGTAGAGGCTATTGTATTTATTATAGTTGTTTATTTTTGTATATGCATTCAGCCTAATGGGAGATTGAATATCGTATGCTTTTCATGCTTGACATTCTATATAACAATATGATTCATTCCTTTTATTATATCATAATTGTTTTACATATTTGTTATAAATACTATGATATTTACCTGTGTTGATGTTTTGGTTTTCTATATTGTTATTACACTAAGAACAAAGGTTATAGTCCCCTTCACTTCACCCTTTAGAACCTCACCATAGTTCGACAGCCTCTAGAATTCAGGGAGCTGTACTTGAGGTCTTATGGAAAGCTATACCGGGTGGCAGGTCAGATCAACCAATGATGGTTCATTACAAAATGGTATTAGAGATTTTCAGATTTATGATTTGGGGAGTTAGTGGATAGGTGGTCTAGGAATCTATCATAACATGTCATGGTTATCATACTGGTGTGTTTTGATCAACATTTTTTATAGGAATTATAGGTTTTTAAGGCATGGTATTTCTATTATTAGTATTTATTTTTATGGTTTAATTATTTCACTTAGTGTGGCACACATGGGTTTGTGTGTTTAGGGGATATTTCTATTTTTTTACTCTTGGCTAGTGGGAAAGAGGTTAGTGTTCATGAATCATTCAAGGAATATTGGATTCACATGAAATCAACCAATTTTTGGGGTCTTACTATATATTTTAATTAGGTGATAGGTCATGTAGATCATGTTTTGAGATTTATGCTAGGGGTCGAGAAATAGTCCATTTGATGAGGAATGCATGGAGACCCATGTGAGTCGGAATTGGGATCTGAGTTCCATACTGGTGGATGAAAGAGGGAAAGGATAACTAAGGGATATTTGGATTGGTATCATGTTTCCTTAAGCTTTTGTTTCAGATAATGTCCCAGGTTTTTCTTCCTTGGGAGGGACCTATACCTGAAATGTGTTTTCAGTTAGGTCATGTGGTGGGGCTTGAGTTCCTACTATCACCAATGGCATGGGTGGGGTGTATTTTTTTCATTACACGGTCTGTTTAGGGATTTTATCATTACGATGTGGTCATCCATGAGAATTATTGTTGTGTAATAAGTAGAACCCAAGGAGTTCTCCCCATATGATGGATACCTTCAGAGGGATTCTTTGTTTGGAACACTTTCTCGACTTTTTGTTTTTGTGCCTTGGGTGTTGTAGTGGAAGTGTGGTTTGATTCTTATGGTTTTATACATATTCACATGTGGTGTGTTGTAATGTGGTTGATCGTGGCATGATGGAGATACCTAAATGATTAATAGGGGTGATGAGAGTGCTCTGGTTTCCTAGAATTGACATACATGGAGAAATGGTTAGAGAATTTAGGCATGTTTTCCTTGTTTCAATAGGAATTAGCCCATTTCAGTGTGATTACTATTATGTGGTTAAGAAAAAAAGTAATTAAACTCTTATTGTGGGGAGTTCACCATATTTTATTAGAGGATATGAACATCATTTAAGTGGTTAATTGTGTTCAAAGGTTTCAAGGTTTCATTTAGGTGCTTCAGTGTGACTATTTTGGTCACATATATCCATTACATTCTGTGACAGATGTAGTGTGAGTTGTTTGGTTTTCCATTGGGTAGCAGGGAGATGATAAGGATAATCTTATGGTAAGGAGCATCAAATTAGTCATTATTGAACATATCACATTTTGGTAGAGTGATGTCGATGTTGTAAGGCCAGTTGTTGGATGGTTGATATAGTAGTGGATGTACTAGTTCTTTAGGGAGATCATGGATACTTTCTATCTACTAAGGCTTCTCTGGGAGAGAAGTGTTTTTGGTGGGGAGTTTTTGACAACCTTCTTTGTAATGGGTTTTTAAAATTAAGGGATATTTTATCCATTTTTTCAAAAAATTGTTTTAGAGAAAATATATTATTTCACCTATATTTTGATCTCAAATAATATTTCGGACCTCTCTTTTCATTGTGGAATAGGTTTTTTACCATCATAAAGGAGTTCAGTAGAAATTTTCATCATTATATTTTTAAAGTAATATTTAATCTCTAATTTTTTAAATATAAATTTATTTACAAGTGTTCATTTTGTTTTAACTTTTAAATAGATATTTGTACTGTAATTTAATCATTGTGGTTGAGTTTTGAACGACATTTTTTCCTAAGGGAGACATAACCTTGCATCAGGAGCTTTGTCTAGGGCCATTTTTTTATTCATTTACCCCATTTTTATTCATTATTTTTTCACTTGGGATGCTATATATTCCAGTTGGGATCACCCTTTTGGTTCTTCATAAAAGATAGGGATGGGGAGAGAAGATGGGGCAGGGATAATATAAGGCACCTTCATGGAGCAAGGTTCATAACTAATCATTGTACAGAAGCTATGGATCATGAATTAGACTGATTTTATAGAGGTTTACGCCTGTATGTAATATATTTTTAATTTTTTCTAAAAATCACCACATTGTAGTGGTTTTCATGTTTTAATCCAATTTTTGGGTTGTTTAGGAAACCTGGTGTATCAATTTGTGTTTGGGGGGAGGGATCAAGTAGTTCGGTCCATTTCAGGGGCTTCCCATTCATGGAATGTCATTTACATGACATGTGGTTAAAAAAATTGCATTTGTTCTTCTTGTTTGTGGAAGAAAGTGTTTTTGGACTACACATCATTTATTAAGGGTATATTTCATGAATTGGGATTCTGAGGGGTGGTCGAGTGCTCAGCCAGACACCCCATGTGGGGGTACATAGCTGTGAAGAAGTACACAACCAGAGACCATATGAGGTGTACTCATTGTAATAATACATTAACAAGTGCTTCACATGGATAGGTAAATGAGTGGGGACCCCATATAGGGGAAAACTCTATGTATTGGTAGTACAAGATGTGTACTCAAGGTTTTTACACACTGAGTAGGGATGGGGTACAAGGGCGGGTACCCACATGGAGATACATGCTGAGTATAGGTTGAACATGCTGTGTAATTTGGGAAGGTACATAAAAAGATGTCTATAACACAAGACAAGAGATGAATTACTGGATACACATTGTGTACCCATGGTTCATGCCTTTTATTTTTTCCTAACATGGACTATTTTTTCTATTTTTTTCCATTTTGTAACAATTGGACTTGTGACTAATTCATTCTAATAATTTTTCTACATAGATCACATTGTTGGAATAATATTTAGAATTTGGTGGTTGTTCTGATTTATTTTTGTACTGTGAGGGTTTAAGAGGAGGATTTCCTTGAGTTTTGGTTTTAAAATCCTCTATTGGGTTGGTTGTGAGGTGTGGGGCCTAAGAGAGGGTTGCAGGATCATTAATTGGCCTAGATCATTGATTATGACTAGTAATATTTGATATCATTTTGGTATGATTTTAAAATGGAAGATTTATTGGTATCTCTAAGGAGATATTGGATTAATCCTCTGTGATGGGACCATTTTCTTGATGTTAGAGTAATTAAGGATTAGCTTCCCTGTTTGAGCATTAGATCTGTTGGAGACTTTGGGGTAGGTAGATGTCATAAGATGGTGGTTAAGTCTAGGTGTTGTTGTTTTATTGAGATGATTCTAAGAGACTCTAAAGGACTCCCTTAATAGATGGTTCTTAATCATGTGATAATTGGTTGAGGTAGTCATATGTTGAGAATTCCAGTGTGGCATGTTGTTTTTTGGATTCCCTCGTGGTTGAGATGGGATCTGTGGATGGCTTGTTTTCCTAAAAGGATGGATGATGTTTATCATTCATGTGGTTTTCCTTGAGGGTTTGTTGTTCATAGGATCCCTTGTGTAGGGTCATACTTTCAGGTCATCATGAGGATCATATAAAATTACCATGTTGGTGATCTCATGATTTTGGATACCCCTTTGGGTGTGTTTCTGACCAAGGATCAATTAGAGGCCACCAAGGGTTGTTTAGGGTGTTTCTTGTCTTGGAATATCCCCTAATTTAAGATAAACTAGAGTAACTTATCATATGTTATCCTTCTTTTACTGTGTCTTTTGAACACATTCTGGATCTATGGATGGCAGTTGAATGAGAGATTCAGTGCAGTACGAATGTCTAATTGAGTGTGTCACCTAATTTTAGGACCTTAGGGATTGTGGGAGCACCGAGATTGGTTTCAACCTCAAGTGGGTCATAGAGGGACTGTGTTGGATTTTTTTTGAGATCCAAGGTACTGAGATAGACCCCATGATTTATTATAAATAAGTGGATTGGTGATTCTATTTTAACTATTTGTGTTGTGGGTTTGATGTGGGATAATATCAGATTTGGTTGTTCATTGGTCATGATGATTGATGTAGTTTCTTCTCAATAAATGGAATGAGTATGATACCCTTGTTATATCTTGGATCATTCATCATCCCTGAGAGTTGATCTAGTTATATCTTCCTTTTGGTGTTGGATAGGGGTAAATAGGAATTGGGAGATAATAGACATTTTAAATGAGGGAGCTACTCCTAGATTGAGGGTTCTCCCTGATTATGGGTTGGTTTTTTTTATGGAAGCAGTTTAACATCCAAAATTATATATAGATCCCATATAGAAGTTCATCCATCAGTTCCATGTGGATGAAGACCCTATTGTTTTGTATTTTTTGGTTCAATGTGGTTTGAGCACGAGGTTTTATATAGGACATCCAAGACATAACAGATCTACGGAGTGTGGATGGGATATTTTATCTCCATTTTTGATTGTTCCATCATAGTGATTATGCCCTGTAGATTTACCTTTTCATGTGGATGCCTATGGTTAGGCTATTGGGTATGTAGTTACTCTAATCAACCTTTAGATGTATTGGAGATCCTATATAGATCTAGAATATGTCCAAGTTTCATGTTTAGATTCTTAATTTATTTCCATTTTTATCAATGTGCTACTTTTATTTCAGTGGATTTTACTTTTCAGCTTGGATGGGAATATCACATGTGAATACAATTTTTATGATATTGGATTTATAGATTCACTATAGGGGGTAGCATAATGATATTTATATTTTTTCCAATATTTTTTAACCTTAGTGTGTTTATATACATGATAGTTGCATTCATGGTTGAGAATAAGTTGCGTAGTGGATGGGTCTAAGGCCCAGTGTTTCCTCATTGATAAGATCATATCATTTGTAGTTTTTTGATCAGACTAATTAAATTTAGGAATCATAGAGACAAGGTATGTGGTTTGGCTCTATGTTGGATGTATATCTTGAAGTGTTAATCTCCAATAGTTTATATTTCACATGTGGTAGAACCAGTGGGAGACCAAACATTGTATGTTTTACATTATTTAGATTTGGTATGACTATATGATGAATTACATTTATTATAACAGCATTCTATTTAGATTATTTATTATATGGACTCTGATGTTTATCTATATAGATGTTTTTTTATTTTTACAATTGTTCTATTTTGACCAGAGTTTATTGTTTTCTCACTACAACCTTTTGACTCGCATAATTATTTGGTAGCCTCCAATGTTTAAGGATGATTGGTTAAGGCCTTGTGGAATTCCATATAAGGTGAAATTTCAGGTTGTCTCAGTATTGTTCATTTCATTATCATTATCTAAATAATAAGGATTAGAACAATGAGTCATCTCTTTGGGAAGAGGTGGTAGTAACATGGAACTACATTCTTGTTTGTGGTATGAATCATTGAAATGAAATTTCTATATTTTTTTCATCTCGAGGCCATCATGTTGGATGAAATGACCTCTATATTGGAACAGTTCACCTCAGCAATCCCTATATTAATAAATATAAATATATTGAATTATCACACACACTATAAGATATATATAGTGGAAACTAATATATAAAACAACATATGATATTATTTCACAAAAATATGGGATTTAAAAGAATCTCACTCACTCCTCTATGTAAATCCTTTATACACATTCATTAAAAAATCACAAAACCACATTCAAGAAATGGAGAAAACAAAAAAGTAAAAGTGGACATATACATTTTATGTGGTTTTTACTTGTATTCATACTTCAATAGTGGAACATTACTAAATAATTATTACTCCAAAGTTACATGAATTACCAGTATTCAATTGGTAATTACTAATATGTGAATCCTAGATCTAGGTCAAGTGTGAAGTATAATACATCAGAGAAGGTGGTCCAACCCTAATTTTGTAAAGGTTTTCAGATATTTTATCTTATAGAAGTACCATCAAAATTTTATGGATAACATCACCATGAAATTGGAAACATCTAATTCCTTGTATTTTCCACAACGTAAGCCAATAAATCTAGTGATCCTACATTAGAATCCAATATAAATTCATCATAATTTTTTAACTTAATTAAATCTTCCTAAACACCTAGAGTATTCAGATTCTAGTAGTTAAAACATTAAAGATTATGTACCATTTAATGAACTCTCATTCAAATTGAATTAATAAGATGCTGAAACAATATTCACATTTATTGATAATCTCCCACAAGAATTTTATTTCACAGAACATTATAGAAACCCTATATATCATTTGAAATTATTAATATAAATCATTTTAAAGAATCAATTTAGTGTTCTCCATTATATTATATTCATTAGAGTTTAAATAAGAAACAATTCTTCCCAAGGAATTTGTGGACTAAGATCTTCCTGATTATGTCAGCTAGATTTCGATTCCCTAACATCTTCTACAACAAAAACTATTAATATTTTTAAAAATTAAATATGATGTGTAATTTCATGTCAATTTGATTCATTTATGCATGAAATATGTGATTCTAAGAAAGGTTAATAAAACTATAACTACCAAAAAATAAGAATCCTCCTTCCATAATCCTTTTGATGTCCTTCAACAAGATCACTAATGAAACTAGTTCCTTTACAGATTCCTATAGTACTGGATATTCAACATTACTTTTAGATATATTAACCAAAGGTTACAACTACGATATAAATATGACTATTCGTCCAATTAAATTAAATAAAAAAACTTATCTTTAACTTATGTATATTATAATCCTTAAAAATACAAATACAAAAATCCTAGAAATATATCCACTTCCCCAAAATACAGAACTATATATTCCAAACAATTAAGTTATCAAATAATCCACATAAATTATAAACATTGTTCCCTTTTCAGGTTTAACCAAAAAAACCTACTACTCTAACTATAAAATTAATTTCAACTAAGTGTAAATACAGATTTATATCAAACAATACTATATCTGATTAAAATGGTACTTTCACTATATACTATGCAAAATTTGTTTTGGCTCCAATTCCTTTGATTCACTTATTTATCTAGTAATAGGTTTCTATATAGTTTTTCATCAAGAAATATGAAACATTTAAATGATCTTTTAGTTGTAGTATTTCTGAGATAACACAAATGTTATGGTTTTCCTATCTCTCTATATTTTGATCCCAAATATTTTCTTGAATCATCCTTGATATATCATCTTATTTATTCCATAAAACTTACACTTATTATCATGAATCACTAAAATATCTAGACACACCAAAAAAAATTCCGTCCACATGTTTAATAAGGGTGATGCATGTCCCATCAGTCTATGACCTATAATAACAATAATGATCAGTTTCTATTAGTGTAAACTTTATTCAAACATTAAATTATAAATATTATATATCTACTGTAAAAATTATTTTTTCTAGCTATATTGGATTTAATTAAACCTATAAAATAATCCATAGTTTTGATGAAATTCATAACTCTTCAGCTCATGTATCCTTAAGTGCATCCATAAGACCCAGGTTTGAAACCAATAGGAGGTAGATTTCGGAGTTACAATAGTAGTATTGTAGTACTTACTGTTGTAGGTTTTATTCAGTACTGTATCAACTGGAACTATTCACCTTGGGCCACCGGCTTGGTCGTGGAGTCCTTAAGGCCTTCTAGACAGCCATTCCTTCATGTCAGTAGGGCTTTCGAGCCACCTTTAAGGCCTTCGGCCCACCTCAATGCCTTCAGGCCTCATACAGTTGCCCCATATAGACTCTAAAAAAAGGAGTATCCCTAGAGGAGGATTCAGAGAAGGCACACTCACCAGAGTAGAACCAATGGATTTGAAAGAATGAGAGGGTATGGCTAAGCCATCATGACAAGCATGTGTTTTCATGAGAAGCTTAGCCAAAAATCAATGAAAAGGTTGAGAGTTACTATCATGATTCAGATGTTGGGGAGGGGCAGTTCCTTGTAGTTATAGTCTGGTAGAATTCTCTAAGACCTTCAGGTCATGTAATTTTTCTTAATCATGTGGGCCATGTAATCACTAAACCTATGTTCTTTTTATGGGTTCCACATCATCCCTTTAAAATGGGGTTAACAAAATTAATTAAAATGTAGTACTTTTGTCCATTCGAGCAGCTGATAAATTTAAATATCATCCACCAAATTACAATGATGAAATGAAGTTCATTACAACCTTTTTATCTAAGTATAGATAATTAAATGAAACTAAAAACATCTACACATGGTTTTATTTATGTTTAAAATTGAGTTTTTTATAAGTTATCTCATTATATCAGTTATAATCCTATAACAACCAACAATACCTTGTATCTTATATTTCTATTAAAGTGTTCCTTCAAATCGACGATCCATTTCTTCTTTTGTTCATATTTTGTCTCTTTTAATTAAATTATCTACAATATTCTATTTAAATTCATGTATTCCATTTCTTTCTCCATCCCTAAGTCCTTTTATTCCAATCCACTATTTTTTAAACTTTTCTAGGAATTATGTTCTTTAGCATCCATTAGAAGTAATAAATTTGTGTCACCTCCATATATATGGACTATTCTTTCATATGGAGAAGCTATTCTCAACTCATTGTAATATTTTTATATTAATTGTATTTCAATTTTTCATTCCTTAACTTTTGGAAAACATCAATTGATTATAAAACATTCGTAGATCTTACTTTGGAATCAATAGAACTTGAATATTTTAGCACATATTCTAATGGTCTATCTTCTGATAAATCCAAACTTATAACTGGACTCACCAAAACATGATAATTGTTTTTAATTCATCTCAATAAAAAAGATCTTAAATAATTGAGAAAATTACCTCAAAATCTATTTTAACCAGTTTATAATCGTTCCATTAATCCTTCCTAATAAAGAGAAAATTTTGACTCATGATGAATTAATGCTTATCATCTCCCCATAATGAAAAACCAATGTCTTTATTTCTGTATCCAATAAGAAACATAACAAGGACATAGAATCAAGTTTTTCTCTTTCCTTGGAGTCAATCTGAATAGAAGAAAAAAAATTGATGAATTTATAATACCCAAATTCTAGTAACTTAATATAATGTATCTCATCTGGTGTGATTTTTCCCATAATAGATGATGGAATTCAATTTGATAATTCAGAATTCATGTTTTCTGATTCAACCCAAATCGCCTTGGTAGTTATATAATGAAACCAAATAAATCATATTATTTAACTCAATGTGAATTTTAGTCTCCATTATAAACCATTTTATTACAGTTTTATGGGTAATTTATTTTATCTCATCATCTATTTATTCAAATAAATGTTCTGTAAGTTACTACTACTATACTCTCCACCATTTCTAAGGAACTTTAAATTCTGAAGACGTTGTATTTCCTCCATGAATTTCCATGGAATAAATTATCAAATGGAATTAGATTTATTCATATTTAAATATACACATACCTTTCATTTCAAATAATTGATGAATGTGATAATGTAAAAAAGTTCATCTATAGAAATTCGCTAGATACAGACCCTATACATTTGAGTGAACTAGTTCTATATTTTGAACATTGGGCTTCCATTCATCAAGAATAACGATAAAATTTTCTATTTATCCAATACACTTACCTATTTTTTTATTTTATTTTTGTGTTCTAATTATTCTGCATGCCCTTCCATGCAAGTATCTTTTAAATTTTCTCACTAACATAACCAAGACTGCAATGTCAAACTTCATTATATTGCAAAATCATTCTTCCAAAAATTTAATTTCCATATAACCTTCTATTGTGAAAAATAATTCCATAATTCACTCCCCATTCCACCACCATAGACCCATAATAATATTTTGAGGCTCCATTGTAGATGTTTATACTTTATTTTTCATCATCATTAGAGAAGAAGTAAATTAGGTTCTTCCATGTCGCTTGGATAGTATTAAATTATTTAAGTCCCAAAAATCCATTGTTCTTAATCTGGAAGTTCGCATCTCCCTTTTTGATGAATTTTAAAGATTAATATTTTTCCAAAAGGACTCTTAAAATATATATGGATAAATAATTTAACATGAATCCACATTTTATCATTCAATGAAACTATTCCACAGTGTTGACCACCCATGACACCACCATAATATTGACATTATGCGACCTATTTTTCCTCCATCTACTGTACTTACTGAGTTTTATCATGTATAATTTTTTAATTTAGTCACATTCTCTAATGTCATTCTAGAGATTTCAACTATTACCATAATTACTGTAGGTGATAAATGGACCATAACATTTTAATCAATTCCCCTCTCATTAATTAACTTCTGTCCATAACTAAATTTTCTCTAAGGTGAGTCCCAGCTTTTTTCATCATTCAAAGCATTAACCGAAGGTAATTTGACTTCCCTTACCCTAATTTATTTGTTTAAGATTAAATTACAAATATACTTATAAAAAAGTTCATTTATTCATTTGAATTACACAAAACTATGATATTTTAATCCCATGACTCTGGAAGTGATGATAATTGAAGGATTTACCACACATCATTTACAAATGTAATACTTACATATTCAATATGGTTATAGATCATTTATATTTTATTAAAATTAAATTTTATTAATATAACTAATTAAATACTCAAACTAAACATGTATCCACAAGGGAACACATTTTTTATTGTCTTTGATTTCTCAAACACATCCACCAAGGTTACTAGCAACCCAATTATTATAACATTTTCAAAGATATTGAAGCACATATTTTATTCTAATGAAATCCTCACCAATACAAAAACTTTTATATCTAAATTCTCAAATTATAGTTTCTCCATTTTTCCAACGTGACTCCACATAATGGAATTTTTTAATTCTATTAGATGATATAATATTCAATTTGTATCTTCAAAAAAAGAAATATTTTACATTGAACATATCAATCATTACCAACCATTATTCTAACATTATATATTTATATGGATTTAATATAACGCAATATAAAAATACCATCAAGAAAAGTGTGAATATTACGAAAGATTATATGTATATAAAGTATCTCTAAACCAATCTTTGAAACTACTTATTGGGAATGACCATCTCTATAACGACCAAAACTAGTAACTTCAACCAATTAGATGATCACACACACTAGAAACAATGTAAAGTGGAATGAAACCATAAAAATGATTATGATAATAGTGTATATGTTTATTGGAAGATAATTCACCCATCTAACTAAATATCGTCATTCATTCCCAAACTATCTTAAAAAACGTCACAATAATAATCAAGAAATGGAAAGAATGGAAAAATGTTACATAAAGATTATGTGGTTAAAAAAATATGTCATATGACATTGGTATATATAACACCCTAATATTATATGATTTATTTTATTTATATAATATATTTTATTTTATGTTTTATAAATAAAATCGAGAATAAATGAACCCTATTGTACTATTTAAATATTATTATTCAAATATGACTGTTGTAACCTAGAAATTAGTATACAATATATGAATACGAATAATCATATTATAAAATATTTGTATAATTTTTTCATTAATAAATTTATTTAACACTAATAATTTTATTATTAATTGGATATAAATGAATCTAAAAATATTCTAATAATAAAATATTTTTTTCATACATTAGTATTTAGGTGTGAAATGTATTTTGTTCTTAATAAATTAATTAACTAATATGGATAAATTTTCCTAATGAAGTAAGTATATTATATATCAAAAAATATAAATTAACATTAATTTTATTATAGTTTTTGAATGTAATTATAATAATTTTATTATACTATTTCGAAATACATTATTTTTCAAAAATAGTTTTATTGTATTTTATGCATAAATATTATAATAATTTTTTAATTTTTTTGTAATTTTTTTATAAAAATGGAAATCATTTTTAAATCATAATTATATTATATTATTATGATGTTATTTTTTATTTTTATATTAATATTGAGTTTTTACTAAATATTCAAAAAAAATCAGAATTTCAAAAACTTTCGTTTTATTTCATTAAATGAGGTAATTTTAAAGCCACAATTTTGTGGAGATTTTTTTTAAAGTAACATAAGATAAATTTTATTAGGGATAATATAAATTATTTATTAACAATAAAAAATATAATTTCTTTTATTATAATTTCATTTTAGGGATTAAAAACAAATTTATTTAAAAACTATTTTTCATTTTATTTTAGGAAATTTTACTAAAATTATTTTATCCATGTTCTATAAATTTTAGAAAAAACTAAATCCATATTTGCAATCATAGGGTTCAAATTTGGTACATAATTCCATTTTTATTATGAATAGTAACCTTAGTAAAAATTCAATCAATGTGGTAAGGGTAAACCATACAGATCACGGTTAAAACTATAATTCAAGGACTGAAAATATCAATAAAACTTTTATTTATTATATCAGATGAGTTATATTTTATCGTAAAAAACCAAGATTCATAATTTTTAAAATTTCATTACATATTCCTATGATTATAACATTTTGTCATTTTACATCAAAGATTTTTACAGAGTGTCACTCTATTTAATTATAGTATCTATTTACTAGGTATAAAAAGAAGTTATGTGTCGACAAAAATAGTTATTTTGAAAATGCTTTCATTTTTATATTATAGTAGTATTTTTTAATTTTTAGAAATTATATAATTATCACAAAAAGTTATACAATTTTGATATAGTGCTTATGTAAGAAGTGTAAAAATCATGATAATTGAATTTTAAAATAATAAATTTAATATTTTTTGGATAAATATTTTTATGAAACTAATTTTCGAGGTAATGAATTAGTATAAATATTTTTATTTCTTATATTTTAATCGCATTATTCTATTGATGTATTTTATGTCTAATAACTTGTCTCAAAAATTACTTGAATGATATTTTATGATATAGAATAATATTTCAAATGATTTAATATTAAAAATAATAACTTAATATGGCCAATAATATTGTAAAAGGTAAAAAATTCCAACCAAGTAAAACTTTTGAAAAACTCTCCACCTTAGAAGTAAATTTATTACACTTTAAGGGTCAAAAATGTGTAATCAATGTTCATGTTTCAAAAGTGTAAAATGGAGTCTAAACCAAAAGATGTGGTTAGAAATGAAACATAAAAATGTATATTTTTTTCATTTAATAATTTTAAAAACATTCCATTTTCTAAATTCTAAATTATATCTATTTTTCACAATACATGATTAGGATATTTATTATATTGTAAAATATTAATATTTTAAAGTGTGTTGCTCCCTTCACTTGTAAGAAGGAACCCCATACTCTTTAACTCACACATTTTGATCCATTTTAATTGACCATGTTCTATTAAAATCCCTTCCCAAAAACCCTCCCCATGAATTAGATGTTAAAGTCTCCCCAAAAGATCATACTAAAAAGTATTATTGTGTAGCCAACTGAGGGTTTCCAAATAAGAGGTATTACTCATCACCAAGTTCTTTTATTTTATTTATTCTTGAACCTCCTATAATTTTAACCTAACCATGATCATATAAATACATAATTATCTTCCATATAGTAATATTTTATTATGATTATTTAAAAACCCTTATTTATATCATCCGATGGGAAATGAGATCATTACACTTGCGAACTTATGGACTACAACCACTACAAAGCGGTGAGTTTTTTTCATTTGAACATCAAAAGGATAGTTATTATTATGAATTTAATTATTATATATAAAAATCATGACATAATTATTATTCTAAAAATATAAAATATTACTTAACTTCTTATCAACCCACCTGTTGAAAACTAATAATGTTTCTTGTGCATATGTGTGGAATGACACCTCCACAAAGTGATGTGATTCTTTTTTCATTTATATAATTCATGGATTGTTATAAAATTCTATTTAATATAAAAAATTTAAAATTATTTCATTACTAATATTTAGTATATGATAATGTAATGAACCCTTTCAATTTCATCAACTTAACGATGTTGTTTGGGGAATTATGAACTTTATGTCATTAAAAACCCCACAAGAACATAATATATTTAGTAACAATAAATGAGATGGTAATTGAGAAAAAAAAAGAGATTATTATAAGAGAATAAACCAAACAATGGTATGTAAAAAAATAAAAAATTAATATTATTTCATTATACTAGTGGTAAATAATGTATCTGGAAAGTCGAGAGATGGGGAGATAGATTTCTCATCTCCATTTCCTTTTGATGAGTCTTATGAATTTTTCACCTCATTTTTTCAAATTTTTATACTTTTTGAACTTCCTTATGGATTTATATTATCACTAATATACTATTAATTGGTTTAAATATCCATTTGAGGTTATTTTATTTAATTTTTTTTGGAAAAGTAACAAAATTTTCAAGGTATACTTCTTAAAAACATCTTTTAAAGTATTACTTTCCAATAATTTTCTATCATGTGTATATTATTTAAAAAGTTTTAAGAATATTGTAATTTATACATAAAAGGCTGATAAATTTTATTTTCAAATACATTTTAATTTCATTACAAATTATTAAAAAGTATTTTTTGTACAATTTTCCTTGTAGAACACTTTTGATATTGTTTTAATAAATAGAAAAAGAATTTTTCATTTAACATATAAAAAATGGAGATAATTTGACTCCATAATATCATTAACTATGTTTAAATTATTTTTTAGTTGGGATAAACATGAGTGGAAATGGTTTATGAATATTAATATGGAAGATTCATATTTTATTCTTTCTAATGTGTTTATCGAAATCATTTGACTTCATATGTTAAGAAATTATTGTGAACTTTCAAAAATGATTTTCTTTTCAAATAAATGTTTTCATGATACTTTAATGGTTTTTAAATGATTTATAATTGGATTCAATGGTTTTATTTGAGTAATGTTTTATTTTTCTACATGGATATGTTTTATTAATGTTAACAATTTTTACTGTACAAAAGGAAATAATTATAATGGGTTTTCTTGAATTTTAATAAACTAACATGATTTCTTTAATAGTACATACCTTAATAAGTCCATTTCTAAAATACCATTCTTTCAAATGATGTTCACAAGATCTAAGGATGTTTTTAAACTATATCATGGTCAATAGTTCCCCTAAAATAACTAGTCATAAAATAATATAAAGTGTTTTTAAAAAATATGAATTTAAATTTAAGAATCTAGTTCTATTTGGAAAAATTGAAAATGTAATTCAATTTTCTCTTTTTAATGTAATTTTTATCTTATTTATATAAAAATATAAACAAAAAGGATCATAAAAAATTAATAAATTTAAATCCTTTTTATAAAGCATGTAATTTTAGGTTGTTTATATTTCTATGAATTACAGTTACTATCAAATGAATGTGTTAGATAAAATTATAGGTTAAAATGAATCATATGATAAAATATTAAGTGTTTTAGAAACTATATTGGGTTAATAATTATAAATTTGACCATATTTTTAGTGTAAGATATTCTAATATTGATGTTTTCTGTGTGATAAGTGTACTTTTGGAGATAGTTTTATACTTTTAGTAAGTTATTGAGGTATATTTTACCCTTATGATTATGTTTTTTGTATAGAAAAGTATATTTTAGGAATAATTATTTCATATTTTTTATAAATAAGCTTAATGGAGTTGATAAACATGATGATGATTAGTAATGCTGAGGTAGTTAGGTTTAATTGTGGAAAAATGTTTATTACATTTTGATAAAAAAAATGTTTTATTACATAAACAAGCATGGGATAGAAATATTTTTTGGTGACTATGTAAATGAAGTTATTTTTAATGAATTTTACTATTTCATGAACATTATATGATCAGGTTAAATGGGAATATATTTATGGTTAAGATGACAATTTATTTTGATAATAATGGTTGATTTACCTATTGGAAGAATATATGATTTTATTATGGATTTGTGGTGATTTAGGTTATTTTTGGGAAATATTAGAATAATTTTTAAATTATATGGTCTGGGGAAATATATTTTATTAATGTGACTTTATTAGTAATTAATTTCACTTAGAGATAAATGTTTTATTAATATTGGATGAATACGTGGTAAAATACTTCAATATTTTGGGTTTTAAACATAGTCAGGAATATTTTGAAGAGTTTTAGGTTAGTTATTTACAAAATATTTAAAGGATAACAATCAATGTTATTATTTAATAATTGGAGATTAATGTTTTAATTATTCAAATAATGGTGTATTCACTTTGGATAGTATATTATCTTGAAAAGCCATTATGCTTTGGTTAATATTTTAAGTGAATAAGAATAACTTTTAATCCTTTTATAGATCTTGAGATCCATTAAAAATATATTTTAGAGATTCGATAGTGAATAATTGATCCAAAATATTAATTTCATGGAGTAATTTATAAGATATAATTGAAAATTGATTGAAGCAAAAACAAAGGATGAAACTGTGCTTATGAAATTGAATGAATTAATGTAAGTATATTTTCTCATATTATATATCTTGATAAGTGATTTAATACTTAAAATCTAGGAAAATTTTCTTAATATAAAAATATTATCATTTTACTATCATTTTTAATTAATTTGTGGTATTCTTTATCCATTAATACGTTAAGGTTTTTTGTTCATTAACTTTTTTTTGTCATGTTATCTGCAACTC
Organism: Viscum album; assembly: GCA_963277665.1. Lineage (NCBI taxonomy): Eukaryota > Viridiplantae > Streptophyta > Magnoliopsida > Santalales > Viscaceae > Viscum > Viscum album. Next base: position 1,342,349,186 of record OY728148.1, on the reverse strand, counting down.
TGTATTATTCCTTAGATGTTTTTATTTACATCAAATGTAAATATTTTCATTTCCATCACATATTTTCATTATGTTAAAACTTGGTCAAGTATTATTCCAGGTCGCCTTCATTATTTATTTATCATATTTTTAAAATTATTTTTATTATCCCTTTTTATGGATTGGATTTTCAAAAATGCTATTTTTAAATATAAAAAATGTTTTTCCATTCATGATATGATATTTTATCTAACTCCCTATATTTGACTCTAAAAATATTTTAAACACTTTTTATAGAAAATAAGATAAAAATGTTAGAATAAAAGTTATTTAGGGGATAGAATTTAATAATCCATGATTATATATATTATTTTATTAAAACAATATATTCAATAAGAATAGTATATAAAATCATTAGCCTAAAATAATGACGATTTATTATAGAAATATTCTTATTTAAATGTGACCATTATAACCTACCTCTTAGTTTAGAGGTTACGAATAATAATATTCATATTATTAAATATATATATATATATATTCCTTAATAATGTCAATAATCTATCAAACATTGACTATTAACTAGTTAAAAAATAAGATAAAATATTGTTAAGGTAATGGATGTTTTGTTCATAAAACTATTTTTAGGTGGGAAATGTATTATTGTCTTAATATATTAAATTATTAACTATTTTAAAATCAACCTAATTAAATAAGTATATTATATATCCAATAAAATGTAATAATATTTATTTAATTGTGTTTATTAGGAAAGGAATGATAATAAATTCATTTTATACATCAAAAGAAAATATTATTAAAAAGAATTATTGAATTTTTTTATAGATATTTTAATTATTTTATATAATTCTTATAAATTTTATTGGAAGAAAGGGACATAAATTAGGAAATTGGAATTTTATATTTTCATTATGAATAATTTTTCATATTTTTATGAAATTATTTATGTTTGGAGAGAATATTAAAATTTAGATTTTTAAAAACATTTTTTAATTTTCTTTAAATAATGTAATTAAAAAGAATATTTGTAATTTTTATTTTTTAAAATTTACGTAAGATCCTTTTTATGAAAAGTAATATAAATAAATCTATATGAATCTAAATTATATATTTTTTTTACATGTTCATTTTGGGTCGATACTCATATTCCTAAAAAATATTTTTCATTACGATTTATGAATTTATATTAATAATTTATTTTTACACTTATTAATTTTAATATTTAAATATGGATTCTATATTTTTAATTAGTAGTTTCATATTTTTTATAAATTTCCCTGTGATATTTTTACATTACTAATAATAAGATTGGGAAAAATGTTGTCTCCATAGTATGCGTAAAATGGAAAAAATAGTGTTAATACAATGAGATAAGGAAAAATATATACCTAAAACTTTTATTAACTTTTTAATGAGATTTATTTTGAAAAATAACCATCCCAGATTTTAAAATATGGAAATTTCATGCCACTTTTTTTATGATAACGTTTATATTATTTTAAATAATGGTTAATTAAAAAATTTCCACTCTCTTTCATTTAATATGTTTATAATGTTGTCCAAGGTATAAAAAGAAGTTATTAATTTCTAAAATTAGAATATTAATGTTTATCATAGTATTTTTATTATATTAATGTTTTTTTAATTTTTAGCGATGATATATTTTCCTAAAACAGTTACGCAATTCTGATAATGTTCTTCTATAAGAAGTAGAAATATCAAGGTAATTGATTTTAGAAAACCACATAATTAATATTTTTTGGATGAATTGTGGAATTAAAATAATTCAACATGTAATTATAAATTTTATTTAATGATTAATGTGTTTATATTTTTACATATTGGTTTCATTATGTCATTTTTGTCAAACTAATAATCTATAAAAATTATATTAAGTATATTTTATGATGAATAATATTTTTTTATATAATAATAAAATAAAATAATAAAATTAAAATAGGTAAATTGGGATGGTATATGTTCAATAATTCTATCAGTGAAATTTTTTTATCCAATTTATAATATATAATAAATTTTACAACCCTTAATGACTTGAAAAATGTGCCACCATAGTTAAGGTTAAAAGGGTAAACATGAAGGTTAAACTAAAATATTATGTTTATATTTCCACATAAAAATGTATAAATATTATTTGCTAAAGGTATTTGAACCTTATTATTTTGTATCATTAAAATTATATCAATTTTGTTCTACTTGAAAATATTATGAGATATATTATACTTCAATTATCTTTATATTAGAGTTTTTTCATTCCCCACACTTATAAATTGAAACCCCATATCTTCTATTACTAACATATTTTGAGGAGTTTATCTCAAACATTATATACCCAAATACCTTCTCAAATTTCTAAAAATGTACTTGAATTTTTTTCTCAGAAAAACACCATCATTAAATTGCTTAAGGTATATCCAAATAGGGGATTCCAAATAAGAGGTAAAACTCTTAGTTGAGTTCCTTAATTTTAATTATTTTTTTGACTTCTCAATTATATCATAACCATGGTAATAAAACAACATAATTTTATTTGATATAATAATATTTCATTGTGATGATGGGATGTTCCTTTGTTATATTGTAATTATATGTGATATGAGAAAGTCACTCTTATGTTTTTGGAGTGCCACCTCCATGAAGTGATGCGTTGTGTTTTTTAACTCTATCACAAAAGGATTGATATTATGATTCATTTATTAGATATATAATAATGTAATAAAATAATTATTATTATGTAAATATTATATATTTGTTTCGTATTATCCTTTCACCGATTAAAAAATGATAACATTACTCATGCGTATGTGTGTAATACCACCTCCATGAAGCGACATGATTCATTTTTCATGTATTAATTTCATTTAGTATTTTAAAATTTTATTTAATATATAAAAATGATAAATATTTAATAATTAATAATCTATATATAAGGGCATAATTCAACATTTTACTGTGGTCATCAAAACAATGTTGATATGGGGAAAATAAAATGATTATCGTCAAAACATCTAACATAAACATATTCTATTTATAAAATATATAACTCATGGTAATAAATAAATTAAAAGGTATGTATATTTTGGAATAAACTATAAAAGGTAATTATGAAAGTAAATAATTAATATATTTTCATTATACGGGAGTTAAAGAATGTATGTTTCATTTCAAGAGACTAGGTGAGGGATTTTTTATTTCAATTAGCTTTTATTGAGGGTTATATTTAATTCGTAACTAGTTTTATTTTTCATGGCATATAAAATACATAACGGTGGTATTTTATCATTACTTTACTAATAAAAATTTACAAAACAATTTCAATCTTAATTTTTCATTATCCTTTTTTAAAAGGTTATGAAACCTATGAGAGATTTTTCATTTAAACCTTATTTTAAAGTATTCCATTCAGTTTTTTACTTCATACCTATGTTCTTTAAAATGTTTAAATAATTTTATTATTTATACTTCATATTCTATTTTATATCATTTTAAATCCCTTTTTATTTTCTTTAAAATATTTTTAAAATGTGTTTCATTTATTATTTCCCTTATGGGTGAGTTTTGACGTTTTTATAAAAGCTTAAAAAGAATATTTTTTATGTTCCATAATTGAGAATAAATTTTCATCATCATATCCATTACTTTTAATAAATGAATCTCAATATTTTATCCTTAATTTAAAAAATTAAATTAAATTCCCGTTTTATGGTGAAATTTTTATTTTAATGTATTTCAAAAAGGGATATATCTTCTTATTTTTATTAAAATGTATAATGTTATTTGGTTATGGGTTTAAAAGTTATTTTATTTGGTTTTATAGTTAATAAATACAATATTTTAATTGTTTTATTCATTATTTGGTTATTGAGAACTATATATTATGATGTGTGAGCCCGATATATCAAATAAATATGGGTGAGAGAAATATTTATCCCTAATGAATTCCTTAATTTTTTAGTCTTCAGTGGTAAAAATTGATGGAGAAAAACTAGGTGGTTACTTGTATTTAATTTACAAGGTTTTTGTAATTTGATAAATGGGTAAAACATGGGTGAACATGATTCACTAATATTATTCTAAAAGATAACTATTTTATTCTTGCAAAATGATTTTATGGAAATCATTTAATTTTGTAAAGTAAAAAAAATTAAAATTTTAAGGGTGAAATGATTTTTTCAAATAAAAATTTTCTCTATTATTCCATTATTTTCATATGATTTATAATTGGTTTGAAATATTTTCTTTTGGAAAATATTGACATTCACATGTGGATATGTTTTTTTTATGTCCTCAAATGATTATTGTGAAAAATGTAAACATTATCAAGGTTTTAAACATTTGTCACAAGACTAACATGTTTCCAATATTTTTATATCAATTATTGAGTTTTTTCTCATCCCATGTTTTTAAATTATTTTCACATGATCAGTGGAAGTTTATTAACTATATCAAGGTTAATATTTTTTCTATGGTGAATCATCATAAAATATGAATATATGTCTATAATTAAATAAAATATTAATTTTAAAAAACCTATTTTATGGTGAAAAAATGAAAACTAGATTTTAGTGTTCCCTATGTAATTTAACGATTTTAAATTTTTTATAAAACACTAAACATAAAAGATCCTAAAATTGTAAGATAGTAGAACCATTGTTATAAATAATTTAATTATGGGTTTTGTATGTTATAGGGAATTATAGTTGAACACTGCCAAATCATTATTACTAGAATATTAAAAGGATTAATTTACTCTAATATATAGATAAAATTATATTAATATTTAATCTTTATTAATTTTAAATTATAACATATCAGATAAAGATATCCCACATTCCTTTTATATAAGTTTTCATCTAGTTATGTTTTTTATATCATCACCAATGTTTGTAGATAATATCCCAATAGAATATGAAACCACCAATTACCTATTACTACCACTTTCTCAATAGATATGTTCATTGAACCATAATTAGACTACATAATGAATTTATCAGATATTGTGGCCTTCAAATAAAAATGACTCACCACCAAAAATGTTCATCTATTATTATCTAAAAGATCATGTCTCATTTAAACTTTTCTTACTTTAATTATTGTATATTTAATGAGTAATTAAAATAGGATTCACATTTCATATCATCAATTGCCTTAATATCTTCAAAGATTTGGTCAACTTAGGATGTTAAAAGACCATTTATATTTAAACTACTAGTTAAAAAAATCCTATTATATATATATATAATTCATTAGATGGTAAAAATAAGATTGATTAATTATCATACATTAAGAGATGGTTTATCTATATTTTGGATCACATGTCCCTTAAATGAGTTGTATAAAACTGGACATCATTCTATTTAGTCTGAAAGGATGAGTTAATTTCTAACGTGTTGGGTAATTTATTTTAAATGGTGGATTTGAAATTGAAAAACTTATTTCATTTCATTCTATGGATCTTCTAAGGGGGAAGCTAAATCAATATTACTAATTACACACTCGTATATTTGACTGAGGGATACTTTAAATTTCTCTTGTATCACCTAATTTCTAGGCTATGGGTTTCACTTGATTCAAAGGGACAAATATAACTATGGAGAACTAGTAATCAATAATAGAGGTATTTTTTTAGAAACTATTGTTCTGATGAAGGGTTTATGCATGTATGTGGTTCCAAATCCTTACTAGTAATATTTTAAGGTGTTTTTCATACGATATGAGCATGAATTCAATATAAGGTACCAAATAACCAAATTAGAAGTTTAGTTTTATTTTCAAGGAAGATTTATATTTCTCTTGTTATATACATATATTTTTATGTTTGATCATGATTAATAGGTAAATATGTACCCCTATATTGAGATTATTTAGTTGAGGATATGATTTACCCTTTAGTTTAGTGTCTCACAAGAACAAACATACATAGCCACCATTAAGATTACCTGATACACTGAGTGGGAATATATGAAACAATGTGAAGGTTCCATCATGTTTTATAGAGAAGAATATATTATATTATCAGTCATCATATTCTGGGTCCCCCCAAATTATGTACCTTTTCTATTGAATCATCTCTCTAAAACTACTTATGGCTTTTTAAGGCCTCAATTTGGGATTCATAGTGTTCCATTGATGGGATGAGTGTGCCAAGGATTGGGATCATGGATGAGATGATAGAAATAAGGTTTAGAAAATCATACAACAATGAAAGGGTTATATTTTTCCCCTAAAGGGTAAACCCCTAACTAGAAGTTTGTAGGGACTGGCTGGCTGGGATAGAGGTTCTTGATTGACACCTGCTAAATTATTATATTGATTGTATTGTTATGTATAAAGCATCCAATCGTCTAAAAAATGAGTTGTGAAGTTTTACCGTTGGAAGATTCTATAAGGTGTTTTTCATACTGAGATAGTAGGATTACGTTCCATTATATATGAGTAGTACATAAAACATTTTTATTGATAACATATCATATATTGTGCTTACCTAGAGAGTATTTTACCTAAGCTAGATATTGTCAGTGATAGGATCAAAGAGGTTCTTCATGGATGGATTCGTCACTAGGATAAGCACAATAGTGTATTAATATAATGAAATTATTTATGTAAAACTAACAGTCATCATCAAAGTATTACTCAATTTTAATATGGGTTATTTGAATTCTTCCTAATGTATGATACATGAATTTCATGATGGTGTAAACCATATGTGGTGTATAAAGAGGCTCTGGAAAAAAATTGAGATAATGTCACCAATTCCTAGTATTTTAAGTTGATTTTGAAGATGAATTAATTTCCTTAATCGATGAGTTAGTAATAGAAGGTGTTGGAGGATTCATCCCCAAACTCCTATGGGATTATGAGATAATCATTTAGGATACACAATCATCAAAATATAGTACACTTATACTCATAACCAGTTTCCAATCCCATATTTTTATTTTATCTTTAGGGGTAGTTGAAATTATTATTATATTAAACTATTAATCACTTATTTCCATAATTCCATGATCTACTACTCCTCGGATCCAATACATTAATAAAAAACATATGGATTATATGTCTAAGAATTAGTGATTAGGTTAATAGTTAGGGATTTTATTTAACACAACATATTGTAACATATTGATATCTGAAATATTGATCATATTTTTCTTATTAGGACATCTGATGAAGCTATAATCCAAATCATTCCTAAATTATTCATCCTTGTTCTTCCAATATTTTATTGGTCTAGTTTGTTGTATTTACTATAATCCTTGAGAAACAATATAGGTTTTAGTTAATGCATGATGGGGATTCCATGAGATGGATTTACTGATGGGATATATCTTGTATCATAATATACATCTTTTTGGATTTAACGATTTCTTGTTAGTGAAAGAGAAGTAGAATGTAACTTTTACTTATATTACCCTATAACCTCATCTAGGAACTAAGATCTGTTAACAAATTCCTAGAGTCAACATGGTTACTTTATGGATATAAGAATTTGGAGCATCTAACAACATAGGTTCTCCATAGAAATACACAATAACTATTCCTAGGGATTCTTAACTTTAGGGGATTATTTCTTAACATTCCACATTGTGTGACGAAATGGATGATTTTTTTGTTCTCCATCAATTTTCACTTGTACTTGTCAAAAAAAATATTCTATTAAAGGTAAAGATAGAATCATAGAATAATTTTTGGTAATTTCCCCACAAATGGTTATAGATCCTGGTGCTAGATTATTATAATAGAAAAAATATGGTCTATATAATATTCGAACAGAGGAATGGAGCATGGAATCCTCCTATTACTCTAGGGTTCCAAAAATTTGGGAATACTGAGATTAGTTCCCAAGTAACAACTATAGATATCCTATTCAATTGAAGGAATAAAATCAAAGGTTTCTGATTTATTTAGTAGGGGGATATGGTTTCCCAACTCGGTTTAAGGATTCCGTTTAGGATACCCCAAAGTATAAAAAATATCCATAAATTCAAGTCGAATATATGAAAAAATAATTATATTTTTTTAGGAATATTTGTAGTGTATTTTAAACCTAAATTCTGAGTGAATCCATGAATAAAAAGTACAACATTCTAGTGTAATGAAGTTACATTGATCCAATAGTGTAAGATCTTTTAAAAATTATAGACTATGTCAAGGATGTGAAGAAATTGTACATTTTTCATGGTTAATCAACCAATGCCTATTAGTTTCGAAGTTTCTATTGGATGGAAAATGGTGTTATATGGATCACATTCATGGTTGGGAGAGTATTATAAATGTATCTCGGAGATAAGAAGCACATATCCCCCAATCTCATGTAGTGAAGAGATGATTTAAGTGTCTATTGTGTCTGACTCAGTGGGTTATAAAATACCTAAAGGATATCTTTTCAAGGAGTCAACATGTATTTGATGTTAAAATTTCAAGAAGAATTCTATGGCCCATAGCCTATCATTGCTAACATGTTTATACACAACCATCCGGATTAGCATATCTCTGCAAATTATTTAGGAGAAAATCCCTTACACCTACCACATCATTGGTTGTATGATCCTAATTTTTATGGTATTGATGGTGAACGTTCTCACCATGGAAATGGTCAAATATGGACGTTTTCTAACATCACTAGATAGATAATATTGAGGAATATACTATCAAAGTGTGATAGGAGTGAGATTTTGGTTGACATATAACCCCAAAATCTAACCTCATTTGGTGGGGGGGATTCTTCACTAACAATCCATCCTAGTATTTTCAGAATTTTAGTACATAGTTTCTTGTATTTCTAGTTTTATCCACCAGAGTTAGGATTAAAAGACTATATAATTACTATGATGTAATCCTTTTAGAAATACTTTTCAATGACTTTAATGTGAGTGGAAGTTCATAGGTATGCTTAGTGCATAGCCTAAATGTGATGGAAGATCATCCATTGATTTTAATAGATATACGTTGAATGGTTTTTAGTGAAAAAATCGGGAATAGTGAAGTGAGTAGTTAAGGGTGGAAAGAAGAATATTATATGTTGGTCAGTTTCTAGACGATCCCACATGTTATTATAACCCTAATTTACTTTTTTAAATGATAAATAATGAATTTACTAACTATGAATTTCAACACTAGGTTTGTAAGAATCTATAAGATGTAGTGATGATGATATTGTTTGTTGGAAACCATAAAAATGTAGCATCATAGTTAGAATCCACATCCCTAAATATTTGGGATGTATTGATGATCTATTAAAAGAATAAATAATATATGTATATAGTATTGGGAGTATATATTCCCTTTATATGTGAGAATATTGATTCAGTATTTCTTATCAAGATTTTTCTCCTCTTCTAAGAATTTTATTCCCAATCTGTTTGATCACCCACATCCAATGTAAAGGTTAAAGGAAAAATTATATAGTTAATGGGGGTTACATCATAGAAATTCCTCATAGGGATGAAATAAAATTATAAACACATAGTTACTTCTTTATGGATGTTTAGATCTTGTGAACCATGATTTCTAGGTTGTACATTTATTGTTTCTGAATGGATTTCCTCCGGGATGTGGTGGTGTAGGAACAAAACTTTCATTGGAATCCTTTATAGTCATAAATTTGGAATTATTATGATTAAAAAACCATTGGTATCGCTTGTGTAGATATTTTAATGGACACAAAAGGTCCCTATTCATGAAAATATATTTGAAATGGAGGGACTTTCCAAGGGGATTTTTGGGTCCATTGATAGGACCCCCAAAATTGTTAGCATCATTGTGAGGTCCTGAATAAAAGATATTTTTTCATTGGGAGGGAATATATGATAGTTGTTAGCATTAAAGTGGTTGGGGGAGTCATCCTATAATGTTTTATGAATGTGTGTGGTCACATCCTAGTCTAGTTCGGATTTTCCTCGAGATAGAGTTTAGGGAAAAAGGTGAAAAAATGTTTATTCATGGGATATATGAGTAATTAAAGTATCTAGTGGTAGAGTATGATTTTTGGACTACCCTTAGTGAAATCACTATATAAATAGAGACAAGATTAATGGTTTATGTTTTCTCAACATATTAAAATACTTATTGGGTTACCCTAAACTATCCAGGATGTTGGATGGTCAGGGACCCATTGATGAATCTCAAGGGGAAGTTGAAGTAGTGATACCATGGACGTTCCCTACCTCCTTAACATAAGGGTTTGGTGGCATTAGGGAGCTCTAGTGATAGAAAAAAAATGTGGTTGGTGTTGGAAACCAAAATAATTTTTCCCTTACTAGATCTCTATTATTAGTGTAAATGTCATGGTTCTGTGGATTCTTGATCTTCTGGGTCTATATATTGGTTATTACTGATTTCTTCTCACTTATAAAGGTGAAATTGTGATTGATGAACTTCCACTAGAGGATCTAAATTTAGGATATAGGAGAGGGTTCCCAATATCCCTAGGATATGTGGTATCATACACCTGATTATACAAGTATGGAATTACTAAAATCAGACTCATGTGAGTTCTAGTGACATCATGGGAAATTCTACTAACCTCATTCTTATTAGATATGGTTTTGGAACCTTACCTAGAATATGAACTAACTATAATTTTAGAACTTTCTTGATCAAATCATGGGTACTAATTACATGATGGAATTATCTGACATACTCTATATTACAAAACTCTCAATTTTAGTAGAGAATGGATTAATATTAGGTTCACCATTTCTATTTTCTAGGATTTCTAACGTGTACACCACATCATATTTCACCAAGGATGGTTGCAATCTGTTACATTCATTCTTCATTTACCAAGGTGAGCAGACTATCACCATTAGTGTGATGGTGTTGGGTCATTTTATTGTAATGAGAGGATGATAGGTCAAAAAATATCCCTAGAGAGATCATTTCTTATTCTTGGGCTCCCTCATAGATTTAATAAATCCTCATGAATACATTTTTTGGCACCACATTTACATGTTATCAATTAATTAAATCCCTTAATGACTTGGTAGGGTGAAGACCTTTAGTGGAGACATGAGTCTCATCAGGGATATTACTAATATACGGTATCTAGTTAACCATCCTAAGGCTATTCCATGAGGATATCCCACACACATCACATGTCTTATTCTCATCACATAATTCATCATTTGGTCACCCAAAAAATCAACTTATTCTCATCCCATAAGGTATTATAGGATCACTACCAAAGATATACTACACTCATTATACAAATAAGCTTATGACTATAACATAATTAATCTTATTACCTATTTTTAATGAATCCTATTATCATCACCCAATATAACTCATGCACATCACATAATGAATTGTGATCTTGTCAGACAAGGATAATTATGCTCATCACATAATGAATCAAAGGACCTTAACCTCAGTAGTCCCATTGTAATCACATAGAGCACCTTATTCTTTCCACACAAAACATCTTATGATAATCACACAAGGAAGCATTGTTTTATGATAAATCTATAAAGGATCATCCTAGTTTCTTCATATAGTGAATTTTATTCTCGTAAAATTAGGAAGGTGTCATTTTTAATAGTAACATAATGGGATTTTTACCATCTTATTCTCATCATGTAAGTGTGGTCATAGTTTAGAGTCTTATAAGGATGGTCAATGTTTAATGTTATATGGGGACATTGTTCTACTAATTCCCTCTACCTAAGGGTGCTCATTATTTAGTGTCATGTGGGTATGCATATAGATTATAGTATTATGGAGATTCTTTTAGTAGATTGTTTTTTATAAAAATATGTTGGTTCTAAAATATCATGGAAGAAAGATGGGTCTATAAGGCTGATTAATTTTTTGCACTAATTCATAAGGAGGAGTCATATATATCAAATATAATCATTAATTAAAACCCACATAGCTTGAGTAGTATGGTTTAATTTTATGTTCCCGGACACATCTATTATGTTTAATCAATTGAAGTAATCATTCATTTATCATGAAAGTGATTAAATCAGGGGATGTAATCAAGTGAGGGATTTGTATTATGCTATAATTTTCCAAAACATTTCATCAAATTAATGTGAATGGATTCCTTTTAACTTCTACTTGGTTCAATATACTTGGGGGTAAAGGTACCCAATATCGATCAGGAATAGAAAGTGTGTAAGAAGTATATTAGATCAGGTGAATATGGGTCCCACATTCACTTAGCATTCACACATTTGTGTTTCATGAAAAATGGGTATAAAATGGGTTTTTACTATATGGATATCAGGTAATATGGTAAATTTCAATAAAATAAATATTTTCATGTGGCTGGGGAATTTTTTGGGAATAATGTTTACTAATTGAGAGATTTACATAGTGAAATATCAAATGAAAACTAATATATTGATGTACTTTCATGAATTAATTCACATAGGCTCTCATTTTCTAGATTCCATGGTGGTTGTTTCTGGATTATAGGATGCGAAGATGTCGATTTGTATGAGATGAGATATTCAGCCTTAAAAAATATAAAATCTCATAGGTCCAGACAAACACATGAAATGATGTGATGAGGAGTATTTAGAGGCATCAATATCATGAAAATGGTTAAAAAAGAATGATTTATTGTTCTCATATAGTATGTTCCTTTAATAGTTCATTGTGATATGTTTAATGGAAAACTTATGTCTGTATAGAACTTAGGGGTTTCACTGTGCTTTATGTTTTTGATTACGATAACTTGGGTTGTGAGAAAAAATGTCATTTGATTTTAATTTACTTCCCTTTTCATTCATTCCTTTCTGACCCTCTCATATATTTTTATAACCAACAATATTATAAAATAAAACCAATTTCTTATATTGTGTATAATTTCATTTAGATAACAATATCTAAAATAAAACATAAAGTGGAAAGTCTTATGTAATATATTCTACCATTAGATCTAACCTAAAGCTAGTCATATACATCTTAATCAAAAATCCATCATGGAAACTGAAAAAATATAATTAAATATATTGTTTCAAATAATTCTATATTTAGTAGGATCGTATTCAAGACCTCTCATAAAAATGTGGAATAAACACCCTAATGTTTTAGTGAATAAACAATATAAACAACTTGCACCTATAACCATTCACATATTATAGAACTCACTAAGTCACACCCACCCATTAATGCATCGAATTATAATATTATATTAATTAATGAATATTGTATGAGGGTACAAAAAACCACTCCCCCAATAGTTTTTTACTATCACAGCCCATGACCATATTTCTTAGGATTAAATCCCTTCAATGTTCATATAAAATATTTCAAATATACAATTTATATCATCATACAAACAATGTTAAATTGATCTAAGTCCTATCTTTCCCAGTCCCACAAAGTCTAATGTTCTCATTTTCACTAGTCTATAATACCCACACCCACTTATATTCACAACATTGTAAAGTCTGGTATCATGAACATAATTTAAATCCACTGCATTTCCTCATCCTATCAAGTAAAATCCTCACCATGTAACGTAATTACCAAAACATAACCAAGATAAAAAAAATTTAAAATACTATAACACTAATCTATTGCAACCCATATGATTTTGTCAACTTTCAACCGTCATATCTCATATTAAATATTAAGGGAGAGCGGGGAGGAAATAGTATACATCTATTAATTCCTTAAAAAATATATATGTTTAGTTAAAAACCCCAAAAAACCATTTGGGTATTGATAAGATAATCCAACTTGGGTGTGGTGTGTATATAATGATGATAAATTGATCCCCAAGAAGACTTCTAGGGACCCTTGGGGGAGTTATCTTTAGAGTTAGGAAAACCCATAAAAATATAATATTCCTATTTGGAGAATTTTTTCTTATGAAATTCCCATGGAGATGGATGTTAAAGGTAATGTAATTTATCTGGCATTGATTTTAACTTTCATTATAGTACCAAGGGAGTAGTCTGAAAATATATCAACTCTTCTAATGGGATTGGGTAAACATGTAATCAAAGGATATGGGTGAGTTTAAGGATACCTTAGAGGCGGTGGCTTCTTATGAGGAGTTTCTTCAATTATAATTCAGTGTAACTATCAACCGGTATGAGTATTCATCCAAGATGATCATTCTATATAATTTTATCTGGTACATATGGTAGGTTCATCATCAGTCCAGGCACTACGACTCCCACCATAGAAGAGAGGTTGTGGTGTTCTGGGAAAAGTGCATATTTATTGATCTGGTAGGACTTCAAAACCATAGGGATGATTTATATTTTCTGAGGTTATACTACTCTAAAGGACCCACATATGTTCCCCCTAGTCCCATACGGATGGGTCAATGGGTGTGTTTTTGTGGTGACCCAGACCCGGGTACCATTTATCAGGTGCACCTAGCCCAGTGGGCCACATGGCCTCATGTGAATCTTCTCAAACACCAGAGGCTTCTGAATAGTAGTGAGGGCCTAGGGTGTGTTTGTGGGAAGATTATTCCCTTATTAGAAGAGTTTATCACATCAGAAGGAATATAAACTAATAGTAAATAGTGGATGATAAATAAATAAACAGAGGAAGCAAACTGCTACAATTGATAATTGAAAATAACATTAACTATATCAACTAGAAAAATGGTAATGCGATGACATGTCTCTAGAAAATAGGAAAACATGGATACAATATAGCCAGATTAACATGTTCCACAAGTTAAAATAAAACAAATACTACTCCAAGAATCCCAAGATCCAACTCAGTCATCTGCTATAAATCTCAATCCTAATAGCACACAATCATGTACTTAAAGCTATATTCTTTCATTTGTCAATACCTACAACCAATTGATCTACTCAGACTACCAAAAGGTTCCTAGAGAGGGTGTAATATAAATCTCAGTGGGCCACTACCAATAATTTTTATAACATTCGGCCCATATAATGGAATATAGTAGTGTGCTGACATGAATATATATGTAAAGAAAGCAGTACGATACAACTAAATACCCAAGTGCCTACTTCAGCCCTCGAATGTTGTCTGAACATGTAACTAGTTAATCAATTAATAAATTTCCATTTAATGTTAATAGGTAATACGAGGAATATCCAACACAAACAACTCTTCGTGATTGTATAAGTAGTGAAGGTCCCAAGACACGATAAGGCAACCTGAAGATGATATCTAGTGAGGGAGTTCATGGGTAATAACCAAGGTAACATAGATCTTATGAAACGCTAACTCAGTAGAATCTAAGTCTAGATAAGTGGTAAGAGTTTATTCTAAGGTGCATAATCGTAGGCATTCCATAATATTGAGCGTACCGAGTCCAAGGTGATAGACAAAGTGAAAATGGGGCTATTCAAAGATAGGACCCTATGGTAATTAACCATGGAACCTACTAGCCAATGTTGGATCCAAAGAGTGTATCTAAGGTATCTAGTAATAAGTAAAGGGACCCTATTGTAGAATACTGGTCAGCCAAGTAGTAGATAAGAACTGGAGCCTAGGTGGGTATCAACCTAATCAAACATTATCCTTGAATCAGAAATGGGTTCTTGAGACCCAAGGTATTCTCCTCTAAGAATCCAACGTGAGATCGAGTCAGTCCAATCCTTTTTGACATCGTAATCATATATTAAATCATTTGGTTCAATTGTTTCCTTCCATTAGTGTGGATAGGTCATGTATAGTTGAAACCATTTATTTATTGGTCTATTCGTTTTCTTCCATTAGTGTGGATAGTCTAAGTAGAGTTGCAACCATTTTATCAAGCCTTAGTTAACCCATAAGTCATATTCAATTATTGAGGTTGACTCTGATACCTTCCATCAAGATGGAAAGTGATACTATAGACATTTTACCGTTATTCAATATCTATTAATAAGGCTAAGTTATATACCTAGTAAACCTTCCATTCCACATTTCACATTTAATAATCAATTTGAAATCACATACCTTAGGTGGGTTAATTGGTGAGCATATATGGTACATGCCATTATGAAATACTATTCAAACAAAAAACCAGTTATTATAGGATGTCTCACCTTAAGAAAAATCAAGAAAGGGTGCACCTGAATGGTGGCTCAAATGTGTAAAACACTAAAAAGCCAATTATGGCATAACCTACGACATGAGGCAGATTGGGTTGTGGGTGTAACCACTAAAAAATAATCACATATTTGGAAAGTGAATAACTATAATATTATATAAAGTATAATCATGGCTTGTAAATTTATGAAATGTTCCCTGAAGGAATCGGCGAGCCCCACGTAAATATCCCAAAATCAACAAACTCTAGGAATGAGTTATAGACCACCCACCATAAGGTTGTATGATCTTCCTCCTCCAGTATCGGTCCTTGATTTTCCTCAAATCAGAGTAGATCTGTGAAAAGGTGAAAACCCCTCAAATGGATATAACTGTGTTGAGAGAAAAATAGAAGAATAATGGCTAAAGTGGACTCGATTACATACTGTTTCACACCTAATATGATAAAAATAAGATCGATTGGATTCCGAACAAAGGAGAACTCTTGATTCCATGTTTAGATCCACAAAAGACCCAAAATGAGAGAGAAATAGGCCAATCCAACATAAATTCATACTAGGGTCAAAGGGGTGAGTTAATTAGATCATTAACGAAAAAATTGAAAAAATTACCCAGAAAATATCTTGCGTACGGTTTTTCTGCACTGTTTGTCAAACTGTGCACAAAGCCGTCAAGAAAGCTCTGCCTAAACGGTTTGGTCTGCATGGTTTTTCAACCAATTCAAAATCCATGCATAGATACCTTGGAAAAAGGGGAACTCTCATGGTTAGGCCGCTGGTCGTGTGCCAACCCTATGAGGTGAATATTTCATAAAGAACATCATCTGCACGGTTTCCAAACCATGTGGTATTCATGCACGGTTTTCTCTAAAAAGTGTTCAAGGCCTGTTTTCTCCAAAATGATGGGTTCTGGGCTTCGAAAAAACCCCAGAAACCCTTAGAACCATTAATTACTCATTAGTCATACAAGTTAGGTCCAAAGTAATGATTTAAACTAACAATTAAGGTATCTATACTTGAGTGAAAAACGGGGTTCCTACAGTAGGTTCCCTCGACCCACATTCTCAAACTCAATATCGATGGGTTGTACAGCCAGGGATCAAGAGGGGAGGTTGGGTGGTCCATGAATTGAATGGTGCAATTTTTTTCTCCTTCAGTGCTTTTTACAAACATGTAACACCTTAGCAAAGGATGTTATGACCATTCTTAATAGTATAGTTATTTAAAACTCAAGAAACATCAACCTATCCATAGGGGAAACAGACTCAAAAATTCTATGGAGATATCTCAATGGTGTCTCTTTTTATCCTTGCAAAACCATCAGTATGATCCAAAAATGGAAGGATCTCCTCTCAAATAACAATGATATTCTCCATACATGGCACGATGGAAATTGCTTGGCGGAATTATTGGCCTCTAAATCTACCTAGGATATCCCCTCCTTTAGATTTTTACCCTTGGTTCCCTTCCCTCATCAGTTGTGGATATGGTGTCTAAGGATGCTCTCTGCCTCCAATTAGACATTCCTCCTTGATGATTACTTTACTCATCATTATTTAATAATTTTTTTATTGTTTTCAAAATAATAATAATAATTACTAACAATATAACATCCCATATTTAAATCCACATCATCACCAACATTATATAATATATACTTCCATTTAATCCACACCATCTAGCCCCAAATTCCACAAAAAATTCCAAAAAATCACTCAAAATTTTCCAATTTAACATATAACAATATCAATTTAATAACTACCTATTACCACCCATATTTCATTAATTATTCCATTCATTAACCATATAGAATGGAATCCTCATTACAATAGATAACATAAATTATTTTTATATTATACATTTCCATTTAGGAAAACAGAATTTCATTAAGAGTTTCTAATTATTAATTATAAGAATGTTACCCATAATTATAATAGCTATTTCCCATAATTTTCCATATCAACATGAATATATCAAAAAAACATAAAAACATAACATTATGAACCACAAAAACTACCATGAATTCCAATTTTGATAGCCATCGTAATATTCAAAAAAATCAATCCTTTCAATATATCATTTTAACAACTATAAACATATCAATTACCATTAAATTATTCCCACATAAAGTAAAACCATAAAACCATAAAATTGAATCATACAAAAAAATAATAATAAACAGCTAAATTAATAAACTCTTTTTATTATTTTCTAATATTTTATATATGTTCAACACAAAAAGAAATTTCATTATTCCAATTTTCCAAACATCTCATTCATTAGAGTCGTTATATATTTTTTATATTATGAGAGGTTATTATATCATCTTAATAATAGTAACATGTTCACAAATCAAAATAATGAGTTTATAAATAAAAAATGGAACACACATTTTGATCATCAAAAGGTATCATTTTCATAAAATAAAAAAATATGTTAAACATAATAGACACTATGGTCCTTTTATTTTCAGATACCCTAATATTATCTTTGTCAGTTTGATTACAACTAATTACCTTATTGAAAAAAATATCATCATTATTATAGGATTTAAAAATATAATGTACATAGAGTTATTCAATCAACAACCTTGTCTAATGGTTTTTATAATTTACATAATAGATAAAGTGAGAGGAGAAGAAATTAATATCCCTTTTAATAAAAAGAGGAAATAAAACCAAGTAAAAGGTTGATCATGAGATGTGAAGGTAATAATTTTATTCACTTAGATTAATGAAAAAATATGACTAAAATAAGAATGATTTAATATATTTTAAAATAATAAAATTCATATGGTGTGGAAATTTTCCTTGTTATTTCATCCTAAAAACATTTACAACTCTCTTTAATACATATTTAATTAGGCATGGTGGAATTATCTCAAAAAACCATTTACATTTCCAAAACTATAAGTTTAAATAATTTATTTAAATAGATATATTTATTCAATAAAAATATTAAATACATTTTTTTAAAAATTTTATTCCCATTTAATTTGAAACAACACATTTTAGGTCATTATAATGATGGTGTAAATTTTCTAAATAAAGGAAAATTACACAAAACATAATAGTAACTCCAAGATTATTAGAAAAAAATATTATCCAAAGGTAGAGAGATCATTTATGTGTATCCAAAGAGAAATATAATATTTATCATTTGATAAAAGAAATCCATAATGGTTTGAAAATTATATTTATTAGTGGAAACAATGTTTTTTGGTAAGGATCATTTAAAATATAATGAAACTGAAACATACTAACTCTAGGGAAGTTACTATTAAATTTTAGAAAAGGTTATTATTTTCCAAATTTTTCAATGGAATAAATTCTTATTTTTTGAAAACAGACTTTTATAAATAATGGTTTACTCTTATATATTATAATGTAAAATCCATTGTACTGAAAATTCAATAATTTTTAAAGATACAATATGATATGTTAGCCTCATTATTTCAAAAAGGTATATATAAATTTCATTCCAATACCATGTTATGTATGTAATTATTTTCCTTGCGTATTCCAATAATTCAAAAAGAATAGAATATATTGATTTAACCCTATAAATTTACGAAGCATAATTTCTATCTAAATTCCTTCCATAAGTAGAGATTGACTATTAAAAGATCCTACACTACTAGTGTTCATCCCTAGACACCCATAACACATGATAAATGATAAATCTAGTGTTTTGATAAATTCAATCTATTGAACCATGTAGCTCACTAACTTGACATTCCTTTTGAATAGTGAATTTTGGGCCAAGTGCCACTAGCCTTAGGGATGCCTCCCTATATTCCAAAGGCTATAGACTTGCAATTAGGGTGTAAAAAAGGTGATATTGGGGAGAAAATACCCTTACGATATTATAATGAAATGGTATGAATATATATATATAACATTCAATGGAAAAAAGGACTTTGCATACTCGAACCAGACTCGCCCATGAAATAATCATAGTCAATATCATACAATAGAGGGATCATAATTAAACAATGAAAATGGAATAAAATAAATATCCAATCATACCACTTGTAGCTACCAAATAGATCATGAATCCACTACTTGAAATATAATGAAACTTCCAGTAAAGGGTCACCAATGGCATAACTGCAATATATGAATATATAGGCATGCTTTAACCAAAAAGAAAACAAAAAAGAAAAAATTAACCTGAGGAAGGAACATTAAGGTACCTTTTCATCCATCCATTCCAACTCAATTAGGATCCATCTCTAAAGACCAAACCCTTACCTAAATGTAAAATCATAAAGGCTACATAAATCCTAAAGGGAACATGTGTGGAGTGAGAATGAGTCTTAGTAGGGTACAACCCATGTGTGTGTACCATACATTTGAGATTAAGTAGTTGTGAACACTAAATGAATAAATCATCTGCACAAGAATATAAATAAAGAAACACTCTTCATAGGTTCTCAAAAGCCACCGAGATGCTTTAACCTACCTCTTCCAATTCCAAAATTCCATATCAGAGAGGATATTTGTCCCATGGCCCAAGGAATCCCCTAATATAAAATGTCTCGGTGAACCCTCATGTTCTACCATAAGCAATGTAACCAGACATCATGTACCTCCCAACACCTTGTGTCCAAAACAAGACATTGATGTCCCGAAGGAACGCCAAAATGATATGAACCAAGTCCCATATAACCCTACTAAAAATCACCCATTGTGTCAAGATTGAAATTTCGAGACATAGTTATATATTTCCTCAAATTAAAATTATTTTTAGATCATAGCCTAACACCCTGAGGAACAGTGACTCCGATATTTAAAAATGATCCAGGCCTAACGACCTCATGTAAGGTAGGAAACATTCCCCAACTGATAGCGTTTATGTTTTCATCCTAAGTCTCTTCGCATTCCCCATGTATTTCTATAGAACTAACCCAAAACCAGTTACCTAATCTATGCTACCTGGAGCACGAACTGCAAGAGTGTTAAAAACTGCCTGACCACAAATTCCAACTATATTCACATGACACCAAACACACATTTTCCAATAAAGGGTGACTAAAAATTAACAAAATAGAATATAATAAACATAAAATATAGAACATCGTTCCCCCATGACCATTTCCCTCAAGTTATATGGCCATTCCATCCAAAATCATAAGACATGACATCAACCAAAAGACCTTTTTACCTCAACTGATGACCATGTCACCCCACCGATGACCACATCACCCATGTAACCTGGGTCTACCCCGTCCTAATGATCACATGTCCTCAATTATTTATTTCCACCACTATATCAAACCTCAGTCCAAGCCCTCTATGATACCATGGATCTTAGGTGTATATAACAAGTAACTAATTTATATATTTCATTTTAATTTAAATAAAAATACTCAAAATAAATAAAATACACAATTTAATAATAAGAATGGCCTCAAACTAACTATATAAGGTTTCAAGATTCTTACATGGCTCAACCAACTTATAGTCTAAATCGAGCATTCCCAAAAGAATCACTAAAGGTCAAATTTATTAATTTAAAGAATGTGTTTTTATACTCGTGTATCTCTCAGTGAACACCATGGAATTCTAAAAGAATCACTCTCAGAAAAAATATAAAAATATAAATGAATGGTATGGAACACCAACATTGGGGTTTTAGACATAAAAACGTCTAATATTTTCTTATAACTCTGACAGTTTTGGAAGGAATTATAGTTTCATCAGAACAACATAATAAAAGGGAAAAACTACTCAAATGGATTTAGCTTCCCTTAAAGTGAGAACAAATAATGAAGGATGAAAGGGTGTAGAGTTCCATACATAAATAGATTAAACACAATTGACGAATTAAATATTGTAATCGGGATGGAGAAGAACAGATGAAATCTAGGGTAGAGGGCGAGAGGTGCACGAGATGGTCGCTGCCTTTATATGTGGAAGAGGGAAATCATAATATGGGGGGACCAATCCTCTCCCCCTAAAAAACTAATTCCACAATTTAAATGATGTGTGAATATTTACACACCCTGTAAATTCAATCATATCATAAATCATCCCCAAAACCCCAAGAAATAAAAATAATTACATTCTATGTATTTAATTACACACCATGATATTGGTCAGCCACAAATTTTAGTATCTCGAGACATGTTCTCTTTATTTGGTGTTTTTCCAAATAGATGGGACTTCCATGAAAACATAAACCAATACTCAAACAAGGTATTGGGTCTAAGAATCTTTTTTAATGAGGTTATAATGATCAAGAAAATTGGTTGGTCTTAACACCAACTAAGAGATTTAAATTTACCTAGAAATTTACTTGTTAAAAAACCCAAGATGTTACAATCTCTTCACCTCGACATATCCCATCCCAGAGCTATAAAATATAAAGATGACAAGGTACAAAAAAAACCATATCTATTTATATTAACCCTGACTACCATAGTCTCAAAGCCACAAGTCAAATACTTCAAGGTGGACCCCACCATAGGATTTATTGACCCCAGTCACATCCAAATGCAAGTCATAAATAAACAAAATGATACATTGACTAATAACTGGGTTCAAAAGTCCTCTTGTAAGGCATTGTAGCTCTTTCACCTCATCTAGTGGTCCCATGTCATCTCTGACACCCATCAGGATCCCACATCACATCGATGCCAAACATGTCCCATGGCTATCATGGCACACATGAGTCCCTCCATCTTAAAAGATGTTCAAATAAATCTTTGTTCCTCAAACCTCCCCAATAAACACACCAAAAAAATACCCAAATGACAACAAAACTTATGTAAATTGCATGTATTTTATGCCTCGATGCCAACACACCTCAGTAAACATGAAAACAATGATGGTATGGTGTGAGACGGGGTGCCATAAACCTCATACATATGTATATATAATACATCTGATATAATGAAAATATACTAACCAATGTATGGGTAGTCTACACATATAACTTGTGCACCACATGCACCTAGAACGAACATGCCTCAAATAGCCATTCCAAAAAATTCTACAAAGAAAAAACTTGGACACAACATATACTTGACCATTTCTAGCTCACCAACCTACTCTAAACATGGATGGTATATGACCTAAACCTGTCATGAAGCTCAACTGCCCAAAGATTGACCTCCCTATGGTAGTGCACAGGCCACTGGCCACTGACCCAACATCATTATCTAGATGTGAATATCACAACCTTTATGTTTATCGAAAGCTCAGATACCATAACCTGGTACCTCTTTTAGTCTGATCATAGAACCCTTAGTATTTTAGTCACTGAATTTAGAATTTTTGAGATGGCTTCTCTCAGAACCTCTTGAGATTCCCACCTGGTCCAGATGCTCAACACTCATTTGGAGGCTACTCACTCTGAGTCCAAACATGCCCTTGATGTCCACACTAGAAACCCAACATAGAAGATCCACTATTAGGTGGTTTTATTGAGTCTTTATCCTAACTTCCTTATTGGATATCATCTTGGCCTCACATAATTCTATCTAAAAAGTCACCATTGATGTCACCTGAAGTCATCACCCAGCTTGAGTAAGATCTAACCGTCATTTTTTCCTCATCTATGAGTGCATAATTCACTGGCTATGAGAATGGGGCCAATATAAAGTATTTTACCAACACCTAAATGGAATTCCATAAAGCATACTTGAAATTACTAAACCTCGAAGTGTTTTTTCTCACCATACTGGGTGAAAATATATATTATTAGGTGAACATTTCTACATAATACATGATAGAAATGTAACCCTTATAAAGGCTAAATAAATCTTGAGATCTATCTACCCTCAACGTCTTTAGGAATAAATTCTTCCAGAACATGGCCATACAGTCCTTCCAGTCTGATCCCTCATCTATACTGGCCTAAACATTAAGTTCACACCTTCTCTAAGTTGGTCCTAGGACCGAATGGGTTTCCAGGTCACCCTACTCCTCAGATACAACTTTATCTACTCAATATCATTTTCAAGGACTTTATCCAATTACAAACAAAATGAAAATCACCCTCACCCTAAAAAAGTGGTGCGTGATGCAACTGAAACTTTTGAGTTAGATAATCCAGGGAGGGATTTTCTCCCTTAGCTCCTATTTCGACACCCTATATGACACTAACCAGGATCTCTATGAGATTCTAAAAAAGAAACGTCCCAAAAGTATTCAACTTTGGATACTTCCCCACATTCCCCTAAGACTATTTCTAAGCCTATACCTAAGCATGTACCTATGAATTGTGATATTTCTGATCATTATGTCTCTCAACATAATCCTTTTATATTAGCACCTTTCCACCACCCTACTAAAACTCCATATGATTCATCTAGGTGGAAACTTGCTGAAAACTATTACATTGTTATAAAGACCATAAATCATTTATATATCATGAAGATAGGGAAATCTGTAACATATATCATGGTATCACTACCCTTACCATTCCCACTTCAACCATTTCACAAGGAATCTCAGCCTCATGGCCTCATTACCCACCCTCAAAAGATCAATGTATGAAATATTCCTCAGGACACTTCCGTCTTGATGAACCTCATCACCTCCAATGGGTGATTTCATCACCCATAATGGTGATCAAAATCACCCCATGTACTAGAACCTATATACTCCTATAAGATCCTATACTATATGTATAATAATTACATATCATAACACTTTATATCACAAAAAATACAATTATATATATCAAAAACCTACTATTTTATATTCATGAATAAACATGTGTATAATATATACCTTTCCATACCATGACCAGGGTCTAAATCATATAAATTAACATACTAGACCAAGGACCAAATATCCCAACAAATAATAATTCACATCTCATGTGCACTACTCTAGGTGGAAATCATATAAACCATAAAATGAGAAACAATTGAATAGTATCTCCCACTTCTAGACACTTGGTTCATCCCCCGTTCATGGGGCTATAGGCACCCAATAATGATCTCAAAACCTAGTTTTAATATCATCCCAATATCCAGTATACTATAGAAAAAAATATTAAATCCAATAAATTGGTAAAATAAACACCTATAATTCCATTTGTAGCACCCCAACTCGAATTGAAGCTTGAACAGTGCTTCAAGGTCAAGTGCCACTGGCCTTAGGTGCGCCTCACCATAAACCAAAGACATCCAACTAGAATCAAGGGTCTGAAAAAGAATAATAGTGGGGAGACTATATCCTTATGTGGTGATAATATAATGGTCCGAATATATAAATATAAAATTAAGTGAAAATAAAGACCTTATATACTCGAACTAGACCCACCAATTCAAGAAGCACAATCAATATCATATAATAGTGGAAGAATTATTAAAAAACAACATAATAATAAAATAAACATTCAATCATACCAATTTCATATAATAAATAGATTATGCATCTAATAAAATTATTACAATTCAATTTCCATTAATGCTCCGCCATTGGGCTAACCATATTCTATACATATATAAGAATACTGAAATATGAATTTAACCTAAAGGAAAAAAAACAATAGTTGAGTTTGAAACCAAAAGGTTCGTTTACATCCACCCATGCCAACATAGCTAGGATACAGCTCCTTAGATCGTGCCCTTACCTGAATTTAAATTCCTAATGTATACATACATCCCAAAGGGCACTTTTTTGGTGTGAGAACGAGTCTCACTAGTGTAGTACCCACATGTGTGTGCCTTAAATTAAGGATTAAGCTGGTGTGAACTGTAAATAAAGAAAACACATTCATATTCATAAATAATTAAAGACACACTTCATGGGTGCTCAAAAGCCACCATGAAGCTATCACCTACCTCAGCCAAAATTGGAATGTCATAGTGGAGATGATCTTTAGTTCATGTCTCAAGGAATAATTTTATATAAAATATCTAGGTGATACCACGAGTTCCACCTCTAGAAAAGTACCCCTGAACCATGTGACTCAATACACCTGATGTCCAAAAACAAATCACCAAAGTCCCAAAGTCACACCCATATAGTACAAACCTCATCCCTTAGACCCCTAATTAAATCACCAATTACCTCAAGCCCAACATCTGGATGCATAATGAAACATATCCTCAATATAAATCATCATCGACCCATAGAATGGTGCCTCATGAAGTGGTGATTTCAATACTCCAAAATGATCCAAAAAAATTGCATCAAAACGGTATGCCTCATTCCCCCACCGATAGCCTCAGTGTTGTCATCCAAATGCTCCTCACCTTCCCAATAGATTTATAAAAAAAGTACCTTAAACCAATAACCTAATCCATTCTACCAGGTGCCTCTACACACATAAGTCATCAAAAACATCTCATCAATGAGTCAACCTATTTTCACATGAATCCAGCATCACTTTGGCCAAGCATGTGAGATGAGAAATAACCAAAATAGAACCTTATTCTCATTAAACACATCACCTTATTCCCCAAAACCATGTCTTTAACATATGTTGGTAAGTAAATCCAATATCATTTTCCATACCCTCAACCAGACAACCTTTCCGCCTTTATAGATGATGATGTCACTGCATCGGTGATCAGATCACCCAAGTAACCTAGTCCAAGCCCAACCTAATGATAACATTATCTCAATTCCAGATATCCATAATATTCTAAGACCTCTAGACAAGCCCTTCCAAATCCAATAGATCTCATTAGTATATCACAAGAAATTAGTTTATATATTTTACTTTAATTAAAATTAAATATCTCAAATTAAGTAAAAACATAATTAAATTATAAGAACACACCTATACTAACCACCCAATGTTATGAGAATCTCTCATGGATGAACACACTTATAGTATTAGTAAATCATTTCCAATGGTATCTCAAAAGGTCCAAATAATTAATAAAAATAGCCCATTTAAATTTGAGTGTCTATATTGGTCAACACCTCAGTGCACGTAAATATGCACCCATTAAACCCTCATGAAATATAATAGAAAGGTATAAACCACCTACCTTGTATTAATCTATGTAGAAACATATAATATTAGTCTTTAACCATAAATATTTTGTAAGAAATCAATTTTTTGAAGAACTCCCTAAAAATAGGGAAAAATAACTCACACTAATTTAGCGATCCGTGTGGAGAGAGAATAGTAGAAACAAATCATGGGTGAAGAGAGCCTTATAGTAATGGTTTCAATGCAACTGAAAGACTGAAGATAAAATTCTAGAAGAAAAAGAATGGAAGAAATCTAGGGTAGAGGGGTACAGGCATGTGAGATGGGCCTTCCCTCTGTCTACATAGGAGGAAAGGAATAGGGGAGGGGGTAGCTCTGCCCCATTTAAAAAAATTGATTCAAGAAATTACATTACATGTAAATATTTACATGTCGTGTGTATTTGTGGTTTTCATAGGTCTACCTTGAAAACCCATTAAATATAAATAATTACATGTGTTTTATTTAATTAGACACCATTTAATTGGCTAGTTGTAGCTTTTAGTAGCTTGGGTCGTTTTCTCTTCCTAAGGTGTTTTACCAAACCCCTGGGATGTCCACCAAAACATAAACCAAACCTAAATCAGTATATTGGGTATAAAAAAACTCCCATAATGAGGTTTAAATGTTCAAGAAAACATATTTGTCCGATGACCAACTCTGAAATTCAAATTTACCCAGTAAATGACCTGTTCAAAAATCCAAGATGTTATATACCCAATACCTATCAAATGATTAACATCCCCAAGAATGATAATTGATCAATATGAGAAACAAAAACCATTGACACAGATTCTTCATTAGATATACCTCTCAAATAGACTCAATGACTGTCAAAACAAAAATAACACTCAAAAAAGAATAACCACAACCAAAAAAACATAAAATTAAACATCCCCCTGACAACTCAATCTATGAATAAGAACCCCTATAAATATAACTACTAATATGTTCAATTATATAAAATAGAATAAATCCCTATCCTAAGGAGTATTAAATCAAGGAAACCATCTTATAATTATATGGGATCACTACGCTAAATGGAAAATTATATAATTTACACTTAATAACCTCAATATAAAATTTATAATGAAACATGGTCACTAATTCAATATAAAAAATTACTATAATCTAGTAATCACATGAGATACCACTCAAATATTAATTTTAACATCATACGGAGCTCAATATAATAGATAATATAGAGGGAAACATCAAACACCCAAATTACAAGCTCAACCAACCTTTTACTAACTATTAATTCATTTAAGGACGAAAAAATGAGTTTATGATATTCTGTTTAAAATAATTTTATTTTATTGAACATATATTAGTATTTTCTAATATTCATATTCTTTCCTTACATTTTTAATTATTTAATTATTAATTAGTACAATATACAAATAAATAAAAAATATTTTTTTCTAAACAATGTATAATGAAGTATCAATATGATATTGAAAGGAAAACTACTTAAACTAAAATGTTATAATTCATTTAAAATGAGATTATTTATAAATGAAAAAAATATCTTGACACAAGATATTCTCACTCTTAAATACTAAAACTATATCACTATATCATAACTGATTAATTACTAAATTATATAAACCCTACTAAATAAAAAACACTTTACCTAGACTGTGGAGTACCAAGATTCATAGGTAACATAAACCATTGGCAGCCCACCTTACCAATATAAAAAATTGTCTTCATACCCATCAATGAATTTATATATCTAATCAATCCCAATGATCAAAGATACACCTAATTCTCAAGAGGCCATCTAACTTATAGCCTCTACTAACCACTATCCACATAGATCGAGTTTCCTTATTTTTATTTATTAACATCCTAGAATATACTCATATGAATCAAATAATTATGATCCAATACGTAAAATTAATACACCAAAAAAATCCAAACACTAAATGAAATCTATGACCCCCTGTGCAGACTCAAAATGGAATTCCCACATGTCATTATTAAGTAATATTTTAAAAAAACTAGGTAACTAAAGAAAAAAAGTGAATCCCAGTAAAATATACACTAAAATACCCATTATAGAGGATTATATTATTCTCTGTATTTTTTTTCCTCCACACCTCATAATTGAACTCCTAATTGAACAAGACCTAAAATTATTCCCAATAAAACAATTATAGTTTACCATGATTCAACTTCCACTACCCCTGAGATACTCCTAAAAGAAAACTCAGTGCTTAGGAAACCCATAATTGATCAAGGTTCTTTGTCAATCCTATTTAAGCATCAACCTCTTATAATCACTCATTTACATAGAGAACTAACACCATTTCATTGAATTAAAGTACTTACTAGTGCATAAATATATAGAAACCATATCCCATGACTCAATCCACTTCTCATTATTAATACCTTATATATGATTTGCCATCATGTCGTCATGCCAAACATTAAATTGAACAGAGTTACATAAAATCTTCAAAAAACACTCTATTATCTTGGAAAAGAGAAACACACTAAAATAATCACATTAATAAATATATCCCAAAACAACTAAACCAAAACATCCCCATGAAAACATCCCTTTTCTCTCCAAAACCAAAACAATACTTCTTAAAAAAATGACTTCCTAGTCTCCCCCATTCTAACATCCAAAAATACACAGCTCAATCAAATATAACTATTTTTTATTGAAACCATTAATGTCAACACTAAATTGACTGAACTGGTCCTATGTAGACAATTAAACTCAATAAAATCCTTTGATAAAATGTTAATTCACCTTTTATGACCTTAAATAAATTAAATAAAGATCAAAATAATATAAAAATGATTTTTTAAAAAAAACTTGAAACCAATGCGTTTATAATTTTTAAACTAAAAAACCTGGTTAAACATAAAAAATACATTAAAATAATTTTTAATCTTTTTTATGAAAAATTATAAAAACAATTTGGTAAAACTCACTCAAAACATTTACCATGACAACTTGTAAAATAATCCCCACATTTATTAAAAAAATCAACTTCTCTAAGAAAAGTTATTTCAAAAATGCACATTATCATTCAACAAAGTCCATAAAACAACACTGAACAACACAAAACATATTACTACATAACATGGATTAAGTAAAAATAATCAATATTTTCAAATTTAAATAAATTTTTAGGGAAAATCACATTACTAATTTTGATTAACTAGGTTACCCAATACTTATCGAATTCGAAATATTATTCATAACAAGATGTTGAAATCTTGGTAATTATTTCATTAAAACATTAACATAATTTATGTAAATATTTAATAATTTAATTTTTATGGATAGCTCATTTCATATTAAACATTTAACTAAAAAACTATGTAATTTTTTTAAGTATTGAATATAGTTAATAAAATATAACTTTTTAATTAGAGACTACGAATATAAGAAACTATGTTATCAATCATACAATAATGGAATAATATAGTAGAATCCTTATTTATGACATGAAATTATACTAATATGTAAAGGAGGTGGTTTAATTATGGGTTTTATTGACTAATCTATAATTAAACATCAACAAGTATTTCTTGATCGAAATCACTTATGAGAGAAGTTTAAGATCAATGAAATCTGAAAAACATATATGCTAGTTGAACCAACACCAATGATTACCAACACTATGTATCATATAATTAAATATTATATAGAGGTATTGGAAGAATTTTAAAATAGAAATTAGAATCATCTAAACATTTAATTATTAAATTTTCAATATTTTCATTATTATGTGTAGATTTATACATTTGGAATTTATTCAATTTAAATTTTATTTATTAAAGTTATTAATTTTTAAGAATAAATTCAATATAATGTATTGATAAAATTAAAGGGTTTCTTAATTAATAACAAACAAAAAATAAACACTCTTATTAATTATAATTTAATTATTCATTATTAAAAACAATTCCTCAAAACACTTTTTTTATTATATATAAATTATTATTTTATTTAATTTATAAATAAGTCTTAATTTGAAGAATAATTTTATGAAATTTATATTTTCTAGAATTATAATTAATTTTTCATGAACATATAATAAATATAATATAATAAAAAAATATAAATGTAAACACTTCTAACAAAACAAATTGTTTTTAGTGAAAATTTTTTCCATGTATTTTATGATTTTATTTAGATGTATAATTCCTAAATTTTTTAATTTTAATTGGATAAAAGGAAATTATTTTTTGGAATCATCACATCATAATTTCGATAGGGTAATTTTTTTTATTTTTTCAAAGAAGTTTTTTTAATAAATGATAAAAAAATATCATTTCTTTGAATATGACAACGTTTACAACGTAATAATGATATAATTATGACATAAAAATTTATTAAACATGTGTTTATTTGTAAAATTTATTTATTGAGTTAAATAATACATTTTAAAATAAAAATTTGAATTTAAAAACCGATATTTTTTTATTTTTGAACCAAAGTAATATTTTTTATGAATAATAAACTATTTATGATTCATTACCATTAAATTAGTAAATCAATAATTACATTCAGTTTTAGAAAGATTATAATATCAAAGTAATATTATTTTTAAATAATAAACCATTAAATTAATATAAATCATCACTCCTCCAATTTCTTAGTTCTAAATGATAAAATTATCAATATTTTAACCTTAAATTCTTCTCCTTATGTATAAATTCCCCCTCTCATTTCAATTTGAAAACCATTACCCATTCACATTTAAAATACCATGATCTACCCATGTATCCTCTCTGAATTCTCGTATCTATCTTAGGGATATTTTGGTGATAAAAAACCTAAATAATTAAAGGATTTAGAAAAGTATAAAATCTTTAATGAACAAATAACACTGATTCCCTTCCCTTATTTTTTCTTTCTTCTGTTCTTGTACTCTAATGATCATATTCCATTTTTCTACATTGATAAAATAATTTATATATACTAATATAATAAAAAAATTTATTGTAATACTCTGATAAATATTTAATCTTATTTAATGTATTTACTATCTCACTCTATCTCTAACT
Organism: Viscum album; assembly: GCA_963277665.1. Taxonomy (NCBI): domain Eukaryota; kingdom Viridiplantae; phylum Streptophyta; class Magnoliopsida; order Santalales; family Viscaceae; genus Viscum; species Viscum album. The sequence continues at coordinate 1,342,317,204 of OY728148.1, read as the reverse complement.
CCCCCTCTCGACATATCTCAATAATGGCCAATTTAGTCCTCCATTGGCGGGTTTTTCCATGATTTACATCTCACCACCAATATGGATATTATATATATATTATTTTATATAAATTTTATTTTCCTTATTATTATATTATAGAAATAATATTACAAAAGTTTATATTTCAAATAATAAAAAAAGATGAAATCAAAACAAAACTGGATAATTAAAAAGAACAGATGTATTCTAGTCATTCTCTCATTAAATAAAGTATTATTTAATAAATTAAAATAAATATATATAATAATTAATTCAAAATGATATAATTATATATTTGTTTTATGTTCTATTAAACATATGGTTTTCATATAGGAGGCTCAAACATAAAAAGGTGAAGTGGGACCTAAGGTGAGGGTGTTGCTGACTAGATTTAATTTTCATTGGGTCAAAATATTTCTTACATTACTATAAACTTTTAAATTTATCATATTATTCCATTTAATTTTATAATATGTTATGTTTTGTTTCTATTAGAAAAATGGACATTACCGCATCAAAAACATATTCATTCACAGATTCCTTCTTCAAAAATATAAAACTCTAACAAGTACAAATCCTATCATTTCTGAAAACTCATTCTATTCTATATCCATATTATTTCATTTCAAAATTATTTTCAATTATTATTTTTAATCCCAATTATGTATTATCTCATTCAATATTAATACTTCTACTTCGAAAATTTTATAGTGAACTGTTATTATTCTTTAACGATGTGGGTTTCAATAAAGAATTTTTTTAATAAAAAAGGAATATTATATCTTCTTCATGTCTTTTTTCATCAAATCCAATTTTTAAAACAAAAACTATTTCAATTGAAAGTTCCATTTTTATAGATTACTTAATTTCTTTAAAAAATTTTAATCTTTTTTACTTTATAGAAAGTTGTTTATTTTTATGAAAGTGACACAAAACTTAATTTTTTTCAGGAATGATAAAAATGTTTCACAAAAACTATTTTATATTTTTTCTTACATTTTACTCTTTTTCCGTACATGTTGAATATCTTAGGAATTTTATTTCATTATTAAAACTATAAATACACTTATGTTATAATATTTTATGGTGATTAAATTTTTTTATCAATCAATAAAATTATTTATTTCATTTAAGGTAATAATATTTTAGAATGTTATGAAACCTATTTTATTTAAATTAATTTTTCAGGATGTATTTTAGGATTTATTTCATGTGGAATACCATTTATTGATAATCATTATGTGATAGGTGGGGTTCAACATATAACTCTAATTTATATGTTAATGTTTTATATATCATGAGATAATGTTATTATCTGTGGGAATTGTTTTTTTCACAACATGGTTTATGGGAAGGGTTTTTATTTTAATAATATGATATGTAGAGATTATTTTTATGTTCAAAACATTATATGTGGACATTTTTATAGTTTTATTTCTCTAAAATTTTATGATATATTATTAATATGCCTCATATCAATATAATATACCTATATTATGCTCTGGGTATCATGAATATTATCTCTCATGATTCTGTAGACTTATTCTATGAAATATATTTGATCTTTTGGGGTTATATGTCTTTTTTTAAGCCACCCAATGAACTCTTATTTTCTCATTTATTTTTTAATCATGTTCTTTCTCACATTCTCATATCCCATAACATGATTATGATAACCATTTATGCCTTATTAATAATTAATTACCTTACATAACATTTGAGCTCAACCATTATTTTATCTCGCTTTTCTAACATAATTATATAAATGAATATATTTTTATTGAAGAGTACTATAGATATTCTTTCTATGAGATTTTGAATAAATAATTTATAATAAGATATTTAAGTGGAAAATTATCAATGATTCTAAAATATTTGTCTCTAGGATTGTGAGATTATTTGCTATATGTATTTTTGCAAAGAATATAATATGTATTCCTTTTAATCCTTTCCATCTCGATTTGTATCAGGGTTAGGTGTAGTTAATTTTAGGGGGTAAGCTATCAAGTATAAGAGTACCTAACATATTGTAACATAGGTTGAACCAATTGTGATATATGTTAAACAAAAAATGAATTGAAAACATCATAGACAAAGGGTAAGGTTTTATAGAGTAAGACATTAATAAGATGGAAAATTCAAATGTATATCGTTTTTTCAATCTGATTCTATTATTATTTTAATGGTTATTAGTCATGATAACCACTATTTGGTTTTTGTAAATGGTTGTAAATATGTGAAATTTATTAAAAATGGTTGTAGATGACAATGAGACGATTTTCACCCCTAGAAGCGTAGTGGGATAGGAGTAGTATTATAAAATATTGGAGATATAATAAAAAATGCATATGATAAAATGATTTATAATTCAAAAAGTTTTAAATTTTTAATAAACCAAGGATGGATAAAATTTATATCAAATCTTTCATGTATTAATATCCATCATTCTATTGTCATCCTTACAACACACTAATGTTTGAGATTTTGTTTATCAAATTGGACATGATATTTTCTGTTCTGTTGTGATAGAACCATAATAAGGTAGTCTTATCTATTTATTGATTAGAGATTGAGTCTAATAAATGGGGTAGTATCCCCACTAATAAAACATAAAAAAATATTCCATGTATTTGGAGGATTTAAAGAAAATATTCTTCTGAAAATGATCTACTCTAACTCATCACATTACAATGAATAGATAATTTTTTATTAGAAATTAAAAAAGGATGAATCCATTGGTACCTAAGAATTAATCTTTGGGAAACTCTCTATTCATGAATACAGTTTTATCACTGAACATTTATGTAATATAAAATTCATTATTATTGGCTTAAAACAATTATTTTAAAGGCATTAACTATAAGAAAACATGGAATCCATGTTTAAAATTTGTAGTGTGTACTTATTATAGAAATGGAATCTTAATAATATCATTTTTTTCAAAGACAAGAAAACGAAGTTGAAGTATCATGGAATTTAAAATAAAAAATATTATAAATGAAATAAATTTCAACCATATCTGTTCCATAAATACGAAATGAAACACTAATGAAATATTTGGAATAAAATGAACAAATGTTACAAGGTTGGAATGAGTAGACATCAAGATCATCATTATTATAAAGAGATCAAGAAAATGGTTAATGAATCAGAGGAAGAGAAGGACCCACATATTGAACCAACTATACTTCAATACATAAAATACATATAGTATGGGAATCATGTAAATCAACACCCAAATAAAACATATCAGGATTATAACAAGAAGAAAAAACCTCTTAGTTCAAAGGAACAATAAAGAAACTACAAAATCACTTCAACTGAAGTGGATTATAATAATAAAATCATGAAATGTACAGTTAATCTCTAATCCATACCAATTAATTCTATAATTTATTCATGTTATACACATTAATTTATATTATATACATTTTATATAAATATTGATAATCTAAAACAATGATTGGATATTTAGTTTCGTATGAAAACTCCTAAGGGTGAACTGATTTCATCCAATGTATAAAAATATTATTCAATTGAGTTTTTTGGTTGGATACATTAAATATATTTATTTCATATTCCCTTAGTGGAAATATATGTGATGTTGTGAATGTATTGATTATCCTTTTACAAAGCTCATTTCAATTTCTAGGATAAATATTTCTCATTTTATATCACAAATCTTCATCTTTTACAATATAAATGTAAGTATGATTATGAAATAATTATGGATATAAATTATATAATATGGGATATGATACCAAATAATGAGGGAAACATGGAAAAAATTATTTTCAGGAACGTAAAAATGAATACAATTATATTATAAGAGAGTATGTTGGTGTATTCCCTGATAAACTGCTTGGACATTCCCTAAAATGTGAGGTTGAGTTTACGATTGAAATCATTTGAGTTTCTATGATTATATTAAAGAGACCTTATAAAATGGTTCACATGGAATTATAATTATTGGAGAAGAAACCTCAAGATAATTTGTTTAATGGTTTCATATGATGTGCAGATTCAAAATTGGGTGGATTGGTACTTTTTTATGGAAGAGGATGGATCAATGAGTCCTTGTAATGATTATCATGAAATTAATATAATAATGTTCTATAAAGAGTATCTTACACACATTATTCAATCATAAGATATAATTAAATCTCAAAAATTTCAGCATTAATTTAGACATTATCAAATAAGGGTTATAAGAGAGGATCTACTATTGGAAACATTCTATACAAGGTGTGGGAAATATTATTTTGAAGTGATTCCTTTATGACATACAAATACCCCTTCAATATTCATGGATATAATAAAAAATGTTTTTATATATTAGCATGATTGATATTTTATATTTTAACAAACCAAATATCATTACATATTTTATGAATTCAATTTTACTATTAAGGTACATAAAACATGAACCAAGGATCTAGAGGTATAGTGTGTTTAAAATATTGGACAGTTTAATACGACTACATAAAAAAACTAGATCATAATTATAAAAACTCTATCAATTTCTTAAATATCCCATTAATCTAAAAATACTTAATATCATATCTTAATGAATTTTTAATGAAAAGGGTGTATACATAAAATTTTATAAGGGAACAATCAGAGTAAATATTATATATGTGATAAAAATGAATATCATGATAATATAATTGAGAATTATAACATTGAGTCATTGAATGAAAAATATTGTATCATAATATCACAATATCATAAGAATGTGGTGAGAACATAAAATGTTACAATATAATAATAAGTAGAGGAATAATATAAAATACATCATAACATAGTGTTCTAGCCTAACAAATCATACACCATACATGGTACCTCATGAGATAAAAAGATTAAACAATAAATAAAAGTACTATTAGACTACACTTATCATAATTATAAATTTCTCTTTTCTATATAAATTATATGACCAAATAAATAATTTTATCTATAACACTAGAATAATAATAATATGTTTTATATAAAAATAAATTCTTTATATGAGCTTATGTGTGTGCACATTTCTACATATTAAACCCACAAGAATAAAATGTGACTTTATTACATGAAAATAATAATAAAAATGACTTAAAAATAATTTTTTATCAATACCCTTTAATGATAATAGGATTGGGTACTTACAATGAAGGATGGTGACATGGAAAATTAAAGAGTTCTATTTACAGCATGTAGTATATAAACAATTGATGATGAAATGGGGTTAATGAGAGAAAGGTAGTCTCAAATTAATAGGTAATAATTTGAATAGTAATATTATAGTTATAAACATAAAAAATAATAATAAATTATAAATGAAAATGATTATTATAAATGAAGTAATTGAATAATAGGGGATTATCTTATCATCCCTTACGTGCAAATTGGTTTCCTAATTCTGGAGAAGATCTCCTTAGAACCTTTGAAGCTCCTTATAAATGAATTATATAGAAAAAAAATAGGAGGAATTCATGATCAATGTATTCGTTGTTAAGAATAATGGGAAAATGGGTGGGTATTTATATAAATAGAGGACATGTTTATTTATTAATTTCCAAACATAGACATTAAAATCTAGTTTATAAAAAATGAAAAACCAATGTCGTTCCCATGGGTTTTCACACGGTATCTACCAAGGTGGTTTGGTGTTTAGTATTTTAATGATTTTTGATCTAATCACTATTTAATATATATTATTTTGGATGTGGAAAATATTTGTTTTCATAAATAAATATTTTTATAAATATAAAATATATTGTATGATTTTTAAGATAAATTATAGTCCTAGAAAATTAATCTTATTACTTTAAAAGGCATTATTTGAACAAGAAAACATATTTTTATGTGGAGAAATACTTCATAATGTTTATTAAATAACTTTTAATTCATTGTGATGTATAAATGTTGACTATATGTTTATAAAATATTTTATTTTTTTCCCAAAATTCTAATCTCCTAAAAAATTATAAAAAAACTCACCTATCGAAATTAAAAAGTGCTTATTTAATAATTTTTTTATTAAAATAAATTAATAAATACATGAAATTAAATATTCATCTAAATTATGTTTTTATTTAAAAATATATATATATAACATGATTAAGTTTTATACCCTTAGAAAGACCATTATTATTCTATTAAATTATTTTATTATTTATATAAGAATAAATATTTTTTAAAAACATTTTTATTGTAATTAAATATTATTTCTAATTTTTGAATTTATCCTAAAATTTTATTTTATATAGTTATATATATTTTCCAAAATAATAATTTTTTTTCATTGAATGAAAAATAAATATTTTCATATTCCTCCCCGAAATAAATAATTTTTATGTTTTATATACGAATGAGACGTTGAATAAAAATGTGGAATAATGTAACCAACATTTCATTTTTTGAAATAACTTACACCGTAATAATATATATTATCTAGAAAAATAACAACTTATCACAATAGCGTGATCTATATGTGTGAGGTTTGTGATGGTGGTACTCTAACAAGGTAGATTATATAACATTAATTTGGTAGGAATCATAAAACCCATATATTATTTTATGTTTTTTACAAATTTAATTCATGTATGTTCATTTATTTTTGACATAGGAATTGTTTGGGTTGTAAACTGGGGGTTTCTGGTAGGTTTCTACATGTTTTAGAGGCCTTTTAGAGGTACATAGTTGGAGAATAGTTTTCCAAAACCATTCTAATCTTATACGAAACTGTTCAGTTAGTTGTAGAAGTATATGGGGTCGATGATGGATAATGAAAAAAATTTAATAAATTGTGGGTACTCCCATGATAAACATAGTGACATGTTTAATTGAAAAATGTGATGTTTGGAACAAAAGTTGAAAATCCCTAAGAAAAAATGATATTGGTTCTTAAGAGAATAATAAAGGCTAACATATTTGGTGCACAATTTGTCAAAATGTGTGAGAAATATTTGTGTACATGTTTTAATGATATTAGAATCCTTTCTAATAGTCATTAATTAGATATTTTTTCTCTTTCATCATCTTAAATGTATCGCTTTAAAACCTAGACACACCATAGCCTTCCTTCAATAATTCTCTATCTTTCTATGATTGATTCTGGTGGTTCCAATTACCTTAATTTTTGGGACTTATGGTATGCGATCCAAAAATCTACATTCATCATGATTAGTTTAGACCTACCCATCTTCACTTAAGATATTTCATTGCAATGAAATTCCATATGCATATTTATAGAGTCTGATTTTATTTAACAATGAATGTATATATTGTTGATAGATTGTTTATTGATCTAGTGTGTTGGATTGTAACACCCCAAACTTTCATGATATGTTTCTCTTTTAATAATTCAATAGCTTGTGTCGTACGCAACTTGGAGTTTTAACACACCATGACCAATAAAAATAACCATTATGAATAGTAATAACCACATTATGAAATTTTATAAATTTTATTATTCAAAATGGTCTTTGTTTTTTGATTTGGAATATCAAAATTAAATTTGGGTGAATTTTCATATTTTTCTAAAAACATTCAAATTTTGATGAATAGTGAAAACATTATTTTTTTGTTTAAAACCGACATTTTATTTAAAAAATTAAATATTTTATTTAAATTTATTTTAGGTAAAAATGGATACATAATACCTATATATGTTCAATTTAATTCATTGGAGTCATTTTTAATAATATTAGATATATAACATTTTATTGAACTTTTTTCCGTCTTTTACCCACCTTTTAGGCACATTTAAAAATTTTCATAAAACATAATTTTACCGCTTATATGAGTTTAATTTTAAAAATATAAGACACACGGTTTACATCATAAAGTAAAATGTGGTTCAACAAGATGAAAATAATTTTTGTAATAGTAACTTTTGACTTCTATTTACCACGGTTAAACGTAAATAGGTTAATTGAAGGTAAAAATGATATTAAAATTACCCAAACACATGTCCTAATTCTATTGGATAAGTGTATTTCGACCAAAAACATCTTTATGATTAAAATATGATTATTTATTTCCTCTTGGATTAGATTAGGACATTTATTATTATTTTTTTAAAGAAGAGTTAAAAGTGTTAAATTCAAATTTTCATAACTAAATCATTTTTAATATAGGGTTATACATAAGATAAATTAAACAATAAATATTCATTAGATAATATAACAATATTTCTTACATTACATTATTTAATTTAAAATTTTTAGACATTAAATAATTAAATTTATTTATAACACAATAATGATGCAGTAATTACCTTATTAATGAAAGATTAAAATAATTGATATTATCAATATAAAATTAAATTTAAATTGACACTTTTTAGGAATTAAAATAATTTTATAGATTAATATGAAATATTATGGATGATTAAATAATTTTATTCTAAGAAACCATGTTGTTATGGCTTCCAAAAAAATCAATTACCGAATAGTGTCATAATTGACATAAATGAGTTTTTTAAAAAAAATATTATTAAATGATATAATAGTCCTAAAAATCTTGGGTTTGTCCAAAGGACTTATATAATAATATATATATCATTAATGAACCACTTTGGGTTCTCTTTAAATTTTATAGTAATATTATTAACCACATAATATAATAATACAAGAATACTTGGAAAAAGTTAAACTATTTAACTAAGAGTTAAATCTAAAAGATAAGGTTAATATGGTGACCTAAACCTGTCTAAACCCTATTTTTTGAGAGGTTTTCGACCCATCCTGACCTTATCCTCTACATAAATCCTTTTGGATCAATTTTAAACTGCAAATTTTTGTATATAAAATAATATTTTAATCTTTTCCTAAAGTAACCCTCACCTCTCTTATAAAAGGGTACTTACCCTTATCTCACAATCACACCTAAAAATCCATTTGGCCCTACCAAACCCTACCCAAATATCCTCCCCAATACCATCACATCTACCTAAAGTCCTTACATTGATCATAAATCCTACCTATGGATCCCTTTTGATCAGCTTAAAAGGTAACACCCAAGGAAGAGGTACTAATTTCACCCCTCATTTTCAAAGTTATTTTCTTCTTCCACTTCCTCTTTCATTATTTTTTCCATAACAAAATAGTATTTACAGTACATTATATATAATTTTATGTTATTATAAATATTGTACAACCATAATCATTATTTTATCCATCCTATTAATGACATGTCACCATACGTGCGTACGTATGGCTTACCGTCTCCACGCCGTGGTGTAGTTTGTTATTCAAACACTTCATTATTTGAATGGGTATAATAATGAGTATAAATTATGTAAATAATAAATATAACATTATAATTATTCTTTATATATGACATGCCATACAATTATATATGATTTCACTATCAATATACTAATATTGTCGCTCGTGCGTATGTACGGATTACCGTCTCCATGAACCCAGTTAGATTCATTCCTAATCATAATCATTCAAGAATAATTTTCATATTATGATTAAAAATAATGTTTAAGAACATAATAGAATTCTGTATATGAATAAAATACATCCAATCCATAACAAACATGGCTTATGTAACCTAGCATATAATGTAAAACGATTCAGTTAACACCTGAAACAATGATACTACTAAAATATTATAAACAAAGAAATATTAGAGGATCATATATGATATCATATTTATGTATTTGGTTCCTGTATAATTTAATAAAAATTATTTAACTATTATATAGGTGGTTAACATACTCTCAGTCGAGTAAAAGTACAAGGTAAGGGTTATTTCTACAATCTCTTCATTATTCGAGGTTGTTTATACGTGAGTATCTTCTGGGACCTCTTTATCATCCACATCTGTGTTTCTTAAAAATGTTTTTCAAAAAAAATTTAATATTTCCAAGACTATTTTTTAAAGTTATTTATACCCTTTTTTGAATATTTCTAAAATTTTTATAATGAAATATTTTCATCATTTTCCAAACAAGGTCCTTTATGACCATTTCGACAAAATTAAAGAAAAATGTTTCTTATCTTATTCGGAGAGTGTAGCTATTTTATGACATTATAATACCTTCATAGATCCCCATATAATATTTTAAGAATACTTTGAAAAAAAATGTTTTCTTTTATAATTATGTTACTTTTAAATGCTTTTAGAACAGAAAGAGATATTCATCTCAAACAGTATTGATTTCATCAATGTCAACATCCTTTTACAGAGTTTACATGTGTTTGAAGTTGATTTATTATGATAAAATCTTCTATATTGTATTTAATGTTTTGAGATATGTTTTACTTTTTATGTCTTATTTTTATACCATTCAAGGTTTATGGTAAAAGTATTAATATTTCATATGATAGTTTTAATATGAATGTTTATGTTATGTTTCATTATTTTCATATGAGGAATGCATTGGACTTAGTAAGTGATGGGTGGAGCCCGTTGTAGCTCCCCAATGAATCGGTAGGTTTTAATAGACAAACTCATGTCTTGGAACAAGGATATGAAAAAATCTTATTTTTAGTCTTGGCACAAGGCATTGACTATGTGGTTATGATGTCCAACATTATACATTCAATCATTATGAAATTGGATGTTGATATTACATGTAATTATTCAACTAGTAGAATATCCATGGGAATAATTAAATGTAATTGTTTGATTTATCTTTTTAATATTATGATTTAGGTTACATTTATAAGGCTAGTGTTTTAGTTTTATACATTTATTAAAAAATTTATACTTATTTATGAATGTTTCTGTTATATTGTTATCCTTACTGAGCACCTGAGATCATACCTTTTTATGTTTTATTTTTTCTATGATGCAAAGAATTATATTATGACTGACCTGCCGGGATAGTCTAGGGGATATGAATATGTTCAATTGAAAAAATCTTGTTTTTTCATTTTATAATGTAATGTAAAACTTATGTATGTATCCAGTACTTCCAAGTCTACTAAACTAATCAGTCTCTCTGTATTTTATCCATTGCGATCATTCCAATGTTATGTAATAATGAACCGACTCTGGGTAACTAGGGTCAGGGAATTATAGTTGGTTTTAGATGAATTTTAGTACAATACATTGAATCTATATTTATAAAAGCTGTGATTATAGAACATTACCTTAAGATAGACTTTGAGGATTTGTATAGAAAAACGTCCTAGAATTTTGGTAATGTAGAAATTTTGTGTATTTTCCAAGAAATACATACATATATGGATATGAGCATGTGAACATATATACCTAGGAGTAAAAACTCTGACAAGGAGTTTCGGGGTTGACCCAGGGTATCGTGGTACATGACAATGGGCCTTACTGCACTCTGGGTTACGACACTCCTACAGGATATGATTAGGATAATTCAAATTTTCTTTATAAACCATTATGAAGGATTTATGAGTATATACCTCCTCAAAGAAAGCATTTTTATTATTATATATTATATCCATAAACTATTCACTTTATGTTAGGTATTTTACGTGTTTGTAATTATGTATTTCAATTCATAAAATAATGTAGTGTATGCCATTGTTTAAAAATGAGGCCTAGTGGAAGGAATGGAAACTATATCAACATGTGTAATCCATATAGGGATTTCCCTCCTACTCAAGATAATTATAGTTGATTTTTTGATGCAACTGGTGCTCATCATCTTATCCCTATATTAGGACAACTCACATAGGTTATGAATAATAACCTTACTCTTATAAAGCACCTTGATCCACAACATGGAGGATCAATGTTAGACTGATTCATGAGGCCAAAACCACCAACATTTAATGGGATTACAAATCCATTTGTAGCTGAGCAATAGATAAGTTCCATAGGAAAAATATTTCATTCTATGGGGATAAGTGAAAGGGAATAATTTTTCATGGCAGTTTATCACCTTATTGGAGATGCAGATCAACAGTGGTCATTAATTCAAAACACAAAAGAATATTTAGAAGTATCAAATATGGAATGGAGGGATTTTAAAGAGATTTTCTATGAAAAATAATTTCCTCCCGGCCATCAAGTGGATATGGAAAATAAATTTCTTAGTCTGAGGAAAAAGGAGGATGAGAATGTCACAATGTATGAGGCTATCTTTACATGGTTTGAATGACATGCAGCATATTATATACGTAACCCAAAGAGTAATATTGATCGATTATTCGATGGGTTAAAACATTTTCTTTGTCGAGCATTAGTCTCACAATCCTTCTCATTGTACAAAGATATTGTTTCATGTTCTATCAAGACATGAAAATAATTCTCTAATTCATACTACTTTAATGCAAAGAAAGAGAAGAAAATATCTGTTGAACACTCTGGAAATGGAAATAAGGGGAATAAGGTAAAAGATGAATATCCATCCTATGGTAAATGTGGTAAGAAACACCCCAGTACTTTCTTGAAGGGAATGAGAGTCTGTTACAAGTGTTTTGAAAAAGGCCACCAAGTCATGATTGCAAGATAAAGAAAGAGGATATCAATGTTGAATGCTACAATTGTAGAGAAATGGGGCATTATGAAAATGAATGTCCTAAGAGCTAATGAATCTTACCTCAGAAAAGGCCAAGGGAGCAAGTCCAGGCTTATGTGATCACTAATGCTGAGGTTGAATCTCTAAAAGATATGGTGGCAGGTAATATAATGGTGTTCTGAAGTTTATCCAATTCTTTATTTGATTCTGGATCATCGCATTGTTTCATATCTTCCTAGTTTTCTAATAAAATAAGATATTTCCAATTTGATTTAACAAGGGATTTGTCAGTCAAATCTTATAAGGAAAGTATCATTACAAAAATGTTTTTTTATTCATTTCCCATTAGTTAATATAAATTTTCTTTATATATGGATCTCATTGTCATACCCATGAATGAATTTGATATAATCTTTGAAATGGATTGGTTTCAGACTATGATGCAAAAATTTATTATAATAAGAAGGAGGTTACAATTTTCGATGATGATAAAGAGTACCTTATATTTAGAGCAGAAACATCACCACCAGATTCTAATCTAGATCCACCCCTAGTAGATCTACTAAATTCAATTATTGGGGAGGATAAGAATGAAATAACTATGGGTGAGGAAAAGAATGTACAAAAAAAGGACGTACCTATTGTACAAGAATATGTTGATGTGTTTGTAGAGGATTTACCTGGACATCCTCTAGAATGAGAAGTTGAGTTTTCCATTGATTTAATTCCTGGTTCAAGGCCCATATTGAAGACCACTTATAGAATGGCCTCTTTGGAATTATTGAAGCTAAATAAACAACAAAAGGAATTAAGTAATGATGGATTTATTCACCCTAGTTTTTCTCCATGGGGAGCCCCTGTTATTTTTTTTAAGAAGAAAGATATATCTATGAGGATGTGCATTGACTACAAGGATATCGATTCTATAACAATAAGGAATTAGTATCCCCTACCTCACATTGATGATTTATTCTACCAGCTTCATGGAGCTCAATATTTTTCAAGGATTAATCTTTAATCTAGATATCATCAGTTCTCTGTAAAGAAAGAAGAAATTCTGAAAAAAAAAATTGAACCAAGTATGGGCATTATGAGTTTATAGTAATGCCTTTTGGATTGACTAATTGACCCTCTGTTTTCATGGATCAAATGTATATAGTTTTCAAGGAATATATTGATGACATTGTAGTGTTAGTTATTGATGGTATCTTGGTATCCTCCAAAATCTACGAAGATCATGAAAATCACTTGCGTACTATTCTAAAACCCCTCAGAAGAAATGAATTATATGGGAAGTTTAGCATGTGTGAATTCTGGCTTTAGGAAATTTCCTTTCTTGGCCATATTGTCTCTAATTATGGGATCTATGTTGATCTTTTTAATATAATAGAAATTCAATAATGGGAAACACCATTAAGTATAACTGAGGTACATAGTATTATGGGCTTAGTAGGTTATTATCAGTGTTTCGCCCAAAATTTGTCCCGATTGGAAAACCCATTAACCATGCTCACACGTAGAGGGTTTAAATTTATTTGGAAAAAAGAGTGTTAAGAATGTTTTGAAGAATTGAAGAAAATATTATTCAATGCTCTCATCTTAACACTACCATCGGGGAATGATGGGTTTGTTATTTATAATGATGAATCTATTAAAGGACTTGATTGCGTCCTTATGCAGAATGATAGGGTTATTTCCTATGCATCACGACAGCTAAAAATTCATGAGAAAAAATATCACAATCATGATATAGAGTTAGAAGCTATAATATTTTCTCTGAAAATATGTAGACAATATCTCTATGGTGAAAAATGTGAGATTTATACTGATCACAAGTGTTTGAAGTATATTTTCTCACAGAAAGAACTCAATAGGAGGCAAAGATTATGGCTTGAACTACTCAAGTATTATCATTGCACTATACACTACCACCATGTGGAGGAAAATATGGTGACAGATTCTTTAAGTATAAATAATCATAGATTTTTTAAAAATATAAGAGTTGAAAGGGATCCTATTTTCGAGGATCTTATAAAGATAGATATGGAAATAAACATGCATGGTGATACATCAATACTTTTTCAAATGGTTGCCAAACTATCTTTCCTAGAAAGGATAAAGTGTTATTAGACTGATGATAATGAGTTTGAAAAGGAAATTAAAGTTGTGAATGATGGGAGATTGATCTACTTCGTATAAGAAGATGAGATTTTGATATTTGGGAAAAGACATTGTGTTCCTGACATACCTGATCTAAAAATGTAATTGTTGGATGATGCTCAAAGCTCCAGTTTCTCTATACACCCTGATATCACTAAGATGTATAGATATTTGAAGGAATATTTTCGGTGGGACAACATGAAGAGAGAGATTGCTGATTATGTGTCAAGATGTATGGTTTGTCAACCAGTGAAAGCTGGAAGACAACATCTTAGAAGAGTCATGCAACCTCTTCCCATACCTTAGTGGAAATGGGATTATATTATGATGGACATTGTCATGGGACTACCAAAGACTCCTAGAAGGAATGATGAAATATGGGTCATTGTTGATCGTCTTACTAAGTCAGCATGTTTTATTTCTATAAGAGAATATTTACCACTTGAACGTTTAGCAATAATATATATTGATTATGTTGTAATAATTCATGGAGTACCCCTCTCGATTTTTTTTGATAATGATGTCCATTTTGAATCATGATTCTAGAAAATTATTCAGAGGTCCTTGGATACTAAACATCATTTTAGCACTACCTACCACCCTCAAACCGATAGCCAATTAGAATAGACAATTCATATATTATAAGACATGTTGATATCTATCTCACTTGACTTTCATGGTATATGGGATCAGTATTTTCCTCTGGTAGAATTTTCATATAACAATATCTTCAAATCAAGTATTCAAATTGAACCATAGGAAGTGTTATATAGAATTAGATTTTGTAGACCAACTTTTTGGGATGATTTTGGTGAAAGAAAAAGTATAGTCCTAGATCTTTTTTAGGAAACAATGGAAAATGTGACAGTTATCCAAACCCACATCAAAGAAGCTCAAAGTATGAAAAAGGGATATGATAATAACCAATGGAAGGATTTTGAATTTCAAGTAGGAGATCATGTTTTTTTGAAGGTATCACCATGGAATGGTGTTATACAATTCAGTAGGAAGGGTAAATTGACTCCCAGGTACATCATACCTTTATAAATTATAGAACGAATTAGGGTTGTAGCTTATCATTTGGTAATGCCTCCAAGCCTCTCCAATGTTCATGATATGTTCCACGTATCACTATTGAGAAAATACATGCCTAACCCAATGCATGTACTCACTTATAAAGAAATAGAACTGGAAGCCATACTATCTTACAGTGAAGAGCCTATCAGAATTCTTGATACTTGAGAACAAGTGTTGAGAAATAGGATGACTCATCAGGTAAAAAATCTATGGATAAATAATAAGATGGAAGAGGAAAGGTGGGATCCCGATAAACTTTTAATGATGAACCATCAGAATATTTTTATGCACTAATATTCTAGAAATTTCGAGGATTAAATTATTTCAAGTAGGGTTGAATGTAACACCCCAATCTTCAATGATACATTTCCCTTTTAATAATGCAATATCTTGCGTTGTACGCAACATAGAGTTTTAACACACCATAACCAATCAAAAAAGCCATTATGAATAGTAATACCAACTTTTTGAAATTTTATAAATTTTATTTTTCAAAATGGACTTCATTTTTGGATTCATAATATCAAAATTAGCTTAGGGTGAGTTTTTGGTATTTTTCTGAAAACTTTCTATTTTTGATGAATATTAAAAAAGACTGCTTTATTGTTCAAAACCAATTTTTTTTAAATAATTATTTATTTTATTTCAATTTATATTAGGTAAAAATAGATACATAATACATATATAAGTTCAATGTAATTAAATGGAGTCATTTTATAACAATATTAGATATATAAAAGTTTATTGAATTTTCTACCATCTTTTACCCACCTTCTAGGCATATTTTTAAATTCGCATAAAACATAATTTTTCCACTTCTGTGAGATAAATTTTAAAAATCCAAGAGACATGACTGAAATCAGTAAGTAAAACGTGGTTTAATAAGATGAAAATAATTTTGGGTGAATAATAGTTTTTAAATTTTATTATGATAGTTAAAAATAAATAGGGTAATTAAAGGTAAAAATGATATTATAATTACCCTAAGACAAGTCCAAATTCTATTGTATATGATTATTTCGACCAAAACCAACCTTACGAATAAAATATGATCCTTTATTTCAATTTTGATAATTTTAGAACATTTATTATTATTTTATTTAAAGAAGAGTTAAAAGTGTTAAATTCAAATTTTCATAACTAAAACATTTTTAATATAGGGTTATAAATAAGATAAATTCGACTATAAATATTATTAATTATAATAATATGATTTCCTAAATAATATTATTTTATGTATAATATTTATAAATTATATAATTAAATTTATTTTTGACACAATGATGATGTGGTAATTACCTTATTAATGATGCATTAAAATAATTGATATTATAAATATCAAAAAAAATAAATTGAGGCTTTTTATGCATTAAACTGATATAATTGATTAATATGACATGTTAGGGTTGATTAAATGAATTTTTTTCGAAGTAATCATGCTCTTATGACTTCCCAAAAAATTAATTACCAAATAGTGTCGAAATTGTCATAAATGAGTTTTTTAAACAAATACTATATTATTAAATGATATAATTTTCCTAAACATATAATGATTAGAAAAATGACTCGTATAATAATAGATATATCATTAATTAACCACTTGGGGTTCACTTGGAATTTTATAGTTTAATTATTTACCATATTATATAATAATACAAGAATACATTGTAAAAGTTAAACTATTTAACTAAAAGTTAAATCTAAAAGATAATGACAATATAGTGACCTAATCCTATATAAAACCTATTGGTTGAAAGTTTTTCAACCCATCCCAAACTTAGCCTATAAATAAATCATTTTGGAGCCATTATAAACAGAATATGATTGTCTAATAAAATAATATTACAAGCTTTTCCAAAAGTGACCCTCACCACTCTTATGGAAGGGCGCTTTCCCTTCTCTCAAAATCACACCTCCAAAGCCATTAGGCTCAGCCACCCCTACCCAAATATCCTCCCAACTCTACTTAATTCGACCTAGAGGCCATACATGGATCAAAAATTCATCATAAGGATCCCTTTTGATCATCTCAAAAGGAAACACCTGAAGAATAGGTAATAATTTCACTACCCTTTTTTAAGGTTGTTTTCTTCTTCCACTTCCACTTCTTTATTGTTTCCATACCAAAATAATAACTCCAGTACCTTATACATAATATGATGTTATTATAAATATGGTACAACCTAATTCATTATTCAATCCATCCTATGAATGACACTACTACTCACCCCTGTGTACACATGACATATTGTATTAATTGCTTTTAATTAATAAGATAATGTTATTTATAAAAGTTACTAAAAATAGTAATGTTGAATATTTTTTAATGAAAAAGTATTGGTGCATAATAATGGGATAGGAGTGGATAAAATATGGACACAACATTAAAATATATGAAAAAATAAAACATGTATAAAAAGAAACGTCTAATTTTGGAGGAATATTGCGAATCAATTTCAACTACATTCAAGTAATGCATGTTGGACATAATGGACCATCACTTGTGCTTTACATTACTATACGTCGTCACATGTTTTACCCAACCAAAAATGATAACACAGTTCATAGAAAAAGTTTCCAAAAATGCTTACACGGTCCATAAAAAATGTAATGTGAGTAGTGTAATTTGAAGTGAAAGAGAAATAAAATATAGAAGTGGTTGTTCCAATAAAAAATGTGATGTGGGTGGATAAATAATTTGAATAAATAATGACAAAACCCAATCTTTAATTGCAAAAAAAATATGATTTTGATGTTTATAGAAAATATTTAGCTAAATGAAGTTGTAATGTCTACTATAAACAATGTTTTTTCAATAAGTATTCAACTTGAGAGTTGTTTTTGAAATCCAATCTACAGGTTTAGTAAAAATTATGTAGATTAATAAGTAGTAATGAATTTTTAAATATGAAAATTCAATCTACCAATGAAACAGAACATTGTAGTACTCATTAAATTGATTGTTCTAGAATTTCACAGTATACCGAACATAACATTTCAATAACTTGTGAATTATTTCATCAATGAAAAATCTAACAATCTATTACCATTTAGACATGTGTTGTAATAAAATTGATATTTTTGGTATTGTATATTATACCAAACATAGCATTGAAATAAATTGTGACCTATTTCATCATTGCATTGCATAAAAAATAGTTACCATTCAAACTTTTTGTTTCTATTCAAACGTGGTGTTGCGATAAAATGGACTATTATGGGATTGTACAGTATACAAATACAATAAAAGTAAAAATAATAGTTAGAGAACAATAAATGTAATATTAATAGTTATTTGAAAAAAAATTATGCATGTTCCATAGACATATGTACAACACCTAAATAATGTAATTTGAAAAAATTATATTAATAAAAAAAATACAGAGGATCATATATATAATTGGGTACATGGTGTATATAATGTAATAGGTATATAAATCATATCCAATACAAAACTAAATAATAGAAAATATTCACTTTATCCAACAGTGTACATGATCCAGTGCTCTAAAAATTGAAGTATAAGTCATACATCGTATAAGTAAAAGAAACTATTAACTAAAATAGAATAAAATGATCCGCTGCTTGAAAATATTCCCTTTATTAAGTCTTCTATGATGGTATATTTTTTCAAAATCTAGTATTACTCCAGCCTATCACCTTGTATGAAAGATCTTCACCTTACATTAATGTTGATTATATTTAATATATTGAAATAATAAATTAGTGGTACATAATTTTTTAATAGAAGTGGATTAAAAATTCAAACAGTTAAAATAATAGAAAACATAAGTATAATCACATTGTACAATTTCACTGAATCTTTAAATTCAAGATCTTGTGACTCATTAAACAATATTTGTACATAAAAAATGAATCATTATAAATTTAATGTGTGAGAATTATAATAAGTACCAATAGAAAAACAAATTATGAAGGATATTTGAGATTTTTTCAAATCTTATATGGGTGCACACCACTAGAAAGTGCCCAGTTCCATTATTTATTTCAAATGATAAAAAGATAAATAATAACCTTAAAGTGATAATGGATCATTCAAAACGTCTAGCACTCCCTCCTCAGGAATCAGTGGCACATATTGGTGGTTTTTTCTCCTGATACAACTGAAGAGGATTTAAGTGGATTTTTTGGAACTATAAGAGAAGTAACTAAAGTTAGAAAAATAGATGGAACAAATTCAAGATGCAAGAATTTTTCTTTGTTAATGTTAAGAACTAATAGGTTAGATTTTAAGGCAATAAAATAGCTGAACAACACACAATTTAAGGGTAAAAAGATTAAATGTTCAACATCTCAATCTAAGCATAAATTATTCATTGGTAATACTCCGAGAAACTGGACGGTTTTAGATGAGAGTAAGTCTGCAATTGGTTTCTGTAAGAGTGAATGATGTTCATGTGTTGAAAGATTTGAAGATATCCTGTCGTAGTCGTGGTTTTTCATTTATTGAGTACTACAACCATGAATGTGATGAATATTCGAGAAAAATTGTCAAATCCACTATTAAATCTTGGAAATTATTCTAATGCTGTGAGATGGGATAATCCTAGAAATTCAGTTTCTTATGAAGCTTCTCAAGTTAACTCTTTTTATATTGAAAACATACCCAAAATCATTACCATAGATCAGTTAAAAAATTATTTAAACGTAATGGAAAGATCACTAAGGTGGTTTTGGCTCTGAAAAATTCAGGGATGGAAGAGAAATGATATGGTTTTGTTCATTTTTCAGAGCATTCTAGTGAGGCATAGGTTCTTAATCACACTAAGAAATATAAAAATGATGGTAATCATGGATGCTTGTATTTTCCATGGTATTTCAATTTTATTTAGATTCTGTTTAACCACACTTTTTTAAAATCGCTTATATAACTTACCGCTTATTGTATGAAACAAATATGAAACATAAAAAATGATTAGAATATTTCATGTTCAAACAGGATCTTGAAAATAAGATGTAGTCTACGTCAACCTAAAAAATACCTAAGAAATAACCAAAACTCCCTACAAAAAATGTATGTGAAAGTGGGAAAAAAAATACCGATTTAGTCAAAAATACCTTCAAGAAAGTAAATATATTCGGAATACCATACCTGCAACCCAGTTACAAATAATTTCAGTCATTCATGACAACAAACACATTCAAAGCTCTATTAAAACATGATTTTAAAACATTTCAATGAACACAGAGCTACATAGCCAAAAAACACCAAATAGAAAATGAAATCAATGTTATGTAATTACATATTCACCCTATGTGAAAGGAATTATAGGTATTAAGATCCATTTCATATGTTATCTGAAACCCAACAATAACTAACTTCATTCATTCATGACACTAAACACGTTCATAGATCCATTCATACATGAGCTTAAAATATTTCCATGAATACAAAGATACATATCCAAAAAAACACCAAAAGGAAAATGAAATCAATGATGTATAATTTCATATTTACCACCTATGAAAGGTAACATGGGTATTAGGATCCATGTCATATTTTGATTCAACCAATGTTGAAAGGTCCCATTAGTAGATAATAAAAAACACATAATGATAATAGGGTGAATGATATTTTCATTTGGTAAAATTAAAAACCTGATTAATACAAATCTTCTTCACCAGGGTAGCTTGAACACATTGAGACACTCCAAGTTTACATCCACTCATCCAAATTTTTTTGGGTGAGCCATATGCATTTAACAAAATTACAAGGATTAAAAAATAATTGAATTGAATTGTTGGTGGAAAAAATGCTTCCAGTAAAATGATTTTTTTATGCTATTATATACTGAAAATGATAACTAATGGAAATCCAGTTTTATAAATATAACTAAATTTAAGATATAAAGTGAAAAATAATTTGGTGAAAATATTTTTTGTAAGTTATATTAAAAAAATAAATCAATAAATATTTGTTGCACAATAGAAATATAGGCAGTAATTGGTAAGTCAGAGAATGAACCTCATACAATGAAAATCGCTTAAAAACAAATTAGGAAATAGAAAAAATTCATATATTCTTTAAACGTTGAACATGATATTTAAAATAAGATTAAGGCTACATCCACCTAATAAACACCCAAAACACCCTATAGAACATGTATGTGAAAGTGGGAAAACTACTATAGAGTTAGAAAAACATACCTTTATCGATGAATAGATCCACAAAAACCCATACCCATAACCCAACTGCAAATAAAACCATTAATTGATGACACCAAACACATTAAAATCTCCATACATACATGAGCTCAAAACATTTCCATGAACACAGATTTATATAACTAGGAAAAACACTAAAAGGAAAATGAAATCAACGCTGTATAATATCATATTCACCTTCTGTGAAAGGCAGGATTGGTGTTATGATTCATTTAATATATTTATTAAACCAAATTTGAAATCATCAAATGATAGAAAACACAAAATGATAATAGGGAGAATACTATTTGTGTTTGGTAAAATTAAAAACCTGATTTGTACAAATCTTCTTAACCAGGGTACCTTAAACACATTGAGACCCTCCAAGTTTACATCCACTTTTGCATATTTGTAAAGCAGAGCCATCTTCATTTAAAAAATTTATAAGAAACACCCAAAAAACCTCTAGAACAAGTATGTGAAAGTGGGACAATAACTACAAAGTTATAAAAACACACCTTTAGGGAAGAAAAGATCCCCAAAATCCCATACCTACAACCCAAATGAAAATAACACCATTAATTCATGACATCAAAAACATTCAAGTCTCCATTAATACAAAAGATCAAAACATTTCCATGAACACATAGTTAAATATCTAGGAAATACACCAAAAGGAAAACAAAATCTACATAGTATAATTCCATATTCACCTACTGTGAACAGAAGGATTGATGTTATGATCCATTTTATATGTTGATTAAACAAAAGATTAAATCATCCAATGATAAAAACAAAAAATGATAATAGGTTGAATGATATTTTCCTTTGGTAAAATTAAAAACTAGATTTATACAAATCTTCTCAACCAGGGTACCTTGAAAACATTGATACCCTTTGAGTATACACAGCCCTGTAAATTTGTAAAGGAGAGTGATCTTTGTTTAAAAAAATTATAAGGATTCGAAGCCAAAGGAATTGAACTCTTAGAATGGAACAAAAACTTACAGAAAAATGATTTGTCTATGCTATTTTAGGTTCAAAATACTAACTACTGGAAATTAGTTTTCTAAATAAACTAATTTGAAGAAAACAAGTGAAAAATTATTTGGTTATAAAAAATGTTTTGCAAGTTAGTTTAAATGAATTAATTGAGTAATATTGGCTGTACAATATAAGTATAGGCATTAATTAGTGAATTAGAATAGGGGATAACTAAAAATACTTCATATGAAACTAGAAGTACTAATTATTAGAGAGAACTAAAAATAATTCCAAAAATTTATGGGAAAACACATGTTGAGAATCACTGTATTACATTACATCCTGAAAATTTCTTATGAATTGAGTGAAATTAGAAACCTAAAAGGGGATAAATATGATACAGATAGGTTACAAAGTAGAAACTACCAACCCGCAAATGAGATCTATTTAAAAATATATGATGATATATGAATAAATAATCGGAGCCATTGTAGGCAGTAGAGCTCAGAGAAGATGAATATTACCAGGAATCATAAGAGGCAGAGGTCGATGAGCCAGAGGCGGACCAGGCAGAGCCGGAGGAGCCGGAGGTGGATGATCCTGATAATGAGCATCTCATAGTGTTGGAGTCGGACGGGGAGCAGCCGTAGGGGGTGATCTGGAGGCAGAGTAGGTATTCATGGAGGAGGGCGGAGGCGGATGCGAGGCGTAGATATAGATGTGATTGGAGAGGGGATTCGTTGAGGGAGGTGGCGTCAAGAGGGGAGTAGGTGATGGATGAAATCATTGAGGGAGAAGAAAATCTAGGTATAGGCTTGGTGGGAGAGGGGATTCAGGGAGGGAGGGAGATGTGGATGTTCTGTATGAACCCTAATACGACCGGGGGAGAATCGCGATTGGGGATGAGGTAATGCAGTGGTTGGAGTCGAATGCCAAGGGTAATGTGGGGGTGTGAGTGGAAATTTGAGGGGTAATTGGTAATTGGATACACAGTAAGTGGTGACATGGTGTTTTGAGGAGGTGACACATAAGCAGGGAGACACACGGTATTAGTATATATAGTAGATGTCACCATACGTGCATATGTACAACTTACCATCTCACGTCGTGCTGTAGTTTGTTATTCAAACATTTTATTATTTGGATGGGTATAATAATGAGTATAACTGATGTAAATAATAAATATAACATTTTATTGATTCTGTATGTATGATATAACATCCAATTACATACAATTTAACCATCAATAAAATGATATTGTTGCTCATGCGTTCGTATGGATTACCATATTCATGAACACGATGAGATTCATTCCCCATCACAATCATTCAAGAATAATTTTCATCATATGATTAAAAATAATGTTTAAAAACTTAATATAATTATGAATATTTGTCAAATACATCCTATAAATAAAAACATGGCTTGCGTAACCAATCATATAAAGGAAAACGAATCAGTTAACACCTAAAACAATGATACTACTAAAATATTATTAACAAAGAAATGTTATAATATCATATATGATATCATATTTATGTATTTGGTTCTTGTATAATTCAATAAAAATGTTTTAACTATTATATAAGAGGTTAACATAACCTCGATCAAGTAAAAGTACAAGTTATGGGTTAATTCTAAAATCTATTCATTATCTGAGGTTGTTTATACGTGAGTATCTACTAGGACCTCTTTATCATCCACATATGTGGTTCTTAAAAAATTATTTCAGAACAATTTCACTTTTTTAAAGACTATGGGTTAATGTTATTTATACCCTTCTTTCAATTTTTATAGAATTTTTATAAGGGAATATTTTCATCATTTTCCAAAAAGGTCCTTTATGACCTTTTAGTTAAAATTATGGAAAGAATTTCTTTTAACTTATACGGAGGGTGTGTCTATTTTATACCATTATAACACCTTTTTAGATCCCCATGTAGGCTTATAAAAATATTTTCAAAATAAATGATTCCATTTATATTTAAGTGACTTTTAAATGATTTCAAAATAGAAAGAGATATTAGTCTCAAATAGTCTTGATTTAATGTATGTCAACATCCTTTGATAGATTTTATACTAATTCATAGTTTATTAATTATAATAAAATCTTCTATACCGTATTAATATTTTTTTGATATTTTTGACTGTGGATGTTTTATTTTTATATCATTCATGGTTTATGGTTAAATTATTGACATTTCTTATGCTAGTTTTAATATGAATCTTTATGTTATCTTTAATCCTTTTCATATGATGAATTCATTGGATATAGTAAGTGACGGGTGGAGCCCCTATAGCTCCTCGATGCATTGGTAGGTCTCATGAGACTAACTTGTGTCTTGGAACAAGGCCATGACGAAATCTTATTTGTAGTTTTGGAACAAGGCCTTGACTATGTGGTTATGATGTCCGACATTATCCATTCCATCATTATGAAATTGGATATTGATATTACATGTGATTATTAGACTAGTAGAATATACATGTGAATAAGTAAACAGAATTGTTTGATTAATATTTTCTATAATATGCTGAATTTTATGTTTATAAGGCTTGTTTTTTAGTCTTATACATTTCCTTAAATGTTTATACTTATTTATGAATTTTACACTACATTGGTATCCTTTCTAATCACCTTAGCTCACCCCTTTCTATGTTTTATTTTATCAGGATGAAAAAGTAGTATATTATGACTGACCTATAGTGATAATCTAAGGGATGTGAATGTTTTCAAAGGAGACAATGTTACTGTTGTTTTTCATTTTATAATGTAATGTAAAACTTATGTATGTATCTAATACTTCCAAGGATACTAAACTAATCGGCATGCACCGACTCTGGGAAACTAGGGTCGGGGTGTTACATGGAGGCATTCCATAGATCAATATTAGATTTAGAATTATTATAAAAACTTAAGAAATATTTTGGTGTTAATCAAATCCCTTTCACATAGAATTTTCTTGAATCACATTTTATAACATCGATGTGTTGAAGTTGGGATCAGTTAAAGGGAATTTTTATGGGTCGGCTCGATATGTTTAGGGATCATTTATTACTTGTGTATTAATTATTAATGGTTTCATATGTTTATAAACATGATAAATTTCAGAAGTTACTAATCATTTGGGTCTCAAATATACACTTTTTCCCTTGATGTGATACTTCTATTGTCAAATCTTTTTTAACAATTCTTGTTAATGACTGAATGTGTGTATCCTGTTAGTCTCATATATGATACCTTATTCCACAAGTATGTTAGTGTAGAATTTTAGAACTTTTTAGTATCAATCACATGTACTCATATGTTTCTACAGATTTTCATGATGACATACTATGTTCTACCTTTAAATTCTCTACACTATTATGTGTTTTCACAATTCATTGGTATGTATTGCTTTTGGTACCCAAAATAGGCGGACCTTCATGATATATGAATCCATTTTAGAGGGATAACACATGAAATGTGACAATGATGATTATGTGTGTATACATGGGGTATGTTCATGATATCTTTGATGTTGGACTTGTGCTAGCGACAATAGGAATATTCCATCTTTATGGACTATCCAAAGCCATAGAATGGGTATGATTACCTTGATGTATTACTTGTGACATAGATGAGGTTTGAATATATTAAGGCCTAATAAATGATAGAGGATATATGTGATGGACTTGTGGCTTTATCTAACAAAATTCCTTCAAAAAAATAGAAAATATGTTCACAAGACATGAGACTTTCTATAGACCACTTCAGGCATCCTTTACCACTATCAACTTGGTATGGAGGTAAAGTATCTGTGTTTGGGGATTATGGATTTATTTCCAATATAACATGGAATATGATTGTTTTTTATTTCATTAGAATTTAATTTTATTATAGGATACACCATTTATAATTTTTCACTCCTGTTAAGAACACATTTTTTTGTATTTTTCTTGGCCCCATTACTCACAAACTATAGAGGAATATCGATGAAAAATATGAATCCTGATTAGTTATCCGAGTAAGGAAAAAGGGATCACGGTATATAGATGAGAATTAGAGCACTAATATTGTTTTGGTACTGGGGTGGACATTGAAGGATTCAATAATGTTTCTTAATCATTATGATTACTCTCTATATACATAAGTTTGGAAAACCACATCGAGATCTTATTTTATTATTATTTCTTAAATGGGTGACATTTTTTACTAAAATATTTTTTCTTTATATTTAACCTTGATATAATGGGTTATGATATTTAATATATTTTTATGGTGTATTAATATGATAACTGAGTGCATAGTCTCCACAATGCACTCTTATACCCTCAACACTAGTCAAAAACCTGTTATATATAGGGTGGCATAAATGATGTCCTGTGGAATCTCCACTTATGTATTGTTTTGGAAAATCTAGTTTGGGGAGTTAAAAAATGGTAATAGAGACTGAGCATTCTTTCTTTTCTTATAACTCATTCGGGGACCTGGTATGAAGTAGATAGGCTATGTGGAACATAGGTTTGGGATTTTTTCATGTTCGTGGATAGATCATGTTTAAGGGATTTTTGATTTACCATTAACTGGATTTTTGTTATATTTTTATTTGATTTTGGTATGTTTAGGAGTCATAAGTAGAAATTTTTCATCATAAGTTATATATATACTTTTTAAGTACTGAAAAATATTTCATATATTTTATGCCTTCATTTTTTCTAGCTATTGAGTGATATATCTATATTTCTTTTCTATTTTTACATACATATATAGAATTATTTATTTTTAATTGATGAAGTTGTTATGTTATATATACAATTACAACTAACACGTAGGTACATATGAATAGGATCTATCATTGGGTATAACTATGATGACTATGTTGTTTTTGTGGGTATCTTCTAGGATAAGTATTCTAATAAAAATCCATTAATTGAACCTTATAACTACTCATGTTTTTATGTAAAATGTTGACTTGGGAACTCCTAATGTTTTTTATGAATTTTATAAAACATATCTTTTTGAGACATAAAAATTATTTCACCATGGAGGATTTTCTATTTATGACACAAGGAATGTAGGAGGATGCACCTGATCATGCTCCCTCAGCTTCTATAGTAGTTTAGGCATTGATGCCACTCAATCCCGTACTATTTTGGATTTCATATTTCCTTAGAAGGGGAGTAAAAAATATCATGGTGGAAAATCCTTAAAACTTTTAGCACTATCATCCTATATCATTTTAGGTCACTAGAGGACCATAGGATGCTGATGGATGGATAAAAATCATAAATTGAATATTCAACAAAGTTAACATACTGGAGGACTAACAAATCATGATGCAAGTTTTTTTGCTTCAGGGACATAGTAAGAGATATGGTGTATCATGGGGCATGTTAGAATGTGTGAGGATGATTATTAGGAGTAATTCAAGGAACATTTATATAGGCAATTCTTTTGTAACATTTTTAAGCTAGATCATTCCTAGGAATTCAGAGAGCTTTAGTAGGTATCCATGACATTATCTGTGTACTTAGCTCGTTTCACCAAACTATTTTGTTTTTCTCACCTATGTAATAGTAATGAGGTATAAATGGCTATAAACTTAAGTATCAATATTCATCATGATATCATATTATATCATATAAGTATTTATCAAATGGAATACTCGAAGGTCCTGTGTAAGGCCTAGAATATTGAGAAGGGTGTGGAGTATGATCAACTAACTAGTATTCTTACACACATTAGTAGTCAATTAGATAGACCTTCAAATCATGCGATTATAATATATTATAGTATGAGTAATAGGAAGAAAAAGGATTTTCTTCATGGTAGTGGTAAGATATTTAGGAAGAGTATGGATTATTCAGCCCCCTCGGGAGGGGTTTTACATTGTTTCAAGTATGGGAAGGTCAAACATTACCATAGATTCTTCCCAAAACCATAGAGTATATGTTGGAAATATTGGATGATGGGGTATCTCCAAAAGATATACTCAATATTATTTATATCAAGATTCCATAGGGGTGTAGTATAGAATATATCTATATCCTAGGGTTTTATTCTTGGTTCTCAGCAATAGTTATAGACTCCCTTAATTGAAATTAACTCAATAAATTCTTATATCATAGGGTTAGAGATATGGAATAGATAAAATTAGAGAATATTTAATCGAAAATGTTTCAACTATATGTATATAGGTACAATAAACCATTTTATGTATGATATTGATCAAATATTATCTTTACACATTTCTTTTTTATGCTGGGTTTTCCCATTATTTTATATCTGGTAACGATATTTTTGGTTTCGTCTAATTGATAATGTTTTCATCATCATGGATTTCTCTTTACACACCCTCATGAATAAATTATATCATCCCCCAATATTTCTAGATTGTTTTGTTGTTATTTCGGACTAGAAAAAAATATAA
Organism: Viscum album; assembly: GCA_963277665.1. Lineage (NCBI taxonomy): Eukaryota > Viridiplantae > Streptophyta > Magnoliopsida > Santalales > Viscaceae > Viscum > Viscum album. The sequence continues at coordinate 1,342,287,942 of OY728148.1, read as the reverse complement.
TATTTAGGATTTTTTCGATGACTAGATTTGATGTGATTCTTAGAATAGACTATCGGGAAAACCTTCATGCTCACATAAACTATTATTGGGGGTGAGAAACCGTTATTTCATATAAGGGAGTAAATTTTATGATGAAAAGTGAGTGGGATGTTGAAGTTAGTGTAGTGGTTCAAAAATTTAGATAGGTTGGATCCATCATTTCTCTGGTAGAAAAATCAGTTAATGCATTAGTACCTGATGTTGGGTCCTATAATATTCCCCATATTATCAAACCCTATTATGATACCTTTATAGATGAATTATCAGGTGTTCCTACTAAATGAAAATTAGAGTAAAATAAGGAACTCATTCTAGATGAAAAACCTAATTAGATTTCTCATTATTTTATTTTGTAAATTGAGATTATATAGCCTAAGATTCATCATGAGGATGTAGAGACTAAGGACATCATGGACCCATGCACATCCCCCATGACGTTCTCCCATATTATTCACCTATAAGGTAGACAGTAGTATATGGATATGTGTATATTACAGAACGATGAATCCAATGGTAGTAATGAATAGGTATTCTCTACCCAGGATTGTTGATCTATTTCATTTGTTATAATATTCTTGTTGGTTCACTAATATTGATCTTTATTCAATCTACCATTAGCTGCTATCTAGGTATGAGGAAATTTATGAGAAAATATTCATGAGTATATATGGAATGTATGGGCACTTTTTCATTCCCTTATTATTGATTAATTACCTCTAAATTTTCATAGATATTACATAAAAAATAATCTATACATATATCAACTATTTTAATGTTATCTCTGTTAACTATATCCTTATATATTCATTGAATTCTTAGTTACATTATTAGTAACTTGAGACTATGTTGAGTACAATATGAGCACATCATCATTACCTCGTGTTATTAAAATGTAATATCTAGATATTATAGGTGTGTTTCATAGGTAATTTTTTATATGGGTTTGAAATATATATGGACCTAGACAAGGTATAAGAAGTGGTGTCTTGTGATATCCCATGATATGTATTTGAGATCATCAGGTTCCTTGGTATAGCTAGATACTAATGATTATTAATTCAATATTTATTTTCTTTAGTTACACTAACATCAGGATTTACCAACAAGGGGGTGAATCTTAAATAGATTGATCTATGTGATAATGAAATTCTTGAGATGGAAATTCGGTTGATGACTACTCTAGTTTTGATTCTTCTATATCCTAGGATTAGATACATAATGTAATTTGATCCAGAAATGTTGTGTTAGAAGTTATGATGATACAGAGTGGTTAAGAAGTTTTTTATAGGTCACATCAACTTTCACCCCATAAGTGGAACCTCCTAACACTTGACTTAGAGTTGGATGTTTTAATTGTTTGTGAAAGTGCATATTTCCTTCAATTTGGTTTCATATGATTTTGTTTGATTACATTTCATTTGTTTTTTGATGGTATCTTAATTTATGTTATTTGAATTTTTGTGATTATTATCCTATTGGAAATATAATATATTTATCTATACATAATTATTTAATGAGGAAGTTTGAAAATGCTAATTTGTTTCTTTAAAAATCAAATAAAGTTGCTACGATGGTTTCAGAAACTCTGCAGTTAATTGTTTTAAAAAGTTTATGTCTTTTACTACAACTTATACTATTATAGAATTTTCATGAAACATGATTATATAGAAAGATAAAATTATTATATTAATTTCATCATTTTAAATCAATGTCTAAAAATATCATTTGAATATAATTTTAATTACTTTTAGATATGCTCTGCTGTTTTGTAGTAGTAGTTTTTTACAGAATAGTTTGTCTTCTTCTTTTTATGAGTTTGGGATCTTTGTATGTCAGTTTTCATTGATTATTTTTTTGTTGGAAAGATAATAAGTTTTTCTATAAATAATTAGTTTTGATCAAAGTTTTAATCTGATGTTATGATCCCATAAAATGCGTTGAAGTATGTCAAAATATCCTATCCAGATTTTTTACGAATGTATGGTCTAGAGTTCATGAATAGTGCGAAGTATGGTTCATCATCCCTATGTTTACTATTCAAACTTATGCTACATTACTATTAATTATGAAAAGTATGGTTTGAAAACTATATGTTACTGTTCCTCAACCCAATACAATGTTACATTTCACTATCCCTACGTTACGTTAGGTTACTATTCATTCTGAAGTTACTGTTAATTCCTTGAAATTTTATAAAATTTTATTTTATAAAAATATATGGAAAATTTTTTAACAATTTTTTTGGGAAAAGTTCTCATTAAATATATGGATTATAATCAAGGTGTTTTTAATGTTTTTGGAACTATATTTAGGGAGAAAAATTAATAAATTTTTTCAATGTCTTTTACAAATTAATTTGGACGTTTCAAAATTGTTAAAATTCAAAGGCTTGAATTTAATTCTAGAATCTGCTGCTAGTTTTTCGAAACTATTTTGACTACATTTAAAACATTTTAAATATACTTAAAATGATTTTTTAAATAATTAATTACATTTTTTATTCTGGATATTTTATTGGAAGACTTATTCCAAATATTTTGAATTCTTGTATTAGATATTTATTCTACAGGAATAAAGAAGAAACAATGCTGCTATTTTCATAGAGATGTTTATGGGACCTCTTGACTAAATTTATTTTGAATATCTAAAGTAAGCAGTGCTGATACAACTAATATATATTTAATTCTCTATATATATAATTCACCACTTACTGGTAAACAAAATACAATTTAAATACAAAGATAAATTGTTGTGAACTTTGAACCTGTTGTGCATTTTCAACATCTTGTGACACTCTACTTCACCACTAGCTCATTCTCTGAAATGCTGAATTAATTATAAATTGACTACATTTTAATTAAAGAGATGTTATGATCTAAAACTCAAGAACTAGTATCAGTTCATTAATTTTTATCTTATCTTTCATTAAGTTCTGAATCTGTAACACTACTTTCCATCTCTCACATGCACTCTATTTTTTTGTTTATGATTTTTCACACAAATGAATTATTTTTTATTAAATTTCCCTAGGTTGTAACTCATGGATTCTAATGTCAGAATCTTAGGGTTGTGAATCCTTGTATCTAAAGTCATGACTATTTGGGTTGGGACTCCCAGTGTCTGAAGTCAGGTTGTGAGGGTTCTGACTCCCCACATAGAAGTCAGTGTCATGGTTATCTCACTACTAGAAAAGGATTTTATAATTTGGTTATCATTCCCCTTTAAACCCCATTTTTAGTGCACATGTACCTCTCAATGAGTAGAGAGTTATTAAAGTAAAGTATGACCACATTGTACCAAAATACTATAAAAAACAACGTTTTATTATTTACTTTTTTTACTTGTAATTAACTTTAATAATTAACTTTGATATTTAATTTAATTAATCAATTCATTTGATTAAAATTTTTAATCTAGTCTATTCACCCCCCACTAGAACATCTACCATTTCCATGTCTGAACTAACAATTGGTATCAAAAGATAACATTCTTAAAAATATTTTTTATCTATCATTATATTTCTAAATACCAAATATTGGTACCATTGGTTTTTCCTAAAGGAATTTATCCAACCACTTTTTTGAGTATGATATTATATTTTATAATTCTAACCTATTCATAGAACCGAAAATCTATGGATAAAGGTATTATAAGATAGTAATATTGAACCCAAATGATGCTTGGATTCCTCAAAATCCATCACATTTTGATGGTAGTGATTATGGACACTAGAGATCCCGAATAGAGGCATACCTCAAATAGTTTACCATTGAGCACTAGTATATCATGTACAAAAAATACACACTACATGAAGACGATCCAGATAATCTTACAAGAATTGATTCTACTAGATGGGTTTTAAATTAAAAAGTGGTTAATATTTTATATTGTGCTATTAATAGTAGTGTTATAAGTCATGTGTCTAAATGAAAGACAACTCATGAGATTTGGATGATTCTACAAGTTACTCACCTTGGATCTGACAAATTGATCTGAACTAAGCATGGCATGCTTCGTGTTGTGTATCAAGACATCAAGATGGGTGAAGATGAAACTGTAAAAAAAATTGTTCCAAAAATTCACAAGTATTGTGAATGGAATGAATTCGCTTGGAGAAGCACTGGAAAACCATGTACTTGTTGAAAGATTCCTACAAGCATTTCCAAAGAAATGGAATGCAAAGTAGGTTTCCATTGATGAAAGTAATAAAATCAAAGAGTACATAGTTGATGAATTAATGGGATTACTACTCCAAGATGAACTGGAACTGAAGAACAAAGTCGATGAGGAGACAAAATAAAAAGAAAAGGTGTAGCTTTTAAGTATGTAAATTTTATTTCTAATGAATCTTAAAATTTTCATCTATAAGATATTGAAAAGGAAGACATGGATCAGATTGTAACTGGAGTCTACAAAAGAAGGAAAAATAATGGATTCAAAAACCAGTTTAGAAGATACCCTAAAAAATAAAAATATAAGGGAGATAAGAATGGTGATACAAATTATAATACTTCATATGTATCTTGTTATGAGTTCAGGAAGAAATATCATATCAAACACGATATTTTTTAAACTAAAGACTAAAGACAAATACAAAAAGAAGGATAGAAAGGCATTCACAACCAGTTGGAGTTGTACTAAAGAATCTGATTATAGTGAACAATCTGGAAATAAAAAAGAATTTTCTAACTTGTGATTCATGGAATCACTGGATAAGTTTAGTAATTTTAATTATTAATTTGAATGTTTAGATTCTAAATATAAATTTAAAAACCCCAATGTTTTTGAATGAAATAATGAAATTTAAATATTAAGAAAATATATTTCCAAGGTTTCTGATTTATATAATAAACTTACAAAATATAATGAAAAACTTATTTCTAAAAATAAATTAATTTTTCAAGAAAGTGAAAAGTTAAAAAACAATTCTTTTACTTTTCATTCAATGGTTTACGAAAATTTGAAAACTTCTCAAAATTTGAATGATATATTAAAAAAGGAAGTTGATTGTCTTAAACAAAATTTATATTCTTTTATTCATGGTCGTGAAAAATATCATCAGATGATGTCTTAGACTAAAATTGATAAAAATAAAGATGGTTTTGTTTATGATAGAATATTACCTCAAATGTATAAAACCCATTTTGTTAAATGTAAAAATGGTTGTACTTCAACAGTTACATTATTTAAATGTGGCATGAATGGTCACTAGGCCAATGACTGCCCAATTATATTTAAACAATGTTTGGGATTTACAAAAACTATTATTTATAAATCCCTGTTATCAATAGTACCTTACAATACATGTTTAAATATTTTAAGGGTACCTAAAAAATTGTATTACTAATCCTATTGGACCCAAAGTAGCTTGGGTACCAAAATTTTCAAGTAATTGATTTTTGTATGAAAATGGCTTTGATGTCTCAATAATAGCATATGGTATATGGATAGTGGATTATCTAGGAATATGATCAAATACATATCAATGATTACCTCATACAAAAAAATTGATGTAGGAACTATTACTTTTGGAGATAATTCCAAAGGTAAGCTAAAAGGTTTTGGTGAAGTTGATATTTTAAATTCTACATTTATTTCAAAAAGTTTATATTTTGAGGGTTTAAAACATAATTTAATTAGTATATCACAATTATGTGATGATGGAATAGAAATTAAATTTCTATATGATAAATGTTTAGTTTTTAAAGATTATTCTTTAGTATTTTATGCCAATCATTAAGATAATATTTATACTATTGATTTTGCTGAACTAACTCTTCAACATGTAAAGTGTTTGAATGATATACTGAATGGCAGCATCCTTTGGAACCATCGTTTAGGTCATGTTAATTTCAGAATGTTTCATATGCTCACAAATCATGAGAATTTTTTACAGCTTCAATCTTCAAAGAAAGAAAAATTTCATGTTTGTAACACCTGCATGAAAGAAAAGCAACAAAAAATATCTTTTAGACTTATCAATCAGATAAATACTAATTGGACTTTACAGTTAGAACATATTGATTTATTTGGTCCAACTCAAATTTCTGGCCTTGGTGGAAAGAAATATACTTTATTTATTTTTGATTATTATAGTATATTTTCTTGAGTATTTTTTGATGCTCAAAAAAAATATACTTTATCTAAATTTAAGCTTTTTGTAAATTAGTTCAAAATGAAAAAGGTTGTATGATTATTTCTATTCATAGTGATAAAATAGGTGAATTTCATAATTTATATTTTGAAATATTTTATGAAAAGAATGGATATTTTCATAATTTCTCTACTCATAGAACACCACAACAAAATAGTGTTGTATTAAAGAAAAATAGAACTCTTATTGAAATGGCTCGAAATATGTTAAGTGAATATAATATTGTTTGATATTTTTGGGATGAGGCTATTTTTTTTCTACATGTTATATTACAAATAGTATTCTTATAATACCTTTTTTAAATAAAAAACATTTGAATTATTTAAAAATAAAAAGACTAAAGTTGGTTATTTTAGTGTTTTTGACTGTAAAGTCTTTATTTTAAATTCAAAAGATAATTTAGATAAAATTGACTCTAAAAGTGATGAAGGTATTTTTCTGGGTTATTCAAATAATTGTAAATATTATAGATTTTATAATAAAATAACGATGGTTGTTAATGAATATGTTCATGTTATGTATGATGAAAATAATATTAATATAAATTCGGATTCTAAAGTTATTGATGATGAGTTTAGAGATTTCAATTTTGGAAAAGATATTCCTTATGATAATAAATAATTAATTAAAAAGGATAATACTTATTCTCAACCATATCCAAGATCATGGAAGATTCACAAAGATCATACTATTTAAAATGTAATTGGCATTGATGATTCTGGTGTCAAAACCATAAATTCTATTTTAAATTATTGTTCCAATTTTTCTTTTATTTATGATTTTATCCATGTTAATATTAATAATTCTTTAAAAGATGAAAACTAGATTGTTTCTATGTAAGAAGAATTAAATCTGTTTTTTAGAAATAATGTTTTAAATTTAGTATAATTTCCTGAAGATAAGTAGATAATTGAAACTAAGTGGTTCTTCAGAAACAAGATGGATGAATCTGGACAGATTGTCAAAAACAAATCCAGACTTGTTTCTTAAGGATACTCTTAAGAAAAAGATATAGACTTTGAAGATTTATTAGCACTTGTTTCCAGGATAGAGGCGATTATAATTTGGTTGTCTTTTTTCTATTTTTAATTTTTTAAATTATATCAAATGGACATAAAAAGAGTGTTCTTAAATGGTTTTATAGCTGGAAAAGTTTATGTTTTTCAACCCCGGGTTTCCAAAACGAAAAATTTTTCTCCCATGTTTTTAAATTATCTTAATCTGTATAAAATCTCAAACAAGCACCATTTACTTGGTATGAAATAATTTATTCATTTTTATTAGAAAATGGTTTCAATAAAGACAATGTTGATCCAACTCTTTTTATTAAAAGATCTTATATTGATATTTTTATTGTTTAGATCTATTTTTATGATATAGTTTTTGGATCATCTAGTGAAATACTTTGTAATGATTTTTCTTCTTTGATGTCTTCGGAATTTGACATGAGTTTAATGGGAGAATTAAAGTTCTTTCTTGGATATCAAATTTTTCAAAGGAAATATGAAATTTTTCTTAATCAATTTAAGTATGCTAAAAATTTTGTTAAACGATTTGGTCTTGATTCCTCTAAATCCATGAAAACTCATATGGGTACTAATTATAAATTACATAGTGATTCATCTGGTAAATCAGTTGATTTTTTAGTTTATAGAGGTATGATATGTAGCTTTCTATATTTAATTACATCTAGACCTGATATTATTTTTAGTGTTTGTTTATATTCTATATTTCAAGATGATTTTAATGAAATCCATATTAAAGATTTAAAATAAATAATTAGATATGATAACGGAACAATTGATTCATGTTTATTTTATCCCAAATATAACTATTTTGATTTAACATCTTATTATGATTCTGATTTTGTAGGCTATAGAATTGACCGAAAAAGCACATCAGGTATGTGCCATTTTCTGGGAAAATGTCTAATTTCCGGTTCATCTAAGAAACAATTATCAGTTGCTTTATTGACTGCAGAAGCTGATTATATCTTTGCTGCTAGTATCTGTGCTCAATATTTATGGATTAAGAAAACGTTATGTGATTTTGGTTTTTATCTTTATAAAATACCAATTTATTATGCTAATACTTCTATAATTTCTATTTCTAAAAACTACTACAACATTCCAGAACAGGACATATTGATCTTAGATTTCATTTTATTCGATATCTTTTGAATAAGAGTGATATTGTTTTAGAATTTATCCATTCTAAAGAACATCTTGTCGATATTTTTTCAAATCCTTTAGACTCTTCTTAGTTTGAGAAAATTAAAATTTAACTTGGTACATTGGAATTTAAAATTTTATTTACTGCATTTGTTTAGGGGGGTCTTGTTTTCACTTTTTTTATTTACAAAAAGGGGGAAATGTTTTGGGAGGATGTTTTGTGGTGAAATATGATGGTTTTGGGGAGAAATAATTTTGCTTTAATAATTATGAAAATACATTTATGGTTTGAATTTTTAGGTTTTGTAATAAAAAAAGAGAGATTTTTTGTGCATGAGAATATTTCGTTTAATTTGATTTCATAATATATGGTTCGATTACTTTTCCTCAGTATTTTGATGATATCTTGATTTATGTTATTTGTATTTTTTTTGTTCTTATCACATTGGAAGGATAAGAAATTTATCTATAATTTATTATATAATTAAGAAGTTTTAATATGCTTATTTGTTTCTCTAAAAATTCAACGATGTTTCTACTATGGTTTTAGAAACTCTATAGTACACCTTTTTAAAAAGTTTAGGTTTTTTTACAACAACTTCTATAGTTATTGGATTTTCATGAAACTTGATTCTATGAACCTCTAAAATGTTTATATTTATTTCATTTGTTTAAATAAAAGTATAAAAATTTCATTTTAATGGACATTTAATTACTGGATGTTATGCTATGCAGTTTTTTAGTAACATTTTTTTTCAGAATAGTTTTTCTTCTGTTTTGTTATGATTTTGGTATATGTATATGTCAGTTTTAATGGATTATTTTTTATTGGAAATATAATAAGTTTCTCTAAAAAACATTATTTTTTACAATAGTCTGAATCTTCTATTAGGAGCACATAAAAATTCATTGAATTGTGTCAAAATATTCAGTCTATATTTTTCACGAATGTATAGTTCACTGTTCATGAATAATGAAAAGTATGTTTCATCATCCCTATATTTACTGTTTAACCCTATATTATGTTACTATTCATTGCAGAAAGTATGTTTTTTCAACCATACATTATTTTTCATCATCCCTACCCTGCGTTACTGTTCATCATCCCTACGTTATGTTACTGTTCATTCCAAAGTTACTGTTTATTCCATGCAATTTTTTAAAAATTTATTTTCTATGTATAGATGGATTATTTAATAATGATTTTTTTGGTAAAAAATCACATTAAATATAATTAACATAATCGAAGTTTATTTATTGTTTTTGGTTATATATTTAGAGAGAAAAATTTATAAATTTTTTTATGTGTTTTACAAATAAATTTAGACATTTCAAAATTGTTTAAATTCAAATGTTTGAATTTAATTCCAGAATCAACTGGTGGTTTTTAGAAAACAATTTGACTACATTTAAAACATTTTAAATGGATTTAAAATTATTTTTTAAATCATTCAATACTTTTATTATTTTGGAGATTTTATTGGAAGACTTATTCCGAATATTTTGAATTCTTTTATTAGATATTTATTCTACACGAATAAAGAAGCAAAAATGCTACTATTTTCAAGGAGATATTTATGGGAGTTGTTGACTCAATTTATGTTGAATATCCAAAGGAAGTAGAACTACTAAAACTGATATATATTTTATTATCTATTTATATCATTCTCCGCTTGTAGGTAAAAAAAATACAATTGTAATATAAAGAGAAAGTGTTGTGATCTTTCAACCTGCTATGCATTTTCAATGTCATGTGACACTCTGCTTCATCACCTACTCGTTCTCTCAAGTTCCGAATTAATCATGCTTCGATTATAATTTAATTGATGAGACTTTTTGATCTAAACCTCAAGAACCAGTACCCATGATTTAATTTTTTTTCTTCTTTTTAATCTTATTCTATGCATGTAACACTAATTCCCATCTCTCACATGCACTCTATTTTTCTATTTATTATTTTGCACAGAAAATAATTATTTTTTATTTGTCTTTGGGTTGGGACTCTCTGATTCTAATGTTAAGATCATAGGGTTGTGACTCCTTGTATTTAATGTCAGGGCTGTTTGGGTTGTGACTCCTAGTGTCTAATGTCATGATGTAACTGTTTTGACACCCCACCCGAAATTTATTGTCATGGTTATCCCTCCACTAGATAAGAATTTTTTAATTGGGTTATGATTCCCCTTTAAAATTCATTTTTAGAGCCAACGTATATCTCGTCGAGTACAGAGGTATAAGAGTAGATTAGGCCCATATTGGAAAAAACTACTCTAAAAAACATCCTTGCGTTACTTAATTTTTCCATAAAAAATTAACCATAATAATTAACTTCAATAATTAATTTAATTAATAAATTCATTTTATTAAAATTTTTAATCTGATCTTTTTACCCCCCCCCCCCCCCTCTAGACCATCTTCCATTACCATGTACAACCTAACATTGATCCATTACCTAAAGTGTTGGGGAAATTTATATCTTCAATGTGATTTTTTTAATTATATAAAACACAATAGCACCAGATATGTTGTCTCTCAGTGAGATATAAAGTTTTGGAAGATGAATTTGGTAAATCATCTATATATGTTTCACATTGAGATATCATATACTCAAGGAATGGTTAATGTAGTTACATATACTCTTATCTATAAAACATCAGGAATACATGATTTTGGTGAGTGAAAATCACTATAGCCATGATGAATTATGAGATTGATGATAGGATGTATTGCAGATACATATAGGGATCATGGATTCATGAAATGTGCACCCCTATTCTTAAATGTTTTCATTATACTGGGTGATGAATGGTCATGATTTAGATTCCATGTGTGTAGTGATGCAAGAGTGTATGGCATGCAAAGAACCAATTTTGGGATATCTAGTAAATGATGATGATATGGTCAAAATACATGGTCTATTTTTTATTTAATTATCATTGAGAGAGAAGTTGGTGAGATAATTTTTTCTGATAAATTGGAAATTTTGTCTAGGTTGTATAAATATGTTTAATGATATATGATGTCATTTTTTGTTTCCTCGAATGATGAGAAAAATTATTGGTTTCGTTTCAAGGTTTCTTGCCTTCGAGAGGGTAGTGAATAGACTTTAGTGTCCTGGTGGTTTGATTCTATGATTTTTTCTACCAATGATAAATAGGGATAAAATGATGATATAATTCCTATTGAGGTTATCTCATAATACAGATATTTAGGATACATATTGGGTGAAATTTGATCTATTGATGAAAGTTTCTCATTTTATACTGATCCAATAGATTTTTTCTATATATGAGTTCAGAAATATGTATATATAGGAAATTATAAACATATATAGAGTTACCATGAATATTGTTTCTAATAGATACATGTGATACATAATGCACTTTTGGTATGAATTTTGAGAGTAATTTGGTATTCAGTTGAAACTAAGTACAACATATTATCCTTATTCTTATGGTCAATCATAAAGCAAGATCTATATCTTTATTGATATACTAAAATAATTCATTATAGATTTTTGAGGATATTTGGATGATCATATATACTTTGTTGAATTTTTATACAAAAAAAATATTACAGGATTCTATTATGGTGGATCCTTTTTAGGATCTCCATGGCTGACTATGTCATTTATTACTTTTTTGGCATGATGCAGGTGAGGAAGCTATTGTGGGGTCGACCATGGCACAAAGAACCTATGATAGAGTGCTTCTTATCAGGAAGAGTTTGACCACTACTTTGAGTATGTAGTGATCATATACTTACCAAAGGAGGTAGACCTTGTAGTTTGTTGTAATAAATTAAGTTTTTTATGGGCGACTCCTCAAAAAGGGAATCAATTGTTGTGGAAACAAGGAAATCTACTTCTAAGATACATAGGAATATATTAGATTTATGATTGTATTAGTACTATTGATTATTGTATGAACCTTCCTCCATTTTATGAATGTATGCACGATGTGTTTCTTATGTCTCAACTCTGGGGATACATTCTAGATCCAGTTAACATGATCGACTATGAGGATGATTAGTTTGAGCCTAATGAATCATATATGGAACACCTAGTGTAGATTTTTTATCAAAGTGATAAGGTATTGTGAGAAAATATTGTACTACTTTTCTAAATCCATTGAAAACATAGATAAATGTAGGATTAATCTAAGGAGATCAAGTCTAATATTGGGGCCTAATGGCCCAAATTGTTCGAGTATGATTTTTGTAGATACTTATTGAATATGAGAAGTATTTATTTTTGAAGATTATAATGGACTCATATTTTTCAAGTTCATTATGAGTATAATTCAACATTTCTATTTCAGATTTTTGTTTATATGAATAGTTTGGGTTATTTTTCAATGGTTTATGGTTGGTTTAAGTTGGTTTTATAGGTCCTTTTATAGGTTTAGTGTCAGTTCATAGTTTTCCAAAACTGTATATATCATTTGAGATAATGTGTGGTTAGTGGAATAAGTACTGGGGGTAGATAATGGTTGAGGTTAATGGTTTATCAAACCATAACACATCTCTTGAGAAACTATAGGAAACATTCCACTGGCCAAAATCATGTTTTGTATACTGATTTAGGTGCCTAGGAGAGGTATAAAGTGGCACAATATTAGCACACAGTATAAGGACCCGACCTTAAAACATACATAATATTGAATTAAATTAATAATTCACATTGAGGATCTTTTCAGGTTTAGAGTTTTAGATAATTTGGACATAACTATTACGTCTCAAAATATTACAAAGTAGAAAATTCTACACTGTTTCCATTTTTTCCATAAAATAAAAACTCTTGAAATAAAAATTCATTTCTAGTTCCATGTTTTAGACAGAATGACTTTTCCTTGATCCCATCCTTGACCCTATTCGTCTTTAAGTCTTCATAAAACATTTCAAAACATGGGATGAGTATAAAAATCTTAGTAAGGGTTATAAAACAAAGAAAGAAAAAATTTGTTCATAAATACATACAAAACATGAACTCTCTTACTTACCTCATGAAATCATAAGATTTATGAAAGACACATAGAAATCATAAATCATAAATGTAACTTGTGGCATCTATAACATACTTACATTGTAGCTATCACACCTATATAAGGAGTTACTTTGGAATACCCATCACAGTATATTCCCTAAATCTCTTAAGAGAAACATTCACATTTACCTCTGTCACGTTACCCAATGCATTGGAGAGCTATCCCAGGCTCACCTACCCTAGGATTATCACGGTTCACCCATATACATAAATAATTCCCAAGAACCATAACATGATCATAACACATAACATAATCATAAAGGAAAGATAAAATTTATAAATTTCTATAAAAAATATCATTTCAAGATATTGAAATAATAAATCTATTCTCAAAATCATTTTCAATACCAAAATATGTAAAAAGAGTATATGCTTTTTACTTTTCCCTTTTAAAAACATTACGTCTTGTTAAGGAAGCCATAGATCAAATAATACTCATGGCGGTGGAAAGGTCGTTGTCACCGCTTACCTTAAAAAAACATCCATTTTTGTCATTTAGTAAAAATCTTTGTATAAAAAGATTCCCTTTGAATGAAATGAAAAGTAAAAGGTGTTTATACAACGTATAAATTAAAGTCATGTATTAGAACAAAATATGCCTCAATGAAAGGAGATTGGGAAGAAGTCCATTACCTCGTGTCCGACTTGACTCGATCATTATTTAATCTCCTGAATAATAAACTAAATATAATTTCTACTTTCTTAAAAAACTTTTTCAAGTTTATTATTCCTTTTATTTCACTTATTACCATGTTATAATCATTATTTAATCATTTAAGTTAATAACATTCATTTTGTCGATATTTGGTACTTGAGTCAAAAATGAACACCTTATATTTACATGTTGTCCATGTGGTCAATATTCCATGATATACAGAATGATATTAATGATTTTGATATCATATATATCATTTAAATACATTATATACATGTATATATAATAGTACATAACATTTGGAGGTAAGAAATGAAATGCACCGTTTAGGGAGATGGTATACCGTATGTACGCATGAACGCTACTTTGAATTCTATTTATTATTTTAACAGAATTAAAACATAATGATACATAGGAATATTATAATTATAGTATAATTTCATATATAATATCATATATAATATCATTAACTCCATCCTTTATACGTCCCACATATGTCATTAACGAGTCATATCACTTTGAGGGGGTGGTAGTCTGCACTTCCTCTAATGAGATTATCACGTTTACCCATAATGGAAACCATAAAGGAATGATATAAATGAAAATTTTAGAAGAATAAAGAAAACATAAACATAATATATATCATATATAAATATAGTGCCATCATAATGGCCACCATGAGAGGCGGTAAGAGGTAATTGAACAAGAATAGTTTCGTGAGGCGTTAGTTTCCCATCCACAGAAACATTATGTTCTTCTCCCATAAGATGGAGGTGTGCCTAAGTGTAGTTACAATCCTTCTCATAAAAACATCCTAGTATATTGAAGATACTGGTTTTGTTACAAAATAAAGTAATAAAAAGAGTTTAGGGGTTGGATATGTAAAATAAAATAAAATAAGTTAAGAGAAAATGTTACCTTTAATTTGGGAAACTTCCTTTGGTTTGAACCAAAAGGACTTCTTGAAGTGCTTTCTACCTAAGGAAAGGATTCTAGGAGGATGAGAGGGATGTAGGGAGCTTAATTGATCATATTTTGGACAATCCAAATGGCTTGAGAGGTGTGAGGAATTGGTTATAAGTGGTCTCCTTTTATAAGGATGAGGAGGGGCTCTTTAGGAAAGTGTGAAAACATTATTTTATTATAAACATATCTTCAGTTTCAAAAGGTCTAAAAATCATTAAAGTCAAATATAAGATTACTCCTATTCGGAATAAAATCATCCAATCTTAATTGGACATGTTTTGGATAATATTTTAATCATTATAATCTTTTTTATTTAAATCATTTATTAATGAGGTAAATACTGCATCATTATTGTGCTATAAATAATTTAATTTATTTGATGTT
The DNA here is from genome assembly GCA_963277665.1 of Viscum album. Classification (NCBI taxonomy): domain Eukaryota; kingdom Viridiplantae; phylum Streptophyta; class Magnoliopsida; order Santalales; family Viscaceae; genus Viscum; species Viscum album. The sequence continues at coordinate 1,342,272,529 of OY728148.1, read as the reverse complement.
TAAAAATTATAAAAAATTACCATGATGTTGGAAATATTTTTAGATTTCCATAAAATATTTATAGTAAAAATTATTACTTATATAACACCATATAAAAATTAATTTAATAAAAGATATTTGTTTTTGTCATTTTTTGTCTTTACTTTAAATTAATTAATCTAAAGCATCATTATCACTCTTAAGTGGCTTCATGGGGTCCCAAAATCGACCCAAATATTCCCATGGTCGGGAATGACTCAAAAAATAATGTTAGGACAAGTGTTAAGGTAATTTTTAATTTTTATAATATTCTTTTTACCTTGAATTACCTTATTTACCTTTAACCGCGGTAAATAAAAATCAGAAGTTACTATTCACCAAAACTTATTTTCATCTTATTGAACCACATTTTACTAAATAATAACAACCATGTATGCCAGATTTTCAAAATTCAATTCACAGAAGTGGTAAAGTTTTATTTAAATGGAAAAATTCAGTTTTTTAACTACTACTAAGTGGTTTCACTATTCATCAAAAATTGAAGTTTTTCAGAAAAACACTGAAAATTCAGCCTAAGATATATTTGATATTACAAATTCAAAAATGGTGCTTATTTTGAAAAATTCAAAATATAGAAGTGGAATTAATTAATTTAAAATTAATTCTCGTTGATAAAACAAGTAGCGTTTTTTTAAAAAAACAATACCTATCAAAAGATTGACACTTGTTTATGTCCAATTTAAAAGTGAAATTAATTCCAATGACCAACATTGGATTAAATGGTAAAAATATATTCTAATTTCACTTTAAATCCAATTAAAAATATAATCTAACCATATAAATAAATTAGATAAAAATGTAGTTTTGAATTAAAATACTATATTTTCACTATTCATTAAAAAATGAACTTTATCGTAAAAATTCCAAAAAATTACACAATGTAAATTTTGATGTCCCCATTATAAAGAAATATTTTATTTGGTTAAATAGAATGTATTTATGTGACCAAAACTATATTTAAATATGGTTTGACATTAAAAAGCGATAAATCGGCCTTTTAATGTAAATTATGCTTAAAATTAGATTCATTCACTTTTTAAGCATCTAAATTTTATTGGATAAATGTTTATACATTTAACAAAATGTATAATCATATTGTAGTTAGTTTTGTTCATTCCCACAAATACAAGGTCTAGGAGTTAACTTCCTTTTAAAATAATAATGTTATATTATTAGTATGCAACGTATGATTTCAAAGAAACTCGTTGTTGCGTATCGGGTACGCTATCGAACATAGAAACCCTTTTAAAGTAAAATTAATATTTAATTCACAAATATTAATAAGTATGAAAATATCTCATTCTTCATTTACCTGGGATGTTACATCCTTCCCCCCTTTTCGAAATTGCATCCTCGCAATTTTTATTCACTTATCAAAATAAGTAGGGGTATTTATCCCTCATAGCATTTTCAGATTACCATGTTGCCTCTTCAATCATTTGATTTTTCCAAAAAACCATTACCTGGTGAATTACCTTATTACGCAAAAATTTATCTCTACGGTCAAGAATCTGGACTGGTTGTTCTTCATAAGAGAGATTCTCTTCCAACTGGACTACCTCTGGGCTCAAAACATGAGATAGATCTAGAATATACTTTCTCAACATTGAAACATGAAAAAAATTGTGTACCTGGGATAAACATGGAGTTAAACCCACTATGTATGAAATTGATCCAACTTTATCCAGAATTTCATAAGGTCCAATGAACCTCGGACTCAACTTTCCCTTCTTACCAAAACACATCACACTTTTCCATGGAGAAACATTGAGAAAGATATGATCACCTACCTCAAAATAAAGATCATTCCTTCAGTTATCTATATAACTTTTTTGTCCACTCTGAGATGTTCTCATGTTCTTCTAAATCAACTTAACTTTCTCTGCCATCTCTTCTATCGATTCTGTTCTCATTAGCTTTCATTCACCTACTTCTTCCCAAAAAGCTGGAGTTCGAAAATGCTTTCCATATAATGCCTCAAATGGAGCCATCTGTATACTGGAATGAAAACTGTTATTATTTGAAAATTCACCCAAATAAATATGTTGGTCCCAACATCCCTGATACTCCATCAATTAAGAACGTAACATATCCTCAAATGTTTGAATTGTTCGTTCTGATTGCCCATTTGATTGCGGGTGAAAAGCGGAACTAAAATTTAATTCAGTACCCAACAACTTCTGAAGGCCTTTCCAAAAGTTAGAAGTAAACCTAGGATCTCGATCAGATACAATGGAGAGGGGAACACCATTCAACCTGACTATCTCTTTAACATAAAACCGAGAAATTCAATCTAGAGACAAAGTATCTCGAATAGAAAGGAAATGAGAATATTTTTTCAATCGATCAACTATAACCCAGATTTCATTAATACCTCAAGATGTCTTTATTAATCCCACAAAGAAGTCCATGGATAGGTTTTCCTATTTCCACTATGGCACTGGTAGAGGATGAAGCATCCCTTTCGGTAACAACTGCTCTTCTTTAACCTACTGACAAGTCAAACACTTCACAGTAAAATTAGTAATATCTCTTTTCATTCCATCCCATCAGTAATACTCCTGAAGATCTCTGTACATCTTAGTACAACCAGGATGAACTAAAAACGGGGAACTATGAGCTTCACATAACAAATAATTCTTCAACTGTGAATTACAAGGCACATAGAGTCTCTTTCCAAATCTAAAAACACAATCATTATCAATGTTAAAATCAGGCAACATACCCTTCTGAACCAACACTACCTTTCTCTGCAACTCACTATCTTCTTTCTATGCTTCTTTATTCTATCTGATAGAGATGGTTTCACTGACGCCTGAAACAAAATATAAGAATTTCCTGCACCAACAACTTATATGCCAAAGTTTTTCAAATCAAAAACCAAAGGATCTTGTTCCAAATGTTGCATAGTTATTGAGACGTTACTTTTTTGAATCAAAGCATCATCCACTTTATTTGATTTTTCGGGATGGTAATGGATCGTGCAATCATAATACTTGATTAATTCCAGCTATCTCCTTTGTCTCATGTTCAATTATTTTTGAGTGAATGTATACTTTATACTTTTGTGGGTAGTATATATTTTACATTTTACTCCATACAAATGATGCCTCAAAATTTTTTAAGCAAAAATAACAGCAGGTAATTCCAAATTAGGTGTTGGGTAATTTAACTCCTGAGGTTTCAACTGACGTGAAGCATAAGCAATTACATGATCATTTTGCATAAGGACACATTCAAGCCCTTTCAATGAAGCATCAATGTAGATAACAAACTCAACATTTCTAGATGGCAGTGCCAAAACTGGAGCATTCATCAATCTTTTTTTCAATTACTGAAAACAATCATGACATTCATTTGTCCAGATGAACCTAACACCTTTTCAAGTTAACTTAGTAATTAGACTAGATAACCATGAAAAATTTTCAACAAACCTCCAGTAATAACCTACCAAAACAAGGAAACTACGGATCTCAGTTATATTTGTGGGTCTTGGCCATTCTTAAACAACTTTTGTTTTAGTAGAATCAACAATTACGCCATTTTGTTGAAATAATGTGACAAAGGAAAGAAATTTGTTGTAACAAAAACTCACACTTGTTGAATTTCCCATAAAGTGTCTTTTCTTTTAATTTTTGTAAGAAACCCCTTAAATAAATTTCATGTTTTTCTTTAATTTTATAATAAACCAAAATATCATCAATGAACACAACTACAAATTTATCCAAGAACTCACAGAAAATTCTATTAATAAGATCCATGAATACTGCAGGTGCATTGGTTAACCCAAAAGGCATAACTAAAAATTCATAATGGCCATATCTAGTACGAAACACGGTCTTCAGAATGTCTTCTTCCTTTACTTTCAACTGATGGTACCCTGATCTCAAGTCAATCTTTGAAAAATATTGAGCTCCCTGGAGCTGATCAAACAAATCATAGATATGGGGAAAAGGATACTTGTTCTTAACGGTGATGTTATTCAATTATCTATAATCAATGCAAAGTCTCATTGAACCATATTTCTTTTTAACAAACAATACAGGATAACCCCATGGTGATGTTCTAGGTCGAATGAAACCTCTATCTAATAACTCATGCAATTGCTTCTTTAACTCTAAAAGTTCAATTTGAGCTATTCGATAAGGGGGCTTTGAAATTGTCTTAGCATCATGAACTAAGTCAACAGTAAATTCAACTTGTTGATTAAGTATAATACTAGGAAACTCATCAAGAGAAACATCAAGGTACTCATTTACCATTGGCAAATCATTAATCTGTACAGTTCCTTTTTTTTCAACAATATGTGCCAGGTAATATTCATTTCTATCTTTTATTAGTTTCTCAGCTTCTTGATATATTATCAAAAGCAAGGGTTCATTCTTGTATACAAACTGAAAATCATTCTAAAAAGAAACCACTTTTTCTCTATAGTCAATATTATCATGATAAACAAAAATCCAATCTATAAACAAAATAACATCAAACTCTACTAGAGGAAAAACAATAAGGTTTGCAGGTAGATTCTTTCCACACACAAGGACATGAATGTTCTTATGTTTTATTTTTATCTCAACACTTCCTCCAGGTGTTTTTATTGTATGTTCTGTATTCATATCTTGAGATGGAATTCACAATTTACTAGAAAACTTCTCATAAATGAAAGAGTGTGTAGACCCTGAATCAAACAACACATTAGCATAATCTGAACAAACAAACAGTGTACCAGATATAACTTCATTTGATGGCCCAAAATCTGCTGAAGTAGTTTCAATGGATTTCACCACCCCTTTCTACTTGTAGTATGGTCGCTTTCCTTTTATTGAGTTCTTTGTTAGACAATCATTTGCATAATGACCAATTTCATTGCACTTAAAACATTTTGATGCCTGTAAATCAGGTTTTGTCATACCATTACCCTGATCTTTTTCAATGCAATTATGAGCCTTATGTACCATTTTACCACATCAGTAGAACTTATTAGAATTAAAAATACATTCCCTATCATGATTTTTACCACAATTTTCACAAACTATAAACTTAAGTTTCTTACCATCAGTCTTTGTTGAAGAGTTCTTCCCTTTTTCCTACCACCACGACCTTTTATTCTATTGTTTGTCAAAGAATACCTGATCATCGGAAAACTCCATTTCTACCTTCTCCGCACAATGAACAAGGTTTTCAGTACTTTTGAACTCATGAGAAACTAAAACCCTTCGATACATTGGCTTTAATCCTGAGTAAAAATGGTTGATTTTACTATTAAGGTCTCATATAAAATTTGGAGCATACCTTTCCAGTCGAGTGAATTTTTCTTCACAAGCATCCATTGAGTCATCCTCCTGCCTCAATTTCAGAAATTGTTTTTCCATCCTAAGACGAACCACCTTTGGAAAATATTTCTCAAGAAACATACCTTTGAATTCATCCCACTCGAGAGCATCAATCTCCTCACTATCCCTAATATTTTTCCCCATCGACCACCACTAATCAGCTTCACCTTCAAAATGGTAAATAGTGAGACTAACCTTTTCATGTTCTGAACACCCCATAACATTGAAAATCTTCTATAGTGCTTTAATCCATCCTTTAGCTAGCACATGGTCAGATGATCCTCTAAATGATGGGGGATGTTGCCTCATGAAATGATCCACTACTGACATGTTCCTCTGTGGTTGATCTGGCTGATGTTGTACATGGATACCACCACCATTTAAAGCCTAAGTCAATTGTTCCATCACTACAACAAACTATTCAGTTCCAATTCTGACCATCTCATGTTGCTAATTTGGAAGGTTGTCTTCCTCTTGATTGTCATCCCAACATAGCTACCTTATTTCCTCTGTGGAAAAACATTCTTAACACAGAAATATCTTAGGCGAAACAACATGGTAATCTATAAATTCCATATGATTTCAATATTAACATAAATTAATTTATGGATATTAATTTAACAATACCCTAACTCCTAAAGTTACTTAACTGACCTTTGATACCAACTATAAGGTCACTGCCTTAAAACATACATAATCTTGAATTAAATGAATAATTCACATTTAGGATCTTTTTAGGTTTAGAGTTTTAGAGAATTAGGACACAACTATTACATCACAAAAGATTACAAAGTAGACACTTCTACACAGTTTCCATTTTGTTGCGTAAAATAAAAACTCTTGAAAAAAAATCATGTCTAGTTCCATGTTTTAGAAAACATGGCTTCTCCTTAATCTCATCCTTGACCCTATTCATATTTAAGTCCTATGAAAACATTTAAAAACTTGGGATGAGTATAAAAAGATCAGTAAGGGTTAAAAAACAATGAAAGAAAACATTTGTTCATAAATACATACAAAACATGAACTCTCTTACTTACCTCATGAAATCATAAGATTTATGAAAGACCCATAGAAATCATAAATCATAAAGGTAACTTGTGGAATCTATAACATACTTACATTTTCTCTATCACTACTACATAGAGAGTTACATTGGAATACCCATCACAGTATATTCCCTAAATCTCCTAGGAGAAACATTCACGTTTACCTCTGTCACGTTACCCAATGTATTGGAGAGCTATCTCAGGATCACCCAACCAAGGTTTTTCATGGAACCACCCATATACATAATTAATTCCCAAGAACCATAACATGATCATAACACATAGCATTAGTATAATGGAAAGATAACATTTCCAAATTCCAATAACAAAATATAATTTCAAAATATTGAAATAATAAATCCATTATAAAAATCATTTTCAATACCAAAATACGTAAAAATAGTATATGGTATTTATTTTTCCTTTTAAAAATATTACGGCTTGTTAAGGAAGCCAAAGATCAAAAAATACTTGCGACGGCAGAAAGGTCGGTGTCACCGCTTACGTTAAAAAACTTCCCTTTTTATCGTTTAGTAAAACGCTTCTTATAAAAAGATTCCCATTGACTAAAATGAAAATTCAAATTTGATTATACAGCTTATAAAATAAAGTCATGTATTAGGACCAAATATGCCTCAATTAAAGGAGATTGAGACGAAGTCCCTTACCTCGTGTCCGACTTGACTCGATCTTTCTTTAATCTCCTGAATAATAAACTAATGTTAATTTCTAATTTATTAAGAACCTTTTTCAAGTTTATTATTCCTTTTATATCAATTATTAACATGTTATAAACATTATTTAATCATTTATGTTAATAACATTAATTATGTCAATATTTGGTACTTGAGTCAAAAATGAACAACTTATATTTACAAGTTATCCATGTGGTCAGTAGTCCATTACATCCAGAATGATATTCATGATTTAGATATCATATATATCATATATATCCAGTATATACATGTATTTATAATAGTACATAACATTTTGAGGTAAGAAATGAAATGCACTGTTCATGGCGACGGTAAGCCGTATGTACGCATGAATGCTACTTTAATTTATATTTCTTATTTTAATGGAATTAAAACATAATGATACATAGGTATATTATAATTCCAGTATAATTTAATATATAATATCATATATAATATCATTAACTCCATCCTTTATACGTCGCACATATGCCATTAACGAGTCCTATCACTTTGAGGGGGCGGTAGTCTACACTTCCTCTAATGAGATTATTACGTTTACCCATAATGGAAACCATAAAAAATGATATAAATGGAAATTACAGAAGAATAAAGAAAACATAAACATAATATATATCATATATAAATACAGTTCTATCATAATGTCCACCATGAGAGGATGTTAGAGGTAGTTGAACAATCATCATTTCGTGAGGCGTTAGTTTTCCATCCATAGAAACATTATGTTCTTCCCCCATTAGATGGAGGTGTGTGTAAGTGTAGTTAGAATTCTTCTCATAACAGAATCCTAGTATATTGAGTATACTGGTGTTGTTACAAAATAAAGGAATAAAAAGAGTTTAGGTGTTGGAGAAGTAAAATAAAATAAAATAAAAGAAGTTAAGAGAAATTGTTACCTTTAATTTGGGAAACTTCCTTAGGTTTGAACCAAAAGGAAGTCCAAAAGTTCTTTCTTACTAAGGTAAGAATTATAGGAGTTGGAGAGGGATTTAGGGAGCTTAATTGGGTAGAGTTTGGATGAGCCAGATGGCTTGAGAGCTATGAGAATTTGTTAGAAGTGGTCTCCTTTTATAAGGGGGGAGGGTCTCTTTAAAAAAGTGTGAAAACATTATTTTATTATAAACATATATTCAGTTTCAAAAGATCCAAAAAACATTAAAGTCAAAGATAATATGACTTGTATTCAAAATAAAATCATCCAATCATAATTGGACATGTTTTGGATAATATTTTAATCATTACAATCTTATTTATTTAAATCATTTATTAATGAGGTAAATACTACATCATTATTTTGTTATAAATAATTTAATTTATTTGATGTCTAAAAATTATAAAAAAAATACCATGAAATAGGAAATATTTTTATCTTTTCAAAGAATATTTATAGTCAAAATTATTACTTAAATAACACCATATAAAAATTAATTTACTAAAAGATATTTGTTTTGGTCATTTTTGCCTTTACTTTAAATTAATTAATCTAAAGTGTCGTTATCACTCTTAAGTGGCTTAATGGAGTCCCAAAATAGACCCAAAGATTCCCATGGTCGGCCATGACTCAACCAATAAGGTTAGTACAAGTGTTAAGGTAATTTTTAATTTTTATAATATTCTTTTTACCATGAATTACCTTATTTACCTTTAACCGCGGTAAATAAAAGTCAAAAGTTACTATTCACCAAAAATTATTTTCATCTTATTGAACCACATTTTACTAAATAATAACAAAAATTTTTGTCATATTTTCAAAATTCAATTCAAAGAAGTGGTAAAATTTCATTTAAATGAATAATTCATTTCTTTTAACTACTACTATGTAGTTTCACTATTCATCAAAAATTGACGTTTTTCAGAAAAATACCAAAATATCAGCCTAAGCTATATTTGATATTCTGAATTCAAAAATGATGTTTATATTTCAAAATTCAAAACATATATGTGTCAGTAATTAATTTAAATTTAATTCCCGTTGTTAAAACAAATAACGTATTTTTTTAAAAAACAATAACTATCAAAAGATTGACAATTGTTTATGTCCAATTTCAAAGTGAAATTAATTCCAATAACCAAAATTGGATTAAATGGTAAAAATATATTCTAATTTCACCTTAAAACCAATTAAAAATATAATCAAACCATATAAATAAATTATATTAAACGTAGTTTTGAATTAAAATATTATATTTTCACTATTCATTAAAAAATGAACTTTATCGGGAAAATTCCAAAAATTTACACAAAGAATATTTTGATGTCCACATTCTAAAGAATGATTTTATTTGGTCAAATAGAATGTATTAAGGTGAGAAAAACTATATTTAAATAGTGTTATCCATTAAAAGGCGGTAAATCGGCCTTTTAATGTAAATTATGCTTAAAATTAGATTCATTCACATTTTAAGAATCTAAATTTTATTAGATAAATGTAAATACATTTAACAAACATGTATAATCATATTGTAATTAGTTTTGTTCATTTCCACCAATAAAATGGCTAGGAGTTAGCTTCCATTTAAAATAATAATATAATATTATTAGTATGCAACGTAAGATTTCAAAGAAACTCGTTGTTGCGAATCGGGAATGCTATTGAACATAGAAACCATTTTAAATTAAAATTAATATTTAATTCAAAAATATTAATAAGTATAAAAATATCTCATTCTTCACTTACTTGGGATGTTACACATAGTTTGTAAAACTGTGCAACTAAACCATATAAAAATAGTTTAATTATCCTAATTTTCAAATTAATATCCATTAACTACACTTTTGATTATTTATTATTCTTAAATTTATCCCAAAAATATTGATAGAATCCATAACATTCACTCTGTAATTTTCTCTCCTTCCATGATGGATTATGAATGATCCATTTTTGTTAATGATATGTAATTAAGGTATGTGATCCAAAAACCTATATTATTCAACTTTATTCTATATCTACCCTTATTACCTTGATAATAAACATATTTTCATCATGTCTGGAAAATATTTATGGATTCTAATTCCATATAATGAAAAATTCTTGGATCATTGATATATTAGTGAAAGATCTAGTGTATTGGTGGCCTTCCTTTGATCAATCATAAATATAGAGATCTTATCAGTTCTTGAAAGGTATGATAGTATTTATCCAATCCATTTGAATTATAATATTAATTAATAATATTCTTCAAAATTGATGTATTTTAGATTAGATCAATTCTTAGGATTCTTGGTGTGCAAGTTTGATCTTCTAAGAGAACGAGTGTGACTTGGGTATAATTTCTCAACATGCTTCCGAGGTTGTAATCAACACGATAAAATTAGATATTTCCTTGCCATTTGGGGAACTTTTATACTCCCATTTCCATTATGTGTTAATTGTGTTGGTGTATCTTATTTTACTGTTCTTGATAGTGATTAAATGTTTCTATGTGTTTGTAGCCTATGAGACCCATATATGATGCATGATTCCATGATAATGATAGTTTAGCTTATTAGACCTTGTTTTATGTTGATCACACCTAAAAATATTTTTCTACTAATTCCCATGATTACATTAGATTTTCTTACCTTATATGATCTACCATATTCAATTTAATTACCATTCCTTTAGAGGTATTGCTTTTGGCACTCAGAATAGGTGGACTGATATTATATTTTCATCCTTTAGAGGGGTAGTATGCATGACACATAAGACAAACATGATAGACCCAAAAAATGTGTAGGAGGTTTAATTTTAATTAAACAAATTTTTTTAGTGATCTTTGTTTCTTGAATAAATGTGTGTTATATTATATATTATTATACAAATACAACACATAGAGAAGCCAAAAATACATTATTTTTTTAATAGTGATCATTAAATTATTCATCAATTTATCCCATAAAAAACTCTACATTACAATGTAAAATAAAATAGAAAACAATATAAATAGATTAAAAAAATTTGGATCCTCCCGATATGTTATAATATCCCCCCCCACGCCCAACAATATAGAGAAGAAATAAAATATTAGTAAACCAATTAAAATCATAGAATATAAAAACATAGATCCTTGAGGGGAATTATTTTTAATTTTGAATTAAGAAATGCATTGGTATTTATTGGTGATAATGTTAATACTGGAATAGTAGTGTAACCATTGGAATTGTAACCCAACCATTGGGAACAGTTTCCAGACCACTTTTAATAGTAACATGATCATTGGAATAGTAATTTCAATTCAAAATAATAAAATATAATTTAGATAATATTTATCATGAGTAATTCATGAAAATTTCAATTTTATATTTCCATAATATAAATACTATGATTAAAAATTCAATGAAAATATAATGATAATTTGAATAAACACTATTTTAATGTATTTTATAAAAAAATAATTTGTATATTAAAAATTAAAATTAACTATTCTCGAAAATTATTTTTAGAAAATTAATTTCATTTTTTGAATCAAGATGCTAAAATTTTTTAATCATGACTTTTTGGTATTTTTTAAATACATCAATATTTAGGTGAATTATAAAAATATTGTTATCTCATGATCGATGTATTTTAAATTACATCATTCAATATGTAATAATGACCTAATAAATTATATAAAAAAAATTTAACATAAAAATATTTTATTTGATAAATTATTCAATTAAATTTAATAAACATTTCTTTCAAACCAAATAATTATATTATAAACACTAATGTATTATATATTTCCTTCAAATATATATTTTTAATTTTTTCAACTATTCCTTTAGATTAAAAATAAAAATTTAGATTATAATGTATTTAAAATTATTAAAATAATATTATTTAATTAAAATTTATTTCATAATTTCAGACATATTAATATTTAATTGATTACTATATAATTAATTATTTATTCAATATTATAACTCAAAAATTCCCCTCTCCTTAAGTATAAATAACACTTCACCCTCCCTTGGAAACCCAGTTCACATTCACATAAATAATCCAATAATATTTCAAAAAACCTATATTAAGCCCCTTATCATACTTAGTGACCTTATAGAGTACTGAAAATCCAGGATTTTAAGAACATAAGAGCGATACAAAATTAATAACTTCAATAGAGAAATAATGCCTTTTCATCTTTTTTATTTCATTTTCCTTTTCAAATTTCATGTACTTTTTTTGTTTAATATTATAAAACTTTTTAAAATATTTAAAAAATATTTTAATATAATGTTTTCAATATAAATTTAATAATTTTTTAATATACTCTTATAATATATATCGTGCACCTCTTTTTTGTACAATGTCTCGTTAACATTTGGTTAACTGCGAAAAAGGACATTGCCAATTTTGTTCATATCACTACCCTAATGGATTTTTATAATATAGTATATATAAATATAAATATGAAATCTAATGTATATTAGGATCTTAGAATTATTATTTTTACTTATGTAAAAATAATCATTATCAAAAATATCTTAATTGATAAAAGACAGTATATTTAATGGAAAATATGAAGTCAAATGTGTTCCAATTTATGAAAGGGAATTAAGTAATAGAATCCAATTATTATAATTGATCAAGAGTGAAGAAAATGAACATAAATTTATTTTTTTCACCATGTATTAATAAACCAAATTTTATTATTCAAGAGGCAGAAAACCAGGGAAATGAATCAGGAATTATGGAAAAGAAATTCTTGAAGCCAACTCCTTCTTTTTGGGTTATCAAAATTTTACATAATTTACAGTATGTATATTACATTAATGTATATAAATATTAAATTAAATAATAATTCCCTAATATTTCTTGGTATATACATGTTTCTAAATTGTGAAAATAATTTCGAATCCAAAAATAAAAATATTTTTAAAAGATGATTTAATTTATAAAACGTCATATTTACTCCTCTTAAGTTGTTTCTTCTCCACTCAAGAATTAAGTTGTTATGTGGTAACAATTAAATTAAATTATTAAATTCTCAACCAAAAAGGTTTTACCTGAATGTATTTTTTTTTTTGATTCATTTATAATACTAATCCCTTTCAATGGGTTTATTTCATGACTATGATATATCTTATTATTCCATGAGGCATGCATGATTATGAGCATTTTATGATGTGACTGGTGATCCAATAGTTATAAAAATATTTAATTAATTGGGTAATATGATATATCTCATGAAATTATGTGTATTATTACTTAACTTGAATATTTCAATGTTAAAATTAATGATGTTAAATTTCATTAATCATATGTTATGTGTAAACAAGATGATATATTTTTTCAAAACTAAGTGGGTGTATTTGAACACTATGTTATAATGTTTCATTATTATGATTATTTCACATTCCATTCCCTTATAAAATGTTCCCATAACAAATAGGATGATGTTTCTTTGATTATGTTATGATGATTTTTATTATGATCACTCATTCACTATTTATCCATGTCCCTTATTACTCCCACGATATTCTTTGTCTTAATAGGTTTTTAGCTCACACCTTTCCTGTAAGTATATTATCAGGTGATTACACATACTATGGAGATTATAGGATATTTTAGAAGGATAAAGTAGGAGGATATAAATTATTTTTATGGATTATATTTTATAATTGATGTATTATCATAATTCTCCCTAGATACCGAAAATTTAGATCATGGATTGTATCATTATTATTATGTTTAAATTAAAAATTATGTAATAAAAATGTAAGAATATGTTTGGTCACTAGAGTTATTAACAGAGAATGATTTATTATATTTTGGAAGTTGTATTATAAAACCTTAGGGAACCTGTCAGAACAAGTATAAGTATTAGTAATCATCTTATTCCTTGGTAATTTAAAAGATCAAATTATTTCTATGAATTGAAACCCATTTCTATATTTTACAATTGGATGTGGATCTCATATAATTGTTACTATGGGTAATATCCCTAAAAGGTAACATTGGGAATTGATATGATATGTGCCTTGTGCCTGATTATGATGCAGTGTAACACACCTAGTTTAAAACTCTTATGGGATATTCTTAGGTAAATCACAATATGTATAAAAATAATTAGAAATAATATATAAATATCTTAATTATTTATCATAAATTCAGAATTGTATTAATATATATGATACAAGAAGCATTATTTTAGAAAAAGGATAAACATAGCGATCCCATTAGATATGGATTTATAATTATTTTGAGTATACGAATAAATTATTAATTGATTGTTTGATGACTTAATTTCTTTAAATCATTTTCTATTTAAGAAAATTGTTGGAAGTGGAAGGAACCAAACTAATGACATGTTTGAGGGACATTGAAATTATTGTTCGAACAAAATTCCCAATGAAATGGGGGTGTGTTAAAATCAATCATGGTGATGCTAACAGAGGAATTTTATTCTATAAATCATAACTTAAACCATTTGGAATTTCTTTATTCTCCCATAAAAGAGCAGTTTTTCATCAATTCCATTAATTATAAATTAATACTTATTTTTAGAGGATCTTTCAATCCACTTTTCATGGAACAATGGGTTAACTCAATGTTATGTGATCTAATATTCTATAATAGAGGACGTTACCTTGGATAACTATTATTTAGATGGAGAGGATAATAAATAGTAGGAATTGATAAAGAATACAAAGATGTTGGATGAAATTGAAGAAATTAAGTGATAATACAATAAGAATTTATTTCATAATAAGTATTTACATAGAACTATTTGAAAAATATGGAGAGTGAATTCCTTGAGTTTAAGAAAATGTATGGTATCATGGATTATTTGGAAACATAAACAAGGTTTTTGAGATATACCATGGGTTTTGTTATCAATAATGATAGAAAATAGGTATATAATTTAGTGGTCTGAAAACATACCTATGAAATGTAACACCACAAAATTTTAAAATATGAACATCATATTTGATTGTGTGTGTGACACAGAACACTAAGCCTATAATGGAATATAACATCCCAATAATTTATGGTATAATTTTTTAAAAATAAATTTAATCTATTAAATATAATTTCCTATGTATAATGTTATCCTTATCTTGCATTGCACATAATAAATAGTTGGACTTGTGTTACATGTAACACAGATTTTAAACGAAATGTGAAATATTTTTAAAATAATACTATTTTGTATAATTTTTTCAACATAGATAATAAATTCGTGTGAATAATTAGTAAAAATTATTTGGTTTACACATGTAATAAAAAAATAAAATGTATATATATTTATTAGAGCTAAAATTTCAACAATTTGAAATAAATTTAAATTATTATGAAAAACAATATTTTCTATAAGATAATATAGTCGTGCTTATGATATATAAATTATAATTAATGTTTTACACTTAATGGAAATATATATGAAAAAATAAACATAATTACTAAAATTTAAATAGATAAACTATCATGTGGTGAATTGTTTTGGTTTTTATGATATGTTTCATTTTGGGAAGAATAGTAAAAAAATACAAATGTTCAATACAAAATTTAAAATTGTTTAAATTATTTATAAATTAATATTATATTTTAAGATGGGTTTAAAAAAATTTCTATAAATATATATAAATTAATATAATTTTTCTCATTTTAATGATTTTTTAATTTAATGTTGATATAAAATCATTTTTACCTTTTCAATATTTTTTATTAAAAAACAAATTTTCTTACCGTGTCCGTGAGAATATTTTCAAATAAAATTTTTTCACTATGATGAATTGAATATAAAAAACATTATTCAATATTTTGATTCAAAATAATTTATAAATTATTATAATTTCAAAATAATTTTTTTCAAAAAAAAATAGTAAAAAGAGAAAAAGCTAATTTCCACAATTAATGTAATAACATATTAACCAAAGGTTCAACTTAGAAGATAAGGGTTAAAAATGACCTACCAACATTTTATACACCCATTGGATGGATGTATTTTAACCTAAACTCTTATATATTATATAATAATCTATTTTGGGATATTGTGGGATGGTAAATATGTCAGTGTAATGGAATATTTTCAAAATATTTCAACTCTTCCACTCACCCAACTTTTAAAAATCATGCCCCCTTCCACTCATCTTTACACCATCATGCCCTTTTAGTTTGACATATACCTTCACAAATAATATCCCCACATCTGTCCTATCATACTAGAAGATATATTTTTGGAATAAATAAAACATATGAAGGATTTGGTGCAATCTTAAGGTTCATACCAACAAAGAGGATGTTACAAAATGTTAAACGAGAAGGAAGAACTAGGTAAAGGATTACTATAACACTTTTTTGTACTTATGTTAAAAATATTCAACATTAACCACAAAAATATTATTTTATATATACAACATATAAATTTAGGTTATGATTATTTTACATAAAATTATCTGATTTTACATATCCATATGAGTATCTCTCATTCATGGGTCTTACAATTCATTGTTAGGAAAGTGGTAAGAGTTTTATATTACAATCTACTAAATTATAGGGATTCTCATGATTATGATTCAAATAGTGAAATATTATGATTCATAACAAATTAAAATCATGAAATTTCTTCCTATATGGTTATTTATGATATTTTCAGGTAATTAAACAATTTTATAAATTTTCTATTTATAATAATTCAAAAAATATTATTAAAAAAATACAACATTATTTTTTTCTTAAGTTAGAAATCCATTTTCTTCAAAAAAATACATTATAAAAAAGATTTAATTATTTTTGAATTCTATAAATAATTTATTAAATATTTTTAGACCCATTATTTACTTTCTAGAAAATGGTTTGATAGGAACCTTCTTGTAATTTTTTTGAATGATGCACTTTTTTTACCTTTTTATAGTGTACAAGGAATGTTTTTTTTACTAAAAAGGCACGTATGAAATTTCCTACCATAATTACAATCAATACTTTGATTCATACATTGAAATTTTATAAGGTTGATTTTTAATAAAATATTCTTCTTAATATTATGAAAATTCAATGTTTTTTAAAGGTGATTTTTAAAATGATAAGGATATTTCTCTCAATGTTTTTAAGAAGTTTTTATTTTATTTCTATTCATCAATGAAATAAACCATTTAATACATATCCACTTGGGATATATTTTATTGTCATCAAATTTATTTCTTTATTGGACAATTTATGACCAATTTAATTGAAAGTGTATAATTTTATTACCAGTCACTATTTTACATGGAATGGTTTAGATTATGTATATTGATTGGGTAAGTATTAAAATTTTAATATTTAGTTTTTATTAAGTAATAATAACTATTTGAATTATTTTAAAACCCTTTCATATGATTAACTATGTGTACTTAATAAGTTATGGTTAGGGCCCTATATATCCCCTTGATGCATCGATACGTCTAATGAGACAAACAAGATATGGTTTTGGTTGATGCCTTATCCATATATATATATATATAACAACACATGGCCTCAAATGTATTAGATTTATTTCCCCAAATCCTAAATGTAAATAGATATCTTGTAATAAGGCCTTAACAATATGTTTTAGATATCCATCATTCTGAATTCCATTATTATGAATTCAGCTATAATTAATCCAAGTCATTTTCAGATTAGTTAGAATATGCATGGTTGTAATTCATATTCATATGATTATTTATGTTGAATTGTTTGAAAATAATTTATTCTAGCCATATAATGATCTAATTATTGATTAAATGAAAAAATTTGAGTTATTTAACGTTACATATTGATTTTTTATTATTTATGTATTGATTTATCTATACGCTTACCCTTATTGAGCATCTGACCTCATCCCTTTCTTATGTATTATTTTCCCCGAGATGTATGAGATTATTTTATGATTTATATATAGGAAAATACTATGGGGAATAATTACATTCATAATAAAATACTTTGTTATGTTATATATGTTTAGATATAAATGTAATTCAAGTATATATATTGTTTAATATGACTACTAAACTCATTAGACCATTTGGATGCAGTTCCTTGTATCTAAAAATCTTATAAAGAAAACACCGACTCAAGGATTTTGTGTTTAGGGTCACTAAAATTCCTATGAGATGATGTTTAGTAGAAAACATATGATATTGATTAGTGAAGACATAGATTTTGGAATATAACCCTATTATATACATTCAGTATATGTATATAAGAACATCCTATATTTATATTAAGGAATCAACTATTTCGATTTTCCTATAAATATATCCATGTATGGATACTAGAAGTGGAAATGTTTCTATCATATAGGTACCTAGATTAAGTGTCTCTTAAAAGGGTGAATTTGGATAGACTCTAGTTTCATATAGTGCCTGATAATGAGCCATACTACAAACTGGGTTTGACACTTCTAGGGGATATGCCAAATATAATTTTCATTTTCATTATAAAACATTATAGAGGATTTCAAAATAATGATATCCCCATATAAACCATGTTTATGATTATTGTATTATATATGAATGAATGTTTCAAATTTATGTTAATTGATTAACTAGTTTTGGGATTTTACATTATGTTTCATAATGATATGATCTAATCTATTGTATTCCATATTTTATAAA
Source organism: Viscum album (assembly GCA_963277665.1). Taxonomy (NCBI): domain Eukaryota; kingdom Viridiplantae; phylum Streptophyta; class Magnoliopsida; order Santalales; family Viscaceae; genus Viscum; species Viscum album. The sequence goes on along the minus strand of OY728148.1, from coordinate 1,342,253,851 downwards.
TTGAACTTAATAGAAGAATGGAAACCATATCAATTAAAAAATCATGAAGGGATTTACCTTCCATGGATGATAATGAAACAATATTTAGATCTATAGTTGGAACTGGTCAAATTATAACCATATTGGGGAAGTTAACTCAGGTTATGGGTGATGAAATTCCTGATATGGACCAACCTACTTATCCACCATGAGGTGAAAAAATGTTAGACCACTTCATGCATAAAAAACCTTGATCAATAAATGAGAATAAAAATCCATTTTTTGGTGAGTAATGGATAGTTCCATAGAAAAGATATTTATCACCATAGTAAGTGTTGAAAGTGAGAAAGTAGGTTTGTAATTTTATCATCTCTCAATAGATGTAGATTAATGGTTCCCATTGACTCAAAACTCTAAATATGATGATTAAGTACAAATTATGGAATGGACGGGTTTCAAGGTAATTTTTTTGGAAGAATATTTTCCACATTATAAATGATAAAATATGAAAGAAAATTTATTTGATCTATGACATAAAGAAGTGGAAAGTGTTTCTATGTATAAATAAAACTTTATATGGTTATAAAGGTATGTTTCATACTATGTAAGTAATCCAAAGAGTAATATTGACTATTACCTTGATGTTATGAAGCCTATCCGTTGATAGAACCAATCCTCCCACAAAATCTCATCATAAGAGGACATAATATCATATGCTATCAAGAGAGATAAAGAATTCTCCAAGCCTTCTGACTTCAAAGGTAATAAAGAGAAGAAGAGGGTGAAATAGAAAATTGCTAATAATGGTAATAAGGTAAAGAAAGATTATCTATCATGTGATACTTGTGGGAGGAAACAAATTGTTACATGAATAATTGGAAAATGTGATTGCTTCATGTGTGGAGAAAAACGCCACTCTTCTCGTGATTACAAGATAAATAAATAATTTTCTAATGTTCAATGTTTAAAATTTATGGATATGGGACAATACAGAAATTAATTCTCAAGGATTCAGTTTTATATACCTCTTAATAAGTTAAGAGATCAAGGTCAATCTTATTCTATAACCACAGAAGAAGTGGAATTATTTATATGTCTATGTTTGGATACAATAATTAAATCAATTTTTTATATTATCCATGATAACCTAGTTATAAGAATTATACCATGTATAAGGACTATAAAATAGTTTTTTCATTAATGATTTAAAAGAATATATTAAAAGGTATATATAAAAAAGTAAAATGATTGAGGGGAAGGTGCATGTTCTTTGATAACACATTATTTATATAATGATAACCCATAACATGTTCCTGATGTTGAGATAATGATGTTGGGATAAATATATGAATGTTATATACAAAGAAAATTGGATAATACTAACTACATTTGAAATAATTAATGATTAATAATTTTTTTAAATTTAGTGACATTATTTTTAATATATTGAATCATAATATTTTGTATGGGCCAAATAGTTAACCATTTATAAAATGGTTTAAGTAGTACTTTGTATTAGGTTTAAGATATTAATGTATTACTTAAATATATAAATATTTATGATTAATGGAAAACATGAGCTAAAAAATTGGATTTGAAAAAATGATTGAGATATATGGAAATAATTTTCACCCTTTTATAGACCTCATGATCCGTTAATGTGAATTTTAGTAATTTATTCATAAAAATCATTTGTGAATATTCATTTCATAGTGTAAGATTTAAATTATAATTTAATCAAAAAAATCCCATGATGAAATTGTTCTTATGACATTGAAATTTATTACGTTAGTATATTTATTTATATTCGTATATAATAAAATAATTCCACAGTTTTAGGAAAAGGATTTAGAAAAAATGTTTTCCCATTTACTATAAATATAAGTAATTATATGGTCTTTTAAATAAACATATATTTCAGGTTTTAAGGCCCTGAACATACCATTGGTCATTCAATATCTTTTAATCAATGAATTATGTCATTCTATATATTTATTTACACTTTTCTTCCTTTTCAAAATCAACACATTCAATTAATTTTCTCATACTTAGAGGCCTTTTATGTTTTATTACATATCACATTTTTAAAAACCTATCTATCATATAAATAATATTGTTTATTATTCATTTATATGATGTGGGGTTTTTCAACAATGGTTTTTGTAAATATAAAACCTTTTATTACTAAGTCCAAGTTTAAATTTCTAGGATGTAATTTATTTATGTTTGGAGAATGTAACACCCCAAAATTTTTAAATATGAACATCATATTTGATAGAATGTGTGACACAAAACACTAAGAATAAATGGAAATATGACATCCCAATACTTTTGGGTAAATTTATTTTTAAATAAATCCAATCTATTATATATATTTCATTAAACTGAGAACTAACATTAGCTGGAATTACATGAAACACTGAGTTTATCTTTCATTACACAAAACATCATGTTTAAAAAAAATTGAACTATTTTAAAAATATTATAATTTAATATAATTTTTATAATAGAGAAATTAAATTTATAGCTATTATTAGTACTAATTATATGTTTTACATATATATAAACTTGATTAAATGGATATATATTTAATAGAGATAAAATGAAAATTATTTTAATGAAAAAGAAATGGTTTCTAAAAAATGGAATCTATCTATATGGATGTCTAGTCCCACATTGCACAAATAATTTATAATTAATTTTAACCAATTTTAGAAAATTTATTTTTTAAAAATAAAATACATTTTCTAAATTTTAGTAAAAAATATCTTAGGGTGAAATTGTTTTTTTCTAATTTTTTTTATTTTTTGATGAAATGTGAAGAATAAAAATGATAAATTGAAAATTTATTTTTATTAAATTTATTATAATGGTAAATTATATTTTTAATTGTTTTTTAAGAAATTTACTTCAATTATATACAAATTAATACTATTTATTTTACTGGAATAAATTTCATATTGATTTTCGATATAAAAAATTGTAAATATTCAAAATTTTATCATTAAAAATCGACATTCTCATCCTTTTGTATGAGTAATTTTAAATTAAAATTTTCCACCTTTGTTAATTGAATTTAAAAAAATTGATTCATTTTTTAGACTCATAATAACATATCATGTCTAATATATTCAACATAACTTTTTAAAAAAACTAATAGGGGAAATATTTAAAATTAATTACCATGGTTAATGTACAAAAGTGATTCACTGAGTGTTAAACTATGAAGATAAGAGTTAAAAATGACCTACCAATTTTTCTAACACCCATTAGCTAGCCATATTTTGACCTCATATCCTATATGTTCAATAATTACCCCTTTTATATACCTATAGAATTATAAAGACATTTTTATGACTAAAATATTACACATGTACCACTCACCACTCTTATAAAAGGCCACCCCTATCAACTTTTATTCACTCTTTCAAACCATTTAATTTCACCCAAACCTACCCAAATAAATTTCTAACTTCACTCCTCCCATAATATAATCCATTTTTATTAGAAAGGAAACATTGGAAAAAATGTGGGCAAACCTAACGAATTTAATTAATGAAGAAGAAGTTAAATTGCATTAAAAAATGATTCATGAGGTAAGCGATTTCCTTCTAACTTTTTTAGGTCTGTGAGACACATGCCATATTCAACACATATCTCTGTACTCTGGTGTATATACTTCCCATTAATTTATTTTAGGATTTTTCTAATTATAAATATATGTATTTACAAATATATATGATGATATCTCATCTATGGGACATTAAATTGAATATTTTGGAAGTGGAATGGGATTTATGATACAATCTCATCATTTAAAGGGATTTCCTTGGATTTTTCTTCTATCAATGAATTCTAATTATTCATACAATATTAAAATCATTAATTTTATTCTGCTCTAGATATTCATGATATTTTTAAGTTATAGTATCATTCCTTCCACTATTTGATACTGAAATAAGTGAGAAAATGTTTTTAATAAAATGAAACTTTATTTCTCTATTCAGTCGGAAATCCATTTTCAACAAAAAACAATTTTCCAAAAAATGTTTTAGAAAATGTATTATAATTACCCAAATGATTTATTAATGACATTTCTACCCATGTTTGACATTTTAAAAAATCATTTTAATGGAATCCTCTTGTACTTTTCTTGAATGAGGCACTTTTCTAATATTTTTATAGAGTAAAAGGAATGTTGTTTTAATATTATATGAGATATAAAAATTTACCAAAAATAACGAACACAAATTATTTGAATCTTTTTTTTAAATTTTAAAATTTTCTATTTACTGGTTTTTCCCATGAATTATAGAAATATTTTTCTTCTAAAAGAAACTTTTTAATATGAAAAGGATATTTTCATCAAGAATGATTTTAATGATATTTTTATTGTTTTTCTATTCATAAATTTCATAACCTAATTAATTTAATTATGATCCACTATGGAAATTTTGTATTGATATGATCCTTATTCTTTTCCTAGACTATTTATGATCACTTTAGTTGAGGATTGAGAATTATATTACCATTCACCATTTTACTCCTAATGTTTAATGATTTTGTTTATCAATTTGGATTCATATTGGGATTTTTTAAGTTAGTTTTTTCAATATGAATGTTTATGAGCATTATATTGCAGACATTTTATATGAAATATTCGTTAGACTTTTTAAAAGATGGGAGGTGTCCACTATACCCCTGGAAGCATTGATTGTTCTCATGAGACAAACTAGATATGGATTATAATGGTGCCTAGCCAATTTATATATATGTCTTAACATGATTCTAAAACATTATTAGATGTATTCATTTGAATCATTGATGTTATTAGATATCTTGGAATGAGTTCACAATGGTATATATCATATTTCCATAATTATGCATCCCCTCAATATGAATTCAGTTAACAACATGTCATGTGATTATATGATTAGTTAGAATATTCAATTTTAATTATCATGCTCATGTGACTATTTATATGGTATTACATGGTCATCATTTATTCCTTCTATATAATTATCAAGTTATTTACTAAATGGTATTCATTTTAGTTATTTACCTTATCATATTAATTATCCTTATTTATTAATTCATCCTATTGTACACTTACACATACTAAGCATCTGATCTCATCCCCTTCCTATATTTTATATTCTATAGGATACCATGAAGTATTTTATGATTGATATTTAATATTATGATCTAGTGAATAATGTATTTATCAAGAATATACTATTTGAATTTTGTGTTTTCATATGTAAAAGTGATCCATATATTGTCTTGTTTACCAAGTCTATTATAATATTCATACCTTTTCGATTAAATTCACTATATCTCATTCCAATAACATAAAGAAGAAATCGACTCTGGTATTCAGGGGATGGTTTAACTATTAAAATTCTTATGTATCAAATACTTTGATAGTTTTTAATATGTATTTCTATGTGCTCTCAAAGTTTTGATGGAGTTAGGATAATTATCCCATTATTATTAAGATAAGAAATGAATGATGTATTTTAATGATAGGTGATGAAATAAAAAAAGAGGAAAGATGATCTGACCACTCACATATAAAAAATTTGGAAGAAGAATCATGAGAATTTTCTCAACAAGATAAATAAACTCCTTAAGAATGGGACAAGAGTCAAAAAAAGATCATGAATGTCCAAGGTACATAAAGAAACTAGAATAAGAAATGTTATAATGGAATGAAAACTCATGGTCCAATGTTTGAACTTTAGGGAGAAAGGGGAATAAAAAATCTTGTGAAATAAACCATGGGTCATAAAGGGTAATCAACATCATAATCCACCAAAGATGTAGGGTGTAACGACCCGAATCTGGAGCCCCTCCACTGGTGCCCCGTACCCGGTTCGCTACATGACCTCAAGCGCGTTTCCCCAAATTCCAGAGGCTGCCGACTAGCAGCGAGGGCCTTGGTGAGTTAGTGGGGAAACTATGCCCTCATTCGGTAAAGTATACAGCGGAAAAACAACAGTCAATAGCGGAAGCAGTAACAACATTCATAACAACAGAAACCAGATAGCGGAAGCAATGAAATACATATAGTAATGATGATAATGATGCAGCAGGTACAAGTATCTAAGGAAAACAGCAAACACAACAACATGTTGAAATACAACTGAAACCAAGTGCAAAAGAAAAACAAATAAATCTCGTCAGCATCATGAGCCACGGCTCGGTCCCATGCTCCCCAGCTCCAGTGCAATCAAGAACCTGATGTAGAAGGGCACTTGCCCTTATATATACCTGCAAAAACATATTCTACTTGGGCCCAAAATCATGGCCCAAACAGGGTGTGATATACAATCCCAATAGGCAATCACCCAAAGATTTGTGCCTAACAGTCAATGAATACATGATAGTAAATAAACAAGAAGAAGTATACAGGAAATCACAAGCAGCTACAATCCACAGTTCTAACAAGTAAAGCACACAAGTAAGAAGTCAGCAATAATAATAAAAATGGTAACCCTCTAGGTAGCTCTCACAGCCCAACCCATATGGTTCAACTTATAGTACTAGCAACCCTCTGGGAGGCACACACAGTCTCACCCCTCGGGTTTAGCTACGTAATTAAGAAGACTCTCTGGGGAAGCACTCACCGTCAATTCCCCCTATAGTCTCGTATCGTGCTAAAGGATCTTTAGGGAAGCACTCAATATCAATTCCCCCTGTGGCCCATGTTGAGGATCTACAGACTCTCTGGGGAAGCACTCGACGTCAATTCCCCCTATAGTCTCACATCATAATTAAAAGACACTCTGGAGAAGACCTTCCATCAATTCTCCCATTGGTCTACTACTCTAGGATCTCATAGTCCTGAGTATAACTAAACATGCTCAGCACGTGTGTATCGTCCAAGTAAACCTCATGAACTACTTGGCTATCATTCTATGGCTCAACAGAAATAATAAAATAATAGTTCTGCTATCCTACAACTAGGCATGGCAACTGGAAAAATTCCCAACAGGAAAAACAAGCATGGAAAAGCAACCTGAGCACAAAATAAATTACTCTAATAACAAGCAATAACATCTACTAAAGAAATCAAGCAAAGCAGGAAAACAGCAAGGTAAAAACAGGAAACACGCAATACCCTATTCAAGGGTATTGGTGGAATTTGAACATAATATTCATCAACTTTCTACGGAAAGGCACAAACCACCTACCTCGATCCTAGGAGATCAATATATGTGAACCACGATGACAGATTCCTCTTAGAACAACGTAGATCTGAGAAAATGAACAAAACTTTCATCCCACAATAACTTGGAAATGAGGAGGAATCAAGAAACAAGGCTAAAGCAGAAGGAAGAACTCACTACTGCGATTCCAATGTAATAAACCGTGCTCAAATCGGAGAACGGACGGCGAGGCGGGAACTCGGAGAAGATTTGGTCGTACGGTCGCTCTTGGGCGGACGAAATCTAGAGAAGAAGATGATTTGGTGGGTTAGGTGCGACCCCGGCTGATTTAATGAAAAAAAGTACACGGCGTGTACTTCTTGAGTACACAACATGTACTTCAATTTTCTGTACTCTGAATTAATCAGCCTCCACCGCAGCCTTACACACCATGTGTGTGGCCCGGTACGGCCAGCACATGGCTTCGATTCGGGAAAAAGTACATGGCATGTACTCAGAATGTACACGGCGTGTACTTCGAAAATTTCCAGAAAATTCATTTTTCTCAAAAACTCCAGAAAAAGGGAAAACGTACCTGAAAATAAAATCCAGGTTCTTAAAAACTCCCCCCCCCCCCTAAAAAAGTTTGTCCCCAAATTTCCCAAACGAGGCAGAGAAGAAGAAACCCCGAATAGCTCTGGCCCCTGTGATCGTACATCGGCCTCCCTCTCCTAGGTCTCATCCTGTACTCGCTCGTGCTGTCATAGCACTCGTACCAGAGGAACAGACCACCCACGGAGAACCTTCGTACTGCGATCAACAATCCGTATAGGATGCTCCTTAAACGATGAATCCACTTCAAGCTCAACTTCCTCAGGCTGAAAGACATGAGACGGGTCTGAAAAGTAACGTCAGAGGTGAGGGACGTGGAAGACGTTGTGCATGGCCCGATACCTCTGAGGTAGTTGAAACCGATAGGCTACCGGCCCCACTCTCTCCAAGACCTCAAACGGCCCGACGTACCGCGGTGAAAGCTTACCCTATCTCCAAATCCTTTTGTGTCCCAACCTCTGTGCGACACGTAAGAAAACATGATCACCAACCTCAAACTCTAGAGGCCATCTCCGCTTATCAGCATAGGGCTTCTGTCGAGACTACATTGTAGCCATCCTCTTTCGAATCATCTCTATCTGCTCTGAAGTCTCCAATACAAGATGAGGTCCCAGCAAAGCTGCCTCTCCTGCCTCTAGCAAGCATAAGGGTGATCGACATGGCCTGCTGTACAATGCCTCATATGGTGCCATCTGAATGGTTGCCTGAAAACTGTTGTTGTAGGAGAACTCCACTAGAGGAATATTCTACTCCCAAGAACCGCCAAAGTCTAGAATGCAATCTTGGAGCATATCCTCAAGGACTTGGATCGTGCGCTTGGACTGGCCATCAGTCTGGGGATGGTATGTTGTACTCAAAAGTACCTGTGTAACCAAGGCCTTCTGAAGTCCCTGCCAGAACCGAGAAGTGAAGCACGCATCTCTGTCTGAAACAATAGAGCATGGAAATCCATGCAGAAAAATGATCTATCTGATGTAAAGTAATTCTAGATCATCGACACTGAAGGTCTCCTTGATCGGAAAGAAGTGTGCAACCATTGTAAGCCTATCGACGATGACCCAAACAACATCGTTTCCCCGAGGCAATCTCGGCAACCCGGTCACGAAGTCCATTGAAACATCGTTCCACTTCCACTCCGGAATGGGTAACTATTGTAAAAGCCCTATTGGTCACTGATGCTCTGATTTCACCTGTTGACAAGTAGAACATCTCATGAAAAAACCAACAATATCCTTTTTCATGCCCGGCCACCAGTACTGGCGATGAAGGTTCCGATACATCTTGGTGACACCAGGATGAACTGCCCAAATAGAGGAATGGAAGTCCCACATCAGCTCCTCGTGTATATCTTCTGGCACCCATACGCGTCCTTGGAAACACAATAACTCATCCTCGCCCACTGTCCATCCAGGAAGAGGGTCCCCTCCTAACACACTCTCCCACAGGACTAAGCCTTCCGAGTCTGATAGCTTCCTCCTCCGTACCCGATCAAGTAGCATGGAGGTAACATCTACAGAAGATAGAAAAGTCTATCCCCGTCTGTCGTGCACTTCTAGATACATCTCAGAGAACAGAGCCATCATCTTCCACTCACTACTGGCCTCCTGAACTGCCTGAATCTGAGTTCTCCTACTCAATTCATCTGCCACGGCGTTGCCCTTTCCCGGCGTATAGGCATGCTCAAAGTCAAAAGACTGTAGATACTCCATCCACCTGCGCTGCCTTAGATTCAGATCACACTGAGTGAAGATATATTTGAGACACTTGTGGTCAGTGAAGACCACAAAGTGCTCTCCCAAAAGATAGTGTCTCCAACAATGCAAGTCCTGAACAACAGCTTCCAACTCCAGATCGTGCGTAGGGTAGTTTCTCTCATGTGGCCTCAACTGCCAAGACCCGTACGCAACGACTCCATATCCCTACATAAGCACAGCTCCTAGACCGACACTTGAAGCATCACAATAAACAGTGTATCTCTTGCCTGGCTCTGGCAAGACTAGTATCAGTGCTGACGTCAACCTCCCTTTCTGCTCCTGAAAGGATGACTCACAAGAATCTGACCATAAGAACTTTTCCCCCTTCTTGGTCAGACCTGTCAAGGGTGATTCTAGATGAGAAAAGTCCCGAATGAAGCATCTGTTGTATCCATCCAGCCCTAGAAAACTTCGTACATCAAAGATGTTCTTCAGCTACTCCCAGGAAACTACATATCTCACTTTCTCTGGGTCCATAGATACTCTTGCCTCTGAGATGACATGACCCAAGAAGTGAATTTGATCCATCCAAAAGTGGCATTTCGAGAGTTTAGAATAAAGATGATGCTCTCTCAGTGTACTCAGAACGACATCAAGATGGGTGGCATGGTCATGTCGAGTGTGAGAGTACACCAAGATATCATCCACGAAGATCACGACGAAGGAATCCAAGTAAGGATGGAACACTCGGTTCATCAGTGCCATGAAAACTACAGGTGCGTTCGTGAGTCCAAAAGGCATGACTGTATACTCGTAAAGACCATACCTTCTCCTGAAGGCTGTTAGAGGTATATCTGATAGTCTAACGTGAAACTGATGATAACCGGACCTCAAGTCGATCTTTGAGAACACCCGGGATCCTCAAAGCTGATCAAAAAGGTCATCAATCTGCGGCAAGGGATATCAGTTCTTGACCGTCAACTGGTTCAGCTTCTGATAATCCACACAAAGACAAAGGGTATCGTCTGCCTTCTTCGCAAAAAAAAACAGGCGAACCCCAAGGAGATGTACTGGGTCGGATGAAACCTTTAGCATGTAGCTCCTCCGAATTCTTCTTGAGCTCCCACAACTCAGGTGTCGCCATTCTATAAGGAGGAATGGACACCGGTTCCGCTCCTGGACCGATTTCAATAGAGAAGTATACCTCACGCTCTAGAGGAAGACTCAAAAAGTCCTCTGGAATGACATACCTGATGCGATCCACCACTGGAGGAAAGTCCAACTGTGGAGTCCCCTAATCATCCAGATAAAGACTAGCAATCTGGGTTATCACCCCTCCTAGCCCAAGGTGCTTGAGTCCCGCCCGACTCACCCAAACGTCCCATTTGCCTCTATGAAGAAAAGATTCACCCTCTGGTGAGATGAAACTGACTCTATGGTGATAACAGTCAATGACTAATTGGAAGGGAATCAACCAGTCCATGTCAAGAATGACATCATAGCCTGTCATATCTAGGACATAGATATCCCATAAGAAGTGATACCCTACCACCTAGAGACGGTACTCTCTAAACTGGCGTACACTAGATGTCCTCATTCCCAAAGGTGTGTCTAGTGTCAACGAGTCGGCAGAAGAAAAGATGCAGAGTCCAAGGCTCTCCACAACGGCAACAGAGATAAAACTATGCATAGCACCAGTATTGAAAAATACTGAAGATAAAACTGAGGCTACTAAAATCGTACATCGAACAGTAGAAGGGTCAGGATCCTGCTCATGATAAGTCTGCTCCAGAGAGAAAGATTGGCCCATGTCGCGGCCCTGCACCCCTAGCTGACCACTATGAGCTGAACCTCTCTACTGGTGCTGAGGAACTGGTGGCTGACCACCACGGCCTTGACCTCCACCTCGGCCCGAACGGCCAGAGGAACTCCAGTTTCCCAACTAGTGAGAAACTGGTGGGGTTGCTCCTGAATGAGGAGCCATGGAAGAACCCCGGTCACCAGCTGCTGGTGAGAAAACCTGGCAGAAACACTGAAGGTGACACATCTTTCCACAAGATCGGCACTCCACGGGGACCCTCTGGCACTGCGGCCTCGTGTGCCCTGTCCGGCCACACTGGTAGCATGTAACCTAGCTACCTGATGATGCGTCTCGCTTCCTCGAATCACCACGTGTAGGCTCCCTACGACGCTTCTTGCTATCATCTAGAGGAAACCTAGCTCTGTAAGCAGAACCGCCCTGACTCGCAGCTCCAGAGTCTCTCGGAATGCACTCTGCAATTAGTTCCTGGTTGATGATGGAAGTAATGAAAGTCAGCTGGAAGATGTTCACCTGTGAGCGGATCTCCTGCCTGATTCCATCCTCAAACTTCCTTTCCAAGAACACCCCACTCCCATCCCGAAGGGGTGTAAAATTTTTCAGCTCAGTGAAACGAGAGGAATACTCCATGACATATAGAGTACCCTGCTCTAAGCTCATGAACTCCCGGGCTCGATCGGCCCTCAGGGTCTCCAAGTAGAAGTTGTCATAGATTACGTTCTGGAACTCCTCCCAAGTCATAGCCTGCTGCTGACCCGCCTGTGAGACCACATCCCACCACCTCTTGGTGGAGTCTCGGAGCATGTAGGTAGCGATCTTGACCCGCCTCTCTGGAGGCGTATTCAGATGCTCGAATATAGTCACCATGTCTTCCATCCATGAATCTGTAGCCTGAGGTCCTCCCTCCCACTAGAATGTGGGAGGATGCTGCGGGTGAAAGACCCACGTCAATTCTGTCATAGACGAGGCAGGAGGAGGTGCTCCCTGGAAGGCCTGCATCATCCTCATAAAACCTTCCCTGAACTGCGCATCAGCGCCCGCAACTGGTACAACAACTGGTGCCAAGGCTGGCTCGGCTGGGGGATCGACAGGAAGTCCCTGATCAGCCATATATGGAGTCTAATCACTACCTGAAGAAAGACGTACGACCGGAGGACGTCTCGGAGGCATAGCTCTGAAAGATCAAAAGAACACCTTAGATTATGAAAACAAGGACAGAGAACACAAGGGTACAAAATGGGAACAGGGGAAGAAAAAAATACAATATTGAAAAACACGAGTACATGGCGTGTATAAAAACTAAATGGCGTGTATTTTTAAGCCACTGACATGGGCGTGTACTCCTGCCCTACAAGTCGTGTACACTTCAAACTACATGGTGTGTTGACCTGAACACACGGTCCGACCTAACCTGAGACTAAACGGTGTGTTCGAAACAAAAATGGCATGCACTAGACAAGGCTTCGGCGGTCCGTGTTGTTGAGTACACAGCCGTCTACACGGCTGGACCTTACACGATGTGCTCCGAGCAAACACAGCATGTATAGGCGAAGGCGACACCATCCCATGTTGTTTGTGACATGGCTGGGTTCCTGGGCAAGACTACACGGCATGTTCTGAACAAACACGGTGTGTGGAACGGAAGGTAACGTCAGCCCGTGTTGTTCGTGACATGGCTGAGTACCTGAACAAGACTACATGGCATGTTCCGAACAGACACGACATGTGCAAAATAAGGTAACGTCGGCCCGTGTTGTTCATGACACGGCCGGGGGACTACACGGCGTGTTCCCTATGGACACGGCATGTTCTACCCAAGCTTACCCGACCCGTGTTGTTGGTGACACGGCCTGGTACACGGCTCTGAACTTACACGGCGTGTAGCTACCGTACACGGCGTATTCCCAAAGTTACTTTCACGACACCGTGTTCTGCTCACACGGTCAGTGACACGGCCTGAAAACTACATGGCGTGTTCCCAAAAAGTACATGTCGTGTATTCTCGGTTTTTCTGGGTAGTAGCTCAGAAACTGCACAAAATTCCAGAAACACTAAAAACAAGGCGAAAACGTGCCAAATTCCAATCTGTGAGGGTCCATAACACCTTAAGAACCAAAATTTGGCATTCACTTTAAACAAGGAACAAAAAAACAGTTTTCTAACATAACAGAAGAGAATCTATCAAACAACTATCACAACAGCATGCATAATCTACACAAAGTCTATCACAACAACATGCAATCGATAATTCACCCTAGATGGCATGTAAAGAATGCATGGAATGTGATTCCTACAAGTGTATATATGATGCATGAGATGTCATACCCTCATCTCATCGGGTTGTGACAGAAATAGAACCACAATATCAAAACAGTAATAGCACAAGACATGTGAATCACTCTCGGTGAAATCAGATCAACTATAAAATCTCAAATCCAACAATTGTAATTAACGAGGTAGTATGGATTTTCCCTATACACGGGTTAGCTACTCCCGAGCACAGCTTAATGCCAAGTACCGAATCTATCCTATCCCTGGCTAAGGTCTCCAAATAGTAAATCAAGAGAAAATAACTCCTCTAATACCACTTTGTAACGACCCGAATCCGGAGCCCCTCCACTGGTGCCTCGTACCCGATTCGCCACATGACCCAAAGCATGTTTCCCCAAATGCCAGAGGCTACCAACTAGTAGTGATGGCCTAGGTGAGTCGTTGGGGAAACTATGCCCTCATTCGGTAAAGTATACAGTGGAAAAATAGTAGTCAATAGTGGAAGCAGTAACAACATGCATAACAACAGAAACTAGATAGCGGAAGCACTGAAATGCATATAGTAATGATGAAAATGATGCAGCGGGTACAAGTATCTAAGGAAAACAGCAAACAAAACAACATGCTGAAATACAACTGAAACCAAGTGCAAAAGAAAAAAAATAAATCTCCTCATCATCACGAGCCACGGCTCGGTCCCATGCTCCCCAGCTCCAGTGTAATCAAGAACTTGATGTAGAAGGGCGATTTCCCTTATCTATACCTGCAACAACATATTCTACTTAGGCTCAAAATAATGGCCCAAACAGGGTGTGAGATACAATCCCAGTAGGAAATCACCCAAAGATTTGTGCCTAACAGTCAATGAATACATGGCCGTAAATAAACAAGAAGCAGTATACAGGAAAGCACAAGCAGCTAAAATCCACAGTTCTAACAAGTAAAGCACACAAGTAAGCAGTCAGCAATAAGAAGAAAACAGGTAACCTTTTGGATAGCTCTCACAACCTAACCCCTATGGTTAAAACTATAGTACTAGGAACCCTCTGTGAGGCACACAAAGTCTCACCCCTCTGGTTCAGCTACGTAATTAAGCAGACTCTCTAGGGAATCACTCACTGTCAATTCCCCATATAGTCTCGTATCATGCTAAAGGATCTCTGGGGAAGCACTCAACGTCAATTCCCCCTATGGCCCGCATCGAGGATCTACAGACTCTCTGGGAAAGAACTCAACTTCAATTCCCCCTATAGTCTCTCATTGTAATTAAAAGACACTCTGGATAAGCCCTTCCATCAATTCTCCCTTTGGTCTACTACTCTAGGTTCTCCCAGTCCTGAGTATAACTAAACATGCTCAGCGCACGTGTATCATCCATGTAAACCTCAAGAACTACTTGACTATCATTATAAAGCTCAACAGCAATAATAAAACAATAGTTCCGCTATCCTACAACTAGGCATGGAAACTGGAAAAATTCCTAACAGGAAAAACAATCATGGAAAGAAAACCTGAGCACAAAATAAATTACTCTACTCACAAGCAATAACCTCTACTAAAGAAATCAAGCAAAGTGGGCAAACAGCAAGGGAAAAACGGGAAACACGCAATACCCTGTTAAAGGGTATTGGTGGAATTTGCACATAATATTCATCAACATTCTACGGAAAGGAACAAACCACCTACCTTGATCCTAGGAGACTGATATATATAAACTACGATGATAGATTCCTCTTAGAACAACGTAGATTTGAGAAAATGCACAAAACGTTCATCCCATGATAACTTGGATATGAGGAGGAATCGAGAAACAAGCCTAAAGCAGAAGGAAGAACTCACTGCCGTGATTCCAATGCAATCGACCGTGCTCAAATCGGAGAACAGACGGTGAGGCGGGAGCTTAGAAGAGATTCGGCCATACGATCGCTCTCGGGCAGATGAAATCTGGAGAAGAATATGATTTTGGGGGTTAGGCGCGACCCCAGTCCGTTTAATGAAAAAAAAGTACACGGCGTGTACTTCTTGAGTACACAGCGTGTACTTCAATTTTATGTACTCCGAATTAATCGCCCTCCACCTCAGCCTTACACACCGTGTGTGTGGCCCGGCACGGCCAGCACACGGCTTCAAGCCGGGAAAAAGTACAAGGCGTGTACTCAGAAAGTACACGGCGTGTACTTCGAAAATTTCTAGAAAATTCCTTTTTCTCAAAAACTCCATAAAAAGGAAAAACGTACCTGAAAAGAAGATCTGGGTTCTTACACAAGAGAAAATGACGTTTTTTTCATTACTACTACTAAGGGGGGAAATAAAAATTATGTCATATAAGGTACACTTATTATTCACTAATGAATGGAAAAAGTCTTATTTCATTATGGTTATACTTATTCATTTTCATCCTTCATGTTTTCCAGAACTATTGAACAGAAACCTTGATACATTAAAATGGATATATCTATAGAAATGTATAGTGATGGTATTAATGAAACTATAGTGTTGGAATCTCCTCTAACATTCATTTGGGGGGGATATTCTTCAACATAATCTCATTATCCTTCCCATTTAGTCATTTGATGCTATAATGTGCATGTATTGGTTCTCATTATATATACCTCACATTAAATTTTTGGAAAAGAAAATATCTTTACATATTTCTAACCACAACATTCTCACATACAAATGCAAGTAATATTATGAATCACCTTTGGAAAATACCTCAATGGTGTGAGCATTTATACTCAGTGATAAACCATACCTTGCCCAAATGGACGTGTCTATATAAAGTGTCAACCACGAGTAAACTCCAATTGTTGGGGAATATATTGATTCATTTTATAAGTATTTAATTAGCCATAACTTATATTATGATATGGATTTCTCAATAGCGTTTATGCTAGGATCCAATCCAATATTCAAATGCCCCTATAGGATGCCCCTGATCAAATTAAAGGAGTTCAAGAAACATCATTAATTTTTTTTGGACAAGGAATTCATATAAACTAGTGAGTCACCATGGGATGCACCAATTATCTTTTGAAAAAAATAAGGATCAATGCGGTTATGTATCGATTAATATGATATTAACAAGATAAAAATAGGAAATATGTATCCCTCTATAATGAATGTGAACTTGATTGATCAACCTTAATGAACTCAATACATCTCAAAGGTGGGACTTTGTTCTGAATATCAACAAATGAAGGTAAATAAATAATATATTTAGAGGATATCCTTCTGAACAAGGTATAAACACTATAAGTACCTAGTGATTCTTTTAAGACATACTAATACCCAAAAAATGTTACTACATTTATTGAATATAGTATTTAGAGACTACCATGAAAATTTTATGGCAATCATTATCAATTATATTATCAATTACTCCAATAGAATGGAGGATCATGAAGAGCATCTTGGTATTTTTATGGTAACATTAAGGAAGGATACAATGTATGCTATGTATGGAAAGTGAGACTTTTGGATACAACTAGTGAATTTATTTGGAAACATGATAAAAAATGAGGGGATTTATGTGGACCCTTCAAAGAAAAATGTAATATAGGAATGGACCAGAACCTCATGTTTCATGGAAATCCCCAGTTTTATTTTATTAGCTAGGTAATACCAACATTTAGTGAGACATTTATCACAATTATCACATCCAATAATTAAGCTAACACATAATGGGGTAATGTATATCTTGATGTAAAATTCTGAGGAGATATTTATGGATCTCAATAAGAGGATAACAGTTAATCCTATAATCATTATAAAATTATGTGGAGAAGTTATTATAATATATAGTGATTGTTCATAGAAAATATCAGGTTTTATAATAATGAAAATTGACAATTTCATGGAATATTACCCATGAATGTTAATGATCCATGAGAAGAACTACCCAATTATTGATATAGAGTTATATTCTATGACCTTCACCATAAATAATTTTCATCACTTCCTCTATGGTTATATTTTTGACATATATATAGATCATAATATTATAAGGTATTTATTCACATATAAAGAGATAACATGAATTAGAAAAGTTGGTAAAAGCTGATTAAGGTCTATGATTTCTCTATTCAATACAATACTAAAAGGGATAATAAGGTAGCTGGTGAACATGGTAGAAAATAACTGACTACTATATCCATGATTCTAACTGCCAATGACCCTATCTTAATGGATATAAAAAACATTGATCTAGAAATAATAATACTAAGCAATACATTATGCATTCTAGGAGGTACATGGTGCTGATATATACATCCAAAAGAATGTGGAAGATGTAATAGAGGGAAGACTTCATGAATTCCACATCTCTGAATTTGTAGTTATCTATGTTATAAGTATACATTTGGTTCTTATATCACCAGCGATAATGAATGAACTATTAGATAATTCACATTGCTCATCTTTCACCAACCATCCTGGAAGTACCAATATGTACCATAAACATAGAGACCACTTCTAGTGGGATATCATAAGGAAGGATATGTCTAATACATGTCAATTTTTTTTTATTTTATCAATTTAATGTAGTGTGAAAAAATATAAAGGAGACTATGTAACCATTTACAATAACCACATGGAAGTGGAAGAATATCACCATGTAATTTTTCATTTTTCTTATGAGGATATACAATATAAGAATTGTGATATGGGTTATGGTATATCAACTCACTGATAATGCATACTTCATCTCTATTTTCAAATATTTTTCACCAGAAAATATTTCTATGTTATATGTTAATGAAATATTGTGGGTTCTTGGGGAACCACTTTTTATCATCTATGGTCATGATTGATTACTAACCTCTAAATTAATGAGAGTTTTCTTCAACATGATATGCAATACATAACTGAAATTCAGTATGACCCACCACTCCTAAACCTATTTCCAATCTAAAAGGACTATTAAAAAACATTAATACATGTTGTGAACATGCTTACTGAAATTTATGGCTGCATGTGATCATCATCTACCATTAGTTAAGTTATTGTACAACAATATCTTCCACTTTATTATTCTAATTACTGCATATGAAGATCTAAATGGAAAGATATATCTAACTCTTACATGTAGAGTTGAAGTTGATGAACTAAAGTTACTTGGACCATAACATGTGAAAGAGATGATAGAGAAGGATAAGTCCATCCAAAAACATATAATGGATGCTCATAATTACTAGAAGATCTATTCTAATAACCATAAAAGGGACATTGAGTTTAAATTTGGAGATAAATATTTCCTTTTAAATTCACCTTGAAAGAGAGTCATGCATTTTGTAAAGATAGGGAAGCCTATCCCATGTATATTTGTCCATTTTAGGTCCTTGATCACATGAGAACAGTCAAATATTGGCTAGAACTTACACAAAACAAGTATCATAATCATAATGTGTTCCATATATCTCTCTTGAGGATATAAATACCAAATCCATCACAGGTACTGAAACCAGAGGTGGTACCACTAATGCATTGAATCTCTAATGAGGATAATCTAGTGAAGATCTTAGACCATATAAGCAATGTTATAAAAAAAAGGACAACTCACCTTGTAATAGTATTATGGACAAACCATAAATACAAAGAAGAAATACAATAATTAGAATAAAAAACGTAAGAGAAGTAACATCATCTATTTTGAACTGAGAATATGAGTTGAAATTTAGACGATGAAATTTCATTAGGGAGAAAAACGTATAGACCTAAATATTTATTTGATATTTTCTCATAAATAAATGTGTGTTACATTATATTGTATTATAAAATCACAACACACATAGAAAAAATAAAAAATGTATTTCATTAAAATATATAGTTATAATAGTACCCCAATCTATTCTAAATCGATAATATGTGTTGAAGTATTGAGGATTAAATTTAAAAATGGGGGGAAAATGTAACAATGAAATTTTTTATGTGATATTTGTTTCCTAAATAAATTTTTGTTGTATTATATAGTTTCTTACACAAAAAATATAAATTGAATATGAAAACACATTATTAATAAAAATATATTTTTACATTAGTCAATAACTAAACCCATAAAAATACTCAAAATTACAACGAGGCCAAAAATAGAAAATAAGAAAAGTATAATGAGAAAATTTTTATTTTTCTAATCTCTGAAAACAATATCCCTAAAAATACTATAGACAATTCACATAATATTTTTAAAGGAATCTTTGTCATAGAAAAGAAAAATATTGAACCTTGGAAGGAATTAAATTGAATTTTAATAAATGAATGGTCAATTATTTATAGAAGGTAATGTGATCATTGGAATAGTACATTGATTATTAGAATATTAACCTAGAGATAATTAATAGTAACATGATAGTTTTGTATAATAACTTGACCATTTGAATAGTAATCTAGAAAAATAATAATAAAATATAATATAAATAATATTTTTTATAACTACCCTACAATTTATTACAAATTAATTCATGATTTATTACATTAAATTACCCATAATATAACCAAAAAGATCGATAAATATTTTGTATCTTTGAATTAGGTACATATAATAACTTCTTGATCATGGTATACTATAACATTGTTGAAAACTTCATTAACGTGCTTTTAAAATTCCATGGCTTTTAAAACCGTGTGAGATAACATGGCACATAAATAAGAAAGTGGTGAGTTATAACACCCAATAAGGGAATGAAAATGGAAGAACATGAAATGATTATTTATCATATATAATAGTAATATCAATGTGGTATAGAATTTGTGGTAATCATAAACATGAATTATATTTCATGATATAGCTTGATAATCACAATAATGGAAATGTGTAAAGAACTTAAAATACTAAATCAAAGTATTGGTCATGGCTATATACTAGGAAAAAACAATGGAGAATGTATCATAAAGGAATAAGGTTCACTCATTGTTCCAAAATTTCATCTCATGAGACTGAGAATTACTCAATGCATTGAATCGATATATAATTTCAGGCTCACCTGTCACATTCGTATCATTCTCATGCAAAAGTTTTCAACATAGATTATAAAATAAGGAATGATTTATCATCAAATTTTATTCAATGAACATGGTGTGTGGAATAAATGCTTATATTTGCAATGTAAAATAGGTAAATTTTTATAATTGTGGACTCCTATGATAGAAAATGGTTATGGTATTCACTACACAATAGTTTTGGCATGGAAAATCATGGTGAAATTTCGACAGCATAACACTATCACATAAAAAATCATAAAATTATTTGATGATAGAGTAAAGAGTATATCATAATTTTTAAATAAAATGGTATGTAAAAGTGATATGAAAATACATATACTAACATAAGGAATTGGAAATATAAGGAATATGATAAGAAGAAAACTTGAATAAATAAAAGAAGGTGAGGATCTCTTACTTGAGTTTCTCTCACTAAATTTATGGGAGGATTATCATGAGAGAATGGTTATTCTTTGGGAGAAATATAGAGAGGGGATTGAAGATTGAGGATGTGGTCCATGTATTTTTCGTGAAGGTAATATGGAGATTGGGTGTGTTTATATAGGAAAGGTGTGGGGAATTATACTTATAATTTCACGAACATAGGTTTTAGAATCTATATTATAAAATAACAAAAACAGAAAATATTAAACTGGATTTTCCCATGGTTCCTCTGAAATGGGAGTGTTTTCAATTATTTTATAAGTATGGGGGACAAAACTAAAAACATAACGACATTTCTTATCTGGAGGTGAGTCATACTCTTAATGAAATTATTTTAAAACATTAAAATATATTAATGGATTTGGAGGATTCATAATGGATTTATAAATTTAATAACATAAATATAAAATCACATTATTCCAAATGGAAGACATATATTTGGTTTTGGATACCTTTTATAGCATTAATTTTATAACTTTTGGGTCATTTTGATGTCATAATACACTAAGTGTATTTTTATGGGATTTAATTCTTACCGGAAAATTAGACTATACCAAAAAAATATGAAAAATTCACTGTTGGATAATTTTGACTTTCTAATTAAACAAATAATATTCATTTTAAATTAATAAATAGTTGAATATAATAATTTTAAATTTCAAAAAATTGGACATTTATTTATAAATATTGTGATTTTGACAAAAAGAATTTTCAAACCCTTATAAGAAATTAAATTTGACTTCATAAGAATTATATGGTAATTTATATTTTTAAAAAATTATTTAATAATAATATTTTATTAAAATATTTTTTATTTTAAAAATCCATTATTTCATCAAAATATCTTCCCTAAGTGAATTAGGATATTACCAAAAAAATACTCTTTGTGTTCAAAAATATAAAATCATTTATAAAGTAACAATAACAGGATGAAACTATATTCATTATTAAATATAAAATAATCTATATGCTCATAATTCTAGGTTCTTAATACATATCCCTTTAATATTCCAAGAAATTCCTTAATTATAAGGTGCATGATGATGTGACTTTCAGGGGTGGTTCCACGTATATGGTCTGGGACAAGATCTTAATGAGATTTAACTTCTCTCGTAAATGGTTTCACTCATGCATAAGTGGTTATATCTAATATTGGGCTTGGTCTATGTAAAATACCAGTGGTTCTATCTCTCATAGAAGCTCTAATAAATGGGATTTCTATAGTACAATCCTAGTTGTTGAGTCCATCACTTCATCTATTTGAGTCAGTTGGATTTTTTAAAACTCTATATTTATTTTTATCATGTGGTCATTATAGTTCTCACTTTCTTCTGATTTCTCCCATCATTTCTTTGAGAACCCATTATCTTTACAAGAATAGACTGTTCCATGATCATTTTTGAAAGGATTGATTATGTTTCTTCCTTTATGATTTTAATTTCTATCCTTTCCAAATCTAATAATATTATACCCCTCTCAATTCTCACCAATTATAGAACTACTGTATCATTTCTACATAGAGTGTCTTCCACATTATTCACTTTTCCAATATGGAAGTGCATTGAGTGTCATTGTCCTTTATCATCTCTCACAACCTTCATTGTTGCATATTCTTCTCTTTATATGTGAATATATACTTTTGGATTTTGTGATCTATATATATTTCACACTTATCCACAAAGAGATAAATCTAGCATATTTTCAAGATGAAGATCACTGCAGCCAACTATAAATCATGTGTTGGGTAGTTATATTTGTGACCTTCCAATGGACCTGAAGCATAGGCTATGAATTTTTCATTTTTCATTAACACATAGCCCAATACCATATTTTAATAATCATGAAATACCTCAAAAATATCTTCACTTGTCGTTAATGTGAGCAAAAGTGTAGTGATAAGGCTCATTTTCTGGTTATTGATTCCCTTTTCACATTCTTCATTCCAAGAAGATATAACTCCCTTCAGAGTTATCTTAGTTTTAGGGATTGATAATCAGAAAATATTTCTCACAAATTGATGATAATAACTAGATAATAGAAGAAAACTATGGATTTCTATCACACATGTTGGCCTTTGAAATCCCTCAATTTCGTTTTTAAGGGTCCATAAATATCCCATTTCATATGATGAAATGACACAAGAATGATATTCCTTCAATCAAAACAAACATTTATTGTACTTTGAATAATGTTTATCCTTTCGTAAGGTATTTATCATAGTACTCAAATGATCCTCATTCTCCACCTTGATTTTGGTATATATTATAATATAATCTATAAATATTACAACCAAATTTTAATGGTAATCAATAAAAACTCAATTCATAAATTCAATCATGATTTCTATAGCATTAGTGAGTCATAATAACATTAATATGAACACATAGTTCCCAAACATTATACGAAAAGTTGTCTTGGGGATATCCTCCTTCTTCAACCTAACATAGTAATACCCCGACCACAAATCCACTTTGAAGAAGTATTATGCTCTACATAGCAAATCAAATAAGTCATAAATCTATTAATGATTAGACCTGTTATTTATCATGATTTTTCTTGATCTCATGATAATCATTCCAATGGTGCATAGACTCATACTTATTCATAAAGAATATAATTGGTTCCCTCCCCATGGGGAAGTTGTTGGGTGTATGAACCCTTTTATCTAGATTCTCCTATATTTGTTTCTTCAACTCCTTAATTTCCACAATATCCATTCAATACAGATATTGGGATATGGGAAATTCCCCAGGTGTAAGAACGATTGAAATTAAACCTCTCAGTTTGGAGGGATTCTTTGAATTTTCTTAGGAAAGAAATCAATATATCCCCCTAGAATAGGTATGTATGAAAGGATAATTATATTCGTAGACTCAATCATTTGGGTCAGATATGATTACTCATATAGAAATAATATCAATGATTGGGATGTTTGTGATATATAAGATTCATCCTCTTCATTTCACTTATATATAATTAGAGATTGATTTTCAATATGTATAGTGATTTCCTTATCGCAGAAATTTATGTCAACTCTATATAGGGAAAGAAAATACATTCCTAGTTGCATCAAATTATACATTAAAAAGAATGAAAAGGTTCACTGGGATGTTCATCCCAAAAAAAATTCAAGTGAGGAGTTATTTACTTGGGATATAATAATTTCCCTATATCCTATTTTCACTGAAATCACTACATCCGTAATTTATGGTGGTGTTTGAATAGTTATACTAAATTTTCATGATTTAAAAAAATGCATAGAACTAGAATCAGAATGTATGTTCTCAATTATTAAATAAATAACTTGTTAATCTATCACCACTTAAATTTAGAGATCCACCTCATCAGTTGTTATTGAAAATGATCAGCCTTCCTACTTTGGAGGTTATCTGTTGTCTTCCAAAACCCTTCGATTATTGTGTTGATTTTCAATGATCCATGTTTCCTTGTAGTTGAATAAATGAATGATGCACTGAGGGTTGACTTGAGCATTACTTTCCCCCACCAAATTGTTGGGTTTCTTCTATTGATAATTGTTTGATAGGTTTCCTTCTATCCTGCACCTATAGAATTTCTTAATCCCACTTAGGAAATTTCTAGGTGCTTCTTTCCTCACCTTGGACAAGTGGAATGTCAAAATTTCATCGCACCATTAGATTTATCCATCATACCACTAGAATTAAACTATAATTTTTTTTCCTACCCCCATGATATAATTATGAATCTCCAATCTACATTTTGACTTTTAGGGCACATCAAACAATTTATTCATGGCTATCAAAGTCACAGATCGATAGGTCTTTTTGTAGACTAGGTTTTAGACACTAAATAAGTATTCATCCTTGAATATGGGGGTAACGACAATGCCAAAGTCATATTGTGAATGTCTTGTGATTTTTTCCTCTTATGCTTGTATAGATTCATTATATTGTTTCCTATATAAAATGAGATACCTATATATTTAATGTCAGAGATATTGAGGACAATATTTATTAAAACACATTTTCTGGAATTCTGTTTATCCATTATCTATTATATCTACATAAGGCTTCATATTTTTGATCAAAATACACCATTGATAGTCTTCTCTCTCCATATTATATACATCATGTAGAACCATATTTTTTTGGAATATTGAAGTATGGAGAAGATCTTATCAACAAATTTTATCCATTGTTTCATGATTAAAGGATCTGACGATGCATTGAAATTCAGAGGCCTTTGTCATGTAAAATACTCTATTATATCTTGTTCTTTTTTGGGAGACTTGGGTTATCCTTCTAATATTGTTTTCTATTTAAAACCTGAGTCGTCTGAGAGAGTTTTGTCACAAGGTTTTCAATTACCACTCCCATAAGGTTGGGCAACTCGTTGGGGAAGTAATCACATTGCCCGTTACATTGATTGTTTACTTGATTCCTCTATTTTTTCCAACATATAGAATAAAAGTAAAATTATGGGTGATTATTTTTAAACCATTGAATAGATAAAATGGAATCCAATTACATTAAAGAGATAACTTATAAATTACATGTATTTCCATAAATTTTTAATTTCTAGGCTTCAATCTATGTTATCCATGATCCATTTCCAAACCTATGTTCATATAGAAATTTTTATTTGATCCCATAATAATAGTTTGTAATGAGATTATGAATTTACCATTTAAAATCCCCGAGGAGTGTCAAACCAGGTGTGTAGTAAGCCCCATCTTCATGTACTAGGTTAAGGTGAGTGAGGCTCGATGCACCTTGTCAAAGTAGTTACCCCTTGGTACATCTCTGCTGAAATCATGTACACATGTAGTATCAAGATAGGGATGTATTTTCATGATAATAAGTTTCTCTATACATACAAAAAATTAGGTATGTTTTCTTATACATAGTATTATTAATAAGTTTTACACTAGAGTCTTATATTGTTAATCCCAAAATAACTAAACTTTGTCTATGATACCAAGTTTAACAACCATATAATTTATTATACATTCATTAAAGAATTATTAAATAAATTTTCACATAAATAAACCTAGAAGTTTGATAAGTATAGTGTTGTTTTAAATTTGGTACATAGAATAAAATATTGAACATTGGATAGAAAAACATTTTTAAAACCACTTTAACGTGCTTCTAAAATTCGAAGGCTTTTTAACCACATAGGATAACATAGTGACTTACATAATAAAGGGGTGAGCTATAACACCTAGTAAAGGAATAGAAATAGAACAATATAAATAAAATAAAACATGTTAGACAATAGTCATATTAAGGGGGAATAAAAGGTGCGATAATTATAAACATGAATATTAAGGCATGATATAACATGATAATAATAACAAGGGATATGTGGGAATAACATAAAACATTATATCATAATCACAGGTCAAGGATAAATTCCAAGACATCTGGGTGGAAAAGTCCCCTAATGGAATAAATTCCAATCCCTATCACAGCATTATGTCTCAAGAGACTAAACATTATACAATTCATTGTGCACTATATAATTATGGGCGCACAAATCACATTCATTTCATCTACATGATTAAGTGTTTCACGTATATCATAAAAATTGAAATCATTTATCATTACATTTTATTACCTAAAAATTTATTGTGGAATACATCAATGTATGTCCTAATTAAAATAGGTAAGTTTATAAATATGAATAGCCTTGATAAGAAATTGTTATGTTATTCCCTGCACAATATTTTTGGCATTGAAAATTAAGCTAAAATTTCGATAGATTAATGATTTCACTTAAAAATTCATAACATTATTTGATGAGAGATAATAGGTTATCCATTCATTTAGACATAAAATGGGATGTAGTTGGAATATGAAAATACATATCCCAAAATAATGATTTTTAAATAGAAGGTATAAGATAATATGGAAACCTAAATAAAGAAGATAAGGTGAGGATCCCATACTTGAGTATGTGACTACAGATGCTTGGGAGGATCTTCATTTGAGATTGCGGTATTATTGGTAGGAATCTAGAGTGTGGATGGAAGAGTAATGATATGATCTAGGGATTTTATGTGAATAAAATTTTGTGATTGGGTTTGTTTTTATTGGAAATGAGTTGGTAAATTTGTATCCTTTCTCAAACATAGGTTTTTGACTCTATATAAGAAAATAACCAAAACCCCAAACCATCCAATGAATATTTCCCATGGTTTCTACCAAATAATTGTGGTATTAATTATTTTATATGTAATTTTTAATAACTTAATGAACAAATTTTCTTTCTTATGTGGAGGCGATTCATACTTTTAAATAAGTGATTTAAAAACCAAAAAATATATTAATGGTTTTGGAGGATTCAAAATGGATTTATAAAATAAAAAAAATAAACTAAAAATCACATTATTTTAAATTTAAAACATATATTTTATCAAATGTACATTTTATAGAATTCATTACATCACATTTGGGTCCTTATGATGTCATAATATACAATGTAAATATGTAAAGTATTTAATTTTTACCTAAAAATTTGATTGTCTCAGAACATTATAAAAAATTCACCATTGGTTAATTTTTACATTCTGATTCCAAAAAAATATTCATTTTATCGAAATAATTTTCAAAATATTTTAATTTTAATTTTAAAATAAAATATATATTTATTATGAAATACTTGGTTTTTTACGATAACAGTTTCCAAACCCTTATGAAAATTTATATTTGACATCATAAAAATTATATGATAATCTATATTTAGTAAATATTATATAAAAAAATATTTTATGAAAATATTATTTATTTCAATAATCCATTAATTCATCATAATATATTCTTTAATTGAATTTAAATATTACACAAAAGTTCTATCTGTGTTTTAAAATAAAAAACATTTATAAAGTTACAATAATAAGATGAAAATAGCATCCTTATTCAGTATAAAAATTGTCATACTCATATTTCTAGGTTCATGATAAATATCCCATTAATACACTTGAAAATATCATATGGGTAAGCTATGTGATGGTGATAATTTAATGGGGTGGTTCAGTGTACGTGGTTTGGGCCATGATCATGATGATCTTGAACATCTCCCATAATCAATTTCACTCATTCTTATATTGTTGGATATTGGCCTAGGCTTGGTCAAGGGAAGAGACCAGTGATGTAATCTTCCAATGATGCTTTGATAAATGGGATTCATAGAGTACAATCCTATTGGTTGAATCCATCACTTCATCTTTCTGAGTCAATTGGGTTGGTTAAAATGCTATATTTATACTAATCATTTGATCAAATGTAACACCCAAAGGTTTTGAAAATAAATATTTAATTAATTTTATAAATTTATCCATTAAAAAAAAAATTTCTCTAATATGGTTTGAATTTCGAAAAATGGACATCTAGACCTGTGATCAGTAAGTCATTCCAAGTCTAATAGAACAAACTTGATTTTTGGTAAATAGTAACATAACCTTAATAATAGTAATATGAATTGTAATTTGACCCTTATGAATATTAAATAATGAATATTATTTTATTTTCTTTAGGTAACAAGATAATTCTATCTCAATTAATTTTTCAATGTGATATAAAACTAATTATAAATTTAAAATTTCTATTTTTCGAATTAACAATGATTTTATTTAAAAATTAAATTAATAATATTTATGAAATTAATTTTTGAAAAATGGATTTCATTTTTAAATTCTATACATCGGAAAATGGTAGGGTAAATTATTTGGATTTTTCTAAAATACTTGAATTTGTCGTGAATAGTAAAAATCCAGTTTTGAGTTTCGGTATATTAGATGACATCATAATGATGTAATAATTATTAAAGAAATCTGTTATACTTGTTTATAGTACAATAATATATTTTGTTTCCCAATTGTTTAATACCATGGGCAAATACCCTGGGAAAGACCTTGGTTTTACAAAAACCACAAATGACGTGTCTTTTTAAATTAATAAAAAGTTCTATCTCTTTTATTATAAATACCCACTCATCCATTTGTTTCCTTTAATTCCAAATCCCTCATCCTCAAATATCTGGTGGTTTTACTTCCCTATGTGTCTTCCCTAGGTGTCCTTAATCCCTCAAGGTCCCATACTTCATGTTCGTGGAGTTACTTTACAAGGTAAGGGAACCTTTCACCCTCCTCTTTTAGTCAACACTTCTTTTATGTTATCTCTTTGAATTTCCATTCTCATATGTTGGGGTTTTATATTATGTATTAATATTACTTTAAATTTTATTTCCATATGATTAGATACCATTTTTATCACATCAATTCATTTTATGAAATTTTAAGTGACGTCATTAGGCTGCCAAATTTACATAAGGAATCTCTCAACCCTTATTTTATTTTCAAGTTCATTTCTTTTCATTTTCTCTCCTCACCACATATGTATAAATGACCATGATAACTAAATTATCATCTATATACTTGAACTATATCCTGTTAATGGAATATCCACCATCAATATTCTTACTCCCTCCATTTTATTTTTATAAACAAAATCAACGTCCATGAGGTTCCATTTTACAACCTTCATGGAAGACGATGTTTCGTTCTTCAATAAATGATTCATTACTGGTCATGAAACCATTATAATATTTGAACCATACAATAATATATTAATTATAACCTAATTAATATTCATTAACCAGTATATGTACATATTATTAATTTTTATGACCAAACTAGTTCATAATAATCTAGATTCTGCTAAATAATTGAAGTGGTTGTCATCTAATGATTCATCCTCATTCCATGTAACCAAATGATATAAATGACCATTAAAAATTATGAATGTTCATAAATAATATTTAATTTAAATTATGTATATTTACAACCATTCAACATGAACTCCATTACTTAAAAACAAGTGAACAGATTATGAAAATCAAGAAAAGAACACTCTGAAACAAAGGAATTCGATATTATAACTTAACAATATAGACAAAAATGAACAAAAACTAATTATGATAAACTAAATACATGTATAATTGGTTCTGAATTAAATTATCAATGAGTATAATTTCATATTTCAAGACCTTATGTTCAAGAGGGGAACATATTCAGACTTAAGGTAAGGGTTTTTCCTCTTGAACTTCCATTTTCATTCAGGTTACTTTCATTGTCTAATTACCTCAATGAAATTATTAGGTATTGTTATGAAATCCCCATAAATTATGTGAGAGTATTATATATATCTACACCAACCATAATCCTTTCTTATTTTATGGAGAGTGACACATTTTAAAAAAGAATATTTCATAATTATTTCCAAAATACAAGCCCACTTAAAAAGAATTTCTCAAATTCTTTCCTATTTTCAAGGGAAATATATATTCTATTTTTTGAAACCATTATATTTATAAAATAACTCATTTTATTACTAAAATACTATCTTACTTAACTTCTAGTTTTATATAAATATTTTTCCAAAAGAACTCTTCTTTCAAAATAAAAGAGTATTTATCTCAAGAATTGCTTAATGATTTTATAAGAGTATTTTAGTCTGATTCAACACTATTATTGATTTTTATGTATTATTGGGATTAATCATTTATGAATTATTTTTCCAAGTTTTATTTTATGTTTTTTGATGAATTTTATTGAGTATTATTTATCTTAAAACCATTCACCATATTACACATAATAGTTAGTTCTTTAAGATTAATAATTGAGAAAAGATAGTTACATTTCATACGATAGTTTCAATATGAATGTATAAGTGGTTTATGTTTATACCCTATCGTAAGAGGAATGAATCAGACTTATTATTTGATTGGTGGGTCCCTTTATAGTCCATTTATGCATCAGTAGGTCTCATGAGACAAATAGATTTGGAATTGGCTGAGGGCTTTTCCCAATTTGATATATGGTTTTGCCCAAGGCCTTAATCATTTCTAGACATCTTAGATGATACCTTGAAAAATGTTCCAGAATGTCCAACATATGAACTTCTCTCATTATTAAGCTAGTAATTGAAATATCAGGTGGTTATTAGATTAGTAGAATACCCATATTTATGTTATGGAAATATTTACTCAGCTCATGTTCCTGCCATATTATGTTCAAGTTTATTTTTAAAGGCATGTGATTTCAAATATTCACCATGTATAATATTTATGTTATCTTCCACTATATTTCATAATATTACTACGCTTTTGATCTCACCCCTTTCTTATGTTTCATTTTCCCAAGATATGAATAAGTTAGTTATGAGTTACCTGTAGGCTTAATCTATGAGGCATGGATGTTTTTAATGTAATAATTAGTGTTGTATTTTACTTTGATGATATAATGTTGAACATTTATATGTATCTTGTTTCCAAAATCTACTAAACTACATGGTCTTTCAAGATATATATTCTGTGTTTATATTCAAATGTAATTAAATAAGGAACAGGCTCCGGGAAACATGGTTCGGGTCCTTACAGTTGGTATCAAATGAATTTTAATTGAAAACATGGAAACTAGGTTAGAAAATGTAGATTGGGGAATAATTTCCTGAAGTAGTATTTGATAAAAAAACATACAAGAACATATTGGTATTTTGGTAAGGAATAGATTATGTGGATCTATCTAGAAAATACATACTTTTCTGGATATACACTGGTCGAGGTGGCTCTAGCACAGATATACCAAGGAGTAAAAGCTCCAACAAGACGTTTTGGGCTTGACCCGGGGTATCCTAATACACAAAAACATGCCTTACTGCACACTTAGTAATGACACTCCTAGGGGATATGCTATGGATAATTCACATTTTCTTTACCAGCCATTATGAAGGATTTAAATGTAAATTTTTCCTCAGTCAAACCATTTTTGTGATTATAGGATTAACCATCTGTAGGATCTCAATTTATGTTAAGTATTTTTTTTAAGTTAAGATTATACATTATGATTTATAACCTAATCCGGTGTATTCCATCATCTAGAAATGGTGCCTAGTTGGAGGAATGGAAACTGCATGAATGTGCGTGTCCCCTGTAGGTATTTCCCTCTAATGAAAGATAATGATGTAGTCTCTGATTCTTAACAACTTATAACTATAGTGGGACAAGTTACTCAGGTTATGAAAAATAACCATACCCATATGTAGCA
The DNA here is from genome assembly GCA_963277665.1 of Viscum album. Lineage (NCBI taxonomy): Eukaryota > Viridiplantae > Streptophyta > Magnoliopsida > Santalales > Viscaceae > Viscum > Viscum album. Next base: position 1,342,221,817 of record OY728148.1, on the reverse strand, counting down.
TCCAAATCCACCATGTGGTGGAGCTATGTTAGATCACTTTATGTGACTACAACCACCATTATTCAATGGGGCTACAAACCCATTTGTAGCTGAGCAGTGGATAAGTTCCATATAGAATATATTTATTACATTGGGATTTAATGAAATAGAGAAGGTTGTCCTGGTAGTTTATCTTCTATCGTGATATTTGTATCAATGGTGGTCATTAATTCAAAACACAGAGGAGGAGGAAGAAATAGAATAGTTGGAATGGAGCGACATTAATGGAATATTCCTAGATTAATACTTTCATTCTGAACAACGAGTGGATATGTAATGGAAATTTCTGAATTTGAGGAAAAATCAAGATGATAATGTTCCAAAGTATGAATCTAACTTCACAAGGTAAGAAAGACATGTTGTGGACTACATACGAAATCCAAGGAGAAAAATTGATCGATTCTTTAATGGCCTAAATCCATTTACTCAGTGGGTTCTGGTCTCCTAGAGTTCTCATCATATGAAGATATACTTTCATGTTCTATAAAGACAGAAAATGAATTATTTATGCCTTATGAATTTAAGGGAAATCAAGAGAGGAAGAGGGTGGCTGAAAACACTAGGAAAGGAAATATAGAAACGGGAAAAGGGCAAGAGTTTAATTTCCACATTGTGACAATTGTAGAAGGAAAAATCCGGTGGCATTCTTAAAAGGAAAATTAGTACACTAAAAATGTGGATAGAAAGGCCATATTTCATGTGATTGTAAGGGGGAGAAAGAATCCATTAATTTTCAATATTATATATTTCAGGAGATAAGACATTTTGATAATGATTGTCCAAATCATCAAGAAAACATGCCACAAAAAAGGCCAAAGGATCAAGGCCAAGCTTATGTGATAACAGCTGGAGAGGTTGAAGTTATAAATTACATGGTGGAAGGTACTTTATAATTTCCTAAAATTGGATAATGATTTATTTGATTCTGTATCATCGCATTCTTTCATATTTTCCCAGTTTTCCAATAAAATTAGATATTTCTAATTTGACTTATTAAGGCAGTTGTCAGTCACAACTCCTAAGGGAATTATCATTGCAGCAATGTTTTGTAAATCAATTACCATTCTGGAATATAAACTTTATTTATCTAATGATGTTATTATCAAGCCCCTAATATAATTTGATATAATCCTTAGTATGGATTGAAATTCAGAGCATGATGCGAAAATTTATTGTAAGAAGAAGGAGGCTACAATTTTTTATGACGATAAGAAATTTCTTATCTTTAGATATGAAAAATCATCATCTGTTTCTCATGTAGATCCACCCCCAGTATCTATACTAAATTCAATCACTAGGGAGGAATGGAATTAAAAATCAATGGGTAAGGAAAGTAATTTCCAAATAGAATATATACCTGTTGTGCAAGAATATATAAATTTCTTTCTAGAGGATTTACATGGACATCCTCCAGAGTGAGAAATTGAGTTTTCCATTGACTCAATTTCTGGTTTAAGGTCCATATCAAAGACCCCTTATAGAATGGCCACTTAGGATTTGGTGGAACTACAAAAACAACTAGAGGAGTTGAGTGATAATGGATATATTCTCCCTAGATTTCTCCATGGGGAACTCCTGTTTTTTTGTAAAGAAGAAATATGGGTCAATGAGGTTGTGTGTTGACTATAGGGAGTTAAATGCTTTAAAAATAAGGAACAAGTATCCCCTACCTCGCATTTATGATTTATTTCATCAAATTTATGGAGCACAATATTTTTTGAATATTGACCTTTGATCTGGATATCAACACTTTCTTGCGAGGATGGAAGACATTTTAAAGCATAATTCTTAACCAGAAACATGCATTACAAGTTTACAGTAACTCTTTATGAACTAACTAATGAACCATATGTTTTCATGGATCTAAAGAATATAGTTTTCAAGGAATACCATGATGACATTGTGGTGGTTTTTATTGATGATATCTAGCTATACTCTAAAACCTATGAAGATCATTGAAATCACATACGCACTATTTTGAAGACTCTTAGAAGTAATGAATTATATGGGAAGTATAGAAATTGTGATTTTTGGCTCCAATCAGTTTCCTTTTTAAGCCAAATTTTCCCTAAGGATGTAATACTTATAGATCTTGTGAAGAAAAAGGCTATGAAAGAATGGAAAACTCCAACAAACATAACTGAGTTACAAAGTTTTATTTGTTTAGCAGGTTATTATTGGTGTTTCATTCAAAACTTTGCTTGTTTAGCCAACTAGATAACCAAGATTACATGAAAATGGGTTATGTTTATATGGATAAAGGAATGTGAATAATGATTTAAAGAATTGAAGAGATTATTATTGAAAGCTCCAACTAAGACTCTTCCATAGAGGAATGATGTATTCTTTATCATTAGTGATGCATCAAATAAAGGACTTGGTTGTGTCCTTATAAATAATAATAGAGTGATTGTCTGTGCATCTATGTATCTAAATATTCCTGAACAAAACAATCCAACCAATGATCTCGAGTTAGCAGCGGTAATATTTGCACTAAATATTTGAAGAAATTACCTATATGGAGAAAAATGTGAGATATATACATATCATAAGAGTTTGAAATATATCTTCTCATAGAAAGAACTCAATAAGAGACAAAGGAGATGTATTGGGCTACTCAAAGATTATGATTTAACAATAAAATACCACATGGGGAAGGAAAATAATGTGGAAGACACTTTGAGTAGAAAGGACCATGGAATTCTGAATAAGATGATAGTTGAAAGGGATCTATGTTCATGTATCTAGTAACGATTGATATGGGAATTATCAAGGAAGGTAACACATCACTAATTTTTCAAATGGTTTCCGTACCATCTTTACTGGAAATGATAAAAAGTTCTTAGGCTAATAATGAGGAGTTTCAAAACAAAATTAATGTTGTAAATGATGGGATGTTGATGGACTTGGTATATGAAGGTGGCATTTTAAAATTCGAAAAGAGGCTTTGTGTTCCCGTTATTCTAGTGATGAAGAGGGAAATATTAGTTGATTCTCATAGCTCTAATTTCTCTATACACCCAAGTAGGAAAAATATGTATAGAGATCTAAAGGAATATTTTTTATGGGAAAACATAAAGAATGAGATTGTTGATTATGTGTCGAGATGTTTGGTTTTTCAATAGGTGAAGGCTAGAAGACATCATATTGTAGGATTCATGCAACCCATTTCTATTAGTATGTGGAAATGGGATGATATTACAATGGACTTTATCATGGGGATACTAAAGACTCCAAGAAAAAATGATGTGACATGGGTTATTGTTGATTGTCTTACAAAATCAACACATTTTCTTACTATAAGAGAAGATTTACCACTTTAACATTAAGAAATACTATATATTAATTAAGTTGTAAGACTTCATTGTGTACCTTTATCAATTGTTTCTGATCTTGATCCACATTTTACATCACAATTTTGGAATGTTCTTCATAAGGCCCTAGATACTGATCTTCGTTTGAGCACTGCTTACCACCCACAAACGGATGAAAAAACAGAACGGACTATTCAAACATTGGAAGACATGTTTAATTCTCGTTCACTTGACATTCATGGTATGTGGGATCAGTATTTACCCCTCGTAGAATTTTCCTATAATAATAGCTTCCATTCAGGTATTCAGATGGCACCATATGAAGCATTTTATGTAAAAAGATGTCGTACACCAACTTTCTGGGATGATGTTGGTGAGATAAATCTCATATGCATAGAACATGTTGAGGAAACATCGGAAAGGGTTAAAATTATCCAAACCCATATCAAAACAACTCATATTTTGAAAAATATCTATGCTGATAAGCAAAAGAAGGATTTGTAATTTCAAGAAGGAGATCATGTTTTCTTAAAGGTATCTCTATAGAAGGGTATTATATGATTCAGTAAGAAGGGAAAATTAAGTCCTAGGTACATCGAACCTTCTGAAATTATTTAACGAATTGGATTCATAGCTTACAATTTCGAAATTCCATCATGTCTCTCCAATGATCACAATGTGTTCAATGTATCAATATTAAAGAAATACAAGCTAGAACCAGCACATATACACACCTATGAAAAATTGAACTTGAGCCTAATCTATCTTATTGTGAAGAGCCCATCAAGATTCTTGATACTAGAGATCATGTATTGAGAAATCAGATGACTCGTCTAGTAAAATTTATTCGGAATAACCATAATATGGAGGAAGTAACATGAGATCCTGAGGAGTTTATGTTGAAGACAAACACATATCATTTTTGGGTAATATATTGTGAATTTTTAGGGATAAATTTTTGTAAGGATGGGAGAAAATAACACGTTAAGGTTTTGAAAATTAATATTGAATGCATTTTATAAATCTCTCCATTAAACACAACATTTCCTCTACTATATTTAGAATTTTAATAAACAGACATCTAGAGTTTTGATCAGTAAGTAATTTAGAGTCTCATAGAACAAACATGTTTTTTAGTGAATAGTAACATACCCTTATGAATAGTAATATGAATAGTAATATGAACCTTATGAAAAGTAAATAATTATTTTATTTTATTTTTTAAGGTAATAATATATTGTGATCTTAATTGATTTTTCAATGTTAATCAAAACTAATTATACCTTTAAAATCTTTATTTTATGAATTAAATATGATTTTATTTTAAAAATAAATTAATAATATTTAGAAAACTATTTTTCAAAAATGGAGGTATTTTTTTAATTCTACATCTCAAAAAATGGTAGGGATGAATTTTTGTGATTTTTCTAAAATACATGAATTATTCGTGAATAGTAAAAATATAGTTTTGAGTTTTTGATATATTTGGTGACATCATAATGATGTAATAATTAATAAACAATTCTGGTAGACTTGTGTACAGTAAAATAAAATATTAGGTGTTCTAAGTGGCTAATACCATGGGAAAATACCATGGTCAAGCACATGTTTTTACAAAAACCACTAATGAGGTGTTTTTTAAATTAATAAAAAATTCTATATCTTTTATGATAAATACCCACTCATCCATTCATTTTCCTTAATTATAAATAATTCATCCTAGAATATATGGTGGTTTTACCTCCCTAGTATTCCGCCCAAGGTGTTCTTAATCCCCCAAGGTCCCAACGGTGATGTTCTTTGAGCTAATCTACAAGGTAAGGGAACCTTTCACGCTCCTCTTTTAGTTAACACTTCTTTTATGTTATCTATTTGAATTTCAATTCCCATATGTTGGGGTTTGATATTATGTATTCCTATTACTATACATTTTATGTCCATATTATGATATACCCATTTTATCTCATCAATTCATTTTCGGATATTTTAAGCGACACCATTATTCTGCCAAATTTTCATAAGGAATCTCTCAACTTTTATTATATTTTAATGTTCATATCTTTTCTTTTTCTCTCCTCAAAACCACTATTCAAATGACCATGATAACACCATTATCATCTGTATACTATATTTATATAATTTTAATGGAAGAACCATCATCAATATTCTTACTTCATCCCTTTTATTTTTATAAACGAAATCAACATCCATGAGGTTCCAATTTATATCCTTCGAGGAAAAAAAGTTTTGTTCATCAATTTATCCTTCATTAATGTTCATGAAAGCATTTTGATGGTTGAAATAAACTAAAATATATTTATTTTAGCCTAATTAATATTTAGGAACCAGTATATGTATATATTATTAAATTTTATGACCAACCTAGTTCATAATAATCCAAATGCCGCTAAATAATCGAAGTGGTTGTCATATAATGGTTCATCCTCATTCCATGTAACCAAAAGATATAAATGACTGTTAACAATTCTGTATGTTCATAAATAATATTTAATTTCAATTATGGAGATTTATAACCATTCCACGTGGACTCCATTATTTAAAAACAGGTGAACCGATTATGAAAATCAAGAAAACGAACCTTCATGAATGATGGAATTCGATATTATAACTTATCAATAAGAACATAAATGAACTAAAAATAATTATGATAAACTAAATATATTTTAAATAGGTTATTAATTAATTAATTAATGAGTATAATTTAATATTCCTGGACCTTAATTTCAAGATGAGGATACATTCAGACATAAGGTAAGGGTTTTTCCACCCGAACATCCATTTTCATTTGGGTTACTTTCATTTCCTAATTACCTCAATAAAATTACTATGTATTTTTATACAATACACATAAATTATGCTTGAGTATTATATATACTTTCACCAACCAGAATCCTTCCTTATTGTAAAGATAGTGACATGTTTTAAAAAAACTTTCTAAATTGATTCTAAAATATAAGCCTAATTCAAAGGAATTTCTCAAATTATTACCTATTGTCAAGGGCACTCTATAATTTATTTTTAGAAACAATTATATTTAAAAATAAATAATTTTATTATAAAAATACTATCTTAATTAGCTTATAATTTAATTGAAAGATTTTTCTAAAAGAACAATTCTTTTCAAAATAAAAGAGATTTTATCTCAAGAATTGCTTAATGATTTTAAAAGAGTATTTTCGTCTAATTAAACACTCTTGTAGATTTTTATGTATTATTAAGTTTAATAATTAATGAATTCATATTCAATATTTTATATAATGGTGTATTACTAATTTTATTGTGGATGGTCTATCCTAAACCATTCACCATATTACTCGGAATCATTAGTGTTTTATGTTTAATGATTTGGAAAAGTTAGTTACATTTCATATGATAGTTTCAATATGAATATATATGTTGTTTATGTTTATACCATATCATATAAGGAATGCATTAGAATTATTATGTGATGGGTGGGGGCCTCTATATCCCCTCGATGCATCGGTAGGTCTCATGAGACAAATAGAAGTGGAATTGGATGGGGCCTTTCCCAATTGGATATATGGTTTTGGCAGAGGCCTTAATGATTTTTAGACGTCTTAGCCAAGGCCTTGACAAAATGTTTCAGAATTTACAGCTTATTCGCTTACCTCATTATAAATCTAGTAATCAAAATATCATGTGGTTATTCGACTAGTAGAATACCCATGATTATGTTATGGAAATATTTACTCAACTCATATTCCAACCATATTATGTTCAAGTTTATTTTTAAAGGCATGTGTTTTCAATTATTAACCATTTCTAATTTTTATGTTTTCTTCCACTGTATTTATTACTTTTACTTAGCATTTGATATAACCCATTTTTTATGTTTTATTTCCCCAGGATATTAAGAAGTTATTTATGTGTGACATGCATGCTTAATCAAGGAGGAATGGGTGTTTCTAATTGAATAATTAGTGTTGTACATTCCTCTCATGATGTAATGTTGAACTTATATATGTATCTTGTTTTGAAAGGATACTAAACTACATGGTCATTAGGAATACATATTCTCTATTTATATGCCAATTTAATTAAGTAAGGCCCCGACTTTGGGAAATTGGGCTCAGGTCCTTACGTCAATGTTTGATGACTTTGTAATCAATGGTAATGACTCTTAATGTTCTTTTAAATATTATATAGTAAAACCGAAGGAGTGCATGTGTTTTCTATAACCATATTACATAATAATAAATTTTAATTAAATTAAAAAGATAATTTATTTATAATATTTTGGGTCGTAACATTCATCATGTGTAATTTAAGAAAAAATAAATTTTATACTTTAATAAAATTATTATCATGATTACAAAACCAAATTAATATAAACACATTTTAATAAACTATATTTTAATGTACTTCATAAAAATCATAATTTTTTAAGTACAAATAAAAATTACCCATCATAGAAAATTATTTTCAAAAAATTAATTTCATTTTTAGAATCAACTTGTCAATGTTTTCTATGTGTGATTTTTTGGTAATTTTTTGAATCACTTAAATGTTTTGGTGAATAGTAGATTTACACTATGTATAACCATTTTTTTGTAAATTATTGCTTTTATGATACAATAATGACATAATAAAATATGTAAATGTTTTCTTAAAATATATATATTTCATTTTATTAATGAGCCATTTAAATTCAATAACATGTTTTTCATACATAATAATTATTTTACAATGTCTGAAGTATTAAGTATTCCATTATAATGTTATGTTGTCATTTTACACCCTTCATTTTGATTATACTTGTTAATTTGGATTATAAGATGTTTAAAAGTATTAAAATACGTGTATTTAATTCAAATAAATTTCATAATTTCAAAAACAATTACTATTTAATGTTTTATCTTTGATATTATATTATATCCATTATTATAACTAAAAAAAATACCCCTCCTGTCATTTATAAATAAAACCTCATAAATTCCTCATAAAACCACTTTACATACAAAGGAAAAACTGTCCCAAATTCGCATCTTAGTCTACAAATAATACTTAGGTACATTCTAGAATAATCAAACATCACAATTTCATGAAGTTAAGGGTCGTATAAAAGGAACAACTTTGTGAAAGAGGAAATTCAATTTTTTAGTTTTATTTAATTTTCCATTTATAATTTCAAATCCTTCATTTATTTTATGCTAAAAATATTTTCAAAAAAAATTAATTTTATTATAACTCAATCATTATAATTTATATATATTATAAAATATTATTTTTAATATAAGAACATACAATATATATGAAATATCTTTTTTTGACAATGTCCAATTAGCAATCATTTTTTCACCAAAAAGGGTGTTTCCAATTCCATTATTATCACCAAAAATATAGATGCTTATAATAAATGATATATATATTTATTTAGTTACATTTATTATCATCTCCTTCATTTTTTTCTTAATGAAAATTATATTAGAAAGGAATAACTTGAAATATGAGTGAATATTTTAAATAAAATTTTATAACAAATTTTTTTACTATTAAAATGGTAATTAATGATTTGAATAAAATTATTATAATTTAACAACAGTGAAAAAATTAATATTATTTACTTATAGTTATATGTTTTAATAAACCTATGTTTTCTTTTTGAAGATGAAATCTGAAAAAATAAAGATGGATTTATTGTAAGGGAATTCCTAAACCCAACTCCTTATTTTTTTTCTCATCCAACTTTCACTTCATTTTTTCTATAGATATTCCTCTAATATCCCTAAAGATTAAATTTAATATTTTTTACATTGTATTTTATGGGATATACCTATTTATACCTAGTAAAAATTGTTTCTATGATAAAATAATTTTTTTTCAAAGATACATTATTCTCGAACATAGTATATTAACTCGACTTTATTTGTTTCTTCTATTCTCGAGAATGAAGATTTTTTATGAAAAAATATGTTTTAACTCATTAAATTGGGAACCTAAATGGTTATTATTGAAATTATTATTTATTAATCCCTTATGAAAACCTTCCCTTTCCATGGGTTTATTTCATTACTGTGATTGATATATATTACCATTTTATCTAGAATTTATAACTATGAAAACATTATGATGAGATAGGTGCGAATAATATTATATAACCCCCAAATTCATTATGAATTGTGATATATCTCATTAAATTATTTATATTATCTATGAATATGATTCAATCTATGTTCATAATTATGATGTTAGGATTTATGCACATATGTTATTCTTGAATATTATGATATCTTTCTTTAAAACTACATGTCGTATTTGAACAAAATATTATAATATTTTATTCTTATTAAAATGATAGAATCCATTCATTTATCAAAATTTTCCCTCATGATTATGATTATGATCATATTATTGTGATATTATGATATTTATTATAATCACATGTGAACTATTGATTCATTTCCCTTATTTATCCCATGACATTCTTCCCATTACTAGGATTTTATATCTCCTATTAATTTGATATATATCCTTATGGGATTACATTTATTATGAATATTTTTAGATCTTTGAATATGATAAAATAGAATTATTTAAATAATTTTTTAATTTTTTCATGTACAAATGATGTTTGATCCAAATTTTCCAATGATACTTGTCCTTTGGATATGAAATTTTATTATTATTATTTTGTTGAACTAAAAAATGATGTAATTTTCATGTAAAAAAAGTTGGGCACCATGTGGTGGCCTTGAGGATAGAATCATAGTAGTGGTATTGGGATATGAAAACTTTTTTTCCAAAAACTTGGCATACACATGAGCTTGAGGCCAAACATATTGGTAATTTTGGTTTTTACATTATGGAGACCTTACGAGTGATAGAAGTAGGATGTGATGACCTTATGGACTCATCTAAATCGATGAATTGAGACTACTGGGAAATATTTTGACCAACCTTGTGGCTATATTTTGGTCACTTTATATATATTTTATGACTATCCTTTTGGAATGGATTAGAAGTGGGTAAATTTGTGGCTTGTTTTTGCACAATTAGTACACAGAAACACAATATATGATTATTTATTCTTGATTTCCCATATACCATTATTATAGAATAAACATGTTATATTTTCATTCATGTGTTATGGTTTCGTTTTTGGTGTCATACTCTGTTATATTACTCACCCTATACTATAATATTGATGCATGTGCAGAAATCATGATTTGTAATCCAAGTAGGGGAAAAGTGGCATGTAGAAGATAGCTGAGTAATATAGAATTAATAAGGTAACCATACTAGGACATACTCCATATGATTCCATAGTGAAGCTTTATTTTTCTACTTCTATTTTATATAATTGGATTGAATTTCCATGTTTGGAACCAATTTTTTGTGACATGGGTGTCTTTTTTTATTGTATTATTTATATTTGATCTTCAACCATGATAATTTTGTTTTCTATTTTATTTATTTTTATGGTGTATGGGTATTATTTCTAATGGTATGGTCTTCCCAATGCACCCCTAAACCCTCACTTATAGTTGGACACCTTTTATATATAGGGATGCATGAATGTGTTCTTGTGGTATATCTACTCAAGTATTATTTGGGAAAATGTATGTTGGTGTGTTATAGTGATCTCCACTAACATGAACTTTTTCTCATCAGTTATTCCATTTGATCCACACTTAGTGCTCTTTGTGAGCCTACACATGTTTCAGTAATAATGAAAATATCTCCCTCCTAATATATGATTAATGTGATTCATAATGCATTAATTCTTTTATATGCTTTCATTGTTATCTTCTTCCTCAATTACCCCTTCACATTACCCTGTACATGCCCTAATTCTACTGGTAACATTATTAAAAATTGTTATGATGTTCGGTGGTCAGATTCTAATGGTGTCATTATCCACTAAACACTATATATACCCAAGTATTCATATATATTGTTATTAACAGCTTCACATAAATGCTATATACTTCTCTTGGTAATGTGTATCATATTCCAAAAACTTCTTTCCATTTTTACTATTTTTTATATAAATAGTTACCTTTAAGGGTAAATTTGATACTAAGTAGTCTATATTGGAATGATAATTACTATTTTTAAATTATCTAAATATACTAAACACAACTACTATATTCAACATTATTACCAAATGTGTAATATCCTCTATATGTATTTTTATTATAAAATATAAAAATACTATTCATGGGGAATCATCATTTGTTTTTTTAATTATGGAAAGAAAATTGAAAACAATTACATGTTGTCTTTATAGGTATAATTTATATTTATTCAAATAGAAAATAAGGGAATGGAGATCATTTAAGGAAAGTATCGATGAAACATTGAAAAGAAAAAATTCTAATTAAATTTCACAAGTGTGATATCTAGTTCTAAAAAGGGTCATTCAAGAGAAATGTAATCGCATCAAGGACATATTTTCATATCCTTTATGGGAAGAAAAAAATTAAAAATTTCCCATGCCAACCACATGAACAATAATTAGTAGATAAATTGTGTTTTCTAGATACTATAAACCTTTTCTGATAAATTTATCATGGATATCATATCATTTAACCATTTTAATGAGGAATGGGTTAAAATTCCTCTTAACGAAATAATTTAATGAAATATTGAATGTGTATAAAAAGATTTTGGTCACTCAAACTATAAATACATTAACTAGTATTGGGGAAGGTGTAGTAATATTTAGTGATGCTTCATATAATGTCCTGGGATAATTCATTATGAAAAATAATAATGTATGTTCTTATGTGTCACTCTAGTCAATAAAATGTTTTAAAAATTAACTAACTCATGATCTTGAGTCATATATAGTAATGTTTTAATTAATTATTTAGAGGAATTATCTATATTTTAGGAAGTGTGATATATATATTGATAAAAAATATGAAAATATATATTCATATAGAATTATTTGATCATATAATGAAGGATATGGTCAGATTTAATTAATGACTATAATTACTCAATACATTACTATCTATGAAAGAAAAACAAGATGGAATATTCTCTAATAAGAATGGATCATTCAACACATCATTTCAAAATTATTATAATTGACCCAAAATTTACATATATTGATAAAATCTATATTTAAATCTTGAAGTATTGGATAAATTCATACCAATCCCAAATTATTTTTCGACCATCATTATATATATAATTCTTATGTAAAAACATGTAGTGATATTTTTCTTAAGAAGGGGGAAATTATTACATAGTTTAACAAGGATAAAGAGTAAATTATATGTCTTTAACAAAAGTATATATCACATAAAAATAATAATTAAATAAGTAACATTTATATTTTTCACATAACTAATCCTTATATATTCATCGGGGAAGCAAGAAAATGTTTATAGATCATAAGTAACTTATATGGTGGGAAAATATAATGATGGAGAATATAGAGTATGTATGTCAATGCATGGTATGTCAAAAATTAGTGTATAAATGCCATAAATATAAATGGATTATGTATTTTATTTCTATAATAGTATAGAATTGGGAGAAAATGATAATGGAATTCATCATCGACCTCCAAATAAATTCTAATGGGATAAATGTAATATGTGTTGTGATATATAAACTCATAAATTTGGTAAACTATGATTTAATTTAGGTGTATAATATATCTTGATCAATATTATAAATTATAAATAGTCGATGTGGTACGGATTCATGTAGTAAAAATTTCAATTATATATTATTAAGATTCAAGGTTCATATCAAAGAATTTTGAGGAGTCTACAATAAACATTGGATATTGAGATAATCTTTAGTCGGACTAATCACTCTCAAACTGATATCCAATTTAAAATAACTATTTAGAGACTAGAATATATTATAATAACATTCCAAAAAAATTATATGTATGTTGTATAAACATATTATACTAGATGAGTTTTCATTTTCCACTCCATCATTTAAATGGAACCATATACAGATATATTTGGGAAACGATTTAGAACTATAACATTCTAGGATGAAGTAATGGAGTGGATGTTTTATAACCCACTATTTTCAAATTAATGATAAATTATGTACATACCATTAAATGAAACATGGATTTTGAACAAATTGAATGTACTATTATTTTTTATAATCGTCTATGAGGTCTTGAGTTCATGGATAGTGATAATGTGTTCCCCAACTTATGTCAATGGAAGATGGTCATGATATCTAAGAATAGTGGAATATAATCCCTAAGTACATTGGTCTATTTTAGATTCATGATTATGTCATGTCAATACCTTTTATCATATAATTCCATCCACGTATCTTATAAGTACATGGTTTATTCTATGTATCACTTTTGATGAATTATATACTCGAGATATGATGAGTAAAGAACTCTGAACAGTGAAATTGGAACATAATCAATCTTATGAGGAATAATTAGTGGAGATCTAAAATTTAATATATAATGTTCTATGAATCATTAAATTCCACTTATTCAATATTTTATGGAGAAATCATAGTAAGTAGGAATCCACATGGAAACCTGAGGATTTTCTGAAACAAAACTATAGTCATATTCTTTTATCAAATAAATGGAAGTTCAAGTGTCAAAGTAATTGTAAGTAGTAATAAGGTTTCAACTAATTATTATAGTATATATTCTGTAAATAATGTTTTATAGATATTTTTCTTAACATTTAACACCAAACTAAAACAAAACCAAGCACATTTCAGAAGTATTAAATATGATTATCATAATATTTTCATTGAATTTACATGTATAAATAGAAATAATCTCATTTTGAAACCAATATTAATGGAATAAAATAGTATAATTAATTCTTTATAGGGATGTTTCTTTAATATTTGAATGGATATAGTGTCAATAGGATTTTCCCAAGACTATGTTCAAGCTGAATTCCAACGGGTGTGGTTTGACTAAAACCATTTACTGGAGAAGTTCATGCTTAGGGAAATCACTACGAGATCCATGCTAGTTGAACGAACACTTGGGGATTCCACCATTTTGTACATTACCCTTATACCGTATATAGACATCCTAATTAGATTTATTAATAAAAATTAAGATGGTGTAATCTTGTAATTATTATATAATATTTATTTCCATTATTATGTGTAGTTTTATACATTTGGTATTTTTTCATTTTAATTTTTTTTATTAATGTTATTTATTTTAAATAATAATGTCAATTGTATGTAATAATCAAAATAAATAGATATAATTTGTATAGAATCTAATAAGTATTCAATATATAATGATGAATGTTCATTTTTCTATATGTGTATAAACCCAAATTTGGTTTCTTAAAAACTCATTATAATTATACATTAATAGAAGTTTTATTTAAAATATTAATTACACATACCTAGTAAAATAATTTCTTAAAATTTGTATTTTCTCAAAAATATAATAATAAATTTCAAGTCAAATAACAAATAATAGATAATAAAAAATATAATTGGTATTATTCATAACAAAAATAAATAGTTCTATTCAGACTAATTTGATATTCCTTATTTAATTTTATGTTAGATATAAAATAATATAAAAACATTGGAATATTTATTATAAAAAAAGATAATTATTTTTCAAAACAAAAACATCATTAGTGTCTTATGATTAATTTTTTTCTTGTTTTTAAAGATGCTGATTATTTAGTGAATAGTAGAAAATACAGTATTTATAAATAACACCACATTTATTACATCATCATGATAAAAATATGACATAACAATATGTATACATTTTCATGAAATAAAATTTATTTATAGGGTCAAATAATATATATTTATAAAATACATTGAATTTACAAATCCATCATTGATGTTTTAGAACGTTTCATAAATTGTATTCAAATGAAAAAACTATTTATGATTTTGTACCATTATTTAAGAAATTTTTATAATTCATTAATATTGGAAATTATTATATTATAAAATAAACCTACATAGATTAAAAATAATTTGAAAAATTGTTTTGAACAATCACACATAAAAATTCTAAGTACTAAATAATAATGTAATCATGATTTTAACAGTAAAACATCCCCCACCTTATGTATAAATTCCCATTTTTCTTTTCATTGGAAAACCGCAATATCTTCACTATAAATATCACATGATATACATATTTTCCCTCTCTAAAGTATCTTATCCCCCTTTATAATATTCTATTGATATGAATACCATTTCCTTTTTGCCTTTAGAAAATGAGAAATTTTTTAATGTAGATGTAACCCCAATTCTCTATCATTATATTCTTTTTTATTATAATTTCTACTATCCAAATAATATTAAATTTGATTACCTTTATAAAATTATCCAAATATATTAATATAACATAAAAATGTCATTATGCTATTGGTATATCTATTTTAGCCAATTAATATAATTTAATCTCTACCCCACTCTTTTTATATGCCCCGATAATTGCTAGTTCAATCGACTTATGCGGACATTTTTAATGATTTTGTTATCACTACCTACATGGATGGTTAGTAAATATTATTTAATATAAATTTATTTTTTTGTTAAAACCATGTTTAATGATTTTAGAAAATGTGTAAACAAAATATAATCAAAATCAAGAAATTAAAATAAAATATCATAACTTATAATAGAAAACCTCTATTTAATCCATTATCTCTTCAAATGAAGTATTAAAACATAAATTAAAATTATTATAACTAACCAAAAATTAATAATTTTAATATAATTCACATTTAGATAGATATTTTAACAAGGAAACTTTTATTATAGATTATGGGTAAACATAATTAAATAGAATCAGACATAAGGTAAGGGTGTTTCCAAGTCAATTAAATTTTAACTTGGTAAAAAAAATTCACCCATGATAATATGGATATAATTTTATTATATTCTTCAATTTTTTTCTTCCATATGGAATATTTTCTTTCACTCTCGTAAAATTATATTATAACATCTGAATACTCCACAATGATGGAGGTTTTCTTTATTTAAATAAGACATCATTATTTATAAGTCTCATCATTTCTAACAACTAATTCTCTTACTTTTCCATATTATTTCATCATATATGTTTTCCTTTATTATTTTGAATTCAAAATATGTATTTTTTCTTCTGATAATCATAATTATCTTTACCCATTTTTAATATAAACCATTATTTCTCATTTAATTATATGGGATTCAAAAAATATATTTTCCAAAATAATAAAAAGAAATTTTATATCATGCTAATGTATTGTATATTCCACTCCACAAATGTTGACGTATCATTATTATTCAAAGATTAATTTTTTTAATTGTTTAAAATTAACTTTTTCAAAAGGTTTTATTTTCACATTAAAAAAAATTAAACTGAGTCGTAAAATTGTTTTTTAATATAGTTTTGACAGTGATTTAAGAAAACACCTTTTAATTTTATCTTCTATTATCATCCTTTTCCATAAAGGTTGTATGTCTTATCAAATATGTTTTATATATCCATCTCAAAATATATTTATGATATACACCTTTTGGAAGATTTAATTTTGGTATAAACTTATCCACTTTTTGAATACATTTTATGTTATACCATTTGATAATGTTATGAAACTAATTTTTATTCCATGGGGGGTTCACAATACGTTATATTATTCATTTAATGTAGAACACTAGTGTTTAAATTATCACTATGTTACCTATGGGTTTCTATATAGATCTAAAATTAATTGATAAAATTTTATGTATCATGAAATATTAACACTATGCTTGGGATTTGATGTTATATTCTCAAATGATTCATGGTTATTATTTTTAATTCATATTTTGATGTGTGGACAATATTTCAAAGTTTATATATTTATACATAGACATGGTTACAATTATCTTGGTTCACAACATTACAATGTCCTATTTTTATGCCTCATCTCGATGTTAGATGTAAATCTAATTATTCACATCTTTTGGTAATTTTATCTCATTTTTATCATCTTCTATGTGATGGAACATGTTTAATATTATGAGTACACATGTCCCTATTTTTTCTTTAATGAAGACAAATATTTCTACATGTTAATTATGATCCAGATATTTCTGCTATTATCATTGTTTCTCACATTCTTATTATCAAAACTATATTTTCAGGTAATTACTTTTTCCCCTGTGGAGGATTTTAGCTCACCTATTATTTTTTCCCTTTTCCCCAAGTAATTATATGCATGATTTTTTTAAATAAATTATTCAATTGAGATTATTTATGGGAGATGTTGAAGAAATAATATACAATAATATTTTTATGTTTGTAATATCCAAACACACTAAACCTTTTTGTTTTGGGATTGTGAGATAATTTATTAAATAGAATTAATAAAAGTATGTAATATATAATCATTAGTAGCATGGTTAATATCTGATTAAATATATATTCAAGTAATATACCTTTATAGAGAACACCATTAAATCCTATATATATCCCAAAAATCAAAATATAGGTCACCAGTTTGGAAAAAAACCCTAAGGATAATATCATATAATTCATTAAGGAACATTTTATAAAGTGCATGATTAAAATTTTATGTAAAATTACCCAAATATTGAAAATGTGTAATAAATTATAATGCATGTACTTCATATATATATCCAATCAGCATTCAGTATTGTCTCGTATTGTGTGTTTTTTATGCTAATGGACCTTTTTTTAGATCATGAGGATCTCTAAATTCTAGTTTATTATTCAGTATCCCTTGATACATTAAAAATATTTTGATTAATGTATTCAACTTCAAAACCATTGAAATTATCACAAATTGAAAACAACTAACACAAAAATAACATTCAATAATTTTTCTAAAACAATGTTGTGATGAGACACCAACATAGGGAACCCCTACTTGGCCGATAGTGAAGTCGAGAGTTATCCCCAAAGCCCATCTCAAAATTCCCCTAGAGGGTTACTAGTACTAAGGATTTAAAACCCAAAAATTTATGGAATTATACTTAAAAATAAAAAGAACGTATTAAATAATTTACTAATAAAATATATAATATAAAATTAAACTAACATTCAATATTGCCTGAAATTCCATAAAGATAAAAATATCTAAAATAAATAGAAATAAAAAAAGTTTAATGGTAGCAATCTCAATAGAATATCTAGCCTCAAGATACTAATGTATTTATCAATCACCAAGTCCATATTAGAAACATGATAAATATATTTTTCTATATTGGGGTGAGCATACATATATACATACTAGGATCCTCCCCATGGCCTCTTATGTAATCATGGAAGATTCTTACGAATACTTCCATGAACAAATAGCATAATCGACTGACATATACACCCAATAAACTATTCGTTATCTCACTAATTCTCTCTAAACTAAAACTAAATCCAAGTATAACAATACAATAGTTAAAGAATATATAATTAGGGTACTTTGAAACAAGTTCCCCATTGGTTTTTAACCACATTTCACAAAAACACACACTATTATTTTTCACATTCCATTACCAAATATTTATATTCCAACTATAATATATATATATATATATATATATATCATTATACACTAGATTCATGATAGAGGACAATAATACCTTCATAATCCCTACATGATCTATCATTCTAATTAGTAGTTTTCTATAATAAAAAAACAAACATTGTCACTTCAATATATATCTCTATAGTGTATTTTGAAAATAAAGTAAATAAATATCATGCCCTTATCCAACCATGTATGATCCCAACCTTGTAAAATCATGACCACCTCAAAAAATGATATTTGGTTTATCATATGATATAAATTTAATCCATTATATTCCATATTCTTATAATTACATTGAACCATCATAACCCATAAAATATATAAATGGAGAGTAATGAATAAGGAGTATTCAATAATCTATTTCAATACCCACATATATGTTTTTGAAAAATTCCTATAACTCTAAAAAATAGTCTTCAAAATCTCATCTAAAATGGGTGGGGTTCCTATAAAATCAAAACAAAATACATATTATGATACAACTCCACACAATACAAAACCTAACGTATTGTTAAAAAAATATCATTATAAAATCCCATACCCAAAACTACTTCATCACCACCATTAAAAACATCTTCTAAAATTCCAACCACACAAACCAACCCCACATTTCATACAATGTGACTATAAAATGATATACAGTTATCCAATTTTATATATCATTAATATATTTATTGAATTTTCATTTTACTAGACAAATTATATTCATCACACCATTCATTTACAATATTTAATGAAAATTTATTCATAAGACATCAACCATATTATTTTTTCTTTAGATTTATATTTAAGATAAAAATGGTTCATTTAGAGTCACTAATTAGTATATTTCATCTTATATACCATATTTAAAGTAGATGTTCCCCATAATATTTCATACCTCCATCCATCCATAAACATTTCCCTACAATAATCTATCATGCACCAAAACAACATTAATGAAAAATTATTCCGACTCCACCCATATTTTTCACAAAAATCATCACATTCAATATACTAGTTCTAATACTATAACCACGTCAATTATTATCAAAATCTCCCCACAGCAAAAAACAGCATAAAAATTCATTTAAACACACAACAAAAAATTCACAACACATATATAATGAAATAATCATTTATAATTATTTTTATAAATAATATTTATCATTAATATGAACAAAATTTCCATATTACATATTTTCTGAAAAATATATTCATTAAAATATTTTTATAGTATTCCTTTAAAAAGAGGTTATTAATATCATGTTAATCATAGTAACAAGTTCACAATTCAAAATAAAAATGTTACAACTCACATGAATAATGAAAATATTGTGTAATTACTAGTATAATTGATTTTCTAAGAGTTACACTATAATATGTTAAGAACATTTGATTCATTTTTCATTTATTTTAATCTGAAAATATATTTTATTTCTAAAGTATATTATCAATATTTACCCTTTTTTAAATTTTATAATGATAATTACATGCATTAATGAAAATAAATTAGTGAGAATACTTTAATCCCATAACTTGTAAGATTATTTTTTTTATTCACTACATAGGTACAATGATAAAAGATGTTATTTAGATCCCCGTAACATATGAAGGATAAAAACTGGATATAAATGAGTCCATCAGATGTGAAGGGTAAAAATTTATTTTTATAGGTCTAATAAAACCATAATATATAAACATAAAAGTTATTCTAATTTTTTTTTAAAAAATCCCCCTCACATCGTGATATTATTGGTTATTCCTTTATAATGACACAGTTAACTCTATTTTATTCATATTTAATTATGTGTGATGATATCATCCCAACAAAGCACTTAATGTTTCTAATATCTTTTAATAGGTCATAAAATTTGATGGATTTATTTAATTTTAAAGTTATATTAAATGCATTCGTATTAATTAATAATCAAATTAAAATTATAATAAAAAATTAGCACTTCCAAAAAAGTAGAAAATTTCTTAAATGGTGTAATTTTACATTACATGTAATAGTAATTCCAAGCTAATTAGATGAAATTAAACAATGGTAGTATTATCACAGAGGGGTATCTAAGGTATAATTTAATTATAATCATTTGAACAAGGAATTTTGTCAATCTCTCTAAGGATAATTTGTAAGGGTCAATAGGGTCCCTTTTTTAGGATACATTAATGATAAATAAAATTAATAATAAACATTATGATAAATCTACTCACACATTTTTTTAAAGATTATTTCATTAATAAATTTTCAAATAAGAAAAATGTTTGTTTGAAATGTTATTTTAGACATGAAGATTTATTTTTATTTATTTCAGTGTAGACACCCATGTAATAAAATTCCATTAAAATGTAGAGCTCCAATATGATATGTAAAGTTTATTATTTGGAAAGGGGTATATGTAATGGTCAAATTTATGACCAATGTCAATATATAAGGTCACCCCAAAAAATTTAAAAAATTCCTAAAAAACTCAAAATTTTGATTTATCCCCAAAAAGTTATGGAATCATAATTTCTATGTAAAAGTGATGTTAAATTAGACACTATCCATTTTAAATTCTTAAAAATTCTAGGGTACACACTTGGACCCCCAAAATACGTTTGAAATGAAAATATAAGGGTTGAAGTAAATTTAGCCTCATATATGCAGCATCTCTTTTACAAGTAGTGATCCTTAACAAAAACATTGAAATCACATTAGTCTATAGTGATTTCCATGATACAATGAAACATAACTATGAATATAATCAATATATATAGAAACATAGGGTGATCAATGTATAACATTCATGTCATCTGCATTACATTTTCATATATGAATTCCATATAATAGTTATTACTATTTAAATTCTCAAATGGTTATTTACAAAAAAATCATAATATCCATTCATTAAGGATGAATTAAAAACAAAATTCACCCCCATTTTTGGTGTTTTTTTCCTATGGTATTAATAGGTGGTATATGAGATGAAATGTTAAATCATGATGAATCTCTTGAAATTTGATTATTTATTTGGAAATTTTTTTACAACAAATGATGTTCCTCTCTTTATTGGATTCAATTACCATATATTAATGAATAAGAAGATATATAATATATATTTTCTTAGAGTACACATTTTATCTATTCTATAATCGAAATATTGATGTTCTTTTTGGATGTTGATATTGTATGTATTGTTATTGTTATCAATGGAAAATGGAAAATTTTATGAGTATGTTGATGGAATGACTTATGGAGTTTCCATTGGAGAAAACAATAATTATTACATGTAAAAAAATGTAATTTACAAACAAAGAACATAAATGATCCAGACAAGGAATAATGAAAAATTTACCATATAGAGAATGTTAAGAATATTTTTAATTTTTTATAAAAATTAATATAAGAATATTTTTATGTTTATTGGATGATAAAACTTATTAAGAATTTAACATTTACTAGCTTGAGTAATTTAAGAGGATTCATAAGATTAAATTAAATGCAATTTAAGAATATTTGAAAATTTACCAAACTGATAAATTTAAAAATATTAAAAAGTTAACTAGATAGAAAAATATGGGAATTATAGATAGAAAATGTTCACTAGAGAATTAAAGTTTTAACCAAAAAATTTTGAGAAAACTTTTATCAATTATTTAAAAATACACCAGTTGAAAATAAGGAATTTTGTATCAATTATTTTCAAAGACAATTAGATGAAGTCAAGGAATCTTGTATTAATGATTTAAAAATTTCACTAGAAAAATATTACAAATATTGGATCATAGAATTACTAAGTTCACGAAATATATTTTAAAAATATTTAAAAGTTGATAAAATTGTGATAATGCTGGGGTGGGAATTCAATGAATCAAAATTCATTAATAAATAATCACGATTCTATGTGAGATTTCAAGGAGCGTTGAATGATATTGTTAGTAATATTTGAGGTTGATTGAAACCACATGTTAAGAAATAATTAATGAATATTATGGGACCTTGTTTATTTAGATTCTTTAAAGGATGTCAAAAACTTTTTGATTTGAGTTTTAAATTCCAATTTACATCTAACGTTATTCAATATTTATTCAAGGAAGGTCTTCTTATTAAACCCCCAACCCAGTAGCCCAGACTTGATTATTATTTTATTATAATTGAAAGGATACATAGGATCACATCTCAATTGATCGATCATTTTATTATTATTTTATAACTAGATACATACATGGTTTCCTTATTTTATTGGAAATTAATCATATAAAAAACAAAGGAAAATAAACTTCTTTCTTGACACTTATTCAACATTTTCATCTTCATATCCTATGTAATGAAAAAAATAAAAGTATGGGATGAAAATATATGTAAGGGATACATAGAGTGGAAAAATTAATCAATAACATTGCAAGCATAATTAAAAATTCTTAATCAATATGGTAAGGTAAATAACTGAAACACATATTCTATTTTCTTAATATCAATAGAATGTTACACATCCATATGTTTCATCATAGAGAAAATATCCTAGATAAAAATAAATAAATAATGAATGTAAGCAATTAATAATTATTGTATTTTTCACATGAACCAATACCGTCGAGATGTTTTATATAATTGTTTATGTATGTGGGTATAAAACCATCAGATTCTTCTTAGAAGGAAACATGAAGGGTTTTTCACCAACTATTTTTTCCCATGAGACCTTTCGAGTCATTGTGGTACTTGTAACACCCGAGAATTTTATAAGAAATATTTTGTTTTTATTTTATATAAATCATCAAAGGAATCTTTCACTACAGACAACACTACCTTGTATTTCTTTACACGCAATCGCGACCTTCCTTGATAGCTTGCGTCGTACGCAATACCGAGTTTCACTAAACAACGATATGCTATTAAAATATTATTAATACTAGCCATTATGAATAGTAATAACCACTTTTTGAAATTTTTTTAAATTTTATTTTCCAAAATGGACTTCATTTTTGGATTCGGAATATCGAAATTATCTTAGGGTGAAATTTTGGTACTTTTCGGATAACTTTCATATTCTGATGAATTGTGAAAATTTCTAAATTTTAATTAAAAACAACTTTTTTTAATCATAATAATTAATAGTGATGAATTATTAATTTGAGTGGTTTTAAAGTATATTTAGAATATATTTTTACCATTTAATACAATGTTGGTCATTGGATGTAATTTCAAATCTAAACCAAACATAAACAAGTATCAATCTTTTGATAATTATTATCTCTTAAAAACACACTATTTGTTTTGACGACGAGAATTAATTTTTTTAAATTAAATAATGAAAATGATGTGTTTTGAATTTGGTAAAATAGACATCATTTTTTAATTCATAATATCAAATATATCTTAGGCCTAATTTTTTGTATTTTTCTGGAAACATCCATTTTTTGATGAATAGTGAAACCACTAAGTGGTAGTTAAAAAAACTGAATATTTCATAAAACTTAATTTTACCTCTTCTGTGAGTAGAATTTCAAAAATCCGAGAGACACGGTTAATATCAAGGACTAAAATGTGGTTCAATGAGATGAAAATAATTTTTGGTGAATAGTAACTTTTTACTTTTTTTACCACGGTTAAAAGTAAATAGGGTAATTAAGGGTAAAAATGATATTATTATTACCTTAACACATGTCCTAATTCTATTGGATAAGTGTAATTCGACCAAAAACAACCTTAGGAATAAAATATGACATTTAGGCCCACGTGGATTAGATTAGGACATTTATTATTAATTTATTTAAAGAAGGGTTAAATAGTTAAAATCAAAGTTTAATAACTAAAGAATTTTTAATATAGGGTTATACATAAGATAAATTAGACTATAAATATTCATTAGAAAGATAAAAATATTTCCTACATAATGGTATTTTATTTATAATTGTTAGAAATTAAATAATTTAATTTATTTATGACACAATGATGATGCAGTAATTATCTTATTAATGAAATATTAACATAATTGATGTTATAAATACCCAAATAAATTGAGACTTTTTATGAATTACACTAATTTTATATGTTAATATGACATGTTATTATATATTTAATTAAATTTGTTCGAATTAATCTTTCTGTTATGATTTTCACAAAAATCAATTACCAAATAGTGTCAAAATTGACATAAAATTGTTTTTAAAACAAATATTATATTATTAATTGTAATTTTATTTCTAAAAATCTAAGGTTAGGCCAAATGACTCATATAAGGTTATATATATTAATAATTAACAACTTGGGGTTTTTTGGCTTGTTATAGGAAGTTTATTAACCTTATAGTGTAAGAAAACAAAAAAACGCGGTAAAAGTAAAATTATTTAACTTAAAGTTAAATCTAAATGATAAAGTTAAAATATATACCTAAACTTGTCTAAATTCTATTTTATGAGATGATTGTGACCCATACCCACCTTAGCTTCGAAATAAATCAATTTGGAGCTATTAAAAACCGAATAGGACTTTATAATAAAATATTATTTTTAGTTTTTCCAAAGGTGCCCCTCTCCTCCCTTATAAAAGGGCACATCCTCCCTCTCTTCCTCACACAACTTTAAGCCTTCAACCTCGGCCAACCCCTGCCAATTTCTCCTCTCCACTTCCCTAGAAACATCCTATAGGTCTTGGTCTTCTTCAAATACCAATTTTAGTGCCCTAAAAGGAGGTCTCAAAGAAGAGCTTCAAGGAAGAGGTAATTTCCATTACCGATTCTTTCAACTTTATTTATTCTTCCACTTATTCTTATTTAGTTGTTTCATTATGAATTAATAACATTATTATCACTCATATACGGATATGTTATTATAAGTATGAAACAACCATATGTCACCATCTATCCATCCTACGAAAAATGAAATCACCGCGCGTGTGTACGTACGGAATACCGTCTCCACGTCGTGGTGTAATCTATTTTCCACCACCACTTTACTTGGATGGGTATAATGGTGTAAAGAATGAATATATATGATTATTGTAAAGTGATATTGATTCTGAAATAGTATACATACTGTAGGATCGAAATAATGATGTAGATGCTCAATATACAAGAGGGGGTGAATTGTACACTTTAAAAATTCCTTTGGAACCTTTAAAGTTAGTTACGAATAACTATGTTTTCTTTAAGAAAAGGAAAGGGCTAAGTTTAACAAAGTTAAAATAAGTAAATTTACAACACCTCTAACACCAAATGAAAAATTTGAAAGAGATTCCAAAAGTAGGTTCCAGAAATATGGTTCCAGAAATTGAAACTTAACATAAGATTACAATATGAGATTCTACCTTAAAGCGTATAGAATCTAAATGAAACAGAGTACAAGTAAGGAAGTATAAGAAAGTTATACTTTCCTTATAATACAAAATGCAGCGGAAATAAACAAGTAGTAAAACTACAAGTAACAATATATAAGTCTTTTAACCCAAAGAGAAGGGTATGCAACAACCTTGGATAAAGGTCCCTTGATTTATACTTTCAAGAAAATCTGTCTTACCCACACCAGGGTAAGCCCTCGATACGAGGATCAGAGTCTCTGTCTTTCTATCCCCGCAAGCCATAAACTTCAAGGTAGTTGGCAACCTCTGTCTTCCTCAGCAAGGAATCCCTCGAACTTCAAGGTAGTCAGAACCTCTATCTTCCTATCCCCGGAAGTCCTCGAATGTAATCACCAACATTCAGAGTCGCACGAAGCTTCGAGAGTTAATAAGAGCCTCTCTCTCTATAAATCACTTCAAGCATGTAATCACATGAGTCGAAGATCAGTCAGCATTTCAGCACTGAGCTCTTTCAAATGAGCTCCTAATTATAGGTAAGGTCGGCCTCCTTTCCAATGGTCAGATTTTCCTTAAAAATCGGAGGGACCTGTACACGTGTAACTTAACCAACGGTTAGTTTATAACAGAATAGAAAAAATCGTTTTATAACAAAACAAGTGTAACAGAATGTACGACATCATTTTAAGTCTAAACTAAAAAGTTTGGAGTGAAGATTCGGAGTGAAAGTTCGGAGTGTAAAAATATATTAAAGAGTAGAAAAATTATAAAAGTGTAAGAAAAATGAAAGTTTGGAGTCTGACCAAAAATAATTTTTGGAGTCTAAATAAATTCAGAGTGTATAAAACAAAGATTATCAGATTCTGTTTAATAGGTGAATTCGGAATGAGAATTCGGAATGAGAATTCATCATCAAAATTCATAGTGAGAATTCCTCATCAGAATTCGCAGTGAAAATTCCTCATCAGAATTCGTAGTGAGAATTCCTCATCAGAATTTGTAATGAGAATTCGTCATCAGAATTCGTAATGAGAATTCACCATCAGAATTCGTAGTGAGAATTCCTCATCAGAATTCATAATGAGAATTCGTCATCAGAATTCGTAATGAGAATTCATCCTCAAAATTCGTAATGAGAATTATTTATCGAACTTCATAAGGATTCGTATCCTGAATCTGGAGTAGAACTTAATCAGAGTTCGTATCCGGAATTCGGAATGAAACTTTATCACAGTTCTCATTCTGGATTTCGGACTGAAACTTTATCACAGTTTTTATCCAGAATTCAGATCCTAAAATAGAATACTTCATTTTATAGTTTCAAACAATTCCAAGAAAATAGAAATGAATCCGAATCTTATACTTAAGAAAAATATTGATGAAAATATTATAAGGATAATTTTTCTTACAAAAGTGATTTTCCTTATAAAAGCAATTTTCCTTATAAAAGCAATTTTATTAAAGATAAGGTGTTTCTGATTTTCAAAACAAGAAGGAATGGAAAAGTCATAATGAAAACCTTATTGACTCAACACATACACTCCAATACAATTCCACGATCATGGGAACGATATCATCGCTCGTGCGTACGTACGGAATACCGTCTCCATGATGTGATGCGACTCGTTCTACATGATTTTCATTTCATAATGATTACATAAATGAATTGAGTGAATAAATATGATATATATTACACTAATACCATTCTGGAAATGAGGTATATATAACCTAAAAAAAAGAATAATAATTTATTTAACCAAACACGCATAAGAACAAAAAGTAATAAACACCCGAATAACAAGTAGTGATGAAATATTACTAATAATAAGCTAATAATATGACCATATATGATATAATAAAAATGAGTATGATTCTGGAATAAGTCAATGACATTATTTAAATCATTATACAGGAGGTTTGTACACTTACGAAGCAAATCGGACCTAAGGTAAGCTAAATATCACAATCTCATTTTTATCCGAGATTGTTTATACTCTGATATTTAATGGGGTGTATTTTATCATCCACATCCATGTTTCCTCAATATGTAATATTATTTTCATCCACCTAAAATTTTTTAAATCCAATTTTACCCTTCAGTGAGTTTTTAGTAAAAGATATGAAAGGAATCTTTTGTCATTTTTCGTACAATGTACTTTTGGACTTTTCTGACAAAAGTACGAGAAGAATGTTTTTTTATATTATACGACATGAATGGATTTTTAAAACATTATTTCCAAGAAGCTTCCTTTACAATTTTTCAAGTTTATTTTTAATCAAATTCTTTTAGTTTAAAATTGTATGACATGTTAAGAAAGGAAAATGTTTTTGAAGTAGAAAGGATATTTTCCTCAAGAATGGAGTTCAAGTGTTTTATAAAATTATTTTACATCTAAGATAATATAGGGTTCTGTTTATATCCCTATTATTACATTGATTTGATTATGTTGTGATGGAATTATTTTTATTAATTCTTTTATCTTATATTAATTGTTTTATGATGTCGCGATGTTTACGAATCCCATTTTTATTACATGGGTTATGCTATGATGTATGTTTTATGATTTTTTGGCACACATAAGAATGGTATCATTATGAGATGGGTGGGACCTATATCTCCCTCCAATGAATTGGGTAAAGATTTTATATCTCATGAGATAGACATGGTTGGAATGGCAGGTTAAACCGGTTCAGTGAAACAGGACTGAAACAATGAATGAACTCGGTTCAGAAATGGACTTTGTCCACTAAGATAGTCTTGGCAATGAGTCTTGACTAATAAGAAATGATTCTCTATGATTATGTTCGTATGCCACAAAGCTTCATGTTTTAAGTTAGGATTATTGTGATTACATTTCACTACCATGAATTATCCCATGTTATGAAATTTTGATCTCTTTTGCAGGGTAAGATTTCCAAAATGTTATGTTCTTATGAATATGATGTGATTGATATTTCTTTTGTTTAACCTTACTGATCATTTGAGCTCACCCATTTGTATGTTTTCTTTCCCCAGGTCATGAAGAAGGTTATTAAGTAGGATATGCCAAAAGGGACTCTAGATATGATGAAATAAATGGGAGACAGTGTAGATTCTTTATGAACCAGTTGTTTATGTTTCCCAGTTTCTAAAGACTCTATACCTATACGGTCCTTTCATGGTTTTTTTATATGTTGTAATAAGTGTACTTCAATTTTGAAGTATTAACAACGTATGAAAAGTATGGGTAATTATAGTACTTTATAATATCATGTCCCACAAACCAAATTAATTAAAAATCATTCTCAATACATATATTTAATTTATGAGAAATATGATTTATCAAAATATATTTATTTATAAGAGCATACAGATTTATCAATATTTACCTAGTTAAAATAACATTCAGAGTATACACCGAATCAAAAAATTGTATATGTCTTAGACAACAATCATATCCATGATACATGAAATATTTATTTTTAATGTAATTTTAAAGGATTAAATATTCAAGATAAAAGGTTCATTATATACACTGTGGATGATAAAATAGGCGTATAACATAAAAATATTCCTCAATGAAAGAAAATTCAAACGAAATCCCATAGAAGGATCATATCATTAATCTAATCAATGGATTATGTGTATTAATTTTAAATCATTATAAAAAAGGTTTATATACTATATAATATAATCAAAATTCATTTTAAAAATAACCTTATCATGAAATAAAAAATTAAATATATGTTTTACCCAATGAATTAAAATTGAATTATGAAGTCTCTTACCGCATAATAATCAATTAAATCATATACCCCACAAAATTAATGTCCATAAAATTTAATATTTATTAATATAATGAAAATTAGATTAAATATATGATATATTAAAGGAAGGTATGTTCACTAAAAACAAAAAATAATGTTTGAATAAGGAATATATCTCACAAAAGTAAAAGTGAGATGAGAAAACCCATACCATATATTAAAAAGTGTTCTTCACATGTACATAATGTACAATGTAATTAAATTATATTCATTAAATAATCAATTCATAACATATTAATCATATATTTTATTAATTATAAATTTTTTATGTTCACTTATAGCCACTCTGACGAGTTATAATGCTTAATTTTTCTATTTCAGGTGCAACGACTTCATTATTTTGTGGTCGATTCGCTTATTTATAGTCATGGAAGGTATTTTAAAATAGAAGGAAACCTCCAGAAGTGAAATTATTTAGTATTAATGAAATTAAATATGTTTAAATGATCTCATATATCATTTTTTTCATTTGGTATTTTTATTATTCATTAGATAAAAAATTGATGAAAATGTTTTAATTTATTTTCATTGTTTTTTCAACCATTTAGAACTTGTATCATTTTATTTTATATAATGATTATATTTTTGTTCTAAAACATGATATAACATTTAATATATATATATATATATATATATATATTAAAAACTTATTCGATTAAGACAATGGTTTTACAACCATTCTTAAAGGCGGTAACAGAAAATGAAAACATGTCATCCATAAATATAGTGAATCAACACATCAGGGATGAGGATTTCATTTTTAGAATAAAAGGGGTATAGAAAGATTTGATGATCGATATTCCCTTTAAAAAATAAAATTCTTGAATATATATATGATATTAGAGTTAAATTTTCACTTTTTAAAATTGTACGTGAAGGAAGAATAAGGGAAAAAATAAAATATAATATAAACAATGAGGATTTTACCGATTGAATTTCGTTTCCTTGAGAACCTCTTCAAGACACATGGATTGCATTGTTAAGTAATACCAGAATGTAGTGGAAGTGGGGAAAAGGCTTGGTAAGGTAATTGGGAAAATTTTATATAATATTCATAGCTTATAAGGTGTAATTTGAAGAGTTTGTGAGGGTGGTATTTAAAGGGGAAGAGAGGGGAGTTTTTTCATTATATTTTTTGTTAGTTTATTATTTTTCCTCGAAACTATAAATAGTGGTTATTCCCATTAATAAATATATAAAATGGATTACATGACTTCAAACTAATATGTTTTTACCTCAAACAAACATCATACATGACTAAATAATTCATTTATTTACTTATAAGGTTTAATATCATATATTATTGTATTTTGCTATTCACAGAAAATTCAACTATTTTAGAATAATCCAAAAAAATCATCATATATTTTTTCAAATGTGTATATTTTTAAAAAGGACAACATTTTTTGGAAATAATTTTTTAAATATGTGAAATTTAATTTTTATTAAAATTATTATTTATTCAAAAAAATATTGATTTTAATATTATAACTGATTCTATGATAAATTAAGAATAAAATCACGGTCCCATAAAATTATCATATAATTATAATAAAAAATTATTTTATTAAAATATTTTATGAAAATAAATTTGTATATATATCATTAAATTAATTAAAATATTATAAATAAACATTTACATTTCAGAAAAATACCATATCTTATTTCAGCATTTTGATTTTGTTTTTTACTTTTTCCACGTTATATTTACATCATATTTTAATTTATGAAATTCCTAAATATTATTTATACTCTTATCGGTGAGGTTATTATTCTAATAGAAACATTAATATTCATAACAGTCACATTAATACTCCAATGGAAAAGTTAATATTTAATAGTATATCATGGTTTGTTTAAGATCAATCTTTCATGAAATATAAGTTATTGAATAAAATTAAATTATTTAAGAAGAAACATACCATAAAATATTAGGTTTTTATATTCTTCCCACCTTGAAAATTTTATTCCATAAATGTTTTCATGAATAATTCCATCCAAATAGATGGGGGTGGTTTTTCTTCATAACATCCTCAGGTTCCTGCATTGCTTCTTCCATTTTATGGTTTCTTAAAAAAACATTTACCAATTGAGTCATCCTATTTATAAATACACTTTTCTAATTGTCAATAATATTTTTAGGCACTTAACAATAAGAAAATTGAGTTGTAGTTCTCTTTATTCAATAGTTAGTACATGTTTTGGGTATGGAATGTGCTTCTTTAATATTGATATAAGGAACACATCATAAATATTCGGTGGAATTGCTAATTGGTAAGGTACAATTATAACTTTTTATAGAATTTAGAAGGAATGTATCTAGGGATTAGTTTTCCTTTTTAACCAAACCATATGATCCCATTCCACATAGATACTTATTGAAAGACATGATATTCCAAATGAAATTCTAAACCCATTATTTGGTTATCACCATAAGTTTTTTTCTAGTTTGATCTAATAACACATGGACCAGAATATTCTCTACCTTTTTCATTTCCTCTTTAATAAGTTTTGGACCTATACATTTCAACTCACTAACTTCATCCCATCATGTTATAGTAAAACATACCTTTCCATTTAATACATTATATAGAGAAATTTTAATACTACAATAGAAACTAATATTGAAGGAAAACTATAAAAAAAGTTAAATAATTATCCCACATACAATAAAATTAAAGTGAGCATGATATTAATATATATTATATTTTTTGAGTAGTCCTCTCATATTGTCCATCAATTTTATAGTGGTAAGCCATACTGAAATGAATTTCATTATAAACATCCTTATGATGACACCACCAAATTATTAATGTAAAATCAAGATATCGATCATATATGATCAATATAGGTGCACCATGAAGTATTATAACTTCATTAATATAGATTCTTTCTAGGTGATCAATAGGTAAATCATCTCTTATAGAAAGGAAATGTTCTGATTTTGTATGATGATCAATAATATCCAAAATCATATAATTATTTTGGGGGGTCTTTTTGTTAACCCAGTTACGAAGCCCATAATAATGTCATCCCAATTCAAAACAATAATATATAGGGGTTTCATGACTTCTCTAGGTGGTTGTCACTCATCCTTTATATAAGTACCTGACCTTGAACATTACATAATCTATCTATTTTAACTAGATTTCACTTCCTTACATTTCCAAATATCATTTTGGTATAGTGTTTTAGAATTTTAGGACATAACTCATACATATAAACCCACAATCATACATATTGGGTACCATTAAAATATTACCTAAAACATATAATTTTTAACACAAAAAAACAACATGATTTCTTTGAGAAATATTCATAACATTTAACATGATTTACTTATTTCTCTTACACATCCGTATAACTTGTAAAAACCGTTAAAAACATGTGATAAGAATAAAAAGCTCAGTAAGTGATATAAAAGTAATTAAATGATCAATTAGTTCATGAATACTTATAGACAAATGAGATAAATTTCACAAAGAAATACTTCTCTCCCATATATACTTACTTTTTGAAACATGATATTTCCATAAAACATTAGAGAATATATATAAAACAATAATGGTATATTGGTTCATTACTCACTTATATGGTAACCCTTGAGGGTACCTTTTGTTTTTTATCCCATACGAGTACCTTATAATGTGACCCTCACAGCTGCCTTATAATGTAACCATTGTAGTTACACATTGAGTAACCATACATCTGACCTATAATTAACACACACCCAATACATTTTAGAGAGATGTACATCACAATTATCAATATAAAAAATTACCATGAACTATAACATAATCATAAAACATGGAAAATTTCATAAAAAAAATTATTTTGAAATTTGAAAAATAGATTTTTTAAATGGGGATTTTTAATGAAAAGTCCCTTAAAAATATCATATAATTGATGTGAGAATTAATAAAATAAAATTAATATGTGTATAAACTATAAAATCTCATAATAAAATATAATTTAAAAAAATCATTACAGAATCATTCTTAGGAACACATAATAAATGAAATAGAAAGTTAACCCAAAAAATAGAAATTGGGATAAGAATTCCCTTATATTAGGTTCGTCTTACTTAAAACTTGTTTAAAACTCTTATAAAAAAGTTAAAATGGTGTTATTAATATTTTATAAAAGTTTATATTTGTTTATAAAACCTTATATTGTCATTTTATTACATCATTTGACCCATTTATTAATAATATTTTGTTATTTCCATTGTTTCAGGTGCGTGCTTTACATGATTTCCATGGTTGTTTCGTAAAGGTTTTTCATGTCGTATGGAAGAAAAATTCCTTAAGTGGAATGAAATATGGTAAATATATTTCTATAATTTTAAATAATTCCTTCAATAATTTTGGTTATATTTTATAAGGATAAATCACTAGATAAATCATTAGTGATAATTTTTAGATCATTTTGGCAGTTCTTCAATAATCATGGAGGTGTTTCATCATATACCATTAATATTATGCTTATAAGTTAATTCCATAACATAATAGAGGTCATATAATACACATTAAAATTTGTTTCAACCATTAAAATTGTTTTAAAACCACCATTTAAGTAAGTAATGTAAATTGAAGACACATCGTCCATGATGTCGGTAAATTGACACATCACAGATGATGTTTGTTTTAAATAAAGGTAATAGGAGAGAAAGAATGATGATGAATTCTTGTTAAACATGATAAAAATACCGAATATATATAATAAAATATATTTCAGGCCTCTTGGATAGGGAGAGGTAATGAGAGTACAAGAAAAAAATTAAATGAAAATAAAACACAAGAAAATGAAAGAGGATGTTTACCACTTGATCTCTTCTCCTTGAGATCCTCTTTATTAACTTTGGTTTTGTCCTTTTGGTGAGACCAGTAAGACTTAGAAGTGGGTAAGAGACTTGGTAAATGGATTTACCATAATTTATACAATGATCATGTCCGGATAGGTATGAGAGGAAGAGGTTGTGACGGTGGTATTTATAGTGGAGGAGAGGGGGGGTTTCCATTATTTTAATCAATATTTTAATATTTTTGCTCAAGAACATTAATATTATTGATTCATGTGACCCAAAAATTGTAAATAAAGTATATGAGTTCAATCCAAGGGTGATTACATCATCCATGATGCTAGGAATAGTGTATTTAACATATAATGTATATATATGGTAAATCATCATATTTCATTATTCATTAAACACTCAAGTATTTCCAAAAAATCCCAAAAAAACACTGTGACTATTTTTCAATGATTATAATTCAAAAACTAACTCCATATTATCAAAATAATTTTCCAAAAAAAATTAATTTATTTTTAAAATAAAATTATAATTTTTTTCAAAAATAATAATTTTAAAACTATAACTCATTTTATATCACCTTGAAAAAGTAATCAATATCTCATTATCTTATAACCTTATAAAAAATAAAATAATAATAAAATTTTCTATTAATAACATTCATATTAATAATCATATTACTATTCATATGGGTATGTTTCTAATCACCAAAAATCAAGTTGGTTCAATCAGACTCAAAATAACGTAGTGATTGTAACTGTAGATATCTGTTTTTAGAATTTCAAATCATAGAAGCAGAAAAATTATATTTGACGACTAGTTTACAACTATCTCCTTAAAAAAGTTTCATTTTGTAGATACTATGTGTTTCATGAATTTCAATTTATTTTTAAAACCATAGGGTGTTACATTCACCCCACCATCTGGAAATTGTATCCTCACAATTTTATTTACTTATTAAACAACTGAGGGTACCTTTTCCCCCTAGCATTTTAAGATTCACATTTTGCCTCTTAAACCATGTGGTTTATCCACAAAACCATCAACTGGTGGATTACCTTATTCTATATTAATTTTTCTCCTCGATCGTGAATCGGAATAGTTGTCTCTTAATACGGAAGGCTCTCTTCCAAATAAAATGCTTCTGGGATCAATATGTGAGAAGAATCTTTCGCATACATTGTCAAAATTAAAACATGAATATCATTATGTACCTGAGATAAAATTTTAGGAAATTCTACTCAGTAGGAAATTAGTCCAAATTTCTCCATGATTTAATAATGTCTAATAAACTATGGAACTAGATTTCCTTTATTTTCAAAACAAATAACACATTTCTATGATGAGATTCTAAGAAAAACCTGATCACCTACCTCAAAAGAGAAGTCTTTCCTCCTATTTTCTATATGAATTTTCTTTCTGCTCTTAGGTTGCCTCAAGTGTTGTTTGATCATCATAACATTCTTAGCCACTTCCACGACTAATTTTGGTCCCATCAACTTCTTTTCCCCGACTTCATCCCAAAAAGCTAGAGTTTGACACCTCTTCCCATATAATGCCTCAAAAGGTCCCATTATATACTAAAATGAAGACTGGTATTATAAAAAAATTCAACTAAAGAGATATGATAATCCCTACTTCCCTGTAAATCCATTGAACAAGCTTGAAACATATCCTCCAAATTCTTAATATTTTATTCTAACAGCCCATATGATTAAGTTGAAAAGATGTACTAAAATTTAACTCAATTCCCAACGAATTTTGAAGGCCTTTAAAAATGTTATAAGTGAACCTAGGATCATGGTCTAATACAATTGAAATAGGAACACCATGTAACCTAAAAATAACTTCATGGTAAAGTCAAGAAAGGTGATCCAAAGACATAGTATCTAGAAGAGGAAGGAAATGTGAATATTTAGTTAGAAGATCAAAAATAATCCAGATTGCATTATTATCTAAAGAATTATATGGTAGTCCCATAATGAAGTTGAATGATATATTTTCTCATTTTTACTCTGGAATTGGTATATGCCGAAGCATCCTCTTCAGTAACTATCACTCTGCTTTAATCTTTTGACAAGTCAAAAATTTCATGATAAAATATGAAAAATCACTTTTCATTACATCCAACCTGTAATACTCTAGAAATTCTATATATATCTTTATACTTCCTGGATGAACTGAAAAAAAGAGAGCTATGATCTTTAAATAACAACTCTTTCTTTACCGATTAATCCCACGACACACATAATATATTTCCAAATCATAGAACACAATAGTTATCAATATACAATTTAAGAAATATACTCATACTAACCAATTCATCCTTTTTATATGACAACCCATTTTCCATCTATGATTTCTTATTTTTTTATAACAAATATGGCTGAACAAAAACCTAAAACAAAATTTAGTAATTTCATGCACCAATAAATTCCAAGATAAAATTTATTAAAACAATAATCAAAGGGTCTTGTTCAAGCCATATCACAGTTAATGATGCTATATGTTTTCAACTCAAACAATCTTCCTCTTTTTTTCTTTTCAAGGATCTTAATTGATCATTGAATCATAATCATTAATCAATTCAATCAATCTTTTCTACCTCATGTTTAATTACATTTAAGTGAATATATACTTCATACTTTTTTTGTAAGTATACATTTCACATTTTTCTCAATATAAATGATGATTTAAAATTTTTAAAGTGAAAACCAATGATTCTAATTCCAAAATAATTTGTGAGATAATTTACCTTAGGAGTTTTTAATTGTCTTGAAGAATACAAAATTATCTAATCATTATACATTAGAAAAAACCAGGTGCCTTTAATAATTCTTCATTGTAGATAAAAAAACTCACCATTTCTAGATGGTAGGGTCAGAACTAGATCCTTCAACAATTTTCTATTCAATTCATAAAAACAATCATCACATTTTATTGTGCATACAAATTTAACCCCTTTCATGTTAATTTAGTCAGTGCACTAGATAATCATGAATTTTTTTCAAAAACCCTCCTGTAATATCCATCCAAACCAAAAAAACTATGAATCATAATTATATTTGTGGGTATTTTAATTTATTCAACAAATTTCATTTTAGAAGGATAAATTGTTATACTATATTTATAAACAATATTACAAATGAAATAAATTTGTTACAACCAAAATTTAGACATTTTGAATATTCCGTAGAGATTATTTTCTTTTAAGGTCTTCAAAACAACCATTATAAGTTTTTCATGATATTATTTACTTCTAGAATATACCAAAATGTCATTAATAAACACATCCAAGAACATATCCAAAAACTCATAAAATAGAATATTTAAAATATCCATGAATAAATCAGGAACATAAGTTAACCCAAACAGCATAACAAAAAATTCATATTGACCATATCATTTTTAAAAAGCTATTTTTTGAATTTCATCCTCTATCAACTTCAGCTGATGGAACCTGAATCTCATGTAAATCTAATGAAAATATTTATCTCCCTGGATCTGATCAAACAAGTCATATATGTGAGGAAAAGGATACTTATTCTTAATTGTAATTTTATTCAAATATCTATAATCAATGAAAACTCTAATGGATCGTATTTCTTTTTAATGAACAAAATAGGATCTCCTAATGGTGAAGTGCGAGGACGAATGAATCATTAATCAAGAAACTCCTACATCTGATTTTTCAATACAAGAAGTTCTATTTGAGCCATTTGATATGTGGGATATGAAATTGTCTTAGACTCATAAAATAATTAAGTTGTGAATTCATCTTCCCGATCAAGTATAACACTGGGTATCTCATCAGCAAAAACATCTAGTTATTCATTTACACCTAGAACATCATTAATCTAAATAGTTCCATTATTTTCAACAATATGATAAATCTAACTTTCATTTCCATATTTTAAATTTTTTTAATATTCATGAAATGTTATAAATTCTATGGGTAGTTTATTGTATATAAACTGAAAATCTTTCTGAAAAAACAACTTCTTTATCTCTATAATCAACCTTCTCATGATGATTAGAAAGATAATCCATTCCCATAATGACATCAAACTCTTCTAAGGGAAAAAAACTAGGATTGTAGGTAATGTATTTCCACAGATAATAATAAGAAGATTCTTGAAGTTCCTTTTTAATGTATCATTTTCCCCTAGGGTATTAAATATAACTTCTAGTCTCATTTGTTGATATGATATTTATAATTTACCCAAATTTTCTCATATATAAAATAATGTATAGACTCTGTATCAAACAAGGATTTAGAAAATTCTGAGTAAGTAAAAAAATACCAGATACAACTTAATCGGATAGTCTGACATCTTCTCACATAGTCACAAAGGATCTCACTACACTTTCTTCTTATAGTCAACCAACTTTCCACCACTCAGATCATTCTTTGGGAAGGAATTTGTATAATGAACCATATCACCAAATTTGAACAACTTTATAGTTATCTTATCATATGTGATCTTAATATAATTTTAATTACAATATCGAGACATATTTCTACACTTACTATATCAAAAACACTTCTTGGTTTTGGTAGGACATTCCCTAGGGTGATTTTGGACACATTTTCAAAAACTAGAATCTGTACATTCTTACCATTTTTTTTATATGTTTGATTATTACCCATCGCTTTCCATCTTTACATGTTCTTATGTTTGATTCCAAAGTACAAGTGATCTTCAAAAAACTCCATTTATACCCTCTCTACACATTGGTCAAGATTATCATAACTTTTTATTTCTTAGGTGGCTAATTCCCTTTGGTATCGTGGCTTCAATCCTGAGTAAAAGATATTGATTTTGGTACAAAGATCCCAAATAATATTTGGAGAGTACCTTACCATTAGGGTGATGTTTTCTTCATACAAAGACATTGAATCATCCTCACTTTTCTCCAATTAGATTAATTTCTTCCCCATCCTATGTTAAACCACCTTTGGAAAATATTTTACAAGGACCATACTTTTAAATTCATCCC
Source organism: Viscum album (assembly GCA_963277665.1). Lineage (NCBI taxonomy): Eukaryota > Viridiplantae > Streptophyta > Magnoliopsida > Santalales > Viscaceae > Viscum > Viscum album. The sequence goes on along the minus strand of OY728148.1, from coordinate 1,342,182,070 downwards.
AATCTAAGTCTTATATCTCCTCTCTATGTTAGATATTATTTTCGTTGACCAAAACTGATCAGCATCACCTCAAAAATGATAAATGGAAATACTAACCTTTTATTTATAAAAATACCATAACATTTAATAACTTTTCATGGGATTTACTCCATCCTTTAGCTAATACTAGGTAATAAGATCCACTGAAAGTTGGATGGTGATGCCTCATAAAATGTTCAACTATCATCATGTTCCTTTGGGGTATCTCTGTTGATCTCTTGCATGGATTCCGCCACCATTTATTTCCTACATCAGTAGGTACATTACTTTCACAAACTGATTAGTTCTAATTCACAGCATTCCTTGTTGTGGATTGATAATGATATCAGACTCTCGGTTCCTTCCAACTTCGGCTTCCTTATTTATTTTTTAAAAAACCATTACAAACATGAAATCTTAGTTGAATAAACATTGTAATCTTTAAATTCTATAACATTTCAACATGATCATAAGGTAAACTCATTTATGGTATTTTTTTACAACATACTAACTCCAAATATTATCTAAATAGTGCTCTGATACAAACTATAAGGAACCAACCATAAACATTAAATAATCTACATATTTTAACTAGATTTCACTTCCTTCAATTCCTAAATATTTTTTTTGGTTTGAGTTTTTAAAATTTAATAAAAAACTCATACATATCAAACCAAAATCATACAATATGGGTACCATTAAATAGTATCCAAAACATAAAAAATTTAACAGAAAACAACAACTTGATTTCTTTAAAAAAATATTCATAACATTTAACTTGACTTCTTTATTTCCTTTAAACATAATTATAAAATATAAAAAAAATAAAAAATATGGGATGAGCATTAAAATATCAGTAATGGATATAAAAAGTAGGAAAGAAACCCTTAGTCCATGCAAACTTATAAACATAAAAAATCATTTCACAAAGCCATACTTCTGACCCATATATACATACTTTGTAAAACATGAGATTTACATAAATCATTAGAGAATGGTTATAAACCCATAAGGGTATCTTAGGGAATTAAATACTTATATTCTAACCCTCTTGGATACCTTATGATTTGTAACCCTCATGTCTACCTTACAATGTAACCCTCAAAACTAACTTATGGTGTAACCATCGCAGTTACACTTCGAGTTACCATATGACCAACCCCCAACATACACATACCAAATGGTTTAGAGGGAGATATAGGTCCCACTATTCCTCAAAAAAATTCCCATGAACTAAAACATAATCATAAAACATGGAAACATTTTATAAAAACAGTGCATTCGAATTTTGTAAAATAGAATTTTTAAAACAAGATTTTTAATGAAAATTCACTTGAGAATATCATATAATTGATGTGAAATTAATAGAACAAAAGTAATATGTGTATAAAGTATAAATAAGCATAATAAAACCTAGTTAAGGAAAAATTAATTACACAAATAATCTTAGTACCACATAATCAATGAAATAGAAGGTTAACACAATGAACAGAAATTGTGTTAATAATTCCCTTACATCAGGTTCTTCTTATATCAAACTTGTTTAAACCTCACTTATAATAGATAAAATGGTGATATTAATATTTTAATGAAGAATAATCATGTTTATAACACCTTAAATGATCATTTTATAACATTATTAAACCTATTTATTGATAAATTTTTTTATTTCTATTGTTTCATGTGTGTGCTTTATATGATTTCATTGGTCGGTTCATAAAGAATTTTCTAGTTGTATGAAAGTGAAACTCTAGAAGTTGAATGAAATGTTTTTTATATATTTATTTAATATAAACTGATTCCTCAATTAGTTTTGGTTATATGGTATGAGGATGAATCATTAGATAAATCATTAGTGATATTTATTTTGATCGTTTTGGAAGTTCTTCCATAATCTGAAACTTATTTTCTCATATACCATTAATATTAAGAATATAAGTTAATACTAAAACAAAATAGAGGTAATATAATACATATTAAAATATTTTACAACAATTAAAATAGTTTTACATCCATATTTGATGTATTTAAAGGAAATTAAAGACACATCAACCATGATGTTAGTAAATCAACACATCACATACGATGTTTTTATTTTTAGAATAAGATGAGGAGGAGAGGAATAATGATGGTGAATTTTTCCATAAACATGATAAAAATTAAGAATATATAGAATAATTTTGATCTAAATCTTCTTGTATAATGGTAGGGGAATATAATATAAGAAAATAAAATAATTGAAAAAAAACACAAGAAAATGAAAGAGTATTTTTACCCCTTGATCTCTTCTACTTGATATCCTCTTTAAGGCCTTTGGTTTTGGAATTTTGGTGCGAAATGAAGCTATTGGATGTGGAGAAGAGCCTTTGGAATGGGATTGGGTTTATTTTAGTCAATTCCTAGTGCTTGATAGGTGTGATAGGAAGAAGGGGGTGAGGGTGGTATTTATAGTAGAGGAGAGGATGGGTTTTCAATTATTTTAATCATTAGTTTAATATTTTTTTCTCATTACTATGAATAGTCTTGATTCATATGATGAAAAATATTAAATAGAGAATTTCACTTTGAACCAAGGGTTCTTACATTATCCTTGATTCTATAAATGTTGTTTTTAACATATAATGTATATATATGATAAATTACAGAATTTCATTATTCATCAAAAAAACTGAGTATTTTAGAAAAGACCAAGAAATTCACCCTGACCATTTTTCAATGTATATAATTCAAAAAATAACTCCATTTTTTAAAAATAATTTTCTAAATATAATTATTTTTTTTTTAAATCACAATTTATTAGAAAAATAACAATTTTAAAATTATAACTCATTTTATATCACCTTGAAAAATTAATCAAATCTCATTATCTTATAAAATTAAGATAATAAAATAATATTATTATGTACTATTGATAAGGTTCATATTACTATTCATAAGGGTATTTTACTATTCCCCAAAAATCATGTTGGTTTTATCATACTCTGAATAACTTACTAATTGTAATTGTAGATGTCTTTTTTTTAATTCAAACCAAAGAATCAGAAAAAATTTATTTAACGACTATTTTAAAACTATATACTTAAAAAAGTTTCATTATGGAGAGAGTTAGTGTTTTTTGAATTTTAATTTATTTTAAAATCCATAGAGTGTGACACTTCACCTGTTAAAAAACTAGACATCTGGACACATTGTCAAAAATTGCCCACTTCATATGATCCCACAAAAAATGATCCTTAGTATCTCCTTACATCTTGGTACTAAAAGGGTGTATTGGGAAATTTTAGAAATGAAAATCATAAAATTGTTCCCTTTTTAGATCAGGTTTTCATGGAAAACATTACCACTTCCAAAATTTCATAATTCCATCTTCATTTTTTTAGTTTTCTAATCTTCAATTCTTATAGGATTTAATTTTATTTGAAATTTGTCCTAATATTATTCAATGATTTTAATTTTTTCAAAATAAATAATGTTTCTAAATCATATAAAAAAGGGGTGTTGTTTCCCCTTCCTTAACAAAACTTATATCCATATTTACTATTTCAATGAAAATAAGTTCTTTCTCAATCCTCAGTTGGGTTAGTATTACATGATCATTCATGCTTATTGGATTTTCTACCTCATTTTCATTTCCAGGGTGGTAGTGTATTGAACAATCATAATAATTGAGTGACTTGTGAAATTATATTTGCCTCATATAGAGTTATTTATATGTAAATATGTATTTAAATATTTTCTGGTCCATATATATCTCATATCTTTCACCATAGAGATAGTGTCTCTATATCATCAGGTAAATTATTATGGATTCTAACTCAAGATCATGAGTTATAAAATTATGTTTATCAATCATCAACAACATTGATACATAAGAAATATCCTTTTCAGTTTTCATAATGAAAAAACACATTCCTTTCATTGAAATATAATTTTTTATCACAAACCCATATTTTACTGATGGTAGTGTCAAAATAGGATCATTTACTAATCATATCTTCAATTCCTTAAAACATTTTGAAAATTATTTTGTCCATAAAAATTTAATCTCCTTACGTTTGATATTGGTTAATGTGTTATCTAATCAGGAAAAACATTGAATGGAATTTCAATAGTAACCTCCTAAACCAATGAAACCACATGCCTTAGTTATGTTCATCAGTGTAAGCCATTCACTAATTTCCATTTTATTTATAGGATAAACCATGATTCCATCCTTAGAGATAATATTTCCATGAAAATAAATTTATAAGATCCATAATTCACTCTTGCTAAATTTACCACATAACTCATTCCTTTAAACAGTATCCAGAATGATTCACAAGTAATTCTCATGGTTTTCATTTCTTTTAGAATATACCAGAATGTCATCATTGAATACCACAACCAAATTTACAAGATATTACTTGAATATTAAATTTATAATATCATTGAAAATAAAGGGTGAATTAGTTAATAAAAAAGGCATTAATATAAAATCATAATGTCTATACCTCATCTAAAAATTTTCCTTTGAAATATCTTCCTTTTTTACTCGCAATTGATGATACTCATTATGTAGGTCAATCTTCATTAAATATTGAGTGATGTGAGGATGATCAATTAATTCATTAATGAGAGGAAGAGTATTTATGTTCTTAGTTGTAATAGTATTGATTTATCTATAGTCAATGATAATCATCAAGTATCCATCATTCTTATTAACAAAGATAACAAGGGATACACATAGATAAGAACTAGAGAGTATAAATCCATTATAAGTTTACTCCTCTACTTGTTTATTCATATTCAATAATTCCAAAATGTTCATTCTATATGGTTCCTTTTATATTGGTCTTGAATCACTTAATATATCAATGGTAGACTCAAATTCATGTTCTTGGGGGTGTCAAGATAATTCCTAATAAAATTAATTAATTTACTCTTATACAATTATTATATATTCAATTTGAAGATTAATTTATTCAATACAATATTTTGTTTTATAATCCTCTATGATAATTTAATTTAGTAGCGATATAGGGTATGGATGTAGATAATAATAAAATTATGATTTTTTCACTAAAGATATATTATTATACTTCTTTTTCTAAATCATTATTTCCTTCTGTATACATTATATTTTTTCAGTATATTTAAAAATATAGTCAATACCAAGGATTATATCAATATTTTTTATAGGTATGATTACAAGGTCAGAAAATATAGCATGGTGATGTTCCATAATGGGGAATCCTCAACAAATGTTTGTTACAATAGTACTTCCCTTATGAGTTTTTACTAACACATACCTTATTAGATATAATGGTAAATATAAAATTTTCATAGAAAACTGAGTTGATAAAAATAGTGTTATGATACCAAATCAAATAAATAATTGGATATATTTTAATATATAATTATTGAAAATTAAACCATATAATTTTAAACTTATACTTAAGTTGTGGTGATAACCTAAAATTGGACATCTCCCCTAAGCCTCTTTCATGATAGATTCCATTGATTATTTGGAATTATTTTTGAATAATGGTCTATTTATTAGAATTTAAAGAACTAGAAATATTTAGTTTGGTTCCCATTTAACTCAAGATATAGATGAATCCTTTCTCCTCACTTGTAAAAAACTTCAATTAATTTTAAGCGTTTCCTAGGATGATTTATTCCACAATTTTCACATAATTGTAATGGATTCATTCCACTATTAGTATTTGACATTTTACTCTTACCATGGTTATCAAAATAAATATTATTATCTTTATTTCCCATGCACATATAGAATCTAGAAATTTTTTACTTTATTTTTAATAACATAATACTATTTCATCAAACGATTAATTTTTTTGAAAATATATTCCCTTAATAATCTTTTCTAAAAACCATCAATGAAATGATCAATCCTATTTTCCAAATATAATTTGAAATCTAAATCATACCTGGATAGCCTTATGAAGGTAGCCTCATACATTATAACACACTCTTCTTCCTTTTTCTATAATCTATGTAATTTTCTATTTTTTCTAGTTTCTTACCCATGAGGAATATATTTTCTGATGAATGTTTCTTTAAAATCAATCAATTCTATGTGTTCTATTCCATATTCCTCTCTAGTATTATTTATCAATGATAACCATTGATTAGAATCTCCCTTGAGACAATATACCAATAGTACTAAATTTTCATTTCAATTTCATCATAATGATAGAAGTATATTTTCAAGGGACATGATTCATTACTCAACTACCACTGGATTAGTAGCACCTCTATAAGATGAGGGATTCAGCCACCTGAAATGGTCTGAATAAGGTTTTGTAACTTTATTCATCATAACATCATTAATCTATCATAAAATGTTCACTATATTATCCACTTCATCACTAATTTTGTTAACTTTATCCTTAGGGAAATCCCTACATTTTCCATTGGTATTGATTCCCTATCTTTAATTAGGCGCAATCACATAATAATCACACACATGATGTTAGATCACAATAATCCTGATTATTGATACTAAAATTAACTTTATGAAATTATAAAAATTCTCATTTTTATTAATCATTTATTTCCCATGGTCTCTATCAAACATGCTTTGATACCACCTATAACAACCCCAAACCAAGTATCCAAGAGTCAGTGATTTTTTTATTAGAATGTAATAGATATAAGAGATAACATCACAATGGATCAATTAGTTTAGTATTTGTTAATAACTAGATACATATATTGATCTCTTATTACCTTGGTAATTAAAAAAATATCATAACAAAGGAAAATAAATAGATTCCTTCACATTTATTCATTGATTTCATCTTCATAAAATGGAGAAGGAAAAAAATAATAAATTAATCTAAAATTCCAAGTAAGGGATACCTATAGGAGACACATGAATCAATAATAATATAAGAATAATAAATACAACATAAAAACTATGTATATGTAAATAACTGAAACACACATTAAATTTAATCAATGTTATAGATGTTATACATCCATAGATTTTGTTAGAGATAAAATATCATTGATAGAAATAAATAAATAAGAAATAAAGGAAATGACTAAAAATTGGATGTCATGTGTCTTGAACCTGAACCACCACCCTCAAGGCCTTTCACAAGATGGTATATGTTAGTGGGTAGAAACCCATCTGATTCGGGTTAAAAATAAATTTGAAGGGTTTGTCGCTAACAATTTCTTCACATGAGACCTATCGATGGATTGAGGGGCTACATAATGTCGGTACCCACCCGTCACTACAATTAAAAATCATTATTCACAAATATATTTTATTAATGAACAATATCCCTTATTAAAATATAAATATTGAGTAGAGGATATGGATTTATTAATATTTCACTGGTTAAAATAAAATTCAATGTAAAATTCATATGTAATAAAAGTTATACAGTTTAGAAAAAATTTATTTGATGATAAAAAAATATAGATATTTAATTTAATCATCAATTGTGTAAATCATAAATAAAAGGTTCATTATATATACCATGAAAAATAAAATAGTTATATAACATATAAAATATTCCCCAAATAACAAAAATTGATATATTTCCCCATACAAGGATCCTATCATTTTTGAAATGAATATATTATGTCTATTCACTATAAATATGAATAAAAATGTTAAAATAAAATATACTATAATTTAAATTAATTTTACACACAATATGAGTCTGACATTACCAATAAAATTTATATTTAACCAAAATAATGAAAATTGAGTAAAGAAATCCATTAGAACTTTGTAATTAGTCGAATCATATTGCCCCTAAAATTAATGGTCCTTATAATGGAAAATTTATTAAAATAAGGATATAGAGATTCATGTGTGATATATTAGTGGAAATTATATACACTATAAATAATAAATAAGGGTTTAATAAGTAATATACCTCAATGAATTAAAAGTGTGACAAGAAACCACTTACCTTTTGTATGAAATCATTATGCACTTATACATAGTGTCTTGTATAATAAGATTAGATTAATTAATTAAATAATTTATAACCTATTAAAAATATAATTGATTAATTATAAGTTTATTATGTTAATTTATTTTAATTTTCATGATTTATAATGTTTAATTTTGTTGATTTTGGAGCGTTGGTTTCATGGTTGGTTCCCTTGTGTATAATTAATGGAGTTCTTATTAAATGGAAGACAAACAATAGTAGTAAAATTATTAATTATAAATAAATATTTTTATGTTTAAATTTTCTAATATATAATTTGTTTAAATTATATGAGGATGGTTCATTAGACAAAATGTTGATGAAAATGTTTACATTTGTTTTAGTGGTTTTTATGAACATCATAAAATTATAACATTTTATTTAATATTATGTTAATATGATTCTTCCAGATCATTTTATAACTTTTAATACTTATATTAAAATATTATTTGAAAATAATATTGATTTTATGAACATCATTTAAGGATGTAATGTAAAATTAAAACTGATCATCTTTGAAGGCGGTGAATCAACATGTCACACATAACGTTTTAATTTTTGGAATAATAGGAGGATAGAAGAGATATGTTGATGGATATTTCATTAACATAATAAAATAACCATATATATGTATATATGATACTATAATTATGTTGTAACCTTTTATTTGGGTAGGTAATGAGAGAATATAATAAGAAAATAAATAAAATAGAAATAATGATGGTTTTACTTATTGAATATCGTCTCCTCGGGAACATCCTTTAGACATATAGATTTGGTCTTTTTATAATAAAATAATGCTTTAGAAATGGGGAGGAGGATAGGTAATGTAATTATTAATAACATATAAAACATTCAAGTATTATTAAATGTGAGTATAATGGGCGATGAAAGGTGGTATTTATAAGGATTGATAGGGGTGTTTTGGGTTTTTTATTCACTAAATTATTATTTTGGATAAAGAATGTCATGATTTTGCTTCCTATCAATATATACTATAACAAGACTATGTTAATTGAAAATAATAAGTGATTAAATCATGTATGCATTATCCACGAATCAAAAATTAATTTATTTAAATATAATGTTAAATACTCTAAACTAAATTATTTTATTCATCACAAAAAAAATGACTATTTTGGAAAAATAAAAAATATTCACCCTGACCATTTTTCAATGATTACATTTCTAAAATGTAACCTATTTTATGAAAATATAATTCTAAATATGATAAAATTAAATTAAATTTAAAATCATCATTTATTAGAAAAATTATGATTTTAATATTATAACATATTATATTCCACATAGAATAATTAATCATGGTCTCATAATTATTTTTATAATTATGGTACACCAAGATATTAATTTATGAATCTATTTTATTAAAAAAAATCTTTTATAACTTTAGATAAATTATAATATTTTAAATAATCATCTATGTTTCAAAAAAATACCAACACTTAATTCATCATTATGAAATCATTTATATACTTATTCCATGATATAAATATATAATATTTTCATTTATCAGAAAACTAAATTTTATTTATAATTTAATATGCGGTGTTATTATTCTAACTGAAAATGTACTCTTCCAAATCATTTTATCCCCACTTGTTTAAATACACTGAGAGTTGTTGAATTTGGGTAAGAAAGATTAAAACAACTAATCCTTCAGATCTTGTTTAATTGTAAACCAAAATTATATTCTTTTTCATTCTTATAGAAATGTATGATTAGAAATTAAAGAATGCACAAGACATAACAATTTTCCATGGTTCACCCTCAATGGACAAGATTTAAGGATCATAAAATCTAAATGTTTCGTTGTACTAAATCAACTAAAAGTACAATGTTGTTTACAATGTTCAGAGTGTATTCATTGTCCCTCCTAATTTAGATCCAATCACAATTTAAAATAACACTTCACGCTCAACTAAAATTTTCTCAATTCTCTTCTAGAATAACCAAATTTTATCCCTTTAGTAATTAGGTTGTACACCTCATTCAGTGTACCTTTTAGTTCCACATTCATCATGTTGATGAATCCCACTTCACCACAATATTACCAGGAAACACCAATCTCTCACACAACGTTTGAGTGTCTTGCGTGCATGTTTTATACTTTCCATGAAAATCCCATTTTTATGTGCATCTTTATTCTTAGGTACAACTCTATTCATACAAACAACTCCCTTTTCACAAAATTATTATGAAATTCAAAGCCCTGAGGTTCTCTAAGGGTTGAGCTACTGAAATGAGGGTGGTAACTACCTTTTTATAGACCCAGTGAACCCTATACACTATATAATCACGCTTCTACATTTCCATGTGTAGTATTTCACTATATTTCATAAAACCATATTTGAGTTTTAATTGGAAACATAATACACTTTCACATCAATCACTTCATCTTTAATTCTTAGGTGTGCACAAACTTCCATTCGCACAAAAATAAATATTTCACTCAATTATTTACATTTCTATATTTTGATGTGCTAATCCTGGAACTCCACATTATCACAACATTTATATCCATGTTCAATGTTGTGTGTAATTTCCTTTTCAAACACACATTTTTTTATTCTCTGGATTTTTGACCCAATAATTTGGCTAACACTGGGAAATTATGCCACCATATATACAATATTTTTGTACTACCTCTAGAACATCCATTCCATTATATTTGATTTTTTTAAAATATCTTGTCAATAATTTTCTATAATTTCACAACAAAACAAGGAAGCCTACATTGTCAACAAATACAATCAACCCCAAAACACCACAATGTTACCTTGAGGTATTTTTTCCCAAAAATGGTAACATTAGTATTCCAATGGCCATGTCAATATTTAATTGTTTGTCACAGTTAATTTAAGCTCAATGATTCATGAAATGTGCTCTATTGAATAAATTTAATTCATTTAAGAAGTTATATATCATAAAATCATTGGGTGTTATTGTTCCTTTATGAATGTCCATTCTCATTCAGAGTATGATGGTGAAGGTAAAGTTGGGAAGAGAAAAAATAGTCGATGTTTCTAACCAGATCTATCATGGATGATTTATCATTGTATAGGTTTTTAGAAAAACAAAACATGAGTTTGTAAGGAATGTTATGAGTTAGTATGATTTCAAGTAACAACTTACTGAAGTTTTGGGAACCAATTCATTGATGTTCTTATTTATGAAATCACAATTGATGAAATTATGATTTGATTTTGTGAATGTATTCCTACTAAAATATTAGAGGAATTCTATGTTTGGTTATAAATATATTTTTGAAGGATACTTACAGAACTGGGGGTTACATTATTAAAAACATCATCTAAGCATGTAGGTTCTATATGGTGCGATCTAGTTTAAATATCATTCACTTATGTTATATAGTGACGCTTTTGGGACAAGGATGATTCATTCACAAACCACATATATTATTTTAAAGATATTATATTGTAAAATTAATTTAAAATGTGGTTCTAAACACAAAAAAGAGTGGATACACATTTTGGGACCGAAACATATAAAAGTATATATGTGTCCTTATTTACTTTCATAATTTTGATTGTATATCATATAAAGTAGTTTGGGTTTTTAACAAAGATCTATTTCACATAACTGATGAAAAAGGATCAATCATCTTAATGAAATTAAAATTTTATGTTTAACATATTTTATAAAAAATTGTTCTATTGTGATTCACCACCCTCTCAGGGAGACCACTTGATCCACTGGACACTACAACTGGTATTAAAATAGGTTCCCTCTATTATGATCTATATATTAATTTTTAATAGTTTTTTAAATAATTTGTATGATGGAAAAATTTATTAATGTATAAAAAATATTATCTTATAAAAATGAAGATATGAAAGATTTGATGTTAATAGAATATATTCTTGTTTTTGGAAATAGCGAAGTATTTGTTAAAACTATGAGGAATTAGAAGAATAAGTAACATCAAAAGTTAAGGAAGAAATTCTCTCTCTATCTTTTAAGAGGGGATATACCAATCTTGGTGACTAAAATTAGTAAAATATTTAGTGAAAAATATGATAAAATTAATCATTAATAAGAATAAAAAAAGATAAAGTTGTAATCAGTTTGAGTTAGTTGGTTTTATTAATGAAAACTATGATAAAGTTATGCATTGGATGAAAAAAAATCCACTCTAGGTTATCCAATATAGATTGTATTTAATATAAGTACATTATAAAGATAAATCACATGTTGTATCAGATAATGTAGAAATGGGGAAGAGATTTTGGAGGAATGCTAGAGATTATTAAACTCTCACTAAACTCGCACAAGGAATGGAAGTTATATTATTAATTTCTAAATAAAGTTATTACCTGAAAAAAGAAGAATTAAAAAGGAATATTTTTAGATTATTTTAATATTGTAAATTTCTATGTAAGGATTCCATTCAAAAAAGACTATGGTGGATGTTATGAACAATCAATAGAATTCTAAACACAAAATAATAAAAGAGCTTGAAAAATTACTACAATGATAGAGTAAAATATATGCAGAAAACATTCAAAAGGATTATAATCACAACTCCTTTGAAAAACTCATTGAATATTCGGAAGATCTTTTTACATTATGTGAATAAATTTTCACACTTATAGAATATTATTTGAATATAATTTGATATAAAATGTATTAAATGAATTTGTTAGAGAAAACTCCAATAACTAGAGGATTATTGCAAGTAAATACATAATATTATGAATAATCAATTGGATATCATTGAAAATGATTAAAGGATATAGATAATTCCATGAAATAGGTGAGTATAATTCATGAAGAATATATTCAATCATTATAATGTGCATACAAAGTTAGAGTGATGTTATTTGAATATCATAAGAAAAATATATATTTAATATTCAATGATAGAGTGATGAAATTGTGAAAAATGGATGTCACTGATGTTGAAACTACACATAAAGATAATAAAAAGTTCCACTTATTAATACTATAATAACATCACTACTTATTATAAGAATAAATATATTTTTAGGATGAATTTCTGGTCATTAGAAGATCCATCATCTGTCATATCAAAGAAAAAGATAAATCATTGATTTGATGAATCTATATACACGAACTATAACACATTGAATAACACGGGTATTAATTCGATATGATGATGGTGAGAAAATATATTATTAAACAAACAACTTCATAAAATTTGAAGAAAATACATATAAGAGAAATTTACCTACATAGTGTGTTTGAGAAATATTTCATAGAAGAATCCTACACCAGTTGAAATAATACTCAATGTGTGGAGAGAATATTTTTTGGGTACTACTGGTGTTGTGGAATATTCAGACACTATGAAATTGATTGTTAGTATACATTTTCAAATACTATAAAAAATATAGGGCCAACATTAATGGTGATTAAATATGAAGTTAATAATAACTCATTTAATTTCAAACAGAAATATTTATTGATATATAATATATATAAATATCTTGAAAATTTCTTTGAAGGGTGTGTGAGAAGTTAGCTTGGAAAAAAATAGTTCTAGTCAATAACAATAAGGAAAAGTATTGTTATCATTAATATATGGAGGTGAAAAAGTGGATTAAATAAATAATGATAGGTGGTGAGTCTTACATGGATTGTAACGTAAATTATGTCTCAAAGATGAATCTTCCAGGAATATATCTACGGAATATTTCACACCTTAGAAATGTTTCTTCTTTAATTAATTTATATGTCACTTCATAGATAGTTATAAAATCTTCATGACTGATAAATATAAAGAAATTATGCTTAATAAAAAAATTGAATCAATCTATGAAGGACATATGTCAATTGTAATTTTTTAAGATATCTCTAACTAGGAATTTGATGTACACCAAAGGTAATTCTGAATTGTAACTAATCAAAGGACAATAAGATTTTTGGAAGGCATATGTTAGCTAATCACACTATGTAAAAATGTATTTATGGTCTATTAGGGAAAAAATATAAACAATATATGGTGATGGAAGGATCACTATAAATAAATATGCAAATAATTTTAAAAATCTACATGGGTCTAATGTTTTCTTTGAAATACAGCCTGATTTGTTAAAAGAATCAAGGAAGTTGAAAGAGATGGAAATTTTGAAAATTAAATATTCCATACTATTTTATATTTAAAATCGTATTCCAGGTTGATAAAATAATAATTTTTAGAGTAACTAATACATGTATCATATGAATAATAATTATTTTAATTTCAAGGATGGTGGTATTAATAATTAGAATGAAAAAGTGAAGGGAGTCTTTAGGTTGAGAAAAAATTATCATTTTGGAATCAATAAATTATAATGAAAGAAAATTCCAACTTATTAAGAAATATATTTTAGAAACAAATTCATTTTGTATTGAATTTATGTTGATTCAATTTTGGTGGAGTCACCCTAAATAGAAAAAAGTTGTTTATTATGAAAACATAAAGAAGTAAAAATGAGAAGATAAATTTTAAACAACCTATATTAATGAGATTTTATTCTAAAGATCCAGTAAATAAGTAAAATGATATACCGTGATGATGGATCTCTAGTTGATGAAGAATAATTTCCAAAAATTATAAATCCATGTAATTTATGTTTTTTAAATATTGGGGTTTGTTGATATTTTTCATCAATCATTGCATGAAAATAAAATGTGAGATTTATGGGGAAAATTTATACTATTGATTAAAAAGTGAAATATTTTATTAAGGAGGATAAACTAATAGTTATATGGAAAAAAAATTTAATCCATTTCTTAGATGGATACAATAAAGTGAGTTGAATGAAAACCTAATGAACATCAACTGAAAAAGATTTTGTAAAAATTGGAATCACTTGTGATTTTTATGGAAATATCTTATGTTCATGTTAATCATACTTGTTTTCAACACCATGAACTTCTCTAATGGAGTTAGATTTGGTTTATTTTTGGCTCATTTCATTTAAAAAATTGATTTCTTCATTCTATCTTGATATTTAAGAAAATATAAGAAATTGGGAGATGAATAAAAAACATGAATAATGTTTTCTACTCCCCATGGTGTTAATAATTAGGATTCAAATTCATATCATTAATGGGTAGAGAAAAGATAATATGAATCATAGGAAAATAGGTGAATTTATTTTCAAAAAAGAGTAAAATAACACTTTAACAAGAGGGATAATTTGGAATTGACAACAAATTCAGGGGGGGTTAAAGATACCTTTAGATGATGATAATATAATTATTTTCTCTATTGTTAATATATTATAGAAAAGTTAATGAGTAGGAAAAATATAGAATTTATGAAATTTCCTATAACATTTCCTATAGATTTTTATAATGATTTTCCAATGTAGTTTCATATGGAGATTCTAATAGAAGACATGAGACTCTTATATAATCCTCAATGTTTCTATCTTGATGATAACTAATTTATTCAAGGTTCAGGATGTGTTTTTTGAACAATTTTAATAAAATTAATGTTTCTAATGGTTCTTAATAAAGAGTTTTATAAAATATATAGAAAGAGAAAAAAGTAAATGTTTCAAATATAGGATTGTGTGTAAAAGATATTGATGTATAAAAACAATTAAATGTTTTAGAAAAAGGAAATTTTTTAATAGATCTGAATAGATTTTTATTTCTAAAAAGTCCAAATGGATGAATTATTTTTGAAATTATCTGGCTGTGAAAAATGAAATTTTATGATAGATAAAATTAAAATATAGAGTTATAGAAACATGAATTTTATTAAAAGTAAAAAAATAAATTTAAAATACAGAAAAAATTAAGAATATTTGTAATTTTATAAGACATGGTAAGTTAATAATATTAGTATATTTACTATAATTTTAAATTTATGATGATTTATACCTTTAACTAATTGATTAATTTAATATGATTTATATAATAAATATATAGAGTAATGTCTGAATATTTTTATGAGTACTTTATAGAGAAATTAAATAATATTTTTATTTTTTCTAGATGAAGAAATGTAAGCATAGATAATTGAGATTTATAACCAAAGCATTACAAATTTCACATGTTAGTTTTACATAATGTTGAATCAAAGATTTGATAATTTAATAGGTTCGAGTTAAAGATTCTTGTATCAATATTTTACAATGTACTCTATAAGATGTTATGGAACCTTGAATCATAGAATTAAAAATTTCACCATAACAAATTGTGTAATCTATCATCATAGATTTACTAATTTTCTCAGAAAACATTGAGGAATGATGTAATGTTGATATAATTAGAATGATTCAAATATGGGAAATCATCAACTCAAAATTAATAAAGTAAATAAAATTATTCTAGAATTGATTATAGGGATCCTTAAATATTGTTAACAACATTTTTTTAGGAATATATATATTGATTTTTAAGGAAATATTGATGGTAAATATTGACACTAATTATTTATAAATTTTTGAATGTCGTCAATAAATATTTGAGATGGTCATGAAATTCCAATTTTGATAAATATTTTGAATTTTATATAGATAATAGAAAAAAGATATAGTTTTGTCCGGATATTTAGATGAATATTTAGTTGTGTTAATGTTTTGAGGAAATAAGATGACAATGTTCTATGGAATGTTTTGAGTCAGACCGACATAATGTCACAACCTAGAAAATATATATGTGTTGAAATTTATAATGTTTTAATATTTTGAGATTAAAATTTATAAAATAATTATTGGAAGACAAATATGTATATTTAATGGAATATTATAAGAATTAGATGTTTTATCCACAATTGTGTTTAGAAAGATAATTTAATTAGTGATGGAGCTACTATAAAAAAGGACTTTATATCCAAGATGTGGTGGACTGTGTGATGTAGTATAAATATCCATAAATTATGTTAGTTAGTGAATACTTTGTGTTGAGGGTTATTCCTTCCCAGATAATAAGTAATATGTGATAAACATTGTACTTTAAATATTTTTTTAGGGGTGATTCCAAAAATAATGAGTAGTTACTCCACTAGAATAGGTCCTTGTAAAAATCTCAAGGTGTCGTTATTTACATTAATCATTATTATTAAATATTGAATAATGTATTGAGGGTTTTGAATAAATATCCATTTATCCTAAGAAATGATAGTGGTTCAATCAACTTAATTAATTTAAAACATTAACTTGAATATATTTGTATATTCGTGGTCACTCATGATTCCACCCACTTATTAGAGAGATTTCATAATCCACTAGACACTACGAAAACCATTTAGTGATCCTATAAATATGTATTTGAATGAATTGGAAATATTGTTACCCTATTTTGATGTAATGGACAAAAA
The DNA here is from genome assembly GCA_963277665.1 of Viscum album. Classification (NCBI taxonomy): domain Eukaryota; kingdom Viridiplantae; phylum Streptophyta; class Magnoliopsida; order Santalales; family Viscaceae; genus Viscum; species Viscum album. The sequence goes on along the minus strand of OY728148.1, from coordinate 1,342,164,775 downwards.
TTTGTTATTTATAAAACATTAAAATATAATTCACATGAAATTTATGAGATAATAATTTCATAAATCCATACTGAAAATTTAATCCCATATATATGAATGGGAAAGAAATGTGATAGAGGAGAATTTATAATTATTGTATAAAAAGTTTTATTACATGAATATATACATGAATTAAAATGTTGAAAACTCATTTAACTAAATAAATTATTTTATTGGACATATATGTTGAATTTGATATGATATGAAGGATTTATATTTTTCCAAAGATATATAAAATATTTACACACTAGTGTAATCCATTGGTGTTTCCACTTGAAAAATGAAATTATGGAGAGACATCCCTGAATAAATTATAATGATGATTGGCTTCCTATAACATTTGTAAAAACCTATGAATTTAAAAAAAAATCTTTCATATGTGACACAGAACACCAATCTTAAAAATCCCATGGAATATATTTAATTAAATTTAACTGTTTTGATAGCTTGAAATAAAACAAATTCCCATGCCTAATTGATACATAATATAGAATATCATTCTAATGTAGCTGTTAAATTAATGGGTTTGAATATCAATTCATAAATTATGAAAATTTTGGTTATCTATCAATTATAAATAAAAAAATAATCATTTAAATAAAATGGAAACGTTTTTTGAGAAATGCATTTTTTTTATAAAGATGGTTTAGTCGTATTATTCACAAGTAAATAAAAATTAATTTCTAAAAATTTTATAAAATTTATTTTATATAATTAAATTAATTATTATTATAATTTAGTTTACTTAAAACATTTTAGTTTTGAATTTTGATATAAAATCAATGTAAACTTTTGAATAAATGTTTCTTTGAAAACGATCATTATCATCGCGTGTGTGGGATTAATTTTAAATTAAAATTTTACACTTATATGAATGGAATTATAAAATAATGATTCCATATTTTCTATAATAATAATATATTTTATCTATGACGTTTAAAATATTTTTCTACCAAAATATACAGTTAAAACAGTAAAAATTATTTATCGTGGTTGAGGTAAAAATATTTATTGGTGGATAAACTAAAAAATAAGGTATAAATTAAAATAAAAATTTTTATAAAATATATTTTATAGAATTATATCCACCAAATAATTTCTATTTATCTATAATAATTCATTTTTGAACCTTTTAAAATTTTCAAATTAGGGGTAGACCATTTTGTTTTTTAAAAATACCAGTTTTCCACTCACCCCACTTACAAAAGGCCACCATCTATCATCTATTTTTTACACAATAAAAACAATTTTATTCCAACAATAATTGACAAAATAAATTTATAAATTACCTCATCTCATCCTATAATTCTTATTTTATTCATAAATAGAACCATGGTAAGCTACTGGTGCAATCCTATGAAGGTTACCAGAGGAAGAGGTGGAATTTTTTATCTGAATTTTTTATTTTCTTTCTTACTCCAAAACCCTAAATTATCATTAAAAATGATTATATAATAAATTAAAAATATTTCATATAATGATATTTTTTATGTTATGTTATCTTCTTAATACAACACCCACTTTCATAAAATGGGTTATGAAATCATCATTTGTGTGTAAGGTGGATTATCGCTTCGCAAACCGATGTCATTTATTTTTCCATTGACACCTCTCATGGTTTCATATTATCATTAATTTAATGTTTATATATGATATTTATAGCATAATTATATCTATATATCTAATATACCATATATAAATTTTTTTTACTTTACATTTCTTAGGGGCTATGATAATATCGCTCATGTGTATGATGGACTACTGGCTCACAAAGTAATCTGATTCATTTTTTCCATAACACATAACATGGATGGAAATATGCATAATATTAATTAATATATGTGATATAGATTAAATAATTATGATATTAATGACAAAATTATAATTCTTAAAATATAATATATCATTTTTTATCTTATCTTTTCACTCACTTAATGAGGATAACATTGATCGTATATGTGTGGACTACTACCATCATGAAGAGATGTGGCTCTATTTTCATCACCTCACCATATTAATGATATATATATGTCTATATTTTAATAAATAATATTTTATTAATTATATTTTTACATTATTTAATGATAACATATTAGTTACATAATTTTCCATAAATATCACTGAAAAATGGAAACGTTACTCATACGTACGTGCGCCCTACCGTCACAATGATCCTAACATACTTCATTTTCCAAAACCATTTTTTATTGTTTGATCATAAAATAATTATTTAATATGAATATAATAATTATATCAATATTTTTATTTTTCAAATGATGAATCTATATAATATAAAAAATAATATGAACATTCATTACAACACATGAGTGAGAAAACAAGGCAATTTACACCCAAAATACTAAAAATAATGAACGATTATTAACAAATGGGGGAAATGATGTTATTAGAGGAACATATATGTTATTATAAATATTAATATGGTTTGGTTATATGTTAATAACAATTTTAGAACTTCTATATCGAATGTTAAATCATTTTCAACCAAAAGGAAGCATGGGGTAAGAGACATCATCTCAATTTCCCTTCAGAGATGCATATTTTATAGTTATGAAATGAAATTCATTTATATAGTATATATACTTACAAATTTCAATGTAATATAATAATTACATCATAATTCAATATTTTTTATCTTAAATATGAATTAATTAAACCAGTTTTATTTGACATGAATGCTAACAGGTGGTAATGAATTACATAACTCAATTCATTTTTATTGGTTTATATTACTTCATCATTGCATTTGATTTTATAATATAATAATTTTAATGAATTTTGATAATATAATTATTTATTTAAACTTTTTCTTTATATTTACATATGATAAACATAATTGATTCATTCAATAATTCTAAATTCAACATTATGATCATTGTAAGGGTTAATTGTAAAATCTCATTCAAATCTAGATTATTTATCCTTTAATTTTAGTTGAAGAAAATTAATTCATCATTGTATAATAAAACCTTTTCATTTTCTCCAAATCCAGTAATTCATTATATTTTCAACTAATATTACAATTTTTACACTCTGTGGTACATTAAATAATTAAGGAAATGATTTTAATAAAATCAGACCTTCTTTTTATGTTAAGTGGTCAAGCATTTTTATTCCAAAACCATATTTTATAAAAATATTTTTTTTACTATTATCCTATGAGTTTTATAAGAAATTTTTATCCATGTTTTAATTTTTACAAAAAAAATAAATTAATCTTCATATTATTTTTCCAATAATTCCCATTTGGATTTTACCAAAAATGGGAAAGTAAAATTTCTTTAAAATTAATATATATATATATATATAATTTAATCCCATCACGAACACTAAATGTTTTATAAAATACATAATATGTTTATAATAAGTTTTTTAAAATGTTTTGTGATAATTTAGTTTTAAAAGATAATTTTAAAAATGAAAATGAGATTTTTCTCAAGAAGTTTTTTAAAGATCATTTTTGGTTTTCATATTCATCAATAAAAAATAAAAATTATTATTATATCAATAGATATATGTTGGATTTATACTATCCTTACTCTTTCTTTGGCTGGTTTAGCATCATTTTGACTAACTAAAGTACTGATATTCACATTTTTAATTCATTTTTTCAGTCCTTGATTTTCTCTTGATATATTAACATACATACTATCATTATAATTTATATTCTCTCTAAATATAAATATTATTTATCAGGGAAATGATTATTTATTAAAATTTATATCACAAAAACACACAATGTTATACATTGAAAGTTATTTTTTAAATGGGAAAATGTTTATAAATCCTCATTATTTACTAATACAGATATTTTTTGATAATATAACTTGTTCATGAAATAATTAAATTATTTCATATATGAAGAATGATTTGGACATGAATATAGGTGTGGGCCCAATTAAAGATGTCTCATCAATGCATAATTAGTATAACGAGATGAATCAATTTCCAACTCTCAGATAAATGTGTTTATAGTGTACCCCTACCCATTAGTTTTAAATAGTATCAAGTAATGATATTTATTGTATAGGTATCATGATTACTTTGATCCTGACATCCAATAATTTGGAATTTCTTTAATTAAGAATTCAATTGTTTTTATCCATGAGATTTTTTCACAGATATTTTATCCCGATGCAATTCATTCTCAGTTAATTGATTAACTGGATTGTGTTTTGTTTTAATTACCTTTCTATATTGATTATTCCCCATCTAGTTGTGATGGTTTTTTATAGATTAAATAGAATGCATGTTTATTTATTTACCTTCCCATATTTATTATTCATTATCTAATAATGGTAGTGAAATTATTTAAATGGAATGTGGGTAATATTATTTAAATTTATCTATTGTTTATAGTTATCGATTCTTAATAGCTTCAGCGCTACTTAACTCTTACTTAACCCTTATTAAAATGAAATTTCACACTCGATGGAACACTGATATTATCGAAAAAGTTTATTTTTTCGAATGTAATATGGGATTCATGTCTATATCAAGTTTTATAATACTACAAGACATTCAGTCCTTTAGGATTTGATTCCTTATATATTATGACATTATAATAAATAAGACACAAGCCCCAGGCAACTCGGGTTGGGGTCTTTATAGTTGGTATTAATAATTTTTTAGTTTAATCCATGGGAACTATAATATGAAAACATAGATTAGGGAACAGAAACGTTTGATAGAATTTGGGGATAAGTGTATAATGACATTATAAGGTTTTGTTAAGGTAAATATTTGGTTTTTTTCATTGAAATCAATCCATATCAATATACTGTAAGTAGAAGTGGTTCTAAAATATTTGTATAGAGGTTAGTAACTCTAAGGGCCCATTGTAATGGATTAAATCATCACCAATGACATGATATAGCACCTTACAACACACATAGTTTGACACTCATAGGGGATATTATTAAAATAATTCACATTTTGTTTAGAAAACTTTATGGATTATTTGAGAAAATGTCAAAAATGAATGACCTAGGTTAAATATAAGGTGACTTAGATTTAAAAAAATGTGTCATGGTTTAAAAATCCTATAAATTATTATACAACTTTCCCACTACAATTATTATTTCTCACTGTATAAATTTTGGTTTAAGTCAATGGTTGGAACCTAAAAAATTTCTATTTACACTGAATATGATGAATAAGGTGGTGACTAGTATATAAAATGGGAAGATGTTAGGAGGGAAATATATATATTTATAATCCTCAATATGGAATCCCTAAATATGATTAATAACTTACCCATTGACCAACTCCTTTATACCACACAGAAAAGAATGATGAAATCCACTAAGAACTCGAGTGGTGAAGACTATAGAAGAAATAGGCTTGATTTCCTTCATGTAAAAAATTGTTAAATATTCACCCATAAAATTTTCTCAATGAAAATGGAAAATTATTATTTTTATGGAAAATAAGGACATAAAAAATTAATTAGTATGGAACAATGAGGAGCACAATGGGTGGGAAAATAATCTCACCATAGGGATCCATTTATAGTTTGTTGTCTTCAATGTGGGGAACCTAAAAATTACCTGAGTCAATTACATCTTCTAATGATTAACCCCTAGACCAAGGAAAGGATTATTTTGAAATAAAAAAAAGATGACATATTTATGTGTTGGGATTCAAGAATTTAGTTTTTAGTTGAGTTTTAATAATCGTATTTAAGTTTTAAGAAATATTAAACATCTAAGTATTATAATAAATTTTAGAACTATATTTTTCTTTAATAGCATAAGTTTCACAAAGAGGGATAGGGTGGTAATGAAACTGATGCTGAACTCGGCCCGTGGCATGGCTCGAAGGGCGTTCTTGATCGCCAAAGGCTGTAAACTAGTGCAAGGGTATCCAAAATACACATTGGGAATTATTTTACCCATTAATATGAAAATAACCAACCAAAAAGTGTAAATCATCACATAATCGATAATCATAATCAAATGAGATAAAAAAATTAGATTCAGAGTTTTATAACATTAACCAATACCAAGATTATTACTATGGAAATAGAACCACAAAAACATCCCAAAAAAATTTATGTAATAAGTGGTCCAAAACCATTAAGACACCACAACCAACACCTACAAGAATTGGAACATTATAAACCAGATCCACTATCACCAACACATTACATAATGCATTTACTAGGTCCATACATAATAAATTATACATACTCCAAAAGGTGTATATAGGGTGTGAGAAAAAAATATAGTAGGATGCCACCCAAAAGAAAGATTCCATGCTATAATAGTAGAAAATAAATCAATTTGCACGCATTTATAATAACATTTGGAAATATTTTAAAGGATTTGTGTAAGGAAAAAAAATTTCAGAAAACGCTTCTAAATTAAACCCTTTTCTAAATAGACACTTGATTTAGATCCTCAATATACATATGTTCAATCATATACTGATAGTTAATACCACATCACAAGGAATATTGTCAAAATAGAGAACCATGGGAAATCCTTATAGGTAACTAGCCCAAGTGGGACCCTATAAAAATCATATGTTGGTGAACAAAATCCTCCAACTAAATACAACGATGTTCTAAATCCCGAGCCACTAGAGATGAGTCAATCCAATGTTCTAGTGGTCTCTATATCATAATCTAAGACCAAAAAAATCCCATTCATGGGCCAATATAGGGGATCCCATCTCACATTATACAAATCTCTGGTCATTTCACAAGTTTAGTTAGTATTGTGGTGTCAATCATGCTAGAAGAACCCAAGCCTTAGCCTCTTTTAAATCAACCAGTATTCTTGTTCTAGTCCATCCACCTAGATATCTGGGATTCCATTTGTGATAAAATTTCATTTCACATATCACATAAATCATCACATTTACATACACATTTCATGAAACATTATGACATAAGGAAAACCACTTTCACAATCCACAATGATCCAACAATCAATGCTCATAAGAAAAACACCCTTTTTCAAAAAAAATCGTATTCACACACACACACATAGAGACCATTTAAAATGCATTTCTCACCACTTTCAGAATTCATGAAATATATTTATAAACACAATAAGAAGGTAGAATATAAAATCCAAACATTTCCATGTGAAAATCCCCTTTTAAATCCAAACACACACCAAATTCATTTTTAAACATGATTTAAACCATTTGTTTACAATTTACAACAAATTTAAGGTGCACATAAAAGAATCTATCATGCCTCAAGACCTAATTGTTTTTATAAAAACACGTATTTAAACATTCTTACCTTTGAACCCCTTTTAAAACTTGTTTTTAACCGTTCGAACAAGGTATAAAATACATTGAAGTAGCACCACAATGAATCACACAAGAAGCATCACCAATTTCATTCTGAAAAACCAACTTTAATCACATATGAATCCCAAAATATTCTTAAAACATATTTCCAACCCCATATATAATCCATAAAACAAACTTGTAACATCATGTAGAAAATAAAAAATCATGTAATAATGTAAAATCATGGAACCACCTACCTCAAAAAACAATTTTGTTGTTATTTTTCAAATAGAAACTTTTTGAGTAAGTGAGAACCATAAAAAATGAGCAACATGTTCCTACATAACCACTAGTACAAACCACATTCAATATCCATAATTTCAAAATTGAATTTTCAATAAGAAAAATTTATAAAACCACCATAATTCATCTTGACCTATGAGTTAACCCACCACAATGAAAAAATAATCGACCAACATGAGGAGACCTCAAACCAAGAGGTAGACCACCTTAGTGTCGCCCACCATATTCAGTATCATCATCATAATCATCCTCACCACTGGACAAGGTAACCAGAAACTATAAATGGCATCCATCAATGGCCAGATAACCTCACCACTATAAAGCACAAAGAGCTTAAATAACCACCATAAATGATATGAATCCTAATCGTATACATTGAGTATCATCATCTTCATCGCAAAAAATAAACAGCTTGAAGAAAAAATATGGATAAAAAAACCATTCCACAATTATAATTCTACCATGATACAAACATCAATAGATAAGAAGAAAAAATTAAAACCCCGTGCTCGACCACACCACCAAGTGACCATATAAATTCATGATCAGACAACAAACATCATGATTTCACTTAGAAACTCAAGATCAGACCATCAATTAGTCAAAAAAAATGCTGGAAAAGGATAACCCAAGAAAGGGGGAAGAAGAACCCTATAAAGAAGTAGAAACTATTATAGGAGTGGCATACATGATGATTCCATGGAGATACAAGGCTAAAAACACCCATGGATTAATGATAAAGAGGTCCAATAAGGTGTAGAGGGAGCTCAATTGGAAGAAACCCCTTTCAACATTGGATTAGGGATGATTTAGGGTTAAATATAAAGGGGAGAAGATTACTTTTTAAGTTCTTAATGAACTAAATAGGTTTCATTGTTATCCTTCACTGCTTTCCAAACAATGTGGAAGTTGTGAATCCCTTAATGTCTAAGATAGAGATTATGCATGGTTATCCAACATTGTTTTTCAACCCATGTGAAAACTATGCATCCCTTATTACCCAAGAGGACCAAGGTTACATGATTTCCCGTAGAAAGGAACACAGTTTCCCCTAAAGTGTTCTAACCATGCGCCACCAATGACTGATCCCAAAAAATCCATTTAAAAAAACTCTAGTGGAACCCAAGGGATAAATATCCAACTAAAAATAAACAACAGAGTAACATAAAAAATCATTGTTTCGACAATTATCCCCACCATGAAATCATTTCATCCTTGGAATGTATTGCTGATGGAACACTCCCAAGTCTCATTCTCATCAGTACCATGTTACCAAAGAACCAAGACTACTTCCCATGGTACACCTTCTCTCAAGAATCGATAATTATCACTAGCCACTCAAACACTACCAAATCAGGTTCCAATTCAATATTTTCCAGATTAAACACATAGGAAAGATCCAGATTGTACATTTTCAATTGATAATTACAAAACTCATCATGAATTTATATCAAATGGAATGAAAATTATAACATTTATTCCACCAAACCCACTCTCTTGGTGATCTCAAGATGTCTGAAATACCTTGGTGTCAACTTCCCTTTTTTAGAGAAGCGATGATGACCCAAATGAGGTTCCACTTTTAGAAACACCTAGTAACCAACAGAAAACAAAAAATATTGGGTCCTCTAGTAGTCATAATACTTATGGAAAATTTATGTAGTTAATAAATTCTACTCTATCAACTAGAATTTATCAGACATTTCTTACACAAGGATTGGTCCCAACAATGAGGTATCACCATCCTCATCCAAACACATAGCTTAATGAAACAACAAAGCATAAATCAAGTCAAAAGGATCCATTTTAATTGAGGAATCATTACTTTTGTTACACACAATCTCTACAAATCCCAAATGGATATCCAATGATCCTATTATATCCAACACACATTCCTGAAGCATGTCTTTCAAGATCTGATTTGGCCGCTCCATCTGACCATCCTTTTGAGGGTGGTATGTCATACTCAACTTGATCTACGACCCCATCACCCTTTAATGGAATTTCCAATACTATGTAGTAAAACATGGGTCCATTTTTGAAACTATTGCTTCTAGAACACCCTGAAGACTTGCTATTTTCTAAACATACAACAGACCCAACTCATCAACTTTGGATGAGTCCCTAGTCATAATGAAATGGGTTGATTTTTTCAAATGGTAAATCACTACCCATATGTAATTACATACCCTTGGTGTATGTGGTAGGCCACCAATAAATTACATGGATATCTCATCCCACTTATAGGTAGGAATGGGTAGTGGCTGAAGAAAAATGGAGGGCCTTTAGTTCTCTTATTTAACCAGCTGACATGTTAAACACAACGATACAAATTCAGCTATATCCTACCTTATACATGGACACATGAATTGATGAAACACAACACAAAACATCTTGGTGTCACTAAGAAGAATATTCCACTAAGACTATTGGTTATCCAACATCACAACATTCCACAGTGACAGCGACACCATGAAGTGACCACAATCGACCAAAGCTCCGTTCAGAGACAAAGACAATTCACAAGGCACCTCCCCACCATTTAGGAACTATATAGAATTATAAAACATCCCATCACTATTATTCTATTTCCTAATCAACTCTAGAAGGGAATTTTTCAACTGAAAAATAGACAATAAGACACCTCCACTATGATCCATGGTTTAAAAATACATAAGGAAAAAATAACCATAAAATTCCACTCATCTCTAGAATCCTTCAATTGATTCATTGGAACATTATTGCCTATGAATTTTCTACAACATTTCCCTTTATTAGGGTGTATAAAATATTGAAATCGAACCCTTGAAGGTACTCAAACCAATGAATCTTCCTCATATTCAGATATTTTTGGGAGAAAAAGTAATCCATTTTCATATAATCTAAATAATCCACAAAATTACCCCCAAAAGAGAATGATTTCACATATTGAAGGCATATACTACCACAAATAACTCTATTTAATTGGATTAGTTGTTATTTTCTTGTGTTTGGAGTTTGAAAGAACCATATGACACCACATTTTCATCTTGCATCAACACACTCCCAAAACACACGCTAGAAGAATCAAAGTAGATCACATATCCCTTTATATATTTCTTCAAGTTAAAAACATGGTTTATTGTTAACATACACTTAATCTCCTCAAAGGTAACTTGGTGTTCAAGGATCCACTCAATATTTTACCCTTTTGGGTATGTGCTTTCATGTATGGAGAAAACTAGGTGAAATCTAGAACAAACCCCCTATAATACTCTACCAAGCCCAAAAAGATCCTAATATCAAAAACATTATTTGGATATTCACATGATATCACTACACTGATCTTCTCAGGGTCTATATAAACCCCTCATTCTGAGAACATATAATTCATGAACTTCACCTCCTTAATCAAGAAGGTGAACTTATAAAACTCACATAGAGATGATGACTTCGATGGGTGCTTAGAAAAAATTTCAAATACCAATAATCCTCCCCCTAAGTTCTGAAATAGACTAGGATTTCATCCAAAAATACCATGAAAATGAGTCAAGATAATGATATAATACCGTATTAACAAGTACCATAAAGGCCTATATAGAATTTAAAAAATATAAAGGCGTGACCAAATCCCCAAAATGGGCATACCTACTTTGTAAAGATGTCTTTGGAACATATTCTTCTCTAACTCTGACATAGTGAAACTCGAAATAAAGATATATATTAGAGTAACAAATTTTCCCCATAATCATATCTAAAAGGTCATAAATTTAGGGAAAAGAAATTTTTTCTTGATCATCAAATTATTCATCTTCTAATAATAAATACATAATCGAAGGGTTCCATCAGCTTTTTTGAAAAGAGAAATGGGGAATCCCAAGGTGATATACTCAAACAAATTAAATATTTTGATTTGAAATAATCTAGGTTTATCTTTATTTGCATCAACATGGTGGGGGCATATTGTTTAAGGGAATAGATATCAGTTGTTTTCACAACACCAAATCAATGTTGAACTTCACATCTGACACTAATAGAAAACCTAAGAAGTCAATAGGAAATACCTTGGGGAGCACATCCACCACATGAGGTAATCTAGTTTTCAGATCATTGTCATCACCCTACAATATAAGTGATGAGATTTGATTAGTGAGACTACCCAATTATAGTAATGGTGGTCCATTACATCCTAGCTGAGGATCCCCTTCAGCGTGATAAACCTGAGAACACCCATATGGTTCCACAAAAATTAATCTCCACTAATAGAAATATATGTGTTCTTGGAAACATACCATCATCCAATCTATACCGAGGATCACTTCAAATAGGTCTAGGTAAAAAACCAAGAATCTCATTCCAGCTCAAAATCATACATGGTGAGTGCACAATATGGAAACATGAAATTGTGATCTTTCTTCTTACCAAGTGGAATCACCAACTCCATAGCATAGGGAATAAGATCAGTTGGAAACTTTAACTCATCCACAAGATGGAAAGAAATAAAATAAATAGAGGTGACAATATGAAATAGAACAATAGATAATGAAGCTGCAATAAGAGAAATACCTCAAACTATCACACACGTAGTATTTGATTCCACTAGAGGTAGATCCACATCATGAAGCTTCCTCATATCTTCCTGATCTGTAGAATAACCACTGACCTAGGGTCTTCCCTAAACTAACTCTTCCTAGAAGAAGAACTAACCCTACCGCAAATACCTTGAATCTAAGAACTTCTTTTCTTCTATGGTTATAACTGGGCTGACATCCCTTCGAAGGATACATATTCCATACCACTCTGATATGGGCATTCCATCCTACAAAAATGTTACAAGTTCCCCATAGTTTCACACTAGTGTAAAGGAATTGGTGTAGATGAACACACATACCACATAGGCCGATTCTTGCTCAAATTTACCCAAGAGAAGAAGGTAAGACGGTCCTTGTAGTTTAGCATGGGTTGTCGAATCCTTAGAGACCTAAGAAGTAACTTATAGACACGTACATTCTATGGACTGTTTTTGGATATGAAGTGGCCAACTTGGGTTGATTTTAGATGGGTTTAAAGGAACTCTAAGAGACTTAAGTGAATTCAATTTAAAATAATGAGTTGATCCTAGGTTATCGCTCGGGGTGGATTGGATGTATTTACTTTTTAATGATTTCAATTTCTTATATTTGAGATGGGTTCATTTAAGGAGATAAAACAACATCATCAATTACTGTTTTAATTCCTACACCCTTTAATACTAATCACCTATACACTAGAAGGATCAATGTTTTGAGCACTTCAAGGTAAAGGTTCGTATTAGCACTTGAAGTGTGTGCCCTTAAATTCAACAAGGACGATGGAGTTTAAAAATAATAAAATAAAAATCTCAATTAAAGAAGTGATTATACATTGATGAGGGGATAAATAACATCCAATCCATCCCCTTGCTACTCCCTTGTATCAACCCATAAGTGGTTTAGCCCTCCATTGATCCCATGGTTTCAATGGAAGCAGAAAGTAGACTCATGAGGGAGGAAATGGAGAAGTAAATAAAACAACAAAAATAAAATGATCACTCCATAGTTGTGTGAATAATTTCACAAGTTTCATATGAATAACAACATAATAAGAGTATAAGAAGAACTTTTATTAAGAAACTAAAGTGAATTGAACAACTTACATGTGAAAGACAAATTTGAGACAACAGAATTGCAGCATAACATTACAATTGAACAAAGCATCCAAGATCTTCAATCCTCCAAAAACACTACCTTAAATAGGAATTTTTGAGCCCTTGGGTCGAGCCTCCAACAGTCCAAGTCTCCTCAATTAATTTTGGTAGGCCATAGGTGGGTGGAAAGTAAGAGAGAGTTGATTTTTCCACCCTTGACCCGAGGTGGCATCCAGCTTTCCTTCATCGAACAGAAGAGCTTATAAGACATTATAGATGGCTGAATAAGAGTAGTCCATAGAAGAAGAAAATGTATCTACGGATGTCTGCTAACCGATTGTAAAATTTGGGACCATTTTGAGTTGTGGATTACGTGAAATGATCATATTAGTGGGATGTTTTTCTGGGCCGCAGAATCTGGCCCAGAATTTTATCTCTAACTTGGGCCGCCTAAATGGACACCATGGAGGCCGAATTAGAATTGGATCATTCAGAGTTATTTGTTCCTATACATGTCTTATAGAATTCCACGAAATTTGGGATTAATTGGGCCTTTACGTTGGTCCCCACAGTCTCATCAGTGGGCTGGTGTCCAATCTGCCTTCTCCAGAATTACTTCCTTTCATTTCCAAATATCCCCATCATCCTCCATGAATTCTCCACTGATCCCTGAATCAAACATGTTCATATTTAAGTGTAGATCAATTTAAAAAAATATCAAATTAAAATATTTATAATTAGATTCCTTAATATCATATGAATCATTGGGTACTTTAAAGGATGTTCAAAAATTTACCACATAATAGTGCATTTTAAGAAGGTATTACAATCATAATGTAAAATGATGTTCAAAGTGTAAAATGCACTAAAATGGTGTTTATGAATAATAAATAACATGAATATTTTATATATTAACAATGAATATTAGCCTCATTTAGTGGCTAATCACACCCCCCCAACTTGAGTTTTGCTAGTCCCGAGCAAAATATATCTCAATAATATGAAATTCTAATTCCTTTTTCCAAAAACATTTTAATACATAATGATCACCAAAAAAAATTATAACAAAAAATCATGAAACCCATAAAAATATTTTAATATAAGATAGTTTCATAAGAAGATCCTAATCCCAATCTCATTCCTTTGTTCAAATTCATTTCCATATTTCATCCAATATCAATTAAGTATGAGGATGTGTTGTGTATCACAATAGACATGGGGGTTCATCTTTATTCAAGGGGGAAATGAAGGAAGTTCTATATGGAATCAAATTTCAATATTAAGATGAGTATTTTTTTATTATATTTTTTTTTTGTTTTTTTTTTTGTTTTTTTTTTGTTTTTTTGTTTTTTTTTTTGCAATTTTTTCATGGTAATTGGAATTGCACTCAAAAGAGTCAACCCCTGTAGCGAGACTTTTCCGATGACTTCCAGGCTCAAAGACCTTAGGGCACCAAGTGAAGCCCACATACTCGGGCATCATCTCGAGTTAACTCAGTCAAAAACAAATTCAAATTACCAAAAATATAGATAAAATTACTAACTCTGGGCCAGACAACTATGGAGTCATGATCCCCAAGTACCTAAAGCCATGCATTAGGTCAATTCATTGCTCTACGTGAAAATTTATTTATTTTTTATTTTTTTATTGAATACTCATATTAAAACTAAAAAGATCACCAAACCTATGCTATTTATTTGGGGGACCACATGAACTCAAACTAATACCCCACTATCCAAAGGACGTGCATTGTGAGCTTTTTTTATTTGGATAAAAATATAAACGATGAAATATCACATTGGACAACCACACTTTCCAAAATCTATGCTCATGAAATTATACAAGGATTAAGGGTATGCTAAATTATTTGATATTCAGTTTCAAAGTGTGCAATGTGTATTACATGTTCAAAGTTAAAGGAATTTTTCCTTCCATTTACATTTTCTTTTTCAAATCATTTATTTTTTTGACACAAAAGCATTTTTTTTATTTTATATCTCCCCCCCCCCAACTTAAAATAACACTATCCCCAGTGTTTTAAAAAAAGAAAATTTAGAAGGGGGTAGAGGTATATAATGAAAGTTCAAAAAGGAAATTGAAAATGAGGATCATGGAATGAATTCACCTGGTGGTTGAAGTTGAAATTCTTGCTGATTTATTTTAATCCTTTGATATCCATGTCACTTGCAGAGTTCCCTAGTAGAAAAAGGAAAAAAAAAACAAAAAAACAAAACAAAACAATATATATATATATATATATATATATATATTTATTTATATAATAAGGAAAGTAAAATATAAGTATATATATATAAATTATAGAATAAGGAAGCATAAAAAGTCGTAGGTCAGTGGTAAGCGCGCGCCCCTATCTCCCTTCGGTCCTGGGTTCGAATCCCCAAGGCTTCGCCGGTTGTGATGGGGTTTGACCCACGACCCACGACGTGTCCCTTTTTATTATTATTATTATATTTTTATTTTATTTTTTTTTCTATTTTTATTTTAACCTACAAAAACATTAAAATAAAACAAATTGATGATACATTGTCTTCTTTTTAAATTTCTGGGTAAGGCATTACTCAAAGATCACACCAAGTGACACGGATGAATATGGTGCTCCCATTTCATACCCATCCATACTCATAATAGAAGAACAGGTCAACAGTCTATTTTTTTTAAATATAAAAATGATTAATTAAAATATAAATTTTATTAAAAAAACAAAATGATAGGAAACTTGAAAACCATGGGTTGCCTCCCATGCAGCGCTTTTTTTAATGTCATTAGCCCGACTTGAACCCTACAACTTACCCAATTCCCACTTTCATCATTTTAAGGACCAAATGTTTCACCACTTCTACTAGTTTGAAATTGATTCTATGGTTAGAATTTGTTTCATGCACATTCCTTTGTTCTAAAATGAGCAGGTAAATCCAGGGAATATCAGAAATAATGGATTCAATTTCTTTTGTAGTATTTTCTAAGAGATTAAGAATCATTACCTCTTTATTGGTTTCAAGATAATAAATGGTGAAAACTGGAAGTTTTTGGCTATCCCCAATGAATGGAAACTTAAGGGTGGATGTAAAGTCCTTTTGTTCAAGTTCAGGTAGGCTAAAACTCTCAAACATAGGTTGGGACTTTGAATTGAACTCAGTATCATTTTCAAAATTTCTCAACAGAATTGGTTCATTTTGAATAGAAGATTCAACCACCAAATTGGAAAGAATATTTTCAGGAATGGTTATGGACTCAAATTTTGTGATTTCTCTTAATGGTTCAGTGATTTGTGTTTTTGAAAAATCATCAATGGAGTTATACTTAGGAGAATCAATCCACGATGTCCGATTTCTCTCTTGTGAATACATGAAATCAATTTCTTCCAGATTTAAAGACCCTTCAACAATTTTTTGATTCAATTCCCATACCCAAAATCCAAATATTGGTTCTTAAATAAATTCATGAGAGGTTTGTGGGAAACTAGACACTTCACATAACGTTTTGGAAGGTACAGTTGGTGTATAGATGAGTTCCTCACAAGTATTAACGCATTGTAGTTCTAATCTCAAAGATGATACCTCAGAACTCATTATCTCTATTTTATTACACAATTGATCAATTAGTTTTTGAAGATTATGTTGGATAAGAGTTTGTAAATCTTGACCTTCATTAAGTTCGATCTCTTCAATCTTCCTCGAGAGGGCTAGAAATTGATCCTTTAAACAATCAGCATCCCATTGATTGTACATCTCACCAGTTGTGTGGTAATTAATCAAGGGTTGATCAAAGAAATTTTCTAATTTAGGGGCTTCCCAATATTCATTTTCCATTTGATTCCAGCATGAGTTTTTTACATGATAATTTGGAAGATACTCCATTGGAGAAGATAGAAATTTGGATTCTAGATTCTCAGGACACACACAAATAGAAAGGGGTAAAGATAAGAGAGATGGGGGTGAGAATAGAGAATGTGGGGGTGAGAATAGGATGTTAGTGTCTAAGTTAACTTACTTGGGTCCCCGTCAACAGCGCCAAAATTTGATTCTCGCTCAAATTTACCCAAGAGAAGAAGGTAAGACGGTCCTTGTAGTTTAGCTTGGGTTGTCGAATCCTTAGAGACCTAAGAAGTAACCTATAGACACGTACATTCTATGGACTACTTTTGGATATGAAGTGGGCAACTTGGGTTGATTTTAGATGGGATTAAAGGAACTCAAAGAGACTTAAGTGAATTAAATTTAAAAGAATGAGTTGATCCTAGGTTATCGCTCAGGGTGGATTGGACGTATTTCCTTTTTAATGATTTCAACTTCTTATATTTGATATGGGTTCATTTAAGGAGATAAAACAAC
The DNA here is from genome assembly GCA_963277665.1 of Viscum album. NCBI lineage: Eukaryota > Viridiplantae > Streptophyta > Magnoliopsida > Santalales > Viscaceae > Viscum > Viscum album. Next base: position 1,342,147,171 of record OY728148.1, on the reverse strand, counting down.
ATCATCACTTACTTGTTTAATGCCTATGACCCATTAATACTAATCACCTATACACTTGAAGGATCAAAGTTTTGAGCACTTCAAGGTAAAGGTTCGTATTAGCACTTGAAGTGTGTGGCCTTAAATTCAACAAGGACGATGGAGTTTAAAAAACATCAAATAAAAATCTCAATTAAAGAAGTGATTATACATTAATGAGGTGATAAATAACATCCAATCCAGCCCCTTTCTACTCCCTTGGATCAACCCATAATTGGTTTAGCCCTCCATTGATCTCATGGTTTCAATGGAAGCGGAAAGTAGACTCATGAGGGAGGAAATGGAGAAGTAAAGAAAATAATAAAAATAAAATGATCACTCCACCGTTGTGTGAATAATTTCACAAGGTTTGGTGTGAATAAATTCGCACCATGATCCAACGTTATCAAAGTGATATGGAGAAAAATAGAATAAGAGTATAAGAAGAACTTTTATTAAGAAACTAAATTATATTGAACAACTTACATGTGAAAGACAAATTTGAGACAACAAAATTGTAGCATAACATTACAATTGAACAAAGCATCCAAGATCTTCAATACTCTAACACCACTACCTTAAATTGTAATTTTTTAGCCCTTGGGTCGAGCCTCCAACAGTCCAAGTCTCCTCAATTAATTTTGGTAGGCCATATGTGGGTGGAAAGTAAGGGAGAGTTGATTTTTTCACCCTTGACCCGAGGTGGAAGTCAGCTTTCCTTTATCGAACAGACGCGCTTAGAAGACATTCTATATGGAAGAATCCGAGTGGTCCATAGATTAATAAAATGTATCTCCGGATGTCTTCTAACCTCCTGTAAAATATGGGCCCAGTTGGAGTTGTGGATTACGAGATATGATCATATTAGTGGGATGTTTCTCTGGACCGCAGAATCTAGACCAGAATTTTATCTCTAACTTAGGCCGCCTAAATGGAAATCATGGAGGCCGAATTAGCATTGTATCCTGAAGCATTATTTGTTCCTATACATGTATTATATCATCCCACGAAATTTGGGATTACTTGGGCCTTTATGTTGGTCCCCACAATCTCATCAGTGGGATGGTGTCCAATCTGCCTTCTCCAGAATTGCTTCCTTTCATTGCCAAATATCTCCATCATCCACCATGAATTCTCCACTGATCCCTGAATCAAACATGTTCATATTTAAGTTTAGATCAATTTCAAAAAATATCAAATTAAAATATGTATAATTAGATTCCTTAAAATCAGATGAATCATTCGGTACTTTAAATGATGTTCAAAAATGTACCACATAATAGTGCTTTTTAAGAAGGTATTAAAATCATAATGTGAAATGATGTTAAAAGTGTAAAATGCACTAAAATGGTGTTTATGAATAATAAATAACATGAATATTATATATATTAACAATGAATATTAGCCTCATTTAGTGGCTAATCATAGGACCTACCTTCCAACACTAGTGTCACATGACTTACCCAAAAACAGAATCCATAAATGAAGTTAACTAGGAAGGATGGCCAAAAATACAACATCCCATTTTCTCATTAATTCACCAATTTCTATTATTATTAGGAATAACACCACTTCACACTTCAAAAACTACTCTAGAGAAACCATAATTTACCCTATAATCAATTTCTACTATCATAGCACAATCAACCACCTTAAAAAACATCTTCATCTTGAATAAGAACACCTGAGATCATATTTTTAGAAAATAGCCCCATCTAAAAGTTTTGAACATTGAACTGCTCATTGAAACTACCTCAGGTGTGAATCAAACTAACACAACTAAAGGGTTGGCATACTCTATCAAGGTCTGATCTCTTAGAGTATGTTCTCAAAACTCTCTGGTCTTGGTGAAGGCCATGGTCTCTTGTAAATACTTCTCACTGATGGTGATGTAGAAATCCTTCCACCCCATCTGCTCATGCTTACTATTTTGTAACACTAATTACCATAAATTCCAACTGGGAACTTCCAACCTAAAAAACTCTTCACCCTGGCCTCCTCAATAGTATCAAGAAACTCAAAAAAACCAATCTATTTTCTTAAACCAATCCTTAGATTCTTGAGGATATGTGCTACACAGGAATGAAGGAGGATGATTCTTGAAAAACTCATGAGAATTATCCTTTCCATGAACTAGTTCATCTTCTTTAACCTGAGTATGAGTAGATCCCACTCCATTCCCCAAAGAATGCACAACCCAAACCACTACATCCACTATCCTCTGATCAATTGGTTAGGGAGAACACTCTATATCCTCTTCATGTGGATGTAAATGAGGTCTTTAGGGAGTAATGTTTCTATAATAAGTAATAACAACAAAGAAAACCCATCAATAAAATCAACAACACGGGATTCTAAAACATTTAATAAAAAAACACATGGTGAAAAATTATGTAAATCAAATCAAGACCATGTCCAACAGAATAACAAGAAAAACCAAACCACTCCACCTCCACAAAGTGTTTATATACAATCTGTAGGTTTTACTTCTCACCTGGAGGGGAAGCTAAGAAAAATTCCCAAAAACCCATGGTGACTTGAGTCCTATCACAAGGTGTGATGTCCAAACACCCCAATCATAACCAGAACATCAATCAATGACAATCCTAGTTATAGTCAATCCAAAATATTCCAAAATAATGTGACCCCAAAAGAGAGAAACCTAGATCTCATACTATTTTATCAAAAACCTGGATGGGGTTCCATCCAAACTGACACCAGACCTATCTTGTGGAATAGCACAAATGGATTCCCCAACCCCTACATGATGGAAACTAGTTCTAGTGTATCAAAATAATAAATGGGAATGATTTCAACAATTAATTTAATAATAAAAACCCCTGAGAATAAAACACCACATAACATATAATTAGAACCAAATGAGATAAAACAATTTTCAGATTCAACGTTTTACAATTTTAATGTATACTAAGTGTACCATAGTTGAAATGGAACCACAAAAAAACCAAAAAAACATGTAAGAGGAGGTCTATCACCTTTATGTCACTACAACCAATACCTACCTGAACTGTAAAACATGAAACAATGTTTGAATACTCAATGTATAAAATTTCCACTATATACTAATAGTTAGATCTATGTCACAAAGAATCATTTCACAATAGAGAACCATGGGAAAACCCTATAGGTAACTATCATTAGTGGGACACTATGAACCTAGTACCTTAGTGATAAAAATCCTCTAACGAAAACAAATAAACTCATTGCGCCTGAGCTACTATATATGAGTCAATCCAAAGTTTTAGTGGTCTCCATATCATATTACAAGACCAATAGAGTTTTCATTCATGGGACACTAGAGGGGATCTCACCCAATAGTCGGTTTTTTGAAAAGGATGATTCCTTGGTCCAAAATGACCGAAATACAATTATTATCAAAAGAAAGATAAAAATTGTCTAAAATACGGGATCATATTATAATCTTTGTCATGTAAGGAAATAAAATCAGCGAGGAGGTTTTTGGACCAGGTGATGACTTGATTTACTCAAATATTGGCTAGGCCATCTGCAACCATGTTTGCTTCTCGATAAACATGTGTGATGATATAGTTTAGTTCGATAAGAGAATGTGTGCATTCCATCAAACGGGTATTAATCGACCTAGAAAGATGTGTCACGCCATTCCAAATTTCATGATGATGGTCTTCGAGTAACTTTCAATCCATAGGTTATTCTAACCAAAGTGCTTAGAAAAGGCAATATCATGAATTATTCTTATCATCTTAGCTTCAAGGGAGGTGGTCATGCCACAACTTCCCATGAAGCATCTAATGATCAGACCGACATGATTCCTAAATATAGAAGCACATTTATCATGGCCTGAATTTCCATTAGAGACGCCATACATATTAATAATGAACCAAACAGGAAGAGAAGATCTCTAAAACACCTCTAGAGTGCAACAATTTTGACAAAAAATTCCAGTAATCCACAGACTTCTCATGATTCCAAATCCATGGATAATGTTGTGGAAATTTACCTTTTTCATCAAAACAATATCATGTATGGCAATACGGATCCACATCTAACATTAATTTTTACTGAGAGAGGAATTGTTATAAATAATATAATAATGATCATAGTATATCACATGGTGGAGATCAGCAACTACATCTAGAAAAATATTTTTGATTTTCTGAGAGCCTTCCATTTCAGCACATTTCATTAGTTGAGTTTTGAAGGAGTAATTAATCGACCATATGTAGTAAAATATTTCTATAATATAGTTACAATGAGTAGAAAAAGTAGTATAATAATGAAAGAGGTGTTTATCATATTCTCTATGTTGATTACAGATTCTGTACTTAGAGTAGAGCTGGATTCCAAAATATTGAAGGCATGTCTTTGTGGGAACTCTGTTGTGAGAAAGTCTCCAGATGACATTGAATCTTGAGGGCTTTATCCAATGATTTTTGCAATGTTTTATCAATTATAATCACTTTAAAAATTATAGAAATAATTATTGTATAATTTTTTTGAGTTAAGAATACCATTGTGAGTAGGTTCCCAAATTAAGAAATTATTTGTATAAGCAAAATGGTAGTTTTCAATGACATTCAGAATAGTATTAGGTAGGTGATCATGATGAGAGTTTATAATTTCTTTAATAGAGAAGTCAGAACTATCAGGGATTTGATCGGGACAAATCATAGAAATTAAAGGAGTTCCAATCCAGTTATCCAACCAGAATTTCTTGGAGTAGTCTCTAGAGACTATCCATTTGGAATTATTCATAATATTGGAGAAATATTGTTTTATGGATGGACATATGTTAGAGTTAATGAAATTTGACATTCCCATCTTATGTTTGTCAAGAAATATATTTTTGAGGAAGGTAATCGCATCAGAAGAATTGTGAAAAGGGTTCCATGTAATTCTATATTGAATGGATTAATTAAAATATTGTATATTTTTAATACCAATGATACCTTTCTCAATAAGATTACAACAAGTTGACCAGGGGATAGTCAGAAGTTTTTTTTGTAGAGTACTACCTTTCCATATGGAATTATTTATAGCGGCGTTTATTTTTTTTATCAGAACAACATGCCATTTATAGACCATCATAGATTAAACCATCTTGGAGAAAATAGTGGAATTTACCAGGCATGTCCTACCATCCATAGAGAGATATATACCTTTCCAAGGGGAAATTTGGTTTAGGACTTGGTCAACTATAGTCTTAATTTGGAAAGACTTGGGCCTACCCCAAAATATAGGAACACCTAGATAATTGAAAGGGGGTATACCTTCTTTTGGACCTAAGTCACATATATTGTTACATTTTATACTAGTAGGAAAGTTCCTTCCAAATAAGTTGCAAGATGTATTCCAACTAATGGTTTGACTAGAATCCTCCACATAGTGTGAGAGATCTATTTTTAGGTTAGAAATGTATCTTCTATAACCTTGAAGGAAAATGATGATGTCATCATCATAAAAGATTTGTGTAAAATCATTCACATTCCTAGAGACATGGATGGGTTTCAGCTTATTCTGATACACCATATGGGTGATCAGATGACTAATATAATCATATGCAAATGAGAAGAGAAAGGAAGATAGAGGTTCAACTTTCCTGATACCTTTGGTTCATTTAAAATAGCCCTTGGGAGATCTATTGATCAAAATGGATATATAAACTAAGGAGTAAAAATTTCTAATTGTAGTGATAAAAGAGGCATTAAAACCAAGTCCTTGAAGAAACTTGAAGATAAAGCTCTAATACATGGTGTCAAAAGCTTTTTTGATGTCAAATTTAATATCAATATTTCCTCTCCTATTGGGTTTGTTCATGTTATTGACACACTCAATGGAAATAAATATTCCATCTTGAATAGATCTAACTTTAATAAAAACAAATTGGTTCCTGGAGACAATTTTTTCTATGATAGTTGAATGTTTGTTTTCATTGATTTTAATGACGATTTTATAAAGAGTGTTAATAAGAGAAATGGGTCTAAATAGGTGAATCTTAGCAGCATTTTCCACTTTTGGGATCAAAGTGACAAATTGGGAATTAAGAGAATGAAGAAGCACACCATTAGTAAAAAAGGATTTGAAAAGCTTACAAACATAGGCATGAATCACATCCCAATAATGATTGAAGAAACAATTATTAAAGCCATCAGGACCCAGAGCACTATCAAGATTTAGACTAAAGACAATGTATTTGATTTCATGATCTAGTGGAGTGTTGAGAAGGACAGTTGTTTCCTCCTCGGTGATCAATATAGGGAAGACTTCCGTAAGAAATTCTTTGTTGATATCTGGACCATTGAAGATGGATTCATTGTAGAAAAATATATAATGAGGAAAGTCATCATCATTGTCATGAAGTTTGACCCCATCAGTTAGAAAGGTTAATGTCCTACAAGACTTCTTAAACATTTTAATAGAATTGTATAAACTAGTATTTCTCTCACCATCTACTAACCATTTAACACTAAATTCTTATTTCCTCATATTTTCATTAAAAGATAGAAAAGGGTTGAGTTGAACCACAAGGTCTATTTCGTGAGTTGGATCAGTGTTGAGGTCAGAGCTAGTTTTCTTGTTTTTAAGATCATTGATTTCATCCTCAATAAGAAGGTTTTCATTGTTAATTTTTTTGGATTTGGAGTTGCACTATGTTTTGAGAGTCTATTTGAGATGTTTTAATTTGACATTACTGGAAAAGGCATCATTATTGTGTGACAATGAAGACTAATAGTTTTGAATGATATTAGTGAAATTGATATCATAGAACCAAACATTATTAAATCTAAAAGGCAACCGGGGTTTCATGTCTTTGGTGGAGACATTGACCAGGATGGGGTGATGATAAGAGTTCAGCCTATGAAGAGTGGTGTGAGAGACAGTGTCCCATTAATCCAATGTAGGGACATTCATGAAGGATCTATCCCACTTGGGAGAAAACACTCTATTTTAATGTCTTGTACACCCAGTGTATTTCATACTAGTGTGATTATTTTAAATGATATTGTTGTTTTCAATCGAAGCATTAAACTATCTCGTGGAAATAGAAGCACCAGATGGTCCAATTTTCTCACTTTAGTTGAGAATAGAATTAAAGTATCCAATAAGAAACAAATGAGAATTAATATTACTGTCTAGAGATAAAAGGTCTTTCAATATGGTTATCCTTTCTTGGTATCTATTCTTCTCATAAAACAGAGCGAAAAAGGTGTGTACCATTAGTATTCAGGTTTCAAGAAAAAATATAGTCAGAGACACTGTAAATACTAATATTTTGAATAGAATAGTGTGAAAAAATCCATATAGATTCAGTATTGGATGTTTTTTCTATTGAACCAATAAAAACATATTTATTTTGGCATAAATGGGAGTATTTAGAATAAAAGGTAACTTTTGGATCAGAAATAGAAAATAATATAGGATGATGAGTGTTAACCATTCTTTTTAGAATAGTGAACGTGTCAGGGTTGGAAATAACCTGACATTTCGAAAAGGGAATCTTCATTTAAACATGAATTTCAAGTTAGAAATCCTTTTTTTCTAAAAATTTGTTTATAGAATACCGTATAACCTTTTGAGAATTTTTACTATTATTGTTATATTCATGGTTATTGTTATATATAACAAGGTTCATCTTAATAGGTTCATTTTTTGATGCATTCATAGTTGAGTCTGTAGAGTTATTATGAGACAACATCAATGAATTGACATTTTGGTTATATAAACAATTTACAGGCTATTCAAAACAATCATCACTATCAAGAGATTGAGTACCATTTAAAGGAAAATTAGTAGATAAAGGTATAAGTATACTTGGATCCTTTGAAGCTATTGAGTCCTGCTTTAATATAGAGCCCATATCTTATGGATGAGTCTGCATCTTCTCCATGGTGTCATTATTAGCCTTCATTTGAAAAGGATCCTATATCGAGGGTATATTTCAAATTATATGTTTAACATATTCCAAAGTCATTGAAACATTTTTTTAGGCCTAGTGATATTTTATTGTGCCTCGGCCTAAATAGCCTTTGGTCTATTGTGTAGTTTCCTAAGTTATACAGAGATACTAGTGTGTGTAACTGGATCCTTTATCTCCTCTACATCAGAATAATCTGTGACTTTGATAGTGCCTAGAAAAATTGAGGGAGTATTTTCTTCTATAGATGAATTTTTTGAATATTTCATTGGATTGACACTAGGTATATTCCTACTATTGATAGTGATATGAGGATAAACATGATCAGCATTTAGTCAAGTAACTTGATTTTCAGTTTTAACATTTCTAGCAGTGTTTTCTGGTGTTTGATAACTTACCGAAGAGTGAGGCATAGGGTGAGAAGAACTTGAGTTCTTTACCATGTTTTTATTCTCTTTTTTTCACCCATAGAGTATCTGAGTTATTCATCAGTGAGGGTTCCTGGATCTGTCAATTTCTATCGTGACTAGTATCATTTTCATTCGATTTCCTGATGGTATCTAAAACCATGTTTTTATATTTCTCTATTAGGTTTTGTTCCTTGTTAGAGTCATCTTCCACTTCTACTACATCAACACTGGTTTTACTCGATTGTTCCCATGTGTGTGATATATTGTCTGTTTTTTTAACCAAATTTCATATTTCTTTTTAAAGGTTTTAGGTATATCTACAATGGGACATTTTCCTCTCTTTTTTTCTTTTTTTCCATTCATTCATTTTCAATTCGTGGAATTACTTATTTCCAAACCACCCTGTAATTATAGATTTTGTGTCCAATGATCTTACAAAGATCACAAGGGGGGTTTTATCACATCTTATATTCTAATTTCATTATTATAATCAATGGAATTAAATTTAATGGAGTTGGGCAGTTTGGAATCTATGTTAATTTCAACCATAACTCACTCAAATAGGCTTAGTTCATCATTTAATTTTCTTTTGTCTATTTTGATAGGTGTTCTTATATAAGAATCAATGTCATTCAAAATTTTGTGGTGGAAAACGAACCAGTTGAGTATATGTAATTTAATCCAAACTTGTTCCATGGTAATTTGTTTTTTAATCAAATCACATATATTTAGTGTTAATTCATTAATCCAGATAAAATAATCTAGGACTCACCCACTTCTAAATCAAATAGCATACATGTTCTAGTCTTCCCACCTAGATACACGAGATTCCATTTGTGGCCAAATTCTATTTCATATATCACATAAATCATCAATCTTACACACACATGAGAAGCATCATGGAAACTAAAGGAAGTAACAACTTTCATAATCCACAATGATACAACGGTCGAAGATCACACATAATACATCCTTTTTCTATAAACAAAACCACATTCATATTCACAAAAAAATAAAACCCATTTTAAAATACATTTCACACCACTTTTATAATTCATGAAATCCCCTCAGAAACAAAAAAAAATAGAGAACATATAAAATCAAATCATTTCCACTAGAAAATACATTTTCATATCCACACACACACCAAATTCATTTTAAACCATGCTTAAAACCATTTTTTACAATTTAAAACACATTTAAGGTTCAAAACAAAGAATATAACATGCCTTATAGACCGTTTCTCTTAGAAAACAAGTTATCAACACATTCACACCTTCATATACCTTTGAAAATAGATTTCAAACCTTTAATATAAGGCATCTAACACATTTAAGAAGTAACACAATGAAGGCCACATGAAACATAGGAAATTTCCATAAGAAAACCCAACATTCATCATTTATGCATCCTAAATCCTTTTTAAAACATATTTTTTCACCCAAAAAAATTGATAGAACACACTTGTAACATAAATAAAGAAATATAGAATTGTATAATAATGTGAAAGGATGTAACTACCCATCTCACACATGGAAAATTATGGAAACCAGTGGAAAACCCCAACCACACCACAAAGAGACCCTATAATGGCAGTATCGAACAAAAATCATCATGATATCACCTGATAAATTAGGATCAGAACCTCTCATGGTCAAACAAACTTTAGGAACATGGGAACCTAATAAAGAGGGAATAACAACCATATAAAGAGTGTGAAACCAAGGGATAAATGATTTAATTGACAATTTAATGAAAATCCAAGGCCAAAACCACCCAAGGATTGATGCTGAAGAGGTCTAAGATGGTGTTAAGGGAGATCATATGGAAAAATATTATTAGGATCAAATTATAGGGGATTTAGTGTTTAATATAAAGGGATAAATGTGTAATTTTCAAGTTTTTAATGATTTTTACTAGTCAAATGGTTATCTCACATGGTTTTCCAAACTGTGTGGCAACCATACATCCCTTACGATCAAGAAGGGACATTCTACATGGTCACCCCAAATATTTTGAAAAACCATGTGGGTACTATGCATCCCTCATTGAAAATTAGTAATGAAGCTACATGGTTTCCTAGATAATGGCACAAGGGTTCCCTTAATTGTGCGCCAACCATGCGCTGCTTATTGTTAAGCCCAAATACTCCATTCTCTATAAAAACTCATGGGGAACCGAAGGAATAAATAATTGACTAATAATAAACAAAGGAATAACTAAAAACAAAATCATGAGTGTGAAATTATTATTTATGGATACCATTAGGTGTTAATGATTTTATGACTGATCATAATATCAATGTCTTAAACACCCATTTTTCAGTTTTAAATGATTATATTCCACCATGATTAAGGATATTTTTGGAGAAATTTATTGCAATATAACCCATTGGTTTAGTATATTATTTAGTGAAAATTTATTTTAGGAATAATGCCTTTACAATTTGTGGACAATTTTTTATAGGTATTGATAACCTTTTCGGGTTATATGATCAATAATGAAATTATAATAATTTTCAAATAAGATTATTGGACTTTGTGGGGGAAATAAATTGAATTGAAAACCAAAGTAATATGTTTATTCAATGATTAATTTTATTTCAAGTATACCCATCAAATATTTTAGGGAACCTTATAGGAATTATGTTAATATAGTCTTATAAAAAGGAAAACATTCATATAGGGTGACAACATGTCACATCTAGAAATGTCATGGGGATTGACCCCAAAATAGATGCATGATATGGGTTTAATTCCTACCACTACCCTACATGATATAAATTTTAAATCTCAGTAGAAAAATTATTTCAAAAATGAAATATTAATGATTAAATGGTGGTTTTACTATTGATATTTATAAATTAATGTATTATATGCGATAACATATGCTAACTATATATGTTTTTGAATATAGTAAGAGATATGTGGAATGTATTGTCACCCTTTTATAGATATTATAATAAATTTTATGTTAGTATTAATCCATTAGGAATAATAAATTCGTTTATTCATTTCTTGGTGTAAGAAATGAATTTGAAATTGATCTTGGAATAAAAAAAAAGAATGAAATTGTTCTCCTAAAATAGAAACATAAAATGTAATTATATTTATGTATATTTTTATATTTTAAAATAATCCCCCAAATTCCAGAAAATGTTATTGAAATTAAATTTTAACTTAATACATTCATATTCAATGAATTATAAGGTATTTAAAATCTTCATACATTTATGGATTTTAGTTCTATAACATTCCATTAACTATTCAGTTTCTTTTAATCAACGACCACTATCACCCTCTATAATTATTTATGCCTTTATCCCACCAAATTATCATAACTTTTCCCAAACATTACCCTTTTAAGAAATATAGTTATGTGTTATTCTAGATGAATTTTTTTTAACTTTCTCTCTTGTTAAGTGGATGTTTTTTAAACCCTTTTAAGATGTGGGTTTTCAAAAATGGTGTGTCCACATTCCAAACCCCTAATTAAAAAAATCATCTTTAAATTGATAGAAAAAATGTTGTCATAATGTAACACAATAATATTTTAAGAGAATATTTATTTTATATTGTATGTGACATGAAACTCCAATCATAAACAACTTAGGAAATATATATCATTAAATTTATCCTCATTGACAGCTAGAGGAACACGCAACCCCGAGTTAAAATAATCCATAATATAGTATACAATTAAAAAATAACCATTAAACTGGATGTTTGGAATATTAATAACTAAATAATTTAATTTATAATTATTTATTGATTATAAATAAAATAAAAATTATTTAAAACGAAATATGTGTTCGAAAAATCATTATTTTTTCTAAAAGATGCTTTAAATGCTTTTTATTCACAAAATTTGAAATTAATTTTTGCTAATTTGATAAATTTTAATTGATAAAATAATTTTGAATTATGAAATAACAATATCAAAAATATATTTGGGTAAATTGTTTGGATTTTTTTGAAATGTTTAATTTTGTGATGAATATTGAAAAATAGTGAATGTTTATATAAAATGGCCTTTTATTTTAAATTGTTTATAATGTAAAATTATGTTTTAGATTTCATTAAAAGTAAAATTATCTAAGTTATATATTTATTACTTCAATTAATCTCATTTTAATAATTTTTATATTCAATTATAATATAAAAACTTTGTGAACTTTTGAGCGTTTTTCCTATAAAAACATGCCTTATCATCACATTTGGGGGATTAATTTCAAATAATATTTTCTATATTATGTGAATGTAATTTTAAAAAATTGATTCCATATTTTGAATCATATGAATTTATATTATATAATAATATTAATATATATTCTTTCAAAAATATATATTTAATATAGTAACAATTATTTACTATGGTAAAGATAAAAAAGGATTTAACGAGGGGTGGGTGGGGGTAAATTAAAATGATAATGTATAAAATGACCTAAATATTTTTTTGAAAAATATCAATTATGTACATATTCATATCCTATGATTTTTAAGTCTTTTTAATACACATTATATACCCTTTTGGCATGTAAAAAACAAGGGTATACCTTTTTCATTTCATATATTACAAGTGTGCCACTCACCTCACTTATAAATATCCATGCACCATCATATTTTATTTAAACCATAAAAAAAATTTATATTGGATAATACCTACCCAAATTACATAGAAAATTTCTTGCTCTCATCTTTGAGGATTTATTTTGGTTATAAATCCCACCTTTAAAGGATTTGGTGTAAACCTAAGGAGGTAAACCGAGGAAAAATTAATGTTCATCATCGAGCATATTTATTTAATTCTTCTTCCACCTTATAAAATTTAATTAAAACATGATTATATTACAACCTCTGTAACATATATTTAATTATATGTTTTTTTTACTGAATTAGAAAATATCATTCTCTCTTCCATCAAATGGGTTATGAAATTATCATTCATTTGTATGGTGGACTACCGCCTCGTGAACATATGTCATTAATTTTTTCATTGAAACCTCTCACTGTTGGGAATGATAATGGATATAACGTATATATATTTTATTTATAACAAAATTATACCTCTATAGTCATTATATAACTTATATTTTTTTTAAAATTTCCATTTCTTATGAGATACAACAACGTCATTCGTCTGTATAGTGGACTACCACCACAGGAATTGATGTGATTCATTTTTTCACTAAATAATTACATGGTAGGTAATAAGGACAACTTAAATAAATATATGTGATATATATTTCAAAATTAGAATATTTATGAAATATTTGACAATAAAAAAATATAAAATATCATTTTATTTCTCACCATTTCTCTCACTTAATGATTATAAAGTCATTCCTGTACGTGTGAACTATTGTCTTCTCAAAGCAATGTGTCTCCCTTTTAATCACCACACCAAATTAGCGATATATATAAGTATATTTATATAAAGAATATGTTATTTATGATATTAATATATTTCTACAAAGAGTAGATATTACTTAAATATTTTCTATAATAATTCCTGAAAAGCGAAAATGTTACCCAAGTATATATACCATATACCGTCTCCATAATAATGTACTTTATTTATAAAAACAAAAATTCATGATTTTTATTAAAATTATAATTGATGTATAAATATGATAATGTTTTTAATTATCATTATTCTAGAGATGATGAAGCTATATAATATTTATAATAACAGAATCTTTCAAGACAAAACATAAATTAAAAAATAATGAAATTAACACCCAAAACAATGAAAATAATGAAATATTATTAATTAACCAGGGATAATATGTTATAAAAGGAAAATATATGATATTATAAATATTAAATTGGTTTCAGAAAATAAAAATTTCAAAACCACTATACACGCGGTTAAACCATGTTTTACCATAAAGAATCTTGAGGTAAGGGTCCTCATCTCAATTTCCCTTCGTTAAGGAATATTTTCATGTTATACACATAATTTCACTTATATGGTGTATATAATTCCCCAATAACAACCCTTCTCTTCATTAAAAATTAATTCATTATTTATTACATATGGATTCCCATAACAAAACCTAGAATATTGATAATTCTAGGCTCTCTGGATAATTAATTACATTACATTACATCCCAAAATAGGGGGAACATCATATTTTTTTTAAACATTCTTAACATGCTCATAATTTTCCATCATTCTTAAAACATCATGGGACAAACTAGGGATATAAAAAAGAATAGGGTAGCCTATAAATCCTAGTAAGTGAATAATAATAACATAACATCATTAAATCATTATATGTTACACAATAGGATTTTTAATGGTACAAGAAAAATTTGGTAATAATAAACAAGAAAAAGAGTCATGATATAACATGATAACATAAAGGCAACCTGGGAATGTGGAAAAAACATTAAACATGACAACAGAAACATTGGTCAAGCCTATCCACCAAGATTTCATAACATGATGGATGTAGAGACCCGATTCTTCACGTACATGGACATTACATTACTTTTTCGGAATACTTAATACATAACAAAAACAGACACACAAGGACCGTAATAGTTTAGTGTCTTTGGAAACTCAGAATATAAACATATAATCATGTTGAAAGATCTTCAATATCTCCCATAATGATCTTCCCCTTTTCGTTTCCTTACCTAAAACCTTTCTTTATTTCCTGGGGAAAATAAAACATAAAAAGGGTGAGCTCAAATTCTCAGTAAGGGAAAACATAGAGAACATAAAACAATCCATAAACATTTGAAAGAAAAAACTTGAACATGAAATCTAAACCTTAAAACCTCGAGCAAAGACATAAATCTTGGAAGTAAGTAAGGAATTTATCATAAAGGAACATCAATCGTGATAAAATAGCATGGGAATAAAACATGTAATTGTGGCATCTATTAAGCACATGTAATTATTTCCATAGTAGCCAAGGCATTGCTGCCAAGACCATTTTAGTGGACAAAGTCCCTTTCTGAATCGAGTTCACCCCTCGTTTCAGTCCTGTAACACTGAACCGGATTAACTTACCATTCCAACCATGTCTATATCATGAGATATAAATCTTTACCCAATTCATTGGAGGGAGATATAGGTCCCACCCATCTCATAATGAAATCATTCTTACTTGTGCCACAAAATAAACATACATCATTCATAAAAACCCAATAAATAAAATGGGTTTCATAAATATCATCCCATCATCACATAATCCATATAAAAGAAATGGATATCATTTCATAATAATAAAGGTGAAACCATGTAAATCATAGAGACATTATACTTGAAACATACACATATGAAATAATTTCTTCTTAGATGAAAAATGGTTTTGATAAAACACTTGAAATGAATTCTTGAGGAAAATATCCTTTCTTCTTCAAAATCATTTTATTTTCAAAAAAATTCATGCAATTTTAAATGAAAATTATTTTGTTGAAAATAGTCATGAAATCTTTTGGAGAGAGATTCATGAAAATAAGGTTTTATAAAACCGTAAAAATCTGTTTGTGCCGTATAAGTTAAAAAAACATTTTTCCCGTACTTTTGCTGGAAAAGTCAAAAAGTACCTCATAAAGAAAGATTCCATACATACCATGTAATAAAAGTCAAAAATGGGTAAAAAGGACTTTAAAAATACATTAAAACACTTTTATAAAACATGGACATGGATGATAGAAATAACCCCAGTAAATACTTACGAATAACAATCTCGGATAAGAATGAGATTGCAAAATTATCCCTTACCTTAGGTCTGATATGCCTCGTACGTATCTAAACCTTCTGTATAATGATTTAAATAATGTCATTGAATTATTACAGAATCATATTCATTGTTATGATATCATATATGGTTCACTTATGACTTTATATTACCCGTTCTTTTGTTAAAGAGCGTTTCAGGTAAAATCGTTTCATTTGTCGTCTGTGTTTTGACTTGTAATTATTCATATGATTACTTAGATCATGATTAATTAGTTCCATAATATAAAACATGATTTATATATAATATATATTCAGAATATATATATATATAATAGATCAATAAATGGAAATAAATACACCGTTCATGGAGACGGTAGGTCGTACGTACGCATGAACGTTGTTTTCGTTTCCTCATTGAATTTAATGGAATTAATTGGATTACATACATATATATATACATAAATCCAGTATCATTATTATGTAGTATATTTCATGATTACTTATTATATATACTTTATAATCATTTATGAATGGTTAATCATTGAGAATGAATCTCATCGCATCGTGGAGACGGTATTCCGTACGTACGCACGAGCGATGATATCGTTCCCATGATCGTGAAGTTTTATTGGAGTGTATGTATACTATTACAGAATCAATATCACTTTACAATAATAACATATAGTTATTATTTACACCATTATACCCATCCAAGTAAGGTGGTGGTGGAAAATAGATTACACCACGACGTGGTGACGGTATTCGGTACGTACGCACGCGCGGTGATTTCGTTTTCTGTAGGATGGATAGACGGTGAAATAGGGTTGTTTCATACATATAATGACATATAATTATATGAGTGATACTTATGTTATTACTTAATAATGAAACAACCTAAGAATAAGAATTGGAAGAAGAAATAAAGTTGAAAGAATCGGTAACGGACATTACCTCTTCTTTGAAGCGCCTCTTTGAGACCTCCTCTTAGGGCACTAAAATTGGTCTTTGAAGAATACCAGGACCTCTAGGATGTTTCTAGGGAAGTGGAGGAGATAATTTTTCAGTATTGTTTCGAGCATGAAGGCTCAAAGTGGTGTGAGGAAGAGAGGGAGGAGGTGCCCTTTTATAAGGGAGGAGAGGGGCACCTTTGGAAAAACTAAAAGTATTATTTTATTATAAAGTCATATTCGGTTTTTAATAGCTACAAATTGAGTTATTTCGAAGCTAGGGTGGGGATCTGTTGAAATACTCTCATAAAATATAATTTAGACAAGTTTAGGTTTCTAGTTTAACCTTATCATTTAGATTTAACCTTACGTTAAATAATTTTACTTTTACCATGTCTTCTTGTTTTCTTACACTATAAGGTTAATAAACTTACTATAACAAGCCAAAAGAACCCAAAGTGGTTTATTATTAATATATATAACCTTATATAAGTTATTTGGTCGAACCTTATATTTTTAGGAATAAAATAACAATTAATAATATAATATTTGTTTTAAAAACTATTTTATGTCAATTTTGACACTATTTGGTAATTGATTTTTGTGAAAATCATAAAAGAATTATTAGTTCAAAAAAGTTAAATAAATAAATACTAACATGTAATATTAACCTATAAAATTAGTGTAATTCATAAAAAGTCTCAAATTACATTTATTTGGGTATTTATAACATCAATTATGTCAATATTTCATTAATAAGATAATTACTGCATCATTATTGTGTCATAAATAAATTAAATTATTTTAAGTCTAAAAATTAAAACTAAAATAAAATTATGTAGGAAATGTTTTTAGATTTATAATTAATATTTATAGTCTAATTTATCTTATGTATAACCCTATATTAAAAATGATTTAGTTATTAAACGTTTATTTTAACTATTTTAACCTTTCTTTAAATAAATTAATAATAAATGTCCTAATCTAATCCAAGTGGGCCTAAATGGTCATATTTTATTCCTAAGGTTGTTTTTGGTCTAATTACACTTATCCAATAGAATTAGGACATGTGTTAGGGTAATAATAATAACACTTTTACCCTTAATTACCCTATTTACTTTTAACCGTGGTAAAAAAAAGTTAAAAGTTACTATTCGCCAAAAATTATTTTCATCTCATTGAACCACATTTTAGTCCTTGATATTAACCATGTCTCTCGGATTTTCGAAATTCCACTCATAGAAGCGGTAAAATTAAGTTTTATGAAAAATTCAGTTTTTTTAAATACCACTTAGTGGTTTCACTATTCATCAAAAAATGAAAGTTTCCAGAAAAATACCAAAAATTAGGCCTAAGCTATATTTGATATTATGAATTCAAAAATGATGTCTATTTTACAAAATTCAAAACATATCAGTTACATTAACTAATTTAAAAATTAATTCTCGTCCTCAAAACAAATAGCGTGTTTTTAAGAGATAATAACTATCAAAAGATTGACACTTGTTTATGTCTGGTTTAAATGTGAAATTACATCCAATGACCAACATTGTATTAAATTGTAAAAATATATTCTAAATATACTTTAAAACCACTCAAATTATTAATTTATCACTATCAATTATTTTGATTAAAAAAGTTGTTTTTAATTAAAATTTAGTAATTTTCACTATTCATCCGAATATGAAAGTTATTCGAAAAGTACCAAAATTTCACCCTAAGATAATTTCGATATTCTAAATCCAAAAATGAATTCAATTTTGAAAGATAAAATTTATAAAATTTCAAAAAGTGGGAATTACTATTCATAACCGCTAGTTCATAATAATATTATAATAATATCTCGTTTAGTGAAACTCAGTATTGCGTACTACACACGCTATCGAGGAAGGTCTTTATTGCGTGTAATGCAAGCCAAGTCAGGGATGTGTGTTGTGAAAGCTCCTTTTGGTGTAGCGTACAACACAAGAAATTAATGAAATTAAAAATAATATCTTTCATAAAATCTCGGGGTGTTACATTCTACCCCCCTTAAAATGAATTTCGCCCTCGAAATTCTTCAGGGTTATAAATGTTTTACTACTCGAAAGTTTATTTAATATAAACCCACATCATAAAAAGGAATACCAAAACTTGGCTTTAAAAACTAAAGTATGAAACGTAACGGTTACCCAAATTAACTCATCACTGGGTTTTCACGTAGAAGAACATAAGTGAAAATATGGATATGGAAGAAAAATCTAACCATCACGTTCTGATGGAGAGTGGTAGAGAACATGGCTATGAAAAAGACAACAATCACAAAGCCATAAATTTGTGATGATCTAGGGTACCATCTGATTCATCAGATATAAGGGCACTAGGACAACATTTTTGGTCTTCAAATCATTTCCCTAAAGTTGAAGAATTTGAATACTTACTTTATTTTGGTACAATCTCACTATTGTTCGTGCCTTGAACAATTTCCACTTCATCTCTTAATGAAATGAAGTTAAATTTGTTATTCGTGAAGTGTTAGCAGATCATGTGATAGAATGATGGGTCATTCCATCTGTCTCAAACAAAAGGTTAGCAAAAGTTATTAAATATACATAAGTCGATCTATAGTGAGATTAATCATATATGGTTCCTAAAATGTACTTATACTTCATATATCATACTGCTTAATATAATAAAACGGGTTTCTACTAAATAGGGATTTCCTGTAGGCCAGTGGTAGGCGTTAAAGGCAAGTCATACTTCGGTTGTGGGTTCGATTCCCACAGCCTTGTCTGACGCGATGGGCTATCGCCCGTCCTGTAGGTTGTCCTTTTTCTAAAACTACATTACTATAACATCCCATTAATAATATCGAATAAAGTTCTATCCTTAAACAATACTATCTTATGTCCAACATAATCTATTCCAATATTTATCTAAAATACTTCGGTCCAAGCTCATAGTATAAAGAAAACAATTACTTGAAAGGTTATCTACCAAGAATGTGAATACACGCATTTATCTCACATATATCATAAGATATATCTTGTTGGTTGCATTCCAAACACATGAATACCTTAGTCATATATTCTATTGAAACATAAATTACCATAGAACCTTAGTGAAAACATGAATACTTTCAAAAGGTAACTCTTTCCACATACCAAAATCCCAAAAAAAAAATATATAATCAAACCATAATATCACTTAGTCCTTATATCAATCATGAGCTCATGAATACAATCAAACATCTCATTATCTTCTTATCCCTTCATTATGCGCATATCATCTACTTTCCAAAAATATCTAAATAAAATTTCATGGTTACTGATATCATTCAACATATACTTTCAAATACTTTAGGAAAATCAATAGTGTAAAAATCTTTAGATGATTCTTTATTCCATAGTACCATTAAATATACAACATAATTCTTTTTAAACATACAATCATTCCACTACCTTCTTAAACAATTGACTGATCTTCAACACTTCTTTCATCTCATATATCATTTGTAGTCTCCTCATCATCATCCACATAAATACTACCCATATGACCATGATTATTCTCTTCATGAGATTTTCCTTTAGGGCATTGGTTTGCATAATTCCCATACATTCCACATTTAAAACATCTAACCATTGTTGATGTCGTAGAAATGTCATTATCCTCAACCATGGTGTTAACTAAACCTTTTCCTTTGCACTTACTGGCTTTGTCTACTTCTTTTCCACACCCAAAGCATCTTCCATTTCCTTTGAAACATTCTCCTTGATGCCTCTTCCCACATGATTTACATATGGGAAATTGAACTTTCTTTCCTCTATGATCATCACGAAACTCCATCTTTCTCTTATTAGCCGAGTCAGGAAACTTACCAAATTTGAGTTTATTGATCATATTATTAGATTCGTGATTCGGCATAATAATTATGTTTGGACTTCCAAATCCCATTTCATTTGGTTTCTCATGAAGAATATAATTCCATTGTCCATCATATCCTCCATTATCGTGAATCTTCCTGTTTCCAGCCATTTTCTAAAACCCAAAAAGAATAGTGTGAGAGGAAAAAATCATGCTAGGGAAAACAACATAGTAAAGGGGGAGTACCCTCAATATCTAACATCTTAGGTTAAATTTTAAGATCGTTACCTTAGTTCTAAGACTATATCCTATACGTATACTTATCCTTAGGGACATCCCTAGACATACCTTAGAAATATCTCTAGGGATCTCACTAAATTTCTCGCATCCTAGTTTCCAAAGGTTGACTAAACCTCCCTATGATACCAGCTATAGAGACCCGAAGCTTGACGTACATGGACATTACATTACTTTTGCGGAATAATTAATACATAACAAAAACAGACACACAAGGACCGTAATAGTTTAGTGTCTTTGGAAACTCAGAATATAAACATCTAATCATGTTGAAAGATCTTCAACATCTCCCATAACGATCTTCCCCTTTTCGTTTCCTTACCTAAAACCTTTCTTTATTTCTAGGGGAAAATAAAACATAAAAATGGTGAGCTCAAATGCTCAGTAAGGGAAAACATATAGAACATAAAACAATCCATAAACATTTGAAAGCAAAAATTTGAACATGAAATCTAAACCTTAAAACCTCGAGCAAAGACATAAATCTTGGAAGTAAGTAAGGCATTTATCGTAAAGGAACATCAATCATGATAAAATAGCATGGGAATAAAACATGTAATTGTGGCATCCATTAAGCACAAGTAATTATTTCCATAGTATCCAAGGCATTGCTGTCAAGACCATCTTAGTGGACAAAGTCCGTTTCTGAATCGAGTTCACTCCTCGTTTCAGTCCTGTAACACTGAACCAGATTAACATACCGTTCCGGCCATGTCTATCTCATGATATATAAATCTTTACCCAATGCATTGGAGGGAGATATAGGTCCCACCCATCTCATAATGAAATCATTCTTACTTGTGCCCCAAAATAAACATATATCATTCAGAAAAACCCAATAAATAAAATGGGTTTCATAAATATCATCCCATCATCACATAATCCATATAAAATAAATGGATATCATTTCATAATAAGAAAGGTGAAACCATGTAAATCATAGAGACATTATACTTGAAACATACACATATAAAATAATTTCATCTTAGATGAAAAATGGTTTTGATAAAACACTTGAAATGAATTCTTGAGGAAAATATCCTTTCTTCTTCAAAATCATTTTATTTTCAAAAAATGTCATGAAATTTTAAAAGAAAAGGATTATGTTGAAAATAGTCATGAAATCTTCTGGAGAGAGCTTCATGAAAATAAGGCTTTATAAAACCGTAAAAATTCATTTGTGCCGTATAAGTTAAAAAAACATTTTTCTCGTACTTTTGATGGAAAAGTTAAAAAGTACCTCATAAAGAAAGATTCCATACATACCATGTAGTAAAAGTCAAAAATGGGTAAAAATGACTTTAAAAATACATGAAAACACTTTTATAAAACATGGACATGGATGATAGAAACAACCCCAGTAAATACTTACGAATAACAATCTCGGATAAGAATGAGATTGCAAAATTATCCCTTACCTTAGGTCCGATATGCTTCGTACATATCTGAACCTCCTGTATAATGATTTAAATAATGTCATTGACTTATTACAGAATCATATTCATTGTTATGATATCATATATGGTTCACTTATGACTTTATATTACTCGTTCTTTTGTTAAAGAGAGTTTTGGGTAAAATCATTTCATTTGTCATCCGTGTTTTGACCTGTAATTATTCATATGATTACTTAGATCATGATTAATTAATTACAGAATATAAAACATGATTTTTATATAATATATATTCAGACTATACATATATATAACAGATCTATAAATGAAACAAAATACACCGTTCATGGAGACGGTAGGTCGTACGTACGCATGAACGTTGTTTTCATTTCCTCATTGAATTGAATAGAATTAATTGGATGACATACATATATATATATAAATAAATCCAGTATAATTATTATTTCATATATTTCATGATTACTTATTATATATACTTTATAATCATTTATGAATGGTTAATCATTGAGAATGAATCTCATCGCGTCGTGGAGACGGTATTCCGTACGTACGCACGAACGATGATATCGTTCCCATGATCATGAAGTTGTATTGGAGTGTATTTATACTATTAAAGAATCAATATCACTTTGCAATAATCATATATAGTTATTATTTACACCATTATACCCATCCAAGTAAGGTGGTGGTAGAAAATAGATTACACCACGGAGTGGAGACGGTATTCCGTACGTACGCACGTGCGGTGATTTCGTTTTCCGTATGATGGATAGATGGTGAAATAGGGTTGTTTCATACACATAATAACATATAATTATATGAGTGATACTGATGTTATTACTTCATAATGAAACAACTTAAGAAGAAGAAGTGGAAGAAGAAATAAAGTTGAATGAATCGGTAACGGACATTAACTCTTCTTTGAAGTGCCTCTTTGAGACCTCCTCTTAAGGCACTAAAATTGGTATTTTAAGAATACCAGGACCTCTAGGATGTTTCTAGGGAAGTGGAGAATATAATTTGGCAGGGTTTGGCTGATCTTGAAGGCTAAAAGTGGTGTGAGGAAGAGAGGGAGGAGGTTCCCTTTTATAAGGGAGGAGAGGGGCACCTTTGGAAAAACTAAAATTATTATTTTATTATAAAGTCATATTCGGTTTTTAATAGCTCCAAATTGATTTATTTAGAATATAAGGTGGGTATGGGTCTAAATACTCTCATAAAATAGAATTTAGACAAGTTTAAGTTTCTATTTTAACCTTATCATTTAGATTTAACCATACGTTAAATAATTTTACCTTTACCATGTCTTCTTGTTTTCTTACACTATAAGGTTAATAAACTTATTATAACAAGACAAAAGAACCCCAAGTTGTTTATTATTAATATATATAACCTTATCTAAGTCATTTTTTTGATCCTTATATTTTTAGGAATAAAATTACAATTAATAATATAATATTAGTTTTAAAAACTATTTTATGTCAATTTTGACACTATTTGGTAATTGATTTTTGTGAAAATCATAACAGAATTATTAGTTATAAAAACGTTAACTAAATCAATACTAACATGTCATATTAACCTATAAAATTAGTTAAATTTATAAAAAGTCTCAAATTACATTTATTTGGGTATTTATAACATCCATTATGTCAATATTTCATTAATAAGATAATTATTGCATCATCATTGTGTCATAAATAAATTAAATTATTTTAAGTATAAAAATTAAAAATAAAATACCATTATGTAGGAAATAGTTTTATCTTTCTAATGAATATTTATAGTCGAATTTATCTTATTTATAACCCAATATTAGAAATTATTTAGTTATTAAACTTTGATTTTAACTATTTTAACCCTTCTTTAAATAAATTAATAATAAATGTCCTAATCTAATCCAAGTGGGCCTAAATTGTCATATTTTATTCTTAAGGTTGTTTTTGGTCGAATTACACTTATCCAATAGAATTATGACATGTGTTAGGGTAATAATAATAACACTTTTACCCTTAATTACCCTGTTTACTTTTAACCGTGGTAAAAAAAAGTAAAAAGTTACTATTCACCAAAAATTATTTTCATCTCATTGAACCACATGTTATTCCTTGATATTAACCGTGTCTCTCATATTTTCTAAATTCCACTCACAGAAGTGGTAAAATTAAGTTTTATGAAAAATTCAGTTTTTTTAACTACCACTTAGTGGTTTCACTATTCATCAAAAAATGAAAGTTTCCAGAAAAATACCAAAAATTAGGCCTAAGATATATTTGATCTTATGAATTCAAAAATGATGTCTATTTTACAAAATTCAAATCATATCAGTTACATTAACTAATTTAAAAATAAATTCCCGTCGTCAAAACAAATAGCGTGTTTTTAAGAGATAATAACTATCAAAAGATTGACACTTGTTTATGTCTGGTTTAAATGTGAAATTACATCCAATAACCAACATTTTATTAAATTGTAAAAATATATTCTAAATATAATTTAAAACCACTCAAATTATTAATTTATCACTATCAATTATTTCGATTAAAAAAGTTGTTTTTAATTAAAATTTAGTAATTTTCACTATTCATCAGAAAATGAAAGTTATCAAAAAAGTACCAAAATTTCACCCTAAGCTAATTTCGATATTACGAATCCAAAAATGAAGTCCATTTTGAAAGATAAAATTTATAAAATTTCAAAAAGTGGGTATTACTATTCATAACGGCTAGTTCATAATAATATTATAATAATATATCGTTTAGTGAAACTCTGTATTGCGTAATACACACGCTATCGAGGAAGGTCTTTATTGCGTGTAATACAAGCCAAGTCAGGGATGTGTGTTGTGCAATCTCCTTTTTGTGTAGCGTATAACACAAGACATTAATGAAATTAAAAATAATATCTTTCATAAAATCTCGGGGTGTTACAATGGAATGGTCTAATAATAGATTAGGTTCACTCTCTAATCCCATACATGAAATTTCATGAGATGAAAACATTAACCAAAGAATTGGAGTACTGTATAATTCTAGGCATACCTATCACGTTCATATCATCTAAATTCATATGTTTTTCATAAAAATCATTCAACACGTGATCATATTTCAACACATTTAATTCAAAGGTCTTGTAATGTGAAATATATAATTCAATGTCCCCAATAAAATAATAATAGTTATGATAGGTGAATACCCCGGAGTATAAATAGTTATGGTATTCAAAATACAACAGCCTCTCATGGAAAAATTACTGTGAAATTTTGGCATCATAACAACATTTCTTAATGATTTATAAAATGGTTTAAGGATAGGAAAAAGGGGTCTCTCGTCATTTTTAAATCAAAAGGATATTAATAATCTTTTGAAAAAACATATCCCAATATTAGGAATTTTAAATAAATGGAATAAAATTAATAACATTATTTACTAACTAAGAGAGGTAAAGGACCCATTACCTTGAGTGGTGATTAAAAAATCTTGGGATGAGCTTAGTGAGAGCTTGGGTGACCTTTGGAGGAATCTACAGAGATGAGTTATGAGTAATTATGAGATCATAATTAGGTGGTCTAATTTTTTTTTGTGAAGAGGAATTGGAGATTGGGTGGGTTTATATAGGAAAAGTTGTGGGAATTCTTTATTATTTCCCAAACATATGTTTTCGAATCAATATAATAAAGTAATAAAAACCACAAAACATACCATGTTTTCCATGGTTTATTAAAAAGAGAAGTGGTTTCATTTATTTTATAATTATAGTGTAATACATCATTAAAATACTACCCCTTGTGATGTGGTTGTGGGACATGTTCATAAAGAAATTATTTTTATAAATTAATATATATTAATTGTTTTATTGGATTCATAAAGGCATTATAAAATTTATTAAATAACTATAAAATCCCATTATTTAAAGGGGAAACATATTTTTCATCATGGATACCCATAATATCATTTAGTACATCACTTTTGGGTTATTATGATTTTATAGTACACATCGTATATTTATGTTGTATTTAATTTTTTCATGAAAATTCGATTCTCAAAAAATCCTAAAATAGTAATCATTGGATAATTTATATGTTCTCATTGCAAATACATAATTTATTTTATCCAAATAAATTTCTAAATATTTTAATTATCACATTAAAATCAATAATAGACAATTATTGAGATATTTTCTATTTTTTAAAAATAATAGTTTTTGAACCCTTATTAAAATTATATTTAATTTCATAATATTATATTATCAAATATACTAATTAAATATTATAAAATAATAATATTTTATTAAAATATCATGAATTTATAAAATTCATTATTTCATAAACATGATTCTTTTAATTGACATTACATATTTCAAAAACAATTAATTTCTATTTTATCAAATCAAAATCAAAATAATTGATAATTTAACAAAAAAAGATGTAAATATACTGTTATTATATTAAAATTAAAATATTAATATTAATATTATTAGGGTCATGATCTCAATGAGTATTACCTTCTCCCATAAATGGTCTTACTAATGGTTTAGTTATTGGATCTCATCTTTGGCATGGTCAAGGATATATCCTAGTGATGTTACCTCCCTTGGAAGCTCCAATAAATGAGATTCATAGGATACTATCCTACCGGTTAAGGATATCAATTCATTTTTCTAAGTCAACTGGATTTATCATAACCATATATTTATGCTAATCATATGAACATTATTTTATTATTATATTATCAATTGTTATGATACATTATGGTCTTATAACTCTGTTAGGATAATATAAAACAAAAGAGGATAATGTATTTTTTATAACCATAATAGAGAATTTAATTCAATCACAAAGGGAATATTATTTATAATAGTTTGGGTTGTTACAATATTCCCCCATTTAGAAAATATTCCCTAAAAATATCGATATCATATTCTGAAATAGATTAATTTAATTCTATTTCATAAGCTCCTCTAGTTCCCACATCGCTTCAACAATCTTATGGTTTCTCCAGAGAACTTTGACTAGGTAAATTGTCTTATTTTGTAGAACATTCTATATGATTTTTGATCATCATAGGATTCTATTCATATTAAATATAATTCTAAATTGGTACCACCTCTATATTGATAACATATAATTGGTTTGGTATATACTGCCTTAATAGGGATACATGGATCACGTCATGTACATTATATATGTTAAGTGGGAGTGATAGTTGATAAGCCACCACTCTGAGGTGATCAATGATCTGAAAGGGATAGATGTTTCTTGGACTATTTGTTCCCTTTTTCTAATATCTCCTGAAATTATTCCATGAATATTTACATATGATTACCTTTTCTCCAACCTAAAACTCTATGTCTCATCGATTATTATTTAAATATCTCTTCTTTAAACTCTAAGTAAACCTTATGTAATACTGAACAGTCTTAACCTTTTCCATAGTTTCTTTAACAATTATAAGACCCATCAGTTTGAGTTCACCAACATCGTCCTAGAATTTAGGTTGATAAGTGTATTTCATGTATACATTATTTACTGTTTTAGTGTTTTTAATTTGGTATTTAAATGAATAATCTTTCCAATTAGAGGAAAATTTTACTTGTTTACACTATCAAAAAATGTTACGCATCGTGAGTCCCTATTTCACATAATGAATGGATTCAAGGTTTCAAAATAAGATTTTTTTGAGATTTTCACATATTCATTTGAAGCGGAGGAAAACTTGAATGATTACATGATGTGAAACCCAGTTACACATAAATTAATTGTTGACACACATAAAATTATTAAATGAAATTTTGTGAGGGATTTGATGGAAAAATCCTATAAATACAACCCTTGAACACCATTACAAAGTACTCTAGACTAGAAGGAGAATGTGTGACACCAACGGGTGACCACCAGATGACAGAGTGATGATCTAGATCCTGGCTTCACCACCGACCTTCACCTCCTTTCTTCTTCACATACTTATGATGCTCGTTCTCATCATACCTAGCATGAGTGAGTTGTCCTCTTAGATCCAAGTGATTTCATTATAGGGGGATGTGTTCATAGAGATTATTCTATTTTATTATTCATGTTTTGGATTGTTGATACACTATTTATTCAATTCCAATATCTTTCTTTTGTAATCGCATGTCCATTATAGGTGAATTGAAGAGTACTATTTCATTTCATCAATTAATTTCCTTAGTTTTTCCATGAAAAATATAAAATCTATGTTGGATATGTTTAATTATTGTTTTTGGTTACTGCAGGAACCTGAAAATTCCTCTAAGTGATGAAAATATCACCATAATCACATTGTAGAAGGAAGAAAATATTTCTACAAGTTTAATATGATGAATGGACTCAAATTGAGATACAAATTTCAGAAGAAAATCAAAGGAATTCATGTTTTCAATAATTTATGACTGGCCCACGTACAATCACCAAGAAAGGTTCATGGAATGCCTGGATCATGAATTGTTATGTACACAGAACAATCCGTGAGGTATTAGCCCGTGGAGTGATGGCCAGTGAACAAAGTGTACCGCAAAACGCGTTGCTAAAGGAATCATGCGCGCAATGTACATATGCGTACCATTCTGCAAACTCATTAGTTCTTATATGAAGTGAATGAGTTGGGTTCCACAAACCATTATTGTGAACCAAAGCCTCCGAAAACCTTAGTTGATTGAGTCTTTTGTGGGTCATAATATCTCTTCATGGACCCCACAAATGATGCTACGTTCTCCGAGATATTATTTCCCCGATTCTCTATAATAGTAGCATAGAATTAATTGAGAATGATGATGGGACAAATACGACAGAAGGAATAAGAAATATTTAAGTGAACCTAGATGTTGGAAGAAAGAGTTCGGAGAAGATTTCATATTTACTCTTGATTGATCAATGAAGGTGGAATTGTGAACCATGCTCCCCTCTTGTACAGATGTCCATGAACCATAAAACAGGGGAATTTAATAATAATAAAATTGTGAACCAAATTGGTATACCATGAACAACATAATTCTCACAGATGAACTCCCCACAAATGGTAATCCCCTAGACCCTCCTTCAATATGGTGTTCCACATAGTCTACCACTGCGTGGATTGAACCTGGCACTGCATACTACATCAGTACGCAGATGGAAACCAAAGTGGCAAGATAGGACGCGTACCACTATGGTACAATGTGGTCCATACCCCTACTCGCGTACCACATTAGTATATGGGTGACACCTCTACCCGAATACCACTATGGTATGCGGAGCCTCCCCCATCCCACATAATAAATCATTACACGGAATGGATGGTTTTGGGTATTATTTCCTCAGGTTCCAACCTCACCCCTGTATTACCGTCCAGCCCTCTATAATCCCTCCATGAACTAGTCCTTCATCATCAGGCCAAAGCCTCATCCAAATCCAACTAACCTATTTGATCAGACCATCGGGTACATCAGCACACCCCTTTTAGTCTACATACCCATTGTAAGAAGAGTCACGAAGGCTCTCCCCAAAATGGTTTAGTCTTTGGGAATTCATGTGGGTCTACATTCTCATGGCAACCTAGAGTAAAACATTGGGATGCCGATGTGTTCCTCTTATGTTCGCTTCTCCTTTCATAGGTCTAAAACTCCTCCCCTTTCCCAGAATGTATTCTAGGTCCCTCCCACTGAGGTATGTCCCCAATCATCTAGGGCCGAGATGCCTGAACTTTAATGGAATTTCATATTTAATGGTTCATCACATAGCACTCTCACCCACAGTTTCCCCAGTCTCGTCCACCGTAGGCTATACCTCAACCACCAACAGGAGAGGAAGCATGTGGTTGGTTGAATCTCTCACATCCTCTTGTTTCTCACACTGATCATAACTCACACAGGCTTAAAGGTTTGTGGTGATTACAACATCAACACATCTGAACTACGAGGACTCTGATTCCTGAAAAAATTAGGATAACTAGGACACCTACAAGAAGGCTCGAGATCAAAATGGTTCCCTCCCATAAAGGGCATAAAAATAATATCTTCATAAACCAGAATCCCCCATGTGTAAGCTCCAACACATATGAATTACGAGAAGACTGATTCATAGTCAAATTAGGATACGTAGGACGCCTACTCAAAGGCCTGAGCTCAAAATGGTGCCCTCCCATAAAGGGTCTACCCAATCATGTCTCTATAAATGTGTAGCCCCCATGTCTAAACCCCATAACATCTAAACTACAAGAACTAAAATTCCTTATAAAATCATGATATTTAGGATTCCTACTCAAAGGCCTAGGCCCAAAAGGGTTTCCATACAAAAGGGTCCACCCAATCATATCCCCCAAATGGGAAGCTTCCATACTTAATCCCTAGCAGATCCAATCTACATGGGTTTTTATGACTATCTCAAGGATATGTAGGGAACCCATATTATGGCTCTGATCCCAACATCAAATCACCTTCCATCCCCCAGGATGATGATAAACTCCAGGGTGCATTATTGTATGGCTCAAGTCAGCATCACCTCAGTAGCATCAAATCCATATCCATTCTTACAAAGATCCTATAAACTAAGGGTAGCCCATGGACACACTCTTTGGGAATGAATAAACGATTTGAGAATATAATAACATGACTTTAATCTTTAAGAGAGTCTCGGAGCAAGCAATAATCCCCCCCCCCTTAAGGGTGCGGTGGGCCTGAATTTTCATCCTCATAACCAATAAAGTCAACAAGTGTCATTGGATGAATAATCAATCAATGAGCACCTGCCTTTGGAAACTAGGTCAATGAATCATGTATAATAGGAACATTGGGTGTTCTTGGGTCCACAAATAAACTCATTGGAGACCATCTAAGGAAGTTATATACATGGAGAACCAAATGGACAAGTATATGACCCTATACAATAAACTGATGGGGCCATTTGATTATGGAACCACCATCGCAATGTGATAGGGTTGAAATACCATGTCCATTTGGGGTTAATACATCCTTATTTTAAAGGATAATGATGTAGAATAGGTCTAAATAAAATAAATTTTGATTTTGATAGGAAGACATCTCTGAAAAAAGGGATGGGTGATGATCCACGTCAAACCGTTTCCTCCCCACCTGAAGTGTGCCACCTCAGTGGCAGAATAAAAATGGTGAACCCGATGTGAATCCTTGAAAAATGTGGCGGTTTTACCCCAATGATAAACGATAAAAGTAAATTTCATGTTTTCCCATTTTTTTCACCCTGGTACATGTGAAACACAACACCTTAGAGGCGGAACAAAAATGGTGAACCCAATGTGAATCTTTAACCAAGGTGGCGGTTCGACATCACTGATAATAGACAAAAAATTATATTTTACATTGAACAATTTTGTTTTCCCTTGTATGCGTGAAGCACAACCCCTTGTAGGCGGAACAAAAATGGTGAACCCATCATGAATCCTTAACCATAGTGGTGTTTCTACCCCACTAATTCCCCTTCGTGCACAACAAAAAGAAGAGGGGAAGGGGTCCAAGATGAATCTCCAAATATGAACATGTTTAAAAGACTTCTACTATGATGATATTTTGTGGTCTGTATGTCATATATGTATTTTGAAGGTTCCCTCAGTACAACCTTTGATCCAAATGACATCTCAACGACCAACACAAACACGCGCATCTGCAATCCTACAGGCGGCTGGGGCCCCAAAAAAGAGAAGGACCCCCTCACCTACCTAGAATCTTCAATGTTGGGTATCAAACAAGTTGATAAAAGATTAAAACACACATTGTACTCTCCCCATTCTAGAGGCTGCGAGACAAGCCCTCCAGTCTGCAATAGTCCACCAACCGCCACCTCAGCCATAGTCAGCACCCTAACACAGGGTGTCCTCAGTGATCATCTCAAACAAATTTGGGAGCATGTCCCTGGAATGTGACAACAATTACCTCTCTTATCTTAGGTAGGCAGATAAAGTTGATGATGAAAACTTCATCTCAACTGCACAGGGTTACTACTCATAGGCCCCTACCGGAGAATGTAATCGCCGACACCGTAAGACCATACCCCCTCCCACCGAAGTTGACCTTGTGCCTATGGAACATTCCAAAGACCAAGAGACTCGGGCCCCTTGGTGTTCCCACCAAGGGTGGAGAAAATATAATCAGAAACACGCTATCACCCTGGTTCCCGAAGAGCAACTATGTTGTACTAACGCGGGGACATTCAACATATAGACATACGACTCTACCCCCTCCAATCAAACCCACCAAAAAAAGATGGTGGCACAATACGAGCACATAAATATTCCTTCTAGTGCTCTTTTGTCCTTCCATGTAGACAGAGTGGAAAACCACATGCAGATGAAGATATCTTCTAAGTCACAACAAGCCCGCCATCCAAATAGGGCGGAAACCAGCTATACACAGGCATAAATACCTACTAATTCATTTCAAGCCCACCAACCAAATAAGGCAGTAACCAGCTATATGCATACACAAATAACTAATGATGCATTTCAATCCCACCATCCAAATAGGTTTAAAACCAACTACATGTAAGCACAAATACCAATAGAGTCATTTTAGTCCCGCCATCCAAATAGGGCAGCAAGAAAATATGAGTAGAGCCAAATTCCTATTAATGCATATGAATCTTGTGAGACAAATACCATGACAAGTGAGAATATTAAAATACACACTTGTGAATATGAATACCACCAGTCAAATATGGTGGCAACTAGAGAAGAAAACTCGTGGCATACTCATTCCTCTATCTCGGCACAGGGGAACTTCCAGTATCTACTGGAAACTCATGGAGGATCGGAGCAGGCAGAAACCCCTACTCTGTAATCAGAATTGGCCTTCATACCCATTCCATACAAAGATGTATCATGGAAAATATTGTAAATGGTGGAATATCATATGTCGATCCCTTACCATATAATCCAAACATGTCATGATATCATTGCATTGGCGGAAAAGGCAAGAAATCGGACCCACGACCCGGTTTCCTCGAATAGAATGGCTAACTTGAAAATTGATTTAGTCACAGTAGATTAGTTATGTGTCATTACTCGATTCTAGGATGGTTGAAGGTAATATACCATGATATACAAACAACTAGATCGAGAAAAAATACTTGTTCCAATTGGGGGATATCGGTCTAACAAGGTGGCCGCTTCAGGGCAGACATATATCCATGCCAAAAGTCCAGTTGTCTGTCTTTATATCTAGGAGGCATCCTGATACCCAATAAAGAAGGTACATATATATGAGGTCCATTACACCTATTATATGGCCCAATATTCCCACAAGAGAGTGCTCAAAAATGAAATTTTCCAAAGGCAACTGGAAAATGAAGATCACAAACATGATCCTTCTCTATTAGAAGTTTTGGTTCTTGACACCCTCAAACATATATCGATAAAAACTCAAGACCTTGTCAGTAAATTAACAAATTATGGAAGTGGAAGTATAATTTGTGAAGGCCCTCAACAAAATGCCGCTACCAGTAGATCTAAATGTCCTCCACAGAGCACCCATGGGGTCTCACTCAATGGGTCATGAATTATTGATCATGAGAGTCTATATCCTAATGCGTGTTGAGGTAGCCCTCCCCTCGACCTGAAGATCAGATGAAAATAAGGTCCTCACCTTGTTTTCATACACCCTGATTATCCTCCCTAGGGTTTATGCTACAAATATTCTCCTCCCTATAGTTGGAAATCAAGTCCAGATGGTAGTCCTGACTATGATGATAGTCATTGCAAAGGCCCTCCCTACAATGACAGCTGCTGTGAAGGCCCTCGCTATAGTAACTTCAAGAAACAAGAAGGTCCTCTCTTCATTGAGGTATATCCGGAAGGCCCTTTTGAAGATGTTCATTGTATTGATTTTCCCAGTAGCCAGGTATCAAGACAAAATGGTAGTTCTCTCCATGATGATATTCATTGCGAATGCTCTCCCAATAATGGTAGATTTTGTGAAGGTCCTCCCCTCTATAAAATCATGCAGAAAGAATTTATTCCCTCATTTTAGCACACCATAGAGGTACTCTCTAGGGTATATGCCATAAATAAATTTCCCACAGTCAGGCATTGAGTTGCAATAGTTTCCCTCACCATTGCAGCATCAATTGTGAAGGTCCTCCCCTCAACCAAAATACATACTGGAAATAAGGTACTCCCCTTGCCAGAAAAAATGTGAGAAATCCCTCCAATGATAAGGTGCTCGGAAAGGAGTCAGACACGTTGGGAACTCCTTCTATAACGAGTGATATAATTTCTCAACTAGAAGATGGCCTAGGGCCATGCTCATCTTCTGAGACACCCCTGCACCATTCACATTTCAATAAGGCTCCCACCATCATGGTTTTCCTGGAATGAAATTATTATAAAGAAGTCAAGTTGTTCATATCTATTAGAGGAGCCTCTAGAAGAACAACAACCGGATTTGTTGCTTGTGAGAAGAAAACTAGCTAAGGATAATATACCGATGATGTATTGGCTTATGGAAACTTCTCACATCGACATACCAAGAGAGTTTTTTGGTAAATTCATGGATGAAATTCACCTCAATATATAGACAACTCTTCATCAGCTAAAAAAATTCCTACCCTATGAAGGTTGTGTAAACCATGTCAACACATTAGGGGATCTTCTCCATCCAACTAACCTTGAATACCTCTTTTAAGCAAGGCATTGATAATAAAAATGGTGAAAGAAAATCATTGAACTGGACTACCTCCATGCACTGCATAACTAGTGTCACCTTATTGGCAACACCTCGACTAGAGTTCACATTTAAGGATGGGGAGAACATGGAGCTCTATACATCACCCCACGTCCTGTCTAGAAAACCTCATTGTAAATGACATCCTATGATGTCATCACCCAGAGGCAGCAATCAATTGAAACCCCTACTCAGGAAAGATGGGATACTCAACAAAAAGTGTCCTGGAGTAAGTCTCAAAAGCATTAGGACTGAAGAGATCAAACCATCGATAATCTTATAATTTAGGCAAATAAGATCACCCAGAAGGCTTCTTGTGAAGGGAAGCCAACCAGAAAGTTGTGATCAGGTCTTCCAAAGGCCATTGACACCATAAAGTCCCAATGCCATACTCATCTCACACCCACGTGAGAGGGCATGAAATTTAAAAGGCGGAAATAGCGGGGGATGCCACCACAATGTAGAAACAACCCCAGTCTATAGGGTAGGGGGAATTTTTAAATCAAAGTACCCCCATAAGACCAACAAATCTAGGTCATTACTCATCAATAGAAGAATGTGAACAACCCCAGCCTTCAGGGATGGGGGAATTTTTTCCTCAAGTCCCCACATAGTGGAAATCTATCTTCCACCGTCTAGGAAGAACAAAGGACATAAGAGTCACCCATCCCACCCCTTCTTGTGGTTCGCACATCCTGAGACAAAGGTGTGTTACGAAGTCAGACCAGGTCTCCCTTTGGGTCAATCTTCACCAAGAAACCTGAAGAATACCTAAGAATGGAAGAAGAAAGTAAAAAAAGGATGCATAAATCCTTCCTACCATTTAGCACTTGGTGCCCCACCCCCAATAAAGTATGCCTCAGTGAACATTGTAAACATCAACCCCACTTATATAATTGTAAATTATGCAGAGAGAGGGGATGAAAAATTATATTGTTCCCTCCAAAAGGCATCCCACACCGATCATGATGGCGTTCATACCCAGAATAAGAGTGTTGTCCTAAATCTGGGAGCCCCCTTAGTAAATACGACATTACCTCTCACACCAAACCCCAACAAGAAGAATAATAAATCCATGTTCATCTATGAACCACCTAATCCTCCCCCTGAAAATGTGTTCCTCACTGTTGAAGAAAGTTACACCCAGAAGGGGGAAGAAATGAAAGAGCTTAAGTGAATTAATTCTAAGATACGTCGAGGGAGATATCTCTCCAGATGTGTTCCCCCTATAAAACGTCAGCAGGTGCTCCTAGAAGAGGTTCCCTTACCATAAGCACTAATCCCGGTGAATGAAGACAATATCAGAGGCCCATCCAATCTAGAATCAGGACTAGAAACCTAATTAAACCCATCCCTAGAAGGACATCAAGACTTCCTCCCTCTGAGAAGGCATCCAAAATATATTCAGGCAAACACACAAATGATACCTCATACGGGGTATCCACCCAAAATTCCAGCAGCACCGGGACATCCATTTTTGGCCGCAGCCATACCAACACAAGCACAATCCTAAAAGGATATGCATCAAGGAATCTTGAACACCCTTGAGAAACTAAAAGTTTGACTGGAAGCCATGGTGGGGCAACGCGTTCCGATACAGCTGGAGCGCAAACCCTACCCTGATTAGGTGAGCAATGTTCTGCCACCTCCAAACTTCAGGAACCTTGTATTCCCAATATTCAATGGCTTGGGGTCCTAGAATAGCATTTAATACACTAGTCGTTTTATTTTGACCCCATAATGGGAAATCTGAATCATAAAAAAGTAGTAAAAATCAGGTGCTTCGTACAAACCCTGCAGGGCTCGGCTTTCGTATGATATAATAGACTTCCAGCTAACAAAATCATAGGATGGGAGGACCTCTAGTGATAGTTTCACTTATAGTTCAGTTCAACACTGCCTAAGACAACGATCAATGATCTCATGAACTTCAAAAAACAAGAGAATTAAGGAGTCTCATACTTCATTTCCAGATGGAAAGGCATGACATATTCTTTGAATAGGCTGCTCCCCCAGGATGAGATGCTCTCCATGTGCATTGATAATCTTTGAGATGAATTGTGAACACCACTCATCCTGGTGAAGTACACAAGTGGGTTTAGTGATTTCTATGCCATTTTCCAAAGAATATAAGACTCTTTGTAATGGACCAATATTAATTTCCGAGTGTCCCCATCAACCCCAAGGAAAAGAACAAGAAAAGATTAAGCGACGTCTGTCATGCTTAAGAAACCCTCGACACCAGCTCCAATTGAGAGGCCCCCACCAAACCATGCAGGACCCACTAGATGCCAGTAGAACCACCACCAAGGAAATATGAGTGATGTGGCGATAGAAGAACTAAATTTTAAGAACATAGTAATAAAGTTTAATCATTCCGAGATGACCATGTCCGCTTCGATTTCATAACTACCATGAATTAAAATTTTCTCCACCTACCAGAGCAACGTGAGACAATGAAGTGGGTCTCTAAAACCATATAAATTATTGTCCCTATCATCGGATACTGGGACACAACATCTTGGATCGCTTTATTTTCAAGTATTTCCTAAAAAAATTAGTGTATTCTAGGAAGGTCAAGTTGGGCCCACCGCCAACACAGGGGCCATATGATTCCACCTCCGACTCAAGAGAGGAAAAGGAATGGAAAAAAGTCGCTAGTAAGAAGGAAAAAAAGTTTGGAAATTACATTACCCAAAAGATCGTCAACTAAATCCATGGAATCCTCTAATTGCAGTTAAAATATTCAATTTTACCCCCAAAATCCCCTGATACAACACAACCAACATCCTCATCCCTAGGGTTTTATAAAGGCCATAAGAGCAGAAACCATGATCAAGAAGAAAAGATGACACTAAATTTGAATTCAGTGTTGAAACATTCGGAATTCATGCCAACAGAATTGGTACAATAGGCACCACACTAACAAATGACACTGTCATAAGGGGACAGTCTAATTGAAAGAGTGCCAGATGAAGAACAGATCATCAGCTCCATCAATTTCATTCACTTGATGGACCCATTTTCAAATGGTGACTATGGCCATAAATATGAATTCTCCACGCCCAACCGGAGATCTATAGGAAGAAGCTATAGAGGTTGGAGATTTCCTGAAAGGCGTGATCATAAGAGGAGTCAGATTCTCAGCCATTCCATAAGTCAAACCGTTAACATCACAGAAGCTCATGGAAGTACCCTACGTCAAACACAAAAAGAACCAAAATTCTCATACGCTCCTGTCAGAATAAATCAAATCCCAGTTATCTTGGAATTTCCATCCTGGAAATAACAAATCTCAAATCACACAAGGCATATATGCAGACCAGTTCGGCCAAACCTAGAAAGGACCGTAGCACCACTAGCCTAGACAACATAGGTCGAACCATCATCGTCCAAAGCCAAAACCCCTAAAGTGTATGTGAAAGAGAAACCTTGAGGCAAGAAGCACGGAACTTTATAGGAGAAGTATGATATTATAAATCAGTTGGCTTAATTACCAATAAAGTAGAAAATCCTAGATATGTTAATTCTATATGAAGATCTTAGGGAGTCACTCATCGAAGCTATACTATGTCCCCAGGAGTTCGACGCTGAAGAGGCAGCAGCTGAAGTCTATCGGATGGAGACCAGTCCTGAAGAATGTCATGCTATCATCTCCTTCACATACATGGATGAAGATTACATCATGGAACTGTACATAAATCCCTTATATGTGTCCAAAAAGATAAATGGAATTAATTTCTGGAGGATCTTCATCGACAATGGCTCTAGATTCAACATCCTCCCACTGTGAACGATTCATAAGCTGGTATATAATGAAGAAAACATGAAACCCTTCACTAAAACTCTAAACGGATATGAAAAAAGTGAGCAGAAACTATTGGTTAGAATCAATCCTATAACTTGGCTCAAATACCTCATGTCAGATTCCGAGTTCTTGGTAGTACGACAAAGTACAACCTTCAACATCTTGTTAGGAGGCCTTGGATACATCAGCACATTGTAATTCAATCATCATACCATTATTGCATCAAATATTTCACTAATGGGGAAAACGGTACATTTCATGCTGATAAATCCATGTTTAAGTCAAATGAGTCACATTATATTGATGCAGGGATCTATGATTCGGAAGAAAAACATATTCCGGAAAATTAAATTGATTGGATTACTACCCTGAATAGATTTTAAATGGCTCCCACTGACCCCCTCCAATAGCATGGGTAAGAGTATATATTACCCATCAACCAAGTTTAATGCACAAGTGGAAGTCTGGATGCAGACTCAATTTTATGCATGATCTATTCCATGGCTACCGAATCCAAATGCATTGAAGAGAGGGCTAACTCCCATGATGTCAAGAAAATCCCTACCATAGATGCTCTTGGCCCATCCACAGGACCTCAAACTACCCCCACCTTACTCACTGAGGAAACGTAGATTTCTCTCCCAAATTTTGAGTGATTGCCTCATAAATCCTCTCTCCATCAGAAGAGGGAAAAGATGAAGATGATGAATAAGAAGAATAATAATAATAATAATACCTCAATGATTCCCATCCTACTTTCGAAGAAGGTGTCTCCACCAAAATTTATGAACTCAGGGAGATAAATCTATTCAACGAAGACGACCTACGACCCACTCGGATCGGTGTGGTTTTTCATGTCAAGAAGCAGGAGGAATATAACTCCTTCCTAAAGAAGAATCAAGATGTTTTTACCTTAAATTACACATAAATTCTTGACCTCAATCCTAAGGTCGCCACTCATCATCTGGTCTAACTAGAAGATCACTGGGGGTATAAGAAGGAATCCATAAGGACCCACCAGATGCATGTTTCTAAAATAGTGGCTGAAGTTGAAAAGTTAATCAAAGAAAACTTTATACGGGAGGTCCAATATCCTATCTGGCTGGAAAACATAGTCCCAATCAAAAAAGAATAATGGACAGATTAGTTTCTACATTGAATTTAATGATCTTAATCAATATTTCCCAGAATATGAATTCCTGGTCCCGACCACAAAATTATCGATCGATGCAACAACCGGATATGAGGATCTCTCTTTCAAGGATAGCTATTCTAGATAAAAAAATATCTATATGGCCCGAGGAGATAAAGAATCTACTACTTTTAGGGCCCCTCTAGGTGTGTTATATTATAAAGTGATTCCTTTTGGTCTAAAGAATGTCGGCGCCACATATTAGTGCACTATGCATCACTTCTTCAATCCCTTCTTGGGAAAATGTGTTGAGTGTTCTGTTGATGATCTAGTGGTTAAATCACGACAACACCCAATCCACCAATACAATCTTGAAACTATCTTTAATAAATTATGGAATCATAGTTTAACGATGAATCCCCTAAATTATACCTTTGGTGTTACCTCTAGAAATTTACTCGGCATCGTCATACACCATCACAGCATCAAAGTCAACCTCAAGAAGACAAAAACCATTCTTTTCTTATCCCACCTCGCAACATCACAAAGTTGAGAGGTCTCTAGTGGAACCTCTCTTATATTCGAAACATCATAGCCAACCTAGCGGGTAAATTTTTACCTTTCACCAGGATCATGAAAAAAGGTGTTACGTATGAGTTGGATAATGATTCCTAAGAAGAGTTCGACAATCTCAAAAGATATCTCATAAGCTCACCAATGCTGATGACACCAGTTGGGGGGAGACCACTCATTTTGAATGTAACCACCCTGGAACTGTCATAAGGCACCTTCCTCGTGTAGAATAATGATGTCGAGATCAAGAAAATCATATATTACCTTAGTTGAACAATGATTGATACTGAAACTCGGTATTCAAAAATTGAAAAGAACTGTCTAGTCCTAATCTTAAAAGTTTAGAAACTTAGGCATTACCTGCAGAAACATGAGGTCCAACTAGTCTGTTGCTGCATCCTGCTCAAAT
This sequence comes from Viscum album, assembly GCA_963277665.1. Taxonomy (NCBI): domain Eukaryota; kingdom Viridiplantae; phylum Streptophyta; class Magnoliopsida; order Santalales; family Viscaceae; genus Viscum; species Viscum album. Next base: position 1,342,106,022 of record OY728148.1, on the reverse strand, counting down.
ATATCATCAACTATCCCATAATATAGTCAACAACTATGATGGTGGGCAATCAGCCTACAAAATTTTGATATATGGTAAGTACCCTAAAATTCCATCAAAGTCTAGGAGTTAGCAAACTTCATAGCTGAGCACCCCTTGGAAGAAACAATAGCATTGGATGTCTGACTTTTGGATGAAATTTTTTTTTCTATCTAGAAGGATCCCCAGACATGGGAAATGTATTTTGATGGTTCTTCAAGAATTCCTATAGGAAAAAGGATGAAGGATGCCAAGATGAACAAAGTGGGAATAAGAATTATACTTGTATTCCCCAAAAAGGCCATCCCACCTTACTTTTTCCTTCATTCCGAATGGTGAACTCATAATGAAGTAGAATATCATGACCTCATTGTAGGCATGGAAATGGTACATCATGTGCAAAACAAACACCTAAAAATAATATGTGATTACGAGCTAATCATCAAACAGGTTAATGGTTACTATGCTATTAATAAATAAGTATTGGTCACCTTGATGAACCATGTTCGAGAACTGATGGAAGAATTCCCATTAGAACCAATGTTGACTTATGTTGCCTGATCTCAAAATTCCCAAGTTGATGCTTTGAAAAATGCAGCCATGACCTTGGCTAATCCAAGCTACGATGAAATGTCCATTACCATTGCCCATTTTCAGATGGTCTTACCATTCATCCAGAGTAATATAGAGAAAATCGGTGAAATTATCCCTGTTTCTGAGCCTTATGATCACAAAACCGGCTAGATAACACCCATTTCAAATTAGCTTTTGAATTGGGAACTACCACAAGATAGGGATATAAGGGGGTGGGTTTGAAGACAGAATTCAACATTGTGTTGTATAATGGGGTAAACTAAGAAAAGGTAATATAAAAACGAGTCCTTGAAAGAGTCCTTCTCAGGTGTATTGATGGAAAAGAGACAGATGTCATCATGAAAGAAGTGCACACCAAATATTTTGGAGCGTATGAATCAGAAACCAAACTCTCTAAAAAAAATCTTAAGGCTTGGTTTTTACTGGCCCACTATGATACTAGAATGTGCCATATTCACCAAGAATTTCCATTCATGCCAAGTTCATGTCAAGTTCATACACCGACCCCTAGATTTACTTCATACAGCTAAGTACTCCTGGCCATTCTCCACCTGGGGGATGGATGTTGTGGGACCATATCCTCCCACAACATCCATACAATTCGTGTTCATACTCACAGAGACCGAATGATTTTCCTAATGGGCCAAAGCTAAACCCCTTAAAGTAGTTAGGGCGAAAAAATCATTATCTTTGTGAAGGACAACATCATTACTAGATTTGGTGTCCCTCATTCAATACTAGAAGTAAACAGCACCAACTTTTGCTTTTCTGGATTGGACAAATTATACCTTAAGTATGAAATTAAATCCAACCAATCATCCCTCTACCATGTGGCGTCCAATGGGAAGATATAGGATTTTAACAAGACTTTTTCCAACATACTATAGAAGATATTTGATAGGGATAATAAATCATGTCTATACTATCTCCTTTATGCTTTATGGGATTACCGGACAATAACTGACACCACCTCATAGGAAATTCCATACTAACTAGTATATAGGTTACATGCGGTTTTTCCTATCAAAATCTATGTTCAATCAATTTTTGTAGTCATTTGCGATCAACTTTCCATGGTAGGAAAATCCAAAATATGGTTTGATGAGTTGGAGTAGCTAGAAGATAAAAGGATGCACACACTACACCATTTGGAAATCTACCAAAATCATATTGCAAGAGCCTTTATCAAAAAGGTTAACCTTTGACCTTTCCTCGAAGGAGAAATGGTGTTAGTCCTTAGAACACTGATGATACTTGGGAAGAATCCACCAAATCTAGAACCAAAGTGGGAAGGACCATAAGTCATACATAGGGTCTATTATAATAGAGCATACACCCTGATATCAATGGATTGACTGCTTATCACAGCTCTCAAAAATACGATGTTCTTGAAGAAATAATTCGCATAATAGAAACAATCATTTCATGGTCAAAAATCTATGACCCTAAAATATGAGTTGTTTTCCTAACCAACATGACAATAAAATGAATGATATTAGCCCCATAATCCAAAATATATGACCCTAAACTATGAGTTTTTGTCCTGAACAACATGACGATAAAATGAATGGTATTTTCCCCATCATCCCAACTCTAAGGCCATAAACTATGAGTAAAAATACTGAGAAACCCCTATTTAAGGGTCCAAACCCTATGACCCTAAACTATTATCCATTTTCATTTCCAAATGATGCTAAAATGTACGGAAATCATACCTAAAACATGACATTAAAATGTGACTCATGCCCTCCCTAGAAGATGTTAAACTACATGGAAAAAAGTGTCCTAATCACATGACAATAAACTGCATGATCTATCACAGAACTACATATGTATTGATTCATACCCCCGAAATAAACATAAAGACTCCTTGATCCATGATCTTGTCCTAGACCCCAAAAAAAAAATTCCTCCATCATATCCTCTTCCTCCCAACACTTGTGAAAGAAACCCTATGTACACACCTTGTTTCTCAGATCGAGTATAACTCATGTGAGCTAATGATCATTGGTAATTATTCTCTTATACAAAAAAATTATAGGGAAGTCTGGTATACATGGCACCTATAACAGATGAAACGAAAATGTCCCTACACATAGACTAAGCCAAATCAGTATAGGGAACATTGAAAACTACATACATCTTGACACCTACCTATGCATGATATGTATTGATGCCCATATTTGGAATCTCGGCCCATCAATCCTCCAAAAAATTCCTTCACATGTCCCCACGTATGGACTGAGATAGATTGGTATAGGGAACATTTAGAACTACGTATGTCTTGATTCCTTCTCATCCATGATACATTTTGAGTCCTAGATTTGGAATCCCAACCCAACCATCATAAAAAAAATCCCTCACAAGTCCTCACATATTGAACAAACTAGAATGGTATAGGAAACATTCAGAACTATGTATGGCTTGAATCCTACAGTTATAGGATACGTAGTGACGCCCGAATTTGGTATCCTGGCCCAGCCACTATAAATAATTTCCCCTTTCCCTGTGGGTAGGCCAGACTTGTACGACGAGTCTGTGAGAGGTCCTAATCACATGAAAATAACTAAAAAATTCATCAAGAGTTAGGTGTGGCCCATTAATCAGTGTTACGAGATCCCTCGCATGCCCCCCCAATCTTGAGAAGTAAAAAGATCATGCTTCCACCTATACATATGAGTCAGACCTATTTGGAAGCTATAATAGTTCATAGTTAATATTGGTATGGGTATTCTTTACATTCCTAGTCACATATCTCTTGTTTTTCAATATCCATAAACTGGTAAAACCTGGATCCCCGTCATCATTCAAGGCCATCTGAGACGGAATGCTTGTGTCATAAAGACACCTTTTTTGACTATTCATATCATGCCTTGGTGGCTCTGCATATGTTTACCTCAAAAACAATCATTAATCAAAAAAATCATCCCCAGGAGAGTCCTCTCCTATCTCAGTACGCCCAATGGCTTCCAAGCCACATTTCACCTCTCCTAATTCATCTTTCCCCCAGGACTATGGTTTACACCTTCTACCATCACTCACTTATAAGGAATGATGGAACATCCTGATTGCGATTAACTCAAAACTATTAAATATCTTTATTAAATAATAATTTTCCTCACTACATGACTCTAAAATACACATAATCAAGTCCTCAATTCATTACATTAAACTAAGAGGCCAAAATTATCCTTTTTCTATGACATTAAACTGCATAGCAATGGTTTAAGCCCAAAGTTCCCTCTGATGTTGATTTTTCTATTCCTAAGTAATGACACATAATACTCTAAATCCCTTGTTTCTTAGACTGATCATAGATCATGTGAGATTAAGGATCTTAGCTATAGATCCAAAATGACATTATGGAAAAATAGTCTAGAAATTTGGTCCTAGAAGCATGATCTTAAAAGGAATGTCACGGTTCCCATCTTAGAGAGAAACCCCACTTCAGGCCCATGTGATGTTAAATGGCCAGTTACCCCAAATATGGAATGAATGCCTCACCCTGAGTACAAGTAAAATATATATATGGGACACCTAATTCCATGAGTAAATCACAGCCCAAATGTTTCCAATATGATTGGATACACTCCTTTCATACCTCAAACTCCATGTTTTGAGTGATCCTTAATCCCCATAATCATTCAAGACTATCTGATATGGATATACAGTGTCCTATGGACACCTTTGTTTGACTATGCACATCATGCCTTGGTAGATATTCATAAATTTCCCACAAAAATGAATATCAATCAAAGGAAAATTCATCCCCAATAGAGTCATCTTCTATCTCAATACGCCCAATGGCTTCCAAGCCTCGTTCCATACCTCCTAATTAAAGGGTCCTAAAATTCATGGTTTATATTTTCTTCCCTACACACATCCTGGATATATGAGAAAATGTGGGACTGATTCATATCTGGACCCTTTTGATGTTTTTAAAGATACCCAATCTATATGCGTGATGTTGATATCCATACAAAAGAAGAGTTCTCCTACTCATTTCTTGGAGATGTTTAGCTAAAATTCAAATTTTCGTGTTTAGGTGAACCCCTTGTAAAATGTCACATATTGTATTCAAAAAGTTCCCAATCTCCATAATCCTTTATATCCATAAGAGACAGAAGTCTAGTGTCCTACAAACACCTTTGATTGATTATGCACCTCATTCCCTAGAGGATCAGTATATGTTTCCCACAAAATTGGATGCCAATCAAAGGCAGATTCATTCCCATGAGGGTCATTTCCAAATTTCGTACGCTCAAATGACATTCATGTCTTGTCACACCCCCAGAATTATAAAACTTATAGATAACAGCTTACATACCATTTTCATTCCAAATTTCCTTGACATAAAAAAATACTTTTAACTAAAGTAACCATTCACTAGCTCTCCCTCATGAAAGTAAGAACTGTGCATGAACAGTTTCTGACTCAAAGATGATATGAATGTTCCTGATGTTTTTAGACACCACTACTCAAGCCAGCTACCCATTATGGATCCCAACATCAAAATAAATTCAAAGTGTTGAAAATCCCTCGAGGCCATCAGAGATGGTAGACTAGTGTCTTGCATAATCCTTTTATTGACTATACACATCATACCCCAGAGGTTTTTCATATGCTACCCACAAAATTGTCCATCAATAAAGGGTAATTTTATCCCAAAAGAGTCCCTTTCTACATAAGTACACCTAAAATGGATCTCGAGCTTCATGCATGTCCAAAATTCTCAAGTTAAGGGTTAATAAAATTTCTAATCCATGTCGGAAGGATATTAGAACATTCTTAGATGATGATCCTGAGTTAGGGCCCTTCCCCGTTAGGTTTTTTCAAAGCTATTTGACATAAAAAAATTAGTAATATGTATGATTTGTAGGACTTTGAACTACCAAAGAATGAAAGAGACACTATACATTCAAGAGGGAAAATCCATAGAAGGAACCTTTAGATAAAAGTCAATTATCAATTCATTAAAAATGTTGACCCATAAAAAGATACATAAAGCATGTTAAGTCAAATTCCCATAGAGGGTGGCCTAATAAAAAGTCAATTTATGCCCACTAAGCCCATACCGAGAAGGACTGCAAGAAAATTAGCATCACAGTTAAAAAAACATAAAAGTTTTTTAGGTGTTCCACAAAACCTCAACAATATTCGAACTACGCTCACTAAGTCTAGTAGCTCAGGAAAACATTAGAGCTTGGTTTGATTATTCCAGTTTAGTGATCATGGATTAAAATTAATACATGATCAGAACAATGTTTACATTATTGATTATGATCAATAAACATGATAATAAAAGGAAAAGAAGAAGAGTTCAATGGAAAACTAGTTCCATCATATTTCATAAAAATATATGGTGGGCATCTACAGCCTAGAGACTTTCCTTGTAAGAAAGATAGGACCTTTAAAAGTGACATACAGTTGAGTCACAGATTTGCCTCAACAATTGGTACGACTCCTCAATGGATTGGTGATGCTTTAATAAATTTTTAGTGTCAGACTCTATGCTCTCCTGTAATGCCTCAGTTTCCCTCATGGCATGAAGTTTGGTCATTTGTCCCTCTTGAATATGCAATTTCCCCTCCTTAATGGCGTTTGTGGATTAGGACCACGTTAGTTTGAACTACTCCAGTTTCTTTCATTGTGGATCCACTTCTTGATCAAGTTGTTCAATCAAAGACTCTTTCTTTATGAGTTATTTTTAAAACATTTCAATCATTCCAACATGAGTGGAAGCTTTGTCAATAAAAATTTTCAGTGTAGCGGTAAGATATATTGTGGAATCTTCCACAGAAATTCAATATTAAATCACACCAGTTGCTTCCATGTTACAACCACCTACCTTAATATATCATAAATACCATGATAGTTAAATCCATTGAAAACTAGTACTAAAAACTAGCAGTGTAACTTTGTAAATTTCACTGGCATCTTAGCAAATTGATTCTAGGAAATTAATCTCCAAATGTTCCCTCATTCCTTTTGCCGAGAGGGTTGAAGAAAAACCAAGATTTCTTGATCAGCCTCAAAATCACTCCCTAATGATGAGATATTTTCAGGAATGAACGTTACTAGAGAGGGACATGATTCAGCATCTACAGTGCAACTCGACCCTGTCACAACCTCATCTCTAGTAATTATAGTGGAGGATAGAGAAGGAATGTATTTTACTATAACTAAGGCTTGTGGTTGTGATTTTGAATATTTTCAGAAGATGACAGTACCACCCACTCCCAGAGCAATACTGCTCTCTAAAACATGTGGTGCAACATCTTAAATCATTAGTTTCACTCTATGGTTACTCAGGAATATTGAATACATGGGACCCTCCTCAGCCCAAATAGTAGCCCTCAAGACAAACCTTAAAAGGGTGCTAGTTAATATAATTATTGTATGGATTTTCATTCAAAATAAGGATAGTGGTCAAGAAATTCAAATGGTAGGAATCATAACCACTCTCAGAGCCATAAAAAAGTGCCCGATAGACTGCTCAAAATATTCTGGGGATGGAACATCTGCCTCCCCGATTGTGACTTCCCCATACCCACCATTAGTAGGCAAAATATCAGTTTCTGAAGTGACTCACTACATAGGGGAAAAATATGATCGATCAAGATTAATTGTCTCCTCGATATTCAAAGCCCCTCCATGATCTAGCAAAGCCTGGGGCTCACCACTGGACTCAGCCCCTGCTATAAGGACCAGCCCATCTCTCTCTATGAGAGTTGACTTAGTACGGTCAGGTGAGACCTCAACTTTAGTATTTCCTTCCATTATTAGGAAAGAAATTGTTTGAGTGGAATAGGGGACACATTAGGGGTAAAAATCACCCCTAGTCTCTTTAAACGGCCATGTTTCCCTATTTAGTTAGCCGCAACAGATGGTGACACGTCATCTTCCCAAAAAGGGACATGACCTATAGATGCCTAAGCAGTCGTTGTCTGTTAACCAATAGGCCCTACTTCAAAGTACATATATTAACCAGTGAGTCAACATGATAAGGTTAATTGGATCAATCACTATAGAAACACACAATTACTTGTGATCCCCCTTCAAATACGCTTTGATAGCTGGGAGTCTTTCTTGTACTTATTTGACTATTAGGGAGATTGATCTTGAATAAGATCACCAAGAGGAGATGGAGGAGGAAACACCCTAGAAGTTTTTCCAATAACAGCTTCCATATGTTCTTAGGATATTAGGGATCCTTCCGCAGTACCCCTACCATTGATAGGGATCACTCCCCAATAATAGTACCTCTAGAAGAGTAAATCAGGGAAAAATTGATTTCCCAATATCCTATAGGCCCCTTTAAAATAAAAAGGAAAAGGGGAAACATTCATCAAATTTGAAATAAAAGAACTTAAGGCCAGAGTTTGTGTCCAGAACAACCTCTCCCATCAAACATGTGAATACTTCCATTAATGCCACATGATCCGAATAGTAATGTCTATCTGTAGAAGCATGGATACACTTATCCATTTCATTCAAATAATTAGCCACCTCCTCAGGATCTTCATCGGCTAAAATAACAATAGGAGCAATGGATCCCCAAAAACCTATAAGATCGAAGTGTTCCCTCGAAATAATCCTCTGTATATCTTCATTTGGAGCTATCATCCTCAATTAATCCTAGAATCTCTAGGCATCTATAAATACATCTGTTATTGGGATGGCCAACTTTGGAGGGTTGGTGCAAGGAAGCAGAGTGAGATCCGACAACCACAAAAGTTTCTCGGGTGTCCATACAAACTCAGGACCTCGAGAAGAGGAATATTTATGAGGTGATGTGAGAAAGTAATAATATTTTTCTCTAGCATCCACAATAGTTAATCTAATAATGTCGTCATCATCATCAATGTTTTCTGGTAGCATCTTGATAAACACCCGATGTGAGGACTTATGGCGGACAATTCAGTAGTGGATGAGGGCCTTGAGGTCTTTAAGATAGAAACTCACCCTATCTGAATTTTCATCAAAAGAAAGTTCATATGGTGCTGACACATAACCAATGCTAGTAAGGGAAACTTCATTAGTCTGGCGAAGCTATCATAAATCATGAGGGTACTAGTCACGAGTAGATATATGACCTTTAAAAGGGTCACATTACCTCTATACCATTGGAAAATTGGCCTCTGAAGGAAGGGATGATGGACTCTTGGTACAAGCTCCAGCTGCTTGTTCGGCCTCCCATTAGGTCATAACCCCATATTTCACAACATCCTTCAAGGTGGGGTGGGGGACCAAGTGGGTTTTAGAGGACTTTTCCCAGGAGAGAGTGTTCAGAAACTCCCTTTTGCTTCTCCTTTCCCTTCACCTTAGATGCCTTAGAAGTTGTCACAATAGGCACCAGATCAGCTAATTGGCCCTCAGGATATGACTTAACCAAGACCTCAGCATAGTTCTTAGTAAGGAAGGGCATGGAATCCCCAAGAATCAGAATTCAGGCTTGGATCTGGGTTTCCTACTGGGTAAACATTAGCCATATATGATGGGATATCATCATATGTTTCTCCTAACGAGCACTGTTGAGAGTAGGAGGGCCTGAATTCTGGATTCAGTTGAATTGTTGACTAAATCTGAAGGGTTTATAGCCCCCAAAAATAATCTCCCCTCTAATACAGGCAACTAGGACGGCTTATCTCAAAGAAAAGAAGTAATCTCAGTTGATGATTTCTTCAGATGTCCTATTGGTAATAGTACCAGTAGGGGAATCAAAAGGATGATAAGAGAAATTTTCGTAAACATTGTTATAATTAATTAATTCCTACTTTTTCTTTTTGGTTTTCTCCTCTTGATTATCCTATGATTCCCAAGCCACCGACATGACCCCATTTGTGCTAAGAAGGTATGGTTAGAGGGTGAAATACAAAATAGGTAAGGAATTGTTGAATGAATAATCTCTTTTGTGGGATCCCATCTAGACCCAAAAGAATTTGGAATGGACCATCTATCTGATAAGGTGACCCCCTCACTGATTCGACCTAGTAGGTGGTAAATCTTGGCCAACATTGGGATAGTCGAATTAATACATCTACTGGTGGACAACTAATTAGTCATGATAAAATTTGAGGCTCTTACTCCACCAGATTCATTCACTAGTAGGAGACACCCACTTTGAAAAATGGTCAATAAACCCACCAGTTGAAATAGTCAATCATCGTGAGGGGTGATCCCCCATCCCCATTTCTGAAAATTACCCTCTTCTAGGATGGTCCAGTAAGTACCCACTCACCTCTGAGTAGTTTTGGTATGACAAGCCTTGGGTCTTTCTGGATCGAGCTATAGACTTGTATGCATAACAAAAGCACCAAACCAGTCATCAAAAGAAATGCCTTACTTTAGACAGGGATCACTTTTCTTTAGAAGCATCTTCACTTGAAAAATAATTTTCTTGGATAGGGGGGTTCTTTCCTTGTCATCCCATATAGAGGGAGAGTAATAAATTCATCATACATGTCCCCAATGATTGGTAATCCTAAAATTAGCTAGATTTCCTAAAGATTGATGCTGACCTCCCGATGGGTCAAATGGGAAGTGTTGGTATCTAGACACCGCCAACTTAAGAGATGTAAAATAAGGGAATTTGGATAATGGGTGTATGTATGAGAAACTCAAGGGGCCTCGTACAGTCCCACATTCTATATCTCAATTCAGAATTCTTCACAAATATGGCGAACCTAAAAAGGCCACCCCTAGTCCAAGACAAACGAGCCTCCAGGGAGAAGGTCCCTCCGGGATGACCAACCATTCTTCTCATTTGATGTAGCCATCCTCATAGTGATCTGATAACAGTGGGCCCTCTAGTCGGGCGTCTTCTTCACTCCCTCAAAAGGTCATGGTTCATTGTTCATCAAAGAACCGAAGGTAGTATCTCTTTGAAGGTACCACCCCATAGAAGAAATCAATGCCTTCAGAGTAGAGGTATTAATTATCCAAGTAGTAGGATTTGGAACTGGGATCTCTATGTTATACAAAAGACCAAACTCGTAAGAAGGAAGCCTGTCTGAACCTAGGTACTCTTGTTGTCCTGCAATAATAATATTCCCCATAGATTAGTGAAATTGAATGAATAGAATTTTTTCGTCAACCAAAGTTGCTATATTATTCGATCTTTAATTGGTAGAAAAAAGTGGGGCAGAAATAATAGCCTCCAAAGAAGCAAGCAATGACAACAATAGCCTATGAAGCATCCATAATATCCTACAAAGGATGATTCAAAATCCAACCAAAAGTAAATCCAAAAAAAATTGTTGGATAAAGTCTATAAAGAAATGGATAATAAACTTAAAATATGTCTGAAAAAGCCTCCAATTACTAATCATGTAATTTGTACGTGGAATGAACAATCTACGTACTTCATGATACGCAAAAGCAACCCCATCTACGGCTACGGTACAAAAATGCATTTCACCGTATACAACCATCATACGCAAACCAGCCTCAAGGTGTTGGACCACTGATCATTGGACAATAAATAGAATGGTTTGTATGAGGTGGATACTGTAACCCTATTCCATATTAATTTCACGATCAAAATATGTGGATTAAATATTAGGTTTGGATTATTAATTCTTGAATTTCGGTTTGCCGATACAAGTTCGGTATGTAGACACACAAGACACGTAGCATCCTCCTATGTGGAATTTGGATTTTAATTTTAATGTTCTTAAATTTTTTACTTGAAACAAAAAAATATGGTATGTAGATAGAGAAATTGAGAGAAGATTGGTTCATTGTACGTATGAAGTAGTTCACGATTGGGATATTTGTATGGAGAATTGTATGTGAATGCAGAGGAAGCTAGGGGAAGCTGAGAGCACTTTTTTACACAAGAAATGGTAAAAAAATTACATGGGAATATATATATTGGTGTGGTCCCCTCATACTGGTCCCATCTATTCAACTGTGAACCCTTTCAGTTCAAGACCACTTCTACATCGGAATAGGTCCCTTTTCATTCTAAATAGACCCCATTAGGATGGGGGAATTCGTAGGGTCGTGAAAATTTTTCAAAGGGAATAAAATACCCCCAAAATCACTTTGAAGAAAGAATAAAGTACTTATACATGTCTATAAAGGTTAATATACACAAAGTTATTTCCAAATATCAGAAAAAACTTGAAGGAATTAATGTTGTCAAATATTTTTGAGTGGCCCATGAACCATCACTGGGAAAGGTTCGTGGACCGCCTGGATAGTGAACCACCTGTTATGTAGAATGATCTAGAAGGCACAGGCCTACAGATCAATGTCTAGTGAACATAGTAGACCGTGAATTGTGTCACTAAAGGAATCGTGCGTGTGGAGGCCATCTGTGTACCATTCCATGAACTCATCAGTTCATGGACGAAGCGAATGGACAGGGATCCACAAACCATTTTCTTGAACTGAAACCTCAGCAAACCCCAGTTGACTGAGTCTTCTACGGTTGAGAATATCTCTTCATGGGCCTCCACAAATGATATTTCTTGCCGATTGATATGATTTCCCTGATTCTCTATTAAAGGATCCTATAATGAATTGATAAAGACAACGGGCAGACAAATATTGATGGGTGGAAAATGCTTGAAGGGATTCCAGAGGTTGGACAAAAGTTCTTGGAGAATATTTCGGCTTCAGTATTGATTCATCGACAATGCCCGAATTGCGAACCATGCTCTCCTCATGTACAGCAGGCTGAGAACCAGAAAATAGAGGAATTGAATAAAAATAATAGAACCAAAAACATAAATGGTGAAAAAGAAATCACATACTTCTCATGGATAAACTTCCCTTGAATGGTAATCCCCCAGACCATCCTTTAATATGGTGCTCCGTGTAGTGTACCACTAGGTGGACTGAACTCAGTGCCACGTACCGCATCAATACACATATGGAACCCAAAGTGGCGTGATGGAGCATGTACCACTATTTTACACAGTAGTCCATACCCATTCCCACATACCACATCTGTATGCAGATGACCCCTCTACCCGCATACCACTACGATATGTAGAGCCTCCCCCATCCCACATAAGAAATTAACACACAGAATGGTATTTTTTTCAAGTATTATTTCCTCCAGTTCCATCCTCACCCCTCAATTACTATCCACTCCTCCATAATCCATCTAGGAACTAGTCCTCTAGCATCAGGCCAAAGCCTCCTCTAATGCCAATAGACCTGTATGATCTGACCACCAGGTGCATCAGCGTGCCCCCTTTGAGTCTACATACCCCTGGTAAGAGGAGTCACGAAGGATCTCCCCACAATGGTTTTGGATTTGAGAATTCCTTTGGGTCAACAATCTCATGGTTACCCAGAGTCTAGCCTTGGGATGTGGACATGATCCTCCCCTTTCTAGGGATTAAAGGTTATCACTTTCTTTTCCATTCAATGAGTAATAGTTATTATTCAAAGGAGTTATGTTCGCTTCACCTTTGATGGGGAGGAAACTCCTACCCTTTCCAAGAACATATTATAGGGTCCTACCACTAAGGTATTTCCAAAATAGTTTGAGGCCAAGATTCATGACCTTTAATGTCATTTCACATTGAAATTTTCATCACTCCGCGCCTTCACTCACAGTCTCCCCAGCCTCGTCCATCGTAGGCTCTCCCTCTGTAACACCCTGCGGTATTATGAGATATATTCTTTTTAATTTCTTTGATGTTTTGTGTTTTATCCTACACCAAGATTATCTTAGGTTATATGAAACACCATATTATCCTGCAGTATACCCAACATTGTACTTGGCTTGTGTTATACACAATTTCAATTTCTTTTGATAGAATTTATATCACAAAACACTATGTATATATTTTGTTCAATGTATAAATGAAATATGTTTATATTACTTAATAAAAAACACCAAATAAATCTTTCACTACATGCAACACTGATATGACTTGCGTTACACGCAAGAGAGAATTTCCTTGATAGCTTGTGTTTTACGCAATACCGAGTTTTTCAGAATAATGATATATTATTAAAATATTATATAAAATAGTCGTTATGAATAGTATTAACCAAATCTTGAATATAATATAACATTTTAATTCATCTTACACATTTTCTATAACATAATATGTGAACAAAATCAATTTTTTTGGACAAAAGAAGTATTTTTTAAAAAATGCAGTTTTACCGCCTTTTGATGGAGCACCCATTTTAAATCTAGTTTTGACACTTTTATAAGCTAAATTTTACAAAATAATATTTTTATTTGGAAGTAGAAAATAAAAATTTACTTTTTCTAAATTTTCTATATTTTTCTAATAAAATTAAAATTTTAATGAATAATGAAAAATACTGCCTTTTAATTCAAAACTTCCTTTTTATATAATTTATTTATATATTCAGATTATCCTTTTTATTCATTTTAAAGTTTTATTAGATTATATTTTTATCATTTAATCATATTTTGTTCATTGAAATTAAGTTCACTTTTAGCTATATATAAACACATGTCAATCTTTTTATAGTTATTACTTCTTAAAAACTCACTTTTTAATTTGGACAAGAGGGATTAATTTTATATTAACTCCTGCAACTTCTGTGTTCTGAATTTTTAAAAATGGATTCCATATTTTTAATCAAAATTTTCAAACTGTTTAAATATATACCATTAATTTTTTGACATTATGAATAGTAACTTTAGAAAATATTTTATTTACCATGGTTAAAGTGTAAATCTAGTAAATAAGGGTGAAAAATAATATTATAATAATATTAAACTACCATAACACATGTTATAATCCTATTATATGAGATATTTTCAATCATGGGAATCCTTGGGTCAATTTTGGGACCCAATGTATTCACATGGATGTGAATATTACATTTTATAAGAATTAATTTAAAGTAAAGATAATTATAAGATAAACATATATCTTTTACTAAATCAATTTTAATATTGGGTTATATAACTGATCTATATGTCTAAAAATATTCTTTAGAAAGAAATAAATACTTCATACATTATGGTATTTTATATATAATTTTTAGACATTATATATATATATATATATATTTATTTATTTATTTATGACAACATTATGATGTAGTGACTACCTCCTAAATGAAAGATTCTAATAAATGAATTTATAAATATTAAAATAAATTTATTTTGAACATTTTGATTCCATAAACAAATTTTCTAGATGACATTATCATATTCTGGACAATTTAAAGCCATTGTTTTGAAGGAATCTGGTTGGTATGAATTTTTAAAAAAAGTCAAGTATGAATAGTGTCAAAAATTGACATAATTCATAACTTAAAACATAAAATAGTTTATTAAATGATATTAAATTAATAATAATATAAAATTATTCCAAATGGTTAATATATGTCCAAATATGTCATAAATAATTTTTTTGGGTATTTTTACATGATATGGTAATTAAATTAACCCACAATGTGTAAATAATATGATATCACAGTAATATTAAAAAGGGTAAAATAAGGGTTAAACCAAAACGATAAGGATAAAAAAAGATCAAAACTTGTCTAAAAATTATTCTATGATTTTTATTAAAACATAAATAATCTTATATTAAAATTATATAAGTTTTAGACTATTTTAAATCAAAATTTAATTTATAAACAATAATATTTTAGGACTTTCCTAAAGTTACCCTCACCTATATTATAAATAGGAACCTCCTCTCTCTCATCTTACCTCTATTTTGAGCCTTAAATCTCATCCAAACCCTGACCATTTATCTTATCAACTTACCTATTTACATTCTAAATGTTCTTGTCTTCTCATAAGACCAACTCTAGTTCCCTAAGAAGAAATTTAAATGAGGCACGTCGAGGAAGAGGTAATTTCTTCTACCGATTCTTTCAAATTTATTTCTTCTTATACATCTTCTTATTTAGATGTTTTAATACAAATTAATAACATTAGTATAACTAATATACTGATATGTTATTATTAATATCAAAAAACCCTATTTCACCTTCTATACAACCTTTGAAAAACAAAATCATCGCACGTGCATACGTACTGCTTACCGTCTCCACACTGTGGTATAATCTATTTTTCACCATCGCCTTACATAGATGGATGTAATGGTAGAAATAAATACTATATATTATTATTATAATATGATACTAATTCATATATATTATAGACCATCCACTTCAATACCATTCAGAAATTATGGGAACAATATCGTTGATCATGCATATGTACGGCTTACCCTCTCCACGACGCGATAAGATTCCTTCTCCACGATAACCATTAAAAATGAATATAAAGTATATATATTAAATAATAATGAAATATATGAAACAATAATACTTCTGTATTTATGTGTATATATGTATATATATTTCATTTACTTACTTCCATTCAATTTAATAAGGAAACAAAAACAGCATTCATGTGTACGTACGGCCTACCGTCTCCATGAACGGTGTATTCTATTTCTTTTATCTATCTATTATATATATTTATATACTGAATATATATAATATATAAATAATTTTTTACATTATTTATGTATGTAAATCATTATATAAGTAATAATATCAAAAAAATCAAAACATGTGTGATAAATTAAATGATTATTACCCAAAACGTTGGGTTTTCATGGAAAAGACAAATGAATGGGTAATATAATGTCGTAAGTGAATCATATATGATATCATAAATATTATTATGATTCATTTACTAGTTAATAATATGATTAATTTCACTATAAAAATGTTTCAAACACATACAGAAGAAATCATACCTAAGGTAAGGGATAACATTTTCAATCTCGTTTTTATCTGAGATAGTTTATTCGTAAGTATTTATTGGTGATATATTTATCATCCATGTCCATGTTTTATAAAAAAATTTCATAAAAGGTTTAATATTATTCTATATTTTTTTAAAATCATTTTATCCATCTTTGAGTTTTACTATACTGTATAGAAGGAATATTTCTTTTTTTATCATACGAATTATTTTTCGACCATTCCAGCAAAAGTACTTGGAGAATGTTTTTTAACTTATACGTAATGAATAGATATTTATGGTTTCATGATCCCTTAATTTTAAAAAGATTAATCCGAAATATTTCAATTTTATTTTCAACAATATTCTTTTCTTTTAAAATTGAGTGGCATTTTTCGAAAAGAATTTATTTTTGAAGAAAAAATGATATTTTCCTCAAGAACTAAGTTCAGGTGCTTTATAAAAAATTATTTCCCATATAAGATGACATGGGGTTATGTATCTATAAATATCATTACTTTTATTTTATTGGTTTTATTATTTAATTATTTTTACGAAGTCTATTTAACTTATAAGGATTATGTTATTATGAAATGATGCTTAAGAATCCCATTTTATTTAATGGGTTAAGCTATGATGAATGATTTATGTTTTTATGGAGGATGAAAGAATGATTTCATAATGAGATGTTTGGGACCTATATCTCCCTTCAATTCATTGGGTAACAATTTATATCTCATGATATAAACATGGATGGAATTACAAGTAAATATTGTTTAGTAATATAGGGCTAGAATGACAAGTAAACCTGGTACAGTAATGGACTTCATCCACTATGATAGACTTATAAGAAATGCCTTGGCTACTATGGAAATCATATTATGTGGTTAATGGTTTTCCACAATTCCATTTTTTATTCATATTCTATTTTATCATGATTAATGTTCCTTTATGATCTATGCCTTATGCCATGCCAATATTTATTTCATGACTCAAGATTTTGATGTTTAATCTTTATATTCATGTTTTTACATTCAAATGGATATGGTTTGATTTATTTTATCCATGTTTATTATTATTGAGTATTTGAGATCACCCTTTTTATGTTTTCTTTTTCCCATGATATTAAGAAAGGTTTTCGGTAGGAAAACAAAAGGAGAAGAAAGTTATTGAAGATATTGAAGATCATTCACCACGAATAGAAGATTTTGTCCAAATTTCCAAAGACACTAAGCTAATATGATCTTTGGGAAATTATTTGCATTATGTATTAAGTATTATGAAAAAGAAATGCAATATACATATACATTAAGCTTTGGTATCTTCATTTGGTATTAGTGTGAAGGTTTAGTCAAGCTTTGGAAACTAAGATGAAAAAACTTTATTGAGATCCCTATAGATATTTTTAAGGTTTGACTAGGGATATACCTACGGGTAATTATAACTATAGTTTATAGTCCAATAATTATGATAATAATCATAAATAACCAAGTATTAAAAATAATATGTTAGATATTGAAAGTACTCCCCCCGTGATAATGTTGTTTTCCTGGTATGATTTTTTCCTCTCACACTATTCTTTTGGGATTTAAACGATAGATAAATCCCAAAGGAACTGTGTTAATGGTCAATGAACTGAGAAATTCAATGATTATCATACTAAACAACCAAATTTTATGAGAGATGGAGTGTAAAAATATTATTTCTATACTTACACAAGGTATGAATCATTCTGGATTTCCAAATGAGCAAAGAAGGGAAAAATACTCTATTGAGTCCTTTATGAGGCAACATCCACCTTCTTTCAGTGGCTCTTCTAATCGACTTCTTGCTGAACAATGGATCAGTACCATTGAAAATATATTTTCCATCATTCACTGTTTGGAACATTAAAAGGTCATTTTGGTTGTCTATCGTTTAGAAGGTGAAGAAGACTAATGGTGGACACAAATTAAGAATACAAGGAAGCATAATGAAATTGAATCCATGGAATGGAAAAAGTTCAAGAACTTGTTTTTCAATACGTATTTACCTCTCATTCTTCAAAAAAACATGGAAAATGAGTTCCTTGAGCTTAATCAAAAGTAAGATGAATCTCTTGGTACATACGAGGAGAATTTTATAGGGCTTGGAAGGTATTTTTCTGGCTTTATCATCCAACCTGAAGGTAAAGTTGATCAATTATTCAGTGGATTAAAACCAATTATTCCAAGGGAATTAGTTATAAGATACATCAGTAGATATTAAGAGAATGTGTGTTTTTATATCAAGGTAGAATTGTAAGTTGGTGTTACATATCTATCTCATGGTTTTGACAGGAAATAAAAGATGGAGTTCAAGGAAAAATCTCAAAAAAATGGTGAATAGAAGATGAATGTTTCATTGTGCACAAAGTGTGGAATGAATCATGGTGGAGATTGTATTGAAGGGACTATAAAATGATTCAAGTGTAGAAAATAAGTTCATTGATTAGTTTAGTGCTGAATTAATGGGAAAATGTTGCTAATGATGTGAATAAAGAAAAGACTACAGAGAACACACCAGAAACACTTCAATGATACAAGTGCAAGGAAATGGGGAATTATTCTAACCAATTCCCTAATCCAAGGGTTAATGATGATCAACATCAGCAACCTCTTATGGAAAAATAAAAATGGAAGTCACATTCGATCACTATTAGTGTTGTTGAGTTTGACAACGAAGTGGTGGAATGATTAAGTGTTTATGTAATGAGACTCCAAAATAGTGTTGTGGAATCTCATTTATAGTATTATGGAATATTAGAATGTCTATGTATAGTTTCATTGTGGTTTTCAGTAATTATATAGTACCGATAACCATGATAATTGATTGAAATATTTTTGGAAAGCACTTGATATTCACATAATGATGTGATAAGTAGATATTGAGATGTTTGATAGTATTAATGAGATCATAACTAATATAAGGACTATGTGATATCGTGGTTTAAATTTTTGGAATTTTAGGTGTGTGGAAAGAGTTAATTTTTATCGAATTCATTTTTTCAATAAGGTTCTATGGAAAATCATGTTGTTTTCAGGTTTAAAGAAAATCCATGATTATGGTATTCACATGTTTGGAATGTGACAACCATGTACTTCCAAATGAGATATGGGAGAAAAATGTTAAGTCGATTTAGTTCACAAATTTCTAAAGTTTAATATTTTCAATTATGGAAGGATTAAAAGTTATCCATTTATGGACCATATAAGTTATAATCTGGTTTAAGTTTGTTCGATTAATGTATTGTCTCACTACGGCTTGACTTTTTCATATTTGATGACATATTCTAACCTTTTTGTTGAGACAGATAGAATGACCTATCATTCTATTTCATGATCTGGTAACACTTAAAGAATGAAAAATTCAACTTCATTTCTTTAAAAAATAAATAAATTGGAAAAATTTTAGGGAATGATCAACAGTGATGAAATCAAGTAAATATTTCTTCCCAGAAAAATCAAATTCTTCAACAATGAGAAAAGAGCCGAGAAAACCAAAAAATTTATCCTAGTAAATTATTATTTTATTAATCATATGGTCACTTAAATCATCATAGATTTATGTCTTTATAGTAGTTAACATTCTCTTAACCATGTTCTTTATCACTATCCCTCAATAATTGATGGTTATATTTCTCTAATGTATCCATGTTTTCACTTCCCCGCTATGTTCTCTTATGTGGAAACCTAGTGATGAGTTAATTTGGGTAACTGTTATGTTTCAAACTTTCATTTTTAAAATTATGTTCTAGTATTCCTATTTATGATTTGGGTTTCTATAAATGAACCATTCAAGTAATAATCTATTTATAACCCCGACGAATTTCGAGGGAGAAATTTATTTTAAAGGAGGTATAGTGTAACACCGTTAGATTTTATGAGATATATTATTTTTTATTTTTTTGAGTTCCTATGTTGTACTCTACACCAAGAATATCTTCCACTACACACAATACCATATTAGCTGGTAGTATACACAACACTATACTTGGCTTGTGTTAAACAAAATTTCAAGTTCTTTTGATAGAATTAATTTCACAAAACACTGAATATAGATTTTGTTAAATTTATAAATAAACTAAGTTTTTATTATGCCATAAAAAACACAAAAGAAATATTTCACTACATGAAACACTGGCATGACCTGTATTACACGTAAGAGAGACCTTCCTCGATAGCTTGCATTGTATGAAATACCGAGTTTCACTAAACAAAGATATATTATTAAAATATTATATAATCTAGCTGTTATGAATAGTATTATCAACATTTTGAATCATATATAACATTAGAATTCATATTACACATTTTCTAGAACATGATATGAGAACAAAATAATTTTTTTTGGATAAAATAAGTATTTTTCAAAAAATGCAGTTTTACCACCTTTTGATGGTGCACCCATTTTAAATCTAGTTTTTGGAACATTTATAAGATAAATATTATAAAATAAACTTCTTATTTGGAATAAGTTAATACAAATTTATGTTTTTTTATAATTTTTGATATTTTTCTAATAAAATTAAAATTTTATTTGATAGAGAAAAATAGTGCATTTTAATTTGAAACTGCATTTTTATCTATTTTATTTAAATATTTAAATTATATTTTTAATTGTTTTTAATGTTTAATTGGATTATATTTTTTTCATTTAATCTAATTTTGTGCATTGGAAGTAATTTCACTTTTAAATTGTACATAAACACATGTCAATATTTTGATAGTTATTACTTCTTAAAAACCCATTTTTTGGTTTTGACAATGGGGATTAATTTTAAATTAATTATTATAACTTCTATGTTTTAAATTTGGAAAAATAGATTTCATATTTATATTTATAAGGTTTTTATTTTTTTAAATAGGTACCTTTTATTTTTGGACATTATGAATAGAAACTTGAGTAAATATTTTATTTAACATGGTTAAAGGGTAAATCTAGTAAATAAGGGAAAAAATAATTTTATAATAATAATAAACTACCTTAAAACGTTTCCTAATCCTATTTAATGAGATATTTCCATATATAGGGATCCTTGGGTCTATTTTGGGACCCCATGGATTTACGTGGATGAGAAAAATGACATTTTATAAGAATTAATTTAAAGTAAAGATAATTATAACATAAACATATATCTTTTACAAAATCTATTTTAATATTGGGTTATATAACTGATCTATATGTCTATAAATAGTCAATATAAATAAAAAAAGATTTCCTATATATTGGTATTTTATTTATACTTTTTACACATTATATGAATATATTTATTTACGACACAATTATGATGTAGTGATTACCTCGTTAATAAAAGATTCAAATAACTGAATTTATAAATATTAAAATTATTTTAATTTGAACATTTTTATGCAATCCATAACTTTTATAGATGACATTGACATATTAGGGATGAGTTAAACCCTTCTGTTTTAAGTAATCAGGTTGTTATTAATTTTTTAAAAAATTCAAGTTTGAATAGTTTCCAAAATTGACATATTTCATAACTTAAAACATAAAATAGTTTATTAAATTATATTAAATTAATAAAATATATGATTCGTCCAAATGGTTTATATAAGTCCATATATGTTATAAATAATGTGTTTGGGTCTTTTTAGATGATATGGTAATTACATTAACCCATAATATATAAATAAAATGATATCACAATTATATTAAAAAGGGTAAAATAATGGTTAAACCAAAAAAAGGATAAAAAGTATTCAAAAAATGTCTAAAAGTTATCGGATGATGGGTATTCGAACCAACATCATCTTATATTCAAATTAAATAAGATTTGGATCATTTTAAATCAAAATCGAAATTATAATAAATTAATATTTTAGGACTTTCCTAAAGTGCCCCTCTCCTTTCTTATAAAAGGTAACCTCCTCCCTCTCATCTCCACTCCATTTTGAGCCTTCATGCTCAGCCTAACCCCTCCTATTTCTCATATCAACGTCTCTAGTAACATTCTAAAAGTTCTGGTCTTCTCAAAAGACTATCTCTAGTTCCCTAAGAGGAAATTTAAGGGAGGCACATCGAGGAAGAGGCAATCTCACCTACTGATTCCTTCAAATTTATTTCTTCTTCTACTTCTTATTCTTTAGTTGTTTCATTATAATGTAATAAAATAAGTATCAATCAAATAATTATATGTTATTATTGTAATTCTCTAACCCTAGTTACCCAGAGTCAGTGCATTATTACATAACATTGGCATGATCACAAGGAAATCATGTCTCAAAAGACCGATCAGTTTAGTATTATTGGAAACAAGATTCATACATAAGTTCAACTTTACAGCTTGAAGAGAAATAAAACACAAATATATTTCATTAAAAACATCCAAGACTCTTAGATTAGGCCTCTAGGTCACTCATAACTAACTTCTTCATATCCTGGGAAAATGAAACATATGAAAAGGGGTGAGCTCAAACGCTCAGTAAGGGTAAGTAATACAGCGGAAAATGACATAAATATTAAGCATGGTAAATAATTGAAACCACATGCCTTTACCAATAATAAACATGAATAATTTTATGGAAAGAATATGAGATGAGTAAATAATTCCATAATAAAACATAATCATGGGTATTCTACTAGTCGAATGACCACATGAACCATCAATATTATTTCCATAATGAGGGAATGTATAATGCCATACATTATGATACATTTTGTCAAGGCCTCGACCAAGATGTCTAAAAATAATTAAGGCCTTGGCCAAAACCATATATCAAATTTGGAAATGGCCTTTTCCAATTCCACATCTAGTTGTATCATGATACTTACTGATGCATCGAGAAGCTATAGCGGCCTCCACCCGTCACTTACTAAGTCCAATACATTCCTCATATGAAAAGGTTTAAACATATCATAAACATTCGTATTAAAACTAGCATATAAAATTTCAATAATTTAACCATAAATCATGAATGGTATAAAAATATCACATCCACAGTCAAACATATCACAAAACCTTCAATAAAATATAGAAGTTTTGTATCATAATAAATCAACTCCAAATAAACTTAAAATCCATCAAAGGATGTTTACATAGATGAAATCAAAACTCTTTTTATAGAAATATATCTTTCTATTTTGAAATCATTTAAGAGTCACATAATTATAAAATAAAACATTTACTTTGAAAATATTCTTATAATCTTGTAAGGGAAGATTCAATGAGTTTATAAAGGTAGAAAATAGTCGCACCCTCTGTATAAAAAAAAGACATTCTTACCTTAATTTTGTCGAAAAGGTTAAAAATGACCTTGTTTTGAAAATAAAGGAAATATTCCTTTATAAAAATATTATAAAAAGACAAAAAGGGTATGAATGACTTTAACCCACAGTATATAAAATATTAATAATGTTTTGAAATACATTTTTAAGAAACATGTATGTGGATGATGAAGAGGTCTCAGTAGATAATTACGTATAAGCAACCTCGGATAATGAAGAGATTGTGAAATAAACCATTACCTTGTACTTTTCCTTTGTCAAGGGTAGTTTAACCTCCTTTATAATGGTGAAATAATTGTTATTAAATTATAAAAAAATCATATACATTAATATGATATCATATATTATCTGTTAACATTGATTTGTTAACAATATCTTAGTATTATCATCGTTTCGGGTGTTAACTTACTCATTTTATTTTATATATTTTGTTACATAAGTCATGTTTGTTATGGATAGGTTGTATATTATTCATATACATAATGATATCAAGTCCTTAAAATTATTTTTAACCATCAAATGAGAATTAGACTTGAATGGATACGATGGGGAATGAATCTCATCGCGTTCGTGGAGACGGTAGTCCGTACGTACACACGAGTGAAAATATCACTCTTTTGATATTAAAATAATATATAATTGGATATTATATCATATATATACAGAATAATTATAATGTTATATTTATTATTTACATGAATTACACATCATTATTATACCCATACAAATAATATTGTTTTGAATAACAATTACACCATGACGTGGAGACGGTAAGCCGTACGTACGCACGTATGGTGACATGTCATTCAAAGGATGGATAGAATACTGAATATGGTTGTACCATATTTATAATAACATCATAGTATATAGAATATACTAGAGTTATTATTTTAGAATGGGAATAACAAAGAAAGAAGAAGTTGAAGAAGAAAGGAACTTGAAAGAGGGTGGTGAAAACATTACCTCTTCTTCGGATTCTTCCTTTTGATTTTATCAAAAGGGCTGCTTAGGCTGGTTTTATGACTAAATTAAGGCCTCTAGGATTAAGGGAGGATATTTTATAGGGTATTTTGGCAGAGTTTTGTCAAACAAAAAGGCTTTGAAGGTGTGAATAATTGGTTAGAAGTGGTGTCCTTGTATAAGGGGGAGGAGGGGCTCTTTAGGAAAACTTAAAGTATTATTTTATAATAAATTCATATTTGTTTTATAATGGCTCAAAAGTGAATTATTCAAAGTATAAGGTGGTTATGGGTCAAAATCCTTTTAACCAATATTTTTCAGATAGGTTTTTGGTCATTATATTAACCTTATTTTTTATTTTTAACTCTTAGTTAATTAGATTGACATTTACCATGTCACTTTGTATTTTAATATTATATAGTTAATAAACTTACTATATACATCCAAGAGACCACCAAGTGGTCCATTAATGATACACCTATCATGATATAAGTTTTTTTTCCAAACCTTAGATTTTTAGGAATATAATATCAATTAATAATATGATATTTGTTTTAAAAACTCTTTTATGACAATTTTGACAATATTAAGTATTTTGTTTTTTATAAATTCATAAAAGCATTATTATTTCAAAAACAATTCATATAACCAGTACTAATATGTCATATTAACCTAGAAAATTAGTGGAATTCATAAAAAATTTTAAATTACATTTATTTTGATATTTATAATATCAATTATTTGATTATTTCATTAATAAGGAAAATAATGCATCATTATTGTTTCATAAATAAATTTAATTATTAAATTTATAAAAATTATAAATAAAATACCATTTTGTAGGAAATATTTTTAGATTTCTAATTAATATTTATAGTCGAAGATATAACATATATAACCCTATGTAAAAATTGTTTTTCTAAAATATATATTCTTATGTCATTTTTGTATTTACTTTAACTTAATTAATATGAAGTGTCCCTATCACCTACAAGTGGCTCCATGGGGTCCCAAAATTGACGCAAAGATTCCCATGGTAGGAAATGTATCCACCAATAAGGTTAGGACATGTTTAAGGTAATTTATTATTATTATTATATTATTTTTTACCCTTATTTACCGGATTTACCCTTTAACCATGGTAAATAAAATATTTACCGAAGTAATTATTCAAAATGTATAAAAATAAAATTTACCTATTTACACAATTTGGATATCTTGATTCCAAATACGGAATCCATTTTTCCAAATTCAAAACACAGAAGCGGAAAAAATTAATTTAAAATTAATTCCCGCTTTCAAAACAAAAAGCCTGTTTTTAAGAAATAATAACTATCAAAAGATTGACACTTGTTTATGTCTGGTTTAATTGTGAAATTATGTACAATGACCAACATTTTATTAAATGGTAAAAATATATTATAAATATACTTTAAAACCACTCAAATTCAAAATTTATCACTATTAATTATTTCGATTAAAAAAGTTTTTTTAATTAAAATTTAATAATTTTTACTATTCATCAAAATATAAAATTTATCCGAAAAGTACCAAAATTTCACCCTAGGCTAATTTCGATATTCTGAACCCAAAAATGAATTCCATTTTGAGACATAAAATTTATAAAATTTCAAAAAGTGGGTATTACTATTCATAACGGCTACTTTGATTGGTCACGGTGTGTTAGAATCTTAAAGTTACGTACAACACATGATACTATATTATTCAAAAAGAAGCGTACTGTGGAAGCTTGGGGTGTTACATTCTACCCTCCTTTAAATAATTTCGTCCTCGAAATTTCTAGAATACTACCGCATGAAAAGACTTGGGTGGTTCTTCATCATAAGTTCCTCGGGTTCCCATGTTGCCTCTTCCATCTTATGGTTTCTCCATAGCACTTTTACCAGACGAGTCATCCGGTTTCTCATCACTTGTTCTCTTGTATCAAGAATCCTGATGGGCTCTTCACAATATGATAGATCAGGTTCCAGTTCTAATTTCTCATAGGTGAGTACATGCATTGGGTCAGGGAAGTATTTTCTCAACAGTGATACGTTGAACACATCGTGAACTTTGGAGATACTTGGCGGCATTGCCAAACGGTAAGCTAAAGCCCCAATTTGTTCTATAATTTCAAATGGTCCGATGTACCTGGGACTCAATTTTCCCTTCTTACCAAAACGTATAACACCCTTCCATGGAGATACCTTCAAGAAAACATGACCTCCTACATGAAATTCCAAATCTTTCCTTTGGTTATCAGCATAGCTCTTCTGCCTACTTTGAGATGTTTTGATGTGGTTTTGGATTACCTTTACCTTTTCCATCATTTCCTCCACCAATTCTGGGGCTAAAAGTTTTCTTTCACCAACATCATCCCAACAGGTTGGTGTGTGACATCTCTTTCCATATAACGCTTCATATGGTGTCATCTGAATACTTGAATGGAAGCTATTGTTATAGGAAAATTCTACCAGAGGTAAATATTGATCCCACATACCCTGAAAGTCAAGTGAGAAAGATCTCAACATGTCTTATAAGGTTTGAATAGTCTATTCTGATTGTCCATCTGTTTGAGGGTGGTAGGCAGTGCTCAAACGAAGTTCATTATCCAAGGCCTTCTGAAGACTTTTCCAAAATCTTGAAGTGAAATGGGGATCACGATCCGAAACAATCGATAGGGGTACTCCATGAAGTCTCACAACTTCATTAATATAAAGTCTTTCTAGACATTCAAGTGGTAGATCCTCTCTTATATCAAGAAAATGTGCTAACTTGGTAAGACGATCAACAATAATCCATATTTCATCGTTCCTTCTAGTATTCTTTGGTAGCCCCATGACAAAGTCCATCATAATATTGTCTCATTTCCACTTCGGTATAGTAAGAGGTTGCATGACTCCTCCAGGCTGTTGCCTTCCAGCTTTCACTTGTTGACAAACCATACATCTTGACACAAAATCATCAATCTCCCTCTTCATGTTGTACCACCAAAAATGTTCCTTCAAATATCTATACATTTTGGTGCTCCCAGGGTGTATAGAGAAATTGGATCTATGAGCATCATCTAAAAATTCCCTTTTTATATCAAGTATATCGGGAACACAAATCCTCTTCCCAAATTTTAAAATTTTTTCTTCATACACAAAGTCTCTCAATTTCCCATCATTCACAGCTTTAATCTTCTTTTGAAATTCTCCATTATCGGTCTGAGAACTCTTAATCCTTTATAGTAAAGATAGTTTGGAAACCATTTGAAAAAGCATTGATG
Organism: Viscum album; assembly: GCA_963277665.1. NCBI lineage: Eukaryota > Viridiplantae > Streptophyta > Magnoliopsida > Santalales > Viscaceae > Viscum > Viscum album. The sequence continues at coordinate 1,342,078,189 of OY728148.1, read as the reverse complement.
TTTCACCTTCCATGGTTATTCCCGTGTCCATCTTCACTAGATCCATGAAAATTGGATCCCTTTCAATTCTCATATTGTTCAAAACTCCATGATATTTTCTGCTCAAAGCATCTGCCACCTTATTTTCCTTCTCCAGGTGGTAGTGTATCGTGCAATCATAATCCTTTAGTAATTCAAGCCATCTCCTTTGCCCCATGTTGAGTTATTTTTGTGAGAAAATATGCTTCAAACTCTTGTAATCAGTATAAATCTCACATTTTTCACAATAGAGGTAGTTTCTTCATATCTTCAAAGCAAAGATCACTGCCGCTAACTCGATATCATGAGTAGGATAGTTTTTCTCATGAATTTTCAACTGTCGTGATGCATAGGAAATAACCCTATCATTCTGCATGAGGACACAACCAAGTCCTTTCTTCGATGCATCACTATAAATAATAAACCCATCATTCCCCGATGGTGGAGTAAATATATGATCATTGACTAATATTCTCTTCAGTTCTTCGAAACATTATTCACACTCTTTTGTCCAAACAAATTTAACCCCTTTATGTGTGATCTTTGTTAATGGGTTAGCAAACCGGGAAAAATTCTGGACGAAACGTCGATAATAACTTGCTAAACCAATAAAACGGCATACCTCAGTTATACTCATCGGTGTAGGCCATTTTTGGATTGCCTTGGTCTTTGAAGGATCAACAGAGATTCCATCTTTAGAGACAATATGGCCAAGAAAGGAATCTCCTGAATCCAAAATTCACACTTGCTAAACTTCCCATATAATTCATGTCTTCTTAGAGTCTTCAGGATAATGCGCAAGTGATTTTCATGATCTTCGTAGATTTTGGAGTATACCAAGATATCATCAATAGAAACCACCACAAATTCATCAAGATATTCCTTGAAAACTCTATTCATTAGATCCATTAATACAGAGGGTTCATTAGTCAATCCAAAAAGGCATTACTGTAAACTCATAATGCTCGTACCTGGTTCAAAATGCAATCTTCAGAATGTATTCCTTCTTCGCACACAACTTGTAACACCCCAAGATTTCATAGTGTGTTATTTCTTCAAAATAATTCAATAACTTGCACTACACGCAACACCGAGTTCAATTGCACCATGACTTACCAAAAAAAAGCCATTAAAAGAGGTCATGAATAGAATTAACTACATTTTTAACTTTATATAATCCTTATAATTTTAGAATCCATATTATGAGTTTTTTAGTCATAATGCAAGAACAGATTCATTTTCAGTATTGCACTTTTATCAACTTTTGATAGTGAAACCTTTTTAAATACAATATTTTAAGCTTTTTGACTAAATGGAGACATCAAAAAATTTAGAATGAAACATCCCAAGCTTCCACGGTACGCTTTCCTTTGAATAAAACAGTAGCGTGTGTTGTACGCAACGTCGAGTTTTAACACACACCACAACCGATCAAACTAGCCGTTATGAATAGTAATACCTAAATTTTGAAATTATATATATTTTATATTTTGAAATGGACTTCATTTTTGGATTCGGAATATCGAATTTAGCCTAAGGTGAAATTTTGGTACTTTTCGGATAACTTTCATATTTTGATGAATAGTGAAAATTACTAAATTTTAATTAAAAACAACTTTTTTAATCAAAATAATTAATAGTGATAAATTATGAATTTGAGTGGTTTTAAATTATATTTAGAATATATTTTTACAATTTAATATAATGTTGGTCATTATACATAATTTTACAATTAAACCGAACATAAACAAGTGTCAATCTTTTGATAGTTATTATCTCTTAAAAACACGCTTTTTGTTTTGACAGCGGGAATTAATTTTAAATTAATTTCTGCCACTTCTGTGTTTTGAATTTAGAAAAATGGATTCCATATTTGGAATCATGATGTTCAAATTGTGTAAATAGGTAACTTTTATTTTTAGACATTTTGAATAATTACTGCGGTAAATATTTTATTTACCATGGTTAAGGGTAAATCCGGTAAATAAGGGTTAAAAAATAATATTATAATAATACAAAATTACCCTAAAACATGTCCTAACCTTATTGGTGGACACATACCCGACCATGAGCATCCTTGGGTCAATTTGGGGACCCCTTGGAGCCACTTGTATGTGGTAGGGACACTTTATATTAATAAAGTTAAAATAAAAATAAAAATGGCATAAGCTTACATCTTTTAGAAGAACAATTTTTACATAGGGTTATACATGTTGGATTTTCGATTATAAATATTCATTAGAAATATAAAAAGATTTCCTACATAATGATATTTTATTTATAATTTTTAGACATCAAATAATTTAAATTATTAATGACACAATAATGATGCAATGTTTACCTCATTAATAAATCATTTAAATAAATAAGATTATAATGATTAAAATATTATCTAAAACCTGTAGAATTCTTATTGGTTGATGTTATTTAGAATATTAGTCATCTTATCTTCGACCTCAATGATTTTTGGACCATTATAAACCGAATATAATTATATTATAAAGTAATACTTTCACTCTTTCCTAAAGAGCCCCTCTTCTCCCTTATAAAAGGAGACCACTTCTACTCATTCCTCACACCTATCAAGCCACTTTGCTCGTCCAAACTCTGCCCAACTAAGCTCCCCACATCCCTCTCCTCCTCCTTGAAGCTTCCCCTTAGGCAGAAATCATTTCAAGAAGTCCTTTGGCTCCAACCAAAGTGAGTTACCTAAATTAAAGGTAACGATTTCTCTTAAATTATTTTCCTTTATTTTGCTTCTCCAACCCCCAAACTCTTTTTATTTCCTTTCTTTTGTAACAACACCAGTATCCTCAATATACTAGGATTTTGTTATAAGAAGGATTCAAACTACACATACACACAACTCCATCTAATGGATGATGAGCATAATGTTTCTGTGGATGGAAAACTAACGCCTCACGAAACGATGATTGTTCAAATACATCTTACCGCCTATCATGGTGGCCATTATGATGGAACTGTAATTAAATATGATATTAATGATATATATTTTATATATAAGCTTCTGTAATTCCATTTTATTTCATACCATTATTCGTTTCATGTTGTATATACATACAATAATTTCATTTGAGGAAGTGCGGACTACCGCCCCCTTAAAATGATATGACTCGTTCATACCACACATGGAACGTATAAAGGATGGTGTTAATGAACTTAAGTAACATATATAAATTATTATATTATACTGGAATAGTAATATACCTATGTATCATTTGGATTCAATTCTTTTAAAATAAAAATTAAATGGAAGTAGTGTTCGTGTGTACGTACGGACTACCGTCTCCACGAACGCGGTGAGATCCATCCTCCATCGTATCCATTCAAGTCTTATTCTAATTTTAGGGTTAAAAATAATGTTAATATAATTCTGATTATGAATAAGATTTAATCTATCCATTACAAACATGTCTTACGTAACCAAACATTTAAGAAGAACGAATCGATTATCACCTGAAATGACGATAATACTAAGATATTATTAATAAAGCAATGTTAAAAGATCATATATGATATCATATTAATGTATATGATTCTTGTATAATTTAATAACAATTATTTCACCATTATACAGAAGGTTAACCGACCCCAACAAAGGAAAAGTACAAGGTAATGGTTTATTTCACAATCTCTTCATTATCCGAGGTTGTTTATATGTAATAATCTACTGGGATTTCTTTATCATCCACATCCATGTTTCTTCGAAATGTATTTCAAAACATTTTTATTATTTACAAGAATATGGGTTAAAGTCATTTATACCCTTGTTTGAATTTTTATAAGAGGTTTATAAAGGAATCTTTCCGTCGTTTTCAAAACAAGGTCCTTTTTAACCTTTTCGACAGAATTAAGGTAAGAATGTTTTTTTAACTTATACAGCGGGTGCGGCTATTTTCCGCTGTTATAAAATCTTCAAAGCTTCCCTTACAAGCTTATAAGATTATTTTCAAAGAAAATGTTTTATTTTATATGGATCTTAAATGATTTCAAAATAAAAGTAGATATTTCTTTAAAAAGAATTTTGATTTCATCTATGTCAACATCCTTTGATGGATTTTAAGATTATTTGAAGTTGATTTATTATGATACAAAACTTCTATATTGTTTTGAAGGTTTTGTGATATGTTTGACCGTGGATGTGCTATTTTTATACCATTCATAGTTTATGGTGAAAGTATTGACATTTTGTATGCTAGTTCCAATAAGAATGTTTATGTTATATTTCAACCTTTACTTCAAATGAATGTGTTGGACAAATATGTTCCAGGTTGGGGACTGGTTAAAGTAAGCCCTCCAGGTTGGGGACTGGTAAAAGTAAGCCCTCCAGGTTGGGGACTGGTAAAAGTAAGCCCTCCGGGTTGGTGTCCGGTTATTAGAGGCACTCCGGGTTGGTGTCCGGTTATTAGAGGCACTCCGGGTTGGTGTCCGGTTATTAGAGGCACTCCGGGTTGGGTTCCGGTTACAGTTAGCCCCAAGGTCTTGGGATGAGGCCTTGAAAAGAAATTAAAGTTTAGCATTATGCATTCCAACATTATGAAAGTGGTTATTGATTTTGCATGTGATTATTCGATTAGTAGAATATCCATGTGAACAAGTAAATGGAATTTTTTTCATTTTACTTTTGCCATACTATGTTGAAGTTAAAGTTTAAAAGGCTTTTGTTTTAGTAATTCATTGCCTTAAATGTTTATGCTTATTTTTGAATGTTCCGCTATATTGTTATCCTTACTGGGCATTTGAGCTCACCCCTTTTCTATGTTTTATTTTTCCCAGGATGTGAAGATGTAAGTTATGAATGACCTGCAGGGATATTATGAGGGGATTATAGTGTGGACTGTGGAAACATTATGTTGTTGTAGTAGTTTTTCATTTTATGATGTAATGTAAAACTTATGAATATATCTAGTGTTTCCAAGGCTACTAAACCAATCGGTCTTTCGAGATTTGATATTTCTTGTGATCATGCCAATGTTACGAAGTAATGCACCGACTCTGGGTAGCTGGGGTCGGGGCGTTACACAACTGATGATATCCAGATCGAAGTTCAATCTTTGAAAAGCATTGAGATTCATGCATTTGGTCAAATAAATCATCAATGTGAGGTAGAGGATACATGTTCTTTATTGTTATAGCATTGATATCCCTTTAGTCGATACATAACCTCATAGATCCATCTTTATTTTTAACAAAAAGAACAGGGGCTCCCCATGGAGAAACACTAGGGTGAATAAATCCTTTATTACTCAATTACTCTAGTTGTTTCTTTAGTTAAACTAATTCTACAGTGTCCATTATATAAGGGGTCTTCGATATAGGCCTTGATCCAGGAATTAAATCAATGGAAAACTCAGCTTCTCGTTCTGAAGGATGTCTAGGTAAATCTTCCAGAAACACATCTACATATTCTTTCACAATAGGTACATACTCTATTTGAACATTCCTTTCCTCACCCACAGTCATTTAATTCTCTTCCTCCCCAATAATTGAATTTTGTTGAGCTATTGGGGGTGGATCTAGGTACGAATTAGGGGGTGACGATTCCACTCTAAAGATAAGGTGTTCCTTATCATCATCATCAAAAATAGTAACCTCCTTCTTCTTACAATAAATTTTTCCATCATGGTCTGAAAGCCAATCCATATTGAGGATTATATCAAATTCAATCATAGGTATGATGATGAGATTCATAGATAAAGAACATTTATGTGCTCTAATGGGGACTGATTCAAAAAAGTTTGTTGCAATGATACTTCCATTAGGAGTTTTGACTGACAAATCCCTTGTTAAATAAAATTGGAAATATCTAATTTTCTTAGAAAACTGGGAAGATATGAAACAATGCGATGATCCAGAATCAAATAAAGCATTTTCTAAACTTGAGGAAACCATTAAATTTCTGGCCACCACGTCTTTCGGGGCTTCAACATCAGCAGTATTGATTGCATAAGCTTGGCCTTGGTCTCTATGCCTTTTTTGAGGTAAGTTTACCGGACACTTAGGACATTCATTTTCATAATTTCCCATCTCCCTGCAATTATAGCATTGAACATTGGTAGTGTCTTTCTTTCCTTTACAATCACCAGCTATATGGCCTTTCTATCCACACTTGTAGCATAATCCTTTTCCTTTTAGACAGGAACCAGGGTTCTTCCTTCCACAATTATCACAAGGTGGAAATTCAATTCTTCCCTTATTCTCTGTTTCCTTATTTCCTTTCCCCGAGTATTCAGCAGATCTCTTCTTCTCTTGCTTTGGTTTAAAGTCATAAGACTTAGAGAATTCTTTTTCTGTCTTGATAGCACACGAGACAATATCTTCGTATGACGAGAAGGATTGTGAGACCAATGCTCGGCGGAGAAACGGTTTTAACCCATCAAAGAAATGACCAATATTACTTCTTGGGTTACGTATATAATCTGCAGTATACCTTGTTAACCTTGTAAAGTTAGACTCATACTTTGTGACATTCTCATCCTCCTTTTATCTCAGACTCAAAAATTTCCTTTCCATATCTGCTTGATGGTCACGAGGAAAGTATTTTTCTAAAAACAGATCTTTGAACTCCCTCCATTCCATATTTGATACTTCATCATCTTCCTTCATGTTTTGAATCGATGACCACCATTGATCAGCATCTTCAGTGAGGCAGTAAACTGCCATGATAACTTTTTCCCTTTCACTACTCCCCAAGGCATGGAATATTTTCTCTAAATAATTTATCCATTGCTCAGCTACTAAGGGATTTGTATTCCCATTGAATGTTAGTGGTTGTTTCCTCATGAAGCGATCTAACATTGATCCTCCACGTTGTGGATCAGGGTGCTCCATACAGGTAAGGTTATTATTCATAACCTGAGTGAGTTTTCCCAGTATGGTGATTAGCTGATCAGCACCAGTTGTATCACCAGCTCCACTATAATTATCTTGAGAAGGAGGGAAACCCCTACATGGAGTGCGTGCATTGATACGATTTCCATTTCTTCCACTAGGTTCCATTTCTAAATAATGGCATAAACTAGATCAGTTTATGAATCAAAATACATAATTCCATACTTGTAAAACACTTAACATAAATTGAACTATTTATGGATATAATCCATAATCATAAAAATGTTTTCTTTGAGAAAATATATACTCATAAACCCTTAAAAATGGTTTAAAAAAATAAGAATTATCCTAAGCATATCCCCTGGGAGTGTCGTAACCAAGAGTGCAGCAAGGCCCATTGTCGTGAACCAGTTCCCATTTGAGTCTAGCTCAAAGCGGTGTTTTCAAGTTTTACCCCTAGGTACATCTGTGCCAGATCCGCCTCTACCTGCTCGTATCCAGACAGGGATGTATTGCTCGGAAAACTCACAAAATCTCTACAGTACCAAAATTCTAGGAAATTCTTCTATACTAATCCTCAAAGTCAATCTTAGGTCTATACGCTCTAATCAGAGTTTATCTAAATCTAGTTTCCAAGGTTTGTACTAAACTTCCTCTAATACTAACTATAATTCCCCGACCCTAGTTAGCCAACATCAGTGCATTATTACATAACATTGGCATGATCACAAGAAAATCATGTCTCGAAAGACCAATAAGTTTAGTATTATTGGAAACAATATTCATACATAAGTTCAACTTTATATCTTGAATAGAAATAAAACACAAATATATTTCATTAAAAACATCCAAGCCTCCTATATTATGCATGTAGGTCACTCATAACTAACTTATTCATATCCTAGGAAAATGAAACATAAGAAAAGGGGTGAGCTCAAACACTCAGTAAGGGTAAGTAATATAGTGGAAAATGACATAAATATTAAGCATGGTAAATAATTGAAACCACATGACTTTACCAATAATAAACATGAATAATTTTATGGCAAGAATATGAGATGAGTAAATAATGCCATAATAAAACATAATCATGGGTATTCTAGTAGTAGAATGACCATATGAACCATCAATATTATTTCTATAATGAGGGAATGTATAATGTCAGACATTCTGAAAAAACATTTCAAGGCCACGGCCATGGCCAAGACGTCTAAAAATGATTAAGGCCTCGGCCAAAAACATAAATCAAATTGGGAAAGGTCCTCGGCCAATTCCACATCTAGTTGTCTCATGAGACCTACTGATGCATCGATGAGCTATAGTGGGCTCCACCCGTCACTTACAAAGTCCAATACATTCCTCATATGAAAAGGTTTAAACATATCATAAACATTCATATTAAAACTAGCATAAGAAATGTCAATACTTTAACCATAAATCATGAATGGTATAAAAATAGCACATCAAAATTCAAACATATCACAAAACCTTGAATACAATATAGAAGTTTTGTATCATAATAAATCAACTCCAAATAAACTTAAAATCCATAAAAGGATGTTGACATAGATGAAATCAAAACTCTTTTTAGAGAAATATATCTTTCTATTTTGAAATCATTTAAGAGTCACATAATTATAAAATAAAACATTTACTTTGAAAATATTCTTATAATCTTGTAAGGGAAGCTTCTATGAGTTTATAATAGTAGAAAATATATGCACCCGCCGTATAAAAAAAAGACATCATTACCTTAATTTTTTCGAAAAGCTTAAAAATGACCTTGTTTGGAAAACGACATAAAGATTCCTTTATAAACATCTTATAAAAAGTCAAAAAGGGTATAAATGAATTTAACCCATAGTATATAAAATAGTAAGAATGTTTTGAAATACATTTTTAATAAACATGGATGTGGATGATAAAGAGGTCCCAGTAGATAATTACGTATAAGCAACCTCGGATAATGAAGAGATTGTGAAATAAACCCTTACCTTGTACTTTTCATTTGTTAAGGGTAGGTTAACATCCTGTATAATGGTGAAATAATTATTATTAAATTATACAAGAATCATATACATTAATATGATATCATATATGATCTTTTAACATTTATTTGTTAATAATATCTTAGTATTATCATCGTTTCGGGTGTTAACTTACTCATTTTCTTTTATATATTTTGTTACATAAGTCACGTTTATTATGGATAGGTTGTATCTTATTCATATCCAGAATTATATAAAGTCCTTAAAATTATTTTTAACCATCAAATGAGAATTAGACTTGAATGGATATGATGGGGAATGAATCTCATCACGTTCATGGAGACGGTAGTCCGTACGTACGCATGAGCGACAATATCACTCTCTTGATATTAAAATAATATATAATTGGATAGTATATCATATATAAAGAATAATTATCATGTTATATTTATTATTTAAATTAATTACACATCATTATTATACCCATATAAATAATAATGTTTTGAATAACAATTACACCATGATGTGGAGACGGTAAGCCGTACGTACGCACATATGGTGACATGTCATTCAAAGGATGGATAGAATATTGAATATGGTTGTACCATATTTATAATAACATAACAGTATATAGAAGATACTAGAGCTATTATTTTATAATGGTAATAACAAAGAAAGAATAAGTTGAAGAAGAAAGGAACTTGAAAGAGGGTGGTGAAAACATTACCTCTTCTTCGGGTTCTTCCTTTTGATTTTATCAAAAGGGATCCTTAGGTTAGCTTTCTGAATAAAGTAAGGCATCTAGGATGAATTTAGCATAGTTTAGAGGGTATTTTGGTAGATTTTGGCCGAACTAAAAGGCTTTGAAGATGTTAAGAAATGGTTATAAGTGGTGTCCTTTTATAAGGGGGAGGAGGGGCGCTTTAGGAAAACTTAAAGTATTATTTTATAATAAATTCATATTCGATTTATAATGGCTCAAAAGTGTATCATAAAAAGTATAAGTTTGTTATGGGTCTAAATCCTTTCAAAAAATAGATTTTAGATAGGTTTTGGTCATTATATTAACCTTATCTTTTAGTTTTAACTCTTAGTTAATTAGTTTAACATTTACCATGTCACTTTGTATTTTTATATTATATAGTTAATAAGCATACTATATACATCCAAGAGAACCCCAAGTGGTCCATTAATAATACACCTATCATTATATAAGTCCTTTGGCCGAACATTAGATTTTTAGGAACATAATATCAATTAATAATATGATATTTGTTTTAAAAACTCTTTTATGTCAATTTTGACACTATTGGGTATTTTGTTTTTGATAAATTCATAACAGCATTATTACTTAAACCAAAATTCATATAACCAGTCCTAATATGTCATATTAACCTATAAAATTAGTGGAATTCATAAAAATTTCAAATTACATTTATTTTGATATTTATAATATCAATTATTTGATTCTTCCATTAATAAGGAAAATATTGCATCGGTATTGTGTCATAAATAAACACTACTGGAAATACACTATTTCCCAACGGTTCACACCCGTTGGGAAAGCCCCTCAAACCGTTGGTATATCATATACCAATGGTTCTGATAACCGTAGGGAAGTAAGCCGTTGGGAAAGGTTTTCCCAACGGTTTACTGGAAACCGTTGCAATAGGCCCATAGAAGTTACCCTATCCCAACGGTTTGGGTGAACCGTTGGGATAGTTTTCCCAACGGTTTGGGGCCAAACCGTTGGGATATACCATGTGGGAACATTTTCCCAACGGTTCCAAACCGTTGGGATATACCATGTGGAACATTTTCCCAACGGTTCCAAACCGTTGGGAATTGGTGAAGTCTTTCCCAACGGTTTAGAACCGTTGGGAAAAGACATGCTAAAAACTTATATGCCAACGGTTTGAAACCGTTGGCATACCCTATGCTTCAAATTGCAACACCCTGCAATTTGCACAACCCTTGTCCCCTGTCCATCACCACCAGTCATCAGGCCTCATTTTCACCTCATTTTCACCTCATTTTCACCTCATTTTCGATCCAACTATTGTACCAGTAATAAAATAAAACATACATATTCAATTACGAACAAATTCATACACATTTAACATATAATGGATCCTGAAACTATACAAATCCATAATTAAATTACAATTCATAAACATACATAATTCATATAGAATTAAATTTAAAATTTAGATGACAATTATATGTGGAATCTGAAATTCAATTCATAATATGATCGGTTTTTTCTATACCATATATTTTTACCTCAAATGATGTCCATTTTAAACAAAATACATACACCTGAAGTGATACCGGCCACACCGCACCTCAGATTGAGGCGGGGTTAACTCGTACACGTCACATTTGACTCATGGATCGTTGTGCTAAAGTATCGACAGAATCCTAATGCGTTTGGTCGGTTTTCTGTATGCCAGTTGATGTTTTTCACTTAAAATGGCGTCCTTTTGAAACAAAAGACGGACACTATGAGTGGTGTCGACCACACCGCGTCTCCAATTGAGGCGGGGTTGATTCGTACACGTCACATATGACTCATGGATCGTTCTCCTAAAGTTTAAATGGAAACCGAATGCGTTTGGTCGGTTTTCCATATGTACTTAAAATGTTGTCCATTTTAAACAAAAGAGTGACACTTAGACTCATCCCGACCACACCGCGACTCAGATTCATCCCGGGTTGGCTCGTACATGTCACATATGACCCATGGATCATTGTGATAAATTATCAAAAGATTCCGAATGCGTTTGGTCAGTTTTGCGTATGCCAGTTGTTCTTTTCATTTATAATCATGTCCATTTTAAACAAAAGAGACATAGTTAGAGCAGTGTCGGCCACACCACATCTCAGATTAAGACGGGGTTGACTTGTACACGTCACATATGACCCATGGATCGTTGTTCTAAAGTATCAATAGAATCCAAATGCGTTTGGTCGGTCTTCCGTATGTCAGTTGATGTTTTTCACTTAAAATGACGTCCTTTTGAAACAAAAGACGGACACTTTGAGTGGTGTTAGCCGCACCGCATGTCGGATTGAGGCGGGATGATTCGTACATGTCACATAGGACCCATGGATCGTTCTCCTAAAGTTACAATGGAAACCGAATGTGTTTGGTCAGTTTTCCGTATGTACTTAAAATGGTGTGCATTTTAAACAAAAGAGAGCCATTTAGACTGATCCCGGTCACACCGCGACTCGGATTGACCCGGGTTGGCTCGTACACGTCACATATGACCCATGGATCGTTGTGATAAATTATCAAAAGATTCTGAATGCGTTTGGTCAGTTTTGCGTATGCCAGTTGTTCTTTTCACTTATAATCCTGTCCATTTTAAACAAAACAGACACAGTTAGAGCGGTGTCGGCCACACCGCGCCTCGGATTGAGGCGGGGATGATTCGTACACGTCACATATGACTCATGGATCGTTCTCCTAAAGTTTCAATGGAAACTGAATGCGTTTGGTCGGTTTTCCGTATGTACTTAAAATGGTGTCCATTTTAAACAAAAGAGAGCCACTTAGACTGATCTCGGCCACACCACGACTCGGATTGAACCCGGGTTGCCTCGTACAGGTCACAAATGATCCATGGATTGTTGTGATAAATGATCAAAAGATTCGGAATGCGTTTGGTCGGTTTTGCGTATGCCAGTTGTTCTTTTTCACTTATAATCATGTCCATTTTAAACAGAAAAGACATAGTTAGAGCGGTGTCGGCCACACCGCGTCTCGGATTGAGACGTGGATGATTGGTACACGTCACATATGACCCATGGATCGTTCTCCTAAAGTTTCAATGGAAACCGAATGCGTTTGGTCGGTTTTGCGTATGCCAGTTCTATTCACTTATAATCCTACCCATTTTAAACAAAACAGACACAGTTAGAGCAGTGTTGACCACACCGTGCCTCGGATTGTGGCGGGGATGATTCGTACACCTCACATATGACCCATGAATCGTTCTCCTAAAGTTTCAATGGAAACCTAATGCGTTTGGTCGGTTTTCCGTATGTACTTAAAATGATGTCCATTTTAAACAAAAGAGAGCCACTTAGACTGATCTCGGCCACACCGCGACTCGGATTGAGCCCGAGTGGGCTCGTACATGTCACATATGACTGATGGATCGTTGTGATAAATTATCAACAGATTCAGAATGCGTTTGGTCGGTTTTGCGTTTGGTCGGTTTTGCGTATCCTGTCCATTTTAAACAAAAGATAGACAGTTAGAACGGTGTCGGTCACACCGCACCTCGGATTGAGGCAGGATTGACTCGTACACGTCACATACGACCCATGGATCCTTGTGCTAAAGTGTTGACACAGTCCGAATGCCTTTGGTCGGTTTTTCGTATGTCACTTGATGATTTTCACTTAAAATGACGTCTTTTTGAAAAAAAAGACCGACACTTTTTGAGTGGTGTCGGCCACACCGCGTCTCCGATTGTGGCGGGGTTGATTCGTACACGTCACATATGACCCATGGATCGTTCTCCTAAAGTTTCAACGGAAACCGAATCCGTTTGGTCGTTTTTCCGTATGTACTTAAAATGGTGTTCATTTTAAACAAAAGAGAGCCACTTAAACTTATCCCGGCCACACCGCGACTCGGATTCATCCCGGGTTGGCTCGTACACGTCACATATGACCCATGGATTGTTGGAATAAATTATCAACAGATTCGGAATGCGTTTGGTCGGTTTTTCGTAAGCCAGTTCATGCTTTTCACTTAAAATGACGTCCTTTTGAAACAAAAGACGGACACTTTGAGTGGTGTCGGCCACACCGCGTCTCCGGATTGAGCTAAAACCACCGTGAAACATTCTAATTATTATTCGTGACGTGTACGCGCAGACGGCACGTCAATCGGACGTGCGGTTTGCCCGGTACGGATCAATATTCATGTTTTAAGTGATGTGCGCGCTTCGAAACGCGCGTGAGGGGTTCCAAACGGGCCGAACGATGTCGGAATGGCCTGAAATCAGACGATAAATACGGGTGAGTGATTTATGAAGTGGTCGAGCAGACGACACGTCAATCGGACGTGCCGTGTGCCCGCGGTGACCGACAACGCAGTTATGGTGTCATAAACGGCCAAAACGGGCGTCCAACGGTCAAATTCATAGCGGACGACCATGTAATCACCCGAAACCACCGCGAAACATTCTAATTATTATTCGTGACGTGTACGCGCAGACGGCACGTCAATCGGACGTGCGGTTTGCGCGGTACGGCTCAATATTAGTGTTTTAAGTGATGCGCGCGCTTCGTAAACGCGCGTGAGGGGGGTCCAAACGGGCCGAACGATGTCGGAATGGCCTGAAATCAGACGACAAATACGGGTGAGTTATTTATGAAGTGGTCGAGCAGACGGCACGTCAATAGGACTTGTCGTGTGCCCGCGGTGACCGAGAACGCAGTTATGGTGTCATAAACGGCCAGAACGGGCGTCCAACGGTCAAATTCATAGCGTACGACCTCGGATTGAGCTGAAACCACTGTGAAACATTCTAATTATTATTCGTGACGTGTACGCGGAGACGGCACGTCAATCGGACGTGCGGTTTGCGCGGTACGGCTCAATATTAGTGTTTTAAGTGATACGCGCGCTTCGTAAACGCGCGTGAGGGGGGTCCAAATGGGCCGAATGATGTCGGAATGGCCTAAAATCAGACGACAAATACAGGTGAGTGATTTATGAAGTGGTCGAGTAGACGGCACGTCAATCGGACTTGTTGTGTGCCCGCGGTGACCGACAACGCAGTTATGGTGTCATAAACGGCCAGAACGGGCGTCCAACGGTCAAATTCATAGCGGACGACCTCGGATTGAGCTGAAACCACCGTGGAACATTCTAATTATTATTCGTGACGTGTACGCGCAGACGGAACGTCAATCGTACGTGCGGTTTGCGCGGTACGGCTCAATATTCGTGTTTTAAGTGATGCGCGCGCTTCGTAAACTCGCGTGAGGGGGGTCCAAACGGGCCGAACGATGTCGGAATGGCCTGAAATCAGACGAAAAATACGGGTGAGTGATTTCTGAAGTGGTCGAGCAGACGGCACATCAATCGGACGTGCCGTGTGCCCGCGGTGACCGACAACGCAGTTCTGGTGTCATAAACGGCCAGAACGGGCGTCCAACGGTCAAATTCATAGCGGACGACCTCGGATTGAGCTGAAACCACTGTGGAACATTCTAATTATTATTCGTGACGTGTACGCGCAGACGACACGTCAATCGGACGTTCGGTTTGCGCGGTACGGCTCAATATTCGTGTTTTAAGTGATGCGCGCGCGTCGTAAACGCGCGTGAGGGGGGTCCAAACCGGCCGAACGATGTCGGAATGGCCGGAAATCAGACGACAAATACGGGTGAGTGATTTCTGAAGTGGTCGAGCAGACGGCACGTCAATCGGACGTGCCGTGTGCCCGCGGTGACCGACAACGCAGTTCTGGTGTCATAAACGGCCAGAACGGGCGTCCAACGGTCAAATTTATAGCGGACGGCCTCGGATTGAGCTGAAACCACCATGGAACATTTTAATTATTATTCATGACGTGTACGCGGAGAAGACACGTCAATCGGACGTGCGGTTTGCGCGGTACGGCTCAATATTCGTGTTTTAAGTGATGTGCGCGCTTCGTAAACGCGCGTGAGGGGGGTCCAAACAGGCCGAACGATGTCGGAATGGCCTGAAATCAGACGACAAATACGGGTGAGTGATTTCTGAAGTGGTCGAGCAGACGGAACGTCAATCGGATGTGTTGTGTGCCCGCGGTGACCGACAACGCAGTTCTGGTGTCATAAACGGCCAGAACGGGCGTCCAACGGTCAAATTCATAGCGGACGACCTCGGATTGAGCTGAAACCAGCGTGGAACATTCTAATTATTATTCGTGACGTGTACGCGCAGACGGCACGTCAATCGGACGTGCGGTTTGCGCGGTACGACTCAATATTCGTGTTTTAAGTGATGCGCGCGCTTCGTAAATGCGCGTGAGGGGGGTCCAAACGGGCCGAACGATGTCGGAATGGCCTGAAATCAGACAACAAATACGGGTGACTGATTTCTGAAGTGGTCGAGCAGACGGCACGTCAATCGGACGTGCCGTGTGCCCGCGGTGACCGACAACGCAGTTCTGGTGTCATAAACGGCCAGAACAGGCGTCCAACGGTCAAATTCATAGCGGACGGACTCGGATTGAGCTGAAACCACCGTGGAACATTCTAATTATTATTCGTGACGTGTACGCGTAGACGGCACGTCAATCGGACGTGCGGTTTGCGCGGTACGGCTCAATGTTAGTGTTTTAAGTGATGCGCGCGCTTCGTAAACGCGCGTGAGGGGGGTCCAAACGGGCCGAACGATGTCGGAATGGCCTGAAATCAGACGAAAAATATGGGTGAGTGATTTCTGAAGTGGTCGAGCAGACGGCACGTCAATCGGACGTGCCGTGTGCCCGCGGTGACCGACAACGCAGTTCTGGTGTCATAAACGGCCAGAACAGGCGTCCAACAGTCAAATTCATAGCGGGCGGCCTCGGATTGAGATGAAACCACCGTGGAACATTCTAATTATTATTCATGACGTGTATGCGTAGACGACACCTCAATCGGACGTGCGGTTTGCGCGGTACGACTCAATATTCGTGTTTTAAGTGATGCGCGCGCTTCGTAAACGCGCGTGAGGGGGGTCCAAACGGGCCGAACGATGTCGGAATGGCCTGAAATCAGACGAAAAATACGGGTGAGTGATTTCTGAAGTGGTCGAGCAGACGGCACGTCAATCGGACGTGCCGTGTGCCCGCGGTGACCGACAACGCAGTTCTGGTGTCATAAACGGCCAGAACGGGCGTCCAACGGTCAAATTCATAGCGGACGGCCTCGGATTGAGCTGAAACCACCGTGGAACATTCTAATTATTATTCGTGACATGTACAAGCAGACGGAACGTCAATCGGACGTGCGGTTTGCGCGGTACGGCTCAATATTCGTGTTTTAAGTGATGCGCGCGCTTCGTAAACGCGCGTGAGGGGGGTCCAAACGGGCCGAACGATGTCGGAATGGCCTGAAATCAGACGAAAAATACGGGTGAGTGATTTCTGAAGTGGTCGAGCAGACGGCACGTCAATCGGACGTGCCGTGTGCCCGCGGTGACCGACAACGCAGTTCTGGTGTCATTAACGGCCAGAACGGGTGTCCAACGATCAAATTCATAGCGGACGGCCTCATATTGAGCTGAAACCACCGTGGAACATTCTAATTATTATTCGTGACGTGTACGCGCAGACGGCACGTCAATCGGACGTGCGGTTTGTGCGGTACGGCTCAATATTCGTGTTTTAAGTGATGCGCGCGCTTCGTAAACGCGCGTGAGGGGGGTCCAAACGGGCCGAACAATGTCGGAATGGCCTGAAATCAGACGACAAATACGGGTGAGTGATTTATTAAGTGGTCGAGCAGACGGCACGTCAATCGGACGTGTCGTGTGCCCGCTGTGACCGACAACGCAGTTCTGGTGTCATAAACGGCCAGAACGGGCGTCCAATGGTCAAATTCATAGCGGACGGCCTCGGATTGAGCTGAAACCACCGTGGAACATTCTAATTATTATTCGTGACGTGTACGCGCAGACGGCACGTCAATCGGACGTGCGGTTTGCGTGGTACGGCTCAATATTCGTGTTTTAAGTGATGCGCGCGCTTCGTAAACGCGCGTGAGGGGGGTCCAAACGGGCCGAACGTTGTCGGAATGGCCTGAAATCAGACGAAAAATACGGGTGAGTGATTTCTGAAGTGGTCGAGCAGACGGCACGTCAATCGGACGTGTCGTGTGCCCGCGGTGACCGACAACGCAGTCCTGGTGTCATAAACGGCCAGAACGGGCGTCCAACGGTCAAATTCATAGCGGACGACCTCGGATTGAGCTGAAACCACCGTGGAACATTCTAATTATTATTCGTGACGTGTACGCGCAGACAGCACGTCAATCGGACGTGCGGTTTGCGCGGTACGGCTCAATATTCGTGTTTTAAGTGATGCGCGCGCTTCGTAAACGCGCGTGAGGGGGGTCCAAATGGGCCGAACGATGTCAGAATGGCCTGAAATCAGACGACAAATATGGGTGACTGATTTCTGAAGTGGTCGAGCAGACGGAACGTCAATCGGACGTGCCGTGTGCCCGCGGTGACCGACAATGCAGTTCTGGTGTCATAAACGGCCAGAACAGGCGTCCAACGGTCAAATTCATAGCGGACGGCCTCGGATTGAGCTGAAACCACCGTGGAACATTCTAATAATTATTCGTGACGTGAACGCGCAGACGGCACCTCAATCGGACGTGCGGTTTGCGCGGTACGACTCAATATTCGTG
This sequence comes from Viscum album, assembly GCA_963277665.1. Classification (NCBI taxonomy): domain Eukaryota; kingdom Viridiplantae; phylum Streptophyta; class Magnoliopsida; order Santalales; family Viscaceae; genus Viscum; species Viscum album. The sequence continues at coordinate 1,342,059,917 of OY728148.1, read as the reverse complement.
TTTTAAGTGATGCGCGCGCTTCGTAAACGCGCGTGAGGGGGGTTCAAACGGGCCGAACGATGTCGGAATGGCCTGAAATAAGACGACAAATACGGGTGAGTGATTTCTGAAGTGGTCGAGCAGACGGCACGTCAATAGGACGTGTTGTGTGCCCGCGGTGACCGACAACGCAGTTCTGGTGTCATAAACGGCCAGAACGGGCGTCCAACGGTCAAATTCATAGAGGACGGCCTCGGATTGAGCTGAAACCACCGTGGAACATTCTAATTATTATTCGTGACGTGTACGCGCAGACGGAACGTCAATCGGACGTGCGGTTTGCGCGGTACGGCTCAATATTCGTGTTTTAAGTGATGCGCGCGCTTCGTAAACGCGCGTGAGGGGGGTCCAAACGGGCCGAACGATGTCGGAATGGCCTGAAATCAGACGAAAAATACGGGTGAGTGATTTCTGAAGTGTTCGAGCAGACGGCACGTCAATCGGACGTGCCGTGTGCCCGCGGTGACCGATGGATCGTTGTCCTAAAGCATCAACACATTTCGAATGCAAACCATAAAATACCCTTAATTAATTTAATTTACAATTCAATTCAGAAATCGAACAATCAATTCGATTTATATAACCTTTCACAAATGACATCCCATGTTCAAGGGGTAAAATCCAAAAAGGAATTTTCAAGAAAACTCACCCTTAGGCGCCGGCAGTAGCTCCAAAATCGTCTAAACTGAAGGGAAAAATAAAAATAAGTTTAAATACTATCCAAACATTTGAATACCTTTTGGTGGGGTGAATTTCACTTTGAATTGTTAAAAAATCAAATTGGTAGGATGTTAGAACCAAAGTGATCTGAGTTTGAGAATGATAATGATTTTTTATTTTTGTAAATTTATTTTCAAGTTGATCAATGTATAAATATGAAGGACTAAGACATAATTTATTTCATGATCCATAAAATACATTCCCAATAATAAAATCCAAGGATCTAGAGGAATCACATCTTTGTAAGATTACATACATAAATTCATGATCAGAAATGTAAAAAATAGGATTATTTAAAACTCCACATAATTCTTATACAATCCATAGAAATTATAAAACTATATATGACAATCCAAGGCACAAAAAAACAACTTTGAAAGTTCTCTCAACACCCCACAAGCCGGATGCCACACTAGTTAGGGATAACACTCAACTAGATGGAGGTTTTACTCATTGAGATCCAAACATTTGAATACCTTTTGAGATAAAGAAGAAGAAGAACCTGAAGAAGAGCTGGAATCCGGCCGGCAGTATCTCCAAAATCGGCTGCTGCTGCTCCCGTTAGGGCTCTGTAACGCGAATGGGGGAGAGAACGGGCGGCTGGGTTTTTTGGGGAAAACCTTTGCCAACGGTTTTAAAAAACCGTTGGCATATGTATGTTTTTCCCAACAGTTTATAGAACCGTTGGGATAAACTCCCCCAAACCCATCTATCCCAACGGTTCCGTAGAACCGTTGGGAAACACTCCCCAATACACATATATCCCAACGGTTCTAATGAACCGTTGGGAAAAACCTCCCCTATTCACATATATCCCAACGGTTCTAATGAACCGTTGGGAAAAGCCTCCACTATTCACCTCAATACCAACGGTTTACTATAACCGTTGGTAAAGCCTTCCTAAACAATCCTACCCCAACGGTTTCATAGAACCGTTGGTATGTAAGTGTGGGGAAAAACCCAAATTCCAGTAGTGAAATTTAATTATTAAATGTATAAAAATTATAAATAAAATCCCATTATGTATGAAATCTTTTTATATTTCTAATGAATATTTATATTCTAAAATATAACATATATAACCCTATGTAAAAAAAAAATCTAAAAGATATATGCTTATGTCATTTTTGTATTTACTTTAACTTAATTAATATAAAGTGTCCCTATCACCTACAAGTGGCTCCATGGGGTCCCAAAATCGACCCAAAGATTCCCATGGCCGAAAATGTATCCAAAAATAAGGTTAGGACACGTTTTAGGGTAATTTATTATTATTATAATATTATTTTTTACCCTTATTTACCGGATTTACCCTTTAACCATGGTAAATAAAATATTTACCGAAGTAATTATTCAAAATGTCTAAAAATAAAATTTACCTATTTACACAATTTGGACATCATAATTCCAAATATGGAATCCATTTTTCCAAATTCAAAACACAGAAGTGGCAGAAATTAATTTAAAATTAATTCCTGATGTCAAAACAAAAAGCGTGTTTTTAAGAAATAATAACTATCAAAAGATTGACACTTATTTATGTCTGGTTTAATTGTAAAATTATGTCCAATGACCAAAATTGTATTAAATGGTAAAAATATATTATAAATATACTTTAAAACCACTCAAATTCATAATTTATCACTATTAATTATTTTGATTAAAAAAGTTGTTTTTAATTAAAATTTAGTAATTTTCACTATTCATCAAAATATAAAATTTATCTAAAAAGTACCAAAATTTCACTCTAGGATAATTTCGATATTCCTAATCTAAAAATGAAGTCCATTTTGAGAGATAAAATTTATAAAATTTCAAAAAGTGGGTATTACTATTCATAATGGCTACTTTGATTGGTCGCGGTGTGTTAGAATCTCGAAGTTGCCTACAACACACGCTGCTGTATTAGTCAAAGAGAAGCGTACCATGGAATCTTGGGGTGTTAGAATTATAAATACAAAACAACCCTATTTCACCTTATATCCATCCTACAAAAAATTAAATCATCATGCATGTGTGCGTACATACAACTTACCATCTCTACGTTGTGGGGTAATCTGTTTTTCACCACCACCTTACATGGATGGGTATAATGATGGAAATAAATACAATATATTATTATTATAACATGATACTAATTTGATATATTATACATCATACACTTAAATAACATTCAATAATTATGGGAATGATGTAGTCGCTCGTGCGTAGGTATGACTTACCGTCTCCACGACGCGATAATATTCTTTCTCCACGTTAACCATTCAAGAATGATATTAAATTATATATAATAAATAATCACTAAATATATGAAAAAATAATACTACTGGATTTATGTATATATTTATTTATTTATTTAATTTATTTACTTTCATTCAATTTAACAAGGAAACAAAAACAGCGTACATGCGTACGTACGACCTACCATCTCCATGAACGGTGTATTCCATTTCTTTTATCCATCTATTATATATATATATATACAAAATATACATAATATATCAATCATGTTTTACATTCTAGAAGTAATTAAATCATGATATAAGTAATAATATCAAAAATAAAAATTCAAAACACATACTATAAATAAAACGATTATTACCCAAATTGCAGCTTTAACATGGAATTGACAAATGAACGGGTAATATAAAGTCATAAGTGAATCATATATGATATAATAAAAATTAGTATTGTTATTTTACAAGTTAATAATATGTTTAATCCTACTATACAAGTTTTTTGGATAGATACAGAAGAAATTGGACCTACAATAATGGATAACTTTGTCAATATCGTTTTTATCTGAGATTGTTTATTCGTAAGTAATTAATAGGGATATATTTATCATCCATATACATTTTTTCTAAAAATGTTTTTAATTTTTTTTACTTTGATTATATTTATTCTTAAAATTCATTTTTACCCATTATTTACTTTTACTACATTGTATGGAATGAATCTTTTTTTTCCATACAAGCTATTTTTTTACTTTTCAAACAAAAGTATGAGTAGAATGTTTTTTTAACTTATACGAGATGAATGGATTTTTATATTTTAAAGGTGACTTATTTTAAAAAATCATCCTCAACACTATCTCAAGTTTATTTTCAACTAAATTCTTTTCTTTTAAAATTGTTTGTCATTTTGATAAAAGAAAACGTTTTTGAAGAATAAAGGTTATTTTCTTCAAGAACTAACTTTAAGTGGTTTATCAAAATTATTTTCCACATAAGATGACATGGGGTTATGTTTCCATACCTATTATTACTTTTATTTTATTGTGTTTATGATTGATTTATTTTTTGATGTCTATTTATCTTATATGCTTTATGTTATGATAAAATGATGCTTAAGAATCCCATTTTATTTCAAGGGTTATGCTATGTTAAATGATTTATGTTTTTGTGGAACATGTAAGAATGATTTAATAATGAGCTGGGTGGGACCTATATCTCCCTCCAATTAATTTGGTATTGATTTATATATCATGAGATATACATGGATGGAATGAAAAGTAAATTCAGTTTAGTAATACAGGGCTTGAACGACTTGTAAACCTAGTTCAGTAATGGACTTCGTCCACTGTGATGGACTTGGAAGGAATGAGTTGGATACTATGGAAATAATATTATGTGAATATTGGTTTTCAAAAATTCCATGTTTTTATTCCTATTATATTTTATCATGGTTAATGTTCCTTTACAATTTATGTCTTACGTAGTGCAAGTATTTATTTCATGACTCTAGATTTTGATGTTTAAACTTTTTGTTCATGTTTTTATGTTAAAATGTATGTGATTTTTTTTATTTTCTCCCTATTTACCCTTACTGATCATTTTGTATCACTATTTTTATTATTTCTTTTCCTGATGATATAAAGAATGGTTTTAGGTAAGAAAACAAAAGTGTAATATCTTTATGAGAGATGTTGAAGATCTTTCACCATGATTAGACGATTTTGTTTCGAGTTTCCAAATACACCAAACTAATACGACCATTGGACATCTATTTGAATCATATATTATGTATTCCGAAAAAGAAATTTAATTTCTTTGTACATAAAGATTGGGTCTCTACACCCTATCCCACCAACAAGATAGGAATCATGTGGTTGGTTAGGTCTCTAGAATCCTCTTGTTTCTCACACTGAGCATGACTCACGTGGGCTTAGAGTTTTGTGGTGATTATAACGTCCACACATATGAACTACGAGAACTCTGATTCCTAACTAAACCAGGATATGTAGGATGCCTACCAGAAGGCCCGATATTAATAGGTTTCCCTCCCATAAAGGGTCCACCCAATCATGTCTCTGCGGATGGTCATCCACCATGCGTAAGCCCCATCAAAATTGAACTACAAGAACTATGATTCACGATCAAATCAGGATAAGTAGGATGCCTACTCGAAGGCCTGATCTCAATAGGGTGACCTCCCCTAAAGTGTCCACCCAATCATGTATCCATAAATGGGATTCCCACATGCATAAGCCCAAGAAAATATGATCTATGAGAACTCTGATTCCTGATCAAATCAGGATATGTAGGACGCATACTCGAAGGCTCAAGCTCAAAAGGGTGCCTATCCAAAGCGGTCCACCCAATCATGTCCACCAAATGGATAGCTTCCATGCATAATCCCCAGAATATCTTAACTATGTGGGTTCTAATTCCTCTCTCTAGGATAAATAGAAAACCCATATTATGGGTCTGACCCCAACATCAAATCACATTTAGTCCCTCAAGATGAAGGAAAATAGCAGAGCGCCTTATTTTATGCCTCAAGTCGGCATCACCTCCATAGCATCAGATCAATATACATGCTTATGAAGATCATAAAAACTAAAGGTATCCAATGGAAACAATATTTGGGAATAAACCAAGGATTTAGAAACAGATGAACACAAATTAAATCTATAATAGGGTCCTAGAACAGGTAATAATCATGCCCTAAAAGGGTGTAGGGAGCCCGACATCCCATCCTCTAGACCAATGGAGTCCTCAAGTGTCATTGGATGAATCATTCATCAACAAGCACCTACCTTTGTAAAGAAGTTCCATGGATCATGGATACTAGGGCCTTTGGGTGTTCCTAGATCCACGAATAAAGCCGTTGGAGACCATCCGATAAAGTTATATCCAAGGAGGACTGATTGAATAAGTACTTGACCCCACACAATCGCTCACTAGGACCATTTGACTATGGAACCTCTTTTATAATGTGAAAGGGGTGAATTACACAATCTCGTCGGGATTAATTCATCCTTATTTTAAAGGATAATGACATAAAATGATTCGAAATAGAAGAAATAGTGAATTTGATAGGAATTCATCTCTAAAAAAGGGGATTTATAATGATCCTCATCAGACCATTTCCTCACCACTCGAAGCATTCTACCTCTAAGGAAAAATATTTACCTATTTATGCATTTTCACAAAAGAAGATGACCATTCCAAAGGTGAAATAATAGGATTATTGGACCCAAACCTAGGAACCATGCTGACCAAATTCTGACACCAAACCTAAATAAATCTATTATCAATCAAATACCTAGCACACAAACACAAAATCACTGAACATGGATGTCTCCCATATTTATATTCACAACCCAATCATTGTTTCTTTTATTCATTATTCATTCAAACGAAAAAAGTGAAATTTATTTTTATTTCCTTAATTAATTTAAAACATATGGATCATCCATGTGGGTTCAACACTCAGTCTTTCTATGTAATATATTTTTAGTATGTGGACAGAGTGTTAATAGACAATTAAATTTGTTTTTCCCTATAGAAATTTAATGATGACCGAAGGACAGTCACATGTATTTGATAGATATTCACATAAATAGATTCATAGAGAGCTATTTGGATGCTTTGGGGAAAAAATTATTGTATGATTACACAACTATAGGAAGTTGTTTATATGATCCTCATTTTATGTTCATTGAGAATTCTCCCATTATGTCCTTGGGTGTATGGATAGTCCACTTAGATTGGTCATTAGTTTGAGGGTGATAATTTGTACTGAAGTTCAAAACAGTGTTTAGAGTATGTTAGGGACTCCTACAAATTGTAAAGGTAAATATTGGATCTCGATCAGATAGAATCAAAAATGGTGTTCCATGTATCCTCACCACTTTAGTAAGGTATATACTTATAGATGATTATGTGAGAAGATCTCTCAAATTGAAATGAAGTCACCATTATTTAACAAAAAATACACCAAACCCATGTAACGTTATTTTATATTGACTCCTTTGAAAAACATATTGACAAATTCCATGGTTATGTTTTCCCATTTACATGTAGGTAAGTGCAATGGTTTCATCATCCCATTTTTTCTTCCTTCCATCCATTAATTTCAGTATTAAAACACCTTCATGTATATCTTGTGATCTCCTTCTTCATATTATCCCACCTATAGTGCTCTCAAAGATCTTGATACATATATATTCTCCCTATATAGATGAATAATGTTGAGCTATGTGAAGAATCCAACATATCTTTAGTAAAACTAAGATTTTATGGTATGGATTGTTATAACTCAAATCTTATATCTTCTTCATCATAAATTTTGAACTCTAAGGAATTTAATTTTCTTATAAATTTCTACTTATTTTTAATTTCCCTATAATCTCATGCATAACCATTTATCCTATATAGAAGTGATGGTTGAGTAATCATTTGTAAAAATATTTATGATGTTCTTTATTTAATGATCCCATATCCATCTTTTTCATGTCTAAGATGATCAGATCCTTCCCAATTCACATCAATGATAAAATTGACAGATCCTTCTATCCTAGAGCATATCCACTTTATTTTCATTCCTGATATGGACATTTATTGAGAATTCATAGTCTTTAATTAGATTTAACCATATTTTCGGTCCATATTTAACACATTTTATGTGAATATATATTTTAGGATCTTATGACCCATATATATTTTTTACTTCTCCCCAAAGAGATAATACAACTAGATATTAAATGAAAAGATCACCACATCCAACTCAATATCATGTTTTGGGTAGTTCTGTTCATTTAATATAAATTTCCTTGAGGCATATTCTATAACTTTTTCATTATATGTTAGTACACATCCCAAGACCTTATTCAATGTATCATTGTATAACATGAAATGTTCCCCACATGTGGATTGAATCAATACATGTATACTATTTTTTAACTCATTTATGAAATCATAACATTCATTATTCAAATAAAACTTGATTCCCTTCCAAGTTAGTTTGGTTTTAGGGTTTAAAAATCATGATAAATTTCTTACAAATCATCAATAATACCCATCCATTCCATGGAAACAATATTTATATGTCACAGATGTTAGAAATGATCATCAATAAAACTATTTTCTCTTTGATGGTACCAAAATATCCCATTTTATGGTATAACATGACCAAATAATGGGAATTACTATAATAGGAACACATATTTTCTATAATTTTCAAAAATATTTTCATTGTGTGAGGTATTTAGAATAATTCTCAAATTCTCCTCATGATCCTCCATGAATTTAAATTATATTATAACATAATATATAAAAACTACCATAAATTATTCAAGGTATTCTATAAAGACAATATTTATCAAGTCCATGATGATTCTTAGAGAATTAATGAGTCTAAATTGAATTATTGTGAACTCATAGTTCACATACCATCTATAGAAATCATTTATAGGAATTTTATCCTTCTTTACACTTATATAATAGTACCCCAACCTATGAAAAACCTTGGAGAATCATTAGGATCTACATAGCTTCTCAAACAAGTCATCAATCCAAGGTAGAGGATACTTGTTCATTATCATGATCTTGTCAAGATCATGATAGTAAATGAAAAGTCACATTAACCAATACTTCTTCTTAACAAATGGCACTGGTGATCCCATGGTTAATCACATAGGCATGTGAACCCATTATCTTAATTCTCCTATAGTTTCTTCATTATCTTTTCAAGTTCCAAAAAATCCATTCTATATGGATTCTTGTATATTTTCAAATAACCAGGTATAATATGGATTGAAAACCTAACCTCTTATCTAGGAGAAAGTCCATGGAATTATTTAGGAAACACTTCAATGTATTCCCTAATAATGGCTATGTCATCAGGGATGATATTTTCCCTAGACTCAAACATATAAGCTAGATAATGTTTCTAGTTGGGAAAGAAAATCCAATCAATATATATTGGTGGTCAAGAAGATCTATCCTGGTCCTTGAAATTATATAGAATAAGAGAATGAATGATGATATAGAAAGTGATTTTATTCTCAAGGAATATTGTTTAGGCTATACATAATAAAAGTTAATATATACTCATAATTTCATCAAATCCCACTAAAGGGTGTATCATAAGGTTATCCGGGATGTCCATCCCAAAATTTTAATAGGGGAGTCATTATATACATTCGATGTAATAATTTATTTATTTTATATTTTCATCAATAGATCTACTTAAATTATTTTTGGGGGTGTCTGAATATTTATACTAAAATTGTGTGATATAACAGAAAGCATATAATGAGAATCAAAAACATTGTTCACTATTATTTAATGAATAAATAGAATACCTATCATGTCCTCGCTGTTGGGATCCACCTCTATGGTTGTGCGAGAATAAGATCATCCATGATAACTTGTAGTTTTTTGGATTAAATAACTATAACCCCCCATTTCTTATTTCATTAGATTGAAAAGTAACCTTAGTATTTCACATTGAAGCATTGGATAGTGGGATAAAGGTTTAATATATAATTCCACTCTTCCATTACATTGTTGGGAATCTCTTGTTGTAAATCACTTTCTAGATTCCCTTCTTTCCCACACATAGATAATTTCATTATCGACTTCAGCAAATTTTTAGGGTGCTTCTTTCCACAATTTTGATAGGTAGGATGTTGAAATTTATTACCACAATTATATTTCTCCATTGCACTACCATAATTAAACTCCACTTTAAACTTATTATCTCTATGAGGCCCTTGAGATTCACTAATTGTGATTTTTAATTTGAAAAAAAATTAAAAAATTTCTTCACAGCTATGAAAGCCTCAAGCTGATAGGGCTTTTCATAGTCATGGTTTTCTCCTGCTAAAGAATAGGTCAACTTTTCATTAGGGGGAATGAAAAATCTGAAGGCATGTCATCTATTTCTTGTGACATTTTATTCATAGGCCTTGATGGATTCATCATCTTTTTCCTTGATGGAAAGGGAATCCCATTACATTTTAATTTAGTGAGTATAGGGAATATATTTATTAAAAAAAATTCCATAATTCATTCCACCATGTTTCTTTGAACTCTTCCTCATTGTTTGTAATCTTGATCAATTTCCACCACATATTAGCTTTCCCTCGATACGATAAATAGCTAGTATAAACATCTATTTCTCAGAACAATGAATGATGGAGAATACCTTCTTAATAGATTTGATCCATTATTCTCATATTAATGGATCATATTATCCACTAAATGTTGGAGGCCTTTTCGACATAAATCCCTCAATCATAGCTTATTTTTTAGGGGTATTTAGTCCTTCCTCTTAATTTATAATTTTTTCTAGAATCTATGTTAAATAAGAGAGTGTTTTCATAAATATCATGATTCCTACTCCCATTGGGTCAAGGATATTAATATGAAATTCATGACATTTCCACTCATATTACTTGTTCACCTGGTTCCTCATATTTCTTCCCATTGCCTAAAAAAGGGGGAAAATATGGACAAATATTTTAAAACTATTTAATATATATATAGGAATATAATTACATTAATTGGATAATATATAAATATAATTTATTCCTTAACATATTAATTCCTTGGTTTTGATCTATGATTTCCCTAATCTATTATCTAATATAGACTCTAATTTTATTTTCTTACTACCATAATAATGGTTCATAATGAGAATGTAATTTTTAAAGAAAATATTCATTGGGAGTGTCAAACCATGTGTGTAGTAAGGCCCATTGTCTTGCACCATCTCCCAATTGAGTCTATCACAATATAGTGTTTTCAGTTGTTACCTCGAGGTACATATATACCAGACCCCATCTACATTAAGTGTCCAGACATGGATTCATTTTTATGGTAACCACATACTTTATAAATCACCAAAATTTAGGTATGTATTCTTATGTTTAGTCTTATCCCTGTTTATTTCACTAGAGTATCCTAATACTAATTCATAAAAAAACTAAATATTCCTTTGATTCCAGCAATTAAAACCCTCGTCATTAATAGATGTTAATTTTTGATTTATTACATAAGGATACAAAAATTCATCCTAGAAGGTTGATAATTCTAGTGTTTTTTGGGTAATTAGGTACATTACATAACAACAACAAATAGAGGGTACATATTTATAATTGAAAATATCTCTAAGAATCTCATAATATTCCATTGTTTATAAAATTGTATTGGATATACAAGGGAATACACAATAGAGGGTTGGCCTATAAAGCCCAGTATAGGAATAAAAAACATAACATAAAGAATGTAACACATGTAGGAAAATATTAATTTTATTGTTACATAAAATTTCATAATCATAATAATGAAGAAAGAGGAATTATATGGCACGATAATATAAAGGTCACATTGGAAAGTGACAATAACATTAAACATGACATCATAATCATAGGTCAAGGGTAACCAGTAAGATGACATAACATGGTGGAAAGAGCATCATAATGGATTAGGTTCACTCCCTAATATAACAAATTAAGTCTCACGAGGCTAAAACATTACCCAATGACTTAGAGCTCCATATAATTCCAGGTTCACCCATCACTTTCAGATCACATACATGCATAAGTTTTCAACACATATCATGAAACATAGGATCACATTTCATCACATTTAATTCTAAAATCATGGAATTTGGAATATATACATATAATTACACAATAAAAACTATATATATTCCTAGGTGGATAAACTTGAGTATAAATAGAAATGATATTCTTAATAAAAAGGTTTAATATGTAGAAATCATAGTGAAATTTTGACAGCATAACGATTGTATATAAAGATTTTTAAAATGGTTTAATGAGATTAAAGTGGTTTCTCATAATTTGGAAATCAAATTTATTGAAATAGGTATGTGAAAAAATATATCCTATTTTTATTCCATGTCCAAATATTCACATTCCACCAATTTTCTCATAAATATAAACATAGTTAATTTTTATTCCATAGGACCTTGGTATTTCCCATTCACTCTTACTAAGATGATGTTTTATTAACCCTTTTACATTGTGGGTCTTTTCAATAGTTGTATTTCCAAATGCCAAACCCATGATTAACTTGATGAATTTTAAATTAAAAGGAACAAATTTATATATGGTTGAGAGAACGTGACACTACAATATCTTAAAACAATAACATATTTTATAGTGTTTGGGACATAGAATAAATAGCATAAACAACCCACGAAATATATTTCTTTAAATTTATACTCTTCGATAGCTTGTAGGATGCACAACCCTGAGTTGAAATGAGCCATAATATAGTATATCATTACCACCTAACATTAAATTAGTATTTATGAATAGTAATAACCAAATTATGAAAATTATGATTTCTATTTATTATAAATAAAATATTAATCATTTAAATGAAAAAGAAATGTTTTCTAAAAAACTAAATTTCTTAAATATGAGAGTTTAGATGTATTTTATGCACATAATTTAGAATTAATTTTAACAAGTTTTTTGAAAATTTATTTGATATTTTTTTATTATTTTTTTTAAATCAAAATATAAGGATTCTCTTAGGGGAGTTTTTTTCTTAAAAAATATTTCATTTTTTTATGAATAGTGAAAATTAATAAATTTTAATTAAAAACTTCTTTTTTGTTTATGTAATTTTAAGTTAAAAATATATGTATACTTCTTTTTTAAAGTAAAATAAGTTCATTTATATATTTATTAATACAATTTATTCTATTTTATTCATTCTCATATTGAATTTAGATAAATAATATTTTTAATATTTGAACATTTTCCCCTTGAAAACCCACATTCTCTTCACGTATATAGGTTTAATTTTAAATTAAAATTTTTCTTTATATATGAATTTAATTTTTAGAAATTTATTCTATGCTTTGAATAATAATTATTTATATTATATAATAATTTCAACTTAATTTTTTTTCAAAATGAATAGGAAAAATGTTAAAAAACATATTTACCCTGGTTAAGTAAAAAATGTGATTAACTAGGGGAATTAAAATTACAATTATTAAAATTAAAAATAACATAATTGAAATATATATTATATAAATATTTAGAAACAATAATTTATAATCTTATATAATAATCTATTTGGGACCATCTTAGAATGTGAAAACCATGAGTACATATTTTTCTTTTCCTATATTAAAATTGTGTCACTCACCTCACTTACAAAAGACCAAAACCTCCAATATTTAGTCACAAAATAATACCCTTTTTTTATAATAATACCAACCCAAATAATTTTTGAAATTAATTTCTCTCATCTTGTAATCCTTAGTTTTTTCATAAATCTAACCATCGACGGCTTTGTGGAAACCTAAGGTGGTTACCTGAGGAAGACGTAGCGTTCTTCATCAATGGCTTTTATTTTATTTATTAATCCACATAATTCAATTAGTATTAAAAACATTATGACATAATATAATCCTTATATCCCATATAATTATATGTTATTACTTTAAGTATATAAACTATAACAATCACTACTTCCATCAAATGGGTTATGAAATCATCATTCATGTATATAGTGGACAACTCCCTCATGAACCGAGTTCATTTGTTTTTCCATTAACACATATTTGTGGTAGGTATGATATTTTTAAAATAATTAAACACCTAGAGTAATGATATCATATATATACCTTTGAATTTACATTCTCAGGGGATATGATAACATGTCTTGTGTGTATAACAGTCTACCACCTCAGGAAGCGATGTGATTTTTTTACTAATGCTTTACTTAGAAGGTAATAAGAATACATTTAACAAATATAAATGACATAAATGAAATAATTATGAAATTAATGAAATTTTTATCATTCTTAATAGATAATATATCATTTTCCATCTATCATTTTCACTCGCATTATGATGATATCATCATTTTGGTACGTGTGGACTACCACCTCCACAAAGTGAGATGACTCACTTTTCACCAAAAAACCACAAGGAAGATATATTTAAAAGTATATTTTGAGATAAAATATGTTATTTATGATATTATTATAATTCTATGAAGATAAAAAAAATTATTTAAAAACATTCCAAAACGAATTTTGAAAATTAGAAATGATACCCATACGTGCATACGACCTATTGTTTCAATGATCATAATTTACTACATTTATGAAAACCAGCATTAATAATTTGTCTTAAAAGTATACTTGATTTATAAATTTTGTAATTATTTCATGATTATTATTATAGATATTATGAAATTATATAATATTCCCAATAATCAAAAATTCCCTTACAAATAATGAATGAAAAATAATTATTACTACCCAAAACATTGAAAATAATGAATGATTATTAATCAAATAATGATAAGTTGTAAAAAAAGATCATATATGATATTATAAATTTTAAAATTCTCTTATTATATCATCAAAAAATGTATAAAACCCTTATACTAGAGGTTAAATCAACTTCAACAAAATAGAACAATGAAAAAACTACTTTATATAAATTTCAATTGATTGAGGAATATTTTAATGTTATGTACCTAATTTATTTTATATACTATATACACCATAAATTTTAGTTATAATTTCATGATTAATTTATAATTTACTATTTTTTGAGTTTCAATTTGTGTTATTTCTTCCAATGGGATTTTACATAAAAGTTACCAAGTGGTATTTATTTTCATAACCCAAATTATTTTCATTGGGTTTTATTATATATCTATTTTTTTGATATTATTTGATTATGTGTGTAATTAATTATGATTATATTATGTTTTATTTATAATTACATTATTGGTATTTAAATATACACAATCTATTCATTGATTAAATCTCACTTTAAGGGTTTGATAATTGGGAGGGTTTATTTCATTATATCATTTTATTCGAGATTGAAAATTCTTAAATTTCTGTTGAAGGTAATTATTTCATTACTATATAATAAAACCATTTATTTTTATTATAACATTGTAATTCAGGATATCTTAAATTAATAATATCATTTATCCAATTTTTTACATAAAATTATTTAGAAGATATTTTTATGAATGTCCATCCTTATTTATATTTTTGGTAAGAAATCAGTTTTCGTCCTAACCTGTATTTTCTAAAAAAAATCAAAAATGTTTTAATGGAATATAATTTTTTTTAAAAAATAGACTTTTTAAACTTTTTAAAAAAAATGGTATTAATATTCTGGTTATTTTCCATATAAGGCTTCTTTTTGTAACACCCTGAGATTTTAAAAGATGATAATTATATTGGATATTGTAAAGGAAAAACAAAATTAATCCTATATGAGAATATAAAACCATATAAAATTAAGATATATAACCTTTTAAATAAATTTAATCTCTTTAATAAAATTCAGTTCAAACAGCAAATAAATTTTTATGTTTGATAACATATTCATCACGGAACACAAAGATTAAACAAACGATGATATATATATCCAATATAACCTATCCATTAAATTTTAAAGTAAGTAAAATTTTAAATAATTTAAAATATATACATAAATAAATTTAATATTCTTTAAAAATTAATATTAAATTTTTTTTAATAAACAAACAATATGTAGTAATGTAATTATATTCTTCAAAAACATGGTTTCTTCAAAAAAGTTATTTATTTTCATGATAAAATATTACAAATATTTTTTGTAAAATTATAAAAAATTTATTTGATAAAATATACTTCATTTTTTAATTGGAATATAAAAATTTACTTTGGTATAAATCTTTTTATCTTTCGTAAAATATTAATTTTTGGGTGAATATTGAAAATTTTAAATTTTTGAAAAAAAATTATTTTATTTTAAATAATGTAATTTATTTAAAAGTGATATTATGTAATTAATATTATTTAATGTAACATATTTATTATTTATCAATATTTAATTCACTTAAATACATTTTTATCATCGTTATATTGTATTTTCATTTATGTTATTTTTTGGGTTTAAAAACTGAATTTTTTTTTAAAACTGTTTTAATGTACATAGGATATCTCCATTTCAATTAACTAAAATAATTACTAAATTGGAATGTTTTAAATAAAATTTATATATTATAATTTAATAAATTTTAATTTATATTCATAAGATTATTATTATTATACATAGGGGTAATGTAAAATCATCTTGTTCTAGAAAAATACACTAAAAACAAAAATTTTCATCATGATTGTGGGTTTTCTTAAAAATATAATTTTTCTCAAACATAGAATATTTATTATAAAAAAATAAATTAATTTTCTAAATCATAAATTCATAATTTTTTTAGGGTGAATGTTTGAGAATTCTCATAATTGTTTTCATGAATATTGAAAAAACTAAATTTAAATTGAAAAAGACATTTTATTTTAAATTATTTATTTAGATAAATTATATTTTAAGTCTTTTTAAATTAAAATTAGTTAAATAATATATCTATTATGCCAATTTATGTCATTAGAACCAATTTTTTCTTAAACTAAGCTAGATTTACATCTAACTTGACACCGAAATTGTTTGTGGCATGGCCCGAAGGGCATTCCCAACCTCCACGGGCAAGAAACTAGTTCATATGTATCAACAATATATTTATGGAAAAATTTAATCCATTATATAAACATGAAATATCAATAGAAATAAATTTCAAAATAAAAAATAATTGATGCCTAACAAGGGACAACAATTTTCACCTTCAAGGATTATAACATTGAATAAATCTCAAAATAATACAATCAAAGGGAAACCAAAAAATGACCTAGAAACCTTCGTGAAACATGGGGGAAACACCCTCAGGACACCAGCACCAAAACCTACAAAAATTGGAACACTTGGAACCTAAACCACCAACTTATCCTTAACAAAACTAGCCTTTACTTGGTTCATATATAACAAATTGTAAATACAATGAAAGGTATATGTAGGGTGGGAGAAACACCCAACGATGACACCACCAAAAATAATGAATTACATTCTAAAAAATTAGACTTGAATTTTAAATTAATATTTATGTAATAGATTTCAATTTTTTAAGATATCATTTTAAAAAAATCCCTTCTCAAGGAAAATAGTTTTTTTTTTACCATTACTCAAAACACCTTCCTTAAAATGAAACAAACATGATTTCTATAGTATACTAATGGATGGAACCATGTCACATAAGAATCATGTCAGAACAGATAACTATGGGTAAATCCATAAGGGTAACTAGCATAAGTGGAACTCTATCAACACTGTATCCCAATAAAATATGGTATAAAAACCATAACCAATAGTTTTTCAAAGAAATATCCATTAGGAGGGAACAAACCTATGGCATAGTGGTCTTTGATAATAATCATAATTTAGTTAGTGTTGTAACTATCAATCCTTCTATGCTAATATAAGCTTTTCCACTTCCAAATAAATTAGTTTCAAGTCACTAGAAGAATCTGGTCTTCCCACATACGAATCACTAAAATACTAGTTCCATTTTTCCCACCTAGGAACCCAAGATTACATTTTTTCTCAAGTTCACATTTCACATATCACACAATTCATCACATTCACAAACACATATGAAGCATTATAAACACAACGGAAAATCACTTCTTAAATAAACAATGATAAGGAACCCCAATTTTCTATAAACAAACCAAGATCCATTTTACCCCCACCAAACCCTTTTTAAAACACATTTCACAAAACTTTCACAATCCATGAAACCCATTTATAAATTTTATATTAAATCACATAACCAATTTACCATTTCTATGGTCCAATACCCTTTCAAATATATACATAATACAATTTACTATAAATCATGATCCATATAATTTATATAACTCAAAAATCATCATATAGTTGAACAATGAAGAATCCATCAATCCATAAAATCAACAAATTTTGAAAAAAATAATGTTTTGTACATTTCCACCACAAGTTCATTTTAAATCACATCCAGCACCTTTTACACAATGCATAAACCCTTTTTAAGAAACAATATAATGAATCATACACAAAACATAATCATTTTCATTTATAAAATCGGCTTCCATAATATATACATACCAAAAACACTTACAAAATTTATTTTACACCACAAAATTAAATCATATAGTATAAATAATTAACCACAAAAGTACATCAAATCATTTTGAAATGTTAGAGCGTGGAAAAAAACCAATAGTGTAGAAGATTATAGAAATTTATTCAAAACGTCAATCACACCACCAAAAGATCCTAAAAAAGAATTATTTAACAAAAAAAACATGTTTGAACCCTAATAATCAAGATCCAACCCTACATAGGTCACCCAATCTGCAGGGGATAAGAAACACGAAGAAATAAAATGAGGGACCCTAGTGAATATGAGAAATCAAGAAGGAGAACCACTTTCTTGAAGGTTTCATGATGAATACCTACCTACCTGAATGGCCCGAAGGCCTTAATTGTTTATTGATTTTTGATAAACCACATTTCAAGGTATGAGGGGGAACCCTTACAAGGCACGTAGGCTCAGATATTATATGGCCGATAGGCTTAGGAGATTACATGACCCGAAGGTCTTAGGGAATTCAACCAGACTATCTACAATGGAACTGCCCCTCCCCAGCATCTGCATCTTAATAGTATCTCTCCACCTTTGCATGACCATCTGGTTATGCTTCTAGGAAAAGCACAGGCTGGTACCGATGGCATATCCATACCCTCTCATTCTAAAAATCCATTTGGCTCTGCTCTGGTGAGTGCACCTGCTATGAATCCTCATCTGGGGCTGCTCCTTTTTTTAGTGTGTCTGGGGCCTGCATTCATGTGGCCCGAAGGCCTTGGGGTGTCCTGAAGGCCTTAAGGTGGACCTAAGTCCTTGAGAATCAACTGGCTCGAAGGCCTTGGGTGGTCCGAAATCCTTACACAACCCGAGGACCAAACCGGTGGCCCAAAGGCCCATATGGATGAATAGTTCTGGCTGCTACAGTATCGAACAGTGCCTACTATAGTACTGATACAGTAACCTAGAAATATGCCTCCACCCAGATTTGATATCGGGTCTCTTGGATGCACCTAGAGAGTCCTCACCAACTAGGATAAGGCTCTTGTGCATGAATACCTACCAAAAACACTGAAAATATTGTTCCCATAGAAGACAAGAGGAAGGGAGGGAGGAACCTTGGGATGGAGAGCTCGAATGGGATGAGAAAGGGGTGATTTAAGGTTAAATACTGAGAGTATACAAATAGAATTTTTAAATTTTTAATGGCATGGATAGGTTGAATGATTTTCCTACATGGTTTACTAAACCGTACAATAACCATGTCATGCTCATTGTTTAGGATGAATAGGCCACACCATTGTCCTGCATTATTTAAAAATAGTATGTTGACTGTGCATTATCCATTATCCTAAAAGTTCACTTTGAGTTACAGTTTCTTGAGAAAGTATGCACAATTTCCCTTACTATGTGCCTACCATACACCACCTTCTATTAATTCCAAAATCACCATTTTGCATCAAATATCATTGTATAAACCCATGGATAAGCACTACATTAAAAATAAACAAATTAAATACCTCAAAATTTAAACCCATGACACCTGGAACTCAAGAGAAAAACTAATATTCAAGAAAAAACAAACTGGGAAAAATTATGAAAATAAAATCCATGTGTTAAATTATTCCCACTATAGAAACATTCGGCCCTTGGAAATCCATTACAAGTTCTGATCCAGAAAAAAAAATAGATACTCCTTTATAACTCAAGTAAATTCCTAACAAACATAAAAACAAAGAGAATAGAAGAAGACCCTGAATGGAAATAAAGATTCACATGGTTTAACTCAAAGGGTTTAGAAACCCCATTATATGCCTTCTGAACCTATAATGTCACAACACCTCTAGTTGATCGATCAAAGGAAATTGAATTCTCCCAATCTCATAATAAAACCCCTTACTTCAAATTAACAAACAAACCCAAACCACTTTTTGATGAACACTTCTATAACCATTCTTCAAAAAACTATAGGGGAGCACTAAAACCTCAATGTTTACTCAAGGGAGGGACTCAAAATTAGATAAATCCAAATGAGATTATCCACTTCAAAGACAATACTAGAAACTAAATATGATTATCAATATGAGAATGCCTGAATGGACTCCTAATAATTTAAAATGAACTAGCACAAAAATACTCTAGAATAAATATCAACAAGACCCACGATGGGTCACCACACCCTAAGATCCAACAATCTTATCCAACTAGCATAAACTAACATGGGAATCCCAACATGGGAAACTCAATAACATTCCACACAGACCAACAAACAAAGGACTGCAACCCCTCCATGAGGGTTCTGATAAAATAAACTCTAAAAAAATTAGAAATAACTTCACAATTTTCCCTCCCAATGGGATTCAACTATTTCTAGATGGGTAAAACCAAAACTGAAAATTATTCACAAGGATGACCACAAAAGGAAAACCAAATTGAAAATTTCATCCAAAAAAGACATGGCCCTAATAATTTCAATAAAATTAGAATAATATTCCATCTTACAACCATGAAGAATTATCCTAATAAAAGGTTCGCATCAATGAGATGAGACTTAAAAATGCATTCTGCAATAGGAAAATTTCCATAATGAAGAAATTACCACAAGAGACTTCAACTATTTCAATTATAGCACCAGAGACAAAATCTAGAAAAATTACCCTCACACCCCTGTATTTCTTGACTACGCGCTAGCCTCACTCCATGGCTGGTGGCTAGAGATATGATGTTTGAAGCATATCCTTCCTCACAATCAGGATTTGAAGATCCCTGGTTGGAACTCCATATATTGGTGCCATAAGTATCAACAATGAAATCTAGGTAGAACCAATAGAACACAACACACAATGTAACTCACTTCACCTCAATAATAAACATTACCGAGTCGGGGATTTAGGGGACACATATGCATCCTCCCCTTTCATTATGAAGAGAAAAATTAGGAACTGAGAACACACAGAAGACACCACCATTTAGAATTGAGGAATTTAGGATCTCTAAAAGAACAAAACAAGCATCTATCAAAATAGTAATTCTCAAAAGAGTAACAATCCAACTATTACATTTCATTATAAAAAGGTGAAACTAAAAAACATCAGCAGAAAAAACCAATACGACAATGGAAGTACACATAATAAGGGACTTTAAACTGTTCCCCAAATAGTTCACTACTCTACAAAATATGAAGGGGTATTTTTTAGGAGGTGGACCTAGCTCCATGACTCTCCCTAGGAACATCCTGAACGAAGCACTTGAAATGAAATATCCAATGTCCTTTATTATAACGTTTCTAATACCATTAGATTTAGGTTAGTTTCTATTGTTGTAATTTCCCATCACCACATCAAAGAGGGTCCTTTGGGAAAGAAGGTGGTAAACTTCCCCACTAATAACTCATGGAACTCCAGGAGAGGAGGATTAAAATTTTGAAACTTAGGAATAAAGTAATTATACTGATCCAATGGATGGTATTCCTATGTTGAACTACTTGTGGCCACACATTGAATATCCACTGAATCTTGTGGGGGAGTTCATTGGAGAACAAGGAAACTAAGAAACAATTCAAACTAATCTATAATTCAAGACATACCATAAAAAACATTGAATATAAAAAGGGAAACAAATCAAAGGTTTCCCACTTTTTTTTCAAAATAAACCACTAAAAATTATTTCAAGACCAGTTCATCAACAATAACACAAACATGAAACCGCATTAAAAATTAAGAGTTTTAAAACTCAAAAAACCTCACAAGAAACTTTCCCAAATCACATGGAGAAAAATGACACAACTAAAACTTATTAAAGTATCACATCTTCTCCTAAAATTTCCTTTTGAAATGAAAATCATGTTGGTGGGTTTCACACTCACTGATAGAATTCCATGGAGCCTCACACATGCAAATTCTTGTGCCAAATCAGGATCTTATCACCTCATGTCATTATTCATCCACATTTCCAAATGTATCTATTCATATTGTCACTCATCAAAATACCAATTATCAAACCTAAACATTTATACATTCCATGAAAATTATTCAACCAACTCTTTCAACTCCTAAATTTACTCCCCATTTCAAAAATTCATAAAACATTTCAGAAGATCACTCACCACTGAATAAAAATCAAATTAAAATCCCACACATTAAATCATTTAATCTTTTATCAAAATAAAATATCATGGATTCAATAAAAAAATTATAATTCATCCCATTCAAAATATTTTTGATAGCTCAAAAAACCCCATTTAAAAAATGTTTACAAAACTCTCTATGAAATAGTTCATGTTTTCCCCAAACAACATATTTTTCTAAACCACTAGTTTTTATTATGAAAATATAATTATCAATGAACTCATCCCCACTTTACCAAAAAATAATTTTACAAAAATCCAAAATTTTAAGGCTTCATTCAAAATTATTTTGAAAATCCATTTTCAAACCTTTTAAAACCAAACATTTACTAATTTATACCCAGTTTTCACAATTCTAAAATAGGGGTTTTGGAAAAAACTTCATAACCCAAGAGAACATAAAACAATTCAAAAGAGAAACTAGTGTCAGTTGGTGATTTGGTATTATAGTTAGTGGCCACATTCCAATAATTCTAGTATCAGGAAGAGTCTCTTAGGACCATTTCCCTTACTCTACATGGAATCCCATGACCTGTGATCTCATTGAGACCATTATCCCAACCATTTTTTTCATTTCCCAAACACAAAATACCCTACAAGAACCAAATAATCCAAAAGACACCTAACATCTCATGTAACTCATGTCCTGTCATGAGGTGTGCTAGACAGGCACCCTACTCATAATAAGAACATAAATCCCAAATATTATAAGCTCTAGTATATAAAAAATCTTTCCCAATTACTTGACCCAAAAAAGTGTGACCTTATCTCATACTATTTTTTCACGAACCAAGCTAGAGTTTCATCTAACTGGACACCTAACCTGGCATGGCCTAAAGTGAATTCCCAATCCCCACGGACTGGAAACTAGTTCCAAGGTATCAATAATATACATTGGGAATTATTTAAAACCTTTATATAAAAATGAACAAACAATAGAAATAAACATCACAATAATAAATAACCAAAGATAAAAAATGCAAAAGAATGTTCAGATTCTTGGTTTATAAGAATAAAAAAACTACAAATACTACACAATTAGTGAAACTAAAAAATGATCCAAAACCTTACATGCAACATGAGTGAACGACCCTCAGGACACTACCGCCAATAGCTACTTCAAGATAAACAATATCAACCCAAACAAGCACCATCTTTACAACACATCTTTCCTTTACCTAGGTCATTCATAGAAAAGTATACATACACCCAAAGAGGTATATAGGATGTCATCAAATGTTTAGTATGATTCCACCCAAAGGAAAGGATTCCAGGATAGAAAAGTAGATAAAAATTTAACATCCACATTTATGTGAATGTTTAAAATAATAATAATAAAATATTTTAAGAAAAATCATTCTCAGGGAAAATATTATTATAGAAAACAATTTCTCAAAAAACCTTCCTCAAAATGAATCACACACAAGGTCTACTTTATACTAATAGAGGTAACCATGTCATATAAGAATCAAGTCACTATATAGAACCATAGGTAAATAAATAAGGGTAACTAGCATAATTTTAACCCTAGAAACCTCATACCATAGTGAAACATGGTATATAAATCATAAAAAACAATTTTCTCAGAAATAATTCACTAGGAGGGAACATAACAAGGGATTAGTTGTCTCAGAACATCATTATAATTTACTTACTATTTTAATAATCAATCCTACTAAGTGAATCCATTCATTTCCAATTCTGATTCAACTAACATCATGTAAATATAACAATTTAAGATTTGTAATTATGAAACACTAGCATACTATTTCTAGTTTTCCAACATAGGTAACTCAGATTCCATTTGTGCTCAATTTCACATTTCACATGTCACACAATTAATCAATTTCAAAAACACATTCCAAGAATTATAAACACATTAGGAAATCACTACTTTCTCTAACCAAAAAAATTAATCCCATATATTCTATAAATAAACAACATTCCTTTTTCCACACACCAAACCCATTTGAAAACACATTTCACACCACTTTTACGATCCATGAAACACATTTTATAATATTTCAAGAAAATAAAAAAAATCAATTTAATCATTTCTATAGGCCAATCCCCTTTAAAATATACAAAAAAAAATTAACCTTAAAAAATGATTCACGTAATTTACACAACTCAGAAATCATAGTAAAGGTGCATAATGTGAATCCACCATTCCTTAAAAAATTAGTTTTTTTGAAAAACTTATTTTCAATGCAATATCACCACAAGTTCCTTTGAAATCCCATTTTTCAACTTCCACATGATCCGTAATTATTTTTAATGAAACAATAAAATGAAATATAAACAAAACATAACCATTTTCCTTTATAAATTATTGTTTCATCATTTATATATACCAAAAGACATCCAACATATATTTTCCACCACAAAATTAAATCATAGATTGTATATAATTAACCAAGAAGTTAGTTCAAATCATATAAAACTTTTAGATCATGAAACCACCTACCTCATGCGTAGAAGCTTCCAAAAAAATTATATAAAACTTCAATTTCACAACCATATGACTCTAATAAGGAATAATTGAATCAAAAAAATAAATATTAAACCCTAAAAATCAATATCCAACACAAAATAGGTCACGCAACCCACTTGAAATAAGAAACCCTAAGAAAGATATGGAGAAACCGTAGAAAAGTGGAGAAATCAAGAAGGATAACCACTTACTTGATGTTATCTTGAAGAATCAATCATAAAAACACAAAAATAAGTGATCCTAAGGGAGATAAGAGTATGGGAGGGAGGAACATAGTACTGGAAATATTGAATGGGATGATTAAGGTGGAATTTGGGGTTAAATCCTGAGAGGACATAAATGAAATTTTAAAATTTTTAATGACCTTGAAAAGTGGCAATGTTTTCCAACATGGTATGCCAAACCATAAAGTAACTGTGCACCCACACTATTCAAGAGGAACATTATGCATGGTTATCCAACATTTTTTATGAACTATGTGGTAACCATGCATTATCTACTATCCAAAAATGTCAGTTGACCACATGGTTTCATAGGCAAGTTCGCACAGTTTCCCTACTCGTGTGCTAAATTTTTTCCACCTACTATTAATCTTAAACCCTACATTTGTAATCAAAAATCATGGGAGAATCCAATGGATAAACAGTAGACTAAAAATAAATAAAAGGAGATACCTAAAACTTTTAACCCATCACATCCAAAACTTGAGATAAAAACTGAGATCTAAGAAAACATTAATGGGGAAAAAGATGAAATCAAAAAACCGAGTGTAAAATTTTCATATTGAAATCGGATATAAAAACATTTTAAACTTTTAAACTTTTTATCTCTAAAAACAAGATTTATCACCATTTCTATATGATTAAATTTAGATTACCTTCTTTAACATATGTTATTTGAATTTGGAAAAAATAAATTCCATATTTGGAATAAGTATACTTTATAATACATAATATGGTATACTTCATTTTTTACCAAAATGAAGATTATATGTTGTAAACATTAATTATAGCAGTTTAGGTAATAATGTGTTTACCCAGGGGATAAATTGAAAATAAAATGGAAAACATGATGCATAAACTTGTATAAAAACAATTTTCTAGAAATATTTAGGCCCTTACACCTATAAAGTATGCTAATGGGCTATTTTGGATCCCTATGACATATGTGAAATGTGGGAGGAATCATTTCAATTCAAAAACTCCATGTGTGTACCCTCTCGCACTTATGAAAGGGCACCAACTCTCGTCTCTTCATCACACCTTCAAATATCTTTAGTTCATCCATTCCTTGCCCAAGTCACATCCCAACATCCATTAACTCATCCTAATAGCCTTATTTTAGGATTAAATCCAATCTAGGAACACTTTTGGTTAAAATCTATATATAATAGTCGAATAAACAACAATGTTCTTAAATGAGTTGTTTTTATCCACCTCTATAAATTACTAATAAAACATGTTGATATTATAAATAAATTATCATACATATATAGGGATTTTTTTTATAAGGTCATTACCAACAAACATCTCATGTTCCATCAAATTAGTTATGAACTCATCATTCTTGTGTACAAAAGTCTACCATCTTGCTAACTAATGTCATTCATCTTATCCATTAGAACTTATCATAGTTGGGTATGATGATGGATATAAAGAATATATATGATAAATATAACATAATTATACCAATTTATTCTTTATTTATATAACTCTTTTTAACTTTCCATTCTATATAATATACTATATCGTTGCTCATGTGTATATAGACTACCGCCTCACGAAGCGATGTGATTCATATTTCACTATCTCTTTACATGGATTGTTATAAGGATAGGGTTAGTGAGTATTCGAAATAAAAATGACATAAGTATGATACACATAAAAGAAATTTCATTTTTAAATTATAATGTATAATCTTCATTTTTTCACTATAAAAGTGACAACATCATTCATGTACGTGTGGACTAACACCATTCATGATGCGATGGGACACTATTTTCATCACCACAGCATATGGATGATATTTTAATTTATATTTGATAAATTTATGTATTATATATGAAATAATTATCATTATATAATAATAAATTATTAAATATCTATTTTCCATCATTATCATTGAAAAAAGGAAATGTTACTCATTTCGAATGAATGACGTGCTGTCTCAATGATCGTAACATAATTCAAATAAAAAAAATTTATTCATGATCAGAGTTGAAAGTATAATTGATGTATAAATATGATAGTTATTTCATGACTATTATTATGGATATTATAGAACTTTATAATTTTCATAAGAACTGTACCATTTATAACAAAACATGAAATAGAAAATATGGTAATTAACACCCTAAACAATGAAAATAATATAATATTATTAACAAACATGTGATGATATTTATAAAATGATCATATATAATATTATAAATATTAATTAAATTCTTTAATATGATAATACATGTATGAAAACACTCTACAAGAGGTTAAATCCCGATAACCCAAAATTAAGCATGAGGTAAGGGAATTATATATCACTTTTTACTTCTTTGAGACATATGTAATATTCACCACTGATTTCATTTATATAATGTATTTTATTCCCATAAATTTATTTTATGACTATTATCCTAATTTTTTATTTACATTTAAATTTTAGGATCTATATTTCATGGGGTTTATGGTTCAAAAGTAACCAATATGTTATGGGACTTAGTCTATACTTTTCTTCATTGAGGCATATTGTAATGTTATACAGCCAATTTAATTTATATTGTGTATATACTACCAATTTCAAATGTAATATCACGATAAAATCATAATTATTGGTATTTTTATTTTCAATATTAATTATTACATCGAATGGTACTTTACCTAAAAGATATCGTGTGTTAAAAAATTTCATAACTCAATTTCATTTCATTGGTTTATATTACTCCTTCATTGACATTGATATTCTATGATTATGTGTTTGATAAATTTTTTTATATTGTACTTTATTTAAACATGTATTATTTATATTTATAATTTACAAACATAATATATTCATTAACTAATACTCACATCAATGTTATGATCATTGTAAGGGTTTATTTCATAATCTCATTCGAACCAATATTGTTTATTCCTAAATTTTTCATTAAAGGTAATTATTTTCTCATTATCTAATAAAACCATTTCATTTTCTTATCTAATGGTTATTCATGAAAGTTTAACATAGTATAACCATTTTTCTATTCTTTTTTAACTAAAATAATTTAAAAAATTCTTGTAAGAAAACCTGATAACATTTTATTCTTCGATCAAAAATTTGTTTTCTTCCAAAACCATGTTTTCAAAAAATGGTTTCAGAAAATATTTTTAACATTTCCCAAATTATTTATAAATGAAATATCTTAACATTTTTGAATTAAAAAAATAAAAGGAATATAGTCATCGTTTTCAAAAAACAATTCTCGTTTGTCTTCAAATGAAAATTAGAATAGAATTCTTATTTCAAATTGTGTGAAATGAATTGAATTTCCATAAATTATGACCATTATTTTAATTTAAGATAATTTAATTACTTTTAAATTTTATTTTCATAGAATATTATTTTGAAATTTTATTATTTTTTAAAAGTATACTTTCCTAGAAAGGGTATTTTTTAGATATCTAAGTGATCTTTCTGAATCATTTTGTTTATAATATGAAATCAATTGATCTAACTTATGATTAGATGGGGATATAAACCAATAATACCATTATTATTCTCTATTTAAATGGTTTATCCTGAAAATATTTTTATGAAACCCATTTCTTTTTCTTGGTTTAATTATTCTTTGAATAGATTGTTAGGAACACATTTCTTTTCTAGGGTTTAATCATGTTTATGTGAAATTGTTAAGGAACCAATTTATTTTCCATGGATTTATCATGTATCAAAGAGATTTTTATGGAACCCATTTATTTTTTCATGGGTCAATAATGATTCAAATATATTTTTAAGGATATCAGTTGTCTTCCATGGGTTAATCATGTTTCAAAGAGATAGTTATAAAACCCATTTATCTTCCATAAGCTAACCATGTTTCAAATAGATTGTTATAGAACCCAATAATTTAATAGGGGTATAATAATGTTTCAAAAAAATGGAAATAATTTTTTTCCAAGTATTAATCATTTTTTTATGATATTTTTATAGACCCACTTTCATTTCCATGGGTTAATCGTGTTTCAAAGAGACTGTTATAGAACCCATTCCATTTCCATGGGTTAATCATGTTTTAGAAGGAATAATGATTTTTTATATGAGTTTTTTGATTTAATAAAAGGTCATTGTAGTTGTTTTTTGGTTCATAGACACTCTATATGATGGGTTCTCCCTGATCGCATTAGGTTTTCCCATTATAACATAAATTATGTGGTAGCCTAGATAGTATCGGGTTATCCCATTATAGATTATATGATGGGGTGACCCAAATAGAACTATATGAGCCCATTATATCTTAATTGATTTTTTCACCCAGATGTTTCTCCAATGAATTGGGGAATTTACGATTTTTTTAGTGTTAAAAATGACTGATTTACATAAGGGCTACTCTAATTGACTTTACTGGGATCTGGTTAATTATGATAGGGGTTTAACATAAGTTATGAAGAATAATTTTAGAGATAACAACACATTTTTGTGAATCTTGTTACGGTTTTATAATGTTTATTTATATCAATATGGATATCACATGTATCATGATTATTGATTCTAATGTCCCTTTCCTTTTCCATGTTTTCAAATTTGACTATGTAGTTTTTGATGGGTATGTATAATTTTATGATTCATTCATGAAATCTGGTTATTTTATTATACACTTATTCAATTATTATATTGATTAATGAAATTAAATTGAGAATTAGTATGTTTACCCTTACATCACATTTCATCTCACAATTATTATATTTAATTTTCCCCAGGTTATCAAGAAATGGAATTGAATAAATTATGTCTATATCGTATTTCATATTGATGGTGATGAAGACTTAATGTGAATAAGAAAAGAAATGTTATATATAAGAAATTAAAATTTTACCACATGGGTATGTTTATGTATGAGTTTTCCGTAGATATATAAAACTCTAAATAGAAAAGGTACATGATAATATAAGTGATCTAGTTTTTTCATGAGAGTTTTTATGTATTGGATGGAAAATAAATGGGTTGTAATTGCCCATATCAATTCCATAAATGTAACATTTATTATTTTAGAAATTTACCCAGGAGTGCAGGTTTGAGGTTTTTATAGTTTCTATCATATTTTGGTTTAGATAAATTTGGATATTAGTATGTTTTCATGTGAGTCTATTTTAAGATTTATGGATACTTTCAGAGGTCTATATGACTAATGATGACCAAAATATTAATGAATTTGACATCCCTTTGAGGTTTTAACAAATTTGGTCTTAAAGTGAGAAAAAAAATTATTCTATTACATTAATTTCTGATGAATCAGATGGGATTTTGATTCTTCATACATTTGTAGTTTAGAAGTAATTAACTTTCCATTAATCAATCACATTCTTCTGATCAATAAACTCATTCACTCCCTATAATTCTTTACAATTTTATTATATACCCACAAACATAACCCTATTTGAAAACACATTATGTGTTATTGTATATGAATTTTTCACATCACTTTATCACCTATTAAGAAGATATTTTATTAACCATTTTTATGATATGAGTTTATAACAAAAGTATTTTCAAATATCCAACCACTCATTATTGAGATAATGATCAAATTGAAACGATATAATTTATTGGGGGGGTATATAACACCTAGAGATTTTAGAAGAAGAAAATTATATTTAGTACCATAAAGGAAACATTCTATTGAGTATATATGATAATATTTTTGGAATGAAACTGTTGTTCCAATATAATTTTGTGTTATGTGTTTTGAAGATTCAAAAAATCCCCAATTTTATTCTAACAACTCTATCCTAAGTATTTCATAATGTGTTTTTCTTACATTGTTTGTAAAATTTTGTATCATAACATGATTAAATAATTTAATCTATTCCAAACTATTTTATCTCTCCAAAAACTATAGAAAATATTCAATTTTTCTGAATAAAAAGTCGATGATGTTTATTTAAAATGTTAAACTTTATATTAAAAAGTATGACTAATTATATCTAATAATATTTACTAGTGAGAATGAAAATATGAAAGGAAATTATCTTCTAAAAATAATATTTATATCCAGAAGATGTTGAAAAATATAATTGTTACATCATTATAATATATTTATCATACATTGGAGAATTATATTATGTATCATTGAAGTTAGTTATCTTAGAATGAAGAGCTGCAATATCTTGAGAAAGTTATCTTATGAAAAATCATACGGCTAGATTGGTATCTTATGAAGATTTAACCTTTATATAATTTCATGATTAATTTTATAATCTCATTATAAGTGATTTCATGATTTGATATCAAATAAAAAAATAAGTTTATCGATTTATGTAATGATAAATCTGCATAAGAATTTCTAAAAATTGAATTATCTATATAATGAGAATAAGTTTTACATTGAGACTGAAAAAAAATTCTTATATTTGAAAACTTTTGATACATATCCTTAATATCTAGAATAATAAATATCACTACATAAGCTAACTTGACAATTGTGATTATCTAATTCTCATGATGAAAAAGGATACAAAAATATCAGTTAGTCACTAAAAAATAAGAAGATATAGTTAGTATAAATTTTCTAGAATGTATTGTCATGACCTGTCCCCCAAGGCTCGTGTCGTGACTACCTCATGCCCTCCTTCCATAGGCCAGGGGATGGCGACAAGCACCAAAGGCGTATTCCCTAAAATAGGAAGGCATTGCCTTTATAACCTGTAACTCACGCAACCAAGAACACAACGCGATATGAACATAAGTAAACTGAATAGTAAAAAGAGTGTGTATAGTAAGTAAAATGGTCCAGAATACAAGCCCAACAGGAAAGTGCAAGAAAACTGGAAAGTACAAGTAAACTAAATAGCTCTTGTGAACACCCGCCAAAGATCCTACTTGAAGTGTAGGTACAACTCCTGAACGGTCATCTCTGTGGTACACCTCATCTATAGTCCACCTCTAAGATACCTCCAATCCCGGTACTCTCGTCCTCAGTCAACATTGTCTATCATCTCCACCAAACACAATAAGGTATGGGCATAGCCCGTACAGGGGTGAGTTTAACAATACTCGATAGGGACCCCGAGACCCTCAAAGGTGTCACAAAATCCACGAACAATAAACCACAATGTAAGAAAACAACTATCAACCCTACATAGGTATATGCCCATACATGTTCCTAAGTTATCAAGTATACCCATCTCATTCATGAAAATACACAATGCCCAACTCATTATCTCAAAGCTCAACTATTCCACGAAGGAAAGAATACCACAAAGATTACACCACAAAGGTAAGTACCAAAAAGGTAACGCCACACAGAGGAATACCACAATTGAATCACTATGAAGGTAAGTACCACACAGGTACTCCACACATAATAATACCACCAAGGTGTCACCACGAAGGAAAGTACCACACATGTACACCACACAGAAGAATGCCACAATGGTTTTACAACGAAAGAATGTACCACACAGGTATGCCACACAAAAGAATACCACAAAGGTATCACCAAGAAGGAAAGTACCACAGGTATTCCACAGATAAGAATAAAAAAATGGTATCACCATAAAGGTAAGTACCACAAAGGTACGCCACATAGAAGAATACCACCAAGGTATCACCGCGAAGGTAAGGACTCAGTTCACACCAGGTATAACTTATGTATAGTAGCAGAGATGATTAGATGTAACTACTGAATCATATTAATCTATTAATAGGAAGACCCAAATAGGATCCTAAATCATCTGAGCCACACTGGATCATATTACATCATCAGATCCACACAAGATCCTAGTACATCATCAGACCCACACAGGATCCTAGTACATCATCAGACCCACACAGGATCCTGGTACATCATCTGACAGACACAGGATCCTTGTACATCAATAGACCGACATAGGATCCTAGTACATCAGACCCACACATGATCCTAGAGTAGTCCCATGTGGAATCTTAGAGCATATCCAAGTGAGACTCTCAAACATATACCCACAAAGGATCCAAAGCACAGACCCACAAAAGATCCCTTTCTCATGTTACAGCCTGCTACATGGTTCCCACACTAAGCTCACTTGATTTCGTGAGGATCAGATCCCCAAACCACTGGTCAATACTCCAACTTCCATGAATTCCCATGAATATGTATCTCAAAGGAGCGCCACGTAATAGGGGAATCAGTGCAACAGTCTGTGCGTCAATCGGACGCCCGGTCTATAAGTTATTGTCCTTTTAGTCCCGAGGGCACGGTTGGATTCATGTTTGATCCAACCTGGCCTTACCAAAACATTAACCAAAACTTAAGTGGGTTATAACAAAAGTTACATCTTGCTTGAAGGATTCCGGTGCCGCTGACAGTTCGTCAAACGGGCGACCATAGCTCAAGATATGGCCGAAAGAGCAAAAAGGGTTGAAGTCACACTTTGTGCACATAATTTAAAATTAATTTTTACCAAATTTATAAAATATATTTTAAATAATTAAATTAGTTTTTTAAATAAAAATAACAAAATTATATTATGATTAATTTTTGGTATTTTTCTAAAATATTTCATTTTTAAATGAATAGTGCAAAATATTAAATTTTAATTGAAAAATATCTTTTAATTTAAATTATTTATAAAGTTAGATTATATTTTAAATTGATTTAAAAGTAAAATTATTTAAATTATATACTAATTAATCCAATTTATTTAATTTTAATTGTTATCATATCAAATTTTTATATAAAAAATTATAAACGTTTGAATATTTTCTCATTAAAAACCGACTTTCTCATCGCGTCTACGGGTTTAATTTTAAATTAAACTTTTCCACTTATATGCATGGAATTTGAAAAAAAAATGGATTAAATATTTAAAATCATAATAATTTATATTGTTTAATATGGTCAAATTATTTTTGACCAAAATTAATAGTAAAAATAGTAAAAATTAATTATCGTGATTAAGGTAAAAATGGATTTATCATGGGTTAAACTAATAAGATAAGGGTGAAAATAACCTAATAACTTTTCCTACACCAATTTTCTTGACATATTTAGACATTATATCTTCTATTTTTTATAATTTATTGTTTTTAGGCTTTATTCAAGATACAAATGAGGGTATGATTGAATTGTTTCAGAAAAATACAAGTGTGCCACTCACCTCACTTATAAAAGGTCACCCCCTCTCCTCTCTAATTAACACCTTAAAACCATTTTTTTATACCAATACCTACCCAAATAACTTCCTTAATTACAACCTATCATTATATAATACTTATTTTGGGAATAAATCTAACCTAGGAAATCTTTTGGTGTAATCCTGAGGAGGATACCCAAAGAAGAGGTAATGTTCTTCAACGAGCATATTTATTTTATTTATTTCTCCACCTCATTAAATTATTTTAAAAAAATTATTATATAATAACCTAAATATATTTCATATACTTATATTTATTTATATTAATTTCATAACCTAAAACCAAGTCTACTTCCATAAAATGGGTTACGAAATCGTCATTCATGTGGATCTTTTTGGGGAAGACGCCCTTGGATTGCCTTATTCCATACCTCCTTAATCCCTTTATTTATGATGTATTCACACCTTTTTGTGTTTTCTACTTTCATATTTATGATAATAAAAGAAATATCTTTGTGATGTGTGTATGGTGGACTATCGCCTCACGAATCGATGTCATTCATTTTTCCACTAACACCTTTCACAGTTGGGTATCATGATGGATATAAAGTATATATATTATATGTATAACATAAATATACCTATGGATTCATTTTATCATATATTTTTTTTACTTTCCATTCCATAGGGGATTTGATAATGTCGCTCGTGTGTATGGTGGATTACCACCTCATGAAGCGATGTTATTTATTTTCACTAACGCTTAATATGGAATATGATAAGGAAAAATTCAATGATTATATGAAATATAAATGATATAATTATTATATTCATGAAATATTTTTCATTCTCAAAATATAATATATATCATTTTCTTTCGTACCTTTTCACTCAATGAAATATGTTAACATCATTCGTGTATATGTGGACTATCGCCTTTATGAAGAGATGAGACTCTCATTTCATCACCACACTATATAGATGATATATATATATATAATCAATAATATGTTAATTATTATATTATTATCATTATTGAAAGATAAAACATTTATTATCACCCTTTCATAATGATCGTTGAAAAATGAAACATTGCTTATGCTTACGTACGACCTACCGTCTCCATGATTGTAATATACTTCATTTTTCAAAACCATAATTGATTATTGGTTTTAAAAGTTTAATTGATGTAAGAATATGATAATTATGTCATTATTATTTTTCTAGAGATAATGGAATGATATAATATACACAATAACTATAAATTCCATGAAAAATCATGAATGAGAAAACAATGCAGTTAACATATGAAACAATGAAAACAAAAAATATTATTAAAAAAAAGGTGATAAGATATTATAAAAGGATCATATATGATATTATAAATATTAATATAGATCTTTAATAAGTTAATAAAATGTTTAAAATCACTATACATTAGGTTAAATCATGTTCAACCAAAAGTAATCATGAGGTAAGGGATTTCACCTCAATTTCATTTCATTGAGTCATATTGTAATTTTATGCCCCTAGTTTGTTTTATATGGTGTATATAATGGAAATATGACATGTAATATCATGAATAATTAATTATTAATTTTATTTTTAGTTTCAATATGAATTATTTCATTGAAATGGATTTTAATTAAGAATTACCAAGTGGTAATGGATTTCATAACTCAATTTCTTTTCATTGGGTTATATTACCCATTCATTATCTTTTATATTATAAGATTATGTGTATAATGACTTTTTATTGTCTTATGTTTTATTTCCACTTGTTTCATATGAATTTACATTTGATACACATAATTTTTTAACTGATTAATTCCCACGTCAATGTTATTTTCATAATAATGGTTTATTTCCCAATCTCATTCTAATCAAGATTGTCTGTTATTGAATTTCACTTGAAATAAATTATTTGATAAATGTATAAATAAACCCATTTAATTTTATTATCCTCTATTTATTCATGATATATTAAATTAATAGTACCATTTTTCAGTCTTCGATACTTAAACTATTTTAGAAAATGTTTTTTAGAAACTCTCTCTTTGGGAAGAAATCTATTTTCTTCTAAACCCATGTTTTCTAAAAATGTTTTAAAAAATGTTTTTAACATTATCAAAATAATTTATTAAATACATTTTTACTCATATGGTCTTTTATAAAAAATCAAAGGAATATTCCTATCATCTACTAAACAAGGCACTTTTCTAACCATTTTATAGTGAAAAAGGAATGTTATTTTTAACTTGTACGGAATATACAGAATTACCCATCAATATGACCACCATTTCTTTGAAACTTATTTATCAAGTTTATAAGGTTATTTTTAAAGGATTTTTTTTCCTAATATTCTGAAATTTCATATTTTTTTTAATTTATTTTCAAAGAAAATTATTTTCAAAATGTTTTATGTTTTAAAAAGTGATTTAAAAAATGAAAATTATGTTTTCCTCAAGAATATTTTTAAATATATTTTATGGTATTTTTATTCACCAAATATAATGTCCCTTTATTTTACATACACTCCACTAGAGATATGTTGTATTGATATCATCATTATTATTACTATGGATGTTTTATGATTATTTTGAACAAGGATAGTATTGACCTTCACTTCCTTGATTCATTTTTGTAGTCATCAACTCCCCCTTGAAATATAAACTTACCTATGATCATTGAACATTAAATTTCCATTAATTATTCATATCATTTATCATGGATATTCTTATTCCTTAAATTGTATATCATTTTTACATATGCTTTTTTACATTGATAGTTATTTGATTGACTTGGTAAATATTATTAAATCTGTATTCTTTACTCAATATGGATATTTTATGATAAGGAACATTGTTTAGGAATTAAATTGATTATTCGATATATGAGTAATGCTTTTGACCTGTAGTGATAGGTGGTGGATTGTATAACATATCCTCTCAATGCATTTATAGGTTGTATGAGACAAATCAGTAAGTTAACATTAAATGTGTTTCTACATGTATTTTAAACCATCTTCTGAAAGTTTTTTTCAGTAGAGGTATCATGATGCTTGAGATTATGGCATCCAATAATTAATCATTACCTTTATTAAGAAATTAGTTAATACAATACAAGAGATTTTCACAATAATATTATCTCTAGATGAATTTCATTCTTATTTTATTGATTAAATGGAATGTGTTTTTAGTTATTTACCTTTCCATATTGATTATAACTTATTTAATTATGATATTTGAGTTACTGATTAAATGGAATGTGTTTTCTGTTATTTATCTTTCCATATTGATTATTCTTCATTGATTCATGATAGTATCCACTATTATTAAACCTTAATAAGAATTTGATCTCACACTTTTTCCTTTCCTAGGAATCTATGAAGTTTACAACAAAAGATATACAAACATATGCTAAGGTAAAAATGATGGTTATTGAAAAAAAATATTTTGTAATTTTGTTATTAGAATGTAATATGGGAATCATGTATGTATCTATTTTACTAGGACTTATAAACTATTCAGTCCTTTAGGATATGTTTCCTTCTATCTTATTTCAATTTATTAAATAATCCATTATCTCCAGGATACTGGGGTCAGGGCCACTACACATTTAATGGTCAAATTTCAATGGTTATATTTCTATTTAAACCTTATATATACTCCATGATTCTTATACCTCATCATTAAAAACTTAAATTTCATAGATTCTACACTTCCTTTGATAATTTCTATCATATTCCTAGTGATTCTCTTTATTTTTATAGTATTTATAGTCAGGGTGATCTTTATGGGAGAATTTAGGACTATGGAGTTTTCCTTGGTTTTTCCACTATTCTTTGGTATTTATCCCCCTATATTATTATTTATGATTATAAAAAATATTATTTCATGATGTGAATATTACTATGAAATATAATATTCTTTCTATGTTATTCTATTATAAAACATAATAAAATACACATGGTGAAACATGAGTTATTTTACTAAGAAATAAATTTTTATTCATTACATATTATCCAATTCATGTGTTATGTAATAGTATATTATTAAATATGATGTAAATTAATTTTAAAAGGGTGATTTCATATATAAAAGTCTAGGTCATTAAATTTTTTCCCCTTAAGAAATTTCACCCTCAAAATTTCATTCCATACACTAAGGTAAAAAAAAATAAGTTTAATTTTGCTTCATCGCTTATTTTGGTTCCAATGATGCATCCTCAGACTTATAGTTTTGTAAAAGAACTTTAGTTGGGTGAGTTTACTTTTTTCATAGAACTTTGTCTCTAAGGTCAAAGATCTTCACCAAATTCTCCTTATAGGAAAGATAATTCTCCTATTTTAATGACTCTATATTCAATACATGTGATGGATTTGATATATACTTCCTCAAGAGAGATACATGAAATGCATCATATGCTTGAGAAAGGTTTTTTAGAACCTTTAGTCAATATGACACAGATCTAATGAAATCTAGAATATCAAAAGAGTTGATATATATGTGGAATATATTTCCCTTATTTCTAATCCTCATAACACTTATCCATGAATAAATAAAAAGGAACACTTTATCACTGATATCAAGCTCCAAGTTTCGTTGAGGGTTACCAAAAATGATCTTATATTAACTTTGGGATGCTAGGATGTGTTGTTTAATGGTCTTCACCTTCTCAGTCATATATTTTACCAGTTCGGGTCTCAACAACTTGTCTTTTGAAATTTCTTAATAGCATGTTGGAGACCTATATTTTTTCTATATAGAGAATCATAAGGATCCATATAAATGATCAACTGAATGATATTGTTTTATGAGAACTTGAACAATGGGGGATGTTGATCCATACTTCCTTTTAAGTCCGTTGAGAATGATATCAATATATACTCAAGTGTCTTTCTACTCATATTATCCACATATATGAGGGTGATAGGCCATAATGAATCTCAACTCTATGTTCATAGCATGATGGATTCTTTTCAAGAGCATTGAGGTGAACCTCATATTTTAATCAGATATAATCAATAATGGTGTTCCGTACAGCCACACCACTTCTCTAATGTATATCCTTGTAACTTGATTTAGTGGGAATTATACCTGAATTGAAATGAAATGAGAAGTATTTGTAATATATTCTACCACAACCCATATGGAATTATTAACTTTTGTTGTCTTTAAAAGACCTATAATAAAATTCATGGTGACATTCTCTCATTTTCTTAAAGGTGTGGGTAATGATTACATCATACCCTTGGTCTTTTTCCTTTATTCCTTTACTTATTTAAATACCAAACACTTTGATATATTTCAAAATATTCTTCTTTATATTGTACCACCAATATTTTTCTCATATATCTATATACATTTTTGTTATCCCTATGTGCATAGTGAAAGTTGACCTATGAGCATCAATTAATAACTCATTTTATCTCATGGTCTAATGGTCTTCATATTCATAACCCAAATCTCACAATTCATTTTTCATCAATGTGGAAATATATGGATTCCACCTTTCTTATTTCATCCACCTTCTTATGTATCTTCACATCATTCCTTTTGGATTCCTTAATCTTCTCCTGAATAGATGGTTAATAAAACATTTAAGTAATGTTGGATGTTGTTCCTTATCTTATGATTCCCATGTCCATCATTTTCATTTATAAGAATATTGGATCCTTATCAATCCTTATCATGGATAATGTTTCATCATATTTTCTTCTTATATCATCTGTTACTTTATTTTTTTCAGGATGCTAGTGGATTGAGAAATAATAATCCTTGATTAGCTATAACCATCTTCATTAGTGCATATTGAGATCCTTCTATGTAAATATATACTTTTGGCTATTATGATTAGAATATATTTCATAATTCTCCCTATAAATATAATATTTTCAAATCATTAATTCAAAAATTACTACATCCAACTTCATATCATGTGTTCGATAATTCTACTCATGCACCTA
The DNA here is from genome assembly GCA_963277665.1 of Viscum album. Classification (NCBI taxonomy): domain Eukaryota; kingdom Viridiplantae; phylum Streptophyta; class Magnoliopsida; order Santalales; family Viscaceae; genus Viscum; species Viscum album. The sequence goes on along the minus strand of OY728148.1, from coordinate 1,342,020,019 downwards.
CAACTGTTGAGACATGGTGGTATCACTTTATCATTTTTAATAAGGATACAACATAATACTTTATTTAATGAATCACTATAGATCAAAAATCCTTATCTATATATGGGTAGAGTGAGGAAAAGTATAATTATTATCCTCTTATTAAACTCCTTGAATCACTCTTCACATTTATTTATATAGAAAAACATTACACCCTAACAAGTTATCCTGGTTAGCGGGTTTGAAAATTGTGAAAAGTTTTTCAAAAATCATCAATAGTACCCATATAATATAATGAAACTACTGATACTTATTACATATTTTTGAATTTTCTATTCCTTAATCACCTCTATTTTTTGAAGGATCCACAGATATACCCTCACTTGTGATTACATGACCCAAAAGAATTTTTTTTATAGACAAAATTCACACTTGCTAAACTTGGAATACAATATCTACTTTATGAATGTCTTTATAATTTCACTCAAATGGTACTCATGTTCGTACTTGATTTTAGGGTATATGATAATATCATCTATAAATAATACCACAAATTTTTCAATGTAATATCTAAAACTTCATTCATCAAGTCCATGAATATTTTTAAAGAATTGGTGAGTCCAAATGGAATTACTATGAACTCATACTGTTTATACCTTATATGAAAGGAAATATTTGGTATATCCTCCTTACCCACCTTTATTTGATGATACCCTAATTTAAGGTACACTTTGAAGAAGTATTTTACACCACATAACTAATCAAACAAGTCATCAATCTATGGATGGTGATAATTTTTCTTTATTTTTATCTTGTTGTGTTCATGATAATAAATATAGATATGAATCTACCCATCCTTCTTCTTGATAAATAGGACTGGTTCTCCTGATAGTAAAGTATATGGGAATATAAAACCCTTGTAAAAATTATCTTCTAACCACTTATTCAGTTCTTCAAGTTCAATGGTTTTTATTCTATTGAGAGTCTTGGGTATTGACAGATATCAATGTTAAGATAAATTGATAACTCAACCTCATAGTTAGGAGGAAAACTAGGAAACTCTTTAGGTAATACATTAGTATATTCCCTCATAATGATAATTTCTTCAATAGTGATACTTTCTATTGTCATAATCATTTTAGATAGATATTCTTTATCATAAGGCAACAATATCCATGCTTGAGAAGAACTTTCCAAATAATATCTGTCCTCCTCCCTATACTTTTATAGAATCAAAGGATAATTCTAAAAATGGAAGTTTACTTCCATTTCCTAGAAGTTGATATGGTATCTATATAATGATGACCAATCCATGCCCAGTATAGCATCTTATTCCACTTAAGGGAGCATGATAAGGTTTTATGGGAGTTTAATCTCACAAATATTTATTGGGGAGGAGTTATATGCTTGAGATTAAATAATTTCCCTATTTTTTATATTCATTAATAACTTAACCTTGATGTTTTTAAGTGGTGTTTTAATAGTTTTACTAAACTTTCATGATTTGAAAGAATGTGTAAAACTATAATCAAATAGTATGTTTACTATTCATGAATGAATAATCATCCTACTTATCACTACTTGATTTTCAGTATCCTCCTTTTTAGTAGTAGGGTCATATGCTCTTCCTTAATCCATTATCCTTAGAGGTATTTTTTATCAATTATCTTCAATATATTTTTCCTTTGGGAAATGGTTTTCAGAGTTTCCATGTTCTAAAAAATTATAACAATTGTCCATGGGATGAGGATTGATTGAAACCTTATTATTTCTATTGAATTAGTGGGATTCTTCATCTCCATATAGAATTGATTATCATGATCTCCTTCCCTTCCACACTTGAAACAATTGCATATCCACTTGATATTGTTTCTAGGATTCTTCTTCTAATACTTGTGGAATTTAGACATTTGGATTAATTTTCTACCCTAAGGATAATTTGATGATCTACCATAGTTAATATTAATTCTCTACTTCTTATCTCTATTACCATGGGACCATTGACAATCACTAATATCCATCTCTGATTTGAGGGCACATCAAAAAAAATCCAAATAGTTTTCAAAGTCTTGAATCACTAAATATATTCAAAGGATCAGCTTTAGAAAACTAAGAATCGATCAACCTTATTTTTAGTATCCATGACAAAGCTAAAGGAATGTCATGAAATCCATGTGATGTTTGATCTATAAGACCTAATATATTTTTTATCTTTTTTCTTGAGTCCAAGTAATTGTATCTCTATTTAAAGAAAGATATTATAAGGAAAATATTAATTGAAAATTATCTTCTTGAATTCATCCCATTCCATGGATTCAGTGTATTTCTTAGGTTGTGTATTCTTGATCAATGTACAATACTGATCAAATCCTCCCTCTAGTTTATAGATGGCCAATGTGACTTTCTGTTTCTTAGAGAATTAGAGGAAATAGAATATTTTCTCAACAGATTTAATCTATTTCTCTAAAATTAGGGGATCGAAGGGACTACTAAAATTAAGAGGCCTTTGTCACATAAATTATTAAACTATAACTGGTTCTATCTTAAGATAAGGATGGTGTTTTACATGATTCGTGATATTAATGATAACATGATTTAGTTGTGAAAGTAATTCAATTAATTTCTTGACTTTTCTCCCATCATATAAAGTATTTTGTTAATGAATTCATCACATTTTCCCATTAGATATATTTTTAGAATAATTCCTTCTATTTCCAACCATTTTATAAAATAAAGGAAAGTTTGGGATAAGGATACATGATTCAATAATAATAAAAAATTAAACTACTTAACTTATAAGGAATGACATATATACCCTAACTAATGAATCTATAGCTTTCAATGTAGTTTATTCCTGATATATTTCTTATTAATTTCTCTAACCTAACATTATATTTAAATATTTTATAATGGTTTGTAAAAAGAATATGAATTATCTGACGTATATCCCCAAGGAGTGTCTAGATATGTGTAAATTCTTAGGACCACTCATCATGAATCGAGTGAAGATTGATTTGATACACAAAAATCCTTTTTCAGGGTGATTACCCCTATGTGCATTTATTCCATAACTATATCCACTTTCTAGTATCTATACTGGGATATATTTTCTAAGAAACTAAACACTCTATAATTTACCAAAATTTAAGAGGTTTTACTATATTTATACTATCCCTATGGTTTTTACTAATGTTCTCTAGTCATAATCCCCAAAAATAAATAGAATTTTCTTTGATACAAACTATGATAACCTAAATCTCATTATACATTTTTTTACCTAGTAATCCAAAAATACGACCAAGAAATCTAGAGGTCTAGTGCCTTTTGAAGATTATATACATAAATAAAATCAATTTAAAAAAAACTAAATCATAGTTGTTTAAACTCCATAACTTTATTCTATAGACCATTAATCTTCTAATACTATATAGTATATCCTATAGAATACATAAAGGAAAAGGGTGGTCTATAAAGCCCGTTAAGGGATCAATCAGAGTAAGCATGATATATATGAGATAAAAGGCATTACATGATGACATAAAAGAGAATAATATCATGGAATCATGGAATTTTAAAGATTATATCATAATATAATGGAATAAAAATAATTTGGAAATAATATAAAATATGAAATATTAATCATAAGTTAAGGCTCGCCACCAAGATATCATAACATTGTGTCCTACGTTAACCACCCATAAACCATACATGGTACCTTATTATATGAAAACATTACCAAATGGATTGAAATAATATTAGAGTGAACCATTTTTATTTCTAAATTTATTTGTTCTACGTACATTACATATCATAAGAAATAATTTCATTAATAACCTGTAGAGAATGAGAATGGGATATAAATAATCATTGATTTTATAAGAATTTAAATGCATGATCCTTTGAACATTTTAAACACATGATAAGGGAGTGTGAGTTTCATTCATTAAATTCCCAATCAATAAAGTAAAAATAAATTTATATGAATACCTTTGTATGAAAATAGTATTGGGTATTCATAATGGAAAAGGGTGGCATGGAAAATTGAAGAATAATTTCAGCACCATAGTGGGTATACAAAATAGTTAATATAATGGAATTATTTCATATATAAAACATAATTTTTAAATTAATGGAATGATTATATGTTTATTGAGACATAAAAAATGAAAATTTTAAATTATAGTATAAAGTAAGTACCAAAATTAAAAAGGAAGAGGAATGGAATCCCTTACCTTAAATATCACTTCTAAATCTTATAGGTGTAATTAATTTAAAACTTGGGGGATTCACCAATGATTTAATGAGAGACTAAGAGAGGGTGGGAAATTATAATGAGATTGGGAGTGAAATAAATGGTTCATAGAGTAAAAAATTTAAATTTGCAATCAGTCTAAATATATGCATTGGAAATATAGGTTATGGAAAATTCAAATACATTGGATTACCCATGGTTTTAATTAATTATTTTGGAAATTTAATGCATGATTTTATACTTTTATTCTTGAAAGAATTTAAATACAATTTTTTATAATACTTTATGTATAGAAATGAAATTTTTACACAAAATATTGTTGTTAAAAACCTTAATTTTCATTTTAGACATTGGAAAGTTATTTATAGGTTTTAAAAATAATTTTAATTTATTAAAATAAATTATTTTAATAAAATAAATTATTTTTGATTTGGGATTATATTATATTAATTATTAAATCATTATTACATATTTATGAAGATATAAAATATACAAAAACACAAAACTATATTTTTCATCATTTACTGAATAATAAATTATTTTATAAAATTCTCAAAATTTCAACCTAACCTAATATCAATATGGTAATTTCAAATATAATGTTTATTTCATAAAAATAAATTTCTTAGTATGAGAATAAATATTCTAAATAAAAATTAAATATGTTTTATAAAATATTATTTTTAAAAGGAAAACACATTATTTAGTCACTTTAAAGTATTCTAATTTTTTAAAATTTCAAAAATATTTATTAAAATATATTTATTTTATATAATAATTTTTAATTTACTTTTATACTTGTATTTTAAAAATATTTGGGTATTATTACTATTCCAATGGTCATGATTCGGCATTAGTAGGGTGGGTTCAAGTGCGATCGAACCCCCGAACTCATTACGGTGACGTGAACGACAAGCGAAACGGCAGTTTGGGGATAGATTGATAAAAGAGCATGATGGTGTTTAGTGAATGAATCGGATCGGCACCGTGGGTGCGTATTTGTGATCAAATATAGTCCAGGATCATGTCGATAATCTCTATTTTTCCTGGTTGGTAGCGATGATGACTTGCAGTGTGATAGAGTCAGTTTCGAACAAAGTTCGTGTGTGAGATTCCATGATGGAGGTTGCTCGACATTGATGTGGTGATGGTAGGATTTGGATATCCAACGGGGTGGTTGAACGTGGTCAATGTGATGAGCGTAAATATTATTATTATTAAAAATAATAATGGTGGAAAGTTAATAAAATTAAATGATTAATTATTATTATTATTATATTAATAATAATAATAATAATAATGGTGATGTAAAATATGTGTGAGGGGTTAATAATATTAAATGTATTTTATATAATGGGGTTATTAATATTGCTTATAATACTAATAATTTGTGGAATTGATGAAATGTGGAAATAATCAAAGACACCCCAGAGGAGGGTCCTTGTGCGTTGTGAGTTTTAAGGAGGGGGTTAGATCCAACATATCTTACCCCATTAACTTTTATATAATAATTAATGTAAAAAAATATTATTAGATATTATTATGTGATAGTATAATGGATTTTAATGGGAGATAAAAAGAGGATTATCCCTTGTGGCGTGTGTTGTGTGCCAATTTAATGGGGGGAGTTTGAGCATGACCCATTAAAGAAATCAATTCCTTTTAATAATAATAATAATATTATTATTATTATTATTATTATTATTATTATTGTTATTATTATTTTGGGTGTCAAACATAAATCCAGTGGTAACTCTTTCATGTGACGTCGGATTGAAGAACTATCAATAGGAAGCATTACCCTGAAATTGAGATGATCATTTTAAGACCAATGTTAGATAATTTTTTTCAGACTCGTGCCTCAGGTCAACAAAACACCCAATAATAATAAAATTATTATTATTTCAGGATCATGTATCTAACATATCTCCCTCATACGATATCAGAATGACAAACTATCTGTGATGTTGCAACCCTGAAATTAAGATGGTCATTTCAAGACCAATTTCGGTTATTTAAATTGAGATCGAAGCATGGGTCCCAAAAATCTAGGTTTGGCTGTGTTGTGGTGAAATGTAGCTTTATCACCGGGTGTCCATTTTGAATGAATGAGTAGTTCATCTCGTGCATTTTTTTCATGAGGATCACAGTGGCGTTGAAGGTAGAGTAGGTAAATCCCTATCAGATACAATTATAGGGAGCAGGTCCTCTACTCGTGGAGTTGGTACTCCCCAATCAGACCAGGGTGAGGGTCCTCTATAATTGATGTATTAATAGAGTAGGTACTCCCATACCGGGTAGGGTGTGGGTACTCTATTATAGGATTTGGTAATCCCTTGTCATTCCAGGGTGCAGGTCCTATATACACATTATTCTGTAAGAGTCGGTACTCCCCTACCATTTTAGGGAGTGGGTCCTCTAGCATGGGGTTGGTACTCCCCTGACATACTAGGGTGAGGGTCCCCCATAGAAAATGAACTGACAGATTCAGTACTCCCCTATTGTACCAGGGTGCGGGTCCTCTAGTCACTGAGTGGTACTCCCCTACCAGGTAGGGAGTGGGTCCTCACTTAAGTAATTTTACTCCCCTATCTCTGAGTAGTAGTGGGGAGCGGGTCCTCCACTTGAGTTGGAGCTCCCTCGGCTGTTGAACACAGATATGAGGAGTGAACCCATCCACTTGATGAGAACATTACCTAGATGGGAGCTAGTTCTCCCTTGATAGACTGAGGTGTGGTCCACTCCATATAGAAGTTATGGAGGTTTTTTGAAATGGTTAGGAGAAGGGCTCCCTCATTTGTGTATAGTGGTGAGGGCGGGCCTCTCCACTTGGGTTTCCTTAGTCTTGCGTTGGGTGAAGGACCGCGATGACTGAACCTACAGTGTTGGGCACTGGAGATGGACCTAGTAGGATGTTCCCGATGGATCACGTTCTCTAATATGTACCATTAGGAATGGTATAGTTGTTCTCAATAGAGGGTACCTCTCGGATGGGTTCCATATTGAATGGATGAGCTCGTAGAGTTTGTTTCTCCTGGTTTTATGTGTTTCCTTTTGAACCTATGATGAGTATCCTATTGCTGGCTATGAGGTTGGAACCTTATGATTCTTATTGTCTAAAACAAGTATAATTAGATGTTCTTGGTATATGTATGGGAATATACCTTTGTGGAGTTGACTGTGCATTTATTTGTGGTTTTTCCTTTTTTTTTTCTTTACCTTTGTGGTTTTGGGGTGTCCTATTGAGTATTGTTTTACTCGCCCCTGGATGGGATTTTTCTACACGTGTTGTGTCTTATGCCGATGTTTGATGCTTTGACAGAGTCTAGGGAGATCCAGGACTAGTTGGTGCTCAGTGAGATCAGATATACAAGGATTAATCCTACGGCTTCATGTAGATACCCTTCACCAACCCTTCAGGTAGGTTTGTCAATGTACGAGCTTCAAGGACTTTGAGTTTTACTTGTTTTATGTCTTTCTTTTGGTGGGATTGTATACTGGCCCAGTTTTCAACCATATACTTTAATTTTTTTTCACTCTGGTTGTGTTATACTTAGTGGTTTTCATGTATAGCTTCCTTGGATTTTTACTTCCCAGCATATTTGGTTTGGAGTTATGTGTGTGTGCGTGGGTACTTAAGTTAATGCCTCCCATTTGTGGGATATGACTACTCAACACTAGTCTCCAGCCCCTGGCCTATTGGAGGCGGGCTTGGGGTAGTCGCGGCATGGGCCCCGAGGGACGGGTTGTGATAGAGTGGTATCAAAGGAGGTTGGTTATACCTTAGGAATGTGGTACAGTGATCTTGGTTTGGGTTTCATTGTGACATTGTTAAGATGTTTTGAGTTTGGATCTTAGGATCGAGGTTCTAGTGTTGGTGCGGCAGTCGTTGTGTCCATTCACTGGGACTCTAATAACCTACTTTTCATCTCGGTGCATTAGGAAACTAGTCGCCAGGAAAGAAATGGTACAAGAATAATATATGAATGGTTTTTATTTTCAATGTCCTTCTTGATTCAACCCTCCAGATATACTCTATTAATCATTGTTCATCTTGATCCATTTCAAGATTCCTCAATGACGAAATCCAGATAGGATTCTACAGCATGATTTTGATGACAATATGCCTCATGGTGAGGATTTAGTGCTGGGCATTGAGTTTGAGTTGTTGCCTCTGGGTCAGTTACTAGTGGTGCCACCACCCATAGAGTAGCAAGTTTTTTCGACAGTTTAGACCGAGGATGTGCATAGGCTGAGTGCTCTATGTGAGTTCCATTGGTAGAGACCTTTGAGATATCGGGGTGATCTAGACCCCCAAGCAGTAGATGACTAGCTCTAGGTAGTCACTTGAGTTTTCATCTTAGTGAAGAAACCTTCTGATCATATGGTGGTCCTATCTACGAGCCTTCTTCAGGGCTCAGTGGGACAATGGTGGAGCTTGGTGATACATTCACATGATGAGGTGACAATCACTTTGTAGGAGTTCTAAAGACTCTTCAAGGAAGATTTTTACCAAGACACGCTAAGGTCAATACGTATCCAGAAGCTTCTACAACTTCGACAGGGCAACATGATAGTGGAAGATTTTTTGTAAAGGTTCACCGATTTGTGATGGTACTCCCTAGACATGGTGTGAGACTAGTTTTTCAAAGCTCTAACATTCAAGTAGGGCTTATGCTAAGAGATAAAGTCATCGGTGGTTTCACTAAATATTCCCACCTATGCTAGGGTGCTGGAGAGAGCCCTGGTGGTCAAGAGTTTTCTGGATGAGGAATATATGGATGTGAGCCACAACAGGGGTCATGAGATTGAGGCATCTGTAGGAGCTAGAATATTATAGGTGATGGGATTGTGGTGTAAGAGGCATAACCATGCCCCAACTCCGACACGTGGGACTATGGCACAGGAGCAGTTCCAAGGAATAGATCAGTTGTAAGATAGGTGGTGTTATGCTTGCAATGGTCAGGGGAATCTCATTAGATATTGTCCGACCTTACATTCCACTGAGAGAGAGCTGGCTGACGATCCTCCTTGGTAGATACAGCACTTCAAGCAAGGATTTTTGTAGGATCACAGGCAAGTTAGAGGAGTTGGAAGAGTAGTAGGTGCTCCATGCCAGGCTTAGGGAGCCAGAGGATGTGGGTGAGGAAAACTACATGTGTTCATGGCTTATAACCCAGAGACTCTAGGGAAGATATGAGGTATGGACTTTGTCTTTTCTTTTCTTTTTGTCGTATTAATTAACACAGTTTCAAGTTTTTCTCCTTCTATCATGAGATCGGTTTGAGACTTAGAGGTTTTGTTCAAACTATGGAATTGACCCTCACACTTAGAGACTCTTGCTGGAGGAGACCCTATGATCACACACTAGCGCTGATAGTGTGACCTAACTCTTGGAGGCGAGAGTTGCAGTTGGGATCCCTTGGTCATGGCATCGAGGTCCTACGACATCATTATTGATATGGACTACTATCGTTCATGCCCATATTGACTATTTTAGGCAAAAAGGGTATGGTGTATCTGTAGTAATGGAATGAGGTTTCCTTTCTCAGTGAAAAGGAGACCTGGACAGCATCAGGTAGACTCTCACATTGGACTTAAAAAAAATTGGATCCTTCATGGATGATCTTTTCCCTTGTTGGGTATCTGGAGGCAGCACATGGATCTTAATAAAAGTATATGGGAGTAGGAGGCTTAGATTCGTGCTCAGTTTTCTCACCTTTTTTTGAGTAAACATTGTTCGGATTTTAGAGGACATAAATCCTTTAATTGGGGGTAATTTGATGGATTTTATTTTCCTAGTTATATTTTTCAAGAAATTCTTGGGTAAATTATGAGACCATATTTTGAGACGATGTTCAATTATGAGGCCTAGTGTGCCCAGAATAGTCCGTCAAAAATTTTAAGTTTTAACTAGCGTGCATCAGCATTTTTCCTGAAAAAGTGGAATAACTCTTAAACAGGCGCCCATATCAAAAATATGAGGGAACTATTATGTTCGAGATGGAATTTTTACCCTAGGTGTGACTTAACTTTAGTCGGTGTGGGCCTCTAATGAGAAAACATGAAAATTGCATAACCATAAATAAAATAATTAAATAAAATTATTTTATTTTTTTTAAATCTATATAACTCACGAAAAGTGAATCGAATTGAAAATATGAGACCATCGTTGAGATCGTGAGGGTGTTATTTCATTAGGTGGAGCCTAGCATTGGCCAGTGCAAGCCAACTATGGAAAATAGCTTTTGGGATGTGACCATAAATAAAATAATTAAATTATTTTATTTTCAAATCCTGTGACTCATAAACGGTAACTCGGATTGGAAATACAAGACTACTGTTGATCTTGTGAGGGTGTGATTTCCTTAAGTGGGGCCTAACCTCAAATGCCATGGGTTGAGTGTGAAAGTTAGTTCTTGAACGTAAACATCATTAAAATATTTAATAAAAATATTTCCTTTTGATATTTCGCAATGATGTAGTGACGCTGCAATTCCACGACGGGGCAGACCGTTTCATTTAATAAATGAAACAATGTGGCAACGCTGCAACAACAATGACTTATCAATACTAAAATGTGTTTCTCTATTTAATGACTTGGTAGGGGTAGGGGATTAGATTGAAAATCTTGGAGAAATTCCTTAGGAGCTCAGGAGAAGAAAAGCATTGGCGAAACCATCGATTGGAAAAACAACAACGAACAATGGCAAACAATGATGAAACTCAATATCTAGGCGGATCGAAGCGTAATGAAAACAACAGATCTTGGAAAGTTCATTATTCATCATTGATGATTTATCTAATCTAGGTAGGACTTGTTATATTTGGTTTTCCTCCCTTATAATTAAATTGATTTAGTATATCGTTCTGCATTCTTTGATATATGCCATGTTGTAGCCTTTGCATGTGCCTATGTGTTGGAATATCATTTATTTAAGTTGTTTTCTAACCATGGAATCCCCATTCTTGATATAATGGCCAAAAATGAACAGACTCATTCCTTAAACCTTCGTTATTGGTGTTTTCCTCAATCATTATTCATGTTCTTCATTGTTAGACCACAAGGTCACGATTCGACGTTGGCGGGGTGGGTTTGAGTGCGATCAAACCCCCGAACTTGTTGAGGTGATGTGAACGATATGCAGATCAATGGTTTGGGGATAGATTGATAAATGAGTGTGATGGTGTTTGGTGAATGGATCGAATCGACACTGTGGGTTCGTGTTTGTGATCGAGTGTGGTTTGGGATCATGTCGATAATCTCCATTTTTCATAGTTGGCGGCAACGATGACTTGCAGTGTGATGGAGTTGGTTTCAAACAAAATTCATGTGTGAGATTCCATAACAGAGGCTTCTCGGCATTGATGTGGCAATGGTCAAATTCAGATATCCAAATAGGTGGTTGAATGTGGTCAATGCGACGAGGGTAAATATTATTATTATTAAAAATAATAATGGTAGTGAGTTAATAAACTGAAATGATGAGTTGTTATTATTTTTATATTAAAAATAATAATAATAATGGTGACATAAAATATATGTGTGGGGTTAATAAGATTAAATATATTTTATCTAATTGGGGTTATTAATATTGTTTATAATATTAATAATTTGAGGAATTGATTAAATGTGGAAATAATTGAAGACACCCCAAAGGAGGTGCCTTGTGCATTGTGCGTTTTAAGAAGATAGTGATATCAAACATATCTTCCCCATGAAATTTTATATAATAATACAAGTAAAAATAATATTATTAGATATTATTATGAGAGAGTATAATGGATTTGAATGGAAGATAAAAAGGGGATTTCCCTTATGGCGTGTGTTATGCTCCAATTTGAAGGGGGAGTTTGAATATGCCCCATTAAAGAAATCAATTATTTTTTTAAATATTATTATTATTATTATTATTATTATTATTATTATTTTGGGTTTCAAACATAAATCTGGCGGTAAATCTTTCATGCGACATTAGATCAATGAACTGTCAACAGGCAGAATTACCCTGAAATTGAGATGATCATTTTAAGACCGATGTTGGATACTTTTTTTAAGACTCGTGCCTCAATTCAATGAAACACCCAATAATAATAAAATTATAATTATTGTGGGGTTTTGTATCTAACATATCTCCCTTATATGATATCAGAATGAAAAATCATATGTGATACTACAACCCTAAAATTAAGAAAACAAATTCAAGGCCAATTTCAGGTATTTAAATCAAGATCAAAGCATAGGCCCCATAATGCCAGTTTTGGGTGTGTTGTGATGAAATGTATCTTTTTCACTGGGTGTATATTTTGGACAAATGAGTAGTCCATCTCATGCATTTTTTTTCATGAGGATCGCAATAGCACTTATGGTAGAGTAGGTACACCCCTATCAGATACAGTTATAGGGAAAAGGTCCTCTACCCGTGGAGTCGGTACTCCCATGTCGGACCAAGGAACGGGTCCTCCATAATTGACGTATAAATAGATTAGGTACTACCCTACTGGGTAGGGTGCAGTTCCTTTATTATAGGATTTGTTACTCCCCTATCATTCAAGGGTGCGGGTCCTCCATACGCGTTGTTCAGGCAGAGTCAGTACTCTCCTTCCATGAAATGGATCAGGTCCTCTAGTCTGGGGTTGGTACTTACCTAATGTAATAGGGTGTGGGTCCCCCATAGAAAATGAACTAATAGATTCGGTACTCCCCTGTCGTATTAGGGTGCGGGTCCTCTAGTCATTGAGTGGTACTCTGCTACCGGGTGGGGTGTGGATCCTCACTTATAGAGTTGTACTCCCCTGTCTTCGAGTAATAGCAGGGAGTGGGTCCTCCATTGGAGTTGGATCTCCCTTATCTATCGGGCATAGATATGAGGATTGGGACCATCCACTTGATGACATCATTACCTAGATAAGATCTTGTTCTCCCTCAATGGACTGAGGTGGAGGCCACTCCATATCGGAGCGACGGAGGTTTCGCGAGATGGTTAAGAGCAGGGCTCCCTCATCTATGTATATTGATGAGGATGGGCCTCTCCACTTGGATTTCCTTAGCCTTGCATTGGGCGCAGGACAATGATAATTGAACCTCTAGTGATGGGCACTAGATCTGGACCTAGTAGGATGTTCCCGATGGAGCACATTCTCTCATACATACCATTAGGAATGTTAGAGTTGTTCTTGATGGAGTGTACCTCTCAGATGGGTACCATATGGGATGTCTGAGTTCATGGAGCATGTTTCTCCTAGTTTTATGTGGTTCCTTCTGAACATATGATGAGAATCCTATTTCTGGTTATGAGGTTGGAACCTTATTATTCTTAGCATCTAAAACAAGTATATCTAGATGTTATTGGTATATGTATGGGAATATACCTATGTGGAGATGACTGTGCATTTATTTTTGGTTTTCCCATTGTGATTTACCTTTGTGGTTTTGGGGTGTCCTACTAAGTATTGTTTTACTCACACATGCATGGGTTTTGCCCGCACTTGTCATGTCTTGTGAAGATGTTCAAAGATTTGATGGAGTCCAGGGAGGGCCAGGACCAGGTGGTGCTCGGGGAGATCAGATAGAAGAGGCATACTTCTACGGCTTCAGGAAGCTACCCTTAACCTACCCTTTAGGTAGGGTTTTCGGTGGACGAGCTTCAAGGACTTGGACTTTTACTTGTGTTTTGTCTTTATTTTTGTGGGCTTGTATATTGGCCTGATTTGCCTCCATGTAATTTAATTTTTTTGAACTCTGGTTGTGTTATACTTAGTGTTTTTCATGCATATCTTCCTTATAATTTTACTTCCTAGAATCTTTGGTTTTGATTTGGGTGCATGTGTGCAAGTACATAGGCTAATGCCTCCCATTTGTGGGATATTCCTACTCGGCGCTACTCACCAACCCCTGGCCTATCGGAGGAAAGCTTGGGGTTGTCACGGCATGGGCCCCAGGGGATGGGTCATGATAGGGGAAATGGTTTTTATATCATTAGGTATTTTCTCATTATCCATTGGGAATAAATTAATACATCGTAAGGATTTCTCCAACATTACTAATCTAATTGTGACCAAATTAGCTTTTAAAACTATTGTGGTCAATAATGTGGGATTAAAGGGGTCGGGGATAAAATCCAATTCTTATAAAATAATGAATAATATGGGTTTCACTACTTAAAAGGTAGATATTGAGTAAATATGTGAGGATTTATACCCACATTCTATCCCTAAGGGTATATTATTGGGAGATCATAGTTTCAAGAACTTTATCTTTTCTGAGATTTTATCAGAAAAGATGAAAATTATCTATGACACGGTTGGTAGGACTTCCTCTAAAGAAATTAATAGGGATTAGAATCAAGTTTTAGATGTAGTCATAAAGGAGGAAATAAAATTAAAGAAATAAATCCATCATCATAGCGTAAATTATGAAGAAAAATAATGGTTTTATAAACACTTTGTTGTTACTATTATGGAATTAGATTCATATGATTCCTCTATGGAATACTATATCATAGTTCTAGACTTTATAGTTTTTATGATTGAATACAAACTTTAAAGAATCCCCAAGATCAATTGAAAAATACCTATATTGGAAATATTGGAGTTTTGCCTTTGGTATATATAATTTTAGGTTTGGTAATGGTTTAAAATCTATTTTTATTTGTGTGTTGTATATGGGAAAAATTATCTATGGTCGTCTCTTGGGTTTGGGGTTTGCGAAGGTTAACACATAAGATAAAAAATTATTTATTTTAAAACTTCAAATATATATAATTTGGATGGATCAATCATTTTATAATTTATATGGTCATTTTTAAAACATATTGATTTTATAAAACTTACCATATACAGCAAAATTATATTTTTATTATTCACCACAAAATTTAAATTTTTTTGAAAAAGACCAAAAAATCACTCTGATATTTTTAATTTGTTGACTAAAAAAATGAGATACATTTTATCTAAATAAATTTCTAAATTAAATGATTCCAATATTTAAATTTTAACATAATAATTAATTTTTCATTAAATAAGTTAAAAATTACCTTATTAAAATTATTCTTGTATACTTTCTTTATGTGGCCATATTTTAACATTTGTTTTATAGAATTATAATATTTATTTTTTCTTATACTTTTCATGGTAAATGTTACCCATTAGTCATTTTAAAATTTTAATGATTATATTACTATTCGTATGGTTATGTTACTATTCTAATGGTCAGGTTATTATTTTAATTATTGGGTTAATATTCCAATAGTAAGTTTATTTTTTCAATAATTAGGTCACTATTAAAATTATCATATAATCATTATAATTCCGATAATTACCTCTTATTTATATCATTTTTAATTTGCTTAATTTTCTCTCAATGTTCTCTACACTTTAAAAATTGTTAATATGATTTATAATGTTTTTATTTATTTTTACAGTGTTACTCATGATTATGTTATTTCTTAGAGACCATAACCAATTAGCTTTAAAAATTATAAAAATATATTTTATATTTTTTAATTTTTACATTATACTTGTATTGGTCATTTGTAATTTTTTCTTCCTTCATTTTTAATGGTATGTTATGAAATAAAATAAAATTTAAATTTTTTCAAGGTGTATAACATTTATTTATACCCTATTATTTGGAGAAATAATTTAAAAATATGAGTTTTAAGAAATTAATATTCATATAAAAATGGGATATTATAAAAATTACATGATAAATTAATAGTGGGTCTACCATATTCATATAGATTTATTTTGTGCATACTGTATCATTAATGGATGACTTAACCACATCAAATTTCATTTTATTGTTAGATTGAATTGTAACTTAGTCACTGAATAGTTAGTCTTTTAATAAGTTAGATAATAGATCATACAGTAATTTTCTTATAGACATAAAAATAGAATTCAAGTGTAATATGGAAAATAAAAAAATAACTAAAATAGAAATAAGATTAAGAATGTAATTTATTAGAATTTATTATTATTATTTTCAAATTAACTAGCCTTGAATCTATTAACAACACATTATTTTAATTCCATTATAAATAATCAAGAATTTAGTTTTACTCTTCTTGGATTTTATATTTTCATGTGACCTAAATTAAATTATATTAATTTATCCTACCTAGTATAGCAGATGTATTGGGGTTGATCCTACATGGAAGTTTGAGTAATTGTTAACATGATCTCTTAAACAATTATTTAACTGATCAATTGTTCATTTCAGATCCCAATGAGGGACTAAAATGACCCAATTTAAACCCTTTCAATTTTAGAAGTTTAAAAAATATAATTACATATAAATAAAATTTTTAATTTAATAGGAAAATACATCAGGGTTGTGTTTTCTTAAAGTATAGTTCCATTTTTGTCATCTGTCATAATAAATGATTGTGTTTTTTAAAATTTTCTATCATGGGATTCAAAATTTATGATTCCTCTTGGTCTAGTGGATCTTAAATATTTTAATTACACTAATTCCTTATTTTGATAATTAGTTTTCAAAAAAATTAAATTAATAAAACCCCTTTTTGTGATAATGAGTGCATCCAATAGTCTTGATTTTTCTTATTGTAAATTTATTTTTAATCCATAAATTTTTTTTCCTTGGTATGATATATTGAATTTATATAAGTAAAAAATAAAACCTAATTAAATTATAATTAATGAATTTTAATCTATAAAGGAATGAAGACAAAGGTTAATTAAAACAATTTATTCTCTGTCATCATCCATCACTCTAATGAAAGAGGAATTTAGATACATATGGTAGAGAGTAAAATAAAAACGATGTAATTACAATAATTCATTACAAGGAGGAGGATAATAAAAATGAGGATAATATGAATAATAAAATAATATAGAACCTCCTTAATTCATTGGATCATTCTTTATTATCATTTAATCCAATTCTATTATATGATTATCTCCCTCAAAAATCTTAATATTATCTTAATTTTCCAACCCTTTATATTCCTTGGTGATTAAGACCTCAGATCCTAGGTTAATTAAGTGAATGAGTGGTGGATAGAGGGTGGATTTGAAAATTCATGGTCCTAGTAACCATATAAGGGATGGTACAACACCTTTTGGAATGTTTTTCACATAATGAACTATCTTGATTAATAGTTATAGGGACCATGAAAAATACCGTAAATTTCCTTTTGGATGGAAAATAAAAACTTTATGGTTCTTAGAGCTCCACGTACAATCTTTGGGAAATTGGGTTAATTGTACATCCTCTAAAAATGGTCCAACTACTTCAAATTTACTCCAAAATTACCCGAAATCATATATATATATATATATATATCAGAGATCATTCGCAACAAAAACACATTATATGTGAAAAAATCGACCCATTTTTATAATTAAAATACAATAAATATTATATATGAAAAACACGTATCATAAAACTCTCTTTTAGACATCAAAAATATTCCCAATAAACCTTAGTGAAATATAAAATTATAAATTAATTATCATTAGAAGAAAATATGGCTCATAACTTTAATATTCATTCATGTCTCTAACATTGATTGAGTCATCAGAGTAAAAATGGTTTTAGTAGAGTTTTGGAATTAAAATAGATATATTTAATTATAAAGAGATAGAAAATTATATGAAGTCATGCCTCTAGGTGATTGGTTGATAAAGGAGAGAAAATCCCATATATATGAGGTTAATATTATAATTTGAGTTTCAAAATATTTGTAAATTTATAATATTTAAGTTTAACATGTATATCATTACTTAGATCATCATATGTGTCTTATAAAACCATTAAAAACCTTATCCCTTCTCATCCTTGTCATTTTATAAATAACATAAATCTTTCATCAAAATTTTTACTTTTCTTATATTATACAAGCTTTTGATTGAAATTGCATAAGAATATGGATAATCATTATGTCACATAATATTCATTTTAATTATAGAATTAATTTTCTTCATAAATATCATATATTTATATATTTATTCTTTTTAACTCATAAATATTCAAAAAAATTCTATAAAATATTGTAACAGAAGTGTTCATAATTTAATAGAATTTCTATATTTTATTTACTCCTAACATAACTCATAAAATAATTATTATTAAAAATATAAATTTCCTTATTTATTATATATGATATTATTATATTATATAAAAAAATTATTTCATAATAAAATTTTTGTTTTTATACATATATTATATTATATCATAATCTACTATATTTCACTATTTATGAATGTATTTTGAAAATTAGGGAAAAAGTTAATATTTCAACCATTGTTTAATTTTTATTTTCTTATTAAAATTTTTAAATAGATTTCATAGATATAGATATCTAGATATAATAAATATAATAATTAAGAAAATTATTTTAGAAAGGTAAAAAAAGAAATCGTCTTTAGGGGTGTTATTTAACTTTTAAATAAAAAATGAACTAAACATATAATAAATTATTTTAAATAATTATTTACAATGTATAATTTTAATGCATATTTAATTGATCACATTAAGGAAAACAAAATAATTATATAATGGATATCACACATCACTTCTAACATAACCCTAACTTCTATGTAATGGCTTTATGAATGATCATATGAATATTATCCTTAATATATCTTTCTATAAGTCTCCACTATTACAATTCCAAAATTACTCATTCTTATTCATATAACTTACTCTAATTTATTTCTTTTGAAATGAATACACCAATGAAAATGGGGTTTATCTTTTTTATCATAATTTACCTAATCATCATAATCTTTTTAGCTTGTCCTGTATAATATTATATAAGTTATTTAATCATTTCTATACTTAATTTATGTCTACTTTTGTTGATAGTACTAAAATTTTATATATAATTTTTATTCAGGTTCTCTCTTATCATAAAATATTAACACTTTGTATATAATCCATAATAATATCTTTGGTAGAAAACATTATTCACATCTCAATGTTCATTATTATAACTTATAAATATAATAATAATAATAATACAATAATAAAAACAAAAATTCATCAAAAAATTAATTAAGAATGCATTAAAAATATTATAAAAAAATATGTGGGTTCTACACCTCCCTCACAAAAAAAATTGTATCCCCTCAATTTTAAATGTTGTTAAACAAATGATTATATTTTCCTCATATCCTCTTTGGGCTCCCATGTTTCCTCTTTAACCATATGATTCTTCAATAAAAATATAACCAATAAAATTTACTTATTATATTACTTATGACCTATGATCAATAATCAGAACTAGTTTATCATTATAAGAGAGATTATGATCTAGTTTAAAAATATTATAGTTCAATATATAAGAAGTGTCAGATATATACTTTTTTAATAGATAATAATGATATATGTTATGTGCATGTGGTAAATTTGGAGAAAATTTTACTCAATGATGAATTGATTACACTTTTCTCATTTTTTTCATACAAATTGATATACTTAGGTCTTAATTTACCTTTCTTATGATATCATATCACACTTTTCTAACAATATATTTTAATAAAATCATGATCACCTACCTCAAATTTTATATTTTTTACTTAGAATTTTTTCATAGATTCTATGCCTACCGTTTTCTGGCCTAATATATTACAGATTAAGGTTTACTTTCTCAATTATCTCATATACTAACTTAGGTCTAAAAAAATTATTTACTCCACTTCATCAAAAAAATTATAGAGTTAAATATAACATTCCATATAATTATTTATAAGGTTTTATCTGTATATTCTAATAAAAATGATTAAAAATTTAAAACTAAGAAAATTTCTATACCAACCTACTCAAAAATATATAAAACCATATCAGGTAATATTCTCCAATGTTTGGATAATACTTTTTGACTACCCTTTGTTTTAAAGATAAAAAATATAATTGAAACTTCTAGTACCTAGTAACTTTTAAAGTCCATTAGAACATTAGTTATAAATATATTTTCATAATTAGACACAAGTGAGAGGGGAACGTCATAAAATATTACTACCATTATATTTCATTTTTAACTTGAGGTGTCCTTGTAAATCTTATAACAAAATCCAAATATATATACTGTAATTTCTATTCTATAATTGATAATTGTTGAATCATCCCAATTTTGGATTGATATCTAGCATCCAGTAAACCACCAGAAGACATACTATGAGAACATAGCATACATAAATGAAATATATATAATAAAACCCATTTTATAATGGCTAGCATATAGAATACAAACCTACACCCAAGTCACCCCACCACAATATACACACTCTAAAAGTCTTTAACAAGAACTATTGATTGCATTGATAGGAATGAAGATAATGAACAATAATTACATAGAATATTACATGATTCAGAATTACATCCTACTCCATATGGAAATTATGATTTAATTTTATCAAAGTGAAGGAAAGTTGATTCTAATGAATAATTCACTTTTCTATTACAAAGTGATTACACCCTATATCTATAGTAGTGACTAACCAGATATTCTAGTTTTCATTTCCTTCTTATCTATATGGATTGTAATCCACCTTATTCTATCTTCATGGATGATACCCCAATTGGTCAAAGGGTCCCACCTCATTAACCATACCACCTATTTTACTTTTCCCATATCCTAAATATTTTTTCAAATTCCTTAGTGTACCATCTGATGGATGATATTCTTATGATATAGACAGATGCACCTTTCTAGATGACATTCACTAGAAACTTTTAGTGATCATAACTCTCACCACTATCATTCCTTCAACCCTTTTAGTAATCCAAATTTAGGATACCAGATCCCCTCCTTCTAGTGTCCCTCATTTCTTTAAGTAGAAAAATGAAATTTACATGCCCCAAAATCTCCCACTTGGGATTTATTTCCCCATGCCTGTGAATAATTTATTTATCAGCTTCCACAGATTTCTTTCCTTCCACATTAATTTCAATTGAGCATCCACATAGTTCCCTAACCATAATTTTTGGTCATTTAAGTCCTATAGAGGTGTACAATTTCCCTAGTATATCTTTGAAAATAACATTTTTTAACATGTCCTTTAGATTTTGTGATCTTCAATCTTCAATAGTTCTAACTATCTACCCTCCAAAAATTCCAAGATTAATTGTTACTTTAGTTAAATATTTTTTATCTGAGAATTAATAATTAGATTTCCAGCCGAATGAATCATGATTTGTGAGTCACAGAACAACATTACAACTTTTGGTATTCTTCTTAGATCTTATTACATAATTTTTAACTTGCCATATCCTTCCTGGATTCCTTCAAGGAAATATAATCAACTTCTATTATCAAGAATGATATTACCAGTAGAATCTTTGAAATCTAGCTCATTTTAATTCCAAAAAAAAGTAAAAAAATAATCAAAAGTTTACTTCCATGTATATAAATCTTCATTGAAGTCTGATTCAACAAAAACTTGCAATGACTCATCTGTTCCAAAAGAAAATTGATTTCAAAACCCTTTCAATTCCATAGAATCCATTTCACAACCTCTTAGTTCTTTATTTTAATGTTTTAAATAAAAATGTTGATAGTTACCTCTTCTTGAACTATGTATAGATGAGTACATATAATTTAATATATGAAAATTATAACCACCAATGCATATGTAATTTTTT
Organism: Viscum album; assembly: GCA_963277665.1. Lineage (NCBI taxonomy): Eukaryota > Viridiplantae > Streptophyta > Magnoliopsida > Santalales > Viscaceae > Viscum > Viscum album. Next base: position 1,341,998,177 of record OY728148.1, on the reverse strand, counting down.
CCATAAACTCAACCCTAGATTCCATTTGTGGTGAGTTCTCAAAACTAATATTGAAGTGCCTATCTAGGGGTGTAGAAACTGGATTTGATTTTGAATAACCAAAGTGTTCCATAATCTCCTAGATATATTCATCCTAAGTCACATACAATATAGTAAAAATTATGTTCCTTACGATCCTCATCCCTAGAATAAACTGCATCAGATTGATATCATTCATATCAAAATTTCAAAACAAATAATCTTTTAGCTATTTGATTGTTTCCATTAACACACATAAAATTAGTATGTCATCCATGTAGAGATGGAAATGATCCAACTCCCACCACTAAACACCTTATAGTAATATAAATGATAATTATTTATCTAGAAAAACTTTCACTACTTCATGAAGTTGTTAAACTTATTATTCTAATTCCTCAATGCTTTCTTCAAACAATAGAGTATGTGTTTGATCCAACACACAAGTCATTAGATTTTATAAACTGTGAAACCAACTAGGTACTCTATATATATCTCATAACCTATATTTCATGAAGTAATGTTGTCTTCATATCCAACTACACTAGATGAAGTCAATCTAATGAAATCATACTCATCACCATCCTAATAGTCATGTATTTAACTACCAGTGATAAAAATATATAATAATTTAACACATTCTATTTGATAAAATCATTTAAAGTCTATCATATCCTTATACCTATTCCTACCATACATATTTTTCTTTATTAGATAAACCAATTTTTTTGTAAAACTTTATTTCGGGTAAGAATTAACATTATCTCCCATGTTTCATAAATATAAAGGGAATAAAGCTCATCCTTGATGGCCAATTCTCACCACTATAAGTCTTTCAAACTTCCCACCTCTTACAATATCTTAGGAAATCCATCATTTTCTAGAATTAGGTAGTGAAAACTATTACTATACCTTTATATTGGGTCTCTTACTCTTATATCCCCACAGTTGTCCCTATGGTTGAGTTCCTTCCAGAAAAATAACTTCCAAAGTTACAAATTTAGGTGCTCAAGATTTTATAGTTTTTAAACATTCTAGTACATCTAGCCTATGAAATATCATTATAATTTAACCTCCTTCTTCTAGAAACTATACTGGATGGTCTGGGATTCTGATACTATTTTGATCCATTGATTTATTAAATCATCCAACTGTAAATCTGATCAAACCTTATATTCTGATACTACTATTATTTCATTATAAATTTATACCATGTTTTGATCCTTATAAAATATCCCTTAATTAAAGATCACATTTCTACATCTGGTTATTTTTCAAGAGTCATTATCCTATATTCAAAATTCAAACTCTTCATTTCTATATTCAACAATGTAAAAGATTAATACTTATCCAACAATATATCTCATCCCTTGGAATCAATGTGTGAATAGGAGAGTTCTCTAAAGATTTTTAGGTGGATGAAATATACTTTCTTCTTATACTAACAGATCTCTATAATTTTTTATCTAATTAGAGATGATGGACTCTGTGTAACACCCCAAGATTTCATGGTATGTTTCTCTTTGAATAATGCAATAGCTTGCGTTGTACACAACTTGGAGTTTTAAAACACCACGGCCAATCAAACTAACTGTTATGAATAGTAATACCCACCTTTTGAAATTTTATAAATTTTATTTTTCAAAATGGACTTCATTTTTGGATTTAGAATATCAAAATTATCTTAGGGTGAAGTTTTGGTATTTTTATGAAAACTTTCAATTTTTGATGAATAGTGAAAAACACTACGTTATTGTTTAAAACCAACTTTTATTTAAATAATAATTATTTTTATCTAAATTTATTTTAAAATCAACATAGATACATAATACCTATATTAGTTCAATGTAATTCATTTTAGTCATTCTATAATAAGATTAGATGTATAAAATTTTATTGAATTTTTTAACGTCTTTTACCCACCTTCTAGGAACATTTACAAATTTGCATAAAACATAATTTTACCACTTCTGTGAATTGAATTTCAAAAATCCAAGAGACACATTTGATATTAGTAAGTAAAATTTCATTCAATTGGATGAAAATAATTTTTGTTGAATAGTAAATTTTGAATATTATTTACCATAGTTAAAAGTAAATAGGGTGATTAAAGGTAAAAATGATATTATAATTACCCTAACACATGTCCTAATTTTATTAGATAATTTTTTTTCGACCAAAATCAATATTAGAAGTAAAATATGATCCTATTGGTTAACTTGGATTAGATTAGAATATTTATTATTATTTTATTTAAAGAAGGTCTAAAAGAGTTAAATTCAAATTTTAATAACTAAAAAATTTTTAATATAGGTTTATACATAAAATAAATTTGACTATAAATATTAATTAGAATTTTAATGGTATTTTATTTATAATTTTTAGACATTAAATAATTAAATTTATATATACACAATGATGATGTAGTAATTACCTTATTATTAAAAGATTAAAATAATTGATATTATAAATATTAATATAATTGTAAATTGAGACTTTTGATGTATTCCAAGAAATTTCTAGGTTAATATGAAATTTCATGGTTGATTAAATAATTTTTTTCAAAGTGATAAAGTTTTTATGACTTTCACAAAAACCAAATACTAAATAGTGTAAAAATTAACATAAATGGGTTTTTAAAAAAATACTATATTATTAATTGATATAATATTCCTAAAATTATATGTTTAAGACAAAGGACTTATATAAGGTTAGATGTATCAATAATTAACCACTTGGGGTTCTTCTGGATTTTTATAGTAATTTTATTAACCATTTATTATAATAATACAAGAATATATGGTAAAAGTTAAACTATTTAACTAAGAGTTAAATATAAAAGATAAGGTTAATATGGTGACCTAAACCCATCTAAAACCAATTGGTTGAGAGTTTTTAGACCAATCCCCACTTTATCATCAAAATAAATCCTTTTATAGCCATTATAAACTGAATATTATTGTATAATAAAATAATATTTCAAGCTTTTCCAAAAGAGATCCTCACCTCTCTTATAAAAGGGTACTTCCCATTTTCTTAATTTCACACCTCCAAATCCATTTGGTTCAGCCAAAACCTGCTCAAATATCCTCCCAACTATCCTAAATTCAATCTATATGCCTTACTTTTATCATAAATCCAACCTAAGGAGCCCTTTTGATCAAATCAAAAGGGAGCACTCGAAGAAGAGGTAATTATTTCATCACCTATTCCAAAGTTCTTTTTTTCTTCCACTTTATATTTCTTTATTGTTTCCATACCAAAATAATAAATCCAATACCTTCTACATATTGTTATTTTATTATAAATATGTTACAACCATATTCATTATTCTATTCATCTTATGAAAGACAAAGTCACCATACGTGCGTATGTACGGCTTACCGTCTCCACGTCGTTGTACAGTTTGTTATTCAACACTTCATTATTTGGATGGGTATAATAATGAGTATAATTGATTTAAATAATAAATATAACATGTTACTGATTCTATATATATTATATACCATCCAATTACATACTATTTCACCATCAATAGAATAGTATTGTCGCTCATGCGTACGTACGGATTACCATCTCCACGGACGCGATGAGATTCATTCCCCATCATAACCATTCAAGAATAATTTTCATTTTATGAATAAAAATAATGTTTAAGAACTTAATATCTTTCTAGATATGAATAAAATACATCCTATCCATATCAAACATGACTTATATAACAAAACATAGAAAGGAAAACAAATCAGTTAACACCTGAAACAATGATAAAACTGAAATATTATTAACAAAGCAATATTAGAAGATCATATACGATGTAATATTTATGTATGTGCTCATTGTATAATTTAATAACAATTATTTAACCATTATACAGGAGGTTAACATAACCTCAACCAAGGAAAAGTACAAGGTAAGGGTTAATTTTACAATCTCTTTATTAGCTAAGGTTGTTTATATGTAAGTATCTACTGGGACCTCTTTATCAACCACATCTGTGTTTCTTAAAAATGTAATTCAAAACATTTTTACTATTTACTAGACTATGGGTTAAAGTCATTTATACCCTTTTTTAATTTTTATAAAATGGTTTGAAATGAATCTTTCCATCATTTTCCAAACAAGGTACTTTATGACCTTTTCGACAAATTAAGGTAAGAATGTTTTTTTAACTTATACAGTGGGTGAGGCTATTTTCTGCCATTATAACACCTTATAAGCTTTCCTTACAAGCTTATAATAATATTTTCAAAATAAATGTTTTTTTATAATTGTGTGACTTTTAAATGATTTCAAAATAGAAAGAGTAATTCCTCTCAAATAGTTTTGTTTTCATCTATGTCAACATCCTTTGATAGATTTTACACTTGTTTGAAGTTAATTTATTATGATACAATCTTCCATATTGTATTGAAGGTTTTGTGATATCTTTAACTATGTATGTGTTATTTTTATACCATTCATGGTTTATGGATAAAGTATTAACATTTTGTATGATAGTTTTAATGTGAATGTTTAAGTTATGTTTCAACCTTTTTATATGAGGAATTCATTCAACTTAGTAAGTGAGGGGTGGAGCCCGCTATAGATCCTCAATTCATTGGTAGGTCTCATGAGACAAACTAGTGTCTTGGCACAAGGCCTTGAAAAAATATTATTTGTAATCTTGGCATGAGGCCTTGACTATGTGGTTATGATGCCCGACATTATGCATTCCATCATTATGAAATTGGATATTGAAATTACATGTGATTATTTGACTAGTAGAATATACATTTGAATAAGTAAATGGAATTATTTGATTTATCTTTGCCATATTATGATTAAGTTTAAGTTTAAAAGGCTTGTGTTTTAGTCTTATACATTTCCTTAAATTATTATTCTTATTTATGAAAGTTTTTGCTATATTGTTATCCTTACTGAGAATCCGAGCTCACCCCTTTCTTATATTTTCTTTTTCCTAGGATGATAAGAATTATATTATGCTTGACTTGTAGGGATAGGTTAAGGGATATGAGTGTGTTCAATGGGGACACATTGTTGTTGTTGTTTTATGATGTAATGTAAAACTTATGTATGTATCTAGTACTTCCAAGGCTACTAAACTAATCGGTCTTTAGGAATTTGATCCCTTGTGATCATTCCAATATTATTTAATAATGCACCTACTTTGGGTAACTAGGGTCGGGGTGCTACATTCTTATTGATTAAGTATGCCATAATATTATCATCTTCCCCATAAAATACCTTGTGAAACCCTACATAAATTCTCATACTCCTTGCATTTTCATTAAAAGTCTTATTTAACCTCTCTAAATAACTATTTTGTTTTGTATTCCCTAGAATAGTATTCTCATATAAAATCCCTTAACTTTGGTAAAACCTCTGGAACTCCCTAAATTTGTACTCCCCACCATTGTTCGACAAAAGGAATTTAACCTTATAATCAGGATCCTTCTCCATTATATATTTTTATCTAATGACCATTCTAAAGACCATAGAATTTTTAATTAGAAGGTAAATAAACACTTTTCATGTGGAATCATCTATGAAAATCTTATAAAAGAGTGATCTTCCATGATAATGCACCAGAGCTAGCCTCCAAACATTTGTGTGGATGACCTCTGACTTGGTGCTTTGGTGTTTTTTTCTTCATCTAGAAGGACACCTTCCACTATTTTCTGAATAAGGAATCCTTGCATGTTTTATACCCTATGCTTTCAATATTATGTAATCCTCTAGTATAAAGGATCTACATACCCTTCTCATTGAGGTGATATAGATAATTATTCCATAATATCATACATTTTATCTCTCCAGAATGCATCATTCCTTCAAGTAAACTCATAAGGTATAGTATCCCATCCATTATTCCACTTCCAATAACCACAGAGCCATGGGAAATTTTTCATACACCATAGTTGAATGATGTAAATATAGCCACATTCTCATGTTATCCCATGGAGATTAAGTTCTTCCTTAACCCTAGGATGGCTCATATTTTCTTCTGTTCCACTGTCCATTTTTTCATTGTCTACACTAAAACATTCCCTTTACCCACTATCTAGATATCCTTTTCATCAACAAGATGTGCCTTTCCATGCATTATGAAAGTATAATTTCTAAAAATTTATATATAGGATATAGAAAGGAATAATATCAAAATTCCATCTCCCAAGACCCTAATGAACTAGTGTAACTTAGGATAAATCCACTCTTACCATTTGATACGGGATTCAAAAAACCACTATCAAAAGCCTACCTTTTATAGTTCTCCCATTTTTCACAATAATATTTATTTATACGGACTTTTCTTATGAAATTCCAGAATAAGGGAGAACCACCCACTAAGATACTCATGTTGTAGATCCTCTATCCTTTTCCCTTATGGTAAATTTTTTATCTAGTAGTATATCCACTCCCTACCATGTTTTATAGATTTTTAGAAGATACTTAAACCTTATTCTGATGAATCTACTCATTCATTATATGGTCTCTAACATCCATGAACATTAAATCTACCTTTCCACTATAGTTACACACAATAGTCACCATCATGTCTTGTGATTCTATGAGTGAAGAGAGTAAAAATAGTACTGGACTAAGTCTCTAAATCATACCCTCGCTGAATAGAACTGACTTCTAATGGCATTAAATTCATTAATATGATATACATCCATCTTATATTTTGACATTCACATGTGAAATAGTATTCTCTATAAGAACACTTTATTCATAACTATAGAATTATCATACATATCAGGGGGGATCTTCATGAGTTTTGATATTTCTTCCAAATCTTGGATAATTTCCTCCACATTGTGAGTAAGTGATATTCACATCAACTCAAGATCTTTCTTATCCAACCTCTCTCATTCTTCCACATTCATCACTTTTTTTCTTGGCACCGGTCAACGGAAGTTCAAGGTCCTTCTATAAAAGTAAATCCTCCATTTCTATCTTTCAGAACCCATAATATATTACATAAAACTTTTAAACTAAAACCTTACTCTCATTCAATTCCATCCCACTAAAAAATGTGAACTCCATCTACTTCTGGAAAACATAGTTTGAGAGGTTAGAAATTTCATATCGATTGTTGTGGCCTTAAAATCACTTAATTTTCCACATTTTTTTATTTTTTTATTTTTTTTTATTTTAAAATGGAATTCCCCTGTGTAGCCTTTTCGAACCCTCCACTCAAGGGAACCCCCCTCCCCATGAAGGGGTCACTCTGGAGAGAGCCCCAGCTGGGAAGGAGTCATTGTCATCCGAGATGGCAGAGCGTCCCGGAGGGTGACGGCCCAGCAGTGATGGTCCGGCAAGCGATGTAACACCCCAAAATGATAAAGGGTTAAATGACTAAATGATATGACTCATGTCAACAAGGTGCACCTTCCTTTTTGGGAGCCTGTTTGATTAGAACTCCACAGTTAAGCATGCTTGGCTTGGAGTAGTGGTCAGGATGGGTGACCTTCTGAGAAGTCTCCCAGGGTGTGTGTGAGTGAGGACAAAGCACACTGGAAAAGGACAAGTGTTGGCCTGTGAGGACTTTCATTAGTCAGATGACCCGTTCAGGCATGTGGGTGGACCCTGTGGTGGGTCCCACATGTCTGCGGGGCAACTGGTGGTACCTGGTGGGCCAGGACCCGACGGCCATGTTAAGGCGGGGTGGTTGTGCTGTCACTGGGGCCCAGTTGCTACATTTGGTATCATAGGTGGTACCCAGCCTTAAGTGTGGTGCACTGCCTGGGTTGAGATGTAGGGCCCACAACAAGGATGTTGTACTCTAAAGGGGGGTGATTGTAACACCCCCAAATGATAAAGGGTTAAATGACTAAATGATATGACTCATGTCAACAAGGTGCACCTTCCTTTTTGGGAGCCTGTTTGATTAGAACTCCACAGTTAAGCGTGCTTGGCTTGGAGTAGTGGTCAGGATGGGAGACCTTCTGAGAAGTATCCCAGGGTGTGTGTGAGTGAGGATAAAGCACACTGAAAAGGAAAAGTGTTGGCCTGTGAGGACTATCATTAGTCAGATGACCCGTTCAGGCACGTGGGTGGACCCTGTGGTGGGTCCCACATGTCTGTGGGGCAACTGGTGGTACCTGGTGGGCCAGGACCTGACGACCATGTTAAGGCGGGGTGGTTGTGCTGTCATGGGGCCCAGTTGTTACATTTGGATGACCCAGGACCTACTTCTTTTCTTCCAGCTGTTGTCTTTATTGTACTTTCTTTCAGTTGTAGGTGTACTTTCGATCGGGTTTGTATTCTAGACCATTTACTTTTCACCACTTCCTTTTTGTACTTAGTGTTTTACTTCTGCTTATACTATGCGTGTTTTGTTACTTTTATAAAGGCAATTCCTTCCCAGTTATTGGGATTTACGCCTTTGGTGCTAGTCGTCATCCCCTGGCCTATGGAAAGCGGGCTTGGGGTAGTCACGGCACGGGCCCCGAGGATGGGTCGTGACAAATTAGTATCAGAGGTGGTACCCAGCCTTAAGTGCGGTGCACTGCCTGGGTTGAGATGTAGGGCCCACAACGAGGACGTTGTGATCTAAAGGGGGGGTGATTGAAACACCCCCAAATGATATAGGGTTAAATGACTAAATGATATAACTCATGTCAACAAGGTGCACCTTCCTTTTTAGGAGCCTGTTTGATTAGAACTCTACAGTTAAGCGTGCTTGGCTTGGAGTAGTGGTCAGGATGGGTGACCTTCTGAGAAGTCTCCCAGGATGTCTGTGAGTGAGGAAAAAGCACACTGGAAAGGACAAGTGTTGGCCTGTAAGGACTTTCATTGGTCAGATGACCAGTTTAGGCATGTGGGTGGACCATGTGGTGGGTCCCACATGTCTGCGGGGCAACTAGTGGTACCTGGTGGGCCAGGACCCGACGGCCATGTTAAGGCGGGGTGGTTTTGCTTTCATTGGGGATCAGTTGTTACATGTAGGATCAGAGGAGTCAGTTCTACCACAGAACTTATAACTCTGATATTCCCTTTCTGTAAAGAAATAGTGTTAAGGGTACTGAGTGTGGTCTTCAGTTCAGGGAGTCCAGTGTTGGTGCAGCGGCTGATGTATCCGTACACCAGGACCCTAACTACTGATTTCTGACTTTGTGCACGAAAAACACTGATTTTGTGTGTGTTTCCAAGAGTTTTAAATTCATCTCAAACCAGGTCAGCTCACCAGGTATAATCGTTGACTATGTCGCATCTGTTCAAGATGTCTCCACACAGACAGTCAGTTGGAGTTCCGAGAGAGTACTCAATGACGGCCCACCGAGCGGCGAGGCTCCGGTGCAGGGCCCTTTTTACTATGTTGGCACCCTCGGGTGGTGTACCAGCAGCACCACCACCTATTTGGAAGTAGATGCCACCAGCCTTACTAGTGAACTGTACATGCTAGCAGAGCACGTTGCACGAGTTCCAGTAGCAGCGGCCTCCGAGGTTACGAGGCGAGGCAGATTCCCAGAGAGCAGAGCACTGGCTGGAGGCGATTGCTAGAGTTTTCCGCCTAGATGAGACATCAGTAGAGTGGATGGTGGACTTGGCTACTAGTTTTTTCCAGTGAGTGACCATGAGGATGGTCCTCATAGTGATGAGGCTTCGGTATGTGGACCGATGCCTGAGATAGTGCCTTTGGTTAGTGTGTCAGCTATACATCACTACTTGTTGGTCTGCAGTTACAACCGGTGGTACCGGTAGGTGACACATGTAGGCTTACTGCCTTACACGTGTTCCAACATCAGATACCCTCAAGTTCTGAGGCAAGCCCGACGCACAGGCAGCTGAGAACTGGCTTGAGGAGGTGGTTGAGAGTTTTTCTAGAGCTTATACATCTTCGGCAGGAAGATGTTTCAGTAGCTGGGTAAACAACGAGGCGTACCGATCGTTCTTGGTACTTGATGACTACGATATGATCAGTGCTTTAGAGCTTGCACCTCATAACGAGGTGTGTTTAAAGGATATCCAAGTAAGCACTCTTTTCTCTATGCATTCCTACTTATGTTAGGGTGCTAGAAAGAACCTTTGTGGTTGAATGTTCTTTGGCTGATTGGTTTTAGCCAGTGAATGTTAACATTGGGAAGATACAAACTGGCGTCAGTCTCAGAGACTTGGACGTGTAAAATGTTTCAAGAAAAGGAAGTGTCAAGAAAAGATGAATCTGCAGAGCAGCGAACGTAGAAGCAGATCTAGGAGAGAAGCATGTGGTTGTGTACATTTCAACATCATACAACCACCCGCCTTTGTTGTCCCCGCCAGGCTCAGGGAGCTGGATGGAAGGGGAAGAGAGTAGCTACATGCGGTCAAGGAGAGTGACCCAATGGCTCTAATAATGATTCGAGGGGTAGTCTGTGTCCACTATTATCTTCCGTAGTAACAGATGTTGATATGAATCATTCCTTCCTTCCACAAATCTTGTCCCAGACCTAGAGTTTCCGGTAAGTCGTAGACTTGACCCTCATGTCTGGAGATACCTTGGGAGGAGACTCGATAATCACACTTATGCTGAAATTGTGATCTGACCCACGAGGCAAGAGTTTCAGTTGGAATCTCTTGGTGGCAGCGTCGAGGCCTTACGATGTTGGTCTGAGTATGGATTGGATCCACAGTTCATATGCAGATTGACTGTATTAGGCAAAAAGGTTGTGGTTTATCTACAACGTTGGGATGGGGTTTTCCTTGGTCGGCGAAAAGGAAAACCCAGGAAGCACAGGATGGAATCATGCATAAGAGGGTGCATTTGATCACTCAGGAGATGGACAACTTACTTTTGTGCCAAAATTCTCCAGAGTTGCGGCACCACTTCCAGAAGAGCTTTCTGGAGCTGGGTTGATCAGTGCGCCCAGCCTGTGGGCGTTGGTTACATAGTTCACTGCGACGCATTAGGGACTGGACTCGGGTGTGTCCTAATGTAGGAGTGGGCAGTGATCGCCTATGGATCACGGCAGATGAGACTACACAGAGCTGACAGGAAGCCTCTAGAGTTCAAGGATGACGACCACGTCCTTATACGGGTCTCACCTCAACGAGGTTTACGGAGATGTGGCCAAGGCAAAAAGTAATCTCCGAGGTTCAGCGGACCTTTCCAAGTCCTCAACAGGGTATGCGAGGTGGTTTACCACTTGACCCATCCACCTCAGTTGCACCAGGTGCACGACGTCTTCCACGTATCTTAGCTGAGGAGATACGAGCACGACCCGACGCATGTCATCGACCATGGGGTGGCTTTTGCGGGGTTCCAATAGAGGATGAGGAATGATAGGAGTGGGTCCTACGAGGACGGTCGATTCCTCTTGTGCGCTTTCGTTGGCATCATAGAAACCTCCAGGTGAGCACATGGGAGTGGAAGGCTCAGATGTGTGCTCAGTACCACTTTTGTTTCCCTAGTTTGTGTTAAAGCTTTACGGGGACGTAAAGCCCTGAGGTGGGAGTAATGTAAAGACCCATAAATTTCAAGGAAAAATTTTTCTTAATTTTTTTTGGGATTTTACGAGTACGCAGTTTCTGATGGAGCCTGATTCCGAGGCTCGGTGTGCCCGGAATCATTTTCCAAAGTTTAGCTCGGGTACGTTCAATGAACGAACGAGCGGGTTTTTTTTCTAACTTTTGAACCGATGCTCGAAATCGAATTCCGAGGGCACCGATGAAATCACAGCACCGGTATTTTCTTATAAACACCTTTTCCGAAGTTGTGTTTTCTCAAGTGTGGTTTTTAAATTTTTGGGTTAAGTAAAGGATTAAAATAAAAATGGTGCGACCAGTTTTTATTTTACTTGAAGTTGTTTAACCTAAGCTAAGTGATTGGAGTGGGGCCCACAATATCCTACCCACTAGGTAGGATATTTGTGAGGTGGGACCCACACGAGCCCCACCATTTCTTTTCTTCCTAAACCCCCTCCTTTAATAAGGTAACGCACCCGCACCCCCATTAATTGGAAGTCAACCCTTGCGTTTATCTGTTTATGAAACGCCTCTTTTAATTTGGTGGTTTAAACATTTTTATTAATTCAATTAATTGATTGTTTCAATTTTGAATTTCAAAAACGTTGGCTTGTGTGTTAATAAAATAAGACAAGTCTTATTTTATTAGAGGTTGGTTGTGCGAGAGGGTTTGGGAGAAATCACTCAAGCCGTGAAACACTCCTTCCTCGATGAAGAACGTGAAGAAGGCAAAGAACGCGAAGAACGCCAACCTCCAACGAAGGTCGAAAAGAACGCCGGATCCTCGGAGATCGCCGAAGTGACGCCGACGAATCCTTTCTCCGCGACGCGACGATCCCCCTTCCGCGATGCCTTCTTCCGCGACATGCAATTCTGCGACGAACCCTCGCTCGAAGACGCTTGAGGTAGGGGTTTTGGTTCAATTAAATCTATGTGATTTATATCCTCGGCATGTGTTTAAAATTTTTCGGAAGTCGTTTAAACCGCTAACGCGGTGGGTGCGGACCAATGAACAAGTTCGAACCCATCGTTTCTTCGTTCTTGGTGTGCGGATTGGCGGGCGACGACGAAGCAGGCCGCAAGGGCATTTTGAGGTCTTTGTAGTGAAGAGTCAGTCCTGGGAGGACCGATGGTGAAGACAGAAGGCAAAATGGACCACCGGAGCGCGTCCAGTGGTCCACAGAAAACCCCACTAGCGTGCATCGCCGGCACGGCGGTGCTGGCGGCCGGAGACGGCGGTGCCCCGCGCACCACCGGGAAGGGCCGCCGCGGCTGAAGCTGCGGCGGCAGGCTGCTGGTCCTGCGACCGCGCGGGACACGGTGCTAGGCCGCGTCCGTTGGCAAGGAGAGGCCCCCACGCGGGGGCCGCGGTTTCATTCAAGGGGGAGACCGCACCCCCTGTTCCGCTCAGCCGGATAGTCGAGTGGCCACGCAGCCATGCGGTCGCGGCAGCGCGGTAGGCCAACCGGTCGGGCCGCCCAGGCCGGGCCGGGCCGCGCCCATGCCGGGCCGGGCCACGCCCAGGCCGGACCGGGCCGCACCCACTGGGTCGGACCACGCCCTATTGGGCCAGACCCGGACCCGGTTCGGGTCGACCCGATTCGGGCCGACCTAGGGGGGTCTCGGGATGGGTCAGTCCGGGCCCGAACCCCCTATTCTCAGGAAGTTCTTGTTCAAATGCCCATATCTTGGGCTATGGACCCCTGATCTATGCACCGTCAGTTGTGATGCGATCCTTGGATCAAGACGGTCGTTTCAGTATATTACACTCAATGTTTCGGAGAACTTTGAGTACAGCCGGGTTGGTTCGGATACGAAACCAACCGAGCCCTCTGAGCGGAAACGCTTATATCTCGAGCTCCGGACGTCCGATTGACGTGTCGTCAACTTTGTTGGATTCCTCTTGATGAGACGAAATTTTTGTAATGCTTAGCCTGTGTTTTGGATGCAGTTGGATAATGGCCGGGTTGGATTGTACCTGAAATCCAATCGGGCCCCTGGAACAGAAAAGATGATAACTTTCAGACCGGACGTCCGTTTGACGAACCGTCAGCGGCGTTGGTGATCACGTTGAGAAACAGTCCCGATGAGAATACCCTATGAGATTTCGGGGTACAGTCGAGATACGGCTGGGTTGGTTCGCACACGAAACCAACCAGGCCCCTGGGAAGAAAAGGCTAGTAACTCACAGACCGGGCGTCCGACTGACGCGTCGTCTGTTGCGTTGAGACCCCTATGACGAGGCGGTCCTTTGAAATACTTCTCCGTGGAACTTTGTGATACTTGGAGTATCGACCAGTAGATCGTGGAGCGGACCCTCCCGGTGACGAGCTAGCAGAGTGCAGAGACCTAGTAGCTGGATGAGACTTGACGACTGCTGATCTATTGACTCGGTGTGTTTCAGATAGCCCAGTGGGGAGCTCTTGGTTGTAGCGGCAGACCCACGGCAGAGGATCGCTTGGTAGTAGTGGCAGACCTGTGGTACTCAACAGAAGGAGTACCTCTGGAGGCTATGAGGGGGAGCGCTTGGTTGTAGCGGCAGACCCACGGCGGAGGAGCGCTTGGTTGTAGCGGCAGACCCGCGGTACTCAACAGAAGGAGTACCTCTGGAGCCTATGAGGGGGAGCGCTTGGTTGTACCAGCAGAACCATGGTGGGAAGCGCTTGGTTGTAGCAGCAGGCCCACAGTACTCGACAGGTGGAGTACTACAACAGTCCATGGTTAGTGGGGTGCGCTTGGTTGTAGCAGCAGACCCACAGTACTCGACAGGTGGAGTACTACAGCAGTCCAAGGTTAGTGGGGCACGCTTGGTTGTAGCGGCAGGCCCACTGTACTCGATAGAGGAGGAGTTCGGCATGCTTGGTTGTAGCGGTAGGCCCACTGTACTCGACAGAGGAGGAGTTCTCCAGTAGCTGTGGTTTTGACATCATGAATAAAATCCTGGTTGAGCTGAGTCTGTGACCTTTGTGTTTACCTCATGATTGAGATGAGTCACTTGATAACTTAGGTATATGTATGGGAATATACCTGGGTAGTGGTTATCCGTTGATTTCATAAATCTTTGTGTTACCTCATGATTGAGATGGGTTACTTGATAACTTGGGTATATGTATGGGAATATACCTAACTAGAGGTTATCTGTTGAGATCTTCTTTGTGGTTATCCTTGTTGGATTTAGTGATACCTTGAGGGTATCGGGGTCCCTACTGAGTATCGTTATACTCACCCCTACACTGGCTATGCCCGCACCTCGTTGTGTTGGTTACAGACAATAGGCATCGCAGACAAAGGTCGAGTGTTCGAGGACTAGACGGTACCCTGAGGTGGAACTCACGACGAGACAGTATTCAGTGGTGGACTTCACGACGAGGCGACACTCAGAGAAGGTTGACGGGTGAGAGCGTTGTGGAGGCTATCTGTACCTACCCTTCAGGTAGGATCCGTGGTGGACGATCCAGGAGTTGTGATATCTTTACCTACCCTTCAGGTAGGATCCGAGGAGGACGACCCAGGAGATTCTTCCTTTCTTCCAACTATTGTCTTTGTTGTACTTTCTCTTAGTTGTAGCTGTACTTTCGATTGGGTTTGTATTATGTCTCATTTACTTTTCAACACTTCCTTTTTGTACTTAGTGTTTTACTTCCGCTTGTACTCTGTGGTGTTTTGTTACTTTTATAAAGGCAATGCCTTCCTAGTTATTGGGATTTACGCCTTTGGTGCTAGTCGCCAGCCCCTGGCCTATGGAAGGCGGGCTTAGGGTAGTCACGGCACGGGCCCCGAGGACGGGTCGTGACAAGCGATCCATCAGCGATTGGGCCACGCCTCATTTTTCCTTCCCAGATGTGACTGGGCGACCCAGCAAGGTGTGTGGATCCCAGGGGAGAGGCTCGCCCTGAAAGCGGACTCCCAGGATTCGAACCCTGAGCCTCCCAAAGAACAGCATGGATGTGCCACTCACCTTCACCACCACACCACCACCGAAGTGGCTTCCACATTTTTTTATTAATTATTTTATGTTTTAATTAATTTATTATGCCTATTTTTTCAATTAACATAAAATTAATAATTTTATAGTTTAAATTTATTAATTAATATTTTTTTATAATTTATTTTTTATTTTTGGTGCCTAAAATCTCTAAGTTTGATTATACTTATTTTTATTTTATTATTTGACTATTTACTTTTTAAGTTTTATTTCTTCTTGAAATATAATTTTTTTTTATTAATTAATAATTTATTCCTTATATATATTATTTTTATTAACTTAAAATTTACTTTATTTTAAATATTTTATGTTTTGAATTATTAATATAATTTAGCTTTAATTTATAAATTAAGTATTTAATTTGATTTTAAAAATTAATTAAAATTTTTTAAATTTAATTTTTAATTCATTGTATACATCTAATAAAAAATTATTTAATTTCTTTTCATTTGTATTTTTAATCCTAGTTTTAATTTAATTTAATTTTTTTAAATTCTTATAATCTTAATTTGAATTTAATTAATTATTTAGTTGTTTTAATTTTCTATTTATTTTATCTTTTAATTTAAATAACAGAAATAATAATTTGATTTTGTTTTTGTTAATTATTTTTTTTATTTTTTTATTCTAATGTTTTAAAAAAATTAAAAATGTTTACTAAATGTTTTCCTACTGTAGGAGTCACCACCAACCAAAAAAGTTAACCCACCACTGGAATCCTGACACACCATTGTATAACCAACGATGGATCACTCCCTCTATTGACAAAAAAATCACCTACTATTGGAAAAGCTTCCAATAGTGGATCTTCCTCCCTTTGCCTCATTTTTCTAGCAAACACTTCAAGGAACCCTCTGCTACCCTTCTATCTCATCGCCAATAATGAATCCACCATCAACATCAGCATGAAATCTCCACCCGCAGAAGTCAAGGCCAACCTTCTCCCTAGAACCATCATTGCCTCATGTATCCACCAACTCAATCCTCCTACGACATCAAATCAAAATTAGCCACTGTCATAAAAAAATCACTACCATAGATGAATCAAACTAGCCACCAATCAAACTGCTTGTTGCTTGCACCTCCAATCACTGAGTCGTTGACTGAATCGAAGCAAGTCACACCTGTTGATACTGATGATTAAATCCATAGCTGAATAATGGAGCTCAAGTTCACCTTTTTCACCAGATCTGGGAATTGAAACCCTTGCACAGATCTGAAACCCAGATGGAAATATTAATCTTCCAAACATATTTCCATCATCCACAACTGATTTTGGGGAGAAGCCAAGGTCGACCTTTATCCACTTCCATCGAAGCTGCAAGTCACCACTCGAGTCTTTTCTAACCACCATGATAGGAGTTGTGCCATCAGTGTGCTTCTGAAGCAAACGAACCCCCCCCCCCCTCTTTGAAGACTAGGTCGTGGTTGGGTAACGGTGAAGAAGAATCTTCTCTAAGAAGCTACCCTCCCCCCACGTAGCCCTGAATAAGGAAGAAAAAAATAATAAATAAAAAAATAATAAATTATATAATAAAACTAAATTTAATAATAATAAAAATAAATAAAATATTAATAATAATAAAATAAAATAAATAAAAATTATAATTTAAACTTAATAATATTATTTACCTATAGAAATATAAATATAATAATACTAATAATAAAATATTTTCATATTTATAAACTTATAATTATTTTAATATTTATAACTCTAATAATAAGTTTATTTATATTTATTGTTATTAATATTTATAATAATGATAATATTATTTTTCTTTATTAAAGTTATATTTTGATAAATATTTATTATATATATTAATTAACTATTTGTTTTTTTATTATGCATAACTAAGCTTAAAATCCGCCCAGATTCATTCTCAACTAACTGCTCATCAAGGTAGTTAGGAGGGCTCTTTAATGATGACTTTTAGGTGATGTTATTCTGAGGCTAGTGAAACATATACCAGGAATAAGTAAAGACCGACCTAAGTCAGTGCGTGTTGTGGGTGATAAACAAATAATGAAGGAGGATTTAAAAAATTGAAACATGGTGACCTCGTATATTTACATCATACACATTAATTCGATATTTTTCACAACTTGGGAATTTCTTGGAGACCCGGAGAGTAGAGAGCGGGAAGAAGAGCTGGATACAAACATAGTAACTTAAAAAAAAGATAGTAAATTGATCACCATTTTTCTAGAGTGATATTTATTCTCCCTTCCATTTTCATCTATTAGTCTATAATTTAATCATTTCAATTTTCTTTTTGAATATGATTTGTGGATAAATTATTTATTCTCAAGTATTTACAATTATACTAGTATTCTATTAATTTCTTCACATTAGTTAATTATTTAAATCGGAATTTTTTGTAGAGATCAATTATGATAAAAGATAAATTGTTCTATGCCTCTTGAACTTTAATTCAAACTTTAAGATAAATTGGATAGATTTATATTTAATTACTTTCTTCAAACTTTAATTTAGAAACATTAGAATATTACAGAGAGTTTTATTCTATTGAAATTAATTTTAAATTCCATCGTAGTTTGATTATTTTTGGAGTAGAGAAATCCAAGAATCTTATTATATGTGATTAATTTTTCAGCAAGAGAGATAAATAAATCTTTTTCAAAGGTGAGTTATAATTAGATTTCTACAAAGAAAATCTTAATTTCAACCAGTAGATTTAGAATTCATAAGCATCTTCCTTGATCAATTTTACTCAATATCAGTTCCAATTTCTCATTTACTGCTGATCACTATTTATTCATCATAGCTCAAATATTAACCTAGTTCTATAAAAAACATTATCTCATGATTACTATCATTCTTCAAAATATAAAAAAGTAAAAAATAAAAAATAATAATTTAACCCACTATTTAAAGTGGGTCTTGTCTTGAAAATTTGGTTACACAAACACATTTTTATCCTTCCCTTGGGTTTGATACCCTAATACCATAATAATAATTGAATATGGTTTATAAATAATTAAACTTTTTTATGTATCAACAATGTGAATGTCAAGTTTTTTGAACCATTGACGGAGAAGGATTTATGTAAACTTTTTTCAAAACATTTAATTTTTTTAAATATTCTTTTAAAAATTTAATTTCAAAAAAAAATACTAAATAACCAACATTCTAATCCAAATTTGGAAATTATATTGTATATACTTGAATTTTTGTGTTCAATATGATTCACTACTTTAAGTTGATCAGTTTTTTCGGTTAAAATTTATTGATAGTTTAAAGAGCATGGAAGAATTTGAGTGCAGGAATGAAACTATTAATAATTTTTGTGTATGTTGTAGCTATCATAGACATATTTTCTAGAAGTGTGTCTATATTAAAACATAATAGTCTAATTTCCCAAAATAAAATAAACATTTATTTGAGCGTAAACCTAAATTCCTAGAAATATTTGAACAATTTTTAACTAAGATGGATTCAAAATTGGATGCTATGATAGACTATAGGCTAGAAAAAAACCACAAATTTAATATTAAAAATTATAAATAACAATATCAAAACTTCAAAAGGTATAATTAATGTTATTATAGTCACAAAAAAATTATGGAACAAGAAGAAATGGTAAAAAATAAAGAAGAAACTATTGTAAGAAAAATTGAGAGACAAAGTGAAGTGGATTGTGAGGTTAAAATTATTGAAGGGAAATACATTGTCTTTGATGAATATGAAACTGATAACAAGAAAATTTATAACATCAGTAACTCTATGAATTAAATTATACAATTGAATAAATTTAAAGATAATTTTAATGAAAATAATTTGGATGAATTTGATAAAAAATTAAAATAGATTGAATAAAAATTCCATGTTCTTTACATGATCCCTAGCTTTGAAAAACATCATTGTTTTAGGAATTTTGAAAATTTTATTACTTGGGATGAGGATAATCTAAATAATGAGATCTTTAATTTTAAAATCCATTCACCCAACTTTTCTAAAACTTTGAATAATTAATTTTAAATTTAAATTGGAAATATTCTAAAAGTGAACTACTAACTAGAAATCAATCACTGGGAAAATTTTGAAACTATTAATAAATGTGATCTTCTTGATTTTGAATGTGTGAACCCAATAATCTCTGAAATGAGATTGGATGAAAAGGATAAGAGAGTATGTTTTGAAGAAAGATTAATTTATGTTTTTTAGCTTCTTGTCCTTTAACTAAATATTTTTTAATTGTTTGACCAAGTTAAATGGAAAATATTATTGACCAACCTAGGTAAAATTGTTTGAATTTAAAAATTTTGAAATCTAAATTTATTGAAACTGAACTGAACATTTCTACCCCTGAAACTTAACTAGAATATTAAATAGTAATTTAATTACATAGTAAACTTTTTGAATTTGAACCTTTAAGAAATATTGAACACACATTATATGATTTAAGGAAAGTTAATTTTTTATAAGTAATTGATGATAACGTTTTATTTTCAGATGAGGAGATTTTAGAAAATATTTATAAAATAGTGAAACTTAAGTTTTTTTATGAACAAAAATTTACTCTTCCCTGATTTTTGAAGTCTTCCTCAGTTGAGTTGGGTGTTGAACCTTTTTGTGGGGTTGTGAGTAAATTGGAAGAGGGGCCCTTTTTTATTGATAATTTTGTTACTACACATGTATCTCTTGAAAACTCTATTCATGAACCTGTTTTACAAAACTCATCCTCTAGAACCCTTTTTTTATCTTTTTTTTTATTGTTAGTGAGTTTGAGAGTTTTGAATATACTTCCACACCCATTGGATCAACAAAATTATTTTTTCCTTCCTTCAAGGATTAAAAATTTTCAATTCTGGAATAATTTCAGAAATAGACAACAACCTTTTTGTAATTGGGAATTAGTGTTTCCAAGGAATCTTTAAAGTTGTAAAAGGTGTCAAGTGTTCCCTTATTTTTCTAAGAGCCTATAAATTTCATTATTATGTTAAAAATAAATGGTCAAATCATATTTATTGGTTTCTACTTAGTAAATCAAACCCGCCTAGTAACTTTGGTTACTTTCTAGGGTAGTTCGGCTGGGGAATTTAAAACTAATGATGCATGGAAGGAAACCCATGATTTTATTGCTTTGAATAAAACAATTTACATGATTTCATAAAAAATGTTTTTTTAGAATCTAAAAAATTTTAATAGAAGACTTAAAATTCAGTGCTTCATACGAGTCAACACATAGTTTTTATTTATTTTTGAATTTTTTTTATAAGAATAAAGTGATTCTTTTCTTTGTCATTTATTCTCTGTTTCTGCTAGATACAAGTTCTTGGTTTATCTGGTCTTTGTTTTTAGAGAATGATATTGTTAAAGACCACAGAGGAGAAGAATTCTATTTTCTCTTCAAGTCACAAGGTTCTTCTTTCTAGAGCCTCATTGAATAAAATATAATTAGGAAAGTTCCTTTTTTTATTTCTACATCATTTTTCTTCTCTTCTTTTTCACTGTATTAATGTCTTTTTTCTGTTGAAAACTATGTTGCATGTTGATTTGTTATTGGAAATTTTTCAGCATTTATTTTCAATTTATTCACTATTTGAAATTAATAGTGGGGGGTATTACCCATGTCTGTTTGTTCTTTGAGAAAAATTTATTCTTTATATTGGTTGTTTATCATACACTTATTATGTGATGTTGAAATTTTTTATTGAATCTAATCCGTTAAATTGCTGATACTCACTTCACTGTGAACTCAATAATTTTTACATGTTACTTTTTAAAATTAATTGAAATTTTTTTATCATTAACTTTTATGAAAATGCATGAGAATATCTTATAAAATATTTATTGTGTCAAAATCATATTATTCGAGATTCACTATGACTATTGGACATATAATTTAACTATTAAAATGAAAATTTGTTTTGATCTTTAAAATTAAAATTATTTTCTCCACCTTTGAATTCAACTTTTGGGACAAAGTTGGGTTTTAATTATGGGGGATATGATTTTCTTTTTATGAGTTAATTTGTGCTTTAAATTAATCCCATCAAATTCCACTAAATTTTTTAATAAATAAATGTCAATTTTTTCAACATTCTTTAATATTGTGAGGTTATTTAGGCTTTATTTTTTACTTTAAATTAGCCTTGCCTAATCGATAATAATTCATTGGTTATTGAGGGTTGATTTGAATCTAAAATTTTGGTGGATGTATGATTGATTAGTGGATATTCTTACTGGTTTTATGAAACTTTTGTTTATAAACTAAGAATGAGAGTGATATAGGATATATTTTTGTGGAATTATAATCAAGAATTTAGTAAACTAAAAAAATTGAACTCAAACCTAAGGGACTCACTTTTTATTATAAAAATAGTCACTTTAGGGAGCTAACTCAAATGGTACTCTTATAAGTCTTCTGAAACTATAGTAAAATGGGAAAATGGGAACCCACAGTGAACATCTGAGACTCTAGGAACTGTGTGTGTGTGTGTTTTTTTGTGTATAATTCCTCTGTACATTTTAAATAAGTGCATCTTGACAGTGCCTTTCACAAGTTACATGCTTGAGTAAAACTCAAAAAAACAAACAAAAAACAATAAATTTCCTAGTTTTCAAAAATAAGTTCATTAAGCTGATGGGAATTTTGAATTCCAAATGAATAAGTGGATAATATAATTGTATGAAGATTATTTAATTTGTATCAATAAAGTGATTTAAAAAATTAAATTAAATCAAAACCTTGTTTTTTGGAACCTAGGAGTAAGTCAAACTAAAAGGTACTTGTTGTTGGGATTTTATTTCCAACTATATGTAAACTTTTATCACTCTTAGAATTATAACTTGGACTTGGATTGAAGTAATTAAATAGGTGGATTCATATATGATGCATGACATTTTCAAAAGTTAATGATTATTTATAACTTTGATCTCTTATTAGGTATCTGAATTTTAGTAGGACCTCATTTGAGCATTTAATTTGAAAATTCAATCTCTCGAGTTTTGTTCCTTTATTTAAATAGATTAACATGCTTCATTTTGAGCTATAAAAAACATTTTTATGTTCCAAGAGAACTAAAAAGTATGGAATTTTTTGTGAATAATAAATAATTAAGTGTGAGGAAATTTATTTCGACTTTAATTCAATTGATTTTCCAAATAATTTAATTATTTTTTTGATGTTTTAATTAATTAATTGTTAAATTTTTGTTAATAGTTTTCAATTTAATAACATTATAGTTTAATTCATTAATTAATCATTTTTTATAATTAATATTTTACTTTTAACATTCAAATTTATTAATTTTGTCTATAGTTTTATTTCTCTATTTTATTTTATTTTTTCTTTATACTTTTTAAATTTTAATTCTTCTAGAATTTTTAATTTTATGTTTTGTTTGTTTTTATTAATTAATAAAAAAAATATTTATTCATTTAATTAACTTAAACTTTAGTTTAATTTTTAATATTTTTTTTGTATTCTTAATTTAATTTAACTTTGATTTTCAATTTAAGTATTTAATGTAATCTCAATAATTAATTTAAATATTTTAAATTTTACATTTTATTTCAATTCATAAATCTGGTATCAAAATATTTAATTAATTTTTTTTATGATGTTATATTTTTTTTAATTTAAGTTTAGTTTTTAATATTTATTTTTATTTATTTGTATTTATCAATTATTCAACTATTTTAAAATTTTATTAATTCAAACTTTTAATTTTTTTCATTTATTTAATTAATTGAATTAGTTTTTAATACTCAGTTTCTATAATTATTAATTGTTTTAATTTTATAATATTTGTTTATTGATTATTTACTTTAAAGTTTGCATCTAATTCACCGATAGGTTTTCACACTACCCTCTCTTGGCATGCCAACGATGACTCCCAAAATTGAAAAATCCCAATTTATCTACTGCCAGCCTCTTATATTTTTTTTGGAAAACTCTCACATTACCCACCATTGGTTAGAACCTAATGGTGAGTTCCATGACCCACCACTACCACCACCATCGAGTCACCACCACACCTTCAACCCACCATCGGTACTACTCACAGCCAAAAATCAAGGTTGAACCTCCACCAAATCTGGGATTGAGATGTGATTGAAGACAATGATGGTTATAATGCTCATGATGAACCGATCTAAATATTGATACACACTTGAAGTCAATGCTACCAAGAAACCCTTCAACCAAACCTCGTCCATGCCACCTTCTAAAGCCACTGTCGCAGCTTGCATACCTCCCTGAAGTCAACAGGGATGCCGCAAAAGATATGATTGAAGACAACCATCACGAGTTGTTATCCACTAGATGAACCCGGTGCTGAAAGCACCGCTCAAATTTGGATTCGTTGTTGGTCGCCACCATGGAGGAGGAGTCGCAAAGCGTTGAGGAGGAGTGATGAGTCTCTTTAGGGAAGAAGAAACCCACCCATGTGCACACAATTGGATAAGGGAGAAGATAAGAACATAAAAAAGAAAAAAAATAAGATTATTATTATTATTATTATTATTATTAATGGAAATATTAATTAAGTAAAATTGTATAATAGTTTTTGAATCATTAAAATAAATATAAATTAATAAACATTATATTATAATTTATTATAATGATTTTTTTATTAATGTTTTTATTAATATATAGTTATATTTATAGAAATAACAATTATAATAAATATTTATTTTTTAATAACTTTATTAATAATATTATTAATATTAAATTAAATTAAATCAATATAAATAATTAAAAAAAATTATTTAATATTTAAATATAATAATAATGAGTAAAATTAATAATATTTATATATTTATGAACTTATAATCATATTAATAATTATAACAATAATAATAATTTTTTATAAAAATATTTAATATCTATAATAATAATTTTATACTCAAATTTAATTAAATTTTTTTTAATCAACATTTTTATTTAATTTATCTTTCTATTCTGATGTGTAGTTTCAAGTCGAGAAGGCATCAAGGTTATTTCATAACCAAAGGCATGTGGGTGTTATGCAGTAGTTATAAGGGATTTACATAAGTCGCAAGGATTATAGGAGGTTGTGGCATGTCGATGATACAAAAGAGAAGACTGATTTAAATCGGTTGGAGGCTATTGGTAACCAACGAGAATACAACGGAGGATTAAAATTTGATGGTAGAGAGTAGAAGATGACATCTTATGCATTACTTTGACACGTTCTTCTTGCATTGGGTATTTTTACAAAGAGTGGGACAAAGACAAATACAGACCTGGAGACCCAAAGAATAGAGCTTCAGCAGCACGTATTGCAATTGATATTTTGGGGTGATCTCTTTTCCTCTATTGTTCTTTGTTTTTTTTCGATTGTAATTGTAACTATTTAGACCTATTTTGAATATGATTGTTGGGAAATTCTATTTGTTCAGGGATTTAAAAAGTACTAGGTTTAATCATTTCTATTCTATTTTACTTATTTTCCAAACATTCAGAATTAATCAGTGAGATCCATTCTAGATTCATTAAAATTGTTTTTTACCCCTCATTTTAAAATTCCAAACTTCGGAAACAATTGGTGTGATCGCTTCTGAGGAATTTTTCTTTAAATTATTTTTCTAATTAATGTTTCTTGAATGGGAAAACTTCAAGAACCATCAATCTACATTTATAGTTTCCTGATGAGTGAGATTATTCAAACCCATTTTCAAGATCACAAAATCAACTCACATTTTCATGAGTAAAGATACTTATTTAACCCAATAGTGTTTAAATACCCCATGCATCTCATCTATTGTTTGATCTCAATCTCTATTTTTTTTGTTATTCATTTCTAATTCTGCTTTTTTTAATTCACATCATTTTCACCCTCTGTTTTATAAAAAAATGGTACTTTAGTTCCTATCACTTTTTCATAGTAATTATCTTTCAATGAAAAAAATACTTAAAAAAAGATTTTCTCCCATAGTTTAAAGTGGGTCTTATTTTGAAAAACTTGGTAATAAAATTACCTTGGGTTTAATACTCTAATACCAATATATAATAGTAAATAAGGTTTATAAATAATTAAAATTTGGAACAAATTAATTTTATTTTTGTTTATCAATTAAGAATTTATTCCTTATATATATTATTTTTATTAACTTAAACTTTACTTTATTTTTAATTTTTTATGTTTTCTATTCTTAATATAATTTAACTTTAATTTAACAATAAATTATTTAATTTGATTTTAACAATTGATTTAAATCATTTCAATTTAATGTTTTATTTCATTTTATACAATGAATGTCAAATTATTTAATTTCTCTGCATTTATATTTTTATTCCTATTTTTAATTTAAGTTAATTTTTAAATTCTTATAATATTAATTTGAATTTATTTAATTATTCAGTTTTTTTAAGTTTCTATTTATTTCATATTTTAAATTAAATAACAAAAATAATAATTTTATTTTGCTTTTTTCTTAATTTTTCCTTTTTTAATTTTAAAGTTTTAAAAAATTTAAAAAATGTTTATTAAATTTTTTTAGACTGTAGGAGTCATCGCCAACCAAAAAAATTAACCCACCACCTGACACACTGTTGGGAACCCAATAGTGGCTCACTCCCCCCATTTCTAAAAAAATCACCCACTATTGGCAATCTTCCAATAGTGGATCTTCCTCCCTTTGCCTTATTTTTCTAGAAAACTCTTCAAATGACCCACTTCCACCCTTCTGTCTCACCGCCATTAATGAAGCCACTAACGCCTTCAGCATGAACTCTCCACCAGTAGAAGCTGAGGATGACCTTCTCCCTCGACCCACCATCAGCTCTTTTCCCTACTAACTCAATCCTCCCCAACATCAAATCAAAATCACACACTATCACAAACAAATCACTTATATAAAAAAATCAAACTAGCCACCGATAAAACTACCCACTGCTCGCACCTCCATTTGTCGAATCATCGACTGAATCAAAGTAAGTCGCACCTATTGAAGTTGAAAATTGAATCCCTCACCGATTAGTGGATCTCAAGTTCATCTTTTTCACCAAATCTAGAAATCGAAAAACTTACATAGATCTGAAACCTAGATCAAAATATTAAACCACAAAACCTATTTCCACCATCTACAACCAAGTTGAGGAAGAAGCTCAGGCCAACCTTCATCCACTTACATTAAATCCATAAGTCACCGCTCGAGGTTCCTCTGACCACCATGATTAGAACTACTCCACTATTGAGCTTCTTAAGTAGACTATCCCACTCCCCCTCCTTGAATACCAAGCTGCGACTGGGTGGCAATGAAGAAGAAGATTCTCTGAGATGTTATACCCCCCACAACCCTAAATAAGGAAGGAAAAAATATAAAATAACACAAAATTATAAATTATATAATAAAACTAAATGTAATAATAGTAATAATAAATAAAAGTTATAAATAAATATAACAATATTAATAATAAAATAAAATAAATAAAAATTATAATTTAAACTTAATAATATTATTTACTTATATAAATATAAATCTAATAATAGTAATTATAAAATATTTTTGTATTTATAAACTTATAATTATTTTAATTTTTATAACTATAATAATAAGTTTTTTTATATTAACTTTTATTAATAATTATTATAATGATAATATTATTTTTCTTGATTAAAGTTATATTTTCATAAATATTAATTATAATTATCAATTAACTATTCTCTTTTTTTGATTATGAAGAACTGGTCTTGAAATCCAATCAGATTGATTCACGACTAACTACTTGTTATGAAATTTAGGAGGGATCTGCAAATATGGCTTGGAGGTGATGTTATTATAAGGCCAGTGACACATGTCATAGGCAGAAGTAAAGATTGACCTGAGTCGGTGCGGGTTGTGGGTGATAAACAGAAAACTATAGATGATTTAAAAAAATTGAAACATGGGGATCTGGGAGATTTAAATCATATACATTCATTCGATCTTTTACACAATTTGGGAATTTCTTGGAGACCCAAAGAGGAGAGAATATGAAAAGGAGTATGTGGTAGACACATAGACTTGGAGAAAGATATCAGATTGATCTCCATTTTTACTAAAGGAGATTTCTTCTCACTTTCATTTTCATCAATTAATCTATAATTGAGTTATTTAAATTTCCTTTTTGAATATAATTTGTGGCTAAATTATTTATTCTTGGAGCAGGAGATTGAGGAGGGGAGAAATTGTACCAAATATTTTCTTTCATCTCTTTCATTATTGTAAGGACTCAGGCTTAAAACATTACATAATCTTGAATTAAGTTAATAATTCACATTGAGGATCTTTTCAGGTTTATAGTTTTAGATAATTATGTCATAAATATTACATTACATCCCAAAAGTTACAAAGTAGACACTTCTACTCAGTTCCCATTATTTTCAACAAAATAAAAATTCTTGAAAAAAATACTCATGTCTAGTACCATGTTTTAGATAGCATGACTTTTTCTTGATCCCATCCTTGACCCTATTCCACATTATGTCCTGTGAAAAACATTTCAAATACTTGGGATGAGCATAAAAAGCTCAGTAAGGGATACACAAAGAATCAAAACTGTTAGTTTTTCAAAACAACAAGTAAACCATGAATACTTTATCATAAGTAATACTTTTCACCTTTATGAAGTAATAAATACTCTTTAATAAATAAAAGATCATTTCTTACCATTTTGTAACCAAAATATTACCATAAAACCTATATAAAGAACACATAACATATAAAGGTAACTTGGGACATAAACATACTTAAATGGAATAACTACATGGTCGACTTCCACACATATCACTAAATGGAATATCCATACGGCTGACTTACATACCCAATTCATTGGAGGTTATAATGTAACCACCCATCCTCGTTTATCACAGCACCACCCATCATTTGGTTTATCATGTAACCACCCGTCAAATGTCCAAGTACCATTATAAAATCATAACACATACAACAAATATAAAGGAAAGAAAACATTTCCAATTTTCAATTACAATATATCACTTAAATATATTGACATAAAAAATCAATTATAAAAACCATTTTCAATACCAAAATACATAAAATATTATATGGTATTTATTTTCTTTTTAAAAACATTATGACTTCTTAAGGAAATCAAAGATCAAATAATACTCACGGCGGTGTAAAGGTCGTTGTCACCGCTTACGTTAAAAGAAAAATTCCTTTTTTTCATTTAGTAAAACGTTTCATAGAAAAAGAATCCCTTTGAATGAAATGAAAATTAAAAGGTGTTCATACAGCATATAAAATAAAGTCATGTATTAAAAGAAAATATGCCTCAATGAAAGGAGATTAAGATGAAGTCCCATACAAAGATCATTTTGTAAATAAAATAGATTGATTATGTGTATTCAAGATATGCACACATAAAGAAAGTATAAATACATGATAAGATATAAAAACTCATTTCTCACATAATCAAATAACTACATAAAGAATAAAGAGATGATCAACCCAAATAACGGAAATTGGGTTAAGAAGTTCAATTACCTCGTGTCCGACTTGAACCGTTTGTTCTTTAATCTCTTGAATAATAAACTAAAGTTAATTTATACTTGATTAAGAACCTTTTTAGAGTTTATTATTCCTTTTATATCAATTATTACCATGTTATAAACATTATGTAATCATTTAAGTTAATAATGGTCATTTTGTCGATATTTGGTACTTGAGTCAAAAATGGACTTCTTATAATTACGAGTTGTTCATGTAGTAAAAATTTCATTATATTGATAATTATATTCATGATTTAGATATCATATATATCATATATATCCAGTATATACATGTATTTATAATATTATATAACATTTGGAGATATAAAATGAAATGCATCGTTCATGGAGACGGTAAGCCGTACGTACACATGAACGCTACTTCCATTTCTATTTTGTATTTTAATGGAATTAAAACTTGATGATACATAATTATATTATAATTAAAATATAATATCATATATAATATCATTAAATCCATCCTTTATACATTCCACATAAGTCATGAACGAGTCATGTCACTTTGAGGGGGTGGTAGTCCGCACTTCCTCAAATGAGATTATCGTATTTACCCGCTATGGAAACCATAAAGGAATTATATGAATGAAAAATACATAAGAATAGAAACAATATAAGTATAACATATATCATATATAAATACATCTCTATCATAATGGCCACCATGAGAGGCGGTTGGAGATATTTGAACAATCATCATTTCGTGAGGCAATAGTTCACCGTCCACAGAAACAGTATGTTCTTTACCCATTAGACGAAGGTGTGTGTAAGTATAGTTCAAATAATTCTCATAAAAACATCCTAGTATATTTAGGATACTGTTTCTTTATAAAATAAATGAATAAAAAGATTTTATATGGTTGGAGAAGTAAAATAAAACAAAATAACTTAATAGAAGACGATGTCTTTAATTCGGGTAACTCCCTTTGGTTTGAACCGAAAGGGTTTGTTTAAGTGTCTTCTACCTAAGTTAATGATTCTAGGAAGAATATAGGGATATTTAGAGATTATTTTGATAGGTTTTGGATGATATAATGGGCTTTAGAGGTGTGAGGAATGGTTTAGAAGTGGTGTCCTTTTATAAGGGGGAGGAGGGGCTCCTTAGAAAAGTTTGAAACAATTATTTTATTATAAACTTATCTTCAGTTTTAAAAGGTCCAAAAATCATTAAAGTCAAATATAAGATGACTCATGGTCGAAATAAAATAATCCAATAATAATTGGACAGGTTTTAGATATTATTTTAATCTTTATAATCTTATTTATTTAAATCATTTATTAATGAGGTAAACACTGCAACATTATTGTGTCATACATAATTTAATTTATTTGATGTCTAAAAATTATAAAAAAATACCATAATGTATGAAATATTTTTATATTTCTAATTAATATTTATAGTCTAAGAGATAACTTATATAACTTCATTTAAAAAAATAATTTACTAAAATATATTTGTTTATGTCATTTTTGTCTTTACTTTAAGTTAATTAAAATAAAGTGTCATTATCACTCCCAAGTGGCCCAATGGGGTCCCAAAATTGACCCAAATATGCCCATTGTCAGATATGTATCAACCAATAGGATTAGGACACAA
Source organism: Viscum album (assembly GCA_963277665.1). Lineage (NCBI taxonomy): Eukaryota > Viridiplantae > Streptophyta > Magnoliopsida > Santalales > Viscaceae > Viscum > Viscum album. The sequence goes on along the minus strand of OY728148.1, from coordinate 1,341,967,620 downwards.
TTTAGGTTAATTTTATATTATTATAGTAATATTTGTTTACCCTTATTTACCATATTTACCCTTTAACCATGGTAAATAAAATATTTACTGAAGTAAATATTCATAATGTCTAAAAATAAAAGTTACCTATTTAAAAAATTTGGACCCCCTGATTAAAAATATGGAATCCATTTTTCCAAATTCAAAACACAGAAGTGGCAGAAATTAATTTAAAATTAATTCTCGTTGTCAAAACAAAAGGCGTGTTTTTAAGAAATATTAACTATCAAAAGATTGACACTTATTTATGTCCTATTTCATAGTAAAATTACATACAATGACAAAAATTGGATTAAATAGTAAAAAAATAATCTAATTACACTTTAAGACCAGTTAAAAAGATAATCTAACCTTCTAAATAAATTAAATTAAAAGGCAGTTTTGAATTAAAATACAGTATTTTTTCTCTATTCATTAAAAATGAATTTTATCAAAAAAATACCAAAATTTCATCCAAAGTAAATTTCGATGTCCCAATTCTAAATAATAATTTTATTTTTTCAAATAGAACATATCAAAGTGACCAAAACTAGATTTAAAGAGAGTTCTCCATCAAAAGGTGGTAAATCGACCTTTTAATGAATATTTGATTATTTATGCTTAAAATAGGATTCTTTCTTATGTTAGGACTCTAATATTTATTGGATAAATGTAAAAACATTTATCAAAAATGTATAATCATATTTTATTTAGTTCTATTTATTCTCGTCAATACAATGGCTAGGCGTTAACTACCATTTAAAATAATAATATTATATTATTAGTGTGCAACATAAGATTTCAAAGAAACTCGTTGTTTCATATTGGGTACGCCATCGAACATTGCAATCCCTTTAAAGTAAAATTAATATTTAATTCAAAAATATTAACATATATGAAAATTTCATATTTCTTTATTTACGTGAGATGTTATAATTATATTATTTTCATTTCTATTCTCCTTGGCATGTGTTGCTAATTTTCATAGGGTAATCGGATTGTTATGAAATAAATTTTTTAATATGCTCTACTCTTAATTTCCTAAATTGCATTGGTGTAATTTTGGCTAAGAGATGAATCTTCTTCTCTTAATGAGTATCATTTCTCTACTATTCTACATACTGATAAGTGACGATAGTGTTCATTTTTCTTTTTAAATTTAACCGAAGAACTAAAAATGGAAAAGGTTAACGTTCACTTCTCCGTTAAGAGAATTTCAATTTCCTTGTGATATTCTAAAGGAAATTTCTAGGAAAATATTGAAGATATGTTTTGATCTACTAAGTTAAGAGTTGAGTGGATAAACACATTTATTTTTAAGCACTAATTCAATTGCGATCAGTCTTAGAGTTCGCCTCTTCAATAAAGATTAAAAATCAATGAATTTCATGAAAAATTCATCACAAATAATATCGCTAAAGGTTTCTAAGGTTGTTAAATCAATTTTTGAAAGACCCAATTCAATTATCAGAAACTGAATCTATCTCATTGATCAACACTAAATCTTGAAAAAGAAATAATTTCGAAGAAGTTTAAATAATTAAAAAACAGATTTAAAAATTCCCCAAGATAAAAGTGATTACCTAAAGGTCATGTTCAAGATTAAACTATACAAACTAAATGATTTAAGTAGAAAAGAAAAGAGTTCTCCCTATGAAATCAATCACAACCCATGTTGTTTTACTCCCCTGCAGAATGTACAGTCTCTATCCTGCTCCTCGATCTCTAGATTCATAAAAATGAAAATTATCTTCATCTCTTGTTTGCCTCCCGAATTTAATCTATGTTTTATGGCTGGTCACCAGAGAATTTCACCCACACAGCTCAGTTTTCTCAAATCCCCCAAATGCATGTTATCTTCTTCTCGAATCCTTACCACTTTAGCATCTCCCTTGTAGCAAACTCAATAGACCTACTAGCAGTTTATTTGAGAAGAACTTGGGTGTCTCTTAGTTTGGTTTGAAACTATATATAAATAATAGAGCATAAATAATAATTAGTTATTTCTTTGTTTATAAAATTATTGCTTTTATAAAAGTAAAATATTATTATGATAGATATTAAATATATTTATAAACAAAATTATTATTATTATTATTATTATTAATATGACTATAAATTTATAAATATATAAATATTATTAATTTTATTCCTTATTATTATTATATATAATTATTAAATTATTTTTTTAATTATTGATATTTATTTTATTTTATTTATTATTATTATTAATTAAATTATTAAAAAAATATATATTTATTTTAATTTTTATTACTATAAATATAATTATATATTAATTAAAAGATTAATAAGAAAAAATATTATAATAAATAATAATATAAATATTACTGATTTGTATTTATTTAAATGATTCAAAAATTATTATACAATTTTACTTAATTAATATTTCAATTAATTATTATTATTATTAATTTATTTTCTTTTTGTTTATTCTTATCTTATCCCTTATCCAACCATGTGCACAGGGGTGAGTTTCTTCTCCACCAAAGGGACTCATCCCTCCTCTTCCGTTCTCTATAGCTCCTCCTACATGGTGGTGACCGGCGGCGACTCCAAGTTTGTGCGGCACTTCCAGCATCAGGTTCATCTAGTGGTCAATGGATCATAGTGGTTGTTTTCAATTGGATTTGTAGTGTAATTCCTGTTGGTGTCAGTGAGGGATGTTATTAGAGAGAATGGATTCAGAAGATAGTGTGGGTGAGGCTTGGTTGAAGGGTGTCTTAAAAACATCAGCTTCATATGTGTATCGGTGTTCAGATCTGTTCTTCATGGGCATTAGAAGTGTTATAGGATTAAATCACAGCTCAATCCCATATCTCGTGGAGATTTGGTATGGATTTGTGGTGGTGAGTGGTACTGATGGTGGTTTGAAGGAGTGGAGGTGACTTGATAGTGGTGGTAGCAGTGGGTCAAGGGACTCACTATTGGGTTCTTCCCAATAGTGGGTAATGTGAGTTTGTCAAAAATGAGAAGAGGTTGGCGGTAGATAAAATTTGGAGTTTTCCAAATTTTTGAGTCATTTTTGGCATGCTAATAGTGGGAAGTGTGAAAACATGACAGTAACTTAGATGAAAACTTTAAAATAAATAACAAATAAACAAATATTAATAAAATTAAAACAATTAAGAATTAAAGAAACTGAAAATTTAAATTTAATTCAATTAATTAAATAAATGAAAAATAAACTAAAATTTTGAATTAATAAAAGTTTACTAAAATTAAATAATTAATAAATTTTAAAATAGAAAAATAAATATTAAAAACTAAAATTTAATTAAAATCAAGCTAAAATTATAAAACAGATTAATTAAATATTTTGATACTAAATTTTGGTATTGAAATAAGAAGTAAAATTTAAATGATTTAAATTAATTATATATATCACATTAAATACTTAAATAGTAAATTAAAGTTAAATTAAATAAATGGTACAAAAATAAAAGATTAAAAATTAAAATAAATTTTAATTTAATTAAATGAATAAATAATGAAAAATTGATTAATTAATAAAAAACAAACAAACCATAAAATTTAAAAGTCAAGTAAAATTAAAATTTAAAAATTATGAAGAAAAAAATATAGAAAAACAACCGCTGACAAAATTAATAATTTTAAAAGTTAAAATATTAAATATATATATATATATATGATTAATTAATGAATTAAACTATGAAGTTATCAAATTGAAAACAATTAATAAAAAGGTAACAATTAAAAAATTAAAACATCAAAAACTTAATTAAAAGACGTGGAAAATGAATTGAGTTAAAGGACACATCATAGCTATTATCCTACAAGGTGAATGGTGTAATATTGTTAGTGAACCAAACTCTAAAACTCATTCACCAAGTCTTTTTCATCCAGAAACACTCCAAACTTGAGATCTAATTCCCAATTTCTAGGTATGTGGTTACCTTTCATTAAACCATTATAAGACACACCATCAGAACATATCACACAAATATGAAATCTCTAGAATGATCCCTATGCTACAATGACTAGAACCTAGAAGTTAAACCCAAACTTAAGTCACCTAACCATAATATACCCTCCTTGGAAGATGCAGACAATAATTATATATTATAATGATTGAAATGAGAACAAGGCACAATAACAACACAAAATATTATGTTGTTTGGGATTGCATACTGCATCATAGGGGAATATTACTTTACATTTATTCAAGTAATGTAAATATGATTATAGTTATTCATACACATTCTCATCACATGGTTATTGAACCATATATTTATAGTATTGTCCAGCCAATGATCCTGGTTTCCACTACCTTCTTATATCTACATGTTGTAATCCACCTCAGCTTATCTTCTTGGATGATTCTTCAATTATTCAAAGGATCCCACTGCCTTAATAAACTCACCTGATATGCTATTCTCATCTCCAAAATATTTCACCAAATGACTTGGAATTTCATATGATGGTTAATATTTTAGTGATATAAATAACTGCATCATTCCTACAGGCATCCACCAATAACTTTTGTTTATCCTAACTTTTTCCACTGTCATTCCATCATCCCTTCCAGTAATTGAAAATTAGGTTACCAAATATCCTATTTATATTTATTTCATTTACATAATAGTAAAAATTAAACTCAAACACCCCCATCACCCATTTTAATGTTGTCATTCTACTTTAACCTATTGATATATCAAATGTTTCATGGTAAAATTAGTTATTTTCTTTTAAATTCAATCCTAATAAGTTGTTAGGTAAGATATATAAACATTTTCATTCTATATTTATGAATATAATTTACTAAACTATATAACTTGTTCAATAATTCATTTTTTTACTTTTTAATATTTGGCACACATAACCTTTTTAAAAATATTATGAACCTTTTTTATATCAATATTAAAATCATCTTGTATTCCTTGTTTTTTATCAGCTTTATCTACTTATATAAATCATGATCAACATTTTTAGTATATATTATTTTTCCTAAAAAATATTTTTACACCATTAATTAATGCAAATATGAATTCATTACTCCATTTATAATCTCCAATCCCATTTTTTAAATAATTATCCAATGGATCACATACCAAATGTAACATAGTCATGGTTGGATGTCCTTTTTTAGTCAAATCATTAATTGTTTTTTTATTTATCTATATGTTAATAAATTTGAAAATTATAATCTTTTAAAAATTCTAACAACATTGTTTTTCTTATGTTTAATTTTTTGAGTGAATATATGTTTCAAAATTTTAAAATATTTTTATATATAATATGTTTTTCATATTTTTAATTCTTCATAAAATTTAAATAAAAAAAATTACCATTATAATCTCAAGATTCTATGTTGGATAATTTTTCTCATTATTTTTTGTATTTCATGACGCATATGTTGTGAATAAATCATTTTGTATCAAAACACACCAAATAACCTTATTTAAAGCATCACTATAAGTAATAAATTTATATTTTTGTAATAATAGTGTTATTTTTGGAACATTAACCAACATTTTTTAATTATTGATAATATTCCTCACATACTTATTTTGATATGAATTTAACACCCTTACGGGTAAATTTTTTCAACAAATTAGCTAATTGAATGGAGTTTTCAAAAAAACATTGGTAGTAACTTGTTAAACCAAGGAAACTACAAAATTTTATCATGTTATCTATTTTTTTCATTATTACACCACTTTAGTTTTAGATAGATCCACTATTATACCATTTTCAACTACTATATACCCCCAAAAATCACACATAATATATATTCCATATAAATTATTTTATATTAATATTTAAAAAATAATAATTAATTGATTTTTATAGTCACTATATATTTTATTATATGTAAAAATATTATCAATAAATACCACAAAAAAACTCTTTTTATTCTCTAAAAATTCATCCCATCAAACCCATAAATTTAATAGTTTTATTAGTTAACCCAAAAGATATAACCAAAAAAATATAATTGCTATACCTCATGAAAAATATTATCTTAGGAATTTCCTTCTACTTTAGCTTCAAATAATTATATATAGATTTGATTTAAATCTTGAAAAAATGTTAATATCACCAGATTTTTTAAAAAAATTCATCAATTTGAGGAAAAAAATTTATCTTTTATAATAATATAATTGAGATCTCTATAACCAATAAAAACTCACATATAAAAATATTTATATTTAAAAAATAAACTTTATCACCCCAAGGTGAAGTTATGGGATATATAAAACCTTTTTTCATTTATTTTTTTACTTTAAATGAGCACTTGTTATGAAATTATTTCAATTTATTTTTCAGTTATATTAATTCTATTAAGGTAATATAGTAGGTAGTTTTAGAAATTTATTTACAATAAAAAACCATGTTTGTAGTGAATTATATCTCTTTATCAAGAGTTATACTAAAAATATCATCAAAAAATACTTCTAAATATTCATATAAAATTCTCATGACTTTTATTTCAACTCTTTCACACTTTTAAATGATAGGAGCATGATAACTTTCATATTCATCTTTAACAAAAAAAATTATCTTTTTGATACGGTATCACATGAATGAATTTATTCTTAAAATATTAATTAATTTTAATTTTAAAAATTAATATAACTACTTTTTATCTATAATATTTTTGTGCATAATACATATAAATCCAATATATATCCAAAAAAACATAAAACTCCAATATAGAAATGATAGTGAGTTTTTTCAATAAAACCCATAAATAACAATAGGAAGATCCTTATAAATCCTTATTACTTTAATTTCTACACTATTGATTTTGAATAAATGTTAAGACCAACTCAATTTGAATAGATATTTCTATAGTACATAAACATTTCTTAGAAATAAAATAATGAGTGGATCAAGAATCAAAAAATACATTGGTAAATTTTAGATAGGAAAATTAGGTACATATCACTGTATCATTCAAATCACACTTATATATGCTTATACTTTATTTTGACATTACAAAAAAAATTGTATGAGAACTTATTGATTGTTTTATTGTCCCTAATTATTAGTATATTGATTGGAATAATATCTCATTTCATTATGATTAAAACATTACACTTCTAGTTGTCTACTGATATTGGGTTTTATTTCATTAGTTTTCTCATTATTAGTTTAATCATTTATAATTTATTTATAATTCCAAATCTAGTGTACAAATTTACTAAATATGTATCACTTCCACGATAGTATAAGGCACTCACCAAAATGTTATTTAAACATTTAGGGTTTAGAAGAAATTAAATTCTTTTACAATATGTTTTATTTATTAAAGGTTTTCCCATTTCTCTCCAACTTGGAAACTTCTAATCCATAAAGTTACAAGGTACATAGTATTAAAAGAAAAAAATATCCACCCTTTACACACATCAAAAAACCCTGTCATAATTCCCAAATTTATGACTGGTTAATTCCCTATAAAAACTTATTTTTAGACCTATGTACAATTTATCAATTTTACTTTCAAGATTCAAATAAAGATTTTTTCCACACATTAACTAGATTAAATAATTTAATTCATAAAAATAAAATGATTAATTTTACATTTTATTTGGATCTAGAAAATTTCTCACTACTTTAAGTTAGAGAACCTTGGAAAAATACTTTTTAAAAAAATAATTTTAATTATCATTGACTTCAAGGTATCAAATTATTTATTATCTTTTATATTCAACACCAGTGACCACCATTAATTGATTTAACCCTTAAGTAGATAAAATAAATGAGATAATTTGTGATTCTCTGAGAAAAAAAACCGTAATTATTTTATAAAAATAATTTATCCATCCTTCAACTATCATTGGATCTAAGGATCTACCAAATTTCAGTAATTTAATCTCATGAAGTGATTTATTATTAAAGTATTATATTATATAGAATATAATTATTCCTTTTTTTTAGTTATATAATTTATAACTTATGTTATTTGAGATAACAAGGTCATAACCAGTATTTTCAATGGTTTTCCATTCCGTTCTAGCCCTTTTTAGTCAATCAGGGTCTCACACAGCCCTCCTACTTACCAAATGTGGGTGGCTTCGCAATAAAATAGGTTGGTGATGATGGAAAATTTTATTTTATAATAGTATGGTGTCATATTATACCTTATGAGGTCTAATTTCCCAGTATAATAATCTATTATAGAATTAAGACATTTTTTAAAACCTTCTTAGTACCAATACCAATGAAATTGATTGAATGGAAACGTGAGTTTATGAATAAATTGAACATGGGGATTATATTTTATCTTATTTGAACCAAGTATCTAGATACTATATATTTTTATTCCATATAGGAATAAAATTTGGAACTTATCACTATCTAGTGAGGTTTTGGACTACTATGATAGGAGGAGGTCGGTGTTGTGAAATTTGGATTAAAAATGATTCATATGTATCCATGTTATTGGAATTATAACACACGTATTTTGGTGTCATTTAATGAGGATAATCATACCTTCTATAGTCACATGATAAGTACCACATTGATGTATTTTAAGGTCATTCATACATGACTACTGCCAAGAAGTTTAAAGTCATGTGGAATGGACTACTAGGTGAAATGTACCTAGCAATGATTATTGTGGAACATACTCACAAGTGAACCTTTTAATTTAACCTATCATCTGAGTCAAGTGAATGAATTTTTATAAACAATAGGATTATCTTGTCATAAGTAATATGATAAAGTTTAGAGGAGTATCTTGACACAAGTAATATAAGGAAACCAAGAGGAGTATCTCGACTCATGGAATTTTAGAAAACTAAGAGGAGTATATTGATTTAAGGAATGTGATAAAATAAGAGGAGTACCTCAAATCAAAGAATATAAGGAAACCAAGAGTAGTGTCTCAAATCAAGGTATATGAGGAAACTAAGAGGATTATCTCAATTCAATGAATTTGGGGGGGAAGTGGAGTATCTTGACTCAACGCATAGGAGGAAACCAAGGGAAGTATCTTGATTCAAGGCATATAAGAAAACCAAGATAAGTATCTTGACTCGTGGTATATGAGGAAACAAATAGGATTATCTTGAATTAAGATATTTCCATATATCAAGGTTCATATTGTAGGCATCACATTCCAAATCAAGTTGGTCCCAAACCAAAATATCAAAGAGTAACTCTTTCTTTTTTATAGTGGAAAATAATGGAAGTATAGGGATCATATAGAAGGCCCAAGACTATAGTTATCAAATCATCCTGAATGGGGGTTTTTAGGTTGATACCCTATGTCATATAATAGCTTATATGGACTAGGTACTTGGGTAAGTGACCTTGTTGAATCAAATCCCAAGTAGGAAACTTGGGTGAATGGGAACCCAGGTAAGTGACTTGGGGAAATGGGTTCCTTATATGGAGGCCTCATGAATTAAAACTCTAGTATATAGTCTTAGAAAAATTGGTTCACTAGTATTGATGCATGGGTAATGTTTATCCCATTTATGGGACCTAATTAATGTGGGTTCCTAGGTATTCGATGCCCAGAGGATTGGGCTCTTAGGTAGTCATCTCCCAGGTAGTTTGGTGCCCAGGTGTTTTGGCACCCAGGTGGATGAGTTCCCAAGTGGTAAGATGCCATTGTACACCAAAACCTAAGTGGTTGGGTGATAAAGTGGTCTATTTCTGAAGTCACTACTCTAATTAAGAGGATATATTCATGAAAATTCTATCCACATTTCCCAATTTTTTATTCAAAAATCACCTATAAGAGGTGCATTTTAGAATACTTCTGTGTGTAGGATGGAGCTCTATGCACTCAGATTCTTAGGGTTTTCACTTCATGGTGGTCTCCAAAATGGGAGTCAAGGTGATCCTTTTATATGAAATCCTAGAACTAGATTCTTAACTATATACTATAACTTCTTCAATCACTTAGGTATATATTATAGATGTGGGAGACTTGGAGTGATGGTGGGTGACCACGATTGGGTGTGTGCAGAAAGTAAATAAATGTAGGGCACACACAATAGGGTGATTTATGTAGGGTACATGAGGAAAAGTGGGCATGTGGTAGGTCTTATAGAGTAGGGTTCCTGATATTGGGATAATGAGTAGTAAAGAACATGGTAGGGCGTGTGGAGCTGGGTGCAAGGCTAGGCATGAACCATCTAGGAATGCGTAGATCTTGGTGTAAGTATAGACTTCAATAAAGTTACTTGATTAATATTTTAACATAAAAAGGTCATAAATTTTTGATACATAAGTCTGTTTTGGATCCATTTCCTTTCAAATAAAAACCTATGAAATGAACTCCACTTTTGAATACAATTATTACCTATAATAAATGTTTTATAAGGCCAAAATATGCTTCTATAGGTTCTAAAAATGTATATAAATACTATTGAAACATTTTCTATAACAATGGATGAAATACAAAGCCTACTCCTAATAAAAGGTTCTCACCACCACATCACCAGATTAAGAAATATTTTTTAAGGTTCTCCAACCCTTGGTATGTGAGCAATCATATAGAATATGGAGCTACTATTACTGTATTATTATCAAATTATGACACTCTATTATTCAACTTAACTTATGTAATTTGAATGAGGCTCATATTATGTTCATCGTGGTGAAGTACATTTCACACATTTTTTTAGGTTCCCACAACCAATCAACTCAAACTCAATTAGTTTTTGGTTTCTGATTAAGAATGATAATATTATTTTATTATTTTTCATTAAATTTTCATTCATTTACCTTATTTAATTTTCCACCTACCATTATAAAATATTATAAAATAAATAATCATTAATAATTTTTAAAACTGTCAAAATATAATTTGAAATTTATACTAAATAACTTATTACTATTTTCACCTATGTTTATTGATATATCTATAAACTTGTAAATTTATTTAAACCTTTATGAATACAAAATATTATGTATTGATCCCATTCCTAGTAAGTTATAGTTGATACCTATTAAAGAACAACATTGTAAAATACTACTCTAGATAAAGATATTTACCATTGTCCCTAGGGGAAACTCATTCCTTATGATGACTTTGGGAAGAAATTAATTATTAAAGCTATATGTGCTTATATTTTTCATTGTTATTTCATATTATATTAATAACCATAATATACTAACAAAAATAATTGATAGAAATTCCATATTTTTACATTTTTTTATATAAAATACTTAATTTAGTTAAAATAGGAGTACATCAATTTAAATAATAAATTGTAAAATTATTGTTATACTAAACATATATTTCTTATGATTAATGATTTGTAAGTGATTTGAAGTTGAAGCATACGTGGATCCAATAAAGATAAATAGGATTGTTGAAGAGTGAAGAATGTCATGGGAGATGAAATGGTTATGTTAAATATTGTTTCATCATTATATACATGAGAAATATGTATATCATATATAACAATAATGGATTTTTTAAAGAGTCATTGATTTCATACTTGAAAGATAGGTATGTCAGAAAATTTTACATTTAGATACTGATACCTATAATTGATGTCTATCCTTAAGATATAAATGTATCAAATGTTATAATTTAGAAATTTAAATAAAATATTGTTATATATAGGGATATTATCTCTTAAAACATATATCTCTACATTATGGAATATGTAACACTTCGACCCTAGTTACCCAGAGTCAGTGCATTATTACGTATCATTGGCATGATCACAAAAGATCAAGTCTCGAAAGACCAATTAGTTTAGTAGCTTTGGAAGTACTAGATACATTCATAACATTTACATTACTTCGTACAATGGAAAAATACAACAACATTGTTTCCATAGACAACACTGAGATCCCAGAGACTATCCCTGCAGGTCAGTCATAATATAATTATTTGCATCTTGAGAAAAATAAAACATAGAAAGGGGTGGTCTCATATGCTCAGTAAGGATAACAATATAGCGGAAGCTTTTATAAATAAGCATAAACATTAAAGGTAATGTATAAAACTAAAACAAAAGCCTTTTAAACATAAACTTCATCATAATATGGAAAATATAAATCAAAATAATGCCATTTACTTACTCACATGGATATTATACTGGTCTAATAATCACATGCAATATCAATAGCCACTTTCATAATGATGGAATGCATAATGCCAGACTTTCATAACCACATATTCAAGGCCTTATCTAAGACTACAAATAAGATTTTGTCAAGGCCTTGTGCCAAGACACTATTTTGTCTTATGAGACCTATCGATGCATCGAGGAGCTATAGCGGGCTCCACCCATCACTTACTAAGTCCAACGCATTCCTCATATGAAAGGGTTTAAACATAACATAAACATTCATATTAAAAATAGCATACGAAATGTCAATACTTTATCCATAAACCATTAATGGTGTAAAAATAAGACATCCATAGTCAAACATATCACAAAACCTTCAATACAATATGGAATTTTTGTATCATAATAAATCAACTTCAAATAAGCTTAAAATTCATCAAAGGATGTTGACATAGATGAAATCAAAAAAAAATTAGAGAAATATCTCTTTCTATTTTGTAATCATTTAAGAAAACATTTATTTTGAAAATATTATTATAATTTTGTAAGGGAAGATTCAATGATTTTATAATGGTGGAAAATATCTGCACCTACCGTATAAGTTAAAAAAACATTCTTACCTTAAATTATTCGAAAAGGTCAAAAAGTACCTTGTTTGGAAAACAACGGAAAGATTCCTTTCAAACCATTTTATAAAAAGTCAAACAAGGGTATAAATTAATTTAACCCATATTCTAGTAAATAGTAAAAATGTTTTGAAATACATTTTTAAGAAACATGGATGTGGATGATAAAGAGGTCCCAGTAGATACTTACATAAAAACAACCTCGGATAATAAAGAGATTGTGAAATTAACCCTTAACTTGTACTTTTTAATGGTCGAGGGTAGGTTAAACTCCTGTATAATGGTGAAATAATTGTTACTAAATTATAAAATAATCATATAAATTAATATGATATCATATATGATCTTTTAATATTACTTTTTTAATAATATCGTAGTATTATCGTCGTTTTGGGTGTTAACGGATTCGTTTTCCTTTATATTATTTGTTATGTGAGTCATATTTGTTATGGATGGGATGTATATTATTCATATACAGAATTATATCAAGTCTTTAAACATTATTTTTAATCATCAAATGAAAATTATTCTTTAATGGATACGATGGTGAATGAATCTCATCGCGTTTGTGGAGACGGTAATCCGTACGTACGCATGAGCGACAATATCATTATTTTGATATTAAAATAATATATAATTGGATGTTATATCATATATAAAAAATCATTATCATGTTATATTTATTATTTACATCAATTACATATCATTATTATACCCATCCAAATAATAATGTATTGAATAACGATTACACCACGACGTGGAGACGGTAAGTCGTACGTACGCGCGTATGGTGACATGTCATTAAAAGGATGGATAAAATAATGAATATGGTTGTAACATATTTATAATAACATAAAAGTATATAGAAGATACTGTATTTATTATTTTATAATGGAAATAACAAAGAAAGAAGAAGTGGAAGAAGAAAGGAACTTGAAAGAGGTGATGAAATATTTACCTCTTCTTCGGGTTCTTCCTTTTGATTTGATCAAAAGAGCTCCTTAGGTTGGCTTTATGACTAAAGTAAGGCCTCTAGGATAAATTTATGACAGTTGAGAGGGTATTTGGTTAGGTTTTGGCGGAGCCAAATGGCTTTGAAGGTGTGAATTAGAGATAAGGGGGTGCCCTTTTATAAGATGGGTGAGGGGCACCTTAGGAAAAGCTAGAAATATTATTTTATAATAAAATCATTTTCGGTTTCTAAAGGATCCAAAATGGATTATTTAAAGTCTAAGGTGGGGATTGGTCGAAAACCACTCAACCAATAGTATTTATATAGGTTTGGGTAACTATATTAACCTTATCTTTTAGATTTAACTCTTAGTTAAATAGTTTGACATTTACCATGTCTCTTTCTATTTTTATATTATATGGTTAATAAACATACTATATACTTCCAAGAAAACCCCAAGTGGTTCATTAATTATACACCTATAATTATTTAAGTCCTTTTACTGAGCCTTATATTTTTAGGAATAGGATATTAATTAATAATATAATATTATTTTTAAAAACTCTTTTATGTCAAATTTGACAACATTTGGTATTTTGTTTTTTCTAAATTCATAATAGCATTATTACTTCAAAAAAATCATATAACCAACCATAATATGTCATATTAACCTATAAAATTAGTGTAATTCATAAAAATTCTCAAATTACATCTATTTGGATATTTATAATATCAATTATTTTAATATTTAATTAATTAGGTAATTACTGCATCATCATTGTGTCATAAATAAATTAAATTATTTAATGTATAAAAAATATAAATAAAATACCATTATGTAGGAAATATTTTTATATTTATAATTAATATTTATAGTTGAATTTATCTTTTGTGTAACCCTATGTTAAAAATGGTTTAGTTGTTAAACTTTGAATTTAACACTTTTAACTCTTCTTTGAATTAAATAATAATAAATGTCCTAATCTAATCCAAGTGGACCAAAGAGGTTCATATTTTATTCCTAAGGTTGTTTTTGTTCGAATTACACTTATAAAATAGAATTAGGACATGTGTTAGGGTAATAATAATATCATTTTTACCCTTAATTACCCTATTTACTTTTAACTGTGGTAAATAAAAGTAAAAAAGTTACTATTCACCAAAAAATTATTTTCATCTTATTGAACCAAATTTTATATACTGATATCAACCGTGTCTTTAGAATTTTTGAAATTCAACTAACAAAAGTGGTAAAATTAATTTTTATGTAAATTTGCAAATTCCCTTAGGAGGTGGGTAAAAGACGGTAAAAAGTTCAATAATTTTTTTATATATCTAAAATTATTATAAACTGACTCCAATGAATTAAATTGAACTTATATAGGTATTATGTATCTATTTTTACCTAAAATAAATTTAAATAAAATAGATAATTATTTAAATAAAAATTCGGTTTTAAACTATAACTCGGTGTTTTTCACTATTCATCAAAAATTGAAAGTTTTCAGAAAAATACCACAAATTCACCCTAAGATAATTTTGATATTCCGAATCCAAAAATGAAGTCCACTTTGAAAGATAAAATTTATAAAATTTCAAAAATTGGGTATTACTCTTCATAATGGCTAGTTTGATTGGTTGTGGTGTGTTAGAACTCGAAGTTGCGTACAACACACGCTACTGTATTATTCAAAGAGAAGCGTACCGTGGAAGTTTGGGGTGTTACATTCTCCCCTCCAAATAATTTTGTCCTCAAAATTTCTAGAGTATTACTGCATAAAAAGACTCGGGTGGTTCTTCATCATAAGTTCCTCGGGTTCCCACCTTGGCTCTTCCATCTTATGGTTTCTCCATAGAACTTTTACCAGATGAGTCGTCCAGTTTCTCAACACTTATTCTCTTGTATCAAGAACCTTGACAGGATCTTCTCAATAAGACAGATCGGGTTCCAGTTCTAATTCCTCATATGTGAGTACATGCGTTGGGTCAGGCATGTATTTTCTCAATATTGATACATGGAATACATCATGAACTTTGGAGAGACTTGGCGGAATTTCCAAACGGTAAGCTACAGCCCCAATTCGTTCTAGAATTTTGAAAGGTCCGGTGTACCTAGGACTTAATTTTCCCTTCTTATCGAAATGTATAACACCCTTCCATGGAGATACCTTCAAGAAAACATGATCTGCTACCAGAAATTCCAAATCCTTCCTTCGGTTATCAGCATAGATCTTTTGTCTACTTTGAGCTATCTTAATGTGGTTTTGGATTACCTTCACCTTTTCCATCGTTTCATCCACACGTTCTGGGCCTATGAGTTTTCTTTCACCAACATCATCCCAACAGGTTGGTGTGAGACATCTCTTTCTACATAACACTTTATATGGTGCCATCTTAATACTTGAATGGAAGATATTGTTATAGTAAAATTCTACCATAGGTAAATATTGATCCCACATACCTTGAAATTCAAGTGAGCATGATCTCAACATGCCTTCTAAGGTTTGAATAGTCCGTTCTAATTGTATATCAGTTTGGGAGTGGTAGGTAGTGCTCAAATTAAGTTCAGTATCCAGGGTTTTCTAAATACTTTTCCAGAATCTTGATGTAAAACGTGGATCACGATCAGAAATAATCGATAGTGGTACTCCATGAAGTCTTAAAAATTCATTAATATATATTCTTTCTAAACGTTCAAGTGGTAAATCTTCTCTTATAGTAAGAAAATGTGCTGACTTAGTAATATGATCAACAATGACCCATATTTCATCGTTCCTTCTTGGAGTCTTTGGTAGTCTCATGACAAATTCCATCGTAATATTGTCCCATTTCCACTCAGGTATGGGAAGAGGTTGCATGACTCCTCCAGGCTATTGCCTTCCAGCTTTCACTTGTTTAAAAACCATACATCTTGACAAAAAATCATAAATCTCCCTCTTCATGTTGTCCCGCCAAAAATGTTCCTTCAAATCTCTATACATTTTGGTTCTCCTAGGGTGTATAGAGAAATTATAACTATGATCATCATCCAAAAATTCCCTTTTTAGATCAGGTATATTGGGAACACAAATTCACTTCCCAAATTTCTAAATTACATCTTCATATATGAAGTCACTCAATCTCCCGTTATTCACAGCTTTAATATTCTTTTGAAACTCCTCATCATCATCCTGAGAATGTTTTATCCTTTCTAGTAAAGATATTTATCAACCATTTGAAAAAGCATTGATATTTCACCTTCCATGGTTATTCCCATATCCATCTTTACAAGATCCATGTATATAGATCCTTTTCCACTCTAATCTTGTTCAAAACTTCATGATCTTTTCTGCTCAAAGCCTCTTCCACCTTATTTTCCTTCCCTGGGTGGTAGTGTATCATGCAATCATAATCCTTGAGTAGTTCAAGACATCTCATTTGCCTCATGTTCAGTTATTTTTGTGATAAAATATACTTAAAACTCTTGTGATAAGTATAAATCTCACATTTTTTACCATAGAGATAGTGTCTCCAAATATTCAAAACAAAGATTACAGCTTCTAACTCAAGATCATGAGTAGGATATTTTTGCTCATGAATTATCAGCTGTTGTGATGCATAGGCAATAACTCTATCATTCTGCATAAGGACACAACCAAGTCCTTTCTTCGATGCATCACTATAAATAACAAACCCATCATTCCCCGATGGTAGAGTCAAGATAGGAGAATTGACTAATCTTTTCTTCAATTCTTCAAAACATTCTTCACACTCTTTTTTCCAAACAAATTTAACCCCTTTTTGTGTGAGCTTTGTTAATGGGTTAGCCAATCGGTCAAAATTCTGGACGAAATGTTGATAATAACCTACTGAACCAATAAAACTGCATGCCTCAATTATACTCGTCGGTTCTAGCCATTCTTGGATTTCCTTGGTCTTAGAAGGATCCATATAGATTCTATCCTTAGAGACAATATGGCCAAGAAAAGAAATCTCCTGAAGACAAAATTCACACTTTCTAAACTTCTCATATAATTCATGTCTTCTCAGAGTCTTCAAGATAATGTGCAAGTGATTTTCATGATCTTCATAGATTTTGGAGTATACTAAGATATCATAAATAAATACCACTACAAATTCATCAAGATATTCCTTGAAAACTTTATTCATTAGATCCATGAAGACATAGGGTGAATTAGTCAATCCAAAAGGCATTACTCTAAACTTGTAATGCTTGTACCTGGTTCGAAATGCTGTTTTTAGAATTTCTTCCTTCTTCACACACAACTGATGATATCCAGATCGAAGTTCAATCTTTGAAAAGTATTGAGCTCCATGAATTTAGTCGAATAAATCATCAATGCGAGGTAGGGGATACTTGTTCTTTATTTCTATAGAATTGATATCCCTATAGTCAATGCACAACCTCATAGATCTATCTTTCTTCTTAACAAAAAGGACAGGGGCTCCCCATAGAGAAGCACTAGGGCGAATAAATCCCTTATTACTCAATTCCTCTAGTTGTTTCGATAGTTCCACTAATTCCACAGTGGTCATTCTATAAGGGGTCTTCGATATGGGCCTTGAACCAGGAATTAATTCAATGGAAAACTCAATTTATCATTTTGAAGGATGTCCAGGAAAATCTTCTGGAAACACATCAACATGTTCTTTAACAATAGGTACATCCTCTATTTGAACATTCTTTTCCTCACCCATAGTTATTTCATTATCTTCCTCCCCAATAATTGAATTTAGTTGAGCTACTGGGGTGGATCTAGATAAGAATTAGGTGGTGGTGATTTTTCTCTAAAGATAATGTGTTCTTTATCATCGTCATCAAAATAGTAACCTCATTCTTCTTAAAATAAATTTTTGCATCATGGTCTGAAAACCAATACATACCAAGGATTATATCAAATTTAATCATGGGTATGACAATGAGATCAGAAGATAAAGAACATTTATATGCCCTAATGGGGACTGATTCACAAAACTTTGTGGCGATGATACTTCCCTTAGGAATTTTGACTAACAACTCCCTTGTTAAATAAAATTGTAAATAACTAATTTTCTTAGAAAACTGGGAAGATATGAAACAATGTGATGATCCAGAATCAAATAAATCATTTTCTAAACTTGAGGAAATCATTAAATTACCTGCCACTACGTCTTTCGGAGCTTCAACCTCAGCAGTAGTGATAGCATAAACTTGGCCTTGATCCCTTGGCCTTTTTTGAGGTAAGTTCCCCTAACGCTTAGGACATTCATTCACATAGTTCCACCTTTCTCTAAAATTGTAGCATTCAACATCTACAGCCTCTTTTTTCCCCTTGCAATCACGAGCTTGGTGGCCTTTTTCACCACACTTGTAACAGACTCTCATTCCTTTCAAGAAAGTACCATGGTGTTTCTTCCCACATTTACTATAGGATGGATATTCAACTTTTCCCTTCTTCCCTTTATTTCCATTTCTAGATTTTTCAACAGATCTCTTCTTCTCTTGATTTTCTTTAAAGTCGTATGACTTAGAGAATTATTTTTCTTTCTTGATAGCATATGAGGCAATATCTTCGCACGATGAGAAGGATTGTGAGACTAATGCTCAATGTAGAAATGGTTTTAACCCATAAAATAAATGATCAATATTACTTCTTGGGTTATGTATATAATATGCAGCATGCCTCGCTAACCTTGTAAAGTTAACTTCATACTTTGCGACATTCTCATCCTCCTTTTGCCTTCGACTTAGAAATTGTCTTTCTATATCTGCTCGATGGTCATGAGGAAATTATTTTTCTAAGAAAAGATCTTTAAACTACCAACATTCCATATTTGATACTTCATCATCTTCCTTTGTGTTTTGAATCAATGACCACCATTGATCAGCATCTCCAGTGAGGCGGTAAACTGCCATGACAACTTTTTCCCTTTCACTACTCCCCATGGCGTGGAATATTTTCTCTAAGGAATTTATCCATTGCTCATCTACTAATGGATTTGTACCCCCATTGAATGTTGGTGGTTTTTTCCTCATGAATCGATCTCACATTGATCCTCTACGCTGTGGATCAAGGTGCTCCATATGGGTAAGGTTATTATTCATAACCTGAGTGAGTTTTCCCAGTATGGTGATTAGCTAATCAGCACTAGTTGCATCACTAGCTCCACTATAATTATCTTGAGTAGGAGGGAAATCCATACATGGAGTGAATGGATTGATATGGTTTCCATTCCTTCCACTAGGCGCCATTTCTAAATAATGGCATAAACTAGATTAGTTTATGAATCAAAATACATAATTCCAAACTTGTAAAACAATTAACACAAATTGAATAGTTTATGGATTTAATCCATAATCATAAAAAATGTTTTCTTTGAGAAAGTATATACTCATAAACCTTTCATAATGGTTTGTAAAGAAAATGATAATTGTCCTAAGCATATCCCCTGGGAGTGTCGTAACCAAGAGTGCAGCAAGGCCCGTTGTCGTGCACCAGTTCTCATTCGAGTCTAGCTCAAAGTAGTGTTTTCGGGTTTTACCCCTAGGTACATATATGTCAGAGTTGCCTCTACCTAATCGTATCCAGATGGCGATGTATTGCTTGGAAAAATCACAAAATCTCTACAATACCAAAATTCTAGGAAGTTATTCTATACTAATCCTCAAAGTCTATCTTAAAGCTATTAGCTCTAATCAGAATTTATCTAAATCTAGTTTCCAAGGTTTGTACTAAACTTCCTCTAATACCAACTGTAACACCCTGACCCCAGTTACCTAGAGTCGGTGCATTATTACGTATCATTGGAATGATCACAAAAGATCATGTCTCGAAATACCGATTAGTTTAGTAGCCTTGGAAGTACTAGATACCTTCATAAGATTTACAATACATCCTAAAATGGAAAACTGCAACAACATTGTTTCCATAGACAAAAATGAGATCCCATAGACTATCCCTATAGGTTAGTAATAATATACTTCTTCACATCCTTGTAAAAATAAAACATAGAAAGGGGTGATTTCAGATGCTCAGTAAGGATAACAATATAGTGGAAGCTTTCATAAATAAGCATAAACATTTAAGGCAATGTATAAAACTAAAACAAAAGCATTTTCAACATAAACTTCATCATAATATGGAAAATATAAATCAAAATAATGTCATTTACTTACTCACATGGATATTCTACAAGTCGAATAATCACATGAAAAATCAATAGCCACTTTCATAATGATGGAATGCATAATGCCAGGCTTTCATAACCACATAGTCAAGGTCTTGTGCCAAGACTACAAATAAGATTATGTAAAGGCCTTGTTCCAAGACACTAGTTTGTCTCATGAGACCTACCGATGCATCTAGGAGCTATATCGGGCTCCACCCGTCACTTACTAAGTCCAACGCATTCCTCATATGAAAAGGTTTAAACATAACATAAACATTTGTATTAAAACTAGTATACTAAATGTCAATACTTTATCTATAAACCATGAATGGTGTAAAAATAACACATAAATAGTCAAACATATTACAAAACCTTCAATACAATATGGAAGTTTTGTATCATAATAAATCAACTTCAAATAAGCTTAAAATCCATCAAAGGGTGTCGACAAAGATGAAATCAAAACCTTTTTTAAAGAAATAGTTCTTTCTATTTTGAAATCATTTTAGAAAACATTTATTTTTAAAATAATATTATAATCTTGTAAGGGAAGATTCGACGATGTTATAATGGCAGAAAATAGCTTCACCCACCGTATAAGTTAAAAAAACATTCTTACCTTAAATTTGTCGAAAAGGTCAAAAAGTACCTTGTTTGGAAAACGACAGAAATATTCCTTTCAAACCATTTTTTAAAAAGTAAAAAAAGGGTATAAATGAATTTAACCCATATTCTAGTAAATAGTAAAAATGTTTTGAAATACATTTTTAAGAAACATGGATGTGGATGATAAAGAGGTCCTAGTAGATACTTACATAAAAACAACCTCGGATAATAAAGAGATTGTGAAATTAACCCTTACCTTGTACATTTCCATGGTCGAGGGTAGGTTAACCTACTGTATAATGGTGAAATAATTTTTATTAAATTATAAAATAATCATATATATTAATATGATATCATATATGATCTTTTAATATTTCTTTGTTAATAATATCTTAGTATTATCCTCGTTTCGGGTGTTACCGGATTCGTTTTCCTTTATATTATTTGTTATGTGAGTCATATTTATTATGGATGGGGTATATCTTATTCATATCCAGAATTATATCAAGTATTTAAACATTATTTTTAATCATCTAATGAAAAGTAGTCTTTAATGGATACTATGGGGAATGAATCTCTTCGCGTTCGTGGAGACGGTAATCCATACGTACGCATGAGCGAAAATATCATTCTTTTGATATTAAAATAATATATAATTGGATGGTATATCATATATGAAGAATTATTATAATGTTATATTTATTATTTACATCAATTACACATCATTATTATACCCATCCAAATAATAATGTATTGAATAACAATTACACCACGACGTGGAGACGGTAAGTCGTATGTACGCACGTATGGTGACATGTCATTCAAAGGATGGATAGAATAATGAATATAGTTGTACCATATTTATAATAAAATAAAATTATATAGAATATACTGGAGTTATTATTTTATAATGTAAACAACAAATAAAGAGTAAGTGGAAGAAGAAAGGAACTTGAAAGAGGTGATGAAATATTTACCTCTTCTTCGGGTTCTTCCTTTTGATTTGATCAAAAGGGATCCTTAGGTTGGCTTTCTGACTAAATTAAGGCCTCTAGGATAAAGTTAGTACAGTTGAGAGGGTATTTGGGTAGGGTTGGACGAGCCAAATGGCTTTTAATGTGTGAATTAGAGAGAAGGGGGATTTCCCTTTTATAAGAGGGGTGAGGGGTACCTTAGGAAAATCTAGAAATATTATTTTATAATAAAATCCTTTTCAGTTTATAATGGCTCAAAAAGGGATTATTTAAAGTATAAGGTGGGTATGGGTCTAAAACCACTCAAAAAAGAGGATTTATATAGGTTTGGGTCACTATATTAACCTTATATTTT
This sequence comes from Viscum album, assembly GCA_963277665.1. NCBI lineage: Eukaryota > Viridiplantae > Streptophyta > Magnoliopsida > Santalales > Viscaceae > Viscum > Viscum album. The sequence continues at coordinate 1,341,944,914 of OY728148.1, read as the reverse complement.
AGATTTAACTCTTAGTTATATAGTTTGACATTTACCATGTCTCTTTGTATTTTTTTATTATATGGTTAATAAACTTACTATATACTTCCAAGATAACCCCAAGTGGTTAATTAATGATACACTTATCATTATATAAGTCCTTTGGCCAAAACTTATATTTTTAGGAATAGAATATCAAATAATAATATAATATTTGTTTTAAAAACTCTTTTATGTCAAATTTGACACTATTTGGTATTTTGTTTTTTCTAAATTTATAACAGCATTATTACTTCAAACACAATTCATCTAACTAACCATTATATTTCATATTAACCTAGAAAATTATTGAATTCATAAAAAGTCTCAAATTACATCTATTTGGATATTTATAATATCAATTATTTTAATATTTCATTAATTAGGTAATTACTGCATCATCATTGTGTCATAGATAAATTAAATTATTTAATGTCTAAAAATATAAATAAAATATAATTATGTAGGAAATATTTTTATATTTATAATTAATATTTATAGTCTAATTTATCTTATATGTAACCCTATATTAAAAATGGTTTAGTTATTAAATTTTGAATTTAACACTTTTAACTCTTCTTTGAATTAAATAATAATAAATGTCCTAATCTAATCCAAGTGGACCAAATAGGTTAATATTTTATTCCTAAGGTTTATTTTGGTATAATTACACTTATCCAATAGAATTAGGACATGTGTTAGGGTAATAATATTATTATTTTTACCCTTACTTACCCTATTTACTTTTAACCGTGGTAAATAAAAGTAAAAAGTTACTATTCACCAAAAATTATTTTCATCTTATTGAACCACATTTTACTTACTGATATCAACCATGTCTCTCAGATTTTTGAAATTCAACTCATATAAGTGATAAAATTAAGTTTTATGTAAATTTGTAAATGCTCCTAGGAGGTGGGTAAAAGACAGTAAAAAGTTCAATAAAATTTTTATATATCTAAAATTATTATAAACTGACTCCAATGAATTACATTGAACTTATTTAGGTATTATGTATCTATTTTGGCCTAAAATAAATTTAAATAAAATAAATAATTATTTAAATAAAAATTCGGTTTTAAACTATAACTCAGTGTTTTTCACTATTCATCAAAAATTGAAAGTTTTTAGAAAAATACCAAAAATTCACCCTAAGATAATTTTGATATTTCAAATCCAAAAATAAAGTCCATTTTGAAAGATAAAATTTTAAAAAAAGTGGGTATTAATATTCATAACGGCAAGTTTGATTGGTTGTGGTGTGTTAGAACTCGAAGTTGCGTACAACACACACTACTGTATTATTAAAAGAGAAGCATATCGTGGAAGCTTGGGGTGTTACAGAATAATAATCATAGTGGTGAAAATCAAAGAAAAAAAATATTTCACTCTGGCAACATGTGTTATAATTAAATAAAACTCTTTTCCTGAATGAAACATGGATATTTCACCCTTTAAAATTGGTCCAAACTATTCAATAACCATATATCATGGTTTATAATTGATATATATCATAAAAGGAAATAGGTTGGATGAACTAGACTATTTTATATCATCATTAATTATATTATATATCATAACACATGGAATAAAATCATAAACCACCAACCTATCATAAATCAATGCCAACCAAAGGAGGATCTATGCATCCTTTTATGGTAATTCATGTTATTTCAATAATCATATAGAGAATTAATTGAGTTCATTGATATAATATAATGTCCATGTGGATATCGTAAAATCTTAATTTAAAATCTATATATACATTATTTACCTAATAAAGAAGAATACCATCTAGGAATAATAGTTTAAAAACATTTAATATTGAATATGTAGTGATGACTCAAAATTAGTTGTAGGAGAGTTTGATTAAAATTGATAGATGTCTAAATATGCTATAAAAAATTAGAAGTGGTATGAATAATGTGAATTATCCAAGATTTTGAAGACCCTATTACATATAATTAAACTAAAGAAGATAATTAATAGGTTTGAATATATTCCAAGATGTTCCATAATGCCTTTATAAGGAGTTTTATTCATGCATTTAAGAGGTATTGGTTCTATTTATTCTATATTATAATATTTTTCATTCTATTTTTATTTATTTTTATGTTTTATTTCCCCTATATTAACTATGATCTCCATCCATGGATTATTAAATATCAATGTTAATTTTAGGTGGGTTATGTATAATGTTCTTGATTTTATAATATTTGATTCATAATTTCTTTATATTTTTACTCTAACAAGCTGTGGTGATTAGTATAACTGGTAGAGTAATGTAATGGTCCCCCTACCTCTATGTTATATTATTTTTCACTTTTGTTATGAATGGTCAACTCTTTCCCTTACTATAATTTTCATCATGAAATGTATTTAGATAGAACAGTAATAAGTTATTTCATAATCACAATCAAAGTATTGTGAGACTCATTTATTTGTTTAGATAGTTGTGAGGAGTTGTTAAGTATTCATATACTTAATTGATAGATATTTTGTACCACTATATACTGGAAGAAAATAGAACATGCACACTCAAGGATCATTGTGTGTTAATGCTCACAATAGAGAATAAAAGTGGTGGTGTGGTGAATATTAGTGAGTTATAACTGTAAAGTGAAAATAAAAGAGAAAAAAAGTAAAATAATTATAGGATAAACCTAGTTATCCTCCTGAAGATTAACGCTATTATTTTTACTTTTTATTTCATAATTTAGTATTTTCACTTTCTTCTTAATTCTCACAACCATTATTTTATTTTTGTTCCATTATTTTAAAAAGAATATATAACAATTGACATTTAGAAAGTTCATTGAGTAAATATCCTCCTTGTGAGATATCATTTAAGGCATGCCACAATATTTCATTCCTTACGTATATATTATATTATTAAGAGAACCTACACTGGGTGTTTGATCAATTTTTTTGGTCATTTCTAAATAGGTAATTCTATAGTTAATGTTTTCTTTATTCATTTTTTTCTTTGTTTTTTTTATTTAATAAACTTGAAAATGATTAAATTTCAAGATTTAAATCTATTTTATAAATTTAAAAAATACTTAAAGTTGCATAAATAAGTTTATGATATATAAAATTTGTAATTAACACAATATTCACTGTATTCAGTGTTTAATGAAACATCATATTTAGATCAAATTTACATAAGCTACTATAATTTTTTAAGAATACAAAGCTAGTATATTAGAGCATCCACTTGAATTAATGTATGAAAAAGAGATAAGCCACTCACATTTGGTAAGTAATTGGAATAATTCAAGGATTATTTACAAGAATACACACTTCTTATCCTTTCTTTAAATTTTTCATAGGAAGTTGAGGATTATTTTCAGGGTGAGTTAATTGTGGGAGATCAAGATGATTTTAGGTGACAAATGATAATTATTTCAATAATATTAATAATAACTTGATCATTACAAAATTAATAAAGTGGAATCAATACATTTATTTCTACAGGATGAAGAAATGGCCACTAAGGATATGATTTGTTTTGTATAAATGATAAAGGAGGGAATTTTATTTACTTCTATAAAAACATACTACCTATAATCATTGAATATAGAATAAGATATGAAAGTTGATATATTATAGGGATATAAGTTAAATTTAAATTTATTTTTTTAAAATTTTCATAAACAAAATTATAAACTAACTTCCCTTATTTTGAAATTCTATAATTAGTGGCTTATTTCCTTTATCTAGGGGATGAATAAAATAAAGATGAAATAGAGTAATTTGTAGTAATTTTTTAAAAATATGAGATCATTATACTTTTTTTAGTAACATGGAAAATAACCTAGAGTAAATTGAAGATCATATCAAAGGATCATGTGTATAATATAATTTCAAGAAACCTATCCTTTTTTTCACTTTACTTGGACAATAGATATGAAATTTAATAAGATAAAGAGAAATATACTAAGACCCACATAGTGAAAAAGTACCTTGAAAAGAATTTTGAAGTGGTTGTGTTGGAGAATCATTGTACATGGATACACAATAGAGTATATAAAATGTGTTTGGTCATGTTAATAATTAAAAATACACCTTCAAACTATAGATAATACATTTCGAATCTCTAGCTATAGATATTGAAAATATAGCTCTACTTGGGAAGAAACCAAAAAATCAATTTACATTATGACTTTTATCTTCTTTCGTCAGTTTTTTAAAATAATTGTAACTTATGTGTTGTTTTTGTTTTAGGTTTCCAAGGATAATAGAATCTTATGAAATATATTGAATATTTTTTAAACCATATTAAGTTGTAATAACTTTCTCTAAAACTTTCCATTTGTGAATAAGTAAATTTATATTGTTATTTTATACTTACTTATGAGTAGTCTTATCTCTTTATAAAATAAAATGAAAAAAAAGCATGTTTGATATACATTGAGAAAAATTCATGTGATAAGTGTGGGGGGTATAAAAAGTTGTTAGTTTAGGTTTTATTTTTAATTTTTAATTTTTAATTTTTAATTTTTAATTTTTAATATTTTTATTTTTCAATATAATTTTTTTATTTTATTTTTTAGTCATAACTTAACATATAAATCATTTTTAATTAACTTTTATTTATTAAAATATTTTATCATTTTTTAACTTGGTGTTTTAAATGATTATAAATATATTTTTCTTTTCATTAATGTGGATTTTTAACCTTCTATAATATTTTTTATATTATATTTAAATCTATACCCATTAATGAATAAATAATATTATTTATTATTTATTCGGAGAAGTATTCTAGAAAATTTTAACATGTTATTTGGAATACCATCCTTTTATTCAGATATATTGAGATGTGTTTTTTGATATAGAACTTTATTTTATTCTCTTTCAATACTATTTTTAGATTGAATAATTTTCATTAATATGTTTTAGGAATGACTTTTCAAATTCATTATTATCCATTAAGATCAAACTTATCATTTATATCGATGTTAGAAACTTATATTCCATTAATGAATTTATATTTTATGTCACATTTTATGACAATAATCCCTTACTAACCTTACTCTATGTGTTTCTGGGAAATGTTTCAAGCTAAGTATGTTTGGGGTGGGAAGAGTTCTTGCGGTTTTTTTTATATGGGATACATGTGAAAGGAAATTTGTGAGGGTGTTTGGTTTTTATTGGAAAATTTTTCATTTCAATCAAGTTGAAATATTAAATTTTTCCTCTCTAGGAAGATATGTGTGTGTGTGTTAGTGAACATAAAAAAAATAAAAAATGGAAAAATCAAAAGTGTACATAAATTAAGAAAATGGTAAAAATAAATAAAAATAGAGATATGGAATATTATTTTGAGATTTATTTCAAGAATAACTAAAATAATAAGGTATTTTTTTGGGTATTTTATGTGTATTTTTGGAGAATTTTTATTGAGTTTGAATGTCTAATCGTGTATTGGGATTTAAAATAAAACGCCTCATTAAGATTTATTTTTTTATTTAATCACCAAATCTTATCATTAGAAGGGACCTTTAAAACACCTCATAATTATCACAATGTTTTTCTATTTGGGTGGTGAAATGGAAATTTTAGCAAGACTATGTGAAAACATTCATTTTTTAGTAATGAGCATAACTTTTTAGATGAAATCCTTTTGAGAGAAGAGTGAAAAATATATTTTCATAATATATAGGTTGAAAATGGTGAGTGGATAAAAATAAAAGGTTAAGATGAGTATGAATAATATGATATTGAGTTTAGAGGAATTAATTTAATAAGGTAAGAATGATAAAATCATTTTAAAAAATTGAAATTTCTGATAATTTATTAGGTAGTTAATTATGATTAAGATGTTATATTTTCACCCAGGAGAGTATATGGTAAGTGTGGGGAAATTGATAGATATATATTATATTCTTCATTAAAATTTCATATTATATTTACGACTATATATTATTAATAAATATGAATAAATCATAATTTCATATTTTTAATTAATTTTGGAATAAAGTTATTAATTATATAAAAATAATAATTTTTATTTAAATACAAATTTGTTATATGATTGGTATGTAAGATATTTATTTATTATAATTAATGGTTTGTGGGTGAATGGAAGTTGATGTAAGCCTAAATCTAGTGGAGATAAAATGGGTTGTTAAAGTTTATATAATGTCATGGGAGATGATAGAGGTATGATATTACTCACAAAATCATTACACATGTGAGAATCATGCATATCTAATTGAATTACAAGGGTTATAATAATCAAAAATAGATCACATTCCTAAAAAAGAAGCATATTGGAAACTAAAAAATCATGATATAACCACTTATTATTGACGAAACTCTATATGATATATGTGTATTATATTCCATCAATTAGGGAATCAAACGAAATTTTGTGTCATACAGGGATATCACCTCCTACAATATCCACCTCAGCATTACAAAAAGAAAATTAAAGTGGTAAAAATCAAAGAAAACTAGAAAGATACTGGTAACATCATTTGATATCATTAATGATGACTATTTTCTAATTATTACATGGATATATCACCTTCTATGATTGGAACAATCTATTTAATAATAGAATATCATAGTTTATGACTAAGTTATATCACCAAAGGTGATGTGTTGAATGAATTTAAAAGTTTTATATCATAATTAATGATATATTATATTGTAATACATGGAATTAAATTGTAAAACACTTTCCTATCATAAATCAATGCCAATTAAAGTTTGATCTATCCATACTATCATAAAAATTCATGTCAATTATTTAATCTTAAATAGGATCCACAAAGGATATGGATGGATTTTTTTCCTAGGTGAAGGCTATGAAAGAGTATTGAAAACTCTATATATAATTTTCTAACCAAATAAATAATAAGATCATATATAAAGTACAGGTGGATAATATCCAAGATTTGAATATGTATATCAAATTAAGAATTATTTGGATGACATTATGATTGAAATTTGCAGATATATAAATATACAAGAAATATCTAAAATTTTATTAAATAAATTGACGTAAGTGTTAAAGCTAGTGAAGCCACTAACACATGGAAGTTCTCTGAGGAAAATGTTAAAGAGCATGAAGGAGGTTCTAGGATGTTTAAATATTAATATTTAAGGAGGTTGATTCATATATTTAAATGGTTTTGGTTCTAGTTTGTGACGCCCCGGGCTCAGATGCCACTTAATGGGTGCCCCGAGCCCAATGGTCCACATGGACTCAAGCGCATATCACCAAATGCCAGAGACTATTGAATAATAGTGAGGGCCTAGGGTGTGTACTTGGGGAGACTATTCCCTCATTAACAAAGTGTATCATAGTGGATGAATGTAAACATAGGTAAATAGCGAAAGCAGTATAATTAAATAGAAGGTACAGCGGAAATAGGTACAACAACAAAAATAACTAAAACAAATGGAATGGCATTCAATAACTGATAATATTTTTTATGCCACTAGAAAACTAAAAAACATGGATACAATACAGTAGGCATAACATGTTCCAAAAAATATAAATGAAATCAAAATACTATCCCAAGCATCTCTACTTCCAACTCGGTCCTCTACTATTAAGCTTCATACTAAAAAGTAAGTAATAAAGTGTTTGAAGTCTTATGATTCCCTTTTTCAACACCTGAAACCAAGTAATCTACTCCAGGTACCAAACGGCTCTTGGAGAGGGTGTGAGATAAATATCAGTGGGCCACCACCAACAGTGTCTATAACATATGGCCCGTGTAATGGAAATGAAATAGTGTGCAAGCATGCATATATAAAGTAAAGTTGTACAATGTAACTAAATACCTAATTACCTACTTCATCCCTCAATTAGTGTCTGAATATAACTAGTCTATTAATTTATGATTACGAATTTATAAATAATTCACATGTTGAAAATAGTTAGGGTTACAAGTTATAACAAAGAAACATATAATGATATTTAATAGTGAAGTTTTGAGGTAATGACTAAGGAAACATAGACCTCAAGGGTTTCTAACTTGATAATAATTGTAGCCTGGATGAGGGTAACAGTGTAATATAAGGATCATATTCTAAGGCATTCCATAATAAGGTGCCTATTGAATCCAAGGTGATCATCCAAGGAAAAATGGGGATAAGCGGAGACAGGGCCCTATGGGTTGTAACCATGGAACCTACTTGTTAATGCTGGATCCAAGTAGTGTATCCAAGGCATCCTATAATGATATTGAAGGGATTCTATGGTGTCAAACCGAGCATCCAAATAAAAGACAAGGATTGGGATCTATTTCGGTCTCAACCTAATCCAGTAGTATCCTTGAATTGGGGATCCCAAGTGCTCATGGAATTCTCTGATCAGAATCCAAGGTGGGATCGAGTCAAGCCATTCCTGTTTAAGTATGAAGTCATGTAATATTTCATTGGGTCCAATACTTACCTTTCATTAGTGTGATAAGGTCAATTAGGATTCAACCTTTTAATCAAGTCATTTGGTTCAAGCCTCACCTTTCATTAGTGTGACAAGGCAAAGTAGCATGCAACCATTCATTTAATCCATTTAAAGAATATTCCATATTCAATGTTCATTCTGTTTCCTTCCATTAATGTGGTAAGGGTTGCTATGGATATGAAACCTACTATTCATTTACATTTAAGGCCAACTAATATACTTAGTATACTTTCTAATTAACATTTACCATTTTATTGTCAAATTAAAGAACTTACCTAAGGCGAGTCAAGTAGTGAGTATAAATGGTACCTTCCATTATGCAATTAATAATATAAATAAATCCATTTAATATAGAAATACTTACCCTTAAGAAAGTCAAGCCAAGGCACACCCAAACGGTGGCTCAAATGTGTCAAAACACTAAAACAACAATCATGGCATAACATCCTACATGGGATGAATGGAGTTTTGGTTGTAACCACCAAAAATTAATCACATATATGGAAATAGAATATCTATATGATTATAATGATTATAATCATGGAATATAAATTCAATAAATGGCAACTGATGAGATCGGTGGGACCCACACGACAATTCCAAAATCAACAAACGTTAGGGATGAGTTATATACCACCCACCATAGGCTTGTATGACTATCCTCCTTCGGTATTGGACATTGATTTGGATTGGATCAAAGTAGTTATAAGAAAAGGAGAAAAATGATCATACCTCAATGTCTAGGGTGAGAGTAAGAGAGAAGAGGAAAATCTTAAATAGACTCTAGTAATTACCGGTGCGCATCCAACGTGATGAACAGAAGCTTTATCAGATCCCAAACAAAGGAGATCTCTTGATTCCTACCTTAGGTCTTCAAATAACTCCAAAATGAGAGGATAATGAGTTAATCCCACCGGTTCTCATATTAGGAGGAAGAAGGAGGGTTAATATATCATTAAAGGAAAAACTGTAAAATTACCCTAGAAAAAGGCTTGTGCATGGTTTATCTACACAGTCTGAAAAACTGTGTGCAAACCATGCATAGTTACCTTGGTAGAAGGGGAAATTTCATAGTTAGTCCACATTGTCATGTGTCAACCATGTGAGGTGGCTCTGTTAGGAAAAACACTATCTGTATAGTTAGGAAAATCGTGCGCCAATAATGCGACTTGTCCAGTTTCTCCAAAAAGATGTGTTCTAGGCTTTGAACAGTCCCTGAGCACCCTTGGGACTTTTACCAATGAAAAAGGAATCCAAAAAAGGTCTGAGAGAATGAATTAGACCTAAATTTAAAAGGATCCATACCTAAGTGAAAATAGGGTTCTTACAGTCTTCCCCCCTTAAAATAATGTGTCCCCGAGTTTACCTTCAAAGGGTGTAAAAACACTGTCAGAGAACAATTCTGGCCACTAAGCACGTACATTGGCTTTCCTCTCCCAAGTCTTGTCCTATACTCAGGAATGCTACCATAGCACCCATACTAGAGGGATAGACTAGACTCAAAGATCCTTCATGATCTGGTCAATTATGTGTACTGGATGCTCCTCAAAGGTACTATCAGTATCTAACTCGACTTCCTCAAGATCAAAAGTATGAGATGGATCAGCATGATACTGGAGAAGCTATGAGACATGTAAGACATCATGCATGGAATAGTACCTCTAAGGTAATAGTAACTGATAGGCTACCATACCAACTCTCTCTAGAATCTCAAATAGACCTATGTAATGAGGTGACAGATTTTCATGCTTTTGTAACCATCTATTACCTAGCATGGGAAATAACTGAAGGAAAATACGATCCCTGACCTCAAACTCTAGAGGTCATTGATGGAGATTGGAATAATATTTTTTCCTAGACTGAGTAGTATTAATATGCTTTATGATCAGCTGAACCTTCTCTGAAGTCTCTTAAATGAGATGAGGACCTAGTAGGGCTACCCCACCTGCCTCTATCCAGCACAGGGGTGAACGACATAGACTACCATATAAGGCCTCAAATAGATCCATCTGAATTGTCACCTTAAATCTGTTATTATAGGAAAACTTGAAGAGAGAGATATGATTTTCCCATGATCTGCCGAAATCAAGGACACTTGATCGAAGCATATCATATAGAACATGTATCATCTGTTATAATTTTTCATTAGTCTGAGGGTGAAAATATGTGCTTATAAGCACCTGTGTTTCCATATCCTTTTGCAAACCCTTCCAAAACCATGAAGTGAAATGAGAATCCCAATCTAAAACAATAGTACTAGGAACCATGTGTATTCATATGATCTCATGAACATATAGTCTTCCCAACTCATCAACTGAGAAAGTATCCTAAATAGGAATGAAGTGGGGTGATTTTATTATTCGGTCAATGACTACACATATAGCATTACTACCCCTTGGTGACCTTGGTAATCCGACTGTGAAGTCCATAGAAACATCTTCCCATTTCCATTCTAGAACTGGAAGCAGTTGTAACAAGCCTGTAAGTATCTGGTGCTTCGCCTTCATCTTCTGATAGGTAGAACACCAATTGATAAAGATTGTTATCTGATGCTTCATCCTAGGCCACCAATACTGGCATCACATGTCCTGATACATCTTTGAGATGCCTGGATAAATTTCCCATTGAGAGGCATGGGACTCGCGCATCAAATCCTCTCTCATATTTGTAATAACCCAGATATGTACACATAGACACAAGACGTTGTCTCTATCCACAAACCAATATAGAGTTGGTTTATCTCCTAATATACTCTCAGAGTGAACCATGATTTTAGGATCTGAAAAATGTCTACCCTTCACCTTCTCAAGGAGGGAAGAGGTAATTGTCAAGGATGAGAGGTAAGGCTGCTCATGACTTTCATGAAACTCTAGATTCGGCTTATAAAAGAGGTCCATTAACTTCCATTCATCATTGGATTCTCATATAGCCTATGTTTGAGTTTTCTAACTCAGCACATCTACAACCACATTTCCCTTCCCAGGAATATAGGAAAGCTCAAAATCCAAGGATTGTAGATATTTTTCCCATATTCATTATTTGAGGTTTATGTCACACTAAGAAAAGATATATTTGAAGATATTGTGGTCTGTGTACACCACAAAGCGCTCACCCAAAAGATAATGTCTCTAGAGATGTAAGGCGTAGAAAACTACAAATAGATCAAGGTCATGTGTTGGGTAATTCCTCTCCTTAGGCCTCAACTGTCGAGATCCTTATACAACAAAATTGTCCTCCTACATCATCACTACTCTTAGGTTGATTCCTGATGCATCATAGAAGATGGTATAACATATGCCAGACTCTGGAAGAGTCATAATAGGTGCTGATAAAATACTCCCTTTCAACTTTTGAAAGGATTTACCACATGCTTTAGACCATATGAACTTTACACCCTTCTTTGTAAGACAAGTAAGAGGTGAAACAAGATGTGATAAGTCTTGTATGAAATGCCTGTAATATCCATCCATCCACTACTACAAACACGGCCTTTATCAGCGCTAAAAATGGCCTTTATCAGCGCTAGAAAAGCGCTGATAAAGTCAGATTAGATAAAGGGGGGTCCCCTTTATCAGCGCTCCGAAAAGCGTTGATATAGTACCCCTTTATCAGCGCTAAAAAAGCGCTGATAAAAGGGGTCTTTTATCAGCGCTAAAAAAAGCACTGATAAAAGTACCCCTTTATTAGCGCTGATAAAGGGGTCCTATATCAGCTCTTCCTTTATCAGCGCTTTCGTTTTAGCACTGATAAAGGACCCTTTTATCAGCGCTTTTAAAAAAAATGCTGATAAAAGTTAAAAAAATTTAAAAAAAAGTTAAAAAAAATTAAAAAAAATTAAAAAAAATTAAAAAAAATTAAAAAAATACTGTCAATCAGGGGGCTTTTATAGCACTTGAACCCCCCCCCCCCCTTTACAGTGCTTTTCGGCCCCTATACAACACCCCACTCACCCCACGCACCCCCCTCCACCCTTTAACAGCGCTTGCTCCAATATTCCCCATGCGCGCGCACCCCTGCCTCCACCAGGATTTGAACTCGAGACCTCCCCTCTGCGCGCCTAAGCCCTTACCACTACTCTATTTTGATTTGCTTTCCAATTCATGATATCTCTATATATATATTTATATATTTAGTTATATTTATTCGTATAGTAATATATATTTATATTAATATATATATATAGTTATATTATAATATATATAGTAATATTAATATATATATAGTGGTATTAATATATATCTATATCTATATATATATATATATTTAGTTATATTTATTCGTATAGTAATATATATTTATATTAATATATATATATATAGTTATATTAACATATATATAGTTATATTAACATATATATAGTTATATTAACATATATATAGTTATATGAATATATATTTATATAGTTATATTAATATATATATATAGTGATATTAATAAATATATTTATGGTGATATTAATATATATATTTATAGTAATACTAATATATATATATATATGTAGTTATATTAATATATATATAGTTAGATTAATATATATATAGTTAGATTAATATATATATATATAGTTAGATTAATATATAGGTATATAAATATTCATATATTGGTATTTTAAATAAAATGGATATTAGTTATTATTTAGATAAAGCTAATATATTTTATATGTAAATATGTTTAATTATTTATTTAAAAAATTTAATTTTTAGGTGCGAATATATAAAAAATATGTACATATAGTTATATATTTGATTATAAATAGCAGTTAATTATAAAAAAGGATGAAATTTCAAAGACATAATATCAATATGAATGTAATACCTTGGAATAAATTCAGTCCCCGTCAAGAAAAGCCAATAATACCCCCTTAAACGAGTTTGAAAATCCAAAAAATGTTAAAAAATCTTGGTACTCCGACAAAAAACTTAGTTTTGGAGGCCTTATGGGCCTCTTTTGGCCTCAAAAAACGCTTGACTGGGATCCCCCCGAGTCACAGTGACGTAGATCTCGTCGCAGGCTTCAATTTGATATGTGGTAGAGCTCAAACGGACACCCGGATCAAAATTTATGGCCGTTTGAAGTTTGAGTTGCGTTTTCAACATATTTTGGATCTTTTTTTAATTTTTTAAATTTCTTAGTCCTCAAATTGTTATTAAATGACTATTAATCCATAATGATTATCAAAATATTAATTAAAAATATTTTTTTAATTTTTTAAGAAGTCATTTTCCCTAAATATCTTATATATTAAGTATAATAATTGTAAATGTACATTTATACTTATCTAAAATATATTTAAAAATTATATATTATATTTATATAACAATATAACTATATTTATATATTAATATATTAATATATTTTTAAATTTTTTTTTTGAAGTCGACCCTTTATCAGCGCTAAAAAAAGCGCTGATAAAGGCCCCCCTTTATCAGTGCTACTAAACAAGCACTGATAAAGGGGGGCGCTGCGAAAAAACTGTTTTTGTGGTAGTGATCCCCAAGAAACTTTTTATATCAAACATGTTCTTGGGATGATCCAAGAAAACTACAGCATTAACCTTTTTTGGGTCAACAAATACTCCTAATTCTGAGATAATATGACCCAATAAGTGAACTTTGTTGATCCAGAAGTGGAACTTAGCAAGATTGGTGTAAATATGATGCTCTCTCAGTGTACTCAGAATGATCTCAAGATGTTTGGCATAATCAATATGAGTGTGATAATATACTAAGATGTCTTCCATAAATATCACAATAAAATAATCCAAATAAGGGTGGAACACCCTATTCATCAAATCCATGAAAATAGCGGGTGCATTTGTAATACCAAATGGCATAACAGGGTACTCATACAAACCATACCTATTACAGAAAGTTGTATGTGGTATGTCTGACGGTATAACTCACACCTAATGATAACCTGGTCTTAGTTCAATCTTAGAGAATACCTTTTCTCCTTAGATCTAGTCAAAGATATCATCTATTCAAGTCATTGGATATAGGTTCTTGACCATAAGATGGTTCAACATTCTATAATCCACACATAGACGTAAGGTTCCATCTGCCTTCTTGGAAAAAAGGATGGGCGAACCCCAAGAGGATGTACCAGGTCATATAAATCCTTTGGACTCTAAATCCTATAACTTCCGCTTGAGCTCCTGAACCTCTATTGATTTCATCCTATACGGAGGAATGGACACTAGAGCTTATCCCGGAACAAGCTCGATTGTAAACTCTACCTCTCTCTTGGGAGGTAAGCCAGAAAAATTTTTAGGAGATACATCCTTGAAACAATCCACTACTAGAGTAAAATCAGCCTTATGTAAACCCTAATCCTCCATGAATATATTTTCAATCTGGGTGGTCACTCCACCTATCCCATGATTTTCTGGTCCAGATCTACCAGCCTAGACATCCCACTCACCCTTATGTTTATAATTTCTACCCTCTAGTGACATAAATGATACCCTACAACAATATTAGTCTACAAAATCATGATAATGAACCAACCAATACATCCTTATAATGACATTGAAGCCCATAATCTTGATAAAAAAGAGGTTACATAAGAAAGGGTAACTTCCTACCTGAAGGGGACAGTCCCTGCACCGGTGTATACCCTCTGTTTGTACCCCTAACGGAATATCTAGGGTCATTACACCATAGTAATATTGTATCTATAGTATGAGACTATCCATGATAGATATAGAGATAAAATATTTTGAATCACCTGTGTCAAATAAAGTAGATACTATGGTATATTCCACAAGAATAGTACCTCATACTGTAGATGGTCCCACAACATGATCCTCAGGTATCGGCTGTAGTGCATGTAACTGACCTGATCTATGGCCACGTGTAACATATGGACTACCACGATCATAACTACTCTATTGTAATTGTTGGTGATCAGGCGTCTGGATACCATGGTCATGAATTCCTCCTCAGCTAGACCTATCGGTGTTATTCTAACTCCCCTCCTAACATGGCATAAAAGAACTCACTCTTGAATTTGGAGCTGGTGATGATTCTTTTCTACTTGAAGTTGATGGAAAGGTTCTATAGAAACATTGTAGATGACCCATACGAACATAAGCCCGACACTCCAATGGGTCTTTATCACATTAAGGATTAAAATTCCCTTGTCATCCACACTGATGACACACTTTAGAGCTATTGAAACGGTAACTTTGGTTGTCACTCCCCTGAAGATAAACCTTGAGAGAAAGTTTTCTACCACTGGAAGAACTATTGGCCAAATGTGGAACTTTTCCTCTATAATTGGTATTATTTCCATCCCTGAGTTTTCACTCAGTGATAAGAGCCTGATTGACTATTGCAGAAAAGGTAGATAGGTGAAAGACATTCACCTATGTACAGATGGTATATTGGAGCCCATCCTCGAAACTTCTATCACACAAAAGCTCATCATTGGATAAAAGTGGTGAAAATCATTGTAACTCCGTGAAACATGCGGAATACTCCATGATTGAAATAGAACCCTACTTGAGATGCATAAACTCTCTGGCTCTATCATCTTTCAACATATGAGAAAAGAAATGATCATAGAAGGTAGTCTGGAAATCAACTCATAACATGCCCTGATGACGACCAGCCTAGGTAATCACATCCCACCAATGATTATACAAATACCAAAGAATTTATGTGTCAAGATTGAATCTTTACTCTAGAGGTGTTACCAGATGCTCAAATATAGACAAGGTGGCTTCTATCCAAGTCTCAGCATCTTACAAACTGCCATCTCGTGAAAATGTAGGAGGATGTTACTGCTAGAACTCATGAGTCAAATCAATCATCATAGGTGCAAGTTGTGGAGCACCATGCATGGACTGCATAAGATTTAGGAAACTATCATGAACTTGGGAATCAGTCCCTAAATCAAGCATAGAAAGTAGTGCCTCAAGTTGCACTCCTCGAGGTAAGACTGGCGGCTCAGGGCCCACCACGTCTGGAGCATGGTCATTTCTACCCTCCTAGCGTACAACATGAGGATTTCATGGAAACATTGATCTATAATTTCCAATAACATTCCTCAGAAAAAGATTAATAATAAATATAGAATCACTAGCAGAAGATGAACATAGGAAATCTCACTACCTAAGGCATACTACCCCAACTACCCATTTATATGGCCAGGTGTCGGTAAGTTATTAAGTATAAGTTTCATTTCATTTTTTATTTAATTACTATGTTCATTACTTTACCTTTCATAAACATGAAAATGAAGGATAATGATGTGTAACCAATTAATTTTAGATGTCATGAATCACTTTATAATGGATATCCATTTTTGGAGAATTAGTGCCCATACACCTATCACTTGAAACGACACCAATTTATTTATAGCATAATGGCTCGACTTAGTAAATTAATCATCCCAAAAAATGAGGACCCATAACCCACAGGTCGTAGGATAAAAACCTCCCTTTAATACCACTTTTTGATGTCCCAAATCCGGATGCCACTTAATGGGTGCCCTGTGCCCGGTGGGCCACATGGCCACAAGTACATCTCCCCGAATGCCAGAGGCTTTTGACTATTAGCAAGGGCCCAGGGTGTGTCTGTGGGAAGACTATTCCCTCATTACCAAATTGTAGAACATCATATGATTGTAAACATAGGTAAATAGTGGAAGAAATATAAGTAAATAGAAGTCATAACAGAAAATAGGGCAATAGTAAAAATAAATAAAATAACAAGAATAGAATTCTACAACTGATGATATGTCATGTCACTAGAAAATTGGAAAACATGGATACAAGATAGCAGGAATAACATGTTCCACAAAAGTATAAATGAAATCAAAGGACTATCCCAAAAATTCCAAGTTGCAACTCGATCCTCTACTATCAAGATCCATACTAAATAGTAAGAAATCATGTGTTTGAAGTTGTTTGCTTCCCTTTGTCAACACATGCAACCATTTAATCTACTCTGAGTACCAAATGGCACTTGGAGATGGTGTGAGATAAATCTCAGTGAGCCACCACAAACGGTGTTTATAACATCCAACTCGTGTGATGGAAATGTAACAGTGTGCAAGCATGCATATATAAAGTAAAGCAATACAATGTAACTAAATAAATATGTACCTGATTCAGCCCCCGGCTGGAATTTAAACATAACCATTCCATTAATTTATGATTGAAAATTTATAAATAATTCACATGTTGCAAATATTGAGGGTTTCAAGTTATAATAAAAAAACCTGTAATGATATTTTATAGTGAAGTTATGAGGTAATAACCAATGAAACATAGAGATCAAGGGTATCCAACTCAGTAATAACTATAGCATGGATAAGGGTAATAGTGTAATCCAAGGAGCATATTCCAAGGCATTCTACAATAAGGTTTCTATTGAATCCAAGGTGATCATCCAAGGTAAAATGGGGCCAAGCATAGATAGGGCCCTATGGGTTGTAACCATGGAACCTGCTTATCAATGTTGGATCAAAGGAGTGTATCCAAGGAATCCTATAATGATATTGAAGGGATCATGTGGTATCATACTGGGCATCAAAATAAAATACAAGGATCGGGATTTAGGTGAGTTTTAACCTAAGAAATCCATATCCTTGATTTAGAATGGGGTTCTTGAGTGCTCATGGCATTCTCTGATCAGAACCCAAGGGGGATCGAGTCAAGACATTCCTATTTAAGTATGAAGTCATGTAATATTTCATTTAGTTCAAGACTTTCCTTTCATTAGTGTGATAAGTTCAAGTAGCATTCAACCTTTTAATCAATTCATTTGGTTCAAGCCTTGCCTTTCATTAGTGTGATAAGGCCAAGTAGCATGAAACCATTCATTTAATCCATTTAAATAATATTCCATATTCAAGTTTCATTCTTCTACCTTCCATTAATATGTTAATGGGTGTTATATATATTCAAATTACTATTCATTTACATTTAAGGTCAATTCATATACTTAGTATACTTTTCGATTCACATTTCACATTTTATTTTAAAATTCAGGCACTTACCTTAGGAGGGTCAAGTGGTGAGCATAAATAGTACTTTTCAATATAAAATTAAAAATATAAATCAAGACATTTAATATATAAATGCTTACCCTTATAAAATTCATGCCAAGGCATACCCAAATGGTGGCTCAAACTTATCAAAACACTAAAACGACAATCATAGCATAACATCCTACAATGGGGAGGCTCCATCTCAGGGAAACCCCTCTGAACCAGTGCAGAAGGGGAGGACAGAGGAGGCAGGACCACGGGTTGAGGATGTCTTCGCCCGGTTGAAGCAGGACCTGGGTATCTGTAGCGCTGAAAAGGTCCCCTTAGCAGTGCCTTCAGTGGATCCCAAGACTGGTGAGAAGAGTTTAGTTGGAAGTGAGGCTCAAAGTTCCGGTGGATCTCAAAAAAGAGGCTGGGAGTTAAAAAAATTTCAGCAGCAGTTTATGGGCCGAGGGTATGTGCAACTCCTTGAATCTGAACCAGTGCAGGAGGGGCCTTTTTTGTTAGCTGAAACATCTCATGAGGACCAAAGGAGGTCTGCTGATGAGAAAATTTTGAGGGAACTTGACCCTAACACCCTTTGTCCGAAGTCTGGGTTAGGGGAGAGGAGAATGGGCCGGGAGAATAAAGCAGGCATAAGGAAATCTCAAACTAAGCAGATTTCCCTTACAGTTGACCCACAGCTAAAGCTTGGGAATCGCTTTGATGGATTAGAAGACCAAGAATCTCCATGGAATGAGGAGGATGACTCGTCATGGGAGGAAAGTAATAGTCTACCTTCAGTGGATAGTATGGACCGATGTCAAGGGAAAGGCCCTCATAGCCCTCGCAGGAAGAAGGGGAAGAAAAGTATTAAAGACATAGGGAAATGTATTGTGGTTCAGGGGAAAAGGGAGAAGGGATGCAAGGATTACTCTCATCTTCCAAAACCCATGGAAACTCGATCGGCCAAGAAAAGAAGGAACAAAGGGAAGATGGGAGAAGATGGGGAGTGTCTGCATCTAATCCTGCACTCCAAGGAAGAAATGCTTGAGCAAGACTTACGACCCAATGTATCAGAAGAGGAACTCAAGAGGATTTATGAACGGAGGCTGCAAGTTGATGCTACAAAGGACCAAGAAGTCTGGATTGACAAGCAAGATAGAATTCTGGCCCGAGGCTTTAACTAGAAGAAAATCAACTCAGAATAATTCATTCAAACAATGGAAAGGATGATCTCCCATCTTGAAAAGCTCATCAACGATGATCCAAGTATTCAGGTTAGTTCTCTGCATTGGGAGCTTTATAGAATAGCTGGGTCAAGTAATATCAGTCTCGTGTTTAATCAGTTTGTGAGCTCTTTCAGCACGTAGTGGTAACACTTTGTGTACTCTGGTTTCCCATTTTCCTAAAATGGCTTTTATAAAAATTTAACTTGGAAGGAAGTGGGCACCACACAACAATTCCAAAATCAAAGAACTTTAGGGATGAGTTATAGACCACCAACCATAGGCTTGTATGAATCTCTTCCTCTGGTATTGTCTCTTGATTTGTCTTGGATATAAGTAGATCTAAGAAATGGAGAAAAATTATCATACCCTGATATCTAGGTCAAGAGCAATAGAGGAGAGTAAAGTCTTAAACGAACTTGAGTACTTATCGTTACACATCCAACGTGATGAACAGAAGCTCAATCATATCCCAGATAAAGGAGATATATTTATTCCTACCTTAGGTCTTAAAAAAATCCATAATGAGAGGAAAATGGTTTAATCTTATCGGTTCTCATATTAGGAGGAATAAGGAGGGTTAATAGATCATTAAGGGAAAAACTGGAAAATTACCTGGGAAAAATGCATGTGCACAGTTTGACAAACCATATGCAAACCATGAATGGTTACCTATGTAGAATGGTTACTTACATGGTTAGTCCATATGAATGTGTTCCAATAGTGTGAGATGGCTCTATCCAGAAAAACACCATCCACATGGCTAGACAAATCGTGTGCCAATAATGAAACTTGGCCAGTTTCCCCAAAAAGATGTATTCTAGGCTTCGAACAAGCCCCGAACACCCTTGGGATCTTTACCAACTAAAAAGGAGTCCAAAAAAGGTCCAAGACAAGGAATTGTACTAAAATTTAAAGGATATATACCTGATTGAAAAGGTTATGTGGTGGTCCCTATACCTTAAATTTTTGTTCTTTTTCTCATTCTGTTTTGACTAATAAATTCTTCTTCTTTTTATTCTATTATTTATATTATGGATTCAAATAGGTTAGTGGGTAATGGTTTTTTTATCACGTTCCATGTAAAGTAGGACACTCTTCTTTATTTCTCAGGTTTATATTCTTTTTTAGGGATTCATTTACTCAATCAAGAGAATTGTTTTAATATTAGTCATATAAATAAAAGAGAAACCATACACTATAATTTTATTGTGTTGGTGATCATAAGAGATAAATATAATAGTTTGTGTGGTAAATTTTATTAAATCATTAATACAAATTGAAAATAGAAGAGAGAAAAATATTTCAATAGAATAATGATAGGACACACTTTGTAATCCTCCAAAGGATTAACACTATTATTTGGACTATATATTTCATATTCTCATATTTTAATTATATTCATCATCTTCACTATTACTTTTTTATTTTTTCATTATTTTAAATAAAATTTTAAAATTGACCATAAGATGATTCATTAAGTATAGATCCTCCTGGTGAGAAATATTCTTAGGTCCTAAGTTGTAGAATATTCCATTGGTATAAATTTTATTGTTAAGAGACCTTTTGATGGGTACTTGATCAGTTATGATTTACCCAACATTCATATTTAATAATTTTAAAGGATTAAATAACATCATGTGTTCTAATACCAACTATAATGGATGAAAAAAATTAGGTTATTATTATATTATAACTCTTTAAAAATATTATTTTATTGTTTTATAGGATGTGTAAATACAATATAACCCAAATAGGTTTACTTGAATAAATTCAAATTGTTTATATCTAATGGAAATTAATTTCATTTATAAATCATATTAATAATATTCTCATTTTATTATTCCATGACCAATAATCATATCTAAAATTTTAATTCCCTTATTGATCATATTTTTAACACCTCAGTCAGGCTCACCTGAACTATAATTGAATTGGTGGTGTTATGCGACCTCATAAAGGCCTCACTATATAAAAAACATGTCTAACTTATTGAGAGGGTCTATTACAATGGTAATGATACTATACCCACATCATCAAATAACTAAAATAATAGTGAAAAAAATAATATTAACAGTCAAACACAATATAACTACTGAGAATTGTCCTCTAAATCATAGATCACGGTATAATGAAAGTCACTATATCATGATTTGTGTATCTTCAATATATAACAAACCACAACATGGTGAAATTTACTATTTCTTTTCCTATACATCAAAGGATAATATATGATCATATATGATCATCTCTCTCAGAGTGTTTACCATTCATTTTTGGTATGAGACGCATCATGAGATTATGTGTACACTAAATGAGAACGTTGATATAATTTTAATGTTAAAATTAATCAATAAAGTGGGATCCAAATAGTTTTTATATTTCAAAACATTTGGAACTTTATAAACTCTAACAAAAAATTTCATTTGATTTGTGTATTATATATAAAGGAGTTCAATCAATTCATTGTTAACACTAACGATCATTATCGTATGGATAAAACTCTCTCTGTGTATTTTATCTCTATTTTTATTCATAAAGAAGGTTGTAATACACCTTTGGATATATGGGGTCCCATAAAAGCTTTTGGTGATTCCAAAGTCTAGTGGATACCTTCAAATTCTAGAATGCATTGATTTCTACTGAGGTAACTCAATCAATCTCATTATTTGAATCAAATTTGAATAGATAATGATATACACATGGTTATATTTTTTATCAATTAATGTTATTATATTATGTTGGTAAGATCTTAGGTATGGGAATATTGTTTTATTTTACTATTTTTGGGCAATACATGTTTATTAGAATCCCATTTTTTGTATCATTTTAACTATTAATAGTTAATTGATCAGATGAATATAAATTTCAAAAATACTAATAAGATTTTTCTAGTGTTGTAGTATGAAAACATCACGATATTGTGGTTTTTGTGGTTTTCCCACTGAAATGTAATGATCTCTCACCACCACACTGTAGCCTCTCAATTTTTTCACTAAGAATGGATTATTTCAAGGTTAAACACTTATTTAGTGATAACTATAAAGTTGAGTGTCATTTTCAACATCCTATTTCATGGTTCACCAATGATCATGCCATGGTATATGCTACCATGATGACTAACCATAGTATAGTGAATACCAATAACTTGTTTTGGTTATTTGTGAGACCAAATAACTAAAATGGCATGTGTAATCGAAATAGATTTCCTTATATTGGACTAAAAAAGGTCCAAAATGGTTTGGACTATGCCATAATTCTAGGTGAGATTAAAGGATCCAAATGTCATGTGGATTATCTTTGTATCATGGTCTCTAGAGAGTACACAGGTCCAAAATGGTTTGGAATTTTAGAATATAGAACAGTGTTAGGCTATAATATATAGAAAAAATATAATTTTATTTTTCTAAAAAAACATCAGTGATGTGGGCTCAAAGGGTCCACAAAGAATATATGTGAATTTAGATCATATCAAAATAATTTTTGATAAAATTATCATTCTAATGTTATGATATCTAATTTTTTGGTGATAAATAATTTTTTATTTATTTTTTTACTATTTAAATATTAATGTGTATAAAATGTTTATATTATGTGAATATGGTGTATATTTTAATTTATGTGATAACTTCCTTATTATAAAATTTTCAAACCATGTATTTCATGATAGGTATGGAAATATAAGATTTAGTTTGTTATCTACAGTGAAATCAGTTTCATATAGAGTTATGAGCTTGAATTTATAGGTTGATTATAGTTTACATATATTATCTATTAGATTTATGATTAAATTAAAATCTTTCTTGAGTAATGAAGCGTGGTTAGAGTACATTTAGGTCAGACTAATCACTAAACTAGAGGCTTATGACTTGTCTTTAAAATAGGGGATTTTCATCCTATCACTCCATGCTTACTCTTGTGGTTATTTGTTGGTTCTATATAATTCTAAACTTTTACATGAAAGTGTTT
Source organism: Viscum album (assembly GCA_963277665.1). NCBI lineage: Eukaryota > Viridiplantae > Streptophyta > Magnoliopsida > Santalales > Viscaceae > Viscum > Viscum album. The sequence goes on along the minus strand of OY728148.1, from coordinate 1,341,921,295 downwards.
TTTGTACCTTATTCATGGGATGCATTTGGATATGTGTAACTTGTGATTCCCAATAGACCATACAGTAACCTTGAGAGGGGTGAATCAGGGGTGACCAACTTTTACCAATTTACTTTAACTTAATGTTGTTCTTCCTTTAAGTTGATCAAACCTATTTTATCATTTAGGATGTATAGATCATTGATTTTATCCCCCAACACTTACTCTCTCATGAAATGTTTATAATGTAAAATAAATAGCACATGTGGATTTTTAAAATTTCCATACCTAGTGTGGGAAACTTACTCCTTGATACATCCAACTATTATATCATTATATATATTCTCATTTATTCTCATAATTGTTACAATATATAATGTTATTATCCATCACCACAGTGTTAAGATCATCTTGAACTCTGAAACAACAATATTACATGTGTGATTAATTTATATCCAAAAATGATCCTTCTACCTCTAGATATAATTGATGGAATCATTTATACTAGAACCAACAGTATTTAAAGTTTCTTCATGAACTTACTCATGTGTGGAGTCTTTACTACCAAGTGAAATTACACTATACTTAACATGAAAATAGGCATATCTTCTACTTCTGATAAACTAAATTTATAGATCTATCACTTCAAATAAATTTGAAATCTGAAACTACCATATGTTAGAACTTGATGTTGTTATAGATCTCCTCTTTTTAGTCACTGGAATTTAGTCACCTCACCCATCTTCTTCAAAACATGATGTTCTAGACTTATCAAAACTTTGACCAAACTAAACTTCAGTTAAGCACTGATGGAAATCTCCCGCTCTTTACTTCACTTCTTATAAGAAGCTCTCTCAAATTATTATCCTTGTTTCTTTGGTATAAATTGGATTGATGTCTTTTATAGACTCAAACTTTCCCAAAAATCATAGTGATTTGATATTTGTGAACTATAATAATTATGCAAAATTCCCATTTGAAAGCCTTAAAAATATTCAACAATCTTGAAGCCAAGTAAAATTTATAAAAATCCTACTATCGATTATCTTTTTAACCCAACCACAATTCTAAACTATAATAATGATATTATATTCATGAATTTCATGCTTTAAACATTCATTTAAGCATTTTCACATTGAATGTGAAATTATAATGTTTATCTAAATTCAATAAACTTATTATGATGATCTTACTTTCATACACTTTACTTAGAATCTTCTGGTTCTTCCTTTACTCAACTTAAACCTCTATGGAATTTAGTACTTCAAACTATCACTTCAATTTTGATATTATAGTGTTCAATATCTATTAATTTTATTTTATTTTTAACCTTCAGCTAGATATTTTCTTATTTTGGGATTCATGCAAATTTTGGTCATCTCATCTTCTGATTTTCATATATTATGATAATCCTCAACTACTAGTATTTGATATATATAATCCTTAAAAACATGTATTCTTCCTCTTCTTTATCCACTGAGTAAGTTAGTTTCTCTTATATACCCTTGACACTTAAGCTTATCATTACTAAAGGTCCCTAATATGTCTGACACTCTAAATTTTTAGTACTTTATTTTATGTTTGATCTTCTAAACTCCAATAGACTGATGCTTAAACCATCTCATATACCTAAATTTTTAGTGCTATGACTTCACTTATTTCATAGATCTGACATATGGTGTAGTAAAATATTTATTCCTATGAAAATAATGCTTAAATAGATATATGATGATATTTACATAGATAGTCACCCTTCAAATCCTTCAACATTAGCCTTGATTCTTCTTTATTTCACTAAAATAATTAATTTGATCAACTCAGATGGAATCATTGTTGGCCTTCTACCAAATTAACGTACTTTTATTGAATAAACAATACATAAATCACCTAACTTACTCAACTTCCATTTCATAGGATTTAATGAACTTTATGAAGACTTGTAGCAACCTTATGAAGTCCCTGTATGAATTTTAAAACATTAATTCCTTTTCCATATTCATTAGTAGTAACTCTCCTTTCTCTATAAGTACATTGTGTAACTTTTGGTCAACACGTTTCAACCAGATTTAACTCAGATCTACAATTTTTCCAATTGTGTATTGGTCCTTATCATCTACCTACTTCATTATTTAATTCATGCTATTCAATATATTATTTAATTATAAAATTTTGAATGAGGTGCTTGGGAATATCATAAGTATTTTTCTTTCACTTTAGAAATAGTTCAACAATCATTAGATGTTGAAGCTTCTTTTGAATAGAATTGTCACTATGAATGAATTCCCCTTATAATAGCAAAAATTTATTCACTAAAAATCATTACTTCTGGAGATATTAGTTCCTCCTATCATCTAGTCATATTATCAAATATTTTTCATTGTCATATACTGATATTAGAACTTGTATATAAGGTTATCCTATTTCAGATGGTCCCACTATTCAAAGTATGAACTTCTAATAGAATAAATTTTAGAACACATATAGGGAACTCCACCTTTAACTTACTAATTGACTTTGAAAAAATCTATTTAAAAAAATTGAAACATATCATCATCAACATATATTGGTTACTTCAATCCCCCCCTTGGATTTATAGTCAATAATCATTGAAAACTAAAATCAATGATATATCTCCCCCTTATTAATAATAAATTCAATGTTTATTCTATATCCTTTTTTCTAGAATTTTTGAGTTAGGGAGCTTCATCATATTTATATCCCATTAGTAATCTAAATTCACAACCCCCTTATTAAAATCATGAGGTAAGATAGGGACATTATTATTTTTCATCTTCTACTTTATCTTATATTGAACTAAAAAACCCTTAATTTCTAATAAAATGATGGAATTAATTTCCTTAAATAAATGTGCCAAAAATAAATCAACTCTAAGTCTATGTGATCTATAATCGGTGTAAAAAACAAGAGTGATAAATCATGGACACAAAATGTGTCAATAAAATAATGAAGTGATACCATCTTTTGATATTTTATTTCTATCGTGATTTTAATAGATTTTCAAAGAATCAATTACATCTATTTAAACAAGCATATCAAAAACATTCAAATAAAAAAGTGTACCCCCCCCCCCATCATTATAATATAATTCATACTTTTTCATTGAAGATCGGTTTTCCCTTTGTGATTTTAAACATAGGTTTTTAAATGGGAATGGGAGAGTATGAAAATTATACCTTAATGATAATATAAAATTCATTCTATAAATCTTCAGTCACTTGAACATCATCATCATCATCATCATCAAGATCATTTTCCTTTATGAATTTCATTTTTTCAGTCCATAGGTACTTAAATATATGGTGATTCTAATCCTTGGTTGTTCGTATTTTGGTTCTTAAATATACATCATGTTAATTATCTAGAATCACTAACTTTAGATTCATTCCCCCTAAATTGGTTAAATATACTTATGTATTTATTATGGACAATTAAAATATTAAATATGTGGTTAATACTACCTTAAGACAAATTCTTTCATGATGGATAACTTCATATAGTAGCAAAACATTTTCCATATCTTTTACTTTAGGTCTCCCCTGGGATTGTATCACAATCAATTCCTATTTTTTATTGAAAATCATTTGGACTAAGAAGGAATAATTTGGGTCTTATTTTTATTCTAATTAGAGAATAAAGGATGATAAATCTTTCTCAACCTATAAACTACCTTCTCTTTATCTCTATTTCTCTTCATGATTTTACCCTTCAATTTCTTATCACCAATCTACTTGGGTATCATGGACTTCTTCCACTTACCTTTATTTTTCAATTTGTGAATGTATTTATTATTATCCTCTAATAATACGTCACTTTCACATTTATATTAATTCTCTTATATTTTCCTTATTTAATCTAGCTTCCATGTATATACTGTTAAGTAAATTTTTAGAACATATTTACAAAACTACTTCCATTTGGATTTTTATTTATCAAAAAAATTGTATCTTTTCATGCATGTTTATTTTTATTTAAAAAATCTTACTGCATGAGTAAAAATTTCATGCACTTATTAATACATTTTTCAACCTTATTGAATCTACTACATAACTTATTTTATTCTGGTATGTTTCCCATCTATGGTAACTTCCAATGAAGCTCAACTTCTTCATCAGAGATGACATCCACCATTCCAATCTGCCTGTGATTTTCTCAGATTTATTTTCTTCTTAATTTTTCTTTAATTAACTTAAAAATTCATAGAAATTTTTCAACTATCTATGAAATTAACTTTCCTTCCACAAAATAAGTATCTTTTCTTCAATGTGACGTGTTTCTTTACTTTATTCTTGGGTGAGGTATTATTGGTAAATTTTGATTGTTTTCACCCAAAAGAAGATTATAGTATATATTCAATTCATTTTAATTCAAATTTTATGGAATTTTTTCATTATTTATATTTGTATTGTGCTTGGTGGATATAAACCATCACCCATTATCACAGTGTCCACTTCTACCAAAACTCCCATAGAACTATTCAAGATATTCAAATCTATTGGATGTCAAAATATTTTCTTTCTTCCATGCACTTTGTTTGAAATTATATTAATTCATTCTAAATTATATTACTCTCCCCCTTTCTATAGGACTACTCTATTTTTTAATAGTTGACATGTTGTGTCAATAATTAATGTCCTAGTGTCAAAACCTTATGTAACTTCAATGGTATCCCACAAATATCTTCTTCTTCTATTGAGTATAACCTTGGCTGGTGGTGGGTTATTCATGTTCTTTCAAATTAAATTCTTCCTTTTAAACCCATTTTGTGGTAAATATTCAATTTTTCTTATTTTCATCCATCTTCACATATGTGGTGGGTTTCTCATTACACTTGTTCCCCCATCTTTTTCAAGAACTACAACCTACACTATTTAAAGGTTCGAAAGTAGTTAAAAAATAATAATTGTGACATGGGGTTACCTTTTTCTTTATCTAATCAAAATGTAGTACTTATAATGATTTCTTATTCTTCTTACTACTATATTGAGACTTCTTATAAGAGACACTTTCCTTAGAAACTCCATCAGTGGATCCCCTCTCTACTTTATTTGAATAGTCAACTTGAGTAACTTCTATGTTTTTAAAATTTATCTTTAAAACTACTGGAAAAATGATTTTTCCCAACGCTTCTATACCAACAGTTTGTAAAAACCGTTGGTATAGGTACCCTTTCCCAACGGTTTGGCCAAACCGTTGGGAAAGCCTATTTTTTGGCCACCTTTCCCAACGGTTTGGACAAACCGTTGGGAAAGGATGAATTCTGGACACCCTTTCCCAACGGTTTGGCCAAACCGTTGGGAAAGGTTAGCCTATCCCAACGGTTTTTCCAAACTGTTGGGGAAGGCTGAATTCTGGACCACCTTTCCCAACAGTTTGGCCAAACCGTTGGGAAAGGTTAGCCTATCCCAATGGTTTGGCCAAACCGTTGGGAAAGGTCCTTTGATTTTTTTTGGAATCTACCTACGGAGAACATTATATAAATCAAAATTTAAAATAATTAGAACAATACATATATATATTTATGAAATTATGTTAACAAAAGTCATGTTAGGTTAGTGGTTAAGTCATTCCGTTATAAAATAGAGGTCCTGGGATCAAATCCCACCGGATGTTTCTTTTTTGAAATACATATACCAACGGTTTTGAGAACCGTTGGTATAGATTTTCTAATTACTTATACCAACGGTTTTCAGAACCGTTGGTATAGACCCTATACCAACGGTTTTCCCAAAACCGTTGGTATAGACCTATTGTCACGACTTACTTTCCAACGGTCCTCCAAACCGTTGGTATAGCCTATACCAACGGTTTGGGGACCTATACCAATGGTTACAAACCATTGGTATAGGGTATTTTTCCAATAGTGTAACTCAAGACACTTTAAACTTAAATTTGTTTTCTTATAATCAATAAACCTAAACTTCTCTTCACATTCATCTTTTACCTTTTGAATATTTTCTTGATTAATTTTACTTTTATTCAATAGTTATTTTTCAAGATCTTTTATCCTTCTATATTTAACTTCCAACTGGGAGTTCTTGACTTCAATAGTATCTTTCAATAAATGGAAGACTTCCAAAAAAATTCCAACCTATATCCTTCTTATATAGACTACTTTTAAATTCTTCATAGACTAGATAAAAATTTTCATTGCAAAGTTGGGAAGACTTCTCCTTTGCTTCTATAAACTCTTTATAGCTTTATTTTTTAAAAGATATTGGAAAAATTACCCTCTATATCTTCAATTTCCAATTATAAATTAGATTTATCTACATATAATCCTTTGATAAATGAAAATATACAAGATCCAACTTTAAGAGGGACTTTATTCAAGTAATATTTTACTTTAATGTAGAGTTTTTTAAAATATAAAACTCACTCAAACTAATAAAATCACATACTTTCATCTTCTATAGGTTTAATTCTAATGTATTTATCAATAAAAATTCCACTATATCTATATTCTAGTAGTATTAAATCCTTATTACACTAATTATAAGAGGATAACTTTTATTTCTTCTAATTTTATTTCTTCTTATGTTTCTTTAATGTTTTAGTAAAAATGTTCATGTTTCCATCACCAGGAATAACTTCCATTTTATTTAACTCAAGAATACATTTATTATCTTATAGTAGAGGTATATCTATATATTTTAAAAATATACACTTCATATGAATCATTGAAAAAAACTGAGACAAAAACTAGTTGATATAAATAGTGGTAAATTTACTCTAATACCACTTGTGCATCCTAGTAGATCAGGTAGTCACCCTAAGAGGGGGGAGAGAATTAGGGGTGAACAAATTTCCTTGAATTATTTCAAATCAATATTTTTATTCCTTCACTAACTTCATCATGGATGGAACTTGGGATATCAAATGAAATTACATTATACTCATTATGCACATTTTCCAATACTTTTATTCAATTAAACTAAATTTCTAGATCTCTTACTTCATAGAAAATGAGTTTCAAGAAATTATATAGGTTTCTTCTTAACATTGGTCTAGTTCTCCCCCTTATGGTCACCTATTTCATATTACCTCACTCAGATTCTTGGAAACCTAATGTTATGGACTTCTAAAAAATTTTACCCAACTGGAATTATAATAGGAACTCATCAACAACTCCCTCTCTTTTCTTCAATTCTTCTAAGAATCTCTATCAAATTATTCTCCTCAGTACGTTTCTCTGAATGGGCATGATATCTTTTATAGGCTTAACCTTTTTTTGATAATATCAGTTATTTTAGATCATTGAACTCTAATACTTTTTCACCATTTCCTTTTGAATGCCTTAAAAAATATTTTATGATCTCCAAGTCAATTCAAATTCTCATAAAACTCAATTTCAACTATCCTTTAAACTCAACCAAAAATCCCATATAAAATCATGAAAATCCATTGATTAATTTTTTTAATTTTAACATATACTGTGTCATTATTACATTGAGTGTAAATTTATAATTTTTATACAAATTTTCTCATCTTATTATAATTCTATTACTTATTCACACTTAAACCTAATTTTTTAGGTTCTTTCTCTACTCAACTTAATTTTCTCCCGCCATAGGTACCTTAAACTCTAACTTCACTTCCAATATTCTAGTGTTCAATATCCATTTCTCTTACATGTTTTTCAAACATCAGATTTTATATTCTCTTATTTTGGTGTTAAATCAACTTTAAATCAGCTCATATTTTAATTTTCATATGTTCTAATCATCCTAAATCTATAGTAATTTATGTACCAAATATTTAGAATTTTTGGTATTCCTCATCTTTATCCACATAATAAGACAGTTTTTTATCCATCCCCTTAACACTTATCAGTACTTAAGTATACCATAATTTCTTACACTCTAAAAATCTAATGATTTATCTCATGTTCGATCTTATAACCTTTGATCTACCTCTACTTCAACATTCTCAAACACCTCATCTTCCAGTTATATGACTTCACTTGTTCCATAGATCCATCACTTGGTGTAATAATGTATCTAATCATGTGTAGATAATGATTATATAGATGTAGGATGATTTTTACATAGACAGTCATCTTATAGAGACTCAACATTAACCTTCCTCTTTTCCTTCTTCCAATTGATTTATTCATTTGATTGACTTCACTAGTATCAATGTTGGTCTTATTCCAAATTGATGTACCTCCATTAAATGAACTACACATGCATCACCTTATTTCCTAAAATTCCATTTCATTAGGCTGAATAAAATTTATGAAGACCTTTCTCAAACTTATGAGATTATTTCATGAAATTTCCAAAGTTCATTCCATTGACATATTATTTTTCAATAACTCTCCTTTCTTTGGAAGTACATTGTGTAACTTCTAGTCATCTCATTTCAACTAGATTTAACTCAGATCTTCAATATCTCTAATTGGGTATTTAGTTTTCCCATTCATTAACTCCATTATTCAATGGGTGATCTTAAATCTCTAACTTAATCATTAATTTTGGTAGATAATACTTAGAAACATGTTTAGTAAATTTCTTTCACTAGAATAATATTTTAGCAACCATCATTTTTTAAAGCTACATTCAGATAGAATTGTTTCTTTGAATGCATAGTTCTTCTGTTAGGATTACTCTTTTACTATGATTATAGAGACCCAATTTTGATGTACATGGACATTACATTTTCTTGTGGAATACATAATACATGACACAAACAGACACCCAAAGACCATATTAGTTTAATTCCTTTGGAAACTCGAAACATAATCTTCTAATCATGGTGAAATATTTTCAACATATCCCATAAAGATCTTCCCCTTTCATTTTCCTACCTAAAAACTTTCTTTATATCCTGAGGAAAAGAAAACATAAAAAAGGGTGATCTCAAATTCTTAGTAAGGGTAAACATGGAGAACATAAAACAAACCATAAACATTTGAATGTAAAAACATGAACATAAAGTTTAAACATCAAAATATTAAGTCATGAAATAAATCTTTGTAGTATGTAAGGCATGAATCATAAGGGAACATTAACCATGATAGAATATCATTGGCATAAAATATGTAATTTTAGAAAACTAATAAGCACATAATATGATTTCCATAGTAGCCAAGGCATTGCTTCCAAGACCATCGTAGTGCACAAAGTCCATTACTGAACCGAGTTTACTTTTCATTCCAACCATATATTACTAAACCAGATTAACTTTCTGTTCCAGTCATGTTTATCTCATGAGATATAAATATTTACCCAATGCATTGGAGGTAGATATAGGTACCACCCATCTCATAATGAAATCATTCTTGCATGTGCCACAAAACATAAAGCATTCATCATAGAATAATCCAAGAAATAAAATGGGTTTCTCAAACATCATTCCATCATAACATAATCCATAAAAAATATCATTCCATCATTAACATAATCAAATAATATTAACAATAGGTATAGAAACACAACCCTATTTAAGATTGTTGTCTTAGATGGAAAATAATTTTTATAAACACTTGAACTAAGTTCTTGAGGAAAATATCCTTTCTTCTTCAAAAACGTTTTCTTTTCTCAAAATGCTGCACAATTTAAAAAAAATAATTTAGTTGAAAATAAAATTTAAATAATTTATAGAAAGATTCATGAAAATAAGACTTAATGAAACCATAAAAATCCATTCATTCTGTATAAGTTAAAAAAACATTCTCCTCGTACTTTTGTCAGAAAAGTCAAAAAGTAGCTCGTATGGTAAATAAAAGAAATATTCTTTCCATATCATGTAGTAAAAGTAAAAAATGAGTAAAAATGAATTTAAACAAAAATATAATAATATTAAACATTTTATGAAAAAAAAATTAGATAACATGGACATCGATGATAAATATATCCCCAATAATTACTTACGTATAAACAATCTTGGATAAAAATGAGATTGCAAAATTCTCTCTTACCTTTAGTATGATTTCTTCTGTATGTGTCTAAAACTCATGTATAGTGGGTTTAAACATATTATTAACTTGTAACTGAACCATAATAATATTTATTATATCATATATGATTCACTTACAACTTTATATTACCCGTTCATTTGTCAATTCTATGTTAAAGCAACATTTTGGGTAATAATCGTTTTATTTATCGTACGTGTTTTGAATTTTTATTATTGATATTATTAATTATATCATGATTTAATTACTTCCAAAATGTAAAAAAAAATTATATATTATATATATTCATTATATAAATAAATATATATATATATATATATAATAGATAGATAAATGAAATGGAATACACCATTCATGGAGACGGTAGGTCGTACGTATGCATGAACGTTGTTTTCATTTCCTTATTAAATTGAATAAAAGTAAGTAAATGAAATATATATATATATATATATATATATCCAGTAGCATTATTATTTAATATATTTCATTATTATTTATTACATATTCTTTATAATCATTCTTGAATGGTTAGCGTGGAGAATGAATCTCATCGCGTCATAGAGACGGTAAGCCGTACGTACGCATGAGCGACGATATAGTTACCATAGTTGTTGAATGGTATTAGAGTGGATGGTGTATAATATATCATAATTAGTATAATGGTATAATAATCATGTATAGTTATTATTTAAACCATTATACCCATCCAAGTAAGGTGGTGGTGAAAAACATATTACACCACGGCGTGGAGATGGTAAGTTGTACGTACGCACATGCGGTGATTTCATTTTTCGTAGGATGGATAGAAGGTGAATTAGTATTTTTTAGTATTTATAATAATATATAATTATATGAGTGATACTTATGTTATTAATTTATAATGAAACAACTAAAGAAGAGGAAGTATAAGAAGAAATAAATTTGAATGAATCGGTAGAAGATATTACATCTTCCTCAACGTTCCTCCTTTAAATTTCCTATTAGGGCACTAGAGTTAGTCTTTTTAGAAAACCAGAACCTATATAATTTAATTAGGGAAGTTGAGAAGAGAAATGGTAATGGTTTGGAGGAGATTTAAGGCTCAAAATAGATTGAAGAGGAGAGGGAGGAGGTTTCCTTTTATAAGAGAGGAGAGGGGCACTTTAGAAAACTCTCAAAATATTAATTTATTATAAAATTATTTTTGGTTTCAAAAGGTAAAAAACTCATTTAATTAGAATATAAGACGATTATTGTTCAAAATCCTCTCAACCACTAGATTTTAGACAAGTTTAGGTCTCAAATTTAACCTTATCTTTTACCTTTATCCCTTAGTTAACTAATTTAATTCTTACCATGTATTCTTGTATATTCAACTATATGGTTAATATAGTAACTATAAAATGAAAATCAAATCTAAATTTCTTAATTAATGACATGTTAAACATTATATAAGTCATTTGGATGAATCTGATATTTTTAGGACTATTATATCATTTAATAAAATAGTATTTGTTTTAAAAACCCATTTATGTCAATTTTTATACTATTCATATCATGACTTTTTAAAAACATAACAACTTGATTATTTCAAAAAAACTTCATTAATTCAAAATAACAAGTCATAATCATACATAAAATTCTTGTATGGCATAAAAAGGTTAAAAATAAATTTATTTTAATATTTATAATCTCATTTATTTAAATCATTCATTAATAAGGTAATCACTACATCATCATTGTGTCATAAATAAATTTATTTATTTAGTTTCTAAAGATTATAAATAAAATACCATAATGTATGAAATATTTTTAGATTTATAATTACTATCTATAGACATATAGATCAGTTATATAACCCTATATTAAAATCTATTTTGTAAAATATATATGTTTATGTTATAATTATCTTTACTTTAAATTAATTTTTATAAAATGTCATTTTCACAACCAAGTGAATCCATGGAGTCCCAAAATCGACCCAAGGATTCCCATAGTTGTAAATATATCATCCAATAGGATTAGTACATGTGTCAGGGTAGTTTAATATTATTATAATATTATTTTTTATCCTTATTTACCAGATTTTCCCTTTAACCATGGTAAATAAAATAATTACTGAAGTTACTATTCATAATATCCAAAAATAAAAGGTACCTATTTAAAAAAAATTAACCTTTTGATTCCAAATATGGAATCCATTTTTCCAAATTTAAAACTCAGAAGTTGTAGTAATTAATTTAAAATTAATTTAAAATTAATTTTCATTGTTAAAACCAAAAAATTGGTTTTTTAAAAAGTAATAACTATCAAAATATTGACATGTGTTTATGTCCAATTTAAAAGTGAAATTACTTCAAATGACCAAAATTGGATTAAATGATAAAAATATAATCCAATTAAACTTTAAAACCAACTAAAAAGTTAATCTAACTATATAAATAAATTATATGAAAAGGAAGTTTCGAATTAAAATGCAATATTTTCACTATTCATTAAAATTTAAATTTTATCATAAAAATACCAAAAATTCAAAAAAAAAAGTAAATTTTTATGTCCCGCTTCCAAATAATAAGTTTATTTTTTCAAATTTAACTCATAAAAGTGTCAAAAATTAGATTTAAAATGGGTGTTCCATCAAATCCAGTAAAACTACATTTTCTAAAAAATACTTCTTTTATCCAAACAATTGATTTTGTTATCATATCATGTTCTAGAAAATGTGTAAGATGAATGATGATGTTATATAAAATTAAAAATTTGGTTAATAATATTCACATAGGCTAGTTTATATCCCATTAAATAATAATATTTTAATAATATATCATTGTTTAGTGAAACTCAGTATCGCATACAATGCAAGCTATCGAGGAAGGTCGCTCTTATGTATAACGCAAACCAAGTCAGTGTTTCATGTAGTGCAAGATTCCTTTGGTATTGTGTATAACATAATCCAAACTTATTTCATTTATAAATTTAACAAAATCTATACTCAGTGTTGCGTGAAATAAATTCTATCAAAAGAACTTGAAATTGTGTGTAACACAAGACAAGAATAGTGTTGCATATACTGCAAGATAATACAGTTGTGCATATATCACAATCTAATATTGGTGTAGAGTACAACATAAGACATGAATGAAATTAAAAATAATCTATCTCATAAATTTTTGGGGTGTTACAATGATTAATTACTTTCAATGATACAATTTCCACCTATCATCTGGTCAAATAATTTGTTCTTATTCACTAATAGCTTATAGTGGTATAACTTTCATCAATAGTTCTCTTTATTCTAATGGTTTCACCATATTTGGTATGAAATTTAGATATAATTACTTACATATCACCCATATAAAACTCTACCTTCAACTTACTCATTGAATTTGACATACACAACTGAAAAAAATATAATATATCATCATTATCATATGTTGGGTAATTTATAAATACATTTGGATTTTATTATTGGTCAAGTTATATAGACAAGGGGTTGTGTAAATATTTAAACATTAATTTGGCTAGAAAATATTAATTTAGTTGAAGGAATACAGATTCAACAACTAAATCATTATAAGAATTCATTCATATAGGAATAAAATATGAGATAATAAAAATTATATAAGATGTAGTAGTTATGAATTTTATGTTCATGTGATGAATATTAAATTGGTGAGACTAATAAAAATCCTTATAAAATTTATGGGAGATTCCTTTTAATAGAAATTCATGTAAATACCTAAATCATTTAACTATGTGTTTTCATGTTAAATTTGGGAAACCATGGATTATCATGTGTAAGGAATAATAGAAAATAATACCCCAAAGATTTATTTAACCAAGCCCCAAAGTAAGATTTGGGTGACACATATCTATAAAACCCTATAATATTGGATACCAAAGGAGATTTGAGTTTTTTTCATATGATGGATTTGGAAAAAGGGTTTTCCCCAAAATTATTCGAGAATATAATTTTATATGATTGGTATAATGGCCTAACTAAATAGCTATATTTTTATATAAATACTAAAGTGAACTAAAAGAATAGTTAAATAAGTATATTTTCCTACTAAATGTAATGATGTATGGATTCATCATTTTATAATAAGTTCTTTCATGAAAATTAAATTATAGAATGATAAAAATGATACTCACCTGTAAATATACCTTTGTTATAGATTATAGCATAAATAATGATTGCCATTTTAATATCCCTTATAGTTATGACCTATAAACTAGTTCTAGATTTGTATCTAATGTTTAGAATTTTTATTAAAGAGAATAATTATAGAAATATAGATATAAGTTTTATAGAAATAAAATTTTATAGTTATGACTCATGGATATTTTATATTGTTCATGCATTACACATCTATGCTATTAAAAATGACTTAGATATAGAAGATAATTGATGAAAGGATAAGTATATCTATATTTTGGAAATAGGGAAGGAGATTCTACATGGAGTTCGGTACTTTTGAATTAAGTATGCCTCATGGGTTAGTTCTGGAATTATAAAACAATTATAATGTATCTACCATAAGTAGAAATTTGATTTCTATAATTTATTTGGACAAGATGGGATGTCATTAATTTTTATGAAAATTATTTTTTCTATATCTTTGAATGAAATAATTTATATCATTGGGAATATTTTTAATGGATTATATATTCTAAACATGGATAATCCAGTATATAACATTCAAAATAAGAAGGCCAAGGTTGTTTCTAACAACATTTTTCATTGGAATTGTCATCCTAGACAAATAAATGACAAATTTATCTAAAGAATTTATAGATATTGATTAATGGAATCATTAAATTAGGAATCATTTGAAAAATGTTAATCTTGTTTATTAGGTTAAATTACTAAAGAATATTTTACTAGAAAAGGTGGGAGAGTTAATGGATTGTTTGATCTTACACATAATGACACATGTGGACCAATGGGTACTCAAGAAAGTGGTGGGTATATGAACTTTATAACCTTTACTGATGATTTTAGTTGGTATGGGTATTTGTTTCTAATGTGACATAAGTTTGAAACATTTTAAATGATCAAGGTGTTCAAAAGTGAAGTACAGAATCAACGGGCCAAAATTATTAAGAATCTATGATTGGATCGGGGTGATGAATACTTGGGATAGAAATTTATAAATCATTTAATATATTATAGAATTTTTCACAACTCACTCAACTTGTAACACCATATTGGAATTCTATTTCTAAGAGGAGGAATTTTACACTGTTAAACATTACTTGATTAATGGTGAATCGATGTGATCTTTTTGTATCATTCTAAGGATATAAGTTGGAAACCGCAACATTCTTAATTAATCATTTTCCATCTAAAATAGTCATGAAGAAAATATATGAGATATAAACTTTGAGTCAACCCAGTATGCCTTTTATAAGTATTTAGGGTTGTAAAGAATATATATGACATTTTTCTTCTAAAAAACTTGACATTAAATAAAATAAATTCTTATTTAATGGTTATCTGAAGGAAAAAATGGGATATTTTTTATAATCATACTAAAAAAAGTGTTTGTGACCTGATTTAGTGTTTTAATTGATAATAAAAACATAAATTGGGGAGTTTGAGATAGGAAATAAGAACTTATAAAAGTACAATACTGATAAACAAGAATTTTTCTTAAGATAGAAGTTGATTTGGTTCCACAAAGAGTTGTGGAAGAAGAAATGTATCAGTTTATATAAAATCCTTTAAGGTATAGTTGGATTATTTAGGAGTCTGAGATATAATATTTTTTATGTAAAATTATGATAAATTAAATTCATAAATGATAAACCTACTACCTATAGATATTCCATTGAGTGTTCAGATTCTATGAAATGGTTAAAGGCCATGAAACCTGATATAAATTCCATGTAAACTAACTAAGTTTGGAACTTAGTGGATGAACTATATGGGGTGAGAAAAATAGGGTGGAAGTGGTTTTTTCATAATAGAAACAACATGGATGGTAAATTGTATAACTATAAGGATTACTTGGTGGGAAAATGTAAGAAAAAAATTATTGGTATTGACTATGATGAAACCTTAACACTGGTGGTGGTGATGAATTCCATTTAGATAATTTGAGCTATGAAAGATTATTATGATTTTTTAGATATATTACATGGATGTAAAAACACTTTCCTTAATAAGAATTCAGTTTAGGACATTTATAAGATATAACTTGAATGTTTCAAAGTACCAAAAGAGAATGATAAAGTCTATAAGTTGTAATGGTCTATTTATGTATTAAAGTAAGATTATCAGAGATGGAATATCTAGTTTGATGATGCAATCAATGCGTTTGGTTTCAATAATACTATGGTTTATTATTTTATATATACATGTATTATTGGTTAGTATTCATAATATTTTATCTCTATAACATACTACTTATCAAAAATGATGTCCTGAATTTATATTATACAAAGGTTTGGTTGGGAAAGTGCTTATTAATAAACAACATGGGTGAATCAATATGCATACTAGGTATGAATATCTATAAATATAGATCAAATTAGTTTCTCAAACTAATTAAAAACATATATATTGGGGAACCTCAAAATTGGTTTATCATAGAAAACTTTAAGAAGTTGTTTTCAGTAGTATTTAATGGCATGAATCTTAAAAAGATTCAAGATCCTTCTAAATATCCCTAAAGGATGGATAGGATTGTTTATTCATTCACTATATGGTCTATCATATATTTCACATTATGTACTTTATCCAATGTTAGTTATACCTTGATCATAACAAGTTTATATTAATCCAATCCTGGTGGGAGTCACTAAATTTTTTCTAAGAATATCTTTAAGTACATGAGAAAAGGTACAGATATATTCTTATTCTTTGGAGGTGATAATAATATCAATTCAATTATAAGGCCCCAGCCTTAAACCTTACTTAATCTTGAGTTATTACAAGATTACACATTCAGGATCTTTTCGGGTTTAGAGTTTTAGAGAATTAGATCATAAAACTTGCATTACATTCCACATATAAACAAAGTGGTTACATAAAGATAGTATTCTTCTTTCCCATCAATGGAAACATATTTAAAATAAAACATGGATTATTTCTTGACACTTCCTTGATACTATCATTATATCATGTACCTTTCCCTTGACCTGTGAAAAACATTTCAAAAAAACTTGGGATGAGCATAAAAATCTCAGTAAGGGATATAAAAATATATGGAAAGGAAACATGGGTAAATATATACATAAGAATGAAATCATACTTTACCCATAAAACATAATCACTTCAACATACCTCATCAAATCATGAATAAATCATAGAAATCATAAGACATAAAGGTAACTTGAGGCATTCATAACATTATTACGTAGGGAGTAACCCTCTTGGTTACGTTTGGAATACCCATCACAGTATATTCCCTAAATCTCTTCAGAGAAGCCTTAACGTTACACTCCTTCGCGTTACCCAATGCATTGGAGAGCTATATCGGGCTCACCCACCCTTAGTTTATCACGGAATCACCCGTCTTCATAATAATGCCCAAGAACCTCAACATAATCGTATCACATAAAACATGCATAAAGGAAACATAACATTTCCACCTTTCAATCACAAGATATCAATACAACACATTGATATAAAAACATTATGAAAACCATTTTCAATACCAAAATAAAAGAAAAGTAAAACATGGTATTTATTTTTCTTTTAAAAAAAGTATGGCTTGTAGAGGAATCCGAAACTCAAATAATGGTCACGGCAGCGGAGAAGTCGTTGTCGCCGCATACGTACGACAAAAACATTCCCTTTTGTCGTTTAGTAAATGCTTCGTATAAAAAAGATTCCTTTTGAATAAATGTAAAAGTCAAAGGGTTTTATACACCATATAAAAGAAGGTTGTGTATAAAACAAAATATGCCTCAATGAAAGGAGATTGAGACGAAGTCCCATACCTCGGGTCCGACTTTACTCGGTCGTTCTTTAATCTCCTGAAAAATAAACTTGAGTTAATTTATACTTGTTTAAGAACCTTTTTCAAGTTCATTATTCCTTTTATATCACTTATTTCCATGTCATGAACACTATGTAATTATTTAAGTTAATAACGGTCGTTTTAACGATCATTGGTACTTGAGTCAAAAATAAACCCTTTATAATTACATGTTGTTCATGTATCCATTATATCCAGAATTATAATCATTATTTATATATCATATATACCCAGTATATACATTAATTTATAATTTTACATAATCATTTAGAGGTAAGAAATGAAATGCACCGTTCATGGAGACGGTAAGCCGTACGTACGCATGAACGCTACTTTCATTTATATTTCGTATTTTATAGAATGGAATCATAATGATATAAAGGTATATTATAATTCTAGTATAATATCATATATAATATCATTGTTCCATCCTTTATACGTCCCAAATATGGTATTTAACGAATCAAATCACTTTGAGGGGGCGGTAGTCCTCACTTCCTTAAATGAAGATATCGCGTTTACCCATAATGGAAACCATAAAGGTATGACCAAAATGAAAAATACAGAAGCTTAAGGAAAACATAAACATATTATATATCATATATAAATATAGTGACATCTTAATGTCCACCTTTGAAGGTGTTAAAAGAATGTTGAACAATCATCGTTTCGGGAGGCATAAATTCACCATCCACGGAAACAGTATGTCCTTTAACCATTAGATGTAGGTGTGTGTAAGTGTAGCTCGAATACTTCTTATAACAACATCCTAGTATATTTAGGATACTGGAGTTGTTACAAAATAAAATAATAAAAAGAGTTTAGGGGGTTGGAGAAGCAAAATCAAACAAAAGGACTCAAAAGAAGACATTACCTTAAAATCGGGTAACTCTCTTAGATTTGAGCTCAAAGGCTTCCTTGGGAAGACTTCTACCCAAAGTGAGGCTTCAAGGAGTAATATAGGGATGTGGAGAGCCAAAATGGGCAGGGTTTTGGCCGAACCAAAGGCTTTGGGAGTGTGGGTAAGGAGGTAGAGGTGGGGGCCTTTTATAAGAGGAGAGGAGGGGCACTCTTGGAAGGTAAAGAAAAATTACTTTATTATAAAATGGTATTCGGATTTAAGAGGTCCCAAATTGATGTGTTTCCAGGATAAGGAGATAAGGGTTCTAAATCCACCCATCCAATAGGTTTTGTCCATGTTTAGGTCTTATATTTTACATTATCATTCCATTTTATTTAAATCGTTAAATAATGAGGTCAACGTTGCATCATCATGATGTCATAAATAATTTAATTTATTTAAAGTCTAAAATTTATAAACAAAATAATATGATGTAGGAAATATTTTTATCTTTCCAATTACTATTTATAATCAAAAATCTTATCTTTATAACCCCATGTAAAAATTGTTTTAGTAAAACATCTCATGTTTGTGTCATTTTTACTTTTACATTAAATAAAAAGTTATTTATGTCATTTCCCAACCAAAGTGGCTCTATGGGTTCCCCAAGTTGACCCATGGATTATCTTGGTCGGCCATGACACATCCAATGAGGGTAGGACATGTTTCAAGCTCATCTCATTTTATTAAAACATTATTTTTACCTTAAACTACACTAATTACCTCTAATCACGATTAAGAACTTAAGAGTTACTATTCACCAAAAAATTATTTTAATCTCATTGAACCACATTTTACTTCTTAATGAAAACCATGTATGTCGGATTATTGAAATTCAAAACACATAAGTGGTAAAATTTCATTTAAACGAAAAATCAGTTTTTATAAGTACCACTTAGTGGTTTCACTATTCATCAAAAATTGAAGTTTTTCAAAAAAATACAAAAAAATAACCCTAAGATATATTTGATATTCCGAATTCAAAAATGAAGTCTATTTTAAAAAATTCAAAACATATAAGTCACATTAATTAATTTAATAATTAATTCCCGCTGTCATGACAAATAGCGTGTTTTTATGAAACAATAAGTATCAAAAGATTGACACCAGTTTAAGTCCAATTTCAAAGTGAAATTGATTACAATGAACACCATTGGATTAAATGGTAAAAATATATTCTAATTTCACTTCAAAACCAATTCAAAAGATAATCTAATCATATAAATAAATTAGATTAAAAAGAAGTTTTGATGTAAAATGCAGTATTTTTCACTATTCATTAAAAAACGAACATTGTCTGAAAAATACCAAAAATTCACACAAAGTAAATTTTGATGTCCCAATCATAAAGAATAAGTTTATTTTTACAAGCATAGCTTATAAAATTTTCAAAAGATAGATTTAAAAATGGTTTTCCATCAAAAGGCAGTAAAACAATCTTTTAAAAATATTAGTGTATTTCATGCTTAAGATTGGATTTATTTTCATTTTAAGCCTCTAAAACACTATCTAATTCATTAATAGAAATAGATAAAAAATATATATTACTCATTACTTACTTGGGATGTTACATCCTTCCCCCCTTTTGAAAATTGCGTCCCCGCAATTTATTTACTTATCGAATAAATGGGGGTACTTATCCCTCATTGCATTTTCAGATTCCCATGTTACCTCTTCCATCATGTGGTTTTTCCACAAAACCTTTACCTGATTAATCACCTTATTCCGTAACACTTTCTCCCTGTGGTCAAGAATCTGGATCGGTTGTTCCTCATAAGATAGGTTCTCTTCCAGCTGAACTACCACTAGACTCAAAATATGAGATGGATCTAGCATATACTTTCTCAACATCGAAACGTGAAAAACATTGTGTACCTGAGATAAACTCAGAGGTAAAGCCACCCGGTATGAAACTGATCCAACTCTCTCCAGAATTTCATATGGTCCAATAAACCTTGGACTCAGCTTTCCTTTCTTACCAAATCTCATCACACTTTTTCAAGGAGAAACCTTGAGAAAAACATGATCACCTACCTCGAAAGATAGATCCTTCCTCCGGTTATCCGCATAACTCTTTTGCCTGCTCTGAGCTGTTCTCATGTGCTTCTGAATTAGCTGAACTTTTGCTGCCATCTCTTCTACCAATTCTGGTCCCATCAACTTCCTTTCACCCACTTCATCCCAGAAAGCTGGAGTTCGACACCGTTTCCCATATAATGCCTGAAATGGTGCCATCTGTATACTAGAATGAAAACTGTTATTATATGAAAATTAAACCAAAGAAAGATGTTGGTCCCAACTTCCCTGATAATCCATAGAGCAAGAACGTAGCATATCCTCCAATGTCTGAATTGTTCGTTCTGACTTCCCATCTAATTGAGGATGAAAAGTTTTACTAAAATTTAATTCAGTACCCAATGACTTCTGAAGGCCTTTCCAAAAGTTAGAAGTGAACCTAGGATCACGATCAGATACAATGGAGAGGGGAACTCCATGTAACCTGACTATCTCTTTAAGATACAAACGGGAATGTTGATCTAGGTAAAAAGTATCTCGTATAGCAAGGAAATTAGTAGATTTAGTCAAGCGATCAACAATAACCCAGATTGCATTATTACCTCGAGATGTCTTCGGTAATCCCACAACAAAGTCCATGGATATATTCTCTCATTTCCACTCTGGCACTGGTAAAGGCTGAAGCATCCCTTTTGGTAACTGCCGCTCTGCTTTAACCTGTTGACATGTCAAACACTTCACAGTAAAATCAGCAATATCTCTTTTCATTTCATCCCACCAGTAATACTCCCACAGATCTCTGTACATCTTAGTACTGCCAGGATGAACTAAAAACGGAGAACTATGAGCTTCACATAACAACTATCTCTTCAACTGTGAATCACAAGGCACACACAATCTCTTCCCAAATCTCAAAACACAATCATTATCAATGTTGAATTCAGGCAACTTACCTTTCTGAACCAGCTCTACCTTTTTCTACAACTCACTGTCTTGCCTCTGTGCTTGCTTGATTCTATCTGATAGAGATGATCTCACTGATACCTGAAACAAAATAGAAGAACATCCTACACCAACAACTTCTATTCCAAATTTCATCAAATCCTTAACCAAAGGATCACGTTCCAAAGGCAACATTGCTAATGAAGCATTACTTTTTTGACTCAAAGCATCAGCCACTTTATTTTCTTTTCCCGGATGGTAAAGAATTGTACAATCATAATCCTTGATTAATTCCAGCCATCTCCACTATCTCATGTTTAACTCTTTTTGAGTGAATATATACTTTAAACTTTTGTGATCAGTATATATTTCACAATTTACTCCATACAAATGATGCCTCCAAATTTTTAAAGAAAAAACAACAGCAGCTAATTCCAAATCATGTGTAGGGTAATTTACCTCATGAGTTTTCAACTATCATGAAGCATAAGCAATTACCTGATCATTCTGCATTAGGACGCAACCAAGTCCTTTCAATGAAGCATCACTGTATATAACAAACTCACCATTCCTGGAAGGTAGTTCCAAAACTAGAGCATTCACCAATATTCTTTTCAATTCCTAAAAACAATCATCACATTCTTTTGTCCAGATAAACTTAACACCCTTCCGAGTTAGCTTAGTCATTGGACTAGATAACCATGAAAAATTTCTAACAAACCTTCAGTAATAGCCTGCCAAACTAAGGAAGCTACGAATCTCAGTTACATTTGTGGGTCTTGGCCATTCTTCAACAACCTTTGTTTTTGCAGGATCAACAGTTATCCCATCTTTAGAAACAATATGACCAAGGAAAGAAATTTGTTGCAACCAAAACTCACACTTGCTGAATTTTCCATACAGTTTCTTTTCTTTTAAGGTTTGCAAGATAACCCTTAAATGTCTTTCATGCTCCTCTTTACTTTTAGAAAACACCAAAATATCATCAATGAAAACCACCACAAACTTATCCAAGAACTCATGGAAAATTCTATTCATTAAGTCCATGAATACAGCAGGTGCATTGGTTATCCCAAAAGGCATTACTAAAAATTCATAATGGCCATATCTTGTACGGAACGCGTTCTTCGGAACATCTTCTTCCTTTACCTTCAGCTGATGGTACCCCGATCTCAAGTCAATCTTTGAAAAATACTGAGCTCCCTGGAGCTGATCAAACAAATCATCGATATGAGGCAAAGGATATTTGTTCTTAACAGTGATGTTATTCAAGGCTCTATAATCAATGAAAAGTCTCATTGAACTATCTTTCTTTTTAAAAAATAAAACAGGAGCACCCCATGGTGATGTGCTAGGTCGAATGAAACCTTTCTCTAATAAATCTTGCAATTGATCCTTCAACTCTAAAAGTTCAATTTGAGCCATTCGATAAGGGGTTTTTGAAATTGGCTTAGCATCAGGAACTAAGTCAACAGTAAACTCAACTTCCCGATCTGGTATTATTCCAGGCAACTCATCAGGAAAAACATCAGGATACTCATTTACCAATGGTACATCATTAATATGAACAGTTCCTTTATTTTCAACGATGTGTGCAAGGTAACATTCATTTCCATCTTTTACAAGTTTCTCGGCCTCTTGATAAGTTATCAACAGTAAGGGTTCATTCTTGTACACAAACTGAAAGTCTTTCTGAAAAGAAACTTCTTTAGCTCTACATTCAATCTTAGCATGGTAAATAGAGAGACAATCCATACCCAGGATAACATCAAATTCTACTAGAGGTAGAACAATAAGGTTTGCAAGTAGGTTCTTTCCACAGATAAGGATAGGAAGATTCTTATAAATTCTTTTTGCCTCAACATTTCCCCCAAGTGTTTTTACCAAAATTTCAAGAGTCATTTCTTGAGATGGTATTCCCATTTTACTAGAAAAGGTTTCAGAGATGAAAGAATGTGTAGACCCCGAATCAAACAACACACTGGCATAATCTGAAAAAACAAAAAAAGTACCTGATACAACTTCATTTGATGGCCCGACATCTGCTGAAGTAGTTGCAAAGGATTTCACCACCCCTTTCTTCTTGTAGTCTAACTGCTTCCCATCACCCAAGCTCTTTGTCGGACACTCATTTTCATAGTGACCCATCTCATTGCACTTATAACATTTCACTAACTGTAAATCAAATTTGGTCTTACCATCACCCTGATCTTTTCCAGTGAAATCACGAGCCTTATGTCCCATCTTACCACATCGGTAGCACTTTCCAGAATTCAGAAGACATTCCCCAGCATGCCTTTTGCCACATTTATCACAAACTGGAAACTTAGTTTTCTTACCGTCAGACTTTTTTGAAGAATTCTTACCTTTCTCCTGCCACCTCGGTCTCTTCTTCTGTTGGTTGTTATAGAACACTTGATCATCGGAAAACTCCATTTCCACCTTCTCAACACATAGAACAAGCTTTTCATAACTTTTAAACTCACGATAAGCTAATTCCCTTTGATATTTTGGCTTAAATCCTGAGTAAAAACGATTGATTTTACTATCAAGGTCTCGGATAAAATTTGGAGCATACCTTGCCAATCGAGTGAACCTTTCTTCATAGGCAGCCACTGAGTCTTCCTCTTGCCTCAATTCTAAGAATTGCTTTTCCATCCTAAGTCGAACAGCCTTAGGAAAATACTTATCAAGAAACATACCTTTGAATTCATCCCAGTCGATAGAATCAATCTCATCAGCATCCCTGATATTTTTAACCATCGACCACCACTGATCTGCTTTACCCTCCAAATGATAAATAGCAAGACTAACCTTTTGATTGTCTGAACACCCCATGACATCAAAAATCTTCTCTAGTGCTTTAATCCACCCTTCAGCTAGCATAGGGTCAGATGATCCTCTGAATGATGGGGGATGTTGCCTTATTAAATGTTCCACCACTGACATGTTCCTCTGCGGTTGATCTGGCTGATCTCGTGTATGGATACCACTGCCATTTATCGCTTGAGTCAACTGCTCCATTACTACAACAAACTATTCAGTTCCAATTCCAACCATCTCATGATGCTGATTCAGAAGGTTATTTCCTTCTGCATGCCTTCCTAGCACTACTTCCTTCTTTCCTCTGTGGAAAACCATTCTGAACAAACATGTCTTAGATGAAGCAACATGGTAATCTTCAAATACTATATCACTTCAATCTAACCATAAAAAAATATTTTTGGATAATAATTTAATAGAATTCTAACTCCTAAAGTTATCTAAACCGACCTTTGATACCAACTATAAGGCCTCATCCTTAAACCTTACTTAATCTTGAGTTATTACAAGATTACACATTGAGGATCTTTTCGGGTTTAGAGTTTTAGAGAATTAGATCATAAAACTTGCATTACATTCCACATATAAACAAAGTGGTTACATAAAGATAGTATTCTTCTTTCCCATCAAAGGAAACATATTTAAAATAAAACATGGATTCTTTCTTGACACTTCCTTGACACTATCATCATATCATGTACCTTTCCCTTGACCTGTGAAAAACATTTCAAAAAAACTTGGGATGAGCATAAAAATCTCAGTAAGGGATATAAAAATATATGGAAAGGAAACATGGGTACATATATACATAAGAATGAAATCATAATTTACCCATAAAACATAAGCACTTCAACATACCTCATCAAATCATGAATAAATCATAGAAATCATAAGACATAAAGGTAACTTGAGGCATTCATAACATTCTTACGTAGGGAGTAACCCTCTTGGTTACGTTTGGAATACCCATCACAGTATATTCCCTAAATCTCTTCGTAGAAACCTTAACGTTACACTCCTTCGCGTTACCCAATGCATTGGAGAGCTATATCGGGCTCACCCGCCCTTAGTTTATCACGGAACCACCCATCTTCATAATAATGCCCAAGAACCTCAACATAATCGTATCACATAAAACATGCATAAAGGAAACATAACATTTCCACCTTTCAATCACAAGATATCAATACAACACATTGATATAAAAACATTATGAAAACCATTTTCAATACCAAAATAAAAGAAAAGTAAAACATGGTATTTATTTTTCTTTTAAAAAAAGTATGGATTATAGAGGAAGCTGAAACTCAAATAATGGTCACGGCGGTGGAGAAGTCGTTGTCGCCGCATACGTACGACAAAAACATTCCCTTTTTTCGTTTAGTAAACGCTTCGTATAAAAAAGAATCCTTTTGAATAAACGTAAAAGTCAAAGGGGTTTATACACCATATAAAAGAAGGTTGTGTATAAAAAAAATATGCCTCAATGAAAGGAGATTGAGACAAAGTCCCATACCTCGGGTCCGACTTGACTCGGTCGTTCTTTAATCTCCTGAATAATAAACTTGAGTTAATTTCTACTTGTTTAAGAACCTTTTTAAAGGTCATTATTCCTTTTATATCACTTATTGTCATGTCATGAACACTACGTAATTATTTAAGTTAATAACGGTCGTTTTAACGATCATTGGTACTTGAGTCAAAAATAAACCCTTTATAATTACATGTTGTTCATGTATCCATTATATCCATAATTATAATCATTATGTATATATCATATATATCCAGTATATACATGCATTTATAATATTACATAATCATTTAGAGGTAAGAAATGAAATGCACCGTTCATGGAGACGGTAAGCCGTACGTACGCATGAACGCTACTTTCATTTCTATTTCGTATTTTATAGAATGGAATCATAATGATATAAAGGTATATTATAATTACAGTATAATATCATATATAATATCATAGTTCCATCCTTTATATGTCCCACATATGGTATTTAACGAATCAAATCACTTTGAGGGGGCGGTAGTCCGCACTTCCTTAAATGAAGATATCGCGTTTACCCATAATGGAAACCATAAAGGTATGAAAAAAATGAAAAATACAGAAGCTTAAGGAAAAAATAAACATATTATATATCATATATAAATATAGTGACATCTTAATATCCACCTTTTAAGGTGTTAAAATAATTTTTAACAATCATCGTTTCGGGAGGCATAAATTCACCATCCACGGAAACAGTATGTCCTTTAACCATTAGATGTAGGTGTGTGTAAGTGTAGCTCGAATACTTCTTATAACAACATCCTAGTATATTTAGGATACTGTATTTGTTACAAAATAAAAGAATAAAAATAGTTTAGTGGGTTGGATAAGCAAAATCAAACAAAAGGACTCAAAAGAAGACATTACCTTAAAATCGGGTAACTCTCTTAGATTTGAGCTCAAAGGCTTCCTTGGGAAGACTTCTGCCCAAAGTGAGGATTCAAGGAGTAATAGAGGGATGTGGAGAGCCAAAATGGGCAGGGTTTGGCCGAGCCAAAGTCTTTGGGAGTGTGGGTAAGGAGGTAGAGGTGGGGGCCTTTTATAAGAGGAGAGGAGGGCCACTCTTGTAAGGTAAAGAAAAGTCACTTTATTTTAAAATGGTATTCAGATTTTAGAGGTCCCACATTGATGTGTTTCTAGGATAAGGTGATAAGGGTTCTAAATCCACCCATCCAATAGGTTTTGGCCATGTGTAGGTCTTATATTTTACATTATCATTCCATTTTATTTAAATCGTTAAATAATGAGGTCATCGCTGTATCATCATGATGTCATAAATAATTTAATTTATTTAAAGTCTAAAAATTATATAAAAAATACTATGATGTAGGAAATATTTTTATCTTTCCAATTACTATTTATAATCAAAAATATGGTCTTTATAACCCCATGTAAAAATTGTTTTAGTAAAACATATCATGTTTGTGTCATTTTTACTTTTACATTAAATAAAAAGTTATTTATGTCATTTCCCAACCAAAGTGGCTCCATGGGGTCCCCAAGTTGACCCATGGATTTTCTTGGTCTTCCATGACACATAAAATGAGTGTAGGACATGTTTCAAGCTCATCTCATTTTATTAAAGCATTATTTTTACCTTAAACTACACTAATTACCTCTAATCGCGATTAAGAACTTAAGAGTTACTATTCACCAAAAAATTATTTTAATCTCATTGAACCACATTTTACTTCTTAATGACAACCATGTATGTCAGATTTTTGAAATTAAAAACACATAAGTGGTAAAATTTCATTTAAACGAAAAATCAGTTTTTATAAGTACAACTTAGTGGTTTCACTATTCATCAAAAATTGAAGTTTTTCAGAAAAATACCAAAAATTCACCCTAAGCTATATTTGATATTACAAATTCAAAAATGAAGTCTATTTTAAAAAATTCAAAACATATAAGTCACATTAATTAATTTAATAATTAATTCCCGCTGTCATGACAAATAGCGTGTTTTTATGAAACAATAAGTATCAAAAGATTGACACCAGTTTAAGTCCAATTTCAAAGTGAAATTGATTCCAATGACCATCATTGGATTAAATGGTAAAAATATATTCTAATTTCACTTCAAAACCAATTCAAAAGATAATCTAATCATATAAATAAATTAGATTAAAAAGCAGTTTTGATGTAAAATGCAGTATTTTTCAGTATTCATTAAAAAATGAACATTGTCTGAAAATTTCCAAAAATTCACAAAAAGTAAATTTTGATGTCCCAATCATAAAGAATAAGTTTATTTTGACAAACATAGCTTATAAAATTGTCAAAATATAGATTTAAAAATGGTTTTCCATCAAAAGGCAGTAAAACAATCTTTTAAAAATATTAGTGTATTTCATGCTTAAGATTTGATTTATTTTCATTTTAAGCCTCTAAAACACTATCTAATTCATTAATAGACATATATAAAAATATCTATTACTCATTACTTACTTAAGATGTTACATCAAGTGGTTACAATTATTCTATTTTCCAAATCAATAATGTTGATATGATATATTAATCTATTTCTTTTACCTTAATGGTGGAGCTATCAATTGGAAGAGTTCTAAACAAGACACTATAGAGGACTTGACAACAGAGGTAGAGTACATCATTTTATAAGATTTTGTGAAGGAATTTGTTTGGATCAAGAAGTTCATCACAAAAATTATTGCTTTTTCTAACATTGATAGAGAAATTGAGATTTACTATGAAAATAATGGCGTTATTGTTCAGGACAAGGAACCCTAGTATCACCAATAAAAAATATTCCACAAATACCATTTTATTCAAGATATCATTAAGAGGGGAAATTTAAAATCTACTGGGTGGAAACAAAGGAGAATGTAGTAGATCCATTAACAAAATAATTAATGAATAAAATCATAAGTAATATATTGAATCTATCGGTATTAGGTAAATGAGATATTTTATGTAACTGTTATATAATGAATCATGTATTATAATAAAAGAAATCTCCATTTATCATTCATTTATGTGTGTTTCATATATTACTTGAATCATCAAATGATAAAATTCACTCTAAGTATGAATTTGAGTTATCTATAGTCGATTATCATTATAGAGTGTTATATTTTATGTATAAATGTTAATATTATCACAATTAGAATCTTATATATGATCCAATGTAGATTCATTTAATAATAAGTAAAGACTTATTATCTGCACTGGACTACTAAAGTACATCACATCTAATTTCATAAAATTATTGATATAATTAAGGGTTTGTGCTAAATATGAATCCTCATGACCAGATTTTGACAAGATATATATATTTTTAAGATTCATAATTTGATACCTTTCTTACCCTATCCTTTAGGATACATTAATTAGGTTGTGGTTGGGTACGTTACTAATCATGTAATCAGTTTAGTTTAATCAAAATGGGATTTTTCCTCTTATTTAGAAGGTACTATATATGGTCCCATGATTGAATTAAACTAAGGAAATGCATGGTCATGATTATCAGAGTTTCATGTGATTTACTCAACTACTTGGATGAATGAAATGTGATGTATTCATTCAAGTGGTCAATCTATTTCAATGAATCATGAATATATGGAATAACATATACTATATTAACATGTTCTATGTCTAATGATCACTCAGTGTCTTAGAAAAATGAATTATACAAGCATGTATATGATTTATAGAGATACTTCTTGTGGTAAATATATTCATATATATATATGAGTGTGTTTGATCAAGATCACGCCAGACTTATTTTTATCTTTAGTATAAATGATGTTTTTCTAGAGGCCACCCATTCATTATAATTCTAGATTATATAATTCAAAACTTTTTGATAGGCTAAAAAGGCCCAAAGGGTCATGTATAAGGTATTATAATGAGGATAAATTTAAGTATAAAGTGTTTATCTAAATTTTTAAATAAATTATGATAATCATGTCCAAAAGAGTTTGGATGGGTTCAAAAAGATTTATGCTTTTTTGTATAAAATCTATGAGGTTTTAGTAAAAGTGATATATTTTTTAGGATTGTGAACTAATTCATAAAGCCTATAATAATGAAATTCATTATGTCATGGTCCATGTATATGAACTATATCAAAAACCAAAACATAGTGAAAGTTAATATGTCATGAACTTTGTATCAAAGGATAATATATGATATTATCTAATCATATATCTCATAGTGATTATTTTTCACTTTCATCTTGTGGTGCATCATGACATTATGTGTAAACTAAATTTTAATGTTGAAAGAGTTTTAATTTTTATAGTAATCAATGAAGTGTGAATCAAAGATTTTGGTTGTTTCATAATTTTTGGAACATTATGAACTTTAATGGGTTGTTTAATTTCATGTATGTGTCATATATAAAGGAGTTAAATCACTTCATTGTTGACATCGGTGATCATTATCACATAGATAAAACTCTCAAAAAATATGTTCTCTTTTATTATCATCAGGGAGAAGGAGTTAACACACCTTTGGAAGGAGGAGGTCATATCAAAACGTTTTTTTATTCTAGAGGCCAATGGATACCTTTAAAAATAGGAATCTATTGATTGCTACTAAGGGAACTTGATCGATCTCAATATTAGCATAAGATTTTCATGGATAGTGAGGTATGTATGGTTTATTATTTTATTATTTCATGTTATCATTTTATCTTGATAAGATCTTAGGTATGGGGTAATTTTTTTCTTTTCATATTTATGGGAATGATATATTCACATGAATACCATCAATAATAGTATAAGTAGATATTGAATAGATGATCCAACCCTAAATAAATAATCTACCACAAGATATATAAGAATGAGACATGGTGATTTCATAAAAGTCATACATAATATACAAGATTAAGATGTGGTCTATCATATATAGAGTTGTGAAAATAACTTAAATAAGTGGAGATAATAATAGACTAGTTAAAAGAATTATCCAAGTCTTATCTTCTACTCTATTTTTTCATTGAACCTGAACACCCATCATCTACAAGGAATATTATATTATATGTTTCATGAACCATGAAATTTTCACATACACTGAGATGCCTATGTAGGGTGTGAGTACATTTTCGTGCTATGTCACTAATGTTATCTCTAAAGAAATATAGAATATATAAATGAATGCATTAAGTGACATTACAATAATTATAATAAAAAAATCACACCCCCGAGTTGTAAAAAAACACCCAAGGAGTTACTAAACTTTCCTCATCCAGTGCTGGAATATTCTTGAATATGTAACCATAATATCATAATGATGATGTGGTAGTACATTCTCATGCCTATAATGATCTCATCCAAAAGGGAATATTGAACTCTACTCAGAATAATATAAATACAATGGTATGGGTATCTTGTGTCTATATTGACCTCCAAAAAAAGGTATCACAATCCCTTATTAGAATATCATGAATAAAAATGGGAAAGGTAACACATGTCAACATCAATCTCAAACTAAAGACATCTTGATTTCTACTCAGAATATCATGGTGTTAAATAGGAAAATATTCCCATGTCTATAATGATCTAATATTTAAGGCATCTTGATATTGACAATATTAACCCCATATGGATATCCATATAACCATAATAAGGTACAAAAACTTATCCCAATGTTTGGAATGTTTTCCACACCTTTGAAATAAATATTAAGTTATTTCTCACACCCAACCAATTTTCAAAATCCAATTCCAAGGTATGATCTACTTGAAACTATACAATCAAATGGAGGAGGATCAGCACCCATCATATAATCCAATGAGCCAAGACGAATATATAATAACACATAAATTTATTCTAAAGATGTCTCCAAGATAGCCTTTGAGAAAAGTGTACACGCCAATATTAAAGGTGGTAAAATGAGCACCTATCAAGGTCCAAGAAATCATAACATGACACAATGGGTTCTGAGTATAAGGTTTATCACAATTTATTTCAAGTGAATGACCATCAATGAATATGGTATCAAGACACGGTGCATGGAGGGATACTCATAGCCTTAAACATCCATACCTTACTCATATGGATCCATGTGGAATAATTTTATATTAGTTTGTAGTCTAGTGTACACATTCAGTGTAACTGCATACCACGTGTCACATAAAACATGTATAAACTAAAAAGAAATTTTATGCACCACCTACCTAAACTTAGTTAAAGTCCTATAATTTAACATCATTGGATGATTCAACTTCAATTTAATGAAATCATAAAACCTAACATAAAACCATAAATTAGGTATATCTAATAAAGAATACTGAAATGGTGAGAGAAAATATGAATAGATAGAGAGGATCTTTAACATTATCTCTAAAGATCATATAAGATAGATGGCACATTTATGCATCCAAAAACAAGGTATATATCACACCTAAAGTATGAAAGGAAGGGATATTTGAGAGGGAGTGTCATGTAGGTGCAAGGGATAATTGAATGGAGAATTTAATTTTTTTATAAATCTTAATATTTTAGTTAAAATAATTATAAAATTAAAAAAAATAACTTGGATTGATGTTTTATATGCTTTATCCCATCATTGGGTACCTAGTGCCTTAGCGATTAGCTTCCATAGGTCCACCAAGTGGGTGGTGGCCC
The DNA here is from genome assembly GCA_963277665.1 of Viscum album. Lineage (NCBI taxonomy): Eukaryota > Viridiplantae > Streptophyta > Magnoliopsida > Santalales > Viscaceae > Viscum > Viscum album. The sequence goes on along the minus strand of OY728148.1, from coordinate 1,341,888,576 downwards.
TCTAATGACCACCACCCCCCCCCCCTCAACTTATAGACACTGGGTAACTGATACACTTCACTAAGTTCCTAATATTATCTTTCCCCAAAGGGAAAGATCCTACACTCAATCTAACTCCAAAAAAACAACACATGGCATCCACTAACTCCAATAATATAACAAAACCATAAAAACATGCTTGTTTTGGAAAAATTATAAATCAATTCATACCTCAAAATATATGAGGTGTCAAACCACCCCATTATATTATAGTTTGTCCCTGAGTTGCATCATCTAGCATCATCGGCTAAAATATTTGATCACTATGGTCATATATCGGTCTCCCACTCCCAAGTATCCTCCTGGATATGCTCATGATACCAATTTACATGTACTTGGGGTGTCATCTTCCTGAGTTAAATCATATCATTTCAATCTATAAAATAAATTTATCTCTCCTTGAATAATTCATTGGCTTTTATCTTGACATCATTAATGTTTATCACATGAAAAGGATCATAGTGGTATCTATTAAGATGAGATATATATAATATCTCATGCATCACATAGAATTTATGAGGAAGTGTTAATATGTATGTTATTTTATTGATCCTCTAAATAACCTATAATTTACACACATACCTAGGAACCAACTTTCTCTACCTCTATATACGATCATGCCCCAATAAAAGAGACCCTCATGAAAATATGATCACCAACCTCAAACTCTAGTAGATTGATTCATTGGTCATCATATGATTATTTCCTAATATGGGTAGTTACTAACCACTTTTAGATCAACTAGATATTCTCGGATGTCAACACAATAAGACTCATCCAAATAATAGAATATTACCTTACCTCTAGTTATCATAAAGGTAATCGGAATAGCCTATCATATAAGGTTTAAAAAGGTGTCATCAATATTAATTCTTGATAACTACTATTATAGGTGAACTCATCTAAGGAAATATGACTCTCTCAAAAACTTAAAAAATCAAGGACATATTCCCATGAAATGTTCTCCAAAATCTAGATAGTTCACTAAAACTAAAAATAAATATAAAAATGGTATGAAATACTAAAATTCACCTAGGAATCAATAACATTCATAGACCTTTCCATAAGTGAGAAAAAAATTAGAAATACTAATTTAATATGATACTCCTCAGCACACTATATAGTCTTACTATCTATCAAACATGCAATAAAACTACCTCATCAACATACTAGTTCTCCTTGATTTGTAGAAAATGTGCATCCTTCATTAATATATTTACAATTACCAATACTGGATCACTACCTTGAAGTGACCTCGATAATCTCATTACAATGTCCAGTATCACATCATCCCATTTTAACTCAGGAATTGGTAAAGGATAAATAATACATATATGTCACTAGTTCTTTTCCCTCATATGTTGATAGGTCAAACATCATGAAATAAACTCTATAATGTCCTTCCCTATCATGGGCCACTAATAATACCTATAGATGTATTGATGCATTTTAGTTAGACTTAGGTGAATAACCCATCTCAAGGTCTATGAGTCTCATATTATCTCTTCTTGCATACTCATTAGGACCAAAATTTATCCTCGTAAATAAAATATCCCATAACCATCCAAGGAAAAATATAGTGGCACCTTCCAACTATTTATTCCTTCCATCAAAAATAAACAATATGATTTGGACAACTAACACTCCTTTACTCTATCAAGTAGTGATGAGGAAATGGTCAAATAAGTATCAGTATGTATACCATTATACTCATCAACATTGAGAAGCATCTTAATTAAAAGGCTCATCATTCATCACCTGCTACTAGCCACATAAACTAACTGAGCCTAGGTATTCTTAGTTATCATGTCAGCCAAAATGTTCCCATTCTCATCGGTATATACCATCTCAAAGTTAAATTACTATAGAAACATGATCCTTTTTTAAGGTTTAGTTTACACTAGGAAAAGGTATATCTAAAGATCTAGGGGTTTTTATGTACTATAAACTTCTCACCCAAAAAGAACCTATTTTAGAAACTCAATATATACACTTTCACCTCCAAATCTAGATCATGTGTTGGGTAGTTCCATTAATGTGGTCTTAACTTCTTATAACCATAGGCAACTACTTTCCCATATTGTATCTACAATTATCCTTGACCAAGCTCGGATGAATCACAATTCAAGGTATACTCCTTACCTATCTTCAGTAAGGTTAGGATCAAAATAGATTCTAAACTTCTCTTTATCTCCTTGAATTCCCTCTCATAAGTATAATAACACTCAATTTTCTCCCCCCTTATTGGTCATAGATATCACTAATACTACTAATTGATAGAACTATTAAATAAATATCATATCATATCCTTCTAATACTAGAAATCTAGGAGTATCAAAAAAACTATTGGGTCACTCACAAGAAATAAAAACCTTAAACTTATTAGGTTCCACTAATATCCATACCTTTAATATCACATTCCCTAAGAAAAAAACCATTCTAATCAAGAACTAACACTTCAATAGATTGTAATACAATTTATCCTCTTTCATTGTGATCAATAAAATCTCCAGATATATAGTACTATCCTCCCATGTATGGGAGTACACTATAATTTCATTGAAAAAAATAACAATGAATGAATATAGTGTGGAAGAAATACTATATTAATTAAGTCCATAGACACTTCCATTATGTTTTTCAATTTAAAAAGCATCAAGATAATATCATATAACTTATACCTACTCCTAAAAGTAGTGTGAGGAACATCAGAAGGTCGGACCTATAGATTATGATATCCCAATCACAATTAGATCTTATATAACCACAAGCCTCACCACAAATTATCAAATAGGTTATCTATATGAGAAATATGATATTGATTATTGACCATAATTTATGTAAACCTATGTTAATCCACACATGACTGCAACAAATCATCTCCCTTCATAGATATAAACATCAAAGTACCCCATATGGATATGCTAAAATAAATTAATTCCTTCACATCAATGTCCTCTGTATTAAACTTATACTCTCTAAGATCTAGAGTAACTATCCAATATTAATTAATAGATATAGTATTTTTACTTGGAATTAACTCTATGGTGAACTTGACCACTCTCTTGGGTAGAAACCCTAACAAATTATCATAAAAGATGTTCTGAAACTATTCAACTATAATAGGAAAGATTGGTTTTCTCATCTCCTCACCTCCCAAAAAAACCTAGAAAATTGGGTTGAAACCATCCCTAGATGTCAATGGTCAGGTCCAAAATATCCTACCTATAAATACCACTCCCTAAAAAAATATAAATCACCCTTAGAGGACATGAAATATACTCATCAATGATAGTAGTCAGTGTGTTCTTGATACAGATTTAACCATTTCGACATAAGGATCACATCAAAAGTGTGAATCTATAATAAAAAAATATCCTAGAGAATCATATACCCAATAATCGAAAAACCACACTCAATACATATTAATATTCTCTCTGATCATGTCCCTAAGGGAATATCAATAGACATCATATCATACAGTTACACTATGGTAAACCTCAAATCATTAGCTACCTATGTAGATGTAAATGAATATGATGAACCCATATTGAATAAAATAGATGCTAGGGTGCATTCCACTAGAATCATACCATGAATATTCTATGGACCCTTATCACAATATATAGGAATTGACTTGATAGCATAAAGTTTTCGTGACTATAATACTATGATTTAACCACCAAATCTCTGACTACCCTGAGGATCACCACTCTATGAAGTTCCAAGTAGGATCATGAAATCTTAATAAGAAGGGGGTAAATCAATGTGATCTATTTTTACCAAATTCTTTTTTACATTATTAAATCAAACCTCTACACCTACTATGATGAATGTATCTCATTCAAATCATGAAACAAAAACATAGCACGTGTAAGATAGAAAGTAAAGATAAAAAATGATATTTTTATAATTTTCACCTCAATATTAGTGAATACGTATTTTTTTATTCTGGTCAAGTCTGATATATAGGTATCTTGAAGTGAATACAAATAGGGAAGGTATCATCCTTAACCCACAAATAGGGAAGGTATTATCCATAACCATGAAAACTATTTCCCAATAGTTATTTTCCTCTCAATGAGTTCTTTATAATAGAATACCTTTAGTTTATAATGGTCTTACAATACTCACTAATAGATTATATATTCTTCTTTTCTCTATGATTTCACTGTATCAATTTTATTTTTATTCTTCCTTAGAAGTAGTACTTCAACTACTGGTGAATGATAAAATCCACTAGTATTCACATCAGCCTTCTTCTCTAAATATTTAAAATTATTAACATAATAATCAATAGGTTTCTCCATGTTTTATTATTCTTAAACTCTATGAATATTCAAAATATATAGGTGGGTTAATTTCTATTCATTTCCTCCAAATTTTACAAATAAACTCTAATTATTTTGAATAAACTCTTTTTACAAATCATCATCAACTCAAATGAAATTTTGGAACATATAGATTGTTATCTCACTTATTCCTAAAATCATATGAATTTCAGGAACATTCAAGTCAGTCTCTCACTTTTTCCTAGACTCAAATGAATTTCTAGAATATTTAGGTTAGTCTCTCGATTATTTCTCGACTCAAATGAATTTATAATACATGCAGGTTTATCTCTCTCAGTCTCATAAACAATTAATTAGACTCAGATCTCATACTTTTATACCCATTAGTGAATATGAAATTTCCATTAAATGTAACAATGTGTTCTATGTGAATTTCTCAAACTTTGAATTTCGCTCTTTATCAATCAGAAAAATATTCCCATTAAAGTCTTTATCTTCCTTCATTATCATTTCCTAAAAATCCATATTGACTAAGATATATTCTCATTCAATTGTTTATATTTATTATTTATATCATCCTAAAAATTTATCATTAATCACAGATTAATAATCATGAAATTTATTTCATAAATAACATCTCAGAATCATCATAATAATTACGTACAACTCACATGGAATATTATTTATGAACTTTTGAATTTATTCTTCCACATCATCAAAACATAACCTAAACTCTATATAACAACATTTAAAGATTTTATGAATCCTCAAAAACTCACACAACATAATCTAAATCTTCTACCAAACTTCCTTAGTTTTCTCTTCTGCTTATACTTTCAAACTTCACTGCTATTTGAAATGTGATGATTCATTTTTTTATTTTTCTTTAAATTTTAAACATCAAACTTATCAATAATTATTAAGGATAATCTTCTATAATTCAACATCATATAAAATATTCATTAACTTTTCAGAATTTGGATACTTTTGGACTTTTACATCTTCAAAAATGATCATCATTAATAACTCTATATCCATAGACTTCTTCTTGATTTTGTTGATTTTGTTTTTAGATTCACCTTCTAAAACATGATTCTTTAAGGGTATCCTCAATATTTTTTTCTTCCATATCAAGACTCACATTATATAACATGATTATTTCATCTTCCTCAATTCTGTTTTCATATTTTATCAATGTTCTTAAAACTCAAGGATTCTAAAATTTATCTTAGCAAAGAACTTCTTTAATATTAATTAGAAAATGAAATCGCAAGTTATTACTACATGAGACATTGTCAATTATTATACTTCCTTGAAATCATATTTATCATTATCATTAATTTGTTTTTTAATCTATCTTCTAGAATAATACTTTCTCATGAGTTCTTTAGGAACATAATTATATGCCTTTACCAATTATCTTAAACTCAATACCATTATAAAATATCAATATTCTTACCACTTATACTTTCATAAATATTAATTTTGGAAATTTGATGTTATTCTCTATCTAAACTTCAGTATATATTATTTTGAAACAATATTCTTCTGATTCTGAACACACATTGATGTTGACTAAATATTATATTTTGTTCTGTAAGTATTCTTCTATAAATGCTACTTTGAGATCTTCATCTCATTACCAAATATTCCTCATCCAGAAATAGTTCTTTTGAAATTAATTTTGGGTAATATTTTTTATGTACTAGATTATTGTTACAAATACCATAATTAATATTCACCCTTTATAATTCAACTCATAAGAAAACTTTATCCTTTAAGTGTTGTTCTCATATGTTATAGTGGTCTATATACATGAATGGATTCTCAAAAACTTTATCCAGATAACTTCATTATTATTCAATTATAGTCAAATTTTTATCTTATTATACTTATATAGAACATGTAAAAGATAGTTCTTTAAACATACAATAATAACTTCTCGTTTATTCAATATAATCTTGGCTTTATAATCACCACATTTAGATCTACTCCGTGAAATCTTCATATTCAAATAATAGTAACATAAACTCCATCATCAATATCCCTAACTTTATGAGTTATCCATTCTTCCAAAGCTTCTAGAGTATTTCTTATTTTGGAAGTTTGAAATTATCTTCCAAAATACTTTCTAGAAAAACTCAAGATTAATCTTTCATATAACCTTTTTTATCTCCAACTCAATTCCTTCAAAATCATACAAGTGTATTTATATATAAATATTAGTTTTTATATATGATAAACCAATGGATTTGGACCACTTCATTAACTAGGTTCTTTAACATCACTCAATGAATATTAAAAATCTTGATTATTAACAAAAAATTCAATTATAATCTCAATCCATTGGAGACTTCAATACCCCCCTTTATATTTTTTCTCAATACCTTTAAATATATGTCAATATTTTCTCAAAAATTATTATCTTTTTATCTCTCCCTTATTTATAATAAATAAAAAATTATAAAATAATGGGATAGCCATAGTCATCTCATACTTCAATCATAAATGAAATTTGATATTCTCCCCCTTATTAAAATTAATACCTAGGACACTTTAGAGAAGGATGGTACCACTTTTATCTTAAAAATGATCCATGAATAAATAAAATTTAAGTCTATATGATCTAAAATTATTTAGAATACAAGATAGATTAATTTAGACATAAATATTTTCATAAATAACTCAACATATAATACCAACTCAAAATTAAACTTTAAGGGTCTTGTCAAGAATATTTTCAAGTTATCTCTTATAGTAAACTCAATAAGAACATTAAAAACATTCAAACACAAGTAGGTTTCTCCCCATTCAAGTTCTTTTTAATCTTAATTAGCTTAACACACTCTCATCCTTAATGCTTGTAATTGATGAAATCAAAAAAATTATGAGAAGAGTGTGATAAGAATACATCAACACTAATATTCCCTTTCACTTTATATAATTTCATGTTTATATAAAATATATGGTTTTAAAAGCTTGTAAACTCAACTCCCCCTTATGATTTGAACTCCATTAACTCTTCATTAGGGATAGTATTCTTTAAATATGAACACTAAGAAGATATTTTTGATATTAATTAAAGTTTTATAAAATGAAATATAATACTAATAAAATCACTCCATGATGGAATTCTTATCTTGTTATTCTACTAATATGACCCAACTCAACAGGGTCTCACTTGGACTAGTAGTAAGATGAGTGTTCCACCCTAATATCATCTCTAATGGTTCAGGGGTTAGTGACTAGAATTGAGTAGCCAAATCACACACATGGAATTCATTAGCCTATAAAAACCTACAATGGTCTCATATATCTAATGTAAAAGGTAAGAAAAAACATCAGTGAGATATATATATGCATGAGATATCTACTAAGATCCACATAGATAACCAGTATGGGTAACATAAAGTACAAAGGAAAAAATACATACCCAATAGCCTAAGTGGAAAAATAAAAACTATCCAAGACAAAGAGGCACCCAATATAATTGAGATATAAATATAAACAATAACTTATACTATCATCTCCTAGTATCAAAAAGTTCAAACTATGTCTCATCCCCTAAATTTTTGCAACGTCATCTTTGAACAAAATATACAAACTCTATAGCCACAAGATTGTCTCAAACATGTGTGTCGTCTACACAGACACAATATGTATAGGCTCAAGTCCAGTATAGGGGTAATTATAAACATACCAGGTAATATGCCCCAAAAACCATAAATAAACACAAATCAACATGTCATTTCATAGCTCACGATACTAAGGAGTAATTGGTAGGAAGTAAAAAAATAATAATATTGATATTATTGTCACTGAAGTCTTAGGGACACTGATAAATCTTGGTTGTATATCCCCAATCCTTGAAATCCACCTTACATGATTAATTAGAGGGACTCGAAATACTAAATAGTCCATAGATTATGAAGTCAGTAGCCATTTTAGTGCCTCATATCAAAGGAAACCCCTAGGGTTCTAATGAATCACAAGTCCCATATAAGTCTTTACTGAGTAGGATCCCTATATCTATACTACCTCCAAAAGGGGGAGTCTGCTCATCCCTGCAACATGGTTTTCAAATGAGGGAGTATTGCAGCCATTAGTGCTCCCAAAACCAATCCACCAATCATATAATGGAACTATCAATGCATAGAAATTATCTATACCATTAGTGGAGGATCTCACGCCCCTATAAGTATAAGAGGATTTTGACCCTAATGGATGATATTGTTCCCCATATGATCTTATTAGATGGGGGTGATATCGATATAGTTGATAGAGGAACTCACACCCCATAATAGTTCAGGGGATACCAACCCTATCTAATCTATAGGTATAGGATTTTGTGCCCCAATTACATGGGGTAATTTCAACCCTAACTAATGATGATAAGAGGAAACATTGGTCTAATACAACTCTTCTATCAGTGTGAGTTCTCACTCACTACAGATACCCAAAATCCAAGCCTGGTCTCTGAAATATTGATTCGGTTGATTATGCTCGCTTCACCAATATCCTCATATCTACCTTTGTAAATAAATCATTTATCTCATTCCATGTGGAATTCATATTAGATAAGACTACATGAAGGTCCTAATCTAATCCAAAGGAAAGTACATGAAGTTTCTGAGTGGTATATGGGATTTCACCTTGATTTAAAAACCTAGTCATGTGCCTCCAGTCAACAGGGCATGTAAAGACCAACTACATGAAATGTGATTCTGGTCACATAGCATGTAAGACTAAGTCTGAAACTCATCATGTGCCTCAATAACCTGAGTAATGTTCATCTGAGGTCACGCAACATTTTTCCCCTCCACACGGTGTGTGAGAGCACTCATATTTTTTGGGTGTGTACACTTTGTACATGTCAAGTCAGTCATCTATGTTCACATGTCATGTGGTCCTAGCCACACATTCATGTGATATTTTTATTGCTTAAAACCCTACCACCACATCAATGATACACATAGAGTGTGTTTTTATGAACTATTCACCATGTAGTCAGGAATTTTTCCATTAACTCTACAGATTCAATTCCATTCCAATTCACGTTCCCCTTCCACCAAATCTTCCACACAATCTACCAAAAATTCTCAAAAATGAGTTAAATCAAGATCATATCAAAACCAAAAGTCAGATTCTGGTTGTAATTTATTTTAAAATTAAATTTCCATCACCTTATCATTTTTCTTAAATGACTTGGGTGTCCTAATTTATTTATATAATTCCCATCTCCATAATGATCCCTTGTCCATAAATTTCATCCTTGAATCCTTCATTATTGGGAAATGATTTCCATCCACTAATCATCAGTATCATGATCTTTCATCTAAGTAATTTTGTGCCACACATCTCCAAAATACATTAAGTAACTCAATTACATAATTATACCCCCAAAATATTTCACTATCATTTTATTTTGTCCTTTTTTATGAAACTCTTGATGTTTAAGTCACCATAATGATTCACAGAACCATTATTTGATCGCGCAACGAATGCAGTCTTCATGTATAATCGAACCACTGGAAAAAATTAAAAACTAGTGATAAACTCATGAAGAATAGTGGGATAAATACAATAAAATTAAAACGGGGTTTAAAAAATATCCACACATAACCATACATTGTATATTTTTGTGAGGAAAATCTATAAAACAATAATTAGTCCTAGGTTAACAATACTATGCTAAGTTTGATCACAGATTTAATTTTTAAGAACTAATCCATCATCATAAAAATATAAAATATGAGGTATAATTCATAAATAATAATTACCTACCACGTGGAACAATAAATATCTCTTTAATCCATTTTCACAACCAATTTTTTGTTCATTATTGTAGAGAAATCTAATAATTTTTATTGTTTTGGATCCATTCTTGCTCCTATATCCCCCATCAATGACACTTTGTTCTTTAACCACACTCCCTCTATCTCAAATACATTATCTCTAATGTTTAAAATAATATATATGGATAACATTATAGGAGAATAATAAGATTTCTATTATAGATGGATTTTAGTATTTATCCATTTAATAACCAATTAACTAAATAAATAAAATATTTAATTATTTCTCATATGATAGAAAACACTTGAGAACCCCGATGTAAATGAAAAAATGTCATCTATAGGGTAAAACTACATTATATATTTTATTTTAGTCTTGGTTTCCCCATCTGAGGCTCTATTCAAGAGATGTAATAATCTCACCAAAAGCACTCACGTGTAGACTAAAAAAATAACATGATATTTTTATTATAGTATTACAAGGACTTCACGAAACTCTATTTTCTACATCGGAACAACCTAGGGGTAATACCAAAATTCAAAAACCAATGGAACCCTTGGAAAAATTTTCCAATGTCCAAAGATAGTGCATAATTACAATTTTACCCCTGTAAAGGTCTTGAGATTTCAAAAGTTCAAAACTAAGTTGAGTCCAACTTAGGTAAAATCCAAGTCATTACATACTCCCCACCTTAAAATTTTTTATCCTTGAAAATTAAAATACGGGGCTAAAAACCCTCAAAGATCATGAACATGTCAAAGTGAAGTGCATCGCACCATTACACACACTTCATTTACCTTCAATGATTCAATCTCTAAGAAAAATCAATACATCATTACCTATGAAGGAGAAAATATTCTTCTATTCATGAAGACACTAGATATAGTATATATTGAATAAATAAATAAATTAAAAACATGAATATACCCCTGGAACATCACACTTAACCTATTCACTCCATTCGAGATCCACCTAAACTCATGGGATGAGATAAACCCCACATACCTCTAATTATCACCTTTAAATTGTTCACTGACAAGGCCAACTCTGGTGGGATAACCCCACTTCCCTCTCCCCCCCCCCACCCTATTAAAGGGAATTAATTTTTTTTATCATAGAGATAAACTCATCCATAATGAAAAATCAAAAAAATCACTTAAAATTTCATTTCATCAACTGAAAGTGAGTAAAATATACTTTTTTAGGAAATAATTAACCAACTATATAAATCATTACCCAAACTATCACTATTTCTTAAACACAGAGTCTTTCACTAGAGAACGTCAATTGTCACACCACAACTACATAACTCTAATCTCCTCAGCCTCCAAAGCCTCATTTCATGAATACCCAAGACAGTACACAAATATGAGTCTCATACTATAAGTACTTGAAGGCATGATAGTCTCTACCTTAAATCATCTCAAGGATATATTTGGTTTAACACATTGTGACTCAATAAAGGCTATTATCAACCTCAATATGGGGGTCAAAACATACAATTAATTATTTCAAAAGGTCACACATAGGTTTCCTTTATATAAAATCCACACATTCCTCATAAAAAATGGGAAGAGAACATCTCCTTTGTGAATAAAGTTCATGAATATGGGTTCACCAACTGATGGAAATTTGATATAACAACCAAAGGGTTTGATTATATTGCCACAAATTAGGTTTCATTGTCACTATAATAGAAATAAATCATTACATACATACAAATCCCAACACCTTATGACACCCTCAAAGGGTAACCAACTCATACTAAGTTGGGTACATTCACATCTCCTCTCTATCATAGAGTAATTCTTGAAAAGGAATGTTTCTTGACTATAGGTAAACTCACTACACCAGATGGACTAGTGAATAATTCTTATCATTAATAGAATATTCATGGATGTCTAAGGTCTAGCCCAAGGTTCCACTTGAATCTCAAACCTCCAAACATATGGTACTAGGTGAAAAGCGTGTGATTTTGAAAAACATGAGAGGGTCTATAGGGAAATATACCTAAGTCATGTTTCAATTCACATTAGTTTCCACCCATGAATAGGTATATACTACACATGAAATCCTTCATATCAAGTCTTTATCCCTCTATGTTGGTCAAGATCCAACCCAAGGGTGGTGATCATGGGGGAGATTCAACACATCACCCAATTCCAACAACTATTACACAACCAATATTCAACCAACAATTTTCCAAAAAATATCAGGGTATACAATAAAGATATTCCCAAATTCACCATTTATAATATGGAAGTCCATTCATATCACTACTCAACATTTTTTTAGGTTTAAAATTAATATTTTCTCACATCTAAGGTATACCTCCACTATGATTTCCAATCCTAAAAGGATCTCTTTGGTGGCTCTGTCATAGATGGTGGTGCAAGAAAGTTCAAAAATGGCTCAAAAACTATTCATATAGAGTATTTTTTAAATAACCAATATTAAGAAACTGCATCATAAACCACACCCATAAAACACCTCACAAGGTTCACATTCCGAAATGTGTACTTAAACACGGTTGTGTCACCCTATGAAAATTTCAAAGTTATCTATTAAAAACTCCATCTCTAATAAGGACTCAAAATCTAACCATAGTATAGCAATACCATTGTGAGTTTTAGAAATGCCTCATCCACTATCATCTTGTAGTTCCACATAGGAATCTCAACACATGAAATTTCATTTAGATATAAATTTTTTAAAATAGATTGAAACATGAGTCCTAGACTCTAGGTGATCCTCTATCATCCAAGGATCTGGATTGCCTCAATAACTCATGAGGCCTCTATCTTCAAATTCATGAAGTGCAACCAGTCTACCAGTAGTCTCATTCAACCCATAGGGGACTACAATATTATCTATGAGAAATATCCCCATCAATCATAAGGGGAAAGAGACTTCCTCATATCACAGTGCAAGTTATTCTCCCTTCTGAGTCTCGATAAATAATGCATCATCCCTCATTAACTAGTGGTGAGAGGACCAAACACCAGCATGGGATCATCATGACCCCACCTCTACACACAATATATCTATCAGTAGGTAGAATACTTTAATCAATAATATTCATATGAAAGGGTTGGAGAATGTTCATATGAGTTAACATAGGAAGAATATGAAATATAACGAATAACCACTATATGATGTATATACCTACTTAATAAAACCATAAAATTGATGTTTTATGGTTTTATGTAGAATAACAGGTTATGAAAGTCCTAGAAAAAAGATACATCAGTCACAATAACTATGTTAATTTTTCTAGTCTATTAATTGAACTCAAGGTCCCCTTAATATCATTTTTCTAATCACCCAAACTAATCCTCACATGACTGTTATCTTTGAACATTTTCACTAGGATAGACCCCCTTTAATACCACTCTAACATGACTCAAACCATTAGGATCCTACTTTTATAGGTGGTAAAAAAAAGTGTTCCACTACAAGCTCACCTCTAGTAGGCTAGGGTCTGGTGATTAGAACTGATTAGTCATATCACAAAAATGGGTTCCTTAGCCTATAAAACCTAAAATAGTATCATATCTCCAATGTGTAAGGTAAGAAACAACACCATAATGATATATATATATATATACAATGAACTAAACTAAATATAACACAATAATGATATATCTACTAAGATCCACATAGATAACCAGTATGGATAGAACAAAGCATAAGGGGGGAAATAAATTCCCCACAACATGAGAGGAAAATTGGAAACCAGCCAAGATAAAGAGTTCCTATTTATAATATAGATTCAAAAAAACATCAATTTCGACCATTATATCCTAGTATCACAAAGATCTACCTACACTTCATCCCCCAAAGTCACAAAACACCATATCTGAACAAGCTACATCAACTCCACATCCACAAGACCATCTTCAACCCATGCATCATCTACATAGAGTCAACATGTGTGGGTCCAAGTCTTTTGAGGGGTGAGTATAAATATATTTAGTAAGATTCCCTAAACACCACAAAGAATAAAAAATTTTCATGTCAACTCAAAGATCTGGGTACTAAAGAGTAACCATAAGAAATTAAAGAAGAATAATATAGATATTATCATCACTAGAAGTCTTAGAGGTGTTGATAATTTATAGTCATCACAACCTCGATCCTTTAAATCCACTTTGTATGAGTGGATGGAGGTGTTCAAAACATATAAGAGTATTTGAATCTTGAAATCAATATCCATATGTGTACCTAATCTTGAAGTAAACCCATAGGGTGTTGAGGTATCACAAGTACTATATAAATCTATACATTGTAGGATCTTAGTAGCCATGCTACTGGAAAAAGGGGAAGCTTTCTCATCCCTACAGTATGATCATTAGACAGGGGAGAATCATATGCTTTGGTGAACCTAACACCGAACCACTAATCATATAACTAAATTATCAACCCAATAAACCTCTTTATACCTATAGTGGAGGATCCCATTCCCTTAGTATTATAGGTAGTATACTGATCCCAATAGAGGATCTCAATAACTATCCAAGATCATTAGACTAGGAGGATATTGAACCCATAGATAGAGGATCACACACCCCATAATTGTAGGGGTATATGAACTTATCATATCTATAGGAAGAGTATCCCATACCCCAAATCCATGGAGGGATTTTAAAAAGTACCTAAGTATGGTAAGAGGAAACTTTCCCCTGACATAAATCTCATATCAAGGTGGGTTTTCACTCACTAAGGATGATTGGAATCTAAGCCTAGTCTCTAAAATGATGATGTGATTGATGATACTTGCTTAACCTTAATCCTCATATCTACCTTCATAAATTAATCCACCATAAAATTTCATAAGGAATTACACTCATATAGAATTGTATGAAGGTCCTAATCCAATACAAAGGAAAGTAAATGGTGTATCCAATGGGTACACAAGATTTCACCCAAAGTCGATAACTTTTTGGTGTATCACCAGTTAACATGGCATGTAAAAGACTAACTACATGATGCATGAGTCTAGTAACATGGTGTGTAGGTCTGGGTCTGATAATTTTTGTGTTCCTAAAATTCTAGATTCATATTCCTCTAAAGTCACATGGAATGTGGCCCCTCTACATGGTGTGTGATAGAACTTGAAGTTCCTAGGAATGTACACTTTTTACATATTGGTTCAGTCATCTAGGGTAACACAATTTTTGGGCATGGCCACACTATTGTGTAATATTTTTTGTGCTTGAAAACCCTATCATCGCATCAACGAGACACATGTCATGTGTTATTACAAACTACATAGTGTGTAGTTAGGAATTTTTATATAAAATTTATAGGTTCAATATGTTTTCAATTATATTTCCCATTATTTGAAATCCACTATGTAATCCACCCAAAACACCTACAAACAAGTTGACCAGGATCATGTCACTATTGTAAGTTGGATTTTTACTATCCATAAAAAAATGAATTTATGTCACATTAACTACACACCCTAGTTATCCTAGTAAAATCTTGAGATTCTTGTCTATATCAAGATCCCTTATCTTGATGTGTCGTCCATGAGTTCATAGTTATTGTAAAATTATTTATGTCCACTAATCATCGATATCAGGATCTTTTATCAAAGTATCATCATCCCTTACATCTCCACCATTCGCAAAGAAACCCAATTACATCATTATATCCCCAAAATATTCCACTGTCATCAAATATTGTCCTTAATATTATGGCTCAAGATTTTTAATGCACCACAACAATTCATGAAACCATTATTCAATCATGCAACAAAACCAATTTACAGGTAGACCAAAATCAAACACTGGTGTTAAATGCATGAATACAGAGGGGGAAATATAAGAAAACATAAAAGGGAGTTATGATGATGGTCATGCACAGCTGATCATCATCTATATTTATGGGTAAAATCTATTAAATAATATTTTTTTCAGGTTAACAGAACCATACCAAGGTCAATCATGGATTAAATTTTAAAATAACTAATCTATGATTGTGAAAATATCAAATATGGGGTATAATACATAAATAAAAATTACATACCTCTTGTAATGATAGTAATCACATTGATCTATTTTTTCAATCCCGATTCTATTCATCATTGTGAAGAAATTCGTTCATTATTTCCATTGTGGATCCTTTCTTTCTCCTCAGTCCACCATCGATGCGACTTTGATTCTCCCCCTCTCTCTCAAAAATATTTTATATCTATAGTTTATAATGATAGATATGGATAATTATAGATAATAACAAAAATATTCTCATTGTATATGGATTTCAGGGTTTCTCCATTTTATAACAATTTAATTAAATTATATAATTATTTAATTAATCTACCTATGATAGTGAAAACCTAAGAACCTCAATGTGAATGAAATGTATATCATTCCTAGGGTAAAAAATACATTCTAGATTTAACTTATGTATCAGTTTTACCATCCAATACTCCATTAAATATAAGTAAGCATCTCACCAAAAATTCTCATGTGTGGACTAAAAAATAATATAATATTTTTATCATATTATTCCCAAGACTCTACAGCACCCATTTTTCTATACCAGCTCAAAATGGGGGTACAAACCTATATTTTGGAACCAAATAAACCCTCATAAAATATTTTTAAGGTCTTAAATATGTTAAAATTTCCATTTTACCCTTAGAAAGGTACTAGGACTTCAAAAATTAAAAATCGAGTTGAGGTCGACTTGGGTAAAACTTGGGTCGCTACATATACTTCTGAAACATGATCATATATTTAGTTCTCCCTATGAATTATATCACCTTTAATTCCTTTCATAATGAACAAATGAATATATATGGGAATAATGTGTTTTTTTCACTTCTCTTTAGTGAGATTGATAAGGTTGATAGTTTCTTCTCTACCTCGAAACTCTTTTTAATTAAACTCTATCCTTGTGAGAAAAGTTCATGGTTACACCTAATTTGATTTTCCATAGAAGAATTTCCTTAGGCATCATGGTATTATTCCTTTAATAATCTTTCTCCCTATACACATCATTTAGCAAAGCACATATATTCTTTTTTTCTTTATCCGTTTTCTTTGAAATATACAATGGTGTTTACCATATAATCATGAATTCCTTTGGATTATGCTCATAATTATTTAATTATTCACATTAATTATAAATTAATCTTGGTTTACCTATTTTTGGAAACCACTTCTCAATAATTTCACCATTTTATTTACATATATTATCCACCAAACCAATACTTTTGTTTTTTTTTATTTTCTATTTTTTTCTAGAATGCATCCTTCAATAATAATGTTCATAGTATTCTTTAAAATTTACATGATGTGGCCTTTAATTCCATAATATAATCAATTATATTTAGTGTATCATCCTTATCAATATCCTTTTTCGGTGTTTTTTTAATACTTTGTATTTTACACAGACCCCAAGGTAGATTCATTATCCTTATTCCTTTGATATTGTGGCCTTATTTATTCAAGATCATATGAATTATACCTAGTAGGTATGAACCATCACTCATCATAATAGTGACCATATTTGTTTCAATTTCCATATAAATTATTAATAATTTCAAATCTTTTTGAATGAAATAAATTTACCTTTTTCCATGTACTTTTCCTCAAATTGGAAGGATCTCTCTTTACTTTAACTTTAATCCCCATAAATATCTGACATTGTTGTCTTATAATGATTATCACATTATAGAAAATAAATTCTCTTATTTCCAAAAAATCCAAAGTATCAATAGTAACCAATAAATATTGATTTTCTCTTTTGAATACGATTCTGGATAGCTTGAACATGTGTCTATTTTTGTGTATAGACACAATCCTTTTAAGATATTATTGGGGGGGAAATTAATTATCTTACTCAAATAAACTTTTGATGTAATTTTGGATTTCATAAAAATTTTCACCACCCACAAATATCCATGATTTGAATTGATACCAAAACTTTTCATATAAATATTATTATTGGAAAAAAAACTTCAGGGTAAATGGTTTACCTTTTCTGTAAACAAGGTGGATTTCCACTAGATGGTTCCAAACTCTTATATCCACTATAATGAGTATATTTTTAAACAATACTCTTATTATAAACTTACATGGAAGTAATTATTCTCTCAGTATTTTGGGATGATTTGATATGTTACTTAGGAATTTCTCACTCTAACCAATAGATCAAGAAACTTTATGTTAAGGTTATTTTTATCATACTCAACGGATATAACTCTAGTTTTTCATTATCTATTAAATATATCAATATTATCTTGATGAATATAACTAATTTATTTCAGAAAATGGTAAATATTATTCACTCTTTTATCCTCAATCTCTAAATAATAATTCATGATATCAACAATAGATTTATTTGTCTATTTCAATGTATGGATCTTATCCTCACTTTTTTTTATTATCTTGACCTTATTATCACTTATCCTTTGAAATTTTTCTTCATACATGGATAATTTTTATTTATATGACAATTAATACTATTCTTTGGATTTAAAAGTTTGTTGATAGTTTTTCACTTTTGGAACTTTCCTATAGATGTTTTTTTCATTACATCAGCTTCTGAATCCAGCTAAGTTTTCTCATCCTGTAAACCCTTGAAAGAATAAAATATAAAAGTAAAAACTTAAAGAGGGATATTTTTCAAATAATACTTAATTTTATAATAAACAAAATTATTTAATAAGAATATACTCTTTATATCCCAAACTTTATTCCTCAAGAGGATAATTACCAACGGATATAACAAAAATATCACCACTTTGATTAGCCACAACCAATTTTTTATCCACATGCTCATTATCCATGGATATGAGATTTATTATATTTTTAGTATCTATTTTATTTTAATTCTTCAATATCTTAGTAAAAATAATCTTTATATCTACTTTTATAGGGAACTCACTGATTTCTTGAAATCATCACTACATATATGAAAAACAAAAACATTTGGGAAAAAATGATTTAATCATAGGTAAATACTTACACTATGATACCAATTAAATTGTTTGGTAGGATCATATAGTCACACTAATAGGGTTTCAATCAGTGTGATCTATGCTACATCAAATTCTTTTCACTTTATTATCTTAAACCTCTACACATGTTAGGATTAATATATCTCATGTGAATCATTAAACTCAAGAACATAATATGAAATATAGAAAGTAAATAGAGTAAAACATATGATATTTTACATGGTTCTTACATGATTTTGGTAAATAATTCCTTTTTGTGTTTGGGTCGATTCCAAGACAAAGGTGTTTCATTAATATCATAAAGTGAATAAAAATGGGGAAGGTATCATCTTTAACCCAAAAATTGGTAAGGTATCATCTTTAAACCTAAAAACTAAATCTTAATAGTTAGTTATCTCTTAATTGTCCCTTTATACTATATTCCCTCTAGTTTATAATGGTCCTCCAAAATACACTAATGAACCAGGCATTTTTATTTGATCTATGATATATCTTATTTAATTTGAAATATATTCTTCTTCAACATTAAGAATTTGAATGAAAGTGAATAAAAAAATACAGTAGAATGCACTTCAAAATTTATATTTAGATCTTAAAAATTATCAACACATGAACTAGAAAGTTTATCTAAGTTGTATTATTCCTAAAATATATGAATATTAAAAATATTTATGTATGATTTTTTCTATTAAATTATTCTTAATTGTACGAAACAACTCTTATTATTCTAGATAAACTCTACTTACAAATCTTCCTTGACTCAAATAAACTTATAAAACATACAGATATGTCTTTCACTTCTTCCTCAAATAAATTGAATTTATGAAAAATGAAATTTAATCTCTCACTTCTTGATCGAATCAAATGAATTTCCTAAACATGTAGGATGATTTATCACATTTTCCTTTACTCAAATCAATTTTTGGAACATATAGGTCAGTCTCTATGATTCTCATCAAGTCATTTTTTTAACTTATATCTCCACATTTTATACCCATCATTGAATATGATACTTCCATGGAATATAATAATGTAGTCTCTAGGAATTTTTTAAAATTTAAATTTTTCACTTTTAAAATTAGTAAAATCTTCTCATTTAATTCTCAATATTATTTTTTTATTGCTTCCTAAAAATTTATCTTGACCAAGAAATATTATTTTTCAGTTAGAAATATTTATTTCTTATATCTTCCTCAAAATTCATCATGAATCATGACTTAATAATCATGATATTTATTTTATGAATAATAGCTTGGCATCATCATAATAATTTCTTATGAATCACTTGGAAGATTAATTTAATATTATATAGCCTTAGTATCATCCATAATTAAACTAATATATAATTTTACCTTCCAATTTTATTCTTATATAGAATAAACAAATCATTAAAACATTTTATAATGGTATCTCAGGCTACAAATCATCTTATAAAATTTACACAACATAATATCAAGATTCATCTGCATTTACTCAACTTTTTCTTCTACATCTAGTTCCAAACTTCCTTATTATCTTGATAATGCTATAATAAATTCTACTTCCACATATGGTCATCAAAATATGCCTTCTTAATGATTATTTTTAATCAGATTCTATAATTACACATCATTGAAAATATTTATTACCACTCTCAACATTTTGATACTTCCAGGCTTACACATAAGAAAAAATAATCATCATCACTTACTTTTATTCTATTGAATTATTCTTCATTTTGTTACTTATACTTAAATTTTTAAATTATAAAAGATGATTCTTTAATAGAATCCTCAAAATATGTTTCTTCCATATTTGGATTCATCTTTCGAAACATGATACATTAATTTTACTCTATTATTATTATAGGTTTTTTTAATGTTCTGAAAGCTCGGGACCTCTCAAATTCATTCTGACACAGAACCTTCTTAAGATTATATAGAAAATTAAATCATGATTTATTCTTATAAGATACTTTTTCAATTCTCAAACTTATCCAAGCTCGTCTTTTTCCTTATGATCAATTGGTTTTTCATGTTAGCATCTTGAACAATACTTCTATGGGGATACTTTTAGAACTAAATTATATGTCGTTACCAATAATATCAAACTCAATATTAACAAAAAATATCAATATTCTTACCACTTCTAATTCAAGATAAATTTCTTATAGAAAATCCAAGTTATTCTCTATCTCTATTTTATCATATCTTCTTTTGGAATAGGCTACTTTTGATTCCATACACTCTTTGATACTAAATAAACTTTCCATTTGGTTCTAAAAGTATTCTTCCAGGATTTTTACTTTGAAATATTTATCTCATTCTCAAATATTTCTCTTCTATAAATAGTGCTTCTGAAATTAGTTCTAGGTGATCTTCTAAATATACCGATTTATTTTTATAAATCCTGGAATTCATATTCACCCTTCAAAAATATACTTATTAAGCAACTTATTCCTTTACTTGATGTTCTCATATGTTGTAGTAGTTGATATAAAATAATTTATTCTTGGAAAATTCATTATATGAATTCATTATTCTTTAATTATTTCCATCTAATCAACTTATAAAACATAGTAAGATCATATAGAAGATTTATTTTAAATCATTCAAGAAGCACTTTTAATTGATTTATCAAAATCCCAACTTTATAGTCATAATATTTAAAATAGTTCCTTGAAATATTCATATTAAAATATAAGTAGAATCAACTCTATATTTAATCACCCAACTCCTTGAATTATTTATTATTCCATAGCTTCCAAATCTTTGTTGATTCAAGAATTTGTAAAATTAACTTCCAATACACCTTCTAGAAAAACTCAAGATTAAAATTTTACATAGACTATTTTATATCCAAATTAATTACATCAACATCATCCAAGTTTATTTCTACCTACAAAATTATCCAAGTGTTATTATATATAAATAGTAGTTTTCATTCCTAATAAAACTAGAAATTTTGACCTCTTTATTCATTGGGTTATTCAACATCACTCAATACATATTTTTAGTCTTATTTATTGACAAAAAATACAATAATAATCATAATAAATTATACTATTCACTTTATTACCTCAAGTGAGCCTAATCATCATACCCCCATATATAACTTAATGGGTCAAAAGAACTCTAACTACCACCTTTTAAAAATTCACTCAATCCTACTCTAGATCCCTAAACATATACCTCTCAATGGAAACTAGATGGATAAGAATATCTCTAACTAAATATGTCCCATATTTCCACATGATCAATAATATATATCATATATACCACTACATTCATGTATTCTCCACTCTAATGCACTGATAACATAAAGAAGGAGTCCTCCCTCATGGAAAAGAAGACAAATCATGTCCATAATTAGCCTTTATATCACTGCTCCAATAAGAATCCTCATGTCACTACTTTATACTATCAATGGATCCGCTTATAGATCCAGAATATGAACTTGGTTTCCTTGGAATAACACTCCCCACCATATTCCACTTAGAGATACAGGCCTAGTTAACCACCTTAGTGAAAGATTACAAGTGGTATATGTTCACCTGAACCAATATTATATAATTCAATATGTCATAAAAATAGAAAATTATGTAAATCTCATCACCTTACATAATTTAAGAAAAATTAAATGAATCAATAAAATGATCATTATAGTTTATCACTAATATTATCCCTTGAACAAGATATATAAACTCTCAGTCGCTATCAGCCTTCAGTATCTCGGGAAAGAACTACTTAAAGAAATAATCTTGAATGTCCTTCTAGGGTAGCCTATAATATTGTTCTACCTAGACTAGGATGTCCCACTGGTGATTTATAAGGCCTTATATCATATACATAATAGTCTTTACACTCCTCTCCAGGGGTGTCTCAATCTAGTCGAAGTTATTCTATAATAATTTAATCCAAAACTCAATAGCCTTTTTTCTACCCTCTCTAGTAAATAAATGTGGATACTAAAGTAGGAATTATTTAGTTATATTAAATATGGAAGAAACCTCACATGAATATTTAGGTCCCATAGACTGAAAAATCTTAATTATAATCTCTCAGAGATACCAATCAATATGAAGTATAGAACAGGGGGTTTCAACTTAATAATCGGTGGGGTATACTCATCCCCACCCTCTTAATTCTCATCAGGCGGTTGTTGTGGTGAAATATATCTATAATTCCAAACACATAACTCAAATAATCATACTATCACAATTTGTGACATCATATATAGGATAATAATAAACATTAATTACACTTTCTACTTGATCAACCCACAAATTTTTAAAAACAAATTAGGATTTTATATAATCTTTACCTTTATTTTATTCTAATTTAAAATAATTTTTTTGATTCATGGATTGGTATTGATTATAGAATTAAACTATTAACAAAATTTTATTCAAGATTTTTTATGGAATATATCATTTTAGAATTAATTTAAACCAAGCCTATATTGAGTTTGTGAGTTCCTTCATTTTCAAGTAATTTCTAGGAGTTACTCCTATGAAGAAATGAAAAATTGTTTATACCAATTGATACATAAAATTTTATATTAAGGAAAATTAAAAAAAAAATAGAAGTGATAAAATTTAATATATATGATTTTTTAGCTATAGAATAGGATGTATAATTGATTAGTTTTAATAGATCATATCATGGTCATAGGTAGTGAAAGAACCCAAGAAACAAATATGGTCTCTCTTTAAGAATCAAACATATAAGTAATTATGAAGAACTATGTACCAGTAAAGTTATTGTAGTATCATCCATCCTGATGGTTCATAAATGATGATAATCACAAAAGTATAAAATGAGGTTTACTACCTTTATAGGTTATCCACCATCCATGGGATCCAAGTTCATAACTTGAGGACCTCAAAACTCATAAGGGGTGATAAATCATTTACCTAATGACAAACTATGCTTCAAGAACAATAGAGAGAGATTTTGTGGTATTCAAAATCACATAGGGTACTCAATAATAGAAGGATCATATCCTTTTATAAGTAACCTAATACTCTTCATTTAATGAAGATCATCTTATATCACGAATGCATTGGGTTCCATCTCATGGAACTTGAGTGTTACATCCTATTGGGTGTTCATTCATTAAACACTTTAATAAAGGTTTTAAATCCTTTTTTAATCCATTAATGATGAATTATAACTAAAGAACCATTTTAGTGATCAGTTTCAGGAGTTTATTATCCCATGCATATGAAATGTAAGGCATATCCTATAATACTATATGGGTAGAAGAGGCATCTTATGCATCTTATACGATTCAAGTATATTATATGTTGTGATATCCACCTCATGGTTATAGTGTCATATGATTCTAGTGTATTGTGATATACAATACACCATATTTAATTGAAAATCCAATAATCTACCAATTTTACATAAATCTGATAATGATTTTATGAAAAACTTCACAACTCCTTATGAATCTATAAAAAATAATTTTGAATAAAATTTATCAAACTCTCATTATTTTGGGAAAAACACTTTGTAAAAAACATAATCCTTATCAAATTTCCTAAAATTTGGAACCTATGGACCTTATTATAATTTTCAAAAAATATAAAATCCCTATTTTATATATTTAAGAAAATATCCTCCTATTGCTAAGCATCAGTGCTACTCTAAAGAAACCTGGGGCTTTGCGGAAACGTGAAAAATAATTTCATAAAAAAATTAATTTCTTATTATTGTTAAAAACACTAAATATACTATATCTATTTCCCATATTTCTCATTGTTTTCATGCAATAAAATTTTAATAATGAAGAAAAAAACTAATGAAACTGTAAATGGTACCTTGTTATATTGAAAATGACAATATGATTTGCTCGTTGTCAGAGTGTTGTAACTCAAATGAACCAAAAAATATTTAATATAGATTGTACATACATGTACCAAAACTATTACTTCATATTTCTTTGATTTTTAAATCTTAGTGTGGGAAATCAAAGTATTGTATGATGTCCCTTAGATCACATTATGAACGGGTGTTTGATTTGTAAGAGGGAATTTATCAAGAGTTTTTTTTCCTTAAGTTTCTATATCTAAAACTTTAGAGGGGGTAAAAATCATAAAATAAGATAAAACTGTCATTTTTGGGATAAAATACATATATATACTAAGGTTTAAGTTTCCATAAATTTCATTTTCATCCCTAGGGAAACTTAAACTTCAAAAACACCCAAAAATCACACTTATGACCTATTTAACTCATCAATATCATCATAATATTTTATAAATATATTATGAATTTATTAACATGTCACGTGATAAAATTTAAACCATTTACTCAACTTTTAATCTCCCATAATAATTTAATAAACCGTGAAAATGTTATGTTCATTCAAAAATGATATTTTCTCATATTTACTTTTATAATTAAATAAATTTTGAATACCCTAAGAAATAAATTCAATAATTATTATTCTAACCATTAATAATGTAATTGAATTATTTTACTTGTGATTTTTCACACTCAAACATTCATCAGTCCTCACATGTGGGTCCCACTTAGACCTAAACTCATATTTATCCGAATATGTGGAGCTTTTGGATACACTTAGTGTGTGACCCTCTAGACCCTTATCTCAATATATGTAATTGTAACTCATAGACCATGAGTAGATTCTAGCAACCCATCAAGTACCATAAGGATGTAAGTAATTTTGTAGCTATGAAAACCTCTTATAAATATGCACAGTATAATATAATATCTTTGTCACGTGATATCTCAAAAAGCATGATGCATGTTATATGTCATAATCCCTTATTGATTTATGTATTCATTGGCCTTAATAGATGAAATTACCATCAATCACCATGGACATGGATTTAATAAAGGTACTACCATCTTAATCCACTAGGATTAATATTTCTCTTCCTTTCAGAAGGAACAAACCCTATCTTTGTCATTCAACCAATGTCATACCACCAATGTCATGCCTGATGAAATCTACCTCACCAAAACTTCAATTCCATGGTTTTAATCTTGAATCATTGTGTGTAATAAAATGGTATACATTGATAATGATCTTAATTCAAAATGACAATACATATGATTATAGATAAAAACAACCAATGACGCTCAAAACATAATGTATTCCTATTGGTGGGTTAGTCCTCATTATCTCCTCTACTCAAGATCACCATGTATGAATATCATGAGAAGAAGTATCAATGTTTATAATCCCCCAACACCTGATAGTTATACATAATATATGTCTTGTATGTATGATGTATCTATAAGATATAACCTATGTTTAAGATTACTATCATAGTATCTCTAGGTTATCATTATAACTAGGATCTTCTATAACCATTTAATGCAACATGTTATCTAAGGACATTTCCATAAAAATAGTATATTAATAAGAAACACTATTATGATGATAAGATAAACACATGTATATATATCTAACTATATACATGTAATGGTAATCAATGTAGATATGGGATCCGGGTCTAAGTAACCCAATCACAACACTCCCACTTACACTAGAGATAGCATCTAGAAACTTTCAACACACTAACTCTCACATGATAATCATGATTTTGCTGAGATATGGATTTAGTCATTGGGTCTTCCATTTTATCCTCTATGAATACTTTTCTAACTATGACTTTACCTCTTTGAGTAAAATTCCTTGAGAAATGAAACTTTTTAAGTACATGATTTGGGTCTATCATGTGCTTCCTTAACAATTATATGTGAAACACATCATGATATTTGGAGAGACTTGGTGTAATTTGTAATCAGTAATCCACAAATCTAATTCTTTTCAAAATTTAAAATGGTATGATATACTTGGGTCTCAGTTTCCCTTTCTTATCGAACCTTATAACACCCTTCAATGGAGATACTTTTATAAATACATGATCTCCCACTTGAAATTCTAAATCCTTTCTATAGTTGTTAGTATAACTCATTTTCCTACTTTCAGTTACTTTAATATGATCCTAAATAGTATTTACCTTTATCATTGTCTCTTAAAAAATTTCTGGTCCTATAAGTTTTTTCTCACCAACTTTATTCCAACAGGTTGGAGTATGAAATATCTTACCATATAATGAAAACTATTATATGTCTCAAACTTTATCATTTTACTACTTCATTTGAGTACTTCATATGGCACTATTTGAAAACTAGAATGAAAACTATTATTGTAGTAAAACTATACCAAAGGTAAATACTGGTCCCACATACCTTGAAAGTCAAGTGATAATGGTCTCAACATGTCTTACAATGTTTGAATAGTCCTTTTAAATTGTATGTCAGTTTGAGGGTGATAAGAAGTACTCAAATGAAGCTCGGTATCCAAAGCCTTATGAAGACTCTTCCAGAATTTTGATGTAAAATGAGGATCTCGATCAGACACAATTGATGGAGGTGCACCATGAAGTCTTAAAACTTCATTAATATAGAGTCTTTCTAGGTACTCGTGAGGCAAATCTTATCTTATAGAAAGAAGATGTTCTGATTTTGTAAGTCGATCAACAATAACCCATATTGTATCACTCTTTATAGGGTTATTTGGTAATCTGGTGACAAAGTATATAGTAATTTAATCCCACTTTAAGGTTTCATGGATCATCTAGGATGTTGTCTCTCAGCTATCACTTGTTGATAAACTAGACATCTTGATAATAATCAAAAATTTCCTGCTTTATATTATCCCACCAAAAATGTTGCTTCGGATATCTATACATATTGGTAATACTATAGTATATAGAGAAATTTTAGCTATGAAAATCATCTAATATTTACCTTTTCATCTTAGTTATTGATTAAACACATGACCTATTTTCAAATTTCACAATTCCATCCTCATACATGAAGTCTTCCAATTTTCCATCCTTAACGGCTTTAATTTTATTTTGAAAATTCTCATCATAAGATGGAGCTTATCCAATAAAGATGGTTTAGAAATCATTTGAAAAATGAGTGATGTTTTCCCTTCCTTAAAAATTCCCATATCCATATTTATAAAATCAATGAACATAGGATCTCTCTCAATCCTCATTTGGGTCATAACTCCATAATATTTCTTACTTAATGCATTTGATACCTTATTTTCTTTTCTTGGGTGGTATCATATTGAGAAATAATTATATTTGAGTAACTTGAGCCATCATCTTTTCCTCATGTTGAGTTATTTTTGTGTAAATATGTATTTTAAACTCTTATTATTCATATATTTCTCACATATTTCACCATAGAGATAGTGTCTCCATATCTTTAGAGAAAATATTACAACTATTAACTCAAGATCGTGAGTTGGATAATTTTTTTCATTAATCTTCAACCTCCTTGATGTATATGTAATAAATTTGTCATTTTTCGTAAGGAAAAAACATAGTCCTTTATTCGATGCATTGTTGTATATCACAAACCCACTATTTCCTGATGGTAGAGTCAAAATCAGATCATTGACTAATATTATCCTCAATTATTAAAAACGTTCTACACAATATTTTTTCTATAAAAATTTAAACCATTTACGTGTGATCATGGTTAATGGGTTATCTAATCAGGAAAAATTCTGAAAGAATCATTGATAGTAACCTTCTAAGCATATTGAACTATGTACCTCGATTAGGTTCATTGTTTTAAGACATTATTGGATTGCCTTTTTCTTTACAAGATCAACTGATATTCCATCCTTAGAGACAATACAGCCAAGAAATAAAATTTTCTAAAGCCAAAATTCACACTTGCTAAATTTACCATATAACTCTTTCCTTTTGAGAGTCCTAAGAATGATTTGAAAGTAATTATCATGTTATTAATAGCATTAAGAATATACCAGAATATCATCAATGAATACCAAAAAAAAAATCCTCAAGATATTCCTTGAATATTTTTTTCATCAGATTCATGAAAACCAAGGGTTCATTAGTTAATCCAAATGGAATTATTGTAAACTCATAATATCCATACCTCATCTGAAAATTTTTATTCAAAATATCTTCATTCTTTACTCTCAATTGATGATACCCAGAACAAAGTTCAATATTTGAAAAATATTGAGCTTCATGAATTTGATCAAATAAATCATCAATGTGAGGTAGAGGGTACTTATTATTTATTTTCATAACATTGATTTCTCTATAGTCATTGCACAACCTCATGGATCCATCTTTATTCTCAACAAAGATAACAAGGGCTCCCCATGGTGAAACAATAAGGAGAATAAATCCATTATTAATCAACTCCTCTAGTTGTGTCTTTAGCTACACAAATTCCATAGTGCACATTCTATAATGAGTCTTTGATATTATTCTTTAATCATGGATTAAATCAATAGTAAACTCAAATTCATATTCTAGGGGGGTCCAGGAAATTCCTCAGGAAATACTTCAATGTATTCTTCTACAATAGGTACATCCTCAATTTGAAGATTACCTTCTTTATCCATAGATGTTTTTTTCTCTTCCTCCACAATAAATTCATTCATTAGAGCTACTAGGAGTGGATATAGATTAGATTCATATGATTAAGTTTCTTATTTAAAGATAAAAAGTTCTATATCTTCCTCAAAAATTGTAATTTTCTTCTTCTTACAATAATTTTTCACATCATATTTTGAAATCTGATCCATACTAAGGATTATATAAAATTCAACCATAGGTATGATGATAAGGTTAGAAAATAAATCACGTTTATATTCTATAATGGGGACTTCCTGACACATATTTTTTGCAATGAGGCTTTCCTTAGGAATTTTAACTGATGAGTCCCTTATTAATTCAAAAGAGAAATATCTAATTTTCTTAGGAAAATGGGTAGATATAAAAGAGTGAAATTATCCAGAATCAAATAAATCATTGTATAAATTTAAATATATGATTAATGTACCTCTGAACACGTCATTAAGTACTTATACCTTAGCTATAGTGATCGCATAATCTTGGTTATCTCCCCTTGGCCTCTTATATGGTAGATTCCAATGGCGTTTGTGACATTGATTTGAATAATGCCTCATTTATTTATATTTGAATCATCAAAAATAATTTATTTATGTCTTCTACTTATATTCATTAGCTTGATAATCCTTTTCTCTACACTTATAATAAACTCCCATGCTTTTCAATAATTTCCCTAGATGATTCTTTCCACAATTTTCACTTAATGGGAATTAATTTGTTCCCCTATTCTTATTTAATGCTTTACCTTTTTCATAGATATCATATGACCTATTATTCTCTTTATTTACCTTAAACATATAGGATCTATAAAATTCCTTCTATATTTTTATGGAACTTAATATTATTTCATCATATTCTGAAAATGTTTGAGAAGTAAGTTCCCTTTGGTGACTTAGATTAAGACCTTCAAAGTAATGATCAATATTGTTTTCTAAATCATGTATGTAATCTTTAGCATAACTGGATAGTCTTATTAAGTTAGCCTCATACTTTTTATCACTCTCTTCTTCTATTTACTTTAATCTAATGAATTTTATCTTTATCTCAATTAGTTTATCTTGAGAGAAATATTTTTTGAAGAATTTTTCTTTAAAAGTTATCCATTCTATGCCTTATATTACATCTTTCTCCTTAGTATTCCAGATCAATGACCACCATTGATCAGCATCATCCTTGAGGTAATATACTGAAAGTACTACCTTTTCCCTTTTATCACATCCCAATGCTATAAATATATTTTCAAGGGACTTGATCCATTGCTCAGTAACCACTAGATTAGTAGTCCCACTAAAATATGAGGTCTTCTACCATATGAAACGATCCAACATAGGTGTGGTATGGTTATTTTTCATAAATTGAGTAAGTTGTTCTAATATGGCCATGATATGTTCATCTCCAATACCAATTGTGTTGACTTGATCAGTGGGTCAATCCCTACATTGTACGAAGGTATTGATTCCATTTCATCTATTAGGAACCATCACTAAATAATGGAAAACACTGAGTTAGCTCATAATCATCATGATTATTGAGCCAAAAATTAACTATAAGTAATTATTATAATTATCATGTTTATTTAATATCCAGTTTCCAAGTTTTTTACTAAACCTAATATGATACCATCTATAACAACCTCAACTCTAGTAGCCTAGAGTTAGTAGTCATTTTATTACAATGGCATAGACACAAGAGATCACATCACTAAGGATTGATTAGTTTAGTAGTATTAAATAACTTGATACATACATGGTTACATTATTACATTGGTAATAATAAATAGAACATGATAAATGAAAATAATATTCTTCCTTGACACTTACTCAAATATTTCATCTTCATAATCTAGGGAAGGAAAAAACAAAAGGGTGGGATAAAATGCTCGGTAAGGGTTACATATAGTAAAAACATGAATCAATAACAATTTAAGAATAATCAATAATGAATAATAAATATTTCAAAGTAAATTACTAAAAAACACGTGAAATTTAATCAATAAACTGAGACTGAAAATGCATCCATAGATGTTTTCATAGTGAAAATATCATGGATAATAATAACTGAATACTAGATGAAGGAAATGATTAATTATTGGACATTATGTATATAGCACATGAAACAATAATTTAATAACCTTTCATAATACTTTTTAATTATATGGGTAGAAACTCATCTAATTATTCTTGGAAATATACACAAAGGGTTTATCGCCAACTATTTTGTCTCATGAAACCTGTCGATACATCAAGGGGCTATATAATATCAGGCCCCATCCATCACTACAAGTCCAAATCATTCCTAAAATATATAAAAGATTGATTTAATTCATGAATAAATGTTCCTTATTAATAAATATCCATATTGAGTAAAATATATGTATTTAACATCATTTACCAAGTTAAAACAACATTCAAAGTAAACACCATATGTAAAATGGTATATGACTAATACAATAATCATATCCATGATATAAAAAATATGAATATTTAATGAAATATTCAATTAATTATGATCATAAATAAAATTGGTAGTATACATACACCACACATAAGAAATAAGTGGTGAATAAGGCATATCTCACATAAATAAAAGTGAGATGAGAAACCCCTTGCCTTATGATTGAAATCATTTTGTACTTATAATTAATGTCTTGGATAATCAAATTAGATTCATTAATTACTTTATTAATAACATATTAAATATAAATTTTATTTATTATAATTTTATTAAGTTTATTTATGGTCAATTTGATGAGTTATATTGTTTAATTTCATTATTTTAGGTGCATTCATTTCATGGTTTTATGGTTAGTTCCCTTTTGTATAATTATGGAAGTTATTTTAAAATGGAAGTAAAAATATAGTATTGGAATGGAATGATATTAATATACTTACAGGCTTTTAAATGGTCTCATATATCATTTTTTATATGGTATTAGGATAATTCATTAGATAAAATGTTAATGATAAACATTTAGTTTATTTGGGTGATTTTTCAATCATCGTGAACTAGTTTTGTTTTATTATTTAATATTATGTAAATATATTACTTACAGAACATAAAATAGGTTATAATTTACATATTATAATCTTATTTATCCATAATAATGGTTTTATTACCATCCTTGAAGATGGTAAATGAAAATTAAAACTCATCGTTCGCAATGGTGATGAATCAACACATCACAACTGATGTTTTCATTTTTAAAATAAAAGTAGAATAGAAGAGATTTGATGATGTATATTCCATTAGAAAAATAAAATTACATTATATATATGATATTGGAGTTATAATGACAATTTGGATAAGGGTATATGAGTAGAGGATAATAAAAGAAAAGAAATTAAAAGAGAAAGAAGGAGGATTTTACCTCTTGAATATTGTCTCCTTGGGAACCTTCTTAAGGCACTTGGGTTTGGTATTTTAGTAATAATAGAAGGTCTTGGATGTGGATAGGAGTACTAGTAAGGTAATTGGTGAGAATTTATACAATATTCAAGGCTTATAAGGTGTGATGATAAGGGGTGGTGACGGCTGGTATTTATAGGGAGAGGAGAGGGGTGTTTTTTATTATTTTATTCATTTGTTTGTTATTTTGGCTTAATAATATCAATAGTGATGATTAACATGAATAAATGTAGTAAATAGATCTTTTTATTTAAAAATAATGAGTTATTAACTCATTCATACATCATCCATGACTCAATAATTTATTTATTTACTTATAATATTAAATACCGTAAATTATTGTATTTCACTATTCACCAAAAATTCAACTATTTTAGAAAAAAATCCCAAAAAATCACCCTAACCATTTTTTGATGTGTAGATTTTAAAAATGGAATTCATTTTATGAAAATAGTTTTCTAAATATTATAAATTCAATTTTTAATTAAAATCTCCATTTATTCAAAAAATACTAATCTTAATATTATAACTGATTTTACGAATCTTTGAAAATTTTATTATGGTCTCGTAAAATTATCTTATAATTATAATACTACAGAATATTAATTTATGAATATTTTTTATTAAAATAATTTTTTTAAATCATTATATTAATTATAAAATTGTAAATAAACATTTAGGTTTCACAAAAATACAAACACTTAATTTATCATTTTTAAAACATTTATTTACTTATTACATGATATAAATTTATCATATTTTCATTTATTAGATACCTAAATTTTATTTAGACTTTCATAGGTCAGGTAATTATTCTAATGAACCACATTAATATTCTTAATGATCATATTATTATTCCAAATTTAATGTTAATATTTAATAGTATATCACAGTTCGTTTAAAGTTATTGTTCTTTGCAACATAAGCCATCAAATAAATTGAATTTATTTAAGAAGATACATACCATAAAATATTGGGGTGTTATATTTAGTATCCTAACTTTTAGGGTTTTCAAGCTAAGTGTATCCCAAATGAGACACCATGAATAAGGCTCTAACCATTAGGGTAACCTTATAACTTTCTTTACTTACATAAGATAATGTTGGGCCATCCAGCTAAGGCATAGAACTACCTAAATATATGATCAAGGTCTTGAAAAGTGTCTCTTTGGAAGGAATCTCACACTTAGTATTTTGAAGTGTTTTCTCAAATGACACATCAATTTAATATATATCTCATGCTTATTAAACCCACTTAATCACATCAAATATTTATTTTCTTATGTTTCATTCCTTTGTCTATGCGTGATTCTAACAATTTAGTTTTAGAATCACTATTTTATCCACCAAATTAATGTGTAAATCATTAAAAAACCCACAAGTTTCTATTACTTACCCAAAAGTAGAAGAAAAACATATTTATATATATCAAAATTCATCTCATGAATAAGGTACATGAACACTTCATGTAAATTCATTAAGTTATATTATATTGACAAACACTACTAGAGTAAGCCCAGAGTGGTAAATATTCAACCTTACACCTTTCTAGAATACGACATAAGCCTCCAGACCAATGGGTAGTCCGACCCAAAATCCCTCTCTCTGAGGATCCTTACTCAAAAGATAATTCAATTAATAATAATCTTAAAACACAGTATGAAAAAATTATATTCAATAATTATTCTCAAGCTCATAACTATAAAAACAAATTGAGGCCATGGTAAATGGACACTAAAAATTGTGACATCGCACCTTTCGTATACTATAGGGATTTATATCTTAAATTAAATTCCTCATATAAATTTAAGAATACATGTAAATACTTCATCCCTAGTATCCTAGAATCAGTGGTTACTTTATAACATTAGCATAATATACAAGGAATCACGTCCCAAATGACCAAATAGTTTAGAAGTTTTGGAAAACTATATACATGCTTGAACATTACATTAAAATTTAAAATATAAAATAAAATATTGAAAAACATTTGAGAATACCATTATTATTTTATCTTAACCATGCATATCAATCATATTAAACTTCTTAGCATCCTAGGGGAAAATAAAAAATAAGAAATGAGTGAGATCAGAAGCTCAGTAAGGGTATGTATACATCGTAAGCTATCATAAATAAACATAAATAATTATTTAAAGGTAAATAACTAAAAAACATTCCATTTAGTCAATAACTTGAGCATAATATGGTCTGAATAAAATATGATCAAATAATTCCACATAAATAATTACATTAGCTTAAAAAACATAACCATGGATATTCTACTAATCAAATAATCACAATGAAATCAATAACTAATATTACAATTAGAAAAATTGATAATACTAGACATCAAAAAATGTATCATCAAGGATTCTTCTAATAAACCATACATAAATGGGTAAGACATCAGTTAACACCCAAAGTAGTTTTTCTCATAGGACCAATTAATGCATCAAGGGGCTATAGAGGGCCTCAAACATCACTTACTAAGTCTAATTCATTCCTCATATAAAATGGATAAAATGTAATCAACCTATACATTTATATTGAAACTATCATATGAAATGTAAATAACTTTCCCCAATCAGTAAACATAATCACAAACCATCCATAGTAATATAATGAATGGTATTTAAATACTAAATTCATAGTAAAACTGATCATAAACCATTAAATAAAATATTTTAGATGATATATTAATATATTAACCATAATTAATCATAAGATTCAATAGAGGATGTTAACATATATGAGAATAGTTTATTAAGATCATTGAAATTTTTATGAGGAAAAAATGTTTATTTACTTTAAAATCACTTATTTTTAAAAAATATAAAATTATAAAATAAAAAAAAATTATTTGAAAAGAACATTATAAACTTGTAAAAGAATCATCAAAACATTAATTTTTCATGAAGATAATAAAAACTTCTCATGCCGTATAATTTTAAAAAAAACATTCCTTCCATATTTTTTTTTGAAAAATTCACAAAGTACCTCATTTTGGAAAATGTCAAAAATATTCATTTCAAACCATTTTGTAATAAGAAAATAATGTATAAGAAATGACTTTAAATAATCATAGGATAATAGAAAAAATATTTTTTAAAATATTTTTAAGAAACATGAATATGTAAGAGATATATTCCCCAAAAAATACTTAAACATAAACAATCCTGAATAATGATAAGATTGTCAAATAAACCTTTACCACTTTGTAATCAATCAAATTGTATTCCCCATGAAATAATAACATTTAAAAAAAATTAAAATATCATGAGAATAAATAATTTCATGATATAACATGTCAAAGTGGTGTTACGTACACCTCAAAGAATATTATAAGTGTCACACCCGCCTTTTTTACATTATTTATTTTTATCAATTTTTCTTGGTATCAGGGTGTCTGGGTGAAACCCAACTTAAATTTTTTAATTCTTATTTAGAAACGCACTTTTTGTTCTTTACGGCATCCAGCGCGCCGCTGTCGAAACCATGATACCTTGCTTGGGTCACCGTGCGGCCTCGCTCAGTTCTCTGCACACCTATTTGGTGTGCAACTAATTAAACAAAAATAATTATTGATAAAGAAATAAAATTTAATTAGATGAATAAGGTAGTTAGCACAAAATAAAATGGGAAGAATAAAATGAATTATGAGTTCTAATAATAATAATAATATTAAGATTTTTATTATTATTATTATTCTTTTTATTAATATTTTAAGTAAGTTATTAAGAATATTATTAAAATTATTATTATTATTGTTTTTTATTTTGATTTTATTTTTTATTTAGTTTTCATTTTATTTTTATTTTTTTTCTTTAATTTTTTTTCCTCTTGCGTCGTGACCTGTATCTCCCCCTTTCCCCATTTTTTTTCTTCCCCTGTCAAAGGCCTCCCCCCCCTCTCCCTCGGTTCTTCTCGCGTCGCTCCCCTCCGGCGCCCCGCACTCCTCTGGCGCTTCTCACCTCCAACACCCCGCACCCCCTCCGGCGACCAAGCTCTGACGCTCCGACTCCCCTCGCACCGCCTCATGCCACCCCCCACGAACCCCCTCGCCTGTTTGGCCGAGCCCCCAGCGAAGCGGCACACCAGACCAGTCGTGCCTCCCTCCTCCGTCAACCGTAATCTCACTGCCTCCCTCATGTGACTCTCCCGCCGCACTCGCCTCTCTCTGGAGTTGATTCTTTTGTTTTGGGTAAATTTATGATTTATGGTTTTGTGTGTTTTGGCCTGTTTTTGATGCTAGTGGTCCGATATCTTGTTTTTAGGGTTTGATCTTAAATTGTGTTGGTTCTAATTCATGATTTAGGGTTCACCTTTGGTTCGTTTATGGTGAGCATTAGGTGGGATTGAATAATTTAACCAATTTTAGGTTAATTATTTATGTTTTGGTTCAATTGTTTGTTTTAGGGTCAATTTGGGTTTGTTTGAGTTGCGGTTGGTGGGCGACGATCCTTGTGCACCGTATTTGTGAAGTCGGCTACACCAAGGTAGGTGGTTCCACTCTTAATTATTATTTGATTAATTAATTTGCAAGTTTAATTAATTCAATATGTTATTAAATTAATTTTAGTTGTACGAAATTGTTCTATTTGATGTTTGAATTCCATCTTAATTATTTGGTAACATGTTTATATTGTGTGTGTGTTTTCTGCTGAAAACTCATATTGAGTTGTTAGTGATTTTTAAATTCTATGGTTAGATTATTATGTTGTGCAATTAGTGTGAACTATATTTTTGACATAGTGTTGTGTGCATCTTATCATAAAAGAAGGTTTTGTGTGGGTTAATGGGTGATGTCAAGTTACTTCTTTAAAATTGTATCATGGGATTTTGTTTTTGGCTTATTAGGTTGTGTAGTTTGTGTAAAAGTGTCTTACATGTGATGTAAGTAATTTCATCAAATTTTTGGGTGGTGAAGGTCATACTTTAAATAGTATTTGAGTGCGCGCAAGGTTGGAATGTGTTTTGAATTTATAAATAGTTACTTTTGTGTGTGTAAAACCATGTAACACTTTTTTTTTTGCTATTGTTTTATAAACTTTTTAAATGGTATATTAGATTATGTCAATAGTGTGAAACATGTTGGGAAAACATTTTTGTTGTGCATATGGTCATGCAAGGGGGTTTGGGTCGGTATAGTGTGTAAAGTAGTGTTTTGCTCTTAAGAGTTTATTTATGAAAATTTGGTTGTTTTATTAAATAATTATTAAGGGTGAAAATTTGTTTTGGTTAAATTGGGTGAATATTTTTGGTACTTAAAGTCATGCGACCTGTGTGAAATTTGTTTAATAAATTCTGTTATTGGCATGTTTGATAATAAAAGTGATTTCTTTGACTGTGCAGTCTTTATTTTGGTTGTGTGAGTGATGCAGATTTAGTTTTGGGATATTCTTAGTGTGCATCTTATTTCAAATGGACTTTGTGTGTGTAAATGGTGGTTTTTGGCCTGCATAGTGTCTTGTTTTGTCTGAGTATGTGATTATGACACAAGACTTGAACTCTTAACTACTTTAGCACAAACGGGAATCCTGGGTACTTGTTGGGCGGACTAGGACTAGTGCGCTAGTGATTCGGAAGTGGCATCAGCACGGTTTCACTTAGCTGGATTGACGACTACAGCACTAACTAAACTTATGGATGATGTTTAGAGACCACTAGGTTATGGATGTGTTTCCCTACTAGTGGATTGTGCATGAGAATGTATATTGTTGTGTTCATGTACCATTGTTCACCGAGACGCGATGTTCTAGGGTCCCACTTCTCGCTAGTATCTTTAGGTCCTCTCCCATGTATTGTGCTCCTCTTTTTCTCTGCGCTCACCATCAGCACACGGTGTGACGTTGGGGTTACCAAGAAAGTGTGTGTGTATGTGTGTGTGTGTGTGTGTGTGTGTTAATTTAAGTTTTTTTACATTTAGAGTAGTTTTCCCTTAAAAATTGTTTCAATTAAAATTATTTAAGCACTTTTTTTATTTCATTAAACTGCATATGTATTTGTCATTTAATAATTATGCATGAAACCTTTTCTTAGTGGCATCCTACTGGGCTCTTGGATCACACCCTACATATACCTTTGGTTGTATGTAGACTCTATTTCTTCTGTATTCCAGGTTGTGGCGTGCTCAATGATGGTGGTTCAGATTATTGTTAGTATCCTCAGGCAGGTTGGTGTGGGTGGATTGGAGGTATGACTTCTCATGTCGTTTGGAGTCTAGAGTTAGAGTTTTTTTTTCTATCTTTATTCTAGTTCCCTTTGGGTTTTAGTTGAAATGTAAACTCCAAATCTAGTTATAGTTTAAAGGCGTTTTTGGTTGCCTGTATCCAGTTTTAGTTTGTTATCTTGTTAGTTGTCTCTTTATCTTTTATTTCGGGTAAATCTTTCTCATGTAATGTTTGATACCCGGGAACTTGTGTCAGACCGTGGGGATCGGGAACGCCCTTCAGGCCATGTCCTGGACCGGGTCGGGCGCCGGGTCAAATGGCGACCCGGCCTGGTTCATGACAAAATGGTATCAGAGGGCAGGTTTTGTAACACCCCGAGATTTTATGAAAGATATTATTTTTAATTTCATTAATGTCTTGTGTTGTACGCTACACCAAAAGGAGCTTGCACAACACACATCCCTGACTTGTCTTTCATTACACGCAATAAAGATCTTCCTCGATAGCGTGTGTAGTACGCAATACCGAGTTTCACTAAATGAGATATTATTATAATATTATTATGAACTAGCCGTTATGAATAGTAATACCCACTTTTTGAAATTTTATAAATTTTATCTTTCAAAATGGACTTCATTTTTGGATTCGTAATATCGAAATTAGCTTAGGGTGAAATTTTGGTACTTTTCGGATAACTTTCATATTCTGATGAATAATGAAAATTACTAATTTTTAATTAAAAAAAAAAATTTTAATCGAAATAATTTATAGTGATAAATTAATAATTTGAGTGGTTTTAAAGTATATTTAGAATATTTTTTTACAATTTAATACAATGTTGGTCATTGGATGTAATTTCACATTTAAACCAGACATAAACAAGTGTCAATCTTTTGATAGTTATTATCTCTTAAAAACACGCTTTTTGTTTTGACGATGGAAATTAATTTTTAAATTAGTTAATGTAACTGATATGTTTTTAATTTGGTAAAATAGACATCATTTTTTAATTCATAATATCAAATATATCTTAGGCCTAATTTTTGATATTTTTCTGGAAACTTTCATTTTTTGATGAATAGTGAAACCACTAAGTGGTAGTTAAAAAAACTGAATTTTTCATAAAACTTAATTTTACCGCTTCTGTGAGTGGAATTTCGAAAATAAGAGTGACATGGTTAATATCAAGGACTAAAATGTGGTTCAATGAGATGAAAATAATTTTTGGTGAATAGTAACTTTTTACTTTTTTTTACCACGGTTAAAAGTAAATAGGGTAATTAAGGGTAAAAGTGTTATTATTATTACCCTAACACATGTCCTAATTCTATTGGATAAGTGTAATTAGACCAAAAACAACCTTAGGAATAAAATATGACCATTTAGGCCCACTTGGATTAGATTAGGACATTTATTATTAATTTATTTAAAGAAGGGTTAAAATAGTTAAAATCAAAGTTTAATAACTAAATCATTTTTAATATAGGGTTATACATAAGATAAATTCGACTATAAATATTCATTATAAATCTAAAAATTTTTCCTACATAATGGTATTTTATTTGTAATTTTTATACTTAAAATAATTTAATTTATTTATGACACAATGATGATGCAGTAATTATCTTATTAATGAAATATTGTCATAATTGATGTTATAAATACCCAAATAAATGTAATTTGAGACTTTTTATGAATTTCACTAATTTTCTAGGTTAATATGACATGTTAGTATTTATTTAGATAACTTTTTTCGAACTAATAATTCTGTTATGATTTTCACAAAAATCAATTACCAAATAGTGTCAAAATTGACATAAAATAGTTTTTAAAACAAATATTATATTATTAATTGTTATTTTATTCCTAAAA
Source organism: Viscum album (assembly GCA_963277665.1). NCBI lineage: Eukaryota > Viridiplantae > Streptophyta > Magnoliopsida > Santalales > Viscaceae > Viscum > Viscum album. The sequence goes on along the minus strand of OY728148.1, from coordinate 1,341,847,594 downwards.
ATCTAAGGTTCGGCCAAATGACTTAGATAAGGTTATATATATTAATAATAAACAACTTGGGGTTCGTTTGGCTTGTTATAGTAAGTTTATTAACCTTATAGTGTAAGAAAACAAGAAGACACGGTAAAAGTAAAATTATTTAACGTAAGGTTAAAATAGAAACCTAAACTTGTCTAAATTCTATTGGATGAGATTATTTCGACCCATCCCCACCTTAGCTTCAAAATAACTCAATTTGGAGCTATTAAAAACCGAATATGACTTTATAATAAAATAATATTTTTAGTTTTTTCAAAGGTGCCCCTCTCCTCCCTTATAAAAGGGCACCTCCTCCCTCTCTTCCTCACACCACTTTGAGCCTTCAAGCTCGGCCAACCCCTGCAAAATTATCTTCTCCAATTCCCTAGAAACATCCTAGAGGTACTAGTCTTTTTCAAAGACCAATTTTAGTGCCCTAAGGGAGGTCTCAAAGAGGCGCTTCAAAGAAGAGGTAATGTCTGTTACCGATTCTTTCAACTTAATTTCTTCTTACACTTCTTCTTCTTAGGTTGTTTCATTATTAAGTAATAACATCAGTATCAATCATATACTGATATGTTATTATATGTATGAAACAACCCTATTTCACCATCTATCCATCCTACAGAAAACAAAATCACCGCGCGTGCGTACGTATGGAATACCGTCTCCACGTCATGGTGTAATCTATTTTCCACCACCACCTTACTTGGATGGGTATAATGGTGTAAATAATAACTATATATGATTATTGTAAAGTGATATTTATTCTTTAATAGTATACATACACTCCAATAAAACTTCACGATCATGGGAATGATATCATCGCTCGTGCATACGTATGGAATATCGTCTCCACGGCGCGATGAGATTCATTCTCAATGATTAACCATTCATAAATGATTATAAATTATATAAAATAAGTAATCATGAAATATATGACATAATAATGATATTGTATTTATGTATATATATATATGTATTTCATCCAATTAATTCCATTCAATTCAATGAGGAAACGAAAACAACGTTCTTGCGTACGTATGGCCTACCGTCTCCATGAACGGTGTATTTCTTTACATTTATCGATCTATTATATATATGTATATTCTGAATACATATTATATATAAATCATATTTTATATTCTGGAATTAATTAATAATGATCTAAGTAATCATATGAATAATTACAAGTCAAAACACGGACGACAAATGAAACGATTTTACCCAAAACGCTCTTTAACAAAATAATGGGTAATATAAAGTCATAAGTGAACCATATATGATATCATAACAATGAATATGATTCTGTAATAATTCAATGACATTATTTAAATCATTATACAGTAGGTTCAGATACATACAAAGCATATCGGACCTAAGGTAAGGGATAATTTTGCAATCTCATTCTTATCCGAGATTGTTATTCGTAAGTATTTACTGGGGTTATTTCTATCATCCATGTCCATATTTTATAAAAGTGTTTTCATGTATGTTTAAAGTCCTTTTTACCCTTTTTTGACTTTTACTACATGGTATGTATGGAATCTTTCTTTATGAGGTACTTTTTGACTTTTCCGGCAAAAGTACGAGAAGAATGTTTTTTTAACTTATACGGCACGAACTGATTTTTACGGTTTTATAAAGCCTTATTTTCATGAAGCTCTCTCCAAAATATTTCAAGACTATTTTCAACAAAATCCTTTTCTTTTAAAATTTCATGACATTTTTTGAAAAGAAAATGATTTTGAAGAAGAAAGGATATTTTCCTCAAGAATTCATTTCAAGTGTTTTATCAAAACCATTTTTCATCTAAGATGAAATTATTTCATATGTGTATGTTTCAAGTATAATGTCTCTATGATTTACATGTTTTAACCTTCCTTATTATGAAATGATATCCATTTATTTTATATGGATTATGTGATTATGGGATGATATTTATGAAACCAATTTTATTTATTGGGTTTTTATGAATGATGTATGTTTATTTTGTGGAACAAGTAAGAATGATTTCATTATGAGATGGGTGGGACCTATATCTCCCTCCAATGCATTGGGTAAAGAATTATATCTCATGAGATAGACATGGCTGGAACGGTAAGTTAATCTGGTTCAGTGTTACAGGACTGAAACGAGGAGTGAACTCGATTCAGAAAGGGACTTTTTCCACTAAGATGGTCTTGGCAGCAATGCCTTGGCTACTATGGAAATCATTACATGTGCTTAATGGATGCCACAATTACATGTTTTATTCCCATTCTATTTTATCATGATTGATGTTCCTTTACGATAAATGCCTTACTTACTTCCAAGATTTATGTCTTTGATCGAGGTTTTAAGGTTTAGATTTCATGTTAAAGTTTTTGCTTTCAAATGTTTATGGATTGTTTTATGTTATCTATGTTTGCCCTTACTGAGCATTTGAGTTCACCCTTTTTATGTTTTATTTTCCCCAAGAAATAAATAAAGGTTTTAGGTAAGGAAACGAAAAGGGTAAGATCATTATGGGAGATGTTGAAGATATTTCAACATGATTAGATGTTTATATTCCGAGTTTCCAAAGACACTAAACTATTACGGTCCTTGTGTGTCTGTTTTTATTATGTATTAAGTATTCCGCAAAATTAATGTAATGTACATGTACGTCAAGCTTCGGGTCTCTACAGGTTTTCTCACTTGGTTCATTTTATTTTGGGATAGAGTCACGGTAGACTGAAGTTAAGGTTGTCGGGACTTGACGTCTTGGCTACGAGTAAAGTGCCTAGCCAGCACACCTCATGGCGGGACTCGAGTTACCAAAGCAAGTTGAGGTTTGTCTAAACCTTTGGTCAGTGTGGTTAATTTCATTTAGGGGAAATGAAAAAGAAGTAGGTTCAGTGGTCCCAGTGAGCTAGCAGGGTCTGGAAAGCCATGTGGAGCTAGGGACGTTGTCCTAGAATACCCTCCATGGCAGTGGCATGATTGGTGTATGGTCGCCAACCATATGTTCCAGTCACCCGCTTACACTAGTTTTCTCTTGCACTGTTCCTTGTTTCTTTGTTTTGGAATTTTGGACATTTGGTTTTTAATTAAAAATTATTTGGTCTTGGAAAATGTTTTGGAAAATGTTTTGAAATAAAGCACTTTAAAAATAAAATGAGTTATGATGTTTGAAAAGTGTGGGTTGGATGTTTTGTTTTTGAAAAATGGAAATGTTTGGTTTTGATCCTTGGTGTTCTCGTGGGAAACCACATGCATGAGTGTATATGGAAATAGAAAGGGTTAATGGCACGAGTGGATGAGTTCCTGGATGGATATGAGGTGGGTTCTAGTGTGGCACGGGAATATGCATGTGCGAGGCCCATGGGACACCATTTATGATTGTGCGACCCACTGGATTTTCTTATTTTCAAAATGTTTTGTTAAAGTAATATTTGGTGTTTTTATATAACCGATGATTGTGTGGTGTGTCCTTGTGTTTTTGAAATGATTGATTTGAGGAGTTTTGATCTAAGAATACTTTTTAGATGATTTGTGTCCTAAGTTTGAATTTTTATTTGTAAGTTGGTATGCAAGCTTGTAGTTAGTTAAATCTTTTGAAAAGTATATCGAGGAGCCCTTGTAGTGGCCCCCCCTTCACGTTTGGTGTTATTTTGTGCTATGTATTGACCATTGGATCAGTTCAGTTGGGTCCATGGTTTTCTTTCTTGACTAGTGTATGCCCCCTATAAAGCGTTGACATGTGATTGAAGTGTGGCCATAGGCAAATCGCTGTTGGTCGACCCTCCAGTTGATCAGAGGAATCTCTTCTTGAATTCTAGAATTGAACCCACCTCTCCCTTTTTTTCAACTAAGTGGATCCTCTCGCAGCGGGATGACAGATTCAGGGGGAGTTGAAGGGACTTTTGGTCTTTTAAGTTTCTGACTCATCGGGTATGAAGTTTGACACTATCATGTTTGAAGGTTCCCCCAAGAAACGGCGAGAGGAATTCCAGCGGGGAAGGGTGAAGGCGGTTCAGAATTATCAGTTTTTACCAGTGTCTTGAAGGGATTTGTAGTACTTTCATCGGCTATAAGGGTCATGTTTGGTGACGTCTTATAGTGTGAGTTCTCTTTGATAGTCAAGGGTGAAGTTTGACCTCATTAATTTTAATGTTCTGTGTGGAAACGGTGAAGGGTATTACGATGGGGAAAGGTGGAAGTAGCCTGGAATGGTCAGTGATGACCACTGTTCTAAATGACCTTTGGTCCTTCGTTGGTTTTGTTTAAGAAAGGGTCTACGTTAGGCCACTAGTATGGCAGACCCAGTCACCTGGGGATGCTACGGTCAATTACAGGAATCACGTGTTGTTTAAGACTCAGTTTGAAGTCCCTCACCATATAATGTCCCCCTCAACAGTAGTGTTCATGTTCAGGTGACAATTTGTGGTGTCGCGTTCTCATTCAGTGTGACAAAGGGTGATGTGCATGCACAATTTCAGCTCTTGTGTTGGTGAATGTTCCGTGTATGATCAGTTGGATGTCGTAATGTGTTGTGTTTGCTGGTGTTGTCTCGGTTTTAGTGTGGTTGCATGTGACACCAAAAGAAGAATCTCCGTTTAGGAGTCTTCAATACCTGGCTGAAAGGTAGGATATACTTCAAACATCAGGGCTCCAACCATAGGCCTCTGAGTGAAGCTGGCGTGTATTCAGGAACCCCTGGAGTGTATGAGACCCCAACTTTATTTCTGTCGTTGGTGCTAAAAGTAAAGGTAGTTAAGATTTTTTTATGTGGTTATTCCATTCTAAGAAAACCGTTTGGGTGCATAAGGATTATGTGACTATGTGAAGGCATGGTTGTCTTGTTACCTTCAAGTTCTGGTGGTTGCATTCCACTGAATGTAATTTCTTTTGGTGGTCCTTATGGGGTTTGTTGGGTAAATCAGTCTCAAATTTGAATAGTACTCATTCAGGGATGTGGAGGATGCTGGTTCATCTTGGATCATGGTTTTGACGCCCTGATAGTCGGGCCCCTCCCTCCCCTCCCCTAGTGGTGGGGTGCTTGGTCCCCGTTGGAATATTTCTAATGTTTTTTATCAGTTGTTAGATCCAATGGTGGGGAGAAACACATTGGATCTCGCACGAATGTCTCTAGAATGAATCGATGTTGGACTTCTCTTTAATGGTGGGGAGTCCGCTCGGACCTCCCCGTGTCGGTTTTCCAGTTTCGTCTTGGGCATTGGTAGGTTCTTAATGGTGGAGAGCCCTTCGGGCTTTCCCCATGTTGGTCTTTTGGTCCTGTTCCTAGATGTGACTTGGTAGTAGGTGATGACAGTGTTCTTGGGATATTATTTGATCTTGTTTGTTCCTTCCCAACAAACGGTGGGGTTTTTGTTCTATGGTACTTGAGGTGTTTCAGTTTGTGAGGTTGGTTTCAGTGGGTGCGAGAGTTCCTTTCCTTGTTTGGTCAACTGGAGGTGTTATAGTTCTTTCGGGCGGGCGACACATATCAGAAAGTCTTTTTATGAGTTTCTCGAATATTTCTTTTAATCACTTTATCTGATCACGATGATTTTTCCTCTCTTTGCTTTATGTTTGTGGGGATCCCCTTTGAACCTTAAGAAAGTGTGGTTTTCTGCTTTGGGGTTTGATTCTAGTTGTGGCTTTCTGGGGATGGAAAGTTTTATGGTGGGGAGAATTGTCACACCCTCATTTTTTAAATTATTTATTTTTATCAATTTTTCTTGGTATCGGGGAGACTGGGTGAAACCCAACTTAAATTTTTGAATTTTTATTTAGAAACGCACTTTTTGGCCTTTACGGCGTCCATCGCACCGCTGTCGAAACCACGCGACCTTTCTTGGGTCACCGCATGGCCTCTCTCGGTTCTTCGCATGCCTTCTTGGCGTGCAACTAATTAAACAAAAATAATTATTGATAAATAAATGAAATTTAATTAGATGAATAAGGTAGTTAGCGCAAAATAAAATGGGAATAATAAAATGAATTATGATTTCTAATAATAATAAGAATAAGAATAAGAATATTAAGATTTTTATTATTATTATTATTATTATTATTCTCTTTATTAATGTTTTAAGTAAGTTATTAACAATATTATTAAAATTATTATTATTATTGGTTTTGATTTTTATTTTAGTTTTTATTTAGTTTTCTTTTTATTTTTATTTTTTTTTTCTTTAATTTTTTTTCCTCTTGAGTCGTGACCTACCTCCCCCCCTTTCCCCATTTTTTTTTCTTCCCCCGTCGAAGCTCCCCTTCCCTCTCCCTTGGGACTGCTCACGCCACTCCCCTCTGGCACCCCGCACTCCCCCAGCGCTGCTCACCTCCGGTGCCCAGCACCCCCTCCGGCGACCAAGCTCTGATGCCCCGACTCCCCTCACACTGCCTCGTGCCACCCCCCACGAACCCCCTCGCCTGTTCGGCCGAGCCCCTGGCGAAGCGACCCACCGGATCAGTCACGCCTCCCTCCTCCAGCAATCATGAGCTCTCCGCCTCCCTCATGTGACTCCTCCGCCACACGCGCCTCGCTCCGGTAGTTGATTCTTTCGTTTTGGGTAAATTTTTTATTTATGGTTTTGTGTGTTTTGGCCTGTTTTTTATGCTAGTGGACTAATATCTTGTTTTTAGGGTTTGATCTTAAATTGTGTTGGTTCGACTTCATGATTTAGGGTTTACCTTTGGTTCATTTATGGTGTGCATTAGGTGTGATTGAAGAATTCAACCAATTTTAGGTTAATTCTTGATGTTTTGGTTCAATTGTTTGTTTTAGGGTCAATTTCAGTTTGTTTGAGTTGCGGTTGGTGGGAGACGATCCTTGTGCACCGTATTTATGAAGTCGGGTACACCGAGGTCGGTGGTTCCACTCTTAATTATTATTTGATTAATTAATTTTAAAGTTTAATTAATTTATTATGTTATTTAATTAACTTTTGTTGTGAGAAATTGTTCTATTTGATGTTTGAATTGCATCTTAATTATTTGGTAGCATGTTTATATTGTGTGTGTGTTTCTGCTGAAAACTCATATTGATTTTTTAGTGATTTTTAAATTCTGTGGTTAGATTATTATGTTTTGCAATTAGTGGGAACTATATTTTTGACATAGTGTTGTGTGAATCTTATCATAAAAGAAGTTTTTGTGTGGGTTAATGGGTGATGTCAAGTTACTTCTTTAAAATTGTACCATGGGCTTTTGTTTTTGGATTATTAGGTTGTGTAGTTTGTTTAAAAGTTTCTTACATGTGATGTAAGGAATTTCATCAAATTTTTGGGTGGTGCAGGTCATACTTTAAATAGTATTTGAGTGCACGCAAGGTTGGAATGTGTTTTGAATTTATAAATAGTTACTTTTGTGTGTGTAAAACCATGTGACACTTTTTTTTCTATTGTTTTATAAACTTTTTAAATGGTATATTAGATTATGTCAATAGTGTTAAACATGTTGGGAAAAAAAATTGGTGTGCATATGGTCATGCAAGGGGGTTTGGGTCAATATAGTGTGTAAAGTGGTGTTTTTCTCTTAAGAGTTTATTTATGAAAATTTGGTTGTTTTATTAAATAATTATTAAGGGTGAAAATCGTTTTGGTTAAATTGGGTGAATATTTTTGGTGCTTAAAGTCATGCGACGTGTGTGAAATTTGTTTAATAAATTCTTTTAGTGGCGTGTTTTATAATAAAAGTGATTTCTTTGACTGTACAGTCTTTATTTTGGTTGTGTGAGTGATGCATATTTAGTTTTGGGATATTCTTAGTGTGCATCTTATTTCAAATGGTCTTTGTGTGTGAAAATGGTGGTTTTTGGCGTCTGTAGTGTCTTGTTTTGTCTGAGTATGTGATTATGACATAAGACTTGAACTCTTAACTACTTGAGCACAAACGGGAAGCATGGGTACTAGGTGGGCGGACTAGGACTAGTGCGCTTGTGATTCGGAAGTGGAATCAGCCCGGTTTCACTTAGCTGGATTAATGACTACAACACTAACTAACCTTATGGATGATGTTTGGAGACCACTAGGTTATGGATGTGTTGCCCTACTAGTGGCTCGTGCACGATAACGTATATTGTTGTGTTCCTATACCATTGTTCACCGAGACACGATGTTCTAGTGTCCCACTTCTCACTAGTATCTTTAGGGCCTCTCCCATGTATTGTTCTCCTCTTTTGCTCTGTGCTCACCATCGGCACACGGTGTGACGTTGGGGTTACTAAGAAAGTGTGTGTGTGTGTGTGTGTGTGTTAATTTAAGTTGTCTTCCATTTAGAGTAGTTTTCCCTTAAAAACGGTTTCCATTAAAATTATTTAAGCTCTTATTTTTTTTATTCCATTAAACTGCATATTTATTTCTCATTTAATAATTATGTGTGGAACCTTTTCTTGGTGGAATCCTACTGGGCTCTTGGATTACACCCTACATACACCTTTGGGTGTATGTAGACTTTGTTTCTTTTGTATTCCAAGTTGTGGCGTGCTCAGTGATGGTGGTTCGAATTATTGTCGGTCTTCTCATGCAGGTTGGTGTGGGTAGCTTTGAGGTATGACTTCTCATGTCGTTTGGAGTCTTGAGTTAGAGTTTTTTGTTTTTTGTCTTTGTTTTAGTTAGCTTTGGGTTTTAGTTGAATTGTAAACTCCAAATATGGTTATAGTTTAAAGGCGTGTTTGGTTGCATGTATATAGTTTTAGTTTGTTATCTTGTTAGTTGTCTCTCTATCTTTTATTTCAGGTAAATCGTTCCCATGTAATGTTTGATACCCGGGCACTTGTACCAACCCGTGGGGATCAGGAACGCCCTTCGGGCCATGTCACAGACCGGGTCTGGTACCGGGTCAGATGGCGACCCGGCCTGGTTCTTGACAATAAGGGAATAACATTAAAATATGCCTCAATGAAAGAAAATTGAGAAAAAAGTCCCTTATAAAGATCATATCATTGAAGTGAGTGTTAATAAAGTTAATATATTATGTGTATTCTCTATAAATCCACATAAAACAAGTGTAAATATTATAATAATATAATGAAAAGTTATTTCACAAATAATCATATCATGACATAATCAATAAAGTAGAAGTTTAACCCAATGAATGGAAATTGAGTTAAGAAATATCTTACCTCATGCTTCCCTTTAGTTTTGCATACTTAAACCTCATGTATAATGGTTTAAATAATGTTATTAATTTTTTATATAACTGTATTAATATTTATAATACCTTATATTATCCTTTCATAACATGTCATTTTCATAACCCATCCCCCAGGGCCCGTGCCGCGACTACCCCAAGCCCGCCTCCCAAAGGCCAGGGGCTGGCGACTAGCGCTGAAGGCATTATCCTACAAGTGGGAGAAATTTTCCATGTACCTATACACATGAACACAACTCCTATATAAAGGTACTAGAAAGTAAAATCCAAGGAAACCATGCATGCAATCCATTAAACTTATTTTCCTTCACATTCTAGAATTATATTACTATCCAGAACCACTTCTGGTAAACAAATCACACATAGTCTGTGGATTCAATCGTGTTGGAATCAAACCAAGAACACTGAATCATTGAACAACCAATAGGATGATGATTAATACATTAATAATTAGGTAGAAAAATAAATAAATAAAAAATTGAATATCCTTTATATATGTTTTAAACGCACCCATCAAACATAGGCATGAAAAATCCAATAAAAAATTAAAATAAATCCAATAAATTAATCCATGCCAAATAAGAAAGATAAAAATTGATAGGTATATGAAAATATTCAATGATTGGAAGAATTAATTAATCTATTATTATATAATTAATGAATAATATAGAAATTACAAAAATAAAAATTCCATTCCTTAATGGTGAATCACTTTTACTTCAATTCTATTATTGTGGATGCATGATATGTCTATCAACATCGTTATAGATGCAATCCCATTCCACTTTATTCTCCAATAATTGGTTTATCCACCCTCCTCCTTTCCAAGGTTCATATAATTAACAACTAATAACCCTATAGAAATATCATAACATGGATTATATCAAGTGGTACCCAAGGTTTTCCGTTAATTATACCAATAAATTAATTAACTAAAATAATTTATTTAGTTTATCATGATAGAAAACACCCGAGAGTCCTGATGAGAAAAAAAATAACATGATTCTTAGGTAAAAGACCTTATCATAAACCTAATCACATCCCCAGTTTTCTCACTTGAGATCATTATTAAGATATACAATCACTTCATCAAAAATTCATGCGTACAGACTGAAAAACTATAATATTTTTAATATTTTGTTATCAAGGCTCTATAGTGATCACATTTATATGTTTAATCAGTGATTAATCTTGAAATTCATGTTATAAATATCCCCAGATATTCAAACACCAAAAAATAAAGCCACTACATCACCACTAAGCTTATGAGATGATTATTTATTTAAGTAATAAATATTAAATAACCTATAAATATCATGTAGCTTGAAAATTCACCATAACTTAACTTTAGGGTAAACACCAAGCCCCAAGATTAGTAGAATCATCATAAAATAATTTTAGGTTCATCTACTAGGGTAAATTAATCATTTTACCCCTGGGGATCTGAGAAACTCAAAAAATGAGTAAATTCTAACCAGTAAAAATCTAGATCACTACATCCTCCCAAATTTAAACACTTTTCATCCTAAAAAATAGAACAAACAATAATACAATATAATATATCTTAGAAAACATAAATATTTAGAAACATCACACCTTCACACGCACTTATTTTTTATGTAGGTTTATGAGCTCTATGTGAACTTGATACACAACATTCTAGAAAAAGTAGTATCCTCCTTCTTTTATGAAGGTTATGAATCCAACCAATAATGAAACAAGAATAATGATAAAATATATATCCACCCTAGGTGAGCCTTTCTTAGACTCAACATCAAAAATATATATCTTTATATGATATTCATCCTACCATAATGTATGAAAAATAATCCACAATCCTCCAACCTTAATCTGAGAAGGGCTTTTCAAAAAGTCCAACTATGGTGGGAGCACATCGCTTCCCACCATTAAATAGAATTCTAGATGGTCATTATAAGAGAAAAATCCATGCATTCCATATCCTAAAACTAAGTTAGTACCATATTCCACATTGTTTTTAGGAGAATCTATAAGAAATCATTCTTTACAAAACATATTTTAGACCCTATAACATCTCTTGTAAACAAATTATCGGCCCCTTCATAACTATCTTGTGTCATAATAGAAACATAGACCTTCCAAATCTCAAAAAAATCTATGGAAATTCCCTATCCACTGCACAATATATAAAATACCCACACCCCCACTTCTGAAGATAACATGGTTATATTATGGTCACTCACTTGAAAAATTTACTGATGATCACTATAGACATAACACCAAACTTACTCAACTACTCAATATCAAAACACAACTCATCAAGTGTCCAAATACACCACAATACAAATCAGATGGTCCTAATTATTCAGATTTCCCTACTCTGTTAACCTAGGACCCAAAGATAACTCCTATCCAAGGGACCAAGAACCATAACCTCTCAAGAAAACCTCCTCCTTTATTACACAAAAATGGTTCCCATGTAGTGGGTAAAACCCCAATGATTAACCTAACATGCCATAATGAATTCCATACTCTACAAGAGTGGTATCCTATTAGATTTCCTATCACCGCATCCAATACAAGTATCAAAAGGAAAACATTATCCTCTTAGGGAATTGAGTGGCATGATCCCCACCTTCAGGGAAAATATATTGGTATGATTCCATAGAACATCTGGTGATATTGAATCGCCCCCAGGGCGTTAGTCGAGTGGTTCACCGATTGGGCCATTTTTCTGTCTAGGGGAACTGGCATAGGCTCGATTCCTACCAAACTCGGACATTGTTCATATTATGAACAGGGCTATTCAATGCCATAGCTTAGCTGGGGAACGTGTATCTCCCTGGGTTGGCAGAACCACCATATGGGTAAAGAGCTGGGACTTAATTGACAACCATGTTTCTCACATGAGCCTCAGCCCAGTTGGTGAGGACTCGGTAGGTGCATCAAAGAGACCCGAGATCAAATCTGGGTGGAGGAGTATTTCTATTACTATAGCAGTTTATAGCAGTATTGTAGCAGGTACTGTAGCAGGTACAGTAGCAGGTACTGTAGCAGGTACTGTAGTAGGCATTGTAGCAGGTACCATAGTAGGTACTCTTCGGTACTATAGCAGGCACTGTAGCAAGTACTATTCGGTACTGTAGCAGCCGGAACTATTCATCCATCTGGGCCTTTGGGCCACCGGTTTGGTCCTTGGGTCCTTCAAGGCTTTTGTGCCACCCAAGGCATTCGGGTCAGTTGATTCTCAAGGCCTTCATGCCACCTTAAGGCCTTTGGGCCACCCTAAGGCCTTTGGGCCACATGAAATGAAGATGTACTAGTCAAACTACAAGGGACAAGGCTTCAGAGGAGGATTCAGGGCAGGCACATTCATTGGAGCAGAGCTAACCAAAATTGGAAGAATGGGAGGGTATGTCTTTGCCATCAGTACCAGGCCTATGCAGATTTGCATAGGACAGCTAGCCGACCAGCCCTGTGAAGGTGGAGTGCTGATATCATGACATATGCTAAGGAGGAGCAGTTCCAAGTTTTCTATCTGTGTGATTCCTCTAAGACCTACGAATCATGTGATTATCTCTAAGAATTCGGGCCTTGTAAGGGTTCCACCTAACCCCTTGAAAGGTGGATTATCAAAATAATAAAAAAATAAAGGCCTTCAGGCCATTCCGACTTATATTGAATCACCGCATTAATAGCATCACCACCATGGACCCATATCTTATAGTGGAAGAGTTTGGGGAAACAATTTTTTATAAAAGGTGAGAACCCCCTCCCCCCCCCCCCCCGCTTCATGTAAGAAGCAACACCCCCAAAACTATCTACTCAAATGACTCCTTTATAAACCAATCCCTGGAAGGGTTCAGTCCACATTCCTACAAACTCCACAAGGGAACTCATCATACCAATATATAACATTCAAACATAATCCTAGAAATTTTATTTCGTATATGAATCAATATTTTGATAATTTTCAACTATGGTTCACCTTTCAATATCATCCAAACATTCCTCAACATTCACCAAAATCAAATTTCTTTTCCATGCTCATAGAGAGAAAATGCATGCCCACTAGATGATGGAAATATACCTGACCACTCAGAGGGTTAGCTTTAGTTTCCAAAACTAATGGTTATTTTCCACCATGGATGATAAAACCAGCATTAGTAATACTATCTCCAACACCTCATTATACCCATGGTTGGTTACCCATTCATACTAAGGAGGGTACCACCACACCCCTCCTCTACCACAAAAGAGTCTCTGAAAATGCTTATTACTTTCTCAAGGAAGATATAACTTCGCCATAATGGAAGAGTGGATAATTTTCACCATAAGTGTAAGTTCTCTAATAAACTAAAATCTATTCTAAGGTTTCATTGGAATCTCCAAATCTAGAACATACAATGTAAGATAAACAGCTCGTGCATGTGTTGAGAAATACAAGTGATTGTGTGGGGTAGGCGTGAGTTATAATATAACACCCCAATATTTTAAAAGAATAAATTTGGGTTTTATAGCATATATGACATGAAACATTTATCATATATGATAATGTAGCATCCCAAGACTTTATGGAATATTTCTTTTCAAATAAATTTGATCTCTTTGATAGATTATGAAACATGCAACTCCGAGTATAAATAAACTGTAATATAGTATATCATTATAAAATAGATGTTAAATTATATGATATTAATAATACTAACTAAATTATTAAAATTATCACTATATATTTATTTTAAATAAAATAAGAATCGTTTGAAAGAAAAATAAATGTTTTTTGAAAAACAATATTTTTCTAAAAGAAGGTTTAGTCACGCTTTGAGGACATAATTTAAAATTAATTTTTATCAATTTTAGAAAAATAAATTGTTAAAAATAAATTTTTTTTTTGAAATAATAATATTAAAATTATCTTAGAGTGTGGTTTTTTATTTTTCAGAAATGTTTCATTTTTTTGATGAATAGTGAAAAATAATGATTTTTATTGAAAAATGTCTTTTTGTTTGAATAATTCACAAGGTTAAGTTATATATTAAATTGGTTTTAAAGTATAATTAGTTCAATTATATTATAATTTAACTAATTTAGGTCATTTTAATCAATTTCATATTGAATTTTTATATTAAAACATTCTATACTTATGAGAATTTCTCTTTGGAAACCCGCTTTTTCTTCGCATCTGCAAGTATAATTTTAAATTGGATTCTACCACTTTGGTAAATTGAATTTAAAAAAAATGGATTCAATATTTGGAATCAGACTAATTTATAATATATAATAATTTAAACTTAATTTTTTTCCATTATGAATAGTAAAAGTAGTAAAAAATAATTGGTGTGGTTAAGGCAAAAACTAATTTACCAGGGATTAGACTAAAAATATAAGGGTGAAAATGACCTAAAAACTTGTCAAAAACCAATTGTATGACCATATTTAGACCTTATAACCTATAAGGTTTTATAATGACCTATTTTAGAGGCATTTTTCATGATAAAAATGTGGGTATAATAGATTCTTTTCAAAAATTTCATGCGTGTCCTCTCCCCCACTTATAAAAGGTCACCCCCTATCCTCCCTTCTTCACACTTCCAAAGACATTTTTTTCAGAAAAATCCTACCCAAATAATTTCCTTAATCATATAAAAACTTCTTAGAGTTATTTTTGATTATAAATATAACCTAGGAAGGATTTTGTTGTAAACCTAAAGAAGTTTTCCTGAGAAGAGGTAACATTCTTAAGTGAGAATATTTTATTTTGTTTCTTCTTCCAACTATTTAAAATATTATTAGACCATGATTGTATAATAACATAAATATATTATATATACTTAGATATTATTATGATAATTCCATGACCTATATCTATCTTTTATTCTATCAAATGGGAAACAAAATCATCGATCGTGTGTACGATGGACTACCACCTCACGAACTAATGTAATTCATTTTCCATCACCACATTTCAAGGATGGATATAATGATGGATTTAACATATTTATATGATATTTATAAAATTATTATACTTTTTTAATTATAATATCACATATAACTTCTTACTTTCTATGTCGTTTAAAATATGATAATGTCACTCGTGTGTACGGCGGACTACCGCCTCACAAAGCGATGTGATTTTTTTTCACTTATGATTTATATGGAATATAATAAGGATAAATCTAATGAATATATGATATATATATATATATTACATTATATTGATTTTATAAAATTAATATATCACCAACTTCCTTACCCTTTCACCCATTAAGAAAATGATAATGTCGCTCATGCGTATGTATGGTCTACCGTCTCCACAAAGCAATACGATCCATTCTCCATGTTCAAATTTAAATAATGATTATAAAATTGTATATAATAAAAAAATTATATTTATAACATTAATATCATTATATATATTATGTAACTATATAATATTCTCAAGAAGTAGAAATTTTATGTTAAAACATGCATGAGAAAACAATGCAGTTATCACTCGAAACAATAGTAATAATGAAATATTATTAACAAACGGGGTGATAAGATGTTATAAAATGATCAAATATGATATTATAGATATCAATATGGTTCTATTATAAATTAATAACATGATTAAAACCATTATACGTGAGGTTAAATTACATTCAATAAAAAGTAAGAATGAGGTAAGGGATTTTGTCTTAATTTCTCTCCATTGATGCATATTGTAATGTTATGCACATAATTTATTTTATATGGTGTATATACTAAATATTTTTCATGAAATATCATGAATAATTTATAATTAATCGTATTTTATGTTTTAATTTTAATTATTTCATCTAAGTGTATTTGACTTGAAAATTACCAAGTGGTAAAGAATTTCCTAAATCAATTTTTTTCATTGGGTTATATTACTTCTTCATTCTCTTTGACATTCTATGATTATGTGTGTATATAATTTTGACTATGTTATTGTGTAATTGTACTTTTTTATGTGAATTTACATTTTATACACATAATTTATTCATTTATTAATTCTCTCTTCAACATTATGATCTTTATAAGGGTTTATTCCACAATCTAATTTTAATCAGGATTGTTTATACATGTATTCCCATTGAGTAAATTATTTTATCATAGCCTAATAATACCCTTTAATTTTATTCTCATGTTTTTATTAATTATTTTTTCAAGTAATAGTACCATATTCTTCTCTTTGGTTCTTAAAATGATTGAGAAAATGTTTTTAATAAAATAAAACAACATTTCTCTCTTCGGTCAAAAATCATTTTTCTTCCAAAACCATGTTTTATAAAAAAAATTCAAAAATGTTTTTAACATTATCCAAATTATTTATTAAAGAAATTTTTATCCATGTTTTACTTTTTACAAAAAAAAATTAAAGGAATATTCATGTCATTTTCCAAACAAGGGCCATTTGGATTTTACTGAAAATGTGAAAAGAATATTTTTTTTAACATGTATGGAATGTACGAAATTTACCACCATCATAACCACTAAATGTTTTAAATATTATTTTATAATTTTCAAATTTTATTTTCAATTAAAATGATTTTAAAATATTTTTTAAACTTTTAGTTTAAGAAAATCAAAGTGAAATGGTTATTTTCCTCAAGAATGTTTTTAATGACATTTTATTGTATTTATATTCATCAATGAAATAAACCCTTTATTATTATTATGATCCATTGGGGATATTTTGTATTGATACCATCCTTATTATTTATCTAGATGATTTACGATCAGTTTGATCAGGGAAATTATTGACATTCTCTTTCTTGATTAATTTTTGTAATCATTAACTTTCCCTTGAAATATTCATTTTTTGTCATCATTAGACATTAAATTTACCCTAAGTATCCATATTATCCATCATAGATATAATTATTAAATAAACCATATATCATTTTTACATATGATATTTTACTTTGAAAGTTATATTATTGACTAGGGAAATTATTTTTATCCTATATTCCTTACTCAATACGGAAATTTTTTAATATGGCATATTATTCTTGAATTAAATCGATCATTTTATATATGAGGAATGAATTGGAAATAAAAATAGGGTTGGGGACTAATTATATATATCTCCTTGATGAATTTTAGTCTCATGAGACATATCAATTTGTTATCCTTAGTAAAATGGGTTTTTGGTGTGTACCTACCCATCAATTTTAAACTTTCATGTGAAAGTTCTTAACAATAAAGGTATCATGATGCATGATATCATGACATCCAATAATTAATAATTTCATTCATTAAGAATTTAGTTATTATTATCCATGATATTTTTGTAATGATATTATCTCTGGATGAATTTCACTCTCAAATTATTGATTAAATGACATGTGTTTTCAAATATTTACCTTGCCATATTGATTATGATTTATCTAATTATGATAGTAAAGTTATTAATTAAATGGAATGTTTGTTTAGATATTAAACTTTTCATATTTATTATGCCTTATCTAATCATGATATTCAAGTTATTAATTAAATGGAATGTGTGTTCAGATATTTACCTTAACGCATTGATTATGCCTTATCTAATCATGATAGTAAAGTTATTGATTAAATGACATGTGTGTTCAGTTATTTACCTTTACATATTGATTATTCCTTATCTACTTAGGATATTAAAGTTATTGATTAAATGGAATGTGTGTTCATATATTTACCTTTCTATATTGATTATTCCATATATAATCATGATAGATAAGTTATTGGTTAAATGGAATGTGTGTTCAGATATTTACCTTTACATATTGATTATTCCTTATCTAATAAAGATAATTAAATTATTTAAATATAATGTGTGTTCAATTATTTACATTTCCATGTTTGTTATGATTGTTGATTAATTATACCTTCCACTTTATGTTACTCTTACTGAGCATTTAATCTCACTCTTATTTTTTTTCCTTTCCAAGGAATCTAGGAAGTGTACTATAAATGATATGAAAGGATATGGTAGAGGTAATAATGATATTATTAAAAAATGTAGTAATTTTTTTAAAATGTAATGAAAGACTCGAGTATATATATGTTTTACTAAGACTACTAAACTATTTGGTCCTTTGGGATGCGATCACTTATATTTTATTCCAAAGTAGTAAAGTAACATCTATCTCTAGGCTACTGGGGTCGGGGAATTTGTATATACTCTAATTTAAAAAATCATTCACCTGACCATTGGCATCCTTGGTGTGTGTCATCACATAACTCTAACTATTACCACTCTATTCTAAATAATATCTAAATATAGGAGGTGTTTTTGGAAGATGATTTATATTTTTTCTATCTCCAACTACTCTTATACCACCCAAAACCTCACCCAAACAAATCCTTGGAAATAATTAGGATCTAAAATTGGGTGGTTTTGATTTTATTATTATTCTTAATGTGTAGGTCCATCCATGGCACTAATATGACTAAATTCAAGGGAAAAGTTAACCTATTTGCACAATTAAGGTGCATCTCCACAAAGAATTCCTGGTTTGACAATGCTTACTCAGGAAACTCTAAAATAGGTGGTGTTACTGGAAATCACAACCACAACTTAGAAGCCTATGACGAACTCTATGTCATGTTTATGCACATACACACACACAAAAAAACATATTTTATATATATATTTAAATATATATATATATATAAACATATATATAAACATATATATAAATATATGGATAAAAAATAATGAAATATATTTAAATATATTGATACATCATAAAATGTTAAACAAAACAATATAGGGGAGTGGAAAAGGTGCTGGTGTATAAGATGTGGGTATCATGTTCAAAACTTGCTGGAGGCAGGGGAGTGTACGGGAAGGAGGGATTATATAAAGCACTGATAAATGGGGGCATGAACAAAAAAATTATCCCCTTTATTAATGGGGCCTTTATCAGTTCTTTTTTTAGAACTGTTAAAGAGGGCCTTTATCAGTGCTTTTTACAACCATTGTTAAAGCTAACCCTTTAACATGGCTTACATAATCAACACTTCTATAGCAGTGATAAATCCCTTTTACTAGTGCTATTAAAGTCCCGATTTGCAGTAGTGTACAAGAACTTCATAACCCACCTAAACACACAAGTTGGCTATCAGTGATTAGCATCCTTTATTAATAGGATGACCCCATAAGTATTAGAGAATATATGGATGACATGACATGGTAAAAGACATGAAATATGGTAAATAACTATTGTGTGATTCATATACTAACCTTAATGATACCACTTAATGATTCTTCGAGATCTTGGTCAACTATCGGGTTATTAGAGTCTCAGAAAAAGGATACTTCAACCACCACACCAACACTGGTCTCCCTATTCTGATAAAAGAACTAAATAACCCCTTAATATCATTACCCTGAGTTCCTAAACCAAATACTCACACTACTAATAAATTTAAAATCCATACCTAGGAAAACCTACTTTAATACCAATTTGACATGAGCTGATCCACTATGGCCTTTCTTAGGCTGGTAGTAAGCTGAGAGTGTCACCATAATCCTACCTTCAATAGGTCAGGGGCTGGTGACTAGCACTGAGTATGAATATATCACAATATGCAAGGCCTTAGCCTATAACAACCTGAAACATATACATATTTCCAATACACAATATAACCAAATCACCAAAAGGGTGTATATATATATTATTTGATCAAATGAATTGTACATAATGCATGTATGAAATAAAAAAAATACAAGTACATCCTAAATGATAAATATAGGGGAAATAAGACAACCAAAAAGTATCTAAAATATAATTCACTAAGAGGGCCCACAACGCTATAAGTAATCTTATATTACACACTGGTAGTAGTGAACACCACCCCCTATTTGAGTCACCATGCTCCATAATTCATCCCCAAGCATCACCGGGGGGTCAGATCTGAATAATCCATGCCATATCCATGTATATCCAGCCCATCTCTAAACATGTGTGTTGTCTATATGGATACAAAATTTGTGGTAAAAATTACCTTATAGGGGTGAGTATAAATATATAAAGTAGGATTCAATGAAAGCTATAAAGGAGAAAAGGGTAATAAGTTAGCTCATCTTCTAGTGTGAGAGGTGACCAAGAGGAAGACAAGAGGAAAAACCAAAACACTAAGTCTACTCAAATCACTTGATACTAAAGAAAAATGGATGAATTATAAGGAAAAAATCAAGATATAAATTATAACTTGAATCCTCAAGGACACAAGGAAGGTCTATATCATCTCAGTTCTAATCTTTAATAGTCATACTATATGAGATAATAATAAATCTCTGGTCACTAAAAAGTCTATAAAGACAAAATTCAATATCCAGTTGCATTCCATATTTCAAATACATTCCATGGGGTGCTGATGGGGTCAGAAACCCTTAATAATTTTGTACTTATTATCCTTTTTAACTACTACACCAACACTGAAACTTGATATGTAGAGTTTTCTCATCGTTAAATCATGCTCACCGGGTGAGGAATTACTTCTCCCTCTGGTCCATCCATATCATAACATTGATTAAGTATCCATATTTCTATGTAATACAACCCAAAAATCCTCTCAATATCTATATTATATTATCCATATACCCTAAAAAGTTGGGTGGGAATACCATCTTCGGTGGAGGATCCCAGGCTCAAGTGGGTTCTTAAAAGGGAAGAATACTAACTCCAGGATGGAGGATATCATGCCTATTAAAGTGCAAAGAATATCATCCCTATTTTATCTTTAGGTAAATGATATATGTTCCCTACATAGTTGGGAAAGAATAATAACCCTACTTGAGGATAGTGAGAGTTATATTTGTCATGATACAACTTTGTGAATAGAAAGGATTCATATTACCGAAACATTCCCCAAATGACATGATCGATCTTCATCATCGGATATCCAAGATAAAGGGGTTATACCTACTCACATTACTCTATGAAACATATATAATATCAAAGTAAATACTATTATCACATTCTACATGAAAAAATTCTTAGGTGAAACTATTCACATGCCTAAATTTGAGTCCTAGGAAATGAATTATAAAGATTCGTTGGGGCTAGAAAAGTACATTGTGTGCTCTATAGGGTTACATGGAGTGTAGTACCTCATTAATCAATAGGTCATGTACTATCTCACTATATAGAATGTAAAATTAACTACATGGGGTTTCCATGAATGGTACGTAGCATGTAAATCACTAGAGGTACTCAACATATACCCTGAAGGATGTTAAATCATGTACCACTAAGGTTACTTGGTGTGTGGTCCTGGACTGTATGAAGTGTAGAGCCAAACAACCACCTGGGTGTGTACTCCATATACACACCCTAAAGGTCAGTTGTGGGTACACATAGTATGGGTTAAGTAAAATGGAATGTGTTATTTAACTCTATCTAAAACCCTAGTTAATGAACCTATGTGATACATGGAATGTGTTCTTCAAAACTATATGTCATGTAGTTGTGTATTCTAAACCAAATTCATCTCGTTTCCCCAAATCTTTACTATTTCCACCAATTTTACTTTTAGTTACACCCAAACCTCTGTTTAAGGCTCTAATCATGGATGTAACACTGGTAGATGTCAATTTCCATCCTTTTATTACTATAAAAAAATTCATTTTCATTAATGTGATACTCTCATCATCATTCATCATCATAGGATAAGATACTGCACCTATCTACATTTACATTTGAGAATAATACTTATTTCCATAACCACCACCATCAAAAACCAAAAATCTCACATGGTCTAAGGATTTGATAGCATTCAAATCGGATTAATAATTTTGAATCGCCATCCTAAACATATGTCAATGATGAATACATGAATAATGGTGGGAGAAAACCAAATAAACAATAAATTGAATATCAATAATGGATGTTGTGAACCCATCCATCTAATATAGGAATTAAAAATCAATTAATAAATTAAAATTAATCCATAAAATTAATTAATTCCAAATAAGAAATCCATAAATTGACAAGGTCATGCACAGATTCAAGGACTAGAAGATGACATTAATCCATTCCCATAAAATCAAATAATAATAGAGATATTATAAAATTAAAAATTACCTACATTGATGGTTAATCTTCATCAATTTAATTTCATTATCACAACTACATGATCTATCTATCAATGTCCTTGCTAATTCAATTTCTATCCTCTAATCCACCATCACCACCAAGAAATAACTCATCAACTATCCTCGTCTCTAGGTTTCATGTCATTGTTAATGGCTAACCCTAGAGAAAATCCATAATATGGTATATATAGAGTGATTCATGGGGTTAAAAAAATAATTTAACTAATAAATTAATTTATAAGTGATTATATATCTTAATAAAAAATATTTACAAGAGGAATAAAAATAATATAATATTTTTATTATATTATTATCAAGGATCCAAATTTCTTTCATTTCTAAATTCTCTTTGTGATTCATCTATAAATACATCTTCAAAATATCTCCAGATATCTAAACACTAAAAAACAAGTTCACCACATCACCATTGACCTCACTATATAATTATTTATTTAAGTAATAAATATAAAATATTCCATAAAACTCATGTATCTTTTAAATTTACCATAGCTTCACCTAAGGGAAAACACCACTCCCCGAGATCAACAGAATCATCAAAAAAAATATTTTAAGCCTATCTTCTAGGGAAAATTAACCATTTTACCTTTAGGGAGTCCTCAAGACTCTAAAGAACACAAAATTTGAGATAAGAAAAACTAGAAAAAATATGGATCACTACAATGACAACCACGATGTGTCAATACTCTATACACATGCCCTATAACATATGGGTACCCAATAACATGGGTACACTCAATGGCCTAGACTACCCACTCTCAAGGGTTAAATAATACATATAGGATTCATGTAACCAACCATCATATTATAACAACATAACTATAATGTAATGTACTGGGAATTCTGTATAATTTGTTTTAATTATATGGAATTATTTCGAGACCGCGAAACTTGACGGTGCAAGATTCTGAGGCCCTGAGTGCCTGGAATGTTCCTTCGAAGTTTTGTTAAACTTTAAATAGCGCGCGTAAGTAGTTTTCCTAAAAAAAGTAGAATAACATGTAAACGGTCTCTCAGATCATAAATCTGATGCCACCGTTGCGTTCAGGATGGTGGGTTTACCCTAGGCGCGACTTAAGTTTAGTCGGTGCGGGCCTCCTGTGAGAAAACCCAAAAATGGCATAACTGTAAATAAAATAATTAAATAAATTATTTTATTTTTCAAATGCTTATAACTCACAAACGGTAGCTCGGATTGAAAATTCAAGACCACTGCTGAACTTGTGAGGGCATGCTTTATTTAAGCAGATACTAACTTTGACCGGTGTGGGACACTAGTGAAAGTTAGTTTTTGGCCGTAAATAAAATAATTAAGTGACAATTATTTTATTGTAAAATTCATAACTTTTAAACGGTAACTCGGATTGGAAATCTAAGAGTACCATTGGGTTAGTTGGGGTGTGTTTCACTTGGGAAGAGCCTAACCTCGACCGACGAGAGTCGAGGGTGACTGTTAATAATTTTCCGAACTTTTTTTCGGGTACGTTCGGTAAACGTGCAAGCGGAATTTTGTAACTTTTGATCTGGTGCTCGGAATTTAAATCTAAGAACACCGTTGAACTCGCAGTGTCGATATTCACTTAAAGATACTTTCACCTATATGGTAGTTGGTCGAAGGTGAAAGTTAGTTTTGTGCTTTTTCATGGGAATAAAAATAAAATAATATTTTATTTTTATCCTCCCAAGTGAATGTTAAAGAGGTGGGGACCACCTGAACTAAAACCCCCGTTTTGTGAATTCATGGTGGTGGGAACCACCAAAACTCCTCTTAAATGTGGGGAAGTCCCTTGGAATCCTCCTAATTAATTGCTCCAACATAAATTAATTGGCTTGACCCTTTTTAAATACTAAGTAACAGCGTCATTGAAATTTAGGAAGGTTCCTAATAAATGAACCATCATAAATTCGGTCACGACCCTTCCTCGGGGCCCGTGCCGTGACTACCCCAAGCCCGCCTTCCATAGGCCAGGGGCTGGAGACTAGCACCAAGGCGTAAATCTCGGTAAAAAGGGAAGGCATTTCCTTTGTAAAGTAAACAAGAACCACATAGTAGGCAAGCGGAAGAAGTAAACACTAAGTAAAAACTGGTACAACAGTAAGTGCAGAAAAGTAAAGGGGGCCGGAAATACAAGCCCAACTGTAAAGTACAATTGAAAGGGGAAAAACAGCAACTGAAAGAAAAATCCACAGCGTCGAGCCATCCTCTGGAAGTCCCACCTGAAGGGTGGGTACAGATAGCCTCCACTGCTCCTCGGGTCCAGCCGACCGCTCTGAGTACGTCCCACCCAGTGGTCCACCTCCAGGTACCGTCCTGCTCCGCAAGCCTCCACCACGATCAGCGTTGTCCGTCGTCTGCAACCAACACAATGTAGTGCGGGCATAGCCCGTGCAGGGGTGAGTATAAGCTACTCAGTAGGGACCCCGAGACCCCCGAAGGTCTCCCAGAATCCACAAAGGATAATCCACAAAGGAAAGATACAATCACGAAGTAACATCTGACACTGCTTAAGTACATGCCCATACATATACCTAAGTCATCAATTCTCGCTCGGCTCCAACATCCGAGCCCAAGTACAACCCAGTCCACACAGGAAAGAAAAACGTAAATCCACACAGGATAGCTCAACAAAATCCACAAAGGAAAGCAAAACATAAATCCACACAGGATAGCTCAACACAATCCACAAAGGAAAGCAAAGCAGGATTCAGCTCACACAGGTATACTTCTTCGAATGACGATAGAGATGATCACTGATCCATCTAAGTCGTCGGACCCACAAAGGATCGATAGGTACTAACCCCCGCAATGACCCACAAAGGATCTGACCCACACAGGATTGATAGGTAACTAACCCCCGCAAAGACCCACACAGGATCGGACCCACACAGGATCTATAGGTGCTGGCCCACACAGGACCGCTGAGCACTGACCCACACAGGATCGTACCCACACAGGATCGGTAGCACTGACCCACAAAGGATCTCTGAGTGTTGTAGTCGTCGCCGTCAAATCCACTGAGGATCTTTGCACAGTCGTCGTCATCACAGTAGTAGTCGCAGCCAGCTCTAGGGTTCCCGCATACAGAAAGCTCGTTCGGGAGGGTCCGCTCCACGAGCCGAGAGGCTGATACATCAACTGACACATAGTCTAGAGTTGATGTATCCAAAAGTTCCGTATCGTCAACAGGAACTCAACGTCGCAGATGGCGCGTCAATCGGACGCCCGGTCTGAGAGTTATTGGATTTTTCGTTCGAGGGGCCCGGTTGGTTTTTAAGGCAAAACCAACCCGACCGTACTCCACCTGCGTCCAAACCTCGCGTGGAGTAAGCCAAAAGATCCTTCTCACTTAGAGTAAATCAACAAAGTCGACGGCACGTCAATCGGACGTCCGAAGCTCAAGATCTGAGCGTTTTCGCTCCGTGGGCCCGGTTAGTTTCGTGTACGAACCAACCCAGGCAAACTCAAAGTATTCTGAAACCTTGAGTGTGATATACTGAAACGACAGTCTCGATCTAAGGATCTCATCACCACTAACGGCGCGTCGTTCGGAGGCCCATATCTCAAGTTATGAGCAAAAGACCGAAAAGGTCCGGAAACGGGGGGTCTGGGCCCGGACCGACCCGGCCCAACCCCCCTGGGTCGGCCCGAACCGGGTCGACCCGACCCAGGTCCGGGTCCGACCCGGTTGGGCGCGACCCGGCCCAGCCGGGGCTGCCCGGCCCGGCCTGGGCGCGACCCGGCCGGCGGGTCGGCTCGGCTCGGCTCGGCCGAGCGGCCGAGCAAAGGAAGCCGCGGGGGGCATGCTGCCCCCGCGTGAAGTGAAGCCGTGACCCCACGTGGGGCTTCTCGGTGTCACCGGACGCAGCCAGGCCACCGCATCTCTGCCTTCGGTTCCGCGCGGCC
This sequence comes from Viscum album, assembly GCA_963277665.1. Classification (NCBI taxonomy): domain Eukaryota; kingdom Viridiplantae; phylum Streptophyta; class Magnoliopsida; order Santalales; family Viscaceae; genus Viscum; species Viscum album. The sequence goes on along the minus strand of OY728148.1, from coordinate 1,341,821,465 downwards.
GCGGAACCGCATCCCACTGTCGCGGCGGCTCTATCCGGCGGCGCGCCAGGGCGTCGCCGGTGGAGTCCGCGGGCCACCGGAGTTGCTCCGGTGGTCCGATTCCATTTCTGACTGCGCCGTAGTTCATCCCGGGTCCCGTTCTTCACTGCAGAATCAACAAATTGTCTCTACGGCCCGTTTTGACGTCGTCCGCCATTCCTCACACCAAGAAAAAAATGGCGGTGGGTTCGGACTTGTTCGTTGGTCTGCACCCACCGCGTTAGCGGTTTGAAACAAGACCATGAATCCCAACAATTGATAAACCACGTCCCGTAATAAAATCTTGCCTTGGAGGAAATAAGCATAGGTAAAAGAAATCATTTTCAAAATGACCCCTACCTCATCGTAGTCATTGGACGAGTTCTTCGTGGAATTGACCATCGCAGTAGAAGATGATCGTTGCGTCGCGGAAGGGCGTCTTGTCGTCGCAGTATACGGCGTCGCGTCGATGAACTCAAGATGTCGATCTAAGATTGTCACGGGGATGGATCGTCATGGAAGAAGCGTCGCGGAGGGAGAATCGTCAGCATCGAAGAACACGGCGTCGCGTCATCGATCTCCGAGGGTGACGGCGTTCTTCGCGTTCTTTGCGTTCTTCACGTTCTTCGCGTTCTTCGCGAAGGAGGATGAAGATCTCAAGCCTTGGAGTCTTCTCGAAATCCTCTCAACGAGTAATCCTCAATAAGACAAGCGTTGGTCTTATTTTATTAACATGCCAACAAATTGTAAAACAAACTAAGTAACGACCCATTAATTCATAGAATTAATTTCAACGAACAAACCGCCCAATTAAAAGGATTGTTTAAGAGTTTAAGGAAACGCCCCAGTTGACTTTCATTTAAGAGGGGGGTTGTGGGTGCGTTACTTAGGGGAAAAGAAACGGTGGGGATCGTACGGGCCCCACCTCACAAATATCCTACCAAGAGGGTAGGATATTTTGAATTTCACCCTATCCGCTTCAACTCAGCTTAAGTAGCTTTAAGTGGATTTAAGCAGCTTTAAGTGAAATAAAATAAAGTTTATCGTACCACATTATTTTATTTCTTAACTTAAAGCCCAAAAATTAAAAACCACACCCGAGAAAATGCAACTCTGAAAGAGGAGTTTCTAAGAAAATACCGATGCTACGATTCCATCGGTGCCCTCGGAATTTGATTCTGAGCACCGGTTCAAAAGTTAGAAAAACCCGCTCGTTCGTTCACTGAACGTACCCGAGCCAAACTTCGGAACATGATTCCGGGCACACCGGGCCTCGGAATCAGGTGCCATCAGAAACTACGTTCTTGTTAAATTCCAAAGAAAATTAAGAAAAAAATTTCCTTGAAATTTACGGGTCTTTACCTCACTCCCACCTCAGGGCTTTACGTCCCCGTAAATATACATCATAAACTAGGGAACCAAATGTGGGTACTGAGTACGTATCTGAGCCTCCCGCTCCCAAGTGCCCTCCTGGAGGTTCTCGTGTTGCCATCTGATGCGCACTAGAGGAATCGACTGTCCACGTAGGACCCACTCCTGTCGATTCTCGATCTCCACCGGGACCTCTGTAAAATTCACCCCATCATCAACGTCTAGCTCCCCATGGTCAATAATGTGCGTCGGGTCGTGCACATATCTCCTCAGCTGGGATACGTGGAAGACGTCGTGCACCCGGTGCAACTGAGGTGGTAGAGTCAGGCGATAAGCCACCTCGCCAATCCTGCTGAGGACCTGGAAAGGTTCGATGAAGCATGGAGACAACTTGCCGCCTCGGCCAAATCTCTGTAATCCACGTCGAGGTGAGACACGCAAGAAGACGTGGTCACCATCCTCGAACTCTAGTGGCCTCCGGCTCCTGTCAGCATAAGACTTATGCCGGATCTGAGCTGTCCTCATCCACTTCTGGATGACCTGGACCTTCTCTATCATGTCCCAGACCATCTCTGGTCCCACAAGTGCTGACTCCCCAGGGTTTGTCCAGCACAAAGGAGATCTGCAAGATCTGCCATACAACGCCTCGTACGGTGCCATCCTGATGGTGGAGTGGTAGCTGTTGTTGTATGAAAACTCCACCAAGGGTAGGTGGTCCTCCCATCTGCGACCAAAGTTGAGGACACATGCACGGAGCATGTCCTCGAGAGTCTGAATGGTCCTCTCCGTCTGACCATCCGTCTGAGGGTGAAAGGCGGTGCTCAGACGTACCTGCGTCCCGAACGCCTCCTACAACCCCTTCCAAAGCCGGGAAGTAAAGCGAGCATCTCGATTGGAGACGATAGATAATGGCACACCGTGAAGCCGTACAATCTCCTGAACGTAGAGACGCCCCAAGCTCTCCACTGAGCCCTTCTCTCTGATGGGTAAGAAGTGAGCCGACTTGGTGAGTCGGTCAAAAATCACCCAAATAGAGTCGTGACCTCTGGAAGTGCGTGGAAGTCCAGTCACGAAGTCCATAGATATCCCATCCCATTTCCACTCCGGGACCTCCAAGGGTTGTACCAAGCCTGCTGGTACCTGATGCTCTGCCTTCACCTGCTGGCAGGTGAGGCATCGAGAAACGAACTCTACCACGGGCTTCTTCATGCCCGGACACCAGTGCTGTCGTCTGAGGTCCTAGTACATCTTCGCCACTCCAGGGTGTACTGCCAAAGGAGAATTGTGAAACTCTCTCATCACCTCCTCTCGTAAAGCGACTGGTACTAGGGTACGTTCTCTGAAAAGGATGTCGTGCTCTACTCCAAAGGAGAAGCCATCAGGTGCCTGTCCTGAGGATATCTGTGCACGCCGCGTCTCACAGTCAGCGTCCCCACGCTGTGCCTCTCTAACCACCTTCAGTAGTAGAGGAGTGACTGTGAGAGACTGAAGGAAGGTTGCTCCATCTCTATCCACGAAGGATATCTGCAAGGCGGTTAGCTGCTCTGTCTCCTCCTCGAGTAGCTGAATGCCCGTCTTCCTGCTGAGAGCATCGACTACCACGTTTCCCTTCCCAGGAGTATAAACTATCTCAAAGTCATAGTCCTGGAGGAACTCGAGCCATCGCCGCTGTCTCAAATTCAGGTCCTTCTGAGAGAAGATTTACCTGAGACTCTGATGGTCATAAAAGACTGTGAAGCGCTCGCCCATCAGATAGTGTCGCCATGTCTTCAGAGCGAAGACCATTGCTGCTAACTCTAGGTCATGGGTAGCGTAGTTCTTCTCATGCGGCCTCAACTGACGTGATCCATAGGCGATCACTTCCCGGTCCTTCATCAAGACACATCCGAGTCCGGCCCCTGATACATCGCAGTAGACTATGTACCCTACTCCCTCCTTAGGAAACCTTAAGATAGGTGCGCTGGTCAATCTATATCTCAGCTCCTGAAAGCTCTGTTGACATCTGTCTGACCACACAAAGGGTTTCCCCTTCTTCGTAAGAGCTGAGAGTGGTGCCGCAACTCTGGAGAAGTCTGGCACAAATCTCCGATAGTATCCAGCTAGTCCCAAGAAACTCCGCACCTCCGTCACGCTCCTGGGTGGCTCCCAAGCTAGCACTGCCTCGATCTTCGTAGGATCCACTGCAACTCCCGCCTCAGAGATGACGTGTCCCAAGAAGTGGACCTAACGTATCCAGAATTGACACTTCGAGAGCTTGCCATAAATCTGGTGCTCTCGGAGTGTGTCCAGTACAACACGCAAGTGGTAGGCGTGCTCCTCCTCAGTCGTCGAGTATATCAAAATGTCGTCGATGAAGACTATGACAAATCGATCAAGGTATGGCTGAAAGATCCTGTTCATGAGGACCATGAACACTGCTGGAGCATTGGTTACACCGAATGGCATAACCAAGAACTCATAGTGGCCATACCGACATTTGAAGGTCGTCTTCTACACGTCCTCGTCCCGAACTCTGAGCTGGTGATATCCTGACCTGAGGTCTATCTTCGAGAACCACCGTGCTCCCTTGAGCTGATCGAAGAGGTCATCAATCCTTGGTAGCGGATACTTGTTCCTCACTGTCACCTGGTTCAGGTGACGATAGTCGACACACAGTCGCAAGCTCCCATCCGCCTTCTTGGCGAACAATATCAGGGAAGCCCAGGGTGAAACACTGGGTCGGATGAATCCCTTGCCATGCAAGTCCTCCAACTGTACCCGTAGCTCTTGAAGCTCAGCGGGGGCCATCCGATATGCTGGAGTGGATATCGGGGCTGTCCCAGGGTACAGATCAATATAAAAGTATACCTCTCTGTGAGGAGGTATCCCTGGAACGTCGTCAGGAAAGACGTTCGTATACTGATCCACCACTGCAGGAAAACTAGTACTCCGCACGTCAACAGCTCCTAGGATGATGCTATCCAACTGATGAGTGATGGGTTATCCTCTCCTCTGCGGAAGTCCATCCTGTGCTGAAAAGGCTCCCTTCTCGCTGGTGAAGGTGAACATGCTCCCGTCGGTGCGTACACATCGCACCTTGCGCCTAAAATAGTCGATCTGATCATGGAATGTAGATAACCAATCCATGCCCAAGATGACATCGTAAGGCCTCGACGCCGCTACAAGAAGATCCCAGCCGAATCTCTCGCCTCCTATAGTAAGCTCACACTTCCGGCACCAGTGAGTAATCGTCGAGTATGCTCCCGTAGGAGTCTCTAGCTGTAAGGATCGAGCCAACGGCTCTATCGGAATCTCTGAGCTCCGAATAAGGGCAGTGGCTATGAAAGAGTGACTCGCTCCTATGTCTATAAGAACTGCAGCAAGGGTGGAATAGACATAGATCGTACCTCGAATCATCTCGGGTGCGCCGTGGTCGTAGGCCTCCGCTGCCTAGAGTTGTGCCTGTCTCTGCCCGCCAGCTCCCTGTGGCCGGGGTGGACCTCCTGGTGGTGGTGGTGGTAGAGCCTCAAAGCGTCTCCCACCACCTGCTGCTCGGCCAGCTCCTCTACCTCGTCCGCCTCCTCCCTGCGGACCGCCACGGTCGACCCTCTACCTCTACCTGGGTGGCCCCTCAACCTTCTACTGCTCCTCGGCACAGTGGTTCGGGCAGTCACGATCCATGTGACCCTGTCCGCCGCATGTGTAGCATTGTCTACCTCTCAAAAGACTGGCTATGCGCTGTGTGCCCCACACTGCTGAGCCAGTGTCCTGAGGTCGTCTACATGAGGTTCTGGTCTTCCTGGACCCCTGATTCATCTGTCGGTTGCCTGCCGCAGAAGACTCTGCTACGTGCCGTCCCGCGGTAGGTCTCGCTGCTGATGAAGGCTCAGCAAGGAAGCTCTCGATCAAAAGGGCTCGCTCCAGTACTCCTGCCTGGGTCGGAATGCTGAGGGAGATCAGTGATGCCCTGATCTCGTGTCTCAATCCCTGCTCAAAGGTCCGGGCCCAGAAGAATGGGTCTCGTACCATGTCGGTCGAGTAATGCGAGAGATCGGTAAATCTTGCCGAGTACTGGGCGACCGTCAAGATGCCCTGTCGTAGCTGTAGAAGCTCCTGGATGTGCACCGCACGGAGGGTGGCTATGACGAACTCCGAGCAGAAGAGGCTCTCAAAGTCCGTCCAGAGAAGAGATGCCTCATCGTGCACCTGGAGCATCAAGCTCCACCATTGGCCCGCTACTGCGTGCAGTAGGCTCGCTGCGAGGATCACCATGAGGTCCGCTGGTGTCCTCACTAGCCTGAAAACTCATACAACTGCCTCCAGCCAGTCCTCAGCTGCCTGGGGGTCCGTCTCCCCGTGGAACCTAGGCGGTCGCTAGCGCTGGAACTCATGCAGTGCACTGAGGCGACGTGCATCGTCAGCGACTAGGGCTGGAAGCATCGGTGGCTCGGCGGGTAAAGGTGTCGTCGGTGCCCCAGCTGTCAAAGGGCCCTATACCGAAGCCTCGTCGCTCGGCGGTCTGTCGTCACGCTCAACTCTCGGAACCCTAGCTGGCTGCCATCGTGGGGAAATCCTGAAAAGAAATAGGTGCGCTACGGTCAGAACAGTATACCTGGTGAGCTGACATAAAGTAATCACAAAGAAAACTTGTAACACACATGCAATCAATGTTTTCGTGCATTAAGTCGGAAATCAGAAGTCAGGGTCCTGGTGTACGGATATATCGGCCACCGCACCAACACTGGGCTCCCTGGACTGATAACCACACCCAATACGCTAAACACTATTGCTTCACATATAAAAAGATCAGAGTTCCAAGTTCTGCGGTAGAACCAAACTCCTTTGATACCAATTTGTCACGACCTATCCTCGGGGCCCGTGCCGTGACTACCCCAAGCCTGCCTTCCATAGGCCAGGGGCTGGCGACTAGCACCAAGGCGTAAATCCCGGTAAAAAGGGAAGGCATTGCCTTTGTAAAGTAAACAAGCACCACATAGTAAGCAAGAGGAAGAAGTAAACACTAAGTAAAAACTGGTATAACAGTAAGTGCAGAAAAGTAAAGGGGGCCGGAAATACAAGCCCAACTGTAAAGTACAACTGAAAGGGGAAAAACAGCAACTGAAAGAAAAAGCCGCAGCATCGAGCCATCCTTTGGAAGTCCCACCTGAAGGGTGGGTACAGATAGCCTCCACTGCTCCTCGGGTCCAGTCGACCGCTCCGAGTACATCCCACCCAGTGGTCCACCTCCAGGTACCGTCTTGCTCCGCAAACCTCCACCACGATCAGTGTTTTCCGTCGTCTGCAACCAACACAATGTAGTGTAGGCATAGCCCGTGCAGGGGTGAGTATAAGCTACTCAGTAGGGACCCCGAGACCCCTGAAGGTCTCCCAGAATCCACAAAGGATAATCCACAAAGGAAAGATACAATCACGAAGTAACATCTGACACTGCTTAGGTATATGCTCATACATATACCTAAGTCATCAATTCTCGCTCGGCTCCAACATCCGAGCCCAAGTACAACCCATTCCACACATGAAAGCAAAACGTAAATCCACACAGGATAGCTCAACAAAATCCACAAAGAAAAGAAAAACATAAATCCACACAGGATAGCTCAACACAATCCACAAAGGAAAGCAAAACAGGATTCAACTCACATAGGTATACTTCTTTGAATGACGATAGAGATTATCACTGATCCATCTAAGTCGTCGGACCCACAAAGGATCGATAGGTACTAACCCCTGTAATGACCCACAAAGGATCTGACCCACACAGTATCGATAGGTAACTAACCCCCACAAAGACCCACACAGGATCAGACCCACACAGGATCTGTAGGCGCTGGCCCACAGAGGACCGCTGAGCGCTGACCCACATAGGATCGGACCCACACAGGATTGGTAGCACTAACCCACAAAGGATCGATGAGTGTTGTAGTCATCGTCGTCGAATCCACTGAGGATCTCTGCACAGTCGTCGTCGTCACAGTAGTAGTCGCAGCCAGCTCTAGGGTTCCCGCATACAGCAAGCTCGTTTGGGAGGGTCCGCTCCACGATCCGAGAGGCTGATACATCAACTGACACATAGTCCAGAGTTGATGTATCCAAAAGTTCTGTATCATCAACAGGAACTCAACGTCGTAGACGGCGCGTCAATCGGACGCCCGGTCAGAGAGTTATTGGCTTTTTCGTTCCAGGGGCCCGGTTGGTTTTAAGGAAAAACCAACCCGATCGTACTCCACCTACGTACAAACCTTGGGCAGAGTAATCCAAAAGATCTGTCTCACTTAGAGGAAATCAACAAAATCGACGGCACATCAATCGGATGTCCGAAGCTCAAGATGTGAGTGTTTCCGCTCCGAGGGCCCGGTTGGTTTCGTGTACGAACCAACCCGGCCAAACTCAAAGTATTCCGAAACCTCGAGTGTGATATACCTAAACGACTGTCTCAATCCAAGGATCGCATCACCACTGACGGCGTGTCGTTCGGAGGCTCGTAGTTCAAGTTATGAGCAAAAGACCAAAAAGGTCTGGAAACGGGGGGTCTGGGCCCGGACCGACCCAGCCCAACCCCCCCTGGGTCAGCGCGACCCGGCCCAGCCAGGGCGGCCCGGCCTGGCCTGGGCGTGACCCGGCCGGCAAGTCAGCTCGGCTCGGCCGAGCGGCCAAGCAAAGGAAGCCGCGGGGGGCATGCTGCCCCCGCGTGAAGCAAAACCGCGGCCCCACGTGGGGCCGCTCGGTGTCACCGGACGCGGCCGGGCCGCCACGTCCCTGCCTTCGGTTCCACGCGGCCGCGGAACCGCATTCCGCCGGCATCGCCGCGCCAGCGACCCGCGCCTCCGGTGGTCCGATTCCATTTCCGACTGCGCCGTAGTTCATCCCGGGTCCCGTTCTTCACTGCAGAATCAACAAATCATCTCTACGGCCCGTTTTGTCGTCGTCCGCCGTTCTGCACACCAAGAACAAAAGGGCGGTGGGTTCGGACTTGTTCGCAGGTCCGCACCCACCGCGTTAGCGGTTTGAAACAAGACCATGAATCCCAGCAATTGATAAACCACGTCCCACAATAAAATCTTGCCTTGGAGGAAACAAGCATTGGTAAAAGAAATCATTTTCAAAACGACCCCTACCTCATCGTAGTCGTCGGACGAGTTCTTCGCGGAATTGACCGTCGCAGTAGAAGATGATCGTTGCGTCGCGGAAGGGCGTCGCGTCGTCACGGTATACGGCATCGCGTCGACGAAATCAAGATGCCGATCGAATATTGTCGTGGGGATGGATCGTCGTGGAAGAAGCATCGCGGAGGGAGAATCATCGGCGTCGCGGAACACGGCGTCGCGTCGTCGATCTCCGAGGGTGACGGAGTTCTTCGTGTTCTTCGCGAAGGAGGATGAAGATTTCAAGCCTTGGAGTCTTCTCCAAATCCTCTCAACGAGTAATCCTAAATAAGACAAGCGTTGGTCTTATTTTATTAACATGCCAGCAAATTGTAAAACAAACTAAGTAACGACCCATTAATTCATAGAATTAATTTCAACGAACAAACCGCCCAATTAAAAGGAGCGTTTAAGAGTTTAAGAAAATGCCCCAGTTGACTTTCATTTAAGAGGTGGGTTGCGGGTGCGTTACTTAGGGGAAAAGAAACGGTGGGGATTGTGTGGGACCTACCTCACAAATATCCTACCAAGAGGGTAGGATATTTTGAATTGCACCCTATCCGCTTCAACTCAGCTTAAGTAGCTTTAAGTGGCTTTAAGCGGCTTTAAGTGAAATAAAATAAAGTTTGTCGTTCCACATTATTTTATTTCTTAACTTAAAGCCCAAAAATCAAAAACCACACCCGAGCAAACGCAACTCCGGAAGAGGCGTTTCTAAGAAAATATTGGCGCTGTGATTCCATCGGTTCCCTCAGAATTTGATTCCGAGCACCGGTTCAAAAGTTAGAAAAACCTGCTCGGTCGTTCACTGAACGTACCCGAGCCAAACTTCGGAACATGATTCCAAGCACACCGGGCCTCGGAATCAGGTGTCGTCAGAAACTGCATTCTTGTAAAATTCCAAAGAAAATTAAGAAAAAAATTCTCTTGAAATTTACGGATCTTTACAAATTCCACGATCGTTACTTACCTCCCCCCTCTCCTATTTATATGGAGCTTGGGGGGAGGATTTGGGACGGCTTCACCAAGCAACGAAGCACTGGTAAAGTGCCGCAATGCCCAACACTTGGAGAAACATTACGCTTCTCCAATGAAGAACTTATTCAATGAAGAACGCACTCTAGAATTGAGGAACGAGGATGACGTTCGAACCGACTTCAGAAGCATGATTATGGAAGCGACGATCGTGGGAATCCTCTTAACCTTCGTCGTTTCTATCTCATGACCTTCGTCAACAAACCTTCAAGGTAGGGGGTTATTATTAAATTCTTTAATTCTCTCGATTAATTTTCCTCGTTCTTGTAAATCATGGCGAGTGTGGATCAACCAAAATGAGTTGATCCACGATTCGTATTAAATTGAAGAGTTTGTCATTCTTGACTCCTAATTTTTTAAAGTCACTTGCCACCACTCTAACGCGGAGGGTGCAGGCCAAAAAAACATGGTCCGACCCTTCCGCCATTCTTCCTTATTGTGTTCTTTTCGATGGAAGAAAGTGGCTTACACCACAATGATGAACAAAGAGAGAGGTCGGCTAAACCGGTTGCCAGCAAAGGCACGGTGCCCCACCGTCCATGGCCGAGCTTCCGCCCGAGCCACCACTGTCGTTCGCGGCCTCACCACCCGAGCCGCCGCCCCCGCCCGTGGCCTCACTGCCTTTTCTGTCCATGGTCGAGCCACCGCCCGAGCTTTCGCTGTCGTCCGCAGCTGAGTCGCCACCCGTGGCCTCACCACCCGAGCCACCACCGTCGTCTGTGGCCCCGCTGCACCGCCCGCAGCCTCGCTGAGCCACCCCTCGTCCGAGCCACCATGCGGAACCCCCGGGCCGATCCGCCCTCGTGGCACCCCTCGTCCAAGCTTCCCTCACGGAACCCCCAGGCTGAGCCACCCTCGTGGCACCCTCCCTGGACGAGCCTCCCTCGCGGCAACCCCCGTGGCACTCTGCGGCCCCTCGCAGCCTGTCGGATTGTCCAGCGGGCCGGGCCACCCAGTGCGGGTCGGGCCGCCCAGTGGGCCGGGCCAGACCCAACTGGTCAGTCCGGGTCGACCCAGATCGGTTCGGGCTGGGTCGACCCAAACCGGGTCGGCCCAGGTTGGATCGGGTCGGGTCGGACCGGACCCAGACCCACTACGACCCATTTACGCTCTTTTGGTCATAACTTTGGCACCAGATGTCCGTTTGACGAACCGTCAGTGGCGCTAGAAATCTTGGAGTGAAACGGTACCTTTAAGTAAACCCAACTTGAGATTTGGATAAAGTTGGTAAATGGTCGGGTTGGATCGAGCATGAATCCAATTGGGCACTCGGGACTAAAAGGCTAATAACTCACAGACCAGGCATCTGATTGATGTGTCGTCTGTTGCATTGATACCCCTATAATGTGGCGGTCATTTGGGATACTTATTCATGGGACATCGTAAAGGTTTTAGAATCGACCAATGGCTTGGAGATCAGACTCTACCGAAGACGAGCAAGCCTAGTGCGGAAACCTAGTAGCTGGTTGTGACGAGAAGAGTGCTCCTAGCGATCCTATGTGGGTCATCTCCTAGTGATCCCATGTGGGTCAGGTCTAGTGATCCTATGTGGGTTAGAACCTAGCGATCATGTTTGGGTCTGCTCCTAGCGATCCTGTCTGGGTCAGCTCCTAGCGATCCTGTGTGGGTCAGATCCTAGCGGTCATGTGTGGGTCAGCTCCTAGCGGTCCTGTGTGGGTCAGCTCTTAGCAATCTTGTGCGGGTCAGCTCCAGTGGTCCTATGTGGGTTAGCTCCTAGCAATCCTGTGTGGGTTAGCTCCTATCGATCCTGTGTGGGTAATCTCCTAGCGATTCTGTGTGGTTCATCTCCTAGCGATCCTATGTGGGTCAGCTCCAGCGATCCTGTGTGGGTCAGCTCCGAGTGATCCTGTGTGGGTCTGCTCCTAGTGATCCTGTGTGGGTTAACTCCAATGATCCTGTGTGGGTCAGCTCCTAGCGATCCTCTGTGGGTCAGCTCCAGTGAACTTGTGTGGGTCAACTCCTAGCGATTCTATGTAGGTTAGCAGCAGAGCCTCTTAATGGAGTAAGATGATTCAGTAGATATAACTAATCATCTCTACTACCGTACCAAAGTTATACCTAGTGTGAGCTAAGTTCATACTTGTGTGGTACTTTTCTTCGTGGTAATACCTTGGTGGTATTCTTCTGTGCGGCGTTCTTGTGTGGTACTTACCTTTGTGGAATAGTTGAGCTTTGGGATTTTGGGTTGGACCCTATGTTTCCTCATGATTGAGATGGGTATACTTGATAACTTAGGTATATGTATGGGTATATACCTAAGTAGGGTTACCAGTTGATTTCATGCTTTGTGGTTTATCCTTTGTGGATTTTGTGAGACCTTGAGGGTTTTGGGGTCCCTATTGAGTATCGTTATACTCACCCCTTCATGGGTTATGCCCGCACCTTGTTGTGTTTGGTATAGATGGTGGACAGTGTTGATCGAGGCTGAGGGTACCAAGACTGGACAGTGCCTGGAGGTGGACTATACGGCGTGATGGTATGCAGAGGAGACGAGCAGACATGGAGTGACGAGGAGGCGATTTGTACCTACCCTTCAGGTAGGAACCTTAGAGGATGACCCAATAGCTGTATTTATCTTTCTTCAGTTGTATTGTATTTCAGTTGTACTTGTACCTTTACTGTTGGGCTTGTATTCTGGCCCTCTTACTTTCAGCACTCTTTTTGCTATGCAGTTTACTTGTGTTCATATCTTGTAGTGAGATTAATTGTGTGTGTTTACAGGATATAAAGGCAATGTCTTTCCAATTTTAGAGAATACACCTTTTGGTGCTAGTCACCAGCCCCTGACCTATGGAAGGCGGGCTTGGGGTAGTCACGACGTGGGCCCCGAGGGACGAGTCGTGACATAGAAACACAAACTCAATCAATAAAATACCACAAAAAATATATATAGGGAAAAACTTAAATTGATATTATTGACATATAAAATAAATTAACCATATATCATAATCAAGTGCTTAATAAAAATCAAGCACATATATTATATGCGAATCCAATGTTCAAAGTATGATTCATGAATTCATACCCTCTTTACTTCCCAATCCAAGAGTAACTAAGTAACCCATAAATCACACATCATAATACTTGTAAGTCATAAAATTATAATACTTAAAAACCAATAACAATAATCTCATCCTTGGTAAATTGTACTTTCCCTATACATAGGTTAGCTACTCCCATGAATAAGGTTCATCTTAATTTTTTATAATCTTAACTCAAACTACTGTGTCCCAAATTGTAATATAATTTTTTAAAAAATGATTCAATACCACTTTGTAACACCCTGAGCCATCTCACATGAACTATCATTGAACTGATGGTTTAATAGAATATATACATGCCTCCCCTTATTCCAAAGGTTATTGACCAGTAGAAATTGTCTATTATTACCAAAGAGAGATTATGTCCTCCATATTATATAACCAAAGTAACAGTTGAACCCATAATAATAACAATAAAACATGATATAATAAAATAAATGGACATTATAGTGATGTGAAAGCCCTAAATAAATAACATACCATGTGTTATATTAGAATGATCTATTGTAATACTATAGAAATTATACATAAGATGTAGGATTTCCACCTGGTATGATCATATATAGAGCTGTAAAAATGAAAAAAAAAGTTTAAATAATTACAAACTATGTATAAGGCTCTAATCAGTCCTATCACCCACCCTATCCATCCAACCAACTCACACATCAACTAGAAGTCCATTACCCTTGTTTCATGAACCATGAAATATACATGTGCACCAAGATGCTCGAGTAGGGTGTGAGTATAACTCAATAGGCCACCACCAGTAAGGTCCCTAAAAAAATCCAAAACATACAAGTTCATGCACAAAATTATATTACAATAATCATAATCTAACAAAAATAATAAATACGACACCCACGAGTTATAAACAAGCCACCCAAGGAGTAATTATACCTGTCTCAGATAGTGCTGGAATAGGTATGGACATATCATTGTAATATCATAAGGCCAATAGTGAAGTATATTCACACTCCTATAATAATCCCAACACCAAGGCCATCTCAACCACTACTGATAATAATATAAAGACAATGGGATAGGAGCCCCATGTTTATACTATTAGAGAACTACAATTATCCATCGTAGATTAATCCTATGTTTTAAATTTTTATGGAGTATGGTATCTTTTAGATAAATATGTTTCAATGTACGCTATGTTACACATTAATAGCTTACTATTATATATTTAGTCATTTTCAGAGTTTACTCTCACGTATTTGATATTATTAAGGAAATATATTATATATTATGTCAAATTAAATATTTATTCATATATATCATCCAAAGTTTTCATTATATATACAAATAATATTTTATTCTTACATATAAAGATAAGATGTAAGTATTCTTGTATATTTAAAATTCAAATATGTTTTTGAGATATGTGTTATTGTTTATTTTTAAGAGATATTTATTCAAATTTAAAAAGTTTTTTTAATTAATTCATGTTTTAAAGATAAAGTATTGATCGACTTTAATTCAAGATATTATAATTGATACTAATGCTTTCTTCAAAAAGTATATAGTTTTTAATTTTAAGGATATGTATAAGGAAGCTATTGAATAAACTAAATTTTCATTATTATTTTAAATATTTTCCAACCAAAAAATAAATTTATATATTGAATATTAGATATCATAAAAATATTAAAGTGTTATTAGTAATTCTATTACTTTTTTAAAGTTTTATTATAGAAATAATATTATTAGTTTTCTATACTTTGTGAAATTAAAAGTTTTGAAGAAAATAAAGAAATATTTATTACACTATTGTTTGTTATTTTGAAGATTGAGTTATGGTTTTGGATCTCTAAAATATACACTTGGGAGACATGCATGTTTCTATAAAGAAGATTCAATTCCTAATAGTACTTATTCTATACAACTATGTGTTGTGTCTGTAATAAAATTATACATATATTATATATTATTCTAATTGAAAATTTCTTATTCTAATTTTGGTAGTGATTTTGTAGATAAGTCTTATTATAAAGGATAATTAGGTCTTAGTTACAAGTTATTGTAGCATGTAAACAACATGTGTCAGCTACTTGCACTCGACTCTAAGATCCTCAGTAAAAGGATCAAAATAAAAATCACTATGACTAAATTGGTTTTTGGTGGAATTGGTATGGAACATTTATTGAAAAACCCTAAACCACTATAAAAATATCGTATTTCATGTACTTTATTTTTATTAATTTATCCCACTTTATATTCACTTTGAATATGAGAACATATTTAAGGATTTAATTAAAGAGGGAAGTTTTAAGAAAATTTAAATAGGTAAAATACAAGGACTCAATTCACCCCCACCCCCCCACTATTTAGTAATTGTAAATAATAACTGGAATAACATATACCAACCTCAGACCTAAAGAAACTTAATCATTTCTTAGAATACCAGGAAGACAAATGAGAAATGTTTCACATTTCAATACCAATCTCAGCCTAAAGTCATCTAAATCCCTATTCATAATACCATAAGACAAATGTGAAAGGCATATCATATTTATTCCAATATCAAACTTAATGAATTTTGATCCCTTCTATATTAACCTCTTAGGATAATCCACAAAAAATTAATAAGGTGTGACAAATTATAACAAGGTTTGGAATAATATCCACACATTCCAAAGAAATATTAGATTGGTACTCACACACAATCCCTTTCATAACTTGAGTCCAATAAATGTTCTTTCCAGAACCATATAATCATAGGTGGGAGGATTCTCACCCCTTATACATGATAATAAGCTGGTATAAGTATATAATAACCCATAAATTCAATCTAATGTGGACTCGAGTTTGGCCTCTAAATTAAGTACATATCCCTTTATTAAAGGTGGGAAAACAGATGCATATAAAGGTTTATAACATTATTATATAACTTAATTCCACCTCATAGGTTTATGATTATATGGTTCCTTACACTTTATTTAAAGTTTCATCATTGATGAATTTGGAATCAAGGCACGATGCATGAAGGAACAATCATATCCCTAAATCCTTACCCTACTCATATGGGTCCAAGGAGAAATAATTAAAATAATTTTTAGGTCAAGCGCACACATTTGGCATAACTGTATACTACGTGCCACATGAAACTTGTATTAATTGATAGGAATATTTAGGATCCACATACCACATCTTAGTATAATTACTCCCATTTAATATCATCATATGATTTCAATTCAATCAAATGAAATCATAAAACATGACATAAACCCCTAAATTAGGGATATCTAATGAATAATACTAAAAAAAGATAAGAACATAAGGAAGAGGATTGTTACCCTTACCTATAGAAAATTACATGTCGATCAGGATATGAAAGTTCTAGATACCGCACTTGAATAAATATAGGATGGGTGATTTTAGAGGGAGGTTCATTAGGTTTTATAGGAGAAATGAGGGGAGTGTTTAATGTTTTTAAACTCTTCACATTTAAATTAAAATAACTAAAAAAAACAAGGACACCATCGGGTACCTAGTCTCCCATCAGCTGGTACCTGGTGCCCTACTAAGTGGTTATTGGCTCTCTAGAGGCTCTCTCTCTCACTCTAAATCCACTATAAATATGATCCATTGAACTACATACCCGATGCAGTCTTCCCTTAAGGGGATAAATCTCAAACTAAATATGAATCCCAAAAATTGACCCCTATCCTCTATCAACTCCTCTAACAACCCAAAACCATCAAAAAAATCATAGTTTGGAAAACATTTAAACACATCCATACCTCATAATATATGATGTGTTACACTATTTATTAATTATTTCTTAAATTTTATAAATAAGAAAATATGAGTGAGCGTATACAACTCAGTAAAAAGGTACAACTGGGATAAGAAGTATGGTGTTCCATGAAACACTCTAATAACTCATTATGTTGGATTAAATACAAGGTTATAAATAATATTATATGCAATCATATAATCAATACAATGATATTGATAAATTCATGCACATTATATTTGTATAATCAAAGTTTAGCCTTATCTTATTTCTATAATGGGAATGTCTACCTAAATAATCTGAATATAATTTCTCTATATAATAACTTTTTACCCAATGTATTATAATTCTATATAATTTTGAGGCCACCGTTCAATATATACAATATCCAAGAACCATAACATTAATGAAACTTTAAAAAAATCATATCAATCTATAATCATATATTATTGGAACAAGGTTCTCTTTGGTTGTGTTTGTTAGCTCATATGGGGAAATTATGGAACCAAGGTGTTTAGATTAGTGGAATAATTATGGTTAATATTTGATATAGAACATGATTTTGAGATTCTTATAGAATACTTGGAAGATCTTAGAGATTTTTCAAAGTTATTTTTTTCTAAAGAAGATAAATCATGGTGCAATGGTTTAAACCATATCACAATGTTTAATGTGTGGGAATAAACCAATATCATATAATAATAAAAATAATATTCTATATAAGATTAATTATGAATAAGTTATTTTATATAATATTAATTATTGATAGGTCAAGTTACAACAGTTTATGCCATGCCACTGGGGTGGTTATAGAAGAATAAATGAATTTTAAGCTAGAAGAGTATTGATACGTGAAGAAGGTGGTCGTTTCAAGACCTTTCATGCATAAGAGTGGACTTGGAGTATGTAAGAATAATCTATAGTGATATATTATTAGATGTATTGTATAGAAAGAGACCAATCCACAACTGGTCTTTTATAGTAGTAAAACTCAATATATATAAGATTAACTTCTTGAGTATCACACTATAACTAATCAAGAGTAGGAATTCCCATTCCACAATGTTGATTAAGAGTTTTTTGGAATCATAGAGTTGATTTGGTGAAAATAGGAACAATCATGCCATAATGATACAAATTTTACAATGAAGAGGAGGGTTTTCCTATAGTGAATACCATATAAAAATTGGGTATAATGTTAAGATGTGTCATCTGATTGTATCACACCATAATTGGATATCATGATATAGTGGAGAACATCACGTTATAACCCATAAGTTTTGATAAGTGTTACACTACAATAAAGTAAGTCACACCATAAATAAAGTAAATCTAGTAAGCTTCAGGATTCAAATTCATTTTGAATTTTAGGGAATCATGTTTGACTTTGGTAAACCAAATTAAATTTTAATGGGTGGTTTTAATACCCAATTAATGGGTGACATAAAAAAATCATGATGGATAAATTGGGAGGTTTAAACCTATGATATTTGGGAGATCAAGGAAAAAATAATAATAGTTTTTGAAGAATCAATTAATATATCTAGGGGTTTGAGGGAGCTACTGCTATAAAGAATTTCATTAAAGATCTAGAGTAGATGATAATAACATAAGTACAATGGAAATATCCATACCGGTATGGTATTTATTCTTTGTTAATTATTCTTGTGAATGATCATCAAGTTGTGAAATCTTTATAACACTATTTTTAAGCGATTAGTGTATAAAGATAAAGATGGAGTGAACCTTGGATAGACATTGTGTTTTTCAAAAAAAAATAGATATAATGAGTATTGATATCCCCTAGTATATCAACCTAATATTGATTTATGCTCCTTAGAGTGTCCCTTAGTGGTGAATCAAGTAAAATTTCCTTATTTATATATTTATTTTTCTATATTTGGGTACTATATATGTTTTATATTGATAGTTTTGAAGGGTTATTTCCATTATGATAACAAGTTCCAACTGAATATGGTAAAAAAATAACACCTTAATCACCCCCTCCCCCTCATAGGGTGTATTTTTTCTTATGGTTGTAAAAAGTGGTATCAAATTCATAAGGTTTAATCTTGTAAAATCTATTAATTAATAATTTAAAACATGGATAATGTTTTCAATGTAAAAATAGTTCCTTTATTTTATGGATAAAACTAATAATATAAAATAATCGAATGTGATGTCTTCTAAAATCTATTATACTCATCATCTGCTCAATATAAGCTCATGGAATTCACATAAGTGATGTTACGAAGATGCCAATGAGTGATATGTTGATATTGAATTACTCAGCCCTAATGAAAAGGCACTAAATTCTCTATCTAAGACATTTTTGAATCATATTTATATAAAGGTGAAGAATTATACATCAAAAAATCAGTTTAGGATAAATTATCCAACATCCATGAAGGATATACTAAAGTAAAATAGGCAAAGTTGTAAGTGTAAAACCCCGTACCTTTTTGAGTTGTGAAATTCCAAAGGGTTTTGAATTTTTAGTTTGGTGGATGGCTCGTTTTGAGAACCAAGATTCAAAACAATAATATGATATTTATTCAATCTTAAAAGGTATGTTTTTATATGGTTTGAGGCCTGATAGGTACCTAGGATGCTTGGATTTGTCTCAGGAGCTTTAGGTTGAATTTTTGGAGTTTTTTTAGGATTTTTCCTATGATACACAGTTTTGTGTGCATGGTTTAGGAGAAACCATGCAACACCCTGAGAATGAGGAGGTTTCCAGTTCAAACCATATAGTAAAAATTTTATGTTCATGGTTAGTTCATGGTTTAGGGAAAACCATGTGAATTCTAGGGTAAACAATATAGATTTGTTTATGTTAGGTTATAGATATAATATATGGTATAGAGGGGAGATGAATAAACCAGATTAAAATTTTAACAAGTTGAATTAATTATCTAAGTTAATTATCAGATTTAATTACTAGTATAAAAATGAGCATGGGAAATTTTTATAATAGTCAGGTTTAAGGTGGACCTGCTCTACTCTTATACCTCTCTACTATAATAGAGATACATTGTGTACTATAGGTATTCATGACCTAATTAAAACCTAATTTTTCTTGTGGAAGTATAACCAAGACACCTAACTTCTATATGGGGAGTCATAACACAATTGAAACACTGAATTTAGACTATGAGATTCTCAATCTTAATGGTCCTCAATTTAGAATCTGAGAGTCATAAACTGAAGAAAGAGAGCATAATTTTGAATAGAAAATCATAAATAGAAAGTGTGATCATAATTTTTAGAGATAGGAAGTGGTGTTATAGACATAAGAAACTAGACCAAAATAGAATATAAACAAAAGAAGAATGGTTATTGGTTCTTGAATAATGGATAGATTCATCTTATCAAGTAAATATTAGTCAAAGTATTTTAGGCATATTCCTTGATAGATCATCTAGTAAAAGAATAATCTTTTGTACAGGTTCACAGACTTTCACAACACTTGAAAATATAAAAGTTCACATTGTAGAAAAGTAGTAGCAGAATATCTCTTTATATCCATGATAAATTCTCAAAGCACCATTAAATAAAAAACTTAACAAAGTTTAACCATTTCTTAGACAATTAAAATTCAAAATAATAGTTACAAAAATATTGTAGATATATATATTATCATTAAATGAATCATTCAAAAATTCAAACACATAAAGAATAATTCAAACCAATTTAAAATCATCATTATGGTATTTTAAATAATCTCTATGAAAATGGGTCATATAGGTCACACAAATATCTCATAACATTTTCTTTAAAATTCAAAATTCAAAAATATGCATAATAAATGCATATAAATACATAGATATTCAAAAATGAGAAAAATTGCATTAAAACTATAAATAAAGTTTGAATGAGTTTTTTAATATCTAATATGAATTCATAAACATTAAATATAATCAAATTACCTCAAAATAATAAATTTGAACATTTGAGATTTATTCTGAAAGTTTGTGTGTGAAATGGATATTAGATCCAATATTCATTTAAATGTGTTTAAAACATTATAAAACATTTTTAATAGGTTCTATATAATTAATAATAATTTATATAATCATTAAAACAATTTAAACACTTTTTATAATCATACAGCAAATCAAAATATTAAGAAAATGTGAAAAAAGAGCATATTTTAAAAAATAAATTTTGTGTGAAGGTAAAATTCCAACTAATGTAAAGGTAATAATAAGTTTTTACACTATTTATAAAGGTAACCAATAAAATATATCACCAACATAAATGTAAGATTCAAAATATACAAACTCTGTAAAGGTAATCCAAATCCTATAAATCTTGTATAAGGGTAACCTTTGCATAAGGGTGTAAATACATACCTGCATAGGGATGGGGTGAAATTTATAAAGGTTGTGTAAGGTTAAATTACATTTTATAAGTACTATGTAATGGTAAGTTATAACACCATGTAATGGTAAAAAATTATATAGGTTTCATAAAGGTATAAATGAGTTTACATGAGTTGTATAAGGGTAAACATATATGAGTGTAAGGGTAAAACTGAGTTATATAAAGGTAAAAATAGATTTTCAAAACATGTGTAAAGGTAAATATAGACTTTCAAAACTCATGTAAGGGTAATTAAAAATAATTATAAATAAAATAAAAATTAAAAAAATATTTTATACAAAATAAAAAAAAATAAAGAATAAATAATGATAATAATTAATAGAAAAATTGTTGAAAAAATAATTAAAATATTTCGAGGAATTTTTAATATTCAAATCATAGAATATAAATAACACATATATACTTTAAAATTATAAAAAAAAATCACCCTCTCTAACAATCTCCCCCTTTTGGAAATAACAAAAATTAGTAATATTTTTTGAAAAAATTTCTCCCTTTTTGAAATTTATCAAAAAAATATAGGTAATATTTAAATTAAAAAGTAAATCACCCCTGAATAAAAAAAATATTTTTAAACTAGATCTCTATCATTCTAAGTTCAAATTTTATGTTCTCAAATTTAGTAAAATCCTACGGTTTACTAAAGTTATTAACAAGTTGATTTTCAGTTTGAATATATTCTAAAATAATATCTTTTTTATTAACATAATCTTGATAAAATGAAATTTCATGTCAATATTCATAGTTTGAGGATGTTTCAAAGGGTTTTTTGAAATAAAAATAACATAAGAATTATTATAATAAATTTTAATCTTTTAAAAATTAAAACCAAAGTCAAATAAAGTTTTTTTAAACCGTAATTATTGAGAACAACATGAAGCAGTAGATATATATTCGCTCTAATGGTAGATAAAACAACATAATTTTTTTTCTTGAACTCTAAGAAACTAAATTTTTATCAAGAAAGTGACACATACCTAAGGTTTTTTTATATAAAGTATGAATCCTCTAAAATTAGAGTCATAGTAACTAATAAAATAATAACATTTTTTTCAAGAAAAAATAATCTAAAATTAATATTTCCTTTAACATATCTAATAATATCTTTCACATCTTTTAAGTGAGATTATTTAGGATTAAATTGAAATTTAAAACACAAAGAAACACTAAAAATAATATCAGATCTAAAAGTAGTTAAATACAATAAACTCCCAATCATGCCTCTAAAAAATTTAGAATCAATAGATTTTCTAGAAACATCAAAATCTTTTCATGACTCGACCCACTGTGGCCTGCCTAGCCATCGGTAAGCCAAGAATGATACCCCAATCACACATCCAATAAGCCAAGGGTTGGATACTAACAGTGAGTAGGCATATCACATGCATGGGATTCCTTAGCCTAAAGTACGTGTACACATGTACAGATACCCATACACTAGTATAATACATAAAGGTAAAAAAATCATGATATAATTGAATGTGTAACATCTATTTCACATCAGAGTACAAAACATGGTATAGAATAAATAAAAAAGGACCAAATAAAATCCCACAAAAACTATAAAATAACCCAACCTACTAACAACACGGGGGGAAGCTATCCAAAATAAACTCCTTGATTTATCTGAGGTCTCTCTAGAACAACTAAACTCAACCTGCTCCTAGTCTTCCTATGAGTCTAATAAAATTCATGTCATCTTCATAAGACACGACATTTGTAGGAAGGTCCTATATAGGAGTGAGTATATACATACCTAATAGGACACCCCAAAATCACCAAACATAAAGCATCAAGAGATTTGTTAGATCATCATCATGGAGATATTTCAATAAAAATATGAGACATAATAACAATAATAATAAACCATATATTATCAAAGGTAGACACCAACTCTCAAGGTGAGGTCACAGCCTCACTGCCAACCTAGGATTCCACTAGAGGCTCATATGTAACACTCATCTAGGAGAACTCACTCCACATGTCTTTCTATCACTGATCACACATTCGAGAGGATACACTCATTGAGACTTTCTATAAAGATTCACCAAAGAAAATTATAGGGATCATCTGATATAATTACTCATTCAGGCTTATAGATACCCAAGCTTAACATACATGGATATTAAATCATTTCATATGAATATTTAGTACATTACAAAAAATACATGCTTGAGGATCGTAATAGTTTAGTGTCTTTAGAAACTTGGAAACAAAATCTTCTATCCTGGTGAAAGTTAATCAATATCTCCCATAAAGATCTCCACCTTCAATAATTATACATAAAACCTTTCTTAATAACCTAGGGAAAGTAAACATAAGAAAGGGGTGACTTAGATGCTTAGTAAGGGTAAATAAAGGAAATGTGTAAGGATAACATGAACAGAAGGGTATGGAACTTGAGAATAACATTTAAAAATCAAACCCTGCATATTAGAGATCATAATAAATATTGTAATTTCATAATACATAGATCATAATAGATTCAAGAGCATAAGTCATGAAAGAATAACATAGTAATAAGATATGTAATTTGAGGCATGCACATAAGAATATAAAATATTATGTCAAGGATACCTACCAAGACCTTTATAACATGTTAGGCTTGGGATACGACCCATGTACCTGTTGCGGACTTGAGATAAAAACCCATGTACCCTCTTACTTTTAGGTTTGGGCTACAGTTAACACATTTACCTTCTTGTTTTCAGGCTTGGTATGCAACCCATATACCCTCTTTCTTTTAGACTAGGGCTACAACCCATGTACCTTCTTATTTTTGGGCTTTGGATATAACCTGTGTACCCACTTTCTTTTAGGATTGGGCTAAAACTCATGTAACTTTTTATTTGGATTGGTCTAAAACTTGTGTACCCTCTTTCTTTTAGGCTTGGGAAACAACCCATGTACCTTCTTATTTTTTGGGCTTGGGCTAAAACATGTGTGCCCTTTGAGCTCATATACAACTTACCATTACCCAATGCATTGGAGGGAGATATAGCACCTATCTCATAATGAAATCATAAATACATGTTCCAAAAAATCATAAACAACTATATCACAACCCATGAAATGAAATGGGTATCATAAACATGTAAACATATCATAACCTGTGGAAAAGATACATGTTTCATAATCATTTCATCAAAATCATAACCCGTGAAAGAGAAAAATATTTCATAAACATATAACCCATGTAATTGAAACAAGTTTCATAAAGACCATGACATTAAGCATAACCTATTCATAGAAGGAATATTAATGGAACCTTTATATCATTTCCTAGAAGGGAATGAGTAATATCAACAGATGTCATTTTATATGGAAAATAATTTTGAAATATTTTTCAAATAAATTTCTTAAGGAAAATATCCTTTCTTATTTTAAAAAAAAAATTAATACATAAAACCATTTCAAAATCATTTTCCTATAAAATATCTTGAAAACTTATAAAGAATACTTGAAATCATTTTGAAAACCTTTTTCCTTGAAAACATAGAAGATAAGCTTCAAAAAAATTTAAAAAACATTTTTCTTTAAAAACACATTAAAAAGTTTAAAAGAAATCTTGAAAAAGTTTTGAAAACCATTTCTTTGAAAATAATTTGAAAACTTATAAATAAATATTGAAAATATTTTGAAAAACATTTTAGGAAACATTTCTTTGGAAGAACTTAGATTTCCGACCGAAGAGGTAAAGTCGAACTCGCTTAAAAATATTTTCTTAACTATCTTATGTAAAAAAGAGTGGAATAATGGTACCAATACATGAATATATCATTAATATACATAGTATAATAAAATTAATTAATTTTATTGAGATATGGATCATAATATTCCATCAAAGGTTTCATAAACATAAACAATCTCAAAAAGTGATGAGATTGTTTCAATAAACTCTTACCACTTGGTAACTTTGAACCATTCTCCCCATGTAAGAAAGTTAAATTACATGAATATTAAAATATAGTGAAAGTAATTAGATTCATGATATATAATTATATACACCTCAAAATGAATTTAGGCACATAACAAATCATGCGTCTCAAAGAAGAAAAATTGGGACAAAACTATTTTACCGATTTGGTAATTTTTTAAAGTTAAACCCCATGAAAAAAAGATAATAGAATGGATATGTCAATACCCATAAATTTAAATATAATAAATTTTTAATACATCCATTATTAGTGTACACACCACACAAAAAATAGTGGGTGGTGAATAAATCATGTATCTCATGGAAATAAAATGTGAGATGCAATCCCCTTACCTTGTGTATTGATTCTCTTCGTACTCATACAAGATTCTTGTATAATAAATTAAGTTTATTATAAATATTTTATAGAAGAATATTATTATATATAATACCATATATTTTCTTATTATGACATTATATTATTCTCTTGTTAACAATCCTATGTTAAGGTTTCACTTTGGGTAATATTCTCTTTGTCCTTCGCATGTGTCTTAATTTGTTATATCCTTGGTCCTTATACTTATATCATGATTCCAAAATTTAAACCATGACATAAATATCATGAATATATAGTATATTTTTATTATAATAATATATATAATATGTAATTATGAAACATAATACACTGTTCATGGAGATGGTAGGTCGTAAGTACGCATGAATGTTATTTCCGTTTAATTTTCATGTTAAGAGAAATAAAGTAAAATAAATGAGTATATATATATATCATTATTAAAGTATCTTTATTATATCATATATATCATATATATTCACTAAAATTATCCTTAATAAAATCCATGTAGTGTATGAACGAATCATATCGCTTTGAGGGGGTGGTAGTCCACACTTCCTCAAACGAAATTATCGTATTTACATAAAATGGAAATCATAAATGTATATTCCAAATAAAAAATAAAAAGCATAAATACATTATAAATCTAATATATATCATATATAAACATATTTTTCATCATAATTTCTACCATGATATGTGGTAATGAAAAAATGATCAATCATCATTTCGTGAGGCAGTAGTTCTCCAAACACAGAAATAGTATGTTTGTTACCCATTAGATGGAGGTGTGTGTAAGTGTAGGTAGAAAAATTTATATAAAAAAAATACTAGTATATTGAATATAATGGTGTTGTTATACAATCACATAATAAATAGAGTTGTAGTGGGTGGATAAGGAAAATAAAACAAAGGACTTGAGAGAAGATGTCACCTCTTAATCGGGTAACTTCTTTTAGTTTGTGCCAAAAGGCTTCCTTGGATTTCCTTCTGACCAAGGGAAGGATTCTAGGAGGAATTTAGGATTTTTGGGAATTTTATTGGGTATTGTTTTGCTTAAATTGATAGGTTTTAGAGGTGTGAGGAAGTGGGAGAGTTTGTGGCTTTTTATAGGAAAGGAAAAGGACTCACTTGGAATTTTTAAAAACAAGTTAGGTGTACACATATTATTACCTAAAAAAGTCATACCAAACCAAAAAACTAAATAATGGAAGGTTTATGGACGAATTATGGATATAAAATGGGTTTTTGACAAGTGGATAGATTATTTAGGCCCTTAATTTTAAGGTTTAGTCCCTAATTAAGCTTAATTTCGCCTTAATCGATGTTATTAATTTTAATCACTTTTACTAATCATTTTGGTCAAAAATTAACTTGGTCTTATTATAATATAAATATTATACCAAATACAGTGGTGTATGTTAGTTTTTCAAAATTTAAATCATAGAAGAGGAAAAATTAAGATTAATTCTAATCCCACAAATGGGGCGAAATAACAGGTTTTTGAAGTAGGAAAATGTTCAAAAGTTTGTTAAGATTTTGTATTCAATTTCAAAGTGAAATTTATTATAATGAATTTAATTGTATTAATATATGTAATATTTATCTAATTTTACCTTAAAAATTATAATATCATTTAACATTAATAATTAATTAAACAAAAATTCATTTTTAACTAAAAAGCATTATTTTTCATTATTCATCAAAAAATGATGTTTCTTAGAAAAATCCCAAAAATTAGCACTAGGTTAATTTTGAAGTTATAAATTAAAAAATAAAGTTTATTTTATCAAATTAAATTTCTAAATGTTTTTAAAATTAATGTTATTATTAAAATTGATTCATTCAATAAAACGGTATTTTTAACATAAAAAGACTTTACCAAAAATCATATCTTTTATTATCAATATGTTTTATTTATATAAAACAATTATAAACAATATTTGAAATGTATTTATTACTATTAATATAAATTTGTTTAATGTATAGGTTATAATTATCTTATTTAAATAATTATATATATTAAAAATATGTTTTGTAGAAACTCAGTGTTGCGTGCATTGTATGCCAAGTTAGTGTTGCGTGTAACATACGTCAAGTTAGTGTTTCATGTAACATGAGCCAAGTAGGTTTTGTGTGTAATGTATTCCAAGTCGTTGTTGCGTGTAATTTACACCTAAAAAATTAATTTATGAGGGTAAAATAGCTTTGTGATCATAATAATACTTGATTTTATATTCAATCATTTTTCATATTTATTTATAATTAGTTGGTAACCTATGAATTTATATTATATTGTGTAAACCATTTATTTTCATAGATTAGTTAATACTATTCATAACCTTTAATTTAACATCAAGGTTTTATCTTATTATATTAAATAATAATATTTTAATAATATATTATTGTTTAGTAAACCTTGGTATTCCATGTAGAGAAAGATATAGTTTATGTTGTGTGTAAAGCATGATTAACTTGGTGTTGCGTATAATCCAGGGCAAACATAGTGCTTTAATATAAAATAAACTATCTTTAGTGTTGCATGAAATGAAAAACATCAAAAAGGATAAATTAATTCAAAAAAAATAATTCAAAAAATCTCAGTGTGTTATAAGGCTATAAGTTTTTGGAATACAACAGATGTCAATACATAGATAGTGGATAACTCCCAAAACCAATGGGGGATACCTTACTCTAACTAAAATAACCCACTAGGCAGGGGATAGAATACCTCGGTACCTAGGTCACATTATTCCTAACACTGCCTAGGGAAGAAGAATATGAGAATGAGGATACAACCCTTAAGACTCGCTAAGGGATTCTTACTCTAGTCCATTGAGGGGATATTTTCCAATGCTCAGAATAAGATGTTGCACTAAACCCTCATGGAAGAAGACTAAAAAAACTCACCCAAAAACAAAAGAATGAGGGAATACACCCACATAACACGGTTCTAGGTAACACACCCAAGATCACACCAAAGGTAGTCTGAGAAGATAAAATAATCCAAATTTACCTGAAAGAAGTGCATGGTGTGTCCCATGTGTTACACAGTTTTTCTCTCTAATTTTGGAACTATTCATGCCTTTATATCTCACATGGAATGTCTTTCTCCAAATACACAGCATTTCCACTAGGGTACACAACATGTATGGATCGATCCAGCACTCAACATGTGTTGTTTGTTCATGCCCGTGTACTATGGTTGTTACCATATACTCAGGCCATTCCCATGTACATTGCCCATGTATGAGTACTTTACAAAGTACATGGGGTATACTACCTTCCATGCGCCATGCAAGGGTCGGGCTGACACTCAATGTGTTCCATCTTTTTAAGCTAGTGTACTTTTCAAAGTACATAGAGTGTGCTGAAAAACACATGTGTATGGGATCACATGGCTACCTGGGTGTGTACTCCCTATACACACCAATCCATTCACCAAGTGTTACATGGAATGTGATTAGACACACATGCATATAGGGATACATGGCTTCCTGGGCATGTAATCTTGTACACACCAAGGCAGCAGGATAAGGGTCACACGAAATGTGAGTAAATCAAATATCATGTGATATTTAACTCAATGCATAAACCTTGGATGCCACACATAGGAGACTATACATCATGAGATCTTCTAAATTCACATTGTGTATGTAAAGTTTTCATAGAACTTGTGGGTCTCCACATAGTTCTACTCACACTGTCTCCTCCTTCATTCCAACTACAAATCACACCCATGAAATACTGATCTAAGTTGACTGAAATCTGATCATCATTAGTGGATGGAGTCTATCCACAAATATTCTGATGAATCATTCTCATAGTATCATGTCATTTTAATCCCCAATCCCACAAAACAAGGACTCCCAATCCAATCCCAATCATATTTCATCACCACGCGCCGCAATTGTGCAATCGATCATGAACTCAATCATGTAGTAATAATCTATTGCACCAAATAATGATTTTATAATGAAAGGTTTTCAATTATTCTTCAATCCACCATCCAAAGGAAACATTGATGATGAATGTGTGAATAACATTAGAAGAAATTCACAAAACAAAAACATTAAGAAAGAACCTTATCTATTGTTTGGGTTTCCATCAATCCATTTTCATGAGAATGATTAACAAATATGTAATAATTAGGGATTATCAAACAACATAAATTCCTAATTCTAGGAAGATAAATCCATACCCATAAATCAATTATTGACCCATGAATAAATTTTTTAGAAATATTGATTTGCATTCGACATGGGATAATCAAAATAAGGATTAAACTAACATAAAAAATTCCCTAAATCGAGTTTGGATCAATTTATAATGAAGAATGGTTTTACATCATTATCATTAGTGATATAAAAAAACGTCATTGGCAATGAAAAACTCCTTAATATCTATCATCAATCCATGATATGGTTGGAACCCACCAAATCTCCCCTCTACACAATCTCTAAATACCTAGGGTTATGTGGATAACCCTAGGATTTTCCCATAACTAGGTTTAAATAGATAGGTAGTTAGGTAATGGAAAATAAATAATTAAAAAAATTATATATTTAATTATCATAGTCCAATGAATGCTCTTTAACAAAATTTTCAACATAAAAAAAATATTATGTCGTGCCTAGGGTAAAACTTTCATTGTGGATTTAATAGTGGTCTAGGATCTCCCATCTAGAACACCATTTGGGAGATAATCCATCATTTCTAAAAAATTACATGCACATGGTATAATATATTTAATATTTTTAACATATTGACACTGAGGCTTCTTGTTCCCCAAAATCCCATGCCATAAATCTGCTCCTTACTCCAAAAATATTCCATGAAATATTACAAAGTATTATATATAAATTTAGGAGTCTCTAAATTCTCCATAACTTCAAGGATTTTCATCCTAAAAAGTGAAAATCTACTCAAAAGTGATGATACCAAACTCGTATCTATGTCTCCCACTCCAAAGAGTTCTTCTGTAGGTTCATGTACTACCAAAAAACACATACCCAAGGAAAAACACTTGCCCAAAAAGGGTCATATTCTACTGGTTCTTAAACTCCATCAGGCACCTCGAAAAGGTAACACCACCCTCAATGTCTAGTTCACCCAGGTCAATAATATTCAATGATTCATGAACATATCTCCTCATATATGAAACATAGAAAACACCATGTACATGGTCTAACTATAGTGGTATGGATAAGTTTTACACCACCTTTCTAACCCGACATAGTTACTAGAAAAAAGGGCCTATGAACCACAAATATAGACTGACACCCCAGCCAAATATCTATAATCCATATCAAGGTGTGATCTCTTGAAACACATGATATCATCATCAAAATACAAAGTTATTATTAATTAGTATTAAAAGGACTCATGATGGTTTTTGGAAGTACTCATCCACCTCTAGATAAATTTCACCTTTACTATTATCACTAGAAACAACTATAGGCCCACAACTATTGTTCCACACTATCTTTGACCAGTACAGTGGTGACCTATAGGGTCCCCTAAACATGGTCTCAAATAGTTATATACAGATAGTGGAGTGGTAACAATTTTGATACACAAACTCCACTAATGGTAGATGATCCTCTCGGCTAAGACCAACACTAACATGAAAAATCAAAGCATGTTCTCTAGAACCTAAATGATATGATTTTCTTGTCCATATTTCTAGAGTAGAAACACCATGCTCAACGACAATCAAGTCCTAAGGTCCTCCTACATCCTATCCATAATCATTACATGAATTGAGCATCACGGTTTTAAACGATCATTTAGGGAACACCATGAAGTCGAACTACCTCCTATATGCACAGGCATCCCAAACTCTCCACTAAGCTCTACTCATGGATGGTTAGAAAGTGGAAAAACTTGGTGAATCAGTTTATGAACACTCTTATAGAATCATGGTATATCACTAATCATGGAATCTCCATCATGAAAACCAAAAATATATTATCCCGTCAATACTTCCATCTGGGCACCCTGAACTTCACCTATTTATAGGTGAGGCATCGAGGTAAAAACTTAACAACACGTTACTACATCCTTGTCCACCCAACCTGATGCCAAAGGATATGGTACATCCCCACCTTTCCTAGATTTATTACTAAGAGAAATAATGAAACCTTCTCATTAACTCCTATCCTCGACATATTGAAGATGCATAGGAGAGATAATCATCAACTGGAGGTATGTATCACCATTCTCATCCTTAAGGGTCAACTATAAAGAGACCAACTACTCTAACACCTCTCCCAAAAATAGTGAATGGAAAAAATTGTTTTGAGAATCAAATACTATGACCATACCCTTGAGTGGATATAAATCTATCACTACCTCAACATTTTCTAGGTCCACTTCCAGCTCCACGTCTGAGAAGACATATCCTAATAAGTGGACCTCTTGAATTCAGAATTGAAACTTTAAGAGCTTCCCATAAATTTTTTCCTCTCAGAGCATGTTTGGAACCATCCTCAAGTATCTTATGTGCTCTACCTATAATGTCAATTACACTATAATTTCATTGAATAAGGCTATAATAAACTGATCTAATAATGGTTGAAGGATCTAGTATATATGTCCCATTAACACTAATAGGGTATTAAATATACTAAAGGGTATCACTAAGAACTCAAAGAAAACATAGAAAATATAGTAATACACCCTCGGTATACTCTCCTATTGAACTAATATATGGTGATAAATCATCCTAAGGTCAAACTTTGAGAACCACTTCACCCCTATCTAATGGTTTAAGGAGCCATAAATTAATAAAAGTGGATACTCTTTCATTAAAGTCACCTGGTTGAGGCAATGTTAATCTACACATAACCTCAATATTTTATTTTCCTCATCAGAGAACAAAACTAGTCTGTCTAGGGGAACAAAAAGGGTTTAACAAAGCCTCCATGCTCTATAGATTCTCTAACTACACCTTTAACTCTCATAGCAACATAGGGTCATCTAATATGCTAGTGAAAATATTGAGTCATCCATGGGTGTAGGTCTAAGCAGGAAAAAAATTCGATGGAGAGGTAAGCCTGAAAAATCCTCAGAGAAGACATCGTTATATTCATCCACCACCAAAAGAAACTAAAATCTCATATCATCCACTACTCCAAGGGTTATACTAGACAAATGAGGAGAAATCGGTTGTATCCTACTTCACAAGAGCTCATCCTACTTCATCGGGGATTCCTTCTCACCAAAAAAGGAAAATTTCATCCCATTATCTTGGATATACTAAAACCCCCACTAGTATCAGTCATCTATGTATATACCATAGGAAACCAGTCTATATCAAGGAAAACATCATATGGCCTCACTACCATCCACAGAAAGATTCTACACAAGGATCTCTCTCCTCCCGGAGTTGGGTCACACTATCAGTAGAAGTTTGTGATCATCATACCTTCTCAACAGGAGCCTCTAAACATAAGGGTCAAAATAAAAGGTTCCACTAGAATATTTAGGTCTCAAATAAGGGATGTGCCTAGGGAAAAGTGGCTTGTGACTACGTACTAAAATTTTAGTTGGAGTTGTGAAGACACATGTCATACCTCAAATTGAACTTGAAGACTCTGAGCCACAAACTCTCATTATCTAAAGCTATCATTCCCATTATATGCAATTTATTTACAAAAAAGGCTCACTATAACACCTTAACACATTAGAACAACCTCAAAAATAGGTAACTCTCCTACTAAACATTGACACTATATGGTTTGGGTGGAACTGACTCACCTGTATAGTTTTAAATCGTGTCACAATAAATCATATTTGTAGGGGATGTGTCTCTCTTTCTTGTGTTATTGAATCCATAAAAAACATAACCAACACTTGGCTCTACCAATTTACTACATTTCCTTAGGTAAGTCTCGCCACTAGGATTAACATTAAGAATAGTCCTAACCAAGTGGTACACTCACACCATAAGCTCGATCCAGTTCTCTACCACCAGAGAAGGGGGTATAGATCATCACAAAACCTCTGCAATCTCTACCTCTGAAACACATGAAGTTCAATAAGAGAAGGTTAATCATATTCTGGTACCGTATGAAACAATCGATGCTAAACCTAATGGAGAGAATACACCTAAACCAATGTAGGTGGGTCAATGTGCTACACAATGGGTGGATACATCTCTTACTATCCACCTAGAGGAACCTCCTCCTATATAAGTCTTTGGATGAAGACTCATATCTAAGTGGATAATAACCATGATGCTTCTATAGAATATAAAATGGATATCATTTTGGAGTCATCCAGTGATAACTGAGATACACCATGGGGAAAAGAGCATATCTGGGGAGCTAGCTCGAGAAGGACATGTAAACCACAACTCATTCATATAAGATATATGTGCTAATGTTTTACCTGTAACCAGTGCCTATATATGTTGAGTTAAAAAGAAAGTTATCAGAGTCCTGGTGAATGGATACACTTATTGTCACACTGATACTAGGATACCTAGCCTAAAATCCAAACTCAAAACCCTATAACACTATTTCCCTAGTTTCTAAACCAAACCTCATATCTAGAAAATATCCAAACTCTAGTCCTATTATGACTACCATTGATACCACTCTATTATAGAACAACCCATCAGGGCCCACCTAGCCAGAGGTAAGCTAATAATGACACCTCAATCCCACCTACAATAGTCCAAGGGCTTTAAATTTTCACTGAGTTGACATATCACGCACATGGGATGACTTAAACTAAAGTATAATTTAGAAAAGTAAAAAAATTGTACTATAAATTCATGCATAACATCTATCTCACATCAGAGTATAATAAATTGTACAAGAAAAGTAGAAAGGGCCAAATATAAATCCACCAAAACTACAGAAGAACCCAACATACTGACAACATGGGGGCAATACCCAAAAGGAACTCTTGGATCCATATGAGGTCTGTATGACACAAATAAGCTCTACCTTCTCTTAGTCATCCTAAGACTTCAACAAAGGCCTTATGTTCTATATAATACACGAAATTTATGGGCAGATACCATATAAGGGTGAGTATTTACATACTTAGTAGGACACCCTGAAATCACGAAACATAAAGCATCAAGAGTTTAGTTATCTTATCATCACAATGATATTTAAATTAAAATATATAACATAATAATAATAATAATAATGACTCAAATATGCTCAAATTTAGACACCAAGTCTCAAGGTAAGGTTGCATACTCACTACTAGCATAGGATTCTAATAGAGGCCAATAGGTAACACTAATCCAGGAGAAATCTCTCTAAAAGTCATGTAATCACTGATGGAACTCATCTAAGAGGACACACTCATTGGGAATTTCCATGAAGAAGCACCAAATAAACTGATATGGGTCGTATGAGATACTCACTTGATGAGGATAAAACTTTCCAAAAGATAGTGGATGTCGATAAATAGATAGGGAATCATGTCCAAGGCCAATGGGGGACACCTGAACATAACCAAAATAACCCACTAGGTAGGGGATTGAGCACCCTAGTATTTAGGTCGTGTGATTCCTAACCATAATTAAGGAAGAAGAATATGTTAATGAGGATAAAACCCATAGTCCTCATGGAGGGATTCATACTCTAGTATTCCAAGGGGATATTATTTAATTCTCAAAACAACATGCCACATTAAACCCTCATATAAGAAGACTAAGAAAAATTATCCCAAAACAACAGAAGGAGGGAACACACCCACAATGATACGATTCAATAGAACACGCCCAAGGTTATACCATAACTAGTCTAAGAAGATAAAATAATCCAACTTTCCCTAAAATAGTACATGGCGTGCCCCATGGAGTACATGGAATGTCTATCTAAGTCTTCCAATTGTTGTGCCTTTTCGTCTCACATGGCATGTCTTTCTCTAAATACATGGTGTGTCCACTAGTGTACATAGCATGTAGAGGTCGATTCGGCACTCGGCATGTGTCATTTGTCAAGACCATGTACTCTGGTCATTTCTATGTACTCAAGTCATCCATGTATACACTGGCCTTGTCGGAGTACTTTCTAAAGTACACATGGTGTACTCCACATCATGTGACATGTAGGGGTCGGGTCAGCAGTCAGCATCTATCTTCTTCCCAAGCCCATGAACTTTCTAAAGAACACAGTGTGTTCCTCAAAACACATGACATGTGGGGTCACGTGGTGATTGGGGTGTGTACTCCCTATACACACCAATCTGTTCCCCAAGGGTTATATGGTGTGTGATCTGACACACATAGTGTGTAGGGATACATGGATTTCTAGGTGGGAAATACCTATACACATCAAGTTAGCTGGATAAGGGTTACATGATGTGTGAGTAAATCACATGGAGTGTGATATTTAACTCATCACGTAAAACCTATCTACCAAACAGAGGGGACTACAAGGTGTGTTTTCTTTAGACCAAACACTGTGTATGTCAAGTTTTCATAGAACTCATTGGTCTCCAATCAATTATTCTCACACAGCCTCCTCTTTTGTTCCATACACAAAAACACACCCATGAAACATGGATCTAAGTTGACATAACTCTGATCATCACTCATGGATATATTCTAGACACCAATATTCTTGTGAATTGTTCCCATGGAACCACTTCACTTGAACACCCTATCACATGAAACGATGACTCCCAATATGATCTCAGTCCTATATCATATCTATATACCACAATTGTGTAGTCGATCCCAAACCCAAACCCACAATAACAATCTATTGTTCCAAATAATGATTTCACAATGATCGATTTCTTGGTATTTTTCAAACTGTTATCCAAAGGAAACACTAATGATGAACATATGTAGAATGATATGAGAAATTCACAAAATAAAAACATGAGGAATGAACCTAGTTCATTATTCAAGTTATCCTCAATCTATTTCTATGAGAATGATGAATAAATAAGGAATAATCAGGAATTGTCAAACAATATCAATTCATAATTCTAGGAAGATAATCTATGCTTCTAAATCAATGGTCAACCAATGAATAAATTTGTTAAAAATATTGATTCACATTCAAAATTGGATAATCAAAATAGGGATTAAGCCAATATAAACAAATTACCTAAATCAATTTTGTGTTGATTTTTAATAAATAATGGTTTTACATCATTGTAATTAGAAAGATCCGTGAACTTTGTTGGTGAAGATGAACTCCTTGATATTGATCATTGATCTATAATCTGGTTGACACCTTCCAAAACTCTCCTCCAATATATCTCCAAATACCTAGGGTTAAGCAGCAACTCCTAAAATTTACCCATAACATGCTTTAATATAGAGGGATTTAGGTCATGTAAATAAATAACTAATAAATTTATTTATTTAATTATCATCCACCTACAACTGATCTTAAACAAAACACCAAACACAGAAAACAAAAATGTCAAAACTAGGGTAAAATGCTTATTTATGATTTAATGGAGGTCTCATATTTTCCATATGGAACATTATTTGGGAGATATTCCATAATTTTTGAAAAAACGTGTGCATTTAGTATAATATATTTAATATTCTTAATATATCAACACTGATGCTTTCAGGCCCTAGAAACCCACACTAACTCCATTCCTTACTATGAAAATATTTCTTGAAATATTCCAAATTATTACACAAAAAATTATGAGTTTCTACAATATAATTTACAAATAATACTCATATAGTTTTTAAAAGTTTTATAGGAACCAATACTAAAATTCTTAACCAAATTTTTAGTATAATTATATTGATTCATGAAAATACCATCATTTCTTTGGTTAATTTGAAAACCTAAAAATAATTTGAGTTAACTGATTAAAATAATATCAAATTCACTATCCATCAAAATAAAAAGTTATTAACAAATAAATTCACTTGAGTAGCCAAAAACAATATCGTCAATAATTTTGGAAAATCAAAATATCATTTAAATCTTTTTTAATAAACAAAGAAAGATCTATTTTACCTTTATTAAAATCATTTTTAAACAAAAAAAAAGTAATCCTATCATACTAAGAACAAGGTGCTTATTTATTACCATATAAATCCTTTGATAATTTAAAAACATGATTATAAATTTTTTCATCTTAAAAATCATGGGGTTTATAAACATAAACTTCTTCATCAATAAAACCATTTAAAAATTCATGTTTAACATCATTTTGAAATAACTTAAAACCCTAAAAATAAGTAAATTATAATTAAATTATAATAGATTAAATATGAGAAATGGGTGAAAAATATTCATCAAAATATATACCTTCTTCTTGAAAAATAACCTTGAGCTACAATTATAGCTTTATTCTTAACAATTTGACCAAATTCATCCATTTTATTTCTAAAAAACCATTTAGTTCCAATAATATGATTATATACAGGTGGTTTAACTAAAGTCCAAGAATTATTTCAAGAAAACCAATTAAACTCATCTTGTATAGAAATAATCCAATTTACATCATTTAAAACATCAAAAATATCATTAGGCACACAATCAGAAGAAAAAAAATTAAAAATAGAACTTCTAGTATTGATACTAGAATCAACATCTCTAATAAAATTATCAATGGTGGTATTTATGAACCTTCCAAGATATAGGAAAATAATGAGAAGGATTAATTTCCCCCTCAATAGTTACATCATCATGATATTTTTCTTCACCAAAATTAAAATCATTAAAATCAACTTAAAACTTCTAAAATAGAATTTTTCTTTAAAACATCTTAAAAAAATTTAACATAAATAGATTCTACTATACCCAAAGTTATTTTATTATAAACATGAAAATATTTACTTTTATTATAATATATAAGAAAAATACCTTCATCACCTTTGGAATCGAATTTATCTTGCTTATCCATAGTATTTAAAATAAAAACTTTACACCCAAAAACTTTAAAATAACTAACATTAGGTTTTTTACCTTTAAACAATTCATATGGGGTTTTATTTAAAAACGATATTATTAAAACTCTATTTAAAATATAAAATTCTATAACAATAGATTTATACCAAAAATATTTAATTCAAATATATTCATTTAACATATTTCAATCCATTTTAGTGGTATTTTTATTTTTTTGTTTTATAACATCATTTTGTTATGGTGTTCTAGAAGCATAAAACTTATGAAAATAACCATTTTCTTCACAAATGTTTTCAAAATAAAAAATAAAAAAATCACCTCCATTATCAATTCTAATGGAAATAATTAAATAACCTTTTTAATTTTGTACCATATTACAAAAAACAATAAATCTAAACAATGTTTCACTTTTATGAGATATAAGTTAAGTCAAATTAAATTTACTAAAATCATCAAAAATCACAAAAAAAATATTTATTACCTTATAAACTATAAATATGCATAGAACCAAATAAATATAAATGAATTAGTTCTAATATTCTAGTATTTCTAACTTCATTAAGATATTTAAAACTAATTCTATGTTTTTTACCTTTTAAATAAGAATCATAAGTAAAATTATTACTAATTTTCAAATCAAACAGTTGTCACACATGTCATTTCTTTGATAATTTGTGTAATAGTCAAAATCTTACATGTCTAAGCCTTTGATTCCCTAAAATATCATCTATTTTTATAGAATTAATGCACTTAAAATTTTGGTTATTTAATTCAAAAAAATCAATAGAATAAATATTTTCTTTCCTATTAGCATAAAATAAAACATTTTTATTTTTTTAAAACCAATCATTTATTATATTAAAATTTAACACTCATTCCATCATCATATAATTGTGAAATACTATTCAAGTTATGTTTCAAAACTTAAACATATAAAACTTTATAAATTAAAAAATATTAGAAATACTTAATTCGTTAAATCCCTTAACCTTTCCTTTTGAGTTATCACTTAATATCACTAAGATGCCATCGCATTTATTATATGATAAAAACATTGATGGATATCTAGTAATATTTTTAGAGAAGTTTTTATTCATGTACCATGTATCTTTGGTACTCTTAAGGAAATTTTCCTATAAAATTTAATTAATTAGAAAACACTTTTAGTACCCATGATATATTAGGTCCAATCAGGTTAGTATAATAATTCTTTAGTGCCCATATATATTTAAACAAGTATTAATGAATAATCTTAAAGATAAATTCTTTTAAATAAAAGACTTTTTATAACCAATATATTGAGGAAAACTTAACAAACATTCATTACCATAATTCCATTTCATATAACATTTAAATAATGTAACATTTGATATGATTCCTTAAAAAAAATTAGAAAAAAAATTGAACATTTTTAGAATATGAAGGTTGTAACCATTACTAATTTTAGATTTATTTGATTTCATAATGAACATCGTCTTATCATATTTTTATTTACCTTGAATAAAAATAGAAAAAGTTTTTTTCAAACTAGAAACTTTCTTTCTGAGGCTATCATTCTTCTTTTGAATGGAATCAAAAGCATCATAAATCTTACTTTTTAAACAAGAAGCAAAATTTATCAATTTCCCAATTTATTCCTTAATTTGTAGTTTTATTTTTGAACAATTTCTAATTAATTAGATTTAAATTAATTTAAACAAGTAACTGAGTTTATTAAATTTTAATTTTATTTATATACTTTATTACTTTCCTTGATAAGCTTCTTGTTGTCTTCTTTTAATTTTTTTTATATAATTCAATAACCCTAAATAAATCTTTTCAAAGTTTATCATTCTATTAATATAGATAATAAAATTTATAAACATTATTGTCAAAATTATAACTAGAACTTGAACCTGAATCGTTACTAACCTCATTTATATTTTTTCACCATCAAGCATAGGTTATCTGGCTCTTTTTCACTTCTAGATTCATCACTGGAATCTAATTAGTCTATGAAGATCCATTTTGTATATGCACATAACTCATTTTTGTTTTTATTATTGTTTATATCATATTTTAATTTTATAAAATCTGATTTGATGTATATATTTTTCATACATTCATAAAAGGTTGGTTTTGAAATACTATTATACTTACTTGAGATATTTTTCTTTCCTTTTTGGTCATCTCTATAGCCTTTTTTGGGTTACTTCTTGAACCTTCTCTTTTTCTTCATCAGATTATAAATACCTTTTATTATATTCATAATTTCTCCCTTATCACTTTCCTTTTAATTTAATTCAAAATAGTTTGAAGTAAAATTTATATGTGATTTGAAAGTAATACATTTCTTATTTTAAGCCTTTTCTTCTCCAATTTTCATTAATTAAATTTCATATTGAAGAAGTGATCAGATGAGTTCAATCAATGTGTGTTCATTGAAATTCTTACTCTCATCGATTAAAACCTTATTTTAATTCCATTTATTTATTAAATATCATAGGACTCATTAAACAAGTAGATGGTTCTCCAAAGTTTCACAAAGAGAATTCATTCCATTCACAATGCTTATAAATTGGTGGAACATTTGATTGATGCTTTCATTTTCACCTATCTTGAAGTATTGTTACTTCACTCAAAGCATTAAAATTTTGATTCTAATATTCTTATTTTATCCAAGGTGATTGACTTATATAATCTCCTAGATCTCATGAGTTTTATTATATATAGACACATCACTAAACATGCTTTTGTTTATAACACAATATAAAATATTTATTACTTTTTAATTTAAAACATATTTAGTTGCATTGTTTCCTGTAAGAATATATAGGTTACATTATAGTATTTCTTACAGTTTAACCATGATCGATAAGTGTTACATACTTAACTACTTGAGTTATTACTCCATCCTATATTGTCAATAACCATAGTCATTTCCATCAAAGTGAGGTTAATTCTAAGGAATCCATGCAGCAATTACAATCATTCCTACCATCTTACATATCTTTATAGTAGACTATCAAGTCTAGAAAAAGGTTAGCACAATAAAATATAAAAGAATAAATTCCACTAGAGCCAAGATTTCAGATACCAAATGTTAGGTCTGAGAGATGAAAAATGGTCTAGAGGGGGGTGAATTTACCATATTAAAATTTTAACAAGCCAAATTTATTATCTAAATTAATTATTAGAGTTAATTAAAAGTTAAAATTAATGAACACCGGAACTTTTTATAGTAGATTGGTCATAATATACCTACTCTTCTCTTATAACTCTCTACTCTATAAGAGATATATTTATAACTATACTGATTTTGAATGAGAATCATAACCCGATTTCAACCTACTTTTTATAGTGTAAATACAACCAAGACACCACACTTTTGTATGGGGATTCATAGCCCAATTAAAAAATTGACTTTAGATTATAGATTCACAACCCAAATGGTCATGAATTTAGAATATGGTAGTCATAACCTAATGAAAGAGAGAATGATTTTTAATATAAAATAATAAATAGAAAGTGTAAGCATAAGTGTGAGACATATGAAGTAGTGTTACAGACATAAGAAAAAAGGATGAAATAAAATATAAACAAAATAATCATAGATACTTGTTCTTTAATAACAGATTTGTTCATCTTGTCAAGGCAATAGTAGTTGAAATAGTTTAGTAAAATTCCATGAGAGATCATCTCATAGAAGAATAATTGTTCGCACAGGAACACAGACTTACACATTGATTGAAAATATAAAAGTTCATGCAGAAGCAATAAATAGTAGTATGTCTCTATGTTTATCTAAGAAATGATCAAATCCCCTTTAAAGAATAAAAAATAAATACAGTCAATCCATTGGTTAGAAATTTCAAATTCAAAATAATAGTTATAGAATTATCGAAGAGAGAAAGAGTGATATATATATATATATATTATCTTCACATGATAATCACTCAAAAATTCAAACACATAATGAAAAAATTCAAACCAATTTGAAATCATCATTAGAAGAGTTAAAATATTATCCTTTAAAATAGGTAAAAAATATTACATAAATCTCACATAACATTTTCTTTAAAATTCCAAATTGAAAAACTTGCAGAATAAATGCATGTGGATATATAGAAAATCAAAAATGAGTAATATAGCATTAAAAACTAGAAAAAAAAATTTGAATGAGTTTTTTAACATCTTATATGAATTTATAAACATTAAAAATAAACAAATCAACTAAAAATAATAAATTCAAATTTTTTAGATTCATGTTGAAAGTTCATGCATGAAATGAAGAATATCTTTGATATTCATTTAAATGTGTTTAAAACATGGTAAAAACAATTTTCATAGGTTATATATCATTAATAAGTATTTATATATTCATTAAAATAATTTAAACACTTTTTATAAACATTTAGTAAATCAAAATATCAAGAAAACATGAAAACAGACTATATTTTAAAAGTTGAAATTTGTGTGAAGGTAAAATACCATGCTGCATAAAGGTAACCACTAAAATATATAAATTTTGTAAAGGTAATATTCAAAATATATAGGTTGTATAAAGGTAATAGAAATCATATAAATATCATGTAAGGTTAACATTTTTCACTAAATAAGGGTATAAATACATACCTATGTAAGGGTAAGGTGCAATTTCCAAAGGCTGTTTAAAGGTAACTTACATTTTATATATACTGTATAATGGTAAGTTATAACATCGCATAAAATTAAACTAAAATTTATATAGGTTTCATAAATTTATAA
Organism: Viscum album; assembly: GCA_963277665.1. Taxonomy (NCBI): domain Eukaryota; kingdom Viridiplantae; phylum Streptophyta; class Magnoliopsida; order Santalales; family Viscaceae; genus Viscum; species Viscum album. Next base: position 1,341,778,832 of record OY728148.1, on the reverse strand, counting down.
ATTATTTTACATGAGTTGAATAAGGGTAAACATATATCTATGTAAGGGTAAATTGAGTTTCATAAAGGTAAAAAATATTTTCCAAACATGTGTAATGGTAAAGAGAGAAATTTGTAGAGTCGCATAAGTGTAAGTGAAAAAAATTTGAAATAAAATAAAGAATAAAAAAATATACAAAATAAAAAAAATTAAAAAATAATTATTTTCATTATTAATAAAAACATTGTCGAAAAAATAAAAAAAATCAGGATTTTGTAATATTCAAAACATAAAATTTAAATAACACATATATACTCCAAAATCTGACAAACAAAATCCCCAAGTCAAATAGTTTGGACTTGGGGTGTGGTTCATGGTTGGAACATGGTTATAGTAAAACCATGTGAAATGTTGTAGATATAGATAGTTCCTATTTTCATGGTTGGTGCACGGTTTAGTAAACTGTGTGAGACAACCATGTGAGAAGGGTGTACTTGGATAGCGCCTTTGTGCATGGTTTGAAAAACCATGCATCTCATTAAAATCATATTTTACAATTTTTTCCCCTTCAATATTTTAAACCCCCATCCCACTTTTCTCTTCATCCTCTCGCACACACCCCAACCATTCGACTTCCATCTCCCTCCTTAAATTCCCTTTATATTTAGATGATTTTGGGTGAGATTATTTGGAACTTAAGGTGATATTTATCCTCTATTAGCCTCGATTTTTTTTCTCTTTACTTTCTTCTTGATTTCAATTATCTAGCTTAGGGTTTTGGTTCTGATGCCATAGGATCATGGTGGAATCATCTATTATTGATTGGGATTTTGTATGTCCTAGTTAAAGAATGTATCCAAACAACATATGGAAATAATCGAATGGAAATTCAATAAAGATAAACTATATTATAGATTTTTTAAGGGTTTTGGATTAATTTGGATAAAATTTACTATTTAATTGGTTTCATTTGTTAGTTATTTTTCATGGGATGATGTCAGGAGTGCATTATGGATCTCTCGCATTCATTCGGTTGCAGTTTTGGTGTGAAGAGGGTGTCCTTTGAGTTATTCATAATTTAGTCCTAATTGAATTAAACATTCAAATTAATTAAAATTGTTAAAGATAAATTGTAATTGATTAATTATAATTTTATTATAATTAATAAATTTGGACATTTTGACTTGAGTTTTGGCCTCGTGTGGGTGGTTGACGGCTAGAAAACCTTAGACGGGCTTAGGCAGGAACTGTCGGGCAGTGAGTTAAAATGGAAATGACTTATAATGAGGCAGGTGGTCCCTCATACAAGTCCCAATGGTATGATGCGTATTATTTTATTGTATTTGATATATGGTCTCACCATGAGGGAGATAAAATATTTTGATAAATGAATTGTTTTATTGAAACTGAATTCCCTTGACTAAGATTAACAAAGTACCAAGGCCATGAGGTACCTTCGGAACTAACTTGATGTCTCAACTACCAATAATTGAGTTCATAATTATAATTATATTCCTTGATTAATAAGAACCCTAGAGCGTTGTGGAGTGAATAAGTAAATTTAGTATCCATGAGTATAGGTTTTTTGTTGAACTTTGAATAGAGGGATGTGATGGGATGAGATGGATGGACTAAGGGTTGTCCATGTGAGAACCTTGACATGCCTTAGTGCCACCAGGTTAGTGAGATGACTATATAGTGAGTGTTCCTCCCCCACTGAGATGTGATTTTATTAGGTTGGTAGACCCTGAGGAAACTATTTGGTCATGTTGGGTGTGATTACCAACCTATGGTGAATTAGTAAAGGAATGGTCTTGAGGATATATCCCTTGTGAGGCTTTCCTAGGATGTTGGTGAGACCTAGATGTGACTTTGATGATGTTGAGGGATGAAATTCCCTCTGAGTGATGAGTGCTTACCTAAGAGACATGTGGAGATAAGTATACCATGGTGAGGTTTCATGGATAATATGAGATTTAGGGGACTTAGGTGGGGGCCTAGTGATATATTAACCATAGTGAGAGGGTGTTTGATAATTGGGTAGTGATAATTGTGGGTGTCACCTTAGAACCCAAATCGATGGTTAGTTTTGATACTATGTATTTCTAAAGAGTACCTCCAAGGAATTGGCAATGAAACCTAATATATATATTATAACAAACCTAACTATAAATTCATAGAAATTACATAAATTTTGTGGAATACATAAAAAATTATACAAACAGACACCCAAAAACCATATTAGTTTAGTGCATTTGGAAACCTGGAAATGTAAACACTGGTGTATGATTGAGCTACATTATCTCCCACTAGGTTCTCCAAGATTTGTACCCCTCTTATAAATATCATACAAGAAATAAATCTTCATAATCTGGGAAAGTAAACATAAAAAAGGGGTGAGCTCAAATGATCAGTAAGGGTAAACAAAGGATACATGTAAGCATAAACATGATCATAAGGGTATGAGAATGTGATCATAACATTAAAAGATCACACTCTTCATATCAAATATCATAAACATGAATCATGGAATAAATATTTTCAATTCATAAGACATTAATCTTATGGAAATAAAGTACATAATTCATAAAATCATAACATAGTAATAATAAATGGAATTGTAGTATACACATAAGTATATAAAACCCCTATGTCAAGGTTGCCTATTAAGACATCAGTAATATGTTAGGATTGGGATAATCACTCATGTACCTACTTTGGGATTTGGATTCCCTCCTGTGTACCCTCTTGTTTTGGGCTTGGGATTTCCTCCTGTACACCCTCTTGTTTTTTGTCTTGGTATGTCCTCCCATGTACCCTCTTCTTTCGGGCTTGGGATGTCCTCTCGTGTACCCTCTTGTTTCAAGCTTTGTATTTCCTCCCATATTCCCTCTTTATTTGGGCTTGGGATGACCTCTCGGACACCCTTTGATCTCATAAAAAATTATCATTACCCAATTAATTTGAGGGAGATATAGGTCTCACCCATCACATGATAAAATCATACATACATGTTCTACAAGATAATAAAGCTTGTATCATACCATTACCTATAAAAATAGATGGGTTTCCTAAACATCATATCATAACCCATGGAATTAAATTGGTATCATAAACATTTAATCATATCATAACCTATGGAAAATATATGGGTTTCATAATCATTTATTCCTAGAATAACCCATGAAAGGAAATGGATTTCATAATCATTTAACCCATGAAAGAGAAATGAGTTTCATAAACATATAACCTATGAAAGATAAATGGGTTTCATAAAAATATAACTCATGAAAGAGAAATGGGTTTTATAAACATATAACTTGTGAAAGAGAAATAGGTTTCATAAATACCATGACATCAAGCATAACCCATTTAGAGAAATAATATGAATGAAACCTTTAGATCATTTCCTAGAAAGGCCTGAGTAACATCAATAGATTCCATCTTAGATGGAAAATAATTTTGAAATATCTTTCAAAAATGTTTCTTGAGTAAAATATCATTTATTCTTTTAAAAAGTCTTTTTTAATGCATAAAACCATTTGAAAATAATTTTCTTAGAAAATAACTTGAAAACTTATAAAGAAGACTTGAAATAATTTTGAAAACCTTTTTACTTGAAAACTTATAGAATAAGATTCAAAAAAATTAAAAATATTTTTCTTTTAAAACACTTTGAAAACTTTAATAGAAATATTTAAAACATTTTGAAAACCATTTCATTTAAAATAATTTGAAAACTTATAAATAAATCTTAAAAACCTTTTTACCTGAAAACTTATAAAAGAATCTTGAAAAAAATTCCTTGAAAATTACTTTTAAAAAAATTATTAAAAATTAACCTTTTAAACATGGAAGTTAAGCTTCACAAAAATGGTGGTGGTTAAATCTGTACATGTCATATGAGGTAAAAAAAATATTCCTTTTGCACGGTATAAAGGTAAGAAAAATGCCTTGTTAAAAAAGTTACAATAAGATTACTATAAAGACATTATTAAAAGAAAAAAGGGTAAAATTTTATTTTAATGATTATAATGTAATAGTATAATATTCTTTGAAACCCTTTTTAGAAAACATGGTTTTAAAGGAACTCATATTTCAGACCGAAGAGAGAGGTAAATTCATACTTCCTTAAAAACACTTTATTAATTATCTTATGTACCCAAAGTGTGGGAAAATGGTACCAATATATGAATATATCATGAATAAACATAGTATAAGAAAATCATGAGTTTTATTGGGAGATGGATGATAATATTTCATCAAAATAAACATAATCATAAATAATCTTGTAAAGCGGTGAGATTGTTTCAATAAACTCTTACCACTTGGTAACCTTGAACCATACTCCCCATGAAATTAAATGAAGCTTAAAATATTATTAATATAAATATATTCATCATATAAAATTTCAAAGGTATTATATACACCTCATGTAAAAATATAGGTGTATAACATGGCATGTGTCTCAAAGAAGGAAAATTGAGAAAAAAATCATTTTACCGATTTGGTAAATTTTGAAACATAGTCCTAATAAACTAAATATAATAAGATTGATATGTAAATACTCATAAATTTAATTATAATAATAATATAATACATAAATGGTCATTATACACACCACACAAAAGGAATGGGTGGTGAATAAAGCATGTATCTCACGGAAAAAAAAAGTGAGATGAAATTCCCTTACCTTGTGTCTTGACTCTCATTGTACTCGTTCAAACCTCATTTATAATAAATTTAAGTTTATTATACATATTTTATAGAACCATATTCTTATATATATAATATAATATATGATTTTATTATGACTTTATATTACCCTCTTGTTAACAATCCTATGTTAAGGTTTCACTTTGGGTAATATTAGCTTTGTTCTTCGCATGTGTCTTAATTTATTATATATTTAGTCATTATACTTATATCGTGATTTATTTAATTTAAAACATGATATAAATATCATTTATATTCATTATATTTTTGTTATAGTAATCTATATAATATAGAATTATGAAATGGAATACATCGTTCATGGAGATGGTAGATCGTATGTACGCATGAATATAATTTCTGTTTAATTGTCGTATTAAAATAAAGAAAGTAAATGAAATATATGTATATATATTTATATATATAATTATTAAAGTATAATTATTATATCATATATATAATATAATTTCACTAAATCAATCCTTAATACATTCCATGTAGTGTGTGAACGAGTCATATCACTTTGAGGAGGAGGTAGTCCACACTTCCTCAAATGAAATTATCGTATTTACACAAAATGAAAAGTATAAATATATGTGTTTAAAAGGGTATTAAAGAATATTAATTACATAAAAAATATAATATATAACATATGTAAACATATTTTACAACATAATTTCCACCATGAGAGGTGGTAAATTAAAAATAAACAATCAACGTTTAGAGAGGCGGTAGTTCATCGTACACATAAATAGTATATTCATTGCCCATTAGATGGATGAGTGTGTAGGTGTAGTTCAAAACTTTAGCATAAAAAATCCTAGTATATTTATGATACTAGTTTTTTTATAAAATCATGTAATAATAATAGATTATAGAGTGGAGAAATAAAATAAAAGAAATGGGTTTGAGGGAGAGTGTTACCTCTTAATTGGGTAAATCCTTTTGGTTTGTACCAAAGGGATTCCTTGAAAGAATTTATGCCTAAATGGAATCCTCAATGAGTAATTCATGGTTGTTTTTAAGATATTTTAGTATATATTTTCTGAAACTAAGTGATTTGAGAGGTGTGAAGAAGTGGTAGGAGAGGAGTCATTTTTATAGTATATGAGGAGTGGTACTATTATAATATTTTGACAAAGGAATTCCATACACATTTTTCACATGTAAAGTGTATATAATAATGGAAAACATTCAATAAAATTGAGGATAGGGTCTGAATATTTCCATCCAATGGCTCTTTAACAATTTTCAAGGTCGTTTTAGGTCTTAAATTTAAGGTTTATTCCTTAGTTAAGCTTAATTTTACCTTAATCGATGTAATTAATTTTAATTACTTTCACTAATATTTTTGGTAAAAAACTAAATTGAAATTATTGAAAATTATAAATTATTCTGATTAAAAATATGGAATCCATTTTTCCAAATTCCAATCACATAATTGGTAGAAATTAATTTAAATTTAACCTCACAGTCAGATCGACAATGTGGGTTTTTAAAGTAAAAATTGATCAAAAATTTGCTAAGTTTTTATATCCAATTCAATTTGAAATTGGTTATAATGACCTAAATTGGATTAATTTATAAAAAAAATATGTAATTATACTTTTAAACTAATTTAAAATATAATTTAACCTTATAAATAAATTAGATGAAAAAGTGGTTTTTAATTAAAATCCTATATTTTTAACTATTCATTAAAAAATGAAACCTTACAGAAAAATACCAAAATTTTATCCTAGTCTAATTTTTATCTTTTTATTAAAAATATTAAGTTTATTTTTACATTTTAAATCTATAAAATTTCCAAAAAAATTATTTAAAATGGGTACTCCATTAAAAGGCGGTAAAACTACCTTTATAAAAAATATAGGTTTTTATGCATAAAATTGGGTTTGTTCTTATCTTATGTTTATATAATATATTGGATTAATATCAAAAATATTTTATTTAATATATAAAATATATATTAAAATAATATCACTCACTAATTTTAATTAATTTAATAGGGTAAAACAACTTTACAACCATAAAAATAATGATATTTTCCTTTATATTCAATCGATTTTCATATTCATTTATAATTAATTGGTAACCTATGAATTCATATTATAATTTTTTATACCATGTATTTTCATAAATTAGTTAATAATATTCACAACCTCTAATTTAATTTCTTGGCTATATCTTATTATATTAAATAATAACATTTTTATGATATATTATTATTCGTTAAAACTCGGTCTTGAGTGTTACGCATGCCATCAAGGAAATTCATTGTTGCATGTAATGCAATATAACCTTTGTGTTCTATGTAGATAAATCTATAATTTATGTTGCTTTTAGTGTATTATTAACTTGGTGTCGCATATAATGCAAGCCAAACATAGTGCTTTAATATAAAATAAACTATTTTCAGTGTTGTGTGAAATGAAAAATATAAAAAAGGTTAAATTAATTCAAAAAATAATAATTCACAAAATCTTTGGGTGTTACATTATACCCCCTTAAAATAAATTTCTCCCTCAAAATTTTTCTAGGTTATTAAAGGTTTAATACTTGAAAGTTTCATTCATAGAAATCCACATCGCAAAAAGAAATACTAAAAATCCCCTTAAAAGGGGAAAGTTAGAACCATAATGGTTACCCAAAGTAACTCATAAATAGATTCACACATAGGATAAAATAGGTGGTAAGTGAAAATTTGGACATGGAAGAGATATCTTACCATCAAGTTCTGATGGATAGTGATAGAGAACAAGGTCAGGAGAAAGTTAACAATCGTAGATCCATAAATCTGTGATGAACTAAGGGACCTTTTGATTCATCGGAAACGAAGGTACTATAGTATAATTTTTTTTGTTTCAATATACTTTTTCCTAAAGTTGAATAATTTTCATGAAAATATATAATTTCATGATTTTAGGATAATGTCACCCTTTATTTTTCATTTATTCACTTCACCTCTTTCTCTAAAATAGAAGGTGAATTTTTCATTCCTAAAGCACTAACAGATAATGAGATCCATGATATGCCATCCCATTTTTCATCAGTTATCATCAACACAATGTAGTTTTAATAGGCTATCCAATGTTCATAAATCCTCATATAGAGAGATAACACTTTAATATTACCAACTTCATCTAAAGTTTAACTTAAACTTTCCATAAATGGTTAACCTTATAACCCTTCTGGAAGATGAAAATTCAAATATTTATAAGGAATGTCATGAAATTGGATTAACATTGATCCCCCATATATAAAAATGTACCAATTGGTTTTCACATTCCAAAAAAGTGAATACCCTCATCATATATTCCCTTGAAACATGGTAACAACCTTAATTACCATAAATCATTTTGAAAAAAATGAATACTTCCTTATTCTAATGATTACTGGATATGTCAGTTAAATCTAAGAAGTTGTAAACTTCATCCTTGATGACATAGAATACATTGTCAATAATCAGTTCCAGGGTAATCTATACCATCCAATTTACTTATTCATATCCAATATATATTTATCCAAACATCATTATCTCAATGTTAGGTATTGATTGAGGGTTCCTTCCCTTAATCAAAATATCCCCTTTCTATGAAATCGATTTTATATGTATTCATCTCCATTAAACATGTCCTTTTCAATCCTTAATGAAAACTTATACTGAAAATAATTATATATTTCATGATTCATATAACATAATCTTTGAATTCCAAAACATAAATACTTCATTCATCTGACATTATTCTTAAACCATTACTTAGGCTTCGTCAACTTATTTATTAATAAATCTTTCCTAAAATATTAAATATGAATCATGTCTTAAGGTTCCTCAACCTCAATATAATCATGATTCTTATGTTTAATATAAACAATACTAGAAGAACATCACATACCTTTCACATGTTGTTTTCAGTCTCTTTATCTTCATATGTATAAACAATACTTGTACCACCTTTGCGATTTTATTTATGAGATTTCCACTTAGGAAATAGATTCTCATAATGCCCATACTTTTCCCTTATGAAACATTAAATGTTAATCATGTTCATTATAGTTATCTTAATTGACTAAAATAAGAAATCATAGTGTGATAAACATTTATCATATTAGGTGTAACGACCCGAAATTTTGAATAAATATTGTTTCCTAATTTTGTGTGTTATTTTATTTTATTTTTTTTACTCAACAAAAATGTTTCATTTGATAACATGAGTATAATTAAAATGAGACTGTTGGGCTTTGACTGTTATATGACCATTGGTCAATATGACCACTAGAAACTAAACGTTTTGATTATTGCCTCTAAATACAAGTAATATTGGTTAATTATTATAGAAAGAAGATTCGATGGTCTCACCCAGTAGTCTTGGACCAATCGAAGCCCATCTAACAGAACTTGGGAAGGAGGTAGCACCACTGGGCTTTGCTCTGGACCAAACCCAAGCCAAACTTCATCGTGTGAAGCTAGAACGGAATCGCCTTTGCGAGAAGTTCAAACTAATAGAAATTACTACTCATGCGATGTTAGCCGAGCCTCCCTCAAATTCTCTCACCTTAGTACACCTTACACTTAGGTCCTATGCTGGTGTGATAAGGGGCTATGTAAGGAGACCGTAACTGCCTTGTGCAATCCTTTATTTTAAGTAAAAATTGGTATTTCTTCTTATGATGAAGTTTATGAATTTTTAAATGACCAGATAAATATAGTATGCATATTTTTTATGAATTTTAGAAAAAGGATATTTTAAAAATGGTTGTGTAAACCTTAAATAATTAAAAATGTGTAATGATTTTCGAAAAATGGTCTTTTACAATTATGTTCAGTATGAAATTTAGAGTCTAATAAGATCAACTTAATTTTTTATGAATAGTAAATTATGAATAGTGATTTTATGATTAGGATTAGTAATGTGTCTAAATGGATTAGTAATCTCACTTAAAGAAAGTATTAATATAATCTAGGCACCTTGATTAATTATTGTGATTCAATAAAATGGTTAAATAACGGTTTCATAAATTATTATTCAAGTATTAGTTTTTTCAGGTGAATAGTGTTTTTTTTAATTAAAAATATTTAGAAAATTATTTTTATAAAACGGATTTCATTTTTGAACTCAGAGCACCGATATTATGCTATGGTAATTTTTGGGGTTTTTTCTGAAAAAAATGAATTTTCGGTGAATAGTGTTTTTATTTAAAAATTAAATTAAAAATATTTAGAAAATTATTTTTATAAAATAAAGTTCATATTTGTAATCAGAGCGTTGATATTTGGTTAAGGTGAAATTTTGGGATTATTCTGAGAAAGTTGAATTTTCGATGAATAGTGAAAATACAGTTTTTAAGTTACGGGTGTCTAATGACATCATTAAATGATGTATTAAGTATGTAATCAATATGGTCGACTTATGAATAGTAATATAAGGTATGAGGTGTCCCAAGTGGCCAATACCATGGGCAAGCCCATGGTTTTGCCAAAACCACTAATGAGGTGTGCCTTGGCCATTAATGCCTTGTCCCCTCACTTTCCCTATAAATACTAAGCCATCCTCTCATCCATTCGACTCCCCACTCTCCCCCAACGAATTTCTGGTCTCATTACCTCCCAAGGAGTCCTCCCATGGTGCCCCCAAGCCCTCAAGGTCCCAACCTTTGAGTTTTAAGAGTTATGTTTTAAGGTAAGGGATCCGACCTCTCCCTTTAATTTCAAGTAATCTCTTTTATGTAATTCCTTTTATGCTCCATGTTCATATGCTAGAGGATGTTCTTTTATAATCCTCTTACTGCCCTTTTCATGTTCATATAATGAGAGATCCCCTCTTACTCTCGTTATTTCGTTTTATGAAGTTTTAAGTGGCGTCGTTAGGCTGCCAAAATTTTTGTAACGGATTCTTTCTCCCTTCTCATTTTTCAAGATCTATTTTCATGTAAAGTATTTCAAGTTCCTTTTTATTATGTTGGGGTATGATCTCTAAATTTATCATACTGATATTTTATGATCATATGATGAGATACCTCATTTTATCTCTTCAATTCAGTATTTTGAAGATTTAAGTGACGTCGTTAGGCTGCCGAATTTTTAAGTGGTTCTTCACCCTTCTCGTTTTGAAGTTCTACTTTCATGTCAATTCTTTCAAGTTTCTTTTTGTTATGTTGGGGTATGATCTCTATATCTATCATACTGGAATCTTATTTTCATATGATGAGAGACCCCATTTGATCTCTTCAATTCAGTATTTTGAAGTTTTAAGTGGCGCTGTTAGGCTGAATGTTTTAGGGGATTCTTTCACCCTCCTCATTCTTTTCAAAGTTCTACTTTCATGTCAAGTCTTTCAAGTTCCTTTTTAATTATGTTAGAGAATTATCTCTATATCTATCATACTTAACTCTTATGTTCACATGATGAGAGACCTTATTTGATCTTTTCAAACCATTTTGTTTGAAGTTTAAGTAACGTCGTTAGGCTGCCAAACTTTCATAAGAGAAATCTAATTTTTGTCTTCCTTCCATGTTTTTCATTTCAAATGGTATTTCCTTGAAATTTAATTACCATGATCATGTATCCTTCTTATTCTGTCCATCTACTGTTTTATGGGTCATTTATTAATGTTTTACCCATTTTCCCTCTCCTTTTAATGTCTTCTAAAACCTCGTAACATAGCCGTTATGCTGCAGAATTTCCGTCTCAAAATGTCTCTCTTTTTTTCTAAAGTTCTTTTCTATTATTAAGTGAATACTCAAAGATATTTCTTCTAAAGGGGTATTCACATATATACCAAAATTTTCTATTTTAAATTATGGGATTTACATACATGAGACCCACCTTCCTTTTCTGTGGGTTTTAAAGTGATGTAAAGATCATGTATTTAAAGCAGTTTAAAAAATGTTGTGATTATGAAATGAAACCCATTTATTTTATGCTATATGGGTTATTTATGAAATGTTTGATGATGATATATGTGGCTCACATAATAATAAAGGCAAATTTAAGGGTGCGCCCTGATAGCGCTCCAATGCATTGGGTAATGATGTAACCACTAGAGATTACAATTTTCACGATACCTTGGTGAATAACCTTGGTAATTTTCAAATGACACCTTGGGGATGGACCTTGGTGATATGTTCATGATTGTCTATGTTAAATGATGTAGCCACATCTTCAAGTTATGAAAATGTTATTTTTATTATGATATTCCTCATGATTTCATTCTCATGCCTTAAAGTTCTTTTCATGACCTTATTGAAGTATCTCAAGTTCACATGTAAAATGTTTCTCTTGTTTCCCTTACTGGGCTTTTTGCTCATCCTTTCTTTTGATGTATGTCCCCAGGTTATGTGATGCAGTAATGAACCTAGGATGAACATGAGGAGAATCCTTTCAAGTGTTTTAGAATAATGTTTTATGTTTTCATGTTTAAAGTTCCTGGTTTCCAAGACACTAAACCTTAAAGATCCTCGGTTTTGTAAAATGTAATGAAAGTTTATGTGATAAAAAGGCGTGATGCTATAGTTGGTATCAAAGTATGGTTTAGTTATTTGTGGAAATTAGGATATGAAAACTCTAGGAAGAACCCTATAGAAAAGTTAAAAAAAATAGGAAATCTTCCTGGTATTTTGGTGAGTATTGAGTAAGGGGTTGCCAAGCAAATACATCCATGTCTGGATACGAGCAGGTAGAGGTGGCTCTGGCACAGATGTACATAAGGGTAAAACCTGAAAACACTACTTTGAGCTAGACTCGAACGGGAACTGGTACACGACAATGGGCCTTGCTGCACTCTTGGTTACGACACTCCCGGGGGATATGCTTTGGTAAATTCATAAGCTTAGTATGAACCATTGTTAAAGGAACAAAGATAAAATAAAATAAAGATTCACATAAGAATATATGATCATGGATAACCTAAATGGGAACCTAGGGTATCACAAGTTAGGGTATAATTTTCTTCTACAAGTTATCCTTATATGCTTTCAGTTCCTTTTCATGATTATTAGCTAAGTACTTAAGTCCCTAATTATGCTTTCTCTTCTTAGTTAATGGTGGGAAATGGAAGAACATGTCCCAACAACCAATGTGATATGAAATGCGACGATTGTCGTATTAATATGACAGGGATGATTAGGGGATTAAAATATGATTATTATTTTGGAAGACGTTCACTATTTTGGGGACCCTATATGATCGAGGTAAATAGATTACTACGGTATTTTCATTGAGTAAGGTTGACTTATATTTTGAAGAATCAATGAATTTAAGGTGGACTTATAGTAATTTAGGTTACTTATGGTAATGATTAACCTATCTTGGGTAAAATATGTTTAGGTTAGATACTTTTGTTATAAGATGTTAGGAGTGGTTGATGTTGTTTGGAGATGAACAATGAAGTTAATTTTGGAAGACTATGTTATCAAATCCTTCTTGTATTTGGGTTTCAATCTTAGTTTGGTTTATTTTGAGGAATTTTAAGGACCGTTATTTATGGAATGGACTATGATGAACTTTGGGTAGTACCATGGAACTTTGAAGATTTAAAAGTAGTTTCCATTCCTATGGGATTATTTCTTTTTGAAGAGTTGTTTTACCTTACCCTTTCTATTTTTGGGATAATGTTTAAAGATAGAAGAAATAGATAGTTAATCTTTTGTGGATTATGAAGATGATTCCTGTGTTTTGATGAGACCAAGTAGGTTTGAATGCTCATAGTTTGGAGAAAAGATTAGTTTTGGGTAGAAACTTATTAAAGGATGAAACTCTACATGAAGATAGGTATATTTTCTTATATTTTTTGTTTTATGTTGTAAATGAATTCCTCAAAATTATGAAAAGGAACGTAAAACAAAAACGTTGTTGGTTTACGTTTCCTACTAGGTAATCAAAGACCGTTTACACACATCATAAGTTTGGGATTTTCATATGGTTAACGTTCTCCTAATCATGTTCTCTATCACTCTCCCTCAGAACTTGACCCTTTGTTTTTCTTCCATGTCCATGTTTTCCTCCATGGAATCCTAGTATGGGTTAACTCGGGTGACCTTTGTACTTCCCTTTCTTTCTTTTAAAGTAATTGTTTTTCTGACTCCTTTTCCGATGTGGGACTTTCAATGAAATTTCAAAACCTGTTTTTAAAAAAAAAATTGCGAGGACGCAATTTCTTAAGGGGGGAAGATTGTAACGACCCGAAATTTTGAATAAATATTGTTTCCTAATTTTGTGTGTTATTTTATTTTATTTTTTTTACTCAACAAAAATGTTTCATTTGATAACATGAGTATAATTAAAATGAGACTGTTGGGCTTTGACTGTTATATGACCATTGGTCAATATGACCACTGGAAACTAAACGTTTTGATTACTGCCTCTAAATACAAGTAATCTTGGTTAATTATTATAGAAAGAAGATTCGATGGCCTCACCCAGTAGTCTTGGACCAATCGAAGCCCATCTAACAGAACTTGGGAAGGAGGTAGCACTACTGGGCTTTGCTCTGGACCAAACCCAAGCCAAACTTCATCGTGTGAAGCTAGAACGGAATCGCCTTTGCGAGAAGTTCAAACTAATAGAAATTACTACTCGTGCGATGTTAGCCGAGACTCCCTCAGATTCTCTCACCTTAGCACACCTTACACTTAGGTCCTATGCTGGTGTGATAAGGGGCTATGTAAGGAGACCGTAACTGCCTTGTGCAATCCTTTGTTTTAAGTAAAAATTGGGATTTCTTCTTATGATGAAGTTTATGAATTTTCAAATGACTGGATAAATATAGTATGCATATTTTTGATGAATTTTAGAAAAAGGATATTTTAAAAATGGTTGTGTAAACCTTAAATAATTAAAAATGTGTAATGATTTTCGAAAAATGGTCTTCTACAATTATGTTCAGTACGAAATTTAGAGTCTAATAAGATCAACTTAATTTTTGATGAATAGTAAATTATGAATAGTGATTTTATTATTAGGATTAGTAATGTGTCTAAATGGATTAGTAATCTCACTTAAAGAAAGTATTAATATAATCTAGGCACCTTGATTAAGTATTGTGATTCAATAAAATGGTTAAATAACGGTTTCATAAATTATTATTCAAGTATTAGTTTTTTCGGGTGAATAGTGTTTTTTTTAATTAAAAATTTAATTAAAAATATTTAGAAAATTATTTTTATAAAACGGATTTCATTTTTGAACTCAGAGCACCGATATTATGCTATAGTAATTTTTGGGTTTTTTTCTGAAAAAATGAATTTTCGGTGAATAGTATTTTTATTTAAAAATTAAATTAAAAATATTTAGAAAATTATTTTTATAAAATAGAGTTCATATTTTTAATCAGAGCGTTGATATTTGGTTAAGGTGAAATTTTGGGATTATTCTGAGAAAGTTGAATTTTCGATGAATAGTGAAAATACAGTTTTTAAGTTACGAGTGTCTAATGACATCATTAAATGATGTATTAAGTATGTAATCAATATGGTCGACTTATGAATAGTAAGATAAGGTATGAGGTGTCCCAAGTGGCCAATACCATGGGAAAATACCATGGGAAAGCCCATGGTTTTTCCAAAACCACTAATGAGGTGTCCATTGGCCATTAATGCCTTGTCCCCTCACTTTCCCTATAAATACCAAGCCATCCTCTCATCCATTTGACTCCCCACTCTCCCCCAACGAAGTTCTGGTCTCATTACCTCCCAAGGAGTCCTCCCATGGTGCCCTCAAGCCCTCAAGGTCCCAACCTTTGAGTTTTAAGAGTTATGTTTTAAGGTAAGGGATCCGACCTCTCCCTTTAATTTCAAGTAATCTCTTTTATGTCATTCCTTTTATGCTCCATGTTCATATGCTGGAGGATGTTCTTTTATACTCCTCTTACTGCCATTTTCATGTTAATATAATGAGAGATCCCCTCTTACTCTCATTATTTCGTTTTATGAAGTTTTAAGTGGCGCTGTTAGGCTGCCGAAATTTTTGTAACGGATTCTTTCTCCCTTCTCATTTTTCAAGATCTATTTTCATGTAAAGTATTTCAAGTTCCTTTTTATTATGTTGGGTTATGATCTCTAAATTTATCATACTGATCTTTTATGATCATATGATGAGAGACCCCATTTTATCTCTTCAATTTAGTATTTTGAAGATTTAAGTGACGTCGTTAGGCTGCCGAATTTTTAAGTGGTTCTTCACCCTTCTCGTTTTGAAGTTCTACTTTCATGTCAATTCTTTCAAGTTCCTTTTTGTTATGTTGGGGTATGATATCTATATCTATCATACTGGAATCTTATGTTCATATGATGAGAGACCCCATTTGATCTCTTCAATTCAGTATTTTGAAGTTTTAAGTGGCGCCGTTAGGCTGAATGTTTTAGGGGATTCTTTCACCCTCCTCATTCTTTTCAAAGTTCTACTTTCATGTCAAGTCTTTCAAGTTCCTTTTTAATTATGTTGGGGAATTATCTCTATATCTATCATACTGAACTCTTATGTTCACATGATGAGAGACCCTATTTGATCTTTTCAAACCATTTTTTTTGAAGTTTAAGTAACGCCGTTAGGCTGCCGAACTTTCATAAGAGAAATCTAATTTTTGTCTTCCTTTTATGTTTTTCATTTCAAATGGTATGTCCTTGAAATTTCATTACCATGATCATGTATCCTTATTATTCTGTCAATATACTGTTTTATGGGTCATTTATTAATGTTTGACCCATTTTCCCTCTCCTTTTAATGTCTTCTAAAACCTCGTAACATAGCCGTTATGCTGCAGAATTTCCGTCTCAAAATGTCTCTCTTTTTTTCTAAAGTTCTTTTATATTATTAAGTGAATACTCAAAGCTCTTTCTTCTAAAGGTGTATTCACATATATACCAAAATGTTCTATTTTAAATTATGGGATTTACATACATGAGACCCACCTTCCTTTTCTGTGGGTTTTAAAGTGACGTAAAGATCATGTCTTTAAAGCAGTTTTAAAAACGTTGTGATTATGAAATGAAACCCATTTATTTTATGCTATATGGGTTATTTATGAAATGTTTGATGATGATATATGTGGATCACATGATAATAAAGGCAAATTTAAGGGTGCGCCCTGATAGCGCTCCAATGCATTGGGTAATGATGTAACCACTAGAGATTACAATTTTCACGATACCTTGGTGAATAACCTTGGTAATTTTCAAATGACACCTTGGGGATAGACCTTGGTGATATGTTCATGATTGTCTATGTTAAATGATGTATCCACATCTTCAAGTTATGAAAATGTTATTTTTATTATGATATGCCTCATGATTTCATTCTCATGCCTTAAAGTTCTTTTCATGACCTTATTGAAGTATCTCAAGTTCACATGTAAAATGTTTCTCTTGTTTCCCTTACTGGGCTTTTTGCTCATCCTTTCTTTTGATGTATGTCCCCAGGTTATGTGATGCAGTAATGAACCTAGGATGAACATGAGGAGAAGCATTTCAAGTGTTTTAGAAGAATGTTTTATGTTTTCATGTTTAAAGTTCCTGGTTTCCAAGACACTAAACCTTAAAGATCCTCGGTTTTGTAAAATGTAATGAAAGTTTATGTGATAAAAAGGTGGGATGCTATATTAGGATACCATATAATCATGAAAAATTACTTATAGGGTGCTTAAATCATGGATCCTACTTCTGTAATATATGACACCTTAGGTTTATCCTAGGTTATTCATATTCATACTATATTTAAATCCCTCGTGATGGTTTGTAAAGAGTTTGTGAATTCCCAAATCATATCCCCCGGGAGTTTCAAACTATATGTGTAGTAAGGCCCGTTGTCGTGTACCAGATTACCCTGAGTTAAGCCCAATACATCTTGTTAGAGTTTTTACCCCTAGGTATATTTGTTCTAGTGCCACATCTTCTTTTAGTATCCAGATAGGGATTTATTTCCAAGAAAATACTCACTCTATCCTTTACCAAACTTCTAGTACATTTTCCTAAATGTTAACTTATCCTTATACTTATCCTTAGATACATCCTTAGATATATCCTTATAAATATACCGAGAGATCACACTATAGTTTTCTCAAACTAGTATTTAAAGGTTAACTAAACCTTTCCTTTGATACCAACTATAGTGACCCTTGATTTACATGCATAGAAATTACATAACTTTTGTAGAATACATAAAACATTATACAAATAGATGCCTAAAGACTGTATTATTTTAGTGCCTTTGGAAACATGTGAATGTAAACACTATTACATGAACTAGATACATTATCTCCCACTAGGTTCCATAAGACTAGTTCCCCTCTTAGAATTATTATAAAATAAATATATCTTCATAACCCGAATAAGGAAATATAAAAAAGGGTTGATCTCAGATGCTCAATAAGGTTAAAAAAGGGTGAAATGTAAGACTAAACTATAGGATAAGGGTATAATAATGTGATCATAACATTAGAAGATCTCACGTTATATATCAAAGATCATAAACATGAATCATGGTATAAATCTTGGAAGTTAATAAGACATGAATCATATGAAAATAAAGTATATAAGCCATGAAATCATAATATAGGAATAAGACATGGAATTTTGGTAGACACATAAGCATATAAAACCCCTATGTCAGGGCTGCCTACCAAAACCTTCATAACATGTTAGGATTGGGATAATCACTTGTGTACCTGCTTCAGTATTGGGATTCCCTCCCATGTGACCTCTTGTTTCAGGCTTGGGATGTCCTCATATGTACCCTCTTATTTTTCACTTGGAATGTCCTCCCATGTACCCTCTTGTTTTGGGCTTGGGATGTCCTCCCATGTACCCTCTTGTTTTGGGCTTGGGATGTTATCCCATGTTCCCTCTTATTTTGGTCTTGGTATTCCCTCATGTGTACCCTTTGATCTCATAAAACATTTATCATTACCCAATTAATTGGAGGTAGATATAAGTCTCAATCATCACATGATAAAATCATACATACATGTGCCACAAGATTATAAAAATTGTATCATACCATGACCCATAAAAATAGATGGGTTTCCTAAATATCATATCAAAACCCATGGAATTAAATGGGTATCATAAACATTTAATCGTATCATAACCTATGGAAAATATATGTGTTTCATAATCATTTCATCCTAGAATAACCTATGAAAGGAAACGGGTTTCATAAGAATTTAACCCATTAAAGATAAGTGGGTTTCAAAAATATATAACCCGTGAAATAGAAACGGGTTTCATAAATATATAATCCATGAAATAGAAGCAAGTTTTATAAATATATAACCTGTGAAATAGAAATGGGTTTTATAAATACCATGATATCAAGCATAACCCATTTATAGAAATAATATGAATGGAACCTTTAGATCATTTCCTAGAAAGTTGTGAGTAACATCAAAAGATTCCATCTTAGATGGAAAATAATTTTGAAATATCTTTTAAAAAATTTTCTTGAGGAAAATATCCTTTCTTCTCTGAAAAAGGATTTTTTAATGTATAAAACCATTTAAAAATCATTTTCTTAGAAAATAAATTGAAAATCTATAAAGAAGACTTGAAATTATTTTGAAAAACATTTTCCTTGAAAACTTATAGAATAAGCTTAAAAACATTTTAAAAACATTTTTATTTGAGAACACTTTGAAAATTTTAATATAAAACTTTAAAAATATAAAAACCATTTCATTGAAAATACTTTGAAAACTTATAAAGAAATCTTGAAAATTTTTTGAAAACCTTTTTAAATGAAAACTTATGAAAGAATCTTGAAAACATTTTGAAAACAATTTTCCTTGAAAAATAATTTTAAAAACATTTTCTTAAAAATTAATCTTTTAAACATGGAAATGAAGCTTCATAGAAATGATGGTGGGTAAATCCGTACATGTTGTACAAGGTAAAAAGAATATTCCTTTTGCACGGTATAAAGATAAGAAAAATGACTTGTTCAGAAAGTGACAAGAAGATTCCATTAAAAACATTGTTAAAATAAAAAAGGTTAAAAATATATTTTAATGATTATAGGAGAATAGCATAATATTATTGGAAACCCTTTTTAGAAAACATGGTTTTGAAGGAACTCAGATTTATGACCGAAGAGAGAGGTAAATTCAGACTTCCATTAAAACACTTTCTTAACTATATTATGTACCCAAAGAGTGTAAAAATGGTACCAATATATGAATATATCATGAATAAACATATTATAATAAAATTAATTAGTTTTCTTGAGATATGGATCATAATATTTCATCAAAGGAAACATAATCATAAACAATCTCGAAAAGTGATGATATTATTTCAATAAACTCTTACCACTTGGTAACCCTGAACTATACTCCCCATGAAATAACATGAATCTTAAAATATCATTAATATAAATATATTCCTTATATAACATTTCAAAGGTATTATATACACCTCATGGGAAAATATAGGTGCATAACATGGCATGTGACTCAAAGAAGGAAAATTGAGACAAAATCATTTTACCAATTTGGTAACTTTTGAAACATAATCCCCATGAAAGAAATATAATTAAATAGATATTTAAATACCCATAAATTTAATTATAATAATCCTATAATATATCCATGGTTATTATACACACCACACAAAAAGAATGGGTCGTGAATAAAGCATGCATCTCACGGAAATAAAAAGTGAGATGAAATTTCTTTACCTTGTGTCTTGACTCTCGTTGTACTCATTCAAACCTCATGTATAATAAATGTAAGTTTATTATAAATATTTTACAGAACCATATTATTATATTTAATATCATATATGGTTTTATTATGACTTTATATTTCCTGCTAGTTAATAATTCTATGTTAAGGTTTCACTTTGGGTAATATTCTCTTTGTTCTTCACATGTGTCTTAATTTGTTATATCTTTGGTTATTATACTTATATAGTGATTTATAGAATTTAAAACATTTTATAAATATAATTTATATTTATTATATTTGTGTTATAATAATATATAAAATATATAATTATGAAATGGAATACAATGTTCATGGAGACAGTAGGTCATACCTACGCATGAACATTGTTTCCGTTTAATTGTGGTATTAAAAAATAAATTAAATGAAATATATGCATATATATATATAATTATTCCAATAGCATGGTTATATCATATATATCTTATAATTTTACTAAATCCATCCTTAATACATTCTATGTAGTTTGTGAATGAGTCATATCACTTTGAGGGAGTGGTAGTCCACACTTCTTCAAACAAAATTATCAAGTTTACACCAAATGAAAAGTATAAAAATATGTGTTTAAAAGGGATTAAATAAGCTTAAAGACATAATAAATATAATATATAACATATATAAATATATTTTCCATCATAATTTACACCACGAGAGGTGGTAAAGGAAAAATAAACAGTCGCCATTTAGTGAGACGATAGTTCATCGTACACATAAAAAGTATGTTTGTTTCCCATTAGATGGATGTGTGTGTAAGTGTAGGTCTAAAATTATCATAAAAACATCCTATTAAATTTATAATACTATTGTTGTTATAAAATCATGGAATAATAAGATATGAGGGATTGAATAATGAAAATAAAAGAAAGGGGTTTGAGGGAGGGTGTTGTTGGATTGGTGTAGCTCAGTCCGATTAGGCCGAATACTTATGGCCCGCAACTATCGTGGGTCAAGCTCTGTGGTGAGCTTGTTGGGGGTTGTAGGGGGAAACACGCCCCTGCTCCGGGGGTCCAGGGGCCAAAGGCTTCCGACCCAAATTTTTGGCACTATAGCATCTCTAACACTGTAGCGGAGCTGACCGACCAACACCAACAGGCAATGTAGCAGTGCGGACTTTGGAGTCAACAGTACTGTAGCACTTTTGACTTCCAACCGGCAGCCACTATAGTTCTTTTAACAAAGCTGGCCGCCTTTCACTGTTGCAACATGAACTTAATTTTCGGAATAGTGATCGTCTTCTCCATTTTATAGCCCATTTTCAGGCTAGGGTTACAACTGAAAAACTCTGTATTTGTGCTCCCGATATAGTGAATTTTTCTACCTCTTCGTGGATGTAGGGTTATTCCCAAACCATGTAAATTTTTGTGTTATGTGTTTAATTTTATTTCTACATTCTTCTTTCGTTTCTTGTTTCTGTCGTTGCGACTCCTGATGATTCTGCAACAGGTGTTACCTCTTAATCGGTTAAATCCTTTTAGTTTGCACCAAAGGGATTACTTGGAAGAATTTATGCCTAAAGATAGGATTCAAGGAGGAAGGAATCTTTTTGTTGGATATTTTATCAGATCTTGGCTAAAACTAAGTGTTTTTAGAGGTGTGAAGAAGTGTGAGGAGAGGAGGGATTTTATAGTGGAGGAGGAGTGGCACTCTTTTAATATTTTTTCAAATGAATTATATACACATTTTTCACATGTAAAGTGGATCCAATAATGGAAAAAATAAATAAAATTGAGGATAGGGTCTAAATATGACCATAAAATGTCTCTTGGACAAGTTTCTAGTTTTTTCTGGGTCATATGGGGAGGCTCACCTAAAATCATGTAACTCTTTTTACTGGTCATTATTCATAATATATAGGTGAGGGGGAAATATAAAGTGGTATCAGAGCTCATGTGACTAATATAATAGGATTTATCAGTGTTTTATTTTGTCTTACTATTTATGGATATAGTAAACAGGTAACATAAAAATGTGTCAAAGCGTCGAGAACACATTTTCCAATAGGTAGTAAATATTACCAGGGATATGGGATTAATATTCTTGGTTTATGATTTTATGGTTATATGATTTCACCTCATGTGATGCACATGTGATTTGGATTTTATGATTTATGATTTATTATAGTTTTTTATTTTGTATCAATGGTAAGAGGTCAGTGTTTCATGCATCATATTCAACATGTAGGATTCACATGACATATTTGTGATTTCTTATGATTGATATCACTAATGATAGGGTCCAGCTATTTAATGTGTCAGAAAAAACATATATGGATCTTTCTTGTATAACTTGGAATGGAATTATACTCAAATGGACCAAAATATAGTTTTCTTCTGATAATAGGTTGTGTGGTTCAATAGTAATATACTCCTTAATAAAGACTATGTGATCCCTCAGTGTATGGGATGTGTAATGACCTTGGTGGGTTGGTACAGTCATTTGATTCCTTGGTAATAAACTTCTTGGTGTGATCTTGATATTGGTTTTGTATAAGAAAATAGGTTTGGTGATTTAAAGTGATAGTAACAACCCATATAGTGTTTTCCTATATACCTTGGTGATGGGATTCTACTTAATTGAACTATAGGACTATGGATACTCAACACAAGTCATGGTAGGATGGTATTGTTATATATGTATATACTGATAGATGGGAATTTGATCCTTGAGTGGGTGAATCCCAAATTTGTAGACCTATTGAGTATCATCCTAGGATTACATATTCTTGAGGGGTAGTTTTTTATGTGGATTCCAAGAGAGAACCTGTGTTAGTGTGTAGGTAGTGACTTGGCATGTGATGTTGATATGTGTGGGACCCTAAAGTGGGTAGTTTTGAAACATGATTTATCATATGAATTTTGATATAGGTGTATAGATGATTCCTTATGAGGTATGACCTAGTAAGGTATGATTTATGGGATAAGTGGGAGAGACATGTATTTGAAATTCATCTCAGGATATTAGTAATTTGGGTGTTTGAGATGAGATGTGACATATGAAGGTAACCCACAAGAGGGGTTGGCCCAGTCTTGTGAGTGCCCTTAGAGATGAAATCTTGGGTAAGTTCTTTGAGTTATGAGATTGTTTCATGTGATATGCTACCAAGTATGGTATACATGCATGGAGATGCATTATATATTATGAATTTGGAAGGAATTAGTAGGTTCCTTACCTTAATATCAATGAAAAAGAGGTTCTAATGAGTATGTGGTATAGGCATAGATATTCCTTGGGTTTTTTTAGGAAAGAACTGTAAGTGTTGGTGATTTTGGTATCAAAGAATGAGTTTGAGAGTAGGATCAATGTGATACCTAGTCTTATGTATTTTGGATGTGATTAAAGATTTTATTGAGAGTGTGAATGGATGATAGTGATTTCGAGACGATTCCTGAAGTAGTGGGTAGTTAGGCGATAGACATGGCATGGGTAAAGTGCCCGGTTTTGAATAGGATCACTAAGGGTACTTCTGGATAGATTTGTTTGACATTCTAATTTAGAGTGGTTTGTGGTTAGGTTCATGATACTAATTTTATTGATGTGTGAATCATCGTAGCATGATTCAGATTGTGCAACTTTGTGGTACAGAATCATATACCCATTGGAATTTAATGAAATCAAGATGGTACACACTAGTTACGTATAGTACCATTTGAAATTGAAATTGGTGAGTGATTGTGTATGAGATAAGGATTGGTGGATATGGTGAGATTCATACAGGATTAGGTGCTTGAGTTTTAATGAAATGATAAATGCCCCATATGATGAGGGATTTCTTTTGAAATTAATCAAGTGTGGTGGAATAACTATTCTAGGTTGATTCTAGTTGGGTATCGATAGGATGGGTGAGTGTGGAACTAAATTAAAGACACATGTGTGAAGATCAAAAATGTTGAGATTGTACCCTATGAGCATTATAAGTAAATCCATGTGGTGGGGATTTCACCATTAACTATTATAGGGTGTGACCCTCCTTATAGATTAAAATACAACAGTTATCAAGGATAGAATTCCTAGGATTTGAGAACATGTGGTGATTGATATTCTTTGATGGTGCTCGGTTTGGAAAAGAATGTCACATATAGTCATTACATTTGGTAATGGATATAGCATGATCCATGGAGGTATGGTCCTCATACTAAAAGGGTAGTTGGAAGATAAGACTGGTCATTGGATGGTTGATGTGGCATTAGGATATCGATGAGATGAAGAATCCAAATTATCTAGCCCTATATAAAATACCATATTTGGGATTTAGATACTATATTGGATAGAATTTGTGCATTTTCATTAGTCTTGGGATGATTTTTTTGAGATTTGAGTGTGAGTCAGATTGATGGTGTTTCGGTTCTCAGATGAGAGAATGGTGGTGGTTTTAGTTATTCAAGGATCCAACCATTTAATTAAAATAAAATTTGGGATCAAACTTAAATTTTTGTATTTAGATAATCACAACTTTGGGTTTAGATAATCATGATCAGGTGATGATGTGATTGTGTGTCGGAGCATACAGTATAGAACTTTTGAGAATGGTTGTCCAAAGGAGGGTTGGCTGGTGTTTTAATGTGTGATTGTGCATGATGTTATAGAAACCACACTAGGTTGGTCATTAGACCATTAAAATTATGTTTTGATAGGTGATTTCAATGGTTCATAGCACTAAGGATTGGAATTGGCCTTAGTAAGTAGAGTTTTATGGTGGGGATAACCATGTGACAGATAATAAATTAATTAATGAAATAGTGGTTTCTTAGGTTATAAAAGTGTGGTTGAGAATCTTCCAGGTGATCTAGTGATTATTATGAGAGGTGGAATTTTTTGTAGGAAAATCATGCCTTGTGTTTGGAGTTTCACATCAAAAGATCGTTTGAAATTCCAGAGTAGAACTTAGTGAATTGACTATGAATTGGAGTACCAAGTAGGTTAGGGTTCTCATGTATGAGAATTATTAATGTGGATAGGTTGTAAAACCCCATACCTTTAAGAGTTTGTAAATTCTATGAGATTTTGAATTTTTAGTTTGGTGGATGGTTTATTTTGAGAATCAGGATTCATGTTGATAATTTGAGAGTTGGAACATATTCAAGGGATGTTTTTGGATATGGTTTGAGGCTTGAGTAATGTCATTTGGGTTCTTGGATGAGTCTTGGGAGCTTTATGCTAAATTTTGTAAGTTTTTAGCGGATTCTACCCAAGGTTCATGATTTAGTATACATGGTTTTTCACATCCCCCTACCTCTAAAGATACCCCTCTTGGGATGGAAATGAAGAAAGGGAGATAATGACCCATGAGTCCTACCTCTGGTATGACATGGGTTGGTGACTATCACCAAGGATGTACAAATATCACTATATGGGAGGCATTACCCTTTATAAGGAAACAAGATCGGGAGATAGGGTGTATCAACCAAAACCAACTCCAAGAAATATATATAAGAAAAACCAAAAACCACCCCATAATGCATGTGTAAATAGAACTGATAAAAATAAAATTATCTAAAGTAAATACCCAAAACAAACTATATAAGCAACACAACAATTATCCCAAGGTCTGAGCTAATAATGTCCAGCATGGTCCATGTGATCCTCCTAGAAACTTGAAAACATTTTATATATATATAGGGTGAGCATACAATTGTAATTAATAGTAAAACCAAATTCTCTCATGCACAAGTGGAAGGATCATACTAATGAACCCATGAGAAAACAACAAAACCAAAGATAATCTACTAGGTAGACTAACCATAACCCCAACCTCATCAAGGCTCGCTCACCAAATAACACATCCAAGTAATATAATATAATATAAATTGCATCTATGATAGGGTACCCCACACCACTTTACCACTAATTATCCACTCTCACACCCCAATGGAAAATGTCCTGGAGCTCCAAAATCTTCTGAATATATCACATCACATCCCGCCCACACACACTTGGGCCTCACCTCATAACACATCTCGCTCGCACACACTTGGTCCAACACAACACATATCATCCCAAAAACACATGGGATAGAACAACATATCTCATCTTGAAGACACCTAGGAAATCACACAATAACTCATCCCAAAGACACCCAGGACACCATATCACTACACACCCGAAGACACCTGGGCCATTATTTCCTAAAAGAGGGAGCATGGAAGATTGGGTGGCCAACCATCCATCCTCCCACCGGAATATTGGGAAAGACACCCTCACACGTGACTATGTGGGTTTCGAGTTCTTGATAAGGGTGGGGTCCATATAGAAATCATAGGAACATGAAATTTTTATACATATATAGAGAGAAAGTCACACAAGCCCAACCTATGGGTTTACAAACAAAACACCAACCTACTCATGACTTCCCCACTTTTCTGCCACCTCTAAATGTATAACACCATAAAAGAAAAACACAATCCACTATTATTTTTCAATATTTAATTAATATTATACCATTTTCTAGATTCTCTATTACCAACTCATTCCATTAAACATGTACTTTTAATCATTATCATATAATAATTCCAATTCATGATTATTGTTCATTTCTCCATCCATACCAACTAGGCAATTATCACAACACAACACATATCAAGGAGCATAGTAAAAGTAGCAACCTAGTATCCAAAACCAATTCCACCTTCCAACAAAACCCTGCTGCACAAAAACATCACAACAACCATCATTGCAGAACTGTTACATAAAATGTCTCATCCACTGCCACCACATATCACAACATAGTTATATCTCATCCATCATATCACCAAATCCAACCCACAGAACATAACCATGTCCACAAACATGTTACAAAACATACTAGATCAAAACATATTTTCAGATTTAGAAAGTCATCCCTTATTTAATTTCACTTTATTGATTAAGGGTGTTATCACACAATCCATATGATCTTGGGGAATCCATTTTATTAACCGAATGTATGTGAGGTGATTTGAGAGAAGTCTTTGAAAGGTGCTTCACATTTTGGGTTCTAAGAAAAACTTTCCCCTTTTGGGTAAGAACCATCATAGGTGAGGTGATTCAAGAGAAGTCTTTGACAAATCACCCACCTACTAGGCCCAAAATACTTCTGATTTCAAAATTATTCCTTGGATCTTCCCATGGAATCACCACTATGAACATCTATTGATCAACTAAAACCCTAAATTTCAATATCAAATGTCCCATAAAATTTAATTCTCAGATCTAGAAACCCCATTTTGATAATTTGGTATAAAAACAATATTCCTGTAACATTCCCAGAATGATCCTAAAATTCCATCCATACTCCTATTATGATTTTGAGTAAACCAGAATGTCATTCACAAACACCGTGAATAAGGAGTCAATAAAGGCCATGAAAAATGTGGGATTATTTGTTAATCCAAATGAAATTTCTAGATATTTGAAGTGGTCGAATCTACTTCAAAAAGTGGTCTTTGGAACATTGGTTTCTCTTACCCATGTCCAGGTGATACCCTTAACGGTGGTAAATATTTGAAAACCATGATCCCCTTTGAGGTGATAAAATAAATCATCAATAAGGGGTAATGAGTATTTATTTTTAATCATAACCCAGTTTAGCTTCTTGTGGTCAATTCATATCCAAATGGATCCCTCGAGATACCTCTCAAGGATCTCGTTACACTTAAAACACCACCACCAATCAAACTTTCTAACCCAAACTCTCATAAAAGCTAAAAAATCATATTGTCCCAGACATAAGAATCGGGTAATTACATCCTCCATGTCAAGATACTATCTACTCTGGGTGGCACTAGCTCTCCTACATATGTTTAACTGCATCTTAGTAGAATGTGTCTTGATTAGGAATCAGGTTTTCCATTTTTCTCATGTAGGAACATCATCAAACATCACACAGAACACATAACATCAAGGAGAAAACAACATATCTCATAAAACACCAAGGTTTGAACAACGCATCACAAGGAAAATAAAGAGAATGGAAAACTCAAAAAAAAATTAGGGTATTGGGATCGCATCTATGTCTTACACTCCCAAGTACTCTCCTCTAGGCCACCATGCCTCTATAGCACCCGAACTAGGGGAATGGTTCATCCTCACAACACCTTATCTAGATGATTTTGGATCTCTACTGGATGCTCCATGAAGGTTGCATCATCCTCAATATCCAACTCTCCCCATTCAATGATATGGGATTCATTGTGAAGATATCGATAGAGATGAGAGATGTGGAAGACATCGTGGATCCTTCCTAATCACAGTGGAAATTCCAACTGATATGTTACCTCACCAACTCACCCCAAAACCTTGAAAGGTCCAAAAAATTAAGATGAGAGCTTATGCCCCTTCCCGAATCTTCACTGCTCACATTGAAAGGAAACCTACAAGAACATGTGGTCTCCAACCTCGAACTCTATGGGGATCCTCTTTTGATCAGAATAAGACTTCCGTCAGTCTTGTGATACTTTCATACTCTCTTAAATCAACTGAACCTTTTCTATTATTCTCTACACTACCTTATTACCAAGAACTATTGCCTCCCCAACCTCAGTCTAGCACAACAGAGAACAACATGACCATCCATACAAATCCTCAAACAGGGCCATACCAATAGATGAGTGATAACTATTATTATAAGAAAACTCAGCTAAGGGCAGGTGGTATGCCCATGATCCTCTGAAGTCTAAGAAATATTCTCATAGAATATCCTTTAACGTCTAGATATTTCTCTCTATCTTCCCATCCATATGAGGGTGGAATGTAGTGTTAAGGCATGACTGGGTGCAAAAAGCATGTTATAATGCCCTCCAGGCTCATGAGGTAAAAAAGGAATCTCGATATGAGACAATGGACCTCGGAAATCCATGAAATTGTATCACCTCATCCATGTACCTCTTATCCAAAGAATACACTATGCATGACTCCATGATCACTAAGAAGTGGGCCAATTTCATCAACCGGTCCACGATCACCCACATAGCATCGCAAAATCCCTGAGATCTGGTAACCTTGTGATGAAATCCATCGATATGTCATCTCATTTCCACTCAAGAACATTCAAGTGCTACAAAAAACCTCCCGAAACACATTGCTAGACATTTACCAAGTAGAAAACTAGATAGTGAGCCACAAACTCCGCCACTTCTTGTTTCATTTTGAGCCACCAAAACTATTCCCTCAATCCATGGTACATTTTGGAAACTCCTGGGTGTACTGCTAAAGGTGAGCTATGAGACTTAAGAAGAACTACCTTAATCATTTCAACCAGAAAAAATATCCTTCCTTGAAACAACAATAGGTTATGAATATCCTTTTACCATCCCTTCATAGTATCACCATGAGCAACAAAGTCATGCAATACCTCTACCTCCAAGTCTCCCAATTGAGACTCCTCCACCTGCTGCATCAGAGATGATTGTATCGTCATCTGAAACAAACATCTTATACCACCATCCACCATTATATCTAAGTGCAGGGCTACCAACTCCTTCATCTCTCTTCAAGAATATTCATACTCCCAAAAAATATCCTTTTATGACTTTATGCTCAAATAATCTTCCAAGAAATTCCATTTCCTAAGGTATAGGAGATCTCAAAATCATAGTCCTAAAGAAACTCCATCCACCTTTTCTATTGAAGATTCAGATAACACTGAGAAAATACATACCTCAAACTCTTGTGATCCATGAAGATCAAAAAGCACTCCCCAATGAGGTAATGTCACCACAACTTTAGTGCAGACACAACTATTGTTAGATATAGATCATGTTTGGCATAATTGCGCTCATGGGGGAATAACTTCCTATAACCATAAGATATCATTTCCTTATACTATATTAGTAGGAACCCTAATCCCATATGGGATGTGTCACAGAAAACCTCAAACAACACACCCTCTTCCGATGGCTAATGAACTAGAGTGTTGACCAACTTCCCCTTTAGGTAACCGAATGTTACCTAGAATTGATTAGTCTATGCAAAAGCTTGGTCTTTCCTAGTCAATGTTGTAAATGGGGATACAAATCAATAGAAATTAGTCACAAACCTTTGATAATAGCATGAGAGACCAAGGAAGCTATGAACCTCAGCCACATTCTTAGGTGCTTCCCAATAAAGAACTGCCTCGACCTTTGTTGGGTCAACTACCACACCCTACTAAGACACCACATGTTCGAGGAAATGGACCTATTGTGTCCAAAACATACACTTGGAAAACCTTCCATAGAGTTGGTGGTGATGAAGAACCTACAAAATAGTTCTGAGATGTTCAATATGATCCCCCTTTGGCCTTGAGTATATCAATATGTTATCGATGAAGACAATGAAAAATTGGTCCATGAACTCAGGGAACACTGAGTTCATAATCCCCATAAACATATATGGTCCATTAGTAACACTAAAAGTCATGAATAAGAACTCAAAGTTCCCATACCTACATCTGAAGGAAGTCTTATGGATATCTTTATCCTTCACCCTTAATTGGTGATACCCAGATCACAGGTCAGTCTTAGAAAACTAACTCAACCCTCTTAGTTGGTCAAAAATATCACTGATCCTTGGAAGTGGGTAATGGTTCTTAATTTTCAACTGATTCAACCTATGATAGTCTATGCACAACCTCATACTACCATCTTCCTTCTTGGAAAACAACACTAGAGGACCCCACGGTGACACACTCAGCCAAATGAATCCTTTCTACATTAGATCATCAATTTGAATCCTCAATTATCACAACTCAAAGGGTTTTATCTGATAAGGATCCATCGAAATTGGAGAAGCATCAAGTTGCAAGTCTATTACAAACTCAATGTCATGTTGAGGGGGTAGTGTCACAACCTCATTGGGGAAAACATCTAGGAACTCCCCGATGACCTTTGGAACCTCTACCATCCCAGCATCCACTAATTCCACTGACAACTCATCCAATAAGAAAATAAGTGGATCCATGTGATGACTAACCACCTAAAAGATCCACTCACTAACAACAATTGTTCATTGTCCATCCACATCCAAAAATAAGACTCTACTCTAGAATTAGTCGATAATAACATGTACAGAATATAAATAGTCTATGTTAGGGATGAAATTGTATGGTTGCATCTATAGCAAGAAAATATCCCCACAGGACTAATGTGGCCCCATCATCAGTCTACACCCCTAGAACACATCAAACGTATGGTATGGCCTCCAACTGGCGTAGTCAACACTAGGGGTACGAGAAGCCTCTCTATACCTAGTCCCAGATCATGGGCTAGAGTGGTTGAAACAAAGGATTGAAAATATCCTGAATCAAACAATGAACATATAAGAATAGACGATAAACTGATCGTACCTCTAATGATCTTTGGTCTATCTAGTGTAGCTACCTCCGCTGCATGAAACTGACCACACCCAGCTCCCCTGCCTCTATGTTGAAGACTACCTCAATAACCATGATTAGGTCAAGGTCCCTAATCCTGAGGAACATCCTAAGGTTGGACTCTACCTACCTCACATGCCCTAGATATACCATAAAACTTCTTATCCTATTGTTGGATTGGCCTCATTGGTAACTGTTGTTGAGGCTAACGTTGAACCTATTTGCCTCGACCAAACTGAGCTCGAGCAACCACTAGGCACTGGTCTTAAAGATGGTTGTGAACCCCACAGAAGAAATACATTGGCCCTAAGCCCATGGGAAAGGCATGTAAACCATAAGGTCAAAAGTGAAGTTGCTGAGGTTGACTCCTGACTGGTCAAAAACTCGAAGGGCCTGGCACCTGAGGCTTTCCAATGAAAACTTTTCTCCTCATGAAACCCTCTTGGTTCCCCTCTCTCTACAATCCTCCTCTTGGGTGAATCTGCTTGATCGCCTATGCCTTATTATGAACCTCCAGGTACGTTGGCAATGTAAAAGGTGTAACTATATACTGGATTGAAGGATAGAGTGCCTCCTCAATACAACTCACTCGGGACTTCTCATATGGAAAAAGATTTTGGGAAAATCACAAAAGGTCCTTGAACTTAATCTCAATCTCCCACACAAACATACTCCCCTGCTGAAGGGAGAGTATCTCATGCCTCTTATCATCCTTCATTATTGATAAAAGGAACTCCACATGAAACTCCTTCTATAAGTCAACCCATGAAACATATTCCTCCCTATACTCACTAAGGTAAAACATCCACCACTGACGTGTAGTTCCTCACATCTAACTAACTACCAAAGGAACCTTGTACTCCATCGGGGCTCAGATAAAATCGAAATAGATCACTAAATCCTCTATCCAAATATATTTTTCCATATCAGAAACACTCCCCCATACTTTACCAAAGTATGCTATTGAAAATCATGAAACATCCATCATCCTCAACCAGATAAACCCTTCATCGATCAACTGAGTTAGACTACTAAACCTACACTACCTGATCTACATACAGACGATGACCAGGATCCATAGCTAAAAGTGAAACAAGGATTTCCTAATTTTGGTAGTATGGATTTTCATTATGATATATTTTAATAAACTTTAATCCATTTGATTCATTTTATCCATTTTTACTTTCCCCAAACAATCCAATTCAAAAAATAACACAATTCATCATGATGCATGTACCTCTCCTAGGTCTCTACCCTTCAAGCAATACCATCTCACTTGGTTTCTCAATAAGCTCAAAGTTTGTGCACTAGATCATGGGGGGGCTAAAATCTCATTTCCTAGCTGGTCTCCCTAGTATATGTCACACACCAAGGTCAAATGAAACTATTACCATACCAACCCATGCATTCCTCATTGTGCCTAACTCCAAAATCCACCCTATATCTCAACCATCACCTTTGATACCACTCTGTTATGACCCCCTCCCTCTAAAGATACCCCTCCTAGGATGACAATGAAGAAAGAGAGATAATGACTCCCAAGTCCCACCTCCAGTAGGCCCTGGGTTGGCAACTAGTACTAAGGGTGTATGAATATCACAATATGAGAGGCATTTCCCTTTATAAGGAAACAATATCAGGAGATAGGATGTATCAACAAAAACCAACTCCATGACATATATATAATAAAAAAAACATACCACAATGCATGTGTAAATAGAATCGATATAAATAAAATTCTATAAATTAAATACCCAAAAACAAACTAGAGCAGCAACATAGAAACTGTACCAAGGTTCGGTCTAGTAACGTCCAGCACGGTCCACTTAATCCTCCTGGAAACCTAAAAACAGTTTTTATATATGTAGGGTGAGCATACAGGTATACTCGGTAGGAAAACCAAAGTCTCTCATGCACAAGTGGAAGGAGAATTCTAATGCACCCATGAGAAAATAGTAAAACCAAATAGAACCTAACAGGTAGAATAACCATAACCCCAACCTCGCCAAGGCTCAATCACCAAATAAATCATCCAAGTAATATAATATAATATAAATCACATCGATGATAGGGTATCCCGCACCACTTTCCCATTGATTATATACTATCACACCCCAATGGAAAATGTCTTATCACTCCAACCTCTTCCAAATATATCACATCACATCCTGCCTGCACACACCCGGGCCACACCTCATAGCACATCCCACCCACACACACATGGGAAATCACAACACATATCATCCCAAAAACACCTAGGAAAACACAACACATCTCATCCCGAAGACACTTAGGAAATCACACCACAACTCATCTTGAAGACACCTGGGACACTATATCACAACTCACCTGAAGACACCTGGGCCACTATAGCCTGGAAGAGGGAGTGGGGAAGAGAGGGTGGCCAACCATTCATCCTCCCACTGGGATATTAGGAAAGATACCCTCCCACGTGACTATGTGGGTATTGGCACATAGTGTTTGATAAGGGTGGGGTGTGTATTGAAATCACAGGAACATACAATGTTTATACATATATATAGACAAAGTCACACAATCCCAACCTATGGGTTTGCAAACAAAACAAAAACCTAATCATGACTTCCCCACTTTGATGCCACCTCTAAATGCATAAAACAATACAATAAAAACACAAGACATAGTTTGTTTTCAGTCTTTAATTAATATTAAACCATTTTCCAGATTCTCTGTTACTGGCCTATTTTGTTAAACATGTAGTTTAAATCATTATCATGTAATAATTTCAATTCATTATTATTGTTCATTTTTTCATCAATACCAACCAGGAAACTATCACAGCACAACACATATCAAGAAGAACAGTAAAAGTAGTAACCCAACAGCCAAAACTAATTCCACCTTCCACCATTGCCCTGCTACACAGTTACATCAAAACAACCATCATTGCAGCCTCGCTACATAAAACATCTCATCCACTACCCCCACATATATCAACATAGTTATATCTCATCCATCATATCACCAAATCCAACCCACGGCACACAAATGTGTCCAAAAACACATTATATCACATACCAAATCAAAACATATTTTCAGATTTAGTAAGGTATCCCTTATTTAATTTCACTTTATTAATTTAGGGTGTTATCAAACAAGCCATATGATCCTCGAGCATCCATTTTATTAACTGAATGTATGTGGTTAAGAAATTTCATAATAAGTGATGTCAACATCCACACAGCATGCATTCTATATTTCATATCATCATATGAATAAGCAGGGACCCCCAACAACCATAATTTTCAATGGTTAATTTATCCCATACAATTCATAACATCAAAACAAATCAAATCAAATAAAAGCTGTAAGATCATACATCACATTCCCCAGCCCTTTTATATTGATTTTAAACCAATTCAATTATATTTATTAATCTATAATAAAAAATATTTATAAGTATGAACATGTATATACCCATCCTACATGATACACAAATAAGAAAGATAAAGGAAATCATGTATGTAAGAAAAATGACTAACACTACCTTGTTGTACCAAAAATAGAGGTGCGCATATGTAGGAAGCTCTTTAGGGAAACACAAACCAACTGTAGGAAAAATATCTAAGGAAAAAGGTCTTCGGGACATCTAGCCTCAAGATAAATCTAGACCAAAATAATGAATGGAAATATATCTTAGCTTTAGAAAGATCAGATTTGAGACATGGGGATTGGATACAGTTTGAATTGTCATTAAAGGTATATCTGAACAAGACCACGCATTTTGACTATTTAAAATCCTTCAGACTTTTATAAAATTAAATATATGATTGATATTCTTTGAAATGGATTCCAAACCTCTTAAATATGGCATTAAACTCAATTTTCATCAAAATAGACGTAAAAAAGAAAAACTGGAAAAACTGGAAAATTTTGAAAATTTGGAAAACTATTGAAATGAGTCACCACCACCACCAAGATGAGTCACCACCAGAAGAGTCACCGCAAAATGAGTCACTACTAGTGAGTCACCACCAGATGAGTCACTGTTAGTGAGTCACTGCCAGCGAGTCACCACCAGCGAGTCACCGCCAGTGAGTCACCACCAGATGAGTCACCGCCAGATGAGCTACCACTAGGATGAGCGAATACTAGGATGAGCTACCACCAGGATGAGATACCACTAAGATGAGTTACCACCATGATGAGATACCATTCAAAAATAAGAAATTTGGAAAACTGTTGAAATGAGTCACCATTGGAATGACTCATATGTCCCAAAAGTACCCCGAACTACCCCTGAATACCTAAAACATCAGATTTTTGGTAAAGTAATGGTTCATAAGGTCCTAGTCATTACATGGTTTAATAGAAACCATGTAGCGCCTAGAACTTGAGGAGGTTTCCAGTTAAAATTGTATAGTGCATTGTTGATGTGCATGGTCAGCACACGATTTATAGAAATTTGTGAGGATTATAGGGTAAAATATGTGGGTTGTCTTGGACTTGAGTTGTGGAATATAGTGGGTGCATGATTGAAAATAAACTATTCAAAATGTTGTAGACTGAGATAGTGTTGACTTTCATTATTTAAGCATAGTTTGGTAAACCATAAAACCCAACTATTTGACTCATTAAAAGTGGATTTTTATGGTTTTAACCTTCGAGTTTTTAAACCCCCATCCCCCTTTTCTCCACATACTAATGTACATAATCCAACTAGATGACCTCCCGACTTTGATTCCCTCTATATTTGGGTGATTTGGGTCTGGTTATTTGGTGTTTAAGGTAAGATTCACCCTCCATTGGCCTTTATTTTTTATATTCCTTGATTTACTCTTGGTTTATATTCTTCGACATAAGGTTTTGGTTCTGATTCCAACACAACATGGTGGAATTTTCTGGTATTGTAACACCCTGATATTTTAAATTATATTTTCCTTTAAAATCTAATGTGTTTTGTATCTTACTTCACACGCAACACCAAAACACAATGAACCAAGAAATAGTATATAACCGTTAAAATGTATCTATAGAATTTTCAGGAAAAAATAAATGTAATATAATTATGAAATATATTTAGAAATTAAAATAAATGTCATTATTAATAATAATTCACTAATAAAATTCAATTAATGTAGATAGGTAACTAATAAGATTGATTTATGCATTAAAATGCAACCCATTTAAAATTATATTTTATGTTATTTATTTTAAGATACTGAATATATTATGGATAAAATATATTATTTATATGAATAATATTTTAACACCAAATATGATCATTAATTTATATAAAATAATAATGAGGATAGTTTATATTTTAAAATTTTATTTTCATATGAAAACGATTTTCATTATATATTTTGGTTTTTTTAAGTTAAATTCTCAAAATTTTAGAATTTGAATTTAAAAAGATTGAATTCATTTTTAGATTTAAAATAATTATATTATCTTAATATTAATTTTTTTGATTGTTCTGAAATGATTAATTTTTATGTGAATAGTTAAAATATATAGTTTTTTACTAATGTCATGGTATTTATGGATATAACAAGAAGTAAGTATAACCTAAATACTTATAAAAGAGTTTACATGAACAAATATGTATTTAAGGAGTAAAAATATACATTTAAAATTATATTATGATTTATAAAACTTAGGTTTAACATTTTATAAAATTATGTAATATTTTCCAATAAAAGAAACCGTTTTTTTGTATTTTCTTTGAATTAAATATTATTATGGTAAAATTTAGTTTTGGATTTCTTTAAAAACCACATAAATTTTATTTGATTTAAAATAAATTTATTTATATTATTAAACTATAAATAATTTATAATTTTATCCTATACATAAATTTTAGGCTTAAAAATACATTTTTTCTATAAACATGTTTTTGTGTATTTATGTAAAAGTTAATCTTTAGTAAACCTAGAAATTTTATTTGAAAAAAATGGAATTTATATTTGGAATAAATAGATTCAAATTTTATAAAAAATTCACATTTCATTTTTATTCATAAAAATAAAATTATTAGGATTAAATTTAATTATTGTGATAATTGTAAAACTGTTATTTTCAAAGAATTGTTTTATTAACATTGTGTATTTTTTATCTAATAAAATAAATTAATATATTATAAAAATTAACCTAATTTTATTTTTAAACCTATTTATAAATATATTAACACTCATTCAATTGGTAATCAGTATAAAATAAGATTAAAAACACTAATGGTGAAAAGATCATTTTTCTACAAAATAGTTTTTCAATATATT
This sequence comes from Viscum album, assembly GCA_963277665.1. Taxonomy (NCBI): domain Eukaryota; kingdom Viridiplantae; phylum Streptophyta; class Magnoliopsida; order Santalales; family Viscaceae; genus Viscum; species Viscum album. The sequence goes on along the minus strand of OY728148.1, from coordinate 1,341,740,847 downwards.
AAATTTTTAATTTAAAAGTTGATTTTTATATTATTTATAAATTGAATTATATTATATGAATATTAAATTTAGGTTTAGAACATAAAATTTTGTTAAGATGGGTTACCTTATATTTTTAATAAAATATAAATTAATTGGGTAAAAACTAGTTACCAAGGTAAAAACCAAGATGGTAAAGTGTAAAATTCTAGATGTAATAGGCTTGAAACATGTTTAAAACATGTGTAAAAATGAATTTGAGATTATTTATATAAATCATATCACCCTAAATTCCATTATTTTCTACTTTTAGATCCTTTGACCCTTGAATAGTAACATACCATTATTGAAATATAATAGATACTTCCAAAATTACCCTTCTCTTCACTTATAAAAGGGGAACACTTTCACCAATTCATGATACACATATTAATTTAAATTTCCTCATGAAAATATTCCATTTTTATCCTAATTTAATCTCATACCATTTTCATAGTCCTATATTCTCAATTAGTTAGCCTAAGGACTCCATTTCAAAGGGTATTTCCAATAGGAATCTCAAGATCACAGGGTGAGTATTTCTTACTCCTTAGTCTTTTTTCCTTAATATTTCTATTCAAAACATTTTCTAGCCACCCTAATATAATTAAATCAGTGTTATTAATATTTTTAAATTTTATTATATTTTTTGATCAACCATTATTCAATCATTTCCATCCACTAATAAAAATAAAACAACATCGATCATGTGTGCATGAAGACCACCGCCTCCACGAAGTGATGTGGTTCGTTTTTCATCATTACCTCTCAATTATGGAAAAAAAGAATGGATTTAATGAATTAATATTTTTCATATTTCATAATTATAATTATTAAATGATAATTTATCATATAACTTCATTCTATCTCATTCATTGAGAAATGGAAATGTTAATCGTGCATACATACGGACTATCGTCTTCACAAATGATAAATTTTATTATCATCATTTAACTTGATGGATGTTTCTAGGTATTAATTTAATTAATATATATGATATTTATCTAATTTTTATGCTTATATAAAATTTATATTATCATTACATAAAAATAATTCCTTACTCAATAAATCATTATAACACACTCCTGTTAAGGTCAGTTTTACCACCTACATGAATGATGTTATTATATTTATATTATGGATGATTATGGAATATTATATAATGATAAAATCATGTATTAATAATTTATTTAAGATTTTATAATGACTATATAAATTTTTTATTGATATTTAATATATTTATTAATATATCACCTTTTGATTGTTAAACACGCTGAAACTGGTTTTTCACAAACCATGCCTTTATCATTCAATGAAGAAAATGGGTTATGATTAATCATTTAAAAATAATTATTATGGTATCTTGGGTAATCTATGAATGATTAATTTTATGTAAATAAATAATAATTGACCACTCTATTACAAAACTAGTATGAAATAAGCAATCATGGTTTTTAGCACCAGTTGATGAAAATAAACTATAACCAATTAATATATCTATAATAAATTCCTATAAATGAAGTGTATAAATGGAAATATATATGAATAAGTTTTTGTAATAAGTTATTAATATAGTAATTTTTATTATATAGGTAGTTAGATCACATTGACTAAGCATGAATAAAGGTACAGGGCTCTTTGTCTCAAATTTAATTTCTTAATACATAAATCTTATTATACATTGTGATATCTTTAATATGGTGTGATTAATACCTAGTGAATTTATTTTACCATATTAATTTAATTCATTGGTTTTTAATATTCATGTTTTTTTCTTTATTTAAATGGATTTCGATTCAAAAGATACCAAAGTTGTAAGGTTTATTTGTCTCTATTTTCAATTCCATGAGATGTGTTTGATGTTATAAACCATAATTTATTTTATATGGTGTATTCAATACCCTAATTGTCTTAAATTATAATTAGTTTTTTTAATTTTATGATATTTTAATACCCATTTCATATTAACCCTCTTATGTTCTTATGATTCTTACGTTACTGTTTCCGTAAGAGTTTTTTGTCTCAAATTTCTTTCTTTGAGACATGTCTTTTCCTATATGGATAATTTAATTTAAAAGGTGTGTATTCTACCTATTTTTTTATTATATAATTAATTATCTCTCATTAATTATATTTTAAGTTTAATCTCTATCTTATAATGTTTTTAATTACTGAGCTGGGCCTTGTGTGATGTCATGGCTTGACCTGAGTCATGTGATGACTAGTTGTGACTACTCTTCTAGCATAGATCCAAATATAAGTGTGGTTGGGATTCATGGAATCCCAGTTAATGCAATATTCCATAGTTCCTAACTTATTATTGGGTGTGAAATTACTTTATTGTTCATTCTATGCACCATATATACATGTTCACTTGTGTTTAAGGACACATTGGTGGTGTCTTAGTAGGTTTATACTCACAGCCCACATGGGAATCTTAATGTGTGTGTATACTTCATGATCAGAGATCTGGGAAAGGTAAAAGGACCAATGATAGAGAGATTAGGAGATAGATATTAGTCTTGGAGGTGGTACTAAGATGAACTCTAGAGTGATTCCATAGTGTTGTATTTTTTATTTTGTTATTTACTTAAACTTTGGCTTGACCTTCCACATTGGGGGTCCTTGGTTATTATATTGTATGAATTTGTGTTACTTGAAATTTTATATTTTATAGAATTATTATTATTTAGTTCTATTATGCCTCATTTATTTATTACTCTTTTCTTGATATGATTATGATGTATGGATTTTGATAATGAGGATATAGTCTCCCAACTACACCATTCAGACCCTTTCCACTAGTCAGCAACCTCTTGTGTACACGAAGGTGTGAATGAGGTCATGTGACACTCTAGACTAGACCATGTGATTTGGGTTGGGGTGTTACATAGGACTCAAGGATTGACAGTGATTATTTATTTACACTTCAATGCCATTTTTATTTATTCTGAGCATATGACATGTGTACACACTATATTTAATGGTTATGTATGGGAATGAATTGGTGGTGCCCTACTGATTAGTACTCACACCTTTCTTGAGTGGTCATGGCATGTGGGTAACCAAGTAGCCTCACTGTTTGCAGTCTTGGGATGAGTAGAAGCCCAAGGTATATTGATCAAGCATGATAGATTAATTGAGATTAGAGATTAGGATGAGGTGAGGATCAAGGATATAGTTTAGCCTCTTGTACATTTATTTATTTCCTATATTCATTTTGTATAAGTGGTCGACCTAGTGAGTGGCTACTGAGTCTATATGATTATATGATTTTTATGATTTTTATGACATTTATTAATATTGATTATGTTGTATTACTTTTGTGTAATTTGATGGATGTTTATTATTTATAGATGATTTTTGGTTTATTTTTATCCACCGTTGTTTACTTTGATATGGAGGTATATTCTCCCCATAGTACTACCCTAGACTGTGTTGTTAGTCAGTAGCTTTGGGTGTGCATGGAGGCTCACCTGAGGTCCTGTAACTCTCTGGCCTAGTCACTGTGCATAGTGGATCAGGGGGGGTGTTACAAAAAAATGTTTAATAATAAGTTTGATGAAATAAATATGAGTCTAAACAAAAAAATGATGGTTTATTTAACCATTTCATTAATGTTTATCACATTTAAACCTATGTATATCCTTGATATAAAATATGTTGGATACGAAGAAGATGGTATCAAGGATGAATTTCTATCACTAATAACATGAAAGTTCATGTGAGGAAAAGGAAGGATGAAGGTAAGTTATAATTAGGTTGTTTTAATTGAGGAAAAGTTAGGCATATGGCAGCAAGATATCCAAGGAAGATAGAAAATTAAGAATATGACAAAGTTATACTAAAATAATGGATAAATTTTCCCCAAAAAGAAACTTTAAATATCAAAATTCATATAGAAAATAGTTTCAATAGAAAATCATGGTGAGAAAAGTTGAAGATGAATATGAGGTAATTTTTAAAGATGATGAATCTAAATTCATACTAGATACTAATGATGTAATGATGGAACTAGTTTAGAAGATAAAAATTGAAACTAAGAAATAAAAAAACTTGAAATTGTTATTGAATTAAAGATAAAACATAAAGGGGGTATTAGAGAGATTGATCTAAATCAAAGAAAAAACAAGAAAAATTATAGGATTTTGAAAGAATCATATTAATATTTCAACCAACATTAACTCGAAATTACATGTCTAGAGAATATAGTGGAACAACATGGAGTTGCTAAAATATAATTGACAATATCGATACTCAGATTGAAGAGAGAACAAAAAGGGTTGAATAACTCAATTAAATGTTGTAACCTTATAAAAGAAACATGAAGTTGGATAAAAAATAAGTTGTGGTAAAAATAAGTTTCAATTTAGAGAGTTCTCTAATAAATAATTGATAGAGAGAGCAGTATGAGGTATGATAAGTGTTGAGAAAATTATAAGTTAATAAAGTCCCACACATTTTGGTAAATGTTAGACTTTATTATAAAGGTGAGAACTCCTAAACTGTAGGTTATACTATGAAATAAAAATTCAATTAAAAGATTGGTGATAACTCTCAAACATCAATAACACACCAAAAACCAAGAATCAATGTGGATGTTAGAAATACATAGAGAGATAGTGAGAATATTTTATCCTCGATAAAGTTTCAATTTTATGGATATATCCATCATACAATGAATTATTATAGGAAGGTATAAAACTAATTTAAAGGAGAATCCCATGTGATTAAGCAAATTAATATGAGATCATATCATATACCTTATAAAAGGAACAATTTTTATGGATATTATTATCGTTATTCTAACTTTGTTCACAAGTTTTTGGACTGAGGTAAATAAAGGAGTCAAAATTACTCCTATATGAATCAAGGGTTAATTAATGTAATTAAACCAAATTTATTCCCTTGAAGAATTTTTTTTACCCATTTAATAAATAATAACATGATCTCACTACCTATTCTAAAAGAAATAAGGACATATCATCCCATCTATTAACACAACCAGGCATCTCTTAGAAGGAAAATAAGAAGAATGAGAAAGAAATATTAGATGAAATTTATTTCAAAGTAATGAAGAACAACATCGCTTGGATAATTGATAGTGTTTTCTCATCCTGCATTATTAGAAACATGAACTTCTGAAATAATTTTTTAAGTTAAATATAGAAGGAATGGTAATTTTTGGAAGTGATGAGGATTTAAAAGTCAAAGAAAGTATAGAGACAAAGATAATTAGAGATGAGATGAAAAATATCAAAGTTACCTATGTGTATGGTCTATGAAATAATATTTCAAGTGTTAGACAACTGTGTGAATTGGGATATGAAGTCACATTTAATCAGAAGGCATGTTTGATGAAAGGCAAGGTTGGAAAATCATTGATGATAATTTAGAGAACAAACAACAACTTTTATCCAATGGATATGAAGGATAATTTTTTTATCCTCATGGTAAATGAATAAAATAGTCTTTATCATCAAAGTATAATGTGTATCTATCAAAAAATCATAAATATTTTTTCAAAATTAAAGGTTTTGTTTAATATTCCAAATCTAATATGTTATAGGGATAAAACTTTTCATGTATTTCTAAGAAGGAAATTGGTGAGAAATCACTACTGAATAAAGAATAATTGAGTATTAAATCCATTAGACCTAATTCACAAAGATGTGTTCATTACCATGAAGTTTCCTAGAACATGTGGTGATTGATACTTTAACCTATTTATTGATGATTATAGTAGAATGGGTTTTATCATGTCCATGCAGGAAAAAATGCAAGTAATTGATTGTATCAAGCAGTTTCAAAGGATATCTAAAAATGAAACCATAAGAATTATTAAATTTTTGTGATTGGTAAATGTCATGGGGTACACCTCTAATGAGGTGTAAGGTTGCCTAAAAAATATTGGCGTCAAACATAAATCCTCATTGGTGAGAACACTACAACAAAACATAATCATGGAAAGATGGAAACATATGGTGAACAACATGAAAAAAACCTTTCTCATCAAGATATTTTTATCTATAAACACTATTAAAAATAATAAGTATAAGTATGGTGTATAAAAAACAGTATTTTTTGATCCCTAGATAGTAGAATATTCCATATGAAATGTTTCATGGGAGGAATCCATCACTAAGGCACTTTAAATTGTGTAAGAGTAAGTGCTACATCCAGAACAAATAATTAAATCATGGAAAATATGGAGATGCATTGAATTAAGGGATATTATTAGGATACTCATTCTAGATTAAATCCTTTATATTCTTTAATAATAGGTTTAACAAGATCATGGAATGCAATGATGTCAATGTTGTTAAAGAAAAAGATAGAAATAAATCTTAAATTACATTTTTGAGTGATTTTTTAAGAAGAGGAAAAGACTAATAAAAATTTTGAAGTCTCTCGTAATCAAGTGTGTAAAGAGGATTATGAGATTTAATTAGTGGATGAAGAATAAAAAAAATATAATAGATCAAAAACACAATAGATTAATAGAAAATATGTGGTTGATGGATCAAATATTATTGGTGATAAATATGGTCATGCACAAACTCAGAGGATGAGGTATATAAAGCATACTACTCTATTATCTTGGGTAGAGATGCCATCATTTTAGGAAGTGTAAAAAACTTCATGGGTCAAGGTTATGTATGAGGAGTTAGATAAAATAAAATAGAATCAAACTTGGGAGTTTGTGGACTAATAGATCACAAAATCATCAAAAAGAAGTGGCTCATTAAAAATAAATAAGAGCATTGAGAGGTAATTTGAAATAAAGCGTGGTTGGTGTAAAAAGGTTGTGCAAAAATTAAAGGTATTGATGTGGAATAAACCATCACACTTATAGTGAGACTTGAAACAATAATTATTGTTATTATTGTGGTAATTCAAATAAATTTTATAATTTATCAAATGGGTGTCAATACAGTATTTTTTAATGGAGTGCTCAATGAGGAAGTATATGTAGAATAAAATATGGTTTTCCTAATTAGTGATGATGAATCAATAGTGTTCAGGTTGAAAAAATCTTTTTATGACTTGAAATGAGTTTCTAGAGATTGGTATGCTCATTTGGATGCATTCTTGATGAAGTTAGAATTTAGAATAGGTGGTGTAGATCAAAATATGTATATGAAATCAACCAACTAAGGGGCAGTTCATGATTCTTATCCACATTGACAATATCATATCTGATGGTAGAAAGTTGAAATCAGTGGAAGATTTTTCATGATTAATGAGTTCAAAGTCTAAAATAGAAATAATTATAGAGATCGCAAATTTACTTGGTCCACGAGTCAATCAAAAGGTTTGACACACATTTGTTTCCCAAGCGATTTATCTGATGGAATTGTTGAGTATGTTTGAAACACATGATATAAAATTGATCTCAAAATTGATTGTAGTTAAAACTAAACTATTGAAACAAAGATATGGGAAATCAGTTGATCAAAAAATATACTAGAAGAGGATTTGGATTTGTATCTCACAATAATAAGGCTAGATATAGTTTTTTTATATGCTTGGGTGCTCATTTTCAATGTTTTCCTAAAGAGGAACATCATGTGATTGTGAAGTGAATCATGAAGTACATTAAAGGTACACTCAATTATGGTTTGGTGTATTTTATAGGAAAAGATCAAAGCATGTATGCCTATTCATATGTAGATTGTGTTGGAGATGCTGTGGACAAAAATTCACAAGTGAATGAGTGTTCTTTATTTGGAGAATGTTCATTGGTTATTTTAGCTAGAAGTGGGAAAGTGATTCGCTAAGAATGGATTAATTAGAATACACTTTAGCAATAAAGTCATGTAACCAACCATTTTATATGAAACAATAATTTAAGGGTCCTAGAGAAGAAGTGAAGATGCCCATGTTAGTTAATTGTGATAAAAAAAATCATGCAATTGAGTTGGTGAGTAATTTAGTAAAACATTCATGTAATAAATATATTGAGATATGGTATCATTTTATTAAAGAAAATGTGGCACAAGGAACAATTAAGTTAGATCATGTTAGTATGAATCAATAAGTGAAAGATATGTCCATAAGACCATTAGACACACCAACATTTTAGAAGCATCAAATGAACCTCAAAGTTCAACCACATCCCTTGCCTTGAGAAGGTTTGGAAAATCCCCTCCCCCCATATGCATTTAATGGATAATTTTTCTTCTTCTTTTTACATGACATTTTCCTTTAGATTTATTATCAAAGGGGGAGAGATATTATGAAAATTTATCTACAATTCGATAGTGGACTCATTATCTCAAGGGGGGTCTTACCTTTGTGGGGAAGTATTTGGAATAAAGATATAAGAGACACAATACATGGGGATGAGAGCTTAAAATCCATGGGGATGAGATATTAAAGTAACCTTGTGGTTTTCTAGAAATTTATGTGCTTATCAATAATTATTTTGAGTTATAGATCAATGGTGGTCATAGAATTTTCTCATGATCTATTATTTTCTACACTGAGCATGGATCTTATATAATTAGAGTGATATATGGGTTATTTTATAGCTTTAGTGGTCTAGATGGAGTGGAATTTATCTTAATACACTTTGTATTTAAAATAAACTCAAAGGGGGGAATTTTGGAACCAAGGTTTTCATTGGTTGCATTTTCTCATATCAGAGACTTATGAAACCAAGGTGTTTGGATTGGTGGAAGTATTGTGGTTGATATTTATCATAGCAAGGGATTTGGATATTCTTAGAGAAGAGTTTTAATATAATAAAGGTTTTCTGGAGTTATTTATTCCTAAAGAAGACTAATCATAGTATAAGAATGTGCATCATGTCATGGTGGTCTGTCACAACCCCCTCCCTCCAAAAGTACCCCTCCTCAGCCTATAATGAAAGAAGAGAGATAATGATCCCTAAGTTCCACCTTCAGTAGGCCATGAGTTGGCGAAAAGAACCGAGGGTATAAAAATATCACATAAATGGGAGGCATTACCCTCTATAATATAGGATCGAGAGATAGGGTAAGTAAACTATAAGAAAATCCATGACATAATATAAAAAGTAGACCAAAACCATCCCACAATGCATGTATAATGTAATCAAATACAAGTAATAACAAAATAAATACCCAAAATAAAAGTTATATAGTAGTGACTTAATAGAAAATCCAAAGGTTTGAGCTAGTAATGATTATCACAGTCTATGAATTCCTTCTAGAAACCTAAAAATGGTTTTTATATATATAGGGGGAGCATGCAAGTCTACTTAGTAGGATTACACCTAAAGTATCTCATGAACATGTGAAAAAGAGCATTCTAACACACCAATGAGAAAAAAGAAGAACCAACAGAACCTATAGGTCAACTAACCAATCTCACCCTCACCAAGGAATGCTTACCAAATAAAGCATCCAAGCATAGTAACATAATAAGAAGTATATCGATAAAAAGGGTAACCCGCACCACTCTCCCACTAGTTTTCCACTCTTACACCCCAAAGTCATACGTCCTAGCACTCCCATCTCTTCTATATAACATCCTACCCATAGACATCTGGGTCATCACAACACATCTTCCTCGAAGACCCCTAGGTCATCACATTACATAACATCACATATCGCCCATAGAAACTTGGTCAATAACACCACATCTCATCACATATCTCATGAAAACACCTAGTCCATCACACCACATCACATCTCACCTAAAGACACCTAGTCCATTACATCACATCCAAAACCATACAGAAAATAGTAGGGTATTGAGAACATGAAGTACATCAACCTCATGCCCACCTCCCACCATGCACATCCCCCACCATATGTCATCTCATCAAACATCACCATAGTGAAATCTAGACTTCTGGTCATCATAGAATGTGCATGTTAGCATTTCCTGTAAGAGAGAGCGGGGAAGAGCGGGTACCCAACCATCTATCCTCACCACTAGGATGTTAGGAGAAAAACCCCTCAAAACATTTGGTTGTCAACACATCATGCTCGGCATGGGTGGGGTGCATATAAAATCACAAATAATATACAAGGTATATATATATATATATATATATGTTTGTTCGTGTGTGTGTGTGTGTGTGTGTGTGTGTATAGCCCCACACAAGCACAACATATGGGTTAACAATAAGAATATTATTCCAACTCACAACATCACCACCAAGCCTCACAACCTCTGCTACTTTTACTGCCATCAATAAATGTATAACACCACACAAGAAAGAAACAATCTAGATACCACATTCTATATTTATTTTCAAGTTAATCCATTTTATAGATTTCCCATTTACTAACCATTTCATTATTCTAGACCATTCATTTCATATTTATCAACAACCATTTAATCCACACTTCCCATTTCAAAACAAACATTCATTAACCATTTAAACCCATTCCATTTTCAACTCATCATTTTCAAGTGATTCCATTACTACCCAAGAAACTAACATAACACACCACAACATAATAAACCATCCTACTCATGCCAACCAACCCCACACTGCCACAGTTTCACATCACCACCACTTATTATCATAACCGCCACATCACAACCACTTCTCATCACATCACAATTTACACATACCACATTCTCATCTAGTCTTATCTTCCCCGTGCATTGCAACCACACATCACCACTACACATTGTAAGCACACAACTTATTTTTGATTATTCAAGAGGATTCTATCACACTATGATTTAATTTTAAAGGGAATTATCACACGATCCATAATTTCTAGGGGTAAATATTTCATTAACAAGATATAATTGGTTATCCAATTCCATTTTAGGTGATAAAAAAACCACACAATAAGGGTTCCATGGTCACAACAACCACTACACAAACAAAGTCCCCCAGAAGACATGATTTTTGTAAATGAATCAAACTCATACAATCACAACAACAATAATATTAAAGGAGGTAAAACATGTGTTTCATTCCCCCTCCCCTTCAATTTCAATTAAACTAGTTCATTATCTTCATTAGGTTGTTACATACTATCTTCCCAAAATATAACAAGAGCATAACCCCTCTTGAATGATACAACTAGAAGAGAGATGAAGGATCACCTACCTAAAACAAATCTTTCTGAACCATTGTCGAAGGTTTGAACAAGAAAGATACAATCACCAAGCACCATGATGAAGGTAAACACCCTAATCAGCCTGAACACAATATCCTACAACATCATCTTACCAAAACATCGCCAACACCAATGGATTTCCTAATAAAATCCTTTCTCAAATGAAGAATAGGGAGAAAATAGGTAATATGGGAGAAGGGAACTAATCTAGAACCTCCAAGGGTTGATCCCTAAAGGATAGGGTTGAAAGACACTAAAAGCGATCTAAAATACCTCCTTGGGGTGCACTTGGGTCTCCTAACAAATGAGAAGAAATTTAGAAAAAAATGAGTGGGTTTGAGGGGATTTGGGGTTTTTATACCCGGTATGTAAAACACAAAACCAAGGCACAACCTACCCCTCCATGATGCAAAACTTCTGAAAAGGGAGGAGACTATGGTGCAATGGGAGGGACCATGCCATAGTGAGTCTATTCAAAGAAGCCTCTGAGAAACACGGTTATATCTATGTTGTAGATCGGATAAAAAAATAGTATCATGGCATAGCCAAGGATGCTATGCTATAGAACTCAACATCCATGAAGGGGGCTATACTGTAATCCATATCCATGGTGTAGCTACCCTGAAATCGACAGAACCCCAAAAACTCACCCCTAGAATTCACACCGCAGCTAGGGTGACCATGTCGTAGTCATTCCCAAAATGGAAGAATGGAACAAACTCTCCCCCATACCCCTACATTGCATCCAACCACTCCATGCCACAACGACCCTCCTTATATCATAGTGAAAGACTCTAAGCCATAGAATCCTCCTCTTGTATTTTCCGATTGCAACCTTCTTTTTCTCTCCAAAATCCTTAGAATATCCTCTAGACACCTCCACCACTAGAATTTCTACAAAGTAATGGGTCAGAAGGTTTGTGTCATTACATCAGATGCCTATAAAACTATTATCGTCCTTGATAATTAAAACCAAACCTAAATAGAAAAAGGGGAAATAGGTCTAAATAGCCATCACACAAGATACCTCTCAAGGATATCATTACAACTTAAACACTACCACCAACCAAACACACCAAACCCAGCTGAAAACGTTCACCAAACATACCACACAACCACATCTTTTACATAAACCACAAGCCACCACCCTTTCACATAACCATCTACACCACCATCTCATCCTCCACATATTTAAAGCCAGTGATCACCACAACCATCACACAGTACTTCCTCAAGCACATAAATAAAGGAATTACACCTTCTATATCAATATATTGTCTACTTTGGGTGGAACTGACTCACCTGTAACATTTTAAATGTCATAGTACAATGCGTCTTTATTAAGAATTAGTTTTTCCCCTTTTTATACATAGAAAGATTTAAGATGCATCACATTATCAAGGAAAAGTGAATTTTATAACCAAAAAGATCCAAACATCACATCAGAAAGGAAAATGAAAACAATAAAAAACTTAAAACAACTCCGGGTACTGGGAATGTATCTACATATCACACTCTAAATTACTCTCCTATTTTTCACCATGCCTCCACAAAACACGAACCAAAGGAATAGTCCATCTATACAACACCTTATCCCAATTATCCCGAATCTATACTGGCCACTCCACAAACATCGTGTCATCCTTGATATCCAAATCTCCCTAGTTAATGATATGGGAGTTATTGTAAAGATATCGATGGAGTTGGGAGACATGAAATATGTCATGGATCCTATCCAGTTGAGGTGGGAGTGATAACCAATAAGCCACCTCACCAATGTTCCCCAACACCTCGAAGGGTCTAATAAACTAGGTCGAGAGCTTACTCCCCCTACCAAACCTCTACTTCCCATGTTGAGAAGAAACCTTTAAGAACATGTGGTCTCTAACCTCAAACTCCATCGTCCTCCTTATGTGATCATAAAATGACTTTTTTCAGTCCTGTTTTTCTTTCATCCTCTCATGAAAAACCAAATCCTTCTTTGTTGTGCCCTATACCACATATGATCTGAGAACTGATGACTCTCCAAACTCAACCCAGCACAATGAAGAACGACATGAAAACCCATATAAAGCCTCAAACAGGGCCAAGATGATGAATGGGTGATAGTTTTTATTATAAGAAAACCCATCCAAAGGAAAGTAATTTATCCAAGATCTTATTAAGTCTATGATGCATGCCTGCAACATATCCTCTAGTGTCCAAATATTATTTTATGTATGTCCATACATTTGAGGGTGGAAAGAAGTGTTTAGGTGTAACTGAGTTCCAAAATAATATTGTAATCCCCTCTAGAATCACAAGGTAAAATGGTAATCCTAATTCGTCACAATGGACCTTGGGACTCCATGCATATGCACCACCTCATCTGTATACCTCCTTATCAAAACATCTACAACACCCAATTCCTTGATCACCATGAAGTGGGATGATTTCCTGAAAAAATACATGATTACCCAGATAGCATCATAACATCCCTAATCTTGGGTAATCCCATGATGAAATCCATCAATATGTCATCCCATTTCCACTCATAAACATTTAAGGTCTAAAAAATCCTCCAGGAGCATGATGCCCTACCTTTACTTACTGGAAAACCAAACATCAATATATGAACTACAACACCATTAATTTCAAACCATGCCACAAAAACTACATCCTAAAGACACGATACATCTTGGATACTCTCAGGTGCACTAAAAAATGCAAGATATTAAAATTTTCAACGACTCCCTCATGCATTTCCATCGAAATAAACAACTTCCCTTGAAAAAACATTTGGTTTTGACCATCCTCTGACTATCCCTCTAGAGCATCACCATGTCCAACACGATCATGCATTACCTCCACCTCTACATCATAAAAGACTACACTGTCATATAAAATAAGAAAACCCCATAATAAACCACCCTTGAATCTAAGTGCAAGGCTACCAGATCCTCCATCACCCTCTAAGAATCTTAAGAATCTTGAATAACATCCTTTAATGACTTCCTTCTCAAAGCATCAGTCATGACATTATCCTTCCTAATATGTAAGAGATATCAAAGTAATAATCCTAGAGAAACTCAATCCACATCCATTTCCACATATTCAGGTCGTGTTGAGAAAAGATATACCCCAATCTCTTGTGATTTATAAAGACCACAAATTGTTCTCCAAATAGGTAATGTCACCACAACTTCAATGCAAACACAACCGCTGATAGCTCCAGATCATGGGTGGAATATTTACACTCATGGGGTCATAACTTCCTAGACCCATAAGATATCACTTCCTTATGCTATACCAAGAATCATACCAATACTATATGGGAAGTGTCACAAAACATCTCAAACATCACCCCTTCCTCTAGCAACTAGAGTACTAGAGTACCGATCAATTTCCCCCTTTAGATAGTCAAATGATGCCTAAAACTATTTAGTCCAAATAAAATCCTAGTCTTTCCTAATCAAAGATGTCAATGGGGCTTCAATCTATGAGAAATCAGACACAAACCTCTGATAATAGCCTATGATACTGAGGAAACTACAAACCTCTATCACATTCTTGGGTGATTCCTAAGAAAAAACTACCTTTATTTTCAATGGGTCCCCGACCAAACCCTCCTAGGACACCACATTCCCAAGGAAATGCACCTCCCGAGTCCAAAAATTACACTTTGAAAACTTTCTATAGAGTTGGTGGTGTCGAAGGACCTGCAAGCCAACTCTAAGATGATTGGAATGATCCTCCTCTGAATTTGAGTAAATCAATATATAGTTGATGAAAATGATTGTGAACTAGTCCAAGAATTCATAGAACATAGATTTCATGAGACCCATGAACATAGTTGGTGTGTTTGTGACACCAAAAATAGTTACCGCAAACTTGAAGTGCTCATACCTTCATATGAAGGTGGTCTTTAGGATATCATCCTATTTCAACCTCATATGATGATATTATGACCGCAGATCAATCTTAGAAAACCAACTGGCTCCCATAAACTAGTCAAAAATATCTTTAATACTTGGAAGAGGGTAACAGTTCTTGATCATCACCTGATTCAAACTATGATAGTATATATACATCCTCATACTACCATCCACATTCTTAGCAAATAACACTCAAGCACCCCATGGTGACACACTAGGCTAGATGAAATGCTTCTACATCAAATTACCTATTTGAATCCTAAACTCCCAAAACTCAAAGGGTTTCATCCTATAAGGATCTATCGAAATTAAAGAAGCATCGAGCTGAAAGTATATCCCAAACTCAACATCACATCAAGGGGTAGCATCACAACCTCCTTAGGAAAAACATACATAAACTCCATAATAACCCTGGGAGTCTCCTATATCCTAGCATCCAATGATTCTATAAACAAATATTCTATCAAATAAAGAAGAGAATCCATAAGTCTACCGCCCACCTTACAACCTCACTCACTAATGAAAACTACATGTTGACCATTCACATCCATAAACATGAATATCCTCTAAAAATAGTCGATAACAACATGAATTAAATACAACCAATCAATGTTGAGAATGAAATCATATGGTTTTATATTATGTATAAAGATATCCTAATATGACTGATGTGGCCCCGGTGTTATTCTACACCCCTAGAACACATCAGACAAGTTGTTCTAGCCTCCAACTGGAATAGTCAATACCAGGGGAATAGGAATCCTCTCTATGATTAGTCCTAAAGAATGGACTAGATATGGTGTAATAAAAGAGTGTGAAGCACTTGAATCAAAAAATATATAAACAAAAGTATATGACAAGATGATTGTACCTCTAATGATCACTAACCCCTTTGGATTTTCCACCTATATCCAATACAACTAACCATGTCTAACTAATTTTACTCTCTACTAATGGACACTTTCATGGATACACTCAGTTTGGGGTCCCTAAATATAGGAAACATCCTAAGGTTGGCATCTTCCTACCTCATATCCTCTCGACAAAGCATGATCATGTTGCCCATGTTTCTGAAATGACCTTGCTGGTAGTTATTGATGATGCTAACATTAAACCAAACCAAATCCAGCATAATGAGCTCTGAGAACCATTAGACATTGATTCTAACAATGACCACATCCCCCATAGGCAAATAACACTAACCTAAGTCCCCTGAGAAGGAAATGTAAACCACTGGACCCAGATGGCTGGAAAGGAAGATATTGAGGTTGACTCCCCAATAGTCGAAAATTCAAAGGCCCTAGTGCCTAAGACCTTCCACTGACAACCCTTCTCCTTAAGGAATATTATTGGTTCCCTTCTCATGGTAAACCTCCTCATGAGTACATATGCTCGATCACCTTCACCTTCTTCTGAACCTCCAAATACATTGGCAATGTAAATGAAATAACTGCATACTGGATAGAAGGGTGGAGTGCCTCCTCAAGACATTGTGATTAGGACTCCTCATCAGGAAAAACATCCAAGGAGAAATTTAAAAGGTCCTTGAACTTGATTCCTAACTCCTACACAAACATACCCCCCTAATAAATAGAGATAATCTCTTGCCTCTTCACTGCCTTCATAGTCGATGAGAGGAAATTCGCTTGGAACTCCTTCTAAAAGTCAATCCATGAAACATCTACCTCCTTTCACTCACCAAGATACAACATCCACCACTGACGCATAACTCCCTGTATCTTAATAACTGCTAAAGGAACCTACACTACTACAAAACATGTCTTTAACAACACTGTTTTTTATCACTGCTAGTAAAAAACATTGATAAAGGGCACCCTTTATCAACACTTTATTTTTAGATCCCATAAAGGGATCCTTTATCAGTGCCTTTTTAGCATTGATAAAGGTCCAAAAAATGAAATAATTAAATAATTAAATAAATAAATAAGAGTTTATTAAAAAAATATTAAAAAATATTAATTAAATAGTTATTGATAAAAATGAATAAACTGATTATACTATATATAAATTATAAATACTAATAAATAGTATATATTAAATATATAGATATATGTATAATGAAAATTAATCAATTAAAAATTAAAAATAATTAAATTGAGAAAAATATTAAATATTTTATTAATTAAATATTTATTGATAATGTTAATAAATAGTATATATTAAATATATATATATATATAAATGTATATAAATATGATTTATATAATACAAAATATTTATACTTTACATTAAATAGTAATCTATTTAGTGAATAATGGCTAATAATTAAAAATTAATATGAATTAAAAATAATGACTAATTGCATCGAGTAATGGACATAATTGAATGTTGTTTGATTTTTCAATTTAACATATATCAAATGTGTTTTATATTGATTTCTCATACATATACGTAATTAATGCATTTTTATATACAATGTACACACACAAATATTTACGCAATTAATGAAATCTTATATAAAAACACATACACATAATATTTATGTAATTTATTCAAATTTTAGTATTCATTTTAGAATTTCATTATAACATGACACATTTAATATATTATGTTTTGAATCAGTAAATTTTATTTATTTATTTTTAATATTATTAAAGTTAGGTATTATTTATTAATTTTTAATATGTTATATTTTTTATTTTTTATTTTTTTAGGAATTTAATCAATTTATATTATTTATTTTATATTTATTTATTTACTATGTTTTAATATTTTCAAAATATATCCATATTTTTTTAATAATTTATATTTAATTAATAAAACTTATCCATTTTTTTAATATTATTAAAGTGTGCTCATTTTTAATTATTCTATTTCACACATTTTTAACATGCATGCACTTAAGATTAAATATTCGTTAATAATGTCAAAAAAATATTTGTAAAAAATATTTATAAATAAATATATTTATAAATGTATATTTACTATATTTATACATTTATAATTATAAATAAATAAATATTATTTTTTTAAAAGGTATTTATATAATTATAAATAATTAATTATATATATTTAAATAATTATAAAATTATAATAAATTTATTTAAATAATGAATATATTTACTATAATTATATTTAGATATATTTATTATATATATATATATTTATTTATTAAATATATATATATATAATTATTATTATATAAATATATATAATGATATAAATATTATTTTTTTGAAAAGTATTTATATAATTATAAATAAATAATTATATATTTAAATAGTTATAAAATTATAATAAATATATTTAAATAAATAATATATTTACTATATTGATATATATATTTATTTATTTATTAAATATATATATATATAATTATATAAATATATTTACAAAAAAAAATATTTATAATTATAATTATAAATCCTTTATTAGCACTTAAGTAATAAGAAATGATAAAAGGAATCATTATCAGTGTTTTTTTAGTACTGATAAAGATAAAGATTATCAGTGCTAAAAAAGTGTTGATAAAAGAAATCATATCAGCACTAAAACTTTAGTGCTGATAAAGATTGATTTATCAGCACTTTTTTAACAGTGATAAAGATAGAGATTTATTGGCGCTAAAAAACACTGATAAATATTCCTTTTATTAGTGCTTATTAACTTAGCACTGATAAAAGGTATCTTTATCCATGCTTTTTTTGGAAGTGCTGATAAAAGTATCCTGATCTGTTTTAAGAGCCCTAACCATCGTGAACTGGATTGCGATATCTGAAGCTCTCCATGAAATCCACCTACTACCAGCACTCCTTGTTGTCGAATCCAAGCTCGAGTCTAGGATAGAATCAAGGCTCTAACTATTCCAAGGCTCGAATCTAAGGCTCGAACGATTCAGGGGTTGAACGAAACCAAGGTTCGAATAAAATCCAGATTTTTTGATATCTCTACTTTCCATCGGTTATCCACTGAACCTTCTCATCCCACATCTGTATATCCCAACAACTCTAGTTTCACTCTCCTATAATAGTCCAAAATTCATAGCCCAAAATTCACTATTTTTTAGATATATTGAAGTATCATCTTCCCTGATAGCATATAGATCTCTTTGGGACAACATTAGTACTGTGTGACTTGAAATATATCAAACCCAATGTTAGGTCATGTTTTTGTGAGGTATAACAGGCTCCCAATACCTATATTCCATGACATCTACCTCTTTGTAATCATCAACTTTTGAAAAAATCATCCATATAGCGATCGATGTTGTAATTGGTTTGGAATATTCCAATGAAAATCACTTGGGAACCTATTTCTTATATTTTGATTGGGAAATTAATGTGATATGATTTCCTTGATTCACCTATAAACCAAGTAAAATGTTTAACTCACCAATCATAGACATCTCGATATCATACTTCATATGATCCATAGAAAAATTGTATTGTGCTTTGTCCAATCCTCAAATATTATGTCTTCAAAATATATGAGTTATAATATCCTTTTATCATTCTCCTACTTTATGTAGAGGTTGTGATCAACTCTACCTCAATAAAAAAAATCTTTTTTAGGTATTGATCCAACCTTAAATACCAGGTCCTTGGTTATTTCTTTATTTTATACAAAGAATTATTTAACTAGCACACATTTCTCTCATTTTCATCCATAATAAACCCATCTAGTTTCTCAGTGTATACTCCCCCCTTGAGAACTCCATTGAGGAACATATATTTGACATCCATTTGGTATAATTTTAACTACATTTTCACTAAAATAGCCAAGAAAATTCACAGAGTTTCTAACCGGGTTATGGGAGTAAATTTATCATAAATATAAATGCATTTGATCTAGGAATTCCCTTTCACACTATCTATTATTTATTTTGAGCCAATTTTTCATAGTCAATGAGTTTATTATAGAACACCCACTTGGTTCTAATAACTTTTTTGTATTCCAGCCTTGGAACAATTTCTCATGTCACATTGTTCTTATTCGGATCAAGCTCCTCATGCGTAGATTTGATCCAATTATCATCCTTGTTAGCCTCTCAAAATGATTTAGGCTCTAATTGGGAAAAAATTGAGGTTTTTTTAGAGTCTTACTCCTCTAGTTTTCACCAAAACTATCTGACCAACAATGACATTTTATTCATTGATTTCATCCTTGCTTGTATTTCTTGCAGTTGACAATCCTTATTTATTTTCCTCACCATCAATGTCTCATTTTGAGTCTACCTTAGCCCCGTGTTCTCCCCCCTATGCTACTCAATTCAATATTAATTCCCTTTGATGTTTCATCATTATTTTAATTATTAACAATCTCCCCATTCTAATTAGTAAAAAATATCTATAAAATTTATTTTTTTCATTATAAAAACATCTCAACCCACTCTTTTTAAGTCAGTATTTAATTGTATCATTATCTAATATGATCAATTTTTCACTACCACAAATCAATTTCCTATTTCAAACACAATTACCATAAATTTTTACGACCCCAAATCAAAAAATGGTTAGGCAAGTTTTCTATACCTTTGTAAAAGTATAGCCATCTTTGAAATAATAACTCACTCATTAATACTTATTAAAAATCAGTTAATTTCTTTCATCACACATCTAATAAACACTATGTATTTTTTACTTTAATCCATTTAAAAGCAGATCATTCTTTAACATTTCATTTTGGTTCCACCCTTAGGAATCTCTTATTACCATCCATGTAATTATCCCAAATGGGAGGCATTACCCCTTTTAAAGAACACAATGGAGTATAATTATCATCCTAATCAGTTTAATCTCCTAAACAATTATTATTCCAATTTGTTGTTTGGGACTCATCCCTCATCTCTTTTATGTTTCTTGCACTACTATGAGCAGTAGTCATCCTATGGATGAATACATCTTAGATTATTTCAACCAACATAGGTGCATGTCTATAAGAGATGGAGGATGAGTTCCAAATAACAAAATTCAATGATAAATGTTTAAAAGATGGGCTAATGAGGATGACAGTTGTCTATAACTTTCACCTTTGGTTGAATTTATAGGATAACATCTACCATAGTGGAGTAATTATTTTCTTAAATTCAATTACTTATTTTCTTCAAAGCATACTAAAATTCTTTGAAACAATCAAATGTTGGGTTTCCCTTACTAGAATTATCTATAATTTTCACCTTTGATAATGAATATATTATGTGTATTTATTTATTTATTATACAAAATGAATATTTTATGAACCCAGTAGGATGGATATGAATCAAAAATAGATGCATGCTAATCATTTGAAAAAATAGTATAAAGATATAATTAAAGAGTTCATAAAGTTTGTAATAGAGCATGCATACGACCCTTATCATATCCTTTTTCCATTTTTAAATTGTTGTTATTCAAGAAAAATTAGTCCATAAAAGTTGGAAGAACATTTGATTTTTCATGGAATAGATTAGAGCTATAAATGTTGGACTAAACATGGGAAAAACTGAACGTGCACACTGATTGGGATGATACCATGGTTTATGAATCATTTGATATGAATACTAGTGTAAATGATGATGGATATTTCATGGAATAAATTACGATGACAATTGAATATGACTATTGTGATTGTCCAAAGTTGTTTGAGAAGTTAAATAGTTGTGCTAAGAAAAAATTGTATATCAGTTGTACTCAATACACAACATTGTCATCTGTATTGAAGTTATGTAATTTGAAAGCTGACAATGGATGGAGTGACACCAGCTTTACAGAACTACTTAGTCACTCGAATGATATACTACTAGAAGAAAATGAAATACCATGTTGAACATATGATGCTAAACGAATGATGCATTCAATGGGAATGATATCTAAAAAATACACACTTGTCTAAATGATTGTATATTGTTTATCAACAACCATGAATCACTCATAAAATTCCCTAATTGTGGCATGGGTCGATACAAGAAAAATGAATCAAGTATTTTGAAATCTGTATGGTACTTTCCTATCATTCAACAGTTTAAAAGACTATATGGATGTTAGGAAACTGCGAGATAATTGACATGACATGTAGATACAAGAATTAAATATGGGAAACTACATAATTGTAATTTAGGATTATTTTGAGACTTTGGGATGTGTAGAAATTAGTCGCACCTCAATTTGATGCACGGTGTGACCGGTATGACTCCAAGTACTTTTTTATTTAAAATTGACATTAATTTTAGTAAAAAAGACATCTAACATACTCAAAACTGATCAAACATATTCCAATTGTTTTTATACTTTAATATAATGCTCCATAAATCATTTTCGATGAGTAATAATCATCTAAATCTCAAATGGATACACAATGTGCCCAATATGACTCAAAGTGTCCATTATCAGTTTAAAATTGGCATTTTAGTTCAAAAAGTGTCACTCACTAAAAATCAAGAAAAACACTTGGAATTTATTGATAATTTAGGAAATTTATTTATAAATAATTTTTTATGTGTAGGAATCAGTCTCTCATCAAACTGATACATGATGTGATTGGTATGAGTCAAAGTGTGTGTTTCCAGTTTAAAATGACATTTTAGTAAAAAAGAAAAGTGAAATACTCAAAGCTAAGAAAAAAATATATATTGTTTTGATACTTTAGTTAAACTATCCATAAGTCATTTGGGACATGTAGGAATCAGCCTCACCTCAATCTGATGCACTGTGTGACCGGTATGACTCCAAGTGCATCTTTTTATTTAAAATTAACATCAATTTTAGTAAAAAGGACAACCGGCCTACTCAAAACTAACCAAACACATTCATATTGTTTTTTATATTTTATTTAAATGATCCATAAGTCATTTTTAACATGTATTAATCATTCACACCTCAACACGATACACGATGTGCCCGGTATGACTCAATGTGTTCGTTATCAGTTTAAAATTGACATTTTAGTTCAAAAAGTGTCACTCACTAAAAACGGAGAAATCACACTCATATTATATTAATAATTTAGTAAATTGATTCATAAGTCATTTTTTATGTGTATTAATTGGTATCATTTCAAATTTATACATGATGTGATCGATATGAGTCAAAGTGTGTGTTTCTAATTTAAAATGACATTTTAGTAAAAAAGACAAGTGACGTACTGAAAAGTGAGAAAATGCATTAGGATTATTTTTATAATTTAGTAAAATTATACATAAGTCAAATGAGATATTTAGGAATTATCCTCACCAAAATATAATGCACGGTGTGGCCGGTATGACTCCAAGTGCGTCTTTTTATTTAAAATTAACATCGATTTTAGTAAAAAGAACAACTGACCTACTCAGAACTGAGAAAAATCATTCCAATTTTTTTTATAATTTAGTAAAATGATATATAAGTCATTTGATATGTTTAGGAATAAATTTAATCTCAATTCGATGCACGATGTGACCGGTATGACTCAAAGTGTCCATTATCAGTTTAAAATTGACATTTTTGTTTAAAAAGTGTCACTCATTGAAAATTGATAAAAAATGTTCATATTTTCTTGATAATTTAGAAAATTTATTCATAAATCATTTTTTATGTTTATGAATCGGTCTCACATCAAACCAATACACTATGTGATCGGTGTGAGTCAAAGTGTGTGTTTCCAGTTTAAAATGACATTTTAGTAAAAAAGAAAAGTGACATACTCAAAACCGGTCAAACACATTCAATTTGTTTTGATACTTTATGAAAATGATACATAAGTCATTTGGTACATGTATAAATCATCCTAACCTCAATCTGATGAATGGTATGATCGGTATGACTCCAAGTGCAGCTTTTTATTTAAAATTGACATCAATTTTAGTAAAAAAGACAACTGACCTACTCAAAACCAATCAAAAGCATTTGGATTGTCTTTATACTTTATGAAAATTATCCATAAGTCATTTGGTACATGTAGGAATCATTCTCACCTCAATTTTACACACGGTATGACCGGTATGACTCAATGTGTCTGTTATTATTTTAAAATCGACATTTTAGTTTAAAAGGTGTCACTCATTGAAAACTGAGAAAATGCACTTGGATTGTCTTGATAATTTAATACATCGATTTGTAAGTCATTTTTGACATATAGGAATTAGTATCTGTCAAACTGACACACGATATGATCGATATGATTCAAAGTGTGTGTTTCTAGTTTAAAATGACATTTTAGTAAAAAAGACAAGTGACGTACTCAAAACTGAGAAAACATGTTTGGATTGTTTTGATACTTTAATAAAATGATATATAAGTAATTTTAGACATTTAGGAATCATCCACACCTCAATATTATGAACTATGTGACTGGTATGACTCTAAGTGCATCTTTTCAATATATAAGTGTCATTTTAGTTTAAAATGCTCATCACATCGCCAAAACTAAGTAAATGAGCCTAGATTGTTTTCTTACCATTTTATATGATATTAATTAATTAATTTCCTTATCATTTTTATCTTATAATTATTTAGTTAATTTTCCTAGAGGTAATGCTTGAAGATGAACAAGAAATGATGTGATGTGCAAGAATTAACTATAACTCAATCTGATACACAATGTTCCTGGTATGACTCAAAGTTTAGTTTAAAATTAACACTCTCTATTAATTTTATTATTACTATTTATAACATAAGAATTTTTTTCTTATACATGTGTGCTTTTTCTTGAGCATGGGTTAGGATAAAAAGACAAATGAACATTGATACTTTTTAATGTATGTAATAATTCTTAATTATGTAATTGTATAAACCAATGTTTGAAATGTATATAATATAGTGTTTTTTCTTGTATTTGGGTTGTAAATTTTATTTCATTTAAATTTTGCATTGGTACTTGATTTTTCTGATTTCGTGGTGTTTTTAGTATTGTGGTGTGCTATTACAGCACACTACAGCATGCCCCTTTATCAACACTTTTAAAAGCATCGATAAAGGTCTACTTTACCAATGCTAAATAAAAGCATTGATAAATGAACCCTTTATCTGCCTTTTTTAGCACTGATAAAAGACTGGGGCTTTTAATCTCACTTCATTAGTTTGTGCTTCTCTAGCGATGATAAAGTCCATTTTTAATGTTGTTAAAGGCCTATTTTGTAGTGGTTCTAGTACCCCACCAGATCTTGGATCAAAATAAAGGTGACCTTGAGCTCCTCCAACCATCTCTCTATATCAAAATTAGAAATGATACCCTCGTAATTTACCAAAGCCTTCCACTAAATGGTGTTCAACATTCTCTACCATTGATCATCCTCCTTGATCGGATTAACCCTCCGATAATGAACCAGACCGGTTTTCTAAACCTCCACTACCTAAACCAAATGCAGATGATGACCAAAATCCATAGCTGAAAGGAAAACAAGTATTCCCCAAGCTCAGTGGTATGGAATTTTTTCAAGATTCATTTAATTTATTTTAACTTCCCAAAACCACCATATTTAATCATAAGAAAAATAAATAATGATTCATGTACCTCTCCTAGGTATCTACACTACAAGTGAAATCACTTCACATGGTCATTTGGTAGGTTCATATTCCTTGTATTGGATCATGTGGGTCCCTAAAATCACAGGTCCTAGTTGGTCTTCTTTGGCCTATGTCATGCACCAAGATCTACCAATATCTTTTCCTTACCAACCCATGAAATCCTCACTCTGACTAACACCAAACTCAATCCTATCCCCAACCAAAACCTTTGATACAACTATGTCATGACCTCCACCCTCCAAAGGTATCACTCCTAGGTCGACAATGAAGGAAGAGAGATAATGAATCCCTGAGTCTTTCCTTCAGTAGGCCCCGGGTTGGAGAAAAACACCAAGGGTATAAAAATATCACATAAATGGAATACATTACCCTTTATAATATATTATCTAGAGATATGATAAATCTACCACAATCAACTCTATGATATAATATAAAAATAAAACCAAAATCATCCCACAATGCATGTCAAATGTAATCATATACAAGGAATCTCTAAATAAATACCCAAAAGAAAAGTTTTATAGTAGAAAATCAATAACAACTCCAAAGGTCTGAGCTAGAATTGTCCAAAATGGTCCACAAAGTCCTCTTGGATACTTGAAAAAAATTTGAATAGACATAGGGTGTAATTGGCAGGATCACACCCAAAGTCTCTCGTGCACATGTGAAAAAGAGCATACTAATACACCAGTTTGAAAAACAGTAAAACCAAAAAAAACTATAGGTAAACTAACGTATCCCATCCTCACCAAGGAAACTCACCAAATAATGCATCTAAGTATAGTAACGTAATAAAAATCATATCGATAAAAAGGGTACCCCACACCGCTTTCCCATTGGTTTGTCGCTCTCACACCCCAATGTCATATGCCATGGCACTCCCATATCTTCCATGTAACATCCTACATGTAGACACCCAGGCCATCAAAACACATCTCACTCTAAGACACATGGGCCATCACATCACATCATGTCAAATCTCACCCACAAACACCTAAGATATCACACCACAACACATCACATCTCACCTGTGAACACCTAAGTTATCACACCACATCAAATCTCACCCATAGACACCTGGTTCATCACATAATAGCCTCAACCATAACCAAAATAGTATGGAATAATGAGCAAGAAGGACATGAACCTCAATCCCTACCCTCACCACACATGACCCTGACCATATGCAATCTCATCAAACATCACCACAGTGCACTTTTGACTTTTTTTCCATCACAACATGTGCATATAAACATCACTTGAAAAAGAGGGTGGGGAAGAGAGAGTAGTCATCCATCCATCCTCACCATATGGGTGTTGGAAAAAACACCCCCAAAACATTTGGTTATCGGCACATGGTGCTTGACATGTGTGAGGTGCGTATAGAAATCACAAAGAATATACAAAGTGTGTGTGTGCATGTGTGTGTGTGTGTACAACCACATACAATCCCAGCCTATGGGTTCACAAAAAAAATATTATCCTAACTCAAAACATCACCCTTAAGCCTCATAACCTCATACACTCTCACTATCACCACTAAATTCATAACACCGCACAAGTAATCCACAATCCACATACCACATTTTGCCTTTCATTTTAATTTCCAGATTTCCCATTTAACAATCATTTCATTATTACAACCCATTCACTTATATTTATCAACATCAATTTAAACCACACTTCCCATTTCAAAACAAACATTTATTAACCATTTCAACCCATGCCATTTTCAATTCATCAATTTCAATTAATTCCATTAATATACAGGTAACTAGCACAACACAACAAACCATTCTCCTCATGTCAAACAGCCCCACGATGCCACTATTTCACATCACCACCACTTCTCATCATAATTGACACATCACAACCAATTCCTATCACATCAAAACTTCCATGTACTACATTATCATCTCATCAAATCTTACCCACACACCACACATCACAACCACCCAACTTATTTTAGATTATTCAAGGGGCTTTCATTACATTCTACTTTAATTTTCATGGGAACTCTCACATAAGACATTACTTATAGGGGAAAACATTTCATTAAATATATATAAGTGGTTATATAATTACATTTTATGTGATAAAAAATAACCATACAACAAGGGTTCCATAATTACATAAACCAAGTCACAAACAAATCCCCCAATGGCTATGATTTTTAGTAAGACATCAATTCTGTACAATTACAACATCAATAATATCAAAGGTGACAAAACATGAATTTCATAACCATTCCCATATAATTTCAATTAAACCAATTCATTATCTTCATTAGGATAGTGCATACTATCTTTCCAAAAGATAACAAGAGCATAAACCCTCCCACATTATAAAACTAGAAGAGCGACAAAGGATCCCCTACCTAAAATGAAGCTTTCTAAACCACTACTGAAGCATGAATTAAAAAGGAAACAACCACCAAGAACCAAAATGAAGGGAAATGCCTTGATTTCCCTGAACACAACATCCTATTATGAAAACATCACCAAAACCAATGGTTTTTTTGACAATATCCCTTCCTGAATGAAGGATAGGGAGAAAACAAGGAAATGGAAGAAGGAAACTCACCTAGAACCTCAAAGGATCAATCCCAAAAGGTTGGGGTTAAAATCCACTAAAAGGGGTTTGAAGGACCTCCTTGGGTCACACTTGGGTTTCCCAAGAACTAAGAATAATGTTAGGAAAAAAATGAGGGAGTTCAAGGGGTTTTGGGGTTTTCACACCCGATCTTCAAAACATAACACCACAGCACAACCTACCCCTCTATGACACATAACTGATGAAAAGGGGGGTGAATATGAAATAGTGGGAAGTACCATGAAACAATGAGGTTGGTCAAAGCATCCTTTGAGAAACACATTTATCTTCATGCCACATATCCAATAAAATAGGAATAAGACCACGACGTAGCTAAGGCCACTACACTACATAACTCAATAACCATGAAGGGGGCTATGTCGTAACCCATCTTCGTGGTTAATTTACCCATAAATTAATAGAACCCAAAAAACTCACCCTCAAACTCCATGTTATAGCCAGGGTGACCACACTACAACCATGCTAAAAATGGTGGAACAACCCAAAATCTCCCCTAAGATCCTATGTTGTAGCCAACCACTCCACACTACATCATCTCTCCTTACGGTGCAGTGCAAGCCTCCACGCCACAGAATCCTCCTAGATTCTCCAAATGAAACCTCATTTTTCTCTCCAAACTCCTCGGAACTTCCTCTGGATGTCTCCACCACTAGAATTTCTACAAAGTAATGGTTTGAAAGGTCCAGGATGTTACATGGTCTATAAATAAAAATAAATAAATATCAGGTAAGAATAATATTTTCTATGTAAGATTAATTATAGAGAGGTTATGATGCATAAGATTAATTCTGGATAGGTCATGCCACAATTGTTCATGACACATTTTATGGGTGGTTATGGAAGATTAAATGAATCTAGAGCTGAAATAATCTTATGTTATAAAGGAGGTGACCACATTATAACCTATAATGGATAAGAGTATTCTCAGAGTACGTATGAATAATATAGAGTACTGGATAATTGGATGCACCATAAAAGAAGATACCATGTTGCAACTAGTCTTGCATAGGAGTAGAACTCAAGCTGCGTAAGAGTAACTTCTTGAGCATCACACTGCAAATGATCGAGAGTAGGAATTTCCATGCCATAATGTCAGCACTGAATGATTTGAAGTTTTTGATAATCCTAGATATGGTTTAATGAAAAGAGTTAGTGTATCACATCAATGATATAGATTACACTATGAAGGGAGAGGTTGATCCATAGTGAAAACCTCATGAAAATTGTGTGTGATTCTTGAATGTGATAGAGGATTAGATCATGCCACAACTGAATGGTCACACTAAAACTGGTCTAAAGTTTAAATAAATTCAAGAGGATAATGGTGTGATATTTTATGGGTTTCTAATTAGACACTCTACCTATATTTTGTGGATATAGTTGTTTATTGAATATCATATTGTAGTATAGAACATCACACTGAAACCCAAGAGTTTTGATGAGTGTCATGCCATAATAAAGGATTTCATGGCATGAAGAGAGTTAATCTAGGAAGTTTCAGAATTCAAATTCTTCTCATATTTTTGGGGATTGAGTTTGAGTTTGGAAAACTTAATTAAAGTTTAATGGGTGCTTTAAAGAACGAATTAATTGGTGAAATTTGGAATGTTCATAGAGAAAAAAATGGGAAGTCTGAACCCTTAATATTGGGGTGATAAAGTAAGAAAGATATAAATTTTTAAAGAATCAAATGATAGATCTTGAGGTTTGAGAGATCTATTGTTGTAGTGAATATCATTGAAGATCTGAAGTTTAAGAAAATAACAGAAGTACAAGGACAACACCCATGTTGGTTTAGTGTTTATTCTTTGTAAAGTATTTGTGTGAGTGATCATCAAGTTGTGAAATCTTTGTAACTCTCCTTTGAATAGTGAGTGTATAGAGAGAAATATGGAGTGGCCTTTGGGTCAATGGTGAGTCTTTCCTAAACCTTTTAATCATATACAATGATCAGTGATATCTATTAGTATTTCAACACAATGTCAAAATATGCTCCTTAGAGTAGCCCTTAGTGGAGAACCGAGTAAAATCTTCATGTCAATGCATTTATTTTTCTATATATGGGTATTATACGTGTGTGTGATTGACAGGTTTGAAGGGTTCCTGTCAATGCGATAACAGGATCTAATTGAAGATGGGAAAAACTTATCTCCCTAATTCACCCCCGCCTCTCAGTTTATATTTGGGATTGTGGTTGCAACATAAGAAAAAAAAAGAAACAAATGTTAATGCTTGAGAAATAAAATGAATCAAATGGAATAAGTTAACCAATTCTTCATTAAGAAAAAAATATAAGAGAACATAAAATTTTTGGTAAAGAAAAATTATAGAAAAATCAGAATATAAAAAAAGAATATTCATAGAGAAAATTAGAGAAAGGGAGAGAGTAAAGAGAAACGTAAAAAGAAATATTAGAGAACTTTAGATAAAAATACTTGGAAAAATCATAAAGCAGATAATTAGAAAACCACTTACTTTTGAGATGCTTCCACAAGAAAGTTACTATATAAAAGCATATTTTATTATATTATTTTTTGTTATAACTTTTAAATAAGGTTATTATTAATTAATATTAAGTTTTGTTTAATTATTTTAATTCCTATAATATTTTATTTGAGTTTTAATTTGACATTTCATATCCATGATATTCAAAGTAGTAGTTGTTTAATTATCCATATAGTTTAAAATTACATCTTTATGGAATTCAATTTCATCATAGTTTCGATGTTCAATGTTTCATGTGATATTATTTAAGAGTTCTGTATTCATGGAATTTATTTATTGTTAAAATTTAGTGTCAAAGAGTTATTTAATCATGAATTAATGATTTTTGAAATTTTATATTTATATCTTTGAACATGTATGTGAGTATATGAATTGCCATGGTGATGATATCAAGATGAGGTGAACATATACTTGTATACATTTGATATTCCTTTGCATGTGGTGTTTTCTCACCCATGCTAATTTAGTTAATTTTAAATAAAAATAAGAACAAGTTTAATGAATTGTCAAAATTATTATGTGATCATTCAGTTGACTCACAATTATATGTACTTATATAAATTTATGTGCATTGTGTGGATTTTTTATGATACCACATGAACTTAATGGAAATTTAAATAAAGATAATCACCCCATCCATAAGTGGCATAGTTTGACTAGAAGTGGTATTAAATAAAGGATGGGAAAAGGTAAAAGAAAATGAAATAAAATGAAAATTTGTACATAATAAAGTTATTGTTTTTGTGATTTATTCTTTTAATACTGAAATAACAAGTAATAAGACTTCTTTTTAGATACCAAAAGCATGTAAAATATGATTTACCCCTACTAAATTATAAAATATTAAAAGAAATATAATTAAAAGAAAAGATGGTGCATACATTCAACATTTTTCAAAGTTTCCTACTCTGATTGAGTCGTTACGACAATTAATGATCTTGGTGGTCTTTGGAATGAAATGAAAGAACTTTGGAGGGTATGAAGAGATGAAAAATTAGATAAAGTGATGCCTTTGGGTGATTGGATGGGATATGGTATCAAACCCCTTGTTTATGGATATTTTTAAGTTAAATCTTGTAATTTGTATTTAAAAATGTTTGGAGATATTTTGAATCCAACTCTAACATTTGGAGCATTGTTTTAATCTTTTTGTTAAAGGTGGTGCCTTGGCACAAAATGACCAAAGCACAATTATTATTAAAAGAAAGTTTACAAGAGTCTAAAATACAGGATCATATTACAATCTTTTTTATGAAAGGAAATAAGAGCAGTGGGGAGGTCTTCGAACTGGGTAATGTCTTGATTTACTCCCATGTTATCCAGGCCATCTGCAACCGTGTTTGCTTCTCGATAAACATGTATGATGATATAGTTAAGATCGATAAGTGAATAGGTGCATTTCATCCAATGGGTAGTGATTGGCTAAGAAAGATGTGTTATGTCATTCCAAATCACTTGTATGATGGTCGTCGAGTCACTTTTAATCTAGAGGTTGTTCCAACCAAAGAGTTTGGAAAAGGAAATAGTAGCATGTATCAAACTCAACATCTCAGCTTCAAGGGAGGTGGCAATGCCACATTTACCCATGAAGCATCAAAGTATCTGACCGAGGTGATTCCTAAAGACAACACCACACCCTGTAGGTGTCGGGTTTCCCTTGGAGGTGCCATCAATATTGATTTTGATCCATCTAGGGAGGGGCGCTCTCCAGAACACCTCTAGAGTGCGATGTTGTTGGCAGAAATTATTGTTAATACTTAGAAGCTTCAGGATTCCAAAGTCGTGCATGGTGTTGTGGCAATGTCCTTTTTGTATCAAGGCAACTTCATGTATGGCAATGAGGATCCTCATCCGACCTGCATTTTGATTGAGTGAGTAATTGTTATGAATAATAGCATTCTGATCATACCAGATCACATGGTAGTGCTCAACAACTGCAGTAAGGAAGAGGTTCCTGATGTGTTGACACATTGCTCGCATAATCATATTTTACTTTACTTATGTTGCATAAGTATTTGGTCAAAATTGTGTAAGTGTCTCGATATTCATTGTATCATGTAATTTTTATTTTTATTATCGAAATTACTTGTATTCATGACTATTATATATTTAAGAAAATATTCCTATTTGCTTTAATTTTAACATCATTCATAAAATACTTATTAATGAAATGGTAGTTGAATCATTCATTATATATTATATTATTATATTATATGACTCATTTACGCCCTATATTGGTGTGGGTGGTTTGAGTGGTGTGGGGTTAGGGTGTGTGTCTTGGGATCAAGCATTACTATAGATATCCCTTTCATCAACGCTAGAAATAACTTTTAATAGTGTTTTTTTAGTGTTGTTAATCTAAGCACTGATAAAGGCCCCTTTTATCAGCGCTCAAAAAAACATTGATAAAAGGAGTCTTTTATCAGCGCTGATAAAAGGGGTCTTTATCAGCATTTTTCTTAGCACTAATAAAATTCAAAAAATGTAAAAAATAATCCAAAAAATAGAGATCCCTTTTAACAGCGCTCACCACCCCCCTTTTAATAGCGCTCAGAAGCCCCCCACTCACACCCACCCCTGCCATCCAGCCTTTAACAGCGCCCTCCCCAGCCCTTTAACAACGCCATCCCCCCCTTCACATGTGCACGCACCCCTACCTCTCCCTGGATTCAAACTCGAGACATCTTCCCTACGCACTGGGCACTTTACCGCTCCTCCATATTACTTTGTTCTTCATTTAATGATATATCTATTTATTTATTTATATATATATTTAGTTGTATTTATTCATATATTAAAATATATTTATATTAATGTATATAGATATAGTTATATTAAAATATATATATTTATTTATTCGTATATTAATATCTATTTTTATATATGTATAGTTATATTTTTTATCCGCATATTTATTCGTATATTAATATATATTTAGTTATATGTTTATTCATATATTAATATATATTTTTAATATTAGTTTTAAATACATTTATAAAATATGTTTTTTGTGTGTGTTTATAAATAACTAAATAAATAAATACATACATATATACAACATACATACACATGTATATATATTATATATATGTGTGTCTGTAAGTATAATTATACATATTTATACATATTTATATATATTTACATTATTACATATTAATATGTATATTTATATGTTAGAATGTATAGATAATATATATTAGTTTTCTAAAACACACACACACACTAATACACACACACACACACACTATATAGGTATATAAATATTCATATTTTGTATTTTAAATAAAATGGATATTAGTTTTTATTTAGATAAGGCTTATATATTAATAAATATATTTTATATGTAAATATGTTTAATTATTTATTTATAAAATTAAATTTTTAGGTGTGAATATATAAAAAATATGTATATATTGTTATATATTTGATTATAAATAACATTACATTATGAAAAATTATAAAATTTCAAAACCATTATATCAATATGAATGTAATACCTGTGAATAAATTTAGTTCCCACCAAAAAATGGCAAAAAGACTCCCATAAATGAGCCTGAAAACCCATCAAATGTTAAAAAATCAGGGTATGCCGACTAAAAACTCAGTTTTAGAGGCCTTATGATCCTTTTTAGCCTCTAAAAAACCATTATTGGGGTCTCATTGGGTCACAACAGCTTAGATCTTGTCACAATATTTGATTTGATATGTGGTGGAGCTCAAACGGACACTCGGATCAAAATTTATGACCGTTTGAAGTTTGAGTTGTTTTTTCAACTTAATTTAGATCTTTTATTTATTTATTTTATATTCAAATTGTTATTAAATAACTATTATTAGATAAAAAACAAAATTATTATTTAAAAATATTTTTTAAATTGTTTCATAAGCTTTTTTTACTAAATATCTTATATATTAAGTTTAAATTTCTATTTATCCTTATCTAAAACACTTTTAAAAAATATATATTATATTTATATCAATATTAATGTATTTATATATTAATATATTAATATATTACTTTTAATTTTTTTTTAAATGTACTATTTATCAGTGATAGTAAAAAAACGCTGATAAAGGGGGTCTTTATTAGCGCTTTTTTTAGCACTGTTAAAGGGGTGACGCTGCGAAAACCCGAATCTGTGGCAGTGAAGCCTTGAGATTTCTTCATTTGCGTACATGGATTAAAATCTAATTTGATTATATTATATACCCAATTTATTTCATAAATATTATTATTTTCACATATATATCGTATGATATCATAATTTATCACATTTCTCAATTTATTAGTGGATTTCAAAATTTACCAAACAAAATTCAATATTACCATTACCTACTTTTGATGTACTGATTACAAATTTGAAATCTATTTTATAAATATTTATATTTATATATTATAAATCAAGTAAATAAATAAATCATTTAAATGCATCCAAAATAAAAAATCAGTGTAAGAGATGTCATCCGACTTTAAAATGAAACTTGAACTAAACAAATAATACGTTATTTTTTATTAATTATTTATAATGCATAGTTTTAATAGATATCTAAAAATTACATAAAATATAACCGATTAATCATAAAATGGACATCATGCCTTAGCCACCACTTTACTCTAACAATCATATAACGACTACCCTTAACAACTATATAATGGTCGCCCAACAGTCATATAACAATTATCTCTAGAATATTTTATCCAAGTGAAAATGGTACTTATATTTCCCAACACAATCTCCCTAAACATTTTCATCCCCTCAAAGGTCTTATACATTTTTTTATCATTTTATATTGGTGTATGTTCACATTTATTCACAATACTACCTCAATGATGCAACTAAGTAGAAGCAGTCCTCACGAGGGTCTCAGTGAGGTCTCATATTCGAGTCTTGTCATGTAAGAACTCAAACCTTCTTTTCAGGTATGGATTTTCTTTTTGGTTGTTTTTGAGAAAAAGAGGAGTTTCTGGAAATTTTAGGAGTACACGTCGTGTACCCGATTGTCACTGGCTGTGTAACAGCCGAGTATATGGTCGTGTGGGGTGACCTGTAGGCCACCTAAAGCGGGGCCTAGAAATAGAAAGTACAAACCGTGTATATTTGAAGAACACATTGTGTACTTTTGTTTTTATCTCGTTAAATGTACTGGGGTCGCGTCTAATTGGAAAAAATGTCTTCTTATAAACTCACCTCGTCTGGGAGCGAACGAGACCAACAGATATTCTCTGAGCCCCCACCTCGTCATCTGTTCTTCGTTTCAACCAATGTCGATTGCGTTGGAATCGCCACGATGAGTTATTCCTTCTTCTAGAACCTCATATCTTGATTTATCCTCTCTCATGATATATCCTTGGTTGAACATTTTTGACGTTTTTATAGATCTACCACGTTTTAGGTCGATTCACAGGCTGATGCCGGAGTATATCGATCGTACAATGCTAATGTAGGTGGTTTGTGCCTTTATGTAGTTAGTCTTTGAGTTATATGTGCAAAAGTGTCAATACCCTTATTCAGGGTATTGCGTGTTTAGGGATTTTAATCATGTTAATGCATGTTGTGTCTTGTTTGCTTGAGTAGAGGTTTTTAATTGTGAATATGGTTGTTTTCCATGCTATAGAGGTGTTTTCCCATGTTTGATTTGATATGGACCATTCGGTATAGCATTTCCTGTTAGGATGCTTTGTTTTCCATGCCTAGTGTTGTTAGGATGGAGTGATTTTATATGACATGATGTGATATGTTGTAGACTGTTTATCCAAGTGGTTCTTGAGGTTTACTTTGGTTGCCATATATCATTGTGCACGATTGACTTACACAAGGTCGTGGGAACCTGGTGTAGTAGACCACAGGGGGAATGGATGTTGACAGCTTCCCCAGAGTGTTTGTTTACCTTTACGTTGTGAGACCATAGGGGGATGGACTTTGTGCTCCCTCAGAGTGTATGTAGTTCCTTGTTATGAGACCACAAGGGGAATTGAACGTTGAGTGTTTCCTCGGAGTGTCTATAGTTACCGATATGAGACCACAGAGGGAATTGACGGTGAGTTCTTCCTCAGAGAGTCTGTTTTAAAGTTGAACCAGAGGGGTTAGGTTGTGGGTACTTCCTAGAGGATTACTAGTGTTTGTTTAGCTTCTTACTTTGATAATGAAAATGAATGTAATTGAAACTGTAGGATTGTTTACTTTTTATTACTTTCTTGTTTATTGCTTCATTTTGCATATTACCTGCCATATATATTCACTGACTGATAGAAACAGATCTTTGGTTGGTTGCCTACTGGGATTCATCTCACACCCTGTTTGTGTTATGCTTTTGGGCCCAAAAAGATTATATTTTTGTAGGTATAGATAAGGAAAAGCGCCCTTCTATGTCAGGTACTTGATTGTTGTGGAGCTGGAGAGCATGAGACCAAGCTGAGGCTTGCGATGCTGCTAGAGTTTATTTGTTTTCTTTGTAATTTGGTTTAGTACTGTATTCCAGCATCGTGACTTGTTTGGATGCTTTTTTAGACATATGTATCATGCATCATTTATATATATGTGATTTGATTGTTTATTACTTCCAATCTTTTGATGTTTACTTATTGCATGTTATTATTACTTCCGTTATTGTTATCTTTTTATTTATACTGCATTACTCTGCCAATGAGGGCATAGTTTACCCACTATCACACCCAAGGCCCACGCTGCTAATCGGCAGCCTCTGGCGTTTGGGGAAATTTTCTTGAGTCCATGTGACTAACTGGGTACAGGGCACCTTTGGGCGGCACCCGGAATCGGGTCGTTACAAAGTGATATCAGAGGGAGGTTTTGATCCTATGACCTGTGGGTTATGGACGTGACCCTGATCCGTTTAATGAAATAAAAACAAAAGTACATTGCATTTTCTTTAAATGTACACGGCGTGTACTTTCCATTTTTGGGCCCCACTTTAGGCGGCCTCCAGGTCACCCCACACGGCCATGTACTCAGATGTTACACGACCAGTACATGGCTACCCGTAGAAACCGGGTACACATATGTGTACTCCTAAAATTTCCAAAAACTCCTATTTTTTTCAAAAACAACCAGAAAACAAACCCCTTACCTGAAAAGAAGGTCCGGGTTCTTAAAAACTTCTCCCCTTAAAAAAATTTGTCCCTAAATTTCTCTAGCAAGGAAGCGTAGAAGAAGAATCCTCGAACAGATCTGGCCACTGCATTCGTACATCAGCCTCCCTCTCCCAAGTCTCATCCTGCCCCTTCTATGGAAGAGCTTACGTGAGTTTTCCAATAGAAGCATCCTCCCACCTTCACAGGGGACGGAGGACCTCAGGCTATAGAGTCATGGTTAGAAGCCATGATATCTATCTTCGAGCATCTGGAGACACCTCCAGAGAGGAGGGTGAATCTCACTACGTATATGCTTCAGGATTCTACCAAGAGATGGTGGGATGTGATCTCACAGGCGGGACGCCAACAGGTTATGGCTTGGGATGAATTCCAGCATGCCTTCTATGACTACTTTTACCTGGAGACTTTGAGGTCAGACCAAGCCCGAGAGTTCATGAGTCTGGAGCAGGGTACTCTCTAAATTATGGAATATTCTTATCACTTCACAGAGCTGCAGTGCTTTGCACCCATCTTAGGAGGTGATGAGTTGTTTCTGGCGGGGAAGTTTGAGGATGGTCTCAAGCGCAACATCCAATCTCAGGTGAACATCTTCATGTTGACTTTCATCACCTCTATAGTCAACTAGATGCTAATCACAGAGTGCAATTTGAGGGATTTTGGAATTATGAGCTAGGGCGGTTCAGCATCTGGAGTTGGTACCCCTCAGAATGATAGTAGGAAGCACCGTAGGGAGTATACACGTGGAGATCATAGTAGGTGGGATACTTATTTTGGTAGCCAAGTGGTGTGCTACTGGTTCGGGAAGAGCGGGCATACGAGGCCACATTGCCCGAGAGACCCAGTGGAGTGTTGATCGTGCAGCAAGATGGGAAATCTTTAGCACTTCTATCAGATCTTCTCACCAGAAGCTGGTGATAGGGGTTCTGTTTCAACTCCTCGTATCGGAGCAGGACCACCAGTTTCTCATCAGTCTGGGAACTGGAGTTCTTTAGGCCGTTTAGGCCGAGGTGGAGGTCGTGGACGCAGTGGTACGATGTAGGGTTTTCGACAGCCGCAGGGTAGATCAGTTCAAGGATCACAGGGTCGCGGTGCAGGTCAGGCTTTTGTAGTAGAGCAAACTCAGCAGGACCAGGATCTTGGACCCTCTACAGTTCGAGGTATGATCCTAATTGCCTCAGTTTTAGCTTCTACACTTTTTTGATATAGGGGATTTCTATAGTTTCATATATTTTTCTATTGTGGTGAGCCTTGGGCTCTGTATCTTTACTTCTACTGATATCTTGATGTTGGATACTCCGTTGGGGACAAGAACGACTAGTGTATGTCAGTGCAAGGAGTGCCCTCTTGAGGTTGGTGGGTGTCACTTCTTATGGGACCTCTATGTCTTAAAGATGACATGCTATGTTTTCATTCTCAGAATGGACTGATTAGTTTCCTTCCAGGCAGTTGTCGACTGTTATCATCGTAGAGTGAGTTTCACATCACTAGAGGGAGGTTTGTTTTTACACAAGGGCGAGTGGGATGTCCAAGTGAGAAGAGCAGGACCCGAACATCATGGGTTGGGAGGAGTTACAGCCTAGATTGCTAGTCTATATTTGGATGACCAGGGGACTTCACAGTTGTACTTTCCACCAGTGGTTTAATGTTTCAAGGATGTATTTCCAGAGGTCTTTTTAGGTTTTCCTCTAGAGTGATAGGTGGACCTTTCTATTGAGTTTGTGTCAGGAACGACACTGGTGTCTATTTCTCTCTATAGGATGGCTACATCAGAGTTACAGGAGCTCAAGAAGCAGTTATAGGAGTTACAGGAAAAGGGTTTCATCCAACCCAGTACTTCTTCTTGTGGTTCGTCTGTCCTGTTTGCGAATAAGGTGGACGGTACCCTCATACTTTGTGTGGATTATCGGAAGCTGAACCAGTTGACGGTCAATAACCGATATCCCTTGCTGAGGATTGATGATCTCTTTGATCAGTTTTGTGGAGACCAGGTGTTCTCGAAGATTGACTTGAGATCCAGTTATCATCAGTTGCATGTTAGACCATCTGATATACGTCCTACAGCCTTTCAGAGTAGGTATGGTCTATATGAGTATGTGGTTATGCCATTCAGTCTCACGAACGCACCTAAAGTTTTCATGGCACTGATGAACTGAGTATTCCATCCATACTTGGATTCTTTCGTGGTAGTCTTCGTGGATGATATCTTGGTGTACTCTCACACTCGACACAACCATGCCACACATCTTGAGATCATTTTGAGTACACTAAGAGAGCATCAGTTGTATGCTAAGATCTCAAAATGTCACTTCTGGATGGATCATATTCACTTCTTGGGTCATGTTATTTCTGAGACAGGAGTATCAGTAGACCCAGAGAAAGTGAGATTAGTAGTTTCCTAGGAGCAGTCGAAGAACGTCTTTGAAGTAAAAAGTTTTCTAGGGATGGTTGGATACTACAAACGTTTTATACAGGACTTTTCACACTTAGAAGCGCCACTAACATGCCTGACTAAGAGGGTTGTGAAGTGCTTATGGTCATATTCTTGTGAGTCATCCTTTCAAGAGCTGGAAGGGAGGTTGACTTCAACACCGATAATAGTTTTTTCAGATCTGGAAAAAAACTATATTGTTTACTGTGATGCATCAGGTATCGGGCTAGGAATTGTGCTTATGCAGGGGGAGGAGTCGTTGCGTATGGGTCTCGATAGTTGAGGCCACATGAGAGGAATTACTCGATGCACGATCTCGAGTTGGCTGCAGTTGTTCATGCCTTATGTTGTTAGAGACATTATCTTCTGGGAGAGCATTTTGTGGTTTTCACCGATCACAAAAGTCTCAAGTATATCTTTACACAACACGATCTGAATTTGAGATAGCGAAGGTGGGTTGAGTACCTTCAGTCCTTCAATTTTGAACTTACCTACATGCCTAGGAAAGACAACACAGTGGCTGATGCATTGAGCAGGAGGACTCGTATACATGCAGTTCAGGAGGCCAACAGTGAATCATAACTTATGGATCTGTTCTCTGAGATGAATTTGGAGGTGCATGAAAGACAAGGGTAGACATTTCTTTCTATTGTGGATGTTACCTCTACTCTTCTTGACCAAGTGCAAATGAGGCAGCTTTCATATTCTGAAGGCCTAGTCCTACGATAGGGTGTGTCAGAAGAGGACCCTATTCCTGGATGGACCGTAGGCAGAGATGAGATCTTTCATTCTCATGGGTGTGTGTGGGTGTCAGTAGACATACGCGAGGAGCTGATGTAGGACTTCCATTCCTCAGTTTGGATAGTTCATCCTGGTGTCACCAAGATGTATCGAGATCTGCACCATTAGTATTGGTGGCTAAGTATGAAGAGAGATGTTGTTGGGTCTGTCATGAGGTGTTCCACCTGTCAGTAGGTGAAGGCGAAACACCAGTGACTATGAAGGCTTTTGAAGTAGTTACACATTCCTGAGTGAAATTGAAATGATGTCACGATGGACTTCGTGACAGGCTTACCGAGGTCACCTCAAGGGAACGATGTAGTTTGGGTTGTCATTGACAGACTCACGAAGGTTGCACACTTCTTTCTAATCAAGGAGACCTTCAGTGTGGATGAGCTGGGAAGGCTGTACATACAAGAGATTGTACATTTACATGGAGTTCCGCAGTCTATTGTTTCAGACAGGGGCGCCCATTCTATTTCTCGGGTCTGGCAGGGAATACAGAAGGCTTTGGGTACACAAGTACTTCTGAGTACAACTTATCTTCCCCAGACAGATGGTCAGTCCAAGCATACGATTCAGGTGCTGGAGGACATACTTCGAGCATGCATCCTGGATTTTGGAGGTTCTTGGGAGAAGCACATACCTCTAGTGGAGTTTGCCTACAATAATAGTTTTCAATCAACTATTCAGATGACACCTTACAAGGATTTGTATGGTAGGCCATGTCAATCACCCTTATGTTGGCTGGAGGCAGAAGAGACAACTATACTGGGACCTCGTCTTGTCCAGGAGACCACGAAATAGATAGAGTTAATTCAGAAGAGGATGGCTACTACTCAGTCATACAGAAGTCTTATGTTGATCGACGGAGACGACCTCTGGAGTTTGAGGTCGAAGATCAGATTTTTCTATGTGTCGCACCGAGGTTGGGACACATGAGGATTAAGAGACAGGGTAAACTTTCACCAAGATATGTTGGACTATTTGAGGTTTTGGAGAGAGTCGGTCCGATTGCTTATCGGTTGCAGTTACCTCAGAGGTATCGGGCTATGCACGACGTCTTCCATGTTTCTCAGCTGCGATGTTACTTCTCAGACTCGTCTCAAGTTTTTCAACCCGAGAAGGTTGAGTTGGAGGTGGATGCATCATTCGAGGAGCATCCTATCCGGATTATTGATCACAGTGCGAAGGTTCTCCATAGTCGGTTTGTTCCTCTGGTACGAGTGTTATGGAAGCACGGGCGGGTACAGGATGCGACTTGGGAGAGGGAGGCCGATGTACGATCGTAGTGGCCGGAGTTGTTCGGGGATTCTTCTTCTACGCCGCCTTGCTAGGGAAATTCAGGGACGAATTTCTTTAATGGAGGAGGTTTGTAAGAACCTGGACCTTCTTTTCAGGTGTGGGTTTTTTTTCTGGTTGTTTTTTATAAAAAAAGGAGTTTCTGGAAATTTCAGGAGTACACGCTGTGTACTTATAAGTACACGCCGTGTACCCGATTGCCGCAGGTAGCCGTGTACTGGTTGTGTAACAGCTGAGTACATGGGCGTGTGGGGTGACCTGGAGGCCATCTAAAGTGGGGCCCGAAAATGGCAAGTACACGCCGTGTACATTTAAAGAACATGCCATGTACTTTTGTTTTTATTTCATTAAACGGATCGAGGTCACGTCTAATTGGTAGAAACGCCTTCTTCTCGACTTGACTCATCCGAGAGCAAACGAGACCGACAGATCTTCTCTGAGCCCCCACCTCGCCATCCGTTCTCTGTTTCAACTATCGTCAATTGTGTTGGAATCGCCACGGTGAGTTCTTTCTTCTTCTAGAACCCCATCTCTTGATTTCTCCTCTCTCGTGAGATATCCTTGATTGAACGTTTTTGACATTTT
Source organism: Viscum album (assembly GCA_963277665.1). Classification (NCBI taxonomy): domain Eukaryota; kingdom Viridiplantae; phylum Streptophyta; class Magnoliopsida; order Santalales; family Viscaceae; genus Viscum; species Viscum album. The sequence continues at coordinate 1,341,698,080 of OY728148.1, read as the reverse complement.
TATAGATCTACCACGTTCTAGGTCGATTCAAGGACCGATGCCGGAGTATATCGATCATACAATGCCGAGGTAGGTGGTTTGTGTCTTTCCGTAGTTAGTCTTTGAGTTATATGTGCAAAAGTGTCAATACCCTTATTTAGGGTATTGCGTGTTTAGGGATTTTAGCCATGTTAATGCCTAATGTGTCTTGTTTGCTTGAGTAGAGGTTTTTAATCGTGAATAGGGTTGTTTTTCATGCTATAGAGGTGTTTTCCCATGTTTGATTTGATATGGACCATTCAGTCTAACTTTTCCCATTATGCTGCTTTGTTTTCCATGCCTAATGTTGTTAGGATGAAGTGATTTTATCTGACATGTTGTGATATGTTGTAGACTGTTTAGCCAAGTAGTTCTTGAGGTTTACTTTGGCTGTCATATATCGTTGTGCATGATTGATTTACACAGGGGCGTGGGAACCATGTGTAGTAGACCACGGGGGGGATGGACGCTGAGGGTTTCCCCAGAGTGTCTGTTTACCTTTACGTTGTGAAACCATAAGGGAGATGAACTTTGTGCTCCCTCAGAGTGTCTGTAGTTCCTCGTTACGAGATCACAAGGGGAATTGACGGTGAGTGCTTCCTCAAAGAGTCTGTTTTAAAGTTGAACCAGAGGGGTTAGACTGTGAGTACTTCCCGGAGGGTTACTAGTGTTTGTTTAGCTGCTTACTTTGATAATGAAAATGAATGTAATAGAAACTGTAGGATTGTTTACTTTTGAGTGCTTCCTTGTTTATTGTTTCATTTTGCATATTGTCTGCCATATATATTCACTGACTATTATGCACATATCTTTGGGTGGTTGTCTGTTGAGATTCGTCTCACACCCTGTTTGAGTCATGCTTTTGGGCCCAAACATATTATATTGTTGCATGTATAGATAAGAGCAAGCGTCCTTCTACCTCAGGTACTTGATTGTTGTGGAGTTGAAGAGCATGAGACCAAGTTGAGACCTGTGATGCTGCTGGACTTTATTTGTTTTCTTTGTACTTTGGTTTAGTACTGTATTCCAGCATCGTGACTTGTTTGGCTGCTTTCCTAATCATATGTATCATGCATCATTTATATATATGTGCTCCGATTGTTTATTACTTTCAATCTTCCGCTGTTTACTTATTGCATGTTATTACTGCTTCCGTTATTGTTATATGTTTATTTCCGCTGCATTACTCTGCCAATGAGGACATAGTTTCCCCAGTATCACACCCAAGACCCTCGCTGTTAGTCGACAACCTCTGATGTCTGGATAAATGCGCTTGAGGCCATGTGACCAACCGGGTACGGGGCACCTATGAGCGACACCTAGAACCGGGACGTTACATGCCGAGTTCTTTATTGTTAGCAATATGAGATTTTCATTGTATTTCTCCCACTTTCCGAACGATTGTAAATTATTGACAATACTACAATTTGGTGTAAGTGTTTTTATTGAAATTCAAATTTGTTTTGATGAATGATTTATAGTAAATATTTTTTGTTTTTAAATTTTTTCAGTATGTTGTTTTAGTATGATTTATTCATAAATTTATTTTTCATTTTTTTTTTGTTAAGAGGTCCAACTCATAGTTGAAAAATGAAATATTTTGTTCATCCAATAAATAATTGTAAAATAATTGGAATTTTCTTATGGTAATTTTTGGTTTTTTTTAATGACTAAAAATATAAACGATATTGGATTTACTTGCATATATAAACGAGATTTGTTTGCTCTTCTCGCATGGAGCACCGACAGCCCACCCAGGTTTCCATGGAGGATGAACAATCGGAGCCCAACAGGATCTCTGCCAAAATTCTTGATCCAACCGCCCAGAAAAAGCACACAGAGATGCTCAAACGCCTCTCTAATCGATCCTCTTCGCGGAATCCCCATTCCCATTCTTCCCCACCCTCCGAATCTTCTGGTTCCTTTCAAATCGGCTTCTCGCACGCCGAGCACGCCATCGTTTCCCAACTCGATAGTTGCCGTCTCGTCGCTTCCCAACCGGAATCCAAATCCCAACTCAAATCCGACCTCGAAAAAATATCAAATTCCATAGCGGAACTCGAGAGGCTCGTAGCCGAGAGCTCTTACTTTTTGCCTTCTTATGAGGTTCGATCTTCACTCCAAACTATTTCAAACCTCAGAGAAAACCTAGGAAATTTGACTTCCGAGTTGCTTCCCAAGAAGAAGTTCGCATTTTGCCGCAAGGGTACCAAGAAAGAGCAAGAGACTTTGCCCAAGGAACCTGAGCATGCGATGACTCAATCCGAGAAATCTTATGTCCCTGTTGGAGATTCTCCCGGATTCAGGAGTGAGCAAAATGCTTTACTGGTGAGGGATTTCAGGTCCTCTGGTTCGGCGGTCGGAGAGTTCACTATTGCAGATCTTGAGGGTTGTGAGGTGCGGTTAGTTGGCAGTGTGCGGGCATTGTTCATTCATCGGCTGTGGAATTGTCAGGTTTTCGTGGGGCCTGTGTCTGGATCCATTTTGATCGAGGAAGTCGAGGGTTGTGTTTTTGTATTAGCGTCTCATCAGATTAGGATTCACCATGCGAAGGAGGCTGATTTCTATCTGAGGCTGAGGAGTCATCCCATTATCGAAGATAGTACTAATGTAAGGTTTGGACCTTATTGCTTACATTACGATGGGATTGGGCGAGATCTGCAAGATGCAAGCCTTGAGGAGGAGAATGGGAATTGGGCTAATGTTGATGATTTTAAATGGCTGCGAGGTGGGCAGTCTCCAAACTGGTCCATTCTGCCAGAGAGAGATAGGATCGGTGCCACTGATATTTCTAATTTGGAACCGCAGAAGAGAATTTAGGTTAGTCTGTTTTGTATAGCAGATGCGACAACCTCTGCGTCTCAATTTCAGTTGAATGGAATCTAAGCATTTCCATGTTCTCCTTTCCATGCACATGCCATTTCCGTAAGCTGAAGTTGCTGCCCCTATTTATGTTAAATCTCACTGAGACATACAATGCTATGTTCTTTATGTGGGATCTCTTTATGTGCCCGCTTGAAAGTGGAGTCAACTGCTAAACGGGACAAATTTTAATCTTTTTGATGTTGTTTGACATGTTTTCCTTCAGAAGTTGCAGTCAACTGTCCTAATTCATGTTATATCTCACTGAAACTTGCTTTAGTTAAAATGAAAATGCACACTTTCTTTTTTATTTTAGTATTCAAAATATTTTCCAACACATGCCTTAATATAATTTTGAAAACTGATTTTCCAAAACCAGACACAACCTTAGCATCTCGACTTTATTTCTTTCCTCTCTATCCAAAACCTGTAGGAATTGAAAATGTAAAGCTGTGTCCATGTCATGGTTTACAAATTGGACCAATTTGTAACGAGGAATAGAAGTTTCTAATAAATGTTGGATTCATTTAATTTTTTTGGAGAATGTTAAAATTAATGTCATCATTGAAGGTGGCACTTCACCGACTTTTAATTGGCATGCCTCTGCTCTGTGACCTCTCTTTCTTCTTTGGTTGGACTCAATATATGTTTAACCAGCATGCCTTTGCCCTGCGACTTTCCTTTCATTTTGCTGTAGTCTTCTCCGGGGTAAGATTTTTTGGTGAGCTTAGTTCATGTGAAAGTCTAAATTGTATATTTTAGGTTGGTTGTTTTTTTTTGTAAAAAAATATTTTTTTTCATAAAATTGCGGCGGTGACGGCGATTTCTTCCCGCGTTCCTATCCGTGTGCGATAAAGCCCGAGGCCACCCTGCTGATTGGATAGTTTATTCCAGGCGTGGGAAAACATTAGCAGCAGAAGGGGACTCGACTTACCCACGTGATGAGGAGGGAGTTCAGTTAGAAGGGGAGGTACCTAAGGGTAAAAGGGGAAATGTAACAGGGGAAAGCGGTTAGAGCAGGGGGGGACCAAAGTGGTTATAAGAGGGACGTGGGGCACGCTTTGGGGGATCACTTTTCTCTTTCTGTTTAGTACGGCCAGGGGGTTTGGGCGGGATAATCCGGGCAAGGGGATTCTCGAATGCACTTTCTCCTTCCTCTGTTTTTCATGCCTTTTTCACTGTAATTCCAGTTTCTCCCGTGGGAATTAATAAAACAGTACCAACTCTCCTCCTTTTGTGTGTGAAGTCTCTATCAGCTTGGTCTGACCTGCCGCTTTTCCTCCATGGAGACTTGCCAGCAATCCCGATTGGATACCGTGGAGCAGCATCTAGATTCGGTAACATATCAATTATCCTCCCTAACTACTTCTGTCACCAATTTATCCATGGGTCAGGAGGAATGCCGCTCTTACCTTACAACAATTCTGCGTCGTATTGACAAACAACCGATCTCCGATGGCGGGGTTTTTGCTCAACTCACAACAGATTCGGCTCGGCCATCTGTTCCGCACGATGATCCTGCAAATTTCGAAACACCTCTTCCTCCTGTAGCTGCTGATCGCCCGTTACATCCGGAACCATTGGCCGCTCCTCGACACCTCGATCTTCCTCTTTTTGATGGTGTCGATCCCCGATGTTGGATTTCTCGAGCAAAATTATATTTTTGGGTCCATAATACACCTGAACCATTGAAGATCCAACTCACTCAAATCAGTATGGAAGGTCGCGCAATCCATTGGTTTTCCATTTTGATTGAGGTTCATCCACACTTATCTTGGCCAATTTTTAAGGAGGAATTAATGGAGCGTTTTAGTGGTCTTATAACTCAGAATCCTTACGAAGAGCTTGCTGCTCTTCAACAATTGGGCTCCGTTGTTGATTATGTGGAGCAATTTGAGTATCTAATTTCCCTCCTGCCTCGCCAATCGGAGCAACAATATGTTGGCTATTTTCTTAACGGACTCTAGGAGGATATTCGTGATTGGGTCCGAATCCATAATCCTTTGACTCGAATGCAAGCAATGCGTTTCGCACGCCACATTGAGCTTGCATTTCGCAAAGGCGTTGCTGCTCAACAACGCAGTCCTTCTCCTCATCCTGGAAATTACCGTCCTCCGACCTTCCCACACACCCCTTGTCTTGCACCTCTCCCAGCTGCCAGTCCTTCATCTCGTCCTTGGCGCCCCTCGGTCCTTCCTTCCCCATCACCATCCGCCACACAACAACCGCCTACTACCCAAACTGTTAAGCATTTGACACCTCACGAATGGGAGGAACGCCGCAAGAAGGACCCCTGTTTTTGCTGCGGTCTCCCTTATTCACCCACTGCCAACCACAGACTGCCTCCCAGACCCCTCTTTGGAAGCCGAATGTACAATCGTGGCTTATCATAGTTTGACCTCCTCTTGCTCGGATCCAATTCCTCACCCCAATGACTGTACTTCTATGAAGGTGGCGGGTACCATTGCTGACACATACCAATTTTAGTTTTAGTGGACAGCGGTGCTTCTCATAATTATATTTCGCCAAAATTGGCCAGATTATTGAGTCTTCAAATCAATACTGTTAGGTAAATATTGAGAGAGAAAGAAACGAGAATAAACACTGCATATTGAGTATCGAACCATCAGAACAAGAGAGGGAGAGAGTTACAGGGAAGAGAAGAGGTAGAAAAGGATGTAGGAGAAGTCGTGGGACGACCACTCCACACTGCGAACCCCCCTGTTGGACGTCCCAACGTTCCAGCCCGCACAGCAGCTAGCTGTGTAAAATTCCCTCAAATGAGTCGTATCCCATCCCAGCCCCCTACTGCATATTTTAATACTCCACCAGTTCATTGCTACAACTGACACTTCATTCCAAAATACAATATTGCCTCTAAACAACTAACAAACTCAAACACGTCGTATCCTATCCCAGCCCCCTACTGCATATTTTAATACTCCTCCAGTTCATTGCTACAACTGACACTTCATTCCAAAATACAATTTTGCCCCTAAACAACTAACAAACTCAAACAATCTAACAAACAATAATGCCATGCCACAACAGAAAATAACAGGCAACCCCCTATATTCATAACAATTCCCTCCCACCTAAAAGCCACCTTGTCCTCAAGGTGGGATAACTCAAGCTTTGCTCGGCTGTGCATTGGGACAACAGCTTCCGGTGGCGGCTTTGGTGGAGGCCTCATCATCAAAACAACTTTTTCCAGGCATTTTTGTAGAGCAGGGAGCTGTTGCGGATCATCGGCCTTACAATGACTGCATATCTTCATTGTTCCTTCATATACAATCCCTTCATGTTGATAGCTTGGCACATATTTTGGAGCTTCCAGCCTCCGAACAAAAGTTTCAAACGGTTCCGTAGAGTTTTCTTCGGGCATTTCGGCCATCAGATTATACCGCCAATGCATCCCGTTAGAATCAAAATTTATTGCACTGATCTGAGACACCAAAGCGGAAAAGTCCAGCCCATCCATCTCAAAAAGCGTCTAGATAATCCAGAAAAGTATATGTTGTACTTTACAAAGAGCTCATTTATTGCTTTCTGAGCTTTCAGTGATTCATGATGGGAGCTTGAAAGAATACCCAGAAGAAAAGATGAAAATGCCCTTTGATCCTTTGTCAAATGCTTAAGAACGGTCTGCGAGGCAAGAATTGTACATGAACCGTGGACAACATTTTCTGGAGAACTGGGATTCTGTAACTTCTCAGAGAGAATGAATATATATTTTGGGATCATAGATGTCCATCGTTTAATCATCTTCAAGAAATATTTTCCAGCAACTACACGAAGAGTTTCATAGCAACTACACGAAGAGTTTCATAGCTATGCAAAGATAGATTTAGTAGAGCATCCATGTGCTATGCAAAGTTTGAATGATAGGACCCTATAAAATTTATCGGAGGTTCAATTATAATTGGAGATTCCAATTTCCATGCTTGCCTGTGAATTGACCAGTCATCATCCAAACTTCCATAGTTTCCCAAAGCATCCATAATCCGAATAAGTTGTATCAATAAGTTGCTATCATCTGTCTTTTCCTTTAACAAGTACTGGCAGGCAACATGTATTTTTTCAGCAGCTCTCTCCCTGAATTCAGGGCTGCCGACTCTTGCGCCCACAGCTCCAGCTATCAGGAAAGGACAACCCAAATCTCCATTCATCCCATTACATGAAGATGGCCTGAAATCAGGCAAACATGACAGAACGCTTTGCAATGAGGAATCCAGGCGCAAGAGAGTCACCTTCAAGCGCTCTTTTTCATTTCCAGGATCAGAATGAATTTTAGCTTCACATATTTTGAGAAGGTCATCCAGAGCACACTCAAAATGCAGCTTTAAGAGTTCACTTGCAAACTTCACTTCTTCACTTGGAATATGCCAGCTGGGATTCGGCAGTAATTTGTCACTAGAATAATCTTTCGTGCATATCCACTCCTCTAAAGCACCAGCATCAGGATGGTGAAGTGTGCACCTGTATTGGTTGATAGGATAATAAAAAACTAGGCTTCCAAGAAGAGACCGAAGTAGATGATCACCAGCTCCATTGACCTTCCAAGATGGAGAGTCAAAGGCAGAAATAATAATTGAATGTGCCTCTTCCCTTACCACACGCGCTCACTGCAGTGTGGAAGATATTAGGCCCGTCCGTCAACAGCTCTTGCGTCGGACACGTTCCGCGGCCAAAAGGTTCTCCCAGTCGTCGCTCTTCAATCGTCTTCCAGCGATCGTAACTCTCGACAATAAACAAGCATCGAATGCTCCTAAGCTCCAAACGCACTTCCAGATTTCCCGTCTCCAGCTCTGGTCGCCTCCAACGATCGGAACGCTTACCACAGCAAAACGATCTTCCCAGTCGCGTATGTTCACTTCTATCAGTTCTCTTCATCCACTTCTGGCGATCGTACCCAACCAGCACGCGTCACCTGTTGCGACGTGTTTCCCCGTGTTCGCACTTCTCCTCCAGCAACCAACGAGCCCGGAACCTCCAGTTGTTACCGTTTCTTCTAGAACGATCGCGCCTCGCAGTGAACAGCGGAAACACTGTTTGTATCCACCGCAACCACGTTTTTCAGCTACGTTCGCGTTCCCTAGCAATGATCCTCCGCGTTCGTTCCTCTCGCACGACAATTCCTAGTAGCGTTCCACCTCACCTGCGACACCTCTCAGCTCCACTGCATCAGAGCCGATTTCTTCTTCTTCTTCTTCCCTCTCTCTCTCTCTCTCTCTCTCTCTTCTTCTTCTCCCTGCTGCTACGATTTTCCAGCAGCGATCCTCCTCACCTGCGACGCCTCTCCTCCAACGTGTGATCAATCCTCTCGCACGGCAGCTCCCCAGTGGAGTCGCCAATTATTAGGTAAATATTGAGAGAGAGAAAGAAACGAGAATAAATGCTGTATATTGAGTATCGAACCAGCAGAACAGAAAGAGAGGGAGAGAGTTACAGGCAAGAGGAGGTAGAAAAGGATGTAGGAGAGAAGCCGTGGGAAGACCACTCCACACTGCGACCCCCCTTGCTGGATGTCCCAACGTTCTAGCCCGCACAACAGCCAGCTGTGTAAAATTCCCTCAAATGAGTCGTATCCCATCCCAGCCCCCTACTGCCTATTTTAATACTCCACCAGCTTATTGCTACAGCTGACACTTCATTCCAAAAATAAAATATTGCCCCTAAACAACTAACAAACTTTAACAAACTAACAAACAATAACGTCCATGCCACAACAGAAAATAACATGCAGCCCCCTATATTCCGAATAAGAATCATCTCCGGTTATGTTTTTAATTGGAATGTCCAGTACACCCTTCGGATCAGAACACGTGTCCATTTGTATTTCGAGCCGTCGAATCATCGTTCACTGCATTCATTCGATTCGAATGTGCAGACGGATTTGCCTTTGCGTTTTGCGAGACGGGTCGACTGCTCCTCGGTTGCGAAGATGACGACGAAACCCTGAGATCCCGCCCTGAAATTCGGCACCACAGCGAGCACAACGAATCAAGCTACTACGGGAACAACAACTGGGAATCCAACGACTACGGCGACGACGACGACAAAAATGCATTATAGCGTTGTCCACAAGTTTCGACCAATGCAAAGGCGCAGGTTTTTTCTACGACAACTACTTGACTTCGGTGGGGTTTCGTCTCACTTTCCGATAGACATTTTTGTACAAAACAGCAGTAATGTCTGACGAAGGTGGCGTAACATAATTATTTTTGCTGAAATATGTACTCGAAAATCTGTATTTCATTTCTGTTGCTACGATTTATTATTTAGAACATTTGTGTTATGAGCTGTTTTCTGTAAATGTTCTCTGTCTATCAATTAATTTAGAATTTCATTTTTGCTGGTGTATCGTTCCTCACTGGAGGTTCCAATGCAATGTCCCCTGGAGGTTTCAGCAGTTTTCACTTTAACATGCACCGACACCTCCACCAAAAGTTTCCACTGCAGGTTCCACTTGAAATCATTTTGTAGTGTGGAAGTTCCAGTGGGAGTTCCGTTGGAAATTCCAGAGGAACTTCCAGTTGAAACTTCGACTTAAAATCCCAGTGGAACTCCCAGTGGAACTCCCAGTGGAACTCCCTGTGGAAATCCCAGTGGAACTCCCAGTGGAACTCCCACCGGAACTTCCATTGGGGTTTTGGAAAATTAATTCAATATGAAAATGTTTATACTTTTTCAAATGCTAAATTCAATCAGTTTTATAAATATACATTTCAGTGGTAGTGTGGAAGTTCTAGGGGTAGTTCCACTGGAACTTCCAGTGGAACTCCCTCCCAGTGGAACTCCCTCCCAGTGGAACTCCCTCCCAGTGGAACTTCCATTGGAGTTTTGGAAAATTAATTCAATATGAAAATGCTTTACACTTTTTCAAATGCTAAATGCAATCATTTTTACAATAAATATGTGAGCATTTCTTTTAATTTTCCACTGGAAGTTCTACTAAAACTTCTACTGGAACTCCCACTAGAATTTTCAAATGCTAAATGCAATCATTTTTACAATAAATATGTGAGTATTTCTTTTAATTTTCTACTGAAAGTTCCGGTAAAACTTCTAGTGGAAGTTCCACTGGAAGTGCTACTCGAAGTGCCACTGGAAGTGCCAGCGGGACGCCCAGTGGGAGTGCCAGCGGGACGCCCAGTGGGAGTGCCAGCGGGACGCCCAGTGGGACTGCCAGTGGGACTGCCAGTGGCACTCCCAGTGGCACTCCCAGTGGCACTCCCAGTGGCACTCCCAGTGGCACTCCCAGTGGCACTCCCAGTGGCACTCCCACTGGAATTTTCAAATGATAAATTCAATCATTTTTACAATAAATATGTGTCACAATTGCAATGAGTATTTCTTTTAATTTTCCACTAGAAGTGCGAAGTTCCAGTGACACTTCCAGTGGGACTAGTGGAACTTCCAGTGGCTGTGGGACTTCAAGTGGAACTTCCACTGGAAGTTCCAGTGGGACTCCCACTGGAACTCCCAGTGGAACTCCCACTGGAATTTTCAAATGACAAATTCAATCATTTTTACAATAAATATGTGTCACAATTGCAATTAGTATTTCTTTTAATTTTCCACTGGAAGTGCCACTAGAACTTCCTGTGGGACTAGTGGAACTTTCAGTGGCTGTGAGACTTCAAGTGGGACTTCCAATGCGACTTCCAGTGGGACTTCCACTGGAACTCCCACTAGAATTTTCAAATGATAAATTCAATCATTTTTACAATAAATATGTCACAATTGCAATGAGTATTTCTTTTAATTTTCCACTGGAAGTGCCACTGGAACTTCCACTGGAAGTGCCTGTGGGTCCAGTGGAACTTCCATCAGAACTTCCTGTGGGACTAGTGGAACTTCCAGTTGCTGTGGGACTTCAAGTGGGACTTCCACTGGAAGTTCCAGTGGGACTTCCAGTGGGACTCCCAGTGGAACTCCCATTGAAATTTTCAAATGATAAATTCAATCATTTTGCAATAAATATGTGTCACAATTGCAATGAGTATTTCTTTTAATTTTCCACTGGAAGTGCCACTGGAACTTCCAGTGGAACTTCCTGTGGGACGAGTGGAACTTCCAGTGGCTGTGGGACTTCAAGTGGGACTTCCAATGCGACTTCCAATGGGACTTCCAATGGGACTTCCACTGGAAGTTTCAGTGGGACTTCTACTGGGACTTCCAGTGGCACCCCCAGTGGCACTCCCAGTGGAACTCCCACTAGAATTTTCAAATGATAAATTTAATCATTTTTACAATAAATATGTGTCACAATTGCAATGAGTATTTCTTTTAATTTTCCATTCGAAGTGCCACTGGAAGTTCCTGCGGCACTTTCATTGGAACTTCCTGTGGGACCAGTGAAACTTCCATCAGAACTTCCCGTGGGACCAGTGGAACTTCCATCGGAACTTCCATCGGAACTTCCTGTGGGACCAGTGAAGTGGCTGTGATACTTCAAGTGGGACTTCCAGTGGGATTTTCATTGGAAGATCCAGTGGGACTTCCAGTTGAACTCCCACTTGAAGTTCCAGTGGAACTTCCACTGAAGTCCCAATAAAAGACTTTTTCTACCTTTTATACTGTAATTTTGTGGATGACCTCAATAATTCCTTAATTTCTATTTTCAGGTGTGCATTTTAGGTCAAATTTGACCTCCTTACAAAGACTTTTACAAGAAATAAAAGATCAACTGAAAAATGGTCATAGAAATGCTTTGCGCACTACTCCATTTTGGAATATGTTTGAAGCGTTCATATCCAATACAATAACAACATCGGATTGCAAAAAATCCGATATTTCTGTTATGTATGTATTGGATAACTACAATCCTTCAACAACTGCTTTCCGATTCGGTGGAGGGGAAATATATTTCTCTGAAGCTGATATCCAAAAGATCTTTGCAATAACCGAAGGTCAAATAGAAATGGACGACTCCTACTCGTTCAAACCAACGAAGACATCATTATATTTAAGGAGATTTCAAACTGGTGTCAAGTTATTGACACAAAAGGCAATAAAATCAGCCCTTTTGGAAGCAATAAAGGGAGATGAAGAACACGATCATCTTGACACAACACTTCTATGTTTATACACATGTGCAACTGTTTTTCCCCTACTATAGGTTCTTACCTAAGTTGAGGTTTTATCAATTATGCGAATACTTCAAGAGACATAAGAACACTAAAGTGGTATCGTGCAATACACCAACAATTGATGAGATCAATTAAAGAATTTCACACGCACCGCACAAGGATTACGGGGGCAATTATCGCTTTATTGGTAAGGATTAATATTTATTTTCAATTCAATGTATAATATACTCTTCATATGCTTCTTGTTATTGTAGTATTGGTATTGTGAAAAAAGTGGACTAGTGAAAGAGAATGAACAAGCAACCAATCCACCTTTCACAAAGTGGAGCCTCTCTGATTTTGATGATTTTAAAGAAACTGAAGATTCATCAAGTTCCCGCTGCAGAAATTGAAGAGCCAGCAACAGTTATGGAAGCTTTTGTTGGACAACAGAAAAAGGATAAACCAGAGAACGACAGAATAAAAATAGAAATTGAGAAGCCAACAACGGTTATGGAAGCTTCTGTTGGACAACAGGAAAAGGGGCCAGTGGATGACAGAATAAAAGTTCTTACAAAAGAAAATTCAGCCCTGAAACGAAAATTGCATAAAATAAAAGCAATTGTTAAAAAACAGACTGAAAAAATTAGAAGATTGAAGCTGTTAGTAAGTGAGAATGCGAGCATAGAGAAAAAAAATAAAAGAAGGTAGTGTTGAAAGAGTCATTCAATCAAGGAGGAAATCCGAAAAGAGGGTACAATTGAAGCTGGAATGCAGCAAGATCCTCCTGAAAAACCCGCATCTCCCCCCGAAGCAGAACAACAGAAGGAAAACCAGCAACTAGGAGCTAAGGAAACTGGGATTGAGGAGCCTGCAGATCAACTGCAAGAAGATGTTGAACAAACCACACCTGTACATCATACCAGCCAAATTGGACAGACAGAAATCGATAGTCGCCAAACGAGATCAATGATTAGAAATGTGAAGTCCAGAGCTAGGAAGCAGAAGAAATTGGATTCTGCTTTTTAGTATCAAACCTGATACACAAGAAGAAGGACAACAACATGACAAAAAAAATCAGTAGAACAACCAAGTTAGCTGGAAAAACCAATTGAGGTAGGCAGTGTTTCAACGAAAACAGAACCAAGTCTGTCAGGAATACCTAAATGGGTCAGGCAGAGTACACGCTTGCAGAAAAAAGACTATGAGCAGTTGCAAAAGATTCTCCAGATGGAACCAGACTGGTATGTCTACCCTTCATTTTAAGGATTTCAATTCAATTCCCTTGAACTTTATTTGTTTTCTTATACATTATTGTTATTATAATGTAGTCAATATGTGATACGACCATAGGGGATCCAGCCCCCTTAATGGTCTATTCAAGGAGGGGGAAGCGGACCCCACTGGCGGTTTAAGGAATCCTTTTAGGCGGTTCGGTGGTTCAGCTTGAAGTCCTACTTTTTCTGTTTTGAGGTAGTGGTGGTCCCCACGGCTTGTTAGTAGTGGGAGAGTCTGTTTGCCAGCTGTACTTCTTCCCCCAAAATATTTTTTAAATAGTACTGTGGCGGTAGTGTCCTGGGGGGATCTGAGTATTATGGCCTTGGGCTTGGGTCAGGAGGGGTCTCTGTTCTCCTGGAAACAATTTGCTGTAAGTGTCAGTTTATTTTTCCCGTACTCTCCTACTTTTGCTGCCTAAAATTACTAGTTGCTCTGTTCCTGGCCTCTGTCTCTACCAAATTGGTCTGATCTGCCGGATTTTTCTTTTCTCTTCTATAATGGAAACCCGCCAAGCTAGGCATGAAAATCTCGACCAAAGAATGAGCACCCTGGAATCCGCCTTTGGTACGCTGGAAGCGTTCATGGCTGCAGTCCGCACAGATCAGGCCGACTTCCGCAAATCCCTGGCATCGGAAATAGCAGACCTCCGTCAACTAATCATTACCGCAGTTCGCCTCCCAGCCAAGCCCCCTCTTCAAGTGGACACCACTCACCCTTCTTCCGCCACCCCTGTCATTGCCCCAGACACAACCGACACATCCCCTTGGGACCCGACTGTTGCCGTTCACCCAGTCCCTATGCTTCCAACCTCCCCTTCTGCCTCCACCCGCCTTGACCTTCCCCAATTTGATGGCCTCGATCCCCGAGGCTGGATAGCCCGCACTGAGCTTTACTTCTAGCTTCACAATACTTCGGATGACGCCAAAGTATCTCTTGCACATATTAGCATGGCTGGCAAGGCAATTCACTGGTTTACTATTGTTCAAGAACTCCATTCTTCAATGACTTGGCCACTCCTGAAAGTCGAATTACTGGATCGATTTAGCGGCCTTGAAATACAGAATCCTTACGAGGAGCTGGCCGCCCTCCGGCAGCTCTCTTATGTGCAAGATTATATCGAGGAATTTGAATACCTAGCTTCCTTAATTCCTCGCCTACCAGAGCTTCAATACATTGGCTATTTCCTTCATGGACTCCAGCCGGATATCCGGGATTGGGTACGCATTCATAGCCCTGAAACGCGTCTCCAGGCTATGCGACTCGCTCGCCACGTCGAACTCGCTCTTAAGTGCGAAATTGGGCAACAGGTCCGTAGTACCCCTTGGCGCCCTTGGTCCTCCCGGGAGGGCTCTACTGGCCAACCACCTCCCCGGCCCAATTTTCCTACTTCTTCTTGGCTCTCGCCTCGCCAAGATAGATGTTCAGCACCAGACAAAGGATTACTCACCACGGAGCCCACCCACCCACCCCCTCCAGCAGGTCGAGGCGTTCGCCATTTATCTCCTCAGGAGTGGGAAGACCGGCGCAGGAAGGGTCTCTGTTTCAAATGCGCCAAGCCTTTCACTCCTATGCATAAATGTCCCGATTCCAATGTCCGGGTGATACTTTTGGGCGAAGATGAGCTCCAACCACCTCCTGCCTTAGCTGACCCTCCAGTCCCTTTGGAACCCACTGACGATTCTCCCCCTGAGGCTGCTGAGTGTTTGGTCTTGGATTTTTACACAGCTTCTACCCGCTCCTCCCACCACCAATCTCCCCTGTTTTCAGCCATGAAAATTGAAGGCAAACTGGGTGGTATCCCCCTTTTGGTCCTTATTGACAGTGGGGCAACTCACAACTTTATTTCCCCCACATTAGTGACCTTACTCAGCCTCCCTGTTCTAACCACCATAACAAGATCCGTTAAGCTAGGCGATGGTCACCTCTTTTCTACTTTGGGTCTTTGTCCACAGCTGCAGCTAGACATGGGTTCTTATCAATGCACTCTAGACGCTCATGTCCTGGACATCGGCGGACTTGATTTCATCCTTGGCATTGCCTGGCTGAGGACACTAGGGGGGTCCACACAAATTGGCAGACTATGACGATGAAGTTTCGCTCCGACCAGCAACTCTACACCCTTCAGGGGACACATGACATTTCCAACCTACTGTCCAACCTACATACATTGACCCCCAGCCCCCCTAAACCTTCTTCGTTACCTCCACACCAGCAACCCCCCCTACAACAACTTTTGGACACCTTCCCTTACATTTTCCAGGACCTCTCCGGTTTACCACCTCAACGCCTTCATGACCATCAAATCCGTTTATTTCCTGGTCAGGGACCTGTTTCGGTTCGCCCATATCGATACCCGCATGCCCATAAATCGGTCATTGAACAACAGGTGCAACTCTTACTGCGGCAAGGGCTCATCCGCCCTAGTACAAGTGCATATTCCAGCCTAGTCCTCTTAGTCAAAAAACGTGACAATTCCTGGCGCCTATGTGTGGATTATCGGGCTCTTAACAAGGTCACAATTCCGGACAAATACCTGATTCCCGTGGTTGACGAACTGCTGGATGAGTTGCATGGGGCTGCTTATTTTTCCAAGCTGGATCTCCAGTCCGGTTATCACCAAATCCGTATGTTCGTGACTGACGTCGATAAGACTGCTTTTCGTACACATAATGGCCACTACGAATTCCTGGTAATGCCCTTTGACCTCTCCAACGCTCCCTCCATTTTTCAGGCTACAATGAATGGTTTATTCCGACCCCATCTTCGGCACTTTGTTCTAATCTTTTTTGATGATATTTTAGTATACAGTCCAACGTGGGACTCCCACATGCAACACGTTGTCAATGCAGGGAAATGCTCCTTTGCACAAACTTAGGTGGACTACTTAGGCCATATAATCTCTCAGGAGGGTGTTGGGATGGATCCAGATAAAATTCAGGCAGTTCTTTCTTGGCCACTTCCCCATTCGGTTCGTGGCGTTCGCGGGTTCCTCGGTCTAACCAGCTATTACCGCAAATTTATCTGCGACTACGACAAAATAGCCCAACCACTTACCTCCCTCACAAAGAAGGATGGCTTCTCCTGGACAACAACGGCTCAACTAGCTTTTGAAACTCTCAAAACTGTTCTATCAACAGCACCTGTTCTTGCCATGCCAGACTTTTCTCGCCCCTTTGAGGTCGAATGTGATGCTTCCGGTCGCGGCATCAGGGCTGTTCTTATGCAGAATCACCGCCTTATTGCATATTTTAGCAAGGCACTCGCCGCTAACAACCTCTCTAAATCCACTTATGAGAAGGAAATGATGGCCTTGGTCCTAGCCATCCAACATTGGCGCCACTACCTCTTAGGTCGCCCCTTTGTGGTTTTCACTGATCAACGCAACCTTAAATACTTATTGGATCAGCGACTCACCTCCTCCGATCAGCAATGTTGGATTGCCAAGCTCCTTCAGTACACCTTTGACATTCGCTACAAGCTAGGTCGGGCCAACACTGCTGCGGATGCCTTGTCTCGTCGCGATGAATGCACCGCCTGCCCACTTTCTGTTTCCTCCCCATTTTGGCAGCAACACCCTACCTTATCCGCTGGCCTGCAGGATGACCCATTTACCAGAAATATTGTCCAGCTCCTCCGTACAGGCAGCCCCACTCTAAGAGGCTTTGTTCTCTCTCGTGATATCCTCTATTACCGTGGTCGCCTAGTCCTTCCAGCCACCTCTCCTTGGATTCCTCGCCTCCTTGACGAGTTCCATGCCTCTCCCCAAGGTGGACATTCGGGCTTCTACCGTACTTATCGTAAACTGGCTGCAAATTTATACTGGGTTGGCATGCGCCGTCAGATTTTGCAGTATGTCCGCCAGTGTGACACCTGCCAACGTTACAAGTATTCGACACTCTCCCCGACAGACCTCCAACCACTCCCCATTCCCCAAGCAATTTGGGAGGATATCTCCACCGATTTCATTACCGGGCTACCTAAATCTAAAGGCTACGATGTTATCATGGTGGTGTTCGATCGACTCTCCAAGTATGCACACTTTCTCCCCTTAAAACATCCCTTTACCGCCAAGACCATTGTCGACATATTTGCCAAAGAGGTGGTCCGCCTACACGGCATCCCCAAATCTATTGTGAGCGACCGTGACCCACTATTTGTCAGTCATTTTTGGGCAGAATTCTTCAGATTACAGGGCACCAAATTACGAATGAGTTCCGCTTACCATCCCCAAACTGACGGACAAACCGAAGTAGTTAATCGCTGCTTGGAGACGTACCTTCGCTGTTTTGTGGGAGAGCAGCCCAAAAATTGGTCCTTTTGGCTCCCATTGGCTGAACTATGGTATAATACCACCTGACACTCCTCCATTAAAACAACACCTTTTCAGGTGGTTTATGGTCGTTCCCCCCCGACCCTTCTACCCGGGCTGCCATCAGAGATTCAGGTGGAGGCCGTCGCCACTGCTTTATCAGATCGCCATACAACCCTTTAGCACCTTCACCATCATCTTTCTCGGGCACAAAATTACATGAAGCATCAAGCGGACAAATATCGTCGAGACCTTTCTTTTCAGCCTGGGGATTCTGTTTATCTCAAGCTCCGCCCTCACCGCCAACACTCACTGACCCATCGCATTCACCACAAACTTTTCCCTCGCTTTTACGACCCTTTTCAGATCCTCCGTCCGGTGGGCAGCCAAGCTTATCTGCTGGATTTACCTGCTGCAACTCGGATTCACCCAGTTTTTCACGTTTCCCAATTGAAACAAGCCATTGGGCATCACCCCTTGCAGCAGACCTTGCCGGCTGATCTGGATGGCGGCGCTTCACCTCTACTCGAACCTGAATGCATCTTAGCTCGACGCTCTACATCTTCATCCAATGCATCTACTCCACAAAGCCTGGTCAAATGGAAAAACCACTCTCTTGAGGACGCCACTTGGCTGGATGATTATACCCTTAAGAACTAATTTTCTACCTGCAGCCTTGCGGACAAGGCTGCTCTTTCAGAAGGGGCGACTGATACGACCATAGGGGATCCAACCCCCTTAATGGTCTATTCAAGGAGGGGGAAGCGGACCCCACAGGCGGTTTAAGGAATCCTTTTAGGCGGTTGGGTTGTTCAGCTTGAAGGCCTACTTTTTCTGTTTTGAGTTAGTGGTGGTCCCCACGGTTTGTTAGTAGTGGGAGAGTCTGTTTGCCAGCTGTACTTCTTCCCCCAAAATATTCTTTAAATAGTACTGTGCCGATAGTGTCCTGGGGGAATTCAGGTATTACGGCCTTGGGCTTGGGTCAGGAGGGGTCTCGGTTCTCCTAGAAACAATCTGCTGTAAGTGTCAGTTTATTTTTCCTGTACTCTCCTACTTCTGCTGCCTAAAATTACTAGTTGCTCTGTTCCCGGCCTCTGTCTCTACCAATATGTATGAGAAGCTGAGAATGACTTGTATCCAGTTAGATTAGATGACATTTTCCAACTTTTCACCAAAAGCATGACAAGTAGCCGGGTGAGTTTAATTTAAACAAGCTTACTGTAAAGTAATATTCAATTAGTCTCACATCCTCCATTGTTTTTTTATTGATATCAGGTTATAGATGCCCTATACTCAGCTTATCATAAACAAGTGTCAAATAGGGAAGACGACTGAAATTTTTGATAATAAATCAACTATGATTACAAGTGTTGCATTGGTCAGTCTAATATTATCTATGTTCTTGATGTTTTAAATATATTAATTAATATTTTGTTTCACTATACTCATTTTTACAGAGCATTATATCTGGGAAAAACAACCATTTGAAAGAGTGTTTGGTAGAGAAACCCATAAAAGAAGCAATGCAGTTGAATGAAAAAGTCTTCATCCCCATCAACACAGACAATCTGTATTGGACTTTGCTTGTGTTTGATATTGAAAAAAAAAACATTTCAGCTACTATAACTCCATGCAACCTCGCATGGGTGCTACTGCAATTGATTGTTACCAGCAAGATGCCTTACAAATGGTAAATTCTATCCTCTTCGACATCTAATGCATTTTCATATACACCAACTTACTGAATACAATTTATACGACACTTGCAGAAAATATTTATTGAACAAGTCATCAGACAATGGAAACCCGAATACTTAGAGATGACTGCTCCAGCGCTGCCATTTATAGTGGAAGATAGTCCCCAACAGGGGGATGCAACATTAGACTGCAGGGTAATTGTTTGTTATCTCATTGAGAAGCTGACAACAGATCAAGGGTATAACAAGAACCTGTCACAAGACGAAGTTGATGACATGCGCCTGTATATGGCGCACTGTTTCCTTACAGACCCTGCATACAGTTGGAATGAAACCTCATATAGAAGCAGGAGTTGTCTTGTGGAAACAGTACGACCATAATGAAGATAACAAGTAAAACAGTTGGGGACAATGGATGAATAGTTATGTTAGCATTTTCACTGCAATGAGAATATTATATCCTTATGAGGGGAAACATTTTCTTTTGAGGGAATTTATTTGGTTTTGCTGTTAGATTTAATGATGCTAATTGCTACTGGTAAGTGGATGAATAGGTATGTTCACACTTTAAGGATATTATCTTTACTGTTTGTAAGACTGTTAAGTTTGGCCAACATCTGGATTTCATCAGAAGATGAAGAGTCTCTATATGGAAAGACTTGGCCCAAAGATCCAATAACTCTTACTCAGTCTTCTGGATTTCTTCATCAAAATTCAAGAACCTGGATTTATCCCATCGTCAAAGAACAAATGCATACAAAAATCTAGAACCTGGATTTATCCCATCTTCACAGTTGAATACACAACAAATCCACACAACATGTTTACAAGTTATTGAAGTATCCCAATCCCAATCCATTACAACCAAAAGTGGACTGTCAAATACCACCACATCCTCAAAGAACAAATGCATACAGAAATCTAGAACCTGGATTTATCCCATCTTCACAGTTGAATACACAACAAATGTATACAACACGTTTATAAGTTATTGAAGTATCCCAATCCCAATCCATTACAACCAAAAGTGGACTGTCAAATACTACCACATCCTCACAGAACAAATGCATACAGAATTGTAGAACCTGGATTTATCACATCTTTACAGTTCCATATAGAGCACATCCATACAACACATTTACAATTTTTTGAAGCATCTCAATCCCACTGCCAATCCATTACAACCGAAACTGGATGCAACCTATACATTCTTCAATTCAGTCATTACAATTTAAAAAACTACTCCCATCCAATGTTGTCTACATTGCTCGGCCTCTTTCAATGCTATGCCAACAATCTACCTCCCAAGCCGAAGTTCCAAATTGGTGGACAAGTCTTCCAGCAACAAAAAAAGTACAGAATTACAAACGGTTATAGAAAAGAATACTCATAAAAAAATTCCATGTGAAACTGTTTTTCTAGCTCGAACAAAAAAATCTGATCTTGCTTGCTCCTTGACTCCCTGCGTGCAAAGAATAATGATATCAGATAACATATTAGCAATAAAAAATTGCTCTTATAAATGAAATGCATCATAAAATTAAATCATACCGTCATCATTGTAATAGGCTTAATTTTTTTATTGAACTGTTTCCCCTTTCGACACCCATTGTCTAAAAAGCTTTTCAATCTATCTCCCCCTTTCCTGTTTGGTTTCTTTTTAAAAGAAGTCTTTCTAAAAATTTTGTTTGAACTAGCACAACCATTAACTTTATCCGGTGATGTATTTATGATAGAAAACTCTTTTGCAAAATTACTGAAATTCGAGAAGGCAATGTCATAACCCGCATCTGTCTCACAAGCTACGGTAATTAACTTCATTCCCATTCGTGCTAAATCTTTGTAACATTTTGCTACAACTGATTTTCTATCAGCAAGTACCTCAACAGAAGATCCTTTGAACATCACAATATTTCTAGCCAATCAGGTCCATTTCCTCAAAATATATTTTTCAAGTATTGCTCTCACATCAATCTGATCAATTTTTTTTTAAAACATGACAACAAAGATACCCAACGGACTCAAACTTTCGACAAGAACATTCAACAACTTCTTTTGAAGCTTCATATGATACACAAAATTGATCTTCACAACAAACCATTCCAATAACATAACTGAATTGAACTCCAATTTCAAAACAAGATATCAAAAAACAAGCACCAATCAATTGATATTCATGCTGAAATAAATCAAATAATATCGGTGTATATCTAGTAGAAACTTGGCACATCAATGCATGGTAAGGGTATAGATTACGAGGCAACTTCTCCCGCATATCAAATTCTGCCTTTGTTTCACGATACCGATTTTTTTCCAACAAACGCTCAAACTGCTTAAAGAAATCAACAACACTTAACTTTCGATGAACATAATCTTTAAACAACCCATTAAAACTTTCACTTAATTGAGTGGTGCGAATACCCAATGTTAAAACATCTTTTAAAAAGCAATGCGTCCACTTTTCTCACAATACGAATACATCATCTAGCCACTACGATTTCCCATCCCCATATTCTGCTCTAAGGGAAGACCACTCCTTATCAAATTGACTTGCATCATGGTATTCGAAGATACATTTCTTAAATCTAGTTAGAAAACTAAATCCATCTTTCATCCAATTACCTAAATGCTTGATGCCATTTTGCATCAAATGCCACGAACAAAGGCAATGTCGAGTTCCCACTAAAACTACATAAATGGATTTTCCCATTGCTGCATCCTGATCAGTAAAAATAGTTTGAGGACTCTTCATGTGACGCACCTGTAATTTTTTTTGAAACAACCAAGAAAATGAAGTCACAGTTTCATCATATAACAAAGATGCCCCAAAAACAACAATCTCCCGATGATGGTTGAACCTCACAAAAACACCCAACAACCAATACTCTTTATTAGTGCTAAAAGTGGTGTCAAACACAACAACATCTCCAAACAACTCATAATCTGTTCTCATTTTTGGATCAACCCAAAAAATATTACTAATTTTACCATTCATGTCAAACTGCATAGAATAACAAATGATGGATTGTCCTGACTTTGTCTTTCCAGGTATTCTAACATGCAACATGCATCACCATGAAGCAAATCTCTTTCCCGTTTAGACCTTAAAAAATTCAACTGATCAACACGCGTGTACCCAATAACATCTCGCTTCCCTGCAATAGTTGTCGCCAACGAGAAAGAATCATTTGGTTTAATACCCGCAGAAGCATTCACATCTAACTCAGCTGCTTGTGCTTCTGTTATTTTTCTTTGGGACCTCATTATATGAATTGATTCAGGCCCGTACAAGGGTTGATTATGCTCTTCAACAAATATAGTACATGCATATTGGTCAGAAGACAATAAACTAACCCCCATTCTAGCAAGGCAACCTGTTCGTGTCTCAGCCTGAGGAAATTTCACCATGCTATCACGTTTGTCAATCTTCTTATGACTTTCTTTGCTACATGCATAAAGGCTTGATGTGACAATTGATTTATCCTTTCTCCTTTTATTAGAGTATTGTCAGCGTACACTGAACCCATTTACTCCCCCATACGTGACATAAAAACATTGTGCTTCATCAAGTGGCTTGAACGTCATCCCTACAACTGGTTTAGTAGAAGCTGCTACAACATCAATATCACCATCAACAACATTGCAACACCTTGCAACAAAAAACAATAGTTCAAGAAAAGTACATTAACTTTATAATAGGATTTAATCCGTTTGAAAATGTATAAACTATATGAATAGAAATGTAACTAAATAAAAATTATTACAAATATATATATATATATATATATATGATATAATATAAAATTATTTTTCTGAAATTATAAATAAAAAATTTATAAAATATATGAAGTTCCACTGGAAGTTACAAATATATATAAAATATAAATGTAATTAAATAAAAATTATTACAAATATATATATATATAATATAAAATTATTTTTCTGAAATTATAAATAAAAAAATTTATAAAATATATTTTCTAGTGAAAGTTCAAGTGGAAGTTCCAGTGAAACTTCCAGTGGACATCGAGAGGAACTCGGACATCAAGTGGAAGTTTCACTGTAAAAAGCAAAAACCACTGGAAGTGCCGCAATGCAACAAAACTATATATCACCGGAACTTCCAGTGGACATTGAAAGGAACTTGGACATCAAGTGGAAGTTTCACTGCAAAAATCAGGGCAAAAACCACTGGAAGTGCCGCAATGCAACAAAACTATATATCACGGGAACTTTCAGTGAAACTTCCAGCGGAACTTCCAGGGGAACTTCCGGTGGAACTTCCGGTGGACATCGAGAGGAACTTGGACATCAAGTGGAAGTTTCACTGCAAAAACCAGGGCAAAAACCACCACTGGAAGTGCCGCAATGTAACAAAACTATATATTACTTTCAATAAAGACCACCGCAAATTTCACCAAACAGTGTTGGACAAATTTACAACAAAACTAAGAAAAAACTACTTCAAATTAACCCGCTCGCAATACCTTCATCGCTATCCATTATAAGGAGAACTTTGACAAAAAACTTCAAACAGTGCCTCGCCCTGCCCGAACGAAAATGCGCCAAAGAGCCCTCACACGCCGACCTCGAGATCGACCGAGGACCTCGGCCTCGACCGTGGACCTCGACTGTGGACCTTGACCTCGCCTGTGGACCTTGACCTCGACCAGAGTGCCGTGATGATGACGATTTCGCCCTACTCCACAACTCGGCGCACCAGGCCCGAACTACCAAATCCTTGGCGCGGAGCCCGATCATTTCGCGCGCGCCCCATTCGGCTTTGAGACGAAATTGCCCTCCATCACCTCAAACAGACCGGATGGTGCCACCTGTAAAATAAAACACGTGTCAAGATCCCCACAGATGACTGGAGCATCCTGTAAAACGGGGCACTCGAGACGATAAAAAGTGCTATATTCCTAACAAATACTTCCACACGATTGCGCATCAAATTGGGTGATGGTCATAAGCTGTGGTCCTAGGGTGTTTCCCACCATATTCCCTTAATAATGGGCGCCGACACTTCTCTTCTTGATGTTCATGTCTTGGACATCGGGGGCCTAGATCTTATTCTTGGCATTAATTGGCTACGAACTATGGGTGAGGTGCATATCAATTGGAATATAATGACCATGTGTTTTTCTGCTTCAGGCCAACAACATCTCCTACTGTTCTCCCACCCAACCCACTCCATGTCTGCCCCCTCGACTCCTCCAGCACTGGCAAACAACACCTCCTCCCGGGGGGTCGATCCACCAGCAGTGTCGATCCACCAGCAGTGAACACCCTTTGACAACAGCACAATACAATGATTTACAAAATGTTTTCACTACTTTTCAGCGAGTTTTTGAGGATTCTTCGTGTCTCCCGCCACCTCGCCTTCGTGACCACGCTATTCGGCTTCACCCCAACCAGGGCCTTGTTTAGGTTCGCCCCTACTGATACACCCACATTCAGAAGAATGAGATTGAGTGACAGGTTCAACAGCTGCTTCAATTGGGGTTAATCCGCAATAGTACAAGTGTTTTTTCCAGCACGACACTTTTTGTCAAAAAGAAAGATGGTTCGTGGCAAATGTGCATTGACTATCGCTCACTTAATAAGGTCACAATCTCGGATAAATTCCCTATTCCCGCGGTTGAGGAACTTTTGGATGAGCTCCATGGCGCTGGATATTTTTCTAAATTGGATCTCAAATCGGGTTACCATCAAATCTGTATGCGCGAGGAGGACATTGAAAAAACCGCTTTCCGAACCCACAACGACCATTACGAATTCTTGGTCATGCCTTTCAGCCTTACCAACGCCCCATGTACTTTTCAGGCTACAATGAATGATCTCTTCTGCCCCTTTTTACGTAATTTTATTCTTATATTTTTTGATGACATACTTATTTACAGCCCCGACTGGCCCACTCATATGCTCAATTTGCAGGCTGCCTTCGAAGTATTGACGGATGGACATTTCTTTGTTAATCGCATCAAGTGTCACTTTGGCCAACCAGAAATTGAATACCTTGGCCATATCATTTCTCGGATGGGAGTGTCCATGGACCCAACTAAAATTCAGGCAGTTTTGGACTGGCCAACACTACGGTCTGTCCGGGGCGTTCGCGGTTTTTTGGGCCTCACTGGCTATTACCGCAGATTTATTCAGAACTATGGATTGGTGGCTCAACCACTCACTGCTCTAACAAAAAAAGATAGTTTCTGCCGGACACCCGCTGCTTCAGAAAAGATGGTGCAATCTTTTTTGCAGTTGAAAACTTTGATAACCACTGCTCTTGTCCTGGCTTTACCTGATTTTTTCAGTGACTTTGCGCTAGAATGTGATGCATCTGGAACTGGGTTGGCGTAGTTCTTCTTCAGCATAACAGACCTCTTGCGTTTTTCAACAAGGCTTTATCTCCTCAGACACTTAACAAGTCCACTTATGAAAAAGGAGGTGATGGCCTCGGTCTTGGCCATCCAACATTGGCGCCCTTACCTTCTTGGCCGCTCTTTTTGTATATTCTGATCACTGTAGTCTTAAATACCTCCTCCAGCAGCGCATTACTACAGCTGATCAGCTGTGCCAGATAGCCAAACTTCTTGGCTATTAATTTGATATTGCCTGGTCGGGAGAATTCGGCTGCTGATGCATTGTCCGAAAAACAGGATTCCACTGAACTCTTTATGCTACACTCTTCTCCGGTTTGGACAGAAGCTCATACACTTACAGTGGGCCTCACAATCGACCCTTACCTGGCAAATATCATCTCCGCATTACAGAATAACCAGCCTGCTCCTGCTGGTTTTTCTTACACTTGTGGCACCCTCCTGTACAACGACCGCCTCGTCCTTCCCGTTGCATCCCCTTGGATACTGAGGCTGCTGGTTGAGTTTCATACGACACCTCAAGGCGGCCACTTGAGCCATTATCGGACTTATCATCGGTTACCCAACAACCTTTATTAGGTTGGCATGAAAAAACGAGTTCAACAATTTGTCCACCAATGTGATATTTGTCAACGAAATAAATACTCCACACTTTCTCCGACAGGTTTACTTCAGCCATTGGACATTCCTTCAATTATTTGGGCCGACCTCATGGACTTTATTATAGGCTTACCCAAATCTCATGGTTTTGAAGTCATTTTGGTGGTTGTTGATAGGCTCTCCAAGTGCACTCATTTTATTCTCCTCAAGCATCCCTTTACGTCAAAGGCAGTGATTGACATATTTATGTGTGAAGTGGTCCGTTTACATGGTATTCCAAATTCGATTGTAAGTGATCGGGACCCTCTCTTAGTCACTTTTGGAAGGAACATTTTCGCTTGCAAGACAACACTTTAAAGTTTAAAGTTTAGCTTGACCTACCATCCTCAAATGGATGGTCAGACTGAGGTTATTAACCGTTGTTTGGAAACCTATCTTCGTTGTTTTACGGGGGAGCAACCAAAGACTTGGTCTTATTGGATACTGTAGATGGTGAATTCCCCTTCCCTCAATGTGAGGTGGGGATACTCTTTTATAGATGAGTAATTCTAATTACAAGGAGGGTAAGTCTGATGTGAGACTCAGAAATACCCATTTAAACTTAAATGGGGTCCAACACTCCCCCTCAAGCTGGACATGCCCAGATTGAATAGAGTCCCACAAAGAAAAAAGATGACAAGACACAAGACCATCTCATACTCCCCCTCAAGCTGGGCCATGGAGGCTGTGAATACCCAACCTGGTAGTGAGAGACTCAAGGCGAGCTCCTGGGAGACCTTTGGTGAAGAGATCGACAAGCTGATCTGCCGTCGAGATATGGCCGAAACTGATATGGTGCTGCTCCAGATGGTGGCGGAGAAAGTGACAGTCCACCTCGATATGCTTTGTCCGTTCATGGAAGACGGGATTCGAGGCAATCTTTGTGGCGGCCTGATTGTCACACCAGATATGAGCAGAAGTCGATGCTGGGAAACCGAGCTCATGGAGGAGATGACGAAGCCAGAGGATCTCAGTAGTGACTGTGGCCATGACTCGATACTCGGCCTCGGCACTCGATCGGGAGACGACAATCTGCTTCTTGCTGCGCCAAGAGATGAGATTACCGGCGAAGAACACGGCGAAACCCGAAGTAGACTTGCGGGTAGCGAGCCAACTGGCATAGTCCGCATCACAGAAGACCTCAACATTCATGTGAGCATGATGTGAGTACTGAAGGCCACATGCAGGGTCTTTCTTGATGTATTTGGCAATGCGGAGGACATCATCCCACTGAGATCTGGTGGAATGCTCCATGAACTGGCTGACTTTGCCAACGGCACAGGCAATGTCGGGACGCGTCATGGTGAGGTAGTTGAGTTTACCGACCAGGCGTCGATAGCTCTCGGGATGAGGAAATGGTTCCGAGTCGGAATGAAGGGAGCGTTCCCCAGGCTCAAGTGGAGTGTCCACTGCGGTGGCTGTGCTCAACCCGGCATCCTGCAAGATATCAAGAGCATACTTGCGCTGGCAGAGAGAGATAGTGTCCGCAGTTTGGGAGACCTCGATGCCAAGGAAGTAGGTGAGGGGACCAAGATCTTTGGTGTGAAAGTGCTGGTGAAGATGCGTTTTGAGGCTGGCGATGCCTCTGGAGTCGCTCCCTGTGATGATGATGTCATCAACATAAACCACAAGCAAGATACAGCCGTGCGTCGTCGTACGGAAGAAGACTGTGTGATCTTTCATACTCCGAGAGAGGCCAAAGGTTGTGACGACAGTGCTGAAGCGGCCAAATCATGCTCGAGGAGACTGCTTGAGGCCGTAGAGGGAGCGACGGAGACAACAGACATGAGAGTCGGCACCAGAGGCAGAAAAACCTGGGGGCTGCTGCAGGTAGACTTCTTTGTCAAGAAAGCCATGGAGAAAAGCATTCTTAACATCCAGTTGATGAAGCGACCGGTGATGATGAGCAGTCAGAGAGATGAATAGGCGAACAGAGGCCATCTTTGCGACTGGATAGAAGGTCTCAAAGTAGTCGATGCCATATGTCTGAGCAAATCCCTTTGCGAAAGCCGGGCTTTGAGGCGGCAAAGAGAGCCATCGGGATTGAGACGGATCGTGAAAATCCATTTACAGCCGACCGCCTGTTTGCCCGCCGGAAGTGGAACAAGATCCCATGTATGGTTGTCATCCAGAGCTTGCAATTCATCCCTCATTGCGGCTAGCCATCCGGGGTGAGATTTGGCTTCACCAACTGTTCGAGGAATCGACACGGTCTCCAGAGTTGACAGACCCCTGTATGAAGATACAAAGAGAGTAGTTTGACACGAGCGAGTACCTTTCCGGAGCGCAATCGGCAAGTCCTCGGGAGCTGTGACAGGAGCATCGGACGAAGCAGGAACAATGTTGTCCTCGGCCTGGATGGGAGGTACAACGGAAGGACGACGAGAGTAGATCTGTCCAAAGAGATGACCGGTCGGAGGAGACACCAGAGGCGGGTGAACCATGAGCGGAAGACAATCATCGATGGTAGTGTCGGGATGAGAAGAGGGGAGAGTGAAAGGAGAGCTCTCGACAAACGATACGTCGACAGAGGTGATATACCGGCAGAGGTCTGGAGAGAAGCATCGGTACCCGCGCTGAGTGCGGGAATATCCGAGAAAAATACATCGAAGGGATTTGGGAGAAAGTTTGGAGAGATTGGAGCGAGTGTCCCGGACATAACAGAGACATTCGAAGACGTGGAGTGGAAGAGAGTGAGGAGGAATAGAGGGGAACAGGGTATGAAAAGGAGTCTCCCCCTGAAGGATGGAGGCGGGAAGACGATTGAGAAGGTAAGTAGCAGTGAGGATGACATCCCCCCAGAAGAGAAGAGGTACCTGGCGGTGGAAGAGGAGGGAACGAGCGGTTTCCAGAATATGCCGGTGTTTCCGCTCGGCCACCCCATTTTGGTGAGGGGTATCAGGACATGAGGTCTGGTGGATGATGCCGTGAGCCTGCAGAAACTGCTGAAAGTGAGTGGATAAGTATTCCCGCCCATTGTCAGATCGAAGACATTTCACAGGGATAGAAAACTGTGTCTGGATCTCATGGTAAAAGGTTTGAAAGGTGGAGAGAACCTCTGTCTGATCTCGAAGAAGGTAAAGCCATGTCATACGGGAATAATCATCAATGAAAGAAATGTAATATTTATACCCAGATTGACTCGAGGTGGCACAGGGACCCCATACATCGGAATGAACCAAATCAAAGGGTTTGGCGGCCCGTGTGTCAACTCGAGGAGAATATGATGTGCGATGCTGTTTCGCAAAACGACACAATTCACAAGGAAAAGATAAACGAAGACTAATATCGGGATAGAGCTGATGAAGTGCTGAGGCGGAGGGGTGACCCAACCGAGAATGGAGGTCAACGACACGAGCAGGGACAGACGCGCAGACGATGGAAGTCGGGCCATCGAACATGTACACCCCATCCCGAAGCTGGCCTCTACCAAGTTCCCGGTTCGTCGTCCGCTCCTGAAACAAGACAGAAGACGAGGTAAAGATAACATTACAGTTGAGATCCTTGGTCAGCTTGCTGATGGAAAGCAGGTTAAATGGACTGCGGGGTACATGAGCCACCGAGGATAGGTGAAGGGAGGAGGTGAGGGAACAGGTGCCAAAGCCGGCTATGGGGAGAGTGGACCCATCAACAACAGTGATGGCTGAGGATCCACTATAGGGACGGTAGTTGGAGAGTATACCTGCATCCCCGGTGAGGTGGTCAGACGCACCTGAGTCAAGCATCCATGCAGAGGAACGATGACTGACAAAAGCAGTGGGACCTCTGGAATGGGCAAGAGAAGCTGATGAAGAGCCCGGCATGGAGGTGGTCCAGTAATCGTGAATCGGCTGGATCTCAGCCAGGGAGAGATCCAAAGACGGGGGAAGAGCAGCAGCAGGTGATGACGCATCGCGGATCGCAGTCTGGCCCTGTCGGGGGTGCGAATCGGGACGACCATGAAGGACCCAGCAGCGGCCGACCAGATGGCCGAGCTTGCCGCAGTGCTGGCAGAGGGGGCGAGGTCGGCCGTCTCCACGGCCGCGTCCTCGAGGGCCGGTAGGGCGGCCACCGCCACGACCCAGGAGCGCAGTGTGATCAGGGATGAGGACGGGTGGTGCAAGGGCCCGATGAGCCTTCTGCAGGCGATGATAGACCTGCGGGATATCCAGCGTAGACGGGCTGGCTAGCATCTCAGTGGCCGTCGTGGCGTAGTCCGGTGCGAGGCCATTCAAGAGATTGAATAGGCAGAGCTGGTCCCGTTGAGTCTGCGCTTCTGCCGGAGTCTGAGGAATAGACCAGAGTTCCTGCAGTTCGTCGTGGAGACCCTTCCATTCCATGAAGTAGTTTGGAAAGGTCCGATCCTGCTGGCGGATGTGGGAGAGACGCTGTAGAACGTCTGAGACCCGAGCCAAGTTATTGGTCTCGGAGAACATGACAATCAAGGAATCTCATAGCTCTTTGGCAGTGTTGGCAGTCCTGGTGACATCTTTCACGGATCGGTCCATGGAGTTGACCAATAATGTGAAGATTTTGCTGTCTGCCAGCTGCCAAGAGTCGAATTTGGGGTCAGTGATTGCAGGTGGGGGTTTCTCAAGATGAGAATGAAGTCCCATGCCGTGTAGGGACATCAAGACCGTCTTCCGCCAGACGGAGAAGTTTGTGGCATCCAGCCGGTCATCGACAAGCCGGGAGGAGGCCGTGATCAGGGACGACAGAACTGAGGAAGCGTCCATGGAGGGCGGGCGCTGGACCTGGTTGCCGGGAGTCGCACGGTGGAAGGGAGGCGACCTGGAGATGTCGCCAGAGGGAGCAACGACAGGGGGTCACGCTCAGGAGGAAACGCCGGGGCGAGTGCTGTCGCCGGGGGAGGGCGCCGCTGGGCGAGGGCTGTGCGGGGGCGAGGGCGCCGCTGGGGCCAGGGCGCGGGCGCTGGGCGAGGGCGGCGCGGGTGCGAGGGCGCCGCCGGGGCTAGGGCATGAGGGCTGGGTGAGGGTGCGGCTGGGGCAGGGGCGCCGTGTGGGCGCGGGCGCCGCGAGGGCTAGGGCGCGGGCATCGGGCGAGAGCGCCGCTGGGTCGAGGGCGGTGCTGGGCGAGGGCGCGCCGTGGGAGGGCGCCGGAAGCCGGGGCCGGGAGCCACGCCGGGAGAGAGCGTCGGGAGGGGAGCCGCTGGGCGAGGGCGAGGGCGCCGGGGCGAGGCCGAGGGCGAGGCGCCGCTGGGCGAGGGTGAGGGCGCCGGGGCGAGGCGCTGGCGAGGGCGCCGCTGAGCGAGGGGAGCCGCGCCGGGAGAGAGGGCCGCCGGGAGATTAGGGCAGAGCGAGAGGGGGGAAGAGAGGTGGGCCCGGACAGAACTGGGAATCCGCTGGGAGGGAGGGTCGGGATTAAGATCCCTCTGATACCATGTAGATGGTGAATTCCCCTAACCTCAATGTGAGGTGGGGATACTCTTTTATAAATGAGTAATTCTAATTAAAGGAGGGTAAGTTCGATGTGGGACTCATAAATACCCATTTAAACTTAAATGGGGTCTAACAGATACCATGAGTTGAACTTTGTTACAATATTTCGTGGCATGCCTCCATCAACACCACTCCCTTTGAAGTTGTTTATGACCGTCAGCCACCAACACTACTCAACTTCCTGCCCTCTGAAATTAAGGTCGCTGCGGTCGCCACAACTCTTTTTGATCGCCAAGAGGCTTTGGCCCAACTCCGCCAACATTTGCTTCGCTCCCAAGATTTAATGCGCCTCCAGGCTGACCCCCATCGACGATCCGTTTCTTTTCAAGTGGGAGATTCTGTTTATCTCAAATTGCGGTCCCATAAACAACACTCTTTGGGCCATCGTATCAACATGAAATTATCCCCTTGTTACTATGGTTCTTTTCTCCATCATCAAGCAAATTGGCCCAATCGCTTACCGCCTTGCTCGACGCCGCCCGTGTCCATCCCATCTTCCATGTCTCTCAGCTAAAGCAAACCATGGGGCAGCACCCAATGCAATCACACCTTCCCCAGGGCCTTTTGGGGGATCCAGTGGACTAACCATCTCTAGAAAAGATTCTCCTACAGGATGGTTTTTCACAACCTCAATATTTAATCCATTGGGGTGGCAGGCCTCCGAAAGACGCTATTTGGGAGGATAAATTCACCCTCCAAAATCAATTTTCTAATTTCAGTCTTGACAAGACTGACTCTCCAGGGGTGGGCTGTGATAGAGCCGGAGACCACCCTGCTGATTGGATAGTTTATTCCAGGCGTGGGAAAACATTAGCAGCATCTCTCCTCCTTTTGTGTGTGAAGTCTCTATCAGTGTGTGTGGCTGGTGACAACACTGCCAAGGCTAATAGTTCATGGGCCCACGCTTGGTGGTGGTGGTGGGGGGGGTGATTTCTCGCCGCGTGCCTATCTGTGTGCGTGGCTGGCGACACCACTGCTGATGCTAATAGTTCGTGGGCTCACGCTTCATGCAGGGGCGACGGTGGGCCGCAGGATGTAGTGACGCGCCATGACGGGTGACTTGTGGTGAGGTGGAAGGTGTGTTGGGGAGGAAGCGGATTGGTTCCGGAATGAAAACTCAATTGCGACAAATAAATTGTGATAATCGCCGATGAAAACGGAGCACATAAATAAAAACAAAAAATAAAGAGGGACGTGGACATTTAACATGGAAAAACCCTACAATGTGGAGGATTAAAAAATCACGGGGCAATTCCGAGAAAGTCCACTAATTTTCTTACTTGCGTGGGGGGGTGA
Organism: Viscum album; assembly: GCA_963277665.1. Taxonomy (NCBI): domain Eukaryota; kingdom Viridiplantae; phylum Streptophyta; class Magnoliopsida; order Santalales; family Viscaceae; genus Viscum; species Viscum album. The sequence goes on along the minus strand of OY728148.1, from coordinate 1,341,665,089 downwards.
GGGGCAGGTCGCGGGGTTAAGTCCCCGGGCTTGTGATTTACATGTAATTTTCTTACTTGCGTGTGTGCCGCTTTTGCGGTTATACCCAATTTTTCAAAAGAGTACAAAGAATCCAAGTAAAAACCAGAAACTTTAATTACTGTGAAGACGTAGAAAACCTGTGAGAAAAACCACATCCTGATACGTCTTTGTCGCCTCTCTGATAATTGTCTCATGACAAGACGTCGCCCTTTAGAGGTCAAAATTGAACACGCAACATCGTTGTAGTGCCTTGTTGCATACCCCGATTTGCCGCTGCTCGCTACTACCCACACCCTAAAAACAGTTGCTGCCCAACTGTCGCACATGCCTGAGTCATGGCCCTCTTTTATTTCCCTACCACATCGCTGCACGACACTAAGTCCCAACCCCAATTTTCTTGTTGAGTATTCTGCTTTAGCGAGTCTTAGTCTCTGGCTCCCGTATCTGCTGAAAAATCGCCCTGCGCCCTCTCACTCCCCTATCTGCTTAAATAGCGTAGGAAGCATATAAATATAAGAATGTATCTCCAAAAAATCTTACGCAAACCAAAGGATACAGAAGGGCCATCATTTTGAATTGAAAATAAAAATAATTATCTTCAAAATTCAAAAAAATGCGAATGGACCTTATCAATCTCCCCTTTCAGCCCAACAAAGGAGATGAATTCCAACAACCTCAGTTGGATTGTAAGCCGGTTGATATTGCACCAACCGTCATCCTCTGCAGAAAACATGACACCCCTCTTTGCATCTCTGACGGAAACTTGAAAGCCCCCTGCAAAAGAAATCCAAATGCCAATGTCTTTGTCATACCTGTGTCTGCACTGCTAATATCAGAATCAACAATATCCTGCTCTCTCGCAACTGTGATCACCACATAATCTGGAGTATGCAGAAACTAATTGCTCAATCTGCTCAACATTCTTTGAGCAATCTTAAACTCTCAACGCATCACCTGGACATTTGATTTTAATTCTTTATTCACTAGCAGTACTCCATGAAGAAAAAGAATTAGGTGTAAGACCTGAAACACCCGACCTTACCTGCTTGGACTTTCAAACTTTCTTCATCGTAGTCGATGGTCTTCGACTCATGCACGACGATCGCTTGTGCCACAAATCTGACGAAGCGCTCTTCACAACTGCATTCGTCACATCACCGCAAACCTTTACATTCGTCCTGTAAAGCGTGTCATCTATTATGCCACGTGCATATATCATCGATCCTCCGGACAATGTCCATCTTCCATTGTCAAATGAACTCTTGAACCCATCATTATCAAGAGTACAAGCAAATAACAAATTATGATGTATGCCTGACACATGTCGCATATCCCTCAACGTCAAAATACAACCTACATTTGTAGTAATACAAATATCACCAACACCAATGACACCAGCATAATGTTTGTTGTCCATCTTCAATATACTAAAGTCACCTTCATATAAAGAAAATAATTCCCTTTTCGGTGTAATATGGTATGACGCTGCTGAATCAACAACTCATTCAGTGTACAGATTTGACTTGTGACAATCAACGCCGATCGAAAGTAAATCATCCCTATCATGTATAAGATTTACATCGGTATCCTCAGAATCGGTGTTGTGCATGTTCTTTTCCTCATGTTTTTTCAAAGCATAACAGTTTCTTTGCACGCGACTCTCCTTGTTGCAAAAAAACCACTCGATCTTTCTTCTTGTCTTCGACCGACCTCTTTGATTACCGTGTCTATATGTCACAGGTAGAATACCACTATTACCTGAAGATTCACCATCATTGGTCTTTCGTCGAGTCTCGTTCATCAACAATGATGAAATCACATCATCTAACTTCAAAATGTCTTTTTCGAACAACAATGTGGTGATGAGATTATCATATGAATCAGGTAATGAATCCAAGAGAAACAAACCTTTGTCATCTTCTTCCATTTCAACAAGTACCACATTACCTTTATCATTGATCTTGACTACCCGAAGATAGCTTCGTCAGAAGTTTGGCGAACTTGTCCAAATGGTTACCTAAATCTCCATTATTTGACTTTCGCAAACGATAAAATTGTTTTTTCAAATGTAAACGATTTGTGAGGGATTTCAAATTGTACTTGCTTTCAAATTTCGCCCATATCTCCTCCGGATCTGTCACATTTATCACTTTTCACCGAGTATTATCAGCCAAATACGTATGAATCGTGCTTATCGCTAACTCTCATATCCTGCCAATCACCATCGCTCATCTTCTTTGGTTTTTCTGATTTTTTCTTCAATGCATTCGTTGTCTTCTCATGGACCAAAATATTTTTTACTCATTGCTGCTATAGAGTAAAATCATTTTGCTTGTTAAACAATTCGATGTGGGCAAAAATCCCATGGCGTGAATGACCCATATCCAATCAGTAAGATAAACGGATAAATCCCTCTGATATTAGTTGTTGGGGAGAAGGCGGATCTGTTCCAGAATAAAAACTCAACGGCGACAAATTAATTGTGAGAATCACCGACGAAAACGGAGTGCAAAAATAAAAGAAAAAAATAAACGGGGACGTGGAAATTTAACATGGAAAAACCTTCCAATACGGAGGATTAAAAAACCATGGGTCAATTCCGATAAAATCCACTAATAATCAGATAGTATAAAGAATCCATTAAAATCCCGAAATTTGAATTAGTGTGAAAGCGTAGAAAACATGTGTGAAAAACCGCACCTTAATACGTCTTTGTCGTCTCTCTGATAATCATCTTGTGACAAAACTTTACCGTTCAGAGGTTAAAACCAAACATGTAGCGTCGTTATAGAACCTCGTTGCACAACCTGATTTGCCGCTGCTCGCTAGTGCCCACGCTGTAAAATCGGTCGCTCCCCAACTGCTGCACACGCTCGAGTCAAAACCTTCTTTTATTTCCCTGCTGCGTTGCTGCACGCCACTGAGTCCCAACCTGATCAGCCTCTTGCTCTCTTATCTGTTGAAAAACGGCCCTACGCCTCTTACTCCTGTGTAGGAAGCATATAAATATAAGAACAATCTCCAAAAAATCCCACGCATGCACCAAAGGATACGGAAGGGCCATCATTTTGAATTTAAAAAAAATTATTATCTTCAAAATTCAAAAAAATTCGGGCTGAACCCTATCAAGGTGGCAACCAGGGGCGGGGCGTTGGGATCGAGGGTCACTAGGGCGGTGGCAGGGCGCTGAGGTGCATGGGAGGCGATGCAGAAGGTGGGCACGAGGTGCTTAAGAAAGAAAATAGAAAATATATATCTATATATATATATATATTTATAGCGGCCTCTTGGCCATAGGGTATTGGGTCTAAAAATTGTATGGGCCTATGTGCTATTATAAGGGTTCCCTTTCAACCAAAAAAATGGGTTTATTATGAAATAAAAAATATAGAATTGAAAGAATAAAAGTGACATTGTGAATGAAAGTTAGGATGTTGGCGTATGTGTTAAATTTGTCAATCCAAACATGTATCAAGGAGGAGATTATTGAATGGGAGCCTGAAAACCCTTGATACCCTTGAAACACGCAACACGGGGTTGTTTAACGACAGTTTTGGGAAGTAACGAAGTCTCTCATTTGCATGTTTATCACCATTGTTGTTGAATGTTTCTTTGACATTGGGTTAGTGTTGCAATCAAAGGTTGTATGTTGGATTTGTTATCAATTAATGATGATCTTGTTATCAATAATCTGAGCAGAATGTTGTACCCGTAGCTTGTGTATTGGAGTTTTTGTCAACTGTTGTGCTATTATCCGTGATTCAGAATGACCTAAACTCCAGCAACCTCAAATGCGGAACAAGGTAAGCTTTAAGGTCCGAAACACACATCGTCGCGAATCAGTGTATCCAAAATTGAGAAGCCTCGCACCCCAGCCATGCAATGTCCACACTCCTGACGAGCACACACCACATACAACCAAAACGGAACCATGCAAAAAGGAAGAAATGCACTCAATACAGAACATACAGATCTATGTGGTTCAGAACAAGTTATACTCCATGGGAAACAAACAAGTTCAATCGAAGAGAAACAAGTGAATAAAATCACTCGACCATGTTACAAGCGTTTGAAACAGGTACACTAAGGTGAAACAAAACTCAAACCTTACAATCACTCCAAAGCACAAGCCAACATAATTTAGCAATAAGAACAACATGTCCGGTGCAAGTGACCCCATCCGTCTGTTTAGACAGGTTCCCACTGCATTCAATAGGTTTTTTCAGTTCCTTCGCCATCCGATCTTTGCGGATGACTGTTGCTTGATCATGGTTATCGTTAGCTGCCTGCTGAAGGCACTGGCTCTACCTTTGATTCCGGTGAACAATGCATGCGTTCAGAACTCATCCTCCTGCATCTGTACTTCCAGAAGTTGCCACTGCTGCTTTTTCCATACCGTGGTCCATTCTGCCTTCATCAGATTCGGAAACCCTGAATTCATAATCCCTTTATCTGAATTGTCAAGCTGAAAATGGAAAGTGGTTTTTACAAGCCTAATAATCTTCCACTTGAAGATTATTTCCAAAAACTTCACCACCAAGTCCTTCAGGTCACAAGTTTCCATGTTCCGAAAACACCTCTTCTTCGGTTCAACTCTTCCATTTTATTGCTGCTCCTGTGATCTCACGACCACCAAGTTATCCTAGTCCCACTGAAGTGTAACACTGCTACAAACTTTCCCATACAATGACTTTAGTCATTTTGTTAATCCAATTTTGACTCTCACTCTCCTTCCGTAGTTCTAGCATGGGTGATTTCTCCCCGTGTGCATATCCGCGTGCGTGGCTGGCGTCAACACTGCTGTAGGGCGATGAGGTGCATGGGAGGCGACACAGAAGGCAGACACAAACCGCTTAAAGAGGAAAAATGAAATATATATATATATATATATAGAGGCCTCTGGGCCATAGGGCCTTGGGTCTAAAAATTGTATGGGCCTTCAGGTCATAAATTGCATGGGCTGATGAGCTATTGTAAGGGTTCTCTTTCAACAAAAAAAGTGGGTTTATCATGAAATTAAAAATATAGAATTGGAAGAAGAAAATCAACATTGTGAATGGAAGTTCGGATGTAAGCATATGTTTTTAATTTGTCAATCCAAACATGTATCAAGGAGTTGGGTGGAGAGGAGATTATTGAATGGGAGCCTTAAAACCCTTGAGAGCCTTGAAACACGCCACATGGGGTTGTTTAAGTGTGGGAGGTAAGTAACGAAGTCTCTCTCATTTGCATGTATGTCACCATTGTTGTTGAAGGTTTCTTTGACATTGGGTTAGTGTTTCAATCAAAGGTTGTATGTTGGATTTGTTATCTATTAATGATGATCTTGTTATCAATAATCTGAGCAGAATGTTGTAACCGTAGCTTGTGTATTGGAGTTTTTGTCAACTGTTGTGCTATTATCCGTGATTCAGAATGACCTAAACTCCAGCAACCTCAAATGCAAAACAACCTCAAATGCAAAACAACCTCAAATGCAAAACAAGGTAAGCCTGAAGGCCTGAAAAACACATCGTCATGAATCAGTGTTTCCAAAATTGAGAAGCCTTGCACCCCAGCCATGCAATGTCCGCACACCTGATGAATACTCACCACATACAACCAAAACAGAACCATGCAAGACGAATGAAATGCACTCAACACAGAACATAGAGATTTAAGTGGTTCAGAACAAGTTATAATCCACGAAAAACAAACTAGTTCAATCAAAGAGAAACAAAAGAATAAAATCACTAGGCCAAGTTATAAGCGTCCGAAATAGGTACACTACTCAGGAGAAACAAAACTTAACCTTACAATCATTCCAAAGCACAAGCCAACAAAATTTAGCAACAACAACAACATGTCCAGTGAAAGTGACCCCATCCGTTTGTTTTTAGAGAAGTTCCCGCTGCAGTCAATAGGTTTTGTTGGTTCCATCACCATCCAATCTTTGCGGGTGAGCGTCGCTTGATCATGGTCATCTCTAGCTGCCCGCTGAACGCACTAACTCTACCTTTGCTTTCCGTGAACAATGCACACGTCCAAAACTCATCCTCCTACATTTGCACTTCTGAAAGTCCCCACAATTGCTTGTTCGAAACCGTGGTCCATTCTTCCTTCATCTGATTCTGAAACCCTAAATTCATAATCCCTTTATCCGAATTGTCAAGCTGAAAATGGAAAGTGGTTTTTACAAGTCTAATAATCTGCCACTTGAAGACTCTTCCCAAAACTTCGCCCCCAAATCCTTTAGGCCACAAGTTTCCATGTTTCAAAAACATCTCTTCTTTGGTTTTAACTCTTCCATTTTATTGCTGCTTTTGTGATCTCATGATCACCAAGTCATTCCTTGCTTCTGTTACTGCAACGTACTCAACTTTCGTTGTTGGCAATGCTATTACAGGTTGAGGACTCGACATCTAACTCATGACAATGCCTTCGAAAGTAAACACATAGCCTGCGGTGCTCTTCCTTGAGTCCATATCTCCTCTAAAGTTAGAATCCGCAAACCCTTGTAACAGATCATTCATTTCGAAATAGTGTTGAATCCGCTAAACCTTTGAGATATCAAAAAATCCACTTAACAACTTTGCAGTACTCCTTTCTCGGATTTTCCATGAATTTGCTAACTACACCAACTGATGCATAAAGATTCTTCGCTACGTACACAGTCTCCTTGTCCATTTTAAGTGCCTTCTCCATGGAAAGTTTGAAGTGTCCAACAAGGGGGATATGCTCATAGTTTTTGGCCCACTCACATCCCGAATCTCCCCAACACCTTCCGAATGTACCCCGATTGAGTCAAGACCAACGTTCTGAACTTCAAGTCTCTTCTAATCCTCACCCCCAACATCCACTTTGCAGAACCAAGGTTCTTCATTTGGAATCTTTCGAACCAAACAAACTCTCAACTCTTCCAGCCTTTCCATCACAGGTCCAATGAAGAGCACGCCGTCCACATAGAGAAGTACAATGATGACACTCCCATCAGCATATACCTTTTGGTAGCACCAATGATCCACATTTCACTAGACAAACTTTTGCTTTTTCATGAAGGCATCAAAATTCCGTTTCCAATGTGTTGGTGCTTGCTTAAGCTCATACAAACTGTTGGATTGGTGTAGACTGATCCTCTTTGGATGTTGTTGGGCTGAATGTTGCGGCCCATATTGCGCACCAAATCGTAATCCCGCGGTGAGCTTGTTGGGGGTTGCAGGGGGCAACGCGCCTTTGCTCCAGGGGCCTAAATTTTGGGGTATTGTAGCAACTCTGACCAACTATAGCAGAGCCAACCAACTGACACCGACAAAACACTGTAGCAGTGTGAATTTGGGCACGACTACTATAACTCTGTGGACTTTCATCCAACGGCTACTGTAGCAGTTTGGACCTGGGTGAGCGTGACACTATAGCGATGCGGACTTTCAACCGCCTTTCACTATAGCACAACGGACTTTTTATGCGGTTGGTGGAATAGTGTTTCATCTTCTTTATTAGCTCACTTTGGGCTAGGGTTTATGTGTGTTAGAAACTCTGAGATACTCCCTGTAATTGTGCTCCCGAAACTAGTGAAATTTCTGCCTCTTTGTGAACGTAGGGATCATTTCCTGAACCACGTAAATCTGTGTTATGTGTGATTCTTTCTTCTGTCTTTTCTTCATTTGAAAACCTATTCTGTCGTTTGCGACTCCCGACGTTTCTGCAACCCAAGCTTTGTTTGAGTTTGCACTCCAAACCATATGTTTCTTTTTGCATGAAACTTTTCAGTTTCTCAATGTAGATCTTTTTCTCCAAATCTCCGTGAAGTAATGCACTCCCGACACCAAGTTGTTCAAGAAGCTAACCTTCCATAACAACCAGGCTGGGCACCGTTTGAATCATTGTGTGTGTAACACCCTGAGATTTTAGTATTAATTTCCTTTTAAATAGAAATTATGTTGAATAGCATGTTTCACACGCAACGCCGATCTAAAACAAATTGCGGTACATTTATTGAGATAAAATATTATAATGTTTGATAAACATCAATACATTATGCAATATGAAACATTATTAAGAAAATTACAAAAAAAATAAATCCTCAAGTAAATAAAAATACCCCGAACATAAAATATTTATCCGCGTTCACTACGAATATTATCAATGACACCCATCGTTGTATATATCAAAATGTCATTTATATTTTCCTACTTACACTAGCATAGTGATAAGAATGGTCGAACCCAAGGAAAGATGAGTGATTATCAAGAGTTTTATTTGATTTCTAAATTGAGGGAATAGTGGGAACACAAAATAGAATGCCGACTGTTGGCTTGAGAAAAAGGGTGTGTGCAGAATGGTGTTAGAAATGTTAGAAACTAAGCTATAGATAGGAGACATGCGAAAAGATGATTGAGGGAATTGGATTGATCAATATGTTGGAAGAATTCTATCCTTGAAAATGGATTCAAACAATCTGCAGCAATGGTGTGTCATTAATGGATTTAGCTGTCATTAATCTGTAGGAATTCATTCTTCTATTATCTTTACTTGATTTTATCGATTTTATGCAGTTAATGAATGAATTCAATCAGTCTCAATTCTGATTCTTGTCTTATCAATACATCAATCAGAAATCAAGAACTGGATTGAAGTAGGAATACCTGAGAAGAATGGTTTGCAGTCGAGTAGAAGAAGAAATCAAGAATGGAAAAGGTTGAGACAAACTAAACAATTGATTCCCCTCAAAGAAATTGCCCATAGCGCATGTTCATAAATAGAGGACCACACAAGCAGATATAATAGAAATTCAGCAGAAAGAAATTAAGGATGAAGGTGTCTTCTCTGTTGAGATTGATCTTCTCTATCGAGGTTGAATCCCAAAATCCCCAGCCTTTGTCTGCTTCCTTTTCCCTTGATGCTCGATTCACCACCTCTGTAGCTAAATCAAAACTCCCTAATTAATTTCAGCAACTTGCACAGATCCTTAATCACTGCTGCTGTAAACTGTGCCAACATGAAATCATCTTCTTTGCTAGGTGCCAATATCTTCATCAGCTTTGGCATTGGTTCAATCTTCAACAGTTCAGAAAATTCCAAGCTCAGTTAGCCTTCTTCCAGATCACCTTCACAGGCCTCATCTTCCTCTTCGACTTGCAGTCGATCTTCAACCTATTCGAGCGAGCCTTCCTCTACACACAGCCAAACCCCGAGCTCTTCCTCGGCTACCTTGTCCAATCAGCTAGCTCGACAACTCACAAATTCACACCCTTGAACCAAGCTCGGTGTCAACGAACCTAGCCTGCGCGACTGCTTCAAGGAACTCAACAACACTGGACACTATGTTGAAAGACTGAGAATTCACTGGGGCATTTCATCAAGCAGGCCGCTTTTCATCTTCGCAACCACAACATTGGGGATGAACGAGGCCCCATCGCCTTTGAAATTTCGTCCTGTAATAAAAAACCAGCGATCAAATGTCTTCGATCTTTGGCTCGGTTCATCTTCAACCAGACCCGATCACAATGCTTTAATGGCGGAGCTCAATCCTTCAACATTGCTCGGTCGGTTCATACTCGTTTGGTTTGAACAGATCTCCACTAGCTTAAATCGATTTCCCTCGTTCTGAATCTGGTTCGACACAGAGAGTACCATGATTCGACTCGCTCCTCTGCTTTTGGATTCTCGACTTCAAATCATCTCAACTTCTGTCTCGATGTCGATTGGTTCACAGCTCTGATTTTCCCTTCCAGCGTCGACGTTTATCGGTTCTCTAGACTCGCGCCAGTTTCAACAATCTCCCTCGGATGGAGCTAGGTGGCCTTACTCTTCGAGCTTGGGTTCCGTTCGTTCTTCAGTGGAGCCCATGCAGAAAGATTTCAGTTAAGCTTAGTCATCCGTTGTGGTTCTGAGTTCGGACAAGGCTCGACAGGCTTTGACGGATCGAGCTCCCTGATTCTCCCTTGTTCGGTCTCAAACTCATTTCGAGAGTCTTCCGAGCTTGGTAGAAGACTTAAAATGTTACTCATCAAGATAAACATGGAAAAAGTCATTCGATCCGCTTTTTAGTCTTTACGAGAATAATCAAGTCAAACAAAAATTAGAAAAGTCAAACACAAATTGGTGGCAAGGAATAAGATGAGAAAAAGTCCTACGGAAATGAAACTTGCCATTTTTTCAAGAAATTCTGGAACTCCAACATACCAAAACCACAATTTGTTCAACAAAATATATTTTACAATAAATTCTTTGAACTTTGAAACTTTTAATTCCAATACCCGACCAGCATTTAAAAACACTTTAAAAATACTATCACAATTTAAAACCAAAAGTAGTAAGAAATTTATTCTTAAGATTTAAGAAAATTAAACCGAAGAACTTTTTAATCAATGAAGTCTAAAAATCATCATTTTTACCAAAATAACCAATGAATGACAACTTCAACACAAAATAAACATGTTTCAAAATATAATCAATTAAAGCACATTTCACCATTAAAACATTTAGATTTCATGAAATTGATGTGGTAAACATATATTCAAAGAGATTCATATTAAATTTTCACACATTTAAAGCATTCCATGTCCTCAAACAATGAGTTGATCATAAAGATTAGGAGTTCATTTCCTAGTCTGTTTAAATGCAAATCTTATGAGTTTAAAATCCAATCAAAAGTTCAAAACTAAGAAAAATTTGTAAATAATAGAAGTGACTAATCAGTCAAAGCATCAGAACAGTCCTCAATTTTAGAAAAATTTGCAGCTATTGAAAATGAAATTTGAAGCTTGAAAACAGTTACTAATTTTTGAGGGATTTTTGATGTGTTCAACATTAAAGTACAATAAGCATAATTATGCCCCCTTACATTTAAAACCTAACTTTGTCGCCGATTTTGACTCTCAAAATGGGAGAAACATTTTAACAGTTGAGTTCAAAGAGGTTTGACAATCTAGTAATGAGAAATAGGGGTTACAATTTAGTTCAAATAGGATGTTGCCGCAATTTCAAATGGTTCTTAAAAACAAGATTTGGAATGTGAATGTTTTTTCCTAATGGAAGAACACAACGATATTTTAAAACACCTCAAAACTGTATCATATTTATCTGTGATTCCAGCTTATACAATGTCACTCTCAATAGCACCAACAAATAAAAGAAATTAAAGGGTGTTAAGACAAGATTTTAAAATTGATTCAAAATGATTTTCTATATCTTAGATTAAAGAAAGCATAACATCCCTTCAGTTTTAACCATATTTAGCTCAAAAAGATTTCAACGACTCAAAACAGTTCCCCCCTACACTTAATTTCCAGCTTCCACTGATTTTAAACAAGTTGGCGGGTTTAATTTTCATTTTCTAGGAAAGCATGCAACAATTAAAACAGAATTGAAATCCAAAACAAGATGAAAAAGGTTAAAAACGAAAACTCCATTGAAAATTGGTTTGCTTTAAGTGCATCCAATGATTACTCCACTTCACAACTTTTAAACTTCACTTGGTCTCTTCATTGAGGCACCTACAAAGATCAAATAGATCAAAATTAGATTATAATCATTGAAATCCAAAAACATGGAACCAAGTATAAAGGTGAGAGGATGTGACATTGAAAGTTCAAGACATTTATGATTCAACATGAATTGAGGGAAGGAGTGAGCTGTCACGACCCGCCCTCGGGGCCCGTGCCGTGACTACCCCAAGCCCGCCTTCCATAGGTCAGGGGCTGACGACTAGCACTAAAGGCGTAAATCCCGATAACTGGGAAGACATTGCCTTTATAAAAGTAAACAAAACACCACAGAGTACAAGCGGAAGTAAAACACTAAGTACAAAAGAAGTGCTGAAATGTATAAGGGTCAGAATACAAACCCAACTGAAAAGTACAGCTACAACTGAACGAAAGTACAACAGAAAAGACAAACAGCTGGAAGAATAGAAACAGCTCCTGGGTTGTCCACCTTGGATCCTACCTGAAGGGTAGGTACAGATAGCGCAACTTCTGGATCGTCCACCACGGATCCTACCTGAAGGGTAGGTACAAATAGCGCAGCTCCTGGACTGTCCACCACGGATCCTACCTGAAGGGTAGGTACAGATAGCGCAACTCCTGGATCGTCCACCACAGATCCTACCTGAAGGGTAGGTACAGATAGCATCCATAACACTCTCGCCCGACAACCTCCTCCGAGTATCGTCACGTCGTGAAGTCCACCTCTGGATACTGACTTGTCGTGAGATCCACCTCCGGGTACCGTCCAGTCCTCAAACACTCGGCCTCTGTCAGCGCTGCCCGTCGTCTACAACCAACACAACGAGGTGCGGACATAGCCCGTGCAGGGATGAGTATAACGATACTCAGTAGGGACCCCGAGACACTCAAGGTCTCACTAAATCCAACAAGGATAACCACAAAGAAAGATCTCAACAGATAACCTCTACTTAGGTATATACCCATACATATACCTAAGTTATTAAGTAACCCATCTCAATCATGAGGAAACACAAAGATTATGAAATCAACGGATAACCACTACCCAAGTATATGCTCATACATATACCTAAGTTATCAAGTGACCCATCTCAATCATGAGGTAAACACAAAGATCAAAGACTCAGCTCAAACCAGGATTTTCATTATCGAAACCGTAACTGCTGAAGAGCCCCGTCTCTGGAGAGTACAGTGATCCTGTCACGTCTCCGAGGTACTGCTCACTAACTTAAGACTGCTGAGGTACTCCTCCTGTCGAGTACCGCGGGTCAGCCACCCAAACACAGTAGTGCTTCCCGCCAGGGTATGCCACCCAAACACAGTAGTGCACACCCCCTAATAGCTTGCAGAGGTACTCTCCGGACGAGTACCGCGGGTCTGCACCCAAACTCAGTAGTTCTCCGTCCGCTATGGGTCTGCACCCAAACAAAGTAGTGCTCCGTCCACTGGGCTAGTCGACTCACTCCAAATCGAGACGGTCAAGCAGTCGTCAGGTCTCAGCCGGCTACACGGTCTCCGTACTCCGTACGCTCGTCTCCGGGAGGGTCCGCTCCACGAGCTACTGGTCGATACTCCGAGTATCACAAAGTTCCACGAATAAGTATCTTAAAGGACCGCCTCGTCATAGGGGTCTCAAAACAACAGACGACGCGTCAATCAGACGCCCGGTCTGTGAGTTATTAGCCTTTTCGTCCCATGGGACCAGTTGGTTTCGTGTGCGAACCAACCCAGCCGTATCTCATCTGTACCTCGAACTCTCATAGGGTATACTCATAGGAACCGTTTCTCAACGTGATCACCAACGCCGCTGACGGTTCGTCAAACAGACGTCCGGTCTGAAAGTTAACAACTTTTCCGTTCTAGGGGCCCGATTGGATTACGGGTTCAATCCAACCCGGCCACTATCCAACTGCGTCCAAAACTCAGGAGAAATATGCCAAAAGTTCCGTCTCGACAAGAGGAACTCAACGTGACAGACGTCACGTCATTCGGACGCTCGGTCTGAGAGTTATTGGTTTTTTCGTTCTAGGGGCCTGGTTGGTTTTTAAGTCAAAACCAACCCGACTGCACTCCGACTGCGTCCAAACCTCGAGCGAAGTAAGTCAAAAAGTCTGTCTCACTAAGAGGAATCCAACAAAGTCGACGGCACATCATTCAGACGTCCGGAGCTCAAGTTATAAGTGTTTCCGCTCCGAGGGTCCGGTTGGTTTCGTGTTCGAACCAACTCGGCCGTACCCAAAGTTCTTTGAAACCCTGAGTGTAATATACCGAAACGACCGTCTCGATCCAAGGATCGCATCGTAACTGCGGTGCTTTGATCGGAGGTCCGTAGCCCAAGATATGAGCGTTTGAACGAAAACTGCCTGAAAATAGGGGGTTCGGGCCCGGTCCGACCCGGCCCGATAACCCCCCCCCGGGTCGGTCCGAACCGGGTCGACCCGACCCGGGTCCGGCCGATTAGGGCACGGTCCGGCCCAGCCGGCGCGGCCTAGGCGGGGCCTGGGCAGCCCGGCCTGGTGGTGGCGCGGCGCGGCGCCCGCGTGGCCAGCGGGTGCGAGGGGGGGGGGGGGGGGTTACAACCCCCCGCGGTCGACGAAACCAGCGCGGCTTTAAGCCGCGTCGCTCAACTACCGGAACGGCTAAGCCGTTCCGGTTTGGCCCGCCGCTGCGGCTCAGCCGCGACGGCTCTGTTCCGGCGGCGCGCCGGCGCCGCCTTCCGTGGACCACCGAACGCGCTCCGGTAGTCCGTTTTGCTCACCGCCTTCGCCAACGGTCCTCCTGGGACCCGACCTTCACTGCGGAGGCTTCAAATTGACTTTGCGGCCCCGTTTGTCATCGCCCGTCATTCCGCGCACAACGATCAAATAATCAAACCGCGGCCTCTTTGTGGTTTTCCGGCACGGCGCGACGGCGCCGCGGCTTTGTTCGGCCTCCACGGCGCGGCGCGACGGCGCCACGCTTCTTCGCCCGTTCTTGTTTCCGCGCGGTACCGTTGCACCGCGCGCCCTTGCTCATGCCGCGACAAACACAACATCGAAGGGGGAGGAGAGTCGGCCGTGTTCGTGCGGTCCGATCTCCTCCCATTATAATGATAACAGGCGGCGCAAGAATAATACGATGAATGACAAGGAAAATATTCACGAACAAGAAATTAACCCCTACAGTTTTCCCCGCAATCAAGAATTACCAACCCGCAAACATACTCTCCGCGGATCAATTTAATATTTAGTTGATTCGCGTTCTTTGTTTTAGAAGGAAATAAACATGGGTTCATTAACATTCACAAAATAATTCCCTACCTCAACAACGGTTGACGATCGAAGAGTGTCGTAGAAACGACGTCGTGAGGTAAAACTCCGTATGCGCTTGACGGAGATCATCCGAGGTGGAGCGGCGTCTCACACCGGCTGCGGAGAGGAGAAGAAAGGCACGACGATCACTCCTTGCGGTGACGGCGTTCTTCGTCGGGGTCTTGACGTTCTTCGCGTTCTCCAACGAAGAAGATAAAGTTTCCTCTAGCTTTTGAGTATTCTCTCCCAAACCTTAACACCACAAAACTAACTCAATAATAAAATAAGCTCCACTTATTTTATTAAGTCATGCCAAGAGTTTAAAATTTAAAATCTCAATTCAATGAATTGAATTAAGGACTTGGCACATTAAATTTAAGGGTGTCAAAGGGGGGTTGGAGAGAGTTATGGAAGATGAGAGGTCACCTACTTAATGGGGGAGTTAGAGGAGGTTTAAGGAATGTGAAGGGGTGGGGTTCGTATGGGCCCCACCTCACATTTAACCTCACTTAGGTAGTTAGGTTCACCCAACCTCTATCCTTAGGATTTAACCACTTTAAAGAAATAAAATTAGTTGCACAAATTTTATTTCTCGGAAGTCTTTTTCCAAAAAACTAAACAACTCGTCCCGAGCAAACGCGACTCTGGAAAAGGTCTTTTTAAGCAATTACCGGTGCTGCGAGTTCATCGGTGCCCTCAGATTTCAATTCCGAGCACCGGTTTAAAAGTTAGAAAAACCCGCTCGTTCGTTCACTGAACGTACCCGAGCCTAACTTCGGAAACTAATTCCGGGCACACCGGGCCTCGGAATCAGGCGCCGTCAGAAACAGCATTCTTGTAAAATCCCAAAGAAAATTAAGAAAAAATTTCCCTTGAATTTTACGGGTCTTTACATGAGCAGGGTCAAGGATGCGATTACACAAAGAAAGAAGTGAGAGATTTTTATTCCCAAGAAAAAAAAAATTTAAAACCTCAGGTTGCCTCCTAAGTAGTGCTATGTTTTAAATTCCCAATGAGACTTTCCTAGGAATCTATCCATAATCACCAGGAGGGTGTGATTTCTTGAGTAGGAACCACCACAAGTGTAATGGCCATTTTTTAAGAGAAAAAATTGCAAAATGGGCTCCTAAACCTTTAGGAAAACAATCAGATCCCTTCTCATATGGAGGAAACCCTCAAAAACACCCCATGTCAGTGTTGGATAGCTTGCTATCCAGTTTTGGAATTGTTCCAGAATTTACACATTTTAGGCTTTCTAGATAGGAAAACAATATATAAGGTGTTTATAAGGATGGGGCATAATCCTCATAGCCGTTCTTCTCATTTGAGACCCTCACAGAAGGTTGCTTGCATAGAACCCTTCTCGAAACAACCTTCAACCATACCTTTGTTGGATCGGAAGAAAAGCGAGGAAGATGGCAAGAGGGGGGGGGGGTGAATTGCCTTTTAAAAAAAAGATAAACAAATTAAAATCAAAGTTGAAAATGCAGTGGAAATAAAGAAGGCAAAACACAAAACTTGATAACGGAGTTCGGCCAAAAACCCGGCCTACGTCTCCGCTCCCAACTCAACCGTTGAGAGATTCCTACCGCTTGCTTTTCAATGGTTTTAGCAAGAAACCCACTAGGCTTTGAGGTAGCACTAGGACCTATTACAGCTTGCTTTTATTGGTTAAGCAAGAACCCACTTGCTTTTGATGGTTTAGCAAGAACCCACTAGCCTTTTAACGGGTGAAGGCTAGCTCACCGGAACACAAGCCTTTTAAAAGGAAAGGCTTGAAGAAACCTCTTCACACCTTAATGGTGGTGTGAAACCCAAAAGAGAGAGGGGATGAGAAAAGGTTGGGGTTTGTAGGCACAAACCCAATTTTAAAGCTCAAAAAGAGAAAACAATAAAAACCGTATTGTAGGAAGACTTGGGCGCCAATTGGATGATGGAGTTGATGTAGCGTGCTCTCCCAAGCTTCTTGAGGTGCTCCTTGGATTGGAAGTTGGATTGGAGCTATTGGGGTTCCCTTGGAGGAAGTCGCCGGAGGTTGGCCAATTGATCCAAAATATGTCCGTGGGCTTCCGTATAGTTCCGGTAGGTGTCCGGGGCTTCCTTGGCCTTTATTTATAGGCATGGAACCCTTGGGGAGGCTTCGGAGCCGTTGGAGAGGTCTTCGGAGCCGTTGGAGGCCAAAAGATGGTTGACTGGTCAAACCCAACGGCTAGTTTGACTGGGCCACCGGCTGGCCGGTACAGCTCCACCGGCTGGCCGGTGCCTTGGTAGAGAAGAAGAGTCTTGATCCAGGCTCTACCGGTCGACCGGTGGAGGAGCCACCGGCTGGCCGGTGGCAAGACAGTAGCAAATACTATTTGGGCTGGGTGCCACAGGTCGATCGGTGACAGAGCCACCGGTCGACCGGTGGAACCTGGCAGTGGGAAATCCCTCTGCCAGTTCCACCGGCTGGCCGGTGCTATCACACCGGTTGGCCGGTGGACTGAATTTCAGTCCATTTCTTGTCCATTCTTGGGCCAATCCTTTGGCAATCTTTTTCCTATCATCCAAAACACTTAAAAACAAAGTTAAACATATATGAAAGTGATTGTGATCATGAAAATCAAAGAGTGTGGGGTACAACAATCTCCCCCTATTTTGATGATCACAATCACTTATCTAAGCAATGTAAAAACTTAAATGAAAGGCATGCTTTAAATGAAAAATTGAAAATAAATACTAAGCATGAGAGAAAAGATTCTCCCCCAATCAATCAAGAAATTTCTCCCCCTTTGTGATTATCAAAATAGAATGGGGCATAAAACTTGATTGAGGGAAAAGGAGATTTGAAATTTGAAAATCAATTGAAATTTTGGAAATTGAAAGATTGAACCAAAATATGAATAACAGTTTGAATTGAAAGTTTTGAATCAAAATTGAAATGAAAATTTTGAATGAAAAATTTGAAACCAAGTGTTGAAATTGAAAGTTGGAATCGAAAATTTTGAAATTGAAATTAAAAAGGGTTTAATTTGAAATTGAAAGTTTGAACTGAAACAAAAAGCTTAAACAAACCTAACTCCCCCTAAATAAGAACAATAAATCACCGGGGAGAGGGATTTTGAAAAGAGACAATTTTAGGCCCGGAGAGACTCGCTAGAAGGGATTTTTCAATCCAAACTTGTCTCATAGCGGGTCTTCTCCTATAAAATTCGTCCGAAAAGAAAATACTTTTGGGTTGACCATACCGGGAATTTTTACAATTACATTCATAAATAAGGTGCCCGGTTTTCTTACAATAATTGCAAAATTTAAAATCGGAGCTCCCCCTTACAAAAATAGTGGGTGCATGGGAGGAGGAAGCTTGGTTGGTGTATCCTAGCCCTTGGGTGGTTCGGGAAACGCGTTGGGAACCAAGTAAATTGTTCAAATTTTGTTCCCCTTGGGTGAACTTAGCTAGGGTCTCCCTTAGGTCTTTGATGGTTGATTCCATAGAATCAACATTTGGAAAATTTTGGATTTTAAGGGTGAGTTCCTCCTTCTCTTTGAGAAGTTGGTCTTTTTCGGAGGAAAGTTTTTTGAAAGATTTTTTTAAAGCAACAAATTTTGACGATAAAGTATGAAAACCTTTTTCAAGTTGGTCTCTAGCATGTGAGAGTTCTTCATAAGAAAGATGATTAAATGAATTAGAAGAACTAGAGGAGGAGGATGAGGAATCGGAAGAAGTTACCTCGTGTTTTTCCATTAGGCAATTATTACCATTGTCGCTCGAGGAGAAAGAAGAGAAGGAGGAGCTATCACTCCAAGTTTTCTTTAAAGCCTTCTTCTTCTTCTTCTTGGCCCTTTTCTTGTGAGGTGGGAAAACGGGTACGGATTTTGCATCGGGTTCTAGCTTTCGAGCGGGTTCTTGCTTTTGAGCCGGTTCTTGCTTTTGAGCCATGCTAGTACCTTCATGGGTTAGCTCTAAACATTTCCAAATATCATGTGAAGTAGAGCAAGAAGAAATATGATCAAAAACATTACGATCAAGACCACAATGAAGAGCGTTCATGGCTTTGCCATCAAGCTCGAAATTTGCAATGTCAGCGGGGGTCCATTGAGATTCATCGGGAGAAGAAAGGGTGAAACCATGCATGACAATTTTAAAAATAGGATAACCAATGCTTTTAAGAAATGTGGTCATGCGGGTTTTCCAAAAAGAATAATCGGCTCCATCAAAGAATGGAGCACGATCCAAAGAATGTCCTTCGGGGGATTGAGAGGAAGAAGCGGTAGAAGCCATCAAAAAAAAATAGGATCTTTAATTTGAAACCGTTTTAGGGAATTATTCAAAATTCCCTCTGATACCAATTGTTGGATCGGAAGAAAAGCGAGGAAGATGGCAAGAGGGGGGGGGGGGTGAATTGCCTTTAAAAAAAAAGATAAACAAATTAAAATCAAAGTTGAAAATGCAGCGGAAATAAAGAAGGCAAAACACAAAACTTGATAACGGAGTTCGGCCAAAAACCCGGCCTACGTCTCCGCTCCCAACTCAACCGTTGTGAGATTCCTACCGCTTGCTTTTCAATGGTTTTAGCAAGAAACCCACTAGGCTTTGAGGTAGCACTAGGACCTATTACAGCTTGCTTTTATTGGTTAAGCAAGAACCCACTTGCTTTTGATGGTTTAGCAAGAACCCACTAGCCTTTTTAACGGGTGAAGGCTAGCTCACCGGAACACAAGCCTTTTAAAAGGAAAGGCTTGAAGAAACCTCTTCACACCTTAATGGTGGTGTGAAACCCAAAAGAGAGAGGGGATGAGAAAAGGTTGGGGTTTGTAGGCACAAACCCAATTTTAAAGCTCAAAAAGAGAAAACAATAAAAACCGTATTGTAGGAAGACTTGGGCGCCAATTGGATGATGGAGTTGATGTAGCGTGCTCTCCCAAGCTTCTTGAGGTGCTCCTTGGATTGGAAGTTGGATTGGAGCTATTGGGGTTCCCTTGGAGGAAGTCGCCGGAGGTTGGCCAATTGATCCAAAATATGTCCGTGGGCTTCCGTATAGTTCCGGTAGGTGTCCGGGGCTTCCTTGGCCTTTATTTATAGGCATGGAACCCTTGGGGAGGCTTCGGAGCCGTTGGAGAGGTCTTCGGAGCCGTTGGAGGCCAAAAGATGGTTGACTGGTCAAACCCAACGGCTAGTTTGACTGGGCCACCGGCTGGCCGGTACAGCTCCACCGGCTGGCCGGTGCCTTGGTAGAGAAGAAGAGTCTTGATCCAGGCTCTACCGGTCGACCGGTGGAGGAGCCACCGGCTGGCCGGTGGCAAGACAGTAGCAAATACTATTTGGGCTGGGTGCCACAGGTCGATCGGTGACAGAGCCACCGGTCGACCGGTGGAACCTGGCAGTGGGAAATCCCTCTGCCAGTTCCACCGGCTGGCCGGTGCTATCACACCGGTTGGCCGGTGGACTGAATTTCAGTCCATTTCTTGTCCATTCTTGGGCCAATCCTTTGGCAATCTTTTTCCTATCATCCAAAACACTTAAAAACAAAGTTAAACATATATGAAAGTGATTGTGATCATGAAAATCAAAGAGTGTGGGGTACAACAACCTTATATGGGTTATGTCCCTATCACGTAGCGCCTTATGCGGAATTGGTGAACCTAAGGGTCCCCACCAGTCTCCCTAGTAGCCCTGACTCCTGTAGCATTCGGTCCTCCCATGGACACTTCACGAAGCACCCTTCTGATGGGTAAGTAGACCTCTCTAATGTCCTCTCCCTCACTTGGGTCATCTTTTGAGGTTGGATTAATTAAAGTGACTTTTATGGCCTCCTTCTGCCAATATCACATCGAAAAGGCCAAGTCAAGTCCTTCCCCAAAACCATCGACCGTACACGATCAAATCATTAGGCCCCCCATAGTGCCTTCTTTCGATCATGTATTACCTTGATAAACGTACTCTCCTAGGTTTTCTTCCTAGACCTATAAGATCCACAAGGTAATAATGATCATGTATTCCCTTGATAATGAGAGATCCTATCACGAGGATACCGATGAAACCTCTCTCTTGGCTTAGGACACTCATCTTCAGTGTCGCTGTCTCTAGTTGGATGGCTTGTCCCACTTAATGAGCCATGGGGGAATGGGCTTTTTATTAGGTATAAGCCCCACCCACGTTCCCATTAATGATTTCATCACCATGAATCATTAATGAGATAAGGGAAATCACACACAGGGTTTCCTGCTAGGTGAATGCTCTCCTTGCCTTCACCTGAGCCATCGACCAAGTTAGGTACCCAAGGGCCTCTTACTAGGTGTAATCCCCAACTCATTCCCTCAATGGTCCATATTCCCAATGAAGCATATATTTGGGTGATGTGACTTCAATCCATTACATTTTCCACCTCCATTTTCAGGAATTTATTGAATTTTTAGTGCATAAATGAATTGTTTTTAGAAGACTATTGAATATTTATCATTTTGTGTTTTTTATTGTGATTCATTGAATATTATTATAAAAATGATGTATTTGTGAGCTTTAATGATGAGATGTCCCCGTTTCAATTTCCATTTATTTTAAGAACATTTTTTTGGATGATTTTTTGGTGTTTGAAATATACATTGAAATGAGTATAGGAGGGTTTTATTCTGGTTTTTGGTTGTGGAAATTAATTTCATCAAAATTCCATGTTTTTATTTTCAATATCTTACTGTTGGAATTCATTTAAAAATTTGATCTAGAAATTGTTTTGTTCTAACCTATTTAAGGTTTTTTGTTTTCATTTTGATTGGATATATAATTCACTAGTGTTGAGTTTTATTGTACAGGAGAATCCATGTAAGTGAATTTTCAAGTAATAGTGACATAGCCAAATTGATATGTAGCCAAATTTACAAAAGGAGTGACTCACATATCCAAATTCTGTATCCCAACTACATATCCATCTTTTTAGAAGCACCTGGTCACGTATCCAAAATCTGAGTCTATATTTTCATGTATCCAATTTCCAACCCAACTTACGTAGCCAAATATTGTCAGTACCCACGAATCCAAATGCAGAAGACCCACATATCCAAATTTCCATGTATGAGTTTCAGCCAAGAAATCAGTTTCCCACGTAGGAGAAAATCGAAAGAGGCCTCAGCTTCCATGAACTGTTAATCCGGGTCAAGCTTGACGAAGATGCCAACATGGGGTGAGTCGATATCGAAGCTTGAAGGAATAGAGCTCACGAGGCAAGCACATGGTCATCGAGGCTTAAACAATTGCCTCCCTGTGTAATGTGATCTCGTTTTGAGTTGTTGGAGACCTTTTACAAATGAAGGGAGTGCTGATCGAAATCGCATAGACTGTATTTGAAGATCTGAGCATGGATGAACCATGGATCTTCACTAAGGCCGGTGAAATCGAGATTTGGTGCTCGATCAAGCGTGTTGAAGAAGATGACCTAAATCTAAGCTATGATGATGAGAGAGATTTCTAGTCGAGTTGATTCGAGGCTGGTTGAACTCATTTTTGTGTTCAGGTGTGTCCGAGGAAGATCCATGTTGAGGCTATGATGCGTAGCCAATGAAGAAGCACGCCCCAATATTCATTTTGGTGGCTGAAATTTCAAAGATGGCTTGATAAAGAAGTGTTTTTCCACTGTGAATTTATGGTTTGTTGGAGTTCTTTATCGTGCAAGCCGATCTTAATGATAATGGGGCATTGAGGCTTTACAATGTTGTGGCTCAGGTTGCATAGTGGGATGCGCACGAGGTGTTCAACGAATTGTCTGCGAGAGAGGGTGACTATTGATGACAAGCCGAAGCTAATGCAGTGTTGACTGAAGTTGGGTGGTTGAAGTGTTTTTGGGATGAATCAATCTCAGTGAAGAGTCTTTCATGCAGTCAAGAGTGGGAAAGGGTTGGTGCTAGCTGAACAAGTAATTAATAAGCTGGTGATAAATTACAGCATGAGGACAGTTGGAGGAATTAAATGCATTAAGTTAATGGGTAGAAATTTGTTGAAGAGTTTTTCTAGAAGCACATTTCAGTGACAGAAAAACAACAAACTTTATTCTTTCAGCCTTTTGCAAGTTTTGTAAGGCATTGACACTGACGAGTGAGGATAACATTTCTAAGTTGGTGGGAAAATTATTTTTAAGTGGCAAGGATCATTACAGAAAAGGCAAGAGACACATTTGGGGTTATATTAGAGAAATTTTTGGAGGTGAAACTGTAAGATCCCGTGTTTTGAACCGGGTTAAAATTACGTGTGTTTCTGAAATTCTTTTTCGGTTTATCAATGGGTCATTCTTTTTAAACCGAGCTTCGGAATTTTATTCCGAGTGTTGGAACACCTAAAGATGTCGTTTTTCGAACTTTGATTGAAGTTTTGAGGCACATGGAAAGTCGCACGGGCGGTGCACGATTTGTCTAACCGTGCAGCCAAACCGTGCGTAGTTGAAGTTTTGAGGCAATGGTTAACGCACGGTTAGCGCTTGATTTGTCTAACTGTGCGGCCTAACCGTGCGAGGAGTGTTTTTTGAGGCAGTAGCTAACACACGGTTAGCGCATGGTTTGGCTAACCATGTGATCAAATCGTGCGGACATTTAAGTGAGATCCTAAAAAAGTGGATCTCACACGTTTTTTTCCCTAGATGGCTCGTTTTTCCTCCTAAACGGCCATAACTCGGGATCACCCTCCCTTGAAGGTAGGAGAACCTCTCCTAAGCGTTTTGGAGGCGACCAGAAGGCTTCTCTTGGTGAATTGAAGCCAAATTCTTGAGGTAGGTAGATGTTCTTCTTCGTTCTTGTTCAGTTTCTTAGATCTACTTAGATCTACATCTCCTCTTCTCACGATTTCTTAGATCTATGCCCATTATGGGTAAATCTAAGTGTGTGGATGACAAGTATGATGAGTTTTGGTCTTGGTCTTTCTAGGAGAAGTGATCTAAGGCGAGTTCTTGAAGAATCAACTCATTTCTCTTGAGGGTTCTTTGTTTGTTGTGGTTTTCGTCAAAACCCCGAGGTAGGGTCCCAAATCTTTAACACTTTATTCAAGAATTATAGATTCTTTAAATAAACTGAGAATGTGAGTTTCCTTGATTATGATTTGTTGATGCATGACACTTTTAATGTTATTAAGTAATGCCACCCACATGAGATAAATGAGGACTTGAACATGTGTTGATTTTAAGCATGGGTTGCTATTTTTAGTTAAAGTGATATGATTAAACAATTGAATGATTTTAATGGGAGAATGAGTAATAAGATAATTAATTTTAGAATTAATTATCAAGTCATGAGTTGGGATAAGATTGTGGATTTTACAAATTATTGGGAATATCGAATATTTGACATGTTCAGAAGATAATTGGAAACTGGTAATGATTAATGGAGGGATTAATTATTTCATGTTAAATGGTAAATGATTAACTAATTGATGATTGGTTAAAGAGATAAGGTTTGATTAATTAATTGTTGAATTAATTAATTTGCATGCATTAAATTAATATTGTGATTTGATTGTTTGTTACGATTGTTAGTCAGGAGTACTTTTGATGCGTATTAGTTTTCCATGCCTTAAGTTGGCTTGGATGGAGTTGTTTGAAAATATGATATGTTGTGTGAGATGGTTGCTAAATATCTTGTCTTTGTTCAGTATGTTTTGTGATGATTATGGGGTGCTTGTAGATAGTTAATGTTCTGGACGAATCACTGTTTGAGTGGACGGGTTCATACTTGTTAAGGAATTTGGTTAATTAAGTGTTGAATTATCTGAAGAGTGTTTTGTGTTGTTAATTAGTTGTTGAATTAATTAACGAATTGGTTTTGTGGTGTTAGACATGACATTCTACACCAATGATAAATATATATGTATGATTGATGAATGGGTTGTGAGACAAGGATTGAGGCTCCAAATACTCACAGGGTGTTAGACATGATATTCGAAACCAATGATAGATGTATATGTATGATTGATAGAGGGGTTGTGAGACAGGGACTGATGCTCCAAATACTCACGGGGTGCTAGACATAACGTTCTACACCCAGCTTGCAAGAAAATATTCTTTTATGGGGTAGAGACTGATGCTCCAAATACCCATGGGTTGTGAGACATGGACTGATGCTCCGAATACTCACGAGGGTGATAGACATGATGTTCTACATCCATTAATTAACATTGGACTGTGGGTCCAATTGTTTGTGTATGCAATGAGTTAATGGTTAATGAAGGATGTTGTGACATGATGACTTGTGTATTGATTATGAGAAAGGGTTTAGAATTATTAATGAATTGGGTGAACCACTGTTAGTGGATGAACCCAGGAGAGAATCACTATTTTAGTGGATGGGCTTAGACATAATATATGAAAGATTAAATTGAATAACTTATGATGCGTTATCCAAGCCAAAACCCAAGCTTGGATTCAATCTTTACTTTGTTTATTTAGATGGTCTTTAGAGACATCTGTGGTGAGTGACTTATACGGGGGATATCGGGCGTAGGCTGAATCTCAAGACTTTCATAATAAGATTTGAGTAATTGGTAAATGAAAAATGATTATGTAATGATTGTTGAGTATGCATGACAAATGAAAAGTACAGTTTTAGACACCAGCTGAGGGCTGAAGTAGGTACTTGAGTATGTAGTTATTTTGTACTGCTTACTTTATTTTATGCATGCATTCATGTGTTTTAAATTATTTATTAAATGTCTGGATTTGGGGTAGACACCGGTGGTCCCGGCCTACTGAGATTTATATCTCACACCCTACTCGGGCCGCCATTGCACTGGGTACCTGAGTAGATTCTATTTGGTTGCAGGACTATGCTATTTGCATTTACTTGGGAGATATGAGTAGAGGACCGAGCGGATGCTCGGGATGCTCGAGGAGATCGCCCTTGGGGATTTGAGTCATTATTTATTTATTTCTATATTGGAATGTAAAACATGTTGTTTTGTTTACTGTTTTATACTTTTGTATCATTATCATGTCATGCATGCATCTGCTGTATAATTTGGCGTTGGCCACTTTTATAAAATGAGTATTATTTGTCTTCCACTTTTTTTCATTTATGAGTTACTGCTTCTGCTATTGTTTGTTATCTACACTGATATACCACTGTGCAACTCTGATAAGAGGGTATAGTCTCCCCACTGACTATCTTCAGACCCTCACTGCTAGTCAGTAGCCTATGGCGTACGGGGAGATGCGCTTGAGGTCATGTGGCAACCGGTCCAACCACCGGTTTAGTGGTGAGTCGGGTCAAGACGTTATAGAAACAAAATGAGGAGAACAACAATGACGAAATGACAGAAGCTCAGGACAGAGAAGAAATCGACTTCAATAGAGAATTTTTCTCTCTATCTTTTCTTACTTATTCTTTTCAATTTTTGTGATGTTTTCCTTGTAAATAATTATTGTTGTTGCTCAGAATATGTGTAACTAAACATTTTTAGGGAAATTGGAATAAGATGAATTGAATATTTTACATGTTCACGCTTAGATAAATTCTTAGAGGTCTGTATTCTTCCTTCTTTTATTCACCGCCTATTTCTTTCTTCACTAGTGATGCATCAACAAATGAAGTTAGAGTTGAATCTTTTATAAGTGGTTAAAAATTAGTTTCTACTTCACTTTTAATTGATAGATTAGAGGGAGTATTTTTGGAAGTTCACAGTGTGTCATCTTCATATAGTGTTCTTCTTTGTTTCAATTCTTCTTGAGTATCATTTTTCCCTACTTCAAGAGCTGATATGTAAAGAGTAGAAAATTCTTAAGCCTCAGTAACTTCAATTGAAGTAATTCAATTAGAAAATTTTGAAGTTATTTCTTCTCAAAGAAGAATTTTTTTCTCGAGTGCTTGGTAGATATGTCAATCCTTGGGAGAGTTCACTGGGAAACACATCCTTTACACGACCTTTGGCACCTCTAAGAATGACTCTAAGCATGGGGAATTATTTTTAACCAATTTATACTATCCAATTTCACCTAAAATCATCTTTGTTTTTCCCTATTTCTCTTCAATTTTTCTTCACTTTCTGTTACAACACATCACCACTGCTCACATCATTTCATTTTTTTCTCTCATAATTTCACCTCGTTTCCTTTTGCTTGTTTTGTTTTTTTGTTTGTTTGGTTACTCAACTTATCTTTCACTATGGTTCAACACCTGCTCACCATGGTACTAGTTGTTTGTAGGTTGATAAATAATTAAATTTGAACATGTTTAATGACATTCATGTCAAAATTTTGGCACCATTTTTGGAGAAGGCACGTGTGACTGATAAAGAATAAAATCAAATAAAAAAACATTTAATATGTTAAAAAACTATAAAAAACATTCTGAAAATCTACTTGAACTTCACTTATGTGTGTTATTTTTGTATAATTTGAACCTAAAATATTATGCACACTATGGAAAACTCTAAATCTAAAATTGAGCCACTAATTCTTGAGATAAACATATATTGTTCTTCCCTTAAGAAAAAGAACAAAGTTGAAATGGAAAATCAAAATCTGGAAATTCAGAGTTGTAGTGGAAAATGAAAATCTAGTTGCACCTCAACCTAGGAATGAGAATATAGAGTGACCTAGAATTAGGGATTTTCAAATTTCTACTACTTCAAATAACCCTTTAGCACAAGGCTTTCACCTATGTCTTGGAATTATGATATAAAACAATCACATATCTCTATGTTACCCTCATTTTTTGGTTTGCCTAATGAGGATTATCTTGAATTCATTTGGGATTTTTGTAGTTCAGTAAAATAGTTGCCTTTGCATGGGTTAAATGATGAGGAGGTCAGGTTGAGGGTCTTTCCTTTTTCACTTAAAGAATAGGGCTAAGAGTTGGTTATATAATTTAGATGAGGAAATATTTGACATATGAGACCAATTTTTCAACTCCTTTATTACTAAGTTTTATCCTAGAAACACTACCACCGAAGTGTGACATAAAATCACTTGTTTTATTCAAGATGAGGATGAAATTTTCCACAAGATCTGGGAAGGGTTTAAAATAATTCTTAGACAATATCCTAATCACCAGCATTCCCCTAATCTCTTGACATATACATTCTATAACAACGTTACTCCTTACAATCAAAATCTTGTGGATCAATCTTGTGGTTGTGATTTCTCAGACATGACAATTGATGAGTTCAAACCGGTCTTTAACAAAAATTCACAAAAGTCCCAACAAAAATTCATAAGGAAGAAAATTATTCATAGGGATGAAACTAGTACCCATGCTATTGTAGTTTTTGAAAATCCACTCAGGGAGTAGTGTTATCATTATGGGATGTATGGTCATTCTCAAAACCATTGTCCTAACTTTGATCTCTCAGTGCAGCCTGAAGAGCGCACACAATTTGTTGACTTTAGGGATAAAAACAAAGGGTTTAATGATCAATTCTCTAATCAGTACAATAAGAGATATAAAAATCACCCCAACCTACATTGGAAGGATCAAGGTGTTATGAAATAATCTTTGGTTTTCAATCACAACCTAAACAAAAATTTGAAAATAAATTTTGGGTTGAATCTTCAAATACACAAAATAATCAAGAGGGGATGTTAAGTCAAGTGTTTAATAAATTGGAGTCACAAGAGGCCAAGTTGAAATCTTCTTTGGATTCTCAAGATGCTAGACATAGGGTTGAAATGAACTCATAAAAGTTTCCTATGTAATTTAAAATGGACAACCTACTTGTTCAATTGGGTCAATTGGATAGGGATTTTGGAGGGAGAGATAAAGGTAATATTCCCAGCACGACAAAGTGAAATCCTAGGGAAAATGTGATGGATTTCACCACCATGCCAGGTTTAAACACCGAAGAATAGGTTAAGGAACAATCTAGTGAAGATAAAACTAAAGAACAATCAAAGTATGGAAATGAAAACATTGAAAACACCAAAGCTATAAATATGCACAGATTGAGTCTAACCAAAAAACTGATGAATCTTCACATGAAAAATCTAATGAAAAAATGAAAATAAAGTGTAAAGTCATCAAATAAGGAAAGATGAAGGCGAGGTTTGAGGATAAGGATGATGAACAACCTGTTTTAAAGAATTATGCTTCTCATATTTCTTCTTCTCAAAGGATTAAAAAGAAAAATGAACCAGATTACTTGAAATTCCTTCAAATTTTTATATGTTTCAACATCAATATGCCATTTGTGGAGGCTTTGAATAAAGTTCCATCTTGGTTGAAATTTCTTAAAAGATTCTTGGATAGTAAAAGGGATTGGGGGTGAGACTTCAACCATTAGACTTAATGAGGATTGTAGTGTTGTTCAAAATAATATTCCTCTAAAATTGAAAGACCCAATTTCTTTTTTCATCCCTTGTGTTATAGGAAGAAGTAAGGATATTAGGTTCTTGTGTGACTTAGGTGCTAGCATCAACCTTATGTCCCACTACTTGTTCAAAAACCGGGCCTTAGGGAGCATAAACCTACTTTTGTTTCTTTATAGCTAGCTAATAGCTTACTTTTTTATTCTTATGGTAGGGTAGAAAGATTGTTAGTTGATGTATAAAAACTTTATTTTCCCCAAAACTTCCTCATTATTGATATAGAGTGTGATAATATACTTCCTATAATTTTATGAAGACCCTTCTTAGCCACTTCTTTGTTTCTATAGATGTGTCAAATGGTAAAGTTACCCTTCAGGGTAGTGGGTATCAAGAGGAGTTCCATGTTTTCAATAATTCCCCTATTGTAGTGAGTTGTAAGTTTATAGATGTTTCCAAGGATGTGTTTATAGTTGAAGTTAAGAGGGAAAATCATCATCCTTTTAATGATTTGATCAGTGAGTTTGTTAATGAACATTTTGAAGCAAATTTTGTTAAATCTGAGTTCACACTTGATATGGAAAGGCTAGGAAAACTTAAGATTCAAATTAGGAGATTAATTTCTCAGGACCATGAAGTGGTCTATCCACACCCAAAATTTCAATTTGAAAGAGTTTCTCATGATAATGTCCCAATTTCACAACCCTCTCTTATTTTCAATTTGGAAACAGTTTCCTGTTCCCATTAACCTCACAAGTACAAGCCTATTTCAGATGCTCATACAAATAAAAGTGAGTGTTTAAACATTGGGGAAAAGTGTTGGATGGTTATTGATCCTTTAGAAACTGAAAATGAGTCATCCCAGCCTATTGGGAGTGTAGGAAATGAGAATTTGGGCTATTTTTCAAATTTGGACAACATTTCTGCTCCTGCCAATCTAAGATGCTTTGAGGATGATTTTTCTATCCTCAATATTAGAGAATTATTAAGAAATATTGAGGTGGTTATTCTTGTATCACACATGGGAGATGAATCTAGGAATATTATTGGTAGTGGTAAATCTACTCAAATTGTTGTGCCATTGTCTGAACCTGCAACTATGTTAAGTGTGGGGGAACAAGTGAGGAGTGAAGCTGGTAATTATGGTGTTAATTCTAGGTTGTTGTCTTCAATTCTTGGTTTTTAGTGAAATTTTGGGATTTGAAGTTGTTGGTGATGAACAACTTAGTTTTAGAAGTTTGTGTTATTTAGAAAAAGTTCTGAAGGATGATGTTCTATTGTAGTTATTGAGTGAACCTGCAATTTTTCTTACATAGAATAATCAAGACCCAGTTAATACTGAATATTACCCTTTAAATGATCATGGATATACCACATTAGGGGGTAAATTCTAGCTGAAAACTTTAAATTTAGCGATGAATGGGTATAAACCCATGATTTTCTAAGCCTTTACTTTTTTTTTTCTGTTTGTTTGAATAAATTTCTCCTGCTCGGTTATGTTTTGCTCTCCATTTATTCACTAAATTCCCACTTTATACTTGATCTCATTTTGATGACTTTTAAAGAATAGATTTAATGATTTTCCTCTGTTTTCATTTTTCATACTTCCTTTGTAACGTCCTGACTCGAGAGACACTAAAATGGTGCCCTGATCAAGTTCACTACATGGCCCCAAGTGTGCCTCCCCATACGCTAGAGGCTACCGACTAACAACAGGGGTTTGAAGGTGATACAATGGGGAGACTATACCCTATGGATCAGTAATGAATACTATGGGTTCTATAATAAATAATGATTAGCAGAAGTAAATCATCCCAATAATAATAAACAATCAAAAGCCATAACTAGTATTATATAAAAATGATGATGTTGAGATGCTGTACAAAATGGGGTGAAAACATACAATACAATACAAGTTATGTATGAGTAAACAATAGACCAGTAGATAAAATCCACTAGCATCGTGAACACTAGCTCGATCCTCTACTCCCATACTTCATCTTAGCATAGAAGGTCAATCATCCAAAATTGGGCATATGCCTTGATCCATACCTGTATGCATGTGATCCGTCTAGGTATCATTTGGTGGCATGGATAGGGTGTGAGTAAAACTCAGTAGGCCACCACCAACTGTAACACCCGAGACTTTTATGTTATATAAATCATCAAAGGAATCTTTTTCTACACAACACTTGCTTGGCTTGCTTTACACGCAATCGCGACCTTCCTCGATAGCTTGCGTCGTACGCAATACCGAGTTTCACTAAACAACAATATGCTATTAAAACTAGCCGTTATGAATAGTAATAACCACTTTTTGAAATTTTATAAATTTTATTTTTCAAAATGGACTTCATTTTTGGACTCAGAATATCGAAATTAGCCTAGGGTGAAATTTTGGTATTTTTCTGAAAACTTTCAATTTTTGATGAATAGTGAAACCACTAAGTGGTAGGTTAAAAACTGAATTTTTGCATAAAACTTAATTTTACCGCTTCTGTGAATGGAATTTCAAAAATCCGACAGACACGGTTGATATCATTAAGTAAAATGTGGTTCAAT
This sequence comes from Viscum album, assembly GCA_963277665.1. NCBI lineage: Eukaryota > Viridiplantae > Streptophyta > Magnoliopsida > Santalales > Viscaceae > Viscum > Viscum album. The sequence goes on along the minus strand of OY728148.1, from coordinate 1,341,633,520 downwards.
GAGATAAAAATAATTTTTTGGTGAATAGTAACTTTTTACTATTTTTACCGCGGTTAATAGTAAATAGGGTAACTAAGGGTAAATATGATATCAATATTACCCTAACACATGTCCTAATTCTATTGGACAAGTGTAATTCGACCAAAAACAAACTTAGGAATAAAATATGACCATTTAGGCCCACTTGGATTAGATTAGGACATTTATTATTAATTTATTTAAAGAAGGGTTAAAATAGTTAAAATCAAAGTTTAATAAGTAAATCATTTTTAATATGGGGTTATACATAAGATAAATTCGACTATAAATATTCATTAGAAAGCTAAAAATATTTCCTACATAATGGTATTTTATTTGTAATTTTTAGACATTAAATAATTTAATTTATTTATGACACAATGATGATGCAGTAATTATCTTATTAATGAAATATTGACATAATTGATGTTATAAACACCAAAATAAATGTAATTTGAGACTTTTTATGAATTCCACTAATTTTCTAGGTTACTATGATATATTAGTGTTGATTTAAAACTTGGTTCGAACATATAATTCTGTTATGACTTTCACAAAAATCATATATCAAATAGTGTCAAAATTGACACAAAATAGTTTTTAAATCAAATATTATATTATTAATTGTTATTTCATTCCTAAAAATATAAGGTTCGGCCAAATGACTTAGATAAGGATATATATATTAATAATAAACAATTTGGGGTTCGTTTGGCATGTTATAGTAAGTGTATTAACCATATAGTGAAAGAAAACAAAAAGACACGGTAAAAGTTAAATTAATTAACTTAGAGTTAAATCTAATTGATAAGGTTAAAATAATACCCTAAACTTGTCTAAATCCTATTGGTTGATAGGATTTAGACCCATCCCCACTTTAGCTTCGAAATAAGACCCTTTGGAACCATTATAAACCGATTTTGACTTTAATATAAAATAATATTTTGAGATATTCCTAAGGTGCCCCTCTCCTCCCTTATAAAAGGGCACCTCCTCCCCCTCCTCCTCACACCAATTTGAGCACTCAAGCTCGGCCAAACCCTGCCATTTTCTCCTCTCCACTTCTCTAGAATAATCCTAGAGGTCCTGGTCTTCTTCAAAGACCAATCTTAGTTCCCTTAGTGGAGGATTCAAAGAGGTGTTCCAAAGAAGAGGTAATATCCATTACCGATCTTTTCAATTTCTTTCTTCTTCAACTTCTTCTCCTTTAGTTGTTTCATGATAAAGTAATAACATCAGTATTAATTACATACTGATATGTTATTATAAATATGAAACAACCCTAATTCACCTTCTATCCATCCTACGGAAAAATGAAATCACCGCGCGTGCGTACGTACGGAATACCGTCTCCACGCCGTGGTGTAATCTATTTTTCCACCATCACCTTACAAGGATGGGTATAATGGTGTAATGAGTAACTATATATGATTATTATGAAGTAATATTGATACTGAAATAATATATATATATACTCCAATATAATTCCACGATCATAGGAACGATATCATCACTCGTGCGTACGTACGGAATACCGTCTCCACGATGTGATGCGACTCGTTCTACATGATCTTCATTTCATAATGATTATATAAATGAATTGAATGAATAAATATGATATATGTTACACTAATACCATTCTGGATATAAGGAATCTATAACCTTAAAAGAAGAATAAGAATGTATTTGGCAAAACACGCATAAGAACAAAAGGCAATAAAGACCCGAGTAACAAGTAACCGTGAAATATTACTATCAAGAAGCTAATAATATGACCATATATGATATCATATCAATATGTATGATTCTGGAATAAGTCAATAACATTATTTAAACCATTATACAGGAGCTTCGGACACGAACAAAGCAAATCGGACCTAAGGTAAGGGAAATATCACAATCTCATTTTTATCCGAGATTGTTTATTCGTAAGTATTTACTGGGGTGTATTTTATCATCCACATCCATGTTTCATCAAAATGTAATATTATTTCCATCCACCTACAATTGTTTAAAACCATTTTTACCCTTCAGTGAGTTTTTAGTAATATGTATGAAAGGAATCTTTTGTCGTACGAGGTACTTTTTGACTTTTCCGACAAAAGTACGAAGAATGTTTTTTTTAACTTATACGGCACGAACGGATTTCTACTGTTTTATAAAGCCTTATTTTCATGAAGCTTCCTCTAAAAGATTTCATGACTATTTTCAATAAAATCTCTTTCTTTTAAAATTGCATGATGTTTTGTGAAAAGAAATTGATTTTGAAGAAGAAAGGATATTTTCCTCAAGAATTCAATTCAAGTGTTTTATCAAAATTATTTTCCATCTAAGATAATAAAGGGTTCTGTTTCTATCCATATTTTTACATTGATTTGACTATGTTGTGATGGAATTATGTTTATGAATTCCTTTATCTTATATGAATTGATTTATGATGTCATGATGTTTCAAGAATCCCATTTTTGTTACATGTGTTATGCGATGATGTATGTTTTATGATTATGTGGCACACATAAGAAAGGATTCATTATAAGATGGGTGGGACCTATATATCCCTCCAATGCATTGGGTAATGATTTTATATCTCATGAGATAGACATGGCTGGAACGGAAGGTTATTTCGGTTCAGTGATACAGGACTGAAACAAGGAGTGAACTCGGTTCAGAAAGGGACTTTGTCCACTAAGATAGTCTTGGCAATGAGTCATGACTAACAAGAAATGATTTTCCATGATTATGTGTGCATGCCACAAAGTTTCAAGTTTTATGTTATGATTATGGGGATCTCATTTTCACTTCTATGATTTATTCCATGTTAAGATATTATGATCTCTTTTGCAGGTTTTGATTTTCATAAAGATATGATATGATTTTTATTTCCTTTATTTGCCCTTGCTGAGAATTTGAGCTCACCCTTTTATGTTTTCTTTTCCCCAGGTCAGGAAGATGGATATTAAGTAGAATATGCTAAAAGGGACCCTAGATATGATGAAATAAATGGGAGACACTGTAGAAGATTTATGAACCAGTTGTTTATGTTTCCCAGTTTCTAAAGACACTATACCTATACGGTCCTTTGTGGTTTTGTCATATGTTATAATAAGTGTGCTTCAATTTCGAAGTATTAACAATGTATGTAAAGTATGGGTCGTTATACCAACAGTGTCTAATGAACATCCAATCCTTGAATATAAAATAACCAGAGTGCATGCATGATAATTAAGGATGTGAAATAACCAAAAAATCACATCTTCTTATGTGCCTCATGGGATACCTGGTTGACTCTACCTGCTTCATCCTAAGCCGGAATGTATTTGAACACAAGATGATGAAGTGAAAATTAAGACCCATGGATATAATCCTAGGCATCCATGTATAACACAACTCATGTGGGACCTAAGGTATAACCAGGGAATCCATATATAACAATAAGCACATAAGGTTCTACAAGGTGTTACATCATTTATGATTTAAGAACTGGGGTTAAACCAGATAACATTAAAGCATAATATAAATTTCATTTAACCTTTGAACCCATCCAAGGAATTCCACATTGGAATATAGGTATTGATCAAGGCTTACTATAATCTCATTTAACCTATTACCCTGTCCAAGTTATTCCTACTTGGAAATCCGAGTATCATTCAAGGCTTATAATTTCATTTTCCCTCCCATCCAAGGAATACCTACCTGGGAATATGAATATCACTCAAGGATTTATAATCCCATTTAAACTATGAGCCAATCCAAGGTATTCCTACTTGAGAATACAAGTATTTCTTGAGGATTTATAATTTTATTTTCCCTATGAGCCCATACAATACATTCCTACTTGGGAATCCAAGTATCACTCAAGGATTTATAATTCCATTTAACCTATAATCCCATCCAAGGTATTTTTACTTGGGAATCCAAGTATAACTCAAGACATTATAATTTCATATTCCCAATGATTCCATCCAAGGCATTCCTACATGGGAATCTGAGTATTTCTCAAGGCTTTATGATTAAATTTAATCAACATCCATAAAATCAATAGACATAACATACTTCATAATTAACAATGGCCAAATGACATGGTCTTACCATTCATTTTCCATTTAGTTCATTTAAACAAGTTAATAACCATCAGCAAGTCAAACCCACCTTAGAAGGTGGTTTGGTAATTAGGCAATATAAAAATGGCATAATCAAGCCATATCACATTTCAAATATCCCTATTTAAATTACCCCATTTTCATTAAATAGAATAAATCAACTCAAAGGTGGTTTTATTATAAAATGAGGTGTAGTCTTATGATTTAACATAAGGAAAGTAAATATCCATGCCATAAAAATAACTCATTAATTCACTTAAGCCATTCCACTCAAGAAATTCAACTTCTTTTAAAATTTTATTATTTATGTATAAAGGGGAAACAAGGATCTTCACCACTTAGAAAATCATTTTTTCCAAAAAGATCATTCCCCCTTTTAAGATAAACACACCTGAGGGTGTTTTGGTTAATTATATGCATTGGACAATGAGGCAAAATACCAGGGCACACCCAAAGGGGCAGTCTAAGTTGAGTTCATCACCTCCAACCATGAAATAGGGTCTAAAGAACATCATAGGTGCGGTCTAAGTGTTTAATTTAAGGCATATTACATTTTAGGGGAAACACACGAAACATCCAGCGTGTGGCACAATAAAAACATTTTATAAACACCCAAACTTCAAGGGAAAAACAACTAGACCACCCACCTTATGCTTGAGATGTTGGATTGGTGTAACTTTATTTGGTTGGGCCGAATTCTTGTGGCCCATACTGCGTACTAGTCCACAAATTTAGTGGGTCGATCTCCGCGGGGAGCTCGTTGGGGGTTTCATGGGGAAATGCACCCCTGCTCTAGGGGTCCAAGGCCCAAACGTCCCCGATCCAAATTTTGGGGGACTGTAGTAACTTTTACAACTGTAGCAGTGCTGATCGACCGACACTAACAAGGCACTATAGCAGTGTGGATTTTAGAGTCAACAGCACTATAACTCCTTTGACTTCCAGCTGGCAGCCACTGTAGCATTTTTGACTTGGGTGCCTTTCACTATAGTGACGTGGACTTCCATCCGCCTTTCACTGTAGCACATCAGACTTTTCGATAGTTAGTGGAATAGTGATTCATCCTCTACATTATCCCATTTTCACGCTAAGGTTTCTATGTGTGTGAGAAACTCTGAGAGATATTTTCTAAAATTGTGCTCCCGACATATAGTGAAGTTTTTCCTCTCCGTGGGCATAGGGATTATTCCCGAACCACGTAAATCCTTGTATTCTCATTCTGTTTTTTCCCTTTTAATCTTCTTTGATTTTTTGCTTTTTCGCTGCAACTACTAACATTTATAAATCATAGGAAGATTCACTGGTTTATTAATGGGCTTTGATTTGAGTCAGAACAAGAGAAATTAGAAGAATCAAACGAATGCCCTAAAAATAGGGCATATTAAATCATACAATGATAACATTTAAGAGGGAAAGGAAAATAGAGAAAGGAAGAAAGGATATTTATAAACCCACCATTATAATTTCAATGCACCCAACAACATTCAATTTAGACTAAGAGCAAGGGATAATTCACCCAAGGAAGAGGAGGAGGAAGGAGGTACATGTGGGGAGCTGCTAGCATGAATGGGAGAAGAAATGGGGTAAAAACCCATTTAAGGTTAAAGGAGAAAAATGGTAATTTCCCACATTTTTAAGAGGCACATAGTTTGACTGAATGGTTAAACAAACCTTGCACCAATCGCATGATGCCACTACCCAAAGCACCCCCAAGCTACACAGTTGCCTCACACGATTTACAAACCATGCTCTAATCAAGTAAAGCTACTGTCCCAATGCACTCCTACCCCAAACGGTTTCAACACATCGTTAAACAAACCATGAACCAACCTATTTAGTCTCTCATAACCTCTACACCATTTTTTACGGTTGTTTGGGCCACCTTGCATGGTTAACCAAACTGTGTTCCTTCTTAAAATAGGCTGAATGGTTAGCACTAACCGCGCACCCAAGGTTGTCTCTCCCAAATTGAGTTTTTTGAATCCCGACACTCTCAAAACTCATATGAGACCTCAAGACACATATCAAGCCTTAAACCCCATTTAAAATCAACATTTTAAAGTGTTTTAACTCTTATAATTTCATTACAAAGCCTGATTGAAGATTCAGTCCATACACCAAATGAGAATTTAAATTACTTAAGTATTTTTAATCCATTCCAAAATGAGGGATGTTACAAACTCCCCACCTTAGAAATTCTCATCCATGATAAGAATTGGGGAAAATTGAAACATCACCTGACCTACTCGGGTTGTGATTTTCTGCTCAAATGGCTGCGTTGCATTTCTAATACCCAACTTTCCTCCAAGAGTCATTTTAAGCATACGACACATAAGCTGTTATGACTCGAGCCAATGCTTGTAACTACCAAAAAAACTCTAAGATGAAACTTACCCAATCTTATCTATGTTTATACATGATCACATCATCATCTCTTTTATCAACCCACCTATGGAGATTTCTACCATATGTTTAATCTTTCAATGTCCAATTCTGAGTCACAATAATCCCACCATTGGAATTGATTATAGAAGCCCATCCTTAGCATCATAACGACACTCTAAGCATAGATCATTATTTGATCAAATGGTCAAATTATAATCAACTAAGTTTAACCAGGTTGCACCATATTTTCCTTGAAAATCCCCATACAACCTTTACATTGAACTCAAACATTCTCATCGAATCTCATAAATGAATTCCAATGATGTCTCTTGGCTAAACCATTTCTTGCTCACTATTGCTACTATGCACAACACAAACACCAGTATGTTATTGATCCAACATCCTAGGATAGCCACACTCTAACAATCAACAGAGCCCAAACGTAAGTCTGGGGTAACCTCAGTATCAACTACTGGAGTCCGAGGAGCTCATCCAAGGAAATCCATATGTCTAATAAAAAAGGCATTGGTTTTAATTATTTAGCTCGATACATAATCAATGCTCTCTCAGCATACTTAAGATGATGTCAAGATATTGGGCATGATCTCCACTAGACTAGGAGTACACCAAGATGTTACACATTACCAGTTCCTGGTCCATAGATACTAATATCATGAAATTCACTAAAAATTATATCGATATCCATGTATAGATCTCCCAATACACACTCCATCAAAAAATACTATACTCTCCTCGAACCAATCCTTGACACCAGGTCTCCCAATGATGTGTGACCAAGTCCAACTATGATTCAACCTCCTCATGACACCCTAAAACCATCATCGTACTCCTATGATATAGTTTAAAGGGTTACACCCCAAAATACATGCATTTCATTTAACACAATGCACAAAAGGTAGTCTCAAATCACCTTCAAAATTTGATCATCAAATCATCAATGAATCCACACCATCCTGACCTATTTAAGAGATTCCATTCTCAACAATAAATGTTTTAATTAAGGTATCAATCACGTTTCCTTAGATCCCTAGGAAACTGTGATAATTCAAGCATAATCATTGAAGTCTAACCCTGACTCTTGGCATTCATCAATGGTTGGGTACTCATCCAACCACCCCACTACGGTGCTTCCTTGCAAGCACATACACTCTACCGACACATCAACTCTTAGATCTCTTATTCATCCCAATCTTGAATCTAGCATCCAGAATCAATTTAAATTCAAACATGAGTTTTAAAACTCATCATCACGTCTGAGAATTGAAAGCTCAAATTTACTAACTCATTGAATTCTATAAGTAGTTTTGACCATTTCCAATTATTCCATAGTGTCCACATTCCTTATACTTGGAAGTAAATTATTTCTACAACCATCAAAATGATCCCCACCTTAGGATTTTCCTTGGAATCATTTTATTGAAAACATGAAATCATTCTATAGAACATGCTCCCTCACCACTGAACGCGTATCTTGGACTTGACTAACATGCTTATGCCAAGCGATAACATGATAAGAGAGGAAACAAACTACTTATCAGTGCACTAGAATAGGTTTTCTATTATATGCACGCATGGAACTCATCTTGAGTCATGTTCACACATGTTATCAACATCCATCATAAAATCCAAAACTAATCTGGATCAGTAGTGTTATCGCACCCGATCCTTTTACAATGTTATCATGAATCACTGGTATGACATAACATTCAATTATTAACTTGAAGACACACACTCACAACAAGATCTCAACACCCTGGTCATTCTACTCTAGAGATGACCTATGAACGTAGCCATTAGGTACTCATGACTCTTCTTAAGTAATCATGAAACCACATGGTCTAGAGTATCACAAAACCTTATCGCTCAAACTTCATGTGGTTTAACGCATCACTTCTTAACTCAAAAAGAACCATGTGTAACAACACGTGTTAATGAAGTATCGAAATAGTGTAAAAGTCACTATGCATTCCTAGCATGTGATAGTATACACATGGATCAACTCAGAGTTGTGTTATACATATGACCATTATTAGGATGGAAACTCATGATTCATACACCATCATAAAAGAATAAAGGTCACATGACCATCAAAATGAATGACCATGCCTGAGGCATGTCTAACCCAATGAACTATAGAATTCCATGATTATCAAATCCTTTACAAGAAATAGCTTACCAAATAGATACCTGTACACCTGGGGGTGCTATTATATTACTAAGAGTCCTACTTGGGACAACCAACACCTAAACTAAACCTCATGTTTAAAACTTTTCATAAACATTTAACAAAGCTTTTACATCTGAGGGAGATACCACAACAGGCTAACCCATCATTTAGTATAGGGAATCAAATTTTAAACTAGATTCATGCTTAAAATGCCACTAGGATATACAATCTATCTTCTAGGTCCAACATAAAAGAATAAACCTTTAAATATCCATGAGCAACACTCATGTTCTCATTCTAGGAAACTATCAATGCAATATTAGAATTAACCCTTACACAAGGGTTACTTTTTTATAATCCTACCCTAAAGGTTTTAATTTCATCCATTTTCATCAATTTACATGTATATTACATTTAAAAGGCTCATATATACATAATGACAAGTAATCATGACAAGGAAATAATTTTACAACTGTACATGTAACTTTATCTAGCCGATGCCATGCAACATTAGGAAAATTATGTCTTTATTTCCTTTTAAATCATTTATTAATTTATAAATTCTCATAAATGAGATCAATTAAAGAAACTGTCTATTATAATCCATAGAGGAAAACACTATTTAGGTTTCAACTAACATTTTAACTAACTGAAGCCTCATATCAATAAAGCTCAAAAGAATATAAGATGTCTTTTATAATATCAAAGCGGATTGGTTCACCCTTTTATTATGTATTTCCTCAGGTTATCCCATTCAATGCTAAGTACAAAGGAATATTATGGTCTAAGTATAGAGTAAGTGGTTTATTAAGAAAATACATCCTTATTTGGATATGAACAAATAGAGGTGGCTCTGGCACAAATGTGTCTAGGGGTAAAACCCAAAAACACCACTTTGATCTAGAATCGAACAGGAACTCATGCATGAAAATGTGCCTTGTTGTACTCTTGGATCAACAATCTAGGGGGATATGCTTTGGTAAGTTCATAAGATTAGTACAAACCATTATTAAGGGAATACAAAAATTCACCTAATAATATAGAACTCTATAAATTATAATTGGAGTCCTATTTAAGTGAAACCCATAACAGTTTAGAATTTGAAACACCCTTAGTGGGTTTAACTCATAGTAGCAACATGCCAAAACTAACCTATTTGGGTCCATTTTTGAATTTAGGGATTCAATTATTCAGGTTTTCATTCCCAAGTTATAAAGTTACTAGTCTTATAAATTGAAATTAACATGCCATTTAACTTAAATCCATAAGTAATAATTTAAATTCATTAAATCAAACTGATTTCCTTGTAATTTAAAGTTCTACATGAGTCAAAATTTAAAAACTATTTTATTTATACAATGGTTCAGTTAGATGAATTACCACTCCCAAATTATAAAGGTACTTTACTTTATAAGTTACAATTAAAATTCATGAAACTGCAATCAGGTTTTCACCTTTGGTCTCAGAATATAAGAAGTCCATATGCGATGATTTGATTATATGGGTCACCCTTCCCAATTTATAAAGGCCCATACACTTATAAATTTCTATTTGAACACATTTAATAACAACCACTAATGTTTCAACCCATTAAACCAATGTTACATGGATAAAACATATCATAATTGGTTAATTAAGGTGAGACCATCAAGCTATGATGGTGTTGACACTCCTTTCGTCACAGAATATAAAGATCAGAAAAGGGGAATATCTAAGCAAAAAGTGATTCATCCTTTGAAGAAACATCAAAAATCAACAAAGGGATGAACAAGGAGAACATTGCCCATAGGTCACGCAAGTTCCCTCATGGTCGCGCAAGTACGCTTGCGCGCCGCCTAGTGGTCGTGCAAGTACTTGCGCGACACCTTATGGTCGTGCAAGTGACTTGCGCGACCTAAGTGATAACCGCCCGGTAACCGCCCAGGGTCTTCTTTTGCCTATAAATAGACCCTGTGGGCCCCCCATTCGAGAGGATCTTTTTTTCAGAAACTCGGATTGAAGCTCCCAACGCCCAAGTCTTTTCTCAAAGCTTCCGGAACACTTCTAAGGTAATTTCTTACCTAGAATGGAAGATCTAAAGAGAAGAAGGAAGGCCTAAGTGTTGAAACTCATCAACACTTGCGCGCCGCTTCTATTCCTTCAATATAACTTGCGCGTCCCTTTTCTGGAAGAACCTCAAGAGAATTCTAAAGGGTTTAAAAAAGAGTCGCTCAAGTATTTCAATGCTGGTTGAAAATCGCGCAAGTACACCATGTGTCGCGCAGGTATACCTGCGCGACCAATACTTGCGCGCCCACGGAAGACTTGCGCGCCTTCCAAGACTTGCGCGCCCCTATCTTTTTGGGTCCCCATCTTGCCCATTTTACCCCTCTTAAGCCATTTCACCTTTCCTTTTCAAGATTCAGTCTTCAAGATACTCTTCAAAGCCATTTATGGCATGATTTCTTGATCTGACTTCCTTATCTGAAAGGAATTCTGTGGAATATCTCTCAAAACCTAGTGATTTAAATATCCTTATGTCACTAAATATAGAGAGTTCATTCATTCAACCTCATCCTTTAAGATGAGAGAATCCTTAACTTGGGCATCCTCCTTAGGAGTAAGCCCCAATTTCAAATCTGGGCATCCGTCTTTAGGAGTAAGCCCCAAATTCTTAAAGTTCCCAAACTTGGGCATCCTCCTCAGGAGTAAGCCCCAAACCTTAATCCCTAACCTAGGTCTCTTTTTCAGGAATAAGACTCAGTCATAATCTTGGGTTTCCTTTTTAGGAGTAAACCCCAAGCCCCCTTAAATTTCTCTTAACCAGTCCTAATTTACCCTTGATTTGGGTTTCCTTTTCAGGAGTAAAACCCAATCATAAGTCCCCTCATAACTTGGGCATCCTCCTTAGGAGTAAGCCCCAAGATTAGAGTATTCAAATCTCCATGAAGCACATATAACTTTATGGACCCTGTTCATGGATTTTCTCCCTAAAAGTGAATCCTAAACTTTCATCTATCTGGGCAGTTATACATGCATAAGCCCCAAACAATTTCTTATGATTGCATCTTTCATGGCACAATTTGTCTAATTTTTTACCAATACCTCTTGTTTCTCACACCGAGCATGACTCACGTGAGCTTAGAGTGTAAAAGTAATTATGACATTCTTCTTTGAGCCATCAATCATAAACATCATACTCCATCACTCGAACAACGTGGGTTATGATTCCTTTTCCAAAACAAAGGATACGTAGGTAGCCCATTTATGGGTTCGATCCCAACTTTGAAATAATCCCTGTCCTTCTGAATGACGATAAACTTCAAGTGCCCCACTGAGTGGATTTAAAACCAGCCTGGTCATCATAATGACCAAGAGACTTTTATATAAATGTTTTGAAGGATACCATTGACCAAGAATCTCTAAACAGATATAGATGATTCTCTATTGATGAAGAACCTCGAATACATATAAAAGATTCTCTAAATTTCTTGCATATTTAATCATTGATTGTTAAAGGAAAGCACATTTTATACTTGGTAATGTAATAAGGATTCACGAACATAACTTAAATCTATAAAGAGAGTCCCGGAGTAGACAATAATTCCCCTCAAAAAGGTGTGATGAGTCCGACATCCCATCCTCTCGACCAATGCAAATTCCTAAGTCTCATCAGTCCACAAGCTAATGAGCGTCTGCCTTTGGAAAGCAGGTCCAAACAGATGTGGAATCATTGGATGTTTCTGGTTCTACGAACAAACCCGCTAGAAACCGATCGGAACGTTTGAATCTCCCGTCTAGGAGGTCATCCCCGAAATCCGTAAGGAAACAAAAATGGTGAACCCGACGTGAATCCTTAACCAAGTTAAAGTGATATTCTTCTTATTTGTTAGGCCCCTTGGGCCAACAAAGCAATCATTGACATATGCTCATCCAAAAGATGCAGTGGCCGGATTCATCTTGATTATGTCTGTTATATGGAACAGACACTCTTTTCTCAAGATCTTCTGCAAAATGGCTTTCCTTAAATTCACCCCTGTGAATACTGCTACTGTGAACACCTCTACTGTGAGGTCTGCTGCTGTGAAAACCAATGCTACTACTCCTGCTGGAACGTCGTCCGCTCTGAGGATGACATCACCAACTCAGCGTCTTCAACGCCGGGTTTCTAATGAAATGGTTAAGGAATACCGTCGCAACGGTACTATCCCAACTTTGGAGGCCGCTCGTCAAGCCCTCCAAGTTAACAACTCTACCTGGTCGTCCGGACAACGGCGGCCAGCGATCAATAAGCAGGCGGTGCTGACTATCGTCTCCAACCGTTTCGGGTCGTTATCCCCGGAACGCAATTTCCATTCACTCCCTTAATCTGAGGAAGTGAATGAGCAGGTCCCTCAGGGCCTTAGTTCAAAAAGACAGGAGTCCTTCCCGAGGGCTCCCATCAACAATCGCCGCCAGACTCGTGCGGTAGTGCGCCCTCAACATGATGAGGGTACCGACTCCAGGCATTCAGCTCAGGTTCCTCGAACCCGAGCAGGCAAGATGAACCTACAGAGACGGAATCTGGTTAACAATGGGCAGGTTGTCATCCATGCCATATCTGGAGAAGTACACCAACCTAACTTGGTGGCAAATAACGAACAGGCACACACACCTGTCCGTTTTAATTCCGCTGTCCAGCAGACTCGTCTGGCAGCATCAAGCCAATCCCGCCAGGCAATTCCGGCGGAGTACCATAGGCAGGAACATGCACCTGCTTATACATCACCAGTTAGTCAGTAGGATCTTCTGACTACATATGATAGATCTCGTCAACCGCGTTTGGCGAAGTGTAATCAGCAGGCACATACACCTGCTAATACTAATCAATCCTACCAACAGTCTCGCTTGGTAGCGCACGGAGAAGTCAGTCGGAAAGTCCCGACGATAAACAGGAGGCAGACTCAACTCTCTGCCTCCACACTTGAGTACTGTCAGGATTCACTGACAGGAAAAGGAGGACAGGAGCAGGCACATACACCTACTCCAAGCCCGGAATGGACGTATATCCCCGTTCCAGCGGCTGAAGTCACCAAACATATTTTGTCAATGGTGAAAGAGCAGAAGCAAATTCCTGCTCATATTCTGGATGCTTTCCAGGATATCATAACAGCTTCAGCATCATCATAGGGACAAACACATAAATCTATCCCTAGCAGTGGAGTGACACATCAACGATTCACTCCGGAACAGACACACACATCTGTTCCAGTCCAAGAGGGTTATGGGGCATACTCCCCCATATCAAACGGACAACCAAGTCAGGCACATACACCTGATTTGAGTGGAGATCGTCAGCCTAACCTGACCATCTTTCCTGATCAGGCACATACACCTGCTCAGAGTAACCACTTTCGTCAACAAGTGGTTTTTAAAGTGAGTAAGAAGGCATCTAAGAAAAAGATCCGCCCAACACAGTCAGGAGATCAAAGGCCAATCTGCAACGAGGCCTTGCTTGATGCTGGAGTTCTTGAAGCCCTCAGACATTTATCTGTCGGAATTCAAGATTCTACTCCCTCAGTTCTCAATAACGGGAACATTAATTTTGAAGGTCTTCAATAGACACTTCCTCATGAAGGCTTGCTTCATGAAAGTTCGGTCAATATTGAAGTTTCTTCTTCAGATGAGAGCCACATGAACCCTCTGTGTGGTCAGAAGACCAAGGAGGAAGAGATTTCATCTTTTGCTGTAACCCATCATGACGGTCCTCCTCATGATGATGAACTTCGCTGCGAAAGTCCTCTCCGCAGTAGTGATTCACGTTGTCTCGAAAATTCTTCAGAAGGCAATGTAGTGACGAGAAAACCCTCCTATCTCGAGGCACTTGCAAACGTAAAACCAGTCATGTCTGATGATTTACTATCGGCAGGTGAAACTCTTTCTCCATCAGAAGATAGCCTGGGGTTCAGGTTATTCTCCGAACCATCCTTGGGTCATTCATCTTCCAGCATGAATAGTGATCTCTCTACCAATCTTGTTGAATCCGATGAAGCAACAAGGAAACACCAACTCTGGTCCATACAGGTAGAAGAATCTTCATTTAATGATAAAGAGGAAATGCTGAACATGAGGAAAAAACTGGCAAAAGGTGAAGTACCAGTCATGTTTTGGCCTTTGGCTGACTCCCAGTACAACATTCCAAAGATGTTGACGGATGATGGAATCCATGATATTCGTCTCAACATATAGAAGACTCTTTGTCAATTGAAGAAGAAAGTATTATCTTACGGTGATTATGAAAATCATATTAAGATAATAGAAGGGTTACAACGCCAGATTGATTTGGCATCTCTATCAGTCTCTCGGTATCCGAAGGCTGAAAAGAAACAAAGAACCCTTCAACATTCATGCCTTGGCGCACTAAGAAAATTGCGTCAGTTAATTTCCAATGCTCCATCTAATGTTCATATCAGAGGATGGGGTGTTCATGGAGCACTACATTTCATAGTGCTTTCCAGTCAGCAAAGCCCGCCGAAAATGGTTTCATGCAATGTTATTGCCCATGGCCGGCCACAGTCAATGGGCTTTGTTCATAATCAAAAGCTTGCTCAAGAACAGGCTTCAACTAGTTCCTCTCAAAATCAAGTATATAGAGAACAAGTTGTTGAATTGCTCCTACATCAAGCAGGCGAAAATATTACACAAGCCTCTCGTCTGGAGAAAACACGTCATCAAATGACAGAAGTTTCGGAAATCATCCAACGGTCTGTTGAACCAGGTGATAAAAGTGGATACATGTTAATGCATCCAGCTAATTTCCGAACTAAGATTCGCAAGATCAAGAGAGATTTTAAGAAGATCTCAGACATAGCATGTCAAGAGACACCCCAGCTTGTCAGACTGGGGACTTCTCTAACCCAACCCTCAGAGTCAACAAATGGGATTCGAGGAGTTGAGCGGAAGCAGCAGGAACATCCCCAGTTCACCGGACTGGGGACTTTTTCAAATCCTCAATCCCTCCCTCAGAGAAAATCAGTATTCTCTCGATTAGGGAATAAGCCTCAAGAGGAACGAAGATCCAAGCTATCAGGAGATTCTCTCCAAGTGACGGTTCTCCAAGAAGTTCCTAAGGGATCAAGTCAACGGAATTCCATGTCTCATCATGGACATGGAAGAAGAAAATATCACAGAAATGCTGATAGAAAGGATTCCATGCAACATGCATCCATTAATGTCATCAATGCCGTTGCTGCTGATTCACCAGATGAGGCTCAATCAGAGGAATCAGACGAAGAGGTTCCCGCTCAAGAAGTTGCGCACACAGACCTAAATGAAGAAAGCGTGCGCACACGTAATCAAAGGCTTACCCAAAATCTGGGTATTCCTTCAAGTAACCCACTTCCCCCTCTCCGAAAAGGATCCAATAAGGGGAAAGGAGAGAATCAAGTTACTTCTCACCCTTCCTCTGAAGGAGGTCAATCGCTCTCATTAGAGCAAAGGTTTGCACAACAGGAGGAAGATATGAAAGAATTAAGAAGGTTGAATGCAGAACTACTTCAGAGTAGTCTTATTCTTAAGAATGCTGAAGTCCGACAGCCGAAGGAATTTGTTGTAACTACTGAGATGGATCAAAAATATCCTCCTTTATTAGTACACCCTCAGAGGTCTAATCCTACAGGTCAAACGCAACAACGGTTGGCAGCACTACCATCAGTTGCAGCACCAACCACCACATCTGTCCAAGCTCCATTCATTGCACCTACCCAAAACCAAGTTCAACCTGATGTTTCTCAAAAGTTAATAACTACTATTGATTCATTAACAGCTCGGTTAGAAACTATGGAAGGGAAACGGGCGCAAGTTCAACCTGAAAATAAAGTTTACCCTGAATGGGTAGATTCAATTTCTCCTCCATCCAGTTTTGGAAACCCTGTTTTCCCTACTTTCAATGGATCAGGCGACCCCGAACAACATTTGACGCATTACGTGTCTTGTTGTGATCCTATGATGGGAAATCCAGAGCAGAAAGAAGCAGTGAAACTCAGATGCTTCGTGCGAACCTTGCAAGGACCAGCTTTTGTCTGGTATACAAGCTTGCAATCCCGGTCAGTCATCGGATGGGAGGATCTTCGTCAAAAATTCCTTCTTCAGTTTAGCTCAACTTTTCCAAAAACGACAGTTTTCGATCTTACAAACTGCAAGCAAAGGGAGAATGAAAGAGTCTCTGATTTCATTGCTCGTTGGAAGGGATTAACGTATTCCCTGAGTTTATCACTCCCTCAGGAGGAATTGTTGCCAATCTGTGTGGAAAATTTGCGTGACGAATTACGCACGCCATTGATCCCTGTGAAATACACAGGAGGGTTTCGAGACCTTACTTCAATCGCTCAGCAGATTTAAGACTCCCTTATACAGGCTAAGGTTAAATCTCGTGTAATTCCATCAGCTCCAGGAAGAAGAATGGGTAAAGCAGAAACTGCTACAGTTATGCTTAAACAAGCACCTGTACCTATATCTACTTCAAAACCTTCATCTTCTCGAAGGACTCCACCTCCTGAACGCCAACAACAAAGGCCGTTTCGTCCAAATGATCAAAGAGATCAACGACGAAAACAATTTGAGGATATGAAGAGTAAAACATACTCTTTCCGAAATGAGCAAGTTCCTGGTTACTTCATTTCAGCTCTGGAAAATAATTTGGTTCAATTACCAGTGCCCAAGAGGCCAAACAAGGAAGGAGATGAAGACCGTACCAATTATTGTCCCTTTCATAAAATGTTGGGGCATCCCATCCAGGAGTGTTTTGTCTTTAAAGACCTCCTGCAAAAGATGGTCGACTTGGGACAAGTCAAATTGAAGGGTTCTTCAGCTCATGTAGCGTATATTACCGCTACAGATCCAGAGGAAGGAGGCGAGTGGCAGGAAGTCAAAAGCAAAACTACGAAAAAATATGATGATTGGATGTTCAGAAAGACAATCAATTGGACCCATTCCATTTTGCGAACACAATTGAAGAAGCCAATTGTGTCTCCTAAAAAAGCTGCAGTAAAGCCTCCATCAAAAGATAAATCCTCAAAAGGGCAGCGCAATTCAAAGAAGAAAGAGGAATCAGGAGAAGATGAGTATGTATCAAAGCCTAAATTGTCTTTGACTCTGGCAGATTTCATGCCATCTACTTCAGAGCCACGGGCACCATCCCACCAAACGGAACAGCCTAAACAGGCTAACCAGGCAGAATCTTTATCAGACGAAGAGTTAATCTTTGGTTCTGTTAATATGATTCAATTAAGAGATCCATATTCTAGTCTTGATAGGCCTGAATTCCCTATATCAAATAGGGGAATCTGAGGAAGTTCTGGAGGTTCAGGATATAGGGGAAGACGTGGATCTTTCCGAAGCCACTACTCTAATTCTACCCCTGCTAGCACTGTATATGTAGCAGAAACTCGTGGTAGAGCCCTTCAGCGAGCTCAAAAAGAATAAGCAAGTTCTTCTGCCAATGGCCAACTCAGTTTTGGCACAGTTATTTTGGAAGACCGATTAAAGGTTCCATCTTATTTATCTCAGAAAGTAAATGGATCTAATCAGTCTAATCTTCCAAAACCAAGGATGTTGCCAACTTCAATACAAGATGCATCAGCTTCCAAAGCATCTGCTTCCAAGGTACCTGCTAAACCGCATATTCCTATTGGGAAACGCAGACCTCTAGATCAAAAGTATGATATATTGAAACACTTGGCCCAAGTACCAGCCAAGTTATCAATTTTGGATGCTTTGAATCTGTCAAAATATCTTCGGGAAGCACTCATCGAAGCTTTGTCAAGTCCTCAGGAGTTTGAAGCTGAAATTGCTGCAGCTGAAATCTATCACATAGAGAATAATCCAGCAGAATGCCATGCAGTGATATCTTTTACTGATAAAAATGAAGATGATGTTGTGCATGGGCACATAAAACCTTTGTACTTATCTGGAAAAGTCAATGGTGTAGATGTTCGAAGAGCTTTCATTGACAATGGTTCATGAGTCAACCTCATGCCCATTCGTACACTTCGTCGATTGGGCCTCACGGAATCTGATTTATCTCCTTCTACCATGATGTTACAAGGATATGATAAAAATGAACAAGAACCACTGGGAGAAGTTACACTCAGAACTCAGTTTGGAGATCTTGTATCCAATTCGGATTTCATGATTGTTGATCAAGACTCAGCTTTCAATATCTTGCTTGGAAGACCCTGGCTACATCAGCATGCAGCTATTCCTTCATCATACCATCAATGTCTCAAATACTGTTTCGATGGTCAAGTTGGAACATTGTATGGTGATAAAGCCCCGTTCAAGACATGTGAGTCTCAATACATTGAGGCGGAATTTTATCACATGAAGGGAAGAGAAAAATCTACAATGAAGGAAATTACCAAAGTTAATGCTCCATATGGTTTGGAGAAAATTCCAATAAATCCATTTTCACATGTGAGTACAGATTACGTGTTACCTATCAGTCAAATTGAAAAAATAGGCCCAAATCAAAATAATCTTATGGAAAGATCCATAATGTCAATTACGGCGATCGAGCCAGACAACATGGGAGAATTTGGTAACCTACCAAGCAGTGATGAAAGCATAAGTGGTGATGTTTTCATTTCATCTGCTGAAGTCCAACAAGTCTATACTTCGCTAATCAGGACAGAAGAAGTTATAGCAACACCAGAGGTGAATAATGATGTCGATTCTTGATCCATCATCTCCTCTTTATTTCCCAAAGAAGACCCTTTATCATCAATAGGGTCGGAAATGGAAGCTTCTTCTTCAAAATGTGAAAATTTTGACATCTCTTATGATCATGAGAATTTCGTTTTTTCATCTACTTTGCAAGTAGAAACGGAAGAAATAACACATGATGAAGAGGAAGAGGAAGATCTTAGAGATGCTCCTCCAGCATTTGAAGAGGGTATCTCTACTACTGTGGATGAACTCAGAGAAGTAAATCTGGGTACAGAGAAAGATCCACGCCCCACTTTAATTAGTGCGGCCATGAACCTTGAAGAGCAAGAGATGTATATTTCTTTTCTAAAGAAAAATAAAGATATTTTTTCTTGGAATTATACAGAGATGCCTGGCCTTGATCCTGATGTTGCCACCCATCATTTGGGTTTGCCAAAAGAACATCGAGGATTCAAGCAAGCCGCGAGAAGAACACACCCAACCTATGCTTCCAAAATTGAGGCTGAAGTGGATAAGCTTATCAAAGCTAACTTCGTCAGAGAAGTTAAATATCCCAAGTGGTTGGCTAATATTGTCCCTGTAAAGAAGAAGAACGGACAAATTAGGGTTTGCATCGATTTCAGAGATCTTAATCGGTATTGTCCTAAAGATGATTTCCTAGTTCCGATTACAGAACTCTTATTTGATGCGACGGCTGGCTATGAAGTACTTTCTTTCATGGATGGATATTCTGGATATAATCAGATCTGAATGGCCCCAGAAGATGAGGAATATACAGCCTTCAGAGCTCCTCAAGGTGTGTTTTGTTACCGGGTGATGCCCTTTGGTTTAAAGAATGCAGGTGCAACATATCAACGCGCCATGCATCGTATCTTCAAACCTCTTTTAGGAAAGTTTGTTGAATGCTATGTAGATGATTTGGTGGTTAAATACAAACAACGTTTTGATCACTTGGCTGATTTGGAAGTCATATTACACAAGCTTCGACAACATAATTTGAAGATGAACCCCTTAAAATGTGCTTTTGGGGTAACCTTAGTAAAATTCCTCGGCTTTGTTGTACGCCATCGTGGTATTGAAGTCGATCCTGAGAAGACCAAATCAATCCTTGGTATGTCACCTCCTCATAATTTGAAAGAATTAAGAGGACTTCAAGGACACTTAGCCTATATTCGGCGTTTCATCGCCAATTTGGCAGGCAAAAGTTTACCCTTTACCAAATTATTGAAGAAAGGAGTCACTTACCAGTGGACTGAAGAATATCAAAAATCATTTGATGTTCTCAATAAATACCTCTTGAGTCCACCAGTACTCATGCCACCTGTTGAGGGTAGACCACTTATCCTCTATGTGACAGCTTTAGAGCGATCATTGGGTGCCTTTCTCGCTCAAAAGAATGATGCTGGGAATGAAAATAGTCTCTACTATCTCAGTAGAACTATGCTTGAAGCAGAAACCCGGTATTCAAGTATTGAAAAGTGCTGCCTAGCATTAATCTTTGCAGTTCAGAAACTGAGACACTACCTACAACATCACGAGGTCCAATTGGTATCTCGTAATAATCCGCTCAAATTCATCCTTAGTCGTCCAATGCTTACAGGACGTCTGGCAAGGTGGGCGGTTATTCTACAGCAGTTCGACATTCAGTATGTGTCTCAAAAGGCAATTAAGGGCCAATCTCTAGCTGATTTCCTGGCTGAACATCCTTCAGTGGAAGACACGTATTCAGATATAGAACTCCCTGATGAGGAAGTTTTCTCTATTCAAGAGAGTCCTCAAACATGGGAAATTTATTTTGATGGTGCTTCTAGAAGTCCAACAGGGAAGAAAATGGAAAATCCTAAATTCAACAAAGTTGGTTTAGGAATTGTGCTCATTTCTCCAGATAAGGCAGTGTTACCTTATTTCTTTTTGTTGTGGGAAGGTGGTACCAATAATGAAGCTGAATACCAAGCTCTCATTACAGGCTTGGAATTAGCGCTTCAAGCACAAGTGAATCACTTAAAGGTGAAAGGTGATTCAAACCTGGTAATCAAACAAGTCAATGGGGATTATGCCATCAGAAAAGAAGAATTAATCCCTTTGTATGATTACGTCAGAGAGTTAATTTCGGAATTCCCTTCAGAACCGACATTTTCTTATGTCCCAAGATCACAAAATGCTCAAGCTGATGCACTGGCTAATATAGCCACAACTTTAGCAGATCCAAATCGGGACGAGACAACCATCTGTATTGCTCACCGTCATGCAATTTCACCTTATGTTCAAGTCAGAACAGAGGAAATTAATGAAATTAGTCCCATTCCTGAACCGTATGGTCATACTACAGGATGGATGTCACCTATCAGGGAATACCTTCAAAATGGAACACTTCCACCTGATAGAGCCAAGAAAGAACAAATTCGGCGACGTGTGGTCAATTTTACTCTTTATGATAGCCCAAACCACCTCGAGAAAATTCTCTACAAACGTGGTTTTGATGGAGTTCTCTTCAGATGTATTGATGGTGAAGAGACAATGGCTGTCATAAAAGAAGTGCATGCAGGAGTCTGTGGTGCCCACCAGTCTGGACATAGACTGTCTGATCAAATTCGAAGGCTTGGATACTTTTGGACTTCAATGATACAAGATTGTGTTAATTTTACAAAGAAGTTTCATTCATGCCAAGTATATGCCAACTTCATTCATAAACCTCCAGAGTTGCTTCATACAGCTAAATACTCATGGCCATTTTCCACATGGGGAATGGATGTGGTGGGACCTTACCCTTCAGCTATGGCTAAGCAGTTTAAGTACATTCTTACTACTACTGATTTCTTTTCCAAATGGGCAGAGGCAGTACCTCTCAAAGAAGTCAGTTCTAAATGAATTGTTAGCTTCATCAAGTCTAACATAATTACTAGATTTGGTGTCCCTCATACCATATTGACGGATAATGGCACCAACTTTTGTTCTTCTGAGGTAAAGAAATTGTATCAAGAATACAACATTAAGTCCAACCATTCATCTCGATATCATGCAGCGGCTAATGGCCAGATAGAAGCCTTCAACAAGACTCTTTCAAATATACTGCAAAAGATGGTGGATAAAGATAAGAGGTCATGGCCTGATAAACTCTTTCATGCTTTATGGGCTTATCGGACTACCACTCGCAATGCAACGCGGTCAACTCCATATTCATTGGTATATGGAACAGAAGCAGTCTTGCCAATTGAAGTTCAATTGACCTCACTCAGAATAGCCATTTTTGATCAGTTATCTACAGATGAGCAATCCCAAAAGCGGTTGAATGAATTGGAACAGTTAGATGAGAAAAGATTGTGCACTTTGCACCACTTGGAAATCTATCAGAATCGAATAGCACGAGCTTTTAACAAAAAAGTTCGTCTTCATTCATTCATTCAGGGAGAATTGGTATTGGTTCTCAGAGCACCAATGATACCAGGAAAGAAGCCTCCCAAGCTTGAACCAAAATGGGAAGGACCTTATTCAATACATAAGGTCTACTCCAATGGAGAGTATTCTCTAATCTCAATGGATGGAGAACACATCACGACTCCAACTAATGCCAGATTTCTGAAGAAGTATTTTGTATAAACACAAAATATTGTTCCCAAATCCAAAACAGTCACATTGGTTCATAATACGTCCTACATGACATTAAACTGTATTTTGTCTCTACTACATGACACTAAACTGTGCAGCACCAATAGTCTTAACTACAAGACTTTAAACTGCATAGTCCCTTTTATATGTCCGAGATGACATTAAACTATATTATGTCCTATCTACATGACATTAAACTGTACAAAAGTTCCTTATTTGTCCGAGATGACATTAAACTATATTGTGTCCTAGAAACATGACATTAAACTGTGTGGCACTTTCATCGTCCAACATGACGTTAAACTGTAAAAAGTCCCTAGAACTGATATCCTCATATTGGTTCACCTTAGTCCTAGCTACATGACTTTAAACTAGACAGCACCAGTTCGTCCTTGCTATATGACGTTAAACTATACAACAATGGTCCATTATGACTTTAAACTGTAACTTCGTCCCACACGACATTAAACTGTGAAAAAGTTCCCTAAACCATCCAGCATGACCTTAAACTGCATCATCCCTGGTCCATGTATATGACCATAAACTATTTGCAAATCCCTTATGTCCAGCAAGACGTTAAACTGTGACGTCCTAACTACATGACGCTAAACTGTATAAAAGTACCTCACGTCCGGAAAGACGTTAAACTATATAATCATCAAAGGTCCAGCATGACATTAAACTGCACCATCCACGGTCCATGCATATGACCTTAAACTATTCGCACTTTTGTCCAATATGACGTTAAACTATTTTATCCCCATCGTCCTAACTACATGACGCTAAACTGTACAGAAAATCCTTGATACGTCCTACATGACATTAAACTGTATTTTGTCCCTGCTACATGACACTAAACTGTGCAGCACCAATAGTCCTAACTGCAAGACTTTAAACTGCATAGTCCCTTTTTATGTCCTACATGACATTAAACTGTGCATCGTTAAGGTTGTTATTACCTCTTGTTTCTCACACCAAGTATGACTCACGTGAGCTTAGAGCGAATAGAAACCATAACACTCCCTTTGGGCCACTAACCATGTGTAAGTCCCAACAACAACATTTTAATTAGATCGTTGTCCCCAAGAACAACTTGATCATTAATTCATTTTTTAATTGAACTACACGGACTTTGATCCTTGCCCTCCAGGCTGGGTATATAGGCAGCCTCCCAGGGTTCAAGCCCAAAAACAATCTCTTCACATCGGTTCACCACCATCTCATATGATGTTGATTCGTGAAACCGCCCCTGGAATCAATATCTTTACATTGATTCACTTTCGTCCTTGTTATATGACGTTAAAATATACAACACTTTTGTCCGGTACGACAATAAACTACAATATTCTTTGATTTCCTCATTTGAGAAGGAACCATTATTGACATTGATTTTTTTCAATCATGTTTCATTTCAAAAGACTACGTGCATACATGGTAATGCCTAAACTTTTTATCTTAGGTTAAACCATCATTGCACTAAAGTCCCCTTTCACCCTTCACATGTATGAACCAAATTTGTACAAAGGGTAGTTCTAGAACTACGTGGGCTTGATTCCCATCCTTATGGGATACGTAGGAACGTTCGAGTATCCCTCGAATCCAGCCCCAAGTCTTTTGGGCCTAACCCCAAATTTCACTTTCAGTCCCTTGGCTGAAAAGTCCTCATGAAAACACACACTGTGTATTCATTATTATGGTCCGAATTCTATGACCCTAAACTAAGATCACTCATACTTTCGTCCTGCACGACGTTAATCTGCATTTCAAGAACTATGTATGGCTTGATTCTCATTCTTATGAGATACGTAGTGAAGTCCAAAATTTTAATTCAGGACCCAGCCACAACATGATTATGGTTATCATTGACCTATGTATCTCTACATACATTGGAAAATACCCATCTTTATGTGTTATAATCCTAACCTTAAAATATTTTCAGATCTTCATAACCCTTTTCATGACTTCTAGTCACAAAAATGTCAAACTTCTGAGAATTCTTTTGCCTGACTATGCAGCACGTGCCCATAGGTGGCCTTGCATAAACAATCCACATAACAGACTTGTCAGCCGAAAGATTCTATTTATTTGACCATGCAGCCAATGCCCTTAGGTGGCCCTGCATATTTCAACCCCCTAACGGGTTTGTTAAATAATGGTAACTTCATTCTTGGGAAGAATGCCTCTTTTGTCCTTATTTGTCTTAAACGACAGTATGTAGGGATCCGCAAAAAAACAGCCATCCTTAACATATTTGTCCCATATCTTTTTTCATGATTTGAAAGTATTCAAGTCTATGGTTTATTTTTCTTCCCTAAGTTTGGGTCAGACCTTCATAGGAGTGATATTCATCCAGTTCTTCGATATTCTTGTTTGGAAATATATTCTCCATATTCAAGTACCTCTTTCCATACAACAAATTCTATACTTTAGAAAATTTGAATCTCCATAAACTTTCACTGGCTTTTAGAAATAGGAAAGTAAATTTCTGGGAGTTCTTTTGCCTGACTATGCAGCACGTGCCCATAGGTGGCCTTGCATAAACAGTCCACATAACAGACTTTTCAGCCGAAAGATGCTATTTATTTAACCATGCAGCCAATGCCCTTAGGTGGCCCTACATATTTCAACCCCCTAACGGGTTTTGTTAAATAATAGTAACTTCATTCTTGGAAACTACTTCTTCTAATGCCTTTTAGCTCTTTTTCATATCATTCCTCAGATTCAAATATTCTTAAGCCATAGTTTACATTTTTTCTCTCATACTTGAGTATGGTAATATGTTTTCAGATAAATTGTCAAGGAATTGAATCGATTTTAATCCATTTTCGGTCAAAGCTATTTCGACCTTAAACATTAGCCCATTTATGTCCGACATGAATGACTTTAAACTGCCCACAAAAGACAAAGGAAATCTGAATAAAAGTCATGTTCCAGCACACTTGCGCGCTGCATTCTGCGCACTAAAGACTTGGAAACCACCTTTTCCTTTGGATGTCTTTGATTTCCTCAGAGTCAAATCCTCATTTCTCTCCGGATCCAACTCTGAGGGGGGACTTTTGTTGACACTCCTTTCGTCATAGAATATAAAGATCGGAAAAGGGGAATATCTAAGCAAAAAGTGATTCATCCTTTGAAGAAACATCAAAAATTGACAAAGGGATGAACAAGGAGAACATTGCCCACAGGTCGCGCAAGTTCCCTCATGGTCACGCAAGAACACTTGCGCGCCGCCTAGTGGTCGTGCAAGTACTTGCGCGACACCTTATGGTCGTGCAAGTGACTTGCGCGACCTAAGTGATAACTGCCCGGTAACCGCCCAGGGTCTTCTTTTGCCTATAAATAGACCCTGTGGGCCCCCCATTCGAGAGGATCTTTTTTTCAGAAACTCGGATTGAAGCTCCCGATGCCCAAGTCTTTTCTCAAAGCTTCCGGAACACTTCTAAGGTAATTTCTTACCTAGAACGGAAGATCTAAAGAGAAGAAGGAAGGCCTAAGTGTTGAAACTCATCAACACTTGCGCGCCGCTTCTATTCCTTCAATATAACTTGCGCATCCCTTTTCTGGAAGAACCTCAAGAGAATTCTAAAGGGTTTAAAAAAGAGTCGCTCAAGTATTTCAATGCTGGTTGAAAATCGCCCAAGTACACCATGTGTCGCGCAGGTATACCTGCGCGACCAATACTTGCGCGCCCACGGAAGACTTGCGCGCCTTCCAAGACTTGCGCGCCCCTATCTTTTTGGGTCCCCATCTTGCCCATTTTACCCCTCTTAAGCCATTTCACCTTTCCTTTTCAAGATTCAGTCTTCAAGATACTCTTCAAAGCCATTTATGGCATGATTTCTTGATCTGACTTCTTTATCTGAAAGGAATTCTGTGGAATATCTCTCAAAACCTAGTGATTTAAATATCATTATGTCACTAAATATAGAGAGTTCATTCATTAAACCTCATCCTTTAAGATGAGAGAATCCTTAACTTGGGCATCCTCCTCAGGAGTAAGCCCCAATTTCAAATCTGGGCATCCTTATTTAGGAGTAAGCCCCAAATTCTTAAAGTTCCCAAACTTGGGCATCCTCCTTAGGAGTAAGCCCCAAACCTTAATCCCTAACCTGGGTCTCCTTTTCAGGAATAAGACTCAGTCATAATCTTGGGTTTCCTTTTCAGGAGTAAACCCCAAGCCCCCTTAAATTTATCTTAACCAGTCCTAATTTACCCTTGATTTGGGTTTCCTTTTCAGGAGTAAAACCCAATAATAAGTCCCCTCCTAACTTGGGCATCCTCCTTAGGAGTAATCCCCAAGATTAGATTATTCAAATCTCCATGAAGCACATATAACTTTATGGACCCTGTTCATGGATTTTCTCCCTAAAATTGAATCCTAAACTTTCATCTATCTGGGCAGTCATACATACAGAAGCCCCAAACAATTTCTTATGATTGCATCTTTCATGGCACAATTTGTCTAATTTTTTACCAATACCTCTTGTTTCTCACACCGAGCATGACTCACGTGAGCTTAGAGTGTAAAAGTAATTATGAAATTCTTCTTTGAGCCATCAATCATAAACATCATACTCCATCACTCGAACTACGTGGGTTCTGATTCCTTTTCCAAAACAAAGGATACGTAGGTAGCCCATTTATGGGTTCGATCCCAACTTTGAAATAATCCCTGTCCTTCTGAATGATGATAAACTTCAAGTGCCCCACTGAGTGGCTTTAAAACCAGCCTGGTCATCATAATGACCAAGAGACTTTTATATAAATTTTTTGAAGGATACCATTGACCAAGAATCTCTAAACAGATATAGATGATTCTCTATTGATGAAGAACCTCGAATACATATAAAAGATTCTCTAAATTTCTTGCATATTTAATCATTGATTGTTAAAGGAAAGCGCATTTTATACTTGGTAATGTAATAAGGATTCACGAACATAACTTAAATCTATAAAGAGAGTCCCGGAGTAGACAATAATTCCCCTCAAAAAGGTGTGATGAGTCTGACCTCCCATCCTCTCGACCAATGAAAATTCCTAAGCCTCATCATTCCACAAGCTAATGAGCGCCTGCCTTTGGAAAGTAGGTCCAAACGGATGTGGAATCATTGGATGTTTCCGGTTCTACGAACAAACCCGCTAGAAACCGATCGGAACGTTTGAATCTCCCGTCCAGGAGGTCATCCCCGAAATCCGTAAGGAAACAGATGGAAAAAACCATTTAGATTGATGCTGACACTTTAATTAACCAATTAATTATCTCATTTATCCTATAGAAAAATCACTAATATGTTACTCAAGGCACATACATCTAGTATCAATAAATATAAAAATGAAACCTATATGGCATGACATATGCATGGCATGTGAATATCTACATGGCTACGATGATGCATGTAACAATACTTCCTTGCCATACCGGGCTAACTAAGGGTAAAATTTCATAATGTAGTAACTAGTGGAAATACATCAATCACTCAATATGAAATAATAATCAACTATAATAATGAATCATCATGAACAACAGTCCCATCCTAGGAAACTTGATCTTTTCCTTGTGTGTGGGTTAGCCAGACCTAGACATGAGCTATTTACCAAGTGCTGACACATTTCTATTCTCCTTTATACCATCATAAATAGAAATAAAAAGGAAAATAAATCTTTGATACCACTTGTAATATCCCAAACCAAGATCCACTATAATTTTTCCATGAACCTATTTGATACATGGCCTCAAGAGTGCCTCCCCATATGCCAGAGGCTATCGACTAACAGTGAGGGTCTGAAGGTGGTATAGTGGGGAGACTATACTCTATGGATCAATAATGAATACAATGAGAGTAATAATAAATAAAGAGTAGCATAAGTAAATAATCCCAATATGAATAAATAGTCAAAATCCACAACTAGTATCATATATAGATAATGATGATGAGATGCTATACAAAATGGGGAGTAGGCATACAATACAATACAAGCTATGTAAAAGTAAACAAAATACCAATATAAAAACTCCACTATAATCATGATAAATAGATCAATCCTCTACTCATGTACTCTATCCTAGTACAGAAGGTTAATCATCCAAAGTTGGGCATATTCCATGATCCATACCTGCATGCATGAGATCTGTCAGGGTACCAAACAGTGGCTTGGATAGGATGTGAGTAAAACTCAATAGGACACCACCAATGATGTCTAATGAATATCTAGTTTGTGAATATAAAATAATAAGAGTGAAGGTATAACAAGTAAGGGTGTAAAATAACCAGTAAATCATGTTGGCTCAGGTTCCTCATGGGATACCAAGTTGAATATACCTGCTCCATCCTAAAATGCAATGTGTCTGAATATAAAATAGTGAAGTAAAAAATATGAACCATGGCTATAATCCTAGCTGTCCATGTATAACACAAGCCATGTGGGACCCACAATGCAACCAAGAAATCCATATATAACAATAAGCACACAAGGCTCTACAAGGTGTCACAACATTTATGATTTAATAGCTGGGGGTAAACAAGATAGTATTCAATCATAATATAAACTTCATTTTATATATGAACATGCTAAAGGAATTCCTCATAAGAATCCAGGTATCACTCAAGGATTACTATAATCTCATTTAACCTATGAGCCTGTCCAAGGTATTCCTACTTGGGAATCTGAGTATCGCTCAAGGATTATAATTTCATTATCCTTATGCTCCCATCCAAGGCATTCCTTCTTGGTAATATAAGTATAGATCAAGGATTTTATAATTCCATTTAACCTATGAGACCGTCCAAGGAATTACTACCTGAGAATCCAAGTATCACTCAAGGCTTTATAATTTCATTTTCCCCATGAAACCGTTAAAGGAATTCTTACTTGGAAATATGAGTATCACTCAAGGATTTATGATTACATTTAATCAACATCCATAAAATCAATAAACATAAGAATATTTCATAATTAAAATGGTACAAATGACATGGTCATCATTAATCTTCCATTTAATTCATTTAAACAAGTTAATCACCATCAAAAAGTCAAACCCACCTAATAAGGTGGTTTGGTAATAAGGTAATGATAAAAATGATGTACTCAAGACATATCACATTTCAAA
The DNA here is from genome assembly GCA_963277665.1 of Viscum album. NCBI lineage: Eukaryota > Viridiplantae > Streptophyta > Magnoliopsida > Santalales > Viscaceae > Viscum > Viscum album. The sequence goes on along the minus strand of OY728148.1, from coordinate 1,341,603,432 downwards.
ATATCGCTATTTATTTATTTTTCATTAGAAAGAACAATGAAACTCAAAGATGATTTTATTATAAAATGGGGTATAATCTTATGATTTAATACAAGGCAAGTAAGTATCCATGAAATAAAAATAATTCATTAATTCACTTAAGTCATTCCATTCAAGAAATTATAATTCTTTTAACATTTCATTTATTTATGTATAAAGGGGAAATAAGGGTCTACACCACTTAGAAAATCAATTAGTCCAAAAAGACTACCCCCTTTTAAGAGTCAATACAAACACACCTAAGGGTGTTTTGGTTAATTACATGCATTGGACAATGAGGGAAAATAGAAAGAAACATCTAAAGGGGTGGTCCAAGTTGAGGTGACCACCCCAAACCATGAAAAAGGGTCTAAATAATATCGTAGGTGTGATTTAAGCATTAAATTTAAGTCATATCACATTTTAGGGGCAACATGTGCAATGTTCGACATGCGGCACAACAACAACATTTTATAAACACCCAAAACTTAATGGAAAATCAACTAGACTTCCTACCTTATGCTTAAGAAGCTCTACTCATCCATTATCAGGATTTTATTCAATCCAAAATGAGAGAAATCAAAAGAATCAAATGAACACACTAAAAATAGAGCATATTAACTCACAAAATGATAGAATTTAAGAGGGAAAGGAAAATAAGGAAAGAAAGTAAGAGGAGTTGTAGAATCACTACTATACTTACAATGCACCCAAAAATGTTTGATTTGGAATAAGAGAAAGGGATAATCCACCCAAGGAAGAGGAGGAGGAAGGAGGCACGTGCAGGGAGCTACTGGCATGAATGGGAGAAGAAATGGGGGTAAAAAACCATTTAAGGTCGGAGGAAAAAATGGAAAATTTCCCCTTTTTAAGAGGCACGCAGTTAGGATGCACGGTTAGACAAACCATATGGTACCACTATCCAATGAACCCCAAAGATGCATAGTTTCCTCACACAGTTTAAAAACTATGCTCTAACCGTGAAAAGCTACTATCTCAAATCACTCCCACCCTACACGATTGCAGCACATGGTTAAAAAAACTGTGGGCCAACTGTGTGAGTCTCTCAACACATTTTAACTATTTCAAATAGCTGTCTAGGACACCTAACATGGTTAAAAAAACCATATGCATTCTCAAAATAGGCCACATGGTTGAGTTGCATGGTTAGCACTAACTGTGCGCCAACCATTCTCCCAAGGATATCTCTCCCGAATTAAGTTTTTTTTGAATACTGATACTCCTAAAACTCATCTAGGCCCCCGAGACACCAATTGAGATTAAAATCTTATCGAAAACAACATTTTATAGTGTTTTGACTCTTGGAATTTCATTACAAATCCTGATTAAAGATTCAGGTCATCCACCAAATGAAAATTCAAATTCCTTTAGAGTTTTTAAACCATTCCAAAATGTGGGATGTTACATCCCTAGAAGAGGTCGGGTGTGAATCAATGGTGAAGGAGATATTTTTTGGAATAAAATTGGATAAAATTTACCTTACACTTCTCTCTAGTTTTTTTCTATAATTTTAATTCCTAAATTTAATGCTTGAACTTTCATTTTCTTAGAGATGAATTTTGGACTGCCAGAGGGACTTAAGTACAAAAGGGGAGGTGTCTCATGATGAACCTCAAGTGTTAAAGCTTCTTTTTCAGGGGAGTTTTTTTTAAAATTATGCACTTTGAAATTAATTATGAGATTATCATGTAAATCCTACCATTCACTAGTTTTGTGTTGAAGTCTTTTAATGCTAAATTTGTGTGATGCATGCTCATTTTGTTGCCTCAATGATTACATTTTTGAAATTCAAATTGTTAGCATGAATCTTATATGAAAATCTATGTTAGAGTGCTTGATTTGTTTAGTAGTAATTAGTAGGTATTTTTGTGCATGTTGTGATTTTATTTGATTATTTTTTGTGTGTAAAAATGTTGTTTGATCGATCTTGTGACCCTTTTAACATGATTTTTGAACTACTAATTTGATAAATTTATTTTGAGATCATTTTGTTTTAAAAATTTTCTCCCATATTATAATTCAACATTGGGGAAAATGTTGGGTTTTAAGTGTGGGGGTGAGGTCTAATTTGATCTAAACTGTAATTCATTGAGAACCCATACAAAAACCCCTTATTTTTTCTTCAAAATTATGAGTTTTTAAGCATAACTTAGGCATTTTTACTGGGTGAAAATTTTCCTTAAAATTTATGGTTATGATTCCACTTTTAAGAGGTTAATCTTTATTACCTTATGGAGTTAATTTGATAAATCATTTTTCTTTACCTCTTTAAAAATTTATTTTCAGTTAAACTTTGAGAAAATGTTATACAATCATCATTGACTTTGAAATTTTTAATTTTAATTTAAATCATAATATATGAATCCAAATAGATTATGAAATTAAAATCATAATCTGAGTTGAAATTTTAATTATTTATTATTTTGACTAATCGATGGGTTAATTATTAATTATTTTTATTTATTATTCTTACCCAATCCTTTGGTTGTGTATAATTATTATGGCTTCAAATTATGTGAGTCTGTTCTAGAGGTAAATAGAAGTTTGGAATTTTAGTTCGATGCAAATTAATGTGTGTTAAATTTTCTTTAAAATTTTAAATTTAAACCATTTTTATAAAACATTAACCAATTTTCAATTGAGATCATTTAATTGAAGAGTTTAATAAAAATTTATACTTGAGATAATCCATAAGTGAAAATCATTTTGAAAATCAATTATTTATGGAATTTCAATTGTTTAATTTTGATATTTACTTTCTACTTTTGAATTTGACTAAAGGGTTACTTGAGGATAAAAAATATCTTAAGTTTCATAGAACTTGATGTGGCCTTAATCCATTAAATTTTTATACATTCATTTTCAATAATTCATTGTTTTTTTAGTGCATAAATGATTTTTTTTAAGATTGTTAAATATTTATCATTTTTTGGGTTTTTTGCGATTCATTGAATGTTATTATAAAAATTATATATTTGTGATATTTAATGATGAAATGTCCCTATTTCAATTTCCATTTATTTTAAGAACATTTTTTGGTTTATTTTTGTGGTTTTTTGTTTGAAATATACATTGAAATGGTTTTTAGGAGTGTTTTATACTGGTTTTTTGTTGTGGAAATTAATTTCATCAAAATTCCATGTTATTATTTTCAATATATTACTGTTGGAATTAATTTAAAACATTGATATGGAAATTTTTTTATTCTAACTTGTTTATAATTTTTGTTTTAATTTTTATTGGATATATAATTAATTGGTGTTGAATTTTATTGTACAGGAGAATCTACATAAGGGAATTTTTAAGTAGCAGTGACGTAGCCAAATTTCCAAAAGGATCACCTCATGTATCTAAATTATGTAGCCCATCTATGTAGCCAAATTTTTAGAAGAACCTATTCACGTATCCAAAATAGAAGTCTATATATTTCCATGTACCTAATTTCCCGTCCTGTTTATGTAGCCACATTTTTCCATTACCTACTTATCCAAATGAAAAAGACCCACATAGCCAAATTGCCATATACAAGTTTCAACCATGGAACTTGTTTCCTGTAACAAACCAAACTTTTATCAACAGAATTTACCTTATTATAATTATGTTATATGGTATAAAACACATATATAGCATAGATAGACCAATAAAAACTTCATTATCATAAATAAAGAATGAAATAAGTAATATTTAAAAAAAATGAAGAAACCTATCCTGATGGAATAATAACTTGACCCTTGGAATAGTAACATGACCATTATAAATAGTAATCTGGCCAATAGAATAGTAACCACACCTATGAAATTATAAATAAAATTTATGCATCTTATAAATGAAAATATGATATAATAGTATTATAGCATAAGTAAATAAATGTTTTAAAAATGATAAATAAAGTGTTGGTATTTTTGTAAAATATAAATGTTTGTTTACAATTTTAAAATTAATATAATTATTTAAAATAAAATTTATTTTCATAAAATACATTCATAAATTAATATTTTGTTGATAATTTAATGAGATATTAAATAATTTTTTCAAAGTGTCATAAAATCAGTTATAATTTTAAAATCATTATTTTTCGAGTAAATAATGATTTTAATTAAAACATAAATTTATCATATTTAGAAAATTATTTTCATAAAATGTACATTTTTTATTTCTACACATTGAAAAATGGTTAGGGTTATTTTTTGATATTTTTCTAAAATAGTTGATTTTTAGTGAATAGAGAAATATGATAAATTATAATATAAGCTAAATACAAGAATTATTGAGTCATGGATGATGTGTAGATGATATAATCCAATAATCTTGAACTCTCCTTAATTATTTTAATATATTTAGTAATAAGGTTCAAACTATTGATAGTCTTGATCCAAAATAATAAACTAATGAATAAAATAATCAAAAAACACCCCTCTCCTCCCCTATAAATACCACCCCTGACCACCTCTTCTCCTCACACCTAAAAAGCCTTGAATATTGTCCAAATTCTACCCAATCCTCTTCCCAAGCACCTCCCCCACTTCCAGGAGCCTTTGGTCTCAAAAAAATACCAAACCCAATTTCCCTAAGGAGGTTCTCACAGAGGAGAATTTAAGAGGTAAAATCATCTTTCATTTTCTTTTAATTTATTTTCAATTTCTTTTATTTTCTCATTTTATCCTCACCTACCATTATAAAAATGGAATTAAAACTCCGATATATTATATATATTGTAATTTTATTATGTTAATGGAATAATTCATCATCAAACCTCTTCTCCTATCCCTTTTTTCCCTAAAAATGAAATCATTGTTCGTGATTTGTCGATTTACCACCATCATGGATGATGCAATTTCATTTTATTTTACCTCATTCAATGATGGTCATAAAACCATTATAATGGTAGATAAATATTGTAAAATGTATGTTATAACCTTTTTTTATGTTTTGGAACTAACTTATATACATAATATTAAATAATAAAACAAAACTAGTTCATGATGATAAAAAATTGCTAAATTAATCTAAAAAATTATCATTAATGTTTTATCTAATGAATCATCATCATATCTAGAAAAAAAATAATATAAAACAACTTTTAAACTTCTATAAGATCATTAATAACATATAATTTTAGTTTTGGATAATTATTCTCACTTTATATGATCTTCCATACATGTATACAAGTGAACCGATAATGAAAACTAAGAAAATGAACACTCCATAACGATAAAATTTAACTCTATAAATCATAAAAATGGAGATAAATGAACTTAATTTAATTATAATGAATCAAATACATGTATAAGAGGTTATGGATTTACTAATTAATGAATCTAATTTTATTATCCAGGATATTAAAGTAAAGAAAGCATTCAGACATAAGGTAAGGGGATTCTCAAACCCAATTTCCTTCCATTGGGTTATTCACTACTAGAATTAGATGTATTTGCGATGGGCTATTTGCAATGGGATCCCATCACAAATAGGATTTAGCAATGAGGCCCCGTCGAAAATAGTCCGTTGCAGAAAATGGCGTCTCAAATAAGCCTCCGATTATATACATTATATATAAATAAACCTTTTGCGATGGGCCCGTCGCAAATAATATTTGAAATGGGGAACCGCCCCATCACAAATAAGCCTCAGATTATATATATTATATATATAAAAACCTTTTGCGACGGACCCGTCGTCCCGTCACAAATACTATTAATAAAAAATTATATTTAAATTATTTGCAACGGGAGCCCATCGCAAAAGGTCCCATCTCAAATACTAAACATAATAAAAAAAATATTTAATAAAATTATGATTAATGAAAAAATTATATTAATATTATTAAAAAAATAAAAAAATAAAAAATATTATTATTAGTAAAATAATCAAACATTAAAAAATATAATACTAAAAAATACATTTAATAAAATTATGATTAATAAAAAATTAATATTAATTTTATTAAAATAATAAAAAAATAAAAAATTATTAAAATTCTCAATATTTACAAAAAAATATTAAAAAATCATAAAATATTATTATTATTAGTAAAATAAACAAATATTGAAAAATATAATACTAATAATAAATAATAAAATATTAAAAATAAAAAAAATTAAATTATGCAATATTTGCACCAATATAAAAGACAGAAACTGTAAATAGTTTATATTACAATAAATATTTAATTCAAATATTTTTAATATAAAAAACAAATCACTGGGGGGGTCATCTTCTGGAGGAGGTGGAGGAGCTGTAGGAGATGGTGGAGGAAACTCCATCCCTAAACTACGAGTCAGACGCCGCATGTACTCCATCTACTCGTGATGCTGCTGCTACCATCGATGCATCTCTTCCTCGTGCTGCTGCTTCTGCTAACGCATCTCTTCATGCTGCTTCTGCAAACTATCTATAAGCTCTGCCTGAGTTCGCAACTGCTCTTGATACTATGAGGCAGAAGATGATGCCTCTCCATGAGATCCTCTCGAGTTGGACGCCGACATCACAACAGTACCATAATAAGTACCAGGAGTCAAATGAGAGCCGATACCAACTACTCGTCCCTTCTCAAAGTTATACTGAGTCGCTTGCATCCATGCCACCTCATCGAAATGGTGGACACTGGTCTGCTCAGTCGTCTCATCCTAACTCTCAGCCTGTGTGTGAGAGGTCGCAGCCTCTTATGACTCATTTAATTCCAATTTGAAATTAAAATAGTGAAAATATTATATGTAGTTAATTTTAAAACTGAAAAAAATAATACTAACCACAATCTAACGCTGGCGATCACCTCTAATACCTCCATTGGCTAGATCACTGTACATCCTCCGATAAACATCGAACTCCGTAATATTGGGATGCTCGACTGCCTATAGAAATATAAAATAAACTGTTTATATTTAAAGTTATATAAAATATTTAAAAAATATACTTACCCGATGCTCTCTATAACTACTGAATGTACGACTACTAGCTCGATGCCTCACCTCCTGTCTCCCCCAGTTCTGCCATCCCACTGAAGATCTCCTCTGAAATCTACCACCCAACCAGTGTAAACATAATCTATCCCAAATGTGAGATGAAATGTACTCTAGTTGGAGGGATCTACATGACTCATCAAATTCTGTCACTCCTGCTTTCTTAATGGCTGTTCTTCTCAAATTGTGAAAAAACTGACAGAAACGGTCACACATAGACACCTGCCATGCCGTGTGGATAGCGTCACGCATGCTATCATCGATGGGATACCATAAACCCTACAAATAATTTATAATATCAAGTTATTAATAAAATAAATTTCAAAATAAATATTATTTATTTACGTACCAGCCAATGATCGAACATGTCACGCTACACATCAACAGGAATCTGTTCCCATGTGATCCATGGCTGAGAAAAATAATTGCGCAAGATAGCGCTCCCCTATCCAATAGTTACATGCACAAAACTATGAAAAAGGAATAAATAATCAAACAATTAGTATATATATAAATAAATTAATGAAAGATAACTAAAATATGCAGGTTACCATACCTCCGTGTGCATGGATCGAACCCAAGACGTGGACGTCGCTCGGGGATAGGGTCAGGAATCATCAGTCACGCAAGACCGCACCCCCTCTACGTACCCCCTGAACCGTCAATAAACTGAGGGTCAGATGGTCCACAATCTCCCTCATCCAAAGGTAGATCAGCCTCCTGCAACTCGCAAAATAGATCAGGATCCATCTAAAACACAAAATGATTGTTGTTAGCAGATAGTTGAAAATAACTATTATATATAGATATATATTAGTTATGATTATAACCAGTATTTAACCGTGTCAATGTCCATCTTCATTCTCATATCCATAGCTGTCAATGTCAATGTCTTCATCTTCCTCCTCAGCATCATCAATATCCATATGAGTTTCAGTTTCATCATCTCTTGTCATTTCAAATTCATTTGTAACACCATTAACATCTTCTTCATCATCAATACTTAATTTTGGAGTGTCATCATCAATATTCATGTCTCTTTGTAAAAAAGATGGATTTTGAGCAGTCTCTTGAAAATTTTCAATTCCTTCCACTTCAGTAGAACCACATTCAGTTTGAGTAAACTGATTTTCCTGAGATTTCATTTTTATTATGCTCCACCAATCACTCAAGTCTCTTGAAGTAGCATAGTACTTTGCATAATAAATTTTATGTGCCTATTGAGCCAGTAAAAATGATTCATTTACTGAAAGAATACTTTTATATTTAATATTGATGATTCCATGAGTTGGATGAACACACAAGCTTCTCTTAGTATCCAACCACCGATATTTAAACATCGTTATGTAATTCTGTCCTAGATAACACAGCTCAATAATTTCATCCGGAATGCCATAAAATTCAACTTCAGTTTCTCTATGATGTGATCCTCTCAAGAAAACTCCACTGTTCATTGTTTTTTTTAATTTCCCATATGCACATGTATGAAATCGAAAACCATTCACCACATATGCATTATAAGATTTAACCATTTTGGATGGTGGGTTACTCAATATACATAGTTGCTTATCAATTTTATCATCATGTTGAGACACCTGAAAATTTGTAAAAAAATTATCAATATGATAAATAATAAATGGAATTGATATTAAACCATTAATAATTTATGTTACCAGTTTTTGAAAACATTGAGAAAGTTTTTTGTCTGCGTTTTTCAAGAGCTGCTGCTGTAATTTTTGGAAGTTGTTTCTTGATATGATTATCATATAAACTACAAATAAAATAAGTTTACATACTATAACATAAATTATAGAATAAGTGATAGAAGTACTCACAGTACAAATTATTTCATTTCTTCATAGTTGAGCAGAACATATGCATGAGCTCTGTGATATTCATCATCTAAAAGCCATCATTCATGAACTCCATTGAAACCAAGATTTGGATGATTAAAAATTGATAATTGATTGTCCATTTCATCATTAACATTCCTTTCCTTTCATCCCACTACCACAAAACTGGGCAAGGCATGCGCCTGCCTTTATCAGTGCTAACAGAAAAGCGCTGATAAAGGGCTGTACCTTTATCAGCGCTAACAAAAGCGCTCATAAAGGTCCTCACCTTTATCAGTGCTAAAAAAGCGCTAATAAAGTGGACCTTTATCAGCGCTTTTTACTAGCGCTGATAAAGGCTCACACGGATTTGTTAAAAACCCACGGGTCCTCTTCCTCCTCCCTGCACCCAGTAAAGCTCTCGCGGAAGCCCTCCTCTGCACCGCTGCCGCCGCCTCCTCCTCCTCCGCCGCGGCCGCCGCCTCCTCCTGCTCCTCCTCCTCCGGCCGCCTCCTCCTCCTACAGCAACCGCCTCCTCTTTCTCCTCCTCCTCCGGCCACCGCCTCCTCCTCCGGCCGCCTCCTCCTCCTTCTTCTCCTCCTCCGGCCGCTGCCTCCTCCTCCTCCTCTGCTCCTCCTCCTCCTCCTCCTTCTCCTCCACCGTAGCCTCATCCTCCTCCTCCTCCACCGGTGCTTCCTCCTCCTCCTCCTAGTCCGCTGCCTCATCCTCCTCCTCCACCGGCGCCTCCTCCTCCTCCTCCTCTGCCTACTCTGCTGCCTCCTCCTCCACTGCGGTTTGAGAGGTTCCTCAAGTACTCAGGTGAGTCTCACAAGATTTATTTTAGTTTTATATGATGTTTTTTGGAGATTTTTCAAATGAAACATGGTTTTGTGTTCATATTTTTTGAGAAACAATGTAGAACCTTGAGCATGAGGAGGTTTTCAGTCCTCTTTCTAAATCACATAGTTGACTTTCATGGTTAGTGAAGGTTAACCATGGGATATCTTAGAGGAAACCATGTGATGTGGATTTTAGTTAGGGATTAACATACCATTTTTTCATGATTTCATACAAAACATGTGAAATTTTGTAGACTGAGGTAGTTCCAATTTACATAATTAATGCATAGTTTGGTAAACTATGTTGACCAAATATTTGAAGGGGTTTTCTTGTACAATGCCACCACATTATTAATATATGGTTTGGAAAATTGTGTAGAACATTAAAATTATATTTTCATCTTTTTCCCTCTGAAATTCCAATAGGGGAAGCCCCCATTTCTCATCCTCCCTCTTATACAATGCCCAATCGACCCACCCCCTTATTCCTCTTTGATTATCCTTTCCATGGGGAGTTTTTTAGTGGATTTATTCAACAATTATAAGTGATTTCACCATCTTCCTTACCATTTTATTCTTTATATTTAGTTTCTATTGATTTTTGATTTATCTAGATTAGGTTTTATGGGTGATTCAACTGGAGCACGGTGGTATCATATTGATTTGATGGGGGTGTTTTCCTACCTCATGTATAAGAGGCATCATGATGGTATCTGCAAGTCACCAATCATTATGAAGGATTTGTGTTTCCTTTTGTAGTTTTCATGTATATTGGATCAAATTATATAATGTTGTCTATGGATTTGGTTTGGTTGGGTATTTTTCCTAAGATGGCACTAAGATCCCACTTCAGATCTTATATGGATTTTTGGTCTTGGTTCTAACATGAAAAGTCCACAAGATGAGTTTCTAGTGAATATAACAAGTTTAAATTGATTTGGATAATTAATTATAAATGTTATAATTTAATAATTTTGGTTTTTTGGAGAGAGGAAGGAGCTATATTGATGAGTTGATCTTGGGGTAGACAAATGGACGAGGCTTAGCGAGCCTAGGAAAAGTTTTCAACTTGGAATTAAAATAGTAGAAACATATAAAATAGGTATGTGGTCCTGGTAATTTCTTTATGGATTTATAAATTCCTTAATGGGTTTTATTAGAGTGAGTGTGACTTAGAGGACCTTGTTAGGGGGAACCCAGAGACCTCTTGGAATACATTCTGTGACTTTTATGTATTTGTTCCCATAGGCCACACATGGAACTAGTGATACATCAGAGCCCTTGGCCTTATTTAATCGAACCTAAAGTGTGTGAACATCCCCCTTGGGGATGTGACTACTTGGGTGGGTATAACTTTGTAAGGTTGTTGATAGGCTGGATGTATAGACTGACCCAGAACAAACCTATATATTGAAATGGGACATGAGCCATCTCTTGAGACTATTTATAGTATGGAATATTACCATGTAAATATTATGAGGATATACCATGTAAGACACTGATAAATAATATGATGCTCTCATGAGATGAGTGTTTCACTACATCATGTGCTTCTGTTGGATGGTGACGTTGCAATGATGGTCTTCATTCTTAACAGCTTATTGATCCAAACCTTTAATGGTTTTCCTTTCTAAACATTGGTTTTAATGTATTAAGGTCTTTCTCAGGTTTCATTTCAGCCCTTCATTTTAAAATAACAACTGTATAACAGCATGAATAACATAACTCAAGTTGATAGAGAAGAAAATTTATGAAGGAATTGGATTCCCTTCGAGCCAGATGGATTAGTGTTGTCCCCATGGATAGTAAAACCCCTTTTGGAGATCATGGAATAGTTGATAATAGGTTGTTTGGATCATTCATTGCTTCTAGATATTTGTCCAGATTTTCCTTGGTGTTTTTGGTTTATACTTCTCTCAATCCCTACTGGTGTAAGTTCTTTTCACCTTGTGTTTGTACTTATACTCTTTTTTTTAATTGAGTCCTTTGGGGCATAAATTAGGTGACCAATTCATGTCACCACTTTTATTAAAAAAATGACCTTGAGGTGGTATTTTATTGAAATGGAAAAAATTACATAGTAGTGAGGTCTATGATACTACTAATAGGGACATTGATTTTGAGTAGTGATTATATTTGTTATGAAAAGTGGATAGGTGAGAGATTTCAGTCCTTATTGTGTATTTGGCCTGTTTGGTTGAGTGTCCTGCACTACTGGGGTTAAGTTGTTGGGAACAATTTTATACTAGTATGGATACTACTCAAGTTGTGATAATGGGATGGAGATTTTCCAGGTTATTATCATATTCACCAGGGTGAGTTTATATCTACGGTAATTATCAATGTATACTAGGGTGAAAGACCTCATGATTATTGTTATGGTTGGTATAGTCATCACAATGTTCTCAAATACACTTTGGCACTAGACAAAGTTGGTATGGATGATCGAGGATATGAACCCGAGGATCAATGATGATTTATTTATTTATTTATTAGATATTATTTATTTATTCAGAGCATGAAACATGCACATATAACTAAAAATTAGAATTTATGAAACCACATTGGTGGTTCCCTACTGAGTACCCAAGAAATCCTCATGTATTGAAGGTCAGGTAGAATTAGGTCCCAGTGTTTCCAGATCGAGTAGGAGTAACTTTGATGGGTTTTAGAGATCTAGATGATGTGAGGCTTGGGGATTGTAGTGGTTCCCAATATATTTTTTATTTTGGTATTTATTTATTCCTTTATTTCCTTGAATTATCTTGTTTTTTATCTAAATTATACTCATATTTCTTCTCCTTTAACCTATATACTTATCCTATGGATTTTAAATAGGATGAATATAAATAAAGAATGGATGAATGCCAATCGGTTGACAAAAGAGTATGAAGAAGGCGTGAAAGAATTTATCAAGTTTGCAATAGATCATGCATGTGACTCTTCTCAAATCCTTTGTCCGTGTTTACGCTGTTGTTATTCAAAACAAATTAGTCTAGATGAGTTGGAAGAACACTTGATCTGTCACGGAATAGATCAAAGTTATACATGTTGGAATAAACACGGGGAAACAACGAATGTAGGTAGTGACTGGGGTGACACTGCGTTTTATGGATCATCTGATATGATTACAAACATGAACAATGAAGATGACCGTATGGAGGATGTGATTACAGATGTGAATGATGATGAAGATCGTATTGAGAAAATGACAAGGACCTTCGAAGATGAACTTCGTGATTGACCAAAATTGTTTGAGAAGTTAAAAAGTTGTGCAAAGATGCCATTGTATACTGGTTGCACTAAATATACAACATTTTCATCCGTACTGAAGCTGTATAATTTGAAAGTAGATAACGGGTGGAGTGACGAAAGTTTTACGAAACTACTTGCCCTCTTGAATGACATGCTCCCAGAAGACAATGAGCTCCCGAGCCGAACATACGATGCCAAACGAATGCTATGCTCTATGGGTATGATCTTTGAAAGAATACACGCCTGCCCGAATGACTGTATACTGTTTCGCAAGGACCAAAAATCACTTAAAGAATGCCCAAAGTGTGGTGCTTCTCGATACAAGAAAGATGAATCCAGTCCTACTAAAGTTGTATGGTACTTTCCAATCATTCCAAGGTTTAGACGCCTATATGGAAGTGAGGAGACTACAGAACAATTAACATGGCATGCAGATACAAGAATTAAATATGGGATACTACGTCACCCGACAGACTCTCCTCAGTGGAAGAGAATCGATCATGAGTATCCTGAATTTGGAAACGAGTCGAGAAACCTTCTTCTTGTGTTATCTACAGATGAAGTGAATCCTTTTGGTTTTCAAAGCAGTAGTCACAGTACATGGCCGGTTATGTTGATAAATTATAACTTACCACCGTGGTTATGCATGAAACAAAAATACATCATGTTATCTATGCTTATATCAGGACCAAAACAACCGGGTAATGATATTGATGTTTATTTAGCTCCATTGATCGAAGATTTGAAATTATTGTGGGATTCAGGTGTTACATTGTATGATGCTTACAGAAAGGAAGATTTCACTTTGAGAGTCATGTTGTATGGGACGATAAATGACTTCCCAGCTTATGGAAATTTGTCAGGATATATCATTAAAGGAACTCAAGGCTGTCCCGTTTGCGAAGAAGGTACACAATCAATTAGGTTGAAACATTCATCGAAAACCGTGTTTCCAGGACATCGCAGATTTCTACCACGACGACATAAGTACCGTTCTTGGAAGACATCATTCGATGGAAGTTCAGAAGAACGTACAACACCATCTCCACTAACAGGCGATCAATTGTTTGAGAAATTTAAAAATTTGGACACTACTTTTGGTAAACCGGATTCGAAAAACCTTACAAAAATCGGTTGGAAAAAGAGATCAATTTTTTTTGAATTACAATACTAGAATTGCTTGTATGTAAGACATTTTATTGATGTTATGCATGTAGAAAAAAATGTATTTGACAGTGTTATCGGCACGTTTCTAAATACATTTGGAAAAACAAAAGATGGAATTAAGGCTTGGTTGGACATGGTTGAGATGGGAATACGAGAAGAGTTGGCACCAGTAAAGGGTGAAAAATGAACATTTCTTCCTCCTGTTGCTTACACTCTTTCCAGGCAGGAGAGATATCAGTTTTGCAACTTCTTGAATGACGTAAAGGTTCCAGAGGGGTATTCATCAAATATCAGTAACCTTGTGTCAATGAGCGACTTAAAGTTAAAAGGTCTGAAATCACATGACTGTCATGTTTTGATGCAAAATATCATTCCAATTGCTTTACGTTGAATTTTTCCCAAGAATGTCCACCATACATTAACGAAACTGTGTTTCTTCTTCAAAGCTATATGCAGCAAAGTTATAGACCCGGTGAAATTTCCAGCTATGGAAAAAGAAATTTCCGTCATATTATGTGAATTAGAAATGTTCTTCCTGCCTTCATTTTTTGATATGATGGTTCATTTGATGGTCCACTTGGTGAGAGAGATTCGACTATGTGGTCCTATACATTACAGATGGATGTACCCCATTGAACGGTATATGAAGATTTTGAAAGGGTATGTCAAAAATCGAAGTCGGCCAGAGGGTTGTATTGCAGAGCGATATATTGTTGAGGAAGCCGTTGAATTCTGTACCGAATACTTGTCTGGTGTGGAAAGCATTGGCTTACCGAATTCTCGTCACACTGGGTGGTTAGAGGGTGAAGGAATTTCTGGAAGAAAGGTTGTCACAATCAATATTACAGATCGGGAGCAGGCCCACCTTTATGTTTTGCATAACAGTTTGGACGTTGACCCATATGTTGAAATCCACAAAGAAATTCTTAGGCAATTGAATCCATCAAGGGATGAAAAATGGATATCAAATACACATAATCGACAGTTTATAGGATGGTTTCGAGATCATATTTTTAAGAAGTCAGATGAAAATCCAAAGTCTATTTCGGAACAACTTCGATGGCTAGCCGGAGGACCAAGTGTGTATGCATTATCTTACAATGCTTATGTAGTTAATGGTTATACATTTTATACTAATGAACATGATGAAGACAGTACCATGCAGAATAGTGGGGTTACACTTGTGGCTGAAGCGATGCATGTTTCCGGTGCTAAGGACAGAAATCCAATTTATGCGAATATGTCATACTTTGGCATCATCAAACAAATATGGGAGTTGGATTATACGGAATTTCAAGTTCCGATATTTCAATGAAAGTGGGTTGATAACAGGAGTGATGTTAAAATAGATGATTTGGGATTTGTGAAAGTTGATTTCAGTAAGGAAGGGGAGAAATACAAACCATTTATAATCGCATCACAGGTAGTGAAAGTATTTTATGTTCCCGATCCCGCAAACCGAAACTGGTCAATTGTTCTGTTATCGACCAAAACAGCTGAAGGGTCAGATGAAAATTCAACGGAAGATGATCCTTTCATTGGGATTTTGCAATCATTTCACAGTGGTCCCAATGTAGACGACGTTTTTTATGTCAGAGGAGACCACAATGAAGGGATATGGATAGTTGATAGAGGGGTCAAATCCCTTCAGCCTTTTAAAAAAAAGGGAGTTCAATAATCAGGTTATTGATTTTTATTGTAATATAGATTGTGTTACATTATGTTATTATCTGTTCGCTACTAATTTTATGTGATCTAACTTAAATTTTAAACCAGTTCTGCAGATAATGACTTCTTCACCTGCTGATGCACTCAATCCCAAGACACAACACGTCTCTCAACCTGTTGCCGCTGGTCCCATTGCTGAGAGACAACAGGTCTCTCAACCTGTTGCAGCTGGTCCCACTGCTGACGTACAACAGGTCTCTCAACCTGTTGCAGCTGGTCCCACTGCTGAGAGACAACAGGTCTCTCAACCTGTTACAGCTGGTCCCACTGCTGACGTACAATAGGCCTCTCAACCTGTTGCAGCTGGTGTAAGTGCCGAAGCTAGTGCTTCGGAGAAACATAATGATGATGCAGAAACTGAGGAAATGGTAGGCGATGAAACCCCAGCGACACAAAAAAAATAGGTGCGCCGTAGTTTGACAGTTTTAGCAAAAATCCTTAAGAAAAAAGTGAAAGGCATCAAATATGAGGTGGGATGGAATAAGCTAGGCCATCATGTAAACCCCAACAAACCCATGTTTAGTAGCTACATTGTAATTGTCACTCGACAACGCGTGCCGATTGACGTAGAGTCAGGGAACCATGTTGTCAGCAGGTTGAAAACATTAATATGGGAAGAGATTACGGTAACATTACGATATCATCTATTTAATTTATTAAAATAAAATAAAATATTGAAATATTGACTAACCCTTCATCATCTCTTGCAGAGTGCATTTATAGTAGATGTTTTGCACAAAGAATATGTTTTCAGACTGGCAGGAAGGATTCATAGAGGCTTTTGCACCATTTTAACGAAAAATCATCTGAAAGATGCCGAAGGGAAAATCAAGCCGCACCCGCCTCCTCTTTATGCACACTTTATATCCCAAGGAATGTGGGATGCGTTTTGCAACCGTCATGCGGAAAATAATTTTCAGGTACATTGTGTTTGGTTACATGTTGTGTAACGTTGCTTGTATTCATCACATTGATTGATAGGTTTTTATTTATGAAACAGCAACTGAATGCTGAAAATAAAGAACGGGCAGCAAAACCAGCATACCCCTACCATAAAGCAAGGTTGGGGTACACTTCAATTGAAAAACAATTGGTATGTATTTTAAAAGTACTGTAATAATTTTATGTGACATAAAACAACACTGTAACCATGTTTCTCTGTTTATAAGCAGATTGATGAATAAAAATCTCAAGTCACTTCCATTCCACGCCATGTGCTATGGAAGGAGGCTCGTGTTAATAAAGAGGGGAAACTGATAGATGAAAACACACAAAAAGTGTGGGAAACATGTGTAAGTATGACATAATATAAACTTGTTTTGCTTTAAATCACTATTACATAACGATGCTTACTTATTTTTTCATATTTTCTATTTGACATAGTCACAGGAAACATCAACACCCGCACCAGATGCAGACATACTTTCAACGGCCTTGAAACAACCAGAACAGTATGGCCGCGTTAGAGGTGTGGGTTTTGGGGTGTCACCCAAGACATATTTTAAGAAAAAAAACAAGAGGATGAACAAACTAAATAATTGCATGTAATGAGAGATAGAGTAGCTACCCTTGAAGAACTAATCCAAACTCAGGGAGAGATGCTAAAGAGTTTGATGGAGGAGAGTCGAAGAGAACAAACAACTCAAGAACAACCCCCGTGAGAAGATCCACCCCTCACCAGCTTTGAGGCGAGCCATTCCACTCAAAGACCTGATTTAACCGAGGTAATCAATGTTATAATATTTGTTTTTGTGAGATGTGAATCACATAGACACTGATACCTTTCATTTAATGATATTATGCAGGGTGAAAATGACTATGATTTATATCTGTCAACTCCCACCCATCGCCTTGTAGCGAGGGCTACAGTGTTCAATATGCAGAATGACACGCTACACTCCAGACCACTTCCAACCGGTCATGTCAAAGTGTCAATTAACGAAGCTCATGAGACGAGCGCCGAGCTACCCGTGCCAAATGACGATGATGACATTCATACGGTGGAAAAAGCTATTGAAACATTCGTTGCATGGCCGTCGAATCTTGTAAGAAAACACGTCGAGCAGGAGGTATTCATTTCCAGTTCATTTTTCAAGAAGAACCTTTAACATTAAATTAGAAAATGGGTGAACCGATGAATTTTATTACAGAAGGATAAAATGGAGAAGCTAAAACAAAAGAGCGGCTCCAAGATTGGATCAACCAACCGATTAAAACGATCTACTGAGAGAACGTTCACCCCGCCCGTTCTATATCCACATTTAATATCATTGCAAGCTCATGTGGATACGAAAATGAAAGACGGAAAGAATCATACAATTGTTTGTGAAAAAGATATGTACGGAGAGGAAATAATGGATTTCGTTAGTGCAGACGCTGTTTCTGAGATCATCACATACGACTGGCTAGGCATCTCAGTTATAAATGTATACATGAGGTATGTTTTCATGATTTGATTTTACAGAAGCTGATATAATTTGATAATTATGGATAAATACATCTCATATTTTTCACAGGAGTATATATGAAAAACAATTGAAGGGATTTTCCCATGAATACAAATTTGGACTCGTTAGTCCTCACACCATTTCTACACAACGAACAGAAATAGATTCTAATTTTCAGGTTGAATTGATGTCAAATCTGCTCAGAACGTTTCAAAGAAGAATTACGACTTACAGGCTCTTTTTAATACCAACTATGCAAGGGTAAAACTCTACATTTTAATCATATCAATTATATTTTCATTTCTATCAGTACTTATTTCTTTTTGTGTTTTTAGGGAACATTGGATGCTCATTGCAGTCAATTTGGATACTCCAAAGATTTATTTTCTGGATTCACTGCATGGATATCCAACTAACCGACCACACATGATGGCGATTGTCAATTTGTAATACACTAGATCCAACATTTTATAACTAAATATCTAGTTATATAATTTATATTATCTTTTAATGAGGATTTTGTTATGATAGGGCGGTGTATGAATATCGTCTAAAGGCTGGAATGAATCCAGGGCGTAAGGACAACAATGAACACAAGATCTAAAAATGGAGAAGTATCTGGGTATATATAATTATATTTCACTATCCAAATACATATCAAAACAAATTACTTATTTTTCTCGATGTTTCTGCAGTTTTCGAAACAAACAAATGACAAGGACTGCGGTTATTATGTTTGTAAATTTATGAAAGAGATCGTATTTCATGGACAAACTAGCATCCCTGAAGAGGTATTTTTGAAAATAATTACTACTTTATTTAAAATAATTATTAATCCTTTGTGTATTTATATTTTTTCAGTACTACTATGACTGTCGCAAAAACTCCTATTCAGAAGATGATATAAATGTCTTTAGAAACGAATGGGCAGCGTACCGGATCGAAGAATGTAAAAAAATAGGACAATTAAGGTGAATTCCTAATACTTATTTTATCTTTATATGGTCATTTATATCTCCCTTTACACTTATTGAGCATCTATGATCTCCCTTTCTTATGTTTCATATCCTTAGATTAGTGAATTCCTACTACTTAGTTTGAAAATGACATAAACTTTGGAAAACAACACCAATGACACATGGAAAACTGAGAAAACGCCTTCGGATTGTTTTGATACTTTAGGAAAACGATCCACGAGTCATTTTTGACGTGTACGAATCGACCGCACCTCAATACGACGCACGGTGTGACCGGTATGGCTAAAATTGTCTGATATCAGTTTGAAAATGACATAAACTTTGGAAAACAACACAAATGACATACGCCAAACGGAGCAAATGCGTTCGGATTGTTTTGATACTTTAGGAAAATGATCCACGAGTCATTTGTGATGTGTATGAATCGACCGCACCTCAATCCGACGCACGGTGTGACCGGTATGGCTAAAATTGTCTGATATCAGTTTGAAAATGACATAAACTTTGGAAAACAACACCAATGACACATGGAAAACCGAGAAAACACCTTCGGATTGTTTTGATACTTTAGGAAAACGATCCACGAGTCATTTGTGACGTGTACGAATTGACCGCACCTCAATCCGATGCACGGTGTGACCGGTATGACTAGAAGTGTCTGATATCAGTTTCAAATTGAGATAAACTTTGGAAAACAACACCAATGACATATGACAAACCGAGAAAACGCCTTCAGATTGTTTTGATACTTTAGGAAAACAATCCACGAGTCATTTGTGATGTGTACGAATCGACCGCACCTCAATCCGACGCACGGTGTGAACGGTATGGCTAAAATTGTCTGATATCAGTTTGAAAATGACATAAACTTTGGAAAACAACACCAATGACATACGCCAAACCAAGAAAATGCCTTCAGATTGTTTTGATACTTTATGAAAATGATCCACGAGTCATTTTTGACGTGTACGAATCGACCTCACCTCAATCCGACGCACGGTGTGACCGGTATGGCTAAAATTGTCTGATATCAGTTTGAAAATGACATAAACTTTGGAAAACAACACCAATGACATATGACAAACCGAGAAAATGCCTTCGTATTGTTTTTATACTTTAGGAAAACGATCCATGAGTCATTTGTGACGTGTACGAATCGACCACACCTCAATCTGACGCACGGTGTGACCGGTATGGCTAAAATTGTCTGATATCAGTTTGAAAATGACATAAACTTTGGAAAACAACACCAATGACATATGCCAAACTGAGAAAACGCCTTAGGATTGTTTTGATACTTTAGGAAAACGATCCACGAGTCATTTGTGATGTGTTCGAATCGACCGCACCTCAATCCAACGCACGGTGTGACCGGTATGGCTAAAAGTGTCTGATATCAGTTTCAAATTGAGATAAACTTTGGAAAACAACACCAATGACATACGCCAAACCGAGTAAACGCCTTAGGATTGTTTTTATACTTTAGGACAACGATCCACGAGTCATTTGTGACGCGTACGAATTGACTTCACCTCAATCCTACGCACGGTGTGACCGGTATGGCTAAAAGTGTCTGATATCAGTTTCAAATTGAGATAAACTTTGGAAAACAACACCAATGACATACGCCAAACCGAGAAAACGCGTTCGGATTGTTTTGATACTTTAGGAAAACTATCCACGAGTCATTTTTGACGTTTACGAATTGACCACACCTCAATCCAACGTACGGTGTGACCGGTATGGCTAAAATTGTCTGATATCAGTTTGAAAATGATATAAACTTTGGAAAAAAACAACAATGACATACTCCAAACCAAGCAAACGCCTTCGGATTATTTTTATACTTTAGGAAAACGATCCATGAGTCATTTGTGACGTGTATGAATCAACCGCACCTCAATCCGACGCACGGTGTGACCGGTATGGCTAAAATTGTCTGATATCAGTTTGAAAATGACATAAACTTTGGAAAACAACACCAATGACATACGCCAAACCGAGAAAACGCCTTCGGATTGTTTTAATACTTTAGGAAAATGATACACGAGTCATTTGTGACGTGTACGAATTGACCGCACCTCAATCCAACGCACGGTGTGACCGGTATGGATAAAATTGTCTGATATCAGTTTGAAAATGACAAACTTTGGAAAACAACACCAATGACATATGCCACGCCGAGAAAACGCCTTCAGATTGTTTTGATACTTTAGGAAAACGATCCACGAGTCATTTGTGACATGTACAAATCGACCACACCTCAATCCGACGCATGGTGTGACTGGTATGGCTAAAATTGTCTGATATCAGTTTGAAAATGACATAAACTTTGGAAAACAACACCAATGACATACGCCAAACCAAGAAAACACCTTCAGATTGTTTTGATACTTTAGGAAAACGATCCACGAGTCATTTGTGATGTGTAAGAATCGACCGCACCTCAATCCGACGCACGGTGTGACCGGTATGGCTAAAAGTGTCTGATATCAGTTTCAAATTGAGATAAACTTTGGAAAACAACACCAATGACATACGCCAAACTGAGCAAACGCCTTCGGATTGTTTTGATACTTTAGGAAAACAATCCACGAGTCATTTGTGACGTGTATGAATCGACCGTACCTCAATCCGACGCATGGTGTGACCGGTATGGCTAAAATTGTCTGATATCAGTTTGAAAATGACATAAACTTTGGAAAACAACACCAATGACATACGCCAAACCGAGCAAACGCCTTCGGATTATTTTGATACTTTAGGACAACGATCCACGAGTCATTTGTGATGTGTACGAATCGACCGCACCTCAATCTGATGCACGGTGTGACCGGTAAATCTTTTCATTAGATAAAGAATCAGTATTTATTAAATGAGATAAATCAATCAAAAACATATTGATTTTACATTATTCCCTTTCATTGTTATAAAAATGAAAACTTTTGAGTTTAAAATTTAATATTTTAGTTTCACATTTCCATATTAATGTATTCTTTCATATTACTGTTTTAATTTCTTTCATTATTGCATTACTAACATAATTTTGTTTTCTTATCAAGGTGAATTTTTTTCCTTGAGTTCGGATGCTTTGTTCGGCAACAAACACCATCGAGAGCGGATCACAGATATCAAAGGATGAAACATGAATGTTTATAACTGTTGTTGAATAATTGTAAATGTAACCATGTAAAACAATGTTTGAAATGTATATAGCAATGCGTTTTTTTTGTATTCATGATGTTAAGTAAATGTATATACCGTTGTCAGTCAAAATATTGGGTGCGGGTGCTATGGTGTGTAGGTGTTCATGTGCTACTTTGTGCAGGTATTCTGGTGTGCAGGTGTGCAGGTACTGTTTTTTAGGTGCAGACACTGGGGCCTTTATCAGCGCTATTTTAGCGCTGATAAAGGACACCTTTAACAGCGCTAGAGGAGCGCTGATAAAGGGACCCTATATCAGTGCTCTGAGAAGCACTGATATAGTTGACCTTTATCAGCGCTCCACCACGTGCTGATAAAGGACCCCTTTATCAGCGCTCCGAGAAGCGCTGATATAGGGGACCCCCCCTTTATCTACTCCAGAATTAACAGCGCTTTTCTAGTGCTGTTAATGCTGGTTTTTAGTGATGATAAAGGGGAAGGTTGTAGTAGTGTCCCATGAGATTTTGTTTTGAGGGATATTGAGATTCAAAATAATGAGAGTATAAAAAAGCAATTTCCTCTTACAAATAAATAAGCTTCAGTAATTGAGCCTTCAATTGATGCTTTGTTACGTACTTTTTTCTTCAATTTCTGCATGCATCTCTCAAATGAGTACATCCATCAAAACTGTACTGGACCTCCACATTTAGTTTCATGTGGAAAATGTAATATCAGATGTTCCATTGAGTCAAATAAAGCAGGCAGAAATATTTTTTCCATTTTACATATAATTACAACAACATCTTCTTCCAGTTTTCTTAGCGCATTTTAGTCTATTGTCACCGCAAAAATGTCTCGAAAAAAATATGATATGTATGTTATCGAATCCCAAATCATATAATTCAACAAACCTCTGAATCCAATCGGCATAATTCTTTCCATTATAACATGAAAATCACGACTTTTTAATCCGGTAATATAACCATTCTTAATACATCTGCCCAAATTGGAAACATAGCCATCTAGAAGTCTCAAATATACAATCCACTGAAAAAATAGTAAGAGACTCTCTTTGAACAATGTATAAGCTACTTTTGGCTTCATTAACCTATGTGATCTGACATTTTCAAATAGTTCAATTTCTGGTCACCTGGAAATTTGGGCAAGATCTAATCGTGCCTTTATAGTATATTTGGTCTTACCTGGTGTATCCAAAACTATATGAAATAAATTACCAAAATAGTTCTTCTCAATATGCATGACATCCAACATGTAGAAGACCAACAAATCAGACCAATATGGAAGATCCCAAAAAATGATTTGTTTTATCCAATTATGTTCTTTCCCAAAGCCATGAATTTTCTATTGGTTTACTGTTGGCCCAAATGTTATGGGAGGTAATGAAAATACAACTGATTTTAACTCTGTATGTGAGATCATTTTTGGAGGTTCAACTCTTTCAATTGTACCTTTTTTGAAATGATATTTGTTTCTCTGAAAAGGATGATTGGTTGGAAAAAATATGCGGTGACAGTAAAAATAGCAAGGTTTTTTTCCATTGATTAGCATAAAGGATTTATTGTCTTTAATACAGCAAAGACATGATTTTGGACCATGTGTACTCCATCCAGATAACATGCCATATACCGAAAATTCACTAATTGTCCACATCAATGAATCTTTTAATATGAAATTTTGTTTCGCAGTAACATCATATGTACTAACACCATCACTCCACAATGCATTTAACTCATCAATGAATGGTTTCAAATAAACATAAATATTATTTTTCGGATGTCCTGGGATTAATAAGGTCAAAAAGATATAGGGCTCCTTCATCAACATCCATGGAGGTAAATTGTACGGAGTTATAAAGACAGTTCAACATGAATACTGACTACCATAAAAACCAAACAGATATAAACCATCAGTAGAAAGACCTAATCGCACATTTTGGGCTTTTGAAGCAAAAGACGAATGCAGACGGTCAAAATGTTTCCATGAATCACCATCAGATGGATGATTCAAGCTTTTATCAGTTGAAATCTTGGTTTTGTGCCATGACATCATTGATGTTGTGTTCTGAGACATAAATAAATGCTGCAACCTGGGTGTAAGGGGGAAATATCTCAACTGTTTTACTAGAATCGATCCAAACTTCCCTGGTTGAGGTTCTTTATACCTCGATTTTCCACATGTGGGAAAACTATCCAATGAATCATTTTCACTAGAATATAATATGAAATCATTTGGACATGCATGAATCTTCTGATAACTAAGGTCCAAATTACGAACCAGCCTCTTACTCTCATAGTAATTTACATGCAACACATTTCCTTCAGGTAACAGTGTTTTAACCAAAGAAAATATCTGATCAAAATAGTTGTTTGACATTGAATTATCTAATTTAATATCCATATATTTTTCAACTGCTTCTAATTTACTTATCTTGCAACCAGGATATAATTCATCCTCAGCAGACCTCAACAACTCATAAAATTAGGATGGTGCCAACTCAAGAGTTAAATCAATATCATCTTGAGTTTTAGTTTGTTGAATAGATGGACCTGCAATATCATGTACTAAATTTTGAAACTGTGAAGGATCCAGAATCAAGTTATTAGTATCTTCTCTGGAACTACGTTCACCGTGTTGATACCAAAAAACATAATCTGGTTGAAAACCAAACCGGAAGAGATGTCCCCCAACCTTGTCAAATGTGTCAAATGTTCTCAGAGCACATTTTTTACAAGGAAACTTTATTATGCCTTATAAAACATATTCTAGTTTTAATGATTCAAATGATAATAAATCTTCCACACCCTCAATATATACAAGATTTAAACTAAAACCATTTGGATTTCTACGCTAATTTATCCAAGTGCGATCATCTAATAATGACTGTTGTCGACTTGTTCTATATTTTTCTACAAAATATAAAATAATTACTGTTTTTTAATAATTTGAAATTATAAAAACACTATCTGAAAAAAAGAAAAATAATTACTATTACTTCTTAATAATTATCATTACTTATGGGCGACACAATTTCCATTGGATTGACGACTACTCTTTTGTATGAAGACTCATTTACTTGAAACTTTCTCATAGAGAAATCATAATGAAGAATCTACTCAAAGGTACGCATATTCATTCTCATGCATACCTCCAAGCAGATTCTGCATTGTGATTTTTGTGTGAGAAAGTTGCAAGTAAATGAGTCATCGGAAAAAAGAGCCCCCTTTTCATCGATGAATCATCTTCTTGCAACTGTCACCACCTGAACACATTATAAAAAATGTGGTCCTACGAATGTATATTCAAACTCATGTATACGAGATTGGATATGCATATGTAGAAGCATACTTTTCATAATGTTTTGAGTCGGTGAAAATTTAAAGGAGAAGAGTCATCGAGCAAAAGGAGTGCCGTTAATCCATTGGAAATTGTGCCAAGTTATTACAAGTTATTACAAGCTATTATAAGTTATTACAATTGATTTTCTTCCTAATTATTCCTATTTCTTACTAATTGTTACTAACTGTTCATATTTCTTACTAATTGTTACTAATTGTTCATATTTCTCACAAATTATTACTAATTATTACTAATTGTTACTAATTGTTACAATTTGTTACAATTTGTTACAATTTTCTACAATTTGTTACAATTTTTTACTATTTATTACATTTTGTTACTATTTGTTACTATTTGTTACAATTTCTTACAATTTCTTACAATTTATTACAATTTCTAATAATTTATTACAATTTATTACAATTTATTATAATTTATTACAATATATTACAATATATTACAATTTATTACAATTTATTACAAGTTATTACAAGTTATTACAAGTTATTACAATTTATTACAAGTTATTACAAGTTATTACACGTTATTACAAGTTATTACAAATTATCACAAGTTATTACAAGTTATTAAAAGTTATTGCAAGTTATTACAACTTATTAAAAATTATTACTAATTATTACAAATTATTACAAATTATTACTAATTATTACAAATTATTACAAATTGTTACAAATTCTTATAAATTCTTTCAAATTATTACAAATCATTACAAATTATTACAAATCATTACAAATTATTACAAATTATTACAAATTATTTCAAATTATTACAATATATTACAAATTGATACAAATTATTACAAATTATTACAACTTATTAATATTTATTACTATTTATTACTATTTATTACAAATTATTACCAATTATTACAAATTATTACAAATTATTAGAAATTTTTAAATTTTTTTAAAAATTATTACTATTTATTACTATTTATTAGTATTACAAATTATTAAAAATTATTAAAAATTATTACAAATTATTACAAATTATTAATATTTATTAGTATTACGAATTATTACGAATTATTACTTATTATTACTATTTATTACTAATTATTACTAATTATTACTATTTATTACTATTTATTACTTTTTGTTACTAATTATTACTAATTATTACTAATTAATAATATTTATTACTAATTATTAATAATTATTACTAATTATTAATAACTATTACTAATTATTACTATTTATTACTATTTATTACCATTTTTTACTAATTATTACTAATTATTACTATTTATTACTATTTATAACTAATTATTACTAATTATTACTAATTATTACTAGTTATTACTAATTATTACTAATTATTTCTAATTATTACTAATTATTACTAATTATTACTAATTATTACTAATTATTACTATTTATTACTAATTATTACTAATTATTACTATTTATTACTATTTATTACTAATTATTACCAATTATTACTATTTATTACTATTTATTACTAATTATTACTAATTATTACTATTTATTGCTATTTATTACTAATTATTACTAATTATTACTAATTATTACTATTTATTACTATTTATTACTAATTATTACTAATTATTACTAATTATTACTAATTATTACTAATTATTACTAATTATTACTAATTAGTACTAATTATTACTAATTATTACTAATTATTACTAATTATTACTAATTATTACTAATTATAACTAATTATTACTATTTATTACTATTTATTACTATTTATTACTAATTATTACTAATTATTAATAATTAGTACTAATTACTAATTATTACCAATTATTATTAATTATTACTAATTATTACTAATTATTACTAATTATTACTAATTATTACTAATCATTACTAATTATTACTAATTATTACTAATTATTCCTAATTATTCCTAATTATTCCTAATTATTCTTAATTATTCCTAATTATTCCTAATTATTCCTAATTGTTAATAATTATTAATTATTACTAATTATTACTAATTATTACTAGTTATTACTAATTATTCCTAATTATTTTTATTTATTCCTATTTATTCATAATTATTCATAATTATTCCTAATTATTTCTAATTATTCCTAATTATTCCTAATTATTACTAATTATTACTAATTATTACTAGTTATTCCTAATTATTCCTAATTATTCCTAATTATTCCTAATTATTCCTAATTATATCAAATTATTACTCATTATTCCTAATTATTCCTAGTTATTACTAATTATTACTAATTATTACTAATTATTACTAATTATTTTTAATTATTTTTATTTATTCCTATTTATTCCTAATTATTACTATTTATTACTAATTAATCATATTTATTACTAATTAATCCTATTTATTACTAATTATTTGTATTTATTACTAATTATTCTTATTTATTACTAATTATTCATATTTATTACTAATTATACATATTTATTACTAATTATTCATATTTATTAGTAATTATTCTATTTATTACCAATTATTCCTATTTATTACTAATAATTTCTATTTATTACTAATTATTCCTATTTATTACTGATTACCCATAATTATTACTAATTACCCGTAATTATTACTAATTACCCGTAATTATTACTAATTACCCGTAATTATTACTAATTAAACATAACTATTACTAATTAAACATAACTATTACTAATTAAAATTAATTGATATTAATAACTAAAATTTACAACTACTAATTACTAATTACAAGTAATTATTTATAGACAATACTAATTTTCGTTAATAATTATTAATTATTACTAATTATTAAGAATTAGTATTAATAATTTCAAATTATTATTACAAATAAATACAGATAACAAAACAATTTAAATCTATTTTAATTACAACTAATCAACAATAATTAAAATTAACATAAATAAAATAAAATAAATACTAAATTAAATAAAATATAAATACCTTTAAACTTGATATCCTATTGATGTAAGCGACTTCACAACTTCTTCGTAAAAAAAACTAACTCAGAGAAAATTTCACTCTAAAAATAGAGTTTAGAGAGAAAGAGGAAGTGAAAATTGAGGGGAAGAGAAAGAAAAACGGAGGAGGGTATATATAGGTTAGATTAGTTGCGTCAGGACTATTTGCGACAGTAATCCCATCGCAAAATGTTCTTTTTGCGATGGGGCCCGTTGTAAATACCTTTACCCGCATTAATTGCTATCGGTGGTTAAAAGGGTATTTGCGACGGGCCCTGTCGCAAAAGGTGACATGTTGACACACCTTTTGCGACGGAGCAATATCCCGTTGCAAAAACCCATTTACCGCCGTCGGTATTTGCGACGTGGCCCATCACAAATACCCTCCGACCGACACACTATTTGCGACGGGGGGATCCCCCCGTCGCAAATAACCTTCCTGCGCTTTGGCGCGCAATCCGCGCCAAACCGCGCATTACTTTTTGCGACGGGACCCCAAACCCCGTCGCAAATAACTTGTTATTTGCGATGGGACGAACCCCCCGTCGCAAATAACCTCTGGGATGGACTATTTGCAACGAGAATTAATCCCGCTGCAAATAGCTCACCGCAAAAGCCTATTTTTCCCGTAGTGATTCCTCTTTCATGCCAATTTTTAGTGTGGATGTTCTTTTAATATTCATAAAATATAACTTAATTTTTACTACCTTTTAATTTATAGGATATGCATGTTTCCAATATGATTTTATGAAAAATAAAAATATTTTCCAACATAACTCTTCTTTCCAAAACACATTTTGACTCCTCTTGGGTTGTTTCTTCTTCGCTCAAGAGCGATGAATCTAATAAAAATATGTTTTTCCCTTTCTTATTTGGGAATCCAAAAATTTTATTCATTAATGTATGAAATGAAACCCATTCCTTTTCCACGGGTTATTTTATGTCTATGATTGATATATGTTCTATGTGGTAAGCAAGATTATGTAAATGTTATGATGTGATAGGTGCACCTGAAATTATATAGCGCTCCAATGCACTGGCTAATGTGATGTATCTCATGCGATAAGGTGAAGTATGCATGAAAATGAAGCTATATATTATTTACAATGATGAAATTATGATCATGCACATATGTTATGTGTGAATATGATGCTAGATTTTTTTACAACTATGTATGGTATTTGACCCCTAAGACACAATGTTTAATTTTTATGAATTGCCACATTCCATGAATTTATCTAATGCTTCCTCTCATGATTATGATGATGATCCCATGCTTATGTTATGATGATGATGATGATTATTCTCACCCATATTATATTAATTCATGTTATTATCTATCCGCTTACTGGGCTTTTAGCTCACCCCTTTCTTTACTTATACTAAGGAGAACATGAGGACCACTAAGAAGCTAGAGAAGAAGGAATTAAATAATGTTTTTTTGTTTTATTATGGAAATGTTATGAATGGTACTAATTTTACCAAGACACTAAACCTTTTGATCCTCATTTTTAACGCTTTTATATTTTTTATCTTTAAAATGATATAATAATCATGTAAGAAAAGAAGGGACTCTATAGTTAGTATCAGAACATGGTTTAGTTAATTTGGGAATAAGGATTAGAGAACATTACTGAAAACCCTTAGTATGAGACTAAGTATATGTAAGAACCCAATAATATTTTTTTAAATTATAAACATAGGGATCCCACAAGATATTACTTTAGAGTTAATTACATGAAGTAATAAATTATTTATTCATGACTTGTTGACTTATGTTTTGTTTTATAAAATGGTGGGAACCTAGAGAAACAAGGCCAACAACCCATGTGAGGGACAATGCAACGATTGCCCAAATGACATCCCCAATTCATTGGGAGGTGGAGTTCAAAATTTCATAGCGATGCTTACCTAGATTTCTCAGGTTATGAACAATAACCTGAATAATGTAGAATTTCCACCTTCACCTAAGAGGGAGAAACTATCTATTGATTCTTTTATGCAGCAACAACCACCGATGTTTAGTTGATATTCCGATCCACTAGTCATGGAATAGTGGGTCAAACTCAATGGAGAAGATATTTTTTTCTTTTCTATTCTGAGATGGAGAAGGTGACTCTGGTCATCTATCATTTAGATGGAGAGGCTGACCAATGGTGGGAATTGATTAAGAACATCAAGCTGAAAGATGAAATTGAAGAGATATAGTGGGAAGACTTTAAGAAAATATTTCTTAATAAGTATTTCCCTAAAACTCTTCATATAAATATGTATGAATAATTCATAGGGCTAAATAAAAAGGAAGTTGAATCTATCATGAAATACAAAGAAAACTTCACAAGGATTATGAGGTACACTTCAGGTTTTGTTATCAACAATGATGAAAAAATAGATAGATTCTTTAATAGTTTAAAACCACACCTTCAAAAGGATCTAGATATTCAAGACTTTGGGAGTTATGAATAAGTTTTTTGATGTGATTACAAAGTGGAGATAGATTTTAGAGAATGGTACCATGGATATAAAATAAGAAATGAAAGATGGAGTTTAAATCTGGAGGATATAATGATAAAGGTGGAAAGAAAACTCAACCACTCACATGTCAAAAATATGGGAAGAAGAATCATGGAAATTTACTTAAAGGGTTTGGGAAATGCTTCAAGTGTGGGAGAGAAGGCCACTAAGCTCATGAATGTCAAATAGACATGAAGAATCTAGCCAATATGATGGAGGAAAGGAGGGCACCACCCATGGTTCAATGCTTTAACTATAGAGAGTAAGGTAACTATGAAAGTTAGTGCACTAAACCTCGATTCCTCATGGTTAATCATCATCAACAACCACCAAATCCAAAGGAATATGCCATCACTACTGCTGAAGTGGAGTAAGAAAACAAAGTTTTACAAGGTAAAATTCCTATTCACTAAAGAATGGAAAAGTCTTATTTGATTATGATTCTAATCATTCCTTTATATCTTACAAGTTTTCTAAAACTATTGAATCTAGGAACTGAAACCTTGAAGTACAGATATTCATAAAAATACCCATTGACGCGGTCATTGAAACCCAAGTTTTAAACTCTTCTCCTATTGGTATACATGGGAAGATTATTCTAGAAAATCTCATGATACTTCCATTGGTGGAATTTGATGATATTATGGGAATGGATTGGATCTCTTTATATAGATAACACATAAAATTTTGGGAAAAGGAAATATATTTTCAAATTACAAACCATCCTATTCTCCTTTGAAAATGAAAGGAAAACCATGAATCTCTTTTGGAGAATCCCTCAGTAGTGTGGATGTTAATACCCTGTGAAGAATCATACCTCACTCAAATGGTTGATTCAAAGGAAGGTATCAACTTGGAGGAAATGCTCATTTTAAGGAAATATAGTTATGCATTTATCAAAGAGTTACCTAGACTTCCCCCAGATCATGAGTTAGATTTATCAATAGAACTCATACCCAGATCTACTCCTATTTCAAAATGTCCCTATAGGATAGCCCTGATCAGAATGGAGTAGTTAAAGAAGTAGATGCAAGAGAACTTGGATAAAGGGTTCAAACACCCTAGTGCATCTCCTTGGGGAGAGACAACGATCTTTGTAAAGAAAATTGATGGATCAATATGGACGTGTATCAATTATCGAGAACTCAACAAGATCACCATAAAGAAAAAGTACCCTCTTACAAGTATTGATGACTTTTTCAATCAAATACAAGTAGATCAATACTTCTCAAAGGTGGATCTTCATTTTGGATATCATCAAATGAAGGTGAAGAATGAAGATATTCAAAAGGATGCTTTCCGTACAAGGTATGGTCACTATAAGTTTCTAGTGATTCCCTTTGGACTTACTAATTCCCCAACCATATTCATGGATTTTATGAATAGATTCTTTAGACACCACGTTGAAAAATTTGTGGTAGTTTTTATCGATGATATTATCATCTACTCCACAAACAAAGAAGAACATGAAGAACATCTAAGGATTATTCTCGCAAAATTAAGGAAGTATAAATTTTATGACAAGTTTAGAAAGTTTGAATCCCGGATGTAGAAAGTCACATTCTTGGGAAACGTGATCATAAGTGAGGGAATTTCTATGGACCCTTAAAAAAAAGTCAATTGAACAATGTCCTAGACCAACTAGCATAACAAAAATCCATAGGTTTCTTAGATTAACAAGGTACTATCGACATTTTGTGAGAAATTTTTCATGATTGTATAGCCCGCTAAATAAGTTAACAAGGAAAGGGGTAAAGTATGTCTGGATGTAAGATTGTGAGGAAAGCTTCAAGGAGCTAAAGAAGTGGTTGATCACTGCACCTATACTCACATTTCCAAAAAATGGAGAAATTTTTGTGATATATAATGATGCTTTAAAGAAAGTATTAGGTTGTTTACTCATGAAGAATGATAGAGTGATAGCCTATGCCTCATGGAAGTTGAAGATCCATGAGAACAACTACCTGAATAATTATTTAGAGACAACAACTATGATTTTTTCCTTGAAAATATGGTGAAACTACCTATATGGAAAAAGTGTGACATATATATTGATCATAATATTCTGAAGTATATATTCACACAAAAATAACTAAACATGCATCAAAGGATATGGTTAGAACTAATCAATTACTACGATTTCTCTATTCACTATTATCCTGGGAAGGCGAACAAGGTAGATGATTCTCTTAGCAGAAAAGAACTTGATACTCTATCCATGACGCAAATTGAGAAAGAACCCATCTTCATGGATATGAAAAGGATATATTTTAAAATCATAATGATAGGGAATACATCCTACCTTGACCAAATTATTTCCCAACCATCTATCCAAGAGAATATTAAGGAGGCACAAAGGGATTATTTCGAGTTATAAAAGAAGGTTATTGAAATAAAGGAAGGGAAGATTCAAGAGTTCCATATCAATGATGATGGTGTGATTTTGTTTGTAATTAGGCTTTGCATGCCTACATCACCTGATATAAAGAAGGATCCATTGGATAATTCACATAGATCATCTTTCTCCATCCATCCTGGATCTATGAAGATGTACTGTGATCTCTGAGAACACTTCTGGTAGTACAACATGAAGAAGGAAGTTGTAGAGTATATCTCAAGGTGCTTGATATGTCAGAAAGTTAAATCAGAATGACAAAAGTCCAAATAGATGATGCAACCACTACCTATACCCACGTATAAATGGGAGAATTTCACTATGGAATTTTTTACTAGTCTCCCAAATAAATCCAAAGGAAACAAATCAATATGGGTTTTGGTGGATTGACCCACCAAGAGTACCCAGTTTATTTCTATTCCGGAAGATTTCTTACTTGAAAAACTTTCCTTGATATATGTGAAGGAAGTGGTGAGGCTACATGGGGTTCTAATTTCAATCATTTCTGATCATGATCCAAGGTTCAAATCTAAATTTTGGGGGATTATTCAATATACTTTGAGTAATGAATTGAATTTCAGCACAACCTATCACCCCCAAACTGATGGCCAATTTGAAATGACTATTTAGATGTTCGAGGACATGATAAGAGACTAATAGATGGAATTCATAGGTGGATTGGATCAACATCTCCCATTGGTTGAGTTCTTATACAATAATAGCATCCACTCGAGTATTAAAATGACTCTATATATAGATTTTTATGGAAAATGATGTATAACTCCAACCTATTAGGATAGAGTTGGAGAATAAAAGCTACTTAGACTTGATCTTTTATAAGAAATGAAAGAGAAGGTTCAAACCAAACAACAACATATAAAAGATGATCAGAGTTAGAAAAAGAGCTATATTGACAACTGTAAAAGGGACTTGGAGTTTGACATTGGAGATAAACTTTCTTCTAATGTAACCATAGAAGAGAACCATACAATTTGGAAAGAAATGGAAGCGAATCCTAAGGTACATTGGACCCTTTGAGATCCTTGATCGCATAGGAGCAGTGTCCTATTGGATTTAAATTCCACCAAGTATGGCTCAAATCCATGACATATTCCATGTATCTCTCCTGAGGAAGTACATACTAAATCCATCACATATACTGAACTCATAGTTGGTACAGCTAGAATATGACCTCTCTTATGAGGAGTAGTCGATAAAGATTCTAGATCGAAGAGATAAGGTTCTTCTCAACAATATGACTCACCTTGTCCAATCATTTTGGAGGAATCATAAGTATGAAGAGCTGACATGAGATTTAGAGGAATAAATGAAGAGTAAATACCCTCACCTATATATGTAAAGAAAAATTTCATGGGAGAAATTTCAAAAGGGGGGGAAGAATGTGATGACCCAAACTTTTATCAATATAATTTCCCTTATTATAATTAAGTTATATGGTATAAAACACATATATATCCTATAGATACCAATCAAAACTTTACTCTCATAAATGAATAATGAAATACATAATATTTATAGAAATTAAGAAACTTATCTTGATGGAACAGAAACTTGACCCTTGGAATAGTAACACAACCATTATGAATATTAATCCTACTAAAAGAATAATAAAATCACCTATGAAAGTATAAATAAAATTTAGGAATATTATAAATGAAAATATGATATAATAATATTATATCATAAGTAAATATGTAACATCTTATTACTATTTTAGATATTTCTACACCATCTTTTTTTAAATTATTATTACTTTAAATAAGAAAAAAATGATTTATGAGTGAAAAGTTGTGTTTTTGTTAAACATGTCGTGGAATGGTAAAATGCTCAATTAATACTATGGAATATACAATTAAATATTTTTTGAGTTAAACACTGAGTAAGTATGAGTTTTTGAGGTCGGCAAAGTCTTGGGAAGGTCAGAATAAAAATAATAAATATATTATTTTAAGCACAAACAATTTTTTTAAAATAATTGAATAACTCCAAAATGGTCCATCATATGAGAAATTTGAGACCACAGTCATGTCTGAAATATGTTTTTTACCCTAGGAGGGGTATAACATTCGAAGGCGCCAGACTTTTGGATGTCTCACTCACGAGATAAAGTTTTTAAATAATATTTAATATATTATTTATTAAAAATTAAATATCTCCCAAATGGTGTGCCGTATGGAAAATATGAGACCACCGATAGGTCCGAAATGAGGGGTTTACCCTAAAAAAGGTATAACATTTGTTCTCATTGGGTGTTTTGATGCCTCACTCACAAGAATATCACTTTTTATATTAATTAATTAATTATTCTGAGTTTTCATTAATAAATCATTAATATATCTCAAACCGCTCATCGTTTGAGAAATCTGAAACCACCGTTATGTCATAAACGAGGTGTTTACCCTATACAGGGTATAACTTTTATTCTCAAAGGACATTTGATGTAATTTATTTTTTATATTAAATAATAAATTTAATTTAATAATTAAATCCGGTTTTAATTATCAAATACATTTCTTTTTACCTTGTTCATCATCCCCTTCCAC
Source organism: Viscum album (assembly GCA_963277665.1). Lineage (NCBI taxonomy): Eukaryota > Viridiplantae > Streptophyta > Magnoliopsida > Santalales > Viscaceae > Viscum > Viscum album. The sequence continues at coordinate 1,341,567,273 of OY728148.1, read as the reverse complement.
ACTGCTTCTCACAAACGGAAACTCCATTGTTTATGTGGTAAGTTTTTGAAAAAAAACATCCGTTTCTTTACCGTTTTAATCCATTCCAGCGACAATGACTTAGTTGGAAGAAATAAATGACTCCGTTTTGAAAATCCGGTTAAAACATAAGGTAACCGATGGTTTAATATAGGGTTTTATTTTTTGTGGAATGAAGAAACATGATGGTTTTTGGGGCTTTAAATAACCTAGAGATCTGATTTTTAGTGGTCGATCCCTCTATGTGTAAAGGACATCGGACTCCCACGGGTGCATTGTTCCTCAGTCCTTCGGTCGATGCACCACCCACCACATTGGTGCACTGCAACTTGTAGGTTCTTCTCTTCCTTTTATTTTATTTTTTATTAATCTTCCAATCTTATAAATTCTATAACTTCTTTGTTATTGATCGGAATTTCACATCATTGGTACTGTTGAATTCATCTCAACGAGCAGGATCTAAATCATATTTTTAATCTGAAAGAACCAATGTATTTTTCAATCTGATTTTTAACATTTTAAATGGACTATTTTAAATAAATTATCATAGGATGATTATGTGTTTTATCAAAATATAATTATTAAAATAATTATAAAAGGATAATCACATGGTTTTATCTAGTGATAGTTTATAAAATTGTCTTATGATAATTGCTTTGAATTATTAAAGGACAATTGCACTTCTTATTGAAAATAATTATCAAAATGTAATTGCACAAAATTATCAAAAGATAATCCTTGTTTTTTGTAATGATAATCACATGAGATTATCAGGGTATAATTAAATGAAATTGAAAAATGATAATTTCAATGTTTTATTGAAGGATATTTTTTTCAATATTATAAAAGGATATCTACATGAAATTTTATGGGGATAATTGCACAAGATTATTGGAAGGTAATTATAAATAAAAATATCAATTGATAATTTCATCAAATTATCGAAATATAATTATAAATAATTATCTAAGGATAATTTCATGAATTTATCAAGATAATTTAAGTCATTTTTTTAAAAGATAATTTTGAGGTAATTATCACATGACAAGTTTATCAAAATCATCATGGGATAATTACATTTTTTGTCAAAGGATACTTATTATAATTATAAAACAATAATTTGAAAATTATCCAAGAGAAATAAAATATTATCACATTTAATATTTTAATTTATTAATTTGAAATTATCTAAGAGAGATAAAATATTATCGCATGAAATATTTTAATCAATAATTGGTAATTATCCATGAGAGATAAAATATTATCGCATGTAATATTTTAATCAATAATTTTTAATTATCCATGAGAGAGAAAATGTAATCAATGTAATATTTTATTTCCTTGAGAAATAAAATAGAGGGATATAATTATCAAATGAGGTATATAATTATTCTTATGGATATTTATTGTGATTGCATGAATTAACATAAAACTACAATCCATAGATTATACAGGAGAGAGAAAATGTAATCACAAGTAATATTTTACTTCCTTGTGCAATAAAATAGATGTTTTGGTTCTCAGAACCATTGATGAGCGTCGAGCATTGGTGTATCGATGCTTACGATAAAAATGTTGTGAGGAGGTGTATTGAACCACACTGGGTGGATTATCGTTGCCGCTAACATCAGTGACCTTGAGATAGGTGGTTCCATTTTGATTAGTCAAATTGATTATCCTTGCATTTCTTTATTTATTTCAATTGTTGATGTCACGAACCGAATCTGGTCACCGCCAAAACCGGCACCAAACCCAGCCCGTGACATGACCCGAAGGGCGTTTCCCATCCCCACGGGCTGGCACAAGTGCCCGGGTATCATAAAAATTCATTTGGGAACGATTTACCTGAGTTTGGGTTCATAAGATAACCAAAAACAAACAACAAACCAAATCTGAAAAATTATGCCAAACAAGAATTAATAAAAATTCAGAACTTAGTATATGAGTTTAAACAAGACACAAGAGGTCCAAAGGTACATAAAAGTAGCAGCAAACAGCCCAAGAGACTCCACATGACAAGGGGTCATCACCCACAAGCCGTCTCCACAACACCGCACCATCGAGAGAAACTAGCAACCCGAACCGCCATCGCCCAAGGCTTTTCCTTTGCCTGTGTCAAACATGATCAAGTCTACTTACACCAAAAGGTGTAAGTAGGGTGTGAGACTAAGCCCAATAGGATATCACCCAAGGATTTCAAGTGATAGGCATTGTAAAATAAAAGGCTTACCAGAGTTATAAATAGATAATAGTGGCATTTATTTCTAAAAGTGCAAATTTGAAAAGAAAATAACTTTCAATGGGGATAACTATAAAGAATCAGTAAAATTGAATAAAACATTCAAGCTTCTGGTTTTCACATCCCAAAATACCATAAAGAAAGTTTAAATGCCAAAAAGGCCACGAGCACCAAGCGTAAGAACCCCCCCTAGGTACTAGTTTGTTGTGAGCCCCAAGTACCTCGTACCTCGGTGAAAGTAACCATAACGAAATTCGTTCTCGTGCACGAGCCACTAGTAGGGAGCATACCCATAAACTAGTGGTCTCTAATCATCTCCATTATAGTTTTGTTAGTGTTATCTATGTCAGACTTGCTAAGTGAACCATGGTCAAAACCCCTCCGTTCACTAGCGTACTAGTACACGTTAGCCCACCTAGATACCCGGGTTTCCCGTATTGTGCTCAAATAGTCACCACATGCTACCAAAATCAATATTCACATATAAATGTCAGTTCTGGTCACATACATTCAAAATAGTATCTACACCTTCTTTTTACCTTTTGCGTAACTCAATAAACCATTTATAATTTCCATAAAACAATTTCAAGAAAATTAATCAAATGTTGCACATTAAATTCATCTAAAATCCCATATTTAAAACCAAATGGAGACCAATATTATACCAAAACATAAATTTCAGCATCAAAACATTTTTATAAATCCAATCCCTGAATTATAAAACAACACCAAGAGGCACAATATGCGTTACACATGTAAAACACCCATTTTCACACAAGATTGGCACTTAAAAATCTACCACTTTTAAAATGCTACCCAAATCAATTTTTGAAATCAAAATACTGAATGATGAACATAATGGAAACCTAAATATAGCAAGCCAACTCATTATACAATACCTACATATGAAATCACCTACCAAAAGAGTCAAAACCCCCAAATCCTTGTGCGTCACTTCAACCGCACCTCCGCCGCACCACAAAGGAGTAATATTGAACCTAAAACCAGAGGATTGGACCAAGAAACTCAAAACTAAAACCCTAGGTACGAAACCCCATCTTATGGATATTTTGGGATTCAATAAAAAAGGAAGAAACCCTAAGAAGAAGGGAGGAATAAGGAAGAGAAACAACTTACTTGAGAAATCTGGACGTTTTTTGGAGTTACAGAAGTTCGGCCCTATATCGCGACCAATATGAGCTCCAAAGAGGCGAAAACGAAGATGGGGGTATGGCTGGGTTCGATGGGAATGTGTGAGAGGTGGAATCACCGAAAAAGGATAAAAAATAAATATTTTATGAAAGAATTACAAAACAATTTTAAAACTGGAAATGAGCTTTCGGGTTGGCCCAATACCTAATTTTATCACCCAAATCCATGATTCTAATGAATTTTTAAGGGGACCAAAATTATTTTGTGGTTTTAATATTTAAATTAAGGTCATTTTGGAAGTTGAATGGTTGAAAAATGTTGAAAAACTAAGGAGTTATTAAAGAAAAAAAATATACTTTCAAAACTGGAAATGGGCTCTTAGGTTGGCCCAAATTTTGGAAACCCACTATTTCCTTTAAAAATGCATGAAAAACCACCAAAACAAATCAAGGATGTAAATTAAATGAAAAATACCTCTAAATATTTCATGTATGTGACAATTCTTCCCCCCATGAAGGACTTTCCGCCCCGGAAAGTCAACATGAGGCTTGATTGGAAAACAAGAACGGGTACTCTTCCTCGACCCACGACTTTCGCTCCCATGTCTCATGTGTATCATTACCATGCTGCCATAGAACCCGGACTAATGGAATAGACTTCCCTCGAAGTATCTTCTCTTGGGAGTCCACTATTTTCACTGGCCTCTCAACAATAGACAAGTCAGACTCTATCTCCAATTCTTCCCAACTCAACACATGGGACGGATCCGGGTAGTATTTCTTCAACTGAGAAACATGGAAGACATCATGGATGGATGTCAACTGAGAAGATAAGGCCAACCTGTATGCCACCTTTCCAATACGTTCAATGATCTCAAATGGCCCGACATACCGCGGAGTCAGCTTACCTTGCTTCCCCAATCGACGATGGCCTAAACGAGGGGCCACCTTCAAGAATACTCTATCACCCACAGAAAACTCTAGGTCTCGACGCCTCCGGTCAGCATATGATTTATGACGACTCTGAGCTGTCAATAAACGTTGCCTGATTAATTTTATCTTCTCAGATGTCTCCTGCACCATACTCAGCCCCAGTAGTGAGGTCTCACCTACCTCAGCCCAACAGAGGGGGGACCGACAAGGCCGACCATAGAGCACCTCAAAAGGAGCCATTCGAATCGAGGATTGGTAACTGTTATTATAAGCAAACTCAACCAATCCCAAATGGGTATCCCAAGAACCTCCAAAGTCTAGGACACATGCACGAAGCATGTCCTCTAAAATCTGATTTGCCCGCTCTGTCTGACCATCCGTCTGTGGATGGTATGCTGTTCTCATCTTAATCTGGGACCCCAAGGCCTTCTGAAGGCCTTCCCAGAATCGAGATGTGAAACGAGGGTCTCTATCTGAGACAACTGCTGATGGCACACCATGGAGTCTCACCTCCTCCTGAAGATACAAACGACCCAACTCATCCACTTTAGATGTATCTCTGATCGGAATGAAGTGGGCTGATTTGGTTAGAAGATCAATCACCACCCAAATGGCATTCTTAGCTCGAGGTGTACGAGGTAATCCAACAATGAAGTCCATGGCAACCTCGTCCCATTTCCAGGTAGGAATGGGTAGTGGTTGGAGCAAACCGGAGGGCCTTTGGTGCTCTGCTTTCACCTGCTGGCATGTGTAGCATCTCGACACAAAGTCCGCTATGTCCCGTCTCATACCAGGCCACCAAAACTTCCGACGGACATCATAATACATCTTAGTGGCACCCGGATGGACAGCCCACTGAGACTGGTGGCTATCCTGCATCACCACCTTCTGTAGAGATAACGGCACTACCGAACGACCCTTGAAGCACAAGATTCCCTCGGGAGATGACGACCAATCAGAGGATGTCTCCCCACCATGAAGAAACTGCTTCGATCACTGACAAAGCTCATCACTAGGTTGTTCCTACTGAATCAACTCCAACAGAGAAGGAGTCAACTGGATGCTCGCCAAGAATGCCCCTCCACTATGTTCCTTGGTCTCCACATGCATCTGAGAAAAGATCCCCATCAATGTCCACTCATCACTGGACTTCCTCAAAGCCTGCACTGGAACCCTTCTGCTCAAGGCGTCGGCCACTACATTACCCTTACCTGGGGTATAGACAATGTCAAAATCAAACCCCTGCAAGTACTCGATCCAGCGACGCTGCCTCATGTTGAGGTCCTTTTGTGAGAAGATATAAGCCAAGCTTTTGTGATCAGAATAGACCACAAACTTCTCCCCAAAGAGGTAGTGACGCCACATCTTCAAAGCATGCATCACTGCTACCAAATCCAAGTCATGGGTTGGGTAGTTCTTTTCGTGTGGCCGAAGTTGGCGAGAGCCATACGCCACCACATGACCATCCTGCATAAGCACGCACCCAAGACCCATACCTGAAGCATCACAATAAACCACATATCCCTTTCCAGCCTCTGGTAAAATCAGCACGGGGGTAGTAGTCAATCGCCTCTTTAGCTCCTCGAATGATGCCTGACATTCTGGACCCCATACAAACTTCACCCCTTTCCGGGTGAGGGAAGTCATCGGTGAAGCAAGCCGAGAGAAATCCCGAACGAATCACCTGTAATAACCGGCCAAGCCAAGAAAACTCCTGATCTCGAACACATTCTTCGGTTTCTCCCATGACATGACTGCACTAATTTTCTCAGGGTCCACTGAAACTCCATGCTCTGAGATCACATGCCCCAGAAATCTCACCTCTCTGATCCAGAAAGTGCACTTTGACAACTTTACATAGAGGCGGTGATCTCGTAATGTACCCAAAACGATCCTCAAGTGATGTTCGTGTTCCTCCTCAGAGCAAGAGTATACTATAATGTCATCCACGAACACCAAAACAAAGGAATCAAGATACTGATGGAACACCCTATTCATAAGTTCCATAAATACTGCTGGAGCATTGGTCAATCCGAAGGGCATGACCAAATACTCAAAGTGGTCGTACCTGCTTCGGAAGGCTGTCTTAGGGATATCTGACTCCTTCACCCTGAGTTGATGATACCCTGAACGTAGGTCTATATTTTAGAACCACTTTCCCCCCTTCAACTGATCAAACAAATCATCTATTCTGGGCAAAGGGTATTTGTTTTTAATTGTTACCTTATTCAGCTTCCGGTAGTCAATGCACAACCGGAGGGATCCATCAGCCTTTTTTGCAAACAACACAGGAGCGGCCCAAGGAGAGACGCTCGGGCAAATGAATCCTTTGGATTCTAAGTCGTCCAGCTGTATCTTTAATTCCCTCAACTCGGTGGGGGCCATGCGATAAGAGGGAAGAGATATCGGCTGTGTTCCCTACGCTAGATCAATCGAAAACTCCACATCCCGCTCCGGGGGAAAACCAGAAAAATCATCAGGGAATACCTCCGGAAACTCATTCACTACATGAGGCAGTGCAGCTTCAGGGGAAAGACCATCCTCTAGCATAATAGAAGATAACTGGAAGATAACACTTCCCAACTCTGGGAGTGGAGGCCCTGCGCGACCTGACCGAGGATCCCATTCTCCATGAAAAACCTGACGACTCCCATCAGGTGCCGTGAAACTCACACGCCGTCTATAGCAATCGATGTGTGCCTGGAAGTGTACTAGCCAATCCATCCCGAGTATGACATCAAAAAGGTTCATATCTAAGACCAAGAGGTCCCACTCCATCTCAACCCCTGACACAGAAAGCGCACAAGATGGGCACCTGAGACCCTGCTCCTTCTTCTTTCCCAGCGGTGTCACCAACTCCATTGCGAATGACATCAAATCAGTTGGCAGATTTAGAATGTCCACAAAACGGGATGAAATGAATGAAATAGAGGCACCAGTATCAAAAAGAGCAGTAGCTATAGAAGATGAAATCAAAACGGTACCTCGAACAGTCGACGGTCCCGCCTCTGATCCTGGTGGTGCATGATCCACCACATGGAGATGTCCAGTCTCTGCCTGGAGACGACCGCTAGTTTGTGGTTGTGACCTGAACTGGATTTGCCCAGAAGATGACCCAGCCCTACCACCACGGCAGCCAAATCGAGATCCCCCAGTCCTCGACGGCTCAGACTGTGCTGGCACTCCTCTGGGAGCCATGGATCCTGCCCCACTTTTAAGTGGACGCGCTATCCCGCAAAAGCGTTGCACGTGTCCCATACCTCCACACTGGAAACAGGTATTCGGAGGATGAGGGAATGCTGGACGGATGTGCCCGGTCTTCCCACACTGGTGGCACACGACCGATCTCGCATCAGAAGCCGCTGATGACAACTGCCTAGAAGAGTTCCCTGAACTACCTCCTCCTTTCTTCACATGATCCTCCCGCTTCCTTTTCTTCTCTGAGGAGCTTCCACTTCCCACTGCTGATACAGAACCATAGTAACCAGCCCTTCCTTTTCTATCAATCTCCACCATGCACGCCCGATCAATGACCTCAGCATAGGTCCTCAACTTAAACAAGAACACCTGGGAGTATATCTCTGGTCTCAAGCCTTTCTCAAACCTCTGGGCCTTCGCTTGCTCATTAGATACAATTTCTGGAGCATACCGAACCAACTCAGCGAAACGGTTGGCATACTCCATCACAGATAGATTTCCCTGAACAAGTTCCATGAACTCTCTAGACCTGGCATAAGCCAAGACCTCAGGGCAGTACTTTTCATTGAAGACAGCCTTGAAATCTCCCCAGCGCATCTGCTCATTCTTCCCAGCCTGAAGCACTGACTCCCACCATTTACGGCTGGGACCCTCCAACAGAAAGGAGGCACACTTCACCCTGAGCTCCTCGGGTGTTTCCAGGAACTCAAACATACGCTCGATCTTCTCGAGCCATTCCTCTGCTTCTTGGGGTTCTGAGCTGCCTCGGAAGGTTGGAGGCTTATTTTTCAGGAACTCCTGGGCCTTGTCCTTTCTAGGACCAGTCTCATCCTCTCTAATAGGAGCTGGAACTGGAGCTGGTCCATATCCTAGAGCCTGGACAGCCCGGACCACGGCCTCGACTAGCCTCTGATCAATTGGTGTGGGAGAACTCTCTCCGGCTTCCTCCCGTGGGTGCGTGAGAGCTTTCCGGGGAGGCATGTTGCTACAAAATGTAACAGTCACAAAATAATAATCAATACCACAATTCTGAAAATTTTAATCAAATGCCTCAAATATAGATAATCAAAACACATTTCAGTAATAAAATAAACAACTACAACACATCCGCATGATGTCCACATGTGGTCTGCAGCCCACACGTCTCACCTGGAAGTGAAGTCAATCTTTAAATTCCAACATCCCCTGGTGACTCAGGGTATTCCATGAAAGGTGTGGGCCAGACACCCTACTCACAACCAAAACCCCGAGCCCCGACAGTCCTAGCTCCTGTCTATCCTGACTCATCCCAAAATAACAATATAACCCAAAAACATTAACCTCCTCTGATACCATTTTGTCACGAACCGAATCTGGTCACCGCCAAAACCGGCACCAAACCCAGCCCGTGACATGACCCGAAGGGCGTTCCCCATCCCCACGGGCTGGCACAAGTGCCCGGGTATCATAAAAATTCATTTGGGAACGATTTACCCGAGTTTGGGTTCATAAGATAACCAAAAACAAACAACAAACCAAATCTGAAAAATTATGCCAAACAAGAATTAATAAAAATTCAGAACTTAGTATATGAGTTTAAACAAGACACAAGAGGTCCAAAGGTACATAAAAGTAGCAGCAAACAGCCCAAGAGACTCCACATGATAAGGGGTCATCACCCACAATCCGTCTCCACAACACCGCACCATCGAGAGAAACTAGCAACCCGAACCGCCATCGCCCAAGGCTTTTCCTTTGCCTGTGTCAAACATGATCAAGTCTACTTACACCAAAAGGTGTAAGTAGGGTGTGAGACTAATCCCAATAGGATATCACCCAAGGATTTCAAGTGATAGGCATTGTAAAATAAAAGGCTTGCCAGAGTTATAAATAGATAATAGTGGCATTTATTTCTAAAAGTGCAAATTTGAAAAGAAAATAACTTTCAATGGGGATAACTATAAAGAATCAGTAAAATTGAATAAAACATTCAAGCTGCTGGTTTTCACATCCCAAAATACCATAAAGAAAGTTTAAATGCCAAAAAGGCCACGATCACCAAGCGTAGGAACCCCCCCTAGGTACTAGTTTGTTGTGAGCCCCAAGTACCTCGTACCTCGGTGAAAGTAACCATAACGAAATTCGTTCTCGTGCACGAGCCAGTAGTAGGGAGCATACCCATAAACTAGTGGTCTCTAATCATCTCCATTATAGTTTTGTTAGTGTTATCCATGTCAGACTTGCTAAGTGAACCATGGTCAAAACCCCTCCGTTCACTAGCGTACTAGTACACGTTAGCCCACCTAGATACCCGGGTTTCCCGTATTGTGCTCAAATAGTCACCACATGCTACCAAAATCAATATTCACATATAAATGTCAGTTCTGGTCATACACATTCAAAATAGTATCTACACCTTCTTTTCACCTTTTGCGTAACTCAATAAACCATTTATAATTTCCATAAAACAATTTCAAGAAAATTAATCAAATGTTGCACATTAAATTCATCTAAAATCCCATATTTAAAACCAAATGGAGACCAATATTATACCAAAACATAAATTTCAGCATCAAAACATTTTTATAAATCCAATCCCTGAATTATAAAACAACACCAAGAGGCACAATATGCGTTACACATGTAAAACACCCATTTTCACACAAGATTGACACTTAAAAATCTACCACTTTTAAAATGCTACCCAAATCAATTTTTGAAATCAAAATACTGAATGATGAACATAATGGAAACCTAAATACAGCAAGACAACTCATTATACAATACCTACATATGAAATCACCTACCAAAAGAGTCAAAACCCCCAAATCCTTGTGCGTCACTTCAACCGCACCTCCGCCGCACCACAAAGGAGTAAGATTGAACCTAAAACCAGAGGATTGGACCAAGAAACTCAAAACTAAAACCCTAGGTACGAAACCCCATCTTATGGATATTTTGGGATTCAATAAAAAAGGAAGAAACCCTAAGAAGAAGGGAGGAATAAGGAAGAGAAACAACTTACTTGAGAAATCTGGACGTTTTTTGGAGTTACAGAAGTTCGGCCCTAAATCGCGACCAATATGAGCTCTAAAGAGGCGAAAACGAAGATGGGGGTGTGGCTGGGTTCGATGGGAATGTGTGAGAGGTGGAATCACCGAAAAAGGATAAAAAATAAATATTTTATGAAAGAATTACAAAACAATTTTAAAACTGGAAATGGGCTTTCGGGTTGGCCCAATACCTAATTTTATCACCCAAATCCATGATTCTAATGAATTTTTAAGGGGACCAAAATTATTTTGTGGTTTTAATATTTAAATGAAGGTCATTTTGGAAGTTTAATGGTTGAAAAATGTTGAAAATCTAAGGAGTTATTAAAGAAACAAAATATACTTTCAAAACTGGAAATGGGCTCTTAGGTTGGCCCAAATTTTGGAAACCCACTATTTCCTTTAAAAATGCATGAAAACCCACCAAAACAAATCAAGGATGTAAATTAAATGAAAAATACCTCTAAATATTTCATGTATGTGACAGTTTATTTAAATTCAATTGCTCAAATATGTTTTCAATTAAATTGATAAAAACTCGATTCGAGTGAATCGATATATTTGAAATGTTTTTGGAACGAAAATTTGGAAAACCCCTATTTCCGTTGAATTGGGTGTGTTAATGGAAATTTGATGATTTAAATTGTTTAATTTAAATTATGGATTTGATGGAAATTATTTCAATTAAATGGTTGAATTTAATCGTGGAAATAAATCATGTAATTATGGAATTGGTTTTGAATGGATTTCAAACTGGTGAAAATGGCTTAAAATTATTTGATAGAAACCCATTGGTTTTATCTTATGAAAAGGCATGTTTTGAATAAAACATGTTTTGGTTTTAAATGGAATGAAATTGGCACTTTTGAAATGGAAGAATGAGATTGATCATATTTTTAAGTAGTATTAAAATAGTTCACCCATCATGTAAGAGCACATGCAAGCCTTAGGTAGTTAGTGAGTTATTTGGATACACTCTACGATACGAAAACATTCTAAAACATACTTGCGGCGGGTCACATCCCCGATGGGTTGGTGAAGAGTCTTCTTTGGCCAGTGTCATAGGGATGTGTGTATACACATTTTTCTGAGTTCACATAGAGAGCGAGAAATCCTATAACTGGTAAATACTATCGTACCTTTTGGAAGATGACCATGTTGCTCGCTTATTTATTTATATTTGAGATATAAATGTATTCCAATGCTTTTGAACTACTTTACATGCCTGCTGAATTTATATAAACTATTTTATATAAATGTTTTATTAAATCCATTGTTTTAGAAATATTCCATCATTGTAAATCCTTTTCTTAAAGTATTTTTCTGACATTTTGAAAATGTATAGCACGTTTTGTTTAAATAGGCTTTTGAATTTCCAAACTTGTTTACTTTAAAATTGAAAGATTTTCTTTAGATAATCTATATTTGACATATGTTATGGAATATTTGGTGGTATCCTATTGGGATTATGATCACACCCTACTTTTTCCTTTGGGTGTTTGTAGACTTTCTTCTTCCAAGTTCAAGCAAAGGGAAGGGATCTCTTGGAGGTGGATCTAGCTGTTGAGATTTGGTGTTAGTGAGTTGTGTCCTTTGGGACTCATGGGTTTTTTTCCATTTTAGTACTCAGGTTATAGTACTTTGGGATTTTTAGGCCATGTTGTATTCTGGTACATCACTCCCAGTGGAGTTTCTTTTGTTTATGCATACTGTATTGTTTTTTTCGGCATTGTTGGTGGCAAAATCCTTCCTACTTTCATGTTGTGTGATGCTAGGTGCTAGTCGCTGACCTGCGGGGATCAGGAACACCCTTCGGGCTATGTTAGGGCCAACTTGGTTATCGGGTTACCAGGGTACTCAGGTTGGTTGATGAAAAAATGGTATCATAGGGAGGTTATGCATCTATCCTTGATGTTAGTATGCATTTGTGAAATCTTGTTGGGACTTAGATGGTAGTTGTGATTGAGTGCCTGGCCAGCTCTCACTACAATGAACCTTAAGTCACCGGGGGTGGTTAGGGAAATATGACTTGTAGATTAGTTCTATTCTTTTCTCTGTTTTGATTTGGATAGAGTGGAATTCATTTTTATCCCTTCTATTAAGAATAGATTTCATTGTTACTCAGTTTGAGTGTTAATCTAATGTTTTTTTATTTGCTGATATTGTGTAACATCATGCCTCTGAGAAGAAGTCTGAATCAGATCTAAAAAGGGGATACTGTTGAACCTCAGCGATCAAATCCTCTTATGGACCCAAGCCTAGTTGAGGAGAACGTGAGTACTATCCAAGTTTTGGGGCAGGCACCACCACCAGTCTCCGTTTAGGCTCCATTTGTGGAACATGGGGGGGAATTCTCTTCAAAATTGTTCTCAAGAGTTATTTCATCAGAAACCACTAGTGTTTAAAGGCTCCACCAATCCCCTGTTGGAACCAGGGTCTTCAAAGCATAATTTGGCATATGGTTTGTGTTTGTTGTCAATCCTCAGTGGGAGTTCAGGATGTGTACCAACAAAGAGATCATACCATTCAAGCAGAAAAACAGTAGTGAAGGTGGCACCGTTTCCCAGTGTTTGCCAAATTTTTGGGCCTGAAGATCAGCCAATAAAGTAAAGTGTTTTTGGCAAAGGTACTTGCGCGCCGAGGTCGTGGAGGATAGAAGACTTGCACGCCATATGTTTTTGAGGATCAGAACGTCAAAATTTGGCTAAGGAAAGAAGGTCGCGCAAGTATTGGTTGGGTCACGCAAGTGAGTTGCACGACAGAGGTTACTGGAGACAAGACTTGCACGCCGTCGAGGAACTTGCGCACCACCACACAGGGGGTCCAGTTTGCCTATAAATACTGGACCACCCCTTCTCATTTCTCACGGAGCTCAAGACTTCGAGATTGTTCGAGCTCTCGTCGTGCAGGTGGTCGAGCCGCGCAGGTGGTAGTTTTGTTGCGCAAGTAGAGCTTGCGCGCCGGTTGTTGGCTGTGCGCCCAAGGCAGTTTGGAAGATAAAGGAAGTGGACCACGCAAGTTTGTAGTCAGGGAAGGAAGAGTCGCGCAGGTGCGTTGATGACACTTGCGCGCTAGTTTGGACTTGCGCGCCGTAGTGGGACTTGCGTGACTGTCTTGGAGAAGCGCGCCTGGTTTTGCTGAAGCCCACCGACCTGTTTGGAGCTGCACGAAAGCTGGGAGACTACCCGATACATTCAAGGAAAAGTCATATTCTTCTTCTGGTGAGAATCAGACTTCAATAGAGCATCTACATACAACAAAGGATGCATTCTTATGAAAATTATGAAGAGACCTTCACGTCTATAAACTGAGTGAGACTTCACCAACGGCAGTGAGCCAGGGGGAGTCAACGGGAGTGACCCGAGGGAAGCAGTGAGCTATCCCTGAACCTTTGTAAAGGAAGTGAGCCTGGGACAGAGTGACTGTACCCGAACTTTTGTAATCTACAGCTAGTGAAGCATAGTGGATTTTGGTACGACCGACAACCTTTCGGCGTATGCTCCTTGGACGTAGCCCTTAGTGGTGAACCAAGTAAAAATGGCTGTGTCTTCTCTGTGCTTGTGAATGTTTTCTTTCTAATCATAATCATCATACAGGTTCAACAAGTTCCTACCAACGTGGGAACAATATCCATCACCTTAAAAGAAAAAGTGGTCACTCTGATTCACCCCTCCCCTCTTAGGGTGTCCTGGGGTCCTTCAAGTGGTATCAGAGGGTAAAGGTTGCTGGTGTTGAATCTGCCCCTTTTCGTCATGGAAAACGCGGTCAATATCAGGGGAGTCCCTCACTTCGATGGAAGCAATTTCCAGATCTGGAAGAACAGAATTAGATCTCATCTAAGATCTCTTGGAATGTAATTTCTTTTTTCCACTGTGCAAGGAATACAAGTCACTGATCCAACAGGCCTGGCTATGACTGAAACAGACAGGAAACTTCTTGATGCAGATGCTAAAGCACAAAATGCTCTCACTGTAGCCCTTTCTGATCAGATCTACCTGAAGGTGATGAATTGCACCTCATCAAAATCCATGTGGGATAAACTTGAGAATATTTATGAAGTAGATAGCAAAGTTAAGGAGGCAAAACTACAAGTGCTACACAATCGGTTTGATGATCTGAAGATTCATCCATACGAGAATGCAGAATCTTTCTTCAATCGAATTACTGAAGTGGTTGGAGCAATTCGGGGTCTAAGAGAAGAAATCAAAGATATTGATATTGTAAAGAAAATATTATGAATACTTCCACCTCTGTATAATGCGAAGGTGTCAGCCCTTGAGGAAAGAGATCTTTCCAAACTTTCTCTAGATGATCTTCTGAGCAGCTTGGTTGCATATGAAATGAGAGTCAAACTAGAAGATTCTACGACTCGGGTGAGCAAGGAAATGGCATTCAAGGCCATGGATAAATTGAAAATCTAAAAGGATAGTAGTGGTGATGATGACGAAGAGAAAGAAATTCTTTCTCTCATTTCAAAGAAGTTCCAGAAGGGGAAAGGGAAATTCAAAGGGAAGTTACCTCTCGCATGTTTTTGTTGTGGAAAAGTTGGGCACATTGCCTCTCAGTGCTTGAAGAATATCAATGATTATGACAGTGAAGAAGAAAAATTCAAGAAGCCTTAGAGAAGGTTCTTCAAAAAGGGAGACTTCAAATAGGGTAAGAAAATGCAAAGGAAGAGTTTTGTATGTGAAGAGGAAGAAGATGATAATGAATTCTGTGATGAAGAAGAACCAGAATTCAAAACTGGGAACCATGCTTCTATGATTGCCACTGTTGAAAAGTCAGAAGATACTGATGGAGAAAAACAACTGAGAACTTGTGTAGATCCTGAGGTGAAACTTAAGGATGCGGTTAGTAAGCTTAAGATTAAATGTAAGAGCTGAAATAAGTGTAAATCAATTGTAGAAGAATCAACTGAATACGTTGATCAACTTGAAGCTGAAATTGAACGACTAGAAGAATTTGTGAAGGTACAGTCTAAAATAATTGAAAGTAATGATGATGTAGTAGATCTGAAGCTGAGAATTGAAGAGCAGGCAAAGGTCATCAATGACCTCACATCCAGATTGGATGAAAAATCCAAGACTGCTGAGGGTCTTGAGGAGGAAGTAGTTACTCTAAGGAGTAAACTGGAGACTGAATCAGTTCCAAAAGAATCAAGGAAGAAAATACAGTTTGGAAGATTCTCAGATGCAAAATTACTAGCAAGAGCCAAGTGTGGTTCAGATGGGGTTGGAAAAATCTTGAGTGATCAAAGACCCGCTTGCATGGGAAAGAGTGGAATTGGCTGTGAGGCTGAGTCATCAACTGCTGGAAGTGAAAAGATCCAAAATAAAGATAAGATGAAAGTTGAACATGTTGAAATGTTACCTAGAGTGCTGAAAAAGGAACCCTCAATCCAAACTAAAAGGAGATCTAAAAATTATCCTCAAACTTTCAAAAATGGCAGACAGTCTTACTATTCTCCCAAGGAAGAAGCTATAAGGAGAAATTCAAGTGAGAAGACATTTCTTCTCATGAAGAGTCAGTTCTGTGGCTATCTGGGCCATACCATGTCTTATTGTGAAGAGGCAAGAAGCTATCTTAATGGAGAAGATATAGATGCTCAACAAAGGAGAACAATTTCATATCCTAATTCTTATAGAGGAAATAATTTCTATGGATATTGTTTTCATTGTTCTAACTTTGGTCATAAGGCCATTAATTGCAGGCAGAGAAGGGACATTGACACCTCATACCAAAGTTCCAGACAAGTCAAGTCTCGTCAGCAAGACAGTGTTGCTCTTTCAAACAGGTTCTCACCTCTCAAAGAAGACTTTGACTATGAAGAACCTGGGTTTGCGGAAGAGATAGTTGAAAGGCCATCAGTTCTATATACTCAATATAATGTCTCATGGAAGGAAAGGAAGAAGATTGAGAAATCGAACCTTGCAGAGGTAGCCCTCAAAGCTACAAAGAACAACAGTACCTGGATTCTGGATAGCAGTTGTTCATCTCATATGACAGGTAATGCCGGCCTACTAAAGAATATCATAAATAATGTTGATGGTACAATACGATTTGGTAATGACGGGGCTCTGAAAATCAAAGGGAGTGGAAGTACCAAATTAGCTAATGGAGAACTAAAGAAGACTGAAGTTCTTTATGTAGATGGCCTATGTCATAATCTCCTCAGCGTGAGTCAACTCTGTGACTCAGGACTTATTGTTCCTTTTAATCAGAAAGGCTACACTATCAAGGGAAAAACCGGCAATTCACTTATGAAGGGATGCAGAACAGAAGGCAACTTGTATCAGGTTGATAGTGAATAAAATGTATGTTACATGACTGTTGAAGAAGAAAACAATCTATGGAATCGGAGATTGGGACACATCAATCAACAAGACATGGAGAAAATATCAAAATTGAGAATTGTCATGGACATTCCCAACCTGAAGCGTGAGCGTGAAAAATCTTGTGATGCTTGTATTCGTGGGAAGCTGGTCTGCAGTTCATATCGGCCAAAGAAGAAAAGGGCATCTCACCTTCTTGATCTGATTCATACAGATGTTTGTGGTCCAATAAATGTTGCAGGAACACATAGAGAAAGGTACTTTGTCCTTTTCATAGATTATTACAGTATAATGGCATGTGTGATGGTCATTCATAGGAAACGAAAAGTCCTTGACTGCATGAAAACATATCGGCGAATCTCCGAGAATGATACTGGATGAACAATCAAAGTGTTACGATCTGAAAATGGAGGAGAATACACGTCCATTGAATTTGAGAATTATCTGGAGAAACATGGGATACAGCATGAGGTAGCTGCTGTGAGAACTCCACAACAAAATGGAGTTGTTGAACGTAGGAATCGACAGGTGAACAACATGGCACGAACTATGCTGATTGAGAGTCGTATTCCACGACATTACTGGAAAGAGGCTGTTCAAGCTGTAGTATACATTCAGAATCAAACAGGACTTTATATGGGTGAGAGGAAGACACCATATGAATTGTGGCATGGACGGAAGCCTTCTCTAAAATACTTTCGTGTCTTTGGAAGTAAATGCTTCATCAGGAACAAAGAAGGAAATCAAGGGAAATATGGCGACAATGCAGATGGAGGAATTTTCCTCGGTTACTCAATGAACAGCAAAGCCTACAAATGTTTCAACAAGCATTTGGGAATGATTGTGGAAAGCAGTGATGTTAAAATAATTGAAGAGAAAACCAAAAATGCCTCAAGGACGTCATATGCTGATGTGATAGAAAGTCAGGAAGAATGTGAACGTGAAGAAAATACAAATGCAGAAATAGAGGAAGCTGTTCAAAACACTCAGCAGTCACATCATGATGTTGACTCAGAAGAAGAATCTGAAGCAGAAACTATGGCTGAAGAGAATACTACTAAACCTCGTAGGAGAAATCGAAGAGTTGAGATTGATCCATCCAACATAATTGGGGACATGACTTCACCCACTCAAACAAGAAGGATGAGGAATACCACGCAATCTGCATTTCTATCAGTTGTAGATCCATCCTCATTCGAAGAAGCTACAAAAGATAAATCTTGGGTGAAATCCATGAATGATGAATTAGATCAGATTGACAAGAATCAGACATGGGATCTTGTCCAGAGACCCGAAGGTCACAATGTGATTGGTACCAAATGGATCTTCAAAAATAAGTTTGATGGGCATGGAAGTTTCATCAGAAACAAGGTATGACTGGTATGTAAAGGATATTCCCAGATTGAAGGCATTGATGTTGAAGAAACCTTTGCTCCAGTGGCTAGACTGGAGTCAATCAGGCTTTTCCTTGCCATGGCACTCCAAAGAGGATATAAAGTATATCAAATGGATGTCAAGACAGCATTCTTAAATGGTGTACTCTAAGAAGAAGTCTACATTGAACAACCAGTTGGCTTTGTTTTGGGTACTGATGAAACAAAGGTCTGCAAACTGAAGAAAGCTCTATATGGTTTAAAGCAGGCACCATGGGCGTGGTACTCACGGTTGGATTCATATCTTAAGAAGTTGGAATTCAAAAGAGGAGGAGTTGATCTCAATCTCTATGTGAAGAATTCTCCAAAAGATCAATTCATGGTTCTTGTCTACGTTGATGATATCATATTTGGTGGCAGTAGGCAGAAATCAGTGGATGAATTTGCCAACCACATGAAATCAGAATTTGAAATGTCTATGATTGGGGAGATCACATATTTCTTGGGGCTACAGGTCATTCAAAAGAAGGAATACACCTTCATTTCTCAGGAAAAATATTCAAGAGATTTACTGAAGAAGTTAAATATGCAAGACTCCAAACCAATGTCAACTCCAATTGCAGTTGGAACTAAACTTGGAAAGCATGAGGATGGGGACTCTGTTGATCCCACCATGTACAGGAGAATCATTGGAAGCCTACTGTATCTGACATCGACAAGGCCAGATATTGTCTTTGCCACATGCCTTGCGGCCCGATTTCAGAGTAATCCAAAAGAGGAATATATGGCATCAGTAAAAAGAATCATGAGGTACATTCAAGGTACACATAATTTCGGGTTATTTTTTGCTGCAGGAAGGGACAGTGAATTATCCGCATTTTCTGATGCTGACTGGGCTGGTGATGTGGTAGACAGAAAGTCCACTAGTGGTGGCGCTTTCTATATTGGGAAGAAATGTGTTGGATGGTTGAGCAAGAAACAAGAAAGTACTTCTCTTAGTACGGCTGAAGCTGAGTATATCTCTACCACAAAGGCATGCACTCAATTTCTATGGATGAAGCAGCAACTAGTTGATATTGGTGATAATGTGCAGCAACCAATGGTGATTTACTGTGATAACAAAAGTGCAATTGATCTTACGAAGAATCCGGTTCAGCATTCTCGTACAAAACATATTGAAATATGGTATCATTTTATCAAAGAAAAGGTTGGTCAAGGTGTGATTAGAATGGATCATGTGGGAACTGATGAGCAAGTGGCTGATATCCTGACCAAGCCATTGTCCGCGACTATGTTTGAGAAGCATCGGTTGAACCTCGGTGTTCAAACACCTTCTACTGCATAAGGAGGCTCCAAAAATCCCCTCTCCCCATTTGTTTTAATTGTTTTTATCTGCTTATGGCTGTGATGCAGGTTTATGGGGGAGATACTATCCAGGGAGAGTATGGCTTGAGATGAACGTTGAACAACTTATCGGTCTTTGGTTTTATTGTCAATGGGGGAGAAAGGAATAAATTCAAGGCAATAAATTCAAGGCAATAAATTCTTCTGTGATGAGAAGTGTAAGATTGTGATGAGAAGTTTAAGAAGATAACATCGGGCGTCATGGAGAAATTCAAGGCAAGAAATTCTTCTATGATGAGAAGTGTAAGATTGTGATGAGAAGTTTAAGAAGATAACATCGGGCGTCATGGAGAATTTCAAAACACTGGAACCCAATTCAATCTTCCTCTCTTGTTTTCTACACCGAGCATTGCTCACGTAGACTTAGAGTGTTGGCTGAGTTGATTCTTGCGTTTTGGGTTTGCTCATGGCTGGAGATCTATTGAATTTATTCTGATTGCCAACAAACCCAAAGGGGGAGATTGTTGGAACCAGGGTCTTCAAAGCATGATTTGGCGTATGGTTTGTGTTTGTTGTCAATCCTCAGTGGGAGTTCAGGATGTGTACCAACAAAGAGATCATACCGTTCAAGCAAAAAAACAGTAGTGAAGGTGGCGCCGTTTCCCAGTGTTTGCCAAATTTTTGGGCCTGAAGATCAGCCAATAAAGTTAAGTGTTTTTGGAAAAGGTACTTGCGTGCCGAGGTCTTGGAGGATATAAGACTTGCGCGCCATATGTTTTTGAGGATCAGAACATCAAAATTTGGCTAAGGAAAGAAGGTTGCGCAAGTATTGGTTGGGTCGCGCAAGTGAGTTGCGCGACAGAGGTTACTGGAGACAAGACTTGCGCACCGTCGAGGAACTTGCGCGCCGCCGCGCAGGGGGTCCAGTTTGCCTATAAATACTGGACCACCCCTCCTCATTTCTCACGGAGCTCAAGACTTCGAGATTGTTCGTGCTCTCGTCGCGCAGGTGGTCGAGCCACATAGGTGGTAGTTTTTTCGTGCAGGTAGAGCTTGCGCGCCGGTTGTTGGCTGTGCGCCCAAGGCGGTTTGGAAGAGAAAGGAAGTGGACCGCGCAAGTTTGTAGTCGGGGAAGGAAGAGTCACGCAGGTGCATTGATGACACTTACGCTCCAGTTTGGACTTGTGCGCCGTAGTGGGACTTGCGCGACTGTCTTGGAGAAGCGCGCCTGGTTTTGCTGAAGCCCACCGGCCTGTTTGGAGCTGCACGAAAGCTGGGAGACTACCCGATACATTCAAGGAAAAGTCATATTCTTCTTCTGGTGAGAATCAGACTTCAATAGAGCATCTACATACAACAAAGGATGCATTCTTATGCAAATTATGAAGAGACCTTCACGTCTATAAACTGAGTGAGACTTCACCAACGACAGTGATCCAGGGGGAGTCAACGGGAGTGACCTGAGGGAAGCAGTGAGCTATCCCTGAACCTTTGTAAAGGAAGTGAGCCTGGGACAGAGTGACTGTACCCGAACTTTTGTAATCTACAGCTAGTGAAGCATAGTGGATTTTGGTACGACTGACAACCTGTCGGCGTATGCTCCTTAGACGTAGCCCTTAGTGGCGAACCAAGTAAAAATGGCTGTGTCTTCTCTGTGCTTGTGAATGTTTTCTTTCTAATCATAATCATCATACAGGTTCAACAAGTTCCTACCAACGTGGGAACAAGATCCATCACCTTAAAAGAAAAAGTGGTCACCCTTTATTCACCCCTCCCCTCTGAGGGTGTCCCGGGGTCCTTCATCCCCAACATGATGAGGAATGGTTGGGTGGGATTGAATGTCTGTTTGAGTTCTTGGAGACACTAGACAAGATCATCAGAACCTTCAAAAACTGCGGGGCAATCAAATGACTCACATACAAAAGAGTTCCAGCCATAGGCATCCGGAACGAAGCTTCTTCATGTAGTGAAAGAGTATCCAGAGAAAGAATATACATGTCTAATGACCATAATAGGTATCATTACTATAGATACATCTTTAGTGACTTCACTTTTGATACTGTTGCATCTTACTTGTTTATTTCAACCCGTATCCTTAATCTTCTTAATCTTCCTATGAAGCTTCTATCTTGTGCAATGGATATTACTACACCCCTTGGTGTGAAGAGATAGCATGATCTCTATAGTCCTACTTGTGTCCTCTATCTATCAGATGTCGAGTTTTCTTGGAGTTTTCTCATACTCGACATGGAACCTCATGATGTCACATTCGAGATGAATTGGATTATTTCCAATAAAGCACGGATTGATTGTTATCTTCGATGATTCTAACTTAATACACCCAATGGTGTGCTTCTTTTATTTTAAAGAGAATGAGACCTAAGGTCGAGCAAAGTTATACCTTCTTATCCAGAGTTATGTAAAGTGATATCGGTGTTTACTTTTTATATAGAGTGAGATTCTTTGGGTGGTGATCTTCCTCCAGTTGTCGTCGAGTTTCCCAACGTGTTTCCTTTCGACTTCTCTGGTTTTCTATCGGTAAGGGAGGTTGAGTTTTCTATTGACTTAATGTTTGGCACTCAACCAGTTTATTTTCCCTCTTACTAAATGACTCCAGTTGAACTGAATTAATTAATGTCCTAGTCGGACGATCTTCTTGAGAAATCCTTTATTCACACAAGTGTGTCATTTTGGGTGGCGCCGGTTCTCTGCACCATGAAAGCTAATAGTTCTCTGACATCTTCTCTTCTCAAGATTATTCTTTAGGAACAAAATCTTGTTGACAAATTTTGTAAGCATTAGAGACTCTCTTTATGGTGGGGAGACTGATGCCTAGTGGTTGTTCTCTAAAGACAGTGTTTTGTGTTATCGGAACTGTTATGTTGCACTGTTAATGGAAAGGAAGGCTATAATAGGGGATTTAAATTTTTACCAATGGGTTGTGCACCCAGGAAGCACTAATATATTCTACAACTTGAAGAAGTAGTTTTGGTGACCATGTATTCATAAAGGTTTCACCCCAGTTGGGTCATCGGTAGCTTGAGAGGCAAGGGAAGCCTGCTCTTTGTTTTGTGGGATATTTTGAGGTTGTTGATTAAGTGGAGAAAATTGTTTACCATTTATCACTACCAATGCAACTAACATCGATACATTCATGGGAGTATGATACCTTATGTCCGTATGATATGGAAGCATAGTAGTAATTCTTATGAGACGTGAGAGAGGGAGACAATGATGAGAGAACAATGACCTTATCTTTTTGACGTGGTTCTTTGTAGGCTTTATGGGGACATAAAGTTTCTATGGTGGGGAGGTTGTAACATCTTATTACTGTTTTAGATATTTCTAAACCATCTTTTGTTAAATTATTATTACGTTAAATAAGAAAAAAATGGTTTATCAGTGAAAAGTTGTGTTTTTGTTAAACACGTCGCGGAATGGTAAAATGATCAATTAATACTTTGGAATATTCAATTAAATATTTTCTGAGTTAAACACTGAGTAAGTATGAGTTTTCAAGGTCTGCAAAGTCTTGGAAAGGTCAGAATAAAAATTTTAAATATATTATTTTAAGCATGAACAATTTATTTAAAATAATTGAATAACTCCAAAATGGTCCATCATATGAGAAATTTGAGACCACAATTATGTATGAAATATGGTTTTTACCCTAGGAGGGGTATAACATTTGAAGACGCCAGACTTTTGGATTTCTCACTCGCGAGATAAAGTTTTTAAATAATATTTAATATATTATTTATTAAAAATAAAATATCTCCCAAACAATACGTCGTTTGGGAAATCTGAGACCACCGTTGGGTCCAGAATGAGGGGTTTACCCTAGAAAAGGTATAACATTTGTTCGCATAGGGTGTTTGGATGACTCGCTCACAAGAATACCACTTTTTTATATTAATTAATTAATTATTACAAGTTTTCATTAATAAATCATTAATATATCTCAAACCACTCATCTTTTGAGAAATCTGAAACCACCGTTGTGTCCGAAACAGGGTGTTTACCCTATAAGGGGTATAAATTTTATTCACAAAGGACATTTGATGTTATTTAATTTTTATATTAAATAATTAATTTAACTTAATAATTAAATCCGGTTTTAATTATCAAATACGTTTCTTTTTACCTTGTTCATCATCCCCTTCCATGCTGCTTCTCACAAACCGAAACTCCATTGTGGATGTGGTAAGTTTTTGAAAAAACATTCATTTCTTCACTATTTTAATCCGTTTCAGCGGCAACGACTTAGTTGGAAGAAATAAATGACTCCCTTTTGAAAATCCGGTTATAACATAAGGTAACTGATGGTTTAATATAGGGTTTTATTTTTTACAGAATGAAGAAACATGATGGTTTTGGGGGCTTTAAATAACCAGGAGATCTGGTTTTTTGTGGTCGATCCCGCCATGTGTAAGGGACATCGGACTCTGACGGGTGCATTGTTCCTTGGTCCTTTGGTCAATGCACCACCCACCACATTGATGCGCTGCAACTTGTAGGTTCTTCTCTTCCTTTTATTTTATTTTTTATTAATCTTCCAATCTTCTAAATTCTATAACTTCTTCGTTATTGATCGGAATTGCACATCGTTGGTACCATTGAATTCATCTTGACGACCAGGATCTAAATCATATTTTTAATCTGAAGGTACCAATATATTGTTCAATCTACTTTTTTTCATTTTAAATGGACTATTTTAAATAAATTATCATAGGATGATTATGTGTTTTATCAAAATATAATTATTAAAATAATTATAAAAGGATAATCACATGATTTTATCTAGTGATAGTTTATAAAATTGTCTTATGATAATTGCTTTGAATTATTAAAGGACAATTGCATTTCTTATTGAAAATAATTATCAAAATGTAATTGCACAAAATTATCAAAAGATAATCTTTGTTTTATGAAATGATAATCACATGGGATTATCAGGGTATAATTAAATGAAATTGAAAAACAATAATTTCAATGTTTTATCAAAGGATTTTTTTCAATATTATAAAAGGATATCTACATGATATTTTATGGGGATAATTGCACAAGATTATTGGAAGGTGATTATAAATAAAAATATCAATTGATAATTTCATCAAATTATCAAAATATTATTATAAAGAATTATCTAAGGATAATTTCATGAATTTATCAAGATAATTTAAGTCAATTTTTTTAAAAGATAATTATGAGGTAATTATCACATGACAAGTTTATAAAAATTATCATGGGATAATCATGTTTTTTTGTTAAAGGATACTTATTATAATTATAAAATGATAATTTAAAAATTATCCAAGAGAGATAAAACATTATCGTATTTAATATTTTAATTGAGTAATTTGAAATTATCCAAGAGAGATAAAATATTATTGTATGCAATATTTTAATCAATAATTGGTAATTATCCATGAGAGATAAAATATTATCGCATGTAACATTTTAATCAATAATTTGTAATTATCCATGAGAGAGAAAATGTAATCGCATGTAATATTTTATTTCCTTGAGAAATAAAATAGAAGGATATAATTATCAAATGAGGTTTATAATTATTCTTATGTATATTTATTATGATTTCATATGTTAAAATAAAATGATAATCCATAGATTATCAAGGAGAGAGAAAATGTAATCACATGTAATATTTTATTTCCTTGTGCAATAAAATAGATGTTTTGGTTATAAGAACCCTTGACGAGCGTCGAGCATTGGTGTGTCGATGTTTATGATAAAAATTTCATGAGGAGGTGTATTGAACCACACTGGGTGGATTATCGTTGCCGCTAACATCAGTGACCTTGAGGTAGGTGGTTCTGTTTTGATTAGTCAAATTGATTATCCTTGTATTGCTTGATTTATTTCAATTATTGATTTAAATTCAATTGCTCAAATATGTTTTCAATTAAATTGGTAAAAATTCTATTCCAGTGAATTGAGATATTTGAAATGGTTTTGGCATGAAAATTTGGAAAACCCCCATTTCCATTGAATTGGATGTGTTTAGGGAAATTTGATGATTTAAATTATTTAATTTAAATTGTGGATTTTATGGAAATGATTTCAATTAAATATTTGAATTTAATTATGGAAATAAATCATGTAATGATGGAATTGGTTTTTAATGGATTTCAAACTGGTGAAAATGGCTTAAGATGATTTGATAGAAACCCATTGGTTTTATCTTATGAAAAGAAATGTTTTGAATAAAACCTGTTTTGGTTTTAAATGGAATGAAATTGGAACTTTTAAAATGGAAGAATGAGATTGATCATATTTTTAATCAGTCTTAAAATAGTTCACTCATCATGTAAGAGCACATGCAAGCCTTAGGTAGTTAGTGAGTTATTTGGATACACTCTACACTACGACAACGTTCTAAAACATACTTGCAGTGGGTCACATCCTCGACATGCTGGTGACGAGTCTCCTTTGGCCAGTGTCACAGGGACATGTGTATACACATTTTGTTGAGTTCACATAGAGAGTTCAGAATCCTATAGATGGTAAATACTATCTTACCTTTTGGCAAATGACCATGTTGCTCGTTTGTTTATTTATATTTGAGATATAATTGTATGCCAATGCTTTTGAACTGATTTACATGCCTACTGAATTTATATAAACTATTTCATATAAATGTTTTATTAAAGCCATTGTTTTAGAAATATTTCATCACTGTAAAGCCTTTGCTTAAAGTATTTTTCCAACATTTTGAAAATGTATAGCATGTTTTGTTTAAATACGCTTTTGAATTTCCAAACTTGTTTACTTTAAAATTGAAATATTTTCTTTGAATAATCTATATTTGACATCTGTTATGGAATATTTGGTGGTATCCTACTGGCCTTAGGCTCATTCCCTACTTTTGCCTTCAGGGTGTTTGTAGACTTTCTTCTTCCAGGTTCGAGCAAAGGGAAGGGATCTCTTGGAGGTGGATCCATCTGTTGAGATTTGGTATTATTGAGTTGTGTCCTTTGATAATCATGGGTTTTTTTTCCATTTTAGTACTTGGGTTGTAGTACTTTGGGCTTTTTAGGCCATGTTATATTATGGTACATCACTCCCAGTAAAGTTTCTTTTGTTTATGCATACCGTCTTGTTTTTTTGTCCGCATTGTTGGTGGTAAAATCATTCCCACTTTCATGTTGTGTGATTCCAGGTGCTAGTTGCCGACCCATGGGGATTGGGAAAGCCCTTAGGGCTATGTCAAGGCTGACTTGGTTATTGGGTTACCAGGGTACCCGGGTTGGTTCATGACAAAATAAATGTTTTAAAAATGATAAATTAAGTGTTGGTATTTTTGTAAAAAAAATTATTTACAATTTTAAAACTAATATAATGATTTAAAAGAATTTTTTTTTCATAAAATAGATTCATAAATTAATATTTTTTTGTTAATTTTATGAGACCTTAAGTAATTTTTCAAATTTTCATAAAATCAGTTGTAGTTTTAAAATCATTATTTTTCAATTAGATGATGAGTTTAATTAAAAATTAAATTTCTAAAATTTCTAAAATCATTTTCATAAAATGGAGTTCATTTTTGAATTATACACATCAAAAAATGGTTAGGGTTATTTTTTTGGATTTTTCTAAAATAGTTGAATATTTAATGAATATTGAAATATAATGATTTACGATATAAGCTAAATACATGAATTGTTGAGTCATGGATGATGTATGAATGATGTAAGAAAATAATATCAAACTATCCTCCATTATTTTAATATATCTAGTGATAAGGTTAAAACTATTCATAGTCTTGAGCCAAAACAATAAACTAATGAATAAAATAATCCAAAAACACCTCTCTCCTCCCCTATAAATACCACCCCTCAACACATCTCCTACTCAAACCTCAAAATCCTTAAAGATTGTCCAAATTATACCCAATAATATTTTCAATCCACTCCCCCACATCTAATATTCTTTAGTATAAACAAAATACTGAACCCAATTTCTCTAAGTAAGTTTTCAAGGAAGAAAATTCAAGAGGTAAAATCCTCTTTCTTTTTCTTTTTTTTTTCAATTTCTTTTATATTCTTATTTTCTACTCACCTACCCTTATCCAAGTGGCATGATAACTCAAGTAGATTATATATAATATAATTTTATTTTGTTAATGGAATAATTTATCATCAAACCTATTCTCCTCTCCCTTTTATTCTAAAAATGAAATCATCGTTAATGATGTGTCGATTTACCACCATCGTGGATGATGCATTTTCATTTTATTTTAATGCCTTCAAGGATGGTAATGAAACCATTATAATGGTTTATAAATATTTTAAAATGTATTTTATAGTATTTTTTATGTTCTAGAACTAACTTATATACATAATATTAAATAATAAAACAAAACTAGTTCACGATGATTGAAAAACTGTCAAATTAATCTAAACAATTATCATTAATGTTTTATCTAATGAATCATCCTCACATCTAGAAAAAAATAATATAAAACACAATTTAAACATATTTAAGATCATTAATAACATATAATTTCAATTTTGGATAATTATTATCACTTTACATGATCTTCCATACATGTATACAAGTGAACCGATCATGAAAACCAATAACACAAACACTCCTAAATGATGAAATTGAACACTATAATTCATGAAAATGACCATAAATGAACTTAATATAATTATAATGAATCAAATACATGTATAATAGGTTATGGATTTATTAATTAATTAATCTAATTTCATTATCCTAGATATTAAGGTGAAGAAATAATTCAGACATAATGTAAGGGGATTCTCAAACCCAATTTCCTTCCTTTGGGTTATTCCTCTTTCATGAAAAATTTCAATGTGTATATTTTTTTAATATTCCTAAAATATAAATTCATTATTATTACCTTTTAATTTTTGAGATATACATATTTCCAATAGGAATTTATGAAAAATACAAATATTTTTCAAAAGAACTATTCTTTCTAAAACACATTTTGATTCCTCTTGAGTTGTTTCTTCTTCACTCAAGAATGACGAATCTAATACAAAATATGTTTTTCCCTTTATAATTTGTTAATATCAAAATTTTATTCATGAATGTATGAAATGAAACCCCTTCTTTTTTCATGGTTTATTTTATGTCTATGATTGACATAAATTCTATGTGGTTATTATGGTTATGTAAATGTTATGATGTGGCAGGTGTGCCCAGAATTATATAGTTCTCTAATGCATTGGGTTATGTGATGTATCTCATGAGATAAGGTGAAATATGTGTGAAAATTATCTTATATTTGTTTTTAATTATGAATTTATGATTATGAACATATGTTATGCATGAACTGACTGAAAATTGATATTTTTATTTTCCAAACACTTTTGAGAAAAAAGTGAGAAACCAATAAATACTTTTGAGGAAAAGTGGTAAACCATACATGACTTCACAAAAAACTTAAAACACCATTGAAAATAGACAACCAAACAACTCATTCAACATAAAAAATCAACCACACCATCATTCAAATTGAAAATCTTCATCAGGAGCCGGAATCACCCAAGAGAAGGCCAAATCAAAATCCATTCCACTGATTCCACATTCAACCAGAAGATCCACCAATCCAGAGCCTTAAACACAGTAGACAAAAAACACCAAAACCAGACTTGTGATTCACATATCCTCTAATGCTTAGCCAACCACCCAAATGCTAACCAGCCAGATTCATCATAGACAAGCAATCCAAGCTCATTCCGAACGAACCCCCACGCTCCATGAGACTCCCACCACCACCGCAGCCGTTGAAAGCCACGAGAATCAAGGTAGAGGGGGAGGGGAGGAACGAACCAGAAAAATACACACCACAAGCCAACAGATCCATAACTTTTAAATCCATCAAAACAAATTGAAAAACCACTAAAATAAAACCTGCAAAAGAGTCGTAACAACATCCAAATCCAAAACCAGAAACTGCCCTCCCCCCTCCGAGCTGCTTCGGAGCCGACACCAAGCCACACTGGATAACAAAGTCAGAAGAACACCGAAGGAAATGCTGATCCGTGCCGATGCCAGGCCGAGCCGTCACCGAGCCACACCGAGCTCACACCGGATACAATGCTGAGATACGAGATGGAGCCGATAACTAGAGCTGACGCCAAGCGATGCTGACCAAAGTTGATCCAGGGGAGACGACGCCAATCCACATCGAGCCATGCTGTAGGAGGGAAGGAGGCAGCTCCGAAGAAAACCCTAGCCCCGCGTAGAGAGTGGTAGCCGCCACTCAGAGGCCCTGGGCTTCAGTCGTTATGCATGAACATGATGCTATCTTTGTTCACAACTATGTGTGGTATTTGTCTACTAAGACACGCTATTTCATTTTTATAAATTGCCCCATTCCATGAATTTATCTAATTATTCCTCTAATTATTATGATTATGATCCCATGATTATTTTTTGATGATTATTATTATGATCACCCATGTTATATTGATTCATGTTCTTTTCTGTCCTTTTACTAGGCTTATAGATCACCCCTTTTTTTGATGTATATCCTCAGGTGATTACTTATACTAAGGAGGACATGAGGACTACAAATAAGCTATATAATCAAGGATTAAATAAGGTTTTTTTTGTTTTATTATGTAAATGTTATGAATGTTCCCAATTTTCCCAAGACACTAAACCTTTAGATCCTAGTTTTCTAACGATTTTATGTTGTTTATCTTTAAAATGATGTAATAATCATGTAATAAAAGTAGGGTCAATATATTTCCCATGTAGAATAAAATCAAAAGAGGGACAATATTCCATGAACTATTAATATGTGAATACAATGAAAATGATGCTAACATGGGGTGAGTCGATACCGAATCATGAAGGAATGGAGCTTATTAGGTAAGCACAAGACTGATGTGTCTAAATCGTTGTCTCCTTGTATACTGCAATGACACATGAGGTTATTAGAGATATTCTATGAATAAAGGGAGTAAAGATCAAAATATCATTGATTTTATTTGTAGATTCGAGTATGGTCAAACCCTAGATCTTTAATAAGGCTGGTGAAATCGAGATTTGGTACTCAACTGAGCATGTCGAAGAATATGATCTAAATCTAAGTCAATGATGATGAGGTAGATTTACAGTTGAGTTGATACAAGGTTGGATGAACAAATTTTTGTGTTCAAGTGTGTTCGAGGAAGATCTATGTTGAAGTTGTGATGCATAGACAATGATGAATCATGCCTTGATATTCATTTTAGAGGCTAAAATTTAAAAGATGTATTAATGAATAAGTGTTTTCCACTATGAATTTCTGGTTTTTTGGAGTTGTTTCTTATGTAGGTTGATCTTAAATAGAATGGGGGAATCAAGGATTTAAAATGTTGTGGCTCAAGTTTCATAGTTGGATGTCTACCTGGTATTCAATGAATCTATATGAGAGTGGGTGACCACTAATGACAATACGAAGCTAATGAAGTGTTGATTGATTCTAGTTAGTTGAAGTCTTGTTGGTATGAATCAGTCTCAATGAAGAGGCTTTCATGCAGTCAAGAGTGGGAAAGGGTTGGTTCCATATGGAAAAGTAATTAATGAGTTGGTGAGAAATTACAACACAAGGAAAGATGGAGGAATTAAATTCATTATGAAATGTGGCCATAATTAGTTGTATAGTTTTTCCAGAATCACATTCTAGTGAAATAAAAATATATTTTTTATTCTCTTAGAATTTTTAAAGTTTTTTAAGGAAGTGACACTGATGAGTGAGGATTACATTTATAAGTCAGTGGGAAAATTATTTTTAAGTTAAAATGATCATTATAGAAAAATATAGAGACACATTTGGGGATATATTGGAGTTAGAGAATAATTTTTTGAGGCGATATAGAATGAGGAGAACAATAATTAAGAACCAAAAAAAGCTCGGGATAGAGAAGAATCGACTTCGATAAAAAATATTTCTCTTGCTCTTTTCTTGCTTCTTTAGCTCTTCAATTTTTTTGATGTTTTTCTTGGAAATAATTGTTTCTGTTTATCATAATATGTGTAAATAAATAGTTATAGGGTAATTTAAATAGAATTAATTGAATTTTTTACACGTTCATGATTAGTTAATTTCTTGGAGTGTTGTTTTAGTCGTTATTTTATTCATCGCTTATTTCTTCCTTCTATAGCAGTGCATAAATGGATGAAGTTAGAGTAGAATATTTTATAGGTGGTTGAAAATCAGTTCTTACTTAAATTTTAATTGATATATTATAGGTATTATTTCTAGAAGTTTATAGTGTGTCATCTTTATTCAGTGTTCTTATTTATTTCAATTCTTCTTAAGCATAATTTCTTCACTACTTCAAGAACTAACATGTGAAGATCAGAAAATTCTTAAGCCTCAGTAACTTCAATCAAATTACTTTAATTGGAAAAGGTTGAAGTTATTCCTTATATAAGAATATTTTTTTCTTTAGATCGTGGTAGACATGTGATCCCTTGGGAGAGGTCACTAGTAAACACATCCTTTATATGACCTTTGAAACATCTAAGGATGATTCTAAGAATGATCAATGATTTTAAACAATTTAGGACATCCGATTTCATCTAAAATTATCTTTTTTCCATTTTTTCCATTTACTTTTTATTCTATATCTCTACTATAATAGAACACCACTACCATCATTTCATATTTTATCTTCCATAATTTCACCTATTTTTATTCATATTATTCTCTTGTTTGTATTTTTTATTTGTTTGGTCACACAACTTAGCCTTTTATATGGTTTGAAACCTACTAACCATAGTTTTTGTTGTTATTATTTTATAAATAATTAAATTTATATGTGTTCAATAACATTTGTGTCACTAGGACACTTATGAATAATCCCCACTCAATTATTTATGGCCTACCATTTTGTGACATTCATTCCCTTATCACATGATATAAAATTTCACAGAAATGTCCTTAACACATGATGATAAATAGTATGATACATTCCTATAAAATGATATTGAACTACGTGCCTTGAATTACATGGGATTTGATTCTTGTTTATCACAATATGTAAGACACCTCTCTAAGGTTAAAACCTAATATATGAAACCATATTTCCACTGGGTTATACTCCATGTGAAATACACATCCTTATTAGGCTATAATCTAGGTCAGTCATTCCATTTCTTCTCATTAGGTTATACCCCTCAATTAACTAGATTATCACTAGATCTATATTACCTAGTGATCCCATCAAAATTTCTCATGTCTAGTTACTAATAAATAGGGTAATCTATAAAGGACCTATCATATGTGAGTTTTATAACAACCGTTTATAGTACTATTCATCTTTTAGTCTATTCTGCATGACTCTATACTACTTGGAAGGGGTCTTGGTTACACAACCTTAAAAGGAACCACTATGGTCCTTGTCACATGACCTTAAAAGGTACAACATGTATTGTTAAGTTTCACTGAACTAAATGGGTTTTTTTATTCCATTCATAAGGATACATAGAAATCCCTTATCATGGGTTTGATCCTAATTTCACAAGAACCTATCACCTCCCTAGATGATAATAAATTCTAGAGCACCCAACTATGTGAATTTAAGCCATTGTATAAACACTAAGTAAAAGAAAGATGTAGAACCTATGATACATAAAAATGGAGAACCTTTGATATATAAATATGATTAACCTATTTTATATATAGATGGAGAAACTATGATACATATATATGCTCACACCAACATAGGTCGATGATCGATCACTGACATGATGGTAACCGGTCCCACACTAGGTTTTGGGAAGGATTAATGACCATATTTTTAGTCTATAATGGAGTCTAGTAGTAGGAAATAAACCCCCCTAAAGTGTATGATGAGCATGACCTCCCATCCTCTCAAATAACTCAAATTTTGAAGTGTCTCTAATAAAATCCCCAATGATCACCTTCCTTTGGAAAATAAGTTCGTATTGATATCAAGGCATCTTAGAGAGGAGGGTCATTAGAGTTTACACTAGAAACAATAATATATATATTTTTATTCTTTATAATTTGTATAAATATCCCTATATCTCAAAAAATAAAAGATGAAAAAACTCCATACTCTCTTGTTTAGGTCATAAAAAACAAGTAAAGAAATATATCACCTTTAAAAAATTCAATCATTAATAAAATCATCCATCAACAATAGTTAACATATTAAAAAACTATAAGAATTTATAACTTCATTTATTTTCTATAAATATGAATTTCTAAATATATGCAATGAAATTTATTATGAATTTTCTTAAAATTTTATCTCCCCATGAATTGACATCTCACTTCTACTATCATACGATAGTTTTATACATTGTATATGTTTCTATCACGCTTTCTATGAACATTTTTTCTCTTTAATATAAATTATCTACAAATTATTTTCATTATATACAAGGCTTTAAAAGAAAAAGACTCTTCCTTTTCTTAAGGATTTATCCAAACAATTCATCTAAAAAGATACATAAAAGTAACTTTAGTATACATAAAGATAATTTTCAAATATTTTCAAAACAAAAGGGGTATAGAAAAAGTGAATGTAGAATTTCATTTTAAATTTATTAAAATAAATATTGGTTTCCATCCAATAGATTAAATTATCAAAGTAAAATAATAATATAATTTAATTTATCAATGTTTTCAAAGTAAAGTAAAAAACCAGTCTATTATATGTTTTTTCTAGATAAAAATAAAAAGAATTGTGAAGTGCCTAAGGAGAAGCTGCACCACTGGAAGGGGGGGGGGTTGAATCAGTTTTTTTATAATTTTTATTTATTTTGAAATTAATATCTGTTGACCTATTAGGATCTGATCCACTCTTATAGTAACTCAACATCACCTTAATATAATAAAAATAAATGGCATAAGAACACAAAATTCTAACAAGGTTTAGTCTCAAAATGAGCCTACTCCTTACTGTGATTGGATAGAATCCCCAATCACAGATTCTATACTATAATCAAAAGTGGTTATAACATACATTTCTTCACTATAATAGAGTCCCACTATGATTTCTAGAGTCCCACATGAACAATAGTTTCACACTACCTTGTTACAAAAATGATTACTTAACAACACAAGGAAGACCACTTCTGAATGTTGACTGCTTTTGCAACAACTGATGACAATCATTATTTTTGAGCCTTCAAGATAAATAAAATATCATATGATCACTTTATAAAGTGCATCATTGAACTGGTTCTCCTTCAATATAAACTTATTACTTCTCAAATATAAGTTGCTCATACATTATGCGAAATGATAATTATGTGCATAGAATAATTGTCGCATAGTATATTTATATTGCAGTATACTGTCTGTACATTTATTTTATGCTTTTCAAACTAATATCTATACTATGAGAAATAAATAATATTCTCAAAAAATTAGCTCTAAACATCAGTAAACTCATTAATATTCCACGTGAATATCACACACCTTCTTCTGTGAATCAACTCTGTATTTATAAGAAATTATTAACAGTTATCGAAGAAGTTATCACATGATAATTTTGAAAATGTGAAAATAAATTTAAAAAGGTTCAATGGTCTTCACATATATTGTCCACATGACACATCATTTTTAATCATGTTTGAAAATTATTTTTATTTTTTCTTCACAAACACTCACCACAAAGAACACTCTCACAAAGCATTTCATTTTCGATTGATCACATGACCATTTATTCTTTTGTAAACCACTATTCATATGATTTTAAAATCCATTCTCACATACTGTATACATGAATTGAAAATAATTTATTCCTAGAAACCTCATCTAAAAATTTCTTTAAATTAATTCAACCAAAAAGGATACATTATCCAGTATAAAATTTCATTTATATGTGGATTAGTATGAAATCTTCACATACCATCTATAAAAACCATGGCCAAAAACCATACCTCTCATATTGAATCATATAAAAATCATTATCACCTATTTTAGTAGCTTCTTGTACAATATACATGATTTGGACTATAAACTCAAATAGTATGCTATTTTCATACTCTCACTACAAACTATTTCAAATTTATTCATTCACAAAGAAACACTATCCATATTTATGTAGAAAAATAATGTGGCATCTGAATAGAAAAATTAATCCACAAATAACCTTCGCAAAGAATTTATATTCTTTGAGGAAACTCATACTTAGCTAATTTTTAGACATCCATAAATCCTTTAAACATCCCACACGATGATAGAGTACCTTCACAGATCATCGTTATGCAAACCCTCATCCACATAAGGGTTTGTTCACGAAGGGTTTGTTTATGGTAGTTTAAAGATAAATCCCTCATGGATTGGATGAATCACATTTAAACTAGTGACTGGATTAGATGGATACTATTATTTATGTATCATTTAAAGTAGGTGAACAATACCCACAAAAACTCATCCCAAATTAAAATATCCCATTTTTATTAACAAATTTATAATTTTATGTGGAATAAATTCATTATTGAAGAAGATTTGAATTAAAAATGAAACTTTACCTATAGTAAAAGATAAATTTTCATATAATAAGACCTTATGGTGGAATAAACCAAACACATAAAAAATAATTTCTAGAATAAAGATTATAACATAATGAAAGGGAGTTTAGTTAATAAAAAAACATTTACAGCTTTGGCAACATTTTAATTGAAATACCTTGTAAAATATAACATGATAGGGGTGTGTAAATCACTTGAATTTTATAAAAGTTATAAAAATAGAATCTATATAAATGTATATGCACCACACAAAATAAAATAAGCGGTGAATATTACATATGTCTTAGTGAATAAAAATTGATATTAGAAACCCTTAGATTAGCTATAGACTTATACTAATTCACTTTAACATATTGTATAATAAGAAAAAATATATTAATAACTTATTTTAGAATCATATAGATATATATAACCTTTTTCACTCTTTAATTATAATCATTCATTATACATTCATTAGCTATTGTTTATTTTCATCATCGGATGTTGGTAATTTTTGATTGTTTCACACATGTTTTGTAATGAAGACATTGAAAACCATTATTTGATACCATTTTTATCATTAATAAATTATAAAATATAATTAAATCATAAATTTTTAATGATTTATTTATCCTTATTTTCATTTTATGGAAACTATGTGAATGGTTCGAGAGAACGAGATCGACAATGAGCTTGTTTTGCGTAATTTATCGATATAACATATTATAAAGATCATAAATTTTTGTGCCATAATTTTAGAACCATAGTCATGATATATATTTATTCTTGATATCATATATATTCATTAAATATATTTTAGAAACATATATAATTCAATGATGAAAATGAAACACGATGTTTAGGGATGCGGTAGTCCGCACATACACATGAGTGAGATTTTCATTTTCTAATGAATGAGAGGAAAGGAAGGTAGGTAATGATTTATATTTTTAGAATATTAATTATTTATTAAATATAATATTTATTCTTTAAAAACATTCATATAAATTTCCATGCAAGTCAGTGATTAAAAATAATATCCGTCGTTTATAGAGGCGGTAGTCTGAACATATGCATAAGTGGCATTTTCATTTTTTGAACGATTGGGAGGAAGGTAAAAAATGATTATTCCATTAACATTATAACATTTTAGAATAATTATTATACTGATTTAATTATATTATCATGGTTATAATATATTTGGATAAGGTATAAGAATAAATAAAATAATAAAAATGAAAAACGAGTGATTAGGAATTTTTACCTTGCACCTTGGAACAACTCCTTTTAAAATTGGATTAAACCTTTGAAGGGTTGTATTTTGATGATAGAAGAACCTATATGAAATGTATATAAGTTTTTTTGTGTTATTTTGGTAGATTTTGGTTGAACCAATTGTCTTAAGGTTTGAGGAAAAGTGAGGTGGTAAATGAGTCCTTTTATAGGTGAGAGGGGTGGTATTCTTGTAAATACCCATAACTTTATATTAAAGGCATGCCACTTTTAAAGGGATGTTTCTCCAAAATTGGAAAATAATGAAGATATGGTAGGTTAACGTCAATCAATCATTCAACGACTCATTTTGATACATTTTTATAACATGTTTTATGTCTTTTACCTATTATATTTAACACTTTTACCATTTTGAGTTTTACCATGATGACTAATTTTGACCTAAGTAATTTATTTTTATGAAAAAAATAAAATGAAACTTATGAAAAAAATTTTAATTTAGAATCACAAGCATTAAAATAATTTTATTATATAAATTGTATAAAATTTTAAAATATGAATTCTAAAATAATAAATGTATAACATACTAAAAATAATTTTAGGGGAAAATATAACCTTTGTTATAAAATGTCAAAGATAGGTTTATAAATTAAACTAATTATTTTTAAATGTATAGGTTTAATTATAAAATAAATATTTTTTCATGAAAAGGTTTCATAAATTTTAAGTTACGCTTATACCCTAATGATGTCATAAAATTCACAGTATTTGTAAAAACAACATTTTTCACTATCCACCTAAAAAACATAACATTTCAAAAAAATCCAAAAAATTCATTCCAAGATAATATTTTATTGATTAATCCAAAAATTAATTTCATTTTTTATAATTAAAATTATATAATTTAGTAATTTAACCTTTAAATTGAAACATAAAATATAACGAAAAACTGTTTTTATAAGAAAATGACTTTTTCAAATATTAACCATTTTTATTATTATTTCCAATGAATTTATAATTAAATTTGAGGTAATATATTATTCATATAAACAATATATTTTACCATCATCTAAAAATAATATATTTAATTTTTTAAAATAATAATAAATGGTGAAAAAATCTAATTTTAGAAAAAATATATTTTAAGCATAAAATGATTTTATTAGTTGTTTAGCTATACTAATTGAATTTAATTAGTGAATTAGTATTAAAAATGAACTTTATTTTTATTCATACATATATTTCATAATGTTTTTACGTCTATTTATATCATTTAATTTAGAGACTACTTTAAAATGATTATATTTATCTTAATAAAATGTGATAGAGTCTGTTTTGGTTTGGTGTTTCATCCGAAACAAGATATTTAATAAATATTTATTTAAGAATAAATATATGCTAAAATTTCAGGGTGTTATATTCTCCCTACGTTAAATAAATTTCATCCTCTTGATTTTATTTATTTTTTAATAATGAAATAAGATAAGAGTATTTATAAGATAGATAATACCCATGATATAATTTCCAACTCACTATCATGGTTAAAAATATAGAACTCATTTTTTTATTTTGTAATAGGAATATATTAACATTATTAACCATTTTTACAAATATTCCTCCTTAGATATATATAAGTATTATGATTTTTTGTAGAAATACCTCTAACAAATTCATTTTAATGATCTCATTTCCAAACAAATACTAAAACCAAAATGGGTTTGATAATATATAATAAAATCAGAGTAAATAATCATATAAATATGAAAACTCATACTAACATGTCTTATCCTATGGAAACTTAATTTCAACCTATGATACTTTTAGTTCAACTATGATATAATGCGATCAAACTATAACTTCTTCATTTAACCTAGGTTGTCCATATTCATATTATTATTAGGTTCTCTAACCTAACTAGTTATATATTACACCACCAACTTCCATTTAAATCCTCCATAATGCTTTTTAAATATAATTAAAATTTACCAATGAATAAAACCTAGTATTTTTAATACATGTTTGTAGTTATGCCCAATTTTTGTGAACCAAGTGAAGATCGAGTTAATAATTAACCAACCTTTTTCAGGATTATTACCCCTAGGTGTATCTGTACCAAATCCTATATCCACTTATTTGTATCCATAAAGAGATGTAATTTCTAAGAAACCACACAATATATAATTCACTAAATTTTATGGATGTTTTCAAATATTTTGGTTTATCCCTTATGTTTTTAACTAATGTTATCTAGTCCTAATATTTATAAATAACTAAACTAATCCCAAAAAATAACTAAACCCTACTTTGATACCAACAGATGCATCCCAGACCCACATTCCCAAGCTTAGTGTTAAAAAAATATTCTTTAAAACTAGATTCAAAACCAAGTGAGATGACCCAAGCAAAACTTACATGTAATTTAATAATTCAAACATTACATCTCACAATAATTTCATAATCCTAAAACCTAAAGGTTTAGTGTATTTGGATATTAGAAATATAAAAATATTATTATGATTATTTCTCTATAATCAAACCATACTAGATACCATTCTTGACATGTATTAGGTTTTACTCATACCCATAATCTGGGGAATGAAAAACATAATAAAGGGGTGAACTCAAATACTTAGTAAGTGAAAAAATTATCAATGAGTCGTCAAGGGTTAAATCATAAGAATTTGAGAAACATGAGCATGATAGAATATCTAATTAAAATAACATGGAATAATAAGAGTTTTCAATAAGGTATAATATAAGGATATGTAATCTAAAATGAGAAAACATATACCATGTCATAAGAGTGAAAAATCATGAGACTATAATCATGATCCATGGAACATAACATAGGCATATAATATAGAAATATGGTATAAGAATATGAAATCATAACAATGTGAACATAACTAGCTGCATCATGTCTAATATTAATATTATAAACATAGATAACCAAATCATGTACATTCTAAATATTGTGAACATATCAAACCTTATTATTCCCAAGAACAATCTAATGAGCATAGCTAACCACATCATGTCCACACTCAATATTGTGAACATAACTAACCATATCATTTCCATACTCAATCTTGTGAATATAGCTAAACACAACATGTTAATTCTCAATATTTTGAAAATTCATAACTACATCATTTTCACTTTGAATCTTGTGAGCATAGCTTAACTACAATTACACCGACACACAATCTTATAAGCATAACTTAACCTCAATTACACCCACACATAAAACCATTATCACATGAGATGCAAAAATTTACCCAATGCATTGTAGGGATATATATGAAACTAATCATCAAAATAGATATATATGTGTTCTGTATGAAATCATGCATTAATCATGTCATAAAAAAATGGAAATAAAATGGGTTTTGTAACATTTATAAATGGTATCACATAAAACGACTTCAAGAATTAAATCATTTGATATAAAAAATTCAATCACCCAAAAGGTGTATTTAATAAATGAATTTTAGGGTGATTAATAAAACATAACTCCATAGGAGATATATCATTTGGAAATAAATAGGAAAATGGAAGTGAAATCTAAAATTATTTTTAGAAAACATTTTTAATATTTTTGTAAAAGAAGAAGTTAAGATTTATTTTCAAAAGCGATTTTTGAAAAGAACAAGCATAATTTTTTGAAAAATTTTACTTTTAAAAAATAATATTCAATAATAGATCCTTGAAAAAATATATAAAGTTTATATTGATGAAATTTGGAGTGAAAGATAAAACATTAGATCATGAAAGGAAAAACATTTTTAATATTTTAAAATAAATTTGATGAAACCCACATCATAAAAAGAGTAATAAATATTATTTTGAAAATAGGTAAATAAAATAAAAATAGAAAAAGATATAATACATATTTTTATTTCAAAATAAAATAGAAAAACATTTGTGGGAAGAAATAATATGGATATGGAAGAAAAATAGTCTTTAAAGAGGATGATAATTTTTCTTAATGATGTTATAA
This sequence comes from Viscum album, assembly GCA_963277665.1. Classification (NCBI taxonomy): domain Eukaryota; kingdom Viridiplantae; phylum Streptophyta; class Magnoliopsida; order Santalales; family Viscaceae; genus Viscum; species Viscum album. The sequence goes on along the minus strand of OY728148.1, from coordinate 1,341,525,938 downwards.
TTTTATGTGAAAGAAATTCATCAAGAAAGATTATTTTAATTAAAATGTCATTTCACCATGATATAAAGAGAGTATGTTATAATAAAACCTTAGGGTGGAATAAAATAACCATATAATAAATAAGTTTAAGAATAAATCTTATAACTCAACAAAAGGGAGTTGAGTTAACAAAAAAACCATTATAGATTTGGTAACATTTGAATCAAAAGAACTTGAAAAATATAACTTTACATGTATGTGTAAATAAATTTATTTTAATTAAAGGTATTAAAATTAAATACATAGGTAAGTATATACACCGCAAAAAATTAAAAAAGTGGTGAATATGACTTATGTCTCGAAGAATAAAAATTGAGATGAGAAACCCTTACCTTAGCTATTGGATTCTACTAAGACACTTTAACCTATTTTATAATAAACATAACTAAATTAATATATTATTTCATAAAATTATTAATATATATAAACTTTTATACTCTTTAATTATAATAATTCATTATACCTTCATTAGATAGTCATCATTTATTTTCATTATCAGATGTTATTAATTTTTGATTGTTTTGCACATGTTTTATTAAGGAGACTTCAAACACCATTATTTGATACCAAGTTCATCATTAATAGATTTAAAAATATATTTAAATAATTTATTTTCAATTATTTATGCATCTAAATATTCATTTTATATAAACTATGGACTTGGTTCAAAAGAACAAGATCCATGACGAGTTTGTTTTGGGTAATTTGTCGATATCAATAGATTACTTTATAATGTTCATAATTTTTTGTCAGTATTTAATAAAAATATTAATGATATATATTACTCCATATATCATATATTAGTTTTATTCCTCTTAAGATGATGAATTTTAGGATTTTGAATGTCTAAAATATATTTTTTGAATGTTAAAAAAATAAATGGAGGATCAAGATGAACATTTTAAAGACATGAAATGTATGAGAATGTTTATGAAATTTTCATTAATTGGATAAATGTTTAGAGTTCACTAGATCCCAAATTAATATGGTTTGATCCTTATGTTGTGTGCTGTTATTGTTAAAATTAACCATGGTTGTAATTATCTATGTTTGGATTTTAACTATAATTTAACCAAAGGTTATAATAGACAATGTATATAAGGGATATTCTTTTCAAATATTGAGAGATTCATATAAATTGTGGATACCTTAGGAGGAAGGAACCCATTGATTTCTCCTAAGTGATCTACATAAAATGCATGTTTGAAGCTCACATCAACTGGTGAAAGACAGTTTGTTTATTTTTTTTATTTATTATTCATTCAAAACATATAGATAAATATTTTTTTTGGGTTTTTGTGTCATCTTCTGCTACATTTAGGATAAGTTTCATCTATCTGAAACACTTCAGTGGTATGAGAGAAGTTCCTATAAACATTTGGATTTATTTTGACTGAATTAAGGAAACTAGAAAATTAATTATCGAGGAACTATGACATATCATAGGGAAAACTACCCATTTTGGTTCTCCAGATCAAAGGACCACAATATAAGAATTATATTAAATGGTTGTTTCAATTGTTTTTTTCAATAGACCATGACATAGTCAAAGTTAAATAACTATTACGGAGAAGACTTGAAAATCATGGAAAATAGAACATCATAGGATGATGTTCTATTCTATGGTTAGATGAGAAATATGGGATGGTGACCTCCACCATGATGACTAACCACAAAACAATGGAGATTTATATATAGTTATAGGGATTATGAAGTCCTAATGAAAAGACCTTGGTAACCCAAAATGACATGAGAAAAACACCTTAACTATGTCAAAATGACTTCCAAAATTCTTGTGGTCTATGGTATTACAATAATACCAAAATAGTTTGGGATTTTGGATAACATGCATGTAAATTACCATTAAAAGATTTATACCTGGGGAACACCATGTAATTTTTCATATCATTTTGAGAAGAAGTTTTAAAGAAAAACATATTTTTATTAAAATTCTCAAAAACCTTCACCGATGTAGTCCTTGAATGGAAATTAATTTATTTTTTTTTTAAAATTAAAATGAGGTGAAATATAAAAGTATTTATATTAATCAACTATTTATAAATAGAGATATAATATTTTTATATTAAGGACTTATTCATAAATTATTTAAACCATTATAAAAGTTGTTTTGGATGATATGATCAATGGTTTACCTAAAATCAAATATGAGATATTTAAATTATGTAAATTGTTTACATAAAATATGAAATATCTATTATTCGATAATAAAATTTTTCATAAAATCTATCACATATTTTTTTAATATGAAAGAGTTCATATTAAATCCATGTAAATGATAATATGAAATGTTCATATTGGGTAAAAGTGAATTTTTCTTGTTTATCCATTCCAAAATTACGAATCATTTATAATTTATTTATGAATTATTCAAAAATTTATTTTTAATGTTGAGATATTTTAGTTTTTTATTTAATTTAGTGTTATTATATATAATATAATTCATGAATATAAATGCTATATTATTAATTATGATGTAATATTTAGTTTAAATATGTTAAACTGCTTCTTTAAATTATCATACATGCATTTAAGGAGTTAAATTCTTGGTATGATAATTGATTTAGATTTCATATACCATGTATTTGGACTATAATAGGTTATGAGAATAAATTAATAAGTTAATTATAGTTTATTCATATTAGGTGTTAGAATTATGATTTAATTTAAGTCTCTCTTGAGTAAATAATTATGGGTAGAGGGAATTTAGGTTGGTCTGCTCTTTGGCATGGAGGCTTATGCCTTGTCTCGAAAAGTGGGGGTTGAGTACCTATTTATCCATGCATAATATTTTAGGGAATATTTACTGAAACTTAATTTTTTTAATTTAAAAATCACTTTTGAGGAGAATGTGAGAAACCACACAAGTTCAAACCAAAAGGTTAATGCATGTAAAAATAAATTACAAAATAATTAAATACGAGAATAATATTATTAGAATAAGTTCCCTATATAACCCTCAATGAAAATTGTTTACCTTAGTTTCCATATCATACTTGATTAGGTCTTCAAAACAATTATCCATCTTGTCCCAAATTTGGATATTTTCCTCCAAACTGATCTTCCTTTCATTGAAGTCTCATCTCAAAATGATATTTTGTTTATTGATCCACACCCTTTGATCCTTATTAATATAAAATAGAATCATTATCTTATAAATTATGTTAGAATCCTCCTGTGGAGCATCAATATGGAAAGATTCTTCTAGATTTTTTTCCTTAGAGTAGAGAATGAGATCCAAACACCTTCCTTTATCCGCTTACAAATTTTCTTCCATACCAGCATACTTTTGTTCCTTATAATCACCACACTTGGAAACTTTATTTACAATTTGAAGGTCCAAACTCTTCTTATGTTCCTTGTCCCGATCCATGATCTCACCATCCATCACCTTAGTCCTTTTGATAGACCATGTTTCCTTCATCCCATGCACCATAACCCTCTTGAGTTCCTTTGGCCCATGAGGTTTTCCTACTGAATGAGTCCTCATTGGTTTTGTAATATTTTAATAATACTTATGACACTTGGTTTTCCTCTCTCTGTTAATTGGATAATTTCCTAAATCAATATTCCCTTTTTTAATTACTGATTATGAATGAAAATATTTCTCCAACTATTCCTATTATTTATAATATGACCCAAGTTGAGAAAATTATGCATGGATGTTATCAAAATCAGTGTAAAATTTAACTTACCTTCATTATGAGGCTTTGATTTCTTATACAAGGTGTGATAATATAATATATACTTATTACTTCTTTATCCTATTCGTAACAGTTTCCCACCCCTCATTTTCCACATCTGCACTAGGGTTATTGGATTTCCCTATTCAACATTATTACCAGAAGGATTAGAAACCCTTACTTCACCAACAAAACCACAAGGAACCATGTTAGACAACAACACATCCCTAGATATCTTCTAGGATATTACTTATTTGGGATATGCACTCCTGATAAGAGTTTAATATCCTTGATAATTTTAGACCCTCAGATTATTGGATTCTAGAACTAGACTCACTAGATCTATTTTGGGTTTTTGAATACTATCCTCAGTTTCCATGAGAGAAAAATCCTTCAAAAAAATTGATCCACTACTTCTAGAACCAGGGCTTGGGAGCCTCACCATTTGAGAATAATTCACCACACTAGTAGACTGAATCAGGATAGCCTTACTAGACCTAACATTTACATATAGAGAAGAGTTACTAGGATCCTTACCATTAACCTCATGTTTAGGGTGTGAGCCATTTCTAATCAAAACCCCCTTAATTGGGTATCAATAATCCTATTGAAGGTGACCCAATAAGAGGCATGGAGAAGAATAATAAAACCAGGCCTCAAACTCCACCAGATGATGACATCTAAATTATTCACCAACCTTGATCCATACTGAATTTACTGGGGGATTGGATACATATACTTATACACATATATGAGGAGCTATAGGGTGTAAAAGGGACCTTCATCAATCATCATAATCCATAAATCTTCCTACCATATTACCTAGAATTTTTAGAATAGTGGGATTTTGAAAAGGGAGGGGAAGGCTAGGGAAAATTACCCAGATCACCATAGAAGGAGGATTTCACTTCATGTTGAAACCATTGTCCCATATGAACAAAGAAAACTGAACACCTTCAACTTGATGCCGACCTTTAGAACAAGAAGAGGCAAGGTCACCTACTACCAAAAAGAGAATGCTTAAATAGAGAGGGTTTTATAAGATGAATTTCATACACTCCTTCAATACCCAAGATATATTAATGAATCTATCAAAGGTGTCTATCAATGGGTGCCTATAATAGAATCTAGTAACTCGAGAGGAACCATGATGCCTCATTGAATTACAAGAAAGAAAGATGAAGCTTCAGGGCCCCAAATACAAGCGCACAAACCTTTGGGATTAGGTGGATGTGGGGAAAATATGGGAGTTAGGTAGGGATAGTAAAAGGAATGAAGGGAACCTATAGGTCTGAGGAGGGACCTGTGAAAGTCTCCCACCCTTTCAGAGGAGGGAGGTCAGTTAGCGCATCCATCACCTCCTACTAAGGTATGAAGATGATCTCTATAGCCATTATCTTAGGGATTTTTGATTTTATATGATTATAAGCCATTAAATTAAAAGTTTTCATGTAACTTATTCATATGATACATTTTGATATGTGTGAATATTGTCTATTTTTAATTTGGGTTAGTAACACAAGCTATGTGTTCTTTAAAGAGGTATACATTAATATGGTTTGAACATAATAATATGGAGAAAACAAAAAGATTCCAAAATAAATTATTAGAATCATTCATACATATATAGGTAATAAATAAGATAATATGCTGATATTTTAATGCCTTTAAAATATTAATTGTCAAATTCCATAAACAAACAATTGTCAAAACCAAGATCTTTTAACTAATTAGGTCATGCTAAAGATAGGTTCCCCTAGATTATATTGTGTAAGAAAAGAAAGTAAAAGGTGAAACTAATAGAAACTAGTTCCATTTTTTGTGTTTGATTTGGGTTAGAGTTAGTTGGGAAAATCTAGTAAGATTATAATATTAGAGAAACAAAATTTATCTGATTCATATGATGGATTGGGAAAGGAGTTTTCCACTCAAATATCCAAGAGTCAAATGTGATATGATTGTCGTGATGGAATAGCTAAATAGGTATGTATTCAGAGAAATGCTAAAGTGACCCATATCTTAGTGAAATATCGATGTTGTCCCACAAATGGATATGATGTAACTTAAAAGGGTTCATCATTTTAGTGGAATAAAATTTAATAAATTCCTTATTAAATGAATGTAAAACATTCTATTTATCTAATAAAAGATTCTATTGTAGATAAATTTTCATTATCCCCATCAAACATGATATTGCGATAAATTATTGAGAATAAAAAAAATAATAGAATAGATTTCATAGATTTGCATAGAAACTTAAAAAACCATTCCTAAGATAGAAATTAAAATTCCATGTGTTAGAGTAATAAATTCATGAATAACCAAAATTTAAAATTGTTCAAAAATTGAATCTTTGTCACATACCATATTACTAATAAATGAACTCCCCAAGCCCACCTCTATTAGGATAGGGGATAGTGACTGGCTTTGAGGTATCCACACAATCATGGGAGGTATTACCTCTAAATATACATGTTACCTGCTATCATATATCAAAATACACCATACATGTGTAAAATATAAACTGAAAAGTACATAACATTCTCATAAATTAAAAATAAACATGTATACAATGTAAATAATACAAAAAAACCTCTAGATAACAATTTATACTAATACAATGTAACAATAAGGTACAACTGGAAAACCAGATAAAATCGACCTATCCAAAGCAAACGACATCATGAAATCTAAAGGTACAGGGGTGGTCGCTACAATGATCTCCACTCCACTACTTATCCACATTCACCACTATATCCTAGATATAGGGTTATTAATCCTTATTATTGGTAAATCTATATGGACACATAGTGAACAACGTGCAAGTGCGCATGTAGGGGTGAGTATAACGATACCCAGTATGATCATCCCAAGTAGTGAGTCAACTTGAATAAAAATGCAGTGTCAATTTTTATAAATTATAACCAAGGTGTAGACATCTAATATACCTAACATCATCAATAAAAAAGGATAAAAACATAATCAATTTTATCAATCTACCCATATATCACCTCTATAACGCTCTATAAATAATAAAGATTACTTAAATAGTTTATCATAGAATAAAAACCGATCACACTTCCCATTATAAATTCCTTACCTAGTGAATCATCCTAGATGAATTAATCAATATATTCTAGAGAAAATAAATGCTTCCACATATCTCAAAAGTAATAGAGGAAATATACATCTCAATCTATCTCTAAAGTTCTACACATATCCAGTTGAAGTAAATAAACATTTTCAAATTTAGTAGTGTATACATATTCAAATACTAGAGGAAATAAACATATCAAGGGATAAAGTTATATACTAGTACACTAGATTAAATACATATACTCATGGATAAATCTATATATCTAGTCCTCTTAAATCCTAGAGAAGTGGGTAGGATGAGAGACAATATTAATGAATCTTTATTCAATTCGACCCCAGTGCTACGGGGAAGAAGGTGTGTCATACCTCAAGTGAATTACCACCATCTCATTCACATACCAAGGATTATGGAGAAACTACACATCTCCATCCATCCCATATATTTGTTCTTATATCAAGGATATTGGAGGAATTACCCATATCCATCCATCTTGTACCAAAAATTTTAGATGAATTTATTATCTTTAAATAACTCATAAAAATATCTAGTCCGCCTCATCCTAGATAAGTGGGTGAGTAGATTTAGATACATATATAGGTCATCACTAGTATTTACCTTGATCTATGGGTGTAATTAGGTGTAGTCACTTCCATGTCACCCTATAAAGAGGGAATGTTCTAGGAATAAACATCACTATATACAGTCATGGTTAATAATAATTATCCAAAACACTTTATCACAACTCAAGGTAGGGATCAAACATAATAAAAAACTCAATAACAATCATGGGACCATCCTATCAATCATACAAGACTTCTCATATAGTGATCCAACCACCATATCATCCACAATAAATCCCACTTCCCAAAACTTATAGAGTGAATGATAATTTAATAATATATAAATTTTATTATGGAATTACCTAACTAGCCACATCACCACTATGAATATATTAATTTATTTGGAGAAAGAAATATCTGAGCCATTAAAGGCATCTCAAGATACTTCTATAAGTTCCTCGATCACTGCCAATCCACTCAAATCCTAATGAAAATGATTACTTGTTTCTATACCTCATTCACTTTAAATTATTCATATAACATTATTTATTTCATCAAATAATATTATATGATTTTATATATTTAATTATATTTCACTTCAATCAGTTAACTCCCACATAGTTAACATTCTAGAAAACACAACTATAATGATCACTAGTTCTACTTAACATCATTTTTTCAATTATGGAGATATATTTTATTATTCATACTTTATTTTCTATTATCATGGAATTCATGAGATTTTTTTCTTTATCTTTAAGAAAATCACAATAACTATTCTTTTAGATTACTATTCACATTACAAACATTTTTCATTTAACCATTGTATAAATTCATTATTTCATAATGAATTTCATACTTTCTATAAGCATCATCAATATATTATAAGTCAAATCATTGAATATTCAAATGATATCTTTTTTTTAGTATAACCACACATCATGAACACTGAGTCATCATTTCTGACTAATCAATGCCTCTTGTGGTATAGTAGCACCTCTAAGTTGTTATTTTAAGCTTCTCTTTTAAAATCATAACTTATGACTAATAAATATTATTATTTTTATTATTATCTAATAATAATATTTCACATAGTGAATTCATGAAATTATCTCAAAATATCTAATAATTCTTACTCCATTAAGCCCAAATAACTCTCTAACATATTTCTTGGTTCTTGGTGGTAATCAAGCACACATTCTTTTTTTATTGAAAAATTTATTCTATTATTATTATTTTATAAGAAAAATAATTTATAATTTATTTAATATTTCACTCTTTAATTTTCACATTAAATGTTATCTAGTTTAATTGAACATTATCCCAAAGGGTTTTAGGCATCAAGAGGTTTTTTTTTGGAAATTTTCATAAACCAAATACAGCTCCCCATGTGCTCCCATATGTGGGATATAGGTTCTGATTGTGAGGGGGTGGAGAGCATTGTCGTGGGTGATCTAAAATGATATGTAGTTTTTAGTACTTAGGTGGAACTTAATGGCTGGCCAAGTTTATTATCTCAAGGATTTAGTAGTTAAAAAACTTATCAAAGGTATTATGAAAATAAAATAAATGAAATAAAACTATAATAATGATTAAGGGTTTGTTTTATGTTTATGAAACAAGAAGAAGTATGAAATGAGAATATGTTTTTTTAAAAATATTTTAAGTAGGAATAATTGATCTAACTGTACCAATTAAGTTATTTATTATTAATTATAATTTTAATTAAAATTATTTTAAATATAATCCTCTAATTTATCAATTTCTATACCCTAAGAAAATTGACACAACAAATAATATGAAATGAATTAAACCTTAAGATAACTTTGAAACATGAAATATCATCACCCTATATCAATTTTAATTACTATGTTAACAATTGTTCAGTGTTTAATTAGGGAAAAATTATAAACTATAAATAAGAATGATTTAGGTTTAGGGATTATACTTAAACCCTAATAAATTAATCCCACTTTATTTTGTTTTATCAATTAATATTGCACTCTCAAAATTCACACATTATTCAAACACACATGTAAAGTGTTTATCAATTGAATTATTTTTATTAATTGAAACCCAATTCATAGATTATAATTATATAAATTATAGTGATATTTTTTATTCAAAACAAATCATTTAAGGAAGTGAGAATTATATTAACTATTAAGAAAAGTTACTCTTCCTTGGGAGGAGAAGTCAGCATAGAAACGATTTTCATATGAAAAGGTATAAAAATGATATAACAGAATAAAAATTATAATATTTATTTCTAGAAAAAAATAATTGAATATAATAAGAATAAAATTGAATAAAAAATAAAAAATATAATAAAAATATATAATTTTATTATAAGAAATGAAATCTACAACATGAAGAAAAAGAAGGAATCAATGAAGGAATCCTTTCTTCAAGAGTTATCCCTCATAAAATGGTTATATAAATGAAGCGGAACCACTTATTTTATACTCTTAACCTCATAATGCACTTTCAAACACCTATAAATTAGAAAAATACACATTTATATAGTAGAGGGGAGGTTATGGTTATATGAGGTTACAAGTGTGAATTGAAAATACGAACAAATATTTGAATCCAAATTTCATTAACTTGTTGACATTAAAAACACTTGAACCAATTTGCATTACAAAAGGGTTATTTTATTATTATTATATTATATGAATTTAAGATCAGTGAAATACTAAATAAAGAAGTTATGATCTAAATGGTGAAGTGGTGTGCATGTTGATGAGTCCTGTCTAGCTTTGATTTCATGAACTATTTTCTCCTTTAAAATTTAGAATATAGATATGATGATCTAAATGAAAATTTTAGGAAATTAATTTTAGAATAATTTCATTGAATTTTAGATCCAAATAAGGCCCATAAAAAAACTTATGTAAAAAATACCAGACTATATTTAAGGGATTAAAACTAGAATTTTTATCAAAATTTAAAATGCATGATCTAATACCTTGATTTATATAAGTAAACTTATTTAGTACAATGTTTGGAAAATAAATCATTTATTATATATAAATTATTAAATAAAAATATGTTTTATCAACTCCCACACACTTAAATTTTTTCACCCAGGGGAAAAGTCATATGTCATGTATTCCATAAAATTGCAATGATATATGAATGTTGAAAATTTTGTAATCGATGATAGAAATATAGGAAAAAAATAATCAAAGTAAATCTCAATAAATTTGAAATTTATCATCTCATAAATTTTATCAAAACATATTTTAGTGAGATTAATGATACTAATCATGGTGAAATAAGTTATGGGTCTATTATGAAACTAATTCTCCATGTTTGTGTGTGTGTACCAAAAATATAAAATTTGTATTTCTATCCTTTAAGAAATATATTCAGGAAATGTAATTTTTTTTCTTACTTGGTCCCTTTTCACCAACCCTATTCTATACGTTTTTTAATCAAATTTAAAAACACACTCAATTTATAATTCTTGAAAGTTAAAACTTATCTCTCACCTAAGATATCCCCATATATTATAAATTTCATCACTCCCCTATGTATTATTATTATTTTTTAGGACGTAAAACTATAAAATATCAGGTATATACACATATTTCAATTTAGTATTATAATGACATTGATCAAATGAGAAACAAATGTATGGAAAGTCTACTATTTTAAGATGAATAAAATTACTTCACTTGATTATACCTTCAGTTAAATATGAACAATTTTAAAATTAATAGTTGTGTCTTATGTAGTGTGGAGAAATTAAATGACATAATTTACCATAATCAAATATCATAAATAATAGTATCAAAATATAAATGGTGTTATAATTATACAACCGATCAAATCATTGAAAACTTCCATTTTTTAGAAAATAGACCATTAATGAAGAAATATTTCTCATGATTAACATGATACCAATGATATTGGAAAAATTAAACATATCATTCCTATAAGTTCCAAAAATTAATGATCATGTGATATGATTCAAGTATTTTTCTTTGTTTTTTTTAAATAACACACAATACACAAATTAAAATCCTAAAGAAGATATATAAAATGTTCTCCCCTCTCCACTATTAAAATTTCACATTATATTCAATTTAACCCTATAAAATTAAATATTCTCATGAAATTCATAATTTTAAATAGTAAAAATAACATAAAGGTGATACGTTTTGGGATAACCTGATGTTTTCAAGTGATGATGGGGTCATGTAGTGCGATGATATTGATTGAATGTGTTGAAAATACCTCAAAAAATTTCTTAAACCACTTCCTATTGACCAAAAATATCCTTCATATAGACTATTGTGTAATATAAACTACACCATATGAAGAAAATGTGATAAAATATAAGGGGATAACAATCTAGAAACCAATTTACTAGGCATCAACTTTAGTCCTTAATTATAGATATGGAATTTTCCTCCCATATAAAACTCCCTCTTCTAGATCATTTTGTAATGGGTTTCTTTTTCTCACTCTTTTTAGAAACTTGAGTTCTTGTATTCTCTTGAAGTTGTATCCTACTTTGATATTTTTCTTAGGATAAATCCATGTTTCATTTCTTTATTACCTAAAATTTCTGATGTTCAACATCTACAGGGAAATTTTAGGCCTTCTCAAAGACATTAAAATATGTGGAAATTCCAATGAGAGTCCTTTACACCATCCTATAATCCCAAAAAATGTCATAAAATTACTTTATATTTTTTTAATGGTTTTCTCAAATATATTCTTCAACTACCAATTTGAAACTTTTCCCTATCCATTTGTTTAGGGGTATAAAGGACTCAATGTTTTATCTATCACCTATAATTTTATGGGATCTAAGACAAATTTTGGTTGCAAAAGTGTGACCCTTGGTCACTAATTATAGACTTTGGTTTTCTGAACTTTAAAAAACTTTGAACCCTGAAAAAATACACTACAACATGATAATAATTAGTTTTAGTGGCTTTAGTCTCCATCTATTTTCTAAAATATTAAACAACAATAAGAATGTATAATAAAATTAATTATATTGGTAATTTAACCATAAAATCAATACCCCATACATAAAAAATATCAAATAATAATTTGGTTTATTGAGGTATCTAGTGTCTCTTAGAAATGTTTTCAGTGTGTTGGAAACACGAGTCTGACTTAAAAAACACACGAGCATCATGGAACAATCTTGGCTAATATAATTTTGAGTCTAAAAATTTTATACCTATCATTTGGGGACTAAAATTTCCACTATAATAAATTGTATGAAAACAATCTAAAATGGACTCAAAATCATGATAAAGAACACACCTTCTAATTACTTGGTAACTACACATGTTCTATAGGTAGATATCATCCCACTCATATAACCTAAACCCACTCTTCAATTTTTTAACTTGGCATTTCTTTATATATTTTTTATATTATAGGTATAAATATAGTTAACTAAATCAATATACCAAGGATGTATACATGAGATTGTATAAATATGTTTATTAAAAAATGTGTTCTGAAGTGCCACCTAATCCAAGGCGTTGTCCTCTAGTATGTGAGTAATACTACTCCAATGACCTGCCACTAAGTTCTCTAAAATCTTCCTATTATTTATATAAGATATCAAACTCTTTAAGAATTATCATCCAATGGATAATTCTAGGCATTGCATCTGGATTCTACATGAGGCACCATAAGGCTACATCGTAAAAAAAACTACTTTAAATCCAAATAAATAAGATTTGAATTTATCTAAAGAAAATATTATAGTGAGAAAATATTTTTCCTTTATTGTGTAATATTTTTGGGATAGATCTAATGTCCATAAATCTTAGGCAATCACATGTGTACGTCCCTCCACCCCATGCGATATGACTTACCCAACTACGAAGTTTGAAGGGTCACACATAAGCTCGAATAGAACCTCCTATCGTGGGGGATATATGATCAATGGAGTGGTGATACACTTTGTTATTTGATAAAATTATACACTTTATAAGTTATAAAAAATTATGTTAACATATTTTTTAAGGAACCAAGATACGGGTAGAGTGATTCTTACTGAAATATATAATGAATCAGCAATAAAACCAACATATCCAAGGAATGATAAAACATCAAAAACACATGTAGGATGTATAAAGGATAAAATAATATCTACATTATATATATAAACCTCAATTACATTCCATGATAGTACATGACCTAGTAAAATTTCCTTATATACCCTAAAATTACATTTTTCAAAATTTAAAACTAGTTTTTTCTCAATACACTAATGAAATAATTTTCCAAATAAAGTGAGACACTAATCAAATGAATATCCATATATATTAAATTCATCCATAAAATTATCAAGTAAATGACATAAGATACTCACCATACATTTCTAAAAGGTACCTAAGGAATTATAAATACCAAATTGAATCTTTTGGTAAGAAAATGTACCAAATATATGACAAACCTACTTTTTATTACACAATTATAAATAATTTATTACATAAAATACACTTGATAAAACATAGAATATTGAGATTTCTAGTTTATTTGGGGATTATGGTCATTACATAAAAACTTAAAACATGAAATACAATATCTTTATTGAAAACTTCCTTTACATGACCACTACATTCCCTCATACTTAGCATTACATGGGATAACCTGAGGACATGGATAAGAAAAGGGTGAGATATAAAGAACAGTAAGGGAATAGTCATGGAATAACATGAGGAATACAATACATGTTAGAAAATAGGCATATCAATAGATCACAAGAAAATCATAAACATAAAGGCATGATAAAGCATGATAATCATAACATGGAAATGTGGAAACAACACTTAACATGAAATTAACATGAGCCAAGGATCATTGCACATGGAGTATGAGTAAAACCTCATTGCACATGAAGCATGAGTAAACCATCATTTCACTTGAATTAGCATGATTAAAAACCCATTTCACATGAAATATCATGATACTATACTTTACTCAATGCATTGGAGCGCTATCAGGGCACACCCTTCTTAAACATTTCATTTCATGCATAAGTGTGCCACATGGATCATAAAACATTGAATCATTCAACATAATATTTTATTAGATGATAAACAAATTTGTAATAAATAAATGAAAATCTTTAAACAATAAGTAAATGTTCATAAAGGTTAATACCCTTAATAGAGAAATGGGCATGATATTCACTACACAATGACTTTGTCTTGGAAAAGCACGGTGCAATTTCGGCAGCATAACGACATGAAATAAGAACTAATAAAAATGGTTGATGATAGAGAAATGTGTGTCTCATAATATTTACATGATATGGAAAGTAAGGGGGTCATATAGATACATGTCCCAACAAATTTAATGGATTTTAGATTCATGATACAAAATAATTGCTTTAATGTAAATGAGGAGAGAGAAATTCCTTTCAGAATTTTGGCATAGTAATAGGTGTACATGGGAGGAATTTAATGAGAGAGAAAGGGGTATACCATAATTCAAACATAAATAGGGCTGTATGGGGGAGGTGATAAACCATACCCCAATATTTATAATTGAAATTAAAATGGCATAACAATTTAAAGAATATTGGACAAAAATGAGAAAGGAAGAAAAAACCCTTACTTGGAAGTGTGCTTCCAAAGGCTTGATAGAGGATTCTTGGGAGCTTGGGGCACCTTGGGAGGATTATAGATAGAGTAGGTAAGAGTTTGGATGAACTAAAAGGCTTTGAGTGAGGAGGAAGTTGGATCTTGGGTGGGTTTATATAGGAAAGGTGAGGAAATTCTTTATTAATTACGTTTGGGACACCTCACATTAAACTAATCCAAACCACAAACCATCCCATGATTTTTGCCCAAGTTTTTTGGAAAAGGAAAGTGGAAAAAAATATTTTATAAGGCCAAAGTCCGAAATTCTAAAAATAACTGGTTTACTTATGTGGAGGTGAGTCACACTCCCATGGAAAACAATTTAAAAAGAAAAAATGTTTAATAACTCTTGGAGGGTCCACTAAAGCTTTGTAAAATAAATCAAACAAACCCAAAATAACATTATTTTAATGTTAAAACACATAATGGACGAACATAAAGTTTATAGTATTTTATTACATCACTATTGGGTCATTATGATGTCATAAAACACATTATATATTTAAACGGTATTTAATTTTTACCCAAAAATTTGACTGTCACAGAATATTATGAAAAATTCACAATTGGATAATTTCAACATCCTTATTCCAGAAATAATATTCATTTTATATAAATAATTCTATAAATATGTTAATTTTCACTTTTAAAATAAAAACCGATATTTATAAAAAATTCATGGGTTTTGACAAAAATGGATTTCAAACCTTAATAAAAATTAAAATTACATTTCACAAAATTATACAATCATTTATATTTAATAAAAATTAATTTAATAATAATAATAATAATATTTTATTAAAATATTATTTAATTCAATAGTCCATTAATTCATCAAAATAGATTTCTTAGTTGAACGTTAACTAAAAATACTATTTGTTCTTTAAAAACTATTTACAAGGTAACAATAATAAAATGAAAGTATATTCATTATTATATACAAAAATAATGTACATAACCATAGTACTAAGGTCTTGTTACATAACCCCTTATAACACCAGCATAAGACCGAAGAGTAAGGTGTGCGATGGTGACAGACTCTTGGGGTGGCTCAGATAACATTGCTCAGGTGGTAATCTCTATCAATTTCTACTTCTCTCGTAGGCAGCCCCGCTCGAGCTTAACATATTCAAGCTCTACTTGGGTTTGGTCAAGATTGAAGCCCAAAGATGCAACCTCCTTTCTGAGATTTGACAAATGGGCTTCATATGGGGCACGTATACTGGATGAGGTCATCGCTTCCTTTGTCTGAGTAAATTGGACTTGTTAAAGCCCAATATTTATACTAATCAGGTGATCACTGTTCAACAACTATATTAGAAATGGTTACAATTATTAACAATATTTTAAAATGAAAAAACATAAAACCAAATAAGTTTACATTTTATATAAACATTTTACATAAAGAGACATTTAATTAGATCAAGAAGGATTTCCATTAATGAAAGTTTGGGTCGTTACAATCTTCCCACCTTAAGAAATTTCACCCTCAAAATTTTTCCCCCACACTAAAATAGTTGTGGGTAACTCTGCTTCATAATTTCCTCTTATTCCCACGTCGCTTATTCAAACTTGTGGTTTTGCACAACACCTTGACGAGGGGCATTATCTTTGTTGGCCGGAGTGGACACTCAAGAGGGGGGTGAATTGAGTTCCAATCAAAATTTCTGTTACAAATAATTTCTATTAAAATCCCCCAATTTATAAAACAAGTTAAACTGTAGTGAATTTGTAAAACTGTAAAAGTTCAATTAGGTTCTCAAAGATTGATTAGGTCTTAGTTAATCTAATCATAAGATTAAATTAGATTTTGAAATTAAACTACTAATTTACAATAGTTACAAACACTTTCTAGATTAACTATAAAAGTAACTTTAAAATAGTTTTGTATTTTAAAGTAATAAGCAGCGGAATATAAATGAGATATTGTATATTTTAAACTTAAACTAAAAATGCACGGTAGATATAACCAAGAGGTTCAGTCTCAAGCCGAGACTTAGTCCTCTTAAACAATTTATATAAAAGTGATCTACACCCTGGATCAGGGTTAAGAACAGTACAAGACTATCCAAGCCATGCAGGGACCTCTACCACTATTCTTCGTGGGAAACAAAAATAAAGACCAGGCCACACAAGGACCTCTTCCAGAGTTGTCGTGGGTAATCAAGAGTAAGAAGTTTTTAGTGTGAGTATTTTAATATCCTCTAGTTCATCATAGGAGTTAGTGTGTGTGTAAGATATATATAGTACACACACTACTTCAAAAGTAAATAAATAAATCACTTAGAGAGAGTATATAAAAGTTTAGAAAGCTCTAGTGATTGGAAGTGCATCTCTGGACTCGTTGGATTCAGCAAAATAGCTTCTGAGTCCTTCTCTGGTTTTGTGTAAAAAACCGAGTGTTGTGGTTCAGCTTGTGTTCTTCACGCGTGAGAATGTTCTCTTGATTCTTCATGTGTTCTTTAGTAGAGTTGGATTATACTCACGAGAGTTAATGAAAGATCTTGCAATCTCTTCGTTTTTTCTTAGGATTGTTCTTTTGTTCAGTACAGTGCACTTTTGTTTCTTGAGTTGTCGCGCATATGTATGTTCTCTTCTGGTTTTCATGCTTGTGTATCTGTCTTATTCTACTGTAGCTCAGTCTTCTTTATATTCCATAAACTCCGGTAGTAGTAATGATTTCCTTTCCATAGGTATAAGGTATAGTTTCCTGATAGACCAACAACAATCATTAAATAACATTAATTGCATTAAAAACATCAAATATGACCATTAGTATTATTTAAATAATATTAACAAAAGGTTAAGAAATGGTGTCATAGTGATTATGTAAACGGTGTCTCCTTCACGGTATGTCCTTCACCGTGTCTCCTTCACGGTGTCTCCATGTAATGGTGTCTGAATCACGACGTGTCCTTTACGGTATGACCTTTACGGTATTTGCCTCACAGTGTGACCTTCACGGTGTCAGGCTTACTGTCACGGTGTCTCACTGGTCACGGTGTCTGAGACTTAGGCTTCACAGTGTCTACTTCAATGTTTCTATTCACGGTGTCTGTTTGACTGTAACTGTGTCTTGCACACAGTCTGTCTGACTGTGTCAAGCTTCATGGTGTCTTTATACTTAGACAAATATCTATATTTAGAATTAAACAGTAATACGAAGGATATGAATTAAGCTCAACCATTATCAAGTATGAGAAATTGAAACATAAATACAAAGGTTTGATAAGATAAGTGGGATTTGTGATCATGCATGAGATTTTTAAATAATAGTGAGAGTAATTGATAGTAATAATTTTTGCAATAATTAAAACATGATGTGTAATTATTATTGAGATTTGTGATCATTGAAACATGATTAATACATGAGGAGTCCAACAATATTCCCCTTTTTGATGATCACAAGTCATGTATAGTTAAAGTATAAATTAAATGCCATGTTATAGAAAATAACATAAAGAATAACAGATTCTACAATAACATATCACATTATAATACTTATTCAATACTTTTACTTTTTCTCCCCCTTTTGGGATTATCAAAAAGTAGAGATAATGGAGTGAAACAATGCATATTTCATTAAAAACATTCAGAATAGAGCATACAATAGAAATATAAAAATCAAAGACATCCCATCAAAAAACAAGTAGTCACTGGACTCTTCAGGGATCAGCTTTTTCATTGCCTTTATCACCAGAAAGAGCTTGTGCTGATGTAGAAGAAGTCATAGATGTGGTAGAAAAAGATGGTAAAGGTAGACCTTCAAAAATATATGGAGCCAAAGAAGAAGCAGTAGAGGATCTAGTCTGTGGTTGGTCAAGAATGATCGGTCTAATCTGAGTAAGGGCTTGGCTGATTGACATGGCAGTTGAGGCTAGGGCAGGGAGACCAGGTCTAAGGTGTGGTATAGCTGGAGAAACTATAGCATTACTCTGCACATGAAGATACGACTTCAAGAGATTGATGAAATCAGTAATGAGTTCTCCACCATAATTCATAGCCTTTTAAAAATCATCCTTGTTCTCCATGAATTTGTCCAACAATCTGGTGAACTCTGTAAGCTTCTGAACTTGAGCTTTAAAATCTTGAGTCACCAAAGGGATTTTTAGGTTCTCCACAAGATACTTAAAGTGATTTGTCATGTCACTTTTAGAGAAAATCCGAGTGAGATAAAAGTATATCTTCTTAGTGATCTTCTGTTGAGCATTATTGGAAATCTTAGAATGGATCTGAACAAGATAAAGTGCTATATCACTGTTCTTCACAACTTCAGATAAAGGAGACAAATCTAAACCACTGAAAGCATTCTGAATTTCTTCCTTGATTATGGATCTAAGAACAGAATCATCCAGAGAAGGTGTGGAGGTTTGACTAGAGGGAGGAGAAGCCTTGACAGCTTCGGTTAGAACATTGAGCTGTTTTAAAACCTTTTGTAGACATCCAATGTACTCATCTATGAGTTTATTCAGATTTTTTACAAGATCTATCATACGTTGCAACATCTTTGTGTGTCTTTCTCCAATATTCTCATCAAAAGATAACAGATAAGGATGCACTTGAGACACAATCTCTCTATAAATGTTGGAAACATCTGGTTTAGGAGAAACAACAATAGGTGCAGGAGCAGAAACAGGAGAAAAATCTGATCTTGAAGACATTTCTGTTTACAGGTTTTCCACCAAACCTTTCAAATTTGCAACATCAGCACTAAGCAACTTATTTTCAACCCTGAATTCTTGAATTTCACGAATCATCTGTGGTTGAACATGCAGAATAATATTTTCCAAAATAATCAAGGAATCTTCTTGACTTAGTTGAGTCACTGGATGGGGTTGATAGGATATAATCTTCTCAACTCTAGAAAAGATAGTCTCTCCAAAGACTTTCAAGTCATCCTTAGTTACAAATGATTGCTGATCGGGTAAGAGTGCGAGTGAAGGTAGTGGTATAGGTTCTGATGTAGATTCTGGTTTAGGTTCAGAACTAGTTTCGGTTTCAGATTCAAATTGAGGTTGAGGCTGAGGCTTTGGTTCTGTTTCTGGGTGAGCTACTGGCTTCAGTTGAAACAAATAAGAGAGATCTATACCAGTTTCAGTCACTTACTGTGATTCACTCACATGATAAAAACTTGGAAATTCATACCGAGTGTACACAGAATATGTGACAATTGGTTGAGAGGTTTCAACATATCCAACTTCATCAATTTCAAGGTTTTAAGGTTCCTCCCCCTCAAAATGTGCTTGTATTTCAGATTCTTGAGGCTCAGTAATTGGGTTAAGATCCACAGGATTAGCTCTAATCTATTCAGTAAATTCTTGCCTTGCCAACTAAAAGGAAATTTTCATCCTCTCTTCAGCAGAGGGTATATACTCAGGAACCGATTTCTCCACTGGCTGTGCTTCTAAACTTTATTCTTTTTAAACAGGGAGATCCTCTTGATTAACATTTTCCCTAACATGGATTTCTCCTAGATCAGCTTCTTCCATGACAGGGAGGTCTCCTGCATCACCAGATTCTTCCATGAATTGCTGCTCAAAAACAGGGATAAAAAAATCTCTTGTAGCCTCAGACTGAATTTCCTGATCAACATCATCTCTAGAAGCATGAGCTTCTTCCTCTTCAAGAACAGCAAGAGATTCTTCTTCTATAAAAACAACATCAACTTCCTCTCTAAGAGGTATTTCATCAGGAACACCAGTAGGGACAACAATCCTTTCTTTCTCAATAGGAGCTTCTTCCTCTTGAGGTATTTTATCCTCTTCTTATTCTTTTTCTGGGTACTCAGCCACTTCATCTGGTTCCAAACCAGGATCAGTTATATTCTTTGGACTTCTTGGATAATCAACATGATTATACTTCTTATAAATTTTATCATTATCCTCAACCAAATGCTTCTTCTAGGGGTTCTAATTAATCTCCATCCTTCTAATGATAGGCTTGGATAAATAGAAATCAAAATCCTTTATCTTTTCTTCATTCGGTACAACCATTCCTTTGGAAACTAACATGGACGAAATAATCCTTGAGTAAAACAAATAAGTGGATTTGGAAGTGACTTTAATCAGCTCACATATATGGTTAATGACATATTTTCAAAGATTGATCTTTTGGCCATTCTTCATCAGGTGAATTAGGAACACATACTGATACTTCATCACAACAAAATCTCCTTTTCTCAGACTAATCAAATTCTGAACAAACTTGAACAACAGTCTTGTCTTCCCATCCAATTTAGCTGTTATGTCCCTTCGCTTGGTGCCATTTACAGTCATGATATCTAGTGCATTTTCCAGATCAAATATGTCAGTTATTGGAGGAGGGTCTCTCTAGTAATCATCACACATTCCTTCATGAGGAATCCTTAGGCATGCATCCCATAGCCTTGAAGATAATGAACACTTTTTTCCATTGATCCAGCTTGTCACCATAAAACATTCTCCAGCATCAAAGGAAAACCTTACATACTGGTAAAATTGAGATACCAACCTCAGATAAATCGGTCTATCTTTTCTAGATAACCATTAGAGCCATCCTTTTTCTCTTAAGATTTTCAAGACCAAAGACTTGCTAGACAATAGCCACTCAGGTCAGATCTATTTTTTAGGAACTATAGTACGACTTACTAGGTTCGAATTTAGAGGTCCTTCGGGTGCAATTTTTGGTGCCCTCTTCTGTTTCTTAGAGCGGCGCTTCTCAAATGAGGGTGAAGATGGACGCTTCATCCTTGGCATTCATTGAAGGTTCATGCGAGAGAGAAGAGAAGGTTTACAAGGTTGAGAAGGTTCAGGAGAGATCTCGGGTGAGGAATCAAGTGAAAAACCCTTTTGTTTTATCATTTGGGAATACCAAATGTCATAAAAACAAAAATGTGGGAAAGTAAACAGCGGTGAAATAAAAATTACCGCGATGCAGGTTAAAATAAATATAAAAAAAATCTTCATGGTGAGACCATGAGTAGGCATTACGGTGTGATGAAAAACAGTCGTCATGGTGAGACAACTAGTGGTCGTCACGGTGAGACAATGACCATTCTGTGTAGTCACGGTGAGACAGTGAGTGAACTATTCTGTCACAGTGAGACAGTTAAGTGACAGTATGTGAACACAAGGTGTTAACTGTGAGACCGTAAACATGAAATAGAAACTGAGAAATAGTGAACATGAAACCTTAAAGTAAAATATAGTAAAAATAGTAAACAGTAAGATCTATAAGATTTATATTTATGATTAATCATACCAAGATCATGTATGATGTAGTCTAATCTCTCAGAATTTAATTGTTTACTGAATATATCAGCAAGTTGATATTCTGTACCAATGAATTCCAAAGTGATATCACCTTTTGGATAATGATCCCTCAAAAAGTGATGTCTTAAATCAATATGCTTTGTCCTAGAATGTGAATCAGGATTTTTTGAAATGTTAATAGCACTTGTGTTGTCACAATTTATTGGTACATGTCTGAATTGATATCTATAGTCTAGTAAAGTGTGTTTCATCCACAAAATTTGTGTACAACAAATTCCAGCAGCTATGTATTCATCTTCTGCAGTAGATAATGCAACATAATTTTGTTTCTTACTATACCATGATACTAGTTACTTGCCTAAAAAGTGACATGTTCCAGAGGTGTTTTTTCTATCTAACTTACATCCAGCAAAGTTAGTATCATAATAACTAACTAGTTCAAATTATTGTCCTTTTGGATAGAACAGTCCTAAATTGGAAGTATGCTTGAGGTATTTGAAAATTCTCTTTACACCATTTAAATGTGACTCTTTAGGTTTTTCTTGAAAATGAGCACATATACACACACTAAACATAATATCAGGATGATTAACAGTCAAGTAGAGTAGACTTCCAATCATTCCTCTATAAGTGGTTTGATCAACAGATTTTCCATCTTCATCAAGATCCAACTTACAGGTGGTACTCATGGGAGTGTCACTACGTTTTGTGCTATCCAATCCAAAATGTTTCAAAAATATATCTAGTATATTTACTTTGAGTTAAAATAATTCCATCATTATTTTGAAATATTTGGAGTCCAAGAAAGAATTTAAGTTCACCCATTAAACTCATTTCAAATTCGTTTTGCATCATTTTAGAAAAATCTGTACATAGTGTATTTTTTGAAAATCCAAAAATAATATCAGCTACATAAATTTGTACAACTAAAACATCTTTAGAAATTCATTTTATAAAAAGAGTAGGATCAACTATTCCTTTTGTAAAACCTTTAGAAATTAGAAAAGTACTTAATCTATCATACCAAGATCTTGGAGCTTGCTTTAAACCATATAAAGCTTTTGATAATTTAAAAATATGATTTGGAAAAAGAGGGTTTGTAAATCCAGGTGGTTGTTCAACAAAAACATACTCAGCTATATACCCATTTAAGAATACACTCTTTGACATCCATTTGATATAGTTTAAAATTCAGATGTGCAACATAAGCAAGTAGGATCCTAATGGCTTCTAATCTGGATACTGGAGCAAAATTCTCCTCATAGTCAATTCCTTCCTCTTGACTATAGCCTTGTGCAACTAACCTAGATTTTTTTAACTATATTTCCAGATTCATCTACTTTATTTCTAAACACCCATTTAGTGCCTATGGTGAAAGTGTCCTTAGGTCTTTCTACTAATTTCCAAACATTATTTCTTTCAAATTGATTGAGTTCTTATTGCATAGAAATTACCCAAAATTTATCATTAATAGTATCATAAATGTTTTTAGGTTCAAGCTGTGACAAGAAGGCTTGATTTTTAACCTGATTTATAAGAGAAGCTCTAGTCTATGTCCCTTTATCCAGATTTCCTACAACAGTATCTAAAGGATGATTCTTTAGAATCCTAGTTGATCTAGTAAAGTTAGGACTAGAAATTTCAGGTTCTTCTCTAGGTTCAGGTTCATTAGAAGCAGATTCTGGAATATGTCCAGAACAGGATGTTTTTACAGCAAGTTCATCAGTTTTATCATTAAGGTTCAGAACAGATAAATCTTCTTCAAGATTTTCAAGATATGATTTAGGTTCATGTGGATCAGTTTCATCAAATTTGATGTGAACAAATTCTTCCACACGCTTGGTCCTTTTATTAAATACTCTATAAGATTTACTGGATATGGAATAACCTATAAATATTCCCTCATCACTCTTAGAAGCAAACTTGTCAAGATTATCCTTGGTATTTAGAATAAAAACTTTACATCCAAAGACTCTAAAGTAATTAAATTTTGGTTTTCTATTATTCCATAGTTCATAAGGGGTCTTTTTGAGAACAGATCTGACTAAGACTCTATTGATGATATAACAAGCTTTATTTATAGCTTCAACCCAAAAATAAATAGGAAGATCATACTCATTAAGCATGATTTTTTCAATTTCTTGAAGGGTTCTATTTCTTCTTTCTACTACACCATTCTGTTGAAGTGTCCTAGGGGCAGAGAAATTGTGACTATATCCATTATGTGAGCAATAAGATTCAAACTCATGATTTTCAAACTCATGGCCATGATCACTTCACAGGGTCTTAATCTTAAGTCCACTAAGGTTTTCTACAGACTTGGAGTATTTAACAAAGTAAGAACAGGCTTCACTTTTGTGAGATAAGAAATATACCCAAGTATATCTGGAAAAGTCATCTACTAAGACATAGACATAGTGCTTCCCATTTAAACTAGAAACTCTAGAAGGTCCAAACAAGTCCATGTGAGCCAACTCGAGAGGTTGAGAAGTTGAAAATTCTTTCTTTGGTTTGAAAGAGATTTTGTGTTGCTTTCCCTTTTGACAGGGATTACAAACCTTGTTATTTGAAAAATCAAGTTTGGGTAAGTATCTAACCAAGTTCTTCCTAGTCAGTTTTCTAAGTGAATGTATATTGTAGTGTCCTAATCTTCTATTCCATATCCAAGATTCTTTATGAAAAGCATTTAAACAAGTAATATTTTTCTTAGATAAGGAATTTAAATCAACTTCATAAACATTTTCATTTCTCAGAGCAGAAAATACTAAAACATTTTTAGAATTAAAAACATTAAAATAATCATTTTCAAACTTAACATTAAAGCCATCATCACATAATTGGGAAATACTTAATAGATTATATTTCATTCCATCAACAAATAAAACTTTAGAAATTAAAACTGAGTTAGTGTTGCCAATTTGTCCTAGGCTGATGATCTTTACTTTAGAGTTATCACCAAAGGTGACATAGCCTCCATCAAAATTTATTAGGCTCTTGAAAAATGAATAATCCCCAGACATATGTCTTGAACATCCACTGTCCAAATACCATGTCTTATTATGGGAACTCTTCAAACAGGTTTCCTACAAAATAGTTTTAAATAGAGAATGATTTTGGTACCCTGATTCTCTTGGGTCCAGACAGGTTAGGAAGCAAAGCTTTAGGTACCCAAATTTTTCTTATGGGTCTCATATAATCAATAGATTCAACATATTTTGAAAGATAAACTCTATTTGATCTATAACTATGTGAGTAACTAGTTGAAGCATGTGAATTTCCAGAACTAGAATTAACAGTATTCTGTCTAGATTTAGGAATAAATCTAGTTTTAGTGAACTGTCTTTTTCCAGGTTGGTAGCCTATTCTAGTAGTGTATTTTGGTGCCACTTGCTTTCCTAGAATTTGAGTTAGAGTATCCTTTCCATTTGTGAACTTTTCTAAGTCCTTTATAAGTTGCTCATTAGATATTTTCAGTTCTGTATTTTCCTTTAACAGTTGAACATTCTTTTCTTTTTCTATATCAAGGGCGGATTTAACATTTGCAGTGAGAGAATGATATTTCTTTAATGACTTATATTTTTCCTTAAGTTCATTAAATGTTTCTTCTATCATATTAAAATATTCAGATAATTCATCTTTAGTCATATCTTCAGAATCAGAATTAGATTCTGCATCATCTCCAGAATAATAAGAATTTAAAATAGAAGTATCTAAGGTTACCTCTGATGTGTTGGTCATGAAACACATGTTGGCATGATTATTTTCAGAATCAGAAGCCTCTGATTCACTTGTGCTATCTTTCAAAGCACTCCAATTTGCTTTCATTGCTTTCTTGTACTTACTGTCCTTGTAGTCATGTTTCTTCTTAAACTTCAGTTTTGGACAGTCAGATTTGATGTGTCCTATCCTTTTGCAATCATAGCATACTATACCATATTCCTTATCAGATTTCTTCCAGTCCTTCTTCCACTTACCTTGTTGATAATACTTACCTTTGTAATTTGATTTTCTGAAGAACTTTTTCTTCCTATAGAATTTCTTAAACCTTCTGGCTATTTGAGCAATTTCAGCATCAGAGTCAGAATCTAAACTTTCACTTGTTGAAATTTCAGTTTGTATTTGAACTTTGTCTTTGTATTTTCTCTTAGAATCAATAGACTTAAATTCCAAAAACTTCATTTTAGGTTCATAATTTTCCTCCTTATTCACTTTGAGTTCTTCCTCATACATCATAAGCTTACCAATAATCTCTTTGACAGGCAGAGCTCCAATGTCACATGATTATATGATTGAAACAAAAGTGCCTCTCCATCGGTCTGGTAGAAATCTCAAGATTTTCATGATTTGTTCCTTTTCTAGAACAACCTTACCAAGTGAACTCATAGTGTTAACAATCTCATTAAACCTGAGATACATATCAGAAATAGGTTCATCAGTCTTCATTTTAAAATTATCATATTTAATAGTATAAGTGTTTAATATCATTTATTTAACATTAGTTGCTCCTTCATGGGAAACACTCAAAGTATCCCATATTTCATAGGTAGTTTTACAAGAAGATATTCTGTTAAATTCCTCATCTCCTAAAGAAAAATACAGGGAATTCATAGCTTTACAATTATTATTGTAAGCTGTCTTTGTAGGTTCATCCCAAGTTGTTCTTTCAGTTTCTGGAATTTTATATTGTGACACTATAGCAGTCCAGATATCAAAACCCATACTCTCCAAGTGAATTTTCATCTTAATTTTCCACTGGGAATAGTTTGTACCATTGAAGAAAGGTGGCCGGTTAGTAGCAGAACCTTTTATTCTATTATCTATAACTAGATTTTAGAAAATAAATTTAAAGAGATAAAATTTAGAAATAAAATAAATTTAAGATATTTAAAGATGCAACTAAAATCACAGTTGAAAAATAGAGTGTTTTGAAAACTTGTATTAATAAAAACAACCTCTGATACCAAATTTTGGTCAGAGTGGACACTCAAGAGGGGGGTGAATTGAGTTCCAATCAAAATTTCTGTTACAAATAATTTCTATTAAAATACCCCAATTTATAAAACAAGTTAAACTGTAGTGAATTTGTAAAACTGTAAAAGTTCAATTAGGTTCTCAAAGATTAATTAGGTCTAAGTTAATCTAATCAGAAGATTAAATTAGCTTTTGAAACTGACCTACTAATTTACAATAGTTACAAACACTTGCTAGATTAACTATCAAATTAACTTTAAAATAGTTTTGTATTTCAAAGTAATAAGTAGCGGAATATAAATTAGATATTGTATATTTTAAACTTAAACTAAAAATGAACAGCAGATATAACCAAGAGGTTCAGTCTCAAGTCAAGACTTATTCCTATTAAAAAATTTATATAAAAGTTATCCACACCCTGGATCGGGGTTAACAACAGTACAAAACTGTCCAGGCCACACAGGGACCTCTACCACTATTCTTCGTGGGAAACAAAAATAAAGACCAGGCCACACAAGGACCTCTTCCACAGCTGTTGTGGGTAAAAAAGAGTAAGAAGTTTTTAGTGTGAGGATTTGGATATCCTCTAGTTCAACGCAGGAGTCAGTGTGTGTGTAAGATATTCAGAGTACACACACTGCTTCAAAATTAAATAAATAAATCACTTAGAGAGAGTATATGAAAGTTTAGAAAGCTCTAGTGATTGGCAATGCAACTCTGGACTCGTTGGATTCACCAGAATAGCTTCTAAGTCCTCTGGTTTTGTGTAAAAAACAGAGTGTCGTGGTTCAGCTTGTGTTCTTCACGTGTGAGAATGTTATCTTGATTCTTCGTGTGTTCTTTATTAGAGTTGGATTACACTCATGCGAGTTTATGAAAGGTCTTGCAATCTCTAATTTTTTGCTCAGGATTGTTCTTCTGTTCAGTATAGTGCACTCGTGTTTCTTGAGTTGTCGTGCGTATGTATGTTCTCTTCTGGTTTGCACGCTTGTGTCTCTGTCTTGTTCTACTACAACTCATCCTTCTTTATATTCCATGAACTCCGGAAATAGGAATGATTTCCTTTCCATAGGTACAAGGTATGGTTTCCTGACAGAAAAACAACAATCATTAAATAACATTGATTTCATTAAAAACATCAAATATGACCGTTATTATTACTTAAATAATATTGACAAAAAGGTTAAGAAATGGTGTCAGAGTGATTATATAAATGGTGTCTCCTTCACGGTATGTCCTTCACTATGTCTCCTTCACAGTGTCTCCATGTCACGGTGTCTGACTCATGGTGTGTCATTTACGGTATGAACTTCACGGTATTTGGCTCACGGTGTGACCTTCATGGTGTCAGGCTTACTATCACGATGTCTCACTGGTCACGGTGTCTGAGACTTAGGCTTCACGATGTCTGCTTCAATGTTTCTGTTCATGGTGTCTGTTTGACTGTGACCGTGTCTTGCACACAGTCTGTCTGACTGTGTCAATCTTCGTGGTGTATTTATACTTATAAAAATATCTATATTTATACTTAAACAGTAATATGCATGATATGAATTAAGCTTATCCATTATCAAGTAAGATAACTTGAAACATAAATACAAAGGTTTGATAAGATAAGTGAGATTTGTGATCATGCATAAGATTTTTAAATAATAGTGAGATTAATTGACAGTAATAAGATTTGCAATCATTAAAACATGATGTATAATTATTATTGAGATTTGTGATCATTAAAACATGATTAATACATGAGGAGTCCAATAGTCTTATTTCGTAGAACTTTTTCTCTACGATATAAGATCTTTATTGGTTTCTCCTCATAATAAAGATCATCCTCTAACTGTAACACCTCTAAAGAGAGTACATGTGAAGGATCCGGTATGTAATTACTTAAGTGGGATACATGAAAGACATCATGTACTTTGTCCATGGTAGGTGGAAGTGCTAGTCAATAGGCCACAACCCCGACACGATCAAGAATCTCGAAGGGGCCGATGTACCTTGGACTTAACTTACCTTTCTTTCCAAACCTCATGACCTTCTTCCATGGAGATATGCATAGAAATACCATGTATCCCACTTTAAACTCAAGGTCTCATCGAAGATTATCTATATAACTCTTCTGTCGACTCTGGGCTGATTTGATATGATGCTGAATGGTTTTCACCTTCTCCACCATTTCTTCGACCATTTCTGGTCCAAGGAGCTTACGCTCACCAACCTCATCCCAACACGCCGGTGTTCTACAACTTTTCCCATAAAGGTCTTCATATGGTTCCATTTGGATGCTCAAGTGGAAACTGTTATTATAAGATAACTCAACCAAAGGAATATGTTGATCCCATCCTCCTTTAAAGTCCATTGAGCATGATCTCAACATGTCCTCAAGTGTTTAGATAGTCTGCTCGGATTGGCCATCAGTTTGAGGATGATAGTCCGTACTGAAGTTTAGTTCAGTATTCATAGCATGTTGAAGACTCTTACAAAAATTAGAGGTGAATCTTGGATCTCGATCAGACACAATAGATAGTGGTACTCCATGAAGCCTTACCACTTCCCTGATATATATCATTGCTAGTTGATCCAATGATAAATCCTCCCGAATGGAAATTAAGTGTACAGCCTTTGTAAGATGATCCACAACAACCCAGATTGCATTGTTACCTTTAGATGTCTTCAGAAGTCCAGTGAAAAAGTCCATGGTGATGTCCTCCCATTTCCATTCTGGTATGGGCAATGGTTGCATCATCCCCTTAGACTTCTGCCTCTCTGCCTTCATTTGATGACACACCAGGCACTTTGATGTATATTTAAGGATCTCCTTCTTCATATTATCCCACCAATAATGCTCTCAGAGATCTCGATACATCTTTGTGTTTCCTGGGTGAATAGAGAAATTTGAACTATGTGCATGATAAAAAATTTCCTTCTTCAGCTCCAGACTTGATGGAGCGCATAGTCTTTTCCCAAATCTCACAATTCCTTCTTCATTAACATTAAACTCAGAGGATTTCCATTTTCTGATAGCTTCCAATTTTTCTTGAATTCCCACATCATCCTTTTGAGAATCCTTTAACCTTTCCAAAAGTGACGGTTGAGCAATAATTTGTGAAAGGATTGATGATATTCCCTTCTTTATGATTCCCATTTCCATCTTCATCAAATCTAAGAAAATTGGGTCCTTCTCAATTATCATCAATGATAGAATCACCGGGTCCTTTCTACTTATGAAACCTACCACCTTGTTCACTTTCCCAGGGTGGTAATGGATTGAATAGTCATAGTCTTTGATCAGTTCTAACCATCTTCATTGGCGCATGTTCAAATATTTCTATGTGAATATATACTTGAGGCTTTTGTGGTCTGTATATATTTCACACTTCTCCCCAAAGAGATAATGCCACCAAAATTTTAAAGCGAAGATCACTATAGCCAACTTATGGTCATGTGTTGGATATTTATATTCCTTAAACTTTCAATTTCCTTGAATCATAGGCAATGACTTTGTCATTTTTCATCAACACACATCCCATTCCCTTTTTCAAAGCATCACTGAATACCACAAAAAGTTCTCCACTTGTGGGTAAAGTGAGAATGGGTGCAGTGATAATCCTCATTTTCAACTACTTGAAGCTTTCTTCGCATTCATCACTCCAATAAAACTTTACTCCCTTCCGAGTTAGCTTGGTAAGAGGGTTGGACAATCGTGATAAATTTCTCACAAATCATCGATAATATCCAGCTAACCCCAAGAAGCTATGGATATTTGTTACCGATGTTGGCCTCAGCTATCCCTCAATTACATCTATTTTGGAGGGATCCACATATATCACATTGCTTGTGATTATATGGACCAATAATGAGACCTCATTCAACCAGAACTCACACTTTCTATACTTTTCATAGAGCTTCTCCTTCCGCAAGGTCTCTAGTATAGTTCTTAGATGCTCCTCATGATCCTCCTTGGTTTTGGAGTATATCAGAATATCATCTATAAAGACTACCAAATTTTTTTCGAGATAATATCTAAAGACTCTATTCATCAAGTCCATGAATATTTCTAGAGAATTAGTGAGTCCTAAATTCATTAATATGAATTCATAGTGCCCATATCTTGTATGAAAAGCAGTCTTGGGGATATCTTCCTTCTTCACCCTTACTTGATAATATCCTGACAAAAAATCCACCTTAGAGAAGTATTTTGCTTCATGCAGCTAATCAAAAAAGTCATCAATTCATGGGAGAGGATACTTGATCTTTATCGTGATTTTTAAGCTAACGATAATCGATGCAAAGGTGCATTGATCCATCCTTCTTCTTGACGAAGAGGACTGGTGCACCTCATAGTGAAGTACTTGGGCGTATAAACCCTTTATACAGATTATCCTGAAGTTGTTTCTTCAGCTCCTGAAGATACACAAGAACTATTCTATATGGAGTCTTAGATATTGGAAACTCCCCAGGTATAAGATCAACTGAGAATTAAACATCTCTTCTAGGAGGAAGACAATGAAATTCCTCGGGAAACTCTTCATCGAATTCCATCATAATAGACATGTCTTCTAGGATGGTTTCCTTCTTAGACTCAATCATCTGAGCCAGATACGCTTGCTCATAGGGTAGTAATATCCATGCTTGAGATGATGGAGCTAAAGAAGGTTCATATTCCTCCTTGCACTTGTAAAGAATCTGGGGTCAATTCTCCACATGGAGAGTGATTTCCCTCTCACGACAATTTATGTTGGCTCTATATCAGGAAAGCCAATCCATGCCAAGAATTGCATCAAATTATACCAGAGGGAGTATGAAGAGGTTCTTTGGGAATTTTAATCCACATATTATGATAGGATATGAGTTATATTCATGGAATGAAATGATTTCCCCATTTTCCATACTCACTAACATCATTAATCTAATGATTTGTGGCGGTGTTGGGATTTTTCTACTAAAATTTCGAGATATAAAACAATGAATAGAACTTGAATTAAAAAGTACGTTCACTATTATTGAATGAATAACTAGAATACCTGTCACAACTTTGTTTTCGGGGTTCACTTCAGCAGTAGTGATGGAAAAATCTTGCCCTTGCTTCCTTAGAGGTTGTTGGTTGCCTCCAAAAACACTTGGCTTAGTGAACTGATTTTCAAGATGCCCTGGTTCTTTGTAGTTGTAGAAATGAACCATGCATTGAGGTTCGAATGAAGCATTACTCTAATCTATCACAGTTGTGGGTCTTTCTTTCCAATAGTTAATAGCCATGTGACCTTCTATTCCACACCTAAAGCATTTCCTCATCCCCTTCAAGCAGTTTCCGGGGTGCTTCTTTCTGCACCTTTGGCAAGTGGGGTGCTGTATCTTATTAGAACCATTGTATTTATCCATAGGACCGCCAACATTGAATTAAACCTTACAATTATTATCCTCATGATACCCCTGAGATTCTCCAATCTCTATTTCAACCTTGAGGGCACATCGGACAATTTTCTCATAGCTGTCGAAGTCACAGATTGCCAAATCTTTCCGTAGGCTAGGTTTTAGCTCACCAAAGAAGCGTTCAACCTTACATTTGGGGGTAACGACAAAGCCGTAGGTGTATCATGCAAGGATTGTGAAGTTTTACTCATACAATCCAACAGATTCATCATCTTTTTTCTTGAGGGCAAGGAAGTCCCTTTCCATCTTAAGTCAGAGGGTGCGCGGAAAATATTTATCAAAAAACATCTTCCAAAAATCCTTCCATTCCAACGCCTTGATCTCCTCCTTAGGATTCATATTTTTGATCAACGTCCACCATTGATCAGATTCACCCTTCATACAATAAGCATCCAAGAGAACATTTTCTTGTTCAGAACATTGAAGGATGGAGAATATATTTTCAATGGAGTTGATCCATTGTTCAGCGATTGAGGGACCAGATGATCCATTAAAAGTAGGAGGCCTTTGTCTCATGAAGCTCTCGATAGTGACTTGTTCTTTCTTGGGGGGGGGGGTTGAATGTTCCTCTTGACCCATGTTTCTATTAAAAGTTTGATTTATCTGAGAGAGAAGCATGACAAAGTTCATGATTCCTGCTCCCATTGGATTGGGCATCTCATTAGTATAATCATCGCATTGATCTTCACATCAGTTGTTAGCCTGAGTCCTCATATTACCGGCCATTGGATGGAATAAAAGGAAAGTTAGGAGTAACACATAAAGGGTAATATAAGTAAAAAACTGATGACTTATAAATAACTTTTATTTCCTTAGCATATGAATCTATTGGATTCAGTCTATGTTATCCATGATCTACTTTATATCATATATTCTTAGGCCATTTTTTTGTCCCTTAATAATGGTTCATACTAACCTTGTGAAGTTACCAAAGCATATCCCTCAAGAGTGTTGTAACCAAGAGTGCATCATGGACTATTGTTGTGCACTAGTTCCTATTCGATTCTAGCCCAAAGTGGTGTTTTCGGGTTTTACCCCTAGGTTACATCTGTGCCAGAGACACCTCTACCTGCTCGTATCCTGACATGGATGTATTTTCTTGATAAACCACTTACTCAATACTCACCAAAACTTAGGGATGTTTTTATTATACTTAGTCTTGTCTCTAAGGCTTTACTAGGGTTTTCTAATCCTTATCCCAAAAATAAATAAACCTATCCTCTGATACCAACTATGACAACCCTGCTTTTTATTACACAATTAAACATAATTTATTACATAAAATTCACTTGATACAACATAGAAGATCAAGAGGTATAGTATCTTTGGGGATTAGGATAATTACACAACAAATTAAAACATTAAATACAACATCGTTATTGAAAACTTCCTTTATATGATCACTATATTCCCTCATACTTAGCATTGCATGGGATAACCTGAGGACATGCATAAGAAAAAGGTGAGATATAAAGCCCAGTAAGGGAATAATCGTGGAATAACATGAGGAATACAATAAATGTTAGACAATAGGTATATAAATATATCACAAGAGAAGAATAAATATAAATTCATTATAAAGCATGATAATCATAACATGGAAATGTGGCAACAACACTTAACATGGAATTAGCATGATCCAAGGCTCATTTCACATGGAGCATGAGTAAACCCTCATTGCACATGAAGCATGAGTAATCCCTAGTTTAAATTTAATTATCATTAGTAAACACCCATTTCACATGACGTATCATGATACTATACTTTACCCAATGCATTCGAGCGCTATCTGGGCGCACCCTTCTTAAACATTTCATTTCATGCATAAGTGTGCCACATGGATCATAAAACATTGAATCATTCAACATAATCTTTTATTCCATGATAAAATAATGTATAATACATTAATGAAACTCTTTAAACAATAATTAAATGTGCATAAAGGTGAATACCCTTGATAGAGAAATGGGCATGGTATTCACTACACAATGACTTTGTCTTGGAAAAGCGCGGTGCAATTTCGGCTGCATAACAGCTTGACATAAGAACTCATAAAAATGGTTGATGAGAGATAAAGGGGTGTCTCATAATATTTTCATGACATGTACAGTGAGGGGGTCATATAGATACATTTCCCAACAAATTTAATGGAATTTATATTCATGATACAAAAGAATTTATTGAATGTAAATGAGGAGAGAGAAATTCCTTTCAGAATTTCGGCATAGTAACAAGTGTACATGGGAGGAATTTAATGAGAGAGAAAGGGATATCCAATCATTAAAACATAAATATAGAAGTATGGGGGAGGTGATAAACTATACCCCAAATTTTTTAATTGAAATTAAAAGGGCATAACAATTTAAAGAATATTGGACAAAAATGAGAAAGGAAGAAAAAAACCTTACTTGGAAGTGTGCTTCCAAATGATTGAGAGAGGCTTCTTGGGAGATTGGGGAACCTTTTTAGGATTATATAGAGATGAGGACATAGGTTGGAAGAACTCCAAAGGCTTTTAGTGCGGAGGAAGTGGGGGCTTTGGTGGGTTTATATAGGAAAGGTGAGGGAATTCTTTATTAACTAGGTTTGGGACACCTCACATTAAACTAATACAAACCACAAACCAGCCCATGGTTTTTGCCCATGTGTTTTGGAAAAGGGAAGTGGAAAAAAATATTTTATAAGGCCAAAGTCCTAAACTCTTAAAATAATGGGGTTACTTATGTGGAGGTGAGTCACACTCCCAAGGAAAACAATTTAAAAAGACAAAATGTTTAATAATTCTTGGAGGGTCCACTAAAGCTTTGTAAAATAAATCAAACAAACCCCAAATCACATTATTTTAATGCTAAAACACATATTGGACGAAAATAAAGTTTATAGTATTTTATTACATCACTATTGGGTCATTATGATGTCATAAAACACATTATATATTTAAACAGTATTTAATTTGTACCTAGAAATTTGACTGTCTGAGAAAATTATGAAAAATTCACTATTGGATAATTTTGACATCCTAATTCCAGAAATAATATTAATTTTATATAAATAATTTTCTAAATATGTTAATTTTTACTTTTAAAATAAAAACCCACATTTATCGAAAATTCATGGGTTTTGACAAAAATGGATTTCAAACCTTAATAAAAATTACAATTGCATTTCATAAAATTATACGATCATTTATATTTAATAAAAATTAATTTAATAATAATAATAATATTTTATTAAAATATTATTTAATTCAAGAGTCCATTAATTCATCAAAATATATTTTTTAGTTGAACGTTATCTAAAAATACTATTTCTGCTTTAAAAACTATTTACAAGGTAACAATAATAAAATGAAAGTATATTAATTATTATATAAAAAAATAATGTACATAACCATAGTAATAGTGTCTTGTTACATAAACCCTTATAAAACCCACATAAGACTGAAGAGTAAGGTGTGCGATGGTGACAAACTCTTGGGGTGGCTCAGATAACATTGCTCGGGTGGTAATCTCTATCAACTTCCACTTCTCTCGTAGGCGGTCCCGCTTGAGCTTAACATATTTAAGCTCGACTTGGGCTTGGTCAAGAGCGAATCCCAAATATGAAACCTCATTTCTGAGCTTGGAAAAATGGGATTCATATGGGGAATGTCTACTGGATGAGGCCATTGCTTCCTTTGTTTGAGTAAATTGGATTTGTTAAAGCCCTATATTTATACTAATCATGTGATCACTGTTCAATGGATATATTAGAAACGATCAGAATTCTTAATAGTATTTTAAAATTCAAAAACATAAAACCAAAGAAGTTTACATTTTATATAAACATTTTATATAAAGAGACATTTAATTAGATCAAGAGGGATTTCCATTAATGAAAGTTTGGGTCGTTACAATCTTCCCACATTAAGAAATTTTTCCCTCGATTTTTTCCCCATAGTAAAAAAGATGTGGGTAACTCTGCTTCATGATTTCCTCTAATTCCTACACCACTTCTTGAAACTTGTGGTTTCGCCACAACACCTTGACGAGGGGAATTGTCTTATTTCATATAACGTTTTCTCTACGATCTAAGATCTTCATTGGTTGATCCTCATAAGAAAGATCATATTCTAACTGTACCACCTTTGAAGAGAGTACATGTGAAGGGTCTGGTATGTACTTTCTTAAGAGGGATACATGAAAGACATCATGTACTTTGGACATGGTAGGTGGAAGTGCTAGTCGATAGGCCACAACCCCGACACGATCAAGAATCTCGAAGGGGATGATGTACCTTGGACTTAACTTAACTT
This sequence comes from Viscum album, assembly GCA_963277665.1. Taxonomy (NCBI): domain Eukaryota; kingdom Viridiplantae; phylum Streptophyta; class Magnoliopsida; order Santalales; family Viscaceae; genus Viscum; species Viscum album. The sequence continues at coordinate 1,341,488,962 of OY728148.1, read as the reverse complement.
TCTTTCCAAACCTCATGACCTTCTTCCATGGAGATATGCATAGAAATACCATGTCTCCAACTTTAAACTCAAGGTCTCATTGACAGTTATCTGCATAACTCTTCTGTCGACTCTGGGCTGCTTTGATATGCTACTGAATGGTTTTTACCTTCTCCACCATTTCTTTGACCAATTTTGGTCCAAGCAGCTTACGCTCACCGACCTCATCCCAACACGCTGGTGTTCTGCACCTTTTCCCATAAAGGTCTTAATATGGTTCCATTTAGATGCACGAGTGGAAACTGTTATTATAAGAGAACTCAACCAGAGGAAGATGTTGATCCCATCCTCCTTTAAAGTCCATTGAGCATGCTCTCAACATGTACTCAAGTGTTTGGATAGTCCGCTCGGATTGGCCATCAGTTTGAGGATGATAGGCCGTACTGAAGTTCAGTTCAGTATTCAGAGCATGTTGAAGACTATTCCAAAACATAGAGGTGAATCTTGGATCTCGATCAGACACAATAGATAGTGGTACTTCATGAAGCCTTAGCACTTCCCTGATATATATCCTTTCCAGTTGATCCAATGAGAAATTATCCCAAATAGAAATTAAGTGTGCAACATTTGTAAGACAATCCACAACAACCCATATTGCATTGTTTCCTTTGGATGTCTTCGGAGGTCCAATGACAAAGTCCATGGTGATGTTCTCCCATTTCCATTCTCGTATGGTCAATGGTTGCATCATCCCCTTAGACTTCTACCTCTCTACCTTCATTTGCTGACACACCAGGCACTTTGATGTATATTTAGCAATATCCTTCCTCATATTATCCCACCAATAATTCTCTTAGAGATTTCGATACATATTTGTGTTTCCTAGGTGAATAGAGAAATTTGAACCATGTGCATCAGCCAAAAGTTCCTTCTTCAGCTCCAGACTTGATGGAACACATAATATTTTCCCAAATCTCACAATTCCTTCCTCATTAACATAAAACTCAGTAGATTTCCCTTTTCTGATAGCTTCCACTTTTTCTGGAATTCCCATATAATTCTTTTGAGCATCCTTTAACCTTTCAAAAGTGACGGTTGAGCAATAATTTGTGAAAGGATTGATGATATTACCTTCTTTATGATTCCCATGTCAATCTTCATCAAATCTAAGAAAATTGGGTCCTTCTCAATTATCATCAATGATATAATCATTGGGTACTTTCTACTTAGGGAATCCACCACCTTGTTCACTTTCCCAGGGTGGTAATGGATTGAGAAGTCATAGTATTTGATCAGTTCTAACCATCTTTTTTGGCGCATGTTCAAATATTTATATGTGAATATATACTTGATTATTTTGTGGTCCGTATATATTTCACACTTCTCCCTAAATAGATAATGCCGCCAAATTTTCAAATCGAAGATCACTACAGCCAACTTAAGGTCATGTGTTGGATAGTTCTGTTCATGAACTTTCAATATCCACTACCATAAAAACAGTTTTTCCCAGCACCCCACCTTTATCAGCGCTAACGAAAAAGCTCTGATAAAGGGGGGTATCTTTATCAGCGCTAAAAAAATCGATGATAAAAGTACCCCTTTATCAGCGCTTTTTTTAGCACTGATAAAGCCCCCCTTTATCAGCGCTTTTTTAGCACTGATAAAGGGACCCCCTTTATCAGCACTTGTTTAGTAGCGCTGATAAAGGGGGGGGGGGGGCTTTATCAGCGCTTTTTTTAAAAGCGCTGATAAAGGGTCGAATTCAAAAAAAATATATTAATATATTAATATATAAATATAGTTATATTGATATAAATATAATATATAATTTTTAAATATATTTTAGATAAGTATAAATGCACATTTTCACTTAATATACTTAATATATAAGGTATTTAGTGAAAATAGATTCTTAAAAAATTAAAAAAATATTTTTAATTAATAATTTGATAATTATTATGGAGTAATAGTCATTTAATAACAATTTGAAGACTAAAAAATTAAAAAAATTATAAAAAGATCCAAAATATGTTGAAAACGCATCTCAAACTTCAAACGACCATAACTTTTGATCCGAGTGTCCATTTGAGCTCTACCATATATCAAATCAAAGCCTGCGATGAGATCTACGTTGCTGTAACCTCGAAGGAGCCCGATCAAGGGATTTTCGAGGCCGAAAAAGGTCCAGAAGGCCTCCAAAACTGAGTTTTTAATCGGGGTACCCTGATTTTTTAACATTTTGTGGATTTTCAGCCTCATTTAAGGGGGTATTATTGGATTTTTTTGGTGGGGACTAAATTTATTTCAAGGTATTACATTCATATTGATATTATTTCATTGACATTTTATCGTTTTTTATAATGCACTGCTATTTATAATCAAATATATAACTATATGTACATATTTTTTATATATTCACACCTAAAAATTAAATTTTTAAAATAAAAAATTAAACATATTTACATATAAAATATATTAGTTTTATATAAATAATAACTAATATACATTTTATTTAAAATACCAATATATGAATATTTATATAACTACTATATATTAATATAACTATATATATATATATATTAATCTAGCTATATATATATATTAATATAACTACATATATATTAATATTACTATATATATATATTAATATCACTATAAATATATATATTAATATCACTATAAATATATATATTCATATAATTATATATACATATATTAATATAAATATATATTACTATACGAATAAATATAACTATATATATATATATAAATAGAGATATATATTAATATAACTATATATAGATATATTAATATAACTATATATATATATATTAATATAAATATATATTACTATACGAATAAATATAACTATATATATATATATAAATAGAGATATATATTAATATAGCTATATATATATTAATATAACTATATATATATATTAATATAACTATATATATATTAATATAACTATATATATATTAATATAACTATATATATATTAATATAACTATATATATATTAATATAACTATATATATATTAATATAACTATATATATATTAATATAACTATATATATATATATATTAATATAACTATATATATATATATATATATTAATATAACTATATATATATATATTAATATAACTATATATGTATTAATATAACTATATATATATGAATATAACTATATATATATATATATTAATATAAATATATATTACTATACGAATTAATATAACTATATATATATAGATATATCATGAAATAACAAACAAATCAAAATAGAGTAGTGGTAAGGGCTTAGGCGCGCAAGGGGAAGGTCTCGAGTTCAAAACCTACTGGAGGCAGAGGCGCGTGCATGGGGGTGGATGTGGGGGGCTAGCGCTGATAAAGGGTGGAGGGGGTGCGTGCGGGGCGCTAGAGGGGGTGGAAAGCGCTATTAAAAGTGGGGATCAAGCGCTATAAAGCCCCCCAGATTGGCATGATTTTTTGTAATTTTTTGTAATTTTTGTAATTTTTTTAACTTTTATCAACGCTTTTTTAAAAGCGCTGATAAATGGGTCCTTTATCAGTGGTAAAACAAAAGCGCTGATAAAGTAAGCGCTGGTAAAGGGGACCCCCCCTTTATCTTCACCGGCTTTAACAGCTCTTTTCTAGCGCTGTTAAAGGCCAATTTTAGTACTGATAAAGGGCGTATTTGTAGTAGTGATCCTTGAAACATAGGCAATGAGTTTTTTATTTTGCATCAACACACATCCCAGGCCCTTCTTCAAAGCATCACTGAATACCACAAAAAGTTCTCCACTTGTGGGTAAAGTGAGCACAGGCGCAGTGATAGGCCTCCTTTTCAACTCCTTGAAGCTTTCTTCACATTCATCACTCCAAGAAAACTTTACTCCCTTTCGAGTTAGCTTGGTAAGAGGGTTGGAAAATCGTGAGAAATTTCTCACAAATCATCGATAATATCCAGCTAACCCAAAGAAGCTACGAATATCCGTTACTAATGTTGGCCTTGACCATCCCTCAATTTCATCTGTTTTAGAGGGATCCATAGATATCCCATTTCTTGTAATGATATGGCCCAAGAATGAGACCTCCTTCAACCAGAACTCACACTTGCTATACTTTGCATAGAGCTTCTCCTTCCGTAAGGTCTCTAGTAAATTTCTTAGATGCTTCTTATGATCCTCCTTGGTTTTGGAGTATATCAGAATATCATCTATAAAGACTACAAATTTTTTTTGAGATAATATCTAAAGACTCTATTCATCAAGTCCATGAAGATTTCTAGAGAATTAGTGAGTCCAAAAGGAATTAATATGAATTCATAGTGGCCATATCTTGTACAAAAAGCAGTCTTGGGGATATCTTACTTCTTCACCCTTACTTGATAATATCCCAACCGCAAATCCACCTTGGAGAAGTATTGTGCTCCATGCAGCTGATCAAACAAGTCATCAATTCGTGGGAGTGGATACTTGTTCTTTATCGTGATTTTGTTAAGATGACTATAATCGATGCAAAGGCGCATTGATCTATCCTTCTTCTTGATGAAGAGGATTGGTTCACGCCATGGTGAAGCAATTTGGCGTATAAACCCTTTATCTAGATTATCCTGTAGTTGTTTCTTTAGCTCCTAAAGCTCCACAACAACCATTCTATAAAAATTCTTGGATATTGGAAACTCCCCATGTATAAGATCAATTGAGAATTCAACATCTCTTCTAGGAGGAAGACCAGACAATTCCTCGGGAAACACTTTAGCGAATTCCATCACAATAGGAATCTCTTCTAGGATGGTTGCCTCCTTAGACTCAATCATCTGAGCCAGATACATGTTCTCATAGGGTAGTAATATCCATGCTTGAGATGATAGAGCTAAATAAGTTTCATATTACTCCTTTCACTTGTAAAGAATCGGGGTTTATTCTCCACATGGAGAGTGATTTCCCTCTCATGAAAATTTATGTTGGCTCTATATAAGGAAAGACAATCCATGCCAATAGTTGCATCAAATTCTACTAGAGGGAGTATGATGAGGTTCACTGGGAAGTTTAATCCACATATTATGATAGGGGAGGATTTATATTCATGGGATGCAATTATTTCCGCATTTTCCGTACTCATCGACATCTTCACTCCCATGATTTGTGGTGGTGCTGGGATTGTTCTACTAAAATTTTGAGATATAAAAAAATGCGTAGAACCAGAATTTAAAAGTAAGTTCTATATTATTGAACGAATAACTAGCATAACTATCACCACTTTTTTTTTTCGGACTTCACTTCAGCAGTAGTGATGGAAAAATCTTTCCCTTGCTGCCTTGGTGGTTGTTGGTTGCCTCCAAAAACTCTTAGCTTAGGGCACTGATTTGCAAGATGCCCTTGTTCTTTGTAGTTATAGAAATGAACCATGCGTTGAGGTTCGAACGAAGCGTTCCTCTCCTCTGTCACAGCCACAGGTCTTTCTTGCCTATAGTTAATATCCAGATGACCTTCTCTTCCACACCTAAATCATTTCCTCATCCACTTCAGGTAGTTTCTGGGGTGCTTCTTTCCACACCTTTGGAAAGTGGGGTGCTGGATCTTATTAGCACCATTGGATTTATCCATCGAACTTCCAACATTGAATTAAACCTTACACTTCTTATCCCCATGATACCCCTGAGATTATCCAATCTCCATTTCGACCTTTAGGGCACATCAGACAATTTTCTCATAGCTTTCGAAGTCATGGATCGCCAACGCTTTCCGTAGGCTAGGTTTCAGCCCACCAAATAAGTGGTCAACCTTGAATTCAGGGGTAATAAAAAATTTGGAGGTGTATCGTGCAATCCTTGTGAAGTTTTCCTCATACGATCTGATAGATTCGTCGTCTTTTTTTTTCTTGAGGGCAAGGAAGTCCCTTTCCATCTTAATTCGGAGGGTGCACGAAAAATATTTATCGAAAAACATCTTCTGAAAATACTTCCATTACAATGCCTCGATCTCCTCCTTAGGCTTCATATTTTTGATCAACATCCACCATTGATCAGATTCACCCTATATACAATAAGAATCCAAGAGAATCTTTTCTTATTCAGAACATTGAATGATGGAGAAGATCTTTTCAATGGAGTTGATCCATTGTTCAGCGATTGAGGGATTAGATGATCCATTAAAAGTAGGAGGCCTTTGTCTCATGAATCTCTCGATAACAACTTGTTATTTATTATGGGGGGGGGGTGAATGTTACTCTTGACCCATTTTTCTATTCAAAGTTTGAGTTATATGAGAGAGAAGCATGACAAAGTTCATGATTCCCGCTCCCATTGGATTGGACATCTCATTAGTACAGTCATCGCATTGATCTTCACATCGGTTGTTAGCCCGAGTCCTCATATTACCGGCCATTGGAAGTAATAAAAGGAAAGTTAGGAGTAACACATAAAGGGTAATACAAGGACAAAACTGATGAATTATAAATAACTTTTATTTCCTTAACATATGCATCTATTGGCTTCAGTCTATGTTATCCATGATCTACTTTCTAATATATATTCTTAGGGATTTTTTTGTCCCTTAATAATGGTTCATACTAAGCTTGTGTATTTACCAAATAATATCCCTTGGGAGTGTAGTAACCAAGAGTGCAGAAAGTCCCATTTTTGTTCACCAGTTCGCGTTCGAGTCTAGCTCAAAGCGGTGTTTTTGGGTTTTACCCCTAGGTTACATCTGTGCCAGAGCCGCCTCTACCTGCTCATATCCAGACAGTGATGTATTTTTTTAATAAACCACTTACTCAATAGTCAAAAAAACTTATGGATGTTTTTATTATACTTAGTATTCTCTCTAAAGATTTAATAGGGTTTTCTAATCCTTATCCCAAAAATAACTAAACCTACCCTCTGATACCAACTTTGACAACCTTGCTTTTTATTACACAATTAATCATAGTTTATTACATAAAATTCACTTGATAAAAAATAGAAGATAGAGAGGTATAATGTCTTTTGGGATTAGGATAATTACACAACAACTTAAAACATGAAATACAACATCTTTATTGAAAAATTCCTTTACATGATCACTATATTTCCTCGTACTTAGCATTGCATGGGATAACCTGAGGGCATGCATAAGAAAAGGGTGAGCTATAAAGCCCAGTAAGAAAATAGTCATGGAATAATATGAGGAATAAAATACATGTTAGAAAATAGGAATATCAATAGAGCACAAGAGAAGCATAAACATAAAGGCATGATAAAGCATTATAATCATAACATGGAAATGTGGAAACAACACCTAACATGGAATTAGCATGAGCCAAGGATCATTGCACATGGAGCATGAGTAAACCCTAATTGAAAATGAATCATGAGTAAACCCTTGTTTCACTTTAATTAGCAAGAGTAAACACCAATTTCACATGACATATCATTATACTATACTTTATCCAATGCATTGGAGTGCTATCAGGGCGCACCCTTCTTAAAGTGCCACATGGATCATAAAACATTGAATCATTAAACATAATCTTTTATTCCATGATAAATGAATGTAGAATAGATACATGAAACTATTTAAACAATAAGTAAATGTGAATAAAGGTGAATACTCTTAATAGAGAAATGGGCATGGTATTCACTACACAATGACTTTGTCTTGGAAAAGCGTGGTGCAATTTCGGCAGCATAACAGCGTGACATAAGAACTCATAAAAATGGTTGATGAGAGAGAAATGGGTGTCTCATAATATTTACATGACATGGAAATTAAGTGAGTCATATAGATACATTTCCCAACAAATGTAATGGAATTTAGAATCATCATACAAAATAATTTCTTGAATGTAAATGAGGAGAGAGAAATTCCTTTCGAAATTTCAGCATAGTAATGGGTGTACATGGGAGGAATTTAATGAGAGATAAAGGGGTCTCCCATCACTCAAACATAAATAGAGCAGTATGGGGGAGGTGATAAACCATATCCCAACATTTATAATTGATATTAAAAGGGCATAACAATTTAAAGAATATTGGACAAAAATGAGAAAGGAAGAAAAAACCCTTACTTGGAAGTGTGCTTCCAAAGGCTCGAAAGAGGATTGAGAGAGGCTTCTTGGGAGCTTGAGGCACATTTTGAGGATTCTAGAGAGAGTAGGGCAGAGTTTGGACGAAATCCAAAGGCTTTTAGTGAGGAGGAAGTGGGGGCTTGGGTGGGTTTATATAGGAAAGGTGAGGGAATTATTTATTAATTAGGTTTGGGACACCTCACATTAAACTAATCCAAACCACAAACCATACCATGGTTTTTGCCCATGTTTTTTAGAAAAGGGAAGTGGAAAAAAATATTTTATAAGGCTAAAGTCCGAAATTCTTAAAATAATGGGGTTACTTATGTGGAGGTGAGTCACACTCCCAAGGAAAACAATTTAAAAAGATAAAATGTTTAATAACTCTTGGAGGATCCACTAAAGCTTTGTTAAATAAATCAAAAAAACCAAAAATCACATTATTTTAATGGTAAAACACATATTGGACTAACATAAAGTTTATAGTATTTTATTACATCACTATTGGGTAATTATGATGTCATAAAACACATTATATATTTAAACGGTATTTAATTTTTACCCAAAAATTTGATTGTCTCAGAAAATTATAAAAAATTCACCATTGGATAATTTTGAAGTAATGATTCCAGAAATAATATTCATTTTATATAAATAATTTTCTAAATATTCTAATTTTAACTTTTAAAATAAAAACCGACATTTATCAAAAATTCATGGGTTTTGACAAAAATGGATTTCAAGCCTTAATAAAAATTACAATTGAATTTCATAAAATTATAAGATAATTTATATTTAATAAAAATTAATTTAATAATAATAATAATAATATTTCATTAAAATATTATTTAATTTAGGAGTCCATTAATTCATCAAAATAGATTTCTTAGTTGAACGTTAACTAAAAAAACTATTTGTGCTTTAAAAACTATTTACAAGGTAACAATAATAAAATAAAAGTATATTACTTATTATATACAAAAATAATGTACATAACTATAGTACTAGGGTCTTGTTACATAACCCCTTATAACACCCACATAAGACCAAAGAGTAAGGTGTGCGATGGTGACAGACTCTTGGGGTGGCTCAGATAACATTGCTCGGGTGGGAATCTCTATCAACTTACACTTCACTTGTAGGCGGTCCTAATCGAGCTTAACATATTCAAGCTCGTCTTGGGCTTGGTCAAGAGAGAATACCAAATATGCAACCACTTTTTTGATCTCTGACAAATGGGCTTCGTATGGGGCACGTCTACTGGATGAGGCCATCGCTTCCTTTGTTTGAGTAAATTGGACTTGTTAAAGCCCTATATTTATAATAATCAGGTGATCACTGTTCAACAACTATATTAGAAATGGTCACAATTATTAATAGTATTTTAAAATCCTAATACATAAAACCAAATAAGTTTACATTTTATATAAACATTTTACATAAAGATACATTTAATTAGATTAAGAGGGATTTCCATTAATGAAAGTTTGGGTCATTACAAAATAGGCAAGTGGATTTCATATACTCTTGGTCCTCTACTATAATGGGAACCTAAAAAATAGCTTGATAAACCATCCATGAAACAATAATGTCTCCTAACTATAATCCACTCAAGTATTTTTTAAATTAAGGGAAGATGGAAATAATCATTAAAAGTGGATTGATTTAGTTACCTATAATCTATGTACACTATCCAACTATTTTTCACTATCATGGGACCAAATTATCATTTTCATTTTTTACAATAGTGAAACCAGTTTTCTTTCATACAAACCAGATTGGGCTAACCTAATGAGATTCAAATATGGGATTAGTGATACTTGATTTAAGTAAATTTTAAACCTATTTTATTAAAATGTCTAATAGTATGGGGTTAAGTATCCTTTTTAGATGACTAAATAGTTTAAACTCATCCTAAAAATTAATACTATGCATGAATATGGAAGGGATTGTTGGACTTAGTGTCCTAGGACCAACTGTTTGTACTTTGGTTACATGAATATTCTATGTATTGAATATTAATAAACATTCTTATTAAATATTGTTTATTGTTCTGCATGAATCTAATGTAATAATGTCCTAGTGTATACGTCACATTGATAAGGTCATATTAGATTCCCACTATGATGAGAATCTTAATGTGATATGATGATATTCTCAAATAATGTTATGCAGTTGGATAACATACTATGATGGGACACAGTACATAAACTATTAGGTGCGAGTACTCATAAACAGATGAGGTTTATTCTCATGAAGTTCACACTTGGTAATCTCTAATATGGGAGATTATGATAATAGACCCACCAGTAGTAATTATGAATTTTTTGGTGTCATTAAATATTCCTATCTATGAGTATGTGTGATGGTCCTTATATTTTCAGATTATTAATAATTCATGTTACAACTCACGCACTTAGATGCATTTCATAAACCATGATATAGTTCATGGAAAAGTTGGATACATTGGGTGTGTCAAAAGTGACATGTAATTAATGAATAAGTGAAGGAAGTATTTTCCATTCCATCTTTATAGAAGATAACATATCGACCCTTTGATTGGAATAGAACTATCACATTAAATTCCATGGACATGGTGTAATGACATGTTTATTTCAGATTGTCAAAGAAAGACATATCGATCATATAGGTTGGTGACATAGATGTGCAATCTTCTTGATGATATATTTTGACAAAAGGTTTATATTACACAGTGAGTGTTAGTATATGGTTGTTGATGCTGTGACATCAAGTTCTTTCTCTTGGGTTCCTTAACTTGTTTCTAGACAGTAATATTGAACTTTAAGAAGGCCTGCCTAATACCAATGAGAAATAATCCTAGAGGGTCACAAACTAAGTGTTTCCATTGATCTCGATTAAATTCTATTTTAGTTTAATTAATGTAATAAATATTATTATCAAGTTGAGGAATATTTTTATTCAAGTTATATTTATCACATATTTTAAATAAATATTTATTCATCGACTTGTGAATAAAATATTTATTTTATTTATTGAATATTTTAATAAATATTTATTCATTAGATTATGAATAAAATTTTTATTTGGTTATTTAATAAATTCTAGAGAAGTTCGAACAGACCAAGACTGAGTCTGGTAACAAATATTAATTAACAAGACCATTACATAATATTTGTTATTGAAAAAGTTGGTACGTACCACAAAAATAATAATTATATAATTATTATTATGTGAAATAAGATTTATTAAAGTTAATAAATGTTATTTAAGGTATAATTTGAAATTAAATAATATTTTAACTCAAATACTAAATCTATAAATAGATAGTTTTGTCTATTTTGTAGAGCATCCAAAATTGAGAATAAATAATTGTTGCGTACAATAAATTCTCTATCAAATCCTCCTCCTCTCTCCCTCATAATAATTAGAAGTTTAAGAGAGATTTATTCAATATATAAGAATGAGAAATCAATAATGAACAAAACAAGGCATTTGAATTGTCATGATAGCACCCATAGATCGAGTGGTATTTCTTGAAGATCAAAGGAGAATGTGTGGATCACTTCTAGAGGGATTCTATCCTTGGATCCTTACAACACAATGAAGTTATCTCAAAAGGGTCGTTCTATATGATCAAAATTTACCAACAAATAATTTTCCTAAGCACCAATATTTATTTCTTCAAATATTAACTAAATTAATTATAAATTTGAAGTGCAAGATACTCACTCTTGGTTTTAGGAAACGATTATTAAAATAAATTTTAATATATCCCCCACCTTCGCATGCTTCCGCAACACCCAGAACTATCAAGTGGTATTAGAACATCACGTTTAAATTTAAAATTATTTATTTGATTTTTGATATATGTATAATTTTGGTTATATTTTAATTTCATGTTATTTGTTCTTTAATATTATTTTAATTAACATGTTATAGAAATATTAATCATGTTCGTTTAGTATTTCATTTTCTTAAATGTTTAATAATAATTAAAGAATGACTAGAGATTCCATCGAGAAGTGCCAAATCATTGGCTGATAAAACTGGGTTACACAACATGCTGCCAGAACACATGCCTTATACCCATGCACATTGTATCTAGATGTACTGAGAAATTAATTACACATAGTGCTTTTATTGCACACCGCATGTTGACTGGGCCAATCCGGCACCTGAAAAGTGGATACATGGTGTGAAACTAGCATGTACACACCATGTAGTCTGGCTAATTCAAGATTCCAAATCCCTAGGCATGTGACTTGGATATACAAAAACTGAGGTACATGGTGTGTAGCTTCATGTACAAGCCGTCTAGTCTCCCATTAATGGAAAAAAATTAAAATTACATTAAATTTAAAATTGTAGCATTAAAAATTTATTTTATTTATTGGAACACCATTGTGTGTTTGACAATTTAATAATGGTTTTGAATAATTTTAAATGATCAATTAATTTATTGTAATTAATATGTCAATATTGGGTTTTCCATTTATTTTCATGAATTCCATTAATTATGGGTATCTCCAAATAAGATCGTATTATCATTAATATGAAAGGGAATTAATTAATTAATGCAAGTGCATTTATCTTAAATAATAAAATAATAAATAAATAAATAAATGGTAGTCATTTACTTTTGTGTATTCGTTGCTTGTATGACCATTCATGAAGTTGATCAAGAACTATGTATGTATTGGATGTTTTAATTTAATTTATTGCATGATTTTTCAACTATTTAATATTAAATTAAATGATGGCCTATGAGTCATCCATCCCTCCATTATTATGCATGACCTACATTTCCAAAGATATTTATATAATCCTCTTTAACAAATCCTTTGATTACCCTCACCCACATGTGGGTAATAAATATTTTTAACTAATAGAGCATCCCAAGGCATGTGTAGGTGGTTCAAGATGGAACCATAATGATGCCAACCTAGGTAATAAACCAGTGGACAAGTGAAATAATGTAAATCACGCCAAGACAAAAAATAGGAGTTATTTACCCTAGGTAAAAGGTTTATTTAATGTATTCTAATTAAATAAACCATTAGATAAAACTCATGAATATGTCATTTAATTATTATTTTTATTCATGTCTATGCAATTATTTATTTTATTTATGTAAGGTTGCGATCACATAAATATATGAATTAATGCGCAAAGACAAAAATTAAATAAATAAGTTATGTGTAAATGTTTTATCCAACATAGTTAATTAATCAAGTAACATCCACTTAATATTAACAAGACATGTAATGGATAAAACAAGATAAAATTTATGAATAATAAATTAAAATCCATCAATTAAATATTAAGTTAGAATAAGCCTTCCATTACTTGATCGGGAATGAAACTATAGAACTACGTATAGTACATGGCCAAAGTCTGGACACTTAAGTTCTCATGAGAGTATTGAGTTAACTTAATTGAAATTATATTGAGTTTAACAGCCAAAGTCTATTCAATACAAATTTTGAGGTAAGTGTTGAGGAAATCCATGTCTGGATTTCATGATAGGGGAATCCACTCAATAGATCAAGGAGCTGCAAGTCCATAGATGGAAAGACTGCCTACCTAATTAATTTATTATGGTTTTCATAAACAAAGTTTGTATCATTAATAAAAGTAATAGGTATAATTTCTACTGGAATGTTAAAGTAACTAGACATTATGAGTTCAATGGTGAGGGATATTGAGATGTGATAAAATAGATAGAGGTTTAATAAATAAATAAATAAATAAAAACATTTAATTTATTATATCTCACTTATTTTTTAATCAATCAAAGTACTAATAATATTTTATTTATAATTTTGGAATAAAATAAAAATTTCATAATCCACACTATACCTACAGTCAATATTGGAGAAAGACAATCTTCTAATTGGAAGTAACTTCCAGGAGTGGTTTAGATGCCTTCAGGTTGTGCTACACCATGAACGGAAACCTTATGTGCTATAATCCTCAATCCCTGATCTGTTTGCTAAATAGGAAAGTGATGAAGAGTTACTTGTTTATAAAAAACATTTGAGTTATGGGGTCAAAATTTAATTTTTTATTATTTCATCGATGTTTAGTGAACTAATAAAGTCTCAAAAAAGCATGGATGCATATAGCATGCTTTAGCACCTCCATGGTCTTTACTAAAAGAGAGCTAGACATGAATGATTTGATATTTACAAGGCGCTCTTTCAGAGAAATATTGAAGAGGGTGCCCTATTTGGGTCTGATGTAGTCAAGATCATTGGATGCATTGATTTCTTAGAGGTTTTAGGGTTTAAATTCCCCAAAGAACTGGGAACCAAACTCATTCTGGCATTAATCCCTCAGAGATTCTCCATATTTGTTGTGAATTTTAATATGAAAAATATTGAGAAGTATCTTCTAGATATTCTTACTCTTATTCATCAAGTATATAAGGATATGAAGTTTGAAAAAACTTCAATACTTTTGGTGAAAAAATAGAAAGGGGAAAAAAGAAATTTAAGCCCAAATATTATTCTTACCCTTCCATGAAAAGGAAGATCAATGGGAAATAAAGGGAACATGATGCTATCTATTTTGCATGTGTCTATAAGGGTCACTAAAATAAAATATGTACCTAGCCAAAGAAGAAAGGGAAAGCTTTAGGGGAGTATATTATCGATTGAAATTTAATTGTTTCTACAAATTGGGTATTATATACAGCTTGTAGTGCTCACATATGTATTCAAATACAGGAACCATGTAGATTTAGAAAGATTGACTAAGTAGAGGTAGATATTTGAGCAGCCAACATAGCTAAAATTTATGCTGTAGTTATTGGGGACTACCACCTCATGTTTCCAACTAGAATGATCATGGTTTTAAAGGTTTTTTATTATGTACCTTTAGTTACCAAAAACATTATTTCTGTATCCAGACTTGATACAGATGAATTTAATTTCAAATTTTTGAATAAATGTTTATTCTTTTATAAATATGGAATTTTTTATGCTAAGACACATTTAAATAATGGTATTTATGTGTTGGATTACATGAACCAAATAATGGTAATCAGTAATGAAGTAACTTCACCTGAATCATACCACACCCAACTTTGGCATCACTGGCTTGGTTTTGTAAATAAAAAGTGATTGACTAAATTACATCAAGATGGATATTTATATTCTTTTTAACTAAAACCACTTGGTGTATGTTAGGAATGTTTACAAGGAAAAATGAAAAAATCTATATTTAGTGGGAAAGGTGAAAGGTATAAATAGAATCTTGAATTAGTTCATACTGATGTGTGTGGAGCATTTCCTATTGAAGCAAGGAGAGGTTACTCAAACTTATTAACACTTATTGATTATTTTATTAGATATGGATATGTATACTTAATGAGGTATAAGTCAGATTATTTTAATAAATTCAAGGAATACAAGAATGAATTTGATAACCATCTTGGTAAGACAATTAAGAAACTTTTCTCAGACCGTAGTTGATAATATCTTAATCAAAACTTCATTGATTATTTATGGGAGTTTGAGATTTTATCTCAACTCACTCCTCATTATAAACCTTAGTGGAATGGTGTATGTTAAAGGAGTAACCACACCTTGTTGGATATGGTGAGATCAATAATGAGTCATAAAAGTCTTCCATTATCCTTTTAGGGATACACATTACAAACAAAATCATATGTACTAAACTGAGTGACAACTAAAGCAATAGATAATATACCATACCAATTATGGAATGAAAATAAAACCATGTTGTATTAATTACATGCGTGGTATTTTGAATCATAAGTTAAGGCCCCTTTAGGTAAAAAGATTTCACCATGATAAAAAAAGTGTATCTTTATAGGATATCCCAAAGAAACAATGGAATACTACCTATTAAATCCTTAAAAAAAACAAGTTGCGGTTGAAATAAATCCCACATTTCTTGAGGAGGATATTATCTATAAAAGAGATAGCAAGAGATATATAGAGTTTGATGAATTCCAGGCTCAATATATACAAGAGTTGGCACATGAAAAAATTCCACCAAGCCCCATGGAAGAAGAAATTGTTCCAAAGACACAATTACTATATAGGAGTACTAGAGAGGTTGGAGAACAAAAAAGGTATGATTTTATAGTCACCGAAGATGGTGAATAATTAATAGTTGATAATAATTATCTTATAACCTACAAGTAAGTAGTAAGTGGAACAGATGTTTCTAAGTGGAAAGAATCCATGAATTCTAAAATGAATTCCATGTACCAAAACCAAGTCTAGATTTTTTTATACCATCCAATAGATGTAAATATTGTTGGTTAAAAATGGGTATTCAAGAAGAAACTAGACACGGAAGGACAAGTTAATACTTATAAAGAAAAAATGGTTGTAAAAAGGTTTAAAAAACATTAATTCATTGACTATGATGAAACCTTTTCACTAGTTACAATGATGAAATCCATAATAATTATAATTTCCATTGTGGCTTTCCATGATTATGAGATTTGAAAAATGGATGTCAAAATAGAATTCCTTAATGTGAAAATTGAGGAAGATGTATATATGACACAAACCATAGGGTTTATGACTCCAAAGGATTCCAAAAAGATATGAAAGTTTCAAATATCCATTTATAGATTAAAGAAAGAATCCAGGTCATGGAACATTCATTTTTATGAGGTCATAATGAAATTTGGATTCATAAATAATTAATGTGATTTGTGTGTCTAAAAATGATTTAGTGGGAGTGAAATCGTTTTCTTAATAGTATATGTTGATGACATATTAATCATTGGAAACAAAATGTCAGTATTATAGTCTATTAAGTAATGGTTAAATAAATGCTTCTCTATGAAGTACTTGGGTGAGGAAACATATATTCTTGGGATAAAGATCCATCATGATAGATCCAAGAGGTTTTTTAGTCTAAGTAAAAGTATATACATTGACAAGATATTGAAGATATTCACCATGGAACAATCCAAGAGGGGATTTTTTCCAGTGTCACATGACCTTCATCTTTCTAGGAAAATGTTTCCTCAAATACATGAGGAAAGAAATAGAATTACAAGGATTATATATGCATCAACGATTGGGTCAGTCATGTATGCTATGATATGTACTAGTATAGATGTTACCTATGCATTAAGTGTGGTAGGAAGATATCAAGATGATCTAGGTGATTTCTATTGGATGGAATTCAAGACTATCCTTAATTATCTGAGGAATACTAAGGAAATGTTCCTAGTTTATGGAGGATATGAAGAATTAGTCATCAGAGCATATGTAGATGCTAGTTTCTAAACTGATCAAGATGACATGAAATCACAAAAAGGATACATCTTCACTTTTAATAGAGGTGCTGTGAGATGGAGAGCTCAAAGCAGGACGTGGTTGCAGATTCTATAGTAGATTATGAGTATATTGTGGCTTCTAAGTCATCTAAAGAAGCAGTATGGATGAAAAAATTCATACAAGATCTTGATGTGGTATCTAAAAGTAAAAATCCTATCAGACTCTATTGTGATAATACTACATTAGAGGCTCTTGGAAAATATCTAAGGTCACATCAGAAGATGAATCACATACTCTAGAAGTATCATCTATTGAGGTATTTTTCTCAGAGAGGTGACATTGTAGTGAGAATTATTTCCATGGAAGACAACATGGAGGAACCCTTGACTAAATACTTTACTCCATAGAAAAATGACTATTATGTGAGGTTTAGTGGACTGAAGGTCATATATAGTTGGATCTAGTACAAGTGGGTTTTTTTTGGAGTTGGTGTCCTAGGACCAACTATATATACTTTCTTTACATGAATATTATATGTATTAAATATTAATAAAACTTCTTATTACATATTTTTTATTGTTCTACATGACTCTAATGTAATAATTTCCTAGAGTATATGCCGCATTGATAAGGTCATAGATGTTCCCCACTACGATGAGAACCTTGATGTTCTATGATGATATTCTCAAATAATATTCCATGGTTGGATAATTTAATATGATGGGACACATAGTACATAGAATATCAAGTTTGAGTAATCGTAAGAAGATGAGTCTTCTTCTCATGAAGTTCACACTTGGTAATCTCTAAGATGAGAGATAATGAGAATAGACCCACCAATAAGAATTCTGCATGTTTTGGTGTCATTATATATTCCTATCTATGAGAATATATGATAGTACTTGGACTTTAAGATTATTATTAATGCATGTTACAACTTGCATACTTAAATGTATTTCGCAAACCATGAGGATAACAGTTCATGGAGAAGTTGGATATGTTGTATGCGTCACGAGTGACATGTCATTAATGAATAAGTCAAGAAAGGATTTATCCCTTCTATATTTATGGAAGCTGATATCTCATCCCTTTTATTAGAATATAACTATCACATTAAATTCTATGGCCAAGGTGTAACGATGTTTTTATTTTAGATAGTCAAAGAAAGACATCGAGCATATAGGTTGGTGACATAGATGTGAAACCCTCTTGATGAGATATTGTGAAAAAGAGATTATATTACACAACGATAATTCATATGTGGTTTTTGATGTTGTGACATTAATTTATTTCTCTTGGTTTCCTTGACTAATTACTAGACAATAATCTTAGACTTTAAGAAAGCCCACCTAATGCCGACGAGAAATAATCCTAGAGGGTCACACACTAAGTGTTTCCATTAATCTCAATTAAATTATATTTGAGTTTAATTAATGGAAAAAATATTATTCTCAAGTTTAAGGAATAATTTTATTCAAGTTATATTGTTCAGATAAATTAAATAAATATTTATTCTATGACTTTTGAATAAAATATTTATTTTATTTATTGAATATTTTAATAAATATTTATTCACTAGATTATGAATAAAATATTTATTTATGAATAAAATATTTATTTATGAATAAAATATTTATTCAGTTATTCAATAAATTCTATAGGATTTCGAACGAACCAAGGCTGAGTCTGCTGAAAAATATTAATTAACAAGACCGTTACATAATATTTGTTATTTCACAATTTGATGCATGCCACAAAATAATAATTATATAATTATTATTTTGTGGCATGAGTTTTATTAAATGTAATAGGTTTTATTTAATGTATGGTATGAAATTAAATAATATTTTAACTCAAATCCTAACTCTATAAATAAACGGCTATGTCTATTTTGTAGAGTATTTGAAAATGAGAATAGAGAATTGTTATGAACAATGAATACTCTATAAACTCCTCTTCCTCTCTCCCTTTAAAGAATGAGAAGTGAAAGAGATATTTATTCAAGACCAAATAATGATTTATCAAGGATGAAAAAACACAATACATTCAACTCACCACATTTTCACTCAGAGATCGATTGATGTTTCTACGAGATCATAGGAGCACATGTGGATCACCACTAGAGGGATTCTATCCTTGGATCCTTACAACATAATGAAGGTAATATGAAAGGGTCTTTTCAAATGATAAACATTCACCAATGAAGAAAGTTCTTAAGCCTAGGTACTTATTTCTTCAAATATTAATTAAATTAATTATAAATTTGACATTCAAGATCCTCATTCTTGGTTTTGGGAAGCAATTATTAAAAGGAATTTTAATATATCACCCACCTTCGCACATTTTTGCTATGCCTGAAACCATCAGGGATAATATTTGTTATGTCAGCTAAGATTTAACTAATTTATATAATATTATCCTTAAAAATATTTAAAATCACTATTTCTTATTTAGGAAGAATATTCTTATAAACAATTAAATGAAAATTTTCATTATTAAATAGGTATGAATATTTCAAATTTTGGTGTAATGGATTGAGTTCTAATATGGGTAGGTTCTGTATTAATGGAAATGTCCTGGAAACTAAGATATGTGAAAAATGTATATTAGTATATGAATACACATCATTAAAATTAGTAAATAATTCATAAAATCCTTTTCCAAAATCAATATCCATGTCATAGTCATAAATTTCATGCCCAGAATCAAAATAAGAATCCTAAAAGGAATCATAAATGAGAGTGGTTTGATCATGAAAAATAGGTGTGGAAATATTTTGGGACCTCAAACTATCCCAAACACTCAAAATATCACTAATAATGGAATGATCACCATTTTTAAAAGATTAAAAATCAATATTTGGAGAATCATCACAAAATGGGTTTGAATGGGAGATGAAGAGAGTAAAATTGACTTCTAAGGGGAACTTCATGGATCTCAAAATGTTAAATCTTATGATATTATCTCAAAAATCCATATAAAGTGTACCCTCATGGATATTTATTATTATCAATGTAGTTTTGATGAAGTTATTACAAAAAATTATGGGAGTATGAGAACAAACTTGATTATACTCTACATTTAGCATGTAAAAATTAAGTGGAAAGATTATATCTCTTACCTAAATAAGTATATCCTTGATGAATCTTACCAAGTATTCCATGGACCTATTTTCCAATTGAACCACCACCCTTGTTGGATTTATCTCACTAATCTATGAGTTAGAGAAAATTGAGTGAGGTATGATATTAATGGTGGAACCAAAATCACATAAAGCATCAAAGAAATGAAATTCCCTTATGGTTAACAGCATGATAGATGTACTAGGGTCATTTAATTTTATAAATATCACCATAGTGGGTATAATGAGTGAGGATAAATTCCTCACAAGGTTTATCTACTCAATTACCTTTATCCCTCTTTGATTTGTAAATAATTATATTTTGAAATCTATATACCTGGGAATTTTATTTATTGTTTGAAGTACTGGGATGTTGATCTCAACAAGCTTGAATGTATCCAAAAAAACTTTTTTTATCACATATTTAGCTATATTCTTAGTTTTTACAACTTTTTTTTGGAAATGGAAGATTTTTAGGAGGAACATCATCAATATTATACTTACCTTTTTCTTTCTCCTTTGGCTACTCATCAATTGGTATTAAATGGGGTTTCTCCAAATTTTATTTGAATATTGATAGATATATATGAGAAGATATCATAATTTTTTGCTTCCCACTTATCAGTGTGATTGAAATACAACCACCCTTGGAATTTTTATTAGGTTACTGCGGAATGTTTCAATAATTATTACTTATTAGTTAATAGGGGGTGGTCAAAATCTATCTCATTTTCATCTCCATCTCCCTCAACTCTATACCCCGACCCTTCTTCTCATTCCTCTAATTAAGAATAATTTTATTAAAAATATCATTGATATTAGAATATAACTTTGGTTGGTAATGACCTTATTGTTTACTTGTTGATTATTGAGCTTCTAATCTCCTTTTGGGATTTTTAGAGACCCCATTGCTAAGGCAGAAATTGCTGAAAGTTTTGTTGAAAAGGTGGCCTTTTTTGTTTTCTAGATCCATGCCCCAATTTTAGGAGATCTTTACATCTATAACTATAACTTAAATTAAAGCGATTATAGTTCTTATGGGGAGGTGGTTTTTTTTTGTTTCTGATGATATGGTCTCCTTGGTAAGAGATCGTAACACTCCTCTATCTCTTAAATATGGGGAAAATTATTGGTTGGGTGGTTTAGTTCAGTAAAAATTGCACAAGGCCTCACATGAGTGGGTGAAAATAACTTTTGTTTGAAGATAATATATCTCACCATAGTAGCTAATTAAACCAACTTATTGTCAATTAAATGATTATAAATAGTTTAAGGACTTACCAAGTGTACTCCTCTTCCAAATAGTTTACCTCGATCACCAAATTATTGAGAGCTATGTGCCATATTTTCTATAAATTCATGCACAACTATTGGTGTTTTTTTACCTTTCCTCCTTCAAATATTACATCCACTATTCTCCTCTATATAGTTATGAGGTCTTTATAAAAGTACTAGATGAATAGTTTCTTACTGATTTGGTTTTGTGGCCATCTTGTAAATAACTTTTTGTATTCCTCACAATAATCATGCATTAACTCTCCTTGTACTTGCCTAATCCCTGAGATATCCCTACAAATGGTAGTGGATATCTATGCTAAAAAACTATCTGTAATAAAATATATTTCATATCATGCCAACATGTTACCTATTAAGTTTGTAAATAAAACATCCAATCTTTTACATTTCTATCAAGTGAGAATGTTAATGCTCTTAGTTTGATTTGGTCTTTAGGAACATTTCTTGGTTTCATGGTTGATCAAACCACATTGAAATTTTTAATGTGTTTATTAATATCCTCACTATATTGGACATGAAATTTAGGAAGAAGGTGAATTAATCTAGATTTTAGTTGAAAGTTTCATTCAGGAGTTGGATATAGAATGCATGTTGGTTGATAATTAACATCAGGTGAAGATTACTATTTAATGGTTCAATCATGTTCATTTTTGTTTTATTCCATTTTTTTAAAACCATTTTTTGTTTGAGATGTTCCCTATATATCACTACTATGAGAATATTAGAATGAATACAATTGTTGAATTTTAAAACTTATTGAATTTTGATATTGTATGATTCAATTCTTAAATATTATTTCAAATTCTAGGCCTATTTCAAAATGAACATCAGGGTTGGACCATGTCATCAATTAGAGAAAGAAAATGAAACAAAATAAGAGGAATATAATATCATCAAATGAGGTTTCAACTGATGATAAAAAACAAGGGGAGGAAGGAAGAAGAGAGAATATGTGGAGAAAGAATAAAATAAATAAAATAAGAAATAAATAAACAAAATACCTAGAAAGTTTTAAATAAAATACTTTCCTACCTGACTATGATGCCAATTTAAAGAGAGCTGTCATGAGCACTCTCAAATGATGTGTAGTTTTTAGTACTTAGGGGAAACATAGTGGTTTACCAAGGTTGTTACATAAAGTAGGTAATGATTAAAAAAAGATATAAAAGGTGTTATAAAAATAAAATAAATTAAATAAATGTATAATAAGGATGGGGGTTTATTTGAAGTTTATAAAATAAAAAGAAATATGCAAGGAGAAGATGTTTTTATAAATTATTTTTAGAAATAGTATTCAATCAAACTATACCAATTAAATTATTTATTGATCATTATCCTTTTAATTAAAATTATTTAAATTATAATCCCATAATTAAACAACTTCCAAACCTTAAGAAAATTAACACAGCCACTAAGATAAAAGGAATTAAACCTTAGGCTAACTTTGAAATGTGCCATCTCAGCATCATGATTAAATTGTAATTACAAGTTTAAATTATTATTAGTGGTTAATTTTTGAATAATTACACAATAGAAATTAGCATGAATTGGGTTTATGTATTATATTTAAAATCTAGAAATCAATCCCACTTGATTCAGTTTTATCAATTAATATTGTGCTCTCATAATTATTAAATTACTACAACAGGTGTGTAAATTATTTATGAAGTGAATTTGGAGTTTCTAATTTAGTGATTATTGGTTTTCATTTATTATAAACATTCTTGATCAGGTCTATGAGGGTAATTAATGTTTTTAGTTGATTATAAGAGGCTCAAGATATTTATGCAGTAATCCTATTATTTCTTTGATCTTTATTGAATTTTTCTTGAGTTTTTCATGTGGTTTGTTCAGATGGCCATGCAGTCAGTTGGATTCCACATGTGGTCAGTTGATTTGGTCATGTGGTTAGTTGAGTTGGTCATGTGATTAATTAATATGATCATGAAGTTAGTTGGCTTCTATACACGGTCAGTTGAGTTGGTCATGTGGTCATTTTAGATGGTCATGCAGTTAGTTGGCTTCTATATGTAGTCAATTGAGTTAGGAATGTAGTTAGTTCAGATGGTCATGTGGTGAGTTGGCTTCCCTTTTCATTCAATTTAGTTGGCTTTGAAGTCAATTGAATGATATAGAACTAAAAATAGAAATGTCTTTGAGAATAAAGATTTTTCTCTGAGCATGAAGCTTTAAAGCATTGAGCATAATTCTTTAAAGCACTGAACACAAACATTTGAAAGAATGTAAGACTTTATGCCCATTACAAGTCCTGATTATAAGACTTCACTATAAGTATTTGAGTCCATCATATGAATTTTATGGAATTTATAACTTTGAGATGATGTATAAAAATAGAAAAGGTAATTAAATAAAAATTCTAAAGCTGATCATAAGTCCTTTTTCCACTAAGAAAAAGACTTTGAATAGAAAATTGTCTAAATGTAATTCATTGAAGTCCCTGGTGTAAGGATTCAATACTTAGTGAATTTTTTAATGGATATTTCTTAGTGAAATACAGAGTTTACAAACCTTATTTTTTTTATGAAACCAAACACGATGATGCTAAATCCAATCTTCAAGGAGTTGAACAACACATATAAAGTGTTATCCAATCCATTTCATGTGATATTTTAATGATGGTGGTTATTTTTTTATGTTCTGAGATGATTTATTTGAAAATTTTCTACTGTGACTCGAAGTTTAAGATATACATAAAGAATATCTAGATGTTATATTTGGAATTTCATTATGATGATGTTGTATTATTCCTAATATCAAATAAATAATAACATTATATTATTCAGTGATAATTTATAAGAATGAATATTCAAGATGCTATGTTATTTTGGTGTTATGCTGAGATACAGTTCCTCTCAGAACATAAATTTCATAGAGAAGATGAAGTTTGAGTTTATTATAGTAAAGATGAATACATGGTTATTTTTTGAATTAAAAAATTTACTATTTTTGAATTATTAGATATATTAAGCAAGGATGAAGAAATTTTTAGAATTAGGTTTTATTGATCTAGTGAGAAGAAAGAAGGGTAAAAGTTGAATCACACTATAGACATATAGTTATTAAAAGTGAATAATATTCTAAAGATTATAGCGTGTGTTTTTGAGCCAAACTGATTAAGGAAATAAAGGAGAGTGTGGCGTATTATTTCATTGAGATGATTTGAGAATGATAAGCTAGAAAATATTTTATTGAAATTAAATTAGTTATAGTAATTATAAGTATCTATAATATTGAGGTTCTTAAAGAAAGAATATAATATAGCTTCC
Source organism: Viscum album (assembly GCA_963277665.1). Taxonomy (NCBI): domain Eukaryota; kingdom Viridiplantae; phylum Streptophyta; class Magnoliopsida; order Santalales; family Viscaceae; genus Viscum; species Viscum album. The sequence goes on along the minus strand of OY728148.1, from coordinate 1,341,463,970 downwards.
TAAATATTGAAAAATAGTAGAGAAGAAAAATAGATTTTGAGAAAAAGAGAGGTTTTAAAGCTGAAGCTATATGATCATTATCACCAGTTGGTGAATCACTATCATTCTGTAGAATTTTATGAGATTGATAATTTTTTCTAAATAATATTTTTATCAAGTGAGTATCTAATATATAATATTTCTAAAGTATCATCAATGGAGATCTAATTTTACTATTACTGAAGCAACTGATATTTTAAGAAGATTTATCTCAACTCAATTACATTTTCTGTATGAAGTTAGTGTGGAATTTTTATGCCTGGTGTGAATCTATTAGAACATAACATGACTCTATAACATTACCATAATCTTATAATCAATTTTGATTATAGTGAATGATCTATGGTTTAGTTGAAAAACCAACAATGATAAGAAATAGGTTACCCAAAAAGGGATAAACCATGTAAAAATTCCCATGTTTAGTGTCTCTTTATTTTCTACATACATGGGTGAGATTGAAAATCTTTTCTTGATCGAATCACATCCTAATGGGTTACAAGGGTTAATTTAATAAATAATATATTTTAAAAAATGGTCTCTACTAATTTATCCCCCCCTTCTCAGTGGAGTTATCTAATCCTTAAAACATTAATTGGTATCAGAGGGAAGGTCTCTCTATCTGATTCTTTCAAGTGGTTGGAATAGATAATCTAAATTAAATGAACAGTAGGGGTGTACCAATATTTTATGGGAAAAAATATTATAGTTCTAATAATCAAATGTTACCATATTTTTATCCCTTATCTTGGATGTTAGAGATGCTTATGTGTTTGGTTTTCCTCCCATTGAAGGAAATGCTCCAATGAATCTGGAAGATAAAGGAAACATAGAGAATGATAGAAAAACACAAAATTCTATGCTCATGTCCATATCAAAAAATATATTTACAAAAGTTATGGGAGTTAAATTAGCTAAAGAAATCTGAGATATGTTTTAAAATAGCTATGAAGGGAATGAAATGGTTAAGGAGGCTAAATTAAAAACATGAATAAGCGAGTTTGAAGATATCAAGATGGATGAGGAAGAGAACATCGATGACTATTTTTCTCAGGTAAATGAATTTGTTGGTAATATTCAGATATTTGGTAAAAAATTGATTATTATGTAGTTTTTAATAATCTTATGAAGATTTTTTTGGCAGATTTGATCCTAAGATCTATAATATAGAATATATATAGGATCTTTCCTTGGATGAATTTAATAACATTTGGATATCTTATAAAATGAGAGAAATGATTACATTCAAGAAAAAGTTAAATGATAAAATGGGATTTGAGGCCATGTGAAATTTGAAAGTTAAAGAACATTTTGGAAATGAAGATTAAAGTGACTTAAAAAATTAAGATAATGAAGGATACTATCAAAGAATCATTTCTCTTATTTCAAAGAGAATCAACATGGGAAAGAACAAGGGTAAAGGAAAGTGTCCTCTAAGATGTTAAAAATACAATGAAATTGGGAAATTTTTCATTAACTATACTATTAATAAGGAACCATATTATGAATCTAAAGGTAATGATAAAACTTATAGAAATAAATATACTAATTTTTTTAAGAATCATCCAATTATAGAATAAGCAAGAAAAATTTTCCCGAGGTAAGAAATGAATTTTTTTTGAGAAAAAAAGAAGGAATTGAATATATTATCCTCAATTTTAATCTTAATGAAATGATACCTAATGTCAATATCATTTTCCCTAGGGTATTTTGTTATATTCCTTCCCAAGTTAATAAAACTACAACTATAAAAAAATTATATATAATCACATCTATTATTTCACCCAAATAAAAAGTTTTCACTTCATCCATGTTATCCATGTGTAGGTATAAGCAGAATAAATGAATTCTTCTTATTTTATAGTTAAGGGTGCATTATTCTCCTTCTTACTCATACATGAAATATACTCACCCACCATTAATAAAAAATCTTCTTTATTATACTTCCTATTTTCTTTTAAGCTATCCTAATAATCCATAATAAATGTAACAATCCTATTTCTACCATTTTCAACATAGAAGAAATCATAATAAATATTACCCCTATTATATCTAAAAATTTTATTTTTAAAATATAAATGAATCTCATTTGGTACATTCTAAAATCTTACAAAAAGATATGTAGAAAAAAATATCCATACTAAAAGTAGTCATATATAGTAAAAACATAATGATCCTCCTATAGTTTGTAATATCTACTAACTTCCCATATTATTACATTTTATTTTTGGTTCCTACAACTATAAGAGTTTTAAATTAATTAATTTATTAAACATGAAACATCTTAAGAATATTTGGTGAATATTTACTTTTTGATATAAATTTACCATTTTTATCCTTTAAAATATGTAAGACCAGAAATAAGTTTAATTTTGCAATAAGCGACATCTAAAATTTCTCCTAATAAGCAGAGAAAATTTTCCATATTCATATATTCTTGATCCATAAAATAATATATCATACCAATACCAATACCATTTTATTTCTATGATAAGTCCAATTTACATAGAGGTCTTTATGAAATCCTTTATCAGAAACATTTAGTTTCCTTAGATAATCATCAAGACATAAATATCAAATCCTTGGATCCTACTTTAATCCATTAAAATCATTCTTTGACTTTCTAACCTTACTTACATATTTATCTATTTAGAATATAAAAGTTTAATCAATATGGAATTCTTCTTGTAAAACTCTATATAGAAAAGAATATTTAAAATACATATGGAATACCTTGGAATGCTTCTATATATAAATAAAAATTAATTATCAACTAGATTATAATCATGATTTTTTAAGGTTTCACCCACATCTACAATATCAATATATTCATACCCTTACACATAATGATTTATTTGTTTTTGTGACACCCCAAACTCACACTCCCAGATCTGATGTTAAAAACATATTCCATACATACTTGATTTTATACCAACTGATTAAATCCAAACATAAACAACCATAATTACAATATCATTAACAAATCTTGAGTTTCTTACATACCCAATACCTTTTAGGGTTAGAGATTTAGAAAATCATGGAAAAAATTTTATCTAAAAAAACTCTTATCTTTATCATCCAAATGAAAAATTTTCCCATTATACTAATTTTTTATTATTTTACTATAATCCTTCAATATCCCTAAAAAATTATATGTACATGATATCCTTTTAGACATATCAAACTTAAGTAATATTTTTCATAACTTGGGGAAATAGAAACATAAGAAGGGGTGAGATCAAATTCTTAATAAGGGTTATCTCATAATGGAAGCCATAATGGAATAATAAAGGTATGATAAATATGGTGGGAATAAATAATAATGAAATATTTCATAATAAATTTTTCATGAAATATATTTATGGATAAAATAACAATGTAAATAATCACTTTTTTTTATCAATAACCGACTATATAATGATGGAATACATAATTAGAGACATCTTAATCTTACCATCAAGGCCTCATGCTAAGACATCATACATAAAATGTAAGGTATACACTGAATACCCAAACAAGTTTGTATCATAATACCTATAAATGTATCAAGTGGTTATATAAGGTAAGGCCTACACCGAATACTAAAACTAGTTTGTAACATATGACTTATTTCTCTCCCATCACTAAATAATTCAAATGCAGTCATCATATTAATGGAATGAATAAATAATGTGTAATCAAAATACCTTAGCAATTATTAATTATTTATATTAAAATAACAAGTATACATATTGTAAATAATTCTTTAGTCATTAAATGGAATAAATTTCTTGGTAAACACCATATATTTTTTAGGTGTTCACACCATATAGAGTAATGGATATATTTTAATGTAAATAATGTAATTGATATAGAATACAACCATGAGATAAAATAAAACAGACATGAAGGAGACAAATAAAGTTAATAGAGATATGGGGAGTGATAGAAAATGTCACCCTTATAAATAATGATAGGTATGAACTATAAATTCATAGGATAATAAATAATACCATAAGTTCAATAGAAATGATAATAATACTATAAGGTAAATTTTAATTAACATGAAATCATTCATAATTACATCATATATTAGATAAACCATGGAAAATAAATAGGTTTCATAAAAATTTCCTTAATATGTTATCTTAATCCATGTGTAGAAATAAGGTGGATTATATCATTATAAAATATAACTAATTAACTATAAGAAATATGAAAGGATGTTTACATATATGAAAAACAATTTTATTTAAATATGGGTTTCTTAACACTTTCTATTGGTATCACATAAGAATAGATCAAGATTTAGATCATTTTATATCACAAGTTCAATGGTTCATAAAGAAGCATGTGAAATATCCAAATAATATCCCTTAGAAGTATAAAAATAGGAGTGAAGTAAGTCCCACTAGTTTTTACAAAGTGAAGATCAAATTAACACTCAAAAAAACTTTTTCATGGTTATTACCCCTGGGTGCATATGAACCAAAGCATGCATCCACTTGTTTATATCATGAAACAAATCTTATTGTAAGGAATTTTTTTTTTACTTTACCAACATTTCAGGATTTAAAATATATTTATATTTATCCCTATAAATTACACTAATGTATTCTAGTCCTAATTTCTAATTAAAACCATGAAAATAAATAAAATTAAAGATAAGAAATGTGTAGTGGATGAAAAATATACATAAGTGAAATGAAATAAATTTATTAATTATTATAAAAATTAAACATTATTTTTAAAACTAATAATTCACTAAAAAATGGGAATTGGGTTTTATTTGAAAAACTATAAAATATTATAAGTAAAGTTAAATTATTAATAACATTCATAATGTTGGTAAAATTAATTTTCATATAATATGTGAAAAAAACTATTTTCACACTTTTGTAAAGAAAGTAAAAAATAAATTGTATTAAAAAATTAAAAATATCCCTTTAAAATTTTTTATTTGAAAGTAAAATGTAATATAAATTAAATTTATAAATCATTTAACTATATAAAATATCATTCTTGAATGAAACTAAAGAATATGGATATGGAGGAAAATTATTCCCGACCAAAAAAGTTAAAATGAGGTAAGATTTTATTATAACCCTACTTTCACTTTATTTGAGTAAAAAAGAGAGTAACATGTAAATAATACTTAAAAAACCTATTAATAACTTTTTCAGAATAAAATATATAAGTTTTAATAGAGAAATATTATAAAATTTTCTGAGAAGGCAACTGAAACATAAAAAATCACGATAAAAGTGAGATTATAATATAAACCCAGATAGATTTTATAAAACTTAAATAAAAACCAAAATAAATTTATAAAATGAAATTTAAATTAAATTACCTTTATTAAAGAGTTTATAATGATATATTATATTTCATTGAGGCAACATTTACACTATATAATGGAAATATATACATAATTCAAAACATGTCTGAAAAAAGGAAGTTTGAGATGAGAAACACTTACCTTCAATCTTTAATTTCTCAAAATTATGTAAATTCCTATATAATACAATAATACTTAATAATAATTATTTATAACCTTATTCATGTGTATAAAATTATATATTAATCCTTTATGTTCATTTATTACATAGTTATTACTTATTTTCTATTGATATTAACCATGAGTTGTTATTTTTTAATCATTCATTCTCTATTTTGATGGAATGGGTTTCATCATCACATAATTTCCATGAGTCTATCATATCTATAATTATAAAGTTATAGTTTATTTATTTTTCAAATATAAAAATGTTATACATATCAGTATACTTTCTAAAATGTATTGTAATTTTGAAAATATCTTAATATGCTCGTTTTGGGTGGTCAAAATTTACTATGATCTTTTATTATCAATATGATTAATATAATGGATTTTTTTCTTTATATAATCTTAATCATGTCATAAATATAATATTATTCATTAAATTTATCTATATAACCATCCATGTGTGGTGATGAAGAAAAATGGAATATGTTGTTTGTGGAGGCTGTAATCCCCATGTACGCATGAGCGTCGTTTTCTTCTTCCAACATATATAAATGAAGTTTATGGTGTTTTATATTTATATAATAATAATAATTTAATAAATATCTTATTTATTAATTAAATACATCTTTTATAATTGGTCATTAAAGGAGGTGATGAAAAATAAAGTACTCGGTCCATGGAGGTGGTTGTTCGCATGTAACACAGATGATGTTTACATTATTTTAGAAAAGGTAAGAGGAGGGTTAGTAATAGGTATCCCATTAACATACTAAAATTTTAGAAAATAAATGATATTAATGTTATTATATTTGAATGGGTAGTATTTAAGGAGGTAGTGAAATAAAATAGAAATGGAAAAAGTAATTAAATTTTCTTACCTAACTTCAAGGGAGGGCTCATTTACTAAGTGTTTTATTACTTAAATGGGTGATAATTTTATGATTCCATAAACTCCATGATGTGTATAATTATTCCATCTATGTTCTTTAGTATAGTTTTATTGTGCTAATATTCTCAAAGAGTGTGAAGAAGTATGGGGGAGAATGGTTCCTTTTATAGGTGGGAGGAGTGGAACCTTTGTAAATATTCTTAACTATAAAATAATATAAATGTATTTCTCATGTTAAAGTGTCCCAAAGAGGAAAATTTTTTGAATATAAGATAAGTTAGGGTTTAAATCCACACATCTAATCAAATTTTGTTAAATGTTAGTGATATTTGTGACTTTATCACATAGTTTTTAACCCCCTTTAACCCATTTAAACTTTACTATGTTGAATAGAATTTATGAATAAAAACGAAATGAACATTATTACATAATTTAAATATACTAATTCCAAAAATGGAAACAATTTTAAAAGAATAAATTTATAGAAGTGGTAAAAATTATGAAATTAGTTTTTTCAAAAATGTCTTTTAAGTATAAAAATAAATTTACACCAGAATCATGTATATAATTTATCCTCATTTAATCTATTGACTTATTATTAAATAGTATATTTATATGAATTTAAAAGTAATACAAAATTTAATTTAACATTGTAAATACCAAGTTAACCAAAAGGAAAAAAAATATCTCTTTTATTAAAATAAAACATCACTTAGGTTTTAAAATGTTAAAAAAAGTTTATAAATTCATCATAATATTTTTTACACGTTTTATTTTTGTATTTAAACACATATTTAGTCTATAAAAAATGTTTTTAAACTTATAATTCATTCTTATATGATTTTTATGTCATAAAAATGATAATATTTGTAAAAAATTTATTTTCTTCCCTGTTCACCCAAAATCAACCATTTTAGAAAAATATAAAAATACACCATAAGATAATTTTTATTTTTTAAATTAAAAAATGAATCTAATTTCATCAAATTAAAATTCAAAATTTTTGGAAATTATCATTCAAATTAAAAAATAAAAAACTATTTTATAGGAAATTGATTTTTAAACTTTATCTATTCTTAACATTATTTCATATCAATTACCAATGAGTGTTAATTTATTTGTTTTCACATTATATATTAAAAATTTATTTATTTTTATCATTAATTTTAATAAATTATTATTCAATTTAGTTTTATGTTTCATATATCCCAAACTATTCAAAATCATGTTTATTTAAAAAAGAATTACATAATGAAGTCTTGAGGTATTACGCCCCCCTAAAAGAATTGAATCCTCATAATTTTAATTTGATCTTAACAAAATGAATGTATATTTATGTAGTTATAATATTATATTTATATTTCATCATGATAAATTTCTATGTTAATATTAGGAAACATAGTTTTAGTAAAATTATTTATGTACCATTATAAGATTCATATTTATGAATGAGTTTATAGATGTCATGGCCCGACCTAATGTGGATTTCATGGCTGGAGATTAGCTAAGTGTGAATAACCCAAAACTACCTAAAATAGGCCTAGGTATGGTGACTAGTATTGAGTGGGAATATCTCACACATGATAGGTCTTAGCCTATGGTACCTATATGCACACACACACACACATCTCCACACAACAATACAAAGATAATAAAACAATTGATACTAGAAATGAATGCATACATCTATCCCATAATCAGAGTATAAAAAAGTACTTAAATCATGAAAAGGATAAATAAAATTCCACCAAAAACTTTAAAATCATCCAAACTGCTCAAAAGGACGGGAATGCTATCAAATGAAACCACCGATACACACATTGGTCTATCAAGATCTATATGCTCTACCTGCTCCAGGTACTCCTAGGACTCTGTCAATAGGCCTATCATTTTCACAATACATGACATGTGTATTAATATCCTATGTATTTATGAGTATAAAAATACCCATTAGGTGCCCCAAAAACCCAAAATAAAAGGGATAAATTGAAAGGCAACAATACACTCAACCCATTACCAGAGGAGGAAATCCCAGCAGAAGAGAATAAGGAACTCCATCTCGACTGCTCCTCAGCTACACATGACTAGTCATCTCAATACATATGGTATATCAATAATGATATGTTACATAACTATAATGACTCCCATAATAACCCAGATATACTTGTTTTAAACTCTAAGTCTCATGAGGTTTTGACCTCACTGCCAGCCATAAGATTCTATTCAAGGCTCAAAGGTAACAATCATCTAGGATAAATCACTATATGAGACCTTACATATAATATGGAACTCATTAAATATATCTAATTCACCTATTATCACTAAGATTATGGATTATCCCCTCTATATTAGGTAGAATACATCCCAGAGAACATGATCGTCAGATCTCGCTATGAAGAAAGTCACACTATCACTCAACAGATCTTGATAATCAGATAGGGTATATCACACATCCATGATGGGGGAATCCTAGAACCATAATTGAAACATTGAATATATCATCTCATAGATAGGGTATCACACCCAAGACCACTAGGGGACACCACAACCACAATCTGGTTCCATGAATATCATATCGCTCAGATAGGTGATCACCACCCATGTAGTGGGTCACAATGATTCCACGAACCCCATACAGAACAAAACACGATGTAGGGTATTTTGTAGCTAATGATACCACAAAACCTACTGAAACCACCCACTAAGTAGGGGATTGTATACCTGACGATCCCATAAACCCTACCAAAACTTCCCTCTAAGTGGGGGATTATATTCTTGATGATACCACAATCCCTACTTAGCTAACCATCTAGATAGGGAGTCACTACCCATGTAGTGTTGGTCACGATGATACTATATACCCCACCTAGGGAAGTCAATATGATAGAGTATACTGCCCAACCTACTGGAGGGATACACCAACTATATCTGAGCTCATCCCGTTGAGGGGATCACAATCTTGTGCTAAGGAAGTGATGCCACACTGTACCCTCATAGAGATAGACCAAGGGAAACCACTAAATCAATAATAGTTTGTACTTTGATAATTTTTTACCCAAATAAATCACCTCTCATCACATATCTAATTCCAAAACCATATATACTATCACATACAATGTGGAAAACTACTTAGGATATCCTACTCATGGGCTTCATTATGAGTCCTAAAGATGGAGATTATAACAACACTATTATTTATTTCAAATTAATACACGATTTATTACATAATATTACTCTTAATACAACCTTTAATATTGATAACTATAGTTAATTTTATAATTAGGTATATTACATAACAACTTAAAATAGGAAACACATCATCTTTATTGAAAACTTCTTTAACATGCTAGCACTTAAAACTGTATGGGATAACTTGGGGACATACATAATAATGGGGTGAGTGATACATACCAATAAAAAAAGGCATAACAAAAAGAAGATAACACATGTTAGATAATAGGCATATCAGTGGGTCATAAAAGGAACATGAATAATAAGGTATGATATAGCATGATAATCATAAAGAAAACATGGGAAATGTGGAAACATCTTAAAACACTGCATCATAAACAAATGTCAAGGATAAATTCCAAGAAATCATGATGGAAAAATTTCCAAAAATTGACTAGGTTCAATACTTGTTTCAAAATGACTTATCATGAGACTAAACATTACCCAATGCATTAGAGCGCTATATAATTCCGGGAACACCTATCACTTTCATTTCATTATCATGTTTAAGTGAGCCACATAGATAATACAACATGGATTCATTCATCGTCATATTTTATTCCAAAATCAAGAAGTGTGAAATAAATAAATGTAAGCCCCAAGTTAAATAAGTATAACTATATAATGGAAAACACACTTTATAGTAAATGAGTATGGTATTCACTACACAATTGTTTTGGCATGGAGAATCGCAGTGAAATTTCGGTAGCATAACGATGTCACATAAAAATTTATAAAATGGGTTGATGAGAGAGAAATTTATATTTAATCATTTTTACATAAAATTTGAAGAAATAAGAACATGTAAATAAATTTCCCAACATTAGTAATTTTAAATAGAAGGTATAAGATAATAAAGAAACTTTAATAAAGAGAAGAATGAGGGGATCCCTTACTTGAGTGTGTGACACCAAATGATTGGGAGGAGCTTATTGAGATCTTGGAGGCACCCTAGGAGGACTATAGAGAGGGTAGGAAAGAGTAATAATTTTCTAAAAGTGTTTTTAGTGAAGATAAGTGTGTGATTCTATGGGTTTAATATGAAATGAGTGGGGAATTCTTTAATATTTCACAAACCTATGTTTTGGACTCTATATAATAAAATAAACAAAACCACAATATTTCCTATGGTATTTTCCTATAGATTCTAAAAAATGGGAGTGATTTTAATTATTTTATAAGTAAAAGGGCCAAAAATAATAAAATAATACCTTTTCTTATGTGGAAGTTAGTCATACTCTTAAAGAGATGATTTTAAAACCTTAAAATATATTATAAGATTTGGAGGATTCATAATATCTTTATAAAATAAACAAAAGAAACTTAAAAATATCACATTATTTTAAAGGGAAAATATATATTTATTTGTTAATACCATTTATAGTATTTATCACATCACTTTTGGGTCATTATGATGTCATAATACACACTGTATATTTATATGGTATTGAATTTTTACTCAAAAATTAGAAATGTCTAAGAAAATTATAAAAAACTCACTATTGGATAATTTCAACATTAAGATTACAAAAATAATATTAATTTTATCTAAATAATTTTCTAAATATGCGTATTTTCACTTTTAAAATAATAATTTACATTTATTGAGAAATGATGGTTTTTTTTGATAATAATAGTTTTTGAACCCTTAAAAAAATTTAATTTGAATTCATAAAAACTATATGATAATTTATGTTTAATAAAAATTATTTAATAATAATATTTTATTAAAATATTATTTATTTCAAAATTACATTAATTCATAAAAATAAATTCCTTAATTTAATTTATTCATTACCCAAAAATACAATTTCTGTTTTATTGTATCAAAATCAAAATTATATATAAAGTAACAATAATGGGATGAAAATATATTCATTATTACATAACAAATAATGTACATACTCATATTTCTAGGGTATTTATACACATACCTTTAATACAAAAACAAACTCCCTAAGTTTAAGGTGTGCGATAATGATATTTTCATGGGGTGGTTCATTAAACATGGTTTGAACCGCGATTTCGATGAGCTTGAACTTATCCCATAAATGGTTTAAATTATGATTAAATTGTTGGATATAATATTGGGATTGGTTAAGGGAAAATTATATAGATTCTATCTCTCTTGGAAGCTTCAATAAATGGTCTTCATAGGGTATGATCCTACTGGTTGAGGCTATCACTTCCTCCTTTATCTTTGTAAATTGGATTTTTTGAAACCCTATATTTATACTAATTATGAAATAACTATTTAACAACTATAATATCAATGATAAAGATAATTAATGTTCATTTAAATATGATAGGATAAAACTAAATAAGTTAATGTGTTTTCTATAACCATATTAAATAATAATACATTTAATTAAATCAAAAGGGGAATTTTATTTATAACAATTCGGGTCATTAAAATCTTCCCCCCTTAAAAAATTTTTCCATTGAAATTTTATTTTCCCACATTAAAATAGATGAGGGTAACTCTATTTCATCAACTCCATTGATTTCCACATCTCTTCTTCAAACTTTTGGTTTCTCCATAGCACTTTGACAAGGTTCATTGTCTTATTTCGTAGAACTTTGTCTACATGATCTAAGATTTCCACCAGCTGCTCTTAATAGGAAAGATCATTCTAAAATGGTACCACCTCTTAATTGAGTACATGTTAGGGGTATCTTATGTACTTCATCAAGATGGATACATGGAATATATTATGTACTTTATATAGTTTAGGTAAAATTTTTAGTCTATAGGCCACCGATCTGATACGATCAAGGATATAAAAGGTTATGATATATCTTGGACTAAGATTTAACTTCTTACCAAATCTCATAACATTATTCCATAGAGATATGAAGAGGAATACCATGTCTCCAACATCAAACTCTAGGCCTTGTTGATGATTGTAATCATAGATATTATGTCAACTCTAAGCAGCCATGATGTGCTGCTGAATGGTCCTAATCTTTTCCACTATTTTCTCAACCATTTCAAGAAATAAAATTTTTCATTCCCCAACTTAATCCCAACATGTAGGTATTCTTCACCTTTTCCCATAAAGGATTTCACAGGGCGCCATTTGGATGCTTGAGTGGAAACTGTTGTTGTAAGAGAACTCAACTAGAGGTAGATTTTAATCCCATCCTCCTTTGAAGTCAATTGAGTATGCTATCGACATGTCCTCAAGTATTTGGATATTACACTTAGATTGGACATCAGTTTGAGGATGGTAATCCATGATAAAGTTTATCTTAGTGTTTAGATAATATTGGAGATTTTCCATAACTTGGAGGTGAATCTCAGATCTCGATTAGATACAATTGATAGTGGTACTCCATGCATCCTCACCACTTATCTGATGTATATATGTGAAAGTCGATATAGTGAGAAGTACTCTCGAATTGAGATAAAGTGAGATATATTTGTAATATGATCCATAAAAAACTATATAGCATTTTTTCCTCTAGATTTCTTCAAAAGTCTAGTGATAAACTCCATGGTGATGTTTTCCCATTTCCATATAGGTATGGGTAATGGTTACATCATCCACTTAGATTCTAGACTTTCCTCTTTCAATTGTTGATATATAAGGAATATTGATGTATATTCCATGATCTACTTCTTCATATTGTCCCAACAATAGTGTTATTAGAGATCTCGATACATATTTGTGCTTCATGGATGGATAGAGAAGGTTGAGCTATGTGCATCATCCAACAACTCCTTCTTTAATTCAGGATTTGATGGTACATATAGTCTTGACCCAAATCTCACAACTACTTCTTCATTAACATTGAACTATAAGGATTTCCCTTTTATTATAGTTTCCACTTTATTCTGAATTATAACATTGCAGAGACATGGTTTTTGATCTGTAAGACTTTGGAATATTTCTACATATATTTCCAGAGCTAGGAGTTGAGACGACAAGCGATTCCGAGGCCCTGTGTGCTTGAAATAAATTTTATAAAAATGTTAACTGTTTTTATACTATGCACGTGGAGGGGTTGTGTTTTCTCCTAAAAGGTAGCTCGGATCTGAAATCTGTGGGTACGGTTGCGTCCAGAGTGGACCGTTTACCCTAGGCAGGGAGTAAAAGTTGCGGGCGCGAGCTTGCTGTGAGAAATGTCACCCTGGGGCAAAATCGTCATTTTAAAATAATTACTTAGTGATTTTTATCACTAGAGTTCTTTTCAAATAACTTCGAATGATGTCTTGGAATGGAAATACAAGACTTCTGTTGAGTTCGGAATGGGGTGTTTTTCCCAGGCGTGATATAAAATAGGCGGGTGCGGAGGTTTCAGAATTCTCGCCCGATGGTAAAGATTTAGAGAGAGTTTATAAATTTGCTTGAGAGTTAGAATTAAGGGAAAGCCATAATTTCCCTTCTCTCTCTATCTATATTTCTATCTTCTATTCTTCGGCATTCTTCTCCAAATCGAGAAGCAACCTCCGTCGGAACCTTGGTGGATCAAAGCAGGAGCTTCGTGGACATGCCACCAATGACACCCGACCGATTTGAGGTAGGATTCTTGATTAATTTTCCCACCTTGGTCAATTTCATGACTTTTCATCAAATTTTTATTTTAATTCTAAAATTCTAGAATTAAGACGATGGAAAAATGAAAACGTCCATCGTCCGAGCCTCGTTCTAAATCCCGTTCTTGAGCATTCTTCATCATTCACCATTCGAATTTTCGGATACGCTAAAACCTTGATGGATCGTCGATCGGGGGTAAGCACTGTGAAGGCCTCTTCTCGAGGATCCCAAATCCACCTTCATATTCAAAATCGGGCCACCGGAGTGGTAGCGACGGCCGACAGAAGGCCCAACTCCGGCAAGGGGCGGTGGCCGGAGGTCGGGGTGGCGTAGCGGTGGAACCAGCCGGAGTTGCACCGGCAGCACGAGGCCTTGGCGAGGTGGCACTCGGCCAGTGTGCGGCGGCGCGGTCAAGCGGATCAAGCAGGGCCTTTGGCGCATCGTGCAACGAGCAGGGAGAACCAGGGAGGTGCGGTTGAGCGGTGCAAAGGATGGTGGGGCTTTAGTGGAGCCGACGACTCAGGCGGCGGTGTTGGGTGAGGTCGAGCCGGAGACGGCGGAGCGGAGGCCGACACGGTGTGGCGAACCCAGGCGGTGGATCAGAGCACCAGGCGGCCACGACATTGGGTGGCGGTGTCGCGGTGGCGCACTCCTCAGGAGGGGAACGGCATGGGCGGCCTGTCGCGGTTGGCTGGAAGACCCAAAGTCAGCGCCTTGGGGGGGGGGGGGACCGCGGACAAGGACCCGCGACACAGAACAAAGACTGGCCAACTGGACGGTCTGTATAAAGGAGCCGGACCCGAGGGGTCCTATGGTTTTTGGATGGGCTGCGGCCAGCGGGCCGCGGCGAGTTGGACCAGACCCACTTCTGGGCCACCGACCGACGGTCTGGACCGACCCAATTCTGGGCCCCTTGTGTTCAAGGGGCCGTAACTTTTAAATGGCTCGCCCATTTGACGTGCCATCAGTGGTTGTGGGTTCATATCTTCATGACAAACTTTTTGTTTCAGGTTTCACAGTTTTTGAGTTCTGGACCCGAGGGGGGTGACCCAAAATGCTTTAATTTAATAATATTAAATTATTATTAAATTTTACAACGGACGTGCCTTGTGAGCTGGACGTCTGTTTAACGTGCCGTTAGAGGCGCTATGGCCCTGGAGTTTAGACGGTCCTTCAAAAGTTGGTTCAGAACCTTTGTGGTTTGGTTTCGTAGCTCGGTGGCATGAAACGCTTAATGTGAATAATTAATTAATTACTTAATTAATTAATTATTCTTGCGTCATACCTAACTCATGTTTGGGATGTCCAATTGACACACCATCAGCGGTAGTGTGACACCAGTCCTCATGAGGGATTTTTGAGATGCTTTCCGAAGCATTCGGGTTGGAGACAAGGTGTGGGCCCCACAGGGCCTAGTTCACACGTTTTACGGTGAAACACCACTTTTTTCACCCAACACCCATTTGGGGTGTTTAAGTACTCGTTTCTGAGTGTTCTTCTGAGGGTATTGCGATAGCACAATCCGCCCGCCTAAATTTGGCCTCGAGGCGTGGGCCCCACGAGGTGGCTTTCGGACGTATGCTGTGTTTTAACGACTTATACTTCATAAGTCTATTCTGGGAAAATGAATAGCCTACACCTCGTAGTTATCTGCAAGGAACGCAATGGTACGATCTGCATGACGTGTTCCAGGGTTGAGGTGTGGGCCCCACAGGGCCCCGTTTGAATAGCACGGGGAGTTTCAGCTTCTGCATCTGGAGTCCATTTTAGGCTTCGTCAGCAACATTGTGACCCTGGAATCAAGACAAAGTTGACCAGGTTGGTTTCAGGTGTTGAAGCCGGAGTTGAGGCATGGGCCCCATGGGCCGTCTTTTAAGCTGTGTGCAACGTACTACGACTTTTTCATCAGACGTCAGTTTGGGGAGTATGAATAGTCGTTTTGGCGTGTTTTTTAGAGAGTATCGCGATGGCACAGTTCGATCGACCTTTTTCAGGACCGAGGTGCGTGCCCCATGAGACTCTGTATGAGCATAAACCGGTGTTGAATAACTTTCTTGTCGGGAGTCCATTTCCAGCGATTAAGTAGTCTATCTCGTGTGTTTTTTCACGAGGATTACAACGGTTTAATATATTTGGGAGTGCAGAGAATCTTTAGAGATCTCATTAAATGTGGAAACATGAAAAGGGCGTTGGTCGTAGGTTCCTTTGACGCACTCCAAAACTACACACGATAGCAGTGTTAGTGACACCCAGTGAGGACACGAGCAGTGCAGAGTTATCAGGCCAGTTCTGGGTTTACCCTCTAGTGGGGCTGGGTAGTGGGTGACCCGTTGACCTTAGGGTTTACCCTCCAGTGGGGCTAGATAGTGGGTTACCCATTGACGTTAGGGTTTACCCTTCAGCGGGGCTGGGTAGTGGGTTACCCGTTGACCTTAGGGTTTACCCTCCAGTGGGGCTGGACAGTGGGTTACCTGTTGACCTTAGGGTTTACCCTCCAGTGGGGCTGAGTAGTGGGTTACCCATTGACTTTAGGGTTTACCCTCCAGCGGGGCTATACAGTGGGTTACCCGACGACCTCTTGGGGTTTACCCTCCAACTGGGCTGGGCAGTGGGTTACCTGACGACTTCTTTTAGACTCATCCCTTTCTATGAGGCTATTCAGTGACTTTTATCTGTGGTTACCGGAGCGGGACCCTTGGTTTTACGGTTCAGCGATGAGACAACTTTGTCATATGAGACTATTGGGCATCAGTGATGGATATCCTTTGAACTGCTGGAGACTTTTCCTGGGCTGAGCTTGGAGATAGATATCCCCTTACACACTCATTCAGGTTTCTTGTTGAGCAGATATATATATACACCCTACTTTTTTCCCACTCCTCAGGTTTAGTTACTCTCCTTCTAGGAGTGGTGAAGACACGCGGGGTATGCCACGTGATTTCTGTGTCTAGTTCCTCTTGGTTGGATGAGTCCACTTCCTTCCTTCTGTTGGGCCGAGCTTGGAGATGGAGATCCCCTTACACACTCATTAGGGTTTCTTGTTGATAATATATATATACAACCTACTTTTTTTTATTACTCTTTGGGTTTGGTTACTCTCCTTCTAGGAAGGATGAAGACATGAAAGGTATGCCACGTGCTTTCCGTGTCTATCTCCTCTTGGATTGGATGAGTATACTTCCTTTATTTTTTTGGGTTGAGATGCACTCTCTCTATTTTACTCTTACACTATTATTTGTTCTGTATACTGCTCACTGTTTTAGTACCTCCTTTGTTGCTCCCTTGAGCTTTTGGGTCATCCTACTGAGTATCTTTATACTCACCCCTGCTTGGGATTTGCCCGCACTTGGTGTGCCCTTGTAGATGACAGATAGGTTGATTGAGACTACGGAGGAGTGTAGAGGACACAAGAGATTGGGCTACGTTCAGTGGTCATAGTATGACTTTCAGGTGTGAGACTCACCAGCTATTTACTTTCGTTTACCTATTACCGGGTTGTGGCACCTTTCTAGTTATGCACGTTTTTTTCCCTTTTTTGATCAGTTTACTGGTTAGTCTACTTTCCAGCACTTGTTTTGTTTTAGAAGTTGATGCATGACTATGGTTGGGTTATAGTTATTTATACTTTGGTTTCCTTTTTTACTTTGCACTTCTGCATCGAGTGTCCTGTGTGTGTGTACAGGTACTTAGGAAAAGGCCTCCCTGAGATTGTTACGCCTTCAGTGCTTGTTGCCAGCCCCTGGCCTATAGAGACGGGCTTGGGGTAGTTACGTCTTGAGACCGGTTGGGTCGTGTCATGAAAAAGTGGTATCAGAGGGGGTTCGTTCTTTGGGATGTTTTTTGGACATCCCTAAAAAGAAATTGGTTGAGTTTTGGGGAAATAGTGTCAACGTGTCTCGAGAGCGGCTCTCAGGCCAGGGAGTCTTGTGATAGTGCGGCGACTGATGTATCCATTCACCAGGACCCTGATAACCCGCTTGTTGACTCGGCACATTGAGACACTTGTTACAGGGAATTTGGTTCATGCATCATATAGGATTGAGTCTTTGACTGTCCTTTTGAGTTATCTCCCCATCGTTGTTAGTATATATATGGTCATTTGACCGCCGTACTCCTTGATTGGATTCAGGATGTCTCCACGATGATAGCCAACCAGGATACTAGCTCCGGTTCGTGATGACGACTTTGTGAGAGACGAGGCCTTAGTTCAAGATCCATCATCTGATTACCCTTTTTCCAGGAGAACAGGAAATAATACCTCCACCTGTGGAGTAGTAGATAGTACTGAAAGTGAAGGCCGATGATGAGTGTAGGCTGGGTGCGCTACATGAGTTCCAGTGTCAAAGACCACTAAGGTTCCACGGTGAGCCATACCCTCAGACAATGAAGGGTTGGCTAGAGTCGGTGGTTCACCTCTTCATTCTTGTTTGGACACTGATAAGTTAGATGGTGTATTTGACAGCCAGTTTTTCCACTAAGCAGTTTGACATTAGTATATCCAGGGTTACTTAGATGCACGATGAGTCAGTACTCTCATGGGATGACTTCTAGCAGCTGTTTCGTGAGGAGTACTACCCCTTCTACTAATGATTTATATGGTTTCAGGAGCAGCTAGGGCTTCAGTGGAGAGTGATGGCAGTGGCTGAGTATGTGACTAGGTTCGCAGACCTTACTCAGTATCCTTTGGACGTGGGCCATGATGGAAACTTCCAAGAACAAAAGTTTGAGTGAGGTCTCTGTAGAGGAGATTCGTGCCGGCGTAGTGCCCTTGTGCATCCTCACCCATCTCAGGGTGCTGGAGCAGGCACTGGTGATAGAGAAATTTATTTCATAGGGACGTCAATTGGCAAGGCATCAACGTCAGAGGTCTCCCCTTGATGAGACTCAGGCACATGGTAGGGGACAACATAGAGCACTTAGATAGCCTAGGGAGGACTAGTGCTATTATTGTGATGTGCGAGGTCACGTGGTGTGAGACTAATCGACCAAATGTGGTGAGTTTTTTAGATAGTAGGTAGATGCACCACCACGACAGAGGTAGTTTCGTAATTAGAGAACTCCCAGGTGAGGACAGTGTGGTCCCCAGGGAGGCGGTGTTGGCAGAAGATTAGGAAGAACTGTAGTTGGCAGATGACGTTTTTAGGTCCTTCCACCACCACTAGGCAGCCTAGGTCAGGCTTAGGGAGCTGATAGATGGGGCTGCGGGCGGTTTTGTGATATGGATGTCTACAATCCTGCAACGCATGAGATGATAAGAGGTACTCTCTGTGTATTTTTCTAATTTTCTAAGTATAACTTGTTAGAAACTGCGTTAGGTACTCTTTTCGTCTAATTTCTTTTTTGAGGGGTTATCGAGGGTGACACAGGGCATTAGTGTAACCCTGTGTTCGTGTTGTCTGATGTAGCTTTGAATGAACAAGAAATAGGGGTTCTCCCCCCACTGAGATGTGTTTTTTTGATGTGATCAAAACCATGAGGGAGAGTCAGTACCACCCAAAGTGGATAGTATTGAGGTGCGGTGGATGAGTCCCTCTGACATGTGCATTCATGGCGGGGTTTTACAGTGTAGTGTCAGAGTAGGTTATGGATTTTCTAGAGGGGATTTTCTATTTGACCCACCTTTTTTATTGTGGTGCCACTAGTGGGTTTGGTAGAGTTCCTGTTTTGTGGATTAATCTCCTTCCAAGAGGGGAAAAGACACGCGAGGTATGCCACGTGCTTTCTGTGTCTAGATTCTAGCAGTTGGTTGAGTTTTCTAACCTGACCTGTTTGTTGGTACCTTGCGTGCTCAACGTCAATCTTGATACCATTATCAAGTACAGGTTGAGGTGATAAAAACCCCATAAACATAATTACATGCTTCACTATGTGGTTCTAGTGGTGGTGGTATTTTCCCTGAGAATGTGGAGATTCTATCTTCTGGGAGAGCGCTTTATGGTTTTCTCAGACCACTAGTGTCTCAGGTGCGTCCTCACCCAGAGAGACTTGAACCTGAGACTACGGTGCTGGTTGAAATTTCTGCAGGAATATGATTTCGAGGTAGTCTATGTTCCGAAAAAAATGGCAGTGTTGTAGCGGGTTCCCTTAGCAGGTAGTCCCAGACTCATTAGGTGCGGGAAGTTTTGTAGTAGTTAGATTCCCTAAAGTTGACCCTATTGGACCAGGAGGGTGAAACTTTTCTTCAGTCGATGGTGTTGACTCATACACTTTTTGAGCATGTAAGAGAGTCTCGTTTGTGATGCACCAACTGTGAAACTTGTGTGACCGGATATCCTTGGGTGTTTCACCAGGTGGACATTCTAAAGGAGGTAATCATGAGACCATGTTCCAGGAAGAAACCGTGATTTCGATCTTGACGTGAAAAGGAAAGAATTGGCCTGGGAATTCCTCTGAGTTTCTTTGGGATGTTCGGGAATTGTGCAAGAGATTGAGTGATTTCCTACCATCATGCCCTACCCTCCCAATAGTAGGAGTGTGTGCACGACATCTTCCATATGTCGCAGCTGATGAGGTGCGTGCGTGTTTCGACACACGTCATCTAAAGTAGTAGAACTTATGAGTGCGAACCATCCCTTTGGTTCGTGTGTTGTGCCAACATGGTGTTGTGAAAGTTTTCTTGGGAGTGGGAGAGCTAGGTGTGATCTCTGTATCCTGAGTTGTTTTTCCTAGTTTTGATTTTCAGGGATGAAAATCTTGAAGGGGGGAATGATATAGATACCAGGTTTTTGCTCTATAAGACTTTGGAATATTTCTACATATATTTCCAGAGCTAGGAGCTGAGACGGCATGGGATTCCGAGGCCCGGTGTGCCCAGAATAAATTTTATAAAAATGTTAAGTGTTTTTATACTATGCACATGGAGAGATTGTGTTTTCTCCTAAATGGTAGCTTGTATCAGAAATATGAGGGTATGGTTTCATCCGGAGTGTGTCTTTTACCCTAGGAAGGGTGTAAAAGTTATGGGCGCGAGCCTGCTGTGAGAAATGTCACCCAGGGGCAAAATCATCATTTTAATATAATGACTTAGTGATTTTTATCTCTGGAGTTATTTTAAAATAACTTTCAAATGAAGTATTGGAATGGAAATTAGAGATTACTATTGAGTTCAGAATGGGGTGTTTTGCCTAGGTGTGATATAAAATAGGTAGGTGTGGAGGTTTCAGAATTCTCGCCCAACGATAGAGTTTCAGAGAGAGTTTATAAATTCGCCTAAGAGTTGGAATTAAGGGAAAGCCCTAATTTCTCTTCTCTCTCTATCTCTCTCTCCCTCTTTCCTATTCTTCGGAATTATTTGACATTCTTCACTAAATAGAGGAGCAACCTCCGCTGTAACCTTGGTTGATTAAAGTAGGAGTGTCGTGGACATGCCGCCAACGACACACGACCGATTCGAGGTAGGATTCTTGATTAATTTTCCCACCTTCACCAATTTATTTACTTTTCATCAAATTTGTGTTTTAATTCTAAAATTATGGAATTAGGATGATGGAAAAACGAACATGACCATCGTCTGAGCCCCTTTCTAAATCCCGTTCTTGAGCATTCTTCGTTGTTCATCATTTGAATTTTCAGATACGCTAAAACCTTGATGGATCGTCGATCGGGGGTAGGTGCTGTGAAGGCCTCTTCTCGAGGATCCCAAATCCACCTTCAGATTCGAAATTGGGCCGCCGGAGTGGTTGCGATGCCTGAAGGAAGGCCCAGCTCTGGAAAGGGGTGGTGACCGGATGTCGGGGTGGCATAGTGGTGGAACCAGCCAGAGTTGTGCCGGCAGCGTGAGGCCTTGGCGAGGCGGCACTCAGCTGGTGTGCGACGGCGCGGTCGAGCGGATCAAGCCGGGCCTTCGGCGCATCGTACGGTGAGCAGGGAGCACCGCAGTGGTGTAGTTGTGCGGCATAGAGGAGTGCAGGGCTTCAGTAGAGCCGGCGGCTCAGGCGGCGACGTCGGGCGAGGTCGAGCCGGAGACGGCGGAGTGGCGGCCGACGCGGTGTGGAGAACCCAGGCAGCGGAGCGGGGGACCAGGCGGCCGCGAAGTTGGGTGGAAGTGTCGCGGCGGTGCACTCCACAGGAGGGGAGTGGCACAGGAGGCCTGTCACGGTCAGGCAGAAGACCCGAGGTCAGCACCTCGGGGGGGGGGGGGGGGGGACCGCAGACAAGGACCCGCGGTACGCGGGTCCTGCTGTGCGGCGTGGAACAAAGACCGGCCAACTGGCCGGTTTGCTTGAAGAAGCCAAACCCAAGGGGTTCGGCGGTTTTTAGACGGGCTGCGGCGAGCTGGACCGGACCCGCGGCTGGGCTGCGAGCCGGCAGTCTGGATCGGGCTGGATGGTTTGGATCGGCCCAATTCTGGGCCTCTTGTGTTCAAGGGGCCATAACTTTTAAACGGCACGTCCGTTTGACACGTCGTCAGTGACTGTGGCTTCGTATATTCAAGACGGACATTTTGTTTTGGATTTCATGGTTTTGAGTTCTGGAGCCGAGGGCAGGTGACCCAAAACGCTTTAATTTAATAATATTAAATTATTATTAAAGTTTACAATGGACGTGCTTCACGAGCTGGACGTCTGTTTGACATGCCGTCAGAGGCGCTGTGGCCCTAGAGTTGAGACGATCTTTCAAAAGTTGGTTTGGAACCTTTGCGGTTTGGTTTTGTTTCTCGGTGGCACGAAACACTTAATTCGAATAATTAATCAACTACTTAATTAATTAATTATTCTTGCGTCAGACCTAACTTTTGTTTGGGATGTCCGATTGACGTGCTGTTAGCGGCTGTGTGACCACAGTCCTCGTGGAAATTTTTTGAGATGCTTTCTGAAGTGTTCGGGTTGGCGACAAGGTGTGGGCCCCACGAGGCCTAGTTCACACGTTTTACAGTGAAACACCACTTCTTTCACTCGACACCTGTTTGGGGTGTTTAATTACTCGTTTCTGAGTGTTCTTATGAGGGGATTATGACAGCGCAATCCGCTCGCCTAAATTCGGCCCTGAGGCATGGGCCTCACGAGGTGACTTTCGAACGTATGCTGCATTTTTATGACTTATTCTTCATAATTCCATTCTAGGAAAATGAATAGCCTACGCCTCGTGGTTATATGCAAGGAACACAATGGTACGATCTGCGTGACGTGTTCCAGGGTCGAGGTGTGGGCCCCACAGGGTCCTGTTTGAATAACGAGGGGAGTTGCAGCTTCTGCATCCGGAGTCCGTTTTGGGCGCCGTAAGCGGCGTTGTGATCCTGACATCGAGGTGAAGTTGACAAGGGTGGTTTCAGGCATTGAAGCCAGAGTTGAGTCATGGGCCCCAACGAGCCTTCTTTTAAGCTGTGTGTAGCGTACATCGACTTTTTCATCAGACATCCGTTTGGGGCATATGAAAAGTTGTTTTGGCATGTTTTTCTGAGAGCATCATGATGGCGTAGTTCGCCTGACCTTTTTCGGGACTGAGGTGCGGGCTCCATGAGACACCGTATGAGCATAAAGCGGTGTTGAATAACTTTATCACCAGGAGTCCATTTACAGGGATTAAGTAGTCTATCTCGCATGTTTTTCCAAGAGGATTACAACGATGTAATCTATTTGGGCGTTCAGAGCCTCTTTCGAGATCTCATTAAATGTGGAAACATGAAAAGGGAGTTGGTTGGAGGTTACTTTGATGCACTTCGAACCTACGCACAGTAGTGGTGTTAGTGACACCTAGTGATAGAACGGGCAATACAGAGTTATCGGACCAGTTTTGGGTTTACCCTCCAACGGGGCTGGGTAGTGGTTTACCCGTTGACCTTAGGTTTTACCCTCCAGTGGGGCTGGATAGTGGGTTACCCATTGACCTTAGGGTTTACCCTCTAGCAGGGCTAGGTAGTGGGTTACCCGTTGACCTTAGGGTTTACCCTCCAGCAGGGCTGGGTAGTGGGTTACCCATTGAACTTAGGGTTTACCCTCCAGCGGGGCTGGGCAGTGTTTTACTCATTGACTTTAGGGTTTACCCTCTAGCGGAGCTGGGCAGTGGGTTACCCAATGACCTCTTGGGGTTTACCCTCCAGCTGGGATGGAAAATGGGTTACCCGACGAATTCTTTCAGAATCATCCCTTTATATGAGGCTAGTCAGTGAATTTTCTCCGTGGTTACCGGAGTGGGACCCTTGGTTGTACGGTTCACCGATGAGACAACTTTGTCATATGAGACTTTTGGGCATTAGTGATGGATATCCTTTGAACCGATAGCGACCTTTCCTAGGATAAGCTTAGAGTTAGAGATCCCCTTACACACTTGTTCAAGTTTCTTATTGAGCACATATATATATACACCATACTTTGTTCCCACTCCTCGGGTTCAGTTACTCTCCTTCTAGGAGGGGATAAGATGCCCGAGGTATTCCACTTGATTTCTATGTCTAGTTATTCTTGGTTGGATGAGTCCACTTCCTTTCTTCTATTGGGCTAAGCTTGGAGATGGAGATCCCATTACGCACTTGTTTGTGTTTCTTGTTGAGCATATATATATACACCCTACTTTTGTTCCCACTCATTGGGTTCAGTTACTCTCCTTATAGGTGGGGCGAAGATGCATGGAGTATTCCACGTGATTTATGTGTCTAGCTCCCCTTGGATTGGACGAGTCTACTTCCTTTCTTTTTTTAGGTTGAGCTGCACTCTCTCTATTGTACTCTTACACTGTTCTTTATTCTGTCTACTGCTCACCATTTTAGTACCTCCTTTGTTGCTCCCTCGAGCTTTCAGGGCATCCTACTAAGTATCTTTATACTTAACCATTCTTGGTCTTTTCCCGCACTTGGTGTTCCCTTAAAGACGATAGACAGGTCAATAAAGACTACAAAGGAGCGTATAGGACACAGGATCTTGGGCTGCATTCAGTGGTCATAGCAGGACTTTCAGGTGTGAGACTCACCAGCTATTTACTTTCATTTTCTTGTTGTCGGGTTGTGGCATCTTTCTAGTTGGGCACATGTTTTTCCCTTTTCTATTAAGTTTACTGGTCAGTCTACTTTTCTGCACTTACTTTTTCAATTTCAGAAGTTGATACATGACTGTGGTTGGGTTATAGTTGTTTTTACTTTGGTTTCCTTTTTTACTCTGCACTTCTGCATCGAGTGGGATGTGTGTGTGTGTACAGGTACTTAGGCAAAGGCCTCCCCGAGATTGTTATGCATTCGGCGCTTGTTTCCATCCCCTGGCCTATGGAGGCAGGATTCGGGTAGTTGCGTCTTGAGACTGGTAAGTTCAGGTCATGAAAAACATCACCTCTTTGAGCATCCTTTAACCTTTCTAGAAGAGAAATCATTTGTAAAAGGATTGATGATGTTACTTCCTTTATGATTCCAATGTACATCCTTTCCAAATCTAAGAAGATCATATCCCTCACAATACGCATCAATGATAGAATTGCTATATCCTTTATACTTAGATCATTTTCCACTTTATTTACTTTACTAGGATGGTAGTTAATTGAGTGGTCATAGTACTTGATCATATATAACCAACTTTGTTGGAGCATATTCAGATCTTTCTGTGTGAATATATACTTGATAATTTTGTGATCTGTATATATTGTACACTTATCCCCAAATAGATAATTCCACCATATTTTCAATATGAATATTACTGCATCAAAATCTAGATCATGCATTAGGTAGTTCTATTCATGAACTTTCAACTTCCTTGAAGCATATGCTATCACTTTGTCATTTTACATTAACGCACAACCTAATCCCTTCTTCAAATCATTGTTGAATACTAAAAAATATTCTCCACTTGTGGGTAGTGTAAGTACATGTGCGGTGATGAGCCTCATTTTCAACTCCTTGAATATATCTTCACATTTATCATTCTAAGAAAACTTGACTCCCTTCTAAGTTATATTGGTAATCATGTTTGATAACTGTGAAAAATTTCTCACAAATCAGAAATAATATCTAGATAACCCAAGGAAAATATGGATATCAATCATAGATATTGGTCTTGTACATCCTTAAATTTCTTCTATTTTTTAAGGGTATATAGATATCCTATTTACTGTGATAATATTCTCTAATAAATATAATTTCTTCAACCATAACTCACATTTTCTATAATTTTCATAAATATTCTCCTTTCATAGGGTCTTTAGCAGAGTTCTCAGATGCTCCTCATATTCCTCATTTCTTTTGGAGTATATTAGAATATCATCTATAAATAATATGATAATTTTTTTAGGTAATACCTAAATAATCTATTCATAAAGTCTATTAATATTTCTGGAGCATTAGCGAGTCTAAATGGAATCACTATGAACTCACCGTGCCTCTAACTTATACAAAAAGTGGTCTTGGTGATATCTTCCTTATCCAACCTTACTTGATAATATCCCAACCGAAGATCCACCTTTGAGAAGTATTGTGATCCATGTAGATTATCAAAGAATTCATCAATCCATAGAAGAGGATTCTTTTTATTTATCGTGATCTTGTTGAGCTCATGATAATCTATGCAAAGAAATTTTGACCCATCCTTCTTCTTAATGAAGAGGACTGGTGTACCCCATAATGAAGCACTTGAGTGTATGAATCCTTTATCCAGATTCTCCTATAGTTTTTTTATTCATCTTCTCAAGTTAAAAAATATCCATTCTATATAGAGTCTTGGGTAATAGAAACAACCCAAGTATATGATTTATTGAAAATTTAACCTCTCAGCTAGGAGGAAGTCCAGAAAATTCCTCGGGAAACACATTCATATATTCCCTCACAATAGGCATGCCTTAAAGGGTAAATATTTCCTTGATGTGGAGCTTTTCTTTGGGATTCAGTAGTTGCTGGTTTGGACCTGCGTGTGTAAGACCGGTCCCCATCGATGGAATACTCTTCGGAGCGCTCCCGGGTTCATTCTCGGCAGCTCACCGGTGACCTGCGGTGAGCTTCTCAGTGTCTGATGGTCGCGCTCTTGTGTCGGCGTGCTTGGGGTCCCAGCTTTCCTCAGGTGAGTGCGGTGGGTTTCTTCATGTATGAATCGGACGTTTTGGTTGGTGGTGGAGGGATCTTCAGATTCAGGGCGTGGCTTGTGCGGTTGGGTGGCTGCTGGGTTTCTGACCCTTCAGTAATGGCGTTGAAGTTGAAGATGGAGATGGAGTCGGCGGTCAACTCTTGCCGATTATGATGTTGAAGGTGTGAGAATGTTAGTTCCCACTGTGTTTCCACTGGTGGTGATTACATGGTGTTGTCGGAGGGACGTTGGCATTGCGGTGTCGACGGATGCCGGAGAAGGCGATGTGGTCTCGCGGCTCGCGATGACGGACGATACCGTCCCCGGTGAAGGGTGGCGCGTGACGGTGGCTTGGGCTATCGCGCGGCCTTCGTTTGGCGTGCAGACTGATGACAGGGACTGATGTAGAAGGTGCGCGGCACGAGGCCTGTCAGCGCAGTTGACGCTAGGGTCGCGGCTCGAGGCGAATGGCGGTGAATGTGATTTTTGTGTTTGAAATTTGAAATGGGCTTCGGCTTTGGATGTGGTGAAGTGTTTTTTTGGATGTGATGAAATGATGTATGGGTACCGGCAAACCCTTAAACCGGCCATATGAAAATGAAAAAAAAAATATTTACAGGCAGGAGTATGAAAAGGTTTTCTGGGAATTTTATCCCAAATATTTTGATATGGGAGGAGTAGTATACTTGGGATGAAAAAATTTCACCATTTTCCATTTTCACCAACAACTCTACTTCCGTGATTTTTCATGGTGTTTGAATAGTTATACTAAAATTTCATGATATGAAGGAATTAATAGAACTAGAATAAAAAAGTACATTCGCTATTATTGAATGAATAACTAGTGCACCTGTCACCACTTTGTTTTTGGGGTCCACCTTAGTAATTGTGATGGAAAAAGCTCTCCCTTTCTTCCTTAGAGGTTATTGGTTGTCTCCTAAAACCCTTAGCTTAGTGCATTGGTTTGAAAAGTTCCCTAGTTCATTACCGTTAAAGCAATGAACAATTCCACAAGGGTTGAATGAATAATTCCTTTCCTCTATTTAATTAGTGGGGTTCTCCTATCAATAATCATAAACTAGGCTCTCTTACTTCTCACACCTAAAGAATTTCCTCACCCCCATTGGAAATTTCCAAGGTACTTCTTTCCACAGCTTTGAAAAGTAGGATGTTGAAATTTATTATCACCAATATATTTTTCCATTGGAATTATAAAATTAAAATCCACATTACACTTATTATCACCATGATACCCTTGAGATTCAACAACCTCCATTTCAACTTTGAGGGAACATCAGACAATTTCCTCATAGCTATCAAAGTCTCTAATCATCAGGGCTCTTAGTAGACTAGGTTTTATCCCACCAAAGAAGCAGTAAACCTTGTATTTAGGGGTAACAACAAATTTGAAGGTGTATCATCCAAGTATTGTGAAGTTTTCTTAATACATCCCGATATATTCATCATCTTTTTTACTTTAGGGAAAGAAAATACCATTACATTTTAAGTTGGAGATGTGAGGAAAATATTTATTGAAAAATATTTCCTGGAATCCCTTCTGCCCCATCACTTTGATCTCTTCCATAGGCTTGATATTCTTGATCAATGTCCACCACTTATCAACTTATCCCTCTATATGATAATCATCTAGTAGAAACTTCTCTTGTCTGGAACATTTAAGGATAGAGAATATATTCTCAATGGAGTTTATCCATTGTTACATTAATAAGGGATCATATGATCCATTGAAAGTCATAGGCCTTTGTCCCATAAAGGACTCCATTTCATCTTGTTATCTATTAGGGGGATTTGAATTATCCTATTTTTCTAGGTTTCTATTTATTACCTGATTCAGCTAAGAGAGTATCTTCAAAAAGTTTGTGATTCCTGCTCCCATCGGGTTGAGCATCTCATTGGGGCAATCATCACATTGCCCATCACATTTATTATTTACTCTATTCCTCCCATTTACAACCATTATCTAGAATAAAAGGAAAATCATGGATGATAATTTTTAAACTATTAAACATATGAAAGGGAATCCAATTACATTAAATAGATAACTTATAAATTACATTTATCTCCTTAACTTATGAATTTATTGGCTTCAATCAATGTTATCCAGAATATATTTCCTAACAAAAATTCTTATGGGTATTTATTTATTACCTTAATAATGGTTCATAATGAGATTATGATTTTACCAAATCATATCCCCCATCTAGGTGCACATTAAGGCCTGTTTTTATGTACTGGGTTACGCTAAGTCAGGCCCGATGCACCTTGTTAGAGTTGATACCCCTAGGTACATCTATGCCAGAACCACGTCCTCTTGTAGTATCCATACATGGATGTATTTTCTTGATAAACCACTTACTATATAATTACCAAAATCTAGGTATGTTTTATTATACTTAGTTTTCTCCCTAAGGATTTCACTATATTTTTCTAGTCATAATCCCAAAAATAATTAAACTTTTCCTCTAATACCAACTATAATAACCCTTATCTTTATTTCACATTAATACATGATTTATTACATAATATTAAAATTAATACAACCCTAAAGATCAATTATAGTGTATTTAAGAATTAGGCACAAGACATAAAAACTTAAAACATTAAATAAATCATCATTATTGAAAAATTTATTAACATGATCGCACTTAAAACCGTATAGGATAACCTGGGGACATACATAAAAAAGGGGTGAGTTATAAAGCCCAGTAAGGGAATAAACAAGGAATAAAATAAAGAAGATAATACATTTTATACAATGTTTATATCAATGGGGTATAAAATTAACATGAATAATAAGACATGATATGACATGATAATCATAAAGGAAACATGGGAAATGTGGCAACATCTTAAAAAAATGCATCTTAAAAATAGGTCAAGGATAACTTCTAAGACATCATGATGGAAAAAGTACCATAAAAGAATCAGGTTGACTCCTTTTCCCAACATGACATATCATGAGACTAAACACTACCTAATTCATTGGAGCACTATATAATTCTGGGTGCACCCATCACTTTCATTTCATTCTCATGCTTAAGTGTGACACATAGATCATACAATATGGATTCATTAATAATCACATTTTATTACACTATTAAGGATTGTGGAATAAATACATGTAATTACTAAGTCAAAATAAGTATAAGTTTATAAAATTGAACATCCTTGATAGAAAATGGGTATGGCACTCACTACACAATAGTTTTAGCATGGAATATCACAATGAAATTTCAGAAGCATAACGACATCACTTAAAAAATAAAAAATGGGTTGATGAGAGAGAAATGGCTATATAATAATTTTTAAATAAAATGGGAAATAATAGGGACATGGAAAGACATGTACCAACATTAGGAATTGGAAATAAAAGTCATAAGATAATAAGTAAACTTTAATAAATAGGGGAATGAGAGGATCCATTACTTGAGTGTGTGACTCCAAATGCTTGGGAGGAGCTTCTTGAGAGATTAGGGGTACATTGGTAGGAATATAGAGAGGGTAGGTTAGATTAAGTATGAGGTCAAATGATTTTTAGTGAAGATAAGTGGGATCTTGGGTGGGATTATATAGTAAATAGGCGGGGAATTCTTTAATATTTACAAACACAGGTTTTGGAATCTATATAATAAAATAACCAAAAATAAAAACCTTACCATGGTATTTTCCCATGGTTTATGCAAAATGTGAGCAGTTTTAATTATTTTATAATTATAAGGGAATAAATTTATAAAATAATACCCTTTCTTATGTGGAAGTGATTCAAACTCTTAAAGAAATGATTTTAAAACCTTAAAATATATTATAATATTTATAGGAATCATAAAACCTTGATATATAAATAAAATAAAATTAAAATCAGCTTATTTTAAATTTAAAACATATATTTGTTCTTGGATACCATTTATAGTATTTGTTACATCAATTTTTGGTCATTATGATTTTATAATACACACTGTATATTTATACAGTATTTAATTTTTACCCTAGGTGCAATATTAATTTTTTCAACGTCGTATATCCTTTTGAAGGTGACCATTGGTCAGGTGTTAAATAGAGGTTTATTAATTTAATAAAATTAAATTAATAAACCAACCCCTCCCCCTTTGTGTTTCGCACATAGAAAAAGGGATAGGATATTTTCCTCCCATGGTGACGGATGACATGAGGATGAAGTGAGGTTAGGAGGTGACTCTAATCCATGTTTTTTATTCAGATTGTCACCAGATAGAGGTGCAGTAAGTTACAGGCATTGTTTTGAACCTAAATCTTTGGCGTTTCACCAAGAGGTAGGTGAATTTATGATGTTTACATGCTGATCCCTTTTTATGCATTTTTTATGGTTTTATAGACCTATTACTACTGTTATAGATCCCTTGGGGGTAGATGTATGGGTTTTATTATAAACCAGGGGGTTTTAGGTGGAACTCGGGGGGATTCCCATTTGGAATTCCCAATCACATGATGTGTAGTGCAGAAGAACATTCCATGTGTTCTTACCAAAGGGGGAGGGGTTGGTTTATTAATTAAATTTTATTAAATTAATAAACCTCTATTTAACACCTGACCAATGGTCACCTTCAAAAGGATATACGATGTAGAAAAAATTAATATTTCACCTAGGGTAAATTCTACATTTTGAACTCAATCATGATCTCAGATTTCTTATCTGATACTCTTATTGGGAGTTATTTTAATTTTATAGAAAATCTACACATGTGTGATAAAATATATTTATTATTTTTAATATCACTATACCGAGACTCTCCAATCCCTAAAGTCTCAAGATGAATCAACATTTGGCTATGAAAATATTCATAGAAATATTACAAAGTTTAACACAACAAAAAAATTCACTACAATCTCCCCAAATTTACTATTTTCATCCTAAAAAGTGGATTCCTAGGCACAAGGAAGAAAACTAAGCTCCAAATTGGATCTCCCATGCTAGTGAGAACACCAGAGAGCTCCCATGCTATCTACAAAATTCAATTTGGGGAACTAGAAGCCCAAGATGGGTCTTATATGGTCATAATCCAAACACCACTAGGTACCTCAAAGTTTACTTCACACCCACCATGTTTCTCATACCAGGTCGAAATTATGAAACAAAGTACACACACATATCCTTAGCTGTTATAGGTGGAAAACACCAAGAACCTAGTCCATCTGAGGTCTTATGGTCTAGTGGTACACCACCTCTCTATCCCAACACAAATACTAACTTAAATCAAAAGTAATCATATGCCCTTGGATGAATTAAACCATCAACATCATTTTATAGAACCAACTCTAGGCCCACAAATAACGTCTCCTAGTAGCTCCGACCAGTATAGTAGTGACCTATAGGGCCTCCCAAACATGGAATAAAATAGTGATACACTAATGGTGGAGAAAAAAATTCACCACACCAACATGAAAACTTGAATCATGTTCTCTAGAACCTAAGAGGTTATATATACTTGTCCCAAACACCCCTCTTATATGTATACCACTGAGGAAAAAAAAAATCCTCAACATCTCATCTCACAGTGTGACTGGTGTCATCATCAATACTAGAAGGTTTGACATACTTCCCACCTTCAAAAAACCCATCGAGAATATTTCTAGTAGATATAAAATCATGAAAAACCTCACAAACAAAATCTTCTAATAATGTTTCCCTACCTTGCTAAAAAAAAGAGGAGGGGTAACCACCAACAACTAGATATATTTTGCATCATCCTCAAGTGTCTCACATGAAACTCTTATTTCAAAAACACAAGGGTACCAATGAATAATATGAGGCTACCCAAGTGAAACATTAAGTCTTAT
Source organism: Viscum album (assembly GCA_963277665.1). Classification (NCBI taxonomy): domain Eukaryota; kingdom Viridiplantae; phylum Streptophyta; class Magnoliopsida; order Santalales; family Viscaceae; genus Viscum; species Viscum album. The sequence goes on along the minus strand of OY728148.1, from coordinate 1,341,430,979 downwards.
CAGGGCCTCCTTACACTAAACTCCAATTACACTATAACTCACAAAGATCCACTAGAGTCAACTGATATGATCATGAAAAATATTTGGGTAGTCCCTAGATTCCATTATATGTAGAATTATATCTCTCTATTAGGGAGGTAAACACAACATGTCCTTGTATAGATGTCCTCAAATCCACCACTACAATAGGGAACTCAAAGCACATAGCATCACTACTCTAAGGTTCATACTGGCAATATGATAAAAGTAAATAGTATCTTCCCACACATGAGCTCATTCTACTTAGACCAAGATCAATCCTCTACCAAATAGGAAAAATCCATCCCACAATCTAATAACATGGACATGAATACTAGAGGTAAACCATCCACGAATGGATGATAAGAAACCAATCCACATTAAGGTAAGCATCATAGGGAATCTCTCTAACACTATAGAAAGGTTCTATGTTGGGATCCCTCCTCTATATTTGGGTCACTATTGAAATACGTTCATGGTCTCTAATTATCTATACTAGAGCCTCCAATCATAATGGTTGAGAAAAAGGCTCCACTAGTATCTCTAGTCATTGAACAAGTCTACATTGAGGGAAAAGAGGATCATGAATCTGTGATAACCGCATCCAAGGTAGAAAAGTCACATGTCACACCCAAAACCACACTCACGCCTCCAAGATAGGATCCCCTTCTAAATAAATCTTTTCTTATCCCCCACCTACCTATTTTCTACAACTAGGTCCTTCTCTAACACCTAAATTCAATAATCCTCACTAAAAACACAAGTTAAAGGAACTCGTTAGCCAAACGTTGACACTATCCTATTTGGGTGGAACTAACTTGATCTCAAGGTTTTTATCACATTATAAGAACTCATCTTGGTGGGGGGAAAGGTCACTCTTCCTTGTAAGTCCAAATCTATAGAAAACATAACAATCATAGGGCTCTACCGACTCCCCATGTGACCCTGGATAAACCTCAAGAAATAAGTTTTAAGAAAAGGGTATTTCCCACCTGTATCTAACAATACTACTAAAAAAGTATAAAGGATACAAATCATATCTCTAATCATCCTCAGAGCCTCCAGGTCTTAGGACTCTGCACCCTGCAGCTATCCTCTCCCCTATATTTTAGCCCCCTGAGCCTAACACGTATCACCAAGGGGTAGTGGTGGAAATATATCGAAGTGTATGCCACCTCATGCTGGTCTCACCACTCATACACCATGTCTTCCATCATAAATAACTCCATGATCTTATTGTTATCTCTTCTAGGGAGATACATCGATTGTATCCCTCTAAGAAGAATGGCAGGTTAGACAATATCGCACGAGATGCCCCCGCCCACTATAAGAAAAACACTATCTCTCCTGTGGTTGACTGAATCCGACTTGGGAGTCCTAAACCTAAGAACCTCCATCCTGGGATTATCTCTTGAAGCATATCACATTCCTAGATCCCTGAGCCTACCATTGGTTACTAGCTATTGAGGTTTCAACTCCTATATTCCCAACACCAATAGTTAGTGTTTTCTCATCCAGAACGATCTCCAATACCAAGGCCTTATCAAGAACTCCATAACAAGTGGTAATGCATAATGATATCACCAAATCCCATATATCCTAGTGTAACCCCTTATCAAAGGTCCATGCTTGAAAAAATGGATCTCAAAACATATCCACGGATTATCATGAAAGGTTTTTGAACTTCATTGAATACTCCTCCATGGTATTTCTACCATGAAAAAGCTAAAAAATCTCCTAGATATGCACTAATCACAACATGGTAGGATAAAAATATTCCTTAAAGAGATATTCATACTCCATCAAAGAGAGCGTCATATCATTGTGGATTTTCATCACCAAACTCCACCATTACACAGTTAATCTCTACAAAAGAATCACTGATAGGACCACCATATGATTGGTAGGTGTACTCATATGGAAACAAACATGAATGAATGCCTCAATACAGTCATCAAATACTTTAGGGTCTGGCTCATCCTGAAACCTGAGAAGTATCTACCTATGAAACTCATGAAACACACCCATCTTGCACAAATCCTTGGCCTGAAATTACAACACAACCTACTACTCAACGGGTGGTGGATTGACTAGAAAAACACCTGAAGGGACCACATTAAGACTAGTTCCATGAACAAAAGCCTCATCACTAGGTGGATTGTCATCACAATCTCACCATAGAACCCTATTTGGATATCATCATGGTGGAAAACTAAAATAAAATCAAGACATTCCATAGTTAATTAGAATATCTATGTAGTTTCCACAAAAAAGACATGGAACCAAAAACCTAGTCCTATATAATGCATGTACAAAAACTTACCTGCAATCATTATCTACATGTTATAAGTCAATAAGAGGGTTATCAGATTCATGATGAATGGATATGTCAGATTCCACAACAATACCAGATTTCCTGTCCTGAAATCCAAACTTGATACACTTAAAAACTTTCACCATAAATCCCAAACTAAGTTCACAACTAGAAAACTAACTCTAGTCCTAAGTAAGTACGTCCTCTGATACCATTATATCATGACCCAACCCAATGGGGTCCACCTAACTAGTGATGATCCAAGTGTGAATACCCCAATACTGCCTCTAATAGGTCAAGGACTAGCGACCAATGTCGAGTAGGTATATCTCACACATGGGAGGCATTATCCTATAGTGAATGTACATATGCACAAACATACATCTCTATGAAACATTATAGAGATGATAAAAAAACTGATACCAGAAATACATGCATACATGTATCCCATAATCAAAGTAAAAAAAGTACTGAAAGTATTAAAGGAAAAAATACAAGCCCACCAAAAACTGAAAAAGTTTCCAACCTTCTTAGAAGGAGGGGATTGCTATAAAATATGACCATCGATCACACCTCACTCTGTCTATCTCTCTAGGCTCCACCTGCTACGGTTCCTCTTAGGAATCCATCAAAAGGCCTATCATCTACACAAGACATGACATGTGCAAGAAGATCCCATGTAAGGGTGAGTATAACAGTACCTAGTAGCTTCCCCAAAAAAACAAAATAAAAGGAAGAAACTAAAATTAAATAATCCGATCGACCCAAATTTAGAGGAGGAAAACCAATAGAGAGAAAAAAATAAACTCTATATCGACCACTCCTCAGATATACATGACTAGTCATCTCAATCCACATGGTATGTCAATCAAGATATGAGAAATAACTTCAAGGATTCTTATAATAACTCATATATACTCATGTCAGAGCCCAAGTCTCATGATGTTTAAACCTAACTGCCATCCACATGATTCTACACAATGATCAAAGGTAATTCTCATTTAAGAGAAATCACCCGATGATCCCTTCCATCCCAAATGTATCTCATCTGAGATATATCATTCATTGTGTATCACTAAGTTGATGGAATATCCCCACCATCTCATGTGGAATAAATCCAAGATATCACACTCGTTGGGTCTCACCATGAAAAAATCATGTTGTCACTCAACAGATCTCGATACTTAGATAGGGGATCTCACCCATCCCTAATGGGGGACTTTATGAACCCTACTGTAAACACTAAATTTCTCATCTAAAAGATAATAGATCACATCCAAGATTTTTGGGGGACACTAAAAACACAATTTGGTACCCTAGAGATCATATTTCTTAGATAGGGGATCACCGCTCATGTAGTGTCGATCACAATGATTTCAGAGACCACATCTAGAACAAACCTCTATATAGGGGATTGTATAGCCAATGATACCACAAAACCTATTGAAACTTTCTGATAATTAGGGAATAATATACCCGATGATGCCATAAATCCCACTAAAACTTCCCACTAAGTAGAGGATCCTATACATGATGATTCCACAAACCCTAATAAAATAACCTGATAGATAGGGGATAACCTCCCATGTAGTGTTAGTCATGGTGATAATTTGAACCCCACATAGGGAAGTTGATACAATAGAGGATCCCACCCTATACTCCTAGAGGGATACAAAAACTCTATCTAAGATCATCCTATCAAGGGGATCACAATATTTTCCTGAGGATGTAATTCCAAACTATACCCTCATAGGGATAGACTAAGGGAACCCACTCAACTGGTACTGGTCTATACATAAATAACAAAAGTAACCCCAAAAAATAAACTCACATTATCTATCTAACATAAAAACCATGGATACCACCATATCCAACATGGACAAATACTCATGATAGGCTACTCATGGACCTCCATACGAGTCCTGAAGATGAAGATGTGTTAGGGAGAAGTTTCCAAGGGGAGTACATGGCATGCACCTATAATACATGGTGTGTCTCAATAAATCATCCCCTGGTTGTGTCCCCTAATGTAACTCATCATGTATTTGAGATTATACATGGCATGTACCTTATACCACATGGCATGTGACCTCATCTGATCTTCTGGGTATGTACTTTCCCATACACAGTCGGCTGGCCATGTCACCCCACATAGAGTCTACCCTTGGTACATGTAATGTCTTGGATATCCTGCTACTAGGTTGTTTGCAGACCTCATTCCCATGTTTGGCACCCCGTGACCATGTAGGGTACCCCATGTCCATATAACTGGCTGTGTACTTTCACACAACCATGTCCTTCAACATGGAAACACTATCCATGTCCTCTACCACATGGTTTGGGCTCACTACATGGTATGTACCCCCAATACATGTCTTGTAGTCCCCAAAGATCATGTTCCCTAAATGATATGAACACACGGTGTGTAATACTTCACTATATTCCATGTAATTAGGAATTACAGATGGGAATCCACTGTGAGCCACCTAAAACTCTCCAATTTTCACCAAAACCTAGAAATCTACCCCTAGGGGATCTCTAATAGTCGTAATAGGGATATAAAACCATAAAAAACTCATTAAAAAGAATAGAGATGTAAATATCATAAATCCACCCACCTCGTGGATAAATAATGAATCTTTGGGTCAAAACATCACTCAAAATTGGCTGCACCTCGATTCGATGATGACCGACGTCAAAAATTGGGATCATCAGCACCTCCATACCTTATTTTTTCCTTAGGTCATATGTTTCTATGGGAGGAAAACCTACTATACCATTTTATATACATTAAACACAAAGGTATAGGGGTTGTATTATTAATTTAATTTCATTAAATTAATAAAACTCTATTTAACATCCCGCCAATGGTCACCTACGACTAGATGTCTGATGTCAAAAAGATTTATATTGTGACTATGGTAAACCCCACCTTATTAACTAAACCATGGTATCATATTTTTAAACCAAGAATCTGATCTGTAGTTATTCCACTTTTATTGAAAAATTATATACACATGATAAAATATATTTATTATTTTTAATGTCACTCCACCGAGGCTCTCCATGCCCCAAAATCCCATGCAGAAATAACACATAACTTCAGAAATATTCCAAGAAATACTCTGAAGTCTTACATAGAAAAACTAGATTCACTACAATAGAAAAATACCTTGAAATATGAGTGATAGTTTTCACATAATACTTGATAGTTTTATCTTCCTTTTTCTTGAGTTAGATAAATTATTTTACCATCAATATAGAGAATATGAGAATATTTACGTACCTAATTTATTTCAATACTATAACTATAATTTTATCCTTTGGTTGTTATTTGATAAATTTTTCACCTTTGATTCACCTAATATTTTAAATAATAAATAACCATGATGAAATTTTCATGCCTAAAGCATGAAAATAAACTTTTAATGGATTATAATATCCACAAAATAATGAAAAGTTATTCCTCCTATCACTATCCATTTACTAGAACCAAAACAGTTAACACAAATTAAGATATTACTCAATATAAATAAACCTTCATGTGAAGGTGTAATACATTAATATCCAAAAATAAAATAATAAAAACCAAAGCTCAACTCAAATAATTCAAAAAATAACTAAAACCTAAAACACTTCAAAATATGATTGACCAAATTTGAAACCCAAAAATCAGAATGATTGGATAAAATCTTCTTTAAAAATCACTAAAATTCCATCTTAAAAAATTTTCAAACCTCAATAATCAATAAAAAGTTTCCCTACTATATCCTAATAACAAAAATCATGGAAATATATCCTCTAATAAATATATTAATCAATCCTAAAATAACCTAAATCACCAAGAATTAAATTCATATACCAACCTAAATGGTTATCTATACCTTTTAACATATGATCAATATTAAACTTATCAAACCTTTATGATATTAATAAATATTAAATTATTAATAAATCTAAAACTACCTATTTTCTAAAATTATATACACCCTTCTTTGTTACCAACTATGACACCCCAATCCCGCACTCTCAAATCTTGTGATAAAAACATTTTCCTTACACACTTCATTTAATACCAACCAATTAAATACAAACATAAAAACCCATAATTAAATATAATTAATAAATATTAAGATATATAAATACCCAATACATTTTAGTTTTAGATATTTAGATAATAAGTAAAAAAACATCAGCTAACAAAACCCATATTAGTATCAAAAAATAGAAATTTCTCTTAGTATAAAAAATTTTCTACAACACACTTGGTTTCAGTTAATTTACCATTTTATTATGTATTTTAAGTTATATATTACTTGGGTTTAGTTTTAGGAGTTTTTGGATAGTTCTATAGTGATTTAGAATAATTTTTAAGGGTTCAAAGTTTGATCATGTTTAGGGAAAAACATTCACTTTCTCTAGGAAACCGTGTAATAGGTTCTTAGAGTCATTGGGAAGTTCTTGGTTTGGAAAAACTATTAAACTTCACAATAAAAACCACGTGAGTTGATACATAGGATAAATTAATAGTTGATACATGGTTTTCCAAACTATGCACAAGCTGTGTGAGGGAGTAGGTTTGAAGACAGTAGAATGCACATAGTTTCCCAAAACATACAACCTAACTATGTGACATAAATTAGATACTTTAAAAATTAGAGTTTTACTCACCCATACTTTTCTTTTCCCCTCTTAGGATCTTGAACTCATTACCTTCCCTTGGCATTCATGGAGGTTCCCTTGAATTATGTGGCTAGTTTTAGTGAATAAAGGTAAGTTGTATCTCTAGAATCGATGATGAGTCCTCAGTATTTATCTCTCTATAGATCCACTCACCATCTCTCTCACAGAACCATAGATATAATCTATTATATATATATGTCCTATGATGTGTATTTTGATGACATATTATTATATCTAATAAAGGGAAGTTTCAAGGATAGATCTAGAGGTTTCATGTTATTTTACTCATTTTCTTTAACCATTATGATTTAGGTGGATTCTCTACTACACTACTCATTATAGAACGTGAAGGATTTATTTTTAAATCACTTTTGATTTCTTTTTTGGAAAAATTTATTTCTTTTTGTGTCTAAATATTTATTTTTGAAATAATAAACATAAGGTGTTTGATAAATCTCTTAAAAGAAAATAGTTTTCAAAATAATATTTTTTATTGAGAACTTGGAATGTGCGGTTCGATTGAGCTCATGAAATTGAATTATGGAACCTCATTGGTTAAAAATTGGGATCGATTCCAAAGTTTCACATGGTATATTCCATTAGTTGACGACTTGGTGATGGGGCGGGTCATCGCTCATGAGTATTGGGAATGTAATTGGGCATGGATGTGTGTGTGATTTATGGAATGATGACTCCAATTGGTTATGGTTTTTTAAACTTATTCAATTTAATTATTATGGAAATATTTATAACTACCTATAATTATATTTTTTAAAATATAATTTTGAGCTAAATTTTTCTTGTTCCTAGTGGCATCCTCTAGGAATTATTTTTAGATTACCTACTAAGTCTTATGATCACCCCCTTATTGGGAATCGTGGTTCATTTACAGATGTTGTGTATCAAGATACATGTAAAGGATAGATGTTTTACTTCATTAGTAATTCATCATGATGCAATGAGATTGGGAATTTGAGTTAGATCTTAGTGATTATTTAGAGCGATGCTTCATTTGATACCACTTTGATTCCATTGAGTTATTCTTTTCTTTATTATGTTAGTGTTGTATCTTTTTATTCCATCTACTAATATGATGTTACTTTCTAGTTTGAGTTGTATTTTATTACTCTATATGCATTATAATTTTTTTTTCTTATTTAGCAGGTTGTTCTTTCTTTAGTTAAAATTGTCCCCCAATGATCAAGAAATCCCTTGGAACTTTTTTACAGCTTTTGGTGTCTTGGGGATGTAAAATAAGGTTAGTAGAAACTTTTACTCTTACTAATACAATGAGTGAGGGGTGGGGTATTACAAATGGTATCAGTCTTGGTTGGGTTGTTATCTTGTGATGGTAGCAAGGAGATAAGAATGCTGAAACTTAAAATTTATTGCATAAAATATATATCTAATATTTTATGATAAACTTCAAGTTACTGGGGTGGTATGGGTAAAAAATTACTCTAAGAAACTTCTAAAAGTGTTTCCATATGATTTTTGCGGGTTTAGTAAATGAGTGTAGAATATCATATATTAGTAGTCAGACTTCCCACCAGGAATTTATTGGTCATTTTATGTTTTATGTTTTTTGGAAATTCATAATGATGATTGTTGATTTTTATGATTTGGAATTATCAAGCCTTACTTTGTGGAAAATTTATTAGTTTTTATATGTTTTTATTATGTTATTTAGATAATGACACTAATTCGATGGTCGAGGAACCCTTTGGAGGAAGCATATGAGAATGTTGTTCACCTTGAAGTATAAGTAAATTAACAGCTTTCCGATAGCATAATACTAAATTTTCAATCTATGGATTGGGGAAATCATAATCCCTAACTACACCATGAAATTTTGTCCATGGACTTTCAAAAATAGAATCCATTAATCTTTTAGGGAGATTCATGACCAGAATAGGTGGAGGCATGATAGGGAAGATAAATCAATTTTTTGATTTCTTAGGAATCCCATAAGAAATGAAAGTGAGTCTAGTTGTTTTTATTCTAGAGGATCCTACTAGGTAGTGGTGGTATACTTTTTTCCAGAATAAACAAGAACAATACATGACATGAATGGTTTTTGAGGAGTTTTTTTAAAATTATATCCCCTCACCTTCAATATCATAATTATGGAAGTTTTATTCACTTTGAAGTAGGATAATATTTCTATGATGGAGAATTCAACTAAATTAATGAATTTGATGTGTTTTTCCACTGATGTTACCATTATAAAGTAATTGAAGGTGAGGATCATTGAAGCATGGATACAACCTTAAATACAATCTTATTTGGTTGTATTATGTATTGAAAACTACATGGATTTTGTGAACATGGTGATGATAGAAAAAAATGATATCCTAGGATCCTACATTGGGGGAAACACTTTTACCCACATAGGTACAAGTGGGAACTCCAACTTGTAGAACAAATAGAAGAGGGAGAATTTTTCTCAAATAAGGAAAGCATTGGGAAACCTATCGATTGTTTCATTATCCTTTCAAACTCTTCACATTAATCAACATGGATACTATAAGTGTGGATATCATGATCATATCAAGTAGGATTTCATGAAAAGTCTATGAGAATGTCATAATTATGAAAATTTGGGAAATCTAAAACATTATTATATAGTGACTCTGAGTATTATTTATGGTAATAGATTGAACATATACCACGCTTCTTATTATCATATGGGTTGGTTGAGATTAAATGGTAATCACCCCCAAAAACAAGTGTCCTATGGAGACTCTCATGTCACACCAAAACCTCAGAAGTCATCACGAATATAGTGGAAATTGTTTTCCGTACATAAATATTATATCTATTTAGATGAATTTTAAACACATAATAATACAATACACACTATAATTTTAAAGGTTTAGTGTTTTTAGAGACTAGATATAAAATATTATTATTTTATAAAAGATCTTAAAAATATACCCTAAAGATATTCCCTCACAGTAATCTTCATAGGTATACCCTACTAAAAACTTTTTTCATAACCTAGGGAAAGGAAACATAAGAAAAGGGTGAGCTCAGATTCTCAATAAGAGTAAACATGGGAGTTATCAATCCATGATCATATGAAATCATAAGATAAGAATAAGGGTATGAGATCATGAACATAACTTAAAAATCTTATACCTAATCTGGAAAATATTATAAACATGAGTTATAACATAAAACCTTATAATTTCAAAATACATGAACCATAGGAATGAGAACTCATTATAACTCAATCATGAACCATAGGTTCATTTCATAAATGTGTGAGTAACTGTCACAAGTATAGAAGAAATTTCATATTTCAAGGGTAACTTTCAATACTATCAGATTAGGAATCAACACCTATTTCCCATAATAAATCAAGAATATTTACTTGTTTCCCATAACAAATCAAACAATTCGACTTGTTTACTTTAACAAATAAAACAATTTAACTTGTTTTCCATAAATATATCATGAGATATAATAATTTAACAAATTAATTAGAGTTATATATAGGTCCCGCCCATAATATAATGAAAACCACACATATTTGGGCCACAAGATCATAAAAAATTCATTATATCAAAACCTATGAAAATAAATGGGTTTCACAAACAATTCATCATATCATAACCCATGGAAAATAAATGGGTTTCATAAACATATTTTCATCATAATCACAATTCATCCAGATAAAGAATAATGATGGTATACTTGGAACATAACCTCAGTAAAGCATAATTATAATCATGTTATGTTGTCTTTTATAAATACAGATAGCATTAAAAGATCATTAAAACCTTTTAGTGGAAAATACACTTTCAAATTTAAAAATAAATTTTCAAAATTTAAAAACTATAAATGAAATAAAAAAAAATATTTTAAATAACCTTGTAAAATTTTAATTTAGGATTCAAATCCTTTAGGTGTCATGGAAGTGGGAAATTCTATTCATTCCATATAAGTTAAAAAAACACTCCTTCCACATTTTTGTAAAAAATCAAAAAAGTACCTCATTTTGGAATATGGCAGGAAGATTCCTTTATTTTTTTAAAAAGTAAAAAAATGGTAAAAATGAATTTAAACAATCAATTAATATTAATAAAAAATATTATTTTTTTAGAAAACCTGGACATAGAAGAGAAATATTCTCCACCAAATAGTAAAATAGAGTCGATTTTTCCTTAAAAACGTTTATTCAATATCTTGAGTTCTTTAAAAAAGAAAAATTAAATGAAAACATGTATTAATAAAAAATAATTAGTGGATAATAAAAATTATATATATTAATCATATAAGGATCATATAATTTCCTTTAATGGAAATTCAACCATAAATAATCCCGAATAAAATGGGATCAAAACATAAAACCCTTACCTCAAGTTTCACCTTACCCCATTCATGTTAAAACCTCCTATATAATAAATATGGATTTAGTATGCATGTATTAAATAAAAATAATAATATATATAATACCATTTATTATTTATTTATGAAATGAAATCATCTGTTTATTAATAATTTGTTATTAAATTTACTGTTCTGGGTGATAACTACTTCGTCTACCAAACAAGTTTTGGTCTGACAGTCCCAATACTTATACTTTGATCATGGTTCCATAATTTACAGAATTTTAATCAAATTATAAACAATATATATATTCATTATATAAATATTTATATTCATTCATACAAATTATAGATAGAAATATGAATTACACAGTTCATGGAGATGACAAACAATACATACACAGGAACACTATTTCAATTTTTAGAATGAAAGAAATATAAATTACAATTAAACTTTAAAGAATCATTATTATATCATATATATCATATATATTCATCAAATTTATACTTATTAACATCCAAGTAAAATATTAATGAAAAATGAATCACATCACTTCATGGAGGTGGTAGTCTACACGTATGCACGACCGATGTTATTGTTTCTCAATAGATTAGATGGTAAGAAGTTAGAAATGATATTATCATTAAATAAGTATAATTATATCATAAATATCATATATAAACACTAATAAAATCATAATAATTATCCATAGAACAAGTTTATGAAAAATGAATTGTATCGCTATGTGGAGACGGTAAGCCATACGTACGCATGAACGATACTTTCACTACTTATTTTATGGGAAAGAGGGTGTATAATGGTGAATTAATAAAGATAATAAAATTTAATATATTTATTATAATTAATATATTATTTTATGCTAAATACTATTAATTTATAAGAGGTAAAAAGAAGTGAAAAATAAATTGTTTGGTTAAGGTGATTACCTATTATTGGAAATAACTCCTTTAGATCATCTCTTAAGGACCCTAAAGATGGTATTTTAAGATGACTAGAACCTATATAATTTTTATAATTAAGTGTATAAGATAATTTTGTAGATTATGGTCTAGATATAAGGTTCAATGTAATATTAAGAAGAGAAATGACTGGTTCCCTTTTATAAGACAGGGGAGGGGTACTCTTGGAATTTATTAAAAGATTAAAATATAATTAAGTCAATATCTTTTAAAATGGTTCCAAACAGTCTATAAATAGAAAAGGTACGAAATTAAAAAATATATTATCCAATTTTTTATAATTTAATATTTTTATGATAAACATGTGATTTAATAATATATTATTCTCATAAAACATCATTATTGTCAATTTAGACACTATTTAGTTAATTTGACTTAAAAGACATAAAGTTTTCTTAAATTATAATATAATATTATAAAATAACAATAATATATTATATTCACCTTTAAAGTTTTTGACACACATTAAATCACTCAAATTATATTTCTTTTAATATTTTTAAAATCATTTATTACATTTTTTTATTAATGTGAGAAATACTGCGTTAGCGTTGCATAATAATTTAAGGTCATTATATAATTAAAAAAACTATAAATAAATTTTATCATGAATATAATTTCTTTAATATAAAAATATACATTCATATTTGTTCATAAAAGTTTCCCTATGTTGACATATAAGACTTATTTAAAACTAAGAGAGTGATATTTTGTAACTTTATTTGATTTAAATATTATAAAGGTCATTTTCATGGAAAAGTGTCTATTAAACAAATAAAATTCGTGAATAAAGTGATAATAGTTGAATTTTATTCACCCAATAATAATTTAGATGTATAATTATGGTCTTATCACTTATTTTTAACCTATATTAACCCAATTTAACTTTTACTGAGGTGATAAATCTTACCATGATTTCTATTCATATTGGAAAAAAATAAAAGGGGTATATTTAACAAATTTAAGAATCATAACTAGAAATATTTAATTAAATTAATATAATTAAAATCCTATAAATGGAATAAATTAATTTTAAATTATGTTCAGAAAATGAGACAAAAAATACTATTTATAATTTAGTTATTACTATTTATACCCACCAATCCAAAGGCTAGACGATAATGAACACATAACATTTTAATAATGTTATGTGGATCTTCTAAACACGTTGTTATGTGTAACCCAATATCTCAAAGGAATAAAATTATTTAAAGAGATATGTTTTATAAAAATACCAGGTTGTTACATTCTAACCCCTTTAAAATGAATTTTTCCTCATAATTCGTCACTATGATACAAAAAATGAGGATAAATCTATTTCATTACATCCTCTGGTTCCTAAGTATCTTATTAGATTTTTTGGTTTCTACATAAAACTTTAACCATATGATTAGTCTTATTCCATAGAAATTTATCTCTATAATCCAATATTTCTACTAGTTCTATCTCATAGGAATGATCAGGATCTAGTGGTTTGACCTCTAAGTTTAGTATATGTGAAGGATTAGGTATATAATTTCTGAAGAGATATACATAGAACATTTCATGAACTTGAGAGAGGTTTAGTGGAAGCACTATGTGATAATATACCATCCCAAATCGTTCAATAATCTCAAATGGGACAATATACCTAAGGCTCATATTTCCTTTCTTCTTGATTATCACAAACTTTTTGCAGGGAATAATTCTCAGAAAAACCTCCTCACTAAATTTAAATTCCAAATCACATCAATTATTTTTAGTATAACTCTTCTATCAACTCTGAGCTACCTTAATGTGATACTAAATAGTTCTAACTTTGTTTGCAATTTATTTAGCTAGCTCAGGTCCCAATATATTTATTTCTCCAACTTCATACTAGAACATTGGAGTTATACACTTATTTCCATATAGGGATTCATAAGTATTCATATGAATGCTTGAGTGAAATCTATTATTGTATGAAAACTCAACTAAAGGAAGGTGTTGATCCCAAACACATTTGAAATCCATATAAAAAGATCTTAGAGTATCCTATAGGGTTTGAATGGTTCTCTTAGACTAATCATCTGTATGGGGGTGATAGATCGTACTAAAACTCTACTCTATATCCAGATCCTATTGAAGAATTTTCCATAACTTCAAGGTAAACCTTGGATCCTGATTAGATATGATAGAAAGTTGTACTCCATCAAATATTTCTAGTTACTTAATATATATTATATAAATATGATCAAGAGATAAATCTTATATGATATTAATGAAGTGTTCTGAATTTGTAAATTGATTGACTATAACCCATATATCATTTTCTCTTTAGAAGTTCTAGGGAGTCCAATGAAAAAATCCATGGTGATGTTTTCCCATTTCTATTATGTTATGGATAATGGTTGTAACATCCTCTTAGAATTATATCTTGTAGCCTTAATATGATAACATACCAAGCACTGAGAAACATATTCTATAATATCTCTCTTCATTCTATCCCACCATAAACATGATTTCAAATATTTAGACATCTTCATACTTCCGGGTTGAATAGAGAATGAAGATCTATGAGATTCATCCATCAAATCCTTCAAATATGATACTAAAGATACATATACATGGTTATTGAATCTTATTACTTCATCACAATCATGGTTGAAATTAGGAAAATTTATCAACTTATTTTACATATCTACATATTCATTTTACGCCTCTTTAATCTTCACTTGGATAAATGGATGAATACTCATTTGAGAAAGATAACATTTCTCCCTTTCCTTCAAGATTTCAAAATACATCCTTTGTAAATCCAAAAACATTGAATCTGTTTTGACCCTCATAATATATTGGATAACATGGTCCTTTCAACTCAAATAATCATCCACCTTGTTCTCCTTCCCAAGGTGGTAATCTATAGAGAAGTTATAGTATTTAATAAGCTCCAACCATCTTCTATGGAGTATATACAGATCTTTATGAGTGAATATATACTTTAAAATTTTATGATCAGTATGTATATCACACCTATCTCTATATAGATAATGACTCTATATATTTAATTAAAAAGTACCACAACTAAATCCAAGTCATGAGTTGGGTAATTTTACTCATGAGACTTCTACTAGTGTGAGGCGTAAGATATCACCATATAATTTTTCATTAGAACGCATCTTGATCCCTTCTTTGATGCATCACTATAGATAACAAAACTTTCTCCACTATAAGGTAGTGTGAGTATAGGTACTAACTGACCTTATTTTTAACTCCTTGAAATTCTATTTAAATTTATCCATTAATATGAACTTAACTCCTTTGTGAGTCAACATGGAAAGTGGAATAGATAATCATGAGAAATGCCACACAAAACATTAATAAAATCTAGACAACCCAAGAAAGATATTAATTTCAGTTACCATAGTTTTTCTAGGTTATTTCTCAATAATTTATATCTTTTTAGGATATAATGATATACCCTAACTTGATATTATATGATCCAAGAATTAAACTTCCAAAACCCAAAATTCAAAATTTGGTAAATTTTTCATAAAGCTTTCCTTACTCTGGGTATTTAGCATAATCCTCAAGCATTCTTCATGCTCTTCCTTTATCATTGAATATATAAGAATATCATCTATAAATATCCCCCAAAACTAATCAACATAGTCTCTAAAGACTCTATTAATTATATCCATAAATATAGTGATGGAATTATTAAGACCAAAAGGCGCCACTATAAATTTATAGTGTCTATACCCTATACAGAATTCTATCTTGGGTATATCCTATTTATTAACCGTCAATTGATGATATCCAGAACGAATTTCAATATTTTAAAAGTATTGAGATTCACATAGTTGATCAAACAAGTCATTAATATGAGGGAGATGATACCTGTTCTTGATTGTAATCTTGTTAAGCTCTTGATAATCAATGAAAAGGTGCATTGACCCATATTTATTCTTAAAAAAATCAAACAAGTGCACCCCATGGTGACACAATAGATCATATGAATCCCTAATCAATATTATCCTAGAATTACTTCTTAAATTACTACAACTCAATTAGGGAGATTATATAAGGAGTCTTTGAAATAATCATAACACCAAGTATGATTTCTATTAAAAACTCAACTTCACAATTTGATGAAAGAGCCAAAAATTCATCTAGAAAGGAATTAAAGAAATCCCATAAAATAGGTGTATCCTTAATTTTTAGTTTCATCCCAACCATATGAGATATATAATCTTCTTATATAGAAACTAAGACCCACATGATGGAAGAAATTTCCATTGGAAGTTCATATTCATCCTCACATCGATAAATGATCATACGTTTATTAGGAATATAAAACATGAATTCACAATTGATATGGGATACATATATAGAAATCCAATACATGCCAATATTTACATAAAATTCAATGAAAAGAATAATCATAGGATTTATAGGAATCAATTTCCCAGAAAATTCAATCAGATTGGAACTATAGAACTAACATACAACTGTTGTTCTATTAGGAATTTTCACAAATAACTCAATAAATAATTATTGTGATGGTATGGGGATACCCTTATCAAATTATTTATAAATCAAAGAGTTTATGGATCTAGAATCAAATAAGAAATATTCTATTTTAGATTAGATGATAAGTATACCTTCCACCATGTAATTATTGTAATCCACTTCAACAATCAGGATCTCATGAGATATCCCTCTGTATTTGGGATTAAGAGGTTGTTGATACTGATCATAAAAAGTGATAAAATGCGTTTAATAGTTATCATACTTTCCATACTTCTTTCATTTGAAGCATTGGAGAATGGTTGGTGTATTAGTTAGTGTATTATTTTTCTATATTTCATTAAACAACCTATTCATCACCTTTAGACATTCATGGGATTTATGACCCACATTTTTACATTTAAATCAACTACTATTTCTATTCAAACACTTCCCTTTATGTTTCTTCCCACATTTCTGGAAAGTATATGAATGAAATTTCTTTCCACCATGTGATTTATTCAAGTTTTCATGAGATATGATATTTCTTTTCTTATCAAAATCGTTGGAATGGTGGGAATATATAATTTTCATTTCTACTTTGAGTGCACATCAAATATTTTCTCTATAGCTACTAAAGTATCTTATAGATATTTCCTTTTGGATAATTTTCGTTAAGACACCAAATAATCAATCAATTTTACTTTCAGGGATGATAATTAAACTAGAGGCATACTTTGGAAGCCTTGTAAAATTTTCCTCATATGTACCAATAGATTTATCATCCTTTTTCTTTAGCTCAATAAATTCATTATAAAATTTTTATATAGAATACAAGGAAAGTACTTAGTGAAGAATATCCCATTAAACTAATCCCATTACATGGATTCAATTTCTTCCTCTTTTATTATATTCTTGATAAGATTACACTATTGATTTTATTCAACTTCTAGATGATAAACAACTTGGAAAATTTTTCATGTCCTGAGCATTGAGGAAAAATAAAATATTTTCTCAATGATGTTAATCCATCACTCAAAAACTAGTGGATTAGAGGATCCACTAAAATAAGGTGGATGTTTACTCATGAATGATTCAACATTACATTTTTATCTCTTTTTATCATTTAGAAACTCAACATGATTCATATCTTGAGAAAGTTATGTGAGTATAACAATAATATTTTGTATTCAAACTCATAGAAATTTTGGTTGCTCAGGTGGGAAATCATTTAATTTTACATCAAACTCAGCAATAAAATAATTCCTTTAAGTTCCAACCATTAACTAAAAAAAATCATAGTGTGAGAAACAATAATCATAGTGTAAAACCGCCTAATCATGAATAATTTCTAAATCATGACACATTCTTCTATGACACCTTAGGTTTAACCTAGGTCATTCATGATTATTACCAAAACTTTAGGATTTTATCCTATACATAGACATTCCCCTAGGATTTTCATAAAAGTTTTTCTAACCGTAATCTCTAAATATTGATCAAAACCTACTCTGACACCAACTATAGTAGCCCAAACTTTTCATATATTAATATTACATCTATTTATATGAATACTCAATACATAAAAATATGATCCATGACAGAACCAAAAAGGTTTAGAGTATTTGGATACTATATATACAATATTTATTTTTTATGAAATATATTTAACATATCCCATAAAGATATTTCCTTATAGTACTCTTCATAGGCATACCCTTCTAAAAACATTCTTCATAACCTTGGAAAAATAAACATAATAAAAGGGTGATATTATATTCTCAGTAAGGGTAAACATGGGAGATATTAATCGATGATCATATGAAAGCATAAGAAAAGAATAAAGAAATAAGATCATGATAATAATTTATTAATCTCATAAACAATCTAAAAAATATCATAAACTTGAGTTATGTCATAAAACATTATAATTTCAAAAGGAATGAATAATAATAATGAGAACTCATCATAACTCAATCAGAAAAAAATGTGTGTGGCACCATCATAAGTATAAAAACCATTTCATATTTCAATGTTATATATCAAGACCATATGATCAAGTATCAAAACCTATTTCCCAAAATTGATTAAGCATATTGACTTGTTTCCCATAATAAATCAAGTACTTCGACTTATTTCTTATAACTGATCAAGCACTTTGACTTATTTTCCAGAACTATATCATGAGATATAATAATTTACCAAATTAATTTTAGGTAGATATAGGTACCACCCTAAAAATAATGAAAACCATACATATGTGTTTCAAAATATCATAAAAAATTAATCCCATTAAAACCCATGAAAATAAATGGGTTTTATAAACATTTCATTATAACATGACCCATGGAAAATAAATAGGTTTATTGAACATATTTTCATCATCATAATAATCCATCTAGAGAAAAAATAAGGATGATATAATTGGATCATAAATCTAGTAAATAATAATTATAATCAAGGTCTGTTTTCATTGATGAAAAAAGATACCATTAAAAGATCATTAAATCCTTCTTGAGGAAAATTCCCTTTCAAATTAAAAAATATCTTTTCAAAATCTAAAAGACTGACATGTAATAAATAAAATATTCTCTTTAATTTTTTTTAAAACTATAAAGTAATATTCAAATAATATAGGATTCATGATGAAGTAAAATTATGTTCATGCAATATAAGTTAAAAAAACACTCCTTTCACATTTTTGTACTAAGTCAAAAAAGTACCTCATTTTGAAAAATGAGAGAAAGATTCCTTTAAAACCATTTTTTAAAAATTCAAAAAAGGGTAAAAGTGGATTTAAAATATCAATGGATATTAATAAAAACATTATTGAAAACATTTTTAGAAAACATGGACATGTAAGAGGAATAATCTCAACCAAATAGTAAAACAGAGTCGATTTTTCCTTAAAAACGTTCATTTGGAATCATGAGTTATTAAAGAGAGAAAAATGAAAGGAAAAAAAATGTATTCATCAAAAATAATTATAGGATAATAAAAACTAAATATATTAATAAAATAATGATCATATAATTTTCTTTAATTTAATTAATCTATAAACAATCCTGAATAAAATGAGATCGAAACATAAAACCCTTACCTTAAGTCTCTCCTTTCCTCATTCATGTTAAAATCTCCTGTATAATATATATAAATTTATTATAAATGTATTATATTACCATATTTATATATATACAAACATTTATGATTTTTTATGACATCATATCACTCATTTATTAATAATTTGTTATTAAAATCACTATTCTGGGTGATAACTACTTCACCTTCCAAGCATGTTTTAGTTCTACAGTCCCGGTCCATTTACTTTAATCATGGTTACATAATTTAAATAATTTTAATCATGATATAGAAATAATATATAATCACTATATACATATTTATAATCATTCTTCAAAAATTATATATAGAAAAATGAATTACATCATCTATGGAGACGGTAAGCCATATTTACGCATGAACGTTGTTTCTATTTTTTGAATGATGGAATAAAAGAAATTTATATAATAATTAACCTTTAAAAAATAATTATTATATAATATATATAATATATATTAATCAAATTCATTCTCATTACCATCCAATTAAAATAAAAATGAAAAATAAACCACATTGCTTCGGGGAGGTTGTAGTCCACACATATGCAAGATCAACATTATTATTTCTCAATGGGTTGGATGTTAAGAAGTTAGACATGATATTATAAATAAATAAGTATAATTATTTCATAAATATAATATATAAGTATTAAACCAATTATAATTACTATATATAAAATATGATTTTGAAAATGAATTATATCACTATGTGGAGACGGTATGCCGTACGCACACATAAGCGGCACTTTCAATTATCGTTTTATGGGAAAGAGGGTTTATAATGGTGAATTAATAATAATAGTAATATTTAAGTATATTTATGATACTAAAATTATTATTTTATGATAAATAAAATTAATTTATATGATGTAAATAAGAAGTAATAAGAAAGTGATCGTTTATGCAAATTACCTATTCTTAGAAAGAACTCCTTTAGATATCCTCTTAAAGACCCCGGAGTTTGACATTTGAGAAGACAAGTACCTATATAATGTTTATTGGTAAGTGTATAAGATAATTTTATATATTATTGTTGATATTTAAGTCTCAATATGATGTGAATAAGAGAATGGAGAGGTGACCTTTTATAAGTAAGCGGTAGGTCACTCTTAGAATTTCCTAAAAAATTAAAATATAATCAAGTAAATTTCAATAAAAATGGTCAAAAACAGTATATTAATGTACAAGTGATGAAATTTCTGACCATATCGTATCCGATTTATCCTATTTTAATATCATTATGATCTTTATGTGATTTAATAAAATATTATTCTCATATAATATCATTATTATCAATTTAGATATTATTCACTTAATTTGACTTAAAAGATATAGAAAAAACGTTTTAATTAGAATATAATATTTTAAAACAATAATAATATGTTATATTAACCAATAAAATCCGTTTAAAACATTAAATCACTAAAATTATATATCTTTTAATATTTTTAATATCATTTATTATATTTTTTATTAATTGGAGAAATACTACATCGATGTTGCATAGAATTTAAGGTCATTATATAATAAATAAAAATCATAAATAAATTTATATCATGAAAATAATATCATTAATCTTAAAATATAAATTTATATTAATTCCTAACATGTTTTTGTCCATATGTGGACACATAAGAGATATTTAAAACTAAGGGAGTAACATTTTGTGACATTTTTTTTTAAATATTATATAGGTCATTTTCATTTAAAAGTGTCCATTAAAAAAATAAAATTTGATATTAAGGTATTAAGGGTTGAATTATTTTCAACCAAATAAAAATTAAGATGAATAATTATGACCTTATCACTTATTTTTAACCTAGATTTACCTGATTTACCTTTTATCATGGTGATAAATTTTACAACAATTTCTATATATATTGAAAAAAATGAAAGGGGAATATTTACCAAATTTTAACCAATTTATTATAAATATGTAATTTATTTAATCTAATTCAATACTTATAAAAGGAAAAAATTAATTTTTAATATAAATTTGAAAAATGTGAGAAAAACTAATTTTTAGAAAAAATACATTTTAAGCATAAAACTGGATTTATTCTTACACTATACTTACAAAAATATTTATTGAATGTTTAGAAAATTTGATCAGGTAAATAATATATAAATTTAAATAAAATAATTCACCAATATAGATTAATTTAATTTTTTTACATAAAATAAATTGCACGTATGAAAATAATTTTTTTCTAGAAAAACGTCACTTTTATTTTAAAATAATTTTTATTTTAAATTATAATCATTTGATAAACAATTAAGTCATTTTATAAATGTGTAGAACATATAATTTTCATAATTTAGTTATTAATATTCATACACTCTAATTAAATGACTAGGTGATAACAGATACATAATATTTTAATAATGTTATACGGTTCGTTTAAACTCACTATTGTGTGTAACACAAGATACCAAAGAAATAAAATTATTTAAAGGGAAATATTTCATAAAATTTTCAAGGTGTTACAAAATCTATAGTATATAAATAAATAACTTTTGGGTTCACCTAGTAAACAACTGTATGGTGCTAATTATATGATCATAGAGGATCGATCTGGTCTTTCAATGGTGCATGATACTATTATTTTAAACTCCACTCTCATGCATGCTTTGTTTGATACTATAATTTCTCAATATTTTATTGCTGATCATGTTGTGGATTATATGGGATTTCATGTTGAAATTATTCCTCATGTCTTGAAAATTAAAACACTTGTCGAACAATAAAAATGTCAAGATATTATGCATATAGTGTGTTTTATGACTATCGATGAGGTCAATTTTGATTGGGATTTATATATTCCTAAAAAGGAAATATATGAACTAATTTTGGGAATAAATTGGTTGAGATAATTCAAGGCCCACATAAACTATTTTACCTGACAGGTTCGTTTCAGATATTTGAATGGCATTAAGCATCTCTTTAAAAGGGATTGGGATGTGAATTCAAGCAAAGAAAAACTTTTGGTACCAGTGGACGAGACTATCTATTACATTTTAGTAAAAATTACTTTGTAAAATTTTGATTCAATTAAACATAGATATTTTCCAACAATCATGGATCAATTTCATGATGTATTTCTTAACAATTTCTCTGGGTTTCCACCTGAAATTGAAGTGAATTTTATGATTGATCTTCAACCATGGATCATTTCTATTTCACTTTCATATAATATTATGGAACCAACTTAATTAAGGAAATTAAAGTTTCAAGTTGAAGAGTTATAAATAAAATGATTCATTTGACCTAGTATGTCTCTATGGGTAACACTATCTATTTTTGTCAAGAAAGAAGATGGCGATCTTAGAATTTGTGTGGATTATTGTAAGATAAACATAGTTATGATAAATAATTTATATCCTCTTCCATGAATTGATGATCTATTTGATAGATTATGGGGATCAAAATGGTTCTATAATATTTATTTATAACAAGGGTATCACTAAATTAGATTTTGAAATAGGAATATTCCTAATACACCTTTCTAGAGTTGTTACGGTGAATATGTGGTTCTACCCTTTGGTCTTAAAAACGGAGCAACAATGTTTATGTAATTGATGGATTAGATCTTTCATAGGTATCTTGAATCCTTTATAGTGTTTTTCATTGATGATATTCTAGTGGATTCTAAGACTAAGGATGATCATAAAAAACACTTGTCCATAATGTTGAGTATCTTATAAGAACATAACCTTTATGATAACATTTCAAAGTGTGATTTCTGGATACAAGAGGTATTTTTCCTTGGACACATAATTTTTGAAATAATATTATCAACAAATCCTGAAAAGGTAGAAGCTTTTATATCTTAGAAACCATCGAATAACATCTTTTATATATGTAGTTTCCTCATCTTAATAGGGTATTACTGATGTTTTGTTTATGAATTTTCATAAATTTACTCTTCAATGATAGCTTTGAAAAAGATATGTGTTCTTTCTAATGGATCAATGAGTTCCAGAAATATTTTCAATATCTTAAGGTATTAATTAGATAAAAAACATCCTTATATTTCAAGAGTTAAGATAATTTTATGTGGTATATTTTGATGCATACAGATCTAGTTTAATATGTGTTCTCATATAAGGATATCATGTCATAGCTTATGAGTCATGATAGTTATTGTTTCATGAGAATAATTACCCAACATATGAATTATATTTAGATTCTATAGTATATTCCTTGAAAATGTGGTATCATTATCTCTTTGGTGAGAAGTTCATAGTATTCATAGATCATAATATCTTGAAACACATCTTCTCACTAGAGATTTTAGTCTAATTCAATGAATATAGATAGAATATATTTAGATTTTTGACTTAAATTGATGTATAAACCAGGTAAACAAAGTTCATTGGATAATGAATTGAGTGGGAATTCATATGGTTAGTTTTCTAAATAGGGTTTGAATTAGTGGATGAAGGTAAATATCATACATGATATGCACTTGGATTGTGCTAAGAAATTTGATTTTGTATTTTTATTTCTAGATTATTTTTTTCATGATTTGATTGAGAAGATTCAATATTCTCAAACATCAGATCTAGAATGTCTTACCATAAGGTTGAAACTCAATAGTAGGGAGATCATTAAGGGATAGATGAAAGATGGGAGATCTGTGTTTCATTTTAGATATCATATTTTGGTTACTTTGACTTATCTAGAATAATTTCTTTATTCCTACACCACTGAAGATGGGATGTTAATAATAGAATTTATAATATGTATAAGACAATGAAAATGTAATTTTTTTAAGATGTAATAAAAATTATGGTTTTCGAGTATGTGTCAAGATGCCTCACCTATTATAAAGTTAAGGTGAAGCACAAATGACCAACTGTTATATTGAAATTTCTACTTATTCCCATGTGAAAATTCTAAAAAATAGCTATGGATTTTGTCATAGTCCTACCTATAATGATTAAAAAACATGATTCTATATATTGATTGAAGATCAACTCAAAAATTCAGATCAATTCATCTCTATTTTTGAATCTAATATAGTGGAATAATTTTTAAAACTATACATTTGGGAAATTGTAAATTTTCAGTTTCCAGTTTCAATTGTGGCTGACTAGGATCCTAGTTTTACATATTGATTTTGAAAATATTTACATTAGTCCCTTAGAACACAGTTGACCATGAGCATAAATTATCATCCTAAAATGGATATCCAGTCCAAATGGATGATCCAAATGTTGGACAACATTCTTTGAGATTGCGTTATATATTTTAGAGGCTCATGAGAGGATAATGTATTCTTAGTTTATTTCACATACAAAAATAGTTATCAGGTCTTAATATATATGGATCCTTTATAAGCCTTATATGTTTGTTCCAATAATTCTTGTTGGGAAAAAAATCCACCAATATATCCTCTTAGTATTTTTTAGGTGTAATTGTGTTTTTTGAAAAAGCCAGATGACTGCGAATGAGTTTGATTGGTGTTTTTGGAAGACAAGTTTTTAAGGTGGCACAATTTCCCAGTGTTTTTCAATTTTTTGGGCCTCAAAATTGGGAATTTTTATTTATAAATGTAAGGTTTTCTTCATAGGAATGAATTGTGTGAAGAATAGAAAATTAAATAAGAAAAGGAAGAGAAATGGGGAGCTTGAGACATGGACTGCGTACCATGTCTAGGAAGGGATCATAGCCACATACTAGGCATCAGGAACAATACGCGAGAGTGGTTTGAGGAATCAAAAATAGTTTACGGTGATGTTGTACAATGAAGGTCATGTGGTATGTGGAAGGTGTGATAGTTCATGGGTTGGAAGAAGAGAATAATTCTGCATAGGATCAAATAAAGTACACAGACCACCATGGATATTTTTTTCGAAGAATGGATGCGGTTCGCGACAAGAGGATTAGTATATAATGGAGGTTGTGAAAAATCAAAGATTTGGTAAATATTGGATTAACAGATTTTTTGGATACCTTTAACTATATAAGGAGTGGTAATCCCACATACTAGAAGTGAGAGATAATATCATTAGATAACATATCTTTGCTCCGTGAATTTGGTGAAGTTTGAAAATAGTTTTCGGGAAACAATTCTGCAAAGTCTGAAGAAGTTTTCTGAACAGTTTGAGAATGTGTTTTTGCAGGACATTATTGTTTGAAAAGGAAGAAAAATATACAAACTAAGAATGGGGTACGTAGATGGGGAGATCTGGTATGTGGAAGTGAAGGAAGTCCTCAAACCGAGAACAATTTGTGAACAGAGGGTGGTTCACAGAGGAGGTTCGCAGAGTCAGCACACAGAGGTGGTACACAACAACAAAGGAAGAGGAGTCCATGGATGAAGGGAGGTTCACAAAAGTGGAAGTGGTACAGAGAGGAGGTGTTCCACATAACATACCCAAAACAAAGTACATGGGAGGAGGTGGTGGTTTGTAGAACACTCAAGAAATATTGAAAAAGGTTCAAGTCTGTTTGCGAAAGTCATTTCCTTTACGTAAAAGTACACATAATGGAGGATTACATCTATAGGTGAAAAAGGGACTTCAATAGAGAATCTACCTATATTTGAGGATGCAACATTAATGAAAATGAAGGGATATACATGTACATAAACTGTGTTCGACCTAAAATTCTATAAACTATGTGTGGATTTCTTTCCAAGAGTTGTGAGAAAATGAAGAGGAAGACATTGAACCTTTACACTAATAGTGGGCCAAAGAAAGAGGCATAGTGAGTGACCCTTGGGAATGCAGTGATCAGACCCTAAAACTTATAAATCCAGTGATCCTATACATAGAATATTTATCCTGAATATTTTATTCATTATTGTCATTGATTTTTAGTTAATTTGGTACATCGACACATCAACATTATATAATCCTTTGACATAGCCCAATGAGGGTGAACCAAGTAAAAATATCTATGTCCTATGAATTATTTCATATCTATTCATATAATTATATGGGAGAAAGAGATAATTGGGTTTTGTTTAACAATGAAACAAGATCTGAAGGGGAAAAAGTTTTAATCCGTCATACCCTGATTCACCCCCCTCTCATGGTATTTGACCTTATGGACCCAACAATTCATATCAAAGGGAAATTTTTAAAGTTAGTGGTTCTCTATTAGAATAAGAAATAGAGGTGGTAAATCATAAAGTAATTCTGATCTTCGATGGAAATAATTTTCAACCATAGAAGAATCAGATGCAGCACTACTTCCGATCATTAGAAATGGATATCTTCACAGAAGCTATGCATGGAATATCAGTTGTCATCAACAATGGTGGTTTATCAGAAGTTGAAAGAAGGGAATTGGTTGCTAATTATAAATGGATAAATTATTTAGGGGGATCCCTATAAAATTAAATTTATACAAAGGTGATGTTATGTAAAACATCACATGCTATATAGGAAATATTGTTGAAAATTTATGAGGGTGACAAAAAAGTCTGAGAAGCAAAGTTGCAGGTTCTGTGGAACAAGTATGAGGATCTAAAAATGAACCCAAATGAGGATTTTGATGCATTATTTAATAGAGTAAATGTTATTTCAGAAGACATGTAGGGTTTTGGAGAAGTCATTGAAGACATAAAGATTGTGAAACATATCTTGAGAAGTCTTCCACCACAGTTCAATCCACAATTTTCAGTATTGGAAGACAAAGACCTCAAAGAGTTGACACTAGATAACCCACACAGTACCCTTGTATCATATGAAATGAGAAATTATGATAACGATTCATTGGAAAAGATGAAGGTGTCATTCAAGGCCACAAAGAATATCTTTATTTAAGATAGTTCTGAGGAGGACAATTTTGATAATGTCATGTCATTTATCTTCTCAAATCTTCAAAGGGAAAAAGGGAAGTTCAAAGGGAAACTTACATTTTCATGATTTCGATGTGAAAAATAGGGAATTTTGTAGTAAAGTGTCCTAATATGTTTGATTATGAAAATGAAGACAATGATAAAATTCCCCAAAAGAAGTATTCATTAAATGTGAAAGGCACGAGAAGTACTAAGATAAATTTCTTCAAAAAAAAGAATCTACTTTCAAAATAAGATTAAAGTTCATAAGAATCTAAGGTATAAGAGTTAGAGGACTAAAAGGATAATAAAATATATGATTTGGTGGCATTTTTTAGAATTTCTTTAACAAGAGAAGAAAGTGAAAATGAAGAAGGAGAACTTAAAGGAAGAGTTGATATTAAAGCTAAATTAGAAGATTCCCTTGAAGAGATAGATATTTTATGATTAAAAAAAGAAATCAAGCAAATTTATTTGTGATTCCAAACTCTATATGCAATAGCAGGAAGAAAAGAATTTTGAGATGAATGTAGAAATTAAAAAATGAGGTATTTAATTCCAGAGAGATTAGAAAAGGTGGTTGAGTACAAATTCAAAATTGAAGAAAAAAATAGAAATTAATAGTTTGAATAAAATTTTAAAATATAAAATCAAACGTATTGAAGAACTAGAAGAGTAAGTAATCAGTCTATGATAAATAGTTAAAGACTAGGAGAAACTATTAACTCTTAGTTTGACATCAGAAAATAAGATCATACAAGAAACAGAGAAGATGAAATTTGAGCAGAGTGGTCTAGTAGAACAGAAGAAACAATCAAATATAAATGATAAGGCTGGTATGAGGGTTGATCTAAAACAGAAAGTAGTTATGGTTCAAGTTAGACCACAAGAAACCACTCTAATATTGAAGATTGATTTGGGTACGCATTAGAATCATAAGATTCATAGAACCCAAGGTATATCTAGTGGTGCATCATTTCAACACAAGAATGTACCTTGCATAAAATGCTATTGTTGTGGTAATATGAGACACTCTAAAAATGTATGTTACATAGCAAAGAGGTAACAAAAGGAACAAGACCAAAAAAGGTGGTTTTACAGAGATCAATATTCCATGTCATCATTTGATGGTCTTTTCTCATGTGTGAAATATTCAAACATATGGAAAGATATTGAACATCAACAATTTAAAAGAATGTGCTGAGGCAAACTGAATTTGTTCATAAGAAGCAGCCAAATGTATCATCAAGAGAGATGAAAATTCAAAATCTATTTGAATCTCTGCAATTTGAAGCTAGTTTATCATATACCAAGGAAGATCAAGATTATCATTCTGTATCGGGTATGAAGTCAAATACATGGGTCAAAAAGAAAAAGGTTGAGAAGGATGTGGTTGTAGAAATTGCATTCAAGGAATCAGATCACAATAGGATATGGATCATTGACAGTGGATGCAATTACCATATAATAGGAAATGAGGATCTAGTGATCTTAATATGGTTTGATAAAGAAGGTATCATAATATTTGGTAATTATGAGGGCCTAAAAATTATTAATTCAGGAAAAGCCAAGTTTGGAGGAAAAGGAATGAGATGAGAAGATGTCTTAGTTGTTGAAGGGATTAGTCACAACTTGATTAGTTTTAGTTAATTTTGTGACTCAGGGAATGCCATAAGTTTTTCCAAGAGATTTTGTATCATCAAGGCAAAGTATGTTGCTATTGTGTTGTAAGAAAAACATATAAAAGGGAATCTCTACCACATGAGTAGCGAAGAAGATATGCGATTTCTGTCCAAGGATGAAGAAAACAAGTTATGGAATAAGAGTCTTAGACACATAATCCAAACTTCCTTGGTAGATATGGTGAAATATGATGTAGCTAGAAATATACCTGGATTATCATATGATAGTACTCATATGTGTGATGCCTACTAATAAGAGAAGATCATTTGAAAGACATATAAGCCAAAGGAGAAAAAGTAAACAAGATTGCTTGAGTTGGTGTATATCGATGTGTGTGGGCCAATTTCTCCAAGGGATATTAATGGGAAGAGTTATTATGTTCTCTTCATTGATGATTATAGCAGAATGGCATGAGTTTTAATCATCACCTACAAATTTGAGGTGTTCAGTTTCATTATAAGATATCGACGAGAATGTTAAAATATGATTGGTTAGAAAATCCAGAATATTCAAAGAGATAATGGAACAAATTTCACAAATAGACAAGTGGATGATTATCTTGAGAAACATGGGATAAGGTATCAGGTTTCAGTGGTATGATCTCATCATCAGAATGGAGTAGTTGAGAGAAGAAATAAAATTGTGAAAAACATGGATAGAACAATGCTCATTAATAAAGATCTTCCAGAGAAGTTTTGGAAAGAGGCAGTGATGATAGTAGTTTACACATAAAATAGAGATTTATTATGGCCAAAAGAATAGAAGACTCAATATGAACTATATTATGGAAAGAATCCATCATTGAAATACTTTAGAGTCTTCAGAAGTAAGTATTTCATTCTCAATAAGGAGAAACTTAGGATGTTTGAATCTCATGAAGATAAAGGGATATTTATTAGCTACTCAAAGAAGAGAAAAGCATATAAATGATTTAATAAGTGGATATGGAAGATTGTTGAAAGACATGATATAACCATAGTGGATAATGAGTAGAATATTCAGAAAATACATGACCGTTTTAGGCGGATAGTGATGAAATGATAATCAGATCATGAGATTCTCCATTTCCATAGATTGATTCAGAAGAAGACTCATATGATGAGAGTGATGATAACAAATAATTTTATGCAAATATACCTGTAAAAAGAGAAGAAATTGATAGATGTAACATAATTGGTGATCAGACAACACCAGTGCAGACAAAGTGGATGAAGTCTCTACAAAAATCATCATACTTATCACAAGTGGAGCCTAAATTCTTTAATTAAGCAACTAGATATGAGAATTGGGTTCACGAAATGAATAAAGATATTGACCAAATTGAGATTAATTAGACGTGGGAGATTTTTTCGAGATGAGTAGATAAGAATTTCATCGGAAAAAATGAGTCTTTCATGAAAAAATGAATGAATATGGAGTTGTGATTCAAAACATAACACGAATAGTGTGTAAAGGTTAATCCCAGATAGAGGGTATTGATGTTTATAAGACATTTTCACCTATTTTAATACTGGATACAAAAATATTATTCTTTTCCATAGCAGTGCAAATAAAGTTTAAGGTTTTCTAGATGGATGTCAAGTAAACATTTTTGAATGGAGTTCTGGAAGAATAATTTTACATTGATAAAAAATGATTTTCTTATCCATGAATATGATAATAGAGTTTTTCAACTAAATAAGGATTTATATGGTTTTAAGAAAACCCCAAGATCATGGTATACAATTCTTGATAAGTTTCTAAAGAATCTCAGTTTCCATTGAGGTGGAGTTGATTACAATCTATATTTCAAAAATGGAAGTAGTCAAAGGATGATGGTGCTGGTTTATGTTGGTGATATAATATTTGGTGGATTAGATGAAGCACAATGTAGATAGTTTTTTGAATTCATGAAAAACAAGTTTGAAATGTTGATGATTGACGAGATGATGTTTCTACTTAGCTTAAAGGTGACTCAAAGAAGGAATGAAACTTTTATTTATCAATCTAAATATTCCAAGGAGGTTTTTAGAAGGTTTGGAATGGATAATTCCAAAGAGATGAAGACACCAGTTGCTACTTGGTTGAAACTATCATGGGACGATGAAGATAAGATAGTCAATATCACAGAATACAAGAAAATCATTGGAAGTCTGTTGTACCTGACTGCGACAAGTCATGATATTGTATTTTCCACATTCCAAGAAGTGAGGTATCAAAGCAATCCCAAGGAGAGACACATTATTGTAGTGAAAATAATACTTAGGTATATTAAGGGCACAATGGATTTTGGCATAATGTATAATAAAAAATATCAGCCATAGTTATTGGGATATATGGATGCAGATTGGGCCAGTTCAGCAGATGATAAGAAACTAACTTCTAGATGTGCCTTATATCTTGGTGGATTTTGTATTTATTGGTTTAGAAAGAAACAATATTTCATTCCATTAAGAACTACAGAATATTAGTGCATTGCTGCTACTCAAGCATGCACACGGTTACTGTGGATGAAACAACATCTTGATGATATGGGAGTTGAAGTGAAGTCTTTGATCAGAATCCATTCTGATAATTCAAGTGTTTTAAATCTGAGAAAAAATATATTCCATCACTCAAGGAAAAAGAAAATTGTAATCAAATATCATTTTATCAAGGAGAAAGTGGATAAAGGTATTTTGAAGTTGGAGTATGTGCCAATAGAATAACAAGTTACAAATATTCTTATGAAGGCCTTACCAAAATAAGTATTTGAAAGAAATCAACTGGATCTGAGAGTCCAGTCGACTCCCCAAACTTGAAAATGTGTGGATGTGAGACCCCCCCTATCCCATAGGTATGGTGTGTTTTTCCCTAATGTACTAATATGTGTTCTTTACCCTATTGTAGACAACCATGAAGTGTCCTTCGGGTTCAATGAAAAAGGGGGAGAAAGTGTAACTATTCTAGGGGATAAAAGATATGGGGATAAGATGTTAAGTGGATCAGTGAGATAGTGGGAGTTGAAGTTGAGATAAAGTTGTTTGGAGTGTCTATAACATAGGGGGATTATTAAATTTTACGATGCTATAAGTGATCTATCAAAGATTACATATCATAAAAGTTGAGGTTTATGATAAAAGTAAATAATTGGTTTCAAGAGTTGGTGTCAGGAATAAAGTGATTCATTGATGAAATTTTCATTATACTCTTGTTTCTCATGTCGAGCATGGATCATGTGGGATTTGATTATGTTTATAGGAAATCCTTGATCACTATATTAATCACATGAAGTGAATATTGGTTGAAGAAGGAATGAGCTTTAACAAGGTATCAAAATGAAAAGAATTATTTTGAGAAGAGTTGTAAACAAACCCAAAGGGAGAGATTATTGGAAAAAGAATACCTCAATGCGTCCTCTCGATATGTTTTTGGGTGTGATTGTGCTTGTTGAAAAATCTAGATGACCAAGAATTAGTTTGGTTAGTGTTTGCTGAGGATATGTTTCTAAGGTGGCATAGTTTCCTAGTGTTTTTCATTTTTTTGGGCCTCAAAATTGAGAATTTGTATTTGGAAATTTAAGGATTTATTCATAAGAATGAATGATGTTATTAATGAAAAATAAAATCAGAAAATTAAGAGAAATTCATATCCTAGTGCATGCACTACATACCATGTCTGGGAAGGGTTCATAACTGTATACAAGGAAGTAGGAACGGTACGCAAGAGTGGTTCGCAGAACCAAAAATGGTTCACAAATATGGTTTGTGGAGAAGGGAGTGTGGTATGTAGAAGGAGTGATGGTTCAAAGGATGTCATAATAGAATGGTTACACATAGGAGAAAAGGAAGTATATGCAAACCATCGTGGAAAAATTGTTCGAGGAATAGATGCGGTTCGCGACATGAGGATCAGTATGTGGTGGAGGCTGTACTAAATCAAAGATTTGGTAAGTCTTAGTTTATCATATTTTTTGAATATATTTTTATATATAAGAAGTGATAATCCCAATTATTATAAGTGATAGATAATATCATTAGAGAACATCTCTTTTCTTTGGGAATTCAGTGAAGTCCAATTGTGGTTTGCGGGAAGCGATTTCGCAAAGACTGAAGAAGTCCGCGGAACAATTCACAAAATTATTTTTGTGGGACGTTATGGTTTGAAAAGGAAGAAAATTATATAGAAAAATAACTATATTCACTGAGGGGGAGATCTGGTATATGTAATCAAAGGTAGTATGTGAACAGAGAACAATTTGTGGATAGAGGGTGGTTCTCAGAGGAGGTTCGCGAAGTCAGTATGCGGAGGCAGTATGCAACAACGAAGGAAGAGGAGTTGGCAGATGAAGGGAGGTTAATGAAAGAGGAAGCAATATGTAGTGGAGGTTTTTAACATACCATACTTGGTACACAGTACGTGAGAGGAGTAGGTGGTTCACAGAATACTCAAGGAAGCTTGAAAAAGCTTCAAGTCAGTTTGTGAAAGTCATTTTCATTACGTAATAGTACACAGAAAAGTGGATTTCATCTATTTGTGAAAAAGGGACTTCAACAGAGAATTTAAATATAGTTAAGGATACGATATTCATACAAATGAAGAGACCTACACATCAATAAACTGTGTTCGACCTATAAGTCTATAAATTGTGAGTGGATTTCTTTCCAAGAGTAGTGAGTCAAGGAAGAGGAAGACAATGACTCTTTCCACTAGTAGTGATCCAGAGAAAAAGGCATAGAGAGTGGCCCTTGTGAATATAGTGAGAAGACCCTAAAACTTGTAAACAAAATGATCCTAGTCATAGAATATCTATCCTAAACATTTTACTTATTACTATCAGTGAGCCTTAGTGAATTTAGTACATCGGCACATCATCATTGTATTCTCTTTGGACGTAGTACAATGAGGGTGAACTAAGTAAAAATCACTGTGTCTTATGTATGATTTTATATCTGTTCATATACTTCTATGGGAGGAAGAGAGAATTGAGTTTTTTTAATAATGAAATAATATCTGAAGGGGAAGAAGTTTTAATCTGTCATACCCTGATTCACCCCCTCTCAAGGTATTTAACCTTATGGACCTAATAGTTCTGTACTTTTTTCGGTGTAAACGGTTGATACTTCACTTATCAAAGATAAAATTGTGCATGAGATTATAGATAATATTTAAATTATCTATAAGGAGATGGAGATAACTTATAGTTTTTATAAGTCATATGAAGATCATCACCATCGACCGATATCATTTGATGTAGGTGATCATGTTTTCATGATACTCTCTCCAGGTTTAGGTTATCATTATTTGGATAAGTTAGAAGAACTATATCCTAAATACCTCGTACCATATGATACACTAAAAAAAATTGGTGATGTGGCTTATCAATTGGATTTACCACAAAGATTCAGCTTCTTGCGTAATATATTTCATGTATCTCAATAGAGATATACTTGTTTGATTCTAACCATGTTATTCTATGAAACCATATTTACCTTGATCTTAATGATACATTGATTTATGTATCGATATAGATTGTAGATAGAACAATTATTTTCTCACATGGAATTTTTTTTTGGTTTGGTACGAGTCTTATGGTTTTTTGGTTAGATTCAGGAAGAGACCCAGGAATGTGAGAAGGAAATTATAGAATAATGGACCCAACTCATCTAAAGTAATACCAGTCTCCATATTTTTGAGTATATAATGAACAATGGTGGGTAGAATGTAAAAAACCATTTTTTTGTATAATATAAACTATTATTATATATTTTTATGCTATAAAATACTTAGGATGAGTTTCAAAAGTTTATAAATGGTTTTGGAGTGTTTTGTAAGAGATTTTAAGCATTAAAAATTTATGTATGGTTAGGTAAAATGTTTTGATTTATCAGGAAACTATACAATAAGTTTTGGGGGTTACTAGGAAACCACACCGTTGGTGTATGGTTTGGCCAAACCATCAAAATTCCCAAGATAAACCATGAAAGTGGCAATTCAGGGTAAAATAATTGGTGGTGCATAGTTTGTAAAACCATGCACAATCCATGAATAGTAGGTGGTTAATAGATAGATTAATGCACATTTTTGGTGCATGGTTTCTCAAACTTTAGTCTGAATCATGTGATGTACATTAAATTTTATGAAAATTAGTGTTTAACTTAATTTTTCACCCCAAAACCCTCATTTTTCTTCTCCCCTATTAGGATCTCATACTCCTCTCATTACCTAATAATTTTTGGAGGTTTATTTGGATCTAGTGACCTATTTTGATCAATCAAGGTGCATTGGATCTCCACAATTGATGGTAAGTCCCCATTCTTACACTTTCTCTCTCTATATATACTCTTCTTATCTCTCATAGAACCATGGATTTAATCTATTATAGATAGATCTATGTACTATGATGTTTATTTTTATGAGATATTTTTGGATATAATGAATGAAAAAATGTTCAAGGTGGATCTAGTGGTTTCATGTGACATTCATCATTTTCTTTAACCGTTGAGAGGTAGGTGGATTCTATCCCACACTACTCATTCTAGAACTTTAAGTCTTGAGGTTTAAATCACTATCTCTAGATTTTTTGGAAAACATTACTGGTTTTATCACCTAAATATTTGTTTTTGAAATAATACACATAAGGTGTTTATATACTTTTTTAAAATAAAATGTTTTTCAAAAGAAATGATTTTTTTCAAGAAATTATCATGTGTGGTTTCCATGATCAGTTCAGAAAATCAGATTGCGGCACTTTGTTAGTTTGGACTTGGGGAAGGTGCCAAAGTGGAACATGGTAGATTTTATTAGGTGATGAATTTGTGATGGGATAAGAAACCATCGATGAGTATTGGAACTATAATTGGGAATGCAAGGGTATGTGAGCTATATAATGATAATTCTAAGCAGTTATGATTTTGGAAAATTATTTAATTTAGTTATTATGAAAATATTTAGAACTATATATACTTTTATTTTGTTTTAAATATAAATGTGTGATAACCTATTCATGTGCCTAGTGGATGTTTTTTGAATTATTTAGGGATTAACTACTTAGTATTATACTCACCCCCTGTTTAGGAACTTTGGTTCATTTGGAGATGTTGTGTACTAAGTTCTAGTTAAAGGTAAGGTTTCATACTTATCTAATGATGCATTATGATGTATTGGGATTGGGGATTGGAGTTGGTTCTTGGTGATTGTTAGGGGTGATTCTTGGGTTGATTCAACTTTGGTGTCATTGAGTTCTACTTTTCTTTATTGTGTTGGTGTTTTATATTTTTATTCCATCTACTACTTTGATTCTACATTCTAGTTTGAGTTGTATTGTATTACAATACATGCATCATATATTTTTGTTTATTTTTTTTTCTTATTCAATAGGATTTTTTAGGCCAAAACATTCACCAGTGATTTATAAATCCCATTTCACTTGTTTCTAGTCTTTGGTGTCTTGAGGATGTCACCTAAGTTTAGTAACACTTACACCTCTTCCCAATCCAATTGGTGAGGGGTGGGATGTTATATTTTCCTTATTTTATTATAATTCTTCAACATATTCCACAAAATTCTCCACACAAGATATCCTTTAATAGAAACCAAGCACAATTACCCTTCTTCATAACATGGGGAAATTGATACATAATAAGGGGTGAGATAAAATTTTTAGTATTAGTTTTCTTACTCCAGAAGCTATCAAGGAATAATTATGGCATCATAAATATGGTGAGAATAAATAATAATAAAATATTATATTATAACTTGTGAATGAAATATATACATGGAAAACATAATAATGTAAATAACCACTTGGTAATCATTAAATGGCTATATAATGATGTAATTCATAATTCTAGACATCTTACACCTACCATCAAAGACTCATTCCAAGACTTCACACATAAAATGAAAAGAATAAATTGAATACCCAAAATAGTTTGTCTCATGAGACATATTGATACATCTAGGGGATATATAATAATTATCCCCACCCATTACTAAATAATTACAAGGTATTCATCATATTAAATGAATGAATAAATAATATATAATTAATATGACTTAGTAATCAATAATTATATATATTAAAAAAAGTATATAAATTTTCAATAATTACCCTACCAATAAATGGAATAACTTTCATAGTAAATACCCATCAATTTGTAAGGTGTTTACCAAAAATAGAGTAGTATATTTAAGGTTAAATAAATAATGTAATTAATATAGAATACATCTACGATAATAAATAATATGGACATGAAAGAGAATAATAAATTCAATAGAGAGATGTGGAGTGATATACAACATAACCCTTATGAAAAAATGTGAGTTATGGACTATAAATTTACAAGGGAGGAAATAATAACATTAATTCATCAAAAATGAGAGTAATATTGTAATTTAAACATTCATGAACATGAAATTATTCATACTTCCATCATATTTTAGATAACCCATGGGAAAGAAATGGGTTTCATAAAAACTTCCTCAAGAAATTATCTTAATCCATATAGAGAAATAAGGTGGATGATATCATTATAATTTATACCCAAAATAGGAATAAGAAACATTAAATGATATTTAAATGGATGATAATTTTTTTATAAAAATATAGGTTACTTAACACTCTTTATTGGTACTATATAAGATGAGATCAAGTGTTGGATCATTTGATACTACAAGTTTAATGGTTCTTAAATAAGAATGTGAAATATCCAAAGTATATCCTCTAGGATTTTCAAACTAAATGTGATATTAGGAATACTATTTTTTCTCCGATTAAAGATATATATAACACTAAACCAATATTGTTTTATGGTTATTACCCTTATGTACATCTGAACCTAAGCCTATATCCACTTGTTTGTATCCAGAGAGGGATTCCATTTTGAGGAAGCTACACAATTTTTTACTTCACCAAAATTTTTGGATGTCAACATATATATTTTTTTCTCTAGGAATTCCCCTTATATATTATAGTCCCAATTCTCAATTAATAATTTTTAAAAAATAAAGTTAAAGATAAGAAATGTGGAGTGGAATATAAAAATATACATAAGTAGAATATAATCAATTTATTAATTCTCCTAAAGCATTAACCATTATTTTTGGAATGAAAAAACCACTAATCAATGGGAATAAGAATTTCTTTTAAAATCCATGGAAACTTTGAAGGTAATATTATTTATGAATAATGGTCACAATAAAGGGAAAATCCATTCACATGTAAGATGTTAAAAAACATTTTTTTTGCAATTATAAAAATAAAGTAAAAAAATTAATTATACAGAAAACATCACAAATATTCATTTAATTTTTTTTAATATAATATTAAAATAAACAAAAATTTACCTTAATAAATCTCTTAGGTATAAAAAATACAATTCTTGAAGTCGAATAATGAATATGAATATAGAGGAAAAATATTACCGACTAAAAAGGGGAAATAAGGTCACCATTTATTATAAATATTAATTTAGTTGATTTGAGTTAAAAAGAGAGGTAAATGGAATAAATAATAAAAATCCCTATAAATAACTAGAGGAGGAGAAAATATATGGGGTTTAGGAGAGAAATTTCATAAAATTTCCCATGATGGAAATTGAAACATAAATAATTATGATAAAAGTGAGATTATAAAATAAACCCTTATAGATTTTATAACACTTGAATCAAAACCTCTTGAAAAGATAAATTGAAATGAATTATTAATTACCATTATTGAAGATTATATCTTTATATAATATATTTAAAATAGTTATCATATTCACCACATAATAAAAATATGTGTGTAATTAAAAACATGTCTCAAAAAAGGAAGTTTGTGATGAGAAACCCTTAACTTGAATCCTTGCTTACTCAAACATACTTTAACATCCGGTATAATAAAATAAAAATCATTAAAAATTTATTTTAAAACCTTATTCAAGTGTATAAACTTTTGTATTAATCCTTTATTTTCATTCATTGCATCATTATTACTTATTTTATGTTAATATTGACCATCATTTGTTTGCAATTTAATGATTCTTTATCTATTTTAGTGTTTTTTTGGAAATCACATCATGTACATGAATTAATCATATCTATAATTATAGGGTTATATTTTATTTATAATTATAGTAATACAAATTAATACGTATCAATTTATTTTCCAAAATAGATTCAAATTATGAAAATGTCTCGGTGTGCTTATTTTAAGTGGTTAAAATTTACCATGATCATTTATTATTAATATAATTAATATAAGGAAAAATTTATCATTACATAATGTTAATAATTTCATAAATATCATATTTATTCCTTAAATTAATATTTATAAATATCCATGTGAGGTGATGATGAAAAATGAAATATGTCATTCATAGAGGCTGTAGTCGCATGTAAACACAAGAAACGTTTTCATTTTACAGTAGTTAGAAATGAGGCAGATTTTGTTTTATCTTCAAGGAATAAAAATTATGTTATAAATATTATATTTAATATTTAAATACATCTTTTATAACTGGAAATGAAAGGTTATGATAAAAAATAAAGTACATCATCAATTAAGGTGGTAGTTCACAAGTAATATGGTCGACATTTCCATTATTTTAGAAAAGGAAATAGGTGGGTAGGTAATGGGTATACCATTAATATAATAACATTTTAGCACATTAATGATACTATTGTTATTATATTATAACATATAGAATATATTTTTATGAGGTGGAGGAAGAAAGTAGAAATGAAAAAGTAATTAAAAGTTTTCACCTTACATCTTGTGAGAGATCCTTTAATAAGTGGTTTATGCATTAAAATTATGATCATTTGATGATAAAAGAACCACTAGTATGTGTTTAAGGGTGTTGGGGATGATATATTTTTTATTTTATTGATGTTAATATGCTCAAATAGTGTGAAAAAGTTAGGGGCGAAGGGTTCCTTTTATAGGTGATAGGAGTAACACCTTTGTAAATAATCTTAAATTTAAAATAATATAAATGTATTTATATAGTAAAAATGGAAAAATTTATTTTTTTAAAAGATATGATAAGGTAGGGTCAAAATCCACTCATCAAATAAAATTTAGAAAATTTATTGTGATATTTTTGACTTTATCACATAGTTTTTTACACCTTTTAACAAATTTAACCCTTTTTTCAGTGACTAAATTTTACTTTGGTAACTTAATTTTATGGCTAAAAAATTTATCCTTATTACATAATTGGAATGTGTCAGTATCCCATTAACAGGATAAAATTTCAATACATTAATGATATGAATATTATTATATTAGAATGTATAGGATAGAGTTTGAGGTGGTAAAGGAAGAAAGTAGAAATGAAAAAAGTAATTAAAATTTCTCACCTTACTTATAGGGAGAGCAGTAACACCATTGAATTTTATAACATATTTATCTTTAAATAAATTTAATTTCTTTGATAGATTGTGATACACAAAACTCGAGTCTAAATGAACCATAATATAGTATACCATTATAACCTAACTGTTAAATTGGAAAAATGAATAGGAATAAATAAATTATAAAAATTATTTATAAATTATTTAGATAAATAAAATATATTTATAAATAAGTATTAAAATTTTGGTAGTCTTTATATGCTTCAAAAAAATATTTTACCACAAAAATGATTTTTATTACTTATTGTGAATAAATAATACAATTATTTTTTTTCAATTTTATCAAATTTATTTGAAAAAATGAAATGAATTTTTGAAATCATAATATCAAAATTTTCTTAGAGTTAAATTTTAAGAATTTTATGAAAAGATTGATTTTTCGATGAATAGTGAAAAAATCGATTTTTATTGAAAAATTATTTTTTATTTCAAGAATTTAAAAAGATTATTTTTTTTAAAAAATGGGTTCTAAAGAATAATTAGTTAAATTATATTATGATTAATCCAATTTATGTCGTTAGAATCAATTTTATGTTAAAATTTATTTTAAAAAATTTTATACTTAAGAAAACATTTTTTTTGGAAAAATTCATTTCATCGTGTTTTGTGGGTTTAATATTAGATTAAATTATTTAAATTATATGAAATTAATTTTATAAAATTAATTTCATATATTTTAATCATCATTTAATTTTTTTAATGAACCTACTTTCATTTTTTTCATAATAAATAGTCAAAATAGGGAAAAAATTTCAATACAATTAAGGTTTAAAAAAGATTATTGGGGGTGGGGGGTTAAAAAAAGAAATAAAGTTGTCTAAATCCTATTTTATGGAAACATATTGACCTAAAAATATCCCACCTTCTAATATATAGTCATTTGGATGTATTTTTCTTGAGTATGATATTACTATATTTTAATCTTTTAAAAAATTCCAAGTGTGTCAACTCCTCCAGTTATATAAGGACACCCCTCATTTCTATTCTTTACACCACTTTGAGCCATATAGATAAACCAAAACCTAAGAAATTATATTATAAAATTACATATACATTAATTATATGTTTTTTTATTCTTAAAAGTCCATTCCAAGGGTCCTTATAAAAATATCAAAAGGAGGCCTATGGAAGAAGAGGTAATCATCTTTCCCAAACTCTTTCAATTTATTCCTTATTATAAATCCTATAAATATATAGTATTAATAATAAAATAAAAATTAAGTATACTAAATATAGTTAATTTTTTTATGATTATTAAACCACCTTTATTCACCCTGTTTCTATCAAATGGGTAGTGAAAGGATCACTTATGCATATATGTGAACTACTGCCTCAACACAGTGATACAATTTTTTTTCATCACTATATTTCCTAAATGGTTATTATGATGTGTTTAAAATTTATATATTATATTTATAAAATAACCATTCTTATATAATTTTAATATCATATCTAACTAATTACCTTCCAATCGGTTGGAAAATAACAACGTCGCTCATGCATATGTGTGGACTACCACCTTCATGAAGCGATGTGATTCATTTTTTGTTTAATCTTTTACTAGATGAAAATAAGGATAAATTTAATGAATATATATATATATATATATATATTATATTATATTAATTATTATATAAATGTGAATAATTATTTACTTTTTTCTATCCATCAATAAGTGAAAACAACGTTCATGTGTACGTATGACCTAC
This sequence comes from Viscum album, assembly GCA_963277665.1. NCBI lineage: Eukaryota > Viridiplantae > Streptophyta > Magnoliopsida > Santalales > Viscaceae > Viscum > Viscum album. Next base: position 1,341,388,523 of record OY728148.1, on the reverse strand, counting down.
CGTCTCCACATATGATATAATTATTTTTTCTATATCTACATTTTATATTGAATATATATATATATATAATGAATATATATGATATTTATATCATTATTAACATTATAGATATGATGAAACCATAATCAAATTACAAGGATTGGAATTATCAAACCAAACTTCCCATGAAAACAGAATAGTTAACACCTATAAATGATGATTTTAACAAGGAATTATTAATAAATGAGTGTTGAAATGTTATATATAGATCATATATAATATTATAAGTATTTTAATGAATATTTTATATAATTATAATAAATTTAAATTTATTATGTCGGAGGTTAGAGAACTTTTGAAGCAAGTTGAACTTGATGTAAGTGATTTGCATCTCACTTTTATTTCTATGAGACACATGCCATATTCACTTCTTGTTTATTTTATGTGATTTTTATACTACCAATTAATTCATTTTATAATTATTATCATGAAAATTATGGGGATCTTCATATCTATATAAGGTTTTTTTCATTATATATTGATTCAAAAGTTTCAAAAGTGGTAAGGGATTTATGTTTCAATCTCATTTTAATTGGGATTAGTTGTGCTTGAATTTATATTAAAGGAAATTATCTGATAATTTTTTTGATAAACCCATTTAATTTTATTCTACTCTATTTTTACATGAAATTTTCAATAAATTGTACCATTTTACTCTCTTTGGTACTTGAAATTATTGTGATTTTTCTAAATAAAAATAGAATTTATTTTATCTTTGGTGGGGAATATTTTAATTTATTGTACATGTTTTATTTTAAATATTTTCATGAATTTTTAATCTATTATAATATTAAATTTTATGTTATTTTTACCCATATTTTAATTTCTATAAAATAAATTCAGAGGAATATTCTTTTCATTTTCTGAATGGGGTACTTTTTAATTTTTACTGAAAATATAAAAATAATATTTATTTTAACGTAAACAACATGAAAAAAATTTCCCATCATCATGAATGATCAATGATTTAAAGCTTAAATTACATGTTTTTAAGGTTTTTTTAAAATAAAGTTTCTTCCTTAATATTTTCTATTTTTTTATATTTTGAATAAGTGATTTCAAAATGAAAAGGTTATTGTCCTCAAGAAATATTCTATGTAATAATTTAATGGAATTTTAATTTAAGATAACATACTTTGATGTTACTTATGCCTTAGTAGTTATATGATCCAATGAAACTATCCTAAGTTTTTATATTTATGGTTTATTATTATGATTATTATATGTTTATTAAATCCTTTTATTTTCCTTGATTTATGCTATGATGATTTTTTTGTAATTTTTATGAAACTTATTTCTTTTCCGTGGGTTATAATATATGATGCATGATTTAAAATCTTATAGAAAACATATCAATGGATTATTATTATGTGGTGGGTGGGGCCAAAATTATATATCCATCCAATGAATTATTTAAATATAGATATCTCATGAGATAATAAGGACTAAAATAGGGAGTGAACCTAGTTTTTTAAGATAATATTTCCACTATGATAATATTGGGAGTGAACCTTAACTAAGGATATGATAGAATGTGCAGTGAACCCAATCCACTATGATAGCCTGGGAAGTGATAATTGAATAAATAAATTATTTTCTATGATTATTCATATGCCACAAACTTATTTCAATATTATTCTCTCATGGATCATGTTCTTTGATCCCTTATATGATTCATGTATTATGAACTGGAAAGCATTGTGCCATGACTCAAGATCAAGATCTATGATATAATGGTTATGGTTTTCAAATTTTAATATCATATTATCATATTATATTTTGGTGATCATTGATATATCCCTTTTTTACCATTATTGGTTATCTGATTCCACCCTTATATTTCATTTCCCTAGGTCATTGAGAAAGGTTTTAAGTGTTATATGTCTGATAAGGGTTCTAGTTATGAATAAATTAGTGGGGGATGCTGTAGATCTCTTATGAAATTTTTTTTTATATATCCAAGTTCTCAAATAAAATATAAAAATATGATTTTTGTATAAATCATAATGTTATGTAATGAATATTCATCTAATAAGATGTAATATCTATGCATGAAAACATGGTTCACTATAAGAGCTCCTTTATTAAGTGGTTTATGCCTTTATAGAATTATCCTTTGATGATAAAATAACATCTAGGATGTGTGTAAGGATTTTTAGAAGGGTATTTTTAGATTATTCTCAATATAATATTCACAAAGAGTATGAATATATGAGGGGGTGAAGGGTTCCTTTTATAGGTTAGAGTAGTGACACCTTTATAAATAATCCTGAATTTAAAATAATATAAATTCATTTCTCTAGTTAAAGTGGAAACATATGGTTTTTTTTCAAATATAGGATAATTTAGGGCTTAAATACACTCATAAAATTAAATTTAGAAAAAAATTGGTAAAATTTGTGACTTTATCACATAGTTTTTAACCCTTTTTAACCCATTAAGCCCTTTCTATAGTGACCAAATTTTACATTAGTAACTTAATTTTATGACTAAAAATCAAATGGGCCTTATTAATTAATTTGAATTTTTGGATGAAAAATTTGGAATCTATTTAAAAATATTAAATTTATATTGGTAATAAAAATTACTTTTAGTTTAAGCATGAAAAACACAATGAAAAATAGTTTTTAGAAAAATGTATTTTTAAGTATAAAAAATGAATTTACACAAGAATATTGTATAAAACCAATCCTCATAAAATTTATTGGTTAAATAATAAAACATGGTGATTTATGTGACTTTAAAACCAATCCAAAACTAAATATAACCTTTTAAATACTTAATCAAAGAAAAGGATAAAAAATAGTTCTTTTATTATAATTAAATATCACTTAGGTTTTAAAATGACAAACATAGGTTTCTAAAGCCATGTTATATTTTATAATTTTTTTATTTTAATCCATAAACAAATTTTTGTTCTATACAAAAAGGTTTTAAAAATGATTAAGTCATTATTAATCTATGATTATGTCATAAAAAATTAAAGTATTTATAAAAACCATATTTATTTCACTATTCATAAAAAGTCAACAATTTTAGAAAAAATCCCAAAAATTAACCCTAATTTAATTTTGATATAATGAATTAAAAAATTAATTTGATTTCATAAAATTAAAATTATAAAATTATAAAATTTATATTTTTGATAAGAAAAGTAAAAATAAGAAATTGACTTTTTAAACTTTAAGTGTTCCTAGCCATATTTCATTTCAATTACCAATGAGTGTTAATTTTTTTTATATTTTATATTCATAATGTATTTATGTTTACTTTAAATTTTAATAAAGTACTATTCACTTTAGTTTTTTTTCTTGATATCACAAACCATTCAACTGAGTGTTTATTTAAAAGAATAATTACATAATGAAATCTTAAGGTGTTATAATTTCTAACCAATGTTTATTGCACTTTCAATTTTTTATTATATACCAATTTTGGGACTCTCACATTTTGATCAATGGGTCTTGGGAAAAACATCCAGTATCAATCTAACATAACTTATCATTAATATATTTAACACATTTTTCATCCCTGATTAATAATTTAGGTTCAATTATATATAGAATAAAGGTACCTCAAAGTCTCTTCTTTCTATTAGTTTGAATTATAGATACATCATCACCCATAATGTTCTTCTCATCATTATATTTAAACTTGGACCATAATTCATAATAAATTTGAACTTATGATTTCCTTTTCATTTCCATCTTACTCATTAATGTTCATTATTGAGTATTTTCTATTGCTATGAGACACTTTAGGTTCATCCACTAATTCATCATGAAATTCAAATCAATTTTTACACAACCCTTTATTTCATTCATCTAAAATAATATAATTACATTCCTATATTATGTTGATTCTCTTGTTAAAACAATTTTAATTATTTATTTTAGAAGATTATCCAAGGGATAGACCTTTATATACTTTATTTTCTCATTTACCTTGATTTACTTGTTGAGTATGTAAAACATATTTCCATAGACTCTAAAATAATTCTATAACAGCCTCTGATTTTTGTATACATTTCCCCTTAAAAAATCTTGTGTTTTTTATATCATGTTATTCACAAAATACCAAACTAAAATGAACAATTACTTATTTCATTATGAAAAAATATTATATAAAAAATTAAATACATTTCAAGATAATTGAATAAAAAATAATTAGTGAAATTAAAAAAGGAATGAAACCACAAATAAATAAAAATACTATGAGGTTATAATTATCATCATCATGATCCACTATAAATATTATATTGTTAATTATAACTAAATAAAGAATAAAATATATTAGAAATATGATAAACATATTGACAAAGAAATTTGGGAATATGATGAATTATTTTATAGATTTATGAAAGACTATATATGAATGTAATATGATCGTTATATATATGGATGCTGGTTATATGAACATTGGAATATGGTTATTGGATATATGGCCATCAGATATATAGTTATTGGATGTACTTGTATCCAATAGGTAAATTTATGTTATGTAAATGTAATTAAAATGTTAAAAATAATATAATTCACATATAATAAATAATTTTGGAATGAAATAAAAAGATAATAATTAACTGAAATTACTTATTATAAAAATATGTATTTTTATTCATTACTTATTATTATTGTTAAATAATGATTTTATGTTTTTATAAAATTAAAATAAATATTTTAATACCAATGGTTTGATAAAATTTAAGTCTTAGATTATACATAATGGGATTTGATTAAAATCATTTAATTATAAAAGTTATATTTTTTAAAGATTTTTTTGTAAGCACGATGAATTTTTATCATAATAAAATAAATTTATCACTTTTAAAGGATAATTATAATAAAATTTTTCAATGTATAAAAAAATATATTAACACTCATTTAATTAATAATTGATATGAAATATGATTAAGAACACTTAATGTTTAAAAAAGTAATTTTTCTGTAAAAACAGTTTTTTTATATATTTTATGTTTTAATTTAAAATAAAAAATTATCATATTTTGAAATTGGTTTTGATTAAATGGATTTAAAATTTGGAATAATCACATCAAAATTAGACAAGATTGTCAGTTTCATTTTCGGCAAAAAATATGACACCAAAGGAAAACATTGAGGAACCATGTTAAAGGTAAAATGAGGTAAAAGGGTTAAATTAAGGTTAAAAGGCCTAAAATATCTCTAAAATTGTCTATAATTTTTTTGGATGAGATTATTGGCTTATATCCATTATATTTCTACTTTGAATCCAATTTCATATAAAATTACAATTTTACACCTTAGGGAATTGGTATTTACAGAAATAACGCTCAAAACATAACTATAAAGGACCCCTCCTCTACCCATCATTAACCAAAATTATCCTTTGGTTATATCTTAAATCCTTAGAAAATTTTCCTATTATAAATAATTAGTACACATTTGGTAGAATCTGGTTCCAAGAAGGAGTTAGAAATTCTTCATTATGAAGGAACCCGTTTAGAGATGGAGTGAACACATCAATGTATATAGTTTTGCACAATATTTTTCAATTAACTTATCATATAAATTTTTTATAAATGTCATTATTAACTATAATTGTGTTATATTAACATCATCATGATTTTATGAAAATTATATTAACATTATATAAATTTCTACTTCTACTCATTCATTAGTATAACATGATCTTGTTTTGGTTGGTTCGACCACCCACATGAAATATGCTATAACAACACCATAATATTCAACATGGATGGGTATAAAGAAATTAAAAATGGTTATATTTATAATAAATACTAATTTATTTCATGAATATGGTTTTTTAAAGGTGTTAGAAAACAAATGGTTCTTAAAAAGTAACTTGATGTTATTGGTAAATTATCCGAAACATGCTCATTGTAGATTATATTCTTATAAATCATTCCTATAATTTCTATTAAATGAAAATGGGATTATATAAAAAAATTGAAAATAATTATTACACTAAGTTAAAGAGTATATAAATTAAGAATTTGTTAACAGGTAACTAGGATCGACATATCTATTGTGAAATTTGCATAAAGTAATCAAAATTTCCAGCATTTTATGATGAAAATAAAATATAAATAACAAATATATGTGTAATAAATTATTACAATTGAATATTATTAAAGGTTATTTATATTAAAAAGGTTATAAAATAACTTATTTAGATAATTATTTTTATTATACAAGAGTTTAATTCACTTTCATGGAAGTTATGATTAATGGTATGGGTTTCAATTCCAATCTAACTTTAAACCCAAAAATTTCTAAGTCTAATTTTATATTTGGGGTAATTTTTTGTTATATATCTATAAAAATAATTATATTTTATAATAATATGGTTATTTATGGGGTTTACATATCTTCTTACCATTTCACCTCCCCTTGTCTCACAATTCAACCAAAAGGATTCTTGTAAGTGGAGCTGACTATATCTTTTCTTTTAGGTCGTGTGTATTTATCTTTCATGTCCATGTTTTTAAATGATTTTATTGATGTAATTATACAAAATTATAAAGTACCCATGTTTGGATATATCATTGAGAGGGGGAGGGTGTGAATTAGTGACATTATTTTTACAATATATTCTTTTCAAATCAACCTCTATGATCGATTAAGTTTTCGATCCTTAGTTATTTAAAGTCTCACCTCTCCCATATGAAAAAAATGAAAGAACTGAAATCACATGAGGATTTTTACAAGGATAACCCATAATGTGTGTGACTATGTCCTTTCTATGTTCATTGTGATCCAATACATATATTATCCACTATTAAAGTAAAGTGATTACAAGTATAGACAATATCCCAAAATTATTGACAAAAAAACTCTCATAATGCATGATCAATAATGATTAAAATGGTCTATATCCTGATTGGATATTTATAATATAATACCACAAGGGTTATATATACCAACTCCCTCCAATTGATCTATCTACCAAAAAGAATTGGTTTTTTATACTTGTATCCCATGATTTCTTCAATGGTCTTTACAACCTCCTATGAATAGGTCTTCAACTTCTTCTACCTACTGATGTAGTGTGTACATTGGCCTTATTCTGTTTCAATTACAAGTAGTAAAATATTATTCTAAATCAATACTTTCCTTAATTCACTCTCCACCGCCTTCCTCTCCCCCATTGTAGATCTACCTTGGCTTCTCCCTCTGCTTGGCGCTCTCGTGGTTCGCGGGATCTTCCATCAGCGGTGGCCTTCCATTTATGGATAACATCCTTGTTGCGGCGCAAGGACCCTATCCATTTATCTAGCTAGGGATTCCCATGGCATCGCAATATTGGTCCAGGGTGGTTTCTGATGCTGCGGTCTAGGGGTTGTCGTTGCGATTTTCATCGTCTGCGGGTGTGATGGGTAGATCTGTCCCCAGGTGCGGTTTTGAAGGCGGCTACAGGACATGCGGCATAGGCTTGCAGAGGTGTCCCCTACCAGCGAGATCTGGCCTGTTTTGTGTTTGTTCTCTTGTTTCTATGTTTTTTTCATGGTTTTGTGGTGCAATGATTTTTGCGGCGCACTGTGTGGACTTGGTTTCGACTCCGGCAACCGGTGATGCACGCTTGGTGAATGAAATCTTGGTTTCGGGTGATGTGCGGCGTTCTGTAATGGATTCATAGTGGCGGACCAATTTGCACGGACTTGTTGTGGCAGTTTTGCATCACGTTGGATGATTTTGTGAATGTGGTTTGGTTTTTTTGTTGTTTTTTTGTGAATTTGTGGAATGATGAATGGCTGTTTGGTTTGTGGTCTGCAGTGGTCGGTGTTCCTGGCGATTACATGACAACAGCGGTGGTAAATTTCGATGATGAGATCATGAGGTGGAAGGGATTGAAAACCAGTGATCCAAATGGTGTTTTGTCTGATATTTTGTAGGTTATCACTAACCCAAAAAGTGAATTATTTGAAAATCAAAAAAAGAATAAGTTTCAGTCAGTCAGACATAATGTATGGTCTCAATTTCTTTTTCAAAAAACAATTTACATGAAAAAAATAAATGCATGAAATTATCCATACCGATTTTTGTATTCTTCATTCAAGAACAAATACAAATATCACCATTCCTTCAAAAATCTTTTACCTTATGAGACCATCTGACTTCCTTCATGAATTCACTTCATTATTTGAATATAATACTATTTTTTTAAAATACTCACAATCTTAGAAACAATATCGCTAAACACACTATCTACACAAGCTCAATACTATTTATATGAACATTGCAGTTCATGTAATATAATACATTGTTTCCTTTTGAATTCCTTTATGCAATAGTATATGTAAACTTTCTCTCTTCGCATAATTTTAATTGTTTTATGTTGGATATATTCTTTACAAAGCATTGAATCTTTAATAATCAATATCACTTCATTTCATAACTATCTTGTAGAACAATTTATTCATCTCATAAGGTTTTATATGTTTAATTTATTATTTTTAAAATAGAAAATATTTGCACAAAACTTATTCTTAATTCAAGTGATTATTTTAATAACACATGTTATATTTTTCATGAAAGGTTGTGAGCTTCATGGAATTCATTAAGCTTCTTCATATAAGTCTGCATATGAAGATCACATGTAGTGTAAACAAGATCCTAGTTTCTTTATAGAAGCCAAGTAAGGCTAAAAAATACCCTCTTCTTAAAACAATAGTTTCATGGATGCTCAGTTTTTATAGAAAACAAGATATCTCTCTCTCAAGCGACAATAACTATTATCTCGAGTGAGAAACATGGTATTTATAGGAAACACCACTACCATAAATTCCAAAAAAGTATTTCATGTCAATTATATAAGTTAAATTATGCATCAAATATGATTTAAAACTATAAATAAATATTCCATGTCAAGCATATTTGAATTCTTGAAGACCTTGTAGTTTTTCAAATATGGGTTTCCTTATCTTTATTTAGAATCATGCGATGTTAAAAAAGTTAGTGTCACTTCTTATCCAATGTTACCTCACATGCATATGAAAATGATAACATGCCCCAATATTTTTCATAATCTCGAATTTTTCCATGCATGAAAATGGCCTTCTGTAATTTTTTTTTTCATTTATCTAATGCTCACCCTATTTAAATGATCTCATTCATACAAGACAAAGATTTCAATAATGTAATCTTATCTTATTGATCTCGAGATATCATTCATAATGGATTGGGATGATCATGTTGATCCATGTATTCATCATTAGAGGTTCATCCACGAAGAAACTGAAAAATGTAAAACCCTAAATGAGGATAGAGGTAGAATATGAAAGAAAAGAGTGATTATATAACACATATTAATTCCCTAAGTTTACAATATTTCTTTACATATTTTTTAAGTAGTGTAATAATGTCCTCCTATCCAAAATCCTACACTAATTCTTTGATTAGTATGGATCCACTTAATAAGTAAATCACTTCCATTGATCTCTCGAGCTGGCACTGATATAAGAACCTAGATTCACATCACACACTTATGATATATGTTCCACACCTCCTAGAATAGGCCCACTCACCATCTTACATGTGATATTACACCCCTACGTATTCCTGCTGGTACTACGAGTCCACCATTATTCCCCAATGCCCTTCTTATGGGAACTATTCTTCACACCCACCTATTTCCCCTAGCTAGCCAGGTTTATTTCATCTCACATGGTTGAGCACATAGGTCCCATTTGTGGTTGATGTTGTCCTTGTTTTTCCATAGGAATGACCCATTTTCTAATAAAATACCATTAAAAAATGATAATTTAAAAACATATAAGTATATAATTTGGAAAACCAAACCTTTCTTAAATATGATTCTCAACATGAGTTTCTCAATAAAAGTTAATAAAAAATAATGTTTTTCATGCTCTAAAAATCACTTCAGTATCCTTTTAATTATTCTTCAAAAATTAAAATCATCAAATAATTATTCATTCTCCTCATGAAAAAAAAGAAATTATATTTTCATGGACTTTAATCAATTCCTCATAAAAATAAATATTTGAATGGTATTATTAAAATTATTTCTTTACTTATTGTAATTTTTTTGTTAGTTCTACAACTCCATTAACACATGTATTTGAACTTAAGAAGAGTTAAAAACTATCAAAAATTATAAGGATAATTTCTCAAGTATAAAATCCAATGCCATTAAATGATTCCATAACAACTATAAAAGCATAATTACCTCATGTCAGAGTTATCAAACACATATTGAATCAGTGAAAAAAAATGAAAAACTTACTTGGGTTTAATAATCCCCCCTTTTTATTTTTTTATCAATATCAAAAAAGATTAAAAAATTCAATATATGGTGCAAATACTTCTTTTAAACCATTATTGAAAATAAAATGAAAAGGATAAGTGGGGTTCTTCTCATATATTCTTCTTCCTTTCAAGGAATATATGATTATATACCCTTTTTCAAAGATAAGGATGATACCACATGGTTCTCTTAGAAAATATCCTTTAGTTTCTCTACTCTAATTCTTGGTGGGATAACCCAGTTTAAAAAAAGAGATATACAACCAAGGATGTCTATGATGTCTATAAACTACCATACATGTGATATATTGCTAATAATTTATTAATTATCCAATAAGGGATGTATAAAAAATATTTTTTTAAGAAACATATAATCCTTTATACTTTAGAAAACACATCATAAATTTCAGGGTCATAAAATGTAACTGCCCCTTTTCCTTCATGTTTTCATAACCAACACCCCCTTAATAAGTGAATTTAATATAATCATGTCAAAGGGATATAAGTTTGATTCTCATACCTCAAAAGTTAGTTTTTAAATATATATAGGATTTCTAGATTCACTATAATTTAGTATAGTGATATACTATTCTCAATTTTCTCCCCTTAAGGGATGTAATCCTATTATTCCATAGTAGTATTATTCTTCATCATCACTCTTATAATCATCAAATTATTTATTTGAAAAATCAGTTGAAAAATATATAATTTGACCACAATTAAATCACTTTAAAAGAATTAAACATTTTAATTTTCTACTTCTTATTCTGATCCTTTTAGAAATAAATTAAATGAATCTTTTTTAATATACATCACTTACCTAATCCTAATCAAAATATGAGAATGGTTCATCTTTCCTTTCCTTCATATTGATACTTTTCATTTCTTTTAAATCCATTTCCTCCCTATATTTTTTTAAACATAAGAGTTTTTCTCATCTCATAATTAAGGAGTGTATTATATAACTCATCAAGATATAGGTCTTCAAATTTTTACAAGGGAAAAATATTTGGACCAAATCTATTAGGAAAGATATGAATTGGTTTCTTGATAACAAATTATTTTTCCAAAGTATCTACAAAATCATTGATATGACTTCTATCTCATTTACCCTCATAAAGTAGTCATATATAGTCTCATCGTCAACCATTTAAATATCTTCAAACTTAGATCTTTATATTTTTAGTTTGGATTATTTGATATCCATATCCCCTTTATACATATTCTCAATTTTATCCCACATCTCCTTGGATATTTTTAGTCCCATCACCTCAGTGAAACATTTACCAGACAAGGATAAAAAAAATAGAATTTTTGGATTTCCCATATACTTTCATATTTTGATTATCATCATTTTTCATGGGAGTATCTATTCTAGGTAGGATAAAACAAACCATTACAGCATTATTAACTTCAAGTACTTGTGAAAGAAAATCTATAAGTATTCAGTTATTCTATCCAAAATAGTTCTTTCTATTAAATAAAGGATATCATCTACTATTTAATGAATTCAAAATAACTAAATTCTAACTCTCTATCATTATTATTTAATAAATTTTGGATATTTTCAAATGGAACCACTTAATCTAATACCACTTGAAGTACCCAAGTTCAAATATATCATTGAGTGGGGGAGGGGTGAATCAATAATGTTATTTTTACATTTTGTTTCAAATCTACCAATATGATCAGTTTATATAACGATCTCTTATTCTTTAAAGTCTCACCTATCCTGTATGAAAAAAAATGAAAGCACTAAAAGTAACCCAAGTATTTTTACATGGTTTGCCCTCGATGTGGGTGACTACGTACTTGATGAATTTGTGATGATCTGAGGCATCAATTCTCCACTAGTAAATGAAAGTGATTACAAGTAAAAACAATCTCTTGAAATTCTTGAAAGATAAAATACCATAATTCCTAATCACTAATGATTAAAGTGGTCCATCTCCTGATGGGATCTTTATACTATCATTCCACTAATTTTCTTTATAATATCGCTCTCTAGTTGATCTATCTCCCAAAGAAATATGGTTGTTTATACTAGTATCAGAAAAGTTATTCAATTGTATTCACAACATCTTGTGAATAGTTCTTAAAATACTTCTACTTACTGATGTAGTGTGCACATTATCCTTGTTCGATTTCAATTAAAAGTAGTCAAATATTCTTATGAATCACTGCCAGCCTTTCCCACCATAAATGATCAAAACTTGACAACATATGATACTCAATAATGTTTCTATTACACTAAATGTCTATTCACATATTATTTTTCACAAAATATTTCACATGAAAAAACTTAATGTATGAAATTATCCATACTATTTTATTTCTTCTTCATTCAATAAAAAATACATATCTCATTATTCCATCATAGATCTTTAACCTTACAAGACTATCTCACTTCCTTCATGCATTCACATCATCACAAGCATGGAATGATCTCTTATTTTTAATATACTCATAATCTTAGAAACACATTCATTGAACATACTATCACAAAACACTTCACATTATTTATATAAACAATTTTTATTCATAATGCAGTATGCATGTTCCCTATGAATTTTTCCTACAATAGAATATGATTCACTATCTCTCTTCCCGCAGGTGTAATTATTTCACAAATGATTTTTTCTTTATGAAGCTTTGAAGATCTTGTAATCAATACTGATTCTTCATGTAACTAGATCATGGAACTATTTCTTCCTTGTGTAAGGTTTCATGGGTGAAAATTGTTCTCAAAGCTATAATAAAAAGTTGTGCAAAAATTATTATTCTTTTAAGTGATGATATCATGTGTATGGGTTATCTTATTCAAGAAATATAGTGAGATTCATGAAATATCTCAAGATTCTTCGTGAAATAATGAATGTAAATATCACATATAGTGTACATGGGATCTTTGTTTCTTCATATAATCTTATTAAGGATTGTGAATCTATTCTCTGTGAAACATGATTTTCACAGATTATTTATTTTTTTAGAAAATGAGAACTCTCTATCAAGAGGAAACAACCATTCTATTGGATGGAATGATCAATATTTATAAGTAGAACCACTACCTTGAATGATTGAATAACATTTCATGTCAATTCTTTGAGTTAAAATTTTCATCAAGGATGACTTAAAAATCTTAAAAAATATTCCATGTAAATCATATATAAATACCTAAAGATCTTGTCACTTTTTGAACATGGGTTTCCATATATTTATTTGAAATCACATGACACCAAAAAAGGTAGTGTCACTTCCTATGATATGAGGCTTGATGTGCATATGAAAATGATCACATGCCTCAATACTTTTCATAATCTTAAACTCATCTATCCACACAAATGGCCTTTTGTATTTTTTTCATTCAGATAAAGCTCACCCTCTTTGAATAATCACATACATGAAATATAAATATTGAAATCATGGAATCTCATATTCTTTATCTCACAATATCATTCATACTGGATTGGGATGATCATGGTGATCCAAGGCTCAATAATCAGATGTTTGGCCTTGAAGAAACTGATGAATGTAGTACTCTTGATGGGGTTAGTGGTAAAAGATGAAAGCAAAAAGTGATTGTATGGCTTAAATTAATTCCATTGAATGTTTCTCATTTTTTTACATGTTTTTTAAGTGATCTATAATTTACCACTTTCTATAATCCTATATTGGTACTTTAATCAGTATGGAGCCACTTAATAAGTAAACCACTTCCCTAATATCTCAAGAAAACACTAGGTTTATCACTATGATACACCTCACACACTTGGGATACATGGGATACACCTCCCTATGTAGGCCCACTCTCTTATCTTCATACGTGTTCACACCCATGCACATTCCTATGGGAACTATGAACAAAAAATTTCTCCCCTATACACTCTCTGTGGAAAAAATGCATCGTCACACCAACCTACCTCCCATGGATGGGCAGGATGAATATATCACACATGGTTGATCACCTAGGCCCCTTATGTGGTTGATGTGGTCCCTGGTTTTCTAAAGGGATAACCCATTTTTTAATATAAGTCCATTAAAAAACAATACTTAGAAAACTTATAAGTATATAATTTAGAAAAGAAAGCCTTTATTATATATGATTCTCAATATCAACTTCCCAATAAAAAGTTATTCAAAATAATATTTTTCGTGGTATTCAAATAAATTCAATATTCTTTTAATTATTATTATTAAAAAAATCCTCAAAAATTTATTCATTCTACTCATTTAAAAAATAAATTATATATGAATGGTAGTTAATCAATTCCTCATGAAAATTAATATTTTTTTATCTTCTTCAAAGTGATTATTTACTTATTGTAAGAATTTTTTTAATAATAAAAATCAATTAACACATGTCTTCAAACTTAATACCAGTTCAACTACCATCACAATTGATAAGAATAATTACTCAAGCATGAAATACAATGACATTAAATTATTCCATAACAATTATACAAGTATAATTACCTCATCTAAAAGTCACTAAACACATATTGAATCATTGATAATAAATGAAATACTTATTTAGGATCAATAAATTCTATGATTTGTTAAGATTATTTTCTATTGACTTTAAATTTATTTTACAAAAGTTTGAAATAAATCTTTTTTAACATTCTCCCTATGGTCACTTCCTTTTCTATTTATTCAGTTTTCTTTAAAAATACTCCTTTCCAAGTTTTCTTAGTATTTAAAAGTAATTTTTAATTAATTTATCATTATTTTTCTAAAACCATTGATTTATAAGTTATAATATTTTAAAGTAAATGTTATTATAAATGAAAAGGATATTTTTTATTATTTCTAAATACTTTTCTAATGTTCTTCTAATATTTTTTTTATCTATATCAAAATCCTTTAATTTTTCTTATTATTATTTAGGGATATTTTATAATGATACTATCAAACTTCATTATCTAGATGGATTGTGATAATTTATTATCGAAATATTTATTAAGAATTTATTCATGTTCATATAGCACATAAAAGTATGATTTTTATCATATAATGAGTGAGATCATAATTATATTACCCTATAATGAATTGGTAAATACCTATATATCATAAGATGACTTATATGGGACTTAGGAGTGAGCCTAGTGAATTATGTTTGTAGGAATGGGGAATTAACCTAATCAACTATTTTATAGGACTTTGTCAACTTTTTGATGATGGTATTCACAGTGATCCTTGATATTAGAAATTAATTTCTATTCTTATTAATGTGACACATTATTATGCCACATTTCTATGTTATTCCACATTATAATGTTTTGTTTCCATGGATTTTAATAGTTTCATCATTTTTATATATTCAAATGTACTATTTATCATGTTATGTTGGAGGATTTATATCATGATTAATGATTCACGATCCACATATTATTAGGTATGATTTAATTCTATTGTATTAATATACTCTGATTATGTTCTCATACCAAAATGTTTATCTTATTATCACTTATGATCATTGATTGATATATCTTATGTCCACCCGTTACTGAAAATTTTGGTTCACCCTTTCTTATGTTTCCATTACCTATGTAATGAATAAGAAAATTATGTATAACATGTCTATAAGGGTATCATTTGTTATGATTATTTATGGGATATATTGAATAATTTAAGTTAAATAAGTTGGTTATGTATCAATTCTACAAAGACACTAAAAATTGGTTTTAGGGTGTGATTTATTATGAGATTTAATGAATATTTATTTTAAATGCATTAATATGTATTTATGTTATGGTTGAGTCACTTCAGTTGGTATCAAAGTGATGTTTTGTTAATTTTAGATATTAGATTATGAAGAATAAGTGGATACAACTTAAATAAAATTATTTTGAACCCCTAGTGAAATATGATTAAATAAGAGTGTCATAAGTTGAACCTAATTGTAAATTGGTTGAAATGAACCATACTAAACACAAAAAACAAACAATTAAATTATGTTAAGTTATTCATGTGGAAAAGTCCACCCACCTTTAGTGGGTCTTCTGATCCAATAATTTCTGAGCAATTGATCAGAAAAATATAAAATATATTTGATATTCTCCCATGCTTAGAGACTGAAAAGATTTTTTTAGATATTTACCACTTATAAGATGAGTATGTTCAATGGTGGACTCTCCTTAAGAATATGGGGTAGAAGGAAGAAATTTACTCCATAGAGTGGGTGGTGTTTAAGAAGATATTTTTAAACATATATTTTACATGAACTCTTCAAAATAAAATAGAGATAAAAATCCATAAGATAAATAAAATAGAGGATAAAAATGTTGGTACTTACATAGTAAACTTTATGAGACTTATAAGGTATATTTATGGTTTTATCAATTACCTTGAAAGAAAAATTAATCATTTATTTAGTGGATTAAAGACAATTCTCTAAAAAATGTTATCTATAAGGAAAATTTGTATCGATGAATAATTTTTTTGATTCTCTATCAAGGTGTAAATAAAAATTATATACTCCCATTATTCTCTTATTTCTGGGAAAAAGAAATGGTAAATTAATTTTTATTGAATCTTAAATGAAAAAACCTAAGGAGGAAAGAAAATTCATATTTTTATATGTTAAAAATGTTAGAATAATCATGAAGGTAACTATCTCAAAATAATAATTAAGTGATTTAATTGTAGAAGTTAACACCATTGAGAACATTAATGTTGAATGAATATGAATAGGAAAACTAATGAAATGGATGAAAATAAAGAATAACCTAATTCACCACCCATACTTAAATGATTTAATTTCAAGGATTTTGAAAATTATATTGATCGGTACAAAAATATAAGGGTTAATGCTAAAAGTAAATGTAAATAACCTTTAAATCCAAGGGAGAAAGAAAAAAACTATTAAATCACAACTAATGAACTGGTTCATGAAAATGATGTGGTGAAAGGTAAACTCATCATACACCCAGTAATTAAAAATGTATAATTTTATCATGGTTCCACCTAATCCTTTATATCCTGAAATTTTTCTAAGAGTATTAATTCACCACCCTAATGAATAAATAATAAATTATTATTGAAAACTTCTAGTGGTATGATGATTTTATCCCAAGTATATAAATCCTATATGATAGTAGGTTGTGGGAATATTATTCTTGAAATTCTTGTTATTATCCCTTCATTAAAATTTTATTTTATTTTTAGCATAAATTTTCTATCTCTACAGAGAGACCATATTAAGGTCTTGGAAAGGGAAATCACATTTAATTTCCCAAATAAACCCATAATCATATATCAATGGAAGGATGACTATAAACTCTATATAGAAGTTACTTCCCTTATATGTGTATTATTATGTACTAATAGGGTTTATTTAGATGAAATGGTTGGTAAAAACTAAATATTAATGATATTTATATTATTTAATAGTATATTTATATATTTTCAAAAGTGTTTCTAGGTATTATTTTATATCTTCTGGTTGACTTTTCAATAGAAATCATACATGGTGCTATTTATATATCAAATAATCCTTATAGAATGTATTTGATTAAATTGTAGTAATTTAAGAAGTAACACCATGATAATTTGGATAAGTGTTTTATATTCCCTATTTCTTCACCATGGGGTGAATGAGTACTCTATATTAAGAAGAAATATGAATAAAATCATTAATATAATTATTATCATGAACTTTATAAGACCATGATCAAGAATATGCATCCTATACCTTGAATTTATGAGTTTTTCAATCAAATGTGAGGGGTGTTGTACTCTCAAAGACCAAGCTTTGATATAGATTTCACCAATTATGGTATAAAATGGAGTATACACCCAATACAATTTTTTATAAAATATAGACATTATGAATTTATTTTTATTCCATTAAAACTTAAAAAGTACACTAATATTTTCATGAATATGATGAATAGAGTCAGTATATATTATCTAAATCAATTTGTGAAAGTGTTTATAGATGATACTCTCATATAATCCAAGAGAAAGGGAGATCATGTAGAATATTTGAGAATTGTTCCAAATACCTTGTGCAAGGAGAAATTGTATACCTAATTTAGGAAGTTTTATTTCTTACTATATACAACATCATTATTAGGTCATGTAGTCACTAGTGAGGGTATATATATAGGTACTTTAAGCATAAATGTAATTTAAAAATGGCCCAGAATAACCACTATAATAAAAGTCTTTTATTTTCGTAGATTGGATGGATACTATTAATGCTTTGTGATAAATTCATCACAAATTTTAAATCCACTAACCATGTTAATTTTTATGGGAGTCAAGTTACTCTATATAGATAAATATGAAGAAAATTTCATGGATCATAAGAGAAGTTTAGTTATTACACTTTTACTCAAACTAACTTATAATTAATAAGGGTTTGTGATATACAATGGTGTATTAAATAAGTTATTATAATGTGTTATCATACAAAAAGTCCTGGTGGTATCTTATGATTCAAAAGAATTAAAGGCTTGATATAAAAAGTACCCAATTCATGATCTAGAGATAAAATTGATATTTTTTTTAAACATAAGGAGGAATTATCTTTTTGGTGGAAAGTGTGATATATATACTCACCACAATAGTTTAAAGTATATGTTCACATAAAAGGATTTGAACATGCATGTGAGGATAATGTTGTAATTAATCAAAGACAATTATTTCTCAATACATTACTAACTTGGGAAGGTATAAAATGTGTAAAATGATATTACTAGGAAGGATAATGATAACTTATCCATGATGAGGATTTCAAGAAACCCTATACTCATAGATTTTAAAATGATAGATCTGGGAATCAGAAAGGAAGGGATGAAATAGTATATCTCCCAAATTATTTCTTAACCATCCATCCATGAGAATGTTAAGGAGGTATATAATAAGGATATAAATATATATAAAAATGTATAGAATACTCTAGATTCAAAATTTAACATTTATTGAACTATAAGATTCAAGAAATGAATATGTGTCCCTTAAATATGATAATTGAAAAATGCGATGTTGGTTGAATCACAAAACTCATCATTATATATTAATATAGGATGAAAAAAGAGGTATATAGATATTGAGGGGAATTTATGGTGGTATAACATGAAGATGGAGATTATAGACTATGTATCTTGAAGTTTGGTATTACATAATGTTAAATATGGATGATAAACTTTTTAGGGGATAATTTAATAATTACACATAACTATATGGAAATGGGATAATATCACCATTTATTTTGTTATAGGTTTTCTTAAGACCTATAAATCCCATATTTCCATTTAGGTTAGAGATGATCACTTCATAAAGTTAGAAAATTATATTTATATATAATAATATTTCTCACTCAATCAAATTTACAAGATATGTATAAAGTATTTTCTAAGACTACATAGATTACCACTGTCAATTATTTCTGATCAAGGTTCAAGGTCTAATTTGATGTTTTTGAGAAGCCTATAATAAGTACTAGATAACGAGTTAAACTTCATCATTTCTTATCATCCTAAAATTGATGGTTAAAATTAAAGGACCATTCAAACCCTAGAGGATATGATGAGATCCTACTTGATGGATTTTAAATGAGTTTGTAATCAATACCTTTACCTAGTAAAATTATCTTATAATAACAATTTCCATTCCATCATTAAAATGGGACCATATAAGGATATGTATAGGAAAAGGTGAATAACTATTAATTGTTGGGAGTAATTTAGAGAGTATAAGCTTCTAGGAATATATTTCTCTCTAGAAATGTTAGATAAGATTAAACTATTCAGTGATATATCAAATCAGTAAAAATTAAATAAAAGAGAAATAATGATAATCATTAATGATATTTTGGATTTAAAGTGAAATAAAAAATATTCCTTTTAATATCACCATGAAGGAGGGTTATGAAATTTTGGAAGAATGGAAATATTAACATTAGATACATTATCCCATTTGAAATCAGTGGTAGTACAAATGGAATATGATCTCTCTTATGAGGAACAACTAATAGAAATATCAGATCATATAGATACAATACTATGAAATAAGACCATTCACCTGGTTAAATTTATCAAGAGGAATAAAATTTTTGAGTAAGAAATATGGGAATCTAAATATGTAATGAAAAAAATAACCTCAATTATTTTCACCAGAGTAATGAAATTTTGAGGGATAAATTATTTTAAGGGGGAGAATTTAACACCCAATGATTTTAGTATGTATTTACCTTTAAATAAATAATATATTTTTGATAGTTTGTGATACACAAAAAACCAAAATAAAATTAAAAATCTCTAATTTAATTATGGTAGAATATGAAAATACTAAATAAAATAAATTACAAGATAACTAAATGAAACATAATTAGTAAAATTATAAAATGAATGAAATAAAAATTAAGAAAAATTACTATAAGGTTGAAATTATCATCATCCTGACCCACTATAAAGATCATATATACAATGATATTATAGAAAGAATAAAAAAATCATAAATATGTTAAACATCTTGAAAAATAAATTATAGAATAGGATGAATGAGTTTAGACATTAAAGTAATAATATACATAAAAATATAATATATAAATTATATATATGGCCGTTGGTTATATGGTCATTGGACATATGAACATAAAAGATATGGAAATTGGATATTGGTCATTGGATATAATTGTATCCATTTGGTGCATCAGAGTTATGTAATTATTAGTAAAAAATTAACAATAATATAATTCATATATAGTAAACAATTCTAGAATGAAATGAAAATCTAATAATAAAATAAAAGGCTTTATTATTTTTTTATTCATATATATTATTATTCTAATTATTATTTTCAAAAAATTATTTTATTTTTTTATAAAATTCAAAGTAATATCATAATACCTATGTATTGATAAAATTGAATTTTTATAAGATAAATAATGGTATGCGATTAAAATAATTTAATGTTAAAAAGAAATATTTTTAAAATAATTGTATTTTATAAGTGTTATATATTTTAATCATAATAAATTAGATTTATCACTTTTAAATTATGATTGTTATAAAATGTTTTAATTTATAAATAGATAGATTAATACTCATTTAATTAGTAATTTATATAAAATAATCTTATTAATGATAAAAAATCATTTTTTTATAAAACAACTTTTTTCTATTTATTTTATGTTTTAATTTAGAAGATAAATTCCTAATATATAGAATTAAAATTAGATTAAATTGAGTTAAATTTTTTAATAATCATGTAAAAAATAGTTAATAGGTTCAATTTCATCTTTTTTATAAAAATAGGCTACTGAGGTAAAAATTGAGGTACCACAGTAAAGATAAAATGAGGTAAAAGGATTAAATTAAAGGGTAAAGGCCTAAAATATCTCTAAAATTATCTATAAATTATGTGTATGTGGGTATTAAAGTACCATATCCATTATGTTTTATCTTTACATCCACTTTACATGTAAAATGACAACCTTAAACCTTAGGGATTGTGTATTTGTGAAAATGCCACTCAAAAACTCACCTATAAAAAGACCCCTCCTCCTCCCTCTAAAAAAATATTTAATTTTATTTAAATATTAAATAACTTCCAAAATTACATCCTGTAAAGTCTTATCACATGTTTATTAGAATATAGTTCTAATAAAGAGGCCTAAATCCTTCATTTAGATGGAACTCATTTTGAGAGCGAGTGAACTCATCTAAATAATTATCTAGTTCTTCACCATATTTTTCAATAAACTCAAAATATAAATTATTTATAAGTCTCATTATCATTTATAATGATGTTATAATAAAATTAATATTCTTATTTTAAAATTATATTACCATCATATGACTCTATACTCCCACTCATTCATTAGTATAACACGTTCTTGTTTGGGTCGGTTAAACCACCTACATGAACGATGCTATGTCTACACCATAATTTTCATAATTTATTGGTATCAAAAAATTAATATTAATAATATATAATATTAAATAGTAATTTACCTTATGAATTTGGTTCTATAAGTGTGATATAAAAATTAATTGTCATTATAGTGTAACTTGTTGTTACGAGTAAATTGCCCGTAACATGCTCATCATGGAATCCATTCTCAAAGACTATACCCATAAAGTACATCAAATTAATATGGGCATAGATAAATAAATTAAAAAAATTATTATACTATCTTTAATAATTTGGTATTAATGAACCTGTTATCAAATAATTAGGGTTGACATCGCTATTATGAAACCTGTATGAAATAATGAAAATTACTAACATATGATATTGAAAATAAACAGTAAACAAATAACATATGTGTAATAAATGACTATAATTTAAAAATATAAAAGGTAATATGTATGAATAATTTTACTAAATAAGTGATTAAGATATTTATTTTTATTATACAAGAGTTTAAAATGATTTCTTAGAAGCTGAGAGTAATGCTAAGGGTTTCCTTTCAAATATCTCTTTGAAACCATGATTGTATATATATAAATTAATATTTAGAAAACTTTTATGTTATTTATCTCTAAAAAACAGTATATTTTATTATAGTATGGTTATTTTGATGTCTTACATGTCCTTTTACCATTTTACCTTGTTTTGGTTCACAATTCAACCAAAAGGATTCTTTTAAGTGGAGCCAACCTTATAGCTTATTTTTTTTAGGAATATTGGTTCTACCTATACATGTTTTTAAAATAATTTTATGGATGTCATTATCCCTAATTATATTATTTCTTAAGGAAATTTTCTATTAAATTTAATTTTCTTTTACAAATGAGTGAAATGAATATTTTTAACATTTTTCACATGATCGCTTCCTTCCTCCATTTTAATATGTTTTCCTTATGAATCTTTATTTTTAATTTTATGGTTCATTAAAGTAAATTTAAATTAATTTATTATTATATTAATTTATCCACACATTTATAAAGAATTTCATTTTAAAATAAATTTTATTAAAAATTTAAAGGATATTTATTCTTATTTCCAAACAGTTTTCTAAATTTCTTCTAAAGTTTTTTTCATCTATGTCAATGCCTTTTATGTTTTCTATACTTAACTGGGGATATTCTCTAATGATACCATCAAAATTATTTTTTTATAACTTAGGATCATGTCATATGGAAGTATTTAGGTAACACATTTCTATCTCATGGGTTAATTAAGATATAATGGAATTATTAATGTTTTCATGTTCATGTGGCACAAATATATATGGTTTTTATTATATGATGGGTGGTAATAAAATTATATACCCCTAAAATGCTTTGGGTAAAGATTTATACATCATGTAATAGACTATACGGTGTAATAAAGTGAACATAACCGATGATGTTTATAAGAATAAGAAGAAACTCTAATTATTTACGTTATGGGGCTCTATCCACTATGTGATGATGGTATTGAAGTGAACCTTTATGTAATAAATTATTTTCTATGCTTATAAATTTTACACATTCTTATGCCATATTCCTATACTATTTCACATTCCTATGTTTTGTTTTCATGTATTATTATAGTTATCTCATAATTCTTATGCCGCATTTCACATGTTATACTGAAATCCATATGTCACAATTCATGATTTATGATCTATGTTTTATTAGGTATGATTTACTTATTTTATGTTCATGTAATCTGATTATGTGCACATACTCACATGTTTATCTTATTCCCACTTATGATTTTCAATTGATATCTCTTACAACCACCCTTTACCGAGCATCTGATCTTGCCCCTTCTTATGTTTTCATTCCCTATGAAATGAATAGTGGTATTATGTATGATATTTCTATATGAGTATCACATGTTAAGATCATTTATATAAGATATTGATTTTTTTATAAATTAATTTTTTATATATTTAATCTCTAAAGGCACTAAACCTATACATTCTTCTATGTGATTTATTATAAAATGCAATAAATATTCATGTAAAATTATGTAATATTTATGTATGTCATGGTTGGGTCATCTAAAATTCACAATGGGATTTATATTGAACCACAATTAAAAAAGATTCATTTTTCACCAAAATATAAATTTGTTCAATTTTGGATATATAAAATAGTCTAAACATCCAATTTTAAATAATAGCTTATAACTTCAATAGATATCAACATGGTTCTTTCTATATTTTTGATAATTTTATTTATCCTATTAACCAACAAATTGTTTTGGCGTTTCATCATAATACACCCTTGATGTATAATTCCATGATTTTATATACATTTCTCCACTAAATATGTTTTAAACCTAGTCCCATTATCAGATCTCAGTACTTTGATATTCTTTACCAATTTGCTTTCAACAATTTTGTTGTATCACTAAAAGTATGGAAATACTTATTTATTGTATCACATGGTCCTAATTAAACCCATCCTAATATAATAATCAATAAATAGAATACAATTAAATTAAAATTTAGTTTCCTTCTATCAAATAAGTGTATACAAATTAGTGTGAATCGACTCTAGTACCTAAGAAGTTATAATGATCTTGGATTTGTAGTACTTAATAATGATCTTACCTTTTAAACATGCTTGAAATATATGAACCTGGACTCTTCTAATTTATATCACATTATAGGAAATTTAATATCTTGAAACTTTCTCCATGATCCCTTTATTTTGATAGTCCATCATTTTATGGAAGAAATTATTTTTATCTTCTATTGATTTAAAAAATACTCCGTAATCTCCATTTATTGAATATAATTTTCTATGAGTCTTCCTTCATCTCATAAAAACAAACCTAAACCTAACATTAATCAAACATCCACTTCCATCAAAGTTTATTACTTGTAATTAATCACAAAAAAAGATACTAAATATATTTTACTTTAGATAATTCACCAACAACACATCTATACTGGAGATATCTTGGCCACCTTGATTTACTCTTCACATTCCCTTGATTTGTAAGGAACCAAAATTATAAAGATTCACTATTATATTCACATTATATTTTAAATTCCTCAATTGTTTTATTTTTTCTATCATATGTGAGAAACACCCATAGATTAATACTCATGTTGCTTCATTTTCACATGCTTTTAAATAAACATAAACCAGGTGTCCTATTTCTTACCTCTTCTTTTTATTCACATATTTACAATATATATTATGTTATAATGGATTTTTAATGACCCTAATTAGCTTAGTATCACAAGATAATAATTTTTCATCACTTAACATATACAAGCAATTATACAGATTCAAATTATTTACAAATCCATAAACCATAATAACTCTTTATGATTGATTTTTGGCATTAAAAAATTAACTCCACAAAATTTACTACAGAATTCAAGATGTGATCCTCACTCATACAACACAAGTAAAGTTTTATAAGAAAATTATCTCCATGACTGAAGGGGAAGAAAGTGGTATTTCTATGTGATGTAAGACTGATTACAGACTGAGGGATGGTGCTTCCTTAGAAATGGAGCCTAGTCTAGTGATGTGGTGGTGAGAAACTCCCTTTAGTAGTAGGATATAGATTTCATTAAATGATAACAAAAAATGGCATGGGAGTTAAAAACTCATTTTAGGGTCTTTTGAGAGATGTTTTGAATTATAAAACATCCTTATAGAGTGAATAAACCACATTCAAGGGTGTAGTTTTCTTCACTATCTTTGATTTATCTAGTCATGGAGCCTAAACAGACTTATGGATGCTTATTTAATGTTTATTTTAAACTAAAATGGAACTTTTGTATTGAAAACACACACTTTGAGTCATACCAACCACATCATGTGTTAGATTTATGTGCGGTAAATTCTTACATGTGAAAAATGAATTATAAATCATTTTTCTATATTTTTAAAACAATCTATTATCATTTTCTTAGTTTTATCTATTTGAAGTGTGTTTTAAACTAAAATAACATTTTTGAATTGAAACCATACACTCTGATTTATATTGAATACATCATGTGTTAGATTGAAGTAAAGCCAATTCCTTTATCAAAAAAACTTAATTATGGATCATTGTTCTAAATTTTGAAATAATCCAATCTCATTTTCTCAGTTTAGGATATTTGATGTGTGTTTTAAACTAAAATGACACTTTTGTATTTAAAAAACACACTTGAGTCATATTGTCCACATTGTGTGACATATTTATGTGAGGTCAATTCCTACATGTTAATAATAAATTATGAACCATTTTCCCAAATTTTGAAAACAATCTGAGATTTTTTTCTCAATTTTGGTTATTTGATGCATGTTTTAAACAAAAATAACAATTTTCTAATAAAAATATGCACTTAAAGTCATACTAATAGAATTGGGTGTCATATTGACATGTGGTCAATTCCTATATGTAAAAAATTAATTATAGACCATTTTTATAAAGTTTGAAAATAATATGAACTCATTTTCTCAGTTTTGGCTATATGATGCGTTTTAAACTAAAATGAAAGTTTTATATTAAAAACATGCACTTTGAGTCATATCGACCATTTCATGCGCCAGATTGGTATGTGGTCAATTCCTAATCATTAAAAATAAATTAATAATCTTTTTTCTAAAATTTAAAAACAACATGAACTCATTTTATCATTTTTTGAGCATATGATACACATTTTAAGCTAAAATGAAACTTTTATATTGAAAACATGTACTTAGAGTCATACCGACCACATCGGGTATAAAATTGATGTGGGATAAATTACTACACATCAAAAATGTATTATGGATCTCTTTTATAAAATTATAAAACAATATGAGCAATTTTTCTTGGTTTTGGTTATGTGATGTGTGTTTTAAACTAAAATGAAACTTTTATATTGAAAATATGCACTTCGAGTCATACTGACCACATCAAGTACCATATTGACATGAAATAAATTCCTATATGTCAAAAATTAATTATGAACCATTATCATAAAGTTTAAAAATCAATCAAGCTCTTTTTATTGATTTTGGATATGTGTGGCATGTTTTAAACTAAAATGACACTTATATTGAAAACATGCACTTTGAGTCATACTGATTAAATAGTATTTTAAATTGATGTGAGGTAAATTCCTACACATTAAAAATATATTATGTATTATTTTACTAAATTTTAAAAACAATATGAACTCGTTTGATCATTTTGTCTATGTGATACATGTTTTAAACTAAAATGACACTTCTATATTAAAAACATGAACCTTGAGTCATACCCACCACATCGTCTGTTAAAATGATATAAAGTAGATTCCTATACATAAAAATTAATTATGGATCAATGTACTATAGTTTTAAAATAATAAAATATTTTTTTCTTGATTTTGGTTATCTGATGCATGTTTTAAACTAAAATGAAACTTTTATATTGTAAACACACACTTTGGGTCATTCCGATTACATCATGTGTCAAATTGATATGAGGTCAATTCCTACATATAAAAAATGAATTATGGATCATTTTTATAAATTTTCAGAATAACCTAAAATTGTTTTTTTCAATATTGTTTATGTGATATATGTTTAAAACTAAAATGAAATATATATTAAAAGCATGCACTTTAGGTCATACTGAACACACCATCTATTTGATTTATGTGTGGTCAATTAATACAAATGAAAAATGAATTATGGATTATTTTACTAAATTTTGAAAACAAATTGAGATCATTTTCTTGGTTTTAGTGAAGTGACACGAGTTTTAAACTAATATGGAACTTTTCTATTGAAAACACACACTTAGAGTCATACCAACCAAATCATGTTTTGGATTTATGTATGGTCATTCGTATACACCAAAAATAAATTATGGACCTTTTTCCTAAAGTTTTAAAATAATATGAACTCATTTTTTTAGTTTTGGATATTTGATGAGTGTTTTAAACTAAAATGACACTTTTATCTTGAAAACATGTACTTTGAATCATACCAACCACATTGAGAGTTGGATTGGTTTTTCTTAGTTTGGTCTATGTGATGCACATTTTAAACTAAAACAACACTTTCAAATTTAAAGCACATACTTTAGGTCATACTGACCACATCACATGTCATATTGTAATGAACTCAATTCTTACATGTGAAAAATAAATTTTGGATCATTTTTCACAAATTTAAAAAAAATTGAGATCATTTTCTTGGTTTTGGCTATGTAAAACCTGTTTCAAAATAAAATAAAACTTTTATATTTAAAACATGAAATTAGTGTCATACCGACTACATCGTGTGTCAGATTTATGTGAGTTCAATTCTTATATATAAAAAATGACTTACCAATCTATTTACAAAAGTATTAAAAAAATATGAATTTGTTTTATTAATTTTTAGCATGTGTTGCTTGTTTTGATCTAATATGTAAATTTAATAAAATAATTAACAAATAAAAATGATAAGGAAATTAACTAAAAAAATTAGATAAAATAATGAGAAAATT
Organism: Viscum album; assembly: GCA_963277665.1. Classification (NCBI taxonomy): domain Eukaryota; kingdom Viridiplantae; phylum Streptophyta; class Magnoliopsida; order Santalales; family Viscaceae; genus Viscum; species Viscum album. The sequence goes on along the minus strand of OY728148.1, from coordinate 1,341,359,859 downwards.
AACTAAATAAGTTTTTGGAATTTACCTGTTCATAATGTCTATCTATATTCTAACACCATGTATTTTTCTTTTTCATTTCTAAAAAAACTGATTTTTTCCATTATAATTCTCTTTGATTAAAAGATAAAAAATATTATATAATCATTCTAATACTAATGCTTCACAACCCAAATATATTTATAAGTCCATAACCCATACTAGATCACAAACATAGTATATAATCACCTAAATTTGATGTTAAAAAATATTCTGAAACCATATATGTTACCCAATCATCTCTAAAGAAACTTAATTCTTCTTTTGAGTACGTAGACTATTGGAAATCTTAGTAGTACTGAGAAAAAAATAGAGAAAAAATTATTAAGAAATATTTTTAATGAAATTATCATTACCTTTAAAAATTACCTATTAAGGGATACTAGTATTTTTATGGTATATGATATATTTCATAATTTTAAAACATAAAATCAACAATTATTGTTGTTATCTTACTTCAAACACTACAAAAACATTGACCAAAATAAGTATTTTTTTTGAAATCTGTTTTGATAGTTAAATATTTATAGATATACCTTAATCTGTTTCAATTTTAAGTAACCCGTAGGCATCTTATTTTCTGTCACTAACCTCATACCGTGGTTTAGATTGTATTTAGTAATCTCCCTATTATAAAAAAATTCTTGTTAAAACACAAATTGAAACATATAATTTGAATTTTATCTATAAAATATTGATTTTAGTGCATTAAAAATTTATAATACACATCATGTGTAGCAAGTTTGTTAGAAATCCATACATTGGATACAAAAATAAATATTTGGGGTATTAGGATTGATTATGATCAACATCCAATGCTTCATAAGAAAACAAAAACAAACAAGTAATGAATATATATATATATATATAATATGATTAGATTACAGAGTTTTACCCCTATGTTGTATCCATAAAAAAGAGTTCTTCTTCTATTATTTTATTCTCAAAGGAATCATTTAGATCATTTTTTTTCTTATCAATTTATTTATAATATGATGAAATTTCATTTTCAGAAATGATATAGAGATTAATGAATCTAAATAGTGCTTCGTAGGGTTTTTACTTTATATAGTAGTAATATAAACACCTGTATAAAATATTAATATTTATTAACTTTAATGAAAATATTAGATCATTTTTAAGACAAAAATATTATGAAAATGTACGTTATATATGTATTCCCAACTGAGACTCCCAACCATTCAAACTTGAGAATCTAATTTATATTGTTAAGAACAACCATGTCTATAATGATAGTTTCCAATATTTATTATTCATATGGATTATAGGATACCTCTAAATCTTTAAATTTGGTGCCCACATGAAGTTTTAATGATAATATAATACAGTGGAACTGGTGGTGATAAGGGAATCCTAGAAGGTATTTTTGTTTTCTTGGCCGATTTACTAGATTTTCTTGATCTGGCCTTCCCTTTCTCCATCATTTTATTTGTTTGTAATACTATGCCTCACTTCAGACCTTTTTTCATCAACTGTTACATGTTTTTCATTTTAAAAAATTTATTAAGGACATACCTCATGTATATTTATAATATTATAAATACATGCTTTGAAAGTTCTAATAGAATAATTGAATATTATAATATCTAGATAATGAAGTGGAAGAGGCAACTCAACACTCAGCTCTTGAGCTATTTCAATCACCACTTTCATGTGATCTTTTGGGAGTTACTTTTTATGTAGCATGTCTCCTGAGATATTATAAATTAATCTACTCACAAAAAGGAAGTGCATGGGTTTTGATAGATAGAAATCACATACAACTTTACCCTACACAATTTTAATAATATAAAGGTATCAGATGTTGTTTGATTCACATTTAGGAGAATGAGTAATGGAAAAATTGATTACCTTAGGCAATATATGTGGATTAGGGGAATGAATAGATTCAAATATAATGGGGTAATTTGGTTTTTTATGTGATGATATTTGTTCCACCACTGGTTCTCTTTGATCCTTTAACATATATTAGTCCTCCAAACTAGAATGAACAATAATATCTCTCAAAACATCCATTTTCTCATGCAACACTTTCATCATCTGATATGTATCTTACTATGGGTTTTTTCTCAAAAAATGTTTGAGGATCCACTCTAAAACCTATACATATAACGTGACCATATTTTTATGAATGCTTCGATGATACTGAATGTAGTTTTTCTTCCAATACAATCACTATCAATTGTTTTGTCTAAACCATATAAAAAAATATGAACATAAATATATATTTTTATGTAATACTATTATAAATCATAATGAATTATTATTATGTCATACTTACGTATGTTTCCCATACTTATTTTGTGTTTTCATAAACTAGTTTAACCTCCTTATTTATGTGATCCTCCTTGCATATCACATGACATGGGATGGAAGTGGATTATGATTTTCATTTATAAATCTTCATATAAACAAAGGAACACATATTGTTTCATATCACATAAAAATTTTAATTTTTATTTAAAAAACATTCATTTTTATTATCTAGTGAAGTTTACCCTATCCTTACTTTGTGATAGGGGTACATTGGTTTTGATGCAGATTGTTCATTTTCATCACTCCTTTTTTGTTTCATAAATTATCAATTGTGAATAAAATTATATAAAATAAATAATTTCAAATAATATATTATCGACTGAAATTCAGATGAAATTATTTCTCATCATGAAGACTGACGAAATCATACTATGTTTCATTCTTTATAATGTGTGCATAAGTTAGTCGTGGGTGGGGATTTACTTTCCCTTCATTATCCCTAAGACAAAACTTGGTAAGGAGGGTCTAGAACCCTCTATAGGCCTTTCTAATGACCATTAAGATTCATTTCTTGTGGAAATCATCTAAAATAAAAAAAAACTCTAGAAGAAATAATGAAAATTAAATAAATGTTTCATTATATAGTTTTTTTTGGTAAAATAGTGATATTATATCATAACATTACCTTATTATCTTCATAAAGGGTTTCCTTAATTACAATTTGGAAGTAAAGCCACAAATCTATATCAATCGGAAAATTCATCCTTGTTGTGATCCCAACATAAATAATAAACATTAAATTATTGGTTTCAATAGGCTAGCTGCATTGATTTCATCCAACATCAAATTTTATACCCTTACTTCTTACCTTGATAATTTTAGTCAACATTGTGATGCTGCATCGTTCTTGTTTTTTTCACCAACATGGTATTGATCCCCTTATAATTCTACAGTTTTAGAATTAACCACCTATTTTTCCTCAATATATGTAATGTTATCATGTTCATAATTCATTGAATGTATGAGTAGTCAAACATTTAATTTATAGTACATAAATACAATATAGAACACATAATATTATGAGGAAAATAATACTATATTAAAAAAATTTATCCTGCTCATTGAACTCTCTTTGTTTTCTTTAATGGTTGAATGGATTTGTATCCTATATTAAGAATCCAAATCCCCTATTTGTGGTGCCATATAAAATACAAGACATTGTATATATTAAGTCCACCATGAAATGATTATGATCTCATAAATAAAGGTCCATCCTTGATTGAATTTTCATCTATCCCTATAGTTGTTTTAGTATCCAACATGAAAATTGACCAATTATTTTTTTCTGGATTGAAAATAAAAAATACCTACACTACTTTTAATGTCATTTTTAATGGATTATAATTTTCCCCTTCCACACTAAAATTCACCTTCATGAATCCCATTTCATCAACTTCCACTAAGCTTCTGTTGTCATCCAATTTGAAACTTGAAATAAACATTTGAAATGTTGTATAATCCAACTAATATATCTATTTGATTATACTAAAATATGACATGTTTTCATAAATTGGATTTCTATCCTTGGAACCAAATATGTGCATAACCTCTGCTACAAGCATAACTCTACTATTTTGAATCAAAATGTATTCATCATGTTCTTTTGTATAGAACTTATAACCATTAATTACAAAACAAGTGTAAGATATAACATTTTCATTTGGTCCCATAGCTATCCATCAAAGTCATTTGAAAATTGAATTTATATTTCTAGATAACTCCTTATAAATATTATCTCAGAACCACAATATAAACCATTGATTATGTGTATTTGATATCCATCCTTCAACCCTCGATGAATTGAAATGTCTCATAATTTCTTTGAGGGATTTAATTTATGGATCAAACTCTTCACTATTATTTAAAATTTAAAGGTGATATTTCTCCCAATTAGTGATGATAATAATAACGATATATCTTATATAAATCCCTTCAACCATAAGGTGTCCTCTATAACGATACTTTGGGAGACTGATTTTATAAATATCTATCAGGTAATCAGTATAGAATTCAACAAATTTCTCAATAATATGTCATTCTTCAATACAACCTTATAGAAAAATTCAATTCATGAAATACCCTTTAAAAATATTCATATACCATTTAATGGGGTATATCCATCTATAATATAAATGACCATATAGGTGAACCTCTATAACCAAGTGAACCATTAGGTGGACCATTATATAAAAGAATGATGGTGGGAAGAACATCTATAATTCACATAATATGATTGAAACATCCTTAATCATGATTGGAAACTTCATTAGGTCTATAAATTTAATACATATGGATTTGATAAAGAAGCAGAGTCATGTTAATGTATGCTGTATATTTTTAGGCTGAATACAATGTAAAGTGATAGACATCAAATCTTATATTAAAACATGTAATTCATGTGATTTTAGTCTCTATAACTTCAAATGAGTCATTGAAACAAAATTATTTAAATTTTATGAACACCCATATGGAAATTTTACACTATTAATGAAAATAAAAAATTGAAATTTGTCTTGTATGGATAAAGTTTAATCCACTGGAGGAAGAAAAGTCAAACTTTTACCCTTCACTAGTGCCAACTCTTCCCTTATCCCCATTTAAATCATATCTAAAATAGCCTTGATTCCATATTTTTTTACCAAGAACATTTAGTAATAGTCCAATAACACTATAAAATACATTTTTTTTCTACATGCATGAGATCAATAAAATTTTTGACGTAAACATTTATAGTATTACAATTTAAAGAAAATTGATATCTTTTTCCAACTGGACTTTGTAAGGTTGTTCAAAAATTGTTTATAAAAAATAGTGTCAATATATTTTACTTTATCAATTTGTTTATCACTCATTAGTAGATATAGTGTTATACCTTATTTGGTATTCCCATTGAATTCTATTGTCTAGGATTAGTATTTATATCATCGAGGTAAAAAGTTCTAATGTCTTAAAAATATAATCACTGAGGAATGTTTCAACCAAACTGAGTGTTTGCATTCTTCACAAATGAGACAACCCAAAATTCCTTTAATGTTCTACCCTAAATAATTTCCATAAGATGAAAAGTCATTTATCATTCCATACAAAATAGACTTAAATGTGAATTCTTCACTTCTATGAGAAACACACATTATAACACCTGTATCAATTTTTTTTAGATCTTTAATCAATGGATCCAATTAGACATGAATATCATTACTGGTCTGTTTTGGTATAGATATAAGTAGAGAGAGAATAATGTATTTGCACTTCATGTATAACCATGAAGAAAAGTTATAATTTACCAACATAAATTACCATATACAATGATTACTACTCTGTACATCAAACAGATTTATTCCATCTGTAGATAATGTAAGAAAAAAGTTTATCAGCCCATTTCTAAATTCAGGATACTTATAATCAATTTTATTCTATAGAGGAGAGTGTGTTGGATGAATTATTTTCCCATATTTAATTATTATATCTATATACCATGTCAATCATCTTGTAGTTTCCTAACATTGATATAGTCTTCTAAACTATGGAATGATAGGAAAGCACCATACAACTTTTAAAGAACTTGATTTATCTTTCTTGCATCAATTCACACCACAATTAGGGAATTTTATGATTAATTAATGGTCCTCAGGAAAAAATATGAAATCATTTATAGAAACATGTATTTTTTAGAGATAATTCACATTGAAAGTATAATTCATTAAGCATCATATGTTAAAAAAAGAAAGTTAATTTTATTTTAGTAGCATATCATTCAAGAGACCAAGAAGTTATGTAAATCTAGTGTTGCTCCATCTACTGCCATCTTTAAAATTATATTACTTAAATATAGCTGAAAATGTTAAGTTTTTAGTAAAACCAATATATAATGGTCTCTTAGAATATCTATTTAACTTCTCAAACAACTTTTTACAATCATAAATGTCATCTTCAATTTCCTTTTTCATTTCTTCCTTACAATATCCATCACCATTTACATTTATATTCATATCAAATGATCCATAAATCGTAGTATCATCCCAATCAATGTGTACATTCAATTTTTCCCCATGTTTAGTTAAACATTTATAGCTGTGATCTATTACATGACAAATCAAATTTTCTTCAAAATCTTATGAATTGATTTGTCTTAAATAAAAAATGTAAACATGGAAAAATGATTTGAGAAGGTTCATATGCATGATTTATTAAAAAATTAATGAACTCTTTAACTCCATATTTATATGGTTTTGTTATATGATTAGAAAACACAAATTTTATATTCATTCTCATCCTATTAGGTTCATAAAATATTCATTTATACACAAAATATATTCATAATAAAAGTAAAATATTATATATAATTATACTAATAGGAACCCAATATTTTAATGTTATTGGTTATGATTCCTGAAAAGATATCATTTTACACAAGGGCGGCATGAAAAGAAAAAACCTGGGGTAAACATGTGGTTGTTGGTCCAGGATATCGATTTTATGTTATGTGGGACAAAAATGTGGTAATAAATATTTAGGTAATTTTTTTTATTGGATGGAATAATTACCTTTGAAATTATTTTTATTTCTTGTAATTTAATTGTGACATTAATTTATAAATTTTTGTAAAAAATATATTTTCTCAAAACACACAAGGTCATGCATTCACTAGATTTTGACAGAGGGTTAAGGAGCTTGGAATTTCATAAAACAAATGAATGGAACTATTATTTATGACAAAAGTAAAGTTATATCCCATGTTACTCCCTTTTTCTATAGATTATTCTAGGCCATGTATTAAATGAATACAAAAAATATATTTTTACTATAACCCACTGTAAGATCTTGGACTTCATAGAGGTATGACCTTCTTTAAATTTTGGTTTTAATATCTTAAATCTGGTTAATGGAATTTTTATTGGGTGTATGAGGAGGATCGAGGGTGTTCTAGGGGTTTGGGACATGAAAGAGGGATAAAATGGTCATCTATTGTAAGTTTCGTGGTTGGTGCATAGTTAGGGATAACCATGTTCCCAAACCATACTAATTAGGATGCAGGTGAATGGATAAACAAACCGTGCAAGGAGGGAGGCCAAACTGTGTAGACTTTGATAGAGGAATTTCGGATGGTTGGTGCACGGTTTGTCAAAACATGTGGAATCTAAAGATATTCATGCATCTTGGATCCATCCTAGATAGAGGTAGGTGCATGGGCTGGAAAACTGTGTTACCCAACCATGCTCTCTATTAAAAAGTGAAAAATTAACCAAATGACCCCTTAGGATTTTAAGTACCTCACCCTACTCCCCATTTATTACTCCTATAGCCCTAGTGATGAACCAAGACCTCCAAATCTTCTCAAGGGCCTATATCCTTCGATTCTATGCTGTTTAGAGTTATGTTGGGTATGGATCAAAGTTTTGGGTAAGTCTAACGCTCCTCTTGCTTATTTTTTCCGGATTAGGGACTATGGTTTCATTATTTTTATTCCAAAGCCATAAAAACCTCTTTTATGGTGGAACTTAGGTTAGAGCTTCAAAGGGTGATTGAATCTAGATCTAAGGTAAAGGTTAAGGGTTCATTCATTATCATATTTGATGCAGGTGGTCTACAAGTTATATCCCACAGTCTTGATGTTGATTTGTGCTTGCATGGTTGTGAGTTTTCTTCCCACTTATTATGTATTTGATAACTTTAGTAATATTTGTTTAAATGGTCAGATAAATGATGAATTTAACCCCTCACAATCTTTATGGGATTTATTTGAGGTGGATTTGACTGATTTAGGGCCACCCATGGGGTGTGCCAAAATTCCCGAACATGAAATTTTTTAATGTTAATCATATAATTGCTTGGTGTTGAAGTAGAGCCCATGATTTTCATGTTTATTTTATTTTTTGAGTTAAAAAGTGAATATTGATAGTTTTTTCTAGACTTGATAATGAAATAAGGGATTGGTTGGATTAATATAAAATGGGTTGGATGTAATAAAGTGATCATGCTAAGAAACATTTGAATTATACTTGAAATTCATAAGTGGGTTAATGCATGTGAAATAATGGACATGTTAAATGGGTAAATGATTATGAATTGATAAATGTGTTAAATGGGATAGTGTATGGGAATTGATGAATATTGGATAATGTATTGGATTTTTTGAATATACTCAATAGATTATGGCATGAGAAAGGGAAATGGGTTAAATGGGTTATGCAATGTAATTGGTAAATGTGATAATGGGTTTAGGCTTGATGTTAATTCACATGTTGAATAATTATGATATGTAAATGTTATGTTTATTGATTGTGTATGGTTTGTGATATGGTATATGTGGTAAATGGATAAATAAACATGTGCACATGGCTTGGCTGTATAGGATAAAGGACTAAGGTTCCTCCCACAGGTCAGGTTGGATTGAGGCTATAAACCCCACCATTAAATGCATAGTTTAGGGAACTAAACTGATGATCTAGGCCCCTAATGATTGCATTATATAATACAACCTATACTGAGGCTCCAAGGTAAGTGTATTATGATTATTTATAAAATGTTTACCCCTAGTGAGATACATAACTTGACTAATCCATCATGCATGATAATTGATTGGCTTAGTCCATTGTGTAATGATGTGAATGCCTAACCCATAGAGCATGTGACGAAAATGAATATAGTAATAAAGATGGTTTAAGTGATGTAAATGGAAATGATGATGGAATGGTTAACGTGAATGTTGTTAATTAATGGCACAAGAGTTGTCTTTTCTTTACCCTGTCATTATTTCATACTTTCATCCACTATCTATTTAGACTAGATATTTTTTAGACACCATTGGTGGTGGTCTACTGAGTTTTACTCAAACCCTACTCAAGATTCCATTAGGTACCTGATAAAATTTCCTGGTTGTAGGTTAAGATAAGAGAAAAGTCCCTATGATAGGGAGTGATTTGGGCGTGGGATGTTCATGGATGGGGATCCATACTTGGAATCAAGACACATTTAGGGATTCAGTTGTTTCTATTTATTTTGGGGTTTCTTCCACTTTGGAAGTGTTAGCATGACATGACATGTTTATTATTTTGTTGTGATTTTACCCTGTTGGGAATTTGTTAGTAATTCATGTTTCTGGATTAGTATTTATTTTTCCATTATTTTATATGTTTTCTATTGTGTATTACTCTGGTAAAGAGTGTATAGTCTCCCCATTTTACTTTAGACCCTCTCCACTAGTTGGTAACCTCTGGTGTATAGGGAGGCGCGCTTGAGGTCATGTAGTGACCCAACTCGGAGCACTGATTTAGTGGCTTCTAAGTCGAAGACATTACACCCACTGATAAACCCCTATTTAAAAAATAATATAGTTATCAATATTAGGTATATTTCACATATCCTACAATATCCAAAACTTCTATTCAATTTCCTTAAAAACACCACCAATACTTTCCATTAATAAACATTCCAAAAAATTAAATTAGTATGGACTTTACAACATTGAGATCCAAAACATTCTGATTCGACCTATAAGAATGAAAAATATCACTATAAGATATGCCCCACATATAGTAGTCAAAACCTTCATAGGTATATCTAAAAGTGTATAATAATTCTTAATAAAATCCATACCACATGCATGGTTAAGGGAGATTATAATAAACTTTATAAAATTATTCCACTATCTTATAATTCTATATGTGTCTGATATAAATGTGTTATAAATTAGAAATTTTTATGGGTGACACTCAAACCATTCCTAATGATACACAATAGACCAAAATAATAATAATATTGTGTACATGGATTCTATGTTAAAAAGAATTATATTTTATATAAAAAACATGCATATTCTATTTCAGTTAAAATTAAAGGAATGTGAATTGAAAATATATAATTCCACAAAAACTAATAATTCATAGAATATTAACGTAAAATTATTTAATATAATATTGATAATGATATTACAAAATTAATAAAATCACTAAAAAATAAATAAGAATACCCCCTTTATTAGTGAATCTTAAAATAAATTTTCCACCAATATCAAAAAGAAATTGAGTCTCTAATGAAACTATATTTCATTATATTTTGGTTTCCTAAAAAGAAAACAACATTGAAAGATGATACACTATTGGTCATTGAAAATAAAATTTACACGGTAATGACATATTTTAAAAATACATTATGTATTTAATCTATGGGAGTAGAAGGGATAATTGGAAGAAAATGGGTAGAACTGTTTGATTTTAATTGATGAGAGCATGATAGATACCTAAAACTTAGATCTAATTACTATTTATACACTGAAAAAACACTACCTATTTATCATTTGTAGTCACCACCTTACATGATAAGTGGGTAGTGTTTTTACAGTGCACAACTAGGAGCTCCATCCAATCAGAGAGAGAAATAATGATGAATTAGTGAAAATGAACATGAAGGTGAGGGAGAGGGTGAACCAACAACAACTCGAGGAAATAGAGATTGGGTGAAGAATTAGTGAGTTAAATCAAGGACAAATAATACTGCTTATGCGCATGTTGTTCAAACCACTTGGGAAAATTAAAAAAAACAAAGATGTTAGAGGGGGACCAAAAGATCAAAAGTGACCACATGCCTTGATTTTAATATATCATTATAATTTAAAGAAAAAAACAATATAAAATTTAAACTAAGACAAATATAATGAAATTCATTTATTTCCAAGAAACCATTTTATACTAAAGAAACAAATAAATTTTCAGCTTCAAAATCCTTAAAACCATTTTACTCTAAATAAAACTTCCCAAATAAGAAATGCTACCACAAATTTAATTTATAAACACTTCACAACACATTAAAATATCCCATTAGATTAAAATTTATGTATATATGGAAATCATAATCAGTTTAATATATGAAAATGATACATTATTCAATGATAATTAATTTGACTCACTTGTCCAATTTATAATTTAACTCAAGAAACAACCAACTTAAATTATTTCATTAAAACATCGCATTGCATAATAAGAGTCATTTAATGATGAATTTAAGCATCCTTTAAACTAATTTTTTTTTCAAAATCACTATATATGGAAATCCTAAAATTTAGATATATACATGAAAACTATAAATATACATTAATTAAGAAATTAGAAACATTTAAAATAAAAAAAGAGAATCACTTAAAGTTTCTTAATTCCCTTTGAATGTATAATGTTATAAAAAAAATACACTAAAAGGGAGTTATATTTTAAATATATTAATTAAAAAAGTTCATATGAAATGATAATATGATATATTTTCCCCTTTAAATATAAAATGATTTTATTTAAACTTCTCAAACTCAATTTGAAAATCAAAATATCTTTAAAATGAGATCCCCTTACAAAAGGGTTTTGGAAATTTAGAATGATAATTTTGAAAACATTTATCCCTTAAATAAAATAATGTTTTTAAAATTAAAAATATTATATAAATAAAATTTTAATTTTGAAATGAGGGTCCAATAAATTGTTAATGAAATGAATATTATTTTTTAATTTTTTTGAGGTTTTCTAAAACAACCAAATGTAATGATCATTACATCTTACCATCGTTCACTATGGAATTTGAATTAAAGACCTAATTTTTATTTATGATAACTATATAAGTTATAAAAATATACTAATATTTGTGGTAACTTATAGTTCTTTGTCACAGCTCGTAAATTCATATAATGATTGAACACATTATTTTTTTAATATTCATATCCTTTGGCATCGTTAACATATATAATATTAATTATTCATGTAGTAATATCAATGATATTTAATTTTTCATTAAAAATAACATTTCTAGGACGATAACATTTTCCATTCCATTACCACATTAGTCAAACATTCTATAAATGTATAATGTTGAGGCAGTAACCACACTCTATCATAACAATCCTAGGCAGTAGAGAAGTGGAAAAGAACCAGTACAAGGTAGTGCTAGAGAGATCCTGTAATGGGGTGACATTAAGACTAGGAGGAAACCAATGGTCATGGAGTGGGTTGGGAACACAAAAACCAAAACACAACACCATGAACCAGATGTCATTGGAGCAAGAACTATGTGAGCTATAGTAGGGTAAAATTAGGAATGAAGAGACCCACAAACAAGGAACCATCATAGGAGGCCGAAAAATGGTGGGGACATCATCAATAGAGCTCCTAAACATAAAACCATAAGACCACCAAGCCAAGATAAAGCCACACCATCGCAGACCACTAGACCAGAACAAGCAAACAACGAGAGAGGAGGAGAAAAAAATAACATACATTAGATTTGAGAGTTGATTCGTCTCAGAGAAGATTAAGGGGGAGTGACGATAGAGATGAACATCCATGAGATCTTGAATGGTGTGACATACATTAATTAGGTTAGGGTTCTTTTAAAAGATCGGGGGGGGGGGGGTATCGGTTCTTCCAAAAAAGCACTCACAAAGAGGTGTTTTATTAGCACTAAAATAATTAGTGGTGATAAAATTCCTCTTTATCAGCGCTTGTTTAGCGATGGTGAAGATTTATAATTATAATTATAAATAAATAAATTTGTAAATAAATTTATAAATATTTGTATATAATTATAAATATATATATATCATTATATATATATTTATATATATATTTAATAAATAAATATAAATATAAATATGAATATATTAAATATATTCATTATTTTAATATATTTATTTTCATTTTATAATTATTTAAATATATAATTAATTATTTATAATTACATAAATAATTTTTTTTAAAATATATATATATATATATATATATATTTATGATTATAAATATATAATTTTATTAATATAGTAAATATACATTTATAAATATATTTTCAAATAAATATATTTGTAAATACACTTATAATAATTTATTTATAATTATAAATATATTTATATCATTATATATATTTATATAATTATATATATATATATATATTTAATAAATAAATATAAATATAAATATAAATATAGTAAATATATGAATTATTTAAATATAATTATTATAATTTTATAATTATAAAAATATTTATATTATTATATATATTTATATAATTATATATGTATTTAATAAATATATAAAAATATAGTAAATATATTTTTTATTTAAATATATTTATTGAAATTTTATAATTATTTAAATATATAATTAATTTTTTATAATTATATAAATATGTTAAAAAAATTATATTTATTATTTATAATTATTATTATATAATTTTATAAATATAGTAAATATACATTTATAAATATTTATTTTCAAATATATTTTTTAACATTATTAATGAATATATAATCTTAAATGCATGAATGTTAAAAATGAGTGAAATTAAATAATTCAAAATGAGTAGACTTTAAAAATATTGAGAAAATAGCGAAGTTTTATAAATTATACAAGTTATTAAAATAAAAAAAATATGGATATATATTAAAATGTAGATGAATAGACATTGAAAATATTAAAACATAGTAATTAAATATGTATAAATAAATATTAAAAAAATGATTAAATCCTAAAAAAATAAAAATAAAAAAATATTAAAAATGAATAAATTATACTAACTGTAATAATATTAAAAATAATTAAATAAAATTTAAAGGTTAAAAAAGCATATTAAATATAATATGTTACTAAATGAAATTCTAAAATGAATATTAAAATTAGAATAAATTATATAAATATTATGTGTATGTGTTTCTATATAAGATTTAATTAATTGTGTAAATATTTTTGTGTATGAAATTAATATATATATATACATACATAATTTTGATATATGTTAAATTGAATAGTGAAATTATATAATATTGATCATCTATTAATGAAATAAATAAGAATAAGAATCAATAAATTTAAAAAATGAATAATTATAATGAATTATATAGAGAAATTAAAAAAAAAATTAAAATTTATATATGTTAAAATAGAAATGAAGGCATTAATTATATAAATTACAACGATATTAGAAACATTAAATGTTAATGAATAAACTTGTATAAATAAATATTAAAAATGGATAAAATTACAAACATGTTGAACAATGAAAAATTAAAAATGAATAAATTGAAAAATATTTTTAAAAACTTAAGATTGTTAATAAATAAATAAAATAAAAAATGAATAAATTATAAATAATATTAAAAATTAATAAATAGTATATATTTAATAAATGTATAAAAATGATAAAATTTACCAATTAGAAATATAATATATATTAAATATATTATTTTAATTAATATAATTATAAAATGAATATTAAAAATTGAAAAAATTATAGAAATATTATGTGTGTGTTCGTTATATATAAAAATGAATTAATGGTGTATATGTATGTGTGAAATCAATGTAACACACATTTAATACACGTTAAATTGAAAGATCAAACGACATTCAATTAAATATCAGTTACTCGATACAATTAGTAAATATTTCCAATTAATATTAATTTTTAATTATAAACTATTTTCACTAAATATATGACTTATTTAATGTAAGCATAAATATTTTGTATTATATAAAGCATATTTTTGGAAATATTATATATATTGTTATATATGTATATATAGAAATATATATAAATATCATTCTATATTAAAAATATTAAATATATTAATGAATAATTATGTATAAAACCATTAAAATGAATAAGTCATTAAAATGTTTTTAATTATTACATTTTATTCATTTTCTATATTTTTATTTAATATATATTATTTATTAATATTTATAATTAATATATATATATATATAAACTTATTCATTTTTATTAATAATTGTTTCATTAATAATTTTTTTAATAATTTATTAATTTTTTTAATTATTAAAATCTATTCATTTTCTATATCTATATTTAGTATATAATATTTATTAATATTTATAATATATATATGTATATTAAAGTTATTCTTTTTATTAATAATTATTTAATTAATAAAATTTTTAATATTTTTTTTTGAATTTAACCATTTTTGAATTTTTTTTCTTTAATTATTTCAATTTATTCATTTTATATATTTATATTTAATATATAATATTTATTAATATTTATAATTTATATATATAAATATAAATATTAAATTTATTAATAATTATTTAATTAATAAATTTTTTAATATATATATATATATTTAAATTTATTCATTTTTAGTTTTTATTTGTTTAATTATTTCAAAATTTTAATATTTCTAATACTTTTTATTTTTATTTTTATTGATATATATAAAAAATAGGGACATGGCCCACATGGGCTGGTGGGCCAGGCCGTGTATAGGCCCAAATTGGGGGGGGGGGAGGGGTAGGTGGATCGGGTCATGTAGGACCTGACCATGTGTATATGGGTGGGCTAAAGCCCACAATAAGCATAGGGTGGTCCAAGGCCCACATGAGTTCGTGCGTGTAGGCAAGAGTCCATATGGCATGTGTGAAGATTGTATGCGGGAGCCCATCCCCGCAATAGACTTCTAGCCTTGTGATGTAGTGGAATCGTATATAAAGAAGTGACAGAACATTCACAATTTCATTATGGGACTCATGCTCACAATTGAGACCTTTATCAGCACTAGAAAATACATGATAAAGGTAGCCTTTATTAGCACTTTCCACTACCACTAATAAAAGCTAACATTGTATATTGCGTGTTTTGTAGAAGTGATACCTCGTATTGATATACTCCTCTTAGTTCCCATATACACCTTATCTTAGGTGTAAGCCCCAAAATATATCTTCACCTAACCCACCCACTATGTTAGGAATCTCAGGGCATCTCATGTATAAGCCCCACTTTATCTCATGTTTTCCCCCTTTTATGGAACAAGAATCTCCCAGGACAACCTCAATGCATAAGCTCCTTTCAAATATAATGATATACTCTTACACAATTTGGTTGATCTTCTTCTGTCACTTATTTCTCATACTGAGTATGAATCATATAGGCTTAGAGATCTGTGACGATCATTCCATCAACATGATAATAATTCTTTTATGGTTGACCTCCTTTTCATGTTTAATCCCAAACCATATTTTCTCCTTCTCAAAGGGATTTATTTCCTCATAAGAGATTCTTTTAGAGGGTCATATCCCTAGTGAAGCATCTCAGGATAACCTCAATGCATATTCTCTGCTTAATCTTCTTTTTTTTCACCCCTTACAACATAAACATCTTAAAATACTGATCTAATTGGACTCTGATTCCTTTTTTTATGAGGATACATATGAAATCTCTTTAAGGTTAAAAAAAATCCATTTTAACCTTATGCATTCAACCAGACTACATGGTTCTTGATTCTTGTTTTTAGAAGATATATAGGACACCACTTTGAGGTTCAATCCCAAATCCAAAACACCAACCACTCCCTGAATGGATATAAATCCTAAAGTTACCAATTATGTCGATAAACTAGGGAATCAAAAATTAATAAGAGAATAATAGAGAACCTATAATACAAGTATTTTTTCACCTATCTACATGGTTTTTATTAGATAATTGGTACATGGGTAACTAGTCCTGCACTAAGATTTGGGAAGGATTCATGGATATATATTAAATCTATAATAGTGTTCCATAGAAGTCAATAATCCCCTCAAAAGGGTGTGGTGATCCCATACTCCCATCATCTCGACCAATGTGTTTTCTAAGATGTCACTAGTAATGTCCCAGGGACCTTCTACCTATGGAAAGTAGGTCCACATTGTCTCAAAATAATTAAGGGTGTGAAATATGTTGGTAACAAGATAATGAACCCAATTTGAATTATTCATTAACCAAACCACTTGAGTTTCCCACCAAATGATCCTTTTTATTTTTCATATTCTACACAAACAAAATGGTGAACCAGAAACGAATCCTTCAACTATGAAATAGGTCGATCGACCGTGCACTATTATTTTTGATACCACAATGATATTTTTCCTATTTATGTTTCCTTTTCAGTACCTTTTGAATTATCTATAATATATATTACATCCCTAAATTCACCAATGAATTCCTATATTATTAGAAAAGTTGGTAGAACCTATAGGACACCTCACGACATGGTTTAAACCCATTTTACCTTCCAATCATATGCCTTGACTACCATGAAGACCATATCCTCATGGCCTTGACATACACCATCATCAACCGGAACACCTATAGTGAAAGATGGAAAATTCCATTATGTGGTAGTATTAGTATAATGGATCTATCCCAACATTTTATGTAGCTCATGTATATATCTAGAGGATAAAGCCCCATAATCCATCCTATCAATGATGGGTTGTAGGGAATCAAGTGGCATCCACTGACACATCCAATAATTTCAGGACCCTATCCTTATAGAAAAAAACATCCCTTACCTATCATGGGGAGGTGGAGGGGGTTTTCCACAATTTCAATTCAACTACATATAAGATTCATAGAAGGGATCTTATCCACCATGGTTATCATCACCAATGTATGAACCCAATTCTATAAAAAAACTATAAAGGAAATAGTTCATGTCTCATCCATCCAAACTCAAGAATCCAAAAGAAGTGACCATAAGAGGTGGTAAGACACTAAAAATCTAGAGTGAGACCACTTACTAACCACTTCTGATACCCTTGAGGCCCATCAGTATATCCTATTAGTATTGCAGGGATGATTGTAGATCACCACTAGATAAAAGCTTCAAACTTTAATACAACTAGCCTTGGTGATAGAAAAATCCCATAGAGAAACCTACCCCATAGGGCTGTAGGAATTTTTATTCTTTTTAACCCCGAATTAATATCCAGTACTCTCTATTAGGTAGGAACATACCCAAATCATAGATATTCCTCCCTCAAGAGAATCTATGTTTCAACCCACATGTTTTACATCAGTGAATGTCATCACCCTTGGACTAATTGATGTCTCAAACCATGGTACTTATGAAAAATAAGATAAAGAGGTGGAATATATAGATACTACCACCTAGAAAGTTAGTGACGATGAAAAAGAAAAATGTATGGAAAAATTAACTACCCACCCATCACCCAACCATGGTGAAGTTTTATCAGCATAGGATAATATTTCACAACTTGAATCTAGAATATTATAACTTTAACAGATTAGTGATAAGTTTCTTAGGGGAAGAAATTACTTTAAGTATATTCATCATATTGAATTTTTCATTCCTCCTTTAACTGAACCACATCAACATGAGAAGGTTTCTTGACCCATAATGGTAGAATAGAGACACCCTGATTAATAAGATCACATCAATCTACCCATTTTACAACATTACTAATTTATTAACAAGTTCCCCCACCTTTGAGAAGACATTATCCACTGGTTTAGAAAAATCATTCGAGTTTAACTCAAATAGGGATATCACGGAAATTACAAGATTCCCTCATTCCGTAGATGGATCCTCTTTGAGGACGACGTGCACTAGTAAATCCAAAGAGGAATCCATATCTTGAGTGGGTGGATTTGAATCCCCCCTCCCAACATCAAAAACCCAAATTTCTCAACATTCGATATAATAAGAGATCCTAAGAAACACATCAACCATTTTTATTCCCAATATTTCCTAGTGCTAGGATACCTA
The DNA here is from genome assembly GCA_963277665.1 of Viscum album. Lineage (NCBI taxonomy): Eukaryota > Viridiplantae > Streptophyta > Magnoliopsida > Santalales > Viscaceae > Viscum > Viscum album. Next base: position 1,341,340,952 of record OY728148.1, on the reverse strand, counting down.
GAAAAATAGGAGAACATCAATATCAGATGATTTATTTATACCTTGGAAGGCCACAATTTTTCTTGGTACCATAACCATTAAGCTATGTCCATTATAAGTTGGGTACGTCTTCATTAGAAATTCCTCTTCCAATTCAGCTCTATGCTGAGGAAAACAACTATCCATGAATTATATAATCATAAGAAGCAATTGAATGATAAATTCATATATTTTATTACATTATGGAATATTATAACATATTTTATATAAAAAAACATCCCCTAGAATATTTAATAGATATCTATGTGGAAAACCTATATGATAAGATGTCAAATACACTTATTCCCTTGTATTACGTTGGTGTTTTATAAGATTTTGTGATTATATTATAATGTATAGATTATATTATTCACAAGACCAAGGAAATATATTATCAAGAAACACCATCAAAGATAAAAAATATTGGTAAATATGAAGCAACTACTGTCACCTTCAAGATGAAAAGTATGAGGTGATGTGATCTTGAAATCAGGAAGGATAAAATTTATTCATTCCATAGTTATCAGGTTCCAAGTTACTTTACCATTACTCTGTAATTAAAATTGATAATGCTTTCAAAAATCAAGAAGTAGGATAGTATGATCATCCAAATTACTACCCTTACCATCGTATGCTAGGTTACATGATCCAGGAATGATTCATCAACAAATATTCACTACAAAATATAACATATGAGGGTCAAATTCCATTGGAAAATTTCATGGAACATATATAATATGTTTTATCCATTATATCTAATAAAGAAAAAGAATATCCATAGGAACAACCCCAAAAAATGTTCCAATGGGAACCATCCCACCAAAGTTTACAACATGAAACATCCCAAAAATGAGAAAATGAGCCCTGAACCACCAAATGGGATACTCTACTGATAAGGAATAACCATTTTCTATGTTTCCATAAACATAGTATTGAATATTTCTAAGGTATTTTCACCTAGTTATGATGAGTACCCTCTTGAATGGGATGTGTGTGCACCTATATATTTGGATTATGTGTAGTAGGATCTTCCATTATCTACACTTGGCATTGATAAAGAAGATCTTGGAGATACCACATCTACCTCTAATGAAGTTGTCATCAGCCCTATTGGTTCCTCATAATTCCAATCATCATCCACCCTTTATTCCCTTACGAAAGGAAAGGGTGTTGATAATTATTCTATCACCCGTCCCCTTGAAGATGACAAGACCATCATTACTGAAGAACAAATCACTCAGTTATAGTAGGAAAATGAAGATATTTAGGAAGTTAATTATAAAGATGATTCATGGATGATTTCCATATAATGAAATACTGACATACTATTTTATAGGTCATCGTTATAGTGATATACCAAATACTAAAAGGCTAAGGTAATTTTGAAAATTTTCACCCCCTCACAAGGAGAATTATGGACATCATTCTATCTCATCATAGTCAATAGTATCCTTGATATCTTTCCCTATACTTATCTAGGTCAAGGCATTACCTCCAAGGAACTAACTTCAACCACATGCCCTTTCCAACCCAGGTATATGCGGTACATAGGGGAATCATCATTTTAATCCATGTCTTAGATATTATAGAATCCAGTTATATTAATTTAAATTAGAGTAAGTTCTTGGGAATTTCACATTGGCCATGTTGAATAATTTAGTTGAGATCCTAAGGATTAGTCAAAGAATACCTAAATAGAAAGATATGAGAGAATATTCAAATTAATTCCCCTACCATTTATTATGAGGTCATACAATCAATAGGTTATTTTTCTAGAAGGATTGTATTCAAAAGTAGATTGATGAGGGGATATTGGAGAAAAAGTCACCAAAGTCTCTACTTCATATATGTGAAAATCCTGAGTAAAACAACCAAATTTTATATAAGCACTAGGATCTTTAATCCCTTATTGATATATATAACAATTTATATTATTTTAATCCTGATTATGTTATAATACTTCACATATTCATTCAAGCATGACCTTATTGAGCTTCTGAAGATCCCGAGACCTGAAGATGCAATCATGAAAGATCATCCCAATTATTATCCCTACCACTGAATTTTGGTATATATGATTGAAGAATGATTTATATTTATAGATTAACTCTAGAAGAATATATACTAATGGTAAAAAAATCTTGAGAATATTGAGAATCACGTGACATGCATGTGATCTAGTATCACCCCAATAGAAAATCCTCCCACCTGACAAGTTATTTTAGTGAAACACATCCTTACTATGTGATGATAAACTACATGAAACATGTCCATGTCAAAAGTCATAAAACTTGTTAAAAACATAGTCATAGATACATGGATTGAAACTGCATAACCTAACATCTTTACTATAATATGTTAAACTTCATAGTCTTGGTCCTTGACACAATACCCAAAACTTCATGACACATATCCCCATGAATCACTTGGAAAAATTTCATGTGAGGTCACAAATGTACTTCCCATATGAAATTAAATTGTGTGGTGTTGGTTTTGGATAAAATAAATTAAACTACATAACACCTTTTTCCTTACATAATGTTAAACTACACAACATATGGTTATTCTATAAGACCAGTTCTCCCTTTTACAAATAACTCAGATCTGCATAGAAGGTTTTCAATGATTGGGATAACCAAATCATTCTATGTTTCCTTTGAGGTCTCGGGAGTAGGAAAAATCTACCTTAACTCATCCTGGCATGGATACCACCACCACATTGGGTTTCCTTACTCCTCAAAAATATAAACTCTCCAATTTCATTGAAAATTTGGTGCAAATGAGCCCGATCTATAAAGAAAAATGAAATTCCCCCATCCTTGTGTAAGAATAAAATCTATGTAGGGACCATTAGTAAGAACTACACATGTCTTTTTTCCTTTCCTTGGGATATGTAATAACACACAAAACTTATATCTTGATCCCAACCATGAATTTTCATCACTTTCAATCATGTCCCTCCATGAGTTCTAAATATGTTTAGAGACTCATACTTACATTGAAATGAAAATCCCTGCACATGTTCCCTATCATGAACTCTCATGTGGTTCAAATTATTTTTTAAGTTGTCACTTGTTTCTCACACTGATAATGAATCATATGAGTTTATAAGACTTGGTGAGTCACTCTGACTAGCATGATTATGATTAATTTCATTCAAAGATAGAGAAAACAGTCCTGGTTGGCATGATATTAACCTGCATGGTATAAAGTCATAGCTACATAATGTTAAATTGCATAACATCACCAGTCTATCCTGCAAGACCACAAACTGCTTAGAGGGTGTCATCCTATGGGATCCATTACCTATTTAAGATCTAAATCCATGTAATAGTATGTGACATATGAATCTTATCTATAAATCTATGATAGGGTTTAATGATACTTTCCTAAAGAAACACGAATATTCTATCCTAGGTACAAACTATAGATATTCTCTTGGATCCATCCCCATACTATGATAAATGTTAAATGTACCTTTCCTATGTAAGAAATTGATTGTAATAACCCCACTTTTAACCATGGTATGGATTTTTGGGTTTTCAATTTGAATATTTCCTTTAATAATTGTAAATGTATAATATGGAATAGGGAAGTTTGGAGGAGTTTACGAGACTGGTTCATAGCTTGGAGGTCCTAAAGAATGGGCTACATGATATGATGCATGGTTAGTATAAACTATGCAACCTAGGACACATGATTTGTGAAAACTGTGTGATTACAGATAGGTTCACCTGCAAGTCTTCATGCATTGTCTGCAACCATGTAGACCCGAGTGAATGGTCATATGGATTGATGCGAATTTGAATAGAGTGGATCTGCATAGTTTGTAAACCATGAACATAAACCATATGAGCCTAGTTTTGGGAAAAAATACCATTTCTCACCTTTTTCAACTTAAAGATTAATTTCTTTTTTTCCTCACCTTTAGTAGACAGAACCAATGGGTTCATAATTCTTTGATTCAAAACCCCTAAAATGATTCAATATCTTACTACTCATCCATCTGGTGAACGATCTTCAATTCAAAGGAAGCATCATATAGGCCAGGGTAAGACTAACCTCTTGCATCCTCATATTTTGGATAATCTTTCTATTAGTTGCGCTATTTAGATACAGGATCATTCACCCTATTTTCAAGGTGTTGGAATGAAAATCAAATCTCATCTAACCTACTTTGAATCCGAGGTCGATATCAAGAGAGGATTTGTCTATATCCATAAGTTAGGTGGTCACATAGTTTTACATTTTAGTTTTGGGCATTTTATATTTATTCTCATTGTTCTATATGTCATCCTTTGTCGAGCATATTCAATGGGTTGATCCATTCATGTATAATTTAATCTAGTGTGTTTTCATAGGTTAATTGAATCATTATTAGGGGTTTTGTTATCACCTATGCTCTATAAGGACACCCAAGGGGTGTGCCAACCAAATTGTCCATTTTAGAAAATTTTTCAAAGATGACCAAATCTTGTTTGAATATCCCAGATTGAGTTTAAATTGAGTTGGCATTTGTCTCATGTGTATTTTTTTGAACCCAAGACACCTCATTGGTGTTTGGACCTCTTCACCTTGGAATTTAAAATATGTCCATGTGACTATTTGATATGGACTTTTTATTAAGCTTGTTCTCTTGTAATTGGATTTTCCATATTGGGAAAATTGAATGAGATATCTTGATTAAATTGGTTCACATGTGATGAATGGTTTCCCTTGAAATTAATTAAATGAATTTGACTTGTATAGGATGGTTTAGGACTATTCCTTATGATTATACTTAATAATCACCTTATGATAATGGGAATGTATAATTAGAGTTGTATAAGTCCACTAACCTAAATAAGAGGCTTTGCCTCATGCCTTGAAATGAATATATGACCAAGCCCTATTTAAGAATTAAATGTGAATGCTTAAGATGTTATGCCTTAAGTATTTTTGAGATAATTAATGTGCCTCATAAAGGGGTATGAATATGATGAGGGTATGAGAGGTGTATGCCTCATGCCCTGTGTACTAATAAATGTTATGCCATGTTGGCTGTAAAGATAAGGGACCATGAGATCCCTAATGGAAAGACTGTGTGAGATTACATCTAAGGATCCAAGTAATGTGAGAGGCTTGGGTTTGGGAAGACCATGAGATATCCCTTGTATATTGTCAAGAAACTGCGAGGGCTCTTGGAGATGGTCTAGGGGTTAGACCGTGAGGGAAACCCTAGTATTGGATGTCTGAGAGTTATATCCCTATCCTTCCCAACACAGATATATATATATATATAACTATTAATATATATATGTATAGTGACTTGATTATACATACTGTTGGGACCACTTTGTGTGTGAAGATTGTATTTGTTGTCAACAGTTGTCAATACTGGTCAAAATGATGAAGGAGATAAAGAAGGACTCCAAAGTTAATGGAGATCGGCTGAAGTGAGGATGCTTGGAGAATTATTATTAAATCATAGCATTGGATGTCATACTTGAGTAATTCTCTAAGAAGATAAATTTAGACGATTGTTGAACTGATCCTAAGTTCAAAGAACTTATGTCAAAGGTGTCACATTGTTTACAACAATGAAGAATGGAGAAGTATCTTCCATTTGAGGATGATTGGAGAAAAACGGTGAAGTATCATCTATCTAAGGATGGTTGAAGAAGAATTGAGGATTTGAAGTGAGGATGAAATAAGTACTTTGGAATTCATATTCCAAAAAGAATGGAGAAACCAGACGATGCTTTTCTGATTTGTATTTCACAAATACCATAAGTTTGGAGAACTTGTGATGCAAGCCTTATGAAGGAAAGGGAGAGAAAAAGAAGTGTTTTTGGAAAATTCATATCACAAATATCATCAGATCAAAAATATGGCAAAGGAAAGAAGTAGGCGCACAAGTATGCAGTAGGTGCGCAAGTATGTAGAGGTGCGCAAGTCAAATTTCAAAAGAGAATTATTTTAGAAATATGGAAAGGGAAAGAAAGTGGTGCGCAATTATTGGCACGTAAGTGGTGGCGTGCTAGTATTGCCGCATAGGTATTGCCGCACAAGTATTATCGCGCACGTATTGACACACAAGTATTGCCGTGCAAGTATTACTGTGCAAGTATTAGTGGTGCGCAAGTCATATTTCAAAGATCATCCAATCAAAATATGACAAAGGAAATAAAGTGGCGCGCAAGTTAGAAAGTGTCGCACAAGTCAAGAGTGTCACGCAAGTATTGGAGCGTAAGTCTTGGAGCGAAAGTGTATGTTGTGCGCAAGTCATATTTCAACATCATCATATCAAAATATGACAAAGGAAAGAAAGTGTCGCACAAGTGATGAAGCGGCGCGCAAGTGATGGAGTGGCGCATAAGTATTTGGCGCGCAAGTATAGGTCGCGCAAGTAACCAAAATGCTTATAAATAGACGACTAGCCTCCTCATTTCTTAAGGCTCAACACTTAAGAGAAATATTAGAGCTCTGATCACGCAAGTAGTAGAAGGTGGTCTGATCGCACAAGTGGGCGGTGCGCAAGCTGAAGGCGCACAAGTAGGGTGCCGCACAAGTTTTGTCGCGCAAGTTGCCAGAGGTTCTTTCAAGAAGTGGTATGTGTATAAGCCAAAGGTGGCGCACAAGTTGTGATCTGGGCTCAACGGTGGCGCGTAAGTACTGAGTAGGCGCACAAGTAGGTGGCGCGCAAGCAGTGAGGCGTGCAAGCAGGTGGCACACAAGAAGGAAGGCGCACAAGCTGAGTGGCGCGCAAGTAGGTGGCACGCAAGCTGAAGCAGGGAGGCATGCAAGTAGGGTGGCGCGCAAGCTAGAACTTGTGATTCTATCAAGAAGAATAAGAATAAGAGCTTGGTGCAGATGGTTTTGAACTGAAAGAAAACATGTGAAGAAGAGTAGGATTCAGCGCAACAGTTTTTTCATTGAAGAAGCATAAGAAGATGAATAGTGTGTAGCTTATAGATTTGCTGTATAGAGAGAAGAGAAGAAGATTAGTGCAATCAGTTGTTTCACTAAGAAGAAGAAAGAAGAAGAACTAGTGCAGCCAGTTTTTGTTCTAGAGAAGAAGATAAAGAAAGAATAGAATTGTTTGCCTACTTCTTTGCAAGAAATCAAGTGAAGAGAACTAAAATAGATCAAGAGCAGAGCCTACCTTTTGAAGAATTAAGAGGATTGTTTCCCACCCCCTCAAAAGTGTAGGGACTCACACGGGCTAGAGGATTGTTTTCCTAGCCACTCCATTGTAAAATCATATCACATTATAATGGAGAATCCATGTAGTGGTCATACCCATGCATGGAATGGACGTAGCTACTCTTATTGAGTGGTGAACCTTGTAAAAATATCGTGTTTATATTTTTACTTCTTTCTATTATTGCATGCGACATGGAAAAGAGAATAAGAGAATCAAGATCCTAATAGGTCAAGAGGTATAGGGATAAAAGTTGGAATTGGTTTAAAAAGTCCCCAACACTGATTCACCCCCCTCTCAGTGTTAGACATATCCCAAACTGGTCCTCTCAATTGGTATCAAAGGGAGGTTAACCTCTGTTGGATTCTCTAAAGTGAAGTTATTCTCTTTTGAAAAATTGAGTTCTATTCCTGAGTCAACAATGAAGAGAAGTGTTGGTGAAGATTTAGTTATATCTACCAAGACCATGATGAATAGGAAAAAGAAAGAGAAGAGAAAGTTGAAGAAGAATTCCCTCTTATCTAAAGAAGAGGAAGCATCTGGTTCTCCATATCTGGCTGAAATTGAAGACACACCAGATTTGGAAAGTAATGAGAAGGTGCCTCAAGTACCCACCAAGAAGATGGACAAACTTCCTACCTCAACTGATCAAGAGGTATGTGTTAGTACATTTGTAAATTACCCTCATGATGAAATTTCTAGCACAAGTGGTGATGAACAATCTACAACATCTCAAGAAATATCAGTTGATATATTAAGAATGATTCTTCATGGTATTCTTGAAGAGAGTGCATCCCTGGTTTCTGGGGTATTTCAATGCATGCAAGAAAATATCACTCAGCTGGAAGAAGAAACTGATATTTTGGATAAAGGCTTATAAGAAAAAATTGTCAAATGTTTAAAGCTCTCTAGATAGGTTGGAGCCTTTGAAGAAACAAAGAGGCGATTTGAAGAAAGTTCTTCAAAGTGGCTCAAAGATGTTGAAGAAAAGGAGGGAGTCAACAAGACTCTAGAAGAGAAGATCCATGAACTAGAAGATTAGCTAAAAAGGGGCAATGAATTCAAGAAGTTATATTTGGAAGATAACTCCAAGAAGATCAATGAACTTGAATCTTCGTTACAAAACAATGTAAAGATGCATGAAGATGAAGTTGAAAGATTAAAGAAGGCTTGTGAAGAGAATATGACTATGATTGAAAACCAGGAAGTCATCCTCAATATGAGATGTCTAGAATTGGAAGCTGAACTAACCAATCTTGAGAAGACACATATTGAGTCTCCACAAAAGAAAGAAATATTTACTGCCAGTACTCAATGATCACTAGAGGATTATAATATCAAAAGACCTCCAACATGTGATAAGAAGATCATGGATTTACTCATTGATCTATCACAAGCAATTGAGAAAGTAAAGGTATCATCCATACCAACTTGTATTAATGTTTCTAAAAATACTCCTACAAAAAGTGCAGGTAGGAAGAAAAATTATAAAAAAGTTTGGATGAAGAAAAGTAAGATGAAACCTATCACCATGGATAGGGTGGATAGGGGAAAGAGTGTGGAAGATAGATCCCCACCGAAATCACAACATACCAAGAAGAAGAAGACTCAGCAAACTTATCAAGAAGATGACAAGAAGTTAAGGTTTTTTCGTCAATACTGGTGCTGAAATAGGTTTGGGAATTGTGCACTGGATTGTTGGTACAATCCCTTAAATGTAAAAGCACAGAGAAAGCCCATCTCAAGGGGGAGAAATATAGAAAATAAGAAGCAACATCCACAGATCCAAAAACATCTGTATACTGCAAATAGATTTGGAATTATGGAAAACATCTGTGATGTATGCAATGGGAGTGGTCACAAGAATGGTGGATGCCTATCTCAAAATGTATTCAAAGCTAATAAGAACAAAATACCACAAAATCTGGAGAAGAATAAATAATCTATCTTGTGATGTAATCATAAGTATGTTGCAAAAGAAAATGATCCCAAGAAGATTACAATGAGGAAAACTGAGAAGTCCTTGGATTCCATGTCCAAGAAGGTGAAGGGTGGTGCATCCAAAATAAATACTATGAAGGAATCAACTCAGAATAATCCATGTAGAAGATCCAATATTAATGCCTCAGTCCCTAATGATATTTTGGTGATTTGTCTAGAAGATTTGGAAAGAATGAGAAAGATGGAAGATGCACAAGCTAAGTATAGTGCTAAAAACAAAAAGAATATTCTACATGAAGACAAAGAAGTTCTGTGTGTGAGGTGCAACAATGTTGGTCACATTGTCAGAAAGTACTTTGAATTTATTCCAGCCCAACAAGAATTCATGAAGAGGATGAATGTTGCACCGAGAGATTCTAGTGCTTGGAATTCTTCTGAAGAAAGAAGATTTACACACAAAGAGATAGAAGAAGTATTGATATCCACACAACTACATTCAAAATTAAAGATCAAATGTGAAAGTGTGAGGAGTGGAGAAAATGGAGCATCCTGGTTGAGAAAATCATATCAGCCCTCCTTCTCACATTGAAGAAGCATGGAGGATCCACCCTATTCCCTTAAATCTCTATGTATTGTATTTGTTCTTTAAATAAAGGGAATTTAAGGTGATGAAAGATCTCAGGGGGAGAACCTAAGATTTAGTGATGAGAAGTGTTCTCTATAGAGGGATACACATAAAGAATCTTCCAAAGTCATTATCTCAATAAGTATCAATTTCAGTTGGTACTAAATTCAACTACTCTAAAGATTGTCTGAAGATCATGTCATTAGAAATGGTATGTTATTTATAAATCTTTCATCCTTGGTTACTCAAAATAAAGATCATTCTACAAAGGGGGAGTAACAAAGATAATCAATGACATAAGAAGAGTGAATGTGATCCAAGGCCACTTATCCTGCCAATTGCACATGAATGTTTTTGATCCATTTGTTGAAGTGAGTGCAAGAATTTTAGGTTGATTATTTCCTTCACAATCAATATCTTCAGCCTGTAATGAAAGTAGAAAACCCTTGAAGACAAGTGTATGAGTTCTCATCTTATGTGGTTTCACATTCAGTGGGTAATGGAAAGCTTTGTTGTCTAAATCAAATCCTCTTGTTTTCCACACTGAGCATTTCTCAAGTAGACTTAGAGTGAAATGATTGATGAAACATTGCTTAAGTATAGAATGATACCCTCTCTACCATGAAATTTGTATTTCTTGTCAGTAAGGGGGAGATAAATGAAATGAATGTCTAGGGGAGAGACATAAGTAAATGGGAGAGATAATATTCTAATTTTGACATTGATACATTAATTTGAGAAGACTTTGTGGTATTGACAACAAAATACAAAGGGTGAGATTTTTGGGACCACTTTGTGTGTGAAGATTGTATTTGTTGTCAACAATTGTCAATGCTGGTCAAAATGAATAAGGAGATAAAGAAGGACTCCAAAGTTAATGGAGATCGGATGAAGTGAGGATTCTTAGAGAATTATTATGAAATCATAGCATTGGATGTCATACTTGAGTAATTCTCTAAGAAGATAAATTTAGACGATTGTTGAACTGATCCTAAGTTCAAAGAAGTTGTGTCAAAGGTGTCAGATTGTTTACAACAATGAAGATTGGAGAAGTATCTTCTATTTGAGGATGATTGGAGCATAACGGTGAAGTATCATCTATCTAAGGATGGTTGAAGAAGAATTGAGGATTTGAAGTGAGGATGAAAGAAGTACTTTGGAATTCATATTCCAAAAATAATGGAGAAACCTGACGATGCTTTTCTAATTTGTATTTCACAAATACCATAAGTTTGGAGAACTTGTGATGTAATCCTTATGAAGGAAAGGGAGAGACAAAGAAGTGTTTTTGGAAAATTCATATCACAAATATCATCAGATAAAAAATATGGCAAAGGAAAGAAGTAGGCGCGCAAGTATGCAGTAGGCACGCAAGTATGTAGTAGGCACGCAAGTATGCAGTAGGCACGCAAGTATGCAGAGGCGTGCAAGTCAAATTTCAAAAGAGAATAATTTCAGAAATATGGAAAAGGAAAGAAAGTGGTGCACAAGTATTGGCGCGCAAGTGGTGGAGTGCAAGTATTTCCGCACAGGTATTGCCGCGCAAGTATTGTCACGCACGTATTGCCGCACAAGTATTGCCGTGCAAGTATTGCTGCGCAAGTATAAGTGGTTCACAAGTCATTTTTAAAAGATCATCCAATCAAAATATGACAAAGGAAATAAAGTGGCACGCAAGTTAGAAAGTGTCGCGCAAGTCAAGAGTGTCACACATGTACTGGCACGCAAGTCTTGGCGCGCAAGTGTATGTTGTGCATAAGTCATATTTCAACATCATCTTATCAAAATATGACAAAGGAGAGAAAGTGTCGCACAAGTGATGAAGCGGCGTGCAAGTGATGGAGTGGCGCACAAGTATTTGGCGCGCAAGTATAGGTCACGCAAGTAACCAAAATGCCTATAAATAGACGAATATCCTCCTCATTTCTTAAGGCTCAACATTTAAGAGAAAAATTAGAGCTTTGATCGCGCAAGTAGTAGAAGGTGGTCTGATCACGCAAGTGGGCGGTGCGCAAGCTAAAGGCGCGCAAGTAGGGTGTCACGCAAGTTTTGTCGCGCAAGTTGCCAGAGGTGATTTCAAGAAGTGGTCTGTGTATAAGCCAAAGGTGGCGCACAAGTTGTGAGCTGGGCTCAACGGTGGCGCGCAAGTACTGAGTAGGTGTGCAGGTATGTGGCGTGCAAGCAGTGAGGCACGCAAGCAGGTGGCGCGCAAACAGGAAGGCGTGCAAGCTGAGTGGTGTGCAAGTAGGTGGAGCACAATATGATGCAGGGAGGCTCGCAAGTAGGGTGGCGCGCAAGCTAGAACTTGTGATTCTATCAAGAAGAAGAAGAATAAGAGCTTGGTTCAGATGGTTTTGAACGGAAAGAAAACATGTTAATAAGAGTAGGTTTCAGTTCAACTGGTTTTGCATTGAAGAATCATAAGAAGAAGAAGAGTGTGCAACTTATAGGTTTTCTGCATAGAGAGAAGAGAAGAAGATTAGTGCAATCAGTTGTTGCACTAAGAAGAATAAATAAAAATAACTAGTGCAACCGGTTTTTGTGCTAGAGAAGAAGATAAAGAAAGAAGAGAATTGTTTGCCTACTGCTTTGCATGAAATCAAGTGAAGAGCACTGAAATAGATCAAGAGCAGAACCTACCTTTTGAAGAAGGAAGAAGACTGTCTCCATTGGGAGTATAAAGAACCTGCTAGAGGCTGCAAGTTGGGCTAGGTCATCACCAGTCCAGGGAAAAGGATTATTTCCCACCCCCCTCTAAAGTGTAGGGACTCACACGGGCTATAGGATTGTTTTACTAGCCACTCTATTGTAAAATCATATCACATTATAATGGAGAATCCATGCAGTCGTCATACCCATGCATGGTAAGGACGTAGCTACTATTATTGAGAGGTGAACCTTGTAAAAATATCGTGTGCATATTTTTACTGCTTTCTATTTTTGCATGCGATAGGGAAAAGAGAATAAGAGAATCAAGATCCTAACAGGTCATGAGGTACAGGGATAAAAGTTGGAATTGGTTTAAAAAGTCCCCAACACTGATTCGCCCCCCCTCTCAGTGTTAGACATATCCCAAACTGGTCCTCTCACATACCAGCCATGGGTTGAAGTTGGTAGACCCCCCAGGTGCCCTTTGGGAACCTAAGTCGAAGTTTATTTATTTATTCAATATTGATTTAATTTCCTGTTTATAACTACACACTGTTTACTTATGAGCACCTAATCGGATTACATATAGACACCATTGGTGGTGTCCTACTGAGTTTTTTTATCTCACACCCTACTCAGTCTGACCTTGGAACCCAAGAATATTATCTTTCTGCTGGTTTTGGAAAGGGTAAAGTTCCTTCTATAGGTTATTGACTGTACTTTTTAGTTGGAGTTTGGACCATAGGACTAGGCTTAGGATCGAGATGCTCAGGGAACTATTTTTGTCTTTTTATTTCCTTTTGTACTTTTGTATTGCATGATTGTATCTATTGGTTCCTTCTTGTACTATAAACATTATGTGGATCCATATATGTATCAGAAACTAGCCTTTAAGGCTTCTGGTTATTTTATTTAGTTATCAGTTTCTTCTGATTCTTGGTTAATTAGTTATTTTTTATGATTCTGATGTTTATTGTATTTGTTTTTTGTATTATGCTTCCGATACTATTTACTATTTGTTGTATTTTCTGCGTTACTCTAACATGGGGGTATATTCTCCCCACTATACTACCTATACACACAACTGCTAGTCGGTAGCCCCTAGAATATGGGGAAATGTGCTGGGGGTCATGTGGCCAACCAGGCTCGGGGCACAGGTTAAGTGGAATCTAGGCCCGAGACATCACAAAGTGGTATCATATCAGTTCCTTTCTTTATTTACTATTTGGTGACAATATATTGGATATTGAGAATTCTTGGGACTTGGTCATAAGTCATTCTTGTGCGTTACAAACCCATGTATAGGGTAAAGACCATGTTTCCTTAATTATGATCACTATTAATTCTGATATTTATTGTTGATACAATTTCACAATTGGGTGATACACGTGATTTGTGATGTTATTGATATTTATTTCATTGGAATTATGATTCCATTACCTTGACTAGATTAAATGAGGGTTATGTATTAGAACATGCATCATGATAGGAACAATATGAATAAGCCATTCATTTTTTTCCATGTTACTTTTAAAATTTTTCAATATTTTTTTTGTTTCTTATTATTTTTTCCTTGTATTATATATATAAAATTTTAATTACACTTATTGAAGAATTTCGGATCGTACTATGGTGTGAGTTTATTGGTTACCACTCTTTGATTCATAAGGTGTATGGGCCCTTATGGATCGAAAAATGACATTCCATCTAAATCAACCATTTAAAGGTAGTATAATGGTATAGATAAGAATAAATTTAATGAAAATGGAATCCAATTGAATTCAATATTTTGATTCACAAGGTTTATGGGACCTTATGAATCATAAAACATCATATCATTGGATTCAGCTTTTGAAACTTCCTTAAATATTTAAAGATCATAATTTCAATTTGGGAATGAATTTTAACTTGAGAAAAACCATCTTAAACATGACTAATATAGAAACTTGACCCAAAACCTACCTTATTAGTGTGTAGTTGATGTTTCTTCATTCATATGGCCTATTATGGTTTGTTCCATTTTCTAGACCTAGATTTTGAAGTGATAAGAGAGGCATGTTAGTTTTATAGGAAGTATTTAGTCTCTATCCTAGTTAATTGAATTTAATATTCTAAATTACTTGAATTTATTATGAGATGTTAATTTGTAATTATAGTGTTATTCAACCATGACTTCCTATATTTACGCACCCTAAAATTAGAAAAAATCATGTTCCTGAGGTGGTAGGCAATGAGCCGCCAGTTGTCCCTCCTATTAAGCCACCTATGGATCCTCTTACTGTACCTGATATGGGTGCCCATTCCTAGTTTTGAGAGTAATTATTGCATATTATGAAATCAATGAAAGGTAGAGTGAAACCGGCCTTGAGTAGGATAGAACGGACTCATGATTTTCAAGAGCTGTATCCTCCCAACTTTTTAGGGGATGAGAGACCACTTGTTGCAGAGTCTTGGCTTGATGTGATCCTATTTATCTTTGAGCACCTAGAGACACCTCTAGAGAATTTGGTCAAGCTAGATATTTTCATTCCATTAGATTAATCCAAGAGGTGGTGGGATTTCATCAACCAGGTAGAAAAACATAGAGATATGGTATGTGCTTACCTTTAGACCCACCTCTATGACTACTTCTTTACCCAAACTCTGAGGGCTGATACAGCTAGAGAGTTTACGAATCTGATGTAGGGGAACATGTTAGTTTTGGATTACTCATCCCATTTTATAGAGATGTAGTGATTTTCTCCCTCTCTAGTTGGTGATGACCTTATGGCTATTAGGTGATTTGAGGATGGATTGTGTTACACCACCTAGTTACAAGTCAATGTGCCAAGGCTAATGAGCATATCAGGAATTGTAAACCATTCCCTAATTATAGAGTGGAATTTGAGGGATGATGAAGGTGTGACCCAGAGCGGTATGACACCTAAGGATTCTGATGGATATTATTTTGGGTGAAAGTTACGTTTTAAGGTTTCTCATAATGGAAACAATAGTCAGGATCCTAATGCTGATAGTTATCATGTCTGTCACTAGTATGAGAAATTAGAGAATTTCAAATCGTAGTGTCCATGGGATCCAGTGGAGTTTATAGGTTGTGGAAGGATGGTTGACATTCATAGTTTATATAGGGTTTTTCCCGATAGTGACCAGCGAATGGGGATCTTCACCTACTCCTCATTCTAGAGCTGGGTTGGTAAGATCATGACAGATAGGTAGCAGGAATACCACCAACCGATCAACACGAGGTGGTGTTTGAGGAAGAGGTAACCATACATATGATTCTTACCGTCAGCAGAGTAGGCCTGCTTAGGGTATTCAGGCAGTGACTCAGGGCCACAATACAGGCTAGTTACACATAGTCCAACCTACACTGTAGGATCAGAGCACTAAACCATCTATTGTAAAAGGTACTATTCTAGTAAACTACACTTATTTTTTAATCTTTTTGGTATAGGAACACCTCACTCATTTATATCTGAGGCAATCACTAAGAGTCTAGGCATCTACATCGAGTACTGTCATGGATTCTTGAAACTGTACACACCCTTAGGTATTCATTTAGAGGGCTTTCTCCACTTCCAGAATTGTCCCCTTGAGATATGTGATTACTTATTCGTATGGAACCTGTATATTATCAACATGACAAGCTTTAATGTGATCATGGGAATGGACTAGCTAGTTCCCTATAGAGGCCATATGGACCATTATCATTATAGGATGTAATTTTCATCACTAGAGGGTGTTACACATGTGCATAAGTGATAATGGGATGTCAGTGAGATCCAAGAAAGACCCAAGAAATAGAGGTTGGGTAGTGTTACAACACATGTATATAGTCTTTTTCTTGATGAACATGGGCTACAAACCACTATCTTTCCTCCTGTAGTGGAGTGTTTTAAAGACCTTTTTCCTAGTAACTTCTCCGGTCAACCTCTTGTGTGAGATGTAGAGTTTATTATCAAGCTTGTTCCAAGAGTATCACCTGTTACCATTCCCCCTTATAGGATGGAACCTAAGAAGATTATGGATCTCAAGAATCAATTGAAGGATCTGGAGGAGAAAGGATTAATACACCCCAAAAACTTCTCCTTGGTTTTCACCAATCCTCTTTACTAAGAAGACGGATGGCACCATTAGGCTTTGTGTGGATTACCATCGGTTGAATCAGATGACGACTAAGAACCGATATCCACTACCTAGAACAGAAGACCTATTTGATCATCTCTAAAGAGTGAAGGTGTTTTAAAAGATACATTTGTGGTCGGGCTATCATTCGATTCATTTTAGTACTTCAGACATACCCTTCACAACTTTCAGGAGTATGTATGGTCTCTACATGTACCTAGTTATGCCATTAGTACTCACTAATGCACCTTATATCTTCATGGATCTTATGAATCGAGTTTTCCACCCATATCAAGTTTCATTTTTAGTTGCCTTTGTGGATGATATATTGATTTATTCAATCTCTATACATGAATATTCAACCCATATTGAGATCATACTGAATACACTAAGAGAGAATCAGTTTTATGCTAAGATTAGTAAATTCCACTTCAAGATTGATAAAGTCCACTTCTTGGGTCATATCATCTCGGAGTCAGGAGTTTTTTTGACCTTGATAAATTGAGAGCAGTGTTTTCTTAGTTTCAGCCCAAGAAAATCTTTTCTAATTATAGTTTATTAGGTCTTTATGAATATTATAGACATTTAATCTAGTATTTATCATTCCTTGTAGTTCCACTTATAGGATTCATAAATAAGGGTGTGAAATTAAAATGGTATGAAGCTTGTGAAGCAATCTTTCAGAAGTTTAAGGAAAGATTGACTGAAGCACCAATACTGATTATACCAGAGCTAGGTATTGACTATACAATCTATTATGATGAATTAAGTGTTAGTATTGGAGTTGTTCTAATATAGGATGAGTGAGTAATTGGATATGGTTCTCATCAGTTGTGACCTTACAAGTGTAATTACCCAATGCAAGACCTCGAGCTCATTGTGGTTCTTCATGAATTATGCTATTTGAGACACTATTTATTGGAAAAACATTTTGTGGTATTAAAATACCAAGAAAGCCTAAAATACATCTTCACTTAGCAGGATCTTAATCTCAGGCATCGTAGGTGGGTCGAGTAACAACAATCATTTGATTTTGAGTTTTCCTACACTCCAAGGAAAGATAATTCAGTAGTCGATGCTGTGAGATGGAAGACTCAGACACATGTAGTTCAATAATCCAATGATGAATGAAATATTATAGCCTTGTTCTTGGAGATACATGTTGAGGTTCAGGAGGAACATGGTCAAATTATTCTCTCATCCTTAGCGGTGACATATAATCTTTTGGAATAAGTAAGGCCGAGACAACTATCTAACATTGAAGGAAATTTACTACAAGAAAGTGTCTCAAGTGTTGATACTACTTCTAGTTGGACAGCCGATATGGATGATACTCTATTTTTTCATGGGTGTGTATGAGTCCCAACAGACATCATAGAGGAGATAATGAGGGATTTATACACCTCGACTTGTGCAGTTCACCCTAGTGTCACCAATTTTTTTGGGATCTACGAAATCAATATTGGTGTCCAAGAATGAAATTTGAGATAGCTGGTTTCATAATGAGATGTTCCTCCTATCAGCAGGTGAAGGAAGAACATCAACATTTGATAGGGATTCTTTATCCATTTTCCATTCTTGAATAGAAATGGGATGATATTTTGATGGACTTCATGACTAGTTTTCCCAGATCACCTTGTGGAAATGACACAATTTGGGTTGTCATTGATCATTTGAAAAAGGTCGTACAATTCTTAACTATGTGATATACCTTCTCAGTAGACGATTTTGGAAGGATGTACATCAAGGAAGTGGTACGTCTTCATTGATCTCTTCTTTCTATCATTTATGATAGAGATGATTATTTCACAACATGGTTATAGTAGTGGTTATAGAAGGACTTGGGTACACAGGTACTTCTAAGAACAACCTACCACCCATAGACCAATGGAAAGATAGAGCATACAATTTAGGTGCTAGATGATATGCTTCGTGCATACATTCTCAACATTGGGTGTTCCTGGGAGAAGAAAATTCCCCTCATTGAGTTTACTTATAACAAAAAAATTTAGGATACCATTTAGATGGATCCCTTTGAAGCCTTGTATGGTAGGCCTTTCCGCTCAACTCTCTGTTAGATAGAGGTAGGGAGGCTATTATGCTTGGACCTTATATCATGTAGGGGACTTTAGAGTAGGTCCAACTGATCATAAATTGTATATTGATAGCTCAGTATAAACAATAGTATTATGCCAATAGAAATTGGAAACCTCTTGAGTTTGAGGTCGAAGGCCATATTTTCCTGAAAGTCTCATCCATGTTAGGGCATAGACGTATTCAGAAGTAGGGTAAGATATCAAAAAGATTTGTTGGACCCTTTGAGGTTGTGAAGCAGATCGGACCAGTGGCTTACTAGCTTGCACTTCCTTAGAGACACCAGTATATGCATGATGTATTTCATGTATCTAAACTTTACTGACACTATCCATACCTGACTCATGCATTTTATCTAGATGATTTTGAGTTAGATATGGATACTTCTTTTGAGTAGTACCACATTCGTATAGTTGATCGGATCATGAAGACACTATGAGGTAGGTCCATTCCTCTTGTATGGGTGTTATGGTAGCATGACCAAGTACTGGATAATACATGGGAGTAGGAAGATGATATATGATCTCAATGGTTGGAATTCTTTTCTAACATAACCTCTTTACCCTCAGAGGGAAAACTCATGGATGAGTTTCCATAGGGAGGGGAGGTTGTAACGACTTGAATTTTGACCAAGGTACATATAATTGGTTTTTTTAATTTGAATCCTTCCTTTAATAATGGTAATGGTATAATATGTCCTAGTTAAGGTTCTACGAGTGTACAAGGCTAGTTTGGAGCTCTGAGGTATGGAATAATGGGATGAATACTGGGCCACACGGTTTTTGAAAACCTTGCGATTGCAGACAAGGGCACTTACAAGTCTGCATAGTTTTTATGCAACTGTGAAGACCCAGGCACACGACCACACAACCTGCTATTTTTTTGAACAAATTGGATCCACATGATTTGTGCACAGTTTGTAAATAGTGCACATAAATCACGCGATACCAGTTTTGGGAAAATTTACCATTTCCCCTATTTTAACTTAACACCTAATTTCTTTTTTTCCTTTACCTCTAGTGGATAGAACTAGTGAGTTCCTTTTTCATTGAGTTCAAAAACCTCCAAAGATTAAATCTCTTTCTAATCCCTCATTCAGTGACCTGTATTCGATCTTAAGGAATCATCATATATCCTAAGGTAAGGCTAACATCTTGTATCCTCTTTTCTTAGGATAATCTCTCTATCAATTGGGCTATTTAGATGGAGGCTCATTCACCCTATTTTCAGGGAAATTGAATGAAACTCATATCTCATCCGACCTTCATTGAACCTAAGGTTGATATCAATAGAGGCATCATCTACTACCCTAAGGTTGGTGTTTATATAGTTTTCCATATGATTTTTATCCAATTTTCATTTATTCTCATTTTTCCATATGTTGGCCTTTTCTATGCATCTTCAATGTGTTGATTCCTTTATGTATAATTGACCCTTTTGTGTTGGAATAGGTTAATTAAATTATGGTTAGGGTTTTCATTATCACCTATGCTCTATAAGGACACCCAAGGGGTGTGTCAACCAAATTGGCCATTTTAGGCCAATTTTCCAACATGGACAAATATTGTTTGTTTTTTCCAAATTGAGTTTAAATTGAATTGTACTTTATCTCATGTGTATTTTGATTAACCCAAGACAACCCTTAGGGTTTTGGACCTCTTCATCTTGGAATTTCCAAAATGGGCATGTGACTATTTGATATAGCCTTTTTTATTAAACTTGCACTATTGTATTTTAATTTTGGATTTTGGGAAAAGTGAATGAGATGTCTTGATTAAATTGGTTAACATGTGATGAATGGTTTCCCTTGAAATGAATTAAATGAGTTTTACTTGTATATGATGGTTTAGGACCATTACTTATTCTTATGCCTAATAATTGCCTTATGTTAATGGGAATGTCTAATTGGATTGTATAAGGAAAATGACTTGCATGAGAGGCTTTTACTCGTTCCTTGAAATGAATATGTGACCAAGACCTATTTAATCATTAATTATGAATGCTTAAGATATTATGACTTAAGTATTTTTGGGATAATGAATATGCCTCATTAATGGGCATGAATGTGATGAGGGTATGAGAGGTGTATGTTTTATGACCTATGTACTTATAAATGTTATGCTTTATTGGATGTGGAGCTAAGGGACTATGAGATCCCTAATATAAAGATTGTGTGAGCTTCTATGTGATGACCCAAGGACCATGAGAGCCTTGAGGTATGGAAGACTGTAAGAGCTCCCTTGTGTATTATCAAGAGACTATGAGGGCTCCTAGAGCTAGGCTAGGGGTTAGACCATGAGAGCTACCCTGGTATTGAATGTATGAGAGTTACATCCCAATACTTCCCAAAACACACACACACATATATAATTATTACTATATATATATGTATATTTAGTTAATCAGACATACCAGCCATGGGATGAAGTAGGTAGACCCGCCAGGTGTACTTTGGGAACAAGAGAGGGAGTTTATTTATTTATTAAGAATTTATTTACTTTTTTGTTTATAACTAAAAACTATTTACTTATGATCACCTACTCAGATTACACATGGACACCATTGGTGGTGTCCCACTGAAATTTTTATCTCACACCCTACTCAGGACGCCCTTGGAACCCGAGCAGATTATGTTTCTACAGGTTTTGGAAAGTGTAAAGTCCCTTCTATATGTTGTTGAATATACTTTTTAGCTAGATCTTAAGAGAAAATGATCAGGCTTTGGATCAAGATGCTGATGGAGCTGTTTTTTTGTTTCCATTTTGAATATTTTATTGCATGCTTCTATTGGTTTCTTCTTATAATATCATCATGACATGCATCCATACATGTATCAGACACTAAACTATGAGGATTTTGGTTATTTTATTCAGTTATCAGTTTCTTCAAATACTTGGTTAATTAGTTACTTATTATGATTTTGTTGTTTACTATATCTTTATATTGTATTACTCTTTCGCTACTGTTTTCTATTTTTTTATCTACTACGTTTCTCTGATATGGGGGTATGGTCTCCCTACTGTACTACCAACACACCCCCGCTGCTATTCATCATCCCTGACATATGGGGAGACGTGCTGGGGGTCATGTGGACAAATGGGATCAAGGAACGAGTTAAGTGACATCCTAGTCCAGGACATCACATTGATCAACATAGGTAACACTTTCTTCCCCCTGAGAAATTAATGGTTATAGCTATACTAGCTGATCATGATGTCATGGTTTACCCAAACAATGAAAAAAATATCCCTCCTATCTTATGATATAGATTAATTTTGTGGATCCATATAATAACTACCACATATAATCTAAAATGATGATAATTTCCTCAAGTCCTGATGACATGAATTTAGATTGTATAACATCCAAATCCTGGAGGAAAGACTTTAAACTACATAACACCCATGAACACACCATATAATGTTAAACTAACAGGTAACCATCCCCACAACATGACATCAAACTATGATTTGGAGGTCCATCCTACATGACTCTAAATTAATCAGAGTGGAATATTCCTTATGGATTCCTTTTCACCTACATGAGATCTCAATCCATGAAGAAGTCATTAGAAAATGGTTGGCCTATTCCTTAGAGTATCAATTCCCCTATTTATCACTTATGATATATAACTATACAAGGTATCATCCTTTAAAATAACTACTTACAAACTTGATTCCCACCACTATTAAATATGTAGTGACATCCATGTGTTTTACCATAGACCCAACCACCACCCTCTTAATCAAAATATGAACATTCACCCCCTATTACGAATGATATATATATTCATAGAATATTTTGAAATGGGTTATATTGTTTATGAACCTATGTTTTGAATGTCCCTTTCCTCTAAATATGATCCAAATATGCATACGGTACCCTTTTCTTCAAAACTACATGTTGATTGATTTTTATTAATAAATGATATGTATCAATTCCCATATTAGAAATACATGGCCCAAACATAATGTTAAAAAATGAAATCCCCTTTATATGATTTAGATACTTGTAGGGGAATCTCTTTTAAAGAACTACATATGGCGTGATTCATGTTAGTGCATGATAAGTAGTGACACTGGGATCCCCTATCCTAGGACTAGCCAAAAACTTTTTTTCCATGAACTATGAACTTAAACTATATGTGTTACCCCATGGGAAAATATATACTATCATTGGGATATCCAATAATGTTTGATTTTACCTCACTCTTTCTAATCGGGAGTTCACCGACGATGATTAAGCATGGCTTTCTGGGATCGTCGCAACAATGTCATTTTTTGATCCGAGTCTAGAAAGATACCCTGAGAAGAAAGGCTCTAAAGAAAAAAAGGAGAAAGAAATTGAAGAATCCTTTCTACCTAAAACATTGATCAAGAATTCTCAAGGTATTTCTTTCCTTGAACTAAAACAAGACTTCACGCGGTATCTCATATGCAAAGGGTGATAAACCCTGGTCTTACCCTGAACTAAAACAACGTATTTCAATTTGTTGGGGTATTACAAACTGGAAATCCATTCCCTTAGGCAGAGGGTATTTTCATATTATCCTTAACTCGCAGGATGATCTATATAGGGTTTGGAGGCTATGAAATTTGAAACATAAAAAAGGATTCCTTCGTTTATCAGAATGGTATTTTTAATTTAACCCGAATACACATAGAAGAAAATATGCTCAAGTTTGGGTGAGATTCCACAACCTCAACTAGTTATTCAGGAACCCTAAAATTTTAAATGACCTCACTTCTTCCATTGGAACCTCACTTAAGATTGATCAAAGAAATTTGAATGCAGAACTAGGTATGTTTGCAAGGATTCTTATTGAGGTCAACTTAGAAACTAAGCCACCTCAGTCCATTGATTTCTGTGAAAAAGATTACAAGACTGGGGTTAATCTTGTTTATGAGAAGCTTCCTCCCTTCTATGACTATTACAAGATAGTCATACATTCAATTATTAACTGTAGAGTTGTCCATAGGAACTCAAATCAATAGAATTCCTCTAAATGGATAGAATTTAAGAAGTATAGGAAAGGCAAATCCCTTCCCCCTAACAAAGTAGGGACTTCTAAACAACCATATGAAAAATGGGTTGTTAAATCTCATGGTAAATCTTATGTCTCATGGGCTAATCAGGTGGAGGAGCTTGAAAATGAAATTGATGAAAAAATTATTAAACACAACATAGAGAATGAGGTTCTGCTTATTCTAAAACAACCTCAAGCTAACTTGGAGACCCCTTATAAATCCAATATGGAGTCCTCACTTGTTCTGGGGAATGGAAACTTTCATGAGCCTACATCTCTGAGCCCTACCTCACAACCTGTGCTGGCTATAAATGTTGATCTATTGATCCAAAATGTTTCTATATTGACTTCCCCTACTCCCCCACTCCCTAACACTGCTTTTACAAAAAACCATGCAACTGTGCACAGGGATGTTCCTTCTGGAAATCCTCCTCTGAATCTGGGAAAGGAGGATGTGCAATCCTTCTTAAAAACATCTGAAATTAATATTTTCTCCTCTATTCCTGATTCCCCTAAGGACAATTATTATGCACTCATCTGCTCTGAACACTCTTCTAAGGAGAATGAATAGTCAGGCAATATGACCTACCTCCCCCCTTCCATCACTCAGTCTGACACCTCACCGAAGAAAGGGGATCAAGACTCTATCTCCTAGAATGCTACAAACTCAACCCCTTGTGACTCTGTTACCGGTTTAGAACCTGTAACATTATACACTCATAGTCTAGAGATTGATAGTAGATTGCTTCCCCCAATACCGAAGGCCAAGGTGGGGGATTCTGCTCAGGATATTTCTCCTCCTTTAAATAACCTGGAAAAAACTTGCACTCCTTTCAAGGAGATCTCTCCAAAAAAAATAGAGGGAAAAGTTCTAGAAATTAAAATAAAGGGGCTAAAACCCCTAAAAATGAGTCTTAATGCATATTTTATTTTGGAACTATCAGGGTATTGTAAACCCTGACACCCTTAATGTTTTAAAAATACTTATTAGTGTTCATCGCCCTAAAATCCTTGCTATTGCTGAACTGAAATTTAACTTTTCTCTCAGATTTATTCACCTCTATATTCTTGGTTTCTTTTTATTATGTTACTATAACAATTTTAATTCTATTGAAACCCTCTGGATATTCTTTCACTCATCTCTTCAAAATGTGAAAATATTGAGTGTTACTGATCAATATCTGACATGTGACAATTTCTTGGATCACACTCACATTTTCAATACTTTGGTCTATGCTAAAAATAATTATCAAGATAGAAGACCCCTTTGGAATGAACTCTCCCATCTTAAAACCAAAATATAGGACCCATGATTTTTTTGGGGACTTTAATGCCATTATTTCCCCCATAGAAAAACTTGGTCACTCTTACTCCAACATCCCTTTAAAAGAGTTTAAAGCCTCCATAGAAGCCAAAAATCTGATTGAAGTGAATCTCACAGGTTCCAAATTCACTTGGTTTATAAATCATTACAATAGGGTTGTAGCTAGTAAACCTGATAGATCTTTTACCAATGATGAAACTCTTGATAAATGGGATTACATTTCGAGTATCACTCTTCCTAAACATGCTTCAGACCACCATCATATTTTGGTTAGTATCCCTCAATTCCATCAAAGAACCTATCTTCCTTTTAGGTTTAACTTATCCTGGTCCTCTAACCCTGATTTTTTATCTCTAATTAAAAAATCTTGGTAGAATATGGGGAGTCACAATGATCCTTTTTCTTGCACCACTAAATTAAATATCTTAAACTTATTCTAAAAAATTGGTGTAAAACCAAATCTGATTCAATTGATAAAGAAATTCAACACATAGAAAAAGATCTTTCTCTATTCCAAAATAACAACTCTAACTCTAGATTCACTCATGATATCCAAAATGAAATTAATATCTCTACTAAACTAATCTCTTGGATCAACTTCAAAGACAATATCAAAAAGAAATTTTTTAATGACAAATGACTCAGTGATGGAGATAGAAACACAAAATTCTACAACTCCCTTAAAAGATCTATAAAATATAACAGGCCCCTCTTCTATTTAAGGGAGGATGGAAACCTCATTGACTCAGATGAAGGGATTTCTAATCATGTTGTTTCTTATTTCTGTAACACTTTCACTAGTCCTGATATCAGCAAAGATATTTTGCCTAATGTCATTATGAACTTGGTTACAATTAAGGATAACCATTTACTTAACTGTATTCCTCTTGATTTTGAAATCAAGGACACAGTTTTTGGTCTTAACCCTGATAGTTCCCCCAAGCCTGATGGATTTAATAATGATTTTTATCAAAAACATTGTGATTCCATTCTAAATGATATCTGTAGTTTGGTTAGAAATTTTTTTGACAAAGGAATTCTTTCTCATGGATTAAACTCTCAGTTCCTTACTATTATTCCCAAAGTTTACAATGATGATAAAATCCATCTATTCAAACCCATTTCCCTTTTAAATTATCTCTTTAAAATCATTACTAAGATTATTTCTAATAGATTCTCTGCCATTAGTAACAGAATTGTCACCTGGAACCAGTTTGGTTTTATCAAAGGCAGATCCATACAAGATTATATTTGTCTTACCTCTGAATCTACCAATTTGTTGAATATAAGCTCTAGAGGAGGGAATGTTGCGATAAAACTAGATATCACTAAAGATTTTGATACCATTTACTAGAGCTTTATTTTTAAAGTTCTTTCTAGCTTTGGTTTTAATGAAAATTTTATCAATAGAATTAAAACTATTTTCAACTCAGCTTGTATTTATATTCTGATTAATGGTTCTCCTAGAGGTTACTTTAAATGTAATAAGGGTGTCAGACAGGGTGACCCTCTTTCTGCCATCCTTTTCTTCATTGTAGAGGATTATCTGAGCAGATTTCTTACTCTAGCTATTGATCAAGGAAAGATTAAACCAATTATTGCCTCTAGGAATTTAAATGCCCTATATCATATTCTTTATGCCGATGATACTATTTTATTCCTTCAAGGAGATAAGAAAAACATTATTAACTTTAAATCTATTATTACCCATTATGAAGATGTGTCTAGAAATAATGTCAATTGGAATAAATCGTTTATCTACTTTGGCAAAATCTTTCCCCTTAATCGAAAAGGTAATATCATTGATACTTTAGGGGTAAAAGAGGGTTCCATCCATTTTAATTATCTTGGTGTCCCTATCTTCTAGGGTTGACCTAAAGCTTTATATTTCCATCACATTGTTGATCAAATTCATAGACAACTTTCTACATGGAAGGGAAAAACTCTTTCAATGGCTAGAAGAGTCTATCTTGTCAAATCCATCATTGTCTCTAAGATGGTTTACTCTATGATGGATTAAAAATGGATTGTGGGTCTATTAAAACGTCTGAATATTGATATAAGGAACTTCATTTAGAGTCTAAGTACTCTTGAGAGGAAACTGGTCACTATCCCCTGGTCTACCTGTTGTAAACCTATTTAGTAAGGAGGTGTTGGCATTAAGAATCTTAAGACCTTTAATGAAGCTCTCCAAGCCATAATCACGTGGTCTCTTATAAATAATAAATCTAAATCAACGAGTTTTCTTAGGACTTGCTTTATTGATAAGCTCAAGGCTGGTAAGCTTCATTATATGACTTCTTCTATTTGGACTTCTATCAAATCTGCTTTTTCCTCTATTTTAGCCAATTCCTGATGGATTGTTAGTAAGGAATATACTTTAAAATTTTGGTTGGACAACTGGACTGGCTCCCCCCTTATTTCTAATATTCCCAATACTTTCACTCCTGTACCCACTAATTGCACCATTAGGGACATGATCAATGTACAAAGTCTTGACTTACCTGATAATATCAAAGAGGTGGTTGATAATTATTTCTTCACAACTAACGATGATCTTCTAGTTTTGGAACCTTCTCAAAATGGAATGATTGAGTCTAAGAGCTACTACAAACACTGATTTACCAATTTTGATGAAAATATATGTTGGATAAATAAATTTAACAAATCTTGGATAAAACCATCTCTTTTCACTCTTATTTGGAGAGTAGTGCGCCAAAAAACTCCCACTGATTTCTATCTTCAATCATATGGTTTTAATATTTTCTCTAAATGTAGATTGTGTAATCCATATCGTGAAGACATAAATCATTTTTTTATCTTGTGACACTGCTACTTCTATTTGGAATTACATTTTTGATCTTTTTGAGTGTAGATGGATGTTGGACATTTTAATTTTTTCTCAACTTAAAAGGACGATATAGTTCCAAAGATCTCTGCAGATTAGAAACTTATTTCTCATTGCTGTTGTGGAGCTACTCCATGTCCTTTGGTATTGTAGAAATGATTAAAATTTTAACAATAAATTATTTAGATTAATTTTAGGTAAAATGAGGATTCTTATTTCCATTAAAGAGGCTACCTATAACAACTCTGTTAAAGATCTTGAGAGTCTTCACCGTATTGGAGTTCATGGAATCTATCCAAAGTCGAACTACACTATTGAAGTTTTTTGGAAAGCTCCTCCTCTTGGATGGATCAAAGTCAATGTTGATGAATACTTGAAGGGAAACCTAGGACTTTCAGGTTGTGGTGGTGTCTTTCAAGACCATCTTGATCAGATCTTAGGATGTTTCTATGGAAGCTACAATATTGAATCGGCCTTAGAGGCAGAAATGATGGGTGTCATCTATTCCGTCTCTTTTGTTAAGAAATTCGACCGAAGCAACATTTGGATAGAAAGTGACTCGACTAATATTGTGCAAGCCATCTGGAGTGGTGTTACTCACCTTGCATGGTCCCTCACCCTAGATGGATGGACTACCTTCACTCTCTCAGAAGTCTCAATTTCATTGTCACACACACTTATCGCGAAGCCAACAAGATCACAAATAGTCTTTCCAACAAGGGAGTTCCTCATGATGTCATCTGGAGGGATGAAATCCCCCTGATATACTTCCCTTTTTTATTAAAGATACCAAAAAACTGCCTTCTTTTCATCTTATGTAATCTTTCTATATACTCTTTCTTGATTTAATAAATTTCAGTGTTCTGGTCTTTGACCAAAACACAACCATTAAAAAAATAACTTAAAACACAAATAAAAAGAGTCATAAAGGCATGTCAGGTTGAAAACCTGTAATGGGTAGCCTTATTACAAGTCAAGTCTTTTCTTAATAATCTATCACCTTTTATGGTTTAAGAAAAATTTTGACCATAAAAAAAAGAAAAAAGATCAAGGGACCCACTATGTGACCCTAGAAATTTCCTGGATATGCTCACTAAACTCCTTAGTAAAGAAAAAAGTTTGAGCGTAAATACCTTTCCATTTTCAAGTGGGATGAAGCTATGTAATAGTTATATTGTCATCCATGGAGATAATACCTTTTCATATTGAGTATAGAAAAAATTTATGTTATTATGTACTCAATAATATCATGTCACATCAATTTTCACTGAGAATGTGCTCAATAGACAGTGGAATAATGTTTAGGGGACTCAAACCCTTCTTGATTACTCATTTTCTTCATGAACCCACTTCATATATCTTATGTATGATTCAAAACCAACCAATTCATTGATTTGATAAACTCATATTTGAATCCCTCAACCTTGAATCGATCAATCCTATTGTTTCTCTATTTTATAGGAAAATTGGTAACATAGATTGATTGATCTAGAAAGACCCTGCTAGGATTTGATGGTGAATAGGATAGTTCCCCCTTAAGCCTATGATGTAAACCCAAGATGATGTTTTCAACCTAGAGGAAAGTTCCACCTTAACCACATGAACTATCCCTCTATACTGAGTGTGGTAAGGGTCAACCTACTCCCACTAGTCTCTATTATTTTAAAAGGTTGGGGCTGAAGTCTCATTTTTATTGTTAAATAAAAGTAAATACCTCTTTTATTTGGGTAGAGGGAGATCCATTACATAGCATGAATCCCTAGTGGGAATATATCCCATTACATGGCCTGTACACCCAAAGTTTTGGCCCAAATCCCATTCTGTGAATATTATTGCTATAGTACCCCTTGCCTTCTATAGTACCACATAGTACCCACCGCTACTACAGTGCCCCTACCGCCACTATAGTGACCTACTGCCACTATAGTGCCACCGTTACTGCAGTGTTTCCACTACTACAGTCGCTATAGTATGCTATAGTACCTTCACCCAATGGGTTTTGAACCCCCATTTTTCATGTAGGATTACGAGGTGCTTACCACTAAGACAAACCCCAACTACACTCCCACTAATATCCACTACCTAAGCATGGAATTATTTTTTTACCATTACTAATGGTCATTCTACTCCTTCTAGTCACTATTTCTAGTTGACCCAGACATTCTTAGGTTATGATTTACACTTTTTACAACCTTTTACAATCTATCTATTCATAAATATTCAAATACCATCAATGCTATTCACATGTGTATCATACCCATTATTAGAGAAGGATTATGATATCATATTATTGTTCTTATTCAAATTTGGGTATGCCACTCCTATGGAGATCCCACACCTTTAGTCATGCATCTGTTTTTGCATCACAAATCCTTAAGTTGAGAATATTCTTCTAGAAAACTTTTCTCATAAACACAGTCCTTGTCATGTGACCTTAAACCACATGAAAAAATGGTCTAATATTTATGACCACATACTGAATTCCACCCCTTTCTAGGTTATTCTATGAGAGCATCAGGCTCTCATTCATGTTGTGTTGTTCCTTTCCCTTAGTATGTAGACTACCCCGCTAATAATGTCAAATATATTAGACCTAAAATGACATTAAATTCTTGTTCGAGAAATATGAAATTTAACTAAGTATACTTATCTATGAGATTGTATATAATAGTATCGACATATCTTTTCTCACTAGGTTTCTTCTTTCCCTTACAGTATATACACTCTTACCCACCTTTTAGGTTAAATCTATGTGACTTTAAACTACATATGTAACACCCTGAGTTTTTTAAAATAGGAATATCATGTTAGATATAATGCACGACACAAAAAATAGACTTTAAAATAGAATATAACATCCAAAGACTTTATGATACATTTATTTTTAAATAAATTAAATCTCTTTTATAGCTTGCGA
Source organism: Viscum album (assembly GCA_963277665.1). Taxonomy (NCBI): domain Eukaryota; kingdom Viridiplantae; phylum Streptophyta; class Magnoliopsida; order Santalales; family Viscaceae; genus Viscum; species Viscum album. Next base: position 1,341,310,202 of record OY728148.1, on the reverse strand, counting down.
TGCATACAACACTTGGTTTAAAAGAAACATGATAATCTATTAAAATATTATTATTTAAACATGACCATTATAACCTAGCCGTTAAGTTAGAGAGTATGAATAATACTAACTGAATTGTACAAATTTTTATGGTTTACATATGTATAAAATAAATTCAATGGCTATATTTGGATTATAAATAAAATAATAATCATTTTAATGTAAAAGAAATATTTTCTGAAAAACTATATTTTTCTAAAAGGTAGTTTAGTTGCGCTTTGAGAAAATAATTTATAATTAATTTTAACCACTTATATAAAATTTATTTGAAAAAATTAACTTCATTTTTTAAATCTATATGGAAAAATTATATTTTGGTTAATTTTTCAGAATTTTCTAAAAATATTAATTTTTTATGAATAGTGAAAAATACTGAATTTTAATTGAAAATTGATTTTTTTTTAAAATTATTTATAAAGATAAATTATATTTTAAATTATTTTTAATATAAAATTAGTTCAATTATATATCTATTAATTCAATATAGTTTATTTACATAAATTTCATATGGAATTTTGATATAAAAAATTTGTAAACTTTTGAACATTTTCTCTTTGAAAACCCTCTTTCTCATTGCATAGGCGAGATTAATTTTAAATTATAATTTTCCAATTATATGAATGGAATTTAAAAAAATGGATTAATAATTAGGAATTATAATAATTTATATCATCAAATAATTTCATCTTAATTTTTTACCACAAATAAAGTAGAAACATTAAAATTATTTACCCTGATTAAGGTAAAAAATGATTTATTGGGGGGTTAAACTAATAATATAAGAGTTAAAAATGACACAAAAATTGTCCAAAAATAATTTTATACACATATTTAGACCTTATCATGTCTATTGATCGATGATACTCCATTTTAGACCCTTTTTGGAAGGTTAAAAACATGGGTACACTATTTTATTTTTAAAAATTACAAGTGTGCCACTCACCTCACTTATAAATGGACACCCACTCTCCTCTCTTATTCACACATTTATACCCTTTTTTTTCTCGATTACATGATTTTATTTATTAATGTATGGATAATATTAGTGTATGGATTTAAAAATTTCATGTCAGCATATGGGGTGTGGAGTGGACAACGAGTCAATTTTAAGAAAAGTAATGTTTTTATATCTAAAAAATGTTATGGGAGGTGTGGTAGGGATATTTAGGAATGGTTGGTAATGAAACACTATAAATTTCCAATGATTTTCCTTGGTGATCCAATTTCTAATGAAAGGATCAAAAAGGTTCTTTTTGATGACATCTTGACTAGGATCATAGGGAAGATATGAAACTGGAAAAGTAAATTTCTCTCATTTAGTGGGAGAATAACGCTGATAAAATCTATTATGACCTCAATTAAAATTCATGTTCTCTGCATTATTGAACCCCCAAAGGGATGATCTCCAAGCTAGAGAAAATCATGAACTCTTTTTGTGGGATGCAAATCAGACATGAAGGTTCCATTGGGATTCTTGGAAACAGCTGGCCAAGCTAGTTGAGGAGGGTGGTATTGTGACGTAGAATGTGGTTGAAACCATGTAGGCTATGCAAGCTATACTGGCTTGGGAGGTGGTCGTTGTAAATTTATTATGGGTAAATTTTATTAAAAATAGGTATAGGGAATACATGAAGAGTTGGGATGATTTCAACAGTAGGTTGTCTAGCCTTGGGCGATGCATGAGCTCTCATCTAGAGGTCTTGCAGGATCAAGTGAGATGGATTGTTTTTGGTGGAGACATCAACTTGTGGATGGATAAACGGGAAGGAGAGGATCTATTTTTTCCAGGATTCCTGTTTCCAAACATCACTTTCAAAGAGGCCACTAGGAACCCTTCTTTTCTAAATGGCATCCTCAACTCTGAGCAGAAGGAGGTATACAATACCATTAGAATGGTAGAGGAACCCGACTGTTGCATGTTTGTAGGATCAAAATTAGGCCAGTTTTGTGGACGCAATTACATAAATCTGATGCATGTACGAGATAGTTGGGATGAGTTTAATAAAAAAATATGGTTCAAATCGATCCTGGGAAAATTTAATTTTCTTTTTTGGCGAACAAGAAACTAGACCATTCCTATAGAGGGAAATATTTAGAAGAAGGGAGTGGCATTAGAATTCCATTGCTAGTGCTGTATCCACTCTCAAAATGAATCAGTTGAACATGTGTTTTTCATGGGGGAATGGTCAAGAGTGATCTGGGGCTTCTTGAGGTAAAGTATGAACATCATTGGGAACTAATTTTCAATCCAAAACATTTTTGAAGACTGTTTTCTGGGTGCTAGATAGGTGGAGGTTAAATTCAAGGTTTTAGGTATGGTTTTTGCGGTGGCTTACTGTAATCTATGGGAAGTGAGAAATAAGACTAGAGAGGGAATCAAATGGTCTCACATTTTTATTCTGATTCTTATTAAGATACTAGTGGTAGATATGGGTATAATAATTAAAGGGGGGATATATACAGAATTATTTAGGAAGATCATTCTAACAACGTGTATGAACATAGGCTCAGGGATTCAGCATGGGTAGTGGGTATGTTGGAATTCCCCTTACTTCAAGCTTAAACTAAATGTCGACGGCTCTTTTATGGATGGGGTTTTGAGAGGGGGTGGCCTTATAAGGGACAACATGGGATATTATATTCTTTATTTTAGTGATTTTTATGGTGAAGGTGCATATATAGGAGCGGAGGCCCGTGCTATGGACATTGGGTTGTCACTTTGCAGGAGCTTCAATATTCAGATATCCGAAGTGGAGTCCGACTCAACAGTTCTGGTAGGGATGTTACAAAAAAAGGGTAGTGTAATATGGGTGTTAATTTATATCATTTGTAAATGTAGGTTCCTCATTACTCAAGGCACTTCTATTCTTCACATGTGGAGGGAGGGGGACGGTGTAACTGACACTCTTGCCAATAAAGGTATGTTTGAGGAAAGGTTGATTTTGTACACAAGCCAGGGTTCCTTACCTAATTATTGTAAGCTTATTTATGAATGTGATGTGCTAGGTATTCATAATTTTTTTACTCCTTGATGTGGGCCTGTACTTTTCATGCTTTAAATAAAAATTTAACTTTCAGTCACTCACTCACTGAAAAAGGATAACTTCATTCGTGTATGTGTGGACTACCACCTTCATGAAATGATGTGAATTTATTTTAATCACCACACCACATGGATAAAATAAATAATTATATTTAAATAAATAATATTTTATTTAGGATATTATGACCATTATGAAAAAATATTACTTACCTCCTTTCCATAACAATCTTTGAAAAATTGAAATGTTACTCATGCATACATACGACCTACCGTCTCCATGATCATTACATACTTTATTTCTCAAAACCATATTTATTGATTGGTATTAAAAGTTTAATTTAAGTATAAATATTATAAGTATGTACTTATTAATATTTCTTGAAATGTTTAAATAATGACCTCTTAGACCAATAGTCAACCTACTAAAGTTATTTTTTACACATAAGTCAAATATTATCAAAACACCTAAAGTAAAATAAATTGGTCAAGTAATTGTATATAACATGGTAATAAGTGAAATAAAATGAATAATAAACTTCAAAAATATTATTAATCAAGTAAATAATTAACATAATTTTATTATTCATGAAGATAAAGAATGTATGTGACAATTCAAACTCAAGGTGAGGGTTTCTCATCTCACATGTACTTCTATGAGACATATGCCATATTCACCACTCATTTACTTTGTGTGGTGTATATACTACCCATTTTATATTTTATATAATGAATATATTTATATTAATTGTATTTAAAGTTTTATTTTATGACATTTATTTTACATGGCTTATGATTCAGAAGTTAGCAAAGTGGTAAGTGTTTATTTCACAATCTCATCATTATTCAGAATTGTTTATGTTTACATATCCCTTGGAGGAATTATTTTATATTTATGCCTTAAAATAAATCTATTTTATTCACATATAATTATTCATGAAATTTTTAATAAATAACACCATTTTTCAGTTTTTTGGCAATTAAAATGATAAAGAAAATGTTTTTAATAAAATCCTACTTTATTTCTCTCTTCAGCCAAAAATATTTTTTCTTACAAAACATTGTTTTCTATTTTTTTTAAAAATGTTTTAACATTATCCAAATGATTTATTAAAAAAAAATTCACACATTTTTTAATTTTTGTAAAATATTTTGAATGTACTCTTCTTATTTTTGTTTTCAAATAAGGCACTTTTCTAACCTCTTTACATTGTAAAAGTAATGTTCTTTTTAACTTATATAGTGTGTACGAAATTATTTTCCATTATTACTATCATTTATTTGAAGATTGTTTTTCAGGTTTATAAGATTATTTTAAAATAAAATGTTTTCCCTAATATTCAATAAATTATTGTTTTTTAAAAGTTATTTTCAAAGAAAAGGATTTTGAAAATATTTTTATGAATTTTGTAGTTTAAAATAAAAAGGGTGATTAAAAAAAGGTTATTTTCCTCAAGTATTTCCAAGTGATATTTCAAAATATTTTTCCATATGAGAAGATATACTTTTATGTTAATTATTCTTTAATGGGGATGTACTCCAATGAAACCATATTTATTATTTAATCGGATGGTTTATGATTAGTTTGACTAAAGATGTACTATGTTGATACCATTCACTTTACTCTGGATGGTTTATGATTATGTTTATTGATTAGAGAAATTATTTACACTTAAAATACCATTTTAAATACAAAAGTTTATGTGTATTATGATTCAACCATTTAATATAAGGAATATGTTGGACTTAATAAGTGATGAGCATAGCTCACTATAGCCCCTCAATGCATCAGTAGATCTCATGAGACCAACTAGATTGGGTTTTTGTGAATGACTTACCCATTTATATATATTTCTTGGAACATGTCCTCAATGGTATTATATGTCTTGGAAAAAGGTTTCAACGGTATGTTTTAGAATTCCATAATTATGCATTACATTATTATGAATTTAGTTATTGATATTCCATGTTAATATTCAGTTAGTTAGAATATCAATAATTAAGTTTCATGATCATGTGATTATTTATATGGAATTATTTGATCATCATTTATTCCTTATATATTATTCTCAAGTTATTGATTAAATGGAATGATTTTCAATTATTTACCTTTACATATTGTTAATTCCTTATTTATTCATAGCTTCTACTATACACTTAACCTTACTAATCATATGAGATCACCCCTTTATTATGTTTTATTTTCTCTATGATACCAAAAAGAGTTTTATGATTGATATGTATGAATAATATAAGGGTAATAATGGTATTCTCAAAGAAAATAATTTTTGTATTTTATATTTTATAATGTAATGTGAATTCAAGCATGCATCTAGTTTACCAAGAATATTAAACTATTTGGTCCTTCAAGATGTGATACCTTTTATCTTGTTCCAATGTAATAAATTAGACACTGGATCTAGGTTATTGGGGTCAGGGTCACTACACAACACTACTTGGTCAAATATTTTCAACCTAAAATATCAACAACCCATTGTTCTGAACACCATGAACCTAAACCATGAACACCATTCCCTATGGTTCTATATATCTGTAACATTTATATATCATTCTCATTGGGTATGTTTTTATCATGTCTCAATACAGACTAGATCACCTTATGGTCAAATTTTTCTATCCTTAAACACCATCTATATTGGCCTGAATTTCAAGACCTTAAACTTCCCATGGAAAGAGACATTGTACTCACCAATTTGAAAACCCAAGAAGGTAGACCTAGGAACAAGTTTCTTATCACTTATTATAAACCTTTAATGTCCTATGAAAAAACATGAGCATTTGAAATAAAATAAAATGGTGAAAAAATTTTCAAGTTGAAAACTTAAAAATTAGATTCTGAAAAAAATCCAAGTTCATGGCCATTATGCCTCCCTATTAATGGCTTAGAAAAAAGTTAAGGAGGAAATAAAAATTTATTAATTTCTTATGGACTACCATTTAACCCTAGAAAAAATCAATCTATTCTCCCTAGTTCCATCCAAACAGGAAAAAATTAGACTACATATTTTATCCTCAGGACATGTATAAGGGTACCAATTCCTTATTTCATGACTAAAAATTGCATGATATATGGTCCATCCTACATTATCCTTAAACAAATTAGAGTTGTTTGTGTTATACAACCTAGTATTCTCACATAAGAGATATATCCCTTTCAAAATTAAATATTATAGAGAACATTATCTATTTTTTAAAACTAAATAAAAATGTACCCAATCCTATGCATAAAGAAGATCAATATAAGAACCCTTATCATAGAGTTCTTCACCAATGAACCTATTATAAAAGGCTTCCCCTCTATGAAAGAGTTTGATATACATAGGGGACCTTTCATAAGAATTATGAATAGATTTATTTCTATTTTCATGAAATATATATTCATATCCAAATCACCTATGTTGGATCTAGTTGAAAATACAATTTCATCCCACTCCTTTTTCCATCATATAATTTGAACCTTTTCTAATTTAAGATATCCATGCTGTGAGTTGAGATTACTCCTTTTGGTGAAACAAATACCTCAAGTAGGTTTTTCATTTTGGTACTTAAAACACCTTGAGTCTATATTATCCTCCTAGTGACACCCAAATTCCTTATGTTAAGATTGGACCTCTTAGTGATATTCAAAATCTTTCAGTACATATCATTATTTTGGAAAGAATCATCTAATAGGTGAGATTGATCTGAATCCCACAAGATGATTTAGTAATGTGTCAAAGTTCCCTACATTTACCTTAGAATCACAATCTTTTCTTTTTTAATAGATCCAATTATTTGGTGGGTGGATGTTTTGGCATTGAAAAAAATTTATCCCATACACTTTACTACAGAATTCATGACTTGACTCTCACTCGGAAAACATAAGTTGAGTTTGATAAGAAAATTATCTCTATGCCTGACAGAGAATAAAATGGTATTTCTATGTGTTGTAAGATAACTCACACACTAAGGTATGTAAATTACTTATAAAATTTTCATAATCCAATGATTTATTTGTGATAAAATCACTATTGGATTAGGCTTCATATTTCACTAAATGGTAACAAAAAATCATATGGAAGTTGAAAACCCATTTATGAGGGTCTTTTAGGCACTTTTTAGCATAAAAAAACATCCTTATATGGTGAATACACCATATATTGAGGATTAATTTGTTTTTAGGATTTAATTTGACTAGTCACAAGGCCTAAATTCACTTAAAGATCAAAATATATGGACATTAGAAGTTGGGAAGAAATTTAAGTCCCCATTACAAAGGTTTATTCACCCATGTATCCTCTTATTATTTATCCCCTAGCCTAGGTATCCTTTGGCCACCTATAATGACTCTCCCACATTGCCTTCATGCACCACCTCTCTCGTGAAGTACATAATTTACCATTTCCTTGACGACATCTATAAATATACCCCCTAACATCTATTTTTTGGATATAGAAACCTGTACAGATAGTCTTATGAGAGTGGTGAGGTCTCCCTTCACCCTACCTATTCTTAATCCTCCACTAGGATAAGACAACAATAGGATGACCCACCAAGGGTCCCTTCACCTAGGTGACCATTTTCTTAGGGAACTTCATGTGGGGGACTATCTGCCTAGGGATCTTCACATGGGTGACTATCTCCATAGGGTTCTTCACATGGGAAACCATCAAACTAGGGCCCTTAACCTAATGAAGCCTCCACCTGGGAAAGATTGTATCTATTTAAGACCTCACATGGGAAAGATTCCACTTGGGTGATCCACCACCTAGGCAAGATTCCACATGTGTGAGCTACCACTTAGGTGAGACACCACTTGGTTGAGCCTTCACTTGGGTGAACATCTACTTAGGGCCCTTCTCTTTTGAAACCATCCTCCCAAGGCACTTCACCTGAGTGACCATCCGCTCAGGTCCCTTCACCTTGGTGGCCATCCACTTGTTTTATTTTACTTGTATGAACATCCACCAAGGGGCCTTCACTTGGGTGACTATATCCCTAGGGACCTTCACATGGTCGAACATCCATGTAGGTAACTTCATTAGGGTGATCCTTCTCCCATCCATCCCTTACAGTGAACCAGGGAGAGGCGCCAACCCTTCACCCAATCCTATAAAAGGGAAAAGAAAGTCTATTTAGGTAAGTGATAACTATGTAAAAACACATTTACTAAGACATTACTAGAGATAAGAACCTTTACTAAGCCCTCATAAGAGATAAATATCTTATATATAACCTCACTAGGGTTAAAAATATTTTATATTCCTATTTAGGGATAAGTATATTTACTAGACCTATCTAGGGCTAAGAACAAATTTATGTAGGTCTCATACCAGGAAACCATTCATGATATATTACCCTTGAGTCAATATATTTCTCCTGGTTTCCACACACAAGAATCCTTCTAGGTGTAATCCTAATTCATACCTTATCATACCATTCCATTACTAATAGACAAGATGAACTACCATGGGAATCCTCCTAGGTATAAGCCCTGACCATATCTTTATCACCTTGATTCAATATATTCTTCATAGTTATCATGTGTGGGAATCCCTAAATGTGTAATCCCCAAACATATGTTCATCACATTGAGTCTATATACTCCACTTGGTTATCATGAATGTGTATCCTTTTAGGTTTAAGACCAAACCGTTCCCTCACATCCCACCCCATTAGCAATAGATAGGAAAAACTACTATAGGCATCCTCCAAGGTGTAAGCATTGAACATGCCTTTAAAGATCTTAAGTTGAGATGAATACTTTCCATTTTATCACATTTCTTCCTATCAATAATTCTCCTTATATATTTCTTATCATATAGACTCATTTAATAATTTCTTCACACAGATTCCCTCATATGCCTTTAGTTGAGATGCCTCCTTTTGGCTTCATCATGGACCATGTCTAAAATTACATACTTCTCTTTGATTAATGCTAATTTGTCATCCTAATAGATTTTATCCACAATCATCCTATCCCTTACCTAAGTCATAGATTAGGTTAGGTATATTTAGTTGGTATATATGCATAAAACCCACACATTTACCATAAATCAAGATTCTCCTTACCATGGGTTTATATACTCCTCTTGGTTATCATATACATCAATACTCTTTACTATAATCCTTGTCCATTCCTTAATATACCTTGATTAGATATACACCTCTTGGATCCAATTTATGGGTATCCCCTAGGTGTAGTCCCCAAAATATATCACCAATAGACACACCTACTATGTCATAAATCTTAGGGTAGCTCATCCATACACCCCACTTTATCTCCCATCATCGACCCTTTTATAGCATCAAAATCTCCCTGGGGTATCCTTGATTCATAATACACTTTCAAATATAATGGTATGCTATCATGAAATGTGTTTGATCTTTTGTTTTATCTTATTTCTCACACCAATCATGACTCACATAGTTTTAGATATCTATGATGATCATGCCATCAACATGAGAAAATAACTCGATGGTGGGCCACCTTTTTATCTATAATATCTCACTATATTTTATCCTTATCAAAAGGATGTATTTAATCAAGATATATTTCCTTAAAAGTGTTATATACCTAGTTAAGAATCTTAGGGAAACCTCAATGCATAAGATCTACTCAATCCTCTATTTTCACACCCCTTTCATTACATACACATTCGACTACCAAACTACATGGGTCCTAATTCTTGTTCTTATCATGATATGTAGGGCACTTCTTCAAGGTCTAGACCTAATTTCATACTCCCCTTATGCATTTAACCAAAAAACGTGGGGTTTTATTCCTGTTTTCACAAGATACATTGGATGTATCTTTGATGTTCAATCCCAATTCCAAAATACAAACTGCCTCCCTAGATAAAGATAAACCCCAGAGTACCCAGTTGTGGAAATAAAAAAATAATAAAAAACTAATAATAGAATAAATGAGAAGCTATAATACATGAAATTGTTCATATATATACATGATATCGATCAAATCATTAGCACATGGGTAACCAATATGGCATTGGAATTTGGGAAGGATTAAAAAATACATATTAAATCTATAAGAGAGTCCAAAAGTAGGAAATAATCCCACTAAAAAGAGTGTGGTGAGTTTAAAATCATATCCTCTCAACCAGTGTGTTTTATAAGATGTATATAGTAACATCACAATAACCCCATTCCGTTGTAAAGATAGATCTCATTGACTCAGAATGAGTACTGACATGAAATCCATCGAAAATAATGATCTTTTTACCATGCTCTTCACCAATAACCTCTTAAATAAAAAAGAAACATTGTGACCGTACTCCTTATTTGAAAACTAATATTAAAGGAAATACTGAATTCTATTTTTTAAATACATTTAGTTGAAGCCATATTAAATATTACAGTATCATGATTCCTTTAATATATAAGTAACATGGACATAAATACTACCACAGTGAAAATTATTGTTATAAGATAAGCTTCCCAACTATCTTGAATTATTTTCTAATCAAATGCCTCATATTTTATGACATTATTGACCTTAGTATCCCTATTTTTAATAAGTTTAGGGATCATATATAAATTAATCTTTAACCATAAAACTAGATATTTGAGTATCTAAATAGATATATTTTTTATAATATTAACTATATGTTTCTTGATTTTATTAATTTATAAAACTCCCAAAATTAATAATTTTTTTCCTTATGAGTGTTTTTATTTCAATATCCATGCATTATTTGGTACCCATTACATTAAATTTCATCTATTCAAATCTCATACTTCTCCCTTTAGAAAATACAATTAGAACATCAATTATATCAATTCATTATTTAATTTTAATTTTCAAGTTAATAGTACATTCATTGCCAATTCTAGATTTGAATGCTTAATGTTTATTATCTAAATCATTATTTTATTCTTACTTTTCTAGAAACACAGTTTTTACTCCATAGTGATATAATTATCACTTTTTAAATTTATATCTCTAAGTGTTAATATCCTCTAATGAATTTCCATGCTCAACCTCTAAATTAACAACCCCAAAACAATTCTCTTCTACACCACTAACACCATTTATAACTTACCGTCGATCCAAAGTTTCAATAAAAGAATTCATTTTATAATTTTAAATGATTTCAAATAACTTAATATTTTAATTACCCTTATAATTATCACACCCCTTTAACATGGGATTGATTATTTTAAACTTCCCTGACATTATATTCCTTTAAACTCTTCTATTTAGTAAATCTTCATAATATTCTTAGTCTTTGAACATGAAAAGTAGTTTTTAAAAATAAATCCTAAATAATCAAACATTATATAAGCTATAGGTAACTTCTATTTGAATTTTACCTTGCCTATTTTGAGTAATCTTAAAGGAAATTCCATCAGTTTATCAATATATGCATTTATCTCATCACACATAAAAAGTTTCTCTATTTATTTGAGTTAAATATTTATAGGGTATATTTTCACATTTTGGACACCTATTTACATCATAATTCCATAATACACTAGTTTAAATCATAATTAATTAAGTTAGGTATAGTTTATTTATTTATATATTATTATTTAGACAATTGAATTGAAATTTTATAGAAATATTCTTAAAATTATCTTAGAAATATAGATATCAAACACATATTCTATAATACTTCTCATAGATCTAACAATATTAACTGCTCATTTAATAAATGAATCCAAAAATAATATATAAGAATATTAATATCCTTAAATATGTTTCTAAAAATTTAAACATAAGTTTCTATAACTTTATAATCACCTTTAAAAATTTCAGTAAACACATATAAAAATAATTTAGAATATTTATCGTTCATCTCTATGATTCAAATGATATCTAATATCACTCTTACATGTTTATTAACAACTATTTCATGACCCAAAAGGTCTAACTTAATATATTTTTAATTTTTCTAAATGATTCTTATGAAGAAAGTATTATATATATGGTGGTAGAGAACACCAACATTACTAGTAATATCAAGTAGTGAATAATTCTAATCATCCATAGTTGGAAGTTAATTTCATCAAAATTTAGTATCCTCTAGGGATTCACAAACATATACATACCACACAATTATCAATCCATTTAAAGAATAAAAAATATAGGTCATAAAATAATTTATCTAATACCAATTGTTAGTGTTAAAATGAAAATATTATCCCCAAAAAATGAGTCACTTGAGTGGGGGGTGATGAATTTAGGTTTTAAATTTAAATAACTTATTTTTTGAATATTTAATTCACCTGAGTATTTTTTTATTATTTGTTATGATATAATGACCGATTCACATTTAAATTATGTTTTTGAAAAAATAGGCACATATATGGGTATAATTATTCAATTGGTTTAAGTAATGTTTATATATCTAAGGTGTGAGTTAAATCACTACTATACTCACAATTAAATTATAATTTCATAGGTTATAAATATAAAGGCATATAAATAATCACCATCAATAACATGTTACAATTTTTACTCACTAACTTCACCATTTTTTGAAAACAACATTTACGTAATAAATATCTAAAAATGATAGAAAATAATATGTAAAAACCTTCACTATATAGGTATAATGGTAAAAAAATATCCTCATTATTTTTATTTACTATGAAATCTCTATTAGAAGACTTTATTCTTCCCTATATTCTCCATAATTTCCAATATTATCTATGTTCACCTTTCCTCATTATTCTCCCTTTTTTGTCTTTAGAATATACACTATATCATACCATAAAATTTCCCCATGTGTATCCTATGATTATACTATACCCTTATAAAACCATCATTCACTTTTAATGTACCTTAGAACTATTAACAAAAATCACCTAATAATTTTTCCATTTTCAATCAAACTGACTATCCCATAATCCACATGAATCAATTTTTACATGTTTACAGTAATCATCATGAATATATAAAAATTTGAAATTCACTCTATGATATGTCCAATTTAATAATTTTATTTTATATTTCACTTTCTCCTCATACCACGATCACTAATATCAATCCTCACCAAACTCAAATTCCACACTCATAGAAGATAAAAAATAAGGTAGTTAAATAAATTATTGAACTTAATATAACATAGGGAGTGAATTTCACATAATATTATATATGTAAGTATTTGGGGTAGTAAAATTCTATTATAACTATGTAATTAAAACACCTAGATTCTCAAAGATATTTTATAGATATTGGATATATCTTAGAGCTTGATGAAATTGAAAAGTGAAGAATTCCCTCACAAAGAGAATTTTTAAAGGGGGATTTTTGAGTTATTCTCAATTAAGATATAGTCAAATATTAAATGATCATACACCAGGAGTCTGAGTACAATAATAAAAACTCTTCTATCCTATCGTGTGGTGTCTATATAATCATTAAATTAAAGGTATTCCATGACTTTTTCCATGAGGTAATTAATTAATGATATTAAATTGCTTCATTTTATTTTTATTAAAAATATTCTCATGGATGTTTTGGTTCTCGTTGTATTTGAATTAATATATAAAGTAATGAATTTATTCTAAGATAAAGTATATCAAAACGTGTTAAAAGAAAATAATTCCATAATAGGTTGGTGTATAAGTAAAGTTTAACACTAATATAGAAACCTCACTCTAAAATACGGTTGGTCATGCTATAATGGAATTGTGGTTGGGTTCATGTTAAAATTATGTATGAATTCCAATATGAAACATATACTACTAAACCATGAATAATTTACCTAAGGATATTATGTGATAGTGACTATTTTGGGAATCATTTCCATGATTTTATAGTGTTGCACTATTTATAAGCTAAATAAAGTCACATTGTAAGGCCTTGTTTCACCCCATAAAGGATAAGTTCACAATACAATTATTATTTATTATAAATATAGTGATTTATTTTATTTTAGTGAAATTAATGAATTTATCCATATTCCACCATGATAACTACAATTCCAATGAAAAGAGATACTCAATTTCAGGGATTAATTTATATATATTTTAGATTTTAGGGTAACATCCCAATCATGTTCATTAAACTGCAATATAGTAATATTCAATGAAATGTGGGAGAATTTATCAAACTTATGGAAGAGTAATTATAATTATATTTAATTAATTTTTGATAGGTTCAACCACACATTCAATGGAGTATTACAAGGATTATTTTACTTAAAATTTAGAGGAACAACAAGGATGTACACACAATCCAAATTCTAGAGGAACTTAAGGAAAAAAGAGGCGATGATTGATTGACTTGTTGTTAGTTATAATTATTTCTTGTAAATGGGATTTTAGATCTATATCCATGATCATTTCCTTGTTCTTATTGATAATATAACTGGACAGTGCATAGTGGGATATCAACCATTTCTCACCAAGGATTATCCACTTGATAAAAAGATTTAGTGAACCTTGTATTCATCCTTATGCTATGAATATTCTTTCTCACTCAATCTATCTTCATCACATCATCATTGTAAATATGTAATCACACTAACTATCTATGGGAAATATTTAGTTTGAGAGTTGTTTTTTTTAGAAAAAAAATGATTAATCCCTTTTGGTAGCGGAATAATCTCTCTTGTGCCATTCACTTTGTATTTGGTTATTCTTAAAGTGGTTATAGGTAATTATTCTAGAAAATTTGATTTTTCTCTCATCTTATTACCTATTTGGTCAATGGAAGATACATATTATATGAATATTATCAACAATATTAGAATACTTATGTTTGATGAAAAATTATTTCATCTATATAAGGATAAAATCATTATGTATATTTTATCATTTATCTGGGATATTATTTACATCATCAAGAATGGTATATATTATCTAAATTATTGGAAATCCCACACAATATATTAAAATAATAATATGAAATATGATGGGAGAGTGACAATGCGTTACTTTCATCCCTATACGAGAAGGAGTGGACATGAGTTATTGGAACAAAAATATTCATTAAAAAATACAAGAAACCCCATGACATCTATACGGGAGATAAACAAGTGAATTATTCCTGATTATAATTGTATTTGGATCAATTAATAGATATATAAATAGGATAAAATGAATATTTGGATGATTAATTCATTTAGTTGAATAAATTTGTTTTCTTGATTCAATGTTTTAGATAAATTCTTAAATATTCTTCCCTAGAAAATAAGTTGATTAGAATCCATTCAAATAAGTTTAATATAAATATTTTAGCACTTAAGAATAAATACTTGGATTAGTGGACTATTGATATAATCAATAATTTTTAGATTGATTATGAGAAAAGAAGAGATATTACCTTATATGGAAAAATAAATATAGACAATGAGATATCCTTAAATGCATTAAAGAGATTGATATATATTAAACCAAAGATTTATAATGTGATAGAAAATAATTCCAAATATTATTCCATAGAGTTTAATGATTTTTTTCACTATTATTAAAAGTTATAAAGTGAGACAACGATAAATATAGGGGTAAAATTACATTCATACATTTCAATTATGGAAATAATGGACATTTTTTTTGTAATTTCCCTAAGAAAGAACAAGAATATGAGAAGGATGGTTAATCTTAGAGACTATAAAGAATAAGAACCATATGGTGAAGAATTTTTAGTAGAATAATGTATTTTAAATTATAAAATTGATAATAAAATAATGAATAATAAATTTATCTCAAAACCTGATATCGCCTTTGGTGATAAAAAAAGTGAAAGGGGTAAGAGGAATTGAAGAATAGAGAGATAACATATTCTATAGATAAATAAAATTAACCCAAAATTACCTCATAGAAATAATAAGTGATTAATGAGTTAGAATAATATAGTTACAAGGAAACTATGAAGGTGTTTCAATTATGTATATAATTTTTAGTATTCTATAAAAAAATATAATAATGAAAGATAAAATGTAGCTTGAAAATATTAAAATGATTCACTGAGAAAAATTATTGATGAATAAAAATACAAAGTCAATTATGTGATAAAAGTTTAATTCACATGAAAAATGGGTGATTCTAATATAATCATTGAATATAAGGATAATATACTTGAGATTATCACAATTAATCTGATTTTTAAAAATAAATAAGTAAAGTATCTTGAAGTAAATATGAAAGATGTATAAAATCCCATGAGGATAATTCACCTTATGTTTCATAATTCCATAAATAAAGTTCATTAAAGCTCAAATATAGTTGAAAAAGTTTCTAATTTCACCAAAAATTATAGAAATTTTTCCATGTTACCAAAACCATTATTTTTGACACTTGATATTATAATAAACGAGGTGGAAGCAGTGATAAATGGATGAATAAGATTATCATACCATCTAAAAAGGTAAACAAACCATTGATAAATGCATAGTTGGTTCTAAAAATTTCAAAAGTAAAAGATATTGAGAGAAGAATAATATTGAGACTAAGTCTATGGATAATGTCAAGGTAAAATAAAAATCTCTTAAGTAATATAATATTATGAAGATGAAGTTGATTTTAAATTATAAGGAAATTTAACGATTAGATTTTAAGGAATATATTTATTAGATGTGGTTATTCCACTTTGAAGGAAGATGTTTGTGCTAAGGATTATATGACATAAATAATATGTTTTATGGAATAATTTTTTGCTCACTTAATTGAAAATATTCTATGAATTATGGTGGATTCATCCAAAAACTTCTAAAGGCCAGCTGAAGAAACATTAAAAATAGAAGGTTTAATTGAATAATTACATTAACTATATAAAGGGAACTTTTGGGAGGTGTGATAAACCTAGGAAAACTTCAAACTAGTGTCTCATAATTTTTCCTGATCTTATGAATAAAAATGAATCTTCTAAATAAATCAATAAGAGGGATAAAAAAGAGAAAGAAATAATGGATGAGATTTCTTACAAATAAATAAAACTATATAATCATTGGATACTTTACCATGATTACTATATACTGATTAACATCTATAATAAACTCTTGAAATATATCCAATGTTATGATAGGGAAGTTATAATTGTAAAAAATGAAAGATCACTCATTTTTAAAGGAGTTAGAAGTGTGTAAATTAGTGAGAAGAAATTTAAATCCAAAAAAATTATGTTTATTGATGGGATGAGGTAGAATCTCTTAAGATTCTCCAAATATTATAATGATAAGAATGAGATGATATTTCACAATAATTTATGTGTAATTAAAAGGTTAAAATATGGAAAAATTACCATAAATAAATAGCAATCAAACAATGACCTATTTCAAATTTACAATGATCAAGAAACATTTTACATGTGTAGAAGGAAAAAAATAAACTATGGAATATGTGAACACTATTTGAGGAAACATAATATGGATATTCTTATAAATAATGATTCTATGATAAATATATTTAATCCAAGTCATAAAAATTTCATCACTTAAGACATGTGTCACAAAGGAAACATGGATTACAAGAACCACATGTTGGCAGAGATCAAAATGGTGAAGCCACTTGAGTTGATACACTATAATGTGTACAATATATTTAAATGAAAGTTAACTAATGGAGATAGTTATTTCATAAACTTTTTTGATGATTATACCATATAACATATGTTTATTTTATGTCAAGTATTTCAAAAGGTCTTGATACATTTAAAAACTTCAAAAGGAATACAAAAAACAATTGTGATTTGATACCAAAATATTTCTATTAAATAATGGATCCAAATATAAGAATGATGATTTTTGAGAATATCTCAAGAAGCATAGAATAAGGCATAAATATTTTTCTCTATACATTTCCTTATAAAATGGAGTTTCTAAGTAGGATAAATAAAGATCAGTTGATATGAGGGGGATATTATTAGTGTATTTTAACCCCTAATTTTTTTATAGAAATATACAAAAACAACCATTTAAATATTAAATCTATTCCTACTTAGAAAAAATTTATCCAACACACTATATGAGTTACAGTTTCGAAAGTATACAAACTAGAAGTCTTTGAAAGTATTCAAAAAATATTTCATCAATAATAAAGGAAAAAACATGGGAAAGTTCAATGAGAGAGACAAATAAGACATATTTCTTGGATATAAACCTTTTGGTAGGAGTTACTAGTATTACAACAAGAATATAAGAAATATAGTTAACATAATTGATTTGATTATGTTAGAAAATTGAAATCCTTCATAAACATCATTGCATATTGATGATGAAATTGATGAATATATTGAATAAGAAATTATACATCCTATGATTATTTTAGATGAAAAATTATATTTTCATAGATATCATAATGATTTTGAAATATATAAAAAAATAGAAGCTAAGTTTACATGGCTTATGAAGAATATGAAAACTAAATACATCCTTGGAAATTTTAGAAAGGTAATTTAGAGTCATAGATGTTCTAATAATTCCAATCCTACCATCTTTATTTCATTAGGTGAACCAAAGAGTGTTAAATATGAATTACAACACGAGGATTGAATATCAGTTATGAAAGAAGAGATGAATCAAATTGAGAATAATATCACTTTGGAATTTGTTTATTTTCCTAATGATAATAATTTGATTGAAATGTGATTGATTTTTAGGAATAAACTCAATGATAAAGGTAAAGTATAAAAGAAAAAATATCATATTTTTTACAATGGATACTATCAAATTTAATATATTAATTTTGATGAGACTTTTGATCTAGTTGTAAGGATTGATAGAATCTGAATCGTTCTTGATATATATACTCAATGGAATAAAAAAAATTCAAATATACTTGAAGTTGAAATTAATTAATGGAAAATATGAGTAATATTTATTCAATGAAAAAAATAAACAGGTTTATCAATTATGGTTGTGGTTTTCATGTTTTCAAGTTTATGAAACACCTTTATGGGATTAAACAAGTGTTTCGAGAATGGTATTCAATGAAAAAAATTTAAGGGGAATGGAATTCATGAAAGATAAATCATATTATAATATATATATATATATATAAAATACTATGACATAATTTTTTTAGAGTGATTTCTTATATTGAGGAAATAATTTTTTATAGAAACAAAAAGAAATCATGTGTGTAGTTTTGTTCCCAAATGAAGAATAATTTTAAATGTTAATTATTAGTGAGATAACATTTTTATCGGGTTTTTTTATGACACCCTTATTTCACTATTATGGGAAATTCTATGTTACTTTCTGTCACTAAATTCTATTTCAAGTTTTAGTGATTTTTAGGCCTTGAATTTTGAAAATTTTAATGCTTTTTAGGGGTGAAAGTTTTTCCCACACGAACAGGGGAAACCATGTAGTTCCTATATGGTAGTACTATAGTTTTAAAAGTACCATTTGGAACGGTTGGTGCATAATTATGTAAAACATGAAGATTATTTAGGGGTAACCATGAGTGGTGTCTTTCCCTATGAAGTGTATTCCACATAATTGTCACATGGTTTGAAAAATCATGTGTCCAACCTATAAATCCTGCCAAGATTTATTAAAAGTTTAAGTTCAACCTTTTTACTTAATCATTTTAACCCTAAAACCCTTCTTTTCTTCTCCATATAATTTTTATGGACTAGACATGCATGAGGAGCTCCCTCCCCTTACCCCTATTCCATTTTTATGGATTTATACCATGGTATAAGGTGGATTACTCATTGTAATGTCTCTATAAACCCCTTTTTATCTTTTATTCTTTATTTTCCTTTAATTTGTTTCTTTCTGATAAACCCTAGGGGAGATGTTGCATAATTTTAAAGCTGGGAGTGGTCTTAATCATGGGTATTTGTTTCTGTTGGGTATGAAAAGGTAATTTCTTATCTCAGTTGATCATTATCTATTGAAACTGACACATTCTAGCGAGGTTCTTCTTGAATATGGTTGGTGTTTTTTTGAAGTCACTTAATATTTATTTACATGGGGTGACTGATTGTTTTGAAATGGTTCTTCATCCAAATTATTCCTATGTATGTGTCCAATGAGGGACCAAATTTTATTTCAAATTTGTTTCAACCCTTGGCATGGAATGTGATTCCATTCCAAGTGTTTTTGAAAATGACCAAGTGGATATTGAAATTAATTTAAATGTTTTAATTGGGTTATTTCTAGTATATTAAGGTTTTTATATATTTTTCACATCAATTAGTATATGAGATTTTTTATAAAGTTTTTAAAATGGGTTATTTATTTTTAAAATGGGTGTTTTGTCCCATGTGAATTTAATTTTGAAACTTCTTAATATCTTTAAATATCTTAATGGTGTTTTTAAAGTGATTGTTGAATCCTAAATGAAAATCATGAAATGAATTTATAATTTGGTTTCAAGGGTTATTTTGAAACATGATTTGAAATGATGTTAGTTGGATTTGCATCCCATACTCATTTAAAAGAGGCCCATTTTTCACCTTATATAAAATAAGTTTTCATGAATGTTGTGGTACCATCTTTGTTTCCATTGTAATTTTTTCCTTTATTGGGTGGTATTTCATGTATGTGGAGACGAGGTGATGGATTTAAGGGAATTTTTCATGTGAGGGTGCTAGAGGTGACAAGAGGTTTATTTATAATTATTTTAATTGATACATGTGTTGATAATGTGTTTTTTTCTAACTCATAACCTTTTTTTTGATTTCATTGTATTCCTAAGAAGCTATTAGGTGACCTACATGATTGAAATACCTAGTGTATATTGTGTTTCATAGGGTAAGGACCCCATTTAACTATGTAATATAATAGGATGTTTTCTATGGTCTCAAAATGTGTTGGAAGGGTATATAGATTTCTTTTAGGATACCTAATTGTGATAGAGGCCAATTAGTTATTTAGGAATACCAGGATATGAAAAGTTTAGTAGTGTTGGCCTAAGTTTCTCATCACTAGTTTGTATCCTTATAACCGGAGTCCTAGGGAGGTTCCCATGATGCTAGGATCTTATATAGGATCTTTATAGGGGATTCATTATTTTTTCCTTTATTTTATACTCTATTTATTGTGTTTTTTCATGGAAGATTTCTCTTGGTTGTTTTTAAACTTCTCATTGATCCCATAGTGCCTATTTTTATTATTTCTAATCTCTAGAGTTATTTTGGTACCATTCTAAATTGTTATTAAAATGTGTTTGAAAATGTGATTCTTTGAAAATGAAAGAGTATTTCCTTTTCAAAGGATATTTGGAAATTTTTGAGTAATAAAAATGAAATAAATGGTTTTGTTTTTGAAATTATAGTGTGAGAGTTTTAAAACATGTTTTTAATAAAATTTTCTTATCATACTTATAAATTTTGTTTCTAGGATTTTTTGGAAAAAAATTCAAGAAAAAACCTCTTTTGGAATGAGAAATTGTATTTGAAAAATGATATTTTTTATAGTTTATAAAGTGGTATTTTTAAAGGAACTTTAGTTAAAAAGTATTCATCTAGTGAAAAGTGTTTTCCAAGGTATTTTTTTCATTTAATGAAAATAATGAAGAGATTTTTAACAAAACTATTGTAAGGACCCGACCTAAAACATTACATATTATAGTATCTTTAGACTAGAACTCACTTACTTTCATTTACAAAAGATATTTTTGGTTTATAGTTTTATATAATTAATTATTAAATCATTAAAAAAAACCATATTTTTAAAATTGTACACTTATATTCAGTATCTATTTCCCCCAAAATATAATAATTTTAAAATAAAAAATGATTTATTTTCATAAAAAGTCATTTCAATTTTCAAATCGAATTTTTCCTTTATATTACCCTTCCAAAAACCCTATGAAAAACATTTTAAAATGTGGGATGAGTAAAAAAATATCATTAAGGGATATAAAAATAAAAAAACATTAGTCTAGTGAAAAACCTGAAAACCCATGAAATTTTTTTTCTTAAAAACATACATTTATTTTCAAAAAAGAGCATAATTTTTCCTTGAACAAGATCATTATCTTACATTTTGAAATAAAATTATTTACCTAAAAATGTATCAAATAGAATAGAAGACTCACCTAGGTTCTTTGTAACATCATCATCTTATAACCCTTAAAAAACCCTTACAATTGGAATAACCATATGAACAACTTTCAATATAATTCTTTAGAGAACATAGTCATTTCCCAATGTATTGGAGTGTTATCTGGGTGCACCCATCATATAAGCTACATGGGGCTCAAACTTGAGCTATAATGGAGCTCAAAACTTTTTATAAGCTATACCGAGATCACCAATGAATTATAATAGGGATCAACCCTTCATAACAAATTTACAAGGACTATATCAGGAATAAAACCCTTGAAAAAATCTTTTAAACCCATGGGAAAACAATTTTGGATATCAAAATACCATTTTCTCTTAAAAAACTACTTTCAATAAAAAAATACTTATAAAAATGGGAATAGAGTTTTTATTTTAATAAACATGAAATATTTTAAAATAATAAAAACATTAAATAACTGTTACAGTGACGGGAAATTGTATTGTTGATGTTATATACATTAAAATAGAACTTTGCTTCTATCTTTTTTAAATAAAGAAAAACATTCCATAAAAAGATTAATTTATGAAAACCTTTGAAAGAAAGAGGCATAAAATTTAATTTATTGTTATTTTATTTACATATATATACATTTATAAAATAATTTTGAAAAACATGGACATGGAAGAGAAAGATTTTTAAAATAAATCATTACAAAATTTAAAATGAGGTTTAAGTTAAAGTGTCCCTTATCTCAAGTCTAAATTTTCACTTATGTTATTTTTATTCTTAAATAATGAACTCATATTAATTATTTTATTAATTAAAATTAATTCAAGTTTATTATTCCCTTGATTTCATTTATTACCATGTCATATACAATTGACTAACCATTTTTGTTTATATTATATGTTTTGATGATATTTGGTTCATAAGTCCAAAATGACTTTGGTAAGTTTACTATAATCAATTTGAAAATTTTTACATCATCTATAGAATAATAATCATGAAATAATAATCATTTTTATAAATAAATTATATTTTAAATACAACCATTTAACATGGTTATGGAAAATGAACTAGGTTACAATCATGGAGACGTAAAGTCATATATATGAATGAGTAACGTTTCCATTTTCAATGATCATTATGGAAAAAAGGTAAGTACTATTTTATATTTATAGAATTATAATAAATCATAAATATCATATTTATTCTTTAAATATACTTATATATATCATTCATGCGATGTGGTGATGAAAAATGAATCACATCATTTTGTGGAGGCTGTAGTACACACATATGTATGAACAACGATACCATTTTTCAGTGAATAGAAAGATAAGAAGGTAAATGATATATTATATTTTCAAAATGATAAATATGTAATTAATATCATATATATATATCTATATGTTAATTTCATCACTATAACCATCAGTGAGAGATGATAATGGAAAATGAATTACATCGGTTCACAAGATAGTATTCTTCCGTACACACGATGAATGAATTATTTTCCCATTTAATGAAGTTTAGAGGTGTATATAGGTTATTAAATTAAAATAATAAAGTATTATTATATATATAATACTGGTTTTGTTATTTTATAATTGTTTAATAATATTTAAAGGAGGTGGAAGAAGAAAAAAACTAAAATATGTTGTTAAAACTATACCACAACTTTAGAAAATCTTATTTTATTAACACCTTAAGACCTATAAGATTAATATTATGAACAAAATAAGGCATCTGTAACATTGGGAAAGATTTTAAGAATGTATTTGGGTAGATATTGGTTGAATAAAATGGTTTTTTAAGTGTGAATAAATTATAAGAAGTGGTTTCCTTTTATAAGAGGGAGGAGGACCACTCTTGGAATTTATTAAAATATTAATTTAATATAAATTAATTTAGATGTATAAATGGATCATAATTGATAATATTAGAATATAAGATAATAATGAGTCAAAATAATATCATAAAATAATTTTTTTACAATTTTATATTACATTTTTACCCTTATCGTTTTTGTTTTAACCCCCTGCTAATCCTTTTCACACTTTCCGTGACAATAGGGGTTTTCACTCTTTAAGGGAAAAGGTAGTTATTATAAATATATAAAAAGTCCCACAAATAGAAAATGGTTTATATTTTCATCCATATACTAATAAATTGGATGAATATAATTTTTTTAGTAATTTTATAATATTTAATAAAATATAAATAATGTCACTTTTAGAACTATTCATTTACCTTGACTTTTATAACATCAAGACAACAAATTAAATCTGAATAAAATATTTTAATACATTCTTAACATATTATTTTTATCTATAAAATTCATGGTTCACATTAATTTTAAAAAATTATTCTACTTTTAATATTATTAATATCATTTATTTTATTTTTCCATTAATTGAATAATTATTGCATCAAAATTATGTAAACATTTAAGCTAATTATTTATTTAATAAAATTACAAAATAAATTAACATGATTAATATAAATCATTTATATTTACAAATAATATTTATAACAAAAAAATATACTCTGATTATACTCATCTTAAAAATATTATAGTTATTAAAAACAAGAGTGACATTTTTGTATTTTCATTAAATAAAGTATTATAAAGGTTATAATAAAATAAAAATGAAAAAATGATATATAATATAAATTTGAATTAATATGGGAGAAATATACTCAATAAATAAAATTTAGACAAGTTTTAGGGTCATTTTATATTCTTTATCGTTATATTTTTAACACTAATTACTGATTTACCCTTTACTTTGGTAACAAAATTACTAAAGTTACTATTCAAATTAAGAAAAAAATAAAAGGGAAATATTTAAAAAATAATAATTTATGATTCAAAATATGGAATAAATTTTTAAATATTCAAAAAATAGAAGTGGTAGAATTTAATCTAAAATTAAATCAACAAAAACCGATGAAAAAAAGTTTTTCAGAAAATGTATTTTTTAAGTTTAAAAATGATTTTATACTAAAATCAAGTATAGAAATAATTTCCAAGAATATAATTGATTTTTAAATAAAAAATAAATAATTAAATTTTAAAACTAATCAAAATAAAATTTTACTTTATAAATACTTAAAAATAAAATATAATTTTCAATAAACATATGTATTTTCACTATCCATTGGAAAATCAATTTTTTTTCAAAAAACTATCAAAGATTCATTCTAAGATAATTTTAACTTGTTTAATTTAAAAATAATTTTTTTTTTGAAATTAAAATTCTATTATTTTGATAATAGGATTTTCAATAAAATTATATGATGACTAAGAATCTAATTTTGTTATAAATAAGGATTTTTTCTTTTTGACTGAATAATTACCTAATTTTTTATATTGAATATAAATTGATAATATCTAAATAAATAATATTAATAATACATGAAAATGATTTTTCTTGACATTACCTGGGTTGTTGTAACTATGATGTTTTGTTAGTTTACTTTTTCACAGGCTTATGAAAATCGTATATTTTTCAAATGTATTTCCAACTAGCCAGTATGAAATGTGATATAAAAGTGGAATCATAGATCCAACTAGTGGCGACCTACTTTTCTTGGTATATCACACCTATATTTTATAAGTTCTTGTCCTATTCATTTTTATTCTTATCTATTGATATTCTGTGGGAGATATTGAGTTTGGATGGTTATCTTGGGTGATATGGATGTTTTATGGAGCTGTTTTAGGGTTTATGTTTAGTATGGCATGATATCAGTCACTCTATCTGGGTGTATTTTTTTATTCTTAGTTTCTTCAATTTGATATTCATTTTTCATTTGGTTATATATATATATAATTAATTTTATTCTCGTGATAGATTTTCTCATATATGGTTAGATTATTTAACTTTTTTTCATTAAATATTTATATTTTTATAAGAGGGAGGAATTATTCCTAAGTCCCGCTTCACAATGCCCATGAACTATTTGTTGGCTTATGCGGACTATGAATTCCGTTTTATCTAGTGGAGGGTTGGGTTCGGTGTTGAGTCAAATGGAAACTCGATTCAGTTCATTACAAATTATATTAGAGACTAGGTTATCAGTGGGGATTAAGTTATAAAAGTACTCTCTTATTATTTGGAAAGTTAGTAGTTTGGAGATATGGATGTCAGCACTCAGGGGATAGGTTTCAGGAAAGTTTCATGAGATCTTTTCCATTTCAAGCCTCAAGTTCTATGGGGTTTCATTTAGCTTTTATTATTTATTTTCATTTGATGGATTTGTAGGATTTTGAATTGATGCTTAGGCTGGTGGTTCTTTGATCATCCTTAGAATAAATAGTGTTTCCTTGGTGAGATATTTTTGGTGTTTTGGGAGAAATATGGAAAAGGAATCAAGGAATGTGGTTGTCTTACCAGGCCTAAAAAACCATTGAAAGAAACTTAATACCAAACATGTTTTATGGACAATTTCATGGTTAGAATTTGGCTATAAAACATGTGGCCAAGTTGAGAATATTATTTATTCTAATTGGGTTTTCTCTTTTGACCGCTTGATGCTTGAATTTCTATGTGTAGTTTGGGAAATGGGAAAAGGAAAAAGGTGGGTGTTGTGATTTTTTAGAATTTCTAGAATGTATTTTTGGATGAGGATATTGTTATGAATTTTCTTATATGATTTGGTGTGATATGTGAAATTTTAATTATGTGTGTGAAAAAATTATTTCATGATAAATGTGTTTTAGTTTAAAATGAGGACTGAATGTTTTGTAAAATTAGGTGTGGTTTCATGATTTTTTTTTAAGTGGCTGATTTCATTATAAAATCTAGAATATATATTGTTTTCAAACTATTTTAGGGTGATTTTAAAGTCTTAAATGGATGAGTTGTTATTATTTAAATAAGAATTTTTTAAAAGGGTGGGCTCTTATATTAATATAATTATATGTTTTTTTGAAACTATACATCATGTATTGTTTAGGGTTTTACCCTTGGCATGTATTTGAAAATGGAAAATTATTTGAAATTATTTCAAGATATAATATTTTTATTATGAAAACCAAAATATATTCTCATTTTTGAACATAGTTGGTGTGTATTTTAAAATCAGCTTATGAATTTTTCTGAAATAACTTATTCAGGTTTGGAATTTGGTTTCCAAGTTGGATTTTAAGACTCCTTTCCAAGAAGTATGTAATTTTAAAAGTTATATTTTGAAGTGTTTTTCTTATTTTATTGAATTATGTGGTTTGATTCATCATTTGTTTGATTTTGGTAATGCTTGATGTAATTTTTGGGACATAACCATGTTAGGTTCATGAATCATGTTGTCTAATATAAGCCTACTATAAAGTTCTTTAGTAAAGGTAGGGTTCTCATATCTAGGGGGTTTTACCTACCTTTGGTTTTATAACTTCCTAGAATCCAGGTAGAGTGTCAGGTTTTGTCTTTTCTTTTAAGTGGGGTGTCTTGAAATTATTCAAGGAAGTTCTTATTAGTGGGATTTCTTAAGAAATATATTGGTATAATGGTTTAGATTTTTGAACCTTAGTTTGATAGTTGAATCAATTTTATTGGATACTATAGTGTGATCACTAATACATGAGATTATTTATAATATATTAACCCCAACCCATCTAATTGGGTAGAGCTAATGTGCCACTAACATTAGGTGACATTCCCCAAGACACCAAATGCTAGAAATATATATCAAGGTATTAATACAACATTAAGGGATTATTTTTAATTACAATACATAACTTGTAAAGGGTAATAGTGAAAATAATGAAAATTAACTATAAGATGAATGAAAGTAAACCAATACAACTCAATATCCAAAATAATTGAACAATATCAATGTAGTAGGATAAGATGATACAAAATAGAAAACCACATACCCAAAGACAATCTATAGTCAAGGTACCAAGGTAGAACTACTCCAAAAACTATTACTTGACTAACTCCCAAACTTTGTCTCTCATTATCCATGACCATAACTTTAAGGTGACCCACTAATGTAGTATGGTATCTTCCCCTTACTTTTATCATGATAAAAAATATTTTCATACACACCAAGATTCATAAGTAAGGGTGAGTATATTGAATCAAAATGAAAACCCCAAGTCTTCCCACACATTCAAATATGTCAAGAATAAATTATAACATAATTTTATATAAAAAAGTAATAAAATTAGGAATAATTTACTATAATTTCATTTAAAAAATATGTATAAACAATAATTACTAAAATCCATACCCAATATAGAAGTCACACACCCATGCATGTATCCTTATATCGAATAGTCCCAAATTTCTATAAGAAAACCCATTATTCTATACTCAATTCATCATTTAGGTATAAAACAATGTTCCCCTTAGCATTGATGACCAAGTCTTAACCAGAACCACCCCATATATACGTGATATGAATTCACACCAACCATGTGTATTCCAAAGTATCACACAAAAAAATTATAATTTTTTTTATCATTTAATCAAACACATTATGGGCATCACCCATGATTCCTAATTTAAATCCATGCAAAGAAAATGGTTTTACCAAAATTAAAGTCAAAAATGTTTTCCATGAAAAATCATAACCATTTAATTTAGAAATATAATACATTATGTTCTAGGAGAATGTGAAGAGAGAGATAAACCACTTACCTCAAATGGTTTCTATGACAACCCCGCTTTTTATTACAACTTAAACATGATTTATTACATAAAACTTCACTTGATACAACAAAGAAGATCGAGAGGTTTAGTGTCTTTGGGGCTTAGGATCATTACATAAAAACTTTAAACTTGAAATACAACATCCTTATTGAAAACTTCCTTTACATGACCACTACATTCCTTCGTACTTAGCATTGCATGGGATAACCTGAGGACATGCATAAGAAAAGGGTGAGCTATAAAGACCAGTGAGGGAGTACATAATGAATAACATGAGGAGTACAATACATGTTAGGAAATAGGCATATCAATAGAGCATAAGAGAGACATGAACATAAAGGCATGATAAAGCATGATAATCATAACATGGAAATGTGGCAACAACACTTAACATTGAATTAGCATGAGCCAAGGCTCATTGCACATGGAGCATGAGTAAAACCTCATTGCACTTGAAGCACGAGTAAACCCTCGTTGCACTTGAATTAGCATGAGTAAACACTCATTGCACATGATGTATCATGATACTATACTTTACCCAATGCATTGGAGCGCTATAAAGGGCGCACCCTTCTTAAACATTTCATTTCATGCATAAGTGTGCCACATGGATCATAAAACATGGATTCATAAAACATAATCATTTCTTCCACGATAAAGGAAAGTGGAATTAATACATGAAACTCTATAATCAATATGTAAATGTGCATAAAGGTGAATACCCTTGATGGAGAAATGGGCATGGTATTCACTACACGAAGACATTGGCTTAGAAAATCGGTGCGATTTCGGCAGCGTAACGGCGTGACATAAGAATTCATAAAAAAGGTTGATGAGAGAGAAAGGGGTTCCTCATCATATTTACATGTAATGGACAGTAAGGAGATCATATATATACATGTCCCAACAATATAAAAGGAATTTAGATTCATGATACAAAAGTATTGCTTGAATGTAAAAGAAGAGAGAGAAGTTCCTTTCGGAATTTCGGCATAGTAACGGGTGTACATGGGAGGCATTTAATGAGAGAGAAAGGGTTCTCCCATAATTAAAACAATAAGAGGGAAGTATGGGGGAGGTGCGAAACCATACCCCAACATTCATAATTGAAATAAAAAGGGAAATACAACTTAAAGAAAATTGACAAAAAAATGAGAAAGGAAGAAAACCCCTTACTTGGAAGTGTGATTCCAAAGGCTAGAGAGAGGCTTGTGAGAGGCTTCTTGGGAGCTTGGGGCACCTTGAGAGGATTCTAGAGAATGTAGGGCAGAGGTTGGACGAACTTCAAGGGCTTTGAGTGAGGAGGAAGTGGGAGCTTGGGTGGGTTTATATAGGAAAGGTGAGAGAATTCTTTATTATTTAGGTTTGGGACCCCTTATATTAAAATAATACAAACCACAAACCATCCCATGGTATTTGCCCATGGTTTCTGGAAAAGGAAAGAGGAAAACAATATTTTAAAAGTCCAAGGTCCGAACTTATTAAAAAAATAGGGTTGCTTATGTGGAGGTGAGTCACACTCCCATGGAAATTAATTTAAAAAGGCAAAGTGTTGAATAAGTCTTGAGGGCTCCATTAATGCTTTGAAAAGTGAGTCAAACAAACCCAAAACCTCATTATTTTAATGATAAAACATATATTGGCAGAACATAAGGATTATGGTATTTTATTACATCACCATTGGGTCATTATGATGTCATAAAACACATTATATATTTAAATGGTATTTAATTTTTACCCAAAAATTTGACTGTCTCAGAAAATTATGAAAAATTCACCGTTGGATAATTTCGACGTCCTGATTCCAAAAATAATATTTATTTTATCTAAATAATTTTCTAAATATGTGAATTTTTACTTTTAATATAAAAACCGACATTTAAAAAAAATTCACGGGTTTTGACAGAAATGGCTTTCAAACCTTAATAAAAATTTAATTGCATTCATAAACTTATAAGATCATTTATATTTAATAAAAATTAATTTAATATTAATAATAATATTTTATTAAAATATTATTTAATTCAAAAATCCTTTAATTTAATAAAATATAATTCTTAATTAAATAATAACTAAAAACATCATTTGTACTTTAAAAACTAATTACAATGCATCAAAAATGACTAGAAATTATATTCATTATTATATACAAAAATAATATACATGAACATGGTGCTACTTATTTGTTACATAACCCCTTAAAATAGCCGCATAAGACCTAAGGGTAAGGTGTGCGATGATGACAGACTCTTGGGGTTGCTCGGATAACATCGCTCGAGTGGTAATCTCTATCAACTTCCATTTTTCCCGTAGACGATCACGTTCGAGCTTTACTTGATGAAGCTCAGCTTGGGGTTGGTCAAGGGCAAAGCCCAAAGACGCCACCTCCTTTCCGAGCTTCGACAAATGGGCTTCGTAAGGGGCAATTCTACTGGATGAGGCCATCGCTTCCTTTGTCTGAGTAGAAAATTGGTTCGTTAAAGCCTTATATTTAAACTACCCAGATGATCACTGTTCAACGGCTATAAAAGTAACGGTCACAAATCTTAATGTTAAACTAAAGAAGTTGACATCTTATAAAAAAAACATTTTTCATAAAGAAACATTTAACTGGATCAAGAGGGATTTTCCATTAATGAAACTTTGGGTCGTTACAACATTCCCCCCTTAAGAAATTTCGCCCTCGAAATTTTCCTTTTCCCACACTAAAAAAAATGTGGGTAACTTAGCTTCATCATATCCTCCGACTCCCAAGTTGCTTCTTCAAACTTGTGGTTTCTCCACAACACCTTGACGAGGGGCATTGTCTTATTTCGTAGAACTTTTTCTCTACGATCTAAGATCTTCACTGGTTGATCCTCATAAGAAAGATCGTCTTCTAATTGTACCACCTCGGAAGAGAGTACATGTGAAGGGTTTGGTATGTACTTCCTTAAGAGGGATACATGGAAGACATCATGCACCTTGGCCATAGTAGGTGGAAGTGCTAGTCGATAGGCCACAGCCCCAACACGATCAAGAATCTCGAAGGGGCCGATGTACCTTGGACTTAACTTCCCTTTCTTTCCAAACCTCATGACCTTCTTCCACGGAGATATGCGTAAAAACACCATGTCTCCGACTTTAAACTCAAGGTCTCGTCGACGATTATCTGCATAACTCTTCTGTCGACTTTGGGCTGCCTTGATATGCTGCTGAATGGTTTTCACCTTCTCCACCATTTCTTCGACCATTTCTGGTCCAAGCAACTTACGTTCACTGACCTCATCCCAACATGCCGGTGTTCTGCACCTTTTCCCATATAGGGCTTCATATGGTGCCATTTGGATGCTCGAGTGGAAACTATTATTATAAGAGAACTCAACTAGAGGAAGATGTTGATCCCATCCTCCTTTAAAGTCCATTGAGCACGCTCTCAACATATCCTCAAGTGTTTGGATAGTCCGCTTGGATTGGCCATCAGTTTGAGGATGATAGGCCGTACTGAAGTTCAGTTCAGTATTCAGAGCATGTTGAAGACTCTTCCAAAACTTAGAGGTAAATCTTGGATCTCGGTCTGACACAATAGATAGTGGTACTCCATGCAACCGTACCACTTCCCTGATATATATCCGTGCCAGTTGATCCAAAGAGAAATCCTCTCGAATAGCAATGAAGTGTGCAGTCTTTGTAAGACGATCCACAACAACCCAGATTGCATTGTTGCTTTTGGATGTCCTTGGAAGTCCAGTGATGAAGTCCATGGTGATGTTCTCCCATTTCCATTCTGGTATGGGCAATGGTTGCATCATCCCCTTAGACTTCTGCCTTTCTGCCTTCACTTGCTGACACACCAGGCACTTTGATGTATATTCAGCGATCTCCTTCTTCATATTATCCCACCAAAAGTTTTCTCGGAGATCTCGATACATCTTTGTGCTCCCTGGGTGAATAGAGAAATTTGAACTATGTGCATCATCCAAAAGTTCCTTCTTGAGCTCCGAACTTGATGGAACACATAGTCTTTTCCCAAACCGCACAATTCCTTCTTCATTAACATTAAACTCTGAGGATTTTCCCTTTTTGATAGCTTCCACTTTTTCTTGGATTCTCGCATCACCCTTTTGAGCATCCTTTAACCTTTCCAAAAGAGATGGTTGAGCAATCATTTGTGAAAGGATTGATGATGTTCCCTTCTTTATGATTCCCACGTCCATCTTCATCAAGTCTAAGAAGATTCGATCCTTCTCAATTCTCATCATTGATAGAATTGCTGGATCCTTTCTACTTAGGGCATCTGCCACCTTGTTCGCCTTCCCAGGGTGGTAATGTATTGAATAGTCATAATCCTTTATGAGCTCTATCCATCTTCTCTGGCGCATATTAAGCTCTTTCTGTGTGAATATATATTTAAGACTCTTGTGGTCAGTATATATCTCACATTTCTCTCCATAGAGATAATGCCGCCATATTTTCAAGTCAAAGATCACCGCCGCCAACTCCAGATCATGCGTTGGATAGTTTCGCTCATGGATTTTCAACTGCCTTGAGGCATAGGATATCACTTTATCATTCTGCATCAGCACACATCCTAAGCCCTTCTTCGAAGCATCACTGAATACCACAAAAAGCTCCCCACTTGTGGGTAAAGTGAGCACAGGTGCAGTGATAAGCCTCCTTTTCAACTCCTTGAAGCTTTCTTCGCATTCATCACTCCAAGCAAACTTTACTCCCTTTCGAGTTAGCTTGGTAAGAGGGTTGGAAAATCGTGAGAAGTTTCTCACAAATCGTCGATAATATCCAGCTAACCCCAAGAAGCTACGGATATCAGTTACCGATGTTGGCCTCGGCCATCCCTCAATTGCATCTGTTTTGGAGGGGTCCACAGATATCCCATTGCTTGTGATGATATGGCCCAAGAATGAGACCTCCTTCAACCAGAACTCACACTTGCTGTACTTGGTATAGAGCTTCTCCTTGCGCAAAGTCTCCAGTACAGTTCTTAAATGCTCCTCATGGTCCTCCTTGGTTTTGGAGTATATTAGAATATCATCTATAAAGACTACCACAAATTTATCTAGGTAATCTCTAAAGACTCTATTCATCAAGTCCATGAATATTGCTGGAGCATTGGTGAGTCCAAAAGGCATTACTATGAATTCATAGTGCCCGTACCTTGTACGAAAAGCAGTCTTGGGGGTATCTTCCT
This sequence comes from Viscum album, assembly GCA_963277665.1. Taxonomy (NCBI): domain Eukaryota; kingdom Viridiplantae; phylum Streptophyta; class Magnoliopsida; order Santalales; family Viscaceae; genus Viscum; species Viscum album. The sequence goes on along the minus strand of OY728148.1, from coordinate 1,341,276,341 downwards.
TCTTCACCCTTACTTGATAATATCCCGACCGCAAGTCGACCTTGGAGAAGTATTGTGCTCCACGCAGATGATCAAACAAGTCATCGATTCTTGGGAGGGGATACTTGTTCTTTATCGTGATTTTGTTAAGTTCACGATAATCGATGCAAAGCCGCATTGACCCATCCTTCTTCTTGACAAAGAGGACTGGTGCACCCCATGGTGATGCACTTGGGCGTATAAACCCTTTATCCAGATTCTCCTATAGTTGTTTCTTCAGTTCTTCAAGCTCAACCACAGCCATTCTATATGGATTCTTGGATATTGGTAGCGCCCCAGGTATAAGTTCAATTGAGAACTCAACATCTCTTCTTGGAGGAAGACCAGGAAGTTCCTCGGGAAATAATTCAGTGAATTCCCTCACAATAGGCATTTCTTCAAGGGTGGTTTCTTCCTTGGACTCAATCATCTGAACCAGATATGCATGCTCATAAGGCAGTAATATCCATGCTTGAGATGATGGATCTAAAGGAGATTCATCTTCCTCCTGACACTTGTAAAGAATCGGGGGTCGATTCTCCATATGGTGTGTGATTTCCCTCTCCCGACAATTTATGTTGGCTCTATATAAGGAAAGCCAATCCATGCCAAGAATTGCATCAAATTCCACCAAAGGGAGTATGACGAGGTTCGCCGGGAAATTCAATCCACAGATTATAACAGGGGAGGACTTATACTCATGGGATGCAATGATTGCCCCATTTGCCGTACTCACCGACATCTTTACTTCCATGATTTGTGGTGGTGCAGGGATTGTTCTACTAAACTTTTGAGATATAAAAGAATGCGTAGAACCTGAATCAAAAAGTACGTTTACTATTCTTGAATGAATAACTAGCGTACCTGTCACCACTTCGTTGTCAGGGTTCACTTCGGCAGAAGTGATGGCAAAATCTCTTCCTTGCTGTCTTGGAGGTTGTTGATTGCCTCCGATAACCCTTGGATTAGGGCACTGATTCGCAAAATGACCCGGTTCTTTGCATTTGAAGCATTGAACAACGCGTTGAGGTTCGAACGGAGCGTTCCTCCCCTCCGTCGCAGCCGCGGGTCCTTCTTGCTGACAGTTAACAGCTAGGTGCCCTTCTCTTCCACACTTGAAGCATTTTCTTGTCCCCCTAAGGCAATTTCCAGGGTGCTTCTTTCCACACTTTTGGCAAGTGGGGTGCTGGAATTTCTTAGCGCCGTTGGATTTATCCATCGGACCACCAGCGTTGAAGTCCACCTTCCGCTTCTTGTCCCCATGATACCCCTGTGATTCTCCGATCTCCATTTCAACCTTGAGGGCACATCGGACAATTTCCTCATAGCTGTCGAAGTCACGGATCGCTAATGCTTTCCGCAAGCTAGGCTTCAGCCCACCAAAGAAGCGGTCAACCTTGCATTCGGGGGTAACGACAAAGCCGGAAGCGTATCGTGCAAGCCTTGTGAAGTTTGTCTCGTACGCTCCCACAGATTAATCATCTTTCTGCTTGAGGGAAAGGAAGTCCCTTTCCATCTTAAGACGGAGGGTGCGTGGAAAATATTTATCGAAAAACATCTTCCGGAATACCTTCCATTCCAAAGCCTCGATCTCCTCCTCAGGCTTCGTATTTTTGATCAATGTCCACCATTGATCAGCTTCACCCTCCATACAATAAGCCGCCAGGATAACCTTCTCTTTTTCAGAGCATTGGAGGATGGAGAATATCTTTTCAATGGAGTTGATCCATTGTTCAGCAATCGTGGGATCAGATGATCCACTAAAAGTAGGAGGCCTTTGTCTCATGAAGCTTTCAATAGCGACTTGTTCTTTCTTAGGGGGGGTTGAACGTTCCTCTTGACTAGTGTTTCTATTCAAAACTTGAGTTAGCTGAGAGAGAAGCGTGACAAAGTTTGCGATTCCCGCTCCCATTGGATTGGGCATCTCATAAGTACAATCATCACACTGATCTTCACAACGGTTGTTAGCCCGAGTTCTCCTATTACCGGCCATTGGCTGGAATAAAAGGAAATTTAGGGGTAACACATAAAGGGTAATCCAAAGACAAAAGTTGATGACTTATAAATAAACTTTAATCTCTTTAACTCATGAGTCTATGGGATTCAATCCAGGCTTTTCATGATCTTCCTTCTAACATATATTCTTAGGGGCATTTTTCCCTTAATAGGGGTTCATACTAAGATTGTGAATTTATCAAAACATATCCCCCGGGAGTGTCGTAACCAAGAGTGCAGCAAGGCCCGTTGTCGTGCACCAGTTCCCGTTCGAGTCTAGCTCAAAGCGGTGTTTTCGGGTTTTACCCCTAGGATACATCTGTGCCAGAGCCGCCTCTACCTGCTCGTATCCAGACAGGGATGTATTTTTTTGACAAACCACTTACTTAGTATTTACCAAAACTTAGGGATGTTTTTATTATGCTTAGTCTTGTATCTAAGGCTCTACTAGGGTTTCCTAATCCCAAAAATAACTAAACCTATCCTCTGATACCAACTATGACAACCCTACTTTTTATTACAACTTAAACATGCTTTATTACATAAAACTTCACTTGATACAACAAAGAAGATCGAGAGGTTTAGTGTCTTTGGGGCTTAGGATCATTACATAAAAACTTTAAACTTGAAATACAACATCCTTATTGAAAAATTCCTTTACATGACCACTACATTCCTTCGTACTTAGCATTGCATGGGATAACCTGAGGACATGCATAAGAAAAGGGTGAGCTATAAAGCCCAGTAAGGGAGTACATAATGAATAACATGAGGAGTACAATACATGTTAGGCAATAGGCATATCAATAGAGCATAAGAGAGACATGAACATAAAGGCATGATAAAGCATGATAATCATAACATGGAAATGTGGCAACAACACTTAACATTGAATTAGCATGAGCCAAGGCTCATTGCACATGGAGCATGAGTAAACCCTCATTGCACTTGAAGCACGAGTAAACCCTCGTTGCACTTGAATTAGCATGAGTAAACACTCATTGCACATGACGTATCATGATACTATACTTTACCCAATGCATTGGAGCGCTATAAAGGGCGCACCCTTCTTAAACATTTCATTTCATGCATAAGTGTGCCACATGGATCATAAAACATGGATTCATAAAACATAATCATTTCTTCCACGATAAAGGAAAGTGGAATTAATACATGAAACTTTATAATCAGTATGTAAATTTGCATAAAGGTGAATACCCTTGATGGAGAAATGGGCATGGTATTCACTACACAAAGACATTGGCTTAGAAAATCGGTGCGATTTCGGCAGCGTAACGGCGTGACATAAGAATTCATAAAAAAGGTTGATGAGAGAGAAAGGGGTTCCTCATCATATTTACATGTAATGGACAGTAATGAGATCATATATATACATGTCCCAACAATAGAAAAGGAATTTAGATTCATGATACAAAAGTATTGCTTGAATGTAAAAGAAGAGAGAGAAGTTCCTTTCTGAATTTCGGCATAGTAACGGGTGTACATGGGAGGCATTTAATGAGAGAGAAAGGGTTCTCCCATAATTCAAACAATAAGAGGGCAGTATGGGGGAGGTGCGAAACCATACCCCAACATTCATAATTGAAATAAAAAGGGAAATACAACTTAAAGAAAATTGAAAAAAAATGAGAAAGGAAGAAAACCCCTTACTTGGAAGTGTGCTTCCAAAGGCTAGAGAGAGGATTGTGAGAGGCTTCTTGGGAGCTTGGAGAACCTTGAGATGATTCTAGAGAAAGTAGGGAAGAGGCTGGACGAACTTCAAGGGCTTTGAGTGAGGAGGAAGTGGGAGCTTGGGTGGGTTTATATAGGAAAGGTGAGAGAATTCTTTATTATTTAGGTTTGGGACCCCTTATATTAAAATAATCCAAACCACAAACCATCCCATGGTATTTGCCCATGGTTTCTGGAAAAGGAAATAGGAAAACAATATTTTAAAAGTCCAAGGTCCGAACTTATTAAAAAAATAGGGTTGCTTATGTGGAGGTGAGTCACACTCCCATGGAAATTAATTTAAAAAGGCAAAGTGTTGAATAAGTCTTGAGGGCTCCATTAATGCTTTGAAAAGTGAGTCAAACAAACCCAAAACCTCATTATTTTAATGATAAAACATATATTGGCCGAACATAAGGATTATGGTATTTTATTACATCACCATTGGGTCATTATGATGTCATAAAACACATTATATATTTAAATGGTATTTAATTTTTACCCAAAAATTTGACTGTCTCAGAAAATTATGAAAAATTCACCGTTGGATAATTTCGACGTCCTGATTCCAAAAATAATATTTATTTTATCTAAATAATTTTCTAAATATGTGAATTTTTACTTTTAATATAAAAACCGACATTTATAAAAAATTCACGGGTTTTGACAGAAATGGCTTTCAAACCTTAATAAAAAATTTAATTGCATTCATAAACTTATAAGATCATTTATATTTAATAAAAATTAATTTAATATTAATAATAATATTTTATTAAAATATTATTTAATTCAAAAATCCTTTAATTTAATAAAATATAATTCTTAATTAAATAATAACTAAAAACATCATTTGTAGTTTAAAAACTAATTACAATGCATCAAAAATGACTAGAAATTATATTCATTATTATATACAAAAATAATTTACATGAACATGGTGCTACTTATTTGTTACATAACCCCTTAAAATAGCCACATAAGACCTAAGGGTAAGGTGTGCGATGGTGACAGACTCTTGGGGTTGCTCGGATAACATCGCTCGAGTGGTAATCTCTATCAACTTCCATTTTTCCCGTAGACGATCACGTTCGAGCTTGACTTGATGAAGCTCAACTTGGGCTTGGTCAAGGGCAAAGCCCAAAGACGCCACCTCCTTTCCGAGATCCGACAAATGGGCTTCGTAAGGGGCAATTCTACTGGATGAGGCCATCGCTTCCTTTGTCTGAGTAGAAAATTGGTTCGTTAAAGCCTTATATTTAAACTACCCAGATGATCACTGTTCAACGGCTATAAAAGTAACGGTCACAAATCTTAACGTTAAACTAAAGAAGTTGACATATTATAAAAAAACATTTTTCATAAAGAAACATTTAACTGGATCAAGAGGGATTTTCCATTAATGAAACTTTGGGTCGTTACAGTTTCCATTACTAAAGAATCACACAATGGTCAAGGTTGATTTGGGTTACTCATTCATTTATTTCAATGAATCATTGTCCCGCCTCATTAAAACATGATCCAAAACCTAGTTAAATGTAAGAAAAACCTTTTATAAAATTTCTATTAATAAAAAATGAGGATATTTAGAAGAAAAAATTGAAACAAAGTTCTTACCTTTGATTTTATAGATCCAATGCTCAATGATTTATTGGAATTAGGATCCAGAAGGAATAAGATCACCAAAATTAACTAGAGGAGTTTTGGAGTTTTTGAGAATAATACAAGGGAGGAAGAATGAGGGTTTCATGAAAGTTCTCAGGTTGAAAATAAATTTTTTGGATTAAATTAATGTCATTACAGGGTATGGCTGCACAATTTGGAAAATTTTGCACTAATTGTGTGAATTCCCACTGCCTCAGAAATTTCTAAGTCACACTACTACCATAAAAGTTTTCTAAACCATGCACTAACTATGTGAATAATCAAAGATCCCCTACTTTCCTCTCATAGTTTCATGGGGAATCAATATGGGCTCCCCTAACCATGGTTAAATGGTTCACCCTCAAAACCACTCCAAAATATTCCAAAACCACCCATAAAATTCACGAGGTTAAACCCAACCACTCCATTGAAAAATAATAATAAAAAATTTAATTAAATCAAATAAGAGGTTTTACACTCTCCCCACAATTTTCATTCTCTTTTCAGAAAAATAATTATGGGTTGTTCTTTGGAAAAGTCATGGCCATTTCTCCAACATGAATTTCTCTAATTCACAAGATTCCTATTAAAAATAACCATGTTACCACAATAAATAAAACAAAGGAATATATTTTATATAGAATATTTATCTTTTCTATAAAATATATAAATCATTTTATGGATAAATATATCATTTTTTTCAAATGCAACATGATCCCATAAAATCATATAGCTTGGTTTAGGTTGGTACTTCTTAATTTGGGATCCATGAAAGACATTATGAATTGAGATTAATCTTAATGGTAAATAAAAATAATAACCCCCCTCTCTAGTGCATTCATGTATCTCAAATGGTCTAATGTACTAAGGAGACAAAATTCATTGATTTCCCAAACAATAATGTTTGAGCCTAGGAGAGACTTTAAATAATACATAACCACCCACAATATAATATTATAGTCATCTATTATGATATTAATATGATTTTTGATGGTTTGGTATCATTCCAATCCATTTAATAATCATATGATTCTTCTCAGTCATCTCATGAACAAGGATTGGCCTAATTAGTGAAGTTTATCCTATTTCTAACCAACAATTTTGAGATCAGCATGGAATATTGTAAAATTCCTCAAACAAATACTTATGTATATTTTACTTATAAATTATATTATAAGAAAACTCTACTAAGAAAAAATAATCTTCCCATAAACATCCAAAATCCATAATATAATCTCAGATCATGTCTTCTAATGTATGTATAGTACATTTTGACTACCCATCCATTTAGGGATGATATGGTGTGCTCATGGTAATCTGGGTTCTATGGATTTTTTTTAAGGATTTCCAACCCCATAAAGTGAATCTAGGATCTTGTTCAGATACAATAGAAACCATTAATCCATATAATTTTACAACTTCCTATATATAGTGTTTTATAAAATCTTCTACTCTATCATAATCTAAAAAATGGAATGAAATATACCGACTTTGTGAGCGGTTCCACAATCACCCAAATTGTATCATGATTCCAAACTATCCATGGAATATCAATGACAATGTTTTTGAAAATTATCTCCCATTTACATACAATCATGTGAATAAACTATAATATAATATCTACGTTTTGGTGTTACACCTTTACCTGTTAACAATTGAGACATAGTTGAACATAATCAACTATATTTTGATTTATTCGAAATAAAAGATAAATCATTGCCTTTTAAATTTTTTTAATACCCAAATAAAAAACCCATTTAGAATGGTTATATGTGTAAAGGATAAATTTTGGGCACGAAGGAGGAACAACAATATGATCTTAAAATCACAACATAGAATTTTCATCTACTTTCCAACCTTTAATAGTCTCCCCACCATGAGGTTTGACCCAATGGTAAGGTATTCCGGATATTATCATTGAACATCATTGAAAAATTAAATCAACTAAAGAATGAACATGATAAAAATTTAAAACCACATATTTATTATGTTATGAATAGTCTATATTCATGTTAGTGATTATTCTCATCAACTTCCACTGGTCACAAGATTCTTGGACTATTTATTTATAGGATTTCTAAATCTAGGAATCAACCCTAAAATTTCATTTACTAGGTGTGTAAACCAAATCAAATTAAAATTATAGAGATACTCTATCCAATATCATTGCATCAAGTTCAATTCTCCTATATAAAATATGTTATTTAATCTCTTATCATTAGTGAATGTAACATCATAACTCGGGAGACACTAAATAGTGCCCTATGTCGGTGGGTCATAAGACCTCATGTGAACCTCCCCATATGCCAAAGGTTTTTGACTAACAGTGAGGGTCTATAATTGTAAATTATAGAGACTATACCCTTATAATCAGATTTACACAATAATACCATAAATGAATAAAAATCATAAGCATAATATAAACTAAAAACATAAAATAAACCATCCAAAAAATGGTAATAGTAATAAAAGACAAAGGCATCATCATATACAAATGATGTGTGTGTCATGGAGCTATAAAAAATATAGGAAACACATGGAAACAGACATCCAATACAATACATGTATCAAAAGTAAAAAATACCAAAATAACTATCTCCATATAGAATCACAATCCATATTCTGGTCCTGTACTCCCTTGTTCCTATGAAACAATCAATCAAGTATCACCAAGAGGGGACTTGTTACTATCCCAACATGCATCCATAAAGTCTATCCAGGTACCCAAATGAAACCCAAAGAGGGTGTGATATAATACTCAGTAGGGAACAACCAATGGTGTCTATATCAAGTCCAGTCTATACATATAAATTGATGTAGTGTGCATATATAACAAGAGTAAATAAATAAAATTATAGTAATACTTTCTAGTCAATTGAATCTTAATGTGATCAAGAAACCATGCCATAAGGGATAATTGTAAAGCATGGTAAGCATCATCAATGGTATACACCATGTAATCAAATATCTGACCAACATGGTCAGGATCCAAGGAGTATAATTTTCTAAGGCATCCAAGTAATTTATATCCATGAATTAGAAATGTCCATGGAATCCTATTGGGTTGGATCTAAGGAGTATAAATGTATAAGGAACCCTAATTGGGAATCTAATCCAAGGAGTAAAAATGTCAAAGGCATCCTAATAGGTCATCAGATCCAAGTATTAGAAATTTACAAGGCATCTTAATAGGTCAATGGACTAAGAAATAGAAATGTCTAAGTCATCCAAAAAAGTCACTGAATCCAAGGAGTAGAAATATCTAAGGCATCCTAATAATTCATCAGATATAAGGATTAGAAATTTCCAAGTCATCCTAATAGGTTGTTAGATCCAAGAAGTAGAAATATATAAGGCATCCTAATAAGTCAACTAAACTAGATCCAAGGAGTATAAATGTCCAAGGCATCCTAATAGGTCATCAGATAAATGAAGTAAAAATGTACAAGGAATCCAAATAAGTCATCATATCCAAGGAGTATAAATGTAGAAAGAATCACAGAAATTCAAGTAAACCATATCCAAGGAGTATAAATGTCCAAGGAATCCAAGTGGGTTGTCTATGAATTACTTTAAACCCTCCATTATCATCATAACCAATTCAATCATAATTTCATAAAACATTTAATTAGTTATTTTATTAATCCCTTTTTAATTATATAAAATCCAAGGGATTATCCATTGCATTACTTTCATATATAAATGATAAGGTTCTCTAAGCTGTTCAAAACCCTTAACAATATGTTTCATTATCAAAATATATTATCTATAAGAATATCTAACTCAACTCACCCCAAGGGTGGCATAATCATGAAAAAATAGAAGAACCCGCCCCATGGGTGGTTTAGGTTGAGGTCAAAAACCTCCAACCTAATATATGGGAATTATGAAATGCCTCAAAAATAAATTTAACATTTAACTCAAGGGTTTATTAATTTATGAAGTAATGCATAGAAATCCTGACATGAGGAGTAATGAAAATAAGTTATAAGAAACTATAAATTAATGGAAAAGTTATATACCACTTACCTTAAGCCTGTAGAAGAGTAATAATCTAGTATATTCATCTGATTATATTTAGATTATAATAAAATGAAACAATTTATGAATTCCCTAAAAATAAGGCATACGATCCTACAAAAAAATAGCATCATTGACAGAAATAAAAATGCTGAAAGGAGATTAATTAATGATGAAATCACCAGTGGATATCCAATGAGATTAATGACTTTTGATTAGGAAGTCGGATGGAGGAGTTTTATCAATACTTAAGAGAATCTTAGAGAAGAGCTCAAATGGGAGAAAAAGTGGTTGGCTACTAGATGAAAATAGAAAATGAGGAAAGAGTTTAAAAATTTAAATCCATTAAAAATAAAAAGTTCATTTACCCATCACTTAAGGGGTCACACATTTTAACCACATGATTGTCCAAACCGTTCACTAACTATGAAACTAACACCACCTCAATACCCCCTCACGTGGTCATGTAACATAATTAGACAAACTGTGCACTAACCATAAATTTATACTCTATTAAAAAGTATGTATAAATCACACAGGTGTATGACCTAGGTCACGTAGTTATGGAAAACTATATTCCCTTTTTTGTTCACTGAGACACCCTACATGATTTAATCTAATAATGTAGACTGGGCTACATGGTTTCTACTAACTGTATATCCCAATAGTTTTCTCTAAAAATCAGGTCTTTAGGATCTAAAAAGACCTCATACACACTTGTTTACTCTATATCCTTATTAGAAATTCACTTTAGGTCAAAACTAAGGAATTAAACTAGAAAAAAAACAATCCATACCTTTTTAAAAATTTGGGTCAATAAAACCGCCACTCTTTAAAGTAACTCATCCCTGTGTTGGCCTTCTGAGGGTAGCAAGGAAACATCTGAGAAAATCTATATCCACTATGCATGTGCATTATCTTCTCACTCCCAGGTCTCATCCTATACTCTTCCATGATGCCATAACACCCGTACTAAAGGAAATAACCTAACTTGGAGAGCCTTCATGCTCTGATCAACAATAATAATAGGATGCTCCTCAAAGGACACATCTACCTCCAACTAAACTTCCTCAGGATGAATAATATGTAATGGATCAGAATGATATCAGTAAATATGGTATATATGGAAGACATTTTCCATTGGATAGTACCTATGAGGTAACATCAATTGACATTATAATATCTTGAATCTCTCTAGAACCTCAAAGGTATTGACATAATGAGGAGATATCTTCCCTTGTTTCTAAATCCATATATGCATAGTCTAAGTGAAACTCAAAAGAAAACTTGACTCCCCACCATAGCTCAAGAGTTCATCGACGGTGATTGGAATTTTAATTATGCCTATACCGAGTGGTCATCATACAATTCCTGATTATATGAATGTTATCCATAGTCTTTTGAATGAGACGTTCCCTATATAGTGATTCCCCTACCTCCTACCAACATAGAGGTGGTTGACATAGACTACCATATAAAACCTCATAAGGAGACATCTAGATGGTATCCTGAAAAATATTATTTTAATTGAGCTCATATATGAAGATATTATTCTCCAAAGTACCTCCAAAGTAATGAACACATTCACAGATCATGTAATCTAACACCTAAATTGTATGCTCAGATTGACCATCAGTCTGAGGGTGATAGGCCATGCTCAGATGCACCTGTGTACCAAAGGCCCTATACAAACCATTCTAGAAATGTGATGTGAAATGAGAATCCCTATCAAATATAATATAATGCGGAGCTCTATAAAGTATTATCATCTCCATCACATATATCCTTCCTAGATTATCCACTGAGAAGGTATTTATAATAGGTAAGAAGTGGTTGACCTTCATTAACCAGTAAAAAACTACAAAAACTTTATCATTTCCCCAACTTGATCTAGAAAAACCCACCATGAAATCCTTGGTGAAATCATTCCATTTCCACTTGGAAATTGAAAATAGCTACAAAAGTCCTTCTAGTTGAATATGTTCTGCCTTCACCTAATCATAGGTGAAATATCAAGTAATAAACCCAGCTATCTCCCATTTCATACCAGGCCACCAATACTGGATATGTAAGTCTCAATGCATCCTGGAGATGTAGGGATGTACTACCCAAGATGAGGCATGAAATCCCCACATCAAATCCTCTTGGATGTCTACTAGAACCCATACATTACCATGTATACACCATATTTCATCCTCAACAACGGTATAACCAGGTGGTAATTCCTCACCATCCACGTTTTCCCATAAGACCAAACCCTAAAAATATGATATCTATCTCATCCAAACTCTATCAAAAAGTGATAAATTCACTACCAAGTATGAGAGAAAATTATACAAGTGACTATACTTCACCTCCAAGTGTATCTCAGAAAACTAAGCCATAAGATACCACTCTCTACTGGCCTCCCGAACCACCTATGTCTAATTCCTCCTGCTCAGATCATCGAATACTGAATTTCCCTTTATGGTAATATAGAAAATATCAAGGTCAAAATATTTTAGATATTCAACCCACCTTCATTTACTAATATTCAATTCATACTTTGTAAATATGTACTTGAGGATTTTGTGGTCCGTATACACCACAAAATTCTCTCCTAGTAAATAATTCCTCCAACAGTGAATGAAATGAATAGAAGTGGCTTACCAGAGATAATGTGTTAGGTAGTTCCTCTCGTGTGGCCTCAAATGGTTAGACTCATACACTATAAATCACTCAAACGACATTAAAACTTCTCTTGGCTAGATACCTGACACATCACAATATACAATATACATTCTACATGGATTTAGTAGAATCAGGATCATTGTTGAATTAAATCTCTCTTTTATATCCTGAAAGGATTTCTCTTAGGCTTCAAAAAATATAAACTTAACACCCTTCTCATTCAAGTCTGTACAAGGTGATGCTAATCTTGATAAGTCCTAAATAATGTGCATGTAATAACTAGATAACCCCAAGAAATTTCGTATCTCAAAAAAATTCTTGGGATTATCCTAGTAAAATAAAACTCTCACCTTCTCTAGATCAACTGATACTTCTATATCTAAGTTAATATGTCATTGGAAGTTAATTTTATCCATCCAAAAATGTCAATTTTTGATATTATCATATAGCTGATTCTCTCTTAGTGTATCCAATACGATCCCAATATGTTTTTCATGGTTGTGTTGAGTGTGAGAATACTCCAAGATATTTTCCACTAATACCACCACAAAAAATCAAGATATTGTCAACAGTTCCTTGAATACTTTTGGTGTATTCACAAGACCAAACTACATGACCAAATAATTATACAAGACATATCAATTACAGAATATTGTATGTGGTATATTTTTTGTTCTAACATGAAACTAATGATAACCTAATCTTAGATCAATATCTGGTAACACTCTATCTCTATGGAGATAGTCCAATATATCATTTATTTGGAGAAAAAGATATCGGTAATTAATCAATAACTCATTCAATTTATGGTAATACACATATAAATGAAGGATCCCTTCTGCCTTCTTGGTAAAATGGACCAGTGAACCCCATGAAGTAGTACTGGTTCATATAAACCCCCTTAATTACAAGTCCTCTACCTATATCTTGAGATCCTATAAGTCAGTAGTATCCATCATGTGATGAGGTATGGATATTAGTGCATCTTCAGGCACTAATTAAATGGAAAACTCTACCTCTCTCTTGGGAGGTAGTCTTGAAAATTCATCTAGGAAAGTGTCCCTAAAACAATCTAAAACTAGAGGGAAGTAAACAAGAAAAATTCCCTAATTATCCAGATATAAGCTAGAAATCTAGGCTATCATCCCACCCATCCCAAAATACCAGGGTCTAGATCGACTTTCTTTAACATCCCATTCATCATTGTGAATAAAAACCCAGCCCTCTAGTGATGCAAAGGTCATTCTTCAGAGATAATATCGTCATTGGGAACCAACCAGTCTATCCTAGGAATGATGTTAAACCCTATTATCTTGAGGAAAAGGACGTACCATACAAAGTGACACCCATATATATCTCAAGGGGGAACTCCATGTACTGAAGTACACTCTCCGATCAAATCCCTAGCAGAGTATTGAGTGTCATCACACCATAAGAAAACTAAACATCGAGCTCACAGATCTCTATAATAGGTGAAAGTATGAAGGAATTAGAATCACATGTATTGAAAAGAGTTGATACTAATGTGTAGGATACTAGAATATTACTACTCACCATAGAAGTCCCAACACTCTTCTACTCAGTTATCATATACACTGTATACATTTGTCCTGATTCATGACCCTAAGAAACAACCTGACTACCCTAAGTAGGCCCACTCTACTATCATAGTAAAACTAGTATCTAGCTACCTTTGCTATGAGAACCACCTCAACTTGATCAGTTGGACACAATCTAGCTCCCTACCCAATAAGAAGCTGCTGACCCTACTCCTGAACGTGGAGTCAGCGAAGACCCTCTCCCACTAGCCATTATAGGGTTGTTCCTATAGAACCTCTATATATGACCCATCCTTTTATAATCTTATAACTCAATTAGGTTGTTATCACATCATCTCCCCATGTGTCCCTACCTCCCAAAATGGTGATATAAAATAGAACTACCAGCACACATGCTCTGGCAGGTATTCCACTCATGAGAGGTCTTAAAATGTCTATTCCTTCAACCTAACATTATGCCACTGGGCAGAGAAACTGAACTACTCCACTCTTTTCCCATAGCTTCTCTAAGATAATGTTCAATAATCAAAACATTATTTACTATTTTTTATATGGTAGCAAGTTGAAATATGTTCACCTATGATCAGATTTCATACCTGATACCATCCTTAAATCACCTAGATTTAGATAGATCATCACCTAAAAGAATAGGTGTGAAATGATGGATCTTTGTAAAATGGGAAGAATAGTCCATGAATGATAATTTTTCTTGCTTCAGATGCATATACTTTATGGATCTATTAGACCAAAATATATTGGGATTAAAATAATCATATAAGTCTGCCTATAAATCCCTCCAAGCCATATCCCAATGACAATCTATTTGAGTAATAACATCCCACCATCTCTTGGTAAAATCCAAAAGAATATACATAGTTAGATTTACTCTCCTCTTAGGAGGTGTCTTGAAATTCCTGAAAATCTATAGCATGGTATCTATCCATGACTCTACATCTTGTGCTTCTCCATCCCCCGAAAACATGGGCTGATAATTCTGTTGAAACCATGTGAACTATTACATAGTTGGGGTAGGTTGTGGGGATCCCTGAACAGTCTACATAAAGTGTAGGAAACCTTCTTAGAACTGGGAATCAACTGCCACATCAGGTATAACTGAAGGTTCTAAAAGTGGCACTACAGGAGGATCTACTGGTGGCCCCTGTCCTACCACCTTCGGAGAATGATCATCACCACCCTCCTGAAAAAACTAGAGGCCTTTGTAGTGGTGTATCTATAAAATTTATAAGAACACACATCAATGAAGATTTGATAATGAAAGGACCACAAATATATAAGCAGGACAGACACAAGCCTTCTTAAGCATAAGTTACACCCCTCTGCCAGCTTCTAAATCCAGGTTTGGGTAACATATAGATCATAATATAAGTAAGTGATAGTACATACTTCCCACTAATGAGGTTGGGCCAGGGTTAAGTCTTATTATAAAAGTCCAAGGTCCCAGTATATAGAGTTTCAGTTGTAATTTATAGGGGACACACCATTTAAATTGAATTTGTAACCCCTATTTAACGTTGACCATTTCATTTTATTTCTCCTCTTTTCCATGTGGCTACCCCCTCCCCTTTTCTTTTTTTACTCCTTCCCGTAGTAGCTGCTGAACCCTACCTGCTGCAGTGCCCCACTCCAGCGCCCTCCCTGCTGAGCCACCTGCTCCTAGTGCCCCACCAGCACCGTGTTTCCCTCAGGCCACATTTCCTATTCCAACGTTGCCCCGACCTGGTAGCACACCCCCTCTATTCCCCCTTGCTTGCTTCCTCCCGCGTGACCTTCCCGCGACCAGCCCTCCCTATTTTCCCTCTCCGCATGCGCCAGCTTCTCCCCAGGTTGCTGACCTAGTCTCACGCCCCGGCCGACTTTGCTCTTACCCGACCGTTGCCCCTTTCTCTGCCCACGTCCAGCCACCTCCCTCCTGCCCTGCAGCCATGGGCCTCGCATAGCAGTGCCACACCCCATCCCCTGCATGCGGCTCCCCTTCTTTTGCCGTGGATGATGCCCTCCCTGCTGAGCCGCACGCTCCCCTTAGCAGATCCCCCTCTTCCAAGCATGCCACCAGGCTCCACACGCTGCTCCTGATCTACCCGCCACCCTGCACCTAGCTCCCTGTTGTAGTGTCGCGACGCCTCCCCCTACCCTGCGACTAAACGTCACTTTCGGCCTCCTGCACCCTCACCGGTTCTCCCTGCTCAGCATGCCCGAGCAGCACCCCCTCCCTGTTCGCTACTCCGGTTCCCTCTTCACTAGCTGACCAGTACGTACCCGAACTACTTCCGATGTCCGAACAGCCGACACCCACCACCTGACCGCCGCGACATCGCCCTGCTCCATCCAGAAGCAGTGTAGAAGCCCCTATCCATGCCTCCACTAGCCTAGAGAGCCCCCCTGCACAGTACCAAGGACACCTCCTTGCTCCGGCCAGTAGCTTTCTCTGGAAACCAGCGGGTGTGACTCCTCTGTCCGGTGCCCTCTAGCTAACTCCGCACCCGATGACTGTGCACTGCCCATCAATCCAGCACTGCTTTCTGCCTTACAACAACACTGCACCACCCACACGCACCTGCCTTCGACCTAGCAGGACCTCTTTCCGAACCGTCGCGCATCCTCCGACTGACCGTGAACCCTTCTCGGGTGCGCGACAAGCGTCTGCCACCAGAGGTGAGTGGTTTGAGTTCACACCGTTTTTCCTGCACTGAAATTCAGGTGAGATTTTCTTTGTCTCTTGTTTTATTATTTTAAATTAACGTTTTTTTCTTTAGTTTTTGTGCGTTTGTCGTAGGCATTGGCGTGCGCGTGCTTGTGCGCCTGTGCGAGGTGTGCTGCATCGTCGTACCTGAGCTGCAAGTCGAGGTAGGTCCTCCACTACACTCACCTTTAAATTTATAATTTATTAATTTCTTGATATTTTATTAATTTTAATAAATAGTAAATAATATAAGATAATTAAACTTTAAATGATTATTTGGTGTAAAAAGAGCCGTTTATTTTATACAGGATGCCTGGAATATTTTATTGACGAATGGGCACCCAATAGTGAAAGAATTCCCATTTGTATTTTAAACATAATTCACAGAATTTAAAATGTAGTTTTGGTTTAAAAGTTAAATGATTTCTTCTGAAAAAGTGTTTTGGGATTTCTTGAGAAATGTTTCTTTTTTAGGAAAAATGATGTTTTATTAAATAGTGGTTTGTCATGTAAATAAATGTGTTGGTTTCATTTTGAGAAACACTTATAGGCCCTATTGGAACTTTTAAAATAGTTTTGAAATTATTTTGATGAATGTACCTTGATATGGGTACAACTAAAGGCCCAATTGGCATTTTGTGATAATTATTGTGAAAGGGTGATGTGTGAAATCTATCCAAGGCCCGTTTGGCATTTTGAACTGATTTTTGGTAAAACCCTTCTTGGGTTGGGTTCCTTGCCTAGTTTTGATCCATGTGATTGGGAGGTTCCTCGGTATGGGACCTCCCTTCTGAAATGTATGTCGATGGAAAGGGAATACCCTTGAGGTGGATGACATGGTGCCAGATTGTGTGATTTGTTTGAATTATATATATATGCATGACTTGTGTTTGAATTTTATGGCACAACCTCCTTAGAACTATACCTGGGAACCTGGCATAGGGAGTGAATCTTCTGAGAATGATTGCAGGACTAGTTTAGATTTCGCACTAGCTAGTAGCCCCATAGTAGGGGAATACTGAGTTATTACATCTATGGGGATTGGGCCCCTCGTTTAGGCCATATAGGTCTATGCCAGGCATGAGGGTGTTATGACGTCATCGAGTTAGGGCATGCCTTCAGGATGAGTCAGATGTATAGTACGTTCTGGATTGTTCATGATCTCCTAGGTTCGACCCATGTTTCCTTTAGTGTTTGTTTGTATGTGGTGGACGGTTGAGAGGTCTAGTTCAGTTGCTGGACCCTGTGAACCACTTTTTCCATTTCCCTTAGTGTGTGTTGTGTGTGGTTTTACTTCTGACTAACACTAAAAAAATGTTTTAAATTACAATGCACCTATTCCTTTCAAATATTAAACTTTTTTTTAAACTAAAAAAGACAATGTACTGATAATTGTTTTAGAAATGAAAGTGTGTGTGTGTGAAAACCAATATATTTTATATTTAGTTCAAACCTAAAATTGGCAAATTCTTCATTTAATGGTAGTGAATTGGGAATAGATATCAGGATATCCTACTGAGTTTTAATACTCACGCCTATAGTGTTTTCCTGTTTTTAGTTTTGTTGCAGGTTCGGCTCGAGCTTGCTCGCTGTGGGCGAGAGTTGGTTGTGGTCTGGTGAGCGACTCTCGGAGTCGCGAGGAGTTTTTTTGGTCGAGACCAGGTTAGTGTGTTTTTTATGGCCTCTCCTTTTTAGTGTCATTTATTTACTTTGTGTTGTTCTACTTTTCCACTACTCTATTTATTTTTTTATTGGAAAAATTCATTACCACTTGTCCTATATTGATTACCTGGCGCTTGTCTCTAGCCCAGGAGGATCGATAACACCTCTCGGGTCATGTCGCGGACCGGCTCGGGTGATCAGTTCAGGGTCGACCTGGGTTGGTTCGTGAAAAAATGGTATCAGAGGGAGGTTGGTCCTTAGTAGACCTCACTTTTCAGAGCACCCTTTGTTTTTAAGGATGTCCAGTAGATAGAGATTAGGACTGTCAAGGCTCAGGAGGTAGGTTACGAGTCGGTGCCTGATCACCACCACTCATGATGAGACCTGAGTTACCAGGGTTAGTCCAGGATTTGAGTCACTTGTCCTTGGTCATTTAGGATTGAGGGATGACAATGGAGGCGAATCGGTTCACTTTGTGGCCTCACATGGGGTGGTGACCCATGTGGAGTCCAAGTGTCAGGTTTAAGGTCCTCTTAGTGTTATGCTTTACTTGGGACATGGCTCACCACCATGTCACTGGGCATGACATATTCACTAGTTCCTCATTCTAGTGGGTTATTACTGCTTGTGTTTTGTTTTAGTCTTAGTTGATTTGAGTGTGCGTTAAAAGTAAAATTGGGTTTTAAATGGAAAAATGTTTCTTCCAAATTGTTTTGAAATTACTAAAGTGGGTTTTTAACTAGGAGGTGTATCGGTTTGGAAAAACATGGTATGTGTTTGTATTTGGTAAGTAAAATAAGTGTTTGAACCTTGGAAATCCTTATGGAGGGTCACACGTGCGTGGGTATGTATAGAAAGTGCATGGGGGCACTTGTTCATGGAAGATGTGAGCGGGATTGAATAAACGCGCATGTGATGGTTCATAAGGTGCCATTGGTGAGTTTTTAAAATTTTAAAGAGATAATGGTTTTGGAAAAGTGTTTTCTCCTTGTGTTGTATATGTTTAGATTATGGTCCTATTTCCCTTAGCTTATATTGTTGCTTTGATTGATTTTTGGCTTGATGCCAGTTTCGATGGTGTTTTTTTTTTGTCATGAGTATGCCGCCCAGAAAGCCTCCCAAAGTTGTCAATGATTTATGCTCAGTTCTCAGTTCCTTTTGTGCATTGATTTCTTATCGAGGTAGTCGAAGTCTATTAGAGGTAATTGTATTGTTCTGAAAGATAGTGTGTCTTCGGGTTGTTGGGAACTCCCAGGGTATTTAAGGTTCCTACCGCCCTAGAGTTGTTTGAGGGTTCAGTTTTGGGTTACTAAAGATGAAATGTCTCATCGTCGTTAGAGTTTTGGGTGTTATTAATGGTGGTCGACTTTTGCGAAGGTTCCCCACTTGGAAAGGAGTGTGGGCTGGTGGAACCTGTCTCCAAGAAATTATCCTCATTAGTACCAGCTCCTAGTTCGTCAAACTGATCTCTTGTGCACCACCAGTATGGACGGTCCGGACATTTTAAACCATCATGTTTCATCCCTTTGAAAATATATGACCATCATGGTTGTTCGAATCATCGAACGGAAGGAGTTAGAGACCATAACATGAAAATGCCTAAATGTGAGGCAGGAGACGCTTTAGCTATCAGGGCCCCAGTCACATGTCTCGGGGTGAAGCTCGCGCACAATCAAGAGTTTCTGAGGGTGTGTGGAACCTCGGTCCAGATAATGTCTTCGGCTTTGGAATGGAAATATCCAAAATTTCCCTTGTTATATTCTCATCGCTATCGTAAACTCATCCTTGTTGTGGTGGCGTGATGAGCTCGTTTCCCAACAATCCATGAAGTCTTATCTGCTCTCAGTGTGGTTCTTAAGTTGTTTGGTCTCTATGAATGGCATGGGCCTATGAATAAATGGACCTGTTCTGATTTTGAGTTGGTCCTAGCTATGTTCGATTGGGGAATGTTCGTTTTGTAAAGTTGATGAGAGGTGTTGAGTTAATTTCTAATCCTCAAGTTGATGGATTGTTCCGTATCAAGCTTTCTGTCAAAGTCTCAGGTGTGTTTTCTAGTCCATGTGGGGAAAATGAATGAGTTTGGTTTGGGAGCTCTTGTGTTCCCCCCCCCCTCGGGGTGGTTTGTTTGGGTTTCAAGGGTTTTGTTATTAGTGAATTCTTGTGGTGGGGAGAACCGTCCCATGTCCTCCCCTCAATCTCGGGTAGTGGTTTTCCTTGAATTGGCCGGGTGTGATGTTTGTTGGGAATGGTTACCCTGAATCTCTTGGTTCTCTACGATTTTGTCTGGGAATGAACTCAAGTTGTGTCAACTATTGGCTTGGTGACTTTCTAGGGGTACAAAGTGTATGTGGTGAGGAGAATTGTCACACCCCAACCATAGAAGCCCATGTTTTTATTCTTTTCTCGGTCCCGCGACTCTGGGTAGAGTCG
The DNA here is from genome assembly GCA_963277665.1 of Viscum album. Lineage (NCBI taxonomy): Eukaryota > Viridiplantae > Streptophyta > Magnoliopsida > Santalales > Viscaceae > Viscum > Viscum album. Next base: position 1,341,255,914 of record OY728148.1, on the reverse strand, counting down.
GGTTTGGGTCCGGGTTTGAATTTTGAAGTTTTTATGTTTTCAGTGGGTCTTGGGTCAGTGCACAATCACCACACTGCTAGCAGTCACCACGCATTCGGTCCGGGTGGGTGCGGGGTCACCGTGCATTCGGTCCGATCATGCGTTCGGACCTGATGAGTGCGCGGTTACCCACCTGTTTAGTTAAATAAAAAAATTAAATGAATAAATTAAATTGAAAAGAATTTTATAAAATGTTTAATAATAATAATAACAATAATTTATAATATTGTTATTATTATTATTATTATTAAGATTATTATTATTATTATAAGTTTAGAATTATTATTTTTTATCTTTTTTTATTATTATTTACTTTTCATTTTATTTTATTTTTATCTTTTTTTATCCCACCTTTCTTCCCCCCCGTTTTTCTTCTTCTTCTTTATTTCTCCTCCTTTCTCCTCTTTTCCACGTGGCTACCCCCCCTTATCTTTTTTTTACACTTTCCCGTAGCAGCTGCTGCACCCTACCTGCTTCAGTGCCCCACACCAGCGCCCTCCTTGCAGAGTCGCGCCTCAGCCGCCTGCTCCCAGTGCCCCACCAGCACCGCGTTTCCATCAGGCCGCCTTGCCTGTTCCAGAACTTCCCCTGCTCGATAGCACACCCTGACTGTTCCCCCTTTCTTGCTTCCTCCTGCGCGACCTGCCTGCGACCAGCCATCCCTGTATTCCCTCTCCACATGTGCCAACCGCTCCCCAGGTCTCCACCCTTGTCACACGCCCTGGCCGACTTCACTCCTACCCAACTGTCACCCCTTTCTCTACCCATGTCCAACCTCCTCCCTCCTGCCCTGTAGCCACGAGCCTCACACAGCAATTCCACACCCCATCCCCTACATGTGACTCCCCATCTCTCCCCATGGACGATGCCCTCCCTGCTGAGCCGCAAGCTCCCCTTAGAAGATCCCCCTCTTCCAAGCATGCCGCCAGGATCCACGCACTACTCCTAATATACCCTTCACCATGCACCCAGCTCCTTGCTGTAGCACCGCAGCACCTCCCCCTGCCCTGTGACTTCATGGAACTTTCGGCCTCATGCGCCCTTGCCGGTTCTCCCTGCTCAGCACGCCAGAGCAGCACCCCCTCCCTGTTCGCTACTCCGGTTCCCTCTTCACCTGCTGACCAGTACACACCTGGACTTCTTCTGTTGTCCGCACAACCGACACCCGCCACCCGACCACCACGACGTCGCCCTACTCCGGCCATAATTAGTGTAGAAACCCCCTATCCATGCCTCCACCGGCCTGGAGACCCCCCCTCGCAGCACCCAGGCCAACTCCTTGCTCTGGCCAGCAACTTTCTATGGAAACCAGCGGGTGTGACTCCTTTGTCTGGAGCCCTCTATCTGACTCTGCACCCACTGACCACGCACTATCCATCAATCCAACACCACTTCCTGCCTTGCAGTGGCACCGTACCACCCGCACGCACCTTCCTCCGACCTGGCGGGACCTCTTTCTGAACCTTCGTGCGTCCTCCGACTGACCGCGAACCCTTCTCGGGCGCGTGACGAGCGTCCACCACTGGAGGTGAGTGGTTTCAGTTCACATTGTTTCACCTATACTGAAATTTAGGTGGGGTTTTCTTTGTCTCTTATTTGATTATTTTAAATTAACACTTATGTTTTCTTTAGTTTTTGTGCATTTGTCACAGTCATTGGCATGCGCATGCTTTTGCACCTATGCGAGGCATGTCGCGTCATCGTACCCGAGCTGCAAGTCGAGGTAGGTCCCCCACTGCACTCAACTTTAGATTTATAATTTATTAATTTCTTGATATTTTATTAATTTTAATAAATATGAAATAATATAAGATAATTAAATTTTAAATGATTATTTAGTGTAAAAAGAGCCGTTTATTTTATAGATGATGCCTAGAATATTTTCTTGATGAACGGACACCCAGTAGTGAAAGAATTACCATTTGGATTTTAAACATAATTCACAGAATTTGAAATGTAGTTTTGGTTTAAAAGAAAAATTATTTCTTTTGAACAAGAGTTTTGGGTTTTCTTGAGAAATGTTTATTTTTGATGAAAAATGATGTTTTATTAAATATTGGTTTGACATGTGAATAAATGTGTTGGTTTCATTTTGAGAAACACTTAGAGGCCCGGTTGGCACTTTTAAAATGGTTTTGAAATGATTTTGATGAATTTACCTCGAGATGGGTACAACTAAAGGCTTGGTTGGAATTTTGTGATAATTATTATGAAAGGGTGATGTGTGAAATCTATCCAAGGCCCGTTTGGCATTTTGAACTGCTTTTTGGTAAAAACCCTTCTTGGGTTGGGTTCCTTTCCTAGTTCTGATCCATGTGATTGGGAGGGTCCTCAGTATGGGACCTCCCTTGTGAAATGTATGTCGATGGCAAGGGACTACCCTTTAGGTGGATGGGGTGGTGCCGGATTGTGTGATGTGTTTGAATTATATATATATATATATGCATGACTTGTGTTTGAATTGTATGGCGCACCCTCTTTAGAACTATACATGGGAACCTATCATAGTGAGTGAATCTTCTGAGAACGATTACTGCACTAGTTTAGATTATGCACTAGCTAATGGCCCCATATTAGGGGAATACTAAGTTATTGCTGCTAGGGGATTGGGACCCTCGGTTAGGCCATGTAGGGATATGCCAAGCATTAGGGTGTTATGACATCATCAAGTTAGGGCATGCCTTCAGGATGAGTCAGATGTATAGTACGTTCTGGATTGTTCATGATCTCCTAGGTTCAACCCATGTTTCCTTTAGTGTTTGTTTGTATGTGGTGGACGATTGAGAGGTCTAGTTCGGTTGCTGGCCCATGTGCGCCACTTTTTCCATTTCCCTTAGTGTGTGTTGTATGTGGTTTTCCTTTTGACTAACACGAAAAAAAATGTTTTTAATTGCAATGCACCTGTTCCTTTCAAATATTAAACTTGTTTTAAAACTAAAAAGGGCAATGGAATGATACTTGTTTTAGAAATGAAAGTGTGTGTGTGTGAAAACTAATATTTTGTATATTTAGTTCAAACCTGAAATTGGTAAATTCTTCATTTAAAGGTAGTGCATTAGGAATAGATATCGGGCTAGCATACTGAGTTTTAATACTCAGGCCTATAGTGTTTTCCTATTTTTAGTTTTGTTGCAGGTTCGGATTGAGCTTGCTCGCTGTGGGCGAGAGTTGGTTGTGTTCTGGTGAGCAACTCTCGGATTCACGAGGGGTTATTTTGGTCGAGACCAGGTTAGTGTATTTTTGTTTGCCCCTCCTTTTTAGTGTCATTTATTTACTTTGCATTGTTCTACTTTTCTACTGCTCTATTTATTTTTTTTATTGGAAAAAATCATTCCCACTTATACTCTATTGATGCCCTGGCACTTGTCGCCAGCTCGAGAGGATCGGGAACGCCTCTCGGGTCATGTTGCGGATTGTCTCGAGTGATCGATTCAGGGTCGACCTGGGTTGGTTTGTGACATGGAACCACTGGAGGATCTACTGGTGGCCCCTATCCTACCACCTTTAGAGAATGATCATCACCACCCTCCTAAAAAACTAGAGGCCTTTCTAGTGGTATATCTATAAAATTTATAAGAACACACATCAGAGAAGATTTGATAAAGAAAGGACCACAGATATACAAGCAGGACAGACACAAGCCTTCCTAAGAACAAGTCACACCCCTCTTCCAGCTTCTAAATCTATGTTTGGGTAACATGTAGATCATAATATAAGTAAGAGATACTACATACTTCCCACTAATGAGTTTGGGTCATGGTTAAGTCTTATTATAAAAGTCCAAGGTCCCATTATAGAGAGTTTCAGTTGTAATTTATAGGGGACACACCATTTAAATTGAATTTGTAACCCCTATTTATTTTTGACCATTTAATTTTAGAATTCAATTTCATTTAAATTCATCATCATTTATATATCAATTCTATTTAAAAGTTTTAACTATATGGATCACCACATCCAATTTTTAATGGACCATACAACTTATAAATTGATGTTTGGTGTCTAGTTAATCAAAACAAGCTATCTATCAACTCCCTATATTAAATGTTAGCACAATTTCATGGACATAGAAATAAAGGCACCAAAATATGCTATAGGAAATGAACATAGTAAGTAAATGTGGCCTAAAATAGTGTATGAAATATAAATCCTGATGTTTCTATGATGATTCATGATGAAATATTTATTTTCCATAATAGGAAAAGGGTAAAAATATATAATAAAAAGAAATATTAAACTTCAATTGCGTCGCCCAATAGTGAAGTAAAATCATCTACAACAGGCATAAATCCAAACATCATATCCCATCCCTGGAAATTTGGCTTTTTCCCAAAATGTGGGTTATCTTCCCATAGTCACAACTCATTACCAAACTTTGACACATTATGAATATTCTATATAACATTCCCAAATTATAAGACAAAAGAAAAGAAATTCCTATGATACAACTTTGTAACATCTTGACCTTGGAGCTACTAAATATTGCTCCAATCCGGCGGGTCACAGAACCTCAAGCACGCTTCCCTATATGCCAGAGGATGGTGACTAAAAGTGATGGTATGTGATGATAAAATATCTAGACTATACCCTCATAAACAGAGTAATATATCAGTACCAAAAATTAATACAAAGAGGAAGAATAATATAAAACAATAACAAAAACTAAATCATCTAGACAATAGTAATAATAATCAAAGCCAAAGGCAACATCATATAAAAATGATGTGTATGTGATGTAACAAATCATAATTCACTAAATGGTTCCTCATTCTAGTGAGTCACATGGAATAAAGTGTGCATCCCTGTATACCTAAGGCTTTTGACTAGCAACATGGGTCCTTGTTATTATAGTGGGGAGACTATAACATCATGATTAGAGTATAAAATTTGTGAAATAAATATATAAACAATAAAATAATAATATTAAATGATAATGTAAGGTAATTCATCTATATATAATAAAAAATCGACAATAAAAACAACTAGTATCATATACAAAATGATTTAATGTCATGTGTCTCTTAAAATAAAATAGGTAAACATGGAAGCAGACATGCAATACATTACATGTGTAAAATGTATAAAAAGTACAAAAAGAAGATCTCCAATAATATCATGAGAGATATCTTGGTCCCGTGATTTCCCACTCCAATGCTATAATCAAATCAATCATCAATAAATGGGTTCTTTACCCTATCCCTACCTACATCCACATAATCTACCCGGGTACCATCGACAGCCCGAATAGGGCGTGAGATAAACTCAGTAGTCCACCACCAATGATGTCTATAAATATACAGTCAATGCATATAAAATGAGTACTGTGTATATATAATAATGGTAATAAGTAATAAAAACTATAAAGGGTTGGATCTAGTTCCTTAAGGACCCTAGGATGACACTACCTATTTCGGCCTAAGCCGAATAATCTATAAACAAGTAACTATATGTATACATATATATGATCTATATACATAGTGCTATCTATAACCATATGTATGGATATTTCCACTAGTCTAGACCTTAGACATAAATCATGCATCCATGGGTAGTATCATGAGTCTTTAAAGTGTCAAGTTATGCCATGCTCAGTCTCATAACAGTAGGGATGTCATGGCCGTGTATCATATAGTAGGGTCTCCATGCCCATTTATCATAATTCATAATGGTTCCATACCCATTTATCATAATCTGTATGGTTTTTCATGTCCATACATTACAGTGTAAGGGATTCCATTTACGTATCTCAACAAAGTAGGGTTTCCATGCCCGAATCATAACAATAGGGTGTCCATACCCATATCATAATAATAGGGTCACCATTACCATATATCATAAACATAGGGTCATCATGATTTTATATCATAATTCATAAGGGACACTATGCCTATTTATCAAAACAATGATAAGTGGTCAAAGGATTTATTATCATCCAATAGATAGCAATTGGTTCCTTAGCATTTCTTCTTAATAAGGGAGTGACCATTTTTTTATTTAAACAACATGATGTGGTTGTACCACTAAAATTACATTTAATAAAGTATAGTTTGATATGTGTTTTGTTCATGTTACACCACTACAATTATCCATTATCAATTATGATACCACCTTCTAGAAGTAAAACCAAGCACACTAATGTGTGTTTTGGTTATATAACGATGAAATTCAAATATTAATATAATGGGTGTACACAAAAGGGTGGATCATGTTAAGGTTTATGACCTCCAACATATTTTAAAATCTATCGAAGTCATTAGGTTCCTAAAAAGACAACCAATTTAAGGAATATTCATTTTATGGGAAATAAATGGTTAAATTGGCATGCATCGTAATGACACATAATATAAGCATCACTAATATGAGGTATAATTACTAGATCACCCAACATATGCCTATTGAGGAGAACTAATCTAGTATTGGCTCTTGGTTAGGTCCAGATCAGAAGAAAATGAAAGAATATGTTAACGCCCTAAAAATAGGGCATAAGAGCCTAAACCAAAGTAGCACCGCTGATAATAAGAAAAATTATGAAAGGTTCCTAAGTAGTGAATCACTTAATTATGAATATCCAAAGAGATAATTTTAATTCAAATCATATTATGGAATAAGAATTATCCAAGAACCTATCATGATGGTAGGAGGAGCTAAAATGGGAGAAAGAATGTGGTTGTCCGCTGAAAAAGGAAATAAGAAGGGGGGGGGGGGGGTAAACATATAACAACTTAAGGGGAAATAGTCATTTTACCAAAATTATAGGGGTAACATGGTTTGGCCTCATGGTTGAAAAAACTATTCACTAATAGTGCGTGACCCACTTTACCAAGAGGGAGCTCACATAGTTCATGCACACAGTTTGGGAAACCATGCGCAAACTGTGATGTATTATAGAGATTTCACACAGGCATGTAGCCTAAGTCATAAAGTTAGGGAAAACTATATGGAACACTTATGTTAACTAGAACACCCCATACGTTAAGGAGAAACCATGCTAACTGGGACCCACAGTTTCTACTAACTGTACAACCAACTATTTCTTCCATTGGTCGGGGTTATTGGCTCTGAACAAGCCACAAACACCCTAATTTCATCCATAGCCTCACTATGAATTCATATTAGGTCAAAAATATAGAATGAAACCAAAAATTAAAGGATCCATACCTCATGGAAAAACTAGGTTCTTAATATCTTTTCACCTTAAAGGAACTTATCCTAGAGTTTATCTTTCAAGGGTGGAATAACTCTATCTGAGAAAAACTTTTTCCACTGAGCATGTATGTCGGTCTCTCACTTCCAAGTATCTACGTATACACAATCATGATACCATAAAAATCATTATAATTGGAAATAATATCCTTATAGAGACTTCATGATCTGATTAATGATGTGTATGTGATACTCCTCCAAAGAAACATTGGCACCCAACTCAATATCCTTGGGATCAAAAGTATGAGACGGGTCAACATGATAACGATGAAATTATAAAACATGGAAGGTGTAGTGAATTTCATGGAACCTTAGAGGTAATATCAACCAATAGTACACCAGCCTAAATATTTCCAAGATCTTTAAAGGCCAAAAAAATGAGGCAACTACTTCCCTTACCTATGTATCTGTCTATTTCCATGTATGAGTGATACACATAAGAAAACACAATACTCAACCTTGAACTTTAGAGGTCATCAATAAAAATCATCATAATATTTATATATATAATGTGTAGTAAACATACACTTTCTAATAAACTAAACCAGATCTAATCTCTCTTTCACATGATAAGGACCTAGTAGCACTACCTCCCCTGCCTTTTTCCATCACAGAGGTGAATGACATGACCTATCATATAAGGCCTCATAAAGTGCCATCTATTTTTTCCCATAAAAAAATTATTGTAGGAAAATTAAGTGATAGGAATATATTTCTCCCAATAACTACCAAAATCAAGGATAAATTCATAGATCATGTCTTCCAATACCATTATCGTCCTCTCTGATTGACCATCAATTTGGGGATGAAAGGTTGTTCTCAGTAGCACGTGTGTTCCCAAATCTCTCTGTAACCACTTACAGAACCTCAAAATTAAATGATCTTACCTATCTCAAAGGATATTATGATGGATCCCATGTAAAAATATAATCTCATGGACATAAATTCTTCCTAAATGATCAACTAATAAATTCTCCCAAATAGTAATGAAGTGGGATTCCTTTGCTAATCAATCCATGACCACCCAAATAGTGTCACTACCTCAAGGAGACCTTGGTAATCCAACCAAAAAGTCCATTGAAAAATATTACCATTTCCTTTATGGGACTAGAAAAAGATATAAAAATATAGTGGGTCACTGGTGTTTCATCTTCACCTATTAACAGGTGGAACACCTAGTGATGAAACCCATTAGCTGACGTTTTATCCCAGGTTACCAATACCGGTGTTTCATATCACGATACATATTAGTGATACTTGGGTGCACTACCCACTAAGAAGCATGTGATTATTGCATCATCTCATCTCTAATATCTATATAAACCTAGATAGGCTCATATATATTTAGGATGTTGTATCAATCAATAAACCAATCCAGAGTATGGCCTCATTAGAAATACTCCACCGAAGTACCAAACCCTCCGGATCTGAGAATTGCCTTCTCTTCACCCTATCAAGGAGTGAAGGGGTAACCATTAAGGATATAATAAAAAGTTTCTCATGACTCTCATGAAACTCCAAACGAATATCAGAATGAATGGACATAAGTTTTCATTCATCCCTGGATTCCTAACTGACTTATGCCTAAGTTTTCCAGCTCAACACATCAGCTACCACATTTACCTTTCTAGGTGTATTGGAATGATCAAAGTAAAAAGAATGAAAGTATTCAACCCATATTAAATTTTTGAGATTAAATTAATGCTGCATGAAGATATATTTGAGACTCTTGTGGTACATAAAAACCACAAATTTTTTCTCCCATCAGATAGTGTCTCCAGCAATGAAAATCATAAATGGATGTTTCAAGATCAAGGTTATGCATCAGGTAATTATGCTCATAAGGTCTCAATTGGTGAGACCCATACACAATGGATTTATCCTCCGACATCAGTACTACACCAAGACCAATGCTTGATGCATCACATAACACTGTATAGCCTCTTCTAGGCTATAGAATAATTAGAATCAGTGTAGATGTAAGTCTTCCTTTCATCTCCTAAAATGCTTTCTTGCACATTTTAGACCACAATAACTTCACACCTTTATTAGTAAGTCCAGTAAGAGGTGAAACAAGGAATAATAATTCCTATATAAAGTACTTGTAATATCCAACTAGTCAAAATAATCTTTGTATATCAAACATTTTCTTGGGTTGTTCCTAGGTAACTATAGTACTCACCTTCTTTAGGTCAAGTGATACATCTACCTCTAAGATAATATGACCCAAGAAGTGAACCTTATCAATCCAAAAGATAAATTTAGTAATATTCGAATACATATGGTGCTCTCTTAGTGTGTTCATAATGATCTCAAAATTCTTATCATGGTATCTTATAGTATGAGAATACCCCAACATGTCATCTACAAAGACCACTATGAATGAATCCAAAAAACAGGTGGAAAACCTGATTCATTAAGGCCATGAAAACAGAAGGAACATTCATGAGGCCTAACAACATAACCAGACACTCATGTAAATTGTACTTACTATGTAAATCGATATACAATATATATAAAGGTATAACATTCAACTTATGACAAATCGATATCAAATCGATATTTGAGAAAACCCTCACTTCTCTAATCTAGTCAAAGAGAGCATTTATACTAGGTAAGGGATAATGGTTTTTCATAGTAAGCTGATTTTACTTATAATAATACACACAAATACTAAGGGTTTTTCTTGCTTTCTTAAAAAAAATATTGGTGAACACTAGGGTGAAGTACTAAGATGTATAAAACCCTTATCCTTCAAACCCTTTAGCTTCCTCTTAAGCTTCTGTATCATAGTATTAGTGATCCAGTAAGAAGGAATTGATACTAGTACAACTCCAAGAAATACCTCGATAGTAAATTATATCTCTATCTCATGTGTTAATCTAGATAAGTGTTCAAGAAATACATCATTGAAATAGTATAATATAGGATGGAAATTATCCAAATGTAACCCATTATTATCAATATAAAATCTACCAATATGGGTGGTCACTCCACTTAGACCAAGATTTTATAGTCCATCTATACTTGCATGGACATCCCACTCACCTTTTTGAAGGTAAATACAACCATCTGGTGATGTAAATGATTCCCTCTAGTGATATTAATTCACATAGGCATGATTGAGGACCAACCAGTCCATACCTAGAATGACATCAAATCTCATCATCTCAAGGATAGAGAGTTCTCATAAGAAACAATGGATACCTACCTTAAGGGGGAATTCATTACATTGGAACACACTCTCTGACTAGATTCCCAATAGATTATCAATTGTTATCACACCATAGAAGTAATCAATATCAATCCCAAGGATTTCTGCAATATCCATAGAGATAAAGGAACGTGAAGCACCCATTTTAAATAAAGTAGACACAATAATAGAGGATACTAGAATTGTACATCAAACAATAGATGGAATGAACCCCTACTCTTCCAATATAGGATTTACTGAATAAATGTGGATTGATCCACACCCCTGTTCTACTACCTGACTACCCTAAGCATGACTACTCTATTGGTGTTGTGTATCTAAAGCTTGGATACCCTAGACATAACCACCTTCTCTCCCTATATGACTTGTATTTGATAATATAAATTTATATATACATATTGGATACACTTGTATAATGGTTTATTAATGTATTATTAAATAATTAACTAAGTTTTGGTTTTTTTGTAGGAATTAAGAATTCTGGGCTTAAAGGAAAAAATGATGAAAAATGGTAAAAATAGGATTTACACGTCATATACATCATACATGACATTCCTGTAGAACCGCATACCTACCCCTGAAAATTTTACATGATGTGAATCTCATAAATGATGTGTAAATTCATTACACATCATGTGAATTTAAAAATCAAAATCCCATTGAATTTATTTCACATACATAGTGTGAAAATATTACACGATGTGCAACGTTAAAAAATCCCATCCAGTCAATGATTTTTCCTGGAGATCCCATGAGATTAAAGATTTTATGAGGTGATTATAGATCTCAAATACATTACATGTAACCATATTACATGACATTATGATGTTAGTAAATATTCACTTAATTCTAGTACATGATGTGAAGGCTTTACCCATCGAGTAATTCTCGAGCCAATTTATTTTCTAGCAGCTCTACTGTGCTTCATAGCATAGACCTATGAGTTTTATTTCATTTTATTCTATTGTATTCTTATTTTTTATTTTATAAAAAAGTTTTAATTAATTATTTTTTCTTGTATTATTAAATCCTTTTGAGTTTTTAATCACCCTGCATCTATCTTCATTCGTTGCACTTCTGCTTTTGTTTCAATGATCACTTTTGTTGATTGGAGTAGTTTACTCAAGATGGGAGGGGTGAATTGAGTAACTATAAAAAATTCTGTTAAAATAATATCATTTTCAAAAGAAATGGTTTCCCCAAAAATAGATACAGCCCAGTTAATCAAGGTTATACTGTTATAAGAGTTTGACTTTTTAAAGAACTTCTTAGAAGATTGATTAATTATCAGTAATCTTAATTTGTATTATTAATATTACTTTTGAAGTTATTCTCTTAAGAAAAATCAGTTATAACTTCTTTCCAAGACTAACAATCAATGTGAAATTAGTGTTTTTCTAGATTATTCAATAAAGCAGTAAAACAGAGAAGGCTAAATTTAAACAGCACAACAGATATGAAACAAGTGGTTCAGTCTCAAGTCGAGACCTAATCCACTCCACTTGGTGATTACCTGCCACCAAGAAGTTTATATAAATAAACTCTGATCCACACCCTAGATCGGGGTTAACAATAGTACACAGACTTTACAGGTCACAAAGGGACCTCTTCCACAGTTTTTGTGGGTAAAACAATAATAACTAGGCCACACAAGGACCTCTTCCACAGTTGTCATGGGTAACCAAAAGTATAATGAGTTTTTTTAAGGATTTAGAAATCCTCTAGTTTGGCACAGGAGTCAGTGTGTGTATGGAATATACAGAGTACACACACTACTCAAAAAGTAAGTAAGAGAATCACTGAGAGAGAGTATATATGAGTTTAGAATGATCTTGTGATTTGAAGTTCAGATATGGAATCCTTTGATTAAACTAAAATACTTCTGAGTCCTTCTCTGGTTTATGTCTTGAAACACAGAGTGTTGCGATTCATCTTAGGTTCTTCACGAGTTTTGATAATGTGAAGATGATCTCTGGATTTTAGTGTACTTCATATGTTCTTCAACAGAGTTATATTGCTTGCATGAGACAATGATTTCATTGAGAATCTTGCAATATGTTCTTCACGGTCATGATCACAGGCTTGTTTTTCATTCATTATCATGCTGTATTTCTCTTGGGCACACTTATCTCTTTATCATCGAATGCATGAGTTTTAGCTGACAGGTTCCATGTGCTTTGCACCTCGTACCTCGTACTATGTCTACAAAGAAACATTAATTATGTCAGTGCATTAAAGGCATCAAATATGACCATTAGAAATTAAATTAAAATATGACAAAATAGTTTAAGAAACTGTGTCACAGTAAGTTATGAAAACAGTGTCTCCTTCACATAGTGTCTGAGTGTCACGATGTCTGAGTGTCACGGTGTCTGAGTGTCATGGTGTCTTGTTCACGGTGTCTTTCTTCATGGTGTCTGGATTTATAGTGTTTGGATTACGGTGTTTGGCTTTCAGTGTCTGGCTTACGGTGTCTGGATTACGATGTCTGGCTTACGGTGTCTGGCTTACGGTGTCTGGCTTACAGTGTTTGGCCTCACAGTGTCTGGATTATGGTGTCTTAATTCACGGTGTCTGGCTTACGGTGTCTTGTACTTAGGCAAACAACTGTATTCATACTTAAATAGTGATATGCATGAAATGCATTGAGATTAACAATTATAAAGAATGAAAGAACTTGAAACATAAATACACATGATTGGATAAAATTTATAGGATTTAAATAGGTTGAATAAGATTTTTGATCATTAATGAGATTTGTGATCATTAAAACATGATTAATACATGAGGAGTCCAACAATCTCCCCCTTTTTGATGATCACAAATCATGTACAGTTAAAGTGTAAAGTAGATGCAACTATAGAGAAAATAACATATAGAAAATTCTCCCCATTTTGGGATTATCAAAAGGTTGAAAGAAGAGATAGAATACAGTGCACATTCCATTAAGAGGAAACATAGTTTAGTACCAAATAAAGGGGAAAAACAATGGAATCCCCATCAGAAAGGAGTAAGCACTGGTCTTATTCAGGGGCTGACCTTCGCTTTGCCTTTATCAGCAGCAGAATAGGAAGCCACAGGGGCAGTGGTTGATGTAGAAGAAGGTAGAGACATGGTAGATAAAGAGGGTAAAGGGAGACCTTCAAAGACTAAGGGATCCAAGGTAGGAGCAGTATAAGATCTAGGAAGTTGATGATCAAGAATGACAGGACTATTCTGACTGAGAGTGTGTCCAACAGACATGGTAGTTGAGGCTAAGGAAAAGGTGAAGGTAGGCAGCCCAGGTTTGAGAGGTTCAACCGCTGGAGAAACAATTTCTATACTATAGACATGAAGATAAGGTCTCAGGAGTTTTATGAAGTCCGCAATAATCTCTCCACCATACTACATGACTTTTTCAAAGTCATCTTTGTTTTCCATAAACTTGTCCAACAATCGAGTAAACTCGGTTAGATTCTAGACTTGGGTTTTGAAGGCTTGAGTCACAGGAGGAATTCACAGATTCTCTACAAGGTATTTGAAGTGGTTGGTCATATCAGTCTTGGAGAAAATTCAATTGAAATAGAAGTCCACTTTCTTAAAAATATCCTGCTGGGAATCATTTTCAATATTGGAGTGGATTTGTACAAGATCAAGAACTCTATCACCGTTCTTGACAACTTCATAGAATGAAGCCACATTAAAGCCACTGAAAGCATTCTGAAGATCTTATTTGACTATAGATATGAGAAAAGTACTATCTAAGGAAGGTGTAGAGGAATGACCAGAGGTATTATAATCTTTGACGGTTGTGGTCAGATATTTGAGATGATTTAGTACCTTTTGAAGACAACCAGTATACTCATTGGTGAGTTTATTAAGGTTCACCAGAAGATCTATCATTTCCTTAAACATTTTTCTGTGCCTTTCCACAATCTTTTCATCAAAGTATGCCAGATAAGGGTGAATCTGAGACACAAAATCTCAAGAGATTTGAGAAACGATGGGTGCTAGAGGAGCAGTAGCAGACTCTAATCTCAAATGTAGCTCTTTCTGCATGTATTCAACTATGCTTCTCAGGGTTGTGACTTCATTACTGATAAAATTATTTTTAACTCATACTTCTTGAATCTCATGGAGCATCTTAGGTTGTATTTTCAAAATGATATTTTTCGATAACAGTGATTCATCTCTCTCACTCTGATTTGTCATAGGACGAGGTTGGGAGTTCATAAATTTCTCAACTCCAGATAAGAGAGTATCTCCAAAATCCTTCAGATCATCCTTACTAACAAAGGGTAGTTGTTCATATAAAGTTTTGGGTGTAGAAATTGGTACATGGATAGGTTTAGGTTCAGGTTCAGGTTCCTTCTCAGGTGACAAGTTTGTGAATGATTTCAACTGAAATAAAGAAGAAAGATCAAGCCCGGTTGTAGTAACCTGTTGAGACTCATTCACATTATAGAAACTAGGAAATTTGTACTGAGTGTCCATAGGACATTACTCAGTTGGATGTGAGGATTTATCAGGATCAATATTTGGGGTTTTATCCCCCTTAACAGGTGCCTCCTTCTCAAGACTGAGAGGCTCAGTAACTTGTTATAAATCCACAGTTTCATTTCTAAGTTCCTCATTCATTTCTTGTATAGCTAGATAAAAGGCCATCTCTATCCTCTCTTCAGTAGAGGGTATTATTTCAGGAAAAGATTGTTGTATAGGGAGTTCTTCCAGATTCGCTTCTTGCACAACAGGGAGTTCTTCTAGATTTACTTCTTGCACAACATGGAGTTATTCCATGGCTTGCTGCTTATATTCTGTGACAACTGATTCTTTTTTAGCTTCAGGTTGGATTTCTAGATTGACATCATTTCCAGGGGCATGAGCTTCTTCTTCAAGGACAACATGAGGAACAATAGTCTTTTCTTCCTCAACTATAATTGCTTCCCTATGTGGTACTTCAACATCTTCTTCCTCTTATTCTGAATACTCAACAAGTTCATCTAGTTCCAAACTAGGATCAGAAATGTCTTTCGGCCTTGATGGATATTCCACAGGATTAAACTTCTCATAAACCTTATCATTGTCTTCCACCCATTCCTTTTTCCAAGGATTCCAGTTTATCTTCATTCTCTTGATGGTGGATTTAGAGAGACAATATTCACAATCTATAATCATTTCTTCATTAGGTCCAAACACACCTTTTTCAATAACCATGGATGATATCAACCGAGAGTAGAACAAAGAAGTGGACTTGGATGTAACTTTGATCAAATCAAACATATGGTGAATGATGTACTTTCACAAGTTGATCTTGTGTCCATTTTTCATATGATGAATCAAAAACACATCTTGATACTTTAACATAGAAAAATCACCTCTTTCTTGGACTAACTATATTTTGAACAAACTTAAATAAAAGTCTTGTTTCTCCATCTAGTTCAGCAGCGATGGCCCTTCTCTTGGTGCCATTTACAGTTAGGGTTTTCAGAGCATCTTTAAGATCAAAGAAATCAGTTTAAGGAGGAGGTTCTCTCTGATAATCCTCACATATACCTTCATGAGGTATCCTAAGTCATGTAGCCCATAACCTTGAATAGAAAGAGAATATTTGGCCATTAATCCAGCTCCTCACAATATAACATTCACCAGAGTCAAAAGAGAACTGTACATACTAGTAGAATTGAGCTAATAACCTCGTATAGATGGGTCTATTCTCCCTTGAGAACCAATGTAACCAGCCTTGTTATTTTAACACTTTCAAGACCAAAGATTTTCTAGACAGAAGCCATTCAGGGAAAATTTCTTTCTCAGGTACAACACTGCGATTTACCAGATTCAGATTTAGAGGTCCTTTGGGTGTCAGCTTAGGTGCAATCTTCTTCTTCTTCGGGATGCGCTTCTCAGGTGTGGATGATGACATACATTTAATTCTTGGTATCCACTGAAGGTTCGAGAGAGAAAGATAGAGAAAATGGTTGCTAGGTTGAAAGGGTTCAAAATAAAAGAAAGTTCGAGTGAAGAACTGAGTGAAACTTTTTTTTTTATCATTTAGGAATGCCAATCGTCACAAAAATAAAAATGTGAGAAAGTAAAAGAGGTGAAATAATCATTACTGTGATACAGGTTTAAAGAAAATCATAAAGAATTTTCACGGTGAGACCATGAATGATCATTACAGTGAGACAGTGAGTGGTCGTCATAGTGAGACAATGAGTTATCGTCATGGTGCGACAGTGAGTTATCGTCACGGTGAGACAGTGCGTGAACTGTTCAGTGCGCATTACAGTGAGACAGTAAATGTCAAACCGTAAGTACAAAGTGCTAACGGTGAGACCGTAAACATGAGAGACAGTAACTGAGAAATAGTAATCATGAAACTATAAAGTAAAACATAGTAAAATGTTGAACAGTAATACAAGTAAGATATCTATTTGATATTTATCATGCCAAGATCATGTATGATGTAGTCTATTCTCTCAGAATTTAATGGTTTAGTGAATATATCAGCAAGTTGATATTCAGTACCAATGAAGTCTAAGGTGATATCACCTTTTTGATAATGATCTCTCAAAAAGTGATGTCTTACATCAATATGTTTTGTCCTAGAATGTGAAATAGAATTTTTTGAGATGTTAATAACACTTTTGTTGTCACAATTTATTGGTACATGTCTGAATTGATATCCATAATATAGTAATGTGTGTTTCATCCACAAAATTTGTGCACAACAACTGCCAGGAACTATGTAATCAGCTTCTGTAGTAGATAATGCAACATAATTTTGTTTCTTACTACACCATGATACTAGTGACTTGCCTAAAAAGTTACATGTTCCAAAGGATCTCTTTCTATCTAACTTAATACCACTGAAGTCATCATCAGAATAATTAACTAGTTCAAATGATTGTCTTTTAGGATAGAACAATCCTAGATTGGGTTTATGCTTGAGGTATTTGAAAATTCTCTTTATAATATTTAAATGACATTCTTTAGGATTTTCTTGAAAATGAGCACACATACACACACTAAACATAAAGTCCGGATGGCCAGAAGTTAAGTAGAGTAAACTTCCAATCATTCCTCTATAAGTAGTTTGATCAATAGATTTTTCATCTTCATCAAGATCCATCTTATAGGTGGTACTCATGGGAGTGTCACCAATTTTAGTACTATCCAATCCAAAATGTTTTTGAAGATCTCTAGAGTATTTAATTTGAGTTAAAACAATTCCATCAATATTTTGAAAGATTTGACATCGAAGAAAGAATTTTAGTTCTCCCATTAAACTCATTTCAAATTCATTTTGCATCATTTTAGAAAAATCAATACATA
The DNA here is from genome assembly GCA_963277665.1 of Viscum album. Taxonomy (NCBI): domain Eukaryota; kingdom Viridiplantae; phylum Streptophyta; class Magnoliopsida; order Santalales; family Viscaceae; genus Viscum; species Viscum album. Next base: position 1,341,238,147 of record OY728148.1, on the reverse strand, counting down.
ATGAATTTTTTGAAGATCAAAAAATAATATCATCTACATATATTTGAGCAACTAAAACATCATTAGAAATTCGTTTTATAAAAATGGTAGGATCAGATATTCCTTTTGTAAAACGTTTGGAAATGATAAAAGTACTCAATCTGTCATACCAAGCTCTTGGAGCTTGATTTAAACCACATAAATCTTTTGATAGTTTGAAAAATATGATTGGGAAAATGAGGATTTGTAAATCTAGGGGGTTGTTCAACAATGACATCCTCATCTATATACCCATTTAAGAATGCACTCTTAACATCCATTTGATATAGTTTTAAATTAAGATGTGCAGCATAAGAAAGTATGATTCTGATGGCTTCAAGTCTGGATATTGGAGCAAAGGTCTCCTCATAGTCAATTCCTTCTTCTTGAATATAGCCTTCTGCAGCTAATCTAGCCTTGTTCCTAACTATATTTTCATCTTCATCTACCTTATTTATAAACACCCATTTAGTGCCTATGATGAATGTGTCCTTGGGTATTCCAATAAGTTTCCAAACACTGTTTCCTTCAAACTGATTAAGTTCTTCTTGAATATCCATTACCCAAAATTCATCATTGATGTCATCATCAATGTTTTTAGGTTCAAGTTGTGACAAGAAGTCTTGCTGTTCAACCTGATTTCTAAGAGAAGGTATAGTTTGTGTTCCTTTATCTAAGTCTCATACAACAACATCTAAGGGATGGTTTTTAAGGGTTCTAAACTTTCTAGATAAAGAAGGACTAGTGTTTCAGGTTCATCAATAGATTCGTGTTCATTATGACCCGATTGTAGAGAATTTCCAGAATTGGAAGTTTTCACAGATTCTTTCATAGAGGAATTTGAGGATTTTGAGTTGATGTTTAGATTTGACACATCATCCTCTTGATTTTCTAGGATGGTTCTTGGATCATGTAGATCTATTTTATCAAACTTGATATGAATAGATTCATCCACACATTTAGTTCTCTTATTGAATACTCTATATAATTTACTTAATATTGAGTAACCTAGGAAAATTCCTTCATCGCTTTTGGATGAAAATTTGTCAATTTTATCCTTAGTGTTGAGAATAAAGACTTTGTAACAAAAAACTCTAAAGTAATTAACCTTAGGCTTCCTATTGTTCCAGAGTTCATATGGGGTCTTTTTGAGAATTGGTCTAACCAATAATCTATTGATTATGTAGCATGTTGTATTAACAGCTTCAACCCAAAAGTAAATAGGTAAGTCATATTCACTAAGCATTGTTCTAGAAATTTCTTACAGGGTTCTATTACTTATTTCTACAACACCATTCTGCTGGGGTGTTCTAGGGGCAGAGAAATTGTGACTATAACCATTTTATGAGCAAAAGGATTCTAACTCTTTATTTTCAAACTCAAATCCATGATCACTTCTTAAAGATTTAATTATAAGGCCACTACGATTTTCTATAGACTTGGCATACTTAGTAAAATAAGAGTAGGCTTCAATTTTGTGATCCATGAAGAAGGTCCAGGTATATCTAGAAAAATCATCTACCAGAACATAAACATGGTGCTTCCCATTTAAACTAGAAACTCTAGATGGTCCAAACAAATCCATGTGAACCAATTAGAGAGGTTGAGAAGTAGAAACTTCTTTCTTTGTTTTGAAAGAGATTTTGTGTTGTTTTCCCTTTTGACAAGGATTACATACTTTGTCATGTGGAAACATAAGTTTGGGTAAGTCATTAAATAGGCCTTTTCTAGTTAGCTTTCTAAGGGAGTGAACATTATAGTGTCCTACTCTCCTATGCTAGATCTAAGATTCTTTATGAAATACACTTAAGCATGAAACATTTTGAGAAGCTAAGAAATCTAAATTAACATAATAAAAATTCTCATTCCTTGATGCAGAAAATTCTAATTCATCTTTAGAATTAAATATATTACAGGCATCATTATAAAATTTAACATGATATCCATCATCATATAATTGTGATATACTAAGCATATTATATTTTAATCCATTAACAAAAAGTACTTTAGAAATTAAAATTGAATCAGTGTTACCAATATGGCCTAAGCGAATGATTTTACCTTTGGAATTTTCACCAAATGTGACATGTAATCCATCTACTTTTATCAGGTTCTTGAAGAATGAGTAGTCTCCTATCATGTGTTTTGAACATCCACTGTCTAAGTACCATAGATTTTTGCAGAATCTCGTTAAGAAGCTTTCCTATAACACGATCAAGCAAAGACAGATCTTGGTACCCATACTCTTTTGGGTCCAGTAACATTAGTAATAAGTGATTTAAGAACCCATATTTGTCTCATAGGTTTCTTATAAAAATTATGTAATGTATTTTAAAAATAAACTATATTTGGTCCACAAAAATTTCAAACAGTAGAATATGTATCATGACTTGCGCTAGTTGATTTGTGTCCAAAACTGGGAACAAAACCATATGTCCTAGATTTTGAAACAAAATTTATTCTACCAAGGATTCTTTTACCAGGTTTATAACCAATGCCAGTATTGTATTTGGGGTCAATTTTTTTTCCTAGCATTTGGTTAAGGGTATTTTTCCCATTAGTATACTTTTCTAAGTAACTTTTTAATTGATCATTAGAATTTTTTAATTCATTTTTTTCTTTGAGCAGTTGAGCTTTTTTCTCCTTTTCAGTAGTAAGTTCATATTTAACATTTACAGTGAGAGTATGTTGTTTCTTCAATGATTTATATTTATCTTTTAATTCATTGCATGCCTCTTGGAGCATGTTACAGTATTCAAACATTTATTCATTAGTCATATTTTCAGAGTCACTTTCCTCTTCAAAATATAATGAATTATGTATAGAAGATTTCAGTGTTACCTTAGATGTGTTTGTCATAAAACACATTTTGGCATTGTTATCCTATTCATCATGTGATGTCTCTAAGTCGCTTGAAATATCCTCATAGGCACTCCAATTTTCTTTCATTTTCTATTTTTACTTTTTGTCCTTGTCCTCATATTTCTTCTTATACTTGAGCTTTGGACAGTAAGACTTTATATGTCCTTTGCACTTACATTCATAGAATACAATTTCATCAGCTTTTTCACTTCTTTTCCAATCCTTTTTCCAGTTTCCTTTTAGATCATACTTTCCCTTGAAGTTAGGATTTCTGAAAAAGTTCTTCATTTTGTAAAATCGTTTGAATCTTCTAGCCAATTGAGCCATCTCTTCATCACTGTTAGGTGATTATTATTCAGTGGTGGAACTTTCTACAAAATCTTACAGTTTCCCTTTGTCTTTATGCTTCGAGAAGGTGGTCATGAATGCTACAGATTTCCTCTTTGGTTCATGCTCCTCTTCTTTGTTAAATTTCAGCTCTTCCTCACACATCATCAGTTTCCCAATGAGTTCTTTTACATGTAGCTTGCTGATGTCTCACAATTCTCTAATTGAGATAGAGGTTCCCCTCCATCTTTCAGGTAGACATCTAAGGATTCGCATGATCCGTTCTTTGGTAGTGACTTCTCTTCCTAGAGAAATCATTGTTTCGAAGATCTCATTGAACCTAAGATACATTTCAGAAATAGTCTCATCAGGTTTCGTTTTAAAATTATCATATTTTATAGTATAAGTATTAAGTCTCATTTACTTTACACTAGATGTTCCTTCATGTGAGAAAGACAAGGTATCCCAAATTTCATGGGTAGTTTTACAAGCAGAAATCCTATTAAATTCTTCATCTCCTAAGGAATAGTACAAAGAATTCATGGCTTTGCAATTATTATTGTAAGAAATTTTTGTAGATTCATCCCATGTAATTCTATCAGTCACAATAAGTTTGTATTCATCTATAATGGATGACCAAATTTCAAATATCGTACTCTCTAGATGCATTTTCATTTTAATTTTCCATTGAGCATAACTGGTTCTATTAAATAATGGTGGTCTGTTGGTTGCAACACCTTCTAATCTATTATCCATACTAACGAATTACTTTAAAATACCTAGAAATTTATAATTAACAGAAATTTACAGATCTTTAATGTAAAACAACAATCACAGTTGAGTAAGATTACACAGAGTCCTAATAAATCAACATTTGATACCAAATGTTGGTCAGAGTATTTTAATCAAGAGGGGAGGGGTGAATTGAGTAACTATAAAAATTTATGTTAAAATAATATCATTTTCAAAAGAAATGTTTTCCCCAAAAATAGATACATCCCATTTAATCAAGGTTATACTATTATAATAGTTAGACTTTTTGAACAACTTCTTAGAAGATTGATTAATTCTCAGTAATCTTAATTTGTATTATTAATATTACTTTTGAAGTTATTCTACTAAGATAAATCAGTTATAACTTCTTTCCAAGACTATCTATCAAAGTGAAATTAGTGTTTTTCTGGATTATGCAATAAATAAGTAAAATAGAGAAGACTAAATTTAAACAGCACAACAGATATAAAACAAGTGGTTCATTCTCAAGCCGAGACCTAATCCACTCCACTTGGTGATCACCTGCCACCAAGAAGTTTATATAAATAAACTCTGATCCACACCCTGGATCGCGGTTAACAACAGTACATAGACTTTCCAGGTCACACAGGGACCTCTTCCACAGTTTTCGTGGGTAAAAAAAAATAATAAAAAATCCAAACAAGGACCTCTTCCATAGTTGTCATGGGTAAACAAAAGTATAAAGAGTTTGGTGTAAGGATTTAGAAATCCTCCAGTTTGGAACAAGATTCAGTGTGTGTATGGAATATACAGAGTACACACACTACTCAAAAAGTAAGTAAGACAATCAATAACAGAGATTAGATATGAGTTTAGAATGCTCTAGTGATTTGAAGTGCAGCTCTGGAATCCTTTGATTAAACTGAAATGATTCTGAGTCCTTCTCTGGTTTTTGTAATGAAAAACAGAGTGTCGTGATTCAATTTGTGATATTCATGAGTTTTGATAATGTGAAGATGTTCTCTGGATTCCAGTGATCTTAGTATGTTCTTCAGCAGAGTCGGATTTCTTGCATGAGACAATGCTTTCTTTGATAATCTTGAAATATGTTCTTCATGGTCGTGCTCATAGGCTTGTTTTTCGTTCAGTATCACACTGTATTTCTCTTGGGCACACTTCACTCTTTATCTTCGAATGCATGGGTTTTATCCAATAGGTTCCATGTGCTTCACACCTCGTACCTAATAATATGTCTACAAAGAATCATTAATTATGTCAGTGCGTTAAAGGAATCAAATATTACCGTTAGAAATTAAATTGAAAGACGACAAAATAGTTTAAGAAACGATGTCACAGTAAGTTATGAAAATAGTGTCTCATTCACATGGTGTCTGAGTGTCATGGTGTCTGAGTGTCATAGTGTCTGAGTGTCATAGTGTCTTGTTCACGGTGTCTTGCTTCACGGTGACTGGCTTCATGGTGTCTGGATTACGCTGTCTGGCTTACAGTGTATAGATTATTGTGTCTGGCTTCACGATGTCTGGCTTACGGTGTCTGGCTTACGGTGTCTGGATTTTGGTGTATGGCTTACGGTGTCTAGCTTCACAGTGTCTAGCTTACGGTGTCTTGATTCACGGTGTCTGGATTACGATGTCTTGTACTTATGCAAACAACTGTATTCAGACTTAAACAATGATATGCATGAAATGGATTGAGCATAACCATTATAAAGCATGAAATAACTTGAAAGCATGAGTTATACGTAATAGACATAGAATCCTAATGTAGTTTCATAAAAATCCTGGAATGATTACCCCCTAGGGTATTATGGAGGAAATATTCATAGAAGCTAGATTTAAAATCCCTACAAATCACTTCCTGATACTGACCTTCCAGGTTGGGAATTTACCACCAATATTTGGTGGATCCACGAAACATATAAGTAGAAATATTCACAATCCTCTCAATAGGTTTATCAAGTTGCTCGAGAAAGGATATGACTATCTCAATCCATAAGTCTATATCCTGGGGTCCACCATCCCTTGAAAAAGTAGGTGGACACTACAGTTGAAACTACCACATCAACTCTCCCATAAAAGGGGAAAGATGTGAAGCTCCCTAAAGAGTCTTTATAAGCTATAGAGACTCCACTAGAAACCAAATATCATCACCCAAATCTGAGATAATAGGAGGTGTTATAGGTGACACTACTGGAGGTATCAATGGTGGCTCAGGGCCCACTACCTCTAGTGCATGGTCGTCACCACCCTTCTGGCACATGACTATCGGATTCCATTGTGGACTATCTCTAAAATTTCCAAGAACACATCTCAAATAGGTTCTGATAATTTTAAATATCACATGTATATGAATAGTATAGAAAAAATCCTTCTAATGTAAGAACCACACCTGTCTGTCTACCCCTAAAGCCAGGTCTGGGAGATAGGAAAAATTATATAGAACCCAAGAGACACTACCTACTTCCCAATACTAAGGTCAGGTCTAGTTCAAGATCCATGTTTTACTATATGGGTCCCATTATATAGAGTTTAAGTTGTAAATTATAAAGGAAAACACCCTTTAAATTGAAATTGGAATCCCTATTTAATAATGACCATTTCATTTTAGAATTAAATTTCATTTAATTTTATTCTCATTTGTATAAAAATTCTATTTAAAAGGTTGAACTACATAGATCACCACTTCCAATTTATAAAGGCCCATACAACTCAAAAATAGAAATGTGGCATTCATTTAATCACAACTACTCAATTATGATGTCCCAACATGAAATGTTAGCACACTTCATAGACATATAAATAAAGGAACCAAAACATGATACAGACAATGAAAGTAGTAAGTAAATATGGCATGACATAATACATGATATATAAATCCTATAATGTTCCTAAAATGATGCATGATCAATGATTCCTTTTAATATCAGTCTAAAGGATAAAATATAATCATCAATCATATTATTAACCATCGCACATCATGTGCATCACCCAAAAGTGGAATCAAGTCAACTGTAATAGGCATAAAACATAACATAATATCCCATCATAGGGAATTTTGATTTCCCCATATGTGGTTTAGCTACTCCTAGGAACTTGATCATTAAAAAATTTAGACTCATCCTAGTATTATTTCCACAAACCCAGAAGTGTATGGGAAAAAAATAAACCTCTCATACCACTTTGGGATGTCCAGATATAGAAACCACTAAATGGTTCCCTATGCTAGTGATTCACATGGACTCATGCACACCTCCCCATAATTTAGTCGACTAGTAACAAGGGTCCAAAGTGGTACAGTGAGGATACTATACCCTCATGATCAGTGTGTCACAATGGTGAAATAAATAGATAAATAGATGAAGTATAATATCAACTGAAAGTGGAAGGCAAGACATCCATATTTAATAAAAAATCAACAATGACAAATTCTAGTATCATATAAAAAATAATGTAATGTCATGTATCTCTCAAAAGGAAACAAACATGTATGAAATCAAGCATTCAATACAATACATGTGTCAAAAGTAAAAAATGTTTAAAAAGACAATCTGTAACATCCTCATAATCCATATATCTTCCATGTTCTTCCCTTCTCCCATGATATAATAGAATCAATAATTGACAATTGGGTTCATTCCCCTTTACCTATATGCATCCACAAAATATTCCCATGTACCATCAGCGGCCCAGATAGGGTGTGAGATAAACTTAGTAGGCCACCATCAACAATGTCTAAAAATATCCAACCAGTTAATATTATATGAGAAGTGTTCAGATATAATAATGGAAAGTAGTAATAAAAAATGAAATGGGTTAGCTTTGGTTCCTAAAGGACACTAGGCTGACACTACCTGCTTTGACCTAACTCGGATAATCTCTGAACAAGTAACAATATGTATAAATATATATGGTCTCTATACATAGTTACATCTATGGGCATATGTATGGATACTACTACTAGTATAGAACCAAGGAATAAATCAAGCATCCATGGGTAGCAGTATGAGTCTTTCAAGTGTCAGGGGATGGTATTACCAGTCTCATAACAATAGGGATGTCATGCCCATGTATCATACAATAGGGTATTTATTCAAATTTATCATAATTTAGAGGGGTATCCATGCCCATTTATCATAATCTATAAGGGTCTTCATGCTCATACATTACAATATAATATATTCCATGCCCATATCTCAACAAAGTAGGGTTACCATACCTAAATCATAACAATACGGTCACTATTCCTATCATATAATAACAAGGTCTCCATGATTGTATCTCATAAACATAGGGTTATGATGCCTATATATCATAAAGCATAAGGTATTTCATTCCCATTTATCATAACAATGATAATTAGTCAAAGGATTTAGTAATATCTAATAGACAACTCTTAGTTCATTATCATTTCTACTTAATAAGGGAATAACCATTATTTTATTTAAGAAATGTGATGTGGGAAAACCACTCACATTCCATTTAATTTAGTATAGTCTAATAAGTTTTCCAGCCATGCTACACCACTAAAATTATCCATTATCAATTATTATATCACCTTATAGAAGTAAAACCAGACACACCAATGGGTATTTTTATATAACCATGAATTTAAAATAGGAATATAAAGGGTAAACCTAAGGGGGTGACTCACGTTGAGGTTGAATACCTCTAACATCTTTTGGGTTTTACAAGAGTCATTAGGTTCCAAAAAAAGACAACCAATTTAAGGTAGATTAATTTTAGGGGTAGCTCATGGTCAAACTGGAATTCAACACAATGACAAAAAATATAATCACCACTTCTTTCTGGGATAATTACTAGATCATATATCTTATGCCAGTTAAGGGGCTCTCATCCAGTATCGACATCCTATTAGGTCTAGATCATAAGAAAACAGCAAAATATAAGAACACCTTGAAAATTGGGTATAATATCCTGTACTAAAATAGCATCACTAATATGAATACAAACTACTAAATGTGCCTAATGAGTGAATCAATTACCAATGGATATCCAAAAAGTTGATCGGAATTCAAATCCAAGTCTAGATAAAATAATTATCTAAGAACTTATCTTGATGGGATGAGTAATAAAAATAGGATAAGAAATATGGATATTCGCTGGAAAAGGAAATAATAAAGGATGGTTAAAAATATAATACCTTAAGGTAAAAATATTCATTTTACTTAACTTATAGGGGTCACATGGTTTGACCGCACAATTGGCCCAACTATGTGCCAACTGTGCATGACTCACTTTCTAAAGAGGGAGATCACACAGTTCATGCACCTGATTTGGGAGATTTTGTGCAAACCATTTTGTTTGAATCTATTAAAAACTATAGATATTTCTTATAGTTATATGGGCTAGGTCATATGGTTTTGGAAAACTGTGTGACCCACTTCTTCTCACTGAAGCACCATGCATGTTTAAGAAACTGTGCCAACTAGGCTTTATGGTTTCTATTAACCGTTCATCCCAACTTTTTCTTCCAATGATCATGGTTACAAGATCCAAAAAACCCTCTAAACCCCTCATTTCCTGTATATCCTCATTAGGAATTTATATTAGGCCAAAACAAGGGAATTAAAAAGAAACTGAAAGGATATTCACCTAAAAAAACTGGGATCTTACAGTGTATGTCATGGAGCTATACAAAAGAAATGTGATGCATGGAAACATGAATCCAATACAATACATGTATCAAAAGTACCAAAATACCAAAAATAACTATCTCTAGATAGCATCATAATCCATATCATAGTTATGTGCTCCCATTATCCAATGAAACAATCAGTCAAGTGTCACCAAGAGGGTGTTGGGTCCTATCCCTACCTACATCCTTAAAGTCTTCTTGAGTACCCAATGGTGGACTGTAAAGGGTGTGGATAACAATCAATAGGAAACCAAAAAAACTGTCTATAAAAATTCAAGTATGTGTATATAAACTAAGTAGCATGCAGATATAATAAGAGTAAAGCAATAAAAGTAAAATGATGTTGTCTATTCAATTTAATCTCACTGTGATCAATAAACCATATCATAAGGGATAACTATAAATCATTTTAAGCATCATCAATGGTCTATGTTGTGTAATAAAATATATTACTAACATTTTTAGGATACAAGTAGTATAAATATCCAAGGCATCCATGTAATCTGGATCCATGTAGTAGAAATGTCCTTGGCATCGTAGTGGGTCAGATCCAAGGAGTTGAAATGTCCAAGGAATCCTAACAAGTCATCAAATACAAGGAGTAGAAATGTACAAAATATCTTAATAGTTCATAGATCCAAGAAGTATAAATTTCAAAGGCATCCTAATAGGTTATCAGATCCAAGGATTAGAAATGTTCAAGGCATCTTAATATGTCATCAGATCCAAGGATTAGAAATTTCGAAAGCATCCTAATAAGTCATCAAATTTAAGGAGTATAAATTTCCAAGGAATCCTAATAAGTTTTTGGATCCAAGGAGTAGAAGTTTCCAAGGAATCCTAATAATTCATTAAATACAAGGAGTATAAATTTCCAAGGTATCCTTATAATTCAATTCAACCATATCCAAAGAGTATAAATGTTAAAGGCATTAGGAAAAATAATAAGTCATCATATCCAAGGAGTGTAAATTTCAAAGTTTTCCTAATAAGTCAAGTAAACCGTAACCAAGTTGTATAAATGACTAAGTCATCCAAGTGGGTCACCAGGTTCATACCTCAAACCTTTCATTATCATTAGAACCAATTCTGTAATGATTTCATAAAACATTTCATTAATAATTTCCTCAATTCCTTCATAACCATATACGTTCTAAGGGGTTATACACATCATATCTTTCATATACAAATAACATGTTTCTATAAGGTGTTCAAAACCTTTAACAATCCATTTCATTATCACAATCAATTACCGATAAGAATAACGAACTCAATTCACCCCGAGGGCGTCATAGTCATGTAAAAAGAGAAGAACCCACCCCATGAGTGGTTATAGTTGAGGAAAAAAACATCCAAACTAATATATTGGTATCAATTTTTTTATTAAACATGAATTTAACTTTTAAATAAAGGGTCTATTAATTTAGGAATACGTTCTTGGAAATTCTAACATGTATAACTATTACAAAAAGGTATATACATCTAGAATTTAATGGAAGAGGTATAATCCACATATCGTAAGCATGTAGAGGATTACTCATCTAGTATCAACCTCTAATTTAGTCTAGATCAAAAGAAAATAGAGGAATGGATGAACTACCGGATTATAGGGTATAAGAGCCTGCACCAAAATGGAGTCACTGATAGAATGAAAAATGATGAAAGGAGACTAAGGAATGAATAACTCACAAGTGTCTATACAACAAGATGAATGACTCTTGATTTATATGTCAGATAGAGGAGTTCCTTTAATCCCTAAGAGAAGTTTGGAGGAGAGATAAAATAAGAGGAAAAGGGGTTGTCCTCTATAGGAAAATAAAAAGTAGGATAGGGTTTAAAATTTTAAATCCCTTAGGGAAAAGTTCATTTACCAATCATTTAAGGGGTCACATCATTTAGCCTACTGGTTGGAAAAACCATGCGATAACTGTGCTCCCAACACTATCTCAATACCCCCTTTCATGATCATGTCACATTGTTAGAATAACTATGCAAAAGATATATGTTTCTACTATATTAAAAAGTCTAAAATAATCACATGGGTGTGTGACCTAGGTTGTACAATTAGGGAAAATTGCACACCCTTTGTTATGAACTAAGACACCCCACATGGTTTAGTCTAACCATGTAGACTAGGAGATATTGTTTCTAATAACTATGCATCCCAAAATATTTCTATGAAAACCAAGAATCCTAGCTCCAAACAAGCCCCAAACAACCTAATTTCCATCATATCCTTACCAGAAATTCACTTTAGGCCAAAACCAAGGAATTAAACCGAAAAAAATGATTAATACCTTTGTAAAAAGTCAAGTCATTACAGTTAATGCATTGAAATTTTCACTGAAGAGATTTTGGCATCACATCTTTAATGGATGAATCACCACATCTAGTTAGAGGTCATGCATTAGATAGTTATTTTCATGTTTTCACAATTTCCTCAATCCATAAGCTATAACATGGTCTACTTTCATAATATCATAACCCAAAACAAATCAATACATGTCACAAAATACTATATACCCTTGTATTGGTTCTGGGAAGATAAAGATACATGGTGAAGTGAGATGAACATTGAGCTTTTGGAAGGATTCTTGAAAATACTCATTCCATGTGATTGAAATAACCTTTCTTTTAAATGTATTAATAGGATAAGTGAGCCTTGAGAAATCATGTACAAAGTGATGATAATAACCATCCAGTCTCAAAAGGTGTATATTTTAAATACTTTCTTAGGTGGTTTTCATGATATGACTACTTCAATTTTTTTGGGGTCAACCAAGATGCTGTTATAATAAATTAAATACCCAAGGAAACAAAATTCTTTTATATATAATCCACACATAGAGGATTTAGTTGAAATTTAGTTATCATGAAATGTGATCCATAAAATGTCCAAGTTCTTCTCATGGTCATTTTTAGTTTGAGAATAAACTAAGTTATTATTAACAAATTCAATGGAAAAGAGTCATGAAACCTATTGAAGATATTTTTCATCAAGGAAATAAAAACTATTGGTGGATTTTGGAGACCAAATTTCGTTAACAAGTATTCATAGTGACCATATCAGCTTCAAAAATAAGTCTTCAGAATATCCTTATTCCTAACTCTTTTTTGGTGGTACCTAGGGTGTATATGAATTTTAGAGAACATCATGGATTCATTTAATTGATCAAATAGTTCATAAAATTGAGGAATGGGGTGTCAATTATTTATCATAAATTGATTCATTTTATAATAGTTTAAAAATAATTGGATCTAACCATCTTCCCTCTTCATGAAAAACACTAGAGTAGCTTAAGGATATGTACTAGGTCTGATAAATAATTTGATTTATAATTATTATAACTTGATTTTTAACTCTAATAATTCTATTAGTTCCATTATATATGATGTGAGTGAAATTTTATTTTCACCTAGAAAGAGATGAAATGAAAATCCCACTTCTCTTACAAGTGGTAAACTAGATAAATTTTTGAGAAACACATTATGATATTAATCTAAAACGGTAGGAAAATATATAGTCTTAGTTTCATTACTAGTCCCCAAATACACTTCAATGAAATGATAAGATATATTTCAAACCATCAGTTATAAATTTCATGATCTTCTAATATTCATATCCCAATCCATTTAAATAGAGGATTCAATCCACCTGGATTTGTAAAAATTACTTTCTGTGTATAACAATTGATATGAGATTTAAAATATTACAACTAGACCATTCCTGGAATTATATAAAATAAATACATTTCAAGAAAACAATAGACCAAAACAAACTAGGTTATATAAATTTTTATAGAACAAGATACACAATTAAATCCATTACACTATCGTTTCCCAATAGGTGTCTAAATTCTAATCATATGTGGAATCATTTCCACATTTAACCTTATTTGATTTACCATGTAAGAAAAAATTAATTAATATGTTAGGAATGTATCAAAAAATAATTTCATAATATTAGAGTTTATAAGGATGGAACCTCGCACCATCAAGGGGCCTAATTTCTTCTTCATGATACTCCACTCAACACCAAACATTTTTTGTTAACTCTTACTAAGTGATCCTTCTTACCTACCAAGGTTACATTACTTGAGGTTTTTAGGTGTTTCTAGAGTCACCCTAACTCACTCATTTTTTGGGTTTAGAAATATTCTAACAATATAGTCCTATTTTTCATGAGAGGCCTAAGATATATTAGATCCATTCCCACTAGATGATTTTAGAGAATTATTTCAATAAAGTTAGTGGTATCCCATTTGAGCACATCTGTGATAGTATTAAGGTGTTTTTTATAGTTTATCTTAATTTAGTTTATTAATTTTATATTATCATTCTTCCTTGGGAGCAGGTTACTCATTTTTGGTTGTTTTCAACACTGGATTTCTCACCAATGCTGTATTGAAATTTTTTTTCCTCCAATATCATTCCCAAGGATTTCCATTACCACTATTTAACTCTATGAATATTTATATAAAATCATCAATAAATAACATGACTATTTTAGTGTGAATTTATTCTAATTGTATGTAATTGAATATATGAAACTTTAGGTACTTTCTATCATCCACTTCTGAGGAAAAATAAACTATATTTATAAAATTACCTAAAAATTTCACCACTGATAGATTTTCATGCTTCAAACTATAAAATATATAATTCTAGTTACTTTGAAGGTATGTATATATAATTATTTGTTAAATAATTAATATAATTACTAATTAGAAATTCATATACTTTTTATAGTCTGAAATCCCCTAAAAAGTCTACAGGTTCTATCTTTGAAGTCCCAATGAATAGTCTATATGGTGTGGTTATTTATTTAAATTCCCTATGTATATAGCATGAAATTATTGTATAATTATTTGAATAAGTTAAAAATTAACTTGTGGGTAAAGTTGAACCATATTCTCAAATACCACTTATTTTAGATTTCTAGGACTTTTTACTAGTTCTATCTCTCTATTTTCATCATAAAATTTCCATTAGTCACCACATAACAATTAACCAATGTCTTAGGATATTCCAAATCATAATAAGAAAAATCATCGTAAAAAATATCCAATAGTGATCAAAGAAAATATACATAAATCATTCCATGTGGTAAGTCTCCTTAAGAATACATGATAATATGATATCATTATAAAAAACCATAATGACAAGGTGGTGAAGATTCTGTAGGTGTTTTAATATCAGCTTTTTTACTTAAACAACCATAGTAACTTGAGGTTCATTATAAAGAGGTTAGCTACACCTTTTTATGATATAGATTTCATGTTTCAAAACATAATATATATTTATACTATCCTAACTGGCATATCATACTAAATTGATACTATTTGTAACATCCGAAACTTGAACCATTAGCTTGGGTGGAGCCAAGGTACAACTGACCTTAAGTGAAATTCCCTCAAACACAAAATTTTTGCAATAAATTTCATGGGTATAATGAAATGTTGGGTTATTATTTTCACTTACACATACAAAAAAATGTAATGTAAAGTAGTGAAAATAATTTAAAGACACTACATGATGTGTGAAATCAATACAATACAAAAAAATATCCAAAATAACTAAACAATAATATAATATTAGAAGAATAAGATACAAAACAAGAAACCAAAAAATATAAATACATGAAAGACTCTACATAATAAGGTGGCACCGCTCTAAACACCAGGACTTGATCAACACCCAATCTCAATCTCTAATCATCCATGATCATAACGTCATGTTTCTTTTCTATTAAGGTATAGGATATTCCCCTAACCTATATCATGATAAATAAAATCTACATACATACCAAGGTGCATATGTAGGGGGTGAGTTTATGGGATCAGAAGGAAAACCCCAAGACTTCCCATGCATTCCACTAGGGAATGAACAAGTTAGACCATAGTTTTATTTAAAAATAGAAAGTAATAACATCATGGAAACTTTACTAAAATTGAATTTAAACAATCAGTGTAAAAATTAATTACCACGAGGCGTAGAAAATGAAAAACTCACACACCCATGCATTCATTATTTTGTTGAATAGTCTTAACTCATTATATGAAAACCCATAATTCTATACTCATTCCATCAATTATATGGGTAATAATTTATATATTAGAAATGATGTACAGTTAAAAACCAATGAGTCCCCATGTATATAACATATGAACTCATACCAACCATTTGTATGAAAAAGTATCACAAAAACCATTTCATAAATAATTTTTTCCTTTCTAGACTTTAATCAAACCCATTGTGGGTGTGACACATGATTCACAATTTAAATCCATGAATCCAAAAAGGGTTTTTTTAATAAGTGATTCAATAAGTATTTCATAAAAAATAATAATATTTCTATTTATAAATCTAAAACTTAAATTAATAAGATAAAGTAAAGATAGAGATAAGTTACCTACCTCAACTGGAATCCATTATAAAATAATTACAAAATGATATTAGTATTTCTAGGTTTCTCATTCATTTACTTTAATTAATGGAAAATACCTTTGATAAAAACGTGATCTGAAACCTAGATCTATGCATGAAATCCCTAAATTAGAGTTCTATTTGAGCATAAAGTTTAGATTTAGAAGAAGAAAGAGAAACATAGTTCTCACCGTAGATTTACTAGATCTATTTCTTGATGATTCATCCAAATAGATCTCCCAAAGGAATATGATCACAAATATTACCTATAGAAAGTCTAAATTTTGAGAGAATAAGATAAGGGAGGAAGAATGATGGTTTTGGGGAATTTTTTAGGTTAAAAGATTAATTTTTGGATTTAATTAATGTGTTTTCATGGTTAGGACGTATTTTTTAGAAAACCATGTGCAACCACATAAATTCCCACTAAATCAAAATTCTTAAGATGCATAGTTACCACATGGTTTAACCAAACTATTCACTGAATGTGGGCCTTACCAGAGTTACCCTCCTTACATTTTATAATTTATTAGGAGAATACATATGGTTTAACCAAACAGTTCTCAAACCATGTACCCTAAGAAACCATTAAAAAACATCCAAAAACCATCTAGATATTTCTCGAGTCTAAACTCCGTCATTATATAGATAAAAAAATAGTAAAAAATTACCAAAAACTAGTGATTTCACATTTTTATCTTGGGATGGTTGTTCGGGATAGTTTAGAGGTGTCTTGATATTGATGAGGCAACTGTACTTTTATGAATTTTTTTATTTCCTTGTGATATATATTTATGAGTAGTAGTTAATTTGGTAATCTCTATACCTTATAGCTAGGTTGTGTTTGTTGTTTCTTGTATATAATGTAAACCATGTATTGAATTTTTTTTTTGGTTTGGACATGGGGAATCCTAGGGTACATTGATTAATGAATGGGAATGTGGTTTGTTTTTAGTTGGAATTTGGGTGCTGTTGAGGTGAGTTTCCTACAAAAATCATCGTTGGATAGTGTTCCACAGGCTTTGAACTATGCAACCTCATATGAAGCTTATAACCCTAGGGATAAATACATTTGATTTATTAACGAGGCATGTTTTTGGTTATTGTGTTCCCCGTATCCAGGATATCATGAATTTAGTAATCCAATGTTGTATAATTTGTGATACGTTTCTTAGAGATGAGATCCCTTTGTGTATCTGATCTAGAGGTTTTTAGTTGGATATGGATAGACAATTATTTTAATTCATTTTTGATGATATTTATGTAGTTGTTTAGTGATGTCCTCTCACATTCTGGAAAATATGTTTTTAGTTATTTCACTATTTATATTTATTCTAAGTGGTGTAGAGACTAATTCTAGGTATTGAACTTATTAGATCTCTAACCGGTTGGTCATATCTTAGATTTTTCTTAGAGTTGTTAGATGTTGTTCAAGGAATCATATTTTTTTCTTTTTTTGATGATTTTTTTGGATCATTTAGTCTTACATTTTATAGATATGTTCTTTTGATTCATCTTAGATACTCTTAGGATTTGTCTTCTATTTACTTATACTTTGAATTTAGACTTTATGGGGGAACAAAGTGCCATGGTGGGGAGAATTCTGACACCATCATCTCACTATAATGGTATATTTTTTATTTAATGTTATTAAGGGTTATTTAATTTTTTTTTGTGATTTTTGGGGATTGAATTTTGAAATATTTAATTTTTCTATGGGTGTATGGTTATCCCTCATAGTTAGTAAAACCATGTAGTTCCCATGCGACAGTGATAAAGTTATGATAATGTTATTTAGCATATTCAGTGCACTATTAGTTAAACCATGTGATCTCCCTAGGGGTAACCATGAAAGGTGGTCTAGACTATAAAATGAATCTCATATATTTGTCACATATTTTGGAAAACTATGTGGCTAAACAATTCATCCTACCCAGATTTACTAAAAGAGGAAATTATACTCCCCATTTCCCATTTTTAAAACTATAACTCTTATTTTATCATCATTCTCATTACAATGGACTATTAATGCATTTAGAGCTCCCACTACTTCCTCCTATTATATTTTAAGTATTAATACCATTGTTTCTAGATGATTAATCTTTTTTATGTCCTTATAAACCCCTTTATCACTTCTATTTTTTTTATTATTTTCATGATTTTCTTCCCTCTTATAAACCCTAGGGGTCATGCTGGCTAATTTTAGGGTTATGAGTGGACCTAATCATAGTTATTTGTTCCTTTAGGAGTTTTAGAGGGAATATATTATATTGGTTGAATGTTCTTTATCGAAGTGGACACATTTCAGGTATTTTCCACATGAATGAGGTTTGTATTTATATGAAATTATATTATATTCTATTCCATGGGATGATTGATTTTTTTGAAATGGTTATTTATCTAAATAATTCATATTCATGTATACCTTTAGGAACCAAAGTTAATTTCAATGTAGTTTCAAAACTTATCATGATAAGGGTTTCCATTCCAAGTGTTTGCAGAAAATTTCCAAGTCGCCCTTTAAAGGTATTTAATTGTTTTAATGGAGTGGTTTCCACTAGATTAAGGTTTTTATGGATGTTTCAAACAAATTAAATTTTAAGAAATGTTTTTAATGTGTTTGAAATGGGTTTCTTTATTTTAAAATGTGTGTCTTGACCTATGTGAATTTCATTTTAAAACATATTGATAACTTTGAACATCTCAAATGTGTTTTTCAAGAGAGTATATATTTCCAAATTTATTTCAATAAATGTATTTATAATATGGTTTAATGATTTTTTTGAAATGGAATTTGAAATTGTGTGAGTTGGCATGTAATACCTAGCTCATTCGAAAGATATCCATTTAGATCCTTGTGAAAAAATGATTTTTCCTGAAATTCATGAGACCCTCTTTATTCCCCTTATAACAATTTTCCTTTAATGGGTTGGGCTTCATGTTTATAAAGAATAGGTGATGGATATAAGGGGATATTTAAGACAAGTATTTTGTAGGTGATGTAAGGTTTATTTAAAATTCATTGAATTGATATACGTATTGACCATGGGGTTGTTTTCTTATTCACCTTCTTTATTTAATTTCATTGGAGTCCTAAGAATATAATAGGTGACATGTATGAGTGAAATCCCTAGTATAGAGTATGATACCAAGGGTAAGTACCTGGTTAGGTTTGGTTAGATAAAAATATGTTTTTCATTGTCCCAAAATGTATTATAATAGATAAAGGATTTAGTTTGAGCTACTTGATGATAACAAAGACTGATTAGATCTATAGGACTACTAGGACATGATAGGTTAAGTAGTTCTAGCCTAGGTTCCTCATCTCCAGTTTAGTTCTTTATTAATGTAGTACTAGGGACATAAACATGATTCTAGTATCATATTTAGGATCATTATAGGGCATTTTATTGTGTATTTATTGGAAAATTTTTCTTGGTTGTTTTATTTTACCTTCTCATTAATCCCAAAATACAATATTTTTATTGATTCCTATTTTGGGTTTGATTTTTTTACCTTTCCAAAATTCTTTTGAAATGGGGTTTAAAGTTGAGAATCTTTAAAAATGAAATGGTATTTATTTTTTAAATAATGTTTGGAATTTTTGGGTAAGAAAAAGGAAATACATTGTTTTTTTAAAACTCTAATGTGTGTCTTTTAAAATATGTTTTTAGGTTACCATGCTAGATTTACTTACAAATTGTGTGTCAAGGATTATTTAGAAAACTATTTGAAAGTGAAACACTCTTTTTGTATGATAAAGTTTATTTAAAAATGGGGTGTTTTGTGATGGTTTTTAAAGTGGTATTTTTAGTGGTGGTTTAGTAAATGAGGTTTTGACTTGGGAAAAGTGTTTTAAAAGTTATCATTTTTAATTAATAGAAATAAAGATATGTTTTTTTAACACAACTATGATGTTTGGTTAGTTTCCTTATATTAAGTATTATGAAATTAATATAATTTTCTAATTTATTTCAAACTATCATGCATGAAATTTATTATAAAATTGAAAATATATATTCATTAGGTAGTGACCAATTAGGATGTGTAGCTCACTACTATATTTTTTTTATGTCTAGGTCCTTTATAGTTTCATTATAATCCATTGGTATTCCATATGAGATATTGATTTTGGATAGTTAATGTGTGTCATATGGGGGCTCACTAGAGTGGGTTGTTTTTTTACAATTGGTTTGGCCATGGTATTAGCCGATCTAGGTGGTTATATTTTTTATTCTGTTTCATTAATAATTAATTATACTCTATATACATTTTTTATTTGGTTATATATATCTTGTGTTGGATTCACATTATGGATTTTATCATTTATGGTTGGATTATTTATATTATTTTCACTTATTATTTATTTTACTATAAGAGGGAAAAATCATTCCCAAGGTGTATTTCTTGATGACTAGGAATTAGTTTATAGCTCATGTGGATCATGAATGTGATTTAGGATAATGAAGGGCTGGGTCATATAGAAGTTCGAGTTGGGTTGTTATAGTTTTCAAGATACAAATTAAAATAAGTCTATCTTTGTCTCACAAGTGATGTATGTTCATGAGTTATTAAAGATGTTAGGAATAAAATAATTTAGAGAGGGGTTTACACCCATAGAACTTGGGACTAAGTTTTCCATTGATAAATAATGAATGAATGTATATTGAATGATGTTATGGTGGAATATTTGTCTTCATATCTACTTGAAACCATCTATAAAAGACATCATATTTATGGTCATACTTTTTTAATGATTCCAATGAAATCTAAAGGAGTCACATTTTATTGTGGTGAAGTAAGTCTTATGATTTTGTACAAGAACTCTTAATTATGGATTGAAGTATGAAAAAGGTATATCTTTTTAGATTTAAGTATATACTAATGACCATTGAGTAAAAGATATTGGTGATCAAAATTAAACTTTTGGGGTTTATTTCCATAAAAAAGGAAGGTTCATTTCTTAGATGAAGAAAAATATTGTTACACTTATCTTAATAGAGTCTAAGTATGTTTTGATATCTCAAGACATATCATAAATGATCTGGATGAAGTCTTATATTGAATAAAGATGGGTGTATGTTTTGTACCCATTGGTAATTGGGTGTGATAATCAAAATAAAATATAATAAAATATAATAAAATCTATTTCAACATTCAAGGTCGAATCACATTAAATTGAAGTACCAATTTATAAAGAAGAAGGTGGATCATGGTGAGCTTTCATTGATGTATATTTCAACCAAAGATAAAGTTTTATATATCTTGAAAAAACCACCTTTTATGTATTGTATACAACACTTTATAGAATTTTTAGGTGTGAATTATCTCCAGAAACACTCTAATATTTATAGTTTTTTAATTATTTAATTCCGTTGAGTTTATTGATAAAGTGTAAGAATAAAAAAGGAACCACTCTTGTAAAGGTGTAGAGACAATGAGTTTTTTATAGGTGATGATCATGGGGGATAAGAGAATAGAATGTGTATATACATTTAGACATATGAGGAGTTAGTAGATCTAGTTTGGAGAATATCTCAATATATTATTTTCATGTTTCCAAAAAATAAAAAGTGGGAGATTGATGTTTACTTATATATATTTAAGTTTCATTAAATCTTGAGGAAGTCAAAAAGTGAATAATCCCCTCTAAATTAAATTGGATAAGGGGGATACATGGGTTGATATCAATTGATACATGGTAAAAAGAGAATTGATATTACACTGAGATTTGGAGTAATCTCACAAAAAAATATCATTCTATGGAATGGTGTCTATATTACAATCAAATTAAAATAATTTTATGGCTTATTTTTAATGGAAATTTATTCATGATTTTTAAGTTTGTTCATGTTGTATTTGTTGAAAAAAATTCTCTTGGATGTGTATAAAGGTCATTTAAGTAGAATGAATATGAAAATGAATGAAGTTATTCGTAGATGATGCACATCACATCATGTTGAGTAATGATCACACCATAACTAGTTGTAGTAGAAGTAGAGTTTTACTCATATGCAGATGCCTCATGCCACAATATGGTTATTCACACCATGGAGTTAAGGTTACAATGAAGATAATATTACATATGAATTAAATTCCATAACATATAAAATTGTTCCATGAATAATATAATTTATGATATTATTTCATATTTATTTAACCATAAAGCTTTGTCATCAGTTTTTGGGGATACACTATTTGGAATCAATATGAATTCATGACGCAAATCCTTGGATCATGAAAAAAATGATATGTTCATGTTGTAATTAGTTGTCTTCGAAAATATGAAGTTTTACTAGATTTGAGGGAAATAGGGTAATTACACCAAAATCCTCTGAGATGGTCTATTATGCTGGTAAAAAGAGATATAAGCTTTATAATAATTAGATTACATATATCTTAGATCATAGTGTTTCACAATAAGCATGGTAATTACACTAAAACATCAGAAAATTATATAAAATTAGGTGGAATCATTCAAACCATTGACTTTAAGGTTTTTAAAAGATTCAATGAATATTTGGGAGTTTTATCCAAGAATTTTAAGAAGTATTTTCTAGAAATTCAGGATAAGAATAAGGGTACACACATAATGAAAATTCAGTAGGCACATGAGGAAAATGTAAGCAATGATCGATTGACTTGTTAGAAACCATCATTTCATTTTATACTTGTGTGTTGAAGGACATCTATATTCTTCATTCCTTATTTATATTTATAATAAAACATGAATGTTTGTAGAAGGATAAAAATTATTTCTCATAGAGGTTTAGCCCTTGATAATAGGAGTTAGTGTACCTTATATTTTCACTTGAACCATGTGTATTATTTATCACTCAATATATCACCATCATATTATAACCATTGAGATTTAATTATATTAACAAATTATATAATTAATATAGATTGGGAGTTGGTGATTTTAGTAACCATTGATTCACCCACCCTCTTAGTGGTGGTATAATCGCTCATATTCCTTTGAATTACTAAATCCCAAGACCCAAATTGGTTTCCAAAAATAAACTGAAGTACATTACTTGATATTTATATATTGAGAAATAATACCAAGGTGTAATAGATAACTATTGCATAACAATTTTGTCTCAAACCAATAGATTAAATATATAATATAAAATGATATTTGATTTTCATGAAATAAAATCCAAAATTAAAACATAAATAATTATAGGGAAAATAAAACAACCATATATCTGAATACAAAAACAAAAAAAAATTAAAAAATAAATCTATCCTCCAAGAATATATTGACTACTCCTTCGATGTGTAACCAAAAAACCACATGATAATCCTTTGAAATAGATCTCATAGTCCATCAATGGTGAGTAAGGAATCATTACCCATACCTAGATAATGAAATATAGTGTCTAATATCACACCAAAGTATGAATATTAGGGCGATTAATACAATACTAAATAGGATTTCCCCAAATCACTCCATTGATTTCCTATGTATTACTTATCCCAAAATTTGTATCTAGTTTCGTTTGAAAATATTTATCGCATGATAAAACAAAATATTTTGAAATAATTATAAAAAATATATATTATTTCCTAAAAATCACCCACAAAAGAGTTTTCTAATAACATAAGTAACACTTCCAATTTTCATAATAAATAAAGTACATTATTAACCATATCAATTTTCAGATATCAAGAGAAATGACAATAAATGTTTTTAAAATATTAAATTCAAATAATCATAACATCACCATAATATATTTTAATTAATTTAGTTTTTTTGTTTTAATAGACCTACCAGATATTTATAATACTCCATGGATATCCACATACATATTTATTTCTAGCATGTACACTCATCACCAAAACCGAGAGAAAATATTTTGGATCAATTATAGTGAAGCCTCAAAATCTCTCCAAGGAACCTTAATCTTAATCAAGGTTGATTTAGGGGTTTAATAATGGTCAATGTAGAAAAATGATATTTTTATAAAACCAAATAGTGAAGTCATTAATAGGTTTCATGGTTATAATACATGGTTTACAAATCCAAATGCTTAATCATGGATTCTTTACTTTATAACATTTCTCATAATTCATGGTTAACATTAATTGTCATCACATATTAAACCTAACCACATATTATTTATTTTCCTAAAAATTTTCCATAAAAGGTATGAATTCATATATTGGAAAAGTGCATCTAATCATGTTTTATCCATAAAATACCACTGAAATTAAAATTCCAGTTCTAAAGTAACCAAATTTTATGAATAAACTTATATATACTAGATATAGGGTATCAAAATTATCCCCACCAAGGGAGTTTCTATCTATGAAAAGTCATTATGCTTAATCATTCTAAAATAGATCTAAATATTAATACCAAATATGGTTATCTATATATTGTATCCCCTTAGACCATTTCATAAATCTAAAAAAATCCCTCCAAAGGAAGCATACATCCCCTTTGTATGTTGTCTTTTATTTCAAAAGTTAGTATCAAATTTTCAATAGATATTTCATCTAGAACCAAGTAAACCATATAAAAAAGAATAATATGAGAAGGATATGATTAACACTTCCTTAATTGATTAACATTAAACCTATCAGTTACTCTGAAATACTTTAGTGAAAATGATAACTGATATATCATATCTATGTATTATTAAATGATACTAATTAGTATTACATACTAGGGTTCCAAATTTTACTACATACCATTTCATAGATTTACCACTAAAGACGAAACTCATTGTAAAATCCTAGTAATTAAAAAAAGAAAACTATGTTCGAAATCATATACGACATCCAACATTGGGCCTCAACAAAACTTGAAATATTATTATTTAAATATCATTGTTATAAACTTGATACTAAATTTGTGGGTATGAAAAAGATTAACTGATTTATTAAATATATATAATGGTCCTACCTAATATGTTTTTTTTCAATAAATCCCTAGTAAATAATCACACAAATTTTAGTAAATTAAATTCATACTTCAAAAACATTTTTTCCTCAAAAATGATTTTTATTGATTTTTGTGAGAAAAATTTATAATTAACTATTAAAACTTTTAAAAACGTTATTTTATAAAATGAGAATTTTTTTTGAAATCAGAATATAAAAAATTATTTAGGGTGAAATTCTGATATCTTTCTCAAATGATTGATCTTTTAGTGAGTAGTAAAAATTACCAATTTTTCAAATACATTCATTTCTTTTCATTAAATAATGTAATTTTAAAGTATCATTATAATTTTGATTTGTTATTAAAGTGATATATGAATGATTTTATTTATAATAATAATTTTAATTTAATTTGAATTAGAAATTTTTATTATTTTGGTATAATTTTATATTTATTCATAAAAACATAGTTTTTTAAAAACAGTTTTTAAGCACATAAAGTTAATTCAATTTAATTAACTAAAATAACACCTAATAAGGAATGATTTAAATAGAACATGAGCCTCAGCCTGGTTTGTGGGGACTTTTTAAGTGCATCTATGTGACCCGGGATCAAATCTAGTTAGAGGCATAATTTTCAGGGGTACTGGAGAAGGCATTGTAGCAGTATTGGAGTGGTGCTGTAGCAGACTATAGCAGTACTGTAGAAGGTACTATAGTAGGCACTGTAGAAGGAACTATAGTAGTACTGTAGCGAGAACTGTAGAAGGTACTATTTGGAACTATAGTAGTTGGGAATATTCCCCCATTTGGGCATTCAGGCCACCAATTTGGTCCCCGAGTCCTTTAAGGCCTTCAGGACACCTAGGCCTTTGGGTCAATAAGGCCTTCAGGCCACCTCAAGGCCTTTGGTCCACCTTAATTGTAGATAAAAACTAGACAACCTACAAGGAAAAATCTCTAGAAAGAGGATGGGAAAGTATCTTTCATCATAGCAGAAACTAAATAGTTTTCAAGAATGAGAGGGTATGACAGCTACCATCGGGACAAGCCTGTGCATGCACGGGAAAGCCTAGCCTAACAGCCATATAAAGGCAGAGAGATGATTTCACGATGAAGATGTTGGGGAGGAGTAGTTCCAAGTAGTTAGTCTGGGTTGTATGTAATATTTGAATCCTACGGGCAATGAATTACTCTAAGGCCTATGGTCCATGTAATACTTACGCCTATAGTCTTTGTAAGGGTTCCACCTCACCCTTAAAAAGGTGGATTATCAAAAATCAATAAAAGTAAAGGACTTTGGGCCATTAGAGGAAAGAATGATTTAAATGAAATTAATAATATATATATATATATATGAATTTAAAAAAATAATATTTATGATTTATTGTTATAAAGTTAATATAAGATCATATATCGCTTGAAAGATGCATTTTCCTGTAAAAACCTCTATTCACCATGTTTTGCTTGATACTTAAAAATGAATTTCTAAGACTTATGGGGATTTAATTTTGTAAAATATATTACATAATTGGAATAAAAATAATTTATATTATTTAATAAATCCAAATTTATATTTGGTCATAATGAATAGTAGAAACAATAAATATTTGTTACCATGGTAAAGGTAAAATGAGTTAACTAAGGGTAAAAATAATTTGATAATGACAAAAAAGAAACCCTAAAACATTATTAATTTTATTATATGATTAAATTTCATCTATGAACATCCAAGATTCAAATATATAACCTTTTTTTATATGGATAAGATTATGACCATTATCATAATTTATGTAAAGAAAAAGACAAAATGCCACTCTCTTACTTTTAAAACTATATTATGTGTTAACATAAGAAAAAAAAAATTTGAATGAATATTAATTTTTATTTTTAGAATAATTTTATTATTTTAATAATGAAAATTTGTTTATAATTTTTAGTAATTATATAATTACCTTAAATTCTTATGCAGTGCTGACATGATATTTATTCAATTAATAAAAAAATGATTTTAAAAATATTATAAATAATATAAATTTAATGAATTATTTTGTTCCATGAAGTTTTTAGATAAATATAACATTTTAGGGTAGTTTTAAAGGTATATATTCGAATTCAATTTTTATATTGATGTTTTTAAAGTCAAATTAAAAAATAGATTCAAAATTGACAGTAATGATATTTTATAATAAATACTGTTTCATTAAATGGTTTTAATATTTTGAAAATTTTATATTCATATTAGTGAATGGTAAATGGTTGATAATATAAAAATGGTCTATTTATGTTATTTTTGTCATTTTATAAGATCTTTGATGACCCATAAAGAGTAAAAGATTTAATACTATAGTAATTGTCAAGAAGGGATAAAACATATTCAAATAAAAATATAAGGGTGAAAAATCACCTAAAATTGTCTAATTTTTATTAGATGGGAGGATTTAGACTCAACCCCATATTATCCTTGAATATTAACAATTTATAACAATTGAATATGAAAATTAATTTATCTTATTTTAATACTTTAAGAAATTCCAAGAGTTGCCCTCCCTTCACATATAAAAGAGAACCTCCTCTCCTCTTTTTTTCACATTTAAAAATCCTTTTGGTTTAAATAATTGCTACCTAAATAACCCAATTACATCAATAATTTTTTCTTAGACGAATTGGTTTTATTATAAAATAATTCTAGTGAAGCTGTTAGTGTAAACCTTAAGAGGTTTTCGGAAAAATAGGTATAGTTCTTAACCAAGTGTTTTATTTTTGTTTCTTTTTCTAACTCCTCTTAATATTTTTAAACCATGGTAAAATAATAACACTATTATATTCCATATAATTAGATGTTATTATGTTAATGATATTATAGAGACCCTTCTTTTCTTTCATGACTATTACATTATTTTAAAGACCAACAACATAATAGTTATACATTCAAGGATCGAAAGGTTTAGTTTCTTAGAAAAATTAAGATCATAAAAAACATATAAATAATAAATCATAAAAATCATAAAAATTATTTTTCATTATCCACTTAAAATATTTCACATTATCCTTTGTACATGTAGTCACTTGAAGATATACATCAAAGAAAGGGGTGAGCTACAAGCCTAGTTAGGGGGAGAATAAGGGACATGAATCAATAATACATGGGTGATAATAATAAAAATAATCATATCATAATAATAGGATCATTATAAGCATCATGAGGTAATAATTTGATAAATTAATAGAATGTGGTGTTGTATAAAAATGAAATATCATGTCATAGTGGTCAAATACCGCACATAGTTGTAAACAAAACTAGCATCATCTTCATGCATAACATATGTGTATAATCATAACATCGTCACTGTGAGAAAATATAACATCATGTTCACACAAAATAAAAATTATATCAAGAGATAAATCAAATTACCCAATGAGTTGGAGGGATATGTAATTATTGTCCCACCCATCACATCATAATATTTAATTAATTATGCATGCCAAATAGAACGTATAAAAATCGTAGTCATGAAATAACCCATGGGAAGGAATGAGTTTAATAAGCATTTCATAAATCATGATTTTATGAATAAAAGTTTCGTTCTCAAGTTAAAATGGGAAAAATATTTGGCATAAACATCATAATTCTTGAATGAAGAAGAAAAAACTAAAAATGAGTAAAAGATGTGTTTTGGAAAGAAAAGTTTTTTGGGAGATCTTTGAATTTGGATTATAAATCAAGGTGGAAACATGTATATCTGCAGAAAAAAATGGAGTAATAGTTAAAGTATTTTTAAGTAAAATTATATTAATATACATACCTAAAATTACATGAAGAGGGATAACCCAAATAAAGTGAGTTGGGTTCAAGAATCCCCTTACCTTAAATCCTTCTTTATTTATTCTATTTTACACCCCCTGAATAATAAAATAATATGTAGTAAAACATTGAAAATTAAGTGAATGATGTTAATTTAAATAAATATTTATCAATTATAATAATTTTATTATATTTCTTAATTTCCATTGTTGATGTTGAATCATTTTGATATCTTTTTTTTGCTTGAAAATTTACCATTTCACTTTGATTTCTTTATTTTGTTCAAGGTAATTTATACATAATTATAATACATTCCAATATATTAAAATATAAATATTTATAAATTTATACATAATAAATAATTTATTTTAACCAGTTTTAAGGTTGGGGATAAGGAAAGAATTTGGAAACTTCATCATTGGCGATTAACCGAACATTATTGGGAACGTTTTCCAGAGGGGAAAGAGAGATATAAAATATAGATCCATGAAAAATATCATTTTTAAAATAGATTAAAATAATTAATAAAATTTTAACATACTTACTAATTAATCTTATAATATTCAGTTTTGAAAGGGATAGATAAAGATAGAAATAGAATAGGAAAACACAAAGAAGTGTTGATGAAAACATCCCCTCTTCTTGGTGTTGCTTCCCTTAAAAAACACTAGAATCCATTGATGATTGGAGTTGAATTACTCCATAATACCCCTATAGATTATAATAGGCTTAATATAGAGTATTTATGTAGATATTTTTCTTTGGAAAGGTTGGTAGGATTTTTTTACCAAGGGGAGGGATTAGTGTTATTTATACTTAAGGTGATGGGTATTTTTATAATAAAATATGACTACTATAAAATTGGGTTTATCCAGTGTTATGGTTTTAACAGTGCTTGATAAAAGCATTGTTAAAAACCCGCTTTCTCGGTCCTAGAAAAGCACTTTTAAAGGGGGTCTTTAACATGTTTTTTCACTATTAAAGGGGTATTTAATAGTGATAAAAATGTACTATTAAAGTGAAACCTTTATCAGCATTTGTAAAAAAGTGCTGATAAATGTCCTCCCTTTATCAGTGGTAGTAAAAAAGTTCTGATAAAAAATGAATTTATCAACACTTACAAAAAACCACTGTTAAAAACCCCCATTTTTCACCCCTTTTCTACTAGCACTGATAAGGGGTATATTTCAAAAAAATCACATTTCATTAACAGACACCCATAGAAGAAGTTATGCCTATTTAAAGGTCTTCTAAGACTTTTTGGCCTCAATAGAGGTGATTGATGATTAAAGTGGGTCACTAAGGTGTATATCTCATCTCAAGATTCAATTTGATATATGGTAGAGGAAATAAAAACACGGATCATAAGTTATTTTCCTCAAATGTGAAAACCCCTTAAAACACCTAAAAACCCTAAAAACCCTAAAAACTCTAAAAATCATGAAAAGATCATAACTTTTAATCTGAGATTACATTTCATCTCCACAACCAGTAAAATCAGAGATTATGAAATGATATAAAATCACATGAAATTTAAATTGTGTTATAATTAAAGGAATAAAATATATTACAGTTTCAAAAAAGTTATAAATTAAACACTAACTTCAAACATCCATAAAGTTTGATCCAGGTGTCCATTTGGGATCTACCACATATAAAATAATATCCTCAGAAGAGATATATTCCATAAAGAATTTTTTATAGAGGTTAAGTAACTTTTTCCTACTTTACATCCCCCCAAAAGTCCCAGAAGGCCTCCAAAACTAATTTTTTTTTGTTAACCCTAGTTTCTTAAAATTCAAATGACTATAACTTCTTATCTAGGGTCCTGTTTGATCTTTAACACATATAATATCGAATATCATTTTATGATATTTTATTTTACTGGTTGTGGAACATAAAAAGACTCTCGTATCAGAATTTAGGGTCATTTCATGGTTTTTAGGTTTTGTAGCATTTTCAAAGTTTATTAACATTTTTAGGTGTTTTAAGGGTTTTTAAAGTTAATATCCATTTTAAAATATATATATAAATAAATATTTATTTGATAATATATATATATATAAACATATATATAAAAAAATATATAAATATGTGGATAAAAAATATAATGAAATATATATAAATATATAGATATATTATAAAATGTAAAACAAAACAGTATAGAGGATTGGAAAAAGCGATGGTGTATAAGATAGGGGTCTCAGGTTTGAAACTCATTTGAGGTAGAGGCATGTGTTGGGTGTAGGATTATCTAAATTACATATAGGTGGAGTGTTGATAGGGGGGTCAGTGTGAGAAAAATATCTGTATCCTTTATCAGTGGGGCCTTTATCAGCGCTAAAAAGCACTGTTAAAGAAATACTTTAATAGCACTAAATAAAACCTTGATAAAGGGAGATTTAGCAGTTCTTTTTACAAGAACTGTTAAATCTAACAATTTAACATAGAGTACATTATTTGTTCTTCTATAGTGCTGATAAATCCCTTTTACTAGTGCTTTTAAAGGCTCGATTTGTAGTAGTGTATTTAGTAAAATATTATATCCACGTTAAACCATGTAATAGTGAATTTATGAATATATATATATATATATATAATATATCAATATAACATATTTCTTTTAAGAATTTAAACCAATGTATAATTATAACTCATTATTTTATTAAAAATTAAAGTGAAAAAATGGTTATTTTAAAGGAATGTTTTTTACTTTATACTTTGGAAAATGAATTTTAGGTTTTGAAATTAATTTTATTATATTTTAATGTATCATTTATATAGTTAAATATATTTTTAGTTAAACTCAAGTTTTATATATTATTAGGCCATTATTACATCATTAATGATGTAATTTAATATACATCAGTTAAAAGAAAAACTTTATTTTTACTATTCACCTGAACATTTAATAATTTGAAAAAATCATCAAAAAATAACCCTTGGTAAATTTCAAAAAATTGATTTCAAAAATCATATTCATTTTATCAAAATAAATTTATAACATAGGTAATTTTAAATTTTAATATAAAAATTATGTTTTTTATGAAATCCTTTAAAATATAGTTTATAAAAAATGTGCTTATATCTTCTTTGATTTTTTTAGTCATGATATTTATTTTTTAGAATTATAATATCTATATTTAATTAAATTACTAATGATAAATATTATTTATATTACTTTTTATCATTTTGAGGTTAAATTAATATTCCAACGGCCATTTTACTATTGCCAAGAGTCATATTAATATTCAAATGGTCAAATTTCTTCCTATAAATACTAATTCATTACTTCATTAATTATTCACATAAATTCCTCTCAAGGTTCTATATTTACATTTTACATAATGTCGATTGGTTTACTAATATTTTGTTTTCTTTCTATAGTTTTATCCATGGGGGCAATGATTCTAGTAGATTAGGGTGATCAATTTATTCCCATTATACTTTTCTTAATTTATATTTTTTGGCCCATTATAATGTTTGGAATTTTCATTATTTTAGTTTCTAGTTAATGTGACATTATTTATTAATGAAATAAATTGTTTTTAGTTTATTTATTTGATATATGTGTATAATAATATATAGTATAATATAACACACATTTATTTCAAGATACAAATATCATTTATAAACTCTGAGTAGTTACATACATAACCTATATCCATCTTCTCTTCCATTAAATGGGAAGTGAAACCGTCGTTTGTGTGTATGGAAGACGTTGAACCGATGTAATTTGTTTTCTATCACACTCTCTTATAGATAGTTATAAACATTTATTTAAGGTATATATATAATATTCATGACATATTCATCATTATGAAAGGATAATATATCATTTACGTTCTTACCTTTACAACTGCGGAAAAATAATAACATTATTCATGTGTACCTGTGGACAACCACCTCCACAAAGCGATGTGATTCAATTTTTCTCCCCACATCACATAGATGATACATATAATAATATTGTAAAAAATAATATGGTATTTACAATATGATTATATTTATAGAATGATAAAATAATACTTAAGTTATTTCAATAATGATAATTGAAAAATGAAAATGTTACTCTTGCGTACATACGACCTACCTTCTCCATTATTTTAATATAGTTCATTTTTCCTAACTATCTTTACTCATTGGGTTTAAAAGTATAATTAATGTATCGAAATGATAATTATTTCATCATTATTATTCTAAATAAAATGCAATAATGACCACTTTGAATATAGTTAACCTACCGAAGTCATTTTGAACATATGAGTTTAATATCATCAAAACATCTAACATAAAATTCAATAATTACGTTTTTTCAAATAGGTATAGAGGAAACCCCTATTGTTTTAATAAATGAGAGTTTTTATATTTTTTCATTGGTATATGGATCCCATTACATGGTTATGTTAGTTCTAACCCCAGGTACACAATCCAGATGACCCAAGACCTGTAGGCCTAATATTTTCCTTTCCACACGCCAACAACTTCATCATTGAACTCCTGCCCCACCCCTTCTTCTAGCAGGTATCGAGGGTTACCGATATCACATCACCCTTGTTTTTTCAATTTTTCATTTTTTTTAAAAATTAATACTTTTTATGTATTTTATATGGAATGTTTTTACTTTCGTTAAAAAAGAAAAAAAGAATGTTCTATTTTAATGTATATGGTGGAAATGACTTTTTTCGCCACCATAATCATTATTTTATGTTTGGATACATTTATAAGATTCCATATTTTTTTCAAATTAAATAAACATATCCCTTCTTATTTTTGGAAATTTATTATTTTAAATGGGTTTTTTAAAAATTAATGATTATTTCAATATCTGAAAGTGTTTTACTTATGGGTTCAAATTCGTTTTTCAAGGGTTTATGATTAAATGGTGCAAGATTAAAATGTTTTATTCTTGGTGTAGTCTTAGGATAATATTTTTGATAAAGGGTGAGTCTAATATAGTCTATTTTATGCATTATCTCTATTATATATCCCTAATTAATTGGGTAATGATTATTTTCTTTGGAGAATTATGGTGGAAGTCAACTGTAATGGTTATTCCAATTTTTAAGGTTATTTAAGGGTTCTATGAAGATGATGTCCCAAGGAACCTACATGACATTTCTATAATTTATTATGATTTTTCATTGAAATTATTATATTTCAAAGGGTAATTTAAATATCTTTTTTAAGTAACAATTATGCACCTTTTTGGGTAAAAGGATATATTTTGAAGAAAATGTTTTTTCATTGGTTATCATGTTTACTAAAAAACCCTAATGTTTATGATTTTTTCCTTTATATATTATTATAAAGTGTTTTTTGAACAACCTTTTATAGAGATGATGATTTCATGTGTAAGTAAATTATTTTTTTGAGCTCAATCCTTATTATGTTAAACAAGAACCCTTTTTATGCTTTCAATTTTTTAAAATAGACTAATAGGTTTCTCCCATCCTTTTTATGTACCTTATTGATATTTTTGTTATTATATAACATTTTAAAATTTTTTCATATGGTTTAAGGGTGATTAATAACAAATAATAAGTCAATTTTAAAGTCTAAATATTCATCACAAAAATAAAAAAATTATTTCTTTATAAAAGTATTATATTTTGGGGAAAATGGATACTGGTCAGAAGTCTTCACTTTGTAAAATATGGTTTTGTTACACATGAGTTATGACCAATTATCTAAAATTATAAACCAAAAATATCATCAAATATTATAATAAAGTGAATTATAGTATAAATAGAATATAATATGTAATGTTTAAGGCCAAGTCCTTATAGTTGGTATCAAAGAAAATATTTAGTTAACTTTGGAGATTTGAATGTTTTTAGGTGAGATTAAATTAAGAGTTATGGATACCATATTTGGTTAATAAGTATAAGTTTGATCATAAGTTTAAATGCATAAAAACTTTTTTGAGGTTTTAAGTGATGGTAATTTATGGTTATTAATCATATTTTGGGAGACATTTTCTTAGGTTGAGGTATATAAAACCATTAAGTTTAATGTAAAGGATTATTTATAAATAATAATGTTAAATTTGTAGGGATATAAGAGAAAAATTATGAGATAACCTTTTATGTTAAATAATTACTTATTTTTGAAGTTATTATAGTTAGTTATTTTAAAATGATCAAAGTTTAACTATGGGTGTTATTGTTGAGGATTTGAATATTAATGGTGTATTTCATCATATGAAGGTTTATTCATTTCATGAATTACCTTACCTTGTTCTAACCATTTTTATTTTGGTTAATTTATAAAGATATTATAGATTATGTGATCTTTTAGAAATTGTTTTAGTGCTTCAGGGATTAAAAAATTCATCTTTAATACTCATCGTTTGGAGCATGAGATGAGACTTTGATAGAAATTGATTAAAGGATGAAATTATAATTGTCAGTTAAGTTTTTTATGTTATTATAATTTATGGTAATGAATTATTTAACATTAGGAATAGGATATTTAAATTAAAATTTTATCCTATTACTTTTATTTTCTATGATTATATGGTCTTTTTCAAACCTCTTTGGTTTACGATTTTTTGGTCGTTAACTTTCTAATGATCATTCAATTTCTTATGATCAATGATCTCTATAAATCTTCTTTGTTACTTGGATATTAAATTTTTTTACATTTCCATGTTTTTACTTACAAAAATGTTCTCTTAATTGTAAACCTAGTTATGTTTAATTCCAGACGACTTTGTTATATTCTATTTCATATTTTTAGAAAGAAGTTTTATTAACCCTTTTTACGATGTGGATTTTTGGGAAAGGTATTTTCAAATGAAAAAACATTTTATTACCAATATCATGTTAAATTTTCAAAGATAAATTTATTAAGTGGGGGGGAATAATTTAAAATTCTATGATTAAAAATAAAATAAAACTATGTTCAATAGCTTATACGATACACAACACCACACCTAAAAAAACCATGAAATATTATTATTTAAATATGACCATTATAGTTTAGCTATTGAATTGGTGGGCATGAATAGGATAAAATGATTTATGAAATATATATAAAGTTACTACAATATATAAATTTATTGATAATTTCTTAATAAATAATCAGTAAAATTTTAATAGTCATTTTATTTTAAAAAATATGTTTTCTTAAAAAAAGGTTTTTTTTGAGAAAATATTATAATTAATTTTGGAAATTTCTAGAAATATATTTTATAAAATAATTAATTTTTTTTAAATAAAAATATTAAAATTAACTTAGGATGAAAAGTTAGGTTTTTTCTATAATAATTTATATTTAGTGAATAGTAAAATCTACTGATTTTTGTCATTTATTTTCATTCAATGAAGTAATTTAAAAATACCTATATATTTTTTTATTTCGTATAAATGTTAAATATTAAATATTTTAATCATAATAATATAATTAATTTCATTTAAATCATAAAAATTTATTATTTTGGTATAAGTTTATTTTTATGCTTAAAAACACAGTTTTCTAAAACTGTTTTTAAGTGTATAAAATTTATTCATTTTAATTAATTTAAAAAACCCCTAAGAAAGAAATATTTAAATTAAATTTATATATTATATATCTATTTATATTAATTGAAATTAATATAATGATTATTTCTAGTCATAGAGTTAATATAAGACCATTTATTGCTTGAAAAATGCATTTTCTTGAAAAAATATTTTTCGTCACACTTTTTGGAATTCTTTTAAAATGAATTTATGAAAATTATGGGGGTCAAATTTGGTAAAATTATTTTCATATTTTTAATCATAATAATTTATATTATTTAATAAAGTCAACTTCATTTTTTCTCATAATGAATAGTACAAATAGTTTATATTTGTTACCACAATAAAGGTAAAATGGGTAAATTAAGGGTAAAAATAATTTTATAAGGAATAAAAATTAACCCGAATAATTTATTTAATTTCATTTTATGAGTAAATTTCATCCATAATGATTTAATATTTTAATATATGAACTTTGTTTCCATATGAACATGATTATGACCATTATAATAATTTATGTAAAGAAAAGGACAAAACACAAGTCTCTTACATTTAATACTATCTTCTGTGTTCACATAATAAAAAAAGAAATTTGTGAAAAAATATTAATTTTTATTTTAATTATAATGAAATTATTTTCATTATGTTAATTATTTATAATTATTTTAATTATATAACTACCTTAAAATTTTATGAAACATGGACATAATATTTATTCAATTAATAGAAAAATAAAATAAATGATTAAAAAAATACAAAAAGTAATATAAATTGAATTAATCATTATGTTCCATAATTTTTTTGATAAATAAAACATTTTAAGAAAGTTTTAAAGGTATATATTTTAATTATATATTTTTTTAATATTTTTTATGTTAAATTAAACAAATAGTGTCAAAAAACTTACATTAATGATATTTTAAAATTAATAATGTCTTATTAAATGATTTAAAATTCATAAAAATATCATATTAATAAAATTGAATATTAAATGGTGTATAATATCATAAATGTTCTATTTTTGTGATTTTTTTCTTTTATAAGAACTTTCATAGACCACAAACTGTAAAAACTTTAATAATGTGGTAATTATAAAAAAAAGTCTAAAACGTGTTCAAAAAAAATATTAGGGTAAAAAAAATCTAAAACTACCTATTTTTTATTATATTAGAGTATTTTGAATAAAAATAATCTTATAATATAATATTATCAATTTTGATCCATTTTAATATGAAAATAAATTTAGACTAATTTAATACTTTAAGAAATTCCAAGAGTGTCACTCCCTTCAATTATAAGAGGGCACATCCTATCCTATTTTTTCAAAATTAAAGTTAATTTTATTTTATACAATAAAAAACCAAATATATTCATTACATCCCTTAAAAAATAATATTTTTATTTTTTTGAACATAAGACAAACTTAGGGAATCTTTTGGTGTAAACCTTAAGAGGTTATCTGAAGGGGATTTGTAGTTCTTAACCGAGCGTTTTCATTTTGTTCCTTTTTTTAGTCCTAAAAATATTATTAAACTATAATGAAATAATAAAAATATTATCTTTTACATAATTATATGTTATTATTTTATTTGAATAACTTATATCCTTCTCTTATTCCATCAAATGGATAACAAATCCATCGTTCATTTTTATAATGAACTACCACCTCGTGAATCGATATTATTCTTTTTCCATCACAATCTCTTAAGGATGGTTGTAATAATTTATTATATATATATATATATATATGATATTCATGAAATATTTATCATCATAAAAGTTTAATATATCATTTACTTTATTAACTTTCCATCCACATAAAAATGATAACGGCATTCGTGCGTACGTGTGGACTACCACCTCCCAGATGTTATGTGATTCATTTTTCATAACCATATCACATGGATGATATATATAATTATATTTTAAAAAAATAAAGTATTTATTATATTATTATCATTATATAATAATAAAATAATAACAACCTTTTTTCCACAATTATTGTTGAAAAATGAAAATGTAACTTATGCGTATGTACGCCTTAATATCTCTAAGATTGTAATGTAGTTTATTTTTCATAACCATATTTCCTGATTTGTTTTAAAATTATAATTTATGTATAAAAATTATAATTATTCCGATATTATTATTATATATATTATTGAATAATGACCTCTTTGACCATTTCCAACCCACCGAAGTCATTTTGAACACATGAGCCAAATATCATCAAAACATCTAAAAGAAACATAAATGATTAAATAATTGAATATAAAATGGTAATAAATAAAATAAAAATAAATAATAAGCATTTATAATTTTCTCAATAAATTAAATAATAATCATAAGTTTATTATTCATGGAGATAAAGAATGTACCTGACGAGTCGGACTTGAGGTAAGAGACTTTCTTTAAAAAATATCATCTTTTAAAGTTTACCTTGCAACTATTTTTTTCCTTGTACATATTTTTAAAATTATTTAATTAATGTATTTATATTTATATAAATGAATTATAAATCAAAATTTATGTATCTTCTTTAATTTCTTTTAATGGTTTTCAAAATGAATCTTTCTAAATATTTCATATATAACCTTTTGAATTTCTTTACAAAATCAAAAAGGAATGTTTTCTTTTAACACATACTGTGAAAATGAAATTTTCCACCATCAAATCCATTATATGATATTTGTATTCCTTTATAAGGTTTTATTTTTTCCTAAAATAAAATCTCTCTTTCACTTTTTGTTATGATAATCTTAGTTTAAAAAATGGGTTTTAAGAAAAATAAAAAGTGTAATTCGATATCTAAAAGTATTTTACTTATGGGTTAAAATGTGTTTTAATGGTTTTATGATGAAAAGGTTAAAACATAAAATGTTTTATTCATTATATTGTTCTTCTAAATTTCTTATTATAAAATTTTATCCCTATATGTCTTGTAAGGTGGGTGATCCCATTTATAGATCTCTAATGCATTACACAATTATTATGTTCTCTGGAGAATTATGTTAGAAGTAAATGGTAATAGTTATTCTATTTTGTAAGGTTTCTGTAAGGGTTTTATATAGATTATGTACCAAGGAAAATTTATGAATTTTCTTTACTTTATTATTAGTTTTCATGGATATAATTTTATTTTAAAATGTAAGATAAATATTTTTCGTTTTTAAGCAATGATTATGCACATTTTAGGGTAAA
The DNA here is from genome assembly GCA_963277665.1 of Viscum album. Classification (NCBI taxonomy): domain Eukaryota; kingdom Viridiplantae; phylum Streptophyta; class Magnoliopsida; order Santalales; family Viscaceae; genus Viscum; species Viscum album. The sequence goes on along the minus strand of OY728148.1, from coordinate 1,341,198,700 downwards.
AAGGTCTGTTTTTATGAAATTGTTTTTCATTGTTTTTCATGTTTACTAAGAAAACCTAATGTTTTTTTATTTTTCCCTTATATCATATAATAAAGTTTTTTATAAAAAACTTTGGGAAGAAATGATGACTTTCATGTGAAAGTAAATGATTATTTTTGAGCTCAAAGTTTATTAAGTTAAAGGAAAAATATCTTTAGGTTTTCATGGTTTTAAAATAGTCTAACAAGTTTATCCATTCCTTTTAATGTACATTACCAAGTTTTTTGTGCACGTAACACATTTTAAAATATTTTTATAGGGTTTAAGTATGGGTAAGAACAAAGAATAAGTCTAGTTTAAAGTAATAATGATTTTTCATGGAAAGAAAACATGTTACTTTTTAAAAGTTTTATATTTTGGGAAAATATATACTAATTATAAGTGTCCAATTTTTAATATATGGGTTTGTTATGTCTGTGTTATGACACAATTCTCTAAAACTATAAATCGTAAAGATGATAAGTTATGTAAAATAGTGAATTCTAGTGTTAAGACACTAAACTATGTAATGTTTAAGTTCCTTTCCTTATAATAATACAAATTAATTATCTCTAATGAGAAACTAAAATTATCATCATTAAGATCAATAAAATATTTTTTTATTAGTTTAAGTTATCATCACTCTCCTCCTTTCAAAATAAAATGACCATTCTTCTCTTGTACTAGACTAAATCCTAAGAGAGAATTCACTCATAACTGATCCAAACCTAAAGATGATTAGTATGGAATGATTCGAAATATAAAATTCAAATTTATATCTCAAAGATTTTATTATAAACAAATTCCATTAAAGGCATATTATCTTCCCATGATATCCCAAATCCAATTGCAAAAGACTGAACCATTCCCTTAAATGTTTGTGAAATATTTTTTTATTATCCTAATTTTGAAGACACTACTACACTAATGGCCATTAGCGACCGCCAAAAGCGGTCGCTAAAGGCCTATTGAGACCGCCTAGCGACCGCTTTTGGCGGTCGCTGTTGCTTCGTCGGTAAAGAGCAATAGCGACCGCCAATGGCGGTCGCTAAAGCCTCTATCGAAATAAAACATTTTTTTGCGCTGTATGGAACCAGTGGACACAGCAGTGGCGATGGGGGATGATGAAGCTTCACCCGCCGGTCATGGCAGATCTACGGTGGCCGGAGGTATGTGAGGTATGTTGATGGCGCATGTGGACGGTGGTTGTTGATGTGGGGGATGACGGGGATTAACCTACAAGGGGTAAGGGGGAAGCGAGGGCCGACATAGGTGTTGGAAGGGGTGACCGAATGTGGCGGCGCGCGGCGGGGAGATGGCCTGAAGTTGCAGCGGCGGGTGATGAAACAATTGGGAATGACAGGGCGGGAAAAATCCCGCGTTTTTTAGACGGGATTAGCGACCGCCATTGGCGGTCGCTAATAGTTTTAATAGCGACCGCCAATGGCGGTCGCCCGTGTGCAGGGGCGCAGATACTCAAAATTCTAGTAGTGAGATGATATGATCTATAAATTTTTAAATAGGTACTTATCAAATTCTAGTTTCCTATCAAGAATATATATGTAAAAAATGTTTATATATATAATATATAATAGATTATAGAACTCAAAGAAGCTTCATAACATCCTTTACATAAAAACTTACACAAATATTCCACTAAAAACTTATCTCAAAATGTGAGATGAATTATTTAGTCCATTTATAAGCACTTGAATTGTTTCATTATTTTATGGTTACCATTGTAGTATAACTATGAAATTAGTCCTAACATTCCCAAAAATCATAGTCAGTATAAGGGACTAATTCATGACCTTCAGCTGTTGATATGTCAAAAATCATGAAATATAGTAACCTATATCGTTATTTATTGAAAATGAGTTGAAATATTTTATATTATAATGGTATATATTTATTGACCTAGGATAAAATTCCTAACTAGAGTAATGAAATTATTTCATAGTACCATATTTCAACTTAAGGGAACCACTGTTATATTCCTAAAATATAGCATCATATTAGTAACTAATGACCACTTATCAATGGTGTTCCCACTTTTTAAGGTGTCACTAATATTTTTAAATCTAACATTAGATATTATTTACCCCATAACCAAGACTAAAAGTTCATATGTGATTCCAATAAGATATAATACCTTGTGATATACCTTCTATTGATACTTTTGATGAAATTATTCCATTATGCTCATTAATTTACACTAAATTTCTACTTATTTCGGTACTTAGGTTTTCTTACTAAATGTATAAACTATAATATTAAACTTCCAAAATATATAATATAAATTAATGTTTAAAGTTTAATGATACATAAAATATTGTTATTTCCTTAAATTCTGATCTTTTTGGGTGAAACTGAATTTTAAAATTTTATGATTCAAATACATCATACACCTCTCATTACAAAAATAATTCCACTAGAAATTCAAAGAGTGAATAAAAACCAAAAAATACAAGTCCTAAGAATGGTAATTATTATATTGTAGTGATAACTATCTTGATCTATGTTACCCTATATTATCACCTAGTATATGAATATATCCCAAACTAGGTCAAAATGCATCATAGTAAACTGAATACTCATTTATAGATTTAGGTTAAATCAACACCATATATAATGTTAGGATTTTATTTATATCATTAAAAACCAATGAACACTTAAAAACCATTCCAAAATAAATACCTTCCATAATAACTCTATAACTGGTGACACTAGCATCAATAAATCCTTGATAAATTGTTTAAAAATACTATTAACTTTAGAAATCATCAAATCTCTAAAACCTTTATGGGCTATTATTAAGATATAACCACTTGAACTTTTTTTAGGTCAACTGAGATATCATTTTTTTAGATTAAATGACCCAATAAGATCAATTATATATTCCAAAATTAGAATTTTAAGGGGTTTTATATAATATATGCTCCTAAAATATCTCCATAATGACCCCCACATATTTTTCAAAATCCTATCCTAATACGAAAAATCTAGGATAGATTTTGAAACAAATCAACAAAAATTATTGGTATTTTTTGGATATAAAGATTCAGAAAAGACATAAAAAACATAGTATAATATGTAATCTCAATTAAAATACCAAGAATTAAATAAACGATCATAATTTTTTTCTAAGGGTAATATTTTGGATGTCTTTCTATTTCACCATAAAATAAAGATATCTAAATTTTATATTGATCTTTAAAAACAATTTTATCCTTTAAACATATCAAATATATTATCAACATGAGGTATATAATATTTATTATTCACTTTTACTTGATTCGACTCCATATAGTCTCTATTTAACCATAATATTCCATTATCCATATAATAAAACAATTTTTTTGTCCAAGGTGAAATACTTTTCTGAATAAATTACTTTCCTTCAAGATCTCTTAATTTAATATTCATCTCTTTGATATGTATATAATCCATAAAATATGAAGTAAAATATATCAATATTGTTCTAGAAAACAATTCGACCTAGATTTCCATGCATTTCTGTAGTGGTATTATTGAGAAGTACTCTAGATATATGCTATATTAATCCTTTAACACTACTAATAACTGAAGTTGATCTCTTGATTATATTGATCAATGAAACAGACTAGTTAATTGACATGTTAAAAGGTTTATGATCTTAAAAATGGTTCTTTATTAACTCATGTGACTATCACTATTTCCTTGTAAAGTCTTCATACACCCATATAGTGAAATATAAGATACCGTGAATATAATAGTCAATAAAAACCTTTAAACACCCTGACTGATCTGTTTATGTATTAGGACAAAAGTTCCCATATCAAGACCAAACAATTCCTAACATATTTCCATATCACCTATCATAATTGAAAAATATAGATACTTGAACCCCCGTTATGACCTTTCTCTAATATAAAAATAAATTTTCATTGTGTATCTCATTAACTCCATATGAAAACTCCACTAATCTACTACTCTTATAGATAAAAAGAATTAAAAATTTGATGCATGATTTTTAGTAAACAAACACCCTTCTTATTTTGACCTTATTAAGGGTTATTACTCATCTTCACCTATGATTCATCTCTAGAATCCACATATTTATTTGAAAATATCCTTATTCCCTATGTTTTTTTGGAATAATATCCACTTAATTAAAGAAATAAGTGAGTTTAAAATTTATTAATTTGTAGGTATTCTATATTAATTACAGGTCATATATTTAATAGGAAAATATTACTTTAGTTTGTTTTATTAAATTATAATTTTAATACCCAATTTCTCTCCTCAAATGAGATAAATTGGATCCAATTGGTATCTTATAACTATTACTTCATAGGATGTTACTTTGTATCATTTTCAATCCACCCAAATAATTCTTCCATCCATTGTGTAAATAAAGAGAAATTCTTACACTTGAGGAAAACATCATATTCAAATATACTACATCCATTTTATTCACCAAATTATCATTAATTAGTTGGTAAAAAACTACTTTTTACAAAATCTATGGTTAATACATCAACTCAAATTTTTGGGCCTTGATATTATTGATATTGATTGATTAAGAAATGAATTATCCTATATTTTTACCCTTAAACATATGATTTTAAAATTTTTAGATTATTGAATCCCATAATTTAATCATTTTTCATTAAACCTGAATATTTATTTTTTAAATAAAAATAAATTAAAAAAAATGTCAATTTCACTATTTTTGATATTTTCTTAAAAGAACTTTAGTGTGGTATTTTTATCAAAAAATTAACTGAACTCATCTAAATAAAAAAATTATTTTTTAATATGAAATGATTTTTAGGATATATTTCATTCACATAGACCAATCTATAAATCCATCTATAGTAAGCCCAAATGAAACATTCTAGTGGGTCTAAGAAATCTACCCACCATTTAAATGACTTACAATTTTTTTCTTATATCTCACAAATTACCAATAAAATGGGATGATTTTTTATATGGACATATATAAGAGGTTAAAGAACTATTAAATTGAATATTAATTCTCTATATTCATTTTTTAGGTCCATAAAATTATGGGTAAACAGAGCATGGGAATATGAAGCGTCCACCAGGTCAATAAATTTGAATTTTTAAAATTTTCATGATTTTTTCTGTATTTTTCCAATGGGCTCTAATTTGTTTGGTAGATAAATGAAATATAATTTAAAAAATTCCCAGATAACAACTTTTAAGGATTAATTATTATTTTATTTAAAATTTGTTTAAAGATTCAAAGAAACTAATTATATGGAAAGATATCCACTAATCTTTCTTATAAATATGTACCTTTGTTTCTATTAATTAAGTTATCCATTTTCATAAGGAACGTATTGATTAATAAACACTAGCCTCTGATCTAGGTCTATGATCCTTTTTAGGGGTTTTATGATTATTATATCTTTCTATAATAGATATTTAAAAAGCATTACCACTCGGTTGGGTCTAAAACTTATTTTAATGGTTTTATTTTTTATTATTTCCTATTGTAATCATATTTTTGAATTTTATTTTAATAACAATAGTATTTATCTCTCTTTATATTTATTCTATAATTTTCCTGGGTTTCAATCATTGTAATTTAATTTCTTCATTAATGGGGAACTAACTTTATAATTTATCTAAGGGGTGAATAAACCAATTATTTTTTCTTGAATTTTAAATATTTATATCTTATATTATATTTTATTATTATGATTTGTAATAATGTGTAGTTAAATTGGTTAGATATTATGATGATCTTATTTCCCCTTCACTCCATTCTTACTATCATTTAGCATGTTCTTTTAAATCATCCCATCACTGTATTTTTCATCATATGACTGAGGTGAGTATTATAATGGAGAGTGGTTTGGAGATTATCAAACATGTATATTTGGTGTCATATATTTGTTAAGGGATGATATGTGGAAGATTTTAGGAATTAGAACTATTTATTTAGGTTTGGTAACCACCAATGTACTTAGGAAGAAAAGGTGACTACACATTAGAAATATCAGTGTGTTGGATATCACAATTAAGGAATAGTTAAGGTTGAGTGGTGAATGTTATTGGTTCACTCAACTAAGTGATATTACATTTAAGTAATTTATTATGTTAAAATTGTGATATGGAAATCAAGTTGGATCCTCTAAGAATTGACTATATTTCCTTATAACTATTTATTTAGTTTTATTGAATTTTATTTCATGTTTATATCTATATTCAAAAGCACCATATTTTTATTTCATTCTTAGAGTATATATATATATTAAAAAAACAAAAAAAAAGTTATTTTATTAAATAAAGTGTAAGAAAAAAACATCATGCAGGTCTATAAAAATGGACACCAAGAGCATCCCTGATAATAATATCCACGCCTCCTAGGGGAAGAGTTCCTAAGGTATATAACTCTCTGAGGGGGAGGTTAAGGGAAGCCTTGTAATCTAAGAAGTTAACCACATGAATATATAAAATAGTAAAAATGCCACTAAAGTGAATTGGAATATTGAGTTATTTACTCCCAAGGTTCTCTAAGAGGGATGGATCTATTTAGCTAATATACTATACTAGTGAAATAGATATTATTTTTATAAAAATTGAAATGTATTTTTCAAAAAATATAGTATCATTTCATGGGATCAAAGTTTATCAATCATTATTTATTTTCTCTTTGTAAATATTTTTATACTTTCAAAGAATAAAAAATCTATTAAATTGGAATCATCATTTACTTTACTCCTTTATATTAGTGAAACTGTGATGATATTTTAAAGGTAGATACAAGTTATTTTTCAATCCAACTTTGGAGGGATAGAATTCAATGAGGCCATAAAGGACCTGAATTATGACCCTGATAAACCTATTTTAGAATCACTGGACAAGGATTTTGAAAAAAAACCACATTAATTTATAGTGTTCCAGGAAGTGGTGGCTATAAAACATAAAGAGGTCATCCCTTTTATATTTAAATAAGACATATTCTAGGTGGAAACTAAAATAAAAAACCCTTATCTCCTAAAAAATTATACAATCCTACCACTATACTTGAAAGAAGATACAACATTTGAAACTGATCCGATGAATATAGTGGATATAACATTGGATTATTATATTTTTGATTTTATATTTCTATTAAAGCTAATTCACTTCCCTTTATTGTGTTTTTATGAACCAACACCTATTATTTCTCTGGAGATTCACTATTATGATAAATAACATCCCTTTATCAAAAATAATATGGTGGTGGAATTAAAATATGTTCTTGGGCCTGTGAAAGCTGTAAAATACATAAAAGTAGATAATAATAAGAAAGATCATGAAGATATTTTTAACCTTTTTAAATTGACTTTTTAAATTAATTTCTCATGATTTTCAGTTAGAATCATCACTTTTGAAACTAACCCTAGATATAACAAAATAAACCTCCTAAGAAACAATGATTAAAATGAAAGAAGAGTTACATGATCCTACAATGATGCAACTATATCCTCTCAAACAATGAGTATATCTATTGGAGGAAGCTAGTAAAGTTAACAAGGGGTACCCATTACTTATTTATAATCCACCAACACTTAATTTATTTTCATATACTAGGTTTGGGACTGTATTTCTATTTTTATTAGGTGTCTCAACTCTTGGTATCCTCTAAAAGACAAAAGATGAAATAAAATTTGGTGGTTCCTATCAGATAAACACAATCAACCTTTTTATTTGGGATAACAATATATAAATACTTGGATATAGGAATTATAAGAATAAAACTTCTCTGAGGATTATTCCAATTTATCTTTTATTCTACATATTTAAATATTTATTTAATTTTAAAATAAGTAGTGATCCATTTGTTTTTCTAGAAGGAAGCCTCGTTGAGTAGAACCTTAGATCTTAAATCAGATTAAGCCTACCATATAAACTAGGTCATAACTATTTTTATTGGTTGATTCATAAAAATTAATTGATATTCATATTTATTTTTCTTTAATTCAAATTTCTAGTTTTATTTATATATGGGGGAGTGAAAACTAGTTTCAGAGTTTTTATTTTATTTTTTATTTTTTTATCATTTTTTAGAAACATTGAGTGTTTTTTAATATTCACTTTCAATTTCCACTCTTGAAATTATTTTTTGGTAGAGTAGAATTTTTATTTGAAAAATTTATTTTTTAATGATAGTTGTTATAGAAAAATTTCATATAATTTGATTTCAAATTTTTTTATTAGTTTGATTTTTTTTAATACATGTTCATGGAACACTGATAAAAATTATGTTTCTCATCCGATAAGGTATTCTAAACCCCATTTTGTGTATTATTCTTAATACCCACACTTTATTTAGAGAAAATTCGGAGTTATAATAAACTAGAGATTGTAATTATTTAGTTTTTAATATTTTAGAGTTCATGAAATGTTTTTGATATGATTGAGTAACGTCTTTTGATTTCCACGTTTTTTAATTGATAAATACCCTTTACATAAACCCTTTTTTATACCTTATAATCCATGAATTTTTTTATATGATTATGTCACATCATAATCTGAATTATCATTACATACCTTTACTCTTAATAAATTTTTATGCCTATTTGAAGTTTCAATATGAGGGAATAGCCTTTTATGTGTGTTCTTTGGAAATAAGTTCATTGTTGGGTGTGTGAGGTGTGTGTACTATTCAAGGAATTATAGAGATAAATGGGTGTGATTCATTACCATAATTTCTAATTCATTTATTATCTTTCTAATCTCCTAATAAATTGATAAGAGATAGGATTCTTCATTTTTTAACTTATATGACCCGTTTTACTCTAAAAATTAAATGGGAATGAACTTTTATTCTTTTATTTCATTCTATTATATTATTATATTCCTTAAAAACGATGTATAATTAGGATTAGGTAGTCCATTTCATTTATTTTTGGATCATGATCTATTCTATACAAGGTAATGTTGTTTATATCTTATGAGGTGAATAAAGTGAGTAATTTTCTATAGTTTTCCTTGAATATTCATGAATTATATTTAATAGTTCACCCTCATCTTTATTTCTATAAAATTTTAATTTTTTTAACCATTAAGACCTATCCACCAAAATCATCTTTGAAAAGTCCATGTTATTGAAAATAGTTTAATGTATTATGGTGTAGAATAATGATAGTTTTTAAATGATTATAGTGACACATTTGTTTTCTAAATATGATCATAAATGTTTATTATATTTCTATTGAGTGAATAGTGAAATGAATTTGCATGTGAGGTTTGCTTTAATTAGGTCAATACTACATTTTTGGTGTTGAACGGATCTAAATATGAGAGAATAAAATGAAAGGAAAATTTATTTTGATAGATGATACTTGAAACATTATATTTTGGGTAATATCTTAAAAATTCTCTAATTATTGATCATTATTTTAATTTTATATAGGTATTATATAATTTTCCATAGGAGTTAATATGATTTAGTATTAGGGTGTGACCATATAGTTCCTTATGTTATATTTTCTCCCTAAAAAATATGAATATAAATTTTTTTGGTGTCTAGCATCATATAATATAATTATTTTATATTAAACCCTTTTTTTCAATCATAATATAAAAATAAAATAAAATTTCAATTTTATTATTTTAAATAGTTTCATAGAAAAAAATTAGTTTGGTATTTTTGGAATAACATTCACTATTCTGATATAAATTGAAAAATAATTTTAGTATTAAATGGTTGTTTGGATATATTTAATTAAACTTTAACAATTTATAATTATTAAAAAAAGAGGCCTAAATTAATAATACAAGTTTGAGAAATTACTTTTCTGTAGTTTGAATTCCTTTCAATTTTGGGACCATATCTTGCAAAAAGACGATCCAAGAGAGATTAAATTTTATACAGAGATTGATAAGAGGCCAATTTTTTTCGTTAACTGGTATTTCTTGAGGTTTATCTATTTTGAAGGTCATAAATACATAGAAAACTAGAGCATGATGATGTGAAGAGTCTTATAGTCTAGTAAATATGACTATCAATTCAGCAATGACATTTTTTGAACATGTATAATGGACATGAAAGTTTATGGGTGGATAGAAAATATGTATAAGAACTTTCTATATGATAACTATTCCAAACTAGGAGGTACTGAGAGTTTAAAAGGGATAAATATTATTAGGATATAATTAAAGGGAAATATTTACACCTCTCTTGATTATAAATTAGTACCCCTCTTCCCTTGGTAAAGGATTAACTATGATAAGTTTATAGGAAGTTTAACTAGTGATTAAGGTTTGGTAACCGCCACTATACTTAGAAAAGAAATGCAACTTCACATTTGAAATCCTAGTGTCTTTACCATCACAATTGGGGAATATGTGGGGTTTTGTAGTGAATGTTATTGAGTCACTTAGCTGATAAAGAGTTTGTTTGGGTAATTTATTTTATTTGAACTATTATCGGAAAATAATATTGGATCCTAACGTATTGACCAAATTTATTTATTATTATTTATTTATCCTTTTCTATCTTTTATATCATGAATACATCCATATTAAAAACCCCCATGTTTTTATTGATTTCATAAAATATATAAAATTTTAAAAATATCAATAAAATGTATTTAGATGTTAAGTTACTGACTCCAAAATCACCTCAAAAATATATTACCCTTTTCAACCACTATGCTACACAAGGAATATATATAATATTTTTATACACCTTGTGTTTGGTTTGATAGTGATAATATTTGGGGAAAAACTAACTCTATAAAACCTGGAGTGTACCCCAACACCATTGTATTCCCCTACTTCAAAACCAAAAAATTTATGATCCTTCTTTATCTTTAATGTATCTTTATATAAAAAAATAATTAATATCTCTTATAATATGTCTATTGTTATATCCTCATATATCTTCGCTTTATTAACTATCTACTACCACTTATGAGTTCCCCCTAACATATAAGTAGTGAGTTTTACCTTCAACATCTCTATAGTATGAATGAATAGAAAGATCAAGTTGAATATTTTAAACTAATCTTTAGTTTTATGTACTAAAAAATCAACTATAATAATAATATGGTTTTTCCAAAGAGATTATAAGGCTCAATAAATTTATTTTAATTTTAATTGATTCATTCCTCTTCAAAGAACATAAAATGCATTGGTTATTGTGAAAAAAAGTTTTATACCACTTATATGTTCATCGTTTATTTCTTATGAACAAGATCACACTATAGAGGTATTTCTATAATGAAAAAAATAATATGAAATAAATAGATACAAATAAATACCATCATCATATAATATTAAATTAAGAAATCAAAACAACAAATTTCAATATATTTTAAGTGTCTATTCAACTTCCAGTGATCCAATTAAATTAACATTTAAATTAATCAAAAAGAATCGACATGAAATATCAACCAAATTCATTTTAGAATGAATCATTTTTAAAATAACTTGAAACCATTTTTAGTACCACTTTTATGTAATAAAATTATTTTAAAAATACATCCACTTGTATGTCATCTCTATACATGTCTATCATGATGCATTAATTTTTTTTCCATCCCATCCCATCATAGTTATAGATTGTTAGAAGACAAAAAAGACTAAAATCCTACAAGTGATCCTTTGAACCATTTTCATTCTTAAACTCATTTTAAAACTAATTTTAATTGTAAGTATTTTATTTATGATTTTTTATAATTAGAAACTGAGTTTGAGACATCCTATTCTATTTTCCTAAAAGACTTCCCAAAACCCACATAAAACCATTATCTATTTCATCTGATTAATTCCCTAAAACAAGTTTCTAAATCTTAAGACATGATTCATGGTTTCGGCATAACCTCTTGTGTGTTCCCTAATAATTAACTACTCACGAGTATTTTTCATAGGTAAAACAAAATTATCATGGAATAAGTTTCTCTAAAAAGAAGAAATCCAAAAATCATACTTGAAATGGTTTGCATTTATCATAAAATCAAAATAAAATTTAAGTCATCTTTAAATTAATTTAATTATAAGATAAATATATAAAACATATGTATGGATATGGAAATACAAAAAAACTAGAAACTAGTTCCCATTATTCAAGTATAGATTGAATACTCCTATAATGTTTGGAAAAAATCAAAACACCTATCTACTTATAAGAAAAATTTTGAACCATTGTTTATGAATAAGGAAAATAATCCCATCAACTACATCAAGATATAAAAAATCTATATTCACAATAAGGAATTCATATTGGGTGAGTAACACAATGCCTAGTGGGTTTTTTTGGAATCACTCCCATGTATTCTATTGTGTGATCTATCCAAAAAACATGTAAAGAATTTAATTTGAAAAATGTAAATACATGTCAAATAAATAGTTTATAAAATAATTTTATTTAACTTAATCCATTTTATCAAAATTATATTCACAAGTGTTTTTAAAAAATATAGGAAATTCTACCATGTTTACTTATATATTAAGAAATTCATTAATAATATCATTTTACAAAAACCTTAGAAAATATCAATTAAAAATTTATTTAAAATAGTTGTATATGAATATAACATCACCCAACTTGGATCATAATCCATCCAAATGTTTACCTTTAATTACCTTGACACATTTGTATTACACACTATGGACCTACACATCCATCTTAATTCCCAACACCTTTATTCTCACCTGAACCTTATATTAATTTATCATCAATTCCAATGATTACTCCTATCCATAATCAAATTCTATTCAAAAAATCATATGTTTAACCTTATGATTTTATGAGTTGAAAAAATGGGAAAAATTGAATTTTTGGGTTTCATATTCTTGTGATAGGTAAAATAGTCATTTTAATATAGAATCGAGGATATTTATTTTGATCCCCCCATTTTTCTTGGAATGGGGTTTTTACCCTAGGACAAGATTTTGGTGGAAATTTATACATTTTTAATTTTCACAGAATATTTAATATTTATTTAATTAAATATTAATTCATTCAATTTTTTTTGAATGGTGACATCTTTTCAACGGAGCATTATATTGACATTTTTTCTCTCTCGTTGATTTTGGAATGATATTTTTTCCTATGTAAGTTATAAAATCATATCGATCGTCAGGGTTGGGGTCAATACCCCTTTTCTTTTTTCTTTTATATTCAATTTTTATTCCTTTTATTTTTTATTTTTTATTTTATTTCCTCCTTACTCACATGTAATTTATCACATAAACCCTAGGGTATTACTTCATTTGGGTTGAGAGATAAGGATAGGGATAGGGAGAGGGAGAGAGAGAGGGAGTGTGAAGTGTCACTACAGAGATTAGGAGGATCTGAATTGCTGTGTGGAAATTGTGGAGTGTGTATTAGAGAAAAGAATCAGTGAAATTCTCCAAGAGGTAGGAATATTTTATATTTTTTCAAAAAATCCCTATAGATATCTAGTTTTTATTTTTTACATCCCTATAATGTTTTTTGGGTCCTCATGGGGGTTTATTTGTAGCTATTTGGGAAAAAATGGTGGTTTGGGGTTGATTTCAAGGGTTTCCATTTGATAAATCCTAATCACACTATCTGTGCTTTCAAGAACACATGTTATGTGTTATTTAATTTTGAGGAGGATAGTGTTTTTAGGACTACACTCTATATACTCAGAGTACATTTATTGTACTGGTACATGGCTATGTGGTTGAATACCTGGGAAGAAACCTCATATAAGGGGGATATGGTCATATAGTAGTACACTACTAGACCCCAGGTGTGCCCTAGATAATTATTAGTACACATACAAACCTCAGCTGTTCCCTATACATATAGTAATACACAAACAAAAACTTAGTTTTTTGTAATCGGTGTAGAAGTACATGGAAAATGAGTAGATTTTAGAGTATAGGTTGTATACTCAGAGTATAGGTCACACACTGCAACCTTTTTACCAGGTTGATAAGTATTGTTGATTTTACACCTTGGAGATAGAAATTGAAAAATGGGTTGTCCATTATTAGTTATTTTATACATATAAAATAATTATGGAACCCTTGGTTTGATTTTAGAAATTTATAGAGGTTATTTAGGTAAAGGAAGTTACAATAGAGAGATTCAATCTCTAGTACTTGTATCTGGTTGTCACTCAAGTATGAGACATGGGATGAATCCCAAATGAGTTTTGTGATAATGGTTAGAGTGAATAGAATGGGATCTCAAATTTCTTTATTGTTTTCAAGTATAGAACATTCCTTGGTTAGTGGTAATGGGTTGTGACTATAGGAAGTAGAAAGGTTGGGAGTTCGAGTCAACCTAGTGTGGGACCTTGGAATTGAGATTGACCATGATCTATCTCCATATACCAATGTTTAATTGTATTTTCAATTTATTCCATGATATTGTTTTATGTTTTTTAACTATATGTAAGAATTTTTTCCCTGAGTGACTAGCATTTTCCCAATATACTAGTTATGACTGACGATACCAAGAGGAGTTCCTCTACTTATATTTTATGCCAAAGTATCTAAAGAGGGATTTGTCTACTTTTTTATTGATTATATAGATCCTAATAAGGATTCAAAAACTTATGTGATAACCTATAGGGCCCAATTAGGTTCCCATTTATAGACATACCCTGACCGGGTGCATGTGTTGGGTAGTGATAGTTGCAAGAGTCACCTTAAAACCTAAACCGACTTGTAATCCCTATGGGTCTGATATAGTGGTGAAAAGTGTGTGAATTCATTGAAATCTTGATATTTTTTTTATTTTATTAATTTCAAACTTGGTTTATACCTTCTTGTATGATTTTATATTTTTGGGATACCATTATTTTGAGTCAGACATATGGTTGTGGCTACCATGATTTAGAGAGAGATATATGGATAGGATCTACCATGGATTTGGATCTCGATGATGAACTTTCCATGGATTTGAATATTATATGTTTAGACTATAATGGGTTACATCTTCAGAGTCATGATGATATACATGTGGGATTTCATGGGATTTGAGCATAGATGATTAAAGCCTACATGGATTTATAGATCAAATGTTTAAACTACCACGAGTTACGTCATTGAAGTTGTGAGGTCATAGAAGGGAGATACAAATTATATGGAGATTATATGTTTAGAGTTTCCTTGGATTTGAAGAATAGATTTTTGGACTACCACAGGCTATGTCACTTGATTCATGAGAATATGGTTGGATCTATAATGGCCTTAGAACTCAATGTTGGGGATTCCATGGATTTGGATCCCAGATGTTTAGAATATAATGATATGGGTCCCTAGATTCATGAGGATTGGTTGGGGTTTCCATATATTTGGAGTCCACAAGTTACTAGGTTGGCATGTTCAACATGATGTGATCAGAGACACCCTAAAACTGTCTGAAGTAGGTATGGTTGATCAAGGTCATAGACCTAAGGAAAAGTAGTGGATTTATTTCACTCTATTCTAGTATTTATAGACTAGGATGGGTGTATCACAATTCATGCACATGTGTTTAAAAACATGTTATAGGTTCAACTTTGGGGGGAGCTAATGAGATTTATCTCTCACCCCTTGTATGCTAACCTTAGTGTTCATACTGACCTTATGTATACTTTTAGGTTAATATTTGCAGTATGGTGGATTTGGAGGAGTCCTATGATTACATGATCAAGATAATCCACTCATGTGGAATCTTGGATCAGGTTATTGTAGCTTGAGATTCATGGATACCAGGTATATGGCATGGCTTAGAGTTATCTATCAAGCCTAATTAATTTTTTTTATATTTTTATCTAGTTTATGTGATTGCCCTTGTGAGGAATCAATTTTTTTATATGATCAAGATTTTTTGGGTCTATATAATAAATTTCATTTTATTAAGAAAGGTTTCTATTTACATTTTTAATGCATACTCTATTGATTATGTATTTTTATGATGTTTTTATAGTTTATTTATGATTGAACACTCTAATATGGTGTATCATTAACACCTTATTTTGTAGTGAGTATTTATTTCCAGTTATGGGATTTATGTTATGGATTCTCAGTGTTATGTTTGATATGATTTTCACCTTGGGTGATGCACATGGTGTTTTAGGGTGATGTTATTCTTTATAGATATGTCTATTATACCATTATCAAGACATCAATATGGATTTTGGATCTTATCCTATAGAGGAAAAAGGAATATCATGCATTATGAGTTATAATGTAGAATTCATAGGATATACATGATAATGATAGTATATTTTATTTCAATAATGAGTGGTTAATCTATTTAAATTTTCATATATGGATCATATGAAAATTTCCCATATAAGTACTTGGTGGTAGTATAATTAAATGTAATGAAATGTATATGTATTTTATTTTGATGGTAGGTTATATGGATTTACAATAGGCACTTTTTGGTTATGATGATATAGTAAATCACTATAGGGAACATGATGTAGACCCAGTAGGTCAGTGAGGCATGTGGTACCTTCGTGGGAAGCCCCTAGTGATATTTTATCACTCAGGTTAAATTATTTAAAGTTACATTAACAACTTATATGGTATCCCCATATATCATGTAATGAAATTCTATCTAAATGATCATTGTGTTGTGGTTCCTAGGTACGAATTGTCTAAGGTGGGGCCATTGGTTATGGTAGCGTTAATTGATGAGATCAATATTCTTGAGGGAGCTGTTCCTTGGGTGGATACATGGTGAAAATTATTTCCCTTGTAGGCTGTTGAGTTGGTGTGGAGTGTCATTATGGACAGGGGACTCTCTAGAGGGTGTTTGTAATGTTGATGATACAGTTTTTTAGAAGATAAAAAAGTTGAATTTCTCATGATATTAAAACCTTAATGATACCTAGTTTGTAAGGAAAGGTGGGAGACCTCGATACCTTGAGATTCTAATCAGTTTTTAGTGAGATGAATCTTTTACGATGATCAAGTGAAACATGTGAGAGGTTTTGACCCAGGTTTGAGGGTACCTTAAAGACAATAAGAACATGTGTGTGATGGATTTTGAGATCGATGAAAGATAGATGAAATTGATTTTATGATATAGGAATTGTTTTCCTTGTGGTCTTATGATAATGAAACACTGAGTGCTAGTTCTTTAGAATGTGTGGCACTGGGAGTGCCTTGATATCAAGGTGATATTTCAAAGGAAATAATAGTTGGGTTCATGGAAATGTTATTTTGGATAAACTTTATTAGTGTTGAAATAGAATTTTTGGATGGTAATAACATAGAATGACGCTGGATGGTGGATAATCATGCGCTTAATTTTAGCACAGGAGAGGCGATTATTTTTGAAAAGTAGTATTAAGGGTTATCCTGAGGAATGAGACTAAAATTCCATGAAGAATGCTTATAATTTCATGTATTTTTCTATATTTCTATGGGATATGGAATATGGGAGTGTGAGATGGGTTATGTGACTAGGTGGTATGTGATTGTACACCCATTATGTGTTGTAAATATCAAGGCAGAAAGCACACATGAGGTGTTAGGTGTCAGTTTTCATTTAAATTTTGTGGCATAGGAGCTTTTTCCCATTATTTTATAATGTGATTTATGAAATTCATGTTGTTTATGTGTGGGACCCGTTTGAATTAAAATTGAAAATGGATGTGTGTAATATGAGGGATGATAGAGATTTATGATATGTTTTATGGATGTGGGTACTTGATTTTGGGCCTTAACACAAATATTTGAGGAGGTGTAGTGTTAGAGTTCATAAGTGGATGAGTGTGGATTTGTATGAGTGAAACACATATAATCATGCATAAACCTAATATGGTGGAAATCAAAGAGAATTTGTGCTCTAGGAGATGTATAAGGTGAAACATATGGTGGGGAGTACACCATAGGTCATTTGAGGATGTAATCCTTGTTTTAAAGGATTTTATTAGTGTAGAGGTTTCCATTATTAGTGATTCATAAATGGGAGGTTACTTTTTTATTACTGATTCTATTGTGTGAGTGAGTATCCATGTTCATTTATTGTGTTTGTTGATGGATATAACATGGTCCATGAATACCAGAGTTCTTTTCAAGGTGAGGATAAGTATACCGGTATAGTGGGTAGAATCATATTAGTTGTAGTTGGATCTCTCCCTTATTGGTAAAGGGTTGTGGGAACGCTCATACCAATCAGTGTATGGTCAAGATAATATCAATTTTTTAGATGCTAAGAGTGAACGTATAGTTCCCCTAGGCCTAATCTCCCAAATATATCATTGAAACCACATAACTGAAAACACTAGCTTTGATACATATCTATGATTACAATATATGTCTTACATTTACAAACCAAGGACCTTTAAGTTTATAGATTTATATAATTAGTAAAAATAAAAAACTATTAAGTATCAAGTTTTGTCATAAAATAAAGACTTTTCCCACTATATAAGAATCATTAAATCCATAATGGTCCTTTAACATCACCTAAAAAGTCTCCACATAAGAAACTCTTCTAGGCTTATCATATCTAATATTTTCTTTTATAAAATAGGGAAATGGAATCATAATATGGGGTGAGATTAAATTATAAATAAGGATGAACATTATAATAAATCATAACATGAGATAGGAAAGGCATAACATGATATAATAGTGATAATTATTATAATATTGGTAGAATGGAATAAAGAAATGATATCATAAATACATGGATTAAATAATGATCATAACATAATAGCCTGAAATCATAGGAATGCGGAAACAAAATAAACTTGATATCATAAGTATATTCCAAGGATTACTCCATAATATAACATAATAATATTTAAATGATTACTCTCAAGGCCATTATCTTTTTTTCAAGTATTACTTTGTATCCATAAAAAGGATTTTTTTTACTCCTTAAACCAACACATAACTTCTCATGAGACATTAAAATTACCCAATTCATTGGAGTGCTATTTGGTCACTCCCATAATAATAAAAAATCGTACATATGTGTGTCACATGGTTTCAATCAATATATCATAAAAATCTAAGGAAATAAAATGGGTGTTACATTTTTTTCAATTATTTCCCTATAGAATCATTCATGATTTCATTAATAGGATTGGCATGATAAACCCATGAAAAATAAATGTCTATCCAATGAATTTAATCATTATTCATGGTAAATACCAATAATTAAAGATGATTATGAATATGGTATTTATACAACATAGGAAAGAGATATATGGTTAGTAAATAATTTCCCTAATCAATTGATGCATTGGGTATCTAGTTGAACACCCTTCAATCAAGTAATAAAACATAGGACATTCATAGAGGAAAATTACTCAAAGTAAATCATGCATATACAAGTGAATGATTTTGTAATAAAAAATATGTTATGGATTATACAATATATATAAAAATATAATTTCATAATACATCCAGGTAAATAAGGTGTATGGTATCATTTGAGGATTTCCCTTGATCAAGCATATGACATAGATAAGTAACACTCTTAAAAGCATTAGAAATTTGTTTTTAAAAATAATAAATTACCTTGTCCTATGAAAACATTAAAAAATTAAGACTTAATTATCACATGAGAATAATAATTTACATTTTCAAAAACTAAAATATTATAGAGGGATTTACATAGAAAATAATTTTTTTTTCAGAAATATACGTTCACAAGGAAACTTGTAAAAGATATTCCTTCTATTGAAAATAACCCATGTGTAAAATGTTCAAAATATATTCTTTTAATTTTTTTAAAAGAAATTTGAAATAGTTTTAAATAAATTTAAAAAAATATTTATGGAATAATTTTTAAAACAATTATAACATTACTTGGTAGAAAAAACCCTTTTGAAAACTATCAATGTGGAAATTGTAAAAAATCCTTTTAAAACCTTTCATGAAACCCACATCCTAAGAAGGATAATGAATATTTAATTCGAAAAAAGGTGATGGGAAACTTGAAGGTCACTTTATATGGAAAATATTTGGGTTATAGGTAATAATTTTGATATATTAAACAATAACATCATAAAAAATTGTAACATTTCAAGATTTTGTGAAATAAATTTTTTCGAATAAATTAAATTTCTTCAATAGGTTGTGTTACACACAAGACTGGGTTTTAACGAACCACTATATACTATTAATATTATCATTTAGAAATAAATATTATAAAATTGATATTAAACATGTAGGAATGAATATAAATAATCAAATTTTAAAAAATAATTATAATGGTTCTAAATAAATTAATCATATTAATTAAGAGTACTTAATTTTCGGTAAACTCTTTATATGTTTTTAAAATAAAATTTTCTTAAAAAAATATTTTATTGATTTTTGTGAAAAAAATAAAAGTAATTTTACCACTTTTATAAAATTTATTCTAAAAAATAACCTTCATTTTTGAAATCTGCATATAAAAATTATCTTTGAGGGAATTTATGAGAATTTTATGGAAAGATTAATTTTTCAATGAGTAGTACAAACTTTATATTTTTATTAAAAAATATATTTTCATTTAAATAATTTTAGAGATAAATTTAATTTTACTATGAATTTAGAAAGTAAAATTATTTAAATTATATATTTATTATTTAAATTTTGGTTATTGGAATCATTTTCATATTGAATGTTGATATTAAAAATTTCTGTACTTATGAAAAGGTTATCTTTGGAAAATTTCTTTGCTGTCACATTTTTGGGTTTTATTTTAAATTAAATTACACCACTTATATGAGTTTAATTTAATAAAATATATTATATATTTGGAATTATAAAAATATATATATTATATATTATGGTAAATTAATTTCTGGTCATAAATATTAGTAAAAATAATCAAAATTATTTTTTGTTGTTAAGGTTATAATGAGGTTTTTCACGTTACATTTATACTTAATTTTTAAATGTAGATTTTTACTTGGTTTAGCACATTACATTTATTATTCTTAATCCCTTATATTCCATGAATTTCCTTACATTTTTAAGCCACATTACATGCCGATTTTCCTTACCTACAAACAATTTTAGTATTTTGGCATGGATATTTCAAGTTTGTGTATAGGGGAAGGGAATTTTGTTTGAGTTCATTGGAATTTGTATCATTTATTGGTGGTGTGAGGTATGTTTCAACATTTTGGGTAGTGGATAATAAGATAATTGGGTATGTGTCATCATTTCAATGGGCTTTATTTGTTTCATCCATTTCTCCTTAAAAAAAATGAAAAAATTGAGATGAGATTTAATTTATCATTTTACATTATTTTATGACTCATGTCCTTCTCAAAAATGAAATGCATGAATTTTCATTCATTCATTGTATTCAAATTTCAACTCATCCTCCCTGAAAAAAATAAAAAAATGAAAAAAAGTTGTTCTTTTCTAGATATTTTCAAAAAAAGGGGAGAACATGGACAATATCATTCATTATAATCACTGCTTGGATCATATTCCATGTCATAAAAAATGGTTAGTGTTATGTTACAAAATTTCAATGGGATTTGAGTGAGGTTCATCCTATGTTTTCACTTAATTATTCATGAATTATACTTAAGAGTCCAACTTCCTATTTTAAGATTTAAATGTTTTTCAATCATTTTCCCACCAACCCTAAGCCATAGAATATACCTTGAAAATTTATTCATGATTGAATTCATTTTAAAGTCTCACATTGTAGATAAATGATAATTATTACAAGCCTATGGTGATACATACAATTTCCAAGTATGAGTATAACTCCATATTCAAATTCTCTTGAGTGAATAATGACATAAAGTTCAATGTGAGGTTGGTTGCGATTGTTCCATGGATGGATTTTTGAGGTTGAAAAAATTTATATATGGGAAATGAAAATGTAAGAGAATTTATGTTCATATAAGAGACATGATGAAATTATAATTTGGTTAGATCATTGATATTTTCTCATTTTTTATTGTTATGTGGATTTTGATTTGGATGTAAGATGATTGCCTAGGAGTGAAATGGTTAAGTGTAATGGAGATATAAAAAAAATATTTTAATATATTTTATACTGTAAATAATTTTTTATAATACCAAATTCATGTTATTTTATGGGTAATTATCACGTTTTTAGGTTTTAGTGGTAATTTAAGCATAAACGGAAAAAATGGTTAAATCTATAGTTTTGACATATTTTTATATTATGGGTATTTTGGGAATAAAATTTAAATTATTATTCCAAATTATGTGATTCTTTTTTTAAAATCCTTTATTTATTTCCTATAACTTTTTATTTTGGATATGGGGATGATTCAAGCATCTAGAGGCCTGAAAAAATCATTTAAGTTGTGAAATTTGTTGGGCAGATAGTGTAGACCCCACCTCCATAAGAGATGCATAAATCAATCTGCACACCTCCAATTGAGATAATTATAGCTGGAGATGAAATATGATTCAATAATCTATGTAATTGATATGTTTCAAGTAAAAATACTATGATTAAGGCATTCTATGAATGCTCTAAACAAGTGGAATATGGAAGGTCTTCTTGGGAAGAAATGGTTCCTTGGGTAATTAATTCATTCCATATTAATAACACATACAAAATGTATAATATTTTGTGGTGAGACTCTAAATAATGTTGGTAACAACTTTTCTTAAGGATCCAATTCTTTAATCGACTGGTTGGAGGGTTATAATAGTATGGGAATGTAAATATGTGGAATCTAACGTGGCACATAGACAGATTATATGTATTAGAGTAAAATGGTCATAACTCCTTTGTAATTTCCTAAATTATTATGAACTTTTGAGGGTCAATGGAGTATATATTAAGGAACAAAGTTAATAAAGAAAACTATTATAAATTAAGAAATTTAATGAGGCATCCCTAGGAAAACATTTGGAGGATAATTTTTAGGCAAATTCCTTCTCCTCTCCCTATAAATATTTATCCACACCCATTCTCAAAATATTAACACTTCTATGTGACCATTTTGTATTTTTTTGAATTTTATTTTAATTTTAATACTATTATTCAATTTTAATATATTTTACTCTTCATATTCATCTCATTTTCATATTTTTTTATCTTTTGTTTTTCTACCCCATTCTTCTCGACTGTGATCTCTTATACTTGTGATCATGAATAACTAACCTGAGGAAGTTCCTAGGGGATCAATTTAATATTGAACCCAATTAATTATAAATTCATGTTTTATGTTTCTTGTTTTATTATATTTAGGATGAGGGGGATCTTAGTGGGGAAGGTGCCTTTGTGTCTCCTCTTACCACCTGAGGCCTTGATTTCTCTTCTATAATATTCCCCCTCGATCGACGAGGTGGATGTATGGTCTCTCAACGATCATAGAGTGCATCATATATCCACACCCATAGGTAGAAGAGGATTTTAATTTATACTATGGATCATTCTCATTAATTATTTTTGAATCTAATAAAGTGACGATGAAGTGTCACTCTGAATAATCTCCTGAGAGGATCTCCTTGATATCTAACATCATTTTGACTGCATTCATTATATCTTCATTTTTCATTGAATGTTTACTTTTATTTATCTTACATTCTCATTTATAAAATCTCTATTTATTTAAGTTTTATTTCATAAATAAAAAATATAAAAAAGTGAATTATAAGTAGTGATTGATTGACTGCAACATATCCTCAAGAGAACAACCTAAGTCATCCCATATGCTGCATTTAGTTAAAAATATTTCTCAGAGCATGCACGACAACACTCCATCACTTAACATGCATAATATTTTATTTCATAACCTAGGAAAATGGAAACATGAAAGGGGCGATCTTAGTTTCTAATTAATGGAATAATAAAATTAGGGAATAATAATGAGACAACAGATATAAGTCAGGAGGCATAACATGATATCATAAATGAAATGATAAAAAGCATTAGAGTATTTAATAAAGAGATGTTATCATAATAAAATGGATTAAAAAATGAACATAACATGAGAGCATGAAATTTTATGAAATGTGGAAACAACAAAAACATGACATCATAAGAATAAGTCAAGGTTCCCTTCCTCGTTAACATAACATAGTTGGATATGATAACTGATGACACAATATATTTCTATAGTCCCACTTCCCACACACCATGATATATAATGAGATGGAAGTTTTAACCAATTAATTGAATGGATATATAATTATAGGCCCAACCATCATAAAATTAAAATCATACATATGTGTTCCAGAAGGTTTCAATTGAAATATAACAAAATTCCATGGAAATTAAATATGGTTTATATTGTTTCCAAGTGGATACCAAAGGAATAATTTATAATTCCATAAATATAAATATCATTACAAACCAAATGGAAAATAAATTTGTATATAATGGATTTAATAATCATTCTAGGTAAATAAAAATCAACAAATATTATTAATGTAGGGTAATTATACCATATAATAAAAGGGTATAGGGTTTAGAAAATAATTTCCCCAATTAATAGACATATTTTACATCTAGTTTAACACCCTTAAATCATGTAATGAAACATATGGAATTCCCACAGGAAAGAAATTCGAATAAAATCATTAATATGCAAGTGTGTTTTTAGGAAATAAAAAAAACATCGATGAATCATCCCATAGATTTAAAATATAATTTCATAAGGAATATAGATAAATAAGGTGGATAATATCATCTCAAAAATACCATTGATCAAGTATATGAAATAAATAAACAACACTCTTTGAATAATTAGAAAAATTAATAGGAAAATAATAATTCCCATTTTCCATTGAACACATTTAAAAGGCATATTTTATTAAACCATTGGAATAATAATTACTTTTTAAAAAAACATAGATAGTAGGTATATTAGAAAATGATAAAGGTGGTGTATGTACATATTAACATAGAAACATGTAAAAGAGATTGATTTTTTTTGAAAAGACCCCAAAAGATTTTTTTTAAAATATTTAGTTTTTAGTTTTTTTATAAAGTTAAAGGTAGTTAAAAAATTTATTTTAATGAAATTTGTAAATAATGAATTTTTGAATAGTTTTAAAAAATATTTTCTAGGTATTTTTTTTGAAAAATACTCATGCGAAAAACATTTAATGTGTATTAAAAACTTTTAGAAAACCCAAATTGTAAAAAAGATGATAAGAATTTCATTTATAAGAGGTGACGATAATTATTAAGGTCACTTAAAACATTATAGAAAATATTTTCATTAGGTAAAATATGGATATAGAATAAATAAAGAGGTGTGTTTAGGTTAGGGATCATTCCTTTTAATGATGAATTTTGAAAGAAAATGTGATCCCATAAATAGAAAATTTTTAATTAAGGGATTAATTTAATAAAATATAAATAAAATAAAACAATTAAAAATAAATTTTATGATAAAGGATACTTGTAAAATAAAATTTAAGAAGATAATTCTTGAATTATGTAAAATGAACATGAGTCAAGGAAACTTTTTTGACCAAAGTAACATCATAATCCAAATAATGAAAGGAGACATATTTTGAAAATGAATCTAAAATACAATTAATAAAATATATTTCAAGATAAAATAACAATTGGGTATAATATACACCATATAAAATTAAATTGGTGCATAAATTAAATAGTGTGTCAATGAAGGGGGTTTGAGACAAAAATCCCCCACCTTATTTCCCTACATAGTTGACGACACTCTAGATTTCTATAAAACAACCTTTAAAATATTAACAATATATTTAATGACCAGATTCAACTCAATAACCCTTTTATATACTAAATTTCTAATTACTTATTGTGAATATGGTGTTTCATTATTGCTTATTGTTAACATCGGGTGTTAACAATTTTAATTAGCTTGCACGTTCTTTGTAATGTTAATATTGATCCCAAATTTTTTATAACAATTTAATCATTATAATATTACCTAGTATTATTTAATATATATTACAAGGTTATTTATAAGGTTCTACTTTCATACATTGAGAGTATTAATCACGACTCTTGAAGATGATGTCACAGAAAAAACTTATTTTGGTAGTTTTTAATGAACAAAGATGATATATTATTAACATGTTTAGGTATCAATATTATAAATACATAAAATTTATAACATATTTAATTACTTATATTTAAATTTAATTAATTTTATATAACATTCCATAATCATTCACTATGTAAACATTACAACATCTCTCAAGTCGGTTCTAAATTGACAAAAACAAAAGCATGTTGTTATGATCGAATGGGTAATAAATTTATATTAAATTGTGTTAGTATAATATTTACAGAATATTATGAATTTAATATATATCATATATCTAAATTAAATATATTTTTATAATCATTAATGATGGGTGGTGTTAATAAATGAAATTCGTCATTTGTAGAGGCGACAGTCCACACGATTTACAGACCCATTTCTTAACTAATGAGTAGAACAATAGTATATGAAAAAATATCATTTTAAAATTATAATAATGTTACAAACATAATAATTTTTTACTGATTACAATTTTAGTTCTATCCATGTTAGGTGGTTAAGATAAATAACATAGGGAATTCATGGAGGCGGTAGTCCGCACATACACATGATTAACGAACTCATTCCTTAAAGAGTGGGTGAAATATAGGTAAATGTTAAAGGTGGTCCTTTTATAATTTTATAAGTGAAATATATATAACATAATAATTCATTAAAACCATACTTTATAACATATATAATATAAAATGATTAAAAAAACCACATCATGTTGTGTAAGTGGTAGTCTGCATGTACGCATGATCATTGCGTTTTTTCTTAGCAGATGCTATGGAATTAATGAATAATTTTTGTGAAATTAATAAAATGAAATTTAATTATATATATCATAATAAATTTTTAATACTAAAAAAATTTAGGGAAGATTATTAGGAGTTAAAATTAAAAAGAAAAACTAATAGGAGAGTAAATTTGACATTGAGAACTTTAATTTTCCTTGGAATTATCCTTGGAAATAAAATTATTAGGATAATGAAGGGTGGAAAATGGTATAGTTTATGGGAGAGGGTTCTAGGATTAAAAATTGCATAGATTTTAACCAAGTAATTCTAATTGATGTTTGTGTAAATAATGGGTGTAATTGTGTAATTTTATAATTTAAGGGTAGGGTAGTTTTAGAATTTCCATAACTTATTAAATTATTTCATTACACTATTCAAGGTAAAATACCCCCATATATAGAAATTATTGAGTATAGTAAATTCTTTGTTTGATCCTCCACCCATAAAATCAATTTAGAGATACCTTTGAGCGATTTAGAGGTTTGTACGTTAACCTTTCACTTTACCAATGTGCACTTTTCATAAGGTAACTATTACTTTCACCCGTCTTAATTAATTAAAATATTCTCTTTTAATATTGATATTAAAAAATAATTTTATTAATATAATATTATATATGATATTAACATTATAAATTAAAATTAATATTATTAAGAAGTTTTTTTTAAAACAAATGCGTTTAACACTTAAAAATAATTTTTGAGATAATTAAGTTTTTAAGCATAATATTTATGTGCGAGTTAAAATTATTAATGTAGAATTTTTTATTAAATAGATTTATTTATTATAAATCCAAAAACTCTTATGTGATGTTAAATTCAATTCATTACATAGTTTTATAAAAATATTAATTAATTGAAAAAAATACATGAAACGTTTTTCTTTATTAAAGTAATGTTTTAATTTTGTTCTAAAAATGATGGCAAAGGGACCCCTAAGTTAAAATAATATTTTAAAATAAATGATATTAATATTTAATTTAAAATTTTATCACTTAAATGGTTTTGTTAAATTATAGTTCAGTCTTATATATTTATAGAGTCATGAAAGTTATAATTTTCATAAAATCAAAATTTTGACTAAAAATTGATGTTTTACAAAAATCTAAAAAATTAATACTAAGAAAATTTTGATATTATTAATTAAAAAATAATGTTAATTTTATCTAATTAAATTTCTAAAAATTATATATAAAAATTTTAATAGAGAATAAATATTATAAATATAATCTAAATTTATTTAAAAATCTATGTCTTAAACATTAAGTGTTTCGAATATTATTTCATACTAATTATATAATTTAAATAGTTGTAATATTTAATATAATTAATTGATATATTATATGTTATTACAATGATATTTTAAATATAATTATTAAAATTTAGTAATGTAACATGACCTTTATTTTAGTGTTTGTGAATATTGATATCAAACTCAGTATTATTTAAAGGAAAAATTATATATACTGAAATCTTGAGATGTTACATTATCTCCATTAAATAAATTATGACATGTTCTTTTTTTAAAAAACAATTTAATTAAGGATGTCAAAAATATATATATGACTTAATATAAAATGTGAAATGAAATTTCTATATTAATATCTTAAGTAAAACTATAAGAAATATCCTCTTCCTCTATTGATTTAAATGAATGCTTCATTTTCTCTTAGAAGATGGAAAATTTATGTCATCCTTTTCTAAACATAAAACATTTTACAGTTTCTTTGAGAAATTTCCTAGTGTGTTTATTACAAGACTTTTCAAATGAAGGAAATTTAACTTTTATTCCATCATATTCTTCATTACTTGATTTTTCATGAGACTATATCCATCCTTTATTTGGTTTGTTATATAATTTCAGTATATTCACATTTTAATCCTATTTCATGATAGTTTATTTAGAAAAATAAAAATATTTCTAATCCGAGTTCGTGTCCCAATAGATTGCAGTTTTTTACAATCACTACATTGTCCATGGAATCCATTACAAGATCGATTACTTATTTCTCCAACCTATAAATTTAAGGAATATTTAGAGATGAGAATAGTTAAATTAGTAAATATAAAATTGGAAAACTATGATATTAGAAAGAATGATTTATAAATGATATTCATACCCTAACTTATGATTCTTTAGCATCAATATTGGTTATCCAAGGTCATTTTTCTATTAGTTCCCTTAATCTAGTTTACATACATAAAATCAGAAGATCAAATCCTTCATAATGGTTTTTCAAAAGAATGAAAATAAACCCAGGCATATCCAATGGGTATGTTATTCTAGGTGTGAAGTTAGGTACCATTCACCATGCACCAAAATGATGAGTGAGATATACCTGACCAACTCATTTTGGGGTTTGATACCTCTAGATGCATCAATGCCAAAACTATGCCCACATTATAGTATATAGATTGTGATGTAATTGATATAAAAACTACAAAATCTCTAAATCAACAATATTTATAGAGGTTCTCTTATACATGGACTTATACATAGGTATTCTACTAATTATTTCTTATCCTAATCTCCAAAAAACATAAAATATTAAACACTTCTAACCTAAAGGTTTATCTACACCATTGAAACTAAGATCATACTTAACTCATAAAATATTTATTTCAGTCCTGAATAATAAATTATCCTTAACAAATATCATTAAAACCTTTAAATTTATCTAAACATAACTATGATACCAATTGTAGCACCCCGAGCCCACACTCTTGGATACTATGCTGAAAAAAATAACTTACAACACTATAATTAATATACATATATGATTAGAATATCTTTATGAAAATTATAATCTAAGTAACTTTAATTTTATAGTTTTTGAGAAATAGAAAAAATCATCAACTAAAAAAATCTCAAGTCTTCTCATCAAATGGACACTTTATTCACTATATTGGTTGTTAATAAATCCATAACGAGTATTTAACAAAGCCCACAAATTATCTACAAAATATTATCTTCTAGGATTAATATATAAAATACTTTATTTTATAACCTAGAGAAATGGAAAAATAAAATATACAAGCTCATATGATCAGTAAGGGCATAATCAAATCAAAGAATAACAAAGAGACAAATGATACAATTTAGGGTGCATAACATGATATCATAAAGGAAATGATCATAATAATTAGTGCTTCTAAAAAAGAGATATTATTGTAATAACATGGATTGAAAAATTAGTATCACATGAGAGAATTTAATCATAGGAAATGTGGAAACAATATAAACATGTCGTCATAAGTATAATTCAATTATCCCTAGCTCATTAACATAGTATAGTTATCAAGGTTAACTTTCCATGAACCATATTTGGATTGTATAACTTCCCACACACAATGATTTTTCATGAGATGGAGAAATTACCTAATGAATTGGAGGGATATATAATTCCAAACCCACCCGTCACATAATAAAAATCATATATATGTGTTCTACATGGTTTTAATCTGCATATCACAAAAACCCAAGGAAATAAAATGGTGTTTAAATTATTTTAAAGTGTTTCACAAAGGATGAATTTATAATTCCTTAAATAGGCATATCATGATAAAACTATGGAAAATAAATGGGTATCCAATGACTTTAGGCATCATTATAGGTAAATACCAATCAATAAATATGATTATCACATGGTACTTACACTGTATACTAAAATTAAAAATCTTTCAGACAAAATTTTCCTTAATCAAGTGATGTATTTGACATAAAGGATAATACCCTTTGATCATGAATCAGACATATGTAATATTTATGGAGGGAAATAATTGGAAGAAAATAATGCTTATGAAAATGGATGATTAAGAAAGAAAAAATTAGTGATAAATCATGTCATATATGTAAAATTAAATTTCATATTACATATAGATAAATAAGGTGGGTGGTATCATTTGAATAATACCCTTGATAAAGCTTACGACATAAATAAAGAGCACTGTAATAAGAATTAGGAAAATTTATTTGAAAATAAAAAATTACATTAACCTTTAAAAAAATTAAATGGAAGATTTTATTAAACCATGGGAATAAGAATGAATTTTTTGAAAACTTGAATGTGTAGAGATAAAGTCTCTTAGAAAATGAAAAAGGCAGTAAAAAGATACATTCACATAGAAACATGTAAACAAATATTTTTTATTAAAAACAAGGAATATTATTTTTTTTAAAAACATTTCATTTTAAAATCATTTTGTATGAAATTCGAATTAATTAAAAATTTATTTTTAAAACTATTTGGAAAGAAGTAATTTTGGAACATTTTAAAACATTACTTTAGAAGAAAACATTTTGGAAAACTAATCAAGTAAAAAATTTTAAAGTCCATTAAATAATTTTGGTGAAACCCATATCATAACAAGGATGATAAAACATTTTATTGATAGGAGTTGAATATAATTATGAAGGTAAATTTATACATTATAGAAAATAAATTTGTTATGTATGACATGGATATGAAAGAAAATGAGTCATGTGTTTAGCTTGGAGATTATCCCTTTTAGTCATGCATTTGGAAAGAGAAAGTGATTCACTAAATAGAAACATTTTAATTAAAGGGATTATTTTAATCAAATATAGTGTAAATAAGACATTTTAAAAAAGAAGTCTTAGGGGAAAGTTTACTTGTAAGATCAAAATCAATAAGATAATTCACGACTCATGGAAAAAGGACATGAGTCGAGAAAACATTTACGACTTGAGTAATATCTTATTCAAAACTATTTAGTGATAAATATCTTTAAAATTAACCTAAAATTCCATGAATAAAATATATGTCATGATAACATATCAGTTGGATTTCATATACACCATATAATAATAAATTGGTGCAAAACATAAAAAGTGCCTCAACAAATGGTGTTTGAGAAAAAATTCCCTTACCATATTTCCCCGCTCAGTTGATCACATTATAATTTCCTATAAAACAAAAAAACATATATTAATAATCTATTTAATAACCTTATTCATCTCTATAAACTAATTATATACATCATATATAATTGTTTACTATGAATATGGTGGTTCATTATAGGTTATTTTTAACATCAGGTGTTAACACTTTTAATTTTTTTACACATGCATTATCATGTTAATGTAGATCTTTGATATTTGATACCAATTTAATCACTCATATATTAACTATTTTTGTTATTATATATTTCATTGTTATTTATAATTTTTCACTTTCATCCCAAGAGAGTTTTAATTACAAATCTTGAAGATGATCTAGGAGAAAAACTTGCTTCAAAAGTTTACAATGAATGATGATGATATATTACTAACATATTTAGATATTAATATGATAAATCTATAAATTTTATAACATATTTTACAAATAATTGTTAAATTTCATTAAAATTATGTAACATTCTTTTATCATTCACTATATAAACCTTATAAAATCTCTCAAGTAGGCAGTAAACTAACTGAAATAAAAGTGTGTCGTAATGATTGAATGAGTAAGAAAGTTCTATAACATAGTGTTAATATAATATTTATTTAGTATTAATAACATTATATATATAATATATATCCAAAAAATCTATTCATAGAATCATTAATGATGGGTAGTGTTGACAGAATAAATTCATCATTCATGGGTGTGGTAGTTAATAAATACGCAAGATTAATGGACTCATTTCACAATGAATGGATAGAGTGACAGTATATTAAAAATATCGTTTAATTTTTTTAATAATTTTATAAACATGATATTATTTTACAAATTATAATTTTAGTTCCATATATTTTAGGTTTTTAGTAGAAACGAGATAGGTCGTCTATGAAGGTGGTGGTCCGCACATATGAATGATTAACGATATCATTCATTAATAAACGTATGGAATGAAGGTAAATATAAAATTTGATAATTTAGGAAATTTATAATTTAAATAAATATAATCATTATTCATAAAAATAATCTTTAATACCATACCTAAGAGGTGGCGATAAAAAATGAATTGTATCATGTTGTGTAAGCGGTAGTCTGCACAAACACATGATCGATGTGTTTTTTTCTTATAAAATGCTATATAATGATTGATTTTTTTTGAAATTAATATAATGAAATTTAAGTATATATATGATACATAATTAATTACATTATCAATTTTAGGGAATTTTAATAAGTGGGAAAATTAAAAAAAACGACTCAGACGAGACTAATACTCACATCAGGAACTTTGGTTTTAATTGTTATTATCCTTATAATTCAAGGGATTAGGCTAATTAAGGGTGAAAAAAGGATATGTTTCATGGGATAAGATTTTAGGAATAAAATTGGGACTAAAGTAATTATAATTTATGGGTGTGTAAATAAGGGGTGTAAGTGTGTCCTTTTATAAGTGAAGGGAAGGGTAGTTTTTGTAATTACCTTAAATTAAAAAATTATTTATTTAAATTATTCTACATCAAAGACCTCAATAATTAGAAATTATGGATTATAGTACATAATATGTCTAATAAGATTCCCATAAATTCATTTGGGAAACATATTTGAGTGATTTATGGGATTGTACATTCACTTTTCACATTACCCATGTGTACTTTTTCTGAAGGTATCTTTTACTTTCATCCATGTTAATTAATTAAAATATCTAAATTAATATTGATATTATCACATAATTTAATTAT
Organism: Viscum album; assembly: GCA_963277665.1. NCBI lineage: Eukaryota > Viridiplantae > Streptophyta > Magnoliopsida > Santalales > Viscaceae > Viscum > Viscum album. The sequence goes on along the minus strand of OY728148.1, from coordinate 1,341,165,342 downwards.
TATAATCCTAGATATTACATTAATTTTATCAATTAAAATTAATTTTTTTAAATGAAAAGTTAATTTTAAGATAAACGCGCTTAACGCTTAAAAATAGTTTTTGTGATAATTTAGTTTTAAAGATAAAAATTTATGTATGAGATAAATTTAATAATTTAATTAATTTTTATTATATAAATTTATTTATTATAAATAAAATTATGTTTTTATGAAATTGAAATCTACCCACAAACCAATTCTACAAAAATATTATCAATTAAAAAATAGACATAACATAGTATTCTTTATTAAAGTAACCTTTTACTTTAGTTCTAAAAATGTTGACCATGGGTTATATAAGTTAAAAAAATATTTCAAAATACATAATTTTTTTTCTATTAATTTCATATTTTATCAATTAAATGTTTTTGTAACCTTATCGGCTATTCTTATATATTGATAATGTTTGACCAAAAATCAATATTTCTTGAAAATAATCAAAAAATCATAATAGGTAGATTTTAATATTTTAAATTAAAAAATGTTAATTTTATCTAATAGTATTTATAAAAATTACATTTTTAAATTTTAATATTGAATAAAATAAATAAATATATGCTATAGTTACTTAAAAATGACCATCTTAATCATTTAATGTTTCTAATATTATTTCATATCAATTTTCAAATTTAAATAATTTTAATATTTTTATATCATATATTGATATATTATATTTTATCATAATGATATTTTAAAGTAAATTATTTTAATTTACTAATATATGAAAACCTTCACTTTAATTCATGTGAAGAAAGATATCAAACTTAGTATTATTTAATGAAAAAATTATATATACTAAAATCTTATGATGTTACATTTTTAGGTTATGGAAATGAGAATAAATTTTATTTTTTTATTTTGATGATCTCAAGGGGTAAAATTTTCATTTTACATTAACATTTAATCTTAGATAATGTTTTTGAAAATAGGTTTTGGTTCTTAAATAAGGTGTTTATCCTAGGATATGAGTTTTGGAAATCCGAGACGTTCAAATTTTCATGAAATATTTACTTTTTAATTAATTAAATATTAATTCATGTGAATTCATTCAAATGGCGATAAATTTTGAACAAATCATTGGATTAATATTCTATGTGCAGGGTTGAGTTCATTGGGGGGGGGGGTTAACTTGGCAATGCATAAACTTGCGTTGAGAACTGAGGCTGTTTATGAGTCCTTTTTCCCTTTTCTTTTATTTTTCCCTTTTTTACTTTTATTTTTCTTTCAACTTTTATTTCATCCTTCCTCACGTGGAGTTACTCGAATTTCCCATGAGTTATTACATTATTTTGGATAATAGATATGTACAGAGAGAGAGGGAGCAAAGTGCCACCACAGAGCTCGAGAGGAGTCGAATCACCAAATGACAGTTGCAGAACCTGAATCTGACCAAAGAATCGGAATATTCCACCCAAAGGTTAGATATTTTTATATTCTAAAAAAAATCCTTATAGATACATATTTTTTTAAGTTTCAAAGCCATATAATTATTTTTGGAGACCCCATGGGTGTTGATTTTTAGGTATTTTGGAAAAAAATGGGGTTTTAAGCAGATTGTAGGGGTATCCATTTGGGAAATACTGAGCACAAAAATATGTGGTATCATGAAAAAATTTAATAAGTTATTGTTTTTTTTTGAGAAGATGGACTTTTGAGGACTATATTCCATGTAATCTGAGTAGAATCTAGGTAGTGGGACATGTCAATATGGCAAAACACTTATGCAGACACCCCATGGGGGTCATGGTCATATATTAGTATAAGCCTACTCTGACTATGTATTAGTACACATCTATACCCCATGAATTCCCTATCCATGTATCAAGGTACATTTAGATGTAGGGTGTACCTAGGACATGTATAAGTGCATAACCATAAAGAAGATTCTGGAGTACATGTTATGTACTCGAGGTACACACCATGTACCACACCCTTTTTACCCATTTAAGGGATTTGGGTAACTTTCACCCCAAATATATAATTGGACAATTTAGGAGCTCATTATAAGTTATTTTCTTATAAAACATGATGGTGGAACCCTTTGGGTGAGTCGAGGAATTTCAAGAGGCGATTTAGGATGAGAAATTTATAATAAAGATGTTTTTTCTCTAGTATTTGAATCCAATAGTATCTTGAGTTTATGACATGGGATGAATCAAATATAGGGGGTTGTGAAAATGGTTGGAGGATATGGAATGTTATTTCCAATTTAATTATTCAATTTCATTAATTGATAATCCCTGGTTAGCATAACTGCGTTATGACTCTAGTAAATTGATAGGTTGGGTGTTCAATCCAACTTAGTGTGGGACCTTGGAACTAGGATGGGACATGGGGCATATCCCTATACTGGAAATCATGTGGTTTTACCCTTTAGGTAAAGAGGACATTTTATGTGTTGGCCCTCCCAGGAAGCATTTTTTTCTGAGTGATGAGAATTGACCCAAGAGAATAGTTATGACTAAGAATCATAAGAGGGATTTTTTCAATTATGTTGTAACACATAGGATCCCAAGAAGGAAGAATAATGATCCCGAGGATCCCAAGAGGTATTCCTCCACTTATGTGTTGATCCTAAGGACCCAAGTGTGCAACCATTAATAAACATACCCTGAGCAGGCACATGTGTTGGGTAATGATAGTTTTAGGTGTCACCTTAGAACCCAAACCAATGTGTAAAACTGATGGGACTAATATGTGAGATGTATAAGTGTTCAATCAACCCTATATAAGATTTTTTATTCTATTTATGTTGTAACTTGGATTATAACCTTAGGATTGATGTGATACAATGTGGATACTAGTATTTAGAGCTAAACATATGAATTGGAGTGGATATGGATTTGGAGATTGGTGGTGGAGCTACCAAGTATTTGGATATTAGGTATTTGGATATAGTGTGATATTACCCTAGAGTCATGTGAAAATGTATAGGAGTACCCATGTTCTTGAAGCTCATATTTTTAGAGCTTCCAAAGATTTAGAGATCCAAATGTTTAGACTTCCATGAGTTATGCCCCCAAAATTCATGAGGATATGGATGAGAGATGCCATGGATTTTTTGATTAGATGTCCAGATCTTCCATGTATTTAGAGCTCATATGTTTGGACTATCACAACTCAAGTCCCCAGGTCGCAAGGATACAATTAGAGATGACATGGGATTAGATTTTGATGTTGGGGATTCCATCAATTTGGATCCTATATGTTTAGACTACCATGGTATGGGTCCCTAGAGTTGTGAGGATTATTTAGAGATGCTGTGGATTTTTATCATACATGTTACTAGGTTACCATGATCAATGAATTATTCTCAAAGATACTTCAACATTGTATGAAGTAGGTATGGTCAATTAGGGTCACAGACCTAAGAATTGATGATGGTTTTATTTTATTTTATTTTAGATATTTCTCATCTAGGATGGGAATATAACATTTGATGCACTTGTGATTTCCAATATGTCATTTTTTCATCATTGGTGGTAGCCTAATGATACTTATTTATCACCCTTGAACGTGAAACTCAGTGTGAATGAAATCCATATTTGTTCTTTTAGGTTGAGAATTGTTTCATGATAGATAGGGATGAGTCATAGGATTTCATGACTAGTTAGAGCCTCTCAAATGAAATCTTTGATAAAGATGGTTCAGATTGATTCGTGGATATTGGGTATGTGGCATGACTTAGAGTAGGAATTAGATCTTGATGTATATATTTTATATTGTTTACTTGTTTTATTTGATAAATCAAGTGCATTATCATTTGTTGAATATGATCATGATTATTCATGTCTATAAGGAACATTTAATTTTACTATGGAATGTATTGCAACATTTTATTTTGTATACTTCAATGCTTACGAAAGTGTATGATGTTTGGTTTGTTTGTCTCTGACTGTGAACTCTAATATAGAGGTATAATCTCCTCATATTAACACATTATAACCTATTTTCTATTCAGTATCCTCTAGCATATGAGGAGGTACACTTGAGGTCATGTGGTGAATTGGTCCAGTTACGGTTCATAGAGTGATCTAGGCTGGGACGTTTCACCATGTTTCCTAAATTAGTTTTCTAATAATATTCATAAAATTTAATATGTTAAATTCAAATTGAATATAATATAAAATCCAATTTTCTCATAAATCCTTATTTAACAAAATCACATGATTTAAAAAATAACCATTTTCCAAAAATCATATCTTGTGATTTTTAAAATCCTAAAATCTTGATTTTCATCAAAATATAGATCATAATATTACAAATAAAGAATCCAAAAATTTATTAAATTATTTTCACATAGTCAACTATTTGATATAAACCACATTAGTATACAATATTATAAAACTATATAAAACTATCCATGAATTGATCATAATTCATAAAAAAGCAATAAAATCCAATCTTATACATGGTTTATGGAATTTATATATATCATAATACAGTGATAAATATTTTGATTCAATATCCCAAAATATTTTATATAGTGTTTTCACCTTACCCTATAGAGAATCATGTCGATCTATGATCGATAAGCATAAAAATTTCACTATCAAATCCATAATCCTGGTCAATGTTGTTTTGGGGTGTGAATTATGTCAAAAAAGGAATATTAGATTGTTAAAAAATAGAACCATGGAATTTTAACCTTACGGTATAATTAATATACTAGTTTTAACAAAATATGAACCTAACTATATATTAACTACTTTATACTTTTTCCAAGAACACATGATTATCATACATGATTTCCTAACCATACACATATTCATGCATTAGATATTTCATTAAAAACTACATACATAGTAATAATTCATGGTTTTTAAATGATGCATCTAACTATGATTTGACTAGAAAATCCTATGAAATATCTAGTTTCTATCCAAAAGTCACCAATAGTTTAGGAGAAATATATAGAAAATGTAGCAACCCGACCCCAAATAGTCTGAAGTCAGTGTCTGCTACTAATTACATTGGCATGATTACAAGGAATAATGCCCGAAATGATGGATCAATTTAGTATTCTGGGTAAACTAGATATATAAATGGGTATTTTATTACAAAATAATACACAAATTACAATATATTTTTCTTCTTATTTATAAATAAATAACTTAGAGGATAACTCTAATCCGTCTAATATATCTCTGCATATCATTCATATTACACTTCTTGGATTCCTAGGGAAAGAAACATAATAAGTGTGATCTCAAATGATCAGTAAGGAAAAAATATAGTGGAAGAAATAGATAATTAATGATAATAGAAAATATGGAAAGGTAAATAACAGAACACAAATTCCATGTAATAAATAAACCAAAATAAAGTGTGTAAACAATATGGAAAGGTAATAACTGAAAACACATTCCATTCAAATTACTAGATAAGGAAAAATAAATATAATAAGGTAATAAACTAAAACACATACCATCTAAATAAATGAAAATAAAATGTATCCAGAGACTTGTCGATGCAAACTCTCATGGATGAATAATAACTGAAACTAAATGAGGAAAATTATTGATCATTAGATGCCATATTTCCTAGGTGCTTGGTACCTTTACTACCATGACATTTAATAAGACAATTTACAAAATATAGGGTGAAAACCCATCTAAGGAGGCTAGCCGAATTGTCTTAAGAGACTACTGATGCATCGAGGGGTTATCTATAATCAGGCCCCACCCATGTCGTACTAGTCTAAATAATTCCTCATATATTGAATAATATATTTTACAATTTTCCTTATCAAATATCTATATGGAGTAATAGATACATATTACCAATATTTACCCAAATAATAAAATAAAATTCAAATTAAACACCGTATAATAATGATATATGATTTAAGAAATTAACATACCCATGATAAATGATATAGTAAAATAGGGGAAATTAAATGTTCAATGATCATAGGAAGTTAAATATTTCAAGGGGAAAAAGGAATCACAGAAGTAAATGTGAATATTATCCTTGGACAAATCAATCATAAACCATCTAGAGAAAGACTAAGGATGTTTTCAATACAATATATCCCAATTGGTGTAAAATATAGGGTTGCTTTTTTTGATGAATAGATATACTATAAAAATATATTTACAAAACATTATTGAGGAAAATATGCTTTTTTTTGAAATACCTTTTGAAAAACTATTTATTTGAAAATAAATTTAAAAAAAATTATTTAAAATTTACATTTTAAACATGAAAATTAATTTTTATAGTAATGATGGTAGATAAATCCTTCCATTCCATACAAGGTAAAAAAGAAAAAAATATTTTTTAAAGTAAAAAAAGTTAGAAAATGCCTTGTTATGAAAGAGATAAGAATATTCCTTTGAAAACATTAGTAAAAGAAAAAGAGGGTAAAAATTTATTTACCAAATAATTTAATTTTTTTGAAAACCTTTAAATAAAACTTGGTTTTTAGAAGAAAATAGGTTCTCTGACCTAAGATAGATACAAATTCAGGTTTTCTAAAAAAAATTCTAAAACATTTTGGGTACCAAAGAGAAGAAAAATGGTATTAATACTTGAATACGGTCATGAATAACCTGAGGAGATAAAATGAAAGGTTTTATTGATCAATGCTAATATAATTTTCTTGAATTTAAATACCATTTAAGGATAATTATATTTAGTGTAGAGGAAGATAATCTTTAGACATTCCAAAGTGTCCTATACCACCTTGAAATATTTATATCATAATTTTCATGAAAGAATAAAATTAAATGAATGTTATAATATCATGAGAGTAATCAGATTCATTATATATCATGTAAAATGGTAATATATACACCATATAAAATAAAATAGGTGAACAAAAATAAATAAGTCTTAATAGAATGTAAATTGAGATAAAATCCATTACCTTGTGTTTTATTTCATGTAAAAGTTATCTAACTTCCTGTATAATAAATTTGAGTTAATTTTATAATTGATTAAGATCCTTTTTAATGTTTATAATTACTTTTATTTCACTTATTATGATTTTTTAAACAACTACATAAATAAGTAATTTTACATCGGGTGTTTTGACCAAATTCAATTTATGTGTCAAAAACGACTTTGGTAGGTCAACTATGGTCAAAGCGATCATTATATAACATCTAAATAATAATAATAATTAAATAATTTTTATATTTATACATAAATTATAATTTTAAAATAAATCATTAAATATGGTTATGAAAAATTAATGAACATTACAATCATGGAGACGGTAGGCCGTACACACACATGAGTAACGTTCCCATTTTTCAATGATCGTTTTGGAAAGAAGGTAAGTAACACTATATCACTCCATAATGAAAATTATATATAAATAAAATTTTATTTAATCATATATAATTATTTATATAATTAATTTTATGTAAAATGAATCATATCCTGTCGAGGAGGTGGTAGTCCACACATCCACGAATGACGTTGTCACTTTTTAAGTGTGTGAATGGGTAATAATGAAAATGATATATATATATAGTATATTTAAAGAAATTTAATTATTTCATGAATATCATATAGATATTTTTATATCTCATATTTTTAATTATAATCATATTTTATACATTCCATGTATCATATGAACGAATCACATAACTTTAAGGGGCAGTAGTCCACACTTCCTAAAACAATGTTATCGTATTGACGCAAAATGGAAAGTATAAAGATATGAGTTGTAAAATAATTATATTATCTTAAAGAGATAATAAATATAATAAATATCATAAATATAATATATAAATATATTTTTCATCATAATGGATACCATGAGAGGAGGTAAAGGAAAATGAACAATCATCGTTTTGCGAGGGAGTAATTCACCGTACACAAAAGCAGTATGTTTGTTACCCATTGTAAAGAGGTGTGTGTATGTGTAGGTTGAATCCTTAGAATAAAAAATCCAATTATATTGAGGATAATATATTTTTTATAAAAATTTATGATAATAATAATATATGAGGGGTTTTATAATGGAAATAAAACTAAAAAGCTTAAGAGAAGACGTTACCTCTTAATCAGGTAACTACATTTTTTATACCAAAAGTATTCCTTGGAAAGATTTCTGGCCAAAGGAAGGCTTCAAGGTTGAGGGTATGGATATTGGGAAAATATATGGGAATATCTTGGATAAAAATAAATGTTTTTATTAGTGTGATGAATGAATATAGGTGGTGTCCTTTTGTAGGGATGAAAAAGGACTCACTTGGATTTTTTGGAAACAAGTTAGGTGTACACATGTTATTACCTAAAAAAGTCATAAAGAACCATCAAAACTAAATAATGGAAGATTTATGGCCGATATATGGATAAAAAATAGGTTTTGGACAAGTTTATAGGTCATTTGGGACCATAAGTAAATGTTTTATTCTTTTGTTAAGCTTATTTTTTCCTTAATAATTGTAATCATCATCATCATATAAATTTATATTCAAGGAAAAGGAAAGTTAAAAGGAAATCTACGAAAAGCCACTACAATAAAAGGGAACAAAGACCTAAGGAGGGATAAAATAGTGGAGACCAATGGAATCCCCTCTAATCATATTGAACCCCTCAGGTTTCAAGCTATTCAAGTTATGTTAACATAAGTGCTCTGGACCAAGGACCAGAACCAAGGCTAGGTGGTCCATAACTTTATCACCCTCCCACCATGTGTGGACCACTTTGTTATTATTGTTAATAATGCGTCATTTTTTTTTGATGATGTAGGATATCAACAAAGGGATATAACTAATTCCATGAAGAGCATTGTGAAATATCATAGATTCGGTTTCAGCTTTTATGATGTCAATCTTCCTCTAGATACACAAGCTTATGCTAGTGAGAAAGGCCATAGCCTCTACCTAGAGAGAGGATCTATGAACCAATCAGGATGTAAATTCCAATATGACTGAACCGTTGGAATCACGAATTGTTCTATATCCACTCGTGAATCCCAAAACTACTGGAATTTGAGGTATTTGCGACGGGGTCCCGTCGCAAATAGACCGTTGTAGAAAACGTCATCACAAAAAGTATTTTTTTGTGACAGGAAACCATACCGTTGGAAATAGCTCTTCGATTATATACATTATATATATAAAAACGTGTTTTGATGGGCACATCAAAAAATTATTTGCAACAGGCCTGTTTTCCCATCACAAATACTTATTCATTTATATATGTTATATATATCAAAACTCTTTGCGGCATGCCCTTTTTCCCAACAAAAATACTTATTTGAAAAATATATATAAACTATTTGCGATGGGGTCCTATCGCAAAAGGTCCTATAACAAATACAGAATAAAATAAAAAATATATATATAATAAAATTTTGATAAATTAATGAAAAAATAATATGAATATTATTAAAATAATAAAAAAATAAAAAAAATTAAAATTATCAATATTCAAAAAAAATATAAAAAAATAAAATATTATTATTATTATTATTATTATTAGTAAAATAAACAAACATTAAAAAATTTAATACTAATAATAAATAATAAAATATTAAAAATATTAAAATATTAAAAATAAAAAAATAAAAAAAATTAAATTATACAATATTCGCACCAATATAAAAGACAAAAACTGTAAATAGTTTATATTACAACAAATCTTGAGTTCAGTTGTTTTTAACATAACAAAAAAATCACTAGGGGGATAGTCTTTTGGAGGAGGTAGAGGAGTTGAAGGAGATGGTGGAGGAAACTCCATCCCTAAACTATGAGTCAGACGGCGCATATACTCCATTTGTTTGTGCTGTTGTTACTGCCATCAACACATCTCCTCCTCATGCTGCTGCAACTACTGCTGTTGCCATCGATGCATATTATCCTCATATTGCTGCTGCTACTACTGATGACGAATCTCTTCCTGCTGCTTCTACAAACTCTTTATAAGCTCACTCTAAGCTTGCGACTGCTTTTGATACTTTGATACAGAAGATGATGACTCTCCATGATCTGCTCTCCAGCTAGACGTCGACATCGCAACAGTACTATTATAAGTTCTAGGAGTCAAATGAGAGCTAATACCAACTACTCAGACCGTCTCGAAGGAATACTGGGTCACCTGCATCCATGCCGCCTCATCGAAATGGTGGGCACTAGTCTGATCAGCCGTCTTGGCTTGACTCTCAGCCTGTGTTTGAGAGGTCATGGCCTCACATGCCTCATTCAATTCCAATTTGAAATTAAAATAGTTAAATATTATATGCAGTTAATTTTTAAAGATAAAAGGAAATAATACTGACCACAATCTGACGTTGGCGATCACCTCTAATCTCTCAAGTGGATGGATCATTGTACATCATCCGATAAACGTTACACTCCGTAATATCAGGCTACTAGACTTCCTATAAGAATATAAAATAAAATATTTATATTTAAAGTAATATAAAATATTTAAAAAAGATACTTACCATATGCTCTCTATGTGTACTGAATATACGACTACCAGCTCGATGTGTCACCTCCTGTCTCCCCCGATTCTATCAGCCCAATAAAGATCTCATTTGAAATCCACCACCCAACTAGTGTGAACATAATTCATCCCAAATGTGAGACGAAGTGTACTCTGGTCGGTAGACTCTACATAACTCATAAAATAATATCACTCCTCCTTTTTTCATGGTCATCCTTCTCAAATTGTATAAAAACTGATAGAAACGATCACGTATAGACACCTCCCATGGTGCATGGATAGATTCACACATTCTATAATCGATGGGATACTATAAACCCAAAAAATAATTTATAATATCAAGTTATTAATGAAATAAATTTCAAAATAAATATTACTTATTTATGTACCAGCTAATGATTGAACATGCTGAGCTGCACATCAATGAGAATCTGTTTCCATGTGATCAGTGATTGAGAAGAACAATTGTGCAAGATAGCGCTCCCCTATCCAATAGATACATGTGATATACTATGAAAAAAGAATAAATATTAATCAATTAATATATAAATAAATTAATGAAAGATAATTAAAATACACAGGTGACCATATCTCTGTGTGTGTGGATCAAATCCAAGACGTGGACATCGCTTGGGGATAGGGTCAAGAATAATCAGTCGTGCAAGACCACACCCCCTCTGCGTACTCGTTGAATCACCATTCGGCTGAGGGTCAGATGATCCTAAATCCTCGTCATCCAAAGGTAGCTCAACCTCTTGCAACTGATGAAATCGATCATCATTCATCTAAAACACAAAATGATTGTTGTTCGTAAAAAAGTTGAAAATAACTATTATATATAGATATATATTAGTTATGATTATAAAAAGAATTTAACTATGTTAATGTTCACCTTCATCATCATCTTTATATCTGATGATTTCAATGTATTCATATTCCACTTCGGCATCATCAATATCCATATGAGTTTCATTTTTATCACCTCTTTTCATTAAAAATTCATTTGTAACATCATTAACATCATCATCACCATCAAACCTTAATTTTGGGGTGTCATCATTGATATTCATGTCTCTTTGTGAAAAAATATGTATTTTTATTAGTCTCTAGAAAAATTTCAATTTCTTTTATTTCAGCGAAACCACATTCAATTTCAGTAAACTGATTTTCCCATGAATTCATTTTTATTATGCTCCACTAATCACTCAGGTCTCTTGAAGTAGCACAATAATTTGCATAATAAATTTTATGTTCTTGTTGAGCTAGTAAAAATGGTTCATTTACTACAAGAAGACTTTTATATTTAATATCCACGATTCCATGAGTTGGATGAACATGCAAGCCTCTCTCATTATCCAACCACCAACATTTAAATATCATTATGTAATTTTTTCCTAGATAATATAGTTCAATAATTTCATCTAGTATGCTGTAAAAGTCAAATTAAGTTTATATATGATGAGATCCTCTCAAGAAAACTCAACTGTTCATTGTTTTTTTATTCCCCATATGCATGTGTATGAAATCAAAAACCATTCACCACATATTCATTATAAGATTTAAAAATTTTGGATGGTGGGTTACTCAATATACACAGTCACCTATCAATTTTATAATCATGTTGAGACACTTGATATTTTTTAAAACAATTATCAATATAATAAATAATAAATTGAATTGATATGTTAAACCATCAATAATTTATGTTACCAGTTTTTAAAACCATTGAGAATTTTTTTTGCTGTCGTTCTTTAAGATCAGCTGCTGTAATTTGTGGAAGTTGTTTCTTGATATGATTATCAAATAACCTACATATAAAATAAGTTTACTTACCATAAAATAAATTATAGAATAAGTGATAGAATCACTCATAGTAAAAATGATTTCATTTCTTCATAGTTGAGAAGAACATATGTATGAGCTCTTTGATGTTTATCATCTAAAAGACATCATTCATGAACTTCACCAAATCCAAGATATGGCTAATTAAAAACTAATAATTGATTATTAATTTCATCATCAATATTCCCCTCATTCCATTCTATGTACTTGTGTTTTGAGGGATATTTATATTCAAAATAATGGGAGTAGAAAAAATCAATTTCTTCTTGCAAAAAATATTCAACAATTAAGCCTTCAACTAATGCTTTGTTATGCACTTTTTTCATCAATTTTTTCATGCATATCTCGAATGGGTACATCCATCGAAACTACACCAGATCTCCACATTTTGATTTGTGTGTAAAATGTAATATCATATGTTCCATTTATTCAAAGAAAGTGGATGAGAATATTTTTTCCAATTTACATATAATTACAACAACATCTTTTTCCAGTTTTCTTATTGCATCATAGTTTTTTGTTTCTGTACAAATGTCTCGAAAAAAATATGATATGTCTGTTATAGAATCCCAAATAATAGAATTAAAAAATCCTCTTAATCCAGTTGGCATAATTCTTCCCATTATAACATGACAATCATGACTTTTTAATCTGGTAATATCACCATTATTAACACATCTGCCCAAATTGGAATCATAGCCATCTGGAAGTCTCAAATCTGCAATCCACTGACAAAATATTAATAGAATCTATTTGGATAGTGTATAATATTCTTTTGGCTTCATTAACCTCTATGATATGACATTTTTAAACAGTTCAAGTTTTTATCTCATGCAAATTTGGACAAGATCTAATCATGCCTTTACATTATATTTTCTCATACATAGTGTATCCAAAACTGTATGAAATAAATTATCTAAATAGTTCTTCTCAATATGCATGACATCCAACATGTGGAAGAGAAAAAAATCAGACCAATATGGAAGATCCCAAAAAATGATTTGTTTTATCCAATTGTGTTCTTTCCCAAAGCCATGAATTTTCTGTTGGTTTATTGTTGGTCCAAATAAGATGGGAGGTAATGAAAATACAACTGATTTTAACTCTGTACCTGAGATCATTTTTAGAGGTTCATCCCTTTCAACTGTGCCTTTTCTGAAATGAGATTTGTTCCTTCGAAAAGGATGATCATTTGGAAGAAATCTACGATGATAGTCAAAATAGCAAGGTTTTTTCTATTGATGAGAATAAATTCTTTGTTGTCTCCTATACAATAAATACATGATTTGAGACCATGTGTACTACATCCAGATAACATGACATATGCTGGGAAGTCACAAATTGTCCACATTAATGAATCCTTTCGTAGGAAATTTTGTTTCGCAGAAATATCATATGTACTCACACCATTAATCCACAATGAATTTTACTCATCAATCAATGGTTTCAAATAAACATCAGTATTATTTCTTGGATTTCCTAGGATTAATAAGGTAAAAAAGATATAAGGATCCTTCATCAATATCCATAGAGGTAAATTGTATAGAGTTATAAAGATAGGACAACATGAATACTGACTACCATAAGAACCAAACTGATAGAAACCATCAGTAGAAATACCAAATCATATGTTTCGGGATTCTAAAGAAAAATATGGAAGCACTCGGTCAAAATGATTCAATTAATCACCATCATATTGATGATTCAAGTTTTTACAGGTTGAAATCTTAGTTTTGTGCCCTGACATCATTGTCGCTCTATTCTGAGACAAAAATAAATGTTACAACCTTGGTGTAAGCATTAAATGTCTCAACTACTTTACAGGAATCAACCCAGACTTCCCTGGTTGAGATTCTTTGTACCTCGATTGTACACATGCGGGAAAACTATTCAATGACTCATTTTCACCAGAATATAAGATGCAATCATTTTCACATGCAGGAATATTCTGATAAATAAGGCCCAGATTACGAACCAACCTCTTACTCTCATAGTAATTTGTAGGTAACACATTTCCTTCAGATAACATTGTATAAACCAAAGAACATATCTGATCAAAACAGTTGTTTGAAATTCTATTATCTGATTTAATAGACATAAATTTTTCAACCGATTATAATTTTCTTATCTTGCAACTAGGATATAATGCATCCCCATTTGACCTCAACAACTCATAAAATTCAGATGGTACCAATTCGGGAGTTAAATCAATGTCATCTTGAGTTTCAGTTTTTTGAACAGATAGACCTGCAACATCATATACTAAATTTTGAAATTGTGATGGATCTAGAATCAATTTTTTAGTATCTTCTCTGGAGCTGTGTTCACCATATTGATACAAAAAAAAATTACATAATCTGGATGAAAACCAAAACACAAGAGATATCCCACAATGTTGTTAAATGTGTAAAACTTTCTCATAGCAAATTTTTTTACAAGGACACTTAATTGTTCCTTCTGAAACAAATTTTGATTTTGATGATAAAAATGATAATAAAGTTTCAACACCCTCAATATATACAGGATTTAAACCATAACCATTTGGATTTCTATTCTTATTTATCCAAGCACAATCATCTAATAATGACAGTTGTCGACTTCCTTGTTCTATATTTTTCTACAAAATATATAATCATTACTGTTTTTGAATAAATTAAAATAAGAAAAACACTATCCAAAAAATAGAAGATAAATAATTGAAGCTAATTCTTACTAATTACCACTAATTACAGGCGACACAATTTCCAGTGGATTGATGACTGCCCTTTTGTCTAACAACTCATTTACTTGAAACTTTCTCACATTGAAATCACAATGAAGAATCTACTTAGAGGTATGCATATCCATTGTCGTGTATATGGGAATGCATAAGCATGCATCTGGCCAAATTATCCATTGTGATTTTAGTGTGAGAAAGATGTAGGTAAATAAGCCGTCAGAAAAAAGAGCCCCCTTTTCATCGATGAATCATCTTCTTCCAACTGTCACTACCTGAAAACATTATGAAAAATATGGTCTTATGAATGCATATCCAATATCGTGAATACAATATTGGGTATGCATATGTAGAATCATATTTTTCATAATTTTTTGAGTCGGTGAGATTTAAAAGGAGAAGAGTCATCGATCAAAAAGAGTTTCACCAATCCACTGGAAGTTGTACAAATTTCTTAAAATTTCTTACAATTTATTACAATTTATTCTTAATTACTCATAATTATTTCAAATTATTACTAATTATTCCTAATTATTACTAATTATTCCAAATTATTCATAATTATTCCTAATTATTCCTAATTATTTCTAATTTTTCCTAATTTCTAATTTTTCCTATTTTTTTATAAATTTTCCTAAATTTTCCTAATTAGTCTTAATTATTTCTAATTATTTCTAATTATTCCTAATTATTCCTACCGATTCTTAATTTTTCCTAATGATTCTTAATTTTTACAAATTATTCTTAATTTTTACTAATTTTTCCTATTATCCCTAATTATTCCTAATTATCCCTAATTGTGCCTAATTATCCTTAATTATTCCTAATTATCCCTAATTATCCCTAATTATACCCAATTATCCCTAATTATCCCTAATTATCCGAAATTTCCCGAAATTATCCCAAATTATCCCTCATTATCCCTAATTATCCCTAATGATAATTACCCCTATGTATCCCTAATTATCCATAATTATAACAACCCTGCTTTTTATTACACAATTAAACATAATTTTTTACATAAACTTCATTTGATACAACTTAGAAGATTGAGAGGTCTAGTGTCTTTGGGGATTAGGATCATTACATAACAACTTAAAACATGAAAAAGAACATCTTTATTGAAAACATCCTTTACATGACCACTACATTCCCTCGTACTTAACATTACATGGGATAACCTGAGGACATGCATAAGAAAAGGGTGAGCTATAAAGCCCAGTAAGGGAATAAACATGGAGTAAAATGAGGAATACAGTAGGAATATCCTTAGAGAACAATAAAAGCATAAACATAAAGGCATGATAAAGCATGATAATCATAACATGGAAATGTGGAAGAAACACTTAACATGGAATTAGCATGAGCCAGGGCACATTGCACATGGAGCATGAGTAAATCCTCATTGCACATGAAGCATGAGTAAAACCTCATTGCACTTAAATTATCATGAGTAAAAATCCATTTCACATGACATATCATGATACTATACTTTTCCCAATGCATTGAAGCACTATAAGGGCGCACCCTTCTTAAACATTTCATTTCATGCATAAGTCTGCCACATGGATCATATAACATGGATTAATAAGACATCATAATTTATTACATGATACATGAATGTGGAACACATACATTAAACTCTTTAAACAATAAGTAAATGTGCATAAAGGTGAATAACCTTGATAGAGAAATTGGCATGGTATTCATTACACAATGACATTAGCTTGGAAAATCGGCGCAATTTTGGTAGCGGCGTGACGTAAGAATTCATAAAAATGGTTGATGAGAGAGAAAGGTGTGTATAATCATATTTAAATGAAATGGAGAGTAAGGGGGTCATATAGATACATTTACCAACAATTTTAATGGAATTTAGAGTCATGATACAAAATAACTGCTTCAATGTAAAAGACGAGAGAGAAATTCCTTTCGGAATTTCGACATTGTAACATGTGTACATGGGAGGCATTTAATGAGAGATAAAGGGGTATACCATCATTAAAAAACAAATATGTAAATATGGGGGAGGTGAGGAACCATACCCCAACATTTATATTTGAAATTAAAAGAGCATAACAATTTAAAAAATATTGTACAAAAATGAGAAAGGAAGAAAAAACCTTTAATTGGAAGTGTGCTTCCAAAGGCTTAAGAGAGGCTTTAGAGAGTATTATTGGGAGATTTTGGAACCTTGGAAGGATTATATAGAGATGAGGGTAGAGGTCGGATGAACTCCAAAGGCTTTGGGTGAGGAGGAAGTGGGAGCTTGGGTGGGTTTATATAGGAAAGGTGAGGGAATTCTTTATTATTTAGGTTTGGGACACCTCACATTAAACTAATACAAACCACAAACCAGCCCATGGTTTTTTGAAAAGGGAAGTGGAAAACAATATTTTATAATTCCAAAGTCTTAAATTCTTAAAATAATGGGGTTTCTTATGTGGAGGTGAGTCACACTCCCAAGGAAATCAATTTAAAAAGACAAGATGTTTAATAAGTCTTGAAAAATCCATTAATGCTTTGTAAAATAAGTAAAACAAACCCCTAACAACATTATTTTAATGGTAAAACATATATTGTTCGAAAATAAATCTTATAGTATTTTATTACATCACTATTGGGTCATTATGATGTCATAAAACACATTATATATTTAAATGGTATTTAATTTTTACCTCAAAAATTTGACTGTCTCAGAAAATTATGAAAAAATCACCATTGGATAATTTCGAAGTCTTTATTCTAGAAATAATATTTATTTTATCTACATAATTTTCTAAATCTGTTAATTTTCACTTTTAAAATAAAATCCTAGATTTATCGAAAATTCACGGGTTTTGAAAAAAATGGCTTTCGAACCTTAATAAAAATTACAATTGTAATCATAAAATTATATGATCATTTATATTTAATAAAAATTAATTTACTAATAATAATAATATTTTATTAAAATATTATTTATTTCAAAAATCAATTAATTTATCAAAATAGATTTCTTAGTTTAACATTAACTAAAAATATTATTTGTGCTTTAAAAACTACTTACAAGGTAACAATAATAAAATGAAAGTATATTAATTATTATATACAAAAATAATGTAAATAACCATAGAGCTAAATTCTTGTTACATAACCCATTATAACACCTACATAAGACTGAATATTAAGGTGTGTAATGGTGAGAACTCTTGGGGTGGCTCAGATAACATTGTTCGAGTTGTAATCTCTATCAACTACCACTTCTGTCATAGGTTGTCCCGCTCAAGCTTAAAATATTCAAGTTCAAATTGGGATTGGTCAAGAGAAAAGCACAAAGACGCAACCTCCTTTCCGAGCTCTGACAAATGGGCTTCATATGGGGCACATGTACTGGATGAGGCCATCGCTTCCTTTGTCTGATTAAATTTGGATTTGTTAAAACCCTATGTTTATACTAATCATGTGATCACTATACAACGACTATATTCGCAATGGTCACAATTCATAACATAAAACCAAAGAAGTTGAAATTTTATATAAAAATTTTATATAAAGAGACATTTAATTATATCAAGAGAAATTTCCATTAATGAATGTTTCTGTCGTTACAATCTCCCCCCTTAAAAAATTTCGCCCTTGGAATTTCTTTTTCCCACACTAAAATAGATTTGGGTAACTCTGATTCATTAGTTCCTTCTATTCTCATGTCGCTTCTTCAAACTTGTGGTTTCTCCAAAACACCTTGACGAGGGGAATTGTCTTATTTTGTAGAACTTTTTCACTACAATATAATATCTTCACTGGTTTCTCCTCATAAGAGAGATCATCCTCTATCTGTAACACCTCTGAAGAGAGTACATGTGAAGGGTCTGATATGTACTTCCTTAAGAGAGATACATGAAAGACATCATTTAATTTGTCCATAGTAGGTGGAAGTTCTAGTCGATAGGCCACAACCCCAACATGATCAATAATCTCAAATGGGATGATGTACCTTGGACTTAACTTCCCTTTCTTTCCAAACCTCAATACCTTTTTCCACGGAGATATGAATAGAAATACCATGTATCCAACTTTAAACTCAAGGTCTCGTCGACGGTTATCTACATAACTCTTCTGTTAACTCCGGGATGCCTTGATATACTGTTGAATGGTTTTCACCTTCTCCACCATTTCTTTGACCATTTATGGTCCATTATGCTTACGCTCACCGACCTCATCCCAACATGCTTGTGTTCTGCACCTTTTCCCATAAAGGGCTTCATATGGTGCCATTTGGATGCTCAAGTGGAAACTATTATTATAAGAGAACTCAACCAGAGGAAGATGTTGATCCCATCCTCCTTTAAAGTCAATTGAGCACGCTCTCAACATGTGATCAAATGTTTGGATAGTTCACTTGGATTGTATATCATTTTGAGGATGATAGGTCGTACTGAAGTTCAGTTTAGTATTCACAGCATGTTGAAGAATCTTCCAAAACATAGAGGTGAATCTTGGATCTCGATCGGACATAATAGATAGTGATAATCCATGCAGCCTTACCACTTCCCTGATATATATCTGTGGCAGTTAATCCAATGATAAATCCTCCCAAATATCAGTGAAGTGTGTAACCTTTATAAGATAATCCACAAAAACCCAGATTGCATTGTTGCCTTTGTATGTCTTCTGAAGTCTGGTGACAAAGTCCATGGTGATGTTCTCCCATTTCTGTTCTAGTATGGGCAATGGTTGCATCATCCCCTTAGACTTCTTCCTCTCGGCCTTAACTTTCTAACACACCAGGCACTTTGATGTATATTCAGCGATCTCCTTCTTCATATTATCTGACCAATAATGCTCTCATAGATCTCGATACATCTTTGTGTTTCTTGCGTGAATAGAGAAATTTGAACTATGTGCATCATCCAAAAGTTCCTTCTTCAGCTCCAAACTTGATGGAACACATAGTATTTTTCCAAATCTCACAATTCCTTATTTATTAACATTAAACTCCTAGTATTTTCCTTTTATGATAGCTTCCACTTTTTTCTGAATTTCCATATCATCCTTTTGAGAAATAATTTGTGAAAGGATTGATGATGTTCCCTTATTTATGATTCCCATGTCCATCTTCATCAAATCTAAGAAGATTAGATCCTTTTTAATTCTCATAAATGATAGAATCGCTGGGTCCTTTCTACTTAGGGCTTCTTCCACCTTGTTCACTTTTCCAGGGTGGTAATGGATTGATCAGTCATAGTCTTTGATCAGCTCTAACCATCTTCGTTGGCACATGTTCAACTCTTTTTCTGTGAATATATACTTGAGTCTTTTGTGGTCTGTATATATTTCACACTTCTCCCCAAAGAGATAATGTCGCCAAATTTTCAAAGCGAAGATCACTGCAGCCAACTTGAGGTCATGTGTTGGGTAGTTCTGTTCATGAACTTTCAATTGCCGTGAAGCATAGGCAAAGACTTTATCATTTTTCATGAACACACATCCCAATCCCTTCTTCGAAGTATCATTGAATACCACAAAAAGTTCTCCACTTATGGGTAAAGTGAGCACAAGCATAGTGATAAGCCTCCCTTTCAACTCCTTGAATATTTAATCAAATTCATCACTCCAAGAAAACTTTACTCCCTTCCGAGTTATCTTGGTAAGAGGGTTGGAGAATCATGATAAATTTCTCACAAATCTTCGATAATATCTAGCCAACCCGAAGAAGCTACAGATGTCCGTTAATGATGTTGGCCTCGACCACCCCTCAATTGCATCTATTTTGGAGGGATCCATAGATATCCCATTGCTTATGATGATATGTCCCAATAATGAGACATACTTAAACCAGAACTCAAACTTGCTGTACTTTTCATAAAGCTTCTCCTTCGGCAAGGTCTCTAGTAAACTTCTTAGATACTCCTCATGATCCTCCTTGGTTTTGGAGTATATCAGAATATCATTTATAAAGACTACCACAAATTTGTCAAGGTAATCTCTAAATACTATATTCATCAAGTCCATGAAGATTTATGGAGCATTAGTGAGTCTGAAAGGAATTACTATTAGTTCATAGTGCCGGTATCTTGTACGAAAAGCAGTATTGAGGATATTTTCCTTCTTCACCCTTACTTGATAATATACCGACAACAAAACCACATTGTAAAATTATTGTGCTCCACATAGCTGATCGAACAAGTCATCAATTCGTGGGAGAGGATACTTGTTCTTTATCGTGATTTTGTTAAGCTCGCAATAATCGATGCAAAGGTGCATTGACCCATCCTTCTTCTTGATGAAGAGGACTGGTGCACCCCATGGTGAAGCACTTGGGCGTATAAACCCTTTATCTAAATTCTCCTATAGTTGTTTCTTCAGATCTTCAAGCTCCACAACAGCCATTTAATATGGAGTATTATATATTGGTAATACCCCAGGTATAAGTTCAACTGAGAATTCAACAACTCTTCTAGGAGGAAGACCATACAATTCCTCAGGAAACACTTCAGTGAATTCCCTCACAATAGGCACATCTTCAAGGATGGTTTCTTCTTTGGAATCAATCATCTGAGCCAGCTACACGTGCTCATAGGGCAGTAATATCCATGCTTGAGATGATGGAGCTAAATACGATTCATCCTCCTCTTTGCACTTGTACAGAATCAGGGGTTGATTCTCCACATGGAGAGTAATTTCCCTCTCACGACAATTTATGTTGGCTCTATATAAGGAAAGCCAATACATGCTGAGAATTGTATCAAATTACACTATAGGAAGTATGATGAGGTTATCTAGGAATTATAATCCACATATTATGACAGGGGAGGAGTTATATTCATGGGATGTAATGATTGCCCCATTTTCCGTACTCACTAACATCTTCACTTCCATGATTTTTAGTGGTGCTGAGATTGTTCTACTAAACTTTTGAGATATAAAAGATTGCGTAGAACCTGAATCAAAAAGTATGTTCGCTATTCTTGAATGAATAAATAGAGTATCTGTCACCACTTAATTGTCAGGGTTCACTTCGGTAGTGGTGATGTAAAAATCTCTCCCTTGCTGCCTTGGAGGTTGTTGGTTGCCTCAAAAAACCCTTGGATTAGGGAATTGATTTACAAGATGTCCTAGTTTTTTGCAGTTGTAGAAATAAACCATGAATTGAGGTTCGAACAGAGCGTTCCCTTCCTCTATCACATCCACGGGTATTTCTTGCCAATAGTTAATAGCTAGGTTACCTTCTCTTCCACACCTAAATAATTTACTCGTCCCATTCAGGAAACATCCAGGGTGCTTCTTTCTGCACCTTTGGAAAGTGGGGTGCTAGATCTTCTTAGCACCATTGGATTTATCCATCAAAACACAAGCATTTAATTCCACCTTACACTTCTTATCCCCATGATACCCCTGAGATTCTCCAATCTCTATTTTGACCTTGAGGGCACATTGGATAATTTCCCCATAGCTGTCGAAGTCACGGATCTCCAGCGCTTTCTGAAGGCAAGCTTTCTGCCAACCAAAGAAGCGGTCAACCTTACATTTGGGGGTAACGACAAAGCTGGAAGCATATCGTGAAAGCCTTGTGAAGTTTTCCTCGTATGCTCCAATAGATTCATCATCATTTTTCTTGAGGTCAAGGAAGTCCCTTTCCATCTTAAGCCATAGGGTGCGCGGAAAATATTTATCGAAAAACATCTTTTGAAAATCCTTTCATTCCAACGCCTCGATCTCCTCCCCAGGCTTCATATTTTTTAGCAACATCCACCATTTACTAGATTCACCCTCTATAGGATTAGAAACTAGTAGAACCTTCTCTTGTTCAGAATATTAAAGGATGAAGAAGATCTTTTCAATGGAGTTGATCCATTGTTCAATGATTGAGGGATCAAATGATCCATTAAAAGTAGGAGGAATTTGTCTCATGAAGCTCTCGATAGCGACTTGTTCTTTCTTGGGGGGGGGGGGGGGTTGAACATTCCTCTTGACCCATGTTTCTATTCAAAGCTTGAGTTATCTAAGAGAGAAGTGTGACAAAGTTTGTGATTCCCGCTCCCATTGGATTGGGAATCTCATTATTACAGTCATCACATTGATCTTCACATCAGCTGTTAGCCCATGTCCTCCTATTACCACCCATTTGCTGGAATAAAAGGAAAGTTAGGGTTAACACATAAAGGGTAATCCAAGGGAAAAACTAACGACTGATAAATAAATTTTATTTCCTTAACATATGAAGCTATTGGCTTCAGTCTATATTATCCATGATCTACATTCTAACATATATTCTTAGGGAATTTTTTCCCTTAATAATGGTTCAACTAAGATTGTGAATTTACCAAAGAATATCCCCTGGGAGTGTCATAACCAAGAGTGTAGTATGTCCTACGGTTGTACACTAGTTCCTGTTTGAGTCTAGCTTAAAGCGGTGTTTTCGGGTTTTACCCCTAGGATACATCTATTCCAGACCCGCCTCTACCTGCTCGTATCCAGACATGGATGTATTTGCTTGATAAACCACTTACTCAAAACTCACCAAAACTTAGGGATGTTTTTATTATACATAGTCTTGTCTCTAAGGCTTTACTAGGGTTTTCTAATCCTAATCCCAAAAATAACTAAACCTATCCTCTGATACCAACTATAACAACCCTGCTTTTATTACACAATTAATCATAATTTATTACATAAACTTCATTTGATACAATATAGAAGATTGATAGGTCTAGTCTCTTTGGGGATTAGGATCACTAAATAAAAACTTAAAACCTGAAAAACAACATCTTTATTGAAAACTTCCTTTACATGACCACTACATTCCCTCATACTTAGTATTGCATGGGATAACCTGAGGACATGCATAAGAAAAGGGTGAGCTATAAAGCCTAGTAAGGGAATAAACATGGAGTAAAATGAGGAATACAATACATGTTAGACAATTGACATAACATTAAATCACAATAAAAGAATAAACATAAAGGTGTGATAAAGCATGATAATCATAACATGGAAATGTGGCAACAACACTTAACATGGAATTACCACTACCACAAAAACAGTTTTTCGCAGCCCCCCCTTTATCAACGCTAACAAAAAAGCGCTGATAAAGGGGGGTGCCTTTATCAACGCTCAGAAAAGCACTGATAAAGGGTGCCTTTATCAACGCTAAAAAAGGTGTTGATAAAAGCATTCCTTTATCAGGGCTTTTTTTAGCACTGATAAAGGGACCCCCTTTATCAGCACTTTTTTTAGCACTGATAAAGGGACCCTCATTATTAGCGCTTTTTTTGTTAGCGCTGATATAGGGGGCCTTTATCAGCACTTTTAAAAGCGCTGATAAAGGGTCGACTTCAAAAAGAAATTAATTAAAAATAATATATTAATATATAAATATAATTATATTGATATAAATACAATATATAATTTTTAAATATATTTTAGATAAGTATAAATATACATTACACTTAATATACTTAATATACAATATATTTAGTGAAAATGGATTATAAAAAAATTAAAAAAAAATTAAATAATAATTTTTTAATTATTATTAATTAATAGTCATTTAATAACAATTTGAACACTAAAAAATTTAAAAAAATTAAAAAAGATCCAAAATATGTTGAAAACGCAACTCAAACTTCAAACGGCCATAACTTTTGATACGTGTGTCCGTTTGAGCTCTACTACATATCAAATCGAAGCCTGTGACGAGCTTTACATCACTATGATTGGGGTTAACCCCAGTAAAGGGATTTTCAAGGCCAAAAGAGGCCCAGAAGGCCTCAAAAATTGAGTTTTTAGTTGGGGTACCCCAATTTTTTAACATTTTGTTGATTTTCATCCTCGTTTAAGGGGGTATTATTGGATTTTTTTGGTGGGGTCTGAATTTATTCCAAGGTATTACATTCATATTTATGTTATGTCTTTTAAATTTCATCATTTTTTATAATGCACTGCTATTTATAATCAAATATATAACTATATATACATATTTTTTATATATTCACACCTAAAAAGTTAATTACAAATATAAATAATAAAATATATTTACATATAAAATATATTAGGTTTATCTAAATAATAACTAACATCAATTTTATTTAAAATACAAATATATGAATATTTATATACCTATATATTAATCTAACTATATATATATTAATCTAACTATATATATATTATTCTAACTATATATATATTAATTTAATAACTATATATATATTAATATAACTACATATATATATATCTATTAGTATTAATATAAATATATATATTAATATCACTATAAATATATATATTAATATCACTATAAATATATATATTAATATAACTATATATATATTAATATAAATATATATTACTATACGAATAAATATAACTAAATAAATATATATATATATATTAATATTACTATATATATATTAATATAACTATATATATATATTAATATAACTATATATATATTAATATAACTATATATATAGATTAATATAAATATATATTACTGTACGAATAAATATAACTATATATATATATATAGATATATATTAATATACCTATATATATATATTAATATAACTATATATATATTAATAAAAATATATATTACAATACGAATAAATATAAATATAAATATTTATATATATATATAGATATCATAAATTGGAAGACAAATCAAAATAGAGTAGTGGTAAAGGCTTAGGCGCGCAGGGGGGAGGTCTCGAGTTCAAATCCTGGTGGAGGCAGGAGCGCGCGTGCATGGGGGAATATGGCTTCAAGTGTTGTTAAATGGTGAAGGGAGTGCGTGGGGGCACTAGAGAGGTGTAGAAAAGTGATGTAAAAGGGGGGGAACAAGCGCTATAAAAGCCCCCCGATTGGCAGTATTTTTTAAATTTTTTAATTTTTTTTTACTTTTATCAGCGCTTTTAAAAAAGCGCTGATAAAATGGGTCCTTTATCAATGCTAAAACGAAAGCGCTGATAAAGGGGTACTCTTATCAGTTCTAAAAAAACACTGATAAAAGACACCTTTTATCAGCGCTGATAAAGGGGTCCTATATCAGCTCTTTTCAGAGCACTTATAAAGGGGACCCCCCCTTTATCTTCACCGGATTTATCCGTGCTTTTCTAGTGCTGATAAAGGCCATTTTAGCGCTGATAAAAGCTGTATTTGTAGTAGTGTACCATGAGCCAAGGCTCACTGCACATAGAGCATGAGTAAATCTTCATTGCACATGAAGCACGAGTAAAAACTCATTTCACTTGAATTAGAATGATTAAACACCCATTTCACATGAAGTTTCATGATACTATACTTTACCCAATGCATTTGAGCGCTATAAGGGCGCACCCTTCTTAAACATTTCATTTCATGCATAAGTCTGCCACATGGATCATATAACATGGATTCACAAAACATCATCAATTATTCCTTGATAAAGGAAGGTGGAATACATACATGAAACTATTTAAACAGTAATTAAATGTTTATAAAGGTGAGTGCCCTTGATAGAGGAATGAGAATGGTATTCATTACACAATGACATTGGCTTGGAAAATCAGTGCAATTTCTGCAGCGTAACGGCGTGACATAAGAATTAATAAAAATGGTTGATGAGAGATAAAGGGGTGTCTAATAATATGTACATGAAATGGATGGTAAGGGGGTCATTTAGATACATTTACCAACAATTTTAATGGAATTTAGAGTCATGATACAAAAGAATTTCTTGAATGTAAAAGAGGAGAGAGAAATTCCTTTCAGAATTTCGGCATAGTAATGCGTGTACATGGAGGCATTTAATGAGAGATAAAGTGGTCTCCCATCATTAAAACTTAAATAGGGATGTATGGTGGAGGTGTGAAACCATACCCCATCATTTATAATTGAAATTAAAATGGCATAACAATTTAAATAATATTGGAAAAAATGAGAAAGGAAGAAAAAACCCTTACTCGGAAGTGTTTTTCCAAAGGCTTGAGAGAGGCTTGAGAGAGGCTTCATGGGAGCATGGGGAACCTTCGGAGGATTATAGATAGAGTAGGGAAGAGGTTGGACGAACTCCAATGGCTTTGGATGAGGAAAAAATGGGAGCTTGGGTGGGTTTATATGGGAAAGTTGAGGGAATTATTTATTATTTAGGTTTGGGACATCTCACATTAAACTAATCCAATGCACAAAACAACCCATGGTTTTTTCCCATGGTTTTTGGAAAAGGTAAGTCGAAAAAATATTTTATAAGGCCAATGTACAACATTCTAAAAATAATGGGGTTTCTTAAGTGGGGTGAGTCACACTCCCAAGGAAAACAGTTTAAAAAGACAAGATGTTTAATAAGTCTTGAAGGGTCCATTAATGCTTTGTAAAATAAGTCAAAAAAACGCAAAACCACATTATTTTAATTTTAAAACATATATTGGCCAAACATAAAGCTTATATTCTTCTATTACATCACTACTGGTTCATTATTATGTCATAAAACACATTATATATTTAAACGATATTTATTTTTTACACAAAAATTTGACTATCTCAGAAAATTATGAAAAATTCACCGTTGGATAATTTTGACGTATTGATTCTAGAAATAAAATTTATTTTATCTAGATAATTTTCTAAATATGTTAATTTTCACTTTTAAAATAAAAACCAACATTTGTCGAAAATTCATGGGTTTTGACAAAAATGGCTTTCGAACCTTAATAAAAATTACAATTGCATTCATAAAATTATATGATCATTTTTATTTAATAAAAACTAATTTAATAACAATAATAATATTGTGTTAAAATATTATTTAATTCAAAAATCCATTAATCCATCAAAATATATTTCTTAGTTGAACATTAACTAAAAATACTATTTGTGATTTAAAAACTATTTATAAGGTAAAAATAATAAAATGAATGTATATTCATTATTATATAAAAAATATTGTACATAACCATAGTTATAAGGTCTTGTTACATAACCCCTTATAACACTCACATAAGACCAAAGAGTAATGTGTACGATGGTGACAGACTCTTGGGGTGGCTCAAATAACATTGACCGTGTGGTAATCTCTATCAAATTCCACTTCTTTCGTAGGCAGTCTCGCTCGAGCTTAACATATTCAAGCTCAGATTGGGCTTGGTCAAGAGTGAAGCCAAAAGACGCAACCTCCTTTTTGAGCTCTGACAAATGGGCTTCGTATGGGTCACGTCTACTGGATGAGGCCATCACTTCCTTTGTCAGAGTAAATTTGGATTTGTTAAAACCCTATATTTATACTAATCACGTGATCACTGTTCAATGACTATATTAGAAATGGTCACAATTCTTAAAATAAAACCAAAGAAGTTGAAATTTTATATGTTAGGTCCACAAGTCTAGACACCCTGAGAGGGGGGGTGAATCAGGGTATGACAGATGAAAACAACTTCCCTTTTGATCTTGTTTTGCTGTTACACAAAACCCTCTTCTCTCTCCTTCCCGATGTAGAGTATGAATAAAACTTAAAGCATGCACAGGACACATCGATTTTTACTTGGTTCACCCTCACTGGGATATGTCCAAGGAGCATACACCAAAAGTGTGGAGATGTACCAATTCCACTATAAAAGCACAGTTGTTTACAAGTTCATAGTGGACTCACAATCCGTCCTAGTTTACAACCACTCAAAATTTGAGAACTCACTGCTCTCTCAACTGAAGTGAGGTCACTACTTCTTCAGAAGATCCACTCACAGTTTGTAGACCTGTAGGTCTCTTTATTTGCATGAAATCATGCATCATTAACCGTTGATAGATGATCTATTGATGTTCAAAGTTCATCCACTGATGAATACCCCTTTTCCCCTGAACACTGGGCAACTCACTTTGGAAACACCTTCATAAAGAACCCTACTTCACGAGGCTCCCAATTTCATGAAGCTCAAACAAGACTTCACGAAACTCCTTCCTTTTCGTGAACCACTCTCTCAAAGAACTCTCATGAAGGTCAAGTCGTCGTAGATCGACTTCCCTCACGTAGCTCACTAAGCCAACGTGGAGCTCGCAACTTTCACGGAGCTAGATTATCCACCGCGAAGCTCTTCTTTTGCGAATATCTATGCCTTCGCGAACCACCTTCGTGAGTCAAGAGAAAAAATATTTTTTCTGAAAATTCTCTCTACTTCTCCCAAGAGGGTCGAGGACTGTTTATAGGTGATCCCACTGACCCTCAAACCTTCCACGTGAAGTCAATGCCACGTCATCACAAATCGCGAAGCTCCGAAAACTCTGCAGAAATTCTCTCAATATCGTGAAGAACCAAGACAATTTTACAATCACGGAGCTCTTCATAATCATGGAGCATCCTGTCAATTCCTTCACACCTTCGCCGCGGAGCTCCACTCACAATTCCCTTTATCACCGCAATGATCTTCAACTCTGCTGTTCGCGAAGCTTGACGTAATCATGAAGAATCCCCACTATCATTTTTCTGGTCTTCATGAAATCAAATCCATGAAGTATATCTTCACTAAACTCATGCCTTTTCCATATTTAAATTAGATCTTCAAGGAAATCCTATTTTCACGATGCTCACCAAACTCCAAATTTTGGACCACAAAAAATTGGCAAACACTAGAAAATGACGCCACCTTGTATTGACCTTTTTTACTGCCTCCAGATCGTCTATTCCTTTATCATGGTTATTTTTCAACATTGATTGTCAATAAAATCTCTAGAACTCGACAATTCACCATGGAAACCTTCTTTTTCAATAAACACAATCAACCCAAAAATAATACAATATTACCTTGAGGGATATTTTCCCAACATTATATAAACATTTTACATACAGATACATTTAATTAGATCAAGATAAATTTCCATTAATGAAATTTTGGGTCGTTATACTAATTATCCATAATTATCCCTAATTATCCCTAATTATCCCTAATTATCCCTAATCGTGGATAATTATCCCAAATTATGTGTAATTATGAGTAATTATTACTAATTAAATCTAATTATCAGCAATTGTTACTAATTATTACTAATTATTACTATTTATTACAAATTATTACTATTTATTACAAATTATTACTATTTATTTCTATCTATTACTATTTATTACAATTTGTTACTATTAATTACTATTTATCACTATTTATTACTATTTATTACTATTTATTACTATTTATTATGATTTATTACTGTTTATTACTGTTTATTATAATTTATTACTGTTTATTATTATTTATTACTATTTATTACTATTTTTTTACTATTTATTACTAATTATTACTAATTATTATGATTTATTACTATTTATTACAATTTATTTCTAATTATTACTATTTAATACTATTTAATACTAGTTATTACTATTTATTACATATTATTACTAATTATTACTAATTATTAATATTATTATTTATTACTATTTATTACTAGTTATTACTAATTATTACTAGTTATTACTAATTATTACTAATCATTACTAATTATTACAAATTATTACAAATTATTACTTATTATTACTAATTACTACTAATTATTACTAATTATTACCAATTATTACTAAGTATTAGTAATTATTACTAATTATTACTTATTATTAATAATTATTATTAATTTTTACTAATTATTACTAATTATTACTAATTATTACTGTTTATTACTAATTACTACTAATTATTACTATTTATAACTATTTATTGCTATTTATTACTATTTATTCCTATTTGTTACAATTTATTACAATTTATTACAATTTATTACTATTTATTACTATTTATTACAAATTACTACTAATTATTACTAATTATTATTAATTATTACGAATTATTACTAATTATTACTAATTATTACTATTTTATTACTATTTATTACTATTGGATACTAATTATTACTAATTATTACTAATTATTTCTAATTATTACTATTTATGTAAAGA
This sequence comes from Viscum album, assembly GCA_963277665.1. NCBI lineage: Eukaryota > Viridiplantae > Streptophyta > Magnoliopsida > Santalales > Viscaceae > Viscum > Viscum album. The sequence continues at coordinate 1,341,134,440 of OY728148.1, read as the reverse complement.
CTTAGAAATCCCATGGAAATTTTTTTCTTAAATTCATTGGATTTTTACGAGTCCGCAAAATCTGACGGTGCACGATTTTGGGGCCCGGAGTACCTGGAATGATCCGTCGAAGTTTTGTTAAGCATAAATTAACGTGCATAAGAAGTTTTTCTGAAAAAGTGGAATAACTCTTAAACAGTAACTCAGATTAGAAATCTGAGGCCACTGTTGCACTCAGGATGGCGGGTTTACCCTAGGTGTGACTTAAGTTTAGTCAGCGCGGGCCTCCTATGAGATAACCTGAAAATGACATAACCGTAAATAAAATAATTAAATAAAGTTATTTTATTTTTCAAATGTTTATAAATTACAAACAGTAACTTAGATTAAAAATCTGAGACCACCACTGAACTCGTGAGGGTATGCTTTCTTTAAACAGATACTAACTTGGGTTGGCAAGGGCCACCATAGAAAGTTAGTTTTTGGCCGCAAATAAAATAATTAAGTGACAATTATTTTATTGTAAAATTCATAAATTTTAAACGGTAACTCGGATTGGAAATCCGAGGGTTCCGTTGGGTTCTTTGGGGCGTGATTCACCTAGACAGAGCCTAACCTCGACCGACATGGGTCAAGGGTGACTGATAATAATTTTACAAAAAAAATTTCGGGTAGGTTCAGTAAACGTGCAAGCGGTGTTTTATAACTTTTGAACCGGTGCTCGGAACTAAAATCTAAGGGCACCGTTGAACTCACAGCGTCAGCGATTGCTTAGTGAGACCTTCACCACAGTTGCGTTCTAACGAGAGTGGAAGTTAGATTTTGGGGGGGTTTAATTAAATTGAATAAAACTAAATTGTTAACTTTATTTTTATCTTTGGTGGTTAAAATCTCAAGGAGGTGGGGGCCACCACACCATAACCTCCCATGAGAGGTTATGGTGGTGGGGCCCACCCACAAATAACCTCCCTTGGGAGAATAACTAATGTGGGGACCACACGAGCTTTAACCCCCTTGTCACTCTCCATAAAGTGGGGGAAACTCTTGAACTCCCCATTTATAAAGCCACCACCCTTGAAACCTTTTGAACTCCATTTAATTAATTTGTGCCTACACACAAGAATTAATTAAGTGGGACCACCATTAATTAATTTTCCCCATTCGAATTCTTTATTCCAACATTATAATAAGATATGATATTTTATTATTGTGGGGTTGGCATAATTTTTTTGGGAGAATTTAGGAGAGGAAAGAACTTGGTGAAGCCATTTCTCTCCAACGAAGAACGACTAAAATCTTCCACCTTCTTCCTTCTTCAACCGGGACAAAGGTGGGAGCATAGTCCTTGAAGAACGTCGACGACGCTGTCCTCGACTTCCTCCTTCTTTCCAACGTCAACTGAACGACATTTTCTTTCCTTCATTCTTCAATGTTCATCGACAATACGAAGGTAGGGGAATTTAAGTTATTTTATATATGAGTATAAACCTCCATTCTTCATCGTTAAAATTTATGGAATATGAAATGGAAAATGTTATCACCATGACGAGAAGGGCTCGGACCGCACGAACATGGTCTGACCCTCCCCCTTTGGTTGTTCTTGTTTATTGATGCCGGAGCGGGCCGCAGAAGAAGCCGTCGGCGTAAGGGCCACTAGAGAGGCATGGCGTCGTCACGCCACACATGAAATTAAGCTATGGCCTGGTGTCCCATGGCGGTGCCGGAGGGGCAAGGTGCCATCGCACCACACCAGAGGGGAATCACGACCATGAGGGCTGTGACGGATGGAAGAGGCGCGGTGCCGTCGCACAGCACGGAGGAGCTGATGGTCACGGTCAGGTCGAGCGATGGCGGTGGTGGCATGGCGCTGTCACGCCGCGTAGAGGGCAGAAAAACCACGGTGCCGTCACGCTGTGGTGGAGGAGCAGTGGCGGCCGGCCGGGCCAGCCGACGTGGAGCCGGAGCGGGACCCTGTCAGGTCCCGCGTGGGCTAGATCAGCCCCACCTTTCGCTGGTTTGAGCACCACCGGAACGGAAGAGCCATTTGAGAGCCAGGGGGCGTGCGCTACCCCCTGGACACGGCTTAGGTGGACCCCCACCGGGCCGCCGGGTCGCCAGTCCGACCGGTCTGCCGGGCCAACCGGGTCATTGGGCCAACTGGGCCGTCAGGTCGCCTTCGAGCCGAGCCGCCCCTTGGGACGGGCCGCCTTTGGGTCGGGCCGCCCACTCGGGTGGGGCCGACCACTCGGGCGGGGCCGACCACTCGGGTCGGGCCGCCCTCTCATATCAGGTCAGACCCTAGTCCGGACCGGGTTGGGCCGGGTCGGTCCGACTGGGTCGGACCAGATCCGGACCCATTTGGTCCAGTTTACACCTTTTCACCCCTATCTTGGGCTACGAGAGTCTGATCGATGAACCGTCTGTGGAGACGGAAATCTTAGAGCGAGACAGTTCTTTTTTCATACCCCCCATGAGGTTTGGACACTGTTAGGGTACGATCAGGTTGGTTTGAACCTAAAATCCAACCGGGCCCCTGGAACAAAAATGCCAATAACTCACAGACCGGGCGTTCGATCGACGCACTGTCTATTGAGTTGACACCCCTTTGACAAGGCGGACCCTTGAGATACTTTATCATGGTACTTCGTGACAGTTGACGTATCGACACTTGGATTGAGGAGCAGACCCTCCCGAAAGCAAGCATACCTGAGCGGAACTCTGTGGCTGGCTGTACACTGTTGATGGTACCTGGATCATGTGTTGGTCTGACAGCTCTAACGACTATTCCTAGATCATGTGTTGGTCTGAAGGTCTTGAATTCTGTTCCTGGATCATGTGTTGGTCCCATAGAATAGCTGGACCTAGATCATGTGTTGGTCCGACAGCTCTAACGATTGTTCCTGGATCATGTGTTGGTCTAACAGTCTTGACTTCTGTTCCTGGATCATGTGTTGGTTCGACAACTCTAACGACTGTTCCTGGATCATGTGTTGGTCCGACAGAATAGCTGGACCTAGATCATGTGTTGGCCCGACAACTCTAACGACTATTTTTGGATCATGTGTTGGTCCAACAGTCTTGACTTCTGTTCCTGGATCATGTGTTGGTCCGACAGAATAGCTGGTCCTGGATCATGTGTTGGTCCAATATCTTTGATGACTCAGTGGATATATCTGATCATCTGTACCTCTCTAAAAAAGTTGTATACCTATGTGAGCTGAGTCAGTAACTCTTGTGTTTCCTCATGTTTGAGATGGGTCATTTGATAAACTTAGGTATATGTATGGGCATATACCTAAGTGGGATTTTCGGTTGGTTTCATACTTTGTGGTATATCCTTGTTAGATTTAGTGAGATCTTGAGGGTCTCGGGGTCCCTACTGAGTATCGTTATAGTCACCCCTACACGGGCTATGCCCACACCTCGTTGTGTTGGATGCACATGAAGGACATCACTGATAGAGGCCGAGAGCGCCAGGACTGGACGGTACCCAGAGGTGGACCTTATGACAAGTCAGTGCACAGAGGAGTCTGGCGGACGTGGAGCAATGAGGAGGCTATCTATACCTACCCTTCAAGTATGATTCTTGGTGGAAAATCCAGGATCTTCTTGTCACCTTCCAGCTTTTTTGTCTTTTCCTTGTACTTTGCAGTTGGGCTTGTATTTTTGGCCCCTATTACTTTGCAGCACTACTTCTGTATACAATTTTTACTTAGTGTTTTACTTCCAATTGCGTACTCTGTTGTGTGTGTTTAAGTTTATGAAGGAAAAGCCTTCCCAGTTTAGGGATTTACGCCTTTGGTTCTAGTCACCAGCCCCTGGCCTTTGGAAGGTGGGCTTAGGGTAGTCACGACATGGGCCCCGAGGACGGGTCGTGACAAATTGGTATCAGGGGAGTTGGTTCTACCACAGAACTTAGAACTCTGATATTTCTTTTCTGTAAATAAATAGTCTTAAGAGTACTGAGTGTGGTTTTCAGTCTAGGGAGTCTAGTGTTGGTGCGGCGGCTGACGTATCCATACACCAAGACCATGACTTCTGATTTCTGACTCAGTGCACGAAAACATTGATTGCGAGTGTGTTTTCAAGAGTCTTCTTTGTGAAATCTTTGAGTCATATCACTGGGTATAACTTATTGATCATGGAACACCTGTTCCTTATCCGTATGTCGATGCATAGACAGTCATCTAGGGTTCCTGAGAAAGTACACGATGATGGCCCACTAAGCGATGAGGCTCAAGTGCAGGGCCCTCTTACTATGTTGGAACAATCGGGTGGTGTACCATCAGCACCACCACCCGTAGGGTAGCAGATACCACCAGCCGCACTGGCGTATATTGAACACCGACAGAGCGCGATCGTATGAGTTGCAGCAGTAGTGGCCTCTAAGGTTTCGAGGCAAGACAGATTCCCAGGCAGTAGAGGACTTAATGGAGGTGATTACTGGAGTTTTCCACCTAACTGGTACACTAGTATAACAAATGTTGATCTTAGCTACTATTCTTTTTCAGTGAGTGACCATGAGGATGGTCCATATAGTGATGAGATTTCGGTACTTGGACCATTTTTCGAGATGGTAGCTTCGGGTAGTGTGCCAAATATATCACAGCCCATTGGTCAGCAGACGCTACCGGTGGTACTGGTAGAGGACACTTGTAGACTTGGTGTCTTACATGTGTTTCATCATCAGATGCCCCTCGAGTTTCGAGGCGAGCCCAACTCATAGTTAGCTGACGAATGGATTGAGGATGTGGTTGAGAGTTCCCTTCAGTTTCTACAGTTTCGGCAGGATGACATGTCGGTATTTGAGTATTCATTGAGGCGTACCAACCATTCCTGGTACTCGATGAATACAATGTGAATAGTGCTTCAGGGCTCAGACTTTTGAGCGAGGTGTGTTTAAGAACAATCGAGCCAACACTTTTCTTCTATGCATTTATAATCATGTTAGGGTGCTAGAGAGGACCTTTGTGGTTGAATGTTCTTTGGAAGATCGAATACAGCCAGTGAATGTTAGCAGTGGGAAAGAAGGAAACTGGTGCCAGTCTAAAAGACTTGGGTGTGAAAGAAGTTTCAGGAAGATTATGTGACATGGACAGTTAAATCTGCAGAGCAGCAGATTTGGAAGCAGATCCAGGAGAGCAACATGATGTGGTGTACATTTCGACATGTTACAACCATCCGCCTTTGTAGTCTCTGCCCGACTCAGGGAGCTAGAGGGCAGGGGAAGAGAGTAGCTGCATGTGGTCAAGGAGTGTGACCCAAGGGCTCTAGGAATGATTCAAGGTACAATATGTGTCTACTACTACTAGCTGCCATATCAATAGACATAGGTACTAATAATTCCTTCCTTCAACGAATCATGTCCCAGAACAAGAGTTTCCGGTTAAACCGTTGACTTGAACCGCATGTCAAGAGATACCTGTGGGAGGAGACTCGATAATCACACTTACACCGACGATGTAATATGATCCTCGAGGAAAGAGTTTCGGTTGGAACCTCTTAGTGGCAGCATCAAGGACTTATGACGTTAGTTTTGGTATGGACTAGGAAACCACAGTTCATACACAGATTGAATATATTAGGAAAAAGGGTTGTGATTTATCTAAAACGTTGGAATAGGGTTTTCCTTGGTCAGCGAAAAAGGAAACCCAGGCAGAACAGAATAAACTCATGCATAGGAGGGTGCAACTGATCACTCGTGAGTCGGCCAACATCACCCTCGTGGTAGCATAATTTTTGAGTTTTCAATTCCCAACAGGAGTGGATAGAGTTCCTCCAGGACTATGACTTTGGGATAGTATATAATCCTCAGAAGGGAGAACATGTTAGCATACACACTCAGTAGGAGATCTGGCTTGCAACTACTGAGTGAGGCGGAGGGGCAGCTAGTTGCATTACATATATCCTTTGTGGATAGAGACAGATCATGCTTTCTTCAGTATTTTACAGTCACTCCCCCACTTCTTCAGTGAGTCAGGGAGGTGTAGCATGGGGACGCTGACTACGGGACACGACATGCTTATATATCCACAGGATAGACACCTGATGGATTTTATGAAGGTGGGGAACACTTCATCCTTTTTAGAGGACGTACTATGGTACCTGTAGAACTTCAGGAGGAAGTGTTGAGGGAGTTCCACACTTTCCCTCTAGCGGTACATCCAGGATTGGAGAAGATGTACCAGGACCTTCGACAGCAACACTAGTGGCTAGGTATGAAGAAGGAAGTAGTGGAGTTTTTCTCTCGATGCCTAACTTGTCAGCAAGTGAAGGTGGAGCAACAGGTACCAGCAGGATTGGTTCATCCTTTAGAAGTCCCAGAGTGGAAGTGGGATGGGATATCCATGGACTTCTTGACGGGTCTTCCACATACATCCATGAGTCATGATTCGATATGGGTGATCGTTGACCGACTCAAGAAGTCGGCCCACTTCCTACCAATATGAGAGAAGGGCTTAGAAGAGAGATTGGGATGCTTATATGTGCAAGTCATTGTGCTTTTTCATGGAATAACTTCTTCTATTGTCTCTGACCATGATGCACGGTTTACTTCCCGGCTATGGAAGGGGTTGCAGGAGGCTTTTGGGACACATCTTTGCTTGAGAACCGCCTTCCATCCTCAGACAGATGGTCAGACTGAGCAGACCATACAGACCCTCGAGGACATGCTCCGTTCTTGTGTTCTCAACTTTGGTCGCAGCTGGGAGGATCACTTTCCTTTGGTGGAGTTCGCCTACAACAACAGATATTACTCCACCATCGATATGACACCTTTTGAGGCCTTGTATGGTCGACCATGCAGATCGCCACTATGCTGGATAGACCAAGGGGAGTCAGCACTAGTGGGACCAGAGGTGGTACTGGATACCACAGAGAAGGTGCAGATCATCTAGGAGTGGATGCAGACTGCACAAAGCATCCAGAAGTTGTATGAAGATAGGAGATGGAGGCCTCTGGTGTTCGAGTATGGAGACCACGTCTTTCTACGGGTCTCACCTCGACGAGGTCTATGGAGATTTGGCCGAGGCGGCAAGTTATCTCCGTAATTCATCGGACCTTTCCAGGTCCTCAGCAGAGTTGGCGAGGTGGCTTACAACCTGTCTCTTCCACCTCATTTGCACGGGGGTGCATGACATATTCCACGTATCTCAGCCGAGGAGATACGTGCATGACCCTTCTCACCTCATCTACCATGGGGAGATGGACATCGATGACGGGGCGACTTTCACGGAGGTTCTAGTGGAGATTGAGGATCAATAAGAGCAGGTCCTGTGTGAATGGTCAATACCTCTGGTGCATGTTCACTGGTAGCACAGGAACCTCCAAGAGATCACATGGGATCGGGAGGCTCAGATGCGTGCTCAGTACCCCCATTTTTTTCCTTAGTGTGAGTTATAGCGTACAAGTACGTAAAGACATGAGGTGGAGAGAATGTAAAGACACGGAAATTCTGTGGAATTTTTTTTGGGTACGTTCAGTAAACGTTCGAGCGGTGTTTTATAACTTTTGAACCGGTGATCGGAACTGAAATTTGAGGGCACCATTGAACTCTCAACGTCGGTGATTGCTATGTGAGACCTTCACCGCAGTTGCATTCTAACGAGAGTGGAAGTTAGATTTTGGGGGTTTTTAATTAAATTGAATAAAAATAAAAGTTTAAATTTATTTTTATCTTTGGTGGTTAAAATCTCTAGAAGGTGGTTGGAGGTGGGGGCCACCACACCATAACCTCCCATAAGAGGTTATGGTGGTGGGTCCCACCCACACATAACCTCCCTTCGGAGAATAATTAAAGTGGGGACCACATGAGGTTAACCCCCTTGTAATTCTCCATAAAGTGGGGAAAACTCTTGAACTCCCCATTTATGGTGCCACCGCCCATGAATCCTTTTGAACTCCACTTAATTAATTTGTGCCTACACACAAGAATTAATTAAGTGGGACCACCCTTAATTAATTTTCCCCATTTGAATTATTTATTCCAACATTATAATAAGATGTGTTATTTTATTATTCTGTGGTTGGAATAATTTTTGTTGGGAGAATTAAGGAGAGGAAAGAACTTGGTGAAGCCATTTATCTCCAAATAAGAATGATAGAAATCTTCCACCTTCTTCCTTATTCAACTGGGACAAAGGAGAGAGTGTCTTCCTTGAATAACGTTGACGACGCCATCCTTGACTTCTTCCTTCTTTCTGATGTCAACGGAACGACGTTCTCTTTCCTTCATTCTTCAACGTTCATCGACAATACGAAGGTAGGGGAATTTAAGTTATTTTATATATGATTATAAACCTCCATTCTTCATCATTCAAATTTCTGGAATATGAAATGCCAAATGTTATCTCCAAGACCAGGAGGTCTCGGACCACATGAACACGCCCCATCCCTCCCCCGTTGGTTGTTCTTATTTGTTGATGCCGGAGCGGACCGCAGAAGAATCCGACGGTGCAAGGGCCGCTGGGCCGCCGGAGAGGCGTGCCGCCGTCACGCCGCCTAGGAAACCAAGCCGTAGTGACATCACCCCACGCTGGAGGGGAACCACATCTAGAAGGCCCAAGATTGATGGAAGAGGTGTGGCGGCATCACACCGTGCAGAGAAGCTGAAGGCCGCAACCAGGTCGGGCAGTGGCGGTGGTGGCGCGGTGCCGTCACGCCGCGCATAGGGCAGAAAAACTGCAGCGCCGTCACGCCGCGGTGGAGGAGCAGTGGCGGTCGGCCGGGCTAGACGATGTGAAGCTAGAGCGGGACCCCGTCAGGTTCCGCGTGTGGTCGACCGACGCCAGTTGGAGCACCACCTGAACGACAGAGCCATTAGGGAGCTAGGGGGAACACTCTACCCCCTGGCCGCGGCTTAGGTGGACCCCACTGGGATGAAGGGTCGCCAAGATGACCGTGTCGCTGGGCCAACTGGGCCACCGGGCCAACCGGGCCTCCAGACTGCCTTCGAGTCGGGCCACCCCATCGGGCCGGGCCGCCTTCGGGCCGGGCCGCCCACTCGGTCTGGGCCGCCCACTCGGGCCGGGCCACCCACTCGGGCCAGGCCGAACACTCGGGTTGGGCCTCCCTCTCATACCGGGTCGGACCCCAGTGCGGGCTGGGTCGGGTCGGGTCAGCCCGACTGGGTCAGACTAGACCCAGACCCGTTCGGTCCAGTTTACACCTTTTTGCCCATATCTTGGGCTACGGGAGTCCAATCGAAGAACCGTCTACGGCGACAGAATGCTTAGAGCGAGACGGTTCTTTTAGAATACCACCTATGAGGTTTGGATATAGTTAGGGTATGTTCATGTTGGTTTGAACATAAAATCTAACCGGGCCCCTAGAATGGAAATGCCAATAACACACAGACCAGGCGTCCGATCGATGCGCCGTCTGTTGCGTTGAGACCCCTATGACAAGGCAGACCCTTGAGATACTTCATCGTGGTACTTCAGGACAGTTGACGTATCGACACTTGGCTTGAGGAGAGGACCCTCCTGGAATCAAGCATACCTGAGGGGAACTCTGTGGCTCGCTGTGCACTGTTGACTCTACCTAGACCATGTGTTGGTCTGAAAGCTCTAACAACTGTTCCTAGATCATGTGTTGGTATGATAGTCTTGAATTATGTTCCTGGATCATGTGTTGGTCCGACAGAATAGCTCGACCTGGATCATGTGTTGGTTCGACAGCTCTATCGACTGTTCCTGGATCATGTGTTGGTCTGATAGTCTTGACTTATGTTCTTGGATCATGTGTTGGTCTGAAAGCTCTAACGACTATTCCTAGATCACGTGTTGGTCCAATAGTCTTGACTTCTGTTCCTGGATCATGTGTTGGTCTGGAAGAATAGTTAGACCTGGATCATGTGTTGGTCTGACAGCTCTAACGACTATTCCTGGATCATATGTTGGTCCGACAGAATATCTGGTCTTGGATCATGTGTTGGTCCGACAACTTAGATGAATCAGTGTCTATATATGATCATCTATACCTCTCTAAAAAAGTTGTATACCTGTGTGAGCTGAGTCAGCAACTCTTGTGTTTTCTCATGTTTGAGATGGTTCATTTGATAATCATTGGTATATGTATGGGCATATACCTAAGTGAGATTTTTTGGTTGAATTTATACTTTTTGGTATATCCTTGTTGGATTTAGTGAGACATTGAGGTTCTATGGGTTCCTACTGAGTATCGTTATACTCACCCCTACACGGGCTATGCTCGCACCTTGTTGTGTTGGATGCAGACGATGGACAACACTGACGGAGGGCAAGAGTGCCAGGACTGGACGGTACCCAGAGGTGGAACTTACGATGAGTCGGTGCATAGAGGAGTCTAACAGACGTAGAGCGCTAAGGAGGCTATCTGTACCTACCATTCAGTTAGGATATGTGGTTGACGATCCAGGAGATGCTTGTCACCTTCCAACTATTTTTTCTTTTCCTTGTACTTTACAGTTGGGCTTGTGTTTCTGGGCCCTATTACTTTTCAGCACTACTTTTGTATACAGTTTTTACTTAGTGTTTTACTTCCAGTTTTGTACTCTGTTGTGTGTGTTTCAATTTATGAATGCAGTGCCTTCCCAGTTTAGGGATTTATGCCTTCGGTGCTAGTCTCCAGCCCCTGGCCTTTGGAAGGCGAGCTTGGGGTAGTCACGACATGAGCCCTGAGGACGGGTGGTGACAATTTATTACTATTTATTACTATTTATTACCATTTATTAGTATTTATTACTAATTATTAGTATTCATTACTAACTATTACTAATTATTAGTACTTATTACCAATTCTTACTAATTCTTACTCATTGTTACTAATTGTTACTAATTTTTACTAATTATTAGTGTTTATTACTATTTATTACTAATTAATACTAGTTATTTATAATTATTAGTATTGATTACTAATTATTACTAATTATTAGTATTTCTTACTAATTATTAGTATTTATTATTAATTATTAGTGTTTATTACTATTTTTACTAATTATTGCTATTTAATAGTATTTATTACTATTTATTAATATTTATTCCAAATCACTACTAATTACTGCTAATTATTACTAATTATCATTAGTTATTATTAATTACTCTATATTACCACTACTAATTACTAATTACTTCTAATTATTTATTTTAATTACTAATTATCTTTAATAATTCTTAATTAGTACTAATTATTAATAATTAGTGCTAATAATCTAAATTTATTGTTACAAAAAATACCGACGAAAAAACAATCTAAATCTAATTTAATTACAACTAATTAACAATAATTAAAATTAATATAAAAAAATAAAATAAATATTAAATAAAATAAAACAAAAATACATTTAAACTTGATCTCTTATAGATGGAGACAACTTCAAAAACTTCTTCATAAAAAAATAACTCAGAGAAATACTCACTCTAAAATTAGTTTTTATAGAGAGAGAGAAAGTTGGAATTGAGAGAAAGTATGAAAAAACCGGATGGTGGGTATATATAGGTTAGATTTGTTGCGACAGTACTATTTGAGATGGGTGTCCCATCGCAAATGATACTATTTAAAATGGGACCCGTTGCAAATACCTTCGGCCGCATTAATTACTATCAGTGGTTAAAAGGGTATTTGCGATGAGACTCGTCGCAAATAGTGGCCTTATGACACACTATTTGCGACAGGACAACATCTTGTCTCAAATATTATTTACCGCTGCCAGGTATTTGGAACGGGTCCCGACACAAATAGTGACCCGCAGACGAACTATTTACGACGTGGAAATTCCCTGCCATAAATACCCTTCCTGCAGTTTGGCGCGCAAACCTCGCCAAACTTTTTTCAATGAGTCCCCAAGTCCCGTCTCAAATAATTAATTATTTATGATGGGTCGATGCCCTTTTCAAAAATAACCTCTTCAACAAACTATTTGCGATGGGATTTATTCCCGTCACAAATAACCCATCGCAAAAGGCCATTTTTCCCGTAGTGCAGGTCGTAATACCCATCTCTGTTTAGCTTCAGACCCATGAGGGGGGGGGGGTGTGCTAGTGAACCCAATTGTTCCTTAATAATTTTAATTAATTTTAATTACTTTTAGTAATATTTTTTTTGTTAAAAAAAGTTGGTCTTGTTCTAAATTATAATTTATTCTGATTCCAAATATGAAATCCATTTTTCTAAATTCCAATCATAGATGTGGTTGAAATTAATTTAAACTTAATCCCATAGGCTGGACAAAAATGTTGGTTTTAAAGGTAAAAATTTCCAAAAGTTGGCTATGTATTAATAGTCAATTTCAAAATGAAATTGATTCTAATAACATACATTGTATTAATTGATAAAAATATAATCTAATAAAAGATGATATGTTTCCAAAAAATATCAAAAATTCACCCGAACCTAATTTTTATATTTATATTTCAAATATGAAGTTTATTTTTACGTATTAAATCAATTAAAGTGTCAAAATTAATATTTCAAATGGGGTTTCCATAAAAACTCGGTAAAATTGCATTTATAAAAATATAGATTTTTATGTGTAAAATAGTGTTTGTTCTTATGTTTTGTCTATAAAAACTAATGGATTATGATAAAAAATATTTGGTTGAATATATAACACATATATTTCATTAAAATAATTCACTAATTGTAAATAATTATTTTTATTAAGATAAAACCCCTTTAGAAGCATAATAATAATAATAATTTTTTTATATCCAATTGGTTCTTATTTTCATTTCTCATTAACTGGCAACCAATGAATTCAAATTATATTTATATAAACCATAAATTTTAATAAGTTAGTTAATACTATTCATAACCACTAACATAATAGCTAGGTTATATCCCATTATATTGAATAATAATATTTTAATAATACATTGTTATTTGGTGAAACTCAATCTTGCATGTAATGCAAACCATTTTGGAAGGTCATTCTTGCGTATAACACAAGCTATCGAGGAAGGTCTCTCTTGCATGAAACACAAGCTAACTCAGTGTTGTGTGAATTGAAATATATATAATCTATTTTAAATAGTAAATATATTATAAATTATCAGGATATTATATTACCTTACATGATTGGTGTTGTGTGTCATACATGCTGTTGAATACAAGGTTCTTACATTAGATTTTCAGGACATCACATTCTCCACACCTTATTTAAATTACCTAACCACAATTTAAAATTGATCATGGTGATAGATTGTTTGATACTTTCTATGTTTTAAATCCCACATCGTGAGAAGGGTTCATAAAACATCCTCTAGAAAATAGAGCATTGGAAGTGAAAAGTTCACATGAACTGACATATAGCTAGGTATCTAAGTAGGAGAAAATCAATGGAAAGTAGAGATACGTACTTGGAAGAAAATTGTAAATATGTATAGGGAGTGAATGAGGTCATCAATAAAAAATATGTGAATGATCAATAAAAAGTTGAGGGTATAAAAGCCATAAATATGAGATGATTTAGAAGATCATTGGTTCAATAGAAATTTAGGTATTAGGACAATATTTTATTTCCTAGTCATTTTCCTAATTTTGGTTAATTATTTTACTGACCATGAATATAAGGAAATATACTTAATTGATAGGTTTATGTTTTATATGATATATCCAAACTTTTGGTTTTTATTTTATCAAATTGTAAGTCATTCCTTTACTCCTAGAAATTAATTACCAATAATTAATTTTGTTTCCTGAAGCACTAAAAGAAACTTTTAAATGATAATAAAGCCAATAAAAGAGTGAAAAGTCTAACAATTTGTCTTTAACTATCTTTCAAAACCAATATGGTTTATATATTAATCTCTAATCCTAAAAAGTTATATTAATGGTTCATCATTAATATTTATTCCTCAAATTTTGTAACAAAAAAACACTGAAAAATTAACCAGGCCAATACATAGGTTAGTGGTTGGCATGAAGAACTTATCATCCCTCAGTCATGGGTTCAAGACCTGTGACCTTGTCAGATTTGATTGGTTATCACCTGACTTATAGGTTGTCCTTTTAGAAAACTATATTAATATAATTTCCAAAATAAATCTAATGTATATCCTGGTTATAAGGTTAATTACTAAATAACTTTTAACTATGGATTTCAATAGAACCTTAGTATATAAATACTTAACCCATTTTATTTTAACATAGGCCCTTCCTTGGTATAGGGTTTATCCATAATATCATTGGTAGGATTTCTAAACCATGGAACCTTATCTTCAATATTAAACATCCTAGGTTTAACCTAGGTTATTTATAATGCATCCAAATCCTTCATAATGTTTTGTAAATAAAATGTGATTTATCTTAATCATATCCTCTATTAGTGTCAAACCAGGTGTGCAGCAAGGTGCATTATCATGTACCAGGTTACCCCGTGTTAGGCTCAGAACACCTTATCAGAGTTATTACTCCTAGGTACATCTATTCTAGAACCAAATCCACTTATAGTATCCAAATAGGGATGTATTTCTAGGAAGACCCACATAATCTCTACCTTACCAAAATTCTAGGACGTTATTCTATACTTATCATCAAATTATACCTTAGGGTTATTTTATCTAACCTATGTTATCCTAAATCTAGGTCCGAAGGTTTCTACTAAACTTATCAAATACTAAATATAGAAACTCAAACCTAGATAGTCTGGATCCAGTGTTTTCTACTAATTACATTGGCATGGTTACAAGGAATCAATCCCTGAAGGACTTATCAGTTTTTTAGTATTGGTAAACCAGATACATAAATTAGTATTTTATTACAAAATAAAACACTAATTACAACATAATTTTTTGTTCTTTTTTATAAATAGATAACTTTGAGGATAAATCTAATCCATTTAGTATGTCCCTGCATATCATTCATAGTACATTTCATAGATTCTTGGGGAAAGAAACATAATAAGGGTGAAATCAAATTCTCAGGAAGGGGAAAATATAGTGGAAGAAATTGGTAATCAATTAGAATAGTCAATATGAAAAGGTAAATAACTGAACACACATTCCATGTAATCAATAAACTGAAAGGAAGTGTGTGAAAAATATGTTAAGTTAATCACTAAAAACATATTCCATTAAAATTAAAATATAAGGAAAAATAAATATGAAAAGGTAATAAACAGAAAATTATTCCATCTAAATAAATTAAAATGAAATGTATCCATAGATATGTCAATGAAAATTCTCATGGATGAATAATAACTAAAACTAAATGTGGGAAATTCTTGATTATTGGACACTATGTTTCCTAGGTACATGGTACCTTTACTATAAAGACCTTTCAAAATAATAATTACAAAATATTAGGTAAAAACCCATCTAAGGTGGTTAGCAAAATGACTCGTCCCAAGAGACTATTGGTGCATCAAGAGTCTATCTATTACCAAGCCCCACCCATGTCATACCAGTCCAAAACAATCCTCATATATCAAATAATCAATTTAACAATATGCCATATAAAATATCCATATGAAGTAAGAGATACAAATTTATCAATATTTACCCAAATAATCAAATAAAATTCAAATTAAACACCATATAATAATGATATATTATTTAAAAAATGAACATATCTATGATATATGATATGGTAAAATAGGGGAAATTAAATGTTCAATGATCATAGGAAATTGAATTTTTCAAGGGGAAAAAATAAATCAAGGAAGTGAATGTGACAACTATCCTTTTCCAAATCAATCATAAACCATCCAGAGGAAGATTAATGATGTTATGAATACAACATAACATAAGTGGAGTAAAATAAATAATTGTTGTTGATGAATAGAAATATTATCAAAAGATCTTGTAAAAACATTCTTCTGGAAAATATACTTTGTTTTCTAAAAAACCATTTGAAAAACCATTTCTTCAAAAATAAATTTAAAAAATTATTTAAAAATCAACTTCTTAAACATTAAAATTAATTTTAATAGTAATGATGATGCATAAATCCTTACATGTTGTATGAGGTAAAAATGAATATTTCATTTTCAAGGTAAAAAGGGTTTGAAAAATTCCTTTTTCAGAAAGCGATAAGAAGATTTATTTGAAAACATTGGTAATAGAAAACATGGTAAAAATTTATTTACCAAATCATTTTAATTTTTTTTGAAAACATTTTAATAAAACATGGTTTTTATTTGAAAATAGGTTCTCCGAATATAGAGAGATACAATGTCAGGCTTTCTGATTTTTTTAATAAATTTGAGTACCAAAGAGTAGGAAAATAGTACTAATATATAAATATGGTCATGAATAAATTAAGGAGATAAAATTAAAGGTTTTATTGAACAATAGTATTATAATTTCCTTTAATGTAAATACCATTAAAGTATCTTTAATGTTATTATAGAGGAAGATAATCTTTAGACTTTCCAAAGTGTCTCATACCACTTGGAAACATTTTAAATCATAATACTCATAAAGGAATAAAATCAAAAAAAAGTTATAATATCATGATACTAAGGATATTTGAGATATATCATGTAAAATAGAATTATATATACCATATAAAAGAAACTAGTTGCACTATAATAAACAATTATTAATATAATGTAAATTGAGATGAAATCCCTTACCTTGCGTTTCCTTTCGGGTGAAAGTCCTATAACTTCCTACATAATAAATTTAAATTAATTTTATAATTTATTGAGATTTTTTTTCATGTTTATAGTTACTTTAATTACACTGATTACTATGTTTTATACAACTACTCAAAAAATTGATTTTATATCCGGTGTTTTGACCAAATTCAGTTTATGTGTCAAAAATGACTTTGGTAGGCCAACTATGGTCAAATAGGTTATTATATAACATCTATAGTATAATAATCATGAAATAATTAATATATTTATACATAAATTATAATTTTAAAATTAATTATTAAATATGGTTATAAAAAATTAATCAATGTTACAATCATGGAGATGGTAGGCTGTATGTACACATGAGTAACGTTCCCATTTTTCAATGATCGCTATGGAAAGAAGGTAAGTAACACCATATATTTCCATAATGATAGTTATATCATAAATAAAAATTTATTTAATCATATATACTTATATATATATAATTCTTGTAATGTAAAATGAATCACATCGTGTCGAAGAGGCGATATTCTACACATCCACGAATGATGTTATCACTTTTTAAGTGTATGAAAGGGTAATAATGAAAATGATATATATAGTATATTTTTATAATGATAATTATTTAATTAATATAATATATAGGTTTTTTATGAGTTATATGTTTAATTATAATAATATTTTATACATTCCATGTATTGTGCGAACAAATGACATCATTTTGAGGGGGTGGTAGTCCACACAGCCTCAAACAATGTTATCATATTAATGCAAAATGGAAAGTATAAAGATATGATTTTTAAAATAATAAAATAATCTTAAAGGAATAATAAATATAATATATATCATATATAAATAGATTTATAACATAATGGACACCATGAGAGGTGGTAAAGGAAAAATTAACAATCATTTTTTCGTGAGGGAGTTATTCTCCGTACATAGAAACAATAAGTTTGTTACTCATTAGATGAAGGTGTGTGTATGTGTAGATAAAAACATTAGCATAAAACATAATTGTATATTTAGTATATCTATTTTTTATACAATAGTATAATAAGAAGATATGAGGGTTTGGAGAATGGAAATAAAACTAAAAATCTTGGGAGAAGACGTTACCTCTTAATTGGTAACTACTTTTGGATTATAACAAATGGATTCCTTTGAAGGATTTTTTCCCAAAGGGATGATACAAGGTTGAGGGGGGGGGGGATTTTGGTAATCTATATGGTAATATATTTTCTGAACCTATTTGGTTTGAGAGGTGTGAGTAATGGGAAGAAGTTGTGGTCATTCCAAGGGAAGGAAAATGACTCATTGGGAATTTTTGGAAACAAGTTCGGTGTACACATGTTCTTACCTAAAAAAGTCATAAAAAACCATACAAACTACATAATTGAAGGTTTATGGATTATATATGGACATTATATAGGTTTTGGACAATTTTATAGGTCATTTGGACCCTTAACTTGAAGGTTTAGTCCTTTTTTTTAAGATTAATTTTTCTTTTATAATTGTAATTGATTTTAATTACTTTCATTAATAATTTTGGTCAAAAAATTGGTCTTATTATATATTATAAATTATTATAATTAAAAATATTGAATATATTTTTCTAAATTACAGTCACATAATTGTCAGAAATTAATTTAAATATAATCCCGTAGATTGAACGACAATGCAGGTTTTTAAGGTAAAAATATCCAAAAGTTGGATATGTTTTAATAGTCAATTTGAAAGTGAAATTGATTATAATAACATAAATTGTATTAATTGATAAAAATATAATATAATAAAACATTAAAATCCATTAAAATTATAATTTAACCTTATAAATAAATTTCATGAAAAAGCAGTTTTGAACTAAAATTCAGTATTTTTAACTATTCATTAAAAACATTTATGTTTCCCAAAAATATCAAAAATTACCCCTAAACTATATTTTTTTTATATTTCAAATATTAAATTTATTTTGACATAATAAATCAATTAATGTGTCAAAATTCATATTTAATGTGGATTCTCCATTAAAAGGCGGTAAAATTATCGGTATAAAAATATAAGTTTTTATGTGTAAAATAGATTTTGTTCTTATGTTATGTCTATAAAACATAATAGATGAATATAGAAAAATTGATTGAATATATATCATATATATTTCCCTGAAATCATTCACTAATTTTAATTAATTATATTAATTAATATGAAACCCCTTTGGAAGAAAAAAATATTGATATTTTTTTACATCCAATTGGTTCTTATTTTCATTTCTCATTAATTGGTAACCAATGAATTAATTTTATGTTTACATAAACCATAAATTTTTATAATTTAGTTAATAATTTTCACAACCACTAACATAACAACTTGGTTATATCATATCATATTAAATAATAATATTTTAATACTATATTGTTATTTGGTGAAACTCATTCTTTCATGTAACAAAATCCATCGAGGAAGGTCATTCTTGTGTGTAACACAAGCCATCGAGGAAGGTCACTCTTATGTGTAACACAATCTAACTCGGTTTTGAATGAATTGAAATATATAGAATCTATTTTAAATAGTAAATATATTATAAAATATCAGGACATTATATTACCTTACGTGTTTGGTGTCACGTGTCATACACACTATCGAATACAAGGTTATTACTTTAGATTTTTAGGGTGTCATAGAAAAGAACAAGGGAATCACACACAAAAGTCATTATCCCATAATTTTTTGGTCGCACTATGTATGAAGAATACTATTCTATTAATACATTTTTATGTGTACACCAATATTCACTTTTCCCCATTTAAATTGTTCAATTTTTTTTTATTTATAAAAAGAAATTATTTAACTTTTAGAAAAAAATACATCCAAAATATAATCTATGAAATTTCATACACAAAATAATGGTTGCATTAATCCCTATGTTCCCTCAAAAAATAGCACCTGAAATATACATGCATCCTATTCACCATTAATGGTTAATATTATTTAAAATTATTAACTTTTCATGTCAGGCCTCAAATATAAACTAAGAAATTTTATTCCCAAAACAAAATATGTGTTTTTTTTCACATGTTTCATAAATACCTGCCCATTTCTTTCACTTATGTTATGGAAAATTTTAAATCTTTAACACTATCTACATTCTTCCACTTCACATTGACGTGATCTACTTTAGGATCTTCACATTTCCAACGCTTCTGTTGTAGTTGGTGTTAATCCCAAATCATTATATATATTACCATTCCAATATATATTATACTTATATTACTTGAAACTATTACAAAAAAGTGAAATATTTCATTCATATTATCATCAATATTTATGTTGAAAAAATTCTAACAAAATAACTTCAAAAACCAAAGAAGATCCAAGATATGTTATATTAATAAATATATTACTATGGGCACTAAAAACAATTGTATTCAATTTTTATTTAAATAAATTTATTAAATTTTATGTAAATATTCGTTTATAATATATAAATTGTGATTGTTTTTTAAATAAATGTATGTTCTTTGGTTAATCTGATAAGTACTATTAATATAAAATATTAATTTTATTATTGAACGTTACCATTATTTATGAATGTAATAAACCTGTAACTAATTCCAAAAATGTTTTGAATTCACATATTTCATGAACACAAACATATAAAATTTTAATTAACACAACACAATAAATTTATATAATTTACATAAATCACATATATGTTTCACATAAAACATTTTCAATACACAACCGATAACATTAATAATACAAAAAATATATAATTCCCATGGAATAAAAAAAATATAATGCATAAAAAACTTATATAAAAACAATACATTAAATTTATATAATATGCACAATACATTTATATTTATTATAGAAAAAACTTATATCTTATATAATACATTTTGTATATTTTCACAAAACAATTGATATATATTGACATAATTAAAAATATAGTGTGCCTCAGTTACATGTTTTATACCTATAAAATTCTTTATGTTGGAATCCCATAATTTTTTTGTTATGTGATATATTTTTGAATTGAGAATATGTTATACATTAAGGAATATGTTTTATAGAGAGAAAAATCATTCTCTATAGAACATATTTTATTTTGGGTTGTAATATGGTTTCTAAAAAAAATATAGTAAAATAATTTATCCATATATATTATATCCACCTATAGTTTTTGTACACATTTTTTGCCTTTATGTGTTTTTATTGTGCTTATATATTCAAGTTTTATTGAAAATTATCTATATTATTTTGAAACTATCATATTTAGTCTTCATTTTCATTATTCTATGTGTATTATTTTTTTGATAATTTTTATGTTTATTGTCATATGAAATATGGATAGTCTAAATTTTTAATTTCATTAATATTATAATTATAATTTCTATTTTATAATCATTTAATGTTCAATGTTCACTAAATAATATGTTTTTTACTTTTATGAAAAATATATTTTGTGTGAACCACTATTTCTTATACCATTTTTTATTATGTTTTTTTAATGTTTTTTTAAATATTTTTTTTTACTTTATGTTTTATATTATTTAGTTAGTTTTTGTTTTAATTTTAAATAATATTGTAATTATAATTTTTTATAAACATTTAGTGTTATATTTTGAGCACAAAACATGTTTATGATTATTATAAATTACAAGATATCTATGTTATGACTTACATTATAACCATTTTTTTCTTCTTTTTATTGTTTTATATTTAATTTATTTAATAATACATCACTTATTAACATTTTAAAACTTGAAAAATTCTTATATTTGAATGTATTTTGGTTTCTATTCTATAATTATCAACATTTTTGAGAAATAATTCTACATATAGACACTTTAAAAAATGTCTGTAATTACACATTACTTTTTTATATATTATATTTTAGATACTAGTGGGTTAAGTGAAAAAAAACCACAAACACACCCAAGGGATAAACAAGGTTAGGTTAAAATACATTCAAATGGTTAAACAACACTATAGTTGACATATTACATGTGGCTATAAGCCCTTACATGGGGACCAAATATCCATCATTATGAATTATATTTCAAAAATAGTACCAATAAACTATAGTAAACACATAGATATAATACCGGCTATATTTCCTAACTATACTATATTACCTTATAAGTGGCCCTTTCTACAAGGGATCCACCACAAAACCTTTAAAATTTTCTTTTTCATAAAATTTAACACACATTTTTAAGATGGAAACACTGGAACATTAACACTTCACCTAGGAAGTGGGTGTAATTACACATTACATTATTTTTTCAAAAACCTTGGTCAATGATGCAATTAAAAATTAGTCAAATTTCAAAAAATAAAACTAATTTATTACCACAACTTTAACATTTATTTTTTTTAAATCAAGGTAGATATAGTTAACTATTTTTTTAATTCCACTTATGAAAAATAACAATGTAGCTAAATTATTTTTTTTATTTCATATAATACAAAATGTCATGATTCAGTTTCATTTAGTTTGTTTTTAGAAAATGAAATCTATATAGAATATATTTCCAAACCGAAAATTTTATTTAAATTTCACAAAATATTTCTCATAAATATAATATATGTAGTGTTTTTATTATGAAGAAATTATTGATATGACTACTGGGAACTTTTCAAGACCTATAATACAGTTGTATAATTAGACACAACTTTTCAAAAATGCATAATTTTTTTACAAATAGAATTTTCTAATTATAACCAATTTTTTTTATAGAAATCAGATTTTTCAAAAAAAAACATTTAAAGTAAAAATATATATAGAACACAATATTTATAATATGTAAAGTCAAGAAGAAAATATATTCCATAATTTGTTTCACAATTTGTTCATATAACATTTGGCGTGACCTTGAGTTTTAGAAAATCCATTCCCAAAAAAATTAACTACTGAAACATAGGATTATAGAACACATCTATACATGAAATTTAATCACAAATTTTTTCACGAGACAACTCAATATTACATGATGATGATAAATATTTGATTATATACTATTCAAAATAATTATATATTTAAATAGAGTTAAATTATTTATATAATCGAGTCGAATAAAATGTTATTTTCTTAGGATCATTATATACTTTTTATAGAAAGGCACATTGAATTAAATTATAGTGGTCATTTTATATATAAATATGAAATTCCATTGCTTCCATAAATAAAACTCAATGAATATACCTATAAACTAGATTTTGGTGGGAAATTAAATTAGTTAATTTATTTTTTATTATATATCAATTATTCTAAGAATGAATAGGATATTAAACTTCTATGAATCCTTTAGATTTAGTGCATTTTGATAATGAATAATTTAAGACTCAAGGGGATACTATGTTTTAGATAATTGTTAGACATGAAAGATCTGAGAATATAGTTGTTATAAATTAAAATCATAACACAACAAAAACAAGATCTTTGTTTGATTGAAGGAAATCTAAAAAAATATCTTTCTTCATTATGATTCATTATTTTATTATAAATAGGTTAGAATTCTATAATCAGCCGGGTTTCTATTCCTAATAGGTCAAGTATGATACATCCCCATAAATATATTTGAAATTCTATTTATTATATGAGTGAATTATGTTGTGTTCTTGATGATATTGATTATTAAAAAGGTTTTGGTCACCTGCCTTGGGATAAATGATTATAAAAACCATAAGAAAACTTTATTCTTATTTTTTTAATTTCATATAGATTAGTGTGTGGATATAAAATTTTTAGAGGATTAAATTACTTTCACCCATGAAAAAGATTTATTTGTGAAAAATATAAAAACCAATCAATATTAAAAATACTATCTGAATACTAAATATATCTATTCTTGATTAATCATAAGCATTAACACCTCTACAAAAACAATCATTTAAAATATGTATAGGTCCAAATAAATTATTTTAAATTTTATTGGAATAATAATACAATCATCTAGAAGAAAAAAAAATGAATTAAACCAGTCATAAAGTAAATTTCAAAATTTTTAAAATTAGAAATATTTATTATAAAATCGAAACCTTGGGTAGAACCAAAAAAATTGTGGAAACATAATTTATTTAAATTATATTATACTATGAAATAATTAATTTCAATTTGTTTTGATAAATTTTTTATAGTAATACAAACCTCAAATGTAGAGATTTGGTTTTTCTTATAAAACTTTGAAATATTTTTATAAATATTTCCTGAGTTAGGTGATGATACAGTGAGAAATTTCAAGGCCGATGTGACCGGAATTAATTTTATAAAAATATTAAATATATTTTATATTGTGTGTTTATGGTTTATAAAAGTAAATAGGATAACTCTTAAACAGTATCTCAGATCAAAAATCTGAGACCACATTTTTGTCTGAAATGTGGTGTATACCCTAGGTACAACATAAAATGCATCGGCACAGGGTTTTTATATCCCTCAATCTTTATTTGTATGTTTAGTGGATTATACTAATTAATTAATTGATTTATTTTTTTGTTTAATCTAAACTGATATGTAATAAATATATCTCCATGGAAAATTGCTCACAGTTACCCTCATAATCTTGGAAATTTTCCCAGATCTCTCTCCTTCCTTATGTTGGAGGATCCCGTTAGGCGATGATGAAACTCTAGATCAGAACAGATCAAGATATAGTGAGCACATAAACATATTTCAAATCATTAGAGGATGAATTATTAATCATTTATCAATCCATAATCGATGTATTACTTGTAATTTTGTGTTTCCACACCCTTTTATTAAATAGTTGAGTAGATCAATTGTTTTTCATCGAACTGTAAACTTTTTTTTAGCCTTTGCATGTCCCTGAGTATCGAATTTCAATTAATTTCAATGTTTTATAACCCCCATTTCATAGTTCTTGATCTTTGGGCAATAATTCTTGGACAAAAATGTTTAAACTTTTTTTGGTTTTTTCCCTCATTGCTTCACGTTCTTCATCCATTGGACCATATGGTCCTGGTTCGACAACTTTTGGGAGGTTCCAAGCTCGATAGAACCTTCCGAATTCATGGTGGATTGATGAAACAATAATATATTGATGAGAAAAGAAAATATATGGGATCATTTCAAGTCAAGGATGATCTTTATGATGGTTTAATATCAATAAATCCATGAAAAAATGAGTAGTTGAATGTGAAACGAATAACGAAACCCCTATGGACCTCTGATGGCTGTTTTCCGATGAACAATGGTCAAGATACAATGTTTTTGGCTAGATCTATATCTTTTGAGAATATTATAGGCTATAATTGAATTGAAGTTTAAATATTCATGTTTCCAACATGGATCTAGGATTTTTGGAAAAAACACGACTGCACGCCATGTTCAAGGATGAATAGACAGTGTGTAACCCCATTTTCTATGGCAGATAGGGTTTGAAAAAACATAAAGATGACAAGGTATGTTGTCACCATACACACCATTTAACCCTTTAACAAATGGAATAACATTATAAGGATCAAACAGGCGGGGAATTTTGTGTAATTATATGTCCAGACACACGGTCATGTACTTAAGTACATGGACATGGGGTCTGGTACATGAACATGGTGGGCAACACACATCCCAATCCCTATGTAGCTTGGTCATTCCATGTAGTCCACCTGTACGATGTGTACTCTTACATGGTCAAGAGTCGTGTGCCATCTCGGGACACAACTAGGTGGTGGAATAGGATCAAATTCCATGTGGGTCCCCTCAAACGTCATGTACCCCTTGAACTCTTTTGAGTAAACTTCAATGTTCCATATCTCCTTCGTTTGAACTCAAATTTTGGACCATGAGTATCCTATCCTGATTGTTTTTCTATGAAGAAGGAAATGGTTCCCTCAATTTCATATTTGGATATAAAATGTGAAATATTATTTGCATGGTGCTTATTGAGGAAATGATCGATGATGGATGTGATCAGGCAGGATCGAAAGAGTCTTATTATGAGTGGCACCCTCTTATGGGAGAGTTCATGGGTCCTTGATGACTTTAGAGTGGAATCCTCCAGCCAAGCTTGGAATGGGTCCTTGACCTTCCAAGTGAAATCCTCTTGTGGGGATGGGCATGGTTCCTAAATGAATTTAGAGTGGAATTATACAGTCGATCTGGGCATGGATCCTCAACCTTCTATGTAGAACCCTCCTACTAGGTAGGGCATGGGTCCTCAGTGACATTAGAGTGGAACCCACTAGTAGAATTGGGCATGGGTCCTTAACCATCAAAGTTTAACCCACCAGTTATACAAGGACATGGTTCCTCTACCTAGAGTTTACGAACCTAAATTGTGTGGAATACTGATGAGGTATGGAATGACTTGGAAGGTTACCTTCTAGGAAGACACATGAGATATTGGGAATTGTTGATGGAATTTTGGAACTATTGGATACTCTTCTTATATGGTTATGTTTTGAGATGGAGGTCCCCATACTCACTCATTTGAGCTTCTTTGACTAATGAAATATCTCATTTGAGATTCTTTGACTGAGCACAGAGAGAGAGATATATATATATCCTTCTTCTGTATCCAGACATTAGATTTGGTTACTCACCTTCCAGGAGTGGTGGAGATGTGTGGGGTATGCCTCATTATTTATGTGTTTAGTTTCTCATGGTTGAATGAGTATACTCTCCTATTATAATTGGTGAAGACTCAATTGTTAGTTCACATACTCATCATGTTTATCCCCTTGTACTTGGATGAGATTACATTCACTCTTTGTGGGGTTGAGCTATACTCTTTCACTGTACCTTGTGCTATATATTGTCTTTATCTTCCTCTTTTATCTATTAATGCTCCCCCATATATTTTGGGTCATTCTACTAGGTATGTATATAATCACACCTATATGGGATTTTCCCGCACATTTCATGTCTTATGAAGACGATGGACATGTCATATGTGACTACAAAGGAGGTTAGGGATACTAGGTGACTGGGCCATGTACGGTGATCATAGATTGGGATTCAGGAGCTGGGATCTCTTTCAACTATTTACTTTTCTAGTTCTGTCATGTTGGGATATATTTCAGGTCGGGCATGTATTTTTTCCCATTACTTTTAATTTTACACTACCATACTTTTTTACTTTCTATAGGTTCATGTTTTCTTGGTTTAATTTAGAGTAGTGTTTCATATTTTCCTTCTTTCCCTCTACACCTTTTCATTGAGTGTACGGTGTGTGTGTTTACAAGTACTTAGGAAAAGGCCTCCCTAAGTTAGTTATGACATCTGTGCTAGTCTCCCCCCTGGCCTTAAGAGGTGGGCTTAGGGTAGTTGTGGCTTGTGCCCCGACTTGGGTCAGGTCATGACATATTTGTATTAGAGAAAGTTAATTCATTAGGATATTGTCCTGACATATTCCATTACAGAGTATTGGTTGGGTTGCATAAAATAGTTTCAAAGTGTCTCTAGTGTGGCTATCAGGACAGTAAGTCCAGTGATGGTACAACATCTGACATATCCATCCAGATATACCATGACTACCTACTTGTCAACTTGGCATGTTGAGAAATTTTTTATAGGGATTAATGGTACACAGATCATATTGGATTGAGTCTTTTATTGTCCTCACTAATTAAACTCCTAATTTTTATTAATATATATATATATATATATAAGTACATTTGACCATTATACTCTTTGATAACTTTCAGGATGCCTCCATGATGACAAAAAACCAAGATACGAGCTCCAGTTCGTGATGATGATCCTTTGAGTGTTGAAGCCTAAATTCAGTGTCCATCCCACGATCCCCTTCCTCTAGGTGGGAAGGTATCAACACATCCCCCTATCGAGTATAAAATCATTATATTAGAGCAGGATGAGGATGTTCATAGGTTTATAACACTACGCGAGTTCTAGTGTCAGAGACTACTGAGGTTCTAGAACAAGTCAAATACTCAGGTAGAAAGGGATTGTCTAGAGTTGGTGGTCTGTATCTATAGTATTTTTAGACCCTGATGAATCATATGGTTGTGCTAGTAGCTATAATTTTCCATAGAGATACTGGGCATTGATGGAGCTTCGTATACACATACAAAATGAGTAGAAACTCTCATGGATTGACTTCCAGTAGCTATTTCATGAGATGAAATTCCCATTATATTTGTGTTTAATCTGAATATAAGAGCTTCTGAAGCTGCAGTAGGGAGGATTGAAAATGTCCGTGTATGTGGCAAGGTTCATGACCTTACATGGTACTCTCTTGACATGATTGAAGATGGATACTTCTGAGCACATAATCTTGAGAAAGGATTCTATAGAGATATCTAATTGGGCATTTTATCCTTGTTCATCCCCACCATTTTTAGGGTGTTAGAGCATGCACTATTGATAGAGATATCTCTGTTAGAGGGATTCTATATAGATGGAGTTGGAAGTGGGTGCTATAGAGATAAGTTGTATGTAGTAACTACTAGACACCAGGCCCCAGAATCTCGACACAGGAGATCCACCTATGATCAGGTGTGGGAATATGTTCAGAGGAAGAATATAGTTCCAGGCTAGCCCAAAGAGGGGTGGTACTTTACTTTTGATGGCTGAGATCACATGGAATGAGACTACCCAACAAGATTTGTAGAGAATCCTAGCCAGATAGCTAACGAACCACCATGGTAGAGGCATCACCGTGATTAGGGATATCCCGGACACGTATAGGGTATTCCCTGAAGAGAAGAAGATGGAAGAGGAGAAGGAAGATCTATGAGTGGTGGACACTGTTATGAGATCCTTTCACCACTACCTCCAGGAGGCCCACATCAAGCTCTGGAAGCTGGTGGCTGGGGTCGCAAACAGCTGAAGGAGTTGGATGTATATGATCCCAAAGCATATGAGATGATAATATGTATGATCTCTGTGTTTTATACTATTGATCAATTATTAGTAGACACAGGTTTCATCCATTATTTTATCTCTATACTTCTATTATGAAACTTAGAGCTCCTAGTGAAGGTCCTAGGCCAACATCTTCATATTGAGGTTCTTATAGGGAATGAAAATTCTATATATTTCACTCATCGACAGTGTGAGATAATTATTAGAGGAGATAGGTTCATGTGGGATATTTTGGTAATAACGATGGAGTCCAATGACATCATCTTGGGAATGTATTTCTTTTCCATAGTCCAAGATGAGATCGACTATCACTACAAACAATTCATATTACTACACACTGATGGGACGAGATTCAACTTTTTTGGTGAGAGAACTCTCATGGCAGGGTTATTGGGTTATGCGAGTAGGAGGCTAAAACCAATCACCCATCAATTAGTGAGTGTATCCCTTAGAGTATAAGGTTCAACAAAAATCAAGATTCCTTCAGCTGTGGAGGATTATATGGATGTCTTTCCAAAGGAAAGTCTGAGTATAAATCCAAGGTGGGATATGGAGTTTTTCATTGACTTTAATCCTCAAACCACTCCAAAATATTTTGTAGAATATCAGATGGACCCTACCAAGCTTCAGGATCTATATTTGTAGTTGGATTACCTTTGAGAGGAAGGATTCATTAGACCTAGTTTGTCCTGTTGGGCAACTCCAGTGTTGTTCATGAAAAAGAAGGATGAGATATTATGGATTTTAATGGATTATCATCACTTGAACCAGGCCAAAATATATAAAAGTAAATAATTTTGAGTATTGATGAACACTTTGACTAGTTCATGGTGCAAGATGGTTCTCGAAGATCGATCAAATTTCTGACTACAACCATTTGAGTGTTCGTGAGGATGGAATTCTAAGGTTGGCTTTCTGATGTTGCTACAGACACAATGCATTCCTAGTGATTCCCTTTGGTGTGATGAATGCACCTGATGTGTTTATGGATTTTATAAACTATGTATTCTCGCCATACTTAGGCCAGTTCATTGTTTTTTCATCAATGGCATACATTCCTACTCAGTAATAGAGGAAGAGCATGCAGAGCACTTGAGGATGGTCCTAGACTTGTTTTGAGAGCACCATATTTATTAAAATATATTGATGTTCTAGTTCTAAATTCATGAGGTTCAATTTATGGGGAATGCTATTTTTGATCATTTTTTAGCAGTGGATCTAGAAAATATCAAATTAGTGACTTCTTTGGAGCAACCTAAGAATATGTCAGAGGTGCGTAGATTTGTTGTCTTAGAAGGTTACTATAGAAGGTTTGTGGAAGAATTATCTAGAGTCATTGAACCTTTTTCCACCTTGATGTCGAAAGATATTAGTTCACTTGGTATGAACATTTCCTGAGGGCCTTTGAGGATTTGATACTCACGATGATGAGTGCTCCAGTGTTGATGCTATTAGAGGAAGGCATGATGTTCATTGTGTATTGCGAGGCATCGAGAGATGGGTTCAACTATGTGTTGATGCAGTAGTAGATTGTTATCACTTATGGGTCGAGGAATTTGAGACCCCATGAGCAAAACCATGTGACTCATGACCTAGATCTGGCTGCAATAATCTTCACCCTGATGATGTAGAGACACTACCTTCTTGGAGAGCGCTTTATGGTTTACTCATACCACTAGAGTCTCAAGTACGTCTTCATGTAGAGAGAGATAAACATAAGACAATGATTATGGTAACTGTTCCTACAATACTATGACTTTGAGATAGTGTATACTCTTTGGAAGGGTAACATTGTAGTAGATTCCCATAATAGTAAGTCCTAAACTCGCTTAGGGTGGGAATATTTGGAGCAGTTAGCTTCCCTATAGGTGAACCTGACAGAGTTGGAAGGTACAACCTTTGTTCAGTCGATGGTGTTGAATATTTTAATTCTTGAGCATGTGAGAGAGTCAAACCTAGTAGAAATCGACTATGAGGTCTTATGTGATCAGATACACACATGAGACTCACCTGATGAATATTCTGAAGGAGGGAATCACATCATCTTGTTCTAGGGGTGGACATCAGTTCTAATCACTTTGTGGGAGGAGGTGATGTGGGAGTTCCACACATCTAACCAAGATGTAAATCCTAGTGTGGGTAATATTTAAATAGACCTTTAATGTCAATTTTGGTGGTCCAACATGAGAGGAAGTGTAAATGAGTTATTCTCACGGTTTCTCACCTTTTAGCAGGTGAAAGATGAGCACCATGTTCTGGAGGGTTTATTGTAGCCCCTTGAGATCCCAGAGTGGAAATGGGATAAAATATCTATGGACTTTGTCATAGGGATTTTGTGTATAGAGAAGGTCCATGACTCCATATGGGTGATAGTTGTCAAAATCACGAAGTCAGTGCACTTCCTTGGTATTAGGGAGTAGAGTTTGCTGGTGAATTTAGTGAAATTGTACCTATGGGATATCAATTTCTTTAATAGGGTTCCCGTGATGATTTTCTCCAATCACGACATGCCATTTATGTCATGATTATAGAGAGGACTATAGGAGGAATTAGGGACCCACATGAATGTGAGTAAAATATTTCACCCCTAGAGTGATAAGCAGACTGATTGCACTATCCAGATGATGGAGGATATGTTGAGGGATTGCGTGTCAGACTTCATATGGAGCTTGTAGTATCAAATACCCTTGGTAGAGTTTTCATACAATAAAAGATACCACTCTACCATCTACATGATACCTTTTGAATCCCTATATTGGAGACCCTGAATGTCACCCTTATGTTGGACAAAGATAAGTGAGAAATCAATTGTGGGCCCAGAGATGGTGCATGTAATGAAGGATAAATTCCTTGTCATCTATGAGTGGATGAGGATGACCCAAAGTAGACAAAAATATTACAAATATCTTCATCGTAGGTACATGGAGTTTGATTAGGGAGACTAAATTTTATTGAGAGTCTCCCCATGACGTGGACTACGGAGGTTCGACCATGGAGGCAAGCTATCCTAAAGGTTCATCAAGCCATTAGAGATCATACAGAGGGTAGATGAGGTTTCCTACTCTCCCTATCCCCATATCGGGAGGAGGTGCACTTCATATTTCATGTTTTGTAGCTGAGGAAACACGTGCATGACCCCATGCACATCATCAACTTGGGAGATCTGGACATAGAGGATAGATTCATCTATGTGGAGCACTCAGTGGTGATCGAGGATCGACATGAGAGGACCCTTCATGGGTGGACCATCCCTTGGTCCTTTGTGTTATGTTAGCATGAAAATGTGCAGGAGAGTTCCTGGGAGAAGGATATCCAAGTGAGGTCTCAATATCTAGTGTTGTTCATTAGTTTTTCTTTTTTAGGCTTTAAAATATTAAATAAATGAATTATGCAGAGGCCCATTTTTTTCCATGTAATACTTTGAAATATTTATATATATATTTCCAGAGCTAGGCGTTGAGACGACATGCGATTCCGAGGCTCAATGTCCTTGGAATTAATTTTTAAAAAATATTAAATATATTTTATATTGCATGTACATGGTTCATCAATGGAAATGAGATAAATTATAAAAGGTAGCTTAGATCATAAATTTGACGGCACCATTGATTCTAAAATAGGACTTTTACACTTAGCATGATAAAAATGAGTATGCATGAGGTGTTCAGATCCCTTGCTCATTGGTTATACGTTCGATGGATTAAATTAATTAATTAATTAAATTAATTATTATTTATAACTTAAATTGAAATTATATAAATATATCACTATGAAAAACATCTCAGGGTTAGCCTCATAATCTTGGGAATTTTCCTAGAGCTCTCTGCTTCCTTTTTTGGCAGCTCAGATCAAGCTATGAAAAACATCAGATCAGAGCAGATCAGGATACATAGAACATAGAAAAATATCTTAAATTATTAGAATGCATGTTATTCATTAATTATAGATCCATAATCTAGGTATGACTCTTTATTTGGTGTTTATACTACCTTTGATTGAATTGTTGAGTATATCGATTGTCGTTCATTGATTTGCACCTTTATTTGCAGCCTTCGCATGTCCTCAAGTACCGAATTTCAATTAATTTAAATGTTTTCTAAACCCAAATGCATTATTCTTGGTCGTTGTACAATAATTCAAGGAAAAATATGTATATATTTTTTTAGTTCTTTTTTATCTCATTTATTTTTATTCTTCCACGATTGGACCCCTTGTTCCTAGTTCTATAACTGCCAGGAGGTACTGAGCTCGATCTGACCCTAAATTCATAGTGGATTGACAAAGAAATAATGACTTTTTGAGAGAAGAATAGATCTAGGATTGTTTCAAGAAAAGGATAATCTTTTCGATGGCTTAAGATCATGAATTCCATGACGGAATGAGCGATTGTGCGTGGAATGAACGGTGAAAATCAGATAGACCTCCAGTGGATTTTTTTTTTCCAAAAGACGAAAGTCAAGATCCAATGTTTTCAGTTAGATCCATCTTTTTCAGGAACATTGGATACTATAATCAATGTAGTGTTGAAATATTCTATAGGATCGAAATATAGATGTAGATTCTCAATATACAAGAGGGGGGTGAATTGAACACTTTAAAAATTTCCTTAATCAAGGAAAGATCTATGTTTAGAAAACTAAGAATATTCACAACACCTCTAATCACCAATGAAGGATTTGGACAAAGTATGAAGTTAGAAACTTCTAGTTCTATGCACTTCCTTGAATCTGGAAAGTGATTCTGAAAACAGGTTACAGAAATATGGATCCAGAAATTGAAACTTAACCAAAGTTTAAATTCTGAGATTCTACCTTAAAGTGTATAGAATCTAAACTAATCAGAGTACAAGTGTAATGAAATACAATAATGTTATACTTTACTTACAATACGAAAAGCAGTAGAAAACAAGTAGTAAAACTACTAGTTACAAGATATTAATATTTTAACCCAAAGAGAAGGGTATCCAAAAACCTTGGATTAAGGTCCCTTGATTTATATTTTAAAGTAAGCCTGTCTTACCCACACCAGGGTAAGCTCTTGATACGAAGATCAGATTCTCGATCTTGCTATCCCAGCAAGTCCTCAACTTCAAGGTAGTTGGAACCTCTGTCTTCCTCAGCAAGGAAGCCCTCAAACTTCAAGGTAGTCGGTACCTCTGTCATCCTATCCCCGGAAGCCCTCAAATGTATTCACCAACATTCGGAGTCGCACGAAGCAATCTAAACGAGCAGTTCAGTATGAACAAATCATGAAAATATTATCTCTCTAGAAATCACCTTAATAGCATGTGGTATCTAGAGTGATCAACTTTTTTTTTTGAGCTCTTTCAAATGAGCTCCTATTTATAGGCCCAGTTGGAACGGTTGGCTCCCTCCTCCAACGGTTATATTTTCCTTAAAATTCGGAGGGACCTGTACTCATGTCACTCAACCAATGGTTAGTTAGAAAAAGAATGGACGGCATCATTTTATAACAAAACATATGTAACTGAAAGAACGATATAGTCTTATAATGAAACAAGTGTAAGTATAAATAAAACTAGAATTTTTAGTGTAAGAAAATAAAAGTTTGGAGTCTAACCACAATGGAATTTGGAGTATATAATAAAAAGATGTTCGCATTCTGTTTTATAGGGATTCAGAACCAGAATTCTATAGATATCCGGAGTCTGAATTTATAAGGAAATTCAGATTCTGGTTTCATCAGGATTCAGAATCTGAACTTTTGGAGTTCGGAGATCAACTTGTAGAAGTTCGGAGTCGAACTCATAAAAGGTCGGAGTCGAACTAATAAAAGTTCAGGGTCAAACTTAGTAAAAGTTTGGAGTCGAACTAGTAAAAGTTCGGAATCAAACGAGTAAAAGTTCGGAGTCGAACTAGTAAAAGTTAGGAGTCGAACTTGTAAAAGTTAGGAGTTGAACTAGTAAAATTTCTTAGTCAAACTTAGTAAAAGTTAGGAGTCGAACTAGTAAAAGTTTGGAGTCCAGAATTCGGAGTTCGAGCTTTGTTAAAGTTCATATCCAGAATTTGGAGTGGAACTTTATTAGAGTTCATATCCAGAATTCGGATCCTAAAACAAAATTCTTCATACAATAGCATTATATGATTCCGTGGTTTTTGGGTATGAATCCGATTTTTACTTAAGAAAAAAATATTGCTATGTATAAGAAAATCTGGGTTAGGGTAAATTTCTTTAAGGAAGGGAATTTTCTTTATAGAAGTAAAATATAGTTTTTCTTAGGTATAAGGTGTTTGTGATTTTCAAAACAAGAAGGAATGGAAAAGTCATAAGGAAAACCTTATTGACTCAACATATTCAAGCATGGATGACCATTCTATGATTTTTAAAAGAAACCCGACTACAAGCCGTGTTCAAGGATGAACACAGGATGTGTATCCCCCTTAACAACAATGACTAGGGTTTGAAAAAACATAAGGATGACACAGTGTGTAGTCATCCTACATGTTGTGTACCCCTTTACAAGATGGAAACCCCTGTGAAGGATCACACGGGCGGTGAACTATGTGGAAGTCTATAACTAGACACATGGTCATTTACTAAGGTACACCAACACATGGTGTAGTACACATGCACAACAAGCTTCACATTGACCGATCCCCAGGTAGCTTAGACATGCCATGTAGCCCACCTATAGGGCATGTAATCATAATCATTTGGGATCTGTGATTTGGTATGGGACACATCCAGGTAGTAGATAAGGACCACATATAGCATGTGTCCCCTCACACACTGTGTACCCCTTGAACACTTTTTGAGTAAATTTCAAAGTTGTGTATCTCCTTCATTTGAACGTGGATTTTAACCCATGAGTAGACTATCCTGAGTGTTTTACACATATAATTTGAAGTTTTACTTATTTTATTCTTTAAATATATGATGTGAAATTATCTTGGAATGATGATTACTAAGTAAATGCTCGATGATAGAAGTGATCAGGTAGGATCACCAGAGGCTTCTTCTGAGTGGAACCCTCCCGCGGGGTAAGGGATGGGTCCATGATGGCTTTAGAATGGAACCCTATAGACGTGATGGGCATGGGTCCTGGACCTTTTGAGTGGAACCCTCCTTCTGGGATGGGCATGGGTCCTCAACCTTCTGAGTGGAACCCTCCTTTTGGGAATTACATTGGTCCTCAATGAAATTAGAGTGGCACCCTCCTACCAAGTTGGGCATGGGTACTAGAACATATGAGTTGAACCCTCCTATTGCACTAGGGTATGAGTTCTCTACCTAGAGTTTGTTCCCCTTGACTATTCACTATAGTGACGAGTTGTGTCTTGACTTGGATAGTTACCTTCTTAGAAGACACGTGAGATGTTGGGAATCGTTCATGGACTTTTGGAACTATTGTCCACTATTCTTCTTAGGATAAGATATGAGATAGAGGCTGCCTTAATCTATTGTTTGTCTACTTTGATTATATATATATATATTCTCCTTCTATATCCACACATTGGATTTGGTTACATTTTTTCTAGGAGAGACGAAGATGCGTGGGGTATGCCACATGATTTTCATGTTTAACTTAATAAGATTAGATGAATCTACTTTCTTACTATATGCGGTGAATACTTTATGAGTAGTTCATCTAATCAATGTGTTTACCCCCCTGTGGTTGGATGAGATTACTTTCACTCTTTGTTAGGTTTAGCTATACTCTCTCATTGTACCTTGTTTTATCTACTATCTTCCTATTCCTCATATATCTCTTACTTATCTCCCATATTTTTTTGGAATTTTACTAGGTATTTATACACTCACACTTTCATGGGATTTTCCCTAATGTGTTGTGTATTCTACAGATGACACCCAAGTCAAACATGACTATAGAGGAGATTAGGTATAGTGGGTTCTTGGGTAACTTATGATGATCGTATCTTGGTATTTAAGAGTAGGACTATCTTTTAGCTATTTACTTTTCTAGTTTTGTTAGGTTGTGAAATATTTCATGTTGGGTGTGTATTTTTCCTTTTTAATTTTTAGTTTACACTATCGTACTTTTGTACTGTCTAGAGGTTCATGCATGATTTGTTTAATTTATCATAGTGTTGAATCTTTCCCATATTTACCAATACACTATTACATTTATTGGGTTTTGTGTGTGAATATAGGTACTTAGGAAAAGGAACCCCAATTTAGTTATGCATTCGGCGCTTGTCCCCACCCCTGGCCTATAAAGATGGGATTCCGGTAATTGTAGATCGAGCCCTGGATTGGGTCAGGTCATGAGATTATAGGCCTAAATATATTTATCCACAACCTTAGTTTATTGAATCTATTATAGTTTCTTTATCAGCTTCCATAGATTGTATCTTCTTCTGTTAGGTGTTAGGGATGTTTGGTGGTGGATAGTCTGGGATGTAGAGCATGATCAAGGGTTATAAGGAGATGGAACAAGTTTATTTTGAGTTTTTTCTCTTATTTTAGGTTATTTTTTTGTTGAAATTTATGGAATGAATCTATTTTTTTATATAGTGGTATTTATTTATTTTCTATTAAGTTATTTAGATGTAATTGTTTATTAATAATCTGTACTCTTTTTGGATGTTTCTCTTTTATTGAGATATATATTATTCTATGGGATAAATCATTACCAATGGTTCATATTTGACACCCTAGACCTAATTTATACCCTAGGGTGACTAGGAATGCACCTTAGGTGATCCACAATATAGATCAAGTGCCTAGTTTAGGGATGACTTGGGTTATTTTGAGACATAATAATAAGGATGAAGGTAAACAATAAAAGAGTTTCATATAAAATATATTCAAAAAATTATTGACACATGAAAAATAATTTTTAATGAATTAAAAATATTATATATAGTATATTAAGCACTATTTTGGATAATTATTGATGTAATTATAAAAGATATTGATCAAACATACATTCAGGTTGTATGATAATACTATAATTTTACCTCTCAAGTTTTGTAAAATTATCTTTATAGGTACCAATAGATTCATCATCTTCTTTCTTTAGCTCAAGGTGCTCCTTCTCCAACATTGTATGAAGAATATTAGGAAAGTAATTATTGAGAAATAAGTTCTTGAACTCATCCCAATCCATGGATTCAATTTCATACTATTTCCTAGTATTCTTTATAATATTCCACCATCGATCTGTATCACCTTCCAATCTATGTAATGCCAAAATGAAAGTTTCATGTTCTGAACATGAGAGAATGGAAAATTTATTTTTAGTGGTACTGATCCATTGTTCAGAAACTAGTGGATCAGAATACCCATTGAAAGAAGGTGTAATTTAACACATGATGGACTCAATAAAATATTGTCCCCTTATTTTTTCATTTGTAAGTCCTATATGATTCATATCTTCAGAAATTTGTGTGATCATATCAATGATATTTTTCATTCTAGATCCCAGAAATTTGTATTCTTAGGAATAAAATCATTACATTTTCCATGGAACTCAGTATTAACATGGTTCCTTTGAGTTCCAACCATTGACTAAAACCAAAAATCATAGTGTAAGAAATAATAATCGTAGTGGGGTACCACATAATCATGAAAAAAGTCCCATAAATAAATCATCAAACCTTTTTTATTCTATAAAACGTTAGGTTTATCATAGGTCATCCATATTCATCTTCTATTTAAATATTTAATGATGGTTTATAAAGAATTTGTAAATTTCCAAAGCATATCCCTCAGGAGTGGAAAACCTGGTGTATAGGAATACCTGTTGTCATGCACCAGTTCCCAGTTGAGTCTTAGTAAATACAATGTTTTCAGGGTTGTTACCCCTAGGAACATCTGTGCCAAAGAAACATACACTTTTAGTATCAATACATGGATATGTTTCTTGGAAACCACTCACTCTATCCTTTACCAAAATTCCAGGACATTTTTCTAGACATATCTATAGAAATTTTCTTAGGGATCTCACTAAGGTTTTCTCATACTAGTTTCTAAAGGTTAACTAAAATTATCTTCTTATACCAACTATAGTGACCCAAGCCTATCATACAGAGATATTACATCATTTTGTATGAATATTCCACTAATAGAAAATTAACTATTTACAACGGGTCATTTGCGATGGATAAATTACTCATTGCAAATTGTCTCAGGACTCGGATAATTTGCAATGAAAGACTCAGCCCATCACAAATAGTTACTATTCCTGATGAAAAAAAAACAATCCATCACAAATAGTTTTGGCTGACCTTCCCGCTGCCCAACACTAAAATAAATTGTGATGGGTATTTGCAACAGAATTAATTGTTCATCACAAATACTTTTCACCACCATAATATTGCGATGAAATTAATTCCATCACGAAAAATGGATAAAAACCTATGTGATCCCCTTTCTTCTTCCTCCTCCTTCCTTCTTTTTCCTCCCCTCTTACGTGACATCGAATCATACGTTCTCCAAACCGCACCGCCACACGTGCCACCCCACTGCACCGCCGCACTGCTACTCCCTATGATGCTACACCACCACACCGCCGCACCGCCACACTGTCTCACCACTGAACCGCTCCCCGGACCTCACAACCTCCATTTCACTTCATTAGAATCCATTTCAACCATTTTTTTGTATTTCTGGGTTCAAATATCAATGTTATGAGTTCCTCTCCTATTTATTTTCATTACTTTTGAGTTTTAAACCTTTTATTACATTTTTTATTTTTGGAAAACTCTATGTTTAATAGTTTATCTGTTTATCATGTCTGATTAGATATTTAGGATTGATACACATTTTTATTCAATATTTTCATGTTAATCTAGTTCAATATTATCATGTTTATTTTTATATGATTCTTGACCTACGCAACCCATTGATTTATATATTGAAAAACCCTTGGTTAAATATTTTTATGTTAATATGGTTCAGAATTTTCGGGTTTATATGTTTATCATTCCCAACCTACGTGTCCCTTTTAATTATAGTTATTTCTCAATTTTTTTAATTTATTTTCAGTTATTTTTCTAATTTTTTTAAAAAACAATGAGCCTGTGCAATTTTATAAATATATATGTAAATATATGTGTATATAAACTTATGTGATTTTATTAACATGTGTGATTATATATATATATATCTCTGTGTGTGTGTATAAAGACGTGTGATTTTATATATGTTTATATATATATATATAAATTATTAAATTTATGAAAATGTGAAATTATATATATATATATATATAATATAGATATGTATATTGGTTTAAAAAAAATTCAAAATATATTTGATATATTTATATTAATTAAAAAATATTTTAATATATACATATATATAAATAATAGCTTATGAATATACAAATATAAATATCTTTTAAAAAAGTGTATGTTTTTAATATATATATATATTAACATGTGTATTTATATATATGTATATATACCAGGTTGAAGAAAATTCGTAATGTTTTCGATATATATATATATATTCATCTTAATATATATATATATATATAAACATTTTTAAAAAACCTTTTGGTTTTAATATATATATATATTTGATATGTATATTTGTTTAAAAAAAGTCAGTATACATTTTATGTATTTATATTAATTATGAAATCATGATATACATATTTATAAAAATTATTAAAAATTTACTAATAATTTAAAAAATTAATACAAATATTTTCATAATTTATAATAATTAATAATTAATTAGTCAATATTATTAACAAATATTTAATATATATGTATGTTTATATCTATGTATATAGATCTCATATGTTTATTTTTTTTTAAAAAATGAGTAAAATATAATTTGATGTAAATAGATTTGATTAACTATGTGTTATTAATATATATACATATACATATACATATATATATATATAATGTATGAAATAAATATTAATGACTATTTTTTAAGAATGATTAGAAAAATAATTTAAGAAAAACATTTTAACTAAATGTTATTTTTAAGATTTGTTTGTGTTAAAAATGGTAAAAAATTGGTTTTATGAAAAACAGTAAAAATTTAAAATACGTAATATTTATTAAAAACTTAGTTAATAATAGTTAAGATAATTTTTTTGTAATACTTCATAAAAATATAGCAATTATAAAACGTATTATAAATTCAAAAAAATATTAATTACTAAAAAATAATATTAGTTTAAATAATTCAAAATATTTAATAATTGAAAATTCATTATTTCTAATAAATTTTTAATATTATTGATAATTATAAAAAAATAATAATAATTTGTAAAAAATATAAAAACATATATAAAAGTGAAAAATATAAAAAAATTAATAAAAAATTACGTTATTAATAATAATTACATAATTTATAATTATTAATAATTAATCTATCAATATTATTAATACATTGTAAATATAATTTTTAATTACAAAATATTATAAATAATTTGAAAATATGAGAAAAATACAAAAAATTTATAAAAACAATATGGGTTACTGTTAAATATTAGTAATATTTTTTTATACATTCAAATGTTATGTCGCCCATAGGGTAAACAACACATCTCAGACCCAACAGTGATCTCTAATTTATCATACGATACAGAATTTGGAAGATATATTAATGTTTTATAATAAAATATAATAAAAATATTAAATTAATTACCATCGCCTGTAATGTCACTAAACACCCAATGCGCATAAATGTTATGTCGCGTCTAGGGTAAACCCCATATCCTAGACCCAACAATGATCTCTGATTTATCATATGAGACACATTTTGAAGGATACACAACTTTTTTATAATAAATAAAAATAAAAATATTAAATTAATTACCCTCGCATGGAATATAACTAAACACATGATGCTCACAAAGGTAATGTCACAGCTAGGGAAAACCCCAAATCCTGGACCCAACAATGATCTACAATTTATCATATGATACACCATTTGAAAAATAAATAAATTTTTATAATAAATTATAATAAAAATATTAAATTAATTACCCTCACCTCTAATGTAACTAAACACCAGACGCACACAAATGTAATGTTGCGTCTATGGTAAA
Organism: Viscum album; assembly: GCA_963277665.1. Taxonomy (NCBI): domain Eukaryota; kingdom Viridiplantae; phylum Streptophyta; class Magnoliopsida; order Santalales; family Viscaceae; genus Viscum; species Viscum album. Next base: position 1,341,093,049 of record OY728148.1, on the reverse strand, counting down.
CCCCACATCCTAGACCCAAAAGGGATCTATGATTTATTATATGAGACACTATTAGAGAAGTATTCTATTATTTTCCAAAAAAATAGCTCCTGTACTATATAATATATATAATATTTTTATTTTATCTATGTTGAACCTCTATGGGGCTCGTAATCTAGTGTTAACCCAGTGCCTCACTCTACTCATATTCTGTAGAATATTTCAAAATGGTAAAATATAATAATAATTTGGTACTATTCAAAATGATCAGTAATAATTATTCTTATTCTTTCAATTTTTTAGATTACTATGGACTTAGGAAGTAGACACCAGTATCTATTACATGATCGTGATTGGATAAATAATCATAAAAATACAAAATGATTTAGATTAAATCCTATATACATTGAAGGTGTTAAAACCTTTATATAATTTTCATTGTCAAATTAAAATTTTGTTTCTGAAGTAACAATTAAAGTTCTATGTTAGAAATGTGATCTTAGGATATTTCAAACATTTGACAATGTTGGAATTCATCTGTTGTGTTCCTGTTTTCAAAAAGATTATATTTTTTGGTATCAACATGGTGAAAAGACTTCAGTTGAAAATAAATTTTTTTTGGTTCCAGATCTGTCATTTCATAATTCAATACATGAGGCTGCTGGTATGTCTATTACTAAAACAAAAACTCTGAATGATATTCCAAATCTTGAATCTGAACCTTCTAAGTTTTATAATTTGTTGAAATCCTCTGAGGAGGCCTTATATCCGAGAATCCAGATGAGAAAACATGAAGCTGTTACATAAATTATGGCTATTAAATCAGATTTTGGAATGTCTAATAATTGTTTCGATAAGAATTTATCTTTGGTTAAGTCACTATTTCCTGATGAAAATACAATAAATACAAGTTACTATGAAAGTAAAAGTATGGTTCGTAATTTGTGTCTAACCTCATAGATGGATTGATGACATAGAATAAATGAAATATTTTCATTATAGAAAGATTAAATCATTCATGTGATGGTGATTCATGGAAACATTTTGATCATACACATCCTTCTTTTGATTTAGATCCTCATAACATACAACAGGTCCTTTCTACTGATGGTTTTTGTCCATTTAGTGATTATGACAATAAATATTCTTACTAGACTATTTTCATTACTCCTTAAAACTTTCGTCCTTTAATGTTGATGAAGGAACCAAATATATATTTGATGTTATTAATTATAGTACATCCAAATAATACTATTTAAGTTTGTTTTAATCCACTAATTGATGAGTTAATTTCATTATGGGACAATGTTGTGACTTCATTTGATATAACTACTAATCATAATTTTATAATGGAGGTTGAATTAATATAAATGATCAGTGAATTTCTGGTATTTTGTATGTTATCTAGATGAATCACACATAGTCTAAAATCACATCCATACTTCATGTCTAAGAACAACGTGTTTATGCTTGGTAATGGGAGAAAGCTGAATTATTTTGACTGTTATTGGAGATTTGATCCCACAGATCACCCTTTTTGAAAGAACACAATTAATTTTACAAAAGGTTGAATTGAAACAGATGCACCTCCAACAGTTCTCTTAGGTAATTAGGTAAAATATATTGTCTCTACATTACCTCATGTTACTTTTGGACCAACCATAAATGAGAAAAAAATAAACGGTTTTGGGAGAGATCATAATTGGATAAAGTGAAGTATTTTTTGGGACCTTCCATACTGGTCTGATTTTTTGGTTTGTAACATGTTAGATGTAATGCATATTGATAAGAATGTTTTTGATAACATGTTTTATACATTTTTAGACACACCTGTTAAGACCAAAGATAATGTAAAGGCACGGTTAGATCTTGCACATATTTATAGACGTCCTTAACTTAAATTATTTGAAGATGAACGATCACACAAATTATTGAATCCAAAATAAGATTACTCACTTAGTAAATAAAACTGTTTATTATTCTGTCAATGGACTACATATTTGAGGTTAATAGATGGTCATGATTCTAATTTATCTCTTTTCATCAGAAACATGCATATTACCGGGTTAAAAAATCATGAATTTAATTTCATAATTGAATGATTACTGCCTATTGGTCTTAGAGGGCTATTGAATTCATTAATCTGGGACATGTTGACCAAAATATAGTATTTTTTCTGAGATATTTGTGTTGAAACATCAGATTATGGTTCATTTTTTTTCTGAAAAAATATTTTGTTTTAATTTTATGTAAATTAGAAAAAATATTCCAACCAAGATTCATTAATTCCATGGAACATTTAATATTGAATTTTCCATATGAAGCTAAATGTTGAGGGCTGGTAAAATTATATTTGATGTATCCATTTGATATATGTATAAAAAATTAAAGAAAAAAGTACATAACAAAGAATCAGTTGAAGGTTCAATTGCAGAATCATACTTACAGGGGAAAATTTTAAATTTCAACTCTTATTTTTTTTAGTCGGAATATCCTTCAAAACACAATCTTATGGGTCCCAATAAGACAGATTTTCATGATGCCACAGACCATCAGTTGTGAGTTTTTAAGCATACTGAGCTTGGATTTAGTGGTTATCATGATTGATGTTTTATAGATGAAGAACCTCACAAACCTCATACTTATGTTTTGCTGAATTGTGAAGAAATGACATGATTTATGTATTAAGTACTAATTTTTTTATTATTTTGTTAAATATTTATAAATGATATCTTTATTTACATTAAATTTTTTTAGAATATATTATGACCATATCAAAAAAATTATACAAATTACATTTGCTTCTTTTGAAAAACATCAGCAACAAAATTTTGCTAATTGGTTTCAAAGATTGGTGAGATAAGTTTCTTTCGATGGAATATTAAATAAAATTTTCAATGACATCTATTATTAATAATTTTTATTATTTATAGTTAACACAACATGAAAATAATATTAATATCTGATTATGTGTTCTTAAAAACCCTCTATCAAAATTGGTAAAATATTATAATGGGTATGTGGTTGATAGATTTTAATTCCATACATGTATATATGGTGACTCAAATAAATCAATGAATAGTAGTGTACATTTGAAAGGATATCATAATAATGAAAGTAAAGATGAATTTTATGGTATACTAGATGAAATAATTGAGTTATGTTATCTGGGAACAAATTATGTTTCAATGTTAAACTATCATTGGTTTGATACTGATAGGGGGTTGAGAGTTCATCCACAAAATTGAGTCATTCACATTAAATATAACAGTCTTCTTGTATCAAACGAACCATTTATGTTGGAACATTATTCACATAAATTTTACTAAGAAATTTACTATGATGTTTCAAGATATTTGAAGCACTTATGGAGTGTGATAAAAATGAAATGACATGAAAATCAGATTATTGAAAATGAAAATAGTTATGTGGAAGTGCAACATATTGAATTTTTTTAAGAAAAATCCCAAAATATATCTCTTACCTGATGGGATATAAATATTGATGATAAAACCCCCCAATTAAGGGATGATGATATAGATAATATTGATTAATAAATAAGGGATGATGAAACTAAAAGTCATATGGAAGTTGAAAATGCTGAAGATGAGGATCAAGAAACTGACGTCGATAAGAATGGTGATGAAGATGACGATTGATATATTATATTTAGGTGTTTAGTTACATGTAATTATTATATTCATATATTTATTGGTTTTTTAAATTTAAAATTTGTATTAACAATATGTTACAAGTAACATTATTTTATTATGAAATTTATTTATTTTTTATATTTCATGTCTGTATTAACAATCTCTTATGGGTGAGAATATTTTTTTTCAAATGGCTGGAGATGATCATGAAGATCTATTAAATTCTCTCACTGATGCTGAACTTTCTGATGATGAGCCCAATTCAGCTCCTCCTCCTCATTCTGGTGCACCAACTAGGAGGGGGTGTAGTCTTTCTCAATTACTGATTCCAAATATTATTCCATATAGATGGCCAACTATTGATTTTTATCCTTGTTTATAGAGGTATGTTTAATTATTTAATATATTTATTTTATATTAACTAAATGTATTATTTTTTATAATAATTTTATGATTATATATTTGTTTTAATTTTCATAGTTTTTTTCATTTAGCCATTGGGAAGGCTAGTGTGATTCTGAGAAATTATTTTTCTGAACCATAGGTGTCTTGGGACCTGGTACTCGTCACCACGTGTGACCAGATGTTCAACCACTAGATTGTACATTATTATGTAATATATAATTTTTTAAAATTAATTTAACTACTAACATTTTTTTAATTTTCTTATAGAATTTATTTTCTATGATTTCTGATAAATAGAGAGGTCCTATCTGAGAGGCATATGATACTTGTATATGTGGGTGAATTCATCAGTTTCTACACAACATCAGAAAGAGATCTATTTATAAATCTTGTGCTACTATTTTTTATCATTATTGTGTCTCCTATCATCAGAAATATATATTAACTCAGGTATGGGATGGGTTGTGCTGCTTTGGGTTAAGAGAGACTTTTAGGTGGAGATCATCACTTGGATGTTAGAGTAGGGGGAGTAAAAAGGTCACCCATAGGTCTGGGATTCATTGTTTTTTATTTTGTTTTTTTTTGGAAAAATGTATTATTTGCGATGGATGACATCATCCATCACAAATAAACTTTTGAACATTTGGCAACAGATCATTGCAACATGTTATTTTAAAATATTTACAGAAGTCTTTTGGGATGGACCCTTTTTCCATCGCAAATAAATATTATTTGTGGTGGATCGTCGCCAATAAAAACATTTGCGAAGCCATTATCCTTGACATGGTATTTGCGAAGGAATTCTATTGTAAATACCCTGTCATAATTACCTTAAATTCCTATTGTGTTCATTGCATTATGAAAACACATTCCCGAGGACCGTAATATTTTAGTGTCTTTAGAAACATGGAAACATAAAAAGTGATCCATAAGTGAGCTACATCATCTCCCAATACATTCTTCACAATTAGAACCCTTCTTAGACATATCAAACATAATACATTTCTTCATAACCTGGGGAAAGGAAACATAAGAAAGGGTGAATTTAGATGCTTAGTAAGGGTAAAAAGGGAGAAACATAAGCATAACCTAAACATAATGGTATGAGAATATGAGAATATGAAAATAACATTTTCAAATCATACCCTTCATATCAAAGATCATAATCCTGAATCATGGTATAAAGATTGGTAGTTCATAAGGCATGAATCATAAGGAAATCAAAGGACATGATCCATGAGATCATAACATTGGTAGAAAACACAGATCTTTTTGAATACACATAATCATAAAAAAATAATTATCATATTGGTAAAGTATCACTACCAATTCAATCATAGTGTACAAATTCCTTTACTAAACTATGTTCACTCCTCGTTCCAGCCCTATCTTACTGAACAGGTTTGGCTCCCCATTATAGACCTATCTTACTATACAAGGTTCACTCCTTATTCCAACCATGTCTATCTCATTATATATATAAATATTTACCGAATTCATTGTATGAATTTATAGGTCCCACCCATAACATAATGAAAACCAAATTTATGTGTTCCATAAGATCATAAACATTCATTATATAATAACCCATGAAATGAATTGGGTATCATAAAACTTTTATCATATCATAACCTATGGAAAATATACATGTTTCATAATCATATAATAATTGTATAACCCATGAAAAGAAGTGGTTTTCATAAGAATTTATTAATGTTATAGCCTGTGGAAGAGAAACAGATTTCACAACATCATACCATCAAAAAATAAACCATTTAGGGAAAGAACATGAATGGTATCCTTGGATAATATCCCTAGTAAGTCATGGTTAACACAAATAGATGAAATATTAAATGTAAAATAATTTCTAAAGATCATTTAAAATATTTAATGAGGAAAATAACCTTTCCAATTTGAAAAATTATATTTAAAACATAAAACATTTTAATTTTTATTTATTTGAAAATATCTTTGAAAAATTATTAAGGAATATTTGAAAATAATTTAAAATTATTTTCAAAATAAAAAGGTTTAAAAATAATTTTCCATCAAATTTATCTTAAAATATCATTTATTTTTTTTTGAAAACATTTGTTGAAAAAATGTTTTGGAAGAAAAAGGGTTTTCTACGGAAAATACATTTTTTTCTTAAAAATATTCTTTTAAACACTTTAGTACATAATTAGAGGAAAATTAAGGGAAAAATTTTATTCTCATGACATAAATATATGAGAAGAAAATTAATGATAATTATTACATTTTAGTTCATGATATTTTAACATTGGAGACTTAATCTTAAACAATCCTAATTAACTGTGAGATTGTAACATAAAACTCTTACCACTTTGGTAACCTTGAATCATAATCCCCAAAAAGGTATTATATAAAATGAATCTTAAAATATCATGGGGATGAATAAAATAATTATATTACATGTCAATATGTCTGTATATACACCACATGAAAGAATATAGGTGTACAACATAACAAACATCTCAAAGAAGGTAAATTGAGAAAAAAATCCCTTAATAATTTTTTAACTTTTGAACCGTAAAACCCATGAAATTGATTTCCTAAAATGGATATATAAACCTCAATATTTTTTGTATGATCATAATAAAATAAATTCATGATCATTATATACACTAGATAAAATAATTAGGTGGTGAATATGACATGTGTCTCATCAAAGTATAAAGTGAGACTAAAATCACTTACCTTAAGTATTAAATTTATTCATACTCATTCAAAAATAATTTATAATAAATAAAAGTTTATTATAAATATATTAAATAACCATATTAATATATATCATACCATATATGATTTTATTATTCCCTTTTATTACCCGTTTATTAAAAATTACATGTTAAACTTATGTTTCGGGTAATAACTACTTTTTCATATATGTTTTGATTTGTTATATTTTTGGTCATTTTAATTTGATCATGGTTCCATCATTTATTTTTTTTTAAAAAAATTATATAAATATAATATATATATATATATTAATAAATAAAATATTGTTAAAGAAAATGAAATACAACATTTATTGAGAGGGAAGGCCGTACGTATGCACACTTGAACACTATTATTTAATTTTCTTATTTGGTTGAAAGAAATAAAATAAAATAATATATTATAATCGTAGAATAATTTTATTTCATATATATAAAAAAAATTAATTAAACCAATCTTTAATACATTCCATGTAAAGCGTGAACGAATCACATCGCTTCACAAGGTGGAAGTCCACCGTACACACAAATGACGTTATCGTATTCCCAGAAAATGGATAGTATAAAGGTATTCAAGATATAAAAATTACATAATATTAATAACATAATATATATCATATATATAATATTTAAACAAAAAATAAATCATTATTAACATCTTTTATTGGAGTTAATGGAAAAATAAATGACATCGGTTTGTGAGGGTGTAGTCCACCATACATGCAAACAATGATTTCATAACACATTTGATAGAAGTGTGTGAGGTTATATGAAATAACCTTAACATAAAAAAATATAATTTTATATATAATAATTATATTATTATATAATCTAGAGAATAATTTAATGGATTTGAGGAAGAAATAAACAAAAATGCTCGTTGATGAACATTGCCTCCTCTTTGGGTATCCTACTTAGGATTTCACTAAAATAATTCCTAGAATGGTTTTATAAAGAAAATAAGATTTATAGGTTGAGTTGAGGTAATTTGGGATGTTATTTTGGTTGGTATTGATTGAGACAAATGGGAGTGAAGGTGTGAGGATGGTAGGAGAATGGATTTCCTTTTACAATTGAGGTGATCAACATTTTTGTTAATACCCAAACATATTCACTATTAGTAGATATACCTTACATAATGTAGAAAACAATTGATTTATAATGTAGAGTAGGTATTAAATTTTTGATAATAACTCCACAACTAAAAATAATAACATTTTATTTCATGTTATTCCTTAGTCCTTAAGTTTAATCGATTTTATCCTTATAGTTTTCACTAGGGTAACTTGTATATTTTTATTTACCTTGGTAATTTATCACTTAATTCTATGATTAAAAATTTATTTATTAGATAATTTATTCCTAATTATTCTATATATTCAATACAATTTATTATATAAAAATCCTATGTGCGTGGAACAGTAATTTTGACTCAATCTCATGTAATGCGCAAAACCTCATTTTAGCATTAATTTTAAAAATTAATTTTAATTATTTTCACTAACAATTATTGTAAAAAATTATGTTAACATTATTAAATAATATAAATAATGATTATTCAAAATATGGAATGAATTTTTTAAAATTTAATTCATATAAGTGGAATAATTCAATTTAATAATAACCCTGTAGACACGATGAGAAAGCGTGTTTTTGAAGTGAAAATGGTCAAACATTTACAATGTTCTTATATCCAATTTCAATATTAAATTTATAAAAATAAACTAAACTAGATTAATATATATATAAATTAACTAATTATTCTTTAAAAATAATTTTAAATATAATTTAACTTTGTAAATAATTTAGGTAAGAAGATATTTTCAAATTAAATTTAGTATTTTTCATTATAAATCAAAAAACGAAATTTTTTTAGAAAAATAACGAACATTCACTCTAAGATAATTTTAATATTATTATTTCAAAAAAATAAGTTTATTTTAACAAAATCATTTTATATAATTATCAAAAATTATATTTATTGCCGTCTCAAAAAGAAACTAAAATCAATTTTTTGAGAAAATATTATTTTTGAAACATATAAAAACTTTACCAAAAATTGTGTATTTTATTATCAATATGTTTTATTTAGAAAAAATACAATACATATTATTTTAATAGTATTTATTACCATTCATATATCTATGTTTAATGACTATGTTATAACATACACGTTTAAATAACTATATTAATAGTATATCATGGTTTTGTTAAAGGCCAATGTTGTGTGTAACACAAGCTTAACTAGTGTTGTGTGTAGTGAATGATTAAAATAGTATTGTGTAAAAACAATATTCACTTGGTTAATACTTTAAAAAAAAATTCAAAGAAATTTAATAAAAAAATAAATTCATAAAAACTATGGGTGTTACAGGTAGGGCTTGGGGAGGAAAGTAGATCCTTGCAATTTTATTTTAGTTTTTTTAATTTGTGATCAACTCAATGGGAGATTAGTTATTCTATTATAGAATGAAGATGAATCTTTATGATGGTATGATTTTACATTTAAATTTTATATATCTTGTCTCATTTTATTGTGTCTACACGTTCTATTTTTTATAGAGATTGTTTGATTATTTTCACTATTATTGAACAATATGATATGGGAGTATAATTTACCCTTAGTAACACCCTAGACCCCAAATTCATGTTAAAAACCCTTGGTGCACAGTGAGGTGTGACTAAGGTCCTAATAGTGACTTCTATGATCTAATCATTTCTTAGTGGCTATATATGGGTGAGGATGTTACAAAGAGGAATTATAAACTCTTACTTTTGTCTTTATATATGAGGAGATGTTAGAAAGGTGATATAAGAATGTGCTGAGGCTCTTTATAGACCTTGTACTAGTTTACTAAAAACACAATTTTTTGATAAAAAGTAAAGGTTTTCAAGGATATGGATTTTTTATTCTTGTTTTATGCTTTTATGATTTTATAATTTCACATATTGTGAGGAATTTGAGTTTGTGTATTTATAATTAATAGTTTTTTTCTCTTGGAACAATAGTAATAGGACTATGTACATGTATAATTTGGAATATAGGATTAAAATAAAATATACATACTTTTGTGTGATTTATATCACTAACAATGAGTTCCAAGTTATTTAAATCTTTTAAAAAATATACGATGTTTTCCTATATAACATGTTAGGAAAATTCTACTCAGCCAAACCATGACATATTTCTTCTAATTTTACGTCATGTGGATTAAATTAAGTAATTATTCTTGATTATTTCTATATAGTCCATCTATTAATGGATGTATAGTACCCCTGAGTATGTTAATATAGGTAGTGAATACCTTCATAATGAGCCCATTATTGGTGGTTGGTAAAAAGGGTTTTAATTAAGTGTCAATTATAATTTATACTTTGTTTTTTTTTATTTTTATACTTGGTGTAATTCTATATAAATAAATCATATGACTATTGTTTCTGATTCTTTCACTGGGGAACGCGCATCTGTCTGCTTGGGCACGACAGGCGCGACTTTTGTTACCCCGCTTTCCCGCTTTCTAAAGGCGGGCATCATCCATTCCTTATTTAGGGATGTTTGATCCTTGATCAAAACATGATGATGGGATGTTGGTTCTTCCTTCCATGGATTCCTCCTCGGAACTCGTCACCTATTCTGGTTCTCCCTTATAGATTTAATACGTGGTTCGCAAAACTCTTCCTGGCGCCATCACTTCATGGACACCGGTTAATTATGCTGCTTTTTTCAGGACATTCCAAGGGGTCCAATCAGGGCAGCAACCTTTGGTTGGTGGAGTAGTCATGTTGAGGCATCACTGGAGTGTCTGGACACTGGGGAATTGGTGTGTCTGTCTATTGTCCCTTATTATAGGGCTCCTCGAGGGCACGAAATCCTGAGGCATCCCACATCAAGCATGGGGAATCATATTCCCTAGGCATGCATCTGAGGTTTTCATCAGCTTCCCATGTTCAACACAGGGTATGCCGTAAGCTTAACGTCCAGCGAAGACGGATCAGACTGATCAGAACAGTAGCTATAGTTGATCAGATTGAAGAACCCCTTCCATGAGGGATCACCGATATGGGGGCTAGTACGTGGGCGGCTTCCTGAGTACTGTGAAGGGGAATGAGGTGGCATGATCTCACCAGGATGTGGCAGCCCAGGCAAGAATCAGGATGGGTGATGGTTTTGGTCTTGATCCCCGAAGAGACTTCCTACATACCATTCCTTGACATGGATCAAAGCCTTGGTAGTTCGGGTATGGTTTCAGGTGAACTGACATGAATGAGGACCTTGGTCCGATGGGTGATGGGCATGAACCTCCGGGAGGCTTCCTACGTACCATGCCTTGACATGAATCAAAGTCCACGTAATCTGGGGTAGGAGCCTGGAACACCAACACAAAGGTAGTCGGGACCAATGGTTGGTGGGCTTGAACTTCAGGGAGGCTTCATATGTATCATGGCTTGACATTGATCAATGTCCTCATAGTTTGGATGTATTGTTTAATGTCATGCGGGATGGGGGCATTTGGGGCTTATACTCTGAGGCATCCCAATGAGATGGTGGATGGGGCTTACACTCTGAGGCTGCCCATAGGCTTGGTGAACCGACGTGAAGGGATCAGAATGACCGAGTGGTGGGCTTCAACCTCATGAGGCTTCCTACGTACCATGCCTTGACATGGATCAAAGTCCCCGTAGTTTGGATCAAAAAGGGGCTGTCAAACCGATAATAATATGGACCTTGGTCCAGGTAGATGATGGGCTTGAACCTCAGGTAGGATTCCTACGTACCATGACTTGACATGGATCAAAGACCACATAGTTCAGATGGATAAAGTTTAACATTATGCGGGATGGGGGTGAACCTATGTGAAGGAAGTCAGCACGACCATATGTTGGGATTGAACCTCGGGGAGGCTTCCTACATACCTTACCTTAGCAAGGATCAAAGACCACATAGTTTCGGATTGTGTGGGCGTTGACGAATCAATGTGAATAAGGACCTTGGTCCGATGGGTGTTGGGATTGAACCTCGTGAGGCTTCCTACGTACCACGCCTTGACATGGATCAGAGTCCTTGTAGTTCGGGAGATGGGTGTGTTGGAGGACCGACATGAAGATGGACCTTGGTCCGATGGGTGTTGGGCTTGAACCTCGTGAGGGTTCATACGTACTATTCCTTGACATGGATCGAAGTCCTTATAGTTTGAAAGATGGGTGTATTGGAGGACCGACGTGAAGATGGACATTAGTCTGATGGGTGTTGGGCTTGAACCTCGTGAGGCTTCCTACGTACCATTCCTTGACATGGATCAAAGTCCTTGTAGTTCGGGAGATGGGTTTGTCGGAGGACCGACGTGAAGATGGACCTTGGTCTGATGGGTGTTGGGCTTGAACCTCGTGAGGCTTCCTATGTATGATGCCTTGACATGGATCAATGTCCTCGTAGTTCGGTCGATGGGTGTGTCGGAGGACCGACTTTGAGATGGACCTTGGTCCGATGAGTGTTGGGCTTGATCCTCGTGAGGCTTCTTACGTACCATGCCTTGATAGGGATCAAAGTCCTCGTAGTTTGGGATATGGGTGTGTTGGAGGACCAATGTGAAGATGGACCTTAGTCTGATGGGTGTTGGGAATGAACCTCATGAGGCTTCCTATGTACCATTCCTTGACATGGATCAAAGTCCTCATAGTTTGGGAGATGGGTGTGTCAGAGGACAGATGCGAAGATGGACCTTGGTCTGATGGGTGTTGGGCTTGAACCTCATGATGCTTCCTATGCACCATGCCTTATCATGGATCAAAGTCCTCATAGTTCGGGAGATGGGTGTGTCGGAGGACCGACGTGAAGATGGACCTTGGTCCGATGGGTGTTGGGCTTGAACCTCATGAGGCTTCCTACGTACCATGCCTTGACATGGATCAAAGTCTTCGTAGTTTGGGAGATGGATGTGTCAGAGGACCGACGTGAAGATGGACCTTGGTCTGATGGGTGCTGGGCTTGAACCTTGTGAGGCTTCCTATGTACCATCCCTTGACATGGATCAATGTCCTCATAGTTCGCTGAGAGTGGGGATTAGGGTCGGTGCTCACTCTAAGCTTACGGGAGTCATGGTCACTGTGAGAAACAAGAGGTTGTAGAGACCTGATGATCACGTCATGAAGGGTGCGTCTGTGAGAAGCGAAGTGAGGCTTACGCGTTGGGCGGCCCATGATGCCATGACTTAATCTAGGATGGAGGCCCGAGGGAGAAAAAATGCAGTGGGAGAGGGATTTGTCACCCGGGAAGAGAGGAGAAGTCTCACTTCCCATCATGCTCTCCACTGGCCCTGGTACCAAGGAAGTACGGAGGTGCATGGGTGCTAACTTCCACAAGAAGGGCTAGAGGATTACACCAAGATGGCCGCCCTTCCCCCCACGGACAAACACCACCCCAAGAAGGAGGATATCATCCCCTATAGAGACCAGGGCGGAGGGGGGCGTGGAGTATGTCCAAGGTTAGGGCACCCCATGTGACAGGCACGGGGTGATGTCACAGTTTAACATCATGTGTTGAAGACAGGGGTGCTTGTAAGTTTAACGTCCTTCAGCTCGGATGATGTGGGTTTACTCCGCACCCCTAGGACTTACATAACCAGTACCCTCTGCTCCTTATGGGAGGGAAGGTACTGGCAATGTCGTTCCAAAGGAGGGTCACAGAGCGAACCATCAAGGGGTCCACGTTAGTGTGGTTATGTGAGTAAGAAATATCCATTAGCGTGCCTATGCGAAGAAGCATTAGGTGAAGCAATTCTACGGGCGGTATCATCCAGGGGACCTTGAAATCGCATCGCGCAAACCTGGAGGGTTGCACGGGGAAAGGATTTTCCAAGCAGAGGGGTCTATAGGCAGGGGCCTTGTGGATCTTGGATACTCTGCGTGGTGAAGGGAACTTGCAAAGGGGTGTGCTACACGAAGTGGGGTGGCTTAGCCTTAGCATGGGGTGAAGGTGAAAGTGAGAGGTTCTTCGCGAAGTGGAAGGGTGTTCGCGGAGCACTGCTTCGTGGAGCATAGGTGCCTCGCAAAACAAGGTGCCGCGAAGTAAGGTGGTTCGCGAAGTACATTGATCCTACCTTGGAATATGGATCATGTGTACATGAGGGGTGCTTCGTGAAGCATATATTCTTCGTGGCGACCTGGGTCCCCTTGGGGATACCCTTCCTTCGCAAAGGTCCTTAGGCTTCATGGAAGGCATCCCTCTCGGAAGAGGGGATCAAAACAAGACAACGCAGAGACACCTCACGAAGCAAAAATACCTCGCATAGCTCATGATTTGCAGAGAAAAGGGTGCTTCGTGATTTGGGAGATCGAAAGGTGAATGGCCATATTGTTCATTCTTTGGGATTCAGAGGATCCCAGTATTTATAGGAAAGAGGCGCCGCGAAGTAGAGGTCACACGACACGAAGAGGGATTGGGTTGCTTCGTGGTGGCTCGCGAACGTCAGGGGAATTTGAGGTGGGTACGGTCTCCTATGCTTCATGGCGGGCTTGCGAACGTCAGGGAAGTTCACGGAGGTTACCACCTCCTGTACTTCGCGGCGGGATCACGAACATTAGGGGCGTTCGCAGAGGTTACTGCCTCCTGTGCTTCACAGAGGCCGCGTTGCTTGGGGGGGACTCCACGACGTCGCTTCGCGAAGCCTGCTGTGGGGCCTCTTTCTCTTCTTTCTTTTCTTCTAACATTTTGGTGCCAACAAATTCCCCCCCCCCCTCAGATTTAGATCCACGGAGATATCAAGGGTCGAAGTCTGAGGGAAATTACCAAAATCATCGGCCATTCATAGTGCTTATTCGTGAAGAAGGTATACGAGGTGGAAAGGGGCCGTGCGGGCCGGGCACGCCGCAAAGCTCCGTGTAGGCCGGACGCGACGCGATGCTCCAAGGGATTCCATCTATAAATAGGGGTCCGACCTCTCTTTTTTTCCTTTCCTTTCTCCACAACTTTGTCTTTTTGTGCTCTCGATTCGCGAAGCTCCGAGTAAACTGCGCCTGCTCTCTGCGAATCGTGCTTCGCGGCGAACCGTAAGTCTTTGACTCCATGACTGTACCAAGCGAACGTGTGCTTGTAGGCCGAGGCCAGGCTCCATGATTCAGCTTCACAAAGGGGCTCCGCGAACAGTCTTCGCGACCCAAGATATAAAATTTCCAAAGCCTTTAAAAACAAATGTCCCATCAAGAGGCTGCCTAGGGGGTGCTTGTGGATGCCACCCGGAGGGATGAGATGGCCAACTATCTAGGCCTGGGGGACCTAGTCCGAAGCCACTTAGACCATAATTCTTTGACGGAACTATTATCAGAGATCCAAAAGAACCATCCGCTGTGAAATAAGCTTCCCTTGTATGGATTTGGGCTGAGGGATGACGTCTTCATTCCTGAGGTGAGTAGGGACAAACCATCTGGATGGATTAGAAACACGCCATGCCAGCGTCAATTGTTTAGGGCTGCTGACGGTCATGTGCAGGAGGAATTCACACCTGTCACTGCTGACTGTCTTTACAACCATCTAAACAACATTGATGGGAATCCATTGCAACCGGAGATGTCCCCTCCTATGTACCTCACAATACTAAAGGTGACCTTGATGGATTCGAAGAAAGGGTGGTCCGATGAGTGGGACCTACGCCAGGGTGGAAACTTTACCAATGATTGGGCATGGGCCTACTGGGTAGGCGCCTCATGTGAGGAATTTGGAGCCGAGATGAAGAGAGTGGGATTATATGAGGTGGCATGGGCCTCCCAATTCCACATTTATCAACCGAAATAGATGATGCCGGAGCTGTTGAGCAGATGGTCATCTAGGACCAACACTTTCCACTTACACCATAGGGAAGTTGGCATCAGTCTGTGGGATGCCCATTAGATTTCAGGGGTCCCGATCTTGGGGGCTATGTATGATGAGTTCCTCCCCATCATGAGTGCATGGGAGGTTCCAGAGCAGATGCCTCGAATGGCGCTGGTATTGATGGGACTGGTCCCCGTAGAGGATAAAGAAGTGGTGAGATATGTCCACTTTAAGAAGTGGTTCAAGAAGTTCTTGAACTTCCTGAAGGATCGAGAGTTTCCCCCGAGGCCTCGAACATTCCCAAAGGAGGATCAACAGGGCAAGGATCACTCGTATTGGCGACTCTTGGAGGACATCCAATGAAAGACCTGGGGCTTCAGTGTCAGCACTGAACAGCGGCTGATAATCAGACTGGCGGCATTTATTGCGGCCCATATCTGCGGTTGGATCCTACCATTGAGGAATACCAACATGGGGGTGCGGCCCATCTCATTTATCATGGAATCCATGCTGGCCATAGGAAGGCGGGTTAATATGGGGATTACAATGCTCGCTAGATTGTATAAGATGCTACAACATGTTAGCGAGGGCAAGAAGTTGCCAAGGATATGTGGGCCCTTCCATCTTCAATATGGGTGGATCGCGGCGCACATCAGTGGGGTTTATGAATACCCGAACCCCATCTCGCCTCCAGGGTCAAACTTCCATCCATCCATCCTAAACGCTGCCGGGAGCTTTCCAGTCAAATTGACCATTCCCTTGGTGTTGAAACGGGTGTGGAAGGTGTAAGAGTTTAGTTTCCACCAGTTTCCATTGCCGATGGGGGTACTCACCGATGACGGTCAGGGGAAGGAAGAGAATCAGGCCTATCTCTTAGCCTTTAGAGGTGGAGTATTGGTGGAGAGGGTTGATCGCGATCCTCTCTACAAGCCGTACACCCCTCACTGATTCACAAAACAATTCAGATGACTACATCGGCTGACCCTATAGTCTACTGGGAGGTGTTCTACGAGGAGCACCCGTGCGTGATGAGGTAATTATGGCTCATGTTCACATGAGAAGATGGGAAAATGTGAAATGCATTACCTCTTCCTACCACTGCATTTTGACTGGTGAAGGAGCATGCCATAAGCTGGGAGGCAGCTTATACGGAGGAAATGCTGAAGCAACCAACTGTTCGAGTCGGTGATGGCAGGCCTCCCCTATCCCGAGATCGGGGCCGGAGGGCGTCAAGGGATTCTCGCGGTGGTGGGGCTGTCGTGGTGGTGAGACCTGCACCAGTTGAGGGTGAGGCTGTGGCGGCAGATCCAGCAACAGCAGTGGATCCGATGGTCCTGGGAGAGAAAATCCATCTGGAGGGGTGTCTACCAAGTCGATTCTGTAGGATATCGACTCAGGCTTTGGGAAAACGGTTGCGCCATATTGACATGCCAGAAGATGCTGTCTTCCTAGAGGCCTGGGACATTTGAGATGTCAACCGGTAGTTTCTCAGCTTTCCCATGATGTGGAAACACCTAAACCATCTTGGGATGGACCTACTGGGTATAGGCCCTATCCAGGATGGTTTCTCAGTGCCTCCGGCAGAGGCGGGGAAATATTTAGCTGAGCTGGAGGATTTCGTGCATTCTAGGGTGCCACACATCCAATGATAGACCGGGTGAGGGTACTACTGAACTAGATGGTTCCCCCACAGTTTTCATCCAGTGAGCTGAGAGAGCGTTTCCCCCTATCGAAAGAATTAGACGAATCCTCTCGGGGGGATGAGGCTTTTGGAGGGAGCCCGTTGGAGGAAGGCGAAGTCGGCGATCAAGACTCGGATCTCGATGATTTCATAGAGGATCTTGAGGTAATATTCCAAGTTTCTTTCTTCACGGTCTGCTATCATGTCATTATGGGCTTCTCACCAATATTTGAACTGCGCAGGAGGACCTTGTGCACATACCTCATTCTCACCCCTCGGTGGGTGATGATGCAGGACCCTCAGAACCCACACCTATGGCCGCGTCCATTTCTGTGTCTGGTGGGGCTGGGACATCCGAGGTGGCTCCTCCAGAATCTCCAGACCTTCCGATGATATACGGAGGGCCACGCTTCGGGGTCCCTTCAACATCAACTCAAGAGCGACACCAGGAGTTTGATCTTAGTAAGTCCTCTCAACTGAGCTTATAACTGCCATACATTGATCATACCAATTAACATCAGTGCCTTTCTCTGTTACATACAGTTCTTCGACTAGCATGGGCCACTGCGGTGAGGCTAGTCGGGATTTCTGGCAGTGTCCCTCCCAGGGGAATTCCAGTAGTCATAAAGATAGTTACCCAGCCCACCCGAGATGCAGCTCCCCTCATCACTGGTGGGACCACCAATGGGGTCATGCCTAAGGTCATTGAGGTGGGGTCCGACGATGAGGATCGACCGGTCGACCCAAGTCGTTCCATGCCTGATTCGATGCCAAATCTCATGCCTAATCCAACGCCATATGTTGATCCCGCTGAAGATTTCCTGAGGGCGTACCCTGCATACGATCCTGGAAACCGCGCATACTGGGATGAGATGGCGTCTGACGAAGAGGAAAACGATATAGTCCGCCTCCAATCATGGAAGTTGATCATGCGCTTTATCGAAAAGACCTACCAAGCATCATGGATGGACGATATGGACATACTTTACTCACGGATTCACGATCTATGTGCTGGTGGAGTGGATGCCCAACGTCCTCACCTGCTCATCCGAGATCTTATGGATGAGAAGATCTGGGAGTATGATTGTGGAATTAGTGTGGGCTGGCAATGAAGGAAGGCGACGAACATCAAGAAACTCTGAGAGGCTAAAAATGAAGTCCAATGACTACAGATTTGGGAAGACGAGCACTCAGCCTCTCTTAACAGACAATCAGAGCTGATCTCATGATTGAAGGCCTATCTAGCATATGCAGAAGAGTGTATGAGGCGAGTCTCCAAAGAAATGGCCATCATTCAGGCTGACATAATGCGGGCCCGAACGGTGGCTGATGAACTGCGCCCCATCGCTGCAGAAGAGGAGCAGGAGTTGAGCCAGCAGCAGCAACTCCTGGATGCCACAAGTCGAAGGGTGGAGGAATTTCAACTCTCTTTTGATGGGGTCAACCCGTCCATGGGAGGGATAAATCCCCCGAGTGATATAAGGATCACAAACTATAAAACATACTTTCATGTTTTTATTTATTCACATGAATGAGTTCTGTTATCGAGGTTGGCTTTATACACATCTGTTACATTCATGAAATGTATGTTGGTCAGTCCCTAAGCTCACGTAGGTCGAGCCCAATGTGAGAAAGAAGGGGTGATCACCATGCTATTCCATCTGAACATAATGTGTCGACCAAGATTCAGGTATTCTAGGTTTATTTAACCAATCCGGATCTTTCGATAAGACATGAGAGAGGCCCGATCGGAGGATTAGGACCTTTGGACAATCGAAGGTCCGTTTTTCTTACATACTCTGGTGCACGAGCTGGGTAATGTCAGGGGCGTTGGGATTAGTCTGAACATAGGGAAATGGAAGGTGTGAATCATGATACCCAAAAAACCGGAATGCTGTAGTGGGTGGCATGACAATAAAGGATAACTTTTGACCATGTTCAAAATACAGTATCCTTATTGCGCTATCCTGAAATGGGGATAACAGATGTGGGCTGACCGTTGACTATGTACAAAACAGAGGGCATAACTCAAAATAATATCCATTAGTCTTCTGGAACGTCGACCTAGGATAGTAGGCGGGCCATAGGCTGAGCATCCATACTGGTAGGGGGTTCCTCCAGACATGAAAGAGGACGAGGGTCCAAATAAGGGGCACGCAAAGTGTGGAACGTAGAGTGAGGGTTTTCTCGAACAGAATCCAACACTTTGGAAATCACGCTATTGTGGCGGAAGCACACTAGATAGGTGCATCGGTTTGATCATGGATCATTCTTTCTTTCAGACAGGACCTCTTCGGCAAGGGAGTCGTCGCTTGCTAATGTCATCTTGGGGAATCCAAGATTTGTTTGGGGTGCAGTTGTAGTAACATGGTCCCTCATGAGGGGTCAAGACATGGCCCGAAAATGGGGAGGAACATGATCTTAGGATTCCTGAGGCTGGACCCGAGGTGAAATGCCAGGGTGTCCCTACATATCCCATGAGGATGGGAATCAATCCATACATAGTTCTGGAAGCACAGTGTAGTCATATACCAACACTGATAGGTGAAATCCTCTCTGGAAGAGGCTCTGGTGCATCCCAAGATCAATATGGGGCATCTTAAACTTATTCAGGTTAGAACCACTATTTAGTGTCATGCGTTGAGGACATATGGCCTCCTGCAGTTTAACTTCATATGATAGGATGTGAAAGGGGAGAGCCTAGGGAGCATGTGGTGCGGTAACCATGAAACCGATGTGAATGAGGACTTAGAGTCCAAATCAAACCACATATCCCCTGAGGAAACACTTTCGGTCGTGGGACCAAGAGTGATAATTAGGCTAGGCCCGAAGCAGAGTGGTCAGGCATTCTTACGTACCCCATAAGGATGGGAATCAAGACATATGTAGTTCTAAGATGTGGGATGATGAGAATCCTGACCGCGTTGGTACACATCCTACCGAAACTACTAAGTCCACGTGAGTCGTGCTCAGTCTGGAAAACAAGAAGTAATGGTGGGACATTCCCAACACAGTAAGGGCATGTTAGGACAAAGGGACACTCGGTGAATATTGGTCCAAATATTCTAAGTTGTCCATGAATCGCACCTAGATGCACAAAAAGATATATCAGAGTATGTCGGAATTCCACTTGAACATGGGAGAGTGGAAATGTGTGAATCATGAAGCTTGAAATCTGGACCACAATGATGGTGGCATGATGATGGAGGATAACTGTTAACCATGGCAGAAACACAGCATCCACATCATGTTAGCCTGGAATGGGGACAGACAGATGAGGGTTGACCGTTGACCATGTTTAAAACACGGGACCATGTCGCAAATGTCCTCAGAGATTCTTAAGGGCATTGGCCCGAAATGATAGGTGATCCCTTAAGCCTAGCATCCATGGATACCCCTTAGCCCTTGAATCCATCTCATCCGAGGGTCCTTAAGGATGTGGAAGAGGATGAGGATCCAAATAGCGAGTCCACGAATCTTGGACATGGAATGAGAGGAATATCTCCATGAAAATTCCACACTTCGGGCTCTTTGTCAAAATGTATCTGAATGCAACAAAAAGACGTATTAGATAAAGGTAGTCGAGTCCCTTCCTATATGCAGATCTTAGTTTAGGGTCATAGAATTTGGACCATGGAGTGGAGGAAACAAAGAAGACACATGGTGGGGTAACTCAAATACCCGACATGAATGAGGACATAATCCCGTACCACATGCTCCCTGGAGAGTCTTTTAGGTCGAGGGACCAAAAGCGAGAGTTGAGCTGGGCCTGAGGTAGAGTGAAAAGGTGTTCCTATGTACCCCATGAGGATGAGGATCAAGCTACATGTAGTTCTTGAAAAGGTGGAACGGTGAGGTACCATTGCCAGAGATAAAAGAGGTGTGTGGATGTGGCCCGCACACCAAAAGGAGCGGTATTTGATAAATATTGTTTTTTCTTTAAGGAGAATGGTTTTTTTTGTGAAGAGAAAGTCCGAGGGTAGTAGGCCCTGGCGTCACAACAAGAATCAAGCCGTAGTAGGCGTTGAAAATGGCATGGCGTACAACCAAAACCCAACGTGATGCCCCCTACGGTGAGGTCATCACAATGCAGTGCCATTTTTGGTCGTGTGGCCAGGACAATAGTGTCACAGTTTAGGGTCATGTGATAGGACCAAGAATTCATTTAAACGTTTCACAATTCAGACGTAGAAGAGACGATTCTAGGCGGGGAATGTGTACGGTGTAATGGAACAAAACCAATGTGGATGGGGACATGATCCCACATCACACTGTACGCAATTCCGAGACAGGGAACTCAGGGAAAGGGGCCTACATAGAGGTAAGAGTGAAAGAGTCCAAAGAAACTAGCTCCTAGATGAGCTGGACCCAATAACGGGATGTCCGGGTGGTCATACGTATACCATAAGGATGGGAATCAAGCTATACGTAGTTCTAGAGGGCGCCTTTTAATGTCGTGCGGGACATGTGGGATAGGAAATAGGAGGGATACCTTTTTAGGATGGGGTGCTCGTGGTGAGGCTATTGTAAACCCGACGTGAATGAGGACATAATCTCGTACCATGCCACTTGGTCCTGTAGTCAATGTCTAGAAAACGGGACATAAAAGGTAAATTAGCCAAAATCAGGCTGGACCCAATGATCAGAGGTCCGAGCGTTCCTACGTATCCTTTGAAGATGGGAATGCAGGTCCCTCATAGTTATGAGGAGATCTTAGTTTATGGTCTTAGAGCTCGAACCCTGGGGGGATAGAAACCTTCCAAGTTAGCTCAGACCTTGACCCAATCCCTAAGACCACATGATTCAAACTCAGTGTTGGAAACAAGGGAGGAAGAGGTCTATTGCAATACATGGAATGCCCACCAAAAGGAAATCGGTGCAGAGCCCCTATAACGGCTCCGGTCCTCTTAACACACAGATGCGTACTGAGGAATAATACCCAGAGTTTCGATGTTCTACTTGGACATGATGAGGTGGAGAAGGACATGAATCATGTAACTGAAATTTTGGGCTTAATGGGGTTGGCGTGGTGATGGAGGATAGCTGTTGACCGTGGCGGAAACGCAGCATACACATCGCGTAAGACTGAAATGGGGATAGAAAAATGAGCATCAACCGCTGACCATATTCGCAATGCGGGATTTTTATCGATTTGTTGTCCGCGACCCTCGGGGGGCATTGGCTCATAATGGTAGGAGAGCCCTTAGGCCTAACATTCATGCCACTCAGGGGTCCCTTCGGGCATGAAAGGTGATGAAAGCCCTAGTGAAGAGAAACACAAAGCCTAAAAAGCGGGTGAAGTCATGTTTGAGTAGGGTACAACATTCCAGGTACTAAACCAGAGTACTCTTATGCACACTAGTGATCCACTGAAGAGGGTTGATGAAGGTGTCCAGGAAGGAGAGGGTCGGCCAAGGGGCCAAGGTGAAATGCAGATTTCTGAGATATGGAGATGGACCCTAAGTCTAGACATTCAGGTGGTCCTACGTATCCCATATGGATGGGAATCAAGCCCCGCGTAGTTCTTGAGGGTGCATTTTAATGTCGTGCGAGATAGGATACCCTAACGAGGAAGTGTACGGTGTGAAGAGTAACCCGATGTGAATGAGGACATAATCTCACACCACACCGCACAATCCCATGAGAGAGAACTTGGACCAGGGGCCCGAAAAGGCCAAGGGGCCTTCATCAGGAAGGCCTGACCAGCTTTTAGTTTAACATCTTGCAGTGAGGACAAAGAGGGGAGTAGGATACCCCAAACAAGGGAGGTGTACGACACGATGAATAAACCGAAGTGAATTAGGACGTAATCCC
Organism: Viscum album; assembly: GCA_963277665.1. NCBI lineage: Eukaryota > Viridiplantae > Streptophyta > Magnoliopsida > Santalales > Viscaceae > Viscum > Viscum album. The sequence continues at coordinate 1,341,069,973 of OY728148.1, read as the reverse complement.
ACACCACACCATACACTCTCATGAGAGAGCCTGGACCGAGGGCCTGAGAAGGCCAGGGGCCAGAGGCTGGGCCTCGGTTAGGAAGGCCTGACTAGCTTGCAGTTTAATGTATTGCAATGAGGATGAGGGCTGGGGGCCTGAAAAGGCCAAGGGGCCTGAGGCTGGGCCTCGGTCAGGAAGGCCTGACCAACTTGAAGTTTAACATCTTGCAGTGAGGAAGAGGAGGGGATGAGGTGTCTTATCCAGGGATGTGTACGGAACGACGACCAACCCGATGTGAATGAGGACATGATCCCATACCACGCTATACAATCCTAGAAGAAAAAACCTGGTCCGGGGCCCGAAAGGCCAAGGGGCCTAACAGTTGGCATCGCTCGGAGGGAGTTCGTCGCTTAGAGATAAAATAGGGCAGAATAAACCATTACACTCAACGTTTGGGACCCCTTGGGGTGTCCCTAACGATCCAGTATAGCTATTGACCATGTTCTAAACACAGTGTTGGTAGTAAAAAATGAGCATCGACCATTGACCATATTCAAAACGCGGGATCTGTATCAATTTTTTTCTCGACATCCTCGAGGGAATTGGCCCGAAGTGGTAAGAGAGAGACCTTAGGCCTAGAATTCATACCATTCAGGGGCCCATTCCGGATGGGGAAGGTGATGAAATCCCAGTCAAGGAGCTGGTGAAGCATATCTATATCCATCTCCCCAAGAGCGCGAACGTCTCCAGGGAGTGGGACGTATGGCCAGATTGAGGTTAGCTCGATACGAATTGGGGAAAAAGTGCACCCTCTCCGTACATATTAACACGAGGGGAATATTCTGGTTTTTGGGGCTAGGCCAATAGACGAAGCGTTCGAGCATTCATACGTATCCCATAAGGATGGGAATCAAGCCATACATAGTTCTTGAAGGCCATTCAGTTTAACGTTGTGTGGTAATGATGTGGGAGGATAGAAGAACTGGAGCGGGCACAAGGTGATACCCTTATAATCCTTGTATGAGTGTGGATAAGGAAGCCTACACCATATCGTGCGGGGATACTCCGAGAGAACTATGCCCAGGGGGGATAGCTGAAAGAGAAGAGTTTGGGGCTGGGCTCGAAACGAGACTTCTGAGCGTTCCTACGTATCCCACAAGGATGGGAATCAAGCCACATATAGTTCTCAAGATTCAGTTTAACGTCATGAAGGACGATACGCAGTTTAAAGTCATGCAGGACCGGATAGTTTAAGGTCATGCAGGACCGCTGCATAGTTTAAGGTCATGCGGGACCGTCCAGTTTAAGGTTGTGCAGGACCGTGGGGCTCATGAAAATTATTTCTTGAGGAATTTGGCATAGGTGTGAGGTGTTATGAGCTCACCATCCATGTTTTCCAAGGAATAAGTGCCATTGGAGTAAACCATGTGAATGATGAAAGGTCCTTCCCATTTGGGCTCCAAATTGGGTAGTTTCCTGCCGGGGATCATTGGCGCTCAGAGGGATAATACTAGGTCTCCATGCAGGAAAGAGCTGAGGTGGACCATCTTGTTAAAGGCACTAGCTATCTTATTCTGATGCCTTTCTAGATTGTGCAGGGCACGAAGCCTATTTTCATCGAGTGCTTCCAATTAAGCTAGTTGGATTTCAACCACCTTATCTGGAACATGATGGTCATAGACTATAATGCATAGTGATGGTAGATGGATCTCGATGGGCAGGACGGCCTCGACCCCATACACCAGGGAATATGGGGTCACATGGTTGGAATTACGAGTCATCATCCGATAAGCCTATAGGGCGTTGGGGAGCTTGTCTGTCCAACTCTTCTTGTTCTGGCCAACCATTTTCTGCAAAATATTAGAGAGAGTTTTATTGAACGCCTCGATCTTCCCGTTCCCTTGAGCATTATAGCGGGAGGTATGTTTAGAGAGAATGTTGTACTTGGCATAAAATTTCTTCAGCTCAACTGCTCAGATGTTGGTGCTCTTATCAGTGAGGACAGTGTAAGGGACCCCAAATCGATAGATGATGTTGGAGCTCACAAAATTGACAATGGATCAAGCCTTGACTTCCTTGATTGGGACTACTTCTTCCCATTTGGAGAAGAAGTCCGTAGTAGTTATGATAAACCTACACTGGTGAGCTGTCACCGGTGGGTAGGGTCCCACGACATCAAGTCCCCATACCGCAAATGGCCAAGAGTACTTGGTGGAGTGGAGGGGTTCTCACAGCCGATGTAGGAAGTTATAATGCACTTGGCATGCGTAAAATCTCTTAGATAACTCAATACAATCGTAGATCATAGAGAGCCATAAGTATCCCAGCCACCGAATCTGATGGGACATCTTCAGCCCAGCCTGGTGGGTGCCGCAAGAACTGGTATGAACCTCTTGCATGACCTGAGAAATCTTGACGCATTGAATTCAATGGAGGAGAACACCATTAAAACCACACTTATAGAGGATCTTCTCAAGACTGGGACCACTCTGGAGGGTAAACTACAGTGCGCAGTGTCGGATCCACTCGCGCTCGACTCGATCATTTGGGAGACAACCATTTTGGAGATATTCGACAAAAGGAGCTATCCAGTCGGGAGCCATTTCGATAACTGAATCTAACGAACCTGGGGCTCCTGATGTGAAGGGTCTGGCGGTAATATGGCCCACTCGTAGGTCATCATTATCCTCTAGGGTGACAGGGGAAATGACTCTCCGGTGTGCTATATGTATAATCTGATCAACCTTCTCAGGTTCTGCAACTGACACAGCTAAACCGGCCAAAGTGTTCACTCAACCATTCTATGACCGAGGGACACGGGTAACCTCTAGTCGAGAAGGGAATTGAGGCATTATATGGAGGGAGCACTCCAAAAATGGAACGAGCTCTGGCTTCCTGAAAATATAGTCACCATTGAATTGCTTGATGGCTATCTTGGAATCCCATTTCACATGAAAATGGGGTACATCGATCTTGAGGGCCAGCTAAAGGCCAGTGATGAGAGCCTGATACTCTGCTTCGTTGTTGGTGCATCCTTCTAACAATAGGAATGAGTATGGAAGAATGGCTTGCACCGAGGTAATGAATATGATATCCAGGCCCACTCTATTAATCCTAGGATCATTGACTCTCCTACCGGTGGGACTCCGGGAGGCACCGTCGAAGTACATTTTCCAACATGGGACGACATGGTCTACCGAGAGGATTGCCTCATCGGAAAAGTCCAGGTCCACGGACTGGTCCATCGAGGTTGGATGGGCAGCTAGGAAGTCTGCCAATACCTACCCCTTGATATCCTTATGAGGCACAAAACTGATGTCAAAACTGTTGGAGAACTACCGCCCACCATGCTAGTCGGCCAGTCAACATGGGGTGGTTCAGGATGTACTTCAGCGGGTCTACCCGAGGGACCAACTATACCTCATGGTGCTGCAGATAATGTCGTAGATTCAGTACAGAAAATATGATTACAAGGAAGATCTTCTCGATATGGGATTATCTGTTCTCCGTATCGAGGAGCATGTAGCTGAGGTAGTAGAGGCTATTCTTTTTCCCCTTATTATTCTTATGGGAAAGCAGGGCACCGAGAGATTGATCCAGAGTAGTGACATAGAGGATCATCCACTTTTTAGGGATGAGTGGAATCAGGGCTGGAGGCTGGAGCAAATACTGCTTGACTTCCTTGAACGCGGTCTGACACTCTTCATCCCATTCATAGGCAGTCCCCATCTTCATGAGCTGAGAAAATGGATTACACTTGTTGGCCAGGTTCGCGATGAACCGGTGTATTCATGCTAAGTGTCCTTGAAGACCTCTAAGCTCACAAATATTACTCGGGGGAGGAATCTGGATGATGTATTTGATCTTCTATGGGTAGATCTTGATGCCTCGGTATCTGGCAACAAAGCCGAGAAACTTCTCGGAGGTGACCCCAAAGGAACACTTCAACGGGTTCATCTTCAGGTGGCGGGAGTGGAGGAAGCCGAATAATTTCTCAAGGTCTTTGAGATGGTCCTTGTGATGGAAAGATTTGACCACCAGATCATCTACATAGAACTCTTCCAATGTCCTAATAATTGGCTTAAATATTCGGTGCATGGCCCGCTGATAGGTGGCACCTGCATTTTTCAGGCCAAAGGGCATAACCTAGTAACAGAAAGTACCTTGGGGGGCCCTGAAAGTGGTGGAATACCCATCTTCGGGGGCCATCTAGATGTGGTTGTACCCAGAATACCCATCCATGAAGGAGAGGGCTTGGAACCCGGCAATGGAATGAATCAACAACTCTGTCATTGGGAGGGGAAAATCATCCTTCAGACAATGGTGGTTGAGATTGCGGAAGTCGATACAGACTCTGATCTTCCCATTATTCTTCTAGACTATCACAATGTAGGCGAGTCACTTGGGGTACTGGACTTCCTTGACGAATTTGGATTTGATAATCTTGTCAACTTCAGCCTCAACCATTGCACCGTGAGAAGGGTGCATCTTTCTAGGAGGCTGATTAAACCCATAATGGTTTTTCAAGATACCAAGGCAGTGGACGGATACCTGGGGGTCTAGTCCAATCATCTCACCCTAACTCTACGTGAACACATCTCGGTTCTGCTTAAGGAAGTTCATGTACTGCTACTGCTCTTCGAGGGACATGGCAGCATTGATCAATGTGGGTCTCAGATCTGCCTCACTACCACAGTTCACCTGTACCAGTTCATAGACCGTGGTAGAGACGACTTCTTCAAAGGCGGGGGGAGCATCGTCTAGGTAATCTTCTCTGCTTGTGGAGGGATATTTCGTGGGGGGAGTCGCTTCCGAGCCATTAGACTCTAATGGGAGGCTGGTGTTAGCTTGATCAATGGTGGTCATCATGTCAGGAGATTCATGCTCCACTGAGACCATAGCGATGAAGGCAGTCGATCCAATCCCATCTGGTCTTCGATCCATGGGGCCGTGCTTGATAACATCAAAGAAGTAGTGGTGTGTTCGCTTGAACTGGTTAATTCCAGCCTAGTGAAACAGACACGTATGATGTACCACCATTGCCAGGATCCAGACATCCCGATACCGTACAGGGGTAGGAGGTTTTGGGATCACCCGAGCCTGGTTGGTGTAGGAGTACGAGGTGATTTTCCACCGTCTCTTAGACCTGAGAATATACCTTCCTCTTGTATACGAAACGACAAAGAATTGCCCCATTTTGGGGTTTGTGGAATCTAGTCGATGGATTGGGAATACATAGGTGTCATCCAGACCATCCCAAGGATCACTTGTGACTGGGGTGGGTTCAACCTCACTTTCTAGAATCTACTTATCCTTGCTCTTGTAGTAGTCATCGTATAGATAATGGGATTCACAAGAGGATAAAGGAGACATATCTCATTGTAGAACGCCTACTGGACCATTGAGGGAGTATTGGAGGCATTGATGATATTATGAAGGGACCGCTACATGCAGGTGGAGCCATGTCCTGCCCATCAATGTGTTGTACGCAGTGTCTTGGAAGAAAAACATGAATTCGGTACTGAAAACTAGGCCACCAAACTGGTTCTTCAAATGAATCTTGCCGACCAGGGTCTTTTAGGTCCTATTGTATCCCTGGATTCTTAGGTCGGAGGGAGTTAAATCATCCTCAGACAAACCCAGCTTCCGCAGTGTCTGAGTCGGGATTAGGTTAATACTAGAGCCCGTGTCAACAAGACAGCGGCGGACATCCATGCCATTGAATTGTCTAGTGATGTATAATGGACGGATATGCCCCTTTTTGGGAGGGTCTTTGTCTTCACCAGAGAATGAGATAACTGCCTGGAATTCGGCATTTTCAATTGCCTCAGCGTGGAAGGCTTCTCAAGCTGCTACCTCCGTCTCAAACTGGAGGGGACTCCTTAGGACCTCGACAAGCACCTCATGCAAGTCTAAAGATAGGAGAAGAGCCTCAACGATATAGATCCTTGCTGGAATGATGATAAGATGTTTGAGTACATCGTACTTCCGTTCCAAGCACGAACTTCTGCTTATAGGAGGCCGTTATTCAATTGGAGGCATGACGGGCTCTGATGGTTGGACCGACGGCTGGATAGTGGTAGGCATGTCCCATTGCTCGCTAGTCGAGGCCTGAAGAGTAGCTACCGGACAAGGACCAGATGACTGAAATTGGCATGTAGTAGGGCGAGATTGTCCGTGGCGTGGATGAGGCAGCTTTTCCGGATCTAGTAGCACGAACGACGGTGGAGGTAGATCCGAGGACACCATATGAGGATGTTTCACATGATGAGCTCTACACTGGGCCTACTATGTGGTTTCAGTGGCATGCACGACCTGGATAAAAGCACTGGCTTATGTTCCTTGATGACCCATATGGTCGCGGCTCCACTGGCGTTGGTGTTAGGTGGGGACGTTGGGGAGGTTTTCCTGGAGTTCCCCTTCGTCGGGGGTCATATAGGGGTTTACCAACTCCACGGTATTAACTGAAGTGCACCCTCGACTTTCACTTGACGAATCATCCACCACTAGGCTGATTCTGGAAGAGATCCCCATCTCAGGGGGCATGAAGTCACCGAGATTGCGGGATGATGATGACATTGGCGGAGCACGTTGCTTCTTCTTGCGCCACCGATGCTTGCTCTTCTGGGAAGAGGTTGGCTGAGATGATGATGCAGAGGTTCTAGTCGTAGCTTCTGAAGGCTCCATCTAATTCAGGCATGCCTGAATAATAACATGGGTGCAGGCGACTATTCAACAAGCCATCCAGTTGTCATACTTCTGGGATCCACGGTTGGGAAGCTGCTCCCACACATCTTCGTCATCGTTACCGCTTTCTGACCTCACAAAGACACCCACCACCTATGTCAGGGCTGGGCCCAACCTGACTATGTTGTTATCGACTTGGTCTTGCAGCCAGTCTTTAAACACATAGAACTACTTGAGGGTGTGGCCTAGAATCCAATGATAGGGGTAGTATTTGGGTTGATCTGTGAGATTCGCCTCTGTCGGCCTTCTGCACTCAAGTAAGTGTATGATCCCCTGCTATAGGGAACTACAAAAGTAACTGGGGACCTGGTCCTCATTGAATAAGTAAGTCTGGTGTCTTTTCTTCTGATAGGGGGCTTAGGGAGCCTGGCCCTGACGAGGGGTCATAGGATCCTGTTGAGGAGGTGGAGCCTGATTATCTCACCTAGGCAGCAGTGGGGCATTGCATGGGGAAGCCGACAAATTCCGAGGCGGTCGCTGCTGAGTAGGAGGTTTTGCCAGAGGTGGAGGTCCTCTATGAGGTTACAGAGCCAGTGCTTCTGGCAGAAATTCTAGCTACCTGGGGGATTATATTTGGGCCACCGCGACGGGCTCGGCTTTGGCAGCCCTCCTTGTGGGGATCACAGGGGGCAGCGGACGCGCCTGACTAGCCTGTTGTAGAGCTTCCTCGAGGTGCTAAGCCTTATCTAAGAAATCTCAGAACCCTCTAGGGTAATCTTGAGTGATCAGGGAAGGAACTAGTTCTATTTTGACATTCCCTACGCACATCCTCAGTAGTTTCTCCTGAGTCAGTGGCATATCGAGGTAGTATGTGAGCCCCTTCCACTGGGTGATGAAGTCCCCGACTCTCTCATCAGTATTTTGTTTGCACTTGAAGAGGTCTGTGATACTGGTATTTCGTGTGGTGGAGATGAACTAGTATAGGAATTTCTGGTGAAGATCATCCCATATGGTCACCGATCCAATAGGGAGTTGGCTATACCAGATGAACGCAGGGCCCTCCAATGTCTGCACAAAACATCGGAGCTTGGTGGATTCCTGTTGTGCTGGATTCCCCAACATGGGGACACACATGGAGGAAAAGTGGGTCAGGTGTTGCGGCGGGTCCCCTGTCCCGTTAAAGGTCGAGAATGTGGGATTTCCAAAACTCGGGGGTGCGGGCATATCATCCACCCACACTGGGTGTGGCTTACCATCTGGTGGGACTGCCACCTGCCGCGTTTCCAACGCCTTGTGGTGGGTGATAAGTGCCTCCATAAGATCGTCTGGGCAGGGGTCCCTATATTGATGGGGATCCCTAACCACGAGTGCATTACCGAGATCTTCGACATGGTAGATGGGTTCAACGACTCATGGAGCGAATGGCGGAGCGGCCTGAGGGGCATCTGGGGGAACCCGGACTGGATTCCTTAGATTTCCACGCCATTCTGGAGGGTTTGGTGAGACGTATCGCTTCCTCTTTCCATGAGTTCTGGCTTCAACCCTGTTTGCGGGAGAATTATGATCAGGGTTTCCCGAAGGTATCTCGCTAGGAGGGAGCTGTTCCTACCCCTGCTACCCTGGACTAGGATTTCCATAGTCGGGTCGTCACTCTATAGAGCGTTCGGCCAAGAGTTCATCTACCAGCCTCTTCTGCTCAACAATTTTCTGGCACAACATGTTCTTCTCGGGGTCTTCCTCCGTCTGCTGCACTAAGGCAGATGGGTCAGAGTGCTTGACAGCTCTGACGTGCTCTTTACCCTTGCCAACATTCCGTCTGAGCACCAATGACTCGGTGGGTGTAGGGATACCTAGGAGGTTCCTTTGCTGACGGGTAATCCTCCCTGATGGGTCCAACAATGGTGTCACATCCTCAGGGGGTAAGTCTACATCATGAAATTCAAGGTCATCCTCTTTGTCCACAATGTCGACCATGTGGACTGTGACCCTTCCTAGGGGCATGTCCTCGATATCACATAGTGAGTCGGGCTGCCATCGAATAGGGCTGAAGAGGAGGGAAGCGTACTTCCCCCAACCACAAACTTGCACATGGGGGGTAGCCTCCCTGATGATTTTGCAGAGTACCCTGAAACTATGAATGCATTTTTGTTAGAGGGTCATCTGGAGACCTGGTGACTTAGGGCGCTGGTCCACGGGGAGTGCAGCCAAATCGACCAGACGACATTGCTCTCCAATTTCCTCAAAGTGAACTTAGCTCCTAGGGTACATCACCGGATGATAAAGAAGATGAAAGTGCGTCTCCCATAGGTTTTTACGGAAGAACTCGACTTCTTCTAGGGTGAGGGACTCCGGAGCACAGATGTTTGATGCAGCTGCCGGCCAGAACTTCTCCGAGAAGTGATCCACCTCAAGAATATTCCATAAGATCCTGGGCTCGGATTCAGGGTCTGGCCCTTATTAACCCACTCATCAACCAGAGGTGGCTGAGAAACCGGTAGTGGTACTGAGTTGGAATGCTGAGGTAGTAAACTAGGTGGTGGAGAATACAGTGAACGAGCTTACTAGCCGCAAAATTCTGGGCCATCTTCCGAGGAGTGTGGTGACCTGGCCACGACGTCAAAATACGACTGGCTGAAAACCACAGTTTCTGGTGTAGGGATCGCGATTACCGGCGACGGGTCACACTGTTGCTAAATCGCCATCGGTCCCCATAATAGCTTTCCATGATCCCTGGTTGAGGTGGAGGGAATTTCTAGTGATGATGTTGGTTACTTCACGGTCGGAACCTGAGAGACTCCCAAATCTTCCTCCTCCTGGATATACCTGCGAAGAGAGGTAGGAATCTAGTGAACTTCACACTCTATAAGGATGAGGCTGATACGCCTTGTTCCTACCCTGGTCCTCGACACAGAGGACCGAGATGAGGGTTCTACCACTGAGCCGTGCTTAGCTTAAGAATCCATGAAACATATCAGTTTGATCTTAGTCTGATGATTTTTGGTATTCTTCTTGCAGTAGTGACGACCCACATTCCTGCCCCGGGACGACTCTTCGGGGAAGGGAAAATTCCCGGCATGAGAAGGTCCTTCGGCCATACTAGTGTTGGGGTGGGGAGTAATTTCTCCTGAGTGGGACGGGGTGCGAGGAGCACCAGGGAAGATGTCAATGGGGGAACATGGAGGACATCCATGCTAGATGCTAGTACGGGTAGGACCCCAGCTGGAGCTGATGGGAGCACGGGTAGGACCTCCATTCTTAGTTCCCTTGGTGGTGTCAGTGTGAGGCAGACCCCCGTACTGATTGGACCGAACACAGGTAGGACCTCCGTGATGGGTGCTGGTGAAGTGAAGTTGATTTCCACCTCTCTGGTTACCTGGATGAGGAGTGCCTTCGTTGTATGCTACGTGGATGTGAGGATGGTCCTCACATCGTAGAGTAACTGGATATGTGACGTCCCCACCCTGGTAGTTCATAGCGGAAGGGACGGCTCTGTATCTGATGTAATAAGCACGGGAGAGGCTCCCATATGAGGTGTTGCTACCATGGGGAAGACCCTCATTTGGGTCGAAGGTGGAACATGGCATACCTCTGAACCAGGCCTGGGAGCAGGAAAGGCACACATCCTCCATGGTGGTTGCATGGGGAGGGCCCCCGTAGTGGGTGGCATTGCTGCAGGTTAGTCCGTGATAGACACTACATGTGCCTGCAACCAGAAGAGTCGACCCAGCCTACCCGTGGGGTGGTTGGGGCCTCGATCTGGTTCTAGCATATAGCTTCCTCTTCTCAGCGTATGCAGGGGGTGATGATGCACGTCGGCGGTGGCTCGGGCCACAGTAGTCGCTGACGTTGACGCCCCCTGATAGGCGTCCTCCTCGGCCTGTGCCCAACGCTGGCGTCAGGTTAGCCAGGATGATACCAGTGGTGTAGGTAGGTATTCTACCTTCTCTTCAGCTCGGGTAGCCGGGTGGCGGCGCTGGTGCGGCCTGGTGGGGGCCCTTGCTGGGAACCCCTGGGACGGAACTCTGGTCGGGCGGGACTGAACATCCCCTACCTCATCGGCATAGGGCATGGAGTCATTAATGTGTTCCAGGGATAGGCTCCCGAAATGATTTAAGGTTGGAGTGGGGAGCGGTGACTCCCTGCGCGGCCCTCGGGGGCGGCGTTGACGACAAGGCACAGACGCCTCCAAATCTAGGTGGGCCATGTCCCTCGTAGGGATGACCCCTTCCTCCTTGTACATATGTACAAGGTCATTGATTAACCTTCATTGGATAATATCCGATGGGGAGAGGGGGAATGGATGCCCAGTAGCCACGGCAGTCGAGGCTGTCATAGAAAAGTCAAAACCACGCAGGGTATCCGTGTTGAGATTGCCCCTGCCCCCACATCGGCGGGTGGGAGGTGATCTGGTTCCAGATGCTGCAGCCTGGTTTCTGGAGGCAGGGAGATCAACTCATTAGCACTTACAGAAAAAGAAATTGACACCCAGTGCCCCAGGTCTATTCCTTCTTCCATGGTCGGTAAGAGGGATCCACACTGACAACGTCGCAGACCAAGATACCCAACATTTTGACTACCCCAACTTCTGGTGAGTTTCACGCCAAGCCCACTATTTTCTTGGTGGTACCCGGCACCATATATTTGGATCTGGTGACATGTCAATCTACTGATGTCTCGAGCGCTACTAATCTCCACAAGGAGGAGAAGAACTTCACGTCGGGTTCACCATTTCTATTTCCGATGCTTTCGCTGGGGCGCGCGTGTCCGTCTTCTTGGGCACAATAGGTGCAGCTTTTGTTACCACGCGTTCCAGCTTTCCAAATCCAGGTGACATCCATTCCTTATTCAGGGACATTTTCTCCTTGATAAAAACGGGATGATGGGATGTTGGTTCTTCCTTCCGTGGATTCATCCTTAGAACTCGTCACTTAGTCTGGGTCTCCCTTATAGATTTAATACGTGGTTCGTGAAACTCTTCTCGACTCCATATCTTCATGGACACCAGTTAATTACACCGCTTCTGTCAGGAAATTATAAGGGGTCCGGTCAGGGAAGCAACCTTCGGTTGGGGGAGTAGTCACATTGCGGCATCACTGACATGTCTAGATACTAGGGAATTGGTGTGTCTGTCTATTGTCCCTTATTATAGGGCTTCTCGAGGGTGCGGAAGCCCGAGGCATCCCACATTGAGCACGGGGAATCATATTCCCTAGGCATGCATCTGAGGTTTTCCTCATCTTCCCATGTTCAACATAGGGTATGCCGCAAGATTAACGTCTAGAGGAGATGGATCAGACTGATCAGAACACTATCTTGAGTGGATCAGATTGAAGAACCCCATCCTTGAGGGATCACCGATATGGGGGCTAGCACGTGGGTGACTACTTGAGTATAGTGAAGGGGAATGAGGTGGCATGATCTCACCGGGATGTGGTGGACGAGGCAAGAATCAGTATGGGTGATGGTTTTTGTCTTGAGCCCCGAAGAGACTTCCTATGTACCATTCCTTGACATGGATCAAAGCCCTCGTAGTTCGGGTATGGATTCCAGTGAACCGACATGAATGATGACCTTGGTCCAATGGGTGATGGGCTTGAACCTCCGGGAGTCTTCCTACATACCATGCCTTGACATAGATCAAAGTCCATGTTGTTTGGGATAGGATCCTGGCACACTGACATGAAGGCGGTTGGGACCAATGGTTGGTGGGATTGATCCTCAAGGAGGCTTCCTACGTACCATGCCTTGACTTGGATCAAAGTCCTTGTAGTTCAGGTGTACAGTTTAACTTCATGCAGGGTGAGGGGAAATTGGGGTCTACGCTCTGAGGCTGCCCAATGAGATGGTGGATAGGGCTTACACTCTGAGGCTTCCCATAGGGTTGGTGAACCAATGTAAAGGGGTCGGAATGACCAAGTGGTGGGCTTGAACCTCATGAGTCTTCCTACATACCATACCTTGACATGGATCAAAGTCCCCATAGTTTGGATCGAAAAGGGGCTGTCGAACCGACGTTAATGTGGACCTTGGTCTAGGTGGATGATGGGATTGAACCTCAGGGAGGCTTCCTATGAACCATTCCTTGACATGGATCAAAGACCATGTAGTTCAGATGGATATAGTTTAATGTCATGCAGAATGGGGGTTAACCGAAATGAAGGAAGTCGGAATGACCGGATGTTGGGCTTGAACCTCAGGGAGGCTTCCAACATACCTTACCTCAGCAAGGATCAAAGACCACATAGTTCCGGAAGGTGTGGGCATCGAAAAACCAATGTGAATAAGGACCTCGGTCCGATGGGTGTTGGGCTTGAACCTCGTGATGCTTCCTATGTACCATTCCTTGACATGGATCAAAGTCCTCGTAGTTCGGGAGATGGGTGTGTCGGAGGACCAACATGAAGATGGACCTTGGTCTGATGGGTGTTGATATTGAACCTCGTGAGGCTTCCTACGTACCATGACTTGACATGGATCAAATTCATCTTAGTTTGGGAGATGGGTGTGTCGGAGGACCGATGTGAATATGGACCTTGGTCCGATGGGTGTTGGGATTGAACCTCGTGAGGCTTCCTACATACCATTCCTTGACATGGATCAAAGTCCCCGTATTTTGGGATATGGTTTTGTCGGAGGACCGACGTGAAGATGGACCTGGGTTCGATGGGTGTTGGGCTTGAACCTCGTGAGGCTTCCTACATACCATGCCTTGACATGGATCAAAGTCCTTGTAGTTCAAGAGATGGGTGTGTTGGAGGACCGACGTGAAGATGGACCTTGGTCCGATGGGTGTTGGTCTTGAACCTCATGATGCTTCTTACGTACCATTCCTTGACATAGATCAAAGTCCTCATAGTCCAGGAGATGGGTGTGTCGGAGGACCGACGCGAAGATAGACCTTGGTATGATGGGTGTTGGGCTTGAACCTCGTGAGGCTTACTATGTACCATGCCTGGACATGGATCAAAGTCCTCATAGTTCAGGAGATGGGTGTGTCGGAGGACTGACATGAAGATGGACCTTGGTCCGATGGGTGTTGGGATTGAACCTCATGATGCTTCCTAAACACCATGCCTTAACTTGGATCAAAGTCCTCATAGTTTTAGAGATGGGTGTGTCGGAGGATCGACGTGAAGTTGGACCTTGGTCCGATTGGTGTTGGGCTTGAACCTCGTGAGGCTTCCTACGTACCATGCCTTGACATGGATCAAAGTCCTCGTAGTTTGGGAGATGGGTGTGTCAGAGGACCGACGTGAAGATGGACCTTAGTCCGATGAGTGTTGGGCTTGAACCTCGTGAGGCTTCCTACGTACCATGCATTGACATGGATCAAAGTCCTCCTAGTTCGCTGAGAGTGGGGGTCATGGTCGGTGCTTACTCTAAGCTCACGTGAGTCATGATCAATGTGGGAAACAAGAGGTTTTAGAGACCTGATGATCACATCACGAAGGGTGCGTCCATGAGAAGTGAAGTGGGGATTATACATTGGGCATCCATGGTGCCAGGAATTACTCCAGGATGGAGGCCTGAGGGAGACAAAGCATAGCGGGAGTGGGATTTGGCACCCGGGAAGAGAGGAGAAGTCGCACTTCCCATCATGCTCTCCACTGGCCCTGACGCTGAGGAAGTACGGAGGTGGATGGGTTCTATCTTCCGCAAGAAGGGCTAGGGGATTACACCAAGATGGCCGACCTTCCCCCCACGGACAAACGCCACCCCCAGAAGGAGAATATCATTCCCTGTAGAGACCAAGGGGAGGGGCGTGTAGAATGTCCAAGGTGAGTCACCCCGTGTGAGAGGCACATGGAGATGTCATAGTTTAACGTCGTGTATTGAGGACGGGGGTTCTTGGCAGTTTAAATTCCTACAGCTCAGACGATGTGGGTTTACTCTGCAGCCCTAGTACTTACATAACCGATACCCTCTGCTCCTTGTGGGAGGGAAGGTACCGGCAATGTCGTGCCAAAGGGGGGTCACAGAGCGAACCATCGAGGGGTCCACATTAGCGTGGATATGCAAAGAAGCAATAGTCATTAGCGTGCCTATGCGAAGAATAATTAGACTAAGCAATGCTAAGGGCGGTATCATCCAGGGGACTTTGAAATCACATAGCGCACACCTGGAGGGTCGCATGGGGAAAGGATTTACCAAGCAGAGGGGACCATAGGCAGGGGCTTTGTGGAGCTTGGTTACTCTGCATGGTGAAGGGATCTTGCGAAGGGTTGTGCTTCGTGATTTGGGGTGCCTTATACTTAGCATGGGGTGAAGTTGAAAGTGGGAGGTTCTTCGTGAAGTGTAATGGTGTTAACGGAGCACTGCCTCAAGAAGCATAGGTGCCTTGCGAAGCAAGGTGCCGCGAAGCATGGTGCTTCGCGAAGTACAATGATCTTACCTTGGCATATGAATCACGTGTACATGAGGGGTGCTTCGCGAAGCATAAATGATTTGCGGCGACCCAGGTCTCCTTGGAGATCCCCTTACTTCGTGAAGGCCCTTGGGCTTCATGAAAGGGATCCCTCTCGGAAGAGGGGATCAAAACGAGACAATGCAGAGGCACCTCGCGAAGAAAAGATATCTCACGTAGCTCATGATTCGCAGAGAAAAGGGTGATTCATGATTTGGGAGCTAGGAAGGTGAAAGGTCGGATTATCCATTCTTTGGGCTCCGGGGGAGCCCATTATTTATAGGCAAGAGGCGCCGCGAAGCAGAGCTCACGCGATGCGAAGAGGGATTGGGTTGCTTCACAACGTCTCGTGAACATCAGGGGAATTCATGGTGGGTACCTCATCCTATGCTTCACGGCGGTCTCGCGAACGTCAGGGGTGTTTGTAGAGGTTACCACCTTTTGTGCTTTGAGTAGGTATCGCAAACATCAGGGGAATTCGCGGAGGTTATCGCCTCCTGTTCTTCGTGGCGGCCACGTTTCTTGGGGGGGGGGGGGGGGACTCCGCGACGTCGCTTTGTGAAGCCGGCCGTGGGGCCTCTTTCTCTTCTTTCTTTTCTTCCAAAATTTTGGTGCCAATAACTATGCTATACCTATAATATATCATTATACGATAGTACAATAATATATATGTGGATGATATCATGTTTTTAGAAGGGGTAGTCTTATATACAGATTCTTGGTGAGGATCAGTTCCCTCATAGGAAGTTCAGTTAACATGTGATGCATGGGTTATATATTTGAGAATCTGATTTGGATGTCATCATGTGATTTGTTATGTGATATCTCAGATATGATCATAGGATAATCTCATGAGTTTTGGCTGATGTGAGAGAGGATTAATGGCCTTAGTGGTAGATCCCCTGTTCCTTGGAGACACAACTCAGGATATAAGTTATAACACCTTGAGATTTTATGAGATATATTCCTTTTAATTTCTTTTATGTATTGTGTTGTACGCTACACTAAGATTATCTTTCCCTATACGTAACACCGTATTAGCTTGCAGTATACACAACACTATTCTTGGCTTGTGTTGCACATAATTTCAAGTTCTTTTGATAGAATTTATTTCACGAAACACTGAGTATAGATTTTGTTCAATGTATAAATGAACTAAGTTTGGATTATGTTATAAGAAACACCAAAGGAAAGTTTGACTACATGAAACACTGACTTGGCTTGCATTAGACGCAAGAGCGACTTTCCTTGATAGCTTGCATTGTACGCAATACCGAGTTTCAATAAACAACGATATATTGTTAAAATATTAATATTTAATGAGATATAAACTAGACATTATGAATAGTATTAACCAAATTTTGATTTTTATATAACATTAGAATTCATCTTATACATTTTCTAGAACATGATACGAGAATAGAATCAAATTGTTGGATAAAAGAAATATTTTTTTTAAAATGCAGTTTTACCGCCTTTTGATGGAGTACCCATTTTAAATCTAGTTTTTGACACTTTTATAAGTTAAATTTGACAAAATAAACATCTTATTTTGAAGTGGGACATAATAATTTACTTTTTTTTTGAATTTTTTATATTTTTCTAATAAAAATAAAATATTAATTAATAGTGAAAAATACTACATTTTAATTCAAAATTACCTTTTTATCTAATTTTTTTATATAGTTTGATTATCTTTTTAATTGGTTTTAAAGTTTAATTGGATTATATTTTTATTATTTAATCCAATTTTATCCATTTCAAGTAATTTCACTTTTAAATTGGACATAAAAACATTCCAATCTTTTGATAGTTATTACTTTTAAAAAACCCGCTTTTTGGGATTGACAATGAGAATTAATTTTAAATTAATTGCTACAACTTTTATGTTTTGAATTTAGAAAAATGGATTCCATATTTGGAATCATAAGTTTCAAATTTTGTAAATAGGTACCTTTTAGTTTTGGACATTATTAATAGTAACTTCAGTATTTATTTTATTTACCATGGTTAAAGGGTATATTTGGTAAATAAGGGTAAAATATAATATTATGATAATATTAATATACCCTAACATATGTCATAATCCTATTAGATGAGACATTTCTGACCATGGGCATTGTTGGGTAGATTTTGGGACTCCATGGATTCACTTGGATTTGAAAATGGAATTTTATAAGAATTAATTTAATGTAAAGATTATTATAATATAAACATATATATTTTATTAAATATATTTTTATATGGATTTATAAAACTGATATATTTAACTATAAATAGTAATTATAAATATAAAAATATTTCCTACATCATGGTATTTTATTTATAATTTTTAGACATTAGATAAATATATTTATTTATGACACAATTATGATGTAGTGATTACCTCATTGATGAAAGATTCAAATAAATGAATTTAAAATATTAAAATAAATTTAATTTGAACATTTTGATGTTATCCAAGAATTTTATGGATGAAACTGTCATATTACAGATGAGGTAATGTCTTTTTTATGAAGTAATAAAGTTTTTATGACTTTTACAAAAATCAATTACTAAATAGTGTCAAAATTGACATAAATGTGTTTTTAAAATAAATGATATTTTATTAAATGATATAAAAATCCTAAAAATCTAATGTTTGGAAAAATAACTTTTATTGTGATAAAAATTTCATAAATTATGCACTTTTTGTTCCCTTGGAATTTTATAGTAAATATATCAACCATGTAGTATAAAAATACAAGAGGACATGGTAAGAGTTGACTTATTTTAAAAATGGTTAAATCTAAAATATGATGTTAATTTTATGACCTAAACATGTTTAAAAACAATTGGTTGTATGATTTAGACCCATACTCATCTTATCCTAAAAATAAATCAATCTGGAGCTATTAGAAACTGATAATAATTTTATAATAAATTAATATTTCAAGATTTTTATGGTTTCATGAAGCCTTATTTCCACCAATCTTTCATTTGTTTACTAAAATTTGGTACCATACATGAATTTTATAGATGAAAAATGACATATTAGGGATGAGTTAATTCCTTTGGTTCTAAGGAATCAAGTTTTTATGAATTTGAAAAAAATGAATTACTAAATAGTGTCAAAATTGACATAAATGTGATTTTTAAACAAATGATATTTTATTAAATGATATAAAAATAATGAAAATCTAAAGTTTAGAAAAATATCATGGATAATGATACAAATATAATAAATGATCCACTTTATATTCCATTGGAATTATATAGTAAATATATCAACCATGTAGTATAAAGATACAAGAGGACATGGTAAGAGTTAAACTTATTTTACAAAGGGTTAAATCTAAAAGATGTGGATAATTTTATGACCTAAACATGTTTAAAACCTATTGGTTGAATGATTTTTATCGATCCTTATATTATCATAGAAATAAATCAATTTGTTGCTATTAGAAACCGAAAATCATTTTATAATAATTTAATATTTCAAGATTTTTTCTAAAGTTCCCCTCACCTGTCTTATAAAAGGGAACCTCCCTTTATCTTTAAATCCCACCTCTAAAGCCTTTTGGTTTGGCCAAAACCCTCCTATTTCTCCTCCCAACCTCCCTCACTTCATCCTAGTTGCCTAATATTGGGTATAGAGCCATCCTATTGATACTCTATATTCAAATAGAAAGTAAGCACCTAAAGAAGAAAAGTTTCAGACACATATGGAAGAAATCAGACCTAAGGTAAGGGATAATTTCACAATCTCATTTTAATCTGAGATTGTTTATACATAAGTAATTACTGGGGATATATTTATCATCGATGTCATTGTTTTCTATAAATGTTTTCATAAAACATTTATTATTCTTCTATGTATGTTTAACGTCATTTTTACCCATTCTTGACTTTTACTACATGATATAGAAGGAATATTCCTTTTGTTTACCATATGAGGTACTTTTTGAATTTTATGAAAAAACTATGAGGATAATGTTATTTTAAATTATATTGAATGAATGTATTTTTATAGTATCATGAAGCCTTATTTCCATTAATATTTTTATAAACTATTTAAATTTTATTTTCGATTAATTTTTTTAAAATTGTATTGAATTTTGAGAAATGAAAAGGTTTTTGAGTAAGAAAGGATATTTAACTCAAGAACTAAGTTTAAAATTTTTATCAAAATTATTTTTCCATCTGAGATGATGCTCTTAAATATAGTTATGTTTTTATCCCTATTATTACTATTATTTCATTTCATTAATGATGGAATGATCTTTTATATGGATTATGTTATGATGAAATGATATTTAAGAAACCCATTTCTTGGGTTATGCTATGATAAATGATTTATGTTTTATAGAACATGTAAAAATGATTTCATTATGAGATGGGTGGGACCTATATATCCCTCCAATGTATTGGGTAAAGATTTTATATCATGAGATAGAAATGACTAGAACATAAAGTAAATCTGGTTCAGTAATGCAGGGATGGAACGACTAGTAAATCCAGTTCAGTAATATATGGCTTGAACGGCAAGTAAAACCAGTTTAGTAATGGAATATATCCACTATGATGGTTTTGGAAGTAATGCCGTGGCTACTATAAAAATAATATTATGTGCTTATTATTTTTCCACAATTACCTGTTTTATGCCAATTCTATTTTATTGTGGTTAATGTTCCTTTATGATCTATGCCTTACGTTATTCCAAGATTTATGTAACGAATCCTGATTTTGATGTTTAAACTTTATGTTCATGTTTTTATGTTCAAATTTTTATGGTTTATTTTAGGTTCTCCATGTTTACCCTTACTGAGCATTTTATCTCACCATTTTTATGCTTTCTTTTCACCATGATAAAAAAGAAAGGTTTTATGTAGGAAAACAAAAGGGGAAGATCTTTATGGGATATGTTAAAGATATTTCACCAAGTTAGAAGATTATGTTCCATGTTTCCAAATACACTAAACTAATACAGTCAATGGGTGTCAGTTTGTGTCATGTATTTAAGTCTCCCCCAAAACAAATGTAATGTCCATGTACGTAAAGTTAGGGTCTCTACAGTTGGTATCAGAGTGATATTTTAGTTAACCTTTGGAAACTAGGATGAGATAACTTTAGTGGGATCCATAGAGATATATATAAGAAAATTTCAAGGGATGTAATAAGGATAATTTAGGTATAGGTTGCAATCCTAGTGTTTTTTTGATAATCGTGAATAACCTAGGATTAAACCTAATATGTCATAGATTGAAATATTATTAGTAATTTAACTTAATTATGTGTTTTTAATCTCTGATATGTATTTATAACACTTTTCATTCTGTTCTTAGTCAATAACCAGAACTACATAGAACATAGTTTTAGATTTTGAAATTATGGGAATAATGAAGATGAATTTTTTAAGTGGAAATATCATAAAGAGAATAATTAATATGATAAGAGTATTGGTCATACTGTTGAAGATAAAGAGATTGTAAATGACATGTGAAAGGTATGTGATTTTATTCAAGTATTTTTTATATTAAAACTAAGAATCTTAAGTTTAAGATACGTTAAGACATTATTCATATTTTAGGAAACAATAGGATGATGGATCCGGAGTAATGGGTTAAGAATAAAGTTGGATGATTGAGGTTTATATGTTTCAGATTTCAAAGGTTATGTTATATGAATCCTGAAATATATAAGTTATTTTAGTATAAGTTTTTCATTAAGGATTGGAAAGGATATGTTGAGTAGTTATAAGGATCCAAAATTATATTTAAGGGTAAGGTGATATACTTTGAGAATGCATGATTAAGGGGAAGATAACCCTTAATATGCCACTTATTTTTATATAATGATGTTTGGATAAAGGTATGTTTGATTTGAATAAGTAAATTGGATGATTCTAGTTTCTTGATAACTAATTATGGAGTTTTTGACAATAGGGTTATGCTATCATGGATGAAGTATAAAAAGATTTGGCACATAATAAATATATCCAATATGTTTTGGAATACGGAAACATGCATGTTTTCAATAAGGATATATGATAATTCAGGCTGTTATTGTAACTCAAGAGGAAACATGATTAAGGTATTGAAATGTTTGGAATGTGACAACCAAGAACTAACTTATGAGATATGGGAGATAAATGTTTTTTATATTTAGTTTACCTTTTTCTACGTTTTATATTTTTGAAAGGATTGTAATGTTATCCATTTATGATTTGTATAAGTTATATTCTGGTTTAATTTAGTTATATTAATGTATTATCTGACTATATGTGGAATTAAAAATATTTTATTTCTTGTGTTGAAATTTATGTTGAGATGGATGGGTTAACCTATCATTCTATTTCATTATCTTCTAACACTTCAAGAATGAAAAATTTGACTTCATTTATTTAAATAATAGATGAAGTGAAAATTGTTCAAGGCAAGATCAATGATGAGATTATACCAAAATCAAGTAAGTATTTATTCTCATGAAAATTTATTCAACTTTAGGAAAATGATCTTGAAAACCAAAAATGTTATCCCAGTACTTTCTAATCCAATGAATCAGATGATCCCTTAAATCATCGCATATTTATGGCTTTCTTGTAGTTAACTTTCTCTATACCTTATTCTCTATCACTATCTATCAGAACTTGATGGATAGATTTCTCTTCCATACCCATGTTTTAACTTACCACATATTTTATTCTATGAGGAAAACCAGTGATGAGTTACTTTGGGTAACCATTATATTTCTATCTTTCGTTTTGAAAATTATGTTTTATTATCCCTTTTTATGATGTGGGTTTCCATGAAAGAAACTTTTACGTAAAAAACCATTTATATCCCTGATGAATTTCGAGGGAGAAATTCATTTTAAGGGTGTAGAATGTAACACCTAGAGATTTTATAAGATAGATTATTTTATAATTTATTTGATGTATTGTGTTATACGATACACCGAGATTATCTTGTTCTATACGTAACACCATATTAGATTGCAGAATATGCGACACTATTCTCGGCTTGTGTTGCACACAAATTAAAGTTCTTTTGATAGAATTAATTTCACACAACACTGAGTATATATTTTGTTAAATGTATATACGAACTAAGTTTGGATTATTTTATTCTCAAAATAAAAGGAATATTTCACTACACATAACACTGACTTGGCTTGTGTTACACGCTAGAGCAACCTTCCTCGGTAGCTTGCATTGTACGCGATACAGAGTTTCACTAAACGATATATTTTTAAAATATTATTATTTAATGGGATATAAACTAGCCGTTATGAATATTATTAACCATATTTTCAATTTTATATGACATTAGAATTCATATTACACATTTTCTAGAATATTATATGAGAACAAAATCAATTTTTTTGGATAAAAGAAATATTTTTTCAAAAAATACAGTTTTATCATATTTTGATGGCGCACCCATTTTAAATCTAGTTTTTTACACATTAATAAGTTAAATATGATGAAATAAACTTATTATTTGGAATATGGACATAAAAATTTACTTTTTTTGAATTTTTTATATTTTTCTAGTAAAATTAAAATTTTAATGAATAATGAAAAATACTGCATTTTAAATCGAAACTATCTTTTTATCTAATTTATTTATATAGTTATATTATCTTTTTAATTAGTTTTAATGTGTAATTGGATTATATTTTTATCATTTAATCCAATTTTGGTCATTGGAATTAATTTTACTTTTAAATTGGAAATGAACACATTTCAATCTTTTGATAGTTATTACTTTTTAAAAAACCCATTTTTTTGGTTTTGACAACAAGAATTAATTTTAAATTAATTAACGCAACTTCTTTGTTTTGAATTTGAAGAAATAAATTCAATATTTTGAATGATAAGGTTAAAATTGCGTAAATAGGTACGTTTTATTTTTGGACATTATGAATAGTAACTTCAATAATTTTTTTATTTACCTTGGTTAAAGGGTAAATCTGGTAAATAAGGGTAAAAAATAATATTATAATAATATTGAAGTACCCTAACACTTTTTATAATCCTATTTTATGATATATTTCCCACCATGGGATTCCATGGGTCGATTTTGGGAGCCCATGGATTCACTTGGATTTGAAAATGACATTTTATAAGAATTAATTTAAAGTAAAGATAATTATAACATAAACATATATATTTTACTAAATATATTTTTATATGGGGATATATAAATGATATCTATGACTATAAATATTCATTATAAATCTAAAAATATTTCATACATCATGGTATTTTATTTATAATTTTTAGACATTAGATAAATATATTTATTTATGACACAGTTATGATGTAGTGATTACCTCATTAATGAAATATTCGAATAAATAAATTTATAAATATTAAATTAAATTAAATTTGAACATTCTTATGTCATCCATTAATTTTATGGATGAAAATGACATATTAGGGACAGTTTAAATCCTTTTTTTCTAAGTAATCAAGTTGTTATAACCCTTAAAAAATCAATTACTAAATAGTGTCAAAATTGACATAAATGTGTTTTTAAAATAAAAGATATTTTATTAAATGATATAAAAATCCTAAAAATCTAATGTTTGGAAAAATAACTTGTATAGTGATAAAAATTTCATAAATGATCCACTTTAGGTTCCCTTGGCATTTTATTGTAAAGATATCAACCATGTAGTATAAAAATACAAGAGGACATGATAAGAGTTTACTTATTTTACAAAGGGTTAAAACTAAAATATGAGGTTTACTTTAATGACCTAAACATGTCTAAAATATATTATATGAGAGGATTTAGACCCATCCTCATCTTATCTTAGAAATAAATAAATTTGGAGCTATTAAAAAAATGAAAATTATTTTATAATAAATTAATATTTTTAGATTTTTCCTAAAGTGCTCGCCACCTATCTTATAAAAGAGAACCTCCCTTTATCTTTAACTAAAACCTATAAAGCTTTTTTTTGGAAAAACCCTGACCATTTCTCCTCCCAACCTCCCTAAATTCATCCTTTTGGATTAAAATTATGCCTAGATCCATCCTATTGATCCATTGTTTTCAAATAAAAAGTAAACAACTGAAGAAGAGGATTTTCAGACACATACAAAAGAAATCGAACCTAAGGTAAGGGATAATTTCACAATATTATTTTAATTCGATATTTTTTATATGTAATTAATTACCAGGGATATATTTATCATCGATTTCCATGATTTATAGAAATGTTTTCATAAAATGCTTACTATTATTCTATGTATGTTTAAATTCATTATTACCTGGTTTTTACTTTTAATACATGATATTAAAGGAATATTTATTTTGTTTACCATATGAGGTACTTTTTGATTTTTTCAACAAAATTATGAGGAAAAATATTTTTTAAATTAAACATAATAAATTTATTTTTATAGATTCATGAAGCCTTATTTCCATAAAGCTTCCTATACACTATTTCAAGTTTTTTTTCGACTAAATTATTTTCTTTTAAAATTGCATGGCATTTTGAGAAAACAAATGGTTTTTGAAGAATAAAGGATATTTTTCTCAAGAATTAAGTTCATATGTTTTATCAAAATTATTTTTCTATCTCTAATGACGCTCTTAAATAGAGTTATGTTTCTATCCCTATTATTACTATGATTTTATTTCATTAAAGATGTAATGATATTTTATATGGATTATGTTATGATGAAATGATATTTAAGAAACCCATTTCTTGGGTTATATTTTTTTAATGATTTATATTTTGTGGATCATGTAAGAATGATTTCATTATGATATTGGTGGGACCTATATCTCCCTCTAATATATTGGGTAATGATTTATATCTCAAGAGATAGACATGACTGGAACAACAAGTAAAGTTGGTTCAGTAATAAAGGGATGAAACGAAAAGTAAATCTAGCTTAGTAATACATGGATGGAATGACTAGTAAACCTGGTTCAGTAATTTACTATGTCCACTATGATGATTTTGGAAGTAATGTCTTGGATACTATGGAAATCATATTATGTGTTTATTAGTTTTCCACAATTACATGTTTTATGCCAATGATATTCTATCATGGTTAATGTTTCTTTATGATCTATGCCTTACGCACTGCCAAGAATTATTCCATGACTCATGATTTTGATGTATAATCTTTATGTTCATGTTTTTATGTTCAAATTTTTATGGTTTGTTTTATGTTCTCCATGTTTACCCTTACTGAGAATTTAACCTCACATTTTTTATGTTTTATTTTACCTAGGATATACAGAATGTTTTTAGGTAGAAAAACAAAAGGAGAAGATCTTTATAAGATATGTTGAAGATATTTCACTAAGTTAGAACATTATGTTCCAAGTTTCCTAAGACACCAAACTAATACAGTCATTGGGAATTTATTTGTGTCATGTATTTAAGTATTCTGCAAAAGAAATTTAATGTCCATGTACGTCAATATAGGGTCTCTACATAAGAAATTTTGGAATTATGGATAATATGATCCATAATATATGAGGGTAACATGAGTGAGGGGTTATCCTAGTCTTGTGAGAGCCTTTGATATTGAAGCATGGGTAAATTCGTTGAGTTATGAGATCAATGTATGTGAGGTGATACCATGCATAAGATACATGAATGAGGATTCCCGGGATCTTTTTAGTAAATCACTTTGGGTGTTTTAGTATTAAGGATGGTTTTTATTGTAAATAGTGGTTGAATAAATGGCCCCCTTGATTTTAATCATGGATCCTTATGAGATAGTAGAACATGATAAAAGATAGTCAGATCTATGATTTATAGAGAGTGGGTAGATACTTTTAATTTTTAGATGAAAATGGTTAGTGGGTGTTTTGTTCTATAAAACATGGAATATGTAAAATGGATAATTCTTATGAGGGGAAATGAGGGGGATTTTTAATATATGTCACTGAAAAGAATTGGTTCATGATTAGATTTTTAGTCATCTCAACTTATATTCAATGACATACGACTCATGAGAGCATGATTTGGAGTTTTGATTTGGTGGTATGGTAGCATACACCTATTAGTTAGAAGTCATGGATGAGCTGAGAAAATATGAATTTGATGAAATTATTACAAAAAATTGTTGTATGGTATTTTTATGATCAATTCAACCTCCATGATGATATGGATACTATGGCTGATGTGTTGTCTGGGGTAGACAGTTTAGATGAGCTTGGATCAACAGGAGGGACATGCATGTAATGATATAACCTATTGTAGTTCCACTCAAGGGGATATGTAAATAAATATATATAGTGGGTAGGAAACCATTGGTCCTGGACGGTGTGGCTGTTATTATGGATGAATTAGGATGAATTACAAGGATGATATTCTTGGTGATTTGGGAATGGTTTTCATTATATTTTTTTGTTAGCACTTGGGTATGAGCAGGATGACCCCATTTAGTCATTAGGTTTGGTGATTTATGGATCTGGGTCCATGGATGTATGACCATAAACTGGTAGTGTAATGAGTGTAATGTGACTAATAATTGGATGACTGAGTTGTAAATTGGATATTTGAGTATAGAAAGAAACAATTTTATATCGTTCCATTATGAATAATATATTTTTGATTTAGATGAGTAATTAGATGAAGTATTTTCCATAACATCAAGGTTGAGATGGGTTGTATAAGATCCAAGGGTGATTTATATTAGATATGTGTTGGTACTCATTAGAAGAGTACAACAATTTGGTTTTCATATCGATGAACCAACCATAGAAATACCTCAAGAGATGGGTTATAGATTTAGTTTGGATGTTTGGATGATATTGGGATGTGTTCAAGATTGAAGAAATTTATATTAGGTGGTGTTATGGTGCCTTTTGTGGGTGGAAAATCATTTATTAGAATTTTTATCCAGAGGAGGTATGAATAGTTATTTTTTCTACAATAGGCTGAAGTGAGATAGAAATCACACCGAGTGGATCATTGAACTACTATAATTGTGTTTCTATTGGAAATTACAGTGGTGGGAAG
Source organism: Viscum album (assembly GCA_963277665.1). Classification (NCBI taxonomy): domain Eukaryota; kingdom Viridiplantae; phylum Streptophyta; class Magnoliopsida; order Santalales; family Viscaceae; genus Viscum; species Viscum album. Next base: position 1,341,042,921 of record OY728148.1, on the reverse strand, counting down.
CATTATGGATTGAAATCAGACCTTACCATATGAGACCTATAGTGGGAAGAATCCAAGTCTTGGGGATAAATTAATTGATGATGTGTTGTGTTGGGATTGGCAGGTACAGTTAAGCTATGTCTCAGTGGTGCAGTTACATTAATGAGTGAGTGGATTAAATTTTAATGAATAATGCACGTCATGTTTGGAGTTTCCTAATAGAAGATAATTCAACATTCTAAGGTAGAATGTTATGAGATGATTATGAGTTGAGGATAAGGATAGGTGTGGTTAATGGTTTAATGACTACTAAGGATTTGCATGGTAGAGATATGATATAATGTGGTATTTTTAAAGAACCACTCCTTTGAGAGAATTGATTGTTTGGGGAAATTTTAATTTTTAATGTTGGTGAGGGGTAAATTTTTTAGAACTAAGATTCATATCATAATTATTATAATTGGATCTTCTCTTTGATATGTTTTTGGATGTTTAAAGAGGATTGATTTTTGGTTTTGGTGCTTCGGTGTTTATTAGATAAGGGTTTTAGTTTCCATTACCTAATATTTTAGTTATGATAGTAGACCATATCATATCCTAGGTAACGATTTCATGGTGTTAGTCTATGGGGATGTACCACGACACAAATTTTGGTGTTATTGTATAGTGGGTAGAGTGAAAAGCCTGGGGTTGAAATATGTGGTACTTGGGCTAAGTGCAGTGCCCGGGAGAGGCACTTGTTAGAAATACAGAGGCTGGAATGTCATGGTGAGCTGGTAAAGACTTGAAAATAGCGAGGGAGACTCCACTAAATAGTGTATTTTGGTTTTGGTGTGTGGGAGGACCACCTATGTGAAACAGTTATTAGAAAGAACTTACAACATGGTAGAGGGTGTGTCATTCCATCTAGTTGTGGAATAACTACACTTTATCCGAGGAGGATATGTCATAGAATGGACCTATATTAGTTAAGGAAGGCCATGTTGAAACTCTTGGTCTATGATGTCGGGTAGATTGGGAGGCAGTGCCTTAGGATTCCCCTAATGCATGCTACACTGTGGATCCCTTATATACACTAAATTAGGGGTCCCTATACTGGGGACCCTACAGCCACACCAAAGAAATGAACCTACATTTTTATTAGTAGAATACATACATGTAATTTACCATTGAACCCCATATTTTCTAGGTTGATAGGAGTATATTGGGAGGGAAATTTATCCAGCACCTCCCCCATTCATCCTCCCTTGGATCCCCTATATTGGGGAGAGGGGCGTTTTCTGTTTGATTAGATAGTTTTTCTTGGTGTTTTATTTTGTTTCCTTCTATACAATTTGGTTTTATTCCATTTACATTGATTTTAGGAAATTTATGCAATGGATTTAGGGCCGATTCCCCTGAAGCATGGTGTAATTAGGTGAGGATGAGAGGGATTTTTATCCACATGGATAGAGGGTGTCCCATAGGAAGATTAGATACTATCACATGTTTTTTGGTTGTAGATATGTCACAAGATATAATTTCTATGGGTTGTCCCTAAATTAATGGAAATTTATTTTTTAATCAGGAGTAAAAATTTGTGTTTTTTTGTGGATTAGGCTCAGGTGCATATAAAGAATGGACCACAACCTGTTGGTTGAGGTTTTTATGATCAATTGTTTCCTTGTGAGTTTGTAGGTGATTATGTATTTTCAAGGTAAATTGAAAATTAATTATAAATTTTTAAAGGTGATATGAATAATTAATTATAAATTTTTAGAATTAATTATTGGGCCTTTTTGTTTGAGATATGGCCACTTCTTAATGAAGGGTGGGCAGTTGTACTTGAATGATCTCTATAAGGGGTTTCTTGGATATGCTTAGAAAAGGGTAACATTGGATTTGAGGTCGGTTGTCCATGAAATTCCCAAAATAGTAAATTAATTTTATTTATAGGAATGTGATATTTTGTCTCTTCGCTGAGTGTGATCAATTTTTTTATAAATAAATTATTTTCTACAACCTATGTATCGAATGAAGTGGAAAGGGACACGATTGATCCTTGACCACTAGTTAACACCTCAACCATTGATGGATGAGGATGATTTTATAAATATGTGAAATGTGGTACTTATACCTTAGAAAGTTATTTTTTAAATAATTTAAAGTGAACAAGATGTAACCGACCTAGTCATAGGTGCCCTTAGTGACCTCCTGGTAGAGGCGGGTGATGAATGGGGATGAATGGATTAGGGTATGGCCAGGTGAAAAACATGAGATTCCTTGAGGCATTCCAATTAGTTGAGATGATCATGGAATGAGTGTTCCCATATATTGAGATGTGATTACTATATTAGGCATGCCTTAGGTAGACTGTGGATATTTTGGGTGAGAGAACCAACTTGTGACAACCTGGGAAACAAGATAATCATTATGCTATCTCTTGAGATCGATGCTTGTGAGGCTTGACCTATGAATACAATGAGGCCATGATGTGATGATGATACCTATAAGGGAGGTTATTTACCCACGTGATTGGAATCTAATCGAGTGTTGAGATTGTGGAAGATAAACCCTAGTTGGGTTTCCAAGTTATTATGAAACCCAAGGGACCCCAAAGGGTGCCCGAGTGATAAATTAACCGTAAATAGGGTTAGCGTATAAATGGGTAGTAATCAAAATAGGTGTCCATTTAATACATGGAATTGTGATGTGAGATTATTATAACTGTGATAATGATAGTTCATGCACTTGAGGTTCCGATATCAAACTTGTGAGACGAGTTATGGTAGATGGATAACCCCATCGAGATGAATTATATGGGGTGATTTAGGTGTGATGTACAATTTACCAAGATGTAATGAGATACATGGGATTCCATGGATGTTGTCCTTATATACTTCTATTATTCCTACTAGTATGTGATTGATATAAAGGATGAACTATACGACATATAGATGTATATGTGAGATGATCTGGGATGGACACACTGTCTTCTGATGAGAGGTACACATGAGATGATCTCAGAGGGACACACGACCGCCTAAGTGATTATTATACTATTGGGTTCATAGGAATTTATCCTAGGATCTATTTTTTCAAATTTATACTACTATATTTACCCAAACATTCTCCTAATAATTTCTTATGGGACTGATATAGGTTGTACCGATCATGTGATTTTCTTAGATACACCCTGAAACTAGACAAAAATTGTATAATTGATCCATGGTGTCACATCTAAACCCAAGGATTGATAGTAGTTATTTTGTTTATGATTAAACACTATATATATTAATTTATATGATCATATTACATGAACATACACTACATTTACTAGTTATATATGGGGCCACATTGGTGGCACCTTTCTGATCTGTACTCCCACCCTGCTCGAGTAGTAATGACGCTTGCATACTCATGCAGTCTTCCCTGTTCATAGGTCTATATTGGGAAGTTGACTAGGATTTATCATTTCTTTAGATATATTATACAAATACAGAATATGAATGAATTATGGTTTAGGGACATTAGTAGAAAATTTCACTTTTATTTAATTTTTTTGTATAGTTGATCATCATAGTAGGTGATCTTTCATTGTGTGTTGTCATGACCATGATTTTGTATGATTGTATACTTTTTAATTTATATTTGATATGGTATGTTGTTTTTTATTGATTATGTGTACCTTGATTTATTATTATGGTTGTTTTTCTATTATTTCCATTGTTATTGTACGCTTTGATATAGGGGTATAATATCCCCACAACAACTTTCTGAACACCTATAGTTAGAAAGTGTCCTCTAACATATAGGGAGGTACACCTAAGGTCCCTATAGTGACTTCTCCAATCTAGGAACCATTCAGTGGACACAAATAGCGGAGGATGTTACAAAATGATTATTATCCACTTAAATATTCACATTAAGTTATCCCTAACCATTTTTTATCATGCAATATTATATGCTGTGATGAAATATTAAGTTTAGTGTGTGTATGATTTTGTGTAGAGATATTAAATATAATCATGAGGAACAAAATTAGTTTTTGGAACTATATGATCTTCCAAGTATACATCATGGAGTGTCATACACTATGTCCATTGTATGTTTGGGGTGCATTCTTCACATATATATTTCCTTATACCTGGGGTAGGAGAGATACCTAGCATGAAAACCTTTATACATTAACACATTTCTTATGAAATCTTTGAGACTTAGATAATCAGAGGGTGGTTGTGTATGTTATAGGACATGTTGTTGGTTAGAGCATATCCAAGATGGGATTTGTTCTCTATCATGATGAGTTTTATATTTAAACCATTAATTAAGGATGAATGAATAATTATATTATTATACCTATGTAAGATATGTGATGTTATTATCTATTAGATAAAGGGAATACAATGTGCTCATACCTAAGGTTAAATAACATGTGATGTATTTTTCTACTTAGCTAGTATACACTTAGAGAATCGTGAACATATTATTCTCCTTGGAAACGTGATGTATTAGAAAAATGGATCATATAAAAATGGATTCTTCTATAAAATAAAAATTGCATAAAAATGTATTGGGATAAATCTATTTCATGAAGATCATGTTGGATCCATTTATATATTAATTTTCACTACTAATTTATTATAGGATACTATTTTTCTACATTTATTAATTCATGAATTCATATATTTTTTTTAAAATGAAAAAGGCCCATGGAGTCACACATTGTGATTTTAAAAATGGGTATTAAATTTTATAAAACTTATAGATATTATATGAAAGTGTTTATAGTTTATTAAAAAGGAGTTTTAGATAGTTATTCACAAGATATTTCATATGATATTATACAAAGTAATTTGGAGGATATATTTCTAATTTTTTTTGGAATATATACTAATGGTATTTTAGATATGACTTAATAAGTTATTTTGTATGATACAATATTAGGTGAAATAGAACTAAGTCTATAAGGACTTAGTTGAAGTGTTATATTCATAGAGTTATTAAATAAATCCATGTATGTAATTAAAAATATCATAGTGTGTGATATTAATATTTCATATGGTATGACATATAGAGAACAAAGAAACTCTTATTACTTTATTGGGTGATATAATAAAGCATGATATCTTGAAATCATGCCAAAACTCACCAATAATATTTTACAGGATAAAAATATCATAATATGGTTTAATTGAAACATATGAATAATATAACATTATATGATTTATAAGGTAGTGTAACATTAAATGTTATCATTCTAATCCATCATACACAAAATTTTTCATTATAATGTTTTATAATATGAAACATATAGAATTTATATTGATAAGGGTTACATTGATTTTTATCCTCGAAACATTTACACGTAAATTGAGAATATTTGGGTAAATATTAGGGAAAGGTTAGAAGTGACACACGACCAACATATGAAGGCAGTCACCATGAAATTGTTGTTGAATGAGTTAATCTAAGAAAACCTATGGTAACTTATTATTATAACATTGTTTCCTTATTTTTCTCATTTCATCATAAATTTTTTTTAGTATAACATGGGAGTTTTAGATAATACCACACATATTTTAAGTGATTCATGTAATGTCCTAGGTTATTTGGATCAGTTCAAAAACCTCTCCCTTTTTGAATTTTTGGAATTGGTGGGTATTAAATTTTTTTTTTCAATCATCATATCTTAATTATGAGAGTTTATACAACCCAATATCTTGTTTTTGGATTGTTTTATAGGTTTAAAAAAGGCCTCAAGTATTCAAAAGTGTTTTGGGTGCGTCAGAAACCTAAAGACCCTTTTTGGGAGTTTCAGGTCGTGTCACACAGTTAATGCTAACCGTGTGGCCTCTTCCAGCTAACCGTGCAACCCAATTTTGTAATTCTAAACTGTTTGGAAAAATATTCGGGTAGGAGAACGTGATAGTGTAAGGAAGTCTATAGTTTTTTATGGGGGTTTCTCAGAGCTTGCACATGGCTAGGGAAAATCATGCACAAGACTCACATGTTGTATCATTTAAGTAGTACCTCAACACTATATCCCACATGGTGTCTGAATGGTTTGTAAAACCATGTGAGATAACCATGCAGCCTCTTAATGGGTGAATTTACCAAATTTCCTTACCCTCTATTAACCTAATTTCCATATTCTTCTCTTCCCATTAGAGACACACAATATGTGGGTCTTCCATTTTTATTCTCTTGTTTTTTATCGAACAACTTAATCTGACCTTAATTTTTAGATTTTTTGGTGGCATTGGATCTATTTTGGTATGGGTATCCTCACCCATACCTCATTTATTATTTTCTCTCACCTCAAGGATTGCTAAATCTATTTGAGTCATGTTACCCTATTTTTAGGTTGTTCAATGGAAATGAATATTTCTTCCAAAATGGTTGTAGTTAGAGAATAATATTGAATTTTCTGATGTATATGACCCCAAGGTAGGTGTCACATAATTTTATTTGTGATTTATCAGGTGTTCTAGGGTGTTCGTATTTCAGCGCATCATTTTTTTGACCATGTGAGACCCATTTTAATGGTTTCATTTAATTAATTAATTGACCCCCATTGGGATAGTAATGAGCATGCACACTCAAGTATATAAACGTTTTGAGCCCTGTGAGAGCCTCAAAACCATTGGTCGTTAGTCCTGGGGTGTACTTATATTAGATTTTTTTATTTAATTTTAGATGTTCAATTCCATTATATTTAATTTTTTTATTAAATTTAAGTGATTTATATATGTATGAAATTCTTGTGATGCAATAATGGGTTGTTATGGGACGTTATGGGATCATCCTGAGGATTGGGATATATATGGATATCTACTGAGGTGATGTAATCATCAGGTGGGGAAATGCCACTTATATATATTATTTTAGTGGTTTTGACCATCGTTTGGGAAACCCAGTCACTATGTTGAGGCAAAAATGATATTATATCGAGGTCATGGACCATGATATTAGATGGCATGGAAATTAGAATTGAGTGACATGGTCATGGGGTAAGGAGGTACTGAGATTGGTGTGGATTAGGTACTATGTTTAGTGATTTATACTCACCTGTGTTTGGCTAAAGTAGTGTTAGAATCATGTTCACAGAGGTTTACATAATGATGAGGTTGTTTTGACCACACATGTGGGTATAGGTCCCAAGTATAGTATATTAGGAAATTGTGATAGAGGTTCTTACTATAGAAATCCATAGGGATGGAAAGGATCCATGAGATGATAACATTGAGGCTATCAGTTGGCGGTTGAGGCTGGCTATATTGAGGCCATTGGGCCTGAACTATTTTGGTAGAATAGAGATCACTATTCTTCTAGGAATCATACTTTGAGATGATGGTGATTTTTATTTGAATACATATATCATTGTACCCTCGGATTTCAGGATTCAAGAATACAGGTTCTTTTGAGTAGAGGTCTGAGGGACCAGGTTTTTATATGTTTGAGTGTGCCTTCAGGATGTCAGTGGTGTGTTTTGGACATGAGTTATCTGGAGGAACAATGTTCCAGGTTACTGTAATAGAGGTGAAACCATAGGTTTCACCTGGAAATTATACATCAGGGGATACCTTGGGTCATGAGACAAGGATCCACTCCTCTTTAGTGATTCTAAAATTGGTTGAAGTAGGTGATGGATTACTTGTAGCTGTTAAACACCAAGGAATCTTGTTTTTTCTAATTAAATTGAAAGAGCTTCTATTTTATTTAATTATAAGTTCACAACTTCATAATAAAAAATGTATGGTAAGCACACATGGGTGGAATCCTACTGAGACTCATTCACACACACTACACGGGCCCTTCGAGAAGTTTTTAGACATTATGATTCTACATTTAGGTAAGGGTTCAAGATCAGGAGATGAATCCTAGTTGTTGAGATTGCATGGATGGAAGGAAAGAGACCATGAGGTTCTTTCCTCAGCTGAAGTTTACCTTTTTTGTTTTCATTCAGTTTTAGTATGCTTATCTTATATGTATATACTATGGTAAACTATTTGTGACCCCTTATGGTTATTGTAATATATGAATTATATTGGATAGATGATCTGTTTAGTAGTTTCAAGTCGTATGTTTGGCTTTTCACTTATTATGTTTTTTATTTGATTATGCTTCAACTATTGATTCTTATTGATTGTGGTTCCACCATTGACAGGTCTGGTTTGAGTCCGTTATGTATTTCTTTACATTTCTTGTTACATATATATACATGTACCATTATTATATCATCACCTATTGGTATAGTCTCTAAACTATTACTCTTTCACACCCTTATTGCTAGTCAGCAGACTTTGGTGTATGGGGAGGTGCGCCTAAGGCTAGTGGAACCAGGCCCGAAAGCATGGTTTAGTTGGTTAATCGGGCTAAAGACACTACATGTGGTATCGGAGCATATTCTTGACTGAGAATTATTGGAAGTGTTCAACTAGCTACTAATGATATCAAATATATTTTATTTTATTATTTTTTCTAGCCTTACTATTTGGGTTATGGTAGACTGAAGACTAGGTATTGTGGGAACTGGGTCTATAGCTTGTGTTTGGGTGCCTACAACCACATACACATGGGACAAAATCGGTTATTAATGGTTGCAATGTTGATCTATTTTTCTTATTTTACAATTTATATGATTTCTACCTTGAGTTTTATTCTTGGAAATTGATTTGTTATCAGTATTGGCATGTGACTTATGACCCTTTGACTAGTTTGGTAATGAAGGTATATTGAAACCTTATCCTGGTAAGGCAAGGTGCGTTTTTCGGCTTGTTATTGCTTTTTTTGAGCACATACTAGGATGTTTAATTATTATATGCATATCCCTATGATATGAAATGCTTAGGAAATGTGATTTTACTGCAACATGGACTGTTTTTTATTTTATATGTATAGGTATATGGTCTTGGATCTTAAAGAATCGAGCATGTACTATAATACCCCAAGATTTTATAGTATGCCAATTTTTAAATTTAACTTCTTTAATAGCTTACCAGCTTAAAAATTGATTGAAATATTATTAATTAATTATAATAGTTATCTACTAGATATTGGGAATTTTGGGAATAAATGAGATGAATTAAACTATGAAAATATATATTAAACATGTTTATAAAATTAATTCATTGGTTACCAATTAATTAGGAATGAAAACCAATTGAATATAAAGGATGTATTTTATAAAAACAATTTTTTACCCAGAACGACATTTTATATTAATAAATAAAATTAATAACTATTAGTGAAAGATATTAATTTTTTTATTATATATTCAGTCAAATTTTTTTTACATTCATCCAAATTTTTTTAGAGATATAAGATAAGAATAAATCCAATTTTTTACATAAAAAGACGATATTATTTTAAACACAGTTTTACCGCATTTTAATAGAGAACTTGTTTGAAATCTAAATTTTAAATATTTTCTAAATTATATTTGACAAAATAAACATTAATTTTAAAATTTTAATATCAAAATTTACTTTGGTTAATGTTTTGGTATTTTTTTAATATGTTTCATTTATAGTGAATAGTAATGTGACCGTTGGAATAATAATTTGATTATTAGGAATAGTAATGTGTCCATTAGAACAATAACCTAAAATATTAAACTATTAAAAAAATTAGGTATCTTATAAATGAAAATATTGTATATTTATATCATTTTATAAGTAAATAAATATTTTAAAAATGACAAATTAAGAATTAATATTTTTATAAGTTGTAAATATTTATTTAAAATATTATAATTAATATAATTATTTAAAAGAAAATATATTTTTATAAAATAGAACCATAAATTAATAGTTTTCTATATTGTGATTATAATATAATTTTATTATACCTTAATTAATTTTTCAAAGTGTTATAAAATCAGTTATAATTTTAAAATATGTTTTTTTCGAATAAATGATAATTTTATTTAAAAATAAAATTTCTCATATTTAGAAAATTATTTCTATAATATGGAGTTTATTTTTCAATTCTACATATCATAAAATGGTTAGGGTTAATTTTTTATATTTTTCTGAAATACATGAATTTGTGGTGAATAGTGAAATATAGAAATTTATGGTATTTAACAAAAATACACGAATTTGAGAGTCATAAGTGATGTATGGATGATGTAAACCCATAGTCTCAAACTATCATTCATTATTTTAATATATTTGGTGAAAATTTTCAAACTATTCATAGTCTTCATCCAAAATAAAAATCAAATGAATAAAATATTCAAAAATCATCCCTCTCCTCCACTATAAATTCCATCCCTCACCACCCCTTATTATCACACCTTACAAGATTTGAGACTTGTAAAATATATGACCAATACTCTTATCAAACCCCTACCCCATGTCCAGGAGCCATTTTTTCTCAACAAAAGACAAAAACAAATCCCCTTTTGGAGGTTCTCAAGGAGGAGAATTCAAGAGGTAAAGATTCTCTTTCTTTTATTTTATTTTATTTTAAATTTCTTTTATTTTATTATCCTTCCCTCACATAATATATCCAAAGAGACATGATAACTCAAAAATGATTTATATTCTATAATTCTATCATTTTAATGTAATATCCATCATCAAAATCCTTTCTCTCTTTTGATGCCCACCAAATGAGCATCGATAAAATCCCAAAGGAAGAAACACCTGAGTATGGGTATTACATTTCCCATCGAAGAAAATGAGGAATAGTATGGCCAAGGATGACAGATTACATGATACTGTAATGTAATTGTGATTATGTGACCATTTGAAGGTCATGAGATGACTCCACACATAGCACATGACCTGCATAAGATCCTGCAGAGACCCCTTTAATGAACCTTCATGCTCTTATAAAGTCCCTCCAGACAACCAGGGTCCCCGGTGAAAACCAAATGAGCACCCCTAGGCTACATGGTTTTTCATTCAAAAGATCCTGAAAACCCATCCAAAATCCATTTAAAATAAAAAGGGATGATACCCAAAGGTAGAGACCCCATGTAGTGGAAAATCTCATGTGCCATATCACCAATGGGAAGGATAAATTTCCTTGATAATATCCAAGATAAATCATAAGAGCCTCAAAACATTGTAGGATCATAAAAAAGAGATAAAGTAGAGGAGGAGAGAGGTGTTTATGGTCACTAAAAGACATGCGATGCACCCCCGATGATCCATAGGACGCCGTGATTCCCTGATGACATGTTCAACTCGCCTCAAGAAATCCCTTCGTAGTGTTATCCTTTCTGCACAGAAGTCATTGGGTATGTCTAGGAAACTCTATGGTGATATAAGGACAAACAAATATATTTTTCCAATGAAATTATTATGCACCCCCCTATGGCCCATATTGGCCACATAGTGCATCACCAAAAAATAGAGTAATTATCCTTGACATTACTCGTGAAATATCACATGACTCCCAACCATTGTAAAATAAAACAATGAAAATAAAAAATGGAGGAGGTAAAAGGTACTCACAATTATAAAATACATGGGACATGCTATGGAAATCTGTGGAATGGTCCCATAATACCCGCAAAAAAATCATTATTGTCTCATGGAAAGCTCTAGAAAAGTCACTAAGCATCTCACAGATGCCTTTCGACAGTCACTTGGAGTTTGAGAAGGCCATTGGAAATGTCAACATGACAATAAGGAAGTACTTGGACACATTTTCATAATAAAATGAGTCCCCATTAATGGGATATAATCCAATAAAGGGAGAATTGAATAGAGGGACTTACGATCGCTAGAAATCAGGTGACACCCTTAGAGCGGTCCACGGTAGAGAATCATGAAGCTGAGTGGCACCATGCCCCTTTACCGACTATAGCCCAGAATCATGATAGATATTACACATAAAGCATTGGAAAACTAGGGTGGTGATCCTTATAAATTCACCCACTCTAACATGAATAAGTGGTGGTACTATAAGACTCTGGATGCTTGGACTCTGGATGATTTGACTCTTAGCCTCAGTGGATTTCTCAGAACAACCGATCACACCACTGGAAAATTTCTGTCCGGGAATACACCGATGGATAGCTGGAGAAAGAAATCATGCACTACACATAAGTTTCTTCACGTGAAAATTCAATGATCATACAAAGGACTTCTAGAAATACTTTCCAAGAACATACCACATGTCTTCTAGATCATGCAAAGGACTTTTAGAAAGACTTGTGAAGAACATACCACATGTCTTCAAGATCATGAAAGACACAAAGGGTCCGATACTGAATAAGACTAAGGCCTTCACAACGCATGGGTTAGAACTAAGATTAAATGTGGAATAATTATGTGAAATACATGATTAATGAATCTATTATGCTCTGCATGAGTCTCCCAAAGACACCCGATAACATCAGGATATTTCATGTGAAATCCTTCAAACATGTCAGAGCAGGCCGTATGGTCCTCCCATGGATACTACTTTGGTCTCACAAAACCCTTTGGGTCTATCATATGATACATGATATGTACTTTTAATATACTACCTGAGTCATATAAAAACGTTTACTCATATCAATCATGTCTCATGAATGCATATAGGCATGACAACCACGTTCTAGCCAAATCCTCTAGACAAGTCAGTCAAGGCAAATGATGCCCTCTAGAAATATCAGCCAAGACATGAAATGAACTCTATAGGAAACCATCTAAATCTTGTGATATACCCCATACAAGTCGAATGGGTCATGTGACACCCTCTAGAAAATCAGGACGATTCAAAAGGGCATTGAAAGACTTGATAACATTGTCTGTCCTCGGCGTATAAGCACTGATCAATAGGGAAACCTCAGTGGTATTCCCCAATATAAAGGGGACTAAGATGACTATGATTCTTAACTTATTCAGGATATGTAGGCCACCGCTTCAAGGTTCAAGGTCCATATTGGTCATCCAGGGTGATCCTAGTATCCAAGACCTAATCCAACGTAATTAAATTGATCACCCCTTTTCTCAAAACGAGCATAGATCATGTGGTCTTAGGGAGTTGCACTAATCATGGAATCTGTACTATATGCCCTAGGGTTATAAGGGTAGCCTCAGTGTGTATGCCCCAATATAAAATGAATTATGAGAACTCTGATTCCCAATATAACTGGGATATGTAGGATGCCTTTCCAAGGCCCGAGATCTATACCAAACACCCTAAGGACTATCTGAGAATACAAGTTCCATATACATACTCCATGCGACTAATAATTTGTTCACCCTTATTTCTCACACCGAGCATAGTTCACATGGGCTTAGGGGGATGAAATGAACATCTCATTGGAAGTCATGAATCTACACCTACAGGGAAATCCTTATGAGTGGTATAATATGAACACCCCTCATTATGGGTATATACCTTCAGGTTTGAATTAAGGGACTGATTGAACTATGATGACTTTGATTCCTACCATAAATAGGATACATAGGATGTCTCCTTGAGAACTGAGCTCAAATATTTGGTGTCTCAGTACTCACACATATTTCTTCTCTGCATTATTCTAAACTCCATGGTATTAAAACAAATGTGTGGCTTTTGATTCTCGTAATAACCAGGATACATAAGACAACTCATAATGGATCAATACCCTTCTTAGTATAATAATTTCCTCCTTATATGGAAGCATGTTACGAAGAACTTGGTTATATGGATTCATCATATAAGTAGCCAACCATTACCAGAAAATGATGGACAACCTAAGATACATATATATGGATTCTATAAAGAGATCCCAATATTTGGTAAATAAAAGAGAGTTAACCCGTAATTGTTTTATTAGGGTAACTGGCCCTGTATCGGGGTTAGGGTGTGATGATCCTGACCACCCATCCCATCGAAAAATATGAGTCCCCAAGATTTGATGGACCTAAAACCCCAGATGACATTCAAAATTTTGAAATCAGGTCTATACCTATATATAGATGGGGTAACCATTGAGAGTTTATAGGGAAAGTGAAAATGGTATCCCGACAAGAGAAACCCATTCCACACCACAAAAAACTAATGAAACAGAAATGTTAAACCCAATGTAAATATATCTAATATAAGAATGATTAGTTAACCATTCGTTAGAGCACTTTGATTTGAAAAACCTATAAAAAAATAAGTATGACCAGAATGATCTTATAGATGATCCTAGGTTACCAAGGTTATTATGAAATAAGTCCATCCTCATTTTGACAAGTAGAAAATGAGTAGAATGACTGAATTAGGGAGTATCTAGGAAATTATTTTAACCATGCATACCTAATTGAGCACATTATGCCTATGATATTTCACTTATTGGTAATCTTGTTCCCTATTGTCTACATGGCTGTAGATATTGACAACATCTCGATTCGATACAATGTATTCATCATCCAACATTCAATCTAGTAAATCATCTGCTTTTGTGACCCCCATAGATCATATAGAGACCTCAACTGCTCGAAAGCTCCAATGATAGGTTTCTAATATGATGGTTAAAGAGTACCACCTATATGTTAAAATCATAATCATCGATGTTTCCCATGAGATTATTTAAAAATGGAAGTCGTAAAGTCCGCATCACCCGAAAAAGGTTGTTACTAAGCCTGTATCCATCATCACTACTACCAACCAATTATGGTGCTTATCCTTAGAGATTTAAAACTAACACCTTCCATATATGATGAAGGTGGACCAGGAATCTGAATATGGCTTCCTTCCAGTTTAGGTGCTGCTAAGGATGGAACCTTTCAATCACTAGCACCAAAAACACCCCACCAGTACCCATCAGTAACCTACTAAGGGTACCATCTGAAACACAACCATCTCTAATAACCATGAATGAGCTACAAGGAAGACTCATCGGAGGAGTAAGTCAATAGATATTTAGGATAGGGATCATTTTACCACTCCTACTGATGATGCTTGTCAACATATTTGGGAAGGAACGAACATGCAAGTTCATATTCCTGCTAGCTCAAAACAAGTCTACGAAAATATTCCTACAACAGTCATAGGGGAGGCTCATACTTACACCCCCATGCATGAAGCCCATCAACATACTCTGACATCATAAGGAGGACAGAAGTGGGCACAAATCCCAACTTCAATTAAATATTCCTACCAATAGATAATGAATATGGAAAATGTGTAGGCTTGTATCTCTACACACACTTTGATAAAATGATAATATATTTTAGAAATAGCTGAAGAACTCCATCGACATATTTCAATACTATTTCAGATAAAGGGACAAACACATACTACTATCCCTACATCTAGGATAGATCAACACTATGATCATCATTAACAAGTAGTTGTACCAAAGTAAGCACAAATTCTTGCTCCATCATAAGAGGATTATCGGTATATTTCAATGAAGGGTGAGGCATCAGACCGAGATCATACTCCCGTTCCAACCAGGGATCACCAGGTGAGAGTGGAACATGCCTAAGGATAGTGGAACATGCCTATAATAAATATATAGCGGCATATTCCAAAGGATAAGGATTAGGATTATATCCTCATTCTGGTCGGGGCTCACCACATGAAAGGGGAACAAGCCTTGAGATAGGATCATATATCTATCAAAGAAGTCTAGAGACATACTCCAAAGGCCCAAGATCATGCATATATCCATTTCTTGACCAAGGATGACCAAGTAATAATTTCACAAGACTCGAGACATGCTAATATTCTTCTTAGTGAATCTGAAAAGAAAATTTAAGCAGATTAATAAAGAAAGGTGCATATTAATACTTTCACTAGTGAACGATTTTTCCAGCATCATTCCAAGGCAATACAAGAGGAGGGAAATATTTCTTATCCCATTACATAGGTCCATTGGAATATTTTGACGAGGAATGTTTTAATGACCCAAATTTTTTTATAATATTTTTTTCCTAAATTTGTGTGTTATTTTATTTTATACTCAACAAAATTATATCCTTTAATTAATGAAGTGGGTATAATTAAAATGATACAGTTGGGTATTGACTATTATATGACCGGTGGTCAATATGACTATTGGAAATTATAATCTTAATGTTGTGTGTTTATAAATTCAAATGATCTTGGCTAATTAAAACAGAAATAAGAGTTGATGGAATCATTTAGTAGACTCAGGCCATATGAATCCCATCTGTCAGAGCTTGGGAAGGAGGTAGAATCACTGGGCTTTGCTCTGGAACAAACCCAAGAAAAACTTCAATATGTGAAGCATGAATTGAATTACCTAAGGGATAAGTTCAAGCTGATAGAAATCACCACTCGAGAATTATTGTCCGAGCCACCCCAAGATTCTATCACCATAGCACACCTTACACTTAGGTCCTATGCTGGTGTTATAAGGTGATATGTAACGAGACCTTAGTTACTTTGTGTAATCATTTTATATAAATAAAATTATTATTTCTTCTTAGGGTAAGGTTTGTGAATTTCAAATATTTGGATAAATGTAGGAAGAATTTATAGTTCCATATTACTAATGAATTTTGGGAAAAAAGGGGGTTTTAAAATATTTATGTAAACTTTAAATAATTAATAATGTGAAATGATTTTAAAAAAATGGCCTTCTATAGTTGTGATCAGTGAGAAATTTAGATTCTAATAAGATCAAATTGATTTTTTGTGAACAGTAATGTATGAATAGTATCATACCCGTATGAATAGCAATGAATAGTAAATTGGCCAAAAAATTGAGACTTCACCCATGAATGTATAAATACAATTTAAACATCTTAAAAGTGAAAAAATGATCATAGTATATGTTTTGGTATTTTTGTATGTCATAAATATTTTATTTACAATTTTATAAATAATTTAATAATTTAAAATAGAAATATATTTTTATAAAATGTAATCATAGATTGTTAATTTATTGTATTATGGTTATATGATAATTTTATGGGACCATGATTACTTTCTTAAAGAATTACAAAACGAGTTATAGTTTTAGAGTTGTTTTTTTGTTTGAATAAATAATGATTTTATTTGAAAATTAAATTAAAAATATTTATAAAAATACTTTCATAAAATGGAGTTCAATTTTGAATTCAGATAATCTATATTAGGTCAGGGTGAATTTTTTGGATTTTCCTGAAACAGTTGAATTTTTGGTGAATAGTAAAAATACAGTTTTGAGTTTCAGGTGTTTAATGACATCATTAATGATGTAAGATTTATGGTTGACTTATGAATAGTGATATATTCTATGAGGTGTCCCAAGTGGTCAATACCATGGTCAAATACCATGGG
The DNA here is from genome assembly GCA_963277665.1 of Viscum album. Classification (NCBI taxonomy): domain Eukaryota; kingdom Viridiplantae; phylum Streptophyta; class Magnoliopsida; order Santalales; family Viscaceae; genus Viscum; species Viscum album. Next base: position 1,341,025,749 of record OY728148.1, on the reverse strand, counting down.
TAAGCCCATGATTTTGCAAATACCACCGATGAGGTGTCCTTTGGAAATTAATAATTTATTCCCTCACTTTTCCTATAAATACCAAGTCATTCTCCCATACATTTCATTAAAAAATCTTCCTAAACGAAGTTCTGGTCTCCTTACCTCCCAATTAGTCCATCAGAGATTCCCTCAAGCCTCACATGGTCCCGACCTTCAAGCTTTCGAAGTTACTCTTCAAGGTAAGGGATTCTTTCACCCTCCTTCTTTAAGTCATGACTTCATTTATGTTATGGATTCTAGTTTCCATATTATTTTGTTGGGGTATGTTATTATATATCATTATTACTATACATTTCATTTCCAAATTATGGGAGTCCCTTTCCACTCTCATCAATTTATTTTCTGAATTTTAAATGACACCGTTAGGCTGCTGATTTTTTTTGTAAAAGAAATCACATCTTCTCTTTCCTCTCAAGTTTCCTTTTCATGTGGTATGTCATTAAAATTTCTATAAAATGTTCTTATCTTCATTTTATTCTATCTTTATACTATATTATAAGTTATTTATGAGTGGGTTACCCTTGTAACCTCTCTTTTTAATGTTTTCTAAAACCATGTTATATAGCTGTTATGCTGCAGAATTTTCATCTCAAATATCTCTCTTTTTTTCAAGAAATTATCTTGTATTATTTTTTAGAATACCAAAATATATTTTTATTTCTAGGGGTATTAATCAATACATAAAATTTATCTTTTTTATTCTTTAATTTATATACAAAAAACCCTTACTCCCTTTCCGTGGGTTATAAATGACGTAACGATCACGTTTTTAAGAACTTCTTAAATGTCATGATTTTGAAATGAAACCCATTTATTTTATTCCCTATGGGTTATTTATGAATTGTTTGATTATTATATATATGGATCACATGAAAATAAAGACATATTATGGGTGTTCTCTGATAGCGCTCTAATGCATTGGGTAAAGAATTTAATCTCTAGAGATGACAAGTTTCACGATACCTTGGTGAATAACCTTGGTAATTTTTTATGACACCTCAGGGATAAACCTCAATGATATATTCATCAATGTCTAAATGAAATATTGTAGCCACATATTCAATTTATGATTCAATTTCATTTTATTATGATATTCTTATACTTCCATTTCTCATGTCTTTATGTTTTTATCAAGTTCTTATTGATTTCACAAGTAAACTGATTCCCTTGTTTTCTTTACTAGGACTTCTCTTCACCCTTTCCTTTGATGTATGTCTCCAGGTTATAAGATGTAGTAATATTACTTATGATGAACCTATTATTAAGAATTACAAGTGTTTTAGAAGGATGTTTTATGTTGTTTTCATTTATTATGTTCTTGATTTCCAAGACAGTAGACTTTAAAGATCCTATGTATGTAAAATGTTATGAAAAGTCATGTAATAAAAAGGCGGGATTCCATAGTTGGTATTAGAGGATAGTTTAGTTATTTATGGAAATTAAGATATGAAAACTTTAGGAATAACACTATAGAAAAGTTTAAATATAGAAAAACTTCCTCGTATTTTGGTGAGTATTGAGTAAGTGGTTTATCAATAAAATACAACCTTGTATAGATACGAGCAGGTAGAGGTGGCTCTGGCACAAATTTACATAGGGTTAAAACCTGAAAACAATGCTTTGGGATAGAATTAAATGAGAACTGGTACATGAAAATGGGCCTTACTGCACTCTTGGTTACGACACTCCCGGGGGATAACTTTGGTTAATCGAAATATTTTTATGAATCATTATGAATGAATTATAGAGAAATGTATTCATTTAAGCATAATGTTTTAAGACATAAAATCCTTTATAGTTAAAAGATTCACAAATGAAATAATATTCTCACTAAGGTTTTATTCTTTTATAAATGGAGGACAATAGGAGGAACCATGCAAATGGTGATCGCAATGGACCATGCACTGATGACCCTTTGATGGAAGATGAAATAGAAACTTTAATGTGAATGATGAACCAACTGGCTCAAGTTATGGGAAATAACTTGAATAAAGCTGAGAGACTGATCTCACCATGAGGGGAACAACATTCTTTTGAGTCTTTTATGTCTCAACGACCACCAACCATCAGTGGATCGACCGACCCATTTATTGATGAATATTTGATCAGCTCTATATAGAAGATATTTTATGTGCTCTGCTGTTTAGAGCATAAGAAGGTCACCCTGACTGTCTATCTCTTAGAGGGAGAAGATGATCAGTGGTGGGAACTGATTAAAAACTTGAGTCCAAGAGTGGAGGTTGAAGCTATGGAGTGGGAAGAGTTCAGAGGGATCTTCTTCAGTAAGTATTTCCCTCGTTCCATGAGAACAAGAATGGAGAAGGAGTTTCTCAAGTTGAAGCAGAAGGAGAATGAATATGTGGGAAGCTACGAAAATAACTTCACAAGGCTTTCACGTTACACCTCTATATTTTCCATGGATCTAAGTGGTAAGGTTGATAAATTATTTGGTGAACTAATACCTCATCTGTGGAAGAATCTAGCCAACCGAGACTATGATAGCTATGAGAAGATCGTGCAGAGTGCGATGAAATTCGAGTTGGAGTTTGGTATGATTAAGTGGTCTAAAAAATCCAATGACAAGAAGAGGTCGATAGAGCCCATCTTAGGGAGGACTTTTGATCAGGGAAGAGGAGGAAAGAAAGTGCAACGTCCCACGTGTAATAAATATGGTAAGAAGCATTCAGGGAACTACCTGATCGGGAGAGGGAAATGATAAAAGTGTGGATGAGATGACAATATTGCGAGGAATTGTCTTAGTGAGGTGAATCCTCAACTTCCAAACACTAATGACAAGGAGAATATGGTGCAAGCCCTACCTGATGTCTAGTGCTTTAAGTTTGGACAACTTGGGCACTTTGACAATCATTGTCCAAATCTGAGGGAAGTGGAGGGGAACCACCATCAGCCTTAAAATGGCCAAGGGAGAAAGGTCATTATTTTTCTATCATGACAGCTGATGTTGAAGCTTTGAATGATGTGGTAGCTGGTACCCTTGTTGTTATCTCAAAACTAAAAAGTACTTTGTTTGATTCTGGTACTACACATTCCTTTATTTCCTCCATATTTTCAAAGAATTTAGAATCAAATCTCAATTTTCAAAAAGTAGAGTTATCAGTCAAGACTCCTGGTGGGATTATCCAAGCATTGTTAGTGTTGAGAAACTCTATTATTTACTTTTGTGAGCACAATATTATCACAAATCTAGTAGTCATTCCCATGTTGGAATTCAACATTATACTAGGTATGAACTGGCTCATAAAAGTATAATACTAAGATCAAATGTAGAAGCAAGTAAATCTCAGTAGTCTTGAATGGAGAAACTACATTTATCTTCTAAGGAGAGATATCTCAACCTAATCCTTGTCTAGAAGAACATCCTATATCCTTATTTATGGATTTTATTGGTGAAGAATAAAAAGGAAATGAGAGTTTGAGGATAGAAAATATCCCCATCATCCAGGAATATGTTGACGTATTTTTGGAGGTGTTACCCGGACCTCCCCTAGAAAGAGAGGTAGAGTTTTCCATTGAACTCATACCTGGATCCCATCTGATATCAAAGAACCCATATAGGATGAAAAATGTGGAGCTAGAGGAGTTAAAGAAACAACTACAAGATCTTTTGGAGAAGGGGTTTATCTGATGGACTGTGTATCCTTGGGGAGCACCAGTTCTCTTTGTGAAGAATAAGGATGGATTGATGCAAAAAAGCATTGATTATAGAGAATTTAATGGGATCACAGTAAGTAACAAATACCGTCTTCCAAGAATTGATGACTTATTTGACCAACATTATGGGGATCAATTCTTCTCTAAGATTGATCTTCGATCACGTTATCATAAATTGAGGGTAAAGAAAGAAGATATTTTGAAAACTTCCTTTCAATCAAGATATGTGCATTATGAGTTTGTTGTTATGACCTTCAGACTGACTAATGCACCTGCTATTTTTATGGATATGATGAATAGAGTCTTTATGGACTACCTTGATAACTTTGTGGTAGTTTTTATTGATTATATTATGATATATTCCAAAATTCATGAGGCGCATTAGGATCATTTAATGGTTATTTTGAAAACTCTACAGAAGGATAGGATTTTTTGAAAGTTCAGTAAATGTGAATTCTGGTTACAACAAGTTTCTTTCTTAGGGAACATTTTTACCATTGAAGGAATCACAATTGACCCTACAAAGACAAAAGTTCTAGAGGAGTGGCCTCATCCTACAATAATAACTGAGATTCATAGTTTCCTTATATTAGTAGGATATTATATGAGGTTTTTGAAAAACTTTTCAAGATTTTATAATACATTAACCAAGTTAAATCAAAAAGGGGTCAAGTTCATCTAGAAAAGGGAGTGTAAGGAATGTTTTCAATAGGTGAAGAAGAGATCAGTTACTACACTCATGTTAACTCTGCCCTCAAGTGGAGAATGATTTGTTATTTTTAGTGATGCATCTCTGAAATGGCTTGGGTGAGTCCCCATGAAAAATGACAAGGCCATTACTTATGCATCTCAACAGTTGAAGACTCATTAACAGAACTATCCTACGCATGATCTGGAGTTGGATGTGGTCATTTTTGCTCTGAAGATATGGAGGAACTATCTTTATGGGGAGACATTTTATATATACACAGACCATCAAATTTTGAAGTATATTTTCACACAAAAGTAATTGAACATGAGAAAAAGGAGATGGTTGGAACTTCTTAAAGGCTATGATTGTTCTATTCGTTATAATCCTGGAAGAGCAAACAAATTTGTTGATGCATTAAGCAGATAGGACCCAGTTGTTCTGTCCATTATAAGGATTCAAAGAGATCATTTGATCAATGACCTAGTAATGTTTAACATGGGAATTATAAGGGAATGGAAATCATTAACCCTATCCCAAATTATTTCTCAACCGTCATTACTAGAGAAGATTAATAAATATCATAAAGAAGATCCTTTGTTACAGAAGAAGTTTGAGGTTGTGAAGGTTGGGAAGTTTCATGTGTTTAATACTGATCAAGAAGGTGTACTGAAATTTCATACAAGAATATGTGTTCCATATATTCCAGAAATAATGAATGAGTGTATGGATGAAGCTCATAGCTATACTTTCTCTATATATCCTGGTAGCATGAAAATGTATAGGGACCTTTGTGATCATTATTGGTGGGATAATATGAAAAGGGAGATTGATAACTACACTTCAAGGTGTCTGGTATGTCAGCAAGTGAAGGCATAGTGACAACTTACTAAAGGGGTATTGCAACCACTACCCATACCAGCATAGAAGTGGGACAATATCACTATGGACTTCGTCACTGGTCTCCTGCGAACTTCCAAAACAAAAAATGCAATATGGGTTATTGTGGACCATCTCACCATGAATTCCCATTTTATCTCAATTAGGGAAGATTTATCTCTTGATCAACTTGCTAGGATTTATGTAAGGGAAGCGGTAAGGAAATATAGAGTTCCACTTTCTATTATATCTGATCATGACCTAAGGTTCACATCAAAATTCCGTAGAGGTCTTCAACATGCTCTGAGCACTAAATTGAATTTCAGTACGGACTATCACCCCCAAAATGATGTCCAATCTGAATGGACTATTCAAACACTTGAGGACATGATGAGAACATTCTCAAGGGAGTTTAGAGGATGATGGAATCAACATCCCCCTTTAGTCGAGTTCTCTTACAATAATATATTCCACTCGAGCATTCAAATGGCACCCTATGAAGCTCTATATGGGAAGCGATGTAGAACTCCTACTTTTTGGGATGATGCTAGTGAGAGAAAGCTTCTTGGGCCTGATCTGATGCAAGAGATGACAGAAAAGGTCCATGTCATCCAACAACACATTAAGGCTGCTAAGAGATAGAAAAAGAGCTATGACGACAACTGTCGAAGGGACATGGAGTTTGATGTTGGTGACAAATTATTTCATTGGATTTCACCTTGTAAGAGAGTCACGAGGTTTGGGAAAAAAGGGAAGCTCATCCCTAAGTACATTGACCCCAATGAAATCATTGATCATGTGTGAGCAGTGGCCTATCAGCTTACACTTCCTTCAAATCTAGCAGAAGTTTATGATGTCTTCCATGTATCCCTCTTGAGAAAGTACATACCCGACCCTTAACATGTACTAAATCTAGAGGTGGTATAACTAGAACATGACCTCTCTTATGAGGATCATTTGGTGGAGATCTTGGATCGTTGAGACAAGGTTCTATACAGAAAGACTACACACCTTTTTAAGGTGTTATGGAGGAACCACAAATGTGAAGAATCCACATGGGAACCGGCATAGTCTTTGAGACAGAAGCACCAACACCTTTTCTCATCAGAGGGTATGAGATCAAATTTTGGGGATGAAATTTATTAAGGGGGGAAGAATGTAACAACCCAAACTTTTTAATTATATTTGTTTCCTAAATTTGTGTGTTATTTTATTTTATACTCAACAAAACTATATCCTTTAATTAATGAAGTGTGTATAATTAAAATGAGACCGTTGGGTTTTGACTTTTATATGATTGTTGGTCAATATGATCATTGGAAATTATAATCTTAACGTTGTGTGTTTATAAATTCAAATGATCTTCGTTAATTAATATAGAAAGAAGAGTTTATGTCATCATCTAGTAGACTCGGGCCATAGGAATCCCATCTTTCGGAGCTTGGGAAGGAGGTAGCATCACTAGGAATCGCTCTGGAACAATCCCAAGACGAACTTCAACATGTGAAGCATGAATGAAATCGCCTAAAAGAGAAGTTCAAGCTGATAGAAGTCACGACTTGAGCAATGTTGTTTGAGCCACCCCAAGATTCTATAACCATAGAACAACTTACACTTAATTCATATGATGGTGTTATAAGGGGCTATGTAACGAGACCTTATCTACTTTGTTTAATCCTTTTATATAAATAAATTCTTTATTTATTCTAATGGTAAATTTTGGGAATTCAAAATATCTGGATAAATGTAGGATGAATTTATAGTTCCAAATTACTGATGAATTTTGGAAAAAAATGGTATTTTAAAATATATACGTAAACTTTAAATAATTAATAATGTGAAATGATTTTCAAAAAATGGTCTTCTATAGTTGTGATTAGTGAGAAATTTAGAGTCTAATAAGATCAACTAGATTTTTAGTGAATAGTAAAGTATGAATTGTAACATACCCATATGAATAGTAATGAATAGTAAATTGGCAAAAAAATAGAAACTTCACCCATAAATGTATAAATACAATTTAAACATCTTAAAAGTGAAAAAACAATCATAGTATAAGTTTTTTGTATTTTTTTAGGTCATAAATATTTTATTTACAATTTTAAAATTAATTTTATAATTTAAAAAGGAAATATATTTTTATAAAATGTAATCATAGAATGTTAATTTATTGTATTATGGCTATATGATAATTTTATGGAACCATGATTACTTTCTTAATGAATTACAAAACAAGTCATAGTTTTAGAGTTGTTTTTTTAATAAATAATGATTTTATTTGAAAATTAAATTAAAAATATTTAGAAAATTATTTTCATCAAATGGAGTTCATTTTTGAATTCAGTAAATCGATATTAGTTTAGGGTGATATTTTGAGATTTTTCTGAAACAGTTGAATTTTCAATAAATTGTAAAAATACAATTTTGACTTTTGGGTGTTTGATGATATCATTAATGATGTAAACTTCCTGGTTGACTTATGAATAGTGATATATTCTATGAGTTTTCCCAAGTGGCCAATATCATGGGAAAATACCATGTGCAAGCCCATGGTTTTGCAAATACCACTCATGAGGTATCCCTTGGAAATTAATAATTTATTCCCTCACTTTTCTTATAAATACCAAGCCATTATCTCATTTATTTCTTTCGAAAATCCTCCTTAATGAAGTTATGGTCTCCTTACCTCCCAAGGAGTCCTCCCATGGTTCCTTCAATCCTCAAAAGGTCCTGAACTTCACGCTTTCGTAGTTACTCTTCAAGGTAAGAGATTCTTTCACTCTCCTCCTTTAAGTCATGACTGCATTTATGTTATGACTTCTAGTTTCCATATTATTATGTTGGGGTATGTTTTTATATATTTTTATTAATTTAAATTTTATTTCAAAATTAAGGGAGACCCTTTCCACTCTCATCAATTTATTTTCTGAATTTTTAAGTGACGTCGTTAGGCTGCTAAGATTTTTGTAAAAGAAAACACATCTTCTCTTTCCTCTCAGGTTTCCTTTTCATGTGGTATGTCATTAAAATTTCGATACCATATTCTTATCTCTATGTTATTATGTCTTTATAATTTATTATAATTTATTTATGAGTGGTTTACCCTTGTATCCTCTCTTTTTAATGTTTTCTAAAACCATGTTATATAGTCGTTATGCTGCAGAATTTTCATCTCAAATCTCTCTCTTTTTTTCAACAAATTCTCTTGTATTATTTATGAGAATACCCAAATATATTTTCATTTATAGGGGTATTCATCAATACATAAAATTTATCTATTTTATTCTTTAATTTACATACATATAACCCTCACTCCCTTTCTATGGGTTATAAATGACGCAACAATCATGTTTTTAAGAACTTTTAAAACGTCACGATTTTGAAATGAAACCCATTTCTTTTATTCTCTATGGGTTATTTATGAAATGTTTGATTATGATATATGTGGCTCATATGAAAATAAATACATATTAATGGTGCGCCTTAGTAGTGCTCTAATAAATTGGGAAGAATTTAATCTATAGAGATGACAAGTTTCACGATACCTTGGGGAATAACCTTGGTAATTTTTATGACACCTCGGGGATAAACCTTGGTGATATGTTCATGAATTTATAAATGAAATGTTGTATCCACATATTCAAGTTATGATTCAAGTTATTTTTATTATGATATTCCTATACTTTCATTGCTCATGTCTTTATGTTTTTATCAAGTTCTTATTGATTTCACAAGTAAACTGATTCCCTTTTTTCCTTAATAGGACTTCTGTTCACCCTTTCCTCTGATGTATGTATCCAGGTTATGAGATGCATTAAATGTACTTAGGAAGAACCCATTATGAAGCCTTACAAGTTTTTTAGAAGGATATTTAATGTTGTTTTCATGTAATATGTTTCTTATTTCCAAGACACTAGACTCTAAAGATCCTATGTATATAAAATGTAATGAAATGTTAGGTAATAAAAAGGTGCGATTCCATAAATGTATATTCATACCAAGTTCATATTCCTATTCCAACTGAGGCTCACCAGGTGATATTGGAACATTCCTTAGACAAGGCTCATATTCCTACCATGAATGACCAGTGGCATATCCCTAAGGCTCAAGATCGGGCTCATACTCCTATCTTGACTAAGGATTACCAAGTGAGAATGACACATGACTCGTGACAAGCTCATATACTTATCAATAATGGGAAAACATATTGGAATATTCCAACATCTTCTTAGTAGTGGAATCATACTTCTGCAGAACAAGATGGTTAATTACATGTTCCAACAACCGTCAAAAAGTAGACTCATATATCAACACAATCACAAAAAGAAGGTCTACATATCCCATCCATAATATAGAACATGGACCATATTCCCAATCTTCTCAATGCCAGTTTACTTGGGGTTATTTGAGACACATTCCCAATTCCCCAAGGGTCCATCGACTCTTCTATTGAAGAAAAATAAGAAGTTTTTCATTACCACAATATTCTTCTTCATGGTAGTGTGTAGATGAATCATAGGGACTCTACTCTTAACATACACCATGGTCAACCTCAGAACGAAGATAAATCCCATGGGAAAGGAAATACTACCTTTTCTAAGACACCTCCATAAATTGAGGTAAACCAAAATCAACACATTCATATAGATAGGTTCTTGAAACACTGGGGTCAATGAAATAAACTTCCCCATAAACTTCTAACATCACTCCACTCCCATCAGAAAATGACCATCATAGCAATATTATATGGTCTAACTGGATGGAGGAATGTTAGTCTGATGAGGAGGAGGTTGACATTGACATATGGATAGAGTTATCCAGAATCAACCTCCCATTCATGTTCTCCTCCTCGCTACTTCCATATATGAGATCACCGATGAGCTAAAAAAGGAGTTTATACCTTACTTATGCTAGAATATGTGGGATAATCATCAACAAATGAAGTATCTATGACTCCCTTATCCAGAATACGAGTGTCACCCTCAAATAATCAAGATACTCTATGTCAGATTGACCTAGCTACTATCTTCATGGGCTGAGATCTAAAACTGAAAAAGTACAGTGAAAATATGTGAAAAACTTGCTGCCATTGCATTATGACACTTTGGAAGGTTATTTATGAAGCCGCTTCATGCATCAATTTTCAAGGATGGAGAAAATATGGATTATTACACTTATCTTCTCCCCAAGAATAGCAGAACCCCTTAGATATGGTTTCATGTAATGTTATAGACTCTAGTAAAATCAGGAGATCAGGTAATACTTAGGCTAGTTGGTCACTACAACATAATTCCACCACTTTATTAGTGTCCAAATATCATATATGGGGACAGTGTAGCCAATAAAATTTGAAACTGGCCCCCTCAAGATAATATGAGGAAATTTCAAACAAGAAGATCAAAGTTACTATCAACTGGACAACTGCTTGTAAGGAATGGTTCTTACCATGGGATTCCATCGCACCTAGCTCCCACGTGATCAAAACTACGCCACATCACACAAGCCGTAGTAGTATCTACAATATCATCCATCCATGAGTAGACTTGTCCCCATGGGATAAGTGAATATCCACCACCACCTCCACCCCTCAGATAATCAATCCCTAAGTGGATTTTGGACATACCCTCAGGAGCTGCAGGTGAACCCCAGCCTGTCAGGCTGGGGACATTTATATCTAAATCAGAATAACTTGGTTCATCATCCCCTAAAAAGACCCTATAGACACCAATAGAGCTTCTAGATCACCCCATCCCACTAATATGGGGGAATTTATATCTTTATGTCCATCCTGGGAATCATCAACTCTCTGACACGAGTCATTGAATCCCAAAAAACATGATAGATCTATACCATTGGAGACCCCCACCCCACAATGCTAGTGACATTTTCATCATCATCATCATGATCACCACCATAGAGGGAATGAGTCTTTTATAGGTAGCGAGGGAGAGATCAAAAGTCAGCGTCTAACCTGTTCCTCCCAATACAAGACAAATCTCTATTAGTTAAGGCTCACTCAGAAAACCATGCCCGAAAACTCCCTCAAAGTCATTGTTCATAGGTCAAAATAGGATGAACATATGGAAAAGGAAATCCTACCACACTGGGTTTGTAATAAAAATATTCCAACATCGCCAAGGGTTTGAGTAACGAACGTGAGAAAAGTTGTCTAGAATAATATTGTTGCATAGAAATCCATGAAACAACCACAATTTTATGATATGAATATATGAATGTCATCACCATAAACATGGAAGACATTATTAAAAATAAAATTTAGAAGCACACAACATTGAAAATTTACCCCAGGAGGATGGGGATTTGGATGCACAAAATGAAGTTACACGCACTTGGAACCAAAGAAGGCTTCAAAATTTGGCACTGCCAAATAACGAGATTCCACCTCCACAATAGAATACTAGAAAAGATAATGGGAAGTACATGACTATATCTTAGTTTCCATCCATAGATTAATAGTTGTGATAATATGAGAGATAAATACGAGCTATTTAAAAACTAAATTAGGGGAAAACCAGGGGCAATATTACCACCACGTATCATCTATATCCAGAGAAAAATATCCCCACTCCCACTGATACACTAATAAGAGATATATCTAAATATTAGGTTCCCATTAGATCTAGACACTCGGTTTAAATAAATGAGGTAGCCGAAAATGATTGGGAATTCCCTCCATTGCGGAAAAAACCTCTTTCTCGTTATGGAAATCATTCATTCATAGGACCAATCAAGGATAAATGGTAGATTAAAGTGGGAACACCTCATCACCCCACCTGATCCCTGTGGATAAGAGGTAGGTCATGCACCAGTTCCCCAAAACGTTCTTAATTCCATTGAATCCCTAGCTACTCAAATGGAATCCATAAAATGGTGAAATTCACCTGTGCAGCCTGAAAGGTAGCCATATACCAAATGGTTGTTTGATACTTCACCTCCATCCAACTCCAAGAAACCCACATTTTATACCTTTGCTGATACAAGAAACCCTGAACAACATATCAAACACTTCGTATCCCATTTTGGGCCGATTATGGGACCTCGAGATAAAAAAAAGAGTCAACAAAAATATGGTGTTTTGTATAGACTCTGACAGGGCCAACCTTTCTTCGGTATAGTAGCATGTTGGTGGGTTCTATTGCAAGGTGGGAAGACCTTCATCATCAGTTGTTTTAATAGTTTTTTTCAACATTGAAGAAAACAATGATCATTGACCTGATGTGAGAAGAATAGGGTGTCTAATTTCATAGCAATGTGGAAAGGTTTAACCTATTCACTCAATATCCCCCCTCTCACAGGAGCAATTGATGGAACTTTATGATGAAAATCTCATGTATGAGTTGAATACACCCCTAATCCCCATGAAATATCTAGTCGGGTTTCAAGAGTTCATTGAAACATCCCAAAGTCCTGAAGAGGCTATTCAACAAACCTGACCCAGGTCTTGACTCATGCCCACATCATGGGGTAGGAAAACAGACATAACATAAGTTGTCGTTGTCACTCTCAAGTAGGAAACAATTCCCATCAAAGCACCTAGGAATGCTCTGAACCACCCATCACCTCCTACCGAGAAATGAAAACCACAAAATTTCCCCCAGCTAGAATTTCAGAGAAAACCGTTTAATGAACCGACATTTTATGAATAAACTTTCCATTATTTTAATGACTTACAGATATAGAAAACACATGAACTATTTTTTATTGGATTTAAATGGCCATTATGTATCATTATGTTTGATAATATAATCATTGAATAATTATCATGTAACTGATATAAATATAAGGTTTTAACAAATCGTTTTGACAAAGACAATGGAGAGGATGAACTTATTCAGTAGACTCATGCTATATGAAGCTCATTTATCAGGGCTTTGAAAAGAGGTAGTGTCACTAGGCTTCACTCTCGACCAATCCCAAGCTGAGCTTCAACACATTAATCTTGAACAGAATCGTCTAAAGGATAAGTTCATGTTAATAGAGATTAACACCTGGGAGATGTTCTCCAAGATGCCCAAGAGTTTGTCACCATCACACACCTTACCCTTAGGTCTTATGCGAGTGTCATAAGGGGTTATTTAATAAGGTATTAGTTAATTATTTTTCAATCCCTTTTTTATAAATAAAAGACTTATTCCAATAATTTCTTTATGATAATAGTCTTTCTTAATAAATTGATGAATTTGATAAATTGATTCTTCGGAAAAAATGGTACTTTTGAGAAATATATACATTATTATATTAAACTAATATTTTTTTAATAATATTATAAAAAACAATTTTTATAAATGATTATAATATGATTTATTTATATGTTAACGATCAGGTAATCATTTTTATAAGAGTTACATTTCTTATACAATAAAACATAAATTGTATTTTCAAAAAATTTATTATAAGGAATTAATTAATTATTAAAAATATATAATATTTTAATAAAATATTATTAGAAAATTAATTTTATGAATATTAAATGAGTATATATTTTTATGAAGTCAAATGTAATTTTTACTAAGGTTTTAAAACAGTTTTTATCAAAACCCATGAATTTTCAATAAATGTCAGTTTTCATTTTAAAAGAAAAAATTCACATATTAATAGTATTATTTTGATAAAATGAATATTATTTTTAGAATCAGGATGTTGAAATTATCCAATGGTGAATTGTTTTCTAATTTTCTGAGATAATCAATTTTTTGGGTTAAAATTAAATACCGTTTAAATAAAAAATGTGTTTTATATCATAATAATGACCCCAAAATGATGTAATAAATACTATAATGGGTATTATAGGCCCAATATATGTTTTACCATTAAAATAATGTGATTTTATGTATATTATACTTATTTTATAAAGCCTTAGTGAATCCTCCAAAATGTATAATATATTTTATGAATTTAAATTCATTTCCTTGAGAGTGTGACTCACCTCCACATAAGAAAGTGAAATATTTTAATATGTTCTGAAATTGTAATTATAAAATATTTTTTCCTCTCCTATTTGGAAAAAAACAAGGGAAAACCCATGGGAAGGTTTGTGGTTTTGAATATTTAATTATATAGATTCCAAAACCTATGTTTGTGAAATGTTAAAGAATTCCCCTCTCATTTCATATATAATCCCACCAAATATCTCACTTATCTTCACTAAAAATCCTTTTAGAACGTACCTACACTACCCTAATATCTCTATAATCCTCCCAAGGTGCCAAAATCTCTCACTAATCCCCTCCTAAATCTTTCTAAGTCACACACTCAAGTAAGGGATCCTTACTCTCCTTCCATTCTCATTTTTTTCCAAGTTTCTTTATTTTGTTATACCCTTTTATTTTCAATTAAAAATGTTGGGTTATGTTTTATCACCTCCCAAATAATTACGTACTTATGTTTTAATGATGAGACACCCCTTTCTCTCTCATTAATTCCTTCCTTGTACACCCGTTACCATGCCAAAATTTCGTAAGGGATTTCTCTCTTCTTATTTCTATTCAAGAATTTCTTCTATACTATGTATCTAAATTACATTTCATATATTGGGATATTATGTTCCATGATTCCCTTACTTAATATTTCATTTATAAATTATGAGAGACCCCTTTCTCTCTCATCAACCAAATTTATAAATTTCTATATGACGCTGTTATGCTGGAAAAATTGCACTGTGATTTTTCAAGCCAAAATCATCATGTAGTGAATACCATAACTGTTTCTATATCAAGGGTATTCAACTTTATGAACATATAATTATTTAAAGGTACTTACATGTATGTATTCCACATTCTTTTATCATGGAATAAATGATGATTTTAAATGAATCCATGTTATATGATCTATGTGGAACACTTTAGCGTTAGATTGAAACGATTATGAAGGGAACACCCTAATAATGCTCCAATGAATTGTGTAATATTTAGTATCATGATACTCTGTGTGAAATGGGGGTTTAATAATTCTAATTAATGTGAAATAAGGGTTTATTCATGCTAATCCATGTGCAATGATCCTTGGCTCATGCTAATATCTTGTTATATATTGTTGCCACATTTCCATGTTATGATAATCATGCTATATCGTTCCTTAGTGTTAATGGTTCTCTTATGATACATTGATATGTATATTGAATAAAATGTATTTTATTCTTCATGTTATTCCTTGTTTACTCCATTACTGGGCTTTATAGCTCACCCCTTTCTTATGTACGTCTTCAGGTTATCCCATGCAGTGTTAAGTACAAAGGAACAAGTCAATCATGTCAAAGAACATTGAAATAAATATGTTTATTTCATGTTTCAAGTTATTATGTAATGTTCATAATTTCTCGAGACCCTATAATTATCGATCTTCATAGTTCTCTTAAGTTCAATTTTATGTAATAAATCATTTGTAAGTGTGTAATAAAGATAAGGGTTTTTATAGTTGGTATCAAAGGATAGGTTTAGTTATTTTTGGTATCAGGGTTATAAAACTTTAGTGAAAGCCTTAGGGATAAGAATGAGTATAAGAAAATAATACCTAAATTTTGGTGAGTATAGAGTAAGTTGATTATCAACAAAATACATCCCTATCTAGATACAAACAAGTAGAGGTGGTTCTATCACATATGTATCTAGGGGTAACACCCGAAAACACCACTTTAAGCTAGAATTGAATGGGAACTAGTGCACAAAAATAGGCCTTGTTTCACTATTGGTTTGACAATCCTGGGGGATATGCTTTGGTGAATTCATAATCTTAGTATGAAAATTTTTAATGAGAGTAAAAAAGTGACCATAAGAATATACGTTTGGAAATAGATCATGGATAATTTATATTAAAACCTCTAAATTCATAAGTTAAGGAAATAAATATAATTTATAAGTTATCCCTTTTTGTCAGTGGATTCCCCTTTATGTGTTTAATAGTTTAAAATATATACCCCTAATTTTCCTTTTATTCTAGCCAATGATCGGTAATAGGAGGACTGAAGCTGAAAACCGATGAAAAGATCAATGTGATGAATGTTCTAATGAGATGCCCAATATTATGGGAGATGGAAATCTAAAATTTGTTATGATACTCTCTCAGTTAACTCAAGTTTTGAAAAGAAAAATGGGTCAAGAGTAATTTCAAACCCCCCCTAAGAAAGAACAAGCCACAATCAAGAGCTTCATTAGACAAAGGCCTCCTAATTTCAATGGATTATCTGATCCCTCAATCACCAAACAATGAATCAACTCTATTGAGATGATCTTCTTCATCCTTCAATATTATAAACAAGAGAAGGTTCTTCTAGATTCTTATCATATGGAGGGTGAATCTGATCAATGGTGAGAATTTATAAAAAATATGAAGTTTGAAGAAGAGATTGAGGTGTTGGAATGGAAGGATTTCAAGAAAATATCTTTTGATAAATATTTTCCTCACACACTCTTACTTAATATAGAAAGGGACTTATTTTCCCTCAAGAAAAAAGGCAACGAATCCATTGGATCATATGAGGAAAACTTCACAAGGCTTGCATGATATGCCTATATCTTTGTCATTACCCCTGAATTCAAGGTTAACCGCTTCTTTGGTAGGATAAAATCTATCCTATAGAAATCCCTAGCGATCTGTGACTTTGATAGCTATGTGGAACTTGTTCGATGTTCCCTCATATTAGAAATGGGGAACAACTAATCTTAGGGGTATCATGGGGATAATAAGTGGAAAGTGGAATTTAATTCTGGTAGTATGATGGATAAATCCAACAGTGCTAAGAAATTATATCACCCCACTTACCAAAGGTTTGGAAAGAAGCATCCCAGAAATTGCCTAAATGGGACAAGGAAATACTTTAGGTGTGTAAGAAAAGGGAAACTGGCCAATAAATATCAACAAGAAAAAACTGCTACTACGAAAGAGAAAAGGAATGCTCTATTTGATCCTCAACACATTGTTCATTTCTATAACTAAAAAGAACCAGGATACTTTTCAAACCAGTTCCCAAAGCCTAGGGTCTCAGGAGGTAACCAACAACCTCCAAGGTAGAAAGGGGGAGATTTTTCAATCACTACTGCTGAAGTGAATCCCAAAAACTAAGCGGTGACATGTACACTAGTTATATATTCAAGGATAGGAAACAAAACTTTTGATTCTAATTCTATGAATTATTTTATATTCTGAATGTTTAGTAGAACAATAACACCACCACAAATCATGGAGGTAGAGATGTTGTTGAGAATGTAAAATGGGGGAAATATTGAATCTTATGAATATAACTCCTCCCCTGTCACAATTTGTGGATTGAAATTCTTGGAGAACCTCATCCGAATTTCTCTGGTGGAATTTGGTGAAATTATTGGCATGGATTAGATTGCCCTATATAGAGCCCACATAAATTTCTGTGAGAGGGAAATCACTCTCCATATGGTGAATCAACCCCTGATTCTGCACAAGTTCAAGGAGGAGGATGAATCTTCTTTAGAACCATCATCTCAAGAGTGGTTATTACTGCCCTATGAGCATGTGTATCTTACTCAGATGATTGAGTCTATGTAAGGAACCATCCTAAAAAACAGGCCTATTATGAAGGAATCCACTGATGTGTTTCCCAAGAAATTTCATGGTCTTCCTCTTAAGAGAGATGTTTAATTCTCAATTGATCTCATACCTGCGGAATTTCCAATATCTAAGAATCCATATATAATGGATATTTTGGATCCTGAGGAGCTAAAGAAACATCTATAAAATAATTTGGATAAAGGGTTTATACACTCAAGTGCTTCACAATGGGGTGCACCAGTCCTCTTCATCAAGAATAAGTACAGGTCAATGAACCTTTGCATTGATTATCATGAGCTCAAAAAATTCATGATAATGAACAAGTATCCTTTTACATGAATTGATGAATTGTTAAATCAGCAATGTGGAGCACAATACTTCTCTAAAGTGGATCTATGGTTGGGATATTACCAAGTAAGTGTGAAGAAGGAGGATATCCCCAAGACTGCTTTTTGTACAAGGTACGTGCGCTATGAATTCAATGTAATGCATTTAAGACTCACTAATTATCCAAAAATATTTATGTACTTGATGAATATAGTCTTTAGATATTACCTTGACAAATTTGTGGTAGTCTTTATAGGTGATCTTCTAATATACTCCAAAACCCCGGAGGAGCATAAGGAGTATTTATGCACTGTACTAGAGACCTTACGAAAGGATAAGATCTATAAAAAGTACATAAAGTGAGATTTATAGTTTAATAAAGTCTCATTCTAGGGGAATATCATCATAATCAATGGGATATCTGTGGATAACTCATATAAAAATTCAATTGAGGGATGGCCAAGGCTAACATCTGTCACAGATATTCATAGCTTCCTTGGGTTAGCTGGATATTATCTATGATTTGTGATAACCTTCCCACAATTTTCAAACCCTCTTAAAAATCTAACTTGGAAGGGAGTTAAGTTTTATTGGAATTATGAATGTAAATAAGTATTCATGGAGATGAAAAGAAGGCTTATCACTATGCTCATTCTCAAACTACCCATAGGTGGATAACATTTTGTGGTATTCAGTGATGCTTCAAAGAAGGGACTGGGTTGGATGTTCATTCAAAAGTAAAAATTCATTACCTATGCTTCATGGAAATTGAAAGTTCATGAGTATAAATATCCAACACATGATCTGGAGTTGGCTAAAGTAATATTCTCTTTAAAAATTTTTCAACATTTCCTCTTTGGGGAGAAGTGTGAAATATATACGAATCAAAAAAACCTCAAGTATATATTAATACATAAAGAGTTTAATATGCTCCAATGAAGATGGTTAGATTTGATTGAAGACTATGACTATTAAATCCATTACCAACCTGGGAAAGAGAACAAGGTGGCAAATTCTCTAAGTATAAAGGACCCAACGCTTCTATCATTTATTAGAATTGAAAATGATCTAATCTTCTTAGATTTGATGAAGATGAAAATGGGAATCAAAAAGAAGGGTAAGTCATCAATCCTTTCATATATGATCAATCAACCATATCTTTTTAAATGTTTAATGATTCTCAAAAGGATGATGTGAGAATTTAGAAGAAAGTGGAAACTATTAGAAAATTTAAATCCTTGGATTTTAATGTTAATGGAGAAGGAATTGTGAGATTTGGGTCAAGACTATGTGTTCCATGAAATACGGAGTTAAAGAAAGAACTTTTAGATGATGCACATTGTTCGAATTTCTTCATTCACCCAAGAAACACAAAGATGTATCGAGATCCCTAAGATCATTATTTGTAGGATAACCTGAATAAGGAGATCACTAAGTATACCTCAAAGTAATTGGTATATCAGTAAGATAATACAGAGAGGTATACGTCTAAGGGGATGATGCAACCATTACCCATACCAACATGGAAATGGGAGAACATCACCATGGAATTTGTCACCAGACTTCTGAAGACATCCAAAGGAAATAATGCTATCTGGGTTGTTGTGGATCGTCTTATAAAATATACACACTTCATTGTGACTCAATATGACTTCTCATTAGATCAACCGGCATAGATATACATTATAGAAGTGGTAAGGCTGCATGGAGTACCACTATCGATTGTATTCAATTGAGATCCAAGATTCACCTCTATGTTCTTTAAGAATCTCCAACATGCTCTGAATACTAAGATAAACTTCAGTATATATTATCATCCTCAAACTAATGGACAATTTGAGTAAACTATCCAGAAACATGAGGACATGTTGAGAGCTTTCTCAATGGACTTCAAAGGTGGATGATACCAATATGTTTCTTTAGTGGATTTCCCTTATAATAATTGTTTTCACTAAAGAATCCAAATAGATACTTATGAATCCCTTTATTGGAAGAAGTGAAGAACACCGACATGTTGGAAAAAAGTTAGGGAGAAAAAACATATAGGTCCTAGAAATGATCGAAGAAATGGTGGATAAGGTTAAGACCACCCAACAGCACATCAAAGCAACTCAGAGTTGAAAAAAGAGCTATGCTAACAACCATCAAAAGAGACCTACCGTTTGATGTTGGAGACATGATATTCCTCTTCATATCACTATGGAAAAGAGTTATGTGATTTGGTAAGAAGGGAAATATTAGTCCAAGTTATATCAACCTTTTTGATATCCTTGATCGCATCAAAGTAGTGTCATATCGACTAGAACTCTCGCCAAACATGTCTCAAGTACATGATGTATTCCATGTATCACTTTTGAGGAAGTACATACCTAACCCATCATAAGTTCTCAATCTAGGGATGGTACTATTGAATAATGGACACTCCTATGAAGATAATTTGATGAAGATCCTAGTTTGTAGAGAAAAAGTTCTATGAAATAAGATGATTCTCCTCCTCAAGGTGTTGTGGGAAAACCACATGTTTGAAGAAGCAATGTGGGAAACTAAGGAAGTGACGAGGTATAGTTACCCTCATCAATTTTAGTGTGGGAAAAATAAAATTTTGAGGATGAAATTTCTTAAGGGGGAAATGTTGTAACGACCCAATTTTCATTAATAAAATTCCCTTTCTTTTGATGACTTATGGATATAAAAAACACATGAACTCTTTTTCTTACTTGTTTTAAATGACCATTAAGTACCATTACCATTGATAATATATCTGTTGAAGAGTTATTAGACAACTAATATAAATATAAGGTTTTAACAAAAAATTTCGACACAGAAAAAGGAGGGGATGACCTCATCTAGTAGATTGGGGCCATACAAAGATCATTTTTCAGAGCATGGAAAAGAGATAGCATCACTGGACTTCACACTTGACCAAGCCCAAATCGAACTTCAACATGTTAAGCTTGAATAGAATTGCTTATGGGAGAAGTTCAACTTAATAGAGATTACCACCCGAGTGATGTTATCATAACTACCCCAAGAGTTTGTCACAATTTCACACCTTACCCTTAGGTCTTACGTGAGTTTTATAAGGGGTTATGTAATAAGGTATTAGTTACTTATTTTTTAATCCCTTTTTTTATAAATAAAAGTCTTATTCCATCAATTCTTTTACGAGAATAGTATTTCTTAAAAAAATGATGAATTAGATAAATTGTTTCTTCATGTAAAAATAGTAATCTTGAAAAATATATACATTATTACAATAAACTAACGTTTTTATTAATAATATCATAAAAACAATTCTTATAAATAATTATTTTATCAGTTACTTATCTATAAATTAGTAGGTAATTAGTTTGATAAGCGTTACATTTTTTATATGATAAAACAAAAAGGGTATTTTTAATGAATTTATTTTAAGGAATTAATGAATTTTTCAAATAATTAATATTTTGATAAAATATTATTATAAAATTATTTTTATGAATTGTAAATGAGTATATAATTTTTATGATGTGAAATGTAATTTTTATTAAAGTTTGAAAACTCTTTTTGTCAAAACCAATGAAATTTGAATAAATGGTGGTTTTAATTTTAGAAGTGAAAATTCATATATATAGAAAATTAATTAGATAAAATGAATATTATTTTTTTTTAATCATGACATCAAAATTATCCAATGGTGAATTTTTTATTATTTTTCGAGACAACCGAATTTTTAGGTAAAAATTAAATACTGTACAAATAAAATATGTGTTTTATGACATCATAATGACCCAAAAATGATATAATAAATACTATAATAAGTATTTTAGACCAATATATGTTTTACCATTAAAATAATGTAATTTTATATTTATTTTACTTATTTTATAAAGCCTTTGTGAATCCTCCAAAATATATAATATATTTTTTGATTTTAAATTCATTTCCACGAGAGTGTGACTAACCTCCACATAAGAAAGGGAAATATTTTAATAAGTTCAGAAATTTTCATTATAAAATAATTTTTTACACTCATATTTGAAAAAAATAATGGGAGAAAACCCTGGAAAGGTTTTTGGTTTTGAATATTTAATTATACAGATTCCAAAACCTAAGTTTGTGAAATGTTAAAGAATTTCCCTCTCATTTCCTATACAAACCCACACAATATCCCACTTAACTTTACTCAAAATATGTATATAACGTCCCTACTTTTCCCATCCATCTCTATAATCCTCCCAAGGTGCCCCAAGATCTTAATAATCCCCTCTTCAAGCTTTTGAAGTCACACACTCAAGTAAAGAATCCATACTTTCCTTCCTTTATCATTCATATCCAAGTTTCTTTATATTGTTATGCCATTTTATTTTCAATTGATAATATTGGAGTATGATTTATAACCTTCCCTATACTTTTATTCTTATTTTAAATGATTAGATACTTCTTTATCTCTCATTAATTCCTTCCATGTACACTAATTACCATGCTGAAATTCCGTAAGGGATTTCTCTCTTCTTATTTCTATTCAAGAATTTCATCTATATTATGTATCTAAATACCATTTCAAATGTTAGGATATTATATTCCATGATACCATTATAGTCTGTTTAATTTATAAATGACAAGAGACCATTTTCTCTCCCATTAAACCAATTTACAAATTTCCATATGATGTTGTTATGCTGTCAAAATTGCACCACGATTTTCCAAGCCAAAATCATCATGTAGTGAATACCATACCCATTTCTCTATCAAGAATATTCAACTTCATCAACATATACTTATTGAATGGTATGTATTCCACATTATTTGATCCTATAATAAATGATTATGTTTTATAAATTCTTGTTATATGATCTATGTGGCACACTTAAGAATGATATTGAATTGATTATGAAGGGTGCACCCTAATAGCGCTCAAATGCATAGGGTAATGTTTAGTATCGTGATACACCCTATTAAATGTGGGTTTACTCATGATAATTAATGTGAAATTAGGGTTTAATCATACCAATCCATGTGCAATGAGCCTTGTCTCATGCTAATATCAGGTTTTATATTGTTTCTACATTTCCAGGTTATGATAATAATGATATATCATGAATTTATGTTCATGTATATATTATGATACATTGATATGTCTATTGCATAAAATGTATTGTATTATTCATTTTATACCTTTTTTACTCCCTTACTGGTCTTTATATGTCACCCTTTTCTTTTATACGTCCCCAGGTTATCCCATATAGTTTTAAGTACGAAGGAATGAGTTGGTCATGTAAAAGAAGTTTGAAATAAAGATGTTGTATTTAATGTTTTATGTTTTTATGTAATGTTCCTAATTTCCCAAGACACTAGACTTCTCTATCCTTGCAGTTGTTTTAAGTGAAATTTTATGTAATAAATCATGTTTAAGTGTGTAATAAAGAGTAGGGTTTTATAAACAAGGTTGATTTGGATTTGAGGAATGAATGAAATATGTATACTCCTTATAAAATGAAAAAGTACCCAATTATTTCTTAGCCACCATGGATAATAACATGTTCAAACTCCCACATCCTAGAAGTCTTGATGAAGTCAACCTCCCTGACCATCCTGACTAATTACTTTTCCATAGAAGAATGGGTCATAATAACCTGAATTGATTCAACTTAAAGGATTTCCTTAAAGGCATGGTCAACTTTGGATAGGTGGCTCTAGACAATTACCCAGGGAAGGTGGCTTTAATAACCATAATTTGTTCATAAGAAGAGGATGTTTGGTAGACATTTCCATCCAGGAAATCAAAAAGGTTTTAAAACTGGATGACTCAAAAAATAGTTGATCGAGCTCACACCCTTCTAAAGGAATAGTTGTGAAAACTTGTGATAAATCCACCACCCAAGAAGGATATGCCAAATTTTCCTCCCATAGGTGGTCATGTCCACTAGAATAAGTAAGATACATAAGATAAAGAGTCATATTCCTCACCAAAGCAAGCCCTAACTCTTGAAGATTTCATCCATAAAACATATGTAGTACGAGCACTACCCTACCAAATGGAATAATCCATGCATGAAAACTTTGGCCCTATAAACACAATACACTTGAAATAACCCCTCTCTATTGATTATATTCCCCACATCATGAGTTTACTATATAGATATGAGGAATGAGAGGCTTCATGTGTTGGAGCTTAGGATATAGGGGACATCGCAGATGTGGTCGGACCCAATATTCAGGTCATATACCCATGGAATAAATATATGTAGCTGAGACTCAAGGGAAATCACTTCAGTAGGCTTAAAGGAGGGAATTAGGTGCCTCAGATCCCTCCAGTAGTCACCTACATCTGATTTTCTTGCATGACCACTTAGCATGGGTTCAATCTGATCAACCCTAGCAACATGTAAGGCCAGTGGAACCTGCACCATTGGAAGAAGATACTTCATCAACCTATACACAAGAACCGTGCTCATCCATCCAAAATTCTAGGACTCCGCATCCAAATGTCCATGAGGAACCCCATATTAGGAAATGCCGACCTCTGACATAAAAATATGATCTTTTGAAATAACTAGAGGAAGTTCCAACCTTGTACTACATCCTTGATGTGTTCCATATTTCAAATTAAATCTGGGAGGCACTCTTTGAATCCCTTTGGATCCCACAATATTTTAAGATAGAAGTCGCTACAGTTGAGGTATATCAGGTAGAGACTGTGACATCATAATGCCACATCTCCATTTCATTCACAGATCATGATCAAGAAGAATCCATTCAAGGAAAAATCATACCACTATATGTATTAATAAGGATCAATAATATCAATTTCCTAGGATCTTGGATCAATAATATTTTTGGGATTAATCATATCCTAGTCTAGACCCTCCAATGTTTAGAGTATAGATAAGGGGACTTATCCCCTACAAGGCTGACCATTCAAGGATATGATAAGCATGCACAAAGACCCCTTGTGAAATTAGACTCAAGAAAAAAATTTGGGAACTCACATCTGATGCTGTAATCATGGTCATATATCAAGACACCACATATAATGTCTTTCTTGGAAGGCCTTGGCTCCATATCCACTTGGAATTACCATCAACAATACATCAATATCTAATGTTCCACATTAATGGAAAGGTCGACAAAATACATGGTGACTATGGCCCCTTTAAGACTTGCAGAGCTGCATATGTTGAAACATATTTCTACTATAAGGGAGGTAAGAAAACAATGGTAGATGATGATATATAGGTTGCATCTCTCATTGGATTAGGGACCAGCCCTGTGAATCCCAGGAGCATGCTCGATGATGATTATGTACTCCCTATAAACATGTTCAATGTAGCAGATCTAATCCCAAAGGTCAAATCCCCTCTTTTCCTCAATGATAATATAAAATACGACATGTTCTGGTTTCTCTCTATAATTAATCAGATAGAAAGGGATGGTGATGTCCCTTCTAATAGCCTCCCTCACCCTGATACTGAAAAAGAGGCCCCCATATTTCTATCTTCACCTGAATATATTTCCATAGACTCAGAAATATAAGGAGATGAGGATGATCTTAGGAATGCGCCTCCAACATTCAAGGAAGGTGTATCCACCCCCATAGATGAGATCAAGAAAATAAATCTGGTAATAGAGGAATACATGTGGCCTACACTAATTTGTGCCTCTATTCCTCTCGAAGAGAAAGATATGTACATTTCATTTCCAAAGAAGAACTGATATGTATTTTCATGGAACTATATATAAATTCCCGAATGGAATCCATATGTCGATACACACTAACTCAGACTGTCTGATGATCCTTGAGGTTTCAAGCATGCATCCAAGAGGATGCACCCCATTCATGCCACCAATGTACGGGAAGAATTTTACAAATTGATCAAATCCAAATTTTTCTAAGAAGTGAAATACCCAAGATGTATTACCAAAATAGTCCTATTCATGAAGAGGAATAGAAAAATAAGGGTATTTATTGACTTTATATACCTTAATCGGAATTTCCTAATGGAATAATTCCCATTGTTGATCACAGAACTCTTGATCGATACCTCTGCTAGCTTCCAAGACTTTTACTTCATGGATGGTCACTCAGGGAACAATCAGATTATGATTTCCCTCAATGATGAAGAATCTACCACCTTTAGAGAAACGTCACGGGATCTTCTGATATCATTCCATGCCCTTAATATAAAATAATTATGGCACCACATATTAGTTCACTATGCATCACATATTTAAGCCATTTTTGGGAAGGATATATGAGTGTTATCTCAATGAACTGTCCGTTAAATCCTGATAGTGATGTGATCATTTCACAAATTTCTAAGAAATCTTCGACAATCCATGAAAAAAATATTCTAATAATGAATCCACTGAAGTGCGATGTTTGGATAACATTAGGAAAGTTCCTTGGCTATGTGCTACACTACCGTGTCATTGATATTGACCTAGAAAAGACTAGTTATATTCCAACAATGTCACCCCCAAGAAATCTAAAATAAATGAGGGGACTCTAGGGGCACCTCTAATACATCTGGTGATTTATAGCCAACCTGGATGAAAAATATCTCCCCCTCACTAGGAAAATTAAGAATGGAGTCACCTAGAAATGTGATGATGAATGTCAAAAATTCTTCGAATGTCCCACGTATTACATTTTTTACCCACCAGATTTAATGCCTCTAGTGGAAGGGAGGTCACTCATCATATATGTGACCACCATAGAATGTGCACTGGGAGTCCTAATCGCATAGAAAAACTATACAGGAAGCTATAATAGTCTATAATACATCAACTAGACTATGCTAGGTACTAAGACTAGATATTCTGATGTCGAAAAGAACTTTCTTACACTCATATTTGCGGTGAAAAAGTTGAGGAATTAATTCAAGAACCAAGAATTTCCAAGATCTCTTGTATTGAACTGCACAAGTAGATCCTGGGATGCCCAATGTTGACTGGGTTCTTGCCTTGATGGGTGGTCATTTTGAAACATTATGACATTAAGTTCATATCACAAAAGTCAGTGAAAGGGAGAACTTTGACTGATTTTCTCCCAGAACATCCTTCCCTACAAAATTCATTGGAAGACACCGAGATCCCCAATGAAGAGGTGTTTTATGCACACGACACTCCCCAGACATGAGAAATGTACATTGATGGTGCCTCTCAAAGTCCTGTCAGCATAATAATGGGAAACCAGAAGCTCAATGGATTTCGTATAGGGATTTTATTGTCTCTTTGGAAAAAGAAAATTTTCCCCACTCTTTCATTATCTGAAGGACGCATAAATAACGAGGATGAGTACCAATACCTCATCGTTGGATTGGAGCTATCCCTATAGCTGAACATATCCCACATGAATATCAAATGGGACTATGGATTAGTGATAAAGTAGACTAATGAAAAAATTTCCATAAGAAAGGAGGAACTAACTCCTATCACAGGCTATGTTATGTGATTTATGGCAGAGATACCCTTTGATCCCACATTGCACTATGTACCAAGATCATAGAATGCTCGTGCTAATGCACTTGATAATTCATCATCCATCCTGGCCAACCCTGATTAGGAAGAAGCAACATTCTACATTACACATCAAATAATGGTTTCATCAATAGTCACATGTGATATGGAAGAGATTAATTAGGTCAACACCACCCTAGATGATTATGAGCCAATAACCACACCAAGATGGATGGATCATACAATCAACTATCTCTGAGGTGGGACTCTCCTGATAGATCGTTCCAAAAGGGAACAAACTCAATGTTGGGAAGAAAACATCACTTTGTAGGATGTACTAAGTGATCATAAAGTCATCTAAAAGTGAGTATTTGATGAAGTTATCCTCAAGTGTGTAGCAAAAGGAAAGACTCTCGCTACCATGGAAGAAGTACATGTTGGATCTTGCGGTGCCCATCGATATGGAACTAGGTTTTCTCAACATATTAGGAGGTTAGGATATTATTGGTAACCCCTGATATAGGAATGTGTGGAATTCACAAATAAATTTCATGAATTCTAGATTCATAAAAACTTCATCCACCAGAACTTTTAATTACTGCATGAAGCTAAATATTCCTTGACATTTCTTGTTTGGTGTATGAATGTTTTGGGGACATATCCCCGAGCCACCACTATGCAGTTCAAGTAGATCCTTATTGCTACCAACTTCTTTTCCAAACGGGATGAGAAAATACCCCTCAATGAAGTCATATTGAATAATGTTATCAACTTTTTGAAGTCCCATATCATCACCAGGTTCAGAGTCCCTCACACAATATTTATGGAAAACGACACAAACTTCTATTCCATGAATTTGAAGAAACATTAATAGGATTACAACATCTAGTCCAATCACTCATCCTACTATCATGCAGCAGTAAATGGAATGATATAGTCCTTTAGTAAGACTCTATATAATATATTTCAAAATATGGTGAACAAGGATAAGAATTATTGGCTGGAAGAACTCATCTATGATTTATGGGCCTACCATACTACCATACGCACTGCTACACAAACAACGCTATACTCATTGGTGTACAGGATCAAGGAATTATTTCCCATAGAATTCTAGATTCCCTCACTCTGAATATCCATTTTTCGATAGATTGTTTATGATGAATAATAAAAAATGTGGATGGATGAGTTGGGGATTTTAGATGAGAAGAGGTTACAAACACTACACAACCTTGAAATTCATAAGAATCAAATTGCACAAGACATTAATAAAAAGTTTCAACTCCATTAATTCCTTCAAGGAGAACTGATATTGGCTCTTAGAACCTCAATAATACCAGGGAGAAGAAGCCCCTAAAACTGGAACCCATGTTGGAAGGACCTTACATCAAACATAAGGTCTATCATAATAGAGCTTATTCACTGGGTGCCAGGGATGAGGAGCTTGTCACACTACCAAACTGATTGAGATTTATCAAGAATTAATTTTCATAGATTTTAGAAATATGGTGTCCACATCAGTGTAATTCCCATATTCCGTCCTTGATGGATAACTTTAAACAGCATGGAATATCTTGTCTCGACAACAGGATGTTAAACCATGAGGAATCTCTCATCCTGAAATCATGATGGTAAATTTTATCATGTTCATCCTCACCACATGTATTTACAATATATGGTTATTCTAGAACTATGTGTGTATTTATTATTGTCATCATAAGATATGTATTGACTCCCAAACATTTATTATTGGGCCCTGACATAGGATCATTTTTTTATTTTATATCAGGTGATCAAATTTCCTTACTTATAATGTAAAACTACAACGATCTAGAGTTTCCCCTTCACAACAAGTGACCAAATATACTTACCGTATAACACAAAACTGTATGGATCCATGATATCCATATTAATTAATGTCGAGTCACCTACATCTTTCTTGCATGACATTAAACCGAAAGGTTATTATAGAACTACATATGGCTTGATTATTATTTTCAGTGTGATATACAAGGATGCATCGATACAATATTTTGGTACATCCACAACATGATTTAAAATTCCATAGTTTTACCCCTTCTATCTCTACATTATAGGGAGTCACATGTCGTTCCTTATTTCTCACACCGAGAATAGCTCACACGAGCTTTGGAATTATGAGAAGGACTTACCCTCAGAAGTAAGGAATAAAGGTACAAAATAGGTCCATTATGGTCTTTAATATATGAACATAAAAGGAATAACATGAGTCTTTGATGCATGATGTTAAACTGTATGGTCGATTCCCTTGCTTCATGACGTTAAACTATACGGTTCTTCAAAAATATGTGTTGTTTGATTCTCATCCTCATGGGATACATAATGGTATCCATACTTCCACTATGGGGCCCAACTAAAATATTCTCATCAATTCATGTTATCCTATGCTCATCCTCACTGTATTATGTTAAACTACATGGAATATATAAAACTATGTATGGCTTGATTCTCACCTTTTATGAGATATGTAGTGATGCTCAAATGTCCATTCTCTGGCCTAACCACAATGGTTACATTTATTGATGCAATTTAACCCTAGTCCTCACCACATGATGTTAAACTACATGGAATTTCAAGAACTACATGTGGGTTTATTCTCATCCTCAAGATATATATAGTTACTCTTAGATTTCCAATCCTAGGACCATCTACAATAGTAAACTGAAATAATTCCCACCTCTGTGTATGGGTCATACCTACATAGATTATTTTACCTTTAATAACTACATCTGGATTTATTCTCATCCTTATGAGATACATTGTGACTCCCAAGCCTCCATCTTTGGTCCTAGCCACAACATTTCCACATTTTCACATTGGTTCCCATATCCTTTCCACATAACATTAAACTACATATAAGTACGTACTTACCAGATGATGATAAAATTCATGGAAGTACATCCTTATCATATGATGTTAAACATCATGGAATTAATTCCTTTATACATGATGATAATCTACACAAAAAATGTCCTTACCACATGACATTAAACTGCACAGAAGCACATCCCTACTATATGACAATAAATAGTGCATATCATCTCCCATTTTTCATTCTTTATCAAAGGACCATAAGGGACTTACCTCGGTTAACTAGAGTACAAGCTACTCCCACCATCTTTCAATAGAACCTCAAATCCATATACCACACTTCATGTCTTGAGCATCTCATATCTCTATAACCTCCCCTTAGAAAGGATATCTGGTTTCAAGGGCCCTTTTCCTAACTATCCATACATGCCCATGATTCCTAAAAATATGCCTATGATATTCAATAACATGCATCACTCTTAAAAAGGAATTCCAATTCTCATGATCCCTAACACCACTATAGAAACACTCAATATCTCAGTGTGTCTGAACTAATTTCGGTATGACTGTCCCATGTCATTTCTCATGATATGAGGAACTGGATCCATGTTTTTCAACATTTCCACCACCCTCTCAGAAGGACATTAGAGAACTCTTGACCTGATATATCCTAATTATTCTCTTGGGTATAATCCTCCCCATAATGTCCATGTGAGTCATGACCCTAAACTATATATTATCTAGTCAAAGCTGTATGACCTCAAACTCTAGCACGTAATGGTCCAAATCGCAAGAGAATAAACTTCTAATGAAATAGGCACAAGACTTTTCAGGTTGAAAACCTACAAAGGGAGACCTAATAAAAAATATAATCTCCTCCTACTAAAATCCTCATTCTCAGAGTTAAGGAAAAAATTAGGGAGAAAACATATAAGGTATAAATCTCTTAGGTTCTATTTTTTAACCCTATTAAAAGGAAATCTATGATAGTTGGACCCACCAGTCTAGTAAAAATATAGAGAAACTTTTTTTACATATCCTCGTAGTGAAAATATATTCGTCAGGAAGTGTAAAATTCTTTAGAGTACTCAAACCCTCCTTGGATTTTACACCTTCCACAAATCACACTTCATGAGTTGGAGTGTCTCGAATCACCATAATCTTATATGGACCTTGGAAAGGATATCCTACTTAAATGACCCTTTTCCTAAATATCCATACTTTTCCATGCCTTCTGCATATGAGCCTATGGCCATCAACCAAATGCAGAACTCTAAATAAAGTACATTCTAAAGCTTTTGAGACCAAACATCATCGTGAAAACACTCAACACCTTACTGTGTCTGAACTACATCATATTTGACTGTCCCATGCCAATCTCCTAACTCGAGCACTTCAGTTCATGAATTACAATCCCCACACCAAACTATCCAAGATTATTAGATATCCTCTATGTTACTTTTTTGTGTTTTGTATCCTTTTTCATGGTCGGAATGTAGCACTCCAATCTCAAACATTCAGTAGCCCACAATTTTTTATTCGAAGACATATGGTGTATGGATTGAGCTTCACATTAGGAGCTATATTTCCCTAGGGTTACAGAACCCTTCATGGATAGACTCCTTTCCATACCCAACTTCATCATCTGGATGTTTGAGTATTTACAAACCATTCATATCCCCCAAAACTAAGTGGAGTTTATCTTTTTATTGGCATACAATTGACACATAAGGGCCCTAACCCACCAAATAAAGGCATCTAATCCTTTTCAGAAAGGAGATTCAACACTTGTGAGCATTAGCAACACTTCTGCTGAACTTGGAAATTCGGAATATCATGATGCATACCCAGAATGTATATACTACCTCATATCCATAGACTCAAACTTTCAGGTAATGATTTACATCATCCATACTCCAACTACCCAAGCAGGCCTAGTATCCCAAGTCTTTCGTTCTCACCAATAATACCTCTATAAATCTTCCATATCCCTTGTAAAGAATACCCGGCTTCATGAGACCCTTCACTTGACTATGCATATATTCCCATGGCTCGTGCATATACACCTATGGTCATTATAAAAATGAATTATTCTTCAAGAAGGGAATTCTAATCCTCATGAGACTCAGAAACACCATGGTAATAACCATAACCTAAGATTGTTTTATACCATTCCTGGAATGTATGCAACATATCACATGATCATATAGAAGGTCTGAGATAAAAGGACCTAAACTAATGTAGTAAAAGGTCTGGGCTAGAAAACCCAAAACCAAAACAATAGAAGGTCCAAGCTAAAAGAACCTAAACTAAAGCAACAAAAGGTTTGGGATAAAATACCCTAAAATAAAGAAACATAAAGTCTGATCTAAAAGACCATAAACTAAATAAATATAAGGTCTGATATAAAAGATCCAAAATTAAATAAATATAAGCTCTAAGCTAAAAGACCATAATATAAAGAAACAGAAGGTAAAAGCTAAATGAACCTAAAATAAAGCAACAAAAGGTCCTAGTTAAAAGACCAAAACTAAAGCAATAGAAGGTCTGAGCTAAAAGACCCGAAACTAAAGGAACATAAGGTCTGAGCTAAAAGACCCTAAACTAAAGCAATATAAGGTCCAATCTAAATGACCCTAAACTAAAGGATGACAACATTTCAGTATGCATGACCTTATAAGGCCCACCACATGGACTTAGAAAAAACATGTAATGCTTAGCAAGACTATTGGTTTTCAGAAATAATGAAGTGCTCACTCTTTGGGATAAATATTCTACCAATTGATCCCTCTGCAGATCAGGTCATCTCAAGATAGCTTTAATGGATTAACAAAATAGAATATCATGTGTGTGGGAACTCATGAGCATCTATAAAAAGAAATCTATTAGAATTCCAACATTAAATTCCGGGTATTCAAGTTTTCATTGGATGGGTATCATTGGAGATTCACATAATATTAGATCAACATGGATACAAGAACATCATGAAGAAATGGAAAAAGGAAAAATATAAAATAAATTCCCACAAGCCTATTCACTGATACCATATAAAAGAAGGGATCTTCATATGAGAGAGTCCATTATATAAATGTATGATTGAAAACATGATTGAAAATTTTTACTTCCATTATAGCATCTGCTAAGATGAATCAATAAAATCTACAAGTCTTCACTCTAATAAGGCCATAGATTTGGAATGTTGATCAACATGTTCAGTCTCCACCTCCATAGCATGTTGAAACTCCTCCTATTGAGAAACACCATCAAGTCTATATTTCTCTTCTATGTCTAGAAGCCCTTTCTATTCCAGCATGGCCTTTCCCAATATCTGTAACATACACTGAAATCTTGATAGTTTTTTCTAAACATAGTAAATTTCAGATTAAAGGTGACTAATTTCAGACCGAAGAAGATCAGCATGAATCTTCCTAGAATTACTGGCATCCTAGTGAGTATTACCCTCTATTAAATTTTGAGTATCTTAATTTACATATCCGATCAAATAATTCTTTGCTGAAGAGGAAGCCTCAGTAGTTTCTACCTTAAACTCAAGGGACCTTTTCTATTCTCGCACAAATATCACCTCCTTTACCCAAGAATAAAGGGAAGAAAATTCAAAAACATTGTAACCAAGGGTAGGAAACATGAATCAAAGATGACACGATCGATCATTCAACTCATCCAACTGGGTTTCTAACAGTAAAATCTAGATATCCTTACACATCTATTGTCACATTGATTGATAAAGTGATGTAGTCCCATGGAATTGGTCTAGATTTACCTTGGGGACATGAACATATTTCATAACAGGATCACTCAAATATAGGGTTGTTACCATGGTCTTCGACAATGAGGGGAGAGAAGCAGCCTCTGAATTGGTTGACCTAGTCAGAGGAAATCCCAAAGGGACAGGCACCAAGGCCTCTAAACATTGGGGTGAGGATGCTATAATAAGGGTTCAAAGATCATGTTAGTTATTGGATAAATTATTTGGTACTACCAAATATTAGTATATGTGAATAAGGTTAGAAACATACCTTTTTTGGTCACATCACTGGTAGCATCCACCGCATCAACCACATCCAAAGTAGAATATGCAACTCCTTCTTTAGAAAAACAACTTCATGGTACCTCCTACCCATTTTATAAATAAGTACTTCATTTATCAACTTTAAAGACTACAAAGATAGAAGATAATATTCTGAGGTATGACATGAGTAAAAGGATCTAGCCATGAAGATTCATTTGTCTTCTTATAAACTCGCCACCATGTTGGATAATGCCATGAAAGAATAGATACCTATATCAATACGTTCAAAAAATGTAGCCATCCGCACTAGATCAGATGGTACACTAGATAGAAAATCAACAGTAGGCATTGAACACAATTGAATGGGCCCCTCATTCATATCTATTTCTTTGTGGATTTGGTCTAATAGTGGAATATCTATTGGAGCCACCAAATGATCATATGTATCCTCATAAATAGACATGTTCTCTTCTAAACAAGCCCAGTGGGGACATGAAAATTTTCAAAAAATCATAATTAAGTTCCCAGGATGACCTAGGATAATTGTTGGAATCAAATAACCTACTTAATTAGAGATTATGGAGGAGATGGATTAGACAATATACATTTTTACCTTTTCCTTTTCTTCTTCCTCTTTAAAGAAGGGCCTCTAGAAGTTGTTGAGGTTGGATCCATCACTCTAGAAGCATAAATATCTACCCTCATCTGGTCTTTTTGATTTGGGGACCCTTCATCATTATCTACTTGGTCAATGAAAAATTCCTCTCACACAAACATAACATGGGAAGTATATTCAAAATATGGCAGGGCTAGATGATCTTCAATAGATTCCTCCTACATCCATACATAAAATAGATATCAGTACAGTATAAAAGGCACTACAACATCTTATAGGCCACAAAAGACCAAAACTCACCACTTCCTCAGTAATAGGGTATTCTTTTTCGTCCTATGAAATATGAAAAATTCATAGGAGAACCATTTTATGGACTCTTGTACAATAAAATATTCAACCCTAGGGACTTGGAAAAACTATGTCAATATATCAAAGGAAACTCCTAGCTTCCTCAATATTTTCTTCAAAGGTAATGTTGCGAGGTGTGAAGATATAAGAAAAACAATCCAAAAGTAATTTTGATAATTCCAGTATTCCCCATAGGAGAACTTTAGAATGCTTCACCTTCCAGATCATCCATTTTTTATACATGATAAGAAACATCAAGTTGCACACATCTCTTGTAGCCCTGACAGTAGATGTCTCTGCTGAAAATAGTAAACATTTTATTTCCGTACAAGGTGATACCGAGTTTTTTTTTCCATTTATAACCTAACTACTTTCTAGGCCTAGGACTGTATTCAGCCATTGGGGGTCAGAAGGCCTCACTTATCAAATTGGATAATTTCCTATTCTGATAGAAGTAAATCCAAATGTTCACAAAACCTTGGGATAAGCCGATTGCTGCTTCATGAAGAGGAAAGTGTATGTCTACACTGGTTTCCTCCCTGGTAAACATTATCCAAAATTTGTGATTTACCATTAGGTGTTCCTCAACTCTAACATGGACAGAGAAATTATACCTTGATTTGATGAAAAAAATTGGTGGCTAAACCATCATGGTGCGTACCACTCACAAATAAGGTCCCCATCAATACATGTAGAATGAACCCCTCACGAAGTAACATCATATAAGAACATTATTCATGGATGGACTTTCCATTATCAATAAAACTGCTGGTCAGCACGGGTCCATATGTCCTGATGGATGAAC
This sequence comes from Viscum album, assembly GCA_963277665.1. Taxonomy (NCBI): domain Eukaryota; kingdom Viridiplantae; phylum Streptophyta; class Magnoliopsida; order Santalales; family Viscaceae; genus Viscum; species Viscum album. Next base: position 1,340,989,511 of record OY728148.1, on the reverse strand, counting down.
ATTCATGCGGTTTTATAAAAACCTAGATTTACCAATATTTAAATATGATGGGTATTACGCCATTAATGCATTGTATTATGGTACAAAGACATTCTTGGGGATTTCATGAATTTTTAGGTACTATTAATCACCTAGGTGATCCCCCATACAACCCCATAGTTCTTGGAAGGGGCCTGATATTCTGAAAGGGTATTCTACCTTATAAACATGGTACAAGATGGGGTAATATTTTTCTAACATAGGGATTTATAATACATCGTGATCCTCCCTGAATATCATAGTTTCAATCATAAAAGTGGACACCTTGACTCCCTATGTCTATTTTTTTCAGAAGTAAGTACCCACTTAGATACATGGTGAGGTAACCATCCCATTGGACCAACTAGTCAACTCCACAGACAACCCATCATCCAAGATCTCTAAACTTACGACCTTCAATTATAGAATAATAGGCACCCAAAACACTACAGAAATACTTCATGAGCCAAGATTTTGTCTTACTAACCTCTCACTTAGAGCTGGTCTACTGAATGAAGTACTCTGCCCATGTTCTGAAAGGGATATCCTCCCCAAGAAGAACCCCCTTTGAAAGGGTCTTCTCAGCCAGCTTAATAATCTCTCAGGCTAAAGGAGGAGTCCCCATTACATCATACCATGTGGATTGAGGAGTAAATAATTCATCAAATATTTTATTGAGTATAGGTACACCATAAATCTATTCTATGTCCTGATGACTGATTCCAACCTTTCCATGTGTAAGATGAAAGGTGTTTGTATCCGAGATCCAACAATTAAAAAGTTCCACTATCAAACCTTTGTAACACTAGGTTGATGTCTATGATATCCATAAAACTTAATACATTCCAATTTTATTCATCTCTATGGGAAATTCAAAAATAATATATTGAATCAAGAAGGTCCATCACTAGTCCAGTCCATAACTACCCCCGATTAGAAGTCCTTGCTAGAATTCCATCCAAAGGGTTGATCAAAGATGGACATCTCTATTATTAAAAGGTATATGTAAACACATTTATCATATGTATGATTATTATCATAAATTTATGTTGGCATAAATATCATCAAATTTCCATCCTCACGGCCCCCTTTAGAGATAAAGTGCCCCGCTGGAAAAATGTTCACATAGAATGTATTCTGGGACCTTTGAATCTAGGAAGATAGTATGAATGATAACATCAGTAGAGGGATGGAAGCATCAGTGGTGATATTGAACCCGGAAGTGGGTAGGAATTACAAATGGGGATAGTTTGAGAATCATGATCTCATCAACTTCAATAGACTATGTTTAAATGACCTAACAAAATGATGTCAAGAGGGATCCACACTCACCACTATAACATCATGAAAAGAAATTACTTCCCTTTCCTCCCTCTTTGAATCCTTGTTAGCAGGGTGAAAATAATTAGAATCCATTTGAAAACAAGTAAGAGGAACATTTCAGAAAAAGAGAACATAAGATGATGTAAAAAATATGGAGGCATGAATGTTCCAGCAGAATCTGGCTAATTGCATGACTCAATAAGGGATTCACGAACCACATACGGGGTTCATGGATCTCCGAACCTCTATAGGACTCATGTGTTTCATAACCCACATTGGACATCACATGAACCACATAACTCCTTCAATAGAGACTTACAATCACATGGCCTGGACATGGTCACGTGATTTACAAACGACCGAGTGATTGAGCCGTTAGATCCTGTGATGTTATCGAGACAACCATTGTAACATCCCAGATAAATAAGGAATAAGTCACTTTTCATATTTATTAATTTTTGAATTAAATATTAATTTCACTTTAAAAGGGTTTCTATGTTTGATAGCGTACCCGATACACAACAACGAGTTTATTTGGAATCTTACGTTGCAGACTAATAATATAATATTATTATTTTAAATGGTAGTTAACTCCTTGATGTTGTATTGACAGGAATGAACAAAAATAACTAAAATATTATTATACATGTTTGTTAAATATATTTACATTTATCCAATAAAAGTTAGATGCTTAAATTGTGAATGAATCTAATTTTAAGCATAATTTACATTAAAAGGTCAATTTACCACCTATTAATGGAGAACCATCTTTAAATATAGTTTTGGTCATTTTTATATGTTCTAATTGACCAAATAAAATCCTTTTTTAGAATGGGGACATCAAATTTTACTTTGGGTAATTTTTTGGGATTTTTCCGATAAAGTTCATTTTTTAATGAATAGTGAAAATATTGTATTTTAATTCAAAAGTGCCTTTTAATATAATTTATTTATATGGTTAGATTATCTTTTTAATTAGTTTTAAAGTTAAATTAAAATATACTTTTACCATTTAATCGAATTTTGTTCATTGGAAATAATTTCAGTTTGAAATTGGACATAAACAAGTATCAATCTTTGGATAATTATTGTTTCTTAAAAACATGCTATTTGTTTTGATAATGGAAATTAATTTTAAAATTAAGTAATTCCACTTCTATGTATTTAATTGGGAAAAATAGGCATCATTTTTTAATTCAGAATATCAAATATATCTTTGGTTGAATTTTTGGTATTTTTCTAAAAACTTCAATTTTTGATGAATAGTGAAACCACTTAGTGGTAGTTAAAAAACTGACTTTTTCATTTAAATGAAAATTTACCACTTCTGTGAATTGAATTTCAAAAATCTGACATACATGGTTGTTATCAAGAAGTAAAATTTGGTTCATTAAGATAAAAATAATTTTTGGTGAAGAGTAACTTTTGACTTTTTTTCCCGCGGTTAATGGTAAATAAGGTAATTCAAGGTTAAAAGAATATTATAATAACTCAAAATTACCTTAATAATTGTAATAACTTTATTGGATGAGTATAGGACGACCATGGGAATCCTTGGGTGGATTTTGTGACTCCATTGAGCCACTTGGGAGTGATAATGACAATTTGGATTAATTAATTTAATGTAAAGACAAAATTGACATTAAAACAATATTTTAGTAATTAATTTTTATATGGTGTTATATAAGTCATATTTTCTACTATAAAAATTAATTGGACAGATAAATATATTTCCTACATGATGGTAATTTTTTTATAATTTTTAGACATCAAATAAATTAAATTATTTATGACACAATAATGATGTAGTATTTACCTCATTAATAAATGATTTAAATAAACCAGATTATAATGATTAAAATATTATTCAAAACATGTAAATTTATGATTGGATGATTTTATTTCTACCATGAGTCATCTTATATTCATCTTTAATGATTTTTGGACCTTTTGAAACCGAGGATATGTTTATAATAAAATAATATTTTCACACTTCCCAAAAGAGCCCCTCCTCCCCCTTATAAAAGGATACAACTTCTAACCAATTACTCACACATATAAATCCATTAGGATCATATAAACTCTACCCAATTAAGCTCCCTATATCCCTCTCCTCCTCTTAGAAGCCTTACCTTAGGCAGAAGGCACTTCAATAAGTCATTTTGGTTCAAACCAAAAGAAGTTACCCAAATTAAAGGTAACAATTTCTCTTAAATAGTTTTCTTTTGTTTTACTTCTCCAACCCCTAAAATCTTTTTATTCCTTTCTTTTTTAACAAAATAAGTATCCTAAATATACTAGTATGTTGTTATAAGAATGATTCGAACTACACATACACACACCTCCATCTAATGGATGAAGAACATAATGTTTCTGTGGATGGAAAACTAACACCTCACGAAACGATGATTGTTCGATTTTATCCTACCGACTCTCATGGTGGGAATTATGATGGTAGTATATTTATATATGATATATATTATGTTTATTATTTCCTTATGCTTCTGTAATTTGCAATTATATCGATCCTTTATGGTTTCTATAGTGGGTAAATACGATAATCTCATTTGAGGATGTGCGGACTACCGCCCCCTCAAAGTGATGTGATTCGTTAATGCCTTATGTGGGATGTATATGGGATAGAGTTAATTATATTATATATGATATTATACTAGAATTATAATATACCTATGTATCATTATGTTTTATTTCCATTAAAATAAGAAATATAAATGAAAGTAGTGTTCATGTGTACATACGGCTTACCGTCTCCCTGAACGATGCATTTCGTTTCATACCTATAAATGTTATGTACTATTATAAATAAATGTATATACTAGATATATATGATATATAAATAATGAATATAATTCTAGATATAATGGAATATTGACCACATGGACAACTTGTAATATAATGTGTTCATTTTTGACTCAAGTACCAAATATCGACAAAACGAACATTATTAACTTAAATGATTACATAATGTTTATAACATTGTAATAAGTGATATAAAAGGAATAATAAACTTGAAAGAGGTTCTTAAGAAAGTGGAAATTAACTTTAGTTTTTTATTCATGAGATTAATGAACGATTGATTCAAGTCAGACATGAGGTAAGGGAACCTCTTTACCCAATTTCCGTTCTTTGGGTTGAACTTATCTTTCTTATTTATGTCATTCTTTGATTATGTGAGAAATGAATTTTTATATCTTATCTTGTATTTATACTTTCTTTATGTGAGATTATAGTGAATTCACATAAGTGATCTATATTATTTACAAAATTATCTTTGTAAGGTACTTCGTCTAAATCTCATTTCATTGAGGAATATTTTGTTTTAATACACGACTTTCTTTTATACACTATATAAATAACCTTTACTTTTCAAAGGGAATATTTTTCTATGAAACGTTTTACTAAACGAAAAAAAGGAATGTTTTTTTACGTAAGCGGTGACAACGAACTTTCCTCCACCGCGAGTATTATTTTATCTTTGGCTTCCTCAACAAGCCGTAATGTTTTTAAAAGAAAATAAATACCTTATATTATTTTACGTATTTTTGGTATTGTAAAATAGTTTTGAAAATTGATTTTTATGTCAATATATTTAAGTAATATATTGTGATTGAAATGTGGAAATTTTTTCTTTCTTTTGTATTTCTTGAATGTGTTATGATTTTATATTGGTACTTGGACATTTGATAGGTGGTTATGTGATAAACCAAATGACGGGTGGTGTTGTGAATACCAGGACGGGTGGTTACATTATAACCTCCAATGCATAGGGTATGGAAGTCGGTCGTATGGCTATTCCATTTAGTGATATCTGTGGAAGTTGACTGTATGGTTATTCCATTTATGTATGTTTATGTCCCAAGTTACCTTTATATGTTATGTGTTCTTTATATGGGTTTTATGGTAATGTTTTGGTTACAAAAGTGTAAGTAATGATATTTATTCAGTGAAGAGTATTTACTATTACATAAAGGTGAAAAGTATTACATATGTTAAAGTATTCAAGGTTTACTTGTTGTTTTGAAAAAACTAATAGTTTTCCTTCTTTGTGTATCCCTTATTGAGCTTTTTATGCTCATCCCAAGTTTTTGAAATGTTTTCCACAGGACATAAAGATGAATAGGGTCAAGCATGAGATCAAGGAGAAGTCATGCTATCTTAAACATGGAACTAGACATGACTCTTTTTTTTACGAGTTCATGTTTTGTAAAGAAATAAAATGGACATTGTATTAAAGTGTCTACTTTGTAATATTTTGAGATATAATAGTTATGTCCTAATTATCTAAAACTCTAAACTTAAAAAGATCCTCAATGTGAATTATTCATTTAATTCAATATTATGTAATGTTTAAGGCCGAGTTCTTAAAGTTGGTATCATAGGTTGGTTTAGAAAACTTTTGGGATTATGAATTTTTATTAGACATATGGTTAGTACCTATCTATTATTTTAGTTAAATCCTTGTTTTATAACTTTTTCAGATCAAGGAAATTTAGTTAAAAATGGAAGAGGAGGATCTCAAACGACATTCTTATCTCTTCCTGATGACATGCTTGCAATAATTATTGCAAAGTCATGTTCGAATGATTGGGAAACTTTTTATAGAATACAACTCACTTGAAAGCAGTTTTTTGAGATATCAAACACCTCCACTAGACCTCTTTATCATCGTGGATCATGGGTTGTATTTACAAAAATCCTATTTTCACAATATTCTCATATTTTCAAGAAAGGTAAATATTATCAAGTCATTTTCAAATATTTTACCTTATCACAAGATTTTGAAGCATATTATGATTTTAAAAAAGGTGTTGAAGAAAGAGACCCTTACGCAAACTATTTATATTTGATTTTAAAATATAGTCTCTCATCACATACTTATAGTATTTTAAAAGGACCGTTAATTGAAAGTTTCAACTAAAATTCAGTTAGACTGTTTTATAGAAATCATATTTTATCATATGTTTTGAAATTAAATGTCATACATGATTATTTTACAAAACTGTTTTTCTATGAACACCCCTATGACCCATGTTGTACAAGGTGTATTTGGATGGAGGAAGCAAATTATTTTGAAGGATCTATAAATCAATGTTGCAATGCATGGACCTTCTACCTATGTGAACAAGATGACGATGAAACCAAATGAACATCATGATCAAGGTATGATGTTCTTCATTTTGGGTATTGTTTTATTTTATTATATAGTGGGGAAATAAGACTTCAAGAATTAAGATGTTGAGATCATAATGATTTTGGATGAAAATGAGAGGTATAAGGAAAACTTTGTGGTTAAAACATGTTAGGTTTAATTTTGAGTTTTATAAAAAGGAAAACCCATAGGATGGGTGACAACCTGTCACATCCGGCAAGGCTGTAGGAATCAAAACCACAACTGAAGGGCGACAAGGGATCATCGCCTACCACTAGCCTACTTGAATTCCCTGGTTAGTATGACTTATTATTTTAGTAAAATGTTTTTATGGAATAAGAATAAGTTGATTTTTGGATCTTATGTTTTATCAAATGGATGTACTTAGTATTGAAAAATGATTTAGTGATTAAGTGATAATAGGTTGTTGTGGAAGACGATCTCTCTTTTGAGGAAACACTATATGCCTAAGGAAGATAGAATACTTTGAGATTTCAATTGTGGAATAATTATTGAAATTTTAGTTTGGAAGAATCTATGTTTTTATTATGGACACATGATGATTTTATTTATTTATGAAAATGATTACCCTATCATGGAGAATATGTGATTAGGTTAATTACTTTTTAATATGATACATTATGAGTAACTGGTGTTACTTGGAGATAAATGTTAAGATATATCTTGGAAGTTTAAGTAATTAAATATTTTTGAGATTTGTGTTACAATCAATGTTTTGATTACTTTTGAATAATTTTAGGGACAATTGTTTATTAAATGGTCTTTATTGAACATTGGGTTTTGTTAAGACAATTTTTGGAGATTAATAGTAGTTTCTATTTATATAATAGTTTACCCTTTTTGGGGATTATCTGATCTTGTACTAAATGTTTTGGTTTTGGTTAATATCTAAGGACAATGGAAATATATAGTTTATCTTTTTTGGATTATTTTATTCTCTCGAAGTTGATTATAGAGCTCTTATTGTGAAAAAAAGTCATCCTGAATACTCATCGTTTGGAGAAAATATGAGTTTGTTTTAGAAATCTAGTAAAAGATGAATGTCTACATGACAAGTAAGTATATTTCCTTATGTTTTTGGTTAAGATCATAAACAAATTCCTCAATTAAAAGTAACTTTAAACAAAAACCTTGTCCGTCAACTTTTCCTACTAGGGAATCAAAGACTGGTTAACCCATCACAAGTTTGTGATTTTATGGTGGTTAAATTTCTCCTAAACATGTTTTATATCACTATACATTAGAACTTAATGGTTTTTTTCTCCTCCATATCCATGTTTTCATGGAATCCTAGAATTTTTTGTCTTGAGTAACCTTTGTACTTCTCTTCCTTTATTTTAAAGTGATATTTTTATTGACGTTTTTTCCGATGTGTGGATTTTAATGAAGTTTCCAAGCCCAGTTTTAAAATTTTGAGGGCGCAATTCCCAAAAGGGGGGAAGGATGTAACATCCCAGATAAATAAGGAATAAGACAATTTTCATATTTATTAATTTTTGAATTAAATATTAAATTTACTTTAAAATGGTTTCTATTATTGATAGCGTACTCGATACGCAACATTGAGTTTCTTTGAAATATTATATTGCACACTAATAATATATTATTATTATTTTAAATGATAGTTAACTCCTAGACATTGTATTGGTAGGAATGAACAAAAATAACAAAAATATGATTATACATCTTTTTTAAATATATTTACATTTATCTAATAAAAGTTAGAGGCTTAAATTGTGAATGAATCTAATTTTAAGCATAATTTACATTAAAAGGTCGATTTAACGCCTATTAATGGAGAACCATATTTAAATATAGTTTTGGTCATTTTTATATGTTCTAATTGAACAAATAAAATCTTTCTTTATAATGGGGCATCAAATTTTACTTTGGGTAGTTTTTTGGGATTTTTCCGATAAAGTTCATTTTTAATGAATAGTGAAAAATATTGTATTTTAATTCAAAAGTGCCTTTTAATATAATTTATTTATATGGTTAGATTATCTTTTTAATTGGTTTTAAATTGAAATTAAAATGTACTTTTACCATTTAATCCAATGTTGTTCATTGGAAATAATTTCACTTTGAAATTGGACATAAAAAAGTATCAATCTTTTGATAGTTATTGTTTCTTAAAAACACGCTATTTGTTTTGATAACGGGAATTAATTTTAAAATTAATTAATTACACTTATATGTATTGAATTTGAAAAAATAGGAATCATTTTTGAATTCGGAATATCCAATATAGCTTAGGCTGAATCTTTGGTATTTTTCTGAAAAACATCAATTTTTGATGAATATTGAAACAACTTAGTGGTAGTTAAAAAAACTGACTTTTTCATTTAAATGAAATTTTACCACCTCTGTGAATTGAATTTAAAAAATATGACATACATGGATGTTATCAAGAAGTAAAATGTCATTCATTAAGAAAAAAATAATTTTTTGTGAATAGCAACTTTTTACTTTTATTTATTGCGGTTAAAGGTAAATATGGTAATTCAAGGTTAAAAGAATATTATAAAAACTCAAAATTACCTTAACACTTGTACTAACCTTATTGGATGAGTATTGGCCGACCATGGGAATCCTTGGGTTGATTTTGGGACCCCATTGAGCCACTTGGGAGTGATAATTACAATTTGGATTAATTAATTTAATGTAAAGAAAAAATTGATATTAACAAAAATATTTTAGTAATTAATTTTTATATGGTGTTATATAAGTCATATTTTTTACTATAAATATTCATTGGACAGATTTAAATATTTCCTACATTATGGTATTTTTTTTAAAATTTTAAACATAAAATAAATTAAATTATTTATGACACAATAATGATGCAGTATTTACCTCATTAATAAATGATTTAAATAATTAAGATTATAATGATTAAAATATTATCCAAAACATGTCCAATTCTGATTGGATGATTTTATTTCGACCATTAGTCATCTTATCTTCATCTTTAATGATTTTGGACTTTTTAAACATAAAATACGTTTATAATAAAATAATATTTTCACACTTTCCAAAAGAGCCCCTCCTCCCCCTTATAAAAGGAAACCACTTCTAACCGATTCCTCAGACCTCTCAAGTCATTTGGTTCGTCCAAAATCTGACGAATTAATATACCTACATCCCTATCCTCCTCCTAGAAGCCTTACCTAAGGCAGAAGGCACTTCAATAATTCCTTTTGGTTCAAACCAAAGGAAGTTACTGAAATTAAAGGTATCAGTTTCTCTTAAATTGTTTTCTTTTATTTTACTTCTCCAACCCCTAAACTCTTTTTATTCCTTTATTTTGTAACAACATCAGTATCCTCAATATACTAGGATGTTTTTATAATAAGTATTTGAACTACACATACACACACCTCCATCTAATGGGTGAAGATCATAATGTTTCTGTGGATGGAAAACTAACACCTCACGAAACGATGATTGTTCGATTTAATCATACCACCTCTCATGGTGGCCATTATGATGGAACTATATTTATATATGATATATATTATGTTTATGATTTCTTTATGCTTATGTACTTCCCAATTATATCAAGCCGTTACGGTTTCCATAGTGGGTAAATACGATAATCTCATTTGAGGAAGTGCGGACTACCACCCCCTCAAAGTGATGTGATTCGTTAATTCCCTATGTGGGATTTATAAAGAATGGAGTTAATTATATTATATATGATATTATAATGGAATTATAATATACCTATGTATCATTATGTTTTATTTCCATTAAAATAAGAAATAGAAATGAAAGTAGCGTTCATGCGTACGTACGACTTACTGTCTCCATGAACGATGCATTTTGTTTCTTACCTCTAAATGTTATGTACTATTATAAATACATGTATATATTGGATATATATTATATATATGATATCTAAATAATTAATATAATTCTGGATATAATGGAATATTGACCACATGGACAACTTGTAATATAAGGTGTTCATTTTTTACTCAAGTACCAAATATCGACAAAACGAACATTATTAACTTAAATGATTACATAATGTTTATAACATGGAAATAAGTGATATAAAAGGAATAATAATCTTTAAAAAGGTTCTTATGAACGTATAAATTAACTTTAGTTTATTATTCAGGAGATTAAATAACGATAGAGTCAAGTCGGACACGAGGTAGGGGAACTTCTTATCCCAATTTCCGTTCTTTGGGTTGAACTTATCTTTCTTATTTATGTCATTATTTGATTATGTAAGAAATTAATTTTAATATCTTATCTTGTATTTATACTTTCGTTATGTGAGCATATAGTGAATACACATAAGAGATCTATTTTATTTACAAAATAATCTTTGTAAGGGCCTTCGTCTCAGTCTCCTTTCATTGAGGCATATTTTGTTTTAATACACGACTTTATTTTATATGCTATATAAACAACCTTGACTTTTCATAGGAAATCGTTTTCTACAAAATGTTTTAATAAACGAAAAAAAGGAATATTTTTTACGTAAGCGGTGACAATGACCTTTCCGCCGCCATGAGTATTATTTGATCTTTGGCTTCCTCAATAAGCTGTAATGTTTTTAAAAGAAAATAAATACCTTATACTCTTTTATGTATTTTGGGTATTGAAAAACGGTTTTGAAAATGGATTGTTATGTCAATATATTTAAGTGATATATTGTGATTGAAATGTGGAAATTTTTTCTTTCCTTTATATTTTTTGTATGTATTATGATTTTGTATTGGTACTTGGACATTTGACGGGTGGTTACGTGATAAACCAAATGATGGGTGGTGCTGTGAATACCAGGACGGGTGGTTACGTTATAACCTCCAATGCATTGGGTATGGAAGTCGGCCGTATGGATATTCCATTTAGTGATATGTGTGGAAGTCGACCATTTGGTTATTCCATTTATGTATGTTTATGTCCTAAGTTACCTTTATATGTTATGTGTTCTTTATATGGATTTTATGGTAATATTTTGGTTACAAAATGTTAAGTAATGATATTTTATTCAATGAAGAGTATTTACTACTTCATAAAGGTGATAAGTATTACTTATGTTAAATTATTCATGGTTTACTTGTTGTTTTGAAAAAACTAATAGTTTTTCTTCTTTCTGTATACCTTACTGAGCTTTTTATGCTCATCCCATGTTTTTGAAATGTTTTCCAAAGGACTTAAAGATGAATAGGGTCAAGCATGGGATCAAGGAAAAGTCATGCTATCTTAAACATGGAACTAGACCTTACTCTTTTTTTAAGAGTTCATGTTTTTTAAAGAAATAAAATGGAATCTGTGTAGAAGTTTCTACTTTGTAATCTTTTGAGATGTAACAGTTGTGTCCTAATTCTCTAAAACTGTAAAACTGAAAAGATCCTCAATGTGAATTATTCATTTAATTCAATATTATGTAATGTTTAAGGATGGGTCCTTATAACCATTAACCTCATGGATGATGTCTAAAGGATTATTGAAGTACAATTTTCAACTTGGTTAGATAAGCTCTCAGGTAAGAAAAAGTCTTGAGAAAGAGTTATGTAAGGACACACTCATGGCGTAGACTTGTGAACAAGACTCACATTCAGGGTTTGTGACATGATCATGTGACGAAGAGAAAGGAAAGGGAAATCTAGAGAACAGGTGGTTAGAGGAATGAATTACTTCCCACCACCTATATATAGGTAACATTATGGTATACCAAACATCTCCCAGTAGACCAAATGTCCCCCAATATATCAAATTTTACAGAAAGCACTGGCTTGCGACACCATCAAGGACTATGGTGGGAATTTTATTTCCTCAAAACTGATTCTTTATCCTTTCAGACATCACTACTGAGGAGGGGGGGGGGGGGTTATTTATTCTTGAAAAATGAGAATCGACAAAATTATGAAGGATAAAACACATGAATATGGGTATTAACTACCCCATCAAAGAAAAGGAGGTAGAGAATGGCTGAGACTCAAGGATCACATAAGCCTCTAAGGGACTCGTGATCACATGACCATTTTAAGGTCATATAATGAATCAATGAATAGAACATGACCAATGTAATACCTAGTATATCCCCCTTTGATTAACCTTCTTACTCTTACAAAGGACCTCCAGATAGCTAGGGTCCCCGGTGAAAACCAAATGAGCTCCCCCAGGCCATATTGTTTTTCATTGGAAAGTTTCTCACAAACCATCCAAAATACTTTGAAAACAAGGAGAGATGATACTTAGTTATTAAGACCCCTAATGGTTTAAAATCTCATGCATCATATCACTGATGGGAATGATAAATCTACTCGATAATATCCCAGAAAACTCATGAGACCCAAAACCTTTGTAGGATCAAACAAAGGAGATAAAGGGGTTGAGGTGAGAGGTGTTCACGGTCACTGAAGGTCATGTGACATACCCCCGAATATCTGCAAGACACCATGAGTCCCTGATGATATGTCCAACTCACCTCTTGAAAGTTATTCTTTTTGTCAATCTCACCACATGTAAGTCCTTGGGTATTTCCAAGAAATTCTATAGTGCTCTAAGGAAAAATAGATGGATTCTTCCAAAAAATTCTTGTGTACCATCATATGTCTCATATTGGTCACGTGATGCATCACCCAAGAATAGAGTAATTGTACTTGACATTACTCATTCAATTACACATGACTCCCAATCATTGTAAAATAAAACAAAAGAAATAAAATATGGAGGAGGAATAAGGTACTCGCGATCATAAAATACTTGTGAAGCACTAAGGAAGTCCGCAATTTGGTTCCAAGAGACCCCCTAACAAATCATCCTTATTTCATGGAAATACTCAGACAAGTCACCGAGAATCTCACAGATGGATTTTGACTGGCACTTATATCTTCAGAAGGCCCTTGGGCATGTAAACATGACAATAAAGAAGTACTTTGACACATGCACATGACTAAATGCGTCTACATTAATTTTATTTATAATCTAATAAACGGAGAGTTTATGAGAGGCACTCATGACCACTAAAAATCAGGTGATTCACTCAAATAGATCCATGATAGGGCCACACGAAACTGCATGTCACTAGGACACTTCTATAACTCCATCCTATACTCACGATAGATACAACACATAAAGAATTCGAAAAAGGGGTGGTGATACCTATAAATTCCCCAATGCAACATCAAGAAGTGGTTGGACTCTGAGACTCTAGACGCTTAGACTCTGGATGATTCAAATCTCATCCTATTCAGATTTATTAGAGAAAATGATCATGTTACTAGAAAATTTCTGTTAGGTAATGCACCAGTGGATAGTCAGAGAAATCATGTTCCACACATAAGGTGCTTCATGTGATCATCCGTAGATCACATGAAGGAATTTTCTCAAGTCATGTGAAAAATATACTGCATGTATTCTAGATCACGTAGGACTCAAAGAAACAAGTACTTAATAAACCTAAGGCCTTCACAATGAAAGGGATATAATCGAGATTAAAAGTGGAAGAATTATTCGAAATACATGCTCATTAACCGTCATACAATCTGCTTGAGTAACCCAATGACATGAAACAACACTAGGACATGTGAAAAGATATCCTCTAGACATGTTAGAGCATTTCGTATAGTCCTTCCATGGATATCAATTTGGTCTCAAGAAACCCTCCAAGTATATCGTCTAATACATGAGACGTTCTTGAAATATACCTCCTCACTCATATAATGACATTCACTCCTATCAGTCCTATCTCATGAATACATCTGAGAATGACAACCAAGTTCTCGAGACACCCTTTGGGAAATTCAATCAAGACTTGTGATGCCCTCCAGGCATGTCATCCAGGATATACGATGGCCTCTAGGGGGAACCATATGGATCTAGAGATGACCCCAGGACAAGTTGACCGAGTCATGAGAAACCCTGTAGACAAGAATTCTAGGTCAAAAGGGAATCTTAGGACTTGATAACATTGTCTTTCCTCAGTATATAATCCCTGATCAACAATAAAACCTCAGTGTGTAATCCCCAATATAAAGGGAAGAACATCGACTTTGATTCCTTCTATACTCAGGATATGTAGGCCACCTCTTAAAGGTTTGAGCTCCATATTGGTCATCTAGGGTGATCCCATTATCCGAGACTATATCAAAAGAAATGACATTGATTATATGATGACACCTATTTCTCACAATGAGAAGAGTTTATGTGGGATTAGGGAGTTTCATTGATCATGGAACCTACACTATATGTCCCAGGGTTACAAGGGATGCCTCGATGTGTAAGCACCAATATACAATGAACTACAAGAACTCTGATTCCCACCAAAACTGGGATATGTAGGACACCTCCAAGGGAAGAGATCTTTACCAAACATCCTAATGACTATCCCAACATACAATTCCCATATACATATTCCATGAGACTAAAAATATGTTCCCCCTTATTTCTCACATTGAGCATCGATCACGTGGGCCTAAGTCGATGAAATGAACATCTCATTGAACATCATAAATCTCCACTCACTAGGGAAATATCATTATGTAAGCCTCGATGAGTGGTATAGTATGAACACCCCTCATATAAGGGTATATTCCTAGGGGATGGTCTAAAGGGATTGATTGGACTATGATGATTGTGATTCCTGCCATAACCGGGATACATAGGATGTCTCCTTGAGAATAAAGCACAAACTTTTGGTGTCTCAGTAGCTGCACAAATTTCCTATCTGCATGATGCAAAACTGCATGAGAATAAAGAACTATGTGGGTTTTTATTCCAATAATAACTTGGACATTTTGAATGCCTCATAATGAATCAATACCCTCTATGGGATACTAACTTCCTCCTTATATGGTAGAATGTTTTGAAGCACATGGTTATATGGATTCAGGCATCTAGACATTACCAGAAAATGATAGAGAACCACAAATACATAGATAGAGATTAACTAAAGAGATCCCAATCTTTTGTACATAAAAGAGAGTTAACTCATAATCGGGTTTTTAGGGTAACTTGTCTTGTATCAGTTTTAGGAAGAGATTCATGAACATATCATAAATCTACAAGAGATACATGAAATAGAAAAAAAATCCCTCCAAAAGGGTGCTATGAGACAAACCACCCACCCCCTCAACCAATGTGAGTCCCTAAGAGTCATTGGGCTTCAAAATCCAGATGAACTCCAATCATTAGAAAGCAGGTCTATACCCAGCTACAGATAGGGGAACCAATGCGAGTTCCTGGGAAAAGTGAAAATGGTATCCCAATAAGAGAAACCAATTAGATGCAAAAAAAATATAAAAACATACACACGCACACATAGACACACACACACACACACACACACACACTCTCTCTCTCTTATTCTATAAATGACAACATTTCCTATTATGTGTCAATTTACCAACATCATAGACGATGTATTTTTATTTCCCATTAATTCCCTCAAAGATGGACACAAAAAAATATTGTCAAACCAAATTATAATATATGAATTACAAACTATCTAATGGTATAGAACCATTATATATACATGTTGTTAATTAATAAAACCAAATTTCTTTGTGATGATAAAAAAACCACAAAAATAATCTCAATGATTATCACTAATGACTTATCTAATGATTCATCCTCACCCAAAATAAACAAATGACTCATATAAAAATTTAATATTCTGTATGTTCATTGATAACATATAATTTCTATTATGTATATCTATTCCCATTTTATATGAACTTCCATACTAATATACAAGTAAACATATCCCGAAAACCAAGGAAATGAACAATCCCGAATGAAAAAAAATTGAATCTTATAAATTATAAAATAATAACATAAATGAATTTATTAAAATTATTTTTATATGTTCCAAATTCATGTATCCAAATTATTTTATCTTTATTTTATAAGAAATACATGTTTTATTGGGATCCCTTCCAAATTCTCCAGGATACACAAGCCAGATTAAAGGGAACATCTCAATTTTTTACCCATTTTCAAGTACCATCCATAATATATTTTAGGAAACCATTATTTTTTAAAAAAATAGTTATTTAATAAAGAAAAATATATTTTTTTCATTTCTAGTTTTATAAAAAAAAATCATTTTTCTATTTTAAATACTCTTTAATATTTTTCTTAAACTACATTAAAGAGGCTCATTTCTAAAGTTTCTTAAACACTATTTTTAAATGTTTTCACATTAGTTGGACATTATTTATGGCTCAAATATAATTTAATTTCCTTAACTTTTATTTTCTAGGATATAAATGTTTATAATATTAAATTATGACAAATGAAAATTATTTTCCAAATGAACTATTCTTTATAAAATAAAAAAGTGGTTTTCTCGTCTCACATTTACTTCTGCGAGATATATGCCTTGTTATCCACTTATTCCTTATATGTGGTGTATGTAAATACCTTTCATATATAAAATAATGAGTATTATTATTCTTATGATATTATATGTTTTAGTTAATGTTATTCCTTCATACAGATTAATATTTAAATGTTTCAATGTGGTATAAGAAACTTTGGAATGTATAAGGATTATTTTACTCAAGAATTTATCAATGGTTTTATCAAAGTATTTTAATATGTGATTATGATTTAAATATTTCAAAGTGTTATGAGGCACTTTTATTTATTTATATCATTTTATTAGACCCATGGAGAATTAATTGCACTTAGTAAGAGGTAGACAAGGCCCACTATATCCCCTCAATGCATTGGTAGGTCCAATGAGACAAAAAAGAAATAAATTTTGGTTGAGGAATTAATAATTTGTTTTCAAAAGTCTTAGAAAATTCCTAGATAGTATTTTTATGATGTCTGGAATATGAATTCTATCATTATGATATTTTTAATTGATAAATCGTGTGATTATTTGACTTGTAAAATATCCATGGTCAAGTTTCATGTGATTATTTTTATGTAATTATTTATTCATCATTTTTTTTCTTATATATTATGCTCAAGATTATGTTTTATTTGAATGAGTGACAGTTATTCATCATGCCATATTATTTATTTTTATTATAGCTTCTTTTGTATTAATTAACCTTACTAGGCATATGATCACACCCATTTCTTATATTTTATTTCCCCCAGGATGCGAAGATTTATATTATGAATGAAATGAAGGATAATCTAGGAGTTATGGATATTTCCAATGGAGTTTTTATGTTGTTTTTTATATCATGTTGTAATGTAAAAATTATTTTTGTATCTATTTTTTCAAAACTATTAAACTATTCAGTCCTTCAGGATGTGATTTCCTTGTTTATTATACCAATGTAATAAAGTAAGGTACCAGCTCCGAGAAACTAGGGTCATGGTCTTTACAGTTTGTATCAAAAGATGTTTTGAAGAAAAATTAGAAACTAGATTTAGAAAACATAAATTAGGGAACATAAACCTAAGATGTAGTTTAAGGATAAGCATAGAAGAACATCCTATAATTTTGTTAAGGTTGAGATTATGTGGTTCTTCCTAGTAATACATCCCTATCTGGATACTAAAAGTGGATTTTGTTCTAATACAGATGTACATAGTGGTAACAACTCTGACAAGGTGTATCAGGACTAACTTTGGGTAATACGGTACATGATAATGGGACTTACTAAACCCATAGTTTGACACACCAGGGGGATATGATTAGGATAATTTACATTTTTTAAAAAACCATTATGAAGAATTTAAAATTGAATATATCCCCAAAGAAATAGTTTTTATGATTATGACATTATATATGCATAAATTTTAAATTTATGTTAATTATTTTCCTAGTTCAAAATTATACATTATGATTCATTATTTTATGAGCTAATCCTGTTTATGTCATTATTTAGAAATAGAACCTGAAAGGAGGTTCGATTAAGAATACAATAAAATTTCAAATTAATTTTTTAGTAAAACCTTTAGTCCTTAAATTTTATTTTTAGTTGAGGTACTTCCTCAAAATTGAAGGAGAAAGATCACACAAAACACTTCTCTCTCTTATAGAGGATTTAATTTCAAGGATAATTCTGAAATCATGATCATATGATTTCAAAACATTTATCAACATCCAAGATACCCGAATGAAACTATATGAGGCATATCACACATCTATTATTCCCTATTTATTCTGAGGATCATGGTTTGTGTACAAAAAAATCATGTATTCTTAGTTTTCCTACTATTCTAGGAATGGAAGTTATTATTAGGGTATTCTTAAATTCTTCACCCTAACAAAAATATATGAAGAAATCATCAATACTGAAGGAGTTTCCAAATAGGGTGAACTCTGAGTATCTTACATGTATCCAATTTTATATTTTTTATATTTTAAAGTATCAAAGATAAATTTTAGACCTTTGAGGACAACACTGTATGATTATTTTATAAAGGTCAAGTTTATACAGATGTTCATAAATTCTATAATAAAAATAAAACCATTCTAAATATTTATCAATGTCCTCAACATTTACATCCAAACTACACATGTTTTATTTTTAATGAGTAGATAAAGGATTTTAAGGACTCCTTAAGGTACCACTAGAATTCATGGGCCCTTCATCTTCATGAGAGATGCCAAAAGTGAAGACCTGGATTAAGGTATGAGTTACTTTAAACTAATTTTTTTTATGTTTAGTGATCTTGATAAAATTATTTTTTAAATTAAGAACATATATTTTTGGAGCATGTAAACCAAGACTTAGAGTGTGAAATAATTTAAAGGGTAAGAAAAATCATTCTAATGTAAAATGATTCAACTGTAAGGATATGGGTAACTACCCAAATGAATTCCCCAAGCATCAAGGGAATATAACTTAGAAGAAGCAATGGGATCATGGTCAAGCTTATGAAAATAACTTAGATGAAGGGGAATGATTAATATTCCTATGTTTGGATTCAAGAATTATGTTATTTTTGTATTCATGAGATATATAAGGATTGTAACACAATACTTCTTCTTTAATATATTTAAAGCATGAGATGAATAACACCTGTAATCAAGAGAAGTGATTCTGTTGTAGCAATATCTTTTTGAAAACACATTAATTGGAAAAGATAACCATAAATATGTGCTTGATGATTGAGATAATCCTAAATATATTTCTATGGGAAAGTATAGGTGTCCATGAAAGTGTTAGTGATTGGATAGTTTATGTTATGCTGTAATTATTAGATGTATGGATTTAAGTTCAACCTGAGATTTTACTCTTAGAAGAATGCATGTTTTATAATGTTTTTAAGGTGATTACGATATTCATATATTTAGTATGTGAAAACAAGAGCTACATTATTTTTAGAATATTATATTATGCTGATTTTAGAAATTTAGTGACCTTCATTCAAAATTTAGGTTGTTGAATATGGAAAGACATGTTTTAGACGAGTCTTATGATTAAATACTTATGGAATAGATCAAGTTAAACATTGGAAATTATTTTTCATTAATAACATATGTTAAAATTATTGGATTTAATAAAAATTTTATGTTCCAAGTAATGAATTAAAGGATATATGATTTGTTAAAAGTTCTTTAGGCGTGAAAAATTCATCTCGAACATTCATCTCCAGGTGTAAGGGATGAAGTGAAAATAGATAAAAGCATAGAAAAAGGATGATATTGTGCGTATGACATGGAAAGTGGTCATATAGGTTTTGTTTATCAAGTGATTATATGAATATTAAACAAATCCATCAACTCTAGGAAAAATATTTTGGAACAAAAACATTATCCATTTACTTTTATTTATATCAGATCAATGGTATTTTAACAGATAGAAATTTTATGACTTTGTGATGGTTAAATTTTCAATTACCATATTCTCTATCACTCTCAATCGTAAAATGATGGTAAGATTATTTTTATATGCCAATATTTTCAAATTGCACTAAAGTTTTCTAACCTGAAATTCTAGTTTTGTGGTGACCTTCATATTTCCCTTTCCCTCTTATTAAGAGTAGATTTTATTAACTATATTTTATATGTTGGTTTCCCATAAAATAATTTGAAATTATCAAACATTTATTTTAAGTAAAATTTCAAATTTTTTAGGATGAAATTTTTTGATGGACGGGAGAATGTTACACCCCTGTATTTTAGAGTATACCTATTTTTAAATTTTACTTCTTTGATAGCTTACCAGCTTAAAAAATAATTTAAATATTATTATTCAACAATTATAGTTTATCTACTATATGTTGGGAATTGTATGAATGAATGATATTAAGTAAATTATGAAAGTATAGATTACAAATGTTTATAAAATTAATTTATTGGTTACCAATTAATTAGAAATGAAAACCAATTGAATATAAAAGATTCATTTTTACAAAAAACTATTTTTAGGCCCATAATGACATATTATATTAATAAATTAAATTAATAAATATTTTTTAAATATATTAATGAAAATTTTATATTATATATTCAATAAAATATTTTTAAATTGATTAAAAACATTTTTATAGGTATAAGATAAGAATAAATCCACTTTTTAACATAAAAATTCTATATTCTTCTGAACATAGTTTTACCGCCATTTAATGGAGAACTTGTTTTAAATATAAATTTTGAAACTATTATAAATTATATTTTAAAAAATAATCATTATTTTTTAAAATTTAATATCAAATTTTACTTTGGTTAAATTTTGGGTTTTTAACTAATAAGTTTTATTTTTACTGAATAATAATGTGACTATTGGAAGAGTAATTTGACCATTATAAATAGTAATGTTTCCATTAGAATAGTATCCTATCCCATTAAATTATAAATAAAATTTATGTATCTTATAAATGAAAATATGGTATATTTATATCATGTAATAAGTAAATAAATATTTTAGTAATGATAAATTAAGAATTGGTATTTTTATAATTTATAAATATTTATTTAAAATTTTATAATTAATATAATGATCTAAAAGTAAATAGATTTTCATAAAATATACTCATAAATTAATATTTTTTTATCTTATAATTTTAAGATAATTATATGACACCCTAATTGATTTTAAAAGTTTTATAAAATCAGTCGTAATTTTAAAATTGATATTTTTTTGAATAAATGATGATTTTATTTAAAAATTAAAATTTTCATATTTATAAAATTATTTTTATAAAATGGATTTCTTTTTTTAATTCTACTTGTAGAAAAATGGTTAGGTTTAATTTTTTAGATTTTTCTAAAATACTTGAATTTTGTTTGAATAGTAATATATAGTAATTTCAGTATTTCCCAAAATACATGAATTATGGAGTTATAGGTGATATATGTATGATTTAATCCCATAATATATAGCTATACTTCATTATTTTAATATATTTGATGATAATATTTTAACAATTCAAAGTCTTGAGACAAAAAATAATAAAAAATGAAAAAAATATTCAAAAATCACTACTCTCCTCCATTATAAATACCATCCCTTCACATCACACCTTCCAAGCTTTGATACATGTAAAATTTCTACTCAATCCTATTCCCAATACCCCCCCCATATCTAGGAGACTTTTGTTTCAATAGAAGTCCAAAACCAATCCTTTTAATGAGGTTCTCAAGGAGAAGAATTCAAGAGGTAAAAATCATCCTTCTTTTATTTTATTATCCTTACCTCACCTACCACGTAAAAAGGTACATGGTAACTCTAGTATAATTTATATAATATAATTATATCATTTTAATTTATGATCCATCATCATACACTTTTATCTCTCTCTCTCTCTATCTCTTTTATTCTATAAATGAAAACATCGTCCATGGCGTGTCAATTTATCGACATCGTGGATGATAAATTTTCATTTTCCATTAATTTATTAAAGTCTTGTCACAAAAAAAATTTACAGTTAAAAAAATTAGAATATAAGTATTACATCTTATGTAATTTCATGGAACCATTATATAAACATGATGTTAATTAATTAAACAAAACTAGTTTGTGATGATTGAAAAACAACCAAAATAATCTAAATGATTTTCACTAATGTCTTATTTAATGATTAATACTCATCCCAAATAACCAAATGGATCATATAACCATTTAATAATATGAAATTCATTAATAAATATATCTTTAATTATATATATCTACTCCCATTCTACATGAACTTTCATACTCATATACAAGTAAACCGTTCATGAAAACAAAGGAATTAAACTCTCGTGAATGATACAATTTTATCTTAAAAGTTATCAAAAAGAAAGTAAAATAAATTAATAAAATTACATTAAATCAAATATATTTATAAAATTTAATTAATTAATTAATTTATTGATTTCATTTGATTATCCAGGATATTAAGGTCAAGTGCAGAAAACATTCAAACATAAGGTAAGGGTTTCTTTCCAAACATCCATTTTCATTCAAGTCATGATTTATACATATATACACCAATTTAATTCTTCATTATTTTTATATAATTATTCTAAATTCTGTTTATTTATTCCAAAATCATGTATCTAGCTCAGTTTACTTTTTTATAGTAAATATTTGTTTTACAAGGTTCCCTTCTCAATTATCCCTGATACGCAAGCCCTATTGAAGGGGACATCTCGATTTCTTACCCATTATCAGGTACCATCCATAATCTATTTTAATAAACCATTATTTTTCTAAAATCACTCATTTCAAAATAAGACACTATCTCTTATCATTTATGGTTTATAGAAAAAATTATCCTTTTTTTACAATTTAAAGACTCTAATATTTTTCTTAAACCGCATTGAGGTGTCTCATTATTAAAGTTTTTTAAAACTTTTTTTAAATGTTTTCATAGTAGTTGGATATCATTTATGCCTCAAATATAATCTCGTTATACTCCCTTTTTATTTTATGGGACATACATTTTTATAATTTAACTTTATGACAAATACAAATGATTTTCTAAAAGAAATCTTCTTTCGAAAGTAAAAGGGGGTTTTCTCATCTCACATATACTTCTGTAAGATATATGAATTATTCACCACTTATTCATTGCATGTGGTGTATGCAATTACCTTTCATATAAAAATCACAAGTCTTATTATTCTTATGATATTATATGTTGCATATAATTTTATTTCTGTTTTAAGGATTAATATTTAAATGCTTCAAAGTGGTATGGGACATTTGGGAATGTTTAAGGAATATTTTGCTCAAGAATTTAATAACTATTTTTAAAGAGTTTTTTCATATATTATTATTATTAAACTATTTTAAATTGGTATGAGACACTTTCATTTATTCATATACATTTATTAGAAACATGAGGAATTAATAGGACTTAGTAAGTGACAGGTGGGGCCTGCTACAACCCTTCGATGCATCGTTAGGTCTCACGAGACAAAACTGAAATGGATTATGGATGAGGCTTTAAACATTTATTTTCAGAAGTCTTGGATGAGTCCTTGATGGTATGTTTATAATATCTAAAATATTCATTCCCTCATTATGATATTAGTAGTTGATAAATCATGTAATTATCAACTAGTAGAATATCCATGGTTAGGATTCATGTGATTATTTATATATAATTATTTATTCATATTTTATTCCAGCCATATTATGATCAAGGTTATGTTTTATTGTAATGAGTTCTAATTTTTCACCATGCATTAATTTTTATTTGTATGATAGATTATGTTGCATTAATTACCCTTACCAATCATATTATCTCACCACTTTCTTATGTTTTATTTCCTTAGGATGTGAAGATGTATATTAGGACTGACATATATGGATAATCTTGGATTTATGGATGTTTCCAATGGAGTTTCTTTGTTGTTTTTCTTTTCAAGTTGTAATATAAAACTCATGTTTGAATTTGGTTTTCTAAAACTACTAAACTATTCATTCCCTCTAAATGTGACTTTCTTTTTTATTATACCAATGTAATAAAGTAATTCATTGGCTCTAGGAAATTCAGGTTGGGGTCTTTATAGGTACAATCAAAATCTTTAATGTTTATCACAAGGTTGGGTGATGTGGTCTTTGGTTTGAGGTGATGTGATTTTAAGGACGGGTGTGGATCGAGGAATATTTGATACATGGCTATATTGAGGTTGATTAATGAGGTCATGATGTTGAGATGTCGTGTGACATGATTGCAGTGGGGAAGGGTAAGGTTAGTAAGACCACACTTCCTATTACTGATTTCCCTATTTGTGATATTTATATATGTTATCTAGGATATTTGACCATGTAATGATATTCAAGGGGTTTCTAGCTAGAAAAATCATATAGATCATCATGTTAGAGAATAAGAAGGTCGAGTCCAATGAGGGTTAGACAGATCATGAGCGGTAGGTACGTGCTTATGTTCATGCTTCATAGCAGGCGGGGAAACCACCATACTTGACAAGATTTTGGATGTGGCTTGACGAGAAGCGTAGAGAAAGCCTGGTACATGTGATATAGGGGATCAACATGACTGATCAGGGAGTAGATCCCTCAATAGTGTATCTTACTCAGGAGTTCTAGTAACAACAATGCCACTCTTTCAAGTGAGGGTGGTCACATGAGGTTGAGAATTATATCGGGTCCATGCTTATGATTTTTGAGTAGCTAGAGACATCTCTAGGGTGGAGGGTGAAGTTGGCAACCTATATGCTCAAAGGTCTGAAAAAGTGATAGTGGGATGTGTATGTATAGGAAGGCAGACATGAGGGACTAGCCTAGAAAGACTTTGAGGCAAGGTACTTTAGGAACTTATTCCCAGAGAAATTGATGGCATAGATATATTGAGAGTTCTGGAGCCTTTAGCAAGTTGAAATGTCCATATGGACTATGAAACAACATTCACTGAATTGTCTCACTTTACATCTGACATGGTGAGAAATGACACCATGAGGGTGATAGGTTTTGAAGATGGTTTATAACATTCCATTCAGGTGTTGGTGTATATATTTAGGATGGCCTCATTCTCAGAGGTAGTGAATTAGGTGCTCATAGCTGAGGGAAACTTAATGGGTAGGTCTTACTCGAGATGGGTGATAGATTTAGGTGATTCTAGTGTCAACAATTTAGATAGAAGGAATCAAGGGAGATATGATTTGTAGCAGATCAGTCAGGCCAAGGACTTAAGAAGACCACCTCAGAGTGGATCATTGAATGTTTTATTTTAGTGTGGCCATCCAGGACATGTATGGACTCATTTTGAGCGGCCTCCAAATGAGTATCAGGCATGTGGTCAAGCCGCACATTTTGAGATGTTTTTTATTAACCCTCCTCAGGCAGCCTAAAGTAAGAGACTATGACATAATATGTGTTTTGAGGTCAGATCGGGATCAATAACAGTTGACAGTATCTAAGTTACAACTGCCCACGGAGGATGTGACAAACACAGTGGGACCCAAGAGTGGTGTTAGTGGATGGTGGATCATACAACACCTTAAGAGACCATGATTTATGTAGTTGTGCTTCAAGTTAAGTGCATGTCGTGGAGCTACTAGGGTCAGAGCAGGATGGTGAGATGATGATGGTTAGAGGTATATCATGGATGTAGCTGGGTTTTTGTTTTATTTTTAATGAAGTTTTTAGGAATGCCCATTTTGGGTGCACAATATGCATGATATATATGTATAGATTCACCAGATTCTAGTTGGTAGGTTGACATCATCTTAGATGAGTTATATATATGTATGGGGTGTGTGGAACTAGGATCTATATGAGCATCGATGGATGCATGTTTCTTGAGGTGTGTTGACATCAACTAATCGATGATATGCAATTTAATTAAGGTGAATAGGCATCTGGGAACCATTTCGGTGTGATACATGTTGACCTGTGAGGCACCAGTATTTATTTGAGCATCTAGTGAGATGCATGACCTCATTGGTTTCATGCGTGGCATGAGCATAAGGCATGTACCAATAAAGTGTGATATTATGATGGGGTTTGAGTATGACACATGAGAACCGGGTGACGTGTAGAGGTTATGATTCTTCACAGGTTGAATTTTGAGTCTGATAATGGTTGATGGACCTTTTTTGGATTTTATCATTGGGTTAGCATATGACCAGGGTAGGTAACTCCTAAGGCAGGGAGCCCCCTTAAGGTGTTTGACTTGTACTCTTGTGACTGGGGTAGTTTGGGTTATTTTGAATATTATGGGTATGTTCGATACCATCTCATGTTTTTTATAGATTGGGGTGATCTATATTAAGGTGGAGAGATTGTAACATGCTATGTTTTTTGGATCAGGTTGAAAACCTCTCCCTGTTTGAATTTTTTGAATTAGTGGGTAAGAATTTTTTTTGATCATCAGATCTTAATTCGGAGAGATTCCTCAATAAAATAACTTTTATTGATGTGTTCAGAGGTTGTGTGAAGGATTCAGGTGTTCAAAAGGGTTTTGGGTGTGATGGATGCTCAAACACTCTATTTTGGGAGTTGCAGGTCGAGGCGCGCAGTTAGAGCTAACCGTGCGGCCTCTTCCAGCCAACTGTGTAGCCCAATTTTGAAATGTTTCATGGTTTAGAAAACCATGCGTATAGGGGAACACATCCATGTGCGGACGTTTTTATTTTTTTAAGTGTTCTTTCTCAAAATAGGCCCATGGTTAGGGAAAACTGTGCACAAGCCTCATGGCTAGTACCATTAAGGCAATACCTCAACACTATAGCCCGCATAGTCTCTACACAGCTTGGAAAACTATGAAAGCTAATTATACAGTCTATTAAAGGGTAAATTTTCCAAATTTCCCCTCCCTTTATTATCCTAATTTCCCTCTTCTTCTCTTTCAATTTTAGTTTCACAGAAGGGGGTCCTCCATTTTTCTCCTCCAATTGTTTTTGATCTAATCTCTTGTTTTGGCCTCCATTTTAGATCCATTAGTGGTGATAAATCAATCCCAATAAGGATCCCCTCACCCATGCATAATTTATTATTTGATCTTTCCTCATGGATTACTAAATATATTTGAGTTTTTTGACCTATTTTCTAGGAGTTTAATGGAAACACTAATTACGTACAAACTGGTCGAAGTTAGTGGCTAATACCAGATGTGCCTATATCTATGACCCCAAGGTAGGTGATGATTTTTTTTTTGTGATTTATAATTCTTTTTGGGATATTTATTTTAGTGAACCATTGTTCTAAATAAGAATGACCAATTTCTATTAATTTTTTCCTTTAATCAATTAATTTATCCCTAGTGGTATGCAAATGAGCATTCCCACTCAAGTCTATGAATTGTTTGAACCATGTGAGAGCATGGAAGCATGGGAGGTTAGGATGGGGGTGTGCTTATATTAAATTCGATTGTTATATTTAATACGAAATTGTCAATTCAATTATATTTATTTTTTTATTTAAATTGATGTGATTTATATATTTATGAAATGCATGTTATGAAAAATTGGGTTCCAATTGAACATGGTGGGATCAACCTGAGGATTGAGATGGAGATGGTTATCTTTTGAGGAGATGCGATTATTAGCTATGGTGAGGACCATGATATATATTATTTGGGTGATGTTGACCATCGTTTGGGTGACTCAGTGATCGTATTGAGATGACAAGGCCACTAGATTGAGTGCATGGCCTGTGGTATTAGATGACATTCCCATTAGACTTAAGATTCATGTTTTTAGGGGAACAAGGTGCTGGGATTGGTGTGGATTAGGTACTATTTTTGGTTATTACCGCTCAACCATTTTTTTCCAAAGTACTATTGGAGTCATTTGAACACATGTTGAGTCAGTAATGAGGCGGTTTTGACCACTCGTGTGGGTAGAGGCCACTGGTAGATCGACTTAGGTAATTGTGTTGGGGGTTCTCACTATAGAAATTCATAGGGATGGTGAGGATCCCTTAGGTGATTTCATTGAGACTAGCAGTTAGGGACTGAGGCTCACCATATTGAGGTCATTTGGCCTAGAATATTTTGAGAGGATGGAGATCGTCGTTCCTTGGGGCGTTGTGATTTAAGCCGACGATGGTTTTTATTTGAGGAAAAATATCATTATACATCCGAATGTTGGGCTTTGAGTGGACATGTTATTTTTGAGCTAGGGTCCAAGGGACTAGGTGTATATATGTTTGGGCATGACTTTGGGACACCAGTGGCTTATTTTGGGCATGAAGTGTCAGGAGGCATACGGTACCAGATTACTTTTCAAGAGTTGGAACCTATGGGTCGACATATAAATTATACATCAGGGGATACCTTGGGCTATGGGACAAGGATACTCTGCTATTCAGTGATTCCAGCATTATATAAAGAAGATTATGGCTTCTTGGTACTTATTGAGCACTAGGGAAGCATTTTTATTTAAATTTTAGGATATTTTGTTTTATTTAATTAAATATTTACACCTACTTAATCAAAAATGTTTGGTATATTAACATTGGTGTCATCATACTAAGACCCATTCTCACACCCTAAATAGGACCTTCATGTTGCGTTTAGACTTTATTATTCTATGTTTATTTAATGGGTAGGGATCAAAAGTGGGATTCTATTTGTTGAGTTAGTATGGACGTCAGTTAAGGTACCTTGAGGTTATTTCCTAATATAGATTTTACATTTTTAGTTTTATTTCAATGTCATCATGATTATCTTATATGTATATACTGTGGTCATACATTGGATACCCCTTCTAATTATTTACTAGATGACTTTTATTGTATGCATGATCTGTTTGGTTTCTGCAAGTGGTATTTTTGGCTATTCACTTATTTGTTGATATTATTTTCTTTATGATTTCGCTATTGATTATAATTGATTATGCTTATACCATTAGATACACTGGTTTGAGTCTGCTGAGTCTTTATTTATACTGGTTGTTACATATATATACACAGACCATTATTATATCATCAAATCATGGTTTAGTCTCCCCACTATTACTCTTTAACACCCTTACTGCTAGTAGGTAGTCATTGGAATATGGGGAGGTGTGCCTAAATTCAGTGGCACCTAGCCAAAGATAATTGTTTTGGTGGATAACCAGGTTGAGGATGATTCAATTCAGATCATACCATGTATATATCATTATGGTAATACTCAATTATATGTTTCTGAGGGATCTTTTGAAAGGATTCGTGAATAAAAATTTTATATTATAGTGAAATAAAAAATAGAATTCACTTTCTTAGATTCCCAAGAATATTTTAGGTTTAGAGTTTTAGAGAGTTAGTTTTGAAGTCTTACATAACAAAACCATATATATAAAAAGTGGATAGTTCTAATAAATATATATTTTTCCATAATATAAAACTTTTATAATGATCCACATTTTCTTTTCATGAAAAATAATATTGACTTTAAAATTGACTTTTTATTTTCTCTTAACCATCCATAAAACCTAGTAAAAACATTTTAGAAAATAGGATGAGGAAAAAAAAGATCAATGAGGTACATAATAAGAATGAAATAAATTGTTAGTCCCTTATAACTTATAATTTTTTTTTCTTAAAATAAAATTTGGGCTCAAAAATAAAAATTTTCTTACCCAAGAAATCACCTTCCCAACATTTTTTTCATAATAAATTTTATAAGAAATATTATAAGAAAAATGAAACCCATAATGTTTCTTTGAAATTTTTGGTAAAAAATATATCAAGGTGTCCCCTCAGTATGTTTTGGGAATGATTGTGTTTGTTGAAAAATCTAGATGATCACGAATGAGAATGATTGGTGTTTTCCAAATATAAGTTTTTAAGGTGGAGTTGTTTCCTAGTGTTTTCCAATTTTTTAGACCTCAAAATCAAAATTTTGATGTTAGAAAAGGAATTATTTATTCATAGGAGTAAACATAATGAATAACGTTGAAGAAAATTGGAAAATGATGAGAACTGTAGACCAGAATTCATGGACCGCGTTCCATGTTCCTGGAATGGTACGTGGAGCAGCAGGAATAGTACGCGAAAGTGGTCCGCGAAACTGAAAACGTTTTCTGGAAGAAGGCAATACTGTATGAGAATTTCTTGTCAATTGGCAGAGGAGATCGAACAAATAGGAGAAAATGAAGTAAGCGTACCATGTATAAAAAATGGTTCACAGGAAGGCTTGCAATTCACGGTGGCAGGAGGATCGATATGTGGTGGAGGATCTACTGAATCAAATATTTGTTAAATCATGGATTAAAGGATACTGAGGATATCTTTACCTATATAAGAATCAATAATACCACCAATTAGAAGTGAGAACATGTATCATTAGAGGAAATTCTTTTGCTTTGGGAATTAAGAAAATTCCTAAAGTGGTTCGAACAAAATTAAATTTGTAAAGGTATTTGTAAGGATTATTAACTCGCAAAGGAAGAAGTGGAACACAGAGAAGGATGTCTGGTATATGGAAGGAGTATACTTGGTATAGAGAATAGGAATCTAAAGTACATGA
Source organism: Viscum album (assembly GCA_963277665.1). NCBI lineage: Eukaryota > Viridiplantae > Streptophyta > Magnoliopsida > Santalales > Viscaceae > Viscum > Viscum album. The sequence goes on along the minus strand of OY728148.1, from coordinate 1,340,958,691 downwards.
GAGAGTGAATTAAGAAAGTGGTAAGTAGAGGGGGAGTTCTGGTATGCGGAAGCGAAGACAGTCTACGAACAGAGAATAGTTCATAGATAGAGGGAAGATTGAAGAGGTGGAATATAGGCAGTGGTAGGTGGAGGTGATAGCGGGTTTTGGAAGGTAGAAGTAGTATGTGGAGAGGCGTTCCATTCACTAAACCTGCAACATAGAACGTGAAGGAACAAGGTGGTTCACAATTTTCTCAAGGAATCTTGAAAAATCTTCAAATCAGTTTGTGAAAGTATTTTCTGATACCTAGTAGTACCTGGGAAGGTGGATTTCATCTACATGTGAAAAGGTAACTTCAAAAGAGCATCTACCTATAGTTGATGATTCAGGAATTCATGAAAATGAAGTGACCAACATGTCCATAAACTGTGTTTTACCTACAAGTCTATAATCTATGTGTGGATTCCTTTCTAGAGTAGTGAGCATAAGAAGATGAAGACGAAGACCCTTTCCACCGATAGTGAGATTAAGAAAGAGGCATAGGGAGTGACCCTTGATAATGTAGTGAGAATCCCCTAAGCTTTGTAAATGATGTGATCCTAGGCCTATAAGATCTAGCTCGAAAATTGTACTCATTATTGGATATGATCCTTAGTGAATTTCATACATCGACACATCGACATTGTATACTCCTTTGATGTATCCCAATGAGGGTGAACAAAGTAAAAAAATTTGTTCTGTGCCTGATTTCATATCTAGTCATATATTTATATGGGAGGAAGAGAGAATTGAGTTTTGTCTAACAACGAAATAAGATCCAAAAAGGAGAAAGATTTAATCTATCACACCCTGATTCACCACGTCTCAGTGTATTTGACCTAGTAGACATAACAATTGGTATCAAAGGGAAAGGCTGAATGTCAGTGGTTCTCTCTCAAGAAAAATAAATAGAGGTGGTCAATCATAAAGAAATTCCTATCTCTGATGGAAATAATTTTAAAATATTAAAGAATTGGATGCAGCACTACTTTCAGTCAGTAGGAATGGATGTCTTCATAGAAGTTATGCATGGAATATCAGCTGGCATTAATAGTGGTGCTCTATCAGAAGCTAAAATATGGGAATTGGATGCTGATACTAAAGGGGTCAATGAATTATGAGGAGCACTATCAAATTAAATTTATACGAAGGTGATATCCTATAAAAAACATCACATGAATTGTGGAATTTTTTTTTGAACATTTATGAGGGTGAAAAAAAAGTTTGTGAAGAAAAGTTGCAGGTTCTATTGAATAAGTACGAGGATCTTAGAATGAATCCCAAAGAGCTGTTGATGTGTTCTTCAACATGATAAATATTATTGTGGAAGATATGCAGGGTCTTGGAGAAGTTATTGAAAATAAAATGATTGTGAAACATATATTGAGGAAACTTCCACTATGGATCAATCTAAATGTTTTAGTGTTAGAAGACAATGACTCGAAAGTGTGGAGACTATATAACCCAAAAAATACCCTTGTAACATATTAAATGAGAAATGATTATAACGAAGCAACAGAGAAGGAGAAGTATAGGGAAGTGGCATTTAAGGCCATGATGAATCTCTCTATTGAAGATAGTCCTAAAGAGGAAAATATGGGTGATTTCATGTCATTTATCTCCTCCAATATGCAAATGAGAAAATGGATGTTGAAAGGTAAACTTCTATTTGCATGCTTTTGATACAGAAAGATTTTCCATTTTGCAGCAAAGTGTCCTAAGAAGTTTTATGATGAAAATGAAGAAAATGATGAAATTCTACAAAATAAGTATTCATAAAATGAGAAATGGATGAGAAGTACTAGGAGAAAGTTCTTTAAAAAAATAATCTACTTTCAAAAGTAGAAGAAAGTTTAGAAGAATATGAGGCAGAAGAGTTGGAGGACTATAAGGATCATAAAATAGATGCTCTAGTTGCAGTTGTCAGAAATTTATTAACAAGAGAAAAAAGTGAAAATGAAGAAGGAGAAATTGAAGGATGATTTGATCTTCAGGATAAATTAGAATCTTCCCTTGAAGAGGTAGATATTTTGAGATCCAAAACAAAGAAAGATAAAAAATTTGTTTATGATGCCAAAATATTTATGCAGAAGCAAGTAGAATAGAATTATAAGCTGAATGTAGAAGTTGAAAAGATGAGGTCTTAAATGCTAGAAATATCAGAAAAGGTGGTTGAGTACAAACCCAAAATTGAAGAACATAAAACAAAAATTGACCATTTGACTGAAACTGGAAAAGATCAAATCAAATGTATAAAAAAACTGGAATAGGAAGTCATCAGACTTCGATGAACAATTAAGGATTAGAAGAAACTGCTAACTCTCGGTTCAGCATCAAGAAAGAATATCATACAGACAATAGATAATATGATATTTGAGCAGAGTGGTCCATCAGAATAGAAGCAACAATACATTCTGAACGATAAGGATGGTATGGGTCTTGATATAATATAGAAAGAAGTTATGGTTCATGTCAAACCACAATAACCCACTCCAAGATTAAATATTGATTTGGGTACGAACTAGAATAGAAGATTCAGAGAACCCAGGGTACAACTAGTGGTGCAGAATTTCCACATATGAATGTACCTCACATAAGATTCTATTGTTGTGGTAAGATGAGACACTCTCAAAATGTATTTTCCATAGCAAAGAGGTACTAAAGGGAACAAGACTGACATAGGTTGTTGTATAGAGCATAAAATTCTAGGTCATCATTTGAGGTTCATTGTTTTAGGTGTAAAGGACCTAGAAATATGAAAGGATATTATACATCAATAATGTAGAGTAATGTACCGAGTCAGACTGAATTTTCTCATAAGAAGCATCCAAATTTATCTTCAAGAAAGATGAAAATTAAAAATCAATTTGCAACTCTTCAGGTTGAAGCTTGATCATCATATACCGAGAAAGATCAAGATTATCATTCCATGTCAGATATGAAGTTAAATATTTGGGTCAAAAATAAAAGGGTAGAGAAATAATTGGTTGTAGAAATTGCATTAAAGGAAAAATATTGCACTGGGATATGGATCATTGATAGTGTATTAACTTCCCACATGATGAGAAATAAGTATCTAGTGAACGGAATTAGGTATAATAAAAAAGGTATCGTAATATTTGGTATTGATGAGGGATTGAAAATTTTTGGTTTAGGAAAATCCAAATTTAGAGGAAAAGACATGTGATGAGGAGATGTATTGGTTTTTGAGGGGCTTAGTCACAACATACTAGTGTCAGTCAATTGTGTGACTCCAGTCATGCCTTAAGTTTTTCCATATAATTTTTCATCATCAAAGAAAAGGATGGTGTTTTTGTGTTGCAAGGAAAGTGTTTGAAATGAAATATCTAACTCGTGAGCAGAGAAGAAGATATGTGATTTCTGTCCAAAGATAAAAAAAAAGTAATGGCATAAGCATCTTGGCCACATAAGCCAAGGTTCCTTGGAAGATCTAGTGAAATATGATGTAGTTTGAGATCTCCCTATATTATCACATAATCATACTCATAAGTGAGATGCCTCTCAACAATGGAAGATCATTAAAAATACATATAAGAAAAAGGATAAAATCTCAAAAAGATTGCTTGAGTTGGTGCATATTGATCTATGTGGGCCATTTCTTCCCGGGGCTATTGATGGGAGCATATATTATGTTATCTTCATTGATGACTATAGCAGAATGGAATGGGTATAAATAATCATGCACAAATCTAAGGTGTTCAGTTGCATTAAAAGATATCGATGGGAATGTGAAAAGATGCTTGGTCAAAAAATCCAGATGATTCGAACAGATAATGGAACAAAGTTCACAGATAAGAAAGTGGAGGATTATCTCAAGAAACATTGGATAAGGAATCATGTTTCAGCAGTAAGAACTCCACATCATATGGAGTATTTGAGAGATGAAATAGAATCATGAAAAACATTTCTAAAACAATTATCATTGAGAAATATCTTCTAGAGAAGTTTTGGAAAGAGGAAGTGATGACAGAAGTCTACACATCAAATATAGCCTCATTGTTCCCAAAAGAATAGAAGACTCTATATGAGCTATGGTATGGAAGGAATCCATCATTTAAATACTTTCTCGATTTTGGAAGTAATTATTTAATTCTAAATAAGGAGAAAAATATGATGTTTTAATATCATAGAGATAAAGGGATATTTCTTGGGCACTTTAAGAATAGAAAATCATATAAATGCTTCGACAAGAGGATAGTAAAGATAACTGAAATTCATGAAGTGAATATAGTGAAGGATGAAATGAATATTCAGCAAATACGTGATCAGACTCAGGAGGAAAGTGATTAAGAAATGAGAAGGTCATAATACATTCTAGCTCCAGAGGCAGATTCAGAAGAAGAATCAGGTGATGAGAATAATTCAAGGACTTCCCAACAACTGGTGAGAAGAGATGAAATTGATAGGCAAAACATAATTGGTCATCAAACATAACTAGTCTAGACAAGGGAAATGAAGTCTCTATATAAAGAATCATACTTATCATAAGTGGAGCATAAATGATTGGATGAAGTATCTAGAGATGGGAATTGGGTTTAGGAAATGGATGAGGAGCTTGACCAAATTGAGAAGAATAAGACATGGGAGATTGTTTTGAGACTAGAAGACAATAATTTCATTGGGAAAAAGTGGGGATTTCACAAAAAAATGAATGAATATGGTGTTTTCATTCAAAAAACAGCACAACTGGTGTAAAAAGTGTACTTCCAGATAGGGGGTATTGATGTTGATGAGAAATTTTCACCTGTTGAAAGGCTAGAGACAATCAGATTATTCTTGGCCATAGCAGCGCAAATAAATTTTAAGGTTTTCCAGATGGATGTAAAGTCAAAATTTCTAAATGGAGTTCTAGAAGAATAAGTTTAAATTGAGAAACCAGATGGTTTTCTCATCCATGAATGTGAGAACAAAGTTTTTCAGTTGGAGAATGCATTATATGGTTTGAAGTAAGCACCAAGAGCATGGTATTCAAGGATTGATCAATTTCTTAAGAAACTCGGTTTTCAGCACAGTTGAATTGATTATAATCTGTATTTAGACAATGGGAACAATTAAAGGATAATGGTGTTGGTTTATGTCGGTAACATAATTTTTGGTGGACTAGATGAAGCATAATACATATAGTTTTATGAATTCATGAAAATCGAGTTTGAAATGTCGATGATTGGTGAGGTGACATTTTTCCTTGCCTTACACGTGACCCAAGGAAGGAATGAAACATTTATTTCTCAATATAAATATGTGAAAGAGATTTTTATAATCTTTGAAAAGGATAATTCCAATGATATGAAGACTTCGGTTGCTACCTGGTTGAAACTATTATGAGATGATGAAGGCAAGACAATTAATATCATATAATAGAGGAACATCATTGGAATTTTGTTGTATCTGATAACGACAAGACATGATATTTTTTTTACACATGAAAAGCAGTGAGGTATCAATGCAATCTCACGAGAGCCACATGACTATAGTAAAAATAATTCTTCAGTATATCAAGGGCATAGTGGATTTTGGTATAATGTATAATAAAAAATCTCAACCAGAGTTATTGGGATATACAGATACTGATTGGGATAGTTCAATAGATGATAGGAAATCAACATAAAGAGGTGAATTTTATCTTGGAGGATTGTGTGTTTCTTGGTTGATCAAGAAACAAGATTTCATTTCATTGAGCACCATAGAAACTGAGTATATTGCGGCTACTCAAGCTTTCATACAACTATTTTGAATGAAGAAATAGTTTAAAGATATGGGAATTGAAGTGAAATCTCTGATCAGAATCCATTATGATAATTCAAGTGATATAAATCTAATAAAAAAATCCAGTTCATCACTCAAGGAAAAAGCACATTGAAATCAAATACCATTTTATCAAGGAGAAGTCAGAGTAAGGGCTTGTAAAGTTGGAGTATGTGCCTACAGAACAACAGGTTGCAAACATTCTGACAAAGGCCTTATCCAAAGAAGCATTTGAAATTCATTGACTGGCTTTGGGAGTTCAGTATAATTACTGTACTTGAAAAAGTGTGGATATCAGACCCCCTATCCCGAAGGTATGAAGTGTTTTTCCCTAATGTAATTATATGTGTTCATTACCCTCTTGTAGACAAACTTGACATGACTTTTGGGTTCATTGGAAAATAGGGAGAAAGTGTGACTATTACAGGGGGAGAAAAGAAATTGGGAGAAGCTTCTAAGTATAGAAGAAAGATATGTGGAGTTTAATCTGAGATAAATCTAGTTAGAGGAGCTATAACATTGTGGAAGCATTAAATATGACGATGCATGAAGTGATCGATTAAAGATTAGATATCACGAAATTTTAGGTTCCGGATGAAAGAAGTTTATTGGTATCATTTTGGTTTCAATAGTTGATGTTAGAAATGAAGTGATTCATTGATGAACTTTTCATTAAAATATTGTTTCTCATGCCGAGCATAGCTCATGTGGGCATAGAGTATGTGTTGAGTAAATCCTTGATCGCTATTTTAATTGCATGAAGTGAATGGTGATTGAAGATGGAAATAGCTTTAATGAGATATCAAAATGAAACGAATTGTTATGAGAAGAGTTTTCAACAAACCCAAAGGGGGATATTGTTGGGAAAAAATACCTCAAGGTGTCCGCTAGGTATGTTTTGGGTATTATTTTGTTTGTTTACAAAGCCAGATGATCGCAAATGAGAATGGTTGGTGTTTTCTGAAGATAGGTTTTTAAGGTGGTATTATTTTCCAGTGTTTTCCAAATTTTTGGGCCTTAAAATAGGGAGGTTGATATTGGAAAATTAAATATTTATTAATAGGATTAAACAGTATAAATAAAATTGAAGAAAATGGGAAAAGGATGAGAAACGCATACCAAAATTCATGGACTGTGTACCATGTTTCGGAAATGGTATGTAGAGTAGTGGGAACAGTATGCGTGAGTGGTACAAAAAACCAAAAATGATTCATGGAGGAAGGTGGTGTGTTACATGGATGTATTGTCAATTTTCATAGGAGATCGACTGCATAGGAGAAATGGAAGTATGCATACCACATATAAAAAATGGTTCGTAGGAAGGCTTACAGTTCGTGGTGGCAGTTGAATCGATATGCGGTAGAGGTTGTACCAAATCAAAGATTTGGTAAATCTGGGTTTAAAGGATATTGAGAATATCTTATCCAATATAATAATCGATAATACCACTAATTAAAAGTGAGAGAAAGAATCATTATAGAACATCCTTTTGCTCTGGGAATTCAGTAAAGTTTGAATGTGGTTCGCACAGAAGTAATTCTTCCAAAGGTGTTTAAGGGGATTCTTAACATGCAAAGGAAGAAGTGGAATGCAGAGAAGGAATATTGATAAAAATAAGGGGTAGACTCGGTATGTGAAGGAGGAATCTACGGTATGTGAGTGAGTGAATTCCACAATCGATACGCGGAGGGGCAGCTCCGGTATGCGGAAGCGAAGATAGTCCGCGAACAAAGAATAGTTTGTGGACAGAGGGAAGTTCACATAGGTGGAACAAAGGCAGTGGTATGCAAAGGCAATATTGGCTTGTGAAAGGTAGAATTAGTACACAAAGAGGCATTCCACATACCAAACCCACTACACAGTATGCGGAGGAACAAGGTGGTTCACGATTTTCACAAAGAAGCTTGAAAAGCCTTCAAATCAGTTTGAAAAAGTATTTTCTGGTACCTACCAGTACCCGATAAGGAGGATTTCATCTCTAGGTGAAAGGGGAACATCAACAGAGCATCTACCTATAGTTTAGGATGCAAGAATTCATGCAAATTAATGGACTTACATGCCTATAAATTATGTTTGACCTACAAGTCTATAAACTGTGTGTGGATTCCTTTCCAGAGCAGTGAGTGTAAGAAGAAGAAGATGACGACCATTTCCACCAGTAATGAGCCAAAGAATGAGGTATAGAGAGTGACCCACGGAAATACAGTGAGAAGAACCTGAACTCTCTAAAGTCAGTGAGCTTGGGAATAAAAGATATAGTCCAAACATTGTACTAATTATTGGCTGTGAGAATTAGTGAATTTGGTACATCGGCACATCGCCATTATATGCTCCTCAAACGTAGCCCAGTGAGGGTGAACCAAGTAAAAATTTCTATGTAATATGCATGATTTTATATGTGGTCATATATTACTATTAGAGGAAGAAAGAATTGAGTTTTTTCTAACAAAAAAAACAAGATCCAAAAAGGATAAAGTTTTAATCTATCATACCCTAATTCACCCCCCCTCTTAGTGTATTCGACCGAGTGGACCTAACAATCATGAAAAACTCATAATAAATTTTCCTTAAAGTTATACTTTTCACCATTAAAAAGTAAAATATGAATTCCTTTAAACATTATATCATTATCTTACCTTGAGAAATCATAAAATTCCCATAAAAACCCATAGAAATCATAGATAAAACATATAGGTTACTTGGGAAATAATTTTCATATCTCTCTTAAAATTAGTCTTAAAAATGGAATAAACATATAGGTGACTACTATACCTAATTCATTGGATACTTATCATGGAGGCACCAGCCCTTGGTTTATCACAGAACCACCTATCAATGGTTAATAACGTAATCACCTATCCTCAGTTTATAATAGAACCTAACATCATCATAATAGTCCCCAATAACCATAACATATTCACAAAACATAATTTCTTTCAATTTATAACATCACACTAATTAAAACATTCTTTGCATCCATATGAAAATGTTTATAGATATTGAAATATCTGATCCATTTTATATCTCCGTTTTGAAAATAACTAGAATATAGGGAAAAGTGAATTTATTTTATGAAAACATAAAATATTATAATTTAATCCAAAAATAAAATAATTCATATGGTGGGGAGAAATGTCATTACTGTAGTATATGTTAAAATATAATATTCCTTTTGTCTTTTTGTAAATCACGTCAACCCATTTTATAAAAAGATGAATTTTAAAACCCATTTATATAAAGTCAAAAGATATATAAAAATTCCATTATAATTATTTTATGTACATATGAAAAAATAATATAATTTGAAAAATATGGACATAGATGAAAAATAAAGTTTTAAGGGAAACATTAAAAAATTATTTTTAAAATAAAGTCCCTTAACTTAAGTATGACTTGTCACGTACATTCTTTATCTTCCTCAATAATAAAATAATGTTAATTAATTACATTATTGAGAAAATATTCATGTTTATTTTTACCTTTTTATCACTTAATACCATATTATAATAATTAATTATTCATATAAGTTTACAAAGTATTTTTTTAAGGATATTCGGTTGAGAAGTCAAAAAATGACATCAGTATGATGAAAATGGTCAATGATGTCATTATTGAATCATATACAAAATAATAATCACGAAATTATTAACTTTTTCATACATCAGTTATAATTTTAAATCCAACCATTAAATATGGTTTTGAAAAATGAACTACATTACAATCATGGAGATGGTAGACCGTATGTACACATGAGAAATGTTCCCATTTTTCAACGATCATTATGGAAATGAGGTAAGTATGATTTTATCTTTATAGAATGATAATAATATTATAATATCATATTAATTATTTAATATACTTATATATATTATACTTTTGATTTGGTGATGAAAAATGAATCATACCGCTTTGTAGAGGTGGTAGTTCACAAGTACGCGTGAATGATGTTATCATTTTTTAGTGAATGGAAAGGTAAGAAGGTAAATGATATGATATATTTTCATAATTTTAAATACGTAATTAATATAATATATAAACATTAATTCCATCATTATAACCAAGATGTGAGATATGGTGTTGGAAAATAAATTATATCGGTTTGTGAGGCAGTAGTCCTCCGTAGACACAAATAATGGTTTCATTTTACCTTTGATGGAATATGAGATGAATATAGGTTATTCCAGGAATATAATAACAATTAAGTATATAAAGGCTACTGGTGTTACTATTTTATCATGTTTGAATAAAATTTCAATGAATTGGAAGAATAAATAATACTAAACCATGCAGTTAAAAACTATACATCTTCTTTGGAAAATCTCCTTTACTTAAGACCTTAAGAACTTTAAGATTGGGATTATGAAAAAACTAAGGCTTATATAATGTGATTATAGATGTTAGGAATTTATTTTGGAAGATCATGGACAAACTAGCTGATTTTTTATGTTTGAATAAATAAGAAGAATCAGGTTCCTTTTAGAAGAGAGGGGGGGGGGGCACTCTTGTAATTTATTAAAATATTCATTTAATATAAATTTATTTTGATGTAAAAATGGATCAAAATTGATAATTTTATAATATAATTTTATAAGTCTAAATTATACCATAAAATAATTTCTTGACAATATTAGATCATATTTTTACACTTATATTTTGGTTTTAACATGTGTTAATCTTTTTCACAATTACTATAACAACAAGGTTTTTTACTCTTTGAGTTTCACGATAGATAATATAAATGAAAAATATCCCAAAAATACACCATGGATGATGTCTTAAACCATATATTAATCAAATAGTATAATATGTGATTTTTAGGAATTGTATACCATTTAATAAAATATTATTTCTATAAAATATTAATAATGTCAATTTTAGAAGTGTTTATTTTCATTGAATTTTATAACCCCAAGAAAAAAAATCAATTTGAAAAAAATATTTTAATACATCCCTACCATGAAATTTCTATCTAGAAAATTCTTGGGAGTCCTTAAGTCGTTCAAATTATTCTACTTTCAATATTTTTAATATCACCTATTTTATTTTTCTATTAATTTAAAAATTAATACATGAGCACTGTGTAAGAATTTAGGGTTATTATTTTTTCACTAAAAATCAAATATAACTTTTTATAATTAATATAAAAAATTTATAATAAAAAATATTATTTATAACATAACATATCCACTGGTTATCCTAATGTTAAAAATATAATATTTATTAAAAAGAATAGTGTGGCATTTTTTACTTCTCTTTATATAAAATATTATAAAGTTTATAGTCACATACAAATGGAGAAAATGACATATAACAAAATTTTGGATGATTATGGAATAAATAGAATCATATAAAAAATTAAACAATGTTTTAGGGTCATTTTATTATCATTATTATTTTATTATTAACATTAATTACCTAATTTACATTTTCCTGTCATAACGAAAATTAATAAGATTACAATTCATATTGACCAAAAATAAATGTAACCTATTTTATAAATTTTAAACTCCTAATTAAAAATCATTAATCTATTTTTTAAGATCTAAAACAAATAAGTTGTAGATATCAATTTAAAATTAAACGGACAACACACGACGAAGAACATTTTTTCCTAAAAAAATCTTTTTTAATTATAAAATGATTTTACACTAAATTAAAGTATAAAATTAATTTTAAAAACCATAATTTTATTATTTTAAATAAAATAGAACAATTAAATTTTAAAACAAATACAAAATATTATTATAATTTGTAAATAATCTGAAAGAAAATACGATTTTCAATAAAAATCAATATTTTTACTATTCAATGACAAATCAATATTTTCAAAAAATAATAAATAATTTATCCTAAGATTATTTTGACATGATGAATTAAAATTTGGAATTAATTTTTTCATATTAAAATTATATAATTTCAAAATTAAACTCCTAAATAAAATTTAGATTGAAAGATTTTAATAAAACTATTTTATTTTTTATTTCAAAATTTATAATGAATATAAATAGTAACCTCATAAATACTAATAAATATGAAAATTATTTATTCTATCATTACCTATATTTTTACATTCATTCCCCATTTTGAAATTACATCCTCATAATTTTATTCTCTTATCAAATAAGTGAGGATATATCTCCCCCATAACATTTTTAGATTTTTATGTTGGTTCTTCAACATGATGGTTTCCCCACAAATCCTTAACATGGTGTATTAAATTATTTTGCATTAATTGATCTCCATGTTTAATAATTTGAACAGGACATTCCAAATAAGAAAGGTTATATTCAAAATGAACTATCCCAAGTTTCAAAACATGAGATGAATCTGGTACATACTTTCTTAACATCGAAACATGAAAATCATTATGTACCTAAGATAAACATGAAGGTAAGGCTAAACGATAAGAAACTAATCCAAAATTAACTAGAATTTAATACGGTGCAATGGAACATGGACTTATATTCCCCCTTTTATGAAGAAATAAAACTTTTCCTTGGATACACTTTATGAAAAAAAGCTCACATACCTCAAAAGAAAGATCTTTCATCCAGTTATCCAAATATGGTTTCTACCTACTCTGAGTTATCCTCTTATGTTGTTGAATTACCATCACATTCTCAATAATTTTCTCTAACAATTATAGTCTCATCAACTTCCTTTAACCTACTTCATTCGAAAAAGCTGTAGTCCAGCACCACATTCCTTATAATGCCACAAAAGGTGACATATGTATACTAGAATGAAAACTGTTATTACAATAAAACTGAAAAAATAAATATTTTGATCCCAAAATGAATGGTAATCCATTGAATAAGCACAATGCATGTCTTCCATAGTATGAACCGTTCATTCGTACTATCCATCAGACTGAGGATGACAGGCTATGCTAAAAAACCATATTTCATTATGTTTTTCTCATTTAATTTTAAATTAAATAATGTGAAATATTGTTTTTTAATCTCAAAAAAAGATTCAATATTTGGAATAATTATGTAAAAAATTGGTAAATCTTTTTCTTTTCATTTTGGTCATTATGATTAGTAACCATAGTAAATAATTATCACCATGGTAAATGATAAACTATGTAGTAAAGGTTATAAATAAAATGAAAAGGGATTAAAAATGACCCTAACACATGACTTAATTTTATTGGATTATTATATATCATAAATAATCATTAAAATGTCTAATTTATGTAATTTTGTTCAATTTTTCCCTGATTTTAACCTTTATAATATGCAATTGAATATAAATCAAAAAATGTCACACTACTTCCTTTAATTACTATAATATTTTTAACATATGGATAAATAAATAATATTTTAGGTTATAAATATTCATTTTAAATATAAATGATCTTTTTATCATGGTAATTTATTTTTAATTTTTATCGAATAAATAATTTCAATAAAATTATATGCAACACTAACGTAGTAATTTTTCAATTAAGATATAAATAAAATAAGTGATATTAAAAATATAAAATTTAATAAAATTTTAATTAATTCGCATCTTGAATAATTTTTGTAGATAATATAGGTTTATATTCATTTTATTATTTTTCTGTTGTTGTCTTGTAGTTTTAAAATCTATATTAAATGAATAGCATCAAAGTTGACATTAATGATATTTTATAATAAATAATATTTTATTAAATGATATAAAAATCCTAAAAGTATTATAATTTTCAAATTTATTGTGATCAGTTTTATAATTTATACAAAATTCCATTTATGGGCCTTATTTCCTTTTATAGTAACTATATTAACACCTTGAGTGTAAAAAACATTGATATCACCGTAATTATCGAAAGGGTTAATAAAGGGTTAATAAAAACTATAAGGGTAACAATGTCATCCAATGTTGTCCAAATTTTATTATAGGAGATAATTTAGACCCAAAATCAACCTATATTTCAAATAAATTAGTTTTTAGACATTTATACATGATTATAAATTTATATTAATTTAATATTTTACGAAATTCTAAAAGTTCTTCTCCAATTTCTTTTAAAAGGGAACCTCCTGTATTATTTTATTCAAACATAGAAAAACCATTTTTCAAAAAATATATATCCAAATATCTTATTAAAATCACACCCCGTATTATATAGGTCTTATTTTGGGTATAATACCAATCTTATAGGGATTAAGGTGTAAGGTAACGAAGGTTTTCGAATAAGAGGTATAGTATTTACTGAGCATTTTCATTTTATTTATTCTTTAATCTTATTATACATGAGTTAAAGGACACCCTTTGGAAGTCTGGACTCGATGTAATATATTTTGTCTCAATTTCTATTCATTAAGGCAGACTTTAATGTTATGAACATAATTTATTTTAAGTGGTGTATATACTACCAATTTACATGTTATATCATGAATAATTCATAATTAATTGGATTTTAACTTTAAAATTTAATTATTTCATTCAAGGATATTTGACTTGAATGTTAAGAAGTGGAAAAGGGTTCATTAACTCAATTTCCTTTCATTGGGTTATAACTCTTCTTCATTGACTTTTTTATTCCAAGATAATGTATGAATATATCTATCAATTTTTTTATTATATATTTAAAATTGTTTTTTTGTTTATATTTGTTACACATAATATATCTATTTATTAATTCTCAATTCAATGATATAATCCTTAGAAGGGTTAATCATATCAAATTCCATTTTCTTAATACATGTTAATTAAAATATGCCTATATCCCTTTACAAGGTGTATATTCTTCATATTGAGAAATTATATCCTAAATTACTGTTTTATAATGATATTTCTTGTTCCTTTTAATCTATATATTTCATGTGACATTGATTAAAATGTTGTAATAGTTTTAATGGTTTTATTTTTCCCAATCTCATTTTCATAAGACATTATTCATGTCGTTCACCATGATTTCATTATATCACTACAACAGAATCGCCATTTAGCGGTGATTTTTTTTGCTTTTAGTAGAGGTTTAAACCGCCGTTACACTGTTTGGCGGCGGTTTACAGAAACCGCCGCCTAATAGGGCGTCAGAAATATTTTAGCGGCAATTTTTAATGTTTAGTGGCAATTTCAGGAAAGCGTCGTAGGTGCCTCATTCCATGGCGGTTTACATGAATTTAGCTGCGGTTTTACTCCCGATGTGAATCTCTTTATTCGCGGCAGTTATAACCTCCTTGAATAAACTCAATTTCCAGCGGCAGTAAAACCGCCGCTAAATTCAGGTAAACCACCGCGGAATGAAGCAACCACGATGCTCCTATTTAGCGGCAGTTTAAACCGCCGCCAGTATACATTTCACGTCAGCTAAAACTGCCGCTAAAAGCTTCCTAGAATAAAAAAAAATTCTTGGACTCTACTGCACCACTGCCCTGAAAAACAAATAAAACCAGAAAAACAATCAAAGGTTCCAACACATTCCTCATACTCATGTATACAATATCATAAATAGTAAATACTAGGAAGATAAAACTCAATTGATACAACATTGTAACATCCCAAACTAGATTCCACTAAATCTTATAACTTCACTTTCTTAGGATAGATCATCCATAACGATTCCACTCTACTTATAAAAATTGATAATTGATGAATTAGTAGTTATATTAGTACCAACCCAATTATATAATGATTTTTTTTGGTTTTGTGGCCTAGAAACCATCCTTAATACTTATAATAAATTTGAACTGATGAAATAGCTTAAATAACACATTAGAAATATATTGTTATATAAAATCATATTGTGGGAATAGTTTTTGAGTTACATTGGGAAATTGCTTTTATAGGAATGTGGATATTTCCAGTGAGTCTTAGTTGACATCTTTTTATGTTGGAATATAGGTTAGGTGGGAGATTCTAGTGACCTTTTAGGAACAAACCTAGAATTAAAGTTGATTCCTTGTGTTATGTGTGGGGTTAACCTAGTTTTTCTAGCATCCTTGGAGATATTAAGCATCATTTGATGCATCTTTTTAGTTTTTGGTCATAGAATGTGTTTTTTATGTATTTTTGGATTGAGTAGGACTCTAGTTGTGGAATGATTCCCCAAGTTGGTAGGCTATCATGAGATAAGTAAAACTTTTAGGTGTTATGAGCAGCTTTAATGCTTGAGATTAGTGGGACTAACATGCCAATCTAATTTTATTTAGTTTAGTTAGTTGTGTGAGTTTAATTTCAAAGGTGTATAACTCAAGAAGTCATCATCCATGTTAAATGGTTATGTAGGATAATGTGACCCTGGGGTATGACTTTTTGAGTAGGCTAGAAAATACCAAGAATGCACAGTGTCATTGGTCCTATGAATTATATGAAATGGGTGTTCCCATTTCATTGATGTAACATCAATTTAGTAGTCATTATCATATAAATTTCCTATTTAACTAAGTTTTGGTGGAGAGAGTTGTGTGGTGTTTTGTGAAAAAATTTCTAGTCTATGAGAGTTTGAGGGATAAAATCACAGGTAACACCTTGAGGGGTATTATCACATAACTACTTGGTTTAGGGTTGTGGGATCTAAAAAGGTTGTGTTAACCGATCACTCCCTGAGTGAGGTTAACTAGAGATTAACTACATTTTGGTGACTGATGTAGACCAAAGGTTTTAGTAGAAAAGCTAAGTTATCCTAGTTCTATGGATGACTATGTAAGAGGATCGAGTTTTATAACATCATCAATCTGGGTTAAAGTTCAAGATGTAGTAATTGATGTAGATTGAATGTGTGCTCATGGAATGAGGATTGCCTAATACATGTGATTATGAATAGACCATTTCTATTTATTATTAAGTGGATGACGTAAATCTATGTGGTATTAAGTGATCCACATGTTGTTCAAGGATGGAATATTAGTTCCAGACGAGGCTTCAACGTATGCCAAGGATGGATTGTCGTGATGGAACATGGTATAATTATGTTGACTCACATCCAGAAACCATGTTTAGTGGTGGAAAGAGTGTTTTTCATGGGAATTAGATTCCTATTTTTATTAAAATGATGAATATTAAAATCCTATGGTGGGGAGAATCACACAGGTCATGGAAAATGTAACCTTTTGGAGAGTGGTTGTAGAATGAATAGTCATGAATGGTAAAGAAGAAAGTTCTAGAATTCTAGTAATTAAAGTTTCATGACCGTATATCTTGTAATGAATCAAAAAATGGAATTAAGAATCATAATATAAATAATTCAGGGATATAATGATGGGTAATAATTACCAGACAGACCATGATTAAGTGGAAATTGTGTTGGGAATGCAGTTCAAGTCATGCAGTAACAGTTCAATGATCAAAATAGTTATGGTTGGAAATGGTCCATTGTAATCATCCTAATATTGAATTATTTGGTATAAGTTCTTTTCTTAAAATTAAAGTTTTTATAATACATACCAATTATGCGTCAAGTTGACATCCATCTTCGAGATTATATTTTAATTTTTAAAGTATTCTTGCCTATATTCATGAACTTATGCTAATTTATCACCCCTCAGTCACACCTATATCTTAGTGAACCACCCTTGATTTAGAACATTCTCATGACATTTTAGAATATCTAGAGCATGTTTACATACTTTTGATGCTTAAATCAGACATTTTCAACAATGGGCCTCCCCAAAGTGTCCACAACACTATCCCCTTGATCACAATGAAATGACCCAATTTGTTCAACACATCAACAATGGGTTTAACTCATAGTCATCCGAAATCTCGACTACCAATTCAAACACAGACCTAAATGGAATGATGTATAACACACTCAAGAAATGAGTACACAAAAACAAACATCAAAAATCAATAAAATTCATAAAAAGAAATGTGAGAAATCAAGGAAATTTTAGGACATGAAAATGTGTGGTGGCAACTATGCGCCAAAAATGTTACATATACAAACCAAATGTTTTCATTTTTGTTCAACACATCAGTAGTACAACTACTCAGGGTCTGATGATGCAACGTCACCCTCTCAACCTTCATTTCCACTTTGTGATGTCACCTGTAAGAACATTATATTGAAAATTAAATACGGTTACATATTTATATTAAAACATAAAACAAATGAAAGTTATAAAACTAAATGATTATGATTTTCTATGATTTACCTGCATACCACCAATCGATGCACTCCAACTGGGGGCATATCTGCTCATCTGCTGATGTAGTTCTATCAACTCTTTCTGAAATGCATATATCTGATCCCCCTGCTGGTGAATTGTGTTTCGTAAAGAAACAATCTCTTTCTTAGCATCTTCGGGCTGACTAAAGTCAGGAGTAGATGTAGCAACTATCCTCGATGGCCTGCTAAAAACCTCAGATGGAACGGGTCCCAAAACCATCCCGCGCACTCTCTGAGGATGCTTCTTCCCAAGGACATTAGCAACTGGGTCATCCTGGGAGACAGAGTAGGAATGTGTCAGATTTACATCTCATAGTTCTTTAATTTTGACCTATAAATCAAATATCAATATATATTAACACATAAAAAATTGATAAGAAGTTCTTATGATAAAAAATCGACTTCATACCCCAACGTCTTTAGCAGGCTCATTAACAAAACATCCATCTGATTTCTTGTGAACATCCAACCACAGTTCAGTTCTATATGCTTCATGGCCTAAAATCTCTGACTGCATTAATCAAAGATAAATCAACAATTCGATATTTTAAAAAGATATATTGTCTTATAAATATTTAAACTAATTAAAAGATTCCCAATTAACTTCGATTTCTAGAAAAAATATTGATCCCATAGTGTGCGGGATGACTTGCTTCGTTCGGTTTGACGCATTCTGTCTTGATAGATCCTAAAATAAATAAAATGAAATTTAATACTGATGTATTGAATTTCATGTACTTTTCATATGCATGTATAAATTTAAAATGAGGATAATATAATAATATATATATTTCAATACCATTCGCTTCTGATCCCGATGCCTATCAACAAACACGTTCCACTGCTCTTTTGGTACCCCACTAGGTAGCTTCTCATATATTTGCAGTGTGGTCAACGAAGCATCGTTGACATCACCCCACAATCCCCACTGCTGAGGCTCCTGAAGGGGGAGTTGACAACTCAGCCTCTACTGGGACATCCAGAGATGGTGTGAGAGATGGTGCAGGGGGAGATGGTGCAGGGGTGTCGGCAGCTGGTGCATCAGATGTCGTGGGGAGGGAGCCATATGGATAGTCATTTGTCGTAGAATTGGATGGAATAATGTAACGCTTATTCCTTGGCATTCTTGTCAGTTAATCAAATAAAATTAAGTTTAGAATATATATTTTAAAAAAATATTCAGAAAAAAAATTAAAAATGATCACAAATGGAGTACTAACAGAAAAAATATATATAACAACGATAATGAATGACTGCAGAAATGAAACATGCGGTTGATGAATAAATAAATAATTGTACATAAAATCATTTTCCCCTTCAATCATGTCAGTTTCTTGCTCCATTGCTTCATCAACTTCATTCATCCTTACTAGACAAATATTTTCAATATCATAATGGAAAAATAATTCTGCTTCCTGTTGCTGATTAAATTCAATTTCAGAGGTCAAATTTTCCACTTCATCACCCATATAATACAAATCTCTTTGTATTACGTGAGCAACTACACTCCACCCTTCATCGAAAACATCATTCACATAATATACCATTTTTTCTTGCGATCCTAAGATATATGGATCATGCGGTTCACGATCACCAAAATCCATCAAGCGAGAGAAGTTCACATAAGTAAATTGAAAGGAATTTCTTTTAACGCCTCTAATAATATCGAACCATTTGCATTTGAATAAAACAACCGAAAAATGTATGCGGTTGTTTAATTCAATAATATCATGCAGCTTTCCATAGTATTCTACTTTAGCAAATGTAAATATACCACTATTCTATGTTCTCAAACCCACTTCTCGATCGACTGTACGAAATCTAAAGCCTTTCACATTATAAGTGTCGAACATTCTAACTTCTTTTAGAGGACCTCTATCAGGAAATATCAAATTTTCTCATACCTCTGCTCGAGTATCAGTATTAATGATCTAAAAAAAGAAATATACTTTATTAGATTTACAAAATATATGTGTCAAACTAATATTCGTATTTATTGCAATATTTATGAACTTACACGTCATGAAAACCATTCTACAAGCTCTTTATTGACAGCTTTCATTATATATTTCTCATTTAGTGTTCGACCTCTCATTCTTCTCTTTGTTTGTATCCTCAACTCTTCAATAAATGGATCTGTAATTTCACTATTCAGCAGCGCATATCTATGTGCCTGTAATAATTCCAATGCAGTCAGTGTCACATTTGAGGTCCCCCCAACTGATCGGCCAATAGCAGGAAATATTTTGGATTTCTTATGTATTTGAGATTGAGTCAATGTGTCGTCAACAGGTCCAACTCGATTAAATCTTGTCTCAATATCATCCAAGTATCGAGTACAAAAGGTAATACACTCTTCATCCACATAGATTTCAGTAATTGAGCCTTCTGTTTTAGCTTTATTTCTCACATATGATTTCAAATGCCCAAGATATCTGTGAAATAAAATAAACATAATTTTGCATTTAATTAAGTACCAAAAATTGTTTACTTAACTGGAAAACATATAAATAAAGTACATCTCAATTGGATACATCCATTGATAAGGAACGGGGCCTCCTAATTTAGCTTCCTCAACCAAATGCACAGTTAAATGCATCATTACTATAAAAAAGGACGGAGGAATGATCATCTCCATTGCACAAAGGGTCAATACAAACTTATCCTAGAGGATGTCAGGCTGAAATGGATGTAGAGATTTCTCACATAGTTTTCTGAAAAATGTGCAAAACTGGAGTACAACAGCAGTAATTTTTTCAGGTAATAATGTATGCAATGCCAATGGTAGTAACTGTTGTAAAAAAATATGTGAATCATGGCTTTTCAATCCATGTAACTTACGATTCTTCAAGTCAACACACCTCGAGATGTTACATAAATACCCATCAGATACCTTACCATTTTTTAACATTAAAAAGAATGTATCTTTATCCCTATTTTTCATTACAAAAATACCCAGAGGACACTTTCAATTCTCATCTGGCCAGAGATCGCGTTTTATGTTCATTGCTTGTATGTATTTGCGAGCATTAAGATGATCCTTCAACTTTCCATGCTCATTAAGAAATGTGAAAATCAAATTGTCACATAAATTCTTCTCAATATTTATCACATCAAGATTATGCCGCAACAAATTAAATTCCCAATACGAAAGTTTGAAGAATATACTTTTTTTCTTCCATTGTTGCATTCCGGTTTTGCTTGACGATACACTTCAG
The DNA here is from genome assembly GCA_963277665.1 of Viscum album. Taxonomy (NCBI): domain Eukaryota; kingdom Viridiplantae; phylum Streptophyta; class Magnoliopsida; order Santalales; family Viscaceae; genus Viscum; species Viscum album. The sequence continues at coordinate 1,340,937,583 of OY728148.1, read as the reverse complement.
ACCCGTTTTCTGCTATCATTCAAATGACGAACCTTCCCAAATTATGTTTCAACATTTTCAAGCTGTGCCAATATTTCAAAACCATTTAACAACTTTGGAGGTGGTCTACAATCAATGTAACCATTAAATTTTGATCTGTTCAGCCGAAATCTATGAGATGCATCGAGAAATCTTCGATGACACAAGAAGCACCATTTTCTACTACGAGGTAGCCATTTGGGCTCAAAATCAAAGTTACAAATGGGAAAAGACAAACCCATGTACGTGTTCCAACCGGATAAATTCCCAATCCCAAGGAAGTCACTAATGGTCCACATTAAAGCAGCATGCATTTTGAACATTGTTTTAGATGAATCATCAAATGTCTCAACACCGTTGCTCTATAACTCCTGCAATTCTTCAATCAAAGGCTGCAAGTATACATCAATTTCATTTCCAGGCATTTTTTTCCAGGAATAATCATCTAAAGGATAAAAGATGTTTATTTCATACACATCGAGAGAGGTAGATTATAAGGGATCAAAACAACTGGCCAAATGCTATAATTGGTACTCAAAGTCCCAAATGGGTTGAATCCATCAGCAGCCAATCCCAATCGAACATTCCTAGGATCAGTTGAGAAATCAAGATATAATGAATCAAATGTCTTCCATGATTGGGAATATCATGGATGTCTCATTAACCCATCATTGTAATTATCTAAAGAATGCCAGTTCATGTGTTTGGCGGTTTTCTATGACATGAATAATCTTTGCAATCGAGGATTCAAAGGAAAGTAATGAAAAACCTTTGTAGGTGTCCTCCTTTTCTTCTTCTCCATGAAATTATGTTCATTTAGACTTCCAATATCACCCTTTTCCTGCTATATAGAAGAAAAACATTTCTTGCAATTCTGTCTACTTGAATCCTCTCCCCAATAAAGCATACAATCATTGGGACATGCATGGATTTTTGTATAATTCAGACCAAGCTTGTTAACAACTTTTTTAATATCATAAAAAGATTCTGAGATTTTGCTTCATGAAATGCATCACGAATCAATTCCAATATCATGGACATTTCCTTATTTGTAATTCCACATAGACATTTGATGTAGTACAACTTCAGAAAAAATGAAAGCTTTGAATATTACAAACACCCACTATAAAACTCTTTATTTACATCATCAACTAAATCATGAAACACATTTTCCTCAGTGAAGTTTTCTCTTACATTTGGCTCCACAGAATCAAGAGGAGGATCCAATGATATGTGACAATCTTGATCTGCCTATGTTACAGTCTCAAAAACATCACTTGTCACGTTGCAATTTGTAGCACCCTCTTCTGGTTGTTCTGATATGTTTTGATGTTGATAGTGGTGTCTTGTAGTGCCGAATGCATCATTTATTAGGTTTTGCATTTCATTTTCCATTGTCGACGAACTTGGGACCTCATTATGCGGATTAACATCAGTGCTCAATCTTTTTATAACGTTCTATTCTCCATGCCAAATCCAACACAAATATTGAGCAGGGAATTGCTTCAGTATTAAATGTTCATAAACATCACCTCTCTTAAACCATGTTCTAAATTTACATTTAGGACATGGAAATTTTATTCTCCCTTCAACAGATCGATTATAAATTTCAAAATATAAAAACTCATTCAAACCCTTAACATACTGAGGTGTGTTCCTCAGTAATGTGATCCAGCTTTTATCCATGTATATCACAATGTGCCTACACAAAAAACAAGGAATCAAACATGAAACATCTTCTATAACCCCATCATCAAAAACAAATAATGATGAAAAAAATTTCCATAATAGAGAAAAATTCAATGATATATCAAGAAATGGGTCTCAAAATTCTTCAATGTCCCTAAACTAGAAACACAAAATGGATGAACTATTTCTATAAAAATGGGCCTTTTCATCATGTTATGGATCATCCTGCCTCTACTCCTTGAACATTGGATTCTCTTCATTCCCACTATTAATTTGTTGCATACCTGATAAAACTAAGGAATGAACAACCATCTATTTCCAAGAATATTTAGCTTCTATTCACATGTCCCTAGTGACAACCTCCAAAATGGATGTTATGCCCAAAAAAGTAGAGATGTACCAAGGTCTGGGTGAAGAACATCACCAGAGAAATGATCTTTCTCATAATTGATGACCCCTATCTTTGGATAATATATAAAAAACCATGAAAGGTTATTGACAAACTCCCATACTGATCTGTCACCAATAAAAAGTCTCATGAGCTCAGTCTATTTCTCTAAATTCATTCCCTTAGGAAATAACCATTAAAAATCAATCTTAATGAGATTCCAATTCATACATTCATGAATTTAAGAAGGTAACAATGACACCCACAAGACTCTATTGAAACTATAAATCTAGTTCTAAAAAATTATCACACACAAAGTAACAGGTTCACTAAGATAATTGAGGATCGCCTCAATTTGTTCCAACTACCTAACTGCTTACACTGACCCTTGAAAAACACTTAATGAAGGAAGATAGTGATTCAAGAATACTATGATGGTGTCTGAGATTGAAAATGATTTAACATCAACAAATCAACACATATTCTAGGTCGGAATAAGAACTAAATAATCCTTTTTGAAACTTACAGTGGAAAACAATAACATCTTTATTTATCATGACATTTCACTGAGGGGGGCTGTTGGGGGAAATTGTTGGCCAGGGGGGATGGGAGGGAAGGGGAAGGGGCTGGGCATGTAGGAGGGGAGGGGAGGGGAGGGGAGGGACTAGGCATGATGGAGGGGGAGGGGAGGATAGGGGAGAAGAGGGGCAGGGGGGAGGGGGCTGTTGGGGGAAATGTTGGGCAGGGGGAGGGGGGGGAGGTGTAGGTTGGAGGGAAGGGGAAGGGAGGTTGATGGTAGGGGGAGGGGGCTGCTGGGAGAAAATGTTGGGTATGGGGAAGGGGAGGGGAGGGGCTGGGGCTGGGTAGGGGGGAGGGGAGGGGAGAGGAGAGGACGGGCAGGGGAGGGGGCTGCTGGGGGAAAATGTTGGGCAGGGGGGAGGGGAGGGGAGGGGTAGGTTATAGGGGAGGGGAGGGGAGGGTGATGACAGGTGGGAGGGGGCTGCTGGGGGAAATGTTGGGTAGGGGGGAGGAGAGGGGCATGGGCTGGGCATGTTGGAGGGGATGAGAGGGGAGGGGCTGGGAAGGATGGAGGGGGAGGGGAGGAGAGGGGTGAAAAGGGGCAGGGGGATCGGGCTGCTGGGGGAAAATGTTGGGCAGGGGGGAGGGGAGGGGAGGGGAGGGTCAGGTTGGAGGGGAGGGGAGGGGAGGGTGATGGCAGGGGGGAAGGGGGCTGCTGGGAGAAAATTTTGGGTAGGGGGGAGAGGAGGGGAGGGGATGGGGTTGGGCAAAATTGAGGGGAGGGGAGGGGTAGGTTAGAGGGGAGGGAAGGGGAGGGTGATGGCAGGTGGGAGGGGGATACTGGGGGAAAATGTTGGGCAGGGGGAGGGGAGGGGCAGGGACTGGGCAGGATGTAGAGGAGGGGAGAAGAGGGGCAGGGGGAGGGGGCTGCTTGGGGAAAATGTTGGGCAGGGGGGAGGGGAGGGGAGGGGCAAGATGGAGGGGAGGGGCAGGATGGAGGAGAGGGGAGGGGAGGATTCTGGAAGGGGGAGTGGGTGTAGGTGGAAAAGGTTGTCCAAGGTGGGGGGGGGGGTTGCTGGGGGAAATTTTTGTGCAGGGGGGGAGAGGCAGGGCCTGGGCATGTTGGAGGGGAGGGGAGGGGAGGGGAGGGGAGGGGAGAAGATGGACAGGGGGGCTGCTGGGGGAAATTGTTGGGCAGTGGGAGGGGAGGGGAGGTGCAGGGGGAGGGGGGAGGGGCAGGTTGGAGGGGAGGGGAGGGGAGGGGAGGGGAGGGTGATGGAAGTGGGGAGGGGGCTGGGGGAAAATGTTTGGCAGGGGGGAGGGGAGGGGCTGGGGCTGGGCAGGATGTAGGGGAGGGGAGGGGAGGGGAGGGGCAGGGGGGGCTGCTGGGTTGGGGGAAAATGTTGGGCAGGGGGGAGGGGAGGGGAGGGGAGGGGCAGGATGGAGGGGAGGGGAGGGGAGGGGCTGGGCAGGATGGAGGGGAGGGGAGGGGAGAGGAGGATTATGGCAGGGGGAAGGGGAGTAGGCATATGCCAAATTATAAAAACAATTATGTCTCAATAGACCTATTAATACACCGAGTGGTTATATAATGTTGGGTCCCATCCATAAATTATTTATGTTCAATTTTTTCACTCTAAGATTCAACATGAAATTTTATAATAATCCATATGAATCCATTAATTTTTTAAATTGTGGATTTCCATATAATGAGAAATACAGAAATCAAATAAATAATCAACCAATATCAGTAGTGAGTCATCATAAACAATTCCAATATGTTTTTAATGTAAATATAAGGGTTAACATGACCAATAATCATCTAGAGAAATAAGTTTTATGGTCAAACATTACATATTCATCATTATTATAATCATCCATATGGGAACATCAATATACAAACTGTAAAATCATTTCTCTTTGTAAATATAATATCATACACTCTAGGTTAAAATAATTCAATCTATGTTTTTTAATATGTGATATTCATATCATATAGATTACTTGGTATATGGAAAAGGAAATATTGTAGTAACATTTTTCATAATCAATAAGGAGAATGACGTTGGATGATTTCAATAGAAAATATCCCACGAAGTGAGAAATATTTTTCAAATGGTTTCTGTTTTTGTAATGTATTTCATAAAAAAAATGGTAGATTACTACATAATACAATCAAAGGATAGATCGTACCAAATTAATATGAAATAAGTTCAAATAATAATCATAACTCAATGAAAAAATATTACTAAGAATATCCAGAATCCATGTGATGCTGGTTTTAAAATTTATTTTAAAAAAATGTAAAAAAAACAAGGTTAATTATTACAAGGGGTCTTACAAGAAGGGAGTGGATCACTCCCCACATATCCCCATCCACCATTGGTAAAAAATATAAAGGAGTGATAAAGGACCTCATCATACTCATTTATATGATTTCCCTCTTCGATAAAGAATCCATCACTATATTATATTCTCTGTAGGAATGTCAAATTACCAAATTGAGATGATTGACATGATTGATATAGTAAATCCAATGAGGTTGGAGTTTCCAAGGAACATTCCTGGTTCATGCCTTCAGTTCATCAACAACAATTTTAGATTTTTATTCAATCCATAGGGGGTCCTGACGTGCTAGAGGATTTACCAACAAAATTTAACTTTTTCTAGAAAGGATTATAGGATACACATCCATATGAATCCCATATTAAACTATATACTAAAAACCTACCTACTGGAAAAACAAGAAAACCTAAAGAAGGAGAAACAAAACCATACCTAGAGGGGAAGACGGTGCAGCTTCTGGGGTCGTAGGGGGCCGGGGGTCGCGGGGTTGCCGAGGTCGTCGGGGTCGCACGGGGTCACCGGGGTCGGGGTCGCGGGGTCGCCGGGGGAACCGGGGGGCCAGGGTCGTGGGGGAAGCGGGGGGGCTGGGGTCACGGGGGAAGGAAGGTCGGGTGTTAAAAAAAACCAATGTTTCGCCATAGTTTATTATAAACTGCCGCTAAACAGCGGTTTTGTTGTAGTGTATGGTGTACTTAATTATTCATGAATGAATTATGGAGTATTAATTTATGAAATAAATGGTATTTATTCATCCATATCATATTATTTCATTTAATGATTTTTTATTCAAAATATTATCAAAGTGGTAAAGGATTTATGTTATAATATCTTTTCCTTCCAAGATTATTTATGTTGAATTTTCTTTGAGAGGAAATCATATGATATTATTTTCCTAAAGAAAATATCTTTTCTTATACACTGGTTATAAATGTGTTTCAAATGTTTAATTTCTATTTCTTCCCTTATTTATGAATGAAACGTCAAGAAAGTTGTTTGTAAATGGTATTAATCTTGTATAGTTTTTTAGATCAGAAATATTTCTCACCCAAGTCCATGTTTTATAAAATGTTTTTAAAAAATTTATTTTAGAAACATAATTTTTTTCCTAAATATATTTAAAATCATATTTTACCATTTTTAGTTTTTTTAAAAGAAAATTTATAAACATTTTCTAAATGGGTCACTTTATACCCCCCTTACAAAAAGTTTGAAAAGAATGTTTATTTTTAAACATTTATAATATGGACAGATTTTTCAACATCATAATCATTATTTACTTCGAATCTTACTTATATATTTTTAAGTTTATTTTCAAATATATATTTTTTCATAATATTTTGTGAATTTTTTATTTTTTAAAATTGATTTTTAATGTGAAAAGTGTATTTCCTAAAGTAGGTTTTTCATGTTATTTTAATGTTATTTCAATTTATCAACAGAAAAAATACTTGATGTTACCTATCCTCAAATTTGGATATTTTTTAATTCTACCATCCTAATTATTTATGTGGATGATTTTTTATTAATAAAAAGATATTTTTATAGATGTATTTTATTTTATGTGGGTTAATCTAGTTATGTTGAAAATGATATATTTTTATGTATATGGGGACAATGAATTTTCCCACTTTTGTAACCTTTATTTAATTATGGATTCCCTTATAATCCTTCATGTTTTCTTTATATAAAAACTGTGATTCCTTTTTTTTCATGATTTATGTTTTGAAATTGGTTTTTTAAGAGTAATGAATATTTCAATTTTCAAAAGTGTTTTAAATATGTTTTCAAGATTTTTTGAAGAGTTTTATAATGTTTTATTCATGACCTGGTATTTGAGAATTATATATTTGGAATCAGTGATGCCATTATAGATCCTAAAATATGGTTGAGATTAATATAACTTATATGAATGGTGAGTCCCATTATAGCTCCCCAATGCATTGAGTTATGTTCCCTTTCATCAAAGGAAAGAAGAAGGGAGTTAACCATTGTGTTTTCTTTTAAAGATTTATTCAGGCTCAAGTTATTTCTAACATTAGTTTAAAATGGGTTTTGAAGATAATCTTTCAAGATACCAATATATTTTTTATTCTTTATATTGGTTATAAATTTTTTATTTGATCAAAAATGATATCACATGCCTTATGATTATTGATTCTAATGAATCTTGCATATGTTAATTATCTATGCCATGTTTCGTGATTTATGATCTAGATATTTATGGGTATGAATTTTCTTATTTTATGATTATACACATTGATTATGTCCGCATACCCTTATAATCATCGAATTATCATTGAGGATATTCAATTGTTAATACTTATGTTTACCCTTATAGAGTATTTGATCTCACAATTCTTATGTTTCATATTCCTCAGGTTATAAGATATTATGTTTGATTATTTATGTATATAATAGTTGCATATGGGAATAATATTATATGATATATTGAATACTTAATATACAATGTGAAAATATAGGAATAGTGGAAAACATTATATCTTGATGTCATAGGTTTTGTTTGTGTAAGAGTTTCTACTAATTCTCTAAAACTGTAGAACAAAAATTTCCATGGGTATATAAGTGATACAATATTTTCTTTTCTATGTTATATGTTTTGGATGAAAACAATTGGGTCACATTCATCGGTATTAGATAAAGGTTTAGATAACTTCATAGATTATGATTCTTTCATGTGAGGTAATATAAAGAGTTATGGATACCATCATGGGTTTATAAGTTTAAGGCTGATCATAAGTTCAAAGATTTATAAAACTATTTCGATGTTTCATGTAATGAAATTTTGGGATATGTTTTATTAATTTAAGGTATATGTAACCATTATGTTTAATGTGAAATATTATTTGAGGAACACTACCTTTAATTTTGAGAGAATAAGTTTAATGGTATTGGTGACCATTAGGGATTATCATATCTTTGATGTTGATGTAATTAAGGGTTATTGCAATCATAGAACATTTGGTATAAATATACATGTTATTGAAAAATTATTTGGTTTCTACACGACTAATGAAGATGTTCATTATTTTTTTGAACATTATGTGATTACAGTAAGTAAAATATTATGGGATTTTGTTTTAGGAACAAATTTTGATTTACATTTTCGAATCGTTTTAATATATATTTTTGGAAATTCAGGTTATTATGTAGATGATTATCATATCTTGAAGATTATCTGATTTGGGAACATATATTTTTGGGTATATGAATTTATAAGTGACTAATGTTAATTCCAGAAAAATGTTAATTTAATCTTGGTAGAAATTGAGAATAAATAATTCTTATTTTTTTGGGTTTCAATATTAGAATGGAATATTTTGAGTAATTTTAATGTTTTTTATTTATCGAATGGTATAATTTGAACTTTGGGTATTACTGTTGAATTCTTGAGATTAATGTATTATTCTTTATATGAATGTTTATTCATTTTTTGAATTATCTTACCTTATGCTAACCATATTTATTTTGGTTAATATAGAAAGGTAGGAATAATATCTTGTTATCCTTTTTATAGATTATGTGCTTTGTTAGATGTTTATTTTAGTGTTTTAGGAAAGAAAATTCATCTTGAATAATCATTTATTGGAGAAAAATATTAGATTATGTTGGAAAATAACTAAAGGGTGAAATTTTAATTTTATAGTAAGTATATTTCCTTATATTCATAGTCTAGATGGTAATGGAATTCCTCAATATTAGTAAAAATATATTTAAATAAAAATTTTATCATATTAAATTCATTTTTGATGAATCTATGTTTTTTTTCACAACTCTTTGGTTTATGGTTTTTTTGTCATTAACTTTCTCACGATCATTCACTTTCTTGTGATCAATGACCTTTCTCACTCTCCATAATGTTTTGGGAAATAAATTTTTTACCATGTCAATATTTTCACTTAAAACCAAAGTTTCCCAACTTGGTAACCTTTTTATGTATTATTCTAGATGAACATCAAATTTCCCTTTACCATATTTCAATAATAAGTTTAATTAATCCTTTTTATGATATGGGATTTCAATAATGGTGTTTCCAAATGTAAAACATATAATTGTACTTACTATTTCATTTACCATGGTAAAGAAGTTCCCCAAATATTTATGCTCATCCATCTTGAGAACTTCATACTTCAATCACCATATTTGTAACTTTTCCTTATTCACTTTTGTATTTCCTTCATATATGTTTTTCAATTTATCCCATATACCTTTGGTTTTGGAAACACCTTTTAATCTCAATAATTAAATATTTTAAATTTATGACAATATAGAATTCTTCACTCTTCCATCATTCTCACGATTTCCCTTATCAACAGGTGTAAGTGGAGTTTTATCATCAATGGGATGAAACCCTACTATTGTAGCTTAAAAAACATCATAACTGATATATATGAGAAATGGAAACATTCTATATTTCCAGATTTGATGATTCTTTCCATCAGACTGGAATATATTTACTATTCACACTATTCAAATTATCCATCAACATAGAATAGTGAAGGGAACCTTCCCTCTGATACCACTTGAAAGTGCCCAGTCAATGTATTTTTTCACTGAGAGGGGGAGGGGGTGGATCACTGATACTCGTTTTATTTTTTGTTTCTTTTCAATTGAAACAACCTTCACCTTCTGTTATAGATTTCAATTACCCACTGAAAACAAAATCAACACATATCCTTAGGAATATAAATATTTACAAGGTTCACTATTCAAAAAGAATAGTTACGTCCTTGGTATGGTTTGGAAATGATCCAATACCATAAAATCCACTAAGAAATCAATCCTCGGATTACAACGATTTGGATATATTGTTACAATCGTGTAGCACTATGAAAAAATCCCTCCAGTGCGTGTGCACCCACCTAGCATAATAGGGCAATACAATTTCTTTTGTAACAACTCATGTTTCCTGCACTTATTTTCAATTCACCAAATGTATTCAATTGTAAAAAAATTCTTCTTTTACTTACCCAGAAAAAATGTTAGAACCTCTTGGAGTATGTAAAACAATCTGTTCGATTAACCTGAGTATGATGCTGCAAGTTTGATTCTTCTCAGTCCAATCATTCAATTGATTACAATATTATAGAATAAGGACCACTCTAATACTTTCATACAATATTTAATACAAATAGAATTATCACCACAAGAAAACATATATGCAATATTCAAGACAAATGGAATCATCATCAATTCAAACCATGTATGGAATAGTCATGACAAATAGAATCAAAACCAATTCAAAACATATATGAAATATTCATGAAAAATATAATCGGCACCACATCAAAAATTGAGACCAATAAAGAGACTCAATACAATTCTTCCTCAGCCCAAGAAGCCCAATACAAAAACACCCAGTACGGAAAAATTGAAATTGATTAATTCAGCCTGATATGATGAACACTTTAAAACAGAAGTCAATATGAATACTATTCATCTATTCTTCTCTCTCTAAAACCTAGATCTTCTCTCTCCTCTGCTGCAAATAGTCATCTTTGTAAAAAGAACAAAGTACCTCCCCCTTTTATAGGTGAAAATTGGTGGGAATCCAAAAGTTTTTCCCTCTCACTCAAATTTTCACAAATATGAATTTCCCCCTAAAATAATTGGATAAATTTTGACTTCTTCAAATTTTCTCTAAGATTCACGAAGCTTTTCTAAACATCATCTCAATATTTGGCTATTTCATTTGTATCTCCAAACTCATTTCTTATTCTATAAATTCAACACAATTTTTATATTTTAAAACATGAAATGTGGGTACGATTGTTGAGTATGATGGTTTCTGGGTACGATTGTATTTGATCGACACTATCTCTTTTCATTCACTTTAAACTATGAGTCTGATGAAAAACAAAGTCATTACCCTGTCGGCATGACATACATCATCTCTTCACTTTATCTTTTCATCAGCACAACTCTTTCATCTTTTCCATTTTCATGACTCTATCCTATTCCATCAACATGACTCTTTCCATCAGCATGATTATTTCCATCATCTTGACTATTTCCATCGGAACAACTATTTCCAATGGCATGACTATTACTTTTCAATCTACATGACTATTACTCTTCCATCATCACAAATATTTTCATCAACACGTCTATTCCATCAACATGACTCTGAGTCAAATAAAAACTAGAGTGACTACTGTGTTGGAATAATAGACATTTTCTTCTTGCATCAGCATGAATTTTCCATCGACACGACTATTCCATCAGCATGAAAATTCCACTAACACGACTCTAAGTCTGATGAAAAATAAAGTGAATACTATAACGGCTTGACAAACCTTTTATTCTTTCATCAGCAGGAATTTTAAATAGTCATCACCATTCACAGGTTTTCAATGGTAATCACTATTCACAGCTTTTCAAGAGTCATCACCATTCACATATTTTCAACATTCATCACTATTCACAGCTTTTTAATAGTTATCACCATTCACAACTTTTCAATAATCATCACCATTCATAGATTTTCAATAGTAATCACCATTCACATCTTTTCGAAAGTCATCACCATTCAAATCTTTTAAAAAGTCATCACCATTCATAGTTTTTCAATAGTTATCACCATTCATAGATTTTCAATGGTCATCACCATTCACAGATTTTAAAAATTAATCACCATTCACAGCTTTTACATACCCCTTTTTTACATCAATCTTGCATTATAAGTTCTACCAATTATATTATGATTTATGAAAATTCTAAAATAGAAAATCATCTTAACATTTAACATTGGAATGTATCATAACTTTCCATTCATTTTAGTTTCTTTATTTCCTTATCATCCTAAGGAAAACCTTTCTCAAAACCTGATTTTGATTCTTTTCAAAAAAAAGACATTGTGGGAATAATTTTCTAGAAACCGTGGATCTGATCCTTTTCAAATGTCAGATCTTTTATCTTGAAACCACAAGTTTGATTCTTTTGAAACCATAGATCCAATTCTTTTTATAACATGTACCTAATTGTTTTCAAAAAATGTAATTATGATTCTTTTAAAACCAATACAATATTTCCTATAAAAAATATTCAGAATACCTTTCTTATTTTTCAGCAAAACTGATCACCCAGATACATCTTTCTTTCAACCCATTTTAACCCAAATCCCCCTTCATTACCCTTTTCAACATCCTTTATTTCTTTAGCATACTAATCGCTGGACAACAAATATAACCAAAACACTACTTGGGCCTAACACTTTTAGGTTCATGTTTGGGATCCTTAGGGAAAATCCGGGTTGGATTTGGGTGTGATGATCAGTCAAGTTGAGTGATGGATTCAGGTTAGGTTGGTTCTCAAGTAAATCAATGTGGTCGCATCCTAGATGTATTTAGGGGTTCCATAAAGCACAAAATTGGTTGAAGAGTACTTAATTCCATGATGGATATGTTTTACCAGATTTCAAGGATAAATTTTGTAGGTGTGTTCCCATGATGTTCGTATTACTTGAGTGAAAAGAACAGCATGGCCTAGTAAAATGGAAAAGTACCAACAATGGAAATTGGGAATCAACAATATGAGTTTGATGAGGATGGCCTGAATTATCTAGAAGAAAACGAATGGATGTGGTGGATTGAGAGACACATCTGGTTAACATTAGAAGGATAAGTGAATTTTGGTAATGTGAATAGGATATTTGGAAGAATCAAGTTACCATCAAGTTTGTATGTACGATGGAGGTGTCTAATACAGGTTATTTCAATTAAATTGATTAATAATAATTTTGGTAGGTTATATTGTCATTTTTTTGGGTGTGATGTGTTTGAAAACACAATGGGTAAGTTCTGGAAGTCAAGTTGAAGTTATTTTTGTTTATTTTTCTTTTATGGAAGTGCTTAGTATCATAAAAAGGGGTATTGGAAGTCTAAATTATATGGTGGGAAGAAAAGTAACCAGTAAATAGTTGGTTAATGGAATAACCGGTTGTTTGAGATTGATGGACTTGGATGGGATCCAACTTGGTGAATTAGTTTTTGTGATGGACACTGGCTCGAATGTTGACCGGTTGAGTACCTCTAGAGGAAGAGTATGTTTGGTTTATGATCTTCAGATGTTTGAAATGAACTGAGGCAAATGGACCATGAGTTTTGGATTAGGGTAGGTTGTGAAATGTGGTTAAAATCAGGATGTTTCTTTCAGTGATGTTAGGCTTGGATCACTGTTAGCAATTTTAAAGAATCTGGATAAGATAAATCCAAGTTATTTGGGACATGAATTGTGAAGTGGGTCATACCGAGAGTGTTATAGTAAGTTTTATGAAAGGTAATATAATTCATAGTTAATATCCTTTTTTGTGGTGGGATAGTGGAATTAACTGAATCTTTTTCTTATACTTGGTGTTGGTAATGATTATTTTAGGTGGATATGTCCTCACTAAGTATTGGATTGTAATTTTGGAGCTTGGTGAGAGAAATTATATCTCGGTAGGACTATTTCCTTGGTCCAAGAATTATTACGTCATGGAAAAATTTAGGGAGAAACTCAGAAGGTGAAGTTTTATTAGTGGGTCTATGGTATAACCCTTTTGTTCTTGAGGGCTTAGTAATGCTTGGATGCGTGGCTCGAGGATGATCCATTATAAGGTGGGGAGGTTGTAAGATCATGATCGTTAGTGAAGGTATATCCTTGTTAATTGTTTTAGTTATACTCTATTTTATGGTTAAATAATTTATTCTTGAGTACTTGAAGAGTTTTTAAAGTGTTCTAGGGGTGCGGGACATGAAAAGAGGAGAAAAGTGGCCCAAAGATCACAGCACATAGTTAGTGTAAATCGGAAACCTAGCTGAGGAAACTGTGTGGCATAGAAACCATTTCGAATAGAGGGCTAGAACACAGTTACCGTACTATTTTCCAAACATTGTAGGTGCCCCCATGAAACAGTGAAACATGGTTCTTCTTAGAAAAAGGGAGTCGTACATTTGTCCCATAATTCAGAAATCACGCAGTCAAACTATGAAACCCTTAAAAAATGGTAAATTCCCATTTTCCATATGAACCTATTTCTTTCTCCCAAGATTTTCCCCTATTCTTCCCCTAATATCTTGGTTGATGAACCAAAACCTCCAAAACTTTAACAGGTTATTATCCTTTTATTATTAGGTATTTGGAGTCTGTTTGGGTGTGAATAGAAGATTTGGGTGAGTCTAACAGTCTTCTTGGATCTATTTTTTTATATTAGGGATTGTAGAGTCTCTCCTATTCTTCGGAAACTCTAAGAACCTTTACTTATTTCTATGGATTTTAGGTTTGGTATTAAGTGGTTTTTGATTTAAAATCAAGGGTGGGTTTTAATCAAGAATTCATCAATAGTCATGAGGTTGGTGGTATTAAAGATTTTCCCCATAGTCTTGATGTGTTATATGTGTATATAGTTATTCTATATTATTTCTATGTTGCATGTTGATGTCTTAGGTTATGTAAAGAGATTTTAATTTTAAATTGCAGTGAGAGAAACTTCATAGAGCCCATTAGGTTCATTAATGATGTGAGACTGAACCTTATTCTATGTATGGGGTAAGGTAAACCCTTGTAATTGGTAGAAAAAAACTAGTAAACGTTGAGATATTGGTATTGTGAGAGCTAATGGGTAGTAAAAATGAAATTTATATGTGGTTAAGGTAAATGGATTGGTTGAAACAATTTTTTATTGGATTTCAATACAATTTTAATGAGTATTTTGAGATTTGTTTACTTTTATGATGTAGTTTATAAAGGGATAATGGGACCATAGTAATTGAAGGGACGTAAGGGTTAGTGAGATAGAACACATGGAAATTATGTTGGATTGTTAGCATGATTATGAACTGAACTAATTTATTAATGGTCTTAGTCAATGATGTAGAGTTAGGGGGTGTTTGGCATGATGTGAAATTGGTTAAATGGGATTAATGATCATGTGTCCAATGGATTGTGATTTATACTGGAAATGAATAAGTGGTTAATACATGGGAAATAATGAATGAGCTACGAGAATTATCTTATAGAAATTTTTGAATATGTTAAATCGATTAATGGATGGGGATTAGTAAATATTATTAATGAGTATAGGTATAATAAATGGGAATCGAGTTAAATGTCTATGTAATATAAATTTAAAATGTACTAATGGGTTATGGAATAGTATTAATTCCCATATTGATTGTTATTGAATACGATTGATATTTGTATTTTTTGCGGTTGGTTGTGATATGGTATGTGTTTAGTGAATAGAGAAATAAGCAGGTGTGCATGGATTGGTTATTTGGGGAATTGAATTGAGTTTCTACGCCCATAGGTAGAGTTAGAATAAGGGTCTAAAATCCACCCCAAAATGAATGGGTTAGGGAAGGGGATAGAGGATCAATTTCCCTAATGGTTGTATTCAATGAGACCACCTGAACTGAGGTTCCAAGGTGAGTGTGATGTATTTTTTGTGATGTGTTTACCCCTAGTGAGATAGGGAACCTGAATTACCCGCCATTATGCATGGAAATTGACTGGCTTAGGTCGTAGTGTAAATTATGCAATTGCCTATCCCATGGAACATGAGATGAAGAATAATTTAGTAATGAAGATATCATAAGTGATGAAATTGAAATAATGATAAAAATGGATTAAATTAATATTATTGCTAATGGTTATGTGATGAGTTGTGATTAGTTAAATCATATATGGTTAAATGTGTGTGTCACCCTTTATACCTTATCTTAGACCCCCCTATGTGACTTGAGTTAGCTTTATTGATTGTTCAATTATAGAGAACATAATGAGTAAATGGATATTAGATAATTAGTTAAATGTTTTCCTTGTTTCCTATTTATTTATTGAACTTGTTACCTACATAAACTGTTGTACATACTTTCTATTTCCTTAGACACTGTTGATAGTGTCCTACTAACTGGTACTCACACCCTTCTTAGGATGACCAAACACTTGGGTACCCAAGCATGTTTTTCTTATTTTATAATACATGTTAAGGATGTGGAACTAGTGTTTATTTGTTCATGGGATGATGGGTTGTAACATGGAGGTTAGGACTGGGTCAGGAATCAGATCTGTGTTCAGAGTCTTTTGATCGTTTTAGTCTTAGTTTATTTTTCATGAATTCCTGACATACTGTATTTTCCCTAGATTTCATTTTAATGTGTATACTTGGTTTCAATTTTGTTGTTTCCATATTATTTCATTTTTTATTTTCATTTTTTATTTTATCTATTGATGTTACTTATTTTGTGGGTTCAATTTTATAAGTGGGTATAGTCTCCCTATGTTTCTATTTAGACCCGCACTGCTGGTCAGCAACCTCAAAAATACAGGGAGGCACACCTGATGTCTTGTAATGACCCATATCGAAGCACTAACTATATTGGATTCTAGTTTAAGTAATTTAGAGTTTCAAATGGGTTATGAAGATAATGTCCCATGATACCAACATATTTTCATTATTCTTTCTATGGGTTATAAATGTTTCCTTTGATCAAGATTGACATCACATGCCTAATGATTATTGATTCCAATAACTATGTCCATTGTAAAATTTTAAGTCCATGTTTTATGACTGATTATATGGGTATTGATGGGTATTAATTATTATATGTTATTATCATTCACTTTTATTATTTCATCATACCCTTATAATCATCATTCTTACTGAATACATTCAATTTTTATTACTTATGCTTACCCTTACTGGGAATTCGATTTCACCCTTTTTATGTTTCTTATTCCCCAGGTTATTGATAATGATATTAAATTATTTTCTTCTTTAATGGTTTCACATGTGATGATTTTTTTGGGTGATTTTGAATACTTATTATAGAATCTAAAGATCTTGTAATAGTGGAAACAATACTCTCTTAATGTCTGGGTGTTTTTTTAATAGTATTTCCTAATTATCTAAATCTCTGAAACAAAAATCTATATAGGAATGTAATTGAACCAATATTTTATTTATATTGTTGTATGTTTTAGATCAAGAAAATTGGGTCACATTCATTGGTATCATGGCCTGAAATGTAAAGTTTATGTTTTTATCACTCAATCCTAGAGTAAGGGTTTGTGGTATTTATAGTAATAAACCCAAATATTTTCTCAATGTGTACCTCCTCCTCATGAACCCCATTAAGGAATTCATATTTGGATTCTAATTAGTACACCTTGAATTTCATTTTCACCACTATAACTAAGAAAAGTTAAATGGTTTCCATACAATGTATGAGGGTAAATTTAACATCAAAATAAATGAATTATATTTAGGAATACCCCTAACATACGAGGAATTATTTCATTCATGTCACCTTGATATATTCATTGTGTTTATTTTGGAACACCCTTCTTATTTTTAAGAAACTATTTTCTTCTTACCTTCTTATATTTGGTTATTTTCAATCTAGTATACCTTTTCACACATCTCTTTTACAAAATTTTCATCCATACTATCCCTATAAAAATATTTCTTCTCTACTTGGGATAGAAGAGAGATTTTATAGAGTATTAATTATAAAGGTTTTTGCCATATCTAGCTGAAAAACAATGATATTTTCTTCATTAATTCAATCCCTAATTGTCAACTTTTATACAACTGATGATCCGAATCCATATTCTTTATTATCATTGTCTTATTCTGAGTCGACCATTATAGAAACCCCATCTACAGTAACCCATATCCAGTGTTCCCTTTATTACATTGGTAAAATATACTAGGGATATTACTATATAGGATCAATTAGTTTATATTTCTTGAAGAACTAGATACAAATACTAATCCAATATAACATTGGAAATATAAAACACAAAACATGAAAATAACTTTTATTCATCGTCGATATTGTTCATAATATCCTTCCTTGAATCCTAGGGATAGGAAAAAATAAATAATGAAGTTAGATTCTCACTAAGGGTTACATACAATGGGATATATCATGAATCAATAAGGTGTAATCGATATGTAAAGTTAATAACTAAAAACTCATTCTATTTTATTAATAACTTGAGAATGAAAGGAATCTATAGATAATATAAATGTAGTAATCCCCTAGATAATAATAACTAAATTCTAAATAAAGGAAATTATTTATATTATATTTTATGATCTCAGAAATAATGATATCTATATGGACAAATCCATGTACCAAGATAGTTTAATAGATAGGTACGTTACACCAGAACCCCATTTAATCTGGCTAATTGATTTGTCTCATGAGACCTGTTGATGCATCAAGGGGATATCTACAACCAAACCCACCCATCACTTCATGTATAATGAATTAATTATATATTAAATGATCAAATTAATTTTCAAAATTATTCCTTATCCAAAAATATTCATAGTCATAAAATAATATGGAATATTCAGATTTTCCTAGTTAATCAAATAACAATCATAGTATGAAACCATGTGTAAAAATTGTATAAGGTTTAGAAAATAATCATATAATGATAAAAATCATAAGGAAATTTAATTGATATTTAATTTATAATTAAAAATTATCATAATAAAGTGAATGATTCAAGAGAAAGTTAAATAGAAAAAAATTAATAAGAGATAAAATATGACCATAGATTCATTAGAAATAATGGTTTTGTAATAAAATTGTAACCTTTGGAAAATAAATTAAAATTAAAGAAAAAAATTCACAAATGATTTCATCAAAAGTTTTCATTTTAAAATGATTAAAATCTTATAGAATAAGGTAAAAGAGCATGAAATGGTTTTGGCAATGGGAAAATTAAATAACACCGTATACATTAAAAAGAATTTCCTTTTGACTTTTTAAAAATAAATTGTAAAATGAACCTCTAAGAAAAATTTGAGAGATTCATGTAAAACATTTTTAAAAATTCAAGGGTAATATAAAGTTTTCTAAATAAATTATTTTAATAAATAAATAGTACTTTTTTAAACCAATTTTGAAAAATATAGAAATGGAAGAAAAATATACCTGATCATAAAGAGAAATAGCGTTAGCTTTTATTTTAAAATTTTATTAGCTTGATTAAAATTAAAAAGAGGTGAATTATTGGTAGAAAATATGGAAAATTATTAACTATAAATAGGATAAGAAATTATATTGAGATTAAAAATGATATATCATAACATTACTTCAATTAAAAAAATAACAATCCCAAAAAAATGAGATTGTAGAAGAAATCCTTACCTTGTGACATCAAAATTGTAACCGCTGGAAATATTAAACATTAAATAAGACATTAATCATAATGAATTAATATATATTCTTGTTAATTAAATAAAAGGATAAGTATATACACCAAAAAATAATATATAAGTATGTAATACCAAATATGTCCCAAGGAAGTGGAAATTGAGACGAAATCCCTTACCTCGTGTTCAACTTGCATCGTAGGTTCCCTAAACTCATTTATAATAAATTTAAACTTTTAATAATTATATAAAACAACCAAATTAATATAGATGGTTTCATATAGAGTCCATTTATAACATTTTATCTTCCTTTTGTTAATAATGTTTTACTATTATCATTATTTATAATGTTAACTACTTTTTTTCCTTTTTTTTGATACGATGGTCTCGATCATTGAATATTTATTATGGTTAAATAATTTATAAAATTTTACCCAAATATAAATATCATATATATTAAATATATGGATATTTATAGTCATCCATAAAATATGGTGATATAAAAATGAATTAAAACGTTCATGGAGATTGAAGACCATACATATGTATGAACACTATTTTCACTTTTCAACGAATGGAATAAAATTGTGGTATATAATAATTCACATATGATGGAATATTTTTAGATCATATATATCATATATATTGATTTAATATATCTTTATTACAATCCATATAATTTTTGAATGAAAAAATATCACATCACTTAATGGATGTGGTATTCCACACGTACGCATGAGCGACATTATCCTCTTCCAATGGGTTGGAAAGTAAGAAGGAAAATATGATATTATAAATAAAAAGTATAATTATTTTATAAATATAATATATATTAATTATATATATAATTACCTATTATTTTAATTCATAAATATTTCATAATTTGAGATGAATTTTCCATACATTTTACCAATACATAATCAAGGATCCTAAATTTTTAGTGTCTTTGGAGACTGGATACACAATATTCTTCTAATTTCATGAAATATACTTAACATATCTGATAAATATATTCTCCTACCCAACATAAAATTTTTCTTCATGACCCAGGGATAGGAAACATAATAAAGGGAGAGCTTAGATTCTTAGTAAGGGTAGGCAAGGGAGATATTATTAATCACATAAACATAACATGAACATAAGGGTATTGTTATTTAAAAACCATACCCTACATAACATAAATCGTAAACCTGATTCATGGAATAAATATTGGATATTCATAAGACTTGAATAATAAAATAATCCTATAATATAATCCATGAAAGTATAACATAGACATAGAAGTGTGGTAAAAACAAAGCTCATAACATTGTGAACACGAATAAATGGAAATAGGGTTACTCATTTGGAAACGAAATCATTCCCTCACATTAAATTATCAACATGAAATCCAGGTCCATTCATAATCTTATGTACATAAAAAAATTTATTCACATAACATTGTGAACATGAAATCTAGTTCACGTATAACATAATTAACTCATGAGTTATCCATATTTACCTAATTATTTACAGTGTTATAATGTGCTCACCTATCCCCAGTTTTTAACGTAACCACCCATCCTTTGTTATAAAATAACTTCCATCCTTAGTTATTGTGTAACCAACATACTTATTTTAGAATGTAATAACCTGTTCTGGGTTATAATGTCACCAAATTCCTTGGTTTAATAAAACCACCCATAACATAATTAAAAACATACATTTGTGTGCTATGAGATTCGAAAACAGTCATCATATCATCACATCATAAACCATAAAAGAAAAATGGGTTTTATAAAAATTTTATCATTTCAAAACAGCATAACCCATGAGAATAAATGTATTTCATAAACATTTCATCATCATAATCATAAATCATCTAGAAAACGTTTATTAATGGTACCATTAGACTATATCCCCAATATAACATAAGAAATAAAAAAAGATTTGTGTAATTGATGAATACAAATTCTATAAAAAGATTATTAAAATATTATTGATTAAAATATCCATCAAATTTTGAAATCACTTATTTAAAATATAAAAAAATTCCACATATTAAATAAAAAATTTTATTTGAAAATTAAATTGGAAACTTAGAAGGAAATCTTTAAATCATTGATCAGTTAAGATGATTAACAATATTGTTTATGCTGTACATGTTAAAAATAGATTATTTTTTCATTTTCATTAAAAATTCAAAAGAAACTTATTTCAAAAAAAAAGATAAGATGATTACCCTTTTTTAAAAAGTCAAAAAAGTGTAAAAACAAACTTCAAAAATATTTTTACAATAGTAAAAAAACACTTTAAAACATTTTTATAAACATAGATATAGAAGAGAAAGGATTTTTGATCGAGGAGAGAGATAAATTCAATTTTCCATAAAACCCTTTTTTAGTACATTTATTTATTAAGAATATTAAAATAAAATTAAAACGTGTATTCTACATAAATAACCATATGATAATAAAATTCATGGATTTATTGAGATACATATCATTATATTTCATCATCAGAAGCATAGTCATAAAAATTATCAAATTCCTTCATAAATATTGTAAAATATTTTAAAATAAATATAGGGTTATTATAAATCAGTTATAATACCATAAAAATACATATAATACCATATATTATTTACTTATAATCCTTTACAACCTATGTATTATTGATTCTTTTTCAAAATCACTATTTCAGTTGATAACTACTTTATTTTTCATGTATGTTTTTGTTTTGTAGTTTTGGTCCTTGTACTTTGATGATGGTTACATATTATATATACTCTTATTAATGATATAAGTGTCATATATAAACATTATATAAATATTTATATTCCTTCATATATGTTTGAGATGGAAAAATGAATTACATCATTTATGAAGATGGTAGACCGTATGTACTAATAAACAATGTCTCTATTTTCTCGATGGATGGAATGAAAAAAATATAAATAAAAATTTATATTTCCATAATAATTTTTATATCATATATGTTAATTATATATATCAATATTATCATCCATGTCAAAATGAAATGAAAAACATATCACATCTCTTTGTGGAGGCGGTAGTCTGCACATACGCATGAGAGACATTATCTATTTCTAATGGATTGGATGGTAAGAAGTTAGATGGGATATAAAAATTAAATAAGTATAATTATGTCATAAATATCACATATATACTTTAAATACATCATTATATTCACCCATGAGAGGCAGTGATGAAAAATGCATTACATCGTTTTGTGAGGCGGTATCCCACCGTACCCATGATCGATAGGTTTGTTTCCCATTTGATATAAGAAGAGATGGGTATAGGTTATGAAATTAACATAATAACGTATTATTATAAAGGATATAATTATTTTATTATATAATAATATTTTAATTATATTTTATGGAGGTGGGAGAAGAAGTAAAATAAAATCCTTGGTTATGAACGACACCTCTTCTTTAGATAACCACTTTCGGTTTGCACAAAAATGATTCTTAGGAGGGTTTATTAATAAAACTAAATACTATAGAAAATGAGGGGGGATTAGGGGATATATTTGGGAATGTATTTTTGGAACCAAAAGGATTTGGAAGTGTGAATAGTAGAGGAGTGTGGGTGCCCTTTTATTAGTGGGGGAGAAAAAACACATGAAATTTTGGAAAATAACAGGGTATACCCAAATTTTATAGATGAAAAAGGATCCAAAATGATTCATTATATAAAATTATATTATATAATATAAAAATATCACCTGAAAATCTGAATTTAATAATTTATTAGGTAATTTTAATCCTTATATATTTAGTTTAACCCCCCATGAAAACCGATTTTAACCTTAACCACAATAATTAATTTTTACTATTTTTAATATTCGTTATGATGAAAAAATAAGATGAACATGTTATATAATAATAATTATTACTACTAAAAATATTTAATCCATTTTATAAATTATTTTTATAGAAGTGGAAGAATTTAATTTATAATTAAACCCATAAATGTGAAGAAAAAATGAGTTTTCAAAGAAAAAACCATTAAAAAGTATAAAAATATTTTATATAAAAATTTAACAATAAATTGATTATAATGGCCTAAATATTATTATTAATAATATAATTTAACTAATTTTAATTTCAAACCACATTAATAAAAGTTGAAACATATTAAATAATTTAAATTAAAATGCATTTTTTTAATAAAAAGTAGTATTTTCACTACTCATCAAAAAATTTATCTTTTCATAAAATTATAAAAAGTTTACCCTAAGAATTTTTTTTCATATCGAATAAAAAAATTATTTCATTTTATAAAATATGGCATGAAGCAAATCCGGTCGCCACTAATACCTACCCAAAATCCATCTCATGATAAGGCTAGAAGGGCATTCCCTATCCCCACAGGCTAGCATAAGTGCCTGGGTATTAATAAGTTTGGTTTGGGAACAATTTACCTGAGTATGAAAACATAAAACATTAAAAAAATCAATAATATGAATATAAAATTTTAATGCCAAACAAAGATTTAAAGAAACGAGATCTGAATACATGGTTTTAAAAAAATACAAGAAGTCCAAAAATAAATAAAAATAGCAGTAAACCATCCACATAGACTCCACGTGACAAGGGGTCATCGCCTCCGAGCCGTCTCCACAACACTATACCATAGGAGGGGACCAACAACACAAACCGCCTTCACCCAAGGCTTTACCTTTACCCGTGTCAAACATAATAATGTCTAAATAAACCCAAGGGTTGTATTTAGGGTTTTATCTTAAGCCCAATATAATACAACCCCAGGATTCCAAATAGTATACAATACACGGTTAAAAAGCACACAATTTTAATATTTAAGGAAAACATCGATAAATTCCATGAAATGAAAATTTCAATTTTAAAAAGTTTTTAAAATAAAACTTTTATAATGTTAAAACATTTGAATAAGACATTTCATATAATATAATTCTCATCCAAAAAAACCCTAATAAAATGTTAAATACCACAAATTCAATGATCACCAAAACTAGGAACACCCCTCGGCACTAGATAGTCTCGGGCCCTATGTACCTCATATCTCGGTGTAAAATATCCATGTCATAATACATTCTCATGCATGAGCCACTATTAGGGAAAATAAACATAAACTATTGGTCTCCAAACATCATCCATATAGTTTAGATAGAGTTGTCATTATCCAAAATTCTAAGTGAAATAGGGACAAAACCCATCCAGATCACTAGCATACTAGTACAGATCCACCCAACTAAGTACCTGGGATTCCCCTTTGTGCTCAAATAATTTCAGCATGCTGCATAAATACCGTTGCATAAAAAAACACCACTACTAGTCACATGAAAAAAATACAGTATCTATACACACTTTATACCACTTAAAACACACAACAAAACATTTTTATTTTCAAGAAAACAACTTCAAAAAATCTCGCATTTTTTGCATCCAAAACTCCATGAAATCCCCTCTTTTCACACTATTTGCACACTTATAAGATACCAAAATAAACTTCAACCTAATACCTTCCATTGAAACCAAAATATCAATTATATGGTATCCTCATATGAACCAAGAAGTGATATCTTTGTATAACCTCCATTTTCACACAAACATGGCACTTAAAGTTCATATGCTTCAGAAACACCATTATTTTTTTGCATGAGAATCCAAAGGATATAAAAATTAAAAAATATATTTGAATACCTAATAAATTTCAATAAAAATAAACTAAGTAGATATAGGGAATCCCTAAATGAACCAATTAAATATTTCTATGAAAAACTCTCAATATCACATAAAAATGGAACTTAAACTTTATTTACTTTACAAATAACATTAAAAACATTTTTTTCACCAATAATAAAATGAGATAAAAATTCAAATATTAAAAACATAGCAATATAAGTAACAAGTATTTCATACACATGTAATCACCTACCAAAATTGTTAAAACATTGAATCCTTTATGTGAAAATTCAATCGCACCACTGTCGCACCTCAAGGAAGGTAGATCGGGCCTAAAATCAAAATATTTGACCAATAAAACCAAAATTTAAACCCTAGGTTGTAAACCCTACCATCTGGTCATTTGGTACTTTAAGGTAATTGGAAGAAACATCATAAATAGGGGAGGAACTAAGAGGGATAAACACTTACTTGAGATTTTGTGATGTTCCTCCACCAAATCTCCCTTCAAAATGGATTTCCAAGGAGGGTTGATGTGATTGGGTGTAGAGACCCGGTTTTTTCCCTGTAACACTTTGGAATATTTCTACATATATTTCCAGATCTAAGAGCTGAGACGATGTGCGATTCCGAGGCCCGGTGTGCCCGGAATAAATTATATTAAAATATTAAGTGTTTTAATACTATTCACATGGTGGGGTTGTGTTTTATCATAAATAGTAGCTTAGATTGGAAATATGAGTGCACAGTTGCGTCCAGAGCATGCTGTTTACCCTAGGCGGGTTGTAAAAGTTACGGGCATGGGCCTGCTGTGAGAGATGTCACCCAGGGTAAAAATCAACATTTTAAAATAATGACTTAGTGATTTTTATCACTGGTGTTCTTTTCAAATAAATTTCGAACAATGTCTTGAAATATAAATCCAAGACTTTTGTTGAGTTTGAAATGGGGTGTTTTGCCTAGGCGTGATATAAAATAGGAGGGTGTGGTGGTTTCTAAATTCTCATTTGACGGTATAATTTCAGAGAGAATTTATAAATTCACTAATGTGATGTATTTAAGGGAAAGCCATAATTTTCCCTTCTCTATCTCTCTCTCTCTTGTTCTTCGGCGTTCATTGCTGTTCTTCACCATATTGAGGAGCGAACTCTGGCGGATCGAAGTGGGATCATAGCGGGCACGTCTCCAACAACGAACGACCAGATCAAGGTAGGCTTTCGGTTGATTTTCTGTTCCTTTGTCAATTTCATGAATTTTTGTCAATCCGTCGTTTTAATTCTATACTTTAAGAATTGAATTGATGGCCGAATGAAAATGGCCACCGTACAAGTCCAATTTTCAATCCCATGTTCAACATATTCTTCATCGTTCTTCATCCGAATTTTCGGATGCGCCAAACGACCGTCGGACCGTTGATCAGAGGTAGGCGCTACGAAGAACCCATCTTGAGGATTTCAAATCTCCCTTAGGATTCAAAATTGGACCGCCGTAGTGGTTGCGGCGGCTGATGGAATCCCCGACTCCGACAAGGATGGTGCCCGGAGATCGGGGTGGAGCAGCGGTGGAGCCGACCAGTGGTGTTCAGTGCGGAGGGTGGTAGGCCGAGGTGGAGCTCGGAGGGCTGGCATCGGGTGTGGCCAGTGCAGCGGCATCGGGCGAGGTCGAGCCGGAGGGGGATGGAGCAGCAGTGTCGGGCGAGGTCAAGCCGGAGGAGCCGCGACGCGAGCGACCGGATCCGAGCGGTTCACCTGGAAGGTGGAGCGGCAGACCCAGGTAGTCATGGTGTTGGTGGCCTTTAGTGGTGGTGTACCTAGTGGCAGAGTGGGGTGGAGGCGGCCGCGACATGGGCGGCCTATCTCGCTTAGCAGGGGGAACCCGAGGTGCTGAACTCAGGTGTGTAGAGGAGAAAAGGACCCGCTGAACGCGGGTCCTGCTGGGCAATGCAGAGAAGACCGGCCAACTGGCCGGTCTGATTTGATTAACCGGACCTGAGGTGGGTCTGATTTTGCTAGGGCAAGCCACGACGAGTCGTGCCGAACCCGCGGCTGGGCTGTCGGCTGACGGTCAGGACTGACCCAATTTTCGGCCTCCTTCGTTCAAGGGGTCATATCTCCTAAACGGTGTGTCCGTTTGATGCCCCGTTAGTGGATGCAGGTTCGTATCAGTGAGACAGACCTTTTTGAATTGGGTTTCGTGGTTTTTGAGTTCTTCTCCCAAGGGTGGGTGTCCCGAAACACTTTAATAATATTAAATTTGGTATTAAAGTTGTGATAGATGTGATTCATGAGTCGGACGTCCATTCGACGTGTCGTCAGAGGCGTTGTGGCCCTGGAGTTGAGACGTTCTTTCCAAAGTTGGTTAGGCCCCTTTGTGGTTCGGTTTCATTGTTCAGTGGCACGAATTGATTAATGTGAATAACTAATTAATTATTTAATTAATTAGTTATTCTTGCGTCAGACCTAACTCCTATTTGGGAGGTCCGATTGACACGCCGTTAGTGGCAGCGTAACCCCAATCCTTGTATTGACTTTTTGAGGCGATTTATAAATCATTCTGGTTGGAGACAAGGTGTGGGGAGCACAGGTATTGGTTCACACGTTTTACAGTGAAATGAATCCTTTTAACCCAACACCTGTTTGGGGTGTTTGATTACTCATTTCTGAGTGTTATTCTGAGGAGATTGCGATGAAACAATCCGTTTTCCAAAATTCAACCCCGAGGCGTGGGCCCCATGAGGAGGTTCTCGAATGTATGTTGTGTTTTAATGAATTATGATTCATATGTCTGTTCTGGACAAATGAATAGCCTATGCCTTATGGTTATCTACAAATAACTCAATGGTACAATCTGTGTGACGTGTTTCAGGGTTGAGGTGTGGGCCCCACAAGGCCCTATTTGCATAACGTGGGGAGTTTCAGCTTCTGCATTCGGAGTCAATTTTAGGCACCTTCAGCAGTTTTGTGACCCTAGCATTGAGGCGAAGTTGACCTGGGTGGTTTCAGGCATTGAAGCTGGAGTTGAGGCGTAGCCCCCATGGGCTGTCTTTTAAGCAGTGTGCAGCATACTATGACTTTTTCATCAGAAGTCTATTTGGGGCGTATGAATAGTCAACTTGGCATGTTTTTTCAAGAGCATTGCAATGGTGCAGTTCACACAACATTTTTCAAGACCGAGGTGCAAGCCTCGTGAGATGCCATATGTGCATAAAGTGGTGTTGAATAACTTTTTCATCAGGAGCCCATTTCCAGCGAGTAAATAGCCTATCTTATGTGTTTTTCTTCGAGTATTAAAAAGGTGTAATATTTTTGTGTGAGAGGAGCCTATTTTGATATCTAATTAAATGTGGAAACATGAAAGGGCGTTGGTTGGAGGTTACTTTAACGCATTCTGAACCTACGCACGGTAGCGGTGTTAGTAACACCCAGTGATGGCACGGGCATTGCAGAGTTATCAGACCAGTTCTGGGTTTACCCTACAGTGGGGATGGGTAGTGGGTTACCCATCGACCTTAGGGTTTACAATCCAGTGTGGTTGGGGAGTGGGTTACCCATTGACCTTAGGGTTTACCCTCCAGCGGGGCTGGGCAGTGGGTTACCCGTTGACCTTAGGGTTTACCCTCTAGTGGGGCTGGTCAGTGGGTTACCTATTGACCTTAGGGTTTACCCTCTAGCGGTTCTGGGTAGTGGGTTACCCATTGACCTTAGGGTTTACCCTCCAGTGGGTCTAGGAAGTGGGTTACCCATTGACTTTAGGGTTTACCCTCCAGCGGGGTTGGGCAGTGGGTTACTCGACAACCTCTTGGGGTTTACACCCCAACTGGGCTGGGCATTGGGTTACCCGATGACTTCTTTCAGACTCAATCATTTCTATGAGTCTAGTTAGTGAATTGTATCCATGTTTATCAGAGTGGGACCCTTGGTTGTACAGTTCAGCGATGAGATAGCTTTGTCGTATGAGACTGTTGGGTATCAGCGATGAATATCCTTTGAACTACTGGAGACTTTTCTTGGGTTGATTTTGGAGATAGAGATCCCCTAACACACTCATTCAGGTTTCCCATTGAGCATATATATACTCCCTAATTTTTTACCCACTCATTGGGTTCAGTTACTCTCCATCTAGGAGGGGTGAAGACGCGCATGGTACGCCATGTGATTTTCATGTCTAGCTCCTATTGGTTGCACGAGCCTGCATCCTTTCTATTTTCAGGCTAAGCTACACACTCTCTTTTGTACCCTTACACTATTATTTTTCTGTCTACTACTCACCGTTTTAGCATCTCCTTTGTTCCTCCCTCGAGCTTTCAGGGAACCCTACTAAGTATCTTTATACTCACCCCTACTTGGGCTTTGCCTGCACTTGGTGTGCCTTTGCAGAAAACAGAACAGTCGATCGAGATTACGGAGGAGCGTAGAGGACATAGGACCTTGGGTTGTGTGAAGTGGTAATAGGAGGATTTTGGGGTGTGAGACTCACTAGCTGTTTAGTTTTTTTTTACCTGTTGTCGGGTTGTGGATCCTTTCTAGTTGGGCGCGTGTTTTTCCCTTTACTGTTCAGTTTACTTGTCAGTAATTTTCAACACTATACTTGTTCTATTTAAAAGTTTATGCATGACTGTGGTTGGGTTATAGTTTTTTGTCCTCTGGTTTACTTTTTACTCTGCACTTCTGCATTGGGTGGGATGTTTGTGTGTGTATAGGATCTTAGGAGAAGGCCTCCTCGAGATTGTTACCCCTTTGACACTTGTCACTAGC
Organism: Viscum album; assembly: GCA_963277665.1. Lineage (NCBI taxonomy): Eukaryota > Viridiplantae > Streptophyta > Magnoliopsida > Santalales > Viscaceae > Viscum > Viscum album. Next base: position 1,340,908,022 of record OY728148.1, on the reverse strand, counting down.
CCCTAGCCTATGGAGGCGGGCATGGGATAGTAGTGTCTCGAGACCGGTAGGTTTGGGTCATGAAAAAGTGGTATCCGAGGTGGTTCATTCCTTGGGGCATTGTTCAGACGTCCCTAAAAAGGAATTGGTCGAGTTTTGGGGCAATAATGTCAATTTGTCTCGAGTGTGGCTCTCAGGATAGGTAGTGCAGTGATGGTGCAGTGGCCGATGTATCCATTCACCAGGACCCTAATAACTCGCTTGTTGACTCGGCACACTGAGACACTTGTTGTAGAGAATTTGGTCTGTGCATCATATAGGATTGAGTATTTGACTGTCCTTCTTGAGTCATCTCCCTATCATTTTTGGTATATATATGCTCATTTGACCACAATACTCCTTGATCGGATTCAGAATGTCTTTACGATGATAGACATCAAGAATACCAGCTCTGGTTGGTGACGACGACTGCGTGAGCGATGAAGCCACAGTTCAAGATCCATCATACGATTACCCTTTCTCCAAGAGGATAGGAAGTAACACCTCCACCTATGGAGTAGTAGATATTACTGATAGCGAAGGCCGATGATGAGTGAAAACTGGGCACACTACGTGAGTTCCAGCATCATAGACCGTTATGGTTCCGCAGTGAGCCATACCCTCAAACAGTGAAGGGTTGACTAGAGTCGGTGGTCTACCTCTTTAGGCCTATTCGGACACTGACAGGTTAGATGGTGGCTTTGACAGCCAGTCTTTTTCCACCAAGATGTTTGGCATTAGTAGATCTAGGGTTACTCAGATGCACGATGATTCTTTACTTGCATGGGATGACTTCTAGCAGCTATTTCGTGAGGAGTATTATCCCTTATACTTACGCTTTATAAGGTTTCATGAGTTTCTAAGGATTCAGTGGGGAGTGATGGCAGTGGCTTAGTACGTGAATGGGTTCGCAGACTTCACTCGGTACTCTTTAGATGTGGTCCATGATGGAAACTTCCGAGCACAGAAGTTTGAGAAAGGTCTCTATAGAGGATATTCATGCCAGCATGGTGCCCCTGTGCATCCACACCCATCTCAGGGTGCTGGAGCAAGCACTGGTGACATGGAAATTTCTGTCAGAGGGACGTTAATTAGAAGGGCCTCGATGCCGGTGTTCTCCCCTTGATGAGACTTAGGAACATGGTCGGGGATATCATAGAGCACCAAGATAGACCAGGGAGGACTAGTGTTATGGTTGTGATGTGTGAAGTCACGTGGCATGAGGCTACTCAACCAAATGTGTGGATGTTTTCAGATAGTTGGTAGATACACCACCACGATAGAGGCAGTGTCGTAATTAGAAAACTCCCAGGTGAGGACAGGGTGGTCCCCAGGGAAGCAGTGTTGGCGGAAGAGCAGGAAGAACTATGGTTGGTCGACGACGTTTCGAGGTCCTTCCACCACCACTAGGTGACCCATGTCGGGCTCAAGGAGATGACGGACGAGGACATAGGTGGATGTGTGTTATGGATGTCTACAATCCTACAACACATGAGATGATAAGAGGTACACTATGTGTATTTTTCTAATTTTCTCATTAGAACTTGTTAGACACTACGTGAGGTACTCTTTTCATCTAACTCCTTGTTCGAGGGGTTACTGAGGGTAATGCAGGGCGTTGGTGTAACCTTGTGTTGGTGTTGTTTGATGTAGCTTTGAATTCACGGGAAAGAGGGGTTCTTCCCCCAGTAAGATGAATTTTTGTGATGCGATCCAAACCTTGAGGGAGAGTCAGTACCACCCAAAGAGGATAGTATTGAGGTGCAGTGGATGAGTCCCTCTGATATGTGAATTCATGGCGGGGTTGTCCGGTGGAGTGTCAGAGCAGGTTCTAGATTTTCAAAAGGGGATTTTCTGCTGACCCCCCCTTTTCTTGAGGTGCCACTAGTGGGTTTGGAAGAGTGCCTATTTTGGGGATTACTCTCCTTCCAATAGGGTCAAAGACACATGGGGTACGCCACATGCTTTCCATGTATAGCCTCCGGAAGTTGGATGAGTTTTCTCATCTACCATGTTCATTGGTACCTTGCATGCTCAACATCAATCTTGATACCGTTATCATGTATAAGTCAAGGTGATGGAAACCATATAAGCAGAGCTACGCGTTTTACTATGTGGTGCTGGTAGTGATAGTCTTTGCCCATAGAATTTGGAGATTATATCTTCTAGGAGAGCGCTTTGTGGTTTTCTCAGACCCCCAGTTTCTTAGGTGTGTCCCCACCCAGAGAGACTTGAAACTGAGGCGACAATGCTGGTTGAAATTTCTGAAGGAATGTGACTTAGAGGTAGTCTATTTTCCTAAAAAATGGTAGTGTTGTAGAAGGTTCCCTTAGTATAAAGTCCCAGACTCATCAGGTGTGGGGAGTTTCATAATAGTTAACTTCCCTATAGTTGACCCTATTGGACCAGGAGGGTGCAAATTTTCTTCAGTCTATGGTGTTAACTCATCCATTTTTTGAGAATGTAAGAGTGTCTCAGTTGTGATGCACTGACAGTGAAAACATGTGTGACTGGATATCCTTGGGTGTTTCACCAGATGAGTATTATGAAGGAGGGAATCACGATACCATGTTCCAGGAACAAATCGTGATTTCGGTCGCAACATGGAAAGTAGACGTTTGGCTAGGGAAGTCCCCCAAGTTTTTTTGGGCCGTTCGGGAATTGTGAAAGAGATGGCGAGGTTGCCTACCGTCTTTCCCTACCATACCAATAGTATACGTGGGTGCATGACGTCTTCCATGTGTCACAGTTGATGAGGTGTGTGCATCGTCCTACGCAAGTAGAAAACCTTATGAGTATGAACCATCCCTTGGTTTGCGTGTTGTGCCAGCATAGTGTTGTGCAAGTTTTCTTGGGAGTGGGAGAGCTAGGTGTGAGCTCTGTATCCTGATTGTTTCCTTAGTTTTTCTTTTCGAGGATGAAAATCTTGAAAGAGGGAATGATGTAGGGACCCAGTTTTTTTCCTATAAGACTTTGGAATATTTCTACATATATTTCCTAAGCTAGGAGCTAAGATGATGTGCGATTCTGAGTCCTGGTGTACCCGAAATAAATTATACAAAAATATTAAGTGTTTTTATACTGTGCACATCGCGGGGTTGTGTTTTATCCTAAATGGTAGCTTGGATTGGAAATATGAAGGCACGTTTTTGTTTGGAGCACGTCGTTTACCCTAGGTGGGGTGTAAAAGTTGTGGGCGCAATCCTGCTGCGAGAGATGTCACCCAGGGGAAAATCATCATTTTAAAATAGTGACTTAGTGATTTTTATCACTAGAATTATTTTCAAATAACATTCGAACAATGTATTTGAATGGAAATACGAGACTTCCATTGAGTTCGAAATGGGGTGTTTTTCCTAAGCGTGATATAAAATAGGTCGGCGCTGTGGTTTTGTAAATCTCGCACGATGGTAGAGTTTCAGAGAGAATATATAAATTCACATAAGTGTTGGATTTAAGGGACAACCATAATTTTCCCTTCTCTCTCTCTCTCTCTTGTTCTTCGTCATTCTTCTCTGTTCTTCATCGGATTGAGGAGTGAACTCTAGCGGATTGAAGTGGGATCACAGCGGGTGCGTCGCCAATGACGAATGACCAGATCGATGTAGGCATTCGATTGATTTTCCGATCCTTTATCAATTTCGTGAATTTTTGTCAATCCATATTTTTAATTCTAAACTTTTATAATTGGGACGATGGTTGAACAAACACATCCACCATATGAGTCTAGTTTTAAATCCCATGTTCAACGTGTTCATCATCGTTCGTCGTCCGAATTTTCGGATGCGCCAAACGACCGTCAGATCATTGATCGGGGGTAGGTGCTACGAAGGCCTCGCCCCGAGGATTCCAAATCCACCTTTGGTATCGAAATTGGACTACCTAAGAGGTTTCAGTAGCCCACGAAATCCCTGACTCCGGTAAGGGCGGTGGCCGGAGATCGGGGTGGCCCAACGGTGGTGCCGGCCAGAGGCGTTCGGTGCAGCGGGCAGTAGGCCGAGGCGGATCTCGGAGGGTTGGCGTCGGATTTGGAGAGAGCATCGGCGTTGGGCAAGGTAGAGCTGAAGGTGACCGGATCAGTGGCGTTGTGCAAGGTCATGCCGGAGGAGCCACAACACGAGCGGCCGGTGCCAGGCAGTTCGCTCGGTCGGTAGAGCGGCGAACCCAGGAGGTCATGGCGTGGGCGGCCTGTCGTGGTGGTGCGCCCGAAGGTGGAGTGGGGAGAAGGAGGTTGTGGCATGGGAGTCCTGTCACGCTCAACAGGGGGAACCCGAGGCACTAATCTCGGGTGTGTGGAGGAGACAAGGACCTACCGAACACGGGTCCTGCTAGGCGCCGCGGAGAAGACCGACCAACTGCGCGGTCTGATTCGATGAACCAGACCCAAGGTGGGTCCAGTGTTGCTGGGGTGGGCCGTGGCAAGCTAGCCATGGCAAGTCGGGCAGGACCCGCGGCTGGGCCATGGGCCGACATTCTGGACTGGGCCGACCAGTCTTGACCAGCCCAATTTTGGGCCCTTTTCGTTCAAGGGGGCATATCACCTAAACGACGCGTCCGTTTGATGCGCAGTCCGTGGCTGTAGGTTCGTGTCAGCGAGACAGACGTTTTTGAATTGGGTTTTTTGGTTTTTGAGTTCTGGGCCCAAGGGTGGGTGTCCCGAAACACTTTAATAATATTAAATTTGTTATTAAAGTTATGATGGATGTGATTTGCGATCTAGACGTCCGTTTGACGCGCCGTCAGAGGCGCTGTGGACTTGGAGCTGATACACTCCTTCTAAAGTTGGTTCGGACCCTTTGTGGTTCGGTTTAATTGCTTGGTGGTAGGAAAAACTTAATGAAAATAACTAATTATGTATTTAAATAATTAGTTATTCTTGTGTCAGACCTAACTCTTGTTTGGGATGTCCGATTGACGCACCGTTAGCGGCAACATGACCCCAGTTCTAATGCAGACTTTTTGAGATGCTTTATGAAGCGTTCGAGTTGGAGACAAGGTGCGGGCCCCACAGGGTCTTCTTCACACGTTTTACGGTGAAACCCCACTTTTTCACCTAACACCCATTTGGGGTTGAGTACTCATTTCTGAGTGTTCTTTCGAGGGGATTGTGACGACGTAATCCACCCACCAAAATTCAGCCCTGAGGTGTGGTCCCCATGAGGCGGATCTCAGACGTATGCTGTGTTTTTAAGACTTATGCTTCATATGTCTATTCTAGGAAAATTAATAGCCTATGCCTCATGGTTATCTTCAAGTAACGCAATGGTACGATCGGCGTGACGTGTTTCAGGGTCGAGGTGAGGGCCCCATTTGCATTACACGGGGAGTTGCAGCTTCTGCATTCAGAGTCTGTTTTAGGAGTCGTCAGTGAATTTGTGACCCTAGAATCAAAACGAAGTTGACCAAGGTGGTTTTAGGTATTGAAGTTAGAGTTGATGTGTGGGCCCCACGAGCCATCTTTTAAGCTGTGTTTAGTGTACTTCAAATTTTTCATCAGATGTCCGTTTGGGGCGTATGAATAGTCGACTTGGCGTGTTTTTTCGAGAGCATCACAATGGCTCAGTTCACCCAACCTTTTTAGGAACAAGGTGTGGGCCCTGCGAGGCTCCATATGTGCATAAAGGGGTGTTGAATAACTTTGTCATCAGGAGCCCGTTTCCAGCGAGTAAATAGTCTATCTTGGGTGTTTTTTCACAAGGATTACAATGAAGTAATTTGTTTGGGAGAGCAGATCCTCTTTCAAGATCTCATTAAATGTGAAAACATGAAAGCGAGTTGGTCAGAGGTTCCTTTGATGCTCTCTGAACCTACACACGGTAGCAGTGTTAGTAACACCCAGTGATGGCACATGCAGTGTAGAGTTATCAGACGAGTTCTGGGTTTACCCTCTAGCGGAGCTGGGTAGTGGGTTACTCATTGACCTTAGGGTTTACCCTCTATTGGGGTTGGTTAGGGAATTACCCATTGACCTTAGTGTTTACACTCCTGTAGGGCTGGGTAGTGGGTTACCCGTTGACCTTAGGGTTTACCCTCCAACGGGGCTTAGCATTGTGTTACCCGTTGATCTTAGGGTTTAACCTCCAGTGGGGCTGGGCAGTGTGTTACCCTTTGACCTTAGGGTTTACCCTCCAGTGGGGCTGGGCAGTGGGTTACTTGTTGACTTTAGGGTTTACCCTCCAGTGGGGCTGGGCAGTGGGTTATCCGATGACCTCTTGGGGTTTACCCTCCATCTAGGTTGGGCAGTGGGTTACCCGACAACTTATTTTAGACTCAGCCCTTTCTATGAGGCTAGTTAGTGAATTTTCTCCATGGTTACCAGAGCGGGACCCTTGGTTGTATAGTTCCGCGATGAGACAACTTTGCCATACAAAACTGTTGGGTATTAGTGATGAATATCCTTTAAACATCTGGTGACTTTTCTTAGGCTGAGCTTGGATATAAGGATCCCCTCACACACTTGTTCGGGTTTCTCGTTGAGCATATATATACACCCTAATTTTTTACCCACTTCTTAGGTTCAGTTAATCTCTTTCTAAGAGGGGTGAGAGGAACAGAGTATGTCACGTGCTTTCTATGTCCATATTCTCTTGGTTGGACGAGCCTACTTCCTTTCTCTTATCTGGTTGAGTTGTACTCTCTCTTTTGTACCCTTACACTATTCTGGTTCTGTCTACTGCTCACCGTTTTAGCAAATCCTTTTTTTCTCCCTAGAACTTTTGGGGCATCCTACTGATTTTATTTATACTCACCCCTACTTGGTATTTTCCCACACTTGGTGTGCTCTTGTAGACGGAAAAAAGGTCGATCGAGACTACAGAGGAGCGTAGAGGACAGAGGAGCTTGGGATGCATTCAGTGGTTGTAGGAGAATTTTTAGATGTGAGACTCACTAGCTTTTTAGTTTTGTTTACCTGTTGTCAGGTTGTGGAACCTTTCTAGTTGGGTGAGTGTTTTTTTCCTTTACTGTTCAGTTTACATGTCAGTAATTTTCAACACTATACTTGTTCTATTTAGTAGTTGATGCATGAATGTGGTTGGGTTATAGTTGTTTGTCCTTTGGTTTCCTTTTTTACTCTGCACTTATGCATTTAGTGGGATGTGCGTGTGTGTATAGGTACTTAGGCAAATGCCTCCCTGATATTGTTACGCCTTCGGCGCTTGTCGCCCGCCCCTTGCCTATGGAGGCGGGCTTGGGGTAGTTGCGGCTCGAGACTGTTAGGGTTAGGTCGTGAAATTGAGAGGCTGAGATGGATGCAAGGGTCAAATTATAAAATAAAGGGGATATTTTTTATAAATAATAAGAGTTAAATAATGGAATTTGACACATTTTTAATGATCTGTACACGGGGGCATGGTTTGTGTGAATAGTTTGACAAACCGTGCACCCTCCTTTCTCTCAAAAAAAAACATATTAAAATGCCACTATAATTTTTTTGGGCTTAGGGGGGACATATGGGGGGATGTTAGGATAAACATATAAGAAATATAAGTACCTTTAATTAAGAACATGTGTGCGACAATTCTCCCCACCATGAAAACTTTTCATCCTGGAAAGTCGACTAGAGGCTTGATCGAAAAACAAGAATGGGTACTTGTCCCCAACCCATGAATTCTGCTACCAGGTCTCATGTGTATCAATACCATGATTCCAATGAACCCAGACTAGAGGAATATACTTCCCTTGAATAACCTTCTCTTAGGAGTCCACTATTTTCACTGGCTGCTCAAAAACTGACAAGTGACGCTCTATCTCCAGTTCCTCCCAACTCAGAACATGGGATGGATCTGGGTTGTATTTCTTCAACTGGGTGACATGGAAGACATCATGGATGTATGTCAACTATGAAGGTAAGTCCAAATTATAATCCACTTTTCCAATATGCTCAGTGATCTCAAAAGGGTCAACATATCGCAACATCATCTTCCCTTGCTTCCCCAATCGACGATGGCCCAAACGAGGGGCCACTTTCAAGAATACCATGTCATCCATAGAAAACTCTAGGTCTCAACGCCTCCAGTCACCATAAGATTTATGATGACTCTGAGCTATCAACAAGCACTACCTGATCAATTTGACCTTCTCAGAAGTCTCCTGCACAAGGCTCGACCCCAACAGTGAAGTCTCACCTACCTCAGCCGAACCAAGGGGGGACCGACATGGACAACCATAGAGTGCCTCAAAAGGGACCATTATAATCGAGTATTGGTAATTTTTATTATAGGAATATTGAACCAATATCAATTGGTTATCCCAAGAACCTCAAAATTCCAAAACACATGCACAAAGCATGTCCTTCAGAATTTAGTTCGCCCGTTCTTTCTGACCATTTGTTTGAGGATGGTATGTCGTGCTCATCTTGATATGTGACCCTAAGGCCTTTTGTAGGACATACCAAAACCGAGAAGTGAAACATGGGTCTTTATATGAGACAATTTCTTATGGAACACCATGGATCCTTACAAACTCTTAAAGATACAAACGACCCAACTCATCCACTTTAGTTATATCTCTGATTAGAATGAAGTGGGATGATTTCGTCAAATGATCAATCACCACACAAATGGAGTTATTACCCCAAGGTGTATGAGGTAATCCAACAATAAAGTACATGGATACCTCTCCCCACTTTTAGGTAGGAATGGGTAATGGGTGGATCAAACTGGAGGGCCTTAGATGCTTTACATTCACCTGCTAGTATGTATAGAATCTCGAAACAAAATCCATGAAATCTTGTCTCATACTAGGCCACCGAAATTTAAAATGGACACCATAATACATCTTGGTGGTACCTGGATGTACATCCCACTAAGACTGGTGGTTATCCTGTATCACCACATTCCACAGAGATAACAAAACTACTAAAAGGCCCTTGAAGCACAAGATACCCTTTGGAGAAGATGACCAATCATGAGACAACTCCACACCATGAAGAAACTGCCTCGAATGATGATAAATCTCATCACTAGGTTTTTCTCACTAAATAAACTCCAACATAGAAGGAGTCAACTGAAAGCTCGCCAAGAATGCACCCTCACTGCTCTCCCTGACCTCCACATGCATCTGAGCAAAGAGGCCCCTCTGTGTCCACTCGTCACTATAATTCCTCAAGGGTTTCACTGGTACCATTATGATCAAGGCATCATGCACTACATTTCTTTTTCTTGGGTTATAAACAATGTCAAATTGAAACCCCTGTAAGTACTCTATCTAATGGAATTGGATCAGATTGAGGTCCTTATACAAGAAGATATAGTCCAAGATTTTTTATTAGGGTATACCACAAAATTCCTCCCAAAGAGGTAGTGACACTAGGTATTCAGATCATGCATCACCAATGTCAACTCGAATTCATGATTTAGGTGATTATTTTTGTGTGGTTGGAGTTGAAGAGAGACATATGCCACCACGTGATCATCCTGCATATGCACACACCCACGAACCATACTTGAAACGTCGCAATAGACCACATACCCCTTCCCGGCCTCTAAAAAAATAAGCACATGGGCAGTATTCAAACGTTACTTCAGCTCCTCAAAGGATGCCTGATATTTTGGGCCCCATAAAAACTTCACCCCATTTTAGGTGAGTGCAGTCATCATTGAAGCATGTTGAGATAAATTCTGAACGAATCACCTGTACTAACCTGCTAGGCCAAGGAAACATTTGATATCGATCACATTCTTTGGTTTCTCCCATGACATGACCGCACTAATATTATTGGGGTCCACTGAAACCCCCTACTCCGAGATCACATGTCCTACAAATTTCACCTTCATGATCCATAAAGTGCACTTTGACAAATTTTCATAGTGGTTAGGATCCCAAAAAGTTCCCAAAATGATCCTCAAGTAATGTTCGTGTTCCGCCTCAGAGCCAGAGTATACTAGAATTTCATCCACAGACGCTACAATGAAGGAATCGAAATACTGGTGGAACACCCGGTTCATGAGTTCCATAAAGACTGATGGAGAATTGGTCAATCCAGAGGCCATGACCAAATACTCAAAGTGGTCATACCTACTTCAAAAATCTATCTTCATGATATCTTCTTCTTTTATCCTGATTTGATGGTATCCCAAACACAACTCTATTTTTGATAACCACTTTGTCACCTTTAACAGATCGAACAAATAAAAAATTATGGGAAAAGGGTATTTTTTCTTAATTGTTACCTTATTCAACTTCTGGTAGTCCATGCACAACCGGATGGATCTGTCAGCCTTTTTTGCGAACAACACAGGAGCAACCCAAGGAGAGACGCTTGGGTGGATGAATCTTTTGGATTATAATTCATCCAAATATATCTTTAATTCCCTTAGCTCAGTGGGGTCAATGTGAGATGAGGGAAGAGATATCATCTATGTTCCTGGTGCCAGCACAATTAAGAACTCCACATCCCACTCTAGGGGAAAACCAGAAAAAAAAATCTGGAAATACCTCTGGAAACTCATCGACTACATGAGGTAGTTCACCATTAAGGTAATGACCATCATACTCTATCACGAGTGACAATAACTGAAAAACAATATCTCCCAAATATGGGAGTGGATTTCCTGCATGACTTGACTGAGGATCCCATTCCCCACGAAAAAACTTGACGACTCCCATCAGGTGTCGTGAACCTGACCCACCACCTATAGAAATCTATGTGTCCCTGGAAGTGTACTATCCAATCCATGAATGTATTATGTCAACCATATCCATATCTATGAACATGATGTCCCACTCCATCTCAAACCTCAACACGGAAAGCGCACACGACATGCACCTGAGACCCTACTCCTTCTTTTCCAACGGCGTCACCAAATCCATCGCAAAAGACAAAAAATCGGTTGGAAAATTCAGTATATCCACAAAATAGGAAGATATAAATGAAACAACGACACTAATATAAAAAAGAGTAGCAGCTATAGAATATGAAATCAAAATGGTACATCGAACTATCGATGATCCCAACTCTGATTCTACTAGTGTTGATCCACTACATGGAGATATTCAATCTATTCCTGAGGACGAACGCTAGTCTGTGGTTGTGGACTAAAATGGATCTTCCCAAAAGAAGACCTAGATCAACCACCACGACCACCAAATTGATATCCCCCCATCCTTAATGGATCTGAATGAGCTGGTGCTCCTCTTGAATCCACTGATCCTGCCCTATTTTAAAGTGGGTGTGCCACCCTGCAAAAGTATTGCAAGTGACCCATACCTCCACATTAATAAAATGGCTTCAGAGGATGTGGGAATGCTAGTAAAATGTGCCCCGGTATCCCACATTGGTGGAACATGACTGATCTCACATTAGAAGCCATAGATGAAAACGTCCTAGAAGAGTGGCCAGAACTGCCACCTCCCTTCTTCACCTGATCCTCCCAGTTCCTTTTCTTCTCTGAAGAGCGGCCACAACCAACTACTAATACTGTTCTAGAGAAACCATAACTTCATTTATAGTCAATCTCCATGATACACGCCTAGTCAACGACCTCAACATAGGTCCCCGTCTTGAACAAGAAAACCTGTGTGTATATCTCTAGTCACAAGCCTTTCTCAAACATCTAGGCCTTCGATTGTTCATTTGAGATGATTTTAGGGCCATACCGAACCAAATCAGAGAAATGGTTTGCATACTCCATCACAAAAATATTCCCCTAAACAAGCTCCATGAACTCTCAGGATCTATCATAATCCCACACTTCAGGGCAGTACTAGTTATTGAATATGGCCTTGAAATCTCCCCAATACATCTGAGCATTCCTCTGAGTCTGAAGTTCTGACTCCCACCACATTAGGTTGGGACCCTCCAACAGAAAAGAGGCACACTTCACCCTGATTTCCTCGTGTGTATCAAGGAACTCAAATATGTGCTTGATCTTCTTGATCCACTCCTCTGCTTCTTTGGGTTCTATTCAACCTCAAAAATAAGGAGGCTTGTTTTTCAGAAACTTCGGAGATTTATCTTTTCTAGGACCCGTATCTTTTTCCCTAACAATAGTGGGAATAAGACATATTCCCTATCCCAGATCTTCGAAATCCCGAACCATAGCCTCAACTAGCCTCTGATCAATTGGTGTGGGAGAACTCTCTTTGACTTCCCCCTATGGGTGAATGAGAGCTTTCTTGGGAGGCATGTTGCTACAAAATGAAACAGTCACAAAAAAATAGTCAATACCATAATTCTGAAAATTTTAATCAAATACATCAAATATAAATAATCTAAACACATTACATTAATAAAAGAAACAACTACTCCACCCCCGATCTATGTCCATGTGTGGTCTATTGCCCACAAGTCTCACCTGGAAGTGAAGTCAATGAGACAATTCCAACATCCCCTGGTGACTCAAGGTCTGTTGTGAGAGGTGTGGTCGAGGCACCCTACTCATGACCAAAACCCCGTGCCCTGATAGTCATAGTTCATATCTATCCTGAATCACCAAATCCATCCCATGACATGGACTTAAGGGCGTTTTTTATCCCCACAGGCTGGAACAAGTTCCTGAGTATCAATAAATTTTGTTTTGGAATGATTTAACTGAGTATGAAAGCATAAAACATTAAAAACAATCAATAATATGAATATAAAATTTTCATTCTAAACAAGCCTTAATAGAAAACAGATATGAATACATGGTTTTAAATAAAGTACAAGAGGTCCAAAACTAAATAAAAATAGATTCAAATCATCCAAAAAGACTCTATATGACAAGGGGTCATCACCCTTGAGCCATCTCCACAACACCGCACCATAGGAGGGGAATAACAACCCGAACCGCCTTCACCCAAGGCTTTACCTTTACCTATGTCAAACATAATCAGGTCTATTTACACCCCATGTGTGTAATTAGGGTGTGAGACTAATTCAAATATGATACCACCCAAGGATTCTAAAGATTATGTAATATAATGTGAAAAAGCACACAATTTTAATATGTAAAGAAAACGGTGATAAATTCCAAGAAAAAAACATTCAATTGTAAATAGTTTTTAAAATAAAACATTCAAAAAGTTAATAAATTTGAATATGTAATGTTATTTACTATAATTTAAATCCAAACACACCCTAAGATATGGGTAAATACCACAAATCCAATGAGCACCAAAATCTGGGAACACCCCTAGGCACTAGATAGTCTGGTGCCCTATATACCTTGTACCTAAGTGTAAAATATGAATGCCAAAATCCTTTCCCATAAACAATAAACTAGTAGGGAACATAACCATAACAAAGTGGTCCCAAAACACCATCCATATAGTTTATTTAGAGTTTTCGTTATCCAAAATTCTAAGTGAATCTGGGACAAAACCCATCTGGATCACTTGTGTACTAGTACATATCCGCCCACCTAGGAACCCGAGCTTCCCCCTTTGTGTTAAAAAATTTTAAGAAAGGAAATTACTTACATTTTTAAATAAAAAATCTACTAATGGTCACATACAAACAATAATGTATCTATAAACACATTATACCACTTAAAACACCCAACAAAACATTTTGATTTTCAATAAAACAACATCTCAAAATCATGCATTGTTTTGCACCCAAAACACCTTGAAATCCCCACTTTTCACACTATTTGAAAACTTATAACTCACCAAAACAAAAATTTCATCTCAATAACATTCAATTAAACCTGAAAATCAATTATAGGGTAGCCTCATATGAACCAAGAAGTGATATCTTTGTAAAACCTCCATTTTCACACAAACATGGCACTTAAATTTCATATGCTTCACCAAACCCATTAAAACAAATTTTCATAGTAGAAAACATTGAAGATAAACATTAAAAACATTATTTGATTCCCTAATAAATTTAAATAAAATCAATTAAGTAGATATATGGAATCCCCAAATGAACCAATAAAATATTTATATGGAAAACTCCCAATTTCACATAAAAATGGCACTTAAACATAATTTGCTTTAAAAATAACACTAAAACCAATTTTTTCACCAATAATAAAAAGATATAAACATGAAAATATTATAAACAAGGAATGTTAAGTCACACAGATTATATACACATGGAATCACCTTCCAAAATTGTTAAAACACTGAATCCTTTGTACGACAATTCAATTGCACCACCGCCACAACTCAAGGAAGATAGATCGATTTTAAAATCCGAAGATTGGACCAAGAAAACCCAAATATAAAACCCAAGTTCGAAACACTATTCTATAATAATTTTTTACTTCAAGGTAATTGGATGAAACTTAATGAAAATGGAGGAAATAATAGGGGAAAACACTTACTTGATATTGTGTGACGTTCCTCCACCACACCCCCTTTAAAATGGAGTTCCAAGGAGGGTTTGAGGTGCTTGGGAGGCTGAAATGGATGAAAGGGTAGAGTGGGGGAATAAACAGGAATGTTTTGATAAATATAATGTAGGGAAAAAATGTAATTTAACACATTTTTAATAATATGTATATGGACACATGGTTTGTGTGCACAGTTTCACAAACCAAACACTTAACACATGCACCCTCCTTTCTCCCCTCAAAACATCTCCAAACGCTACTAAAATTTGTGGGGGATTAGGGGAGACATAGTGAGGGATGTTAAGATAAAAATATAAGAAATATAAGTACCTTTAATTAAGAACTTGGATGTGGAAAAATAAATTTCCAAAATTTGTTAAAAATTAATTTTAAAATAAGTTTCTCATAGAACAACTTTTTAGAAAAATATATATTTTAAGTGAAAAAACTATATTTATTTATATCCCATGTATAGAAGTAATATTTCATGAGTGGAAAAAATTTATTTAATATATAATACATAAATTTAATTAATATTATTACCAAATAGATATTAATTTAATTTATTAAGATAAAAATATATAGCATGAATAAAAAATATTTTTCCGAAAACATTTCTTTTACTTTATTATTTTTATTATCATTTCTAATAAAATGATAAAAAATGATTTTATTTTATTCATGTGTAAAAAATGATTTTTTCATAATTTAGTTAGTCTTACTCACAACCACTAATTTAAGATCTTGGTTATAACTATAGAATTAAAAAAATAATATTTTAAAAGTATATCATGGTTTGTTTAAACATGGTGTTGCATGTAACAAAAGATATCTGATAAATTAAATTTATTTGAAAAAAATATTTCAAAATTTTTAGGGTGTTTCATTTTCAACCTTTAATAAATATTTTCCTTAGAATTTGAACTAGTGCTTGGAAATAAAGGGTCTATCATTTGATAATTCTTTTGCGTAAAACCCAAATTTACCTCTTGAAAGTATACCTATACCAAGGGACCTATACCAATGGTTTAGGAAAAAATGTTAGTATAAGTATAATAAAATAACACTATACCAATGTTTATCCAAAACGGTTGGTACATGTACAATAATATGGCCCTATACCAATGGTTTTTGAAATATCGTTGGTATAGGTGATGGTTATACCAATGGTTTGGAGGAAACCATTGGTACAACCTCCATTTAAAGACCCTATACACATGGTTTTTCCAAAAAAATTGGTAAATGTGATGGATATACCAATAGTTTGGATAAAACCATCAGTATAGCCTCCATTTAAACACCCTATACCAAAATTTTTTTAAAACCATTGTTATAAGCCCCAAAAATAAAAATACCTATACCAATGGTTTGGAAAACCGTTGGTATATGTATTTTTATTTTTAGTGAATTATTTTTCATATAACATTGAATACATAAAAAATTAATTTACTTCTAAATATAAATATACATATTTATTATATTATGTTTCCAAAAAACATTGTAGCTTAGTGGTTAAATAGTTGAAATATAAATCAAAGGTGTAGGGATCAAAACCATTTTTTTTAATTACCTATACCAAATTTTTTGAAAACTATTGGTATAGGTATTTTTTATTACCTATAACTATGGATTGGAAACCATTTGTATATCCCACCTATACCAACGCCAGAAAATCCGACGACCACCCAAACCGTTGGTATAGCCTATACCAATGATTTTGGGACCTATACTAACAATTCCAAAATATTGGTATATGATTTTAGAAATATATATTGTAAAATGGTTTAATAAAAATTCATCCTAAAAAGATATAAACTTAAAATATGAGGGTCATATAAAAAACAAAAAATTAGGTTTTCAAAAAGGATAAAATTAGTTAGATGTTAAAATATTGACAGGGAAGAGAATACTAATGCCTAAGGACTATTAGAGAGTGATATTGAAAATTTTCATTTGAAAGTGAACCACCATAAAACCATAAATCCATGATGAGTTAAAAGTCCATTGATTCACAATAATTGAATCTCACAAGATAACATTTTGGTCTCAAAATCCGTTTTCTAAAGTTTATGGAATTTTTATTATCAAGATAGAGAACATGAGAAATATACTTTATATATTTCAATTTCATAAGAAAAACCTAATCATTTGGTTGTGCTTTAAACAATTTTCACTTCATCTCTTAATCCATGAAATTAATATGAATTTTTTATTCCTGAAGTACTAATGGATCACAAGATCCACAAAATAATAATACTTCATTCCTTCTATATCTAGGTATCATCAAAAATAAATGGTTAGTAAAATTTATCTAATAAAGATAAATATTTATATGATGAAATGATACATTAATCGCTAAAACTCAAACCAAAGTTAAACCAAAATCCTTACTTAAATGGTTAACCTTAATACCTTTCTAAATTCCAAAAAAAAATAAAAAAACGTCACTAAATTTCTAAAATAAACTTAACCTTAATCCTCCAAATATAATATAGTTTCTATTAATTGTCACATAACATGTTTGTGAATAAATTTTTCATATATTCTCTTAAAACATTGTAATAAAAAAACACCATAAAACCTAAATTAAGAAATACATTCTTCCTCATTACTTAAATAAAAAATTATATTGTTTAATATATTCTACAGATCAAAAAATGTTGTAAATTACATTAATGATAACATAGACCACATTTTCATCAAATAATTAATCAGTTTTAAGTTCATCTATAAGATCCCAAAATTCTAATGAGGTATTCTCTTTTTAAGTTTTGGTGTAACACCCTTTTAATTGTTAATTAAATGTTTCATGATAATATGAAAAGAATTAATCATTTCACGGGGGTTTGGAACATGAAGGAGGAGGTAAAGAGTCCATCCAATGTTGGTCACATGGTTGGAACATGATTGGTAATAACCATGTTCCAGAACCGTGTTCCCCATATAAGGGTGGTGCATAGTTGGTAAAAAAATGCATGGTGGGGACTAAACAATGTGGTCTTGGAAAAAGCCATCCTACATGGCCTCTGAATGGTTTTTGAAAATGTGCAGGCTTCATAGGAGTCTGTTTGACCCAAAATCCTCTTGTAAAGAAGGAACTCTATTGTTATCACATAGGTTGGCCAACTGTACAGACAAACCATGCAGAAAAACCTTGTGGGACATTAAAAATGGGATTTTTTTTACCATCCCCCCTTGGTATTTAGGAAATTTCACCCAAATTTCACCCCCATTATTCTGAAAATAGCCTTGGTGACAAACCAAACTCTAACAAACTTCCAAGCGAGAATATATCAATGATTTTAAGTCGTTTGGAGTTCCATTGGTGTAGATCTAAGAACCATGTGAGTCTAACACTCCTCTACCTTATATTTTTTTAGGGGATTATGTAGTTTTTATTCTCCTTCTGAATACCTAAATCTCTTTTTTTAAATGTATTTATATGTTGGTACTTTAAAGGGTGTTTTATTTCGAATTAAGGGCTATGTTTAAGGGAGCATTCATCTAAGAACATGAGGTTGGTGGTCTACAAATTTATCCCATAGTATTAATTCCCTAAGTTATGTGTATGTGGTGGTGATGTGGTCTCTTCATGGTTTTTATTTTTTCTCCTTAGTAGGAAATGATATATGGGATAAATTAATATGGAATTGAACCCCTCATGATCCTCATGGGATTTTTTGAGGTTGAGTAGATTGGGCCCAAGGACACCTAAGGGGTACGTCTCTTACTTGGACTTGAAATTGAGTTTTCAAAGGTTAAATTTAAGTTTCAATGATACAGAACCAATGATAATTATGTTTTGAATATTTTAAGGGATTATAAAATGAAACTAATGGTAAATGTTTTTAGTTTCTTAATATGACCTAAGGGGGAATTTGATCAAGCTTTAATTTTTAAATGGGTTATTGAATGTAAATGGTAAATGTGTCAAAAAAATTAAATATTATATGCACATGAATAAGTAGTGGGTGTGTGGGGTTGGACTAAGGTTCATCTTCACAGGTCAGGAAAGACTGAGGCTCTAGGCCCCACCCCTGCATTGAATGGTTTAGTGTGTAGGAATGTGGCTCTATTCCCCAAACTAATGTTTTGATAAGGCTACCTAGATTAAGGCCAAGAGTTTATTGATTCATCTATTATTTTCTAAAATGATTATCCCCATGATGTACGGAAATTTACTCCCCTTATTCATTTTTAGTTGACCGATATATTCTGAAGTTAATTTGATGAATATGGGTGACATATGGAAGTAATGATTAAAGTGGTTAATAAAATATTGTTAAATAATAAAACTAGAATAACCAATTTATTACTTTATTATTTACAGTACATCTACATACAACATTTGTTTAAAAATTATATTTTTTAGACACCATTGGTGGTAACCTATCGAGTCATAATCACACCCTTATTTAAGATTCCATTGGGTACCCAAGTAGACTCCATGGTTTCTAGTTAGGATAAGGGAAGAGGTTATAAGCTAGATGGTTGATATGGAAAAGGGTTGTATACATTTGAGGTAGCCAGACTTGGTGTTGGGACCTATTTTAGGTTTTCCTTAGTCTATATTTATTTTGGTCATTTTCTTTTTCACTTGGAACTCTATGACATGACATTTCTTATTTACTTTTCATTGTGGCCATGTTCCAAGTTTTGGGAAATGAATTTATGATTATTTTTTATTGCTAATACTATATAATTTATTTATTATTTTATATATTTCCATTTAATTTGATAAAGAAGGTATAACATCCAGATTTGTTTCATTAGACCCTCACTACTAGTTGGAAGCCTTCAGTGTATGAGGTGTCATGCTAGAGGTCAGATACCAAACTAGCTTGGGGCACCGGGTTTAGTGACACCCGGGACAAGGAGTTATAATGTGGTATTATAAGGGTTTTATTTTCAAGTATTTATTTTCTTTTAGGAAGGTAGATAAGAGATTATGATGTGTCAGACCTTGAGAATTATCTCATGCATGTGAGTATCTAACCCATGTATGGGAAAAAATCAATCTCCTAGGGGGGGATCATTGTTCTTGATGTTTGTTGTTATAGTTGAATATGAATTCACCATTGGATGATGCACTGGATGTGTGGTGTTATTATTTTATGATATTTTACTCATGGGATTAAATGTTATGGGGTTTTGCATGCATGAATAATTTTATCCAGTTAGGGATACGTGACATGCATTATGTTAGGTATGATTGAGAAAACATGTTATGGTTGGGTTTGAAAATTGGAAATCTGTCTTAAATTCTATTGAGTTTTAATTTTTTTTCCCTAATATAGAAGTTATAATTGTGTAAATAATTGAAATATGTTTTTGAAATGGTCAAATTAGTTCCTAAATGATAACATTTATTTTGTCAATTTGTAATGGTTTAAAAGCGTTTCTAGTGTGAGGCGTGTGTTTATATAAGTTTGGCGTTTAACTCGTGTCAACCATGGCCTGAGATAGGGGAGGTTGAGGATAGTGATATAGATGTGTCCATTATCATTGGAATAATGAATGTGAGATTCAATTTTTAAGGTTAGTAGTGAAACCTATTTCATATGAATTTTGGAAGCTTTATATTATGTGTTTTGAGATGTTCATTTTCATTATAGAGGGATACGCCATGATGATGCTTACTAGTTGGGAGACATGAGGACATTTTCAAGTATGTACCTCCTATAGTGGAGTAGGAAGACCCATTGGTTTCAAGCAATATAAGGTAAGATATGTTCCATGATAACTTTTCATTGTTTATGTATATGATGGAAAAAGATATAGGATGGGTTTCACTGAGTATGTTTTTAGTAACTAGAGGGTTTCAATTAAATTTCCTTATGACCTTTTTCAGAAAGGGTGGACCTGTGGAAACCATGATATGGATATATCCTGTCTATATGATTCGGGATCACTTAGATACTTCTCCTTATAAGTGAGTCAAGTTATAAACTTATATGTTGTGAGGACCAGTAAAGAATTTATGGGACATCTTGGTTCATAATTTTTAGGCAGATGGTATTCTATTGAAATATTTCTAGGAAAATTTTCTAGATTATTTATATATGAAGATTCTGAGACTGAATATAGCTATAGATTTTTTGTGGTTGACTCAGGGAACTATACACATGATGGATAATGTTTTCCACTTCACCTACTTGAAATGGTTTGTTCCAGTGTTGGTAATTGATTAAGAAGCTATGAAGATATGATTTCAGGATGGAATTAGATATTAGATCAATTAGTAGGTGAATATCTTTCATGTTAATAGGTTTATTGAGGTGGCGTATTAGGCTCTCATTTTAGAGGGGACCTTGAAGGAGGCTTCTAGTGATGGTCTGTGGTTTAAATTCGGTAGTAAAAATGTGTGAAATCTAATGGTAGGAAGTTTTATTTCGAGGGATTTCACCAAGGAAGTGGTAAAAAGAGTATCCAAGGAAGATGATTTAACCCTCTGGGTAGTGATTAGGTGTTTTATTATTACTATTGCAGATTGGGTATGTACATTGTCAGTGTCCTTGACCACCAGTTGAGTGCTAAGCTTGTGGAAGGATGAGACATGTATATAGATTCTATAGGAACCATCTACAAGTGGGAAGTGATGGAGGATCATGGAAGATATAGAGTATATAAAGGGGGTCTACTACCCTATACCAAGAAGACAGTTGTAGTTATAATGGCCATACCATTCAGGGAGTTGGAAATTGTGATTTAGGACATGAGAATCCTTATCATCATGGTAGTGTATTACAAGGAATAGAAGATGGTGTCTTGGGTAGAGGGGTAGAAAAAATTCATGTAGTTCATCCTGAACCTAGTGGTGGTGAGGTGGTACCATAGACTTTTTGAGGTATGCTTCTTATAGCTTCCATGATTTCTAGTGTTCTATTTGATATATGGGAATCATAGTCATTAATATCTTCTCAGTTTGTGAATATATTGGTTCTAGATGTGGATTCTATGTGTGTGATTATTTTAATTGAAATGATGTTATGGGTACAAGAAGAAAATATATAGCAGTGCAAGGAGTTTTCTCTCGAGAATAATGGGTACCATTTCCTTTCAGACTTGTTTTTTCATGAGATGTTAGTTTTTTAACTGATAATGGGAATGAATTAGATGGTGTTGTATCGATCCCAATTATAATTCTATCACTGAAGGGTAACATTCACATTACTTGAGTGTGAAACTTATGTTCATCTATGGGAAGTAAATATCCAGGCAGGTCGCGCAGGGCCAGTTCATTTGTAGTTCGGTGAACTCAAGACCTATATGGCATGTATTGTTCTTGATGATGGGAGAATGGTACATGATGTATTTCCTCATATGGTGGATCAATTTTAGGTTATTTTTTTAATGAATTATCATGTATTCCATCTGAGAGAAATATTGATTTCATGATTGAACTGATTCCTAAAGTTGAGTCGGTATCCATTCTGTTGTATATATAGAATCCTCATAACATTAGGAACATAAGACCTAGTTATAGAAATTTAAGAGAAATTGGTTTATTAATCCCATTATGTCACCTTGTGAATATACATTTATGTTTTCTGAGAAAGATTATGGGATGTTGTGGTTATGCGTCGATTACTAGATGTTTAATTTGATGAAATTTGGGAACTGATATCCCCTTCCACACATCGATGATCTTTTTCACTAGCTGATAGGTGAATCTATGTTCAAAAAAATTAATCAAAGGTCAGGGTATCATAATATGAGGGTGATAATTTTTGATATACTATGGAATTATTTTAGGAGAATTTTGTTCTGGTATAAGTTCTTTGTAATGACATTCAGGTTAAAAAACACTCTTGTTTTGTTTGCGTCTTTAATGAACTAGATCTTCCATTTGTACCTGGATCAGTTCATTGTTGTTTTTTTTGGATTATATCTTGGTGTACTCTCAAGCTCAGGATGATCATGTAAAACACCTTAACATCATCATGTGTACACTAAGAGAGAATAGACTATACACCAAGATATCTATGTATTAGTTATTGATTGCTAAGGTATATTTCTTAGGTCACACCATCTCTGAGAAAGGTGTATCAGTGGAGCGGAAGAAGGTTCAGGTAGTTGTATCTTGGGAGAAGCCTAATAATGTTTTTTTACATATGATGCTTTTTGAGATTAGAGGACTATTATATGAGGTTCATCAAGGAATTTTATCACTTGGAAGCACCACTTTAAATCTTAACCAAGAAGGGTGTTAATTTAGAGTTTTCTATAGAATGTGAGAATGCTTTCTAAGTGCTGATGAAGTTATTTTACATTATACCAATTTTGGTTCTTCCTAAGATAAGTAAGGAATATAAATTGTTTTATGATGCATTTTTTATAGGTCTAGGGGTAGTTTTAATTCTAGGATATTGGGTAGTGGCGTATGGGTCATTAAAATTGATGATGTATGATCAAAATTACCTGACACATGATATCATGTGGGCTGTGGAAGATTATGCCTTAAAATGTTGGCATTGTTATCTTTTTGGTGAAAACATTGTTGTGTATACTGACCATAAAATCCTTAATTACGTCTTATACTAGAATAATTTGTGTCTTTGGATGTGAATATGGGTTATGTACTTGTAGCCTTTTTATTTTGAGATTCCCTACATTTTAGCAAAAGGAAATAGTGTTACAGATGCTTCCAGCTAAAAGACACAGACTCAAATATCCCAAGAGTGAAGTAATTAGTGGATGATGATGGATTTTTTCATTAATATGTATGTGGAGGTTATAGAGGGACAAGGGAAGATTAAAATAATTTCTTTATCAGTTGAGTCCATGATTTTGGGCCGGGTAAAGGAGAAATAGTGTGAGGATATGGACTGTTTGTCTTTGAGGGAAATCCTTGAAGGTGAGGAGTTACCTTTGGAATGTTCTATTGATGATGTTGATATCTTCTACATTCATGGACATTTTTGTGTTACTAATTTTATATGAGAAGAGTTTATGTGTGAGTTTTATACCTCAAAGTGGCTTGTGAATGTTGTTTTAGCAAGAATTTATCATGATATTCATAGACAGTATTGGTGTCCAGGGATGAAGAAATATGTTATAGGTTTGGTGACAAAGTGTTACTCCTACCAATAGTTTAAGGCTAAGAATCGGGGACTGGGTTGTTTTTTACATCCATTTCCTATTACAGAATTGAAGTGGGGTGATTTTAACATGTATTTTTTTGTGGTTCTTCCTAGGAATCCTTGAAATAGTGACTCTATATGGGTGGTTGTGGATCAGTTGACTAAGGTGACCAATTTACAAATGATATGGGAAAATATCACCTTGTAATATTTGGGGTAGATATATGTTCTAGAGATAGTTTGTTTGCATGGTGTACATCAGAGTGTTGTTTTATATCATGATCCATGTTTTATTTCATTCTTATGGAAAGGGTTATAGAATTTTCTTGGTAACCAGGTGTTTTTGAGTATGTCTTTTCACTCAAAAATAGATGAGAATTTATACCATAAAATTTAGGTACTAGAAGAAATGTCGAGGGAATGTGTCATATACTTTCATGGGGCTTCGGAGATACACCTGGCGTTTGTTTATTTCGCCTACAAAAATAGTTACTAGGTGACCATTTAGATGTCTCCATATAAGGTTCTCTATGTTAGGCCATTTAGATCACCATTTTGTTTGATGGAGTCCAGGGAATATGAGTTTTTGGGGCCGAGTCTTGTGTTGGAGACATCAAAGTAGGTTCAGATGATTCCGAAATGGATACCAATGGCTCGAAGTAGGAATAAGTCGAATTCTAATTTACTTCATCAACCTATTGAGTTTACATTGGGTGATCATGTGTCCATTCATGTGTTTCCAAGGATGTGTCACCATCTGATTCAAAAATATGTCAGTTTTTCACCCAATTGTATGGGTCCATTAGATATTGTGGAGTGGATTAGATTAGTGTCATATCCATTTTTACTTCCAAAATAATATAGTGGAATGCATGATGTTTTTCATGAATCAATGCTCAATAGTATTACCCCAACCATCCCATGTGATTTATGTTGATAATTTTAAGTTTGAGACTAATTAAACCTTTGAGGAGTATCTGATTCATACTGTGGATCAAAGTGAAAGTCTTTTTGGATTAGATCGTGCCATTGGTTTGAGTGTGGTCAATGAACAGTAATGTTCAAGAGGAAACATCAGTGAGGGAGGAAAATATGTGGGATTAGTGGCCTAATATTTTTACCTTGCAGTATTAGTTATGCTTCGGAGTGAAACACAAGGATGGTCCATTATAATGTGGGGAGGTTATAGGATACCAGAATTATAAAGAGGTATATTCTTGTTTATGTTTTGGATTAAATCAATTTTAATGGTTAAGCAAATTTTTCCCAAGAATATGATCATACTGGATAGTGTCCTAGGGGTTAGGGATGTGGAGGAGGATAAAAATAGGCCATTTAGATCAGTTCACATATTTTGCACATTGTTAGTGATAACCATGTGCCAAAACCATGCACCCTAGAGAGGTGTGGTTTACTATTGGTAAAATCATGCATTATGGGGGACCAAACCATACAGGATTGGACAAAGCCATTTAGAATGGCCTCTGTATAGTTTCTCAAACTAACAAGATTCCCAGGAGACCGTGTGATGTAGGATCCTCTTGGACAGATGGATCTTCATGGTTGGCGCACAGTTTGGACAATTGTGTAGCCAAACCGTGCGGGCAAGTTAAAATGGGTATTTTTACCATTTTCACTATTGGGATTCATAAAACTTCACTTGAATTTCTCCCCCATCATCTATAGTATCCTTAGTATCAAACCAAACCCTCCCAAACATCCAAGAGAATATTATCCCTCAATTTGAATCCATATGTAGAGTTGTTGGGTGTGGATCGATGCTACGAGTGAGTCTAACACTCATCTTCCTTCTATTTTATAGTTAGGGAACTATTTAGTTTTTCTTCTCCTTTTGAATACCTAAATATCTTGATTCTATAAGACTTCTAAGTTGTGTCTTTAAAGGGATTTTGAGTTCAAATGAAGGTCTATTTTTGAGTGAGATTTTGTCTACGAACTTGAGGTAGGTGGTATACATGTTTATCCCATAGTATTACTACCCTAAATTTAGTGTATGTGTTTTTGATTTTTTATCATCTTGTTTCCCATTTATTATTATTTGTAGAAAATAATACATGAGATAATTTAATGATGAATTTACCCCTCCATGAACCATTTGGGATCCGTTGGGGTTGATAATATCAGGCCCAAGGAAACCCAAGGGGTGTGCCTCTTCCTTAAACTTCAAATTGTGTTTTTAATTGGTAAATATAAGGGTTAATGAGATATAACCAATGATAATTTTGGTTGGTATGTGAACAAGGGATTATGAAATGAAAATAATGGATATTGTGTTTAGTTCATTAATATGAAATAATGGGGTGTTTGGTCTGGAATGAATGTGTTAAATTGGTTATGGAATGTAAATGGTAACTTTTTTAAATGGTTTAAATAGAATTCTTACATGAATAAGTAGTCAGAATGGGGGGAGGCTGGGTTACGGGTCTTATCCATGAGTTGGGATATATTGAGGCACTTGGCCCCACCCCCATATTTCATAGGTTTGGGTGAAAGACTGAGGCTTTATACCCCTAACTAAATCCTTTTATATGATTACCTAGACTGAGGCTCTGAGGTAAAGTATTTTTATATTGTTTTTAAAAATTATTATCCCTGTGATATAGGGAAATTGTATCCCATTATGAATTATTAGTTGTTTGGAATAAGCCGAATAAAATTTGATGAATATGGGTAATATATGGAACTAATGGTTATTGTGGTTAGTAAAATCTTATTAAATAATGGAACCCGAATAACCAATTTCTAAAATTATTATTTATAGTACATCTACATACACTATTTCTGTATCTAGATATTTTGTAGACATTGTCAGTGGTGGCCTACTAAGTTGTACTCACTCCCTACCCATGCCTCCATTGGGTACCTAAGTAGACTTCATGGTTTCAAGTCAATACAAGGTAAAATTCCCTATTCTAGATGGTTGATGTGGGCATGGGATGTGCATGGATGAGTTAATTATACTTTTTTCGAGACCAATTTTTGGGATTATTCAATTTTTCTACATTTTGGGATTTTCTTTACACTTGGCACTATATGACATGAAATTTCGTATTTACTATTGGTTTTTGGCATGTTACTAGTTTTGGGAAATGAATTTGTGGTGCTTCTTTATTATTTATACCATGTCCTTTATTTCATAGTTATATGATATGTATTACTTTGATAAAGAGGGTATATTCTCCCCTCATGTTTATAAGATTCTCGATGATAGTTAGCAGCCTCTAGCATATGGGGGGGGGGGGGCTGAGGTTACATACCAAACCGGCACTGGGCACCGGGTTTAGTAGCACCTAGACCAAGGTGTTACATCATCAATATTATCTAATATACTTTATCCATATAAATCATCTATTTCTTCCAACTAAACCCCATTAACTTAACATCGGGAATATATTAATGGGTCTCTTTCATTTAATCATTTTTTTTCTGTAAAATATCACCTTACCATTAAATCACATTTCTAATTCATTAGTACCATTCAAGATATTCTTGAAAATCCTTAAAGAAAAATTTTTATATAAAAATCATAATATATTTAATGATTCATATAACATAATTCTTGAGTTCCAATACATAAAAACTAAAATAATTACACTTAATTCTTAAAACATCAAGTAGGATTCATCATATTATTCTGTAATACCTCATTTCTTTTATTTGGTTGTTGATACCTGCCAAATGAGCATAAACAATCACAAAGGAAGAAATACCTAAATATGTGTATTACGTTCCCAATCGAAGAAATGGTGAAAGATGATGGTTGAGACTTGTGGATCGCATGTGCCTCTAATGGACTCATGATCATGTGAACATTTCAAGGCCACACGATGTCTCCGCGAATAGCGTATAACCCATGTAGATTATTTCAGAGTCCCTTTGATAAACCTTCCCACTATTACGAAGGCCCTACAGATAACCAAGGTCCTCGGTGGCAACCAAATTATTGACCCCAGACCACATGGTTTTTCATAGGATTGTGCCTGAAAAACCATCAAATGTACTTTGAAAATAAGGAGGGATGATACCCAAAGGTAGAGTCACCAAGTGGTTGAAAGTATCATTCTCCCTATCGTTGATGTGAAGGATAAATATCATTGATAATATTAATGAAAACTTGTGATACCCCCAAACCATTGCAGGATCAAACAAAGAAGATAATGGGGAGAAGGTGAGAGATGATTGTGGTCACTGAAGGACATGTGATTCCCCACCAACGATCCGTAGGACATCAGGAGTAACATGAAACATGTCCTAATCACCTTGAAAAATCCATTAGGCTTTTCATTCCCACCACATTGAAGTACTTGGGTATGTCTAGGAAACTTTTTGAAACTCTACAGAAATAAAAAGATGGGTCTGTCCAACAAAATTCCCATACACCCCCATATTACCCATATTGGTCACATGATGCATCACCAAAAAATAGAGTAATTTTCCTTGAAATTACTCTTGTAATCTCGCATGACTCCCAACCATTGTAAAATAAAACAAAGGAAATAGAGGAGGGAGGAGATGGAAGATACTCGTGGTCGTAAAATACTTGTGACGCACTAGGGAAGTATGCAGTGTGATCCCATGAGACACCTAGAAAAATCATGCTTATCTCATAGAAATCCAAAAACAAGTCACCAAGCATCTTCAAAATGACTTTATACAGGAACTTAGATCTTATGAGGGTTCTTGGAAATTTTAACATGACAATAAGAAATTCTTTCTACATGTTCACATGATTTAATGAGTCCCCATTAATTGGATATAATATAATAAAGGGAGAGTTGATGAGAGGGACTCACAACCACTATAAATTAGGTGACTCCCTCAGAGCAGTCCATGATAGAGACTCACAAATCTCAATGGCACTAGGACCCTTCATCGAATCCATCCTGGACCCACGATAGATACACCACATAAACTTTCAAAAAACCAAGGTGTATATTCCTATAAATTTCCCACTCCAACAAGATGAAATGGTTGAACTTTGAGACTCTAGATGCTTGGACACTGGATGATTCTAGTATTAGCCTCTATATATTTTTCAGAGTAACTGATCACGTGAACAGATACATTCCATCAGGTAATACACTGGTGTAAATCCATAGCAATCTATCACCACAAATAAGGTGCTTCGTGTGATCATTCATAGATAAGGTGAAGGACTTCTAGAAAGACTTGCGAAAAATATACCACATGTCTTCCAGATCACATGAGACTCAAAGGAACTGGTGCTGAATAAACCTAAGGCATTAAAAATTAAAGGGTTATAAATGAGATTAAAAGTGAAATAATAAAGTGAAATACATTCTTTATAACCCTCACATTCTCTTCTCAAGCCACCCAAAGACACACAACAGATCCAGGACATGTCATGTGAAATCCTCCAGACATGTTAGAGAAGATCGTACAGTCCTCCCGTGGTAATCACTTTTGTCTCACGAAACCCTGCAGGTCTATCATATGAGACTTGTGATATCCTTCAAATATACCTCCTGACTCATATAAAAAAGTTCAATCCTATCAGTCCTATCTTGTAAATGAATCTAGATATGATAACTATGTTCTCATGACAACCTCTGGGAAAGTCAGTCACGAATCATGACTCCCCCCAGACTTGTCAGTTAGGACATTCAATGGCCTCTAGAGAGAACCATATAGATCTTGCATTGTCCCCCGAACAAGTTGACCGGTTCATGTGACACCATATAGACAAGATTGCTGGGTCAAAATTGTTGAACCGGGTTATACCAAATATACACAAGAGGGGGGGGGGGAATTGTGTCTTTTAAAATTCTTCGTGAGATCGTGTTCTGACCTTTAACTTTAATCAGATATATTAATGCATCAAAAATTTAAATAGCAGGGACACATGATGTATAGTGGTTTGGGGAACAGAAGGCCCCTAGTACACTCCACCAACTCTCTACTCCATGAGCTTGGTGATTTTCACTATCTCGTCCTCTTATCAACTGACCATTCCACAACTGAGTACAAGCAGTTGACACCTTTACAATATAAGGCAAAACAGAGCCTTCTGGTTCAATCGAAAAACCTAGACAACTTAGTACAAGAAGTTGGTCACTCAAGATAAAAAGAAGTAATTGTTCTTTGAAAATACTTTCTCATTGTTCTTCACAATTGAAACAGAATGCAATTGATAGTAGATGGATCATCATCTTTCGAAATAATGATCTTAAAGTAAGATTCATTCTGATTCGATACGGTTGCAGTATATATAGAAAAATAATTCGAAACTTTATCAGTAGTAGATTCACAATAGATCTTCGATGTCGAATGAGTGATTCTTCTGTCGTGTTTCTTTTTCTTCAATAAACAGAGCTTTGTCAATCTTTGTAACATAAAATATATAATTCTTGATTATCTCAATGGTATCAACGTTTTCGTGAATTAGATCTTTTATATCATAACAGTATCTACTCTCTCGTATTCTTGTTTTTGACCTTGTAGGTTGTATATATTGAATTTCAAAATAGCACAAATATATCGAGCACTT
Organism: Viscum album; assembly: GCA_963277665.1. Taxonomy (NCBI): domain Eukaryota; kingdom Viridiplantae; phylum Streptophyta; class Magnoliopsida; order Santalales; family Viscaceae; genus Viscum; species Viscum album. The sequence continues at coordinate 1,340,878,128 of OY728148.1, read as the reverse complement.
TCTCTGAAAATTCAGATCCACAAAAGTCGCCTTCTGACTCATGATATTCAAACAATTGAATTAACAGTGCAGTATTAACTCCCCTTGAAATTCAGAATGAAAATATCCTTTTAAATTTATCTTTTTAATCATAGATAAACCCCTTTGAATCAGTCAAATACATTCTTTAAATCATCTTTTAATCCGGCTTGAAATCATCCTAATAATTCGCTTGTAGACCATTGCGTATTAATATCATCTTTAATTCTCTGACGCCAAACATATGGTTGAACTATATAGAATGCATCTTCTGAATGTAAGGTAGATCACAAATGTAAGGTTGATAACACATCTATCAAAAGTAAGGTTGATGACGCATCCCTAAAAAATGTAGGGTTGATAACAAATGTAGGGTTAATCATCCATACTTTTCTTTTCAACATTAAAATGAATGGTAAATGATCCATACATTTATAAGCTTCCAAACGTAAGGCACATGATCCATACTTTTGATGAAACATAAGGTTATTCACAAAATTAAGATTGATAAACCATACTTTTGAGAAAAAAACGTAACGTTTAAAACTTACGTACATATATTCTTCCATACTTTTCTAATATCCCAAACATAGGGTTCCTTCCTAACATAGGGTTATTCTTCCTTGATTTTTTTGATAATGTATGGTTTCTTAACCATATTTTTCTGATATCTCATAAAGTATGAACCACATTCCATTCTTACGCTATTCTTCTCCAAGTAGGGTATGGACAGGGTTTCGAAAATACACTTAAGTAATTCCCAAATATGTAGAGCATGAATAGTTTTTCTAGAACACGCTAATGCGAATAATGTATCAATTATTTCTCATTGTTCGAGAACATAAATATTTCGTCTAGTAATAATAGATATAATGAATAATAAATTCCTGAAATACACTTAAAATAAAATCATTAGAAAACAATTAAGGGTATTTGTGAGCATCAAAATCATTATAAAGAGATAAAGTATTGTTCTCAGCAATCTCCCCCTTTTAATAAAAATATTATGTATTGTTGTAAAAAAACATGCTCAACAATCTCCCCATTTTTTATGATCACAATACCAATAAAACAATAAATTAAATTAAATTCAAAAATTAATTACATATAGTTTAGAATTTTCTTAGATAAAATAATATTTAATATTAACAATATTTTAAAAAATATTTATTATCCATAAAAATAAATTTCTCCCCCTTTCTCTAATTTGAAAAAAAATAAAAAAAAATGTTTATCCAAATTTCTCCTCCATGAAAAAGAGTTAAAAAAAATTCTTCCAAAAATTTAAAATAATGATTTAAAACATTTAAAGTTCAATGTGAAATAGTTAAAATAAAATATTGAATTTATCCAAATTTTTCCCCCTTTTGTGATATCAAAAATAATGACAGAATATGGAATATAAATCATTTTAATGTAACATTGAACTTAAATAAATGATATTATTAACTGTTTATCAATATGTGAATCTAGATTACTAGCATATCTAAACAAAGATAGTAAAACTAATAGAAACACACAAATATAGAATGAAATAATATTTCATTGAAAATATGTAACAGTGATAATCATGATGAACATAGGAAGCAAGGTGTGGTAAGGGTATGTGATAGGGTCTATCTCCTCTGATATACGACCTTGATTTTTTTTCAACTACTCCCTCAACCTTCTCATCATTCCATATCTTAGTTTGATAATAAGATCTCTGTTATCTTGATTCATAGGAATATCGACTATCATATATACTCTGAAAAACTCATGGATCCTTTCTTCCTTCTCTATAAACAGAGTCAACATCACTGTGAACTAAGTCAGTACAGTTCTAATACTTGGTTCATGTGAAGTCAACAGATCAACTAGGAACTTATGATTATCTAACTGCACAGAAAAAGGGGCACTATTTTATTGAAGGTTCTGCAATATATCATTCATATTTCTCATTTCTGCTTTGATATCCTGAAATATTCTGATTAAATCAGGTAAAGTAACTGATGTACTGGCCTCACTTGGTCTGACACATGGAAATTGCTGCTGCATGAAAGATCTAAATTCCATTAAATTATTCTTTATAACCATCTCTAATTTCAACTTTGCAACTTAATTTAACATTTACTTCTTAAACAATTCAACTTCCTCCTTTGAAACTGAACTATCTTTCATGTTCGGAAACTTTTACCTCTCCATTTATAATGCACTTCACAAAGATACATTATCAGCATGAACATTATTAAACTTTATGATCAATTATTCCACATAATCATTATCATACTCAGAGGCACCTTGTGCTTTCTTCTCGGTTTCAGATTCATTCTGATGCAACAACACTATAGGTAAGGAATCTGCATCAGATTTCTCCTTATCTTTCTCCTGAGTTGGTTTTTTCACTGACTTTTCCTTAGAGACTTTCCCAGACTCTTCTAAAGAAAAATCATCATTCAACACCTCTGTATGTACTTCAGAAACATTTTCATCCTAAATTTCAACATTTGATGGAGGTTTCTTCTCATGAGAATCATATGCATCCATTTCATCCATTGGGTATTCTAAAACAATTTCCACTTGAATTATATGAAGACTGGCCACTTCTACTTCACCAGGCACAACCTCCTTTTTTTAGCTTTGGTTTCTACTCCAGCCTCTACAATAGTTTCAACATTTGATGAAACTATTACCTCTTCTTGAGCCTTTGATCCTTTTTCATCATGAGGAGTCATCTCAATATGAGAAGCTATTGGTTGATCAGTGTCTTGTACTATAGAGTATCTAATGAATCTGTAGCTCAAAATAGGTTTAGTTTCATCTTTAAGTGCTTGAGTAGTCTGTTTAACAGCTTGAGTCACTCGATGTCTTGACCTCTGAAGTTCATTTTGACTTTCCTCATCATCTGATGAATAAACTGATTCAAACCGCATCCACTGTAATACTACACTTGATCTAGATTAAGCTACTCCTTATTTTGATTTTGATGGTTGTGCCTGAGCACTTTCTTCATCCTCTTCAGCACCAACAGGCAGCAGTTTTCCAGTGATAGTGCTCCAAAAATATCCAAATTTTCTCAATTTACTAGCATTGAAGATATTACTATGGTGGTATCTCACATGAGCATCCACTAATCTTATCATATCTATCTTAAACATAATTTTTGAGATACATATTCTAAGAAGATAAAAACTCATTCTTGTCTATGGTTGGTAACAGTAATGTAGTTACTTTACCATGTACCTAGGAAAATTTAACTTGATATCGCTCATTAGAAGAATCATAACATACACATCTGGATATAGAATCATTTCCATTTCTGAGATCCTTGGTGCAATCCCAGTTTATAAAAACTTAACCAATATCTTCTGGTCTGGTTCCAAGTCATTTAAAGACATTTCCCTGATATTTTTTGATCCAAATAGAAATGACATAATATCCTCATATTTATGTACACTATTTCCAATATTTTTTAAATCAAAATGATAAACTCCCTCATGAGGGAAATTTAGAATCTGATAATTTTTTACAGATGAGATAGAAACATCTCTGTCTTCTATTTTCACTATCATGGAATCTTCATCTTACCCCAGATTAAACCGAATAGATTTGAAGAAATAATGAAGCTCCACCTCATATAAAAACTCAGTTTTATCACCATTAAAAGTCTGTCTAAGGTTTTGAAAAGAAAGAGCCTGCTTCAGAAATAGGTTTGTCTGATATAACCATTTGAGATCTATGACCTTTCCTTGCAAAATTTTTTTCTTTCAGAGTGATGCCTCTTGGTAGTGCGGGTCTCAGCCTCATCGGTTCTCTTGAATTTGTCTATTCCTCTCATAAATCATTGAAGGATCAAAGAAGGATTAGGGTTTCGAAGGTTCAGGTTTGGATTGACAAAGAGCGGTAATGCTTTGTGGGCACGAAAGGGTTTTTGGTAGAAATTAAAAGATTTAGAATTCGAAAGGGTTATGAGATCCTTGATTCCCGTGTCATCAATAATAATTACATAAATTTTAAAAACAAATAAAATTGTACGTGCACATATAAAAATAAATCTAATAAAAATAAAAATAATTCTGTTTAAAAAAATAACTTATTTATTTTAAACAGTATTAAAAATAAAATAGAAATAGTATAATCCAATGAAAAAAATAAAACATTATTTAAAATTAAATAAACCTAGATCCCTCTTAAAAAAACAAAACCTTGCAGTGGGAGGTGATTTAGTAAAAATATCAGCTAATTAAATTTTAGTACTTACAGATTCTAATAATATATCCTTTTTAAGAACATGGTCGCTTAGAAAATGATGTTTGATATCAATATACTTAGTCCTAGAATGATTAATATGATTTTTTTGAAATATTAATTGCACTTGTATTAACACATACAATATGTGTATTATTAAAATTTAGTCCAAAGTCCATAAGAGTGTTTTTTATTTACAACACTTGTACACAGAAAATTCCAATAGACACATATTCTACCTCGGTTGTGGACAGGGCAACTAAATGTTGTTTTTATTTGAACATGATACTAAGGATTTTCCTAAAAAGTGAAAAGTACCTGAAGTGATTTTTATATCTAATCTACAACTCCAAAATCCTGAATCCGAATATGAAACTAAATTAAAATCAGACATTTTGGGATAAAGAAGAGATTGAAAAACAATTCCTTTTAAATATCTAAAACTTCTTTTAACCACAGTTAATTGGGATTATTTAGGATTTGATTGAAATCTTGCACAAAGACATACTGAATACATTATATCTAGCTTACTAGCAGTAAGATATAATAAACTACCAATCATACCTCTATATAACATGTTGTCAACTGATTTCCTAGTTTCATCCAAATGAAGTTTTATTTTAGTACACATAGGATTTGTATATGTCTTGCTATTTTCAAGTCCAAATTTATTAAGTAATTCAGTCTTGTATTTGCTTTTATTTAAAACATTTCCAAAATATTTTTGACAAATTTGAAGTCCTAAAAAGAAATTTAACTCTCCCACCATATTCATTTCAAATTCATTTTTCGTTATGTTTTAAAACTCATTACAAAGAGATTTATTAGTTGATCCAAAAATTACATCATCAACATAAATTTGGATGAATAAAATATTAGAATTTACTATTTTCTTAGATAGTGTTGGATATTTAATTCCAACTGTAAAAAGATTTTTCAAAAAGAAAAGAACTTAATATTTCATATGAAGCTCTAGGTGCTTGTTTAAGGCCATAAAGATCTTTAGAAAGTTTAAAAACAAAATCTGGTTTTTGTGAATTTTCAAAACCAGGAGTTTGCTCAACATAAACTTCCTCCATTAAATAACCATTTAAAAAGGAAGACTTAACATCCATATGAAATAATTTAAAGTTCATATGAGATGCATATGCTACACAGATTCAAATGGATTCTAATCTAGCTACAGGTGGAAAGGTCTCATCATAATATATACCTTCTTCTTGATTATATCCTTTAGCTACTAGTATTTTTTAATTCCTAGTTATTTTTCCTTGATCATCTTGTTTATTTCTAAAGACCCATTCTGTTCCAATAACTGGATAATTTTGTAGCCTTTCAACTAATTTACAGACTACATTTCTTTTGAACGGATTTAGTTATTCTTTCATTGCTATCATCCAAATTTCATCATCTAAAGCTTCTTCTATAGACTTGCGTTATAATTGGGATAAAAAGGCATAAAACTTAATAAGATTTCCTATGTTATTTTTAGTTTTTATTCCAGTTTCTAATTCTCCTATTACAATTTCTAAAGGGTGATTATTTAGGGTCCTTGACAGTATAGGTAGAATACTTATAGGTTCTTCAGTGTCATGTTCTTATGGACTGAACTGAATTTTATTTATATCTTTTTCAAAATCATCTTTCAGGTTCTCAAGTCTCATGTTATCATTAGAATCAAGTTCATATATTTGATCTGTTCTTTTCTTAAAGGGATCTGATTCATTAAATATCACATGAACTGATTCATCAACAATCCTTGATTTTTTATTAAAAACTCTATAAGCTTTGGAAGTATCAGAATATCATAAGAAAATTTCTTCATCAGATTTTGGATCAAACTTACCATGATTTTCCTTGGTGTTTAAGGTGTAAACCTTGCATCCAAAAAATTTTAAGTAATTTACTTTAGGTTTTTTGTTATTCTATAGTTCATACGGTGTCTTATTCAAAATTGTCTAATTAAAACTCTATTCATTATATAACATGCAATACTTAAGGTTTCTATCCAAAAATAGGTAGGAAGACTATATTCATTTAGCATAGTACTAACCATTTCTTGAATATTCCTATTTTATATTTTAAAAATTCCATTTTGGTGAGGTGTTCTTGGTGCAGATAAGGTGTGTTTAATACCCATATTTGTGAAAAAAAATTGAAATCCAGATTCTAAAATTCTCCACCATGATCAGTTCTTAATGAAATTATTTTAAAACCTTTTTTATTTTGAACATCTTTGCAAAAACATTCAAATAATGTAAAAGCATAATTTTACAATTTTAAAAAGAAAATCCATGTAAATCTAGAATAGTCATCAACTAAAATATATACATATAATTTACCAGCCAATCTTGCTACTCTTGAAGGTCCAAATAAATTTATATGGATCAGTTCTAGAGGTTTAGATGTAGCAATTTTGTTAATAGATTTTAAGGATGACTTGTGTTGATTGCCAAGTGGACATGCATCAAGAAATTTATCACTTTCAAACATGATATTAGGAAAATTAGAAACTAATTGTTTCTGGGATAACTTACGTAAAGAATATATATTACAATGTCCATGTCTCTTATGCCAAATCCAAGATTCATTTATCTTAGTAGTTAGACAGTTTACTTGTTGTTTACACAAGGAATTTAAATCCAGGGTATACACATTATCAGTTCTAGGTGCTCTAAATTTAACCAGTTTATTTTTGAAAACAAAACAACAATTGTTAGAGAAATCAATAACATAACCATCATCACAAAGTTGATAAATACATATCATATTGGGTTTCAATCCTTGTACATAAAGTACTTTATTGATTGAGACAGCTTCTGGATCTCAAATTGTTCCAATGCCAATTATTTTGTCTTTGGCATTGTCACCAAAAGTGATTAGTCCCCCATATTGTTGAGTTATTGTAGTGAAATTCGACGATCTTCCACTCATATGCCTTGAGCATCCACTGTCCATACACCATATGGTCTTTTTTCTTCTATAACCTGCTTCCTACAAATACATTTAAACAAATGGCTTTGGTACCCATATTCTATTGGGTCCACGGGTGTTAGCCAGCAATGATATGGGAATCTAGACTTTCTTAGATTTTATAAATTCACCAGAATCAAATAAATTATTTGATACAAAATCATTATTAATTCCACTTATTTAAGGTTGTCTTAAGAAACATTTTTTAGAAATATGTCCCCTTGTCCCACAGTAACTACAATTTAATATTTTTATGCTTGTAACAAAATAATTCATGTACAAATAAGTTTTTTCACCTTTACTGCAAATTCCAAATATTTATTTATTAATGATAGTTTTCCAAAGAATTTCAATAAAAGAATTTTCTCCTTTGGTAAAAAAAGGGCTGTAGTTTTATAGGTTTCTAATTCATTTTTCAGTGTTTTTACCTTTGATTTATAATCTGTATAGTTAGTGTTAATTGAATTATACTTATCAGTTAACTCCTTAAGTTGTTTCAGTATTTTATCTCTTTTATCTGAAACAACCTTGTGAATGTTCTTTAAAGACTTATGCTTCTTAAAAATAGAATAATATTTTTCTTCAAGCATGTTGCAGTAGGCTGCATGTTTTTTATTAGAATATCTTGTTTCAAAACTAGAGTCAGCATTAGAATTAGAAGAGTAGTATGATTGTACCTCATCTGTTTCTGCTATAAAGCACATATTGGCTTTCAGATTTACTTCTTCTTTCTCTGAGTCTTATTATGAAGAGATGTTGGAGTCTTTAGACACACTCCATGTAGCTTTCATTGCTTTCTTACGTTTTTTCTCATAATTATTCCTTTTTAAGAACTTCTTCTTCTTGTCTTCTTTTAACTAAGGACAGTCAGGTCTGATGTGCCCCATTTTCTTGTACTCATAACATCTGACTTCCTTTTAATCTTTTTTGAATTTTTTTTGAGCCTTTATTATTTTTGTTGAATTTACTAAACTTTCTGGCTAGCTGATCCATTTCTACATCAAAATTTGATGAATCGGAACTTTCTGATTACACCTTTACTTACTTTTTCATTATATTTCTGCTTTTAATTTTTGATGAACATATAAGGAAGTGTCATATTTAATGATAAAAAACTTATGCTCATTTTCTTCATCTTTCATCTCGGCTTCATACATCATAAGTGTTCCAATAATATCTCTCATGGTTAAGTCTTTGACAAGTGTTGACCGTCTGATTGTAGTAGAGATTTCATTCCATTTAGTAGGCAGTACTCTCAGTACTTTTAAATCTTCATCTTTTTATTTGATTGGTTCTCCCAAAGTAGTTATATTATTGATAATTTATGTCAATATTCCAATCCTTTGAGTAATTATTTCACCTTCAAACATTCTGAATGTATCAAATGTAATCTTAGCAGTTGTATATCTCATTTTTCTGACATTGTAAGTTCCTTCATAAGAAACAACAATAGTGTGACTCTTCTCATATGCTGTCGGGCAGTGAGATACTCTATTGAATCCATCAGGACCTAGAACACATATAACTGCATTCCTTTCCTAAGAGTTCATATCATATTCTACTTCAGTAGCTGCACTCCATGTCTCAAGATTTTCAAGTATTTTATATGGAGTTAAAATCTTAGAATATACTCCGTATCCAATGTTTTTCAGAAAAATTATTATTCTTGACTTCCAACATCCGTAATTTTCTCCATTAAAGTATGGTGATCTGACCATAGAAATTCCCTCTCTTTTATCAGTGATGTTTTTCTATGTATAATCCTAAATCACTTTCATCTTGTTAAGGCTTTATCAAAAATCTCGTCCTCTTATACCAATTGTTGGATCGGGTTATACCAAATATACACAAGAGGGGGGTGAATTGTTTCTTTAAAAATTATTCATGAGATCATGTTCTGAAATTTAACTTTAATCAGATATATTAATGCAGAAGAAATTAAAATAGCAGGGACACATGATGTATAGTGGTTTGGGGAACAGAAGGCCCTTAGTCTACTCCTCCAACGCTCTACTCCATGAGTTTAGTGATTTTCACTATCTGGTCATGTTATCAATAGACCATTCCACAATTGAGTATAAGAAGTTGAAAACTTTAAAATCTAAGGCAAAACAGAGCCTTTTGGTTCAATTGTAGAACCTACACATCTTAGTACAAGAAACTGGTCACTCAAGATAAAAATAAGTATTTGTTCTTTGAAAATACTTTCCCATTGTTCTTCACAATTGAAACATAATGCAATTGATAGTAGATGGATCATCATCTTCAGAAATAGAGTTATTCACGTATCAGTCATTCAGAGTCGATCAGGTTGTAGTAGATATATAAAATAATTCAAAACTTCATCAGTAGTAGATTCACAATAGATCTTCGATGTCGAATGAGTGAATCTTTTGTCGTGTTTCTTCTTCTTCATCAAACGGGGATTTTCCACTCTTCATAATAGCAGATATCTAAGTCTTGATTATCTCAATTGTCCCAACATTGTCATGCAATATATCTTGTATATCGTAAGAGTATCTGCCTCATGTTCTTGTTTTTCACTTTGTGCGTTGTATATATTGAATTTCAAAATAGCACAAATATATCCAGTGCTTTCTCTGCAAATTCAGATCCACAAAAGTCACATTCTAACTCATGATATTCAAACATTTGAATTAACAGAGAAGTTGAAACTCCCCTTCAAATTCGGCATGAAAATATCCTTTTAAATTGATCCCTTGAATCATAGATAAATGGCTTTGAATTTTTCAAATACACACTTTAAAATCAGCTTTTAATTCGGCTTGAAATCAGCCTAATAATTCACTTGTAGACTGTTGCATAATAATATCATCTTTAATTCTATGATGCCAAACGTAAGGTTGAACTGTATAGCATGAATCATCTAAAGGTATGGTAGATCACAAACATAATATTGACGACGCATCCTTCAAATGTAAGGTTGGATATAAACGTAAGGTTGACGATGCATCCTTCAAAAACGTAGGAATGATAAAAAACATAGGGTTGATCATCCATACATTTTTTTCAACATTCAAACGTATGATAAATAATCCATATTTTTATAAGTTTCCAAACATAAGGTACATGATCTATAATTTATTATGAAATGTAATGTCTTTCACAAAATTAAGGTTGATGGACCATATTTTTGAGAAACAAACGCAATGTTTAAAACTTACGTACATTTCTTGTTTCATACTTTTCCAATATCCCAAATGTTGGGTTCTATCCTAATGTAGGGTTAATTTTCCATACTTTTTCGATAACGTATGGTTGTTTAACCATAATTTTCTGATATCTCATAAAGTATACACCACATTCAATTCTTACAGTGCACTTCTCCACAAAGGGTATGGACAGTGTTTCCAGAACATGCTTAATAACTTCTTGAATATGTAGAGCATGAACAGTGTTTCCAGAACACGCTAATGCGAATACTTTAAAAATTAATTCTCGTTGTTCAAGAACATAAATATTTCTTCCAGTAATAAAAAATACAGTGAATAAGAAATTCTTGAAATACACTTAAAATAAAATCATTAGAAAACAATTAAGGGTATTTGTGAGCATCAAAATCATCATAACGAGAGAGTATTATTCTCAACATTCTACCCCTTTATAATAAATATATTATGTATTGTTGAAAACAACACTTTCTCAACAAAAAGGGCATCACAGGACTTCATAACATTGTTTTTCCTTGGTGTATAAGCCCAGATCAACAAAGAATCCTCAATGTGTAATACCCAATATAAAGTGAAATATTATTACTCTGATTCCTTCCATATTTAGGATACGTAAGAAACCTCTTCAAGGTTCTATATCTATAGTGTTCATCCATGGTGATCCTAGTATCCAAGTCTTTATCCAAAGCAATAACATTGGTCATCGGCTAACCCTTTTTTCTCAAATCAAGCATAAGTCATGTGGGCTGAGGGAGTTTCACTGATCATGGAATCTGCACTATACACCCTAGGGTTACAAGGGACTCCTTAGTGTATAAGCCCCAATATAAAATTAACTATAAGAAATTTTATTACTGCCACAATAGGGATACATAGGGTACCTTTCCATGGCCCAAGATCTATACTAAAAATCCTTAGGAAAATCCCAACATACATGTCCCATATACATATGCCATGAGACTAATCATTTTCCCCATTACTTCTCACATCAAGCATAGATATTGTGGGATTAGGGGGATGAAATGAACATTCTCATTGGACATCATCAATATCCACTCACTAGGGAAGTCTCAGTATGTAAACCCCAATGAGTGGAATAGTATGAACACCGCTCATGTAAGGTTATATACCTTGGGGCCAGTCATAAGGGTGTGATTGAACTATGATGAATCTGATTCCTTCCATAAGCATGATACGTAGTACGTCTCCTTGAGACCTAATCTCAATCATCTAGTGTGTAACATCCTAGAAAATTCTAAACTAATGTTTATTAAAATATGTTTTATTAAATTAATTTAGTCATTTTGTTTTAAGGATAATAATTAAATTGATCGCAAGTTTGATCATTTTCAAACATAATTTTATAACCTTACTTTGTTTTTAGAATATTTTACAATGGACATATTTATTATTTTTGTAAAATGAATTTTAATAACAAAATTTATTTTTATCAAAAGGGAAATAAATAAATTTCTATATATATATATATTCATATATATATATATATATATATATATTAAAACTATACTGACTATGATAAAAATTATAAATTATTACACCTTGAATATAATTAATTTGTTTTGATTTTAAAAAATAAGATATATTTGAAAATATAATTATTGGTTTTAAACTATAAAATTGATTAGAATAATGTTATAATTATATAATATAACTACTATAATAAAGTATTGAAATTATAAATGTATGAATGTTATAAAATTAGATTATGATTTTTTATATAATTTAGAAAATTTATAATTTTTGATGACTTTAGAAAAAATATAGCTAACTTTGTATTAGATATATATAGTTATAATCAGTTTAAATTATAAATACCTTTTAATATTATAATCATATTTCTGTATATATTATAAAAGTAATAATAAATGATATTTATATGTACAAAAATGGCAAATGAAAGGAATAAAAAAACAAAAATGACATTAAGAAAATGAACCACGTGAAGGGGATGTGGGTCCGCAAGTCATGGGCAGATTGGGGAAAAGGGAGTCCGTGTATAGGGGAGGCACTGATCGCTATTCTTCCGAAGGGTAGGGTGCATCAGAAAATTTAAAGGTGGGGTTTTTTTTATTAAAATGGGTTCCCCATTTCTTTATTTAGAAAATGGGGCTATCTAGTGCCACTTCAAGTGGATCTAATGGCAAAAATCGCCATAGCACCACTTGAAGTGGCGCTAGGCTGATTTCTCCAAATTAGGTATCAGCGCCACTTGAAGTGGCCCTGATCTCCTTCCCCACCTATAAATACCCATCCCCCCAAACTCCTTCTCATTCCCTTCCTCTTTTCAATCTCTCTCCCTCTTTCCATATTCCTCCTTCCCTTTCTCTCTATTTTTTTCCTCTCTAACATTGAAATTACACTTTCCGGTTGTGCAACCGCCACATACCTACCTTCCCGCAAATTTGAGGTAACTTTTCATTTAAATTTATGTACTATTTTCAATTGTTTAGTTAATCTAATTAGTTAGTTATTTAATTCTAATTAGTTAATTAATGAATTTTAATTAGTTAATTAACTGTAATTAGTTAATTAATTAATTCAAAGTAGTGAAGTTAATTAATTCAAATCAAGTAGTTAATTAATTGTAATTATTTAAATAATTAATTAGAATTAGTTAACTAAATAATTGTAATTAGTTAACTAATTAATTATAATTAGTTAATTTATTAATTCTAATTAGTTATTTAATTAATTGTAATTAGTTAATTAATCAATTCTAACTAGTTAAGTAATTAATTCTAATTACGTATTTAATTAATTGTAATTAGTTAATTAATTTTAATTAGTTTATTAATAAATTCAAATTAGTTAAGTTAACTTATTTAAATTAGGTAGTTAAATAATTTTAATTAGTTACTTTATTAATTCTAAATAGTTAAGTAAGTAATTCTAATTAGTTAATTAATTAAATATAATTAGTTAATTAGTGAATTCTAATCGGTTAATTAAGGAATTATAATTAGTTAATTAATCAATTATGATTAGGTAAGTAATTAATTCTAATTAGTTAATTAATTAATTCTAATAAGTTAGTTAATTCTTATTAGTCAATTAATTGTAATTAGTTAATCAATTGTAATTAATTAAATTATCAATTCAAATTATATAAGTTAATTAATTCAAATTATTTAGTTAATTAATATTAATTAGTTATATTATTAATTCAAATTAGTTAATTAATTACAATTAGTTACTTAAATAAATTTAATTAGTTACTTAATTAATTGTAATCAGTTAACTAAATAATTATAATTAGTTAACTAAATAATTCTAATTAGTTAAGTTAGTAATTATAATTAGTTAGTTAATTAATTGTAATTAGTTAATTAATAAATTATAATTATTTAAGTAATTAATTCTAATTAGGTAGTTAATTAATTTTAATTATTTAATTAATGGTAATTAGTTAATTAATTGTAATTAGTTAATTAATCAATTCAAATTAGTTCAGTTAATTAATTCAAATTAGGTAGTTAATTAATTTTAATTAGTTACTTTATTAATTCAAATTAGTTAATTAATTAATTCTAATTAGTGAACTAATTAATTTTAATTAGTTAAGTAAGTAATTCTAATTAGTTAATTAATTAAATCTAATTAGATAATTAGTGAATTCTAATTGGTTAATTAATGAATTCTAATTAGTTAATTAATAAATTATAATTTATTAAGTAATTAATTCTAATTAGTAAATTAATTATAATTAGTTAATTAATTATAATTAGTTAATTAATTGTAATTAGTTAATTAATTGTAATTAGTTAATTAATTATAATTAGATAATTAATTATAATTAGTTAATTAATTGAAATTAGTAAATTAATCAATTCAAATTAGTTAAGTTAATAAATTCAAATTATATAGTTAATTAATTGTAATTAGTGAAGTTAATTAATTAAAATTAGTTAAGTAAGTAATTCTAATTAGTTAATTAATTAATTCTAATCAGTTAATTAATTAATTATGATCAGTTAAATAAATAATTATAATCAGTTAATTAATTAGTTCTAATTAGTTACATAATTAATTAATTATAATTAGTTAATTAATTGTAATTAGTTAATTATTATAAATAGTTAATTAATTGTAATTAGTTAATTAATCAATTAAAATTAGTTATGTTAATTAATTAAAATTAGGTAGTTAATTAATTGTAATTAGTTACTTAATTAATTCTAATTAGTGAAGTTAATTAAGTAAAACTAGGTAGTTAATTAATTATAATTAGTTACTTAATTAATTATAATTAGTTAATTAATTTTAATTAGTTAGTTAATTAATTGTAATTAGTTAGTTAATTAATTCAAATTATGTAGAGAATCTATTTAAATTAGTTAAGTTTATTAATTAAACCTAATTAGGTAATATAATTAGGTAGTTAATTAAATCTAATTAGGTAATTAATTAAGTTATGTAATTATAATTAGGTGGTTAATTAAATATAATTAGGTAGTTAATGAAGTCTAACTATGTTGTTAATGAAGTCTAATTAGGTAGTTAATGAAGTCTAATTAGGTACTTAATGAAGTCTAATAATGTAATTAATGAAGTCTAATTAGCGAAGTAGTTACTGTAATTAGCAAAGTAGTTATAGTAATAAGAGAAGTAGTTACAGTAATTAGAGAAGTAGTTATAGTAATTAGCTAATTAGATACAGTAATTAGCAAAGAAGTTACAGTAATTAGAGAAGTAGTTACAACAATTAGAGAAGTAGTTGCGGTAATTAGCTAAGTATTTACAGAAATTAGCAAAGTAGTTACAGTAATTAGAGAAGTAGTTACAGTATTTAGCAAAGTAGTTATATTATGAATTTTTTATATAATATATTTTTTCATTACATTCTAAGTATGATAATGAATTTAGTTTGTCATCTACCTTGACCACATTTTGTAATTGATGTTATGAACTTGAATTTAGTAATTGAGTATATATTTTGCATATTAAGTGTTAGATTTGTCATGAATGGAAATTCTTTCTTGAGTAATGTATCCCTAGATAGAGGGGATTTGGGTTGGACCACCTACTTTCCTAGAGGCTTACCTTGTCTACGAAAGTGAATGGGGTTGGATATCTATCGCTCTAGGCTTATTCATGTTGAGATTTACAATTTCATATAAGTCTATGCTTTTACATGATGTGTTCATGTACCTCATGAATATGATGCATGTGGATATGTATGATTATGTTTGACTTACTATTTTTGGGTAAATAACACAAACATGTGGGTTGTGTAAAGAGAGTTACACATCAATATGGTTTGAACATATTGATTTGGTGGAGGGACTAGGATCCCAACATAAATTCTAAAAGTATGCAGACATAAATTAATTGTTTGATCATATATGATTAATAATTAGGGTTTATGTTAGATAAAAAATATGGTTGATTATATTTATTTCAACGGACAAATAATTGAGACAGAACAAGGATGTAGTTATAGTATACAGCCAGAAGCTATTTTAATTCATGGAGGCTATACAGCTTTGGGAACTCTTCAAATGAAAATTCATTGAAAGTTAAAACTGAAGAGCAACCAAGTGATATAATCTATCAGATACATGCATCTACAATATGTTGATAGGTTTTGGCATGTGGAATATCCAAAAACTCATGATGAAGAATGAAAATATGTACTATCATTGGTTAAGTTTCTACATGCCAATCAGATGATAGAGTTGTATGTGACCATAGCTACAATGAAGCTTCCATCGACATTGGAAGTTGGGTAATCAAAATATCACGACACTATGTCATATGCTCCTATTAGAACACATAAAGAAGTTCCATCAGAAATGTTACTGTTATTTCCCTCAGCTACCATTTCAATGGATAGTCCCCCACATATTGTAGATCTGCTGGTCGATGATTTTGTGGATGATTAAAATTTATAAGAAGAAGATGAAGAGGAAGATGAAGATGAAGAGGAAGCGCATGAAGAAGAAAAGTCAGTGCCCACTCATGTGAGGTTTAACCGACCGTTGAACCATCCCCCACCATTGTGTTCATGGTCGAAGGAAGGCATGATTCGCTTTCCAGAATTTGATTGGCCAGTTATTACTCTTACTTTATAATTTCCAGGAATCATTAGGGGGATAGATCGAGTGTCAGATGAAGGTGTTATGTATATTGGGAGAGAGTTTGTGAGTAAAGATGCAATAAAAAATGTGATAAAACAAAATCACGTTGAAATAAATTACTCTTATATTTTAGAAGAGTCAAAAAGATCTTATTACTTGATCTGTTGTGAAAAATATGATTTGAACTGTCAATTTCATCTGTGATCAATAATTGATAACACTTTTCACAGCTGGCGTATCATAAGATTTACTCCACACACATGTGTGAACCCAATCTTGTCACAGGAACACTCTTCATTAGATGCTGACTTTGTTTCAACAACTATTGTTCAAATGATTAGATCATGTAAAGATGTTCCTATTGTTCTAGTGATGGAGCAAATCAAACAACTTTTTCAGTATCAGATCTCTTATTGGAAATCATGGAAAGTAAGAAAAAAGGCTATTGTTAATGTGTATAGTGATTGTGACGACTCTTATCGAGTTTTACCACAACTTGTGAATCTTTTACACCACAATATTCAAGTGATCTATCAGTTACATAGTACTGAATATGGTAACCAATACATCCAAGTTGATCTGTCAATAGTTGTTTTTGATAGACTATTTTGGGCATTTTCTCCATGTGTGGTGGATTTTAGACATTGCAAGCTATTTATACAAATTGATGGCACATTTCTATATGGAAATTATACAGAAACTTTATTGATTTCTGCCACACAAGATAGAAATTGATCCCCTCTACCTTTGGCATTTTCTATTGTTGATAAAGAGAACTTCTCATCAGGGAGTTTGTTTCTGGCATGTCTTCGAGAGTTTGTTACGGGCACATAAGGGATTTTCCTTATCTCAGATCGTCATCATGCAATCAAGGAGGTAGTACAGTCTGAGGGACTTTCATGGAGACCACCCTATGCCCATCATTGATACTATATTCAAAACATTGCTTGAAATTTACAAAAGAGATTCAAGAAAGAGTCGATGAAGAAAGAAATCATAAAAATTTGTATGAATATCCTTTTTCCTATTAAAAATTCTTATCATAGTTATGATCATATCTGTTTAGATTATTTTCTGTATGATAGAATACGAGCCTCAACAACAAAGAATGGAGGAGTGTCTTCAAGATATTCATAGAGTTAATCCAGATGTTTATGATTAAATGATGCAAATTCCAAAACATAAATGGTCATTGACATATGGTGATGGGAGGAGATATGGTCATATGACGAGCAACATCATAGAATGAATAAATGGAGTTTTCAAGGGAGTTTGAAAAATACCAATCATTGGTAAATATGAATATTTGATTATATGATGCTCAGAAAAGAAGAATTATAATATAATATTAGTATAATGACTAAAATATAAATTATAGGTTTAGCACAAGAGACCTTCTATAGTAGTGTCAAGTATTTTCTGGAATGGGGAAAGAAAGCTAAATATTTCTTGAATAGAGGGATGCGTTGTGGACACCATTTCTAGAGTGGTCTAGACAAAGTTCTTCATGAAGCAGTAACTTATCGTGTCACCCCATTTAATCATCCAGAGCAATGATTTGAGGTTTCCGAGCCTGGTGATACTGTGGATTGTAGTAATGGTCATATCCAAGTTTTTTTATTGGAGAATTGTTACTATGAATGTGTCAAGTTTCATGTATTGAGATATCCTTGTGGACATGTGATTTCAGCCTGTGGTTACGTACAAGTATATTGAGAGTAGTTTGTTGATCCATTTTATCGACTCGACAGTATCAAATCCTTCTACAATACTCCGTAGATGCCAACCAGAGAATATCATAATTCTCAGCTCTCTGATAACACACTCATGCTTCTACTGAACAACAGTAGAATTTGACCTAAAGGGGTGCCAATGTCGACTTGTATTCAGAATGAGATGGATTGGCCTAGTGAACCGGCACCTGGATGAAGGTGAAGTATATTCCACCAAGAGGGTCATACAGAGACATGTTTCCCTAGACACATAGGGAAATCATCTAATGGATAAAATTATTTTGTACCCTATAAGCTACTATAAACACATTGTACGTGTAATCAATATTTGTCAATCGATGAGTTTTGAAAGCATTCATAGTGAATATATATCATTAACATTAAAATAAGTGGTTGTTGTTTTAGAAAAAATAAAAAGAAATTTTAAAATATAGAAAATGTAAGATCAAGGATTTAACAGAATCTGAGAATCAGCTATAGTGAATACTAGTGAAGAATAAATTGAGGATATAACAGAATATGAGACTACTAGCCTAGAAAATGACAAGTAAAGAAATCAAGACAAAAAGGTCCAATCTAAAAAGTGTGATGAACCCACACCTAAAAAATCCAAAGATCCAAGGAAAATGAAGTGGGAATAGTTATAAAAAAGGTAAGAACAAAGCTACATTTGAGGAGAAGCTGAGCAATCAACTTGTTTCAAACATTATTCCCCTCTCAACATTTTGTTCAAAAGTTTTAAATAGAGTGATGAACCTAAATAATTGATATTCTTGAAAATGATTAAAACCTTTAGAATTGGTATGTTGGTTTTGAAAGCCTTGGAATAAATTTCATCATGTTCCAAATTTATCAAGAGGTTTTTAGATAATAATGAATATTGGAAGAAATTAGATACCATCAATCTTAATGAGTGTAGTTTCATTATTTTATTGAAGCTAACACTAAAATTTAAGCACCCTGTAACTTTTTTTATTTAACGCTGAATATAAGAAAGTGAGAAATTGAATTGTTTTTGTGATTTGGGAGAAAATATTAATTTGATGCTTTAATCCTTATTCAAAATGGTGGGTATTAAAGAATTGAAATTGACTTATGTCTAACATCAACTTGTTGATAGGTCACTAACTCACGCCCAAATTACTTTATTTAACTCATTACATGCTTATTTCATAAATTCCATGATAAATTTCATACCATAAATGATAAATGTGATGTCTAACATGGAATTAATGTATTACTATTTATACATTCAGATGGAGTAGCCACTATTATCTGGCCAGGAGATGCATGTGTCGCGTCTTGTGTTGGTGTGTTGACTTTTTTAACAACTTACTATTTGGAGAGCACATAATTATCATCACTATGTGACCTCGGAAGCTATTTTCCATACCATAGACATGTGGTATTTTATGGAGTCCCTATGTGTGACTTCAAGACTATTGACCATCATTTGATTGCGACATTAGTTGTGAGATGGCGGCCAGAGACAAACACTTTTCATCTCTCGGAGGGGGAAATGACCATTACTTTAGAGGACGTCGCCTACATTCTTGTTTTTTCCATTCATGGATAGGAAGTTACAGGTCTCACTAGTGGAAACTAGGCTGCCGTCATACATCAACTATTAGGAATTGATTTCGTTGTCTTATGATGTGTCCTCATGGGTTCGCGATTGTGCATGACATGGCTTGATGAGCATTTTTCTATCATTCTTGATGACGCAGATGAGGATATGATTATTAGGCACACACATACATATATTCTTCGACTACTCAGAGTCATGTTATGCATTTACTAATCCACCCTTTTGGTACACATGATGTACCTCTCGTTACTTGAGGATCTTGATCAGATAACTACATACAGTTGGGGATCCTCTATATTATCAAATCAGTATAGATCCCTTTGTACCAATTGTCAGGAAGATTTCAAGTTGTATGGCTTTGGTACAGATGTGGGCCTGGGAGCATTTTCCATGCATAGATCCTTGAGCTATCACACCACTTGTAGCAAATCTATTTTAGAATTGTCCTCGGGGACGATGGTATGTTTATTTCATTACTTTCACTTATTTAGTATTTCTATATTTTTATAAACGTACTGTATATTACTCTATTGTAACTAGGTGGGGTCAGTCTTAGAAGCATGCACACACATCAATACATAGTGTTCACAACTTTCGACAGATATTTGATGCATTACTTTCAGTTGATGTAAGTCAAGCAATACTTTTTTATAGAACAATATGTTTTGTTAGCACTATTTTAAGTTATTTCAATGTAAAATTACTAACATTATCTTGCTAATATGTCACTTACTTTTTGAGTTTACATTTTAGGTTTCATGGACTCCATATACAGGTTATGTCTATGTGTCACTTCCACCGTACTGCATAGATATGATCGGAGATCGTGCTGTAGTGGTGCCACTCATCCACTTCCATGTCATTGAGTGGAACCAGACAAACTGGGTCATCCACCAATTCTATTATATACAACATATCCCGATGGCACCAGGACAACCTAATGGGTTGCATTCTATTGTACATACAGGTAGATAGTCGATGAACTGGCGATAGTTTAATGCATCTCGTATTGGGCTATGGGATGCGTGTGCCTAGTATGGTATTTCTCGATATGGATATCCCACACCAATGTATCAGTTATCTACCTAGGGGGATTATGCAGACTGGTATCGACGTCATACCATCATGCATATTACACACCAGGGGATTGGAATTCAATAGATGGTATGTTTATTAAAGTATATTATATTTGTTTAACTATTTTGTGGTATTAATTTGAATTTCATTTCATTTGCAGATAGATATCATTGATCATCTTGCACATATCACACATCCTCAAGAGGGGGAATATATTAGATGGGAAATAGTTCATCAAGATGTGTTGGCTCTCGACGACCATCTCCGGATGATACGAGATAGTTTTTATGATGAGGAGCATAGGTATATCCTGATCCATATCCTCTAGCTGAAGCTCCTAAGGGTGATGATGTCCCTGCTATTCCTGCTGATGATGATGCACTGCCACCACCGCTACCAGCAGGGAGAGAGAGATGAGTATCTCGAGAGGGGCAGAGGCGGTGAGATAGACATCCGAGAGTGCCTCTTGCAGATGTGGAAGCACCACATAGAGATGATCTTTCCCACCTTATTGACGAGCTTGCATAGTAGGGAGACGCTTATATACCACATTTGTCATCTCCAATGACTACTATGGACTATGAGCTGGATCAGGTGACACAGCATGTGGCGTCCCCCTCTCCTCCCCACAAGGACTTCTTCAGTTTTCCATTTCTACCATTTTAGGATCCCCATGACTATATAGCTCCATGCATGATTTTGGGCCATCATCCACATATGATTTTGGGTCGTCATCCACAAATAATTTCGGTCAGCCCTCTACACAACATGATGGGGAGGCACCAGATGCACCAGAAGCAGAGGATCCCACTGTTAGAACACCGGATGGATGCATATGTCGGACGCAGGGAGGACGTGAGATTCAGACGCCACGTCGTGGTACCAGGAGGCATCCACGTTGATTTATTCAGATACCATGATAAATATGTTAAAAACTATATTTATTTAGATAAATTATTGTTATTTAGACAAATAATTAGAAACTAATATATATAGTATATACTAAATAATTTAAATTAAAATTGAAAAATTGATTAAACATATATTAAATACTTGAAAACAAAAAGAATTTCATTAAAAATGATGACCAAAATTAATTTATAAGCTTTCAAAACATCCTACTTGAAACATAAAATTTTTTCAAGTACGTGAATTTGAAAGACTATAAAATGTAAACTAGATATGAAGTAAGGCTGAAGCCGCATTTCATTAAGGGAATCCTTATCACACGGGTTTTCTAAACTTTTGATACCCAATTCACTGCAAGAAAGGATAGATGGTCCACATAAACACACCATGTTTGGACCTTCTGGCGTTTCTTGCAGTGAATTGGATAAAAAAATTTATACTGGATATGATGAAAGGCCGAAGCCACCTTTCGTTTTGGGCGGAACACCACCACATATTTTTACATATATCTTAACCGTTCAATTAAATTTCATTAAATCTGGACAACCCCTAATTTTTACTGAAATATCACTCACATATCGAGATTACCCCCACCCCAATTCCAACGCCTCTCGGTTCAGACCATTCGATGGAGGAGAGGTGGCCATGGTAAACCTCTGAGTGAGAGTGAGGAACGCCTTCTTTCACTCTCACTCAAAGGTTCACCATGGCCGCATTTCCTCTTTCAAATGGTATGAGCCTAGATGTGTCAGAATTTGGGGGCTAATCTGCATATGTGAGTGATATTTCGGTAAAAATGAGGGGTTGTCCAGATTTAGAGAAACTGAATTGAACAGTTAAGCTGGATGTAGGAAGCTGTGGTGGTGTTCTCCCCAAAACGAAAGGTGGATTCAGCCTTTCTTCATATCCAGTATAAATTTTGATATCCAATTCCCTACAAGAAAGGCCAGAAGGTCCAAACATGGTGTGTTTATGTGGAACTTATAGCCTTTATTGTAGTGAATTGGATATCAAAATTTCATAAAACCCACGTGAAAAGGATTACCTTAATGAAATCCATCTTCGTCCTATCATCATATCCAGTTTATGTTTTATTGTCTTTCAACGTCACGTAGTTGAAAGATTTTAAAGTTTCAAGTAGGCAGTTTTGAAATCTCATAAATTAATTTTGGTCATCATTTTTAATGAAATTATATTTATCTTTGACTATTTCTTATATGTTTAATCAATTTTTCAAGTTCCATTTATATTGGTCTTATAGTTTATGTTTTATTGTCTTTCAAAGTCACGTACTTGAATCATTTTTAAGTTTCAACTAGGCGGTTTTGAAAGCTTATAAATTATTTATTATCAATATTTTTTATTAATTTGTTTTTGTTTTCAACTCATTCTTATATTTTTAATCAATGTTGAAAGTTTCATTTATGTTGGTATTATAGTTTATGTTTTATAGTATTTCATATTCAAATACTTGAAACATTTTTAAGTTTCAAGTATGTAGTTTTGAAAGATTATAAATTAATTTTCATCAACATTTTTTAGAAAGTTATTTTTGTTTTCAACTATATTTTATATGTTTAATATGTTTTTAAAGATTCATTTATATTGGTCGTATAGTTTTCGTTTTATAATCTTTCAAAGTCACGTAGTTGAAACGTTTTTAAGTTTCAACTAGGCGGTTTTGAAAGCTTATAAATTATTTATTATCAACATTTTTTGTTAATTTGTTTTTGTTTTCAACTCTTTCTTTTAAGTTTAATAAATGTTTAATGTTTCATTTATATTAGGCTTATAGTTTATGTTTTATAGTCTTTCAAATTCACGTACTTGAAACAGAATCCCACATCAGAAACATAGATTGTATTGTGTAGGAAAAAGAGAACCAGAAAACAATATAAATGAAACTTTTGTTTATATAAATATATATATAAACAAAAAAAAACAAAAAAGAAAAATAACAATTTTAAATAAAAACAAAACAAAACAAAATAAATAAATAAATATTATATATCTAAACAAAACAAAACAAAACAAAATTTTTAAACAAAACAAATAATAAAAAAAATAAATTTAAAAAATTATATATAAACAAATAATTTTAATAATTTTAATTAAAAAAATTGTTTTCATAAATAATTTATAAATAAATTTAATATTGTTTATTTATGTATTATAATAAATAATTATAAATTTAATACATAATTATAATATTATAATAAATATATTATTATAATATATTATAATAAATATAATATTTATAATAAATATAAATAATTTTAATAATATTTATTTATATATTTATATATATATTTATAAAAAAATTAATATTGTTTATTTATGTATTTAAATAATTATATATAAATTTATAAATAATTATATATAAATAAACATTATATTTCTAATTTATAAATTTATATTTAAATAAACATTATTGAAATTATTTATCTTTATATAAATAAACCTTATTAAATCTTATACAATTATTGTAATTACACATTTATTATAATTATATAATTATTATATTTATAATTATATAATTATTATATAATTATATTTATCATTATATATTTATTATATTGTTATATTTATATATTTATAATAATGATATATTAATTATAATTATATATTAATTATAATTATTGAATTGTTATATTTATAATTATATAAATTATTGTAATTTCATATTAATTATATTCATATATTCATTTTGTTATAAATTTTTTATAAGTAAATATTTATTGTAATCATATAATTATTATATTTATAATTCTATATTTATTACATTATTATTTTCAAATATTTATAATAATTAGATATTTATTATAATTATATATTAATTATAATTATGTATTTGTTATATTTATAATTATATAAATTAATGTAATTTTATTTTTATTATATTTATATATTCATTTTCGTATACATTTATTATAATTAAATATTTATTATAATTAAATATTCATTACAATTATATAATTATTTTATTTTTGTATTTATTTTAGTAATTATATTTATTATAATAAATAAATTTATTATAAATATTATATTTATATATATGTGTGTGTGGGTTGGGGTTGGGGGAGCTGAAGGGGTTAGTGCCACTTGAAGTGGCGCTGTCCCTTGAATTTGTCCAGTGCCACTTGAATTGGTGCTGGACAACCCCATTTTCCCAAATACATTTAGCCCAACCCCATAAACCAAAAAAACCCTTCAACCCAAATCCCTCAAGGTGCGTTTCTTCGAACTAGAGGAGGTGAAGCAAAGTCATGGTTTGTGGCCTTCGGCTTCCGTTTGGGAGGCACCGACGTCGAGGAAGATAGGGAGAGTTTCTGAGTTGATCTGAGACGCGGTGTCTTCCACGAGTGAGACCAGTTACAGTTCAGGACGAGTCTTACTGAGGGAGGAAGAAACCAAATTGGAGATGTCCACTGGCAAGGGTTTCCGTAGATCCAAGCACCGACGATGGTGGTCTGGGAAACATCAGTGAGGATCGATCTCATTTAGGGGGTTTCTTCAGTTTTTCCTAGATCTAGATTGAGGTGGGTCCCTGTTTTCACTTTTTAGGTGTTCCGATTTCTCTTTTTTAATAGAGATATGAATTTTATTTTCTACTTTGTCAACTTCTCTAATTCGGTTTTGAATTTTTTTCTAATCAAATCTGTTCAACTATCCCTATTATCATTGTTTTAAGTTGTTTTTTCCAACAATTTGATCCTTTGATTTTATTCCAGTAAGAATATAAGTTAACAATTGTTTTGTTGATAGTTGCCTTGGATGTTAATCGAATTATAACCAAATCTGATGAAAAATATTCTCTTACCTTGTTAAAGTTCCTCAATACACTTCTACTGAAAAAATATATAAATACTATATAAACATTGAAGTTGAATCTTTAAATAGAGTGTTTTATACTACTCTACCTCCCCATTCTTCACTTTGCGGAAGTCCAACACACACTATTGGGAGTCTTGTTTTCTACACATCCTGATTGGTGTACCCAAATCTGAAGGTAAGGGATCAATTATGTTTATGGTGTTTTATGTTCTTGAGTCTATTTAATTTTCCTTAAGGTTTTATTTTCAAATTGATTCTTAACACTTATATTTTGTCAGGGATAATTTTAAATGATTTATGTATTATATTTTTAAAATTTTGGAAAGGAACATCAGATAAATTATGTCTTCATATTTATCTAATTTATGTTTAAGAAGTATAGATTTCCTTTTAAAATTGAATTTTAATTTTTGGGTATTATGAGATTAATTTCTTCATAAAATTTTATTTACATATAATTGTGTTCAAATTTAAGGGAATATAATTTTTTTTTCAGGTTATGAAGTAATTGATTATTCATATTTTAAAACCTTATTTGATGAATTTATAATTTTGTTGGATGAATTATCTCATATTCCATGTTTTATGCATAACTGACCACTAATTTATAATTTTAGAATTTAAATTCATGATATTTATACATAAATAAAAATATATGTATGCAATCTCAAGTATTTGTTCAGCATAAATATATATATATATATAAGTATTTTTTTCATCTCTATGACTAATTGCTTCAAAGCGATGTAAGTTGGTGCTATATATACATCTTTATTATAAAAGTTATGTAATGAATATATTTATATATATGCATAAATGGAGTTTTAAAATGGATGTATATATATTTATATATATATATGAATTGATTAATATAATTTTCATAATTTTATCATTGACTTATCATCAAATTCATAAAAACTGCAAATAACATGTCATCATGTTTTATCAACATTATGGGCATCATGTATGCATATAAACATGGCCATGTGATTGTGTGCACCATAAACACTTGTTTCATTATAATAAACACATGGTTTCGATTTTCAGATTTGATTTAAAAAATAACAAGTAATTGAATATCATTGAAAGTATTTTATTCTACATTTTTCCTTTAAAATTCTATAATAAATTATTATGTTCAATTGTGGAAAATATATTTCATGCTAAAAGGATGGAGTATGTATAAAATTTATTCCAAGGTTCTGGTAGGGGTTTGAGTTGCAACCAAACTCACAAGTGTTATGAAAGTTCATATACATACCTACATACATACATACATATATTTATATGTAGGGGTGTCCAAAACCAACCCAACTAGACCAACCCGACTCGACCGGATTGGGTTGGGTCTAGTTTGGTCAGGTTCAAAAATGTATACCACGGGTTGGGTCGAGTTGGGTTATATCATGGTCGGGTTGGGTCAGGTCATGGGTCGGGAAAAAATTGACCCAACCCGACCAAACCAACCCATATACTATGAGTCGTCTCTTTAAATGTCGGCCTCTACCCCTACCTCTCGACCCAATGCCCCCTCACCCTCACTCAACGTCGTTGTATTTCTCTTTTCCTACACCATCCATTGTGACCATGCTATTTCCCACCATTACATGAATACACTATTAATAGCATAGATGATTTAATCTTCTAGGACATTTCTAAGTCAAATATAAAATAAATTCAAAGGAATCGAGACATGTGAAATCAACAAAAAAACAATTCCTGATCAACAAACAAAAACATTAAGATATCTGTATTTCATTAAATTTTGCTACAAAAACTAAAGATCAAGAAAAAACCAAAGGAAGATAGAATGATTTTAATGATTCGAAGATCTGACGGTGCATGATCGACTAAGAAATCAATCATTGAACATCTCCCTTTCCCTAACTGGTCCAGTGTATCCACCGTATCTCACCTTCATGTACCCCTGCCTCTACCACCACCTCCATCTCCATGACGACTGTGTGCGGTGCCAAATCTATCAGTATTAGGTAGTACCCCATTCCCATCACCCACCTGGCCTCTCCTTGAACCTCCTCAAAACTTGATAAATACTTGCAGGAATGCTAATCACATCACACCATTGAGTCGCAGACTGATGTTTTTTGGGTCGATTTATTACAGGGTGGAGGATGCGGGAATTCCCTAGTGTGGTGAATAAGAGGATGTAGTGGAATACTTAACCCAATAAAGACATGGGGCGATAGCCAAAAAAAGAACTGAACAATTTTTTTTTCGTAACTCGGTCTACCTACGGGTTGGGATTATAAAAAATACCAAATGATTTTTTTCCTTAACCCGATCAACCCGACCCGACACAACCCAATTTGAGACGGGTTGGGTTAGGTCGGGTTGGAATCCAAAAACATCTCTAACCCAACCCAACCCGACCCGACTTATTTTTCTTGGGTCGGGTCAAAAATAGCCCTCAACTCAACCCTACACGACCCATGGACACCCCTATTTATATGTACATACTTATATATTTTATAATGTATAATATAATGCAGTGTTATGTTTTCAATGTTAAAAACTCCAGTGAAAATTTATACATTAATAAAGCAATATTAAAACAATTTTAGGAAATCCGGCGCTTTATCAATTTAAATATAGAAGGTCATTGGGGAGTGAACCCATCCTTCGCTAAGTGGGTTGGACCAGATAGCTTTTAGCGATCCAAGTGACCTCAGAATAGTGTTTTGCTTTTAGAATCGTGGATATTGTTTTCAGAAAAAAAAACAATGGATTTTGTTTAAGTGATTTTGAACGTATGTAGTTTCTAAAATGATCTAGTATTTTTAATACATAAGGAATTTGAAATAGAATTTTTTGAAAATGGTTTTTCACAATGTATTCACACAGTTATTTTTTCACAGAATATTTTGTAAGGATTTATCAAAGGTTTTTAAACACCTTACTAGGCATATTTAATGCTCACCCCTTGTTTTAATTATCTTTCACAAGTATCTTTGAAGTCTAATGTTTGACGTCATTTATTTTTAGCACATGCAGAAGTGAAGTTTTCCTTTTACTTTGTTTAATTTTGTTGCAACTCTGATATTTTGTAAATTTGTATCTATTCTCTAGAACCTAGACTGGTAAAAGGTCCTATGTTATGTAATACTTAAGGCTGGGTCCTTATAATTGGTATCAGAGGCACAATTTAGATAACTCTGGAGTTTGGTTATTGTCGTCTAAGCGGTAGATTTTAGAGTTTATCAGTCTTATTTTTCTTAATTATGAAGATGAGAATTCAGAATTCTGTTTTCTCTGAAGAAATGAATTGGGAGGGCACAATTAATTGTAAGGGGGGAATAATGTAACAGCCCAGAAAATTATAAACATAAGTTTATTAAAATATGGTTTATTAAGTGAATATAGTTGTTTTCTTTAAAATATAATAATTAAATTTATCATAAGTATCATTATTATCAAACATAATTATATAACCTTACTTTGTTTTAAGAATATTTTAGAATGAATATATTTATTATTTGTGTAAAATGATTTTGAATAACAAAATTTATTTTATTAAAGGGAAATAAATAAATTTCTATATATATATTACAACTATACTAGCTATGATAAAAATTATGAATTACTACACCATGAATATAATTAATTTGGTTTGATTTTCAAAAATAGGATATATTTGAAACTATAATTATTGGTTTTAAACTATAAAAATTGATTAAAATAGGGTTATAATTATATAATATAACTGTTATAATAATGTATTGAGATTATACATGTATAAATATTATAAAATTAGATTGTGATTTGATTTATAAATTTTTTAAAATTTATAAATTATAGTGATTTAAAAAAAATATATAATTAACTTTGTATAAGATATATATATATATAGGTTTAATTAGTTTAAATTATAAATATCTTTTAATATTATAATAATATTTCTTTTATATATAATAAATAAATGGTATTTATATGTACAAAAAAGGGAAGCAAAAGGAATAAAAAAACAAAAATGACATAAAAAAAGAACTGTGTGAAGGGGATGCGGGTCTGCGAGTCATGAGCAGATTGGGGAAAAGGGGATCTGTGTATAGGGGAGGCGCTAATCTCTGTTCTTCCTAAGGGTAGGGTGCGTTACTTCGAACCATAAGAGGGAAGGAGGAAAATTTGGTTAACATGGTTTTTTTAATTTAAAGGGTTTTCTTTTGTTTTATTTAGTTAAATGGATTTGTTGAGCGCCAATTCAATTGGCACTCAACCATTTAACCTAGAGCGCTTATTGAATTGGCACTCTACAATTCTTGTTTTCCTAAATGCCAATACCACCCCTCCCCAACCTCCCCGTATATATATCTTATATATATTTATAATTATATAATTATAATTATAATAAATATATTTATAATAAATATAATCACTAAAAAATATAATAAATTTATAATTGTATTTCTTATATTTATAACAATTTTATAATTATAATATATATTTAATAATTATAAATACAATTATTATAATTATATAAACACAATAAATATATTCATACAATAATTATATAGTTATAAATATAATAATAGTAATAAATATAAAAATAATAAAAAATATATAATTATAATTAATATATAATTATAAATATAATGAATATATAATTATAATAAATATACAATTACCTTAAATATATAACTATAATAACTATTATAATTATTATATAATTATTATAATTATATAATTATTATTATTATGTTTGTAATTATATATTTATTATAAATAGAAAATTATTATAATTATATATTTACCATATTTATAATTATGTATTTATTATGTTTATAATTATATAATTAATATATTTATAATTATATATTTATTATAAACATATATTTATTATAATTATATATTTATTATAATTGAATGTTTATTGTAATTATTATTAAACTATTATAGTTATATATTTATTCTAATTCTATATTGATTATAATAATATAATTATTATATTTATATTTATATATTTATTATATTTAACATTATATAATTATTTTAATTATAGTTGTATATTTATTATAATTATATAATTATTATATTTATAATTCTATATAGATTATAATTATATATTGATTATTATTATTATTGTATTTGTAAATATATATTTATTATTAATATAAAATTATTATAATTATATATTTATCATATTTTTAATTATATAATTATTATAATTATAATTACATATTGATTATAATTATATATTGATTATTATTATTACTGTATTTGTAATTATATATTTATTATAAATATATAATTATTACAATTATATATTTATCATATTTTAAATTATATATTTATTATATTTATAATTATATATTTATTATAATTATATATTTATTATAGTTATATATTTATTATAATTGTATATTTATTATAATTGTATATTTATTATAATTATATATTTATTATATTTAACATTATATAATTATTTTAATTATATTTGCATATTTAATATAATTATACAATTATTATATTTATAATTCTATATTGATTATAAATATATATTTATTATTATTATATATTTATCATACTTTTAATTATATATTTATTATATTTATAATTATATATTTATTATAATTATATTATTACTATAATTATATATTTATTATAATTGTATATTAATTATAATTGTATATTTATTATAATTATATATTTATTATATTTAAAATTATATAATTATTTTAATTATAGTTGTATATTTATTATAATTGTATAATTATTGTATTTATAGTTCTATATTGATTATAATTATATATTGATTATTATTATTATTATTATATTTTTAATTATATATTTATTATAAATATACAATTCTTATAATTATCTATTTATTATAATTATATATTTATCATATTTTTAATTATATATTTTTTATATTTATAATTATATAGTTATTATAATTCTATAATTATTATAATTATATATTTATTATAATTCAATAATTATTATAATTATATATTTATTATAATTACATATTCATTATAATTATAATAATTATAATAATTATTATAGTTATATATTTATGGTTATTGTATATTTATTATGTTTAAAATTATATAATTATTGTAATTATAATTTTATATTTATTATAATTATATAATTGTTATATTTATAATTCTATGTTGATTATAATTATATAATTATTATTATTATTTTTATTTATAACTATTATTATATTTATAATATTATAGTTATTATAAATATACAATTATTATAATTATATATTTATTATATTTATAATTATATAATTAATGATATTATATAATTAATAAATATAGAATAATTATAATAATTATTATAGTTATATATTTATGGTAATTGTATATTTATTATAATCATATAATTATTATTATAACGCCCCGACCCCAGTTACCCAGAGTCGGTGCATTATTTTAATACATTGGCATGATTACAAGGAATCAAGTCCCGAAGGACCGATCAGTTTAGCAGTTTTGGAAAATAGATTACATACATGAATGTCACATTGGACATTAAGACATACAAAACAACATAAATAATCTTTATGAATACCATTAATCCCTTGGCTTAACCCTGCATATCAATCACAATAAACTTTTTGGAATCCTGGGAAAAATAAAACATAGAAAGGGGTGAGCTCAAACTCTCAGTAAGGGTAAGCAATACAGCGGAAACTTTCATAAATAAGCATAAACATTTTTAAAGCATTGTATAACTAAATCAAAAGTCTTTTAAACTTGAACTTCAGCATAATATGGAAATAATAAAATCAAATAATGCCATTTACTTATTCACATGGATATTCTACTAGTCGAATAATCACATGCAATATCACTAACCACTTTTATAATGATGGAATGCATAATGCCAGACTATCATAACCACATAGCCAAGGCCTCATGGAAAGACTACAAATAAGATTTTGTCAAGGACTTGTTCCAAGACACTAGTTTGTCTCATAAGACCTACCGATGCATCAAGGAGCTATGTCGTGCTCCACCCGTCACTTAATAAGTCCAATGCATTCCCATATGAAAATGTTTAAACATAACATAAGCATTCATATTAAAACTAACATGCAAAATGTCAATACATTCTCCATAAGCCATGAATGGTATAAAAATAACACATCCACAGTAAAACATATGAAAAAACCTTCAATACAATACAAAAGTTTTGTATCATAATAAATCAACTTCAAATAAGCTTAAAATCCATCAAAGGACATTGACATAGCTGAAATCAAAACTATTTGAGAGAAATATCTCTTTTCTCGAAATCATTGAAAAGTCACACATTTTTAAAGGAATTAATTTAAAAGATATTTTTGAATCAAAATGTACCATACCACTTTGAAACTTTTGAAAAGAAAAATACCATTTCGAAACATTCATGTCCATATAAATAAATCCTTAAAATCATTTTGAAAACATGGACATTAATTAAAAATATTTAGAAAGATAAATCATTAAAACATTTAAAATTATGATCTTGATAACGAGTACCTTTCACAAAATGCTAAAATATTCATTTTGAAATCATTTAAAAGTCCCATAGTTATAAAATAAAACATTTACTTTGAAAATATTCTTATAATCTTGTAAGGGAATCTTCATCTATTTTACAATGGCGAAAAATAACTGCACCCACGGTATAAGTTTAAAAAGAAATTCTTACCTTAAATTTGTCGAAAAGGTTAAAAAGTACCTAGTTTGGAAAACGATAGAAAGATTCCTTTCAAAACACATAAGTGTATAAATGACTTTAACCCATTGCCTAGTAGATAGTAAAAATGTTTTTAAATACATTTTGAGGGAACATGGATGTGGATGATAAAGAGATCTCAGTAGATAATTACATATAAACATCCTCGGATAATGAAGAGATTGCAAAATAAACCCTTACCTTATACTTTTCCTTGGTTGGGGGTAGGTTAACCTCCTTTATAATGGTGAAATGATAGTTGTTAAATTATACAAGAATCATTTACATTAATATGATATCATATATGATCTTTTAACATTGATTTGTTAATAATATCTTAGTATTATCGTTGTTTCAGGTGTTAACTTACTCGTTTTCTTTTATATGTTTTGTTACATAAGCCATGTTTTTAATGGATAGGTTTTATATTATTCACATCCATAATGATATCAAGTCCTCAAACATTATTTTTAAATAATCAAATGATAATTATACTTTAATGGATACGATGGAGAATGAATCTCATCGCGTTCGTGGAGACGGTAGTCCGTACGTACGCACGAGCGACAATACCAGTCTTTTGATATTAAATTAATATATAATTGGATGGTATATCATATATAAAGAATCATTATCATGTTATATTTATTATTTACATGAATTATAAATCATTATTATACCCATCCAAATAATAATATATTGAATAACAATTACACCACGACGTGGAGACGGTAAGCCGTACGTACACACGTATGGTGACATGTCATTCAAAGTATGGATAGAATTCTGAATATGGTTGTACCATATTTATAATAATATTACAGTATATATTATATACTGGATTAATTATTTTATAATGGGAATAACAAATAAAGAAGAAGTTGAAGAAGAAACGAATTTGAAAAAAGGGTGGTGAAAACATTACCTCTTCTTCAGGTTCTTCCTTTTGATTTGATCAAAAGGGATCCTTAGGTTGGCTTTATGATCAAACTAAGGCCTCTAGGTTGTAGTGAGGGAAGTTGAGAGAGTATTTGGGCAGGTTTTGGACGATCCAAAAGACTTTGAATATATGAATTAGTGAGAAGGGGGAGTGCCCTTTTATAAGAGGGGTGAGGGGAACCTTTGGAAAAGCTAGAAATATTATTTTATAATAAATTAATATTCGGTTTTTAATGGAAAAAAAGTGGATTATTTAAAGTTTAAGGTGGGGATATGTCTAAAACCACTCAACCAATAGGATTTAGATAGGTTTGGGTTACTATATTAACCTTATCTTTAAGTATTAACTCTTAGTTAATTAGTTTGACACTTACCATGTCACTTTGTATTTTTATATTATATAGTTAATAAACTTACTATATAAATCCAAGAGACCCCAAAGTGGTCCATTAATGATACAAATATCATGATATAAGTCTCTTGGGCGAACCTTAGATTTTTAGGAATTTAATATCAATTAATAATATAATATTTGTTTTAAAAACTATTTTTATGTCAATTTTGACACTATTCAATAGTTGATTTCTGTAAAAAACATAACAGAATGATTACATCTAAAAATGTATATTAAATCCTTCCTAACATGTAATATTAACCTATAAAATTAGTTTAATTCATAAAAAGTCTCAAATTATATTTATTTGGGTATTTATAATATCAATTATTTTAATTTTTCACTATTATGGTAATTACTGCATCATCATTGTGTCATAAATAAATTAAATTATTTAATTTCTAAAAATTAAAAATAAAATATCATTATGTATGAAATCTTTTTATCTTTCTAATTAATATTTATAGTCGAAAATCCAACATATATAACCCTATGTAAACTTTTTTTTTCTAAAAGATATATGCTTGTGTCATTTTTGTATTCATTTTAACTTAATTAAAATAAAGTGTCCCTATCACTTAAAAGTGGCTCCATGGGGTCACAAAATCGACCCAAAGATTCCCATGGCCAGACATTTATCAACCAATAATGTTAGGACATGTTTTAGGGTAATTTTTTATTATTATAATATTATTTTTAACCATTATTTACCAGATTTACCCTTTAACCATTGTAATAATATATTTACCGAAGTAATTATTCAAAATGTCTAAAAATAAAAGTTACCTATTTACACAATTTGAACATCCTGATTCCAAATATGGAATCCATTTTTCCAAATACAAAGCACAGAAGTGGCAGAAATTAATTTAAAATTAATTCCCACTGTTAAAATAAAAAGTGTGTTTTTAAGAGATAATAACTATCAAAAGATTGAAACCTGTTTATATCCGGTTTAATTGTGCAGTTTTTTCCAATGAACAACATTGTATTAAATGGTAAAAATATATTCTAAATATACTTTAAAACCACTCAAATTAATAATTTATCACTACTAATTATTTTGATTAAAAAAGTTGTTTTTAATTAAAATTTAGTAATTTTCACTATTCATCAAAATATGAAAGTTATCTGAAAAGTACCAAAATTTTACCCTATGATAAATTAGATATTCCGAATCCAAAAATGAAGTCCATTTTGAGCGATAAAATTTATGAAATTTCAAAAAGTAGGTATTACAATTCATAACGGCTAGTTTGATTGGTTGTGGTGTGTGTTAGAACTCGAAGTTGCGTACAACACACGCTACTGTAGTATTCACAGGAAAGCATACCGTGGAAGCTTGGGATGTTTCATTGTAAATTTTTGATGTCCCCATTTAGTCAAATTGAATATATAAAAGTTTAAAATATTGGATTTAAAAATCGTTCACTATTAAAAGTTGGTAAAAGTGCAATACTGAAAATGAATTTGTTCTTTCATTATGTCTAAGAAACTCATAATATGGATTCTAAAATTATAAGGATTATATAATGTTTAAAATTTAGTTATTACTATTCATAACCTCTTTTGAATAGCTTGTTTGGTAAGTCATGGTGCGCTTGAACTCGGTGTTGCGTGTAGTGCAAGTTATTGAATTATTTTGAAGAAATAACACACTATGAAATCTTGGGGTGTTACATTCTCCCCTCCCTCAATAAATTGATTCCTCGTAATTTGAAATTGTTCTTCGAAAATAAAAGGTTAAATATAGAAAATATCTTTGTGGGAAAACCCACATCGGAAATTGGGTTAATAAAATTTAGTCTTAATAAGAGGAAAAGAGAAATGAAAGGGTCACCACCAAATTATGATCTCTATTTGGAGAACATTAGTGGAAATTATAGACATATAATTGGAGGAAAAACTTAAATATTTATAGGTAGTGATTGAGGTCATAAATCTTAAACAATTTTAAAATTGAGGTCCTTAAATTCAGTAATCTATGTGGATTTAAAATTCAATCGGTTCAACAAAACATAAGGCATTAGGATAACATATTTTTGGTTTTAAGATCCCTTCAATAAAGTATAAGAATTAATTTCTTCATAGAATAAGAGGATAAGAAAAATATATACTTGAAAAGTAGAGTTCCATCTTTTAACTAATTTCTACCACAAACTCATATTTCACTCTAAAAGATAATAGAATTTTAAAAAAAAATTCTATTTATCCTATTCGTTTGGGGTTAAAAAAATGAATTTATAATTCATCTACTAGACCTTATTAAAATAAAATACATTATTTAATCCAAGACATCTCATGGGCCAGTGGTAGGTGATACACCCTTGTCACCCTTCAGTTGAGGGTTCAAGTCTCGTAGCCTTGCCGGTCGCGACAGGTTACCGCCCGACCTCCGAGTTGTCCTTTTATGGAAATCCAAAATTAATCTCAAACTAAAATTATCCAAAATACTTCTGTCCAAACTAACAGTCCAACATTTATAAGGAAGGTAAACATAATGTAGATCCTTTTACCCCATAATAGCATATGAATACCATCATCATGGATTGTTTTAAAACACTGAAACATCCTGAATTACCATAATCCTTATTGATTACATTCATGCTCCTTTATTCTATATAGAATGCTGGATATACTTCATCCATCCAAAAATGTTGTAAACTCCAACAATTATGGAATATACAAATCTTTAATCGGTTTCAAGGCAGTCAAGAATATCCAATATAATTTACCCAAATCAACCATATCTTATTCCAAAATAAGTACCAGAATATTAGGACCATATTAAGGTTTATATTTCCTTCAACCATGTAATTTCCAAAAAGTTTAACTTGCGGTAGAGTCACTTTTCTTAGTACCATAAAATCTCAAATCCCCAATGAAATAGTACTGCAGTACTATCCTTATATACTCCATAATTATTATAATAAGTACATTGCTAATACAACACTCAAATGACATAATCAACATAAGAACTATAATCATTCATCTTTATCTTTGGTAGTATCATAACTTTATTATTATCCAATAGCATCATTTGTGGCATAGTCGGATGATAGGTTCGCGTAGTGTCCAAACTCCTTGCAAATGAAGCATTGTACATTTGAAACCATTTTCTTACCCTTGCAGTCACGTACTTGGTGCCCTTTTCCTACACACTTATAACAAACTCCCATTCCTTTCAGGCAAGTTCCAGGGTGTTTCTTCCCACAGTTATCACATATGGGGAAATTATTCTTTTCCCTCTTCCCTTTATCCATCTTTCTCTCTTCCATCCTTTTCTTCTCTTGCTTCCCTTCAAAGCCAAAGGACTCATTAAACTCTTTAGTTATCTTATCCACACATGATACTATTTCTTCATATGATGATAATACGTGGGAGACTATTTCCCTTATAAATGATGGCTTAATACAATGTAAGATATGATCCTTCTTACTCTTTGGATCATACATATTACTAGAGTTCACATTCCTTATACTAGGTTCCATTTCTATACAATAGCATAAACTAGGCCAGTTTATGAATTGCAATTAATAATTCTAAACTTGTAAAATACCTAACGCAAATTGAATTGTTTATGGATGTAATCCATAATCATAAAAATGTTTTCTTTGAGTAAGTATATACTCATGAGCCCTTAATAATGGTTTGTAAAGAAAATGAGAATTATCCAAAGCATATCCCCCGGGAGTGTCGAAACCAAGAGTGCAGTAAGGCCCTTTGTCCTGCACCAGTTCCCATTCGAGTCCAGCTCAAAGCGGTGTTTTCAGGTTTTACCCCTAGGTACATATGTGCCAAAGCCGCCTCTACCTGCTCGTATCCAGACAGGGATGTATTGCTCGGAAAACTCACAAAATCTCTACAATACCAAAATTCTAGGAAGTTATTCTATACTAATCCACAAATTCCATCTTAAATCTATGTGCTCTAATCAGAGTTTTTCTAAATCTAGCTTCCAAGGTTATTGCTAAACTTCCTCTGATACCAACTGTAACGCCCCGACCCTAGTTACCCAGAGTCAGTGCACTATTTTAATACATTGGCATGATTACAAGGAATCAAGTCCCAAAGGACCGATTAGTTTAGCAGTCTTGGAAAATAGATTACATACATGAATGTTACATTGCACATTAAGACATAAAAAACCACATAAATAATCTTTATGAATGCCATTATTCCCTTGGCTTAACCCTGCATATCAATCACAATAAACTTCTTGGAATCCTGGGAAAAATAAAACATAGAAAGGGGTGAGCTCAAATGCTCAGTAATGGTAAGCAATACAGCGGAAACTTTCATAAATAAGCATAAACATTTTTAAGGCATTGTATAACTAAAACAAAAGTCTTTTAAACTTGAACTTCAGCATAATATGGAAAAAATAAAATGAAATAGTGTCATTTAATTATTCACATGGATATTATACTAGTCGAATAATCACATGCAATATCACTAACCACTTTCATAATGATGGAATGCATAATGCCAGACTATCATAACCACATAGCCAAGGCCTCGTGCCAAGACTACAAATAAGATTTTGTCAAGGCCTTGTGCCAAGACACTAGTTTGTCTCATGAGACCTACCGATGCATCGAGGAGCTATAGAGGGCTCCACCCGTCACTTAATAAGTCCAATACATTCCCATATGAAAAGGTTTAAACATAACATAAACATTCGTATTAAAACTAGAATACAAAATGTCAATACTTTCTCCATAAACAATGAATGGTATAAAAATAACACATCTATAGTAAAACATATCACAAAACCATCAATACAATATAAAATTTTCGTATCATAATAAATCAAGTTCAAATAAGCTTAAAATCCATAAAAGGGCGTTGACATAGATGAAATCAAAACTATTTTATAGAAATATCTCTTTTCTTGAAATCATTGAAAAGTCACACATTTATAAAGGAAGTAATTTAAAAGAGATTTTTGAATCAAAATTTCCCATACCACTTTGAAACTTTTGAAAATAAATATCATTTCAAAACATTCATGTCCATATAAATAAATCCTTAAAATCATTTTGAAAACATGGACATTAATTAAAAAGATTTAGAAAGATAAATCTTTAAAACATTTAAAATTATGATCTTGATAAAGAGTACCTTTCATGAAATCTTAAAATATTCATTTTGAAATCATTTAAAAGTCAAATAATTATAAAATAAAACATTTACTTTGAGAATATTCTTATAAGCTTGTAAGGGAAGCTTCAGCGATTTTATAATGGCGGAAAATAACCGCACCCGCCGTATAAGTTTAAAAATAAATTCTTACCTTCAATTTGTCAAAAAGGTTAAAAAGTACCTTGTTTGGAAAATGACAGAAAGATTCCTTTCAAAACACATAAGGGTATAAATGACTTTAAACCATTTTCTAGTAAATAGTAAAAATGTTTTTAAATTCATTTTTAAGGAACATGGATGTGGATGATAAAGAGATCCCAGTAGATAATTACGTATAAACATCCTCGGATAATGAAGAGATTGCGAAATAAACCCTTACCTTGTACATTTCCTTGGTTGGGGGTAGGTTAACCTCCTGTATAATAGTGAAATAATTGTTATTAAATTATACATGAATCATATACATTAATATGATATCATATATGATCTTTTAACGATTATTTGTTAATAATATCTTAGTATTATCGTTGTTTTGGGTGTTAACTTATTCGTTTTCATTTATATGTTTTGTTACGTAAGACATGTTTGTAACAGATAGGTTGTATATTATTCATATCCATAATTATATCATGTCCTTAAACATTATTTTTAAATCATTAAATTATAATTATACTTGAATGGATACGATGGAAAATGAATCTCATTACGTTCGTGGAGACGGTAGTCCGTACGTACGCACGAGCGACAATATCATTTTTTTGATATTAAAATAATATATAATTGAACGGTATATCATATATACAGAATCATTATCATATTATATTTATTATTTACATTAATTATAAATCATTATTATACCCATCCAAATAATAATATATTGAATAACAATTACACCACGACGTGGAGACGGTAAGCCGTACGTACGCACGTATGGTGACATGTCATTCAAAGGATGGATAAAATACTGAATATGGTTGTACAATATTTATAATAATATTATAGTATATATGAGATACTGGATTCATTATTTTAGAATGTTAATAACAAATCAAAATGAATTTTAAGAAGAAACGAATTTGAAAAAGGGTGGTGAAAACATTACCTCTTCTTCGGGTTCTTCCTTTTGATTTGATCAAAAGGGCTCTTTAGGTTGGCTTTCTGATCAAACTAAGGCATCCAGGTTGTATTTACGGAAGTTTAGAGAGTATTTGGGTAGGTTTTTGCTGAACCAAAAGGCTTTGAATGTGTGAATTAGTGAGAAGGGGGAGTTCCCTTTTATAAGATGGGTGAGGGGCACCTTTGGAAAAGCTATAAATAGTATTTTATAATAAATTAATTTTCTGTTTATAATGGCTCCAAAGTGGATTATTTAATGGTTAAGGTGGGGATATGTTGAAAATCACTCAACCAATAGGATTTATACAGGTTTGTGTTACTATATTAACATTATCTTTAAGTATTAACTCTTAGTTAATTAGTTTGACACTTACCATGTCACTTTGTATTTTTTTATTATATAGTTAATAAACTTACTAGATACATCCAAGCGACCCACCAAGTGGTCCATTAATGATAAAAATATCATGATATAAGTCTCTTGGACGAACCTTAGATTTTTTAGAATTCAATATCAATTAATAATATAATATTTGTTTTAAAAACTCTTTTATGTCAATTTTAACACTATTCAATAGTTGATTTTTGTAAAAATTATAACATAATTATTACTTCTAAAAATGTTAATTAAATCAATCCTAAAATTTCATATTAACCTATAAAAGTATTTTAATTCATAAAAAGTCTCAAATTATATTTATTTGGGTATTTATAATATAAATTATTTTAATTTTTCACTATTATGGTAATTACTGCATCATCATTGTGTCATAAATAAATTAAATTATTTAATGTCTAAAAATTAAAAATAAAATATCATTATGTAGGAAATATTTTTATCTTTCTAATTAATATTTATAGTCAAAAATCCAACATATATAACCCTATGTAAAAATTGTTTTTCTAAAAGATATATGCTTGTGTCATTTTTGTATTCATTTTAACTTAATTAAAATAAAGTGTCCCTATCACTTACAAGTGGCTCCATGGGGTCCCAAAATAGACCCAAATTTGACCATGGTCGGACATGTATCAACCAATAAGGTTAGGACACTTTTAGGGTAATTTTTTATTATTATAATATAATTTTTAACCCTTATTTACTGGATTTACCCTTTAACCATGGTAAATAAAATATTTACCGAAGTAATTATTCAAAATGTATAAAAATAAAAGTTTCCTATTTACACAATTTGA
The DNA here is from genome assembly GCA_963277665.1 of Viscum album. NCBI lineage: Eukaryota > Viridiplantae > Streptophyta > Magnoliopsida > Santalales > Viscaceae > Viscum > Viscum album. The sequence continues at coordinate 1,340,835,994 of OY728148.1, read as the reverse complement.
ACATCCTGATTTCAAATATTGAATCCATTTTTCCAAATTCAAAACACAGAAGTGGTAGAAATTAATTTAAAATTAATTACCGTTGTTAAAACAAAAAGCGTGTTTTTAAGAGATAATAACTATCAAAATATTGACACCTGTTTATATCCGGTTTAATTGTGATGTTTTGTCCAATGAACAACAATGTATTAAATGGTAAAAATATATTCTAAATATATTTTAAAACCACTCAAATTAATAATTTATCACTAATAATTATTTTGATTAAAAATTTGTTTTTAATTAAAGATTAGTAATTTTCACTATTCATCAAAATATAAAAGTTATCTGAAAAGTACCAAAATTTTACCCTATGCTAAATTAGATATTAGGAATCCAAAAATGAAGTCCATTTTGAGAGATAAAATTTATGAAATTTCAAAAAGAAGGTATTACTATTCATAACGGCTAGTTTGATTGGTTATGGTGTGTGTTAGAACTCGAAGTTTCGTACAACACATGCTACTGTATTATTCAAAGGAAAGCGTACTGTGGAAGATTGGGATGTTTCATTGTAAATTTTTGATGTCCCCATTTAGTCAAGTTGAATATATAAAAGTTTAAAATATTGGATTTAAAAAGGGTTCACTATTAAAAGTTGGTAAAACTGCAATATTGAAAATGAATTTGTTCTTAAATTATGTCTAAGAAACTCATAATATGGATTCTAAAATTATAAGGATTATATAAAGTTTAAAATTTAGTTAATACTATTCATAACCTCTTTTGAATGGCTTGTTTGGTAAGTCATGGTGCGCTTGAACTCGGTGTTGCGTGTAGTGCAAGTTATTGAATTATTTTGAAGAAATAATACACTATGAAATCTTGGGGTGTTACAATTATATTCATATTTATTACATTTAATATAATTATATAATTGTGTAATTATATTTTTATTATGTTTAACATTATATAATTATTGTAATTATAATTGTATATTTATTATTATTATATAATTATTATATTTATATTTCTATATTGAATATAATTATATATTTTTTATTATTTTTATATTTATTACTATTATCATATTTATAATTATATATTTATTATAAATATAAAATTATTATAATTATATATTTAATATATTTATAATTATATAATTTTTGTAATTACATATTTAGTGTGTTTATATAATTATAATAATTATATTTATTATTATTATTATATATTTATTATTATTATATAATTGTTATAAATATACTAAATATATTTATAAATTTATTATATTTTTTGAGTGATTATATTTATTATAAATATATTTATTATATTTATATAAATATATATAAGATATATATATGGAGAGGTTAGGGAGGGGTAGTATGGGCATTTAGGAAAAAAAGAATTGTTGAACGCCAATCCAATTGGCACTTTAGGTTAAATTGTTGAGCGCCAATTGAATTGGCATTCAACAAACCCATTTGAATAAATAAAACAAAAGAAAACCCTTTAAATTTAAAAAAATTAAAAAAACCATGTCAACCAAATTTTGCCGAGGCGAGGCAGAGTCATGGGCCGTGGACTTCGGTTTCCATCTGGGAGGTGCTGACATCGAGGAAAATAGAGATAGTTTTCGAGTTGATCTGAGCCACGATGGCTTCCGCGTGTGAGACCGATTACAGTTCGGGATGAGTCTGACCAGGGGAGGAGAACACCAAACTAGAGACGTCCGTTGGCGAAGGTTTCCTTAGATCCAAGCACCGATGATCGTGGTCTCGGTGATGTCGGTAAGGATCGATCTTATTTAGGACTTTTCTTCGATTTTTCCTAGATCTAGATTGAGGTAGGCCCCTATTTTCACTTTTTAGGTGTTCTGATTTCTCCTGTTTAATAGAGACATGAATTTTTGTTTTCTACTTTGTCAACTTCTCTAATCCTAGCGACATGAATTTTTGTTTTCTACTTTGTCAACTTCTCTAATCCGATATTCCAATTTTTCTAATCATATTTTTTCAACTGTCCCAATTATCACTGTTTTAAATTGTTTTTTACAACAATGTGATCCATTGATTTTCATCCAGCCAGAATATAAGTTAATGTTTTTTTTGTTGACAGTTGTCTCAGATGCGAGTCAAATCATACCCAAATCTACTGAAAAATATTCCCTTACTTTGTTATGATTCCTCAATACACTTTTTCTGACAAAATATATATATATATACTATATAAACTTTGAATTTGGGTCTTTAAATAGAGTGTTTTATACTGTTCTACCTCCCCATTCGTCACTTTGATGAAGTCCTAAACACACTATTGGGTGTCTTTTTTTCTGAACATTCTGATTGGTGAACCCAAATCTGGCCAGAAGGAATTTATTATATTAAGGAAAGGAATCAATTATATTTATGGCATTGTTTGTTCTTGAGTCTATAAAATTTTCCTTAAGGGGTTATCTTCAAATTCAGTATTTACACTTATATTTTGTCAGGGATAATTTTATATGATTTATGTGTTGTGTTATTAAAATTTTGGAAAGGAAAATCTTATAAATTATGTATTTATATTTATCTAATTTATGTTTAAGAAATATATCTTTTATTTTAAAATTGAATTTTAATTTTGTTGTATTAAGAGCTTAATTCTATCTTAAAACATTATTTACTTATAACTGTGTTCATATTTAATGATGTATTTGGTGTTCATAAGTAATTTATTATTCTTATTTTAAAACATTATTTGATGAATTTATAGTTTTTTTAGACGAATTATTTCAAATTCAATGTTTTATACATAACTGACCCCTAATTTATATTTTTAGAATTTAAATTCATGATATTTATACATAAATACAAATATATGTGACAACCGGGCCCTGGTGACTGCACAGACACCCCGCCTTAACAAGGTCGTCGGGTCCTGGCTCACCAGGTACCACCAGTTGCCCCCGCAGACATGTGGGGCCCACCCCAGGGTCCACCCACATGCCCGAACGGGTCATCTGACTAATGATAGTCCCCACATCCCAACACATGTCCTTTCCAGTGTGCTTTGTCTTCACTAACACACACCCTGGAAACTTCCCAGAGGGTCACCCATCTTGATCACTACTCTAGGCCAAGCACGCTTAACTGTGGAGTTCTAATCATACAGGCTCCCGAAAAGGAAGGTGCACCTTCTTGACATGGGTCATATAATTTAGTCATTTAACCCTTTATCATTTGTGGATGTTACATTCAGCCCCCCTTTAGAGCACAATGCCCTCGTTGTGGGTCCTACATCTCAACCCAGGCAGTGCACCGCACTTAAGGCTGGGTTCCTCCTCTGATACCAAATGTGACAACCGGGCCTCGGTGACTGCACAGACACCCCGCCTTAACAAGGTCGTCGGGTCCTGGCTCACCAGGTACCACCAGTTGCCCCCGCAGACATGTGGGGCCCACCCCAGGGTCCATCCACATGCCCGAACGGGTCATCTGACTAATGATAGTCCCCACAGGCCAACACATGTCATTTCCAGTGTGCTTTGTCCTCACTCACACACACCATGGGAAACTTCCCAGAGGGTCACCCGTCCTGATCACTACTCCAGGCCAAGCACACATAACTGTGGAGTTCTAATCAGACAGGCTCCCGAAAAGGAAGGTACACCTTGTTGACATGAGTCATATCATTTAGTCATTTAACCCTTTATCATTTGGGGATGTTACAATATATGTATGAGATCTCAAGCTTTTTTCACCATATATATATATATATAAGTATTTGTTTTCCATCTCCACAACAAATTACTTAAAAGCGATGTAAGTGGGTGCTACATATACATATTTATTATGCAAGTTATGTAATGAATATATATATATATGCATAAATGAAGTTTTCAAATGGGTGTATATATATTTATATATAAGAATGATTTGATTAATATAATTTTTATAATTTTATCATCAAATTATCTTTAAATTTATAAAAAATTCACATAACATGACATCACATTTTATCAATATTATAGGCGTCATGTCTTCATAAAAACATGGTCATGAAATTGTTCACATCATCGACACTTGTTACATTATAATAAACACATGGTTTCAATTTTAATATTTGATTTAAAAAATAAAAAGTACATGGATATCATTGAATGTATTTTATTCTAAATGTTTTATTGAAAATTTAATAATAAATTGTTACGATCAACTGTGGAAAATTTATGTCATTGTAAAAGGATGGAGTATGTGGAAAATTTATGTAAAGGTTATGGTATGGGTTTTGGTTGTAATGAAACATGAAAGTGTTATGAAAGTTCGCATAAATAAATAAATACATACATACATACATACATACATACATACATACATATATATACATGTAGACACTTATATATATTTTGTAATGGGTAATATAATTCAGTGTTATGTTTTCAATGTTAAAAACATCAGTGAAATATATATACATTAATTAAGAAATATTAAAATAGTTTCAAGAAATCCATATCTTGATCATTGTAAATATGGAAGGTCATTGTGGAGTGAACCCATACTTCTCTAAGTGGGTAGGTCCAGACAAACTTCAGCGATCCAAGTGACCTTAGAATAGTGTTTAGTTTTCAGAAGCTTTCATGTTGTTTTCAGAAAAAAACCCTGGATTATGTTTAAGTAATTTTGAACTTATGTAGTTTCTAAAATGACCTAGTATTTTTAAAACGTAAGGAATTTCAAATAGTATATATTAAAAAGGGGTTTTCAAAATGTATTCACATGGTTATTTTTTAAAGAATATTTTGTACGGATTTATCAAAGGTTTTTAAACCCATTACTGGGAATATTTAATGCTCACCCTTTGTTTTTATTATCTTTCATATGTCACTTTTAAGTCTAATGCTTGATGTCATTGATTTTAGCATGCCCAGAAGCGAAGTTTTTCTTTTACTTTGTTTATTTTTATTGCAAATATGATATTTTGTAAATTTGTATCTATTCTCTAGAACCTAGACCGGTAAAAGGTCCTCTTCTATGTAAAGGCTGAGTCCTTATATAGTGCCTCTTTACCCACACATATGTCTTCTCTGCATGATGTTAAACTGCATAGGATTAATCAACCGTGTGGGTTTTGATACCTACAATAACAAGGATATATAGGATGCCTCATAATGTCTCAATCCCCTCTTACAGATACGAACTTCCTCCTTATATTTTAGCACATTCTAAAGCATGTGGCTATATAGATCCAGAATATTAGAAGCATCCCATTACCGAAAAATATTAGAGAACCAAGAATACATATAGATGGATTTTCTAAAGAGATCCCAATTTTTTTCACATAAAATAGAGTTAATTCATAATCAGTTTTTAGAACAACCAATCCCATATCAGGGTTAGGAAGAGATTCATGAACACATATTAATTCTATGAGAGATTCCTAGAGTAGGAATCAATTCCAATCAAAAGAGTTCTATGAGCCTAATATCCCATCCTCTTGACCAATGTGAGTCCTCAAGAGTTGCTGGTTCTGAAAACATAGATACCCTTTGGACTTTGGAAAATAGTTCTATACCTAGCTACAAATGGGGGATCCATTGGAAATTTCTGGGAAAAGTGAAAATGGATTCCAGACAAGAGAAACCCATTCCACACCATAAAAACCCAAAAAAACAAAAATGGTGAACCTGACAAGAATTTATCTAATAATAGAATGATAGGTTAACCATGACTTAGGATACTTAGGTTTGAAAACCCTATAAAAACAAAGCATAAATATTGACATGATTGTATAGAAAATCCTTGTTAACAAGTGTTCTTATGAAATAAGTCATTCCTCATTTTCGTAAGTCTAATCGAGTAAAATGACTGAATCATGGAATATCAGGACAATTGTGTTAATAATGCATATCTAATTCATCACATTATTCCTACAATATATCCCTAATTTGTAAACTACTTCCTTGTTTTCTGCATGGATATAGATATTGACAACATCCTAATTCAAGTCTATGTCTTCATCATCCAGTATTCTCTCTATAAAATCATATACTACAGTGACCCCTATGGACCATAAATAGGCCTCACCTACTCGACAGCTCCAACAATAGGTGGTGAATATTATTAATCAAGAATACCAATGATATGATACAATCGGAACTATATAATATTCCCATGAGATTCTTCAAACATGATATCCGGTGAGTCTGTATTGTGCGGCAAATGATGCTGCTAATCCATCAGCCCTCATCACTACAACCATCCTCTTCAGGTTTTTATCCCTAAATAATGAGAATTACCACCTTTTATATCTGATGAAGGTAGAACAGAAAGCTGAATATGGATCCCTTCCAATTTAGGTGACACTACAGAGGGAACATGTGAACCTCCATAACTAACACCACCCCACTAGTACCCATTAGTCACTTGTTGAGGGTACTATCTGACACACAACCACCTCTGATGCCCATACATGAACTACAAGGAAGAATCATCAGATGAGGAAGGAATTGAATATCTAGAAGAGGGGTCATATCCTTGATCCTACTGATGATGCCTACCCGCATATTTCGGAAGGAACCAGTAATCAGGATCATATCCCCACTGGATCAGAACATGTTTGTGGGAATATTCCTACAACAGTTATAGGGGAGGTTCATACTCCCACCCATGTGCATGAAGCTCATCAGAATACTCTGATGGAATAAAGAGGAAAGAATCGGGTGCATATCCATGCTTCCATGGAATATATCTAGTAACAGATAATGGAGAAATAAAATATAAAGGATTATATCCCCACACACACTTTTCAAAAATGAAAATATATTTTAGAAAAAACTGAAAAATGCCTCTGATGTATTCTAGAACTATTGCATATAATGGGACAAGATCATACTACTATCCCTACATTTAAGACATCTCGACACACTAATCATCACAAACAAGTAGTTGTAACAGGGTAATCACACACTCTTGATCCCGCATGGGAGGATTATCGGCATATTATGATGAAGGGTGAGGAATTGGACCCTGTTACTCCTATTACAAATGAGGCTCACCAATTGAGGGAAGAAAATGGCTTGGGATTGGAGAACACACTAGTCGAAAAAGTTTTATGGCATATTCCAAAGGCCAAATATTGGGCTCATATCCCCATTTTTGCTGGGGCTCACCACTTGAGAGGGGTACAAGCCTAAGGATATGCTCATTTTCCTATCGAATAAGTCCGACGACATACTCTTAAGGCACATGATTGGGAATATATCCCCATTATGGCCAAGGATAACCAAGTGAGAATTGAACAAGGCTCAAGATAGGCTCATATTCATATCAGTGAATCTACCTGTCATATTATAGTAAATCATTGAATCAAGGTACATAGTCTAGCTTCCACTAATGAATGACTGCACCAACATCATTCTAAAGAAATACATGAGGAGGCTCATATTCCTTCTCCCATTATAGAGGTCCACTTATTCCAACCAAGGATCCCCAAGTGAGAGTAGAACAAACCTCATGGTAGGATCATATTCCTAATAAGAAAGATCAACAGCATATCCCCAAGTCTCATGATCGGGATCATAATCCAGCCTTGACTAAGGCCCACCAAGTAAGAATGGAACATGCCTCAAGACATGCTCATATATCTATAAATAATGATACAATGTATTTTAATATTTCAATAGCTTCTCAAAAGTGGGCTCATACTCCAACAATAATAGAAATTTATATGCATGTTTTGAAAACCATCACACAACATGCTCATATATCTACACAATCACATAAGGCAGGTCGACATATCCCGACCAAGAGGCAGAACATGGACCATATTCCTAATTTTCTCAATGCAAGGGTCCTTGGGGTCATTTGAGACACATTATCAATTCCCCAAGGGTAAAATAATCAAAATGAAAACATTTTATTTCATGTTATTTCTTATTCCTTATGTTTATTCAATTTTATAATTATAGTTTTAACTAAGGAAACTTGAATAATTTTATTAAGTTAGGTAATTTATCTTTTTAAGAATAAGATTAAAAATATATTTATTAGATAATTAATAATAACTTATTTGAGATATTAAATCCAATTGACTAAATAAAATCCAATTTGTTTGGAAAATTAATTTTTATTCAAATGCATGTAATGTGAAAACCCCCATTATAACCTTAATCATGAAAATTAATTTTAACTTTTTTCATAAATAATTATAGTAAAAAATTATTTTAAACATATTAGATAATATAAATTATGATTATTAAAAATATGGAATAAATTTTTAAAAATTAAATTCACATAAGTGGTGTAATTCATTTAAAAAATAATCCCATAGAAGCAACGAGAAAGTGTGTTTTTAAAGTGAAAATGGTCAAAACTTTATAATTTTTTCATATCAATTTTCAATATGAAATTGATTAAAGTAACCTAAATAAGATTAATATATGTATAAATTAAGAAATTATTCTTTAAAAATAATTTTAAATACAATTTAACTTTGTAAGTAATTGAGGTAAAAAGTTATTTTTCAAATTAAATTTAGTATTTATCATTATTCATCAAAAGATGAAACTTTCTAGAAAAATCATTTAAATAAACCCTAAGAAAATTTGGATATTTTTATTTCAAAAATAAAGTTTATTTTATAAAATTCATTTTATAAGAGGATAAAAAATTATATTTATTGAAATTGTAAAAAATGAACAAAAGTTATTATTTTGAGAAAATAGTATTTTTGAAACATATAAAGACATTAAAAAAATTGTGTATTTTATTATCAATATGTTTTATTTATATAAAAACGCTATACATAATACTTTAAAAGTATTTATTACCCTTAATATAGCTATGTTTAACAACTAGGTTATAAAAAGAATGTTTAAATAACTATATTAATAATATATCATGGTTCTGTTAAAAGTGAGTGTTGTGTGTAACACATGCTTATCTACTATTATGTATAGTAAATCATTAACCTAGTTTTACATATATAAAAATATTTACTTGGTGTATCTTATAAAAAAAATTCATTAATGATATTTAATTTAATAAAAATATAAATTAATAAAAACTAAGGGTGTTACAGGTATGGATCGAGGATGAAAGTAGATACTTTCAATTTTATTTCATTTTTTTATTTGTGATCAACCCAATGGGGAATTAGTTATTCTATGTTATAATGACCGTGATTATTTATGACTATATGACTCTAAATTTACATTTGATATATCATGTTGTGTTTTATTGCCTCTAAATTCTCAAGTTTTTTTATTATATACATTGTATTATTATTTTCACTGTTATTGAACAATATAATATGTGAGTATAATCTACCCCCAGTAACACCCTATAACCCAACATCAATTCAAAAACATTTGTTCCATAATGAGGTGCACCTAAAGTCCCAGTAGTTACTTCTATGATACAAGAATTTCTTAGTGGTCGTATATGGGAGAGGATATTACAAAAACTAATTATAACATTTTAATTTAGTCTTTATATATGGGGATATGTTAGAAAGGTGATATATGAATGTATCAAGGATTTTTACAGCCCTAATATTGGTGTACAGAAAACAAATGTTTCGATAAAAATTAAATGTTACCAAGTATATGAGATTTCTATCCATCTTTTATGATTTTATGATTTTAAAATTTCACTTATTGTGAGGAAATTGAGTTTGTGGATTTATAATTAAATTTTTTTGGCTCTTGGACCACTAGTAAGAGGCCTATATGAATGTATAATTTTTCATATATGTTTAAAATAAAATAAATATACTTTTTTAGATTGATATCACTGAAATTTGTTCTATGTTATTTAATGTTTTGAAAAAATATATGGTTTTTTCTTATATAACTTGTTAGGGGAATTCTACTTAGCCAAACCATGAAATATTTATTTGGATTTTAGATCATATGGATTCAATAAACCGATGATTGTTGATTATGACTATGTAGTACATCTTCTAGTGGATGTATAGTGACCCTAACTTGGTTAATATAGGTAGTGGATACCTTTAGATGAGCCCCTTTTTGGTGATTTGTAAAAAGGGTTTTAATTAAGTGTCAATAATAATTTATATTGCGTTTTTTTATTTTTCTACTTGGTGGAATTCAATATAAAAAACCATTTGAATGTGGTATACCCATAATAGATCATCATATGATAATAACATAATATATATGTGTATGAGATCATGTTTTTATATGGGGTAGGCTTATATACAGATTCTTGGCGAGGATCCGTTCCCTAATATGATGTTGAGTTATCATGTGATTACTAAGATATATATGTGACAACCAATGATGGTTGTTGTAATGTGAGTTAATATGCGATATATTATATAGGATCAATGTATATTCTCATGATTTGTGGCTCATATGAGATAGGAATAATGGTCTAGGTGGTAGATCCATGTTCCTTGGAGACATGACTCATGATATAAGAAATTTGGGAATTATGGATAAGATGAGCTATGATATATGAGGGTAACATGATAGTGGGGTTATCCTAGTCTTGTGAGATCATTATATATTGAATCATGGGTATATGATTTTAGTTATGAGATCAATATATGTGAGGTTCTACCATGTATGAGATATAGGAATCAAGATTCCTTGGATCTTTTTGGTAAATAACTTATGGAATTTTAGTATCAAGGATGGTTTTGATTGTAAGGAGTGGTTTAATACATGGACCTATTTATCTTAATCATGGTTCCTAATTAGATAGTAGAATGTGATCCAGGATGGTCAGATTGAGGATTGAGAGAGAGTGGGTAGATGCTTTTGATTTTTGGATGCCAATGGTTGGTGGGTGATTTTTGCGATAAAGCATGGAATATGTGTAATGAGTAATTTTTATGAGGTGCACTGAGGTTTATTTTGAATATATGTAACTGACATGAATTGGTTCATAATTATATATTTAGTCTTGTTAGCCTATATTCATTGATATATGACTTATGAGATCATGAGTTGGAATTGTGATTATGTGGTATGGAAGCATATGCCTATTAGTTAGAAGTCATGAATGATCTGAGAACCTATGGATTTGATGAAAGGATTACAAAAAGGTTTGTATACTATTTTTATTAAAAATGTCACCTCTATGATGATAAATATACTATGGTTGATATGTTGTCCGGGGTAGACAGTCTCGTTGAGCTTGGATCAATAGGAGGTACATGCGTGTGATGATAGATCCTATTGAGGTTGAACTCAATGAGATATGTAATGAAATATATATTGTGGGTAGGAAACCAATGTTTATAGAGGGTGTGACCCTCATTATGGATTAATTATGAGGAATTCCAAGGATGATATTCTTGGTGATTTAGGAATGGGTTTCATTTTATGATTTGTTTTAGAACTTGGGAATGACAACGATAACCACATTTAGTCATTAAGTTTGGTGATGGATAGATAATTGTCCATGGAGGTGTCAACCTATAATTGTTGTGTAATGAATTTAGTGTGACTTAATCATTGGATGCCTGAGTTGGGAATATGATATTGGTGTATATATAGATCTAATTTTATATAGTTAATTTATGAATGCTAGATTTTTTATTTAGACGGGGCATTATATTGAGTTTTTTTAACATAAATGTTGATATGGTTTGAATATAATCTATGAATGATTAGGATTAGATATGTTTTGGTAATCATGAGAAGAGTAAAATAATTCGGTTGGTTGGCCAAGGAAACAAATATAAAAATACCCAGAGAGATGGGTTCTAACATTAGTTTGAATGTATGTCTGATTTTTAGATGTATCTTAGAGTGAAGGCATTGATATCAGTTGGTGTGATGGTTCCTTAGTGTTTGTGGAAGAGTATTTTTTAGAATTGTTGGGAAAATGATGTCTAACTAGTTTTTTTCCCTATAACAGGGTGAAGTATGATAGAAACCACACAGAGCAGATCATTGGACTACTGTAATTATGTTTATATAGGATGTTAAAGTGGTCGGAAACATTATGGATTGAAATCATCCCTTATTAGCTAATACATATGGTGGGAAGTGTCATAGGATATGGGATAAATTAGTTGATGATGTGTTCTATTGGGATTGGAAGGTGTAGTTACGCTACATCTCAGTGGTTTAGTTATAGTGGTGAGTGAGTGGCTTGAATTTTATTGAATAATGTGCCTCATGTCTGGAGACTCACAATATACAATCTTTCAACATTTTGAGGTAGAATGTTATAAGATTGTTATGATTTGATGATGAGGATAGTTTGTGGCTAATGGTTGAAAGACCACTGAGGCTTCTCGGGGTCTATATATGATATAGAGGGGTTTTTTTAAAGACCAACTCCTTTGAGGGAATTTAATTTTATAGAAATTTTAAAAATTTAATGTTGGTGAGGGGTAAATTTTTCAGAACAATGATTCATATCAGAATTATTAGAAATTTATATTCTCTTGGATATGCTTTTGGGTGTGGAAAGAGTCTTGATAATTGGTTTTGGTTCTTGGTTGGTTATAAAATAAGGGATACAGTTTCCCTTAAATGATATTTCAGCTACAATAGTAGACCACATCATAGCATGGGGAATTATTCCATGGTATGTGTCTATGGGGGAAGAACCGTGACAAAAATATAGGTTTTATTGCATAGTGGGTAGGGTGAAATTCCAGTTTTAGGAATATGTGGTACTTGGGCTAGGATAGAGGCACTTTTTAGAAACACAGAGGATTGAATGTTGTGGTGGAGCCAGTAGAGACTTGAAAATGGTGATGGATACTCCAATACATATTTTTGATTGGTTTTAGTGCATGTGAGGACCATTTATGTGAAATAGTGATTAGGAATCACATACAACATATTGGAGGGTGTGTCAGCTCTTCCAGTTGTTGGATGGATACACTGTGGCTGAGGAGGACATGTCCTAGCATAGACCTATCTTGGTTAAAGAAGGTCATTTTGAAACTCTTAGTCTATGATGTGGTGGTAGATTGGGAGAATGGTCTTAGAGATTCCCTTGAGGTGGGATACATTGTGGATCCCTTATCTATACTACATTAGGGGTCCCTATGCTGATCACCCTATAACCTCACCATAGAAAGGTCCCCACATTTTTTAAATAGAATCAAAACTATTAATTTACCACTCAACCCCATATTTTTTTAGGTTGATAGATGCTTATTGGGAGAGAAATTCATCCATATCCTCCAACATTATTCCCCCTTAGATCCACTATTTATGGGAGAGAGGTGTTTTTTGAATGATTAGATAGGTTTTCTTGGTGTTTTATTTTGTTTCATTATATAAAATTTGGTTTTCTTCCATCATCATTGATTTTCGGAAATTTTGACAGGGGTTTCAGTAATGATACCACTAAAGCTTGGTGGAATTAGGTGAGGATGATGGAGACTTTTATCAACATGTCTAGAGGGTGTCTCAAAGATATATTAGATACTATCATATGTTTTTTGGTTGGAGATATGTCACACAGTATAATTTTAATGGGTTGTTCTTAAATTAAAATAAATTTATTGTTGAATCAGGAGTTATAATTTGGGATTTTTTGTATATTAGGTTTAAGTGCATAAAAAGAATGGACCACAACCTGTTGGGTGATATTTAAATCACTTTTTCCTTATATGTTTTTAGGTGATTATGTATTTTAAAATAAAATTTGAAATTATTTATAAATTGTTAAATGTGATTAGAATAATTAATTATAAATATTTACAATTAATTATCAATCCTTGTTGATCATGATAGAACCACTTGTTGATAAAGTATGGCCAGTTGGAATTGAATAAACTCAGTAAGGGTTTGCTAGGCTATTTTTAAGAAAGGAATACTTTTTAATTGAGGTTGTTTTTCCTTGAGAATCCCCAAATGGTAAATTAATATAATTTATAGGCATGTGATATTTTTTCTCTTCACTGAGGGTGATAAAACTTTTATTTAAAATAAATATTTTCTACTACCTATGGATTAAATGAAGTGGAAAGGGCTATGATGGATCCTTAAACAATGGTTAACACCTAAACCATTGATGGATGAGGATGAGATTATAAATATGTGAAATGTGGTACTTATACCTTTTAAGGGTATGTTTTAAATAAAATAAAGTGAACTAGATGTAACCAAAACTAGTCATAGGTTCCCTTAATGACCTCCTAGTTGTGGAGGGCTATGAATGGATATGGATGGCATAGGGCATGGCCATGTAAAAAACATTCGATTCCTTGTGGACTTAAAGTTAGTTGATATGATCATGAGATAAGTGTTCCCCTATGTTGATATGATATTACTATGGTATGCATGCCTTAGGTAGACTATGGATAGGTTAAGTGAGAGGAATAACTTGTGACAACCTGGGAAATAAGAAAATTATTATGTTATCTCTTGAGATCAATGCCAGTGGGGATTGACCTATGAAACCAATGAATCAATGATGTGATGATGATACCTGCAAGGGATTCTATTTACCCAAGTTAGGAGCATTTAATCGAGTGGTGAGATTTTATACGAGGATACCTAGTTGAGTTTCCATGTTATTATGCAACCCAAGGGACCCTGAAAGGTGACCCAGTGATATATTGACCCTAAATATGGTTAGTGAGTAAATGGGTAGTGAACGAAATAGGTGCATCCTTAATACTTGGAATGGTGAATTGAGATTATTATAACTGTGATGATGACAGGTCATACACATGAGGGTATGATATCATAGTTGTGAGATGAGTTTTGGTAGATGGATAACCGCATCGAGATGAATTATATGGGATGATTTAGGTGTGATGAAATGTCCACTAAGATGTATTTAGATACATAAGATTGCATTTACTTTACCCTTATATCCTTTAATTATTCCTACTACCATGTGATGAATATAAAGGATGAATTATTCCCCATAGATATGTATACGTGAGGTTATGAAATATGGACACATTGGACATCGATGAGAGGTAAACATGAGATGATCCGGGAGGGACACATGACCCCCTAAGTGATTAGTATACTATTGAATTCATAGGGCTTTATCCTAGGATCTAGTTTTTTAGATTGATTCTACAAGATTTACCACGAGTTTATCCTATTAATTTTCAATGGGACTGATATAGGTTGTACCAATAATGTGATTTTCATAGATACACCCTTACACTAGAAAAAGAATGTAGAATTGTCCCCAAGTGTCACATTTGAACCTGATGATTCAAAGTGGTTATTTTATTTACACTTACAAACTATATCTATTTTTTAGATGATAATATTACATTAAAATACACTATATTTATTAGTAATATATAGGGTAACATTGGTGGAACTGTACTGAGCTGTACTCCTACCCTACTTGAGTAGATACCACACTTGGGTACTCGAGCAGTCTTCCCTAGTTATAGTTGTATGTTGGGATGTTGACCATGATTGATCATTTCACTAAATTTATTAGATAAATACAAAATATGGATGAATTATAGTTTAGATAAATTATTAGAGTATTTCAATTTTATTTTTTATTGTATATTTGATCATCCCAGTAGTTGATCAGTCATTGTGTGTTTTCATGACCATAATTAGGTATGATTGTATACTTATGCATTTATATTTGATATAGTATGTTGTTTTTTATGTGTACCCTGATTTATTATTATGGACATTGTTTTGTTATTTCCATTGTTATTGTACACATTGATATTGTGGTATATTCTCCCCATGGTAAATCTGTTGACACCTATAGTTAGTCAGTATCCTCTGACATAAGGGGAGGTGAACCTGAGGTCCTTATAGTGACTTCTCCAATCTAGGAACCGTTCGGTGGTCACAAATGGAGGAGGATGTTACAAATGATTATTATCCACTTAAATATTTCCTTTTTTATCCCTAACCATTTTTTTTCATTTATTATTATATTTTGAGATGAAATATTACGGTTAGTGTGGGTAGGTTTTTTTTGTAGAGATATGAAATATTATCATGAGGCACACAATGTGTTTTTTTCACTATATGATCTTCCATGTTTACAACATGGAGTGTTATAAACTATGTCTATTGTATGTTTGGGGTTCATGCTTCATATATGGATTTTTCTATACTTGGGATAGGAGAGATACCTAACATGAGAAACTTCATACATTGAAAAATTTCTTATGAAATCCTTGAGACTGAGCTAATCAGAGGGTGGTTGTGTATGTTATAGATCATGTTTTTGGTTAGAGATTAACCAATATTGGATTTTTTTCTCTTGTATAATGAGTATGATATTTAAACCATCAATTAAGAATGAATGAATAATTATATGAGTATACCTAGATAATATTTGTGATGTTATTATCTGTTAGATAAAGGGAATGAAATGTGCTCATCCCTAAGGTTTAATAACATGTGATGTATTTATCAACTTAGAAAATCTATATATAGAGAATCATGAACATATATTTCCTCATGGTAACTTGATGTCTTAGAAAAATGGATCATATAAAAATGGACCCTTTTATAAAATACAACTGGAGGAAACATGTATTGGGATATACTTGTTTCATGAAAATCATGTTAGACCCCTTTATATATTAATTTTCACTAGTTCATTATTAGAAGATACTCTTTTCCTAGATTTATTAATTCGTGAATTCATATTTTTTCCAAGACGAAAAGGCCCATGGGGTCACATTTTTTGATTTTCTTAACAGGAATTAAATTTTATGAAAATATTTGTAAGTCTTTGAAGTTTATTCAAAAGGTATTTTAGATAGGTATTCATAATAAATTGAAAATGATATTATACAAAGTGATTTTGATGATATATTTCCAAAGGTTTTCTTGAATATATACTAATGGTATTTTAGATACAAGTTAATAAGTTATTGTGTATGATACAATATTATGTGGAATGTAACTAATTCTATGAGGATTTAATTTAAGTGGTATATTGATAGATTTATGATGTAAATCCATGTATGTAAACAATGATATCATAGTGTGTAATATTAATATATCATATTATATGATGTATAGAAATAAATAGAATCTTTTTTAATTTTTTGGGTTATATAATAAAGAATGATTTATTGAAATCATTCCACAACCACCCAAACCAATTTACAAGAAATAAATATCGTAATATGGGTTAATTGTAACATGTGACTAATATAAAATTATATGATTTATCAAAAAGTGGAACATTAAATGTTAACATTATAATGTCTCATCCACAAATCTATCATTATTATGTTTTATAAGATGAAACATATAGAATTTTTATTGAAACAGGTTATAAAGAGTTGTAACCTCACACAATTTACCCATACATTGAGAATATATGAGTAAATATTAGGGGAAGGTCAGTAGTGTGCCAAGACCAATATATGAATGTAGTTACCATGAGATTGGTGTCGACTGAGTTCATCCAAGAAAGACTATGGTAATTTATGATTCTAACATTAATCACTTATATTCCTCCCTTCATTATAAAGTTGTATTAGTATACCATCCGAGTTTTAGAGAATACCACACATATTTTAGGCAAATCATGTAATGTCCTGGGTTTTTTGCATCGGGTCAAAAACCTCTCCCTTTTTGTTTTTTTGGAATTAGTGGTTATGAAAATATCTTTTTTGATCATTAGATCTTAATTTTGAGGGTTTACATAACCCAATATTTTGTTTTTTTTATGGTTTTATAGGTTTAGTGAAGGAGTTAGGTGTTAGAAAGTGTTTTGAGTTCATCAGACAACTGATTACCCGATTTTGGGAGTTGTTGGTTGAGGTACTAAGTTTGAGATAACCATGAAGACGCTTCTAGCTAACATTGAAACCCAATTTTTTATTACTTCATATTTTATGAAACCATTATGATAGGGTAGAACGACCATGTGAGGATGTCTATAGTTTTTATAGAGTAATTTCTCTCAACTTGCACACGGTTAGGGAAAATAGTGCACAAGACGCATAGGTAGAACCCTTTATGCAGTACCTCAACACAGTAGCCCACATGATTTCCTCATGGATTGGAAAACTGTATATACTCTTAATGGGTGAATTTACCAAATTTCCCCTCCCTTTATTAACCAAATTTTCCTCTTCTTCTCCTCCCATTAGATCCTCATAATATGGGGGTCCTCTATTTTTCTACTCCTCTTATTTTTGATCCAACCCGTTCATCATACATTCATATTTAGATTGGTTGGTGGCATTGGATCTTTATTTGTAAGGGTCTCCTCACACATTCATCATTTCTTCTTTTATATCTCCTCAAAGTCTGCTAAATCCATTTGAGTTGTTTTTTTATAATTTTAGGGTTTTCGATGGAAACTAAAATTTCTACCAAACTAGTTGGAGTTAGAGAATAATAGTAGAATTTTCTATGTATATGACTCAAAGGTATGTGGTGAATACTTTTATTTGTGATTTCTTAATAGTTAGGGGGTAACTTCCAGCATTCCTTTGTTTTGACCGAGTGAGACCCATTTTAATTAAGGGTTTCTTTTAATTAATTAATTGAGACATAGTGGGATACCAATGAGGATTCCCACATATGTGTATAAACTTTTTGAGCTATGTGAGAAGATCAGAACCATGGACCATTAAGCCTGGGGTGTTCTTATATTAAATTGGTTTATTGTATTTAATTACAGATGCTCAATTCAATTATATTGAATTTTTTAATTTAAATTGAAGTGATTTATAAATGTATGAAATGCTTATGTTGCAATATTGGGTTCCAATGGAAGGTGATGGGTTCAACTGAAGGATTGATATATTTATGGTTATCTACTAAGGTGATGCAACCATCAGCTTGGGAGAAAAACATGCTATATATTATTTGGGTGGTTTTGACCATCAATTAGGAAACTCAATCGTCATGTTGGGGCAGCAAGGAAGTCAAACTGAGGGAATGGACCATGATATTGGATGTCTTGGCCATCATAATTGAGCGACATGATCGTAGGGGTATGAGTAACAAAGATTGGTGAGGATTAGGTAGTATGTTTTGTGATTAACACTCACCCATGATTGTCCAATGTAGCGTTAGAGTTCTGTGAACATATGTTTTCTTAATGATGAGGTGGTTTTGGTCACTCATGTGGGTTGAGGTTACCAGTATTTTATATTAGGTATTTTTTTTGGAGTTTCTTGTTATAGAAATCCACAAGGATGGTGAGGATCCATCAATCATAGCATTGTTGTTATTGGTTGGGGGTTGAGGCTGGCCATATTGAGTCCTTGAGTTCTGACTATTTTGGTAGGATGTAGATCATCTTTCCTCTGGGCGTCGTACTTTGAGATGATAGTGGTTTCTATTTGAGGACATATATCACTTTACCCCTAGATGTTGGGATTAGAGATGATGGATTCTTCTGAGTAGGGGTTCTAGGGACCCAATTTCTATATATTTGGGCGTGCCTTAGGGATGTCGGTGGCATGTTTTGGACATGAGGTTTTGGGAGGAACATGGTTCTGATTTATTGTGATAGAGGTGGAACCTGAGGGTTCACCTGAACATTCTACATCAAGGGATACCTTGGGTCCTGATCCAAGGATACAATCCTCTTTAGTGATTTTAGAATTAGCTGAAGCAGGTGATAGATTCCTGGTAGCTATTGAGAACCAGAGAATCTTTTTTGTTTTCATTTAATTGAATGAGCTAAAATTTTGTTTAATTATAAGTTCACACATGCATAATATCAAATGAGAGGTAAGCATGTGTGGGTGGCATCCTACTAAGACTCATTCAAACACCCTACATAGGCCCTTCTGGACATGGGTAGACTTTATGCTTCTACGTTCAGGTAAGGGTTCATGATTAGGAGTTAGATCCCAGTTATTGAGTTAACATGTATGGGGGGAAAGGGACCTTGAGGTTCTTGCCTGAGTTGATGTTTACCTTTTTTTTAATTATTTCATTTTTAGCATTCTTATCTTATATGTATATATTGTGGTCAACTATTGGTGACGCCTTCTAGTTATTGTACTATATGACATGTATTGGATAAATGAGTTGTTTAGTAGCTTCAAGTGGTATGTTTGGATTTTCACTTATTATGTTGATTCAATTTATTTACCCTTCAATGGTTTCTTCTTATTTATTGTGAATCTCACATTAGAAGCTCTGGTTTGAGTCTTCTATGTTTTTCTATCTATTTATTATTACATATATATATTTTTACTGTTATTATATCATCACCTAAGGGTATAGTCTCCAAACTATTACTCTTTCACACCCTCATTTCTAGTTGGTAGCCTTTGGCATATGGGGAGGTGCGTCTAAGGCTAGTGGAACCTAACCTGGAAGCACTGATCGGTTGGATTATCGGGCCAAGGAAGCTACAAGTGGTATCAAAGAAGATTCTTTATTGGGAATTATTATCAGAATTCATCTAGATACTAATGACATAAATTTATTTTTATTTTGTTCTTTTCTACTGGACTTACCATTTGGGCTATGGTGGACTGAAGACTAGGTATTGTTGGAACTAGGTCTATAGCTCTTGTTTGGGTTCCTACATCCCCATGAAAATGGGACGTGCTTGGTTTACAATGGTGGGAATGCTGCTATATTTTTCTTATTTTACAATTTATATAATTTCCACCTTGAGTGTTATTCATGGAATTCAAATTTTTTATCTGTAATGGAATGTGACATATGTACCTTGGATTAGTATGATAATTAAGGGATATTGTAACCTTTTCCAGGTCAGGCTAGGTGTGTTTTTTATGATGGTTATTGTTTTTTGGGTTACATAGTAGAATGTTTCATTGTTATATGCATGTGGATCTGATATGAAATTCTTGGGAATTGTGATATTCCTGAACCATGAACTATTTTTGATGTGATATATATATATATTTATATATTTATATGGTCTATTTATATTATAGGATAAGACATTTAATGTAACACCTAAAGATTTTATAGTATACATATTTTTAAATTTAACTTCTTTGATATCTTAGCAACTTAACAAATGATTTAAATATTATTATTTAATTATTATAGTTATCTCATAGATATTGGGAATTGTGGGAATGAATGAGATTAGTTATATTATAAAAATATTGATTACATGTGTTTATAAAATTAATTAATTGGTGAAAAATTAATTAGAAATGAAAAACAATTGAATATAAAGGATGCATTTTTATAAAAACTATTTTTATACCCCCAATGAAATATTATATTAATAAATTAAATTAATCACTATTAGTAAAAGTTATTAGTTTTTTTTATATAATATATTCAATATAATATTTTTATATTTATCCACATTTTTAGAGGTATAAGATAAGAATAAATTTTTTTCCCTCATAAAACTAATATTATTCTAAACAAAGTTTTTCCACCTTTTAATGGAGAATCTTTTTTAAATATAAATTCTAAAACTTTTTTAAATTATATTTGTCACAATAAAAATTATTTTTGAAATTTTAATATAAAATTTTACTTTGGTTAATGTTTTGGTATTTTTCTAAGAAGTTTCATTTATTATTACTAGTAATGTGACCGTTGGAATAATAATTTGAACATTAGGAATAGTAATTTGGCCATTAGAACAATAATATAACCTCTTAATGTATAAATAAATTTTAGTTATCTTATAAATGAAAATATGGTATATTTATTTCATGTAATAAGTAAATAAATATTTAAAAAATGATAAATTAAGTATTTGTATTTTTATAACTTGGAAATATTTATTTATAATATTATATTTAATATAATGATTTAAAAGAAATTATATTTTCCAAAAATAATCATAAATTAATATTAATTTGTCTTGTGATTATAATATAATTTTATTAGACCTTGATTAATTTTTCAAAGTGTTATAAAATTAGTTATAATTTTAAAATCACTATTTTTCAAATAAATGATGATTTTTGAAAAATCAAATTTCTTATATTTCAAAAATTATTTTCATAAAATGGAGTTCATTTTTTAATTCTACACATTGAAAAATGGTTAAGGTAATTTTTTTATATTTTTCTGAAATACATAAATCTTTGGTGAATGGTAAAATATGGCAATTTATGGTATTTAACAAAATAAATGAATTATAGAGTCATAGATTATGTATAGTAGATGTTACCCATAATATCAAACTCTCATTCATTATTTTAATGTATGTGGTGATAATTCTAAAACTATTCATAGTCTTCAGCAAAAATAATAAACAAATGAATAAAATATTTAAAAATCACACCTCTCCTCCACTATAAATACCACCACTTCTCCTGGCATGATCCAAAATTTTATCCTAGTAAAAATTCTGCTTGATCCTATTACCAAGCCCCTACCCCAAGTCCAAGAGCATTTTTTCTCAACAAAATTCCAAAACCAATCCCCTTAAAGAGGTTCTCAAGGAGGAGAATTCAAGTGGTAACAAACCTATTTCTTTTATATTATTTTCTGTTAAATTTCTTTTATTTTCTTATCCTTCCCTCACATCCTATATCCAAAGAGACAATATAACTCAAATATTATTTATATACTATATTTCTATCATCTTAGTGGAATATCCATCATCAAAATTCTTTCTCTATGTTGATGCCCACCAAATGAGCATTGAGAAAATCACAAAGGATGAAACACCTGAATATGAGTATTACCTTCCTCATTGAAGAAAAGTAGGAAGAGTATGGTTGATACTCATTGAACGCATGATCCTATATTGGAATCGTGATTTCATGACCATTTCAAGGTCACACGATGACTCCACACACATCACATGACCTATGACAGACCCCATGGAGCCCCCTTTGATGAACCTTCCTGATCTTATGAAGGCCCTTTGGACAACCAGGGTCCCTAGTGAAAACCAAATGAGCACCCTTAGGCTTCATGGTTTTTCATTGGAAAGTTCCTAAAAAACCATCCAAAATCATTTTAAAATAAGGAGGGATAATATACAAAGGTAGATACCCCAAGTGTTCAAAAATCTTTTGCACTATATCAATGATGGGAATGATAAATTTAGGTGATAATATCTGAGAAAACTTCTCAGACACCCAAAACTATGTAGGATCAAACCAAGGAGATAAATGTAACTAGGTGAGAGGTGTTCAGGGTCACTGAAGGACATGTGACATGAACTTGGTCATCTGTATGACACCGTGAGTCCCCGACAACATGTCCAACTCACCTCATGAATGACCTTTGGTTTTCCACCATCGTCACATAGAAGTCCTCGGGTATTTCCAAGAAAATAAATGGTTCTCTAAGGAAAAACAGATGGATTTTTCCAATGAAAGTCTCACGCACCCCCATAGATCACATATTGGTCATGCGAGGCGTCACAAAAAATAGTAATTGTCCTTGAAATTACACATGCAATCTCACATGAAACCCAACCATTGTAAAATAAAATAAAGGAAATAAATGTGGGAGAAGGTGAAAGGTAATTGCGATCATAAAATATTTGAAATTCACTAAGGAAATCTATGGCGCAGTCTTGCGAGACCCCCAGAGAAATCATTCTTATCTTAAGGAAATCCCCAGAAAATTCAACAAGCATCTTGTGGATTCCATTCAATATGCACTGGGACCTTGCAAAGGCCCTTGCACATGTCAACATGACAATAAATAAGTCCTTAGACACACCCACATGATCAAATAAGTCCCCATTAATTGTATATAATCTAATAAAGGGAGAATTAAAGAGATGGAATCACGACCACTGGAAATCAGGCAAAGCCATCGGAGCGGTCCACGACAAAGACTCATGAAGTCACATAGTGCCAGGCCCCATCACCAACTCCATCTTGTAATCATGATAGATATTCCCCATAAATCTCTAGAAAACTGGGGTGTCAATGCCTATAAATTACCCACTCTAACATGAAAAAGTGGTTTGACTCTGAGACTCTGGATTCTTGGACTCAAGACAATTCGACTCTCAACCTCTGCATATTTCTTGGAGAAACCAATCACCCAAACTAAAACTTTTATCAGTTAATAAATTGATGGAAAGCTGGAGAAATCATGCACCACGCATAAGGTTATTTGTGTGATCATTTATAGATCATGAAAAGGACTTCAAGAAAGACTTGCGAAGAACATACCATATGTCTTCCTGATCACATGAGACTCTAATAAAATGGTACTAAATAAATTTAAGGCCTAAAAAACACAAGGGTTAGAATCGAGATTAAAATTGAAAGACTTCGGAAAAAGTCATGCTTGCTAACCCTTGTATGATCCTCTTGAGTCTCCTGAAGACACACGACAACACCAAGACCTGTCACACAAAATCCTATGGACATGTCAGAGCAGGACGCACTGTCCTACCATGGATAGCACTTTGGTCTTGTTAACCTATTTGGGTCTATCATCCAAGACATGGGTCATTATTTGGATATACCTCCTAACTAATATAACGACATTCACTCATATCAATAATGTCTCACAGATTCATATGGGCACGACAACCAAGTTCTTGTGACCCCTCTGGGAAAGCTAGTCAAGACTCATGACACCCTCAATAATGTCATCCAAGACATGCGATGGCCTCTAGAGGGAACCATTTGGATCTTGTGATGTCTCCTGGAACAAGTTGACTGGGTTAGGTGGGACCCTCTAGACAAGAAGACTTGGTTAAAAGAGAATCCCATTACTTGATAACATTTTCTATCCTTGGTGTATAATCTTCAATCAATAGGGAAGCCCCAGTGTGTAAGAACTAATATAAAGGTAACTATGATGACTATTATTCCTATCATATTCATGAAACATAGGAAATCTATTCAATATTTGAGCTCCATATTGTTCATACAGGGTGATCCTAGTATCCAGGACCTAGTCCAATGAAATAAAACTTATCATCTGCTAACCCTTGTTTCTCAAAAAAAGTATAGCTCATGTGGTATTTAGGAGTTGTACTGATCCTAGAATCTATACTATACACCCCAGGGTTAAAAGGGAAACATCAATGTTTAAGCCCTAATATAAAATGAACTATGATAACTCTGATTCCCACCATAACTGGGATATGTAAGATTCCTTTCCAAGGACTGAGATCTATACCAAACATCCTAAGGACTATCCCAACATACAAGTTCCATATATATACATTACGAGAAAAATCATTTATTCCCACTTTTTTTCACTTCAATCATAGCTCACTTGGGCTTAGGGGGATAAAATAAACATCTCAATGGACATCATGAATCTCCACTAACCAGGGAAATCCTAGTATTTAAGCCCTGATGAGTGGTATAGTATGAACACCCCTCATATAATAGTATTCACCATAAAGCCAGTCCCAAGGGAATGATTGAACTATGATGAATCTTATTCCTTCTATACCCAGGATACATAGGATATCTCCTTGATACCTAAGCTCAAACATCTAATGTCTCAGTAACCGCACATATGTCTTGTCTCCATGATGAAAAAATGCATGAGATTAAAAATATATGTGGGTTTTGATTCCTATAATAACTAGGATACATAAGATTCCTCATAATGTATCAATCCACTCCTTGGGATATTTAATTCCTCTTTATATGGTATCACATTCCGAAGAACATGGTTATATTGATTAATCATATAAGCATATACCCATTATCGGAAAATGATGGAGAACCTGAGATATATATAGATAGATTCACTAAATAGATCCCAAAATTGTTTATATAAAACTAGATTTAACCCATAATCATCTTGTTAGGGTAACTGGTTCTTTATTGGGGTTAGTAAGATATTCCCAAATATATCGTAAATATATGATAGAGTCCTGGAGTAGACAACAATTCCCCCCAAAATGGTGTGATCAGCTCGACCTCCCATCCCATCGACCAATGCAAGTCTCCAAGATTCGATGGACCTGAAAACCTAGTTGACCTTCTGCCTTTGGAAAGAATGTCTATATGCAGCTATAGATGGGGGAACCATTGGGGTTTTATGGGAAAAGTGAAAATGATATCCCGACAAGAGAAACCAATTCCACACCAAAAAAACCCAACAAAACAAAAATGGTGAACCTGACATGAATATCCCTAATAATAGAATGATTGGTTAACAATGTATCCTGACACTTTTTTTTGAAAAAAATATATAAACAAATAACTAAGACTGTAATGATCTTATAAACGACCCTCAATTACTAGGGTTCTTATGAAATAAGTCCATTTTCATTTTGACAAGTCCAAAGGAGAAGAATAGACGAATTAGGGAAAATTAGGACAATTGTGTTAACCATGAATATCTTATTGAGAACATTATGCTTATGATATTGAAATAATTGGTAACCTTGTTACTTGTTGTATGCATGGCTATAGATATTGAAAATATCCCGATTCTAGATAATGTCTTCATAATCCAGCATTTGATCCAGTAAATCATCTACTGCTGTAGCCCTCATGGGTCATAGATTGACATAACCTACTTGAAAAATCCAATAATAAGTGGAAAATAAAATGGTTTATGATTACCATTAACATGGTGAAATCCTATCCATGTAAAATTCCCATTAGATTCTTCAAAAATGATAGTCAGCGAGTCCACATCACCCTACAAAGGATGATGCTAAGCCAATATCCCTTGTCTTTATAACCAACATCTTCAAGAGACAATCCAAAGAGATATAAAAATGATACCTTCCATATATGGTGAAGGTGGACCAGGAAGCCGAATATGGATCCCTTCAGTTTTAGGTGCCACCAAGGAGGGCACCTATCAACCGCTGTCACCGACACCATACTACTGGTACCCATCAGTCACCTGTTGAGGCGTACCATATGACACACAACTTCCTCTGATGCCCATGCATGGCATACAAGAAAGAATCAACTAAGGAGGTAGGAATTGGATATCTAATAGGGGGATTATATTCCCTCTCCTACTAATGATTCCTGCTAGAATATTTTGGAAAGAACCAGCAAGTAGGATCATATCTCTGCTAGCTACGAACAAGTATATGGGCATACTACCACATCAGTCATAGGGGAGGCTCATACTCCCACCCCATACACAAATACCATCGACATACTCTGATGAAACAAGGAGTATAGAAGTGGGCACATATCCCCTCTTCAATCAAAGATGTCGGCAAACAGATAATTGATATGAAAAATGCATTTTCTTGTATCCCTACAAACTATTTTCTAAAATTACAATATATTATAGAAAGAGTTGAAGAACTCTACTGACATATTCCAAAACTATTTCAGATAAATGGCAGGATCATACTCTTATCCCTATAGTCAGACAGTTAAACACCCTAATCATCACAAATCAATGGTTGTACTATAGGAAGAACACATTATTTCTCCTACCCAGGAGGATTATCAACATTTTCTAATGAAGGGTGAGGCATTATACTAGGATCATTCTCCTATTCCAATCAAGGATCACCAGGTGACAGTGGAACACACCTTAGGATATGGGAACATGCCTGTCGAAAAAGTTTGGCAGCATATTCCAAAGGCCTGTGATTGAACTCATACCCCCATTCTGGCCGAGGCTCACCATGTGAGAGGAAAAAAGTCCTCAATATAGGCTCATATTTCCATCAAAGAAGTGAAGAAACATACTAAAAAGTCATAGGATCAAGAATTTATCCTTGTCTTGGAAGATACTGACCAAGTGAGAATGACACAAGCCTTAGGACAAGCTCATAATCTTGTTAGTAAATCTGTCTAGCATAATACAACAAATCAAAGAAGAAAAATGCATATTCCTACTTCCATTGATGAATTATTTCACCATCATCATTCCAAGGAAATATAAGAGGAGAGTCATATTCCTTCTCCCATTCGGGAGGTCTGTTGTCATATTCTAGTGGGGAATTTATATTTATACAAGGCTCATATTCATATTCCAAATGAGGCTCACCATGTGAGAGTAACACATGCCATGGAATAGGATCATATTCCTACCAAGAAAGACCAGTGACATCTCCCAAAGGCTCAATATTGGGATCATACTCTCATATTGACTGGGGATAACCAAGTGAGAATAAAACATTCATCAAGATAGTCTCGTATCCCTATAAATAATGATACAATGCATTAGAATATTCCAATAGCTTCTCAGTAGTGGGATCATACTCCTGTAGCACCATATGGTTATATAAATTTTTCAGAAATAGTCACACAAAAATCTCATATATCTGCACAATCATAAAATGGATGTCAACATATCTTGACCATGAAATAGAAAATGGACCATATTTATAGTCAACTCAATGATAGTGTCCTTGGGGTCATTAAGGACACATTATCAATGCAGGAAGGGTTCATTGACTCCTCTATCAAAGTGTATATAGAAGTCATTTATTACCCTGATAGTCCTCCTCATGGTAGTGTGGAGATATATTGTAGGGACTCTACTACTGACATCTGCTATGGTCAACCTCCCAATAGATATATGGGAAAGTAAATCCTCCCTTTTCCCATACACCTTTTTATAGAGTGGTGAACCAGACCATAGAACCTTCATACAGAGAGGCACTCAAAATTCTGGGGTCAACGTAATTTAGTTTCCTGTCAACTTCCTCCAACACTCCACTCCCATAAACAAGCCACCATTAGATTCATCTTCTGTGGTCTGACTCCATAGAGTCATGTGTGTTTAATGAAGAGAATTAAGGAATTGAAATATGAAGAGAGTTATCTAGAAACAACCTCTCCATTATGTTATGGCCCTTTTCTACTTCTAGTTATGAGATACTTGACAAGATATAAATGGATATAATTTCTTACCTACGACATAATACTTGAGATACTCATTAGATATTGAAGGGTTTATATCTCCCTTATCCGGGATACGAGTTTCACCATAATAAAATCAAGATACACTTTTTTTAGATCAACTTAGTTGCTCTTTCCGTGGAACGGGATCCAAAACAAGAAACGCACAATCAAAATCTGAAACACACTTGCTGTCATTGAATTGTGACACTTCAAAAACTGATCTCTAAATCCACATCATGTATCATTATTATAGTATTATGATAGTATGGAGCATTACACTTTTCTACTCTCATGGAATAAAAAAACCCCTTATATATGACTTCCTGTAAAGTTACAGCCTCCGAATAAATCAGGGGACCATGTAATGCTTGGTCTAGTTGGTCAGTGAAACAAAATGCTCCTACTTCAATAGTTTCGAGATAGCATGGACATAGAGAGAGGATATCCAATATGATTTCAAACTAGTTCCCTCAATATAATTGGAGGAAAGTTCAAAAATATATATCAAAGTAATGATAACCCGAAAAACTTCTCTTAAGGAATGGTTCTCGCCATGGGTTTCCATCACACCCAGCTACCACGTGAGCACATCTATGCCGCATCACACATTACATAGAAGTATATACAATATCAACCATCCATGAGCATAATCTCCCATTTGGTCTAGGATAATATCTACCAAAACCTCCACCCCTCATAACATCAATCCTCAATAATATATAGGTTATACCCTTGGCAGCCGCAGTTGAACCCCAGCCCTTCGGGATAGGGGATTTTATATCTCAATCGCCATCACCAGGTTCACCATCCCCTAATATGACCCTAGGGACATCAGTGGTAGTTCCATATCACACCAAACCACTAAGATAGGGGCATTTATACCTTCATTTCCATCCCATGAATCTCCTTGACCCCAACTGGAGTCATTATATCCTCAACAACCAGACCAATCTATGACAATGGAGACACCAAATGACCCCCACCCCATAAGGCTTGGGGAATTGTCATCATATTCATCGCCATAGTGGGAATGAGTCTTCTCTAGGTTGGGAGGGAGAGATCAATTGTTTGTGTCTCACATATTCCTACTAACACAGGACAAAACTCTATTGGTCGAGGCTCACTCAACAACCACGATCAGAAACTCCCTCAAAGTCACCATTCATTGGCTGAGATGGGATGAGCGTACAACAATATTAATCATACCCCACTGGGGTCACAAGAAAAAATGGTTCAAATAATGAACCGGATAGAAGCTATGCAGAATCATCTTATTATAAAGAAATAAATGACCACACCATTATTTGTAAAGACCTAAAAAATTCAAGGAATTTTTTTTCTTAATTTTATTTGGATTTTTACAATAACGCAGTTTCTGATGGCACCTGATTCTGAGGCCCGGTGTGCCCGGAATCATTTTCTGAAGTCAGGCTCGGGTACGTTCAGTGAACGAACGAGTGGGTTTTTCTATCTTTTGAACCATTGCTCAGAATCGAATTCTGAGGGCACCGATGGAATCGCAGTGTTGATAATTGCTTAGAAACGTCTCTTCCGGAGTTGCGTTTGATTGGGTGTGGTTTTTAATTTTTGGGCTTAAAGTTAAGAAATAAAATAAATTGTATAACAAACTTTATTTTATTTCACTTAAGCCACTTGAAAGCCACTTGAAGCCACTTAAAGCTACTTAAGCTGAGTTGTTGCGGATAGGGTGCTATCCAAAAATATCCTACCCTCTTGGTAGGATATTTGTGAGGTGGGGCCCGCATGAGCTCCACCGTTTCTTTCCACTAAGTAACACACCCACGAAAACCCATCATTATGGAAGTCAACTGACGCGTTTTCTTAATTTCTAAACGCACCAATTAATTGGGCGGTTTTATTCGTTGAATTAATTTGGTGGTTTTATTCATTGAATTAATTCTATGAATTAATTTAATTGTTTCTTTACCTGTTTTCAATCCATTGGCGTAATAATAAAATAAGACCAACGCACGACTTCTGGAAAAATGTTCGTTGAGAGGATTTGACAGAAACCAAATGTTCTTCATCCTCCTTCGCGATGAACGTGAAGAACGCGAAGAACTCCGAGCACTCGGAAATTGACGACGCGACGCCAAGTTCCGTGACGCCGGCGATTCTTCTTCCACGACGTTCTTCCGCGACAATCCAACCCCGCGACAACCTTCGATCGGCAGCGACAAGGTAGGGGGTTGCGCTCTTTTTTTCTAAATTTTCCTCTGTGGATTAAAACAACAATATGGATTTAATTATTATTAATTAAATCTGTTGTTTCTTGGTCCTCGGAGTTCGTCGACACAACGCCGGATACCGCGACGATGCGATGATCTCCTCCTTCCGAGACAATCAATTCCGCGAAGAATGCGCGTGCGACGACTTGACGAGGTAGGGGGTTTTTAATTTGAGAACAATCTTTTTTTCTCGTGATTATTTCTTTTAAAACAAAGAACCCGATTTTATAAGAATAATTTTAATTCATTAAAATTATTTTGGTTATGTTTTCTATGTGTTGATTAATCCTCCCAACTGTTATCGCCTAATGCGGAGGGTGTGGGCCAAACGAACACGGCCCGACAACCCTCTGCAGTTCTTCGTTGATGCGCCGATTGGCGGGTGACGACAAAATATTCCGCAGGCACGATCTGTTGTTTCCGTAGTGACGAACGGGACCCGGGAGGAGCTTTGGTGCAGACGGGAAGGAAAACGGACCACCGGAGCAACTCCGGTGGCCCGCGGAAGCCACCGGCGGCGCGACGGCGCCGGCGGCCGGAGGCGGCGGCGCCCCAGTGCGCCGCTGGACAGGGCCGCCGTGGCTGAAGCCGTGGTGCGGCGGTCAGTGGACCCGCGCCCGCGCGGGTCCGACTCACACGCACGGGACACGGTCTTTGCGGCGTCCGCTGAATTCCAGCACGGCCCCTCGAGGGCCGCGACACTTCCGTTCCGCGGGGGCAGCGCCCCGCGGCTGCCACGCTCGGCCGAGCCGAGTCGGGCCAGCCTGACCGGCCGGGTCACGCCCTGGCCGGACCGGGCCGCGCAGAACCGGGTCTGACCTAGACCCGGGTCGAGTCGACCAGGTTCGGGCCGACCCAGGGGGGTTGGGCCGGGTCGGCACGGGCCCAGACCCCCCGTCTTCGGACCGTTTTCAGTCTTTTGCCTGTAACTTGAGCTACGGGACTCCGAACGATGCGCCGTCAGTGGCGATACGATCCTTGGATCGAGACGGTCGTTTTGGTATATTGCACTAAAGGTTTCAGAATACATTGGGTTCAGCCGGGTTGGTTCGCACACGAAACCAACCGGGCCCTCGGAGCGGAAACGCTCATATCTTGAGCTTCGGACGTCCGATCGACGTGCCGTCGACTTCGTTGTTTTCCTATAAGTGAGAAGGATCTTTTGGTATACTCCACCCGAGTTTTGGACGCAGGTGGAGTACAGTCGGGTTGGTTTTTCCTTAAAAACCAACTGGGCCCCTCGGACGAAAAAGCCAATAACTCTCAGACCGGGCGTCCGATTGACGCGCCGTCTACGACGTTGAGTTCCTATTGATGATACGGAACTTTTGGATACATAAACTCTGGACTATGTGTCAGTTGATGTATCAGCCTCTCGGCTCGTGAAGCTGACCCTCCCGAATGAGCTTGCTGTGTGCGGGAACCCTAGAGCTGGCTGCGACTGCTACTGTGACGACGACGACTATGCATAGATCCTATGTGGATTCGACGGCGATGACTACAGCACTCAGCGATCCTTTGTGGGTCAGTGCTACAGGTCCTGTGTGGGCCCGATCCTGTGTGGGTCCGATCCTGTGTGGGTCAGCGTTCAGCTGTCCTGTGTGGGCCAGCGCGTACAGGTCCTATGTGGGCCTGATCCTGTGTGGGTCTTTGTGGGGGTTAGTTACCTATCGATACTTTGTGGGTCATTACGGGGGTTAGTACCTATCAATCCTTCATGGGTCTGACGACTTAGATGGATCAGTGATCATCTCTATCATCATTTGAATAAGTATACCTATGTGAGCTGAAACTCTGTTTTACTTTCCGTTTTGGATTGTGTTGAGCTATCCTCTGTGGATTTACGTTTTACTTTCCTTTGTGGATTATGTTGAGATATCTTGTGTGGATTTACGTTTTACATTCTTTTGTGGATTGTGTTGAGCTATCCTATGTGGATTTCACGTTTTTCATTCCTATGTGGACTGGGTTGTACTTGATCTCGGAAGTTGGAGCTGAGCAAGAATAGATGATTTAGGTATATGTATGGGCATATACCTAAGCCGTGTTGGATGTTACTTCGTGATTGTATCTTTGCTTTGTGGTTTATCCTTTGTGGATTCTGGGAGACCTTCGGGGGTCTCGGGGTCCCTACTGAGTAGCTTATACTCACCCCTGCACGGGCTATGCCCGCACTACGTTGTGTTGGTTGCAGACGACGGACAACGCTGATCGTGGTGGAGGCTTGCGGAGCAGGACGGTACCTGGAGGTGGACCACTGGGCGAGGTGTACTTGGAGCGGTAGGCTGGACCCGAGGAGCAGTGGAGGAATTTTTTACCCACCCTTCAGGTGGGACTTCCAGAGGACGGCTCGACGTTGCGGCTTTACTTTTTCCGTTGTTGTTTTTCCCCTTTCAGTTGTACTTTACAGTTGGGCTTGTATTTCCGGCCCCTTTACATTTCCGCATTTACTATTGTACCAACTTTTACTTAGTGTTTACTTTTCTGCTTTCTTACTCTGTGGTGCTTGTTTACTTTACAAAGGAAATGCCTTCCCTTTTTACCGGTATTTACGCCTTGGTGCTAGTCGCCAGCCCCTGGCCTATGGAAGGCGGGCTTGGGGTAGTCACGGCACGGGCCCCGAGGATGGGTCATGACAATTGGTATCAGAGGTGGTCGGTTCTACTGCAGACTCTGATCTTTCTTTTATGTGAAGCAATAGTGTTTAGCGTATTGGGTGTGGTTATCAGTCCAGGGAGTCCAGTGTTGGTGCGGCGGCCGACGTATCCGTACACCAGGACCCTGACTTCTGATTTCTGACTTAATGCATAAAAACATTGATTGAATGTGTGTTTTAGGTTTTCATTGTGATTAATTTATATAAGCTCACAAGGTATACTGTTCTGACAGTGGCAAACCTGTTTCCTTTTCAGGATGGCCCCACGACGGCAGCCAGCTAGGGTTCCGAGAGTGGTACGTGAAGACAGCCCGCCGAGCGATGAGGCCTTGGTACAAGGACCTTTGACTGCAGAGGCACCGGCGATACCTCTACCCACCGAGCCCCCGATGCTTCCAGCACCAGCCGCTGACGGTGCACGTCACCTCAGTGCTATGCATGAGTTTCAGCGCTAGCGACCGCCTAGGTTCCGTGGGGAGACGGACCCCTAGGCAGCCGAGGACTGGCTGGAGGCAGTGGTGCGAGTTTTCCGACTAGTGAGGACACCAGCAGACCTCATGGTGATCCTCACAGCGAGCCTACTGCACGCAGCAGCAGGACGATGGTGGAGCTTGATGCTCCAGGTGCACGATGAGGCCTCTCTCATCTGGAAAGACTTTGAGGGCCTCTTCCGTTCAGAGTTCGTTCCGGCCACCCTCCGTGCGGTGCACATCCAGGAGCTTCTTCAGCTGCGGCAGGGCAGCTTGACGGTTGCCCAGTACTCGGTGAGATTCATCGATCTCTCGCACTACTCGACCGACATGGTACGGGACCCGTTCTTCCGGGCCTGAACCTTTGACCAGGGATTGAGACCCGAGATCAGGGCATCGCTGATCTCCCTCAGCATCCCGACCCAGGTAGGAGTACTGGAGCGAGCCCTTTTAATTGAGAGCATTCTTGCTGAGACTTCTCCAGCGGCGAGACCTACCACGGGGCGGTACATAGCAGGTTATTCCACAGCGGGCAGTCGACGGATGACTTAGGGGTCCAGGAAGACCAGACCCTCACGCAGACGGCCTCAGGACACTGGCTCAGCAGTGCGAGGCACACAGCGCGGAGCCAGTCTTTCGAGAGGCAGGCAGTGCTACACTTGCGGCGGGCAGGGTCACATGGCTCGTGACTGCCCGACCCACCGTGCCGAGGATCAGCAGACAGTTGAGGGGCCACCCAGGCAGAGGCAGAGGGTCAATCGTGGCGGTCCACAGGGAATAGGCGTACGAGGCAGAGGAGCTGGCCGAGCAGCAGGTGGTGGGTGACGTTTTGAGGCTCTACCACCACCACCACCACCAGGAGGCCCGCCCCGACCGCAGGGAGCTGGCGGGCAGAGACAGGCACAACTCCAGGCAGCGGAGGCCTATGACCACAACACGCCCGAGATGATTCGAGGTACAATCTGTGTCTATTCCACCCTTGATGCAGTTCTCATAGACACAGGAGCGAGTCACTGTTTCATAGCCACTGCCCTTGTTCGAAGCTCGGAGATTCCGACAGAGCCCTTGGCTCGATCCTTACGGCTAGAGACTCCTATGGGAGCAGACTCGATGATTACGCACTGGTGCCGGCAATGTGAGCTTACTCTAGGAGGCGAGATCTTCGGCTGGGATCTTCTTGTAGTAGCTTCGAGGCCTTACGACGTCATCTTGGGCATGGGATTGGTTATCTACAGTCCATGTACAGATTGACTGTATTAGGTGCAAGGTGCGATGTGTATGCACCGACGGGAGCAGGTTCACCTTCACCGGCGAGAAGGGAGCCTTTACAGCACAGGATGGATTTCCACAGAGGAGAGGACAACCCATCACTCATCAGTTGGCTAGCCTCATCCTAGGAGTTGTTGACGTGCGGAGTCCTAGTTTTCCTACAGTGGTGGATCAGTACGCGGACGTCTTTCCCGACGATGTTCCAGGGCTACCTCCCCACAGAGAGGTAGACTTTCATATTGACCTGTACCTCGGGACAGCCCCGATATCGACTCCAGCATATCAGATGGCCCCCGCTGAGCTTCGAGAGCTACATGTACAATTGGAGGACTTGCAGGGCAAGGGTTTCATCCGAACTAGTGTTTCACCCTGGGCTTCGCCGATATTGTTCGCCAAGAAGGCGGACAGAAGCTTGTGACTTTTTGTTGATTATCGTCGCCTGAACCAGGTGACAGTGAGAAACAAGTATCCGCTACCGAGGATTTATGACCTCTTCGATCAGCTCAAGGGAGCACGATGGTTCTCGAAGATAGACCTCAGGTCAGGCTATCATCAGCTCAGAGTTCGAGACGAGGATGTGCAGAAGACGGCCTTCAGATGTCGGTATGGCTACTATGAGTTGTTGGTTATGCCCTTAGGGGTAACCAATGCTCCATCAGTGTTCATGGGCCTCATGAATAGGATATTTCAGCCATACCTCGATCAATTTGTCGTGGTCTTTATCGACGACATTTTTATATACTCGACGACTGAGGAGGAGCACGATTATCACTTGCGGGTTGTACTAGACACACTCCGAGAGCACCATCTTTATGGAAAGCTCTCGAAGTGTCAGTTATGGATACGCGAGGTCCACTTCTTGGGGCACGTCATTTCTGAGGCGGGAGTTGCAATGGATATTGTGAAGATTGAGGCGGTTCTAGCTTGGGAGCCTCCCAGGAGCATGACAGAGGTGCGGCGTTTTTTTGGGACTAGATGGATACTATCAGAGATTCATGCCAGACTTCTCCAGAGTTGCGGCACCACTCTCAGCTTTGATGAAGAAGGGGAAACCCTTTGTGTGATCAGACAGATGTTAGTAGAGCTTCCAGGAGATGAGACAGAGATTGAGCAGCGCACCTATCTTGAGGTTGCCTGAGGAGGGAGTAGGGTACGTAGTCTACTGCGATGCATCAGGGACCAGACTCGGATGTTTCCTAATGCAGGAGCGGGCAGTGATCACCTATGGATCATGTCATTTGAGGCCGCATGAGAAGAACTACGCTACCCATGACCTGGAATTAGCAGTAGTGGTCTTCGCTCTGAAGACATAGAGACACTATCTAATGGGCAAGCACTTTACAGTCTTTTCTGACCACCAGAGTCTCAGGTACATCTTCTCGCAGAAGGACCTGAACCTGAGACAGTGGCGATGGCTCGAGTTCCTCCAGGACTATGACTTTGAGATAGTCTATACTCCTGGGAAGGGGAACGTGGTAGCCGATGCTCTCAGCAGGAGGACGAGAATTCAACTACTTGAGGAGGTGACAAAGCAACTAGCCTCTTTGCAGATATCCTTCATGGATAGAGATGGAGCAGCCTTCCTCCAGTATCTCACAGTCACCCCTCCACTACTAGAACGGGTCAGAGAGGCACAACGTGATGACGCTGACTGTGAGACGCGACATGCACAGTTATCCTCAGGATGAGCACCTGATGGCTTGTCCTTTGGAGCAGAGCACGACATCCTTTTCAGAGGACGTACCTTGGTACCAGTCGCTTTACGAGAGGAGGTGCTGAGAGAGTTTCACACTTCTCCTTTGGCGGTACATCCTGGAGTGGCGAAGATGTACCAGGACCTCAGACGACAGCATTGGTGGCCAGGCATGAAGAAGGTTGTGGCAGAGTTTGTTTCTCGATGCGTCACCTTCCATCTGGTGAAGGCAGAGCACCAGGTACCAGCAGGCTTGGTATAGCCCTTGGAGGTCCCGGAGTGGAAGTGGGACGGGATATCTATGCACTTCGTGACTGGACTTCCACGCACTTCCAGAGGTCACGACTCCATCTGGGTGATTGTCGACCGACTCACCAAGTCGGCTCAATTCTTACCCATCAGAGAGCAAGGATCAGTGGAGAGCTTGGGGCGTCTCTACGTTCAAGAGATTGTACGGGTTCACGGTGTGCCATCATCTATCATCTCTGATCAAGATGCTCGCTTTACTTTCCAGCTTTAGAAGGGGTTTCAGGAGGCGTTCGGGACGCGGCTACGTCTGAGCACCTCCTTTCACCCTCAGACGGATGGTCAGATGGGGAGGACCATTCAGACTCTCGAGGATATGCTCCGCGCATGTGTCCTTGACTTTGGTCGCAGCTGGGAGGACCACCTACCCTTGGTGGAGTTCGCGTACAACAACATCTACCACTCCACCATCGGGATGGCACCATACGAGGCGTTGTACGACAGACCTGCAGATCTCTTTTGTGCTGGACAGACCCTGGGGAGTCAGCACTTATGGGACCAGAGATGGTCCGGGCCACGACAGAGAAGGTCCAGGTCATCCAGGAGTGGATGAGGACAGCTCAGAGCTGGCAGAAGTCTTATGCTGACAGGAGGCGGAGGCCACTAGAGTTCGAGGATGGTGACCACGTCTTCTTGCGTGTCTCACCTCGATGTGGATTACGGAGATTTGGCCGAGGCGAAAAGTTGTCTCCACGCTTCATCGGACCTTTCCAGGTCATCTGCAGGATTGGAGTGGTGGCTTATCGCCTGGCTCTACCACCTCAGTTGCACCGGGTGCACGATGTCTTCCACGTATCTCATTTGAGGAGATACGTGCATGAACCGATGCACATCATTGACCATGGGGAGCTAGACGTGGATGATGGGGAGACTTTTAGGGAGGTCCCGGTAGAGATCGAGGATCGACAGGAGTGGGTCCTACGTGGACGATTGATTCCTCTTGTGCGCATCAGATGGCAGCACGAGAACCTCTAGGAGAGTACTTGGGAGCGGGAGGCTAAGATGTGTGCTCAGTACCCACATTTGTTTCCCTATTTTATGATGTATCTTTACGGGGACGTAAAGGCCTGAGGTGGGAGTGATGTAAAGACCTGAAAAATTCAAGGAAATTTTTTTCTTAATTTTCTTCGGATTTTTACAAGAACGAAGTTTCTGACGTCACCTGATTCCGAGGCCCGTTGTGGCAGGAATCATTTTCTGAAGTTAGGCTCGGGTACGTTCAATGAACGGATGAGCGGGTTTTTCTAACTTTTGAACCGGTGCTCGGAATCGAATTCTGAGGGGACCGATGGAATTACAGCGCCGATAATTGCTTAGAAACGTCTCTTCCGGAGTTGGGTTTTCTCCAGTGTGGTTTTTAATTTTTGGGCTTAAAGTTAAGAATTAAAATAAATTATACGACAAACTTTATTTTAGTTCACTTAAGCCACATAGAAGACACTTGAATCCACTTAAAGGTACTTAAGCTAAGTTGTTGCGGATAGTGTGCTATCCAAAAATATCCTACCCTCTTGGTAGGATATTTGTGAGGTGAGGCCCGCAAGATCTCCACTGTTTCATTCCGCTAAGTAACGCACCCACGAAAACCCATCATTATGGAAGTCAACAGACACGTTTTTTTAATTTCTTAACGCACCAATTAATTGGGCGGTTTTATTCGTTGAATTAATTGGGTAGTTTTATTCGTTGAATTAATTCTATGAATTAATTTAATCGTTTCTTAACCTGTTTTCAATCCGTTGGTGTAATAATAAAATAATACCAACACACGACTTCTGGAAAAATGTTCATTGAGAAGATTTGACAGAAACCAAGAGTTCTTCATCCTCCTTCGCGAAGAACGCAAAGAACGCGAAGAACGCGAAGAACGCGAAGAACGTGAAGAACGCGGAGCACTCGGAAATCGACGACACGAAGCCAAGTTCCGTGACGCCGGCGATTCTTCTTCCACGACGTTCTTCCGCGACAATCCAACCCCGCGACAACCTTCGATCGGAAGCGACAAGGTAGGGGGTTGCACTCTTTTTTTCTAAATTTTCCTTTGTGGATTAAAACAACAATACAGATTTAATTATTATTAATTAAATCTGTTGTTTCTTGGTCCTCGGAGTTTGTCGACGCAACGCCGGATACCGCGACGACGCGACGATCCCCTCCTTCCGCAACGATCAATTCCGCGAAGAACGCGCGTGCGACGACTTGACAAGGTAGGGGGTTTTTAATTTGAGAACAATCTTTTTTTCCCGTGATTGTTTCTTTTAAAACAAAGAACCCGGTTTCATAAGAACAATTTTAATTCATTAAAATTGTTTTGGTTATGTTTTCTATTTGTTGATTAATCCTCCCCACTGTTATCGCCTAATGCGGAGGGTGTGGTCCAAACGAACACGGCCCGACAACCCTCCGCAGTTCTTCGTTGATGCGCGGATTGGCTGGCGACGACAAAACATGCCGCAGGGACGATCCGTTGTTTCCGCAGTGAAGAACGGGACCTGGGAGGAGCTTCGGCACAGACGAGAAGGAAAACATACCACCGGAGCAACTCCGGTGGACCGCGGAAGCCACTGGCGGCCGAAGGCGGCGGCGGCAGCCAGAAAACCCGCAGCCGCGCGGGTCCGGATCACACGCACAGGACGCGGCCTTTGCCGCGTCTGCTGAATTCCAGCGCGGCCCCTCGAGGGCCGCAACACTTCCGTTTCGCGGGGGCAGCACCCCGCGGCTTCCACGCTCGGCCGCTCGGCCGAGCCGAGCTGGGCCGGCCCGACTGGCCGGGTCGCGCCCTGGCCGGACCGGGCCGCACCGAACCAGGTCCGACCCGGACCCGGGTCGGGTCGGTCCGGGCCCAGACCCCCCGTCTTTAGACCGTTTTCAGTCTTTTCCCTGTAACTTGAGCTACGGTCCTCCGAACGACGCGCCGTCAGCGGCAATGCGATCCTTGGATCGAGACGGTCGTTTCGGTATATTGCACTCAAGGTTTTGTAATACTTTGGGTTCGTCCGGGTTGGTTCGTACATGAAACCAACCGGGCCCTCGGAGCGGAAACGCTCATATCTTGAGCTTCGGACGTCCGATCGACGTGCCGTCGACTTCGTTGTTTTCCTCTAAGTGAGACGGATCTTTTGGCATACTCCGCCCGAGATTTGGACACAGGTGGAGTATGGTCGGGTTGGTTTTGCCTTAAAAACCAACCGGGCCCCTGGGACGAAAAAGCCAATAACTCTCAGACCGGGCGTCCGATTGGCGCACCGTCTGCGACGTTGAGTTCCTATTGACGATACAAAACTTTTGGATACATCAACTCTGGACTATGTGTCGGTTGATGTATCAGCCTCTTGGCTCGTGGAGTGGACCCTCCTGAACGAGCTTGCTCTGTGCGGGAACCCTAGAGCTGGCTGCGACTGCTACTGTGGTGACGATGACTGTGCAGAGATCCTCAGTGGATTCGACGACGATGACTACAGCACTCAACGATCCTTTGTGGGTCAGTGCTACAGGTCTTGTGTGGGCCCGATCCTGTGTGGGTCTGATCCTGTGTGGGTCAGTGCTCAGCGGTCCTGTGTGGGCCAGCGCCTACAGGTCCTGTGTGGGCCCGATCCTGTGTGGGTCTTTGCGGGGGTTAGTTACCTATCGATCCTTTGTGGGTCATTGCGGGGGTTAGTACCTATCGATCCTTCGTGGGTCCGACGACTTAGATGGATCAGTGATCATCTCTATTGTCATTTGAAGAAGTATACCTGTGTGAGATGAAACTCTGTTTTACTTTCCTTTGTGGATTGTGTTGAGCTATCCTACGTGGATTTACGTTTTACTTTCCTTTGTGGATTGTGTTGAGCTATCCTGTGTGGATTTCACGTTTTTCTTTCCTGTGTGGACTAGGTTGTACTTGAGCTCGGAAGTTGGAGCTGAGCAAGAATTGATGACTTAGGTATATGTATGGGAATATACCTAATCTTTGTCGGATGTTACTTTGTGATTGTATCTTTCCTTTGTGGTTTATTCTTTGTGGATTCTGGGAGACCTTCGGGGGTCTCGGGGTCCTTACTGAGTAGCTTATACTCACCCCTGCACGGGCTATGCCCGCACTACGTTGTGTTGGTTGCAGACGACAGATAGCGCTGATCGTGGTGGAGGCTTGCAGAGTAGGACTGTACCTAGAGGTGGACCACTGGGTGAGGTGTACTCGGAGCGGTAGGCTGGACCCGAGGAGCAGTGGAGGCTTTCTGTACCCACCCTTCAGGTGGGACTTCCAGAGGACGGCACGATGTTGCGGCTTTACTTTTTCCGTTGCGGTTTTCCCCTTTCAGTTGTACTTTACAGTTGGGCTTGTATTTCCGGCCCCTTTACTTTTCCGCATTTATTGTTGTACCAGCTTTTACTTAGTGTTTACTTTTCCGCTTGTTTACTCTATGGTGCTTGTTTACTTTACAAGGGCAATGCCTTCCCTTTTTACCGGGATTTACGCCTTGGTGCTAGTCGCTAGCCCCTAGCCTATGGAAGGCAGTCTTGGGGTAGTCACGACACGGGCCCCGAGGACGGGTCGTGACATTATTACCCAATATTCCTATGTGAATGGCATCAACATCAACATGGTAGATATTGATCAAAACGAAAAAAAAATAAAGACACAAAAATGAAATTCCCTCTAAGGAGGGTGATTTAGATACACCAAATAAGGTTGCAGGAACCTAGAATCAAAGAAGGCTTTAAAATTTGGAACCACTAAATAACGAGATGCCACCTTCTAAATGGAATATAGGAAAAGATAAAGGGATAAAAGTGAACACATCTTAGTTTCCATACACATAAGAATAGTTTTCACAATATGGGAGTGAAATATGAGCTCTATGGAAACTCAGTGAAGATCTACTCAAGGGAAATATCCCTTCTGGGTATCATCTCTAGCCAGAGATGAATATCCTCCCTCCCACCGATCCACTAGAAAGAGAGATATCTCAGTATCAGGTTTCCTTCAGATCTAGACTTCCAGTATACATAAACGAGGAAGAAGAAAATGATTAGGACTTTCCGCTATTGAGGAGATATCCTAT
Organism: Viscum album; assembly: GCA_963277665.1. Taxonomy (NCBI): domain Eukaryota; kingdom Viridiplantae; phylum Streptophyta; class Magnoliopsida; order Santalales; family Viscaceae; genus Viscum; species Viscum album. The sequence continues at coordinate 1,340,793,698 of OY728148.1, read as the reverse complement.
TCCTCACTAGGGAAATCATTCAGTCATGGGACGAATTAAGAATCCATTGGAGATGAAAGAGGGTTCCCATCATCTGTGCCCACCCAGTCCTTGTGGACGGGAGGTGGGTCAGGCACCAGTTCCTCTTAAGTTTGTCAATGACATCAAATACCAATATACTCTAATGGAATCCATGGAAGGGAAACATTCACCTAAGCAACTTGAATGGAATCCATATCCCAAATGGGTGGATGAATCTCCACCTCAACCCAAATTCAAAAACCCCACCTTTTCTACCACTGACGGTGAAGGAAACACTGAACAACATGTCACAAACTTTGTATCCTGATGTGGGACAATTATGGGACCTCAAGATGAACTAAAGGAAACACAAATAAGGTGTTTATTACATAATCTAATCATTATATCCTTTGTTTGGTATAGAAGACTACTAGTAGGATCTATTGTAATGTGGGAAGACCTTCATCATCAGTTCCTTTATTTGTTTAGTTTAACACTAAGGAAAAAATGATCATCAAACTAATGAACTATAGGCAACATGAGAATGGGAGGGTGTTTGATTTCATATAATGGTGTAAAGGGTTAACCTATTCACTCAACATCCCCCTATCACAGAATAAACAGCTATAAATCTATGCAAAAAATCTCAGGGATGAGTTGTAGACACCCCTAATTCCCATGAAATATCTAGGTTGGTTTCTAGATGTCATCGGAACAGAACAAAATCTTGAAGAGGATATTCAAAAAACCCAATTTAAGTCTCAAATCTGGCCCATAACACATGGGAGGAATCTTGAAAGAATAGAAGATGTATATGTCACTATCAAGCACACAACAAAGTCCATACAAGCCCTTAGACAAGCTCTGAACCACCCAGCACCTCCTGCTGAGTGAAGAAAACCACAAAATCTCCCTTAACTAGAAATACAGAGAAACTAGGGTCACCTGAGATTTGTGTAATGGATTACAAATTTACACTCCTTCCGAAATGTAAAAGTCCTCAGTTATTTTCTTGGCATCGATAGACAATAACCTGCTCACACTCCCTTGGCCTAGAAGTCCTGATGAAGTCAACCTCACCAATTTTCCTAACTACTTCCCTTTCTACAAATGGATGGGTAATAATACATAGACTTTACTATTCTTCATGGTTGTATTCAAAGTCATGGTCGACTCAGGATAGGTATAAATAAACAATTTCCCAGAGTAGATGGCTTGTATAACCACCATCCGGTCAGAAGAAGAAGACGGTTGGAAGAAATTTTTGTCCAGGCGAGCGTAAAAGTTTGAAAACATGATGACATAAAAAATAATTGATCGATCTCACACCATTAAGAATTTACAATTTTAAAATCTTATAATAGATCCACCACCCATTAAGGATACATCAGATGTTCTTCCCATAGGTGGGAGAGACCACTAGAGTTAGGAAGAGACATAGGAGGAAGAGTCATATTCCACTGCAATGTAAGCCCTAACTCTTGCATATTTCTTCCCTAAAACATCTGTAGTACGGGTACCTCCCTACCAAATTGATTTCTCATCAGATGAATAGTTCATATTTGGTCCTATGAAAATAATAAACTTCAAAAAACCTTTATTATATGATGCTTATTCTCCAAAGCATGAGTTTACAACATAAAATTAGGGAACAGGAGGACACATTCTCTAGAGCCAAGGATATAGGGGATAACAAGGATGTGGTCAGACTAAATATTCTGGTCATATCGCCATCGAATACTTTTATGCTACTGATACTCATGGTAAAGAAATCCTATAGGATAAATGTAGGAAATTTGGGTCCTTAGACACCTCTAGTAGTCACCCAGATCTGATTGTCTTGCATGACCACTTAGCGGGGTTCAATCCAAACTACCCAGGCAATGGGGAAGGCCAGAACAACCCACACCACTAGAAGAATATACTTTCTCAACCTCTATAAAAAAATAGGCTCATCCATACCAAATTCCTGGAATCCTCATTTTCACATCTACAGGAAACCCTATATCGGGAGGCGCTGACCTCTAGCATAAAAATACGACGTCATGAAATAGATATTAGAAGTCCCATCCAAGATCTCTATCCTCAATGTGCTCTATCATTCAAGATAACTTAGGGAGGCACACATTGAAACCCTCTAGATCCTGCAATAGTTTGAGATAGAAGTGGATATATTGGTGAGGACTATCGGGTGGAGACCATGATATCATAATGTCACATCTTCTTCTCATTCACTGATCAAGATCATGAAGAAGCACTTAAAGGGAAAATCAGACTACTATATCTGTTGGGAACACTCAATAATATCAATTTACAAGGATCATTGATTGATAGTGGTTTTGGGATTAATCTTATCCCAATCTGAACCCTCTGAAATTTGGGCTATAGTAAAGGGGACTTATCCCCTACAAGGCTGACTGTTCACGAATATGATAAGCATGAGCAAAGACCCCTTGGGAAGATCAGACTCAAGGAAAAATTTGGGTAACTCGTATCTGATTCCAAGTTCATGGTCATCCAGAAAGACATCCCATATAATGTTCTATTTAGAAGGCCCTAGCTCCATGGCCACTTGGTGGTAACATCAACATTCTATCAATTTATGAAGTACCCAATTAACAGAAAGGTTGTCATACTGCCTGGTGATAGCTCCCCCTTTGAGAATTTTATAGCCACATATGTCGAAGCATATTTCTATAAGAAGGGAGGTATGAAACCAATGGAGGATTATGATATTCATGTTCCAGCTCAAAATGGACTAGGGACTGCCCCTGTGAATCCCAAGAGCATGATCGATGATGATTATGTGCTCCCAATAAACATGGTTGAAGTAGTAGATCTAATCCAAGAGGTTTAATCCCCTCCTTCCCTCAGTGAAAATGTAAAATAAGATTAGTTTCCACATCTCATTGTAGTGACTTAGAAAGGAAGGGATGGTGACATCCATTCTAATAGTCTCCCTTACTCTGATAGTAATGGAGATGCCCGCATATTTCCATATTCACCTAAATATGTTTCCACAAACTCGGAAATGGAAGACGATGAGGATGATATTTGGAACAACCCTCTAGAATTCAAGGAAGGGGTTTTAACCACCATAGATGAGCTTAAGAAAATAAATATGGGAATATAAGAACAAATGTAGCCTACACTGATTTGTGCTTCCATGACACTCAAAGAGAAAGAGATGTACATCGCATTTATAAAGCACCACTAATATGTGTTTTTGTGGAACTATACAGAAATTCCCAAACTGAATCCATATGTGGATACTCCCCATCTCATACTGCCCGATGAGTATCAAAGATTGAAGTCGGTAACCATAAGGATGCACCCCTCTCATTCCACCATTATAGAGGAGGAAGTTGGCAATTTGATTAAAGCAATATTTTTTCGAGAAGTAAAGTACCCAAGATGGTTTTCTAATATCTTCCACGTTAATAATAATAACATTAATATTAGAGTCTTCATTGAATTGAGAGACCTTAATAGGCATTTCTCAAATGAAGAATTCTGATTTCCGATCACATAAATCTTGATCGATACCACTTTTGGATTCTAAGATGTTTCCTTCAAGGACAAGTACTCAGGTTACAATCAGATTAAGATGTCCATCAAGGATTAAGATGCCACTACCTTCAAAGAGCCTCAAAGAATCTTCTAATATCATTTCATTCCCTTTGGACTAAAAAATGTTGGTTCCACATATCAACGCACCATTAAATGCATATTTAATCCATTTTTAGGAAGGATAACTGAGTTTTATGTCAATGACATGGTCATTAAATCCTGATAGTGATGTGATCATTTCACATATCTCCAGGAAATATTCAACAAGATACAAAAACACAGGATAAATATGAATCTGATGAAGTATTATTTTGGGGTAACATCAATAAAGTTCTTAGGATTTGTTGTATACCACCATGGCATTAAGGTTTAACCAGAAAAGATTAGTCCTATTCTAGCAATGTCACACCCAGAAATCTAAAATAACTAAGGGGACTTTAATAGAACATTTCCTATATCTAGTGATTTATAGACAACATGACTAACAAATCTCTCCCATTCATCAATCTAATGAAGAAGGGTTTCACCTACCAATGGGATGATGAATGTAAAAAATCATTCAAAAGTATCAAGAAGTACATGTCCTACCAACCAGTTTTGATTCCTCCATTGGAAGGAATCCACTCATATTATATGTAACCTCCATGGAATGATCAATGAGAACCATTATCCCACATAAAAATTATGTAGGAAGGAAGAATAATTCCCCCTACCTCAATCAGAATATTCTAGGTACTAAGAATAAACATTCCGATGTCAAAAACAAGTTTCTTGCACCAATCTTTGTAGTGAAAAATCTGAGGCATTACTTGTATAACCATTAATTCCACCTAGTCTCTAGTACTTAATTTCACATAATGGGCTATCCAATGTTGAATGGGTAATTTTATAAATGGGAAGTCATTCTGCATCAATATGACATTCAGTTCACATGACAGAAGTCAGTGAAAGGGAAATCCCTATCTGATTTGCTCACAGCACATCCTATCCTAAAAAAATTAACTGGAAGACATCGAGCTCCCCAATGAAGAGTTATTCTATTCCCATGACACTCCCCATACATGGGAAATATACTTTTATGAAACCTCCTAGAGTCCAATCAGTATAAGAATGGAAAACAAGAATCTCAACTAGGTTGTTCTAGGGATTTTATTTTTCTCTCAAGACAATGTAATTTTTTCCAACACTTTTACACTGTTTGAAGGCTGCAAAAATAATGATGACGAGTACAAAGACCTATCACTAGATTGGAACTTGTCCTACAACTACATATAGGCTACCTGAATATCAAAGGGGACTCAGAATGAGTGATAAAGCAGTTCAATGGAAAATATTCTATTAAAGGAGGAACTAGATCCTCTCACATGCTATGTTATGGGATTGATGGAAGAGTTATCATTTGAGCCCACATTGCATTATGTCTCCCGATCACATAATTCTTGCACCGATGCACTGGACAATGCAGCCACCGTCTTCGCTGACCCTGATTAAGAGGATGTAACCTTTTGAATTACACATTGAATAATTGTTTCATCAATTGTCATATGTGATACATAAGAGATTAATCAAGTCAAAAACTCCCCAGATAATGATGATCCAATAACCACCCTAGGATGAATGGTGCCTATAATTAACTATCTACGGGATGAAAACCTCGTAATAGATCCTGCTATAAGGGAACGGACTTGGCACCGAGCATCAAACTTCACTCTATAGGATGGTCCAACTGATATAAAATTCCTCTATAAGCAAGGATTTGTTGGAGTTCTCATCAAGGGAATTGTTGAAGGACAAACTCTCCATCATGGAATAAGTCCATGCAGGCTCCTATGACACCCATCAATCAAGAACTAGGATTTCCCACCAGATGAGGAGGTTGGGATATTATTGGAAAACCATGCTACATGATTATGTGGAATTACCCAATAAATGTAATGTGTGCTAGATTCTTGAAAAATATGTCCACCAACCCCAAAAATTGCTACATGTAGCTAAATATTGTTGGCCATTTTCTATTAGGGGGATGGATGTTGTGACACCATGTCCCACAACCAACACTAATTAGTTCAAGTATATCATTACTGCTACAGACTTCCTTTATAAATTGGATGAGGCAATACCCCTCAAGGAAATCAGGAAGAATAATGTTATCAACTTTGTGAAGTCCAATATCATTACTTGGTTCAGAGTCCCTCATACAATATTGATGGACAACAACAGTAAATTTTGTTCTACAAAGTTAGAGAAACTTTACCAAGAGTACAACATCAATTTCAATCACCCATCCTGCTAATATTAAATGGTAAATGGATAGATATATGACTTTAATAAGAGTATATTTAATATAATTTAGAATATAGTGAACAAGGATAAGAAGTCTTGGCCAGAAAAACTCCTCAATGATTTTTGGGCCTACCGTACTACCACATACACTACTATACAAGCAACACCATACTCATTGGTGTACGGTACTGAGAAAGTTTTACCCGTAGAAGTAAAAATTCCCTCACTCCAAATAGCCATTTTTTTGATATATTTATGATGATTAACAATTGAAAAAGTATTTGGAAAAGTTGGAGTGGTTAGATGATAAGAGGTTGTACACACTATACAACCTAGAAATTCACTAGAATTGGATTTCAGATTCCTTTAATGAAAAGGTTTACCTCTATTCATTTCGCCAAGTAGAATTTGTGATGGATCTCAAAAAGCCAATGATACTAGTAAAACATCCCCTTAAATTAGAACCCAAGTGGGAAGGACCTTACATAAAACATAAATACTGTCATAATGAAGACTATTTTGTGGAAACCATGGATTGGGAGAAAGTCACACCGCCCACCAATGATAGATCTATCGAGAAATACTTTTAATAGATATCTGTAATATGGTTTCCACATTGGTGTAATTCTCACCTTTCATCCTCACCACATAACGTTAAACTACCTGGAATATCTCCTCCCTGTAGTAGGAAGTTAAATTACGAGCCATATCACATCCTGACCTCATGACGTTAAACTTGATGGAGTTGGTCCTCGATGCATGAATTTAAACTGCATAGTACTTCTAAAACTATGTATGTCTTGATTCCTATCATCACAGGATACGTAGTGATGCCCATCCATTTATTCTTGGGCCCAGACATAAGATCATTTTTTTCTTTTACATTAGGCAGTCCAATTTCCTTACCACATGATTTAAATCTACATGGACCGAGAGTTTATCCCTTCACAACAGGTGACCCAATGTCCTTACAACATGAAATAAAACTACATAGACCCATGATGTGCATATCCAATCACACAGAGTCACTTGATATCTTACTGCATGATGTTAAATTTCATGGTTCTTCTAGAACTAAATATGGATTGATTATCATTTCCAATGATATACGTAGGGACCCCTCGATCCTATATAATGGTCCAACCACTACATGATAGAAAATTCCCTGGTTTTTACCCCACTTCTGTCTCTTCATTGTAGGGAGTACCATTTCATTACCTATCTCTCACACTGAGCATTTATCACATGATATTAGGAATTTTGAGAAGGACATACCCTCACCAGAAAAGAATAAAGGTACCCAACAGTTCTATTAAGGTCCTAAGTGTAAGACCATAAAAGGAATACCAGGAGTCCTTGACGCATGATGTTAAACTGCATGGTCGATTTCCTTGTCGTATGGCTTTAAACTGTATTGTTCTTTAAAACTATGTTTGGTTTGATTCATACCCTTAAGAGATACATAATGATGTCTGGTCTTCCACTCTTGGTCCCAACTGAAGTATTCCCATCAATTCATGTCATCCTCACCTCATCCTCACTGTATGCTGTTAAACTTCATGGAATTTCCAAAACTATGTATGGATTGATTCTCACCTTTTATGAGATATATAGGGATTCTTGAACATCCATTATTGGGACCAGCCTCAATGGTTCCATTTATTCATGTAAGTTCACCTTCATCCTCAACACATGATATTAAAATACATGAAAAATTAAGAACTCTATGTGCCTTGATTCTCATCCTCATAAGATACATAGTGATCTATGTATTTCCAATTCTAGGCCCATCCAAAATAGTCAACACAAATAATTCCCACCTCTACGTATGGGTCAGACCCGTGTAGAGTATTTTAAATTCAAGAACTATGTGTGTCTGGATTCTCATCCTTATGAGATACATAGTGACTCCCAAGACTCCATCTTTGGGTCCAACTACAACATTTACACATTTTTAGAATAGTTCCTACATCCTAACCACACAACGTTAAAATTCATGGATGTACGTCCTTAACACATGACGATAAACTCCATGGAAGTACATCCTTACTACATGATGTTAAACTTCACAGAAGTGATTCCTTATTGAATTATGATAAATTACATGAAAAATATCCTTACCACATTACATTAAACTGAAGGGATGAATGTGACCACTACATAGAAATAAATTTTGCAGACTGTCTCCCATTTTTCATTCCTTATCAAAGCACCACAATAAAATTTCTTCGGTTAACCAGAGTATGGGGTTTTCCCATTGTATTTCAACATCACCTTAAATACATATACCAAACTTCATGTTTTGAGCATTCTAGGTCTTCATAACATTTCATGACCCTTGTTAAGGATATTAGTCTTCAAGGGACCTTTTATAGACTATGAATTCATTCCCATGGCTCCTACATATTTTCTTATGGTTGTCAACTAAATACGTCACTCTAAAAAAAAGGAAATTCTAATTATCATGAGACCTGACACCACTACAGTAGCACTCAACACCTTAGTGTGTCTAAACTACTACTGGTATGAATATACCATTTCATTTTCAGGATATGAGGAACTGGAGTTGTGATTTACAACATTTCTACCACCCGCTCAGAAGGACGTTGGGGTACTCTTGACCCTAGATTCCCTAATTACAATATTCTATATCATCCTCTATATAAGGTCCATGCAAGTCATGACCCCAAACTACAGATTATTTGGTCAAATATATACGACCTCAAACTCTAGCACATAATGGTCCAAATTGCAAGACCTCAAACAGCTAATTAAAGAGACAAAATAATTTTTTGGACAAAAACCCTTTAAAGGGTGACCTGAGATAAAGTTGAGTCTCTCCTTAAAAAAACCTTCATTCTAAGAGTTTAGGAAAGAATTAGGGTGAAAAAATATAAGGTATAAATCTCACAGGGTTTATTGTTTTATCCCTAGTAAAATCTAAGCTATGATTGGTAGACCCATTGGTCTAATAAAAAATTAGATTAATGTTTTCTACATCTCCCCGCAATGAGAATGTGACTGTTAGGTGGCGGTATAACTTTTTGGGTACTCAAAACAACCTTTGGAGTTTACACCTTCCATAGATCAAAAATAACGAGTTGTGGCGTCTTTAATCACCATAATCTTTCTGACTATGCATACAAGCACATGGATCTTGCATATGTGGATATGGATGTCAACCAAATGAATCACTCAGAAAAAAGGAAAGTCCAGTCCTCATGAGACATAACATCATTGTTGCAATACTCAACACCTCAGCATTTCAGAACCACTCCCTGTATGATTTTCCCATTTCATTCTCCTAACTCAAGAACATTGAATAATGATTTAAAATCCCCATACCAAACTATCCAAGAAGATTTGATATCCATGATGTTACGTCGTCGTGTTTTGTACCCTTTCTCAAGGTCAGAATGTGGTACTCCATTCTCGAACCTTTAGTAGCCCACAATTTGTTATTCGAATCCATAGGGTGTAGGGATCGAGCTTCACATTAGGATCTAAATTTACCTAGGACGTGAGAACCCTTCCTAGATAGCCTCCTTTCCATACCCAACTTCATCATTTGGATGTTTGAGTTTTCAGAAACCTATTATATCCCTTAGAAAGAATTTGAAATGATCTTTTTCCTGGCATGCTACCAACACATAAGGTACTTAACCCACCAAGTAAAGGCATCACCTCCTTATTAGGAAGGTGCATCACCCCTTGTGAGTATTAGAAACACCATGATAAAATCTATCATTGGATAATATCATGGGAAATACCTATAATGTCTACACTATCCCATATCCACAGGCTCAAAAATTTCATTTTATGATTTACATCATCCATAATCCAACTACACAGACAGGCCTAGTATCACTAATATTTGGTTCTCACCAATACTACCTCCATAAATCTTCTGCAGCCCTTGTAAAGGATACCTAGCTTCAAGAGACCCGTCTCTTAACTATGCATACATGCCCATGGATCCTGCATATGCACCTATGGTCATCATCCAAATGAGTCATTCTACAAAAAGGGAATTCTGATCCTCATGAGACCCAGCAACACTATGGTATAACCCAGCACCTCAGAGTGTTTAAGGTCATTCCTAGAATGTTTGAACCATATCCCATGATCATAAGGAAGGTCTGAACTAAAAGACCCAAAACTAAATCAACATAAGGTCTAAGCTAAAAGACCATAAATTAAACCAACAAAAGGTCCTAGCTAAAATACCCTAAACTAATGTAATATAAGGTTTGAGCTAAAAAAAATAATAATCTAAAGAAATAGAAGGTCTAAGTTAAAAAACCCTAAAATAAATCAACAAAAGATTTGAACTAAAGGACTCTAAATTAAATCAATAGAAGGTCGTAGATAAAAGGACCTAAATGTAAGAAATAGAAGGTTTGAGATAAAGACCGTAAGCTAATGAAACAAAAGGTTCAAGATAAAAGAACCTAAACTAAGGTAACATAAGTTATGAGCTAAAAGAACCTAAAATAAAGTAACAGAAGGTCCGATCTAAAAGACCTAAAAATAAATAAACAAAAGGTTTGATCAAAAAGACCCTAAACTAAATAAAGATAAGGTCCAAGCTAAAAGACCCTAAACTAAAGTACCGCACCAATTCAATATTCATGGGGTTACAAGCCTCAACATATGGCCTTATAAAAAAAGATATGATCAACAAGTACATTATATTTGGTAAATAACAATGAAATCACTCCTCAGGATACATATTCTACACATTGATCCCTCTGCAGATCAGGTGGTCTCAAGATAGCTGGAACATATTAAAAACATATAATCTCATATGGGTGGGAATTTAAGAGCATCTCTAAAAGGGAGTATGTTAGAAATTAAAAATTCAATTAGTAGATGTTAGGTTATAAATGGATGGGTATCATCTGTGATTTAAAAAAATAGAATAAAAAAGAATACATATGCACATCATGAAGAAAGGGAAATTGGATAATATAAAATAAATTTCTACAAGCCTATTCAGTGATACAATATAAAAGAATAGAACTCCACATTCCAGATCCTCTTATATTAATGTATGATCCAAAGCATGATTGAATAATTTTTATTCCGTTAATTCATCTCATAGGACAAATATTTAAGATCAGAAAGTCTTTACTCCAATAAGGACACAAATTGGCGCAGTTAATCAACATGTTCAGTCTCTACCTTCGAAACACATTGAAGATCCTCCTCTTTGGATTCAACATCAAGTCTAGATTTATCATCCATGTACAAGAGCCCTTTATCTTCCCGAATGGTCTTTCCAAATATCTTAAATGTGTACTTAAATCGAGATAGTTATTTCTTAACACAGTTGATTTCAGACTGAAGGTGACTAATTTCAAACTGGAGATGATCAACACGAATATTCTTATAATTAGTGGAATCCCAGTGAGAAACTAACTCCATAATGATTTGAGTAGATTTATTTATGTATTTTCTCAAATCCTACTTGACTGAAGAGGAAGCTTCAACAGCTGCTACCCTATACTCAAGGGACCTATTCTATTCTCTCACAATGATCACCTCCTTTACCTGAGAATGAAGGGTAGAGTAGTCAAAAACTTTATATCCAAGGGTGGGTAACATGAATCAAAGTTGAACCAATCAATCTTTCAACTCATCCTATAGGGTTTCTGACACTAAAATCCAGATCTACCTCCACATTTTTCATCACATTGATTGATAAGGTGATGCAGACCTGGGGACTTGGTCCAGATTTACCTTGAGGATGGGAATATATTCTGGATCAAGATATAATAGAGATAGGTCTGTTTCCATGGTCTTAGATGATGAGGGGAGAGAACCAGCCACAATGTTGGTAGACCCAGTTGGAGGAACTACCAAAGGGACATGCACCAAGGCCTTTGAACTTTAGGGTGAGGATGATATAGTAAGGGGCAGAAGAGCATGATAGTTATAGGAAAATTATGTATTACTGCCAAATATCAGAAGATGTGACTATGGTTAGAAACATAAATTTTTTGGTCGTGTCATCGACAACATCCACCACCTCAACCCCGTCCACAAGAGAAGATGCAACTCCTTGTGACGACAACTTCACAAAACCTACTTCCCCTTTTCAATAGAAGTACTTTGTTCATAAAAATTAAGTAATTAAAAGATAGAAGATGATATTAGGAGGTATGACATGATTATCAGGGTCCAACCATGAAGAAGAATTTTCCTTCTTCAAAACTCACCTATACATTGGATAGTGTATAGAAAAAATAATGCCTATATTGGAACCTTCCAGAGATGAAACCATCCGTGCTAGATCATATGGTACACTATCTAAAAAATATGTGATACAAAGTGAACATGATTCAATGGTCCGATCAGTCATATCTATTTCTTGGTGGATTGGGTATTGTAGTGGAAAATCTACTAGATCCACCAAATGCTCATCTGTATCCTTGAAAACAGACACGTTCTCTACTAAATGATCCTGGTGGGGACCTGATGGTTTTAGGAAAATAATGAATTTAGTTCTAGGATGACATAGGATAATGGGGGAATCATATATCCTACTTATATATTTGGGAGGATAAGAATATGATAATACAGATAATTTACTCTTACTTTTTTCTTCTTCTCTAAGAAGGGACTCTAGAAGTTGTTAGGGTTGAATCCATCACCCAAAAAGTTTAAATCTCCACCCTCATCTGATTCTATTGATCTGGGGACCACTCATTATCAACTCCATGGTCACCATCAGATTTCTATCCCACAAGCATACCACATGGAGTATATTTAAGAGATGAGAGGGCCAAATGATCTTCAACAACTTCCTCCTGAGTCTATACATATAAAACATATCAGTATAGTTGAAAAGGAACTATGAAATATTTGGGGCCAAAATAGTCCCAAAATCACCACTTTCTATTTAACAGGGTAACCCTGTTCATTCACATCAATCTAAATCATTCATAGGAAGACCATTTGGTTGTCTTGTGAGGATTAAAATATATGACCCTAGAGACTATCCAAAACTATGTGAATATCTTCAAGGAAATCCCTCACTTACAGAGGATGTTCCTCAAATGAAATGATGTGAGGCATATAGATATAGGAAAAACCATCCAAATGTACCTATGAGAATTCCAGTATGCCTAGAAGAAAACTTTAGAATGCTTCCGCTTCCAGATCGCCCGTTGTTTAAATGCGATAGGAAACATCTAGTCCCACACATCCCTTATAGCCAGGATAGTAGATGTCTTTACTGACAGTGGTAAACATTGGATTTTCTTATATGGTTCTACCGTGGGTTCCAACCTTTTAGAAGCTAATTACTTTCTATGACTAGGATTTTATTCATGCACTAGGGTTTGGAAGGCCTCACTTACCAAATCGGATAATTTTCTATTCAAATATGAGCTAATACAAATGTTTATATAACCTTGGGATAAGAAGATTGATTCTTCATGAGGAGAAAGAATTATTTTTTCAACATTTTATTCCTTTGTAAACATCAGCCAAAATTGGAGAGTTAACATCAGGTGTTCCACATATCTAACATGGAAAGAGCAAGGAAACCTTGATTGGATGAAAAAAAAAATTCGTCTAAACAACCATAGTGCGTACCACTCATAGATAAGGTCCTCTTCAATATGGTTAGAAGGAACCCCCTCACGAAGTGACAACATATACGAACATTTTTCAAGGATGGCCTTACCATTATCAATAAAACAACATATCGACATGGGTCCATATGTCCTAAAGGAGAAACATTCATGTCATTTTATAAAATCATGGACTTCCCAATCTTTTAATATTATGGGTCTTACCCTGTTAAAGCATTACAAGTATGTTACAAAGTGATTATTGGAAATTTAACAAATTTTTTGGTTCTCATAACCAATTAGAGGATCCCCCATCCAACCCCATAGTACAAGGAAGGTGCATGATATTCTGAAAGGGAATTATCCCTTAAAAACGTGGTATAGGAGGCGGTAAAGATTTTCAAAAATAAAGATCACTAGTCTGACACAATACTCCCTAACCAATATAGTTTCCATCATAAAATTGGATACCATAATTCCCCATTTCACTTTTTTCGGAAGTAAGTACCCACTTATGTACATGGTGAGGAAACCATCCAATTAAACACACCAGTCAATGCTTGGGATAACCTACCATCCCTAATATATAAACATTCCACCTTTAATTGTGGGAAAATAGGCACCCTATGAACTACAATAATCCTTTTTGATCTAGGATTTTGGATTCCAAAACATTGTCTCAGAGCCAGTATTCTGAATGAAGTACTCTTCCCATGTTTTTAAAGGAATGTCCTCCCCAGGAAGCACCCCCTTTGTAAGGGTCTCCTCATCCAGCTAAATCATATCTCATGTTAAAGGAGGAGACCTTGTTACATCATCCAAAGTGGATTAAGGAGGAAATAATTCATTATATATGTTATAGAGTATAGGTACACCACTAATCTGTTCCATATCTCAAAAATTGATTCCAACTTCAACTTGTGTAAGATGGAAGGTATTCATATGTAGGATCCAATGACTGAGAAACTCCACCATCAAACCTTTGACGCAATAGGTTGATGACTATGATATAGATACATCATCATAAGTTCTGATTTTCTTCAGATCATTGGGAAATTCAAAAATAATATATTGAACACATAAGGTCTATCCCCAGTCAAGTCCATAGCTACCCCCGATCAGAAGTCCTAGCTAGAATTCCATTGAAATGTTTGATTAGAGGAGGACTGTGATATTATTGAATGGTACATGTAAAAATCCTTATCAGATGTATTATTAGTCCCATCAATTTCTATTTTCATAAATATCAATATAAGACAATCCTCATGGTCCCCTTTAGTTATAAAGTGTCCCCTAGAAAAATGTTCACTCAGAAAGTATTCTGGTCCCTCCAAATCCCTGAAGAGGGTATGAAGTATGAATTAAGAAGAGGTATGGAAGAATCATTAGTGAGGCCAAACCCTTAAAGGGGTAAGATGATCTAAATGGTATAGTTTTAAAATCTTGATCCCATCATCTTCAACAGACTCTTTTGAAATGAATCGAATGAATGATGGTAAGAGGGATCCACGCTCACCACTATAGCATAAATGTGAGAGATTCTTCCATTTACTCCCTCTTTTAAGCCTTTTTAGTTTGGGGGATGAGAACTAGAATCCATCTATGAAAATGTATGTGAAACATTTCAGAAAAAGAGGATATAATATCTTGTCAAAAATATAGAGGAATTAATGTTTCAGTAGCATCTGGCTCATAACGTGACTCAATAATGGATTCATGAACGACATCAGGATTTCACAGAGCACCTAGCCACTATAGGACTCATAGGTCACACAAACTCCACTGGTCATCACGTGAACCCCATGAACCCCTCCCTAGATACATTATATTTCATGACCTGTACAAAGTCATGTGAGTCACAAACGACCAAGGGATTGACCCTCTAGATCTTGTGATGTTCTCAAGACAACCACGAATCCCCTATATGAAGACAACCACGAATCTCCTATATGAAGTCCTAAAGATTACCGAAGTACATTTCACAACTGGGTTGGATAATAACCTTTTAAAGAAATAGTCTTGAGAAATAGTTCTAGAAGGATTGAATTACAACACATACTCTCAAACCGGACTCACGTTCAAGGTTCACGACACGATCTTACGACAAAGACAAAGGCAAGGGTGCTCTAGAGAAGGGGTGGATGGTAGAATGAATTAATATCCAAACTCCAATATATAGAAAATTTCATGGAATATCAATTGTCACTCAGTAGATCAAATTTCAACCAATAAACCAAACGTCACCTCAAGCACTGGTTAGCGACACCATCAAGGACCCTGTCGGGAATTTTCTTTCCTCAAAACCGATTACTCATCCCTCAAATGTCACTCCTGATGGGGGAATTTGTTGACTCCCACCAAATAATAATCATATAAATAAAAAAGGATGAAACAACTGAATATGGGTATTACCATCCCCATTAATGAAAAATTGGAGGAGGATAGATGAGACTCACAGATCTCATGACTCTCTAAGGGACTCATGATTGTGTGACCATTTCATGGTCACACAATGGCTCTACGCATAGTGCATGACATGTGGAAGACCCTATAGAGCCCCCTTTAGAAACATTATTGCTCTTATAAAGGACCAATGGACAATAGGGACCCCAGTTAAAACCAAATGAGTGCCCCCAGGACACATGGTTTGTCATTGGGAAGTACTTGACAAACCATCCAAAATACTTTGAAAATAAGGTGGGATGATACACAAAGGTAGACAACCCCAATGGTTGGATATATCATGCATCATATCACTGATGGGAAGGATAAATTTACTTTATAATATCCATGAAAACAATAGAGGCCCCAAAACATTGCAGGATCAAACAATTGAGATAAAGGGAAAGAGGTGAGAGGTGTTCATGATCACTGATGGACATGAGATGCAACCTTGACGATCCCCATGACCCTGTGAGTCCCTAATGATATGTCCAACTCACCTCATGAATTCCCTTTGTATTTTCATCCTCACCATATGAAAGTCCTCATGTATGTATAAGAAACTTCAAAGTACTCTAAATAGATGGTTCTTTTTCAAAAAAATGCTTTTTCATCCCCATACAGACCATATTAGTCTCGCAACACATAACCAAAAAATAGAGTAATTTTCCTTGGAATTACTATTGAAATCTCATAGGACTCCCAAAACATGTAAAATAATACAAAGGAAATAAAATAGGGAAGATGATAAAGGTACTTGGAGTCATAAAATACATGAAACTTGCTAAGGAAGTCCATATCATAGTTCCGCGAGACCCCTATACAAATCATTCTTGTCCCATGGAAAGAACCATACTAGTCACCAAGCATATCACAGATGCCTTTTGAAAGGAACTTGGATCTTTCTGAGGCCTGTGGACTTGTCAACATGACAATAAGGAAGTCCCTAGACATGTCTACACGATCAAATGGGTCTTCATTAATTAGAGACAATCCAATAAGGGGAATATTAAAAAGTGGGACGCACGACCATTGGAAATCAGTAGAGTTCCTCAGATCAGTCCATGATAGAGACCCCCGAAGCCATGTGGCGCTAGGACCCTTAGCCAACTCCGACCTAGAATCATGATAGATATTCCGCATAAATACCTCGACAACCAGGATAGAAATACCTATATATTATCCACTCCAACAAGAATATGTGGTTGGAATCTGAAACTGTAGACGCTTGGAATCTGGGCGATTCAACTCTCATCCTCTAATGATTTCTCAGAGAAAACAATCATGTGATCGAAAACTTTCTGTCAGGTAATACACTTGTGGAAAACTAGAGAAATCATGCACCCCACATATGTTTCTTTTCATGATCATTCATAAATCATGTGAAGGACTTCTATAAAGGCTTGCGAAGAACATACCGCATGTCTTCTAGATCACACAAGACTCAAAAGAACTAGTACTGATTAAACCTATTTCCTTCATAATGCATGGGTTAGAACCAAGATTGAAAGTGGATCACTTATGAAAAAGACATTCTCACTGACTTCCGTATGCCTCAATTGAGTCACCTAAAGACACACGACATCTCTAGGGCGTGTCACATGAAATCATCCAGACATTTCAGACAAGACCACCTAGTCCTCCCATGGATACCACTTTGGTCTCAAGAAACCTTCTAGGTCTATCATATGAGACTTACTTCAGATATATCACCTGAAAAACATAATGACATCCAATCATATTAGTCACATCTCATGGATGCATCTAGAAATGACAATCAAGTTCTCACGACACCCTATGTGCAAGCTAGTGAAGACTTGTGATGCCCTCCAA
The DNA here is from genome assembly GCA_963277665.1 of Viscum album. NCBI lineage: Eukaryota > Viridiplantae > Streptophyta > Magnoliopsida > Santalales > Viscaceae > Viscum > Viscum album. The sequence continues at coordinate 1,340,775,990 of OY728148.1, read as the reverse complement.
ACATGTCAGTCAGGACATGCTATGGCCTCTGGAGAGAACCATCTGGATCTTATAATCTCCCCTGGACAATTCAACTGGGTCATGCGACACCCTCTAGACAAGAATTTCAGGTCAAAAGTGCATCCTAGGACTTGATAACATTGTATTTCATCGGCATATATGTCCTGATCAATAGGAAATCCTCAGTGTGTATGCCCCAATATAAAGGGGACTACGATTACTTTAATTTCTTCCTTATTCAGGATAGGTAGGCCACCTATTCAAGGTTGAAGCTCCATATTGGTCATATAGGAATATTCTAGTATCCAATCCCTTATCCCAAGTAATGAAAGTTTTCATTAGGTAACCCTTTTTCTCATAATGAGCATAGTTCACATGGGATTAGGGAGTTGCACTGATTATGTCATCTGTACTATACGTCCAAGGGTTAGAAGGGAAGACTCAATGTGTAAGACCCAATATAAAATAAACTTTGAGAACATTGATTCCCACCATATCTGGGATACGTAGGACTCCTTTACATGGCTCAAGATATTTATCAAATATCCTAAGGACTATCTCGAAATACAAGTCACATATACATATGCCATGAGACTAATCATCTATTTCCCCTTGTTTCTCACATTGAGCATAACTCCCGTGGGCTTTGGGGGATCTAATGAACATCTCATTGGACATAATGGATATATATTAACCAAGTAAATCCTAGTATTTAAGCCCAATTCAGTGGTTTATTATGAAAATCCCTCGCATAAGGGTATATACCTTAGGGACCATCCCATGGGTGTGATTGAACTATGATGACTCTGATTCCTACCATAACCATGATATTTAGGATGTCTTTTTAAGACCCGAGCTCAAACATCTGGTGTCTCATTACCCACACATATTGCCTCTCCACATTATGCTAAACTACAGAGTATTAATTAACTACATGGGTTTTGATTCCTACAATAATAAGGATATGTAGGATGCATCATAATTTCTCAATACCCTCCTCGAGAAATTACCTACCTCCTTATATGGTAGCATGTTCCGAAGAACATGGTTATATAACTTCGACATATAAGAATATTCCCATTACCAAAAAATGATAGAGAACCTTGAATAAATAGAGATTGATTCTATTAAAAGATCCCACTCTTTTGTACATAAAATAGAGTTAACCCATAATATTTGTGTTAGTGTAACATGTCCTCTATCAGGGTTGGAAAGAGATTCAAAAACATATCATAAATCTATGAAAGAGCCCCAAAGTAGGAAAAAATTACCCCAAAAGGGTATGATTATCCCAAAATCCCATAATCTCAAACAATGAGTGTCCCCAAGAGTCACTGGTCCTGAAAAAACAGATTTCCGCCAGGCTTGGGAATGCAGCTCTGTACCCATTTGCAGATGGGGGAACCATTGAGAGTTTCTGGTAAAAGTGACAATGGTATTCTAACAAGTGAAACACATTCCACACCCAAAAAACATGATGAAACACGCACACACACACACACACACTCTCTTCCTTATTCTATAAATGAATACATCACCCCTTAAGTCTCAATTTACAAATATCATGGACGGCCCATTTTAATTTCCCATTAACACCTTCAAAGACGGTCACAAAAACATTTTTATAGTAAAACATAATTATAATATATGTATTAAATCCTATATAATGTTATAGAACCATTATATATACATGATGTTAATTAATAAAACGAAACTATTTTTTATGATAAAAAGCTCCCAAAATAGTCTAAACGATTATCACTAACGATTTATCTAATGATTCATCCTCACCCAAAATAAAAAAATGACTCATATAACCATTTAATATTTTTTATTTTCATTAATAACATATAAATTAAACTCTAGGTATCTATTTCAATTTAATATGAACTTCCATACTGATATACAAGTTAAATGATCATGAATACAAATGAAACGAATGCTCTTGGATGATAATATTGTATCTTATAACTTATAAAAAGACCATAAATAAACATAAAAATATAATATTAAATAAAATACATGTGTAAAAGGATATTAATTAATTAATTAATGGATTTAGTTTTATTGTATAGGAAATTAAGGTAAATTGAAGAACACTTTCAGACATAAGGTACGGGTTTCTTCCCAAACCTCTATATAAATTTGGGCCATGATTTCTCCCTTTATACGCCAATTTAATTCTAAAATTTTTTATATACTTATTCTAAATAATATGTATATCTTACAAAATCATGTATCATGATTCTTTTATCTTTAATTTATATAAAATGCATGTTTTACAAGGTTCCCTTCTAAATTCTTCCCGATACACAAGCCTGATTAAAAGGAATTCCACGATTTCATAACCATTTTCAAGTACCATACATAATAAGTTATAAGACACCATTGTTTTTATAAAACCACTAATTTTACCATTAAAAAATATTTTTTTCATTCCTGGTGTTATAAAAACCATTATTCATTTTTCAATTTTAAATACTGTTTAATATTTTCCTTAAACCACGTTTAAGATGCTTGTTTCTAAAGTTGCTTAAGCACTCTTTCTGAATGTTTTCACTTCAATCAGACATCATTTATGACTAAAATATAATTTAATTTTTTTATGTTTTATTTTTAGGGAATATAATGTTTAAAATATTATTTTATGATAAATACAAATTATTTTACCAATGAATTCTTCTTTCTAAAGTTAAAAATGGGTTTTATCACCTCACATTAACTTCTATGAGATATAGTTCTTGTTCTACACTTATTCCTTGAATGTAGTGTTTGTACATATCTTTAATATATAAAATCATGAGTATTATTATTCTTATGATATTATATGATTTATTTAATGTTATTCCTTAACAGGGGTTAAGATTTAAATGTTTCAAAGTGGTATGAGACACTTTGAAATGTTTAAGGATTATTTTCATTAAGAATTTATCACTGAATTTATCAGATTGTTTTCATATATGATTATTATTTTAATATTTCAATGTTTTATGGGGAAATTTTCTTTGTTGATATCATCTTATTAGACATATGAGGAATGCGTTGGACTTAGTTTGTGATGGGGGGAACTATAGCCCCTCGATGCATTGATATGTCTCATGAGACAAAACAAAAAATGAATTTTGGATGAGACCTTGCCCATTTAGTCTTGGAAAATGCATCGAAAATATGTTTATGATATCTAGAAGATGAATTACAGCATAATAATATTATTAATTTATAAATCACGTGATTATTCAACTAGTATAATATATATGGTTAAGTTTCATGTGATTATTTGTATGGTATTATTTAATCATCTTTTATTTTTTCCATATTATTCTCAAGATTATGTTTTATTATCATGAGTTCTAGTTATTCACCATGAAATATTATTTATATTTATGATAGATTATACTGTATTACTTACCCTTACTGAGCATCTGAGCTTACCCCTTTCGTATGGTTTATTTTTCCCAGGATGCAAAGATGTATATTATGAATGACATGTAGGGATAATCTAGGAGTTATGGATGTTTCCAATTATGTTTCTATGTTGTTATTCCTTTCAAGTTTTAATTTAAAATTTATGTTTGTATCTAGTTTTCCAAAACTACTAAACTATTTAATCTTTCAAGATGTGACTTCCTTGTTTATTATACCTATATAATAAAGTAAGGCACCAGCTATGGGAAAATGGGGTCGGGGTATTTAGAGTTGGTATCAATGAATTTTTATTATAATCCTTGTAAAATAGATTTATAAAACATAGATTATGGAAGATAACCTTAAGATATACCTTAAGGATAATCATAGAAGGACATCCTTGAATTTTGGTAAGGTAGAAAATATGTGGGTATTCCAAGTAATACATCCCTATCTTGATACAAAAATTGGATGTTGTTTTGACACAGTTGTACCTAGGGGTAACAACTTTGACAAGGTGTCTTGGGCCTAACTTAAGGAAACCTGGTATAAGAAAATAGGCCTTATTGCACACCTGGTTTGATAATTGTGGGGGATATGTATATGATAAATCAAATTTTCTTTAAAAACAATTATGAATGATTTAAATGTGAATATTTCCTCGAAGACACCTTATTTTTTATTATGATATTAGAGATGCATAATGTTTTAATTTATATTACGAGTTTTACTAGTTTGAAATTATATATTATGATTCATCATTTCATGAGATGATTCAGTATATGCCATTATTTTGAAATAAAACCTGAAAGGATGTTTGGTTAAGAATAGATTAAATTTTATAAGTAAATTTTTTTTTAAAAATTTTATTCCTTAAATTTTATTTTCAGTTGAGGAACAACCTCAAAATGGAAGGAGAAAGATCCCAAACAACTCTTCTCCCTCTTCTAGAGGATTTAATTTCATGGATAATAATGAATTTTTTCTCAGATGATTTTGAAACCTTTATCGACATCCAAGTTACCTACATAGAACTTTACATAGAATCTCACACCTATACTATTCCCCATTTATTTCGAGGAGCATGGTTTGTATATAGAAAAAATCATTTATTCTCATCTTTCATACTATTCCTCACATGGAAGGTATTTCTAGGTTATTTTTAAATTCATCACCCTAACTAAACCATACAAATCACTCATAAATATAGAAGTATCTTAGGAGGAGGGTGACCTCTAAGTAGATTACATGTATAAAATATTATATTTTTCTATCTTTAAAAGAATCAAAGAAAATTTTGAGACCTTTGATGACAACACAATAAGGTTATTTAAAAAAGGTTAGGTTCATGAGGATGTTTAGAAATTTTATATTCAAAATAAAACCTTTAGAAATATTTTACAATGTCCACATTATTTCCATCCAAAACGCACAATTTTCATTTAGAATGAGGAGATAATGTATTTTTAGGATACCATGTGGTACCAATGGAATTCCAAGCCCCTTTATCTTCATGATAGATACAAACACTAAAGACCAGGATAAAGTTATGAGTTGATTTTGAATAAAACTTTCTATGTTTAGTGATCTCAATTAAATTATTTTTGAAACGAAGAACTTCCATGTTTGGAGCATGGAAATGAAGACATATAGTGTGAAAAAATTTCAAGGATAAGAAAAATATTTCTAATGTACAATGCTTCAATTGTAAGGATATGGGTAACTACACTAATGAATGCCCCAAGAATCCAGGGGATATAGCTCAAATGAAGCAAAGGAATCATTGCTAGGATTATATAACTACCTCATACTAAGGGGAATAATTAATATTCCTATGTTTTGATTCAATAATTTTTCTATTTTAGTATTCATGATATATATAAACATTGTACTATAATACTTATTCTTTAATATATTTGAAGCATGAGATGAATAACACTAGTAATAAATAGAAGTGATTCTAGTGTAGTCAGATCATTTTAAAAACACATGAATTCTAAAATATATCTCTAAATATGTGCTTGATGATTCTGATAGTCAATAAATACATGTTTATGGTAAATTATTGGTGATCATGGATGTCATTAGTGATCTGATAGTTTATGTTACACTATAATTTTTAGATGTTTGGCTTTAAGGAAAACCTAAGATTTCAATCAAGTAAGAATGCATGTTTTATAATGGTTTTATGTTTATTAAGGTTTCATATATTTTGTATGGAACAACAAGAGCTACATTAATTGTGGAATATTATATTACATTAATGACTTTCCTTCTAAATGTTGGTCGTTGAATGTGGAAAAACATGTTTTAGGTGAGTCTTATGATTAATTAATTATAGAATGGTTCTATTTAAAAAATTTAAATTACTTTTCATTGATAATATATGATAACCTTTTTGGTTTTAGTAAACATTTAATGGTCGAAATAATGACTTAAAAACCATATTATTTATTAGAAGTTATTTAGGCATGAAAAATTCATCTTGAACATTCATCTTTAGCTGTAAGGGATGAAGTGAAAATAGATAAAAGAAAAAAGGGTGATATTATACTTATGACATGGAAATTAATCTGGTATGTTTATTTTATCAAGTTCTAAAATGAATATTAGATGAGTCCTTCAACTATAAAAAAATATTTTGGAACAAAAATGTTATATGTTAACTTTTTCTTTTGATAAATCATTGTTATTTTAACCAATAAAGAAATTATGACTTTATGATGGTTAAATTTCTAATGATCACGTTTTCAATCACTATCCATCATAAAATTATTGTTATATTATTCTTCCATGTCCATATTTTAACTTCGCACTAATGTTTCCCTACATGAAATCCTTGTTTTATGGTGACGTTCACATTTCTCTTTCTCTCTTATTAAGAGGATATTTTATGACCTTATTTTAGACATGTATTTCCCAAAAATTACTTTTCAAGTATCAACCTCTAATTTTTATGTAAAATTTAAAATTTCAAGGAAGTAATTGATTGAAGGAGGAGAGAGTGTAAAACCCCAAGATTTTACAGTAAACATCTTTTTAAATTTTACTTCTTTTATAGCTTATGAGCTTAAAAATGACTTTAATATTACTATTTAATTATTATAGTCATCACCAAGATGTTGTGAATTTGATGAATGAATGGGATTAAGAAAATTAGAAAAATATATATTACTCATGTTAATAAAAATAATTCACTCTTTACAAATTAATTATAAATTAAAACCAATTGAATGTAAAAGATGTATTTTTATAAAAACTATTTTTAGGCCCAAATAAAATTTTATATTAATAAATTAAATTAATCACTATTAGTGCAATATATTAATGAAATATTTATATTATATATTCATTCAAGTATTTTTAAATTCATCCAAAACATTTTTAGAGGTATTAGATTAGAATAAATCCAATTTTTCACATGAAAAGTCCATATTATTCTAAACGCAGTTTTCCTACCTTTTAACGGAGAACATGTTTTAAATCTAAAATTTGAAACAATTATAATTATATTTTAAAAAATAAACATTATTATTGAAAACTTAATATCAAAATTTACATTGGTTAAATTTATGGTATATTTCTAATAAGTTTCATTTTGGATGAATAATAATGTGACTATTGGAATAATAATTTGAACGTTAGGAATAGTAATGTGGAAATTAGAACAATAAACTCATATATTAAAGTATAAATAAAATCTATATATCTTACAAATGAAAATATGGAATATTTATATCATGGAATAAGTAAATAAATATTTTCAAAATGATAAATTAAGAATTTGTATTTTTATAAGTTGGAAATATTTATTTACAATTTTTATTTAATGTGACTATTTTAAAAAATATATTTTCATAAAATATACTCATAAATTAATTTTTTTTCTTATGATAATACAATAATTTTATGAGACCTTAATTAATTTTTTAGAGTGTTATAAACTCAGTTTTAATTTTGAAAATGGTAATTTTTTAATAAATGATAATTTTATTTTAAAATTAAATTTATCATATTTAGAAAATTATTTAAATAAAATGTATTTCATTTTTTAATTCTAAAATTTGAAAAAAATTTAAGTTTATGATTTTGTATTTTTATGAAACAATTGATTTTTTTGTGAATGGTACGATATAATAAATTTTGGTATTTAGAAAAATACATGAATTATGGAGTCATAGATTATTAAAGGATGATGTAAGCCCATAATCTAGAAATATCCTTCATTATTTTAATATATATTTTTAATAATTCCCTAACTATTCATAGTATTAAAAAATAATAATAAACAAATGAAAAAAATATTCGAAAATCACCCATCTCTTCCACTATAAATACCACCCTCACCACCGCTTCTCATTACACATTCCAAGATTTTATCCATGTAAAAATTATTCCCAATACCCTCCCCAATACTCTCCCCCACATCCAAGATCCTTTTGTATCATAAAATTTCCAAAACCAATCCCCTTAAAGAGGTTCCCAAGGAGAAGAATTCAAGAGGTAAAAATTATATTTCTTTTCATTTATTTTCTTTTCAATTTATTTTATTTTCTTATCCTTCACTCACATGCCATGTAAAAAGCGACATGGAAACTTCAGAATCATTTATATACTATAATTCTATAATTTTAATGGATGGTCCTTTAACTAAATCATTTCTCTCTCTCTATCTCTTTATTTTATTCTATAAATGAAAACATCACCTGTGATGTGTCAATTTACCGACATGATGGATGATGAATTTTTATTTTCCATTAATAACTTAAATTCTTTTCACAAAACCATTTTTATGGTTAATAAAAATTATTATATATGTATTATATCCTATGTAATGTTATAGAACCATTATATGTACTTTAAAATAATTAAAGAAACAAAAAAAGTTTGTGATAATCGAAAAACAACCAAAATAATCAAAATGATTATCACTAATGTCTTATCTAATGATTCATCCTCACCCAAAATAATGAAATTATTCATATTAAAATATAATTTTATGTATGTTTATTAATAACATATATCATCAATTATGGATATCTATTCTCATTTTACATGAACCTCCATACTCATATACAAGTATACCAATCATGGAAACCAAGGAAATAAACACTCCTGAATGATACAATTGTATCTTATAAATTATAAAAAATAACATTAATTAACTTAATAAAATTATATTAAATAAAAAACATGTAGGAAATTTGGATAATTAATTAATTAATGTATTTAATTTTTTTATTCAGCTCATTAATGTCAAGTGCAAAAATATTTCAGACATAAGGTAAGGGTTTCTTCCTAAACATCCATTTTCATTCGGGTCACGATTTCTCCCTATATACACTAATTTAATTATTCATTATTTTTATATAATTCTTCTATATTATGTGTATATATTCCAAAATCATTTATCCAGATCATTTCACCTTTTTTATGAAATATATGTTTTATAGGGTTCCCTTATCTATTCTTCCCGATACGCAAGCCCGATTAAATGGAACATCTCGATTTCTTACCCATTTTCAATTACCATCCATAATTTTTTTTAAGGAACCATTATTTTTCTAAAATAAATCATTTTATCATTAAACGCTATTTTTTTCATTTATTGTTATATAAAAACAATTATTCCTTTTTTATTTTAAATAATCTTTAATATTTTTCATAAACCACATTAAAGAGGCTCATTTCAAATGTTTTTTAAACACACTTCTTAAATGGTTTCATGTATGTTGGACAAAATTTATGCCTCAAATATAATTTCATTATCATTAACTTTTTTTTTCTAGTATATACATGTTTACAATTTGATTTTATGAAAAATAAAAATTATTTTAAAAAATAACTCTTCTTACCAAAGTAAAGAAAGGTCTTTTCTCATCTCAGGTTTACTTCTGTGAGATATACACATTGTTCACCACTTATTCCAAGAATGCGGTGTATGTACTGACCTTTCATATATAAAATAATGATTATTATTATTCTTATTATATTATATGTTCCATTTAATGTTATTTCTTCATATGGATTAATATTTAAATGTTTCAATGTGGTATGTGACACTTTAGAAAATTTAAGGATTATTTTCCTCTATATTTTATCAATTAATTTTTCAAAGTATTTTCATCTATGATTATGATTAAAATATTTCAAAGTGGTATAGGAAAATTTTATTTATTAATATAATTTTATTAGACATATAAGAAATTTGTTGGACTTAGTAAGTGATGGGTGGGCCCGCTATAGACCCTCGATGCGTTGTTAGGTCTCATGAGACAAAAAAATGGATTTTGGATAAGGCCTTGACAATTTATTTTTAGAAGTGTTGGTTGTGGCCTCAATGGTATATTTATGGTGTATAGAATATTTATTCCCTCATTATGTTACTAGTAATTGTTAAACCATGTTATTATTCGACTAGTAGAATATCCATGGTTATGTTTCATGTGATTATTTATATAGAATTATTTATTCATATTTTATTCCTGTAATAATATACTCAAGGTTATTTTTTATTGGAATGAGTTACAGTTATTCACCATGCCTTATTTTTTATGTTTATGATAACTTCTACTATACTGCTTGCCCTTACTGAGCATCTCAGGTCACCCCTTTCTTATTTTTTATTTTCCTCATGATGTGATGATGTATATAATGAATAAAATTCAAGGACAAACTAGGAGTTATGAATGTTTCCAATGGAGTTTCTATGTTTTTTTCTTTTTATATTGAAATGTAAAACACATGTTTGTATCTAGTTTTCCAAAACTACAAAACTATTCGGTCTTTCAAGATGTGAATTCATTGTTTATTATACTAATGTAATAAAGTAATGCACCGACTTTGGGAAACTGGGGTAAGAGTATTTATAGGTACAATGAAAATATGTGATGTTGATCACAAGGTTTGGTGATGTGGTCTTTAGTTTTAGGTGATGTGATTTTAAGGACGAGTGTGGCCCGAGGAATATTTGATATTTGGATCTATTATGGGTGGGTAATGATGCCATGAGGCTGAGATGTCTTGTGAAATGGTTTCCATCGGGAAGGTTAAGGGTAGTGAAACCACACATCCTATTACTAATAAACTATGCATAATGTTAAAGGTTATCAACGATGGAAGGTAACTGTGAAGCGCAAGATGGAGGCTGTGTAGGGGTATGGTTAGTGGGGAGAAAAAGATTTGTGGCGAAGGCATGCAGTGCACAAAAAAATTATGTTACATGACATGTCTTGTCATTCACATAAATGAGGCAGAGATTTCAGAAATCGCGAAGGGTGTCGTTGGTGGAAATGAGGATGTGATTTGAGAATCCAATAAGGGAATCATTGGAAGAAAAAAGAGACGATGATTTGGGCCACCATAAAGGAAGAAAGGCAGTATGAGGACCACATAGAGAAATAGTTAACGGAAGGATAAGTACATGGTGAAGGTGGTACCACATTGAAGAGTTGGTTAAATCTCAGATTAGTAGTTTTTGTTGATCTATTTGCCTATATATGTAGCGATAATTCCATCATTACTCAGAGTGTTTTTTCATAAGAAAAGGTTTTTCTCCATGAATTCAGTCATGTCTGAAAGAGGTTCAGGAGGTGGATTCTATGAAGGGTGAAGTAGTTCTTAGAATCAATTATTTGAAAGGATTTTGTGAGTAACTGAATACACAAATGAAGAAGCAGTTTTTGGAAGAAGGAACTCCAGAAACTGTATGCGAAAGTTGGGAAAATACACAGAATCACAAGAGAAGCAGTCCGTGAAGGAGGATGGTTTGTAGAAGTGGAATCAGTTCTCAAAAGCAGAAGTAGTTCACGAAATAGGATTTCCATGAACCATACCAACTAAAAAATTCATGGAATAGAAAAGGTGGTTTATAGAGGACTCAAGGAAGCTTTAAAGTTCACTAAAAAGTTTTTGAATGTAATTTATGCTAACTTATAGTATGCGGAAATGTAGATTTCATCTATGGGTGAAAAAGGGACTTCGACATAGAATATACCTGCATTTGAGGATGTGTGATTTAATGAAATTGAATGTACCTAAATGATCGTAAAATATATGTGGATCCCTTCAAAGATCAATGAGTGATGGAAGAGGAAGAAAATGATCCTTACCATCAGTAGTGAGCTAGAGGAAGAGACAAAGGGAGTGACCCTTCAGAATACAGTGAGTAGACCCTAAATAGTTTAATTGTATCGATCCTAGGCATAGAATATCTAGGTCAAACCTTGTAATTAGTAGTGATCTTCATGGGATTTGGTACATCGAAACATCGTCGTTGCATGCTCCTTGGACATATCCTAGTGAGGGTGAACAAAGTAAAAATATTTTTGTCCTGTGAATGATTTAATTTTTATTCATATATTACTAAAGGATAAATATAGAATTGTGTTTTGTTTAATGATGGAAAAATATCCAAAGGGGAATTAGTTTTAATATTTTATACCCAGATTAACCCCCCTCTCAGGTATTTAACCTAGTGGACCTAACAAATGCTTTCCCAATCAGATGGAGCATCATGAAAGTGGTGATTGGGTGTTTCAAAAGCATGAGAAGGTTGAGGCAACTAAGGTTCAGGAGGATCATGAGTTGTAGGTACATGATTAGGTTCAAGCTCTCTAACCGACGAGTTATCTTCCATACATGAAACAATTTGGGCCATGTATTGATGAGGATATTAGATAGATCTTGGTATATGTGATACAGGGGATCAAAAGTGTTGATTAGGGGGAAGAGTCTTCAATGGTGTATCTTACTCGAGATTTCCAGTCACAAATCCCCCCTATTCTTCAGGGTGAGGTTGGTCCAAATGAGGGTGAGAATTGGAAAAGGCCCCTGAAGATGATTTTCAAGATTCTAGAGACACTTCTAGGGTTCAGGGTGATGTTGTAGAACTACATGATCAGAGGTTCAGAAAATCTCTTAGGTGATGTGTAGGTTTAGGAAGGCAGACATGAGGGACTAGCCTGAAAAGAATTCGAGGCCATGTTGTTCAGTATCTTCTTCCTAGAGTCATTGTGGGAGGAGAGAGCTTAAGAGTTCTTGAGAATTTAGTAAAGTGACATGTCCTTCTAGACTATGCATCATTTTTCAGCAAATTGTATCAATTTTAACTTAAAATGCTGTGTAACAACACCTCGAGGGTGAGGGATTTTAATGATGGTTTATGGCACACCATTTGGGTGTTTATGTACATCTTTAGGTTGGACTTATTCTTAGAGGATATTAATATGGTTCCCATAGATAAGGTAATATTGACAGTTAGTTATTACTCGAGCCGGGTGATGGATTCATGTTATTTAAGTAGTGAAAATTTATATAGTAGGAAGCGAGTCCAAGATGAGTTTCAGCAAGATAGTCAAGAAAAATACTCGATAAGACCACCTCACTGTGAATCATTGATTGTTTTATTTTAGTGTCGCTATCTCGGACATGTACGGACTCAGTTTGAGTGGCATCCAAAGTAGGTTCGAGCATGTGGTCTAGCTGCGCATCTTGAGATGTTTTGTAGGAAGTCTCCCCAGATACCTGGTAGTTAGGGACCAAGATTGGCTTAGGGTTTTGAAATCAGATCAGGATCAGTTCCTGGTGGTGGTAGATGTGGTACAACTACATGTGAAGAACACAACAGAAAAAGTGGAACCCAAGAGTGGGGTCTGTGGCTAGTGGCTAGTGCAACACCTCAGGGAGGCCAAGCTTTAGGATGTTGGGCTTCAGGCCAAGTGCATACCGTGGAGCTACCAGGGTCAGATCAGGATGGTGAGCTGATGGCGGTCAGAGGTATTCCATGGACATAGTTTGGTTTTTGTTTTATTTCTGCATGGAAGTTTTAGGCATGTCTGTTTTGGGTGCACAAGATGCATGAGTTTTATTTATGAATTGACTAGACACTGGTCTATAGGTTTAAATAATCTCATATGCATGAGATATATGTATGAGGTGCATGGAACCAAGAACTATATGATCATAGATGGATGTGTGTTTATTGAGGTGCGTTGGTATCAAGAAATCAAGGATTTATAAGTTTCTTGAGGTGAATAGAAATTTGGGAACCGTTTTGGTGTGGTACATGTGGAGTTTCATGGTACCAACATTTATTTGAGCATCTCGTGAGATGCATGACCTCATTTATTTCATATGTGACATTAGAACAAGGTAGAAACAAATGTAGTGAGGATTATGATGGGTTTAGAGTATGAAATAGTAGAACATAGTGTAGTTTATGGGTGAAGATATTTCATGGGAGGACTTTTGAGTCTGGGAATGTTTGATGGACCATTTTTTGATTTTATCTTTGGGTTAGGATATGACCAGGGTAGGTAACTCTTAAGGTGAGGAGCCCCCTAATGGTGGTTTACCTGTACCCTTGTGACTGGGGTAGTCTAGGTTTTTTTGAACATTATGGGAATGTTTGGTACCATATCATGGGTTTTTATAGCTCAATGGAGCTATATTAAGGTGGTTAGGTTGTAACATCCTAGGTTTTTTGGATCGGGTCGAAAACCTCTTCCTTTTTGAATTTTTTGGAATTGGTGGGTATGAAAATTTCTTTTTTTGATCATTGAACCTTAATTCTTACAATTTCCCCAAGAAAATATCATTTTTTGGATGGTTTTAGAGGTTTTTTGAAGGTTTCGGGTTTTCTGAAGTGTTTTGGATGTGTTGGACACCCAAAGACCCTATTTTAGAAGTTACAGGTCGAGGCGCAAAGTTTGAGATAAGAGTGCAGCCTCTTCTATCCAACTATGTAGCCCAATTTTTTAATGCTGCATGGTTTTGAAAACCATGCGTGTAGTGGAACATGACCATGTGAAGAAGTTTTGAGTTTTTTTATCAGGTCTTTTAAACATCTTACACATGGTTAGGGAAAACCTTGCGCAAGTCACACAAGTAGTACCATTTAGGAAATACCTCAACAATATTTCCCGCATGGATGCCACATAATTTGTAAAACCATGTGATCTAATCGTGAAATCACCCTTCTACATCAGGTTCTTGATTGCACTGGAGTTGGAGAGAATGGGACCAAGCCAAGGCTTGTGATTCTGAGGAGTTGCACATCTGTTTTTCTGTTGTACTTTGGTTGAGTATTGTATTCAGCATTGCGACATGTATGGTTTTTTTCCTAGAAATATATGTACCATACATCATTTACATATATTTCTGCTCCAGTTGTTTATTTATCAGTCTTCCGCTGTTATTGTTGTTGTATATTTACTACTTTCTCTATTGTTTGTGTTGTTACCTCTACTGTGTACTCTGCAAATGAGGGCATAGTTTCCCCACTATCACACCCAACGCCCTCGCCGCTAGTCAGTAGCCTCTTCTGTTTGGGGAAATGCGCTTGAGGCCATGTGACCAACTGGGTATGAGGCACTTCTAGGTGGATTACGGAACTGGGACATTACAAAGTAGTATCAGAGGGTCTCTTTTCTCTTGAATTACTATTTAGATACTATAGCCAGGGATATGATGGAATAGGTACTTGGTAATGAGTTGTGCCCAGGAGTAGCTAACTCGTTTACAGGGAAAACTATCTCATTTATTACAATTTTACTGGTTTTCAATTTTACAGTTGATTTGATTTCACCGTTGGTTGATTCACATGCTTGTGTTGTTTCTGTTGTTGTTATTGCTGTTCTATTTCTGTCGCAACCTGATGAGATGAGGATATGCCATCTCATTCATCATATAGGAACTTGTTAGAAATCACATGCCATGTATTCTTTCCATGCCATCTAGGATGCATTAGTGATTTCATGTTGTTGTGGTAGATGTGGTGTATAATATGCATGCTGTTGTGATAAATGCTTTGATAGAATCTCTGCTGTTTGATAGAGGAATTGTTTGTATAGTACATTGCTTAAATGGATGCCAAACTCTGGTTATTGAGGTGTTATGGGCCCTCATTGACCAGAATTTGGTGGATCATTGATATGTTTACCTTGTTGTGACTTTTATAAGGTTCCAAACATTGATTCGCAGGGAGTATAGGCCCTCATGAATAAGAATTTGGCACCATAACGTGTTTTTTTCTGTGTTTTCCAGGCCCCGGAGCAGTTATGAGCCTACTTCCTGAAAAAACCCAGAATACACGTCATGTACTTGATGAATACACACCGTTTAGTTTTTAACCGTGTCACTAACTGTGTGGGCAGAGACGCGGGGTTTTGAAAAATCTTGTAGGAACACATCGTGTACTAGTTTAGCACGCTGTGTAGTATGAAATAGGTACCCCAACCGTGTCATGAACAACACAGGTCATGTTATCCTTTCACATACACACCGTGTTTGAATTTTACATGCTGTTTAGTTTGATCTAGGTACCCAGCCATGTCACAAACAACACAGGTCAGTGTTATCCTTTATCATACACGTCGTGCCCGCTTGAAACACGCCGTGTAGTGTCAGTCGTGTAGCTGGCCGTGTGGCTAACCACACGGTCTGTTAGGACTTCTTACTATACGCAGTGTCCTTCTGGAACACACCGTTTAGTGTGACCTAGTTACATAGTCCATGTCACTAACAACACAGGCTAGGTGAAGCTTGTCAAGTACACACCATGTATACCATGAACATTCCATGTAAGTGTTGTCTTAGGAGAGCCGTGTGGCTTAACCGTGTAGAAGGACTCATGCAGGGAAGAGAATTCAAGTACACACCGTGTGTTTGGACAACACGCCGTGTATTTGGGTTGTTACACAACCAGTATAGGTAGAAGTACACGCCCATGTAAATAACTTAAGGGAAAACACCATGTAGTCTTTATACACACCGTGTAGTCATGTTTTTTAAATTTTGAATGCTTTCTTTCCCCTGTTCCCTTATTACACTCCTAGTTTTAAGTCCCTGGTAATGTGATCTAAAGTGTGAATTTGACCTTTCAGAGTCATGGCACCGATATGTCCTCCGGTTTCACGCCAGTTTCCATGCGGTGATTAGACACTGGATATGGCCAATCAGGGACTTCCCGTAGGTCCTCCTGTTGTGTCAGCCTTGGCACCAGCAGTGATACTAGCTATAGGCACCAATGCACAGTTTAGGGAAGGTTTTATATGGATGATGCAGACCTTCCAAGGAGATTTGCCTTCTACCACGTCTATGGTAGACTTGAAGTGGGTTTTCTAGCAGCAACATCCTCCCACCTTCTCCGGGGAAGGAGGAACTCATGCTATAGATTCATGGATAGAAGCCGTGATGATGATCTTTCAGCATATGGAGATGCCTCTAGAAATGATGTTCAATATCGCTACCTACAAGCTGTGAGAATTCACCAAGAGATGGTGGGATGTGATCTCACAGGCGGGTCATCAACAGGTTATGGAGTGGGAGGAGTTTCAGCGCGTCTTTTATTACTACTTCTATTTGGAGACCCTGAGGGCCAACCGATCCTGGGAATTCATGATCCTTGAGCATGGTAATATTTCTGTCATGGAGTTTCTTCTCATTTCACCGAGATTTAGCATTTCACACCCCTCCAGAGCACAGATGGGTTGTTCTTGGCAAGGAATATTGAGGATGGCCTCAAACAGGAGATCCGCTCATAGGTGAATATCTTCATGATGGATTCCATCGCTTCAATCGTCAACCAAGCACAGATTGTAGAGCGCAATAATAGATATTATGGAGCTGAGATCCAGGGCAGTTATGCTTCTAGGGTTAGTGCTTCACCATCTGATAGAAGGAAGCACCGTAGAGAGTCTACGAGTGGTGATCCGAGGCGGCGAGACCTATATTCAGGTAGCCAGGTGGTATGCTACCAATGTGGAAGGGCTGGAGATACGAGACTGCAGTACCAGAGACACCCAGTAAAGTGAAGATCTTGCAGCAAGATGGGTCACCTTAACACTTCTGTCAGGTTCTCTCACCAGCAGTTGGTGACAGGGGTTCTTCCCTAACTCCTCGTTCAGGAGTAGTGCCACCAGTTTCTCACTAGTCTGGGAACCAGAGTTCATCCGGCCGTTCAGGCCGAGGTGGAGGTCGTGGACGGGGTGTTCAGTCACTGGTCTATAAGTAACAATAGGGTAGATCAGATCAGAGCAGTCAGGCAGGGCCATAGGGTCATGGTACATGTCAGGATTTTGCAGTGGAGCAGTCCCAGCCAAATTATGATCCCGGAACCTCTACAGTTTGAGGCACGATCTTAGTAGACTCGGTTTTATCTTCTTCCCTTTTCAATATAGGGGATTCCCATAGATTTATCTCTGTTTCTATTGTGGAGAGACTTGGGATCTGTATCTTTTCTTTTACTGATACTTTAACTCTAGACACACCGTTGGGAATGGGGACATCTAGCGTACGTCAGTGCAGGGAGTTCCCTCTAGAGATTGTGGGGTGTCACTTCTTATGGGACATCTATGTCCTAGAGATGAAAGGCTATGATTTTATCCTTGAGATGGACTGGTTGGTTCCCTTCCAGGTAGTCGTTGACTATTATCATCACAGGGTGAGTTTGATATCACCAGAGGGTGGACCTTTTCTTCATCGAGGTGAGTGGGATGTCCAGGCGAGTAGAGAAGGACCCAAGCATCATGGGCTAGGTGGAGTTATGAATTAGATTTCCAGTCTGTATGTAGATTACCAGGGGACTTCGCAGTTATACTTTCCTCTAGTGGTGGATCGTTTCAGGGAAGTCTTTCCAGAGGACTTTTTAGGTTTTCCTTCGGAGCGTGAGGTAGACTTTTCTATTGAGCTCGTGCCAGGAGAAGCACCAGTGTTCATTCCTCCTTATAGGATGGTGACACATGAGATACAAGAGCTCAAGAAGGAGTTGGAGGAGTTACAGGTAAAGGGTTTCATCTAACCCTGTACTTCTCTTCGAGGCTCTCATCTCCTATTTGCGAAGAAGGAAGATGACCCCTTAGGCTTTGTGTGGATTATCGGATGCTGAACCAGTTGACGGTCAAGAACCAATATCCTTTTTTCTAGGATTTATGACCTGTTTTATGAGCTTCGAGGAGCCTAGGTGTTCTCAAAGATCAATTTGAGGTTCGGTTATCATCATTTGCATTGATGAACTGAGTGTTCCATCCATACTTACAATACTTCGTGGTGGTCTTCATGGATGATATCTTGGTGTACTCTTACACTCAACACGGCCATTCCATAAATCTTGAGATCATTTTGAGTACACTGAGATACCATCATTTATATGCTAAGCTCTTGAAATGAAACATTTGGATGGATCAAATTAACTTTTTGGGTCACGTTATCACATAGATAGGAGTATTAGTAGACCCAGAGAAAGTGAGAGCAGTAGTTTCCTAGGAGCAGCCGAAGAACGTCTTTGAGGTGCAGATTTTTCTAGGGAAGGATGGATACTATAGACGCTTCATACATGACTTTTCATTCTTAGAAGAACCATTGAAAAGTCTAACCAAGAAATATGAGAAGTTATTATGGTCATATTCTTGTGAGTCTGCCTTTCAGGAGTTGAAAGGGAGGTTTACTTTAGCACTGATACTAGTCTTGCTAGAGCTGGGAAAGAGCTACACTGTATACAGTGATGCTTTAGGTATCAGGTTGGGATTTTTACTTATACAGGGATATGGAGTCATTGAGTACGGGTCTCGGTAGTTGAGGCCACATGAGAGGAACTACCCAACACACGATCCGGAGCTGGAGGCAGTCGTTCCTGCCTTACAATTTTGGAGACATTATCTTCTGGGAGAGCACTTTGTTGTTTTCAATGATCACAAGAGTCTCAGGTACATCTTCACCCAGCGTGATCTTAATCTATGATAGCATAGGTGGGTTGATTATCTTCATTCCTTTGACTTTGAGCTTGCCTATACGCTGAGAAAGGGCAACGCAGTGGCTGATGCATTGAGCAGAAGGACTCAGATACAGGTAGTTCAGAAGGCCAGTAGTGAGTGGCAGCTTATGGCTCTGTTTTATGAGATGCATTTGTAGGTTCACGATAGACAGGGGCATACTTTTCTATTTTCTAAAGCTATTACCACTATCCTTCAATATTGGGTATGAATGAGGTAGCTATCAGACTCAGAAGGCCTAGTCCTATAGGAGAGTGTGTTAGGAGAGGACCCTCTTCCTGGATGGATAGTGGGTGAGGATGAGATCTTGCGTTTCCAGGGACACGTATGGGTGCTAGCAGACATAAACGAGGAGACGATGCGAGACTTTCATTCCTCGGTTTTGGACGTTCATCCTGGCGTGACTATGATGTATCGTGATCTACACCGCCAGTATTGGTGGCCAAGTATGAAGAGAGATGTTGCTGGTTTTGTCATGAGGTGTTCCACTTGTCAGCAGGTGAAGGCGAAACATCAGTGACCAGCATGTATTTTATAGTAATTAACCATTCCCGAGAGTATGTAAAATGACGTCACAATGGACTTCGTGACCGGTTTGATGAGATCGCCTCGAGGGAATGACATAGTATGGGTTGTTATTAACAGACTCACGAAGGTTTCTCACTTCTTGCTGATCAAGGAGACCTTCAGTGTTGATGAGACGAGACGATTGTACATCTGCGAGATTGTACATCTATATGAAGATTTGAACTACATTGTTTCTGATAGGGTTTCACGTCTTACTTATCGGTTCTGGAAGGGGTTTTAAAAGGCTTTGGGTACACAGGTACTTTTGAGTACAACATACCATCCCCAGAAAGATGGTCAGTCCGAGCGTACTATTTAGGTGCTTGAGGATATGCTCTGAGCATACATTCTAGATTTTGGAGATTCTTGGGAAAAGCATATAACTCTTGTAAAATTCTCCTACAACAACAGATTTCAGGCGACTATTCAAATGGCACCTTACGAGGCTTTATACGGTAGGCCATGTTGATCACCTTTATGCTGGCTAGAGGCGGGAGAGGTAGCTTTGCTAGGACCTCATCTTGTTCAGGATACCTTAGAGCAGATAGAGTTAATTCAGAAGAGGATGACTACAGTGCATTCTCAACGGATGTCTTATGATGATCAGCGGAAACGACCTCTGGAGTTCGAGGTCGGGGGTTAGGTTTTCCTGCGTGTCGCATCGAGGTTGGGAGACAAGAGGATTTTGAGACAGGGTAAGCTTTCACAATGGTACATCAGGCCATTTGAGGTGTTGGAGAGAGTTGGGCCGGTTTCCTATCAGCTGCAGTTACCTCAGAGGTACCAGGCTATGCATGACGTCTTCCACGTTTCTCAGCTCTGACGATACTTTTCAGACTTGTCGCATGTCTTTCATCCTGATGAGGTTGAGCTCGAACTGGATGCATCATTTGAGGAGCATCCTATCTAGATTTTTGATCTCAGTACGAAGGTTCTCTATGGCAGGTTTTTCCCTCTGGTATGGGTTCTATGGTAGCATGGGTGAGTACATGACGAGACTTGGGAGGGGGAGCCCGATGTACGATCGCAGTGGCTAGAGCTGTTCGGGGATACTTCTTCTACTCCTCACTAGGGAAATTTGGGGATGAATTTCTTTAATGGGGGAAGTTTTTAAGAACCCAAGCATTTTTTTAGGTATGTTTTTCCTTTTTCTGGAGTTTTTAGAAAAGTTGAGTTTCTTGAAATTTTTGAAGTACACGCTGTGTACTTTGTTGTCGCTCGAGGCCGTGTGCTGACCGTGTCATGGCCACACACATGACCATGTATGAGTGACATGGATTCCACCTAAAGTGGTGTATGGAAAATCCTAGTACATGCCACATACTATAAAAGTACACACCTTGTACTTTATTTTTTTCACTAAACGCACCGGGGTCGCGTCTTAACCAAGAAAACATCTTGTTATCCAGTTTCTTCAACCGAGAGTGTCCGTATGGCTGCAGATCTTCGAAAAACCCAAAATCCTTCATCCCTTCTCTAAATCGACTTCCATTGATTGCGTTGGAACCACAACGGTAAGATCTTCCTTCTCCTAGAGATTCATTTCCCAATTCCTCCTCCTTCTCAAGTTATCATGGGTTGATAGTTTTGAACGTTTTCTTTGATCAACAACGTTCCAAGAAGATTCAAGATTTGAAGTTCAATTATATCAATATCCTAACAATGATGTAGGTGGTTTGTTCCTTTCTGTAGGAAGTCTTTGAGTATTTGTGCATATTTTACCAATACCATTGAACGGGGTATTGCGTGTTTCCTATTTTTCCCTTGTTGTTATCCTGCTTTTCTTATATGCTTGAGTAGAGGTTTTTGTTTGTGAATAAAGAAATTTAATGTGCTTTGGATGCTTTGCCTATGCATTTTCTTCTATGCATGATTGTTTGGTCTATCTTTTCCTATTAGGCTATTTCCAGTTCCATGCCAAGTTGTAGGATGGTATCACTGTTCTTTCATGTTGATATGATGTGGAATGTTATCCAAGTAGTTCTTGAGGTTTAATTTGGCCGTTACGCGATGCTATACTTGTTGATTTTTTTACACAGGGCTGTGAGAACCTAGGGTACTAGACCATAGGGATAATGGACGTAAGGGATTCTCCAGAGTGTCTTTAATTTACGATGCAAGACCATAGGGGTAATTGGTGTTGAGTGCTTCCTCAGAGAGTCTGTAGTTCCTCGACGTGGGCCATAGGGGGAATGAGACATTGAGTGCTTCCCCAGAGCACCTTTAGTATGAGACGAGACTATAGGGGGAATTGATAGTGAGTGCTTCCTCAGAGAGTCTATTATTTATCTGAACTAGAGGGGTGAGACTGTGTGTGCTTCCCAGAGGGTTTCTAGTACTTGTAGGTTGATCCATAGGGGTTAGGCTGTGAGAACTACCCAGAGGTTACCTATTTGTTCTACTTTCTTGAGTGGTTGATTACTTGTTTGTAGATTATATGCTGGAAACTGTGGATTTTTTATTGTTTAGTACATCCTTGTTTACTATTTACTGTACCTTTACCTGCCATATTTTCACTGACGGTTAGGCACAGATCTTCAGGTGGTTTTCTACTAGGATTTTTATCTCACACCTTGTTTGGGCCATGCTTTTGGGACCAAACATACTATATTGTTGCAGGTATAGATAAGGGAAAGATCCCTTCTAATTCGGGTTCTTGATTGCACTGGAGCTGGAAAGCATGGGACCAAGACGAGGCTTGCGATGCTGAGGATTTCTTCATCTATTTTTCTTTTGTACTTTGGTTTAGTACTGTATTCAACATTGTGACTTGTTTGGATATTTTTCTAGACATATATGTACCATGCATCATTTAAATATATTTCTTCTCCAGCTGTTTATTTATCATTAATCCGTTGCTATTTTTGTTGTATATTTACTACTTCTGCTATTGTATGTGTTCTTACTTCTGCTTTGTACTCTGCAAATGAGGGCATATTTTCCCCACTATCAAACCCAAGGCCCTTGCTACTAGTCGCTAGCCTCTGGTGTTTGAAGAAATGTGCTTGAGGCCTTGTGACCAACCGGGTATGGGGCGCCTCTAGGTGGATTCTAGAACTGGGATGTTACATTGTCAGTTGGGGTGACACCCATGATATATATTATTTTGGAGGTGTTGACCATCATTTGGGTGACTCGGTCATCATGTTGAGATGATAAGGCCATCATATCTAGGGCACGGCCTATGATATTGGATGGCATGGAAATTAGATTTAAGATATATGGTTGCAGGGACACATAGTACTGGGATTGGTGTGTCTTGGGTACAATTTTTTTTTTGTGATTTCCTCTCACCCATGATTGGAAAAAGCGTTTTTGTAGTTGTGTGTACACAAGCTAACTTAGTGATGAGGTGGTTTTGACTACTCGTGTGTGTAAAAGCCCTTGTTAGAGTGACTTAGGTAATTGTGTTGGGGGTTCTTGTTATAGAAAGCCATGGGGTTGACAAGGATCCATTAGGTGATATCATTGAGGATATTAGTTGTAGACTAAGGATTAACATATTGAGGCTGTTGGGCCTGATCTATTTTGAGAGGATAAAGATCACCATTCTTCTGGGTGTCATTATTTGAGCCGATGGTGGTTTTTATTTGAGAAAATAAAAATTGTACCTCTATAATTCAGGATTTGAGGTGATGAATTCTTTTGATCAGGAGTCCAAGGGATCGAGTTTCTATATTTTTTGGTGTGTGTTTGGGAAATCAGTTGCTTATTTTGGACATGAGGTGTCGGGAGGAACATGGTTCTAGATTAATTTGATAGAGGTGGAACCTAAGGGTTCACCTAGAAATTATACATCAGGGGATACCTTGGGCCATGGTCCAAGGATCCTCTCCTCTTTAGTGATTCTAGTGTTGGCTATAGAAGGTGATGGCTTCTAGGTAGCTGTTGAGAATAAGGGAAGCCTGTTTTTTCATATAAACTATTTGATATTATATTTTATTTAATTATATGATCACACCCACTTAATCAATAAGGTAAGGTATGAAAATAATGGTGAAATCATATTGAGACTCATTCTGCAGGTTGTGTATATAATTCATTATTCTATGTTCATGTAAGGGTTTATGCTAAGGAGTAGAATCGTAATTGTCGAGTTAGCAAGGACAGTAGGATAGGGTTTTGGAGTTGGTTCCTTAGAACCAACTTATTTGTAATTTATGATAAACTTTTATTCATTGTATGAATATTAATAAACTCTTTATCACATCATGATTGTTATTTTCTATGACATAGTATGTGATAATGCCATAATAATAGTTGTCACACAAAAAGTTCATTGAAGATACCTGCTATGATGAGAACCCAGAAGTTTACTAATACTATTAATGAATATATGTTCTATGGACAAATGATATGATTTAATGGGGCACAAATGATACAAGTTATTAAGGGTGGGGACTCATGAAACTTTGAGCCACCTTCTCATGGTGTTCACACTTAGTAATATCTAAGAGGATATTATGAGAACAAGACCCACCAGTAGGAAATCAACATTCATAAGTGTTATTAGATGTTTCTATCTGAGAACGTGTTTATTGGTCCTTAGACTTTAAGATTATTATTAATGGGTATTATGACTTAGACACTTATATTTATTTACAATATATGTTCATGGTGCGGTAGGATATGTTGGGTGTGTCATGAGTAATATTTCATTAATGAATAATATGAGAAAGTATTTTTCACTTCTATAGAAGTAGATATCTCAGGCTGTTTGATGGTAATGATATAGCCAAACTAAATCGATGGACATGGTGTTATCTAAAAAGGTTTAATAACAAGAATTCAAAGAATGATAAATCGATCACAGGGTTGATGGAACTTGCATGAAACCCACTTGATTGGTGATATCATGACAAAGAGATTATATTACATGGTAATTTTTTGTATGAGGAAACATGTCGTTGTGACATCAAATTTTTTTTCTTAGGTTACTTGACCCGTTTCTAGACAGTAATATTAGACATTAGGAAAGACTGCCAAATTCCAACAATAAAGAGGCCTAGAGGGTCACACACTAAGTGTAGCCGGCATCTCAGTTAGATAATTTATTTATTTAAGAAGTTGAATAAATATTATTCCTGGTTGTGGTTTAATAATTATTTAATTATACCTGATTTCATTTATTTTAACGCTAGTTATTTGAGAGAATATATTGCAGACATAATCTTTATTTATCGGTGAATAATAATGTTTAATTTATTTAATAAATAACTAGTCATTATTCAAGGCCCAATAATTATTTAGGAGGATTGGTGGACCACGTTATGGGTCAAATGAGAAATAATATTAAATATTATTTGGTTAAAGGATATTTAAATACAATGTTCATTTTAAGAACATGTCATGGAAATAATTGCATTTCTATTATTATTTGACATGGGGTTTCACATGGAATAATAAATTAAGTAACAGAACCTATAGTAATTATTTATTATTTCATGGTGAATTAAATTCCCTATTGGGTTATTATTCTCTAAATAATTTAATGTGTCATTTGAATGACTAAACAATCATTGTCTACATAACATTCTTGGAGAAAAGATCTCGAGCCTAGAAAAACCTTCCCTCTCCAAGAATGCTCTCAAGAACAAGAGAGATCCTCCTCCACCGAATCAAGGAGAAATCTTTGGAAGTGATTCTCAAGGAGATTGAAGGCGGACACCATAACCGCAAGGATCTTCCATGATAGCACCCAAAGACTCATTGGGAAGCATTTAAAGATACGTGGAGCATATGTGGATCACCTTTAGAGGATTCCTATCCTTGGATTCTATAACACAATGAAGTTTTACCTCTAACCTATGGTCGAACACATCAATAAAGAATGAATCACCTTTTAGGTAATTATATAATTAAATTAAATTAATTATAAACAAAATATCTCAATCCTCTCTTCTCAGTTTCGAGTTATCTCATTTGTCTATTATCTTTGATTTCATTTCCGTGGATACTAGAAATCATTGTTGTATTGATCCTAGATTAATCATTGATTATTGAAATTTCCAAATTTTGGTACACACCCATCCTATGCTTTCGCTGCGCCCGGAACCTACAAAGGGACCTTGAGGTTCTTTCCTCAAACAGAGTTTACCTTTTTAGTTTTTTTTTCAATTTCAACATGATTATATTATATAAATATACTATGGTCATATACTAGAGACCCCATCTGATTATTTTACAGTATTAATTGTATTGGATGCATGATCTGTTTAGTAGATACAAGTGGTATGTTTGAATTTTTACTTATTCTGTTGATGTTATTTATTTATGATTTTAATATTGCATATTATTGATTGTGGTTCCTCCATTTTTGGAACTATTTTAAGCTTTCTAAGTCTTTCGTTATGTTGTGTATCACATATATATACTCAGACCATTATTACATCATCTCCTGAGGATTTAGTCTCCCCACTATTACAATTTCACACCCTCATAGCTAGTCGATAGCCTTTGGAATATGGGGAGGCGTGCCTATGGCTAGTGGAACCTGAGCCAAAAGGAATGTTCAGGTGGATAATTGGGTCAAGGATGCTATAATTCTAAGTAGAACATGAATATATCATAAAGGGAATACTTCTTTAGATGTTTCTAAAGGATCTTTTGTAAGGACCCAAACATAAACAATATATATTCTAGTGAATTTAAAATAGAATTCACTTTCATAAATTCGCAAGGATCTTTTAGGTATTGAGTTTTGGAGAGTTAGGTTGGAACTCTCACATAACATACCCATATATATAAAAAGCGTATAGTTCTAATAAATATCTATTATCCAATAATATAAAACTTTTAAAATGAAAAAAAATTTCTTTTCATCAAAAGTTTTATTGACTTTAAACTTGAATTTTTATTTTACCTTAGCCATCTATAAAACCTAATAATTTTTTTTTCAACAAGTAATGAGAAAAGAAATATTTGTGAGGTACATAATAATAAAGGAAGAAACTGTTAGTCCACGAATAATTATAAAAATGTTTATTTTTCAAAATAAATTTTGGGTTAAAAATAATTTTTTTACCCATTAAATCACATTCACTACAATTTTCATTTCATAAAACATTTTATAAGAAATATTAAAGAAACAATAACACTCATAATATTTATTTTAAATCATGAAAAACTCATAATAATGTGTTTCAAAAAGTTATACTTTTCACCATTAAAAAGCGGCATATGAATTCCTTTAAAGATAATACCATTATCTTAACTTGAGATACCATAATATTCCCATAAAAATATATTTAAATAATAGATAAAACGTTTAGGTTACTTGGAATATCATTTCCATATCACTCTTAAAATCATTCTTACAAATGGAATAACCATTTGGTCAACTTCCATAAAAAATGCATTGGACAGTTATCATGGATTCATCGGTCCTTGGTTTATTATGGAACCACCCATCACTGGTTAATAATGTAACTACCCATAATTAGTCTCTTATAGAACAAACCATCATCATAATATTCCACAATAACCTTAAAATATTCAAAAATCATAAAATATTTTAATTTATAGCATTACACTCTCTAAAATATTATTTACAACCATAAGATAACATTTATGGATATTGAAATATCTGATCCATTTTAAAACCCATTTTCTGAAGATAAATAGAATATATGGAAAATAGTTTTATTTGGTGAAAATATGAAATATTATAATATAATAAAAAAATAAAATAATATTAATGGTGGGGGGAAGGTTCATTATTGTCATATATGTTAAAAATAAACATTTGTTTTATCTTTTTATAAATCATAACAAACAAATCTGTAAAAAAGATGCCTCTTTAAAACCATTTAAATAAAGTAAAAAGACACATAAAATTTACATTATAATTATTTTATGTCTATATGAAAAATGTAATAATATTATTTTTAAAAATAATGACATGGATGAAGAATATAGTTGCAAGGGAAATGTTAAAATGCGATTTTGAAAAGAAAGTCCCTTACCTTAAGTTTGAATTGTCACATAAATTATTTATCTTAATAAATAAAAAAACAATTTTAATTATTTAAATTATTGAGAATATTTTCATATATATTATTACCTTTATCTTTATTATTACCTTGTTATAAAAATTACTTAATTATATAAATTCATATAGGATGTTTTGATGATATTTAGTTCAGAAGTCAAAAACGACTTTGGTATGATATAAATGGTAAAATATTTTATTATTGAATCATTTGAAAAATAATATTTGTGAAATTTTTATTATTTTTATACATAAACTATAATTTTTAATCCTACCATTAAATATATTTTTGAAAAATAAACTGCATTACACTCATGGAGATGGTAGACCATATGTACGCATGAAGAATGTTTACATTATAAAAAATCATTATAGAAAATAAGTAAGTATGAATTTATAATTCAAGATAATAATAATATAATAATATTATATTAATTATTTAAATATACTCATATATATCATCTATGTGATTTTTTGAGGAGAAAAGACTCACGTCGCTTTGAGAAGGTGGTAGTCCATAAGTACGCACGAATGATGTTATCATTTTTTGGTGAATGTGAAGGTAAGAGGGTAAATGATATTTTATATTTTCATAATTTTAAATATGTAATTAATATAATATAAGAAAATTAATTCCATAATTACAATATATACATCAGATTTTGTGTTGGAAAATGAATTATACCAGTTTTTGAGGTAGTAGTCCACCATACACACAAACAATGGTTTTGTTTACCATTTGATAGAATATGAGATAAATATAGGTCATTTCATGAACAGAACAACATATATGTATATGTAGGATATTGGTGTTATTATTTTATCATGGTTGAATAATATTTTAATGATGTGGAAGAATAAATAATACTAAATATTGTAGTTAAAAACTACACCTCTTCTTGGGAAAATATCCTTTACTTAACACCTTAAGACCTCTAAGATTGGTATTATGAAAAAACTATGTCTTATATAACATGTGTATGGATGTTAGGAATGTATTTTGGTAGATCCTAGATAAAAATATGAGTTTTTTATTTAGTAATAAATAAGAATAAGTGGTAACCTTTTATAAGAGAGGGGAGGGGCACTCTTGTAATTTATTAAAATATTAATTCAATATAAATTAATTTTGATGTAAAAATGGATTCAAATTGATAATATTACAAAATAATATGATGAGTATAAATGATATAATAAAATATTTTTTGGAAAATTTGATATTATATTTTTATACTTATATTTTGGTTTTAAACCTCTCCAATCCTTTTCACAATTATTGTGAAAATAAGGGTTTTTACTTTTTAAGGGTCAAGATAGTTACTATAAAAGAAAATATATTGCATAAATGGACCATGATTTATTTTTTAAACCTTATATTAATCAATTTTCATAATATGTTATTTTTAGTAATTTTATACTATTTCATAAAATATTATTTCTTTAAAATATTAATAATGTCAATTTTAGAACAATTCATTTACTTTGACTTTTATAACCCCAAGAAACTAAATTAAATTTGAAACAAATATTTTAATACATCCCTAACATGTAATGTTTTTTAGAAAATTCTTTGTTATCCTCAAGTCATCCAAATTGTACAATTTTAATATTTTTAATATCACTTATTTTATTTTTCCATTAATTGAATAATTAATGCATCAGTGTTGTGTAATAATTTAAGGTAATTATGTTTTCATTAAAAATTAAAAATAAATTTGTATGATGAATATAAAACATTTATATTAAAAAAATACTATTTCGAACATAACATATCCTCTAGTTCTCCCAATGTTAGAAATATTATTTTTCTTAAAAATAATATTGTCACATTTTTTTCTCTAAATAAAATATTATAAAGGTCATACTCACACCAAATAAAGAAAAGGAAATATAATTTTTTTTGATGATTACAGAATAAATGGACTCATCTAATAAAATTAATGAATGTTTCAGGGTCCTTTTATAGTCATTATCATTTTATTAATAACTACAATTACCTTATTTATCTTATATTGTGATAAAAAAACTAAGATTACTACTCATATTGAAAAAAATAAAAGTGACCTATTTTTTTAATTTTAAACTCCTAATTAAATTTTTTAAAATCATTTATTAATATCCAACACAAAATTCAATTATAATATTAATTATAAAAACAATAATTTTGTTATTTTAAATCAAATTTAACCATTAAATCATAAAACTAATCCAAAATATAACTTTACTTTGTAAATAATCACAATGAATATACAATTGTCAATAAAAGACAATATATTCACTATTCGATAACAAATCAATATTTTCAAAAAAATTACAAAGAATCTATACAATGATTTGTTTGAAAATATTAATTAAAATATAAAATACATTTTATCAAATTGAAACTATATAATTTTAAAATTAAAATTTTAAATAAATTTGTATATTGAAATAATTTAATAAAAATATTTCATTTTTTATTTAAAAAAATTAAAATGAATATAAATATTTATGTCATGAATAATAATAAAAATGAAAATGATTTATTCTATTATTACCTGTGTTGTTACCTTTATCCCCCATTTTGAAAATTAAATCCTCATAATTTTGTTCACTTATAAAACATGTGGGGATGTCTCTCACTCATATCATATTCAGATTCGCATTTACAATCATCAACCATATGTTTTCTCTACAAAAAACATAACTTGGGGAATTAAATGATTTTGAAATAATTCATCTCCATGGTCAATAATTTTAATACAATATTACTCATAAGAAAGGTTATCTTTAAACTGAACTATCCCAAGGCTCCAAACATGTGATAAATCTGGTATATACTTTATTAATATTGAAACATGAAAATAATTGTGTACCTGAGATACACTTGAAGTTAAGGATAATCGGTTAGAAATTAATCCAATTTTTTCCAGGCTTTTATATGGTATAATGAAACATGGACTTAGCTTCCCCTTTTTACCAAAACTTATAACACTTTTCCATGTAGAAACTTTAAGAAAAGATGATTACCTAAGTCGAAATAAAGATATTTCCTTCAGTTATCCAAATAACATTTCTTCATGATCTGAGTTTTCCTCCTATGTTGTTGAATTACATTCAAATTCTCAACCATTTCTTATTACATTTCTATTCTCTTCAACTTCCTTTAACATAGTTTATCCCAAAAATTTAGAGTGTGACACCACATTCTATATAATTCCATAAAAGGTGACATATATATACTAGAATTAAAACTGTTATTATAGAAAAAATCAACAAAGAAATATGTTGATCCCAACAAAAATTTTAATCCATTGAACATGTGAAATTCATGTATTCCAAGGAATGAACTGTTCATTTGGACTGTGCATCAGATCATGGATGAAAGGTTATTCTAAAAAACCATATTCCATTATGTTTTTATCATTTAATTTTCAATTAAATTATATAAAATATATATTTTTAATCACGAAGAATAGATTACATATTTGGAACCAATATGTAAAAATTTGGTAAATCTTTCTCTTTTCATTTTCTTCATTATGATCAATAACCACAATAAATAATTATTACCATATTAAAGGATAAACCAGTTAAGAAAGGTTAAAAATAAAATGATAAGGACTTAAAAATGACCCTAACACTTTCCTTAATTTTATAATATGAATATATATCATAAATAATCAATAAAATATCAAATATATGGCATTTGTTTCAATTTTTACAAGATTTTGACCTTTATAATATTTAAGTGATTATAAATCTAAAAATTTCAAACTAATTCTTTGAATAACAATAATATTTTTAATATATGGATAAATAAAGAATACGTTCAGTTCTAAATATTATTTTTAAATATAAATGATCTCTTTATCCTAGGAATTTATTTTTAATTTTTAGTGAATAAAGAATTTTTTTAAAAGCCTATGCACCACTGATGTAAAATACATTCAATTAATAGAAAAATAAAATGAATGATATTGAAAATATTATAATTAAAATAATTTGAATGATTTTTTTCTTCCACTATTGTTTGTAGATAATAGAGGTTTATATTATTTTTATTATATTTCCATTTTTTTCTTGTAGTTTTAAAATCCATATTAAATAAATATATTCAAAATTGACATTTCTGATATTTTATAATAAAAAATATTTTATTAAAAGATATAAAATTATGAAAAGTATTATATTTTTCGATGTGATTTTTATAAGGTTTATAATATCCAAAAAATTTCATTTATGGGTCATTTTTTATAGTTACTATATTACCCCCTTAAGTGTAAAAAACATTGATATCACCGTAATTCTAAAAAGGGTTAATGAAGGGTTAATAAAAACGATAAGGGAAAAAATGTGATCCAAATTTGTCCAAATATTATTATAATAATAAATATATGACCACCCTCATCTTATATTATATATTAATGATATTCTATCCATTTGGACATGATTACAAAGTTATATTAATTTAATATTTTAAGAAATTCCAAAAGTTCCCCTCGCTTTTCTTATAAAAGGAAACCTATTATCCTATTTTATTCAAACTTATATATAATTTTATTGGAAGATATATTTCCAATTATCTTATTAAAATCATTCCCCATAATCTAGGGATCTTATTTTGGGTAAGATACCAACCTTAGAGGGATTAAGGTGTAAATCAAAGGATGTTTTCCGAAGAGGAGGTATAGTTTTAACCAAGAGTTTTTGTTTTATTTCTTCTTCCACCTAATTAAAATATTCTCCCACCTTGATGAGATAATAAAATAAGTGTCTTAAATCTACCTATATTTTATTATAGTAATTTCATAACCAGTATCCATCTCCAACTTCTATAAAATGGGAAAGGAATTCATCATTCACGTATATGGAGGACTACCGCCATACAGAGTGATGTAATTTCTTTTTCCATCACCACATTTCATAGATGGTTATAATGATGGATTTAATATATATATATATATATATATATAAATTAATGAAATAATAATAATTTTATATAAGTAATATAACATTTGTTTTCCTAAATTTCTATACATTGAAAAATGATTACATCGTTTATGTGTACATGTGAACGACCACCTCCACGAAGCGATGCAGCATGTTTTGCAACACCACATCACATGGAAGATATATATATAAGTGTATTGAAAGGAGAAATATTCTATTAATTATATTATCATTGTAATTTAAATATACAATACTACTTACCTACTTTCTATAATGATCATTAAAAATAGAAACTGGTTATGTATGACCTATCATCTCCATGGTTGTAACATAATTAATTTTCCATAACCATATAAAATGTTTGGTTTTAATGGAATAATTAATGATTAAAAATTATAATTATTTAATTGTTAATAATCTGTAGATAATTGAACATTTTTTCCCTTTACAATGGTCAACATGATAAATTTCATTTCAAATTATGAACTGAATGTCCTCAAAACACCTGATGTGGAATTATATGATTCAGTAAATAAATATTTAATTATAATAAATGAAATGAATGGTTTAATTATAAATTAATAAAAATTTATAATTTTAATAAATATGTAAATATTTTATTTAATTTTATTATACATGAGTTAAAGCTTACACACTGTAAGTGTAGACTCATTGTAAGAGATTTTGTCTCAATTTCTCTTCCTTAAGGATTTATTTAATGTTATGTGCCTAATGTCTTTTATATGGTGTTTATAAAAAAAATTATATGTTATATCAAAAATAATTCACACTTAATGGGACTTTACATTTCAATTATAATTATTTCATCCTAGGATATTTGAATTGAAAGTTTAGAAGTGGTAAAGGGTTTCTTAACTCAATTTCCATTCGCTGGGTTATAACTCTTATTCAATGATTTTTTTATTCCATGATTATGTATGAATATATCCATAAATTGTTTGATTATATATTTGAACTTGTATTTTTATCTATATTTTTAACATATAATATATAAATTAATTAACTCTCAATTTGATGATATAATCGTTATAAGGGTCAATCATCTCAAAATCCCTTTCATTAATACAAGTCAATTAATATGAACCTATATGATTTTACAAGGTGTCTATACTTCCTATTGAGATATCATATCATGAATTAATATTTTACCATGATATATTATGTTACTTTTATGTTCTATCTATCATGTTATATTGATTCACATATTATAATATTTTTAAGGGTTTTATTTGTCCAACTCTCATTTTCTTAAGACATTATTCATAACATGCACCATTATTTACTTATATGGTGTAATTAGTGATTCATGAATGAATTATGGAATATTAATTTATGAAATAAATGTTATTTATATATCTATATCATATTATTTATTTTAATTAGTTTTTATTCCAAATATTATAAAAGTGGTAAAGTATTTATGTTATAATATTATTTCTTTCCGAGATTATTTATGTTGAATGTTATTTTAGAGGAAATCATATAAGATTATTTTACTGAAAAAATTTATTTTCTTATCCTCTAGTTATAAATGAATTTCACATGATTAATTTCTATTTTATACTTTATTGATTAATTAAACGTCAAGAAAGTGGTTTGTAAGTGGTACTGATCTTGTATCTTCTTTTAGAACGGGAATCTTTCTATTCCAAATCTATGTTTTCTAAAATGTTTTTTAAAATTTTCTTTTTTAAAAATTAATTTTTTTCCTAAGTATACTTAACATGTTATTTTACCTTCTCTTAAAATGTTTTAAAATGTAAATTTCTCAACATTTCTAAATGGTTCACTTTAGACCCCCTTTACAAAAAGTTTGAAAAGAATGTTTATTTTTTAACATTTATAACATGAAATTTTTTTTACCATCATAACCAATATTTAATTTGAATATTAATTATATGTTTTCAAGGTTATTTTCAAATAAATGTTTTTCACAATATTTTTTGAATTTTTTAGTTTTTTTAAATTGATTTTTAGTGTGAAAATGGTATTTCCTCAAAAAAGTTTTTCATGATATTTTATTGTTATTTCCATTCTTCAAGTCAGAAAAACATGATGTTACCTAAGATAAAATTGGGATATTTGGTAATTATACCATCGTTATTATTTATCTAGATGAATTATATTAGTTAAAATATATTTTCATATAATCCATTTCTTTTCTGTGGGTTAATCATGTTTTGATGAGAATGATATATTTTAACATATACGGGGAAAATAAATTTTCAAACCACCATAACTTTTATTCAATGATTAGATTCAGTTATAATCCTTTATGTTTTTATAGAAAAACCATCCTTACATTTTTTTTAAATTATTTATGTTTTGAAAATGGTTTTTAAGAGAAAATAATATGTAAATATATGAAACTATTTTTAATATTTTTTAAAGTGTTTTTAAAGAGTTTTATAATGTTTTATTAATGACATGGTATTTGAGAATTATATATGAGAAATAAGTTATCATTATATAGCTTATATGATGTTTTAATCCCCATTATAGACCACAAAAAATGGGTGATCTTGATATAAATTATATGAAGGGTGATTCTCATTATAGCTCCTCAATGCATTGAGTGATGTTCCTTTCTATAAACAGAAAGAAGGGGAGAGTTAAGCAGTTTGTTTTATCATAAAAATTTTTCTAGGCTCATGTTATTTTTGACATCAATTTAAAATAGTTTATAAAGATAATGTTTCACGATACCAATATATGTTTTATGATTTCTATTGGTTATAAATTTTTTATTTGATAAAGAATGGTATAACATGACTTATGATTATTAATTCCACTGAATCTTGACTTTGTTAATTATTTATTCCATGTTTTAAGAATTATGATCCAAATATTTATGGGTATGAATTTTCTTATGTTATGATCATACACTTTGATTATGACATATTTCCCTTATACTCATATAATTCTTACTAAAGATAGTCAATTGCTAATGCTTATTTTTACACTTACAGAGAATTTGATGTCACCCTTCTGATGTTTCCTATTACTCAGGTTATAATGAATGATGTTTAATTATTTTTGTATCGAAATTTTTAATATGGGAATAATTTTTTATGGTATATTGAATACTTAATATGAAATATAAAAATTTAGTAATAGTGGGAAAAATAATATCTTGATGTCATGGGTGTTGTTAGTGTAAGAGATTCTACTAATTCTCTAAAACTTTAAACCAAAAATGGTCATGAGTATGTAATTGATCCCATATTTTTGTTTTTTTGTTATATGTTTTGGATGGAAAATTTCGGTCACATTCATTGTTATCGAAGCCATAAATTCAAATTTCTTGTTCTTATCATCAGATTCAAAAGTACATTCTAAGGATGGGATGATCAGTGGAATGTGGATTTAGGCTAGATTGGATGCCCTAGTGGCCACTCATAACTAGTTTGATATCCTTTGGGATCTCAATAAGCCAAAAATAAATCCAAAAATATGGGGGAGGGATATATAACTCTTTAATTTGGGTATTTCCTCACAAGTCATTGGTAGATAAGAGGTGGTAGACATGCTTAGTAGGATACGAACCCACTCTATCAGCTGCCAATGTAGTTTCATGTCTTAGGATTTAGCTCTTGATTCTGAGAGGGAACATGATTATTCTGAAGTCTTGCTTGAGGATGATTTTTGGGTTTAACATTCAGTTCTCACGCAACCATAAATTTAATCAATGGGTTTGTTCATACTCATGTCTTCAATGGTGGATCCCCTTAGACAGGCTATCTTGTATGTGGTTCTTGTGTGGTTTCTGACTTTTTCCTCAAAATTTGTTTTAAAATAAAAATTTAATTTTCTTTCAGAGCATAGTTTAGATTCCTTTAAAGATTAGGATGCCTTCATGTGAAGTAATCTGAAGAGTTATGGATTACATCATGGGTTTATAAGATTAATGTTGATCCTAAGTTCAATATTTTAGAAACCTATTTCGATGTTTTAGGCAATGATGTTTTAAGGCGAGTAATGAAATTTTTTGAGATATTTGATTGGGTTAATGTATATTTAACCCTTAGGTTTAATTTGTACTATTATTTTAGGAAGAATGCCTATAATTTTTTAGATATAAGTTTGATTATATTGGTGACCTTTATAGATTATCATATCATTCATGTTGAGGTAATTAAGGGTTATTACAATTTTTAAACATTTGATATAAATATACATGTTATTAAAAAACTATTTTCTTCTTATATCACTAATAAAAATGTTCATTTTTGGGGAAGATTATGTGATTATGGTAAATATAATATTATAGGATTTTATTTGTCGAATTAATGTTGAATTAGCTTATGGAATTATTTTAATATATCGTTTTTGGGAATTCAGGTTATTATGTAAATGATTTTGATATCTTGGAGATTATTTGATTTGGGAACATAGATTTTTGGGTATATGACTTTATGAGTAACTAATGTTGATTGGAGATAAATGGCAACATTATATTGGATGAAATTGGGATAAATTAATTATTATTTTTTGGGTTTCAATATTATAATGGAATATTTTGAGAAATTTTAAGGATTTTTATTTATCGAATGATCTATGTTGATCTTTGGGTATTACTTTTGAAATTTTGATATTAATCTACTATTTCTTCATATTAATGTTTTTTAATATTTTGAATTATCTTACCATATGCTAACCATATTAATTTTACTTAAAGTATAATGGTAGGAATAATATCTTATTATCCTTTTTATAGATTATGTGATATATTAGAATTTTATTTTATTTTTTAGGGAAAGAAAATTCATCTTGAATAATAATCGGTTATAAAATAAGATGATATTATAGTGGAAAATGAATAAATGATGGAATTATAATTTTTAAGTAAGTATATTTTCTTAGGTTATTAGTCAATATGGTAATGTAATTCCTCAAAACTGGGAAAAAGATATTGTAATACAAATTTTATCCCGCTACCTTCATTTTTTAGGAATTGAAGGTTATTTCACACCTCATTGATTTATGGTTTTTTGGTCATTAACATTCTCATGATCATCAACTTTATTATGATCAATGAAATTTGCCACCCTACATAATTATATGGTAAATAAAATTTTTACCACGCCCATATGTTCACTTCCAACCAATGTATTCCTAATTATAAACCTATTTATGTGTTATTCTAGATAACCTTCATATTTCCCTTTACCTTATTTCAAGAATAAGTTTTATTAACCCTTTTTATAATATGGGATTTTAATAAATGTGTTTCAAAATGTAAAACCTTTGATTACATGGATAAAGTTAAAATTTCTTGGATTCAATTTATTAATTGGGAGGAGAATGAAACATCCTTATATTTTAAAAATAAAACCATTCATTGCAGCTTTTATGATACACAACACAGAGTCTAAATGAACTATATAATAATATTATTTAAGTATGATTGTTACAACATAGCTATTAAATCTGATGTTATGCATATGATTGACTATAATATTATATATATATATATATATATTAAAAAATGTCTAAATAAAAATAAATAGATTGATTAATTATTATTAAATAAGTAATAATTTGTTATAAAAGACATTTTATTCTTCAAAAAAAAATTTCATCAAAAATGATATTTTATTATTGTTTGTGAGCGAATATTAAAATTAATTTATAGAAAAAATGAAATTTTATTTGATAAAAATTTATTATATTTAAATTAATGTATTTAAATTATAATATGGCGAAATTTTGGAATTTTTTTGAAATGATTGATTATTCAAGGAATAGTGAAAAATATTGATTTTTATTCAAATCTATATTTTCTTTTAACGCATTTACCGAGTAAAATTATATATATTTTTTTAAAATTAAATTAGTTTATTTTGGATTAAAAATATTCCAATTATATACTTTTCAATGAATTCTATACTTAAATTTAGTATAAAATAATTTAATACATAAAAAGAAATTTTCTAAAAAAATGTTTCCGCCGCATTTTCCAAGTTTAATTTTAAATTAAATTATAAAAATTATATTGTATGAATCTTGAAAAATTTGATTCCTTATTTGAAATAAGTATATCTAAGATGGTAAATATCTTTCATTTATTTGTAGAGATTATGAATAGTAACCATAGTAAATAATTATCACCACAGTAAAGGGTAAACTAGGTAATTAAGGTTAAAAAAATTATAAGGACTTAAAAATGACCCTAAACATTGAATTAATTTTTTAATATGAGTAAGTATCTTCTATAATCATTCAAATGTTAAATATATGGATTCTTGTTTCCATTTCCCATGATTTTGACCTTTATAACATTTAACTAAATATAAATACAAAAATGCCACACTCTTGTTTCTAGTAACTATAATATTTTAAACATAGGGATAAAGAGAGAATATGTTTGTTTATAAATATTAATTTTTAATCTAAATTATTTTTTATCATGTTAATTTTTTTTAATTTTAATGGAAGAAATAAGTTTTTTAAAAGCATACACAACACTAACACATTAATTATTAAGTTAATAGAAAAATAAAATGAATGATATTGAAAATATTTCAATTAATATAATTTGAATTAAATTTTTTCTTAAATTCATTTTATATAATTAAATTAAATATTATATATGTGTGGTTTTATTAAATTATATTTCCATTATTGTCATAGAATTTTGAAAAACAAATTAAATCCATAGTTCCGAAATTAACATTAAGGATACTTCATAATAACTAATATATAATTAAATGGCCTGAAATTACAAAATATCTTATCATTATACAAGTTATTTTTATAAGGATTAAAATATTAACCATAGTCCATTTATGTAATTTTTTTCTTTTATAGTGACTATATTAACCCCTTAATAGTAAACAATGTTGATATGACTGTAATTGTCTAAATAGTTAATGAAGGGTTAAATAACGATAAGGGTAAAAATGTGATCCAAACTTGTAAATATTTTATTATAATATATTATTTGTACCCATTATTATCTTATATTCTCAATAAATTTGTTTAGTGTCATTTGGATATTAATATTAATTAATATTCATTTAATATTTTTAGAAATTTCAAAAGTGCCCCTCTCATCTCTTATAAAAGGGAACCTCCAATACTCTTTTATTGACACATAAAAATACCATTTTTTAGTCCAAGATATAACTAAATACCTTCAAAATATCTATCCTAACTTTATATAGGTATTATTTTTGGTAGAACACAGACATTAGAGGGCTTAAGGTGTGAAGGAAAGAAGGTTTTTTGAAGAGGTATAGTTCATAACCGAGCATTTTTTATTTATACTTCCAAATCCTTAGAATATTTACCATCCATGATGATATAAAAAAATTAGTATCCTAAATATTATTATATGATATTATTTTAAGTTCATAACCCATATCCATCTCTAACTTCCATCAAAATGGAAAGCAATCCATCATTCGTGTGTAAGGAGGACTACCTACATGTGGACGGATATAACTCATTTTTCATCACCACCTCTCGTATACCGTTATAATGATGGATTTAATTTATATATATGATATTAATGACAGAATTCTAATTCTATATAAGTAAAATATAATCTCTTTTATTAAATTTCTATACAATGAAAAATGATAACGTCGTTCATGCATATTTATAGACTATCGCAACCACGAAGCGATGTGATTCATTTTTCATCACCATATCATATGGATTATATATATAAGTTTAATTAAAGAAAAAATATCATTTTTATGATATTATTATAATTATATAAATATAAAATAATACTTAATGTTTTCCATAATGATCGTTGATAAATAAGAACGTTGCACATGCATACATACGACCCACTGTCTCCATTATTTTAACATAATTCATTTTCATAACCATATTAAATCACTAAATTTAAAGAGATAATTAATGTATAAAAAATATATTTATTTAATAATTATTATTCTGGATATTATGAAATAGTGAATCCATTGACCATGGTCAATAGGTTGAGGTTGTCTTCAAATTACGAACCGAACGTCCTAAAAACACCCGACATGAAATTAAATGAATATGTAATCAAAATTTTAATTTTAATAAACAAAAAAAATTTAATGATAAATTAATAAAGATAAAAAATGTTCTTAAGTATTTAAATAATTTATTTGAGTTTATCATACCAGATTTAAAGGACATACATAAAAATCCTATAGTCGATGTAAGATATTTCATCTCAATTTCTATTCATTGAGGCATTCTTTAATATCATGAACCTAATTTCATTTATATGGTGTATATAGTACCATTTTACATATTATATCATTAATAATTCATAAATGAATGTATTTTATGTTTTAATTTTAATTATTTCATCCAAGGGTATTTGAGTTTAATGGTACCATGTGGTAAAAGGGTTACTTAACATAATTTCCTTTTGTTGGGTTATAACTCTTCTTCAATGATTTTTTATGCCTTGATTATATGTGAATAAATATACAAATTGTTTTATTATATAAATATTTTTTTCATGTGTATTTAGGTTTTTTATACATAATCTCTCCTTTGATCAATTTTTAATTTGATGATGTGATTTTTATAAGGGCTATTCATCTAAAATTACCTTTTGTTAAGATATATCTTGTAATATGCACTAAAATTATTTTATAAGGTGTATATACTTACTTTTGAGATATTAAATCATGAATTAATCTTTTATCATGATATTTTATGTTCCTTTTAATTTATCTCTTTCATGGAATATTTATTTATATGTTATAAAATTTTCAAGGGGTTTCATTGTCACTATCTCATTTTCTTGATACCCGATTCATATCATGCACCATGACTTCCATATACTGTGTACATACTAATTCATGAAGGAATTATTTAATATTAACTAATTAAATTAATTTTATTTATATATACATATAATATTCTTTATTTCATTTAATTTGGATTCAAAAGATTACTAAAGTGGTAAAAGATTTATGTTACAATATCATTTCTTTCCATGATTGTTTATGTCGATAGTTATTTTGGAGGAAAACATATGATATTATTTTATTGTACCAATATATATTTTATTATACTCTGGTAATTAATTTCGTTTTCATGTTTAATTTTCATTTCCTCCCTTATTTATCAAATAAACATTAAGAATATTTTTTGTATATGATATCGATCTTTGATTCTTTTTTAAATCAAGAATCTTTCTCTTATATATCCATATTTTTTAAAATGATTTAAAATATTTTATTTTATAATCATAAATATTTTTCCTAAATCTATTTAACATTATCTTTTACCTTCTTTTAAAAGGTGTTAAAATTCAAATTTCTTAAATTTTTTCGAATGGGTCACATTAGTCTCCCTTTAAAAAATGTTTGAAAACAATGTTTATTTTTGACATTTACAACATGAATCTATTTTTCCAAAGTCTTGAAATTTTTTAGATTCTAATCTTCCATTATAATTTTCCATGTTCATTTTCAAATAAAAAACGTTTTCATGATATTTTATGAAATTTTTGTTTTTAAAAGTGATTTTTAATGTGAAATGTGTACTTTCAATGTGAAAAGTGTATCTTCATTAAGAAATTTTTCATGATCTTTTAATTGTATTTACATTCATCAATTCCACCAAACTGTGATTTTACTTATTTTAAATATTGGATATTTTTTAATGACAACGTATTTATTCTTTCTCTAGATAAATTATTATTTTTTTAAAAAGATTTTCATGGAACTCATTTTTTTTCATGGTTTAATCAAGTTATGATAGTAATGATCTATTTTAACATATATAATAACAATAAATTTTCCCTCCACCATAAATTTTATTTGATAATTTTATTTCCTTATAATATTTTATTTTTTATCTGAATAAAAACCCATCTTCCATGATCTGGTTGATTTATGTTTTGAAAATTGGGTTTTAAAAGGAATGGGTATTTAGATATCCAGATGTAATTTTCATATAGTTTCAAAAGAGTTTTATAATAGTTTTATGATGATTTATTCATTATATGGTACATGATAATTATTTAGGTGAAATGTGTAATCTCAAAAAATATTATATAATGGGTTGAGCCCCATTATAGCTCATGAAATATGGTGAGCCTGATATATCATATATGAATGGTGAAACCATTATAACTCATCAATGCATTAGGTTATCTTCTTTATCACCAAATGAATGTAGGGGGAGTTAACTAGTGTGGTTTACTTATAGCTTTAACTAGGATCCTATTATTTATGAAATGGGTTTCAATAAGATAATGATCTTTTCTAAAGGTATTTCCTTGTTAATATTTTTTGGATAAACTATATTTAATAGTTAAAAGTGATTATAGAGTTCTTGATGATTTTTAAAAGTGTTTTGGGGGTGAGGAAAAAGAGAGAGAAGAAAAGTGGACTATCATGCATAACACACTGTTGGTGTATAGTTAGTGTAAACCATGATACTAGCCCAAGAAACTGTATTTCATGGGAAACATTTCAGAAAGAGGGATAACACACGATTACCACACAGTTTTCCAAACTGTGTGGGTTCTCCAAGGAAATTTTGTGGCATAAATACACTTATAAATAGGGACATTCACTATTAGAAAATACTTTGGAAATTATGTGGCCAAACATTATGGCCCTAAAAAATTGAAAATTACCATTTTTTCCTTATTAACATATTTATTTCAACCCCTTTTTTCCTTATTCCTCCTTCAAAATCTTGGGTGAAGAAACAAAACCTCAAAGATATCCAATGTGATATTATTCTCCAATTCTTAGGTGTTTTTAGTGCGTTTAAATGAAAATCAAATATTTGGATGATTCTAACATTCATTTTTGTTATATTTTCCATATTAGGGCTTGTAGAATCTCTCCTCTTCATGAAAAACTCGAAAACAAAACTTTTTAATCATATTTTAGGTTTGTTCATAAGTGTGTTTTTGAGTTCTGACCAAGAATGGAATTTAAAAAAGCATTTGTCAATGGGCATGAGGTAGGTGGTATTAAAGCTTTTTACCATAGTTTTAATGTGTTATATGTGTATATAGTTGTCCTACTTTACGAATATGTTGTATTTTGAAATCTTCCATTATGGAAAGTTATTTTGGATTTATATTTAGGTGGAAGAACTTTCATAGGCCCAGTTGGGTTCATCGATGATGTGATATCTAACCTAAGGCTACCCATGGGGTAAGCTGGACCCTTGTAATTGGTAAAAAAACTAGTAAACCTTGAGATACGGGTATTATGATCGTTAATAGATACTAAAAATTAAATTTATGTATGGTTATGCTTAATGTATTTATTGAGTCATTTTATGAGTTGTATTTATCAAATGATTGAATGGTTTTGAAATGTGTTTTATGGTATGTTCGGTGCTTGACCCGATTTTAGATTTATTGATGGAAAATGATGTTTAGAAGTGAGAAACATTTTGAAAGGAGGTGTTGAACTCAAAGTGAATCAAAAGGGGTTTCCTAAAATATTTTAAATGGTGTTTAAAATGGGAACAATGTTCTCTTTTGTGTAAATGGTTTAAAAGTTGTCTTGATTGGTTGAAAATGGAAATAAAAACCTTGGGGAATGTTTATGTTTTTGAAATGGGAAGACCCGTGTAACACCCCGAGATTTTATGAGATATATTA
The DNA here is from genome assembly GCA_963277665.1 of Viscum album. Lineage (NCBI taxonomy): Eukaryota > Viridiplantae > Streptophyta > Magnoliopsida > Santalales > Viscaceae > Viscum > Viscum album. The sequence goes on along the minus strand of OY728148.1, from coordinate 1,340,731,712 downwards.
TTTTTAATTTCTTTGATGTCTTCTATTATACACTACACCAAGATTATATTGTACTATACGCAACACCATATTAGCTTGCAGTATACACAACACTATTCTTGGCTCGTGTTATACACAATTTCAAGTTCGTTTTGTGGAAATTATTCTACACAACTTTAATTATAGATTTTGTTTAATGTATAATTGAAAAAAAGTTTTGATTATGTTATACGCAACACTAAACAAAGATTTCACTAAATACAGCTCTGACTTAGCTTGCATTACACACAATCAAGACCTTCTTCGATAGCATGTGTAGTACAGAATACGAAGTTTCACTAAACGAGATATTATTATAATATTATTATGAACTAGCCGTTATGAATAGTAATACCCACTTTTTGAAATTTTATAAACATTATCTTTCAAAATGGACTTCATTTTTTGGATTCAGAATATTAAAATTAGCCTAGTGTGAATTTTTGGTATTTTTTTGAAAACTTTCAATTTTTGATGAATAGTGAAAACACTGGGTTACTATTTAAAAACCGACTTTTGATTTAAATAATTATTTATTTTATTTCAATTTATTTTAGGTCAAAATAGATACATAATACTTATAAAAGTTCAATGTAATTCATTGGAGTCATTTTATAATAATTTTAGATATATAAAAATTTTATTGAATTTTTCATCGTCTTTTACCCACCTCCTAGGAGAATTTGAAAATCTACATAAAACTTAATTTTACCGCTTCTGTGAGTGGAATTTCGAAAATCTGAGAGACACGGATAATATCAAGGACTAAAATGTTGTTCAATGAGATGAAAATAATTTTTGTTGAATAGTAACTTTTTACTTTTATTTTACCACGGTTAAAAGTAAATAGGATAATTAAAGGTAAAAATGATATTATTTTTACCCTAAAACAAGTCCTAATTCTATTGGATAAGTTTAATGCGACCAAAAACAACATTAGGAATAAAATATGACCATTTAGGTCCACATAGAATAGATTAGGACATTTATTATTAATTTATTTAAAGATGGGTTAAAATAGTTAAAATCAAAGTTTAATAACTAATTAATTTTTAATATAGGATTAAACCTAAGATAAATTGGACTATAAATATTAATTATAAAGATAAAAAGATTTCCTAGCTAATGGTATTTTATTTATAATTTTTATACATTAAATAATTTAAGTTATTTATGACACAATGGTGATGCAGTAATTACCTAAAAAACGAAATATTAAAATAATTGATATTTTAAATACCCAAATAAAGGTAATTTGAGACTTTTTATGAATTAAACTAATTTTTTAGGTTAATATGAAATTTTAGTATTGATTTTATTAACTTTTTTCGAACTAATAATTCTGTTATGATTTTCACAGAAATCAGTTACCAAATAGTGTCAAAATTGACATAAAATAGTTTTTTAAAAAAATATTATATTATTAATTGTTATTATATTCATAGAAATATAAGGGTCGGAAAAATTACTTATATAAGGATATATATATTAATAATGAACCCCTTGGGGTTATTTTGTCTTGTTATAGTAAGTTTATTAACCATACAGTGTAAGAAAACAAGAAGACACGGTAAAAGATAAATTATTTAACTTAGAGTTAAATCTAAATGATAAAGTTAAAATTGTAACCTAAACTTGTCTAAAATCTATTGGTTGAGTTTATTTAGACCCATACCCACTTTATCTTCGAAATAAATTAATTTTGAGCTATTATAAACTGAATATGACTTTATTATAAAATAATATTTTAAGTTTTTTCAAAGGTGCCCCTCTCCTCCCTTATAAAAAGGGCACCCCTTCCCTCTTCTCTTTACACCCTTTTGAGCCTTGAAGATCAGCCAAACCCTGACCATTTTTCTTCCTCAATTCCATAGAAAAATTCGGGAGGTTCTGGTCTTCTCAAAAGACCAACTCTACTTCCTTAAGAGAAGGCTTAATGGAGGTGCGTCGAAGAAGAGGTAATCTCTTCTTCTGATTCTCTCAAGTTTCTTTCTTCTTAAAATTCTTCTTCTTTAGTTTTCTCATTATAAAGTAATAACATCAGTATTACATATATACTGATATTTTATTATAAATATGAAACAAACCTATTTCACCTTCTATCCATCCTATAGAAAATGAAATCACCGCGCGTGCGTACGTACGGAATACCGTCTCCACACCGTGGTGTAATCTGTTTTCGACCACCACCTTACTTGGATGGGTATAATGGTGTAAATAAATAAATATATATGATTATTTTAATGTGATATTGATTCTGAAATATTATACATACACTTCAATGCAATTCCACCATCATGGGAATGGTATCATCGCTCGCGCGTACGTACGGACTACCGTCCTCATGACGCGATGAGATTCATTATCCATGTTAACCATTCATGAATGATTATAAATTATATATAATAAGTAATCATGAAATATATAAAATAATAATGATACTGGATTTATGTATATATATATGTATGTCATCTACTTAATTCCATTCAATTCAATAAGGAAATGAAAACAGCGTTCATGCGTACGTACGACCTACTGTCTCCATGAACGGTGTATTTCATTCCATTTATCGATCTATCAAATATATATGTACATAATGAATATATATTATATATAAATCATGTTTTACATTCTGGAATTATGTAAATCAGGATATAATTAATAATATCAAGAACAAGAAGTCCAAACACATACGATAAATAAAACGATTTTACCCAAAACACTGCTTTAACATGGAATTTACAAAAAACGGGTAATATAATGTCATAAGTGAACCATTTATGACATCATAACAATGAATATGATTCTGTAATAAGTCGATGACATTATTTAAATCATTATACAGGAGATTTTGATATGTACGAAGCATATCATACCTAAGGTAAGGGATAACTTTTCCAATCTCGTTTTTATCTGAGATAGTTTATTCGTAAGTATTTACTGGGGTTATATATTTCATCAATGTCAATGTTTTATAAAAATATTTTCATATATGTTTAAAGTCCCTTTTACCCATTTTTCACTTTTACTACATGGTATGTAAGGAATCTATTTTTTTGTTTACCATGCGAGGTACTTTTTGAATTTTCCGGCAAAAGTACGAGAATAATGTTTTTTAACTTTTATGGCATGAAAGGATTTTTACAGTTTTATAAAGCCTTATTATCATGAAGCTTCCTCCAAAATATTTCATGACTATTTTCAACAAAATACTTTTCTTTTAAAATTTCATGACATTTGGTGAAAAGAAAATGATTTTTAAGAAGAAAAGATATTTTCCTCAAAAATTCATTTCAAGTGTTTTATCAAAACCATTTTCCATCTATGATGACATTATTTCATATGTGTATGATTCAAGTATAATGTCTCTATGATTTACATTGTTTCAATTTTCTTATTATGAAATGATATATATTTCTTTTATATGGATTATGTGATGATGGGATGATGTTTATGAAACCCATTTTATTCGTTGAGTTATTATGAATGATGTATGTTTATTTTGTGTCACAAGTAAGAATGATTTCATTATGAGATGGGTGGGACCTATATCTCCCTCCAATGCATTGGGTAAAGATTTATATCTCATGAGATAGACATGGCTGGAATGTTAAGTTAATTCGGTTTAGTGACACAAGACTGGAACGAGGAGTGAACTCAATTTAGAAAGAGACTTTATCCACTAAAATGGTCTTGGAAGCAATGCCTTGGCTACTATGGAAATCATAACATGTGATGAATGGTTTCCACAATTACATGATTTATTCCCATGCTATTTTATCAAGATTGATGTTCCTTTATGATATATGCCTTACGTACTTCCATGATTTATGTCTTTGCTAAAGATTTTGATGTTTACATTTTATGTTCAAGCTTTTGAATTCAAATTTTTATGGATTGTTTTATGTTCTCGACGATTACCCTTACTGAGCATTTGAGCTCACCCTTTTTATGTTTTCTTTTCCCCAGGATATAAATAAATGTTTTAGGTAAGAAAACAAAAGGTAAAGATCTTTATGGGAGAAGTTGAAGATCTTTCACCACGATTAGAAGATTAAATTCCGTGTTTCCAAAGACACTAAACTATTAAAATCCATGTGTGTATGTGTTTGTTATGTATTAAGTATTCCACAAAAGTAATCTAATGTCTATGTACATAAAGTTTTGGGTCTCTACAGTTGGTATCAGAGGAAAGGTTTAGTCAACCTTTGGAAACTAGGATGCGAGAACATTAGTGAGATCCTAGAGGTATTTCTAAGGTATGTCTAGGGATGTCCCTAAGGTTAAGTATAAGTATAGTTTATAGTCCTTGAATTATGTTAATGATCTTAGAGTTTAACCTAAGATGTTATCTATTGAAGGTAACCCTCCGTGATTATGATTTTGGCCTCTCACACTATTTTTTTTGGGTTTTAGAAAATGGCTGGGAATGGGAAGATTCACGATAATGGAGGATATGATGGACAATGGAATGATATTCTTCATAAACAACCACATGAAATTGGATCTGGAGGTCCACATATCATTATTATTCCTAATCAGAAATCTCAAAATATGATCAATAATCTCATCATTGGTAATTTTCCCGACTCAGATAATAAGAGAAAGATGGAGTTTCATGATGATCATAGAGGGAGGAAAGTTCAATTTATATCATGTAAATCATTTGGGAAGAGGCATCAAGGAGAATGATTCAAAGGAACTGAAAGATGCTTTGGGTGTGTAAAAGAAGGACACAAATCCAGTAAGTGCAAAGGAAAAGGTTCAGTTAACACCATAGATAAGGATAATTGTATTGCTATGACATAAACAATGATTAGATGTTTTAAATGTGGAATGTATGGGCATTATGCAAACCAATTCCCTAAGGGAAAATATCATGAAGATAATTAGCATGGTCATATGGGTAGTATTTATGTGGATGATGATGAGGAGACTACAAATGATATATGAGATAAAATAAGTGTTGATGCTTGGTCAATGGTTTAAGAAGGTAGTGGAATGATTGTATGTTTATCTAGAGTTATGGTGTATAGGTGATTTAATGGTACTATGGAATAAAGAAACATCTAGAGATTGTTACACTATTGTTTTTCCTAAAGTATTTGAAAGTATATGTTGAATGGTACTGTTAACCGTGAAAGGTTATTCTGTTTTTTTGGAAAGAAGATGATATGAACATAATAAATGGATAAGGAGGAAATAATATGTTTAAAGTATTCATGAGCTCATGATTTTTATAAGGACTAAGTGATATTATGGTTTGAGTATACATAATTTTCGGATTTTGGTATATGGAAAGAGTTAACTTTTGACAGCACTCATTTTTTCACTAAGGTTAAATGGGTATTCATTTTTCAAGATAATACATGATTAAGGCCTTTGAATGTTTGGAATATGACCAATAAGACATATCGTATGATATATGGGGGATAAATTATGGTATTCACGTACTTGTTATGTGACCTCTCAAGTAATCATTTTCTTTACTCTATGATATTGGACATAAGTATTTTTGATAAGCTTAAAGGTTGGAATGGATTAAGTTGGAAATCAGATAGAATTGTTTAAGGCTATAATTTTTTTGATTTTATTTATGGAATGTTATAATAATGTAGTTTTAGAAAAAGGACAACCTGCAGGATGGGCAAAAACTCGTCGCGTCGGACAAGGCTGTGGGATTCGAACCCACAACTGAAGTGCGACATGCCTTTATCTCCTACCACTGGCCTACAGGAAGTCCCAATTTAGTAGAAACCAGTTTTATTATATTAAGTAGTATGATATATGAAGTATAAGTCCATTTTAGGAACCATATATGATTAATCTCACTATAGATGGACTGATGTATTTTTGATAACTTTTTCCAACCTTTTGTTTGAGACAGATGGAATGACCCATCATTCTATCACATGATCTTATAACACTTCACGAATGATAAATTTAACTTCATTTCTTTAAGAGATGAAGTGTAAATTTTCGAAGGAACGACCAATAGTGAGACTGTACTAAAATCAAGAAAGTATTTCTTCTAATTCCAATTTCTTCAACTTTAGGGAAATGATCATGAAAACCAAAAATGTTGTCCCAGTGCCCCTATATCTTGGCTCATGTTATACACAATTTCAAGTAGAAAACCATTTATAACCCCGACAAATTTCGAGGGCGAAATTCATTTTAAGGGGGGTAGAATATAACACCCCAAGATTTTATGAGATATATTATTTTTAATTTCTTTTATTTCTTATATTATACACTACACCAAGATTATATTGTACTATATGAAACACCGTATTAGCTTGCAGTATACGCAACACTATTCTTGGCTCATGTTATACACAATTTCAAGTTTGTTTTGTGGAAATTATTCTACAAAACATTAAGTATAGATTTTGTTTAATGTATAAATGAAAAAAAAAATTGGATTATGTTATACGCAACACTAAATAGAGCTTTAACTACACGCAGCCCTGACTTGGCTTGCATTACACGCAATCAATACCTTTTTCGATAGAGTGTGTAGTACACAATACCAAGTTTCACTAAATGAGATATTATTATAATATTATTATGAACTAGCCGTTATGAATAGAAATACCCACTTTTAGAAATTTTAGAAATTTTATAATTCAAAATGGACTTCATTTTTGGATTCGGAATATCAAAATTATCCTAGGGTGAATTTTTGGTATTTTTCTGAAAACTTTCAATTTTTGATGAATAGTGAAAACACTGGGTTACTATTTAAAAACCAACTTTTTATTTGACTAATTATTTATTTTATTTAAATTTATTTTAGGTCAAAATAGATACATAATACTTATATAAGTTCAATGTAATTCATTGGAGTCATTTTATAATAATTTTAGATACATAAAAATTTTATTGAACTTTTCACCATCTTTTACCCACTTCCTAAGAGAATTTGAAAATCTACATAAAACTTAATTTTACCGCTTATGTGAGTGTAATTTCAAAAATTCGAGAGACACGGTTAATATCAAGGACTAAAATGTGGTTCAATGAGATGAAAATAATTTTTGGTGAATCGCAACTTTTTACATTTATTTACCACGGTTAAAAGTAAATAGGGTAATTAAGGGTAAAATGATATTATTATTACACTAAAACATATCCTAATTCTATTAGATAAGTTTTATTCGACCTAATAAACATTATGAAAAAAATATGACCATTTAGGTCCACTTGGATTAGATTAGGACATTTATTATTAATTTATTTAAAGAAGGGTTAAAATAGTTAAAATCAAAGTTTAATAAATAATTAATTTTTAATATAAGGTTATACATAAGATAAATTAGACTATAAATATTCATTAGAAATATACAAATATTTCCTACCTAATGGTATTTTATTTATAATTTTTAGACATTATATAATTTAAGTTACTTATGACACAATGGTGATGCAGTAATTACCTAAATAATGATATATTAAAAAAATTAGAATTATAAATACCAAAATAAAGGTAATTTGATACTTTTTATGAATTAAAATAACTTTTCAGGTTAATATGACATGTTATTATTTATTTAATTAATTTTTTTCGAACTAATAATTCTGTTATGATTTTTACAAAAATCAATTACCAAATAGTGTCAAAATTGACATAAAATAGTTTTTTAAAAAACAATTATATTATTAATTGTTCTTATATTCCTAAAAATCTATGGTTCGAAAAAATTACTTAGATAAGGATATATATATTAATAATGAACCACTTGGGGTTCGTTTGGCTTGTTATAGTAAGTTTATAAACCATATACTATAAGAAAACAAGAAGACACGGTAAAAGTTAAATTATTTAATTTAGAGTTAAATCTAAATGATAAGGTTACAATTGTAACCTATACTTGTCTAAAATCTATTGGTGGAGATTATTTCGTCCCATCCCCACTTTAGCTTCTAAATAAATCAATTTGGAGCTATTATAAACTGAATATGTCTTTATTATAAAATAATATTTTAAGTTTTTTCAAAGGTGCCCCTCTCCTCCCTTATAAAAAGGGAACCCCTTCCCTCTTCTATTCACACCCTTTTGAGCCTTGAAGCTCGGCCAAACCCTACCCATTTCTCTTCTCCACTTCCCTAGAAAAATTCTTGAGGTTCTTGTCTCCTCAAAAGACCAACTCTACTTCCTTAAGAGAAGGCTTAAAGGAGGTGCGTCGAAGAAGAGGTAATCTCTTCTTCCGATTCTCTCAAGTTTCTTTCTTCTTAAAATTCTTCTTATTTAGTTGTCTCATTATAAAGTAATAAAATAATTATTACTTATATACTTATATGTTATTATAAATATAAAACAACCCTATTTCACCTTCTATCCATCCTACGGAAAACGAAATCACCGCACGTGCGTACGAATGGAATACCGTCTCTATGTCATCGTGTAATCTATTTTCGACCACCACCTTAATTGGATGGGTATAATGGTGTAAATAAAAAACTATATATGATTATTTTAATGTGATATTTATTCTGAAATATTATACATACATTTCAATACAATTCCACGATCATGGGAATGGTATCATCGCTCGTGCGTATGTACAGACTACCGTCTCCACGATGCGATGAGATTCATTCTCCATGTTAACCATTCATGAATGATTATAAAGTATATATAATAATTAATCATGAAATATGACATAATAATTATAATGAATTTATGTATATATATATATATATGTTTTTTATCTACTTAATTCCATTCAATTCAATAATGAAACGAAAACATCATTCATGCGTACGTTCAGCCTACCGTCTCCATGAACGGTGTATTTCATTCCATTTATCGATCTATCATATATATATGTATATAATGAATATATTTTATATTTAATCATGTTTTACAATCTGGAATTAAGAAAATTAGGATATAAGTAATAATATCAAGAACAACAAGTCCAAACATGTACGATAAATAAAACGATTTTACCCAAAACGCTGCTTTAACATGGAATTTACAAAAGAACGGGTAATATAAAGTCATAAGTGAACCATTTATGACATCATAAAAATGAATATGATTCTGTAATAAGTCAATGACATTATTTAAATCATTATACAGGAGGTTTGGATACGTACGAAGCATATCAGACCTAAGGTAAGGGATAACTTTTCCAATCTCGTTTTTATCCGAGATTGTTTATTCGTAAGTATTTACTAGGGTTATATTTATCATCCATGTCAAAGTTTTATAAAAATGTTTTCTTGTATGTTTAAAGACCTGTTTACCCATTTTTTACTTTTACTACATGGTATGTAAGGAATCTATTTTTTTTTACCATACGAGGTACTTTTTGACTTTTCCAAAAAAAAGTACGAAAAGAATGTTTTTTTAACTTATACGACATGAAAGGATTTTTACAGTTTTATAAAGACTTATTTTCATGATGCTTCCTCCAAAATATTTCATGACTATTTTCAAAAAAAAATCATTTTCTTTTAATATTGCATGACATTTTGTGAAAAGAAAATGATTTTTAAGAAGAAAGGATATTTTCCTCAAGAATTAATTTCAAGTGTTTTATCAAAACCATTTTCCTTCTATAATGACATTATTTCATATGTGTATGTTTCGAGTATAATGTCACTATAATTTACATGGTTTCACTTTTCTTATTATGAAATTATATCCATTTATCTGATATGGATTATGTGATGAGGGGATGATGTTTATGAAACCCATTTTATTCGTTAGGTTATTATGAATGATGTATGTTTATTTTGTGGCAAAAGTAAGAATGATTTCATTAGGAGATGGGTGGGACCTATATCTCCCTCCAATGCATTGGTTAAAGATTTATATCTCAGGAAATATACATGGATGGAACGATAAGTTAATCCGGTTTAGTGATACATGACTAGAATGAGGAGTGAACTCAATTCAGAAAGGGACTTTGTCCACTAAGATGGTCTTGGAAGCAATTCCTTGGCTACTATGGAAATCATAACAAGTGATGAATGTTTTCCACAATTACATGATTTATTTCCATTATATTTTATCAAGATTGATGTTCCTTTATGATATATGCCTTACGTACTTCCAAGATTTATGTCCCTTTTTAAGATTTTGATGTTTAGATTTTATGTTCAAGATTTTGAATTAAAATGTTTATGGATTGTTTTATGTTCTCTATGCTTACCATTACTGAGAATTTGAGCTCACCCTTTTTATGTTTTCTTTTCCCCAGGATATAAAGAAAGGTTTTAGGTAAGAAAACAAAAGGGGAAGATCTTTATGGGAGAATTTGAAGATCTTTCACCATGATTAGAATATTAAATTCGGAGTTTACAAAGACACTAAACTATTACAGTCCTTGTGTGTCTGTGTTTGTTATGTATTAAGTATTCCACAAAAGTAACATAATGTCCATGTACATCAAGATTTGTGTCTCTAAAACTCGTGTTTGAAATGGTGCCTTCAAAATGATATTAATGATTATTATGAAATTTCTTTATTTCCATGATATAGCTTAAAAAGTTCTAATGATACCATAGTAATTAAAGGGAGGTAAGGGATAGTGAGATAAAACCCTTGAAAATTATATTGGCATGTTAGCATGATTATAAAATGAACTAATTGATGAATGATATTTGATGATGATATAGTGTGAGGGTTTTTTTATAATGTGAAAATGGGTTAAATGGGATTAATGTGAATGTTCCCAATGGATTATGATTTGTACTATAAATTAATAAGTGGTCAATATATGGGAAATGATGAATCAGTTAAGTGAATTAACATATGGAAATTGTTGAATATGTTAATTGGTATAATGCATGGGGATTATTTAATATTCTTAATGACTTTAGGAATAATAAATGGGAATTGGGTTAAACAACTATGTAATATAAATGGAAAATGTGTTAATGGGTTATGGAATAATATTAATTCCCATATTTATTGTTATGTATTATGATTGATATTTGTATTGGTTGTGGTTGGTTGTGATGTTGTATATGTGTAGTGAATAGAGAAATGATCATGTGAACCTGTCTTGGGAGTGTGATGTATTTACTTGAGGTTCTATACCCATAGGTTGAGTTAGACTCATGCTCTAAACTCCATCCCAAAATTTAGGGGTTAGGGAAGGGGACATAAGAACTATTCCCCAAATGGTTGAATTCGATGTGACCACCTAGAATGAGGATCCAAGGGGAGTGTGATGTATTTGTTGTGATGTGTTTACCCTTAGTGAGATAAGGAACCTAACTTACCCCATATTCATGGTAATTAACCAGCTTAGGGCGTAGTGTAAATTATGGAAACTCCTATCCCATGGAAAATGAGATGAAGATAAATTTAGAAATAAATATAGAATAAGGGATGACATAGAAATAATTATGAAATGTATTAAATGAATATTATAGCTTATGGGTATGTGACAAGTTGTGATAATCTAAATTCCTCGTGCTTAAATGTGGGTGTCACCCTTAATGGCTTGGCCTAGACTCCTAGTGTGACATGAGTTAGTTTGGTTTGTTGGTCGATTATGGAGGACATAATGAGTAAATAGATATTAGATAACTAAATAAATTTTTTACTTATTACCTATTTATTTAATGCAATTTCTACCTATATAAACCATTATATAGGCTGTCTATTACCTTAGAAACCATTGTTTGTGGCCTAATGAGTTGCAATCACACTCTAATTGAGCCACCCAAACACTTGGGAACCTGAGCATATGTTACTTTTTTTGGATATAGGTTCATAAAAGGGACCTGTTGTTTAGTTGTTCATGGGTTGATGGGATAGAGCATAGAGGTCAGGACCAGGTTAGGACTTGGGTCCTAGATTAGATTATTTTATCATTTTTTTCATGGTTTATATTTCATTACTATCTTACATGTAGTTTTTTTATTAGATTTCATTTCAACATATATACTTGGTTTATTTTTGGTTTTTGTCATATTATATCTGATTATTTTTTTCATTTTTTATTCTATATGTTGATGTTACTTATATTGTGTCTTCACTCTAATAATTGGGTATAGTCTCCCCATGTTTCTCATTAGACTCACACTATTGGTCGACAACCTCTAATGTATGGGGAGATGTTCTTGAGGTCATGTGATGACCCAAATCAGTGTATCAGTTATAATGGCTTCCAGGATGGGGATGTTGTAAAGTGGTATTAGACTCTTTGGTTATGGTATATATGAGACTATGATCATTTTGGGACATGGTAATGAGCTCATTTCTAGGTGCTTGAGGCCCCATGTACAAGGGAAAACCCTGGTTTTCAGGGGTGGGAAATTATGTTCTATTTTTTTATTTTATAGTTGTTTGATATTTCCACCTTGAGTGGCATACTTGGATGTGAAGTTATTGATTTATGAGGTTTTATATCTTGGTCATTCATGGTAAGAGAGGTTGTGTGGGTTCATGCATCATCAAAGGCACATAAGATAGATAATTCATCTATTTGTTTCATGTGATTGACTTGTGAATGACATGATGATAAACCAAATGGGTATAAAATATAAAACTGAATGAAAAAATTGGTGTTAAAAAGTGGGTTAAAAAGGGGTTTTAGAATCATAAATCTATGAGTTTGGAAAATATGGAAATATAGAAATGTTTGGAAATTATATTTTGTAAAAGACTGTGATTTTTGAAATGATGGATTAGTAAAAAGGTTTCTAAAAGTGTAAATTCATAGTTTTTAAATATTTATAGTTTTAAGAAGTGAAATGGTTGGTTTCAATGGTAAGTTTAATTAAGGGGGAATAATGGGTAAATTTTAGAACTTAGTGTCACAAGTGGGGGATATCTCTTATGGTTGTTTTTAACTGTGTGTATGGGTGGTTTGGGTTGTTAGAGTTCCTTAGTTTTGAGACCATATGAGTTGTATTTTAGACCCTATATTGGGTGTTTGGTTTGTGATTCCAGTGTACGTATGTGAGTATCTTCAGTGTGGGACCTAAAGTAAATGGTTATCTAGTGCATTTGATGCAGTGTGTTTAGAACTAGGATAGGATGACCACTGTGAATATCTAGTTGTTTGAGTTGGTGTTTCTGTATGTAAGAGAGAGCCAGTGACCTTTTCCTGCCATGGATCCAGTTTGGAGAGTTGGTATCATTAGTAATTTGAGCATGACCGGTGAGAGAGTTTGAGTGGGGTGTCGGTGATTATGGGTGTGTTGTCATGGGTAGATATTTCATACCTTGGTAGTGGAACAAATAGATTGATTCTTAATGCAGGATTAACCAAGAGGGACAAGTGGAATGTTTAATGGAATTGGGAGATATGGATTGAGTTTTGTATAAGAGTTGAAAATATTGTAAAATTGATGGTAGACTTAATGGTTTTCATCCTAATGTTGCAGGTTATTTGGAGTGTGAATGTTAGGTGGAAACTTCAAGGGGAAATCGATGCATGATGGTTGCCTTTGAGTTTCGAAAAAAGTTTATGGTGATGACTTAGACTATCCTTGGGGAAACACTTGGGTGCTATCTTTTTGTTGTAAGGGTGGGTGTTAAGGGAAGGATCGTTTAGAGACCTAACCCTATGGTTTTAATGTAGTTAGATGTGTTATGAAATGCTAGTTTTGGTAGAAAAGGACTGAGTAAGAAATGTGTGGATAAGCACTCTTGTTTTTTAGGATACTTGATGTGAGGGTGGTTAGGTAGTTGTGTTGTTTGTTGGTGTAGTTGTTGTTCGGTGAGATGTTGAAAAAGCCATGGGTTTGCTGAAGTTATCAGATGAGGTGGCATGAAAAGGTGTGTGAGTAGATGTTTGGGCCTAGACTAGGTTATGTATGGCTCCTGTTATACATAAAAGGTTTCTGTGTTTTGTTGTAGGAGAGTGTGATACCACGATGGTTCCAATGGGTACCAAGAGGTGGACATGTGTTAGAGATAAAATATGTCCTTTGGATTTTTTCATAGGTGGGTGGGATTAATGTGAAGGTGTTTTCCATGAAATAAAAGTAGAGAGACCCTATTAGTGCGAGAGAACTACTGGTTTTGGTCCAGTGGAATGAATCGTTACATAACCATTATGATCATTAAGACTACATGGGAATAACTCGAGTTATTCCTCCTGATGTCATCCCAGCATAGCTGCTTTGTTTCCTCTGCGGAAAACCATTTTGAACACAGAAATATCTTAGGCAAAGCTACATGGTAATATTTAAATGCTATATCATTTTAGTCAAACCATAAATTAACTTATAATTTAACAATTTTCTAACTCCTAAAGTTGTCTAAACTGACCTCTGATACCATCTATAAGGCCCTGGACTTAAACCTTACTTAATATGGAATTAAATGAATAATTCACATTGAGGATCTTTTCAGGTTTAGAGTTTTAGAGAATTATAATATAACTATTACATCTCAAAAGATTACAAAGTAGACACTTCTACTAGGTTTCCGTAGAATAAAAAAAACTCTTAAAAAGAAACATGTCTAGTTCCATGTTATATAGAGCATGAATTTCCCTTGATCCCATCCTTGACCCTATTCCACATTAAGTCCTGTGAAAAACATTTCAAAAAAACTTGGGGTGAGCATAAAAAGCTCAGTAAGGGATACACAAAGTATGAAAACTGGTAGTTTATCAAAACAACAAGTAAAACATGTATACTTTATCAAAGTAATACCTTCACCTTCATGAAGTAGTAAAAAATATTCACTGAATAAAATATCATTACTTACCCTTTTGTAACCAAAGGATTACCATAAAACCCATATAAAGAACACATAACATATAAAGGTAACTTCGGACATAAACATACTTAAGTGAAATAACCATACGGTCAACTTCCACACATATCACTTAATGGAATAGCCATACAGCCAACTTCCATACATACTTAATAGAATAGCCATACGGCCGACTTCCATACCCAATGCAATGGAGGTTATAACATAACCACCCATCCTGGTATTCACGGTACCACCCGTCATATGGTTTATCATGTAACCACCCATCAAATGTCCAAGTACCATTATAAAAATCATAAGACATAAAACAAATATAATGGAAAGAAAAAATTTCCACACTTTGATAACAATATATCACATAAATATATTGACATAACAAATCCATTATAAAAACAATTTTCAATAACAAAATACATAAAAGAGTATATGGAATTTATTTCATTTAAAAAAAACATTACGTCATGTTCAGGAAGCCAAAGACCAAATAATACTCGCGGCGGTGGAAAAGGTCGTTGTCACCGCGTACGTTAAAAGAAACATTCTTTTTTGTCATTTTGTAAAAAGCTTCATAGAAAAAGATTCCTTTTGTATAAATGTAAAAGTAAAATGGGTTTATACACCATATAAAATAAATTTGTGTATAAAATGAAATATGCCTCAATGAAAGGAGATTGAGACGAAGTCCCTTACATTGGGTCTGACTTGACTCGATCGTTCTTTAACATCCTGAATAATAAACATGAGTTAATTTCTATTTTCTTAAGAACTTTTTTCAAGTTCATTATTCCTTTTATATCACTTATTTCCATGTTATAAACATTTTTTAATCATTTAAGTTAATAATGTTTGTTTTGTCGATATTTGGTTCTTAATTCGAAAGTGGAATTCTTACAATTACATGTAGTTCGTGTGGTCAAAGGTTCTTTATATCCAGAATGATATTCATGATTTGGATATCATATATATCATATATATATAGCATATACATTTATTTATAATATCACATAATCATTTAGAGGTATGAAATGAAGTGCACCATTCATGGAGACGGTAAGCCATACGTACGCATGAACGCTACTTTCATTTCTTTGCCATATTAATGGAATTAAAACTAAATGAAAGGTATGTATATTTTAATTCCATAATTATATTAATAATTTATATATAACATAAATCATATATATCCATTATATATATGTACCTATAATAGTACATTACAATTTGGGGATAAAAAATGAAATGCACCGTTCATGGAGACGGTAAGTTGTACGTATGCATGAACGCTACTTTCATTTCTATCTCATACATTAATGGAAAGAAATAATAATGATATAGAGGTATAATATAATTCCAGTATAACATCATATATAATAACTTTAAATCCATCCTTTATACGTCCCACATATGGCATTAACGAACCACATCACTTTGAGGGGGCGGTAGTCCGCACTTCCTAAATTGAAATTATCGTGTTTAACCACAATGGAAACCATAAAGGTAAACCACAAATGAAAAATAAAAAAGCATAAGGAAAACATAAACATAATATATATCATATATAAATAGAGTGACATCTTAATGGCCACCATTAAAGGTGTTTAAAAGAAGATTGAACAATCATCGTTTCGTGAGGCAGAAATTCACCAACCACAGAAACAGTATGTTATTTAACCATTATATGTAGATGTGTGTAAGTGTAGCTCAAACTATTCTTATAAAAACATACTAGTATATTAAATATACTGTATTTGTTACAAAATAAATTAATAAAAATCGTTTAGGGGGTTTCAGAAGCAAAATAAAACAAAAGAACACAAGTGAAGACATCACCTTAAAATCGCGTAACTCTCTTATATTTGAGCTCAAAGGATTCCGTGGGAAGACTTCTGCCCAAATTGAGGCTTAAAGTAGTACTATAGGTAAGTGGAGAGACAAAATGGGAAGGGGTTTTCCAAGACAAAGGGTTTGGAAGTGTGGGTAAGGAGGTAGAGGTGGGGGCCTTTTATAAGAGGAGAGGAGGGGCACTCTTGGAATGTAAAGAAATGTTACTTTATTTTAGAATGAGTATCATATTTTAATGGCCCCACATTTATGTGTTTAGAGGATATGGTGATAAGGGTTCGAAATACACCCATACAATTGGTTTTTTACATGTGTAGGTCTTAGATTTTACATTATCTTTCCATTTTATTTATGTCCTTTAATAATGAGGTAATCGCTGCATCATCATTATGTCATAAATAATTTTATTTATATAATGTTTAAAAATTATAAAAAGAATACTATGATGTAGGAAATATTTTTACCCTTCCAATGAATATTTATAGTTAAAAATTGGATTTGTATAACCCCATGTAAAAATTGTTTTAGTAAAACAACTCATGTTTGTGACATTTTTATTTTAACTTTAAATTTTTTTTATTAATGTCATTTTCCAACCAAAGTGGCTTCATGGGGTCCCCAAGTTGACCCATGGATTGTCTTGGTCCTCCATGACACATCCAATGGGTTTAGGACACGTGTAAAGTTCATTTCATATTATTACAACATTATTTTTACCTTAAACTACACTAATTACCTCTAATCGAGATTAAAAACTTAATAAGTTACTATTCACCAAAAAATTATTTTAATCCCATTGAAAAACATTTTACCTCTTAATGAAAACCATGTATGACAGATTTTTGATATTAAAAAACAAAGAGGTGGTAAATTTTCATTTAAACGAAAAATCATTTTTTTAAGTACCACTTAGGGGTTTCACTATTCATCAAAAATTGATGTTTTTCAGAAAAATACCAAAACTTCACCCTAGGCTATATTTGATATTCCGAATTAAAAAAATGATGTCCATTTTACAAAATTTAAAACATATCTGTTTCATTAATTAATTTAATAATTAATTCCCGTTGTCAGAGCAAATAGCGTGTTTTTATGAAACAATAAGTATCAAAAGATTGACACAAGTTTAAGTCCGATTTCAAAGTGAAATTAATTACAATGACCACTATTGGATTTAATGATAAAAATATATTCTAATTTCACATTAAAACCAATTCAAAAGATAATCTAATCATATAAAAAAATTAGATTAAAAAGAGGTTTTGAATTAAAATACAACATTTTACACTATTCATTAAAAAATGAACTTTATCGGAAAAATACCAAAAATTTACACAAAGTAAATTTTGATGTCCCAATTCTAAAGAAGAGTTTTATTTGGTCCAATAGAATGTATAAGAGTGAACAAAACTATATTTAATGACGGTTCGCCATCAAAAGGCGATAAGTGTACCTTTAGTGAAAATTAGGGCATATATGCCTAAAATTGAATTCTTTTCATATTTTAAGCCTTTAGCTTTTATTAGATAAATGTAAAGACATTTAAAAAAACATATATAATCATATTTTACTTATTTATATTCTTTCCCGCCAATAAAACGGCTACGTTTTAATTACCATTTAAAATAATATTATTTTTTTACTAGTGTGCAACGTAAGATTTCAAAGAAACTCTTTGTTGCGTATCAGGTACGATATTGAACATAGCAACCCCTTTAAAGTAAAATTAATATTTAATTCATAAATATTAATAAATATGAGAATGTTTTATTCTTTATTTACTTGGGATGTTACATCCTTCCCCACTTTTTGTAGTTGCGTCCTCGCAATTTTATTCACTTATAAAAATATGTGGGGGTATTTGTCCCTCATAGCATTTTCAAATTCCGACTTTGCCTCTCCAACCATATGTTTTTCCACAAAACCTTTACCTGGTGAATAACCTTATTCCATAACACTTGCTCCCTGTGTTAAAGAATCTGGACCGGTTGTTCTTCACAAGATAGGTTCTCTTCCAGCAGAACTACCTCTGGACTCAAAACATGAGATGGATCTGGCATATACTTCCTCAACATTGAAACATGAAAAACATTGTGTACCTGAGATAAACTCGGAGGGAAATCCACTCGGTAAGCAACTGATCCAACTTTCTCCGGAATTTCATATGGTCCAATGAACCTTGGGCTCAACTTTACTTTCTTACCAAATATCATAACACTTTTTCATGGAGAAACCTTGAGAAAAACATGATCACCTACCTCGAAAGATAGATCCTTCCTCTGGTTATCCGCATAACTCTTCTGCCTGCTATGAGCTGTTCTCATGTGTTTCTGAATCAACTGACCTTTTTCTGCCATCTCTTCTACCAATTCTGGTCCCATCAGCTTCCTTTCACCCACTTCATCCCAAAATGTTGGAGTTAGACACCGCTTCCCATATAATGCCTCAAATGGTGCCATCTATATACTGGAATGAAAACTATTATTATAAGAAAACTCAACCAAAGAAAGATGTTGGTCCCAACTTCCCTGACAATCCATCGAACAAGCTCGTAGCATATCCTCCAAGGTCTGGATTGTTTGTTCTGACTAATCATCTGATTGTGGATGAAAAGATGTACTAAAATTTAATTCAGTACCCAACGACTTTTGAAGGCCTTTCCAAAAGTTAGAAGTAAACCTGAGATCACGGTCAGATACAATGGAGAGAGGAAATCCATGTAACCTGATTATCTCTTTAAGATACAAATGGGAAAGTTGATCTAGGGAAAAATTATCTCGTATGGCAAGGAAATGAGCAGATTTAGTCAATCGATCAACAATAACCCAGATTGAATTATTACCTCAAGATGTCTTCAGTAATCCCACAACAAAATCCATGGATATATTTTCCCATTTCGACTCTAGCACTGGTAAAGGCTGAAGCATCCCTTTCAGAAACTGCAGCTCTACTTTAACCTGCTGACAAGTCAAACACTTCACAGTAAAATCAGCAATATCCCTCTTCATTCCATCCCACCAGTAATACTCCCACAGATCTCTGTACATCTTAGTACTGCCAGGATGAACTGAAAACGGGGAACTATGAGCCTCACATAACAACTCATTCTTCAACTGTGAATCACAAGGAACACATAATCTCTTCCCAAACCTCAAAACACAATCATTATCAATGTTGAATTCAGGAAACTTACCTTTCTGAACCAGCTCTACCTTTTTCTGCGACTCACTGCCTTGCTTCTGTGCTTGCTTGATTCTGTCTAATAGAAAAGATTTCACTAATACCTAAAACAAAACAGATGGAAATCCTGCACCAACAACTTCTATGCCAAATTTCATCAAATCCTTTACCAAAGGATCACATTCCAAATGCAAAATTGTTAATGAAGCATTACTTTTTCGACTCAAAGCATCAGCCACTTTATTTTCTTTTCCCGGATGGTAATGAATTTTACAATCATAACCCTTGATTAATTCCAGCCATCTCCTCTGTCTAATGTTCAATTCTTTCTAAGTGAATATATACTTTAAATTTTTGTGATCAGTATATATTTCACACTTTAATACATACAAATGATGCCTCTAAATTTTTAGAGCAAAAACAGCAGCAGCTAATTCCAAATCATGTGTAGGGTAATTTACCTCAAGAGTTTTCAACTGTCGTGAAGCATAGGAAATTACCTGATCATTCTGCATTAGGACGCAACCAAGTCCTTTCAATGAAGCATCACTGTAGATAACAAACTCCCCATTCCTGGAAGTTAGTGCCAAAACTGGAGCATTCACCAATCTTCTTTTCAACTCCTGAAAAAAATCATCATATTCTTTTGTCCAGACAAACTTAACACCCTTATGAGTCAGCTTAGTCATTGGACTAGATAACCGTGAAAAATTTTCAACAAACCTTCGGTAGTAACCTACCAAACCAAGAAAACTGCGGATCTCGGTTACATTTGTGGGTCTTGGCCATTCTTCAACAAATTTTGTTTTAGCAGGATCAACAGTTATGCCATCTTTTGAAACAATGTGACCCAGGAAAGAAATTTGTTGTAACCAAAACTCACACTTGATGAATTTTCCATATAGTTTAATTTCTTTTAAGGTTTGCAAGATAACCCTTAAATGACTTTCATGCTCCTCTTTACTTTTAGAAAACACCAAAATATCATCGATGAAAACAGCCACAAACTTATCCAAGAACTCTTGGAAAATTCTATTCATAAGGTCCATGAATACAACAGGTGCATTTGTTAACCCAAAAGGCATAACTACAAATTCATAATGGACATATCTAGTCCGAAACACAGTCTTCAGAACATATGCTTATTTTACTTTCAACTAATGGTACCCCGACATCATGTCAATCTTCGAAAAATACTGAGCTCCCTGGAGCTGATCAAACAAATCATCGATATGAGGCAAATGATACTTGTTCTTAACAGAAATATTATTCAAGGCTCTATAATCAATGCAAAGTCTCATTGATCCATCTTTTTTTAACAAACAAGATAGGAGCACCCCATGGTGATGTGCTGGGTCGAATGAAACCTTTATCTAATAACTCATGTAATTGTTTCTTTAACTCTAAAAGTTCAACTTGAGCCATTCGATAAGGGGGTTTTGAAATTGGCTTAGAATCAGGAACTAAGTCAATAGTAAATTCAACTTCCCAATCATGAATAATACTAGGAAACTCATCAAGAAAAACATCAAGATACTCATTTACCACTGGAACATCATTAATCTGAACAGTTCCTTTATTTTCAACAATATGTGCAAGGTAACATTCATTTCCACCTTTTACTAGTTTCTCAACTTCCAGATATGTTATCAAAAGCAAGGGTTCATTCTTGTACACAAACTAAAAATCTTTCTGAAAAGAAACCATTTTAGCTCTGTAGTCAATCTTAGCATGATAAACAAAAATCCAATCCATGCCCAAAATAACATCAAACTCTACTGGAGGAAAAACAATAAGGTTTGCTTGTAGATTCTTTCCACACAAAAGTATAGGAAGGTTCTTATAATTCCTTTTTGTCTCAACATTCCCTCTGGGTGTTTTTACCATAAGTTCAGGGTTCATATCTTCAGATGGAATTTCCAATTCACTAGAAAACTTCTCAGAAATGAAATAATGTGTATAACCTGAATCAAACAACACATTGGCATAATCTAAACAAACAAACAGTGTACCTGATACTACTTCATTCGATGGCCCAACATCTGCTGAAGTTGTTGCAAAGGATTTCACCACCCCTTTCTGCTTTTAGTCTGGCTGCTTTCCCCCAGTTGAGTTCTTCGTTAGACACTCATTTGCATAATGACCCATTTCATGACACATAAAACATCTTACTGCTGGCTTTTCATTGCCTGCTTGATCATCTTCCTTACAGTTACGAGCAATATGACCAGACTTACCACACCGAAAGCACTTACCAAACTTGGATAAACATTCTCCAGGATGCATTTTACCACACTTCTCACATGATGGATATTTGGTTTTCTTTCCTCCTTGCTTATTTGATGAATTCTTTCCCTTTTCCTGCCAATTGGACCTCTTATTCTATTGTTTTTCATAGAACACTTGATCATCGACAAACTCCATTTCCACCTTCTCTGCACATCGAACATGTTTTTCATAACTTTTGAACTCACGAAAAGCTAAAGCCCTTCGATACTTTGGCTTTAACCCTATGTAAAAACGGTTTATTTTACTATCAAGATCTCGTATGAAGTTTGGAGCATACCTTGACAATCGAGTGAACTTTGCTTCATAAGCAGCCACTGAATCATCCTCCTGCCTCAATTCTCGGAACTGTTTTTCCATCCTAAGACGAACCACCTTAGGAAAATATTTCTCAAGAAACATACCTTTGAATTATTCCCAGTGAAGATCCTCAATCTCATCACTATCCCTGATATTTTTCACCATCGACCACCACTGATCAGCTTCACCTTCAAAACGGTAAACAACAAGACTAACCTTTGGATGTTATAAACACCCCATGACATTAAAAATCTTCTCCAGTGCTTTAATCCACCCTTCAGCTTGCACAGGGTCAGATGATCCTCTGAATGATGGGGGATGTTTCCTCATGAAATGTTCCACCACTGACATGTTCCTCTGCGATTGATCTGGCTGATCTCATGCATGGATACCACCACCATTTATAGCCTGAGTCACCTGTACCATCATTATAACAACCTGTTCAGTTCCGATTCCAACCATATCAGGTTGCTGATTTGGAAGGTTATCTTCCTCCTGATGTCGTCCCAATATAGCTTCTTTGTTTCCTCTGCGGAAAACCATTCTAAACACAAAAATATCTTAGGCAAAGCAACATGGTAATCTTTAAATGCTATATCATTTCAGTCATACCATAAATTAACTTATAATTTAACAATTTTCTAACTCCTAATGTTGTCTAAACCGACCTCTAATACCAACTATAAGGCCCCGACCTTAAACATTACTTAATATTGAATTAAATGAATAATTCACATTGAGGATCTTTTCAGGTTTAGAGTTTTATAGAATTAGAACATAACTATTACATCTCAAAAGATTACAAAGTAGACACTTCTACTAAGTTTCCATAGAATAAAAAAAAACTCTTAAAAAGAAACATGTCAAGTTTCATGTTTTATATGTCATGACTTTCCCTTGATCCCATCCTTGATCCTATTACACATTAAGTCCTGTGAAAAACATTTCAAAAAACTTGGGGTGAGCATAAAAAGCTCAGTAAGGGATACAAAAACTATGAAAACTGTTAGTTTATCAAAACAACAAGTAAACCATGTATACTTTATCAAAGTAATACCTTCACCTTCATGAAGTAGTAAAAACTCTTCACTGAATAAAATATCATTACTTACCCTTTTGTAACCAAAAAATTACCATAAAACCCATATAAAGAATACATAACATATAAGGGTAACTTAAGAAATAAACATACTTAAGTGAAATAACCATACGGTAGACTTCCACACATATCACTTAATGGAATAGCCATACAGACAACTTCCATACATACTTAATGGAATAGCCATACGGCTGACTTCCATACCCAATGCATTGGAGGTTATAACATAACCACCCATCCTGGTATTCACGGCACCACCCGTCATATGGTTTATCACGTAACCACCCATCAAATGTCCAAGTACCATTTTAAAAATCATAAGACATAAAACAAATATAATGGAAAGACATTTCCACACTTTGATCACAATATATCACTTAAATATATTGACATAAAAAATCCATTATAAAAACCATTTTCAATACCAAAATACATAAAAGAGTATATGGTATTTATTTCATTTAAAAAAACAGTACTGCTTGTTTAAGAAGCCAAAGACAAAATAATACTCACGGTGACGGAAAAGGTCATTGTCACCGCGTACGTTAAAAGAAACATTCCTTTTTGTCGTTTTGTAAAACGCTTCGTAAAAAAATATTCCTTTTGTATAAAAGTAAAAGTCAAAGAGTTTTATACACCGTATAAAAGAAATTTGTGTATAAAATGAAATATGCATCAATGAAAGGAGATTGAGATGAAGTCCCTTACCTTGGGTCCGACTTGACTCGGTCGTTCTTTAACGTCCTGAATAATAAACTTGAGTTAATTTTTATTTTCTTAAGAACCTTTTTGAAGTTAATTATTCCTTTTATATCACTTATTTCCATGTTATAAACAATATTTAATCCCTTAAGTTAATAATGTTTGTTTTGTCGATATTTGGTTCTTAAGTCGAAAGTGGACTTCTTACAATTACATGTTGTTCGTGTGGTCAAAGGTTATTTATATCCAGAATGACATTCCTGATTCGGATATCATATATATCATATATATATAGAACATACATGTATTTATAATATCACATAATCATTTAGAGGTAATAAATGAAATGCACCGTTCATGGAGACGGTAAGCCATACGTACGCATGAACGCTACTTTCATTTCTTTGTCATATTAATGGAATTAAAAATAAATGAGAGGCATGTATATTTTAATTACATAATTATATTAATCATTTATATATAACATACATCATATATATCCATTATATATATGTACTTATAATAGTACATTACATTTGGGGATAAGAAATGAAATGCACCGTTCATGGAGACGGTAAGCCGTACGTACGCACGAATGCTACTTTCATTTATATCTCATAAATTAATGGAAATAAAGAATAATGATATAGAGGTATATTATAATTCAAGTATAACATCATATATAATTACTTTAAATCCATCCTTTATATGTCCCACATATGTCATTAACGAATCACATCACTTTGAGGGGGTGGTAGTCTGCACTTCCTAAAATGAAATTATCGTGTTTACCCACAATGGAAACCATAAAGGTAAAACAAAAATGAAAAATAAAGAAGCATAAGGAAAACATAAACATAATATATATCATATATAAATATAGTGACATCTTAATGGACACCATTAAAGGTGTTTAAAATAATATTGAACAATCATCGTTTCGTGAGGCAGAAATTCGCCAACCACAGAAACAGTATGTTCTTTAACCATTAGATGTAGATGTGTGTAAGTGTAGCTCTAAATCTTCTTATAAAAACATCCTAGTATATTTAAGATACAGTATTTGTTACAAAAGAAATGAATAAAAAGCGTTTAGGGGGTTGGAGAAGCAAAATAAAACAAAAGAACACAAGTGAAGACATCACCTTAAAATCGGGTAACTCTCTTAGATTTGAGCTCAAAGGCTTCCTTGGGAAGACTTATGCCCAAAGTGAGG
The DNA here is from genome assembly GCA_963277665.1 of Viscum album. Taxonomy (NCBI): domain Eukaryota; kingdom Viridiplantae; phylum Streptophyta; class Magnoliopsida; order Santalales; family Viscaceae; genus Viscum; species Viscum album. The sequence continues at coordinate 1,340,706,371 of OY728148.1, read as the reverse complement.
CTTCAAGGAGTAATAGAGGGAAGTGGAGAGACACAATGGGCAGGGTTTGGCTGAGCCAAAGGCTTTGGAAGTGTGGGTAAGGAGGTAGAGGTGGGGGCCTTTTATAAGAGGAGAAGAGGGGAACTCTTGGAAAGTAAAGAAATGTTACTTTATTTTAGACTGAGTTTTGGATTGTAATGGTCCCAAATTGATGTGTTTCGAGGATAAGGTGATAATGGTTAGATATACACCCATCCAATAGGGTTTTTACATGTTTAGGTCTTAGATTTTACATTATCATTCCATTTTATTTATGTCCCTTATTAATGAGGTAATCACTGCATCATCATGATGTCATAATTAATTTAATTTATATAATGTATAAAAATTATAAAAAAATACTATGATGTAGGAAATCTTTTTACCCTTAAAATTACTATTTATAGCCAAAAATCTGATTTGTATTACCTTATGTAAAAATTGTTTTAATAAAACAACTCATGTTTGTGACATTTTTTTTAACTTTAAATAAAAAGTTATTAATGTCATTTTCCAACCAAAGTGGCTTCATGGGGTCCCAAAGTTGACCCATGGATTTTCTTGGTCGGCCATGAAACATCCAATGGGGTTAGGACATGTTTCAAGTACATTTCATATTATTACAACATTATTTTTACCTTTAATTACACTAATTACCTCTAATCGCGATTAAAAACTCAATAAGTTACTATTCACCAGAAAATTATTTTAATCCCATTGAACCACATTTTACATCTTAATGACAACTATGTATTTCGGATTTTTGAAATTCAAAAACATAGAGGTGGTAAAATTTAATTTAAACGAAAAATCAGTTTTTTAAGTACCACTTAGTGGTTTCACTATTCATCAAAAATTGAAGTTTTTTAGAAAAATACCAAAACTTCACCCTAAGCTATATTTGATATTCCAAATTCAAAAAATGAAGTCCATTTTACAAAATTCAAAACATATAAGTTGCATTAATTAATTTAATAATTAATTCCCGCTGTCAGAGCAAATAGCGTGTTTTTATGAAACAATAAGTATCAAAAGATTGACACTAGTTTAAGTCCGATTTCAAAGTGAAATTAATTACAAAGACCACTATTGGATTTAATGGTAAAAATATATTCAAATTTAACTTTAAATACAATTCAAAAGATAATATAATCATATAAATAAATTAGATTAAAAAGAGGTTTTGAATTAAAATACAACATTTTACACTATTCATTAAAAAATGAACTTTATCGGAAAAATACCAAAAATTTACACAAAGTAAATTTTGATGTACAAATTCTAAAGAAGAGTTTTATTTCGTCTAATATAATGTATAAGAGTGAACAAAACTATATTTAATGACGGTTCACCATCAAAAGACGATAAGTGAACCTTTAGTGAAAATTAGGGCATATATGCCTAAAATTGAATTCTTTTCATATTTTAAGCCTTTATCTTTTATTGGATAAATGTAAAAACATTTTAAAAAAACATATATAATAATATTTTAGTTATTTCTATTCTTTCCCACCAATACAACGACTACGTGTTAACTACCCTTTAAAATAATATTATTATTTTTTACTAGTGTGCAACGTAAGATTTCAAAGAAACTCTTTGTTTCGTATCAGGTACGCTATCGAACATAGAAACCCCTTTAAAGTAAAATTAATATTTAATTCATAAATATTAATAAATATGAGAATGTTTTATTCTTTATTTACCTGGGATGTTACATCCTTCCCCCATTTTGGGAATTGTTTCCTCGCAATTTTATTCACTTATCAAAATAAGTGGGGGTATTTATCCCTCATAGAATTTTCAGATTCCCACGTTGCCTCTTCAACCATATGGTTTTTCCACAAAACCTTTATCTGGTGAATCACCTTATTCCGTAACACTTTATCCTTGTGGTCAAGAATCTGGACCGGTTGTTCTTCACAAGATAGGTTCTCTTCCACGTGAACTACCTCTGGACTCAAAACATGAGATGGATCTGGCATATACTTCCTCCACATTGAAACATGAGAAACATTGTGTACAATAGATAAACTCCGAGGTAAAGCCACTCAGTAAGCAACTGATCCAACTTTCTCCAGAATTTCAAATGGTCCAATGAACCTTGGACCCAGCTTTCCTTTCTTACCAAATCTCATCACACTTTTCCATGGAGAAACCTTGAAAAAACATGATCACCTACCTCGAAAGATAGATCCTTCCTCCGGTTATCCGGATAACTCTTCTGCCTGCTCTGAGCTGTTCTCATGTGTTTCTGAATCAACTGAACTTTTTCTGCCATCTTTTCTACCAGTTCTGGTCCCATCATCTTCCTTTCACCCACTTCATCCCAAAATGCTGGAGTTCGACACCGCTTCCCATATAATGCCTCAAATGGTGCCATCTGTATACTGGAATGAAAACTGTTATTATAAGAAAACTCAACCAAAGAAAGATGTTAGTCCCAACTTCCCTGATAATCCACCGAACAAGCTCATAGCATATCCTCCAGGGTCTGAATTGTTCGTTCTGACTGCCAATCTGATTGCGGATGATAAGATGTACTAAAATTTAACTCAGTACCCAATGACTTCTGAAGTCCTTTCCAAAAGCTAGAAGTAAACCTGGGATCACGGTCAGATACAATGGAGAGTGGAAATCCATGTAACCTAACTATCTCTTTAAGATACAAACGGGAATGTCGATCTAGGGAAAAATTATCTTATATGGCAAGGAAATGAGAAGATTTAGTCAATCGATCAACAATAACCCAGATTGCATTATTACCTCGAGATGTCTTCGGTAATCCCACGAAAAAATCCATGGATATATTTTCCCATTTCCACTCTGGCACTAGTAAAGTCTGAAGCATCCCTTTCGGTAACTACCGCTCTGCTTTAACCTACTGACAAGTCAAACACTTCACAGTAAAATCAGCAATATCCCTTTTTATTGCATCCCACCAGAAATACTCCCACAGATCTTTGTACATCTTAGTACTGCCAGGATGAACTGAAAATAGGGAACTATGAGCCTCAAATAACAACTCATTCTTCAACTGTGAATCACAAGGAACACATAATCTCTTCCCAAACCTCAAAACACAATCATTATCAATGTTGAATTCAGGAAACTTACCTTTCTGAACCAGCTCTACCTTTTTCTGCGACTCACTGTCTTGCTTCTGTGCTTGCTTGATTCTGTCTGATAGAAAAGATTTCACTGATACCTGAAACAAAACAGATGGACATCCTGCACCAACAACTTCTATTCCAAATTTCATCAAATCCTTAACCAAAGGATCACGTTCCAAATGCAACATTGTTAATGAAGCATTACTTTTTCGACTCAAAGAATCATCCACTTTATTTGATTTTCCCGGATGGTAATGAATTTTACAATCATAATCCTTGATTAATTCCAGCCATCTCTTCTGTCTCATTTTCAATTATTTCTGAGAGAATATATACTTTAAACATTTGTGATCAGTATATATTTCACACTTTACTCCATACAAGTGATGCCTACAAATTTTTAGAGCAAAAACAACAACAGCTAATTCAAAATCATGTGTAAGGTAATTTACCTCATGAGTTTTAAACTGTCGTGAAGCATAAGCAATTACCTGATCATTCTGCATTAGGACACAACCAAGTCCTTTCAATGAAGCATCACTGTAGACAAAAAACTCCCCATTTCTGGAAGGTAGTTCCAAAACTAGAGCATTCACCAATCTTCTTTTCAACTCCTAAAAACAATCATCACATTCTTTTGTCCAGATAAACTTAACACCCTTACAAGTCAGCTTAGTCATTGGACTAGATAACCGTGAAAAATTTTCAACAAACCTTCGGTAGTAACCCACCAAACCAAGAAAACTACAGATCTCGGTTACATTTGTGGGTCTTGGCCATTCTTCAACAACTTTTGTTTTAGAAGGATCAATAGTTATGCCATCTTTTGAAAAAATGTGACCCAGGAAAGAAATTTTTTGTAACCAAAACTCACACTTGCTGAATTTTACATATAGTCTCTTTTCTATTAAGGTTTGCAAGATAACCCTTAAATGACTTTCATGCTCCTCTTTACTTTTACAAAACACCAAAATATCATCGATCAAAACAACCACAAACTTATCCAAGAACTCAGGGAAAATTCTATTCATAAGGTCCATGAATACAACAGGTGCATTGGTTATCCCAAAAGGCATAACTACAAATTCATAATGGCCATATCTAGTACGGAACGCAGTCTTCAGAATGTCTGCATCTTTTACATTCAACTGATGGTACCCTGACCTCAAGTAAATCTTCGAAAAATACTGACCTCCCTTGAGCTGATCAAACAAATCATCGATATGAGGAAAATGATACCTGTTCTTAATAGTAATATTATTCAAGGCTCTATAATCAATTAAAAGTCTCATTGAGCCATATTTTTTTTAACAAACAAGACAGGAGAACCCCATGGTGATGTGCTAGGTCGAATGAAACCTTTATCTAATAACTCCTACAATTGTTTATTTAACTCTAAAATTTCAACTTGAACCATTCGATAAGGGGGTTTTGAAATTGGCTTATAATCAGAAACTAAGTCAACAGTAAATTCAACTTCCCGGTCATGAATAATACCAGGCAACTCATCAAGAAAAACATCAAGATACTCATTTACCACTAGCACATCATTAATCTGAACAATTACTTTATTTTCAACAATATGTGCAAGGTAACATTCATTTACATCTTTTACTAGTTTCTCAACTTCCTGATATGTTATCAAAAGCAAGGGTTCATTCTTGTACACAAACTGAAAATCTTTCTGTAATGAAACCATTTTAGCTCTGCAGTCAATCTTAGCATGATAAACAGAAAGCCAATCCATGCCCAAAATAAAATAAAACTCTACTAGAGTAAAACAATAAGTTTTTCTGGTAGATTATTTCCACACACAAGGATATGAAGGTTCTTATAATTCCTTTTTGCCTTAATGTTCCCTCCGGGTGTTTTTACCATAAGTTCAGGGTTCATATCTTGAGATGGAATTTCCAATTTACTAGAAAACTTCTCAGAAATGAAAGAATGTGTAGACCCTGAATCAAACAACACATTGTCATAATCTAAACAAAAAAACAGTGTACCTGATACTACTTCATTCGATGGCCCAACATCTGCTGAAGTTGTTGTAAAGGATTTCACCACCCCTTTCTGCTTGTAGTCTGACTGCTTTCCTCAGTTGAGTTCTTCGTTAGACACTCATTTTCATAATGACCCATTTCATTACACTTAAAACATCTTACCACTGGCTTTTCATTGCCTGCTTGATCATCTTCCTTACAGTTACGAGCAATATGACCAGACTTACCACACCGAAAGCACTTACCAGAATTGGATAAACATTCTCCAGGATGCATTTTACCACACTTCTCACAGGATGGATATTTGGTTTTCTTACCTCCTTGCTTCTTTGATGAATTCTTCCCCTTTTCCTGCCAGCTGGACCTCTTATTCTGTTGTTTTTCATAGAACACCTGATCATCGGCAAACTCCATTTCCACCTTCTCCGCACATCGAACAAGTTTTTCATAACTTTTGAACTCACGAGAAGCTAAATACCTTAGATAATTTGGCTTTAACCCTGAGTAAAAATGGTTTATTTTACTATCAAGATCTCGTATGAAGTTTGGAGCATACCTTGCCAATCGAGTGAAATTTTCTTCATAAGCAGTCACTGAATCATCCTCCTGCCTCAATTCTAGGAACTGTTTTTCCATCCTAAGAAGAACCACCTTAGGAAAATATTTCTCAAGAAACATACCTTTGAATTCGTCCCAGTGAAGATCCTCAATCTCATCACTATCCATGATATTTTTCACCATCGACCACCACTGATCAGCTTCACCATCAAAACGGTAAACAACAAGACTAACCTTTTTATGTTCTGAACACCCCATGACATAAAAAATCTTCTCTAGTCCTTTAATGCACCCTTCAGCTTGCACGGGGTCAGATGATCCTCTGAATGATGGGGGATATTGCCTCATAAAATTTTCCACCACTGACATGTTCCTTTGCGGTTGATCTGGCTGATCTCATGCATGGATACCACCACCATTTATAGCCTGAGTCAACAGTTCCATCACTGCAACAAACTATTCAGTTCTGATTTTGACCATCTCAGGTTGCTGATTTGGAAGGTTCTCTTCCTCCTGATGTCGTCCCAACATAGCTACTTTGTTTCCTCTGCGGAAAACCATTCCGAACACAGAAATATCTTAGGCGAAGAAACATGGTAATCTTTAAATTCTATATCATTTCAGTCAACCCATAAATTAACTTATAATTTAACAATTTTTTAACTCCTAAAGTTTTCTAAACCAAACTCAGATACCAACTATAAGGCCCCGGCCTTAAACCTTATATAATATTTAATTAAATGAATAATTCACATTGAGGATGTTTTCAGGTTTAGAGTTTTAGAGAATTAGAACATAACTATTACATCTCATAAGATTACAAAGTAGACACTTCTACTAAGATTCCATAGAATAAATAAAACTCTTAAAAAGAAACATGTCTAGTTCCATGTTTTATATAGCATGACTTTCCCTTGATCCCATCCTTGACCCTATTCCACATTAAGTACTGTGAAAAACATTTCAAAAAAACATGGGGTGAGCATAAAAAGCTCAGTAAGGGATACACAAAGTATGAAAACTGTTAGTTTATCAAAACAATAAGTAAACCATGTATACTTTATCAAAGTAATACATTCATCTTCATGAAGTAGTAAAAACTCTTCACTGAATAAAATATCATTACTTACCCTTTTGTTACCAAAGGATTACCATAGAACCCATATAAAGAACACATAACATATAAAGGTAACTTGGGACATAAACATACTTAAGTGAAATAACCATACGGTCGACTTCCACACATATCACATAATGGAATAGCCATACGGCCAACTTCCATACATACTTAATGGAATAGCCATACGGCCAACTTCCACACCCAATGCATTGGAGGTTATAATGTAACCACCCATCCTGGTATTCACGGCACCACCCGTCATATGGTTTATCACGTAACCACCCGTCAAATGTCCAAGTACCATTATAAAAATCATAAGACATAAAACAAATATAATGGAAAGAAAACATTTCCAAACTTTGATCACAATATATCACTTAAATATATTGACATAACAAATCCATTACAAAAACCATTTTCAATACCAAAATACATAAAATATTATATGGTATTTATTTCATTTAAAAAAAACATTACGGCTTGTTCAGGAAGCCAAAGACCTAATAATACTCGCGGCGGCGGAAAAGGTCGTTGTCACCGCGTACGTTAAAAGAAACATTCCTTTTTTTCATTTTGTAAAACGCTTCATAGAAAAAGATTCATTGTGTATAAAAGTAAAAGTCAATGGGGTTTATACACCGTATAAAATAAAGTTGTGTATAAAATGAAATATGCCTCAATGAAAACCGATTGAGACGAAGTCCCTTACCTCGGGTCCGACTTGACTCGATCGTTCTTTAACGTCCTGAATAATAAACTTGAGTTAATTTATTTTTTCTTAAGAACCTTTTTCAAGTTCATTATTCCTTTTATATCACTTATTTCAATGTTATAATCATTATGTAATCATTTAAGTTAATAATGTTTGTTTTGTCGATATTTGGTTCCTAAGTCGAAAGTTGACTTCTTACAATTACATGTTGTTCGTGTGGTCAAAGGTTCTTTATATACAGAATGACATTCCTGAATTGGATATCATATATATCATATATATCTAGCATATACATGTATTTATAATATCACATAATCATTTGGATGTAAGAAATGAAATGCACCGTTCATGGAGACGGTAAGCCGTATGTACGCATGAACGTTACTTTTATTTCATTGTCATATTAATGGAATTAAAACTAAATGATAGTTATGTATATTTTAATTCCAGAATTATATTAATTATTTATATGTAACATACATCATATATATCCATTATATATATGTACTTATAATAGTACATTACATTTGGGGATAAGAAATGAAATGCACCGTTCATGGAGACGGTAAGCCGTACGTACACATGAACGCTACTTTCATTTCTATCTCATACATTAATGGAATGAGATAATAATGATATAGAGTTATATTATAATTCCAGTATAACATCATATATAATAACTTTAAATCCATCCTTTATACATCCCACATATGGCATTAACGAATCACATCACTTTGAGGGGGAGGTAGTCCGCACTTCCTAAAATGAAATTATCGTGTCTACCCACAATGGAAACCATAAAGGTAAAACACAAATGCAAAATAAATAAGCATAAGGAAAACATAAACATAATATATATCATATATAAATAGAGTGAAATCTTAATGGCCACCATTAAAGGTGTTTAAAATAATATTGAACAATCATCGTTTCGTGAGGCAGAAATTCGCCAACCACAGAAACTGTATGTTCTTTAACCATTAGATGTAGATTTCTGTAAGTGTAGCTCGAAATCATCTTATAAAAACATCCTAGTATACTTAATATACTGCAGTTTCTACAAAAGAAATGAATAAAAAGCGTTTAGGGGGTTGGAGAAGCAAAATAAAACAAAAGAACACAAGTGAAGACATCACCTTAAAATCGGGTAACTCTCTTAGATTTGAGATCAAAGGCTTCCTTGAAAAGACTTATGCCCAAAGTGAGCCTTCAAGGAGTAAGAGAGGGAAGTGGAGAGACACAATGGGCAGGTTTTGGCCGATCCAAAGGCTTTGGACGTGTGGGTAAGGAGGTAGAGGTGGTGGCCTTTTATAAGAGGAGAAGAGGGGAACTCTTGGAAAGTAAAGAAATGTTACTTTATTTTAGAATGAGTTTCGGATTGTAATGGTCCCACATTGATGTGTTTCGAGGATAAGGTGATAATGGTTCGAAATCCACCCATCCAATAGGGTTTTTAAATGTATAGGTCTTAGATTTTACATTATCTTTCCATTTTATTTAAGTTCTTTATTAATGAGGTAATCGCTGCATCATCATGATGTCATAAATAATTTAATTTATATAATGTCTAAATATTATAAAAAAACTACTATGATGTAGGAAATCTTTTTACCCTTCCAATGAATATTTATAGTCAAAAATATGATTTGTATAAACCCATGTAAAAATTGTTTTAGTAAAAACACTCATGTTTGTGACATTTTTATTTTATCTTTAAATAAAAAGTTATTAATGTCATTTTCAAACCAAAGTGGCTTCATGGGGTCCCCAAGTTGACCCATGGATTGTATTGGTCGGCCATGAAACATCCAATGGGTTTAGGAAATGTGTCAAGTTTATTTCATATTATTACCATATTATTTTTACCTTAAATTACACTAATTACCTCTAATCGCGATTAAAAACTTAATAAGTTACTAGTCACCAAAAAATTATTTTAATCCCATTGAACCAAATTTTACTTCTTAATGACAACCATGTATGTCAGATTTTTTAAATTCAAAAACACAAAGGTGGTAAAATTTCATTTAAATGAAAAAGCGGTTTTTTAAGTACCACTTAGTGGTTTCACTATTCATCAAAAATTGAAGTTTTTCAGAAAAATGCCAAAACCTCACCCTAAGATATAATTGATATTATGAATTAAAAAAATGATGTCTATTTTAAAAAATTCAAAACATATAAGTTGCATTAATTAATTTAATAATTAATTTCCGTTGTCAGAGCAAATAGCGTGTTTTTATGAAACAATAAGTTTCAAAAGATTTACACTAGTTTAAGTCCGATTTCAAAGTGAAATTAATTACAATGACCACTATTGGATTTAATGGTAAAAATATATTCTAATTTCACTTTAAAACCAATTCAAAATATAATCTAATCTTATAAACAAATTAGATTAAAAAGAGGTTTTGAATTAAAATAAAACATTTTACACTATTCATTAAAAAAATGAACTTTATCGGAAATATACCAAAAATTTACACAAAGTAAATTTTGATGTCCCAATTCTAAAGAAGAGTTTTATTTGGTCCAATATAATGTATAAGAGTGAACAAAACTATATTTAATGACGGTTCGCCATCAAAAGGCGATAAGTGAACCTTTAGTGAAAATTAGGGCATATATGCCTAAAATTGAATTCTTTTCATATTTTAAGCCTTTATCTTTTACTAGATAAATGTAAAAACATTTAAAAAAACATATATAATCATATTTTAGTTATTTCTATTCTTTCCCTCCAATACAATGGCTACGTGTTAAAAACCATTTAAAATAATAATATTTTTTTACTAGTGTGCAATATAAGATTTCAAAGAAACTATTTGTTGCGTATCGGGTACGCTATCGAGCATAACAACCCCTTTAAAGTAAAATTAACATATAATTTGTAAATATTAATAAATATGAGAATGTTTTATTCTTTATTTACCTGGGATGTTACAGTTTTGGTCAAATGTGGATATCATGGAGGATATTATCAGGGAGTGGCATATGTGTGGGAGTCATATGGTGGGGTATTACACAATCAAATAGTTATAGGAGAGGTCCTCAGAGTGGAATAGATTTTGATTAATTCCATTTTTTTCATTTTCATAAGATAAGAACAAGTATTACGTCATGTATGCTATGTTATCATTATGGAAGCTATAAATCTATGTCAATTTTTAGGAATTTATATTGTGTTTGAGTGTGATCCCCATATGTTGAAATTTATTATGGAATGAGGTTAAAAAAACACTCTAAAGGTGGGGAGGATATGTTGATCATGGATATGGGAAACACAATGTGAAGTAGATATGGTGGCATCTAGAGGAGAATTGAAATCCTTTGAGGTGCATGTTCGGGCTCCATGGAAAAAATCTGGGTTGTCCTTGGATGTGATGATCAGTCCAGTAGAGTGATGGATTGGGCTCGACCTAGTTCTAAATAAAATCAATGTGGTCATGTTAGAGACGTGTTAAGGGGTTTCATAGAGAACCACAATAGTTTGAAGAGTAGCGAACACTATGATAGAGAGGTTTTATCATATTTTAGGGATGACTTTGATATGTGCATGCTGATGAGGGTGGTATAAATTGAGTGAAAAGGATGACATGGATAGGTAAAGTGGAAATGTTCCAACAATGAAGGTTTGGTATAAATGGAGTGAGTCAATCGAAGATAGCCTGAATCATCTTGGAAAAAAGGAACAGATGTGGTTGGCTGTGAGCCACCTCTAGTTAACATTGGAAGGATAAGTGCATTTTGGTAATAGCAATGGGATCTGAGGAAGAAAGAAGTATACCTCAAGTGAGTATGGATGATCGAGGTTTCCAATATAGTTTTTTAAAATAAAGGGCTTAATACTATTTTTGGACGTTTCCCTTATGAATGTTTTAGTGTGATGAGTTAAAAAATGCACCGAGTTTAGTTGTGGAAGTCAAGTTGAAGTTATATTGGTCTCTTTTCAATTTATAGAAGTGATCATTTCCAAAAAAATAGATGGTGATAGGATTAATCAAATGGTGGGGTGAACAGTAGTAGGAAAACTTTCAGTTAATGGAATAACCTGGTGTTTGAGTTAGATGGACTTGGGTGGGAGCCAACTCGGTGAATCGATATTTTTTATGGGTGTTGGCTTGAATGTTGATCAGTTGAGTACCTCTAAATGAAGAGTATATTTGGATTACACTTTTCAGATGTCTGAAATGAATTGAGGCTAATGGGAATCGATTTGAGGACTAGGGAAGGTTGTGAAATATAGATAAAATCAGTATGTTGCTTCCAGTGATGTCAGGATTGGATCACCATTAGTGCTTAGAAATAATCTGGTTGATATAGAGCCAACTAATTTGGTCCATGAATTATGAAGTGGGTTAGATCAAGAGTTTTCTAGTTTGTTTTCCATGTTAATATAGTTTCTATTTGATCCTTTTGTGCGGTGGTCTAGTTGAATTAACCAAAACTCTCTATTATTCTTGGTATTAGTAATGATTAGTTGAAGTGGATGTGCCCTCAAGGAGAATTGGATTGTAATTGTCATGTTTGGTGAGGGAAATTTTCTCAAGGTAGGATTGTTTCCTTATTTTGAGTGTCATTATGGGATGGACGAGTTTAGGGAGAAAATAACAAGGTAAAGGTTTATTGGTGGGTCCATGGTCTGACCCTTTTGGTCTTGAAAGATTGGGAATGCTTTGAAGTATAGATAGAGGACGATCCATTATAAAGTGGGTAGGTTTTAATATCCTGATCTTTAGTGAATGAATTTCCTTATTCAATTTTTATCATTAGAATTCATTTTATTGTTAAATAATTGATTCTCGAGTGCTTGAGGTGTTTTGAAAGTTTCTCGATGGTGCATGACATGAAAATAGGAGAAAAGTGGCCCAATGTGCATAGCTCATAGTTGGTTCATGATTAATTCAAACCGTGCACCTGGAATAGAAGACTATGTGTCAAGGTAACCATTTCAGATAGAGGGCTAGATCAGAGTTACCATATAGTTTTCCAAACCTTGTAGGTTCCCCCTAGGAACCATGTGGCATGGATCCTCTTAGACTGAGGGTGCCACATAGTTGGCCCATGTTTTGGAAACTATGCAGGCAAACCCTACTACTCTTAAAAAATGGGAAAATTTTATTTTCCCCTTATAAACCTATTGGTTTCTCCCCAAATATTTCACCCTATTACTCCTCCAATAAACTGGGTGATGGAAAAACCCTACAAAACTTCCAAGATGTGATTATCATTCACTTATTTGAAATTTGGAGTGTGTTTGGGTTTGAATTGAAGATCTGGGTGTGTCTATCAGTCCTCTTTGTTGTATTTTTTGGATTAGGGCTTGTAGAGTCTCTCCAATTCATCAAAAAACCATAATAACGTTCACTTTTTTTAATGGATTTTAGGTTTGTTCTTATGTGTATGTTTTAGTTTGTTTCAAGGGTGGAGTTTAAAAAATCATTCATGAATGGTCGTGATGTAGGTGATCTTAATGATTTTCCCCATAGTCTTTATGTGTTATATATGTATGTAGTTATTCTATTTCACTATTGTTTTTTGTCATGATGTCTTGGGTTATATAAAGGTATTTGAACAGTATATTGAGGTGAACAAACCTTCATAGACCCCATTGGGTTTGTCGATGATGTGATACTGAACCTAATTCTACCCTTGGGGTAAGTCAAACCCTTGTAATTGGTGAACAATTCTAGTAAACCTTGTCATAGGGGTATTATGAGAGCTAATGGGTAGTAAAAAATGAAATTGATGTGTGGGTAAGGTTAATGGATTGATTAGAATAGTTTATTATTATATTTTGAGATAATTTCAATGTGTATTTTGAAATGTGTTTATTATCATGATGTGGTTTATAAAAATTCAAGAGGATGCTAGTAATTAAAGGGATGTAAGGGTTATTGAGATAGAACCAATGATAATTATGTCTGAATGTTTTAATTATTATGAAATAAACTAATTAATTAATGGTCTTATATGATTATATAGAGTGAGGGTGTGTTTGGAATGATATGAAAATTGGTTAAAAGTGATTAATGTGAATGTGCCTAATGGATTGAGATTTGTACTTGAAATGCATAAGTGGTTAATACATGGGAAATAATGAATGGGTTAAGTGAATAAAAATATGGAAATTTTTGAATATTCTAAATGGGTTAATGCGTGGTGATTAGAGAATATGCTTAATGAGTTTAGGCATAAGAAATCTGAATTGGGTTAAACATTTTTATAATATAAATGGAAAATGTGTTAATGGGTTATGGAATAATATTAATTCCCATATTGATTATTATGGATTATGATTGATGTTTGTATTGGTTCTGGTTGGTTGTGATATGGTATATGTGTTGTGAATGGAGAAATAATCAAGTTCACATAACATGGTAGTGTGGGGGTATTGACATGAGGTTCTACACCCTTGTTTCGAGTTAGACTGAGGCTCTAAAATCCACACCAAAATTCATGGTCTAGGGAAGGGGATAAATTATCTATTCTGCTAATGGTTTCATTAAATGAGACCACTTGGACTGAGGCTACAAGCTATGTGTGATATATTTTTTGTTTTGTGTTTACCCCTAGTGAGGTAGGGAACTTGAATTACCCTTACTATGCATGAAAATTGACTAGATTAGGCTATAGTGTAAATGATGTAAATACATATCCCATGGAACATGATATGAAGATGAATTTTGTAATGAAGCTATAATAAGGGACGAAATGTAAATAATGATGAAAATAGAATAAATAAATATTGTATCTAATGGTTATGTGATGAGTTGTGAATAGTTAATTTCCATATGGTTAAATGCGTGTGTCACCCATTATACCTTGTCTTAGACTCCCTCTCTGACTTGAGTTAGTTTTGTTGATTTGTCGATTCTAGAGAACATATTGAGTAAATGGATATTATATAATTACTTAAATATTTCCTTGTTAAATATTTATTTATTGAACTTGTTACCTTCATAAACCTTTATACAAAATAACTATTGCCTTAGACACCGTTGATGGTGGCCTACTGAGTTATACTCACACCCTGCTTAGGATGACCTCACACTTGGGTACCTGAGAAGATGTTACCTATTTTATGATAGATTTTGGGGACATGGACCAGGTGTTTTGTTGTTCATGGGATGATGTGTTGGATCATGTAGGTTAGGGACAGTTTGGGACTCGAGTCCGAGTTCAGAGTATTTTGATAGTTCTGGTCTTAGTTTATATTGCATGACTTCCTAACATGTGGTGTTTTCCCTAGATTCTGTTGTAACGTGTAAACGTGGTTTCTTGTTGGTTTTTTTCATATTATATATATTTATTGTTTCAATTTTTAATTTTATTTATTTATGTTACTACTATTGTTTCTTCACTCTAATAAATGGGTAGTCTCCCAATGTTTCACTTCAGACCCGCGCTGCTGGTCAGCAGCCTATAGTGTGTGAGGACGCGCACCTGAGGACATGTGATTACCTGACTTGAAGAATTGGTTATAGTTAATTCTAAGTTTTAGAAGTTATAGTTATACATAGGTTATGAAGATAATGTTCCATGATACCAACATCTTTTCATTATACTTTCTATAGGTTATAAATGTTTCATTTGATAACGATTGAGATCACATGCCTCATGATTAATTATTCCAATGAATATATCTATTGATAAAGTTTTATTACATGTTTCATTATTGATGATACATGTATTAATGGTCATGAATTCACTTATGTTATTATCATGGACTTTTATTATTTCATCATACCATTATACTCATCTTTCTCATTGAATACATTCAATTGTTAATGATTATGTTTACACTTACTGGGAATTTGAGCTCACCCTTCTTATTTTTCATATTATCTAGGTTATGAAAAATGATATTATATTATTATGGTCTTGAATGGTTTAATATGTGAAGAATCTTATGGCATATTTTGAATAATTACTATGTAATATGAAGTGCTTAGAATAGTGGGAAAAAATACTCTCTTGAATTCATGTGTGATGTTTTTTAATATTATTAATTAATTCTATAAAACAATAAACCAAAATAGTCCTTAGGAATTTAATTTATCCAATATTTCTTTTTTTATGTCATATGTTTTGAATGAAGAAAATTGTGTTACATTCATCCGTCTAAAAGCCAGAAATGTAAAGTTTATGTTTTTAGCACTCAATCCTAGAGTGAGGGTGTATGCTATATATAATAAGAAACCCAACTAATTTCTCTATATGGACCTCATCCTCATGAAATCCATTGAAGAATTCATATTTTACTTCTAATTAGTACACCTTGAAATTCATTTTCACCACCATAACTAAGAAACGTTTAATGGTTTCTGGGGGAAATTTATCACTAAATTCTATGCCTTCAATTTGGGAATACCCCTTGCACATTAGAAAAGATTTTTTTTATGATACATGGTTTCTTAATCGAGATTATTATGGAACACCCCCATTAGTTCAATAAAGTTATTTTCTCAATAACTTCTCATATTTGATTATTTCCAATCTGGTCCGCCATTTCACACATATATTTTACCAAATTTTCATCCATACTAGCCCCATCAAAATATTTATGATCTAAATAGGATATAAGAGAGAGTTTTTATAGATTATTCATTCTATAGATTTATACCGTAGCTATATGACCACCAATGACATTTTATTCCTTAATTCTATCACTAATTCTAACCTTTCATATAACTGATGATCCTACTCCACATTCCTTAATATCATTATCTTATTATGAGTCAACCTTTGTAGAAACCACAACTATAGTAACCTAGATCCAATGTTTACTTTATTATATTGGTGAATGATACAAGGGATCATACCACATAAGATCGAATAGATTAGCAATCTTGAAGAACTAGATATAAACACGGATCCCATATAACATTGAAAATATAAAACACAAAGCATCAAAAAAACATTCTTGATATCTTGGTATTGTTTATAATATCCTTCTAACATCTGGGGGATATGAAAAAAATAACCAGCTCAGATTACCATTAAGGGTAACATAAAACAAAATATATCATGAATAAATAGGGTATAATCAATATGGAATGGTAAATAACTAAAAATACATTCCATTTTATTAATACCTGGAGTAAGAAATGAATCTATAGATAATATCAATGTAGTAATACCATAGATAGTAATAAATAATTTATCAATAAAGTAAATACTTAATATTATATTCCATGATCTTATCCATCATGATATCTATATGGCCAAATCCATGTACCAATACATCTTAGTTGATAAGTATGTATACTCCAGAAAACCATTTAATTTGGCTAATTGATTTGTATCATGAAACCTATTGATGCATCAAGGAGATATCTACAACCAAACCCACCCATAATTTCATGTCAAATGAATTACTTATATATTTAATGATAAACTTAATTTAGAAAAAAATATTCCCTGTCAAAAAATATTCATACTGAGAAAATAACATGGAATATTAATTTTTTCCCAGTCAATCAAATATCCTTCATAGTCTGACACCATATGTAAATATGTTATATGGTTTAAGAAGTAATCATATCCATGATACTAAGAATATAGATATTTAATAGAAATTTTATTTCTAAATAAATATGATCACAAAAAAGTGAATGATTGAAGATAAATTTAAGGACCAAAAAATTAATAAGATATAAAAGATGGCCATCAATTCAACAGAATTAATGGGTTTGTAATAAAATTATATAATTTGGGAAATAAATTAAAATTAAAGAAAAAAATTAACATATTATTTCAAGAAAATTTTTCTTTTTAAAACCATTTAAATATTATAGAATGTGGTAAAATAAAACAAAATGGTTTTGGTGCAAGGAAAATTAATTAACACCGTATACTTTAAAAAATTCCTTTTAGCTTTTTGAAAATAAATTCAAAAATGAAACTTTTGAAAATTTTTAGAAAGATTCATTTAGTTTTTTTAAAAAAATTCAGTGATAAAATAATATTTTCTTAACAAATCATTTTAATAAATAAAAATTACTTTTGAAAGCCAGTTTTAAAAAATATGTAAATGGAAGAAAAATATACCCAATCAAAAAGAGAAATAATATCAACTTTTCTTTTAAATATTTATTGGTCTGATTAAATTAAAAAATAGAGGAAATGTTTTTTGAAAATATGGAAAATTATAAACTATAAATAGTATAATAAATTATATGGAGTTTATGAAGGATAGATCATAACAATCTTATAATTAAAAAAATTACAATCCCTAAATAAGGAGATTGAAAAAAACATTACCTTTTTGGTAACATTTAAATAAGAACCCCTTAAAATATTAAACATTAAAGTAAACATTAATCATCATGAATAAATATATATTTATGTTAAATCCATAAAATGGGTATTATATATACCACCCAACAATAAATAATTACAAAATACCAAATTTGTCACAAAGAAGTGGAAATTGAGACAAAATCTATTACCTCAAGTTAAACTTGCATCGTAGGTTCTCTAAACTCATTTATAATAATATTGAACTTATTATAATTATATAAAAGAACCATATTAATATATATAATATCATATAAAATACATTTAAAAATGTTTATCACCCTGTTTTTAATAATATTTTTTTATTATTATTATTTCTATTATTAACTCTGTTTTTCAATATTGTTTTGTTTTGATAGTATCGATCATTGCATCTTGAGTAATGGTAAATAATTTTCAAAATGTTACATAATATATAAATATCATATATATTCAGTATATATTATTTATATTAATCCATAAAATATTTAGATTTAAAAATTAATTACACCGTTAATAGACACGGTAGACCATATGTATGTTTGAACATTGTTTTCACTTTTCAACAGATGGAATAAGATTATGGTATATAATAATTAAACTATATTGGAACATTTTTATAACATATATATCTTATATATTCATTAAATATATCCTTATTACAATCTATTTAATATTTGAATAAAGAATTATCACATCGCTTCGTGGAGGTGGTAGTCCACACGTATGCGTGATTGACATTATCGTCTTCAAATGGTTTGGAAAGTAAGAAGTTGGATATGATATAATAATTCAAAAAGAATAATTATTACATAAATTTCACATATATTAATTTTATATATAATAACATGGTATTTTTATACATAAATATTATATAATTTTAGATGAATTTTCCTTACATTTTACAAATACATACCCGAGGATTGTAAAAATTTCATGTCTTTTGAGACTAGATACACAATATTCATCTTATTTCATGAAATATCCTTCACATATCCCATAAATAAATTCTCCTACCCTAATTAAAATTATTCTTTATATATTGGGGAAATGAAATATTTGAAATGGTGAGCTTAGATTCTTAGTAAGGGTTGGTAAGGGAGATATCATTAATCACTTAAACATAACATGAACAGAAGGGTATTGGAACATAAGTTGACATTTAAAAAAATACCCTATAAAACATATATCATAAAAATGATTCATGGAATAAATATTGTATATTCATAAGACATTAATCATAAAATAATCATTGCACATAATCCATGAGTGTATAACATAGACATAATAATATGGGAAAAAAAGCACATGATATTGTGAACATGTATAAATAGAAACAGGTATACCCATTAGGACATGAATCATTCCCTCCCATAAAATTATGAACATGAAATCCAGGTCCATGTATAATATTATGGACATGAAACCAGTTATTCACATAAAAATATGAACATGAAATCAGGTTCACGCATAACATAATTAACTCATGAGATATCCATCTTTACCTAATTCGTTGGAGTGCTATAATGTGCTCACCCATCCATAGTTTGTAAAATAACCACCCATCCTTTGTTATAACATAACCACCATACATAGTTATAGTGTAACCACCATACATATTTTATAAAATATCCATCTATACTTGGTTATAATGTAACCAACTTCCTTGGTTTATAACAAAACCACTCATCAGATAATTAAAAATATAGAAATGTGTTCCAAGGGATCATAAAGCATTCATCATATCATCACATCATAACCCATGAAATCGAAATGGGTTCCATAAAATTTTTTATAAATTAAATATAAAATAACCCAAGAAAATAAATTTATTTCATAAAAATTTCATCATCATAATCACAAACCATCGAGAGAATGAATAAGGATGGAAACATTAGATCATATCCCCAGTAAAACATAAGAAACACTAATTATTTTTTTATTGATGAATAAAAATTACATAAAAATGCAATTAAAATATTCTTGATAGAAATACAATTTAAATTTTTAAATCACTTATTTAAAATATAGGAAAAATCCAAATATTAAATAAAAAATTCTAATTTAAAATTTAAATAAGAAAATTGTAATGGAATTATTAAATTATTGATGAGTTAAGATAATTAAAAATATTCTTTATGTCATACATGTTAAAAAATAGATTCTTTTCTCATTTTCATTAAAAAGTAAAAATTACCATATTTCATTAAAATACAGAATATCTATTTTAATCAATTTTTTATAAAGTAAAAAATGGGTAAAAATTACTTTAAAAAACCTTTTAATAATAGTAAAAACACTCTTTAAAACATTTTTATAAACATAGATATGGAAGAGAAAGGATTTTGGATCAAGGAGGGAGATACATTTAACTATATATAAAGACCTTATTTTAGAAAATTTAGTTCTTAAAGAGATTAAAATGAAATTAAAACATGTATTCTACATAAATAACTATACTAGAATGAAATTCATGGTTTTCTTGAGAGACGTAACATAATATTTCATCATTAGAAAAAAAGTCATAAAAAATCTCAACTTCCTACGTACATGTTTGAAACTCTTGTATAATAAATATATTTTTATTGTAAATAAATTATATGACCCTAATAATAAATATAATACCATATATTTTTTACATATAATCTTTATCACCAATGTATAAATGATTCTTTGTTAAAATCACTGTTCCAGGTGATAAGTGCTTCATTTTTCATGTATGTTTTGGTTTGGTAGTTCTGTTCCTTGTACATTAATCAAGGTTCCATATTATATAGAATTTTATTCATGATATAAGTATCATATATAATCATTATATAATTATTTAGAGTCATACATACATGTTTGATATGGAAAAATTAATTACATTGTTCATGGAGACGGTAAACTGTATGTACTAATGAATGATGTTTCCATTTTCTCGATGGATGAAAAAAATAAATAAAAATAAAAATAAATCTCTCCAGAATATTTATTATAAAAAATATATAATATATATTCATTATATCTATCCTTATTACCATACATGTAAAAATTAAATGAAAAACCTATCACATTACTTTGTAGAGGAGGTAGTCCACACATATGTACGAGCGACATTGTCATTTTCCAATGGATTATATGATAAAAGGTTGATGTGATATAAGAATTAAATATTTATAATTATGTCATAAATATAAAACATATACTTTAAATACATAAATATATCCACCCATGAGACGTAGTGATGAAAAATGAATTAAATCGGTTTGTGAGGCGGTAGTCCATCGTACACACTATTGACAGTTTTGTTTCCCATTTGATAGAAAAAGAGATGAATATAGGTTTTAAAACAAACATAATAAAATATTATTATATGTTATATAATTATTCTATTAAATCATTATATTATATTTATATTATAAGGATATCGGAGAAGAAATAAAATAGAAACACCTGGTTAAGAATGACACCTCTTCTTCAGATAACCTATTCCAGTTTGCACCAAAAGGATTCTTAGGGGGTTAAATAATAAAAATAATTCCTATAGGTAATGAGGGGGAATTAGGTAATATATTTTGGAATGTATTTTTTGATCCAAAATTATTTATAAGTGTGAATAGTAGAGGAGTGGGGTGCCCTTTTATAAGCATTGAAGAGGGCACACATGCCATTTTAGAAAAGAAAAAGATATAACAATGTTTCATATATAAGAAAGGGTAAAAAAGGAATCCTTATATAACATTATATTATATAAGATCAAAATATAACCTAAAAATCAAAATTTTATAAGTTTTTAGGTCATTTTAAACCTTATATTTTTAGTTTAACCCCCATTAAAATACATTTTAACCTTAACCGTAGTAATTAATTTTTACTATTTTTAATATTAATTATGACCAAAAAACTAATTTAATCTTGTTATATAATATTATATATAATTATTACAAATGTATAATCCATTTTATAAATTAAATTTATATTATTAGAATAATTTAATTTAAAATTAAACTCACAGGCATGATGAAAAAAATGAATTTTCAAAGAAAAAACCATTGAACAATATAAAATGTTTTCATATCAAATTTTAACAATAAATTGATTGTAATTAAATAAATTTTATTATCAATAATATAATTTAACTATTTATAGTTTTAAATAAAATTAATACAAGTTGTAACTTTTTAAATACTTTAAACAAAAATGATGTTTTTGAATAAAAAATAGTATTTTAACACTTTTTAAAAAAATTATATATTTTTAAAATTATAAAAAATTTACCCTATGGTTATTTTTTTCAGTTTTAATCCAAAAATCAATTTACTTTTATAAAATATATTTTCTAAAATTGTGAAAAATTAATTTTAAAATAAGTGAGTGACTGGACAACTTTTTAGAAAAATAAACATTTAAAGTGTAAAACTATATTTATTTATATCTCATGATTAGAATAAATATTTGATGAATGGTAAAAGAAATTATTTAATATATAATATATGAATTTTATTAAAATCATTACCCAATAATGGGTAAATAATAATATTTTAATAGTATATTGTGGTTTGTTTAAACTTAGTGTTGTGTGTAACACAAGCTAAAAAAAATTTATTTGAAAAAAATATTTCACAAAATATCTAGGTGATATATTCTACCCCTTAAATAAATTTTATAATCTCAATTTTAACTTTTCTCGGTAATTAAGGTTCTGGAATTTTATAGTTACTTTATGTAAAACCCACATTCACTACTAGAAACTAAACCTATACCAACATACCTATACCAATGGTTTTGGATAAACTGTTGGTATAAGTATCATAAAATGACCCTGTACCAATAGTTTATCTAAAACCATTGGTATAGGTAACATAATATGACCATATACTAATGGTTTTAGAAAAACCATTGGTATCAGTGATAGCTATACCAATGGTTTGGCTAAAATAATTGGTACAACATCCATTTAAAGACCCTATAGTAACTGTTTTTCCAAATACACTAGTATAGGTGATAGATATACCAACTGTTTGGTTATAAATATTAGTATAACATGAATTTAAAGATCTTATACCAAAGAGTCTTCCAAAACCCTTGGTATAGGTCCCAAAAATTAAAATACCTATTCTAATGGTTTAGAAAACTGTTGGTATAGGTATTTTGATTTTTAATGAATTATTTTATCAAATAACATTTGATACATCAAAAATTAATTTACTTATACAGATACATATAAATATTTATCATAATATGTTTCCAAAAAACACTATAGCTTTGTGGTTAAGTCGTTGAAATATAAATCGGAGGTCTGAGGATAAAAACTAATAGATTGTTTTTTTTTGAATTACCTATACTGATAGTTTTGAAAACTGTTGGTATAGGTATTTAATATTACCTATACCAATGGTTTGCAAACAATTTTTATAGACCACCTATACTAACAGTTTCCCAAAACCATTGGTATATCTCTATACCAACACCAGATAATCCAACGAACACCCAAATCGCTAGTATAACCTATACCAAAGATTTTAGGACCTATACCAATTGTTCTAGAATATTAGTATATTATTTTTTCACAGTAATTATTATAAAATGGATAAATAAAAATTCCTATTGAAAAAAGAAAAATATAGATATAAAGGTTATATAAAATAACACCAAATTAGGGTTTCAAATAGAATAAAATTAGATTGATGTTAAAATATTGACATAGATGTGAATACTAATGCCTAAGGACTAATATAATGTGATAGATAACATGGACATTATAAATTTCACCGTGACATAACCATAAATTTGTGATGATTTAAAATTATATTGATTCATAAGAAAAAAATATAACAAGATAACATTTTTTCTCAAGATCCTTTTTCTAAACTTTATGGAATTTTTATTATCAATATAGTGAACATGAGAAAATATAGTTACATTATTTATTTCAATTTCATAATCGTAACATCATCCTTTGGTTTTTTTAAAAATAGGCACTTCAGTTATTACTCCATGAAATGAAGATGAATTGTTTATTCTTGAAGTACTAATCGATCAAAAGATCCAAAAAATAATGAAATAAATTCCCTATATCTGTAGTTATGATCCTAACCAAAATGGTTAGTAAAAGTTATCTAATAAAGATAAATATTCATACGATGAAATAATAAAATAATCTCTAAAACATAAAACAAAGATAAACTAAAATCATTCAATAAATGGTTAACCTTAGGACCTTTTGAAATTCCTAAAATTAATAAATAAGGTCACTAAATTGCTAAAATATACACAACATTAATCCTCCAAATATCAAAAAGTATCTCCTAATTTTAACATACCAAATTTGTAAATAAATTGGTCAAATATTCTCCTAAAACCTAGTAATAACCAGAATTATAATAAAATCCAAATGAAGACATACATTATTCAGCATTACATAAATAAAACCATACATTATTTAATATATTCTATAAATAAAAAAAATATTTTAAACTCTATAAATGATAATATTAATCACTTTATCATCAAATAATTAATTTGTTTCAAGGGTATCTACAAGATCCCAAAACACTAATTAGGTATATTCTTCTTTTAGTTTTGGTTTAACTCAATTTTAATGGTTAATGAAATGTATATTCAGAATATATGGAGACATAATGGTGTCACTGGGTTTTGGGATGTGATGGAGGAGAAAAAGAGTCCACCCAATTAAGGTTTCATGGTTGGCACATGATTAGTGATATCTACACACCAGAATCATAAACCTTGGAAAGTGGTGGGACATAGTTGGTAAAACCATTCATAGTGGGAGACAAAACCATGTGGCCTTGGATAAAGCCATCCTACATAGCCTTTGCAAGGTTTGTGAAATTGTGTAGGCTTACAAGGAGACTGTATGACCCAAAATCATCATGGAAAGAGGGAGCCCCATGGTTAGTTCATGGGTTGGCCAACTGTGTGAACAAACCATGCGGGCCATTAAAACAGGTCTTTTTCCACCCCCTTAGTATTTTGTAAATCTCACCAAAATTTCTCCCCCATTCTTCTTAATATATCCTTGGTGACCAACTAAACCCTCCCAAACTTCCAATGGACCATTTTCCATCGATTCTAAGCCATTTGGAGTTCGATTGGCTACAAATCAAAGCTCCAGGTGAGTCTAACAATCCCCTTCATTTTATTTTTTGTTTAGGGTATTATTTAGTTATTCTTTTCTATTTGAATACCTAAATATCTATTTTACAATATATTTTTAAATTGGTGCTTGAAATGGTGTATTAATTTGAATCAGTGGATAAGTTTAAGAGAGAGTTCATCTAGTAAGACGAGGTAGGTGGTCTATAAGTTTATCCCATAGCCTTAATGCCCTAATTTATGTGTATGTTGTTGTGATGTCTTATCTCTAAGGTTTCTATTTGGTCTGTGTGGTATGAAATGATAAATTGGATAATTTAATGATGAATTAAAACCCTCACGATACTTGTGGGGTATATTGAGGTTGTGTAGATCAAGCATAATGACACCCAAGAGGTGCACCTCTTCCTTGAATTTAAAATTGAGTTGTTAAAGGTTAAATTTAATGTTCAAAGAGATAGAACCAATGATAATTATGAATGGAATATGAATATGGGATTATGAAATGAAACCAATGGTAAATGTGTTTAGTTCATTAATATGACATAATGGGGCATTTGTTCAAGCTTGAATTTTTAAATGGGTTATAGAATGTAAATGGAAAATGTGTCAAATAGTTTAATTGGAATTTTCACATGAATATGTAGTATGTGTGTGGGGTTTTACTAAGGATCCCTTTCATAGGTCAATCTAGACTGAGACTCTAGGCCCAACCCCTATATTGCATGGGTTAGGGCATTGGACTGAGGCTCTATTCCCCTAATTAATGCTTTTTATATGACTACCTGGGCTAAAGCTCCGTTGTTATAGATTCATTTTTTATTTTCAAAAATAATTATACGAGTGATATAGGGAAATTGACTCGCATTGTGCATTGTTAGTTAACTGGAATAGTCTGAAGATAATTTAATGAATATGGGTGAAATATGGAAGTAATCGTTAAAGTGGTTAACAAAATATTGTTACATAATAGATCTATATTAACATATTAGTTACTTCATTATTAACTATAAAACATTATAAAACATTTGTTTTGACTATATATTTTTTTGACACCATTGGTGGTGGCCTATTGAGTTATACTCACACACTTCTTGGGAGTCTGTTGGGTTCTAGAAAAGATTCTATGATTTCTGGTTAGTATAAGGGAAAAGTTCATATGCTAGATGGTTGATGTGATATTGGGATGTGTAAGGATGAGGGGACTAGACATAGTGTTAGGATATATTTTAGGGTTTCTTCAGTTTATCTTTATTTTGGTATTTTTCTTTTCACACGGCACTGTATGACATGACATTTCATATTTACTATTCATAATGGCCATATACCTGGTTTGAAAAATGAAATTATGATTATTGTTGATTGTTTATAATATTTCATTTATTTATTATTTTATCTATTATTGATTACTTTGATAAAGAGGGAATAACATCCCCATGTGTTTCATTAAACCCTCGATTCTAGTCGGAAGCCTTTGGTGTACAGGGTGGAATGCTAGAGGTCATATAAAAAACCACCTCAGGGCACCAGGTTTAGTGGAACCTGGGATGCAGTGTTATAATATGGTATTAGAGGGGTTTTATTTTCTGTTATTTATTTTATTTCACGAAGTTATATAGGTGATTATGATACATTGATCCTTGGGAATTATCTCATTCATGGGATTTTCTAACCCATGTATGGGAAAAAATTGATCACCCAGGGTGGGAACATGATTCAAAATATTCATTATTATAGTTTAATGTGATTTCACCATTGGGTGATGCATTGGATGTGCGGTGTTATTATTTTATGATACTTCACTCCTAGGATGAAATGGTATGAGGTTGTTCATGAATGAATCATTTTATATAGGAATATATATATGAGATGAATAATGTTAGGTATGAACAGGAAAACATGTTATGTTCAGGTTTAAAAGTTGGAAATGTGTTTTAAATTTGATTGAGTTTTAAAAAAAAAGTTCTTAATAAAGAAATTATAATTGTGTAAATAACTGACATATGTTTTTGAAATAGTAAAAATAGTTTCGAAATGATAACATTTATGTTGTTGAAAGTGAAATGGTTTAAACAAATTTCTAGTGAGAGGCGTGTGTTTATGTATGTTTGAGGTTTAACTCATGTTGATAATGGATCAAGATATGGGTGGTTGAGGATATTAAAAGAGATAAGGCCATGATTTTTGGAATTGTGTATGTAGGATGAGTCTTTTAAGGCTAGTAGTGAACCCTCTTTTGTATGAATTTTGGAAACATTATATTATGTGTTTTGAGATTTCTATTTTCGTTGTATAGTGATGCCACCATGATAACAGTTACAATTTTGGAGACATGAGGAGATAAAATAGAATGTAACTCCAATAGTGGAGTAAGAATCTAGAGTGGTTTCGAGTAATAGAGGGGAAGATCGGTTCCTTGACAACTTTTCAAGGTTTATGTAAATGATGGAATAGGATCTAGGGTGGTTTTCACTGAGTATGTTTCAACTTACTAGAGTGTCAGGGGTATCCATGTTCTAGATAGAGCCCATCTAGATGACTCTGGATCACTTAGAACTTCTCTCGAAAAGTGATTCAAGTTATAAAATTATATGTTGCGAGGATCAATAATGAATTTACTAAACATCTTGGTTCATAATTTGTTGGAATATAGTATTATATAGACATATTTCAAGGAACAAATTCTAGAACATTTATAACGGGAGACTCTGATACAAAATACGAATGAAATATTTTTGAGGTTGACATAGGGAACTATGTACATGATTTATTATGTTGTCCACTTCACCGAATTCAACAGTTTATTACAGTGTTTGTAATAGATTAGGCAGCTATGAAGATACTATTTCTGGATGGGATTAGATATTAGATCAAGTCCTAGGTGAATATCTTTCTTCGTAAGAGGTTTGTTGAGGTGGTGGATCATGATCTTTTTTTAGAGGGGACCCTAAATGAGGCTTATGGTGAGGGTCATGTTGTTTCAATTGGGTAATACAATAGTGTGTCATCTAATGGTAGGAAGTGTCATCTCGAGGGTTTTCACTAGGGAAGGGGTAGATATAGTATCTAGGGAAGCGGATTTAACCCACACGGTAGTGATTAGGTGTTATGTTATCAAGTTTCCAGACCATGCATATACGTGATCTACGTCCTTGACCACCAGTTGAGTGCTTAGAATATGGAGGGATGAGACATGTATATTGATTATGGAGGAACCATTGTTAGGTGGGTAATGATGTAAGATCTTTTTAGATATAGAGTGTAGGAAGGGGGTTTACTACCATATACCAAGAAGACAATTGGATCTATACCTCCCATACATGTCGAGGAGTCAGACATGGTGCTTGTAGACAAGAGAATCCTTATCAGTAGGGTAGTGTAGTACCAGAAATGTAGGATGGATCATAGGATAGAGCGCTAGACCCTATTCATTCATTTCATCCTGCACCTCGTGGTGGTGAGGTCGGACCATCAATTGTTCGAGGTACACTTCTTGTAGCTTCTACTCTTTATAGTGATTTATATGATATAAGGGATTCATAGTCATTAATTTATTCTCATTTTGTGAATATTTTGGGTCAAGATGTTGAATATATTTGTGAAATTATATTAATTGACACAATGTTATTGGTACAAGAAGAAAATATCCAGCAATTCAAGGAGTTTTCTCTCGAGGTTGATCGGTATCGCTTCCTTTGGGACTTGTTTGTTCTTGAGATTTTAGGTTTTGAACTGATATTGGAAATGGATTAGATGATGTTTTATTGATCCCACATTGAATATTATCACTGAAGGGTAACATTAACATCAATTTAGGATTATACTTATGTTCATTAAGGGGAATGAAATATCTATGTGGGCCCAGATCGTTAGTAGTTGGGTGAGATCCCAACCTAGGTGGCATGTATTTTTCTTAATGATGGGGGAATGGTACATGATGTATTTCCTCAAATAGTGGATCAGTTTCAGGATGTGTTTCCTAAAAAATTATTAGGGCTTCCACCTAAGAGATATATTGAGTTCATGATTGAACTGATGCCTAAATCTGAGTGGGTATCCATTCCACCATATAAAATGGAATCAATAGAACTTTATGAACTGAAGACCTAGTTAGTTGAATTTATGATAAAGTGGATTATTCATCCCATTATGTCGCCTTGGGGATATACATTTTTGTTTTCCAATAAGTCAGATGAGATTCTATGGTTGTGTGTCGATTATAAACAGTTTAATCAGATGAATGTTAAGAACCGATATCCCCTTATACATATCGATGTTCTTTTTGGCTAGATAAACGGTGAATCTATGTTCTCAATAATTAATCTAAGGTCAGAGTATCATAAGATGAGTGTTAGACAATATGATATTTTGTGGACTTCTTTTAGGAGAATATATGGATTGTATGAGTTCATTGTGATTCCATTCAGGTTAAAAAACACTCCTACTGAATTTATAGCTTTAATGAGTTGGATATTCCATTTATACCTGGATCAATTCATTGTTGTTTTTGTGGATTAAATATTTGTGTACCATCAAACACAAGAAGATCATGAAAACAAATTGACATCATCCTGTATATGCTAAGTGAGCACAAACTATACACCAATATATTTAAGTGATAGTTCTAGATTAACAAGGTACATTTATTGGGTCACACCATCTCCGAGGAAGGTGTATTAGTGGACTCAGAGAAGGTTTAGGTAGTTGTATCTTGGGATAATCCCAAGAATGTTTTTATATCATATTTTTTTAGTATTAGTGGTCAATTATCATAGGTACATCAAGGAATTTTATTTCGTGCAATAAACACTTTTAGGATTAACCAATAAGTGAGTCAATTTAGAGTTTCCTAGAGCATGTGAGAATGCTTTATAAGAGAGGAAGAAGTGCTTTAACATTGTACCAATTTTGGTTCTACCCAAGATAAGTAAGTAAAATAAATTTTTTTAGGATGAATTTGGATTTTTTGGGGTAGTTTTAATGATGGGAGATCTATTTGTGGTATATGGGTCACAACATTTGAGGTCGTATGATCAAAATTACAATATGAATGATCTTGAGTTGGACATCATGGTTTATGCTTCAAAATGATGGTGGTGTTATATTTTAGGTGAAAGGATTATTATGTATACCGACCATAATATACTAAAGTACATAATATCTTAGAATTATTTGAATATTTGGTAGTGAATGTGGGTTATGTTCATGAAGTCATTCGATTTGGAGTTGGCCTACATTCTGGGAAAAGGGAATAGTGTTACAGATGCCTTGATCTCAAAGAAACATACTTAGATAGAACAAGATTCTAGTAATTAGTGGAAGATGATGTATTTTTTCGCTAATATGTATTTGTATGTTTTAGTGGTCTAGGGGAAGATAAACCTCTTTTATTTGTGAGTTGTGTCCATGATTCTGGGCTAGGTCCAGGAGAGATAATGCAAGGATCCAGAGTGTTTGTCATTGAAGGAAATCCTTGAAGGTGGTGAGTCACCTTCTAATTGGAATATCAATGACAATGAGATCTAATATGTTTGTGAACATGTTATTCTACATAATTTTATATGATAACAACTGATACAAGAGTTTCATTCCATGAAGTAGCTGGTGAATCTTGGTTTAACCATGATTTATCATGATCTTCAAAGATAGTATTGGTGGACATGTATTATGAATGTGGTTACAGGTTTGGTGACACAGTGTTACACCTTCCAATAAGTGAAGGACAAGAATCAACAACTGGGTGGTTTTCTATATATTTTTCCTATTAAGGAATTGAAGTGGGATTATTTTACCATGTATATTGTAGTGGTTCTTCTGAGGAATCCTTAGAACAATGAATCTATTTGGGTGGTTGTGTCTCGGTTGACCAAGGTGGCCAATTTCTTACTCATATTAGAAAATTTCACCTTGGATCAGTTGAGGGTTTTTTATTTTAGGGAGATAGTATGTTTTATTTGGGTGCCTCTGAGTGTTGTTTTAGATCATGATCTATGTTTTACTTTATGCTTATAGAAAGGTTTGTAGAAGAATGATGGTTCCTAGGTGTTTTTGGGTATGAATTTTTACTCCAGAATAGATTGGAATCCAGATCATACTATTTACGTTCTAGAGGAAATGTTGATGGAATGTGTCCTAGATTTTCATTGGACATGGGGATACACATATCATTTGTTTATCTCACCTACAATAATATTTCCAGGTGACCATTCAGATTTCACCATATGAGGTTGTCTATGGTAGGCCATGTAGATCCACATTATTTTTTATAGAGGCTAAGTAATCTGATTTTTTGGGGTCAAGTCTCATAAAGAAGACATCATAGTAGGTTCATATGAGTCCGAAATGGATAGATACAGATCCAAGTAAGAATAATTCATATGCTAATTGACTTTGTCGACCTCTTGAATTATGGTGGGTGATTGTGTGTTCCTTAAGGTGTCGCCAATGTTGTGTTGCCATCAGATCCAGAAACATGTTAAGTTGGAACCCAAGTACATGGGTCAATTGGAGATTTTTGAGTGGATTGGACTATTGGTATATCGATTGGAACTTCCAAAGTGGTATATTGGAATGGATTATGTTTTTCATGAATCACAGATCAATAATATCACCCCAACCCCTATCATGTGATCAATGTTGATAATGTTATGTTTAAGACTGGTGAAACCTTTGAAGAGCATACAGTTCATATTGGAGATTAATGTGAGAGAGTCTTTTGGGTTAAGACTGTGCCATTGGTTTGAGTGTGTTTAAAGCATGGTAATATTCAAGAGGAAACTTGGGTTATGGAGTTAGATATGTGGGATCGGTGTCCTGATCTTTTTTACCTTGGATGCCTAGTGCTTTTTAGGAGTGAGGATCATGGATGATCCATTATAAGGTGGGGAGGTTGTAGGATTTCAGTATATTCTTATTTATGTTTTATCTTAAATCCATATTTAATGGTTAATGAAATTTTTTCTAAGAATATGTCGTGACTTGATGGTGTCCTAGGGGTCTGGGATGTAGAGGAGGAGTAAAAGAGGCCATCCAGACCAGGTCGAATAGTTTACACATGGTTAGTGATAACCACGTGCCAAAACCATGCACCTTATAAAGGGGTGGTTCACGGTTGAAAAAACCGTGCATTATAGCAGACCAAACCACACATGTTTGGGAAGATCCATCCTGCATGGCTCCACATATTATATCAAAATAGTGGGATTTCTAGGAGACCGTGTGACCTAGGATCCTCTTGGATTGAGAGATCCTCAAATTTGGTACATTGTTTGGCCAACTGTGTGGCGAAACCGTGTGTGAAATTAATTTTTTTTACCTTTCTACCCATGGGATTTATAAAACCTAACCTAAATATCTCCCCTAGTCTTACTTCAACAACCTTGGTAATGAACCAAAACCTCACAAACTTTTAGAAGCATATTCTACCACAATTCGAATCAATTTGGAGTGTTGTTGGGTGTGGATTGAATCTCTAGGTGAGTGTAACACTCATCTTCCTACTATTTAATAGTTAGGGGACTGTGTAGTTTTTATTCTACTTTAGAATCCCAAAATATTTCTTTTATATAAGATTTATAATTTGTGGCTTCAAAGGGTATTTATTTTTGAATCAAGGGATAAGTATAAAGGTGAGTTTTTCTATGAACTTGAGATACGTGGTTTACAAGTTTATCCCATAGTCTTAATGCCCTAATTTATGTGTACGTGGTTTTGAGTTTGTATCTTCTTGTTTTCCATTTGGAATCCATTGTAGGAAATGATAAATGGGATAATTTAATGATGAATAGAACCTATCATGATCACTATGAGATTTTTTGTAGTTGAGAAGACTGGGACCACGGACACCCAAGGGGTGTGCCTCTTTCTCGAACATGAAATTGAGTTGTTAAAGGTTAAATTTAAGGGTTAATGAGATAGAAAAAATGATAATTATGGATGTAATGTGACCAATGAATTATTAAATGAAACCAAAGGTAATTGTTTTTAGTTCAATAATATAAAATAAGGTGGTGTATGGTCTGGGTTGAATGTGGAAATGGATTATGGAATGTAAATAGAATATTTGTTAAATTGTTTAATATAACGTGGAAATGAATAAGTAGTAGGCATGGGGGTCGGACTGCAGATCTTATCAATAGGTTGGGATAGACTGAGGCTATATGACCCACCCTCGTATTTCATGGGTTATGGTGTTAGACTGAGGCTTCATACCCATAACGAAATATTTTCATATGAATGCCTAGAATGTGGCTCCAAGGTAAGATATTTATGTTTTTTTTTTGAAATTATTATCCCTATGATATAGAGAAATTGTATCCCCTTATGAATTGTTAGTTGACTGGGACATGCCTAAGAAAATTTGATGAATATAGGTAACATATGGAAATAATGGTTATAGGGGTTAATAAAATATTGTTAAATAATGGAACCATATTAACCAATTACTAAAATTATTATTTATAGTACATGTAAATACAATATTTTATTAAATTGTATATTTTGTAGACATCGTTGGTGTTGGCCTACAAAGTTGTAGTTACTCCCCTCTCAGGCCTCCATTGGGTACCTGAGCAAACTTCATGGTTTGAATTCAGAACAATGAAAAATTATCTATACTAAATGGTTGATGTGGGCTTGTAATGTGCATGGATGAGAGAACCAGACATATTTTTTAGATCTATTTTTGGTATTCTTTAGTGTTTCATCATTTTGTATTCTTTTTCTTTTGAATTGGTACTGTATGACATGACATTTCATATTTAATGTTGGTTGTGGACATGTGGCCAGTTTTGGGAAAATATTTTTTGATGCTTTTTTGTTGTTTATACTTTGTACTTTATTTATTATTTTATCTGATATGTATTAATTTGATCGAGAGGGTATAGTATCCCCACATGTTTTATTGGACCCCAAATTCTAGTTGGCATCCTATATCATATGGGGGGACTCTTGAGGTCACATACCAAACTAGATTAGTCTAAAAACACAAGCTTGAATTACATGAACATTACATAACTTTTTTAGGAAACATAATACATTACCCAAATAGACTCTGAAAGAACATATTAGTTTATTGTCTTTAGAAACATATAACACATTCTTCCAACTTGGTGAAAGATCTTCAACATCACAAATAAAAATCTTCCCCGTTTTTTTTTTCTGCCTAAAGAATTTCATTATATCATGTGGAAAAGAAAACATGAAAAGGGTGATCTCAAGCACTTAGTAAGGGTGAACATGGGTAACATCACAAAAAAAATAAACATAAGAATGTAAAAACATGAATGTAAATTCTGAATATCAAAATCCCGTGTCCTGAAATAAAACATGGAATTTTGTAAGACATTAATCATAAAGGAACACGAATCATTATGAAATAGAATTGGCATAAAACATGGAATTTTTGAAAACACATAAGCATAGAAAATCAGTTCTATATTTTTCAAGGGTCATTGCCAATACCATTATAGTGGAAAAATTACATTACTGAACTAATTTCACTCCTCGTTCTAGCCCTGCATTACTGAATCAGATTTACATTCCATTTCAACCCTGTATTATTAAACTGGATTTACTTATCATTTGAATCATGTCTATCTCAAGAGATATAAATATTTACCCAAGCCATTGGAGGGAGATATCAGTCTGACCCATCTCATACTGAAATCATTCTTATGTGTTCCATAATGACATAAATCATTCATCATAACTCGATGAATAAAATGGGTTTTGTTAAACATCATTACATCAAAACATAATCCAAGTAAAACAAATCAATTTCATAGATAACATTCTTTTATAAAAATAATAAAATCATAGGAAAAATAAGTATGTTAAACTTGGAACATAAACCTATTAAATAATTCCATCTTATATAGAAATTAATTTTGATATAACGCTTGAAATTAATTCTTGAGGAAAATTTCACTTCTTATTCTTCATTTTTCTTCTTTTCTCAATATTCGACAAAATCATAAAAGAAAAGAATTTATTTGAAAATAAACTCGAAATCATGGAGATAAAGATTCATTTAAATAAGGTAGTATAAAAATATAAAAAAAGTACATTTCATATATGTTAAAAACAATCTCCTCATAATTTTTTAGTAAAATTCAAAAAGTAACTCATACCGAAAACGAGAAAATATTCCTTTCGTACTGTTTAATAAAAATTCACCAATGGATAAAATTGAATTTAAAAATTTTTAGAAGAATAAAAATAATATTAAATATTTAGGAAACATGTAAGTGAATTATAAATATACACTATTAAATAATTATGTATAAAAAATATTGGATAATCACGAGATTTCGAAATTATATCTTACCTTAGGACCACCATCCTTTATATGTATCTGAACCTCTTATTCTTTGACAAAATCCCTCTTGTTCTCCTCTTAAAACATATAGAGTTGGTATTTTGAGAAGACCCAAACCTCAATAATGTGACTAAGTAATTTTATAATGGAAATTTTCAGGGTATGGTTGAGCTTGAATGCTCAAAGTGAATTGAAATTGTGAGGGAGGATGTGCCCTTTTATAATAGAGGTGAGGGGCACATTTTGAATCTCAAAAAATATTAATTTATAATAAAATAAATCTACATATAAAAACCACCAAAATTTCATAGTTTCTAAGATAATAAAAGATATGGTTATAATATAATCAACCTATAAATTTTGGACAAGTTTTTATGTCAATCTAAACCTTATCTTTATAATTTGACACTTAGTTATTCTATTTCATTTTAACAAGGGTAAAAATTAGTTCAATATTAAATGGTTGAAATATTTTCTTATTTAATGTAAATTAAATCATAAATAAATAATTTAGATTATTTTAGACCATAATATAATTATTATATATTTTTTAAAATGTATTCTTAAATAATTTAATAAATCATTGTTTTTACCAAACAACAATATTTTCAATTTTGACACTATTAAATTCTTGGTTTTATAAAAAGATAAATATAAGATGTTATCCTTGAACCAAATATTTTATTATATCCCTAAGAGGTCTATATAATCTATAAAATTCAATAAACATATTTATTGTCTCAAATTATATTTATTTTAATATTTTTAATAATATTAATTTTATATTTCCATTAATAAAATAATTACTACATCAGTATTTTGTAATTATTTAATATACATATTTGTTGGGAAAAATTTAAAAATAAAATACTATGATGAATATAAATCTACTGAATTTATGTATAATAATTGTAGTTTAATATGTATTCTATAAATTAAATCATTAAAAATTTTATACTTATTAAAATATGAATGTGACAAGTTTAATATAACTTTAAATAAAATAATATAAGTGTCGTAATCTCTTCTATAAGGAAAGAAATGGTCCATAACTACAACATTGGATTATTATGATCTAGAAATACTTGACCAATAATATGTTTTCGAGTGTTTTTGTCTTTTAATGTTTATTATCATTTGAATAAAAATTAGTTTATTGATTTTTCATTAATTAATTTTTTTTATATCTTCAATATATAAATCTTTAACATAATTATTAATTTCCTAAAAATTAAAAATAATTTCCCATGAAAAATTAAAATATTTTATATCTAAAATGAGTATTTATAGTCTAATTTATCTTTCGTATAACCTTATTTTAAAATTATATATTACTTAAAACAAGAATGTGACATCTTTAAATTTTCATTAAATAAAATATTATAAATACCATAATATCTCCCAAATGGCCCAAAAACGTCAAAAATAAATTTATATTTTTGAAATATGTTTATTAATTTAAAAATTAACATTTATATTCATTGATACCACACATTTTTTCATATGTGGACACATAATAGATATTAAAGGCAAAGAAAATGACTCTTTGTGTCCTTCATTGATTTTAAATATTATTTAAGTCATTTTCATGGTCAATTGTCAATTAAGTATCATAATTTAGATCATTATCTTTTAAGTGTCAAATTACATTCAGAAAATAAAAATGTAAATTTGTTTTGTTAATTTTATAGTAATTATAATTTTATTTTAAACCTAAATTACCTAATCTACCTTTTACATTGATAGCAAAAATTGTGATGGTTTCTATTAATATTGGTAAAAAATAAAAGGGATATACTTACCAAATTTGGACCTCCTGAATAAATATTTGAAATAAAATTTTCAAAATTCAAAACACATATGTTTCATAATTAATGTTAAAATAAAACCGGTAAAATGTCATGAAGAACAGTTTTTTTTAAAAATGCACATTTTTAACTGGAAAATGTTTTTATAATAATTTCATGTATAAAATAATTTTAAAAAACCATAATTTGATAAAAATTTAACTAATAAAAATTTAAAACTATTCGAAAACATAATTTTACTATGTAATGAGTTTAAAAGAAAATAATTTTTTCAATAAAAATCCACATTTTCTCTATTTATCAAAAAATGAAACTTATCAAAAAAATACAAAAATTTCAACGAAAGGAAATTATTAGATTTTTATTTAAAAAATAAAATTTATTTTGAAAAATTGAATATTATAAATTTTAAAAACTACATTTAAAATGGGTGCACCATCAAAAGGCGGAAAAACTGCATTTTTTGGAAAAACACTTCTTTTATCTAAAAATATAAATTTGTTCTTATATCATATATAGAAAACATATAAGATGAATTTTAAACATTATAATGAATATATAACATATTTTTTTTATTAATAAAATCCATAAATAGTGATTTTATTATTTTATAGACTCACTTATTTCAATTTAAAATGTTTTTTCGGAGAAAGTTAATATTATTCATACCTGCCATTATAATGAATAGCTTTTAATATTAAGTTGTTAACTTATACTCCTCCATTTATGAAATTAATTCTATCAAAATAACTTGAAATTGTTTGTAACAAAAGTCACACATAGAGTTCTGTGTACCTCAAGCAAAGCTAGTGTTGTGTATAGCGCAAGTTTATCTTGGTGTAATGTAAAACATAAGACATCGATAAAAGAAAATCTATCTCATAAAAATATCAGGGTGTTACACTTGGGGAAATGGGTTTTTTGGAACCTGGGCGGTGGTGTTACGTCATCAATACTATTAAATATACTTTACCCACATAAATCATCTCTTTATCCCAACTAAATCCCACCATCTTAACACAAGGAAAAAATTAATGGTTATCTTTCCCGTAATCATGTGTTTTCTGTAAAATGTCATATTACCATTAAATCACTTTTCTAGGTCACCATTACCATTCAACATATTCTTTCAAATCCTTAAATAAAAAATTATATAAAAAATTACTACTATATTTTAGGGTTTATATAACATATTTCTTGAGTTTCAATACATAATGTAATGTCCCAAATATGGGTGTCTCCCAAAGGTGGCCTGAATCCAGTTGGTCACATGACCTCTATTGTGTTTCCCCAAATGCTAGAGGCTACCGACTAGAAGTGAGGGCCACTGTGTGATAATGGGGAAACTCTTCCCTCATTGGAAGAGTATACACAGCAGAAAAAAATAGTAAACAATAGAGGAAGTAGTAATACCATACAACAGAAGTAAACAATGGAAGACTAATAGTTATAAAACAACTAGAGCATATATAAATGATGCATTTCACATGAATCTAGGAAAGAAGCCAAACAAGTCATAATACTAGAAATACAATACAAAAACCAAAATATAGAAAAGAATGTAAACTCCAACATCATTGCAAGCCTCAACTTGGATCCATGCTCTCCAAATCGAACAACATTCATGTACCTAATTAATAAGGGTGCCTTCCCTTATCTATACCTATAACCATATAATCTATTTGGGTCCAAAAAGAATAACCAAAATTGGGCGTGACATGAATCCCATTATGCAACCACCAGAATATTTGTTCCCAATGGTTATTGAATATATATAGCAGGTTATATGTAGAAATGTAGTAAGAAAATAGGAAATACTCAAAAGAAAACAATCCAATAGTTTTCAATTAAAATAATTTTCATTTATTATTCAATCTGTTGAATCATGTAAACATTGTGATCTAGCCTAATCTTTGTATCATTTATGTAATTGTAACAACATAGATGTTTTAGAAGACCATCTAACAAACAAGTAACACTGAGTCCAAGCTTGTTCTTTGTCTTGGTAGACTCGTCACAATCATTCATTTGATCAATCACAACACCTTGGGAAAGTTCTCGTAGTCTAATACTCCTGTTCTGACATAACATTAATTAATTTAATAATAACCCTATGGGTATCTCTCATGGTCTAACCCCTCTGGTCTATCATATCATCAATAATTTATAGATGACCACCTGGGAAAGCTGTCATTGTCTAAAGTTTTTGGTCTAATATAATATCAAACAATTATAAACAAGCAAAAAGGAAATCTTCCACAGTATAAACCCTTTGGTCGAAGACCTCATAGAGGCTCTCATGGTCAATACCCTTGGGTCTCATAACAATAAAACATAGATAAAGGACCCTACCTCAGGAAGCCTTCATAGTTTTATTCCCCCTAGCCAAACTTTCACAATGAATATCAAAAGCCTTTCGTATAATCAATCAAACTCCTATCCTAATCAAACTAGGACTAAAAAATTCGGTACTTAACCATACATATAAGAAACAACCCCTTTTTATTCAATCAACCATATTAGGTATAAAAAAGGGTAAATTCCAATCAAGAAATACCCCAAATGTGGGTATGCAACAATTTAAGAATTTATAATCCAAATATGAACAAAAAAAGACATAAACCACCTACCATTATGTCATACGATCAATAATCTTAAATATCAACCCCTGAATCGGCCTACAATGGTGTAGATCTACAAAAAGGTTAAAAATGTTCAACCTTGAATAACTCATGAGAGAGGGGGAATCAGGAAGAAATGCACTAGGGGAATTGAGAACTCACTAGTGGAATTCCAACGCACTTGAGGACATCTCAATTGGCGGTCAGACAGAGAATCGAGAGGGGTTCAGAGTCCATCGGCCCTTTCATTGCATTACTGTATGAACCAAGGGGAGAAGAAGTTGTTTCCAAGGATGAGATGCGACCCCGCACCGATTTATCAAATAAAAAGAAAAATACATTGCTTGTTCATTAAATTTACATTCCATGTAGTGACCTTAACTGACCCTAGCCTTATGTTGTCTTCTAGGTCACCACACAGCCATGTACTTAGCCATTAGATATCCAGTACACAGCTCTACGCGATACCCATGTACACAGCGTGTACTCATAAGTACACGACGTGTAATTAGAAAATTCCACTACTTCATTTTTCCTAAAAACAACCTGAAATAAGCATCCATACCAAAAATGAATATCTGGGTTCTTAAAAAATTCCTCCTTAAATAAATTTTTCCCTGAATTTCCCTTCAAAGGGTGGTGAATAAGAAGCTTCAAACAACTCTGACCACTAGGATCATACGTCAGCCTCCCTCTCCCAAGTCTCATCCTAAAATCACCCATGATTCCATAACACATATACCAGAGGAATAGACCATCCACAGAGAACCTTAGCACTTCAATCCAAAATCTGAATAGGGTGCTCCTCGAAGGATGAATCCACCTCTAACTCATCCTTCTCAGGTTGAAGAAATGTTAGATGGGTCTGAAAAGTAACATCATAGCTGAGAAACATGAAAGATGTCATGAATAGATTGGTACCTGTATGGTAACTAGAACCAATAGGCGACCAGACTGACTCTCTCCAAAACCACAAATGGTCTGATGTATCTCACTGAAATCTTCCCCTATCTAATAATAATCCTCTGTCCCATCCTCAGTGTGACACATAAGAAAACCTAATCTCTGAACTCAAACTCCAAAGGTCATATTCTTCAACTGTCAAAATATTTATGGAGAGATTGTGTAGTATCCACCCACTTCCTAATCAAATCCACATGTTCAGTGGTCTACTAGACAGGACAAGGTCCCATAATAACTTCCTCTCCTACCTCAATCCAACATAGGGGTGATCGACATGTCCTATCATACAAAGCCTCATAAGGAACCATCTGAATCATCTCTTCAAAAATATTATTGTAGGAAAACTCCACTAGGGGTATGTGTCTCTCCCAAGAGGCCCTGAAATATAGGATGTATGCCTAAAGCATTTACTCGAGAACTTGAATCATGTGCTTAGACTGACCATCTTTCTGGGGATGGTAAACTATACTCAGAAGTAATTTTGTACCCAAATCCCTCTATAGTTCCTTCCAGATACGAGAAACAATCTGGGAATCCCTGTCTGAAATGATAATGTGTGGAACCTCATGAAAATTTAAAATCTCTTAGATGTACAACTTTTGAAGCTCATCAACACTGAAGGTTTACTTGATCTGTAGGAAATGTGCAACCTTAGAGAGACTATCAACAAAAACCCTAACTACATCATTTCCCCTAGGCATACTTGGTGAACCCATCAATAAATCCATCACAACATCATTCCACTTCCACTTGGGAATGGGTAACTGTTGTAATTTCCCTTCCGGCTGATGATGATCCACCTTCACCTAGTGATAGGTGGAACATCTCATAACAAAACAAGCTACATCCTTCTTCATACCCGACCAACAGTATTGAATATGTAGATCTTGATTCATCCTGGTGACACCAGAATGAAATACCTAAATTGTGTAATGATAATCTTGTATCAACTCCTCATGTTTGTCTACTGACACCAACATGTGTCCATGAAAAATCAGGACCTCATTGTCGCCTATGGTCCACCCAAGAGTAGGGTCCTCTCATGACACACTCTCCCATAAGACTAGGACTTCTAAATATGATATCTTTACCATTCTCACTCAATCTAGTAGAGTATAGTTAATAGTAATATAAGAAATAAACGTCTTCCCCTTTCTATCGTTGTAACACCCCAGGATTTCAGAGTGTGTTATTTCTTAAAAATAATTCAATAACTTGCACTACACGCAACACCGAGTTCAATCACACCATTAAAAGAGGTCATGAATAGTATTAACTACATTTTGAACTTTATATAATCCTTATAATTTTAGAATCCCTATTATGAGTTTCTTAGTCATAATGCAAGAACAGATTCATTTTCAGTATTTCACTTTTATCAACTTCTCATAGTGAAACCTTTTTAAATACAATATTTTAAACTTTTTGACTAAATGGGGACATCAAAAATTTAAAATGAAACATCCCAAGCTTCCACGGTACGCTTTCCTTTGAATAAAACAGTAGCATGTGTTGTACGCAACTTCGAGTTCTAACACACCGTAACCAATCAAACTAGCTGTTATGAATAGTAATACCTACTTTTTGAAGTTATATATATTTTATATTTTAAAATGGACTTCATTTTTGGATTCGTAATATCAAATTTAGCCTAAGGTGAAATTTTGGTACTTTTCGGATAACTTTCATATTTTGATGAATAGTGAAAATTACTAAATTTTAATTAAAAACAACTTTTTTAATCAAAATAATTAATAGTGATAAATTGTGAATTTGAGTGGTTTTAAAGTATATTTAGAATATATTTTTACCATTTAATATAATGTTGGTCATTGGACATAATTTTACAATTAAACCGAACATAAACAAGTGTCAATCTTTTGATAGTTATTATCTCTTAAAAACACGCTTTTTGTTTTGACAGCGGGAATTAATTTTAAATTAATTTCTGCCACTTCTGTGTTTTGAATTTAGAAAAATGGATTCCATATTTGGAATCAGGATGTTCAAATTGTGTAAATAGGTAACTTTTATTTTTAGACATTTTGAATAATTACTGCGGTAAATATTTTATTTACCATGGTTAAGGGTAAATCCGGTAAATAAGGGTTAAAAAAATAATATTATAATAATACTAAATTACCCTAAAACGTGTCTTAACCCTATTGGTTGATACATGGTCGACCATGGGCATCTTTGTGTCAATTTTGGGACCCCATGGATCCACTTGTAAGTGATAATGACACTTTATTTTAATTAAGTCAAAATGAATACAAAAATGACACAAGCATATATCTTTTAGCAAAACAATTGTTACATAGGGTTATATAAGTTGGATTTTAGATTATAAATATTCATTAGAAAGATAAAAAGATTTCCTACATAATTATAGTTTATTTATAATTTTTAGACATTAAATAATTTATTTTATTTATGACACAATGATGATGAAGTAATTACTATAATAGTGAAAAATTAAAATAATTGATATTATAAATACCCAAACAAATATAATATGAAACTTTTAATGAATTAAACTAATTTTCTAGGATAATATGATATATTTTGATTGATTTAATTGACTTTTTTCGAAGTAATCAATCTGTTATGAGTTTCACAAAAATCAACTATTGAATAGTGTCAAAATTGACATAAAAGAGTTCTTAAAACAAATATTATATTATTAATTGATATTAAATTTCTAAAAATCTAAGGTTCGGCCAAGAGACTTATATCAGGATAGTTTCATCATTAATGGCCCACTTGGGGGTCTCTTGGATGTATATAGTAAGTTTATTAACCATATTATATAAAAATACAAAGAGACATTGTAAAAGTGAAACTAATTAACTTAGAGTTAATACTTAAAGATAAGGTTAATATAAGTACCCAAACCTGTCTAAATTCTATTGGTTGAGTGGTTTTCGACCTATCCCCACCTTAACCTTTGAATAATAAGCTTTGGAGCCATTAGAAACCGAATATGAATTTATTATAAATTAATATTTCTAGCTTTTCCAAAGGTGCCCCTCACCCCTCTTATAAAAGGGCACTCCTCCTTCTCATTTCTTCACACCTTCAAAGCCTTTTGGTTCGGCCAAACTCTGCCCAAATACTCTCCCAACATC
The DNA here is from genome assembly GCA_963277665.1 of Viscum album. Taxonomy (NCBI): domain Eukaryota; kingdom Viridiplantae; phylum Streptophyta; class Magnoliopsida; order Santalales; family Viscaceae; genus Viscum; species Viscum album. Next base: position 1,340,662,630 of record OY728148.1, on the reverse strand, counting down.
CCTCACTAAAACCTAGAGGCCGTAGTTTGATCAGAAAGCCAACCTAAGGAGCCCTTTTGATCAAATCAAAAGGAATAACCCGAAGAAGAGGTAATGATTTCACCACCCTTCTCCAAGTTCATTTCTTCTTCCACTTCTTCTTCCTTTGTTCTTACCATTCTAAAATAATAACTCCAGTATCTCACATATACTGTGATGTTATTATAAATATGGTACAACCATATTCAGTATTCTATCCACCCTTTGAATAACATGTCACCATACGTGCGTACGTACGGACTACCGTCTCCACGTCGTGGTGTAATTGTTATTCAATATAATATTATTTGGATGGGTATAATAATGTAGTGTAACTCATGTAAATAATAAATATAACATGTTAATGATTCTGTATATATGATATACCATCCATTTATATATTATTTTAATATCAAAAGAATGATATTGTCGCTCGTGCGTACGTACGGACTACCGTCTCCACGAACGCGATGAGATTCATTCTCCACCGTATCCATTCAAGTATAATTATCATTTGATGATTTAAAAATGATGATTAAGGACTAGATATCATTCTGGATATGAATAAGATACAACAACCATGGCTTATGTAACAAAACATATAAAAGAAAATGAGTAAGTTAACTCCCGAAACGACGATAATTCTAAGATATTATTAACAAATCAATGTTAAAAGATCATATATGATATCATATTATTATATATGATTCTTGTATAATTTAATAACAACTATTTCACCATTATACAGGAGGTTAACCTACCCCAACCAAGGAAAAGTACAAGGTAAGGGTTATTTCACAATCTCTTCATTATCCGAGGTTGTTTATTTGTAATAATCTACTGGGATCTCTTTATCATCCACATCCATGTTTCTTCAAAATGTATTTCAAAACATTTTTATTATTTACAAGAATATGGGTTAAAGTCATTTATACCCTTTTTTGACTTTTTATAAGAGGTTTATAAAGGAATCTTTCCGTCGTTTTCAAAACAAGGTCATTTTTAACCTTTTCGACAGAATTAATGTAAGAACGTTTTTTTTAAACTTATACGGCGGGTGCGGCTAATTTCCACCATTATAAAATCGTCAAAACTTCCCTTACAAGCTTATAAGAATATTTTCAAAGAAAATTTTTTATTTTATATGGATCTTAAATGATTTCAAAATAAAAGGAGATATTTCTTTTAAAAGAATTTTGATTTCATCTATGTCAACATCCTTTGATGGATTTTAAGATTATTTGAAGTTGATTTATTATGATACAAAACTTCTATATTGTATTGAAGGTTTTGTGATATATTTGACTGTGGATGTGCTATTTTATACCATTCATAGTTTATGGTGAAAGTATTGACATTTCGTATGCTAGTTTTAATACGAATGTTTATGTTATGTTTAAACCTTTTCATATGGGAATGCATTGGACTTAATAAGTGACGGGTGGAGCCCGCTATAGCTCCTCGATGCATCGGTAGGTCTCATGAGACAAACTAGTGTCTTGGCACAAGGCCTTGACAAAATCTTATTTGTAGTCTTGGCACGAGGCCTTGGCTATGTGGTTATGATAGTCTGGCATTATGCATTCCAACATTATGAAAGTGGTTATTGATTTTTGCATGTGATTATTCGATTAGTAGAATATCCATGTGAATAAGTAAATGGAATTATTTCATTTTATTTATGCCATACCATGTTGAAAGTTCATATTTAAAAGGCTTTTGTTTTAGTTATACATTGCCTTAAATGTTTATTCTTATTTATGAAAGTTTCCGCTATATTGTTATCCTTACTGGGAATTTGAGCTCACCCCTTTTCTATGTTTTATTTTTCCCAGGAAGTGAAGAAGTAAGTTACGAATGACCTGCAGGGATATTATGAGGGGATTATAGTGTGGACTGTGGAGACAATATGTTGTTGTAGTAGTTTTTCATTTTATGATGTAATGTAAAACTTATGAATATATCTAGTGTTTCCAAGGCTACTAAAACAATCGGTCTTTCGAGATTTGATCTTTCTTGTGATCATGCCAATGTTATGTAATTAAGGCACCGACTCTGGGTAACTGGGGTCGGGGCGTTACAGTTGGTATCAGATGAAGTTTAGTACAAACCTTGGAAACTAGATTTAGATAAACTCTGATTAGAGCACGTAGACCTAAGATGAACTTTGAGGATTAGTATAGAAGAACTTTCTAGAATTTTGGTATTGTGGAGATTTTGTGAGTTTTCCGAGCAATACATCCCTGTCTGGATACGAGCAGGTAGAGGCGGCTCTGGCACAGATGTACCTAGGGGTAAAACCCGAAAACACCGCTTTGAGCTAGGCTCGAACGGGAACTGGTGCACGACAACGGGCCTTGCTGCACTCTTGGTTACGACACTCCCGGGGGATATGCTTAGGATAACTCTCATTTTCTTTACATATCATTTTGAAGGGATTATGAGTATATACATCCTCAAAGAAAACATTCTTATGATTATGGATTATATCCATAAATAGTTCAATTTATGTTAAGTGTTTTATAAGTATGGGATTATGTGTTTTGATTCATAAACTGATCTAGTTTATGCCATGGTATAGAAATGGCGCCCAGTAGAAGGAATGAGAACTCCAGAAATACACATGATTCAAAGAGAAGGAAGGATCATATCTTTCATGGTCTTAAGCTAGAATTTATAAGAGATATAGTCTCCCATGTATTATCATCATATGAAGAAATAATATCATGTGTTGATAAGATATGTAAAGAGTTTACTGAGTCCTATGGCTTTGAAGGGAAGCAAGAGAAGAAAAGGATGGAAGAGAGAAAGATGGATAAAGGGAAGAGGGAAAAGAAGAATTTTCCCATATGTGGTAACTGTGGAAAGAAGCACCCTGGAACTTGCCTGAAAGGAATGAGAGTTTGTTATAAGTGTGGAGGAAAAGGGCACAAAGTACGTGACTGCAAGGGTAAGAAAATGGTTTTAAATGTACAATGCTTCATTTTCAAGGAGTTTGGACACTACGCGAACCTATGTCCCAGTCATCAGACTATGCCGCAAATGATGTTATTGGATAATAACCAAGTTATGATACTACCACAGATGAAGAGGAATGATTAGAGTTCTTATGTTGATTATGTCAATTGAGTGTTGTATCAACAATGTACTTGTTATAATAATTATGGAGTATATAAGGATTGTACTGCAGTACTATTTCATTAAGGACTTGAGATTATGTGGAACAAAGAAAAGTGACTCAATAGCAGGATAAATTTTTGGAAAATATATGGTTGAGAGAATGATAAATCATAATATAGTTCTGATACTGAGGTAGTGATTTTGGAATAATATGTGATTGTTTTGGATAAATTATATTGGATATTCTTGAATACCTTGGAACTAATTAATGATTTGTATATTCCATCATTGTTGGGGTTTAAAACATTTTTGGATTAATGAAGTATATCCAGCATTCTATATGGAATAAGGGATCATCAATGTAATCAATAAGGAATATGGTAATACATGATGAAGGTATTTATATGCTATTACGGGGTAAAAAGGATCTATATTATGTTTACCTTCCTTATAAATGTTGGACTGTGAGTTTGGACAGAAGTATTTTGGATAGTTCTAGTTTGGATTATTTTGGATTACCATAAAAGGAAAACCCGGAGGTTGGGCGGTAACCCGTCGCATCCGGCAAGGCTACGAGACTTGAACCCGCAACTGAAGGGCGACAAGGGTGTATCACTTACCACTGGCCCATGAGATGTCCTGGATTAAATAATGTTGTTTTTTTAAAGATCTGGTAGATGAATTATAAATTCATTTATTTTGGAACCCTGTACGAATAGTATAAATAAATAAAAAATTACATTCTATTATCTTTTAGAGTGAAAGATGAGTTGGTGGTAGAAACTTATTAATGGATAAAACTCTGGTTATAAAGTAAGTATATCTCCTTATGATCTTAGCCAATCTCATAAATAAATTCCTCAACATTAATAAAAGGAACTTAGAACAAAAATGTTTCCCTAGATGGTACCTTAAATCATCACTAATTTATGGCTTTGGGATTGTTGGCCTTTTCATAGCCATGTTCTCTACCACTCTCCATCAGATAATTGATGGTTAGATTTCTCCTCCATATCCATATTTTCCTACATGGAACCCTAGTATGTGTTATTTTCGGTAATCTTCATACTTTCCACTCTTTATTTTAAATAGAGGCCTCATTAATTCATTTTTCGATGTGGGATTTCAACTAAGATATTTTGAAATGTCAAAAATGTGTTGTCCCAATACCCTATATTTTGTTGAACCGATGGTACTTCAAATCATCATAGATTGATGAGTTTAAGGACCTCAATTTTATACTTTTTTGTGATTGATGACCTCAATCACTACCTATAAATATTTACGTTTTTCCTCCAGTTATATGTCTCTAATTGCCACCAATGTTCTCCTAATCAAGAACATAATTTGGTGGTGACCCTTTCATTTCTCTTTTCCTCATATTAAGACTAAATTTTAGTAACCCAATTTTCGATGTGGGTTTTCCCACAAATATATTTTCTATTTTCAACCTTTTATTTTCGAAGAACAATTTCAAATTGCGAGGACGCAATTTATTGAAGGAGGGGAGAATGTAACACCCCAGGATTTCAGAGTGTGTTATTTCTTAAAAATAATTCAATAACTTGCACTACACGCAACACCGAGTTCAATCACACCATTAAAAGAGGCCATGAATAGTATTAACTACATTTTGAACTTTATATAATCCTTATAATTTTAGAATCTCTATTATGAGTTTCTTAGTCATAATGCAAGAACATATTCATTTTCAGTATTTCACTTTTATCAACTTCTAATAGTGAAACCTTTTTAAATACAATATTTTAAACTTTTTGACTAAATGGGGACATCAAAAATTTAAAATGAAACATCCCAATCTTCCACGGTACGCTTTCCTTTGAATAAAACAGTAGCGTGTGTTGTACGCAACTTCGAGTTCTAACACACCGTAACCAATCAAACTAGCTGTTATGAATAGTAATACCTACTTTTTGAAGTTATATATATTTTATATTTTAAAATGGACTTCATTTTTGGATTCTTAATATCAAATTTAGCCTAAGGTGAAATTTTGGTACTTTTCGGATAACTTTCATATTTTGATGAATAGTTAAAATTACTAAATTTTAATTAAAAACAACTTTTTTAATCAAAATAATTAATAGTGATAAATTGTGAATTTGAGTGGTTTTAAAGTATATTTAGAATATATTTTTACCATTTAATATAATGTTGGTCATTGTACATAATTTTACAATTAAACCGAACATAAACAAGTGTCAATCTTTTGATATTTATTATCTCTTAAAAACACGCTTTTTGTTTTGACAGCGGGAATTAATTTTAAATTAATTTCTGCCACTTCTGTGTTTTGAATTTAGAAAAATGGATTCCATATTTGGAATCAGGATGTTCAAATTGTGTAAATAGGTAACTTTTATTTTTAGACATTTTGAATAATTACTGCGGTAAATATTTTATTTACCATGGTTAAGGGTAAATCCGGTAAATAAGGGTTAAAAAAATAATATTATAATAATACTAAATTACCCTAAAACGTGTCTTAACCCTATTGGTTGATACATGGTCGACCATGGGCATATTTTTGTCAATTTTGGGACCCCATGGATCCACTTGTAAGTGATAATGACACTTTATTTTAATTAAGTCAAAATGAATACAAAAATGACACAAGCATATATCTTTTAGCAAAACAATTGTTACATAGGGTTATATAAGTTGGATTTTAGATTATAAATATTAATTATAAAGATAAAAATATTTCCTACATAATGATAGTTTATTTATAATTTTTAGACATTAAATGATTTATTTTACTGATGACACAATGATGATGCAGTAATTACTATAATAGTGAAAAATTAAAATAATTGATATTATAAATACCCAAACAAATATAATATGAAACTTTTAATGAATTAAACTAATTTTAAAGGATAATATGATATATTAGGATTGATTTAATTGACTTTTTTCGAAGTAATCAATCTGTTATGAGTTTCACAAAAATCAACTATTGAATAGTGTCAAAATTGACATAAAAGAGTTCTTAAAACAAATATTATATTATTAATTGATATTAAATTCTTAAAAATCTAAGGTTCGGCCAAGAGACTTATATCAGGATAGTTTCATCATTAATGGACCACTTGGGGGGTCGCTTGGATGTATATAGTAAGTTTATTAACCATATTATATAAAAATACAAAGAGACATTGTAAAAGTGAAACTAATTAACTTAGAGTTAATACTTAAAGATAAGGTTAATATAAGTACCCAAACCTGTCTAAATTCTATTGTTTGAGTGGTTTTCGACCTATCCCCACCATAAACTTTGAATAATAAGCTTTGGAGCCATTATAAACCGAATATGAATTTATTATAAATTAATATTTCTAGCTTTTCCAAAGGTGCCCCTCACCCCTCTTATAAAAGGGCACTCCTCCTTCTCATTTCTTCACACCATCAAAGCCTTTTGGTTCGGCCAAAATCTGCCCAACTACTCTCCGAACATCCCTCACTACAACCTAGAGGCCTTAGTTTGATCAGAAAGCCAACCTAAGGAGCCCTTTTGATCAAATCAAAAGGAAGAACCCGAAGAAGAGGTAATGATTTCACCACCCTTCTCCAAGTTCATTTCTTCTTCCACTTCTTCTTCCTTTGTTCTTACCATTCTAAAATAATAACTCCAGTATCTCACATATACTGTGATGTTATTATAAATATGGTACAACCATATTCAGTATTCTATCCACCCTTTGAATAACATGTCACCATACGTGCGTACGTACGGACTACCGTCTCCGCATCGTGGTGTAATTGTTATTCAATATAATATTATTTGGATGGGTATAATAATGATGTGTAACTCATGTAAATAATAAATATAACATGTTAATGATTCTGTATATATGATATACCATCCATTTATATATTATTTTAATATCAAAAGAATGATATTGTCGCTCGTGCGTACGTACGGACTACCGTCTCCACGAACGCGATGAGATTCATTCTCCATCGTATCCATTCAAGTATAATTATCATTTGATGATTTAAAAAGGATGTTTAAGGACTAGATATCATTCTGGATATGAATAAGATACAACAACCATGGCTTATGTAACAAAACATATAAAAGAAAATGAGTAAGTTAACTCCCGAAACGACGATAATTCTAAGATATTATTAACAAATCAATGTTAAAAGATCATATATGATATCATATTATTATATATGATTCTTGTATAATTTAATAACAACTATTTCACCATTATACAGGAGGTTAACCTACCCCAACCAAGGAAAAGTACAAGGTAAGGGTTATTTCACAATCTCTTCATTATCCGAGGTTGTTTATTTGTAATAATCTACTGGGATCTCTTTATCATCAACATCCATGTTTCTTCAAAATGTATTTCAAAACATTTTTATTATTTACAAGAATATGGGTTAAAGTCATTTATACCCTTGTTTGACTTTTTATAAGAGGTTTATAAAGGAATCTTTCCGTCGTTTTCAAAACAAGTTCATTTTTAACCTTTTCGATAGAATTAAGGTAAGAACGTTTTTTTAAACTTATACGGCGGGTGCGGCTAATTTCCACCGTTATAAAATCTTCAAAACTTCCCTTACAAGCTTATAAGAATATTTTCAAAGAAAATGTTTTATTTTATATGGATCTTAAATGATTTCAAAATAAAAGGAGATATTTCTTTTAAAAGAATTTTGATTTCATCTATGTCAACATCCTTTGATGGATTTTAAGATTATTTGAAGTTGAATTATTATGATACAAAACATCTATATTGTATTGAAGGTTTTGTGATATATTTGACTGTGGATGTGCTATTTTATACCATTCATAGTTTATGGTGAAAGTATTGACATTTCGTATGCTAGTTTTAATACGAATGTTTATGTTATGTTTAAACCTTTTCATATGGGAATGCATTGGACTTAATAAGTGATGGGTGGAGCCCGCTATAGCTCCTCGATGCATCGGTAGGTCTCATGAGACAAACTAGTGTCTTGGCACAGGGCCTTGACAAAATCTTATTTGTAGTCTTGGCACGAGGCCTTGGCTATGTGGTTATGATAGTCTGGCATTATGCATTCCAACATTATGAAAGTGGTTATTGATTTTTGCATGTGATTATTCGATTAGTAGAATATCCATGTGAATAAGTAAATGGCATTATTTCATTTTATTTATGCCATACCATGTTGAAAGTTCATATTTAAAAGGCTTTTGTTTTAGTTATACATTGCCTTAAATGTTTATTCTTATTTATGAAAGTTTCCGCTATATTGTTATCCTTACTGGGCATTTGAGCTCACCCCTTTTCTATGTTTTATTTTTCCCAGGAAGTGAAGAAGTAAGTTATGAATGACCTGCAGGGATATTATGAGGGGATTATAGTGTGGACTGTGGAGACAATATGTTGTTGTAGTAGTTTTTCATTTTATGATGTAATGTAAAACTTATGAATATATCTAGTGTTTCCAAGGCTACTAAACCAATCGGTCTTTCGAGATTTCATCTTTCTTGTGATCATGCCAATGTTATGTAATTAAGGCACCGACTCTGGGTAACTGGGGTCGGGGCGTTACAATCGTGAACCTCCAAATTCATTTCAGGTAACAGATCTATAAGTTGTCACTCACTACTGGCCTCCTGAACTGCATGTATCTGTGTCCTCCTACTTAACACATAAGTCAATGTGTTTCCCTTCCTAGGTGTTTAGGTAAGCTCAAGTTCAAAATACTAAAGGTACTCAACCCACATTTACTGTCTCAAATTCAGATCTCACTACTTAAAGATATACTTGAGACTTTTTTGGTCAGTGTATACCACAAAATGATCTTCAAAAATATAATTTCTCCAATATCATAAGGCATACACAACTACAGCTAACTCAACATCGTGGGTTGGGTAATTCATCTCATGTGTCCTCAGCTGCCAAAACCCATATGAAATGACTCCTCCATTCTGCATAAGCACTGCTCCCAACACTATACCTGATGAATTGCAGTAAACGATGTAACTCTTGCCCATATAAAAAAAATCAGTATCAGTGATGAAGTTAATCTCCCTTTCAACTCCTAAAAGAATTAATCACAGGAATATTTCCACAAGTACTTCGGACCCTTATTTGTTAGGATTTTAAGTGATGCTACTAAGTATGAAAATTCCTATATAAAGCATCTGTAGTAACCAGCCAGCCCTAAAAACTCCACACCTCAAAGAGGTTCCTCAAATGCTCCTCAAAAACTACTTCTCTCACTTTCTCTAGGTCTACTAATACTCCTATCTCTGAGATAACATGACCCAAAAAGTGAATCTAGTCCATAAAAACGTGTCACTTTGAGAGCTTAGCATATAACTGATTCTCTCTTAGTGTACTCAATATGACCTCAATATGGGCGTCATGGTTGTATCGAGTGTCCGAGTACACCAACATATCGTCCACAAAGACTACCACAAACGAATCCAAGTAAGGATGGAACTCTCAGTTCATCAGTTCGATGAAAAATATCAGCACGTTTGTGAGACCGAACGATATAATCAAATACTCATATAGACCATACCTACTCCTAAAGGCTATAATAGGTATATCTTATGGTCTGACACACAACTAATGATAACCAGATCTCAAGTAAATCTTATAGAACACCCAGACTCCTCCAAACTGATCAAAGAGATCATTTATCCTCGACAAGTGATATCAGTTCTTGACTATTAATTAGTTTAGCTTTCGATAATCTACACAATCTCTGAGGGTACCGTCATCCTTATTTGCAAAAAGGACAAGAAAAACCCAAGGGGAAGTACTGGGTCAGATGAAACCCTTTGCCTTCAAGTCCCCTAACTGCTTCTTGAGATCCTATAACTTTGGTGTAGCCATCTTTTAAGGGGGAATGGTCATCACTGCCACTCATAGAATAAGCTAAATAGAGAAATATACCCCTCTCTCTAGATGTAAACCCGGAAATTCATCTGTAAAAACATCTATTAAATGGTCTAAAATTAGAGTAAAGTCCATCTATGAATTCCCATGGTCATCCAGATATAAACTTGTAATCTAGGTTGTAATTCCTCTGAACCCAAGATGCTCAGGTCCATATCTTCTCACCTAGAAATTCCATTCACCGTTTTATAGAAAATATCCACCCTACGGTGATGTTAAACTCACTTTTAAGTTATAGTAGTCTAAAAAGGCCGTAAAAATACCAACAGGTCTATTCCGAGAAGGACATCGAAGTCTGTCATCTCTAATGCATAGAGGTACCATAAGAAGTAAAACACTCAAACATTAAGAGTGTGCTCCTTGCACTGACCTACACTAGCCATCTTAATTCCCAACAGAGTTTCTATCATCACAATATACATATAAATAAAGATACAGAGCCCAAGGATCTCTCTAACAACAACTGATATAAAACTATTGGAAGACCCTATATCAAAAAGAGAAGAATCTAAAACAGAGGAAACTAGAATCATACCTCTAACTATAGAGGGTCCAAGATCCTGATCCTACTGGTTCTGCCCCATCACAAAAGTCTGACCTTTACTTGCACTCCTGAGACCTTGATTGACTACATTGAGTTGATCCACCCTACTATCACTGAAAACCTATCATCTAACTACCATGACCACAACCACCTCCTCTGCCTGAACGACCTGACAGACTCCTGTTCCTTGACTAATGAGAAATTAGTGGTCCTACTCCTAAACATGGAGTAATAAAAGATCCACTGTCACTCATTTCTAGTGAGAACATTTGAAAAAAATGATGAATATGGCCAATGTTGCGGCAAGATCGGCACTCGATTGGTTTCTTTGGGCAATGTGGTCTTGTATGAAAACTCTTCCCACACTTGTAGCATGCAACCTTTATACCTAAACATACATCACATGAATGATCTCTAAGACAATTCCTACAATCTATCAAAGGAGTACCATCCTTGTATACTAAACCTCCCTAGATTGCAGCTCCTAGCTCCCTCATATTGCGCTCGGTAATCAGCACCTGGATTACTATAGTAATCACCGAAGTCAACCTAAAAACATTTACATAAGATTATGTGTCATACATGAGACCATAGTAAATCACCTAGAAAAATATAACATGTCACCTCCCAAAACAGGTGTGAAGCGCTGAATCTCTATAAAGAGAGAAGAATAATCAATCACCGAAGGTGCACCCTACTCTAAATTCATGAAATCTTGAGCTCGGTTGGCCCTCAACATCTTGGTGTAGAAGTAATAATAGAAGGTCCTCTAAAACAATCGTATGTTCATATCTTGATGAAGTCCTTATTTTGAGATAACATCCCACAATATCTTGGTGGAATCACAATGCGTGTATGTCGTGAGCCTCACCCTCTTCTCTAGAGGTGTCTCTATATGCTCAAAGATAGAAATAATGGCCTCCAACTATGACTCTGTAGCCTTTGGTCCTCCATCCCTTGTAAAAGTGGGAGGATGCTACTGCTGGAACAACCTCATCAACTCCACCATAATCAGGGAAAGTTGTGGTGCTCCCTAAAAAGTATGTATCATCCCCAAAAATGAATTCACAAAACTATGAATCAGCACCTATGTCTAGTATAATAGTTGGTGCCAAAACGGGCATGACTGGAGAATCTTTTTGTAGTCCCTGATTTACAATTTTTGGTGTCTGATCATTTCCCTGTACCTGGGGTAAAAATGGAGGACTTCTTGGTGGCATGACTATTCAAGGTCAAGCACACACCTTAGTACAATATTATCAATGAAAACAACATAAAAGTGAAAGAATGAAACCAGAGGAGGAAAGAATTCATGGTTTACAAAACAGGGTTACATGGTGTGTATAACCACTACACGATGTGTTCTCTTAAGATTTAACATGGGCGTGTACCTCTTCCAACCTGGTCATGTAATACCCTATACACACGGCGTGTTCATCTTGTGACACAGGGTGTACTTGATTTTTTTCTTCCTGCCCAGATTCTTCTACATGTCTAAAACTACACAGTTATCTCCTAGTGTAACACTACACGGTGTTTTCTCCCTAAACATGCTTCTAACTAAAAAATATCCATCCACCCGTGTTGTTAGTCACACAACTAGATACAAGGTCTATTTCCATATAGTGTGTAAATTCTAGACATGGCATGTACCACCTATATTTCATCCACCCATGTTGTTAGTCACACGGTTGGATACATAGTCTCTTACAACACAGTGTGTAATCCCAGTATGCAATGTGTTATACCAAATGTTTATCAACACTATGTCTCTACCCAAACATTCATTCACATGGTCAATAACTACATGGCATGCCTGTATTGTATATAGCATATACTTAAGAAAAGTTGTTTCTTCTAGAATAGAAGAACACATGGTGTGTGTTTATAACATCACACACTGTGTTTTTTGTGTTTCTGAACAGTAATCCACTGAAACTTCTATGAAACCCTTAAAAACATAAAAATTTGACCAATTCATGCCAATTTATTATCCATTATATCCCATAATCCCCAAAAATCAATGTTTGACATTTTTATTCTTATCATATCATAATAGAAACCAATTAATGTTTAAACATGATCCACTAAATTTCGATCCAAGAGGGCCCATAACACCTCAGGGACCAAAGCTTGGTGTCCATTCAAATGAAACTTTACTTATAGTAACACCCTATTAAAAATAGTATTTATTCAATCAAGACATCTATTACAACATCATGCATATATATCAAAACTTCTATCACAACAACATGCAATCATTAATGCATCCTAAATGTTATGATAAGAATACATAACATGCATTCTCTATCAAGTGCTTATGTTATGCATGAGATGGAATACCCTCATCTCATTGGGATGTAGTAGAAATAGAACAACAATGATATAAATCATAATAGCACAAAAAAAGTGAATCACCAAATGGTGAAATCAAATCAACTGTATCAATTTCAAAACTAGAAAATTACAATATTTTGGTAACATGGCTTTTCCCTATACACATGTTAGCTACTCCAGGGAACCACATATTACCAACTAATTATTCTTTCCTAACCCAGTATATAGGATCCAAATAGCAAGGAAAATAATAAAAGAACACCTCTCATAAAACTTTGTAACATCCCAGATCTAAGTGTCGCCTAAAGGTTCCCCGAACCCAGTTGCTCACAAGACCTCAAGAGCATTTCCCAAAATGCCAGAGGCTTCCAACTAGCAGTGAGGGAAACAATGTAATAATGGGGAACCTATTCCCTCATTGGCAGAGTGTATGCAACCGAAAAAATAGTAAATAATAGTAGATGTAGTAATACTATACAATAAAATTAAACAACAGAATACCGATAGTAATAAAACAAATGGAGCATATATAAATGATTCATGTCACATGTATCTTGGAATAAAACCAAATAATTAACAATTATGGAAATAAAATATAGAAAAAAGAATATAAAAGGAAGTAAACTCCAAAAACACATCAAGCCTCAACATGGTCCCATTCTCTCCGGCTCCAATAGAAATCATGTATCTGATAAACAAAGGCACTTTCCCTTATCTAGACCTACAACCATATAATCTGTTTGGGTCCATAAGTATGACCCAAGTTGAGTGTGAGATGAATCCCAGTAGGAAACCACCAAAATATTTATGCCTAACTATCAGTGATTATATATAGATGCTAATATAAATAAATGAAGTAATAAACTAGGAAATACTCAAATGTAAACAATTATATAGTTTTTAATTACATTAATTTTAATTTATTATTCAATCTGTTAAATCATGTAAACCATGGGACTAGACTAAGCTCTGTATCCCCTATGTAATAGTAAAAACATAGATATATCATAATAACATCTAACAAACAAGTAAGACTGAGTCCAATCTTGTGCTTTGTCTTGGAAAACTCATAACAATCATTTAATTGTTCAATAAAGACCTCTTGGAAAAGTTATCCTAGCCTAATACCCATGGTCTAACATAACAACAATTAATTTAATAACAACCCTCTTGGTATATCTCATGGTATTACCCCTCTGGTCTACATAGCACTAATAATTTAAAAACGACCACCTGGGAATGCTCTCACAGTCTAAATACCTTGGCCTAATATACTGTCAAATAATTATAAAAAACCACCTGGGAAAGATCTCACAGTCTAAACCCCTGGGTCGATGACCACTGGGTAGCTCTCCTGGTCAATAACCCTAGGTCTCAAAATAGTAAAACATTCATAAATTACCCTACCTCACGAAGCCCTCAAAATCTTATTCCCTATGGTCATACTTCCACAATGCATATCACAATAATTTTATATAATCAATCAAACTCCATCATAATAAAACAAGGAATGGAAAAAAGGCATCTAACCATACACATAAGAAACAACCACTTTTCAATCAATAAAACATATCATGTATTAAACAAGGTTAAATTACAATAAATCAAAAACAAAAACATTGATATGTGGCACTTTAATCATATATAATCCAAATACAAACAACGAAAGGCATAAAACACCTACCTTGATGTCATATGATCAGTAATCTTGAATGTAGGACCTTGAATTAGCCTAGAATTTTTTATATCTACAAAATGGTAAATAAAATTCAACCTTGAATAACTCACAACATAGGAGGAATCAGGAAGAAAGGCCCTAGAAGAATTGAGAACTCACTAGTGGGATTCCAACACACCTGACAATGTCTCAATTAGAGATTGAACGATGAATCGGGAGGGGTTCAGATTTCATTGGCCCTTCTATCTCTCTCTTGTATGAACCAAGGGGAGAGAAAGATGTTTTCGAGGATGAGACGTGACCCACACTGATTTATCGAATAAAATGAAAACCACACGATGTGTTCATTAAATTTACACACTATGTAGTGACCTTAACCAGCCCCCGCCTTAAGCAGTCTACCAGGTCACCACATGACCATGTACTCTGCCATTAGATGGCTAGTACATGCCTGTACACGGTACCCGGCTACACGACATGTACTCATAAGTACACGACATGTAATTAGAAAATTCCCATTTCTTTTTTTCCCTAAAAAAACAACTCGAACTAATGATCCATAACAGAAATGTAGATCTAGGTTCTTAAAAATCATTCCACTTCATTCTTAAACCATTATGTAAAATTAATCATCTTATTCCTTAGTACCTCCATCAATTTATATGTCTATTGATGACTACCAAATTGGAATCAGAAAAATTACAAAGGAAGAAACACTTGAATATGGTTATTACCTTCCCCATCATAGAAAAGGGTGAAGAATATGAATGAGACTCACTGATCACATGATCCTATAAAGTACTTTGAATCGCATGACCATTTAAAGGTTACATGATGTATTCACACATGGTGTATAATCTAAGGAAAGTCTTGTGGAGAACCCTTTGACAAACCTTCCTCCTCTTACGAAGTCCCTTTAGACAATCAGCATCCCTGGTGATAACCAAATGAGTGACCCTTGGCCACATGGTTTGTCATTGTATTGTGACTAACAAACCATCCAAAATCCTTTAAAACTTAGGTGGGATGATACCCAAAGGTAGAGACCCCTAGTGGTTGAAAATCTTAGCTTCCATATCACCAATGTGAAGGATAAATTTACTCAATAATATCCAAGAAAACTCATGAGATCTATGAACCATTGCATGATCAAAAAATGAGATAAAGGGGAGCAGGCGAGAGGTGTTCGTGGTCAATGAAGGACATGAGGTGTTCCCTTGATGATCAACAAGACACTGTGAGTACCTAAAGAAATGTCTAACTCACCTAGTAAAATCCTTTAGTCTTATCAGCACCACCCCATAGAAGTCCTTTGGAATTTACATGAAACTCTATGACACACTAACGAAAAATGGATGGATTTTTTCAATGAAATGATTGTGCACCACCATATGACCTATATTGGTCACAAAAAAACAACATAAAAAATAGAGTAATTATCTTTGACATTACAAATTAAATATTGCATGACTCCCAAACATTGTAAAATAAAACAAAGATAATAAAATAGGGATGAGGCAGAAGGTACTTGCGGTCATAAAATACATGTGATTCACTAAAGAATTCTACATTAAGATCCTATGAGATACCTTAAAAATTCCCCATTGTCTAATGGAAATCTCCATACAAGTCACCAAGAATCTAGATTATTCTTTTTGAGAGGCACTTGGATCTTTAAAAGGCCGTTTAAAATGTTTTAAAGACAATAATGAATTCTTTTGACATGGCCTCATGATTAAATGAGTCCCCATTAATTAGATATAATCCAATAAATAGAGAGTTGATGAGAAGGAATCGTGACTGATGGAAATGAGGTGACACCCTCAGAGTGATCCATGATAGAGACTCGTGAATCCGTGTGACACTAGGCCCCTTCACCAACTACAACTTGGACTAGTGATAGATACACCACATAAAGTTTCAGAAAACTGGGGTAGAGATGACTATAAATTCTCCAATACAATATGAAGAAAGGGTTGGACACTAAGAATCTAGATGCTTTGACTTTGAAAAATTTGACTATCCAACTCTGTGGATTTCTCGGAGCAACCAATCACACTACCAAAAACATTCCACCAAGTAATACACCAGAATAAATCCAGAGAAATCTTCTGCCACACATAAGGTGTTTCACATGATCATTTGCAGATCATGTGAAGGACATCTGGAAATACTTGAAAAGAACATACCACATGCCTTTCAGATCATGATATACTCAAGGAAACTTGTACTGAATAAACCTAAGGCCTTCACAGTGAAAGGGTTATAAAAAAGATTAAAATTGGAATATTTGAACAAAATACATGCTCTTTGACCCTCATACTCTCCTCTCAAGTCTCCCAAAGGAACACGACAACACCAGGACATGTCACGTGAAATCCTTCACACATGTCAGAGCAGGTTGCATGGTCCTCCTGTGGATACCAATTTGGTCTCATGAAACTCTCCATGTCTATCATATGAGACTTTTGATGTAATTTAGATATAATTCATGACTCATATAATTATTTTCACTCATATAAATCACATCTCACTGATTTAATTGGGTATGACAATAGTGTTCTCATGACACCCTCTGGGAAAATCAGTTAAGACTCACAATGCCCCCCCAGACATGTCTGTATGGACATGTGATGGCCTCTGGAGGAAACCATCTGGATCGTTCAATTTTCCCCATATAATTCAAATGGTTCATGAGACACCCTCTAGATAAGAATTCTAGGTCAAAAGTGCATCTCGGGACTTTATAACATTGTCTATCCTCATCATATAATCCATGATAAACAAATCATCCTCAGTGTGAAAGACACAATATAAAGGGAAATATGAAGACTCTGATTCCTTACATATTAGGATAAGTAGGCAACCTTTTCAAGGTTCTAGCTCCACATTATTCATACAGGGTGGTCCCAGTATCCAAGACCATATCCAATGTAATTAAATTGATCATGTTATAACCATTTTTTTCTCACAGTCAGAAGAAATCATGTGGGATTAGGGATTGTCACTATTTATGGTATCTTCACTATACACCACAGGGTTACAAGGGAAACCTCAGTGTGTAAGTCCCAATATAAAACGAACTATGAGAACTCTGTTCCCCGCAAAAAAACGAGTAACATTGGATTCTTTTCCAAGTCTTAATATCTATACCAAACATCCTAAGGACTGTCCCAATATATAATTCTCATATACATACACCATTGGACTAATCATCTATTCCCTTTACTTCTCACATAGATTATAGATCACATGGTTTTAGGGGGATGAAATGAACATGTAATTGGACATCATGAATCTTTATTCACTATAGAAATCCCTATATGTAAGCCCCTATGAGTGGTATAGTATGAACAACACTCATATAAGGGTATATACCTTGGGGTTAGTCCCATGGGCGTGATTGAACTATGATGAATCTGATTACTACCATAATCAGGATACATAGGTTGTCTCTTTGAGACCAGATCTCAAAAATATGGTGTCTCAATACCCACACATATATCTTACCCACATGATTCTAAATTTCATGGGATTAAAAAACTACATGATTTTTTATTCCTTCAATAACCAAGATACGTAGGACACCTCATAATGAATCAATCCCCTACTTGAGAGACTAATTACATAATTATATGGTATCTGGTTTTGAAGAATAAGGTTATATAGATTAATTATATTAGAAGCAAACTATTACTAGAAAATGATGGAGAACCACCAATTTAAGCATATGGATTCAGTAAAGAGATCCCAATCTTTTTTTTAAATAAAAGAGATTTAACCTGTAATCAGTTTGTTTGGGAAATTGGTCCCATATTGGTATTAAGAAGGGGTTCAAAAAACATATCTTAAATCTATGATATAGTCTCATAGAAGGAAAAAATTCCCTATAAAAGGTTGTAATGACCCCAACATCCCATTCTCTCGACCAATTTGACTCCCCAAGAGTTGTTGGTCTTGAAAAATTATATGACCAACTATCTTTAGAAAATAGGTTTATACCTAGCTATAGATGGGGGAACCATTTTGGGCTTTTAGAAAAAGTGAAAATGGTATCCCGACAAGAGGAACCCATTCTACACAACAAAAACCCAATGAAACAAAAATAGTGAACCCGACATGAATCACTCTAATAATAGAACGTCCAGTTAACCATGCATCATAACACTTTCTTTTCCAATCCATGTAAAAACAAAGTATTAAGACTTTCATGATCTTACAGATGATCCTCAGTAACCCGAGTTCTTATGAAAAAAGTCCATCCTCGTTTTGAAAAGACCAAATAAGCATAATGGACCAATAAAGGAATATCAAGACAATTGTCTTAACCATGCATATATGATTGAGCACAAATGCCTATGATAGTGTTCTACTAGGTAACCTTGATACATTTGTTTCTTCATAGATGTAGATATTTACATCATCATGATTTGAGACCACACTCCAGTAAATCATCTGCTGCTACGACCCCCATGGGTCACAAAGTGAATTCAACTATTTGAAAGCTCCAACAGAAGGTTGAGAATAATATGGTTCAAAAGTACCACTAACATGGTAAAATCTAGACCATGGACTCCACATGTGAGATTATTCAAACATGGAAGTCGGTGAGTCTATATCCCCCAGAAAAGGATTCTTCTAATCTAATATCCCTCATCACTACAACCAACCACTTTGGGACCTTATCCTAAGAGTGCGAAAACCGCAACCATACATATATGATGAACATGGAACAGGAATCCAAATACTGTTCCCTTCTAGTTCAGGTGCCGCTAAGGAGGGACCTTCCAACCTCTTTCACTAACACCACCCTCTCAGTACCCATCAATTGTCTGCGGAGGTTACCATCCAACAGACAACCACATCTGTATCCCATGAATAGGCTACAAGGAAGACTAATCAAAGGAGTAAGGAATTGGATATCTATGAGATAGATCATATAACCACTCCAACTAATGATTTATATTGGAATATTTTGGAAGGAACTAGAAATAAGGCTCATATCTCCACTGTCTTAGAACATGCCTGTGGGAATATTCCCACAACACTCATAGGGGAGGCTGATACTCCCACCCTCATGAAATAATCCCATAGGCATACTCCAATGTAACTAAGAAGGAAAAAGTGGGCACATATCCCCACTTCAATTTAATATGTATACCAATAGATAATGGAGACAAAAAATGTGTCGTCTTATTTCCCTAAACACACTTTTCTGAAATGAAAATATATTTTAGCAATACCTGAAGAACTCCACTGAAATATTCCGACCCTGTTGTAGATAAATAGATAGGGTCATACTCATATCTCTACAGATAGGACCGCTCAACACTCTGATCATCATGAACAGGTGGCTGTATCAGAGCAAGAAGATAATATTTCTCAAGTCTGGGAGGATTGTCATCATATTATGATGAAGGGAGAGACATCAAACCACGAACATATACCAATTCCAACTAGGGCTCACAAAGTGAGAGTGGAACGTTCCTTGAGACCAGGGAACATGCCTATCAAACTAGTATGGAAGCATATTCCAAAGGCCCACGATAAGGCTCATATCCCCATTTTAGCTGGGTATCACCTCATGAGAGGGTCACATGCCTCAATATAGGTTTATATTCCTATCGAAGATGTCCATCGGCATACTCTAGAGGCCTAGGATCAGGAATATATCCCCATCCTGTACAGGGATGACCAAGTGATAATGGAACAAGCCTCAGGACAAGCTCATATTCCTATTAGTTAATCTACCTATCATATTACAAAAAACTTCATAAGGAAGGCCCATATTCCTAATACCGATGATGGATGAATGCACCCACATATTTTCAAGGCAATATAGGAGGAGGCTCATATTCCTTCTCCCATTTTGGAGGTCTATTGGCATATTTTGGTAGGGAATGCATATTCAGACCAGACTCATATTCTTGTTCCAACCAAGGCCCACCATGTGATAGTGGCACATGCCTCAGGGTAGGCTCATATTTCATCTAAGAAAGACCAGTAGCATATTCTAAAAGCTCGAGATCAGGCTCATACTCCCGTATTGAATGAGGATCACCAAGTAAGAATGACACATGCATTAGGATAGGTTCATATCCCTATCAACAATGAGAAAGTGTATTAGAATATTCCAATAGCTTATCAGTAGTGGGATTATACTCTCAAAGCCCCAGATAGTTATATATATGTTTTGAAAACTATCACACATTAGGCTCATATCTCCACACAATCACAAAACATAGGTCATCATATCCCAACCACAACATAGAACATAGATAATATTCCAAAAAAATAGTTGGATTTTAATATCCTATTAAATTTAATATGAATATTCATAAAATAATACATTGTTATTATATACAACACATAATGAAAACATGTGGTGAATATGGAATGAGCCTCACATGGATAAAAGTGAGATGAAAATCCCTTTCCACTTTGGTAACTTTTGAATCGTATGAATCATGAAAGGATAAAATTAAATGAAAAATTAAATATCATGAAAATAAATAATTTCATGATATAACATGAAATTTTTTCTATATATACACATCATAAAATAATATAGTCACAAAACATTACATATCTCCAAAATAAGACAATTTGAGACAAAAAATCCATTACCTTAAATCTTAAATTTCATCGTCCATGTTCAAAATTTTTTTATAATAAATATAATTTTATTATAAGTCCATTAAAAGTCTATAATTATTCATATTATACCATCTATTATTTACATATAATAATTTACCACTCATTTGTTAAAAAATATTTGTGAACATAACTGTTCCAGGTGATAGCTTCTTGATTTTTCATGTATGTTTTGGTTTAATAGTTTTAGTTCTTATAATTTGATCATGTATCCATAATATAAATAATTTTGTCATTATATAAGTATAATATATATTAACTATATACATATTTCATGTCATTCATAAAATTTATATATGTAAAAATTAATTGAACAATTCATGTGGATGGTAGGTCGTATGTACGTATGAACACTGTTTCCATTTTCTCAATGGATAGAAAAAAATAATGATAGATATTAATTAATATTTAAATAATAATTTTTATATTCTAAATATAATATATATTTATCAAATTTATCCTTATTTCCATTAATGTCAAAATAAAATGTAATATTTAACACATCTCTTTGGGAAGGCAATAGTCCACACGTACACACAAGTAATGTTTTTGTTTTCTAATGGATTGGATGATAAGTAGATATATGTGATATTATAATTATAAAAGTATAATTATTTCATAATTATCACATATATACTTTAAATATATCATTATATTCACCTATGAGAGGCAGTTATGGAAAACGAATTACATCAGTTCATGAGGAGGTATTCCACTGTACACACGATCGATGGTTTCATTTCATATTTAATGGAAGAGGAGATAGACATAAATTATGTCGTTAACATAATATAATCAAATTATATGAGATATAATTATGTTATTATATCAACATAATTAAAAAATATTTTAAGTATGTGGTAGAATAAATAAAACAAACACATTTGGATACTAATGATACCTCTTCTTTATACAACATCTTTACGTTATAACGAAAATCCATCTTAGAAGGGTTTACTAATAAAATTTATAACTATTTTATGTGAATATAGAATTTAATAATAATTTTTTAAGGAAATTTTAGAAAAAAATGATTTGGATGTGTGAATATGAGAGGATATGGGTTCCCTTGTATAAGTGGGGGAGAGGATACACTTGGAAATTTTTAATAGAAAAAGGTATAACCATGTTTCCCCCATGAAAAAAGGATAAAAATAGAATATTAGTGAACCTTATTTTATATAATGTTAAAATATGTCCATATTATTATAATTGTACAATAGTTTAGGTAATTGTTACCATTATCCTTTTAGTTTGACCCCCCATAAACTCGTTTTAACCTTAACAATGACAATCAAATTTTAATATTTTTACTCTTAATTATGACAAAAAATGAAGTTTAAATTATTATATAAAATTAATTATAGTTATTAAAAATATGAAATACATTTTTTGAAATTAAATTTATATAATTTTTAGGATTTAAATTAAAATTAAATCACCAGATGCGATGAAAAAATTATTTTCCTCGGGAAAAACTTTTAAAAATTATAATTTTTTTTATCAAAATTAAAAATTAAACTAATTACAAAAAAATGGATAAATAACAATATAATTAAATAAATTGTACTTTTAAGACATTTTAGTACAAAATTTTACATAGTAAATACTTTTAAAAAAGCAGTATTTCATAAAAAATAGTATTTTTCACTATTCATCTAATAAATTAACCTTTTCTAAAAATTATAAAACATTTAATCGGAGATATTTTTTATATTTTTATTAAAAAAAATAATTTAAATTCATAAAATAAATTTTCTATACGTGTTAAAAATTATTTTTAAAATAACTGCATGATGGAACCACATTTTAGAAAAATACAGTTTTTAAACCTAAAAAAGGGTTATTCTTATCCCATGTGAAAAAGTATTAAATTAATGATCAAAAACTTATAGAATATATAATATATAAATTTAATTAAAATCATTCACTATTAGATATTAATATAATTTATTAAGATAAAAACACATCGCATGCATAGAAATTGTTTTCCAGAAAAACATTTCTTTCACTTTCAAGTGATTTTAATTTTCATTTATAATCAACTGATAAATGATGAATTTATGTTATTAATTTGTATGATATTTATTTTTTTAATTTATTTATTCCTTTTCATTCCCACTAATTTTACAGCTAGGTTATAACTTTCACAATATATAAAAATATTTTAATATTATATCACAGTTCATTGAAACTCAATGTTGCATGTAACAAAAGATATGTAAGGAATTAAATTTATTTTTAAAAAATATTTAATAAAATATCTGGTTTTTATAATGTAAATAATTATGAAAATCTATGTGAGGTAGTTATTGAAGGAAAATTACATCAGTTTTCAAGGTGGTAGTCCGTCATACACACAAGCGATGGTTTTGTTTCCCATTTAATTGAGATGGAGATGGATAAATATGATGTCATCAGAATAAAAACATATTAGAGTATGTAAGATATTGATTTAATATTATTTTCATTTTTAGGATTAAATTAAAGGTGGTAAAAGAATAAGTAAAAATAAGGAGTTTTTTTAAGAAAATTATCTTCTTCTTAACGAAACCTCTTTAGGATCTCTTCTTTAGAATTTTGCTTGGCATTTTTGAAAGAAAATAACCTATATAATTTGGATAATTATGTTTTAAATAAATTTTTATAGGTTCTTATTGAGCTAGGTTTCTCAATATTTTGAAAATAAAAGATATGTTGGGATTTCTTTTATAAGCGATGGGAAGGGAATTCTAGAAATTTATTAAATTATTAAATTAATATTAATTAATTTCTATATCCAAATGGATCAAAATTGATATAATTTAAAGATGAGATGAGTATTAGTGAAAATAATATCTTCTAATAAGAAATGTATAATCAGAAGTTATGTTTTCACCCTTATCTCTTTCTTTTAACCCATGCTAACCCTTTCGAAAATCACCAAGACAGTAAATATTTTTACACTATAAGAGACAAGAAATATACCAAAAAAGGAAAAGTTGTTCGTAAATGTCCAAGAGATGATATTTTAGACTATTTCATATCCTATTTTTCCTATTTTAATAATTTTATGATTTTTAAATAATTTATTGATATAATATTTTCGTTAAATATATTTAATGCAAATTTTGAGGATATTCATTTAATTTTACTTAAAAACATCATAAAAATGAGGTAATTAAAATATAATACAATAAGACAACAATACTATGTTATATTTAATTTTAAAAATTTTTTAATACAATAATGCTTCCAAATTTTATTACTTTTAATATTTTTAAAATCATTTATTTTATTTTTCTATTAACTGAATACATACTATGTTGGTGCTGTGTACGAAGTTATTGTAATTAATAATTTAAAAAAATTAAAAATAAATTAAAATGTTAAATAATTTCATTTATATTTCAAATAACAATTTATAAACAAATATAAGTTATTTTGATCTCTATCAAAAAATGTTATATATATTAAAATTAAGAGAGTAAAATTTTGACTTTATCCTTTACATAAATATTATAAAGGAAAAAATAAAAGATAAATTAAAAAATATCATGTTTTCTAATTTTGGATTATTATTTAATAAATATATTCATAAAATGAAATAAATTACAATGGTTTATATATATTTAATGTTTTATCACATTATTTTTAACCATAATTACCCAATTTAGTCTTAACTAGGTTGATAAATTTTACCATGGTGACTGTTAATAATTCATAAAAACTAAAAAGAACTAATTTACCAAAATATAAACTCAATTTTCCAAATTTTAATCAATTTTTTCACATTAAATTACTTTAATTGTTTCTTAAATTAATTAAAAAATAACCTTTCAAAATGAAATGGAAAACATTTTTATAAAAATATGTGTTTTAAAGCGTAATAATATACCTATATGAAAATTATT
Organism: Viscum album; assembly: GCA_963277665.1. Taxonomy (NCBI): domain Eukaryota; kingdom Viridiplantae; phylum Streptophyta; class Magnoliopsida; order Santalales; family Viscaceae; genus Viscum; species Viscum album. The sequence continues at coordinate 1,340,637,451 of OY728148.1, read as the reverse complement.
TAAAATGATGTTCCTAATGTAAATAAAATGAATATTATACCCCTTTAATAGAAAATAAAAAATAAAAAATAATTGTTTTCAAATTACCTTATTTAATGAAAATAAATTACAGTTTTACAAAAATCAGTATTTCAACTATTTACTAAAAAATAACTCTTTTTCAAAAAAATCAACCTATTTTAATTTTGAACTGATGAATTCAAATATTATTTTATTATCACATAATAATATCGTATTATGGTTCATTTAAACTCAATGTTTTGTTAAAAGTAAGATATCACCAAAATTTATTTATGTAATATTATATAATAAAATCTTGGGTTGTTACAAGCTACCCCCTTTTAAAAATTTCACCCCCAAAATTCCATCTCTCTATACAAATAATTGGGTTTAATTTTGTCTCAACACATCCTTATGTTCTCACATAACTTTTTCAAACTTATTATTTCACCAAAAAAATTGGACCAGGAGAGTGCTCTTCTTTTGTAGCACTTTCTCTATACGATCCGAAATTTCCATTGTCTGTTTCTCATGAGAATGATCTTTCTCTAGTGGTATGAACTTTGAATTTAGTACATGTAAATGATTATGTATATACATACCAAGCATAGATATATAGAATACATCATGAACTTCAAAGAGGTTCTATGGAAGTTCCAATCAATAATATATCCTCCTGATACTATCACGAATTTTTAAGGGATTAATATATGTAGGGATGAATCTTTTAATTATTACAAATATCGTAACCATATTCCAAGGAGGTATTTTTAGGAATACCATGTCACTAACATTGAACTGAATAACACGTCTATGATTGCCAGTATAAATTTTTATCGACATTGAGATATACTTATGTGTTGTTTAATGGATCTAATATTCCCCACTATTTCCTTAGTAGATCAGGTCCCAATAGATTTAGTTCTGTATCTTCATCTTAGATTTATTCACTTAATTCCCTATAGGTATTCTTTATGGTTTCATATTAATGATTGAGTGAAAGATATTATTAGAAAAAAATAAAAAAATAAGGTTTTGATCCCTACCACCTTGGAAATACATAGAGAAAGATCATAAAATGTATTCTATAATTTGAACGGTCCTCTCAGATGGACTATCCATCAAAAGATAATAAGTATTACTAAATATAAAATCTATATTCATGTATTAATAAAGGATTCTCTATAATATCATGGTAAACCTTATATTCCAATTATATATTATTGAGAGTAAAACTACATGTGTAACATACTTACCCAAGTTACTATGAAACCAATAGTCAGAATCGCCGCCACATTGCCTCAACTGTACATCCGCATATTCCATAGAATTACAACTAGAATAAAGGGTCTAATAATGGTACAATGGGGATAGTATACCCTTATAATAATAATTTAATAGTAATATAATAATAAATAATAACCAGCGAGCAACAGAAATATGAACAAGTAAAAGACAGTGTAGTGGAATATAATAATTAACTGATTCCAATACCAAATGAAACCATGCAAGAATGATAATTTTATTCTACAAAATAAATAAGGAATCATATAGTAGGAATATGTGATAAAATACATGAACAAGGAAAAAGAATAAAATTACCCAATGGTGCCTCAATGAGCATCAGAAGTCCTAACTTAGTCTTTTTCTCATATGCTCCCATATATAGTGCATAACATAAGAAATCAACCCTGGAATTGAAAATATGAGGTCTTGTTGGGTACCCCAGAGAAATGGAAGCCAGATAAGGGTGTGAGATATAATACGTAGGGCACCACCAACAGTGTTTAAATCATAATTCAGCCAGTCAATATAAAATGCATCTATGTGTAGGAAAAATAAATACAATGTGAAAAATAAAAAAAGATGTTTGTCTTGTTTCCTCATGGGGTACTCTACCAAGACTACCCGAATTTTCCTAATCCATATATTTTTGAACCAAGGTGAACCTACATAGATGTGTTATCAATGTAATAATGGGGCATTATAAACCTAACATCAATAATGGACCGCACCCATGCATGTTATTTTTCATCGAAGATGCATCCCTAGAAAACAACATTTCATTCTTAGTTTTTAATATAAAAGTTATCATGAGCATTAAATAAGGGGCACCCTGATCCAATCTAAGGTTATCATAAAATTAATCCCATGTATCCCTTTAGAGGAACTAAATATATCCAATAACATAAGATTCTATCCAAGGTTATCCATAAATGGAATCCCAAGTATCACTTTCAACATGGTGTTGAAATAGCCCCTCAAAGACCATCCTTGGAATCACATGTAGGGGGAAGAGTATCACTCCTGTCATTGTACAACCATCTAGACATTGATTAATTCCATATTGTCTCATATATGGGATTAATATCACTCATATTGTGGTAATGAAATTGTACAGTGAGCCCGTCTAAGGCATACGAAGTATCTCTACTTGAGAGTTTACAAATCAGGTAAACTATGAGTTCATCCTTGGCATGTCATGGAAGGAACTCCAAGTATCACACAATTTATAATGAATTATCAATTTCCTTTGATATTTTCCAAGTAATTTTTTAATATGAACCCATGTATACCTCAAGTCATTCATGGTTCATTTGTATATTTAAATTAATAATAAATAAGTCTATCTTCAGAAACATACCACATCACTAGTCATGTACTTTAAGAAGGTACATACCCATCTACTAGTCAAATTTAAGAGTAATAACAAGGTCTTGGTACATAAACATTCCATATCACATATCAAAAAGTAATTAAGAAGGATACTACATTCAACCATAATTAAAAGTTCGTGGGAAGTACACATACCGAATATGTAATATCTATGATCAACATTAATCAATTCACTTTTGATTAATAAGGTTGTTCATGACAATGAGGTGTTTTATTAGAGAACAACATATTTTAATAAAACAATTAATTTAATTTAATTAATTAAATTCTATTACCAATCATGTAATAACCCACATAAAAAGGTGGCATAATGTATTAAAACATTTGCAAAAATTTGCATAAATATCACACACCAAGGGATGGATACTATATATAATAGATAATGGATATAAAGACAATTAGTTGAAGCCGCCTAAAAGGTGTTTCTAGTCGATTTCATCACTTAAAACCACAAAATCAGGTCAAATCTAGTCAAGGTGTGGTATAACAATCTAATTAAGTAAATTTCACAATTTATGAGCAATGTTCGGGAAGTCTAGTGTGCGTCACAATGAATATATTTTATAAAAATATGATATTTAAATGGAAAATATTTATAGTACCTTCCTCATGCTTATGGAATCCCAAAAATATAATATAGAGTCTTAATTTGGTCAGGTTTGCGAGAAAATTAATAAAAAATCATTCACCTAGTTAATTGGGTGAATTAACTCACGTGAAGATAGTGAATGTGGTGAGAAGATAAATAATGATGGGGGGAAGGAGTAGTCATAGACTCACATATACACTTCCAAAGTGACGTGAATCTCTTAAAATAGAGGTTGGATGAAGGATATCTCTTCATAACTAGAGGAGTATGAGGAGAGATCCCTTGAATGGGTGATATGAACGGGTAAGAGGAGAATAAAGGGTGAGAAAAGAAAATAAGGACTGGAGGGAAAGGTGTACCTTTACCCCATTTAATGTGGTTCATAGTTTGGACCCATAGTTATCCAAACTATGCACTAATAGTGATCAATACAATACCCAAGGAACCCCCTAGCAAGGACTGGCTGCATGGTTCAGCTAACCATGCACAACCATTGAAAAAAAATCCCTTTTTCAAGAACCTACAATTAGGCTCATGTCCATGAAAATCCTCTCACAATATTAGACCGAATAGTGTGATACCACGAGCTCCACTGGATCAACAACATGATTTCTCCTAGAGGGTCACAGAGTTTCAGAGAAACGGTGTGCCCTTTTTATCCTTCTCTAGTTAGGAGGTGTCGGGGTCTGACACTCCAAAAACTAAATAGAACACCTGAGTCACCACTCAGGCCTCAAAAAAAGTCTAAAACAAAAAATTTGAGTGCTACAACTCTCAAAATTCTATTCCAATGCTCGGTTTACAATTCATTCAGTCCACCAAACTAGTCATTTAAGTTTCTTTAGAAATTTTCATCTGGTTTAAATACCTAGGATCATACAATCTCCCCACCTTATAACTTATCATCCTAGAGAATCCATAGGGAAATAATGAAAGAATCACTCGACCAACATGGGTTATAAATATTTATCCAAATAGTTTTTCTATGTTTCAAACATCGGACACACCTCCATGAATCAGTTAAAGTGTATGATATAAGAGATGATAAAAATAGATTCAAAAATTATTCCCTTATTTGAATCATTGAGATAGAGCTTACCTAATACCTTCTTACATAAGATATGACCACTTCATTTTTCCCTTGATCACCTAGAAAATGGATCTCTTTAACATAGGTTTTTGAATTTAAAGGTTAGTTCTGAGTCATGGTATCTCCACCGTTGAAATTTTCTCAATGGAAAATCCCCTTAGTGTTCGCATGACACTTTCAACATGAAACTTATATTTAATAGATTTCCAAAACATATTTTAATGAAAAACATCAGGTGATTTCACTACACTCACCTCATCCTGATGAAATTTCTAAATTAGTTTCCCACCATTCATATAAAACAATATATATAGAGAGAAAAATATCAAGTTGAACCATCTCTAGTTGACTACCCTAAAACACCAGGCATATTTAGTTGGTGAATTTAAAAATCTAAACTCATTTCTCTTAAATGAATGAACCATGAGATTTTATCTAAGCATGACAACCGAATCCTATAACTGATTTCTGATGACGTTTATAAAAATATCCTTTGTGTCATCAAGAACCAATACAAACCAGGTTGTAAATATGATCCAGGAAATTTGGATCATCCCATGTAAAACATATCATCCAAGACTAGATGAGGGTTGGGGTAGCATTAGAATCATCAAATAGAGTCCCATGAGCTCATATAAGGAAATTCATACTCTGGAATTCACAAGTGAGGTGTCATTACATATCCAAACATCCACATATTGTGAACACTGATTGACAATAAAGTGGAATCTTCGATGCAGTCTGGTCAAAGGGATGAATGGTTTCCATAAGTCCATAAAAGGGGTTCTTACATGGGAACCTAACTATCACTCAGTACTAACCATGCCTCGATAACAAACATACTTCTCACATGAAACTATGATGGGGTCTTTATATCAATCCTAACAAATTTTAAATTAGAATTACATATAACAAATACTCTCTTAGTGTATCCTGAAAAAATTAAATATATGTGATATGATCATAATTAAAATTAGTTTACACCAAGAGGGTATTAATAATTCCCACATAGCATAGAGGAACGCCCATCATAACCATCAAAAAGTTCTCAGTTTAATTCCCACCATACCCAATAATTAAAGGGAATACAATATGAACCACCCAAGGATGACTCTATTGAAGAAGGCCTGCTTCAACTTTCTATGCATCATCATAACATGACCACGATGCCCTCACTACCTAAGGAAATTTGTTATCAATTAAGAGAAACCACTAAATTCCATCATTGACCAATGGTGTTTTTAAAGGATTCATACACATCCAACAATACCATTGTAATTATGCCTCACGAGTAATAACACCTTCCACTACACACCCACTACTAGAAATTAAGCCATTACCAACAGTTTCACAAACCGTTGGAATGTATGGCGTGGCAGTAGCCCATTACCAACGGTTTTTGTATAACCATTGGGAAAGGAAGTGTAATTGGAGTATTCCCAACGGTTTTACAAACTGTTGGCAATACTGGAAGTGTAATCCTATTTTACCAATGGTTTAAATAACTGCTGGTATATAGGAGTATTTCCATGTTTTACCAATGGTTTACTAAAATTGTTGGTAAAAATATCTAGAGAACAATACCAATGGTTTTAGTAAACCATTTCTATAGTGTATTACCAGAATTTCACAGCCCAACTACCTAAAATCTCCTCCACTGCACATTCAACTACGCACCTGCATACACTCTTAACACCAACAAAAACACCTGATATAGCACACAAAAGAACATAAAATCAGGATACTATTATAACCATGGAATGTACCCCAATTATAATCATGTATATGAACCCAATTACCCTATGCCATACAGAATTCATAACTGAATTCTCAGATGAATACATGCAGAATGAATTATGTAATGAATTCTTAATTATGAATCAATAACACATAAAAAATTAATTATATTGCATACAAAATTCTGAATTATATATTACACATATATAATATGACATACAAGGTTTTGGGGTGTCCCGGGAGGTGGGGGTGTCTAGGGGTGAGGGGCTATCCATGGGGGTGGGGGTGTCTAGGGGGTGGGTTATACAGAATTAAGAATACATACAAAATTTCATTTTATATAACACGTACATGATTGAATTCAGAAATTAGAAGCTAATAACCCAAAAATAAAGTATCAAGAGAATCCAAATACGTTTGGTCGGGTTTCCGTATACCAGTTGTTTTTACATAAAATGATGTCCATTTTAAACAAAACACATACACTTAGAGTGATACCGGCCACAAAGTGCCTCATATTTAGGTGGGGTTGACTCGTACACATCATAGATGACTCATGGATTGTTTTAATTTGTATCAACAGAATCTGAATGCGTTTGGTTGGTTTTCCGTATGTCAGTTTTTGTTTTCACTAAAAATGTTTTCCATTTCAAATAAAGGTGAGACACATTGAGTGGTTTTGGCCACACCACAGCTTGTATTGAGGCGGGATTGACTCTTGCACATCACATACTACCCAAGGATCATTTTTCTAAAGTTTCAACATAATCCGAATACATTTGGTGTGTTTTTTGTATGCTAGTTGTTGTTTTCACTTAAAATCCTATGTATTTCAAATAAAAGTGAGACAGTTTGAGTGGTGATGGCCACACCAGCCCTTGAATTGAGATGACGTTGATTGGTACATGTCACATACGACCCATTAATCATTTTACTAAAGTTTCAACAGAATCCAAATGCGTTTGGTCAGTTTTCCGTATGTCAGTGGTTCTTTTCACATAAAATGATGTCCATTTTAAACAAAAGAGAGACACTTTGAGTGGTGCCGGCCAAACCACACCTAGAATTGAGGAAGGGTTGACTCATACATGTCACATATGACCCATGGATCATTTTACTAAATTTTAAATAGAATCCAAATGCATTTGTTGGGTTTTCCGTATGTCAATTGTTGTTTTCACTTAAAATGAAGTTCATTTTAAACAAAAGAGAGACACATTGAGTGGTACCAGCCACACCGCATTTCAGATTGAGATGGGGTTGACTCGTACATGTCACATATGACCCATGGATTGTTTTCCTAAAGTTTCAACAGAATCCAAATGCGTTTGGTCAGTTTTCCGTATGTCAGTTGCTGTTTTCACATAAAATGATGTCCATTTTAAACAAAATAGAGACACTTTGAGTTGTGTTGGCCACACCGCACATCAAATTGAGGTGGGGTTGATTCCAATGCATCAAAATGACCCATGGATCTTTATTCTAATGTATCAACACAATAAGAATGCGTTTGGCATGCATTTGACCATTAAACACATGATTTGGCCATTTACGACACGCGGAGTGCGTTTTCAGCCAGCGCGTTCACACAAAACCTCCGATTGATGTGTCGTCTGGCCGACCATTTCAAAATTCATCCACCCTTTGTTGTCGTCTGATTTCATGGCATTTTGAGGTCTTTCGACTAGTATCAACCACCCCACACACGTTTTTCAAGCGTGCCAAACACCTAAAACACACATATTTAGTCGTTCCATGCAAACCACGTGTCTGAATGATGTATTGTCTCCTCGTACACCTCAAGAATAATAATTAGGGTGTTATCATGTGATTTCAAGTCATTCTGATGACCTTTTTCATGCATTTGACCGTTAAACGCATGTTTTGGACATTTACGACACGCAGAGTGTGTTTTCAGCTACCGCAGTCACACGACACGTACGATTGATTTATCGTTTGGATAACAATTTCACAATTCATCCACCATTTGTTGTCATCTGATTTCATGGCATTACGAGGTCATTCGGACAGTATCGAACACCCCATGCATGTTTTTCAAGTGTGCCAAACACCTAAAAAACACATATTCCATTGTGTCGCACAAAACGCGCATCTGAATGATGTATCGTCTCCTTGTACACCTCAAAAATAATAATTAGGGTGTTTTCATGTGATTTCAAGTCATTATCATGTCTTTTGGAATGAATTTGGCCGTTAAATGCATGTTTTGTCCATTTACGACATGTGTAGTGCATTTTGGTCCACTGTGGTCACACGATTTCTCCGATTGACATGCCGTCTGGCCGAACATTTTACAATTCACCCAACCTTTATTGTCATTCGATTTCATGGAATTCCGAGGTTGTTCGGTCGGTATCGACCACCCCATGCATGTTTTTCAAGCGCGCCAAACACCTAAAAAACACATATTCAGTCGTGAATCGCAAACCACGCGTCTGAATGATGTGTTATCTCCTCAAACATTTCACGAATAATAATCATTGTGTTTTCATGTGATTTAATGTTATTCCATTGTCGTTCGGCACACATTTGACTGTAAATTGCATGTTTTGGCCATTAACGACACACGGAGTGTGTTTTTGGCTAGTGCGGTCACACGAAACCTCCGATTGATGTGCCTTCTAGCTGACCGTTTCAGAATTCACCAACCCATTTTTTTCATCTAATTTCATGATATTCTGAGGTCGTTCGACCACTATCGACCACCCCACGCATGTTTTTCAAGCATGCCAAACACATAAAAAACACATATTCAGTCGTGCCGTGCAAACTGCATGTCCGAATGATGTGTAATCTGCTCGTACACCTAACGAATAATAATTAAGGTGTTTTCTGGTGGTTTAAAGTCATTCAGATGTCTTTTGGCATGCATTTGACCGTAAAATCCATGTTCTGGCCATTTTCGACACGCGGAGTGCGTTTTCATCCATCAAAGTCACACAAAACCTCCAATTGACTTGTCGTCTGGCCGAACATTTTAAACTTCACCCACCCTTTTTTTTCGTCCGATTTTATGGCATTCCGATGTCATTCGGCTGGTATCGACCACCCCACGCACATTTTTCAAGCACCCCAAACACCTAAAAAACACATATTCAGTCGTGTCGTGCAAACCACACGTCTGAATGATGTGTCTTCTCCTCGTACACCTCAGGAATAATAATTAGGGTGTTTTCGTTTGATTTCAAGTTATTATGAAGTCATTCGACATGCATTTGACTGTTAAACGCATGTTTTGGCCTTTTACGACATACAGAGTGCATTTTTGGCCACCACGGTCACACGACACCTCCGATTGATGTGCCATTTGGCTGACCATTTCACAATTTACCCACCCTTTGTTTTTGTCCGATTTCATGGCATTCCGAGGTCGTTCGGCCAGTATCGACCACCCCACACACGTTTTTCAAGCGTGCCAAACACCAAAGAAACACATATTCAGCCGTGCCGCAAAAAACCGCGCATCCAAATGACGTTCTGTATCCTCATACATCTCACGAATAATAATTAGGGTGTTTTTCTATGATTTCAAGTCATTATGATGTCGTTCGACATGCATTTGACTGTTAAACGCATGTTTTGGCCATTTACGACACGCAACGTGCATTTTTGACCAGGTCGGTCACATGAAACCTCTGATTGACATGCATTCTAGTAGAACATTTTTCAATTCACCCACCCTTTGTTGTTGTCCGATTTCATGACATTCTGAGGTCATTAGGCCGGTTTCGACCACCCCACACAAGCTTTTCAAGCGCACAAAAAACCAAAAAAAACACATATTCAGTCGTGCTGCACAAACCGCAAGTCCGAATGTTCTTTTGTCTCCTCGTACACCTCACGAATTTTAATTAGAGTGTTTCCGTGTGATTTCAAGTAATTCTGATGTCATTCGGCATGCATTTGATCGTAAAACACATGTTTTGGCCATTTACAATAGGCGGAGTGTGTTTTTTGCCAGTGCGGTCACACGAAGCCTCTGATTGACATGCCTTCTAGCCGACCATTTCAAAATTCACCCACCCTATGCTATCGTCTGATTTCATGGCATTCCGAGGCCTTTCGGCTGGTATCGAACTCCCCATGCACACTTTTCAAGAACACCAAACATCTAAAAACACATATTCAGTCGTGCCATGCAAACTGTGTGTCCGAATGACATTTCGTCTCCTAGTACACCTTTAAAATAAATATTAGGGTGTTTTCGTGTGATTTCAAGTCATTCCGAGGTCGTTAGGCATGCATTTGACCATAAAACGCACATTTTGGCCATTTACGACATGTAGAATGCGTTTTCGGCCATCGCGAACACACGACACCTCCAATTGATGTGTCGTCTGGCCGACGATTTCACAATTCACCCACCCTTGTTATTCGATTTTATGGCATTAAGAGGTCGTTTGGATGGTATTGACCACCCCACACATGGTTTTCAAGCGCGCCAAACACCTAAAAAACACATATTCAATTGTGCCGCAAAACCGTGCATCTGAATGACATGTCGTCCCCTCATACACCCCACGAATAATAATTAGGGTGTTTTCTTGTGATTTTAAGTCATTATGATGTCGTTCAGCATGCATTTGACCGTTAAACGCATGTTTTGGCCATTTACAACACGCAGAGTGCATGTTCGGCCACCACGGTCATACGAAACCTCCAATTGACATGCCATCTAGCCGAACATTTCAGAATTCACCCACCCTTTGTTTTCGTCTGATTTTATGGCATTCCGAGGACGTTTGGCTGGTATTGACCACCCCACGTATGTTTTTAAAGCGTTCCAAACACCTAAAAAATACATATTTAGCTGTGCTATGCAAACCACACGTCTTAATGACATTCCATCTCCTCACACACCTCATGATTAATAATTAGGGTGTTTCCGTGTGATTTCAAGTCATTCTGATGTCGTTTGGAATGCATTTGACTGTTAAACGCATGTTTTGGCCATTTAAAACACACATAGTGCGTTTTTGGCAAGCATGGTCACACGACCCCTCCGATTGACGTGCCGTCAGGCTTCCCATTTTAGAATTTACCCACCCTCTGTTTTCGTCTAATTTTATGGCATTCCGAGGTCGTTCGGAATGTTTCGACCACCCCATGCATGCTTTTCAAGCGCGCCAAACACCTAAAAAACACATATTTAGCCATGCCGTGCAAACCGCAGGCCCGAATGATGTGTCGTCTCCTCTTACATCTCAAGAATAATAATTAGGGTGTTTTCATTTGATTTCAAGTCATTCCGATGTCGTTTGGCATGCATTTGACCATTAAATGCATGTTTTGGCCATTTACAACACGCGGTGTGCATTTTCAGCCAGCACGGTCACACAACACCTCCGATTGATATGTCGCCTACCGACCATTTCACAATTCACCCACCCTTTTTTGTCATCTGATTTCATGGTATTTTGTGGTCATTCGGCTGTTTTCGACCACCCCACGCACGCTTTTCAAGCATGCCAAACACCTAAAAACACATATTTAGCCGTGTCGTGCAAACCATGGGTCCAAATGCTGTTTCGTCTCCTCGTACACCTCACGAATAATAATTAGGGTGTTTTCATGTTATTTTAAGTGATTCCGATGTCGTTTGGAATGCATTTGACCGTAAAACACATGTTTTGGCCATTTACGACAAGCGGAGTGCGTTTTTAGCCAGCACAGTCACACAACACCTCCGATTGAGGTGTAGTCTGGGCGACCATTTCACAATTCACACACCCTTTTTTGTCGTTCAATTTCATGGTATTCCAAGGTCATTCGGCCAGTTTCGACCACCCCACGCATGCTTTTCAAGCACGCCAAACAGCTAAAAACACATATTCAGCCGTGACACACAAACCGCGCGTCCTAATGACGTGTTGTCTTCACATACACTTCACGAATAATAATTAGGGTTCTTTCATGTGATTTTAAGTCATTCTGATGTCGTTTGGCATGCATTTGACCGTAAAACGCATGTTTCGGGCATTTACGACATGCGTAGTGAATTTTCAGGCAACGTGGTCACATAACACCTCCGATTGACATGTCATCTGGCCGACCATTTCACAATTCACCCACCCATTGTTGTCGTCCAATTTCATGGCATTCTGAGGTTGTTAGTCTAGTTTTGACCACCCCACGCATGCTTTTCAAGTGCGTCGAACACCTAAAAAATACATATTCTGTTGTGCCGTGAAAAACGTGCATACGAATGACATGTCGTCTCCTCGTACACTTCAAGAATAATATTAGGATGCTTTCGTGTGATTTCAAGTCATTCATATGACGTTCAGTATTCATTTGACCGTAAAACGCATGTTTTGGCCATTTACGACACGCCGAGTGCGTTTTTGGATTGCACAGTCACAAGACACCTTCAATTGATGTGAAGTATGTCCAACCATTTCACAATTCACAAAACCTTTGTTGTCATATGATTTCATGGCATTCCGAGGTCGTTCGGCCGGTTTCGACCACCCCACGCACGCTTTTCAAGCACGCCAAACACCTAAAAAACACATATTCAGTCGTGCCATGAAAATCATGCATCTGAATGAAATTCCATCTTCTTTTACTCCTCACTAATAATAATTAGGGTGTTTTTGTGCGATTTCAAGTCATTATGATGTCGTTCGGCATGCTTTTGACTGTAAAATGCATGTTTTGGCCATTTACGACACGCAGAGTGCGTTTTCAGCCAGCATAGTCACACGACACCTCCGATTGACAATCCGTCTAGAAAAACATTTCAAAATTCACACACCCTTTTTGTCGTCCGATTTAATGTCATTTTGAGGTCGTTCGGCCGGTTTCAACCACCCCAGGCATGTTTTTAAAGCGCACAAAACACCTAAAAACACATTTTTAGCCATGCCACACAAGCCACACGTCTGAATGACGTCTTTTCTCCTCGTACACCTCAAAAATAATAATTAGGGTGTTGTAGTGTGATTTCAAGTCATTCTGATGTCGTTCGACATGCATTTGACCGTTAAATACATGTTTTGCCCATTTACGACATGTAGAGTGCGTTTTCAGCCAGCACGGTTGCATGACACCTCCGATTGACGTGCCATCGGCCAACCATTTAACAATTCACCCACCCTTTCTTTTAAAATGATTTCATGGAATTCCGTGGTAGTTAGGCCAGTTATGACCACCCCACGTATGCTTTTCAAGCGCGTAAAACGCCTAAAAAAGAAATATTCAGCCTTGCCACACAAACTGCGTGTTCGAATGATATTAATTCTCCTCTTAGACCTCAAGAATAATAATTAGGGTGTTTTCATGTGATTTCAAGTCATTCTGATGTCGTTTGGCATGCATTTGACCGTAAAACGAATGTTTTGTCCATTTACGACATGCGGAGTGCGTTTTCGGCCAGCGCAGTCACACAACACATCTGATTGATGTGTCATCAAGCCAACCATTTCACAATTCACCCACCTTTTTTTTCGTCTGATTTCATGGAATTCTATGGTCGTTCGGCCGGTTTCGAACACCCCACACACACTTTTCAAGCGCGCCAAACACCTAAAAACACATATTTAGTTGTGCCATGAAAACCACGGGTCCGAATGACATTCCGTCTCCTCGTACACCTCAAGAATAATAATTATATATTTTTTCTAAAGTATCTACATAATCAGAATGCATTTGGTTGGTTTTCCATATTCCGAATGTTGTTTTCACTTAAAATGTTGTCCATTTCAAAGAAAAGTGAGACACTTTGATTGGTGATAGCTACACCGCACCTCAGATTGAGGCGAGGTTGACTCGTACATGTCAAAAATGACTCATGGATCATTTTACTAAAGTTTCAACATAATCTGAATGTGTTTGGTTAGTTTTAAGTATGCCAGGTGTTGTTTTCACTTAAAATCTTATCGATTTCAAATAAAAGTGATACACATTGAGTGGTGCCGGCAACACGGAACCTCAGATTGAGGCAGGGTTGACTCATACACATCAAAAATGACCCACAGATCATTTTCCAAAATTATCAACACAATCTGGATACATTTGGTCGGTTTTTCATATGGCAGTTGTTTTTAATTAACAGAGTATCCATTTTAAACAAAAAAGGACACTTTGAGTGGTACCGTCCACACCGTGCCTCAGATTGAGGCAGGAGGGGGCTGTCTTGGTGGATTTCCGGGGTGCAAGAAGGAGGGTGGGTAATGCATCTAATACTCTATGTAGATATCATACATCTAATTCTAACAGGACTACGAATCGTTGCGGGGTGCCGTCTTGGAGCAGGGCCAAATCACAGCATTACCGCGACATGACGGCAGCATGACCGCGGCGTGACCACGGTGTGACCGCAACGTGTTGGCCCTGTCCAGCGACATCTGTGGGGTAGCATCATCTGGCCAGGATTTCAAATAAATCCTATGTAGTTGTCCTTCACATTATAGAAACTGATCTTATGTTATAAAAAACAGACTCCTGATTTAGGATTGTGGTATGATAAAGATATATATTTTATATTCGTTGTTTTTAAAAGTGGTACTAGGTAGTTGAAACTACTAATTGAGAGTCAAATTATCACACCCTAAACTATCACTGTGAGTTTTCACAGACAGCACACCTATGTGCGAGGGGTTTTATTATAAAAACATGACTTTATTTATCAAATGAAACAATTATATTAAAGAAAACATATTCGAGATATTAAATTCAATATAATTAAGCAGAATTAAGAAAGAAACTAAATTCAATTTAAAGAATTATTAAATTAAAGAGGCTTCCATATTTGGTCAAAAATAAAGAGTTATACAGAATTCGAAAATATCCATACCAGAGTGAAATCCCAGGTACAAAAATAAAGAGTTATACAGAATTCAAAAATGTAATGGATCAATCTGCCCGGGATCACCATCACCATCACCACTGTCATCATCAGCCTCATCCTCGCCGCCATATCTGTCCTCATCTTCGTCCTCATCATCGTCCTCATCCTCGCCCTCAGTCCCATCCTCACCCTCGACCCCACCCTCACCCTCATCCTTATCCTCATCCTCACCCTCACCCTCTTCAGCATCCTCATCATCACTAGGAACATCATCATCTCGACCGCCACTAGAACTGCCACATGGTGCATTGGATAATGAACCCATCGACGACATATATGTCTTATAAACCACACTGGCCTCTGGTGGATTTATTAGGGATAGGCCATATATATTTACATGCCTATCCAAGTCATGTACTATGTACATTCCATTGTACATTCCCAGGACACTAGATTATCATAGACATCATGCCAACTGTTATACACACCATGTGAACCCTTATACCATATCGTCATTATTACAACCATTAATAACAACTTATTAAACCACATCACTTTCCAAATATAATCAAATTGAACATAAATAAATAATAATATTAGATATATGAAGTAAAATTAATCCATACTATATTACATCCTAAATGACCACACAGAACCATGATTAATGACCCCAAAGAACCCCTTTCGGCCAAATAAAAATTGGAAACAACCTCACTTGTCAAATATAATAAAATTGAACATAAAATAATAATAATATTGGATATATCAAGTAAAATGAATTCATACTATATTACATCCTAAATGACCACCCACAACCATGATTAATGAACACAAAGATCCCTTTTCGGCCAAATCAAAAGTGAAAACAAAAACACATAATTGCAGAACAAAAAAAATAAAGGAATCACTTAAAGATTTGATGTGTAGAAGAAAAACATTCCATGATTGAAGATGGATCAATATGTGGAATAAGTTGGGCAGGAGGAAGACTGGATTTAGGGCACGCCGAGCGGGACTGCAATCTGCAATCGAACAGAGGGGGAATGGATTCCTGACTGTATTTAGGGTAATTTTTTCCGAACTGTTTTTAAAAACCATTGGGAATGTTTGTCTTTACCAATGGTTTAAATAAACTGTTAGTAAAAAAGTGATATTGAAGGCCTTTACCAACAGTTTTTCAAAACTGTTGGGAAAAGCTTGTATAAAATCATTTATAATAACGGTTTTTAAAAACCGTTGGTATACATAGACATTCCCAACGGTTTACACAAACTGTTGGGATGTAAGTGTTGTTAAAAGTTCCTTTTCCAGTAGTGAGAAACCTCATGTTAAATTAATGTAACATTGACTATTTCCAAATGGACCTCTATGTTTGGGTTTCATCTGCTTGGAAGGATACACATTACTCATATTGATGTGGAAATCCCAACCTTAAGAGTGTCTGTATCTTCAGATTTACTGAAAAATGGAACTCATCCCATTGAACACACTCCATCGACCATTAGTCTCAGGTCCAAGAGATTATCAAATAACTTTTAAAAAGGGTTTAACCAACAGGAGAGACATAATAGCAACTTACACAACACTAGAACAAAATTAATTTATACGCATGTGTGACACTTCATCCTATTTATATCCCCACGTTCCCTAACATCAAGTATAATAGCCCAAACCTACCGACCAACATGTCAAAACGCCTAATCATATTTTAAGACATCATCTCGATAATTGTAATGAGTTGTATTTCATTTAAAACCTATGTGAGTCTACTTCGGAGAGGAACCATGAACACAATTTAATATCTCAAAGCATAAATATTAACATCAGACTCAAATGGTTTATTTTACAACTTTAGATACTTGGAAGGTATCATGTTTATTGATGTATACTACCATTAGGTTTTATAAAAAAATAACACATCCATGAAACTAAACATATGTTTATGGGACCTATGAATTCAAGTATATAATGGCCCATTAAAAATAGTAATAATTAGAGTCATACTATATCATATGAAATTAACATAGTATGATGACCTCCTGAGTCATCCAACACTAAATAAGAGAAAAAAGGAGGTTCATATAACCCACTAAGAGATCAACCATGCCCTAGAAATATCTACCCCATAATCATCGGGAAATATATGATGACCATTCCCATAATAAGTGTTAACTACCAAATGACCACTACTCCAAATAAAGGTGTCTTTTATAGAAATAAGAGTCCTACATGGGACAATGACACCTGAATATAATCACATGCCTAAAATGATTCACAAGCATTTATCAAGGTTTTAAAGTTCTTATGGTGCTACTTACATTAGGATAACTCCCTTACTAAAAAAATTATTATTTGACCTTAATTCTTGGTCACATGAATAATAATTCACTAGGATTAAGGGCCTATCATTTAATTTTTATCTATAGAATAAAGGTCCTATAAGTAATTCTCATGTTACCGATTCAAGGAAACTACCCAAAGAAAAATTTAAACAACCCTTAGATGTGAGTCAATCCATGAAACCTATAAGGTTTAATTTATAAGGAATTACACTAAATTATGATTTTTTATTCAAATATTTTAAGGTCTAGTTTTGAGAATACATAATACCAGTGAAAAGGAAATGGTATTCGGTTTATTATTTAGCTAAAACCACAAGGCACACATGCAAGTTATATTAAAATTCCTTTTGATCATTTTTTATTTAACTGAAATCATATCATAATTAAGAAATTTATCACATAACCCTATTTTAAACCTCACTTATTTATTCTCAATATTTCACAATTTTCAGAGTTAAAAAAAATTCCAATCTCAATTTGTAGAGGAAAAAACCCTCTATGTTGTAAATGAAATTTTAATTAACTAAAAACTCATAAATAATATGGCTCCAAAGTAGGTAAAATGTTCTTTATTAGTCAATTAGGGGATTGTTCTAGTATGATTCCACCGTACGCCTATATGAGAATCCATATAGGAAATTGCAGATACTTTAAATAACCATCCTTATATAACATAAGTATAACCCCATGGGGTTAAGCAGTATGGTATGTTAAAAGAAAGGTGACCTACAAGGGTTTCAATCATGCAATAATAAAGAAGACATGAAAGGGCCTTGTAAAGTTAGTCGATATCTAGTTTTAAAACACCCTTAATAGGTTAACTCATAAGGAGCATGCCCTGACTGACCTACTCGGGTCCAGTAGTGCATTTAAGAACTTATCCACACAAGTCATCATGCATAAGAAAACGTGTCACAATACTTCATAGGGGAAACCAAATAATTTTAAATAAAAAATAATGTATTTTATATCTATAAAATAGTATATAGGTATATAAATCTCATAAATTGTGGTTTGGATATATGGGCTATCATTTCACAATTTATAAAGAACCCATGCACTTAATATTTTCAAAATTGAATCCCATTTAATCTTAATGAGTATATTTTAGCCCATACAACCGATGAATCATGGATTAAACATGTTTTGATTTTTTAGTTATGGTTTCACCATCAATATTAGTAGGAAAAACCATTTAGGTTGATGATGGAACTTTAATAACCAATTATATATTAAAATTATAACAATATATACTATCATAAATAGTAAATACCGGAAACCTTATAAATAAATTGCCTCGTAATATTAACCAGTTAAACATGATAAGTAAGCATAGAAGCAAGAAAATTATAATTATATAATAGAGCTATAATAGCAGAAGAATGTTGTAAAGGAAATGGTTCTAAATAAATCATGCATCATGTTATACAAACAATCCTGCTAATAACACACAAGCAACATCATTAAATATCAAATAGATCCACAATTTAATCTACATGTGATGGAATATGCATGGAATGTAAACTATCATGTTAGTATATTGATGCATGTAATTCTACATCCTTTTTGTTCCATGCCAAGGTAATATACCATAAATTTCATAAATCAGTAGGAAACATAAATCACACTAGTCACTAGAGGGGAAATCATAATCTATTATAACGGTGAACAACATGAAAAATAATCCCATACCTAACGACTTTTACTTTCCTCCATGAGTGTGTTTATCACTCCCATGCATTCATACTTTCCAATCACTTACACATTTCTAGTCTCTTTCCTACTAGCCCAAAAAAGTAAGAAAAAATGAAATAGAAACCTTTGATACCACTTTGTAAAATACTAGCTCAACTGACTATGAAACTAGTAGCTGGACCAATTTCCACATGGACTCAAGTGCCCCTCCCCATACGCTAGAGGCTACCGAATAGTAGGGAGGGTCTAATGATGGTATAGTGGGGGATAATATACCCTCATAATTAGAGTATAATAGTTTTATAATAATAAATACTTAATAGACAATAGTGGAAACTTGAATAATTAAATGATAGGGCAGTAGAAGATGATAATAATATGATAAGAACTTATCCAATTCCAAATGAAACCATGCATCAATGTTCATGTGATGAAGAAAAATAAATTGGAAAAAATATAGTAGGTAGATGTGATACAATACATGAACAAGGAAAAAGAATAAAACCCCCTGAGGGTGATCTCCATGAGAATCCTGAGTCCTTGATCAATTATGTGCTCAGAAACTCCCATATAAAATGTACAACATAAGAAATCGAACATGGACCTATTAACTTGAGGTCTTTTTGGGTACCCTAGTGAAATGAAAGCCTAAGGATTGTGTCAGATATACCCAGTAGACCACCACAAACGATGTATAAATCATAATATATTTTTTGAATATAAAATTTAGTAGTTTGTATGGATAAAAAATGAAATTATACAGATAAATAAGTATGTCAGTCTGGGGTTCTCTTGGGATACATGAAAAATAATACGTACTTATGCCTTATCCAAATATGTTTAAACATTTTGAACCTACATAGATGTGTTATGGGTGTAATAATTGGTCATTGTATACCTAACATCAAGGATGGACCGAAACAAATCATGATATTTTTATTGGTGGATGCATCCCTAGACAACATCGAAGCATTATCAGTTTTTAATATAAGAGTTATCATGCCTATTAAATAAGGGGAACCAGAGCCTATCCATGGTGATCTGATAAGGAATTATAAGTATCACTCTAGGGGAACTAAAAATATACAATACCGTAAGAGTCCTTCCAATGCGATCGATAAATGGATTCCCAAGTATCACTCTTGGCCTGGCGTTGAAAAAACCTCTCTGAGCCCATACCATGTATCTCATGTAGGTGACTGAGTATCACTCATGACCTAGTATAACCATCTATCCACTGATCCCATCCTCATTGTCTTCCATTGGGAACTAATATTCCTCAAATTTAGTTAAGTAAGAGTCATGGTTTGACCATTAAAAGAATACCAAGTATTGATCTTAACATATATAAAAATAAGGTAACCTACGAGCCCTCCCTTGGTGTGATGTGAAAGAAAACCCAAGTATCTCTCAATGTATAATTTAGTGTAAAATGACTATGAGCCTATCAATGTAATTCTATAAAGAGTAACCAAAGTATTTATCAAGGAATTCATGGTTCATTTTTCGCTTTTAATTAATAATAATGAAGTAAATGTTCATAAACATTCCACATCACTATCCATGTACTTTAAGAGGGGGAATGCATGATTACTAGTCTAATTTAAGATTAATAATAAGGTCTACACACTTAAACATTCCACATAACATCTAAATAATTAATTAATAAGGATACTACATTCATTTATAATTAAAATCCCATGGTAATTATAGATTCCAAATATGTAATCACTATGAACATCATTAATCAATTCACTTTTGATTAATAAGACAATGCACCTAAATGAAGGGTTTTATTAGAAAACATGATATTCCTATAAAAATCATTTATTTTAATTAATTCTATTCCTTTACCAAGAGTGTAACAACAAACCTCAAGAGGTGGTTTGAAGTAGATAATCATCTCCAAAAACATGATTAAATAGCACACCCAATGGGTTGGCTTCTACATATGACATATTAGGGATAAAGATGAAATTAATTGAAGCCATGTAAAAGGTTTTTCCAGTAAAGTTCCTTAGATCCATCCAAACCATACGGTCTAGTGTATGGATGGTGTGGTATAATAATTTAATTAAATGAATTTCAAAATTTATGAGCAGTGTACAGGTAGTCCAGCGTGCGTCCCAATGAAAAGATTTTATAAAATGATGATAAATCAAATTGAAAATATTTTTACCACCTAAATATTTCTTAGGATGAATGAGATGTCTAATATTGATTCATAATAAGTTCTAGTTCAAATGAAAATTAATAAATAAAAAATCACCCTAAAAATAATGTGAATTAGATGACATAAAGATGGTGTAAGAGGTGAGAAGATAACTGATCAAATAAGGAAGGAGGACTCATAGAATCACTGATACACATCCAACATGATGAGTGGATCTCAAAATAGAGGCTGAATAAAGTAGATATCATAACTCCTAGAGGAGGAGAATAAGAGGTCCATCAAAGGGGTTGTAGTTTTGCGTAAGAGTATAAAAAAGGGTAAGAAAATAAAATATGGTATAGAGGGAAAAGGGTAAATTTAACCCATTATTGAGGTGCACAATTTTTCCACATGGTTATCCAAACCATACACTAACCTTGCTTAAGAAACTACCCATGGAACCCCCTCACATGGGATGGCCTCATGGTTTGGGAAAACCTACAAAGCCCATGGAAAATACCTATTTCAAGAACCTGTAATTAGGTGCATGACTATGTGGTTCTTATCACACAGTTAGACCAAAACATGTAAGACCTCTAGCTCCACTGGATCAACCACACAATTTATCTTGGAGTGTCTCATGGTTTCATAAAAATCAGGCACCCCTTTCATCCATCTTTAGTTTGGAGGTTTCGATGTCTGATTCTCTAGAAAATTGATGCAACACATAAGGAACCACTCAACCATCAAACCATGTCTAAAAAAACACATTTGAGTGATCAAAATATCTTAATTACATTCCAAATATCAGTTTACAATTTTTCCAATCCACCAAAAAAAATTCAAGGTCTGTCATAAATCGTAATTCGGATCCAGAATCACAGGACGCTACAACATATAATATCATAACATCCGTAATGTATACCTATGTAAATTGTTCAATAGTGAAATCATATATAATAGGGATAAAATTTTCAATTTTTTTAATGTGATCAACTAAAACCCAATTAACATTGCATCATTTATATGTTTTATAGAGTTCAATGAAAAAATACATCATAATGTTTTCTCATTTCCATTTAGGTATGGGTAATGGTTTTAAAATCTCATTATAATTATATCTCTCAGCCTTAAATTGATAACACACTAATAATTGAGGTATATACTTGAAAGTATCCATTTTTATGTTATCCCACTAGAAACATTCCATCATATGTCTATATATCCTTGTACTTCCATGATGAATAGAGAATAATGAACTATAAGAATCATCCAATAACTCCTTCTTAAAATATGGTATTAATGAGAAATATAACCAGTAATTGAACTATTTCATACCAATATGATCATGGTTAAACTCATAAACATTTCTCAACTTCATCTATAATCTGACATCACCAATATGTTCTTTCTTAAACCTCTCATACATAGATGTTTGAACATTCATCTAAGAAAGACAGTATATGTATCATTTCTAAATATTTTAAGATCCAACTTCTCTGAATTGATAAATATTTGTTCTCTTTCAATCCTCATAATGTAAAAAATATCATGATCTTTATTACTTAGAGAACTAATCAACTTTTTTACATTCCCATGGTGGTAATGTATTGAGAATTCATAATCAATAATCAATTCCAAACATATTGTCTAGAATAAACTCAACTATTTATCTATAAATATTTACTTTAAACATTTATGGTTATTATATATTTCCAACCTTTCATCATATAGATAATGCTTCTATATATTCAATGAAAAAATTACAGATTACAGTTCCAAATCACGAGTCAGGTAATTCTACTCCATAATTTTAAATTGGTATGAGAAATATGATATCATCATAAAATTATATATGAGAAAACATACGAGTCTATTAATTTATGAATAAATATAAATCAAAAAACCTTATCCAATATAGGGTAGTGTATACATAGGTTCACTAACCAACCTTTTATTTAGTTATTTAAATCTATCCTCACATTCATTTATCCACCAATACTTAAACCCCCCTCCAAGTCAACTTGGTTATTAAATTATATAGTCATGAGAAATCTCTCATAATGAATTAGTTTTATCCAACAAGACCAAGATAACTTTGTATCTTGGTTATTGTAGTTGGTCTAGTGTATTACTTAATAACATCCATTATTTAAAGATCCACTAATATTTCCTCACATGAGATTATATGACCTAAGAAAAAAAGTTTCAAAAGAAAAAATTCACACTTTGTAAGTTTGGAAAATAGATTCTCATTCCTTAGGGTCTTCCTCATAATTATCAAATTTTATTTATTATCTCCCTTTTTAGTCGAATATATAATAATATCATCTCTAAAGACTTCCAAAAACTGATCATGGTTATCTCTAAAGAATATATTAATTATATCCTAAAATATTACATGATCATTGATAAGTACAAATGTAATTACTAAAATTCATAATGACCATACCTTATATAGAAGGTTTTCAAGGGTGTATCATCCTTCCTAGACCTTAGCTGATGATTTAAAAATTGAAGATCAAACTTTCAAAAATATTTATCTCTTTTTAGTTGATCAAATAGGTCATCTATACGGGGTATATGATTCTTTTTTATAATTTTTATTTTGTTATGTTCTTGATAATTAATACAAATATTCATTGAACCATATTTCTTTATAATAGAAATAAAAGGTACAACCCATGGTGAATCACTATGCCAAATGAATCACATATCTATATTTTTATGGAGTTGATTATTTAATTCTTACAACTCAATCAGGTCCATTCTATATGGATTCGTTGTAACAAGAATAACATAGGGTATGATTTCTATTCAAAAATCCACTTCATGATTTTTTGGAATACTAGAAAACTATTTTTGAAAGACATCAAAAAACTCACATATAATATGAATAACTTCAATGTTGAATTACTCCTCAAAAATTTTAGAAAAATATCCCTTAAGAATAGGTTGTAATAACCATATTCTAGAATAAATTTCTAATGGGAGTTTAGGTTAAACCTCAAACCAAATAACAATTTTATGTTTATTTAGAATATTGAGTGCAACTTCCCTTTGTCAATAATTGATGTTGGATATATACTAAAAAATCCAATACATTCTAAAAATTACATCAAATTCAACTATATATAGAATAACAAGATTCTTAGGAAGCACATTCCCACAAAAATCTATCGGATAATAGCTATAGACTTGATATGTGATCATTATACCATTATGAGTTTTCAATGCCAACTAAACATATAATCGTTGAGGTGGTGATGTGATAACCTTAGAAACTTCAACAGATATAAAATAGTGGCTAGAAACTGAATCAAATAAAACATTTTCATTTATATATTGGATGATAAGTGTTCCTTTTACCTCGTCTATAGGAACTTCTTGTTCAAATATATTACTTATATATGTTTGGATTTCTCCATTACTCTTACTCTTTTGAATGTTCACCTGACTCTTGTTGAAATTGTTTGAATAATGCCCATATTTTTATAGTTTAAGCACTATATATTTGAGGTTTTTTTATTTTCCTT
This sequence comes from Viscum album, assembly GCA_963277665.1. Taxonomy (NCBI): domain Eukaryota; kingdom Viridiplantae; phylum Streptophyta; class Magnoliopsida; order Santalales; family Viscaceae; genus Viscum; species Viscum album. The sequence goes on along the minus strand of OY728148.1, from coordinate 1,340,612,822 downwards.
ACATTCATTATCCATATAACCCTTTTCGACACAACTATAACGAACTCTAATTATTTTTATACATTTTCATGGATTTTTATTTTCACAATTATTACGTGAGGTAATTTTTTTACTTTTTCTTTTTTGTGTTCCCTTATTCATGATACTCAGATCACCTCTTCTTATCTTTATTTTCCTTGAAAAAATAAGATCATGAAAATTCATTCTCTGCCTTTATGACGCTTGATATTATACCATGATATGATTATTATTTTTGATAAACTAGTAACCTTCAGAGACTAATCTAAATCCATTAAATTAAATGATCAATATTTATTTCTTGTTTATGTATATAGTATACAACATTCCTAGAGAACTTTATAAATATAGTCTGATAATTTTCAAACATTCTTCTTCCTTGATAATTAATGTGTGAAAATTCCTCTCAATTTTAGGTCACTTTTCTTGAGGGAAGTATTTCTCAAATAATATCACCATAAAAATTCTTCATTGCATTATTAATAATTCTTAGTCTTATTTAGTGTTATAAATCAATGACCAATATTGATCAGAAATCTATTCATGAAATACACTACCATAATAATATTTTTACATTCATCACATCCCAAAGCCAGGAATATCATTTTAGGGACTTAATCCATTACCCACCTACTAGTGGATTAGTAGTTCCCTTAAAAGAAGTAGGATTTCATCACATGAAGTGATCCAACATATGTGAATCACACTGTGGAACATCATGTTTCTCTATATAGGAAATATTACTCCTTATAACATGATTATACTTCCTTCATATGTCCATGATATACTGAGTTTCAAAACCATCTATATTGGCTTTCTCAGTAGGTAAATCCCTTCATTGTCTATTGGTGATGATTCTATTTCTTCGATTAAGTTTCATTACAAAATAACAAAACATTTAGAGTATGATCATAATCATTATGGATATTATGCTATAAAATAAAAATCACTCTAATGATAAAAGTTCACAAATACCATAATTGGTTATCATTATTCTCATGTTAGCTATGTTAATTTAAAATCAAGTTCCCAACATTTCTACTAAAATATCTCTAAAACCAACTATATAAACCACATCTCTAGTAAAATAGATCTTTTTTTCACTTTATTACATTGGTATAGGATACAATGGATCTTAATATATTGTGTAACGCCCCGACCCCAGCTACCCAGAGTCGGTGCATTATTACATAACATTGGCATGATCACAAGAAAGATCAAATCTCGAAAGACCGATTGGTTTAGTAGCCTTGGAAACACTAGATATATTCATAGGTTTTACATTACATAATAAAATGAAAAAATATTACAACAACATAAAGTCTCCATAATCCACACTCATATCCCCACATAATATCCCTGCAGGTCATTCATAATTTACTTCTTCACTTCCTGGGAAAAATAAAACATATAAAAGGGGTGAGCTCAAATGCCCAGTAAGGATAACAAAATAGCGGAAACTTTCATAAATAAGAATAAACTTTTAAGGAAATGTATAACTAAAACAAAAGCCTTTCAAACATGAACTTTCAACATGGTATGTCATAAATAAAATGAAATAATCCCATTTACTTATTCACATGGATATTCTACTAATCGAATAATCACATGCAAAAATCAATAACCACTTTCATAATGTTGGAATGCATAATGCCAGACTATCATAACCACATAGCCAATGCCTCGTGCCAAGACTACAAATAAGATTTTGTCAAGGCCTTGTGCCAAGACACTAGTTTGTCTCATGAGACCTACCGATGCATCGAGGAGCTATAGCGGGCTCCACCCGTCACTTATTAAGTCCAATGCATTCCCATATGAAAAGGTTTAAACATAACATAAACATTCGTATTAAAACTAGCATACGAAATGTCAATAATTTCACCATAAACTATGAATGGTATAAAAATAGCACATCCATAGTCAAACATATCACAAAACCTTCAATACAATATAGAAGTTTTGTATCATAATAAATCAACTTCAAATAATCTTAAAATCCATCAAAGGATGTTGACGTAGATGAAATCAAATTTTTTTTTAAAGAAATATCTCCTTTTATTTTGAAATCATTTAAGATCCATATAAAATAAAACATTTTCTTTGAAAATATTCTTATAAGCTTGTAAGGAAAGCTTTGAAGATTTTATAACGGCGTAAAATAACCACACCCGTAATAAGTTAAAAAAACATTCTTACCTCAATTCTGTCGAAAAGGTTAAAAAGGACCTTGTTTTGAAAACGACGGAAAGATTCCTTTATAAACCTCTTATAAAAAGTCAAACAAGGGTATAAATGACTTTAACCCATATTCTTGTAAATAGTAAAAATGTTTTGAAATACATTTTTAAGAAACATGGATGTGGATGATAAAGATATCCCAGTAGATTATTACGTATAAACAACCTCGGATAATGAAGAGATTGTGAAATAACCCTTACCTTGTACTTTTCCTTTGTTGGGGTCGGTTAACCTCCTGTATAATGGTGAAATAATTGTTATTAAATTATACAAGAATCATATACATTAATATGATATCATATATGATCTTTTAACATTGCTTTATTAATAATATCTTAGTATTATCGTCGTTTTAGGTGATAATCGATTCGTTCTTCTTAAATGTTTGGTTACGTAAGACATGTTTGTAATGGATAGATTAAATCTTATTCATAATCAGAATGATATTAACATTATTTTTAACCCTAAAATGAGAATAATACTTGAATGGATACGATGGAGGATGGATCTCACCGCGTTCGTGGAGACGGTAGTCCGTACGTACGCACAAACGCTACTTCCATTTAATTTTTGTTTTAAAAGAATTGAATACAAATGATACATAGGTATATTACTATTCCAGTATAATATAATATTTTATATATGTTACTTAAGTTCATTAACACCATCCTTTATACGTTCCATGTGTGGTATGAACGAGTCATATCATTTTAAGGGGGCGGTAGTCCGCACTTCCTCAAATGAAATTATCGTATGTATATACAACATGAAACGAATAATGGTATGAAATAAAATGGAATTACAGAAGCTTATATATAAAATATATATCATTAATATCATATTTAATTACAGTGCCATCATAATGGCCACCATGAGAGGCGGTAAGATGTATTTGAACAATCATCGTTTCGTGAGGCGTTAGTTTGCCATCCACAGAAACATTATGTTCATCATCCATTAGATGGAGTTGTGTGTATGTGTAGTTTGAATCCTTCTTATAACAACATCCTAGTATATTGAGGATACTGGTGTTGTTACAAAAGAATGGAAATAAAAAGAGTTTGGGGGTTGGAGAAGCAAAATAAAGGAAAATAATTTAAGAGAAATCGTTACCTTTAATTTAGGTAACTCACTTTGGTTGGAACCAAAGGACTTCTTGAAATGATTTCTGCCTAAGGGGAAGCTTCAAGGAGGAGGAGTGGGATGTGAGGAGCTTATTTGGGCAGAGTTTGGATGAGCCAAGTGGCTTGAGAGGTGTGATGAATGAGTAGAAGTGGTCTCCTTTTATAAGGGAGAAGAGGGGCTCTTTAGGAAAGAGTGAAAGTATTACTTTATAATATAATTATATTCGGTTTATAATGGTCCAAAAATCATTGAGGTCGAAGATAAGATGACTAATATTCTAAATAACATCAACCAATAATAATTGGACAGGTTTTAGATAATATTTTAATCATTATAATCTTATTTATTTAAATGATTTATTAATGAGGTAAACATTGCATCATTATTGTGTCATTAATAATTTAAATTATTTGATGTCTAAAAATTATAAATAAAATATCATTATGTAGGAAATCTTTTTATCTTTCTAATGAACATTTATAATCGAAAATCCAACATGTATAACCCTATGTAAAAATTGTTCTTCTAAAAGATGTAAGCTTATGCTATTTTTATTTTTATTTTAACTTTATTAATATAAAGTGTCCCTACCACATACAAGTGGCTCCAAGGGGTCCCCAAATTGACCCAAGGATGCTAATGGTCAGGTATGTGTCCACCAATAAGGTTAGGACACGTTTTAGGGTAATTTTGTATTATTATAATATTATTTTTTTAACCCTTATTTACCGGATTTACCCTTAACCATGGTAAATAAAATATTTACCACAGTAACTATTCAAAATGTCTAAAAATAAAAGTTACCCATTTACACAATTTGGACATCCTGATTCCAAATATGGAATCCATTTTTCTAAATTCAAAACACAGAAGTGGCAGAAATTAATTTAAAATTAATTCCCGCTGTCAAAACAAAAAGCGTGTTTTTAAGAGGTAATAACTATCAAAAGATTGACACTTGTTTATGTTCGGTTTAATTGTAAAATTATGTCCAATGACCAACATTATATTAAATGGTAAAAATATATTCTAAATATACTTTAAAACCACTCAAATTCACAATTTATCACTATTAATTATTTTGATTAAAAAAGTTGTTTTTAATTAAAATTTAGTAATTTTCACTATTCATCAAAATATAAAAGTTATCCGAAAAGTACCAACATTTCACCTTAGGCTAAATTAGATATTCCGAATCCAAAAATGAAGTCCATTTTGAAATATAAAATATATATAATTTTAAAAAGTAGTTATTACTATTCATAACGACTAGTTTAATTGGTTGTTAGAACTCGGTGTTGCGTACAACACACGCTATCACATTATTCAAAGAGAAGCGTACCGTAGAAGCTTGGGATGTTTCATTTTAAATTTTTGATGTCCCCATTTAGTCAAAAAGTTTAAAATATAGTATTTAAAAAGGGTTCACTATTAAAGTTGATAAAAGTGCAATACTGAAAATGAATTTGTTCTTGCATTATATCTAAGAAACTCATAATTTGGATTCTAAAATTATAAGGATTATATAAACATTAAAATTTATCTAATACTATTCATAACCTCTTTTGAACGGCTTGTTTGGTAAGTCATGGTGTGCTTGAACTTTGTGTTGCATGTAGTGAAAGTTATTGAATTATTTTGAAGAACTAACACACTATGAAATCTTGGGGTGTTACATTCTCCCCTCCTTCAATAAATTGCGTCCTCGCAATTTGAAATTGTTCTTCGAAAATAAAAGGTTGAAAATAGATAATATATTTGTGGGAAAACCCACATCGGAAATTGGGTTACTAAAATTTAGTCTTAATATGAGGAAAAGAGAAATGAAAGGGTCACCACCAAATTATGATCTTGATTAGGAGAACATTGGTAGCAATTAGAGACATATAATCGGAGGAAAAACGTAAATATTTATAGGTAGTGATTGAGGTCATCAATCACAAACAAGTGCATAATTGAGGTCCTTAAACTCATCAATCTATGATGATTTGAAGTACCATCGGTTCAACAAAATATAGGGTATTGGGATAACACATTTTTGATGTTTCAAAATATCTTAGTTGAAATCCCACATCGAAAAATGAATTAACGAGGCCTCTATTTAAAATAAAGAGTCGAAAGTATGAAGATTACCGAAAATAACACATACTAGGGTTCCATGTAGGAAAATATGGATATGGAAGAAAAATCTAACCATCAATTATCTGATGGAGAGTGTTAGAGAACATGGCTATGAAAAGGCCAACAATCCCAAAGCCATAAATTAGTGATGATTTAAGGTACCATCTAGGAAAACATTTTTGTTCTAAGTTGCTTTTCTTAATATTGATGAATTTATTTATGAGATTGGCTAAGATCATAAGGAGATATACTTACTTTATAATTAGAGTTTTATCCATTAATAAATTTCTACCACAAACTCATCTTTCACTCTAAAAGATAATAGAATGTAAAAAAAATTCTATTTACACTATTCGTATAGGGTTCCAAAATAAACAAATTTATAATTCATCTACAAGATCTTTTAATAAAAACTACATTATTTAATCCAGGACATATCGTGGGCCAATGGTAGGTGATACACCCTTGTCGCCCTTCGGTTGCGGGTTCAAGTCTTGCAGCCTTGCCGGACGCGACGGGTTGCCGCCCGACCTCCGGGTTGTCCTTTTATGGCAATCCAAAATAATCCAAACTAGAACTATCCAATATACTTCTATCCAAACTCATAGTCCAACATTTATAAGTTAGGTAAACATAATATAGAACCTATTTACCCCATAATAGCATATGAATACCTTCATCATGTATTCTTTTAATACACTGAAACATCCTGAATTACCATATTCCTTATTGATTACATTCATGCTCCCTTATTCCATATAGAATGCTGGATATACTTCATTAATCCAAAAATGTTTTAAACCCCAACAATGATGGAATATCATTAATCAGTTCCAGGGTAGTCAAGAATATCCAATATAATTTATCCAAAACAATCACATATTATTACAAAATCACTACCTCAGTATCAGAACTATATTATGATTTATCATTCTCTCAACCATATATTTTCCAAAAATTTATCCTGCTATTGAGTCACTTTTCTTTGTTCCACACAATCTCAAGTCCTTAATGAAATAGTACTGCAGTACAATCCTTATATACTCCATGATTATTGTAACAAGTACATTGTTGATACAACACTCAATTGACATAATCAACATAAGAACTCTAATCATTCCTCTTCATCTGTGGTAGTATCATAACTTGATTATTATCCAATAACATCATTTGCGGCATAGTCTGATGACTGGGACATAGGTTCGCGTAGTGTCCAAACTCCTTGCAAATGAAGCATTGTACATTTAAAACCATTTTCTTACCCTTGCAGTCACGTACTTTGTGCCCTTTTCCTCCACACTTATAACAAACTCCCATTCCTTTCAGGAAAGTTCCAGGGTGTTTCTTTCCACAGTTACCACATATGGAAAATTTCTTCTTTTCCCTCTTCCCTTTATCCATCTTTTTTTCTTCTATCCTTTTCTTCTCTTGCTTCCCTTCAAAGCCATAGGACTCAGTAAACTCTTTACTTATCTTATCAATACATGATATTATTTCATCATATGACGATAATACATGGGAGACTATTTCTCTTATAAATTCTAGCTTAAGACCATGAAAGATATGATCCTTCCTTCTCTTTGGATCATGTGCATTTCTGGAGTTCTCATTCCTTCTACTGGGCGCCATTTCTAAACAATGGAATACACTAGATCAGTTTATGAATCAAAATACATAATCCCATACTTATAATACACTTAACATAAATTGAACTATTTATGGATATAATCCATAATCATAAAAATGTCTCATTTGAGGATGTATATACTCATAAACCCTTCACAATGGTTTGTAAAGAAAATGAGAATTATCCTAAGCATATCCCCCAGGAGTGTCGTAACCAAGAGTGCAGCAAGGCCCGTTGTCATGCACCAGTTCCCGTTCGAGTCTAGCTCAAAGCGGTGTTTTCGGGTTTTACCCCTAGGTACATCTGTACCAGAGCCGCCTCTACCTGCTCGTATCCAGACAGGGATGTATTGCTCGGAAAACTCACAAAATCTCTACAATATCAAAATTCTAGGAAGTTCTTCTATACTAATCCTCAAAGTTCATCTTAGGTCTACGTGCTCTAATCAGAGTTTATCTAAATCTAGATTCCAAGGTTTATACTAAACTTCCTCTGATACCAACTGTAACGCCCCGACCCCAGCTACCCAGAGTCGGTGCATTATTACATAACATTGGCATGATCACAAGAAAGATCAAATCTCGAAAGACCGATTGGTTTAGTAGCTTTGGAAACACTAGATATATTCATAGGTTTTACATTACATCGTAAAATGAAAAACTACTACAACAACATAAAGTCTCCATAATCCACACTTATATCCCCACATAATATCCCTGCAGGTCATTCATAATTTACTTCTTCACTTCCTGGGAAAAATAAAACATATAAAAGGGGTGAGCTCAAATGCCCAGTAAGGATAACAAAATAGCGGAAACTTTCATAAATAAGAATAAACTTTTAAGGCAATGTATAACTAAAACAAAAGCCTTTCAAACATGAACTTTCAACATGGTATGGAATAAATAAAATGAAATAATGCCATTTACTTATTCACATGGATATTCTACTAATCGAATAATCACATGCAAAAATCAATAACCACTTTCATAATGTTGGAATGCATAATGCCAGACTATCATAACCACATAGCCAAGGCCTCGTGCCAAGACTACAAATAAGATTTTGTCAAGGCCTTTTTCCAAGACACTAGTTTGTCTCATGAGACCTACCGATGCATCGAGGAGCTATAGCGGGCTCCACCCGTCACTTATTAAGTCCAATGCATTCCCATATGAAAAGGTTTAAACATAACATAAACATTCGTATTAAAACTAGCATACGAAATGTCAATAATTTCACCATAAACTATGAATGGTATAAAAATAGCACATCCATAGTCAAACATATCACAAAACCTTCAATACAATATAGAAGTTTTGTATCATAATAAATCAACTTCAAATAATCTTAAAATCCATCAAAGGATGTTGACGTAGATGAAATCAATTTTTTTTTTAAAGAAATATCTCCTTTTAATTTGATATCATTTAAGATCCATATAAAATAAAAAAATTTCTTTGAAAATATTCTTATAAGCTTGTAAGGAAAGCTTTGAAGATTTTATAACGGCGTAAAATAACCGCACCCGCCGTATAAGTTAAAAAAAACATTCTTACCTCAATTCTGTCGAAAAGGTTAAAAAGGACCTTGTTTTGAATACGACGGAAAGATTCCTTTATAAACCTCTTATAAAAAGTCAAACAAGGGTATAAATGACTTTAACCCATATTCTTGTAAATAGTAAAAATGTTTTGAAATACATTTTTAAGAAACATGGATGTGGATGATAAAGATATCCCAGTAGATTATTACGTATAAACAACCTCGGATAATGAAGAGATTGTGAAATAACCCTTACCTTGTACTTTTCCTTTGTTGGGGTCGGTTAACCTCCTGTATAATGGTGAAATAATTGTTAATAAATTATACAAGAATCATATACATTAATATGATATCATATATGATCTTTTAACATTGCTTTATTAATAATATCTTAGTATTATCGTCGTTTCAGGTGATAATCGATTCGTTCTTCTTAAATGTTTGGTTACGTAAGACATGTTTGTAATGGATAGATTAAATCTTATTCATAATCAGAATGATATTAACATTATTTTTAACCCTAAAATGAGAATAATACTTGAATGGATACGATGGAGGATGGATCTCACCGCGTTCGTGGAGACGGTAGTCCGTACGTACGCACGAACGCTACTTCCATTTAATTTTTATTTTAAAAGAATTGAATCCAAATGATACATAGGTATATTACTATTCCAGTATAATATAATATTTTATATATGTTACTTAAGTTCATTAACACCATCCTTTATACGTTCCATGTGTGGTATGAACGAGTCATATCATTTTAAGGGGGCGGTAGTCCGCACTTCCTCAAATGAAATTATCGTATGTATATACAACATGAAACAAATAATGGTATGAAATAAAATGGAATTACAGAAGCTTATATATAAAATATATATCATTAATATCATATTTAATTACAGTGCCATCATAATGGACACCATGAGAGGCGGTAAGATGTATTTGAACAATCATCGTTTCGTGAGGCGTTAGTTTGCCATCCACAGAAACATTATGTTCATCATCCATTAGATGGAGTTGTGTGTATGTGTAGTTTGAATCCTTCTTATAACAACATCCTAGTATATTGAGGATACTGTTGTTGTTACAAAAGAAAGGAAATAAAAAGAGTTTGGGGGTTGGAGAAGCAAAATAAAGGAAAATAATTTAAGAGAAATCGTTACCTTTAATTTAGGTAACTCACTTTGGTTGGAACCAAAGGACTTCTTGAAATGATTTCTGCGTAAGGGGAAGCTTCAAGGAGGAGGAGAGGGATGTGGGGAGCTTAGTTGGGCAGAGTTTGGACGAGCCAAGTGGCTTGAGAGGTGTGAGGAATGAGTAGAAGTGGTCTCCTTTTATAAGGGAGAAGAGGGGCTCTTTAGGAAAGAGTGAAAGTATTACTTTATAATATAATTATATTCGGTTTATAATGGTCCAAAAATCATTGAGGTCGAAGATAAGATGACTAATATTCTAAATAACATCAACCAATAATAATTGGACAGGTTTTAGATAATATGTTAATCATTATAATCTTATTTATTTAAATGATTTATTAATGAGGTAAACATTGCATCATTATTGTGTCATTAATAATTTAAATTATTTGATGTCTAAAAATTATAAATAAAATATAATTATGTAGGAAATATTTTTATCTTTCTAATGAATATTTATAATCGAAAATCCAACATGTATAACCCTATGTAAAAATTGTTCTTCTAAAAGATGTAAGCTTATGCCATTTTTATTTTTATTTTAACTTTATTAATATAAAGTGTCCCTACCACATACAAGTGGCTCCAAGGGGTCCCCAAATTGACCCAAGGATGCTCATGGTCGGGTATGTGTCCACCAATAAGGTTAGGAAACGTTTTAGGGTAATTTTGTATTATTATAATATTATTTTTTTAACCCTTATTTACCGGATTTACCCTTAACCATGGTAAATAAAATATTTACCACAGTAATTATTCAAAATGTCTAAAAATAAAAGTTACCTATTTACACAATTTGGACATCCTGATTCCAAATATGAATCCATTTTTCTAAATTCAAAACACATAAGTGGCAGAAATTAATTTAAAATTAATTCCCGCTGTCAAAACAAAAAGCGTGTTTTTAAGAGGTAATAACTATCAAAAGATTGACACTTGTTTATGTTCGGTTTAATTGTAAAATAATGTCCAATGACCAACATTATATTAAATGGTAAAAATATATTCTAAATATACTTTAAAACCACTCAAATTCACAATTTATCACTATTAATTATTTTGATTAAAAAAGTTGTTTTTAATTAAAATTTAGTAATTTTCACTATTCATCAAAATATAAAAGTTATCCGAAAAGTACCAAAATTTCACCTTAGGCTAAATTAGATATTCCAAATCCAAAAATGAAGTCCATTTTGAAATATAAAATATATATAATTTTAAAAAGTAGTTATTACTATTCATAACGACTAGTTTAATTGGTTGTTAGAACTCGGTGTTGCGTACAACACACGCTATCACATTATTCAAAGAGAAGCGTACCGTAGAAGCTTGGGATGTTTCATTTTAAATTTTTGATGTCCCCATTTAGTCAAAAAGTTTAAAATATAGTATTTAAAAAGGGTTCACTATTAAAGTTGATAAAAGTGCAATACTGAAAATGAATTTGTTCTTGCATTATATCTAAGAAACTCATAATATGGATTCTAAAATTATAAGGATTATATAAACATTAAAATTTATCTAATACTATTAATAACCTCTTTTGAACGGCTTGTTTGGTAAGTCATGGTGTGCTTGAACTTTGTGTTGCATGTAGTGAAAGTTATTGAATTATTTTGAAGAACTAACACACTATGAAATCTTGGGGTGTTACATATTGGATAGATGAGCTTAGTATTCTTAAATAACCATATACAAACAAGAATCTCCTATTTTATTGAATATATGAAATACATAGCATGGAAAAACATTATCACATCATCGATATTATTCATAATATGATTCTTTATATTTTGATGAAAATAAAAAAAATGTAAGCTCAAATTGTCAACAAGGGTTACGTACAATGGAAGATATCATGAATCAAAAAGTCATAACCAATATGAAAGGTTAAAAAAATTAAAACATGTTCCATTTAATCAATAACATGAGAATGAAATTTATCCTTGGATAATATAAATTGAGTAATATCATGGATAACAATAACAAAATTTTCAATAAAGGAAATTATTAATATTGGAATTCATGATCTTATACATCTTGATATCTATACCATCAAATCCTTTTTCTAATACTAAACAATCAATGCGTAGGTATACAATAGAAACCCAATTTATTTGGCCAGAAGATTTTTCTCATAAGACCCATTGATTCATTGAGGGTATATCTATACTGAAACCCAACTTCCATTACATATCCAAAACATTACTCATATATTAAATGACCAATTTAATTTATAAACAATATGACTTATCAATAAGTATCAGTATTGAGAATATAATATGGAATATTAACATTTCCCTAACTAATAACATAACTTTCATAGTAAAACACTATATATAAAAATCTTATATGGTAAAGGAAAATCTTCTCCATGATATTAATAATATATATATTTAATAGAAATGTAATGGATGGTAAAAAAGTATCATAATAAAGTGAATTTTTCAACAGAATTTTAATGACCATAAAGTTAATAAGAGATAATATATGGAAATTAATTCATTATAAATAAACGTTCTTAATAATATCAAGTCATTTAGAAAAAAAAAATTGAATCAAAACATAAACATAAGTTTTCATTAAATATTTTTCTTTATAAAACCATTTAAATCATTTACACGAAACTAAAACATCATTTAACGGTTTTGGCAGTGGTAAAATTCATTAATGTTGTCTATGTTAAAAATACATTCATTTTTAATTTTTTCAAAGAAAATATAAGATGATAATTTTTAATAACATTATAATGATTAATTTAAAACCTTTTAAAAAATTCAGGTATTATAGAAAAATTACATAATAAATAAATTAATTAAATAAAAAAGTACATTTGTAAAACAATTTTGAATAATATTGACATGGAAGAAAAATATTCCCGATCAAAATGGGAAATAAGATTGAATTAAATTTTAAATAGGTCAAGGATATATTTAAATTAAGAAAAGTATAAAATTTGGAATGAAATATTGAAAATCATTAATTATTCAATAGATAATAATATAGAATAATTTTATGAAGGATAGATCATAATATTCCTTTAATGAAAAGAAGAGAAATCCAAAAAAATTGAGATAGTAAAATAAATCCTTACCACTTTGGTAACATTAAAATAATAACCCTGATGAAGAGTAAAAATTAAAAGAATAGTAATCATCATGAATAAATATATATTTATGATAAACATATCATATGGTAAGTATATATACCATAGAAATATAAATAATTTCATAATACTATATATAGCTCAATAGAGTGGTAATTGAGACGAAATCAGTTACCTCATGTTCAAAATGCCTTGTACGTTCTCTATAATATTGTATAATAAATTTGAATTTATTATAATTACATAAAAAACCCATATTCATATCTATAATATCAGATACGATCTATTTATAAAATTTTATCACCCATTTGTTAATAATTATATGTTATTTTCATTATTTTTGGTGTTAACTACTTTGTTTTTCGTGTATATTTTGATTTGGTAGTCTCAGTCCTTATGTATTTCTTATGGTTTAATCATCTCCATAAGAAAGATATAAATATAATTTTTATTAAATATAAATATATATATATTAATACACAAATGATAGAAATTAAAAAATGATTTATATCATTCATGGAAAAGTAGGCCATACGTACGCATTAACGCTATTTTAACTTTTTGAAAGATAGAATGAAAGAAAGGTATATAATAATTCATATATAAAAGATTATTTTTATATAAGTTATATATTATCTATTAATTAAATATATCCTTATTACCATCCCTGTAACGTGGGAATGAATGGTGGATTACATCGCTTCGTGGATGTGGTAGTCCACACATACGCATGATCAACATTATAATATTCCAACAACATGGAAAGAAAGAAGGTAGATATGATAATATAATTAAAAAAGAATAATTATTTCATACATATTATATGTATTCAATATTTATATCATTATGACTAGCCATGTGAGTATGTGATGGAAAACAAATTACATCAGTTCACAAGGTTGTAGTCTTCCATACACATGAGTGATGATTTTGTTTTCCATTTGATGGATAAAAATATGGATAACTATTATTCCATTTTTATAATAAAATATCATTATATGGGAGATATTGGTGTTATTATATAGTAATTTTTTAGGTTTTAACTTAAGGTCTTAAGAGAAGAATAAAAAAAGTGCTTGATTAATATGATTACCTTCTCTTAGAGAAACCTACTTTAGATCTCTTCTTAGGGACACTAGGGTTGGTGTTATAGGAATAAAAGAACACCAAGAATGTGAATAAGAATTTTGGTAAGATAATTGGTAAGGTTTGGTGAATCTATCTTGCTCAAAGTGGTGTAAAGAAAAAGGATAAGGGGTGTCATTTTAAAAGTTAGGGGAGGGGCATTAATGGATTTCTTAAAGTACTAACATAATATAAATTATTTTTATGTAAAAATGGATCCAAATTTATGTAATATAATGATATTATGAGTATGATTCTAAATAATCATATCCATTAAAATTTGTACAAGTTTAGGTGATGTTTTCACCCTTATCTATTTTTTAACCCTTATTAACCATTTTTGGCAATTACTATCATAAAAAATATTTTTACACTATAAGTGCAATAAAAGATACAATAAAAGGATAATTGGACCATAAATGGAAAATGGATGAAATTTTAGACTATATATTATCCCATTTTCGTAATTATTTATTATTATATTTTTAAAATTTAATAAAAAACGATTTTCATAAAATAGCATTAATATCATTTTGACACTATTAATTTAATTTGACTTTAAAAATCTTCATATCGAAAGGGAATCTGAATATAATAATTTAACACTTTATTAATATGTTTTATTTATTTATAAATTTTTTGGAATAAAATAATTCATCCTTTTTTTAATATTGTTAAAATTATTTATTTTATTTTTATATTAATTTAATAAATAGTGTGATAATATTACATAATAATTGAAATTAATTAAAAAATTAATAAAAATAAATAATAAACTACCATGATAAAAAAATCATTCATATTTTAAATAAAAAATTATAACTGAACATAATTTTTCTTTACACCTTTCACAAAATATTATATATATTAAAAGCAAGAGAGTGACATTTTTGACTTTATCCTTTACTTAAATATTATGAAGGAAAAAATCAATTCTAAATGAAAAAAAGACATATTTTAAAATTTCTGATGAATATAGTTGAAATAGACTCATCCAATGAAATAAAGGAAAGTGTTGGTTATATTTGTAATACCTTGTCACATTAGTTTTTTCCTTAATTTGTGGATTTACCATTAATCAGGATGAAAGTTTTTATGATTGCCATTATTTATAATGCCTAAAAATAAAAGGGTACTATTTACAAAATTTGAACCTAATGAGTCAATATATAGAATCTATTTTATACAATTCAATTCCTATAATTTTTATAAATTAATTTAAAAATAAAGCTATAAAATGCGATGTAAAACGTTTTACAGTAAAATGAATTTTTAGTATAAAAATAAACTTATATTTAAATAATATTAAAAAAGATCATTTTTTAAATCAGATGGATCTTATATAAATTTATTATCAATTCGAAAATATATTTTATATTGTTTAATTAATTTATTTAAAGAAAAGAAATGGTAGTTTTACAATAATCCGCATTTTAACTATTCACGTGAAAATAAATCTTCTTAGAAAAAAAGAAAAAATTCAACATAATATAATTTTGAAATTAAGAATTCAAAAAAATATAAAATTCATATAATAATAGATTTCTAGGTTATTTTTTCAAAATTTATGTTTCATGTAAATAAATTTATCAAATAATTTTATTTAAAAATATATATATCATAAAATCACATGTTATTACAACCTTATCCCAATGTGTTATCCCTAGGATGATTATTTTAGAAACACATTCATCCAACGTTTCATAATTGTTTTTATAAATAAACATACTATCAATTTTTATAATTTGGATTTGTCTCAAGAGTAATGAAATCTTTAATTTCATTGATTTTCACAACACTATTATTATTACACTTGTATTCTTTGACTTTGGATGAATAAACAAAGAAAAATCCCATCATCCTAATGAGACTTAAATATATAGTTATTATATTTATTGAGAATAAATCATTTAAATCAAAATACTCAAAAGTATTTCAACATGGAGTTATTCCAATACTATATCTCACAAAGAATAATTTTGTCACTCTAACACGACAAATATATAATAGATATATATATATATATATTTATGTATGCACTAATTCTTTCCAAAATTTCCTTTATAATTTATTCCCAATTAAAATTTTCCAAAACATATTATTCATGATCCAATTTATACTTTTAAAAACACTATTTTATTTAATATTATTCACCACCAAATCATGGTTCTATATATCATTTTTTTCATATATTACTCCACCTTATAATTAGAAAATTCAATTCCATTATTGGTTTTGAACATTTGAATATTTAGACCATGTAACTTCTACACTGATCTCTAGTACGACTTGATACTATTGAAAATTAAATATCTTTTAGAGATAACCACTATCCATTATATCCTACCAATATCATCTATGAAAAGAATGTAATACATTTATTCATCACTGGATTTGTGCAATATAGTCCCACAAAAATCAATGTGAAATAGTTCAAGAGACCTCCTCAATTTATTCCCTTTTTTATTGTATTTAAAGTGAATTATTTTACATTTTTGATAGGTATCATTTATGTGAATGTGATCAAATGTGAGGTTAGTTAAATCATGATATCACTAGTTAATCTCCATATAATCTAATGAGTTTTGGCTCATATTGTGAATCCTATTTTATGATAACTTATTCTCTTTATTTTTTATTATTATATACATGTCTTATTATCCATTAACTAGGTAGATATTCCACTTTATGTGATTTCAATGAAAACAAATTACACCCTATATTCCCTGGATAACTAAAATATTATTTATAAATTTTATTCCATGTCTTGAGTCATTCAATTGAATTATGATCAGAAAATTATGACCAAGGCCTTCAACCACTATGATTCCAATATTCCTGAGATAATTACCTCAGATTTTGGTTTTCCTAAAGCTAATTACATTAAACCAATAATCATTTACAAGTATAATGAAACCATCTATGGCTTATTTCAAATCAATGATAATATTTTTGTTTCATATCATGTGGGATATATATTCAAACTCCATAATCAAAAACATATATTAGGTATATTCTAATAAATGTAATTTCTTTGACATTTCCCCTCTTATAACTCCCTTTAATAACCCATTTTCATTATTTTACTATTGTGGTAAACTATCTTATTCCACCTAGGTTATATTAGATTATCTCCACCTTCTATAAATAATATTTTATTATTTATTTCCACCATGTTTGATAAAACATCTTTCTTATAAAATTTATTTATACAGATATCCTTGGATATATTCCATTTTACTATTTGAATACAATTTATTAACTTTTATTAATAACTTCTAAAAAAATCAATATACATAAAGAACATATTGTCTATAAGAATTTTTATGAAATTTTTAATGATTTAGTGATATGAAGTGGATTTTAGCTACAGATGACACACATATTGTATGCTAAATCCTTCCACATAAATAAGACTAGATTTTTAGTGCATTATAATTTGTATTTATTATTACACATATGAAAATTTGGGCCTTATGAGTGTTACCAAAATCAAACATTTTCTAGGGTTTGAGTTCTCATGGTTTGACATAATCTGTTACTTCATTTTTCATTTGGACAAGATCTCCAATATATTTCTCTTTGTCATTCAATCACTAAAATTATATATTGGTTTCCTCTTTATCGATTGATTCCCCCATGAACTTACACACCTTATTTCCCAACCATTAAACTTTAACTTATTTATGTCATGTTGAGATTTATACGTATATCTTGATAATAAATATTTTTTCGCAACACTATAACTTTATTATAATGTTCCTCAATTATTTTTTCATGATCATTTACTACTTCTAGTAATCTATTTATGATTATTTCCTACTATAAAACATTTAGTTTGTACTCAATAAATTTTTTTTGTTTTCAAGAATTTCAAATATGAGATGTTAAATTTATGCCTTTAACTCATATTTTTATTATTTTTATAGTAAATATATTTATTGGATTTTTATTCCACTCCATTTTATTTTTTCCCTTCTTCATCTTGATATCAATATATTCGAGACCAGTTTCTAACTCAACATTGATGTCAAATCATCCTTCAAAGTAAATATACTCATTATTTTCCCTCAATTTTTGGTATGTCTATAACACCACAATAACATAATTGATGTTTTATTTATATTTCTCAATTTAATCCACTTATGTATATTCTATGAAATCATTTTAATTGGAAAATATTTTTTGTATTTTAAATAACTTTTGTTGTGAACTATTTTTCCCTCTTACACACTTTAATGGTTTATTTATATGTTCTTTATCTTCATCATCATCTTGGAATTTCTTTTGGGACTTTATAATGAGATGATAATGTTTTCCACGCTATATATAATCAAGTGTAAGCTTTCCTTTGATTTTTTTCTCCTTTTATGGTTTGAGGTTTAAAAGGAAATCACCCCATTAACTTCCCTTTGCTTGGGATATTCTTATAAATTGTTTTTCTTCATTTTATTGAGAAAAAATTTTTAAGAACCAACTTCACCATGGAATCGTTTTCATTCATTATCATTTCTTTTTTAGTGGAATTTTTATAGAGACTATCCAATATCAATTTTTATAGATCCTTATCTTTAAGAACTGATATCTTTTTCTTGGAATGTGGTGGTAATATTATCATAATTATATTTACAATTTTGAAATCATCTTGGATTTCACCATGTTCATGGATATCCTCCACATGAATGTTAACTCGACCAAATAAGGCTTTGACAGACTCATTCAAGTGCATCCCCAAATATTTTTAAGTATCAAAAAAAATATGTTTTAACTTTATATACTTTGTAATCACCATTTTAATTAATGAGAATATTTTTTAACATAGAGTGTTAGGATTTAAATGACATCACATTTAAGAATATATCATTAGATAAATTTTCTATTAATATTTTGACTCATTTTACATCAAAACCAGGTTACCTTCTATCTTTTTATAATAGCTATTTTCTCTCCATTCCGGTCCAAATTCAATGAATAGATGACTCGTAAACTTATATTCCAAATGATTGGGAACAAAAAAATATCTTATTATTCTATAACAAAATATTGTAGTCATTGAAGATCAAAATATTATTATCACAAATCATCGCTAGAATATATTTGATAATAGATAAATACATCATGAAACTTTATCTATTATACAATATTAATCCCTAAAAAATTTAAATATTGTGGTGGTGAATAAAGGTATGTCATTTGTTTCCTTAAATAGTTTCCTATAATCCTTTATCCATTAATGGAAGTAAAAAATATTTCCCTCAAAATTAATATGGAGTGATTACATGTAGAAAATATGGATGAAAAAGTTTTTCATGGTTCACCCAAACTAGGATAATTTGAAGATCATACACTGGAAATGTGAATATTTACTAAAATAATAAGTGCACTACCTATATATGTTTTTAGTGGCTGCACCGACCCTCTTTGATTAGAACCCTCGCAACAATAAAGAGCTCGGTACTCTCAAACTCTCATGTAAATACCTATAACTACATGTATCTCTACCTCCAATAATCTAAAAAAATAATAATATCAGACATTTAATTGTGTACAACTCTTCTTCACCTTCTCCCTCTTAAATGACTTTACAATCATCCTAGTGAGATAATATTATAGAACCCATTCTCTATGATTTGTAGTCCTAGTCTTGGAATACCATTTTCTATTTTTCAACACCTAATATAATATTCCTATTATTTGGTTGTGCTACTCTATTAAAAATCATTATTCATTATTTTAAAAGGGATATATCAAAATGAAAATAGATTTCTATTCTTTTTCTTTTTTCACGAATTATTATGAAACCATTTTGGTGAATGATAATTATGTTAGATAAGTAAATTTATCATATCATTATATTGTAAATATATCTTTATTTAATATATAAATACCTAAACATGTTGAAATTTCATCCTTCATAATTTGATCACCTTTGAAACAACCAAGATTTGGGCTCACACTTGTGTAAATCCTTTGACTTAGGAACCCGAACATAACTTAATGTCTTATCTAGGAAAATTTTACTTTGATATTACCTTTTATATGAACACATTTACCATTTAAATTATCGTTAAAAAAAGTATATTCACTACTTATGAGTCCCCCAATAGAGTCCAAATTCTAGTTGTGGAATTACCTATTTTCAACAGGGAATTGAACATCCACCATGATATATTCTCTTCTAGATTCCCATTTTACTATCAACATGGCCTCCTCAGTGGAATGGATACATTAATCACCAATTTTTACCATTTATTGGATGAAATTACCTAAAATAAAATTATATTATACCACAACATTCAATAAACCCTTATTGGGCCTCCTTGTTTTTCATATGGAAATCCCCAATTTGAAATACCGAGTTTTATGGCCTGATCCAAAAACTATATCTATTATGAATTCCCTGCACCAATGGATCCTTTATCTCTATCATAATATATACACTTTGGGAAGACCATCCAATATAATATTACCAAACTCTATAAATCACATTCAAAAAAATCATAAAAACTTTTGGTATTTTCTTCTTAAATATTGTTAATAAACACAACTCAGAAACCACATCAGTGGATTTTCTCAAACACATTCAACCTAAAATACATAGTTTAACCTCTCTATTTAATTTAGTACTCTATTTAAATTAACTTATTAATAATTTTTCTATTTATAAACATATTAATCATAATCCTAAAAACATAAAATTCAACCATTTACACATACATATCATAAACCATAAAAATCAACCCCATCATACTGTATCAAACACGTTATCCTTATATTTTATCGATTTCACTTATATAAATTTATTGAGATGTTATTCCCACTTATTTAATAAACCAAATACTTATATAAAATTCTTAATAATGACACCAAATAAACAAACCATAAAAATAAACACCTAACCCATGTCATCAGTTATTTCCAAACCAATAAAACCCCAAATAATATTGAAACAAAAATTCCCCCACAAAAAAACCTATTTTGTCTATAATAAATCATAGAACAACTATATTTCTTAATTACATCCATTTTAGTATGTATATAATTATTATTTGAATGATGATTTATGTTACCAAAAAATAAAAAATAGTAGAATTCTCTATCTAAAGAAATTTTAAGGTATAGAGTTAGAGGCTTTGAAAAAGATTCATTTTAATAATATAATATAAAACATTGAAGAATTATTCTATGAATTTATCTTTACTTTTAAAAATAAAATAAACACTAATTATAGAATTATTTATTTTTTCTTTTAAGGTAATATATAGGATCACTTAATGAAAAATCGTCATACCTAAACAAGTATTTACGATTATAATTCTATTAATAAATCTAAAAACTAATCACCACTTATTGATCTAATAAAGGATTATAATTTTATTAAATTTAAATATTTATAAAATTAACTAATGGATTGGAACAATATAATTTTAACAAGGAGTTAAAGATGAAAACATTCAACCTTTTGATTTATTCCTTAAGGAATCAACACATGTTGGTATTCTAGAGTTGATAGTTAGGCTACTATTAATCAATATAATGAGATAATTAATTATTGTATTTATGAATACCACTTCAAATTTTGAAATTTTCCTAGTAAAATACATCATAATAATTTTTTATAAGAAAATATTTACATATCTTGGTAGAAATTTTATAATATTTTTTTTCAATGAAAACTGTGGTTTTTTTAATACTCTCTCTAATGTCCCAAAACCAGATTCCACTCAATAGAGCCCTAAAACCAATTGGATACATGGGATAAAGTGCATATCCCAGAATTACATAGGCCTCCAACTAGTAGTGAGGGCCTATGTTGTGTTCTTGGGCATACTTTTCCCTCATTACTAGAGTGTAACATGACTGTATAGAAATAAAAATCAACAGTGGATTCATATATAACAACCACAAAATTGATAAATATAGATGACATGAATATATAAATAATTATATAAGTAATATCATATACATATTATGAGGATACATGTCATGTCTCTAAAAAATATAAAAAATAGTTATACATGGTATGTGTACAATACATATATACAAAACACAAAAAACACCAAAATACTCTATCTCTAGATAGCATCATGATCCTTATCTCAGTCCCATTCTTCCATACTCCTAAGCATGGAACAAGATCATGAATTAAACTATGGTTAATTTCATCAGTACCTACCTACATTCATGTAGTATTTATGGGTAACCAATGGAGGCCCAAACAAGGTGTGAAGTACAATCCCAGTAGGCTCCCACCCAAAGATCTATAAAATGTCCTGGCTATGCAACATAACAATCGAAATAATTTTGAAAATTATTACAGGTAAGAAGTAAGAAATTAATGATCCCATGGAATATATACTACAAGTAATGTGATACAGTTCAAACATACAAGAATACCCACAACAAAATTTCAAGCTCATATCACAAGCCAGATGTAAAGCCTAAGGCATTAAACACCATGAACATGCCGTATACATAGTATATCATATCACCCATTACTTTTTTTTATAAATTGTATATAAAATAAACTATGATTTATCCATATAAATAGAAATTTTTTATCAACCACAGTCACTCCATAAAACCAAAAATATCACATTCACTACGACCATGTTGTATAATTGAAGTGTCACACCCCTCGAGGCCAGATCCAAGGTATAGTGAACCAAGTCATCCTCATCGATTCCAAGGACGATCTCGATGGAAATGTGGTTAGTATTGAATAGGGTTCCATGGAGAATTTATACTGACCATGTCCACTACGAGACCAAACAAACTAGATACAAGTGGTATCAAGTCTCAAGGCATCTTACATAATCAATACCATAGAGAATTATATCCAAGGTGTCCACTACCACTATCAAGATCCAAGTAATAAAATACAATGAATATAATATAATCAATCATAATTCATTCCATTTATCATTTTCCAACATTCAATCCAGTGATTTTTCCCACTCATATAATAATTCACCTTTAGCAGTCAATTCATGAGTTTACCCACTCATATAACAAATCACAATTAAAAAATTAAATAATTAAACATCATGTATCACATGTAAATTAAGCAATAACATCTCATAATAAATCAATTCAATTTAATTCATTTATAAGTTGGGTTCCTCTAACTAGTAATGCACAAACACTCACACCATGGGTGGTTTAATAAAGGAAATATCAAAGATAAATTACATGGAACACCCCATGGGAATCCTTTATCGGGGAAACAACCTCTAAAGTGTATCAAAATAACTAATAGTAATTCCTAATAGTTTCAATTTCATTTAATACAATTAGTGAAATCAATTTTGGGGTTGTACCAGAAAGTACAGTAGGTAAAAAAATGAAAAATAACTAAATTAGGAAGCAAACCCATTGATAAATGTATAAAACCCCTAATGTATGTCCATAGTAGAGAACTCATACAGTATCAACTTTTGATTCAAATTAGATCAAAATGAAAAAAATGGAAAATGAACCTAGAAATAGGACATGTTACATTACACATAAATCACTTCCTCAATTATATGTTAAATGAAGAACAACACAAAATGAATTCATTACTCACCGGTGTTGATCTAATGAGACTATAGATGCTTGAATCTACGTCCATATGGATGATCAAGATAGAAGCCTATAATTTTCCTCAAAATGGATCTCCACAAAAGGTTATGTTCACTGGAAAATAAAATGGGAGGAATATTTTAAGTTTAAACATTTATTAACAAAAAATGGAATTTTATAAAAAAAATATTGGGTCACATGGTTTAGCCACATGGTTGGAAAAATTATATGCCAGTCGTTCGCCCAAGGGGGCACCTACACGGTCAATATAGACATTTTGACTAACCAAGCACATATCGTGAAAACAACCGATGTCAAAAATTGCAGGTGCTTTGGCATGAGTGTGTGCCTCCATCCACATGGTTCAAAAAATAGGCAAGGATCCTCTTTCCCTATGTCCAATCTTGTAATGTTAGTTAGACTGTGTGAGCTGCACTTAACAATTTCTACTAACTATGGAGCCTGAAATTTTTTCATAGAAAGGTGGGTTCTGGGCTCCAAAAATCCCCAGACACCCTAGACAGCCCCATAACCTCAAAGGTAATTCACATTAGGCCTTAGAAATCATTTAAAAAAAGTAGAAAGTATTTATACCTCGTACTAAAAACTAGGTTCTTACAATATTCCTCCTTAATACAATTTTTCCTTGAATTACCCTCTCAAAGGTGGTCAAGAATCATTAGAGAATAAATCCAACCACTGGGAATATATGTAGGACTCTCACTCCCAGGTCTCATCATGTAAATTGATGCGATTCTATAAAATCCATTCTAGAGGAACTGATTGGCCTTAGAGAACCATCATGATCCTGTCAATGATATGAAGTTGATTCTCCTCAAAGGATGAATCTACCTATAACTCAACCACATCAAGCTGAAAATCATGATATGGGTCCAAATGAAAATGTCATAGATCAGATACATAAAGTATTTTGTTCATTTATCAATAGCTATTAGGTAACTATAAATGATAGGTTCTTGAACAAACTCTCTATATAATCATGAATGACATAACATATCATAGTGAAAGCTTACCCATTCCCCGATCTGTATGTGTCCCAACCTCGGTGAAATATGTTTAAAGTCTGAATCCCTAACTTTGAACTACAGAGTTCATATACATCAATCCATGTAATATTTATGTCAAGACCATGTAGTACCCATCTAATTTCTGATCAACTAGGTCGGCTCAGAAATCTCCTGCACAAGACGGATTCATGGTAAAGCTGCCTCTCCTACCTCTAAATAGAACGTGGGTGATCGGTATGGACAACCATAAAATTATCAGAAGGTTCCATATTTATAGTCTTCCTATAACTATTTTTAGGTGAATTTAATAAGGGGTACTTGACTCTACCATAGTCCCCCAAAATCTTAGTCGCATTCCCAAAAAAATTAATTAGGAACCTGTAGAATACACTCTAATTGACCATCAGTATGAGGGTTTTATATCATGCTTAGAAGCACCTGTGTACCATATTCCCTCTCCAAACTCTACTGGAAGCGAGATGTAAACTGGTCATACCTATATGAAGTGATAGTGCATAGGACCCCATGAATTTATACTATATCATGGATGTAAGACCTCCCAAGATCATCTACATTGAAGGTCTCATTGATTGGATGAAAATGAGAAACCTTCATGAGCATGTCCATAACAACCTAAACTACATCATTACCTTGAGGTGACCTTGGAAAACCAATCACGAAATCCATCGCGGCATCATAACATTTCCACTCGAGAATAGGTAACTACGGTAAAAGTTTGTCTAGTCACTGGTGTTCCACCTCCAACTACAAGTTGGTGGACCATCTCATAAAAAACCCATCTACCTCAAATTTCATACCAGACCACCAATATTAATGGCGCAATTCACATTACATCTTGGTGATTCTGAGGTGCACTACCCAAACTGAGGAAAAAAACTCCCACATCAACTCCTCACGTGTGTTCACTGAAACCCAAACGCAATCATGGATACACAATATCTCATCCTCACCTACTTTCCAACTAGGAGGCATGTCCTCTCTTACTACACTCTCCCATAGAACTTCTCTAATAATGATAAGAACTTATCTAATAACTGATGCATCATAGTGTACAATGTAGATTCTTATTGACTATAGCACAATCAAGACCAGTGCTAATGTCAATATACCTTTTAGCTCCTAAAATTCCCTCTTGAAGGTATCTAAAAATAAAAACTTCACATTCATATTATTCAAGAACATAAACAGTGATGGTAAGCGTGAGAAGACCTCTATGACACTCGTGTAATATCCACAGACCCCTAAAAAAATCTATATGTCAAATATATTCTTGGGCTACTCTTAGGAAACTATTTCTCTCACCATATATAGATCAACTAATATGCCTATATCTAAGATAATATGACCTAGGATGTGAATTTTATCCATCCATAATTTTTACTTTATGATATTAGAATTTAAATGATGCTCTCTTAGTTTATCCAGAATGATCTCAAGGTATTTCGAATAATCTTATTGATTTTGAGAATGCACCAAGATATCATCCATGGAAACTAATACAAATGAATCCTGATAAGGATGGAGAAAACAGTTCAATAGAGCCATAATTTTTTTTAGCATGGTCATGAGACTGAAAGACATAACCATATACTCCTATAGTCCATACCTACTGAAAACTTTTGCATGAGGCCTATCTGTAGACCTGATAATATCCCAACCTCAAATCAATTTGCAAGAACACCAATGCTCTTTGAAGATGGTCAAACTGATAATATATCTATGCTAAGGGATAACTGTTCTTAACAATAAGATGGTTCAGTTTATGATATTCCATGCATAGCCTAAGGGTACCATCCAAATTTTTCAAAAATAGGACAAATGAACCCCATAGAGATTTACTAGGTCATATAAAACCCTTTTTCTATAATTCCTCTAGCTACCTCTTGATCTCCTACAATTCCGTCATAGCCATGATATAAGGAGGAATTGATATTGATCCATCTCTTGACACTAGCTTGATAGAGAACTCCACCAGTCTCTTAGGAGGAAAACAAGAATTGTTATTCAAGAAAACATCCCTGAAATGATCAACAACTAAAGGAAAATCTTTTAAACATGATCCCTGGTCATCTATATATAAACATATAATCTGGGATGTCATTATACCCATTCCACAATGCTTCATTCTTCCTTGGATCACCTAGAAATATCATTCACCCTTGTTAATAAAGTGTATTCACTCTAGATACTTGAAAGTCACCCTTTAATTACAACATTCAAAGGAATCCTGATAATCCACTACCCAATCTATTCCATGTATAATGTTATACCCTTTCATCTCCAAGACATATAGATTCTAGACAATTTGATAGCCACCAAACTCAAGGGGGAACCTTATACAATGGCTCACAGTCTCTATTTTGATCCCCCATGGAGTATCAAGTGTCATGATGACCTTACAAAATAGTATAATGATCCTAAGGATTTTTATAATAGGTAAATATATGAAATTATATGATCTCCCCATGTCAAAAAGAGTATTTTTAAGAGTAGAGGCCACTAAGATCATACATCTCATTATAGATAGTCTGAAACCATGTTCCTCAGGTGTAGGATGTAGAAAATATATCTAGTCTGAACCACAACCCTACGACAGAGCCTCACTACCTAGAGCATGCCCTCTATGTTGTCTCAGTACAAATAGTTCATGGTCACCTCAGCCACGACCACCACTACCTCATCCTAATCACTGGGTACTGCTCTATTTCTTATCTTGATGTGGATTTTCTAAACCTATCTAGGACATGGTGTCAGAGATTTCCCCCTACCACTCACTACAAGAGGTAAGGTCCTACAAAAAATATATCATATGGCCCATCCTTTCTCATTCATGGAACTCGACTGAGTCAAAATGGAACTGAATACTCACATGTCTCTGTATGAAAAACTGATGAAAAAAGATCAAATAATACTTCTTTGATCATACTCATCTCACAAGAAGCCTCAAAACAGAGCTTCCTACCTAAATATGCCAAACTACTAGGCTAAGAGACTACACTACTCTACTATGAACCCCTATATTACCTTAGATTACTCCATGTAATTAGCTCTCAATTCATAATTTTAGTATTATAGTTCAATCTAAACATGTTAACCGAGATCGAACAGCATGAAATAGACCTTCCAGGAATTTTCTCACCCCGATAGCTCATCTAAAAGGTACATCATTGAAAAACACAACAGCTTTGTAAAGTGTGTTGAGTACTCCATAACCGTCATAGTTTCCAGTCCCAGGTGTATAAACACGCAAGAGAACTTTTTTCTCAGTGTTATAGGGTAATTTTTATCATATAACCTAGTTTGAAAATAAACCCAAACCATTTATCATAACCTATAAATCTGGTTCAAAACATCTACCAATTATTTTCTTCTCCACATGATATATATGTTCTGAGGTTCACTTTACTCTAAGGAGGGGTCTCAAGATTATCAAAGATTGGCACCATAACCTTAATCCATAGCCCAACAGCCTATGGACTTCCATTCCATGAATATTTGGGAGGATGTTAATGCTAGAACATATCCATTAGCTCATACATTGACAAGGAAAGATATTTTTATCCCTAAAAATTCTACATAATGCGATAAAACACCTCAAAAAACTATATCTCACCACATAAGTCTGGTAAAACTGATTTTTCAATAGCTACTACTAAAGGAGGATCCACTGGTAGCCCATAGCCCACCACCTCCGAAGTGTGGTTGTTGCCTCCATCCTAACGTACAAAGTGAGTACATCATGGTGGAATGCTTAAATAATTCCAAACCCTCGCCTTATAAATGAACGATATTAGAGTTCACAGCAAAAAAGAATAAAAAATATCAGAACTTTCCTATAACCAGGTCATACAAAAAAGATGCTCTTAAATAAAGGACTAATAGAAATAAACAGTCAATAAATCACTAGAGTCACTACCTCTTTCCCACTCAAAAGTCAAGTATATCTCAAGTTCAATATATATCAGCTCAATTTTCCATTTGAATTTCACATTAATTTCTCACTTATTTTAAATGATTGAACGAAATGGAATGTCAATTACGATCCATATGGTCCCATACTACTCATGAAACAAAATATGACATCCACTTATTTCAAAACATAACTCATTCCATCCATGTGACTCATGGCCCATGACTCACATGGTATGATTGGCTACATAGGTTGTTTGTTGTATCCTAATAAAGAAAAAACTACCTAGGTTATGGGTGACACCTTGAGTACCAACCATGCTTCTCTATTCCTTGCACAAAATTTCTATCACCACTACGAATATATCTATCGCAATACCTATCACAAAATCATGTAAAAAAGAAATTTACCCATTATGGCATAGCGTAACGCCTGACATTTGATTTCTAGAAGGCGACTAAAATGATACATGAGATTGAATACCCTCAAATCATCAGGTTGAAAAAAATATAAACCAAAATCATATCAATAATAACATAACAATTCTAGTGAATCACCTAATAGTTGAATCAAATCCACTTTAATAAGGAAAATCAAGAAAAAAATACCATTAGAGGCAATTTTTCTTTTCACTATACGTGGGTTAAAAATTCTCATGCAGAAATCATCACCAAATTTCGAAACCTTCTGATCCCTATATATTTTAACCAAATGTTAAACCATAAAAATAAAAAGTCTTTGAAACCATTTTGTAATGTCCTAGACCCAGATGTCACTCAATAGTTTCATGAGCCCTGTTGGCTATATGGACTTTAGTGCTTCTCACCAAATTCTAGAGGTTCACGAAGAGAAGTAAGGGCCCATGGTGTCTTTGGGGAGACTATTCCCCCATTACCAGTGTATAACGCAACAGAATAACTATAAAAATAAAGAATAGAAGTATCTATAACAACCCTATAATTGATAAATAAAGAAGACATAAATATATAATGAATTCCAGAAGGAATATCATATATATATATATGATAAGGATACATTTCATGTCTCTAAAAAACATCCAAAATAGGTATACATGGAATGTGTACTATAAATATATCCAAAACACAATAAATGAAAAAAATATACTATCTCTATAGTGAATCATGATCCTCAACTCAGTTCCATACTCTCCTACTCCAAAGCATGGAACAAAATCAAGAATCTATCTATGAGATCTTTCCCCAGTCCCAACCCGCATCCAATAGTCTATCTAGGTAACCAATAGTGTACTGAAGAGGGTGAAAGATACAATCCCAGTAGGCTATCACCAAATAGACTATAAAAAGTAATGGTTGTGTAATATAAATAGATAAAACATACTGAATGTATAATAGATAAGTAGTAAGAAACTAAAGTGCCTCTGGTATATTGTAACAACCCGTGTTTCTTAACTGGATAAAAATCCATAGAAATTTGATTTTTTCTTTTACTGGATGATCCTTTTTATAAACCAAACTTCATATCTTAATTTCAATAGTTGGAATACAACTATGTGTTTTTTTAAAGAAATTATATTATTTATATTAATAGTTAATGAAAATAAATGGTGAGTAAAAATAAAGAAATGTTTTAATAATAACAATAATAATAATATTATTATTTCTATGATTATGAATATTATTAATAATAATACTATTATTATTAATATTAATAATAATATTATTATTATTGTTATGATAGTTTTTTTTATATACCAGAGGGGTCTCCCCTTCCTCTCAAGAATACGAAAACCCTTGGCTGACCCCCCCTAGTGCATGACCCCCACTCCTCGAGGCTCACCTCTCCTCGACGAATTCAACTTGATCCTTCATGAATCTTACTTGATCCTTTGAGGCAAGAGATTCTATTGTCATGCCTATATATGGTTGGTTATTTTTCCTCTCTTTCTTCTTCAATTTCAAATCATAAAAACCCTAAGTTATGGTTTAATCTATTTTTAGGTTTCTTATTTGGTATTAGGGCATGTGAAGGGTCTCTTAGGTCGACCTTGTTTGTGTTCTGACATCCTTCACTGAAGAAGAAGTAGATTTGGTCAATTTGGTTCACCGCCATCAAATTAGGGAAAGGTTTTCCTTTTTCCTATATTTTTTTTGATATTTATTATTGGGTTTTTCATAGTTTTGGAGTCCTTGGTGTTTTTTTATAAGAGTTCTGGTCTCACCGTGATGGTTTAATCTTTCCATCATTGCTTTAAGAGAGTTTGGTGACTCTTTAAAGTCTTACACACAAATATATATAGTTATGTATATATATATATATTCTTTATATACATTACCTCATGGAGAGGGTAATATGTATATTTCATTAAGGGGTATATATAGAGTAATGTATGTGTGTGAATGTGTGGAGAATCTTCATGTTAAAATTGTCACGGGTCAAGCATTCATCTTGGTATTCTTCCTAAGGTAGGATCTAATTCCATGTTTCTTTAAATAAAAATATGATTTTATTTAATTATTTATGCACTTATCTTGGATTTTATTAGTGAAAAACTATTTTTCTAGAAACAATATGTAAATATGATAAATTAATTGTCACAAGAACAATTTTATGATTTTATAATAAAACACCTCCAATAGACGTGCATTGTATTCTAAACCAAATTGTAGTGATAGTTATTTATATCATTATTGGTTATGATTTGAGTTTTTCAGATGAATTCTTGTTGGTTCTTGTTTTGTGAAATGTTTTTAATTTACCCCTTTCTAGATAATATTAATTAATTTGTTAGGTCTGCTTAGTCTAACTAAAATCATTGGGACATAAGCTTCATAATACTCTTAAATGGTTATAACCTCCTTAATATAAAATCTTAATGAACCAATATTGTCCTAAGGAATTTTTTGTTTTCTTAAATGGAATTTCCCATGTAGAGAATGGATAAATGTTTATTAAACCAAAGCAACTACTCATGAATGACATGGAATGCTTTATAAAAAGGGAATCCCCTTGTAGGAATTTTCCATGATTTCCCTATGGTACCATTTAAGTACCACTTGAACCTTCATAAGTGAATTTCCATGACTACTGTAATTAAATGGCATGAATTGAATGGAATGTCTTGGAATGATTTCTTTCCTTCCATAAATGTTTTCAATGAATTAAATTAAATATAATTGTTTTGGGCGGTCTTAATGAAATATTTTTTTATTTGATATATTTATATATAGTGATTATGATATGTGATATAACAACAACATGTCATGGGAATGGCCAAATAAATTGGATAATCCCTATTAAACTATAATCTCTTATTTTTAAAACTCCATTAAATTTTTCTATGTCCATTGGCAAGGAAACTGAGACTTGCAGCCACCAGATAGGTGTCCCAACATTTGAATTAATTTTGAACTAGAATATTTTAATTTTAAACCCTACAATAATTGGATAAATCAGTTAATTTATGCCTTAGAATTTTTAATTGTCATAATAATAAATATTGATATTACATGTGGTAGAATCACCATGGCCAAACTGGTCAATTAATATATTAATTACTTTTTGTTTGAATGATTAATTAAATAGGTTTTACATAATTATGATGATAATTAGAAACCTGGATCAATGAAATGAATTAGTTTTACATATGGTATTTTTTATAAATTGTTCTTTGTGTCTTATGATGATAAATCTGGTATGTTTGATATGAGAATTATGATTTTTCTTACTTAGATGTTGAGATTATGTGATAATGATGTGATTTATTCTCGAGGGTTTAATACTATTTAGCATGTTGAGTTTGTATAGATATAACTTATTTTTAATGTGGATACCTGAGGGCTTCGTGCATATTCTTCCATACCATATGTGGGTAACACACACATGTACTTTATTATCAAGGCCAAAGTATATGATTATATGGGTTGTTTAAGGACTTGTGTTTGTCATTTATTCTTAAGGTATTAGTGCATATTTTTGTTCCACCGGAGGTCTAGGTGCACTGGTACTAAATGCCTAAAGAAAGATTATATGTTTATGTTGGATGATTGAGGGCTAAGTCCATAGTCACATGATGCCTAGGGGAGAGATTCTAATGATGCCTAAGGGCTCGGTGCATGTTTGTGTACTACCCAAGGGCTAGGAGCATTGGAACCATAATCATCAGGAATATTACAAGTTTATGTCATATTCCTAATAGAATGTTTCATAGACGCATGATTTTTAAGAGATATATTCTAGTAATTACTAAGGGTGTGATAGTTTTTAGCCCGAGATCAAAGGTCGTATGTTTATGGTTTGTTTTAAGTGATTCATCCTTAGTTGAAGAATCTGCCACTAATTTGGGTGATCCATTCTAATGCAAGAGGATCTACCTAGAGACATAGATACCTAGAAGGGTTCTAATGTTGGTATAGCTGCTAGGTGTCCCTTGTGAACATGAGTGGGTTGTTCTTTATTTATTCAACAATGCTTGTTTATTTTTATGATACCTAATCACTTTTTTAAATATTATATCAATTAATGGATTGGGTTAGACACCATGGGTGACAAAATATTAGGATTATTATCTTGCACCCATATCAGGTGCTGTTTGGAACAAGATTAGATCTTATGGATTGTAGTTCTTTTGATTCATTACTTTTGTTATGCTGTATACATGGAATATAGGGAGCATAAGACTGATCTCTTACTTAGTATGCTCGAGGTGTTGACTGTTGGGTTTTTCTATTATTTTTTTATTTTTTATTGGTTGTAACTTATAGTAACACTTGATATTACATGTATCATTATATGGAGTGGAATTGGAAGAAACATTTTATTTAGAAATTATATTACTCTTCTACTTCTTTTCTTTCACATATTCACTTCTTCTACTATGAGCTGTAATATATATACTATTATACCATAGTGTAACTCTAATTATGAGGGTTTAGTCTCCCCATTGAACCACTATAACACCCTCTCTACTAGTCGAGAACCTACGGAATATTGAGAGGCACGCTTGAGGCCTTGTGACCCACTAGTTTAGCCACCATCTAAGTGGGGAGTTAGGCTAGGATGTTACAAAGGGGTATCCAAAACTCTTTTTTTATTTTGTGTTATTGTTTGGTATGATATATAGGAGACTATTAATGTGTCAGCACTTGGTAAATAGTCATTCTTGGGACTAATAACCCCACCTATGGTAAATGTCCAAGTGTCTAGGGTAGGGATTTCTATTACAATTGATATGATTTCACCTTAAGTGAATGTTGTAATTTCTACTTCATATTAATTTATGAATTTATGGAATTTTAACCTTGGCCTGGTATGGAAAGGATGAATCATTAAGTGTATTATATTGTAAAAATAGATAATTCACATTCCATTCATATTCCATGACATGTAGTTTAATATGTAGGATGCTTGTTGATTTGATTTGGCTGACTTGAGTGTTATTCCATGATTGATTTTATAACATGCTTAGTTGTTAATATTCCATGTTTCATAACTAATTAGAATTCCTTGACTATTTATATTTCATGATTATGTGTTTGTAGAATGTTTCGTGGTTTCTACTACTTATGATAACATTCTAGTTTCTTTCTTTAATGTGTAATTGGTTGCATGGGATGGATATATATGGGTTGTGAATAAATGGGAGCTAGACTTTGGTTTATAAGGTGTTTGGGTTATTTATAGGATTGAGAATGATAACCCATATAATACAAATATTGTATATGACCATGATGTATTATGAAATGATTTTAAATGTAAAGCATGTTAAACATTAAATTGGAATTATCTGGTTAACCATCAAAATGATCAACTGGACCAAAGTAGGTTAGATGGGGCATGGTTTTTATGAGATAAACATTAATGGGTGTTTATAATTTTAATGATTAAGAAAATGATATTTGGTTGCATGATAATGAACTAGGATGAATTTTTGGGACCCCTGTATGTCTCCTTATCTGTTAAAAGTAATTTATTTTGATAAATTTCCAAATTATGATTACTTTTCAAGAAGTGTTAAATGTTTTAAAAATAATGTTTTTTGAGTCATGACTTCCTTTCCATGATGTATTAGTTAAATCATTAAAATGTTTAAAGATTACAATTTGAATAAATAAAATGACATAAAAATGTAACTTGTATAGGATTCTTTCGTTTAAACCCTTAGGCAAGGGTAGTGTAAGCTTTTCTTTTAGTTTTCCTTGGAATGGAACTATAGTTATTTTTAGGCCTTCTTTATTTTTAATAGTGGCTTTGATGGTAGGATTTTGAGTCTAGTGACATCTGGTTGGAATAACATAGTTATGGTTTGATACTTTCTACTTTGTGATGGGGTTAGCCCATGGTAGGTAGTACCCTTAGAGTTTAATAACCTTATAAAGGTCTTGCTATATGCTGTTATCATTCCATATATTGGTTTCGTTCTTCTCTCCTTTACCCTTCTAGGACTTTTATCATTATAATGACACCCTTTTTCGAAGGGTTGTTCATGTCATATTTTCCTTTTTACGGGTATGAGCATCGAGTAATACTCGGTTTCAGCTGGCCAGGCTTTCCTTAGGCAAGGCATACCACTTCATAGTTCTCTTAACCCTCTCTCCATCCTCAGTGATGGATGATAGGGTATGTATTCATCTAGGATAAGGTTCATATAATTAAATATTAATTTAGGTAATATCGATATGTGGACCATATGATAGTTGAATAAATTGGTAATACATCCTATGGAAAGTATTCATAATGTGACTTCTTATTTTTGAACCTCAGTGTAGTATACGTTCATGAACATGGTGATCGTCATGTGCTAAATGTTGTAATGAGATTGTTGATTTTGGTAGAATATTTCAACCTTGTGTTGTTTTATATAGTCTCAGGTCATCTTCATGATAGAGAGACCATATCTTAAAATAATAAAGTTCATCCAAAATATCAAGATGAATTTGGGAGTCATTTGTTTTTTGACATGCCAGTCAGTTTGGTTATGGTTTTCATTTCATTTGTTTAAAAATTTTCGTTTATGGATATTTTGACCAAGTGTACTTTTGAGCACCTAGTATATCTCTTATTTATGATGATTAAGACACTCCTAAATTGAGTAGTTTCATCTTGAATCTATTAAATACATATCCTTAAGTGTAGAAGGAACATAACTTAAGAGAACCATATTGATAATTTTTGGGCTTGCATAAATTCCCATGAGGCTTGTGAACTTTAAATCATTTCAATGATTTCTCGACCACACATTGTTGGGGTGGTTGGAGGTGTATGAATACTTTGAGAATCACCATTGGTTGAGGGTGGAATTTTGTGGTTAAGATTGAACGATCACAGGATACCTTGAGTGGTAAAGGCTCAGTGATCAGTATATGATGGTGCATCGGCAGGTGAATACAAGTTTCTTTTAAGGCATCGAATGGTAGTGGTTCAACTATTTTTATTATTTTAATCTTTAATATCCTCTTATTATATTGTTTCTTTAGAGATGAGAATTCCCCCTATCATATCATCATCCTTGATACACTCCGAGAGTATTATTTTTACACCATGTTGTAGTTTAAAAGTTATTGGGAATTTTAAGTGCTTTCATAGTGATGCATGCAGAATGTGTGGTTCTTATCAAGTATTTCTTAGTCTTGAGTGACCATTGTATTCATGTGTAAAAATTCCATGGATGAAATCTTGTACACCAGTCGTTTCTTATGACTTGGCCACAAGTCCAATGCCACTATGGGATAAGTCAATGTTCTAATGTGGACATCTTGTTTTTGTACTAACATCTCAATCATACAATCTGAGTATGGACTATATAGGGTTAGTTCCTCACACTCCAATTGTTATAATACAAGGTTATCACATACATTTTGTCAGTCTCAGTGATGATTAAATCAAGGACCATCACCATAAGTCAGGAATGGAATTTAGTGGATGTGTCCTTATAGAATGCGAGATACCTTGGAAGAAGGCATCATACATCAGTTTGGAAAACACTAGCTATCTAAATAAATAAAATTCTTGAATGGTTGGCTGGAGTGGATCGACTAGTTGTCCCTCTTATTCAGGGGAATGGTTAAGGAAGGACCATTTCTGGCATGTCATCAGGTGAGACAAATGTGGTTTGTGTTAGCCTTAGCATTTCATAAGGACCTGGCTTGACTTGGATAAATAATGTCAGTGGGGAATCGACCGTATGATCATTTCAAAATCATGTCAGAATGTCGATAGAAATCTTGAGGCATTATTCAAAGGCAATTCCTATGGTGGAAGTTTTTTGACTTAGAATTTATCCTAATTTTTAATGTTTGATACCAATGGTGAGGAGAACCTCATGTTATTTATTTCAAAAGATAATGACATGGTCATGTCTCTAGTTGAAAAAGCTTGGATAAGACCCATATTGGGGTTTTGGAAGGAAAATTATTGTTGGATCAGATATTTATGGCTTAAGTGCTGCTTTCCTAATCAATGTTTAGAGGTTTTTTGGGATTTTTGAGAAGAAACACAACCATCTGAGTGAGACTTCACAAACATTGTAAGTCAGGTGATGTTTTTGTTGTTACTGAAGGCTTCATATGGGATGAGAAGTTCTATGCTGGGAAGGTCGTAACGACCCAAGTTTTTGAACCATATGAAAAAATAAATTTTAGTTTTTCATTTATAAGACACTTCATTTTATAAAAAAATCTTTGGATCTTAATTTCAAGAGTTAAAACACTAATGTGTTTTTAAAAGAAATTTTTTTTAAGTAAAAATTTAATTATAATAAATAGGGGGTAAAAATATAGAAATTTTTTAATAATAATAATAATGATATTTTTATTATTATGGTTATGATTATGATTATAATTATGATGATTATTATTATTATAATAACAATTATTAGTATAGTTTTTTTAAAAGACCCAAGGGGTCACCCCTCTTCCTTCAGTGTGACGTACCCCCACCCCTTGTTGTCCAGCATGCAACCCCACATGGCCGAACCCCCTAGCATGTGACCCCTTATGCTGCATCTCCCTCTCCTCTCAATCATTTCACCTTGATCCTTCACGAATATCCCTAGTTCATTCAAGTTAAGACCTTTTGATCTCATCACCATCCTTGGTTAGTGGTATTTCCTCTATTTATTTTTCTATTCTAAATCATCAGAACCCTATGTTAGGTATTCATCCAATTTTTGGATTCTTCACTTATATAAGGGTATGTAAAGGGTATCTCTATTCAACCGTTTCCAAGTTCCAGCATCTTCTGCTAAGGTCAAAAAAATTTGTTCGATTTGGTTCAACACTATTGATTTGGGGTAAGGTTCTCCTTCATCCTATATTGTTGCGCTATTTATTTTTTGGGATTTCATTTTTTTTGAGTTCTTTGTATTTTTCTGTAAGTGTTCAGGCCTCACAATGTTGGTTTTAGCTTGTCGTCATCATTTCGATAGAATTTGGTGGCTCCTTAAAGGGTTTCACTCATATATATAGGTATGTATATATATATATATATGTGTGTGTGTGTGTCTATATATATATATATATATATATATATATCTTATTTTTAAATATTCCTTCACAGTGAGGGGAGTTTGTAAATTGGATTCAGGGGTATAATTATATATATATTAATGTATGTGCGTGTAATTGTATAGCATCTTAGAGTTAAAATTTCCATTTTCTAAGTGTTCATCTTGGTCTTCTTCTTGAGGTAGGATCCATTTCTTGGCTAATTTAAATTAAAAAATGATTTTATTAAATGATTTACACACTTCTAATGTATTTAATTAGTGATGAATTATGATTATAAAATAAATATATAAATATTATAAATGAATTGTTTCAAGAACAATGTCATGATTTTATAATAAAACCCCTCCAATGGAGGTGTGCTGTCTTCTAAGCCAAAAAAAATAGTGATAGTTATTTAAATCATTCTTAGTTATGGTTTGTGTTTATCATATTCATTCCTTTTGGTTCTTATATTGTGTCAAATTTTTAATTTTCCCCTTTTAAAATAATATGAACAATTGTGCCATGCTTGATTAGTTTAAATGGAATTCTTGGGACTTCACTTTCTTGATAATCATAAATGGTTAGAACCTACTTAATATAAAATTTTAATGAACCCAGCTTCTCCTAATGGATTATCTTTCTTTCTTAAATGAAATGTCCCATATAAAAAATTGACAAATGTTTATTAAACCAAATCGCCCACTCATGAATGACTTTTAAAGCTTTATAAAAAGGGAATTACCTTCTAAGAATTTTTCCGATTTTCCCATGGTACCTTCTAAGAACCACTTGAACATTGATATGTGAAATTCCTTGTCTAGTTTAAATAAATGGAATGAATTGAATGTAATGTATTGACATGATGGAAATCCTCCGTTAAATGTTTTAAAAGGATTAAATTAAATTTAATTGTTTTGGGTTTTCTAAACTAAATTATTTTTTATATGATTCATTTATTTATAGTAATTATGGTATGTGAGATAGCACCAACATACCGTGGGAACAAAAAAATAAATTGGATAGTCACTATTAAACCATAATATTTTATTTTTAAACTTTCATTAAATTAATTTGGGTGCATTGAAAAGGAGAATGAGACCTAAAGCCACAAGATAAGTGTTCCAACCTTAAATTTAATTATGACCAAGTGTTTTTGACTTTTGAGCCTTATAATAATTATATAAATTGATTGATTTATGGACTATATTTTTGAATTGGAATAATAATAATTTTTTGATTTCTTTTGGTAGAATCGCCTTTTCTAAACTAGATAATTAAAATATTAATTAATTTATGGTTGCATGATTAATTAAACATATTTGAATAATTATGAAGATAATTCAGAACCGAGATTATTGAAATGAATTGGTTTGACATATGGTAGTTTTTATGAATTGATTATTGTGTCTTCTGAGGATAAATAGGTTTGATTGGCACTATAATACTGATTTCTCTTGTTTAACATTTGAGATTATGTGATATTGATGTGATTTATACCCGAGGGTTTGATATATTTTGGCATGTTGAGTTTTTCTAGATATGACTCATGATTAATCTAGATGCCATAGGTCTTGGTGAATTTTATTTCGTACTTCTTCAGGGAAAGGTGCACTAGTACTTGATGCCTAAGGGAAGTGCATATAATTATATGGCATGTATGAGGAATCATTTTGATGTTGACACACCAGGGCTTGGTGCACATTTTCGTACCACCTAAGGGATAGGATCACTAATACTGAATGCCTAAGGGTAGACTATATGTTTATGTCGTATGCCTGAGGGCTAGACGCATAGTCACATGATGCCTAGGGGTGAGATTATGGTGATTCATGGGGTCTAGGTGCATGTTTTTGCACCGCCTAAGGGCTAGGATCATTTAAAATGAATTAATAAGGACATATTATATGTTTATGTCTAATTCCAGAGGGCATGATACACAATTACGTGATACCTTATGATGAGATTCTATTTTTTCTATGGGTGGGATTTTGGTTGGCTGAGGGAAGAGGCCAAATGTTTATGGTTTGTTCTAAGGGATTCATCTTTGTTAAGAGATTCTTCAATAGATTTGGGTGATCCATATTGATGTAGTATGGTATTCCCATTGACAAAGATTTCAGGATGGGTTTCAAAGTAGGTATAGCCACCGGGTGTCACTTATGAACCAGGGTGGGTTTTTGTGTGTTTATTCAACACTACTTGTTTATTTTCTTCCCTTATACATATTAACTTCATTAAATTATATAAAAAGTAATGGATTGGGTTAGAAAATTTGTGTGTCAACCTCTTGAGATTATTATCTCACAACTTGTTTGAGCACCATTTGGCATCCATGTAGATTTACTTGCTCGCAGATCTTGAATTCATTTCTTGTATTGTGTTATGTATATAGGAGTTATGGAGAATAGTACTGGTCTCTTGATAAAGATGATTAAGGAGTTGACCATTGGGTTTTTCTTTTATTTTTTTATTTTTTACTTCTCGTACCTTGTAGTAAAACCTGAAATTAAATGCATCATTATATGAAATTGGAATTATCCATTTTATTTTTATTCAGATATTATATTTTTCTGTTGTTTCTTGTATTTCACTTAATTACTGATTTTTATGTTATAAATTTTTTATATACTATTATACCTTTAGGAAACATTGATTTTGAGGGTATAGTATCACCACTAGACCATCTTAACACCCTCACAACTAATCAGTAGCTTATGAAATATGGGGAGGCACACTTGAGAACATGCGAGCCACCAGTTTGACCACCATTTTAGTGGTGAGTCGGGTTCTGACATTACAAAAATATACTAAATGTAAATTGATATTGTATATCCATACAAGTCTCCATGCAAAAACAAGTTTCAATATCTTATCACAAGCTAGTAGGAAAGTATAATGAATTAAAAACCACATCCATTACATACTCCCAAAATATCATATCACCCATGAAATTTTCATATAAATTGTATATAAAATAAACCATGGTCGTTCCACATAAACAAAAAATTTCATTTGAAATATGGCCAAATTGTACAACCAAACATTTATCATTATATTGAAAAAAATCCTTGAAGGTAACATAGAAGATTTTTTTGGTTGATTGTGTTTGTTTATAATGTGGGTTTCCAAGGTAAGTTGTAGAACTCAAGAGATATTTTTGATACAATATATTGACAAAGAGACATGAAAAAGGAATAGATTCCCTAAAAGCGGTACATAAAATTGTGCACACAAGGTGATTCTATTTCCTAGTGTTTTACAAATTTTTGGTGTCCAAATTTTGGAGTTTTGATTACACTTAAAAAGATGTATTTTATTGAATGCCTTATGAAAATATGGAGAAAGAATTATTTTTTCAAAGAATGTAATTTTAGAAGGTTGTTTCATGAAGGATCGATGAAGTTTACGATGAACTTCATGATAGTGATGAGCATCTTGAACGATGGATTTTCCTGGAGAATTGTGAGAGAGGGGGAATCACAAAGAAAACAAGGGATCATTGAGAAATGGTGATGATGTGGATTGAAGCTTTTGGAAATGGTAGAGATATGTATAAATATGCCTCTACAACTTTCATTAAAGTATTGGGGCATAAAAAAAATATTATGGCTCTAGATTCATGAAGGTGGTTTGCGAAGGTGTTTTACGAAAAAAAAGCTCACGAAGACTATGACAGAAAACTGAATGTTTTGAGACTCATGAAATAATATATCTTTGCGAAGTGTGGTTCCATCACGAAGGATTTAATATATTCCTAAAAGAAGTAGCTTCATAAAGGTAGTGAGCATCACAAAAGTGATTTAATGGGGATTTCCCATTGAACCATGGTAAAGAGGTATTCATAAATTGGATGAAAGAAGAAATTAAATAGATAATACATATACAAATAAGGATGTATTCGTTAGTGTTAATAAAGGGACCTATAAGTCCATAAATTCATGGTGAATCCCTTCTAATAATAGTGAGAAAATGATGAGGAATAAGGCGATCCTTTCCATCAGAAATAAACCATAGAAAGTAATTTAAAGAGTGACCGTTGGGAAAGTAGTGAGATGACACTAAACCATGTAATGGCTATGATAATGGGAATAAAAGTGATCTGGCAGGAATATTTTATTCTGGTAGTGAGACTTAGTAGATTTGGTACATTGACACATTGTCATTTTATGCTCCTTGGAAAAATCCATGCGAGGGTGAACTAAGTAAAATTGTTGTTTCCCGTGCATTATTTCATTTTTGTATATAAATTATTATGGGAGAAGGAGATAAGAGTGTTTTATTTAACAATGAAACAAGATCTGAATGGGAATTAGTTTTAATCTTTAATAACCAGATTCACCCCTTTTTAGGGTATTTGTCCTAGTGGGCCTTACAAATTGACTATGGACATGCCCTATAATCGAAGTGTCAGACCCCTCAGAGTCGGATCCAATGTATAGTGAATTAAAAAATCCTCATTGAGTCCTAAGAGCATCTCGATGGAAATATTGTTATGATTTAATTGGGTTCTAAGGAGAATGTCTACTAACCATGTCCACTATAATTCCAAACAAACTGGATATAAGTAGTAGCAAGGCCTAAGTCACCCCAGAAAATCAACACCTAAGGAGAAATGTAATCTATGAAATCTATTACCACTATCAAGATCCAAGGAATAACATCCAAGGAATCTAATGGAATCATTCATCATTTAATTTATTTATCATTTCATAATATTCAATT
Source organism: Viscum album (assembly GCA_963277665.1). NCBI lineage: Eukaryota > Viridiplantae > Streptophyta > Magnoliopsida > Santalales > Viscaceae > Viscum > Viscum album. Next base: position 1,340,570,000 of record OY728148.1, on the reverse strand, counting down.
CCACGAGTTTACCCAGTCATATAAAACATCACATTTTTTTTGTCAATCCATGAGTTTACCCACTCATATAAAAAATTATAATTCAATAATTAAACAATTAAATATAATGTATCACATGTGAAATGAGGCAGAACATATTCTAATAAATAAATTCAATTCATAACTTTTATATATGGGATTCCTCTAACTATGAAAGTAAAAAAACTCAGCCCATGGTTGGTTTAAAAAAGGAAATATCAAAGAAACTTTACGTGGCTCACCACTTGGGTGGCCTTGGTTGTGGAAATAAACTACGCGTATCTCAATGGAAATAAAGGATATCCCAAACAGGTCCTATTTTATTTAATTCAATTAGTCAAGTCAATGTTAGGGCCTCACCAGAAGGTTCATTTGGAATAATAATGGATACTTACTCTATAAGGCAGAAAACCACTCGGGAAAAGTATTGACCATATACCGTAGGTTCTTAGTCGAGTTCTCATCCAATGTTAACTTCTTATTCTGTGTATATTATAAGAAAAAACGAACAGATGAAGAACCTATAAATAGGGAATATTATCTTCCAACTAAATAACTTCATCAATCCAAAGTTAAACAAATAATGATACAAAATTAATTGAGTACTCACTCGTGTGGATACAATGAGACAACCGATGCTTGAATCCAAGTTTGGTTGAAAGAATGGGAATAAATACTATAATTTGGCCCAAAATGAAGCTGTCCCATAAGTGCTCTCAACTGGAAAAAATGAGAAGATTTTATTTTGGTTTAAACATTAAGTAAAGGAAAAAATGGTAATTTTCCCAATAATTCCTAGGTCTCATCATTTGGCCACATGGTCAGAAAAATCATGTGCCAATCGTGCACCCATTACTATGTTAAGGGGCCACTCACATAGTCATTGTGCACAGTTTGATTAACCAAGTACAAACCATGATAAAAACCGCTGTAAAAAACTAAAAGTGTTTCCACATGGGTGTGTTCCTTCACATAGTTTTAAAAACTATAAGAGAAACTATTACCTTATCTTCAGTCCTCACATGGTTAGTCAAACTAGGCAGCATGCCCCATACAATTTCTACTAACCATGCAACCTACCTATGTTTTTTTTCAAAAATTTGTGTTCTTGTCTTTAAACATGCCCCAAACATCACCTATACCCCCATTACCTTAATGAAAATTCACATTAGTCTATAAAAATACATTTAAAAAAACTAAAAAATTATTTGTAACTTTTACAAAAATACGAGTTCTTACACTCCCATTCACTCAAATTTTTGGGAAAACATTAAATTCTTGATTTGAAAATATTTTAGTTTATAAAACCTCATTAAAATAAAATTGATTAATATATTTTAGTTAGATATAATGACTATGATGCAATGTAATCTATTGAATTGTCCAACGAAAGGATTTCAGAGGATACCTCAATGAATCATGGAACTTAGGTGATAAAATATCATCCTACTCTACCTCTTTATTTTTTTTAACATGTTTAAAGAGATCAATTTTTTTATTCATTAAAGGAATTAGAATATTTTATCATGTGGGTATATGTGATATGAAATTAATTAAATATTTCACTAGGATAGATAGTGATACCACCATAAAATTTTAAACTATTATCTCATGCTTCCCTATAAAACCATAATAATGTATTGGTAAATATATTTTATATATATTCATAAAATATGATTCTTACTCCAGATCAAACATATTTTAATATTACCACAATGAATGATGTTGATATTTCTAATAGGGTATATCATCAATCGTCATTTAATTAAAAAATCCATATTAATATTATTGATAAATTTGTGGTGGATCATAAGAAATCATAATAATTTGGGAATGTAATTGAGTACATAGAGATTATATATAAGGTATTGGTGTTTTAACAACTGAAAGGAGACCCGTTTATGAATTTTGTGATAGTAAATATAAAGGATATATTGTTTTAATACGAATTATTTATTATTTGATCATTGTGATGGAACCTTTGTAAGTCAATACCTATAAACTTCCTTCAATTGAGAATCCACACCACCTCTTTCAATTTCTATAACTAATTATTCTTATGATCTTAGTTGTTTATAAGAATATAATTCATTTCATGAGAAAACATTTTCCATTTTCATTGAAATTTTATAATAATAAACCATATTCATCTATAGAGAATGAGTATTAATTGGATGAGGACACGAGGAAGTTGATAAGTCAAAAGTGATATAATGTTTATTTTCATTTTTTTTCTTTTTTTTAAAATAAAGATATTATCTAAAATATATTTTTTATCACGATCTTTGTTTAATGACAAAAGTTTAATGAAAATTTTAAATTTTAATTAAAAAAATGTAGAATGATATTTATTACAATAAATGATTGTGTAATAGACCATCCTGATCCAACTAGACCAGTTACCCTAGTAAACACATTATGGGGTTAGGTAAAACAAAGATAAATAAAAAGTATTTAATATCAACAAAACAAGACATAAAACTAGTGTAAAATTTGGAATTAATGGGATATACAACTGATCCAAATATAATAATATAGAAAGTATAAAAAATTATAGAAAAATATTCTCTATGTAACCAACCGTCACCTCCAAACCATCCCAAACCGAAGTTATGACATAAAGAGTATCCTATATGCTATAGAATTATCTTCCATTTATCGGTATCCTACAAGATAAGATAAAAAACCACCCAAAGTTATAAGTAGGGTGTGAGAAGAAGAGTCTAGTAGAATACCACAAAGAGATCTACACAAGTTATACTATCAATAATCCACATGCTGTATCTTTAAAACAAAATCGTTTTACCAGTATTATTATAAGCAAAAAAATTGAAAAACATTTCTCAAACTTTCCTTGAGTTTAAAAAGAATTATATCATTTTTTCTAATGCTAGAAACATTCTGTTTATACAACCAAAGTAGGTAAACATATCGATATACAAATAAACATGTGATCCAACATCCATGAAAAATATATCATGGAATAAAAAACTAGAAACAACAATTCACCTTCCAGACGGGCTCTAGCCTATGAGACAAAATATACCAGACACTCACAATCAAAATGGAATAAGTTTGGATAAAGAAATATGGGTTCTTACCATATTCCATTGATATATATGAGGATACCTCTTAGTGTTGTCACAAACACTAAGGCTTCCCATGCATCTTTCATAATGTACCCAAGGTTCCCACTAAGAAATATTTTCCAATTTTAATTTTATAAAACATGCTCAAATTTTTTATAAAACAATTTCAAATCCAACCGAATATTCTTATAGTTTTTATGATCCATTTCTTTCCAAATTGAGGAAATTCAATTTTTAAAGAAAAAACCACATTAAAACATGACCCCATGCACTTTTTATTTACAACTCATGACGTTCCATTTCAAATCTCATGAAATAAATAAGAACAACATGATATTCAAGAAATTGGAACACTTGAATTAATAATCATTCCTCAAGGATGTAGAAACCATATCCACCTCTAAAAAAGAGGATTTTAAACCATAAGATCAGCCTTAAAAGATAAGGCACAACAAGGGACTAATAAATCTTGATGGAAAATGTTATCTAATAACAAAACTGTATCCAAAACATAGTCACAACCAAAACCTATGAATAACCAGAAGGAACGCTTACCCCTTGAAAATAAATCCATCCATAATGGTGACCAATCATTGAAAAATAGTGATATAAATGGAAAAAACTCACCCAAAATCACCTAATGATAACTCCCGGTTGGGAGAGGATGGATGCAATGTGAATAAATGAATCATATACCTTGTATGACCCTCTAAAAACCAATACCATCACATTTACCTGGTGTATAACCCATTTACATGTCGTTTTATCCTTGAGGTCCATGTAAAATAGAAAACCCATCCCCCTTTTAATTAGAACAATTTTTTATACACACAAGACATGTGCCTATTACATGGAGTGTAAAATTTCTTGACATGAACCCATTTCAAAAATTATTTATAGAATCTATTACACAGTGTGTACTTCACTTACAAAGTGTGTAAGTTCCCAATGAGAAGAAAAAAACCTATGTTTTATCCTGAAAATTCAAAAAATTTCTTATTTCACCATTACTAGTGCCCTCCCAATCCCATGATCATAAATACTCACCCAAGAAAACGTACATAAAATGTAATGATTAAAACATACATGATTTAAAGGTAATAAGGCATCAAAATCTCTCCACTATAAAATATTTCATTCCCCAAAAAGGTCTCAAGATCTTAGATCTATGTATATATAAGGCCATTGCTTCCCCATCAAAAAATATTTCTTCTACATCTCATGGTGATCCTATCTGCACTACCATAATACCTGGACTAGGTGGATGGTTTTACCAAATAGTACCTTATTTTGGTGACCCAAAATTGGAACTGGCTAAACAAAAAATGTGGCATTAGGCTCAAGATCAACATCCTCCCATCTAATCACATGTGAAGGATATAGTGTATACCTCCTCAACTAGGAAACATGAAACATGTCATGTATATATGTCAAGATATATGGTAAAATTAACCCATAGAGAACCCTCCCCAATCACACAACTATATGAAAGGGGGCCAAAAACCTATGTGTTGACATAATATTCTTACCTAAATGATGATATCCCAAGTGAGTGAAAACTCTAAGGAAGGCCTTATCTCCATCCTCAAACTCCAACGACCACCGAAAATGGTCCACATAAGATTATTGATGACTCTATCCCATGATGAAACACATTATGAAAATCTAAAATGCCTCCATAGTATCCTAATAAAAACATTTCTCAACCAATGACTACTCTACCAACTCTTTCGAACATAAGGGAGATCAACATGGATGCCCATAAAAATACTCAAAGGGTGCCATCCTGATCGAAGACTGGTTAATATTATTTGAGGAAAACTTCACCAAAACCAAATTTGTGTCCCACGATCAACTAAAACCAACAAAAAAAACTATATAATATCCTCATAAACTTGGATTTCCCTCTCTATTTTCCCATATTTCTATAAATGATAAGTTGTGATCAATTTCAACTTGGAACCCATTGACTCCTGAAAAAATTTACAGATTATGGATATGATCCCCAAATCCCAATTAGAAAAAAATGAAAAGGGAAACCCACAAATACTCATAATATCTCAAAAATACAATTCTAAAACCTGTTCTACTTTCATATTTTACTTTATCAGAAACAAATGTACTGATTTGGTGAATATGTCAATAATCCCCCAAACCAGATCCTTTTAACTAAGAGTCCATGGTAGTCCAATGAATCAATCACTGAAAATTTCATCCAAATTCCATATAAAAATGGGTAAAGTCTAAAATAAACATGCAGGTCTCTGGTGTTTGGCCTTAACAATTTTACAAGTGAGACATCGTGATACAAAGTTTGAAATTGGACACCTCATCCTCAACCACCAACACTAATGTCTCATATCATGACACATCTTTGTATCCACAGGGTTCATTAACCAACATTTCTAGTTTCCACTGTATAAAAACCCATTTCATTGGGAAAATGGAAAAACCAACCTAAAATAAAGGCACAAAGATCTACTAGGAGTCTCAGACCACTTACCTGAGGCCTCTCCTCTGTTTAGGATTTATCCAATTCATTTTGTCTTGGTGTTTGTCATATTCTAATTTCAAAATCACTGAAGAAAATAAAAGTACACCTTTGTTGAATCCAAATAAAAAATTTCCACCATCCTCCTTCACTCTCAATCTCACACTAGAAAAAAAACTCATTAGAGAACACTCTTCAATTGATTCCTTCACTGATGGATCGATACGATTCTACTCAATTCATCTAAAACCACATTTTATTTATCAAGGGAATATATGATATCAAAATCATATGTCTAATGATACTCAAACTAGTGTCTCTATAACACGTTCAGATCCATTTGATTGAGAACATACTTTAGGATTTTGTGATCATAATACACTATAAATCTCTCCCCAAAAATGTAGTCATACCATGTATTGAGTATGTTCATAACAGCTACCAACTGAAGATCAATGGTAGGGTAGTTCTTCTCATTATGAAATAACTGGAAAGAGACATAATCCATAACCTATTTCCCCTAATTCAAAAACTTCCAAAACCCAAACATGAGGCATCATAGAAAACATCATAACCCAAATATGGATTTGGATGAATCAAAAGTGGCGATGAAGTCAACATCACTTTCATCTCCTAAAAATATCTCTGACACTTGGTGTGCCACACAATAATTACAACCTTATGGGTAAAAGATTTCGTCGAAGTTACAAGTTTTTAGAAGTCCCAAAAAACCATATGTAGTAAACATCCAGACCCAAGAAACTTCATATATCAAACATGTTTTTAGTATTTTCAAAATATATAACTCCGTATACCTTATCATGATCTATTAAGACACCCCTCTCAGATATCAACTTCTCACAAAACTTCACTACTTGAATCAAAAACAAACTAGAAATTAAAAATTCCCATATTAAATCTAAAATGATTTTTTGGGTATATAATAATCACATACTATGAAATAATGTTTCCCAGACTGAAGGATAATCTTATAAAACCATCAATCCCCTCTAAGCAGATCAATGAGATCATCAATTATAGGTGAAGGATACTTGTCCTTAAATGAAATCCAATTTCTGATTCAAAATTAAATAAAAATCTCAATAATTATGTTTTCTTTCATATAAATGCGTATAGGTGAATTCCACAATGTCATACTGGGGTGAATAAATCCATTCTCCTCTAGATCTTCAAGCGAGACTTTCAGTTCCACCAACTAAGAAATATCCATTTGATAGAACGACATAGGGATGGGAATCCTTACATGGGACCATGTAAAAATTAAACTAAAACTCTATATGTGGTGGTAAGTCAGATAAATCATCTAAAAATACCTCATGGTATACACACACAATAACATGTAACTAACCAACCAATGAAGGTTCAACTGCACCAAGAAAACATTTCTGACAACTAGCATGAGATTATACTATCATAAGTAACAACATGACATGCCCTCCATGATCTAGATTCCTACTCATCCTAGAAAAAATGAGTGACCCCATCAGAAGATACAAATTATACAAAATGCTGAGAATAGTCTATTTATTCCATCATGTTGTATAGTGACCCTATGTTTCTTACTTAAGTATTGCATCATTTTAAAGATAAACAATACAAAATCATTACAAAACATGCATCCAAAGTTTTGGTGTCTTAAAAATTAAGACCATTTATAACATTTACATAATAATTTTTTTTAAATTACTTATTCTCTAGATTCTTAGTTTTCCTCAGGTTCAAATTAGTATAAGTAATCACATAAGGATATACATCAGAGAAAGGGGTGAGCTAAAAGTCTAGAAAGAGGAAAGATAATAACATGAATCAATATAACATAAGGTGATCATAATAATCATAATCATAAAAAAATCATAGTATCATTATCATAGTTATAATAGGAATAATTATATAATGTCATGGAATATGGAAATTCATAAAATTAAAACATCATGTCTTAGTGGTCAAATAGCACACATAGTTATGAACAAAGATAGCATCATGTTCATGCATAATATATATTCATAATTAGAATGTAATCATTGTGAAAAAATATATATTAATTTTCATGAATATTTCACCTTATCTCATGATATATGTCACATTACCCAATGAATTGGAGTGCTATATAATTTTGGGTACACCCATCATATCATATAATTTACATAATCATGAATGCCACATAAAATGTATATCAATATTATAAATAAATTAACCCATGAAAGGGAATGGGTTTTATTTAATAATGAATAAATTTATGAATAATATTTGGGGTTACAAAAAATTAATAACATACTAGTATAGGAATCATAAATCTTGAGTGAAGAAGAAACAATCTCAATAGAAGAAGAATCTTTTTTTATAAAGAAGACTTGTTTTGAAAAATATTTGTATTTTTTATAAAAATAGATTAGAAACATGTATAATAGTGAAAATAAAAGGTAAAATTAGTGAAATTATATTTTATAAGCATTAAATTCACACTCACACAAAAATTTGGAAATAAATAGTAATAACCTAAGAGGAAATTGGGTTCGCAAATCCACTTATTTTATGTACGAATTATTTCTTCACTTTATTATTCTGGATAATAAAATAAAATTCCTTAATTAATAGATACATGAACACTTATATGGGAATTTGATTTATTATAATTTTATTATGTTCATTTATGGTCATTTTTATGAGTTATAATGTTCAATTTCATCATTCAGGAGTTTTCATTTTCTTGCTTTTTCTAATCGGTTCAGTTGTATACATATATGGATGTTCATGAAAAATGAGGATAATTTTATAGAATTGAGATTATATATTATTAATGAACTTATAAAATATTAAATGATATATATATATATATATATATATATATATATATTTATAAGGACCAATATTTAGATAAAATGTAAAGGCAATAATTTAGATTAATTTGGTGGTTTTTCAATCATCACAAACTAGTTTCATTTCATTAATTATTATTATGATTATATGTTAGTTATTGAACATAAAAACGGTTATAAAATAAATTTTAAAATATTTTTCTACCATTATAATGGTTTTATTACCAAAATTGAAGGATGTATAAGAAAATTAAAGTGCATCATTCACAATGGCGGTTATTGACACATCATAGATGATTTTTTCATTTTTAGAATAAATGGGAGAGGAGAAGGGGTATTGTTGATGGAATATTACATTAAAATAATAAAATAAAATTTTATTTAAGATAATAGATTTACCATGAAAAATGGATAAGGGGAGATGAGGAGATAATAGGAAAAGAAAATAAATTTAAAAGCAATTAAAAGAAAAGAAAGAGGATTCTACCTATTGAATTCTTCTCTGTGAGTACCTACTTAGGGAAATCGGTTTTGATCTTTTGTTAAGGAAAAAGGCTCCTGGGCTTGGGGGGAGGTTCTTGGTGAGAGAAGTAGGAAAAAAATGTAAAAGATAAAGGATTTTGTGGTGTGAGGAGAATAAGTGGCGAGTGATGATATTTATAGGGGAGGAAAGGGGTGTTTTTTATTTTATTCATTACTTTACTATTTATCCCAAGAATATGAATAGTTTGAACATGATCACTAAATATATTAAAATAATGAATGATATTTCATCATTTTGGGATTAATTATCCATACATAATATATGAATCAATAATTCAGGAATCTGTTAAGTGCCATAAATTACCATATTTCACTACTCACAATAAAATAAACTATTTTAGAACAATACAAAAATTCACCATAACAAATTTTCTGTGTATAATTAAAATATAAACTCCATTTTATGAATATAATTTTAAAAATTTAATACATTTAATTTTTAATTAAAATCATCATTTACTTGGAAAATATTGAATTTAAAATTATAAATGATTTTATAATACTTTTAAAAATTAATTAAGGTCTTATAAAGCAATATTATAATAATAAGAAAAAATATTAATTTTGAAATCTATTTTTGGAAAATAATTTTTTTTAAAATCATTATATTAATTATAAAATTGAAAATAAACATTTTTTAAATAAAAATAGAAAAACTTAATAAATATTTTTTAAAACGTTTATTTACATATACTGTGATAAAAACATATAATATTTTCATTTATAAGATACATAAATTTTATTTATACTTTTATAGATGAGGTTACTATTATATTGGTCGGATGAATATTCCTAATAGTCACATTAATATTCCAAAGTTCAAGTTACTATTCCATTGGTATATGTTTAATAACTTCTAGAAATACATATTATTTAATTATTTAATCATTTATAATGTTTTTTTTGTTTATATATATGTGAATTTATGTTATTTATACTATATGGAATAATTATAATATGGGAGTTTCTATTGATAAAATTCTGGGCTTTTTCATTCCTCCTCACTAATGAAATTTAGCCCTCAAAATTTTGTTTTTCAAAAATAGCCAAGGGTACTTATACTTCATTACTCCTCTGATTCCCTTGTTGAATCCTCATACTTATGGTTTTTACATAGTACTTTGACCAGGTGAGTATTCTTGTTGGTTAGAAATTTTTCTCTACGGTCCAAGATCATCACTGGCTGCTCCTCATAAGAGACATCATTTTCCAACTGTACCAACTATAGATTCAGTACATATGAAGATTTATTTTATAATTCCTCAAGAGGAATATGTGGAATAAATTTTTTACTTGACACATGGTTGGTGGATGTTCTAGTTGATGGGCCACAACTCTAACATGATTAATAATATTGAAGGGGTTGATGTATATAGGGCCCATCTTTATTTTCTTCCCAAATCTCATGACCATATTCCATAGAGATATGTAGAGAAATTCCATGTCTCCAACCAAAAGATCTAGGTCCTATCGATGATTGTCTACATATCTCTTCTATAAACTTTAGGATTCCTTGATGTGATACTGAATGGTTTTCACTTTCTCTTCCATTTCTTTGACCATTTCATGTCCTATAAGCTTATTTTCACCGACGTCATCCCAAAAATCTAGTGTTCTGCATCTTTTTATAAAGGGAATCATATGAATCCATTTTGTGGCTTGAGTGGAAACTGTATTTGGAATAGAACCCATCCTAATGTATATGTTTATCCCATCCTAATTTAAAGTCCATAGAACATGCTATAAACATTTATTCCATTGTTTAAATAGTATATTCATAGTTTCCTCTAGTTTGAGAATGATAGGTTGTCCTAAAAATCAACTCAGTGTTCAGAGTATAGTGGAGACTTTTATAGAACTTATAGCTGAATCTTGAATCTCTATCAGATAAAATCAACAGTGTTCCTTCATGTATCCTTACCACTTATCTAAATTATTTATGTGCTAGTTTATCTAGTGGGAAGTCCTATCAAATTTTGATAAAGTGAGAGATCATTATAAGATGGTCCAAAAAAACCCATATTTCATTTCTTACAATACATGTCATAGAATGTTCGGTGATAGAGTCCATGGTGATGTTTTCCCATTTTCATATTGGTATGCATAATGGTTGCATCATCCCTTTATAATTTTTCATGTTATTCATTACATGCTAACATAATAGGCACATTGATGAATACTCATCGATCTCATTCTTTATATTGTTCCACCAATACTTTTCTCAGAGATCTTAATACATATTTGTTCTCCCTAGATGAATATAGAAGGTTGTGGTATGTGATTCATTAAAAATATTTTTATTTATATCTAGATTGTATGGTACATGTAGTTGTGACCCAAATCTCATGACCCCTCCCTCGTCCATTTTAAACTATGTGGATTTCCGATTTCTGATAGCTTCCACATTTTTTTGAATTTTCACATCATTTATTTGAGAATCCTTTATTTTATCTATGAGGTATTGTTGAGAAATAATTTTATAAAGGATTGATGATATTATTTCCTTAATGATTCCCATTTTCATCCTTTGTAGGTTTAATAATATTGGATCCAACTCAATTATCATTATTGATAAACATGTATGATCCTTTCTAGTTAGAGAATTTTCCACTTCAATTGTTTACCAGGATGATAGTGGATTGAATATTCGTAATCCTTGATAATATATAGCCATATTCATCAGTTAATATTATGGTCTTTCTATGTGAATATATAATTGAGGCTTTTATTATCAGTATGTGCTTCACACTTCTCCCCAGAGAGATAATACCCCCAGATTTTCAATGTGACAATCACAACCACCAACTCCAGATCATGTGCAGTACAATTGTTCTCATGAAATTTCAACTACCTTGAGGCATCAACTATCACTTTATAATTTTTCATCAATAAAAATACCAATACCTACTTTGAATCATCTCAATATGCCACAAATCGTTACCCATTTTTTGGAAGAATGAGTATTGGTGTGGTGATAGCCTCTTTTTTACCCTTTGAAACATTCTTCACATTCACTAGTCCAGACACACTTTTCTCCCTTAATAGTGATCTTGGTTAGTGGGCTTGAAAATCTTGATTAGTTCTTCAAAAATCACCAGTAATACCAAGATAGACCACGAAAACAATGGATCTTCAATACAGATGTTGTCCTGCGACAGTCTTCAATTTCCTTTGTCTTGGAAGGGTCCACAGATATTCCTTTTCTGGTGATGACATGCCCTATTAATTATAATTTATCTATCCAAAACTCCCATTTATAGTACATTGGATACATTTTATCCCTTAACAAAGTCTTTAACACTATATTTAAATGTTCTACATGTTCACCCTTACTATTGGAGTATATCAGAATATTATCAATAATGACTACCAAAAATTTGTCGAGGTAATCTATAAAGACTCTATTCATTATGTCCATAAATATTTATGGAGAATTAGTGAGTCAAAAAGGCTTCACTATGAACTCATAATGTTCTTAACTAATTCGAAAGGTAGTCTTGGGAATATCATCCTTCATCACCTTTAATTAGTGATATCCTGACCAAAGAAACACCATAGAGAAATACTTGGATCCATGTAGTTGATTGAACAATTCATCAATTTATGGAAGGGGATACTTTTTCTTTATCATGATTTTATTTATATCATGATAATCAATGAATAGGTGCATTGATCGATGGTTATTCTTAATGAAGAGGACTAGTTCAACCTTTAGTGAAGCCATCGAGCTTATAAAACCCTTTTCCAGATTATCTTGTAACTATTTCCTTAGTTCCTCTAACTCAATGGTGGTCATACTATAAGGTGTCTTTTATATAGATATAGATCCATGAATAAGTTCAACTAAGAACTCAACCTCTCGGTAAGGAGGAAGAATAGGTAATTTTTTTAGGGAACACATCACTATATTCCCTTACAATGGGAATGTCTTTGAGCATGATTCTATCCTTTTTCTCAAAAAATTTATCAATATATTCTTTCTCATAATTAAATAATATCCACACCTAAGAAAATTTTATGAAGGAGATTCACCCTCCACCATACACTTGTAAAGAATTAGAGGATGACTCAGGATGTGTAGAGTGATCTCCAATTCCTGAAAATTGATGTTGGATTTGTATAAAGATATCCAATACATTCCCAATATAGCATAAAACTCCACCAAATGTAGTAATATTAAATTTTTGGGGATGTTCTGACCATAATAATTTATCGAGGAGGAGTTATATAATTTGGATGAAATAATTTCCCCATTTTTTTTGTTCTCATAAATAACTCATCCTCCATATTTTGATGTGTTGTTTGAATATTTGTACTAAACCCGCAATATATGAAAGAATGTGTAGAACCATAATCAAATTGTATGTTCTATATTCTGGAATAAATAAAAACCATACCTATCACCACATAATTTTTGTGATCAATCTCTATAGTAGTGATAACATATTATTTCATTTTCTTTTTTGTCTTTTGTGGCATCTGACGTAGATTACCCTCAAGGACTTGAGTTTTATTGAATTGTCTTACATAGTTCCATTTCTCACTACAATTGAATCAATGAACAATAGGCGGTGATCTACTTTCTTCCAAAAAAATTTCTAGCTTCCTCAAGTATATTAAACATTCATGATCTTAGTGACCACATCACCCACACTTGATGCATTTACATGTCCCTTTGAGGCAATTCCCATAATGTTTCTTCCAAATTTTTTGACATGTGAGGGGTTGAGTTATTTTTACACATTTATCATTATATCCCCAAAATTGAAACTCCATATTTTGTTTCTTATCTCTATATACATGGTACCATTATCTGAACTCCATATCCACTTTGAGATCACTTTGAAAAAATTATTCATAACTACCCAGAGCCTCGAATTTCTAGATACTTTCGATGGTTTGGTTTTAAACCACTAAGGAATCTATCTATTTTCTATAATTTATGAAAAAAAACTTGAGTTATGCCTTACAAGATTTGTGAATTGTTTTTTAGGCTATGAGATATTAAAATTCCCTTTTATTTAGATCTAATAATTCTCCCTCTATCTCTATATGACGATTTTGGGGGAAATAGTTATCAATAAATATTTTCTTAAAGTTTTACCACTTCATATCTTCAATTTTTTCCTTTTTCTAGGTGTTCATATTCAGTTCACACCATTGATCAGCATATCAATCTAAATAATAAATTACCAAATCCCACTTCTCCATCTCAAAATTTTGAAGCACAAAAAAGATCCTCTCTACTGAGTTGACTTACTATTTCATGAATAGTGGATCGGAAGGTCCACTAAACCTATATTCTCATTGTCACATAAAAGAATATATTTTTAGTTTCTCCCTCTTATGTGGAGTAGGATGTTTCACATTATTTATTTTATTTTTTATAGCCTAATATAGATAGGTAAGCATCACCATGAAATATTGAAATCCACCTCTTAAGGCATTGGTGATTTCATTCGGGTAATCAATATATTATACCTTGCATGGTTTTTGGCCCGGTTTCTTCTGGTTCACACAATTTTCAAAAATAGAAAAGGTTTTCAAAACACATAAGTCAACAATTAATGAATAAATAATATATTACATTGTGAAATGAACTCTAATAGAATATCTTGTGGGATCTTTATGTTTAGATTTTTTCAAAAACAGAGCATCCTGGGTGTTTATATATACTTATTATTTCACTAATGTTTTCTAATCCTAATTCCAAAATTTACTAAGCCATTATCTGATATAACTATAGTGACCCTACTTTTTTTATATGATAATTTCATCATTTAAAGATAAGAAACATAAAAGAATTAAAAAACGTGATCCAAAGGATTAGTGTCTTGGGAAGATTAGGTCTATTCATAAAATAATTATAATAAAGTAAACAAAATTATTTAATTACTTATTCTTTAGATTATTATTGGTCCTCGTGTTCTCCTAATTATAAGTAATCACTTGAGGATATACATCAAATAAAGGGGTGAGTTAAAATCTCAGTAAGAGGATGAATAAGAACATGAATCAGTATAACATGGGGTGAGAATTATTATAATCATCATAAAATAAGCCTGGTATCATCATCATAATCATGATAGGAATTATTAGATAAAGGCATGGAATGTGGAAATGTTTAAAAATGAAATATCATGTCTTAGTGGTAAAATACCACACATAGTTGTAAATAATGATAGCATCATGTTGATGCATAACATATGTGAATAATCATAAAAAAATAATTGTGAACAAATATATAATCATGTTTATGCATATTTCACCTAATCTCTTGAGATAAATCACATTACCAAATGCACTAGAGAACTATAAATTTTCTGGCGCACCCATAACATCATAATATTTACATAATCATGGATGAAACACAAAATATATATCAATCTTAGATATAAATTAACCCATGGAAAGGAATGAGTTACATTTGATAAGGAATACATTGTTGAGTAAAACTTGGGGTTAAAAAAGGGAATAACATACTAGTATTTGAATCATCAATCTTGAGTGAAGAAGAAACAATATTAAGAGAAGTAAAAGATGTGTTTTTAGAAAGAAGATTTCTTTTGGAAAATCATTGTATTTTGCATAAAACCAGATTAGAAACATTTATATACTCAAAATGTAAATATAATAAAAATGAATGTTATTTTATGATTATTAAATGTACATTCACACTAAAATTTTGATTGAAATAAGAATAACCCAAATAAAGGAAATTGGGTTCGAGATTCTATTTACCTTATGTCTGAATGATTTATTCAATTTAATATCCAAGATAATCAAATTAGATTCATTAAATAATAAATAAAGAAAATATTATACATGTATTTGATTAATTATAATTATATTAAGTTCATTTAGGTCCATTTGGATGATTTATAGTGTTCAATGTAATCATTTGAGAGTGTTCATTTTCTATGTTTTCAACATCTGTTCACCGGTATACATGTATGGAAGATTGTGTAAAATGAGGATAATTTTTTAGAATTAAGATTATATTTCATTAAATAAAATAATAGAAGATTAAATTATTTTATATATCATTTGGTTATATGGTATGAAGATGAATCATTAGATAAAATGTTAATGACAACCATTTTGATTAATTTGGAAGTTTTTTGATCATCACAAACTAGTTTCATTTTATTACTTAATATTATGTATATATTTTAGTTCCAGCACATAAAATGGGTTAAAAAATTAATTTTATAATCTTTTTAAACCATTGTTATGGTTTTATGACCATCCATGATGGAAGTATAGAAAAACGAAAGTGCATCATCCCCAATGGTGGTAAATGAACACATCACAAATGATGTTTTCATTTTTATAATAAAAGGGAGAAAAGAAAGGGTATTAATGATGGATTATTACATTAAAATAATAAATTTAAAGTATATTTAAGATAATGTAGTTATCATTCAACTCATATAATTGGATATTTTGAGATAATAATAAAAAAATAAATTAAAATGAAATTAAAATGAAAAGAAATAGGATTTTACATCTTGAATTCTTATACTTGTGAACCTCCATAGAGAAATTGGTTTTTGTATTTTGTTGAGATTAAAGGATACTATACATGGAGTAGGGTATTTTGAAGATAATTAAGAAAAAATTGGATTACATTCAAAGATTTAGAGGTGTGATTAGAAGGGGTGGTGAGAGATGGTATTTATAGGGGAGGCGTGGGGTGGTCTTTTGATTATTTTATTCATTAGTTTATTATTTTAGCCTAGAAACATAAATAGGTTGAACCTTATCACTAAATATATTAATATAATAATTTTTTTTTGATATATTGGGCTTAAACCATCCATAAATCATCTAAAACTAAATAATTCAAGAATTTGTTAAATACCTTAAGTTACCACATTTTATTATTCACCAAAAAAGATTCAAAAAATTTAGAAAAATCACAAAAACATCACCCAACCATTTTTCAACATCTAGAATTAAAAAATGAACTCAATTTTATGAAAATAATTTTATATATATGAGAAATTTCATTTTTAATTGAATTCATCATTTACTTAAAAAATATTGATTTTAAAATTATAGCTGGTTTTATAATACTTTTGAAAAATTAATTAAGGCCTCATAAAGTTATATTATAATCATTATAAAAAAAATATTAATTTATGAATCTATTTCATGAAAATAATACTTTCCTCAAAATCATTACATAAATTATAAAATAGAAAATATGTATTTTTGTTTTATAAAAATAAAAACATTAATTAATAATTATTAAAACATTTATTTACTTATGCTATAATATAATTATATCAGATTATAACTGATAAGATGAAAAACATTTATTTATAATTCTATAGATAATTTTACCATTATATTTGATAGATTAGTATTCCTAATGAACACCTTACTATTTCAAAGGTTATGTTACTATTACATTGGTATATGTTCCTTAAATTCTAGAAGTACCTCTTATTTCATTCAGTCAACATTTATAAAGTTAAATTTTGTTCTCTATGTTATTTTGTGTGATTTATAATATATATAATAATTAAAATAATAGATTTTCAAATATTAACATTCTATGTTGTTACACATTTATTATCCTATGCATGTCGACAATCATGCCAAAGATGTCGTGATTACATAGTAAGAAATCCCAAATCACCTCAACATAAGATATCACAACTTGAAATGTGGGGAAATTTAAACAATTATTTGGACCTCTTTCATAAATGAACTGAATCATCCAACAAGAATGGTATAATATTTTAAGGAAACACCAACACATCAATAAATTTTGGTGATATAAAATAATGACTATCACTTGTATCAAACAAATTTGCACCATAGAAGATGAACTAGACACCTACCTCTAATAGTAGTTGTCCCTATTTCAGATTCCATTGGCACACACTCTACTCCATAAATATATCTAGACATATCCACCATGACATCTTTTTTGGCCTAAGAATGTGACCCACCACATTTGGGATCATTAGTGTGAATGTGTGACCCCTTGGTGAAAGTGTATCATACCTTACTACCTTGGGAAATCTTATGACAGAAATGTTTCTGATGGAATGATCACCCAAAAAGATAAAAAGTACTAGGAGGTGCCATATAATGAGGCCTGGTAGGACCATGCCTCCCACACTGGAAGAAAATATCATGTTTCTTATATGAATAATCCATTTAAACTGGTCTTATAGGGAACTGACCACTCTTACGATTTCTTTTTGGATCAGAACAAGTATCCTGGCTAATAGTTAAACCAAATGAAGCTCCACCTACACCTATCTTCCCAACTATGTCTCCTCCACCAAAGTAGCTTTATCCACTAAATCCTCAAAGGTCAGAAGTCACAAAAGTAGCAGATTCAACTAAAATCATCAATAATCCTTATCTCAATACTATATGCATTTAGGTAATCATTGGTGACAAGATATGATTCCAGATGCACCAACTTAGAAAAATTGGTAGAGTACTCTAGAACGGTATCCTCCCCTTGATCCAAATTAAAAAACTCTCAGTTCTTTTTTTCATGAAAATTATTATGATATGATTTCTTATTCAATATTTTCTTAAAACAAAAATAGATAAGACTCGTGAAAATTAGCATGCACTATAGATTCCCACAATCTCATTCATGGATCCAAGAGAATATAGATGTAAAAACCCACCTAAGAATCATCAAGATTCTTCAAAATGTTTAAGATTATTTCAATAGGTTCAGTCCCCTCCTAGGCTTAATGTGTCTCTGTTTCACCATAGAGGACAGGTGGATGATTCTTGGAAAATTTTTATCTATTATCTGCTACTCATACCTAGTTATCTATGACCATAACCCCATAGTATGAATAGTATATATCAATGCTTCAACCAAAGTAGGGACCATTGGAGGATTATCTTGAGGAACTTTCCTCATGACTTCCCCTGTCATATTTTTAAGAGATCTTCTAGGATACATTGTATTAAATACAAGAAATTAGCCAATAAATTCTGAAGAAATTCCAAAACCATTTAACCAACTTCCTAAACCCAGAATAATTTATTATAAAAATAAAAATTTAAAGTGGTTATGAATATTTCCCAAAAAATGAAATACATGTTTTTAAAAGAAACTAGACCATCAAAATAAACTCACAAATTACATTATTCAAACAACCTAAGAGACACCAAGTCCCCAAACATTTATGATATTTCAATTTAAATAAATTTATCATATATTTCATTAAAATAATTTTAATAATAGGTCTTGGAATTAGTATTGGTTTTTTGACCACCATGGTAACTCAAATTCAGTCATAGGAGTAAGCTATCTATGCCCCTTTTCCACACCTAATCTCATAATTTCGAATATCCTTATCTTATATTCCCAAGACATAGAAATAAATCAAGTTGTTTTGATACGCATAATCCTATGTAACTTCTATGAAACCAAATTATAATATACCAACTTAGTCCAACCAGACTAGTCACCCATGTCAGTCTATTTTGGGGTGGTGTTAAACAATGAAAAATAAACAATCCTTGAAAATCATCAAAATAAGAGATAAAAACAGAATAAAAATTGAAAAAATGGGATATAAACCTATACTAGGTAATCTAAATTAAAAAGTATAAAATTTCGAGACAAAGTAGTCTTCATGGGATCAATTTTCACCTCCAAACAACCAAAACTGAAGTAGAAATGTTAATAAGAGTCTGCACGCTACAAAATTTCCTTCCCTTTACCATTATCATTATTATCAAGGTCTATAGACACTCAAAGGTAGCAATACGATGTGAGGAACAAAGCCCAATAAGATACCACCAAGTGATCTATATAATTTCTACTATCATGAATTCAAAAGTTATTGATTTAAAACAAAACATTTTTACAAGAATTTTTATAATAAAAATTTCAAAAATATTTCTCAAACATTCCTTGATTTTTCACAAATTATATAGCATATTTTATAAATCTAGAAACATTCCATTCATATAACCAAAGAAGGTAAACATACCAAATATAAATAAACATGTGATCCAATATTCATGAAATAATTTATCATATAAAAAACTACTAGAAACAAAAATACACCTTCCATTAAATTTTTATCCTATGGTACAATATGTACTAGAAAATCATAGGACAATAATGCATAAGGTTGAATCCAACTAATATTGATTCATACCACAGTCCATCGATATAAAAGAGGTTACCTCCAAGTAGTTTCACACGCACTAAGGTTACCAGTGTCTCTTTCCCGACATACCCATGCTTCCCATTGTGAAATATGTTTAAATTTCTATTTCAAAAACCATGCTCTTAATTTTTTATAAAAACATTTAAAAGACAATACAATCTAATTCTATGTTTGAAAATCCATTTCATTTATAATCAAGGCTATTCTTTTATCAAAGAAAACCTTCTTTAAAACATGAAACATACCCATTTTAAGTTCAACAAATGAAATTCTATTTTGAATCTATTGAAATAAATAATAACAAAAAATCAATGAATTAAAAATCTTGAACAGATCCACAAACCTCAACGATATATAAAACCTATCCTCCTTTGACAAGGGGGATTTGAAACCAAAAGATATGCCTTCATAAGAAAAGGCATGATAAGAGACTAAAATGTATTGATAGAAAGTGATATCTAATCAAAAAATTACATCCAACCCAAATCCAAAACCAAAACCTATGAATAACGAAAAGGAATTCTTACCCGGTGCAAATAAATCCAACCACAATTGACATATAACATTGAAATAAGATATTTGGATATAAATAAGTCACCCACAATCTTATAGGTAGATCTATAAGTCGAGAGAGGAGGGTTGCAAAAAAAATGAATGAAACATATCACTCATACGACATTCTAAAAACCAACACTATGACATTTACATGGTGTTTAACCCATTAACAAGTCATATAATCCTAGGGGTCCGTATAAATAGAAAAACTCTTCACCATTTTAATTAAAACTAGATTTATATATATACATGGAATGTACCTGTTGCATGCTATGTATACATTTCACACCATGAGCCTAGTCCATGAAATCTTTTCAACTTCCACTACATGGCATGTACTTCACTTACACAGCATGTAGATTCCCAAAAATTATCAGAAAACCGAAGTTTTGTTTTCTAAAAACATTAACAAATATCTAACTTCACCATTATAGGTATCCTCCTAATTCATTATGAGATAATACTATCCCAATGAAAAAGGAAACCCAAATAAAGGATTAGAACATATATAATAGAAAGGTAAGAGGGAATTACCAATGTTATATTTTAATAATTAATAGATATTTTTGTGATTAAATTACAAGAACACAATATAATAATTAAAATATCCCATGTGGAATCTGAAAAATTTTAGATTTTAATTAATCAAAACATAACATACTGAGTAATTTTAAGAATTCATATTGAAGAATAAGAACATGTTAAATCTAAGTAACATAAAAAAGAAATGTACATGAAGATATAAAACCTAATATATATTATTATAACATTTTATATATTTCTAATTCCTTTACCATAACAAATTTAATGAATCTATTATCTCTCTCACATTTCACTAAAACAATAAAGATATGTTTTCAATTATATATAGGTGATGGATTCATAGAATTTTAGAAATAAATTTTTATATAATCATTTGTTTAAGATTCATTTTATTTAAAATTTTATTCATTTCCAATGAAATTTAAATGATTAATAGAGTAATTCAATTCTGGTTATAAGTGATTATTTTTTATAATACATACTTAAATTTGATTAATTATTCCCAAAATAAAGGATTTAGGGGGGTTTTTCAATAAAACATTGAGAATTACATTATCATCATAGAAAATAGTAATTATTAAAAGTAATTTAAATGATTAATGAAACCAATTATGTTTCAATTTATCTTTCAGCACAATTTTGTTAGAAAAATATAAGAAAATGAAAAATATAATCTCTTAAAAAATATAGAAGAACCATAAATAGATCATGTACTAGAAAACATTCCCATTTAAATTATTAACTACTACCAATAGTCTTAAAAGAAGATTTATGATGGGGATTGAGGTGTTAAACTCTATTTTTATTTTTAATAAAGCAGAATAATTTTTTTCACAAAATTATTTGAAAACATAATGGAAAAAAGGATAATAAGTAAATAAAATTAAGTGTAATATACAAAAATATCGAATAAAATAAAAATAAATAGGATAAGGATTAAAATAAAAAATTTCAATTCTTTTTATTAAATAATATAGTTTTAAAATAAATATAGTGATTGGTATATCTCAAAATTATTTTCAATTAGTTAATGTTTATCTGTAGGAAGTTGAAAATTATAACTTATAAATAATTTAATAAGTACAATTTATTCTAAAAATTTATATTTATTTATGATAATAATATTTATTTTTTAACAACCTCGTATTTTAAAAGGAAATTTATGTCTGATACTGTATATGATATGAAACATTGATCCTAAACGAACCATAATTATTTAAATATGACCATTATGACCTAAAAATTAAATTAAATTTTATGAATATTATTAAATTATTTATTAAATATATAGTTACTACTCAAGATAAATTTAATGATAAATTATTTGGAAATAAGTACTCAATTTTTTGTATATAAATTTTATTCTTCAAAAAATATGTTTTCATCAAAAAAGATTTTTAATTCATTTCTTTAAAATATTAAAATTAATTGTTTGAAATTTTAGAAAATTTATTTTGTAAAATATATTTCTAAATTAAAATAATAAAATTATGCTATGTTAAATTTTAATATTTTTCTAACATTATTGATTTTTTGTGAATAGTGAAAATTACTAATTTTTCAAATATTATCTTTTCTTCTCATTAAATTAAGTAATTTAAAAGTAATTTTTTATTTTTTATTTGGTATTAATGTCACATATTAACAATTGTAATTATTATAATCTAATTAATATCATTTTAATCATAAATGTTCAAGATTTTTGTATATATGTATTTTTATACTGAAAAACACGGCTTTTTGTAAACAAATTTTCAATGCACAAAGACTATCCATTTTAATTAATTAAAATAACCTCTAGTATGAAAATATTTACATTAAATGTATATATTATATAACTAATTATATTATTTGAAATTCATCTAATGATGATTACTAGTCATAGAGTTAATATAAGATCATTCATTTTTTTAAAATGAAATTTTAAAACCTATTTTAATTGAATTTTACGTGATTAATTTTAAATTAAGTTTTAACAATTTTCTGAATTGAATTTCATAAAATGGATTCAATATTTATAATTTTCAAAAATAATATTATTTATTTATGAAAAATTATTTTTTTGCTAAGGAATACTAAAAATAGTAATAATCTATTACCACAATTAAGGTTAGAATATGTTTACCATAAGTTAATCTATAAAGATAAGGGTTAAAATGATTTTAAAGAATTTTGAATCCCAATTGGTTGGATATATTTTGACTGTAACCTTATCAAATTTAAATATGGGATATTTTGGATCCATTTGTGATGAAATTTACATGAAATTATTTTAAAACATTGAAAAATTAAAAGTGTTCTACTCTCCTCACTTACAAAATCTAACCCACTCTTCTCATTTATTCACATATAAAAATCATTTTTTGTACCAAAAATAATTTTCCAAGTCACTTCCTTACTTCATGTCCCATTTCCTAGAATACTTGTTTTTATTAGAACACCCTCTAGGGAAGGATTTTGGTAAAAACCTAAAGAGGATGTATTGAGAAGATATATCATTCATAACAAAGAATTTTTATTTTATCTTTTCCCACATATTAAAATAATATTTATCTATGATGATTTAATAGCATTATTAAATATTTATGAACCATTAGGAAGGACTTGACCAAATTTTTAGGTTACAAAACCTAATAGAAAACATTACCATGGTTAAACTAGATTGAAACCTAGATACTCTTATATAGGGATATAATTATAATTTATAATTTATTCCTTCTAATTTAATATGTTTCCCATTTTGTATGTTAACTTATTCAAATATTATTTTTTATTATTTTTAGTTAATTGTATTACATATAATAAATTATTCCAATAACCAATATTATAGGGAATGTGATGATTTCTGAAATCATATTCCTAAAATTATAGTATTGGGAGACAATAACATCATAGAATTAATGGATAAGTAGCTGAAGTTATGAATAATAACTTAAATCATGATAAACTCCCTCCTCCCAAGATATAATAAGTTTCATTTGAGTCATTTATGCGACAGAGGCCTCCAACATTAAGTGGATCTTATAATCCCCTCATCATAAAATAATGGATTAGCTCTATTGAGAATATATTCAGCATCCTATAATTCTAATTTTAAGAGAGAGTTGTGTTTATAGTTTATCACATTAAGATATATGTCTATCAGTGGTAGAAACTGATCAAGAACAAAAATTCCAAAGAGGGTATTAATTCCAATTAATGGGAAGAATTCAAGAATATATTTTTCAATCATTATATTCCCTGAACACTCATTCTTAAAATGAAGAGGGAGTTCCTTGGAAAGAATCAAATAGAAGATAAGTTTATTATGGTGTACGAGTTAAACAAAACAAGGATTCTCATGGTACACCTCCAATATTGTCATCAAAACTGAATGTGTAGTGGACGATTTCTTTAAGAGCTTAAAGAAGTTTATATGAAAAAAATTCAACTTGGGACTTTGAAATCTATGAAGAGATTTTCTATTATACAATTGATGTTGATATAAAGATCAATAACTCTTAGAGGTCTCATGGTATTGGATATACAAATAGTAAAAAAGATTTTTCTAGTATAGTATAAATAGAAAAATATCATAGAGTAAATAAAACCCAACATCCCACAATCCCTAGGTATATAATGAGAACCTTGTAAACTATCTTTAAAGAATCATAATATTTTTGAAATGTTTAAAAGTAGGGAGTCATGCTATCTATTGCTGAAGTTAAATTAATAAACCCATTAATGTGTAAGAATAAAACAAGGTCGAAATAAACACTGAACAAGTGGTGAAACATTTCAAAAACAAAAAACATGTGAATTATAAAAGACACTTCCCTATGCAAAGGTTTATTGGAGACAATAATTGAAAACAAACTATAAGGCCTATAGAACATGGAAGGGAATAGGTTATCACTACTAATGAGTTGGTTCCTAGAAGTGATTTTGTGATAGCTACAATAGTTATTTATTCAATAATAGTGAACATACTATTTTATTATGGTTCTATGAATTTTTTATTATTTTTACGATTATTAGACTATTCAAGTACCACAAAAAAACATGTGGGTTGGGTTATCCAAGAAAATATAACTGAATCAATGATTTTATACCAAGTACATAACCCCTCGCTTGTCAATTTTGGTGGACTAAATCTTCAAAAAATCTAAAAATACATAATTTAGTGTAGTTTTATGGTATATTAAGCTTGGTTTTCCATTCTTTATATAATTAAAAAACCAACTATAAAGAGAGGTAGATCTATCTTTACATCCTATATCATCCTATGATTGTGTGTGTGTGTGTGTGTATGGAGGAGGATGAATCTCTCTAAAATATTATATTCAAGCATGGATATTATTTCTTTATTAGGAATAATATGTATCCCAAATTATTTATACAGTGGATAGAATCATGCTTGAATGCATTACCATTATGAATTATTATACTGATTTATTCCTTGAAGAGTAATTTGGTCTTCCTTATAACCTAGCGTTTTAGTTCTTAATTGAACTTATACTTGGATGTTTTAACATATTGAAGAATCTAAATAGAATAGTAACCATTGAGTTTGAAAAGATAAAATTTAATTATAATAGAATATGAAAAAGGGTTTTATACATTTGAGTGCTTTCCCATGTGGTTCCTTGATCCTATTCATATATAAGAAGGATGGTTCGATGTGCCTTCATAAAAAAATTGGATTATTTTTTCATTTTTAAAAAATAAAGCATTCAACAACTGACAATAAAAATTCCTTTTTGGTTTCACTATATCCTCTCCATTATCCTCATAGGCCTGGAATTTGAAGCCTAATTCTTTCCAAGAACAACTGGAACGATTATCCAGGACACACGGGTGGTATTCATAGGGGAA
Source organism: Viscum album (assembly GCA_963277665.1). Taxonomy (NCBI): domain Eukaryota; kingdom Viridiplantae; phylum Streptophyta; class Magnoliopsida; order Santalales; family Viscaceae; genus Viscum; species Viscum album. Next base: position 1,340,543,899 of record OY728148.1, on the reverse strand, counting down.
GGGTTCTTTAGGGAAGCAAGATTTTTCACTTCATGACTGTTAATAAATTCTCTTTTATCCTTCTTCATTATGTTACTTATTGAAGAATCATATCCATTACCTCCCTAAAAGATCCATTTACTATTTGGAGGGACCATTGTGCAAATATGAACCTACCAAATTATTTTTCAAGCATTTTATTTCTTATAGAGATTATTTATTTTATCAATTGAATCCATTTGCATATTATCCATCTCTTTCAACATTACCTTGTAAAGTTATCTCTAAGGAAAAGAAACTTTCTTCTATTTAATTATTTTTGTAATAACCACAACACTCCCAGAACCACACTCTGATTCAAAAAACTCTTCCAAAAACTATTATCCATAGAGATTATATCTCTTCCCTTTGAAAAATTCTCAATATGTTTTAATTACTCAGTAGTGCAACATCATATAATTTTTGCAAGAATATCTATATCTGTTTCTGCAACATCTTCTAAGAACTAAACATTATCATTTTTTGTCTAGAAATAGAGTGTTACCAATAAAGGAGAAGCCCTCTTTACCATATGATTCATCTTTATTATGCAACCCTCCAATCATCTACCATCCTTCTTAGATTAACATACTCTAAAATAATTTTCAAATGTCCACCAACGTGACCCGATGATGGGGGTTATCCGATGGGAATTTTTGAAAAGTTAATAAAAACACAAATACTGCTAACGGGCCCTAGGGTACATGACGGGGTTTCAGATTCACTCCTATAAACTATAGATTTGGTCCCATTTCTTTGATTTGCCTCTATATTGACCATTGCGTCTAAGAAAAATAATGATAAAGAAAAAGTGTAATCTATCATCGATAGATGAATTATTTGATCAAATATTTGGGGCCCATTTTTTCTCTATAGTGGACCTTTGGTAGAGATATAACTAATTAAAGGTGAAGAAGGAAGTTATTCTCAAAACTACATTTTGAAAAAGGCATGGATAGTAAGAGTTCATAGTGATTCCTTTCAGAATCACTAATTCTATATAAATATTTATAGACTTAATGAATATAGTCTTTAGATATTACATCAACATTTTAATATAGTCTTTATTGATGACATTTTAATATTATATAAAAGCAAGGAAGACCATGAGAAGCATTGGAATAATGTGATGAATAATTTTTTAAAATAGAAGTTATATATAATGTAATATAAATTTGAATTTTTGGTAAAGTAAGTATCATCATTAGGGAATATTATCACATGCTAAGGGATATCTGTGGAATCCTCTATAGAAAAGGTAATTGAGGAGTGTCTTAAGCTACCATCCATAATAGAGATATCTAGTTTCCTATGACTAGTTCGATTTTCTAATAATTTATGAGAAACATTTCATAATTGTAAAACCTATTAACCAATATAAATCATAAGATATTAATGCCTTTTAGGACCAGTGAATGTGAAGATATCTTTATGTAGTTGAGAAATAGTCTTATCACTGCACTAGTCCTCATGATACCCTCTTATGGGGAACATTTTATGGTTTAAAAAAATGATTCAAATAATGGCCTGATATGTGTAATAATGTAAGGGTTTTTTCATGAAATCCTTAATCAATAATCTTATACCCTAGATAAATTTGATATTGTAGTCCCTAGATTGTATCTCGAGGAGGATTCAATTTGAGTTACAAAAGTGTCACTTTTGTTTTTTTTTGTTTTCACAAGAAGAAATATTTGTGGATTTGATTGAATTTTACAATAATGACTATAAATATAATCTAATGTGATATAAAATACATGTGAAAGATGAAAATTTTATAGAAAATAAAAGGAGTTCGAAATATGAATCATAATTGTAGTTTTGGACAAGCTTAAACCTCCTAGACACTCTTATCTTCCTTGTTTAAAAATATTTCCCAAATGAATTTATAAATTCCCACCCAAGGGACCCCAAGTGAACACCCTAGTTTTAATTTTTTTCATATCAAGACCTTAATATTATGGTTTTACCTATTATATAATTTAGTAAATTACTTTAATAACCCAAATAAATAAAACTTAATTAAAATCCACATTCTCAATAGTAAAACCTCACCAAAGAAATTTAAATACTGAAGTCAATTATTTTGCTTCAATGATTGAAAAACCATCAAAAAAATTTATTTGAAAATAAATTGATGAAATAAAACAACAAAATTACTTTAAAAATATATGTTTGAGATAAATTCAAAATATATTACACAAGACGATCGCAACACGTAAGAGAGTGCCAATCTGTTATTGTCGTCCACAACCACTTTGATCTTAGTCGCGCTTCACATGAGCATCCCCAATCATCTAAATTACAAAATTAATAAACAAAATATTAATCAATATCTCTATATAAACCATAATCTCTCTCTCTCTAGAAAAACACTCCTGTAATAATGAGGATATGGAAATATAAAGAGAAGGAGAGCTGGAAATATTCTATTTAGTTTCTCTCAGTCCAAATATTTCTCATTTTTACCTCCCATCCCATCCAAATATCCCTATGGTGTCTTCATGGTATTTCATTCTAAATTGAATCCGCTATATAACCTCAAATTATAAGACTATTTGGATAATTTGTTCAAGGGATATTAATTAATTACAAAGATAACTTTTTTAAGAGGGTGTCTTGGCTAAAAGGCCAAGACTAATTTATTTAAAGATAAAAGCGATTACATAAGTATAAATTTAGGGATTCTATTACAATATTTTTAAAAAAATAGATGCTTATAATATGTTAATTCATCTAACCTGGTGAGATCATATTTTATTCCATTTTTGGAAATTACATATACTGCCATGATAGCTTTTTTGGTAAAAATGGGTGATGATGATGTTGAAGTTCATGAGGAATGAGATACATTCTATCCATATTGTAGTGATATTACTTGATAGATGAATCATTTTATTCCTTATATCTTGTAAAATAGTATTGAAGTCCCTATAAATCCAAATATCATTCCTTCCTTTATGTTTTGGAAAGTGAACCACATGTATAACACTGATCATTTCAGCCTCAAAAGAATAATATATGACACAATCTACAAAGAAACATAAAAAATTCATCCAATTGTGGTCCCAAAAAATTCCTCCACATACATATAAACACGAATTACCTTTTTAGGCCCCATATACATTAACTCTTATCCATCTTTGAAGTGAAGCTTTCCATAAAACCTTTTAGAAGCTAGGATGCTACTTGAATTTTCCATCCACACATTGTTTTTAAAGAACCTTGAAGTTCGGGACAGAGTTGAAGAATGAACAGGCTGTATACTATTGGATTCTTTGAAAATATTTATTAGATAAAAAATAGTATATTTTTGGTATAAAGGAATATACTTGTGAATGATATTATTTTGGATTCTTCAGATGAGGTGGACTATTTCTACAATAGTTTCCATGAAGTTATTATTGAGATGAGGAGTGGCATGTAAAAAAGAGTAGTGTTAAATCATAGACATGAGTCTGCAATTATTTTGTATTTTAAATTAAAATAATTTATGTAATTCCATATAGAGCACGGATGTAGTGGCCAAATACAAGAAAAGATAAGAAGCATTATCTCTTTGCTGTTTTCATAGTCTATACGTGGAACATAAATTAATTCCAAAAGATTTCAAACAATCATTTGTATGAATTATTTGATAAGAAATACTCTAATATCAATTTCAATATTTATGGTCTAATATAGGGATTATTATAATGTTTAATCCAAGAAAAATAATTATCTGAATCAAATTTAATATGATAAAAGTTCTTGGAATCATGGATGCCATTTTTGGTAGGTTCCCAGATTAAAATGTCCCTATATGACGAAATAAATATAGTAATTTAAGATTGTTTTCAAGTAGTTTCATGTTGGTAAGGTCCGATAAATTATGTATTGATATATGAATATCTTGAAGAATACACTGATTATGACTTAGATAAATAAGGGAATTTCCCATCCAATTATCAATCCTAAAGTTAATAGAGGACTCCCTCAAAGAAATCCACCATAATGAGACAAAATATTTAATAATTAAGATTTCCTGGTAGGCCAAATATAAGATACATATAATAAGTTTTTCCCCTTTTTAATTTATTAATGAACCTGGATCAACAAAAACTAAGAGCAATCGAATCACTATTTGGAAGATTCCAAGTAAACCTAGATTAAAGAGCTTCATTAAATAACATGATGTTTTTGATCCCTATTCTACACTTATCTAGTGGTTTGAAGATATTGTTTCCAAGGAAGAGTGGACAATTTTCTTTTGAGAGTAAAAACAATTGAAATAATATTATTGGTGTAGGTATTGAGATGATTGAGCAAAGAAGTAGGACAATTATAATTCATAAATTAATATACAAGTTCGGAGACAGTAGTGAATTTTAATATATAGATTCATCCATTAATTGATAGAAAATTCCATTTCTAGGATGAAATTTTTTTTTGATTCAATCAAAAATCTTAAGAACTTAATTACTTTCAGGTCTCCCCCAAAATAAAAAACACCATAGTATTTCATGGGGAGGGATCCCTCATTGATACCCAACTCCAATTAAACAAGTTATTTTCTTACAGCTGGAATTCCCTTCCCAAAATAAATAAAAGACTAATTCCAATTTATATACTACCCCAAAATATCCTCATAGTGAAAGAGGTCAATTTTGAGATTTTGGATGTTTCTTTTTCTCCTTGATAAAAATGATCATGCCATCACCGTAGAGGAGGTGGGTGGAAACAAACAGATTTCTTGATGCATGAATGGTTATACTCTTTCTTTGATCTAAAATGTGAGTTATAAACCTACTTGGATAGTCTTTAGCTATGGAGAAAACAATTGTAGATAAGGGATCACCCTTCATTTGGACACCTGTCACTAGATCTATGGCCCAATGAATGAGGTGGGGTCCATCCTATTATCTTGAAAAGTCTTCTACAAAGCATTACTTATTTTGGCCTCTATATGGTCAAATAAACATTTGGACCAGTGGAAAATGATATTCCTAAAAAACATATGAAACATAGAAAAAAATAATTAATCGATTTAGATCAATATGAAAAAATTTATTCTTATAATATTGAAGTGATTTAAAAAGGTTAAAATTCCAAACTTGTGAAATTTTCAATTTTAAGCTCAAAACATCTATAAAATGAAAAAAACAAATTTTGCTCAAATAGTTAAATTCATGGGGCTTAATACATTGAAATAAAATTGAAAAATAGTGTAAATATTCTCTTTGTCAATTCTCCTACACTTTTCACTTGGACTCTTAGACAAGTGAGCATCAAAATAAAATCAATGAAAATTCAAAACACATATGAATGATTTTCACCAATTTAGAACCAATAAATAGAATATATCATGCATCATAAAAATAATTTCATGATTTAAATTCAGCTCATTTAATCCATTTCCAATTAATTCCTATGCCATGAAGACAACACACATACCTCGAATAATGTTTCTCTCAAGACATAAGTATGGATTTTCAATAAGTATTTTCTCATCCAAACTCATGCAAGAATTACCATTGGATTAAATATTTTATAAATAGAAATTCTATGTGAGAATAAAAATGGGATTATTGTGAGGAATTTTCAAGGTTTTTTATGGAGTAAGTTTTTTGGGTTTTAAATTTTAAAAATTCTAATGCCGAATAAGGAGGTTTGTCTCTATTTGAAGAAAAAAGTGAATGATTATATTTTTCACATATGTATGTTCTCCTCCTCAATATCCTTATAAGAAAATTAGCTCTGATAATATTTGAGAATATCTTTTCCATCCCACACCATTAATGTTAATGCTACAAAAAATGAAATTTAGCTCTTTTTTGGAAAACTCTATATAGGAAAAAATTATTTTGAGAGATCCAAATAAGCACAAATATTTTCGTTAAAATCTCTATAAGGGAAAATATTTAAGAATCATATTTTCTAGTGGCCAAAAACTCTATTCCAAAATTGAATCTCCTCCCAATGAAACCCCAAATGAGGTAGCACACCACAAGTCAAATTACCCTACATTTATGTTCAACTATATCATGCATTTATACTTACAAAGTAGGTTGCAAAAACAAAATTAGAATGTAATTTTGATACAATAATATATTATACATGGTTACTAAGGGATAAAAATGATAAATTGTTCATGGAATCCCAAAATGAAAAGGATTACCCTCAAAAGGTGTATTTTTAAATCCAACAAATTAACTCAATCATTTAAATCCCAAGTAACCAAAACCTCAAGTTTTGATAGAAATAAATCAATTTATGGTTTTAGAGATCTGGGATCGGTTCACTCAAGAAAAAAGGTGAACGAGAAAATGTTGATAAAAATGGTTCATAAGCCTCAAATGAATGGAATTTCAAATATAAATACAATGAGAATCATAAAGCATAGGTCTTTCCCTGAAATTTATAAAATCATGAATGTGAAACAAAATCATTTTCATTATTTATTTATTTTATGTTTCAAGGTATAAACTGGTTCACTCATTGACATGGGTTTAAAAAATAAAAATTATCATCATTTAAGATAATTTTTTTTGAAAAAATATAGGAAACTAAAAAAAATAAACACAACAACAATTGAAAGAAAAGATGAAAACAAAAAATTTGAATGGAAAGCACACAAAATCTTAAACTTCAAAGAATTTTCCTTCCCCCATACATATTGTTTCAACCATACAAATTGTGGAAAAAAATATGTGAGAATGAAATTGAAGAAGTTAAGTACATAACAGAAAACTAAGTGATAAGGAAAGATACAACCCAACTTCAATTGTATTTAGCTTCGTGAAGATGGATCTCCTCCCATGGAGGATCTAGAAAATTCTATTTAAATAGATTCAACATGTTCACATTTTCTATGAATAGTGTATATTTGTCTAATTATTTTATCTATATTACACCAAAAGGGAAAATATGAGTAATAATGAAAGGTTCAAACCATTTAGAATGAAATTTACCTGGGAATAGCTTCAATATGGAATGAAAAAACAACAATTTGTCTCATCCCATGAATTTTTTGTTACAAATGATACCATTATAAAATACATTGATTTTTTCCTTCTATAAACTAGATATTTCATATGAATATTTTTTTACCTCCTCTAGCTCTTGAAACAAAAATCTTTCTTTTATCGTAGAAAACAAATTCAAGTTACATGTTTTAACAGGACAAAAATATTTATGCTCTATCTCAGCTGGTAGGTAACTAGAATTTCCATAGAATAATATAAATGGTGAAATTAGAATTGGGATTTTGAATGAAGTTATCTAGGTTGAGAGTGCATTATCTAGTCTCAAAATCCAATCCTTTCTACTTGGGATCACATTGTTTCCCAAATATGTTTGATTACTCTGTTTTACAACTCATCTATTCCATTTTTTGAGGATGATAGGGTGTAGAGACCATATAAATAACTCTATATTTATTAAAAATATATTCCAATATTATTTAAAAAAAATGGGTACCTCGATCCATAATCAGAAACTTCGGAAATCCAAATCTTTCAAAAAAATGTCCTTTCAAAAACCTAGACACAATTTTCGAAAAAGTATCTCTTGTTGGAAAAAACTCTACCCACATATATACATAATTAATATAAAGAAATAAATTAATATATTAGGAAGAATTGTAAAAAATACCCATGAAATCCACACACCATATATAAAATACATCACCAAACAAAATATGTTGTTGTGGGATCTCATCCCTTTGTGAAGTGTTTCCTTTAAATTGTCAATTTTTACAGGTTCTAATCGATTTAAAAGCATCACCAAATATGGTGAACCAATAAACACTAAAATAAAATACTTTTCTTGCAGTTATTTTTGGAATAAAGTGTCTTCCATAGATCAAAGTGTGAAAAAAATTAACGATAGATTAAAATTTAGAATTTTTAATGCATCTCATAATCATTTGATCACTACCAACATGCCACGATTAAGTATCATCCAAAATTTAATTCTTCGAATCACGCCAATGTTTAGAAATTGTTTTCTAGGAAAATTAGTGGGGAAATTAATTAAAAGACAAATAATTAACAATATAATAAAACAACTATATTTCACTCTGACTAGCATACAACTCCTCAACTCGAAAGACTTCATTAATTGGTTGAAAAATATAATTTTTTCATTTTAAAACAGATGGTATCCTACTCAAATGACCAAAAAAAGGTTCTCACTTCCTTTTTTTATCATTTATTTCCACATAAAACACATGTAATATCATGATCCATCATAAATGTCTTGGTTTTTCATCATGTTTCTATATAAAAAATATGATTATAGAATGTTCTATGAAAATAATCACCTTATAGCCTAGCAGATACATCTATTTTTTTATAATGAAAATACAACAATAAAAAATTCCTTTTCATTTTTTGTGTAGTTTAATTTGTACTAATCTAAAGTTTTATAGGCATAGGTAATCACATTAATTTTTTTCCAACTGTTGAATCAACACTACCCTGAGAGAGAAGTCAGATTTATTGGTCATGATTTCAAAGGGAAATTCCCATTTGGTGGATGAACAATGGAAGGGGTTATCCGTTTTTGTTTCATCTCCCTAAAGGCTAGTTTAAAATTATCATCAAAGAAAAATTTTATTTCTTTTTGGAGGAATATAAGAAATTTTAGTAAATCATTACTAAAATACTTTATGAATCTCCTATAAAAACCAGCATAAACAAGGAGGGATCTCACATATCTCACTTTTTTGGGGAATGTAAATGAATAAATTACCTCAATATTGGATTTATAAATTTAATTAAATCTAGAGACATAAAATTAACAATAATAATCCCCTTACCCACCCTGAAATGGAATTTTTCATAATTAAGAACATGATTCTTATCAATTCAAGTATCAAGTACCTGAGCCAAAATTTTCAAAAAACTTTTAAATGGATTGTTTTAAGTAATAAATTCATCCATAAAAACAACCCTAAATTTTTCATGAAATTTAGAGAAAATTCTCACCATACACATTTGAATAGTTCTAGGATCATTACACAAATTGAAGGGCATCCTCCTATAAGAAATGGTTCTAAAGTGTCATATGAAAGTGGGGGTCTCTTTATCCTTTAGTAACATTTAAATTTGGGAAAAACTGAAGAATCCATCAAGAAAACAACAGTGGGGTTGACCATATTTATTTTTAAGGTCATGATCATGAAATGGAAGTGGGAAGTGTTATTTTTGAGTAAAAATTTTATTTTCCTCTGATCAATTCACATTATCTATCTATTTGGAATCCTAATCGAGACATGCTCACCAAATTCATTTCTTGAGATTGTAAAGATAACTTTTTTTGGAGTAAATTGAACAGGAATCACCCATTGACTATCAAATAAGGGAAAAATAATTACAATATCCAAAATGGTGTTGAATGTTTTCTTGAAACCCTCTAAAAGTGCTGGGTTCAATATCTATTTAAATTGTCTCACCTTTTTAGAACATTCCCCAAAAAAAATTATATGGATACACACTGAGGTAATTATTTCAATTAAATTATATAGAGTCCATCTTATGGATTTCATGTGGGTTTTGAGGACACATAACATTTGGTTCCCTTTGTTCCTTGAAAAAGCTTTTGAAACGATACTAGAGAATTACTCATTCTCACCTAAGAAGGAAAATTTTATGTTCTTAGAAAGTGGTTTCAACTCTAAATCAAGTGGGGTACTTTTAATTATCAAAGGAAACTAATAACATATGTGATTGTTCTATATAGTCCTAGATTTTAATGTACATTCATCATTATGATCACTTACAATGTTCATGGGATTTGTTTTGCATATAAAATTAGAAACTTCTCTAGGGAGAACACTAGATGGTTAAAGGGTTTCCAAGAAGTTATATTCTTCAATTTTGAGATCAAAATACTCATTTAATGAACTTTCAACATTAAAAGACTCATTAAAATCTTCCTTTTCACTCTTTTGTTGTTCAGATTCCACAACAAAGAAATATACATATTTTCAAATAGTAGTTAGATTTTCATCATATGAAAAATCAAGAAACATCTCAGTGTAAAACCAATCAATCATGTTTACTTGGGGTTATGAATGATCCTTAACTGGGTGGTTCATGGAATAAAATTACTAAAATGAACAACATATCCTCCAAATTTTAGTGAAAGGTTTTCTATGTGAATTTTGATGATTCCTTTTGCAGTTCTCAAAAATGGTATCCCTAGAATGAGAGGTCATTCTGTACAAAACTGACCATCTTCTATATCTAGGACATAGAAATCCATAAGAAACATCATGTGTATTACATGAATGACTACATCCTCTATAACTCCAATAGTCTTGGTAGTACTTAGATTGGAATGTTCAATGATAATTTTAGAGGGTTTAAATTCTCCAACCTAAAGAGATGAGTAAAAAATGTGGGATAACATTAATGGTAGCTCCTAAATCAAGAATAGAATCCTTGAATTAACATTTCCCAATTGTTAAATGAATAATAATGGTTACTGGGTTATTATATTTGATAGGAAATGTATGTTGAATCATGGATGAAACATTTTACATAAGTTTATTTTTCACCTCCATTGAATTTCTTATTGGGGGTAGACTTATCTTTTAGAAAAATAGCATATATTTTAAATTTTTTCCCAGCATCGAGAAAAGGTATATTGACATTAATATTATTAAAAGTATGCAAACCCCCTTGTCCAACTCTTTTTTAGCACTTGACTTCATAGGTGGTTTAATCCTAGGAAAATCTAGTGATTATTTTAATGTTTCTCTGATATTTTGAGAACTACATTGAGAAATATAAGGACTAGACACCCTCTTATAATCCATCCTTGTTTTTAAAAAAAATCATATCTTGAGATTTTGTTTTCATTCAAAGGAAATTCATAATCTTCATCATTTCCATCAATGGTGGGATTCTCATTAAAATATTCAACATCTGTTTGTAGTTTCTTAGTGGGAGGTTTATTCAGTATTGTACCACACCTATGTTTAATAACACCCAAATTTTACTTCCCTTTATATTTTAGATTCACTTAAGGTTGTTAGAGTAAACCTACACTCATTTTTTTCCTAAAACTACCATTATAGGAATGTTGACCTATTTGAGTCATCAAGGTATTCGGTAGGTTATGTTGTTATTGCTTCATTTATTCTTGATGTTTTTTCAATGAATTTTGAGGGGGAGGATTAAGTTGAATGTTTTTTCATGAATTATCATTGGCTTCCTCCATGGAATACCTTGGTCTAAAATTACTTGATTTTACTAGGAAGAAGATTCTAGTTTTTTTGGATTTCAATATCATTTATGATATTGGTTGTTATATCCCTAATTTAAATTTTAGTTCATTTCTAACGGTCTTTATTTGATTTATTGAAAGGGTTTTCTTAGAAAAAACAACATTGCAGTTCTCAAAAGGATCTTTCATTTGTCGTAATAAGTCATTAAAATGTTCACTGGATGAAAAAATTACCCAATGGACTTATATTTAAAGCATTGCTTCGGGTTTGTGTGGTACTGGTGGGTTTTTGGAAAACATAATTGACCTCAACTTGGTGGTAAGATAAGAATGGTGAATCATTATCATGCTTTTTCAGAACTAAAAATGGGTAATTATTGGGCATATTTCACATGAAGAAGGCCTCTTATTCCAATTTTTTGAGAACTCTTGGTCATGTTTTAAATTATTTTCCTAGAAACATCTGAAATTTTTTCCACTAAATCCCCTCCCACTACAGCATCAATAATGATCCAATCCGTAAGAGATAATCCTTCAAAAAATTATTGAATCAAGAGTTAGTCAGTGATTTGATGGTGGAGGAAAAAAACCAGTCTTTTAAATCATTCCAAATACTCATAAAATGATTCATGTTGAGTTTTCCTAATTCCAAAAATATCCTTTTGAATAAAATTAGTTTTGTATGCTGGGAAAAATATTTCAAGGAACGTTTCTTCAATTAATTCAAATCTCCAATAAAGATAGAATGTGAATAAAAAATCATTCTTTGGAAATCCTTATAATGAAAAAGGAAATGACCTCAATATCATTTTATTTTCATTAACTCCCGGATATTTCATGTGGATAAAAAGATTAAAGAATTCTTGAATATGGTTATGTGGGTCTTCACCTGGAAACTTATTAAAATTTGAAATTTTGTGAGTGAAAAAGGGATTAATTTCCAAACTAGCAAGTGCATCCGGATATTCCATTGGATATTTTTGATTTTCAAAATAGGATGAGGACAATTATTTTATGGTTCTATCATCATCCATTGTAATTTCATGTTCAATCATGTCATCACCCGTCCCAATGGCCCCCGTTCTATAACTCCCCAAGCTGGCCTCCAATAGCCCAGGGGATGGTGACTAGCACCATGTAATAATATCACAAAAAGTAGAGGTATTTAATAAGTACCTATACACATGAACAAATCTCTATGTCCACAAATTATAAAATATAAAAACAACTAAGGAAAAAAATGTAGGCATACCAATGATCCCAACCAACAGAGTACAATATAGAATGTAATGTGGAGTAAATTAAACTGGGCCTGAATACATGCCCACCAAAAGAAATAGTTTGTAAACTATAATGTATAACTTGTAAGTGAAAGGTAATGGAATTTTTTTCTAGATAAATAAGAACACCTCAGACTATCTGAACTCATGAAGCACTAACTGGTCCTGGTCCTAGTCTTCCTAGGACTATATCAAAAAGGATTCAGGTCTGCACAAGACATGACACATGCGGGAAAAGACTCTACATGGGTGAGTATAACAATAATCATTAAGAAACCCCAAAACCACAAAGAAATACACAAATAAAAGGTATATTCATCTCTAAAAAGTATTAGTCTACAAAATATATAACAAAGATATCCGTATATACTCAAACCCAGACCCATAGTCTATAGGTAAGTCGCAACTACCGTATACCAACGCTAGAGATTCAGTCTGATGATTCCACAAAGCACTCTTTCAGGATCACATACTTATGATTATGTTAGCACTATTGATATCCATACAAGAGGTGATTCTCATTATAAATATTCATGATAGAGATACAATGATAGATTTAAAGAGAGGTATGACACATACTCTGTTGGAGAACTCACTCTATGAGTGGGGATGATCAATATACATAGAAAAGGATCACTGCCAGGGCCATGGGGTGATATGAAGATTCATCCAGATAAACTTTCTAAGTAGAGGATTGATGTCTTATTGGATTGGTTGCACCAATACCAAGACTCTACTTATGTCACAAGAGTGGATAGAGGATCCTACTCTCGGCCTCTCAGAGGGTATTCTACCTATTATATCCAAGAATTCTTGATGAAGGGATCATATTCATGTAGGTAAGAAATGATAACAATTAACTTTCAGAAGATGGATCAAGGGCACCAAAACTAAATAAAATTTTCCAGGATATGGTGGAAAATGAGATTAATTCATGTTGAATAGAGTACATCATGTATAGTAGAGTCACACACTATTTCCCTTGACCCCAGGTACTTCTCATGTAGAATGTACCATGTTATAAATACGTGTTGTGTAAAATTAGTGTACATGGGTTATAGAAGGGTCACACATCAAGTCCTTACATCTGGGTTCCACTTGTGTACTCTGGATATGTTCCAGTACATATTTTCAAATCATGTTTTCATTCCAATGTACTAGTACACAGGGTAACCCCTGTATCCGGTCTAGGTCTAGCCATGTGGTGGGGGATACACTATGTAAGAAAGTTGTGTACTCCACCATGAGGGTGTGTACCTACTAGGATATACACCAAGACTCAAGGAAGGTCCCACATTCCATGTGATTGGGGTCACACACCATTTGATACATTACTACCTCCCAACACCCTAGCTTCCGCTGAGTGGGGTCCACATGCTGGGTAGTCCGAACTACAAGCCAGGTTCATCAGAATTTTCCAGAACACTAGTTCTTCCATAGACCGCCACATTTGATCCTCTAGTGCTTGATCTCATGATATATTTTACTTGAAACTAAATATCTATGTTCATCTAACTATTAAAACACTGAATTAGTGGGCTTTGGGCCTTCGATCGGCTTTGATAACCGATTCTGATCATCTGCATGAATTTCACATGAAGAATGATATCTCCCTAAATACTTTGACCCCTCTGCCTCCATCATCTTTTCACCTCTTCTAGGTCATCAAGATGTTGGATCTATTATTTCGTATGGTTTCTCCATGAATTGGGGGTGCAACGATCATCTGTTCATATCCCACGAAGAACATGAAAAACATAGGGAGAGAAAACCACAATTGAACAACACAAGGAGTGAACCTCAATTTTTGTTCATTAATACCTCAATCCATTTATTATGAATGATCAAGATAAAAAAATATTAATATATATATACGCATCCCCTAATAAAAACCCAGAAGAAAATCTCATCCCGCATAAACACACAAACCATAGATCAAGATATTCATAGGTTGGTCCGAATCTAATATTGAATCTATGAATGAGGAAAACATTAATCAAAATAACATTACCTACATCAATGGGTTCAAATTCCGATGAAGAACAAAGGTGCTCCATGATTTTAGTGGGATCCTTTGATTTCATTACACATCAATCACTGATCCATGATTTGATCATCGTTCCATGATCTGATCATCATCCACCAAGGGAAAATACACAATGATATCTTTAGAGATTCCTTGATATTCTTGTGTTTTTGAGGCTAACCCTAAGATTTATTCCTAAATATTATTTTAAAGTAAATCATCCCTGTGTTAACAAAATAATTAATCTTTAAACTATTTAATAACGATTATTCCCTTTCCGAGTGTTTTCACAAAAGACCCGTGACGACTAATGTTAAGTCACACCTAGGGAAAACCCACATTAAGAACACAACAGTGGTATCTGATTTCCAATTTGAGTCCTCGTTAATGAGTTATTAGGATTTGAAAATAAAATAATTTTTATTTAATTATCTTATTTATGGTTACTTCCAAAACAATATTTCACATATAACCCATCCCGGCTAATGTCAGGCCTCACCTAAGGTAAATCCTCTTCTCCAAACACAATTGTGCCCTCATATTTCTAAACTAGGAACATGTTTTAGAGTTATTCCACATTTTCAAGAAAACTTCTGGTGTAACATATAAAAGACTGAAAAATTTTCAACAAGTTTCTTCTTTCACATCGGGCATCGGAATCACACGTCGTCTCAGTGCCTGGTCTCGAAATTTTCACAATTAATTTATGAAACTAAAATTATAAAAATAAATTAAATTAAATTCTCCCCAACTTAGGTCTTTACATCCCCAAAAATCAAAAAAAAAATACTACACAAAAAGATGTGGCTACTATGCATGAATCTGAGACTCCCGCTCCCATATGCTCTCTTAGAGATTCTTATTCTATAACTTGAT
Organism: Viscum album; assembly: GCA_963277665.1. NCBI lineage: Eukaryota > Viridiplantae > Streptophyta > Magnoliopsida > Santalales > Viscaceae > Viscum > Viscum album. The sequence goes on along the minus strand of OY728148.1, from coordinate 1,340,528,485 downwards.
ATATAGAAAAGGAATCAACCAACCATGAAGTACCCTCTCTGAATGATCCTCAATCTCTTGTAGTTCATTATCAAAAGTCTCTCTATCCTCCATGTCCAACTTTCCTCAGTTGATAACATGCGATGGATCATGCACATACCTCTTTAAATGTGATATGTGGAAGATGTCATGTACTTGATCCAACTGTGGGGGTAGAGATAAGTGATACACCCCCTCACCAACTCTACATAGTATCTTAAAATGATTCATAACCTCAGAAGACATGGTCTTGGTGAGATCCAAAGAAATACATAGTCTCCATCCTCAAACTCCAAAGGTCTACACTATCTGTCGGCATAAGATATCTAATGGATCTGTGAAGTCATTATCATCTCATGTATTATCTGTATCTTCTCTATAGTAGATCGCACCAACTATGCTCCCACGGGTACTGACTCTTCTAGGTGAGCCCAATAAAGTGGTGACCTTTAGGGTCACCCATACAAAACCTATAATAGTGTCACGCCAATGGTGGAATGATAACTATTGTTGTATGTGAACTCCACTAGAGGTAGGTGATCCTCCCTACTATAGATAATATCCAACATTCAAGCCCATGACATATCCTCCAGGTCCTAAATGGTCCACTTTATCTTACCATCTATTTGTCAGTGAAATTCTTCACTCAAGCACAATTGATTCCCAAATACACCATGTAATCCCTTCCATAAAATGGAAGTGAAACAAGCCTCATGATCTTAAAAAATATTTTATGGAACCCCATAGAGTCGAACTATTTGATGCACGTAGAGGAGTCCCATGATCTATACTGAATATTAATCTTAGATTTTAAGGAAGTGGTCCAAATTGGTGATTCAGTCAATGATCACTGAGATGGAATCATGTCCCATGGATATATGTGGAAAAACCATCAATAAGTCCATCTATATTTCTTCCCACTTTTATTCTAGAACATATAGGGGTTGAAAAAAACTACTAGAACTTGGTGCTCATCCTTCACCTTATGGAAAATAATGAATAGAGAAATGAACTTTTCCACTACCTTCTTCATCCAAGTCCACCAAAACTGACATTGGAGGTCTTGTTACATCTTCAACACACTTAGGTGTACCACCAAATGGGGTGTATGAAACTCCCTTAGAACCTCCTCCCACAACGACACTGGTATTACCATACATCCTCTAAAAAGAAAAACGTGCTCCACACCATGTCAATATTCATCAGGTGCATGCTCTATGGACATCTGAGCACATAGGGTATCATAGTTGATATCCCCAAGTTGTGCCTCCCCGACTCACTGTAGGGGTTAAGGGGTGAAAACCATCAACTGGAGGACAGCTGCATCATCTCCATCTAAAAAAGATTACTATAACAAGGCCAATTTCTCCAACACCTCATTCAGAAAATACAAAGTATATCTTCTACTAAGATAATCTTCCACCATGTTCCCCTTCCAAAGAGTATAGAAAATTTAAAAATCATAGTACTAGAGTAACTCTTTCCATCGTCTCTATCACAAGTTCAGATCCTTCTAAGAGATGATATACTTGACTCTTATGATCGAAGTGTATGATAAACCACTCACCCATCAGGTCATGTCGCCACTTATTCAATGAGAATACTACTGCTACCAACTCAAGATAATGGGTCACATAGTTCTACTAATGTGGATTCAACTAGAGTGAACCATATGCATTCACTGCTTGTCTCTACATGAGGACACAACCATGTTTTTTCACTGATGCATCTTAGTACACTACATACTCAACACTCTTATGTGGATATCTTAGTATTAGGGAACTCTCCAAAATCTTCCTCAACTTCTGAAACCATTTACCTGGGGTCAACCTTGGAGAACCATCATGGCCCTCTCAACTACTATGGCAGGTCATTGATCAATGGTAGTGGATACCCATTCTCAACAGTCATATGGTTTATGTTTTGACAAACTACAAAAAACCATAAGCTCCCATGTGCCCCATTTTTTGGTAAACAAAATTGGGGATTCCTAGAATAAAACCATGGGTTTTACTAAGCCCATCCTCTATAAGTCCTCCAAGTTCACTCTTAGCTCGTGATGATATATTCAATATGTGGGTGCTAATATTAGTGTCATTCTAGGGTGTAGAACAATAAATATGTCTATCTACTAATGGGAGGTAATCATGGAACATATTCATGAAATAATTCCTCGTATTCGGCTATTACTAATGGGAACTGAAAACTCATAACATTTTATTCTATGATGGTGAGGATAGACAACTCATAATTAATTAGTTTCACTATCCTATGCCTAATTCCATACTATGATTCCTAGATTTCCTTTTCTTTGACAAAGGAAAACCTCATTTCATTGATGTGGATATACTGAAACCTTTACCTAAAATATTCAATATGGCCATGGACCAAAGATAACCCATCTATACTAAGAATGACATCATAATGCCTCAATGCTACCACCAAGAGATTACAACCTAAACTCTTACTTCCAAGGTTCATGTAACTCTATCGGTATAAGGGTGATCATCGAGCCTCCTCCAATAGGTGTCCCTAAGTGCAATGGTCAATTAAATGGCCTATGTAGAATCTTAATGTATCTTAAAGTATTTGTGACAATAAAATAATGACTTGAATCAGTGTCTATCAATACAAACACTGAAGTATAAAATACACAGATCGTACCATGAATCATTCTTGGAGCCTTTGGGTTATATGCCTCAACCACATACAATTGTCCCCGCCCCTATCCTCAAACTCCCTGAGCTTGGAACGAATTAATTGGGGGTGGTAGTGGTGGTAACATGTTGAAATTTCTACCACCTCCTACTATTTTCTAATCTCTTCTACCACGTCTGACGCCCTATGGATCTACTATCTCCTGTTTCTCCCTCTGACTCGGTGGCCCATCCACTGTCTCCTTTTTAGCAGGTTGATGAGTTGGAAAATAATTAACAATATTTCTCCTGCTTTATAATAAAATAATCTATTTTTTCAGGATGAATGGACCCACAACATGATTCCGGAATGTTAGAATCCCTTTTCTAGGTCTTCCTTTTAAGAAATCTCTAATGTCTATGTTTCTAAGGCTGACGTCGGCTTCCTAACACTGAGGTCTCTACTTCTGCTCACCCACTACTGACTACCACCAGTTGTATCTGCCCAACCAAAGAAATATAAACTACCAAGGCCTTATCTAGCACCCCAGCATAGGTAGGAATGCACATAGGGGATACAGTAGCTCAGATTTCTCTGCACAAATGTCACTCGAAGGTTCAAACCCTATAGTTCTGATCATGTGTTATATCAATCGAGTACCTGTAAAGGTACATATTCCTTGATGAATACTCCAACACTGACATTTTCATCCTGCCAGAGCAATAGAAGCTACTAGATACACATTACCGTCAACTAATAAAGTGTTAACTACTCTATAAAAAGGTCCTCAAACTCTACCCATGGAAGGGTTGCGTCGCCTTAAAATGGGTTATTAACCCCACCATCACCCACTAAGATGATGATAAGGCTCTCCAATAGAACCACCATCTGATCTGATAGTGTTATAATTAGATAAAAAATCAATTCACCACCTTATTAAATTCCTCATTTTCATGTGTTTTGGGCCCACCTAGGAACCTGAGGGGTCTCTGCTGCTGAAACTCATAAGTGCACTCAACCTGTGCTCTCCATCCACTGGTACTGCAAGTACTATGTGCTTGTCTATAGGCTTTGGTATAGATGGTGCACCATTTAGAGGTAACATTTTGGGAACTAAACCCTGTATTCAATCCTTTTCACTAACGGGGTCATCCTCATGATCAAGGTGCTGAATCATAGTTGGTATATACTGCGAATACATATGGTAAGAGAACAAGATGTACCATGATCAATGAGTATATATGAAGAGTTGACTCAAGAAGTGCATGGAAACCACAACCCATTATTATATTATTCATGTACCATTATTTTCCCTACAATTAGTGTTATAATATACCGAGTCAAAAATCTTGTTATTAGAGTCCTTGTGTATTGATGGGTCAGCTACAGTACTAACACTAGAGTTCCTGGACAGAAGGCCAAACTCCAAACAATTAACAATGTTTCCCCAAACCAATATCACATACTCTCAGTGTTAAGGTATAACTACCCTCATCTCATACCAATCCATCACGACACATCTTGGTGGGGACCGTATCGTGACTCCCCAAGCCTGCCTTCAATAGGACAGGGGATGGTGACTAGCACCAGGTAGGCATATCACTACTATTGGAGGAATTTCCTATGTACCTAAAATAACACACACATCTCCAAGCCCACTAATGTTGAAATGTAAAAACTACTAATGAAAAAAATATACTAATAACACTAAACCCAACTAAACGAGTACAATAGGGAAAGTAAAGTGTAGTAAAGTAAACTAGACTAGAGTAAAATCCCACCAAGAGAATGATTATGTAATCTAAAAATTCCAACCTGTAAACAAATGGTACTAGGACTGATTTCTATAGACATTGGAACCCCTCATCCCATCTAAAATCACAAATTACCACATGTTCATTGTCCTATTTCTTAGGCTACGAATCTATTCAAAAGGTCACTTGTCTGTATAAGACACAAAGCCTGCAGGAAAATTATGTGTAGGGGTGAGTATAATAATACTCAGTAAGACACCGCAAAACCGCAATGAAATACAAAATTTAAAGTTATTGACATCACTAGAAAAGTATGTGTCGACAACACATATAAAAATGATATCCAGACAAACTCAAACCAAAACCTGTAGTCCAGAGGTAAGTCGCAACTACTGTATACCAACACTAGAGATTCAGTTTGAAGATTCCACAAAGCACTCATCTGGGAGCACATAATTTTAATCATGATAGCACTGATGACTTCTTTCCAAGAGGAGATGATAATCAGAAACCATCATAAGCGAGATACACTGATAGATCTGAATAAATATATGATACACTCACTCTAGTATAACTCACTACTTGGGTGGGGAAGATCACAATACACAGATGAATATCACTAACAGGACCATGAGGTGATACAATCACTCACCCAAATTCACATTATAAGTAGATTATCATCATTTAATAGGATTGTTCACACTGATACCAAGACTCTGATTAGGGAACAATAATGCATAGAAGATCCTGATTCAAGCATCTCGGAGGGGATTCTGACTTCTATATCCAAAATGTCTTGTTTAAGGGATCATACTTTTGTGAGTAAGAAACGATACCAACAAACCTTCTAGAGATGGATCAAGGGAACCAACCCTAATGAAAATTGTCCATGATATGTAGGATAAAGATATAAATCCATGTAGAATAGATTACAAGCTACGTAGTAGTGTCACACTTCATGTCCCTTGACCCCAGGGGCTGCCCGTGTACAACAACACATTTCAGAAGTGCATGTATGATAAAAATAGAGTACACGACATGTAGAAGAGTCACATGTTGTTTTCTTCCATCCGAGGTCCACTTGTTTACTTTTCTTGTTCTAGTTCACAATGTCAACCAATTTTCTTCTACACATGTACCACATGGGGTAAACCATTTATCTGGTGTGGGCCTGACCGTGCAGTGGGGTACACACCAAGTAGGAAAGATGGGTACTCTACCCCATATAAGTGTACCAAACCAGATACACAATGATCCTTGGAGAAGGTCCCACATTCCATGTGATAGGGGTCACTTGTCTTCTAATACTTTACTGCATCCTGAAACCCTAGCCGCTAATGAGTGGGGGCCACATTCCGTGTAGTCTAGACTACACACTGTGTTCTTCAAAATTTTCCAGAATGACGATTCTTCCTCCAAACACCATGGATGATACTAAATTATTTTATATGATGATATTTTATCCTTTAATGTGACGATATAGGGTCATATCACAATTTCAACACTGAATTAGTGGGTTTCAGACCTTAGATCCGCTCTAAAAACTGATTTTGATCATCTGCTTGAAAGTCTTCCAAAGAACTATATATCCTAAAATAATTTTATCCATATTCCTCCATCGTTGTCGCACCTCCAGTATGCCATCCCGAGTTTGGATATCTAATTTTGGATCATTGATCTAATAATCGTTGCTGCAATAATCATCCATTGATATCCGGCAAAGAACGCGAAGAACATAGGGGGAGAAAAGAAAAAATAAAAAACCCAAGGAAAGAAACTCATACTTCATTTTTCATTCCATCCTCAATCCATTTTTTATGAATTATCATGATAAAAGAAACTATAATATAATCATACTCATCCCCCAATAAAAACATGCAAGAAAAGCCCATCCCACAAGAACGAGTGAATTTATGACATGTACATATGTTGGTCCGTGTTCATCAGTGAATCTATGAATGAGGAAAAGAATAATAAAAAAACATTCCCTACCTCATTGGGTTAAAATGCTGATGAAGAATGAAGATGTATCATGATTATTGGCAAGATCTTTTGATTTTGTTGTGTACTGATCGTCGATCTATGATCTGGCCGTCATTCTCCATGTGAAAATCATCCATGATCTGCCTAGCGACTCTCAAACATTCCCATGGTTATGTGGATAACCTTGGATTTTTTTCGTAAAGATTATTTTAAAGGAAACCTTTTTTTATTAAATAAAATAATTTTATGTAAATTATTTAATGACGATTACATCCTTTTCGGGGTTATCACTAGAATACCCATGCCGAATAAAGATAAGTTTCACCTAGGAAAAACATCACATTAAAAACTCAATAGTTGTCTCAGATATCAAAATAAAATCATTTTTATTTAACTATTTTATTTATGGTTATGTCCAAAAACAATATTTCACACCAAACCCATGCTAGTCGATGTTAGGCCTCGCCTAAGTTAAAGTCACTTCTCTGAACCCAATAGTGCCCTCATATTTTTGATTCATGAATCAATTTAAGAGTTCTTCATCTTTTTTAATAGAATCACTTATGTGATTTATTAAAAACTGAACATTTTCAATGAATTTTTCAGGGAACACCGGGCCTTGTAATCGCACACCGTCTCAACGTCTGGTCTTGGAATTTTCCCAAATAATTTCAAAAAATAAAATCGTGAGAATACGAGTCATTAAAGAATAGTTCCTTATATGTGTTTTGGTGGAGGATTCAAAACATTGGAGATGGTATTTCTAGTTTCTATAACCCTAGAGTTAAATTCCCTATCAATTTTAGAATCCAATGATAAGAAGTTTGGGTCAAAATTTTGAGTCACACAATTTTTTTTATAAAATTAAAGTAAGAAACTTCCCTATAAATGATTCTAGTCTATTTGAGGGATTTTGTCATGAAAAAATAAATCATGAAATTTATCACCCATAGAAATTCAATATAGTATTCCCAAAATTTTCTCTTGAGGAGGATTCAATTTAAGTTCCAAAACTATCACTTTTTCTCTATTTGTTTTCACGAGAAGAAATATTTAGGGATTGGATTCAAAGCTATAATATATAATATAAATATAAACTAATATTCAATAAAAATAAAGTGAAATGTTTAAAATTGATATTAAATAAAATGGGTTTGAAATAAGAATCAATATAGTAGTTCTGGACAAGTCTATACATCTCAGACCCTACCGTCTTCCTAGTTTAAAAAAACTTCCCAATTTAATTTATCAATTATCATCCAAGGACCCCTAGTTTAACACCATATTTTAAATAGAAATAATATAAAGACATAAATATTTTTTTTATCCCTCTTATAGATGTGATTTAATTACTTGTAGAGCTCTAAGAAATCAAACCTAATGGAAAACACTATTCTCTATGGTAAAACCTCCCTGAAGAAATTTAAATTCTAAAATAAACTATTATAATTAAAATATTTAAAAAAATCAAAAACAAATTAGTTGAAAATATATTAGGTAAATAAAAAAACACCATTCATTAAAAAAATAACTACAATATAAATTCAAAAGAGATTACTCAAGAATATTTTAAAGCGTAAGAGAGTGTATGTCAGTTATCTTCATCCACAACATTTAGAGATTAGCCTTGCATAACTTGAGCAGTACCCATATTCTCAATTCAAGAGTGAATGCATGGAATATTAATATATATATATATATATATATATATATCTCAACCTTACCATTTCTATCTCAATATAACTACCCTTAAAATTATGAGGATATGGAAATATAAAGAGAAGGAGGGATGGAAATCTGATGTCCATTTTTTATCCATCTGCAGATTTCTCAATTTTCTCTCCCTTTCTAGTCGAATATCCATCTCATACCTTGAATAGAGTTGTTCAAAATTAAATCCTCTATATACCCTCAGTTGTTTAGATGAATTGTAATTGTGGTGAAAAATACATGAATTAATTACTAAATACAATGGTTTCTACATGGAGGGACCCTTCATCTTTCACCAGTTTGATGCATTCAAATACTGCCTCAATGAGTGAATATTTTTTTTGAAACTCATCAGGAACATGATTATTTGATTATTCATTCATATCCTATTTTAATTAATGAATTTAGGCACCTTTTCCAGGATTTATGTCTGAATTAATTAAGTGGGGTATATTATATCTTCCCAAAATGTTTTCCACAATGCATGATTTATTTGGGCCTCTAGAGGGCCGATTCAGCACTTAGAGTTGAAAAATATGTATACCATGGATATAATAATCCTAAAAAATAATTACTATATTTTTTTCAATATGAAAAAATTTATGCTTAAAATACAGAAGTGATTGAAAATTGTTAAAATTCCAAAATTGTGAAATTTTTAATTTTAAGCTCAAAAGATCACTGTAATCAAAATATAATGTTATTCAAAACAAATTCATAAATTGATGCGGCTTAAAACAATTAAATTATGTGAAAAATAGTTTAAATATTATCTTGATCATGTACTGATGAAAAATGATAAATTGATAGACTATGCCTCTAGGAAGTTGAAATTTCATGATCTGAACTATCCAACACATGATCCGGAGTTGGTTGCAGTGATCATTATGTTGAAAATCTGGTGTCATTCTCTATATGGGGATAAGATTGAAATATATATGGATCACACGATTATCAAATATATATTCACATAAAATGTGACTAATATGATCCACTTAAGATGGATAGAGCTGATCAAGAACTATGACTTCTCAATCCATTAATATCCTAGGAAAACAAAACAAGTGGTAGATATTCCATGTATAAAGGATCTAATAGCCTTATTAATGATGAGAATTGAGATGGATAAATATTATTTTACATAAAAAATTATTTAAATTGGAATCATTAAGGAGAGAACATGTTCATTCCTTTCATGAAAGATAACAAAACTATCCATTTTAGAGAATATAATGGATTCCCAAAGAAATGACGTTGAAATTTTGATGAATGTGGAAGCTATAAAAAATAGAAATATTTAGATTTAACAATTAATGAAGTATTAGTAAGATTTTGTTCATGAAAATGTGTACCATAAAATATTGAAATAAAGAAAGATATATTAAATAGTTAAAATAGCTTGACCTTCTATATCCACCATGGGAGAACAATGATATATCGAGGACTCTAAGATAACTATTATTGGGAAAATATGAATTAGGAGATCATAGAATATATGTCAAAGTGTTTGTTATGTCATCAAGTGAATTTTTAAAGGAAAAACTACTATGTGGATTATAAAATCATTACCCATACCTACATGGAAATGGGAAAACATAACAATGGGATTTGTCACTAGACTTCCAAATACATCAAGAGGAAATATTTCCATATTTGTTTGGTGGATCATCTAAAAAATAATTCTAATTTCATTGAAATTAGAGGGTAATTCTCAATCAATAATCTTCTTAGCGCATACATTATGAAGGCATTGAGGATATATGAAACAGTATTATCGTTTGTACATATACGAGATTCAATATGTACTTATATGTTCTGAAAGATCCCCACATATGCTTTAAATATTGAGTTGAAATTTAGTACACCTTATCACCCCCAAAATTATGTTCAATATGAGAAGACTATTCATAAATTGGAATACATATTTAGAGAATACACTATGGACTTTAAATGAGGATGAGATCAAAATATTCATGTGGTTGAGTTCCTATACATTATTAAATTTCACTCAATAATCGAAAATAGATCTTTATTAAGCCCTTTATGGAAAGTGGTATAGAAAACTTATGTTTTGTGATGAAGTTACTAAAAACAATCTTTTGGGACTTGGAATAGTTGAGGAAATGGTTGAAATGTCTGGAATATTCAACAACACATCCTAACATCTCATAGTTGAAAAAAGAGCTATGATGACAATATTCAATGAGAACATGATTTTGAGGTTGGGGAAAAACATTTTCTCCACATATCATAAGGGAATAGAGTAATGATATTTGGAATTATGTTTTAGTTAAGCTCTAGGTACGTCGGCCCCTTTGTGATACTCAATCACATTATAGATGTGGCTTATCAACTAGCTCTCCCATAAAACCTTTCTCAAAAAACACAATTTATTCCATGTATCCATCTTAAAGAAGTACATACTATATCCATCACAAATAATGAATTCAATGATGTTATATTTGGAAAATTATCTCTTTTATGATGGATATTTAGTGAAGATCATGGAATATAGAGTGAAATTTCAATACAATAAGACAACTTACCTTTTCAGTGTAATGTGGAGGAACCATAAATATGAAGAGGAATCCTGGGAACCAGAGGAATTGATGAAGTAGAAGTAACACCACTTGATATCATTTTATTATGTAATACAAAAATTTGAGGGTGAAATTTCATAAGGGTTAAGAACTTAAAACCCTAATATCATAAAATGAAAACAATGTTTGATAGGATGTACAACATGCAACACTAAGACGAAACAAACAATGATTATTTAAATATGAATGTTATATCCTAGATATTAAATTGGAGGGTATGGATAATATTAACTGATTTATGAAATATTTATAAATTTTCTACAAAATATAAATGTTTTGATAAATTTTTATAAAATAATCACTCATTATTTAATAAATTCATTTTACTCTACAACAAAAATAACTTTTCTTGAAAAAATTATTTTTATTTATTTTTATGCGAAAATATTATAAATAAATTATAGAAGTTTTAGAATATTTATTTAATAAAATGAACATTAATTTTGAAATTATCAAATTAAATTTAACTTAGGGTAAAATCTTATGACTTTTATGAAATTTTATTTTAGTGAATAGCTAAAACAAAAAAAATTCATACAATGTCATTTATTTTCGTTAAAAAATGTAATTTAAAATTACCATTAAATATTGAATTTAATATTAAAGTGAAATAGGAACCATTTTTTAGAATAATATAATTAATTTTTTTTAATCGACATTTTTATTGATTTTGGTATAATTTTCTTAAACCTAAAAATAAGGTTTTATACAAACTGCATTTAACTGCATAAATTTATCCATTTTAATTAACTAAAATAACTCCAAGTAAGATATAACTTACAGTAAATGTGTATATTATATATATTTATATTTATATTAATTAAAATTCATATAATTAATATTTTTATTCATAGAGTTAATATAAGATCATTTATTTTTTGAAAAATCATTTTTCAAAAAAACAATTTGTCACTGTGTTTTTTGGAATGAAATTTTAATTAAATTATTCCAATTCAGTAAATTGAATTTGATAAAATGTATTCAACATTTTTAATTAGAATAATTAATATCAGGTAACAATTTAATATTAATTTTTTGTCTTAATGAATAGTAAAAATAATAAATATCAATTACAATGGTTAGGGTTAAAACAGGTTTACCAGGGAGTTAATATATAAATTTAGGTATTAAAATAACCTAAAATCTTACCAAAACACCCTTGGATTATCATATTTCCTCTTTAACCTTACCACCTTCGAATATGAACTACATTAGAGCGATTTTTTTAAAAAAATACTTGATGTTATTTTAAAACATTGAAAAATTTAAAGTGTGCTACTCCCCTCCATTATAAATGGGTACATCCTATTATCTTTTCTTCATAGTTAAATAGTCACTGGTATTAGAATATATATATAAAACCCCTTACTTATTTCCCTTCCCACATATTATAAACCTTGGTTTGATTATAACACCCATCCAATGAATCCTTTGGGTGAAAATTTAAAGAGGTTGTCCGAACAAAAGGTATCATTCTTAACCAATTGTTTTTTATTTTTCCACCTACTTCAAATATTATTTAGGTATGTTGATATAATAACATTATTATCTTCAATATAATTATATTGTTTTATTTTAATGGAATAATGAAATGATCTGATATTTTAAAATAAGTACATCTTGTTTCATAGCATGTATGACACACAAAACCAAGATTAGATGAAAATATAATACTCCAATAATTCATAAAATATTTATTTCTAAATTATTTCAATATCTTTCGTATATTTTGATTTAAACAACACTGGGTTTAAATGAAAAATGACACTATTAAAATATTTTTTTTAAACATGACTAATATAACCAAGCCATTATGTTCAAAGGTATGAATAAGACTAATTAAAATATAGATATTATATGGTTTATAAATTTATAAAATAAATTCAATGGTTATATTTTGATTAAAAAATAAAATTATAACAAATAATAATAGAAAGAAATGTTTTTTGAAAAGCTATGTTTTTATAAAAGGTAGATTAGTCCCACATTTGTGCACATAATTTGAAATTAAATTTAACCACTTTTAGAAAGTTTATTTTAAAAAATAAAATTAGTTTTTGAAATCTAAATATCAAAATTACCTTTGTAATTATTTTTTTATAATTTTCTAAAAAGAATAATTTTTTGATAAATAGTGAAAATTGCTAAATTTTAATTGAAAACAGCCTTTTTGAATTTATTTTATTAATGTAAATTACAAATTAAATTTATTTTATATTAAAAATGGTTCAATGTTATAGATTTAAAATAATTTAGTTCATTTTAATCAATTTAATATTTAATTTTTATATTAAAACGTTCTATATTTATGAGTATTCTCTCTTTGGAAACCTGTTTTTTCGTCACATCTTCTTGTAAAAGTTTTGAATTAAATTATTCCACATATGTGAATTGAATTTATATAATTTATTATATATTTTTAATTAGAATAATAAATACTAAATAATATTTTCAAACTAATTTTTTACCATTAAGAATAGTAAAAATATTTAAATTTAATCACGGAGAGTAAGGTAAAAAATGTTTTATAGGGGGGTTAAACTAAAAAGAAAAGGCTTAAAATGACCTAAATAAGTTTCCAACACAAATTTTATGGATATATTTGTACCATATCATCTCTACGGTGTGATATTTATTCATTTTTGAGGATTTGTACTTGATAAAATTTGGGAGTAATTAATTCATTTCTAAAATACCATGTGTGTCCTCCCCCCCAATTATAAAAGGCCACCCCATGTCCTTCTCTCTTCACACACCCAAAGATCTTTTTTCTGTGAATACTTAAAAAATATATTCCTTATATCCATTACTACATCAGAGATTCCTTGGGTAAATTATAAATATAATATAGTAAGGAATTATTTTAAACCTAAAGAGGCTTCTCGAAGAAGAGATACAAATTTTATCTATGAATCTTCATTTTCCTTTTTCTTAAAAATCTATTTAATAATTTAAAAAAATTACAAATAATAAATTCATCATATACTATATAATTATATTTTATTATCATAATTTTATAACTTATATCCATCTCCACCATCATCAAATTTAAATTGAAACACTTAATCATGTGTACAATGGACTACTGCCTCATGAACCAATGTAGTTCGTTTTCCATAACCCCATTTAAAGGATTGATTAAATTATGGATTTAAAATATTTATATTATATTTATTAATATTATTTTACTACTAGAATTTTAATATCATATATACCTTCTCCCTTTAAATTCTGTGAGGGATACCATAACGTTACTTTTGTGTACGACATACTACTGCCTTGTTATGTTTTATAATTATTTAATCACTTACAATTTACATTGAAGGTAGTAAAGAAAAAAGTTAATTAATATATGTGATTTTTATGATATAAAACATCATGAAATATAAGATCACTTCTTAATTATTTCCTTCAATTCCATTGGAAAACAATAATGTCGCTCGTGTGTACATGTGGACTATCTCCCCCACATAGCGATTTGAAATTTTTTTCATTATATTTTTACATGGATGGTAATAACGATTGATTATATTAATATAAATAATACATAAAAAATATTAATTATTCTTTAAGGATTAATTAATGTTTATTTTTCTTTCATTCCATCAGTCGAGATAAATGGAAGGAGCATTCATGCATACTTACGGCTTACCGTCTCCATGAACAGTGTGATATATGTTCAATAAATAAATTTTATATATTAATATGAATAAAAATATAATAAATATATACAATATTTATATCATGGTTATCATTTTTGTTATGATTTAACCATGACCAAATTAAAACGACCAAAATTATAGAACTAAAAACCAAGTAATTATCACCCGAAACAGTGATTTCAACAAAGAATTGTTACTGAACGTATGATAGAATACTATGATTAAATCATTTATATTAAGATATATTTGAGTATTGTTCTATAATATATGTATAATAAAACAATATATGTTATATTGGAGGTTATAGAACATATGAAGGAATTCGAACATGTTGTAAGGGTTTCTCAGCTCACTTTTACAAAAATGATACATACGCCTTATTCATCACTTATTATTTTGTGTGGTGTATATAATACCCTATTTTATATGTTATATCATAGAAAGATTTATCTTAATTATATTTGATGTTTCATTTTAAGTTATTTCCTTTATGCTTTTTTCTTCAAAAGTTACCAAAGATTAAGGGTTTATTTCACAATCTCATCATTAATCAGGATTGTTTTTTGTTTCAGTCGCCCTGGGGGAATTATTTAATATGTCTTTCTTAAAATTAATATATTTTATAATATTCTTTATATTATTGAATTTATGAATCAATAATATAATTTTTCAACTCATTCTTACTTAACAAAACGTTATAAAATGTTTTTAAGAAAATTCGACTACATTTCTCTCTTCGGTTGAAAGTCTTTTTTCTACTAAAAAATTGTTTTCAAAAATATTTTTATCATTATCAAAATTATTGATTAAATTATTATTAACTCATATTTTACTATCTATGTAATTATTTTAAATTAATTTGAATTTTATTTTTAAAACAATTATCAT
Organism: Viscum album; assembly: GCA_963277665.1. NCBI lineage: Eukaryota > Viridiplantae > Streptophyta > Magnoliopsida > Santalales > Viscaceae > Viscum > Viscum album. The sequence continues at coordinate 1,340,513,233 of OY728148.1, read as the reverse complement.
TTATATTCTACTATAAGTATGAAAGGTATATTTTTTTAACTTATACGGAATGAGATGAATTTTCTTCAATAGTAAAGAATAAATATTTTAAATATCATTTTAAAAGTTTTAATTTTTTTTTTCAAATTCCGTTATTTTTATAAATATTTTGTGGAATTTTAGTTTTAAAAAGAATATTTTCAAATTGAAAATATTATTTCCCTCAAACAAATTTAATGATATTCTTATGGTATTTCTATTCCAAAATTATATCAAAACATGATTTTAATTTTGATCCATTGGGGATATGTTATATTGATATTATCTTTATTATTTATTTGGATAGTTTATGATCAACTTGACAAAGGATGTATAATTTTATTACCATTCAAAATATTACTCTAGGTGGTTTCTGATTATGTGTAGTTGATTGGGGTAAGTATTAAATTTTTTTAGGTTAGTGGTATTTCAACATGAATGTTTAAGTTTATTATGTTTTAAATAATTTATATGAGGAATGAATTTGTCATGACCTATCCCAGTGGGGCCTGTGCCACTACTCCCCAAGCCTAGATATAATAGGCAAGGCGATGGTGACTAGCACCGAGTAGGCATACCACTAACATGGCAGGAATTTCCCAAGTCCCTAGACACACACATACACACATTTCCAGGCCCATAAATATTGAAATGTAAAAACCACTAAGGAACAAAATGCATGCATATAACTAAACCCTACCAACAGATTACAATGGAAATTAAAGTAAGGAAAGTAAACTATGATAGAATAAAAGACCACCAATGAAAATGTTTTCAAACCACAAAGTCCAACCTGTAAGCAAGAGATAGGTATTGACACTATTGCTCATAGTCACAGGAACACCTCATCCTATAAGGAAGCTCATAAATCTTTGTGTGGCCCTAGTCTACACTGGACTCCGTCAAAAGGATGCTCATCTACACAAAACATGACACATGCGAGCAAAGCCTGTGCAGGGCTGAGTATAACAATACTTTGTAGAGGACCCCGAAAACCACAAATAAATACAAAATGTAAAGGTAAAATAAACTCTACATAGTATATGTTGATAAACATATAACAAGAGAAACATATCTAGATTTACTCAAAACCCAGACCCGTAGTTTAGAGGTTAGTAACAATGAACGCATACCCATGCTAGGGATTGGTCACTTCAATAACCTTACTCTACCTAGGGCACAAGAATGGATATAGGATCCCTCTTAGGGCCTCTTAGAGGGATTCTTACTCTATCCATAAATTTCTCCTCAAGGGGGTAATACTCATGTTGATGGAAATGATACCTATCCATCAAGGGAATGAAAAAAATGGGAATGAACCCAAACAAAACTTATCTAAGGAACAATGGAAAATAATATCAAGCCATGTATAAGAGAGTACATGGAATGTAGTAAGGTAACATATTGTGTCCCTTAACTTCGGGTACTGCCTGTGTGCAACGACCCATGTCAGAAGACTTATTATGTAAAAAAACTCATACATGGCCTGTAGTGTTAGTCACACACCATGTCCAATTATCCTAGGTCTGCTCCATGTATGTTGGCCATATGCCCGTACATGGCTTCAACCCATGTATGCCAACCCGTGTACCAGTACGTAGGGTAACCAACATAACTAGCCCAGTCTAGCTGTGTGGTAGAGTACATGTAGTATACCTTACCCCATGTTTGTGTGTCGTCTAAGGTACATGAAGAGTCCCGCGTAAGGATCCACAAGCCGTGTGATAGTTTTCACATTCTTTTTCATCACTTCAAACATCGTGAAACCCTATCTTCCACAAAGTCATCCCCACACACCATGTTCTTTGGAGAACACATTGTGTTCTTCAACAATTTCTAGAAATCCAATTCTTCACCAGCATGCCTTGAGTAATTCTCCAATATTCGATCTAATAGATTTATTGCCTGGAAAGTAAAGATACAAGGTCTTCTTGCCATGATAACACCGAAACAGCATGTTTTCGGCCTTTGATTGTCTCTACAAATGTGTTCCAATCATCCGTATGAAGAATGATCGAAGGCCAAATTCTTCTGAAACATGTTGATTCCACATACACCATCATCATTTCACCTCCAATGGGTCATCATGAGGTCATATATCTAATTTGGGATCATTTTATTGGGTAATGGACATGAAATGATCAATTGTTTATAACCTCGGGAAGAAAACGAAGAGCGCAAAGTCAAAAAGGGGGATGAAATATATATAATGAATTTTGGAATGAACCTCCGCCTTTATTCCTCATAGAGTTGATCTGATCCCATTAGAAGGATAAAATTTAGATAATAAAATATAAATTGAATCAAACACATATCAATTCCCCAAAATAATCTTGGAAAATTACCCTCTCATAAGAAAAAAAGATCCATGAGTCAACCAGTTCATGGGTTGATCCATATTCATAGTCCAATCTAAGAACATATAAAAATAAATAAATAAAAACCCCTACCTCAGGTTAGTAATGATCACTAACAAGAAGGATTTCACTACTGTTATTGACAAGATCCTCTAACTCCATTGGCATCACGATTCTTGAATGGTTGATTCCTCGCTATTTGTTGTCGAGAAGTTTCTCCAAGGGGTCTCCTCTTCACACCTCAAGAGAATTTTAGGGTTAAAAGTATAACCCTTTAGATTCTACTTAACATATTATTTAAAATATCATGGAATTGTGTTGATACAATGTTAATAAAATAAATATTTTAATTTAGTTTATTTCCTTAAACATCAAGAAACTAACTTGGGAAATCGACCTCTTCTTGTCCATGTTAGGCCTCACCTAAGGTAAATTTTCTACTCTGAATGCAATGGTTCCCTCAGATTTCTAATCCAAGCACCCTTTTAAATGTTATTTCAATTTTTTTGAAATCCACTAGTGTATTCTATTTTAATGTTTAATTTATTTCAAACATTTATTCTGAGTACCCTGGGCATCAGAATCACACACCATCAAAAAGCTTGGTATTTAAATAATTCAATAAAATATTAAAAAAATTAGATACATTACATTCTCCCCACTATAGGGATTTTACATCCCCAAAATTCCAAAATAAAAGGTGACTAAAACAGATATGATTATTTCACATGAATCTGGTCCTCCAGCTCCCACATGCTCTCCTAAAGGTTCCTATTCTACCACCAAACACACACCAAGGGAATTGATCGCCCAAGATGGATCCTATCCTATCGATCCTTAATATCTTGTGGGTACTCTAAGAAGGTCACTTCTTCATCTATTTACAGATTTCCCCAGTGGATGACGTGTGATAGGTCATGAACGTACCTCTTCAGCTGAAACAGGAGGAATATATCATGTACCCGGTGCATCTGTGACAGTAGAGATAGGTGGTATTACAACTCACCAAATCTATTTAGTATCTGAAAATGTATGATGATACTTAGAGACAACTTTCCACTCTATCCAAATCTCTGCAACCCTCAGCAAGGTGAGACCAGAAGGAACTCATGGCCTTCTAATTTGAACTTGATATGTATCTGCCATCTTTCAACATAAGATTTTTTCCAACTCTGTGTAGTATTCATACACTCCTGGATTATTTTCACGTTCTATGTGGTATATCGTACCAAATTTGGACCCATGAGTTCTGAATCTCTTGGTTCGGTCAAGAAAAGTGGTGACTGGAAGGGTCTCCATTATAAATCCTCAGACAATTCCATACTAGTGGTGGAGTGGTACCTATTTTTATATGAAAACTCCACCAGTGGTAGGTTTTCCTCCCAACTATGACCAAAGTCTAATATACAGGCCCACAACATATCCTCCAGAACATGAATGGTCTTATCCATCTAAATATCTTTCTGGGGATGGAATGATGTTCTCATGCGTAGATAAGTCCTAAACACCTCATGTATTCACTTCCATAATCAGGATATGAGATGGGAATCACAATATGAGACTATCGTCAAAGGGATTTCATGAAGCTGAACTATCTCTTATATGTAGAGGCATCCCAATCCCTCTTTAAAGATCTACTCCAGAATATCTTGGAAGTGGGCCAACTTGGTGAGTGAGTAAAATAAAACCATGATAAGAATTATGTCCCATGCACATTCATAGAAATCCCTTCATAGAATCCATCAATAATCCATCCCACTTCCACTCCGGAACTTCCTGGGGGTGATCTAACCCAGTTGGAACCCAGTGGTCATCCTTCACCTATTGGCACATAAGGCATTGAGAAATGAACTCTTCTAATTATTTATTTATACTTGTCCACTAGAACTAACCCTGGTGGTCCTAGTACATTTCTCCTCACCAGGATGAACTACCAAGGGGGATGTGTGAAACTCCCTCAGAACCACCTCCTGCAATGACACTGGCATAACTATGCATCATTTGAAAATAATGACATGCTCCCCACCTTTGAAATATCCATAATAAGATTTTTCTATGGATAAATAATCACTTAAAGTCTTGCACTCGATATCCCATAGCTATGCCACCCCAACACACCAAAATAGTGGTGGGGTGACAACCATCGATTGAAGATTAGCTGCATCATCACTATTCACAATGGATAACTGTAGCGAGGCCAACTAATCTAATGCCTTTCTCAGTAGTTGTGAACTCGATCTCCGAATAAGAGCATCAGCTACTACATTCACCTTCCCAAGAGTATAGAAAGTCATAATCAAGGAGGAACTCCTTCCATCGCCTCTATATCAAATTTATATCCTTTTGCGAGAAGATGTACTTGTGGTGCTTATGGTCCGAGTAGACTATAAATCATTCTCAGAATATTTAGTGTCACCACATCTTCAACATGATGACTACTACTTCCAACTCAAGATCTTGGGTCTCATAGTTCTTCTCATGCTGCCTCAATTGTTGTGAACCATAAGTAATCACCGCCTGTCTCAGCATTAGGACAAATCCATGCCCCTTCCCTAATGCATCGTAGAAAACTATGTACTTGACACCCTCTTCTGGATATATCAAGATCGGTTCACTCATCAAAATCTACCTCAACTGATGGAAATCTTATTGTCACTTATTCATCCATATAAAATAATTCCCCTTCTAGGTAAAGTATTTCATCGGTGTTGATATCCATGAGAAATCGGGGATAAATATCTGGTAGTAGCATTACAACCCAAGGATTCTCTGCACCACTACCACACCTCAAGGTGGCTCCAATGCTGACACCACCTGGACTTTGTTCACATCCACTACTACTCTATATTCTAATATAACATGTCCAATAAAGAATACCTCTTATATCTAGAACTATCACTTTGAGAGCTTCCAATAAATATGGGGTTCTCAGAGTACGTCTAGAGCCATCTGTAGGAGTCTCGTGTGCTCCTCCTCTGATGCCGCGTACACAAGGATTTATTCAATGAAGACTACTACGAACCAGTCTAGGTAAGGCTTGAAGATCTGGTTCATATGTTCCATAAAAATTTACAGTGTGTTCGTCACGTTGAAAGGAATCACCAAGTACTAGTTTTGACCATAGCGGCATCTAATATCCATCTTCGATATATCTTCATCTCATACTCGTAACTTGTGGTATCTTGATCAAAGTTCTACCTTTGAGAACCATCGTTCCCCTCTCAGTTGATCAAAGAGGTCATCGATCCTCAGTAGTGGATACTTTTTCTTCACTGTTACCTAATTCTGGTACTGGTAATCCACATACAACCTCAAAATCCCATTTGCCTTCTTGGAAAATAAAACTAGGACCACTGAGGGTGAAATACCAGGTCTTATAAATCCCTTCTTCATCAAATACTCCAGCTTCATCCTCAGCTCACACAACTCTACGGGAGCAATCCGATACACCAGGGAGGATATTGGTGTCATCCTGGGGTGTAAGTCGATGTTGAATCTGATCTCTTAGTCGGGAGGTAATCCTAGAACATTTTTTTGGAAATATTTCATTGTAATACACCACTACTTCTTGGATATAAAAGCTCAAAAAACTTTTTTCTCTGAGGATAAGGTTAGAAAACTCATGAGTGATCGACATAACCCTCCTAAGAATGAGCCCTTTCTATGCTTCCTTGGTTTCCTTTTCCCTGAAAAAGGAAAACCTATTTCCATCGCTGTGGACACACCAAACTCTTCACCTAATTTAGTAAATATGAGCATGGACTAAAGATAACCCATCTATATTGATAATAACATCACAAGGACTCAGCGCTTCCCCCAAGTGGTTCCAACACAAACTCTAGCCTCTATGGGTAAGATCAAATAATCGGAAAATATGTGTAATCCTCAAGTCTCCTCCCATATGTGTCTCTAAGTGTAATGGTTGAGTCAATGGATCCACTATAATCTCATGTATTCTCACAAGACATGTGGTGAAGAAAGAATGAGTGACACATGTGTCTATAAGTATGACAACTAAGGTAGAAAAGACAGAGATCACACCTAGGATAATCGCTAGAGTCCCAAGGTCATACACCTCGACCACATGTTTCTATCTCCACCATTGTCCCCTAGCCCCTAAGCCTGGTGAGGACCTCCTGGGGGTGGTGGTGGAAGTAGGTCAAAACATCTTCCACCTCCTACATCTTTCCTTGCTACTCTTCCATATCCGCCGCCTGGTGGGTCGGCCTACTTCACTCTATATCTCTACCTCAGTGGTCCATCCACAATCTCCTTGTCATCAATTCGAATAGTGGGGAAATATCTAGTGAGATGTCCCTTTTCGTCATATGAGAAGCATTAAATCTCTCTAAGAAGACTAGATCCAGACCGAGATCCATGGACTGCTAATCCCCTATCTTGGATCCTCTTATGACATATCCCACATTCTGATCCCTATGCCTGACATAAACTTCCTATCACTGAGGTATCTACACCTATATTCCTCTGCCAACTGCAACTTGATGTCTCTACTCAAAAAAAATCTCTTGACCACCAACGCTTTCCTGATCACTCCTATATATGTTGAAATGCATAGAGGAATTTCACTTTCTCAGATGTCCTGTCATAGACCCCAATTGAATGTCTGAGCTCTAAAGTACTAATCCCTGACCATATCCATCAAGTACATGGAGGGGTTGGTGATCCACAATGAATAGTCAGACTTCATTTCCCTATTTGGGATGAAGAAGCTTCTGGATTTGCACTGCTCTCAGTGAAACTAAAGAGAACTACTCCCTAAAGAGTCACTCAAACTCCATCCATGAAATATAATCCTCTTAGTGATAATTCATGGTCAAACACCCCCATTGTCCCTCTGATCCTTGAATAAGGCTCACTCCATGGATCACAATCTGGTCTGATGGTGTCCTCAGTATATAAAAAATTCTGGTCACCACCTCAAGCCAGTCCTCAACCATAAGAGGGTCGGGCTCACCTCAAAACATGATGGGTCTCTATCTCTAAAACTCATCGACTGTGATCATCCTAAAATCCTAGTTTGATGGTAATGTAGGTACCACATGCTTCTCCACAAGTGGTGGTATAGAAGTTGCACCACTTAGAGGCAACACTTGGAGAACTAGTCCTTGAATTCAATCTTCTTCCCTGAGGGGGTCATACATGTAATCGAGATGCTGAATCCTAGCTTGTATGCATCACAGAGATATCCTGTAAGGAAACAAGATGGACCATAGTAAAAAAGAATATCGTGATAGAATAAACTAAAGGACATGAATAAAACCCAATTTTTATATGATGTATGTATGATTTATTTTGTTTTCCTTTAACTAGTGTTCTCATGTATAGAGTCAAAAAATCTGGTTATCAGAGTCTTAGTGTATGGATACCTCAGCCACCCGCACTAATAGTGGAGTCCCTGGACTGAAAGCTGAACTTGAAACACATAACACTATTTCCCCAAACCAATATCATAGACTCTTGGTCCCAAGGTAGAACCTACCACCTTTGATACCACTCTCTCATGAATATTCCTAGTGGGACCTATGATATGACTCCCCAAGCCCACCTCTAATAGGCCAATGGATGATGACTATCACCAAGTAGGCATATCACTAACATGGGAGGAATTTCTTATGTACATGTACACATGCACACATCTCTAAGACCACAAATGATGGATTGTAAAAACCCCTAAGGAACAAAATTCATGCATACAACTAAACCCAACCAACATAGTACAATGAAACGTATAGTGTAGAAAGTAAACAGGACTACAATACAATCCCGTAAAGGAAAACGACTAAAATCTACAAAGTCCAACTTGTAAGAAAGAAATAGGTACTGGGAGTACAACTTTTAGCTGTAAAAACACCTCATCTTGTAAGGAAGCTCAAAAAGCTTGATCTAGTCTAGGTCCACCCTAGACTCCATCAAAAGACAATCATCTACAGAATACATGAAACGTGATGACAATTACCATGCAGGGGTGAGTATAAAAAAAATTATAAGAGGACCTAGTTAACAATAAAGAAATAAAAAATGTAAAGCTATAATAATCTCTACATATTATATTTTGGAATAACATATAATAAGAGAAATATATCTAGATATACTAAAAACATAGACCCATAGTCTAGAGGTAAGTCACAATGATCGCATACCCATTCTAGGGATTTAGTTCAAAGATTCCATGAAGCACTCACCTGGGAGAAGTCACTCCATGAGTCTAAGAGCTCTAATGATGTCTGTCAGAGAAGTACATTCATCGGGAAGTGTCATGAGAGAGGGAGAGACACACCAATATATTTGATGAGAGACACGTACACTCATTTCTGGAGAACTAACTTTTTGAGTGGGGAAAGATCATGATACACTGATGAGGAACAATGCTAGGGAAATGGGGGTGCTACCACGTATCATATGGACTCACCTTCTAGGTAGAGAACCAGTATTTGGACAGGATTGTATGCATTGATAATATGAATCTACCTAATTTACAATAATGGATAGATGATCTTTCTTCGAGCCTCTTAGAGGGATTCCTACTATATCTAGAAAGTCCTGGGATGGGGGTCTTACTCCTGTGGATGGAAATAATACCTATCCTTCACGAAATTGTGAAAAGGGGGGACTAACCCAAATGAAACTTTTCCAAGGAATGGTGGACATGAAGATAAATCCATATATAAGATAGTACATAGTGTGTAGAAAGGTCACACGTCAGGTCCCTTGACTTTGGGTACTGCCTGTGTGCAACGACCTGACTCAAAAGACATATCTGGTAAAAAAACCATACACAGTGTGTAGTGTTGGTCATACACCATGTCCGATTGTCTGAGGTCCACTCTGTGTATGATTTCCATGTGCCTATATAGGTCTTCGACCCATTTATGCAAATCTGTGTATCCGTACATAGGTTAACTTGTGTAACCAGCCAGGTTAGGTCGTGTTGTAGAGTACATGCGTTGTACTCCACCCAATGTCTGTGTATCATCTGAGATACACAAATAATACCATTTAAGGACCTATAAACTATGTGATAGTTTCCATATGTTGTGTCATCATTTTATTCATTGTAAAACCCTATCCACTATTGATATGGCCGCACACGCTGTGATATTTGGAGAACATGCCGTGTTCTGTGTTATTTTCTAGAAATCTAGTTCATCGATGGAACACCTTGGATGATTCTCCAATCTTTGATCTAGTGGTCCAATCCACTAAAAAGAGAAGATCCAAGGTCATCTGTCCATGATAACACTGAAACAGTTTGTTTCATCCCTTTGATCAGCTCCACAAATGCGTTTTGATCATCCCTATGAAGAACGTTTGTAGAACAATTTCTTATAAAAGATGTTGATTCGTCATCCACCATCATTGTCGCACCTCCGATGGGTCATCATAATGATATATCTCCAATTTGGGATTGTTACATTGTGAATCAGACACGCAATGATCCATTGTTCATAACCCCACAAAGAACAAGAACAAGGGGTCAAAAAAGGGAGAATAAATTCAAATAATGAATTGAGGAATGAGCCTCAACCATCGTTAATCACAATGTTGATCCACTCACATTATAATGATCAAATAGTGAAAATAAAATATAAATTAAATCAAACATAAATTAATTACCCAAAATAAATCTGATAAAAGACAATCCCACAAGAACAGACAATCCCCAAGTCAACCTATTCATGGGTTGATCTATATTTTTTGTTTAATCTAATAATGGAGAAAAAAGAAATCAAAACAGAATCCCCTACCCCAGGTTAGGATCGATCGGCAATGAAGAGGGATTGAATTTCCTTCATCGACAAGATCCTCTAACTCCATTGGTGTTTCAATTCATGAATGGTTGACTCGTCATCATTTGTTGTCGAGATATTTCTCCAAGGGTTCTCCTCTCCACCCATCTAGAGAATTTCAGGGTTATACGTCTAACCCTAGAGATTCTTATTAATGGATTTTTTTAAAAGATCACATCATTGTGTTGATTCAAAGTTAATAAAATATATATTTTAATTTATTTTATTTCCTCGAATGTCCAAAAACTAACTTCTGTAGTCGACCCCCACCGATCGATAGTAGGCCTAGGCCAAGGTAAAGTCGCTACTTTGAATGTAGTGGTGCCCTCCGATTTCAGATCCGAGTACCCATATAAAATTTATTATATCTTTTTAGGAAAACTTCTTCTACATGCTATTTAAAAGTATAATTTCTTTCAAACATTTGTTTCGGGCTCCCAGGGCCCCAGAATCGCATGTCTTTCCAAAGCCTGGTCTTAAAATAATTCTATATAATATATAAAAATAATACATGGAAAATCAAAGATATTTCAGAATTGGACATATTATTTATGGGTGGGCCCTATAATAACTTATCCCCTCAAAGCATTGTTAGGTATCATGAGATGAATTAGATCAGTTATTTGGCTAAGGACTTACCTATTTATTTAAGATATCTTGGAACAAGTCCTTGGTGGTGTTATGTTTAAGAATATGGCCTTAACAGTTTTTTAAGATGTTTGGAATTATAAATTCTCTCATTATGAATTCAGTTACTGATATTCCATGTTATTATTAAATTAGTTATAATATCCATGGATATGTTTCAAGATCATGTGATTATTAATGTGGAATTATATGACAATCATTTATTCCTTCCATATTATTATAAATTTATTGATTAAATTTAATGTCTTTTAGTTATTTACCTTTCCATATTGATTATTCCATTCTTATTCATATATTCCACTACATGCTTACCCTTACTGAGAATCTGACATTACCCCTTTCTTATGTTATAATTTCCCCGGGATACCAGGGAGCATTTTGTGATTGATATGCAGAGATGTGCTATGAGGAATAATGGTGTTCTCATACAAAACACTCTGTGTATTATATGTTTTCAATTTTAATGATAAGTTGAAGTATGTATCTATTTTACAAAGACTACTAAACAATTTTTTCATTCCAGATGTGATTCCTTATATCTTATGCCGATACAATAATATAGATACCAACTTCATGTTAAAGGGGTTTGGGTCTCTATAGTTGGTTTCAGTGGAATTTTTGTATAAAACATGAGAACTATGTTTCATAAAACATATATTTGGTAACATAACCCTATGATTTAATTTGAAGATAAGTATACAAGAAAATTTGAGGATAAGTATACAAGAAAATTATTATGTTTTGGTAAGGAATAACTTATATATTTTTTCATATAAATACATCCCAATCAAGATACTACCAGTAGACATGGTTGTAGCATAGATGTACTTAGGGGTAATAAATATAAATAGGAGAAATTGGTCTAAAACCATTCATCACCTAGGGAATGATAACAATACTTACTATAAAAATGGTCTGAAAATCTTGAAGGATATGCTTAGGATAATTCACATTTACATTAAAAACAATTATAAAGAATTTTAAATTAAATATATCCCTAAATAACCGATGTTTATGATAATGAGATTTTCTAGGGATAAAATTTTCATATTTGGTTAAGTGTTTCATAGGTTTTGGGATTGTACATTTTGTTTCATAATGTTATGATGTAATATAGTTTATTCAGTTGTTTGGAAATAGAACCTAGTAAATGTAATGGCAATCATATCAATTTTCATACACCATGTTGGGATTTAACTCATGGGAAAGATAATGAACCTTGATCTTTAGTTGCTACTAATCAAAGTATAACCATATTTGGGTAGCTAAATAAGGTTTCAATTAATAACATTTCTCATATAGAGAGGTCTACTTATCCACCATGTGTGTTGATAATGTTGGACCACATCATGCATCAAAAAACATATATTATTAAATGGGACTAATAATCCATTATCAGCTGAGAAATGGATAATTTACTAAGAACAGATATTTATCACTCTTCGATGTAGTGGAAGAGGAAAATTATCATGCTAATTTATTGTCTCTTAGGTGATGTGGATCAGTGAAAATAATTGATTCAAAACACTAAGGTTGAAAATGAAATTCCCAACAACGAATGGAAGGGTTTCTAGGTACTCTTCATGTAAAAATATTTTCCTTATGAGAAATGAGTAGATATTGAAATATAGTTCTTATGTCTAAGATAAAAAGAAGATAGAAATTTTTCTAATTATGATTAAAAAATTTCAATATTAACAAGGCATGTTGTGGACTACATAAGTATTCCAAAAAAAAATATTGACCATTTATCTAATGGTCTTAGGATAATACATTTAAGGGAACTAGTATCCCAAAAAATATCATCATAAAAGTATATAATATAATGTGATATCTAGAAAAATAAAGAATTCTATGAGCCATATTGATTTTATGGGAATCAAGAGATGGATATGACAGAAGATAAAAAAAGATAATGGGAATATAGTAATGATGGATTTTCCCATATGTGATACTTTTGGAAAGAATCACCTTGGATCTACCTAAAATGAAAAATATTTTTCTTCAAGTGTGGAGAAAACTAATTTTTTCTCATGAATTAAATGATAAGGGAGAATCCATCAATGTATAGTTACTTAACTGTTAGGGGATGGGGAACTATTATAACTAATTCTCTATGAATCAAGGGAATATAGATTTGAATAAATTAATGGATCGAGGTCAAGATTATTATTTTGATATAGATGAAGTGGAATAATTAATGTATTTGTGTATTTGGATCTAATAAATACATTGAAAATATATTTTATTGTTTATATTCGTGTTATAAGAGTCATGAAATTTGTATGTATTATAATGTGGTGGTATTTCATTGAGAATTTGAAATCATGTGTTGAATGGTACCAAGAAAAGTGATTCAGTGGAAAGTTGATATTTTTAGAAAACACATTATTAAGGTAATATGACCCTCAATATGTTCTCTATATTGAGATAATAATGACAGTAATCTATTTAAGTTATTATATAATAGACCATTAAATTGGTTAGTGGTTTGATGGTTTATGTTATCTTTAGTGAAGTTGTTGTATGTTTAGATCAGTGGAATATATTCAAAAATCTAAGATTTTATTTTTGCAAGTATGCACGTTTGAATTATGTTTTTATGGTGATAAAGGCATTAAAATATTTTTAATGGGATATTAATATCCATTTTATATTGGCTTAGGGATATAATGTTGATTCATTGACCAGCCATAAGAAAATTTGGACTTGGAATTTGGAGAGACATATTTCGGATGAGTATTAATGTTAACTATATATGTAGTGTATTAAGTTGAACTTTGGGTGTCATTGGATAATGTGTTCTACCAATTTTGATTTTGGAAAGTGTCTAGATATAGTAGGAATGAATTTACATTCTAGTGATATATTAAATCTTCTTCAGGTATAAAAATTATTTTGGATATTCAATTCTTAGAGTAAGAAATGAAGTAGAAATTGATCGAGTCACAACCAAAGGATGAAATTGTTCCTATGAAACCTAAATATACAAACTAAGTAAATTTTCATTTATTCTCAGTATATATATTAAACTAGTTACACAACACCATGAAAAATATATTTGAACAATAAAGTCATAATAATATATTCATTTTTTATGAATTTAATGGTCCCTAAACTCACTCCATAATTACGATTTTGTGGTTTTTGACATTCTCTTAATCGTTGACCTTATTTTCATCAATAGCATCTACCAATTTCCATAATTATTTGGGAATTATTTTTTTTTCACGTCTATATCTTAACTTCCAACCAATGTTCTCCTACTTGGAAATCAAGTATGTGATTAATCCAAATAACCATTATACTTACAAATATCTCTTATCAAGAGAATGTTTTATGATCCTTAATCATGATGTGTTATTTTAAGAAGGGAATTTTCAAATATCAAACCCTTGATTATTAATATCTATATTAAGTTTTGAGGACACAATTTATTTAAGGTGGTAGAATATAACTCCCTAATATTTTAAAATAAGAACATCACGCAAGATAGCGTCTTTTAAATGAAATAAATAAACTAGAAAAAAATATAACACCCGGATAATTTACAATATATTTATTTTTAAATAAATTAAATCTATTCAAATGATTTCAATACACACAACACTCGCTTTAAACAAAACATGACACTCTATTAAAATGTTATTTTTTATGCATGATCATTATAACATAGCCGTTAAGGTGGAAGGTATGAATAGATCAATATAAATTATAGAATTTATATGTTTTACTCATGTATAAAATAAATTAATGGTTATAAATCGAATATAAATAAAATACGAACCATTTTAAATAGAAATAATTTTTTTTAAAACTATATATTTCTAAATGGAAGATTAATATCATTTTGAACAGATTATTTTAAATATATTTTTAATTTTTTTTAAAAAAATCCATTATAAATTATTTTCAAAAATATACAAATAAAAATTAAATTTCATGAATTTTTGAGAAGTTTATGAAAATATTTATTTTTTGATGAATAGTTAAAAATTCTGAATATTAATTGAAAACAACCTTTTTGTTTAAATTATTTATGAATGCTAATTATATTTTAAATTCTTTTAAATTAAAATAGTTAAATTATAATAAAAGTTTACTAATTAATGTCATTGGAATCAATTTTATATTAATTTGTTATATTAAACAATCTATACTTTGGTAAAATTTCTCTTTCGAAACCAACATTTTTGATATGACTATGGGCATAACTTTGAATTGGATTCTACCAATTTCATGAGATGAATTTTAAAAACTGTATTAAATATTTCTAATCATCAAAATTTATATTATACAATAAGTTCAACTTAATTTTTGACAATTATGAATAGAAAAAATAGGAAAACTTAATTTCCACAATTAAGGTAAAATGGGTTTATCCGGGGTTAAACTAAAAATATAAGGGTTAAAATTTCTTAATGAATTTTTAAAAAACAAGTTTATATAAATATTTAGACCATATAATATCTTAGTTTCAAGAATGACCTATTTTGGAGGCTTTTGGATTGAGAAAAATGTGGTTGTAATTAATTATTTTAAAAAATACCACAAGTGTAATCTCCCCCACTTATAAAATGACACAAACTATCCTACCATATTCTCCCTTCCCACACCTGATATTCTTTTTTTATATCCAAAAGGTAATCTAATTAGTATTTAGTTTAATCCTAAAGAGGTTTCTCGAAAAAGTTATAATGTTTTTAGCTAAGGGTTTTCATTTAATTCTTCTTATAAATCCTTATAATATTTTCCAACTATGAAAAATTAATAAAAATAGTATCTAATATATAAAAATTTGTTATTATATTAATTTAATAACCTATATCCATATCCACTTCCATAAAATAGAAAATGAAACTGTCAATCGTGTGTACGGTGGACTATCGTCTCATGAACTAATGTACTTAATTTTCTATAACCACCTTTAAATTATATGTGTAATGATTTATTTAGCATATTTTTTTAAACTTTATGATAATATTATAGTATTTAATTATCTTATAACATATACCTTCTTACTTTCCATTTTTTGGGAGATAAAATAGCGTCACTCATGTTTTAGGTGGACTATTGCCCCATGTAGAGATAAAAATTTTTGTTTGCCTACGCTTTACATTGAAGTTAGTAAGGATGTTAATGAATATATGAAATATTCCTTTTTTAAAAATTATTCTAGGAATATAATATTATATCTAACTTCTTACCTTCAAATTGAGTGGAAAATAATAATGTCACTCATGAGTACGTGTGGACTACCACCTCCACGCAGCGATGTAAATTTTTTTCATTTTATTTTTATGAGGATGGTAGAAAGGATGTATTTTATTAATATAAATTCTATATATAACCTAATAATGATTTTATAAAGGTTAATTAAAATTTATTTTCCTGTTGTTCCATCAGTTGTGAAAAATATAAAAAATGCTCATGCGAACGTATGACTTAAAGTCTCTACAAATAGTGTTATAAATTTTCTATCTCTAAATTTTATAGATTATTGAAAGTAAATATAAAATGAATATATATGTTTTTTATATCATGGCTAAAATTCCATATAATATGTAACTATTATCAAATTAAATGGACCAAAATTATGGAACAAAAAATGAAGCAATTATCTCCCAAAATAGTGATTTTGAAAAATAATTATTAGTAAATAGATGATAAAATACTATAAGTAAACCATAAATTTTAAGATATATATGAGCATGGTTCTCTTATAGATTTATAATAAAACCAAATTTATTATATATGAGGTTCAAACACATATTATAGAATTTAGACAAGTGGTAAGGGTTTTTTGTATCACTTTTACATCCTTGAGGCATACACCTTATTCACCACTTATTATTTTGTGTCATGTATATACTACCCCTGTGATATGTAATATCATGAATAGATTTATCTTCAGGGTATTTAATTTTTTAATTTAAGTTCATTTTTTCACGGGTTGTAACAACCCATACGTTTTAAATGATATTTATTTCCAAAAAAAATGTGTGTAATATTATATTATACACAACAAAACCATATATCATTAATAATGATCAATACATTAGTCACCAAAATGGGAAAATATGGATTTACCAAATTCATTAGAATCATAAACTCAATACTACTCAAATAAAACAACATATTAGTAAAACAATCAATATCTTAGAAAATAATAATATATACCATTGATAGAAATTGTAGTGTATATTGAATGAAATAATGAAGTGGTATTTATAGAGTATAAAGGGAAATGTGACCATTGGGGTTTGAATTTTATAGGACCATGGGTCCAATATTACCATTAATTAATATAAAAATGGGAAAATATGACTTTTTGAAAACTATACCCTTTGGAAATAAAACAAATTTTATAATTAGTGTTTATTAGTAGTAATGAAAATGGATAATTAATACATAAAATAAAAGTGATGGAATTAGCTATTAGAGTAATTCCATATGAATCCCATTTTTCATAAAATGTATATGTGGTATAATCACTGGGGTTTTAACTAGACCAATCCCATGTTGTGATTCAATCAGTGGTGCTAGAATAAAATTGTCTAGATTAGAAGTTCAAGTTAGTGGAAATTACAACTCTATTGAGGTTAGTCGAGCCACCCTATGAATCTATCATCATCGAAAAACATACCATTATTTCATAAATGGGTGTTATAATAGGTTAAAATTCTAGGGCTTAGTTTCCTAATGTGTAATTCATTTGTATAAATAAAAATTTTATCCCATAAATTCCTTTTAAGAATTGTTTTTTTAATAAAATATATATTTTATTGATTTGAATTTGATAAATTTATTTTTTAGACATAAATTCATTATTTTAGAAAAGATATAAATTTTTATAATAAACTGAGGTATTATGAATAATATTTATTTTAAGGAAATAGTATGTTAAAAACGTACTTATTTCAAAAAAAGTGATAAAATAATTTTATTATATCTTTGGAAATTTTTATGTGTCAAAAATTTGACAATGCCTTAAAACAAGATATATTTTTAATAAATAAGGATTATTATATTTAAAAGATGAAATTATTATATATGGATAATTATTAAGAATAAATAATAATCAGTTTTTAAATCAACACATCGAAATTAGGTTAGGGTGAATTTATAAGAATTATAAAACACTTTATTAGTCCATGAATAGAAAAAATACATATTTTTTGGTATCTTTAAAGACTTAATAATTAGTTCGTAATAATGAAATAATTAATTAATCAAAATCCATGACCTAAAATATGTTATTTTATTTATATTCTATACTTTAATATATTTTTTAAAAAATCCAAACCTATAAATGACTTTTCAATTTCTAAAATGGAAACATTAACATTAAAAACATAACTTTGTGGAAAATTTACTTTTCAATTCCAAAATAAGTTATAAAAAAATATTTTTGGTTCTAGAGGATTTAAATAATAAAAAATCTTAAATGTCTAAAACTATGGTATGAATCCACAACAATGTCAATTGTTTTTCATTTTCCAAAAAAATAGATTTACAAGGCCTATATTTGGAAATTATTAAACAAATACTACACTTTTTCTATAAACGCCCTCCAATTTTTCAATTTAGATTACCTCTAATTCCATACTCCATGAATTTCGGGTATTTTTCCTCCAAATAATCCCCCCCAAGGTGTCCTCAACTCCCCAAGGATTCATTCATCATGATCCTGGAGTAACTCTTCAACGCAAGGGAATCATCCTACCTTTCTCTTCAATTCAATAACCTCTATTTATATATCTTCTTAAATTTATGGTTAGTAAATTTTATAATAATTTTAATCACAACCCCACTTAAAAATAATTTTTATCCATGGGATACTATTTTATCCTCTCTTTTTATCCTTTTATAAAACCACATTTTATACTTATCGTGATACAAAATTTACTTCTCAAAATTTATCTCTTATCCTTATGAAATTCTATTTTAATTTATTTTTGTGGACACCCAAATATTTCTTTTCCATTTTTAATCACATATATGTAGAAATTATTTACTTTATTCCGATATTTATAAATAATAAACACACATTCCCAATTCATTGTCTAAAAATGATGTAATGATCATGTTTTTATGCACTTTTGGACACCATTATTTTGATAAGAAACCTATTCTTTATTCCTGACAGGTTATTAATGAAATTATTTATTATGATATATGTGGCTCAAATTAATTAATACATATTATTGGTGATCCACTATATAACTCCAATGCATTGGGTAAATAATTTAATCTCTTTATATGACATGTTTTATGATACCTTGGAGAATAACGGTGGAATTTTTTGATTTTGGAACCTTGGTGAAAAAACATAGTGATATTCTTATGAATATATCATTTAAATTTTGTATCCACATTTAAATGTTATTATTCACGTTACATGTATTATTATATTCATCATTTTCTCTTTCTCATTCCATAATTATATTTCTTATGTTTTATTTATATTCCACATGATCACATGTAAATTTCTTCTGTTGCTTACTCCCTCACTAGGCCTCATGCTCTCCCCTTTACATTGATGTATGTACCCAAGATATAGGATGCAGTAAATATACTAAGGTTGAACACATGAAGAATCCTTTCAAGTATATTAGAAGGATATTTTATGTTTTCATGTATTATGTTCCTAATTTAAAAGAAACTAAACATTAAAGAAATGTTTTATTATTCCATGTAATGAAGAGTTTATATATTAAAAATGTAGGATTCCATAGTTAGTATCAAAGGAAAGTTTATTTATTTTGGTAAATTAGGATTATAAATCCTTTTTATGAACCCTAGATAAAATTTAAAATTTAGTAAATAATCATGTTATTTAATTAAATTATTAATTAAGTGGTTTTTGAAAAAATAAATCACTGTCTAGATACGAACAAGTGACAATAACCTTGGAACATATATACCAAAGGGTAACACCCAAAAACAATTCATTGAGCTAAACTTGATCATAAACTAGTGGAAAACAGTAGTCCTTAATGTACTCCTTGTTTGTAACTCTCGAGGGATATGTTTGGTTAATCATAATATTTTTATTAACCATTATTAAGGATATATAGAAAATGTAATTATTTTTAATCAATATCCTATTTTACCATGATATTTTAATACATAAAATTTCTTTATAATTATAATATTAATAAAATAAATAACTTTCTCACTAAAGTTTTCTTATTTTAGAAAATGGAGAGAAATAAGAGGAACTGCATAAATGACGAACTCAATGGATGATGCATGGATAGACCTCCGATGGAAGACGGAATGGAAAAATTCATGAGAAAGATAAATAAAATATATCGAGTTATGAATATTAACAGAAATCAATTTTATTAGACAAACTTACATCAAAGGGAACAACTTTATGTTGAGTCTGTGATGTGTCAATAGCCACCTTATTTTAGTGGATCTACCAACCCATTGATTGTTGAACAATGAATAATATCCATAAAAAATATCTTTTATATACTTTGTTTTTCAGTGAAAGAGAAAGTCACCTGAGTAGTATACCACTAATAAAGAGAAGATTATCAGTAGTGGAAACTAATTAAAAATATGAATCCAAGAAAAGAAATCTATGGTATGGATTGGTAAGAGTTAATGGGATTCTTTTTCAATAAATATTTTCCCCATTCGATACGGAAAAATATAGAAGGAACTCATTGACCAGAAGGAAAATGAAAATGATTTAACGGTAAGATATGAGATGAACTTTTCAAGACATTCTTGATACACCTCTATAGTTCATATGTAATTTAAGGAAAATGTTGGTATATTATTTGTTGTACATGGACCCTATATGTAGAGGAAATTAGAAAATTGGGACTATGAATGATGTGAGGAGATTGTGTGAAGTGATGTGAAAGATGAATTGGTGTCTGGAGAAACCCAATGGTCACATATGCCCAATGAAAAGAAGAGAAATATGGATCTAAACGCAAGTATGAACATTAATCATTAATGATTAGGAAATAAATTCTAACATTCCATGTGGAAAAAATGTGGGAAGAATCTTTTGGGGAACTTATTGCTTCGGAGGGAAAAATGTTACAAGTGTAGAAGAGGTGTCTATTAATCTTAGAACTATAATGGTGAGGTGGAGCCTGAACTTTTCAACACTAACGACAAAGGGAAAATAGTATTTTCCCAGCATGATGTTCAATGATTAAATTATGGACAACTTTGGAACTTTTATAATTAGTATAAAAATCAAAAGATAATATAGGCAAATCCTCATCAACCTCAGTATAGGCCAAGGGATAAAAGTCAAACATTATCCATCACAAATGATGAAGTATTGGCTCCAAATTATGTGGTGGTAGGTACTATAATTTTTCTCTAAAATCTATAAAGTAATTTGTTTAACTCTGTTTCTACGCATTTCATTTTTTCCTCCAAATTTTCAATGAATATAAAATAAACCGCCAAGCTACTAGAAGTAGAATTATCAGTCAAGACTCATATAGGGATTATCCAAGAATAAAGAATGTATAGAAACTATAGTTTTGACTTTGGTGAGCACAATAAGATCATAGTTCTAATATTAATTCCCATGGTGGAATTGGACACTGATAGGGGTGTAATTACTCTCAAAGTATAATTCTAATATCAACTAAATAAGTAAGGAAATCTGAGTAGTCTTGAATGGAAAACCTACAGTTATTTTCAATTGATAGATATCTCAACCCAGAATTTATGTATAAGAACCTTCAATTCAATTATTTATGGAGATTTTCGGTGAATAGAGAGAAGTAAATGAAACTATAAAGATATATAATTTCCTTGTAGTTCAATAATACATTGATGTATTTCTTTAGAAGTTAGTAGGACCTCTCCCAGAAAGAGATGTAGAGTTATCCATTAATGTCATACCTAGATCCAAGCTGATTTCAAATACCCTATATAGAATGAAAAATGTGAACGCATAGGAATTAAAGAATAAAATTAAAGATCATTTGGAGAATGGATTTATCTGACCAAGTGTATCTTTTGTGGGAGACACTATTATCTTTGTAAATAAGTAGGATAAAGAAATGCGGGTAAGTATTGTTAATACAGAACATAATGAGATCTAAGTGAAGAATAAGTACTCTCTCCCTATAATTGATGATTTATTTGACCAACTTCATGGGGATCAATTAATCTCCAATATTTATCTTCAATCTGGTTATCATCAATTGAGGGTGAAGAAATAAGATATTCCAAGGACTTAATTATGATTATGATATGGGAATTATGAGTTTATTGTTATGCCCTTCGGCTTGACGAATGACCCTATAATATTTATGGTTTTGATTAATAGTCTTTATATACTAAATTGATAATTTTTTTGATATTTTATTGATGATATTATGATATATTCGAAAAGTCTTGAGGAGCATGAGGATCATATAAGTGTTATGTTGAAAACTCTGAAGAAGGAAAGGCTATTTGTAAAATTCAAAAATGATAATTTTAGTTACAATAATTTTATTTATTATGAAACATTGTAACCAATGAAGGATTATAAGTTGACCCCACCAATAAAATGGTTTTTTAGGAGTATACCCATCCTACAATAGTAACTAATTCACATATTTTCTTTATTTTATCAGGATATTATATGAGGTTTGTGAGAAATTTTTCATAAATTTATCATCCACTAACATAGTAAGAATGAAAAGGGGATACAATTACTTAGACTATAGAGTGTGAATAATGTTTCCAAGAACTGATGAATTGATTTTTTTCTTCACCTATGTTAACTCTATCCTATATCAAAGAAGGATTATTTACTTATAGTGAGATATATCTTAAAGGGATTGGGTGGTCCATAAGAAAAATTATAAAGTGATTTCTTATGAATCACAATAGATAAATCTATATGAGTTTAATTATACAATGAATGACTTAGAGAAATATGCTGTTATTTTTTCTATGAATATATAGAGGCACTATCTTTATATAGATAAATTATATATATATATATAGACCACCAATGTTTTAAGTGTATATTATCACAGCAGGAATTGAACATGAGAAAAAGGATGTGGTTGAAACTTCTTAAATACTATGAATATTAAACTCATTATCTCATAGAAATAGAAGACAAAGTTACTAATTCTTTAAGCAGGAAAGACCCTATTGTGATGGAAATTATGATGATTCATGGAGATCCAATGATTAAGTACCTCGTAAGGTTGGACATGGGAATCATGATGGAAAAAAATCATCAATCCTATCCCAATTTATTTATCAACCATATTTACAATAGATGATCAATAAAGAACAAAAACAATATCCTTAATTACAAAATAAGATAGAGGATGCGAAGAATAGGAAGTTTCCTAAGTTCAATATTGATCAAAAAGGTGTACTTAAATTTTATACAAGGCTAGGTATTCCATCTATTCTAGAGATAAAGAAATTGATGATGGATGAATCTCATATATTTACATTCTCTATACATCCTAGATTCAAAAAAATGTATATGGACCTTTTTTACCATTATTGGTGGGATATTATGAAAAGGGAGATTGGTTACTACATTACAAGGTGCATAGTATGTCAGTAAGTTTTAAAGACCCTAATCCTAGTATCCCAAAGTTGTTTACTTACATTATTACATTGGTAATATGAAAAAGTGTTCTCATCCAAAGGAAGTCAATTTCTTAATTGTTTGGGAATCCATATTAAATTAATTGACTTTAAATTATAACTTGAAATGAAATATTTTATATAAACTCAATAGGAAAGATCTATTTCTACTATATTATCCCTAAAAGTCATTCCTAAAACAAAAATTTGCATCTTCTGGAAAAATAAAACAACAAATGGCGTGAGATAAGATCCTCAATAAGGGTATAAAATATATCATAAGCTAATATAAACAATAAAGGAATGGTGAATGACTAAAAACACATTCCATTATAATATAAAATTGAGCATAATATAGAAAAAATAAAAGTTAAATACATAATTCCATATAAATAATCACATGAATATTAAAAATTGATATTATACAAGTATAATAATCTCATTATTTTTCAATTACCAATATGATAATGATAAAATTCATAAATCCAAACATCTGAAATATATTGTCTAGGCCTAAGCCAAGATATCTAAAAATAAATGGTTAAGGCCTTAGAAAAAATCTACCCAACCTACAGATGAATAAAGGGCCTATAGAAGGTAACACTCATCACATTATAAGTACAATTCATTACTCATATGAATGGGTTTAAAAATGAACATCATATACATATGAAATGTAAATAACATTCCCCATCTATAAACATAATTAATAAGCACTGTGAGTAGTTTGGTGAATGGTACCATGATAGAACATCCACATTCAAAATGATCATAAACTATTTCATAAAATATCTTAGATGATTACAATAATAGATAATCCTAATAAAAAATTAAAATTAAACATTGGTTTAGTAATACATTAAAATAATCTAATAAAATCATTGAGAAATTCTTGAGATAAATATACTTTTTTACTTTGTAATGATTGGAAAGATCATTTGTATTTGTCATAATTGTTTGTATAAAACTAGAATTGATTAATATTGTTTTCATTACAAAATAATATATTTTATAAAAAAAATAGCATCCTAAAAAATATTATGGATCTTAATTGAAAATGGGGAAGAAATCGAGATATTCTATTTAATAGGGCTTGGGTATCGTGAATAATTGAGAAGGGAAACATGAAAAAAAACATGTATTTCTTATAAAGGAAAGATGAAATGATATGTATAAATGAATTTATAATATATAAACAGAATATATAATAATTATATAAAAATAATAATGAATTAAATTGGTGTATATAGGGATAAATTGTAACTGAAATAAAAAATGGAGGTTTGGGAAGAATCCCTTACCTTATGCCCGAATGTGTTATGAAATTAAACTTAATGTCATGGATAATAAAACTAATTAATTAATTAATTAATTAAGAACCTTTTTATCATTTATTTTATTAGTTATAGTTTTATTAATTTCATTTATGGCCTTATTGATGGTTTTTATAGTTTAATTTCATCGTTTGGGAGCATTCGTTTTCTTGGTTTTCATGATCGGTACGCTTGTTTATAAGTAATGAAGTTCATGTAAAATGGGTATAATTATATGTAAATGAAATAATATTTTATTAATGAATAAAAAATTATTTAATGGTTTTATATATTATTTTTCCAGGCTTGATTATGAATTAATATGTAAAACATTAATGATAATCATTTAGAACATTTTCGTGGTTTTTTGATCGTCACGAAATTGTTTTGTATTATTAATTAATATCATGTATATATACTAGTTCTATAATACTAAATAACTTATAATATGTATAATAAAATATATTTTAACCATAATTTTTGTTTTATGATAACCTTGAAGGAATTAATGGAAAATGAAAATGCATTTTTCATGATGGTCGTAAATTGACACATCACGAATGATGTTTTCATTTATAAGATAAAAGAGATGGAGAAAGGAGATTGATTATGGATCTTAAATTAACAAGATATTATTATAGTATATAAATGATACTATTGTTATCATGTATCTCTTTATAGGTGAGTTGAGGGAAGGATAAGAAAATAAAATAAATTGAATAGAAAATAAAGGAAAAGAAAGGGATTTTTACCTCTTGAATACTCCTCCTTGAGAACCTCTTTAAAGGGATTGGTTTTGGTATTTTGTTAAGACCAAAGTCTCTTGTACATGGGTTATATGCTTGGTAAGACTATTGTGATAATTCATTACAAGTTTCAATGAATTGAAGGTGTGAGGAGAAGGGGTGGTGAAGGTGGTACTTATAGTAGAGGAGAGGAGTGTTTTTTTTGAATATTTTACACATTTGATTATTATTCTTGCTTCAGACTATGAATTTTTTTGAGAATTATAAAGAAATACATTAAAATAATGAAAATAAGTTCATGATTATAGTGCTTACATCATTCATGACTTCAGGAATAGTGTATTTATCTTTTAATGTATTTACACCGTAAATTGTCATATTTTACAACTAATAAAAATTCAAGTATTTTAGAAAAATATAAACAAATAACCCTAAAAATTTCTTGACATGTAGAATTAAAAAAATTAGAATCATTTTATGAAAATAATTTTTAAAATATGATATATTTTATTTTTAATTAAAATCATTACATACACAAAAAATATAGATTTTAAATTTATAACTGATTTTATAACACCCTAAAAAATTAACTAAGGTCTCATAAAATTAACTTAAAATCGTGATACAATAAAATATAAATTTATTAATACATTCTTGGAAAATAAATTCTCTTTTAAATAATTTTATAATTTATAAAATTGTAATTAAATATTTATGACTTACAAAAGTACCAACATTTAATTAATAATTTTTAAAATATTCATTTAGTTATACTATGATATAATTATATCATACTTACATTTATAAAATTAATAAATTTTATTTATAATTTCATGGGTGAAGTTACTATTAATGTGGATGTTTTAGTATTTATAAGGTTCATATTACTATTCCTAAGGTCATGTTACTATTTCATCAGTACAAGTTTATTAACTTTTTAAAATGCCTTTTATTTCATTCATTTTTCATTTATAAAGTTTGTATTGTGTTATAAAAGTGATTTTATATGATTAAAACTATATAAATATAAGAAGGGAAATTTCATTGATAAATTTATGGCTCAATATATTCTCCCCTCCTACAAAAACATCAACCTCAAAATTTCCAGATTGTCACCACATAAAAATATTTGGGCACTTCTTCCTCATAAGTTACTCAGGATCCCACATCAACTCTTCAATTTTATGATGTTTCCAAATTAACTTTACTAACCGAGTCATATGGTTCCTCAAAACCTGCTCTCTAGTTTCCAGAATCCAGATAGGCTTCTCATAGTAAGATAAATTAGGTTCTAATTTAATTCCATCAAATTTGAGGACATTAATTAGGTCTAGCATGTACTTACTTTACAAAGATATGTGAAAACAATTATGTACTTCTGAAAGTCTGGGTAAAATTATCAAAGGTTAATCCACAGCTAAAAATATATCTAGAATTTTGAAGGTTCCAATTTA
Organism: Viscum album; assembly: GCA_963277665.1. Lineage (NCBI taxonomy): Eukaryota > Viridiplantae > Streptophyta > Magnoliopsida > Santalales > Viscaceae > Viscum > Viscum album. The sequence continues at coordinate 1,340,486,295 of OY728148.1, read as the reverse complement.
CCTGGGGGTTGGTTTTCCTTTACTTCAAAATATTATAACACCCTTCCACGGAGATACTTTCAAGAAAAACTGATCTCCAACTTGAAATTACAAATCCTTCCTTTGATTATCAGTATAGATCTTTTAGCTACATTGAGACACTTTGATATGGGTTTTAATAGTCATTATCTTTTCTATTTTTTCCTCCATAAATTCTTCTCCGACAATATACCTTTCACTAACTACATTATTATAAGTTTGTGTACAACATATCTTTCTATACATTGCTTTATATGGTTCCATTTGAATAATAAAATAGAAACTATTATTTTTCTAAAATTCTATCGAAGGAAAATATTGATGCATCATACCTTGGAATTAGAGTGAACTTGATATTAACATTACTTCTTATATTTAAATGTCTCATTCAGACTATCCACTGGTTTGAGGGTGATAAGAAGTACTCAAATAAATCTTAGTATCTAAATACATCTGAAGAATTTTCCAAAATTTTGATGTAAATTATGGATTATGATCAGACACAACTGAAAGAGGTGATCCATGAAATCATTAAACTTTGTTAATATAGACTCATGTAAGGGGGTCTGGTGTAAAATCCACTCTTATAGAGAGGAAATATGAATATTTGGTAAGGCTATAAAAAATTACCCATATTGAATCATTCTTTGGTGGATTTGTCGTAATCTAGTGATAAAATACATGGTGATATTATCCCATTTCTATGTAAGAATTGAAAGATGATTCATGAATCCTATAGGATATTTTCTTTCTATCATTATCTATTGACATGATAAATATAGTGAAACATAATCAGCAACTTAATGCTTTATATTATCCCTCCAGAAATATTCCTTCAAATATCTACACATCTTAGTGATACCATGTCATATAGAGAAATTTGTTCAATGGGAACGATAAAATAACTCCCATTTATTCTTAGGTATAGAGAAAACATATATCCTCCTCCCAAATTTCTAAATTCCATCTTCATACATGATATCTTCCAACATTACATATTTCACATATTTAATTTTCATTTAATGATTCATATCACCAGACTAAGAATTTTTAATTACATTCAATAATGATGGTTAGGAAACTAATTGAAAAAGTAACTACGTTTCACCATATTTGATAATTCAAATACCCATATTTACAAGATTCATAAACATAGGATCTATTCCAACAATAATTTTTCTTATAACTCCATGATCATTCCTACTCAATGAATCGACTACCTTAATTTATTTCTTTGGGTGATAGTGTTATGTAGAATCATAATCTTTGAGTAGCTCTAGCCATCACATTTTGTTCATGTTGAGTTATTTCTGTGAGAAAACATATTTCAAGCTCCTTTGATATGTATATATCTCATATATTCCACTATAGAGATAGTTCCTCAATATTTTTAGTGAAATGATTACATATACTAACTCAATATCATGATTTGGATAGTTTTTTTCATCAGTTTTTAACTTCCTTGATACATAGGAAACAAATCTATCATTCCATGTAATGACACATTCATGTCCTTTCCTTGATGCATCAATAAAAATCACAAATCCACAATTTTCCAGATGGTAGATTCAATATGAGTGCATTCATTAATATCCTATTTAATTATACAAAACATTCTTTAAATTATTTTTTCCATACAATATTAACCCCTTTATTATTATTCTTGGTTAATGGGTTATCTATTCAAGTAAAATTCTAAATTAAATACTAATAATAACCTACTACACAAATAAAAATATGTACATCAGTTATGTTCCTCGGTATAAGCCATTACTGAACCACATTTGTCTTCACGGGATAAACTGATATTCTATCCGTAGAGATAATATGGCTAAGAAAATAAACAGTTTAAAGACAAAATTCACACATACTAAACCTACCATATAACTCTATTTTTCTAAGAGTATCAAGATAAACCGTGAGTGGTTCTCATGCTCCTTATAGCTTTTGGAATATATCAATTTATCATTAATAAATAGTATAACTAAATAATAAATATATTCCTTGAACACTTGGTCATTAGATCTATAATAATGGTGGGTGCATTAGTCATTCCAAATGGTATTAATGTAAAATCATAATATTTATACCTGGTTCTAAATGTTGTCTATAATATCTTCCTTCCTCACATGTAATTGATGATATCCATAAAAAAGCTAAATATTCGAAAAATATTGAGCTCTATAAAGTAAATAAAATAAATCACCAATGAGAGGAAGTGGATAATTATTCATTATTATAATAGCATTGATTTACTAATAGTTAATACATAGCCTCATAGATCCATATTTATTCTTAACAAAGGGAATAGGGGATTCCCATAGAGAAACACAATGGAGAATAAATCTCATATCACTCAATTCATCTAGTTGTTTCTTTATCTCTAATAATTCGACAATGGTCATTTTATAGGGAATCTTTGATACAGGACTTTCCAAAGGAATTAAATCAGTAGAGAACTCAAATTCCCACTATAGAGGATTTCCATGTAAATCCTTTAGAAATGCATCAATGTATTTTTTATAATTAGTAAATCATCAATTAAAATATCTATAGATAATTCTTTATCTTCATCCCCATGAATTTCATTTTTAAGAGCTACTTAAAGTGGATCTGCATGATAACCAAAGGACGGTGTTTTCAAACTAAAAATAAGGGATTCTACATTTTCCAAACAAATTGCAACATCCTTCTTCAATAAATAGATTTTTCAAATAATATTTTCAAAGCTATTTCATATTAAGTATTATATCAAAATCAGTTGGAGGTATGATGATAAGGTTTTCAACTAAATTACATTTATGTGTTATAAATTAGACAAGACGACACATCATTATTTAAATGGTACATACCTTAGATGTTTTGAATAAAATATAATTTATTAAATAAAAATGGAAATTTATAATTTTCTTCGAAACATGAGAAGTTAAAAAAACCTAATGATCCAGATTCAAATCATTCATTGGATATGTTTGATGAAAAAATAAAAGTACATACCACCACATAATTAAAAACATCAAACTCTATAGTTGTGATAACATAATATTGGCCTTTCTACCTTGGCCTTTTCTAGAGTAAGTTTTCTTGAAACATTAGGAAATAATTTGAATAGGTTCCAATCTATTTACAATTACAGTATTGAACTTTGATAGATTATTTCTTTCCCTTACATCCACATGATAGGTGGAAATTTTCTCCTAAATTTTAACAAACTCACATACCCTTAAAGAAAGCACCAAGGTGTTTCTTTCCATAATTATCACAGGATGGAAAACTCCTCTTTTTATACTTCTCTTTATCCATTATTTCTTCCACTAACTTTTTATTCTCTAATTTTCCCTTAAATTCATAATACTTCAAGAATTTTTTCTCTATATTGATAGAACATGAGACTATATCTTCATATGATGAGAAATTTTGGGATACCAGTTCCCTTTGGTGGAATATTATTAACCCATAAAAGAATCAATAAATATTGATCGTTGGATTATATATATGTTTCAAGATATTCTTTTATACCCTTGTAAAGTTAGCTTTATACATCACAACATTTTCATTCTCTTTTTGTTTCAGAATCATGAATTCCCTCTCTATATTTTCTCCCTATTTCGGAGGAAAACATTTTTCTATGAAAATATCGTTAAAATCATTCCATTCTATATTTTTAATTTCTTCCTCCTATTTTGTGTTTTTAATCAATGAACACCATTGATCTACACATCTTGATAGACTATAAAACTCTATGATAACCTTCTCCATTTTATTACTTCCTAATGTGAGAAATATCTTCTCTAAGGGACTTATCTACTGCTCTATGACAAATGGGTTTGTAGTACCACTAAATGATGGATAATGTTTCCACATAAAGTTGTCTAAAATTTCTCCACCATGTCATAGATTAGGATGCTTCATATGGGTATTTTTATTATTCATAATATAATATAGCTATCCTAGTATATTTATATGTTGTATAGAACCAATCAGAGCTCCAGAACCAACATCATTATCTTACATCGGAGGAAAATCCCTACATGCGTCAATAAGATTTTAATGCTTTCCACTATGTACCATTTATAATTAATGGAATTCAGTAAATCATGTTATCAATCATAATGAATAATCTCAAACTAGAAACAACACTTAATCATAAATTGAAATTTTATACATACCTAATCTCATAATCATAAACATGGTTTATTTGGGGTATATTTACTTTTAAGTACTACATAATGGTTTATAAAAAAATTTCAATTATCCTAAGAATATCCCCTTAATACTATAAAACTAAGTGAAATGTAAGTTCCATTTTTCTGTACCAGGTTAACCCAAGTTAGGCTCGAGACACCTTATTATAGTTATTACCCCAAGGTACATCTGTGCCATAACCACTTCTACTTGTATTATCTAGACAATGATGTATTTCAAGGAAAACCCACATAATATATACCTTACCAAAATTCTAGGATGTTATTATAGGATTATCCTCAATGTTTATCATAGGTTTATATTACCTAATCAATGTTTTCTTAATCCAGTATCCATGTATTCTAATTAACCTCCCTCTGATACCAACTGTAAAGACCCCAATCCCAGTAACCTGGAGCTGGCGTCTTACATTATTACATTGGTAATATGAATAACTATTCACATAAAAAAGGACCAAATAGTTTAGTATTTTTGGATGCCAGATTATATACATGAAATTTACATTACAACATGAAATGAAATATGATATATAAAATCATTAGAAACATCCATAACTCCTAGATTATCCCTGCGAGTCCATCATAAAAGACATCTTGACATCTTGGGGAAAATAAAACATAATAATGGGAAGAGCTTAGATTATCACTAAGGTTAATTAATATATAATAATCTAATATAAACAGAAAATAATTACGAATGGCTAAAAACACATGCCATTAAAATATAAACTTGATCATAATACCATAATAATAAAATCTGAATAAATAATGCCATTTAAATAATCACATGAATCTTAAACATGTGTATTCCCCTAGTTGAATAATATCATGATTTATAAGTTACCAATATGATAATAAGATAACACGTAATTATGATTATTTGAAACATATCATGAAGGCATCGTCCAAGACATCTAAAAATAAATGGTTAAGGCCTTGATGATAATCCATTTTTGTTTGGCCTTATAAGACCTATAGATGCATTGAGTGGCTATAAAGATCCCCACATATAACATGTTATGTCAAATTCATTCCTCATATTAATTGGGTTAAAAATAAATATAACATATATATATACATATGAAATTTAAATAACTTCCCCCAAAATGTAAACATAATCAACAACCATTATCTATAGTTTGTTGAATGGTATCATGATAGAACATCCACATTAAAATTGATCATATAATATTTAATAAAATATAGTATATGATAATCATAATAGATAAATCTCAAAAAATAAAAAAAATCAATAGATGGTTTGTAATAGATAAAATAACTATAATAAAATCATCGTGAAATTCTTCAGAGAAATACCTTTTTACTTTTTAAAGAATAGTTCTTTTGGAAAAATCATTTGTATTCATCAGAATTACATGTATAAAACTAGAAATGAAAAAATACTAAATTTTAATGAAAAAATTAGTGATTTTAACAAGAAAATAGTGTCTTAAAACAGATTATGGATGGTATTTTAAAATTGGTAAGAAACCAGTATGTATCCTTTAATTGGGCTTGTGAATCACGATTAAGTGAGATGGGAACCTTGAAAAAAAATGTATTTATTATAAAAAAAAGATACAATAATATAGAAACATGATCTTGTTATTTATACACAGAATTTAGAATAATTTTATAAAAATAATTAATAATTAGATTTGTGTATAGAGGTATAAAGCAAAACTCGAATGAAAAATAGAGCTTTAGGAAGAAACCCTTACATTATGTCTAAATGTGTTCTGCAATTGAACTTAATATCCTAGATAATCAAATAAAATCCATTAATTAATTAATTTATAACATTTTATACCATAATTTTATTCATTACAGTTTTATTATGTTTATTTATAGCCTTATTGATGAGTTATAGTGTTTAATTTCATCATTTGGGAGCATTCATTTTATGGGTTTTCAAGATCAGTTCGTTAGTTTATAAGTAATGAAGTTTATCTAAAATGGGTATAATTCTCAAGAATTGTAAATATATATTTTTAATTAACATCAAAAATATTTAATGGTCTTATATTTTTTTGTAGATATGAGGATGATTCATTAGATACAACTTTAATGATTATCGTTTAGATCATTTTGGTAGTTTTTCGATCGTCACGAATTAGTTTTTATTATTAATTAATATCATGTATATATACATGTTAAAAATAATAAATAACTAAATACATGTATAATAAAAAATTTATAAACCATAATAATGGTTTAATTACCACCTTGAAGGAATTTATGTAAAATAAAAATGCATCATCCCCGATGTTGGTAAATTGACACATCATGGGAGATCTTTTCATTTATTGATTAAAATAGAGGGAGAAATGAGTTTAATGATGGATATTCCAATAACATTATATAAATATAGTATATAAATGATATTGTATTTATCATGTCTCTTTGGATAGGGTAGGTGAGGTAAGTATAAGAAACTAATACAAATTGAAAAGAAAATAAAAGAAATGAAAGAGGATTTTTACCTCTTGAATACTCCTCATTGAGAACCTCCTTATGATGATTGGTTGGATAATTTTTTAAGAAAAATGGATGTTGATTATGGAAAATATTATTGGGAATATTATTTAGATGAAAATTTTCTAGGATCAGAGCTTTGAAGGTGTGAGGAGAAGGGGTGGTATTTATAGTTGAGGAGACATGTGTTTTTTTGAATATTTTATTCATTTGTTTATTATTTTGGATCAAGAGGATAAATTGTTTAAGAATTATCACAAAATATATTAAAATTTTGAAATAAAGGTCTATATTATAGTTCTTACATAATTCATTACTCAAGTAATTGTGTTTTTATCTTATAATGTATATATACTTCAAATTACAATATTTTACTATTCACCAAAATTCATGTATTTCAAAAAATATCAAAAAAATTCACCCTCAATTTTTTTGAAGTTTGGAATTAAAAAATGGGATCCATTATATATAATTAAATTTATAAATATGAGAATTTTTTTTAATTAAAATCATCATTTACTCAAATAATATAGATTTTAAATTTTAACTGATTTTATAACACTCTGAAAAATTAACTAAGGTCTCATAAAATTATCCTAAAATTGTAAGAAAACAAAATATTAATTTATGAATACATTTTATGAAAATAAATTTTATTTTAAATAATTTTATTAATTATAAAGTTGTAATTAAATGTTTATGGCCAAAAAAAATACCAACACTTAAATAATTATTTTTAAAATATTAATTTACTTATATTATGATATAATTATATCATACATCCATTTATAAGATTATAATTTTTTTATACATTCATGGGCGATGTTACTATTAATTTAGTTATTTTATTATTCCTAAGGATCATATAACTTTTCATAAGTTTAAGTTACTATTCCATCGGTATTGGTTCCTTAACTTCACGATCTACAACTTATTTCATTTATTCTTCATTTATAATGTTTGTATTGTATTATCTAAGTGATTTTATATGGTTTACACTATATAAATATTTGAAGGTAAATTAAATTGATATAATGATGGGTCGTTACACAAGTAAATGCGGAGATACAACTTCCTAAAGTGGTTTTGCGAACACTACCAATACCAATAAGAAGTGGGACAATATCACTATGGATATTATCACTGGTCTAACAGGAAAATTCCATGGAAACAATTTGATATGGGTTATCATGTACCAACTCACCAAGAAGTCCAATTTTATCACTATTTAGGAATATTTATCTTTTGTAAAACTTTTAAATATATACATAATGTAATTTGTGGGGATGCATGGGGCACCATTTTCTATAATTTTATGTCATGATCGAAGGATCATATCCAAATTCTGGAAAAGTATTCAACATTCTATATATACTAAATTGAATTTTAGTATGGCGAATCACTCCCAAAATGATGGCCAATCTTAAAGGACAATTCAGACACTCGAGTCCATGATAAGAAGATGATAAATAGAATTTAAATGTGGATGGTATAAACCACCCCCATTAGTTGAGTTCTCATAAAACAACATCATGTACTAAATTATTCAAAGGGAACCATATTAATATCTATATGGGATGTGATTTAGAATTCATACTTGTTGAGATGAAGTTAAATATACATGGGCCCGATATTTTGAAAGAAATGAAAGAAAAGGTTCATGCCATCTAACAATACATAACATTTTCCTTGAGTCGAAAGAAGATTTATGGTGAAAACCATTGAATGGAAGAGGATTTTGATGATAGTGAAAAAAATACCTTACAAATATAACCATGGAAGATAGTCATTTAGTTTGGGAATAAAATGAATCTTAAACTTAGGTACATTATCCCCAATGAAATCATTGATCACGTTGGTGTAGTGTCCTATCCGCTAGAACTTCCCCCAAATCTAGCTCAATTTTGTGATTTATTCCATGTATCTCTCTTTAATAAGTACATACAAGATTCCTTAGATGTATTGAATCTATAGGTGGTACACTTGGAACGTGAAATCTCTTACGTGGAGTATCTGTTAGAGATATTGGACCTTAGAGACAAAGTTCTACACAACAAGACTAGGCACCTTTTCAAAGTGTTATAGAAACACCACAAGTTTGAAGAGGATTATTGGGAACCAAAGGAATCAATGAATAATAAGTACCCTCACCTTTTCTCAACTGAATTAATGATTTGAAATTATGGGGATGATTTTTTTAAAGGGGGAATAATGTAAGGACACATAATTTTTAAATGATATTTCTCTCCTAAGTAAATGTTTATTATATTATATTATAATCAAAAAAACCAAATCTCTTTAATAATGATCAATACATTAGTCACCAAAATTGGAATATATGGATCACTTAAATCCATTTTAATCACCACCCCATCACTATAGAAAAAATCAAAATATTATTAAACCAGTCAACATCATAAAAATGTAAATATATAACCTTATAAGGAGTTGTAGTGAATAATGAATGAAATAATAAATTGATATTTATAAAATGTGAAGGGAAATGTTACCATTAGAATTATACTATTATAGGGCCATTGGTGAAATATGACCATTATTCAATATAACCATTGATAAATTTTACCATTGATAACTATACCCATTGGTAATAATTCTTGCATTATAATTAGTGTTTATAAGTTTTAATGAAAAAGGACAATTAATGTAAAAAAGATAAGTAATGGACTCAACTAGTAGAGTCATTCTGTATAAATCCCATTTGATAGAACATGGTAAGAAGTTAGTGTCACTAGGGTTCTACCTTGACCAATCGCATGATGAGTGACAATGATTGAATCTATAATGAAATTTCCTATAGAAGAAGTTCTAGTAAGTGGAAATTACCACTCATTATTTGTTAGCCGATCTTCCCCATGAATCTATCAGCATCATACACATTACCCTTAGTTCATACTAGGGTGTTATAAGGGGTTACATGTCTAGGCCATAGATATAAAAAGTTTAATTACTTTTTAAAAATTAAATTGTTAGTCTATTAATTTCATCATAAGAATAGTTTTTCTAAATAAATATATGTTTAATAGAAACAAATTTGATGAATTGATTTTTTAGATACAAATCAAAATTTTTTGAAAAGATATAAATTTTTATAATAAAATAATGTATTATAAATAACAATCATTTTAATTAAATAGTATGTTAGAAAAAACTGTTATATAAATAGAAATTATTAAATAATTTTTTATGTTATAGTAAATTTTTATGTGTTAAAAAATTGACATTTCCTCACAACCCTCTATTTTTTAATAAATAAGGATTTTTATATTTTATAGTAAAAATAAATAAATTTAGAGAATTTTTGAGATAAAATAAAAATTATTTTTTAAATAACCATTTAACAATTATGGAGTAAATTTATTAGAATTTTCTAAAATACTTTATTTTTCCTTTAATAGTAAAAATATCGTTTGTTTTTTTCAGTATGTTTAATGAATTTGTAACTATTTCTTAATGATGTAATGATTAATTAACCACAATAAATGATGTAAAATATTTTATTTTTTCAATATAATTTCTTTTAATATATTTTAATCAATTTCCAAACCTATAAATGACTTTTTAATATCTAAAATTAAAACTCTGATATTATAAAAATTACATTGTAGAAAATTTAATTTCTATTTCAAAAGAAGTAATAAGAAAATATGTTCGTTTATTTATTTTATAAATAACATAAAATTTGTCCCAATTTTTTAAAAACATTAAAAAAACTGGGCGTAAGACAATGGGTTTTTATTTTGCACAACATAGATTTCCATGTCCTATATTTGTAAATTATTAAACAAATCCTCAATGTTTTCTATAAATACAAACCCATTTCTCTATTTTATTTCAATTGCAATTTATCCTCCATGAATTTATGATAGTTTTTAATCCTAATTATTCTTATACCTCTGAGGTTTACTCAAGGACCTAAGGTTCAATTCCTCATGATTTTTATGTAACTATTTTAGGTGAGGGAATTATTCTTCCTTTCTCTTCAATTCAAGAACCTATTTTTAAATGTATTATAATTGTAATAGTGTCTCTCTTTTATTAAACATGTTATCATTACATTATTTAAATTTTTTGTATTATCAATGTTATAACCTTTTCCCATTTCATTTTACCCTTTTTTAAAACCATACTTTATACTCGTCATGCTGTAAAATTTACTTATCAAAATTTATCTATTCTCATTAAGATTTTTTTTATTTTCACTCTATAAATACCCAAACCTTTTTATTTTCAATGATTATTTACCTATATATAAACATTAATTATTTTATTTTTGTATTTATACATAAGAAACCTATATTTGCTTTTTGTGGGATAAAAATGACATAATGATCACGGATTTAAGCACTTTTGGACACCATGATTTTGATAAGAAACACATTCTTTATTCTTTACAAGTTCTTAATGAAATGATTTATTATGATCTTTGTGGGTAAAATAAATTAAGTTATAATATTTTTCACCTTAATAGTGCTCCAATTCATTGGTTAAAGAATTTAATCTCTACATATGACATATTTTACGATACCTAGGTGAATAAATTTGATAATTTTCAATTAAGAAAAATTTGAGACAAACCTTAGTGATATGATTATGAATGTCTCATTTAAATGTTTTATACCTATATCCTTTTTTATTCATGTTACTTTTATTATTATATGCCTCTTTTTACCTTTCTCATTCCATAATTATATTCTTCATGTTTTTATTGATATTCCTCATGATCACATGTTAATGGTTTTCCTTAATTATTCCCTTACTATGCCTCATGCTCACCCCTTTAATTTTATGTATATCCCCAGGATGTGAGATAAAATAAATTTACTTAGGATAAACCCACTAACAATACTTTCATGTAAATTATAATAATTTTTCATGTCTTCATGTATTCTTTTCCTGATTTCCAAGAAACTAAACTTTTAAAAGGTCAATTGTTTTTCTCCATGTAATAAAAACATTATGTAATAAAAAGGAGTGATTCTAGAAATGATATCAAAGGATTGTTCAATTGTTTGAGTTAATTATGAATATAAATACATAGTTTGATCCCTATATAAAAGTTTTAATATAAGAAAACATCATGGTATTTTGGTAAATTATTGATTATGTTTTTTGTGAGAAAATAATTCTATGTTTGGATGTGAATAAGTGGGTGTGGATCTAGAAATAGATATATCTAGGGGTAAAACCTAAAAACACTACATTGATATAGACATAATAAGGAACTAGAGCATGAAAATGATCCTTGATCCCCTCAAAGTTTGACACTCACAGGGGATATGTTTAGTTAATTAAAAGCTTTTTATGAACCATTCTGAAGGATATATAAAAAAATTAATTGTTGTTAAAGAATAAAATATTTAAGTATGATATTTTAATACATATAATTTATTTATAATTATAATATTATTCAAATAAATATGTTCCATTCTATGTTTTTGGTGGAAAATATGAGGAACCGCATAAATGTTGAGTGCAACGGACAATGCACTAATGACCCTCCAATAGAATATGGAATGGAAAACATCATAAAAATGATGAATCAACTATCTTGATTTATGAATAATAACTTTCATCAAGTTGAGAAGTTGGATTCACCTCAATGTGAACAACTTTCCATTTATTAATTCATGTTTCAATGACCTCCTTATTTTAGTATCTCTATCGACCCATTGATTCCTAAACAATGGATAAAGTCTATAGAAAATATATTTTATGTATTATGTTGTTCAGAGATAGAGAAAGTCACCCAGGTAGTATACCACTTAGAAGGAGAAGAAAATCAGTGGTGGAAAATTATTAAAAACATGAATCCAATAAGTGGGATTTATTATATAGAGTGGGGAGAGTTTATGGTAATCATTCCCAATAAATATTTTTCTCATTCGTTGTGAACAAAAATGGATAAGGACTTCTTTAAGCAAAACCATAAAAAAATGAATAAGTGGGAATCTATGAGATGTACTTTATCAGAATTGTGGATACACAGCTAGATTTTTTGTGGAATTGAGGGAAAGTTTGATAGATTATTTGGTGGAATAGGATCCCATTTTCGGTGTAATTTAGAAAATTGAGACTATTAAATATATTAAGAGATGATGTGGAGTTCTTTGAAGGTTGAATTGGAGTTTGGAGAAACAGAGTCATGATATAGGTCGAATGAAAAGAAGATGTATATAGATCTAAACTTAGGGAGTAACATTGAGCATAGAATATGGAGAAATTAAATAAAACTTAAAATGTGCAATAAACAGTGGAACAATAATTTGAGGAAATTATTTCTCGAGAGTAGAAAATGTTACAAGTGTGGAAGAGATGAACATATAGCTCAAAACAATCCGGGTGAGGTAAAGCATCAACTTCTGAATACTAATGAAAAAGGGAAGATGGTTCAGGACCAACTTGAAGTTTAATGATTAAAGTGTGAAAAACATGGGAACGTTTATAATCACTATCCAAAACAAATGATAATGGAGGAAAAATACCAACAACCTTAGATTAAGTCAATGGAGAAGGGTTGCGAATTTTCTATCATGAAGGCTGAAGTAGAGGCTCCAAATGATGTGGTGGTGAGTACCCTCATTAATCTCTCAAAGATAGAAATAATTTGTTTTCTTCTAGTTATACATATTTCAAAATTTTCCTCCATGTTTTTATATAATACTTAATTTATACATGATATTCTAGAATTATAGTTATTAGTCAATAATTCTATAGGGGTTATCTAAGAAAAAACATTGTACGAATGAAAATTATTGTTTATTATAATAAAAACACTTTTGAGGAAAAGTGATAAACCCCATATCTGAATTAAAAACTATATGAACCATAAAACCTAGACCAAACTAAAAGGACCACCCCTCCCTAGCGAATACAAAAAGATGAAAACCCCTAACCATCGCCTGACCACTCAGCAAGCTGCCCCGCGCACGAATGCACGGGCCCGAAATCGATGTAAAATCCATAACCTCTCAAGCTTCCTAAATGAATGCACTGGTGATGATTAAAGATTTGATCCCCATATAGAGTATACCCCTCAAAAGTTTGGTAAAAAACTCCAAGAAATACTAAAAAACAAACAAAATCTTCTCCAAAATCAATAGAACCTGAATTGGCATGCTTCCCAATCACTCAAAATATTCCAACCATTGAATCAGAATCATTGAAGGATAGTTTTAGATTACCAGAAACCATTTACCTAAACAAATTCTAGTAGATAGAGGATACCTGGATAAATGGGGTAGTTTACATATGATTTCCAATTTGAGAAGCCATCTAATCCCAGGTCTGTATGTACTTCTCAAGGCTAACCTTTCCTTTATTGAATCCCCCATCAGAATTTGGTATTTTTTATCAACATAAGAGTATTTTTCCTCATTGAGTGTCTCCTTTGATGACCTCCCCATAATGTTAGCGGCTTCTTCTTCAGACGCATTAAACAACAATACCTGGTTGACCACCTCTTCTTCAGAACATAGCAATATTTCCAGAGTCTTCCTATCCAAAAACTATGATTCTGATTTCGTGGAATTTATTTTATTTTCAGACTGAGTCCCCAATGGGGGAGGTAATGAGGAGTAATATTTCCTCTTTTTCCTCCCCCTATTAGTCATGTTACTCCTTGGGCTGGCATCTTCCCCAACCAAGATAGAAGGATCAGTTGCATTTGTTTCTACCGTGTGTTCCCCGTCTGGATCGATCGATAAGCTGAGCTCAGAACACGAACCACCATCTACAATACCATCAAAGATATTGTTTAGCATAATTGGGTTTAGGGTCCTTGAAAAATCACTCCTTGACCACCCAACATTGAAAAAACTACCTAGTTCCTTCCTTCCCTTACCAGAAAACATTACCCAACCTTAGTACCTCCTCATAGGAGTCAACCACCTCATCCACCTCTCCCATTTCCCTCTGTTACATAGAAGTTTCACCCCCACCCGATGGAATTGCCTCACTAATAGCCTCATACTGAGCCAAACCCTACCCCACATTAACACCCTCAAAAGTATTCCACTCCTTGACACTAGAAGGGTCTGCAAGATCCTACATCAGCCGCCTAAAAACATATGAGACCTTTGGATTAACCACTGGTTCTAGTGACTTCTTCCCTACAATCGCATCATAAATATCCTTCAAAGACCCATTGGGTATCACCGACTAATAGTCAGACCACTTCGCCTCCCCCAGGCAGTGAATACTAGGACACATCCACCCCACCTAGGTTGTTAGTGTTGACACCCCTCCCAATGCCTTCCAAACCCCTAGAAAACTATTTCGACAATCCATCCACTTCATGGGCCTCTAAAAAAATACCATTGCCTATACTCACATTCCTAACAGGTGCAAGATCACCCCATCAACAATTATCCGAAGAATGTATCAGTTGATTGTAGATAGAACAGAAGTCCACCCAAGACTCATAGACAACCCGCTACTTGCACCCATATTCCTCACCAACTTTAAGCCAAATATACTCAGTATGAATCCTTGAGATGTCTATTTCTACACACACTCATGGGTTAACAGGATGACATAGTTATTTGGTTTGCCTATCCAAATAGAGAACTCTCCCCATGAGATAACCAACCATCCTAATGACAGAAGGATTTTGGAACGACAAAGGGAAATTTTGAAAACTCACCCAAACCGCAACCGTAGAAGAGTCGAACTTTATATAGAGGTCAAAGGTCCAAAAAAATAAGAAGAACCAATATTTATTTAAGTTGCGGGGATCATTAAACCAGGAAAGGATGAGGCCCTCCACTAAGGAAAACTGAATCATTATATGGTGTCTATCCAGCAAGTACAAATTTTCCCTCTCTTGGAAGTTTCAATAGTTGAAGACGAACTAGTCAAACGAATCTACCGAGGGTCACCTTTGATTAAACCGAGCCACCAAGGTGAGGTTAAGAAGAGATGAGGTTTCTAAAAAAACATTGTATGGAAACTCTAGAATTGACTTTGGAAAGCACAACATCATAACAAATATAGTATTCATTCCCATGGAAAAATTTGACATTATACTATATATAAACCAAATCACAAAGTAAAATACTAAGATAAACTGTAGAAGCATGGAAATGTCAATATTATTCAGTGGAAAACCTACTATTATTTTTAAATGAGAGATATCCCGACCTGATATTTTTCTAAAAGAATATCCCATAGACTTATATATGAAGATTATCAATGAAGAGGGAGAATTAAATGAAGTATGAATATAGAAAATGTCCCATTTTTTCAGAAATAAATTTATGTATTTCATAACATGTTACATAGAACTCTCCCATAAAGAGAGGTAGAGTTCTCTATTGAACATATACCTGGATCCAAGAAAATGCCAATGACCCTGTATAGAATGGAAAATGTGGAGCTATAGAAATTAAATAAACAACTTCATAATAATTTAGAGAAAGGATTTATCTTACCAAGGGTGTCTCCATGGCAATAACATGTTCTATTTTTAAAAAATAAGGATGGATCAATTCATCTATACATTAATTATATAGAACATAATGAGATCTTAGAGAAGAACATGTACCCTCTCCCAACGATTGGTGACTTACATGACAAACTTCATGGTGCTCAATTCTATTCCAAAATTGTTCTTTGATCTAATTATCATCAGTTGACGGTGAAGAAAGAAGATATTACAAATACTTCCTTATTATCATGATATGGGAATTGTGATTTTTTATTATGCCCTTATTCATAACTAATTCCCCTGCTATATTTATGTACTTGATGAATAGAGTCTTTAAGAACTACCTTGATAAATTTTTTATTTTTTTATTGATGATATTTTGATATATTCCAAAAGTAAAGTGGATCATGTGGAACATCTAAGGGTGATATTGAGAACTATATTGAAGTAAAGGCTATTTAGAAAATTCAGAAAATGTGAATTTTTGTAACTGAAATATTATTTCTTGGGGTTAATTGTAACCAAGGTAGGAATCTTAGTTAACCCTACCAAGAAAATGGTTGTAGAGGAGTGGAATCATACTAAAATAGTATCTAAGATTAATAGTTTCCTTGTTTTATCAGGATATTATATGAGGTTTGGAAAAAACCTTTCTTGACATTCTAATCCACTATGCATGTTAACTTATAAGGGGGGATAAGTTCATCTAGACTGTGGATTTTTAAGAACGTTTCCGTGAAATGAAGAAGATATTGGTTACTTCACATGTCATTCACCCTAGTAGTTTGAAACTAGAGACGGTGAACTTAATTCGAGGGGATGCCCTCATTTTACATTATTTTAGACCTCCTTAATCTTGGGGGTTTCCTTGTGGTGTTTTTGGATTTTCCCTTAATAAAAATTTATCTTGGATGGATGGATGGTTACTTCTCATGTGTTAACTCTACCCTCTTTCAAAGAAGGATTAATTATTTATAGTGATTCATCTATAAAATGGATGGGTGAACCCTCATGAAAAATTATAAGGTGATCGATGATGCATCTGGATAGAAAAATCATCATGAGAAGAATTATCCTATACATGAGTGGGAACTAGCTGTGGTTATTTTTTCATTGAAGATATAGAGGCACTATATTTATAGGGAGAAATCTGGAATATACACAAACCACAAAATTTTGAGGTATATATTTACATAGAAGGAACTAAACATGAGACAAATGAGATGGTTGTAACTTCTTAAAGACTATGACTATTCAATTCATTGTCACCCCAGAAGATAAAACAAATTCTATGATTCATTAAGATGGAAATATGATGTTGTGATGGAAATGACGAGGATTTAAAGAGATCCACTAATCATGGACCTAGTAATGTTGGAAATGGGAATCATGAGAGAAGGTATATCATCAATCCTATCAGAAATGATTTCTCAACCATTATTACTAGGGAAGATCACGAAAGCACAATGAGAAGATTATTTGTTACAAAAAAAAGATATAGGATGTCAAGAATGAGTGTTTCCTGATTTCAATATTTATTAAGAAGGTGTACGAAAATTTATACACAACAATGTCTTCCATATATTATAATTATAAGAAATGTTTTTATGGCTAAATATCATAGATCTACCTTATCAATACATCTTGGAAGCACTAAAATGTATAGGGATATTGGTGATCATTATTGCTGGGATAATATGAAAAGGTAGATTATTGACTACACTGCATGGCTCTTGGTATGTCAGTAAGTGAAGTTGGAGCGAAAACTACCTAAAGTGTAATTATAACCACTAACCATACAAACATCTAGGTGGCGTAATATCACCATGGACATTGTGACTAGTTTCCCTTGAACATCCAAAGGATAAAATGTGATATGGTTTATAATGGACTAACTCACCTAGACTTCCAATTTCATTGATATTCACGAAGATTTATATCTGGACTAAATTTCCATGATGTACATAACGGAAGTGTTGAGGGAACATGGGGTGCCACTTTATATCATTTTTGATTGTGATCAAAGGACCACATCTAAATTCTGAAGAATTATTCAACCTGATCTGAATACTAAATTGAATTTCAGTATGGAATATCACCTGAAAACTGATGGCTAATTTGATAGGTCTCTTCAGACACCCGAGAAAATTATAAGAACATGATAAATGGAGTTTAATGTGGTATGGGATCAACACCTCCCATTAGTTTAGTTCTCATTCAAACACATATTCTACTTGATTATTCAAATGGCACAATATGATGTTATATATGTTAAGCGATATAGAACTCCTAATTTTTGGGATGAAGTTGGTGAGAGAATAAATCTTGGGAATGATTTGGTGAAATATATGATATAAAAGGTTAATTCTATCTAACAACACATAGAATATGATCAAATTTAGCAGAATAGCTATGATGGAAACCATCAAACGGCTAATATTTTGATGTTAGAATTAGTTTTTTCTATCGAATATCACCATGGAAGAGAGTCATGCAATTTCGAGATAAAGTGAAGTTCAGCCCCAAGTACATTTTCCCTTATTAAATCATTGACTACATAGGTTTATTTTAATATTTTCAAGAACATACACTAAATATAGCTCAAGGTCGTGATGTAGTCCACATATCCCTCTTGAGGAAATACATACCTGATCTCTCCCAGGTTATGAATCCACGGGTGGTACAACAGGAACATGAAATCTTTATTAAGGAGCATCTATTATATATATTGGACCATAGAGACAACGTTCTACACAAAAATAATACCCACCATGTCAATGAATTATGAAAAAACCATAATATTGAAGAGGCGACATGGGAACTAGAGGAAACAATAAATCAGAATTAACCCCACCATTTCAAATCCTAGAGAATGATTTGAAATTTTTTGGGATAAAATTTATAATTAAATAAACCATTATATTTAAATGATATTTTTTTCTAGAGAAAAAGCATGTCATATTATATTATAAAAAATAAAACCATATCTCTATAAAAATTATCAGTACATTAGTCACTAAAATAAGAAAATATGGATTTCTGCAATTGTTGATGATCCTTTCGTCATAGAATCTAAAGAGTGGAAAGGGAAATGACTTAGCACAAATTGATGCATCCTTTGATGAAAACATCAAAAAATCGACAAAGGCATGAACAAGGCTTCAAATGCACATGTGTCGCGCAAGTTCCATCACTATCGCGCAAGTCTACTTGCGCGATGCCTAATGGTCGTGCAAGTGACTTGCGTGCCCTAAAGGATAACCGCCCAGGTCTTCTTCAGCCTATAAATAGACCCTGTGGGCCCCCCATTGAAGGAGGAAATTTTTTCCAGAAACTCAGATTTGAGCTCCTGGTGCCCTAGTCTCTTCTCAAAGCTTCTGAAACACTTCTAAGGTAATTTCTTACCTAGAACGGAAGATCTAAAGAGGGGAGGAAGGATTATGTTTTGAAAATCATCAACACTTGCGCGCCTGAGTGGCCATCTCTTAAGGGAAATGGCCACACTTGCCCACCGCCTAACTCCTCCAATAGAACTTGTGCGCCACTGTTCTAGAAGAACCTCAGGATGATTCTGAAGGCTTTAAGCAAGAGTCTCTCAAGTATTACCCTACTGGTTAACTTTCGTGCAAGTACCCATGTGTCGCACAGGTATACCTGCGCGACCGAACTTGCACGCCCACACAGTACCTACGTACCTGCCAGGACTTGCGCGCCCCTACCTTTTTGGGTTCCCTTTTTTCCCATTTCACCCCTCTTAAGCCATTCCACCTCTCCTATTCAAGATTCAGTCTTCAAGACACTCTTCAAAGCCATTTATGGCATTATTTCTTGATTTGACTTCCTTAGCTGAAAGGGACTCTATGGAATATCTCTCAAAACCTAGTGATTTACACATATTTATCTCTCTAAAGATTGAGATTTCATTCATTAAACCCCATCCTTTAAGATGATAGAACCCCTTAACCTGGGCCTTCTTCTCAGGAATAAGCCCCAGTCAAAATTCTCAAATCTAGGCATCCTCTTTAGGAGTAAGCCCCAAGTCCTCATTAACCTGGGCCTCCTTTTCAGGAATAAACCCCAGTCTCAAATATGGGCATCCTCTTCAGGAGTAAGCCCCAAGTCCCTTATTTTTTTTCAAGTCTCTTAACCTGGGAATCCTTTTCAGGAGTAATCCCCAGTCTTAATTTCTCTTTACCAGTCCTAATTTACCTTTTACCCGGGATTCCTTCTTAGGAGTAAAACCCAATCATAAGTCCTCTCCTAATTTGGGGCTCCTTTTCAGGAGTAAGCCCCAAGTTAGAGTATTCAAATATCCATGAAGCACATATACCTTTATGGACCATGTTCCTGGATTTCTTCCCTGAAGTTAATCCTAATATTTGTTTATCTAGGAAGTCATACACACATAAGTCCTACATTATTTCTTATGATTGCATCTTTCATGTCACAATTGTCTAATATTTACCAATACCTCTTGTTTCTCACACCGAGCATGACTCACGTGAGCTTAGAGTGTAAAATTAATTATGACATCCTTCTTTGAGCCATCAATCATAAACATCATACTCCTTTACTCGAACTACGTGGGTTATGATTCCTTTTCTAAATAAAGGATACATAGGTAGCCCATTTGTAGGTTCGATCCCAACTCTTAAATAATCCATGTCCTTCTGAATGAAAATAAACTTCAAGTGCCCCACTGAGTGGATTTTAAACCATCATGGTCATCATAATGACCAAGAGACTTCTATATAATGTGACGAAGGATACCATCGACCAAGAATCTCTAATAAATACAGATGATTCTCTATCGATGAATAACCTCGAATACATATAATTCTCTAAATTTCTTACATATTTAATCATTTATTGTCAAATCTGAAGGAAAGCTCATTTTATACTTGGTAATGTAATAAGGATTCATGAACATAACTTAAATCTATAAAGAGAGTCCCATAGTAGACAATAATTCCCATCAAAATGGTATGATGAGTCCGACCTCCCATCCTATCGACCAATGCAAATTCCTATGCCTCATCATTCCACAAACTAATGAATTCCTACCTTTTGAAATTAGGTCCGAATAGATATGGAATCATTGGATGTTTCTGGTTCTACGAAAAAACCTTTTAGAAACTGATTGGAATTTTTGAACCTCCCATCAAGGAGGTCATTCCCAAATTCCAAGGGAAACAAAAAATTGTGAACCCGACATGAATCCTTAACCATGTTAAAATGATGTTTTACCTATTTTTTAGGCCCCTATTTAAAACTCGATGAGAGGGCCAACAAAAAAAATTATTTACATATGTTCTTATCCAAAAGATGTAGTGGCTGAATTTATCTTGATTACGTCTGTTATATAAAAAAGGCACTCTTTTCCATGATCATCTGCATTTCCTAAATGGCTGATCTCAAGTTCACACCTGTGAATACTACTGTTGTAAATGCCACTACTGCTACTCGTGCTGGATCATCGTCCGCTCTGAGGATGACATCACCTACCCAGTGTCTTCAATACTAGGTATCAAATGTGCTGGTTAAGGAGTACCGTCAACACGGTACCTTCCCAAATCTAGAGGCTGCCTGACAAGCCCTACAAGTGAACAACTCACACCGGTCGTCTGAAAAACGATGACCAATGATCAAGAATCAGGAAGTTCTAACCACCGTCTCCAACTGTTTCGGGTCGTTATCCCCGGAACGCAATCACCATTCACTCCCATATTATGGGGAGGTGAATGAGCAGGTCCCTCAGGGCCTTAATTCAATGAAGTAGGAGTCCTTCCTGAGGGATCCTATCAATAATCGCCACCAGACTCGTGCGGTAGTACGCCCTCAACATGATAAGGGTACCTACTCTAGGCGTTCGGCTCAGGTTCCTCATACCCGAGTAGGCAAGACGAACTACCAGAGACAGAATCCGGTCAACAGTGAGCAGGTTCTCATCTCTGCCATCTCCGGAGAAGTACACCAACCTAACTTGGTGGCAAGCAACGAGCGGGCACACATACCTGCCTGTTTTAATTCCGCTGTCTAGCAAACTCGTCTGGCAGCATCACGCCAATCCCGCCAGGCAATTCCGGTAGAGTACTATAGGGAGGAACATACAACTGTTTATACATCATCAGCTAGTCATCAGGCTTGTCTGACTACATATGATGGATCTCGTCAACCACGTTCGGAAAAGTACAACCAGAAGGCACATACACATGCTATTATTAATCAATCCTACCAACAATCTTGCTTGGTAGCACATGGAGAAGTCAGTCGGAAAGCTCCGGCAACAAACAGGAGGCAGACTCAACTCTCTACCCCCACACTTGAGTACTGTCAGGGTTCAGTGACAGGAAAAGGAGGACAGGAGCAGGAACATACACCTACTCCAAGAAAGGAATGGACGTATATCCTCGTTCGAGCAGCTGAAGTCACCAATCATATTCTATCAATGGTGAAAGAGCAGAAGCAAATCCCTGCCCATATTATGGATGCTTGCCAGGATATTATAATAGCTTCAGCAGCATCTCAGGGAAAGACACATAAATCTATCCCTACCAGTGGAGTGACACATCAATAGTTCACTCCAGAACAGACACACACATTTGTTTCAGTCCAAGAGGGTTGTGGGCCATACTACCCCATATCATACGGATAACCAAGTCAGGCACAAACACCTTATTTGAGTGGAGATCGTCAAACTAACCTGACCATCTTTCCTGATCAGGCATATACACCTGCTCAGAGAAGACACTTTCTTCAACAAGTGGTTTCCAAAGTGAGTAAGAAGGCGTCTAAGAAAAAGACCCACCCAACACAGTTAGGAGATCAAGAGCCAATCTATAACAAGGCCTTTCTCAATGATGGAGTTCTTGAAGCCGTCAGAAAATTATCTGTTGGAATCCAAGATTATACTCCCTCATTTCCCAATAGTGGGAACATTAATTCCTATGTTTTTCAATAGACACTTCCTCATGAATGCTTGCTTCATGAAAATTCGGTTGATCTTGAAGTTTTATCTTCAGATGAGAGCCACAAGAACCCTCTGTGTGGTCAAAAGACCAAGGAGAAAGAGATCTCATCTTTTGCTGTAACCCATTATGGTGGTCCTCTCCATGATGATGAATTTTTCTGCGAAAGTCCTCTCCACAGTAGTGATTCACATTGCCCGGAAAATGCTCTAGTGGAAAATGTAGTGAAGAGAAAGCCCTCTTATATTGAGGCACTTTAAAATGCAAAACCAGTCATGTCTGATGCTTCATCATTAGCAGGTGAAATACTTTCTCAATCAGAAGATATCCAAGGGTATAGGTCATTCTACGAACCACCCCTAAGTCATGCATCTTGTTGTTTGATCAATGATTTCTCTACCAATCTTGTTGAATCCGATGATGCAATAAGGAAACACCAACTCTGGTCAAATCAGGTAGAATAATTTTCATTGAATGGTAAAGAGGAAATGATGAACATGAGAAAACAAATGTCAAAATGTGAAGTACCAGTAATGTTTTGGCCTCTGGCTGACTCTCTGTATGACATTCCAAATATGATGACGGAAGATGGAATTCATGATATTCGTCTCAACATATGGAAAACTCTTTTTTAGTTGAAGAATAAAGTATTATCTTATGAAGAATATGAAAATCATCTTAGGATAATAGAAGGGTTACAACATTAGATTGATTTGGCATCTCTATCAGTATCTCGATATATGAAGGCTGAAAAGCAGCAGGGAGCCCTTTAACGTTCATTCCTTGGCGCACTAAGAATATTGTGTCAGTTAATTGCCAATGCCCCATCTGGTATTCATGTCAAAGGATGGGGTGTTCATGGAGCACTACATTTCACAGTGCTCTCCAGTCAGCAAAGCCCTCTGAAAATGGTCTCATGCAATTTTATTGCCCATGGCCGGCCACAGTCAATGAGATTTGTCTGTAATCAAAAGATTTCTCAAGAATAGGCTTCAACTAGTTCCTCTCAAAATCAAGCATACATAGAACAAGTTGTTGAATTACTCCTTCATCAAGAAAAAGAGAATATTGAACAGGCCTCTCGTATGGAGAAAGCACATCATCAAGTGACAGAAGTGTCGGAAATCATCCAACGGTCTTTTGAACCTGGCGATAAAAATGGATACAGGTTAATGTATCCATCTGATTTCTGAACTAAGGTTCACAAGATCAGGAAATCTTTTAAGAAAGTCTCAGACATAGCATGTCAAAATCCACCCCAGCCTACCAGACTGGGGACTCTTTTTCAAATCATCAATCCCCTCATTAGAGAAAGTCGGTCTTTTCTCGATTGGGGAAGAAGCCTCAAGAGGAATGAAGAACCAAATTATTAAGAGATTCCCTCCAAATTACGGTTCGTCAAGAAGTTCCTGAGGGATCAAATCAACAAAAGGCAATGTCCCATCAAAGACATGGAATAAGACAATATCACGGAAATGATGATAGAAGGGATGTGATGCATTATGCATCAATCAATGTCATCAATGTCGTTGTTGCTGATCCACCAGATGAGGCTCACTCAGGGGACTCGGATGAAGAGGTTCATGCTCAAGAAGATGTACGCACCGACACAAATGAAGAAGGTGTGCATACACGAAATCAAAGGATTACTCAGAACCTAGGTAATCCTTCGAGTAACCCACTTCCCCCTCTCCGAAAAGGATCCAAAAAAGGGAGGGGAAAGAATCAGGTTACATATCCTTCCTCTGGAGAAGGCCAATATCTCTCACTAGAGCAATGGTTTGCATAATAGGAGGCCGAAATGAAGGAATTAAGGAGGTTGTATACAGAACTACTTCACAGTAGTCTTCTTTATAATCATGCTAAAGTCAGTCAACCCAAGGAATTTGTTGCGGCTATTGAGATTGATCAAGAATATCCTCCTCTATCAGTACACCCTCGAAGGTCTAATCCTACGGGTCAAGTGTGACAACAGTTGGCAGTGCTACCATCAGTTGCAGCACCAACCATCACATCTGTCCAAGCTCCAGTCATTTCACCTACCCAAGTCCATGTTCAACCGGATGTTTCTCAAAAGTTAATAACTACTATTGAGTCATTAACAGCGCGGTTAGAAACTATGGAAGGGAAATGTGTGCAGGTTCAACAAGAAAAGAATGTTTACCCGGAATGGATAGATTCGATCTCTCCTCCATCCCATTTTGGAGACCCTGTATTCCCTATTTTCAATGGATCAGGCGATCCTGAACAGCATTTTATGCATTACGTGTCTTGTTGTGATCCTATGATGGGAACTTCGGAGCAGCAAGAAGTCATAAAACTCAGATGCTTCGTACGGACCTTGCAAGGACCGGACTTTGTCTGGTATACAAGCTTGCAATACTGGTCAATTACTGGATGGGAAGATCTTCGTCAACAATTCCTTATTCAGTTTATCTCAACTTTTCCAAAGACAATAGTTTTTGATCTTATAAACTGTAAGAAAAGGGAGAATGAAAGGGTCTCAGATTTCATTGCTCGCTGAAAGGGATTAGCCTATTCCCTAATATTAGCACTCCATCAAGAAGAATTGTTGCCAATCTGTGTGGAAAATTTGCGTGACGAGTTACGCACGCCGTTGATCCCTGTGAAATACATAGGAGGGTTTTGAGACCTTACTTCAATCGCTCAGCAGATTGAAGATTCTCTTATACAGGCTAAGGCTAAATCTCATGTAATTCCATTAGCTCCATGAAGGAGAATGGTTAAAGCAGAAACTGCTACAGTTATGCTTAAACAAGCACTTGTACCTGTTTCTACATCAAAACCTTCATCTTCTCGAAGGGCTCCACCTCTTGAGCGCCAACAACAAAGGCCTTTTCATCCCGATGATCAAAGAGATCGAAGAAGAAAACAATTTGAGGATTTGAAGAGCAAAACATACTCTTTCCAAAATGAACAAGTTCCTGGTTATTTCATTTCGGCCCTAGAGAATAATTTATTTTAGCTGCCAAAGCCCAAGAGGCCAAACAAGGAAGGAGTTTAAGACCGTCCCAATTATTTCCCCTTTTATCAAATGTTGGGGCATCCCATCAGGGAGTGTTTTGTCTTCAAAGACCTCCTGTAAAAGATGGTTGACTCGAGACAAGTCAAACTGAATGGTTCTTCATCTCAGGTAGCATGTGTCACTGCTACAGTTCCAGAGGAGGAAGGTGAATGGCAAGAAGTCAAAAGCAAAAATGCACAGAAGTATGATGATTGGATGGTCAGAATGACAATCAACCGAACTCATGCTATTTTTGGAACACAATTAATGAAACGAATTGTGTCTTCTTCCCTGAATGTTGTAGAAAAACCCTCTTCATCAGAGGGAATGTCCCCAAAGAAACGGTATGATTTAAAGAAAGAAAAAGAATCAGAAGAAGATGAGAATGTGTCAAATCCTAAGTTGTCTTTGACTCTAAAAGACTTCATGGCATCTACTTCAAAGCCACGGGCACCGCCCCACCAAACAAAACAGCCTAAACAGGCTAATCAGGAAGAGTCTTCATCAGATGAAGAATTAATCTTTGGTTCTGTTAATATGATTCAATTAACAGATCCATATTCCAGTCGCAGTTTCAATTTCGATGAGCCTGAATTCCCAGTGTCAAACCGGGGAATTAGAGGAAGTTCCAGTGGCTTAGGATACAGGGGAAGACATGGATCTTTCAGAATCCACTACTCCAATTATAAACTTGCTAGAACTATGTATGCAACAAAAAATTGTGGTAGATCCCTTCAGCGAGCTCAGCAAGAACAGGAAAGTTCTTCTACCAATAACAAATTCAGTCCTGACACAATTATTTTAGAAGACCGGTTGAAGGTTCCATCTTCTTCCTTTCAGCAAGTAAATGGATCTAATCAGTCTAATATTCCAAAACCAGGAATATTGCCAACTCCTAACCCAATACAAGATGCATCAACTTCCAAAGCATCTGCTTCCAAGGTACCTGCTAAACCACATATTCTTGTTGGGAAATGCAGACATCTGGATCAAAATTATGATGTATTGAAACACTTGGCCCAAGTACCAACCAAGTTATCAATTCTGGATGCTCTGAATCTGTCAAAAGATCTTCTGGAAGCACTCATCGAGGCTTTGCCAAGTCCTTAGGAGTTTGAAACTGAAATTGCTGCAGCTGAAGTCTATCACAAAGATAATAATCCTACAGAATTCCATGAAATAATATCTTTTACTGATGAAGATGAAGATGGTGTTGTTCATGGGCATATTAGACCTTTGTGCTTATCTGTCAAGTTCAGTGGCATAGACATCCGAAGATCTTTCATTGACAATGGTTCAGGAGTCAACCTCATACCCATTCGTACACGTCATCAATTGGGCCTCACGGAATCTGATTTATCTCTTCTACCATGATGTTACAAGGATATGATAAAAATGAACAAGAACCGTTGGGTTAAGTAAAACTCAGAACTCAGTTTTGAGATCTTGTATCCAATTCGAATTTCATGGTTGTTGATCAAGACTCAGCCTTCAACATCTTGCTTGGATGACCCTGGCTACATCAACATGTGGCTATCCCTTCATCCTACCATCAATGTCTCAAATATTGTTTCGATGGTCAAGTTGGGACATTGTATGGTGATAAGGCCCCATTCAAGACATGTGAGTCTCAATACATTTAGGCAGAATTCTATCACATGAAGGGAAGGGAGAAATCCACAACAAAGGAGATTACCAAAGTTAATGCTCCATATGGTTTGGAGAACATTCCAGTAAATCCATTTACACATGTGAGTACAGATTATGTGTTTCCTATCATTCAAATTGACAAGATAGACCCAAATCAAAATACTCTTATGGAATGATCCATAATGTCAATAATGACAATCGAGCCAGACAACATGGGAGAGATTGGTAACCCACCAAGCAGTGATGAAAGCACAAATGGTGACATCTTCATTTCATCTGCTGAAATCCAAAAAGTCTATAATTTTCCAATTAGGTCAAAAGAAGTTATAGAAACATCATAGGTGTACAATGATGTTGATTTTAAATCCATCATCTCCTCTTTATTACCCAAAGAATACTCTTCATCATCAATCGGGTCGAAAATCAAAGCTTCTTCTTCAAGATGTGCAAATTTTGACATCTCATCTGATCTTGAAAATTTTGCTTTATCATCTACTATGCAATTAGAAACGGAAGAAATAACAAATGATGAAGATGAAGAGGAAGATCTAAGAGATTCTCCTCCATCATTTGAAGAGGGTATCTCTACCACTGTGGATGAACTCAGAGAAATAAATCAGGGTAGAAAAGAAGATCCACGCCCCACTTCAATTAGTGCAGCCATCACTCTTGATGATCAAGATATGTATATTTATAGTCTAAAGCAAAATGGAGATATATTTTCTTGGAACTATACAAAAATTCCTGGGATTGATCTTGATGTTGCCACTCATCATTTGGGTTTACCAGAAGAACATTGAGGATTTAAGCAAGCCGCGAGAAGAACACACCCAACTTATGCTTCTAAAATTGAAACTTAAGTGGATAAGCTTATCAAATCTAACTTCATGAGAGAAGTTTAGTATCTCAAGTGGTTGAATAATATTGTCCCTGTAAAGAAGAAGAACATACAAATTAGAGTTTTCATCAATTTCAGAGATCTTAATCAGCATTGTCTTAAGGATGATTTCCCAGTACCGATTACAGAACATTTAATTAATGCAATAGCTGGCTATGAAGCACATTCGTTCATGGATGGATATTCCAGATATAATCATATCTGAATGGCCCCAGAAGACGAGGAATCCATTGCCTTTAGATCCCCTTAGGGTGTGTCTTGCTACCGGGTAATGCCCTTTGGCTTAAAGAATGAAAGTGTAACATATCAGTGTGCCATGCATCGTATCTTCAAACCATTATTAGGGAAGGTTTTTGAATGCTATGTAGACGATTTGGTGGTTAAATCCAAACAACTTTCTAATAACTTTCCTGATTTAGAAGTCATATTCTTCAATATTTGACAACATAATTTGAAGATGAACCCCTTAAAATGTGCTTTTGGGGTAACCTCAGGAAAATTTCTCAGCTTTGTTGTACGCCATTGTGGTATTGAAGTAGATCCTAAGAAGTACAAGTCAATCATTAGTATGTCACCTCCTTGAAATTTGAAATAATTAAGAGGACTTCAAGGAAACATTTCCTATATTCAGCGTTTCATCGCTAATTTTCCAGGAAAAAGTTTACCCTTCACCAAATTGATGAAGAAGGGAGTCACTTACCAGTAGATAAAAGAATGTCAAGAAGAATTCGATATTCTCAAGAAATACCTATTGAGTCCACTGGTACTCATGCCAGTTGTTGAAGGAAGACCACTTATCCTCTATGTGATAGCTCTAGAGCAATCATTGGGTGCCTTTTTTACTCAAAAGAATGATGCTGGGAATGAAAACAGCCTTTACTATCTCAGTCGAACTATGCGTGAAGCAGAAACCCGATATTCAATTATTGAGAAGTGCTAATTGGCATTAATCTTTGTAGTACAAAAGTTGAGACACTACCTGCAACATCACAAGGTCTAATTAGTATCTCGCAATAACCCGCTCAAATTCATCCTTATTCGTCCGATGCTTACAGGACATCTGGAAAGGTGGGCAGTTATTTTTCAGCAATTCGACATTCAGTATGTGTCTCAAAAGGTGATAAAGGGCCATGATCTGGCAGATTTCCTGGCTGAACACCCTTTAGTGGAAGACACATATTCAGATATTTAACTCGCTGATGAGGAAGTCTTCTCTATTCAAGAAAGTCCTCAGGCATGAGAAATATATTTTGATGGTGCTTCCAAAAGTCCAACAGGGAGGAAAATTGAAAATCCTAAATTCAACAAAGTTGGCTTAGAAATTGTGCTCATTTCTCCAGAAAAGGCAATGTTACCTTATTCCTTCTTATTGTGGGAAGGTGGTACCAATAATGAATCTGAATACCAAGCTCTTATCGCAGGATTGGAATTAGCGCTTCAAGCACAAGTGAATCACTTAGAGGTGAAAGGTGATTCGGACCTGGTAATCAAACAAGTCAATGGGGATTATTCCATCAGAAAAGAATAACTAATCCCTTTTTATGATTACGTCAGAGAGTTTATAGCGGAATTCCCTTCAGAACCCACATTGTCTTATGTCCCAAGATCAAAAAATGCTCAGGCTGATGCACTGGATAATATAGCCACAGCTCTGGAAGATCCAAATCGGGACAAGACAACCGTCATTATTTCCCACCGTCGTGCAATTTTACCTTATGTTTGAATCAGAACAGAGGAATTTAATGAAATTAGTCCCATTCCTGAACTGTATGGTCACACTACAGGATGAATGTCACCTATCAGGGAATACCTTCAAAATGGAACACTTACACCTAATAGAGCCAAGAAAGAACAAATTCGGCGACGTGTGGTCAATTTTACTCTTTATGATAGCCCAGATCACCTAGAGAAAATTATCTACAAAAGTGGTTTTGATGGAGTTCTCTTTAGATGCATTTATGGTGAAGAGAAAATGGCTATCATAAAAGAAGTGCATGCAGGAGTCTGTGGTGCCCACCAATCTGGATATAGACTGTCTGATCAGATTCAAAGGCTTGGATACTTTTGGCCTTCAATGGTACAAGATTGTGTTAATGTCACAAAGAAGTGTCATTCATTCCAAGTACATGCCAACTTCATTCATCAACCACTAGAGTTGCTTCATACAGCTAAATACTCATGGACATTTTCCACATGGGGAATGGATGTGGTAGGACCTTACCCTTTTGCTACGACCAAGAAATTTAAGTACATTCTTACTGATACTGACTTATTTTCCAAATGGGCAGAGGCAATACCTCTCAAGGAAGTCAGTTCTAAATGCATTTTTAGCTTCATCAAGTCTAACATAAATACCAGATTTGGTGTCCCTCATACCATATTGACGGACAATGGCACCAACATCTGTTCATTCGAGGTGAAGAAGTTGTATCAAGAATACAACATCAAATCCATCCATTCATCTTGGTATCATACAGCGGCCAATGTCCAGATAGAATCCTTCAACAAGACTCTTTAAAATATACTACAAAATATGGTTGATAAAGATAAGAAGTCATGGCATGATAAACTCTTTCATGCTTTATGGGCTTGTCGTACTACCACCCGCACTGCAACTCGGTCAACTCCATATTCACTGGTATATGGAACGGAAGCCGTCTTGCCCATTGAAAATCAACTACCCTCACTCAAAGTTTCCATTTTTGATCAATCATCTACAGATGAACAATCTCAAAAGAGATTGAATGAATTGGAACGATTAAATAAGAAAAGATTGTGCACTATGCACCACTTGGAAGTCTATCAGAATTGAATAGCATGAGCTTTTAACAAAAAAGTTCGTCTTCGTTCATCCACTAAGGGAGAATTGGTATTAGTTCTCAGAACTCCAATGGTACCAGGAAAAAAACCTCCCAAGATTGATCCAAAATGAGGAGAACCTTACTCAATACATAGGGTCTACTCTAATGGAGCTTATTCCTTAATCTCGATGGATGGATAACTCATCACTACTCCAACCAATGCCAGATTTTTTAAGAAGTATTTTGTATAAACACGAAATATATCATAAATGGTCCGATATGACCTTAAACTACACCACCGTCCAGCAAGATGTTAAACTGAATCATCAATGGTCCATACATATGACCATAAACTATTTGTACTTTCATCCCACAAGACATTAAACTGTGAAAAAGTTCCCTAAATGGTCCAGTATGACCTTAAACTGTACCATCGTCCAGCAAGACGTTAAACTACATCATCAATTCTCCATACATATGACCTTAAACTATTTGTACTTTCATCCCACACGACGTTAAACTGTGAAAACGTTCCCTAAATGGTCCGGTATGACCTTAAACTACACCACCGTCCAGAAAGATGTTAAACTGCATCATCAATGGTCCATACATATGAACTTAAACTATTTGTACTTTCGTCCGACACGATGTTAAACTGTGAAAAATTTCCCCAAATGGTCCAGTATGACCTTAAACTGCAACTAGGTCATGTATGACCTTAAACTGCATCATCAATGGTCCATACATATGGCCTTAAAATGCATCATCAGTGGTCCATGCATATGACCCTAAACTATTTGCAAGTCCCTTATGTCCAGCAAGACGTTAAACTGTGACGTCCAAACTACATGACACAAAACTGTATAAAAATACCTACGTCCGGAAATATGATAAACTACATAATCATCAAAGGTCTTGTATGACCTTAAACTACACCATCGTCCAGCATGACATTAAACTGCACCATCCACGGTCCATGCATATGACCTTAAACTATTCGCACTTTCTCCCAACATGACACTAATCTGTATCGCCCCTAATTCGTCCAACATGACATTAAACTGTGGAAAAATTCCCCAATACGTCCAACATGATGTTAAATGGTGTACTCATTTGTCCTCACATCATGACATTAAACTGCACAGTCCCCCTTTCGTCCAACATGATGTTAAACTATATTGTCCCCATTGTCCTAACTACATGACGCTAAACTATACAGAATGTCCATGATATGTCCTACATGACATTAAACTGTGCATCGTTAATGTTGTTGTTACCTCTTGTTTCTCACACTGAGTATAACTCACGTGACCTTAGAGAAAACCTCAACCATAACACTCTCTTTGGGCTGCTAACCATGTGTAAGTCCCAACATCATTTTATTTAGGTCGTTGCCCCCAAAAACTACTTGATCACTAATTCATTCTTCAATTGAACTACTGCATACTTTGATCCTTTCCTTCTAGGCTGGGAACATAGGAAACCTCCCAAGGTTCAAGCCCAAAATCAATCTCTTCACATCGGTTCACCTCCAACTCGTACGATGTTGATTCGTGAAACTGCCCCTATAATCAATATCTTTACATTGGTTCACTTTCGTCCTTGTTAAATGATGTTAAACTATACAAAACTTTTGTCTAGTATGACAATAAACTACAATATTCTTTGATACCCTCACCTGAGAGGGAACCATTATTTACATTGATTTTTTAATCATGTTTCATTTCAAAGACTATGTACATACATGGAAATGCCCAAACCTTTTATCTTGGATTAAACCATAATTGTACTAAAGTCTCCTTTCACCCTTCACCTGTACGAACCAAATTTGTACAGAGGGTATTTCTAGAACTGCGTGGGCTTGATTCCCATCCTTATGGGATACGTAGGAACATTCGAGTGTCCCTCGAATCCATCCCCAGGTCTTTTGGTCCTAACTCCAAATTCCACTTTCAATACCATGGCTGAAAAGTCCCCATTAAAACACACACTGTGTATTTCTTACTATGGTCCAAGCTCTATGACCCCAAACTAAGATCTCTAATCCCTTTTTCCCACATGACGTTAAACTGTAGTTTAAGAACTACCTATTGCTTGATTACCATCCTTATGGGATACATAGTGAAGTCCAACATTTCTAGTTAGGAACCAGCCACAACATGATTATGGTTAGTATTGATTTGTGTATTTTTGCATACATTGGAAAATACCCATCTTTATGTGTCATAATCCTAACCTTAAATATTTTTAGATCTTCATAACCCTTTTCTTGACTTCTAGTCACAAAATGTCAAACTTTTGAGAATTCTTTTTCCTGACTATGCAGTACGTTCCCTTAGGTGGCCTTGCGTAAATAGTCTCCATAACAAATTTGTTAGCCAAAAGATGCTATTATTTGACTATGCAGCCAGTGCCCTTAGGTGGCCCTGTATAATTCAACCCCCTAACGGGTTTGTCGGATACTGGTAACTTCATTCTTGAGATGAAAGCCTCTTTTTTCACTATTGGTCTTAAATGACAGTATGTAGGGATCTGCAAAAAATAGCTATCCTTAACATATTTGTCCCATATCCTTTTTCATGATCTGAAAGTATTCAAGTCTATGGTTTATATTCTCCTTCCCTTCGTTTGGGTCAGACCTTCGTAGGAGTGATATCCATCCAGTTCTTTGATAATCTTATTTGGAAATATCTTCTCCATATTCAAGTACATCTTTCAATATAGAAAACACTATACATTGGAAAATTTGAATCTCCATAAACATTCACTGGCTTTTAGAAATAGGAAAGTAAATTTCTGAGAGTTATTTTTCCTGACTATGCAGCACGTGCCCTTAGGTGGCCCTGCATAAGTCATCTACATAACAGACCTGTTAGCCAAAAGATGCTATTTATTTGACTATGTATCCAATGCCCTTAGGTGGACCTTCATAATTCAACCCCCTAACGAGTTTGTTAAATAATGGTAACTTCATTATTGGGAACTACTTCTTCTAATTCTTTTTAGCTCATTTTCATATCATTCTTCATATTCAAATATTCTTAAGTCATAGTTTACATATTTTCTCTCATACTTGTGTATGGTAATATGTTTTCAGATAAATTATAAAGGAATCGAGTCAATTCTAATTCATTCGGTCAAAGCTATTTCGACCGTAAAAATTAGCCTTTTTATGTCCGACATGCATGACTTAAAACTGCCAGATTTCCTTTCTGATTCTTGATTTCCTCAGAGTAAAATCCTCATTTTCATTTGGATCCAACTCTGAGGGGGGACTTTTTTTGACGCTCCTTTCGTCGCAGAATCTAAAGAATGGAAAGGGAAATGACTTAGCGCAAATTGATGCATCCTTTGAAGAAAACATCAAAAAATCGACAAAGGCATGAACAAGGCTTCAAATGCACATGCACCGCGCAAGTTCCATCAGTATCGCGCAAGTACACTTGCACGATGCCTAATGGTCACGCAAGTGACTTGAACGCCCTAAAGGATAACCGCCCGGGTCTTCCTCAGCCTATAAATAGACCCCGTGGGCCCCCATTGAAGGAAATTTTTTTTCCAGAAACTCAGATTTGAGCTCCCAGAGCCCTAGTCTCTTCTCAAAGCTTTCGAAACACTTCTAAGTTAATTTCTTACCTGGAACAGAAGATCTAAAGAGGGGGAGGAAGGCTTAACTATTGAAAATCATCAACACTTACGCGGCTGAGTGGCCAGCCCTTATGGGAAATGGCCACACTTGCACGCCGCCTACCTCCTCCAAGAGAACTTGCGCGCCACTCTTCTGGAAGAACCTCAAGATGATTCTAAAGGCTTTAACAAAGAGTCACTCAAGTATTACCCTACTGGTTAACTGTCGCGCAGGTTTACCTGCAAAACCGAATGTGCGCACCCACGCAGTACCTACGCGCCTGCCAGGACTTGTGTGCCCTTACCTTTTTGGATGCTCTTCTTGCCCATTTCAAACCTCTTAAGCCATTCCACCTCTCCTATTCAAGATTCAGTCTTCAAGACACTCTTTAAATCCATTTATGGCATGATTTCTTGATTTGAATTCCTTATCTGAAAGGAACTCTGTGTAATATCTCTCAAAACCTAGTGATTTAAACATCCTTATGTCACTAAAGATTGAGATTTCATTCATTCAAACTCATCCTTTAAGATGAGAGAACCCCTTAACCTGGGCCTCCTTTTCAAGAATAAGCCCCAGTCATAATTCTCAAATCTGGGCATCCTCCTTAGGAGTAAGCCCCAAGTCCTCATTAACCTGGGCCTCATTTTTAGGAATAAAACCCAGTATCAAATATGGGCTTCCTCTTCTGGAGTAAGCCCCAAGTCCCTTATTTTTTTCAAGTCTCTTAACCAAGGCCTCTATTTCAAGAGTAAGCCCCAGTCTTAATTTCTCTTAAACAGTCCTAATTTACCTTTGATATGGGATTCCTTCTCATGAGTAAAACCCAATCATAAGTCCTCTCCTAATTTGGGCCTCCTTTTTAGGAGTAAGCCCCAAGTTAGAGTATTCAAATCTCCATGAAGCACATATACCTTTATGGACCCTGTTCCTGGATTTCTTCCCTAAAGTTAATCGTAATCTTCATTTATCTGGGCAGTCATACACACATAAGTCCCACATTATTTCTTATGATTGCATCTTTCATGGCACAATTGTCTAATATTTACCAATACCTCTTGTTTCTCCCACCGAGAATGACTCACGTGAGCTTAGAGTTTAAAAGTAATTATGACATCCTTCTTTGAGCCATCAATCATAAACATCATACTCCCTTACTCGAACTACGGGGGTTCAGATTCCTTTTCTAAAAAAATACGTAGGTATCCCATCTGCGGGTTCGATCCCAACTCTGAAATAATCCATGTCCTTCTGAATGACAATAAACTTCAAGTGCCCCACTGAGTGGCTTTAAAACCATCATGGTCATCATAATGACTAAGATACTTCTATATAAATGTGTCAAAGGATTCCATTGACCATGAATCTCTAATAAATACATATGATTCTCTATAAATGAAGAACCTCAAATACATATAAAAGATTCTCTAAATTTCCGACATATTTAATCATTGATTGTCAAATCTGAAGGAAAGATCATTTTATAATTGGTAATGTAATAAGGATTCACGAACATAACTTAAATCTATAAAGAGAGTCCCAGAGTAGACAATAATTCCCCTCAAAAGGTGTGATGAGTCTGACCTCCCATCCTCTCGACCAATGCAAATTCATAAGTCTCATCGGTCCACAAACTAATGAACGCCTACCATTTGAAAGTAGGTCCAAATGGATATGGAATCATTGGATGTTTCAGGTTCTACGAACAAAACCTTTATAAACTGATTAGAATGTTTGAACCTCCCATCAAGGAGGTCATCCCCAAATTCCGAGGGAAACACCAATCCATTAGAATCAACACCCCAACACTACTGAAATAAAACAAAATACTAGTAAATCGGCCATCACCTTTAAAAATGAAAATATATAACCATGGAAGGAATTATAGTGAGTATTGAATGAAATAATGAAGTTTTATTTATATAGTATAAATGGAAATATCACCATTGTGATTTGATCATTATAGTACCATTGGTCCAATATGATCTTCTGTCAATATAAGCATTAGAAAATTTGACCATTGATAAATATAACCCTTAGTAATAATTCTAATGTTTTAATTATTGTTTACAAGTAGTAATGAAAATAGATAATTAATGGAAGAAGGTTAATATATGGCCTCAAATAGTAGATTCCTGATATATAAAAAACATTTTTAGGAACTTGGGAAGGAGTTAGAATCACTGGGGTTTACCCTTGACGAATCCCTATATATGTTTCAACAAGTGAAGCTTGAATTAAATTTTCTATTGGAGAAGTTCAAGTTAGTCAAAATTTTCACTCGGTTGATGTTATTCAAGTCTCCCCATTAATCTATCACCATCCCACACCATAACATAAGTTCGTATACGATTGATATAAGGGGTTATTTACTTAGGACTTAGTTAATTAAATAGATATTCCTTTTTATAAATGAAAATTTTATTCCATAAATTCCTCTTTAATAATATTTTTTCTTAATAAAATATATATTTAATTGAGGTGGTATTGATAAACTGATTTTTCAGTCATAAACCATACATTCCAAAAAAGATATATTTTTTTATAATAAAAAAAGTTATTTTGAATAATATTTAATTTAAAGAAATACTATTTAAAAACATCTTATTTAAATATAACTGATAAATAATTTTATTATGCACTAGGAAATCCTAATGTGTTTAAAATTTAACTATGCCTTACAACTCACTATTTTTTAAATAAATAAAGTTTTTTTTATTTAGAAGTTAAAATCACCATATTTGTATAATTATACTAATAAAATAAACTTCATTTTAGAAATTATCACGTTGAAATTAGGTTAAGTTTAATTTATGAGAATTTTCTAAAACATGTTATTTTATCAGGAATAGTAAAATTAATGTTTGTTTTTTCAGTTTGTTTAATGAATTCACAATTATATCATAATTTTGTAATAATTAATTAAACATGATCCAAAAAAATAATATGATTTTTATTAATATAAATTATTTTTATATATTTGAAAAAATTTCCAAACCTATAAATTACTTTTTGAGGTCTAATATAGAAATTTTGATATTAAAAGAATTACATTGTGGAAAATTTAGTTTTTATGCCAAAATAATTAATAATAAGGTGTTTGGTTTTAGTGTATTTAAATAACATGGAATTTATCTTAATTTTATAATACAATAGAAAAAACCACAGTTAAGCCAATGGTTATTCATTTCATATAACCTAGATTTACAAAACCTATATTTGGAAATTACTAAACAAATCATCCAATTTTTCAATAAATAACCACCCATTTACACATTTACTTTCACTTAAAATACATAATCCATGAATTTTTGGTACTTTTACTTCCCAATTAGTCCTCAATACCCAAAGGTTTCATACCTCAAGATTGAGGAGTAAAATTTTAAGGTAAGATAATTATCCTTTCATTCTCTTCATTCACAAACCTCTTTTTATACATATTATAAATTTTATTATTAATCACTTATATTAGCCTTTTATCATAAAATTACTTATAAATTATGTTTTATAAATGGAACACCATTTTCCACACTAATTTTATCCTTTTCTAAAACCACATTTTATACCTGTTATGCTGTTAAATTTACATCTCAAAATTTATCTCTTCTCCTTAAGAAATTCTCTTTTATTTTTTTCTATAGATACAAAAAACTTATTATTTTCCCAGTTTATTAAAATAAAAGTGAAAATGGTTTATTTTATTCTATTATTTACACATAATATACACACATTCTCATTTTAAGGGATAAAAATGATGTAATGACCATACCTTTATACCCTTTTGGATTTCATGATTTTGATAAGAAACATGATCTTTAATCTCACAATTTATTAATGAAATGATTGATTATAATATATGTGGTTAAAAATAATTAAAACATATTAAGGGTGCTCCTTGAACGTTCTTCAACACATTGAATAATGAATTTAATCTTTATAGATTAAATGTTTTATGATACCTTTGTCAATCACCTTGGTAATTTTAAATTATGAAAACTTTATGACAAACCTTGGTGGTATTATTATAAATGTCTTATTTAAATGTTGTATCCACATTTACAAGTTATGACTCATGATATTTTTGTTATTATGTGCCCCATGTTCCCATTTTCATGGGATAATGATATTCCTCATGTTCCTATTAGTGTTACTCATGATCACTTGTTAACTATTTCTCATGCTTATTCCCTTAATGGGCCTCATTATCACCACTTTACATTTATGTATGTCCCCAAGATATGAGATGCAGTAAATTTTAAAAGGATGAAACCATTAAGAATCCTTTAATGTGGATTATTTTTTTTCATGTATAATGTTTCTAATTTCCAAGAAACTAAAATTTAAAATATTCTTTGTTTTATTCCATATAATGAAAATTTTTTGTCATAAAAAGGTGGGATTACTTATGGGGAACATGATTCAAAAGTTATCAAAGTGGTAAGGGTTTATTTCAAAATCTCATCATTAATCATTATTGATTTTTTTGAAGTCTCCCTTGGGGTAATTATTTGAAATTTCTATCATAAAATAGATCTATTTTGTTATCCTATATTTATTCATTAAATTTTTATGGAATAATATAATTTTCTACTTTTAGTACATAAAACGACTGAGAATATTTGTTTTAAGAAAATCTGACTTCATTAATATCTTTAGTTGAAAATCCATTTTCTTCCGAAACCATTTTTTCAAAAAATATTTTTTAGTTTTTTATAATTATCAAAATTATTTATCAAAGAAATGTATTCCCGTGTTTTTATTTATGATTAATTTTTTTAAAGTAATCTATATGTCATTTTGAAAATAATGTTTATTTCTATTTTACTAAATATTTAAATGAAATATTTGTTTTAACATATTAGGAAAGAAAGGAATTTCCTTCCACAATGAACACTAAATGTTTTAAATCATATTTTACTAGTTTTAAAATAAAATTATATTCAAAAATATTTTCTAAACTTTTAGTTTTAAAAATTATATTTTCAAATTATAATTTTCCCCCTCAAAAAATTTAATGACATTATTTTGGTTTTTATTTTCATCAACAACATCAAACATTGATTGTACATATGATTTAATGGGGATATATTTTATTGATATATTACTTACTATTTAATTAGACGGTTTATAATTAGTTCCATTGAGGATGTACAATTTTATTACCATTCAAAATATTACTCTAAAAGGTTTATGATTAAGTGTATTTAATTGGGATAAGTATTAAATTTTTTAATGATATTATTTTCAATATGAATATTTACATTTATTATGTTTCACCACTTTCATATTAGAAATTCAATAGACTTATTAAGTGACTCGTGGGGCCAGAAATTTTATATCCCATCGGTGCATCAGTAGGTCTCACGAGAAAACTTATCTTTGGTATTTCACTGAGGACTTATCCATTTATGTATGATTTCATGGAATGGGTCCCTGATGGTAATAATCCATGTTATTAGGCCTTGGTGGTATGTTTAAACTATCTCTAATTATTCATTCCATGAATATGAATTCTATTATTGATATTCCATGAGATTATTCAATTAGTTAGAATATGTGTGGTTAAGTTTCAAGCTTATGTGACTAATTATATAGAATTATCTAATAATAATTTATTTATTCCATATTATGCACAATTTATTGATTAATTGGAATGTGTTTCATATATTTATCTTTCGATATTGAATGTTTCATATTTATTTATCGAGTCTACTATACACTTACCCTTGCTAAGGATATGATCTCATCACTTTATTATTTTTTTATATACGATACCAGGAAGTTATTTTTTATTTATATTTAGGGATAAACTATGAGTAAAAATGGTTTTCTCATTGAAAGCACTTTCTTTATTTTAGGTTTTCAATTATAAATATAATTTCAAGTATATATCTAGTTTAGTAAGAATACCAAACTATTCAATCCTTTTAGATATAATACCTTATATCTTATTACAACATAATAAAGTAAACAATATTTCTATGCTACTGCGGTTGAGTTCACTAAACCAATATAATTTATTACCCTTGTCCATAAAATGCAAAATGGAACCATTGTTTGTGTGTATGGAAGATTACTCCCTCACAAACTAATATATATTATCTTCCAACATCATATCTCACAAATATTTATGATGATATCTGTAATATATATATATATATATATATATTATTAATGAAATATTTATAATACTATAAAATTATTATATAATATATTTTCTAACCATTCTATTCATTAAAAGATGATAATTTCGTTCATACAAACGTGTGTATTACCACCTCGATAAAGCGAAATGATTTGTTTTTCAATATTACATCAAATGGATGGTATATATAAGTGTATTTAAATAAATAATATGATATTTATGATTTAATTATGATTTTGGAAAGGTAAAATAACACTTAATTTCTTTCTATAATGTTTTTTGAAAAATGGAAACATTACTCATGCTTACGTACATCCCCCTATCTACGTGATGGTAACGTAGTTTATTTTTCATAACCATATTTTATAGTTACTTTTTAAAATATAATTTTTATATAAAAAAATTATTTATATCATTATTTTTATAATGAAGATGATGAATTAATAATATTCTTTACCTTATTCAACTTACCAATGTGATTTTGGATATATAATTTGAATATTATTGAATTGTCTAACATGAAACTAAAAGATTAAGTAAAAGAAAAAACAAGATAATAAATTAAATAAAAAGAATTATAAACTTGAAAAAGGCTCTAAATATAGAAAATAATTAACATAAAATTATTATTCTAGAATATGAAGAGTGTACATGAAGACTCAAACTCAAGGTAATGGATCTCTCTAATGAAATATTTTCTTCGAGTTATAACCATTATCTATATAACCAAATTTATCCCCATATATATCTATTTAGTCTTATAGAATTATTATAAATTATGTATATATGTATCACAAATATATTTCGAGAACGCCACGATCTGATGCCTTTTTGCTGACCAGGGGACGGGGTGGTGCTTGGAACAACTCTTCTCTTAGTTCAATGAGAGGGCCAGAAGGATAATACTGAGTATCCCCTGTGTTACAGATGCAGGCCCAGACCATCTCTTCTGGACCAATGACATCTCGGGAGCTTATATGGTGAAATCCGGTTACCGGATCGCTCTCGGTACTCATACAACTGAAGGGGATGTGAGGCCCTGGAAATCAATCTAGAAGCTCAATGTTCCCCCAAAAATCCGCTATTTCTGGTGGCAGGTGTGCACTGGTATCCTCCCTACCAAGAGCCTCCTTGCCATCCGACACTTTTCAAACGACAATTCTTGCCTCTTCTGCCTATCTGTCCCAGAATCCCCGCTTCATTCTCTCATCCAATGCCCAGGGCTCAGGAGGTTTGGAATTGCTAGGTATCTTCCATAGATTTTTTCCTGGACGTGGCCTCGGACCTTACTTCTCTTTTGTTGCGATGGTGTTCCTCCTTTTCACCGGCTAAAGCTGGATCTCTATGCATTTTGGCCTGGATTATCTGGTACCGGCGTAACTAAGCCATTTTCAATCTTTTTCTTAGGCCCCACAGATTTTGGGTTGACCGGGCATCATCTTGGATCGCGGGTTGGCAGCACCAAACTGAGCAGTAAAGATTTTTTTATCCACCTCCTCACTCCCTACACTGGTGCCCTCCACCGGAAGGGACTATTAAGATTAATTTGGATGCCTCTTTCCCTAAGGATGGACCTGTTGGACTTGGTATGATGTCCAGGGACAACCATGGACATATTATTGCAGCCAAACACGAATCACGCCACGCACTTTGGGAACCCTCAGTTGCGGAAGCTGCTGCCATTCTCGTTGGGCTGAATTTTGCAAAAGACTGTGACTGGGACTCAATTCACATCGAATCAGATAGTCTCACCATCATCAATGCCATAAATCTCAAAGATGGCGGGCTACAATCTTTTGGATCCATCACTCGGATTCTTCACTCTCTCCGGTCAAGCTTCACATCCTGCATTTTTACTTTCGTCAAAAGGGAAGGAAACGAGGCCGCTCACCAGTTGGCAGTTGTTGGCCCTCAACGATCTGCTCTGGCTTGATCATTTCTCATCATGGTTACGTGTTTGTACTTATGCTGATCTTTGTTGTCAAGGAATTCGCCTTTTGTCAAAAAAAATATATTCCAAGATTATTATACCTTCATTTAATGGTTTAATACATTCTTTAAGTTCTTTTAACAAATTCAAACCATTTCTTATCATGTGTATTTTTTATGTTTATAACTTCATATTTATTTCCATTTGTGAAACACATAATCATGTAAATTTTATGATGGATGAAACTAGATAGTAATCCAATTCATTGGGCAAATCCTATTTCTAATGATAAATTATATATTAGATTATAGAGTAAACCTAATCAATTATGGGAATTTTTCCATCATGTGATACTATCTAGGTTGTTAACTTTGACTCATATTTATGTCATTTTATATGTCACTTCCACATTTTGTATGTTTCTAGGATTTTATGATACCATGTTATTTTTTTATTCTTCTTTTTTATTTCTCATTATCTTTCTCTTTTATGATATCATGTTATAAAGTTTACTCACATATTATGATTCCTTATCATGTTTATTCCCTTACTATGTTTCCTTTCTCACCTCCTTATTTTGTGGATTCACCATGTTATCCTATATTATTTTATGAGATCAAATGGATTTATGATATCATTAGGGAAAATAAAATAAAGAATTTGTGTTTTATTTTCCATTAAATTTATTATTAACCTAGTACCCTAAAGACTCTTGGTGTAATGATCTTTTCTTTGTACTTATTGGATATTTATGATAAAAGTATTGTAATAATATATTCAAAAGTATTTAGTCTTTATAATTAACCAGATTTTAAATGTCTCATGATTCTTCTAGACCAATTCTTCTAATTCTTCTTTCCCTACGATTCATTTCATAATTCTAAATTTCCATTATAACTTACCAAACTAGATTACCTGTCTATGTTAGAGAGACACATAAACATAGGAATGATTCCCCATATACCAAATATCATAGACTAATAGTGATGTTCTAGTCCATAAAATCTATAGACTATACGCTCAATATCATTTCTATCAAATATGAAAAGAAAAATAGACTGAATAGTTCTATAATAAAATATGGAATACCAACTAAATTCTAACAATAAAAATAAAATTATAAAGTAATATAATAATTAAAATTCATGCATCGATAATACATAATAAAAAATAAAAGAGATAAAAATATTCATTCAATTATATAAACAAAAATATATACATTAAAAAAATACTAGAGGCACTGCTACAAGAAAGGTATAATAATAGATTTAGCAACCTTTTACATCTTCCTTTAAATTTTTTTGAAATAAACCATCTAAAATAATGGTCTTCCCCTAATCATCATATATAGCTACATCATATATATATATATATCCACTAATCTTCATATACAGGGTGTGCGTGAAAAACAAATATAGGAAACAATTGATGGACTCTAACTATAAATCAGATACTATATATAACAATGTGTT
The DNA here is from genome assembly GCA_963277665.1 of Viscum album. Classification (NCBI taxonomy): domain Eukaryota; kingdom Viridiplantae; phylum Streptophyta; class Magnoliopsida; order Santalales; family Viscaceae; genus Viscum; species Viscum album. The sequence goes on along the minus strand of OY728148.1, from coordinate 1,340,441,635 downwards.
CTAAATGACAAATAATCATACATCAAACATACACCCAAGTTATGAAATCATCTACAAACAAAAACACTTTAAAACTTGACCTTACCTTATTCAACTAGTTTTGGTGAGAGTAATAATTCAATTCCAAATAAATAAAACATAAATTGTCACAATAATATAAAATTAAACCCTATATTCTAATAAAAATATTAGCATATGAATCATGTGAAATGCCTATCATATTTGAGATTATAGTAAGAATAATAGATATTGTGGAAATGATCTTAGGTCTAACCATAGAATTCAAATAAATAAAAAAGTGGATTTGAATCATGTGGAAGGAATAACATAACATAACAATTGTTACTCATCTATACTTTGATATCCAACAGAAGCTTTATGGAACCTCTATCCTCTATTCAAAACATCTATATTTAAAGATATGTGGTAGCTTGACACATCATAAAAAATGAAGACCATTCAAATTAGTTATGACCTTTTACATCTCAGGGTACCATCTGCATTTATTGTATTAATTTGGCCAGTAATGAGGCCCTCAACATTCATTATTTTATGGTTCCTTAACATTTATGACTTTTTCTGGTTTCACCTCCCTGTATTGTTTTTGCTTGGATGGAAACATGAGACACTTTCCAATTTTATACAATTCGTGATAAAATGAGGTTCATATAAATACTGAAGATATCCAAACCCATCTAACCTATATGGAAGATAGTATAAAAGGAAAAAAACAATTTTCACATTCTCATTCCATTATGAAATTTATAATGGTAATTGGATCCAAATACAAATGATAACTTTCCATATCCAGCCTCCTAGGAACATATAATCAGGAAAGGAAACGATTCCATATAACCTTCTTTAAGAAAAATATTTCAAGGCATAGTTATGCCCAATCTGAAATTTTGATACATCACGGGCATCCATAGTATTCGTACCCACTAGAATAAAGTAGTTCATACCACCCCTAGCATAACCCATCATTTTCCCAACCTCACCACTAAGAGTTCATAAGTATTAGCCAATTATTAAATTTAACACTAACTTAATATAAGGTATTATAGTTATATTTTATGTTTCAATACCAACACACATGATGGAAGATAACACCCAATTATAAAATCATAAAATAATTCCCCAAATACAAAATCATATGACAAGACACCACACATGGTGGATAACAAGTCATGTTACATATTGTCTTCAATTTTTATTGAAAACCAATAGCTAGTTACAAAAAGTAATAAACATGTAAAAGACACTTCCTAGGGGTGGGTACCTTTTTAATATACAAGAAATATTTTCTCTTCGGTTATATACCCTCAAATAAAAATGAATCAATGTTTTTTAAATGTTTAACCACACATATATGAGCTTACATACAATCAAAATCCCATAGTTAAATCTATCTCCCCCTAATCTATTTACTTTTCCAAATACTCTATATAAGTCTTATCTCACTCTAAATAAAAATGATATAATCCAATTTGTTCATATTAAAACTATTCTATTATAAATATAATCACTTAATCTAGTATTATCATCACACATACACACCATAAGACAACATATTGTCTTTTCATAAAACAAACTCTTCATATGAGATAAATATTACAACATGATCCCACGGTAGATTCTAGTTTTCTTTCATATTGACTATTTCATTAGTCATAAAACTTTTATTATGTTAATCCTAAAATTTAAAATGTATCCACAAATTTAAAATCATCATCCAATTCTATATAGATAAATAAAAAAGGTGGAAGATGTCTATTTTCCTTCTCAAAGGTTACTACTAATTCATTAAAGTTAAACAAGTTTCTTTGATTAGTTTTTAGATTCATAACACGCACTCATATATTAATTCAAAAAAATTGATACACATACACACATATAAAATGTTTATAATATTAATGACTACCTACCATTAACCTTTAGGTGTTCAATTGTTGATCTGAAACTTCTAATTCCATCCAAATTTACCATAATAAAAGAAGTATAAAATACCTTAAATTTCGTTATTTGAAAAAATATAGTATTTTACCAATATAAACCCAATATTTAAGTTAATATGGTATTATACTATCAAACAATGATCTAACATAATTTATTTTACATTTATCTGACCTCAAGTGGGCCTCAATGTGCCAAAACGGAGAATCATTTGAAGGGAGGATGAGTTGTTGTTCATGTAGCTAAAGAGGATATATTGGGTGTGTTTTCATATATTTCATAGTTATAAAATCATCAAAATATACCACTAGGAATTTAGGGTTGGGGTTTGGCTTGGGTTCCCCACCAGAAGTTTGGTGGTGTCCCACCATACTTCGGATGAGGAATTAGATTCTTTATGGACCTCCATGAGAATCTTGGTGTGAAATATCGGTTTTCAAGAACTTTATGCTCCCACCAGTGTTTTATTTGGTTCTTAATAATTTTATATTATGATTATTTTTCTTCCCATTATTTCTAGGGACTTTTCTCCCTTAGTTCATTCAAACTCCAAAACATTCCCTAACTTTTCCCAAGTCAGAACATGTATATACTCTTGTAAAAATTAAAATTAATCTAAAATTTGTCATAAAAATTCATGGGTTTTTAAAAAACTTAAATTATGGGACTCCATAAATTTATAGGTATCATCAATTGTTTTAATGAAAACCCTATACAAATAGATCCAATTCCAAACATTAATCCCCTTGAATTCTTTTTTATGTGTTCACAAAGTCTCTACCATAGGACCAAATAAATTCTATTTTATTAAAACACCTCTATATAAAATCCAAAATCTTTTGGATCATCCATAATTATAAGAACACTAACCCCAAAAAATTGAAATTCCAAACTCATCACATCTCAAGTATCTTATCGAAGAAATTATAAGAACATTATTCTATACCCATAAAATTACTTTAAGTAAAAACATTCATCCTATAGTAGAACTGTGTTCATCCACCAGATTTGAGTTTTGGGTCAATAAGTTTTCTTTATGACTTTTTCATTCCATTATGTTTTGAAAATCAAAAACACTCTATCTTAAGGAAAATTTCATTTTCTTTAATAAGGTAAATTGTTTTCCCCAAGGAAAATTTATCATTACCATGTTTTTATTGTTCTTGTTTTTGTTTCTCTAAATCTAAATATTTTTTTTCCTAAGTGTAAAATTTTGTTTCATATCAATAAACTCAAAATTAAATAAATACTTAGATATAGAGTATTCTATTTTCTATATCTGAATTCAAACTCATAATTCTTTTAAATTCAGACTCTGAATTCTCTGAAATTCAGACTCGGAATTCCTTATAATTTAGACTCCAAAATCCTCAGAATTCATACTCTAAATTCCTCAGAATTAAAACTACAAATTCCTCCCAATTCAGACACCGATTTCCTTAGAATTCAGAATCCTAATTACTTAGAATTATGACTCCTAATTCCTCAAAATTCAGACTCCTAATTCTCTAGAATTCAGACTATAAATTCCTTATAATTCATACTCCGAATTCCTTGGAATTCATGTTCTGAATTCCTTAGAATTTAGACTCCGAATTTCTTAGAATTCAGGTTTCGAATTCCTTGAATAACAGAAACTGAATATCCAAGTATTATAGACACTGAACTTTATTTCCTTAGACTCTGAACTTTATTTTTTCCTAGACACCAAAAAATAAATTTGGTTGAGAAAAAATATTTTACTTACTCATATTATAGTTATGAAACGTTGTCATGCATTCTGTTTCTAACCAACTGTTGTTTGAGTGACACGTGTACATGTCCCTACAATATTCAAGGAAAATATAACCGTTGGGGGGGGGAGACCGTTGGGAATGTTCCTATAAATAATATTTCATTAGAATGAGATCAGAAGTTTTTAACATTGTTCTACAACTCTAGAGATTACATACTGATGAAGTGATTTCTATAGAGAGAGATACTCTCATGCCTTGTTCGTACTGAACATACTGTTCTGATAGCTTCATGTGACTTTGATTGTGGTTGTGTACAATCGAGGGCTTCCAGGGATTGGAAGATAGAGGTGCCAACTACTTTAAAGTTCGAGGACTTCCTTGATAAGGAATACATATGTTCCGACTTCCTTGAAGTTTGAGGGCTTGTGGGGATAGCAAGAAAAACTCGGATATTCTTATCGAGGTCTTTCCTTGGTGTGAGAAATACCTAATTTCATGAAAGTATAAATCAAGGGACCTTTATCCATGGTTTTTGGATACCCTAATCTTTGGGTTAAAAGATTTATTACTTGATACTTGTATTGTTTCAAGTTTGTTTTCCACGGAATTTTGATTATTAATGAAAGTATAACTATCTTATACTTTCTTATACTTGAATAATCTGATTAGTATGATTATATACGCTTTGAGGTATAATCTTTGTTCTTGTAAACTTCTATTAAGTTTAATTTCAGGAACCATATTTCCAAAATCTATCATGTTTGTAGAACTAAGTGGTCTTGTGAATTCACCTTGTTTAACTTTGTTGAATGATAGAAATTTTTACCAACTTTAAAGGTTCCAAAATAATTTTTAAATTATACAATTAACACCCTCTTGTATATTGAGAATCTAAATCATTATTTAGATCCTATAATTGGTATCAGAGGATGTCTATGAAATAATTATATTCGCATATAAGTTTTATTGCTATGTTTTCGTTGTTCACTATCTTTTCTTGCTTCAGATTTTTATCCTTGTTTATAAAATTTTATTACTAACAAGATTCTATGGAAAGATATTTTTTTTGAGATGGTAGGAATGATTTTTGGTACGATTGACGATCTTAATCCAACTATACAACCTATATTTGATGTAAATGATTATGAATATTAGAGATATCGTATGAAGACTTTTGTTACTAATACTATAGTGGACAACTTTTTAATGATTACTGGAGATTTCAAGATTCCTGATAAGGAAGTCAGAACTTTTACTAATTAAGAAAAGTTAGAATATAAACTTAATTATATGGTACAGAATAATTTGGTGTGTTCTATGACTAGAAATATATATAGCTAGATTTATTCTTCTAAAGTAGAAACTTTTATTTGGAAGAATCTTGAAGTAACTCACTTCGAAACATCCAAGGTTATCGAAACTAGAAGATCTATGCTTACAACTGTGTATCATGGTTTCTATTTTCCTTATGAAGAACCAGTGTGCAAGGTACAATAGAGGTTTATGACCATTGTTAATAGTTTACAATCCACGGGTGGAAAAGGTTTAGATGATGAGGAACTTGTGGAAAAGATTATAGATATCATTCCTAATGAGTTGGAGTCAAAGAGAACAGCTATTTATGAGAATAGGAAAGTCTCACAGATTACTCTTGATGAGATTTTTGGAACTCCTCTTCAACACGAGACAATAATGAAAAGAGATGCTGATCTAAATAAGAAGAAGAATGAAAATGGTAGTGTTACTTTTACAACTACTTCAAATCATATGAAATCTAGAACTCCTGAGAGAGTTATAAGATCCAAATCTAAGAGGACTGTTATTCAATCTGAATATAGTGGAAGTGCATCTTCAGAGAATGAATTATCCAATCTTCCTCGAAGTATGAATAAGATTTTTTTACAGAATAAAATTCCATCTAGATATAAGAAAAGAGAAATAAAGGACAAGATAGGCTCATAAGTTACTTACTATGAATGAAAAAGAGCATGGCATATAAGGCCAGATTGTCCTATGCTTAAGAGAAAATATAGAAATGAAAATCATTCTGAGAAGAATAGAAAGAAGTATTACAAGGCTAAATCTAAGAATGTTTTGAAATCCAATTGACACCTAGAGTTCCAGTGGTGGTGACTCATCTGAATAATCCTCAAAGTATGAATATTTTGGTCATAAGAATCTTAGTCTATTAGCCAAGAAGACTTTTAAAAATTATTATTTAATGGCTAAGGCACACAATGCTGAATCCATAACCTATGTATACTTGAACTCTAATTATAGTGATAGTAAATGTTAAGAATCCTCAGATTAACAATCTTATTCTAATGAAGATAATACTTTACCTACTTATAATGAAGGATCTAGGTTTTCTAAGCTCCTTGAGAATAAAAATTCTAAAGTAAAAAAAATATTGATAAGGAAAATTCTAGGATTTCTATTATTACTAAAGAAGTTTCAGATATTTCTAAAGATCGTGATAAGAAAATTTATGACTTTTAAAGTATTTTAAAAACCCTTGAGGAAGTTAATTCAGAGAAGGATAAACTTTTAAGGATCTAGAAAAAGTAATTTCTAAGAAAAATGTTTTCGAGACAAAATCTAGTACCAAAACTAATGTTTTTGAGGATAAAAACATAGTTATTAAGCTAAAGTCAGAAATATTTTCCTTGACGAAGTGTTTGTCAAACTTTACCTTAGGTAAGGAAAATTATGATAAGTCGTATTCCCAAATTTGACCTCTAAAGAATAATTTTGTTCTAGGTTATACTCATTAAAAACTGGTTTTTATTAACAATTATTTTTTTCCTCAATGTGTTCCATTCTGCACTAAATTTCAGTGTGGTGGGAATTAGGAAAAAAATTGTTCCTCAAATAAAACTTAGTCTTTAGGGTTTCATAAAGCTTATTTCTCAATGAAAATGTGGATTCCTAAAATTTTGATTTCTAAAGTTTCTAGATCCATGAAATTTTTGGTTTTGAAAGTCTAACACTCTTATTTTTAGGAAAGTAAATAAAGTACCAACAACAATACATGGTACATGGATAGTGGATGTTCCCAAAATATGACTGGTAACAAAACAATTCTTTGAATATATTTTCTAGACAAATGGAGGAAAAGTAACTTTTAGAGATAATGCTCAGGGGGGAATTATTGGTATAAGTAACATTATTCTTCTCGGAAAAACATTGATTTCAAATGTTTTATTTGTTATGGTTCTTAAGCACAACCTTATTAGCATAAGTCAATTATGTGATGAAGGATACCTTGTGAATTTTAGGAATGAAAATTATTTAGTACAAAATTTCAAGGAAGAGTTTATTCTTTCTTCCCCTAGGCAAGAGAATGTTTACACACTAAACATAAAATACCTTAGGATCCAAGATCTTCCTTGTCTTCGTGAAATAAAAGATCATTCTTGGTTATGGCATAGAAGGTGAAGATATTTTAACCTTAAAAACCATGCACCTCACTCTTGTGCAAAACACATAGATATTAGGCATCACTTTCTTAGGTATCACACACAAAAAGAAGATAGCATTCTTCAATTCATCGGAATGTAAGATCAAATTGCTAATATTTTCACAAAATCTTTACCATCCAATAGATTTTAATACATTAAATAGAAGTTAGGAATGAAAACCATAAAGTAATCATTCTTATTATGTTCTTGTTGAACCATTTTCCCTTACAGTGAGAAACTTCATTTCATAGGGGGAGTACATTTTTTTGTTTTCCAAATATTTTCATAGTTAATTTTCATAGTTAAAATTTTCATAGTTAAAATTTTCATAGTCAAAATTTTTGTAGTCAAAATTTTCAAAATCAAAATTTTTCATAGTTTAAATTTTTTTTCATAATTTTTTTTTTCAGAATCCAATTTTTTTCAAGAAAAGTTTTCCCTCATTATGAATAATCTTCCTAGAAATCCAAAATGTTTATTTCATTTCTTAAATTTTCATATTCTTTTTTTATTTGTTGTTATTTTCTTCTTATGTTCAATGTTTTTGGATTCATTTTTCCTTAAATCCGAATGTTTTTTTAAATCCTCAAAAGATTGAAATCTATTAGAATCCTTCTCAACTATCATCTGAACCGTCAGATCTTCTCAAGAAGCTTTTAACCATTAGAACAATCAGGGAAGTTGAACTGTCACTTCATTTGCCTATATAAAGGACCCCCCCATAGTTGTCCCACATCGAATCCAAATCTCTTGTGTGTCGAAGCTCTGAACTTCCTACTTAAGCCTATTTCAAATTTTTCAAGTCTTCTTTACTTCTGAATGTCTGATGAAGCCTCTTCTTAGAAAGAAATGTCAAATGTTAAGGAAATCTCTGAGTGGAAGTTCTACCATGAAAAGTTAGTCGATCCGAAGTTTTATTCCAAAAATAACCCTCTCGTATCTATGAATATCAAGCTCAATGGCTGGATGAGTGTTTGTATTTTAATACCAAATGCACAGGATCCGGAATTTCCAGAGTTTATGGTGGTGTTTTATGAATCATTTAGTTTTTTCAGTGAAGGAGGGAAAGATAAATTATCTTTCATGTGTTATAGAAAGACACATTCTCTTTCTTACCCCAGGGAAACAAGTTTTATTGGAATACCTTAAAAAGGGGAAGCTGAGTTCTGTACTCACAAGATATATGATGTTCAAAGATGTTTTGATAAGGATAAGTCCATAGCTTTCCTTGGTATTCTAGAAGTAAATACTTTGAAGATTATTCATCTATCTACGAACATAATGATTTTTGAACTATGGGTTCAGGGTTTTATAATTCCGAGAAAAGGTCATAAAGATACCTTGAAGAAGAGTGAAATCTATATTCTGGATTTCTTGATGAATTTCAGGACGATAAATTTGGGTAAGTACATTCTGGGTATGATTGAGAATATCAAAAATAGAAATTTTAAATCACACATTATCATGTATCCAGCTATTCTATCAAAGATTATTGTTCTTTGGTTATAATCCTTCAAAATTGGTTACAGTTCCAAGTTGTGAAACTACAAAGTCATGTTGCTGAGTGATGACACCTTGAGGATAATGAAGATTGTATTTTCTATTAAATATGGAGAATTCTATGATCTTTCTGAAAATGAGGTAGAAGCCCAAGAGAAGAAGCCAGAAGTGGTTGAAATGTTTAAGAAAGTTGGAAGAAATAGAAATACTAATGAGATTGAATAGAAATGTAAAACCCAAGAGGATAAGGAAACCCAGTATGCACCTATGAATCCAAAGAGAAAAAGGCATATCTTGATGAAGTTGTGGCTAAATAGAGAGAGGATAAGAAAACCAAGATGAAGGGGACCCTCAGTTTGGGTTGGGCCCTGCTGAAGTAAAATCATTAAAGGAAAAGACTGAAGAGAATCTTGAGATGGAAGAAAATTAAAATAAGAAAAGGAAGAAATTGCTATAATCTGAGGTCATTCAATCTCTCATCAAGGCTACTGAAAAATCCTCTGAAGAAATTCTGGTCCCAGAATCTTTTTTAGTAGAACCATTACGAGAGACTCTGAGAAAAAATTTAGTGATTCTGGAATAACATGAAGAAGAATACATAGTTGAAGAATTAGAAGAATGCATTGGTGATACTGAGGACTTGATAAATCATGTACATGATTTTCATGAGAAGGAAAGTACTTCTGAGAAGTTGTCCATCCAAACTTCTAAAGCCGAGTCTCCAAAACTTGCTACCCCATGAAAATATGAGAAGGGTGAGGAAGAAGTGAATAAGTTGTCTAAAGAGGAATGTATAAATCATGATTTCATAAAACAAGAAGATGTTGATGCAGGATTTGAGAAGAAAAAAGTTGATGAAGATAAAATTGTTCAGCTATCAGATAGTGAACATGAATCTCTTAATCAAGAAGCAATCATTCTGAAGGATGATAATGGAAAATAAGTGTTTGTGGATACACCAAGAAAAACTATTGAAAAGAAGAAAGAAGTTGGTGCTTCATCAAAGAGGAAGGCTATTGAAAAAAGAAAAAGAATCCTCACCAAACAAAGTCTCAGATTCAAAATCATCCACACTTGGACATGACTTTGTCGTTCAGTCTTTGAAAACGCGTGTGGGAATAATTCCCTTATTTCCTAGTATATACTCAATATTCTAGATGATTCAGCATATGATAAATCAAAAATAATATTCTATTTCCTTGGTGATGGATAAACATGTTAGTCTCGAGGCATATTTCAAATCTTTTCTCATTAGCTTTGAGGCTCTTAAAAGATCTTACAAGAAGATAACAAGTTGGACGAGGAATACAATAGAAGATATGCGAATCAATGATGAATTTCAAGATAGTGTCAAAGATGATTTTGACACTGAAGATGTGAAGATCAAGGATCTCACTAATAGTTTTGAGGAAATGTTATTTCTTGAAGAAACTTCTCAGAAGCAAGAAATTAAGGATCTAAATGAGAAACTAAATTCTATGGCCATAAATTGGAAAAGGGAAAGAGATCTCAGAATTGAGATAGAAGAGAAGCTTGTTAATTAGGCAGAAGTATTGAAATCTCAGGCAGAGAATGTTAAGGCTCAAGAAGAGAAAATTCATGCCTTAGAGAAGAAATTCAAAGACCAAGACCAGTTGCTAATGTGTATGTAAGAATATCACAAAGAGAACAAAAAGCTAAAAACCATTGTGAAGAAGTTGATGCCTAAGGAGAAGGATGGATAATATTTTCCAAATTTGATCTTTTGTTTTCTTTTCCTGATTATACAAATTCTTCCAATCCTAATGAAATTCTTGTTGTACATCATATTTTTCGTTGTTTAGTACTAATATTTTAGGAACCGAATTTCTATTCCATTCCCTTTATTCCTTTTTGAAAATCACAAATGGGGAGAAAGGAATGTTCAAAAGAATACTAAGTAAAGTATAAATTTCCCTAAGTAAGGGGGAGTTTATCCAAGGGGGAGTTTTTATCATGAAGATTTTCGTATGCAAGAAAATGAAAAATCTCATTCAGGAAATCAAGAATACGATCCATAGGGTTTCCAAATCCTAAGGAGGGTTAGTCGTATTCACTTTGATCCATAAGTAAATGGAGATATGTTTTTTTCAATATAATAAAAATTTCAAAGTCATTATATTATTTTTATTAAGGATATTTGTTCTTTCCAAAAAGGGGGATATTATTGAATCAATAAGGTTTTTTATGACTTTTCTATTCCATTATGTTTTGAAAATCACAAACACTCTATCTTAAGGAAAATTTTATTTTCCTTAATAAGAAAAATTTTCTTTCCCAAAGGAAAATTTATCATTACCATGTTTTCAATGTTCTTGTTTTTTGTTTCTCTAAATCTAACTCTTTTTATTACTAAGTGTAAAATTTGGATTCACATCTATAATCTCATAATTCTTTAAATACTTAGATATAGAGTATTCTATTTTTTATATATGAATTTAGACTCTGAATTATCTGGAATTTAGACTCCGAATTCTATGAAATTCATACTCTGAATTCTTCGAAATTCAGACTCTGAATTCCATAGAATTTGGACTCCGAATTCCTGAGAATTCAGACTCTAAATTCCTTTGAATTTAGACTCAGAACTCCTCAGAATTCAGACTCATAATTCCTAAGAATTTAGACTCTGAATTCCTTATAATTCAAACTCCGAATTCCTTAGAATTCAGAATCCTAATTACATTGAATTCAGGTTCTGAATTCCTTATAATTCAGACTCCTAATTCCTTAAAATTGAGGTTCTGAATTCCTTGGAAAATTGAATCCGAATATCCATGTAATATAGACTCTAAACTTTATTTCCTTAGACTTAAAATTTTATTTTTCCCTAGTCTCTAAAAAATTAATTTGGTTAAGAAACCATATTTTACTTACTCATGTTATAGTTATGAAACGGTGTCATGCATTATGTTCCTAACCAACCGTTGTTTGAGTGACATGTGTACCGGTCCCTCCAAGATTCATGGAAAAATATGATCATTGGAGAAGGGAGATGACCGTTGGGAATATTCCAATAAATATGATCTCATTTTATTGATCTCAGAACTTTTGAGCACGGTTATACAACTCTAGAGATTACATGCTCCTGAAGTGATTTATAGACAGAGAGATACTCTCTTACCTTGTGCATACTGAACATCTTGTTTAGATTGCTTCGTCTGACTCTGATTATTGTTGTGTATAATCAAGGGATTCTTGGGATAAGAAGAAAGAGGTGCTGACTACCTTAAATTTCAAGGACTTCCTTGATAAGGAAGACATAGGTGCCGATTACCTTGAAGTTCAAGGGGTTATAGGGATATCAAGACAAACTCTGATATTCTTATCGAGGGATTAACCTTGTGTGGGTAATAAAAACATTCTTCAAAGTATAAATCAAGGGACCTTTATCCAAGTTTGTTGGATACCCTACTCTTTGGGTTTAAAGATTTAATACTTGTTACTTGTATTGTTTCAAGTTTTTTTTCGCTTAATTTTGATTATTAAGGAAATTATAACTATCTTATACTTTCTTATACTTGTATACTCTGATTAGTATGATTTTATACGATTTAAGGTAGAATCTTTATTCATGTAAACTTTTCTTAAGTTTCATTTCTGGAACCATATTTTCAGAATCTAGCAAGTTTGTAGAACTAAGAGGTCTTGTGAATTTACCTTGTTTAACATTGTTAAACAATAGAAATTTTACCAACTTTAGAGGTTCCAAAAGAAATTTTTATTAAAGTCTACAATTCACCCCCCCCCCCACCTCTTGTATATTTAGCATCTACATAATTATTTAGATCCTACATGAGTTCTTAGAGAACTTATTAGTTCCATGCCTCACCAATATAGTTGAATCATTTAAATCTTAATACACTCTTACCAATATATCACATGAATTAATAATTCATTGCATAAAGAGAATAGTTTGAGGAAGCTACTGGGAGAAGAATATGTAACAGTATATTTATTTAATATCTAATGATTACAGAGATAAGCTTATATGTAATCAATGTTATGTGTTGATGGTGTACAATATTCAATAGTATATTGAATAATTTGAGATTTTTATCCTTAAAATTACATCTAATGATGAAATATTGTTTTGTTATATGGGTCACATTATTGATATAAAAAATATTAGATGATTTGATATATGTAATGTATTTATTAGTGAATTAATTAAAGAAACATTATTGAGAGTATTTAGTTAAAGAAGATAATATTGAATTTGAGGTAGTGAAGATTCAATAGAATACTCTAAAGAGTAATAATTTTCTAAAAAACCATGGGAATTATGTAAAATGATTACTATAAATGTTTAATCAAATCATAAAGTCATCTGAAGTATTTTGAGATAAGTTTAAGAGTCTAGAGATATTTTAAGGAATATTGGATTGATTAGAGAAGGATAAAAATTTTCTTGAATTCCATTTGTATAAAAAATAATAAAATATTAATATACATTTGAGTAAAATGGATTTTACATGTATCAAACCAGCTTTGGTCAACTACACAGGTAACCAAAGGTGTTACACCGCATTGTGAAGTATATTAAAGAAGAAGAAACATGCCTCATGATAAACCTAAATAAATAAAACCAATATAGTGCATAGTATAATCAAGAGATCATATCCATCCCACAAAAAAATTTAATAAAAATAGGCCAAACCATAATGATAAAATAGTTCAAGACTAGACATGTACCTATGTGACCATCCACCACCACCAAACTACCCCTCTATGAATATGATGTGGATAAGAGAATCCAATATACTTGAAAATTCTCTTCCCTTTACCCGAGTCCTATAAAAAACATATACAACAACCCAAATTATAAATTAGGGTGTCACCAAAAATCTATTAGGATACCTCCAAAGAATATATACATGTTATATAATCATAAATTCATGCATTATAGATTTAAAAAAAAATTAGTATACAATGTATTTACAAAATGTAAAACAATTTTATAAAACATTCCACTAGTTTTCATAAAAGTGTAACATTTTCACCAAATCCTAGAATATGTCATGTAAGATAGAAAATAGGTAAAAACCCATGGATACACCATAATATATTAATGTGATAAAATAAACATGAAAATACCATATTGTGATAAACCAATAATAAATGAAAAATCACACTATTTGTTCTCTAACCTATGGGTATACGTGCTAGAAAATTAATAAAATCCCCAATACAATTCTAATGTGTATCCAACCAATACAACCTCTAATTTCATTACTCACACTAAATAGATATAAAACATATTGTTTAATAACACATAAAAAGAGTGACAAGTCTATTATAGATGCAACCAAGGTTACCCAATGTGCTAAGTCTGTCAACATCCATTCGAAAACCTTGATGATATTTAATAAAAAAATCACATCAAAAACGTTCTTTTTATAGGATTGAAGATCCATTTCAAAATAAAAAACACCATATAAATCATTTAATAAAAAAAACATGGTGTGCGAAAATACATTTTTAATGAAAACCCCATTTAAAAATATGAATCCTCCCACAAATCATTCCAAGGTTAAATCATTAATTTTCATTTAATAACCAAATTTAATTAACAAGAACATGAAAAAATTAAAGAATTAACTGCATTCATAGAGACACATACCTCAATAATGGATTTAACCTATTCACCTTTGAAAAAGTAGATTGTAAAAAAGAATATAGTCCTCCAAAATACAAGGTATGAGGGAAAAATGTAAATGATATATCAAGATAGAATCTTGTTTATTAGACCATGAAAACCGCGTTGTAGACACAACTTTAAAACTAAATGTAACAAAGCTAAATAGGGAGAGGAAGATCACACATACCTAAATAAAGGAAACCAACTACAATGGTGACAAACATCACTGATAAAAACTATTTAGATGTAATGGAACCCTTAAAATTCACAAGGAAGATAAATAGGGATTGAGGGATATGGTTTCAACATGAAACATAATAGATTTTTTTGAATGGTGACTAAAAACTATTGGGTGTGGGAGATGTATGATGTAAATATCATCCTTATTTCATTAATATCTCAAAAATAAATGTACACCAAAAAAACACATTTCCTCAGGTTAAATTATCTATATCATTCATTTTATGTTGTAAGAATCGATATTATGCCACAAAACCATTTTACAACAGAAAATGTTTTACTACATGAAGTGTTTCCTCAACTTGTACCATCACTAAACATTCACCATAATTCAAAAATTTATGGCCTAAAAATATTCTTTAGACAAATCTAAATGTAGATCCATGTAGGAAACACCCAAAAAATCCCAATGGCCTCCAAATACTTTAACGATTTAATAACTTGACACCATTAATTTAAACAAACATGCATTCCTAAAATTTAGGTCATTTTCCATAAACAATTATCTTCATCCCCAAACAGTACGAAATGCGCCCAAAACAAAAATGGAAACAAAACAAGTGTCATGATGTACTTTGAAAATTTTGATGGGAAGTTACCATATCCTTACCATAAACACTTTCTATGGCCAAATATTCCTCAAGAATTTGGACCCATAAAAAGGGGAAGCCACTACTTCCTTTTCAATAATTCAATATCCCATGTCTCATGGAAATCCCATATGCACTACCACAGTACAAGGATCAATGGAACTTTTTTACCATGCAGTACCTTCTCTCAGTGATCCCTAGTATGTATTAGTTTCCCAAGAATAGTTTTTTGGGTTCAATATCATCATCCTCCCATTCAATCATGTAGGAAGAACCTTATTTATACATCCTCTACTATGAAAAATGAATCATGTCATGGATATAAGTAAAACAATATAGAAAGTCCAACTAATATTCCTCTTTTCCAAGATGCTCCACAATCTCAAAGGGGCCAACAAAAATCATTGCTAGCATACCATATCTACCCAACTGATAATGTCCTGAGTAAGGTGAAACTCAAAGAAAAAGGTTATCAACAACCAAAACAATAAAATATTTAAGTTTAAATTTCACATAATAATTTTTATTTTTATTTTCAATGACCAACATTTTCCATGGTTTCCAGACCAAGACTTATCCCAACCATGGAATACTCTCCTAACTATAACCAACAAAATATTAATGTACATTTTCTACAAAGGGTCCATTCTTATTTAATTTTTATAATAAAACGTGACCAAAAGAAAATTATTTTCCCAAGAAAATCAAAAATCAAGAACACATGCCCGTTGCATATTCTTAAGAACATGGATAGCCCTCTCTATCTATCCATTTTTCTATGTATGATATGTCATGCTAAATTTTAATTTGGAACCCATATCCTCTTGTAAAACATTCAAAAATAGATATTTTAACCATGGGTACCTATCAGAATCAATCACAAAGGGAACCCCATGAGGTATAACAAATACTCATACATATAATTCCTCAATTTGTTCCACTTTCATCATCTTTTTGATAGGGTGGAAATGCACTAATTTTGTGAGTCAATAAATGATCACCCAATTCACATCCTTATCACTATGAGTCCCTAGTAAATCAATGAATAATACCATATAAATATCATCTCACTTCCATAATGGGAAAGGTATAGGATACAAAAAATCATGTATTTCTCTAGTGGTCCACATTAATTATATAACATGTAATACACCATGATACTAAATATATAATTGATCATCTCATCCCTAAATATCAATAATGAAATCTCAAGTAATGATACATATTGGTACACCCAGTGTGAATGGACCAACAAGAATGGTGTCCAATATCCATAAATTCCTACCTTATAGAAAATAAAATAACCAACCTATTTTGGAAACATAATAACCACTGTGGGACTATGACCACTCACCCAAGGTCTCCCTACCTTGTATTAATTTACTAAATTGGTGGCATTCAGTGTCAGGTTCATTCATGAGTTGTGTTCACTCATACAATGATTAATTATCCTTCATCTAATCCAATTATACATTCCCCCTAGATTCTTCCACTCTCATGATCATCTCATGAATCAAAATCATCAGAGACCACTCATTCACTAATTCCTTCAAGGATTGTGTCTGTAATTTCATGATCATTGCATTAGTGATACCATTTTTATTCCTAGGAGTATAAACAATATGAAAATTTAAAGTCTAAATATACATAACCAAGAGTAACTATCTAAAGTTAATATCCCTCTATGTGAAAATATACTCTGGATTTTATAATTAGAATATGTCATAAAATACTACACAAATATGTTGTGACACCATGTTTTAGGTGGATGCATAAGTGCTTCCAACCCAAGATCATGATTAGGGTTGTTCTTTTCATAAGAAAATAACTCATGAGAGTCATTGTCCTCTACTTATTCCTACTATATCAAAATACACCTCAACCTTCTACTGGAAGGATCAATAAAAAATTCATATCTGGAACCTGATTCTAGAAGAATGAAAATTAGAGCTGAAGTCATCCTTACCTTCAGTTCCACAAAACAACTACGATATTTTTCATTGCACACAAAAATTACACCCTTATGAGTAAAATATTTATTATAGATTCATGATTTGAGAATTCCTAAATGCATCTATAATAGTAACCATATAATCCAAAAGATATTAGATCTGAAAAAATTTTCTAGGACACTCCTAAAAAAACTATCTATATCTTTTCAGGATCCACTGAGATTCCCCTTTCAAATATAACACACCCTAGAAATTTCATTTCTTAAATCCTAAAATAAAAATTTGAAATCTTACCATACATAAAATGTTCCTTTTAGGTTTTAATAATGATATCTAAATGACTCATGAACTCCTCCCCTAAAGAGAAGTACACCAAAATATCATCCATGAACCCAACAGAAAAAGAGTAAAAGAACCGATTAAATATTTGGATCATTAAATCTATAAATACTAAAAGAGTTTTTGTGAGATATAATGGTATGACAAGAAACTAAAAATGACTATATCAGTTACTAAACACTCTATTAGATATAACCTCATCTTATAATATCAACTAGTGGTACCCTAACCAATTTCAATCATTGGAAATGAACGGTCCCCTTTAATTTGATCAAAGAGAACATCAATCCAAGGAAAGGGATACTTTATCTTAATGGTCACTTGGTTTTACTTTTGATAATAAATATAAATTATGAGGCTCAGATCTGCCTTATTTTCAAAGTAGACATGAAATGACCATGGTGGAACTATTCATTAAATAAATCTTTTATCCTTACGGTATTCAAAGTAAAAATTATGTTCATGTAACTTAGTTGATTCCTTATGATAAGATTTCATATAAATTGTCATCATACCACATAGTAGGTCAATGCTAAACTCGAAATCTCTCTATGGTAGTAAACCATAAAAAATAATCTAGAAAGAAATCATGTTATGGAAACAACACTACAGGAAGTGTACAACTTAAACAAGGATAGATGACATCAAGGAACATCTCCAACAACTGACATGAGATCACCCCCGCATAAGGAGCAGAAGAACTCATTCTCTAATATATAATCACCCAAAATAGAAAATACATGAGTGACTCTATGAGTAGATAAAAACAAAACTCAATAGTGATAATATTTTATATGGGATATAAAAATAATTATCTATACATTCCAATAATTAGGTCTAATATACAAAGATAAAGAACCAATAAGTCACACTCTACCTCAAGATCAAAAATTGTCACTTGACATACTGGACACATGAAACATAGTCTGGAACTCTTTCCCTATGTCATAGACATATAAAAAAATAATAGAATATGATATAAACATATGAAAAACGATTCAACTAAATTAAAAGATATAAAATAATTAGTATAACCTATATCAAACAAACATATCACCATACAAGATGAAACAAACACTTTACCTATAATAGTAGATGGAATTATATCATATTCCTCTAGTGCATACTCCACTAGATAAAGATGTTTGATATCATCTCATCCATAATTATTAAACCACATAATCATCCTCTTGTCTACAGGTTAATACTCGCCTCCATTGGAAGCATCATAACGATTCTTTGAACCCTTGGTGAGAGTGGAGCCAACCATATTTCTTTGGTAAATAATTCTAAAATATTCTCACATGAAAAATTTTCTATAAAAAGGATAAGTATGAGGAGACTCTATAAAATTAAAAATGGTATGAGTAGTACTTATACATTGATAGTAAATAACATTTTCCTATCATGGAGAAGCCCCCAAATCTGTTCGTCAAGAAAAATGGAAACATTGTGCTTCTATTTCTAGCCATAAAACAATCTGAAGATAACAACCATGCCAACTAATGCTCTACCAAAACCTATTCTCCAAGATATGTCTGCCTATACCAAAGACATCGTACTGAATACCTTGATCTTCATTATAAAGCACATGATAATTAGATTCATCCAAATATTATCCCTTAATACCAACACAAACCTATGAGACTTTGGGTAATCATTGGTGACTATCTCCTACTTCAAATGCACTAACTCACCAAAATGGTTGGAATGCTTTAGAATGGTACACTACCATTTCTTATGTTCATAAAATTCTAGGTATTCACTTAAAAAACATCTCAAGATAAAAAATATAAGTTAAATAATTTCTTGATGAAAACACAAGTGAGATACTCATACAACTAGCTAACAGAATGGATTCCCACTCTCTCCTTCCCAATACCTCAAGAACATAAGTGAAAAAAACCACATTAGAGTCCTTGGGGATCCTTATAAGGTTGAATAAACTCTAAATCGGATCAATACAGTCTTAAAATTCATAGGGTATTTTGTTATCATGGATGATGGCTATATTCTGATTAGTATATTTTGAGCTATAGTCTACCACTCATCACGAGTTCCCGACACCAATATGACCTAGAGTCCAAATAGTGAAGATTACAACTTCTATCATAGAAGGTTTCACCATAGTATTTGTTATAAAACATAGCTCATAACTTTATATCTTGGATTTATAAGATATATTATTGGAATAATTTCCTATTATACATGAGATAATAAAAAATCATACTAAGAGTATATTATATACTCATAAGTCTAACTTCTGGTATACTTATCAATTATTTTAAATGATAATAAATTAATGAAATTTTGGATTTTAAGAATAAATGACTATAAAAAAAGTATAGAATACATTTAAATAAACCCTATATCGGGTTCATTCAAATAACATCATCCATCATGTCTCAAGCTTAACAAAAAGCCTCAACCATCCATGGTAACATGGATTCAGTCACGAAAATGAGTTTTCCATACCCCTTTTCTAGACTTACTATCCAAATTTTGATGGTTATAACATTTTTATACAAATACACCAAACCAGTCCCAAGATGTTTCAAAACTCTTCAGGATGGTTATCCCTATAATAGTAATTTTTAACAAACCATCCCTATTCAAATAGAAAAGCCACACAAGGTGGGGTTTCATATGGCGACGTATAACATTTTGGAAGAAACCTATACAATGATAAACCTGAACAATATAACCCAACATAGTACATAGTAGATTTGTGAGAACATATCCATGGTACATGTTAATTAAATCCAAATAGGCCAAACCAAAATGATTAAATAGAAAAATACTAGACAAGCCCTTGTGTGACCATTTGTCACCATCAAACCATCCCACTATGAAGATGACAACAACAAGAAAATAAAACACACTACACAATGCCCTTACCTATACCTGAGTCTTACAAAAAACATCTACAACTGCAAAAAGGTAAAAGTGGGTTGTTATTACAATTCCTCATAGAATACCACCAAAAAATCTATACAAGTTATAATATCATGAATTCATCAGTTCTATATTTAAAATAGACCCAGTTTACCAAAAAATTATAAAAAGTAAAACCATTTTATAAAACATTCCTTATGTTTTCATAAAATCATACCATATTCACCATATCTAAGAATATGTCAAGTGAATAATAAAACTTGTAAACAACCATTGATGCACTATAAGATAAACATGTAATAAAATAACCATGAAAACACCATATTGGGATAAACCAATCATAAAGGAAAAAATTAAATTATTTGTGCTTTAACCTATGATTATAGATGATATGCAACAATGAAAATCCCTAATCTTGGACTAAGATGGATACAACCAATATAACCCCAAGTTTAATTACTCAAAATAATATGACATAAATCTTCTTGTGTCATCACACACACAAAGAGTGAAAAGTATATTCTTAATGCACCCAAGGTTACCAAATGTGATATGTTTGTCAAAATCAATTTCAAAACCATGATAACATTTGATAAATCATTTATGTTTTCTGGCTTCAAGACCTATTTCAAAAACAAAACCACCATTTAGGGGATTTAATCAAACACTTGGTGGGTTTAATTTTTTTTTAAAGAACCCAATTTAAAAACATGAATCTCACCGAAAAAACCATTCCTATGTCAAATAATTCATTTTAATCAAGTAATCGAATAGAATTTATAGGAACATACAACAATTGAAAAATTAATCCCTTGTATAGAGATACCTAACTCAATAATAGAAGAAACTTAATCACCTTCAACAATGAAGAAACAGAACTACTAGATCAACCTACAAAAGACATAGAAATAAAGAGAACTAAAAAGGATCAATGAAGATCACATCATAATTATTAGAACCCATAAACTACAATGCACACATCTCTTCTAAATAAATACTAACAAGTATAAATAGGTATAGGTAGATCGTACAAACATGAAGGGAGACAACCCACTACACTAGAAATATACCACAACATTTAAAACGATCCACATTTAGTGAAACACTCCAAATACACTAGGAAGTGAACTAGGAATCAAGGGAGATGGATTCACTTAAAACACAAAGGAGTTATATGAGTGGTGGATAAAACATATAGGAAATAGGGGGTTTACATTGTAAATCTTAATCTTACACCATAAATTCCCCATGACTCATGTACACAAACAAACACATCACCTTAGGTTAAATTATAAAAATAAATGATTTTATGTCGAAAGAATGAGGTTTTCAATGTAAAACCAATTTATGGCCTAAAATGTTTTACTCTCTGAAATGTTTTCATAAATTGTTCCCACAACTAAACTTATGTTGGTATACAAACATTTATGGCATAAAAATCTTCTGTATGTGGTACCAAATACAATCTTGTATAGTAAAATCCAAATAAAATACCAACAAACTCAAAATCCTTTAACACATTCATAATATTACTCCATTAATTCAAAAAATCATACATCGTCAAAAATTAGGTAATTTTTCTTGACAAATTCTCTCTATCCCAAAAAATCATGAGACGCACCTAAATAAAAATGGAAACAAACAAAATTCCATAAGTACCTAAAAAAGGTAAATGGATTTTAAATTATAGAACCAATGTAGATTAAATATCCCTATATAACATTATACGGTACAAAAACCATTCTATGTATGAATAAGCCTTAAAATATGAAGTGATATATTGTTAATAATATGATGAAAGATATTTTTAACATTAATTTAGAGATTACAAGGGCTAAATTAGATTATATAAGAACATCAGAGGAATAATACTTATTTTACATGAGATATATAAGATTATATTTAAATATAAACTTGGTTAATAAAATTATTCATGTGATGTGTCATAATAACTATAAAATCTATGATTTTCTACATTAGATTAAGCCTATAATTTTTAAAAACTGTGAAATATTTTTCCCAAATGTTTCATTTCTATTAAAGATAAACAAGTTTAATAAATTAAGGGTATGGATGATAAAAAAATGAAGACATAAATCAATAGAATATTTTGTTTTAGAGGTTGGGATACATGAGATTAACCAGGTACTTAAGGGGAATGCAGTAGATGAGACTAAATCTGGATAGGATTAATTGAGAATACATTGGTTCTACTTATGAGTAACTTAAACATTTTAAGGTATATACATGATTCTTATAGGTTTCATGTAATATTAAAACTCATTATTAGGTGAATCTTTACACCTAAACCATTAAATTCTTATATTTATCTTCAAGAATTTAAATAATGTAGTTATCTTTGTTAATCATAATTCAATAAATAATTTAAGAAGACTGATTATAACATGGAAACATGGTCACATAATAATTAAAGATATGGATGATGAAAATACTTTAATATGAAAAGATATAGTTCTAGTAAAATATACACATCCACACCACAATGAAAAAACAATTATAAAATATATGTTAAGGAAATAATAATTGGATTAAGTTAAACTATTGTGAGTTTTTTGGATGATAAATCCATGTTTTGTCACGATATTGATGGATTAAATTGCATTATAATTTATGGTATCATGTTAAAGCATAAGAAATTTATATAAAATAAATATCTAACCCATAATATGAGATATAGGTTTCACTTTAATAACTTATGCATATTTTTATAAGCATGTGAATAAAAAGAAGTATATTTTGTGGTTGTTTGAATAAGTGAAGAAGCCATGTTTTATGTTTAATTAATGGATATGATATTAGAATAAGAATATTTATTAAATGATACTATACATTTAGAAGATGATAATTTTTATTTGTATTTATAAAAAAATAATTGGGGAATGTTGAGATCATGAGAGGAATAGCAGTGTGAATAGTTAAAGAATTTATTATGTCTTGGGGGTCATAGGAATTAAACTCACATGATTTTGTTAACAATATATTTACACGATATGATTTTTATTTCAGATAAAAAAAATTTAAAATTATTTATGAAGATAAAAGAGTTATAAAAATTAGTTTTATTCTATTTTACTAGATTATAATAGATAATTTCATATGTGAGTTTCTTTGGATATGCCATATTTTCAAATATGGAATATCCGTAATATAATTATTAGCTTAAATAGTGGAGGATAGGGGAATTTTGAATTTATAATATAAGAGAGGAATTGATTCAGATACAATCTAAATATAATTTTTATAAAATAAGTAAATATGAAATAAGAATAAGATATGGGGAAGAAGGTTTATAAGGTGATGTTATAGTATATTTGCATACAAAAAGTTAAGGAAGTAGGAGAAAGAGTAAAGAACAACCTATATTTATCTTATATAAAATCTTATGAAGAATAATTTTATGAAACTTATTGTGGAAGGTTACACTATGAAAGCCTATACACAATACATGTTTCAAATATCTTGAAGAAGAAGATGAATATTGTGGTAGAAATCAATGTGCTGATTTTATTTTTTTATATATTTTTCATTGATGATATTATATTAAGCAGGAAGAAGAAAACATGAAGAATACTTCCGTTTATATGTGTTGATCATTTTTAAATATTGATAAAGAGATCAGGGTATACATGTATACTATTTATAAATAATATATATTTATAGTCAAATACCTTTATTGAGGAATAGGATTTATGATCACAATGTTGTAATATCTTATAGATTAATAAATATCTTGTTCATTACTACATTAGGATAACACATTGTAAACATAAGGGAAAAATCATAAAGAACTTTTGTTTGTGAGACAAATATCCTTTTCAAAATATCCTCAGGGGTTAAGGATGATACCTTATGTGTATTCACTTAATAATATTAATATAAAACATGTGTCTCATAATTGAGTCAAATAAAATAAGGACATAGTCACCAAAAAATATTATCATTAAACATATAATAAAGAACAAATGAATAAAATGAGTTTCATATCCTTTTCAAAATTTATTTACCTACGGTAATCATTATTATTTACATTAACAATAAAGACATGATAAACCCATAGAATATAAAAGTGTATGCAATGAATTATAGTATCTTTCCTGGATAATACCATTAAATCAAGGTAAAAAAGAATATGGTATTATCACCATATAGATAAAAGGTATATAGTTTTGAAAAACAATTCATTAATAAATTAATGATAGGAAACTAGGTTGAACTCTTCAATAAAAGAAATAAAACTATGGTTTTCAAAAAGGAAATATGTTCAGTGAAAAGTTAGTATTATACATATTGGATGATTAGGAAAGTCAAAGGACATGATGGATTATTTCCCTGATACATCAGAAAATTTAGTAAGTCATCTAGAGAAATAATGTTGATGATATCATTTGAATAATATAATTAATTGAGCATGCAATATATCAAAGGATAATCACATATATATAAAACATTTTTTAGAGGTTTTTGAAAAATACCCACTTTTAAAATAAGAAATATTATTAATATATTCAAAATGTTTTTTTAAAAAATATTTTATAAAACTAGGAGAAAAATAATTTCCTTGGAAAATATGAGAATTTAGAGAGAAACAATCATACAAATGATAATTTTGGATTACTGGTATTTCCACATGTAAATTTCAAAAAGATAATCTTTTCACATTTTGAAGAAAGTAACCCATACAGAAAATGTTAATTTTTTTAAAATATTTTGAAATAAGGAAAATTAAAATAAAATGAACATAACCAATTTTTATGAATAGATAAGAATATTTTAAAAAGAAAAAAAATGAATACATATATGGAAAATTAAGGTTCTCGACTGAGAAGAAAAGACATGGTTGGTATCAATTATAATAAAATGTTTGGGTTATATAACAGTCAAGTGGAAATGGAATTTAGAGGGTGGCTATAAAAAACCCATGAATATCTAAAACATATGAGGGATTTTAAAAATAATAATAATTAACTATATGTATTATCTTTATAAAACAATTTTATTTTAAAATAATATTGCAATTCGGAACCCTTATGATTTTAGTAACATTTTAATCAAAACCACATTCAACACTAGTATCATTTTAATTAAAAGAAATTTAAATAAAGTATATGATATAGATCTTACAACCCATTAGTATGTTAAAATACAATAATTAGTTATTAATCACACTATATTAAAGGTTCCATGGTACACATTAAGAAATAAGTCTGAAGGAATTAAATTTATGGCAATGAACCCCTTACCATAATTTCTACTTAGTCAAAATGTGCTCTAACCTACCATATAAAAAGTAAACATATTTATAATGAAATTTAGAAATTTTTTCATGTACTTAACCTTTTATAAAAATTATTTATATTTATTATCCGTATTAAAATTAGTTAGTTCTTATATATTTTTAATATCCGGTGTGAGTAAGCATGATTGCACGGAACTAGTTTTGTAATAGTAGTGTTATGCTTCATTATTTTCCAAAATTTCATCAAAACTAGATCATAAAAGGTATTATAATTTTTGATGTATAATTTTTTATATTTTCCTAATTTCATTCTATTATATTTTTTGTTAGGATATCTAAAGATGAATTTGGCGATGAGCATGGTTCGATGATTATTAGAAAATAAAGGGTGTTTTCTTAAATAATGAGTTATATTTTAATATTATAATTCTAGAAAAAAACACATTATTTACTTATCTATATCATATATTAAATGAAATTATATTCCAATTGTTTTACATGATGTAGAATTTACATCATCTTTCATGTTGGTGGTTAATCCAACCTAAATAAGAACATACCATATTTAATGGATTATTATAAAGATATTTAGATTTAACATCATTATAATAGAAGCATAAGGGTATTATTTTGTTTTTATTAGGTGGATATATAATAATTTTAATTGTGTGTAAGAAGAATATAACTTATATCATGTGATTTCGTAGTATGAAGAAATCTGTTTCTCTCTTTGAATGCTCTTCTGGACGGTTGAATTTAACACATTTGTTTATTTCCAATATTATTAAAAGGTTGTCCAATTAGAATTTAAAAAGATTAATAATTTAATAAATTTCATATTTTTCCATTAAAACCATTCTTGTGAATAGTCATTTAAGGTATTTATGAAAAGGAAAATGGAAATAAATCAATCCATGAAGGTTATAGTCTATAGGTACAAATGAATGCTGATTTTATTTTCCACGTGACAAGGGAAAAATAGTTATTTCGTTTACCATATCAAAATAAAAAAATATTTAATAAATATCATACTTATATATTTAATTACATATTATTACCATCCTTGTAAGGTGGTGAATGAAAATGAAACATTTTTCATCATGTAGAAGCTATTCCACACAATGCACATATGATAGTTTAATTTTTATTAAAGGAAGAAAGAATGGTAGAAAATTTTTAGACCATAATTATAATAACATAGATATATAATAATAATATTAATGTTATAATTTTATTATATTTTAATTTAATTTGAGGATTAATAAGTAAACATAATAAAATATAAATGATAAAGGGACAGTGATAAATTTATACCTCACTTCTTGAATTATCTCCTTTTCTAAGAGGGTTAAACCTTTAACGGATGGTATTTTGAGAAGAAGGAACCCTATTTAAGGTATATATAAATTTTTAATATAATTTGTTAGTGTATTTTATGCTGAACTATGTTTTTTTATATAGTGGTATGTGAGGATTGGAGTTTCCCTTTTAAAAATAAAAAGAAATGGTATTTTTGAAAATACAGAAAAAAGTTTAATAAGGGGAAGTAACTCCAAATAAAAGTGGATCCAAAATTAAAACATAACATGGAATTTGATAGATAAGGTTGAAATTCAATAGATACACAAATTAACACACATTATTTAAATATGCTTTCAACTCATTACAGTTTTTTTTCTTTTACCAATTTATCTTTTATTATCGTAAATACATTTTATCTAAGGAAACTTATAATTTATTCCAAAAAATAAAATAGACCTTATTACCTAATTTCAAAATACCAATTCAAAATTTTAAATATATTTTATTTTATTTAACTGATAATAGTGATAAAAATAGTATTAATATACTTGATGTATAATGTAATAAAAATAATTTAATTAAAAATATAACATAATTTCAAAATTATTAAATATGGGATTATAAATTAAACCAAAACTTTTAAAATTATAAAGTCATATATAAAATACATATTTGTTCTTATTAAAATTATTTATAAATTTTATTTTCATACTTATATACTAATAATTTCGTAAAATTCATGTTATTTATAAAAAAATGTTTTCATATTCAACTAAAAATTAACCTTTTTAGAAATAAAAACAAAACTGAATCATAAAATAATAGTTATATCTAAATCAAAAAAATAATTTTAATTTTTTAAATTAAGATTCTAAACTTTTCTATTCTAACTTTTAAATTATATCATAAAATATAACGAGAAACAATTTATATTCGCAAATAACATCTTAAAATACTAGTTATTATTATTTTTAAATTATACAAAAAACTAATAAACATGTAATTAATCAAAAAAATAATTTTATTAAAATAAATACTTAAAAATAATTACTTATTTTTATTTGTTGAAAATTACCACACATTAAAAGATATATTCTTTAACACAAAAATAATTCAATTAAATTTGTATAAAATAAACTATAGATATATTAATATATTTTGTAATTCGGTTACACATATTCATTCTTACTAATTCAACAACATAGTTTTAGTGATTTAAAAACATCATGGTTTTGTTTTAGTTTTGTGTTACATGTGGAAAATCTATCAAACACATTGTATTAACATGAAAATAATTTTATAGAATGTTTCAATATGTAAATAAAATATCAAACATTTGAAATCAAACCCATCTATAAAATTTAATTCATATAATTTAACATAACTAATGTAAGTACAAGGTAATCACCTTATTCAAATTTATAATAATAATAAATTTATTTAATAATCCAAAAAATATACTATGAAAATATATATATTGTATCAAGATCATCATCCACGTAATCACTTTTTTTATAATTAAAACTAAATTGAAAAAACAAACATTCAAGGTGTTCTAAAAAGAATATACTGTGGGTGTTATCATGAGAAAAAAATTAATAATTATCCAGTTTGAATCTAAAATCATTACAATTTTTGAAAAACTATATATAACTATTAAATGATGTGAGGGTGTATATAATTGTGTTTCCATATATCCATGTATACAAAAAATAGGTGTTTTGAATTAATTGTTTTAATATTAGAGAATGATATAAATGGTTAAAAATTATTTATAATGTGTTTTTTACACTTCCAACCACTAATGTCTAGGAATCACCCACATGAATTAACATGAAAATGTAGGATTTAAGACAACCATAATTGATGATTTTTCAAAATAGTATAGTTCATTAAAACAATGGTTGGAGAATAATTAGAAGCATCATTTTATCCAATGGAGTAATGTTTATATAACTCACACATTATAATCCTGATATAACTAAGTTCAGATGATAATTCATTTTAGAGTTCTAAATATATTTTCAATTTGTATTTATTGTTAAAATGTTCATTCCTAAGTTAAAGGATAATGTTTTTTGGGTAAGTAGAAATTAACTAATTTATTCTTGAGAAATGGAAAATAATGTTAAAGTACAATGTCTATTATTCTATAATAATTGATGTCGGATGAATAATTAATTATATATGGGAATTAAACTACAAAAAACTTTAATGATGCCTTGATTACTTCCTATGAAAATATGGTTTTAAAATATATTTTTTCAGGTTACAATGGTAAAAAATATGACACAAAATATAATTCCACATAATTATTGGATTCTATTATAATTAAAGATCAATACAGTAATATATTTTGGTCACACTATATTGTTTTTTCCAATATTTTCATGAAAATAGAGCATAAAACTATTACAACATGATGCTTTTCTTATTCTATAATTATTTCAAATATTGGATTTATTTTTTATAACATAGTGAATATTTTATAGTTTTTTAAAATCGATTTGATCTATTATTATTGGTTCCTCTTATGAATATTTTATTATAAAATTATTAATTGTTTCACTCCATGATTATTTCTAGGTCTTTAAAGAGTTTATATTTCTATATAATATATTTAAGAGACATATAAATAATCAACCAAATATTCTAGAGGGAATTCTAGAGAGGTTTTGATTGATTTTGTAGAGAAGAATGAGGGTAAAAACTTAAGTACCCATAGAGGTACATGAGGAGGACTATATAAGTTTTATTGAATTTTAGATACTTTTTTATTTTTTCCTTTACTTGGAGTTCAAGACCACTGCCAAACTATGTTTCCATTATTCATTATTCATAATAAGATAATGGAATGGAAAAAAATATCACAACTATTATAAATTAATAATTACAAAATCAATTAAAAAAATTATTTAAACCCATTAAAAACCCATAGTGAAATGTTCATTCTATCCCATTATCTATCACTTATCATTATCATTTTTTATCATCGATCCTAGATATAATAAACACTACGATATTAATATTAAATATTGGTTTTTTAAACCTGTATTTCACACCCACCTAAAATGGTTGTGTATATTTCAAATGGCCTTCATAATATATATTAGAGTAGGTTTCCATCTTTAATATGATAGTATAGTGAGTTTTTATATGGTTTTGTATAGTATGGGATTCATGTATTCCCATGGTGCTGTGATTTTTTATATTGATTACATCATTTGATAATGCATTCTTAGGAGATTTTGAATTCAATAAATGATTTGGGTGCACCCATATTTTATAGAAAATGATTTCATTAATTAAAATAAATTATGGTTTTATATCTTTACTATATTATGTTAAACATTATTGATATTATCAAGAATTTTGTACATATTACCAATTTTTAGATAGACTATAAGATTCAATTTTGGAAGAATATTAAACATTATGGGTGGTTGTGTAATTTTTTAGCCTTTAAATCCTATTCCTTTATGATTCTTAAAATAATGGACCAAATTTTTATGTATTGAGGGAACCCATAAAACTTGGGACACCTATCATGTCAAATAAAAAAATAACACCAAATATAAAAAAATTGAAAATAGGGGTTCACTCTTAGCATAGGTCTGGGTCAATAAACGCAAAATTCATACATGACCTAGGACTCATGAAGGGGTATCAATAAGAATTAGATAATATAAAATTGGTAAGTCCTTGACTCAAGCCTATTATCCCCATGAACTTAAACTCACCACCTGAATCCCAATATCCATCAAAAACCACCATCCATTGTGGGTTATCCAAAATTGAACAACCATGTTATTTCAATAACAATGTTTACCCCAATCACTAGCATCATACTCCATCAAAAATATTGATAACCACATAAAAATGTTTACAACACAAAACAAGAGCACCATTTAATGAAATTTCACCAATAATAGAACCATTATAGAACCAACATATCACAACCACCACTAATCCATTACCAAGTCTACCCAAAGCATGAGCACCAACCACAATAAAATATTTATTGTAAACTATCCCAAAACATCCTTCACATGGAATGCACACCACTAAATTTCTCCACCAAGTAGAACATGCCTCATCAAGTAGTGAATAAAATCTAGGATAACCCTGGTTAATATTGGCCTAATAATTTTATCATAGAGATATACTGGAAAAATAAATAAGTAGAAAAATCATGAGAATATAGATAAAAAACATCCTCTAATGAAATTATAATGATCTAGTATATTGGAAATTTAAACAGTGGATGAAACCTAAAAAACCTCACCAAAAACAAAGGTAAAAGTGGAAGATGAATCTCTAAGTACCTATCTAATAAATTCACTTATTTTAGATTCCACCAATTCTAAATGATACCACTACTTTCCACACAACACCTAACTATATAAATAAAATTCCAATGAACACTATATGCAGAAAGATTTGTTATAATAAAGCTACCTGACAAATCATTGAACCGATAACTAAGTCGATCCTCTATAAGGCTTGAAGTGAATTCTCAATCCCCATGGGTAGGAAACTAGTACCAAGATATCTAATGAATCAATAAATTTTAATTGTTTCTCCTTAAAAACATAATAAAAAATTAAAGAAAACCAATAAAAATTCAGCAATGTACATCCTTACATTATATTATTGTATATCACAAAAAATATAAATAACTAAGAAAGACAAGCATGGAATAAAAAATAATAAACATACAAAGAAACATAATCAATAAATTTGATTATTCCTTTTCATTAAACATAATAGTAATAGACTACCAATTTAATAAAAACACATATAGAATAAAAATACATCAAAATAATCAAAATTACATAAATTGAGTATGTGTCTAAGAGAATAATACATTAATGTCCCAATAATAAACAAAAAACTCAAACCACCACTAATATATATCTATATGACCAAATTCCACTCAATATATCCACATAGTCTATCAATGAATCCAATATGGATATCTGAAATAAAATAAAAATACATATCACCTAAAAGAATTTATAAATTCTACATACACACAGAAAAGTGTGTATATAAGGAGTGAGATAAATAGACCCAATAAAATTTCACTAAAGTGTCAATTCAATTTGTTTTATAAAATAGTTCTATGAGGTAAACCCATTAAAGTGATAAATATTGTATTATTTTGTGGAACATGAATTTTTGAGTTATAGGAATTAATCTTGTAATGATTTTGTATTGTTTTGAGGTGTTTTAGGAGGAAATATGATCCTTTTAATTCATTATAAAATATTTATTCTATGAATCATGTGATAAATGTTTATCCATATAAATCATTGGATCACGTAATAAAGTTAATTTTCAGTCTCCATAAGAGTAATTTTGAGACATTTATTGAAAATTGGAAAAGTAATAGAAACATTTTAAGGTTCATTGAGGGATCTATAAGGGTCATTGTTATCCCATAATGATGATTTTTCCTCTATATAAGGATCATCAGAGAACTCTATAAGGATGATATTTGATTTCACAAGGATAATGGAAAGTTTA
This sequence comes from Viscum album, assembly GCA_963277665.1. Taxonomy (NCBI): domain Eukaryota; kingdom Viridiplantae; phylum Streptophyta; class Magnoliopsida; order Santalales; family Viscaceae; genus Viscum; species Viscum album. The sequence continues at coordinate 1,340,409,222 of OY728148.1, read as the reverse complement.
TAAATATAATTTTATAACATTTTAAGGATGGATACAATATTTTTAAGGATTATTTAACATTTAAAAATCATAGAATAACTTAGATTTGGAAAATTAATGTAGAGTTAGTAAGTAATCATGAAGACTTCATATGCATGACTTCTTACATTGTAAGGATCATTTGAGCTTTCTAAGTATCGTTTATCTATATAGAGTATTTCCATATTAAGTAAGAAAGAGTAAATTACTCTACCTATAATTCATATTGATCATTTATTTATATTATTTTATATAAAAATTCAAAAATAAATATTTTAGAGAAAATATATTAAAATCAAAAAATTATTTTTGATTATCATAAATGATTCAAATTTTGAAAAAATATAAATTATTGTGATTAAATATAATGTTTGAGTGTTCCAAAACAAAAATACGAGTTCTATTTCATTCAGGTACATAATTTTAAACAAACATGGTTTAATAAAAAAATTTAAATGTTGTGGATTTTATATATAAAAATAAGTAGTGATAATTCAAGTATCACATGAAGAATATATTGATTTTCTTGGTGATTTTAGTGGAGATTATTTATTTTTATTAAATGAGTTTAAAATTTTAATGAGAATATATATAATATAAAAAAAATATTTAAATTTTTAAAATATAGTGACATTATTCAAATAATTTCATAAAAATTATAAAAAGAACAAAATAAACCAAAGATTAGTGTTTTGGTGATTTTGGAATAAGTGAGGTAACGCTTTGTTGAGTCACTGATAAATTTTATAATATCATAAATAGAAGATAAAATAAATTGATTATTTTAATATTTTCATTGATGGTTTTCAGGAAAGAAAGTACTATTTCCCATAATTTAGGGGTATCTTTTGAGGAGGAGGAAGACCGTTGTATACATTAATTCTATCATACACACATCAAGTATCCTATAAGATTTATAAACAAGGATAAATTTCATGTCATTGTGTTGATATTTATCTTATAGTAAAATAAAAATTCTCTTGAATAAGATATTAAACACAATTCCAAGGTTTCTAGTGAGGTACTAAAAATCTTTTTTCAATATCATAAGAAAAATTTTGATTCTTGAAGACTAGTGTTTCTAGTATAAATAATTCCCATCATATTCAAGAAGTGGTTGATATATTTTTGTTTAAACCCATGTTATATATTTTATTATTTTATATTATATATATTAAGATACTTTTTAGATGTATATTCAATTTATTTAAATGAATCATGATGAATCTAGTGTTTTGGAATAGAAAGGAAAAAATGGCTCACAGGATTACACTAGACCATGAGTAGAGTTGAAGTTGGAAACATGATAATGCATCTAAAATTTCAAATGTATTATTTTTCAATGATTTATTTGGATGTTATACACATATAAAGCTACTGATTCTATAGAAATAGTGTTTTTAGATTGAAAATAATAGTTCAAAACCTTACAGATCCATTGGATCCGGGTATCATCGTGAGATAACACCAAGATCAATCAATTAGATAATAAGAATGATAAAGGTGCTGAGAAGTTATATCATAGTTCAGTTTTAGGTACTAAGTAGGGTGAAATCATAGAGTAGAGCCATAAATAAAATCAAGTTGTGGGGCTTCATATTGACCCACCATATAGGGCATGCCTTAATGTATTTATTAGTTGAATGGATGAATCATAGGAAAAAATTAAGTATCCCCATCTTGAGTTAACTTTTTATGTGGGATTCTACCAAAGTGGGATACATTTCAAAATATGGGACCACATCATAGAGTGAAAAGGTTATATTTTAGTTAAATAAGGATTTTTTACACATCATATAGGTATAGGCTATGCTACATATATGATTAGCCAAATTATGGTTTCACTATAATTATAATGGTATCCAAGTTATCGAGTTGTTTTCCATTTTACGTTATATATGAGGTGAGAAATCTATATTTCCAGAAATTGTATTTCATTTTTTATGGTTTTTACTTGTTATATAAATAGTGGAATTATTATAAATTTTGTAGTCACTTTCACCATGAAGGGTCATTAAACGATGCAACCTTCATTGTAGTTGTAAACTGGTTAAGTTAAAAATTCACTCATCACTTCATAGAAAAGGATGTTATGTCGTGATATATCGATTCAATAGAGTCTAAAAAGTAATGATGATGTGGATTTTACTTGGAGGTTTGGTTGTCATTTTAAATAACTCAAACTACAAAATATTAATTCGTTAGTGGGATTTATCTATGAATTAACCCAAGGGATAAAGTCTATCATGATATTAATTGAATTTTAAATTTTAATTTTAATATTCAAATATTATTAGTATATAGGGAATTTTGATGTGTATAATTAAGGTATTACACAAAGAATAAAAAAAATAGTGTGACAAAAGATAAGGGAACAAAGGATCTATTATAATTAAATTATTAGATATTTGATATTGATTGGTGATGAGTGAATAAACCATATTATATTAAATAAAATTCTTAAAATATGATTATTGTATACATATTTACGAAAATTATATATTTTAATATTCAAACCTCATGAAAAAAAACAAGTACTATTTAGTGTTTTTATCATTAATTTAAATCTTGTAAGATTGAGCTAAGCATTGATTTTATCAATGTATCCCTCTTCAATGTTGTGGAAGAAGATAAGAGGAAGTCATAGACCTTAGTGGAGTAGTGCAATACTCCTAAATTTATGAGCCCAAACATATAAAGTATTAGATACTTCTAATATCAATACATTTTTAATATGTGATCCTTAGAGTGTCCATTTATATAGGGAAAAAGTAAAATTAATGTGTTCTTTATTAGTATATTTTTTTATTAGGTTAAGATTAAAAATCATAATCATTGTGTATTTTCAAAATTGAAAATGATATAAAATTTAATCCAATGATAAGAATAACTTTTAACATCATATTTTAAGGGTTTATAGTGATACTATGGTACAAAATGTGGTATCATAACCACTAGTTCTTTCTTGAATCTGTTTAGAGATTTTTACAATGATGGATAATTTGTTGAAAATAAAGGGAGTACCTTTATTTTATGGATTTAATTATTATATTTGGAATATCATGATAATATATCATCTATGGTTTATTAAGATTGATGTATGTTCCACTATAGTGCACGAGATACAATTATGTGATCCCATATGGTCTTCAAGATGGATGCTGAAAAAAGGTTATTGAATGATGATTCTCAGGTTCACCATGCCTTATCTGGGGAACATTGTAATTATATTTTAATTAATGTGATATAATTATTAACTAGAAAATATATTTGTAAGAATTTATCTAATATATTTTAAATAAAAAATTTAAATGAGTTATATTTGTAGGTTTTACAAAATAGATTATTTGATATGAAGTTGAGATCCAATGAAAATATAAATGGTTTCATTAACTATCTTAGTAAAGTAGATAATTAAATTATTGGAGTTTTCAAGACACCATAGAGTCATATATTTTGAATATAATAATGAAAATATAACCTCCTATGTACAATAAAAAAATTATCACAACTAGAGGAGAAGAATTTCGGTGAGTTTTCCCTTGATAACAGACATAAAAAAGGTTACTTATGGGGTGTGGGTGAACCCAAATAACCCTTTAGAAAATGTTTCTAAAGTAATTTCACTCAATTGTTTTTAGAATATTTAATTTTAGAATGTTAAAAGTGAGAATGATTTAATTCATAGTTTTTCATTACATTTTCAAAAAAAAGATTAAATGTTTTCAAATAATAATTGAGGGAAATCTACCACTAGCATGTTTTTATTGTGGGATGGTTAGAAACAACACTTATTGGTGTCTAATGAGGTTTTATAATTGAGATGGAGAGGATTATTTATCACCAATATAGATGAAGAAATTTTCCTACTATATGTAATTTGAATTATATAGATTCATGTTGTATGAACTTTTAGAAGTCATGTGTATGATGTTTTAGAGTAAAGTGTTATTTTAGAAAAGAAGAATAGGATGACTAGGAAGATCCAATAGAGGGTATTAAAACTGATTTTATCTCATATGTTAAATATGTATTTATGGATTCAATGGAGATGTTTTTAACAAAATTAAAGACAACTATTAACCATGTGGAGTTGTAAACCATTAAGTGAAGTTTAAATGAGATCTGTAAGAGTATGTTTTATAATGAAAAATAACAAAATTATTATAGGTTTGATGAATTAGTTTCAATCTATGTTGATAAACATTAAGATGATGTTGATCATATTGATAAATTAGTGTAAGATTATGAATAATTATTAGTAAAATCTAATGTTTTAGTGAGTTTTATATTTATGATTAAAGAATATACTAAGATCATTTATGATGTTAATTTTTCTATCAAATAAATAATTAATAATATTGATGATCTTGATGAATAATTTTATTCGTTGGAAAAAATGTTTTAAAATCATATCAAAATATATTCTTCAAATAAAAATATTTCAATTGGGAGGTTCTAAGGTTTTATTTTGAATGAGTGGTTGGAATTACGTGAAAGAAATTTTAAAGATATTTTAAGTACTAAATGGAAAAATTGTATGGGTAAAATTATTATTGATATTGATTTTAAAACATCAACAAAAAATTTGTAACTATAAAGATCAAAAGAAAGAAGATGAGGGGAAAATTTCTTTAACCAATGAAAATTTATCAAAAATCAATGAATTTTTCAAATAATATATATGTATAGGCAAGTGAAAATAATATTGTATTTTTCATTGATGAAATGTCAGTATTTTGTTTCTATTATACACACTATTTACTATTATAGTAATGTTGAAAGCAATGTAAGATTATAATCTATAGTAATTAAAAAAGGGCACTTGTAACATACTCTTCATATCCTTGAAGAAAAGTTTAATTTGATTTAAATTTAAATTATTCAAATATTTTACATAAATAAGTTAACTGAAATCATAGAAAGGGAATATATGTTTTTAGAATGCAAATAAAAATGGATAAAAGGTAGTCATATTCATGTCCCTTTAAGAAAAAGTTTCATCCTCTTAAAGAAAAAGAGTTAAAATTGATGGTTTTTTCTTATAGGGATGGGAAGATACAAATGAAATTCAACAAATTCAGGAATTTTTTAGAAGGAAATATGGAATATTAAGATTTATTTTAAAAAACATGTTTCTTAATCTGTACAAAAAATAGTAGTACCTCGATTTTCGGAAGATCTCACTCATCTCATATGACATGGGATATTAATTTTTTAAATAATTTATATGGACTTTTTGATGGAATTTTGTTCTTTTTTAATGATAGTAATTTAATATTAAAGAATCTTCAAATACATGATTGGTTGGGAAAAAATTGAATAATATTAATGTTATTTATTTTCACGCACCATTCCATAATTTGTTTAGGATTTGTAAACTTTTTTACAAAATTTGGAGGTTAAATTCAGTTATAATGGTTGCAACATAAAAATAAATTCTGTAAATTCCCTTATAATAGGTTGGACAAAAATTAGAAACAAATATGATTTTAATAGCTTAGAATGAACTTGTCTTATTTTATTGGTAGTAGAAAACTATATCTACATCATAGGCTCAGGAATATTAATTTGTAAGGCATGGAAAGTCATTTAAAAATGAAATATTAAATTGATATTATAAATCTGATATGAGATCGAGAGAAGACTTATGATTCTTGGATAAAAAGAAATATTATGATAAATTATTATCAGCCAAATATAAATATAGAAATAAAACTACCTGATTTGATTCATAGAGATATGTGGGGAACTAAGAAAGTACAAATAATATATAGTGATAAGTATTACATTTTTTCTTGATTATTACTATAGAATGGGTGGTATCATGTTTTTACAGAAAGAAAATAATATAATTGAGTGCATTATTCGATTACAAAGAAGGGAATAGAATTGAATTAGGAAAAAAACCATAGTTCTTAGGTTTGATAATATTATACAATACACTTCCTAGAAGGTATATAATTACTTAAAGAAAAACAAGATTAATCATTTAGTCACATTCATGAAGACACAACAACAGAATGATTCGGTAAAATTAATGAAGTGTATCATAAAAAATATGGAAATAACATTATTGATAAAATGTGGCATATCACAAAAATTTTGGAAGGAATCTATGAAAGTGGTAGTTTATAGATAGAATAGGTATTTTCATAACACTAGGTAAAATAGAACACCATACAAAATGTGTCATAAAATAATGATAGCACCGATGTAATTTAGGGTGTTTTGGATTAAATTTTCCATTCTAAAAAATAATAAAATCTATGAAAATAATGATATTATATATATAATGGTTTATTTTGAGGCTACTCATTCAATAGTAAGGATTATATATGTATCAAATAATTTTTGCTTTTTTAAAATAATTTATGTGAAAATTATTGAATAAAAATATGATAATTTTTATGAAATTATAGATTTTAAATAATATATTGATTGATAAGATAAATTCATGAATTTTATAAGTGAACATTTTTATACATAATAAATGGGATTGTAATGTTGAATAAGTTCATGTAGTTATTGAAAAATATAGAAAAACATAGAATTCTCAAATTAAAAGATGGGTTCAGGTTTATAAGACCAGTATTATTAGTGATAAAATTGTACCTATAAAAATGAAGATAATGAAAAAAAATATATAACACTTATCAACTATCTTAAGTAGAACCAAAATTGTGTGAAAAAGAATACAGGGAGTAATTAGGGATAACATATATGAATGAATAATTAAAGAAAATGGATAAACAAAAGACTTTGGATCTTAAATACATACATAATAATCAAAACATAATTACTATGAAGTTATATTATTAGAAAAACTAGAATAAAATTGAAAATTTATCTAAAATAAATTAATTTAGGTTTGTAATGGATATTCTTGGTTGAAGACATTGATATTAAGGATAATTTCACACTGATTGAAAGAGTGAAATCAATTTTTATCTTCTTAGTATAGGTTATAAAATTAAATATAAAAGTGTTTCAACTAGATGTAAAGACTAAATTTATGATTGGATTCTTGAATGACATTTTTTATATTAAACAATCGATTAGATTTTTTATTGTAAATAAGAATTCAATAGATTTTAGTTTTAGAAAATTCTTGAATTTCTTAAATTAAACACAAAATTCATGGCACGTAAGTTTATACACATTCTTGTAGAATATAAAGTTTAAAAGTATAGGGTTTAACCCCAAAATTTATGGAAAAATTTCATTATAGGATTATTTAAGGTGTTGATCTATATAAAAAACACATGATTTTGAGCCAATAAGAAATATTAAGTTAAAACATTTTCATTATTAATTAATTTTGAGTTTAAAATATCAATTATCAATTATTTTACATATTTTAATAGGTTAAAAGTTCATCAATATAATGGGAAGATGTTTATTTCATAGGTAATGTTTGAAAAATAAGTCCTAAGGAAATTCTGAATGGAGGAGTGAAATGTTTTTCTACTCCAACAGTGGTTAGAATAAAACTTGGAATTATAAGGATATTTATGGGGTATAGTCATCTTTATATATATAAATCATTTATAGTTTACTCTATATTGTTGGAATTCTGGGTAATTAATTTTGATTCCACAATCTAGGTATTGAGGATTCAATGTTTTTATAAGAAGTGACATATCATGGTAGTGAGATTAATAATTAGGTATTATTAAGGAACTTTACATTATGTTTTCTTGTTTAAATATTCAATTAAAATTGATTTTCAAGAATATTCAGATGTTGATTAGGATAATTATATTTTGTATTTAAAATCAATATGTTGAGTAATTTTTATATTAGGAATAATTTTTTTGGTAGGTTAATCATGAAACAGGATTGTGTTTCTTCAAGCAGAGTGGAGGTGAAATATGTTTTAGTCAACCTATGCTATATAGATTATCTATATAATGAAATATTTTTAGTACATCTATGATTTTTTACAATATCTAAAGAATATTCAATGTGAAAAAAAGTTTTATTGAGTTTTATAAAAATATGTTTCTTTAATCTGGAAAGAAACACATTGAGATCCAATACCATTTGGTGAAGGTGGACATAGAAGAATCTATAGTGAGTATATAACTAATTAGAACACAAGATCATGTGTCTAATATTTTTAAAAATCTATTGGAATTTTATATATTTCAAAATCCATAGGTTTACCCATTTAGTACAACCAATTTCTTTAAAATAATGTTGTTAGAAATGATCTTCTTCCAATTTTATCTAATAGTATATCTAGAATTTTTATTTTACTTTTAAGATTATATATTGTATTTAGTTTAAAATATAGTAGGATATTATATTAAGTGGAGTTAGTATAAATAGAGACTCATGTGAGAATCATAGAGCATATCATAGTACTTAAAATATTCTCTTAATTCTTACACCAAGATTTGTCTTGCATGAGCTTATAATAAATATTTATGTCACTTTTATTGGGTTTTAAAGTAGTAATGGATTTTCGAACCCTATAAATTGTATTTATAAAGTGTTAGTGAGTAAAAAATACATGATTAAAAAATACTTCTCAAGTTAAGAATATATTTTAGTTTTTATGAATTGAAAACAAAATACAAAGGGGGAGAATTTTTAAAATGGTATTGTGTACTTGATTATTTGATTTTTTATAAAAATAACTTTTTTGGAATTTATTTTAATGTATTTTAAGGAATATAGAATAATCTACAAAATTTGATGTTCTAGAAGAAGCATGAAAAAACCATTGTGTAAGGGAGTATACTATACTATGATTAGAGTTAATGTTAAAAAAGAAAATGTATCTTGAATTTTTTAAGGTTTATATGATTATATATAAGATTATTTTGAATGATTAACATTACTTAATAATTTTACCAAGATAAAGTTGTACATTGAGTTTTAAAACAAATAGGGTCAACCCTTGCAGAACCGTAACAACAAGGCACCCCTATGAGGTAGCACCAAGCTCAATCGCATCACTATGTATGGAAGTTCTAGACTAGAGAAAGCCCAGTGTGGGTTAACACTATGTGGTATGTATAAACACCATACATGGTAGTATCGTTGAAAAAATAACATGTGTAATTAAATAAGGTGACCCACCAACTAAGGTAGGAACTAAGGTATTTGGTCTGTGAATGGATTCCACATCCAAGGTAATTAAGCGAGACTACCCCTAGATAACTTCCAAAGTGGGATTCATAGAAAGTTGGATATTCCACAATATAGGTGAAAATTAAATATAGTAAAAAAGATTATATTTCACATTGATAAAGATTTATTCCATATAATAGAGATGGAGTCCACACTGTAGAGGTTATTAACAAAATTTTTATGTTAATGTGATTATAGGAGTATCAATTTTGTAGTTTTTTATCCATAAGAATTTTAGTATGATATGGAAATATCCATGTTGTAGAAGAATATTTCACCATGGATGTGAATATTTTGTAGTGTGATAGTTATACTCTTATAAAATTCAATTGTATCTTTCACTTTATAGGGTTGTTACATGGTTCTTCTATCACTAAAATTGATAATAAATTATGTCCAAAAAGGACTCATCACAACATAGAGAGGAGTGTTGTGTCATGATATATGGCTTCTGTGGAATATTAATTTGAATGATGATGTTCCTTTTAGTTAGAGGGTTAATGGTTATATTAAATAAATTAAAAAATCAAATTTAAATTAATTTTAGGGATTAGTCTCGGTATTAATATAAGGGCATGGGTTGATCAAGAGGTTTATTGATGTTTGAATTTAAAATTTAAATCAAACCATTCTTTGGATATAGAGAATGTTTCTATAAAATAATTTGGTTTTACACAAATAATATAGAAAATATATAGATATATAACCAAGAATATAAGGATATACTATGATTAAATTATTTAATATCCATTATTGTTTGGGAAAGTGTGATCAGACTAAATTTTTGTGAACAATAGCCTTTAAATAATATTCCTTTTTTAAATATCCATGAAAAATATTGAAGTGTATACTAGAGAATTATTAAAAACACATTTCTTTTGTTTTAAATTTTTATCTTTAAAATAAATATTTTAAGACTGACCTATGAGTAAATTTTATCATTATAACCCTTTTAAAATCGGCGAGGGGAAGATTGTGAGATTTTTTGACCTTACTGGAGTAGTTTCATCTTCCTAAAGTTGTAATCACAAACTAGTGAAGTAATGGATAATAGAAAATTAAAAAATTATTGATAAATGATCCATATAGTATCCTTTTATAGATTAAACATGTAAAATTAATGGTTCCATTCCATTAACATTACTATATATGGTTGAGGAAACAAATATAATCAACGTTTCTTTTCCAACATGGAACCCCGATCCAATTTAATATAAGAAGGTGACTAAATTTTGAAACCATAATTCACCCCCCTCTTAGGTGTATAGTTGAACCAAGTTAAAACACGTCCAAAAATATTTTATGTTAGTGTAACTAAATTTTTAATCCCAATAATAAAATAGTGATAATAAATCTATATGTTGACATGATTCAAGCATGAAAAAGATTAGGTTCTCTCACTAAGGTCAAACCGTGTAAAATCCAATGTGTTCTGAATTTTATATTACAGTCTCATGTATTGGGACATATTTTTTATACTATGTAGATCTATAACAAAAAAATCATACATGTTTAATTCAAAAAGTATTTATGAAATAAGTACCACTAATTTACTTTCCCTCTCTGTAGTACTCCAATTTCCATGGTCCCTATAAGTGGCATCAAAGATAATTAGGTTCCCTCAATGATCACATTCTATTCAATAGGGAATGATAATTCATTGAATATATTAAAAGTTTCTATTTTTTATGGAAATAAATTTAATTTATTGAAGAACTATATGCTTAATTTTTCTTCATCATGAGGTTTATAGGTTAGTAATGATATGATAATGGGATTTCAACCACTTGGGAGAGATTCACCCATGATATTTGTAGAAAAATAATGTGGAAGATGGGAATGTCAGAAAAGAAAAATTATATTCTTTATAAGGTAATTTTTAGACTAAATTAATAGCACTGAAGACTATTAAATATATTTGGGTAAATATAGAGAGTATATATGATTTTAATTTCATGTTCTAAGAATTCACATTTAAAATTTTAAGATTTAAGTTTGAATAAATTAAAACGACTAAAGATAAGATTTTTTATGACTATCTTTATATGGTAAATGAGATAGCCAATCACGTTAAAGTATCTGGATAAATTTTGGAATATTATAATATTTTTGAAAATGTAATAATAAATTTTACATACATATTTTATCTCATTATTTTTTCTATAAAAGTAAAGGAATATATTTCCCTTTATGAGTTACACAATACTCTTCCTAATTATTTGAGGACAAAAGATCCAAATTTTTATGAACAAATATATAAATGGGGTGGAATTAAAGTCCATGAAAAATTTTAAGATCAAGGATGAGTAATTTTATTCCCTAATTTATTCAAATAAATATGATTATAGTCATCATATTCACAAGAAGTTTCTGTCCAATATTTTAAAAAAACAAAAAAATGGAAAAGGAAAATATAAAGAAAAAATCCCATTCAAGTGATTTATGTGTTTGGGGAATTGGAAATTTTATAGTATAGCATCCAAGGAAATATAGCAGGGCTCATGGAGATAATGAGAATAAATATAATCCTAAAATATAATCAACAGAAATATGATTCAATAACATATTAATTATAGTGAAGATAGATACAAAATTCAATTATGAAATAAGAAAGAATATACTGAATAAATGAGAATATGATTTCTCTCCATAAAGTTATTATTAAAAGTACTATTATTTTCTATAATATAAAAACATCATTGAATATATTTAATGGAATTAATGAATCTAAAATTGTGAATAAAAAGGTGAAGAAACCTACATAGGGAACATGATGAGGGCTAATCTTGAAGTATGATTGGAAAGAAATAGTCAGGAGAAAATGAAATTAAATCCTAAAAAATGGGCTCAAAATTTAAATAACTAAATAAAATATGGTATTAATGATAGAGAGACTAATTAAATTGATGAAATTAAACTTATTAAGGTTTAATAGGCTGAATAAAATAAGATATTAGAGGATCATGAGAAGATAATTGATGCTTAATATAAATATTTAAATGTGTCACAACTGAGGAGCCCTAAGGTTGTGAATAAAATGATAATAATTAATGTAGACTTGGAGATATTTTATGGAGGTAAATTAATATTCCTAAAAAAATTTAAGAATCATTTTACACATGTTTAGGAAAAATATTGACCTATATCTTTTGAAAATGAAAAATCTATTTTATCTCTTAGTCTAACTTTCAAAATCAAATATAATAAATCCTTATTTGATAAGAACCCTTATAATATGATACATTCCATAAATAATTTTTAATTCCATGTAAAAAAACCAAGGCTCTTAAAATCTAACTAGAATAAGCATCGAGTTATACAAAACAACAAGTTGGTACCATAAGACTAACTCAACAAATTCATAGAAGAACTATATTTAAGGGGTACTATTAGTATTGTGGTGTTATTATATATAAATAATATATTTATTATTATAATATATCTCTCATAGAGATAGGTAATGTTTGATTTAAGGGGTATCTATCCAAATAAATAAATCAAAAATCTATAAATAAGTAGAATCTAAGTGTAAATTCATCTATGGTATATATTCAAGATTTCATTGATTGTATTGATGATATTTTTGAAAGACGTGATTGGTAAGGTTATTGTGAAAAAGAATTGTGACCATGATTAATATTAAAAAAACAATATATTGAGATAAATAGGACTCATAATCAGACTAAGGTAGTCACTTCTTGTTGAAGTGACTCTCAAAGAAATAAAAATTAGAAATAATTGGATACATGATAGTGGATTATCATCCCACATGATGAGACATGTCAATATTATAAATAATATTGAAGAGAATAACAATTTTTTAGTGACATTCATTAATGAAGTCTCCTCAATGATCTAATGTATTAGATAAGTTGAAATTGATCCATACAGAATGGAGTCAAAATATTTATTGCTTATTGATGGCCTTATAAATATCCTACTAAGTTAGAGTAATATAATTGATGAGGGAAATTTGGTAATTTTTAAAAACTAAATTTTACATTATAAAATGAATATGGTATGGTAGAATCATCATAATGGATTAGTAACTATTGGAAATATATTTTAGATAGGATAGCCTTAAATTATTACTATATAAGTACTAAAAAAATAAAATAATCTCTAGTACAAGAGACTTATCTGGATTATCTAAAATAGTTTGCAAAAAATACCAAAATAATATAGAGAGATCAATCTACCCCAGTTAATTAGAGAATAATTACTAGTTTATACACTTATTAAAAACAGAAATATGATCTAATGAAGGCATTAAATAATGGATATACAATCAAATGACCACTTGAGGTGGTCTACTCATATTTATGTTGACCTATAAGGCACTAATACACTAAAGGTAACATATATATAATTACATGAATTTATGACTTTAAAATAATGACAAGAGTTTTGCTCATGAAATAGAAGTCATAAGCAGTGGGTATTTTTATGCTTTCTACAAGAGAATTTGAAAGGTAAGTTCAAACTCACATTAATAAGCTTAGGATTGACTATGTTAAAGAGTACACTAAAAAATATTTTTTATGTGACCTAACTATGAAGGATATTAAGAAAAATTACATTTCTACTAAGTACCACATTATAATAGTGTAGATTAAATAAATGATAGAATAATTTTTATAATGGGTAAAATAATTCAAGTTGATTTTAATATTTTAACATTTTTCTAGATATAAGTTTTGTTCATAGTTGCGCACATTAAAAACTAATTTTTTTCTAATAGCTTAATATTAAAGGACTTTTTATGATATGTGGCATAAAATGTATCAAGATTTTAATTTTTTTATAGTTTCATTAATCCATTGTTTGATAAAAATTAAGAAATCATACTCTGGAGAATTTTATTTGAAGGTAGAGGAAAGAATATTTATTGTATATATATCCAATGAAAAGGGATAATTATGTTGAAACAAATGAAATTTTATAGGTATTGACTATAATGAGTTTAAAACTATTAAAAAATCTATTATTATTTTCTCAGATAAATAATATAATTTTTTATTAAATTCAAAGAGCACAATTATTTGAAGAACAGTGAAGAACATGTTGAGATTGAGATTCATATATTAAATATTAAATATGATCAAACTGGTGATAAGGGGAAGGTAAAAAAGTATTTGAGGATATAGAAGAATGTAGATATAGAAAAAAAACACCATATGTTTGCATTATCTTCTTCAAAAATAAAAAAACATTTATGTGTGATAATAAAACTTCTCTAATTTCATAGATTGATCCCCATTCAAAGGATAAAGATATCATGCATAGAAAGTGCTGTCGAACAATGAATTTGGTTCTAGAACAAATAGGGAATAATATACCATTGAATATTATTATAACAAACCTTCTATTTATTTTATATGAATACATGATTTATTGTAAAAACATTACACTCAATACAACCTAGATGATCAAGAAGTCTACTGTCTTTGGGAATTTGTTACATTAAAAAAAATTTAAAATTGGGGAAAACATCATCATTATTGAAAACATCTTTAACATGCTCACACTTAAAGATAAATGGGATAACATAGGGACATACATAAGAAAGGATTGAGATATAAATCTCATTAATGTAATAATAGTGACATAAGTTAATACATGTTATCCAATAGTAATATCAATTTGTAATAAAAGGGAAATTTATAATAAGACATGATATAGAATGATAATCATAAAGGAAACTTGGGAAATTTGGAAACATTTAAAAATATTACATCATAAAAATAGTTCCAGGATAACTACCAATACATCATAATGGACAGAGTCCCCTAAAGGAATCAGATTCACTACCTATCCCAACATGAAGACTCACGAGACTAATCATGACCCAATGCATTGAAGTGAAAAATAATTCTAGTCTCACCCATCACATTTATTTCATTCTCATTCATAAGTGTGCCACATATATCATACATCATAGATTTATTCATCATAATAATTTATTCCATGATCATGGAGTGTGGAATACATACATGTATGTACCAAGTCAAAGAAGTTTAAGTGTATAAAGGTGAACACCATTGATAGAAAATTGGTATGGTATTCACTACATAGTTGTTTTGGCATAGAAAATGAAGGTGAAAATTTTGCAGGAATAGGGACATGAAATGCGTAGTAATAAAGACATGGAAAGACACGTCCAAACATTAGAAATTGTAAATATAAGGCATAATATAATAAGAAAACTCTAATAAATGGGGAATGGGAGGATCCCTTACTTGAGTGTGTTACTCCAGATGCTTGGGAGGACCTTCTTGAGAGTTTGGGGGAACCTTGGGAGGAATCTGGAGGGAGGAGGGTAGAGTGATAATTATTTCTATGTATTTTTTGTCAATTTAAAATGGAGATTGGGTGGGATTATATTGTAAACGAGTGAGGATTTAGTTATTATTTCCTAAACACAATTTTTGGACATTATATAATAAAATAAAGAAAACCAAATACCTTTCCATGGTTATTACCCCTCTTTTATTCCAAATGGGATTGTTTTTCATTTTTTATAATTCTAATGTCCAAAGATAAAAAAATAATTTTTTTCCTTATGTGTAGGTGAGTCATACGCTTAATGAAATGATTTTAAAACCTAAAAATCTATTAATGGTTTTGTACTATTTATAAAAAATTTATAAAATAAACCAAATAAACATAAAATAACATTATATTATAGATAAAGCATATATTTTTTCATGGATACCTTTTATTTTATTTATTAAATCACATTTGAGTCATTATTATGTCATAATACACATAATATATTTATATGATATTACTTTTTATCCAAAAAGTCAACTATCCAAGAAAATTATAAAAACATTCACCATTGGATAATTTTCATGTTTTGATTCAAAAAATTATAATCATTTTATCTAAATAATTTTTTACGTATGTTTATTTTAGCTTTTAAAAATAATAATTAGTATTTTTTGAGAAATTTTGTGTTTTTGGACAATACGAATTTTTTAACCCTTATAACAATTAAATTTGTCTTCAAAAAATTATATGATAATTTATATTTGATAAATATTATTTAGTAAAAATATTATATTAAAATATTATTTACTTCTAGAATTCATTAATTCATCAAAATAAATTCTTTATTGGAATTTGAATATTAATCAAGAAATAAAATTTTTATTTTACTGAATAAAAATACAAATCATTTTTAAGGTAAGAATCATAGGATGAAAATTTATTTATTAACTTATAATACAATGTGAAAAATAATTTACTGTGTTTTTTATTCATATCACTATAATACACTAGAAAATATCCTAAAAGTAAGGTGTGTAATGTTAATACTTTCATTGGGTGGTTTGGTGAACATGGTTTGAGTCATGATCATGATGATCTTGATCTTCACCTGTAAATGATTTTTCCCATGCTTAAGTTGTTAGATTTCATCTTGGGTTGGTCAAGGGAAAATAAATAATATTCAATCTCCCTCATAATCTTCAATAACTTTTTTTTATAGTGTTTGATCCAACTAGTTGAGGTCATCAATTCCTTTTCCTATGTTAGTTGGATTTCTACAACTCTATATTTATACTAATTATTTGATAATTTTTCAACAACTATGTTATCAATGGTAATGATAATTAATATTATTTTAAATTAGATAGGATAAAACCAAATTAGTAATTTTTTTTATAACTTTATTACATAATAAGACATTAATTTAAATATTAAAGGTATTTTTATTTATAATGGTTTGGGTTGTTACAATTATCCCTATACAAAATGATAAAAATTTAACTGGGGATTAGGGGGTATTAAGTCTTAAGTTTAATGAAAAGGAATTAGTAAAAAATAATTATAAGTAAATTTTTTTGAGGGGTAATCCCAACTTAAAGTGGTTTTTTATTTAAGATGCCTTTTCTCTTATTATAATAAGAGAGACCATCTAGATATTTTAAGCAATTACTACCTATAGTTAGTATAAAATTTATCATATGGATGTCAAATATTTCTCCTTAAATGTATAGATTTAACAATAGGTCTATATTAAGTTTTCTGAAGTATGTTTTCTTTATAAATATAAATAATAAGGCATGTAAGCTGAAGAATACTATTTATAGGATAAAAAAGATAGTTATGAACTTGTATTAAAATCTGGGTGGTTTCGAAGGAGAATAATATATAAAAATAGAAAATTTTGAAAACATTTAACAAATAAATAAATTTAGGTACTATCATTATAATTTTTTTATTAATGAAATTATCTATATAGGTGTTCAAAATGGTGTTTTTAAATAATTTTCTGAGAAAATGATAAAATAGTTATAGATATCCATGTTGGGAGTAAAGAGATATTTTATTATTATTTATAGTGTCTCAAGAGAATGACTTCCTTTTTTTCATTTATAATAGAATAATGAAAATAAGTTTTATAATAAATTCAGTATGGAAGACTTGAAGTTAATGACTAAATTTAAATTAAAATAATTTCATAAGACTTATTGGAATGTTTTTTTATCTAATTAAATACAGAACTGATATAGTTAGTTCTATAAACCCATGTTCGGGGTATCAAATTGATCCTAAGGATTAATATTTAATGTCTAAAAAGATATTCCACCAATATACCAATGGGATATTGAATTTTGAGTTTTCATGTAGAATATGAGAACACTTAAAGCTTTCTGGTTTCAATTATGTTGACTTGGTAGGAGATTCTGATGAGATAAAGTTCAGTTAAAGATGATTACTTATTTCTATGTTGAAGCTATGTAATTTGGTATTGTAAGAAATAGAACCAATTCACATTGATTACATTGAGTACCTAATATATTAAGGATACTAGTGCTTTTACATAAATGCATTGGATGAAGAATCATATTGAATATTTGAGGGTAAATATTTAAATACCATTTAACATTTAATATAATAATTATTTTTCCATTAATCTTTATAAAAATACTATTCAACACTAAAGATCCAATCACATTGGTACTGATTTTACTTATTCAAATAAATGCGTTTAAATGGTGATATTACGCTATAATCAATTATTTTCTAATATAAACATGATTATATGTTCATTAAGGTGATACCAAGAGATAGGTTTGGGACTATAAGGTTCAATATAAATTTTTAGTCATTATATCTCTCTTGATGAAATACTGTAGATTATTTTTCAAAGGAGGATAAATGTGAAAAAAATATGAAAATATGTACTAATTCTTCCCATATTATGTGTATAAAAAATCTATTTTAAAATACAAAGTGGGGAAAATTAAAAGTGGGTTATTTATTTAATTGGGAGAGCAATCAAATTACAAGGCAATGACATGATTGCCACTATGATATGAAATTATATCTATAACACTATAATTTTCAGTAATCCTCTTTTATGATATATATCAAGTGATATGAGATGTGACTTCAAGTTTATAAAATTATATATTTATTTTTTAAAATAAGATTTCATTGGGGTTCACAAAAAATCCAATGCGAGTGATTAAAGTGACTTATAGAAGTTTTGAAGATTGTATTTTTTGGCTATCATGCATGTGGGAAACATTGTTAATTAATTTGGAATTATTTTTAGTTGTTTGAAAGTGTTATATATGTTTATATGAATTATTTATTCAATTATAATATGTTTAAGTTCTGAATCATTAGATTACATCATAAGGAAGATTGATAAGATCCAAAATAGTCATTTTTGAATCTTGAATTGAATATTTTCAATGTAATGGAAACTTTCTAAGGATCACTGAGGACTCCATAATAGTTATTTCCCTCTCAGAAAGATGATTTAGGTATTTATACATATCATCAAAGTAATTCATAAATATGATTCTATAGTTCATAAAGCTCATAGAATACTTTAAGGTTGATTTGTACACTATTTAATGACTGATACCTAGGTCATCATGACCATTTAACTGTAAAAAATGGGATTAAAACAAATATTTTCTAAAATTAGAAAGCATTATTAAGGATAAAATAAGACTTTGGGGTTTATTTTATACTTATTAAAGATCAATTAAACTTTATAAGTATACTTTATTAATTCAAAATTAAAAATGTCTAAATATGAAAAATAAATTTTTATACTTATAGTTTATAGTGGTCATTTAATTAGAATAATTAACTTCGAAATTCCGAATAATTATTCCCAAAAATTGAATAAAATTTAATGTTAATTTGTGTTTATCCTCATTATTTTAAAAATCAAAAAATATAAATATTTGTGATTAAATATGATTTTCAGAAGTTTCAGATCATAAATTGGAGTTTTATGTCTCAATGATTAATTCTTCAATAAAAAAATTGAAGAATTAAATGATTTAAGTTTTGTGAATTATTTAATTAAATAGAAGAATTTATAATTGAAATTTTGTATGACAAATAACCTAAGACTCTTTTTAATTTTAAGGGAGTTTACTGACTGATACTAATGAGGTTAAAATTTGAATTTGAATATTGGGAATCTAAAAATCAAGGGAATTTATATATTTTAAATAGAAAAACACTACTTACAATATTATATCAAAATTATAAAAATAAAAAATGAATAAAGCAATAATGTTAGAAATAATTCATAATAAGTGAGTTGATGCTTTTTTGAGTCACTGATCTATTGTATCATAGAAGAATATAATATTGTTCAATGCTATTATTTTTTTTATTGTTGGTGTGAAGAAAATATTTTTCAATTACTGATCATATGTGGGTTTTCTGTTGAAGAATAAAAATATTACTTTGTTCTTTCATGCTCATATATGTATGTTAAGTATTTTAAAATCTTTAGAAGAGTGAAAAAAATTCATTCTAGTCAGTTGATATTTATCTATTCATCAAAGATCAAGCATGAAGAAGGGGAATTTATCCTTGATACCAAGGCCACTAGTGAATAATTGAAGAACTTGTTCAACGTGAATTGAAAAAGGTTCAATTGTGAATACTGTTGGTTCAAGAATAAAAATGAAAACCATATTTTTTTTTGTTAAATGATACCTTCCCAATGATTATATGGAAACTAAACCACGTTTCTATTGACTATAATTTAATAAACATTATAAAATCTATGTTACGAGAAGAGTTAAATAGGGAAGGGACAAGGATCTCACACTGAGGTCGATCATTTTAAAACCCTATGTGTTGTTAATTATTTTATTATAGATTCTTATTAGGTTGTTGACTGCTTATAAATATTCTATATATACCCTAAAAGTTCACATAGGTTTAATTAAAAAAGAATTGGTAAAATAATCTCCACCGATTAACCACCCCACATAGTGTCACATCAATTTAGCTATTAACAACATTCATAAATTCTTGATTGAAAATTATTTATAAAAAAAATTAATAGTAATTTTTATTGAAAAAACTTTCACACATTTATATAATTCCCAAAACCAAGGGAAAAAATCTTCCAAAAAAATTCACATCTAATTTAGAAACCATGATTTCAAACATAAAAATATTTAGCAATTTTTTTGAAACTCTCTTTAAAATCCCTTTATACAAAACCAAGGGGTGTAATTTAATATTTTAAATAGAGAAAACTTTTAAAAAAATGTTGGCCTTCTAATTTATGAAATAAAACCAAAAACATTTTCATTTTTTAAAACATCTCTCCAAAATACCCCTTTTCAATATACATTTGAAAATTAAACCATCTTATAAATAAAGAATACAAATAAACATCATCCAATATCATATTAGGATATAAAATATAAATAAATGACATTAATGAAAATGGTTCCAGTCAAAAAAAAATTATTTTAATAGGATTAAAATAATGCATGTAGTGAGGATCCCCTAGATAAAACTATAGTTAAAAAATAAGTGCTATGGGAAATATACTAGGTTATAATTTTTTATATTCTTTTATATACTCAATAGAGAAAATTGTTATTGTATGTTGGGTTCTTAGAGGTGAATGTTCTTAGTTTTTCTTTATATTCTCACTCATGCACAAATTCTAATAAACTCTCACAACCTAACTAATGGAACCCTTCTCAGCACCTTCCATAGTGTACCTAGGTTACTCAATTCCATTAGTTCACATAGTTTAATAAGGTTACACCATCAAATTGTATCCCAAAGTCTATTTAGGACCTCATATATTCCATGAAAATAACCTACACTATAGGTCATTAGAAAATTCTCATATGACATTAGTATGGCATAAAATTAACCACCCCCATAGTTTCCCAGGTCCCATAACTTGTCAGACCAAAAGTAAGAGGTCAAGAAAGAAAAATGATCATAATATAACACATAAAATACCATATCACATCCAATTACATATAATGAAGCCACCCCTTTCATATATATATAAAAAAAAATAGTAACAATTCAATCTCCCTCCCAAAATAGTAAAAAAGTATACAGAATTTTGAATATAATTGGATCACAATTTGTGTACTACAATCATTAAGAATCTCATTTTATAGTGTACCAATTAATACGTTATGGTCAATATGGGAACCACATTCAAAAACATCTTTTGGAAAATATTTAAGGATACATTCTTTAAAAAAAAGGTTTAAAACATTAAAACTAAAACATTCCTCTATTAGATTTCACATTAAAACAAAACTCTTATTTAATTGAGACAACCCGTAAAAAAAGGGTTGTGTTATTTGGAAATAAGAATAGGGATAATATCATTCAATTCACATAAAATTCTTTTCAAAAGATACTCATATGCATTTTCATAAACACTTATCAAGAATCAATAGTTTAGATTAAAATTAACATAATAAATTCATTAAAATCCCCTAAAATAATTAAAAAAACATTTGAACCATTTTTTAAACCCCTCATGTGTATCACATATAATAATAACACCATTATAAAAAATTAGATACATACAACAACTTTATGATATGTTAAATAAAAAATTTAATATAAAAACCCACAACAAACCTTGAGGAAACCAAGTATATTTGATATAAAAAACAAAACCTTGTAATGAAATTACCTCTACAGTCCCTATCCAACCCAATGACAATGAGAAGACACATATAAAACCCTATACTCACCCCACACATATATTAAGGTTAAAGAGAGAAAACAATTATGATAAATGGAATGAGAGAATATAAGAGAAGTTTAATGGTTGTATATGAGATATTTACCATAAAAACAACATAAATCCAAGATAAGAGATATAAAAACCGATAAGTGGAATGGTGGAGAGCTCCCACGAGCCTTTACCTAGGTTATCCAAATAATAGGGGTGGAAATTAGGGTTGAACCACTAAAAGTCAAATATTTGTTGACCCATCCTAATATGACACATAGTCATGACACTTCCCTAGGAACCAACCCCACTTCCAAGATCTTGTCATAACAAAAATAACATTGTCATTGTGAATCTCTAACCTTACTCAAAAATAGAGAAAAAACACAACAACTATTATTGGGAGATCAATATATGTTGAAACATGAAATATTGTAGAAAAAACTATGGTAATTTGAAAATACTCATCATGGCTTAATTTCTCTTGCTCATGGCATGAAACACTATATCTATGAACAGTAGAACTAAAAAATTCCATAAATCCTCAAACAAATTGACCTAAACCTAAATTATATTACATTGTATATAAAAATGACATGGGGGTTCTAAAATTCTTCCCATAATTAAACATTATACTCCCAAAATTTTCCACTCAAATGTTGATGAAACATTAAAATAACTCAACCCCAAAAATAATTTGTGGGAGGGTTAGAAAATAATAAATTATGTCTCATTAGAAAATATCACTAGGATAAAAAATTCTCAAACATCATAAAACACATTTAAGAATAAACCATATAAAAATAACAACACATAAAGCTTAAGAACTCAGATTCCTCTGGTAGGTCTCCCCTCTATTTAAAATAATCGTAAATAGTTAGATTTGAAATAAACACCATGAAGAAAAGTATATCATTTTAACAAACATATTTACATGAAATGTTGAAATGCAAGTAATAATCCAATATTAAACCAAAAAAAACTATCCATGAAAAATTAATAATCTTCCCTTCAAAGGAATAAAACAAAAATGATTATCCAAACAACCATAATCAAGGTTATACTATATATCATTAATTTATGCCTTACAAAAAAAGATGTGGTTCACAAACTAAAATCATTTACTAATATATATCAATATGTTCTCCACATTTATTTATGATACTAATGGAAAATAATATGGGACCTGGATCATATGACACACTCTTATGGTGAACCTGATAAAAAACTTACCAAATGTAAAAACCACAAACTAAGTACTAGTTTTAGAAAAATATATTCTAGATTTACAGTCATCCTAACTACCCAAGAATATAACTATGTCTTATTATGATAAACCCATCAAAATCATAGTCTCACTATAATGTAACCATAACAAATGAAATCTAAAAAGGCATAAAATCAATAAGGCATGAGAAAACCCCATAAGTAATCAATGACCTCTAAGATAACGATGGAAGAAACCCCAGGATGCATCAATAAATAATTAACTTAAAGATCAATGTGTTCTAAACCCATCAATAATGAATCCTAACACTAATAATGAACAGATTCTTGATTATGATAGATACTCCAACCCAACTACCTCCTAATATAATACTAATAAAAATTAAAACAAATCTAGTTTAAGTACCTACTGAAGACCTATAAAAAGGAATTAGAGTTGAAAGATCCATCAGTGACTATCTTGAAGGAAGACAACATTGAAGGTTCTGGTTCTACTACTCCTTTCAGATCTTCAATAAAGAAAAAAATTTAAAAAATTATACATAAAATTTTAGATAAATCTCTATAAGGGTCATCCATATAAAAAACCCTGAAAAAAAATTTGGGTCCTTTTTAGGAAGAATTTGAATATTACTAAAAAGTTAAATCCATTGGATACATTTTTTACAACTCAAACTAAATAACCAAATTTTACCAATGTATTAAACCAAATCATAAATAATCAAGGGAAACTGAATTTAAAATTTTAATTCTTAAAACCTTATCCATTAAAAAAATAGTTTGAAAATATTTTTATAAAAATACACACATTTAGAAAAAACCTTCCACTCCAATTAGATAACTACTTAAAGTCAACTTTACAACTCAAATCCCAAATTCCATATTATAAGATCTTTCAAATATATACATTATCCTTAAATCTTCTATCATTATTAAAATAATATGTTCACTGAAACTTTTAAATATTTTTATATTTTCCCAATTAATCCACATTTAATTCTATAAATATACAACTTTTCATGAAATTAACTTTTATTTAATAATATTTTATTAAAAATGCACTTTATTTTCAAAAAATATCCAAAAAACTCAATAATTAAATCAATAACCTAAGAAAATACCACATTAAACAATTATTTCTCATTTAAAATAACAATAAAAACTAGTTTCAAAATCAAATCATTTCATGAAGCTTCCCATTCTATACAAAACTAGATTTTTATAATGTCTACATAGACAACAATATAACATGAAACATAGAACAAAATTGACTTCTTTATGATCAAAACATAACCACATTTATTTCCATGTTAATAATTGGAAACCACCCTACGAGACATTAGAATTTAAAATGGGTTCTACCAAAAATTATTATAGGGATACAGAGTTGTGCATACTTTTATTGCATGGTTTGGTCAATTATGAAGCAAAAAAATAAAAATGGTTGATCATTTTCTAGTACCATGTAAATTTAGTTAATTAACTAATTCTGGGTCTTTTTAATTTTACCCCAAAACTCAATTAAGAGCCCTTATAGTACTAGATATAACTCAATAGGTATAAAACTACCATCAAAATAATAAACACCATAATTTTCAATTCATGAATGAAATCCCAATTACCCATGGTAACTCAAGTCCAATTGGTAATGGGGGTAAGCATGCACATACTTATAACCTACCTCATGGGTTCCGAAAAAATATTTATACTACCACGATTTACCCAAATATTAAGTGGATGCTCTGAAACCATTTTTATGAAAAACCTTCTCATGTAATCTCTAAATGGACACCCAAGATGATCTTAAACAAGGCCCAAAGAAGATTCCTAATTAGTATGAGCTGGAAACTAGTGTTGGGGTATCAAATAAATCAACTAATGGGAAGGGTTTCACCACTAAATCATAATAAAAAATCATCTTAAACCATTAAAAATTCAATATATAACATCCATACATTTGATTTCTAGGAATGTTAACTAAAATTTTAAAATGAAATAAGTAATCCAAGAATGGTATAAGGGAAAATAACAATATATTTAGATATAATCAATAAAATTATTTACTCTCATCCTTTATATGTAATAAATTAAGAAAAAAATATACTAATAATTAATAGTAGATGTAAATACAAAACAATTATAAAAAAATATTAATAATGTAGTCAACTGAAGTAAATGATAAATCAATGTCTCAATAATAAAAAATCAACTTAAGATATCCCATAAATATCTCTATGTGACTCAAGGTCACCCCCCAAATCCATGACATCCATTAACAAACCCAATATAGATATAACAACTAATATCCCAAACTACGAACCTAAAAGAAAAAATGAAGGCTTTATGCATGATAACAAGGGTGTATGAAAGGTTTGAGAAAAACATGCATGGTATTATTTCACCAAATATTTTATGAAAATCAATTTATAAAAAAATAATAAATAATAGTTTAAAAATAATTTATAAAATAAGTATCATACATTTTTATATTTTAAAAAACCAAAAGTTATCCTCTTTTAAAAACAAATGAGAACATGACTTAAAATCCATGATATCAAACTTACAAAGGGTTACCAATTATACATTGAAATATTCTTTCAAATCCCATTATCATTAAAGAATTCATGGAATATATCATCTTAAATGAAAAAAATTAAAATGATAAAAATGATGTACTTTTGCTTTTATGAATCCAAACTAGAAATAATAATCTTTTAAAACATCCGTAAAAATACCACATTTAAAATCAAATTTGAAAAGTAAACAAATACCAAAATAAATGAGATAAATAAATATCTTATATAATTATATCAAGAGGTATAATATAATTAAATAACAATAATAAAAATGTCTCCACTAAAACAAGATGAATACAAGGGGTATAAAAAAGTATGTTATTTGGATCCCATATATATAATCCAAAATAAAATGAATAAGTGTCCTGGGAAATACCATAGGTTTTAATGTGATGTGGTCTTTTACATAATCAATGGAACTAATGGATGTTTTATTTTGGTTTCCAAATTTTTTAGGTTCATTGTTAATTTTTACAGTCTCACTAGTGCACTCAACTTAATTAACTCCTATAGCCTAACTAAGGGTAGCCTTCTTAGTTAGATCCTGTAGTATAATTGGTTTAATCAATTTTATTAGATCTTGTGGTTTAATCAGGTTACTCTATCTGAATATCTTCCAATGTTTAATTTTTTCATCATCTCTTGAAAGGACACATCCTATACTTGGAGTCAATAGAAAGTACACAAACAAAGATATCTAGACATATATAAAATATATCACTATTGTAACCATAAATGTTATATCAAATTTATTATGAATATATAAATTTATTTATAGTTTTTTATTATGTATTGAATGTGGATAATGTTTTGTGAATTGAAACCTATAAATGTTTATATGTTATGATGATATGGTGAATAATCATTAGATTAATAGTAATTCTTAGAGAATGTTCATGAAGTACTATAATGGAGTTACATTTAATTTAGGAGGATAGGTTTCAGGAAGTATTCCATAAATTTGTTGACACATTTCTTGGAATTTTGAAAGAGAGATATTGGTATATAATAATTAGATATCAGGATTTTATTATTTTTATGGATTCATTAAGAATCAATCAGTACTCTGAGTTGAATAAAATAGGTATTGAATATATATTGATATACTTCATGAGTTTTATAAATTATGTGAATGTTTCTTATATGAATAGATGATGCTGGATTTTTTTTATATCATTGAAGATATACTATTTATAGAGGTTCTCATAAGATTTGAATAATAAGTAGAAGATAATAACATCATTTTTTATATGTTTAGGGGAAACAATGGAGAAAAATATTTTAATCTCATTGGATGTCATTATAAATGTTTATATGTCATTGAATATCAATCCAGTGGTAGTAAAAAAGTTGTATACTGCAACTTAAAAGGTTACACTATAAAGATATCTACTATTTTTTCAATCACACTAAATATTTGGGAGTTTCTATGTTATAATAAATGGGTATATCTAAATATCAATGAATAATAACTATTTTATTCCATATAAAAATATTGTGTCATAATTTGTTTTCATTTGATAGTGATTTTAATAGTTCTCTAAAGCTATATGGAATTGCACCATGGAGGACCTCAATGCCTTATCACAATAGTTGTTTTATATCCAATTGAGTGAATGAAGTTCTATACACCAAGGGAACCATAGAGGAAGATTATATGAGATTTGAAGGTTCTAGAAATTCAAGGACCACCACGATGTAATAAACTTGTTAGATCATAAAATGAGTGTATATAGAAGGGTGGAGGTTTACTTATTAAATATATCTATGATGAATCCTAAGGGCCAGGCCTAATTTTTAAGTATGTGATTATATAGGCACTGTAAGATAGAGGATCTCCATACCATGTAGGTTCTACTATGCCAAAATTGCATGTGGTTGTTGATGATAAGTGTAGGAAACCAACTGGATACACCGTGAAGCATAACACTATTCCTAGAAATATGTATTCTAGGTAGCGTGAATAATAGTGTTGACATAGATTCCCCATGACTGTTATTTAGTTATTCTATTTTCTAAAAACTATTATTCCAAATTTTTAGGGAGAAGATCAAATTTAAGATGATCTAAATAAGGTAAAAAGTAGCAAAGTTGTACATTTATTATAGTTTTAATTTCAAATTTGAAATTCAAATAATTCTCTATATTTATGGAGGTATCTTATAAATAATTGAGTTATAAAGTATATATGACAAGATAAGATAAGAATTAACTATTTCTTTTAGGAGAATACAAAATTAACAATATGATCATAGATAAGATTAAGATATTTTCAGATTCATGATCTATAATTGGATATCTGATTGAAGTTGATTGAGTTGATAATAAAATATTTAACATTGAATATAATTTTAGGAAAAGTGAGAATGATATGTGGATATCTGAGGATAATATGTGAATGTTGTTATACAATTTATTGAAGAACATTTTATAATAAAGCATAGTATTGTTCATAATAATATAACTGATTGGAATAATTTTTAATCTCAATATAAAAATATATTTAATATTAAATACACAACTCTCATCATAAATAGTTGATTATGTATAAAAGTTTATTTAGATTAATTAATTTTAATTCACTATATTATTAGTATTTGTAAGAATGATGTATAATTCAACTATATATCTTGGAGGGGCATGTATTACCTTAATCATAGAAGATACTTACTAGTTTATAACCTAATACCTTCACTGAAGTAGTTTTTTGAAGAGAATAATAGGGAGTGACCCATGTGAAGTAGTTTGTTAAACCTAATCTTATCAACCTATTAAGATAATTAAGTATAATGGAGAAATATGGATTTATCTTTGGTTATGTGTTCATATACCTAAAACATTATATCTATATAAACATTGTGTTATAATGGACTCGGTATACCAACACAATGATGGGTGTATCCTTCTTAGAGTAACCTATTATATGTTACCATGGAAAACATATATGTGTCTTGAATTTATATTTATATATCAATGTGATTGTATGAGAAAAAGTAAACATGATTTTAATAGTTATCCATCCAATGAAAATACATGATAATAAAGTAAAAAATAAGAAATAATCAAAGTTAATGGAATTTTAACTTTTACTATCACCCTGATTCACCTGTACTCTTAGGGTGTCCCAATTATATAAAAGATTTATCAAATCCAATTTATTTATTTTTTGTTCAACCATTATAATATAGTTTTTGATGATGTTAAAGACTGTGTAGAGATGTCATTATTAGTGATTCATACACTTAATGCAAATCAATTATCTAAATAGAGAGATGAATTTATGACATAATTTTAAATTCTTGTGGGTATTCCTTTTTACGTATTTAATAATTGGGACATATTTATAATTTCACAAAACAAATTATATATGAGAAAGATAAAATAAATACATATATTGATTTTTCCAAGAAAAACATAAATAATTCCTAAAAAGAAAATATATTGAAGTTGATATCTAATTTTATGGTTTCTAGGGATATGTGGATGTTGATGGAAATTTTTTTTGGTGAATATTAAAAAAAATTGAAAGAAAACCAATTTATTTTTTTGATGTATATGAATATGTTGATGATTTAATTTGTCATTTTTTTGAAGTATAACTCTTTATGGTGAGATCCAAGAGAAAGATTAAGAATAAGAAGAAAATGGTCAAGAAATTAAAAACCACCAAGGATATGAAGAAAATGGATTCCATTATTATATGTGAATATAACTCTATAGAATATGATACTTTTAAAACTATATATTTTTTTTTATTTTATCTTGATTCTTGGTATATGATAGTAGAGAAGCTGAAAATAATTCATGTGTAAAAATTTTATTCTTTTAGTAAGAAAATGTTCTACAATAATTGAAAAATTAAATTAAATCCCTAGATGATGATGATGATAAAAAACAATTATAATTATATGGAACATATTAAGGAATATAATATGAAATTGATGGATGAAAAGATTAATTCAATAGGATTAAATTAATAATTGTAAAAGAATATAAATGAAAAAAGTGACACAATTGAAGAAATTATTCAATTGATGGAGTCATGCATGTTGAGATAGAAACTTCATGAAGCATCAATATCAATTATATGAATACATTATAATGATAAAGTGAAGATTACATATAAATAAAATAATTATAACATTAATAATTTGGAAGATAAATTGAATAAGATGGATTTAATGATTAAGTAACTTAAAAAGACAACTTCGTGATATAGTGAATAAATTTATTAATAAATATTTACACATGTTTAATTTAGTAATTAGTAAGGATATTTCAAATCTATATTTATTAGTGAAAAAGATAATGGATATAAAATCTTGAAAGGAATACTTTATAATGAAAATATTTAATAATTTCATTTTTAGTAGGATCATTGAACACAAAATTGATGTTTGTATAAATAATTTGAAGACAAAAAATCAAAGGATGTATGTTATTACATCCCAACCGTAGAAATATATTGACCTATATGAATATTTCCTTATAATATGCTGTATTTCTTCTAACCTTGGTCAAATAGAAGGATACTACAATAATAAAATGAATGAAAATGAAATTAATATATTTCCCACTCCTATGATAATAATGAGTCCTGAAATGATGGAAGATAATTTTTCTCCAATACAAAACTTATCTATGGTGTTATATGGTTATTATGTAGAAAGGAAAATGAGTTTGTCTCAAGTAACCTTGATGGATTTTTTATAGCACCCATTATGGAAATAATATAAGAGATCAAAAAATAAAAATAATATAAATCAATATTATAATAGAAGATGTTATAAATGTGGTAATAATATTCAAATTGAATGGTGTTATAATATTATAAGAAGTGATTAAACAATTTTATGCCAGAAACTAAATGATGTTATGGAATAATAGATTCTATGGAAGTAAAAGAAGAAAAAATAAAGAGAAATGAAGAATTGGGAGGGTTTTTTCATAAAAATCGTGGAAGATATGAAATAAGTATTATTAAGTGGTTTCATCTATACCAATAGAGATAAAGATAATAAGACTGGTTGAGAAACTATTAAATAGAGAAATATCACTCAAAAATGATTCATTAATGCTGCACTAGAGAGGGAAACTAGAAAAGGTGGGAAAACTATTATAGAGGAGATTAATCCTAAGATATGTAATAAAAATAATTTAGATTCAATCCCTTATAGAATATTTTTAGAAATTTAATTGTTTAAAAAGATTCTGGAAGGAATATTGAATGAAAACGGTTGTTTTATCATTACCAGCCACATTCCTCTATTTGAGGAATCTAGTGGTAAGGTATCTCTACTTCAACATAATTTACATATCTTATTATTGGAGTTTTGTATGATTAAGTGGTTGAACCAATATATGAGTATATTCATTCAAATAAGCAGATTTATTAAAAGATAAATATGAACTATGTGTGTATTGAGAGAAACTTATAGCTTAATGTTAAGCCAAAAATTTGTTTCTATAAGTTGTATAATCTTGTGTACCAAAGTCAAAGGATTAATTCACTGTTTGTTTGAGTCTTAAAATAATAACCCTACTGAATCTTAAAATATATATACAGTGATGAAAATTTACAATTGGTGTTAAGGTTAATAATGATCTACAAGTGTGAAATTGGTGTTAAAGATAGATATGAGTATTCTCATGAATATAATGAAACTTTTGGGAATCCTTGAAAGTAGTTTTAAATATATTTTTAATAATTATAACCATTTAATTGGATTTAAATACTCTGTTGAAACAAATATATTCATTGAAGAATGACTGTTTTATTTGTTATACACTAACATGATGGTATCATTTGGGTCTTTTTTAGTATATCTAGGAGATTATTAGAAAAATAAAAATACAATCAATAAATTTCATATATATGTGGACCCCCATATTGAGAATAAAATAAATAAAATGGTATAATAGGTTAATAAACTCATTTAAGTTAAAGATAAGCATACAATGGATATTTAGTCTTATTTGGGAGATGATAAATGTTTTAAAAAAGGAAGTGGAAGATATTAAGTTCAAGAAATATCACATGTTTGGTATCAATAAGTGAAATTAATATGTTAAAAAGTGTTATGTTCCTTTCCCATATGATATAATGTCTATATACAAAATTATTGGTCTGAAGTTGTTTTAGTTCATATGAACTTTGGTTTCTCTTACTACCTATAGTTTATGGATATTTCTAGTGAGTGAAAATTGATATCATTTGTATTTTTATCAATGAATCGTGTTTCTTACATCGATCTCTAACTTAGTATGTTTAATTTAATCATTGGGAAATCATTGAAAAGTTGTTAAATCCGCCCATCAATATTTGATAATAATAATGCATGTTATATATAAAAGAGTTTTAATTTTTGAAAATGAATTAAATTTGGATGAGAAAACTTTTTATTATTCTTATATTATTCATATAATGTGTTTTAATTCAATTATTAAGGATTTTATATTTATAAATTTGAAATTAATAAAGGTATGATATGATTATGAGTTCCCTTCGATTATTTTTTGTAAGTGGTGTATTGATAACTGTAGTGTTAAAATTAAGGTTTTTATATTTTCAATTGAAGGAGGAAGGTCCCTTTTTAATTTTATGTAAAAAGGGTTATATTAAAAGGTAGATGAATGGAACAAAATATTTTCATCCAAAATAGAAAGGGGGATTGTTACAACCCAAATTATTATATTATATTTGATGGAAATATACATATTTTTTTATAATACATATTTAGGATTAATTTAGGATAAAATTTCATGAAGTGAGTCATAGATAATATCATATTATTATAGATATATGGTGATTAAGTATAAGATTCAAGCTATTGTTAAATAAGTTTCTTAAATTTTTGGAATATAGTTATGGTTCTTTTATTACTTCAAATATTAATGGAGTTATTGATATATTACTTTTAAATATAAATGTTAGATATCAATATATAATAATTGTATGTAATGTTTGGAGTATTTGTATGGATTTATTCTAAATCCATCATTATATTGAGTTTTATAATATAAGTGTTTTATATATATATATATATATACATAATTATAGAGTCTTGAAAATGAGGTGAAAGTTTTCATGAATTATTGATGTTTATGGATTATGATTGATATCATTAATGATATGATGATTCTAGAGGTTAATGGTTTATTTGAAAAAGAAGAGGAAGAAGATAATATCATTGTTTGAAAGTTAGTTGAACGTGGTTCCAAAGCTATAGGGAGTTCACTATGAAGGACTTATACATAGAAAAGACAAGGTTTTTCAAAAACTATTCAAGTGAAATAAGTTTTATTCTTCATGAAAATATTCGACACCCTAAAGGAAAATAAAAAAAGATTTTATGTTTATGAAAAATCAAGGACAATCATGATGTAATAATCTGGTTGAATAATAGAGATTTTGTATAAAGAACATAAGAGGATTCCTTTTTGAAGATATCTACACTATATCCAAAAGAACAGGCAAATTTTTTCATAATGTGATATTCAATGTTTCTATAAGATTGAGGATCTAAAAATTGTGGAGGTTTTTCTATACAAAAATTCCATTTTTGTGATCAAGATTACTAGTGGAAACCAACTGGTGATGTCTTGAAGCCTAAATAATGTGAAGAGATTTTCAAAAAAATAATCCTTAATTGAATATCTAATTAATGTGGATAGAGTTAATATGAGAATATATTACATTGAGTATAGGTATTTAAATATGTGGAAAATTTAGTGCATAAATGAAGATTAGATATGAATGTTTATGTACCATTTATTGAAGAACATGTATAAAAAAGGGAGTATTGTGAATAACATTTTAGCTAACTTAAATTATCACAAAGATATGTTTAAATATATATAAGATTAAAGGTAAAAATATCATCATAAATATTTGTATATATATGTACCTAAAATTGTAAGAAACATTTGGAATTGATTGGATCATCAATATCTAGAATTATAATTCTAATTTTAAAGACATATCATATAGTTACCCACATGTCTTTAAACTAAGAAGATATATTCCAGAAATTAATACCTTAACCAAAGTTGTGTGCATAAGAGAATAAGTGAGTCATTTATGTGAATTAATGTTTTATCCCTAAATATATATCCCTCTTGAAAATTGTGAGTAGAAGAGATAAAGGGGTAGTTAGGCTTAGTTATGAGTTAAATTACCTAAAACATTGTACCCATATAGAAAATGAGTTATAGTGGATTTGGTACACCATCATAGTAAAACAATTTCTCCATGGAGTAACCTATTATGGTGGACCAAGTAAAACCTATGTGTGAATTTTATTTTTATTGTTACATTGGTGTGAATTTATCTAAATAATAATTTAATGTTGAATAGAGTCCCTTCCATTGACAAAACATGATCATAAAGTTAAAAATTATAAATATATAAGGTTAAAAGATGTTTAAATTCTATTATCAACCTGAATCACTTCCCCTCTTAGGATTTCTTGGGTTTTCACACTCCCGTAGTTATCCAGGATACAAAGACATGTTGAAGTAAAGGAAATTATTCAACCAATAAATATAATAATCATATATATTAAAAATAAAACATAACAATAAATATCATGTCTCCTTCAACACCCTCACATTGAAAAAAATCGTTTTACATATATATAAATCATGAAAAATAATATGATTCCCATCCAAAAATGGGATATATTTTATTCATAGATGAATATATGTTAATTACACTTATGTTAATACAATAATAAAGAAACTCATTTCATATAGTGGTAAATAGGTCTTTAACTAGATCATATAAACCATGTTCAAAAGAATCCTTTGAAATGTATACAATGATATATTCTTTTAAAACAATATTGGATGCTTCAAAAATGAAAATTCTGATGCATATGAGTATCTTACATACCAAATCCCTTTTATGTTAAATAAAATATTGACACATTATTTAAATTCCTTGGACATCAAAATATTTCTATGAGCCTTAATTCATCTTCAAATTAATTTTAAAAGATCTTAATTTCAATTTTTACAAGCACATTAAATTAAAAATATTAGTACAAAATTAACACATAAAATTAATAGAAATTCTCCATGATGATTTAAAAACCATATTAATTATTTTATATGACCATAATATCTATCACATTCTATAATAACATGATAAGAAATAATTTAGAGACATTCAAGAACTTCATTAATTATTGAATAAAATAATTTCACATAAATACCTTCCTAAAAAATCACAAACCAATGAACATTGATGGAGATAGAATAAACATACAGGGAAATAAACTCTTAAAACTCTATCCAACCAAAACCCCTGAATTATACCCATATAAAATATTAAATTTACACCATACAGTAATTAAGGTTTATCAGAGAAAATAAAACCAAGGTAAAATTGAAGAATATGGAATATGATTAGAGGAATGATAGAAAATGAGAGATGTGACCACAAAATCAACTTGAATCAAAGAGAGGATGTCCAAAATAAAAGGTTTATGAGGGATAAATCCCATGAGAATTTCCCTCAGTAGACTTAATTATAAGGGGAGAAGGAGGGTTAAACCCCCTAAAAATAATGAAGGTTTAATCTTGAAAATCACAATATTAAATCATAGTGTATGCACATCATGGTGTGAAGTGCCCTATCTTGACACGATATGACTCTAGGTAAAACCATAGGCTCACTACACTGTTAAAATCACTAAATCACTTCTTAGAATGAGATAAAGATGTCTAGAAGTCATTTTTATAATAATTTCCAGATGATACTTGATTGGGAGAGGATGAGGTAATGGATCAGTTATTCATTCAAGTGAAAATTTATTTTTCTCAATTTGAAGTTATGTTTAAGTTCTTGACGATGCACATATTGTGAGAAGATTAAAGAGAATTATATAGTAAATTTTTTATTATAAAATATCTATATTGGTGTATCAATATTTATATTTTTATCATTGAAAAACTCAATAATATCTTAATATTTTATGAGATGAGAAGGGGTATAACCATAAAGAAGAAATTAAAATCTAAAAATAAAATAATGTTCAAATATTCATAGGTATTTAAGTTCATTGAAATAAATAATCTCTAGAATGATGAATTGGAAGATAAAAATGAAATCATTAATTGTAATGAATTCAAATCACTCTTCTATAATGTAATTAAATGAGGAAAATGTACAAAAAATAATGTGTTTTAATTGTGTAAAGATTAGATGCTTTTTTTGAGTTCATATAAGAGAGATAAAAAAAGGAAGGTGAGTAATATACATAAATGGTAATCATGTATAATTAATTTTTATAGTGTTAAAATTAAAGGAAAATTAAAAAAATGAATGCACAAGGATAATCCATCAATGAGAACGAATTTACATTAAAATAATGTCATTTTAATGGCATGTATTTTCTCAAATTTATTTTTATAAATTATTTAAGAAAATTCTGAGACCAGACACTAATATGGCAAGTGATTCAGAGGCACGGTGTGCCCGAAATAGTTCATTGAAAAATGTTATGTTTTTAATTACAAGCATGCATTGTTTTACTAAAAATGTAGAATAACTCTTAAATGGGTGTATAGATTAGAAATCCGAGGGCACAATTGTGTTTAGTGTAGTGGTTTTACCTTAAGCAAGTCCTAACATCGTCTGGCGAGATCCTTCTATGAAAGACTTTTTTTGATGTAATAGTAAAAAAATCATTGAATAAAAATTATTTTTATTTTAAAATCCTAAAAAATCATGAATGGAACTCTAATTTAAAATATGATACTAATATCATGTTCGTAATGTGGGATTTTTCCTAGGCACAACTTAACTTTTTTCTACGCGAATCTTTTGTGGGAAAACCCAAAAAGGATGTAATTGTCAATAAATAATTTAAAGATAAATTATTTGGTTGATGTAGTGAATATTTCATTTTAAATATGTCATTATGAAAAAGTACCAAGGTTATCTGCATAACCCTAGGAATTCCATAGAATTTATAAGGAGATCTTAGAGTGTTTTTCAATGGAAAACTATGACTGAATCGTGGATCGATGACCGGAGAGCGTCAACATCAAAGGATCCCACCAACGATCTCAGTAAAACATCTTTCTTTTTCGAAATTTGAATTCAATAAGATAATGTGGCTGTTTCTATATGATTTTCCTCATTATGAATTTTTATGATGAACATAGACTAATCCACAAACAGATTATCCCATAGATCGATCATATGTTGCATGAGGGATCTATTGCGAGTTTGCGGGATTCGAGTAAATTTGTTTTCTAACCTAGATCCCTCGAATCTTGATCTTTGTCCAAAAACTCTTGGTAAATGAGGTTAAAACTTTTCTATGTGCATACCTCCCTCTATTCATTACCTTTTTCACTTTTTGAACATTTTGATTCCTGGATCAATGTTGCCTGGTGGTTCCGAGCACGATCGAACTCCCGGATTCGAGATGAACCAAAAACCGAGGTCACAGAAGGGTACATTAGTTCATGAAGAACCCAGATCTATGATTACACCAAATTATAGACATCAAAGGACCCCCATTGGTTTTCTAAAGGGACCACTAGCTTGGGTCTGGTGAGGCATGGTGGCGACGGTGTGGCGAGGCGGTGAAAACTGGAGTTGTAAGGCAAGGTGGTGGCAGCTAGAGTAGTGGTGGCCAAATGAAGTTGCAGAAGGACCCAAGGTGGATGGAGGAGATGGTATGAATACATGTAAGTGTGAGGTATACGATGGGCCAGTGATGAGGAGAATGTTAGAAAAGGTAGAATGCATCCTGGGAGGGTCACATAAGAACCTGCAGCGGCGGCGAGGCCGCATGCAGGTGGGGCATGTGGGGTGCACATGGAGGAAGAGGTCTGAATGTGTGGGATGTGATGACACCCCATCACCAGGCAGAGCACACATTCCAGGTGTACCATGTGTGGTGATAAAAGTTGAACCGTATACAGCGGGCATAACTTGGAGATCTAGGCGGCTTTAGGTGCCCTAGCAGGTAGGACCCAGTGGCCAAGAAGGCTCTGCCAAATGGCTTGGACCGGTTTGAGCCAGACCATGCCAGGTTGGGTTGGTTGGACTTGTTATGGCATGTCATATTGGACCTCGACAAGACTCAGTTCATACCTTTTTATAAAAATATCCATAACTTTCTAATTGCGTGTCCATTTGATGAGTATTTTTTAATGTTGCGACCCTTGAGAAAAGAATTTAGTTTTGATATAATCTAAGTGAGTTGTTGTGGAAGTTAACATATGACCTAATATATTGAGGAGTTGGTTTTTTTTTAGAATGAGTTTGCTATGATCAGAATCATGTGGCTAGTTATGAACTTGAGACTACGTGACTTATAGCGACTATGTGACTTATAAATACTATATGTCTTATCCAGTCTATGTGTCTTATATAGACTGTGTGTTTTATCGAGACTAGGTGTCTTATAATGACTTAATCGGTACTCCCCTTTACTAATAGGGTGAGGGTCTTATAGTCAGTGAGTGGTACCCTCTAAAAATTTACGGTGGAGGTCCTTGATATTGAGTGTCTTACCAAGAATTTGTATCTTATCGAGACTTAGTGTCTTATCGAGACTATGTGTCTTACTAAGAATGTGGGTCTTATCGGGAGTGGGTCCTCTTGGAGATGGAGCTCCCTCAACTGTTGGAAATAGTTATGAGGAGTAGACCCATTCAATTAGTGTAAATGATACATAGATAGGAGTCAGATCTCCCTTCATGGACTGAGGAGAGGGATACACCTTTCAAGAATGATATAAGTTTTGCGGGATAGTTAGAGGTAGTACTCCATTGATTGTGGTGTAGTGGTGAGGTGTGAGTCCCTCCACTCTCTCTTACTAGAGAGTATGAAGGTGGTTCATTGTTTAGATAATTGTTTCCTCAATTGTGTGTAGTGGTGATGAGAGTACCTCTTCACTTGGGATTTTTATCTTGTGTTGGGTGCAAGGCGGTGCTGATTGGACCCCTGGTGTTGGGAATTGAATCTGGACCTAGTAAAATGTTCCCGATGGAGTGCATCTATAGGAAGAGTTCCACCTAAGATGGATGGGCTCATGGAGTGTGTCCTCCTAGTTTTGGTGTTACGATTCAAGCCTATGATGAGAATCATGTTTTTGGATATGAGGTTGGAAACTTATGATACTTAATGTATGAGATGAGTATATATAGATGTTCTGGATATATGTGTTATAGCCATATATCTATGTAGAGCTGACTGTACCTCATTTATTTATTTTCAATGTACCTCATATATTTATTTGTGGTTTACCTAATGTATTTATTTACGGTTTTCTTTTTTGTATTTCTTTGTAATATTCTTTTATGGTTTCAGGGTGTCCTAATGAGTATTATTTTACTCACCCCTGCACAGGATTTTCCTGTATGTATCATGCCTTTTTCTAATGTTTGATACTTAGATGAACTCCTAGGGGGGCCAGGACCAGGTGGTTCTTTAAAATATGATACAATCGAGGTGTGATTATGTGGCTTCAGACAGTTGTCCCTCTACTTACCCATCAGGTAGGGTTTTCTAAGGATTATTTTTAGGAACTTGTGTGTTCACTTTTACAGACTCTTACTTTTAGTGGGCTTGTATTTTGACGTTATTTACTTTCTAGTTTTCTATTGTCATACTCTTTTTTTGTTATTCATAGTGGTATAAATAATCTTTTACTTAGTGTTTTACAATTCATCATTTTTGGATTTAATATGTATGTGTGTGTATAGGTACTATGGAAAATGCCTCCCATTTGTGGGATATGCCTACTCGGTGCTAGTCGCTATCCCCTGGCCTATTGGAGGTAGTCTCGGGGTAGTCATGACATGGGCTTATCTGGGATGGGTGTTGATAGAGTGGTATCATAGCAGGACAGTTCTACTAAAAGGATGAAGAGTTTGTAAGATTGGTTTGGGTAAATATTGTTAAGTGTTTTGAGTTCTTCATTCAGGCAAGGGAATTTATTGTTGGTGTGGCATCCGACGTAACTATACACCAAGACTCTGAATTCTGATTTTCGACTAAGTATTTAAAAAAAATAGTTGTATAGAAAATAATAGTAAATGAATCATATTAGATTTGGGTGTGTTCTTATGTACTTCTTAAGTCATCTCATCAGGTATAATCCATTGACAGTGGTACATCTAATTATATTTCAAGATGTATTCAAGTAGAAGGCCATTTAGGATTCCACTGTATGATCATGAGGATGATATTCAGGGTGATGAGACATCATTATAAGGATTTGAACTAGATATAGCACATCTGGGAGGTGCACTAGCTTTACCACAACCTGTAGAGAATCACATGGTACCCGTAGTACGAGTGGATAGGGAGCATAGGCTGATAGCACCAGTTTCAATGATGGAGACTCCTTAGGTTCCTTGATGAGCCCAAAACATAGTTGTATGAGGATTTTCTTGAGGTAGTGATTCGATTTTTTCATCTAGTCAGGTTACCAGCAGATCAGATGGTGGTCATGACAGCAAGCCTTCTACGTGGCTTAGTAGGGCGATGATGGGGTTTGGATAACCGGTCTTATGTTGAGGAAACTTTTTTCTGGGTAGAGTTTGAGAACCATTTCATAGAGGATTTATCACCTTATAAGCTATGGTCTATGCATGTTCAGGATATTCTACAGCTCCAGAAGGATGATATATCAGTATTTGAGTATTCGTCAAGGCATACTGACATTTCTAGGTACTCAATAGATATAATACATGAACAATTATTCAAGTCTTAGACCTCATGTGAGGTATAAATAGGAGAATGTGATCCAAAGTTATCCTTATATGTGTTCTTACTTTTGAAAGGGTTCTAGAGAGAACATTTTTCATTGATAATTCCTTGGATGGGCATATACAACTGATTGTAGTCCACAATGGGAAAGCAGGAGAAGATACCTCAGAACTAGGAATCCAACATCAGTCTTAGAGACTTGGAGGTGTGAAATGTTCTGAGAGGAGTTCCTTGGAGAGAGGACCTATAGCTCGGGGCTCATAAGGTGAGTATAGTCATCCTAGATAGAGGCAATTCTTTTCATGTGATGGTAGGGGACATCTCATTAGAGATTATTGAGCCCATCATACTAATGATATAGAAATTTTGGATAGACCACAAAGGTAGAGATACTAAAAGTAATATATGGATATACAAGGTGGAAGTTGTGGAAGAGGATCTATGAGAGTAGCAGGATGTGGTATACATTTTGACATATTACCACCACCACCCCCAGGTGATCCACACTAGGATCAGAGAGGTGGAGGATAGGGAAGGGGGAATCTTCATTCAATTGAGGCATATGAACCAAGGGCAACATGAAATATTTGGGTTATGGTCTATTTCTATTTAACCTTGGCAATAGTATTGATAGAAACAAGTACAAGTCACTCTTCTTTTTCCATAAATCATGTTCGAGACTCTGATATTTCAGTTGAATCGTTGAATCCACCCTCATTATTAGAGACTTCTATTGGAGGAGACCCAAGGATCATGCACTGGTACTGACAGTGTGTCTGGACTCTAAGAGGGGAGAGTTTCTATTGGGATATCTTGGTAGTTGCATCGATGCCTTATGATGTCAATCTTGGTATAGACCAGTTACGTACAGTTCATTCTTAGATTGACTATTTTAGGTGAAGAGTGTGGTGTGTCCGTAGTGGTGAAATATGGTTTTCCTTTTTAGTGAAAGTGGAACCTAGGCATCACATGATGAACCAACACATAGGCGGTGAAACCGAATACCCATCAATTTTCTAT
The DNA here is from genome assembly GCA_963277665.1 of Viscum album. Classification (NCBI taxonomy): domain Eukaryota; kingdom Viridiplantae; phylum Streptophyta; class Magnoliopsida; order Santalales; family Viscaceae; genus Viscum; species Viscum album. The sequence goes on along the minus strand of OY728148.1, from coordinate 1,340,367,503 downwards.
CCTAACCCTCGATGCAGTGGGAATTATGAGTCCTCAGTTTCCTATAGTTGTGAAAGAGTTGTAGTGGATCCATCAATGTTTGAGATAGAAGTGTTAGCTAGAGTTCCTCCAGAATTATGAATTAAGTTTTTCTATACTCCTGGGATGGGGAATGTGGTTAAAGAATCTCTTAGCAAGAGATCTATTTAGCATTTTCTGAACGAGGATTCAAATTATTTTCCACATTATAGTTAAAATTCACAGATAGAGATAGAAGAACTTATCTATAGTCAATGGTTGTCACCCCTCCACTCTTACAGTAAGTCAGGGAGGCACATCTTTGAGTTACCAACATTGAGACATTATGTGCTCATATTTTCATAGGGCATTCCCCTGATGTATATTAAAATGATGGGGAGAATGTCGTTAATTTTAGAAGACTTATAGCGGTACTAGTGGAATTACATGAGGAGGTCATTAGGGAGTTCCATAAACCCTCTTTGGTGGTACATCCATGTGTGTAAGAGATGTGTCGGGACCTCAGACGTCAGTTTAGGTGGTCGGGGATGAAGAAGGAAGTTACAAGGTTTGTCTCTTTATGTCTCACTTGCCACCAAGTGAAGTTCAAGCACCAGGTTCTAGTTGTTTTGACTAAACACCATGGTGTGAAAGAATGGAAGTGCGATGGGATATCGATGGACTTCATGATGGGTTTACCCCATACTTCTAGGTTATATGATACTATCTATGTGATTGTTGACTGAATTACCATGTTGGCTCACTTCCTAGAATTTTAGGAGCATAGGTTAATAGATAGCATCAGATTCCTCTACCTTTAAGAGATATTTCAACTCCATGAAGTACCTTTGATGATAGTTTCAGATCATGATGCTTTTATTACATCCCATTTGTGTAAGGGATTGCAGGAGGTGTTTGGGACTCAGCTGCACATGATTACAACATTTGAACCACAAATGAATGTCTAGACTGAGTGAACCATTCAGGTTCTGGAGTTAATGCTACGGGATTTCATTTTATACTTTTGGCCAAAGTTGGTAGGATTTTTTTTGGGTGATCAATCCATTGAGTTCATGTTCGGTGGATTTATAGAAATCTCTAGGAGAGAACATGAGAGCCTAATGCCCAGATTCATGCTAAGTATCCTCATCTATTTGGGTATCCCTTTGTTTGGATTTTAGGGACATAATTCCATAAAGTGGGGATAATATAATTACACTTATTTTCCCAATTTGGTTTATAGAAATTGTTTTCAAAAACTAAGAGACCAATCACTGAGATGACGTTTGATTCTGAGGCCTGGTGTGCCTAGAATAGTTCATTGAAAAATGTTATGTTTTTAAAGGAACCCATGCGTAGATTTATTAAAAATGTTGAATAAATATTAAATGGGTTCCCATATTAGAAATCCAAGGTCAAAATTGTGTTCAGTGTAGTAACTTTACCTTAGGTGAAGCCTAACATCGTCCGACACAAGATAACTGTGAAAGATAGTTTTTGGACATAACCATTAATAAAAAAAATTAAATAAAAATTAAATTTATTTTCAAATCCTAATAACTCATGAACGGAGACTCGAACTGGAAATCATAGACCACCTTTGAGTTCATAATGTGCTGTTTTCTCTAGTTGCAATTTAACTTTAGTCAGTGCGGGTCGTCTATGGAAGAACCCAAAAAAGACGTAATCATCATTAAATTATTTAAATATAAATTATTTTATTAAAGTAACAAATATTTTCTTTAAAAACATCCTTATGAAAAAATCCAAGGGTTATTTTCATAACCCTGAGAATTCTAGACAATCTCTAGGGAGATCTTGGAGGATTTTCCCTTAGCGAACAAAGATCGGATTGTGTATCGACGATTGACGCACGATGAAATAAATGGATCCCACCAATGATCACAGTGTAAATTATTTCTTCATCTTCATTTGAACACAATGAGGTAGGGTGGTTTTTTCTCTATGATTTTTCCCATTATTTATTTCTACGATGATGGTGGAGTAATCCACAAATAGATTATCTTGTAGATCGATCGTATCTTGCGGGAGGGATCTATTGCAGGTTAGTGGGAGTTTATTTCATCTGTTTTATAACCCAAATCTCCCGAATCCTGATCATTGGCCAAGAATTCTTGACCAACAATGTTAAACATTTTTTATGTGCATATCTCCCTCTGTTCTTCAAGTTCATTACCGTTGGAACCATTCAGTTACTGGATCGACGTTTCTGGGTGGTTCTGAGCATAATCAAACCCTCAAATTTGAGGAAAACTAACAGTAGAGCCTGTAGAAGGGTATATTGTGTTATGTGGATCCTAGATCTATTATTAATCCAAATTCTAGGCATCAGAGGAGCCTAGGTGGTCTGCAGAATGGACCAATGGTGCGATTCTAATGAGGCACGACATCAGTGAGGCATGGCGGTAGGGGATGGAGTAGCGAAGAGAGGTGGAATCTATTTTCAAGTGTGGCAGATGTGTTCATGTGCGGTGTCTAGATGTGGGTGTAGTGGAATTGTGATGTTTAAGGCTGTGGGATAGCTGGCGATAGTGGCGGGACCGCGTAAAAGCTTGTGGCGACCGACGATGGAGGCAGAACACGGCCTGATAGGGTTGCATAATAACCCATGATGGTGGAGAGGCCACAAGAAGGTGTGGCATGTGGGGTGAATGCAGAGGTAGTGGGTTGATCACATGTAATTTGGTGGAGTATGCGGTAATGGTAGACCACATGCAGTGAGTGAATACGACCCACAAACGGTGGGCTGGACCAGGAGAGTCAGGCCTCTCCAGGAGGCCCAGTGGGAAGGATCCAACAGCTCATAAGGCTAATCCTAATGGGACAGACTGATCCAGGTCAGTTCATATGGACGTGGTTTGGTTGTTCAGTGGATTGGGTTGGGTCTGGTTTGTTGGATTAGACCCATACCAGACCCATGTCATACCTCTTTATGAAAATAGTTGTAACCTTCAAATAGTGTGTCTGTTTGACGAGTCATTATTAGTGTTGGGACCCTTGCAATGAGAAGGTATTCTCCAAATACTCTAAATGATGTTTTGTAGATGTTTAAATATGACCTAATTAATTGAGGAGTATGTTCTCCCGGAATGAGCACACAATAAGAATAATCCTGTGTATGTTTGTGATCTTGAGACTATGTGACCTATAGAGACTCTGTGACTTATAGGAAATATTTTTCCTATCAATAATATGTGTCTTATCATGATTGTGAGTCTTATAGATACTATATTTCTTATTGAGAATTTGTTTCTTATCATGACTAAGTCTGTAATTCCTTCTCTAACCATGGTGTGGGTCCTATAGTCACATAGTGGTAATCCCCAACCGAGTTAGGGTGAGATTCCACGAGACTGAGTGTCTTACCAAGACAGGGTGTCTAATCAAGACTGAGTGTCTCATCGAGATTGGGTGTCTTACCAAGACTGTATATCTTATCATGAGGGAGAAGGTCCTTCATTGAAGATAGAGCTCCCTCAACTAATATAAGCAATTACGAGGAGTAGAACCATTCAATTGGTGTGAACGATACCGAAATAGGAGTTAGAGATCCCCTCGACGGATTGAGCAATGGGATACTCCATTTAGTAGTCATTGAATATTCTTGGGTTAGTTAGGGGTAGTAATCCCTAAACTATGGGGCAATGGAAAGGTATTAGTCCCTCCACTCTCTCATGATAGATAGGATGAACACGGTGTATAGTATGAAGTAGTGATCCCTAAACTATGTTCAGTGGTGAGGGCAAAACCTCTTCACTTGGGTTTCTTTGCTTGCGTTGGGCGTAAGGCGATGATGACGGTAACCCTAGTGTCGGGCACTAGATATGGACATAGTAAAATGTTCCAAATGGAGTGAATCTCTCAGAAGGGTGACATCTGATATCATTGATCTTTTGGAGTGTGTCCTCCTATTTTCTATGTTGTGATTCAATCCTATGATGAGAATCATGTTTCTGGATATGAGGTTGGAACCTTACGATACTTATTGTATGATATGAGTATATTTAGATGTTCTTGATATGTGTGTTGTAGACGTATATCTATGTGGAGATGAATGTACCTCGTTTATTTATTTGTTGTGTACCTCATGTATTTATTTACGGTGTACCTTGTGTATATATTTTTGATGGACTTCATGTATTTCGTAGTAGTAATCCTTTGTGGTTTTGAGGTATCCTACGGAGTATTGTTTTACTCACCCCTAAATGATCTTGTACCGTATGTATATTGTCTTGTGTAGATGTTTGATATTTTAATAGATTCCTAGGTAGAACAGGACTAGGTGGTTCTTAGAGAGATCAGATAGGCAAGGTCTGATCTTATGGCTTCAGACAGATGTCCATGTACCTTCCCTTCATGTAGGTTTTTCTTCGGATGTGTTTCAGGAACATATGAGTTCACTTTTATAGAATCTTACTTTGTGTGGACTTGTGTTCTGGCCCTGTTTACATTCTAGTTTTCTACTTTTGTACTTTTCTATTGATATTATTAGTGGTATGCATACTTGTTTAATTAGAGTTTTACATTTTATCATTTTGGGATTGGAGATGTTTGTGTGTGTGGGGGGGGGGTACTAAGGAAAATGACTTCCATTTGTGGGATATGCCTACTCAGTGCTAGTTACTAGCCCTTGGGATATTAGAGGTGGTCTTGGGGTAGTCACATCATGAGCCCCTGTGGGACGGGTCATGAAAGACATGTAATCTTCTGAAATGGAAACTTTAATATAATGATATAAATCAGATATTAATTCTCTTCAAGATTTTGTAGAAAAATAAAAACATAAATTTGAACCCTAGAGGAAGTAATTATTAAAGAGTAAAACAGTGATGAATAAACTCTAAAAATTTAATATTATGGATTGAGCTCATAGTATATTCAATGGATAATAGAAATATTGATAAGGAGAAAAAACAATGAAACTATAGATTGGTTCTTTAAAAAGTCCCCTAAATTTTAAAATAACAAAGATATTACCCTGATAGAAGTAGAGTTTTTATGATAGATAGGTGATCTCAATTTATTGATTTAAGTGAGAGGAAATATGATATAAATTACTATAAAAAATATTCTATGAATAAATAGGTAAAATATCTTAATGAAAACTAATGAAAGCTATAAATTTCTTGATTCGCTTTAAGGTTGACTTGTATAGTTCTATCAAGGGAGTAGGAGAAAATTTAAAATCAGTAGAGATTTTTTTTATACCAAGAAGAAACTTATATATTATCCTATGATTCCATGAATAGATATTTTTTGATCAAAAAATTATACTGAAATGTTTTTAGTAATGATAATAATGAAAATAACTAATTATTTCCCTATAGAACAAAGTTATACCCATTTTTTTCTTTCAGGAGTATTTATAAAGACCACAAAATTGGTAACATTTAGAATGAAAAGGATGTTTAGTAAATGCCTAAGGGTACAACCATTGTGAAAAAATATCATTGGGGATGTTTTGAAAATGTAGGTTTTTTTAAAAAATAAAGAATAATACATGAGAAGATTTTACAGAAATTATTTAATGGATGATGTTGGTATTTAAAAGTGTATAATAAAGTAGAATATAAGAATTTATATTACATTTTACTCTCTCAATCAAATATAATCATTTAATTGAGTGAGAGACAAGATGAAAATAAGATACCAATTAAGATTGATGAAAAAGAAAATCTAAAATGTTATTATTACTTTCATGCTCTTGAGGAAACTTTTCAAAGATGTGATAAACCTTAATATACCTTTGGAAACTGTATTGTGTTAGTACTAGAGTAGGTTAAACTAAGTGAGATATAATAATATATAAATATGAGGAGTGATCATGTGAAAAATATGGTTGTTTTGTGTCTTAAAATGAATCCAGAGGATAAAAATAATGGATTTTAGGTTATTTCTATTAATCGAATGTGAAATATAGTAAACATATATTAAAATTTTTAACATTAACAGGCCTAATACAACATATAGGGGGTGGTGTGAATTAGGGTGTTCAAATATTATTTATTCTAATTGGTTCATGTTCTCATATTACAAGAAAAAATTAAACCTAGCAATATTAAAGGATTATATTTTGAGGTAGAAATTAAAAATAGGTTCATGAAATTTAAATTGGTTGATTATAAAGGTAAATCCTAATAAGCATAAACATGTGATGTTTTTATTTAAAAGGGATTAAAACTATAAAGTATATTTGTTATAATGGTTTAAGAATGATGCATGGTCGATCCTAGGGCTACTCCCTATTCTTGTCTCATTTTGTGCCTCTTTGTGATATTGAATACATAAACTTGTGATATGATGATATCTTTTAATGATTCTCAAATAATGTAAAACATAATTTGAGTAAGGATGTAGTCATTTAGATTAAAATCCTTATATAATTCATGGTAATTAGAGGTTATTTTCTTAGTAGCCTCCTCACTCACTACTTTTAAGGATTTTTTAGAATTCGTACCACCTATATTTACATTCATGTTAATTATACTATTAAATTAATAATAAATTTCATAGAAAAAATAATTTTCATAAATTTGATACATGTAACCCACATAATTAGTCTTTAAAATACATGAATACCACCTATAATCCCAACCAAGTGACATACCTTTTGAGATAAAATTAAATTGCTACAATCTTCTTAATTTAATATCTTAACATTGTTACATCCATATTTTTTATTTGAAGATACTTATAAACTCCCTGATAATGGTGTGATGTTATGAACCATAATGTTATTTAAATGAAACAACAAAATCTACACATATTTGAAGAGAAAACATATTGACACCATGGGGAATTTGAGGAGTTATTTCCATAACATTATAGATGTATAACACTAACATGGTGTGAAACATCACTTTAAAACATGTAAACTTGATACTGGAATAAATTGAACTAGAAAAATATTCACAACACCTACCATGTTTTTTTGGATAGAAATTAGATGGTTGTACTTTTAATCAAAATGTGAACTTATTGATTATAGTGAGATTACCATATCTTTTTAAACTCTATACTATTATCATTTCTCCCATCACGGTGTGACCACTATCTGAGATTTTTAAAGTTACATAAAATAATTAAAATGTAGAAAACCATTAATTTTATAGTTATTTTTAGTAGTTAGTTAAATTCATAAACTTTCCCTGCATTGTGTGATTAAAACTCCGATGACATGACCTATAAATTGTATAAAAAAGTCTAATTAAAAAATATTATGCATCTAGTTAAAATCGGTATACACACTAAATAATATTATTATTATTAAAGTAAATTTTTATTTTTTCTATAAATCATCTTCATTCATGACTTGATTCTTATAATTAAGATGTAACATTAATTTATCTTGATATAATAATAATATTCATAGGATACCTCCAGCCATGCCTTTAGAATTTTTTATACTTCCAATAGACATATAAATGATGAAAAGTATAATGGAACTACCATTGGTTTTAAAAATCTCCCCATTTAGATTTTTTATTAATCCCTTATATCAACATTTCATTTGAACCTCAAACATACATGCTCACCCTTAATCGAATTCTCTAATATTTATATATTCCCCTAGAAAATTTCTATCCCAATTTTTTAATAAACTACAATTTATTCTCCTATTATTGATCTAACCAATAAATAATTTCAATTTCATTTACTAATAAAACTAATTTAAACAAATTATCTAATCCTCTGCAAGTCAAAGATCAGTATAGGAAACAATATAACATGTTAATTTCTAAAACTTTTTCCATCATTTGAGATCTAATTTCTTTTATACTTATGCTTTTCTAATGGATAATATCTCTATTATCTTCTTATAATTTTCAGAATATAAACTCATGAAATAAATACCCAATTATAAAATTAAATAAAATAAGGATAGGGGAACTACCATGACTCCTCACGATGTGGAATGTGGCTAAACACCAATGTCCAAATAAGGATTTTCAAATAATAGTGTGTCTAATGGTTTTGAAGATATATCCACATCTTGGAGATTTATACCAAAATGACCCAAATAAATGATTATATTTTCTTCCATATATTTAAGTAAATAGTATAGTATCTCAATATTCTTTGGTCAAGCATTTAGTAACTAATTATTGGTTATCTCTATCAAATATAGTTCATCACAAGGGACTTTCATGGGTAACCCCAATGCCCCTCTAAGAACCTCTTGTGGTTTCTTCATCCATTCTAGTGGAGTATAAGATTTTTCTGTTGAGATATACTCAACTTTATCTATATTGGGAGTGGTTATCTCTTTATTCTCACAAAGGAACCCAATGCACTTCCTTATAAATAAAAAAGGTTCTTGTACTCATTCATTCTCAAATCAAAATATGTCTAGAATAATCCACATATGATTAGAAATATAATTCATTATTATTCCATCAATAATATACCAAAACAAAAATCAAGTGCATCTTGAGTGTACCTCATTATCTACTTTACTACCTAGAGGTGTTCGTCCTTAGGAAATATTTGAAATTATGTTTCCATGAAAGTATCAAATAAGATATATGTTATTTTTATCTTAAGAAACAATAATATTGTAATAATACACAGGTAATGTGATAGATCTATCACTCTTACTTCCTCATATGTGTCTATATTGGTTCCAACAATAATTATTATTAAAATTGGATTAATATCATGTATTTAAAATATATTCAATAGATTATTTGTATATTATTCCCAGAAAAAGATGTATATTACAATTTGTATCACCATTAAAACCTAAAAAATAATGAGATATTTTTTAACAATAAAATTCCAAACTTTAATCTTATCAACAATGAAGAAACCTCGAATTATTATATTTTAAACCTATTAATATTATGTCTTCAACAAATTCATTCACCATGAACAACTTTAGATTGGTCGATTTCTTATAAATATTATAATTAGATTAATATATTTTAAATTCTATATTCATTAGGGAATGTTTCTATCCTAATTCACTAGTCCTAAGGTCTCTTTTTCAAAACATATAGTTTATTATTAAGCCCATAAATATTTTATTCATCCTCACCAATTAAAAACCCCACCAATTTCTCTATGTAAACTTCTTTATTGAGAAAATCGTTAATTAATAGAGTCTTGACATAAATTTTATAGGATTTTAATTTTCACTGATCATCCAAAATTATAAATAGTTTTATTAAATCATCTCTTCCCACTGATACAATGGTTTCCTCCACATCAATTCCATTGTACATGTGTATGACTCTTTTACATAAATCATTCTTTTTTATAGATAAATTTTCCATACTCATCATGTTTATTTCTAAATAAAGACTTTATTCCTATGATATTATTATTCTTTATCCTTTTAAAAATATCTCAATTAAGATTTTTCTAATCTTAATATGACCCCTAAATAATTTCTTTGACCCGTGATTCGTCATTTTTTGCTTCTTCAAATGAGTTCTGTTTCACTAGAGAATTTTGAGTAGTGTGCTACATAGTTCTCATATTTTTAAGGGTGTTTTGGGGTAGTTTTATCACCAATTATATTTTACTCATTTACCATAGCTTTCATTCTTTATTGAGTCCCGGATTGAAAAAATTTAGTGACTTATTCATTAAATGATTCAGCTTCAAAATCATCTTATTTAATTGTGGGAAAAAACAACCCATTAGAATCTGTAGAAAAATCATCACCTTCATCACATTATTCTCTTAAATATACTATTATGAATATTTTCTCAACTTTTTCATCCTTCGTTTTTACATAAATTCCCCTCCCAATATTTTCTATTATAAGGACTCAGCCTTAAAAATTACTTAATCTAGAGTTAAGTCAATAATTCTACTATCAATCACATCAAGTATCTTTATCACCATAAGGATTTTGAGAATTAGGAAATAATTTATACATAACGACTATAATATTGCAAATTAGATACTTCTACTCACTATCCATTTTTTTATGAAAACAATTTAACAAGAAACATGGTTTCGCTTCATGTTTAAACATCATAACATTTTATTGATCCAATCCGTCACTCTATTCTCCTTTAAAATCTTATGAAAACATTTAAAATTTTGTGAATAGAATAAGAATATCAGTAAGAGATACATAATAAATAAAATTATTATCCTTCCAAATCATGTAATCCATGAATAATTTTCCATAAAGTAATACTTTGCACTATTATGAAGTAGTAAATACTCTTAACCAAATATAATCTCATTGATTACCATTTTTGTAATTAAAAAATTTCCATAAAACCATATAAAGATCATATAACATATAAAAGTTAACTAGGGACATATTCATACTTTAATGAAATAACCATACTTTCGATTTCCACACAGATCATTCTTAATAATGGAATCACCATGTCGTCGACTTCCATACACAATGCGTTAGAGGTTATAACATAACCACCTATCCTTAGTTTATTAAGGAACCACTAGTGTTTGGTTTATCACATAACCACCCATATTTCTTTATCACATAACCACCTTTCCAATTTCCAAGTACTATTCTATAATCAAAACACCTAAAAGATTACAATTATCAACATTTCAATAATAAAATTTTATTTGAAATCAGAGAAAATAATTCCAAGTTATTGATGTAGTCAATCCATTTTAAAGACCACTTTCAATACCAAAATACTCAAAATGTTAATATGGTATTTCTTATTTCTTTTTAAAAAACATTAATGCTTATAGAGGAATCCAAATATCGAATAACGGTTATGGTGGCGGAGAATTCATTGTCACCACATATGTAAAAAACATTCCTCTTATAATTTAGTAAAATAATTCATAGAAATATATTCATTTTGAATTATATTAAAATTAAAAGGTGTTTATTATACATTTTATTAAAGAAGTTCGTTTATAAATTAAAATATTCCTCAACCAAAGGAGATTGCGACGAAGTCCCTTACCTTGAATCCAAATTGTATTATTCATTATTTATATTCATGAATAATAGACATAGTTTAATACATAATTTCATTATATCCTTTTCTAGTTCATTATTCCATTTATATTACTTATTAACATGATATAATAAATAGTTAATTATTTGAGTTCATATCAGACGTTTTGTTCGTGTTTAGTACTTAAGTCAAAAATTGACCATGTTATGAGGTAAATTTTCCATGTGGTCATAATTCCATCATATCCAAAATAATATTCATGAAATTAATATCATTTTTATTAATAAATTATACTTTTAAATTAATTAATTATATATGGTCTTGAAAAATGAATAATGTTATAATCATGGAGACGATAATATGTACGTATGCATGAGTAACATCTTCATTTTTCATTGATCATTATGAATATAAGGTAACTATTATTTCATATTTACATATTTATAATACAATAATTAATATCATAATAATAATTTAAATATTATTATAAATATTATAAAAATTATATAGTGAATAAAAATTAGTGACATCGCTTGGTGGAGGTGATAGTTCACACGTATGCATGAATGACATTATCATTTTTATACACATGGAATTAAGAATTTAATTGATATATTATTATCTTATAATTATTAATAGGTCATGAAAATAAAATATTAACATTAATTCCATTATTATAACAAGTTATGAGGTATGGTTATGGAAAAAGAATTAGATCGGTTCGTGGAGGTGATAATTCACATGTACACACAAACGATTAATTAAATTCCCATTTAAAGGATCTGGACATGGATTTAGGAGATGATATTAAAATAATAACATCTCAATATATTTAGTATAGTGTATTTATTATATCATCATCATTGGAGGATATTTTATGGATTTCAAAGAATAAATAATATAGAAACACTTAAATAAAATGTTACCTCTACTTCGTTTGATCACCTTTGAAGAAAAACATAACAACTATAATAAGGGTGTTATGACTAAAATATGACCTCAAGAAGGAGGTTAGGGATTATATAAAGATTTTTGGATAGATATTTGTCAAACCAAAAGGCATTGGATGTGTGAGTATTAGAGAATAGAGGGTACCTTTTTACATGAGAGGGGAGAGGCTCCCCTGTAAACTCTTAAAATATTAAATTAATTTAAATTAATTTTTTATTCCTAATGACTAAAAATGAGATATGTAAAAGATAAGGTGATTATAGTTATAAATCCTCTAATTCAATAATATTTAGACATATATTTATTTTATTTTAAACCTTGTCTTTTCGATTTACCTTTACTTATTCTCTTTCAATTTTAAAAGTGGTAGCAACATTTTAATTAATAAGAGGCTATTAATTTTACTTTTATGGGGTAAATTTCCTTATAATTGGAAAATTAATTTAATTTTTTACTATATAATAGAAACTTTGTGATTTTAATATATTTTTTTAATTTTTAAGTAATTTAATAAATTACTATTTTTAGAAATCATCAATTATGTCAATTTTACTATATTCATTTTATTTAATTTAAATAAAATATAAATAGAGAGATAAAATAAAAATAATAATGTAATAGTCTTATAACATGTAATATTAACATATAAAAATCTTATATGACATAAATTATGTCAAATAATATTTATTTTAATATTTATAATATCATTTATTTGATTACATCATTAATAAATAAATCACCACAGCTTTATTATGTCATAATTAATTTAATTATTTAATGTCTAAAAACTATAAATAAAATAAAATAATGTAGGAAATATTTTTATATTTGTAATGAATATTTTTATTCTAATATATCATTTATATTAAACCATATTGAAATTGTTGTAGGAATAGGATACATTTTTATGTTATATTTCACATTACTTTAAATTATATATTATAAAATTTCATTATCACATCGAAGATGATTCCAAAGAAAAAAATTTCATCCAAAGGATTATCTTGGTTTCCCATGACTCATCCAATAATATTATAACACGTTTTAGGGTATTTTTATATGATTATATTATTATTTAAACCCTTATTTACCTTATTCACCCTTTAACTGTCGTAAATAAAAATAGTTTCTAAAGTAACTATTCATAGTGTCTAAAAATAAAAGGTACCTATTTAAAAAAAATTATACATTATGATTACAATAATATAATCCATTTTTAAAAATTCAAAAACCACATAAGTTTCATTAATCAATCTGAAATTAATACCTTTTTCAAAATGAGAAAACATGTTTTTAAAAGTAAAAACCATCAAACATTTGGAATGTGTTTATATCAAATTTTAAAGTTGAATTACATAGAATTTCCAAATTATGATTAAATTATAAAAAATTAATCAAATTAAACTTTAAAACTAATCGAAATTATAACCTAACTATATAAACATATCAAACGAAAAGGTAGTTTTGCATTAAAATGCAGTATTTATTCATTATTCACTAAAAACAATTTTATCATAAAAATTCCAAAATTCAGTAAAATTAAATTTTTAAGTAATTATAATAACGAAAAAGTTTATTTGGTGAAATATAACTTATAAAGTAATCAAAAACTATATTTAAAAAGGTTTCACCATTAAAAGGTGGTAAAACTGCATTTTTTGAAAAAAAATCCTTTTATCCAAAAAAAATTAATTTTTTATTATATCAAATATCACATAAATGATAGATTTTGAAGGTATTTTCCATTTAATTTACATTCTTGATTTGTTTTGGGGGTTTTCCTTGCATTTTTTATGGAAATGGTGGGTTTTCAAAATTTGGGCCAACCCGAGAGCCCATTTCCAGTTTTAAAAATAAATTTTTTTTATTTAATAACACCTTTGTTTTTCAACTTTTATCACCCATTAAACTTCAAAAAATACCTTCATTTTACAATTAAAACCACCAAATAAATTTGTTACCCTTAAAAATTCATTAGCATCTTGGATTTGGGTGATCAAATTAGGTATTGGGCCAACCCGAAAGACCATTTCCAATTTTAAATTTTTTTTAATTCTTCCATAAAATATTCATTTTTATCCTTTTTAAGTGATTACACCTATCAAATGTTCCCAATGAACACATCCGCACCCCCATATTCGTTTTCCCCTATTTGGAGCTCAGATTCATCGCGAATAAGGGATGAACTTCTCAAGCTCCAAAAAACGTCTTGATTTCTCAAGTAAGTTGGTTCCCTTCCTTCCTCCTCCTTTTTTCTTAGGGTTTATTCTTATTTAATTTAATCCCCAAATGTCCAGAAGCTAGGAATTAGTACCTAGGATCTTATATTTGAGTTTCTTGGTCCAATCCTCTAGTTTTAAGTTCAATCTTACTCCCTTGTGGTGCGACGGAAGTGTTGTTGAAGTGACGCACAAGGATTTGGGCGTTTAGACTGTTTTTGGTTAGTGATTACATATGTAGGTATTTTAGAATGAGTTTTATTGCTGTATTTTTGTTTCCTTTATTTTCCTATTTCAGTTTTTTACTTCGAAAACTGATTTGGGTAGAATGTTCAAAGCGGTTGATTTTTAAGTTCCAATTTTGTGAAAAAATGGGTGTTTTACATGTGAAACCAATGTGGTGCATTTTTCTATTGTTTTATAAGTCATGGAATGGATTTATAAAATTATTTTTATGTTGAAATATATTGTTTCATATAATATTGGTTTCCATTGGGATTTAAAAGTGGGATTTTAGATGAATTTTATGTGCAAAGTTTAGTTACTTTTCTTGAAATTGTTCTATGGAAATTATTAGTGGTTAACTTGGTTATATAAAAGGTGAAAAGCATGTGTAGATACTATTTGAGATGTGTGTGGCCAGAACTGATGCCTATATGTGTAACGCCCCGAACCTAGTTACCCAGAGTCGGTGCATTATTACATAACCTTGGAATGATCACAATAAAGATCAAATCTCGAAAGAATGATTGGTTTAGTAGCCTTGGAAACACTAGATATATTCCTAAAGTTTTACATTACATCATAAAGTGAAAAACTACAACAACAATATATTTTTTTATAGAACACACTCATATCCCGACATACTATCCCTGCAGGTCATTCATAAATTACTTCTTCACATCCTTGGAAAAATAAAACATAGAAAATGGTTGAGCTCAAATGACTAGTAAGGATAACAATATAGCGGAAACTTTCAAAAATAAGCATAAACATTTAAGGAAATGTATAACTAAAACAAAATACTTTTAAACTTGAACTTCAACATAGTATGGAAAATGTAAAATGAAATAATGCCATTTACTTATTCACATGGATATTCTAATAATAACATAATCACATGCAATATCAATAATCAATTTCATAATGATGGAATTCATAATGCTAGACTATCATAACCACATAGCCAAGGCCTCGTTCCAAGACTACAAATAAGATTCTTCCAAGGCCTTATTCCAAGACACTAGTTTTTCTCATGATACCTACCGGTGCATCGAGGAGCTATAGCGGGCTCCACCCGTCACATATTAAGTCCAATGCATTCACATATGAAAAGGTTTAAACATAACATAAACATTCGTATTAAAACTAGCATACGAAATGTCAATACTTTCTACATAAACCATGAATGATATAAAAATAACACATACATAGTAAAACATATCACAAAACCTTAAAGACAATACAAAAGTTTTGTATCATAATAAATCAACATCAAATAAGCTTAAAATCCATCAAAGGATGTTGACATAGATGAAATCGGAACAATTTAAGAGAAATATCTCTTTTCTCGAAATCATTGAAAAGTCACACATTTATAAAGGAAGTAATTTAAAACAGATGTTTTTAAATCAAAGTGTCCCATACCACTTTGAAACTTTTGAAAAGAAATATCATTTCAAAACATTCATGTCCATATAAGTAAATCCTTAAAATCATTTTGAAAACATGGACATTAATTAAACTATTTAGAAAGATAAATCTTTAAAACATTTAAAATTATGATCTTGATAAAGATTACCTTTCACAAATTCTGAAAATATTCATTTTGAAATCATTTAAAAGTCACATAATTATAAAATAAAACATTTATTTTGAAAATATTCTTATAATTTTGTTAGGGAAGATTTGATGATTTTATAATGGCGGTAAATATCTGCACCCGCCGTATAAGTTAAAAAAACATTCTTACCTTAATTTTGTCGAAAAGGTTAAAAAGCACCTTGTTTGGAAAACGACGGAAAGATTCCTTTATAAACCTCTTATAAAAAGTCAAATAAGGGTATAAATGACTTTAACCCGTATTCTTGTAAATAGTAAAAATGTTTTGAAATAAATTTTTAAGAAACATGGATGTGGATGATAAAGATATCCCAATATAATTTTACGTATAAAAAACCTCGGATAATGAAGAGATTGTGAAATAACCCTTACCTTGCACTTTTCCATGGTTGAGGGTAGGTTAACCTCCTCTTCTTCGGGTTCTTCCTTTTGATTTGATCAAAAGGGCTCCATAAGTTGGCTTTCTTATCAAACTAAGGCCTCTAGGTTGTAGTGATGGAAGTTGGGAGAGTATTTGGGCAGAGTTTGGCCAAACCAAAACGCTTTGAAGGTGTGAAGAAATGAGAAGGAGGAGTGCCCTTTTATAAGAGGGGTGAGGGGCAACTTTGGAAAAGATAGAAATATAAGTTTATAATAAATTCAAATTCGGTTTATAATGGCTCCAAAGTTTATTATTTAAATTTTAAGGTGGGGATAGGTCGAAAACCACTCAACCAATATAATTTAGACAGGTTTGAGTCGTTATATTAACCTTATCATTAAGTATTAACTCTAAGTTAATTAGTTTCACTTTTACAATGTCTCTTTGTATATTTATATTATATGGTTAATAAACATCTATATACATCCAAGAGACCCCCAAGTGCTCCATTAATGATGAACCTATCATGATATAAGTCTCTTGGCCGAACCTTAGATTTTTAGGAATTTAATATCAATTAATAATATAATATTTCTTTTAAAAACTGTTTTATGTCGATTTTGACACTATTCAATAGTTGATTTTTGTGAAACTCATAATAGAATGACTACTTCAGAAAACGTTAATTAAATAAATCCTAATATGTCATATTATCTTATAAAATTATTTTAATTCATTAAAAGTCTCAAATTATATTTATTTGGGTATTTATAATATCAGTTATTTTAAATTTTCACTATTATGGTAATTACTGCAGCATCATTGTATCATAAATAAATTAAATTATGTAATCTCTAAAAATTATAAATAAAATATCATTATGTAGAAAATAATTTTATCTTTATAATGAATATTTATAGTCGAAAATCCAACATATATAACCCTATGTAAAAATTGTTTTTCTAAAAGATATATGCTTTTGTCATTTTTGTATTCATTTTAACTTAATTAAAATAAAGTGTCCCTATCACCTACAAGTGGCTCCATGGGGTCCCAAAATCGACCCAAAGATGCCTATGGTCGAACATGTATCAAAACATAAGGTTAGTACACGTTTTAGGGTAATTTATTATTATTATAATATTATTTTTTAACCCTTATTTACCGGATTTACCCTTAACCATGGTAAATAAAATATTTACCGCAGTAATTATTCAAAATATCTAAAACTAAAAGTTACATATTTACACAATTTGAACATCCTGATTACAAATATGGAATCCATTTTTCCAAATTCAAAACACAAAAGTGGCAGAAATTAATTTAAAATTAATTCCCGTTGTTAAAACAAAAAGCGTGTTTTTAAGAGATAATAACTATCAAAAGATTGGCACTTGTTTATGTCTGGTTTAATTGTGAAATTATTTCCAATGACAAAAATTTAATTAAATGGTAAAAATATATTCTAAATATACTATAAAACAACTCAAATTCATAATTTATCAAAATTAATTATTTTGATTAAAAAAGTTGTTTTTAATTAAAATTTACTAATTTTCACTATTCATCAAAATATTAAAGTTATCCGAAAAGTTCCAAAATTTCACCCTAGGTTAAATTAGATATTCCAAATCCAAAAATGAAGTCCATTTTGAAATATAAAATATATATAATTTAAAAAAGTAGGTATTATTATTCATAACGGCTAGTTTGATTGGTTGTGGTGTGTGTTAGAACTCAAAGTTGTGTACAACACATGCTACTGTATTATTCAAAGGAAAGAATACCGTGGAAGCTTGGAATGTTTCATTTTAAATTTTTGATGTCCCCATTTAGTCAAAAAGTTTAAAATATTTTATTTAAAAAGGGTTCACTATTAAAAGTTGATAAAAGTGCAATACTGAAAATGAATTTGTTCTTACATTATGTCTATGAAACTCATAATATGGATTATAAAATTATAAGGATTATATAAAGTTTAAATTTTATTTAATACTATTCATAACCTCTTTTGAATGGATTTTTTGGTAAGTCATGGTGAGATTGAACTCGGTGTTGCGTGTAGTGCAAGTTATTGAATTATTTTGAAGAAATAACACACTATGAAATCTTGGGGTGTTACGTTCTCTCCTCCTTCAATAAATTGCATCCTCGCAATTTGAAATTGTTATTCGAAAATAAAAGGTTGAAAATAGAAAATATCTTTGTGGGAAAACCCACATCGGAAATTAGGTTACTAAATTTTAGTCATAATATGAGGAAAAGAGAAATGAAAGGGTCACCACCAAATTATGATCTCTATTAGGAGAACATTGGTGGAAATTAGAGACGTATAATTGGAGGAAAAATGTAAATATTTATAGGTAGTGATTGAGGTCATCAATCACAAACAAGGGTAAAATTGAGGTCCTTAAATTCATCAATCTATGATGATTTTAAATACCATCGGTTCAAAAAAACTTAGGGTATTAGGATAACACATTTTTGGTTTTAGGAATCCTTTAATAAAGTATATTAATTAATTTCTTCATAGAATAAGAGAAGAAGAAAAATATATTCTTGACAAGTAGAGTTCCATCCTTTAACTAATTTCTACCAAAAACTCATCTTTCACTCTAAAAGATAATAGAATGAAAGAAATATATTCTAATTATCCTATTCGTATAGGGTTCCAAAAAAATGAATTTATAATTCATCTACCAGATCTTTTTAAAAAAACTACCTTATTTAATCCCGGACATCACGTGGGTCAGTGGTAGGTGTTACACCCTTGTTGCCCTTCGGTTGTGGGTTCAAGTATCGCGGCCTTGCCGGATGCAACGGGTTGCCGCCCGACCTCCAGGTTGTCCTTTTATGGAAATCCAAAATAATCCAAACTGGAACTATCCAAAATACTTCAGTCCAAAATTTATAAGGAAGGTAAACACAATGAAGATTCTTTTTCTGCCGCGTAATAACATGTGATCACCTTCATCATTTATTCTTTTAAAACACTGCAACATCCTGAATTATCATAAAACCTTATTGATTACATTCATGATCCCTTATTCCTTATAGAATAATAGATATACTCTTTCAATCCAAAAATGTTGTAAACCCCAAAAATGATGGAATATACAAATCATTAATCAGTTTCAAGGTAGTCAAGAATATACAATATAATTTATCCAAAACAATCATGTATTATTCTAAAATCACTACCTCGGTATCAGAACCATATTATGGTTTATCTTTCTCTCAACCATATATTTTCCAAAAATTTAACCTACTATTGAGTCACTTTTCTTTGTTCCACACAATCTCAAGTCCATAATGAAATAGTACTGCAGTAAAATCCTTATATACTCCATAATTATTATAAAAAGTACATTGTTTATACAACACTCAAATGACATAATCAACATAAGAACTTTAATCATTCCTCCTCATCTGTGGTAGTATCATAACTTGATTATTATCCAATAGCATCATTTGCGGCATAGTCTGATTACTGAGACATAGGTTCACGTAGTGTCCAAAATTCTTGCAAATGAAGTATTGTACATTTGAAACCATTTTCTTACCCTTGCAGTCACGTACTTTGTTCCCTTTTCTTCCACACTTATAACAAACTCCCATTCCTTTCAGGAAAGTTCCAGGGTGTTTCTTCCCACAGTTATCACATATGGGAAAATTCTTCTTTTCCCTCTTCCCTTTATCCATCTTTCCATATTTAATCCTTTTATTCTCTTGCTTCCCTTCAAAGACATAGGACTCAGTAAACTCTTTACTTATCTTATCAACACATGATATTATTTTTTATATGATGATAATACATGGGAGACTATTTCTCTTATAAATTCTAGCTTAAGACCATGAAAGATATGATCCTTCCTTCTCTTTGGATCATGTGAATTGCTGGAGTTCTCATTCCTTCTACTGGGCTCCATTTCTAAACAATGGAATACACTAGATTAGTTTATGAATAACAATACCTAATCCCAAACTTGTAAAACACATAAAATAAATTAAATAGTTTATGGATATAATACATAATCATAAAAATGTCTCCTTAGAGGAAGTATATACTCATAAACCATTCATAATGGTTTGTAAGGAAAATGAGAATTATCCTAAGCATATCCCCTGGGAGTGTCGTAACCAAGAGTGCAGCAAGGATCATTGTCGTGCACCAGTTCCCGTTCGAGTCTATCTCAAAGCGGTGTTTTCGGATTTTACCCCTAGTTACATCTGTGCCAGAGCCGCCTCTACCTGCTCGTATCCAGACAGGGATGTATTGCTCAGAAAACTCACAAAATCTCTACAATACCAAAATTCTAGGAAGTTCTTATATACTAATCCTCAATGTTCATCTTAGGTCTACGTTCTATAATCAGAGTTTATCTAAATCTAGCTTCCAAGGTTTGTACTAAACTTCCTCTGATACCAACTGTAATGCCCCGACCCTAGTTACCTAGAGTCAGTGCATTATTACATAACATTGGCATGATCACAAGAAAGATCAAATCTCTAAAGACCGATTGGTTTAGTAGCCTTGGAAATACTAGATATATTCATAAAGTTTTACATTACATCATAAAGTGAAAAACTACTACAACGAAATATTTTTTCATAGACCACACTCATATCCCGACATACTATCCCTGCAGGTCATTCATAAATTACTTCTTCACATCCTGGGAAAAATAAAACATAGAAAATGGGTGAGCTCAAATTCCCAGTAAGGATAACAATATAGCGAAAACTTTCAAAAATAAGCATAAACATTTAAGGCAATGTATAACTAAAACAAAAGCCTTTTAAACTTGAACTTCAACATAGTATGGAAAAAGTGAAATGAAATAATGCCATTTACTTATTCACATGGATATTCTACTAATCGAATAATCACATGCAATATCAATAACCAATTTCATAATGATGGAATTCATAATGCCAAACTATCATAACCACATAGCCAAGGCCTCGTGTCAAGACTACAAATAAGATTTTGCCAAGGCCTTGTGCCAAGACACTAGTTTGTCTCATGAGACCTACCGATGCATCGAGGAGCTATAGCAGGCTCCACCCGTCACATATTAAGTCCAATGCATTCCCATATGAAAAGTTTTAAACATAACATAAACATTCGTATTAAAACTAGCATACGAAATGTCAATACTTTCTTCATAAACCATGAATGGTATAAAAATAACACATCCACAGTAAAACATATCACAAAACCTTAAATACAATACAAAAGTTTTGTATCATAATAAATCAACTTCAAATAAGCTTAAAATACATCAAAGGATGCTGACATATATGAAATCAGAACAATTTGAGAGAAATATCTCTTTTCTCGAAATCATTGAAAAGTCACACATTTATAAAGGAAGTAATTTAAAAGATATTTTTTAAATCAAAGTGTCCCATACCAATTTGAAACTTTTGAAAAGAAATATCATTTCAAAAAATTCATGTCCAAATAAATAAATCCTTAAAATCATTTTGAAAACATGGACATTAATTAAAATATTTAGAAAGATAAATCTTTAAAACATTTAAAATTATGATCTTGATAAAGAGTACCTTTCACAAATTCTAAAAATATTCATTTTTAAATCATTTAAAAGTCACCTAATTATAAAATAAAACATTTACTTTGAAAATATTCTTATAATCTTGTAAGGTAAGCTTTGATGATATTATAATGGCGGTAAATAGCCGCACCCGCCGTATAAGTTAAAAAATCATTCTTACCTTAATTTTGTCGAAAAGGTTAAAAATCACCTTGTTTGGAAAATGATGGAAAGATTCCTTTATAAACCTCTTATAAAAAGTCAAACAAGGGTATAAATGACTTTAACCCATATTCTTGCAAATAGTAAAAATGTTTTGAAATACATTTTTAAGAAACATGGATGTGGATGATAAAGAGATCCTAGTAGATTATTACATATAAACAACCTCGTATAATGAAGAGATTGTGAAATAACCCTTACCTTGCACTTTTTCTTGGTTGAGGGTAGGTTAACCTCCTCTTCTTCGGGTTCTTCCTTTTGATTTGATCAAAAGGGCTCCTTAGGTTGGCTTTTTGATAAAACTAAGCCCTCTAGGTTGTAGTGATGGAAGTTGGGAGAGTATTTGGGTAGAGTTTGGCCGAACCAAAAGGCTTTGAAGGTGTGAAGAAATGAGAAGGAGGAGTGCCCTTTTATAAGAGGGGTGAGGGGCACCTTTGGAAAAGCTAGAAATATTAGTTTATAATAAATTCATATTCGGTTTCTAATGGATAAAAAGTTGATTATTTAAATTTTAAGGTGAATATAGGTCGAAAAACACTCAACCAATATAATTTAGACAGGTTTGAGTCATTATATTAACCTTATCTTTAAGTATTAACTCTAAGTTAATTAGTTTCACTTTTACAGTATCTCTTTGTATTTTTATATTATATGGATAATAAACTTACATATACATCCATGTTACCCCCAAGTGGTCCATTAATGATAAACCTATCATGATATAAGTCTCTTGGCCGAACCTTAGATATTTAGGAATTTAAAATCAATTAATAATATAATATTTGTTTTAAAAACTATTTTTTGTCAATTTTGACACTATTCAATAGTTGATTTTTGTGAAACTGATAATAGAATTATTACTTCGAAAAAAGTTAATTAAATCAATCCTAATATGTCATATTATACTATAAAATTATTTTAATTCATTAAAAGTCTAAAATTATATTTATTTGGGTATTTATAATATCAATTATTTTAAATTTTCACTATTATGGTAATTACTGCAGCATCATTGTGTCATAAATAAATTAAATTATGTAATCTCTAAAAATTATAAATAAAATATCATTATGTAGGAAATATTTTTATATTTATAATGAATATTTATAGTCAAAAATACAACATATATAACCCTATGTAAAAATTTGTTTTCTAAAAGATATATGCTTGTGTCATTTTTGTATTCATTTTAACTTAATTAAAATAAAGTGTCCATATCACCTACAAGTGGCTCCATGGGGTCCCAAAATCAACCCAAAGATGCCTATGGTCGAACACGTATCAACCAATAAGATTAGAACACGTTTTAGGGAAATTTGGTATTATTATAATATTATTTCTTAACCATTATTTACCGGATTTACCCTTAACCATGGTAAATAAAATATTTACCGCAGTAATTATTCAAAATGTCTAAAAATAAAAGTTACCTATTTACACAATTTGAAAATTCTGATTCCAAATATGGAATCCATTTTTCCAAATTCAAAACACAGAAGTGGCAGAAATTAATTTAAAATTAATTCCCGTTGTTAAAACAGAAAGCGTGTTTTTAAGAGATAATAACTATCAAAAGATTGGAACTTGTTTATGTCTAGTTTTATTGTGAAATTATGTCCAATGACAAAAATTGAATTAAATGGTTAAAATCTATTATAAATATACTTTAAAACCACTCAAATTAATAATTTATCAATATTAATTATTTTTAATAAAAAAGTTGTTTTTAATTAAAATTTAGTAATTTTCACTATTCCTCAAAATATTAAAGTTATCCGAAAAGTTCCAAAATTTTACCCTAGGTTAAATTCGATATTCCGAATCCAAAAATGAAGTCCATTTTGATATAGAAAATATATATAATTTAAAAAATTAGGTATTACTATTCATAACGGCTAGTTTGATTGGTTGTGGTGTGTGTTAGAACTAGAAGTTGCGTACAACACACGCTACTGTATTATTCAAAGGAAAGCATATCGTGGAAGCTTGGGATGTTTCATTTTAAATTTTTTATGTCCCCATTTAGTCAAAAAGTTTAAAATATTGTATTTAAAAATGGTTAACAATTGAAATTTGATAAAAGTGCAATACTGAAAATGAATTTGTTCTTACATTATGTCTAAGAAACTCATAATATGGATTCTAAAATTATAAGGATTATATAAAGTTTAAATTTTATTTAATACTATTCATAACCTCTTTTGAACGGCTTGTTTGGTATGTCATGGTGCGATTGATCTCGGTGTTGCGTGTAGTTCAAGTTATTGAATTATTTTGAAGAAATAACACACTATGAAATCTTGGGGTGTTCCAACATGTTAAAATGGATTTTCATAACATGAGGAAATTTTTTGAGAACAAGAGGGGAAGCCTGGGTAACTATGTGGGATAACATGTACTAGTACGCTAGTGAACGGAGGGGTTTTGACCATGGTTCACTTAGAAATTTTGACATGGATAACACTAAAAAACTATAATGGAGATGATTGTAGACCACTAGGTTATGGGTATGCTCCCTACTAGTGGCTCGTGCATGAGAATGAATTTTATTATGGTTACTATCATCGAGGTATGAGGTACTTGGGGCTCACAACTAACTAGTACCTAGGAGTGTTCTTATGCTTGGTTCTCAGGGACTCTTTGGAATTTATCCTTGCCTTATGGTATTTTAAGATGTGAAAACCAGTATCTTCCAGGTTTTATTCAAATGAACTCATTCTTTAAAGTTATGTTCATTGAATGTTATTTTCATTTCAAGGTTTCACTTTTAGAAATAAATGCTACGATTTTCTATTTATAACACTTGAAAGATTTTTATTTTATAATGCCTATCACTTGGAATCCTTGGGTGATATCCTATTAGGATTAGTCTCACACCCTAATTACACATTTGGGTGTAAGTATACTTGATCATGTTTGACAGAGGCAAAGGCAAGGCCTTGGGTGATGGCGGTTCGGGTTGCCAGTTTCTCTCAATGGTGCGGTGTAGTGGAGACGACTCATGGGTGATGACCCCTTGTTGTGTGGAGTCTCATGGGATATTTTTTTCTGTTAATTTTATACACCTTTGGACCGCTTTTGTCTACTCTAAACCCATATACTCAATTTTGAATTTTATTAAGTCTTGTTTTTCATAATTTTTCAGATTTGGTTTGTTATTTTATTTTTTTGTTATTTTATGAATCCAAACTCAGTTAAATTGTTCCAAAATGAATTTTTAGGATACACGGGCACTTGTGCTAGCTTTTGGGGATAGGGAAAGCCCTTCAGTCCTTTCCATGAGCCAGGTTTGGTGTTGTTTTTATGGCGACTAGATTCGATTCGTGACAAAATGGTATCAGATGAGGTTAATGGTTTTAAGTTATATTATTATTTTGGGATTAGTCCGGCTAGACAGGAGCTAGGACTGTTAGGGCTCATAGTTTGGTCATGAGTAGGGTGCCTGGCCTACACCCCTCATGGAAGACCGTGTGTCACCATGGGATGTCGAAATTGTTTGTTTATCTTCACTTTCAGGTGATATGTGTGCGCTTCACACTACACGTGGACATCGAGTGTGGTAAAGTAGTTGTTTATTTTACTGTTGTAATGTGTTTGGATTATTTATATTTTATGTTATTATTGAAATTTTCAAAACTATTGTACTGATTTTTGTTCTTGTGACTGTTTCCTTTTGTAGCAACATGCCTCCCTGGAAAGCTCCCATGCACCCACGGGAGGAATCTGGAGAGAGTTCTACTGCACCACTCGATCAAAGGATAATAGAAGCTATAGTATAGGATTTCTAGGCTCTGGGATAGGGAGTGGTAATGGCTCCTACACCAGCCATAGAATATGAGTCTGGCCCCAGGAAGGATAAGACATAGGAGTTCATGAAAAATAAACCCATTGTTTCCGAGGTAACTCAAAACCTCAAGCGGTAGAGGAATGGCTTGAGATGATAGAGTGTATGTTCGAGTTCCTCGACACACTTGAGGATTTTAGGGTGAAATGTGCATATTTTCAGATAGAAGGTCCCAGCCGTAGGTGGTGGGAATCAGTTCATCAATCTAGGAAGCATGAAAACATGAGCTGGAGATATCTTAAGGCCATATTCAATGAGCAGTATTATCTAGAGGGCCTATACTATTCCGGATCTTGATAATTCATGGATATTTCACAGGGAGATCGTTCAGTAATGGAATATGCTAACTGTTTTGTTGAACTAGTGCGGTATGTGCCTTACATTATTTCTAATGAGAGATTTAAAGCTCGGATGTTTGAGAAGGGGCTAAGACCAGAAATTTACTCACAGTTCTTCCTATTTATGTTTGGATCTTATCTTGAGGTGGTTGTTCATGCTTGCATGGTAGAGATTGAGCAGAAGGGGATGTATGGGATCTTTGGAGTGGTATCTTCTATAGTCACTAGTAGCTCATATGAAAAGAAGAGGAAGAGGGAAGAACAGGGAATGAAGGGGGTGGCAGTTCCGGCCACTCTTCCAGGAAGTTTTCATCAGTGGCTTCAGATGTGAGGACTGTGGTTTTCCACAAATGTGGGAAGACAGCGCACATATGTCCAGCATTCCCTCATCCTCTGAAGACCTGTTTCCAGTGTAGAGGTATGGGACACGTGCAACGCTTTTGGGGGATAGCTCATCCAATTCAAAGTGGGGCATGATCAATGGCTCCCAGGGGAGTGCCAGCTCAGTTAGAGCCACCGAGGATAGGGGGATCTTGGTTTGTTGGTCGTGGTGGTAGGGCTGGATCATCTTTTGGGCATAGCCAGTTTAGGTCAGATCCACAGGCGGGTGGTCATTCTCAAGCAGAGACGAGGCATCTTCATGCTGTGGAGCAGGCACCAGCAAGATCGGATGTAGGACCATCGACCGTCCGAGGTACCATTTTGATTTCATCTTCTTAATCTGCTACTCCTTTTGATAATGGTGCTTCGGTTTCATTTATATTTTCATGTACTGTGAGAACACCAAACTTTCCAACTGAGATTTTATCTTTCACGATGGATTTGGTGGCGCCGCTGGGAAAGAAGAAGGAGCCAGGTCTCAGGTGCCCCTCATGTGCGCTCTTCGTGTCGGGGTGGAGATAGTGTGTTACCTACTGGTCTTGAATATGGACCTTTTTAATGTAATCCATTGCATGGAATGGCTGGTACATTTTTAGGTGCACATCGATTTCTATAGGCGTCGGGTGAGTTTTGTGGCACTTGATGGTAGTCCACAGGTTTTTCTTGGGGAATGGGACCCTCGGTCAGGTCATGTGGGACCTCCACTCCCAGACTTAGGGAATCTAATCTTCAATCTATCATCACTCATTCTAGAGGATGATGGTCATGCTCTTGAGGGTGGATTACCTCATGTGGTGGATGTGTTCCCAAAGGTATTTCTGGATTATTTTTTAGGCTTGCCCCCAGAACGGGACGTGGAGTTCTCGATTGTTTTGGCACCGGGGAAACAGCCGATATCTCTTCCCTCGTACCTTATGTCCCCAATTGAGCTGAGGGGATTAAATATTTAACTGGATGATTTAGAATCCAAAAGATTCATTCACCCGAGCGTCTCTCCTAGGATCGCTCCTGTTATTTTTGCAAAGAAGTCCGACAGCTCCCTCCGGTTGTGTGTAGATTACTGGAAGCTGAATAAGGTAACCATCAAGAACAAATATCCTTTGCCCCAAATAGATGACATATTTGATCAGTTGAAGGAGGAAAATGGTTTTATAAAATATAATTTCATTTAAGTTATCACCAACTCAGGGTGAAAGATGAAGATATCCCAAAGACAGCCTTCCGAAGTTGGTATGAGCACTATGAGTATTTGGACATGACCTTCATAATGACATATGCTCTAGTGGTCTTTATGGAACTCATGAATACGGTGTTCCACCAGTATCTCGACTTATTCATCGTGGTGTTCGTGGATGACATCTTGGTTTACTCTGGATCTGAGAAGGATCATGAGCACCATTTTCATATTGTGTCGAGAACTCTGTGGGATCACCACCTTTATTCATTTCTATCCAAGTGTACCTTCTGGATCAGGGAGGTGAAGTTTTGGGGGCATGTGATCTTGGAGTAGGGAGTTTTGGTGGATCTTGATAAGATCAGCTCAGTTATGTCATAAGAGCAACTGAAGAATGTGTTTGAGATCAGAAGTTTCCTTGTCCTGGTGAGTTACTACAGGTGGTTTGTTGGAGATTTCTCTCAGCTTGCTTCACCCATGACCACGCTCACCTGGAAGGGGCCAAATTTTGTGTAGAGCCCATAATATCAGGCGTCCTTTGAAGAGTGGAAGTGGAGGTTGACTACTGCCTTAGTCTTGATCCCACCAGATTCTGAGAATGGATATATGGTGTATTTCGATGCTTCAAGTATAGGTCTTAGATGCAAGCTTATGCAGAATGATCATGTGGTAGCGTATGGATCTATCCAGCTTCGACCACATGAAAATAATTATTTGACTCATGACCTGGAGCAATTGGCATTAATGCATGATTTAAAGACATGATTCCCCTATCACTTTGGGGAGAAGTTTGTGGTCTACTCTGATCATAAAAGTTTTTCATACATATTCTCACAGAAAGATCTCAATTTGAGGCAGTGTCTACGGATCAAATACCTGTAGGGGTTTGACATTGATATCAACTATACCCTGGGGAAGGGTAATGTTGTAGTAGATGCCTTGAGAAGAAGAGTACCGGTGTAGGCTTTGAAGAAGTCCAGTGATGAGTGGACTCTGATGGGACTCTTTGCTCAGATTCATGTTGAGACCAAGGAGCACAATGGATGTGCATTCTTGGAAAGCATTCAGTTGACCCCATATCTTTTAGAATTGATTCATCAAAATCATCCCAGTGATGAGGTATGCCAGTGATCAAGATAGATTCTTCATGGTGGGGATATGTATTCTGATTGGTATTCTTCCCCTGAGGGTATCTTGTGTTTTAAGGGTCTTTCAGTGGTGCCTCTATATCTGACGAAAGTGGTAATGCAGGATAGCCACCAATCACATTGGGTCGTCCACCCTAGTGCCACCGAGATGTACTATGATGTTCGTCAATAGTTCTGGTGGCCAGGTATGAGATGGGACATTGATGACTTTGTATCGAGATTCTATACTTGTTAGCAGGTGGAATTAAAACATCAGAAGCCCTCTAGTTTTCTTTATCCATTACCCATTCCTATATAGATGTGGGACAAGGTTTCCATAGATTTCATTGTTGGATTACCTCATACACCTCGATGTAAGAATTCTATTTGGGTGGTGATTGATTGTCTGACCAAATCATCCCACTTTATTCCTATCATAGATATAGCTAAAGTCAATGAGTTGGGCCAGTTGTATATTTAGGAGGTGGTAAGGCTTCACGGTTTTCTCTCAGCAGTTGTCTTAGATAGAGACCCTCGCATCACCTCTCAGTTTTGGGGAGGCATTTAGAAGGATTTGGGGTCCCAAATTAAGATGAGCACAACGTACCATCCTCAGAAAGATGTTCAGACAGAGCAGGAAAATCAGATCTTGGAATACATGATTCATGCATGTGTCATGGATTTCGGTGGTTTGTGGGATATCCATTTGGTATTGATCGAGTTTTCTTATAATAACAGCTACCATTCATCGATTCAAATGGCTCCCTTTGAGGTGCACTATTGTCCGCTTTTCTAGTCCCCTCTGTGTTGGGCTGAGGTTGGTGAGACATCGTTGTTGGGACTGAATCTTGTGCAAGAGACATCTGAGAAGGTCAAGTTGATTAGGCAGCATTTATTGACAGCTCATAGTCTCTCGAAATCATATGCCGATAAGAGGCTTCGAGATCTAGAGTTTTTCGTGGGTGATCGGGTATTTCTGAAAGTGGCCCCTCGTCTCGGTCACCGCCACTTAGGGAAGTAGAGAAAGTTGACTCCGAGGTATGTTGGGCCTTTTGAGATCACTGATCGTATTAGTAAGGTGGAATATAGGTTGGATTTTCCTTCTCATTTGACATCCATCCATGATGTTTTCCATGTCTCCCATTTGAAGAAATACAACTCGGATCCATCCCATGTGCTGAATTTAGAAGAGTTGGATATAGAGCCTGATTTATCTATTTTTGAGCGTCTAGTGTGAATAGTGGACTTCCAAGAAAAGGTTCTTAGAGGAAAGTATATTCCACTAGTCCAAGTTCTTTGGCAGCATGAGAGTGATACACACGATACATGGGAGTGAAATTCATGGGATGAGGAAGAGTACCCAAACCTGTTTTCCAATCAAGCATCGGGTTGACTTTTTGGGGAGGAAATTCCTTCATGGAGGGGAGAATTATCACATATATGACATATTTTGAATTTATTTTTCATTTAATTTATATTCTTGCTTTTGTTTGGGGATTTTCCTTGCATTTTTGAAGGAAATGGTTGGTTTTTAAAATTTGGGCCAACCCGAGAGTCCATTTCCAATTTTAAAAATAAATTTTGTTTCTTTAATAACTCCTTCGTTTTTCGACCTTTATCACCCATTCAACTTCAAAAATTACCATCATTTAACTATTCATACCACCAAATAAATTTTTTACCCTTAAAAATTAATTAGAATCTTGGATTTGGGTGATCAAATTAGGTATTTGGCCAACGCGAAAGCCCATTTCCAGTTTTAATGTTTTTTTAATTATATCATAAAATATTCATTTCTTATCCTTTTTAGATAATTTAACCTCTCACATGTTCCCAATGAACCCAGATGCACCCCCATCTTCATTTTCCCCTATTTTGAGCTCATATTCATCATGAATTAGTGCTGAACTTGTCATGCTCCAAAAAACGTCCAGATTTCTCATGTAAGTTGGTTTTCTTCCTTCCTCCTCCATTTTTCTTAGGGTTTCTTCTTTTTTATAGAATCCCAAAATGTCAAAAAACTAGGGTATATTACCTAGGTTTTTATGTTTGGGTTTCTTGATCCAATACTCTGGTTTTAGGTTCAATATTACTCCCTTGTGTTGCGGCGGAGGTGTGGTTGAAGTAACGCACAAGGATTTGGGGGTTTTGACTCTTTTGGTAGGTGATTCCATATGTTGGTATTTTAGAATGAGTTGGAATTCTATATTTTTGTTTCCTTTATGTTCCAAATTCATTTTTTTACTATGAAAATTTATTTGGGTATAATTTTTAATGCGGTTTATTTTTAAGTTCCAATTTTGTGAAAAAATGGTGTTTTTACATGTGAAACTTATGTTGTTCCTTTTTGTGTTGTTTTATAAGTCATTTAATGGATTTATAAAAATATTTTGATGATGAAATTTCTGGTTTCATATAATATTAGTTTCCATTGGGTTTTAAAAGTGTAATTTTAGATGAATTTTATGTGCAAAGTTTGGTTACTTTTCTTGAATTTGTTATATGGAAATTATAAGTGGTTTATTTGGTTATATAAAAGGTGAAAAGCATGTGTAGATACTGTTTGAAATGTGTGTGACCAGATATGATGATTATATGTTAAAATTTATTTTCCTAACATGAGGAAATATTTTGAGCATAAGAGGGGAATCCCGGGTAACTAGGTGGGAAACGTGTACTAGTACGCTAGTGAATGGAGGGGTTTTGACCATGGTTCACTTAGCAAGTTTGACATTGATAACACTAAAAAAACTTTAATGGAGATTATTAGAGACCACTAGGTTATGGTTATGATCCCTACTAGTGGCTCGTGTATGAGAACAAATTTTATTATGGTTACTTTCACTGAGGTACGAGGTACTTGGGGCTCAACACTAACTAGTACCTAGGAGTGTTCCTCTGCTTGGTGCTCGTGGCCTTTTTAGAATTTATCCTTACCTTATGTTATTTTTCGATTTGAAAACTAGTATCCTGCACGTTTTATTCAAATGCACTCATTCTTTAAAGTTATCTCCATTGAAAGTTATTTTCAATTTAATGTTTCACTTTTTGAAATAAATACAACCATTTTCTATTCATAACTCTTGAAAGATTTTTATTTTATAATGCCTATCACTTGGAATCCTTGGATGATATCCTATTGGGATTACTCTCACACTCTAATTACACCTTTGGGTGTAAGTAGACTTGATCATATTTGACACAGGAAAAGGCAAGGCCTTGGGTGATGGTGGTTCAGGTTTCCAGTTTCTCTCAATGGTGCAGTGTTGTGAAGACTGCTCATGGGTGACGACCCCTTGTCATGTGGAGTCTCATGGGATATTTTTTCTGCTACTTTTATACACCTTTGGACCTATTGTGTCATGTTTAAACCCATATACTCAATTCTGAATTTTATTAATTCTTGTTTGGAAAAAAATTTCAGATTTGGTTTGTTGTTTGTTTTTGGTTATTTTATGAATCCAAACTCAGGTAATTCATTCCCAAATGAATTTTTATGATACCCGGGCACTTTTTTCAGCCCGTGGGGATAGGTAATGCACTTCGGGCCTTTCCATGAGCCGGGTTTGGTGCTAGTTTTATGGTGACCAGATTCGGTTCATGAAACAATGGTATCAGAGGAGGTTAATGTTTTTGAGTTATATTATTATTTTGGGATGAGTCAATCTAGACAGGAGCGAGGACTGTTGGGGGTTGGAGTTTGGTCATGCGTAGGGTGCCTGGCATGCACCCCTTGTGGACGACCGCGAGTCACCATGGGATGTCTGAATTGTTTGTTTATCTTCACTTATAAGTGAGACGTGTGGGCTACAGGCTGCATGTGGACATCGAGTGTGGTGAAGTAGTTGTTTATTTTATTGTTGTAATGTGTTTGGATTATTTATATTTGATTTTATTACTTAATTTTTTAGAACTATTGTACTGAGTTTTGTTCTTGTGACTTTTTCCTTTTGTAGCAACATGCCTCTACAGAATGCTCCCACGCACCCACGGGAGGAATCCAGAGAGAGTTCTCCCGCACCACTCGATCAAAGGATGATAGAAGCCATGGTACATGTTGTCCAGGATCTAGGATAGGGAGTGGTTCTGGCTCCTACTCCAGCCAGAGATTATGAGTCTGGCCCCAGGAAGTATAAGGCCCAGAATATCATGAAAAATAAACCCCCTTGTTTCTGAGGTAACTCAGAACCTCAAGTGGCAGAGGAATGGCTCAAGAAGATAGAGTGTATGTTCTAGTTCCTGGACACACCTAAGGAGGACCGGGTGAAATGTGCCTCTTTTCAGCTAGAGGGTCCCAGCCATAGGTGTTGTGAATCGGTGCATCAATATGGGAAGAATGAAAACATGAGTTGGAGAGATTTTAAGGACATCTTCAACGTTCAGTATTTTCCAGAGGTTCTATACTATTCCATATCTCAAGAATCCATGGATCTTTACCAGGGAGGTCATTCAGTAATAGAATATGCTAACTATTTTTCTGAACTAGTGTGGTACGCGCCTAACATTATTTCTAATGAGAGATTTAATTCTCGGAAGTTTGAGAAGGGGCTGCGACCAGAAATTAACTCACAGGTCATCCTATTTAAGTTGGGAACTTATGCAGTGGTGGTCGATCGTGCTTTCATGGAAGAGATTGAGAAATAAGGGAAGTCTTGAATATTTGGAGTGGTATCTTCTATGGGCACTAGTAGCTCATCTAAAAAGAAGAGGAAGCGGGAAGATCGTGGAAAGAAGGGGGTGGAAGTTCAGGGCACTCTTCCAGGCTATTTTCATCAGTGGCTTCAGATGCGAGGACTGTCATGTGCCACCAGTGTGGGAAGATAGGGCACATCCATCCAGCATGCCCTCATCCTCCGAAGACCTATTTCCAGTATGGAGGTATGGGACACATGAAACACTTTTGCAGGATAGCACGTCCACTTCAAAGTGGGGAAGGATCCATGGCTCCCAGGGGAGTGCCAACTCAGTCATATCCATAAAGGATAGTCGGATCTCGATTCGGTGTCTGTGGTGGTAGGGATAGATCATCTTTTGAGCAGAGCCATTTTAGGTTAGAGCTACAGGTTGGTGGTCGTTCTTAGGCAGAGACGAGGCATCTTCATGCTGTGGAGCAGGCACCAGCAAGATCGGATGTAGTGACATCGATCTTTCAAGGTACCATTTTGAATTTATCTTCTTTAAATGATGATCTTTTTTATTCTGGTGCATTAGTTTCATTTATATCTGCACATTCTATGAGCACACTAAACTTTCCAACTGAGCTTTTATCTTTCGCAATGGAGTCAGTGACGCCGCTGGGAAAGAAGAAGAAGTAGGGTCTCAGGTTCCCCTCATGTGCGCTCTCTGTGTCGAGGGTGGAGATGGTGTGGGACCTACTAGTCTTGTATATGGACCTTTTGATGTGATCCTCGACATGGAATGGCTGGTACATTTTTAGGATCACATCGATTGCTATAGGCGTCGGGTGAGTTTTGTGGAACCTGGTAGTAGTCCACAGGTTTTTTTGGGGAATGGGTCCCTCAGTCAGGTCGTGCCGGACCTCCACTCCTAGAGATAGGTAATCATATCTTCCTTTAATCATCGCTCATGTGAAAAAAAATGATGGTCATGCTCTTGAGGGTGGATTACCTCATGTGGTGGATGAGTTCCCAGAGGTATTTATAGATGATTTTTTAGGCTTGCCCCTAGAGAGGGACGTTGAGATCTCGATTTAGTTGGCCCCAGGGACACAACTGATACCTCTTATCTCATATCGTATGGCCCCCACTATGATGAGGTAATTAAAGATACAGCTGGATGATTTAGAATCCAAAGGATTCATTCGCCTGAGCGTCTCTCCGTGGGCCGCTCTAGTTCTTTTTGCATAGAAGGCAGACGGCTCCCTTCAGTTGTATATTACCAGAAGCTGAATAAGGTAACCATAAAGAACAAATATCCTTTTCCCCGAATAGATTACTTTTTTGATCAGTTGAAGGGGTAAAAGTGGTTTTAGAAAATAGGATTGCATTCTTGTTATCACCAACTTAGGTTGAAAGCAAGAGATATCCCAAAGATAGCATTTCAATGTCAGTACGACCACTATGAGTATTTTTTTCATGCCCTTCTGATTAACTAATGCTCTAGAGGTCTTTATGGAACATATGAATAGTGTGTTCCACCAGTATCTCGACTTATTGAACGTGGTGTTCATGGATGACATCCCGGTTTACTCTGGATCTGAGGAGGAGCATGACCACCATTTGTAGATTGTGTTGGGAACTCTACGGTATCACCACCATTATTCAAAGCTATCCAAGTGTACCTTCTGGATCAGGGGGGTGAAGTTTTTTTGGGCATGTGATCTCAGAGTAGGGAGTTTCAGTGGATCCTGAGAAGATCAGTGAAATTATGTCATGGGAGAAACCAAAGAACATGTTTGATATCAGGAGTTTCCTTGGACTGGTAGGTTACTACAGGCGGTTTATTCGTGATTTCTCTCGGATTGCTTCACCCATGACCACGCTCACCCGAAAGGAGGTGAAGTTTGTGTCAAGACCAAACTATCAGGCTTCCTTTGAAGAGTTGAAGTAGAGGTTGACTACGCAGTATTGATCCTTCTAGAGTCTGGGAAATGATATGTGGTGTATTTCAATACTTCATGTATGGGTCTCAGGTGTATGCTTATACAGGATGATCATGTGGTGGCGTATGGCTCTCGCCAGCTCTGACCACATGAAAAGAATTATCCGTCCCTTGACCTGGAGCTAGAGGTGGTAATGCATGATTTAATGTCTTGGCACCACTATCTCTTTGGGAGAATTTTGTGGTCTAATCTGATCCTAAAAGTTTTTCATACATCTTCTCATATAAATATCTCAATTTGAGGCAGCGTCACTAGATTGAATACCTGTGAGGGTTTGACTTTGATATCATTTATACCACAGGGAATGGTAATGTTGTAGAAGTTTCCTTGAGCAGAAGAGTACCAGTGCAGGCTTTGAGGAAGTCCAGTGATGAGTGGACTCTGATGGGACTCTTTGCTCAGATGTATGTAGAGACCAAGGATTACAGTGGAAGTGAATTCTTGACAAGAGTTCAGTTGACCCCATCTCTTTTAGAATTGATTCAGTAAAATCAGCCCAGTGATGAGTTATGCCACCGATCAAGACAGATTCTTCACGGAAGGGAGACATCTTCTGATTGGTCTTCTTCCCCTGATGGTGTCTTGTGTTTCAAGGGTCGTTAAATGGTGCCTATATCTCTGAGGAAGGTGGTAATGTAGGATAGCCCCCAGTCACAGTGGGTCGTCCACCCCGGTGCCACCAAGATGTACTATGATGTTTTTTGACAGTTCTGGTGGCCAGGTATGAGACGATACATTGCTGAATTTGTATTGAGATGATATACTTTTCAGCAGGTGAAATCAGAACATTAGAAGCCCTCTGGTTTGCTTCATAAATTACCCATTCCTACCTAGAAGTGGGACGAGGTTTCCATATATTTCATTGTTGGATTACATCGTACACCTCGAGGTAAGAATGCTATTTGGGTGGTGATTGATCGTCTAACCAAATCAATCTACTTCATTCCAATCTGAGATATAGCTAAAGTGGATGAGTTGGGCCATTTTTATATTTAGAAGGTGTTAAGGATTTACGGTGTTCCATCAGCAGTTGTCTCAGATAGAGACCCCCGCTTCACCTCTTGGTTTTGTGGAGGCCTTTAAAAGGCTTCGAGGTCCCAAATTAAGATGAACACAGCGTACCATCCTCATATAGATGGTCAGACAAAGTGGAAAAATCAGATCATAGAAGACATGATTTCTACACGTGTCTTGGATTTTAGTGGTTTGTGGGATATCCATTTGGGATTGGTTGAGTTTTCTTATAATAACAGCTACCAATCCTCGATTCAAATGTCTCCCTTTGAGGCGCTCTACGGTCAGCCTTGCCAGTCCCCTCTGTGTTGGGATGAGGTAGGTGAGATATCGTTGTTGGGACCGAGTCTTGTGCAAGAGATATCTGAGAAGGTCAAGTTGATAAGGCAGTGTTTATTGATAGCTCAGAGTCTCCATAAATCATATGCTGATAAGAGGCATCAAGATCTATATTTTTCTTTGGGTGATCGGGTATTTCTGAAAGTGGCCCCTCGTCTGGGTCACCGCCACTTGGGAAAGAAGGGAAAGCTGACGTCGATGTATGTCAGATCTTTTGAGATCACCGAGTGTATTGGTAAGGTGGAATTTTGGTTGTATTTTCCTTCTCAGTTTACATCCATCCAGGATGTTTTCTATGTCTCCCAATTGAAGAAATACAACTCGGATCTGTCCCATGTGTTGAATTGGGAGGAGTTGGATATAGAGCCTTATTTATCTGCTTTTGAGTGGCTAGTGAAAATAGTGGACTTTCAAGAAATTTTTCTTAGAGGAAATTCTATTCCATGGGTCCGAGTTGTTTGGCAGCATGGGAGTGATACACATGAGACACGAGAGTGAAAGTCACGGGTTGAGGAAGAGTACCCAAACCTGTTTTCTGATCAAGCATTGGGTTGACTTTCTGGGGCAGAAATTCCTTCATAGGGGGGGGAGAATTTTCACATAAATGACATATTTGAAAGTTATTTTTCATTTAATTTACATTATTTCATTGTTTTGGGTGTTTTCCTTTCATTTCTGAAGGAAATGGTGGGTTTTCAAAATTTGGGCCAACCCAAGAGCCTATTTCCAGTTTTAAAAAGAAATTTTGTTTCCTTAATACCTCCTTCATTTTTCAACATTTCTCACCCATTAAACTTCCAAAATGACCTTCATTTAACTATTCAAACCATAAAATAAATTTTTCCCCTTACAAATTCATTAGCATCTTGGATTTGGGTGATCAAATTACTAATTGGCCCAACCCGAAAGCCCATTTACAGTTTTAAATTTTTTTGAAAATTATTTCATAAAATATGCATTTTTTATCCTTTTTAGGTGATTCCACATCTCACATATTTCCACTGAACCCTAAATCACCCCCATCTTTGTTTTTTTCTCTTTGTAGCTTAGATTCATCGCAAATTAGAACTTCTCAAGCTACAAAAACGTCCACATTTCTCAAGTAAGTTGGTTCCCTTCCTTCCTCCCTTTTTATTTGGGTTTATTCTTTTTTTATAGAATCCCAAAATTTCTAGAAGCTAGGGATTCATACCTAGGGTTTTATTTTGGGGTTTCTTGCTACAATCCTTTATTTTTACGTTCAATCTTACTCCCCTATGGTGCAGCGGAGGTGCGGTTGAAGTGACGCACAAGGATTTGGGGGTTTTGACACTTTTGGTAGGTGATTCCATATGAAGGTATTTTAGAATGATTTTTATTGCTGTATTTTTGTTTCCTTTATATTCCAATTTTATTTTTTTTACTGGAAAAATTGATTTGAGTAGCATTTTTAAAGCAGTTAATTTTTAAGTTCCAATTTTGTGAAAAAATTGGCGTTTTACCTGTGCAACCTATGTAATGCCTTTTTGTATGATTTATAAGTGATGGAATGGACTTATAAAAATATTTTGATGCTGAAATTTCTGTTTTCATATAATATTGGTTTCCATTGGGTTTTAAAAGTGGGATTTTAGTGGAATTTTATCTTCAAAGTTTGGTTACTTTTCTTGAAATTGTTCTATGGACATTTTAAGTGGTTTATTTGGTTATATAAAAAGTGAAAAGCATGTGTAGATATTGGTTGAAATGTGTGTGACCAGAACTGAAGATTATATGTTAAAATGGATTTTTATAACATGAGGAAATTTTTTGAGCATAAGAGGGGATGCCCGGGTAACTAGGTGGGCTAACGTGTACTAGTACGCTAGTGAACGGATCGGTTTTGACAATGGTTCACTTAGAAAGTTTGACATGGATAACACTAACAAAACTATAATGGAGATGATTGGAGACCACTAGGTTATGGGTATGCTCCCTAATAGTGGCTTGTGCACCCGAACAAATTTTATTATGGTTACTTTCACCAAGGTACGAGGTACTTGGGGCTCACAACTAACTAGTACCTAGGGGTGTTACTATGCTTGGTGCTCGTGGCCTTTTTGGAATTTATCCTTTATTTATGGTATTTTTTAATGTGAAAACCATTATATTTTATGTTTTATTCAAATTTACTCATTCTTTAAATTTATCTCCATTGAAAATTATTTTTATTTCAAAGTTTCACTTTTAGAAATAAATGATACCATTTTCTGTTTATAACTCTTGCAATATTTTTATTTTATAATGCCTATCACTTGGAATCCTTAGGTGATATACTATTGGAATTAGTCTCAGACCCTACATACACCTTTGGGTGTAAGTAGACTTGATCATGTTTGACACAGGCAAAGGCATAGCCTTGGGCGATGATGGTTCAGGTTGCTAGTTTCTCTCAATGGTGCGGTGTTGTAGAGACGACTCGTGGGTGATGACCCCTTGTCATGTGGAGTCTCATGGGCTATTTTTTTCTGATAATTTTATACACCTTTGGACCTCTTGTCTCTTGTTTAAACCCATATACTCAGTTCAAAATTTTAGTAAGTCTTGTTTGGCATAATGTTTCAGATTTGGTTTGTTGTTTTTTTTGGGTTATTTTATAAATCCAAACTCGGGTAAATCATTCCCAAATGAATTCTTATGATACCCGAGCACTTGTGCCAGCACGTGGGGATTGGGAATGCCCTCCGCGCCTTTCCATGAGCTGGGTTTGGTGCCAGTTTGATGGCGACCAGATACGGTTTGTGAAATCACATCTAGAAAATACATAGGATGAATTTTAAACATTATATTGAATTTATATTTTATTAACATAATATATAAAGTGTGAGTTTATTATTTTGTAAAAAAAATTATTCGCATTAAAATATATTTTCATAAAAAATACAACTTTTATATTCAATTGTTTTTTAGTTTCATGTCAAGTAAATTTGGTAACAAATGAATAAAATTGTGTAAACCATATTTTTATAATTCAAATAACATGATCCATTCCATCCATTCAAACAGTTATAAGATAATTATAATATTAAATATTAATATTTCGTTATTCGATTGAGTTCAATGTGGTGTATCATGTATACTATTAAACATTGTTTTTCCTTTTAAAAAATATAGTATGTT
Organism: Viscum album; assembly: GCA_963277665.1. Classification (NCBI taxonomy): domain Eukaryota; kingdom Viridiplantae; phylum Streptophyta; class Magnoliopsida; order Santalales; family Viscaceae; genus Viscum; species Viscum album. The sequence continues at coordinate 1,340,327,448 of OY728148.1, read as the reverse complement.
ACATCCATATTCTTATTGAGACACTTATAGGCCTTTATCTAGTTAGAGTAGCCTAAAAATATTTATTTTTCCACAACAACTCAATTTTTATCGTGATTAATTTCCTTTTTACGAATGTAACACATAATACCATGTACTCTAAAGTGATTCAATGATAGATTTATTCCATGATACAAATCGTATGGAGTATTATTATCTATTGGGCTTTAAAATACTATTTTTTTATACATTATAACACAAAATAATTATTTCTAATAGTGGAGACAAATGAAACTTTTGATGATAAATTTTTTCCCTTTTTTATCCACCATTCTATTTTATCTTTTTTTCACACCACTTTTTTTGTTGTTTTCAACTATGGAACTCCTACTTGATCCCATGATTTTTTGTATTGTTTTCTTCCTCATGAGATGTATATTCTATGCCATTATCATACAGGTGATCCTTGAATATTATACAGGTTTCATTCATGTCTCTTATATCTAAAACAGCAATATATACTCTCCCACATCAGTATTTTCCAATAGATACGTGATACACCCCATTATACTATAATCATCAAGAACATAATTGAGTATTTCTTTCCATATGTGTCAAGGATGTTTTTGGGCATACACACATCGGTGTGAACAAGATTGATAAGATTTGAAGAAATCATATTCTTTAACCCATATAAATTTATCACTAACTTACATATTTTTTAAGTATCAAAGTTCTTATCACAATATATTCTCAAATTTAAAATGTTAGCCAAACATTAAATTTTGATAGATATTCCATGCTTGGATGACTAATGTCTCCAAGACTCTATCTCCAACAGATATTATGATCTTTTATCGTGAGGAGATAATTTTTTTTCTCCTTATGGTCTACATGATATATATTATCATTGGTTGTAAATCCCTTTAATGATGAGTGTTTAGTTATAAAATCTATATAGTATCCCTTATGATAGAATATAACCTCATGTTTGAAGTTAGAATGTTGATTAATTGTCATAAGGTAATTTTAATAGTAATACATATAAATGACTTCTATTGTTATATTTTTATAACTTTATAACCTTGTATTTAAACATACTTTTATTTTTAATGATCCATCATTACTAAATCTAACAACACCATAAACATGACCTCTTGTATTTCTAGAAGATTTATGTTCTTGTTCATGTCGTATAAACAACCATTGTCAAGGATCCAGGAGAAATAATTCCTTTTTTCTTATATAGAAACATCTTCCAAGATATCCTTTTCATTATTAATATTTTATTTCTAATATATTACTTGTTTTTTTATATAAAAGTAAGTATATTTTCATTTTCCTCCATATAGGCTATGTAATCACACTCGTCTTCTTATAAAGGATAGAAACAATTCTGTAAGGTAATTTGATATGGTTATTTAGTTACCATTCTCATTTTTCATTAATTGGAGAAAGATAAATTGATTTATTTATTTAATTTTATTACATTATATACAATTTAATTAAATTATTATAATATACATTAAAGATATTTTTCTTCATATTTTAGGATTTCTAATCATTGTCCTTTTTTGACTCATAGGATCTTTACCTCTAATGTAAATTTCTACCTCCGTGGAATATGATATTTTGTGATGAATTAATCCATTGAATATTAATTTAATTAAAGGAAAAATTTTATCATTTATTTCTCTACACATATTTTCAGTATTGGAGAACATTCTTGATAATTAAAGAAACTATGTTGATCAAGATTTATCACTATTTTATTTATTTCTGTTATCATATACAATAACTTGGCTTATCTTTGATATCTTGTCTTTATATATAATCCCTCTCTTGTACATAGTCCAATAATTATTCTCATTTATGATTTTATCAATTTATAATATTCCTCTTCCTAATCATTCTATCTACTCTTTATCTGGGAAATTCTAGAATTACAACTTTTTCTTTTCACCATCTAATTTTTCTACACCATCTAGTGTTTTCCTTAAGTAAAAAAATTATTATACAATGGATTCAAACATATTCTCCATATATTCTACATGATAATAAAGATATTTAATCATTTTATATTAAAATTAAATATTTAACTTTATGTTCACCACTTCTTCAAATATAGATGAAAATGCCTCAACGTCTTTTATAAGTTTCTCCAATAGAGAAATTTTGTATTTGATTTGATAAATATACACTAAGAATTTGTTTATTATACCACCAATATTTTTTTCTTACATTAAATTTTTAACACTTCAATTTCTCTTTTGAATTTGACATTTAGATCATTAGAAAATTTGGTAAGGTATTCCTCTCCCATTTTATATCTGTTCTTGTTTTCCATCCAATGATATGATATTTTTTTAATATAAAGGGAGTAGCTTGAAATTTTCAAGGAGGATTGAAATAATGGAGACCAAACATATCAACCATGACAAGGGACATGGACAAATGTGGATGGGACCTATGGGAAGTGAATATAGAACAAGTAATATAAGGGCTTATCTAGGATTCCAAGAATTTGGACACCTTGTTTCCCTCCCTCCATGTGTGTGACATCTTTGTGTGAATAAATAGAATTACTTTTCAATAAATGATCCCATAGCACCCTCATATAAATCGTTATTTTGTGCATTCCATATGTGCTAGTAGCCAACAACAAAAAATAGGGCCCCTGCTTTCCGTTAGGGGGTATTTTCTATTATTCTGCGAAATCATGCCTGAAGGAAGTCATCTTTAGTGAGATCATGCAAATATTCACCATTAAAACTCAGAAACACTTATATACCATAGAGGTACACTCTCTTATGAAGAACAATTGAGAAGTGTATTCTTCCTATAGGTTATAATAAGATGTGAACCTAGATATAGTATAAAACCCTTATGCCATAGATTTTTTTATTCTTATAATTGTTCATCATAACATATTCTATATATAAAATGAATTTTCCTCATAATATTCAAAAATTATTTCTTCATATCTCATCTCTTTACATGATATTTTTCTTCATTTGAACCTCTTTTTAGTTAAACTACCCAACTGAAAGTTCCACGTATGGGAAAAACATTTCTGTTGTATTGATATCACATCAAATTCAACTCCATTATATGATTTATTTAGTCATATTGTTTCAATATTTCTAACCATTACACAGTTAAAAAAAGTCAATGATTTTTTACCATTATACCTACCTTTTCATCACTATAATTTTCTTGCTACTAGTGACAAGAACTCATCCCTAATATATTCATCATTTGCTCAATATTCATGTATCACTAGATTATCTATGTATTTAAGGATATATATTTTAATCATTGGTTATGTTTTAATTTTGGTTTCACACGCATTTAATAAAATTTCACATTACTATGAAGATATCCAAGATTCATCTTTATAAGATCTTATAATTCAAGATCTAACACCTTGTCATTGTATATTGTTTAGTGTAATTTGAGAATTTTATTCAAAATATCAATATATCTCATTTATTATCCAAGTGTAACACCCATATAATTTAAATTATATATTTTCATTTAAAACCTAATGTGTTTAATTACTTTCTTTACATGTGACACCAAACCAAAATGAACCACATAATGTTACATAATATTTATAATATATCTATTGAATTGGAATGTAAAAATAAATGTAACCAAATTATGAAATATATGTATAAATACAAATAGTTATCATAATTAATACTAAGGAATAAATGAAAATTGAATTAGGGTTTTTATGTAACTAAAAAGTATGATTTGTACTTTAAAATATAACCCTTACAAAATTAAATTTTATCCCCTTTATTTTAAGATACTAAATATATTATGGATAAAATATTTTTTATATGAATAATATATTAAATCCAATTTAATTAAATATATATTGTAAATAATAATAATAATAGTTAATATCTTAAAATGTTAGTTTTCTATGAATTTTTTTTCATTATATATTTTTTTCATTTAAATTTTAAATTATAAAATTTTAGAATTATAATTTTACCAAATTTAATTTGTTTTTTAATTTATAATAAAAATATTAGATTAATATGAATACTTGGTTTTTTTTATATTAGTGTTTTTTAGGTGACTTGTAAAAAATAATGTTTTTACCAAAAATATAAATTTTAAGTATTTTATTATATAAAAAATTCATATAGGTTTTTAAAAACTTTTAATTGATAAAATATTTATTTAATGATTAAAACTATAAATTTTTTAAACACCATTCATAAATTAAAAATTTTAGGAACTTAATTAATAATATCCTATAAAACCTATTTTTAGTTATTTATTTTAATTAATTTTTATTTTGGTGAAATTTTTATTTTTTATTGCATTTAATGACAAATAATATATACTCGTTTGAAATTAAACTAATTTATATCACTAAAATAAAATAAAATTGTTAATTTTAGCCTATACATAAATTTTAATCATAAAAAACACTTTTTCTAGAATGGTTTTTTACTTGTTACTTGTGTTAATGTTAAAAATTAATTTAACCACATAAAGAAATTATATCTAATAAAATAAATTATATATTTGTAATTTGTAGGTAAAAATCATAAAATAAAGTCCATTTTTTTAGTCATTAAAAGTAAATTACTAATGTAAAAACTATTTACCACGGTAAAACAAAAAATAATAAAATTAAAAATTCTAAGGGTAAAATACTTCTAAATAGTTTAAAAATGTGTGAAAATGAGTGGTAGAGAAATTATCAACCTTTTATCATCCTCTAATACATTATTTTCCATTTTTAAGTCTTATTGAAATGTGAAACTTGTGTTCTCATTATATTAAGTTGAAATATTTACAATGATACCATTCTAAAAACTTATAAAAGGGTCGTTTAACCACCCCTACAAAGAAACTCTATAATTTCAGTTTCCTATTAAAAATTAACCATATTAATTTCCCTATAATATTATTTATTCTCCTATTGTCTATGGTCACATGATATTAGATTATAACCCCCATTTCCATGAAGTTTTCTTATAAGAATGTTTAGGTCCTCCATGTGAGTATGTTTCCCTAACATCATTTATTTCATTTATTACATTATTTAATCAAATTATCTAATTACTTTATAATTTAATCATTTTTTACTTAATTTTTTTCAAAATTTAATAACTAAGAACCCCATTTCCCCTTTTCTATTAAAAAAATGAAAAACATAATTCATGAATTTTGTGGTCTAAAACTTCCCCAAAGCGAACAATTATATTTTTAGTCGTCACATATATTCAGTTATTATATGGTTTAAATTTAAAAATATATGTGAAATATATAATATTATTATAATTATGAAGATAAATTAAAATTTTAATGGTGTGTTGTTCTTACTACCGCTTTCACAGAGTAACATATCTCATTTTACATCTAATTTATTAATTAATTAATAAAATATATTCCAATATAATTAAAAACATTAAATTTATCTAAATATTAACATTTTTCTTTTTTAATAATTATATTATTCCAAAATCATCTACTTTCATAATCCTAATCATCCATTAATTATGGTATATTCATGTTTGGGTCAACGAAACCACCTACGCGAAACATGATTTAATGTAAGGTAATCAATGCTTATAAGAAAATAACTAGGGATAATATATTATATAAATAAGTAAATAATTATTTGATTTTGCTTTTTGAATTGTTACACTAATATTAAACTCATTAATCAAGATACCAACATTTTTTTGTCAATAATCGCCGAAATATGATCATTGTTTATTTAATATTATGGATCACAAACAAAAATCCTATAAAATTAATTTATAAAATAATAAATAATAATAAATAATAAATTATAGAAAATTTTATTACCTATTAATAATAAAATTTGGTACAATGACTAATAACAACGCTTCTGTTATGAAATTATTTTAAAATAATCAAGATTACTCACACCCAATATTGAAAATATAAAAATAAATAACTAATATAAACATTGATAATAACTATAAATAAATTTTATAAAATATTATAGATATAAATAATTTTTTTAATGAATGATTAATATATTTTTATTTTTTATATAGAAAATCACATCACATTAAAAAAAGTTAGAAATTAAGATAAGGTTTTCTTGTTTCAAATTTTCTCCCCTTGAGCCATATTTATTATTATATAGCATATTTTCTATGTAATGGTTTATCTAATACCCCTATAATGTTTTGTATTATAATCATGTCATTATTCATGTTATTGAATACTTTTTTTTAAAATCATATCCTTCAAGGATTTTTAAATCGAATGTTTCTATGGATGTAAGGGTTTATGCTAAGACAAATTTCATACATTGAACAAAGTTTCTTATTGAACTCTATTATTCCATGTTTTATTTATTCTACAAAATTATTAAATTTTATATATTTTCCTCCATCCTTTATAGGTTTCTACAATTCTTCCTTATAACCCCATTATTAATTAATTTTTACCTAAAATATTATTTTACAAAAAAGGGATTTCTTATATCTTATTTTCACCCCTTGATACATATTTCTTATTATACAACCTGTTTTCCTTATAGTGGTGCATCTAATACTCATTTAATTTTTTTATCATGATTCTTACATTATTTTTTATATTTAATTTTTCATTTGAAATCATTTCCTTAAATGGGTTTTGGATTGAAATTTTTTAAGGTTGTAAGTGTTTCTTTATATCAAAATTAATCTCTTAAGGCATTTTTTATAATACGCACCATTATTTCTTTTATATGGTGTATTTAATACCCTATTTTATTCATGTATACTTAATATATTTTTTTTATTTTTTAATTTCATTATATCCCTATAATTTTTATAGATTCTTAAGTTACCGTTTCCTTAAGGGTTTTGGTATATCTATTTTTCTTCATTGAGATATAATTCATATTCACTTTTTCCATTTTGAGGTGTATATATTTTCCATTGATTACATTCTAAATCCTCTCATACTATTTTATTTTGGGGTTATTAAACTTGTGGAAATCTATCACATCCTTTTTCTTTCCAAATCTTCATCTATTATAGGTACACTTTCTCTTCCAATGACTTTCTTCTAGGAACACTATAAATTACCCTTTAGATATTAAAGGTTGTTCACCTATATGTAATACGTCCATTTATTGGGATAAATTATTGAGGTAACTATATACCCCTTATCCTGTATGGTGTTATTTTTTGGAAAATAAAATAAAAATCTTTCCATTTATTTATTAGGGAAATATTAAATATTCATATACATATTATTATAATATATATTTATTAATTATTAAGTAATATTGTTTATGAATCATATATCTTATACATTCCTTCATATTAAAGATGCACTGAGATTAATTAGTGATAGGTGGAATCTTAAATATCCCTTTGATTTATTGATAGGCCTCACGAGACAAACTATCTTGGGTATTTCGGTGTATGTCTACCTAGAAATAATTATTTCCTAAACATGAGGCCTTAATAGTAAAATCAAGATGTCATGGAATATGTCATGGAATTGTCTATCAAGAATTATTCATTTCATCAGTATGGAACCATTTATTTTTATTATGTAAACTTTTTATTTCTATTTTCATCCATGGATATATTATTCATTCAGTTTCATTCAGTTATGATATTAGTTTTTGGTTATATATTCTTGTAATTTTATTTATGCTCATATTATGCACACTTAAGAGATTTTATCATTATCAATTTTTTTTTACCATTATAGTGTGTTTTATCACCCATAATTATATTTTTATTTCCCTAAGTTATGAATAAATTTATTATTCTTTCTATATATTAAAAAACTTGTGTGTAGACATTGGGGTAGATATTGAATACTTATTATGGAATGAGTATTTTCTTATATTGTTTAAAAAATTCCATTCATTGTGAAAGAAACATGATTTATTAGTTAATTTTTTATCCTAGTTATGAAATTCAATAAACCTATAAATTAAATGGAATGTATATAATGAAATATATTATTTAAGTGTTATAATTATATGATAGTTATATCAGAGCTGTTATAGTTGGCATGAAATTCAGTATTTAATGTATGTGTCATCGACACTGGGTCCAGAAATATAGGTTTAGGGAAATAATAGTTGCTATTAGAGTATGGTTTAGAAAATAATTTGATGGTAGGATATTAGTTGAGTATAATTTATGGGATTAAAAGTTAAGGTTTATCATCATCTCAATTGTTTAGATAACCCTTAAGGTTAGTTGAGGTAATGATGTTTATTTTAGGGATTAAGATAAGATAAATTCAATGAAATACCTTGAGATATATGTAAGGGATATATTTAAGTACATGATATCATCCCAATGTTTTTGTAAAGTATAGATTGTGTGGTTCTATGTGAAATTATATGCCTGTTGTGATACTAAATAGTGAATATGGATGTGTACTAGATGTAAGTAGTGGTAATCATGCTAAATAATATTTGTTGAGTATTAACCTGATCTTCACTCTGATTCACAATGGGTGGGACCTAGACTACACATCAGGCTAGACATCTTGGGGGATAAAAATTGGTTAATAGAATATTATTTTAAATCCCTTATAATTGATTTATTATAGTATAGAATTAGGTTTAGCAATATGAGAGAATACAACATAAAGAAACCTATATTTAACTTAGAGTTATTTTGGTGAAATTGAATGATGATGAAATAATTTCAAATAATATGACATTTTGAAGTTGAATTTTTTTATTATATTATAATAATTCACTTATAGTGTCACTCACTCATAGTTTAATAATTTTATTTTTAGTAATGGATGGAGTTTTATGGAACCAAGTTAATAATGGATGCCATAAAAAATGTAGAGAATGCCCTAATGAAAAATCTAATAGGATATGAGATAATTTGGAAAATATTATTATTCTTCCAAACCAGTTATCATGAATTATTATTAAAAACTTGAATTTAATTTATTTTCTAAACACACTAAATAAGGTAAGTAATTAGTCTCATGGAAGCATGGGGGAAGAATTTGATGAAGAAAAGATGATTAAATTTATTTCTGAACCCAATGGGGTAGAATTTTATTTTCTATCAATAAAGTGTTAATATATATTAGTTATTATAAGAATATAAGTGGATTTGTTAGTGAATAATCATGTATAATTACAATTATTCATATTAAATATGATGTTTTATGAATTGTTCTTTAAATTCATAAGACATGTGAAAATAGAATTTGATGAAATGAACAATGTGTGCAATAAGAGAAGGTATCCCTCAGTTGGGTGAAGAATATTTTTCAACAAGGATAAGGAAATTGTTATTTTATTCATGATAAGATATGTATAATTTTTTATAATATCTTTTAATTGAATATTTAAGGAAATAGGATTAATTTTTAGGAGGCACTCGATAATTTTGAGTTATATTGGCTATATACATCAAGGTAAATTTTGAATTACATTACCAATGTTAGGGAAAATCAAGGTAATGCTACATTGTGAAAAGGTATATTTACCTATGTAAGTATATTCCAATATCGATATTATGTATTGTAAGGGAAAACTATTATGTTGCATAATGGTGTATGAAGACTGTGTAAAGGTACTTTCAAACATGTGTATGGGTATCCAATTGTTCTGGAATCTTGCGGAAAGGTAATATAAGGATGCATAAGGGTATCTGGTGATGTGTGTAAAGGTAATTTTTGACCTTTGATACCCATGTAAAGGTAAATTATATCTATGTAAAGTTAAAAATGAGTTTTCAAATCTTGTGTAAGGGTACTATGAGGCAATGGAATGGTACAAAGAAGCTTGTGTAATGGATTTTTGAGGCTATTTAAGGTTTTAAATGAGTTTCCATTGCATAGGTAAGGGTAAACAAATATCTGTGTTAGATTAATCATAAGTGTTTTTGAACTCCACACTAGCTACCCCATAGGTATTATTGAATCACAGTACACATAAGGATTATGAGATAACAACACAACATCTTATCTCTGCATCATAGAAGGTCCAAATTCAACATAGGAAATTAATTTGAGATATATTGAGGATACACTGTAGTATATGAAAATTCCCCATCGAAAAGTGTGTGAGAATTTTGGTTCTAGATGATAATAGGGTGTTTCATAGTGGAAGACAAACTACACTACAAATTTGAGTGTGGTTTATTTCTAGTTTTCATCCACTTGAGATACGTATATACCATAAAAAAGAAGCTAAATCATAATCTGTGAGAGTATTTCACCTTGGATATAATAAATTTGTTGTAATATCCATGCATGGATAAATGAGAAAGATTTGAGGAACTACTAAGAAAGTGGATATATCACTATCACGTGAAAGAATAGATGATTCTTGAGTGTTCATGGGATTTTAATGGAGATTGTAATTTGAATTAAAATTATTTTAAATGAGAGATAAATGTTTAAAAAATTAATATATGTAAATGATAAGATCTTTATACTGAATATAATCAGAAATCTATAATTTAGATCTAGAAATATTGATTTTGATTTTTATGGGATAATTGTAAATATAATTTTGTGAATAAATATATAAGACTGAAAGTGAAGAAACATTTTTTGAATAATTGAGATACCATTAATCCATTATGAAAAAATGTTCTATGAGAGATCAATACATCTAGTATCAAAAGTTGAGGAGAATCCTCATCACACCAAATTTGAAGAAGATCCACAAGACCAACAGTGTTGGAGCTTGAGTAAGTACACATAAAGACATGATGATCCATATTCTTATGGTTAAATATTGTATTCCCTAACATTAGAAAAACAACCAAGGAGAGTAATTAGATTATTTTGTAATGGATACAACCTTAAAGAAGAGAAGAATATGTGATACAGTATAAAAACCCTACTTTGTGGAATCAAAAGTAAGAGGCCAATGTGGAATTTGGTAACAATGTATAAAGAATTATAAATATTCTCTTATGTGGACTCAGGAATTGAGATAAAATGTAAATAAATAATTTTTATTAAATTATATAGATGAGATTTCATTTTTTGGTGATTAACTATCATGTAAATGAGTGGACTCATAATGATACTAAACCTAGTAAATCATTATGTTCAATGTTTATATTTACTACCTTATTCAAAGTGATGCTGAGAGAAATTATAACTATGGATCAAGGTTATAACTAGCCATAGAGGTTGAATTTTAAGGGAATAATTTGTAAACATTTAGTGAATCTCTGGTTCACCCCTACCCCTCTCAGTGATCTCACACAAATCCAGGCTCTATAATTAATATCCAATCAAAGGTCACCTCTAAAAGATATATTATAATAGAGAGAATTAATTATGTAAATAGTAAGGTTTAATACATTTTATGGAAATCACAACCATGGATGGATGAATAGATTGTCACAATACCTATAATCACTTGGTGTATAAGTAAAATATGTAGAAAATGTGGGATTTTTACCCTATAATGAGAATGATAACAATAATTTTTCAAATAAGAGGAATCTATAAATGTGTGGGAAAGAATATAATTCTCTCTTGATGTCACTATCTTATAGGGTATACAATAAAGTTATGGGACTACCAACTACTAATTAAATTTGAGTCAAAATAAAGTGCAGTTATGAGGGTCATATAGACATTATGGAGGCAAAACTATATGTGTGGAGAAGTAGATTTGAAGATATAAATTTATTTAATGATGGGAATTTTGAAAATTATATTACAAAAGTAAATGAGATTGTTAGTATCATTAGATGTTTTGTTGAGAAGACGTATGACTCAACCATTGTGAATGAACTAATGAGAATAATTATTGATAGATTTGATCCAATGGTTTTTTCACTTGATGATCATGATTATATATCTCTAGATGAAATTCAAAATATTATCATAGCATATGAAATGAGAAAAAAACATCCTTGAAGAAGAACTGAAAATTTGATAGTACTTTTTAAGCCTTGATAAATAGTAAAGTTAAATATATAGGGGAACAAATTTTATGTGATTTTGATGATAAAAAAGTAAATAAGGGCTTCATAAAGATAATTGAATTATTTGTAAATATGCATAACAAATCCAAAATACAAAAAATAAAGAAGCCATTATAGTCTTTAATAGTAATGGAGTTGTAAATTTTTCATATGACTATACAAAAAAATATAATGTCACTCAGACTAATAGGGAAGAAGAATAATTCAAGGGAAATATAAATAATATTGAAAAAGTGATAATGAGAAGAAATAGAGGAATCATTCATGTAAAAATAAATGAAAATATGATAAGTAGTGAAGTTTATAAATATTTATCACAATGGAGTGGGATAAAAGATGCATGATATTCTAGAAATCAAGTCTATTTAATGAAAAAAATCTAAAATCTCTAAAGACACATTTGAATGTATATATAGTGAATAGATAACAAAAATATAATGGTTTATATAATATAATTTAGAATGTACTCTTGAGAATAAAATGAAACTAAATAAGAATAAAATAAAAAATATAAAGTATAATTAACAACAAGTCAAGAAGTAAGTCACAAAAATTAATGAGATAAGGTCTTATATGATGAAATTATTTGATCTATAAATGAAACCAAAATATTTTGAAGAAACATAAATTGGAACAAAATACATTAAAAATAATTAAACTGAATTCATTGTAGAAAAATAGAAAAATAGGTTTAATACTATTAGACTTGAAAATATTTTGAATGATTATAAAGAAATACTTGATTGGAAAGAGGAAGAATTATCTGATACATAATATATGCTCCTTTAAGCTCAAAGTGAGTTGAATAAGATGAAAGAAAACTTCACCAAATTAGTTGATATTATGGGTGAATCCTTTTAAGATACTAATAAAAAGGGTGTATAAAAAATGGTTTATTTTATTCTTAATGAATCTCAATTTATTTTTTTATAATAGTATAAACCTAAATTACATTACTAAATCAACGTAGAATAGAATTATATATTATAAAAAATGTTCCAAAAAGGATGAGTGTACTAATTCTCCTAGAATGTTTCCTACCAAGAATAAACACTAATAATATATGAAAATATATACACTACAATCTTTATAATAGAACTACTATGAGTCTCGATGATCAAGGTTCATAGGATACTACTATTTTTATAGACTTTTGGTAATAAATCTTATTCATTATAGTATAAAATGTCACTTATATGAAAGAGACATGAGTTAAGTTGGTTTATTCCAAACAGATGATTTTCAATTTTCATAAAAAGAATTTATGACCAAGAATTCATCTAAATTACCAACAAAGCTCAAATATGAAATCTTTAATACAGTTTTTGGTTTTTTGGATAATAAGACCATAAATATGATAAATTCATGGCTATCATATCAAGTGAGATTCCTCATAATAAAAAAGGAAAGATATGTCAAAAAATGAAGAATGTTACAATGACTAATGAAGAACATGAGAATCTCAAGAAAACTGATAACATTAAGAGAGAATGTTTAGTTGTCTATATTGAACAACAAGATAATGCTAAACATATAAATAAAGAAGATAAGAGTTCTAGGGAAAAATAAAAGTAAGTTGTTACATTTAAATAATTTAAATTTTATGAAAAGTCATCTATAAATGATGACCAAAAAAAATAAAGTGTAAAGGGTGTAAAAAACTATGAATGGAATAAACCATTGAATGATAATCCTACCATCCCAAGAAGATAAAATGAAGGAGATGTGGAAATTGTGAATCAATTCTTCTAGTATTGAAGAATAAAATATGTCCACATCAGAAGTAAAAACTGGTGACAAAAATTCAATTATACATAATGAGATAACTAAGAATTATGGGCCATAAAAATATGATCCAAAGAGAAATAATATTATTGAATAAGTATCCATATATCCTCTAAAACATTTTAGATCCCTACTTAATCTGTAATTATTTAATATATACTAACATGTATGTAATTGAAGAAGAAGAGTTGTTCGTCATGGAGAATACTTATTTCTATGATGATGAATGGAGTGTATTCATTTTGAGGGGAGAAACATCGGACATGTGGTATGACATTCTCACATGAAAATATACATTAATTATATCAACCTACATGTCAACGAGGTGTAATGAATTATAAGAATGATGAGATTTGGGTGGAGTGATATTTTAAGAACATAAACTACATTTATGGGTTTGTTTGATTCGAATGCAAGTTATATATTGATTAACTTGTTTTCACATCCTATAAAATAAAGAAGTTGAACAATATTGAAGATGGTACAATAGATTATTATTCTTTAAGGATATCATTGATGCTTTGGTAACATCACTCTTGTTTTATATGATAAGTCAGCCCAAATAGACTTAGATTAAGCTTACTTAAAGGGAATATATTAGAGAAATAATTAGGTTCCATTCTTGGAGTCAGGACACCAACCCTAAAATATAGATTTGTATTTATTTTCAACATGGTAGAGAAAAAAAGGAAAATAATTAACATACTAACTTGTTTAATTGTTAAGGGTATTGAAGATAAATCTAAAGGTGAGATTTTTTAACCCAATGGATTCTATTATTTTTTTTCAAGAAAGGTTCAATATGTATGGGATATTAAAAGATGACAAGTGGAGTTATTGGTGAATAATATTAGATAATGACCATTATTCATATTAATTGTGAAATTTGTTGAAATTTTCATAAATTTATCACGAAAAGTTAAAATGGACATTAGATAAGTTCATAATATCTACAACATGTGATCCATACCATAATAGGGGGAATAATAGTTTTCAATAAGGTAATTAAAATTTCTATTATTTCATTAGTAGATATAAATAATTTTTCAGAATATCATTTGATGGAAGATAAAATACCTCAGGATTTATTTTGAAGAGGCCCATGATAATTTTTAGTTATATTGGGTACCAATTTAATGGAAAATTTTGATTTACATTATCTAATAAAGGGTAAACCAAGGTGTGTCTACATTATGTAAAGGTACATTTACCTATGTAATGGTATACCAAGATAGATACTACACTACATAAGGGTATACTACTATGTTTTGTAATGGTGGTTGTAGAATGTATAAAGGTACATGAAAACTTTTTTATAGGTAGAAAAACTTCTATAAGGTTTTGTAAAGGTAATATAAGTATTTTATGGATAATAGGTGACTTACCTATAGATAAAATGTGATTTTTTTAGTTTCCTCATTAGTATAAATGATTTTTGTGTAAATAATAAACTATGTTTCTAAAGATTATGTAATGTTAATGTGAGGTTATGTTAGGGTACATTGATATTTCATAAGAGTATTGTGAGGATTTTTAAGGACACACCAAATTTTTCATAACCCACATAAGGGTAAAATGAAATTTCTGTAAGGGTAATATTTAGGGCTTTTGAATTACACACCATCTACGACCCATGGATGATTAACCTGTCCTGGTTTTATAGATAATTATATGGAAATACTACAAATTTTCTCTCTATTGTTGAATTTTTGAATTCAATAGAGGCATTGAATTTAAGATACAGTGGGGCTACATCATAGTATATGAGATCTCACCAAAATAAAGTATTTGATCTTTTTGGTTCTATAAAATAACATGGTTTTGCACTATTGAAGATGAAATACACAACAATGGTGGGTGTGTTTTATTCCTAGGATCCCACCACTTAAGAGATGTCTATTTCATAGGAAATAATATATTCTATAGGTTGTGTGTGTGATTCACTGTAGATAGAATTACTACACTGTAATAACCTACACAAAAAAAGTTGTGGGATTTAAGGAACTTCTGAGATCATGAATATATAAATATCATGTGAAATAAGGGATGAATCCCCGGTATTCATGATATTTAAATGGATATTTCAATAAGAATAATGATCTGTTTAAATGAGATATAAATCAGAAAAAAAATTACTATTTTGATTGAGAATATTCTTCTGCTTAATATATATGGATTTCTATAATTTAGATATGGAAATATTGACTATGATGTTTTGAGAATACTACTCATGATAATTTTCTCAATAATATATGATCATTCATGTGAAAAAAATATTTTTCAAGAATTGATATTTCTTTTATCCACTATTAAAGAGTATTATGAGAGTTTTCAATACATCTAGTATAAAATGTTGAGGAGAATCCAGATCACACAAGATCTAGAGAATTGTTTCAATATCGTTATTGCTAAAGCTCTTGAGGAAGTAAAAATGAGGACCGATTGATCCATCTCCAAATGGAGGAATATTATACTCCCTAGTGGTGTAGAAGAAACCAAGGATATGAATAAGATCATTATGTATTGGATATAGCTTTTAAGAAGAGAATTCATTGTGATGTAGTAGAAACACCATCATGTGTGGACTCTAAAGTAAAATGTTGGTGTAGACTCTAGTAACACTATATTATGCAATATAAAGGTCCTAATATATGGAATCGGGAGTTGGGATATAGCATGACTCTTTTTTTTATTGATTGATATATTGGAGAATTTTTATTAAGAAGAATTACCAAAATGATGAGCAGTATACTGACAATGATTATGAACATTGTTAATCACTATGTTCATAGTTTTTATTTACTACATCATTCATGATGAAGATGAGATGAACTAGAATAGTGTATTGAGGTTTTAACTAGTGAGTGAGGTTGAATTGAAAATGAATAATTTTAAAAAATTAAAGTATCACTGATTCACCCCTCCCCCTTTCTTTGATCTCACACTGATCGAGGCTATATATTTCCTTTGTGAATAACCTAGGGTATTGTCTCAATTAAATTGGAAGATGATTTTTTTTTGAAAAATAGGTTACAGATAAAAATATGAAATAGGAAGATGAATTAATAAATTAACATGATGAGGGAATATTATGTGTTTCTTAGGCGTACCTAAGATGTTAAGGAAGACACTTATTTTGATATTTAATATTTTAGTTATTCCTATCTTTTAGATTCAAAAAATTGAAATCATTAGTGAATGAAAATTAAAATTTCATGTATGAAATTTATTTAATAGTATATAATGTAAGAACATGAGAATTTAAAATTATATATT
Source organism: Viscum album (assembly GCA_963277665.1). NCBI lineage: Eukaryota > Viridiplantae > Streptophyta > Magnoliopsida > Santalales > Viscaceae > Viscum > Viscum album. Next base: position 1,340,310,460 of record OY728148.1, on the reverse strand, counting down.
TCAATATCTTGCTTCACAAGCAACACGAAACAAATATCTTGCTTCCCAAGCAACACCAAACCAAAAAAACTATATAACTGTATATAAACATTAACATGTATCCATGGAATTGGAAAGTAAAAATATATCTAACCAAAATATTAAATATTTAGAAATAGATATTATGTTTATTGTTAATACTAAGGAATCCATGGAAATTCAATTAGTGTTGTTAAGTAACTAATAAGACATATTTATGCTTTAAAATGTAAACCATCTAAAATTGGTTTTTATGTTCTTTATTTTTAGATTCTCTATATATTATGGATAATTTATATTATTTTAATTTATAATATATTAACACCAAATCTAATAGTAACTAATAAGAAATAATAATAAGAATAGTTAATATCTTAAAATCTTAATTCCCTATGAAAATGATTTTTATTATATAATTGTGTATTTATTTAAAATTCAAATTCAAAAAAATAGAAATATAATTCTACCATTTTTAATTCATATTTTTGTACAATAAAAATGTTAAATTAAGATGATTTTTTTAATTTTTTTTTAAAATTATCAATTTTTGGGTGAATAGATAAAAATATAGTTTTTTTCCAAAATTGTATCTTTTAGGACTTTATAATTATATAAGAAAGAGCTATATTTTTATAGAAAAATTTAATTGGTAAAATATTTATTTATTGATTAAAATTATACTTTTATGAAAATTAATTTTTTATTTTTTTATTTTAGAAACTTAAGGTATATTTTAAAATAAAAACAGTTTTTGGTCTATTATTTTAATTAAATATTATTTTTATAAAATTTGGTTTTTTGTACGTTTAAATCCATATAAATTTTATTAGTATTAAAATAAAATAATTTTTTAACCATAAAATAAGTAAAATTGATAATGTTTTCCTACACACGGATTTTAATCAAAGTAATGCAATTTTTCAAAAAATGAATTTTTTTCACGTTACATGCGCTAATATTAAAAATTTATTCTATTGCATGTATAAATCTTATCTGATAAAATTGGTTTCATAAATAGAATACATATTTCCATATTATATAATAGTTGGAATTTTTTTAAACATTAAAATTTTATTATGTCAATAAGTATTAGTTACCATGATAAAACTAAAAATGGAAAGGCAAAACTTTTATGGGTAAATGACATAGAAAATATATTAATTTTTTTTTAATTAGTGTTAGAGGTATGGTTTACTTTATCTCAACACCCACTCTATTTGTTTCATTTTTGAGTTTTCTTGACATGTTATATATTTGATTTCTTTATATTAATTTCAAATATTTATAGAAATTTTATTCTCACTACTTATTAAAGGGGTATCTCACTACCACTTCAAGACCAATATAAATTTTTTTCATCCTCTTGAAACTCTACCACTATTACTTCCCCTATAATCCTATTTCTTCCCCTTGAGCCTTTATTTACATTAAATTACCATAATACCTCAAATTACAAGGAGTCATCCAAGGAAAATTTAAAGTCATCAACATTAGTATTTGTTTCCTAACATGTTTTATTTTTATTCTTAGTTTCCCTAATTCAATTATTTGATTCCAATATTGTGACAACACTATTGTTTTTATACTTAATATTATTATTCTAAGAGAATAATTTTTAACCACTCTTTCCCATTTCCATTAATAAAAATTAAAAATGTAATTGTCACTAATTATAAGGGAGAAACTATAGATTAAAAGTGAAATATATAATATTATATTGATTATGAAGAGAAAAATTATAATCTACCTTCTTTATTTCTATTTTTTTAAGAAATAAAAACATTAACAGTGTTTTTTATGGACTGTAGACTCTCTGAAGTAACATATATCATTTTTTATCTATTTTATTTATTATTTATTAAATCGTGATTAGATATAATTGACCACATTGAAATTTGAAAATAATATCATCATTCTACTGTAGAAAATATATTATTCCAAAATAATCAACTTTTATAATTATAATAATCTATCAATTATGGTCAGTTAATGTTTTTGTCAATCTAATCATCTTCATGAACAATGCTATAAATTAATATAATGGATTACTATGAGATATTAAATAGTGATAATAAAAATTATAAATAAGTAAATAATTATTTTATTTTGGTTCTTTAATTATAAAATTAATATTAAACTCATTAATTATGATACTAACACCCATTCCATAAAAATAACTAAAACATTCTCATCACTGATTATATCTTGATGAATAATATCTAAAATACCATATTATGATATGATAAAATGATAAATTATTATAAATCATCTATTTTAGTACATTTTATGATCTGTTAATGATGATCCTTAGGTGAAAAATAAAGAACAACACCATTATTACAAAAACCAGTTCAAAGTAATCAAGATTACTCACAACTGTAATTGAAAATATATAATAAATAACTAATATAAATGTAGAGAATAAATATATATGAATATTATAAATGGATATAAATATAGATATATCATTAATATTTGTTATTATAACAGTTATTTTGTTATACAGGGAATTTTAGTTCATTAGTGGCAGTTAAGAACTAAAATAAGGTTTTCATGTTCAAAATATTCACCACTTGAGTCATATTTCATATTTTACAGCATATTTGACTTGAAATGGGTCATCTAAGAACCCTTTAATTTTATTAATTATTATACTCTCAGTACTCATCATATTAAATATTTCCTTTGAAATCATATACATCAATGGATTTCAACTACAATGTTTCTAAGGATGTAAGGGTTCTGTAAACTAAACTTTCTTTCATTGAGTTGAAAAAATTATTATTGAACTCTATGGTTACAAGATGTATTTATTCTTCCAAATGAATATATTTTATTTTATTTTCTCTTTCATTTATATGGTTCTAAAATTATTCTTTAAAACCGCATTATCAAATTATTCTTACCATAGGGAATATATTACATAAAAGGGGTTTCTTATCTCAAATTCTCACCCATTGATACATATATCTTTTTATACACTATATATTAATTGAAATAGTGTATTTAATTCCTATTTAATATTTTTTATCATGATCCTCTCATTATTCATCATATTTATTGTTTCATTTTTAATCATACCCTTCAGTGGGTTTTGATTTGATTGTTTTGAATGTTGTAAGGGTTTCTTTGTCTCAAGATTAATTTTAGGACACGTGTTTGATATTCTGTGCTATTATTTATTTAATATGGTACATACACTACTCTATTTCATAAAATTATAATCAATACATTTTGTTTTATATTATTTTTTAATTTCATGGTATCTATATTATTTTCTCTTGATTCATACTTTACTATTACCGTAAGGTTTTTTCATCTCAGTTTTGCTTCATTGAGATATGATTTGTATTCACTACATGTATCCCCTATTTTGGAGCATATATTTTTAATGGATTTCCTTATAAATCATTTCATACTATTTTATTTTTGGTGATTAAACTTCTAGAAATCCATCATTACCTTTAACTTTCCAAATAATCATCTGTTATTGGCATTATTTTTCTTCCAATTTGGTTCGCTGTGAGAAATTAAAATTTCCTTACATTAGTTAAAGTGTATTAACCTATATGACATAAATATATTGATTTCTAATGTTATTTAATTAAATTTTATAACCATTAATCTATATAGTTTTATTTTTAAGATGCTTTGATAGAAATCTATTCCATTTATCGATTGGGAAAATATTGAAAATCTGTATATTGTTATTCCAATATGGGTATTTATTTATTATTAAGAAATATTATTTATGTATTGTATAAATTATTCATTAATTAATTTCCTATATATTTTTAATTCGTTGGACTTATTTTTTGATTGGTGGGTACCATAATATCCCCTACATGCATCGATAGGTATCACGAGATAAACTAGATTGGATATTTTAGTGTAAGTGTACTGACCATGTTTTATCTGTATAAGACTTGAAATATATTAAATAATGTTTTTGGAGCCAAAATCTGAGAGTTCATAGATTCAGAGTCCTGGTGATCCTGGAATAGACATTATAGAAATATGAAATATATTAATTTCATCTTTGTGTGTAGTATACCTGGAAAAGTGGAATAACACCAAAATAGATCCTCTAATTGGGAGTTTAAGACCAAAATTGAACCTTAAACATGGATTTTACCCTAGGTGCACACTAAAGTTAGTCAACGCCATATGTTCAGTTATGGAAGACATTGGTGGTGAATTTAAATGAAATAAATAAATTAAATAATATATTTAATTATTAAATTACAAATAGACCAAACATTTGATATTTAAATTGTGTTGTATAATTTGACCATGGTTAGCCACAAAACCCTAGGATATCTCATAGGAGGATATTCATTTTTCTTCATTAATATATCACATTGGAGGATGATGAGAGAATAGGTCATGCTATATTGGAAATAAGTGAATGTAGTGACCTCCCCACATCACTGGTGAACACATTCCTCAACAAAAATCAATTCAAATCAATTTAGGGATCTTTAATTATGGATTTATCCCTTTTGAATAAAATTTTAATCATGGATATTATATATAACTTCCATCTACATTTTTCTCCCTTAGTATGATCTTGTTAAAATTACTTAAATCGTCTATTCTTGATATTCCATGCTTGTCACACTAGATATTCCTAATATATGATCATTGGAAACCAATGCTTGTCTAATGAAATTTTCTCTCATATTATAATGACTTTAATTCAATTTTTCATTGTGTTATATTCTATTGGTCTATGGGGATGTAGTTCAAGATTGTCATGGTGGGTGAAATCCTGATTGAACCCACAGATTCATGGTGTTTTGGTGAACAATGAATGAAATGGTGTTTTATGGATGGATATGGATGAATCATGTGTTTTAGGTGATACTCAGTGTATTTGGGATCTGGAGCAGTGATGGATAATGATATCGTTGTGGCGCATGTGACTGATCTTCATGAAGTTAGATGATTTCTAATTTTAGACCATCAATGGGCCAAAATCGGTGGTTAGAGGTGATTCCCAAGGGTTCTGAGTGATAAATCAATGTGGAAAGTGATGTAGAAGGTGGATCTAGAGATACACATGAAGGATATAGTGTTTTTATGAGAAAACTTACTAAAAACCATGTATCCAAGAAGAACACACATCATGTATCTCTCTGGCTATAGTGCTAGGGTTTTGGAAAAGTTAAGGTCACATGTTGTGTGGTCAAACCACATGACCTATGACACTACCCTGATGGCCAATCTGTGTACTAACTGGCACATTCCAAGGACCATGTGTAGTCTTACATGCTATTTAATCTAGTAGTATAGGGGAATAGGATGGTACCTGGGCACAACCAAGTGCATGACCAAGTACAATGGCATGGACCTGCATACATGGGAATGGCCAGGAGGGACGACCCTAAGTGGCTCAGACACATCATGTATGATCCTTAAATTTTCACTATTATGAAATGTATGCTAAAAAATTTATATAGGAGAACATGTTCAGGAGATAATGTGGGGTTATATGTCTTGTGTACCCCCATATATTTCATATATTCCCTCCTTTGACTTCTTCCTCTCATATCTTCTTCAATTGGACTCGTATTATGGCCATCGAGTAAGCTATAAAGATTAGTTTTCCATATAGAATGTGATTGTGAACATCATTTTGAATCTTGATATATGATGTGAAATATTTTTTTCATGATTCTTCTTTAGTTGATGCTTAATGATGTAAGTGATCAGGGTGGGATCATTAGAGGGATGTCGAGGTCAGTACTCACCTATTGCACGAGAAAATGGGTTCACTATACTATTAGAGAGATGTCGGGGTCAATACTCCCCAGTCAAACAAGGGTAAAGGTTCATCATATTCTTTATAATGATATATTCATTAATCCCCCATACAATATATGTAACATGTTCTATATCTATGGGTAGGTACTCCCTATTCCCTGAGATCTGATGTGGTGAGGATCCTCCATTGGAGTTTTGGATCCCTCATATATGGAGTGAAGTTGTGGGGTATGTTCCACTCTACTCATATTTTGGTGAGGTTATTTGGCATACATTGTTCTAAGTTGTTCTTCCATCCATTTTAGTTCACATTAGAAAGGACTGGGCACCTTTGTATGTATGCCCATAGAGTTTTGTATGATTCTAAGAATCCAAGATGGAAAATTAGAGTTGTGATCTTACTCAATTATGGTTATTGGGCTGTAATATGAAGATACCCTATATCTCTCATCTATATTTCTTTATAAGAATATATATTTGTATCTATTTAGTGTTTATTCCCTTTTTATTTTGGTTGAGATGACTATCATTATATCTCTCTATTTCGTTCTTTCATTTTTCAGAGTGTCCTACTAGGTATGTATATATTAACCCCTACGGGGGATCTTTCATTATGTGTTGTGTCATATGTAGATGAAGAATAGAATAGTAGTGATTATGATTGATCATAGAGATACATGGGTGCATTGTCCATGTATGGTGGTTGATCTTGGAGATCAGGATCCAGACACTCTCTACATTCTTAATTTTCAGTTATTATCGGGTTTGAACTCTATTTCTACTTGGGTGTATATTTTTCTCCTTTATAAATTGATTCTATTCTCTTATACACTGATTTTATTTCGTTGAGTCTATTTAATGCATGGAGTACTCTAGATGTTACTATGTTTTTATTATTTTTCTTTATTTTTTCATGGATATGGTTGAGTTCTTGCATACAAGAATATTAAGAAATGGACTCCCATTTTATGTTATGACTTCTTGGTTATTGTGTCCTTCCCTGGGCCTATGGACATAGGCATGGGTTTATGGTGTCACGACCTTCCACCATCTAGCAGAGCCCTAGTGGTTTGGGTCTTTACAGTATGACTACCCAAAACAAAATATTCCCCCGACATCGAGCCTTGAAAATAAGATCATTATGACTATAATGATGAATTCTTGGATTAGGGTATGGAATTAGATTTATGGTACAGAAAAACACTCTATATTTATGGTTTTAAACTATCGGTATCGACCCTAAAACCATGAGTATAGGTTATACCCTTGATTTTAAGAACCATTGGTAATGGAGGAATGAATATACACCTATACCTATGGATTCTATACAAACAGTGTCTATATGCCATAGAGAATTTATCATACCCACATTTTAATGAAAATCATGGGTATAGATTATACCCAAAGAGAACCTATACCCTTAGTTCCCCAGAGCATGGGTATAGGTATTTTTCCCCAATTGGAAGCATTAGTAGAAACATCTCTTTCAAAAGCTCTTGAACCTTTAAATTAAATAAAACTCCAAGTAGACAATAAATGTTGTACAAATATTGTATATTCATCATTCAACCAACTAATTTTAATGATTTTGAAACCACTTAAATACTAAAACATATATATACATCCATACAATGATTCAATTAAAGTTATTAAACAAGTTCCACATGTCTCATTACTACTATATTGAAAATAGAGGGGATTAATATCTCTCACATAGACAAAAACCTCATCCTTATCACTATGACCAACACCCTCATCACCATCACCAACATCCTCATCACCAATAACATCATCTGGGGTAGAAACACCATCATCATCAACAACATCATCATCTACAGTATAATAAACCGCATCATTTCCACTACTATCAATTGGACTGCCACTTTGACTTTCAATATCATCACTTAAGGAATCATTGAACGATAACATTGATTCCATATATGAATCAACAGTATTAGAATAATATAATGTAATTGATTGACAAAGTTTTCAGTAAGTGTTTAGTGATCATATTACTTGTTTCAGACTCTTATAAAGATATTTTTTTTCCTTAGCTTCTTCTACAAGATCACTTTACAGCTTGGGGTTCTGAGAGGTTTGAGAGGATATAGATGAGGACCAATAACTATAGGGGACAATAATTTTCCATTGTTAACATCAGACTCTCTCCTGGTGCTCCTCACCTAATACAAGACTCAAATGATCATTTGGGCCAAATTCTTCATCTTTTTTATCATCAAGGGCCTCTATATAATACGATTGAAAATATGAAAAATATATTTAATAATGAATATTTTCGAAATATTTGAAATGAAAATAAAAATACATAAAATATTTTCTTGTTTTTGTGAATTTTCTCCACTTCCACAAATTTTATTCTTACTTGAGAGAAATAATTTCTCTTGAGGAACACCACATTTGATTCCCAATTCCAATTGATAAAAATTACATTGATTAGTATACACATATTTAGAATATAAAAAATTTATAATCTAGAATAATAATAAAAGATACTTACTTTTAAATGAAAAAAATAATTTATAAATTTAAACATGTGATAAACCTTGATGAAAAATCCTAAATAATAATTATAAACACTATATTATTTTAGCTACTCATTATAAAAATTCCATAAATATCATCTATTATTTAGCACTAAAAATGGAAATAAAATCCAAGTGGACACTACAAACATTCATTGAAAATAAATATTAAAAAAGTAGAACAAATTTCAGAGAGGGTTATAGTATTTTTTTTTACACTACTAAATTTATAGTTCAACAAAGTGGTGGAATCCAAAAATCCAAACTAGAAACCTCAGTGGGTGATTGATGTTGAAAAGGATAAATAAATTTTATACATGACTATTCTAGAAACATCTTATTAAATCATTTAATATTACCTTTCTAGATAGATAAATATGAAACAAAAAATACAAGGAATATTACACCATGATAAATCATCAGTAAGAACTCAAATAAGAGAAATAATATATTATTATTAATGAGGTTTTAATTGCATATCAGAACTATAAAATGGATGAAAAGTACCTATATTAGATAAAGACACAATATAACGATATGTAACTTATAGAGTTGAATATAAATATAAGAACCAATGATGTTAATAATGGTTATAATATGTAATGTTAACATTTAGATTATATATAGGTAGGTGTATCCTAAGTCACCGAAGATATGGACACTAGATAAATTTTATAAGGGGTTTTTTTATGTTAAAATATCATTATATATCATACTTTAAAAAATATTTATCTTATTGATTTGTTCCTCATGAAAAGATACATTTTTTCATGTTTAAAATTAACATTTTTAGAGTATATCATAATTATTTAATATCATAATATGACAGAAGCCAGATATTTCCAATATAAAAAATTAATGATAAAAAATAAAATATGACATGAAAATATACATTGGAAACAAAGTAAAAATATAAATATAGATATTATTTATATTCGTATTAAAGTACCTGGCACTTCTTATGCTTTGGCATTGTAGTGTGCCCCAATGTGTGCAAATATGTCTCTGAATCTTTTTTCTTTTTGTTTTTTTCCAATGATTTGAAAAAAAACCAATAAAAAATAAGAATTAAATTCTATATAAAAACTATTCAAGATTTTGAATACCTTAAACTCATCAGTCTTCCAATATGTGATCATTTTTTATATTTTGTTTTTGGGAAGTCATGGAATATGGGTACACCCTCAAAATCAGAACCAACTCTACTCCTCCATCTGACATATAACTCATGCTTGTATTACCTCCATAACTCCCCAATATCAAGAAACCTTACAACCTTAGTATCCTCACCATTGGGAAATCTAAAAAGACTTTGCAACGAACAATATAATTCATATAAATACAGAAATAATATAGATAAAAATTAATAAAAAAAATTTACCCATATATATACCCATTATTTATACTTGATGTCATTATGGAGATGTCTTCATGTGGCTGGTTCCACTAGAATGATATTATGGTACTTGGAGAAAGTGTCCATGAAACTTATACACTACGAGGAATTTTTACCTATCCTATTATTTTCTTTATTTTATTCAACAATTATTTTAGTTTGGTGATTATAGGATTCCAACATATGGGTGCACCCACGTCTCCTACAAGAATATCCCACTAAATAAGAAAAAATGGAAAAAAGAAGAATTAATTTATAATAGAATAAAAAAATGAAGTTATATAATTTTATATAGTTATAATAAAAACCCTAATGTAGGATACTCAATAGGATATGATATATCCATGGGTTGACCTTAATTAGTAGCCTCTAGAGGATGTGTCTACTCTAATACATGATATAAGTGATCTGCCTGAACTTGAGTGGGAGCTGATGGAATACAAAAATACTATCCAAGATAGATAGAGGGAAATATAGGTGATGTATACATGAAAAGATATGGGTGATTGGGTTGGGGATACATAAAAGGGTATGGAAATGGTAAAGGTGGAACCATCCCTGCACATGGTGTAGGAATTATATAGTAAGAAGATTCTAACCGAGATGATGATATATGAAAGGTTAGGAACATCTCTATAGGTGATATAAACATGGTATAGGAAGAAGAGGACAAATGATATGATTATGGAGGAACGGGTAAGAACATTCCTAGAATCTCAAGTAAAGGATGGAAAGGTGTGGTAGATGGAGAGTTTGTTGGTAGGTCTAGGTGGGAACGTGTAAGATGGGTGATCCATTTAGGTCTAAGAACATCTTCGCTCAGACCCATGCTGATAGGTTCATGAGGATTCAAATATGGTGGAACTGAATATCCCAAAAATATTTTGATAATGAATATTAACATGGAATCATTTGTAATATGGAATAAAAATATTAAAATTATTATACTCACTAAGGGTAGGAGAGGAGCCAAACCACACTCAAGAATCTATTGATCAGCCTCAAATAAGCCCTTCTTTTGAACATCTGAAGTATTTTTCACAATATTCATAAGAAGGAAATGTACAATTTTTCAAAAACGTTTTTAAAACATATACATATAACATTGAAGTCAAATAAGTAAAAAAATTGTCATAACATGTTTTAGTAACTATAAATTAAAACAAAGTTAAAAATTTGTTAAAAAACCATTATATAAACCGTTTTTAAAATTGAAATAATATAATTAAATTAAATGAAACCAAACAATAATGAAACATACATATCATTCCAAAATGAAAACAAATTATGTAATTACAAAAATACCAACCTAATAAACTCATGTAAACGTAAACTAAATGAACAGTGAACATATATGGTTTCTTCTATATTTCTCCCACCACTACGTCAGGTTCAACATCAACTCAAAAATTAGAAAATTTGAGTCATCAAATGAAATATTTTGGTCAAACATAATGGGGGAATTATTGATTTAAATTTCTTCCCCATCAAGATGAAAAATATGTCTTGGGTTTACTTCATTAATGACTCCATAATCTGGACTTAGTTGATATTTCATATAAAACACTTGTTTTTCTATTTATTCCAAAATGTATGGCTCGTCTGTATCTAAGAATCAACTCATGTAAATAACATCAAATCAAAGATAATTAATAAATGAACATTATCATATCATTAAATCAAACCAATTATATTTCATCATAGTTACTTGACATTTTGAGTAGTAATCCAACAACAATATTTTATTGAAAATTTCATAATAATACACATCTTTATATCAGGGACAACTATTTGATGCACTATCATAATAGTCTATTGTAGTAGTTAACATAATTCTATTATGTTGTGTTCTAATTTTCAATACTTGATTAGTTGTAACAAATATATACCCATTTATTATTCAATATTTCCATTCATGAACCCTAGAATTGAGACCAAAATCCAACATGCTTAATTATTGATAAATGGATTCAATTGGTAAACTAAATACCTAAAATATAAATGAATAATATAATTAAATGGATATCTATATTTTAAGTTCATTAATGAAAGGGTCATAACATTTATTTCAAAAAAATAGAAATCTCTTGGTTTTTAAAGCCTCTCTCCTTCTCAACGGAAAAGATCGACAAACTTTACTTAAATTTTATTTTTTACCTACATAAAATGATAATAAAAGTCTATGGTTTATGTGAAATGACATAGTATGAGATAACATATAAATTTAAAAATTACATAATTGATATAATTATCAATAAAACCAAATTTAAACAAGACTGTGTTATGTTTTATATCCCACACTTAAATGGTCAATGTAGAGAGTGTATATGACCCAGGATTTCAATATGTTTGGAGAAGAGATGGAAACAAGGGATCAATTTCCCCATACTACTAATCTTCATTTCTCATTGGCCAGTTCTGTCTTGTACTCAGATCAGAAAAATAAATTGAACAAAAATCCATACATTTATGAGACAAATAACCTCCCACAATTGATCTCCCAAAATAATTCATATTTAAAACATAATATTTCATTGTGGTCATATTTATTTTAGTAGAATACATCAACTCAAAAGAAAATGGTCCTCAAAGAAGTGTTTCAGTTAGAAGATTAACTATTAAATGTTGTATACAGGTGAAAATGATGGAAGAAATTTTTTTCCACATCACAAAAATTAATAGTGCATCTTGATGAATTTTTATAATGAACGACTTGGATAACATTTTATCACAAAGTTCCCTAAAAATGGATCATGTGAATAACATTCACCCTTAAATTATTGGAAAGAAAATTCCAAATTTTTATTAGAATAAATTCATGAAGAAAGATGTGATAATCATGAGTTTTTAGGGATTTTAGTTTCAAATACCTTCTATTGACTCATTTAGATATGTTTTTGGAATATCCATGAGGATCCTTGATATTATCTTACACTTCTAGAAATTTATTTTTCTTTAATGGTGCCATCACATAAGAATTATAAGGAACTTTCCATTTGTTTTCACCGATACACACAGGATGCAGTTTTGGTCGAATATCCCAATCCATCATGTCCCAACATGATCGGAAGTCATATTTTTTCTTCCTATTTATATTTAGAATAATTGAAATAAATATTTAAAATATATTTTTTTCAATGTGAATTAATTCGAAACAATTTTGTCACATACTTTTAGACCAATATGGAAACTCAAAAAAGATACTTCCCTTTTTCCAACTGTAAGTGGCATCAGTTTCAGCATTATTTCTCTTTATAGATTTCATCTATCCTTCACATAATGGAAAAATGTAATATTTCAATTCATTAAGAACATCGGTTCCTAACATACGTTGAGGCGATTTTTTAGTGTCGACAATATTATCAAACCTATGACGATTCTTCATATATTGATAATCTGTTTGAAGGAATTGTTAGGGCCCCATGAAATAGAAAATACAATGTTATTTAAGGCTTCTTGGTTTTGTATTCATCATAAAAATATAACTTGATATTTATCCCTTCGTTATCCAACCAAAAATCATTTCATATGTAGGGAAATAATTTATAGTCTATAGAATATCAGCACATATCTGAAATTTATTTTTTAAAGAAGCATCGACTATGCACATACCCATATCCCAAAGCTGGTTCAACTATCTTATTAAAGGTTTAAATTTTATTTTTATATCATTTCAATGATCCGAAGGTCTATATATCATTATACTGAAAAAAATTAATGGTTTTTTCATGAACATACATAGTGGAAGATTATAATAGTGAATAAAAACTGGTCACGTGCTGTGTGAAGTAAGAATCTGACCAAATAGATTAAAACCATCAAATGATAGACCTAACTTGACCTTAGGCACCCCAACTAAAAAATAATGATGTTTTGTATAGAATTACCTCCATGATAATCCTTCTACATGATGAACCAACCCATGATTACCTTTAATTTTATCAGCTTCATGCAATCATATAATGGTTGATATTTCTATAGACATAAATACATTTTGGATCCTGGTAATCAATGGAAAGATCCACATTAATGTTTATAGAATAGTAGATGGTGTTCCATCATAATTTTCCTTCTATTGATATGTGCCACATTTTTATAGTCATTTAGGTTAGTTTTTTCCTCCCCAAATCAACTACAATCTTATGTACAAGTGTGATCTTTATTTGTATAAAATCCAAGTCGTTAAACTAACTTCTATGCCTTATAGTGATTTGAGGGAATATCCACACCATAAAAAATAATGTCCTTAAAAAATATAATAATATAATCAATTGTGATATTAGAAATTCCATACATGGTTTTTCAATGACATAACCACATTAAAAATTCTGTCTTGTTCATTTTAGTACATTACTGGTATAGTGGAGTTTTGGCACCATCCATTAAATTTTTCACTACCTAAAAATCATTATCTATAGTCTTTTCCCATGTGTATTAATATCAAATCCTTACTTCACTTACATACTATCTCTCTTGAGATGATTCACAAATAGAAACTGATCAAATATAAATTTCTCCATACCACTTCAGTTTTTTTCATTAATGAACAGTAAAATATTGTCCCCTCTCTCTATGGTGATACCAAAAATAATAGTTTTTTTAAATCTAGCATTTTTTATATGGTAGATAACTGTTCCCCAACTTAATAATGGTCTTAAAACTAAATTATATCATTGAAATAATATAAAACCACCTTATGAATCATTTTTAAAAACCAAATATAAAAAATCCAAATTTTTTGAAACTCGTTTGAAATTTGATCGGTATGATACATCTATCTTATATCCATTCTGTTAATGTGGGATAATTTTATGTTCCAATAAATAATGTCAAACACAATTAAAAAAATCATTACAAACAATTTTAATGTGAAAGTCGTCAAAGAATACTAGTATCTAGAAAAACAAAAAATAGGAGAAATAAGAAATTCTATAAGCTATGACTACAAATAATGATCCAAGGTGGGTATCCTAGGCATTTAAGAATTCATTATCATGGTGGATAAATTAAATAATCTATAGGCCCTACAATCTATATTATTCATTTATACTCACTTATGTTTTAATAAACTAACCCTATCTATCTATCTATATACTTAATCTGTTCTACCACAAGGATTAAATTCAATTCTCGGTTAACCGGGGCTAGCAAGAAGTTCTAAGAACATCAACTTAAAAAATGGAAATGATTTCACCTGAAAATAATAAAATTAAAAAAAAATCCATCAGGGAACCTAGGATGAAAACATCACATATTTTTCATTAATACATACAAAATAATTAGTTTTCAAATAAATAACATTCAAACATAAAATAATAATATAATGAACTATTAAATGTATTATGAAACATAAATACATAAAATATAAACAAAATAACTATCTTTTACATATATCTAATGATCATAGAAAACACCCAAAACAATGGAAAAATAGATTGAAAGACCAAGAGGCTAGAAATATAAAAATGTAAAAATAATCTAAAGTAGAATAGAAAACAAACTACATCTACCCATATCTAGGTGGAATGTACGCATATCCCATCTATTATCTCATCCAATCATGAAAAAAATTGATCACATTGTCTCAAGGAAGATATTTTTTTACTAAATTCATTAAATTAATCCAAGTCTATACACACAAATATTGTTTATAAAGGTTTTCATAATTGATTCTCTTTAGGATTCCACCAAATTCTAAATGAACAATGCTTTGGAAAAAATGTGCCATTCTATTTTTAAATTCATATAAAAAAAGAAACCTTTTAATTATGTGAAATTAAATAACAAAATAAAATAACATATAAATCATGTTTACTTAATATTTACATCCACATAAATTTATTTAACAATAAAACAATTATATTACATTATTTATTCCTAGAAATCATTTAAGATTAACCACAAGCCAAATGAAAGGATTTTCATGATCATTTTAGTCAATAAATAAACTAAATGATTTGATATAACTAAAGAATCATCCTAAACTAGAGGTGAATTAACTATCTAGTTCATAATCTAAACTAATGAGGGTATCAAAAAAGGAATTATCCAAAGAATAATACTAAACTAGAGGTGAATTAACTACCTAGTTCATAATATAAAATAATGAGGGTATCGAAAAAGGAATTATCAAAAGAATAATCCTAAAATAGTCTATCCCAGCATGACTGTAATTAAAACTATGAAAAATCTAGGTAATGTGTAACCTAACCGAGAAGGTGTACTTATTTATAGAACCCCCTTTATTGTAGAAGTACCTTCCATGATTTTTTCTAAATAGATACACAAACAAATAAAATAAAATCATTTAAAACCCACTCACCTCATCTCTTATAATCCTTCAATTAAATATCACATTTTTACATTTAAATCCAATAATTGGTGGATGTATAACACTATTTTGTAGAATGATAAATCATATCATAAAATGGAAAATAATATAAAGGTATTGAATCATGAAATTAAAACTCCATTGAAATAAAGAAAACAACATCATAAAATTGGAAAACATTTATTAAACAATTGTACTAAATTCATATAATTATTATTAAATCATTCCATAAATACAATTTTAATGATTTCATGATAACCCGATATTAAAATTTACAAACCAAAAAGCAGATGATATTTAATCAAAATATAATTTATAAAAAAGCATATTCCTTGCACATATTATTAAATTATGTCTAAGATAAATATAAGTTAAAAACACTAGAAAATATAAATTTCTACTATATTTAGTAAATTAGAAACATAATAAAACACTTTTTAGGGTTTAGTGAGAACCAACACATTAATAATGACATAAATAAATTCCATCCAAACACCAAAAAAATCCAAAATAGCACAAGCATCATTACTATACTCAAATAGCCACACAAACTACAACTCCAAGGAGAATCACTAAAAACAACATCTATAATGATAAAAAATAGGTATACCAAAAAAGTCAAGAAAAAAATTACATAAAAACACATCTATGAAAAATTAAATGGTTTAATTATTGGCATGAATAAAAACTCATATAGTTTAGAATATAAAAACAATAACCAAATATCCCTAAATCTATATTTAACTAGTAAAAAAACAAATATTTTCTTAGATAAATCACATTATAACATAGACTAAAATTAAAAAAATAATAATCAGAAGAGAAAAAATATTTTTAACTCACTTATGTTATTCCAAATAAGATTCAAATCAAAAAAATTATTCAAATAGAGGAGATCACTGGGGAAGATTGATGGTCTCCCCTCACTCGGGTAACGAAGAAATTTGGGAAGGGGAGAGGGATGCCAAAGATCACTTGAGGATGTGAGGGGTGACACAAAATCAGGCCTAAGAAGGGGAGTGGGGGATGCATAAAGAGATTTAGAGCACTGAATGAGGATGGAGAGGAGGATCCTGAGTGAGGTTGCATATCTATTGAGTTATACCCACTGTTTACAAAAACCATTGGTATATTTCAACCTATTCCAATGGATTTTTAAAAATGTGTGTACAGTTTTGGGTAAGAAATATATAACTATGGTTTCTCTAAACTATTGTTATAGATCATTGGGTATATAGTGATTTTCTAGTAGTAAAAAATTGTTTTTGTTGTCTATTTGATATTTTCATTTTCATTGGTATCCTTAATTATATTATGCTTTCAATTTCATTTAATTAAGAAATTTTTTTTGGGTATGTATTACTACCTTATTATTTATGTTAATATTATGCTCACTTGTGATCTTTGGTTGTTATCACTTAGGTTTTCCATTATTGATCATTTTAGATCACCCCTTTTTATGTTTTCATTACCCTTTGTTATAAATACCTTGAACCTAGTAGCTTACAGACTATGGTTACATTATTACATTGGCGTAAGATATAAGAGATCATATCCAAAAGGAAGGAATTGTTTATTTATCTTGTTAAACTATAAACATAATTAAATCTTGCATTAAATTTGAAAAAATAAAATGCAATATTTTTAAAGAAAATATTCTCCATCCTTGAACTCATTGAAAGACTCCTTCATATCATGTGGAAAGGAAACCAAATAAAAGTGATATCGAATTTTTAGAAAGGAATAGGTGTAGTGAAATATATAATTATTAAATATGGAATAATCAATATGGAAGAGTATATGACTAAAATATAATTCTATTATATTAATAACTTAAAAAAAAGAATAACATGAAAGGAGTGAATGATGATCAAATAATTTCATATAACTAATCACATGTGATTGTAACTTATCCATGGATATCATATAAATTAAAATAATCACATAGACATAAATAACTAATCTCATAATTATGGAATGATTAATGACGTATAACATAAACTTACCATATTTGACTCATGCCAATACATCATATATAAATGGGTAAGGCCTAAACGAAATACCAAAACTAGTTTGTCTCATGATAACTACTGATTCACTGACATGATATAGAAGGCCCCACCCAATACATATTAAGTCAAATTCATTCATCATATGAAATGGGTGAATAAAAATTCAATATATAATAACCATAAACACTCATATTGAAAAACTAGCGTACAAAATGTTAATATTTTCCCCAATCAAACTAATCATAAACCATATAGATAAAGAATAAGGATGTTATCATTTCAAGATAGCCCTAATGGAGCATAAGTAATTTAAATGGTTATTCTCATAAATGAATTGAAATAATATAAATAATCATTAAAATAATTCTTGATAAAAATACCCTTTTACATTGAAAATAATTTTTTAAAAAAATAAAAAATCCTAATATATTAGTAAAAATATTTTCATTGAAAAGAACCTTGTAAAATTATGAATGTAGCATCATATAATTGGATGTTCATGATAGAGATAAATTCTGATCTTACTGAGTAAATTAAAGAAAATATTCCTTTCACATTTTGTAAGAAAGTTAAAAAACATAGCTAATTCAGAAAATGATATAAAGATTCCTTTTAAACTATCTTGAAAAATTAAAACATGTATAAAATTTCATTAATTTTTCAAAACATTTTTAGAAAACATAGACATAAAATAAATGATTTCTGAGTAAATAGAAAATGAAGTATATTTTTCTTAAAAATATTTTTTTCTCTTTTCTGTACATAAAATAAGAAAATGAAAGGGAAAATTTTAATTTAAAAACAATTAGAGGGTAAGAAAATATGTGGGTGTTAATATATAAAAACCATATAATTCCCCCAATGGAGACTTAAATATAAACAATATAAAATAATGATGAGATAGTGAAATAATCCCTTACCACTTTAGTGACTTTTGATTATAACCTCTAGGAAATAAAGAGCATCAAGTGAAATATTATATAGCATGATTGAAAATATATTCATTGTATAACATATCAAAGGGGTAGTAGATACACCTCATAAAATAATATCATTGTATAATATAATATATATCCCCAATAAGACAATTTGAGATTTGAATTCTTATAATGATTATAACATCAAAGTGAGAATTAATCAATGAAGTAATTATGTGAAAAAAATGTAAATACAAACAATATAAGATTAAATACAACATAAGATAATCACAAGTCATTACACATATAATTTTTGTACATCATATATAATGAAGAAGTAATATAACCTAATGAAAAGTAATTGAGTTCTAAAACACCTTACAGAATGGTAGCTTTCAAATTAAATCCCCTTGGATGAAATAATTTGAATTGAAACATAAAATACCCTGAATATTTTTAAAAGGTTGGGGCCAAAGTCTAATTTATTATTTAAAGCAAAGAAAATACCTCTTTTAACTGGGTAGAGGGAGATCCATTATATAGCCCGAAGGCGTAGTGGGAATTTAACCCATTACAAGGCCCCTAGGCCCAAATTATTGGCCCGAGGCCCATTCTGTGAATAGTACTTCTACAGTACTCTACATGCTACACTACTGCATAGTATCCACCACTGCTACAATACATTGCTGCCACTACAGTGCCCTACACCACTACAAAACTACATAGTATTCTCATGTACATTCTTTAACGACCTGAATAATAAACATATGTTAATTATTAACTTTATTAAGAAACGTTTCATCTTTATTTTTGCTTTTATTTTATTTATTACCATGTTTTCTGTAATTACTTAATCAATTAAGTTCACATTATACATCTTGACAATATTCGGTTCGTACGTCCAAAATGACTTTGGTGGTTTAACTATGGTAAAAGTGGTCATTATTCTATAGTATCCAGAATAATAATAATAAAATAATTATTATTTTTATACATAAATTATAATTTTTAAACCAACCATTAAATATGGTTATGAAAAATAAACTGTGTTACAGACATGGAGATGGTAAACCGTACATACGCATGAGTAACACTTCCATTTTTCAATGATCATTATGGAAAAATGTAAGTATTATTTAATTTTTACATTATGATAATTATATCATAATTTCCATATTATTTCCTTAAGTATACTTATATATATAATCCATGTGATTTGGTGATGACGAACGAATCACATCACTTTGTGGAAGTGGGAGTCTACACGTACGCATAGATGATGTTATCATTTTTTAGTGAATGGGAATGTATTAATTGAAATGGTATAATATTATTTAATATTAATAAATATATAATTAATATTTTTTATATAAATTAATACATCATTAAATCCAGTAGTAAATGGAGATGATGAAAAACAAATTACATCGGTTCACAAAGAGGTAGTCCACTATTCACACGAATGACAGTTTTGTTTCCCATTTTATGGAAGAGGATATGAATATAAGGTATTCCATTAAAATAAATGCACCTTAGTTTATGGGATACAATTATTTTATTATATTATCACGTTTAAAAAATATTTTATGTAACTGGAAGAAGAAATAAAAAAATGCTTGATTAAGAACTATAGAACCTCTTCAGACAACCTCTTAAGGTTAACACCAAAATATTCCCCAGGCTATTTTTAGGATAAAAACGTTCTCTAGGAAATGTGGAGGGATGTAAGGAATAAATTTTTGAAGTTATTAGATGAACCAAAATGATTTTTAAGTTTGAAGAAAAGATAAGAAGAGGTTCCCTTTTATAAGAGAGTGGATAAATACTTTTGGAAGTTCTTAAAGTATTAAATTAATGTATAATAATTTTCATATTAAAATAGAACCAAATTGATATTATTAGAAGATAATATAAATTTAGGTAAAAATAATTTTATTTAGGAAAAGTTTTACAAGTTTAAATTATTTTTTGTCACTTATCTTTTTTAACACACTTTAACCTTTTTTGATAGTTATCAGGGTTTTAATTTTTTTTTATTTAGGGGTCAATAATGTTGTCATAAAAAGAAAATATTTCCATTAATTTGAACATGGTTTATATTATCAAAAATTTACAATTTACATTTCTGTATATAATTATTTTATGTAATTTTGAATCATTTAATAAAACATTATTTATTATAAAATACCATTACTGTCAATTTTGATACTATTCATTTATTTTAACATAAAAACACAAGATAAATGTGAAATTATAATATATACATTTCATACATACCTAAAATGTTATAATTATCTAAAGAAATCAAAACACAATAATTGATTCATATTATATTGATTTTATTATTTTTAAAATAATTTATTTTATTTTACTTTTAATTAAATAATTACTGTGCAGGCATTGAGTAATAATTTAAGCTAATTATTCGATAAATAAAAATTAGAAATAAATTACCATGAAAAACAATATTTATCCATAAAATAAATATTTATAATAGAACATACCTCCCTTTTATCCCTATGTTAACACACAAAAAAAATTAAAAATTAAGAGTGTGACATTTCTCCTCTTCTTTACTTAAGTTATTATAAAGGTAATAATTATTCCCATATGGATCCAAAATGGGAAATTTATAAAAATATGATGATATTGGGTCTAAATATGGCCATTAAATAGATATTAGGCAATTTTTATGTCATTATAAACCTTATCTGTTTAGATTAACCCCCGATAAACATGTTTTATCCTAAACTGTGGTAATTAGTTTTTACTGTTTTTATTATTCATTATGACCAAATATTAAGTTGAATATTTTACCTAATATTCATCATTTTTATTTGAAATATTTAATCTATTTTATAAAATTCAATTCAAATAAAATTAAGTATTTAATCTAAAAATAATCCCTCAAAACATGTCCAAATATGTACTTTCAAGGAATGCATTTCTTATATTAACTATATAATTAGGTATCATAATTATATGGATTTAAATTACAATAGTTAGGTATATAATATAAAAATTCAATTTAAATTATTAAATAATAAATAATATTTAAACAAACTAAATTGGATAGATATTATTCATTTAAAAGTAGTTTCAAATAAAAAAATAGTATTTTTCTTTATTCATTGAAAAATAATTTTTTTTTGAAAATATAAAAAATTCACCCTGAGAAAATTTTAATATGATGATTTCAAAAACTAAGTTGGTTCAATCAAATAATATGTCTAAAATTGAAATAAATTATTTATATTATACATTTTTTAAAAAGAAATAAAATTCATTTTTGATGAAAACATGTTTATGCAGCATAAAATGACTTTACTAAAAATTGTGTACTTATTTCATAATAATTAATCAATAAAATATTATTTATTAGGACTTATATATATATATATATATATCATAATTCATTTATTCCCATTTATACCTTCCAATTCAATGTTTATTTTATAACGGTCATATTTAAATAATATATTTTGTGGGTAGTTTAAGATCAATGTTATGTATCATATATGATATCAAACATAATTTTATTATTTTAAAATATTTGGGTATTAAATTCTCCCCACCTTTAAAAAATTTCATCCTGAAAATTTTAATTTGATCTTAGTAATCAAATGTTTTCAATCATAAAATACCTTTTTTGAAATCCTACATCATACAAAGGGTTTATAAAACATCATATTGATAAGAGATAGAAGAAAGTACAAATATAATCTAGAATAACACATAACTAGGTTTCCATGTAGTAAAACATTAGTGGGAAGAAAAAATATGGAAATGGAATATAAATTTAATGTCCAAACAATGATGTAGAGTGATAGGGTAAATTAATTATAAGAAAGTAAATGATTAGGAGAAAGTTAAAAACCCAAAAATAATAAACCAACGAGGTCTAAAAAAGAGAATCTATTTATAAAAAATAAATGTAATATGATTATTTTTTTCAAAAACATTTTCCTAAATTTGAGTAATTATTTCACTATCATGATATAAAAAACCAAAAAATATTCTCACTTGATATCTTTTTATTTTATATGTACAATTTCATGCATGGTTGTTCTTAGATTAACTTCTCTTTTATTTATTACTCTAAGAATTTGATATCCAAAATTCAGCAATAAATTGAAATGTATAACATAGACCATTCCTTAAATAGATCACATATATCCATAATAATGCTAAAAACCTCTACATTAAAGAATTTTTTTCTTAAATCTTATCTCATAACCTTTATATTAAAACTCCAAAAATGGAATAAAACTCTTCTCAAATTATCATTAATGTTAAATATAATTTTTATATATATCTAAACCTAATAAAATGACTCCTTAAATATAATTAATCACCTCAAAAACTTAAAATTTAGAAATATTTGATCTTATAAAATATTTTTCAAAATCATCTTAAAATTTAAATATCAAACCATTTAAGTAAAAACAATTTCATACAAACCAAGGAATCAGGTTGGTAAGTGGTAGGTGTTGTACCCTTGTCACCCTTCGGTTGTGGGTTCAATCCATACATCCTTTTTGGATTCAATGGGTTGTTTCCCAGAATATAGGTTTTCCTTTTTACAAAAATATATAAATATAATTCGTATAATTTACCCAAAAATTTGATGAAAATTCTAAAAAAATAAAACATTAAATAAATTTTTAACCAATATGTTTTTCTATACATATTGTTTCCTAAAAATATCATGTAATTGTAATTGAATAATATTACCTTAAAATTAATGATCATATTAACCCAAAACCTTATTAATAACATAAAACATATGTACACAAAATATAAAATCACTATTCCTCAAATAATATTCTTGCTAAAACCCATGTAATACGTAAGGGTTTATTATACCTCAAAGTTCTATTAAACATAAATAAATGTCTCCAAGGTACATCCATAATATAAAACCTTATAATGTGTATTTGTGAATTTAAAATTATAATCATCCTTAGACTTATTAACACATGACAGTGCCTTAAATTCATTAATCACTCTAATATAAATCATAATCTTTGTGTCTTTTGGTAGTTTACAAAAGGTCTATTGTAGGGTTATATTTCTTAATATATATTTTTCTAAATCTACTTCCCATAGTTTTTACTAAACTTCATATGACACCAACTGTAAAGAGCCTAACCCTATTAGACTAGATCTGGTGGTAACCTTATTATATTGAAATAAGGCCCAATATATTTCATCCCAAAGGACTGATTATTGTAGAATTATAGAGACTCAAAATTCTCATACATAAAAATTACATATTTTTAGATGAATAGTATATATATTAAAAAATAATTATTCCTGAGTACCATAATAGTTTAGTGTATTTTGAGACTAGGCACACAATTTTATAATTTGGATAATGATTGTAAACATCTTCCATAAATATCCTCTCCTTTAGGACTCTTCATGAACATACCCTACTTATAATATTTCTTCTTAACCTGGGGATAGTAAACCTGATAAAGGGGGAGATCAAATACTCAGTAAGTATAAAAAGGGATATATATATATATATAGGCATAAAATGAACATAAGGGTATGATAACATTAGCATAAAATTTTAAAACCATAACCTGCACATCAAAGAGCATAATATTGATTCATGGAATTAATTTTGGCAGTTTATATGACATGGATCATAAAGGAATCACGAACATGATCCATGATAGCATAACATTTTTATAAAACATATAATCATGTCATACACGTAAGAATATAAAATCATTTCTATAGTAGTCAAATATTTTTCTGAAGACCATCATATAAAATAAAAACCCTTTCTAAACCAGGTTCAGTCCCAATTCTAGTCATGTCTATCTCATGACATATAGATCTTTACCCAATTAATTAGAGTGATATATAGGTCTAAACCATCACATAATAAAAATTGTACATATATCTTCTACAATATCATAAAACATTCACTATATCATAACCCATAAAATTAAATGTGTTTCATAAACATTTCATTATATCATAACCTATGGAAATGAGAAAGGATTAATAATTATTTAATAATTTCATCATATTATAACCTGTGGAAAAAGAACAAGGTTTCATAAAAATTTTATCTTCGTATAACACGTGGAAGAGAATCATGTTTCGTAATCATATTTCATCATAAACCAATATTGGATGAATAATAATTTTTCACATGTTTTATATACCTATAAAATTATAAGTTAAATAAAATTATGTCATCTTAGATAGAGAATTATTTTGAGAACACACTTGGATCATTTCTTGAGAAAAATTACACTTCTTTATAAATCACTTTTTAAAACTACAAATTTAAAAAATATTTTGAAAATGGTTTTTTTTAAATATCCTTTAAATCTGAAAAATAATTATTTCAAAACCGTTTAATGTTTTTTCTATGGAATATATAATTACAAATTTTAAAATATATAAAAAAAATTAAAATCCTTTTCTTTGAAAATAACATTTGAAACTTATAAATGAAGCCTTAAAATAATTTCAAACATTTCTTTAAGAAACTATCCTTTCCACTTTTAAAATCATTTAAAAAACCATTTTAAAGAGAATTTTAATTGAAAATTACCTTTTAAACTTATAAATTAATATTTAAAAACATTGAGTGTCCATGATGGCAGAAAATATTGTTCGGGACATATGAGTTAAAACAAATAATACATTCACATTTTTGATAAAATCCAAATGGGAATTTTGTGGAAGACGATATGAAGATTAATTTAAAAACATTTTGTAAAAACTTTAACATGGGTAGAATTTTCATTAATAAATCATTTTAGTATTTTTTAAAATATTTTTGAAAATAATTTCAGAAAACATGGTTTTAGAAGAAAAAATATTTTCAAACGAATAGAAAAATATTAACGAATTTTCTTAAGACAATCTATTGAAATCTTGATTACATAAAGAGAGTAAAATGAATTAATAACTTGTATTCTCATGACATAAACATAAGATTGTAAAATTAATGAATTTATTTAGAAATAGATCACAATATAGCATAATCGGAAACACAATCATAAATAATTTGGATAAAAGATGAGATTGTAACAAAAAAATCATTACCTCATTAGTAATGTAAAATTGAAAGTCCCATGAAATGATAATGTTAAATGGAAGTTATAATATCATGATAATAAAAAAATCTTGATATTACATTTTAAAGGGTCTGTATATACACCTCATAAAAGAAGATAGGTGCATAACATAACATATGTCTCAAAGATGTCCAATTGAGACCATAATCTCTTACTGCATTGGTAACTTTTGAGCCATAAACCCCATGAAAGAGATATCTTAAAATGGATATTTCAATCCCAATAATATTAAATATAAAAATAATAAAATACATTCATTATCATTATGTACACCAAATAAAAGAAACATGTGGTGAATTTGTCTTGTGTCTCATAGAAAATAATAGTGAGATGGAAATCCCTTACCATAAGTCTAGAATTCCTTCATACAAGTTAAAAAATTATGTATAATAAATATAAATTTATTATAAATATATTATAGAAACATAATTATATAAATTATACCATATAATATTTACTTATGACCATTTGTTACCCATTTATTACCAATTCATTGTTAAAATTATGTTTTAGGTAATTACTGCTTTGTTTTTATATATGTTTTGACTTGTTATTTTTGGTACTCTTACATTGATCATGGTTCCATAATCTATAGAATAATAATAATGAAATATATATCATATTTATATATAAATAATAATTTTAATACTAATCATGAATGATGGTTTTGAAAAATGAAGTATGTTACGATCATGGAGACGATATATTGTATATATGTATGAGTAATATTTCTATTTTTCAATGATCATTATGGAAAGAAGGTAAGTGATAATTTATATTTATATAATTATAATAGTAACATATTACTTATTAAAATATAATTTTAAATATCATCCATGTGGTGGGGTTATGAAACTATATAGTCAAATCACTTTGCAAAGGCAGTAGTCCACATGTACATAAATAACGTTATCATCTTCCAGTTAGTGAAAAGGTATGAAATTAAATGACTTATTATCATTTCATAATGATAAATATGTCATTAATATCATAATAATTTTACTCATATCACATATATTAATTAAATTTGTACTTATTATCTTCCATGTAAATCATTAGTGAAAAATTAATCATATCCCTTCACAAGGTGGTAGTTCACCATACACACAAGTGACATTATCGTATCCCTTATGGAATGGAATGTAAAAAAAAGTTGTATATGATATAATTAATCCATAGTTATAATTATGTTATAAATATCATATATATAATTAATATACATCATTATACTCAACCGTCAGAGGAGTTAATTGATAAATAAATAACATCAATTCACAAGGTGGTAGTCCACTGTATACATGAATGATGATTTCATAACCCATTTAATGGAATTAGATATGGTTTAGGTCATGAACATGTGATAAAAATATATAAATATATTGAATATAGTTCATTTATTATTTCATCATGGTTTACTAATAATTAAATAAGGAGGAAGAAGAAATAAAATAATACTTCTTGATGAAAAACATTACCTATTACGCAGGTAACCTCTTTAGGTTTTCCCCAATAGCCTTACAGGGATGTATTTATGACTAAAATAAGGCTTATGGGATGAGATTATGAAATTTTGGAAGGTCCTATATGATCCAAAAGGGTTTGAATTTGTGAATGTAGAGGAAAGTGGGTGGCCTTTTATAAGTGAGGGGAGAAACACACTTGTAATTTTTTAAAAGATGTATACCAATATTTTTCACATTCCAAAAGGGTCCAAAATGGATTATTCTCTAGTATTAGATAAGATATGGTCTAAATTTGTCCATAATTTATATATTATTATTTTTGACGGTTTCATCACGGTGCATGCATCCGTCCGTGGGGTTGCACTGTCTGTTTCCACGCATTCCCACTTTCTAAAGGCAGAAAACATTCATCACTTTATAAGGGTCATTTTAGCCTTTTTAAAAACAATATGATGGGATTTTGGTCTCTCCTTTTGTGGATTCCTTATCAGAATTAGTCTCCAAGTCCGAGTCTCCCTCATATATTCGAGTCGTGGTTCACGAATCTATTCTCTATTCCATATTATTGTGGATGCCAGTTAATTATGTTGCTTTTGTCTAGACATTCCAAGGGGTCTTGATACGGAAACAACCTTTGGTCGGTTTATATTATATCATCAGAAATGTTGGGGGATCTTTGGATGTGTGTATATTGGTCAATTGTATTCTTCCTCATAGGAGGTCATCTTAAGGGAAGAGAACCCAAGGCATCCCATGTTTATCATGGGGTATCATATGCCAGAGTCATGTCTCTGAGGTTTTCCTCAGCTTCCCATGTTTAACATAGGGTATGTCATGTGTTTAATGTCTTTAAGAGTAGGTTATCCCAAAGGCAGGCCTTAAGATATTTTCCTTAGGCATCTCAATTTTAACACAA
Organism: Viscum album; assembly: GCA_963277665.1. NCBI lineage: Eukaryota > Viridiplantae > Streptophyta > Magnoliopsida > Santalales > Viscaceae > Viscum > Viscum album. The sequence goes on along the minus strand of OY728148.1, from coordinate 1,340,281,989 downwards.
GGTAGGATATGAGTTTAACATATTGCTGAGATAGAATGGAAGTGATTAGAACATCCCATAGTGAAGAATCAGATTGGTACATCTCTAAGAGGGAGAAACTAGAAGGTTTTCTAGATGGATGAATCAGAACGCCCAATGAGGACACATCTGAGGTGGTGTGTCCCATAAAGGGAAGATATCCCATAGTGAAGGTAGATCTAGACAAAACTAAGGGAGGATCAGGGAAAGTGAACCCCAGAAAGGGGGACACCAAGGTTTACTATTGGCTCAGATTGAACCTCAAGATGGATTCCTATATACCTTGTGTGGATAAAAGTGATCAAAACATGCATAGTTAGAAGGGAGAGACATGTAATTAGGGTTTACACAAATGAAAGTGACCCAAATACAGGATGGGGATTACACATGGATAGCATCCCATAATAAGTGGGACACTCTTGGTTGGATGGTTATGGAATTTTTTGGGATTAAGCTTGGTTAGCTACCTGAGTGCCACAAGGAGCAGCGATGGGATGGATGACATGATCTCAATGGGATATGGTGGCCTGAGTAAAAATCAAGATAGATGATGGAGGGTTTAATAAAGTGGATGGTGAATGAGATAGAACCAATGTGATGATGGTGGTGGTGTTGGGATTGAGCCTCAGGGAGGTTTCCTATTTATCCATATGGTGGGGAATCAATGTCCACATAGTTTAGTGGAGAGATGGGACACCTGAGGAGGCAGCCCATGAGAATGGACATGTAACATCCCAGGTAATTAAAGAATAAATAATTTTCATATTTATTAATATTAGAGAATTAAATATGAATTTTAATTAAAAGGGGTTGCTATGTTCGATAGCGTACCCGATACGCAACGATGAGTTTCTTTGAAACTTACGTAGCACACTAGTAATATAATATTTTAAATGTTAGTTAATAAGTAGCCGTTGTACTGGCGGGAATGAATAGAAATAACTAAAATATGAATAGATATGTTTTTAGATGTTTTTACATTTACCCAATAAAAGATAAAGGCTTAAAATACGGAAAGAGTTCAATTTTAGGCTTTTATACTCTAATTTTCACTAAAGGTTCACTTATCACCTTTTAATGGTGAACCGTCATTAAATATAGTTTTGATCACTCTTATACATTCTTTTGGACCAAATATAACTCTTATTAAGAATCGGGACATCAAATTTTACTTTGTGTAATTTTTGGTACCTTTCTGATAAAGTTCATTTTTTTTTATGAATAGTGTAAAATGTTGTATTTTACATCAAAACTGCTTTTTAATCTAATTTATTTATATGATTATATTATCTTTTGAATTGGTCTTAATGTGTAATATGAATATATTTTTACCATTTTATCCAATGGTGGTCATTGGAATCAATTTCGATTTGAAATCGGACTTAAACTAGTGTCAATCTTTTGATACTTTTTGTTTTGTAAAAACACGCTATTTGCTCTGGCAGCGGGAATTAATTATTAAATTAATTAATGTGACATATATGATTTTAATTTTGTAAAATGGACTTCATTTTTGAATTCGGAATATCAAATATAGCTTAGGGTGAATTTTTGGTAATTTTCTGAAAAACTTCAATTTTTGATGAATAGTGAAACCACTAAGTGGTAATCAAGCAAACTGATTTTTCAGTTAAATGAAAGTTTACCACTAATGTGTATTGAATTTTGAAAATCCGACATACATGGTTGTCATTAAGAAGTAAAATGTGGTTCAATGGGATAAAAATAATTTTTTGGTGAATAGTAACTTATTAAGTTTTAATCGCGATTAGTGGTAATTAGTGTAGTTTAAGGTATAATTAATACTTTAAAAATATGAAACGACCTAGACACATGTCCCAACCTCATTGGTTGTGTCATGTCCGACCAAGACAAGCCATGGCCTAACTTGGGGACCCCATGGATCCACTTTTTTTGGGAAATAATATAAATTACTTTTTATTTAATGTTAAAGTGAAAATGACACAAACATGATATGTTTTGCAAAAACAATTTTTAAGTGGGGTTATACAAGTCCAAATTTTGATTATAAATAGTCATTGGAAAGATAAAAAGATTTCCTATATCATAGTATTTGTTTTATAATTTTTAGACATTAAATAAATTTAATTATTTATGACATACTAATGATGCAGCGATGACATCATTATTTGACGATTTAAATAAAATGGAAAGATAAAATAAAATCTATGAACTACACATGTCCAAAACCAATTGGATGAATGGATTTCGATGCCTTATCACCTTATCCACGAATTCCATCAATGTGGGACCTTTTAAAACCGAAACACATTTTCAAATAATGTAATGTTTCTTTACTTTCCAAAAGTGCCCCTCCTCTCCCCTTATAAAAGGCCCCCACCTCTACCTCATTTCACACACTCTTCAAGCCATTGGCTCGGCCAACCCCTGCCCATTTGCTCTCTCCACATCCCTCTCCTCATCCTAGAGGATTCCCTTTGGGCAGAATCCTTTCCAAGGAAGCCTTTAGGCTCAAACCAAAAGAAGTTACACTTTTTAAAGGTAATTCATTCTCTCAAGTTCATTTGTTTTATTTTGCTTCTCCAACCCCCTAAACTCTTTTTATTTACTTCTTTTGTAACAACACCAGTATCTTCAATATACTAGGATGTTGTTATAAGATTTATTTGAGCTACACTCTCACAAAACTACATCAAATGGTTAAAGAACATATGGTTTCCGTGGATGGTGAAATTCTGCCTCCCGAAACGATGATTGTTCAACACTCATTAAACACCATCAAAGGTGGCCATTATGATGTCACTATTTTTATATATGATATGTAATATGTTTATGTTTTACTTATGCTTCTGTATTTTTCATTTGTGTCTTACCTTTATGGCTTCCATTATGGGTATACGCGATATCTTCATTTAAGGAAGTGCGGACTACCGCCCCCTCAAAGTGATGTGATTCGTTAATGCCATATGTGGGACGTGTAAAGGATGGATTTAAAGTTATTATATATGATGTTATACTAGAATTATAATATACCTATATATATCATTATCATTTATTTCCATTAAAGTATGAGATAGAAATGAAAGTAGCGTTCATGCGTACGTACGGACTACCGTCTCCATGAACGGTGCATTTCATTTCTTATCCCCAAATGTAATGTACTATTAAAAGTACATGTATATAATGGATATATAAAATTAATGATATATCTAAATGATGAATATAATTCTGGAATTAAAATATACATAAGTCTCATTTAGTTTTAATTCCGTTAATATGACAAAGAAATGAAAGTAGCGTTCATGCGTACGTACGGCTTACCGTCTCCATGAACGGTGCATTTCATTTCTTACCTCTAAATGATTATGTAATATTTTAAATACATGTATGTACTGGATATATATGAAATATATGATATCTACATCATGAATACCATTCTGGATATAATGAAACATTGACCAAATTAACAACATGTAAGTGTAAGAAGTCTATTTTTGACTTAAGAACCAAATACCGACAAAATGAACATTATTAACTTAAATGATTTCATGATGTTCATAACATGGTATAAAAGAAATAATGAACTTGGAAAAGATTCATAATCAAGTAGAGATTAACTAAAGTTTATTATTCAGGAGTTTAAAGAACGGTCGGGTCAAGTCAGATACGAGGTATGGGAACTTCTTAACCCAATTTCCATTCTTTGGGTTAATCTCCTACTTTCAAATTATGTCATTATATTATTATGTCGTATCTTGTATTTGTACTTTATTTATGTGTACTTATAGTGAATACACATAATGTATCTATTTTATTTTAAAAATTATCTCTGTATGGGACTTCGTCTCAATCTCCTTTCGTTGAGGCATATTTTATTTTATACACAACTTTCTTTTATATGGTGTATAAACCCCTTTGACTTTTACGTTTACTCAAAAGGAATCTTTTTTATACGAAGCGTTTACTAAACGACAAAAGGGAATGTTTTTGTCGTACGTATGCGGCGACAACGACTTCTCCGCCGTCGTAACCGTTATTTGAGTTTTGGCTTCCTCTACAAGCCATACCTTTTTTTTTAAAGAAAAATAAATACCATGTTTTACTTTGGTATTGAAAATGGTTTTCATAATGTTTTTATTATATCAATGTGTTGTATTGATATCTCGTGATTGAAATGCGGAAATTTTATGTTTCTTTTATGCATGTTTTATGTGATATGATTATGTTATGGTTCTTGGGCATTATTATGAAGACGGGTGGTTCCGTGATAAACTAAGGGCGGGTGAGCCCGTTATAGCTCTCCAATGCATTGGGTAACGCGAAGGAGTGAAACGTTAAGGTTTCTCCGAAGAGATTTTAGGGAATATACTGTGATGGGTATTCCAAACGTAACCAAGAGGGTTACCCCCTACGTAAGAATGTTATGAATGCCTCAAGTTACCTTTACGTATTATGATTTATATGATTTATTCATGTTTTTATGAGGTTTGTTAAAGTGCCTATGTTTTATGGGTAAAGTATGATTTCATTCTTATGTATATATGAACTCATGTTTCCTTTCCATGTTTTTATAACCCATACTGAGTTTTTATGCTCATCCCAAGTTTTTGAAATGTTTTTCACAGGTCAAGGGAAAGGTACATGATAAGATGATAGAGTCAAGGATGTGTCAAGAAATAATCCATGTTTCATTTTAAATGTGTGTTCCATTGATGGGAATGAAGAATACTATCTTTATGTAACCACTTTGTTTATATGTGGAATGTAATGCAAGTTTTATGATCTAATTCTCTAAAACTCTAAACCCGAAAAGATCCTCAATGTGTAATCTTGTAATAACTCAAGATTAAGTAAGGTTTAAGGCTGGGGCCTTATAGTTGGTATCAGAGGTCGGTTTAGACAACTTTAGGAGTTAGAAAAGTGTTAAATTATAATATGATTGAAATGATATAGCATTTACAGATTACCATGTTGCTTCGCCTAAGATATTTCGTTGTTCAGAATGGTTTTCCGCAGAGGAAACAAAGCAGCTATGTTGGGACGACATCAGGAGGAAGACAACCTTCCAAATCAGAAACCTGAGATGGTCGGAATCGGAACTGAACAGTTTGTTGCAGTGATGGCACAGTTGACTCAGGCTATAAATGGTGGTGGTATCCATGCACGAGATCAGCCAGATCAACCGCAGAGGAACATGTCAGTGGTGGAACATTTCATGAGGCAACATCCCCCATCATTCAGAGGATCATCTGACCCTGTGCTAGCTGAAGGGTGGATTAAAGCACTGGAGAAGATTTTTGATGTCATGGGGTGTTCAGACAATCAAAAGGTTAGTCTTGCTATTTACCGTTTGGAGGGTGAAGCAGATCAGTGGTGGTCTATGGTTAAAAATATCAGGGATGCCGATGAGATTGATGCTCTTGACTGGGATGATTTCAAAGGTATGTTTCTTGAGAAGTATTTTCCTAAGGCTGTTCGACTTAGGATGGAAAAGAAATTCTTGGAATTGAGGCAAGAGGAAGACTCAGTGGCTGCCTATGAAGAAAGGTTCACTCGATTGGCAAGGTATGCTCCAAATTTTATCCGGGACCTTGATAGTAAAATCAATCGTTTTTACTCAGGATTAAAGCCAAAATATCGAAGGGCATTAGCTTCTCGTGAGTTTAAAAGTTATGAAAAGCTTGTTCGATGTGCTGAGAAGGTGGAAATGGAGTTTGCCGATGACCAAGTGTTCTATAACAACCAGCAGAAGAAGAGACCGAGGTGGCAGGAGAAAGGTAAGAATTCTTCAAAAAAGTCTGATGGTAAGAGAACTAAGTTTCCAGTTTGTGATAAATGTGGCAAAAGGCATGCTGGGGAATGTCTTCTGAATTCTGGGAAGTGCTACCGATGTGGTAAGATGGGACATAAGGCTCGTGATTGCACTGAAAAGGATCAAGGTGAAGGTAAGAATAAATTTGATTTACGGTTAGTGAAATGTTATAAGTGCAATGAGATGGGTCACTATGCAAACGAGTGTCCAACAAGGAGCTTGAGTGATGGGAAGCAGTTAGACTACAAGCAGAAAGGGGTGGTGAAATCCTTTGCAACTACTTCAGCAGATGTTGGGCCATCGAATGAAGTGGTATCAGCTCCAGGGAGCTCAGTATTTTTCGAAGATTGACTTGAGGTCGGGGTACCATCAGTTGAAAGTAAAAGAAGCAGACGACTGCGTTCCGTACTAGATATGGCCATTATGAATTTGTAGTTATGCCTTTTGGGTTAACCAATGCACCTGCTGTATTCATGGACCTTATGAATAAAATTTTCCATGAGTTCTTGGATAAGTTTGTGTTTGTGTTTTGAGGTTTGTGAAGAGGTTATGTGTGCCTTGTGATTCACAGTTGAAGAATGAGTTGTTTTTTCATCCTGGCAGTACTAAGATGTACAGAGGTCTGCGGGAGTATTACTGGTGGGATGGAATGAAAAGAGACATTGCTGATTTTACTGTGAAGTGTTTGACTTGTCAGCAGGTTAAAGCAGAGCGACAGTTACCGAAAGGGATGCTTCAGCCTTTACCAGTGCCAGAGTGGAAATGGGAGAATATATCCATGGACTTTGTTGTTGGATTACCGAAGACATCTCGAGGTAATAATGCAATCTGGGTTATTGTTGATCGCTTGACCAAATCTGCTCATTTCCTTGCTATACGAGATACTTTTTCTCTTGATCAACTTTCCCGTTTGTATCTTAAAGAGATAGTCAGGTTACATGGAGTTCCTCTCTCCATTGTATCGGATCGTGACCCCAGGTTTACTTCTAACTTTTGGAAAGGCCTTCAGAAGTCGTTGGGTACTGAATTAAATTTTAGTACAGCTTTTCATCCTCAATCAGATGGACAGTCAGAACGAACAATTCAGACATTGGAGGATATGCTACGAGCTTGTTCTATGGATTATCAGGGAAGTTGGGACCAACATCTTTCTTTGGTTGAGTTTTCATATAATAACAGTTTTCATTCTAGTATACAGATGGCACCATTTAAGGCATTATATGGGAAGCGGTGTCGAACTCCAACTTTCTGGGATGAAGTGGGTGAAAGGAAGTTGATGGGACCAGAATTGGTAGAAGAGATGGCAGAAAAAGTTCAGCTGATTCAGAAGCACATGAGAACAGCTCAGAGCAGGCAGAAGAGTTATGCGGATAACTGGAGGAAGGATCAATCTTTCGAGGTAGGTGATCATGTTTTTCTCAAGGTTTCTCCTTGGAAAAGTGTGATGAGATTTGGTAAGAAAGGAAAGTTGAGTCCAAGGTTTGTTGGACCATACGAAATTCTGGAAAGAGTTGGATCAGTTGCATACCGAGTGGCTTTACCTCCGAGTATCTCTCAGGTACACAATGTTTTCCACGTTTCGATGTTGAGAAAGTATATGCCAGATCCATCTCATGTTTTGAGTCCAGAGGTAGTTCAGCTGGAAGAGAACCTATCTTATGAGGAACAACCGGTACAGATTCTTGACCACAGGGAGCAAGTGTTACGGAATAAGGTGATTAAGCAGGTAAAGGTTTTGTGGAAAAACCACATGATTGAAGAGGCAACATGGGAATCTGAAAATGCTATGAGGGTTAAATACCCCCACTTATTTTGATAAGTGAATAAAATTGCGAGGACGCAATTCCCAAAAGGGGGGAAGGATGTAACATCCCAGGTAATTAAAGAATAAATAATTTTCATATTTATTAATATTAGAGAATTAAATATGAATTTTAATTAAAAGGGGTTGCTATGTTCGATAGCGTACCCGATACGCAACGATGAGTTTCTTTGAAACTTACGTAGCACACTAGTAATATAATATTTTAAATGTTAGTTAATAAGTAGCCGTTGTACTGGCGGGAATGAATAGAAATAACTAAAATATGAATAGATATGTTTTTAGATGTTTTTACATTTACCCAATAAAAGATAAAGGCTTAAAATACGGAAAGAGTTCAATTTTAGGCTTTTATACTCTAATTTTCACTAAAGGTTCACTTATCACCTTTTAATGGTGAACCGTCATTAAATATAGTTTTGATCACTCTTATACATTCTTTTGGACCAAATATAACTCTTATTAAGAATCGGGACATCAAATTTTACTTTGTGTAATTTTTGGTACCTTTCTGATAAAGTTCATTTTTTTTTATGAATAGTGTAAAATGTTGTATTTTACATCAAAACTGCTTTTTAATCTAATTTATTTATATGATTATATTATCTTTTGAATTGGTCTTAATGTGTAATATGAATATATTTTTACCATTTTATCCAATGGTGGTCATTGGAATCAATTTCGATTTGAAATCGGACTTAAACTAGTGTCAATCTTTTGATACTTTTTGTTTTGTAAAAACACGCTATTTGCTCTGGCAGCGGGAATTAATTATTAAATTAATTAATGTGACATATATGATTTGAATTTTGTAAAATGGACTTCATTTTTGAATTCGGAATATCAAATATAGCTTAGGGTGAATTTTTGGTAATTTTCTGAAAAACTTCAATTTTTGATGAATAGTGAAACCACTAAGTGGTAATCAAGCAAACTGATTTTTCAGTTAAATGAAAGTTTACCACTAATGTGTATTGAATTTTGAAAATCCGACATACATGGTTGTCATTAAGAAGTAAAATGTGGTTCAATGGGATAAAAATAATTTTTTGGTGAATAGTAACTTATTAAGTTTTAATCGCGATTAGTGGTAATTAGTGTAGTTTAAGGTATAATTAATACTTTAAAAATATGAAACGACCTAGACACATGTCCCAACCTCATTGGTTGTGTCATGTCCGACCAAGAAAAGCCATGGCCTAACTTGGGGACCCCATGGATCCACTTTTTTTGGGAAATAATATAAATTACTTTTTATTTAATGTTAAAGTGAAAATGACACAAACATGATATGTTTTGCAAAAAAAATTTTTAAGTGGGGTTATACAAGTCCAAATTTTGATTATAAATAGTCATTGGAAAGATAAAAAGATTTCCTATATCATAGTATTTGTTTTATAATTTTTAGACATTAAATAAATTTAATTATTTATGACATACTAATGATGCAGCGATGACATCATTATTTGACGATTTAAATAAAATGGAAAGATAAAATAAAATCTATGAACTACACATGTCCAAAACCAATTGGATGAATGGATTTCGATGCCTTATCACCTTATCCACGAATTCCATCAATGTGGGACCTTTTAAAACCGAAACACATTTTCAAATAATGTAATGTTTCTTTACTTTCCAAAAGTGCCCCTCCTCTCCCCTTATAAAAGGCCCCCACCTCTACCTCATTTCACACACTCTTCAAGCCATTGGCTCGGCCAACCCCTGCCCATTTGCTCTCTCCACATCCCTCTCCTCATCCTAGAGGATTCCCTTTGGGCAGAATCCTTTCCAAGGAAGCCTTTAGGCTCAAACCAAAAGAAGTTACACTTTTTAAAGGTAATTCATTCTCTCAAGTTCATTTGTTTTATTTTGCTTCTCCAACCCCCTAAACTCTTTTTATTTACTTCTTTTGTAACAACACCAGTATCTTCAATATACTAGGATGTTTTTATAAGATTTATTTGAGCTACACTCTCACAAAACTACATCAAATGGTTAAAGAACATATGGTTTCCGTGGATGGTGAAATTCTGCCTCCCGAAACGATGATTGTTCAACACTCATTAAACACCTTCAAAGGTGGCCATTATGATGTCACTATTTTTATATATGATATGTAATATGTTTATGTTTTACTTATGCTTCTGTATTTTTCATTTGTGTCTTACCTTTATGGCTTCCATTATGGGTATACGCGATATCTTCATTTAAGGAAGTGCGGACTACCGCCCCCTCAAAGTGATGTGATTCGTTAATGCCATATGTGGGACGTGTAAAGGATGGATTTAAAGTTATTATATATGATGTTATACTGGAATTATAATATACCTATATATATCATTATCATTTATTTCCATTAAAGTATGAGATAGAAATGAAAGTAGCGTTCATGCGTACGTACGGACTACCGTCTCCATGAACGGTGCATTTCATTTCTTATCCCCAAATGTAATGTACTATTAAAAGTACATGTATATAATAGATATATAAAATTAATGATATATCTAAATGATGAATATAATTCTGGAATTAAAATATACATAAGTCTCATTTAGTTTTAATTCCGTTAATATGACAAAGAAATGAAAGTAGCGTTCATGCATACGTACGGCTTACCGTCTCCATGAACGGTGCATTTCATTTCTTACCTCTAAATGATTATGTAATATTTTAAATACATGTATGTACTGGATATATATGAAATATATGATATCTACATCATGAATACCATTCTGGATATAATGAAACATTGACCAAATTAACAACATGTAAGTGTAAGAAGTCTATTTTTGACTTAAGAACCAAATACCGACAAAATGAACATTATTAACTTAAATGATTTCATGATGTTCATAACATGGTATAAAAGAAATAATGAACTTGGAAAAGATTCATAATCAAGTAGAGATTAACTAAAGTTTATTATTCAGGAGTTTAAAGAACGGTCGGGTCAAGTCAGATACGAGGTATGGGAACTTCTTAACCCAATTTCCATTCTTTGGGTTAATCTCCTACTTTCAAATTATGTCATTATATTATTATGTCGTATCTTGTATTTGTACTTTATTTATGTGTACTTATAGTGAATACACATAATGTATCTATTTTATTTTAAAAATTATCTCTGTATGGGACTTCGTCTCAATCTCCTTTCGTTGAGGCATATTTTATTTTATACACAACTTTCTTTTATACGGTGTATAAACCCCTTTGACTTTTACGTTTACTCAAAAGGAATCTTTTTTATACGAAGCGTTTACTAAACGACAAAAGGGAATGTTTTTGTCGTACGTATGCGGCGACAACGACTTCTCCGCCGTCGTAACCGTTATTTGAGTTTTGGCTTCCTCTACAAGCCATACCTTTTTTTTTAAAGAAAAATAAATACCATGTTTTACTTTGGTATTGAAAATGGTTTTCATAATGTTTTTATTATATCAATGTGTTGTATTGATATCTCGTGATTGAAATGCGGAAATGTTATGTTTCTTTTATGCATGTTTTATGTGATATGATTATGTTATGGTTCTTGGGCATTATTATGAAGACGGGTGGTTCCGTGATAAACTAAGGGCGGGTGAGCCCGTTATAGCTCTCCAATGCATTGGGTAACGCGAAGGAGTGAAACGTTAAGGTTTCTCCGAAGAGATTTTAGGGAATATACTGTGATGGGTATTCCAAACGTGACCAAGAGGGTTACCCCCTACGTAAGAATGTTATGAATGCCTCAAGTTACCTTTACGTATTATGATTTATATGATTTATTCATGTTTTTATGAGGTTTGTTAAAGTGCCTATGTTTTATGGGTAAAGTATGATTTCATTCTTATGTATATATGAACTCATGTTTCCTTTCCATGTTTTTATAACCCATACTGAGTTTTTATGCTCATCCCAAGTTTTTGAAATGTTTTTCACAGGTCAAGGGAAAGGTACATGATAAGATGATAGAGTCAAGGATGTGTCAAGAAATAATCCATGTTTTATTTTAAATGTGTGTTCCATTGATGGGAATGAAGAATACTATCTTTATGTAACCACTTTGTTTATATGTGGAATGTAATGCAAGTTTTATGATCTAATTCTCTAAAACTCTAAACCCGAAAAGATCCTCAATGTGTAATCTTGTAATAACTCAAGATTAAGTAAGGTTTAAGGCTGGGGCCTTATAGGACACATGGATGGTACCTGGGGAAGTAGAACCTCGCGGTTGGGGAAAACCCTTCCCAAAACACAAAGGCTCCAGTGTGAGACTATGATGGGACATGATTAATGGTCTTGAACCTCATAGAGGATTCCTACGTATCCTTATAGCAAGGAATCAAAGTCCGCGTAGTTCATTATGGGGGCATTGTATCAGTGTGTAGAGAAAGGACAGTGGCCCAAAGACATCTTGGGGCTTATGTATGGTTTGAATCCCATCGCAATAGGGACACTCTTAGTTGGAGAAGTGTGAATTGAGTGTGGGTCTTATGCATGGTTCACTACCCAGGATCTAGTCTGACACCACTAAGGGATGAACCAAGGATGTGGGTCTAAACAAAGGGGATGCAAAAGTTTACTAGTGTTCTGGGTTGAACCTTGATGAGGCTTCCTATATACCATGTCTCAGGAGATAGGGATTAAAACCCATGGAGTTTGAAAGAATACAGTTTAATGTCATGTGAGATGAAAGATTCATATATTTTAACATCATGTGGTACAAGGGTAAACCAATTTGAAGTGGTCAGGACCAATGGGTGATGGGCTTGAACATTAGGGAGGCTTCCTATGTACCTTGCTCGGAAATGGAAAGGATCAAAGTCCACATAGTTCGGAATGGGGGCTCGGGACTTACATGCTATGGTGCCCTGAAGAGGATGTCGTGATCAGTTTTGACTCTAAGATCACGTCAGTCATGATTAGTGTTGGAAAAGGGGGAAATAACAGACCTAATGATGTTTTCACCAAGGTGCATCCATAAAGGGTGGTTAATGAGCCGTATAAATGGAAGCAGCCCAGGTGATGATAAGGATTTGAATGGTGAATGGGGTTTATGCAAGGAAGATACCCAGGATCCGCTAAAGAGAAGCAATGGAGAAAGGGTATTATTCATGGAAGCTACCCTGGTGTTGGTATGGAACAGAAATGGTGGATGGGGCTTATGCAAGGAAGTTGATCGGGTATTGCTAATAAGATTCAATGGTGAATGGGGATTATGCATGGAAGTTTCCTGAGGGCCGCTAAGGAGATGAAATGTTTAATGGGGATTATGCATGGATTTTCCTTGGTGATGTTAAGGAGTGGAAATGGTGGATGGGGCTTATGCATGGAAGCTGATCGAGTGACACTAAGGAGCGACAATACTATATGGGGATTATGCATGGAAATAGCCCGAGTGTTGCAAAAGATTGGTAATAGTAGAAGGGGAATATGAATTGAAGCTGCCCGAGTGCCACTAAGGAGAAGTAATGGTGAATGGGGCTTACACATGGAAGCATCTCAGGTGCTGCTATGGATCAGCAAGAGTGAATATGGATTACACATGGATGGTACTCAGGTGATGCTGAGGAGTAGAAACTATGAATGAGGCTTACGTGTTGAAGCTGCTCGGGTGCCACTAAGGAGAAACAGTGGTGTATGGGAATTATGAATGGAAGATACCCAGGTGCTGCTAAGGAGAGGAAATGGTGGATGGGTCTTACACATGGATGCTGCCATAGTTCCACTAAGGAGCAGCAATAGGAGATGGGGCATATGCATGGAAGTAGCTCAGGTGTTGCCAATGAGCGGCAATGGTGAATGGTGCTTTTGCATGGAAGTTGATCAGGTGTCGCTAAGGAGTGCCAATATTATATGTGGCTTATGCATGGAAGAAACCTGGGTGCCGCTAAGGATCGACAATTGTGAATGGGGATTATGCATGGAAGCAGCTCGGGTGCTGCTATGAAGCGAAAATAGTGAATGAGGCTTACAAATTGAAGCTACCCATAATTTCTTCCTCATGTTTATCCATGAGGGAATCCCAACACACTCGTGGTTTGTGGAATATAATTGGGGCCAACACCTATTCGCTAGTGCACAAGTGTGATAATGCCGAGGGCATTGGAATTAGTCTGGAAAAAGGGAGATGAAAAGTTTGAATCACATGACCAACATTCAGAATATAATGGGGCGACATGGAGAAGGTTTATAACTACTGAAAATATTCAAATCACAGCATCCACATCACGTCATACTGATATGGAAACAAATATACGAGGGCTGACGACTAACTTTATTCTAAAAATAGGGCCAAACTCAAAGTTTCGTCCAAAGTATTTCAGAGTATTTTCCCAGAACAATAATTGATCTGAAGCGGCATGGGACCAGGATGTTTGGGGGTCCCTTCAGACATGAAAGAGGATGAATATCTGAATGAAGGACACATAAATCATGAGGTGGAGTGATGTAATGCTTTACTGGATTCCAACACTCTTGTAATTACTCTATTGTAATCATCATGTGAGTCATCTTATTCTTGTCACATAAGGCGTCTCTTATTTAGAACAGGAGGTGTCCTATGTTTGACTGATATGGAATGCTGTAGTTTAAATTCAGTTAGTGAGGACTATTGGAATATTATTCTTGGAAAATAAGGCATCTCTTTTTTGGAGAAAGAGGCATCTTATATTTTTCATATAGGGTGTACAACAGTTTTAAGTCATGTAGAGAGAACTGTTGGAATCTTATGCTTGGTGAATAAGGCATCTCTTATTTGGAATAAAAGGCATCCTATGTTTGTTTTATAGGGTGTACAACATTTTAAAATCATATAGAGGAGACTATTGGCATCTAATTCTTGGTGCATAAGGATTCTATTATTTGGAGCAAGAGGCATCCTATGTTTTCCATATAGGGTGTACTATGGTTTATAGTCATGTAGAGAGGACTATTAGGCATAAGGCGCATAGAAATTGCTGGTGTTGGGATTTATGCAAGATCAACCCTTTCTAATTCAACTTGACATAGGATTCAAGTGAATGTATTTGGAGGATTTTTTTTTGGAAGGGTTCAACTCAAGGTACTCATGGAATTCAAGATGAGATTATCAACTCACGACATGTGAAAGGGACCAAGAAGAATAAATCTACTCAAGGTATTTCATGGAGTGTGGAGGAGTATTCAAATCATGGTATTCCATAGGTGGAAGGTGGGTGCGCAATGGAAAATTTCAACATCTTGGCCCAAAAGGTTTGGGGTGGGACTCATCATTTTTCATGGGGGTCAGTGACGGTAGATAAGGGACTAGCTCGGAGGGCCTATACCTCAAGTCAGTACTAATCCTGAGTGGGGATTCGAGGGCACAAACCTTGTGGTATGAACTGTTGGGCATGAAGGTAGGAGCTATCCCAAGGATAGGGATTCATGAAGGAAAGGGGTTCATGAATCATAGGGTCTTATGAAATATGGATCTTCATAGAGATCAGGGTCTCGTGGAGCTCAAGGTCTCATAGAGCATGGGGATTTGTGGATCGCAGGGTCTCATAGAGCTCAGGGTCTCATAGATCATGGGGAACTGTAGAGATAGGGGTCTCTCTGAGCTCAGGGTATCGAGGAGCATGGGGAATCGTAGAGTTCAATATCTCTAGGACCTCAGGGTCTCATAGAGCATGGGGCTTCATGGAGGTCAGGGTCCCATGTAGTAGCTTCACAAAGAAAGGTGATCGTAGAGCATGGCCTTGCCTTATCATAAGGTGCATTATTAGAAGATTTCCTCTTGAAGTATTAATGCTTTGTGGAGCCTTGTTCAACCTGAATCGGTCTCCCTCCTTCACAAAGGGTGGAGGCCTCCATGAAGGGTATCACTTTGAAGTACTCGGTATCACCGCAAAATGGTAGATCGGCCGCTGAATGGGTGGAATATTCGTCCATATGAAGGGGGGGGGGTGAGTCAGATATTTATAGGTGATAAAGGTTGGTGGATCTCACTATGGAGAACAAATGTGTACAGTGAATAGAAAATTATATCATGAAGGAAATCATTCTTTGCAACTAGAGGGTGTTCCCTAAAGTTTATAAGAGTCACGGAGGCTACCGTCACGACCTTCGTAGCACTCGTTGTGGCTATGATCCAGTTCATCAGACTCGCAGAGGCTTCCGTCATCCCTTTGCGATGCTCATGGAGGCTCCGATCAATTTCGATTACTTGGAAATTGTGGAGGGAGCTCCACAAATGGGCTTCATGAACCAGTTTTCTAGCGCAACATCGAATTTCCATAACTCTTAATCTGTAACTCTATTCGGCCTCTATGACCAGTCAAATCGAAGCTTGCAAAACGTGCTTCACTCTTGTATTATGTATAAAAGCATTTGTAATAACTTTTGGATGTTTTTTATCATACCAAAAAATGTAGATTATTATGATTCCAAATATGGAATCCATTTTTCAAAATTCCATTCACAAAAGTAGAAAATTTTAATTTAAAACTAATCACGCAGAAATAATGAATAAGGGGGTTTTCAAAGAAAAAAATGTTCAAAATTTTACAAGTTTTTTATATAAAAAATTAATATTATAATGATTATAATGATATAAATTGGATTAATATTTATATAATTTAACTATTGTTAATTTAAAATACAAATTAAAATTTATAAATAATTTAAATGAAAATATAGTTTTCAATTAAAATTTATTATTTCTCATTATTTATAAAAAAATAATCTTTTCAAAATATATAAAAAATTAAACACAGTATAATTTTAACATTCTTATTTTATAAATAAACTTTATTTTTTCAAATAAATTTTATAAAGGTTTAAAAAATTAGTTTTGAAAATTAGTGCGTAAAAAGGGATAATACTGCATTTAGAAAAATTTAATTTTTAAGTGAAAGATTTGATTTCTTCTTATATATTATCTATAAAACCCATAATATTAATGTTAAATAGTTTATTGAAAATATATATTATATAAATTTTGTTAAAATCAGTCACTGAAAGTGATTTATTTAATTTATTGAGTTAAAACTTATTTAGGTGCATAAAATAGCTTTTTCAAAAAAAGATTCCCTTTTTTAAATGGTTTTTTTATTAAATTATATTTAATTTTTAATAAGGAATTCATTACATATAAAATTATAAAAACATATATTCTCATAACTTATTTAATAATATTCATACCTACCATTCCAATGGCTATGTGATAACTACCATATAAAATAATAATTTCTTAATAGTAAGTTATGTTTCATTAAAACTCGACACTGAGTGTAATGAAAGATGGCCTCAATGTTGCATGACATTTAAGAGAAAATAATTGTTGAGTGTAATTTACAATATTGAAAAGAATATTTTTATTTGAAAAAAAAATTACATCACAAAATCTTAGTGTGTTATAATTAGTCTTGGTAAACATTATACATACATAATTATCACATTACATTTCAAAACATAAAATAAAACCAAGTGAGTGCATATATTTTGGGTCCTTTAAATCATTCAATGTATCATAATTTATATCATATATAAAGTTAAAAAAATAGTGGTTGGATAAATTTCACAATATGGGTTATGTATAGTAGAGTTTATCATTACTAAAAAATTGTGTAATCAATATAGAAATTTGAAAAACTAGAAACACAATCCATTTAATCGATAACTAGAGTAAAAATAATAATATTGAAGGAATAAATTATTAGCAAATAATTCTATATGACTAATCACATGATCTTGTAACTTATCCATGTATATCATTACTATTCAAATAATCGCCTAGACATAATTAACTACTCTTATAATGATGGAATGAATAATGTTAGATATCATAAACTTACCATAGATGCCTCATGCTAAGACATCATATAAAAATGGGTAATTACTTTGAAAAATACCCAAACCATATTATCTCTTAATTCCAATTTAGGAATCAAGGAGTTATAAAAGGCCTCTAATTTCATTTTTTATTTATAATCCATTCTTTATATGAAAGGGGTGAATAAAATTTCAATACAAAATCAAAAAAACATTTCTATTCTAAAACTACCAAATGAAATGTTAATATTCCAAATAATCAAACTAATATTAAACCATATATATAAATAATAAGGGTGGTATCATTACAAGATATCCCCATTAGAGTATATGTAAAATGAAATGTTTTTTTATTGAAGAATGGAAACACCAAAAAATGATCACTAGCATGATTCTTGAGGAAAATAATTTTTTTACTTCTAAAACAACTTTCAAAAACAAAAAAATCTAATATATTAGGGAATTAAATTCTTCGAAAATAAAATTTAAATATCATAAAATAATAATAAAACAATCAGGTGGTCATTATGATGGAAAATTATGTTCAGGTTGTGTATGTTAATGCAAAGATTTTTGTCACATTTTTTTAATGAAATATCAAAACATTCCTTGTTTAGAAAACGACAATAATATTCCTTTTGAACCATTTTTTTAAAGTAAATTATGTGTAAATTTTATTATTTAATCTCAGAAGAATATTAAAAAACATAATTGCAAATATTTCTAGAACACATGTACATGTAAGAAATGATTACTAAATAAAGAGGAAATAGATTATATTTTTCTTCAAAACATTATTTGATATTTTGTGCACATAAAAGATAAAAATGAAAGGAAAACATATAATTTTAGAAAAAATATAGATGATAAGAAAATATAGTGGTTTTAATATATAAAGGTCATACAATTCCCCTAGTGGAGACTTAAACATCAATAATCCCAACTGAATATGAAATTATGAAATAATCCCTTACCACATTGGTTACTTTAAAATTCAACCCCCCCTAACCAAAATAACATAAAATGAAACATCAATTACCATGAAGGTAAATTTATTAATTATATAATATATAAAAGGTTATGTGGATACAACTCACAAAATAATATATGTTTATAACATAAAATATCTCTAAAAGAATATAATTTTTTATGAAAAATATTATAGTGATCATAACTTCAAAGTGAGAATCTATCAATGAACTGATTATGTGTAACAAATATAAATCCAAAAAATAATATTATAAATATAGTATATAATAATCATAAGTCATTGCACATATAATATTAGGATATCAAACACAATGAAGAAGTAATATAATCCAATGAAAAGAAATTGAGATATATAACCCCTTATTAAATAGTAAATATCAAATAAAAACCCCTTTCATGAAATAATTTGATTTGTAACTTAAAATTCTATAATTTATGAAGGATTCAAGATATAACATGTAAAATGTGTATTATATAAATCATATAAAATAAATTGGTTCATAACATTAAAATATGACTCAATGAAAGGAAATTGAGACGAAACCCCTGACCTCAGGTCTGACTAATCTTGTATGTTCTTTATCTTATTGTGTAATAAACCTATAATAATTATTTAAATTTTTAAGAACCTTTTAAATTATTATTATTATTATTTATTTATTTATTATTAGTATTTTATATTTAATTACATAATCAATTAAGTTCACGTTAGATGTTTTGGGGACATTGAGTCCGTATGTCAAAAATGACATAAATAGTTTGACTATAGTAAAAGTGGTCAATGTTCAATAATCTCCAGAATAATAATCATGGACTAATTATAATTTTTTATACATTAATTTTAATTTTTAAGCTGACCATGAAATATTGTTTTTGGAAAATTTACTATGTTACAATAATGGAGATGGTATGTCGTACGTATGCATTTGTAACGTTTTCATTTTTAAATCATTATTATGGAAAGGTATGATTTATTTTACATTTATATAATATTTATTTTATAATAAATACCATATTATTTCTTTAAGTATTATTATATATATCACCCATGCGTTGTGATGATGAATAACTAATCTCACCGCATCGTAGTGGTGGTAGTCCCTAGGTATTCATGAATGATATTATAATTCTTCAGTGAATGAAAATGTAAGAATTTAAATGATATATTATATTTTCAAAATGATAAATACATAATTATTATAATACATATATACATTATAATTAGTCATCAAATACATATTTAATAAGACATTATAGGGAAACAATTGCATCTGTTCGTGAGGCAGTGGTCTGTCGTACACAGGAACAAGGGCTTCATTTTTCATTTGATGAAAGAGGAGCTGGATATAGGGTATTACCCAACATAACTAAATCTATGTATTTGGGATATAATTGTGTTATTATATCATCATTTTTAATTAATATTTGAAGTATTTGTAAGAATAATGAAAAACATTCTTGGTAAATAACGATACCTCTTCTTCTAACGATATCTTAAGGTTTACACCAAAGGTTTCGTAGGTTGGTTTTCTGATCAAATCAATGCCTCTAGGACATGTTTAGGGATGTAATTAATGGATTTCAGATGATATATTCTGATAGAAAAGGTTTTTTATGTGTGAATAAAATATAATAAGAGGTTCCCTATTCTAAAAGAGGGGAGGGGAACACTTGGAATTTCTTAAAGTATTAAATTAATATAAATTAATTATCATATTCAAATGGATATAAATTGATAATATTAGAATATAAGATGATAAAGGTTCAATATATTCTCATAAAGAAAATTAACATGTTTAGATTAGTGTTTTACCCTTATATTTTTGTTTTAACCCTCTATAACCTTTTTTTAAGTTACCACTATATTAATAATTTTAATATTTATGGGTCAAGAAAGTTACTATAAAAGTAAAACGACCCTAAATAAACCAAGGCTAGTATTATAAACTATATCCAATTTAAATGGATGAATATAATATTTTTTTAATAATTTTAAATCATTTAATAAAAAATTATTTATTATAAAATATCCTTAGTGTTAATTGTGACACTATTCATTTTATTTAACATAAAAATATCAAGAAAAATGGATTATGAATATATACCATTAACTCTTCCCTATATTTTTATTATTATCTAATATATTAGTGAAACATAATAATTTATTCAAATTATAATACTTTTAATATTTTAAAATCATTTATTTTATTTTCCTTTTTATTAAATAGTTACTACATCAGAGTTATGTAAACATTTAACGTAATTATTTCATCCCTAAAAATTATAAATAAATTACAATAAAAATTTAAAATTATTTATCCTACAGTTTAATATGTATAATCAAACATGCCTCCATTTTATGACTGTGTGAACGCATAATAGATTTTTAAAAGTAAGGGAGTGACATTTGACTTTTTCTATATAAAGGTCATACTCATTGATATATGATTCCAAAATGGGAACATTATTGAACCTAAATGAGATAGGGTAAAAATATGGCAATCAAATATACATTAGATAAGTTTTTAGGTCATTATAACCCTTAACTCTTTAGTTTAACCCTTAGTAAACCTATTTACACTTAATTATGATAACATATTTTTAATTTTTTTATTATTCATTTGGACAAAAAATAATGTTGACCTTATAAAATAATATTAACTATTATGATTCAAAATATTCAATCCATTTTATTAAATTCAATTAAATAAATAATAAAATTTAATATAAAAAACAATCATTCAAAATGTGTCCAAAACATATTTATTTGAGGAATGCATTTTCAAGCATGAGATGACCTTACGTTAACTATATGACTAGTGATCATCATTATATGGATTTAAATTATTGTAGTAAGATATATAATTTATAAATTTAATTTAAAATATTAATCACTACATATTATTTTAATTAATTAAAATTGAAAAAAATTATGGATTTAAAACAATTTTCACTGAAAACTAGTATTTTTTACTATTCATTGAAGAATAAAAAATTTCTAGAAAAATACTATAAATTCACCCAAATTTAATTTTCATCTTATTAATTCAAAATTAGTTTTCCTTTATAAAATACATTTTCTAAAATAGGAAGAAATTTTTTATATTATCTATTCACAAAAAACATAAATAAAAATTATTTTTGAAGAAAACAAATTTCTTATGAATAAAATGACTTCGATGAAAATAATATTATTATTTTTAAGAATTAATTAATAAATTTTTATTTATTAAAACCCTCATATATATATATATATCATAATGTTGTCAGTCATGTTTTTTCCTTCTAAGTCAATGGGTGGGTTATAACCATCATATTTAAATAATATATTTAATGGGTTGTTTATGCTCAGCGTTTTGTGTCATACACACTATCAAACATAATGTTATTCCTGTTAAATCATTTAGTGTTGCATAGGTCATGAAAAATTTTATACCAAATTGTATTTATTACATAATATCTTTTGTGGACAATTTTAAAGGGATGATGAAGACTTATTATGGATTAAGTAGTTTCATATACAATGGAAGAAAATGTCCATTAGTTGAGAAAGTATTGGGATTTATTAGCTATTTTTTATTAATTATATAAACCTCCAACCTAAAAGTTCATTGATGTTTTTTAAGGAAATGTTATCTTAATTTTATGTAATTATGGGATATTTTTTATATATGAAGTTATAGTTGGAATCAAATTCGGTATGTAAAGTGTGTGTTTTCACCACCGGGTCTGAGAGTACAGGTATGAGGCTATTACAGAAAGTACATGAATGGCCTCCATAATGTTAATGATTCATTTTAAAAACATATAAATGTTTCCATTTATACTCAAAATAAAATCATCAAATATCATATGTCAGAGTTGTAACATTACCTCTTATATATTTTTATCTCCTTCATAAATGTTTTTCAATTTTCCCAAATGAATTTCCCAATGTACAGTCTATCACGTTTATTAAAATATGGTTTCATAAGGATATTTAGAGTTAATTTGTTTCCTTGGTATTCGCATCAAGGATTTTCTTATCTGATTCAGTCATTTAAATTACTAAAACATTACTAACTTTTATCCCATGATTTGTAGTAACAACAATGTCAAGTCCAAGAGAAAATAATTTAAATCTCATA
This sequence comes from Viscum album, assembly GCA_963277665.1. Taxonomy (NCBI): domain Eukaryota; kingdom Viridiplantae; phylum Streptophyta; class Magnoliopsida; order Santalales; family Viscaceae; genus Viscum; species Viscum album. The sequence continues at coordinate 1,340,259,461 of OY728148.1, read as the reverse complement.
TGAATCTTCCATTTATGAAAATTATAACCATTAATTATAGAGACTATTTGTATTCAACATTTTATCCATAAAAATATTATTTCAATGATATATTTATATAGAATAATCCCTATGGATTTAATACAACATTCCACACCTACAGGACCAACACACCCTATAATGTGGGGGTTAATTAAGGTGTTCAACTATTCTTTCTTCCCTCTAGATATTGTCCTCATTTTTATAATAACAACACAATACTATAAATATTTAAGCATACATATGATATTCTTATGTGTTAATTAATAATAATCACCTGAAATTTTACTCATTTCACCACCATTGACTATTCCAATGATAATATTGTTGAAATAGTGAGTGCCATAGACCCAATTATTCAGTAATTTTAATAACCATACTGTGTATATAGTAAGCTATGCATGATGTCATCTTACCATTATATTGTAGACTTTTTTGTGTCCATTATTGAAATGGTAATGTCCAAAGATTAATTATTGTATCGAAAGGTTATAACAGTTCCCAGACTATAATAAGAACCTCTAGATACCAAGACCTTAATATTAAATATATGTTCTATGGTCTAGATACATCTTACTGATTGGACATAGTATGTGTTTGACTATCAGGTGCTGGGGGATCATAAGCATTGAGACTTATTCTCATGAAGTTCACACTTGGTGATCTCTAGTAGGGAGATCATGAGGACTGACCTACCAATAATAACACCACATGTTTCTGGTGCCCTTGGATGTTCCTATCTATGATCATGTTTAATGGTCTATTGAATTGATATCATTACCAATATATGTCACTTGATTACGTACTTTGATGCAAGATGAAAACCATGGCAATGAAGTCGTGGTGAGGTAGTTTGTGTCGGGTGTATCGTTGGTGGCATGGCATTAGTTGAATGGTCAAGAAAAGATTTGTCGCTTCCGAGTTATGAAAGTAATATATCTTAAGACTTGTTGATATGGATGGAAGTACCTTTATAAGACCATAGCCATGGTAGTCAAGGGTAAATCCATCCACTTAAATCAACAAACTATAAATCAAGAAAAGGGCGATGACACATGAGTGTGTCCTTCTTTATGAGATATTGCAGACAAAGAGATTATATTACACAGTGTGTGTTCATATGTTGGTTGTCGCTGTTGTGACAATCCTTATTTCTTTAGGGGCCATGATGGGTTTCTAGATCCTGCTCTTGGTCTATGAATATTATTCACTACTATTGAGATAAGGTCCTAGTGGGTCACAGAAAATAGTGTATTCAAGAATATTCCCTATTCAGTTGAATGTGAGTTTTGGACATAGTGGACCCCACCATAGGGGTCCGGGATTGGTCCAAAGTTAAATGATCACCAATGCAATAAATAAATTCATATTATTCGAGTTTAGAATAATGAGTACTGAATTTATTTATTAAATGTATTTAAAAGTTTTAGTAAATACATCAAAAATATTGATTGACGAATATTAAATTATTCAAGGTTCAATTGAAATTTATGGGATATAATATTCGAGTTAATGACTCAATTATTATCGCATAATATTTTTTAATATATTACAAGTAAATGATAATAATATTTATGGATCAATTTAGTAGTCATAAAATGTCGTTGATAGTGCGTTAAGTATTCGGGATCGGCGAGGCGATACCGGGTATTTTAGTTGAGCAATATAAATAGTAGAGGAGGGGATTTTACCTAATAATATTCATGGATATTTTATCTCCTCTCCTCTCTCCCATTTTCTAGAGAGAGAATCTCTGGATCCAAGGACATCAGATCGAGCACTCTCTCGGGCATCATTAGCCAAGTGATGCAGTGATCATTGGAGTATCTAAGGTGTCGTCACAATTCCGTGCTAGCACCCGGATTATAACAAAAGGTGCTCTCGTGGATTCCTTGAAGCGTGTGTGGATGATCTGGAGTAATTTGACTTTAGATTCTATGAGTAGCGATCTCCAACGACAAGAAGACCTCATGTGCGGCTTCAGATTCAAACCAGGTATTTTATGGTTTAATTTTTGCTGAAAACCTTTCACATGGTGGGTCTGGTTTCCAATGGTTTTACCACTTTCATGTTTTGGTGGCGGTGGCATGAGGGAGACAGCCCTCAAGTCACTTAGAGACTTTTTTCTTAGATGGTTCCCATCCCCATTTTTTTATTTTAGGTTGTAGTTAAAAGTTTAAAATTATTTAAATTGTGATAGTTGTTTTATTTTCATTATGGTTATTTCTTATGATGTAGTGTGTGATTATTGTGTGTTTCAAGTGGTTTTTTATTAGGTGATAAATAATTCCCATAGGTTATGTTTGATTCCCATGAACTAGTTTCTATCCCATGGGGATTTTTAATTCCCATTGGGCCTTGCCATAGGCTGGGTTCGGTGTCTGGTTGGTTGGAATACTGGCTTGGTTCATGCCAAAATGGTATCAAGACAGGTTTTTTTATTTCCTTGGGTCATGTTATTAAGAATATTCTAGATATAGTGGAGCTAATACTATTAGGGATTGAGGTTCTAGTTTCAATTGGGGTGTCTAGAAAACACACCTCGTAATGGGCCTTGAGTTTCGATGGGATTCTTTAGAATTTGTTTGGCTTCTTCTCCATATGTGATGTAAAGGCTGAAGACTATGCATGGGCTCCGAGTAAAGGTGTAGTGGTTTGGCTTATTACTATACTTGTTATGAGTTTTTTAATTATAAAAGTGTTTGAAATTTGTTTTTATTACTGGAAATTTTCAAAATGGTGTATTGATGTTTTCCTTTAATTTGTGGATTATTGTTGAATCATGACTCACCAAAGACTTCTGGTGCTACCCTGGGAAGATGATAGAATGATTTATCCCTCACTAGTTGATCATAGATTAAAAGAAGCAGTGGTTCAAGATATCTGAGCATTGGATCTGAGAACGAGCTCTAGTCCTACTCAGACAAAGGAGGCCAAACTAGGTTTGTGGAAGGACAAGGATCAAGAGTTCCTCATAAATTAATCATTCCTTCTATGGTAGCAAAGATCCCCATGAAAAAGAGGATTGGATTAAAAAAATTTAGAGTATTTTCAGGATTATTGATACTATTGAGGTAGTTAATGTGAATTGAAATTAATTCTTGTAGGAGGATCCCAGTCGGAGGTGGGGGACATGTGGTTCAGGTTACGAAGTAGAATAAGATGGGTCAAAAGGACCTCAAGTTCATATTAAATAAGAAGTATTTCCCTAAGTCCTTGGCCTTTTACTAGACCAAATAATTCTAGATCAACAATAGGGGGATCAGGCTATGTTGATTTATGCCAACCTCTTTGTAGAGTTGGTTTGGTTCGCACCCGATGTAGTTTTTAATGAGCACCTGATGACTCAGAGATTTGAAATGGGGCTTCAGCTAGATATTTGATCTAAGGTATTATTATTTAATTTGAATACATATGATGAGATAGTGGATAAATCCCTGATAGTGGTAATAAATAATTCTATAAATTCAATGTTTTCTAGGTTAGATTCAGCAATGGCCTAGGTAAATTGTAGATTTTATGAAAATAAAAGGAAGTGGGATAGCCAGGATAAGAAGGGAGGTGGTAGTTTGGGCCATTCTTCTAAGCCTCCTTTGTCTTCATCTTAAAATTTTGGATCTATCTTACGCCATCTATGTAGAAGGTTGGGGAATATACAATTATCATTCACAACCACACCTGCACCATGAAATTGGTGTGTATTTATAGGCCACACACAAGGGTTATTCAAGGTGAAAAGCCCATATCATAGTGGTTCTGGTACCACAACCTTTAAGAGAATGTATTTCCAGTCAGATCTATCTAATACATTGAGTTCTTGGTTTTTAGGTCATGTTCATAGGGGTGGAACTTCTTTTTTATAGAGTTAGCTCATGGCAGATCCATAGGTTTTTAGTCATCCTCAGGCTTGATTAGAGATAAGTCCCCTTCATTTTATGGATAAAATGATAGTGGAACCAGAAGTCAGGCATGCAGTGGATTAAGTTATGATTCTTATTGAATTGTCTATATCCGCTGTTATGTTTAATATGAGTGCATCTAACTTCTTCATTTCTTCTCATCTAGTGGATCTATTTAAATTTACAACTGAGATCATTTTGTATGGAATGGTGTTGTTGATTGTACTCAATAAGAATATGGAGTATGTCTTCATGTTTCCATCTTATTATGTCCCTATGTCAAGGGTTGAGCTAAAATGGGATTTCTTGGTCTTTGAAATGGACCACTTTGGCATGATCCTTGACATGAATTTGATGGCTTCTTTTAAGGTTCACATTTATTTCTATCACTAGTGAGTGAGATTTGTGGAAACCAATGGGAGTTTACAATATTACCAAGGTGAATGGGATCCTTGGCCTGGATCTTCTAGACCACTACTTCCAAAGTTGGTAAATATTTTTTTCCAGGTCTCATCACTCATGTTGGAGGATGATGATAGAGGTTTTTGTGATGGATTACTTTTTATGGTGAATGAGTTCCAAGAGTTGATTCCATATGATTTCTCAGGTTTTCCTCTAGAGGGGGATTTGGTGTTCAACAATGATTTTCCATCATGAACACATCCATTATACCTTCCCTCATATTTTATGTCCCCAAAAAGTTAAGGTAAATAAAGATACAAATTAAATATTAGGAATCCAATGGATTCATTATCTCAATCATCTCAACTTGGGTTGTTCCACCACTAATTTCATAAAATCTCGATGGGTATCTCTGGTTGTGCATCAATTACCATAAGATGAATAATGATATAATCTAGAGAAAATACAATTTCCCATTCATTGATGACCTATTTGAACAATTTTAGGGGGAATGTGGTTCTTTAAAATTGAATTATGTTTCGAGTATCACCGGGTCAGATTCAAAGAGGTGGATGTTCCTGAGATAACCTTTTGAGGAAGGTACGATCACTTTGTGTATTTTCTCATGCTATTAATATAGAGAAAATTTCCATTTATTTTTATGGAACTCAGGAACCAGGTTTTCTATAAGTACCTCAATTACTTTGTCATCATATTTATGGACAATATCCTAGTTTATTCAAAGACCAAGGAAGAGTATGACCAGCCTATGACATTATTTCTAGGCACTCTTTGAGATCACCATCTCTACACTATGATTTGTAAGTTCACCTTTTGGATCAAGGATGAAGTTTCAAGATTATGTGATCTTAAAACATGCGGTTTTAATGGACCCCAATAAAATCGAATTTATAATTACCCTGGGAGAAACTAATGAATGTCTTTAAAATTATAATCTTTTTGGGTATGTAAGGGTATTAAAGGTTTGTTTTTCAGAGACTTTTCTCTTCTTAATTCAACCAAGAATTCTCATACCTGAAAAGGGGTAAGTTCTTAGTTGAGCCAATAGTTTCAGGGATCCTTTGAGGATCCTGAGCAGTGTTTAACCATTTCCTCTATTTTGGTTTGTCCAAAGTCTGGAATGGGATAACTGGTATCTTAGGTTACCTTAGGTGTGGCTCTTGGGTGTGTGTTTATGTAGGATGACCATGTGATGGTGTGTGGTTCTCTTTAAATTGGACCACATGAAAGTAATCACACAACCCATGAACTATAATTAGAGACAGTGATGAATTCCTTGAAGATATGGTATCATTTTCCCTTCAGGGATAACTTTTTAGTCTAATCAGATCATAAGAGTTCGGGCTACATTTTCTTTTAGAAAGATCCTAATATGAGGCACCACTATTTGGTTGAGTACCTTCAAGGATTAAATTATGATATCATTTATACCCTTGGAAAAGGGAACATGGTAACGAATTACCTATGTTGGAAAATGCTAGTGAAATCTTTGAAGGAGTCTAGTGATGAGTGGAATTTGATGGGGTTTTTTCCCAAATGAAACTAGAGACCAAGGTGTGTATAATAGGTATGTTTTTTGCTAGTGTTCATCTACATCCCTCTCTAAAAAAGATTATTAATAAATAATATATTAATTATGATATTTTCTAATGTTCTATCAAATTCCTAGATGGTCGGGAGGTGCCCATAATGTTTTTTTATCATCAGTGGGAATCCTTTTATTCAAGGGTAATTTTGTGGTGTCGTCATTATTGAAGAATATAGTGATGCATGATTGACTCTAGTATTAGTGTTTTTCTAATCCCATAACCATCAAGTTGTTTTACTATGTGCATCACTAGTTCTGGTGGCAAGGTATGATATTATATATAGCTAAATTTATATCCATATGTTATACCTATCATAAAGTTAATGTTGAGTACTAGAGGCCTTCAAGTTTTATTTATCGCCTACTTATTCCTACCTGGAAGTGGAATGAGGTTTTCATAGACATCATCATTATGTTACAACATACACCCCAAGGAAGGAACTGGATTTGGGTAGTGGTCGATCATCGGACCAAATCATCCTATTTCATACTAGTAAAGGATTCAAAAAAGGTGGATAAGTTGGGCTGGTTGTATTTTTAAGATATATCTAGGATTAATGTTTTTCTCTCAGCCATAATTTCTGATAGGGACCCCCACATTACCTTATTTTTTTGGGAATGCATTTATAAATAAATGGGGTCATAGGTTATGATCAGTATGACATACCATCCTCAAATAGATGGACAAATGGAGAAATAAAATTAGATCTTGGGATAATTACTCTAAGCATTTGTATTGGATTTTAGAGGCCCATGGGATAACCATTTAGTATTGGTCAAGTTCACATATATTAATAGTTACAAATATTTACTAAAATTGGATACCTTTGAGGCATTATATTTTGGATCGTGTCATTCTCCATTGTGTTGGATGTAAGTGGGTGAGACTTCCATTTTGAGACTGAGTCTCATGAAGAAGACACCTGATAAATTCTAGTTGATTAGGTATCTATTTCTAACAGCACAGAGCCACCATAAGTCTTATGATAATTTGTAGTACCAAACCTTTTAATTCTCATTTGGTGACTAGATATTTCTAAATTTGGCACCTTATATGGGTCACTGTCATCTTTTTAAGTAAGGTAAGCTAATTTCAAGGTATTCTAGACCTTTTGAGTGGTGATAATTAGGTATTCAAATAGTTTTAGTTTTTTTAAGGCTTGGAATGTGTTCGTCCTAAGGAAAATAGTGTTTTTTCATGTGTGTTTCCATTTATTCATATGTATGTGTGTGGGATAGGTGGTCCATATGACATAAGAATAAAATTTAGAACAAGGTAATCCAAGCTAACTAGGTAGGCCAGACTTGATCTAGTATACTGTAGGTTTCGGTAGGGTCGAGGCCTAATTACCCTTCCAGGATTGATGCTACAACACTAACTAAAAATATGATGATGATTAGGGACCACTAAACCATAAAATGTGATTTCCATCTAGTAGATTGTGCATTAGGATATTGTGGGTTTTATATGTACTTATCAGCAAGGAATGAGGATCTTAGGACCCCCACTAACCCTAATTCTAATAGGATTCACCATGGTGCTCATCTCATGTGACTTTATGAATATCATTCATCTTTTTAGGTACTATAATTTCCTTTTAAATTTTTAAATCACATTTCATTTCAAAAGTTTTCATTATTTTACATAAAAAATATAATGTTGATTTTTCTTATGATGTTATAGTATGGACCACTTTTGGTGGTATCCTACTGGGCATTTATTCAGACCCTATATACACCCCCATGTGTATTTAGACCTTGTTATGATTGACCCTGATAAAGGAAATATGTCTCATGGTGGTAATGGTGGATCTGGTTGCTAGTGGTTTTCCCTTTTTAAGTGTTAGTGATGGTGGCATGAGGGTGATGGACCTATTGATTTAGGGAGACTTGTGTCTTAGCTGGTTCTCTCCCCATTTTGGTATTTTGGTTTTTGTTTAAAAGGGTAAAATTGTTTATCTTTTTCTAGTTGTGTTTGTTTTTATTATGGTTATTTCTTATGATGTAGTGCATAATTCTTTTGAGATTATTATTGCTGGTTATTATGGTAAAATCATTCCCAAATTATATCTTTCATTCATAGGAACTTGTTACTAGTCCCTGGGGATTGGGAATTCCCATTGGGCCTTGCCAAGGATCAGGTCGAGTGTCTGGTTGGATGGTACCCTTGCTTAGTTCATTAAAATATTCTATATATTTTATAATGGTTTAGAAAATTCACATTAGCATTCCTAATTGAACTCCCCTTTATTTTAACTTTATTCACTACATTGAGACAAGGACTACATTAACATTTGATACGATGATCGCTTATAATGATTATCAACAGAAAAAAACTAACCTAGAGAGGGTGTTTCCGTTTTGCTTCAGTTAATTCTTCAAATCCAAATCTTAAATGTTTTTTTCTAATATATCTTCCTTGTAAATAACTTAATATATTATTAAATATACTCGATTCTCATTTTATATTATAGATTCATTTCACCAGAATTGTGTGTCGTCAATTTTGTACATGTAACCCACATAACAGGTCCATGAACTACCCAAGAAATACCCATTAAGCTGACTAACTATGCTATCTTCTAAGGTAAAATTTAACTACTATAATATCTTTGTTTAATTATCTTCATAGTAACACCCTTGAAATTATATTTCTTTACTGTTTAAATTATATTTTTTATATGAAACACAAAATGAAAATGTGACATGTTATAATTAAAATATGGTTATTAAAACATATACATTATATTAGTGCATATAAATATAATTAGTCATATTATTAATTCAATAAAGGAAATGGGTGAAATGGAATCCAGTAGTAGAATCCTTCTATATGAAGCTCATTTGTCCAAGACTATAAGTGTGGGTGATTGTTTAGGGTTTTCAATATACCAAGCCCAGCATGAATTCAAAAAAGTTTGAATTGATAAGAATCATACAGGGGATTAGTTCAATTTCATATAAATCACTAAAAGATATATTCCATATGAATCACCTCCCAGGATAACCGAAATTGACTATCTTATCCTAATGTCTAAAACAGAAATCTTGAGGGGATGTATAAGTAGAAGTTATAACAATATAAACATGTAATTATCAATGTAATAAATTATTTACATGTCACATAAAATTCTTATATTTTAAATTTATACATTTTAATAAAAATAATGATCATTTTAAGGTAAATTTTTTCAATTAATGTATTTAAATAACTAATAAAATCATTTTATACTTAAAATTTTATTTTACTAAAAAAAATATATATTTATGTGATATGAAATTTATTTTATGAAAATTTCATATATTATGGATTAGTAATGATAAAATATATTTTTTATATACAAAATATAATAACACTCCCTGGATTAGTATTTTATCAAAAATGCGAATAAGAATAGATAACTTAGAAAAATATTTATTTTATAAAAAAAAGTTTTTTATATATCTTATTTTTTATTTTAAAATTAATTTATTAATTTTTAGAAAATTTATTTTATTAAATGTATCCAAAATTAAAATTTAGAAAATCTAAATTATGTAATATTTTTTACTTTATATTTTAAGTAAAAAATAATTAGCATAGTGAATATTTAATTAAGGCTAATAAGGGTAAAAACGGGTAAATTAATTTGACTCTAAATTTACAAAAATAACATGACACATTTCCCTTTATAATAACATTTTTTTGGTGGAAAATACATTCCCATATGTCTCAATGACATTTCCTCACCTAAGTAACCTAACTCCCTTATGATTCCATATTTACCTCTCATATAACATTAGTTTATAAGGAAAGGTACCTCTTTCTCACAGATAAAAGAATCTCACATCCATAACATTAATCCACACACATCCTTTGAAATTACCTTGATCCTCTATGAATTTTACCTCTCTTAGAATATTAATCCACATTTGGAAACTTCTTATCTATATATAATCCAAAAATTCCCCATCTATAAGAGATCATTTGTCAAGAAGCATCTTGGATACCCTAATACCCTATTAACATGGCTGATCTCAACATAGCCCAAAGGGAATTACTGGTCCCCATAGGTTGGATACTATCACTTGGAATCATACAATATAAAAGCGAGAAATAATTTTCCACAGAACAATAGATGATAAAGATATATATAATTATTCTCAAAAATAATCCAAAAGGAGACAATACCAAAAGCCAAATAGGTATACCAAAAAACAAAATATTAAATCATTAAAGTACTCAGTGTCTGAAGATACAACTATAATTTCCAAAAGGACATGTCACTTCAAGACCTAATGGATTAAGAATATCAACCGCGTCCAGATGCCCTTTTCTTTTACTCAGACCCAATGGTATAAAATCTACAAACTCTAAAAGGAAAAGGTAGGGTGTCAGCTTAAAATCTTAGTAGGTTCTCCAAAAGTTTTCCATAATAATATTCAATAATAATAAACTAAGGCATGCTTTCAATTTTAATCAAAACCAACTTAGTGGTAAATTTACATATTTAAAACAAAACATCCTTCATTATGGAATAATGAAAAAAATCCGAACATGGATTAAACAAACACTTAATATAAAATAACTTATATAAATCACCAGGAAGAAGTAAATTAGTTTCATAATCAATTAAATTTGTAATCAAAATCATCACAAAAAGAACCATAGTCATCTTTCCTATGTTATGATAGTTCTTAGTTATATGATCTTCACACATGTAATATCAGTGATAATGGATATGTGTGTACTCATGTCCCTCCGGATCCAGATGAATAGGACTCATCAACATTCCGTGAGGGATAAGATCTTCCTAACATGGTTTTATTATATATTTTATCATCAATATATTTCAAGGGAATTATCGTCCAAGAATGCCTTCCCCAAATAACCCACTAACTACCCAGAATCACATGTGATCAATCAATCAATAGAAAAAATGAATATCATTTTATTAAACATCAATTATCATTCTAAATTCATTTTACAAATTTTTCTTTTCAAAATAATAATTCAATTTTAAAATGAAAACAATTTTTTTAATTAATTCATCTCTTTTTAGGTAAAAATCAGTCATATATTTTTATCAATTCAATTTAATTCATTTTCTAAAAATAGACTCTCAAATCATTTTTCAATTTCCATTAATTTCATTATGAACCCCAAATTCCAATTCCATTAAAATTGGGGGTTTATCAAAAAATTTATACAATATCAATTTCAATTCCAATTTGCATCGAATTGGTTTTTCACAAATCAATTGAATGAAATTTCAAACAATAAGATATTTGAGGTTTAATCAATTGGAGAATCTTAAATGAGAACACCTGTCTTTTTCACAGAATAATAACACTTGAAATTGGACTCACCAATAACTGATGAAGGTGAAGAAGATCTAGGAACTCTACATATTATCTAGACTAAACAACACAGAGTTTAGATCCATTAATTTTAAAGATTATACACCAAATATCAATGATAAAATAAAGAGATGGGAGATATAGGAAATCAACTTACCCAAATAGATGCACTATAACATCCCAGTTCTGGGTGCCTCCCAAAGATACCATGTACTTGGTTGGTCACATGAACTCAAGCACATTTCCCTGAATTCCAGAGTCTGTCAACTAGTACTGAGGGCCTTGGGTGTGATATTGGGGAAACTATGCCCTCATTTGGAGAGTATTCATAGAAGAATAAAAAATAATTAACAGTAGCAGAAGCAATAATACCATACAACAAGTAATCATCATATTATTGAAAGTAAATAAAAAACTAGAGAACATATATAAATTATACATGTCACATATGTCTAGGAAAACATCCAAACATGTCACAATGCTAAAAATATTGTACTAAACCTAAGTAAAAAAAGAAAAAAATAAACCCCACTAGCATCGCAAGACTCATCTTGTTCCCATGCTCTCCAACTCCACAACAATCAAGTACGTGAGGATGAAGGGTGATTACCCTTATCGACACCTGCAACCATATAATCCATTTGGGTCTAAAATCATGACCCAAATAGGGTGTGAGATGAATCCTAGTAAGAAACCACCAGAAGATCTTTACCTAACTATCATTGAGTATATATAGTAGGTAATAATGAAAATACAGTAAAGAAACTATTAGTACACAAAAAGTAACCAAATACTACAATTTCCATCTACATTCATTATCATTTAATGTTTATCATTAAATCAAGTAACCCAATAGGTATCTCAAAAGACAACCTAATAGGACCAAATCCAATCATGTCATTTGGCTTGGAAGACTCGTCACAAACATTCAATATTTATATTAACCCTCTGGATAGCCCAAACAGTCTAACCCCTCTGGAGAAGTAATGCAATAAAAGGGAAAAGATACTCTAAGGAAGCACTCACTATCAATTCCCCCAATGGTATTTCCATAATTACTAAAGACTCTTTAGGGAACCACTCAATGTCAATTCCCTCTATGGTCTTGTATTGTAAACTATATGCACTCTAAGGGAGCACTCATCGTCAATCCCCCACTGTGGTCTCATAGTGTGAAATATAACACACTCTGAGGAAGCACTCAATGTCAATTCCACATGTGGTCTAACAACACCAGGTTGTCACAGCCATGTGAAATTAAATCTTGTGTAATGATATTAAGCTGCCCAAAGTAATCTCAACTACTACATAGATATGTAATTCCAATGCATATCAAAATAATTTAACAAACAACAATAGTCAAACAGTTCCATCCTATCAATCAAGGCAAGGAAATAAGGTATGCCTCATAGGCAACCTGGACCAAACAACCCTAAATATTCAAAAAAGGAAACGCACTCATGGGGTGTTCTTTAAAAATAAAATTTCACATGATATAAAATTAACCAATGCTAAAATCATAAATCAATCTAAGGTAGATAAAATAGGGTTCAATTACTTTAACCTGAAATACCTGAATCATGGGTAATCGAAACTTTGGCATATTAAACTCAAAAAAAAACAACGAAAGGAAAAAAAAAACCTACCTCAATGTTTTACGACTGATATAGTTGAACATCAGACATTGAATCGGCCTAAAATGTTGTAGATATAAAAAACGTCAAAAAGATTCAACATTTAATAACTCGAGAGAGAGAGAGAGAGAGAGAAGAAATCAAGAGGAGATACTCTAGAAGAAGGAAGAACTCAATGGGGGATTCCAGCGCACCCACCGGAGATCACATCAAAGAACAGAGGACAGATCGGTGGCTCAGAGAAGAATCGACAGTATGTCACTCTATTGTTTGAGATGAGGCCAGAAGTAGATGAAATTGGGGATTATACATGACCTCGTCCCAATTAAACAAATAAAAAGAAAAGTACAAAGTCTGTTCATGTAAAGTACACGCTGTTTACATGCCTCAACCAGCACCCTCTGTAGGAGGTCTTTAGGTCGCCCCACATGACTATGTCTTGGTTGTTACATTTCCATCACACGTCTACCCATGGTAACCTGGAACATGGAATTTACTCTCAAGTACACGGTGTGTACTTCTAAAATTTAAAATTCTCCCTTTTTCCTCAAAACACTTGAAAACAAGATCCAAACCTGAAATGAAGATACGAGTTCTTAAAAACTTTCCCACTTAAATGCATTCATCCCTGAATACTAACTAGGTGATGAAGAGGAATCCTCAAAGAGCTCCGGACAATGTAATGACACATCAGCCTCCCTCTCCCAAGTCTCGTCCTATACTCCCATGTGCTAACATAGCACTCGTACAAGAGGAACATACCGACCAGGGAGAACCTTCACACTTCGATCAATAAAAATGTTATGATGATCCTCGTATGATGTTTCCATCTCAAACTCAACCTCCTCAGGTTAAAAAACATGAGACTATTCTGAGAAGTAACTTCATAGCTGAGAAACGTAGAAAACATCGGGCATAGACCGGTACCTGTGAGGTAACTAAAACCAATTGGCAATCATCCCGACTCTCTCCAAAACCTCAAACAGCCCAAAATATCTCTGTGAATTTTTCCCCTATCTCCTAATCCTCCTGTGTCCCAACCTCGGTGTGACATGTAAGAAAACTTGATCTCCAACCTCGAACTCTAGATTTCATCTCTTTCGATCAGTATAAGACTTTTTTTGTGACTGTGTAGTAGTAATCCTCTTCCGAATCAACTCCATATGCTCTGTGATCTCCTAGACAAGATGAGGTCCCAACATAGCTTCATCTCCTACCTCCATCCAATATAGGGGTGATCAGCATGGCCTACCATACAAAGCCTCATAAGGTGCCATATGAATAGTTTACTAAAAACTATTATTGTAGGAAAACTCCATCAGAGGTATGTGTTTCTCCCAAGACCCTCCAAAATATAGGCGGCATGCTCAAAGAATGTCATCCAACACTTGAATCGTGTGCTCTAACTAGACATCTTTCATGGGATGGTAAGTTTTACTCATAAGTGCCTATGTACCCAGATCCCTCTATAGCCCCTGTAAGACATGAGAAGTAATGTGTGTGTACTTCTCTGAAACGATGGAGAATGGAACACCATGAAACCGTAAAATCTCTCAGATGTATAACCATCCAATATCATCAACACTAAAGATCTCCTTGATCAGTAAGAAGTGTGAAAACTTCATGAGTTTTTCAACAGAAACCCAAACTGCATCATTCCCTCAAGGAAACCTTAGTAAACCTATAAAAAAATCAATCACGACATAATTGCACTTCCACTCGAGAATAGGTAACCACTATAGAAGCCCTTTTAGTCATTGATGATCTGCCTTCACATGCAGATTAATAGAACATCTCATGACAAAACAAACAACATCCCTCTTCATACCTGGCCACCAGTACTGACGGTGTAAATCTCGATACATCATGGTGACACCAGGATGAACTTCCCAAACCGAGGAACGAAAATCTCACATTAGATCCTGATGCATGACTACTGACACCCATATGCTCCCATGAAAATTCAAGATCTCATCCTCATCTACGAACCATCTTGGAGTGTAGTCATCTCTTGACACTCACTCCTATAGAACTAGTCCTTCAGAATCTGATAACTCCCTCATTCACACTTGATCATGTATGTTAGAGGTAACAACTATAGAAGAAAGAAATGTTTTCCCCTGTATTTTGTGCACCTCCAAATGCATCTCAAAGAATAGAGCCATAAGCTTCCACTCATTATTGGCCTCCTGATCTACATATATATGAGTCCTTATGCTTAATGCATTATCCAATACATTGCCTTTACCAATCGTGTAGGAAAGATAAAAGTCAAAAGACTGAAGTTACTAAACCTACCTTCATTGTCTCAAATTCAGATCACGCTATGTAAATATATACTTGAGACTTTTTTGGTTAGTTAAAACCACAAAATTCTCTCCCATGAGGTAATGTTTCCAACAACGCAAATCATGGACAATTGCATCCAACTCGAGATTGTGTGTAGGATAATTCATCTCATGTGGCATTAACTGTTGAGACTTTTATGCAACAACTCCTTCCCCTGCATAAGCATTGTTCCCAACCTGATACTTGATGCATCATAGTAAATAGTGTATCTCATGACCGGCTCTAGAAAAATCATTATCGGTGTTGAAGTATACCTTCATTTCATCTTTTGAAAGGTTTAATCGCATGAGTATATCCACATTTACTTTCCCCCCTTCTTAGTCAGGCATGTCAGGGGCGTTGCTAAGTGTGAAAAGTCCTTTATAAAGCATTATTAGTAACCAGCCAGCCCTAGAAAACATTGGACCTTAAATACATTCATTGGATTATTCAAATAAACTACTGCTCTCACTTTCTCTAGGTATACTTATACTCTTGTCTCTGAGATAACATGACCCATGAAGTGGATATTCTCCATCCAAAAGTGGAATTTTGAGAGCATAGCATAGAACTGATGATCTCTAAGTGTACTCAAAATGATATCAAAATGTGTGTCATGGTCGTGTCAAGTGTGAGAGTACCCCAAGATATCATCCACAAAAATAACCACAATGAAGTCCGAGTAAGGATGGAACACTCTCTTCATCAGTGCCATGAAAACTGCAGGCATGTCCATGAGACCGAACGACATAACAAAATACTCGTATAGACCATACATACTCTGAAAGGATTCAAGGGGTATATATAATGATCTAATGTGTGAATGATGATAACCATATCTTATGTCAATCTTTGAGGACACCCGGGATCTTTAAAGATGATCAAAGAGATCATCAATCCTCAGAAAGGGATATCAGTTCCTGACTATCAAATGGATCATATTCTGATAATCTATGAAATGTATGAGGTTACCATCTTCCTTCTTCACAAATAGGATAGGAAAACCCCAAGGATAAGTACAGGGTCGAATGAAACCATTTACATGTAACTCCTTCAACTGCTTCTTTAGCTCCTATAACTCTTGTATAGCCATCTTGTATGTAGAAATGGACACCAGTGACACTCCTAGCACAAGATCAATAGAAAATTATACCTATCACTTCTAAGGAAAACCTTAAAAGTCATCTAGAAAGACATACTTGAAACCATCAACCACTAGAATAAATTACATCTGTGAAGCCATCTAGTCATCTAGATACATACATGAAATATGGGTTGTAACACCTCTCAACCCGTGATGCTCAGGTCCATATCTGCTCACCTGGACATCTCATTCGCTCTTATATAGAAACAATATGCCGTGTGGGGATATGAAACTCAACTTATGGTGATAGAAATCGATAAAATCCTGGATGGGAACTAACCAGTCCATTCCAAAAATGACGTCATAGTCCATCATCTCTAGGACATAAAGTTCACATATAAAGGGACACCCACCATCCTAAATAGGGCACTCCTTTCAATTATATACACTAATCTTTCTACTCCCAAATAGTGATTATAGGGTCAAGATATCAGTAGATGTAAAGATATAGAGCCCAAGACTATCCACAACAGGCACAAATATAAAGCTATGGTAGCCCCTGTATCGAAAAGGGAAGAAGCTAAAACTGAGGCAACCAAAATTGCACCTCTAACCGTAGAGGGTTTGGGATCCTTTTCTTGCTAGGTCTACTCCATCATAAAAGCCTAACCTACACCGTGGACCTGTGAAGTTGTCTGAGATCCTTGAGTTGATCCACCCTGTGGTTGTTGAAAACCATGTGTCTGACCACTGTGGCCATGACCACCACCTCAACCTCAACATCCTGAAGAACTCCATCCCTCAGTCTGGTGTGGGACTGGTGGTCCTGCTCCGGTATGAGGTGTCAATATTGATCCTCCATCACTATCTTCAGGAAGGATGGAATTGCTGAAACCCTAAAGATAATCCATCTTTTTGAAATATCACCACTCAACTGGGTCTCTCAGTCTATGAGTTTTCTTATGTCTGCATTTCTCATACTGGTAGCACACCACCTGGGTACCTAAGGGAAAATCGGACCTACTTGGATCTCCACATATACAATCTTGGCGGCGCTTCCTGCTATTAGTTGGAAGGGTACCAACTCTATATGTTGAACCAACCTTTCCCATAGCTCTATAATCCCTTAGCTTGTTCTCAGTGATTATCTCCTAGTTTACTATAGAAGACATGGCAGTCAACCTGAAGATGTTCACCTAGGATCCGATTTCATGTCGGAGACCACCCTCAAACTTCCTAGCCAGAAATAACTCATCACCACCCATAATGGGTGTGAAGCACTGCAACTATTTGAATTGAGAATAATACTCCATGAATAAGAGAGTACCCTACTCCAAACTGATGAACTCACGGGCTCGGTCGGCCCTCAAGGTCTCCAGGTTGATGTATTCATATAAGGTTTGATGTAACTCATCCCAATCCATAACCCACTGGGGTCATACCTATGATATCACATCCCACCATATCTCAGTGGAATCCCAAATCATGTAAGTAGAAAGATTCACCCTCCTCTCTGGAGGTGTCTCGAGAAGCTCAATGATAGACAACATGGCTTCCAACCATGACTATGCAGTCTGAGGTCATCCATCCCCTAAGAATGTGGGAGGATGCTGATGTTGAAAAACTTGTGTCAACTCTACCATAGATGGGGCAAGATGCGATGTTCCCTATAAGGTCTCCATCATCCTGATGAACCCTTCACGGAACTATGCATCGGCACCTATATCCAGAATGAATGCTAGTTCTAAGACATTCACAATGGGAGAGTCAACTGGTAGTCCCTGATCTGCTATTTATAGTGTCTGGTCATCTTCCCAAACTTGGCGTACAACCGGAGGACATCTCATCAGAATGACTCAGCAAGGTCAAGCGCACACCTCAGTTCAAGAATATCAAGGACTAAAACATAAAAGTTCATGAAAGGAACATGAGAATGAAAACATCAAGTTTTTAGAAAATAGGGTTACATGATGTGTATACCCTTTCCATGGCTTGTTCCATTAGGTTTTTAACATGGTGTGTTCCTCTACCAAACCTATTCGTTTAACACCCATACACATGGCATGTTCTCTTTGAGACACAATGTGCACTTGAATCGTTCCCCCTGCACGAGTTCCTCTACATGGCTAAACACACGGTTCCTTCCTGGGTAACTCTACACAGTGTGTTAACATTAGGCATGGCCTGTACCACTTAAGTTATAATCACCTATGTCATTATTCACACAGTCGGTGACACGGTCAACTCTACACAGCGTGAAAAAATTGAACATGGCGTGTACAACCGATGTTTCATCCACCCATTTCATTGGTCACATGGATGGATACATGTCTCTTTGAACATGGTGTGTGTCACCAAAAAATCCCCAACCTCGTGTCTCTGGTCACACAGTCAGTAACACAGATAAGGACTACACAGCGTTTATATATAGTACTCAATGATTACTTTAGAAAAACATTTCCTTCCCAAACAGAAGAATACATGGAGTGTATTCATCATCACACACCATGTTTTCTGGGTTTTTCTGGATAGTAAGCCTAAAAACTACTCCATAACCACATAAAACAATGAAATAAGCAATAAATATTGAAATTGTGATCTTTGGGATCCCATACTCCTTGTGAATCAATGTTTTTCTTAATGTTCATGTATATCACAATTTATAATAGTGAAATCAATCACGTGGTCCACCAAATTATGATCCATGAGGGACCATAACACCTCCGAGACCAAAGTTCAACACCCATTCAATTTAAACTTTGCATATTCCAATACCCCATCAAAATATAAAGTATTATATCACAACATCTAACAAAATAGCATGCATATCTAGCAAACCATCTATCACACCAACATGTAGTCATAAATGCACCCTAAAGGGAATGACAATAATGCATGACATGTGATCTATATCATGTTTATATATGATGCATGAGATGGCATACCCTCATATTATCAAGTTCAAACAAAAATAGGACCTCGATAATATCAATGATAATAGCACAAATCATTTGAATCACCTAATGGTGAAATCAAATCAACTATAACAATTGAAAAACTAGAAAAATTGAAATAATTGAGGTAATTGGATTTTCCCTATACACGGGTTAGATACTCTTGGGAACAACTTATTACCAACTACACAGTCATTTTTATCCCTGAATATAGGCTTCAAACAGTAAGACAAAGCAGATAAAACATGCCTTTTATACCACTTTGTAATGTCCATGTTCCAGGTGCCGCCCAAAGGTTCTCTGTACATAGTTGGTCACATGGGAATAAGTGCATTTTCCCAAATTCCAAAGGCTATCGACTAGCAGCAAGGTAATTGGGTGTGATAGTGGGAAAATTATGCATTAATTGGTAGAGAATTCACAACGGAATAACAAATAATAAATAGTAGTGAAAGCAATAATACCATACAAAAAGTAAATAGAGGGATACTGAAAGTAAATAAATAACTAGAGCACATATATAAATGATGAATGTCACATATGTCTAGAAATCCAAACATGTCAAAATACTAGAAATAAATTAAAAAAACAAAGTACAAAAGAAACAAATAAACTCTAGTTGCATCATAAGCGTCGTCTTGGTCACATTTTCTCCAGCTCCACAACAATCAAGAACCTAAGGAAGAAGGGAATTTTCCCTTATCTATAGCTGCAACCATATAATTTGTTTGGGTCCAAAAGCATGACCCAAAAGGGTGTGAGATGAATCCCAGTAGGAAACCACCATAAGAGCTGTGCCTAACTGTTAGTGAGTATGTATAGCAGGTAATAATGAAAATTCAGTAAAGAAACTAAGAGTACACAAATGTAACCAAATCCTATAGTTTCTATTTACATTCATTAGAATTTAATGCTCATTATTTAATCAAGTAACAGAAAATGTATCTCAGAAGACTACCTAACAGAACCAAATAATAGATTATGATTTAGCTTTTCATATGCCTCAAAAACATTCAATATTTACATTAACCCTCTGGGTAGCTCACACAATCTAGCCCCTATAACTATGTAATGTAATAAAATGGAAAAACATCTAAGGAAGAACTCACCGTCAATTCCCCCTATGGTCTTTCCAAAATAACTACATAATCTTTGGGGAAGATCTCAACGTCAATTCCCCCTATGGTATCTTAATGTAAACTATAGACACTTTGAGGGAGCACTCACTAATAATCCCCCCAATGGTCTTGTAGAATGAAATATAACACACTCTGAGGAAGCACTCAATTTCAATTCCCCATGTGGTCTAACTACACCAGGTTCTCACAACCCTGTGTTATTCAATTGTGTGTAATGATATTAAGTCGCCCAAAGTAATCTCAACTACTACATAGATAATCAATTACAATCCATATCACAAGCATTTAACAAATAGAAATAGTAAAACAGTTTTATCCTATCAAGCAAGGCAAGGAAACAAGGTATGCCTCATAGGCAACAAGGTATTCTTCTTTGGAAACCTAAACCAAATGCCCCTAAATATTCAAAAAAAGAAAACACACTCATGGGGTGCTCGTTAAACATAAAATTTCACATGTTATAACATAAACCAACTAAAAAATCAGCAATCAATCTATGTTATATAAATTTGGGTTCAATTCCCATAACCCAAAATACCCGAAACATGGGTAATCAGCACTTTGGAATATAAAACTCAAATGAAAACAATGAAAGGTAACAAACCACCTACCTCAATGTTATGCGATCGATATAGTTGAAACTTGGCCTTTGAATTGACCTAAAACATCATAGATATATAGAACATAAAAAAAGATCAACCATGAATAACTCGAGAGAGATAATAAATTATGATGAGATTCTCTAAAATTAGGAGGAACTCATTAATGGAATTCCAATGCACCCACCAGAGATCAAATCAGAGAACGAATGACGGATCGGTGGCTCAGAAAAGAGTCGGTCTTACATCACTCTGGTGTTCAAGATGAGGCCATAAGAAGATGAAAATGGGGATTAGATGTGACCCCGGTCTGATGAAACATCTAAAAATAAAAGTACACTACATGTTTATTTAATGTACATGTCGTGTACGTGCCTCACTAGCCCCCACTTTAGGCTCTCTCCAGGTCACCCCACACATCCATGTCTTGTTTATTACAAATACAACACATGAATACATATGGTAACCTAGTACATGGTGTTTACTCTCAAGTACATGGTGTGTACTTCTAACATTTCCAAATTCTCCTTTTTTTAAACACCTGAAAACAAGATCCATGCCTGAAATGAAGATTCGAGTTCTTAAATGCACCAAAACCAACATAATAATAAATCATCAAATAGATGATTTGTATGAATTTTATATCTCTACAATCATGTAAGAATAGCCTCTATGTGGAGATAAAATAATCATGTAGGAATGAAATGAGGATTTCATACAAATAACCAACTAAAAACCAATACTCATGATTTTACGAGGCGAGTAACCTAATTACATGTCAGGTAATTTTCAAGTCCCACATACTCTAAAAAACTTGACACATTTTATTAAAAATATGATTTTTAATATTTACTCACAGTTCAAGCTATACATCGAAAGTATGTTGTACAATGTGTATAGACATTAACGATGTGTTCCCATTTCATGGAATCCTCTGGGAGATGATTACACATATTGTAACCCCATTACATGGAATGATAATCCCCAGAATATGGAAAAAACTAAAGTTTATGTGCTGAAAATTATAATAAATCTCACTCATCATCGTAACTGGTATCCCCAAAATTCCTTCTCGATGTTACTCAACCAACAAAAATGGAAAACAAAAACAAAGGATTGGGAATACCTAGTGGAAATGTAATTAGGCATTACAACCCCCCCCCCCCCATAAAACATTATGTCCCTATATATTCGTTCAACAAGCTTCCATATCAAAAATATGAGGCCACTTATCTCTCATCGGTGCATATTTCTCCCAAGTCTCCTGTGAATTATAACCATTCTTCTATAACACTCAGACCAAATGTATTATCCTCCCATTAAGTACCCTAGTATCAGAATCACCAAGACTAACGGGATGCTTAATCATGGATAAATTAGGTTCAACATCAAGATAACTTTACCTAAAAACAAGAGATAGATATGAAAGATGATTTTTTAGATGAGATATATGTACAACGTTATTTATCTATGTCAAGTATGGAGGAAGTTATAAATGGTACCCCACTCTCCCAACCTTCTCAGAAACCTCAAAAGGTCCCCCAAAATGACTAAAATTCTTCCCTTTCCTCCCAAGCCACTGATAACCTAAATGAGGAGAAAATTTCAAGAACACCTAGTCACCAACTAAAAACTGTAATGGTCTACATCAATGATCAACATAAGATTCATAATGAATTTGTGTTATCAACATTATATGATGACTCAAATGAATGTTTTTTTTCTTCTATTGGAAAAATCATGGTCTAAACATGTAACCTTCACAGATATCCAACCAATAAAATAGATATTTACATGGTTTTCCATACAAGGCCTCAAAAGGATCTATTCTGATCATGGAATGGTAACTATTTTTATAAGAAAACTCAACCGGTCACAAAATTTCATCATAATATCAACCAAAATTGATAATGTAGGCACAATTCATGTACTCAAAGATATATATATATATATATATATATATATATATATATGTATGTATGTATGTATGTATGTATTTATGTATTTATGTATGTATGTATGTATGTATGTATGAATATATGTATGTATGTATGTATGTATGTATGTATGTATGTATGTATGTATGTATGTATGTATGTATGTATGTATGTATGTATGTATGTATGTATGTATGTATGTATGTATGTATGTATGTATGTATGTATGTATGTATGTATGTATGTATGTATGTATGTATGTATGTATGTATGTATGTATGTATGTATGTATGTATGTATGTATGTATGTATGTATGTATGTATGTATGTATGTATGTATGTATGTATGTATGTATGTTTGTATGTATGTATGTACGTGTTTTTTCATATGTATTCATATGGTTTGTCATACTCAAACGATTCAATGATATCAGTACCTCCTAAAGGCATCTCCAAACGATATATGTAAAATGGGGATCTCTATTAGAGACTATAGAATAGGGAACACCATTAAAATGAACATTCTCTCACCCATAAAAATTTCTCAAATCCTAAAATTTGATAGTATCATGAATGGGTATAAATTAATCCAATTTGGTCTTCCTATCTAACACAACACAAATCACATTCTTCTTTCTCTAGGTATTCAGTAACCCAACAAAAAATTCCATAGAAATATAATAACATTTCCAAGTCAGCACTAGAAGTGGCTAAGTAAAACTCAAAGGTCTTTTATGCTCAGCCTTAACCTATTAGAATGTATATTAGTGAAAAACAATTTCATCAATGTATCATCTCATACCGAACCACTAAAATTATTATTTCATGTCATAAAAAATATTTTTTGTTACTACGTGCATAGCCCACTAGGAAAAATTTAAATCCACCATCATAGCTTTTATCATAGATAATGGAAAGAAAAACTTATTCTGAAAACATACAATACCCTATATAGAGAATTGAAAATCAAAAACGGTCTTGCCACGACAAAGAGAATCTATAATGATACCAAATTCATCATCAAGTTATTTTTCATGAATATCCATCTCAAGAAGAGTGGAGGTAAACTAAAAAATGGTCAATGCAACATCATCCCTTATTTTGTAGACTTCAATACACAATTATGAAAAAATATTCATCAAATTCAGATCTTCTGATGATTTTTTTTACAGTCTAGGTTGGAAGTTTCCGGATCAATGCATCAGCAATGAAATTACATTTTCCTAGTGTATAGGCAATATCAAAACCCAAAGATTGTAGGTACTCCCCCAATTCCTTTTGAAGAGATTAAAATATTTTTTAGAGAAAATATAACTCAAGATCTTATGGTTGTAATACATGGTAAACCATTCATTAAAAATGAAATGTCGCTAAATACTAAGTACATGCATTATACCTGAAAGTTCTAGTCTACATGTTAGATAATTCTTCTTGTGTGGCCTAATATTATGAGATAAATATGAAAAAAATCACCACCTTATATAATAACACATCCCAAACCCAAACCTGATGCATCAAAGAAAACTATATAGCCCTAAATAGCCTCTAGAAGATTCCACATCAGCACAGAAGTCAAAATACATTTTAGATCAACAGAATAACTTTGAAATTTCTCATACCAAGTAATATTTTCTCCCTTCCAATTTAG
Organism: Viscum album; assembly: GCA_963277665.1. NCBI lineage: Eukaryota > Viridiplantae > Streptophyta > Magnoliopsida > Santalales > Viscaceae > Viscum > Viscum album. Next base: position 1,340,234,870 of record OY728148.1, on the reverse strand, counting down.
AGCAGTAATAAAAGAATCCATATTTGAGAAATAATTTATGAATTGGTGATAATATCTAGATAAACACAAGAAGCTCTAAATCTCAAAAACATTTTATGGTTTCTCTCATTCCACAAAAACTTTCACCTTCTCAGGATCAACTAAAATACTATGTTCTAAGACCATGTGTCCCAAGAAATTCACTTTTTGAATCCATAATTCACATTTCAATAGCTTGGAATAAATTTAGTGATTTATCAACAAATTCTAGAACATCAATCAAGTGATACACATTATTCTCTTTATAATTAGAGTAAGCTAGGATGTCATCAGCAAAGAAAACCATTAACATATCAAGATATTCATGGAAAATCATGTTCATAAAAACTATAAAGACTCTAGGAGAATTTGTCAGACCAAATGTCATGACATGGTTCTCATAATATCTATACCTACTTCAGAAGGATATTTTCTAAAGTTCATTTTCCTTTATTCTTAACTAGTGATAACTAGATCAAAGATCAGTCTCTAATAACTTGTTCACCCCTTTTAAATGGTCAAATAGATCATCAATATGTGGTAGTAAAAACTTGTTCTTTACCAAAAAATGATTTCGTTTTCAATAAAAAACACTTAGGTGATGTTTTTTCATCTTTCATAGAAAATAGAATAGGTGATGACTAATGTAACACACTCGATAATGTAAAGAATTTATATAGAATATCATCCAACTAAGTCTTAAACTCTCTCATTTCATCTCATTCAATGAAGTAAGGAGGAATATATACTATTTTAGAACTGGTCACTAAATAAATAGAAAACTCTACCTCCCTTACCACTATCAAACAAGATAAATCAAAAGAATAAACATTAGGAAATACAATGAATATAGAAGGGAGATCATTAGTCAATGAATCATACTCTATATTAAAATTAAACAATGATATAACTTTCTCCAACTCTATAAAATAAGGTTTGTCTCTACTCAACCTCAGGTCCCATTCTCCCAGAATGAAACAACACACCTCATCAGGCACAGTAAAGGAGACCCATCAAAGATAACAATAAATTAGGGATTTATTATCAATGATCCAATCCAACCTAAAAATTATATCGATAGGATTGATGATAAGAACTATAAATTCATAGGTAAGCTTGATATTTGACAAAAAAACATAAGCAAGACAACAAAGACCATGCTCTATCTTCATTCTCAAGGGTGTAGTATAATCCATCACATAAGAAAAAAGATCCATAGGAATATTTAGAAGATTCACAATATGATTCGAAATAGATGAATGATATGAACCTATATCAAATAAATCAGTATACTAAAGATGATTCTATAGTGATGGTACCTCTCACAGTTGTTGGACACGTTTCTTCTTCCTAGGGAGACTCTTCCACTATATGAATAAGCATTGTTCTAGATTCCTGAAGCAGGAACCCCTTAGATATAGAAGCATCTAATTTAACTATAGTAAATTTTTGTTATGATGATCATATTCCACTATGTGGAGTAGATAAGATATAAATTAACTTCCTAAAGTGACTTGAGTGAACATAAGAACCACATATCTTGGGTTCCTCAGTAAAAACGCATTTTGAATGCTTAAGATTTCTACACTGGAACCAAGTCAAAGAACCTCTTCCAGGAACTGCAAGAGGTCTAAAATAAAAATGTTATTGGGGTCAACCACAAGACTCATCATGCTTTCAATTACATTTATGGTAACACACAGAACTTCCATAAGAGAAAAAGTAACTCTAAACGAGCCTAACTTACCAGCCATATAAAATTCGAACCTCGAAGCCCTATCCAGTGCATCAGTATAAGAAGAAGGATTCAACAAGAAAACCTAAGAACCAATATCATATCAAATTATTGAGTCTTAATATTATCATTTGATACAATCTCAGGTAAAAACTGCACAAGCTAAGAAAATCAATGGGAATATTTAATCACAGTCCTTTCGGCCTTCTCTAGTTCTGTAGCCTTAGCTAGCACTATCAATTCTATATAGAATTGTTCAGTGAAGGTAACCATAAAGTAATTACACTCTAAAACCTTATGTTTCATATATGTATCCATGTGATTCCACCATCTCCTACTAGTTTTCTCCAGCTTAAAGGTACCACACTTTACCTTAATAACTTTGAAAGTCTCTAATAAATAGAAAAGAATATGTATATTTTTTAGCCAGTATTAAACATATTGAAGATAATTTGAGCCTTGAAAATAAGGTGGTTTATGATGAATGAACATTTATGAATGATTAAAAAATTAATCCCTATAAGTTTCCACCACTTGAGCCTGAGCGGGAATGATTGCAGGTGCATGTTTGATAGCTTAGACAGAACACATAATATCCTCAACCAGATTATGGTCTGTAATAGGAATCACTTGATGTGGTTCATTAGTAGCTTCCTCCTACAGACTATTCACACATATTATCAAAGGAAATATGTCACAAAACATCATAAAATAATATTGAATACATCAAAAGATTACTCAAATCAACACTCAAACAAGAGAAACATGTAAATTAATCACATCAGATAAGAAAATAAGATTCGGATTTCTACCTATCAAAATATAGAGTAATTAAAATACAATAAATAATCCTCAAGACAAGTTTTACAAACCACCCCTAGCGAAATAAAGAACATTATGAGAGATAGGTATCTAGATACTCACTTAAAACTACCTCCTATGTCCTGAAAAGATATTCCAAACTGTATACTAACATCCAGGAAAGATTCTTGAACTCCCTCTAATACACCTTTTTTTCATGAACCAAACCAGATATACTGGTAACCTGGTAACCTATTTGATCCTAAAATATCCATAAGGGTGTTCTCAATCCCCATAAGTTGGAAAATAGATCCTATCATCTTATAATATAAATATAGAAATTAATTTTCCACAAAACAATGGAAGATAATGATACATATCAGTATGCTCAAAAAACTCCAAAAATAGACAATACCAGACACTAAAAAAGGTATACCAAAAACAAAAATAGTACATCATCAAAGTACTCGAACTATGAAAAGAAAACCACATAATACCAATGGAAAAATCACTCCAAGACCAATGAGATTAGGAACATCCACCTCCTCCCAGATGTGTTTTCCCTTTACTTGGACCTCGCAGGAGAAAATCTACAAAAACCCAATGTTAAAGGTAGGGTCTGATCTAAAAATACAATTAGATTTTTAACAATTGTTCCATAATAATATTCCATAATAATAAACCATCTCATGAATTAAATTTTAATCAAAACAGACATGAAATTACATTTTTGTATTTAAAAAAACATGATTCATTTCAGAATGATGAAGAACATTTTATATATGAATTAAATAAAGTCTTTATATAAAAAATTACATATATATATCACTATGAATGATCCAATTAGTTTGAAAATAAATGGAATTTATAATCAATATCATCACAAAAAGAACCATGATCACCTTCCCTATGGTACCAAAGTTCTTATTATAGTATCCTTACACATCTCATATCGGTAATCATGGAAATATGTGTAGGCATGTCCCTTAAGATGAGGCCGAATACGACTCATCACAATCCAATTAGGGATAAGATCTGCATAAATAATATTTTATTAGATTTTTAATCATCAAACATTTTATAGGGAATTACCATCCTGGCATGCTTGTCTCAAAATAACACACTAAAAATCCAATCTCTAATGTTCCCATTAAGTCAATAGAAAAATGAAAAATTAGTTCATTTTACATCAATTATTATTAATATTCAATTACCTAATTGTCCTTTTCAAAATTCCAATTCAATTTCAAAACCAAAACACGGGTTTTTCATTAATTCATGACTCTTCAGAATAAAACCAATCGTAGGATTTTATCAATTTAATTTAATCCATTTTTGAAAATCAATTCTCAGATCATTTCACCATTTCCATCAATTTCAATTTATCACCCAAATTATAATTACATTGAAATTTTGTGTTTTTACAAAAATCCATACCATATCAATTACAATTAAAATTAACATCGAATTGGGTTCTTAAAAATCTATTGAAATCAATTTCAAGAAAAAAAAATCACTAATTAATTAATTGTCCAAAGAAAAAAACCACCAACCTTTTTTATGGAATCACAACACTCGCAATAGGACTCATTAATGAAGGATGAAGGAAATTAAGATCTAATAACTCAACCTAGAACCTATATTCAACATAAAAGAGTTTTGATCCATCAATATTCAAGATGATTCACCAAACTCTGAGGAGGAAAGAGATAGAGAGACGGAAGAGATGGGAGGACCACCTAACCTGAGAGATAAAACAAAACCAAAATGATGATAAATCATAAAACAGATGATACTAAGGGATTAGAGATCCCTAAAATCAACTTGGAAGAGCCTCTATCAAGTAATCCTATAAGTGTTAAATGATAATTTTAGCCGAACCACATGCTAAATACCAATACTCTGGATTTTTCATGGCATGTAAACTAATTAAATGTTGTGTAATTATAAACCCAAATTACATAGAAAAATCCATCTCCTTTTATTAAAAATCATATTTTTAATATTTATATAGCATGTAATTTGTAAACTATGTGTAGCCTTTCATTTTTTGTACCCATTTAATGGCATCTTTCAAGTAGTTATTTCATGTCATGTAACCCCATTATATGACATGTAAATCTCCAAAAGACCGCAAAAACTGCATGTTGTATACTGAAAATGAAAATAAATATTCATCTTCTCCATTATAGGTATCTTTAAAATTACATATCAGAATTACTGAACCAATAAAAAATGTAAACCAAAACATATTTTTAAACATACCTGAATGAAAGTTAATAGAGAATTACATCCTTTCTGATAAGAATCATGTCCTCAACTTGAGTATTATCCATTCCCTAACCTTTTCTTATCAATAATTGTTCTCAAAACCAATTATAAACATACTAATATAATTATAATAGCATCATTAGTATACTGAGTTTTTATTACATTAACTAAATACAATTATCAATATCTCCCATATCCATTGTAAAATAAAATTGTCACCTATGTTATGTCCTGACTACCACCTCCATGAGAAGCATATTTAATTTTTCATCACCACCCCACATAGATGGTTCTAAGAAAGTAGATAATGAAAAAAATTATGTTTATGAAATTATTAATTTTCCATAAATATTACATAAAATTTATATTAATATATAACCCATTATTAAAATATTAAACTTTGTTCCTTAAGAATTATCAAAATAATATTGTCACCGATTTCATATTCATGAATCATAACTAAGAAACAATGAAATAAATTAGGGCCTCATAAATAATTGTATAAAATATATTAAATTGCATTAAATGATCTAAAAATGATGTAATTTGGATTAGAGATTGTGTTTCTATACCGACATTACAAAACATGTGTGAAAAAATCAAAATCAGTAACATCTGATTATGAAAATTGACAATAACTAACTATTAAGTTTATAATGAGGGATTATAAATAAATACTATAAAGGGTAATAAATAGAAAATAAGTTTGTGAAATATGTAATTAATATAGTTTTTTTTATACAATATTTTTGAGTGTGTCTCACAAAGAAATAATTAAAGGTAAGAGTTTTGTTATATCAACCATTTTTTCATTGAGTCATTGTTTTCCCCCCTTGAATTTGTTATTATAAGTTTATTTTATTTTAAAATTTATTTATTTCTATGCTTAATTTATATTTTCCTATGGTGAATTTACATTTTCTCATCAAAATATTATTATTTGATTTATTTCTTCCTTTAATAAAATGATATTATTGTTAGGATTAAATATCATCCACTCTAAAAATCTTTTTCTCTTCCATAAAAATACTCTTTTTTCTTCAAAAATTTTCCTTTATTATTTTGAAACCTACATATCTATTATATAATGTGATATTAATTTTTCTCATTACCAATTTCCAAAATAAATATTTATTATCCTTTTTTAAGATATGCCTTTCAATAAAGTTATTTTAAAATGTTTAGAAGGATTTTTCTTTTATAAATTATATATATTATATTCCACTCCTTGTTGATGGAATTAAATTCTATTTTCTTCAATGTTCCATTATTGGGTTTTCCTTTTAAATGATGTTAAAAAAATTCATTTCTTTAACTTCTTGAAAATAATTTCAAAAGTGATACATAACATCATCTTTATTTATGATAATATTAAAATTGTTTTATGAAATAATTTTTTTTGAGTTCACATCCATTTTCCTATATATCTACATAAAATATTTTATTTGGAGTTAAGTTTAATGAAATAAACTCTAAATTAATTTATGAAATATTCCTTTTGGGTTATTGAATTTTATAATCATTTGATCAAATTTTTTATGTCATTTTAATGTGATACAATTTGAAATGTTATGAAAAAAAATTCTTTTCATTATTTTTTCATGATATGTTATATAATTGATTTTATGTGGAATAAATCTGTATGGATTATCATTAAGTCTTGAGCAGGGTCCTATTTTTTCAACTAATTATTTTTTTAATGCTTTATATCTTAGGAGTTAATAACATTGGGTTCCAGAATAATTGTGATTAAGTTATGTTAAAAATAATGTGCATGGACATAATTCTTGATATACTTTGTCTACAAGATTATGAGTGGAGATAATATTGGTAATGATATGTCCACATAACTATAAATGGACATGTTTTAATTTATTCTATGCTCACAATGTTGTGATTTCTTATACTAATTATCATTCCATATTTCTATGTTATATGAATATGATTTTATCTATGGACCATAGTTATTGCCTCATGATTACAAACTCTTATGTCATGGTATATTTTTTATTATTAGATTATAAGACCTTCAATCATGATTTATGTTGCATTGATAGGATTTTTTCCTTATATAGAATTTTATCCGATCTCTTTTTATGTTTTTTATTTCCTAGTTTTTGAAGATGAGTATTCCATATGAGATGTTTGGAATGTGTTCTAGTATGGTGCAGATATGGAGAAATGTTATCATTTTTGTCAAATAAAATTTTTATATATTTATTATCTAATGAAATATAATATTTGGTTTTGGAGACTATGATATTATTATTATATTTAATGTTTTATCAAATTTAAATTTTCATTTTCTTATATTGTGATGTCTCACTTGATATCGAAGCTATTTTGTAATTTTTGTGTTTTTAACAACAAACTCAGGTGTTTGGGTAGTTGGATTTGTGTACATAAATCTATTTGGATGATATTGAGTCAATTTATAGTGGCCCATATTGCACACCAAATAAGAAATATTACAACTAATAGATCATTGTAGTAGTGAGGACCTACCATAACATCTTGTGATAGGTCATTGTACCTTTGTGTACTTTTAGCCACCAATCATTGTAGATATTTGGGATCTTTTCCAATGGCACTATAATAGCTTTAACTTGGATGGACACATGTGTATAGAAGTTTGGAATTCCATCCATTTTTCTCTCTAGTATAGTGGACTTACTATGTGGTATGTGTCATAGTGCTTCATCTTCTTTATTAACTCATTTGAGAGAGGGTTTCTATGTCTGTGAAAAACTCTGATATATCCCTATAATTGGGTTCTCAAATTATTGAAGAGATTATTTCTCTCTATAGATAGAGGTAATTTTCCAAAACCATGTAAATTGTTGTGTCTATGTTCAACATCATCATATTATTATTATTATTATTCCTTTTATATCCTTTCTTCATTGGAAAACCGCTTTCACTGTGACTCATGTCCTATTTCTGCAACACGGTTATGGGGAATCTCAAATTGTATTAGAGTAGGGTTGAGTTATTTCTGAGCATTAGGACTAGAAACTATTATTGTAAACATAAATGATAAGTAAAAATATAATAAAAACATATTAATGTTTTGGTAAATTATATATTAGGGGTATTTATAAAAATTAATTCCTTGTGCGGATGAAAACAAGTTGATATAGTATCTAGAATCGATGAACCTAGGGGTATTCATCCTTAAAAAATATTGATTGAGTATTAACTCAATCTTTACTTAAGGGAAAACAACTGTCTTTCACTACACACCAAGTTTTAAATGTAATTTTAGGGTAAAATATGTAACTTGTTATGTTAAAGAACTTTAGTGAAATTTTTACATGGATATGCTATATTGAAACTCACAAATCCATATTCTAGGTTATGACCTTCATTTATGAGTTAATATTTCTAATTTCATATATTTTATCTTCACTAATTTATTAATTTATGTTCTATCATATATCCTTTCATTAATTTAATGGCTATAATCTTGAGTAATAGAGTTAAAATGGGTGTAGTGGAAAAAAATAGATTTTCATAGTGAGAAACTAAGATAGGTAGGGGTTTAAGTGCATAAACACATAGTGATTCTCTCCAAACTATCTCATGAAATGATCAGTGATGCAAATAGTTTGGATCTTATGAACACACCAAGGAAGAATGAACATGCTATCAAGTCCTCTATGAAGCAACAGCCAACCTATTTTAGTTGGTCTTTAGAAAAATTAATTGCATATAAATGGATTGATGAAATAGAGAAAATATTTTATAGCATTTAAACCCCAAACCATGATAAGGTCATTTTAGTTGTTTATACTCATGAAGGTGATGATTTACAATCGAATACCCTTTTAATGAATATAAAAAAATGAATAATTGGACTCTATGGAATTGGATTAGTTCAATAAAATATTTTTTATTAAATATTTCACTGAAATATTCACACAAAAATGGAGATGAAATTCCTATATTTGAAACAAAAGGGAGATGAATCCATTTGTAAGTATTAAGAAAAATTCATAAGACTCATGTGGTATTTCTCTAGTATTATTAATATAACTAAAAGTAAGATACGTAATTTATGTAGTGACCTAAGACCAAGTCTTTGAAATCATTAGATATAAGACACATTGGTAGATATAAAAAATTTTAGTTTTGTGCTTAAGTTAGAAATGGAAACTAGAGACTCTTATTATTATACAAATAAGAAAACGAAAATATATTATCAAGGAAACTTTGATATAATGTCACATGGATGGAGGAAATTTCATCATTAGATATGCCAGGAATGTGGGTCAAGGAACCCTAGAGAATACAAAAAAAACTATAAAATGTTTTTTGTATGGAGAGTTGGTCTATTAAGATCATGAATTCCCCTGAAATATGAAAGATCCAATTTAAAAAATTGAACAAAATATTTTATCTTATAATGATCATCACACGCTTCAAGGATTAACATTCATGTATTTTAGGAATTATGAAAATAAATTTCAGAATCCATTTTTCCTAAGGATAATATTCCCCAATAACAACTTTCACCAAGGGAATATATAAGAGATTATGAGATCACTATAAAAGAAGTGGATCATTGTAATGAAGTGGTTAAAGGTATAATTACTCTCCACTCCCTATATGTGAATGTATTATTTGACTCTAATTCCCCGTATTCATTTATATAATCCCTATTATTAAGAATATCGATTCCCAACCACAAACTTTGGATATTTAATTATAGGTGAAAACACATGGTGGTGGGATGATTTCATTTACAGTATAAAACTATTCATTGATTAATGAGTATGATAAAATACTACTTTCTAATATAATTAATCTTTTTGAGATACAATTTTATGTGATAATGGATATTATATAAATTATTAGGGTAATAAAAATTCATTTTATATTGCTAATAATATTATCATTAAATATCAATTCATGGATGAATATAAACTCCCTCTATAAGTGTACCCCTTAATATGGGTCTTGATACCAAATAATGAGGTATATTTGGATCAAATTATCTAGGATGAAGTATAAAATTAAATACATGCCTATTATATTGGAGTATGTTGTCATACTTTCTGATGAAAGTCCTAGTCTCCCTCAGAAACAGGTGGTTGTGCTTTCAATTTAAATCATACCCTATAATATTAATGTATAAAAAATTTCTTAAAAAATACCCCCATTGAATTATAATAATTGAAAAATATACATCAAGATAATCTAGAAAAGGGTATTATACATCATATTTCTTTATCATAGGGTGAACTAGTCTTGTTGATTAAGAATAATGATGGATCAATGTTTATTTTCATAGATTATCAATATATTAACAAGATCATGATCAAGAAAAAGTATCTTATACTCAAAATTGATGATTTTTCTAATCAATATATAGAATATGAATAATTTTTATGGTAGATAATTGATATAGATAACAAAAAATAAGGTTAAAAATAAATTATATACCCAAGTTATCTTTCTACATAAGGTATGGGTACAACAAATTCATAGTGTTTCCATTTTTGACAGAAAACTTTCTCAGTTATCTTTATGTAATTTACTAATCAAATCATAAAACATTTCTATGATAGATTTACTATATCGTTTATTTATTTTATTCTCATATATTCTATGATAAATGAATAATATGAAGTGAATTTATGGATTCTTCTAAAGTATTTAAGAAAAGATAAATTATATAGATAATTCATTAAGTGTGAATTTTGGTTTCAAAAACTTACATTCATGGGTGATGTAATCAAAATACAGGTTATATCTATATATTCATCTAAGATATAGGTGATTAAATAATGGAAAAGACCAATAAAAATGATATAAATAGGTATTTTTATTTGATTAATTGGATACTACCTATGTTTTGTTGTAATTTTAACATTATTTCCCAATACTATAACCAAATTATCATTGATATTATTTAAGTTCCTCTGGAAATAATAATTTTATAAAATATTCAAGGATAATAAGAAAATATTGTTCATCGAAATTGTACTAACATTACCTTGTAGTAGATAAGTGTTTTTAAAATATAGCGATGATTAATTAAAGGTTTTTTAGATGTGTCCTTATGAAAATTGATATTTTAATAGCTTATACTTCATGTAAATTAAAGTCTCATGAGTAAAATTAACCAATTCATAATCTTGTGTGGGAAGTGGTAGTCTTTGAAATTATAATTTTGTTGAATTATCTCTGTGGTGAGAAGTGTGATATCTATACTCACAACAATATCTTAAAGTATAAATTCACACAAAAGGATTTGAATATGTACCAAATGAGATTGTTTTATTTCATTAAAGACATTTACTACTCTATTTATTGAAACTTATTAAAGGTAAATAATGTGGATAATTATATGATTAGTAAAAATCAAGAAACTATATCCATGTTGATGATTTTAAGAGACCCAATACTCATGGATTTTCAAAATATAGATATTGAAGTCATAAAGTAGGGGGACAAATTTTATCTTTCCCAAATTAGTTCCCAATCATCAATATGTGTGATGATCAATGAGGTGTATATGGAGGATATGTAATTCCATAAAAATGTGGGGAACCATCCAATGATCAACCTCTTTATTGATGAAATAAAATGTTTTGGTAGATATATATATATCCCATCCATACTAGAATTAAATAAGGTTATCCAAGATAATGAACATATTTCATCTTTATCTATCCATCCTAGAGGTACAAAAATGTATAAAGATCTCAAAGATAATTTCTAGTGGGATGACATAAATAGAGAGATTGTGGATTATGTGTTTCAATTATTGGTGTTCCAATGTGTAATGGTAAAAAGATTAAATTCTAATGAGATAATATAGTAATTACCTGTAAAAGTATGGAAGTGGGTAAAAATTAATATGGATTTCATCATATGACTCTTTAAGACATCTAAAGTCTATAATTCCATTAGGGTTAAATATTATCACTTTAAAAAAGTGTATTTTATTTCTATAAAACAAATATTATTACTTGACCAACATTCAAAGTTATAGATATGGGAAGTGGTGAGGCTATATGGGGTACCATTATCCCTTTTTTCATTTAGATCCAATATTTATGTCAATGTTTTTATAGAATTATTCAATCATTATTATATTAATAGATTAACTTTAACACTATATTTTACCTTCAGATAGATGGTAATGCTAAATGGATAATTAAAACTTTATAGGATATGCTAATATCCTATTTAGTATAATTAAAGAATTTTGTGATCAATACCTTCCCCTGGTAGAGTTATCATATAATAATAGTTTTCATTCTAGTATTCAAATAGAACAATATGAGTCTCTTTATGAGAATAGATACATAATTACAACATGTTGGGATGAATATAGATACTAGATTTTTTGGGACCTAATCTTGTCCAAGAAATGATATAGATTTTTCAAACTATTCAATGATATATAAAATCAGTATTATATCAGAATAAGATATATACATATAACCATCGATGAGATCTAGAGTTGGAGATTTATGGAACTATATTCCATCAGATTTTTCCTTATAATAGAGTCACGAAATATAAAAATAAATAGTATCTGAGCCTTAGATAAATCAATCCATTATATATTTTTGACCATGTTGGGGTTGTATCCTATCAATTATAACACCTCTCAATGGTGTAGGATGTGTTCTCTGTACCTATTTTGAGGAAGTACATTCAAGATCAATCACATTTACTAAACTCATAAACTATGAGAATTAGAACATATAATTTATTATGAAGAATAATCTATGGAGATCTTAGATCAAGGAGATAAGTTTTTGTGAAGAAAGACCACCCACCTGATCAAGGATCATGGAAAAAACCATAGGTTTGAGGAAGCAACATGAGAACTACATTACGTAATGGGAAAACTTTCCTTCAACTTTTTCATCAAAATAATAATTATTTGAGGTAAAAATTATATTAACTAGGGTAGAATGTAACAACCAAGAAATGTTAATCCTATACTGTTATAATAGCTTTATTTACATGAAATTGAAAACAAAAATAAACTATTCTATAATTAAAATATGTTTGTTTTCACTTAGATATTCAATTAGTGGTCATAAAGAATATTATCCATATTTTAAATCAATGTAGATATTATAATAAATGACATAAATTAGTATAATCCTTCTATATGAATCAACTTTATCTGGTCTTGGAATGGAGGTATCATATTTGGTATTTCCTAAGACCAAGCCCAATATGAAATCTAAAAAGTTTGGATTTAGAGAAATACTATATAGGAGAAATTTAATATTATAAAAATCACTACAAGTTCCATGATAAGTGAATCTCCCTCTACAACAACCACCATTTCTTATCTTATCATGAATTCATACATTGAAATATTGAGGGGTTTTTTAAATATAATTCAATATAATATAAACATGTAATTATCAATGTAATAAACTATTTATATATCAAATATAATTTAATCTATAATTAATTTGTAAATTTAACAAATAAAATTCATTTTTAATATAATTGGTTCTAATTAATGTAGATAAATAACTAATATCCATTTATGATTAAAAGTCCACTTTGTAAAAAATTATCTTTTTACATGATATTTACTGTATTTTAGTTTTTTTAATAAATTATTCTCATATGATGATAAAATATTTTTTTGATATTAAAATATAATAACACTCATTTAAATAGTAATTTATTGGAAATAAGAATAAGAGTAGTCAATATAAAAATATCCATTTTTTATATAAAACAACATATTTTTTGTTTTCAGATAATTTTTTTTCTCATATTTATAAATTAAATTATGTTAATTTCTATTAAATTAGGATTTAAAACATTTAAATTATCCATTATGGGACATATATGGTTTTTAGTAAAAAACAATTACTATAGTCAATATTTAATCATAGTTAATAAGGTTGAAAACAGGTAAATTAAAGTGGTTTATTTTATTTATAAATATACATGAAACATATACCTTATAAAAACTCATTATTAGGTGGTTAATTAAATCCCACATGTATCAAAAAAAAATTCTTAACTAACTCACCAAAATCCCTTATGCTTATAACTACACACCACACCTAACATGAGTTTCCAAATAAAAATTCCTTTTTTCACCTATAAAAGGACCTCACATACACCCAAATAATTCCATATTTATCCATTGAAATCCCCATGAACTATGTACCATTTTAACTCTTCTAGAATCCTCTTACATGTTTGGCACCATCTAGTCCCATGAATTTTTCCCAAATCCTTTCTTTCCAAGAGATCATTCATGAAAAGAATCAAGACATCTATGTGAATACTATCTAGTCCCTTTCCTTTTCTTCTTTATATTACTTCTCCAAACCTATTCTAACTATTCTAATATAGTTACACAAATATCATTAGTATACTTAAATTTTTTATATTAATGGAAAAAGAATTTTTTATTTTCCTCCCACCCATTATAAAATCCAAATTTCATTATTTCTAATGAGAAACTATAACATGCTCTCATATCCATGAGGGTTTTGTGCGAACATCGCTGCACACAAACATTCCAAGGGTAGGTGGTCACTGGGATGTTTTTACAAAATATATTAATAACCCATTTTGGTTTATAAGGTGGGATCTCGGGCTCATCATATATTTTTAGGGGATTTTTACATACTCTTAGAATATATTATATATTTAAGTTATTTTCATGAATTCTTACTATATCTCAGTAAGGGACTAGATACTCATGTTACAGTAATTATTCATTAACATTTATTAATTTGAACATCGATACACATTATATATATACTATAAATGTGAAAATCTATATGTATAATATGTTCTTGTTCGATTCTAAAAAAAATTATGTATATGATGTCCTTAATTTTATTTACGTATTCATTAACGATGATTAATTTTAAGATACTATAGTTTAAATAAATATATTTGGGAAAATTGGAGTTTATTTCCATCCAAGGAAGCAGTAGGTGTTGAAATTGTTAAGATTGGTCCATTAAAAAGTTATTCATATGTGTCCTCATAAATGTAATTAGAGCCCTTATAGTTTGGTAACCCTTAAAGGGAAACATCATACCCTTTAAGGACATGTTATAAGTACCTAGCAATGAATTTTATCATTTTTTAAGGATTATTATGTGGAATATTCTTATTAATGGTTACTGTGACACTTATGCATGAGAATCCTTTTTGGTTGACCTTAAAGAAAATATGGCTTAATGAGGTGGGATTTATTGAAAATTTGAAGGGAATATTAATATCCATGTATATAATGGTATCATTAAAAATATTTATCAAAGATAATGATATAATAATTAAGAGTGAGAATATAGATATCTGGGAAAGGGTAATAATTTCATTGGCATATGATCTTGTGAGGGGACGACTGAACTTGTAGGGAATATAGCCCAATGTGGAATGACATAAATGGAATCATAATAAATATATACATGTGAGGGATCACATTAAAGGTGGATAATGTTGGGTTTTAACCACTATAATATGTTCTACATATCTATCTTGACATGAATCAATGTACATGAATTTTAATATACACAGTTTTCAGTCATGTAGTAGGGCCATGCCATGCAGTTCAATGTCTTGCAGTAAGAAAATTATCATGATGTTTTATATCATATGACCAGTTAATTCTCTACACAGTTTAAAATCATTTAGTGGGGGTTGTATTACATGAAAATATATATAATTTTATTGAGTGACTATAATGTATTGTTGATGACCATTCTGGTTGACCTTACATGATGAGGGGAAGAAATCCATCATTGAGCATGAGGTTGTGACTTAAACCCATTGAGGCATTTTAATTGAAATAATGTAATGATGAACTAAAATATCTATTCTCGTGTTATTTATGAGTTATTTGAGAAGAAATATATAAATAAATATTGAGAACATTATAAAAGATATCAAAATTAGATTTTAATAGAGATTACATATTGACGCATCCCTTTGTGAGATTCACAATAATATTTATAGAATAAAAAATGAGAACCATATTGTATATTATAACATAATAGGAATATAATCCTCATTTATTCATTATTGATTTTTAGAGTGGGATATAAAGGTAGAAGTAGGGTGACATCATACAAGAAAGACTAAGGGTTTAATCTAGGTGGGTTTCCCTACCCCACATCTCATTGAATGGGGTTGTGTGATTTGAGGGGTTGATCAAATACATAGGAAAGATCAAAATTAGTGGGAAACTAATGAAATGGGAGGTTCCATAGGTATAATCATCATTGAAACTTTTATTATCAAGAAAATACAAGATCATGATTCTCTAATGGTCCCATAAATATTAGAGGAAAATATGGGGTACAACTTTTATCAAGGTAATATATGATCGAAGGGGTGTGATATGGTGAACATGCCTAGATTGTGTAGTTCTAGTGGTTTCATATGAGTTTTTATGTTACCATTAAAAAAATACTTTTAAAATTGGATCTATAAAGACCTTCTAGATTCAAATGGTATGATTAGACGAAGAGAGACATGTTATTCAGGAAAACACCTCGTCTTGGGGAAGGTAAATCATGTGAAAGTCCCTGGATGTTTAATGAAAATAAATAATGAAACCATGTAATATGAGACATTTTGAAAAAGGGAGACTACGTGATGGTATTCTAAAAAAATAATCCATGTGATTCTATTATCACATGACCATGTGATATGTTTGTCTTCGGTTTTTGAAATATCTTCATAACACACGATCACATGAATACGATCACATGGATTTATCTCATGTAATATTATCACATGGATGAATATCATAGGATTTTATCATGAATATATACATTCCATGATTTTGGATTTCTATAGATTTATTTTTGTCTTTTTATTTTCCTTCAAAACTTGTTGAAATTTCAAATTATATAGGCTAACTTTAGATATTATTTATCTATTCACACTTCCATATTTCTCTACTCATCACTATAAAATTTAGATCTTTTCTCAAAATTTTAATGGGTTATTTAGATAAATCCCATGTTAAATGAGTGGATAACTGATGTGTAACTACTTATTCCACATAATCCACATGAGAGTTCGCCTACATAGGGTAGGATCATATAGTTACTTAATATGTCTATCTATGAGTTGTGTAAGAGTGTTTAATCATATATCTAAGTGATATATCCATCATTGAGCCACATAAGTTGTATGAATCAAGTTTCTATATGATAGTTCCATCTATGATCCAAAAAATGTGAGGGTATTATCTGGTCACATGGTCACTTTATCACTCTATCATGAATTACATTGTTCCTATATGTTTTGTGTGATCTAACCTTGAAAGTAAATTGTCTCTCACATGTTACTTTTATAGGTCATTGATAAATTTAGGGATTATTCAATTGTAGTTTTAGTGATACATTTTTCCTTACTTTGTGTTTATTTTAGATAATCCACAATAAATCAAGTATTAATAGATAGTGAATCAATTTCCAAGCTGTGGAGATAAAGACAAGAAAATTATTCATGGTGTCAAAATATTGACTATCATGTAAATAATGGTTCAGTTGAGATATTAGGGTCTATTATCAATTCAAGTATCATTCTCCTATGTGAGAAATAGACCATTTTATTTCTCTAGAGCTTCTACATATGAAATGGGTGGGTTTCCTTCGATACGTGGCATTAATATCAATGGGATTGAGTGATATTACTTATATTCTCAAAATATTTTATAAAATTATCATCCCACATAATGGTGAATTCATTCTTCCATAGCATATAGAAAGTGAGGAACTTACCTACAAGGTTTGTTATGAAGTGTATAATGTTTTAAATGCATCCTTAAATCCCTATAAATACATTGATATTTTGAATAGGAGGAATATTAATGATCACTTTGGAATTCTTGAGATAGATAACATTACTATGATAGAATACCATGAAGATAATAAATTTTTATGATGTCACCCTGAATGCACAATTTAGGGTGTTTATTTTAAGGTTGTGTTTCCATATTTTGTTGATAAAGAATTCCATGATTGGAAATATGGTAAAAAAAATTATGTTATTTAAACATCAAACAATATATATAACATTAAATGGTATTTCCTAGAATGGTATTGAAAATATAGTGTATGCCACATGATATGCAGAACCAGTGTTCTTCTAGTTAAAAAGAATCACTTGATAGTAATACACTCCCTAGGGTGACCTAAATGTAGTGGAATACTCACATGAAGAACCTTTTTAAATAAAGTTATAGTTAAAATATTTTTTCCATGAATAAGAGAAACTCGAAATTAGATATTTTCTTGATCAATAGATTCATGACTACGATTGGGATGTTAGTTTTTAGAAAATAAAAAATTATATCTTTAAAGTTAAAGTAAACCATGATCTATTTATTCTTCTTCTTAACACAAATGATTTTGGTATGCTATTTTAGGTACTAATATTACCAAATGAAGTCATATTTGATGAACTTTTTGAATTCAACTTCAAAAATATCAACATGAATATGATGAATTATACAGGTTTCATACATGTAGACATGATGGTCTTCATTAATTACCAAATTATGCATTACTACATCGGGATTGAGTCCATTAGTTTTCTATAATTGCATGTAATGATATCTTTATATTAATTCAAGAAAAGAAATATTCCTCTTATTTTTTGGGGGATATTAAGACACTAATTAAGGTGGTATTTGGGTCTTCCTCATTTTCATGATTAACTTTTTTGATACCACCAATGGTTGTGTAGATGAATTCCTCAAATGATAAGGGGGAATCTCTAAGATGTTTCTAATATACTCCCTCTGCTTCCATTTCAGTGGAAGTGGGTGATGGAGGAATGCTTTTAGGATAAGTGGACAATGTAGGGGAATTTATATCTTTTATGAAATATTAAGATGTATATTTTGGTTTTTATAGTGATAGTGTATGGGAATCATTGTTGGGGGGATTTAATATATTCTCTTTATCCCTCTCTTTCATATTCATTATCACTAAGGATAGAAGAAATACCAACATGATGAGATTTAGAAGATGGAATAGAGAGATTTTTATTTTCTATTGATGATAGGGAAATATTTTCTAACCCATAAAGTTACATAAGGATTACCTTATTTACTAGTGGTGAGGGATGATCATTTTTATATGGGGAATCATCATCATCTCTTAGACTAGAGCATTATATTTTACAAAAAAAATTGGTTAGTGTAGTGGAAATTGTAAATATCTAGAAAATCCTGCACAAACCTAGAGTTATTTCCTCAATTTGGTTTATGGGAAATTAAAATTCATTAATTAGTTAATGTAATGGGTTTTCATGGTCAATTTATAGGACATTAGGGGTAGTGAACAAAAAACACGGTTAGTCATTATATATTTTCCTTTCCTTTTATAGGGTCATAAATCTATGTGTTGAGAATGAAGGGATTCAAAAAGAGAACCATCACCATTAAATAATCTGAATTATCCATTGATTGAGAACACAATACACTAATGGTATGATGAAGTCACTATTTCATGAGAATTAAACCATGGTCTTCCTAAAATTTCATTAAATGGCATGCCTTGTAAAACAACAATAATAACATAATCAGGGACAAAGACCCCAAACTAGTCTTTGAGATTCATTTGACCAAGATTAATTTTCTCATTGTTTTCATTTCCTTGGATTATCATAGTATAGGGATAAAATAATTTTCTCTATGGTCCAATCATTGAAGTGTTTAGACTAGGATGAGCTTGATTCTAGGTCCATTGTCAATGATAGGTCAGTAGACATCAATGTCATCCAATTTTCTGGATATGTACAAGGTACTGATGTGCCACTATATGGAGGTCTCTCTATCATTATCTATAAATGGTATAACCATAATACATATAACAGGGTTAGATTATATAATAACCCTAGCGATAGTGACATCATCTTAAAATTCTTGAGGTATTTGAAGGGCCTCAACACATGATTCCAAAATATTTTTCAACAAAGAGGTGTGTCTGGGATTGAAATATTGGATGAAATAATAGAATTATTCTTCATGTTTTTATATTTATTATCCACATACCTATTCATCCCTACATAGGGTTTCTCCTTTTTTTAAGCCTGGGAACTAGGATAGCCTGTGTTGGTTGCTTCCTTCCCTAATTTCAATGTGATGGTGTCTCTATTACATTGGGGATGGGTTTATTCAACCATCTATCGTTCTAATGTTAAAAAAATTGATGCTAAATTTCTAATTGGTCATCTAGTATAATTGGTCATGAATTAACCATGGATGATTTAATAGTAGGTATAAGGCCCGAGCCTTAAACCTTACTTAATCTTGAGTTATTACAAGATTACACATTGAGGATCTTTTCAGGTTTAGAGTTTTAGAGAATTAGATCATGAAACTTGCATTACATTCCACATTTAAACAAAGTGGTTACATAAAAGATAGTATTCATTCTTCCCATCAATGGAAACATATTTAAAATATAACACGGATTCTTTCTTGAAACATCCTTGACACTATCATCACATCATGTACCTTTCCCTTGACCTGTGAAAAACATTTCAAAAACTTGGGATGAGCATAAAAAGCTCAGTAAGGGTTATAAAAATATGGAAAGGAAACATGAGTTCATATATACATAAGAATGAAATCATACTTTACCCATAAAACATAGGCACTTTAACATACCTCATCAAACCATGAATAAATCATAGAAAACATAAGACATAAAGATAACTTGAGGCATTCATAGCATTCTTACGTAGGGAGTAACCCTCTTGGTTACGTTTGGAATACCCATCACAGTATATTCCCTAAATCTCTTCGGAGAAACCTTAACGTTTCACTCCTTCGCGTTACCCAATGCATTGGAGAGCTATATCGGGCTCACCCGCCCTTAGTTTATCACGGAACCACCCGTTCTTCATAACAATTCCCAAGAACCATAACATAATCGTATCACATAAACATGAATAAAGGAAACATAACATTTCCACATTTCAATCACAATATAACATTTTAGGATATTGAAATAATGAATCCATTCAAAAAGAAACCATTTCCAAAACCATTTAAAACATTTTATAAAGAGATTTTTGAATCAAAGTGTCCCATTCCACCTTGAAGCTTTTAACATTTTAAACCATTAATATCCATATAAATAAATCCTTAAAACCATTTTGAAAACATGGATATTAATAAGAACAAATAATTAAAACATTTAAAACGATATTTTGGTTAAAGAGGTTTTACCAAAATTAGAGACACTTGAATACAATAATCTAGGAATAACATTTAGTCAGAACTTTATAATATCATGAGAATAAAAGGATTCATGATATAATACTCCAAAGGACAGTATATACACCATATAAGAGTGAATTGGTGCATAACAACAATGAACCCTCAATAGAAATGTCAAATGTGATGAAATCCCTTATAAAGAAGGTATCCTTAAATTAAGGACAAATAAATCTCAAAAATATGTGTGACAAATATATATACACCCAATATAGTGGATATTAAGTGTAAAACAATAAAAGTTCATTCACACATATTCAATGGATGACATATTCAATGACTACAAGTTGAACCCAAAGAAATCGAAATTGGGTTAAAAAGTTCCCTTGACAGCCTAACGGCATCACATCAAAATGAGTTGATGAGAGATAAAAAGTGTATCTCATCACTTGGACATAAAATTTACATCAATAAGGATGTATGAGAACATATCCCAACATAAAAATATGTAAATTAAAAGACCCAATAAAAGAAGTCTTTTAAAAAATAGGAGGGTGAAAGGTTCCCTTACCGACTTGGGTATCTTTCAAAACATACACCCCATGAAAGAAAGACAATAGGTCATTGATGTAAATACTCATAAACGAAAGTATATTACACAAAGAGTAGAATAATGGGCAGTACATACACCACTCAATGGAATTTGTGGCGAATGTAGCATAAATCTCACGGGAATAAGAGTGAGATGAAAAATCCCTTACGAAAACTCGGCAGCCTAACGACGCCACATAAAACTTCCGAATATGGATTGATGAGATAAAATAGGGTATCTCATCACATTAAAATAAAATTTACAGCAATAGGAATATAAAATAACATCCCCCAACATTAGAAATAGGAGCTTAAAAGAAGTTACATAAAGGAGAGTACTTAAAAAGAAGAGAGATGTTAGATCTCTTACGAAAGTTCGGCAGCCTAACGGCGCCACTCAAAACATCCAAAATGGATTGATGAGAGATAATAGGGTCTATAATCACAAAAAAATTATAGTAAGTGTAATATAAATGATCATCCCAATAACAAGAAAGATGATCTTTAAAAGGAATGACATAAAAGTGTGTACTTAAAAAGAAAGAGAGGAGTAGGATCCCTTACCTCGGGTCCGACTTGACTCGATCGTTCTTTAATCTCCTGAATAATAAACTTGAGTTAATTTCTAATTCCTTAAGAACCTTTTTCAAGTTCATTATTACTTTTATACCACTTATTACCATGTCATAAACATTATGTAATCATTTATGTTAATAATATTTGTTTTGCTGATATTTGGTTCTTAAGTCGAAAGTGGACTTCTTACAATTACATGTTGTTCGTGTGGCCAAATGTTTATTATATCCAGAATTGTATTCATTATGTAGATATCATATATGTCATATATATCCAGTACATTCATGCATTTATAACATTACATAATCATTTAGAGGTAAGAAATGAAATGCACCGTTCATGGAGACGGTAAGCCGTACGTACGCATGAATGCTACTTTCATTTCTATTTCGTATTTTATAGAATGGAATAATAATGATATAAAGGTATATTATAATTCCAGTATAATATCATATATTATATCATATTTCCATCCTTTATACATCCCACATATGGTATTTAACGAATCGAATCACTTTGAGGGGGCGGTAGTCCGCACTTCCTTAAATGAAGATATCACGTATACCCATAATGGAAGCCATAAAGGTAAGACAAAAATGAAAAATACAGAAGAATAAATAAAACATAAACATATTATATATCATATATAAAAATAGTGACATCATAATGGCCACCATTGAAGGTGTTAAATGAGTATTGAACAATCATCGTTTCGGGAGGCAGAATTTCACCATCCACGGAAACCGTATGTTCTTTAACCATTTGATGTAGTTGTGTGAGAGTGTAGCTCGAATAAATCTTATAACAACATCCTAGTATATTGAAGATACTGGTGTTGTTACAAAAGAAGTAAATAAAAAGATTTTAGGGGGTTGGAGAAGCAAAATAAAACAAATGAACATGAGAGAATGAATTACCTTTAAAAGTGTAACTCCCTTTGATTTGAGCCTAAAGGCTTCCTTTGAAAGGATTATGCCCAAAGGTAATCCTCTAGGATGAGGAGAGGGATGTGGAGAGAGTAAATGGTCAGGGTTTGTCCGAGCCAAAGGATTGAGGAGTGTGTTAAATGAGGTAGAGGTGGGGGCCTTTTATAGAGGAGAGGAGGGGCACTTTTGGAAAGTAAAGAAATATTACTTTATTTGAAAATGTGTTTCGGTTTCAAAATGTCCCACATTGATATAATTCGTGTATAAGGTGATAAGGCTTCGAAATATACTCATCCAATAAGTTTTTGACATGTTTAGTTAATTGATTTTACATTATCTTTCCATTTTATTTAAATCGTCAAATAATGATGTCATCGCTGCATCATTATTATGTCATAAATAATTTAATTTATTTAATGTCTAAAAATTATAAAAAAAATACTATGATGTAGGAAATCTTTTTAGATTTCCAATAAATATTTATAATAAAAACGATGACTTGTATAACCCCACTTAAAAATTGTTTTAGTAAAACATATCATGTTTGTGTCAATTTTACTTTTACATTAAATAAAATGTTATTTATGTCATTTCCCAACCAAAGTGGATCCATGGGGTCCCCAAGTTGACCCATGGCTTGTCTTTGTCGGCAATGATACAACCAATGTGGGTAATACATGTGCCAAGCTCATATCATTTTATTAAAGCATTATTTTTACCTTAAACTACACTAATTACCACTAATCGCGATTAAAAACTTAATAAGTTACTATTCACCAAAAATTATTTTAATCTCATTGAACCACATTTTACTTCTTAATGACAACCATGTATGTCGGATTTTTGAAAATCAAAACACAATGATGGCAAAATTTCATTTAAACGGAAAATCAGTTTTTATAAGTACCACTTAGTGGTTTCACTATTCATCAAAAATTGAAGTTTTTCAGAAAAATCCCAAAAATTCACCCTAAGCTATATTTGATATTCTGAATTCAAAAATTAAGTCCATTTTAAAAAATTCAAAACATATAAGTCACATTAATTAATTTAATAATTAATTCCCGATGTCATGACAAATAGCGTGTTTTATGAAACAATAAGTATCAAAAGATTGACACTAGTTTAAGTCTGATTTCAAAGTGAAATTGATTCCAACGACCACTATTGGATTTAATGGTAAAAATATTTTCTAATTTCACTTTAAAACCAATTCAAAATATAATCTAATCATATAAATAAATTAGATTAAAAAGTGGTTTTGAATTAAAATACAACATTTTACACTATTCATTTAAAAAAGAACTTTATCGGAAAGATACCAAAAATTTACACAAAGTAAATTTTGATGTCCCGATTCTTAATAAGAGTTTTATTTGGTCCAAAAGAATGTATAAGAGTGATCAAAACTATATTTAATGACGGTTCGCCATCAAAAGGTGATAAGTGAACCTTTAGTGAAAACTAGGGCATATACGCCTAAAATTGAATTCTTTCTGTATTTTAAGCCATTATCTTTTATTGGATAAAAGTAAAAACATTTAAAAACATATATAATCATATTCTAGTTATTTCTATCCATTCCCGCCATTACAATGGCTACATGTTAACTACCATTTAAAATAATATTATTTTATTATTAGAGTGCAACGTAAGATTCCCAAGAAACTCGTTGTTGCGTGTTGGGTACGCCATCGAGCATTGAGTCCCCTTTAAAGTTATTTAAATATTTTATTCACAAATATGGATAAATATGAAATGTCATATTCTTTATTTACCTGGGGTGTTACAGTAGGCCAATACTCTTGATGATTCCACCAGAGTGCCTTTCTATGGGTATCAACTTTTGTAAAAGTATGTTCCCTAAAACCAACTTGAAAAATACATTTTGACTTAAAAATAATGTATACAAAGATTTATGCATGATTTATACTTATTATAATATTTTCTAAACATATTCGTACACTATTTTTATGGTAATTTCCTTAGATTATTTTCAGGTCAACAGGTTGTAGTAATATCTAGCTATAATGAGAAACTAAAGATACTATGAAATTAATCTTAAGCATATGTATTATGATATAGATACATAATCCTAACTGGGTATAGATGATGTCTGAATATCAGGTTTTGGGGACTCATAATCATTGATACTTGTTCTCATGATGTTCGTACATAGTGATCTGAAGTATAAGAGATCATGGGGATTGGCCCGCCAATAAGAACACATCATTTTTTATTTTTTATTTCTATTTATGATCATGTCTATTGGTCATTCATGTTGAGATCATTACCAATGTGTACCATTTTATAGAATACTTTTATTCAATATAAAAACCATGATGTTTATGATGGGGATAGGTGGCCAGCATTTGGCATGTCATTAAATGTATGACATTGGTTGAATGTTCAAGAAAGATTTTTTCACTTTCAAAAGGATGATATTCCTTGGGAATTGTTTACCATGATATTAGTACCTTTATTAAATCCTTGTATGTGGTGATTAAAGGTGATTATATCTATTATGGCCAGGAATTAATCAAGCAAGAATGGATGATGATACGAAGTGTGCATCCTACATTATGAGATATCAGGAGAAAAAGAGATTATATTACAGAATTTGTGCTCGTATGAGGTTTTTGTTTTCATGACTAAACCTTATCCACTTAGGGGAATTGATGGGTATATAGAACCCACTCATGGGATATGATTACTACTCACTTCTATATAGTTAAGGACCTCTAGGGTCACATACAAATCATATTCAAAAGCTGTAAAAATTATAGTGAATTAGAGTTTAGGGTATAGTGGGCCATGTAAAGGTGGTTGGTAAATGCCCAAGTTTATACGGTCATAATGTAAATAAACAATTTAAATATTAGTTAAGTTTATATTAATAATCATTGAATTTATTTACTTATTATATTTACAAGTTATTCAGTGAATATAATGATTTTTTTTAAATGAATATTAAATATTTAATATTAAATGTTTGTTTCATATTTATTGAATACCTATGTTAGGTTAATGAATTATATTTTATCATGTATCATAATTTAGGTGTTACAAGCATGTGATAAAATATTTGTGATATTTTTTTAAGTTTTAACTATCATTTATGTCTCTTTTTGGTATATTAGAAGGGTTAACTTCTTTAAGGATCTAAATGATATTTATATATGTTATAACCTATGTATTTAATCATTTTGAGGCCCAAAATGTGAGGTAAAATGGTTTTCTTGACTTCTATCTCTTATCCACTCTCTCAAAATTCTTATAAAGGGAAAGTGAAGGGAGCATTAATGATCATTTGATCCAACTTCTAGGATTGTTAATTTGATTTCTCATGATCGTGATGACATTGGAGAGAATCCAATTCTCCATGATGGAACCAAGATTTTATAAGCTGATGATTTATCAACGTTTATGAATGTGTGTGTATAATCTAAAGGGTTTTATGTTCAGTTCCTTCTATTGATGATAACCAATGAAAAGCGAAATGTTTTTCTGATTGAAAGTGGAAACAAGACTGACTCCCATTTTTTTAATATTCAGGCTTAATTAAATTTCACATGATACATAGATGAATCTCATATGTGATATATCTGATTTGATGTTTTGAAATAAATATATACCTAAAAATCTTAATCTAAATTTTGTTATTCTTTCACAGGACCTTAGTTCCTTCAATTGGTATGAATGGGATACTTCATTTAATTAATTAAAATTCAAATTAAAATTTCTATTTATCTAAGAAGAGTATGTCTCTATGGTCCCACTTTCATAAAAGGTTCATCGATCAGTGATTATATGACTGAGTTATGGTCATCTGAAGATCAAAATTGTAATTTTTTAGCTTAAAACCAAAAAAAAATTATATTTTTGAATATTTCATAGATGTGGGATTATATCACAAATGACATTTGACTTCAGGTAGGAAGTGATGGTAAAAACCCTACCCATGTAGGGAATCTTTGGTTGGGCTTCTGCTCTTGGGAAGTTTGAGTCAATGAAGGATTAATTAAAAAAATACATTTAAATACACACACACACACACAGATATATATATATATATAAGTGGCCAAAAAAGACGTTATATTTTTTCCACACACACTTTTAAAAAATATTTATCTGATTATATCGCTTTTTCAATAAAATTATCAAAATAAAAGGAGACTTGGTGGGGTATCTCACCCACCCCTACATGGAAAGAGAATCCCCCTATTTTTTGGTTGGGTTTGGTGGCTAGAATCTCTCAAGGGTGTCTTGTGTGATATAAAAAAATAAATTATTTTTATTTGGGGTGGCTCAACCACACCTAGCCTTGCATGGAATAAGACCCCACTATTTGGAGAGGAGGAGGGGAGAGATATTGTAGTGCCCAAAGACCATTAAATTTAAATAAAAAAACATTATTGTTATATATATACATGTTTATTTTCTATTGTCTCTCCATGAGGGGTGTCTTCACCCTTCCCATATGTTAAGGGTATTGATGTGCACACACAACTGACCTAGAACCACAACCGGGTCAACCTGACCCTAAGAAGGCCATGTTAGGTTCTTCCCAACCTATTCAGACCTTCCAGGTATCACTAAATAATCCAAAACCTATTTGATGTGTTTGAAATATTCACAAGTGCATGAATAAATTTTGGAAAAAATCTAAAATGATTTTAAATATATATATATATATTTGGAATTTAATTAATCAATCTTGGGATCATGCGACAATTATTTTGTGAATTAAAATTAAATTATAATTATTTAAATTCATGAAAAATCTTCTCATGATGAATTTTTTTCATAATTAATTTATTCAACTGTGTTCAATGCATACAGACTGTTCATGATCCATCCATCAAAAATTTCTTATTCGTTTATATTTATTTAAATAGAGTAATATATTTATTTGTAATAATTATTTAATAATTAGGGATATTTGTATCACCACTTTTGTCGGAATTTTTATAAGGGAATGTACATACGTAAATAAATATTCTTTATCATTATCATTCATACATGATATCCCTTGTCTTATGTGTTGGAGTTATTATAAAATAACGAAGTTGAAAGGTGAAATTTTTTCATCGATAAACTAGATAACACTTTGACGTATTGGATGGTTGAACTCTACAATTCAAGTAGCATGAATCATTAATTAAGGAGTTACCCGTAGTGTATAGGTTGATCCATTATTCACTAAATAGATCATCCATTAGTATCGGCTCATGGTCATGTTGTTTAATTTTATTTATGCATGGATTCTTATTTTATATAGGTGTAATTCTATACATAGGATATCATAAAATAATAAGCAAGCATGAACATATAAAATGAACACATGTGGTGAATGTATGTATATTTATAGAATTATAAAATTTGAGTGTGTTCATATAGAACAAGAATATGTGAATAGAAATTTATTACATTCTCCAAGAAATATTAAAACCCATCAACGTAAATATTATGTCCTTTAATGCCTTCCATCTCATAAATTTAGACAAAACTAGGCGTATAAGGTGATTTTTAGCCCTAGTTGAGGGTTATTATTACTATTGGTGTATTCATATGAGAATTTTGGGTCGAATTAACTAAATTTGGAAGTAAATAGATATCTACATTTACCTTGTTTCAGCATTAGATGAAAATTATTATGAAATGAAAAGTTGTGTTTTGTAGAACATGGGAATCCACTCAATAGATCAATGATACCTGAGTTAATGCAGTTTTCCATATGCAATCCTATGTTGATACTCTATTAATATTGTGATATCCACATATTATACTATGGTAAAAGATTTTAATGATCCTTTACACTAAAATACTCAAGTGACTAAGTATTCTGAATCTTATAAGTTTAGGACTACTAGAATTTGATAAAATATTAGGATAAATTTAAGATAAAAAATATATAATGTCTAGAGAATAGTAATAAATAAAAAAGTAATAATAATATTAAATTTTATTTTATATAAAATATATAGTAATACAACAATTTCACTATGATTAATTCATAACAAAGAACATGTCCTTACTGACAAAAATATTCACGTGTAGTATAGGAACTTGTGGAAATTGCTATGACGTAAAAGAAAATTATATTTTTCATGGACTCCACTAACTATTGGGATACCTTAGGATGAGAGGGTGAAAATGGAGTTTATAGAAGACACTTTGATAATTTAATTTATTTTTATATCATAATTATACCATAAATATCTAATTTATTGTGGAAAAACATCAGGGTATGGATGGTTTCACATGTTATCTCAAATCCAAGATATTTTTGTAGAGAAAGTGAAGTGATTAATTAATGATATGATGATTAAAATGAACATGTGCAAATTTAATGATGTATTTTGATCTTTTAATACATCCCTTTCTAATATCGTTTACACTCATTTACTATAATTTCATTTAGTATTATAAATTCACTCGTTTAGAGAAAATTCTTTAATAATTTTTGTATAAGTTTCCCTAAGAACATAATATCTTAATGAAAGATGAATATTCAGTTCTTACTGTAACACCTCAAACTTCCAAGATACGCTTCTCTTTTAATAATACAATAGCTTATGTTGTACGCAACTTCGAGTTCTAACACACCAAAACCAATCAAACTAACCTTTATTAATTGTAATACCCACTTTTTTAAATTATATAAGTTTTATTTTTTCAAATTAACTTCATTTTTGGATTCAAAATATCAAAATTAGCTTACGGTGAATTTTTTATATTTTTCTAAAAACTTTCAATTTTGGATGAATAGTGAAAAATATTGAGTTATAGTTTAAAACAGAATTTTTTATTTAAATAATTTTTTATTTTATTTAAATTTGTTTTAGGTCAAAATAGATACATAGTACTTATATAACTTCAATGTAATTCATTGGAGTCAGTTTATAATAATTTTAGATATATAAAAAAATTATCGAACTTTTTACCGCCTTTTACCCACATCCTCAGAGCATTTGCAAATGTAAATAAAAAATAATTTTAACACTTCTATGAATTGAATTTAAAAAATCCAAGATACATGGTTGATATCAGTAAGTAAAATGTGGTTCAATAAGATAAAAATAATTTTTGGTGAATAGTAACTTTTTCTTTTTATTTACCACGGTTAAAAGTTAATAAGGTAATAAAAGTTAAAAATGATATTATTATTACCCTAACACATGTCCTAATATTATTGGATATGTATAATTCGACCAAAAATAACCTTAGGAATAAAATATGATCTTTTAGGTCCACTTGGATTAGATTAAGACATTTATTATTATTTAATTTAAAGAACAGTTAAAAGTATTAAAATCAACATTTAATAACTAAACTATTTTTAATATTGGGTTATACATAAGATAAATTTGACTATAAATATTCATTATAAAGATAAATATATTTCCTAAATAATGGTATTTTATTTATAATTTATAGACATTAAATAATGTAATTTATTTATAACACAATGATGATGCAGTAATTACTTTATTAATGAAATATTAAAATAATTTATATTATAAATACCCAAATAAATATAATTTGAGACTTTTTAGGAATTAAACTAATTTTCTACATTAATATGACATGTTAGGGTTGATTAAATGAATTATTTTCGAAGTAATAATACTGTTATGAATTTAGAAAAAACAAAATACCAAATAGTGTCAAAATGGACATAAATGAGTTTTTAAAACAAATATTATATTATTAATTTGTATTATATTCTTAAGAATCTATGGTTTGGACAAATGGATTAAATAATATTATATATGTCATTAATTAACCACTTGTGGTTATCTTGGAAGTTTATAGTAGGTTTATTAACCATATATTATAAAAATTCAAAGAGACATGGTAAATGTCAAACTATTTAACTAAGAGTTAAATCTAAATGATAAAGTTAATATAGTGACCCAAACCTATTGGTGGAGTGGTTTTAGACCCATACCAACCTTATCCTTTAAATAATTCATTTTAGAGCCATTATAAACCGAACATGATTATATTATAAAATAATATTTCAATATTTTTTTAAGGTTCCCCTCACCCCTCTTATAAAGGGGCACTTACCCTTATCTCAAATTCACATTTTCAAATCCATTTGTCTCAGCCATCCCATGCCAAATTATCCTCTCCACTATCTTCCCTTAATCCTTGAGGAATTCCTTTAGTCATAAATCCATCTTAAGAAGCCCTTTTGATCAAATCAAAAGGAAGAACCCGAAAAAAGGTAAATATTTCATAACCTCTTTCATGTTTTTTCTTCTTCCACTTCTTATTTCCTTGTTGTTTCCATCATGAAATAAAAAATCCAGTATCTTATATATACTGTGATATTATTATAGTTATTTTACAACCATATTCATTATTCTATCCATCTTTTGAATGACATGTCACCATACATGCGTACGTACGGCTTACCGTCTCCACGTCGTGGTGTAGTTATTATTCAATACATTATTATTTGGATGGGATAATAATGATGTATAATTGATTTAAATAATAAATATAACATGATAATGATTCTGTATATATGATATACCATCCAATTATATATGATTTTAATATCAAAAGAATGATATTGTCGCTCATGCATACGTACGGATTACCGTCTCCACGAAGACTATGAGATTCATTCTCCATCTTATCCATTCTAGACTAATTTTCATTTGATGATTAAAAATAATGTTTAAAGACTTAATATAATTATTAATATGAATAAGATACATCCTATCCATAACAAACACTACTTACGTAACAAAACATATAAAGGAAAACGAATCAGTTAACACACAAAACGATGATAATACTAAAATATTATTAACAAAGAAATATTAAAATATCATATATGTTATCATATTAACGTATATGGTTCTTTTATAATTTAATAAAAAATATTTCACCATTATACAAGAGTTTAACTTACCCTCGACCAAGGAAATGTACAAGGTAAGGGTTAATTCTACAATCACTTCATTATCTGAGATTGTTTTTACGTAAGTATCTACTAGGACCGCTTTATCATCGACATCCATGTTTCTTAAAAAAATGAAAACATTTCTAATATTTACTAGCCAATGGAATAAAGTCATTTATACCCTTATTTAACCTTATATGTTTTGTAAGGAATCTTTACGTCGTTTTCCAAACAAGGTACTTTACGACCTTTTTGACAAAATTAAGGGAAGAATGTTTTTTTAACTTATACAGTGGGTGCGGTTATTCTCCGCCATTATAACATCTTCAAAGCTTCCCTTAAAATATTATAATAATATTTTTGAAATAAATATTTTCTTTTATACTTATTTATCCTTGAATTATTTCAAAAAAATAAATATATATTTCTCTCAAATAGATTTTATTTCATCTATGTCAATATCCTTTAATGGATTTTATACTTGTTTGAAGTTGATTCATTATGATAAAAATCTTACATATTATATTGAAGGTTCTGTGATATGTTTGACTATGGATGTGTTATGTTTATACCATTCATGGTTTATAGTTAAAATATTGACATTATGTTTGCTTGTTTTAATACGAATGTTTATGTTATATTTCAAACTTTTCATATGAGGAATGTATTGGACTTAGTAAGTGACAGGTGGAGCCTCCTATAGCACCTTGATGCATCGGTAGGTCACATGAAACAACTAGATGTTGAATTGGTCGAGGCCTTTCCCATTTTGATATATGGTGTCGGGTGAGGCCTTAATCATTTTTAGACGTCTTGGCTGAGGCCTTGAAAAAATGCTTCAGAATGTCCAAAATTATATATTCCCTCATTATGAAAATAATTTTGATGGTTCATGCGGTAATTAGACTAGTAGAATACCCATGATTATGTTTTATTAGGGAATTATTTACTCCGATCATATTCCTACCATAAAAGTGTTCATTTTTATTATTGTTAAAGGCATGTGTTTTCAATTATTTACCAAGATTAATATTTATGTTCTCTTCCTCTGTATTGCGTACCCTTATTCAGCATTTCATCTCACCCCTTTCTTATGTTTCATTTTCCTAGGATATGAAGAAGTTAGTTATGAGTGAATTGCAGGCATAATCTAGGAGGCATGGATGTTTCTAATGAAAAAATTAGTGTTGTATTTCTTTTCATGTTGTAAAGTTGAGCTTATGTATGAATCTTGTTTCCAATAATACTAAATTGATCGGTCTTTTGGGACATTATTTCCTTGTGATCATGAAAATTTTATATAATAGTGCACCGACTCTGGGCTTCTGGTGTTAGGGCGTTACAGTTGGTATCAGAGGAATTTTAGTACAAACCTTGGAAGCTAGATTTAGATAATCTATGATTAGAGAACATTATCCTAAGATAGACTTTGTTTATTAGAATAGAAGAACATCCTTGAATATTGGTATTGTAGATATTTTGTGAGTTTTCCAAGAAATACATCCATGTCTAGATACGAGTAGGTAGAGGCAGCTATGGCATATATGTACCTAGGTGTAAAAGCAGAAAACACCGCTTTGAGCTAGACTTGAACAGGAACTGGTGCATGACAAAGGGCCTTGCTGTAATCTTGGTTACAACACTCTTGGGGGATATGCTTAGGATAATTCCCATTTTCTTTACAAACCATTATGAAGGTTTTATGAATATATACTTCCTCAAAGAAAACATTTTTATGATTATGAATTATATCCATAAACAATTCAATTTATGTTCAGTGTTTAACAAGCTTGGATTTATGTATTTCGATTCATAAACTAATAAAGTGTATGTCATTGTTTAGAAATGGGGCCTAGTGGAAGGAATGGAAACGGTATCAACTCACGTAATCCATGTAGAGATTCCCCTCTGACTCAAGATAATTATAGCGGAGCTGGTGATGCAATTGGTCCTGATTAGCTTATCACCATACTAGGACAACTTACACAGGTTATGAATAATAACCTTATCCATATGGAGCACCCTGATCCACAACACAGAGGATCAATGTTATATCTCTTCATGAGAAGATAAACACCAACATTTAATGGGAGTAGAAATCCATTAGTGGCTGAGCAATGGATAAATTCCTTAGAGAAAATATTTCATGCTTTAGGGAGTAATGAAAGGGAAAATTTTGACATGGCAGTTTATCACTTCACTGAAGATGCTGATCAATGGTGGTCATTGGTTCAAAACACAAAGGAAGATGAATAAGTGTCTAGTATGGAATGGAGGGAGTTTAAAGATATTTTCTAAGAAAAATACTTTCCTCATTACCATTGAGCAGATATAGAAAGGAAGTTTCTGAGTTTGAGGAAAAAGGATGATGATAATGTCGCAACATATGAAGCTAACTTTACAAGGTTAGCGAGGTATGATGCAGATTATATATGTAACCCAAGAAGTAAGATTGCACATTTCTTTTATGGGTTAAAACCATTCATCCCTCAAGCATTAGTCTCAGAATCCTTCTTATTGTACGAAGATATTGTCTCATGTGCTATCAAGACAGAAAAATAATTCTCTAAGTCTTATGACTTTAAAGAAAAGAAAGAGAAGAAGAGATATATTGAACACTCTAGGAATAGAAATTAGAAAATAGTGAATAATGGAAGAACTGAAATTCCACCCTATGATAATTGTGGAAGGAATCACCCTGGTGTTTGTCTAAAAGGAAAAAGAGTATTCTACAAATGTGGACATAAAGGCCATCTTACTAGTGACTGTAAGGGAAAGAATTATGCTACCAATGTTCAATGATACAATTGCAGGGATATGGGACATTATAAAAATGAATGTACTAAGAGTTAGGGAATATTACCTTAGAAAAGGCCACGGGATCAAGGTCAAGCTTATGTGATAACTACTACTGAGGTTGAAGCTCTGAAAGACGTGGTTGTAGGTAATTTAATGGTTTCCTCAAGTTTACCCAATGCTTTATTTGATTCTGTATCATCGCATTGTTTTATATCTTCCCAGTTTTCTTAGAAAATTTGATATTTCCAATTTGATTTAACAAGGGAGTTGTCAGTCAAAACATGTAAGGTAAGTATCATTGCAACAAATTATTGTGAATCAGTTCCCATTAGGGTATATAAATGTTCTTTATCTTCTGATATCATCATCATACCAATGATTGAATTGGATATAATCCTCGAAATGTATTGTATTTCGGACCATGATGGGAAAATTTACTATAGGAAGAAGGAGGTTACAATTTTTTATGATGATAAGGAGTATCTTATCTTTATAGTAGAAACATTTCCACCTCATTCTTATCTAGATCCACCCCTAGTAGCTCAAATAAATTCAATTATTGGGTAGGAATAGAATGAAATAATTATGGGTGAGGAAAATGATGTTAAAATAGTGGATGTACCTATTGTGCAAGAATATGTTGATGTGTTTCGAGAAGATTTACCTGTACATCCTTCAGAATGAAAAATTGAATTTTCCATTGACTTAATTCCCGATTCAAGCCCCATATCGAAGGACCTTTATAGAATGGCCACTATGGAATTAGTGTAACTAAATTAAAAACCAGAGGAATTGAGTAATAAGGGATTTATTCTCCCTAGTGTTTCTCCATGTGGAGCCCCTATGATTTTTGTTAATAAGAAATATGGATCTATGAGGTTGTGCATTGACTACAGGGAGATCAATGCTATAAAAATAAAGAAAAAGTATCCCCTACCTTCCATTGATGATTTATTCAACTAACTTTAGAGAGCTCAATACTTTTCAATGTTTGACCTTCTATATAGATATCATCAGTTGTGTGTGAAGAAGGAAGACATTCTGAAAATTGCATTTCAAACCAGGTACGGGCATTACGACTTTACAGTATTGCCTTTTGGATTGACTAATGCACCCTCTATATTAATGGATATAATGAATAGAGTTTTCATGTAATATCTTAATGAATTTTTAGTTGTATTTATTGATGAGATTCTTGTATAATCCAAAAGCTACGAAGATCATGAAAATCACTTGCACATTATTCTAAAGACTCTTAGAAGACATAAACTATATGGTATGTTTAGAAAGTGTGAATTATGGCTTCAGGATATTTTTTTCTTGGCCATATTATCTAAAAGGATGTAATCTTTGTTGATCCTTCTAAGTCCAAGGCACTACAAGAATGTCCAGCACCAATGAGTATAACTGAGCTACGTAGTTTTATTGGTTTAGCAGTTTATTATTGGTGTTTCATCCATAATTTTTTCTGATTGGCTAACCCATTAATGAAGCTCACACGTAAAGGGGTTAATTTTGTTTGAACAAAATAGTGGGAAGAATTTTTTGAATAATGGAATATAAGATTAGTCGATGCTCTTATCTTGACTCTTTCATCGGGGAATGATGGGTTTGTTATTTATAGTTATGCCTCAAAGAAAGGACTTGGTTGTGTCCTTATGCATAATGATATAGTTATTTCCTATGCATCACGATATCTAAAAATTCATGAGAAAAACTATCCTACTCAAAACGTTTTCAAATGGTTTCCAAACCATCATTAGTAGAAATTACAAATATTTCTTAGACTGATTAAGAAGAATTTAAAAAGAATATTAAAGCTGTGAATGATGGGAGATTGAGTGACTGTTTTGTATGAAGATGGAATTTTGAAATTTGGGAAGAGACTTTGTGTTCCCGATATACTTGATCTAAAAAGGGAATTTTTAGATGATGCTCATTAAGCCAATTTCTTTATACACTTTGGTAGTACTAATATGTATAGAGATTTGAAGGAACATTTTTTGTGGGACAACATGAAGTGGGAGATTTCTGATTTTGTGTCAAGATGTATGGTTTTTCAACAAGTGAAATCTGGAAGGCAACAGCCTAGAGAATCCACGCAACCTCTTCGCATACCTGAATGGAAATGGGATAATATTACGATGGACTATATCATGGGACTACCAAATACTCCTAGAAGGAATGATACAATATGGGTCATTGTGATCATCTTACCAAGTCAGCACATTTTCATTCTATAAGAGAATATTTACCACTTGAATGTTTAGTAAAACTGTATATTAATGAATTTGAAAGACTTCACGGAGTACCCCTATTGATTGTTTCTGATGTTGATCCACATTTTCCATCCGGATTCTGGAAAAGTCTTCAGAGAACCCTGGATACTTAACTTTGTTTGAGCACTGCCTACCACCCTCAAACAGATGGACAATTATAACAGACTATTCAAACCTTAGAAGACATGTTGAGATCATTCTCACTTGACTTTCAAGGTATGTGGGATCAATATTTACCTCTGGTATAATTTTCTTATAACAATAGCTTCCATTAAAGTATTCAGATGCCACCATATGAAGTGTTATACGGAAAGAGATGTCGTACACCAACTTGTTGGGATGATGTCAGTGAAAGAAAACTCATAGGCCAAGAACATGTGGAGGAAACGATGGAGAAGGTGAAGGTTATCCAAACCCACATCAGATCATCTCAAAGTAGGCAGAAGAGTTAGGCCAATAACCAAAGTAAGGATTTGTAATTTTCGGTAGGAGATCATGTTTTCTTGAAGGTATCTCCATGGAAGGGTGTTATACATTTTGGTAAGGAGGGAAAATTAATTCCCATGTACATTGGACCTTTCCAAATTCTAGAACTAATTGGGGTTGTAGCTTACTGTTTGTAAATGCCACCAAGTCTCTCTAAAGTTCACGATGTGTTTCACGTATCCCTGTTGAGAAAATACATGCCTGGCCCAACGCATGTACTCAACTATGAGGTGTTAGAACTAGAACCTGATATGTCTTATTACAAAGAGCATGTCAAGGTTCTTGATACAAGAGAACAAGTTCTAAGAAATCGGACGACTCTTCTGGTAAAAGTTTTATGGAGAAACCATAAAATGGAAGAGGCAACATGGGAACCTGAGGAACTTGTGATAAAGAACCACTCAAATATTTTTATGGAGCAATATTATAGAAATTTCAAGGATGAGATTATTTTAAGGAGGGGAGAATGTAACACCTCAATCTTCCATGGTATGCTTCTATTTGAATAATACAATAGCATGTGTTGTATGCAACATCGAGTTCTAACACACCAAAAACCAATCAAACTAGCCGTTATGAATAGTAATTCTAACATCCCAGGTAAATAAAGAATAATACATATTTCATATTTATTAAAATTTGTGAATTAAATATTAATTTTACGTTAAAGGGGATTCTATGTTCGATAGCGTACCTGATACGCAACAATGGGTTTCTTTGAAATCTTACGTTGCACACTAATAATATAATATTATTATTTTAAATGGTAGTTAACTCCTAGCCATTGTATTGGTGGGAATGAACAAAACTAACTACAATATGATTATACATGTTTATTAAATGTATTTACATTTATCCAATAAAAGATAGAGGCTTAAAATATGAATGAATCTAATTTTAAGCAAAATTTACATTAACAGGTCGATTTACCACCTTTTAATGGAGAACCCTATTTAAATATATTTTTGGTCATTTTTATTTGTTCTATTTGACCAAATAATATTCTTATTTATAATGGGGACATCAAAAATTACTTTGTGTAATTTTTTGGAATTTTTCCGATAAAGTTCATTTTTTTAATTAATAGTGAAAAATACTGTATTTTAATTCAAAGGTGCCTTTTAGTATAATTTATTTATATGGTTATATTATCTTTTTAATTGGTTTTAATGTTTAATTAGAATATATTTTTACCATTTATCCAATTTTTGTCATTGTAATTAATTTCACTTTGAAATTGGACTTAAACAAGTGTCAATATTTTGATAGTTATTGTTTCTTAAAAACACTCTATTTGTTTTAACAACGGAAATTAATTTTAAATTAATTAATGAAAATTTTATGTTTATTATTTAGTAAAATAGAAATCATTTTTTAATTCATAATATCAATTATATCTTAGGCATAATTTTTGGTTTTTTCTGAAAAACTACAATTTTTGATGAATAGTGAAACCACTTAGTAGTAGTTAAAAACTGACTTTTTCATTTAAATGAAATTTTAACACTACTTTTAATTGAATTTAAAAAATCCAAAATACATGGTTATTATTATTAAGTAAAATGTGGTTCAATAAGAAGAATATAATTTTTGGTGAATAGTAGTTTTTGACTTTTATGTACCATAGTTAAAGGTAAATAGGGTAATTCAAGTTAAAAAGAAAATTTTAAAAATTCAAAATTACCTTAAAACTTGTCCAAACCTTATTTGTTGAGTTATTAACGACCATGGGCATCATTGGGTCAATTTTGGGACCCCATTGAGCCACTTGGGAGTGATAATGACAATCTAGAATAATTAATT
Organism: Viscum album; assembly: GCA_963277665.1. NCBI lineage: Eukaryota > Viridiplantae > Streptophyta > Magnoliopsida > Santalales > Viscaceae > Viscum > Viscum album. The sequence goes on along the minus strand of OY728148.1, from coordinate 1,340,195,461 downwards.
TAAAGTAAAGGACGAAATGACATAAACAAAAATATTTTAGTAAATTAATTTTTATATGGTGTTATGTAAATTATATATAAGACTATAAATATATATTGGAAATATAAAAGGATTTCCTAAATCATGGTATTTTTCTATAATTTTTAGACAAAAATAAATTAAATTATTTATGACATAATAATGATGCATTGTTTACCTCATTAATAAAAGATTTAAATAAATAAGATTATAAATATTAAAATAACATCCCAAACTTGTCCAATTCCTATTGGATAATATTATTTCGACTATGAGTCATCTTATATTTTACATTAATGATTTTTATACCTTTAAAAACCAAATATCATTATACAATAAAATAATATTTTCACACTTTCCAAAAGAGACCCTCCACCCCCTTATAAAAGGAGACCACTTATAACCAATTCCTCACACCTATAAAGCCTTTTCTATCATCCATACTCTGCCCAATTAAGCTCCTTATATCCCTATTCTCCTTATATAGCCTTAATTTAGGCATAAGGCACTTCAAGAAGTCATTTTGGTTCAAACCAATGGGAGTTACCCAAATTAAAGGTAACATTTTCTTTTAACTTCTTTTCTTTTATTTTACTTCTCTAGCCACTAAAATCTTTTTATTAATTTCTTTTGTAAAAACACCAGTATCCTAAATATAATAGAATTTTTTTATGATAATTATTTTAACTACACTTACACACACCTCCATCTAATGGGTGAAGAACATAATGTTTCTGTGGAAGGAAAACTAACGCCTCACGAAACGATGATTGTTCGATTATCTCCTACCGCATCTCATGGTGTCCATTATGATGAAACTATATTTATATATGATATATATTATGTTTTGGGTTTTTTTATGATTCTGTATGTTTCATTTATATCATACCTTTATGGTTTCTATTATGGGTAAATAGGATAATCTCATTTCAGGAAGTGCGGACTACCACCCCCTCAAAGTGATGTGACTTGTTAATGACTTATTTGGGATGTATAAAGGATAGAGTTAATGATATTATATATGATATTATACTTTAATTATAATATGTTTATGTATCATTATGTTTTAATTCCATTAAAATAAGAAATAGAAATGAAAGTAGCGTTTATGCGTACGTACGGCTTACCGTCTCCATGAACGGTGCATTTCATTTCATACCTCTAAATGTTATGTACTATTATAAATACATTTATATGCTGAATATATATGATATATATGATATCCAAATCATGAATATCATTCTGGATATAATTAACCTTTGACCACATGAACAACATGTAATTATAAGAAGTCCATTTTTCACTCAAGTACCAAATATCGACAAAACAAACATCATTAACTTAAATGATTACATAATGTTTATAACATGATAATAAGTGATATAAAAGGAATAATAATCTTGAAAAGGGTTCTTAATAAAGTAGAAATTTACTTTAGTTTATTATTCAAGATATTAATGAATCATAGAGTCAAGTCAGACATGAGGTGAGGGAACTTTTTAACCAAATTCCCATTCTTTGGGTTGAACTTATCTTTCATATTTATGTCATTCTTTTATTATGTGAGAAATGAATTTTTATATCCTATCATGTATTTATACTTTCTTTATGTGAGCTTATAGTGAATACACAGAAGCCATCTACTTTATTTACAAAATGATCATCATAAGGAACTTCGTCTCGATCTCCTTTCGTTGAGGCATATTTTGTTTTAATACACGACTTTCTTTTATATGCTATATAAAAACCCCTGACTTTTCAAAGGGAATATTTTTCTATGAAGAATTTTACTAAACGACAAAAAGGAATGTTTCTTTTAACATAAGCGGTGACAATGACCTTTCCGCTACGATGAGTATTATTTGTTCTTTGGCTTACTTAACAAGCCGTAATGTTTTTTAAGGAAAATAAATACCATATATTCTTTTATGTAATTTGATATTGAAAATGGTTTTGATAATGGATTTGTTATGTCAATATATTTAAGTGATATATTGTGATTTAAATGGGGAACTATTTTCTTTCCTTTATATTTTTTTTATTTCTTATGATTTTATAATGGTACTTGGACATTTGACGGGTGGTTATGTGATAAACCAAATGACGGGTGGTGTCGTGAATACCAGGACTGGTGGTTACGTTATAACCTCCAATTATTTGGGTATGGAAGTCGGTCATATGGCTATTATATTTAGTGATATGTGTTGTAGTGGACTGTACGGTTATTCCATTTAAGTATGTTTATGTCCCAAGCTACCTTTATATGTTATGTGTTCTTTATATGGTTAATATTTTGGTTAAAAAAGGGTAATTAGTGATCTTTTCTTTAGTGAATAGTATTTACTACATCATAAAGGTGAATTTTATTACTTATGTTAAATTATTCATGATTTACTTGTTGTTTTTAAAAACTAATAGTTTTCCTTCTTTTTTTATCCCTTACTGAGCTATTTATGATCATCCCATGTTTTTGAATTTTTTTTCACAGGACATAATGTGGAATAGGGTCAAGGATGGGATCAAGGAAAATTCATGTTGTCTTAAACATAGAATTATACATGACTCTTTTTTTTTCAAGATTTAATGTTTTGTAAAAAAAATGGAATCTGTGTAGAAGTGTCTACTTTGTAATCTTTTGAGATGTAATAGTTATGTCCAAATTCTCTAAAACATTAAACTTGAAAATATCCTCAATGTGAATTATTATTTTAATTCAATATTATGTAAGGTTTAAGGTCGGGTCCTTATAGTTGGTATCAAAGGTCGGTTTAGATAACTTTAGGAGTTAGGGTATTGTTAAATAAATGTTCATACGTTAATTTTTGGTAATATTGGGATGATATAGCATTTATAGATTACCATGTTGCTTCTCCTAAGATATTTCTTTCTTGAGAATGATTTTTTGTAGAGAAAACAGGGTAGTTGTAATGGGAAGTCATACAGAGGGAAATGATCTTCTAAATTAGCATCTGGAGATGGTCAGAATCAGAACTGAATAGTTTACTGCAGTGATGGATTAGTTGATTCAGGTGATAAATGGTGGGTTTTTTTATTGGTGATATTTTTGTTTATTTTAAATGTAAAGAGGAACACGAAAGTCATTTAAGGTTCATCTTTCAAACCTTAAATGAAATGAAATTGTTTGGGAAATTACGCAAGTGTGAGTTTTGGTTACAAAAAATTTCTTTTCTTGGTCACATTGTTTCAAAAAATGGCATAACTATTGATCCTACTAAAACAAAAACTATTGAAGAATGGCCAAGACCCACAAATATAACTGAGATTCGTAGTTTTCTTGGTTTGTCAGGTTATTACAGAAGTTTTGTTGACAATTTTTCATGGTTATCTAGTCCAATGACTAAGTAAACTCGAAAAGGTGTTAAGTTCATATGGACAAAAGAATGTGATTATTGTTTTCAGGAATTGAAAAAGAGATTTGTGAATTCTCCAGTTTAGGCACTTCCATCTAGAAATGGTGAGTTTGTTATCTACAGTGATGCTTCGTTGAAAGGACTTGGATGAGTCCTTATGTAGAATGATCAGTTAATTGCTTATACTTTACGTCAGTTGAAACCACATGAGTTAAATTACCCTACACATGATTTGGAATTAGCTGCTGCTGTTTTTGCATTAAAAATTTGGAGGCATCATTTTTATGGAGTGAAGTGTCAAATATATACTGATCACAAAAGTTTGAAGTATATATTCACTCAAAAATAATTGAACATGAGACATGGGAGATGGATAGAATTAATCAATTATTATGATGGAACAATCTATTACCATCCGGGAAAAGAAAATAATGTTGTCAATTCTTTGAGTCAAAAAAGTAATGTCTCAGTATCCATGATACGTTTGGAACAAGAACCTTTGGTTTTCGATTTGATAAACTTTGGAATTGAAGTTGTTGGTGCAGAAAATTCTATTTTTTTATCAGGTGTCAGTGAGATCATCCCTATCAGATAGAATAAAGCAAGCACAGAAATAAGACAGTGATTTGTAGAAAAAGGTAGAGTTGGTTCAAAAAGGTATGTTACCTGATTTTAACATTGATAATGACTGTGTTTTGAGGTTTGGGAAGAGATTATGTGTGCCTTGTGATTCAAAGTTGAAGAATGAGTTATTATGTGAAGCTCATAGTTATCCGTTTTCAGTTCATCCTGGTAGTACTAAGATGTAGAAAGATCTTTGGAAGTATTACTGGTGGGATAGATTGAATAGAGATATTGCTGATCTTACTATGAAGTGTTTGACTTGTCAGCAAGTTAAAGAATATAGGAAGTTATCGAAAGGGATTCTTCAGTCTTTACCAGTGCCAGAGTGGAAATAGGAAAATATATCCATCGACTTTTTTGTGGGATTACCGAATACATCTCGAGGTAATAATGAAATTTGGGTTATTATTGATCGATTGACTAAATCTTCTCATTTCCTTCCTATTATAGATACTTTGTCTCTAGATCAACTTGCTCGGTTGTATGTTAAAGAGATATTCAGGTTGCATGGAGTTCCCCTCTCCATTGTATCTGATCATGATCCCAAGTTTACTTATAACTTTTGGAAAGGCCTTCAGAAGTCGTTGGGTACTGAATTAAATTTTAGTACAGCTTTTCATCTGCAATCAGATGGGTAGTCAGAACGAACAATTCAGACCTTGGAGGATATGCTACGTGCTTCTTCACTGAATTATCAGGTAAGTTGGGACCAACATCTTTGTTTGGTTGAATTTTCATATAATAATAGTTTTCATTCTAGTATACAGATGTCTCTATTTGAGACATCATATAGAAAGTGTTGTAGAACTCTAGCATTTTGGGATGAAGTAGGTTAAAGGAAGCTGATGGGACCAGAATTGGTTAAAGAGATGGTAGAGAAAGTTTAGTTGATTCAGAAGCACATGAGAACAACTCAGAGAAGACAGAAAAGTTATGAAGATAACTGGAGGATGGATCTTTCTTTTGAGGTAGGTGATCATGTCTTTCTCAAAGTTTCTCCATGGAAAAGTGTGATGTGTTTTGGTAAGAAGGTAAAGTTGAGTCCGAGGTTCATTGGACCTTATGAAATTTTGAAGAAAGTTGGATCAGTTTCATAAAGAGTGTCTTTACCTTCAATTTTATCCCAGGTACACAATTTTTTTCATGTTTCGATAATGAAAAAGTATATGCCAGATCCATCTCATGTTTTGAGCCTAGAGGTAGTTCAGTTGGAAGAGAATAACTCTTATGAAGAACAAACGGTTAAGATTCTTGACTGTAAAGAGAATGTTTTGCGGAATAAGGTAATTCACCAGTAAATGGTTTTGTGAAAAAACCATATGGTTGAAGAGGCAACATGGGAATCTGAAAATTCTATGAGAGATAAATACCCCCACTTATTTTGATAAGTAAAATTCTGAGGACGCAATTTCCAAAAGGGGGAAGGATGTAACATCCTCAGTAAATAAATAATAAGACATATTTCATATTTATTAAATTTTTTGAATTAAATATTAATTTTACTTTAAAGGGGTTTCTATATTCAATAGCGTACCCGATACACAACAATGGGTTTCTTTTAAATCTTACGTTGCATACTAATAATATATTATTATTATTTTAAATGGTAGTTAACTCCTAGCTGTTGTATTGGAGAGAATGAAAAAAACTAACTAAAATATGATTATACATGTTTGTTAAATATATTTACAATTATCTAATAAAATATAGAGGCTTAAAATATAAATGAATCTAATTTTAAGCATAATTTACATTAACAGGTCGATTTACCGCCTTTTAACGGCGAACCCTATTTAAATATAATTTTGGTCATTTTTAAATGTTCTATTTGACCAAATAAAATTCTTATTTAGAATGGGGACATCAAAATTTAATTTGTGTAATTTTTTTTGAATTTTTCCGATAAGGTTCATTTTTTGATGAATAGTGAAAAATAATGTATTTTAATTCAAATGTGCCTTTTAATCTAATTTATTTATATGGTTAGATTATATTTTTAATTAGTTTTAAAGTTTAATTAGAATATATTTTAACCATTTAATACAATTTTTGTCATTGGAATTAATTTCACTTTGAAATTGGACTTAAACAACTGTCAATCTTTTGATTGTTATTGTTTCTTAAAAACACACTATTTGTTTAAAAATGTGAATTAATTTTAAATTAATTAATTCCACTTTTATGTTTATAATTTGGTAAAATATACATCCTTTCTGAATTAATAATATCAATTATATCTTAGGCTGAATTTTTGGTATTTTTTTTTAAAAACTCCAATTTTTGATGAATAGTGAAACCACTTAGTAGTAGTTAAAAAACTGACTTTTTCATTTAAATGAAATTTTACCACTTCTGTGAATTGAATTTAGAAAATATTAATACATTGTTCTTATTAGTAAGTAAAATGTGGTTAAATAAGATGAAAATAATTTTTGGTGAATAGTAACTTTTGCCTTTTATTTACCACGGTTAAAGGTAAATAGGGTAATTCAAGGTAAAAAAAATTATAAAAATTCAAAATTACCTTAACACTTGTCCAAACCTTATTGGTTGAGTCATTAACAACCATGGAAATCATTGGGTCGATTTTGGGACCCTATTGAGCCACTTGGGACTGATAATGACACTTTAGAATAATTAATTTAAAGTCCAAAATGACATAAACAAAAATATTTTAGTAAATCAATTTTTATATGGTATAATATAAATTATATATTAGACTATAAATATTAATTGTAAATCTAAAAAGATTTACTACATCATGGTATTTTATGTATAATTTTTAGGCAACAAATAAATTAAATTCTTTATGATATAATAATGATGCAGTGTTTACCTCATTAATAAAAGATTTAAATAAATAAGATTATAAATATTAAAATAACATGAAAAACCTGTACAATTCTTGTTTGAGAATATTATTTCTACTATTATTCATCTTATTTTTTACTTTAATGATTTTTTTACCTTTATAAACCAAATATCATTTTATAATAAAATAATATTTTCACACTTTCCTAAAGAGCCCCTCCTCCCCTTTATAAAAAGAGACCACTTCTAACCAATTCCACACACCTCTCAGGGCTTTTGGATCATCCAAACTCTACCCAATTAAGCTCCCTACATCCATTTCCGCTTCTTAGAAGCCTTAATTTATGCATAAGGCACTCCAATATGTCCTTTTGGTTCAAACCAAAGGGAGTTACCCAAATTAAAGGCAACAGTTTTTTTAATTTATTTTATTTTATTTTTCTTCCCTATCCTCTAAAATCTTTTTATTCCTTTCTTTTGTAACAACACCAGTATCCTAAATATACTAGGATTTTTTTATGAGAAGTATTCTAACTACACTTACACACACATCCATCTAATGGGTGAATACATAATGTTTCTGTGGATGGCAAACTAACACATCATGAAATGATGATTGTTTGATTATCTCTTACCGCCTCTCATGGCGGCCATTATGATGGAATTGTATTTATATATGATATATATTATGTTTATGTTTTCTTTTTGCTTATATATTTTCCATTTATATCATACCTTTATGGTTTCCATTATGGGTAAATACGATAATCTCATTTGAGGAAGTGCGGACTACCACCCCTCAAAGTGATGTGACTCGTTAATTCCTTATATAGGATGTATAAAGTATAGGTTTAATGATTTTATATATGATATTATAATATAATTATAATATACCTATGTGTCATTATGTTTTAAATCAATTAAAATAAGAAATATAAATGAATGTAGCATTCATGCGTACGTACGGATTACCGTCTCCATGAACGGTGCATTTCATTTCTTACCTCTAAATGTTATGTACTTTTATAAATACATGTATATTCTGGATATATATGATATATATCATATCAAAATCATGAATATAATTCTGGATATAATGAACCATTGACAACATGAACAACATGTAATTATAAGAAGTCCAATTTTGACTCAACAACCAAATATAGAAAAAACAAACATCATTAACTTAAATGATTACATAATGTTTTGAACATGATAATAAGTGATATAAAAGCAATAATAAACTTGAAAAATATTTTTAAGCAAGTAAAAAATTTACTTTAGTTTATTATTCAGGAGACTAAAGAATGATCGAGTCAAGCCGGACATGAGGTAAGGGAACATCATAACCTAGTTCCCATTATTTGGGTTGAACATATCATTCTTATTTATGTTATTATTTGATTATGTGAGAAATGAATTTTTATATCTTATCATGTATTTATACTTTATTTATGTGATATTGTAGTCAATACACATAAGCGATCTATTTTATTTACGAAATGATCTTTGTAAGGGACTTCGTCTCAATCTCCTTTCATTGAGGCATATTTTGTTTTAATACACTACTTTCTTTTATATGTTGAATATACACCCTTGACTTTTCAAAGTGAATAATTTTCTACATAGCATTTTAATAAATGACAAAATGGAATGTTTCTTTTAACGTAAGTGGTGATAATGACCATTATGCCACCACGAGTATTATTTGTTCTTTGGATTCCTTAACAAGACGTAATGTTTTTTTAAGGAAAATAAATACCATATATTCTTTTATGTATTTTGTTCTTGAAAATGGTATTGATAATGAATTTTTTATGTCAATATATTTAATTGATATATTGTGATTGAAATGTGGAAATGTTTTCATTCCTTTATATTTGTTTTATGTCTTATGATTTTATAATGGTACTTGGACGTTTGACTGGTGGTTACGTGATAAACCAAATGACGGGTGGTGCCGTGAATACTAGGACGGGTGGTTACGTTATAACCTCCAATGCATTGGGTATGGAAGTCTTATGTATGGCTATTCCATTTAGTGATATGTGTGGAAGTCGACCATATGGTTATTCCATTTAAGTATATTTCTGTCCCAAGTTACCTTTATATGTTATGTGTTCTTTATATTGGTAATCTTTTCATTACAAAAGGGTAAGTAGTGATCTTTTATTTAGCGAAGAGTATTTACTACTTCATAAAGGTGAAAATTATCACTTATGTTAAGTATTCATGGTTTACTTGTTGTTTTGAAAAACTAATAGTTTTCCTTCATTGTGTATCCCTTACTAAGCTATTTACGCTCATCCCAAGTTTTTGAAATGTTTTTCACACGACATAATGTGGAATAGGTTCAAGGATGGGATCACAGAAAAGTCATGTGGTCTTAAACATGGAACCTGACATGACTCTTTTTTTCAAGAGTTCATGTTTTGTAAGAAAATGAAAACTGTGTAGAAGTTTCTACTTAGTAATCTTTTGAGATGTAATAGTTATTTCCTAATTCTCTATAACTCTAAACCTGAAAAGATTCTCAATGTGAATTATTCATTTAATTAAATATTATGTAAGGTTTAAGGCCGAGTCTTTATAGTAATACCAAATTTTTTATATTTTATAAATTTTACTTTTCAAAATGGACTTCATTTTTGGATTCTGAATATTGAAATTAGCTTAGGGTGATTTTTTGGTACATTTCTAAAAACATTTAATTTTTGTTGAATAGTGAAAACGTTGAGTTATAGTTTAAAACATAATTTTTTATTTAAATAATTATTTATTTTATTTAAATTTATTTTAGGTAAAAATAGATACATAATACCTATATAAGTTCATGTAATTCATTGTGTCAGTTTATAATAATTTTAGATATAAAAAAAATTCGAACTTTTTACCGTCTTTTACGCACATCCTAAGAGCATTTGAAAAATATAATAAAACTTAATTTTACCACTTATTTGAATTGAATTTAAAAAATCCAACAGACATGGTTGATATCAGTAAGTAAAATTTGGTTCGATAAGATAAAAATAATTTTTCTGGAATAGTAACTTTTGACTTTTATTTACCACAGTTAAAAGTAAATAGGGTAATCAAAGGTAAAAAAGATATTATTATTACCCTAACACAAGTCCTAATTATATTTTATAAGTTCAATTAGACCAAAAACAACCTTAGAAATAAAATATTATCCTTTAGATCCACTTGGATTAGATTAGGACATTTATTATTATTTAATTTATAGAAGAGTTAAAAGTGTTAAAATCAATGTTTAATAACTAAACCATTTTTAATATAGGGTTATGCATAAGATAAATTCAACTATAAATATCCATTATAAATATAAAAACATTTCCTACATAATTGTATTTTATTTATAATTTTTAGAAATTAAATTATTTAAATTATTTATTACACAATGATGATGCAGTAAATACCTTATTAATGAAATATTAAAATAATAAATATTATAAATACCCAAATAAATGTAATTTGAGACTTTTTATAAAATTAACTAATTTTATAGGTTAATATGACATGTTATAATTGATTAAATGAATTTATTTCTAAGTAATAATACTTTTTTGAATTTATAAAAAACAAAATAACAAATAGTGTCAAAATTGACATAAAAGAGTTTTTAAAACAAATATTATAATATTAATTGGTATTATATTCTTAAAAATATAATTTTCTGACAAAGAGATTAACTACTATTATATATGTCATTAATTTACCACTGGGGGTTCTCTTGGACGTTTACAGTAAGTTTATTAACTATATATTATAAAAATAAAAAGAGACATGGTAAATGTCAAACTAGTAAACTAAGAGTTAAATCTAAAATATAAGGTTAATATAGTAACCCAAACCTATATAAAACCTATTAGTTGAGTGTTTTGTGACCCCTACCCACCTTATCCTTTAAATAATTCATTTTGGTTCCATTATAAACCGAATATTATTTTATTATAAAATAATATTTCAAACTTTTCATAAGGTGCCCCTCACCCCTCCTATAAAAGGGCACTTACTATTCTCTCAAATTCACAACTTCAAAGCCATTTGACTCAGCCAAACACTACCAAAATATCCTCTACATTATACTACCTTTATCCTAGATTCCATCCTTTGTCATAAATCCAACCTAAAGTTCCATTTTGATCAAATTAAAAGGAAGAACCCGAAGAAATGGTAAATATTTCATCACCTCTTCCATGTTTTTTCTTCTTCCACTTCTTCTTTCCTTGTTGTTTCCATTATAAAATAATAAATCAATTATCTTATATATACTATGATGTTATTATAATTATGGTACAACTATATTCATTATTCTAACCATCCTTTGAATGATATTTCATCATACGTGCGTACATACGACTTACCATCTCCACATCGTGGTGTAGTTATTATTAAATACATTATTATTTGGATGGGTATAATAATGATGTATAATTGATGTAAAAAATAAATATAACATGATAATGATTCTGTATATATGATATACTATCCAATTATATAATATTTTAATATCAAAAGAATGATATTGTCGCTCGTGCGTACGTACGGATTACCGTCTCTACGAACACGATGAGATTCATTCTCCATCGTATCCATTCAATACTAATTTTAATTTGATGATTAAAAATAATTTTTCAGGACTTAATATCATTCTTAATATGAATAATATAAATCCTATCCATAAAAAACATTACTTACATAATAAAGCATATAAAGGAAAACGAATCAGTTAACACCCGAAACGACGATAATACAAAAATATTATTAACAAAGAAATATTAAATGATCATATATTATATGATATTATTGAATATAGTTCTTCTATAATTTAATATCAATTATTTCACCATTATACATAAGTTTAACCTACCCTCGACCAAGTAAAACTACAAGTTAAGGGTTAATTCTACAATCTCTTCGTTATCTGAGGTTGTTTTTACGTAAGTTTCTACTAGGACCTCTTTATCATCCCCATCCTTGTTTCTTAAAAATGTATTTCAAAACATTTTTACTATTTACTAGATAATTTTTTATAGTAATTTATACCCTTATTTTATTTTATATGTTTGGGAAGTAATCTTTCTGTCGTTTTACAAACAAGGTACCTTACGACCTTTTTAAAAAAATTAAGGTAAGAATGTTTTTTAACTTATATGGTGGGTGCGGTTATTCTCTGCCATTATAACATCACTAAATCTACCCTTAAAATCTTATAAAAATATTTTCAAAATAAATGTTTTATTTTATAATTATGTACCTTTAAATGATTTCAAAAATATAAAGAGATATTTCTCTCAAATAGTCTCGATTTCATCTATGTCAACATCCTTTGGTGGATTTTATACTTGATTGAAGTTGATTAATTATAATAAAAATATTCCATATTGTATTGAGGGTTTTTTGATATGTCGAAATGTGGATGTGTTATGTTTATACCATTCATAGTTTATGGTTAAAGTATTGACATTTTGTATGCTAGTTTTAATACGAATGTTTATGTTATATTTCAACCTTTTCATATGAGAAATGAATTGGACTTAGTAAGTGACAGGTGGAACCCTCTATAGATCCTTGATGTGTTGGTAGGTCTCATGAGACAACTAGATGTGGAATTGGTTGAGGCCTTTCCCATTTTGATCTATGGTTTTGGCTGAGGCCTTAATCAATTTTAGACGCCTTGGCCAAGGCCTTGACAAAATGTTTCAGAATTTCCGACATTATACATTCCCTCATTATGAAAATAATATTGATGGTTCATGTGGTCATTAGACTAATAGAATATCCAAGGTTTATGTTTTATTGTGGCATTATTTACTCACCTCATATTCCTTCCATAAAAGTGTTCATGTTTATTATTGGTAAAGTCATGTGTTTTCAATTATTCACCATGATTAATATTTATGTTATCTTCCACTGTATTGCTTACCATTACTGCGCATTTGATTTCACCCATTTCTTATGTTTCATTTTCCCAGGATATGAAGAAGTTAGTTATGAGTGACTTTCAAACATAATATAGGAGGCATGGATGTTTCTAATGGAATAAATTTGTGTTGAATTTCTTTTCAAGTTGTAAAGTTGAATGTATGTATGAATCTTGTATCCAATAATATTAAACTAATCGGTCTTTCGGGACATGATTTCCTTGTGATCATTCCAATGTTAAGTAATAATGCACCGACTCTGCTCTTCTAGGGTCCGGGCGTTACACTTACTATGAACAATTAAAAATACAAGGAAAAAATTCCAATAAAATGTGTGATGATAAATGTACCTTCATGAATTCCATTAATTAAAAGAGAAAAGGCATTATATAGAAGGCCACTTGTTTCTTATGGCACAAGATAAGTCAATAAAAGATAAAATACAATGAAATAATGTGGAATTAAGAAGAATATTAAACTTTGTGTATTTTCATAATTGTATGTGATGTTTCTATTTTACTTTTTGGGTTTTTTATACTGAATATGTGTCACGCATTGGTATCCAGATACAGTAACCAAGGAAGTATAGAAAAATTATAAAATGTAAGTTTAATTGTACAAGTTATTCAAAAAGGATGATTCCTAAGTCATTAGTGAGAGGAATACAACTTATTATTGAAAAGTTAATTAATTATAATTTAACTTTAATTAAGTATTACCAAAACATACTCATATATCCATTGGAAACAAGGATTCATTATTCAATTTTCATAATGAACATTTTTTGTGGTTTTTAATACTCAATTAATAGTTCATTAATGCTTGAATCATTGTAAATATCTAATAAATATAAAATATAAGACTTAAATACCCAATGGTGGCAAGATAAATCTTTCTATAGTAAAAGTAATTGTAGTTTTCATAGATATACAACGTATGGTATTTAGAATATTTGGATCTAAAAAACCATAGGTATTGTAGACACAATTACATATATTTTCTTTATAGATAATCCTTTAAAAATAAAGTTAATCAATAAATGTTTTAAAATTATTTTAGCAAGAGATCATGAATTATTCCAAGGAGAAGTTAGAGAAAAATTATTATACATCATGATATTAAATTAAGAGTTTTAAGGAATTTTAAAGTGAATTTTGAACATGTATTCTTATAATATATGGGTTACTTTGAGCCCTTGAGCTGAATAATATCTTGACCAAGCATTTATCAATCAAGAAAATATATAGTGGATGTATTCCTAAACACACATTTCCTTATACATAATAGATCTATAATCTATGATGAATCCTATATGCATTCACCAATCATATAAATACTGATTGGATTTATTTCTAGACTCTTATTTTCTTATACACATCAAATACATGATGTTATCAAATACATGATGTTATCAAATACATGATGTTATCACCTGTATGTATGTTACCATGCCTTGGTGTTGTCAGTCGTATTTGAGATAGGTGTACCTTCATAAAATATTTATCCCATAGAGGGGGTGAGCGATATTTTGTGATTATGGTGATTAAATACCTGAGAAAGTGTGGGTTTAACAGGTATCCATGGTGTCGTGTTGTGGACATATTCGAGGTAGACATGATTCCAAGTATCATTCACATTGAGGTTTCCTAGTTGTGACTAGAGGACATCACATGATACGGTTTCCTTAAGGGATAAATGGCGTCAGGTGCATTTTCACATGACATCATGAGGACAATGTACATGGGATTGTTTGGCTACTAGAAACTTTTACAAGATATGGATTCTCAACACTATGTTCTAGTCCATTTAGAGATGTATTCCATGCACCATGCATCGGTCTATTCAGAGATGGATTATGAATCCATTCACTAGTCCATGCTCTTTGAGATATTCCATGATTTTCTTTTCACCATGGAGCCAAATCTAGGGTGGTTGGTGGTCTTATGGAGTCTTGGTTATCACTCTACTGATTGGTTTTAATTTCTATGTTAATATGATTGTTAGACAATAATTATTATTGTTTTATATACTTGTATACTTCAGCACACCTAGTAAAGAATCTTTGGTGGTGTCCTAATTTTTATTGTACCCATACCCTACTCTGGCATTTTGATGCACATTTAGATTCCATGAGAAACCCAACGAAGGGAAGGGGCCCTATGGTGGATTTTTAAGTAGGTGAAAATGTAGTTGGAACAGTTTGGGACAGAAACCAGAGGACCCTATAGTTCTTTTATTTATTATCTACATTAATTACCCCATTAAACATTCCACTTTGGGAGTTCATATTTATATTCCATGTATTTCATCTTTAGTTTCCACATTTACAATTATTTTTTATTCATTATCCTATAATTATTATTTATTTTCCTATTTGATGACGTGTTATGGAGGGTACAGTCTCCATACTATCTAATTTAGACCCTCTTTGCTAGTCAGCAACCTATTGCATACTAGGAGGCGTGCATGAGGTTATGTAGCCTTCCGTCTCTGACTTAGTGATCCAGGTTGGGATGTTACAATGGTCATGTTTTCATCATCACTATAATATTAATAATTTCATAAGTATGGTATTTATTTATTTTATACACTTTTATAACCCTTCATATATAGTGATAATGAAAAATTGATTACATCGCTTTGTGGAGATTGTAGTCCGTACATACACATGAATGATGTTTCCACAATTCGATGGATGAAAATTAAGAAAGATAAATAATAATTATGAATTATAGAATCATAATTTTAACATTAATGTCATATTTATTCATTAAATATATCCTTATTACCATCCATGTAATGAGTAAATAAAAATTGAATCACATCACTTCATGGAGTTTTCCACAAGTATAAACGAGCAACATTTTCATTTTTCAACAGAAGAGAAGGAGATATAAAATTTCTAAAACATTAAAATAAAAACATATATTTATAGTATATATACTAATTATATCATGTTAATATTTTTATATAACATTTGGAGGATGTATGTGATGAAGGAAATGTGAAAAATATAGGTAAGAACATAAACCTCTTCTTTGGGTATAATCCTTTAAAAAGCACTTCAACGCCTCATGGATGGGTATTTTGTTAATAATTGAACATAATGGTAATTAATATTGATTTTTTATAGTATTTAGGTATATCTTGTTTGATATAATGTGATAAAGAGGTGTGTAGTAGAGTGGATAGACAGTTCTATTTTATAAGTCAGGGGAGGGGCACACATGTAAGTATTAAGAATATTAAAATATAATAAAGTCTCACTAATCATAAGTTGCCTCCAAATTATCTCAAATTAAAATATACAGTGATATAGGATTGAAATATATTAATCCAATAGTATTTAGATATGTAATTTATTCATTTTAACCATTATGTCTTTAGTTTAGCCCCTCGTTAACTGTTTAAACCTTTATCGTAGTAATGAATTTTTACCATGGTTACTATTCATAATGACAAAAAATGAAAGTTTCCACATTACAAAATTCATAAAAACCGAATAAAAATGTAAAACAATATTTCACATAATTAAATAACTATAAATTTTATAAATTCATTTTAAAATAAGAATGCAAAATGTAATTAAAACTATTTAGAGTAAAATGCATTTTTAAGCATAAACCTGGATTTATTCTCATTATGTACCTTGTAATAACCAATAAATGAATGTTATAAAATGTGATTTAATATATTATCATAAATTTAATTAAAATAATTAATAAATTTTTATTAAATTGATTTATAAATTAAAAAACTCATTATGTTCATCAAAATAGATTTTTAGAAAAACTTCTCTTTTTTACTTTCAAATGATCTTATTTTATTTTATAACCATTTGGTAACCAATTAATTCCTTTTATAAATGTTTAAATAATACTTTTTTCATAATTTAATCTATCATATTCATACTACTAAATACAATGGCTAGGTGATAACTATCACATTTAATATTAATATTTCACTAGTATATTTTGGTTTGTTTAAACTCAGTGTTGTGTGTGAATAATTCTATCAAATAAATAAGAATTATTTAAATAAAAATATACCATAAATTCTTAGGGAGTTACATTACACCCCTTAAATTAAATTAACCATTTAAATCATCTCACTTTAGTACAAAAAATGGATTATACGTTTGTATTATCACATTTTTGTGCTCACATATAGCTTCATAAAATGTTTTACTTTACCATACAACTTTGACATGATGAGTGGCCTTTTCTAAAAACAATTTATATATTCGATCCAAAATTTTAATCAGTTTTTCATCATGGGAGATATCATGCTTTAGTGTTATGACCTATTAATTAAGTTTATATGAAGGATCTTGTATGTACTTCTTTAAGATTGATACATAGAACGCATCATGTATATGAGAGAGATTTGATAGAAGTTCTAAGAGATAAGAAACCATCTTGATACAATCAATAATTTCTTAGTGTAAGATATATCTTGTGTTCAAATTTTCCTAATTTATAAATCTAATAACTCTATTACAAGGATATATTAATAAAATACCTTTTCACACACATCAAATTTTATATCTCACTAGTGATTGTTAGCATAATTTTTTTGCCGACTTTGAGCTTCCCTAATGTGTTCTTGAATGGATATGAACTCTACTATAATTAATTCAAATATCTCATCTCCCAATTTATTTTTTTCTCTAAATTCATCCCAACACATTGGTGTTCTATAGTTCATTCCATAGAGGGCATCATAATGAGCCATCTAAATGCTCATGTGAAAGATACTATTTTAAGAAAACTAGACAAAAGATATGTGTTAATCTCAACCACCCTTTAATTAAATTGATTATGATTTCAAAATAAATTCTTGTGTTTGAAAAGTTCTATAAGGATAAAAATATGTCTGAGGATTATATATATTTCTAAATTTCAACTCTGTTTTCAATGCTTTTTTAATAATTATCTATAACTTCATGGTAAACCATGGATCTTGATCAGATACGATAGATTGGTGTACTATTTGTGGCCTTAATACTTATTTAAAATAGATCCTTAAAATCTAAAAAAATAGAGATATCTTCTTTGATAGGAATGAAATTTTATGATTTAATTACGTGATCAACTTGATCTCAAATAGCATTGTTCCTTCTTGATGTCTTAGGGAGTAACACAATGAAATGAATGGTGATGTTTTCCTATTTCTATTATAGTTTGGGTAATGTTTATTACAACCCATTAGACTCTTGTCTCCCATAATTAACTTTATAACATACCATTTCTCTAGATATATACTTTTTAATATCCTTTTTTCCATGTTTCTCCACTATAAATACTCTTTTGGATCTTTATACTTTTTTGTACATCTAGTATGGATAGATAATGATGAACTATGATCTTAAAAAAATTTATAGTTATTTATTTCTTAAATTTATGGGAAACATAATCTATTCATGAACCTTATCATTCCACTACAATCATGGTTGAACTTTAGAACATTCCTCACCTTATTGTGTAGTTCCACATCTTCCTTTTTCACCTCTTTAATCCTTACATGGATGGATGGTTAAAATTTTATCATAAAAATATATAATATATCCCCATTTATCATTATTTCAATATTCTTATTCTTCAAATCCATAATTAATAAACCTATTTCAATCCTCATCATTGAAAAACTAGCATGGACCTTCTAACATGGGGAATTAGACACCTTTTTCTCCTTCCTAGGGTGGTAATGTTTTGAGCAATCATTTTACTCAATCAACTAAATACATATAATTTGGATTATATTCAACAATTTATATATATATATATATATACTTAGATCATGTATGATCAATATATATATATATCAAATTATTCACTATAAATATAATGATTCCATTTTTAAGGAAAATTTTACCACTGCCAACTCAAAATCCTATGTCAGGTAATTGTTTACATGATTTTTCAATTAGATTGAAGAATAAGACATCAGCATATCATTTTTTATGAGGAAACATTCCATTCCATTATTTATTGTATCAGTATAGAACATAATACATTTTCCACTATAAGGTAGTATGAACAAAGGTGGACTAATGACCTTCTCTTTTGTTCCTTGAATGTTTCCTAATACTCATATCTCCCAAAAGAAATTGGCTTCCCTCCATGTAAAAATGGTTATGAGATTATATTGCCATGAAAAAACTCTCCAAAATCATTTATAGTATCCATAAAACCTAAGAAAATAACATATTTTAGTTAATGTTGTTGGTCTGGTCTATTTATAAATAATTTCAATATTTAATAGATTCACCGATATACCCTCTATTAAGATTATATAACCCAAAAACGGTACTTTCTATAGCCAAAATTCAAACTTTATAAATTTTAAAATTAACTTCTCATTCCTTGGGCTCTTTAACAAGATCCTCAAATAATCTTAATTTTTTCTTATTTTTTTAAATATAATATTATATTCTACGTAGAATACTAAAAATCGACTGATTTAGTCTTCAAATACTCGATTAATTAAATCCCTGAATATATCATGGGTATTAGTAAGTATAATGGAAATAAAAATAAATTTATAATGACCATGTCCTATATAGAAGGTTATATTGGGTATATCTTCCTTTTTGACCCTAAGTTGATGATATCCAAACAAAAGGGAAATCTTGGAAAAGATTTGAAATATGTATAGTTGATCAAACAAGGCATCAACATGTGTTATTGGATACTTATTTTTTATTATTATCTTGTTAAGTTCTCTATAATCAATGAAAATATTCATTAAACTATATTTATTCTTCAGAAAATAAAAGGTTCACCCAATGGTGACTCAATCAAGTGTATGAATCCATTTTATTGTTTCTCCTAGAGGTTGTTATTCAATTATTATAGCTTAATCGGGGACATTCTATATGATGTATTTCAAATAAGTATAGCACTAGGTATGAGTTATACTGAAAACTCTACTTAATACTGAAAACTCAACTTAATGATTTGATATAATACTATGAAATTATTCTACAAAAATTTCTATATATTCTTGAAAAATATGAATATATTTAATTTTCAGTTTCTCCCCAACCATTGAGACAAATATCCCTCGTGAATAGTTAGTAAGACCCATACAATAGATGTAATTTCCATTGGAAGTTCATATTCATCCTCATACTAAAAGAAATTATAGGTTGATTTGGAACATAAAATGGTACTTGAATTCCGCAAAAATGGATATGGGATCTATATAAATAAATTCAATCAATACTCAATATAATATCAAAGTCAGATTTAGAGAGAACAATTTTATTTAAGGGAAGCGTATTCTAATAAAATTCTGTCAGAGATTAGCTATAAAATTGGGATGTGATCATTATACCATTATGTTTTTAATCAATAATTCAACATCTAAATACTGAGGTGGGGATATTATACCATTAAATAATACTCTATATATAAAATATTGGGTAGAATTAGAATCAAATAAGACTTTTAGAGTTCCATAGTTTATGATAAGTGTACCTTTTGAAGCTTCATTCCCATGAACCAGTTTAACAGTTGTGATTGTATAATATTCCCTTTTATATGTTATCTTATAATGTTTTTTATTCCAATTTCTTTCATTAACCCTTTTATTTGTGACTTAGTTGGAATAATTACATACTCCTTATATATGTATAATGAAATTTTGGTTGGTGAATTAAAATTAACTTTCTCAGCGTTATTTTCATTATCTTGCCTCTGTGCATCTCTCCATATTAACTTGATCAATGATTATGCTTTTCATACTTGACAGATTTACTAGTCCCTTGGTGGAAATTTCCCCCATGCAACTTTCCATACTTTTAATATAAAGTAATATTCATTTCCATTACTCCTTAGGTTTTATTGTTATAATTTCATCAAAACCTCAACTTTATCTTATTATCAAAACCATGAAAATGATGGGAATACCTACTCTCCATTTATACCTTGATGTAACATTTAATCATTTCTTCATAGTTAATAATTTCCCTTATGGTTAGCACCCAACATAGAATTTTTTTTTCGGGCACTTAAGAGAAAGTAAATTATTTTTTCTAGAATGATGATAAAACTAAAAGCACAACTAGATATTCTTATAAAATTTACCTTATAAGTACCAATAAAATTATCATCCTTTTTCTTAAACATAAGAAATTCACTATAAATTTTCATATGAAGATTTTATGGAAAGTATTTAATAAAATATACCATCTTAAACTCATCTCATTAAATAGATTTAATTTCTTTATCTTTACTTATATTATTCATAATATTCCACCATTGGTCTGCTTTATTTTATAAATGATACATCACCTAGAAAAAAAATTAGGCTTTGAGTAGTGAAGAATATAAAATATCAATTTAGTGGTACTGGTCAATTTATCAACAACTAGTGGATTTGGGGACCCAAAAAATATGGTGTATATTTCCACATGAAATAAAAATGGTTAAGTGATCCCTCCTTTTCTCATTTGTAAGCTTTGTAAGTTTCATGTCTTGGTAGAGTTGTATGAGCATAAAAATAGTATTTAGTATTCCAACTCCCATTTTGTTTAGTTTATCAAGAGGATAATCATTTCATTTTACAACACATTCATTATTAACATGATTCCTTTTTCTTCAATGGTTTGACTAAAACATAAAACCATAGTGTAAGAATAAATCTATAATAAATAGGGTGAACAATCATATATTAATGAAAAATTCCCAAGATTCCTCAAATTATGACACCTTCTTATCAATCTATGACGTATTTAGGTTCACTCTATATCATGTTCTATTTTTTATAGTTTGTGTTAAGTTATATGTTCATATTCATCATAACATAATATCAAAAAATAAATAAACTATCCTCTAATAACTACTAAGGTTACCTGATAATTACATATATAGATAGTTAATCATTCATTACGAATATTCAATACATTTAATAATAATACATGCCTAAGGACTATAAAGGTTTAGTATCATTGGAGATTAGATAAATAATCAATATATTTCATAAAAATTAATCAATATCTCCCAAAACAAATCTCTCATACTACCATCTAAATCTATTTCTTACTTAAAACCATTCTTTATAACCTATAGAATATTGAAACCTAAGAAAGGCTGAGATCATATACTTAGTTCTAAAAACCATGTGAGATATCAAAAATTGATCATATGAAAGAATAAGATATATATATATATAAGGGTATAATACCATAATTATAGCTTAAATTGTTTGTACCAAATATTTTATATATCATAAATCATAAGTCATGGATGAAATATTTATAACATCAAAATACATGTGTCATAAGAGTGAGGAATCATGATGAATCAATCTTAAACCATTAGAGTATATTTAAGTATAAGAACATGTCATAGTATTTTTTTGTAACAATAAAGGAAACTAAAATCATTTAATTAGTTAAGTCTCGCTACCAATACTACCACAGTAGAAAAATTCCTATAGTGGATAGAGTTCACTAGCCATTCCCCCATTTCATAAGTCAAAGTTAACTCCGAAGACTATCATAGTTGAAAAATTCCCTTACTAGTCTAGGTTAACACCCCATTCAAATACATTTTATATCATTATATATTAATCACTAACTAATTTATTTTATGTATTTAATAAAACCACCAATAATATAATTAAAACCCTACATATCTGTGGAATAAGTTCCAAAAAACATTCAATAATTCATCATTGAATAACCAATAGAAAAGAAAAGGGTTTCGTAAAAATTTCATCATCACATATTAACAATACATCCAAATAAATATAATGGATATGATCATTAGATCATATCCTAAATTAATCACAAAAAACTTCAAAGAATGTTGACATGGATAAAAAATAACATTAAATGTTTATTTGAACATTTCTTTGAAAATGTGGGAAAATATCATTTTCTTTTAATATATTTACAAGAAAAAAATTATAGAATATAGAAAAAAAATAATTGATTTGAAAATAAAAATATATAATTTTTAATTAATCTTCAAAGTAAATAACTATTTTGACGGAAATACATTCTGTTCTTGTGGTTAATGATAAAAAATATCCCTTTGACATTTTTCATAAGAATTAAAAAAGTACGTCATTCAAAAAATGAAAAAATATTCCTTTGAAAAAATTGATAATAAATTCAGTTATTTTATAAAATTTAATTAAATAACCACTTTATCATATAAAGTAACATAATTGAAAACATTTTAAAGAACATGGATATGGAAGAAAAAGTTTGCCTACAAAAGAGAAAATAAAGTTGACTTTTCTTAAAAACATTTTCTCAATTTTATTGTGTAATAAAGAAAATAAAATGAAAATAAAAACATGAAAACTCAAAAACAAACCAAATATGAATAAAATATATACTTTTTTATTGATAAGGGTTATATAATTTCCCTTATGAAAAATAAAACATAGATAATCCCAAAAAGAAATTTAATTGTAACATAAACCCAAACCTCAAGTCCCATATGGATTTATACTCATTATAAAATTCTTTATAATAAATATAGAATTATTATACAAATATTCCTGAACCATATTTATACATAACACACTATGTATCACTAATTTTAACTTAAAATTATCTATTTATTAATAATTCTTCATTGAAATGAATATTCGCGTTAAAACTTGTCCATTTTCCATGAATGTTTTGGTTTGATGGTCCTGTTCATTGCACCTTGTTCATGGATTTTTTGTATAAAGAATATTTATAATTTCATGATTATAATATTTATTAATTATATACAATTTTATAACAATTCATATAAATTGGTGATAAAATTAAATTACATCACTTTGTGGAGATGTTAATACATATGTACGCATGAATGATGTTTCCTATTTTCAATGGACGGAAATAAATAAATTTCAAAAATAATTCACATTTCCAAAAATCATTTGTAAATAATAATATCAAATATATTTATTAAATCTTTACTTATGACCATCCATGTAAATAGGAAATTAAAAATGAATCGCATCGGTTCATGGAGGTGGTAGTCCACACATACACATGAGCGATATTATCATTTTCCAAACAATGGAAAAGAGATAGATAATAAAAAAACCATTGAAATAAAAAAAATACTTATATTAATGATAATTATTCCATAATTTTAAGGTGTTTATACAACATTTGGATGTGGTTTAAGAATAATTAAACATCAAAAGATCGGTAAGAACATATACATCTTCTTCGGGTATCCTCCTTTGAAAATCACCTTAAGGATTCTGGGATGAATATTTTGAGAAGGTCATCATACAAGGTTGTGTATAATGATATTTGGAGATTATTTATGAATATATTGTATTATCTAAATGGATCATGTGGTGAGTACTAGATAGGTGAGGAGGTTCCCTTTTCTATGTGAGGGGAGTGTCACACCTATAATTTGTAAGAATATTAGAATATAATAAGGTCATTCTCATCGGAAAGTGGATCCAAATTTTATCATGTTATAATATATAATAATATATTATTGTAATAAATTAATTAAATATTATTTCGAAAAGTTTTTATATTATTTTAACCATTATCAATTTATGTTTACCCCTCTTTAACCCTTAAAACCATTACCACAGTAATTGATTTTTACCTATGTTTCTAGTCATAATGACCAATAATAAAAATTTTCTCATTAGAAAATTTAAACATAATTATTCCAAATATGGAATCCATTTTTTTAAATTCAATTCCTATAAGTGGCAGAAGTTCATTTTAAAATAAGCATGTAATATTCAATGAAACCCGTTTTTATAAAATTTCATTTTCAGCATGAAACTTGATTTATTTTGATTTCAATCCATGTAATGACCAGTAAATAAAAATGAAAATATTTTATTGAATATATTATATTCTAATTTAATTAAAATATATCATAAATTGAGAATAATTTACTTTATAAAGAGAAAAACACGATACGTGCAAAAAAATATAGAAAAACAAATCTTTTTTCCTAAAAATGAATTTATTTAAATTTTTATCCAATTTATGACCAATTAATTCATTTTATACATGTGTAAAATTATTTTTTCCTAATTTAGTCCTATTAATACATATGAATCTAATGGTTAGGCAATAAATGAAACATTTAATAATAATATTTCAATAGAATATTGCCATTCGTTTAAACTAAGTATTATATCTAGAGAAATAAATCATAGAGATAAAAAAATATTTTAAGATAAATATTTTATAAAATATATTTTTTTAATATTACTATGAATATAATGATAATAAAATCATTTGTCTCTTTAAAAATGAATTTTTTCAAAAAATAGTTTACAGGTGGTTTTTTTATGGATATTATAATTATTTCCTATTATATCATGGAACTAAATATTTTAAAATTGATTATATATTTTCAATTAGAGTAATAAATACTTAGAAATAATTTTAACTTAATTTTCAACCATAATGACTAGTTATAATCGTAAAACAAATTCCAACATGGTAAGGGTTAAAAGGGTTAACAAAGGGGTTAAACTAGGATATAAGGTGTTAAATATCTCTAAAACATTCTAAATAAGATTGGTTTAATGAATTGAGACCTTATATGATCATATAATCTAAATTAAAAAAAATTGGACCCAATTTACATGAGTATGAAATTTATTATATTTTAATGTTCATAATATTTACTAAGGTGTTACTCCCCTCACATATAAAACAACACCTACTCTTATCACTTTTTCACATATTTGAGCACTCTAAATTAACCAATCTACGATCAAAAACCTTCCCAACATTCTACTTTAAATTATATAGTTATTGGTATCACAAAAAATTTATCCAATGAATCCTTATTGTGTAATCTAAAGGAAGATACTCAAAGAATTGGTAATCCTCTTAACCAAGTTCTTTCAATTTTATTTATTTTTACTCCTCTTTAAAATAAATTGCTTCCATAATAATATAATGATATAAATATATTTAATATAATTAAATATTTTTATGTTAATTTTATATCCAATTTCTTTATTTTTTTATCAAATGGAAAATTAGACCAGCACTCATGCATACATGTGGACTACAACCTCTATGGAGTGATGTATTTCATTATTCATTACCATGTATCATGGATGATTATATAGATGTATTTAATGATTTTACATGATAATTATGACTCTGTAATTATAAACTATTATAAAATTTTCTTTATCTTCATTTATAAAAATTGGAAGCATATTTCATGTGTACGTACAGACTAACATCTCCATGAATCAACACACTTTATTTTTCATTACCGCCTCACATGGATTGTTATATTGATGGAGTTAATGAATATATATATATATTATTATTATTATTATATAATAATGATTATAAAAATTTAAAATAGTATCTACCTTCTTTTCCTTTTCCCCCTTAGAAAATGAAAAAAACATTAATGCGTAAGTGCAGAGTACCACCTTTGTGAACAATATATTTCATTTTTCATCACTACCTATAATTTATGGTTATATAGTGGTATATATAGAATAAATAAAATTTTTATGACATGGTTAATAATATTAATATTATTAAACCAATAATAATGTGCAATGATCATAATCTCTAATCTAAAACATTCATGAATAACAAAACATTTAACACCCAAAACATAGATTTTATTTGAGAATTATCAATAAATAGGTGTTTAAAAATTATTAATGAGTCACATATATTATATATGTATTAATATTTATATATATATATATTTATATTAAATATAAATTTTTTATAAATGAGTCTAGATATTGTATGAATAAATTCAAGACTTGAGTTAAGGGTTTCCTCATCTCAATTTCTTATCATTAAGATCGGTTCTATATTCACCACCTTCTTTATTTTTGTATGATTCATATGCTTACCATGAATTTATTTTTTGATTTTTTTAAAGAAAATTATTTATATTTAAAAATCCATATATTGTTCCTTATTTCATGTTTTTTTTTCAAATATTACTAAATATGTAAGTGCCTGTGTTGAAAACTCATTATCAATTAGGATTATTCATGTTTAAATTCCCATTGGGGACATTATATAATAATTATATCTTAAACCCCATTTATTTTCTTCTTATATAGTTATTTAAAGGATTTTCAAGGACCATTTCTATTATTTCTCTCTTTAGTACTCAAAACGCTGAAATTTTTTTTTAAATAAAAACTGAACTTATTTCTTCTTTTATGTCATGAAAACATTTAGTTCATCTCTATATTCATTGAAATATGTTAATAATGTTATTTTTTATAATATAATGATTTTTAAAAATTATATTCAACTATATATATGAATTTATTTTTAATTTATTAAAAATAAATCAATATAAAGTTTTCCATATAGTTTACATTCGACTTTTTAAAAAATAAAGAAAAAATTTTATTTAACGTTTAATACATGAAATAATTTTCATTAAATCATGACCATTATTTTTTGTATTATTCTATTGAATATTTACGTGGTTTTAAAAATATAATAATATCACTATTTCTATAAGAATGTTATTTTTTTAAACATCACCAAATGAAAGAATGTTTTCTCTTGATTTCAAAGCACATTTCTAATGATTTAATAAAAGTAGTATCGTCTATTTCAAAATAATTTTTGGTATCTTATGCTTCCTTGGGAATATTAACTTTTCATATAGTACATGTTATATCTCTTTATGTATTTTTATTACATGATGAAGAAATATTTTTGGAAACTTGTTTATTTTACATGGGCTATACTATGATGAAATTATAATTTTTTTTATGATCTTGTGGAACACATAGGTATGGTTTTCATTATATAATTGGTGATTCCTAAATTATATATCAATTCAATTAATTGGATGA
This sequence comes from Viscum album, assembly GCA_963277665.1. Taxonomy (NCBI): domain Eukaryota; kingdom Viridiplantae; phylum Streptophyta; class Magnoliopsida; order Santalales; family Viscaceae; genus Viscum; species Viscum album. Next base: position 1,340,167,878 of record OY728148.1, on the reverse strand, counting down.
ATCTTGATATCCTATTATATAATATGAAATTAGAATTGGTAGTGAACCCAATCCAATATGGGTCTCTGTCTACCATGAATGAAAATTTAATTGGGAGAAAACTTAGTCAAGTTTTGGACTTTGTCTACTATGTTATGATGGTATTTATAGTGATCCTTGACTAATAAAATGATTTTATATTGATAATAAAGTACCAAACTCTTATGATATTTTGTTATGTATTTCATATTCTTTCAGGGCATGTGATTGAATATTGATAATTCCACACAACAATGGCTTATGTCTTTTGTTATGCCAGGGTTTTAATCCATAAAACATGGTTTATAATCTATTAATATTTACATAGGAATTTCATAAGTTATAATTAATAGAAATAGAAGATATACCAATGGGCCTATACCAACGGTTTGAAAAAACTATTGGCATAAGTACCTTAGAGAGACCTTGTACCAATGTTTTGTGAGAAACTGTTAGTATAGGTCTCTTGTGGGAACCCTATACCAACGGTTTCTCCAAAACCCTTGGTATAAGTCACAAAATAGGACATATACCAATGGTTTTGTCCAAAACTGTTGGTATTAGTCCATTATATAGATCTTATACCAATAGTTTTTGATAAACTGTAGATATTGGTCCACCATATGCCAATGGTTTCAACAAAATCGTTGGTATACATACCATGGAGAGACAATATACCAACAGTTTTTCAAAACACCATTCATATAGGTCTCTTGTAGACACCCTATACGAATGGTTTCTCTAAAACCATTGGTATAGGTCCATTATAGAGACCATAAACCAATGGTTTTGGAGAAACCATTGGTATAGGACCCCCTTATGCCAATGGTTTCACCAAAACCATTCTTATAGTTCAAATTATCAAATAAAATATACCAACAGTTCTCAAAACTGTTGGTATAGGCCTATACCAATGGTTTTAATAACCATTTGTATAAGTTCCCATAATTTCTATGGATTATTTTGTCAAATAACATTAAATAAATCAATATTTAAAATACTTATGAATATATATATTTATATCTTTATGAAATTATTTCACAGCAGACATCTTAGGTTAGTGGTTATGTCTTCGATATATAATGTAGAGGTTGTGGGTTCGAACCTCAACTGGGTATTTTATTTTAAATTAGTTATCCCAATGGTTTTTGAAGAACTACTAGGATGGAGATATACCAATGATTACTATTGTAATAGTTCTATCCCAATACCAAATCACCCAACGGCCCTCCAAACCATTATTATAGGCCATTTTTTCAGTAGTTTATTAACATGATCTCATTCCCTTATTCAAATCTTATGATCATTTTTGATATTCAATTTATTTCTCCCATTTTTTACCCTTAATGAGCATATTATATCACCCTTTATTATAATTTAATTTTCTCTAGGTAATTAAGAGAGTTATAAACTATGATATATCAAATAAGGTTACAATGTGAGAAGAAATTTATGGGAGATATTGAATATATTTCATGAAATAATTTGATTATGTATATTGTCTCCAAATACACTAAACCTTTACATCTCAGGGGAATGAATTATTATGAAATCTATTATTATTTCCAACAAAAAAGATGGAATATGTATGTATGTTATGATTGAGTCACATCACTAATTACATTCCTACCAGATCTTATAAAAAATATAATTTTAGGATATTATACACAAAAATCCTCTATGTGAATCTATTTAATATCTAGAAAACTATGAGAGAATGAAATTATTAAATAATGGAAGATTTAGAAGAATATCTGTATGCCTAATAAAAATATGTAAAGAAATGATGATGATCATATCTTCGTGAACAAGATAAATGTGTACTCCATATTTGAATTCATACAAAACATTTAATTAATTAAAAATGAGATACCTCATATGAAAACTCACCAATTAAGTATGAATTATAGCTCTATAATTATATAATATAAGAAAAATTAATTTCATATGGAAAAAATTTTCTAAAGGAGAGATCCCTAATAAACTAAAGAGTTAGTATAGTGGAGGTATTTTAAGTATATATCTCAGGTGAGCCTCCTATTTAGAGATCCCGTGAAAACCATATGATCAAAATCTAAATATAAGGCGATATATGTATCTAAGACTCATAATGCAATACCCCTAAGTAAAAAATTATTTCACTACCAACCAATTAAGGTCATCCCTCTTTGGGAATAAACTAAATGAATCATATTTTAACATAAAATTGAATAATAAAAGTCCATTGAATTGATGACATGTTCTCCTAAGACATGATATAAAGGTTTCCATTTAATCATCATAATAGTAATTATTGAAACAATATAACCATTTAATATATCATAATAAAAATAATTGAATTTTTCATAACCAATAACAACTTTTTTGTAACTCCATAAATATTCTCATCATTTTTATAGTAAGATAAATAAATTAATACAATAAAATTCACCATATAGAATTCCCACTAAGAAAAACCATAAAAACATGAATATATTTTACAATAAATAACATCATTTGAACATTACATATCAAAAATACTTACACAACCCCAAAACCCAAAGAATTATGTCTTTAGATATTAGCCACCTAAAATCTCAGTTCATATAATCACTTTAACATATCCCATATAATTTCTATGTAATAATTTCTTCTATATAAAACTTCATATAATTTATAGGGGAAAAGATAAACATAATAATGGGTGAGCTCAATTGCTCATTAAGGTAAAACGCTCAATTTTTTATAAAAGATTTAGACATAATTATATGAAAAAACATGGCCAATGAATATATATATGATTCAAATAGAATGAAAAAATAAAATTTATCCACAAGTTAAGATATAAGTTTAGGTAACTTCAAATGAAAAAACATATACCATAGAATACGAGTGTGGAAAATGGGACAATAAATATGATCCATAAATAATAATCATAATAATGTACTATAAAAGTGTGGAATATTATAATAAGAAACTATGGAACAAAAATAATCATAAGGAATCTTCCTATTCTAATTAAACCCAATAATTCCCACAATTTTAGTTTCCTGAAAACCCAATCATGGTTAACCATTAAGATGTGGAAAAAACCAATCATGTCCATGCTCTATTGACTTATGAGATATAAAAGAATATCCAATTCATTAGAGGGAGATATGTGACCCCACTCATAAATATCCATATATATGAACTCCATATAAAGTAAATAGTATATAATATCATGAAAAACCAATTAAATTATAATGGGTTCTAAAATATTTCTAAACGGTGTAAAATAAAATGATATTTAATATTGGGTCAGTTGACACAAAAAGTTAAATAACCCAAAAGGAATATTTTATAAGATAATGTAAATTTTTTTCATGATTCATAACTCTATATGAGATGTATAAAATGGATATAGATAGGGTAATGGATTCTAATTCATGAAAAGAATGTTTATAAAATATTTTTAGCATTTTCGTAAAATGATGAAATTTTGTGTCACATTAAAATGTCATATTCAAGAAGGTGATAGGAAGAATTTTTCAATAATTATGTAGAAATAAATCCCAATAATGGTACCTTGAAATAAATGGGGGATCAAGTCAACAAATTTGGAGTGAAATATAAATGATTGAAACAAAAAAACAAAAATCATTTTTAATACTTTAAAATACCATTATCTAAACCCACAACATAAAAAACATAAAATATTTCTTTTATAAAAAGGTAATGATAAATAAGGTCACATGATATAAAACATATTTGGGTTTAAAAATAACCAAAGAAAACATTTTGAAAATCAAAAAATATAGACATAGAAAAGAAATATCTTATTATAGAGGATGGTAATTCTTATTTAAAAATTATTAAATAAATAAATACATCAATGAAGAATATTTTTTATGTAAAAAGGTATACTTTCCTTGAGAAAAAGAAAAAATACCATATTAAATAATAAAATAGAAAAATTTAAGAAACATATAAGTTTATTGTCAAGGGAGAAATACTATGACTTGATGAAAAGTATGTTGAATCGATAAAACCCTTACAACTTTAGTAATATTTGAATTGAAATTCCTTGAAAAGAGAACCTGAGATGTCACAAACCAAGCCAGTTATCCATCTAACCGAGAATATGAATTGGTCTGAGATAAGGCCCGAGTGGCATTCATGATCCTCCCAGGCTGGAAACTAGTATTGGGCATCAAATATATCCCTATGGGAATAATTTATCCCAAAGATAACTAGGATAAAATAACCAAAACATAGCACACCACATGACCAATAACCACTTAACAATAATAAACACAAACCAAATTTGATACAACAATAGTTGAATATAAAAGAAACAACAGAATGAAACAAAAACTAAAACAACCTGATTAAAATGATCTTAATGTGACATTATGGACACCACTATCTATAAGTCCAACCCACTCTAGAGGTCAACTGAACTAGAAACCAGAACCTATAAAATAGCTTGGGTCTACTGATGCTGAGTGGCATAAGTAGGTTGTAGGAAAAAAATATCAATAGGTAAGCACCACATAATTCATATATTTCCTTTCTTAAAACAGACCATACACACAAGTTTTAAATATTTTTATGAAATTAGGTATTTATCTTTTTAAGACAACCAACAATGTTTTCTAGAAATTCTACTTTGAAAAAAAAAACATGATACCCATTTTGGAAGAAAAACGGTTTGAAAATAAAATCCTCAGATCAAAATCAAAACCAAAATATCAAAGGTGTTATGAAAGAAAAAATAAAATATAACATTGAAGGAAAATACTAGAAGATCAGGTAACCAAGGTGTTGTAGGAGAAAGACAAAATATAGAGATAATAATCATTGAAATTTTCTAAACATATCTAGAATCGATCCCTAGATGTACTCAGTTTGGAATCACCTGGGGGTTTATGGTGAAACTCTATAATCAATAACCAATTAGATTCTCTAAACAAGACATTCATGTGACACGTCCCACTTGGACTCTCAAAAAATACAAGGGGTATCAACCTATCGAATCAGGGTTAATAAGAAACCACCACTAGACCCTATAGATAACACCCATTAATCCCATTATATTGTATATAGTGAATGGGTAGGGCCTCACACACATGGTATAAACCAATAACCCATATGCCACCATGCTTTCTAATCCCAAGCACTGACACCACCTATGAGATGACTCTATCCTCTAAGGGTCCACCATAGAGGTGCACATCACACATCAAGCTATACACAAGTTCTAACCATTACTTCATGAAAAATGAGCTATCAAACCATTTTCCTAACCTTTATGAAATTATAATGGGGCCTACATATCATGTCACATCAAAACCAATTTTTCAAAGACAACACAAGGTACCAACCAATCCTTTTACATTTCCAATCGAAATCCATTTCTAAAATAGCTTCCAATTCCAAGGTGTAACAACTATTTAACTTGAAAGTTACAAATGGACTTGTATCTCATTTAGTTACCAAACCACCTTCTAAAGTGACAAATGGGTGGAGCATTGGAGGAAAATTTTTAAACCACATTCTGAGACCATTTTTAAACTAATAAACCATTTAAAGAACTAAGGGTTTCACGAAACCACTTAGGAGAAAAGGGTTGAATAAAAAAGGAGGGAGGTGGATAAGTGTTTTAAAATCTGTGGTTTAAGTGGATAATGTGTATAAAATACCATATTTATTTGTGCAACCATCTATATGAGCACTTCAAGCGCATATGGATCTCCCCAAATCCAATGGAACATCCATGGTAAACCATAAAAATACCCAAAACTAAAATGAAGATTTTCCACTAACTTTTCCACTAATCACAACATCCACATGTGGGCACTAAATAAAAAAGGTCTCCAAAATTTCCACTCAAAACATAATTTACAAACAAAACAAGGCACAAATACATAACAAAAGCTCAAACAAGATAAATCACACTCTAAAAATACCAAATTCTATTTCAAAGTACCAATTGATATTTTTTCAAACACATTTGATGCATATATATATATATTTATATTTATATAAAAATGGAAACCCATTTTAAAATCCCATTTTAATCAAAATTTCATCATTGAAACACCAAACCATTTGTGATAACACACCACAAGTATGAACATTACATAGAGAAAAAAAGTTATAAAATCCCATGCCTCTATGTGATTTTCTATAAATAAAAATAATTTAAACACCTACCTCAAGTAGAATAATATTATTTTCATTTATGAAATTCATCAGAAAGACACTCCTACTACAGATCACAACCCTAATAAATAGAGACCCCCAAATTTTGCACAACCATAGGCATAAAAATCATCCAATAATGTACCCTAGGGTTAGATGAGAATAGGAAAATGGAAAAAAACAATAGGATAAAGAGGGAGGAGCCCTAACCATTCAATATGGGTGAATAATTTCCAAGAAACCACATTTAACTTCACTTGGTAAAGCTTGGAGGATCCCGAAAACTCTATTGGAAGCATCTAATTCATGGGGAATTCAAGTGGGGTTATAAGGGAAGAAATCCCACTTAAAAGAAAGAAAAGAGACAAAAACACCCCTCTTTAGAAAAGTTTCATGTATAACTCTCATGGTTAAACAAATAGTGTGAAAACCATGTAATTCCCCACTATCAAGAGTTTCATATAATGAACACATAGGCAACACACTTTGTTTAACCATGATCAAATCATTCAACCCCTTTCTATCTAGGTTGCTCACTTTGTTTAACCAGGGTCAAACCATGATCAAACTATGAAAGGTCCTTAAAACCTTTAAAAAACAATAGAAACTAAAAAAAGATTCACCAAGAACTTGAAAAGAACCTCAATAAAAAGAACCAACTTCAAAAAAACAAAAAAATGAAAATCTAAGGTAGGGGTGTGAAAATTTTCCCCATCAGAAAAAACATTCTTCTTGAAAAAGTCACCAAGATGAATGATAAACAAAACCCAAACTCAGAACTAAACAAGGGCAAAAAAACCACAAACCTCAGGGTGACATATTCAACTACTCATGTCACGCTCGACGAACTCTAAGGAAATCCATAAAAGGATAACTATAGAAAGAGTTCTCCCAACCATAAGAAAATAACTTATTCCACTACACCGACATAGGTAAACCTAACACGAACTAAAATAAAGATTCTTTTCACAAGATAAACAACACAACCACCTAAATTGGGAACACTCAACCTAAACCAAACATCAATCCAAGCCTCAATTCATCACTTCCATAAGCCAAAATCATATCCAGAATGAGCATAGATGAAAACCAAAACTAATCCACAATGTCAACCATTTAAGGATCCACATCCATAGATAACAAAAATAGAATTACAAGGAATCAGAACCACCAATACCTTTATATTCAATAGAATTTTTCAAAAAACAAGAGGGTTACAAAAATAATTCAAACTGACTCCACTCTGTCATCGAAGACAAAACATCGGCCCAACTACTCGACCATACCCATGATTTATTACTGTGTGAAGAGATTCACTCTCGGGCCTATGTCTAGAGCCTCGATCTCTTGAAGCATCTATTTCCCTACATCCAGGAACATACATCCTCTGATCAAGACTAATTCTTCTAGATATTCTTCTTTCATAATTTCTCCAAGTGACCTAAGTGGCCACATCTTCATCAAGACTTCAAGAGATTACGACAAGATGGATTTGAATGCTTAAAACGACTATACTGAAAGCACACAAGTGAATGGTCCGATGAATGAGAAGCCAAAACTTATGAAAGATGATTCTTATAAAAATGATCTTTTTCCACACACATCTCATAATATGGTGAAACTTCATGGGAATTTAGACATACTAGTTCATCAACCACCACATACAATATTCCAGGAACAAACACGCTGAGAAACACCTCATCCATCAATTTCTAGAATGGAACTTCACTGGGAAAAATGAATCTTTCCATGATCTATAGATGAATACACCACACAATAATAGAAACGATTAGTAGATCCTCTAATTATACCTCTATATAAAATGAATCCATCTCTTTAAATTGGTTAAAACAGGCCTTCACTATCTATCGACCTTGTTAAAAACCCAATAGCTCCTCAACTTTTCTCACCTTCACCTCCTCTGGTATGAACCATTGAATGAAAGTGGTCGTAAACACCTTCAATTTCATCCTAACTTATAAAGATGATGGAATAATTATCTTCCACTAATCCAAACTCGTACCTTCAAACAAGCTCAGAACAGCATGCAATATCACATCTTCAGAAGTTCCCAATGATCTGAACACACTCTCAACTTTTTAAAGCCATTACACTACCTCTAACTTGTATTTATGATCATATAAATTAGGAAAAAGCCTAGAAAAACCAGATTCCACCACTCTAGTATGTGTTTTGACAATACTAACAACAGAATGAAACTTTCTAGAAACCTTGGGTACCTTTCTGGGTGGCTTATTCTAAACAACACAAGGAACACAGAACCAGAATCAACATCCAATAAAAACTCAATTGAAAGACTGTCCTGGAAAAAAAACTTTCTCATAAGATAAACACTACAAACCCAACCAAAATCCTTTTTTCAAAAACCACTATTTCCATTTCCAATTTAATTCATTTAGAATCCCAAATCCACTTCTCACAATACACAACTCACTTTAAAATGTAGTTTAAACACTAAATCCCACATTTAAACCAAAACCACACCTTGAAACCATTTTAATTTTTTTTTAAACCTTTTTCTAGAAAACCTCTTTCCATTTAAAAATCATCCAAACCAAAAAAACAATACACAACTCACACCAAACTCTTGGAATGAGGAACTAGTGTCCATGTTAAACCTATAGATATTGTCTGTGGGTCATTCCCCAGAAAATAACTAACTCCTAAGAGGACCTTGAACTGTGCACTCAAACTTCACATTGGTCACTACTTTATGTGAGATCATAGCATGAAACTATCTCACCTCCATTATCATTCCCCATAAATACCCTAAAACCAAAACAAAAGACTCAAATCATGGACTACCCCTTGTGACTTGGGGATCAGGATGAGTATGAGTTCACAATGTTATTCACATACCTACCTCCTAAGTCTTGGAATTCATAGTCTCCAATTTATCTAATGCAAAAAATAACAAGGTCCTTCTCTAATACCATTTTTTATGAGCCAATATAAGTTACCATCTAACTCGAAATTCGACTCAACTTGAGACAAATCCTGATAGTCATTCTCGATCCAACTAGGCTAACGATAAGGGTTGTGCATAAAAGATATCACCATGGGAATGATTTATACAAATAACACAAGGTTAAAAAAAACTAGAATAGATCAAAAAATGTAACCAATAACCATTGAACATCAATAAAAACAAACTATATATTGATACCAAAAATAGCTTAATAGAACATAAACTATAAAAAAACCCAAACTAACTAATATGTTCTCCCATTGACCTCCTGGTAACTTCCATCCATAAGACTAACCTAATCCAAATTCCAATCAAACTAAAAAACCTGAACTTTCAAAATAGCTTGGGTCTATTGACATTGAGTAGCACAATTAGGGTTTGAGAAAAAATAGCTCAGTAGGTAATCACCATATAATCCATACATGTCATTTCCTGAAAAAGTACATAATCACTAGTTTGAAATACATTTATGAAATTATGGTTTTATCTTTTTAATAAAACCAAAACTATTTTCTAGAAATTCCACATTTAAAACAAACAATGATACCCAATTTAGAAAAAAATAGTTTGAAAATCCAAAAACCAAAACAAAATCCAAGACAAATAATCAAAGGTGAATTGAAAGAAAATAAAAAAATAGAACATGAACCAAGAAATACTTGAAGATTAGGTAAGAAAGTTTCATTATAAGAAAAACAAAACATACAGATAATAATCATGGTCATTTTTTAAAAATCTCTAGAAGAATAATCTGGATGTACTCATTTCCTACTCACCAGCCTACGTACAGACCATGTCTATGGTAAATAATCAACTGTCCACTCTAAACTATCCAATCCAGTGTCACATCCAACCTGGTCTCTCAATAAATCAAAGGGGTACTAACCTGTCTAATCATGTTTGATAAGAAACCATCACTGGGACCTATAGATAACACCCAATAATCCCATTTCATAGTATGATGTGAATGTGTAGGTCCTAAATGTATGGAATAAACTAATTAATGACATTCCTTCATGATTTCATATCCCAAGCACTAAAACCACATATGTGATCACCCTATCCTCAGAGGGTCTACCAAAGAGGTTCACATCACACATCAAGCCATACATTTGTTCCAAATGGGCCATCATGTCACATGTTATTTATAACCAGTTTCCAAACCATTTTTAAATACCAACAAGTCTTATAAATCACATCACATCAAAACTAGTTTCCCAAAGACAATGCAAGGTACCAAACATGCCTTTAAAATTTTAAATACAAATCTATTTCTAAAATAGATTCTAATTCCAAGGTTTAAACAATATTAAACTTAAAGGTTATAAATGGTACTTTATCTCATTTAGTTTCGAAACCACATTCTAAGGTTCCAAATGGGATGTCAATTGAAGGACACATTTGAAATCACATTCTAAGATCTTTTTGAAACTAAGAAACTATTTAGAAAACTAAGGGTTTGAATGACTCACTTGAGGAGAATATGTTTTAATAATAAATAAGTGAGGGGTTACTATTATAAAATCCAAGTTTTAAGTTGATAGTGTTTATCAAATACCATAATCATCTTTTTAACCATTCATATATTCACCCCATGCATATATGTATGTTCCCACACCCAATGTAACATCGACAGTAAATAATAAAAATACCCAAAACCAAAACAAAGAGTCTCCACTAGATTTACTATTTACCACCACATTCACACTTGGGAACTAAATCATAAAAGTCCCCAAAATTTCCACTCAACACTAAATTCACAAAGAAACCAAGCCACCAAAAGGTAAGCAAAGGTGAAAAAATATAATTCATGATATCAAAATACCAAATTATATTTCAAAATACCAATGAACATTTTATCAAACACCTCTCATGCATATACATATATATAACAATGGAAAACCATTTAAAAACACCATTTTCATCAAAAATAACATAATCAAAACATAAAAAACATGTGTAATAAGACACAACAAGTAAAAATATCATATAATGAAAATAATTAGAAAATATTAAGCCTTTATGACGTTTTATAGATTTTAAAATAATGGAAACACCTACCTCAGGTGGACGAATCATGATGCCTTTAATGAAATCCACCATAAAGAAACTCCTACTATGGATTACAACCTTGATAAAGAAAAAAAAATTCACACAAATCTATGAATGAAAATCTTCCAAGAATTTCCCCAATGATTAGGGGGAAGGAAAAAATGGAATAAAACCAATGTATAGAGAGAGGGAAGTCTTATCCTTTCAATCTGAGTGAAGAGTCACAAAGAAACCACCTTTAAATCCACTTAGAGGAGCTTGGAGGAGGAAAAAATATCTATGGGAGGCCTAAAATTTGGGATAATTTGAGAGGGGTTAACAAGGGAAGAAACCCCAGTTAAAATGAAGTAAAAGAGATAAAAATACACCTATTTGGGTGGGTTTTGAAACTATTTTTCATGGTAAAACAAACCATACACAAATCGTACAATACCCTTCTATCAATAGTTGCACGGGTTTCACACTTAGGCTGCACACATAGTTTAACCATGCTCAAAACATGTTATCCCCTTATTTCATGTTTGAAAAATTTGTATAACCTTGCTCAAACCATGATAAAACCATGTGCGGGACCAAAAACTATAAAAACTCTAGAATCTCAAAACTTTTCATCGAGAACACAACCCCAAACTCAACCAAAAAAACCAACATCAAGAAAAGAATAAAATAAATGAAAAATAAAGGATGAGGTGTGAAATGAGATGGATTATTAAATATATTTAATTTCATGAAAATAAAATGAATACAAAAGGTATTACATACACCACAAAAAAATCAAAATGGTTGAAAATATGAAATATTTCTTCAAGAAAAAAAAATCAAGATGATAAACCATTACATGTATCAGATTTTTTAAGTAATATTCGTTTGAAAAGTATTTTATGAGAAAATTTTTAAATCTATATAATAATATTATAAAGTACAATATAATTAAATCATAAGTTATAATGTACCCAACTTATAATAATAAAGTTCGAGAATAACAATCATAAATCAAGGAATGGAAATTAATTTTAAAAAACATATTAATTTGGTAACAATTGAATTTAAAATAATATAAAGTAGGGACTCATGAAATTTCTTGTAAATACCATGAAATAAATTTAATAATAATAATAATATAATCTAAATAGAGTACTAATTACACCATATAAAAGAAGAGTATGAGACACTAGGAACCCGTAATCCAAATCTAAGAGCTGAAAACAAATTCTTTACACACTCCATTTAATTATAAGTGATTTTAACCTAGGTAAAGATACATGAAATCAAAAAAAATTGAATATTAAGTCTCACAAAAATAACACAACTTCATAGAACCAATAGTTTTAGTTTCTTTGGATTTTATCCCCATAAACATCTTATTCTATAATATTTGTGTACATTACTTTGTAATTGAACCAGAATAGACTATATTATAAATATATAATAAGTTATTTTTATCCTCATAATTGAGGGAATAAATACATAAGAAAGGGGTGATCTCAAAAACTCGGTAAGGGAAACATTTCAATAAAGCATGAGGGTTATATCATAATCATGTGAGAAAACAAGGATAAAGAGATAAATATTTGATAAAAATAAGATAGAAGTATACAACCTTGTTAAGTCCATCAAAGAAGCATGATAGTCATATCATAGAATTGAGGCATTTTAAATTAATCATAAATTAAGGAAACATGAAAATAATTTGGAATATCCTATAGAAATAAATCAAAACTAATAATATAAAAAATCAATTATTGTAGTTGGAATCACAACCTAATTATAATATCATAGTGGGGTTTGACTAAAAACATATGTACCTCTTTAGGCTTGGATTATAAACTGAGTACCTCTTTAGTCTTAAGAAATAACCAATATACCTCTACCAGCTTGGTAAAAAACATGTGTATCACTTTAGGTTTAGGCTATAACATGTGTACCCTTTTATTCTTGGGATATAACCCATGTACCTTCTTAAGATCATGATATATTAAACATTAACCAATTAATTAGATGATGATATAGGATCCTGACCTTTATCGTCCATAAATATGTCTTCCATGATAAATTTTTAAAAGTGGGAAGTGAGAAATATCAGAAAACATTATGACAAAAAATTCTATAAAATGGATTCTTACAAAATATATAAATCTATCCTGGGAAATTTAGTGTATAATATAAAATTTTTCATCCTTTAAGGGAAAAAATTTTTATATTTTGGAAGTACTTTTTTTGAAAACGCACATTATAAAATGGGTAATAAAAAATTATCTTGAAAATTTAAAAAGGGAAATAAAAAATTAATATTATTTAACATATAATATGGTTTAAAAATAAAATAATAAAACATTTATAGGAAATTTAAACATTTATATGGAATAAAAATCACCACTTAAGGTGGATTGGAGTAATTCAAAACATATTATAATTTCATGAAAAAAAATTATTTATGGATATTAATTTATATAAAAATAATTTTACCAATTTAAAAATAAGATATAATATCATATAAATTCATAAATATAATATCATATATTACTTAAAAGAGATAATTCCATGAAGAAACCATATAACTCGAAGAAAGAAGTTTGAGTTTCCAAATAATCCCTTATAGGAAACATAATTCATGGAGTAAGAAACTTTTAGAGAGGGTTATATGTGGTAAAAAATATAAATACACATAAGTGAATATAAAATAACACATAATTGATTAATTGGGTAGAATGTACCTATATTTTATGAAATAAGTTCAATAAGTACAATAATAACTCAAAGAATGAGAATTGATTTAATAAAAAACCATTTCATCTTAAGGAGTATTTAAATCAATTCATCATGAAAGATATAGATTTAAAAGTTAAATTAAATGACCAATAATTAAATTTAATTCATGATATAATATCAAAAATAGGAGTTATATAAACCATATAAATTTAATTAGGTGGATAATAAAAAAACATGTCTCAAATTGGGGAAGTTGAGATGAAAAATGTTACCTTATATCCTAACATTCATGAATTAACTCTACAATTCTTTATAAAAAAATAAATATATTTATCACATATTTAATAACTTTATTAGGGCTTATAATACTTTATAAACTTCATTTAAAATTATTCATTACATGTATATTAGTCAGATCTTATCCATTTTCCACATCAGGTGTGAGAAATCTTGATTTTTTTGAACAATTTTCATAATAATAGTGTCATTATATGATATTATCCCTAATTTAGTCATTATTATACTAATAAAGGTATAAATATTTATTATTTATGTCTATTTCTAAATTTATAATTCCATTAGATGGTTTTTTCAGTCATAATCCTTGACGGTGAAATCATTGACGAGTGTATTTCAGTGATTCTTAATAGTGAACAATGGTAACTAATTAATGAGTTCAATATTAATTTTACCATTAAATAACCAAAAAAATATTATATACTAATTTATATCGTATGATATAAGTAATTAATATTTTATTTTCATCAATGATGTTATTTTATAGAATTTTTTAAGTTGGTGTTCAAACTGACTGAAAATGAACAGACCATGATTAATGGATGATTATGAGTTGGTTTGTGGTCATACATTATAACATAAGAATAATGATATTATTTAGTGTTAATTATTTTGATATATCATAATTTTAAATGATTATATTATGACTATAATTCATATAACGGTATTAAATAGAATGAAGAGATTTTTTTCCTCTTAGAATGATCATTTTCGATGGTTGAATTTATAAGGACTGTTAATTTATCATATCATTAATAGGTACCCCATGTTATTACCCAAAAAATAATTATTTATTAAAAATTATATTTATCCTTTAAAACCATTCATATAACCATCTATGAATAGTGGTAATAAAAATCATAATTCACCATTCCTTTGAGGTAGTAGTCTGCACTTACACATGGATGATGTTATCATTTTCCTTAGAACGAGAGAAAGAAAATAATATGGTTTATCAAATTATAATTTTAAATAATATATACATATAATAAATATATATCAAATTAAAAATTTTAACCTACCATTTTATTTAGTTAATGAAATCAATCATGTTACTTTGTGTAGGTTGTGGTTCTCACAACGCATGAATGGATTCTTTATTTTTCTTAATATTAATAGAAATTTTTTTCCATGATTATTACATCACTATAATAATATATAAGTGTGCTAATGATACTTATGCTTCCATTTTAATATGGTGAAATATAATGTTATGAAGGATAAGTTCCCATAAAAAAAATTAAATGAGAAAGGAGTGGTTAGAAATTTATACCTCACTTCTTGAATTATCTTCTTTATAAAGGTGGTTAGGCCTTTTAGGGACAATATTTTGAGAAGACTATAACCTAATAAATATTGATATAAATTTTTAGGATTTATTTGGGAGTATGTTTTGAAACAAAAAAGTGGGTTTTGGGGTGAGGGGATATGAGGGGAATACTATCCCTATTATAAGTGAAAAGGGATTGCATTTTTTGTAAATACTCAAAACTTTTCAATAATGGGAAGTTAATCTCAAGATATATTGATCAAAAATTGATAAAAAATAGATATGGTAAGTGATAATGTGGTTAAATTCCTCAAATTAATATTCCATTACATTCTTCAAACAAGTTTGAAGTTATTTACTCTTATATTTTTACTTTTACCATTTAACATTTCACTGTAGTAACTAGTTTTTACCTAAGAAAATTATACTTTATGCTTAAAAATAATGTTAAAATTTATAAATAATTTGGTCCAAATGATTCATATTTTAAATTAATTTAATTTAATTCATTTTCTATAATTTATAAAAAGTAATTTTTAAAAATAATAAATATATAATGTATTAAAAACAATTATTGAGAAAATATTACTTAAGGTCTAAAATATAAAAAATAGGTTGTTAATTAATAAATAATATTTATAAATATATACTTTTACTTATAAAACATATATTTGGTTAATAAAATAGTTTTAAAAGTTTTAGGTTATACTTATATGTAGGTGATTCCATAAAAGTCATGATATTTTCCAAAATATTATTTTTACTGTTCACCTAAAAACCAATTATTTTATTAAAATTAAAAAAATTATCGTAAGATTATATTATTATGATTAATGTAAAAAATCATCTTCATTTTTTAAAATTAAATTTATAATATTTTGGAATCCATTTTTTAAATAAAATCGCCAAATATAGTGGAAATTGTTCATATTGGAAAATAGATTTTAAAAATGTTAACTTACTTTATTTTTTTTTCAACCCCATTACTAATTAATTTATTAGTAATATATTATTCGTATTATCAACATATTTTATTTTTATTTAATCATAATATTATTAGTTTATTGAAATAAAATTTCATTTTTATAAAATAATATTATTAATTATAAATTTATTTTTCATAGTTGTTTTAGTTATACTGATTAAGTATAATAATTATTAAAATTAATATTTGTTTTCATTATAAACATATTTATAAATGTGGTTACTCCAATTCATACTTTCTAATTCAATATCTATGTTTTAGGGGTTATATTTAATATCGAAAAAATATCATGATTTCATTATAGTTTAGGGTTATGTGTAGAGAAAGATATGAAACTCATTGTTTATTTATAGAAAACCTATAGTTAAATATCAGGTCATTGCATTCTTCCATACTTAAATAAATTTCATCCTCAAATTTTTTAAAATAATTACACACTAATTAAAGATAATTAAGGGTGTAGATAAGGTAGATATGGATTCAAATTTAATTTTCAAATTATGTATCAATCTTACTAACTTAGAAAAGATTAGAAAACTCACCTATAGGTATAGAAATTAGGGTAACTACCACTCATGATTAATTTAACTCTAAATTTTATAGCCATCCTCATATTTACAAATGATTATAGATTAATTTGAGAGGTGGAATGTGATTTACACATTATAGAAACTTAGTTGGCCAATCCATTTCCTAAATAAAATCTAATTTATCTAAAGGATTAATAATACAACTTACAATTGGGATAAAATAATTTTAAAACTCTATGTTTTCACTAATTTCATTTCATTATAGTGGTTATTAGATACTGTTTGATAACTTCTTGGATTTACTAGGGTTTCTAGAACTGTAATATTATAATACATCCACTAATCTAGAGTGGAGGACATGTAATACATAATCATCATGATCTACATAGTTTTCATGGTCTAATTCTGTCATGATGACTACATAATATTTTCCTTGTTCCATTATATTAATTGGTTTCTAATTTATGTCGTTGTCATTAACCCTTGTATTGGTACACTTTTTTTTCCAATTCTCATACTCTTTAAAATTGTAGAATAGGGTTGAGGGGTTTTCATTAGGCTAGAACACCACTATATCTATTTAATTAGTTGGTCTCTTCATATCTATTTGGTATTTATGTATTTTATGAACTTATCTTTGACACTTGAATCACTTAATTATTCATTGTATATTGTCCCCCCTATGCTTCTTCCCAAATTTTCATCATGTGGAAGGATAAATGTTCTTTCCTTCATGTTTTTTATCACATGAATTCCCAAAGAAATTAAATTTTATTTTTGTATCCCCAAAACTAGGAGAATAATGAGAGTTTAAAATTTCTATTCCCTCTATAAGTGAAAATAAAACAATCTCATCATGTCTATAAAAACAACTTATAGCTAATGAAATTCAAATACTTGGTTTTAGTATAACAAATAAATATCCAATATCACACTCAGGGATAATAATAAAAGTGGTAATGTACATTTTGAGTCTCATAAATATTTTTTTCATAGGTACTCACTAATTCAAACTCCTTCTATTTCAACACTAATAATTCTCACTGAATTTTCATATGAATATTTTAGGGGATAATCTTACAAAAGAATAACTTTTTGAAATCCTCTCATTATTTAAAGTAAACTTATTCCTTCTTTGTTATATTTTTAAGGAGATTCCACAATTGGTAAAACTCACCTTCTAGATAATAAATAACTAAAATTAATTTCTTTTTATTTGAGCATTGGATAATGAAATATATATTTTTCTAACATTGATAAATTATTCATTATTACGACGATTAAAAGAGACAAAATATGATAGTGGATTCTATCGCATAAAAGACTCATCTAGAAGTTTCCCCTTAGTGTGTTTCAGAGATAACCAAAGTTCATGTTCTTACTCATAAACTAGGATAACATTTAAAATTCGTTTCCACTCCATTTTACATCCCATTGGGATACTAAGTAAGACTATAATTTCATTGTTCATGACATCCATTATTTACTCATTTCCTATTTGATCCAGCCACTTCTAAAACCAAAAAATTTAATCATGAGTTATCATTATTTACATAAAATGGGAATTATGGAAAACTGAAACTTGAAATTTTTTACCCTTTCAAAATATCACATTAGATTTCATTTTAACCTATATTATTCTCATCTCAATCTTGGTTTCTTAGGTTAATTTCTATCAAATTGATTGACCTAATTCCTTAACATAAAGAATCCTTTATAATATCTTGTAATGATAATGTGATTAATAAATACAAATCCCCCATGGGTTTCTAACCAAGTCTTTATTCATCTATATTTTTCATTCACCAAGTTATAATGAATTTAATACCAAATACACCAATTTTAGGGTTATTACCCCTTGGTGGATTTGTACCTGAGCCTATATCCACTTGTAGTATCCAGGAAGAGATTTTATTTCTAGAAAAATCACAAAATATTTTAATTACCAAAATTTTAGGATGTCATCATATACTTATAATTTTCCTTTAGACTAATACCTGGGGTTTCAACTAATTTTATATAGTCAATATCCCTAAAATTAGCTAATCAAATTGTAAAAAATAACTAAACCATTCTCTGATACCAACTGAGAAGCCATGGACCTGCACACCCAATACTATAGTTAGAAATACATTCTTTACCAATAAAATTTTATAATAAAGAGATATGAAACAAGATAAACATATATAATATTTAAAACCCTTAACATCTCAAAATAGTTACACAATATCAATGAACTGATAAGTTTAGTGTCTTTGGAGATCAACCACATAAATATATTTGTTAAAAATACTTCTAAAAATTACTTCGTAATCACAACATACTATAACTTATTCTAAAATTATCATGATCTATGATCATACTCATAACATAGGGAATTAAAAAAGGTTGGTGAGATCAAAATCTTAGTAATGAAAAAATATCAATAAGTCATTTGGTTTAGATAATAAGTATTGAGACTATCTGGATAAGGAGATAAATATATGATAAAAATATCTTTGGATCATAAGAAAATGATAAGGTAATTAAAGAGGAATAACAATCATATCATATCTTTGAGGAATAAAAAAATATTAAATCATTGAAACATGAAAATCAATTGGAATATCCTGAAAAAATGACATAAACATAATCATATGAAAAAAAATTACTTATTGGAGTAGACATCACAACCTAATTTCCATATCGTAGTGGACTTGGGATAACAACATGTGTACCTATATTGTATTGAGATATAAACCATGTAACTCTTTAGTCTTGGGAAATAACCTTTTTACCTATTTAGGCAAGGGTAAAAACTTTTTTACCTCTTTAATCTTGGGTTACGACTCATATTCCACTTTAGGAATGGGATGGAACCCATATACCTTCTTGATATTATGAGATATTAAAAATGAACTAATTAATTGAAGGTAAATATAATACCAAACCCATCATCATCCTCAACTATGTGTGCCATAAGAAATAAATCATTCATCATATAAACAACTCATGAAAATAAAATATCTTTCATAACTTTTCCAAACAACTTCACTTTAATTGACATCAATAATTTGTTTGGTTGATACCAAAAAAACAGTCATATAAAGTAATTATATCATAAATGAGTTTAGTGGGAGAATATTTAAACATAAACCATTTGAAGAAATATATTTTCAGATTTTAAAAAGGAAAATGGAAACAAAAAAAGAACCATTTATAAAATATTTTTTAAACCTTCATAAAGAGAAAAGGTTGTGGTTCATTTTCAAAAGACATTTTTAAAGTGGTGAAGCGAAAACATTTGAAAATTTTTACATTAAAAATAATCTCAAAAAATAAAACTAGAAAAAGATATAAAGGTTTCCAAGGAAATTTGGTATGAAATAATTGATCATGATATGTAAAAAACTTTCCATATTTTGAAAGAAAATTTGTTAAAAACCCATATAGTTAAAATAGTAATAAAACATTGTCCTTAAAAAAGGTAAAGTTAAATATGATAGTAACATTAGTTAATATATAATATAGTTTTAAAATATTATGGAAAAAAATTTTGGGAAGATAAATCAAGGATATTGAAGATAAATTACCACTGAAGAAGGATGAGAAAAATTTAAAACATATTACAATTTTATGAAAATGGAATTTATTTATGGAAAGATATTTTTATCAAAAATCAATTTCCCTAATAAAATAAAATATGGGAATATCATATGATTTGGTAAATTTAGTAACATAGAGATCAAAAAAGAACTTAGTTTATGAATAAAACTTATAACTTGGAGAAATAAGTTTGAGTTTTCAAAAATCCTCAAAGGGAAATGTAGTTCATGAAGTATGAAACTTTTGAAGAGGTTCTATACAGTTAAAAATAAATTCCAATAATTCAAGATAAGATACCACATGATTCATTGATAAGGATTAATGTACCCAAAATATATTAAATAAGTTTAATAAGATCAATCATAATTCAATTAATGAGAATTTATTTAATAAAACCCATTACAAATTGAGGGGCATTTAAATCAAATCCTCATGGAAGAGATAGATAATTAATTTAAATTTGAATTACCATAAATAAAAGTTAATTTGTTGTATAATAACTAAAATTGGTATTTTATACCCAAAATAAATTTAATTAGGTGTAGAAAACAAAACATGTCTCAAAGAGAGAAATTTGAGAGGAAAACCTTTACCTTATATCTTGATTTATATAAATGAACTCTAAGATCGTGTATAAAAAACATAAATATGTTAATAACCTATTTTAAAACCTTATTTATGTTTATAAAATTTTATAAAATTTATTTAAAATTATTATATACAAGTATATTAGTTATTTATTATTCATTTTCAATATTAGGTGTGAGAAATCTTGATCATTCTGAAACAGATTCATAATAGCAGTATAGTTAGTTGTTATTCAACCAAAGTTTATCAGTATTATACCATGAAAGATACTATAATTTATTCTTTATGATTATTTATAAATTTATAATTTCATTCTATGGGATTTATCGGTTATTACACCTAAAGGTGAAACCATCCTAAATCCTAAAGGTCTTTATATATTTTATTAATTCTCGGATAACCCCTCCTTTAAATTGGGTTGAGAGTGAGTCCATTACAATTGTTGTAATCCCAAAGGCATAATATATGATTTTTAACAATGAATTATGGTGTCTCAATTAATTATTTTTTTTGTTATTACAGAACCAAAAAAGATCATTATATACTAATCTATATCTTATATAATCATTAATCTAGTTATAATAGTCGCCCATGATATTAGTTTAAATAATTTTTTATTTGGGTGGTCAAATTGAAAAAAAATGAACATATCGTGATTAATGGATGATTATGAGGTGGTTCATTTGTAATAGAATTATAAAAAAATGATATATTTTTTACTATCAATAAGTGTGATATATAATAATTATAAATAATTATATGAATAATATATTTTATATAAAGTTATTACTTAGAATAAAGATGTTGTTTCCTCTTAGTGTTATCATTTTGAACGGTTGAATTTAGGATGGTCATTTATTACTATTATGTTCAATAGGATCACTGGTTTTCTATAAAAAAACTTAATTATTTCAAAAATATAATATTTATCTTTTAAACCCATTCATAGAACTCGACATGAAAAGAGATAATAAAAGGTGGAATATACTATTCCATGGTAGTGGTAATCCACATGTATTCATGCATGGCCTTTTCATTTTTTATAGAATAGGAGATATTATAAATTTATAATATTAAATAATCTATATATATCATAAATATATATTTTATTTTATTTTTCAACCATCCATGTTATTTGATAAATGGAAATGAACATGTTTCTTTCTGGAAGTGGTAGTCCACACAACACACCAGTGACAGTTTTGTTTTTCTTAACATAAAATAGAAAGGTGGTTAATGATTGTGCAATAATTATAATAATTTACCAGTATAATAATTATACTAGTGTTATAATTTTCATATTTTACAATTGAATTTTAGTAATAATAAGTGAAAATAAATAAATTTAAATGAGAAACAAGCTGTTAAAAAGTTATAAAACACTTATTAGATTATCTCCATTGTAAAGGGGTTAAGCCTTTTAGGGATGATCGTTTGAGAAGAACATATCCTATTTAAGGTTCATTAGGAATTTAAGATATTTTTTGGTAGATTTCTCTCCAAAATAAGCAGTTTTTGTTGTGAAGTTAAGTAATGTG
This sequence comes from Viscum album, assembly GCA_963277665.1. Classification (NCBI taxonomy): domain Eukaryota; kingdom Viridiplantae; phylum Streptophyta; class Magnoliopsida; order Santalales; family Viscaceae; genus Viscum; species Viscum album. Next base: position 1,340,145,152 of record OY728148.1, on the reverse strand, counting down.
ATGAATACCCCTTTTATAAGTGAAAAGGGACAAACAATTTTGTAAATACCCAAAAATTCTAATAATTTAAGTTCACTCTCAATAAATGTTGCACAAAAATTGACAAATAATAGATAGGGTAAGTGATAAAGTAAGAAAAGTATTAAGAAGAACATTCTTGCACAATTTTTTATACATGATAGAAGTTATTTGCTCTTAGATTTTTTTACTTTTACCATTTAATCTTTCACCATGATAACAAGTTTTTACCAAAGTAAGTTATAATTTATGCTTAAAAATAAAATGGTACTTTTTATATAATTTTTATCTAATGATTCAAAAATTTAAATTCATTTAATTTAATTCATTATGTTAAATTTATAAAAATAAATTTTAAAAATAATAAATGTCTAATATATTTAAAACAATTTTTGAGAAAATATTACTTATGTTATAGAATATAAAATATAGGTTCTAGATTCAAAAATAAAATTTTAAAATATATAATGTTAATTATAAAATAATTATTTGGTCATTAAAATTTATTCATATGTTTAGGTTATACTTATATCCAAGTGATGTCATAAGAATAATAGTATTTTCAAAAAGAGTATTTTTAACTATTCAACTACAATCAATTATTTTAGAAAAATCCACAAAATTATTTTTAAGATTATATTAATAGATTTAATCTAAAAATTATATTCATTTTTTATAATTAAATTTTATAAAATCAGAATTCAATATTTATATAAAATTGATAAATATAGTGGAAAATTATTCATATAAGAAAATAGCTTTTTAAAAGGTTAACTATTTTTTTTGTTATTTCATATTAATTGTTAATTAATTTATTTATAATATATTATTCATATTATAAATATATTTTATTATCATTTAATTATAGATTTTAATTATACAAATTTTTTAATATGGTTACTTCTATTTTTACCTTCTAATTCAAGTACAAGGTTTTATGTGTCATATTTAATATCTAATAAAATATAATAGCTTCATTTTTGTTAAATGTTGCATATAGATAAAGTTATCAAACAATTATTTTATTTAATAAAAATATATATTGAAATCTCATGTCTTTAGAGAATAAGTAAATAATATGGAATCTTGCCCCAATGTAGGGAAATTGAGATGACACCCTTACCTTGGATTCCTACATGGCTAAGCATGCACTAAACCTCTTCTAATAAAAAAAACTATCATAATCACTTACATAAGAAACTTATTAATATATTTTACATTTTATAAACGTTATTTATAAAACATACCTGAACATATGTTATTTAGTTGTAGTTTATTTTCATTATTGGATTCTAATAATTTTTTAAATGATTATTTAAGGTAATTAAATATATGTGTCATAATTATGAATGAATTTCTAATTTCATCCCATTATAGTTTCAATTATTATTTGTGAAAATAAAACCAATGATGATCTTGTTTTAGTAATTTTTAATGAATGAAATTTGGTTTCTTAATAATTAATTAAATAATAATATAACCATTCCCAAACCAAATAAAAATTAATATTAATTTAATTTTATACAATAAATTGAGTTTCCATAACTGTCCATGGTAAAAATTTATATGATCATTCATGTAGGTTGTTAAACCGACCAAGAAAAGAATATGATACAACGAGTGGTTGAGTACGAAAGAGATTTTACTATTATTTAATAATTATAGAAGGATAATGATTTTATTTAGATGATTCTAAAGAGATAAATAAAAATTGAGAATAATATGATGAATACTGTAAAATAACAAGCTATCAGTTACTAATAAGAAATCATTCTACCACTTGGTTTGCTTGTTTTTCATACCTAAATTAACTATTATAACTTATTGTTAATATTATCAATAAAATTCCTAATTTATCTTTATAGTATATTAATCACATAACTAATATAATATTTATTCATTAAATATATATTTAAAACCATACATGAATGGATGTGATAAAAAATTATTTACATCATTTATGTAGGTGGTAGACCACACATAACATGAGTGACGTTTTAATTTTATAATCAATAAGAGGGAGATAGATAATGCTTTTTAAATAAATATAATAAAATTTAAATATACTATTGATACTTATTTAATTATATTAATATGGTTATACTAGGTTTATATGTGTTGGATGATAAATATATAGAAGAAATGTTTGGGAGTGGATAATATTCACTTTGAGGACTTAAATCTTCCCCTGAAAGATCCCTTAGAAATAGAGGACATGGGACAATTTCATGAAACTTGTGGATTCCAAACATAGAATAATATTCCAATAGAGGTAAAATAGGTAAGTTTTAAATAGAAATTATAAGAGATATAGTGTATAAAAGAGGGTGGAAGTGGTCTCTATTTTTTTATTATTCTCCTCATTATTTTATTTTAATGATCAAAACACTCTTAAAGTGTTTAATGTTTTCTTTTAACTAATGTGAAAATAGATTGATTAAACCTTTAAAGAATATTTTTAAACATATATTATTTTTTATAGAAATTTTGAATCCTTGAAAGAAGGATAGAAGAAACATGGAAACTCGTGGAAATAATTGGAGAATCCTCTTTATGAATATAAGCTTAGAAGGTTGCACCAACTAGACAGTACAGTGATATTGGATAGATGGTAGCATGTGTTAGCATTTGGTAGAATGTGTTAGCATTTTTTAGCTTGTATAAACTTGTAGGTGACCAATTATTACCCGATAGATGAGAAATAGATAGATGATATTGAAGGGAGGTGGAAATGTGCTCTCTAGGAGACCACCAGCCAGACGGTGGAGGTGCAACAACTGCACCAGGGAAGCAGCCAGCATGCAGGTATTTATAGAAAACACACTATATACTTGAGTGAGGTTACCAAGTACCTAGTGTAATCAAACCAAAATCTCTGACAAATCATTTACATTGGTAAAAATATTTTGAGTTTATATATATTCAACTTAATTACCCATAATGAATTATAGAAGATTGCTGATGGTATTGAAGCCTATTAATATAGACCTTGGTGGCCTTGAAAACTCATTATATCATTTGATCTCCAATTCCAATGTACTCAATCACTCAATTTTTCTCAATCGTATATCATTTCTCAATATTCTTTATCCGTATAGAGTGTGTTTGAAAATTTTAATACTCTTTCACTATCACTATTTTCTTAAATAGATAGTGTATATTGTGCTTCTATTTCATTGATATAAGCTAAAAATAAAGAGATTATTTTGGTATCTTGCCTATTTTTAGAGGTAAGGGACTAGTAAGTTAAATCATTAGGTAACTATAGTGGTAAAAAATGAGTTATTTTAAATATATTGCAAAAATTCCTTACCAAATATTTTGACTAATTTTATTTTTAAAATTTTAATTATTAATAACATTCTATCATTAATTTAATAATTTTTTTAATCCATTAATTCATGATTAATTACATAGAAATTTTTATATCTAAATATCTTAATCATTTTAAATCACTCTTTATTATTCTATTTCACTTATATTATATTATTTTAATTTTTCAATTACAACATTGATTCTTTTTATAACTTATTCAATATTTTATAAAAATGTATTTAATCTTGGATTATTTTCTGTTAAAATTTTAAGGGTAATTAACCCCACCCCCCCCCCCCCACACACACACACACACAATTTTTACCCATATAAGACCTACAATTGATATCAAATGGGGTTTTTAATTGATTTTTTTCAAAAACAAAATAAATTATTTTTAATTTTGAAAATTTTTAATCATTTTTTCAATTAAAGTTATTTTTTAAAATGGATTTTTCAAACACCAATAGTGGTCTAGAAGGACAATAATTGAGTCATGGTTTTATTTTTGATGGAAATAATTATAGTTTTTAGAAAATACACATGTATATTTTTTATATATATATTGGATATACTATTTATAAAATTTTAATACATGTTTATACACTTAAAACTAAAAAACATTATAATAGGACCCCATATGATATTTTTTATTTTAAATTAGATGGTAAAACTATGAATTTTTTAAAATTTATATTATAATGAAATGAATTTAATTAAATTTAAACATGTAAAATAACTCATGAAATTTTGAAACTTATAGTACTAACTAATGAAGTAATTAAAAAATTAAAATATACCCATTTAGATATGTTTAGAAATTATTTTCCAGTTTTATTTATGTGTCCTATTGAATATATCACTGAAAGTTATGCTTGATTTACTGATATTTGTAATAGGTAAACAGATCTTAGTGATTATATTTCTATAGAAAATTTATTCAGGAAGATACTTTGGGTTTTACCAAGAAATTCGGTATGTAATCTCATAATGACTAAGAAATATTGGGGCATGAAAAAAAATTTGGTTTAGGTACTCATGGGTTCTCTCATTAAATTTTAAATTGATATTGAAATTAAATCTTAATATAAATAAAATGATGGAAATGAAACTAAAAATACTATAATTTTCAATGATATCAATACTAATTCTTCCAAAATAAAATCTAAAGCTTCTCAAAATTAAAAAAGCATAAGCAAGTGTGTGGATAATAAATGATCTTCCCAACACTTCAAAAACTAAAATAATGAAATGGATTTCACTTTATTTATTTTTAAAAATAATGGCCACGTCAAGCCATATTTACCCTCAAAAAAAATTTGAACATAATAAGTAATGTAAGGACCCTCTAAAGAATATGTTCTCTCCTAGTTTTCTATCTTGAGCGCTCACTTCCTCCATATAGGGGTACTTACCCAAAGATATAGAGAAACTTCTTCTGGCCTCTAATTCTCTCTTATATTATTTCTTTCGATGCTTCTTATTTCCATGACTTTTTCTTCTCTCTTTACTATCCTTCTATGTTGGGACTCTTTACATCGATGTCCTTGGTCTTCATCCATTTCAACTTATTCTTTATATATTTCTTTGATGATCTCTATTATTCTCCTTTTTACGCATTTCTTCATTATTTCTTATAGAGGTTTTATTCTACTGGTACCATCTTGGTGCAATTTTATTGTCTCTTTTTGGATTCCTTTGGTTCCCACATCTTATATTTCCACCTGAAACTTCATTCTAACCTCCATCTTGGTTTGTCACAAAGGAACTATGGTTGTTTGATATTTTTTTGGTGTGAGGATAAGTGTCTTATCATATGTAATGTTCCCCATAATTTTCTCTTGATACCCAACCTCTTTTGTTTAGGCACATGTCGGTTAAGTGTGATGTTGATTGTAGTGGTTTTGGGATGGTGTTGGTGGTTGTGAGTCTATGTCGGGGGCTCATTTCAACTGGTGTCATCAACCGATTTGGTTTTTGGTATAATTGGATGGTTTAGTGATGATTTTTTTCCTATTTCAACATTTTGATGATGATTTATATTGTGATCATAAGATGGTGTTTTCTCAATAGACATGTGGTTTCTATTTCACTATTAAAGGTTCAACAATGAAGTTTTATATATGTGTTGATGGTACTTGTTTGTTCATGGTGCGTTGTAGAGATCAAGTTATGTATTACCATGATCTAGATTCCATAACTATTTCTCCCTCCTAGGTTGGTCGGGTGAGATGGTTTCCAATGAGGTTTTGTGATGTGTTTTTGTGAGTGGTGGGGTTCTCTAGGAGGCATGACCTACATCAGCGTCACATATTTTGAACCTATTTTTAGTGAAAGGGGATCTTTGTTATTACTGGGTGATGTAGTGATGGATATCATGTATCTCTTTGGTGTAGTTTATATGTTCATCTAATAAGACATTGGTTATGTGACTTTATTTTCAGTGGGATAATGGCTTGTCTGTTCTCACTGGAGAAGTGAAGATGATGAAGGTGTGCTAGCTCAAGTTTTTTCTGGTGACGACTATTGTGTTCTTTCGGTAAAGGTCATCAGGTTTAGTGAGAGGAGGCTTAACTCAATGGAAGATTATTTCGATGATGATAAAGGTTTTTATGATTATGATGATATGATGATGAATTTTTATTGATTCCAATGACAACATGGATGTTGAAATGGATCTGAATTCAAACACCTCAATGCAGGGATCCTTGGGTAGCTAGCATGATTTAAGGGGATCATCGTTAAAGAAAAATTCTCACGGCCTATGTCTCACATTGAATTATGATTTGGTATTTTTTAATATTTAATTTTTAATCATGTTCCCACTCAGATATGTTTTATTTGGTAAAATGTGAGGGTTCCCACTCTAACTTGGAAAGTGTTTTTCTAAAAAATTTAAAAAATAATTTTTAGGAGGTAAGAATTATCTAAATGTATCATCTGGGAGTGCATTAGAATATTCTCTTTCAACATATGAACTTAATGGACAATTTATAGGTATGTGATGAAATAAATTTTTCATTTTATAGTACTTATTCTTCTAATTCTAATACCTATTATATAATCTATAAATATCTTCTTTTATTCAATAGCTCAAATCCATCATGGTTTTGGTAGAATTCATTAAGAATTTAAATATATTATAAATAATTTGAATCATGTTATTTATCATAATATTAAAATTTAAAAGAAAAAATGTTTGGGTTTAAAAATAAAAAACCAAAAAAAAATTGATAATTTTGAATTTAAAATTTAGGATCTCAAAAAATATCTTTCTCATTTTACTCAAGGTGAAGAAACATTAAATAGAATTTTCAAATCTCAAAATGTTATTAAAATTAATAATGATATTTTTTTCAAAAAAATATAGATTCCCAAAATATTATAAAAAGGATAATTTTTTTAGGGTATTTCTCAAAATAAAATTTTAAATTATTATGAAAAACATGCTCATATTGTCTATGAATGAGATTTATAAAATTATTGATATGGTAGACAAAAAATCATTCAACTATATTCTCATTTTTCTAATAATTTTTTCAAACAATTTTGGATTAAAAAAATACCTTCAAAATTACTAAATTATACCAAATATATGGGTACTAAAAACATTAGTCTCTTAAATCCTTTGTAGGAAAACAATATTGAAGAAAAGAACAGAGAATTTAATTTTTAAATATACAGTGATTGCTAAAGGCACATGTGGGGTAATCCTTCTGAATTCAATCATCTCAATGATGTTGATGGAGGACATGTCACATTTAGAGATGATTAAAAAGGTAAAATTACTAAAATAAGAATGATTGTCTTCTTAAAATATTATTTAAAAATATGTTTCTTCTGAAGTCTTGAAGCATAATTTACTATGTATTATTTAATTATGTGATATATGTTTAAAAATTACATTTATTTTTTTTTTGTAAATTTATTAATTATAAAGGAAACCATTTATTTATCACATCTCGATTTTAAAATGTTTATATTATTGATCTAAATTCTTTAGAAGTAAAAAATGTTATTTTTTTAAGTGCAATTAATAATGATTCATGGATTTGGAATTGATTTCTAGACCCTCATAATATTCAATCACTTGTCAACCTGATTTTTAACTGACTAGTATTAGATTTACCAACGTTTTATTTTAAATAAAACATATTTAGTGAACCTTGATAATTTAGATAGAAACAAAAATCTTGTTTCTTATATAAAAACATTTTTTCCTATTTTAAATCCTTGAAACAAGTCTATCATTATATTTTTGGATCAAATCAAGTTTAATCTACTAGTAGTAATAATTACAAATTTTTAATTATCAAAGACATTACTATATTTACATTAGTTTTATTCTTATTTCATAAAATGAGGTTTGTAATGTCTTTATAAAATTTTTAGTTAAATTAAAAAATGAGAAATTCTAAAAAATCTTGTCCATTAGAATTAACCATTTCTAAAGATTTGATAACAAATACATTGATGATTTTTGTTCCTCTTAAGGTTATCATCACTCTTTTTCGGCTCCTAGAACACCTCGAAAAATGGGGATATCTAAAGATGAAATAGGAACCTCCAAGAAATGTTTTTCACTCCCTTAAATGAGTTTTTACTTACTCTGTTATTTTGTGATGAGGATTTGAATACAACATGATTTATCCTTAACCATGTCTTAATAAGATCCATCTTAAGAGAAACCATTTATGAACTTTTGAAAGGTTAAATTCAAAATGTTGGAATCATTAAAGCCTTTGGTATTAAATATTATACCATTAAAACCAAGGATAATCATGGAATGTTTGACCCTAAATCTGATTAAAGAAATTTTCTTGGGTACTCTAACTCAATAAATCCTTACAAGTATTTAATAAGAGGACCAAGACCCAATAATATTCAATTAGTGCCTAATTTAATGAGAATATTCCAAAGTCACACCCACAAAGTGATGATGATATTGACCAATCTAGTTTTACCCTTAATAAACCATAATATTCTAAAGTAATTGATGATGATCTAGAATCCCAGTCAATTCCTTTATCCAAGACTTAGATTCAATCCAAATACCATACTCTTGAGAATGTTATCAGATAATTATAATCTAGAACTCATACTATAAGGTCGGTATTAAATGAGGTTGAACATAAACCATTAATATCTCACCTTGAACCAAATTACCTTGATTTAACTATTAATTATGTAAATCGAATTCTTTCCATGTAAGAGGATTTGAAAAAATTTCAAAGGAACATTTTTTGTACTCTTGTGAAATATCCTAATAATCATCATATTTCTATAACTAAGTGGGGTTTTATCAATAAAACAAGAAGAAAAGGGATGTGTTATATGAAACAAGGATAAAATTATTGTTATATTCTATAATAAATAATAATTTAATGATTATAGGGAAATAATTGGACTCATTTCTCGAATTGGATCCATTAAAATCTTATTTTCATTTTCCACTAATTTTAATTTTAAAATTTTTCAAATGCATGTCAAAAGGTATTTTATAAATATCTTTATTTAAGAAAAAAATTTGGATAAAAACCACCCAATTTTTGAAAAATTTAATTTTAAAATTATATTATCATGTTAACCAAATCATTAAAACAATTCACTCATTCTTGGTATGATAGGTTATCTTAATTTATTTTATCAATTGATTTCAAAATTATAAAATATGATTCCACCTTTATTCTAAAAAAAATAAAATGATTTATTAATTTTTTAAATTTATATTGAGGATTTTGTTTTTGTCTCAAATAATGAAGCTATTTCTAATTAATTTTCTAATCTAATGAATAAAGAGTTTGAAATGATTTTTATGGGAGAACATAAATTTTTCCTTTGTTTTCAAATTTACCAAAATTACAATAGAACCTTTATAAAACAATTTAAATAAACTAGTGAACTTATAATAAAGTTTTTAGTTGATTATTATAAGGAAAGTATAATTCTCATAAGTATAAATTTTAAGATAATGTTGGATGAAGATGGTCAATTGATCGACAACAAGATTTATCAAAGTATGATTGGAAGTCTACTTTACATTACTCTAACCCATTCAAACATCTTGTTTAGTGTATGCCTTTATGATAATTTTTAATTAAATATAATGGAATAACCTTTTAAATATATCAAAATAATGTGTTTATTTAAAATTAACTAAAAAACATGGATTATGTTATCCTTAGTAAACCATTTTGAAAATATTGTTTTTCTAATACCGATTTTAGAGGATCCTAACTTGATAAGCAAATTACTAGTAGAACATTTTCTATACTATAAAAAATAATTGTGACATAGAGTATTAAGAAACATAAAACTAGTGATATTTTAACATCCAAAGCAGAATACATATTTAGTGGGATTTTTTTACCTAAGTTATATGGATGAAACTTACTCCTCTAGACTTTAGAATAACATACTCTTATATCCAAATTATAAATTCTCTACCTTTTATTGTAGATGTATCAAGATCATTTTCTGTAATTATTTTTTCCTTGTTTTTATTATAATATGGTTGGATTTTACCTTATGGAGTTTTTTCATGAAATTGAATAATTTTTTAAGGAAGAGGGGTAGTGCATGGTTGGCGCATAGTTTTCCCAAACTGTACACCCTGGACCAGAAAACTATGTAACCTATATAATATATGGATTACATGATTGGAGTATTATTTTTATAACCATTCACCCTTTTATAAGTACCCATTCACCCCCCCCCCCATAGAATAGGTGTGCAGTTGGAAAAATCATGCACCCCTACCCAAGAAACTGTGTGTCCGGTTTAATTAAACTGAAAATTATATTTTAAATTTCCCGACACCCATATATCACTATAACTTGGCCTAATATGATCCTAATAAATTCCTGTAATTTGTGGAGGATTATAAATGAATTCCTAGGGCTATCGGCCTCCATTCTTGACGATTCAAAGCCTGGATGGAAGATATGCACCTCTCCCAGTAAGAGAATCTCATCCTTTTTAGTTTCATATACTTCTCCCATTCTCCCCCAATACTTTGATATAGTTTTTTCAAATATTAATATTGTATCAAGATATAGTTTTTTGGATATTGATTTCTTTTATCTTGGATCTAGGTTTTGAATCTAGATTATGTTGGTCATTGTGCCCTTGATCATTTCCCTTAAATTGGGGATTTCTGTTAGTGAGAATTCATCAAAAATATTGAGGTAGGTGGTCTAAATTATAATCCCATAGTATTGATTTAATTATATGTGAGTTGTTGGGAAATTTAAATTTCCATGATTGGGAAGTTTCATTGATAATTGAGTTGATTTGATTTGATTTCCATGTGATAATGATTGGGTTAAATAAGAGAAATTGAAATTTTGGAATTAGAATAATTAATTGTATAATTAATTAATGGAATACTGGGATTGTAAAATTGGATTAAATAATTGTTAAATTAATTAATATAGATAGTTTTTTATGTGATTTACTAATAGAGATTAATTAATTAGTGAATTAATTAATGTCAATTGTTGTGATTGTGTAATTGTAGAGTTTATTTAATTAATTAGTTAATTAATTGATGGAATATAATGGTTTTGGAAATTGGATTAATTAGTTGATGAATTAATTAATGTATTCTATGATTGGTCAATTAATGTGTTTTATAAATAATTGAATATTGAAAGTATTTTATTATTTTTATAAACATAATGGGTTAAAGGGATATATATAATTAAATGTTTATAAATAGAATAATATAGATTTTTCATATTAATTCCATGGGATGAAAGTGTTGAACCTTGTTTGATTTGATGAATCTAAATGGTAAACTTTACTAAGAATTTTTGAAAAGAAGGTTAATGTTGATTAACCTTGATTGATGTGTTATATGTGATATTGTGATATAAGTGATATATGTGTGGGGGACATGGTTGACTGCATCAAAAGATCATAGTTATAAATTGATAAATATTTGTAAGACATGTTCTCCCACATCAAAATCCCTTAGTGATAAATAGGTGCGGGACATGGACTACTGTTTCAAAAACCCATATATGTGATTATTTTATATATGAGTTATGGGTCATGGAATACTACTTCAAATACCCTCAGAGTCCTAGGTATAGTGATCTAAGCCCAATGTATTTTTATTAAAATATGGTTCAAATTGGTCATAATATGAATTAAATTGAAATTAAATGGATAGTTAAAGGCCATGTGTTATAAATAATTGGGAATTGTATATGTGATATGATTTAGACATTGGCATTGGATGGAGTAGTTTTTCAGAGTTCTGGTGTCCTTAAGAACCCAAGAGTAATGTGGTTAAATATACAGTAATTGAATAAAGGTAAACTACTTACTTTATTACTTATAATTTATTCTTTATACTATTTAATACACATTTATTGATTGTATATTTTTTTGACATCATTGGTGGTGGCTTACTGAGTTTTACTCACACCCAACTTGGGCTTCCTGATCGGTACATGAAAAGACTTCATGATTACTGGATTAGATAAGGGAAAAGTTTATATGTTAGATGACTAAATTGGGATAGAGCACTGATGAGGTAACCAAACATGATTTGGGACCTGAAATAAATATTTCAATGTGTTTATTTATTTTTAGTCTTTCATATTAAAACCTGACATGTACTTGGCATGACATATCTACTATTTAGTTTTTGATATTGTATTTTCTGTTTCGGTCATCATACGATACTGTAATTATTCTGGTTATGGTTATGTTATTGGATATTGTTTATATTACATCAACTATTATGTTACTTTGATAAAGAGGTTATAGTATCTAAATTATTTATATTACACCCTTGTTGCTAGTTTAAAGACACTAGCATATAGGTAGGCGTGATTGAGGTCATACGGAGAACTGGATCGGGACACTAGTGTGTGGCGCCCTTGTTGGGACGTTATAAAGTGGTATTACAGTCTATTTTTCTTTTCTTTTCCTTTTTGTTTCTATTTAGTAATTGTGAATAGAAGAATATGATGAGTTGGGACTCAGTTAAGAGCCCGTTCGGTGCAGTATATAACCCATATATGAGGGTAAAAGACAAGGGCCTATGGTGGTATTGCTTTTATAGATATGTGTTGTTACAGTTGGATGTTATTTTACCTCAGGTGATGCAATTGTTGTTTGATGAGATTATTTTTCTGAGATTTATAATATTTGACTTGTGGATCAGTATAGCATGATACTTTTGTATACATACATAATTCTAGGAACTTAGGATTATTATGTGGCATGAATCATTTTAGGAATACATGGGAAAATAGGTTTTGTATATGTTGTTGAAATTGAAATGTTTTTCATTTCTTGTTTGATTAAATTGAAAATGATGAAAAATGTGGAAAATGGGTGTCTAGTGAGAAAAATGAGTAATGAGAATGAGTTTTCCTCTTTTCTAACCATGACCTAGATATAGGATTGTTAAGGGTAGTGATTACGCCTTGATTTTGACCATGTGGCAGGGTTTGGGGAAATAACTTGTAATGGTTTATTGTGAATCCACCTTACATAATTGTGTAAATTTTGTGTTATGTATCCTAAGAAATGTGTTTGGTAATGTGTAGAGATTCATCCATCACAATTCTTATTAATAGGATGATTGGATGTTGTGGATGGAAATGATCCAACAGCAGTTGAACCTGAGTAATTGATAGTGTCGAGTGAGGAAGTAGGAGATAAGTTTCATGAGAAAATATCTCACTTCATATAGTTTATGGATAGAGACCTAAAGTGGCTTGGGAAGATAATGTTTGATCTTTCATAAGATTTACATTTGTTGCACCCTATGACTTTCACTGGAGAGGGTGGACCTGGGGTAGTTGAGTTCTAGATTGATTCTATCCAGACTATACATGACCTCTTGGAGAATTATATAGAGAAGATAGTAAAGTTGTTTGTTTACATGTTATGTGGTCAGGTGAATCATTTGTGGGAAATTCAAACTCAGGATAGACAACATGATACTATGGATTGGAAGTAATTTCAAGAGAATTTCATGGAGTACATTTATCTAAACACACTCAGGCATGAGAGGGAATTTGAGTTCCTGGTATTGACCTAAGGGAACATGTCTATGATATACTATGTTGTATTCTTCATATAATTGTTTTGATTTCATCTATAATTGGAAGGATATGAGGCTACAGTGAAAAACTGGCTTTAGGATGGGATTAAATGTGAACTTAAGTCCCAGACAATCATCTTTAGGATAAATATGTTTTCAGAAGTGGTGAATCATGATCTCATCATTGTGAGGAACCTAAAGGAGGCTTATAATGGAGGACAGTTGGTTTCTATTGGATTTTCAGGCGGTATAACTTCTGATTGCAAGATTATTAACTATGAGAATGTTAGTTAGGGTGATAGAAATAAGAGTGGATTGGGGGAAGGGTTAGTTACTCAGGATCTTAAGTTCTCTGTAACCAGTGTGGTAGGTCGGGTCACTTTCAGAGACATTTCCCCTGAACACCAGTTGATTACCGATATTATAGTTGGATGGGACATCTACAGAGGTTCTTTAGGAATCTGTGATAGATGAGTAATGATGGAGAAGCTATTAATAACAGAATTATAGGAAGAGGTACTTCTACATCGCACCAATATGGAAGTTACAGTTTTACTAGAAATAGTGTTAGAGGTAATAGACGTGGTAGTTTTGGGAAATATAGACTATATTAGTAGAGTGGTGAAACATAGGGGACTTAGAATACATTATAAGGAAGAGGAGCAGGACAGTTTCATGCAGTTCAGACTATATTGGTGGATAGCATGGTTGGACTATTGATATTTATAGGTATAATTCTTGTATCATCCTTGTTATCTAGTTTCTTATTTGATACTGGTGACTCTCATTATTTTATTTCTACACAACTTATGAACAGTTTGATTCTCACGGGGGAGTTCATGAGCTGGTTATGATGATAGATACACCCTTGTGAGTATAGTAAATATACATCTATTTATGAATGGTATGTTCTCTTGAGGTTGGGCAGTATCATTTTCTATGGGGTCTTTACATCCTTGACATGTTAGGCTTTGACCTAATTTTAGGGATGGACTGGTTAGTAGCATACTGATCCCACATTGATTGCTACTGAAGGAGAGTGAATTTTACATATCTTGAGGGTAACAATTATATTCACCATGGAGAGTATGATATTAAGGTGGGCCGATCATGACCAGTTCATCAGCAACTATGAGATCTCACTACCTGGGTTTATAGTTTGTTGTTAGATGACATTGGTGTAATGCAGAATATCATTCCACCAGTAGTGGATAGGTTTTAATATGTATTTCCTAAATACTTCTTAGGTCTTCCACCTAAGATAGATGTGGAATTTATGATTTAACTCATGTTGAGGGTTGGGCCAGTTTCTATTCCACCGTATAGAATATAACCAAAAGAGAATCAGGCTTTAAATACTCAACTAGAAGATTTGATGGATAATAGTTTTATCTATCCAAGTACATAACCTTGGGATTCACTTATTCTATTTTCTAATAATTTTTTCGGGACATTGTTCTTGCATATCGATTACTAAAAGTTGAATTGGATGAATATGAATAACATGTATCCTCTTCCGCATATCGATTATCTATTTGACCAAAAGATAGGATCTTGTGTTTTTTGCAAGATCGAATTCAGATCAGGGTTTGATTAGTTGAGTGTTTGACCTCATGATATACATAGAAATATTTTCAAGAGTAAGTATGGCCTTTATGTGGTCTTTATTATTTTTTTTGGGTTGAATAATGCACTATAAGTTTTTATGGACTTCATGAATAAAATCATCCATTTGTACCTAGATCAGTTCATATTTTTTATGAAATCTTGGGGTTCTCCCAGAGTCATGAAAATCATGCCCAACATCTTGAAATCATCTTGAGTACATTGAGAGAGCATCGAATATATTCCAATATAACTATGTGTCAATTATGTATTGATCAGGTACACTACTTGGGTCACCATTGGATACAAAGATAGGGAATGTTAACACCCATTTTTGTTAGAACATTTGTGGTTGTGAATAGAATTGGGTCATTGGGATACTTATTAGGTCTTTAATAGAGGTACAGTGTTATTCATTATGTTTTTCATGTGCCATAGATTCAGTGGTATCACCCCATCCCTTATCATGTGATCGATGAGGATGATTTTGAGCTTGAGATTGACTCATCCTTTCATGAGAATATGATATGTGTGTTGGATCAGAATGAGAATGTTTTCTGGGGAAATGCCATAATTATAGTTCATGTATTGTGGAAAAATGGTAAATCACATGAGGAAACATAGGATATAGAAGTGAATATATAGTCTCAATGGCCCAATATTTTTTATTCAAAATCTTAGAGATGATTGGGAGTACAACTCGAGGATGGTCTGTTATAAGGTGGGGATATTATAAGATCCTAACATTTTATTGGATAAGATTCATGATCATCTTATTGTATTAATTTTTATTTTTTGAGTATAACTTGTTTGGGTTTTACCTTGGGGATTTTTTAGTGAAACTATATAATTTTGGCAAAAGGAGGGGTAGTACACAGTTAGTGCATGATTTACCCAAACTATGCACCCTATCCCAACAAACTATGCAACTCTAGATAGAGATATATTTCATGTATAAATCATGTTTTTTCAAAATGTACACCCTCTTAGGAGTAATCATTCACTCCCCCTATATGATGTTCACTGTTAGGGAAAACAATTTGGCAGACCATGCACCCCTTCCTAGAAAAATCTGTGCGTAGTTATAATTAACACAAAAATTATATTTTAAATTACCAAACCCCCCCCCCCCCCAACCTTCACCCTAAATTGACCAAATATAGACCTAATTTATCTATCTCATTTTTTGAGGATTTAGGACATATTCCTAGGGATACCGACCACCGTTATTGATTATTTGAAGAACTAATCAAAGATCTGCACCTCTCCTGATAAAATAATGTCAACCCATTTAGTTTCCCATCCCTCTACCATTCTTACCCCATCCTATGAAGGGATTCCTTCCTCTATTAATATTAGATCAAGATCAAGATATTTTAGATATTTTAGATATTTATCCATTAGATCTTGGATCAAGGAATCAGTTATAGATTGTTTTATTCATAGTGCTATTGATCGTTTCACTTAAATTAGGGATTTCTATTGGAGAGATTTTGTCAAAAATCAGAGGTAAGTGGTTTAAATTAGAATCCCATAGTCTTTATTTAATTATATGTGTGTAATTTTGGAATTTAAATTTCTATTATTTGGAAATTTCATTGATCGTTGAGTTTATTTGATTTAATTTCCATGTGATACTAATTGGGTCGAAATTAAGGAAATAGAAATAATGGGATAAGATTAATTAATTTGAGAATTAATTAATGGGATTTTGGGATTTTGAAATTGGATTAATTAATAAGTAAATTAATTAATAGATATTCTTGTGTTTATGGAATTTATTTATTGAGATTTATTAATTCGTGAATTAATTAATGGAAATTGTTCTGATTGTGCAATTGTGTCATTGAATTAATTAATTGGTTAATTAATTGAAGTAATGTAATGATTGTTGAAATTGGATTAATTAATTTATAAAATAAATTAATGGATTGTGTGATGGTTCAATTAGTGTGTTTTAGAATTTATTAACAATTATAATTATGTGATGATTTTCTTAACCTTAATGGGTTAAAGGGTTATATGATTAAATGTTTATAAATAGATTAATGGTGATTATTCATATAAATTTCATATTATTAAAGTGTTGAAACTTGTTTGATTTGATGAATTAAAATGTGTTAGTCCCAAAAAGGGTACTAGAAACCCTAAGAGGGGCTGAATCAAGGTATTGATATTCTTTTCGAAATTCATTCTTCCCCATTTGATCTTGACCTCTTTATTATAAGGGTCACTTTTTTATTTTTACATTGCTCGTATCCCTTCCAAATTTATTTTATGAAGATGCATAAAAAGTAAAGTAGGAAAGAAAACACAGGTAACCATATATTTTTACTTGGTTTACCATCCATGGTCTAGATTCATAGAGTATACAACAGCAGTGTGTTGATGTACCAAATCCACTAAAGATAACTACCAAATTATGAGGTTTAGGATAGATCACTTCTATACCCAATATCACTACCTTTATAAATATTAGATCCAACTCACTATTTTCCCAAGGGTCATTATCGTTGTCTCATTATTTAGCTCACTAGTGGTGGAAAGGATCATATTTCTTCTCTTCCATTCCTCGCAACTTTGTAAATGATCCACTCACATTTTATGGACTTGTATGTCCCGCACAGTTTATAGATATGTTGGTCCCTTCATTATCGCAAATGAATGCATCATCAACTGTATATAGATGCTCTATGAAAGTTTTTTCTAGGTTTATCCTTCCTTCTGTGAAAACCCCTAGATGAAACACCTTCACTTTCCAAAAATATGGAATAGACTTCCCATTACTAAAGAAACATTAATTACCTCTAATTGGGAAAGATCCTCAAGTGATTCCTAGTCTCCCTTTCACTGTTTTGAATAAAGCAGTGAGTAACCTCTTTCTGTGAATATTGTCAAATGGTGCAGATCCTCTATCTTCTTATTCTCCTTCATAATTCAAATATGAAAATGAAACTATTTATAGGGAAATGTAAGTTTATATCTCCTTGCGTAATATTCTAGTGTGATACCCTTGTGTGAGACCTTGGAACATAATCCCTTGCATGAGTCCCTTCTATGAGTCTGATTTCATGAGTCCCTTCCAGAAGTCTGCTTCTATGAGTCCCTTCCATAGGTCTTCTTTCCCAAGCCCCTTATGCGAGTCTTCTTTCACAAGTCCCTTCTATGATATTGCTCTTGTGAGTCTTATTTCATGTGTCCCTTCCATTAGTATGCTTCCAAAAGTCACTTCCATGAGTATACTTTTATGAGTCCCTTTCGTGAGTCTACTTTCATGAGTCTTCATTCAATCTTTACACAAGACCCTATTCTAATCACACGCAACACCATAGTGTGGGTATTATTTGTGCAGGACCTTGTTCAAATCAATATAAACACTTACACGATGTAAATCACATATAATCCTTCTCCATGAACCTCTTTCATGAGATCTCTTTATGCTTATCTTTCCCAAATTAGGCTTAAGATCAATATTTTAATCATAACTTTGAAAATGATTAAGGATGGTCCTTAGGGTATTAATAGGTGAGTGTCCACCACATTAACTCCACAAATTAGGAACAACCATCCACCTCATGGAAAACATACACTCCATGATATACAGGTGCAAGATCTGTTGGTACTTTTCATGAAATCTAGGTCTGAGTCCTCTTTCAACATTCACACATTGCGTGAGTCCTTAGTTAACATTCATGTTTTGTGTGAGTTCCTTGTGTGATTATTCATACGTTATTTGTGTAAAATCTAAGCACGACTACCAAAGAAAATCATTCACTTAATGAAATATTTAATGACTATGAGATCCTCCGTTATTTCCAAATCTTTTCTTTATCTTCCTTATGTTTTTCAAGTCCGTAGTGAGAGTCATAATTTCACTTCTTGCAAGATATGAGTGTTTTCTCTAGAGACCATCATAAGTGTTGCGTGATATCCCTTAGTGAGATATAAATAAAATCATGAGCATTTTTTGAGATCCCTCCATGAGATCCAAAGACAATCCTAAGCACTGCACGAGATTCCACCGTGATCCGTAAAGACAATCATGTACTTCGAAAGATTATATTGTGATATTAAAATTTAATATGGATATTGTCAATGTTGATGTCTTCCAATTCTTTGTGTGATCCATCATGAGTTATAAATACAAATATGAATTCATGTGTGATATTGAATCAGCATTCGAACTTACTCTTCATTCCTTATTTGACAACCAACCATTGTCAATGACCTCAAACCTTGTCCACAAACATAATAAACCCAAAATCACCATCGTGGGGGATTTTTTCTTAATAATATTTCCCTTTGGGTTTGTTGAAAACTCTTCAAATTTTTATACCACATTAAATATTTTTCATATTCTACCATCATTCGCTTTTTATGATTTAGATAGTAATCAAGGATTTACTTAACACACACTCTAATCCCATATGAGACATGCTCGGCATGATAAGCAATAGTATAATAAAAATTTCATCAATGAATCAGTTAATTACAAAACCTCTCAAATTATTTCATCACTAACTCTAGTTATCGTGATATATACCAATTAATCAATCATCTTTAGCATCATTATATTTAATGATCCCCCTACTTTGTTTCTACCTCTATCAGCTTCTCCCCCTATCTTGATAAATAAATTTTCTCCCATTTAATATCAACAATAATTCCTCCCCATTTTCAATGAAATTGAATGTTACTTTATGGTGGTCTGTAATCTAGTAAATAAGACATATAAACACATCAGGGAATAACACATCATCTCTCATGGAGTGGGGATCCCATATCCACACTTTTTTAAGTGTAGCAAGTCGACTGAACTCCCAGAGCTAGTCGATGCCATTAAAATACTTCTTTGGGTAAGGCCTTTCTTATAATGTCCATAACTTGTAGTTCTGTAGGAACATAGTCTATCTTTACAAGACCTTTCTCTACCTTCTCCTTGATAAAATGATACTTTATTTAAATATTTTTTCCTCAAGGGATGGAATGGATTTTTGTTGATATTTATAGCACTTTAATTATCGCAATTTATTATGATCATGGAATTCATGGAAACTCCCATATCAACAAGTTTTTGTTTCATCCACAATGATTGTGTGAACACTTGAGTAGACACAATATATTGTTATTCTATGGTACTCAAGGAAATGAAATCTTATTTATTTCTCACCTAGTAAATACAAAATCATCCAAGATAGAATGCACTAAATGACATTGGGTTTTAGTCATCTGTTGATCTAGCCCAATTTACATCTATATTAACCAATAACGCTTGCTGAGATTTTTCATTGTACAGTTAATCGAAATAAACTATTCCCTTGATATAATTAATTATTAATTTTTTTTACTAGAGGAAAGTGGCTTTCCATGGGATTTCTTTGATACCATGGTACTTTTCATTTGAAAAAAAAAACAATATTTGGTCTTGTTGTTGTCAATTACAATAGACTACCAATAATTTTCCTTTATTCTATGACATTAAATGCATTTTATTCATAATCCCATGATAGTTTCATCTGGGTAGACATTGGAGACTTCATATCCTTAGAATTATCCATTCCAAATCTTCTCAAAACCTCCTTGGAATATTTATATTGAGAAATAAATATGTAATTCTTTCCTTGTGTCACCTATAAACCAAGAAAAAATGTTACTTCAACAATTATTGAAATTTCAAATTCACTTTTCATGAATTCCACAAACTGAGTGCACTTAATTTCATCTGATCAACCAAGTATTATGTCATCAATATATATTAGCACCATCGTCCTTTGATTACTGTAACTATTGACATAGATATTATAAACAACTCCACCACATTGAAAATAGTGGTTCTTCAAAAACTGTTTATCCTTGAATACCATGATCTTGGTTCTTGCTTCAACCCATATAAAACTTTCTTTAGTAAAAAATCTTTATTCTCATATTTATGAATGAAAAAACCAATCTGGATTCTCATTATAAACTTCTTCTTCTAGAACCCAATTTAGAAATTTTGACTTGATGTCTATCTGGAAAACTCTGGACCTTATTTGCACTGCTATTAACAAGAATAATCTGATTTTCTCTGTCCTCTAAAAAGTTGAAAATGTTTCATCAACATCAATACCCTCAATTTTGGAGTATCTTTTTTATACTCATCATGTTAATTTTATGTCATTGTGCCATATTCATTAATATTATTGTCAAAGACCCATTTGGTTCCAATGGCATTCTTATTTTTTGATCTCGAAATAATATCCTAGAGAAAATAATAATTTAGACTAATATAATTCATTAGTAGTAATTTTTCTATAGATTTCATATGTGTAATTACTCATTATAATAGGTAAACTACTTATTGAAAACACTTTTAATCTTATCTCATATCTTCTTGGTATCCTAAAAATAGTCAGTTGATACCATATTGTTATAAAACAATAGATAATCATGAAATACATGAATGTTTCTACATATCCTCCAATTATCCATATTTATTTCAAAAAACATAAAATTTTATATTTTCTATACCATTGAGGTCTTTCATCTGGTTATAAGAGGGAATGAACCCCCTATGATGTGAACTCTTCCTATTGTCATGCCCACTCTTTAGACCCACAAACATTCTTCTTTTCCTGTATCATTTCTTCACATGTGAATACATTTTTGAGAAACTTAAACTACTTAATAAAAATTTATTTTTTTAGATACCTTCAATGGTATTTTAATTGGGTGAATTTACCACTTATAAATTATCTATAAAAAAACTAAGCCTACTGAGTTGAAACTTAGTGTTAAAAACAAGAGAAAAATTTAATAACACCATCACTTACCATTTCACTCAATTAATTAAGTATATATCATGCAACCATTAATCATTAAATCCATTCAAGTAATTCTTTGAGATTTATTCTATATCCCTGGAAATAGATTTGAATCGGTTTACAGTCTGGAGCATATCACATCACCACTTTTCATATTTTGATGCCACTTCCCCTTGGATTGTATCTCCCTTAAAATCCAGAAACCATGAACATAATTTAATAGAATTTATAAACATATGGAGAGGCTAATATATAGAATCCTAAAGACTAGGATTTTATTCAATCTGTATGTATCAACCCATTGATATTTTCATTCAAATAATTATACTATTTTTGTGATTATTCCAACTGCTCAGCCAACTTCAAATGTTATGTTCATATGAATAAACATTCCTTACCCACATGTTGAGTCTTATTATGATATTTATATTTTTTTGGCTCAAAATGTTTCACAATTTTGGGTTTAAACCCATTTATATAAATTTCTTTCTTTGATGATCTACTGATATTCCATTTTTTAGAACTCTTTCTTTGAGTAGTAAACCTTTCACATGTAAAATTTTCTTTCTTATTCCTCCATTAGAGGGGTATTTCTCTTGAATTAACTTCTCACCATGTGGAATTACATTTATATTTTTCAAGGAATTATTTATTCATTTTTATTTTATCATCTATCAGAGTCACATCACCCTTTTTGGGGTTGATTCTTCTACTGAATTTTTATTCTTCTTGAACACAATTAGAGAATATCCATCTTTTTTCATTCAGGTTCTTTCATATTCTTTCAAAAAGATTTTATGTGACTATAATAGTAGAGGTGATTGATATGTATTTTTTTGAGCTCCTTGTGATTCCCCTAAGGCTATAAACCTATTTTCCTTATTATCATGTTGTCTTCCAATATAGGCTTTTACATTATACACTTCTAGTGTTAGGGATCTCTTTCTAGGTTCTTTTTTCTTTCCTTATTTCTTTATGTGTAATGTCTTCCAAAATTCCCATGATTAGAACATATAAAACATCTTTCATTAAAGGCATACCTCTTTTCATCTTTTCTTGGATGATATGTTGATGAATCCAGAGTTCAACTTCTAAAATTGAGCCATCATGCTTCTTGCCATGTACTCATGGTGTGTCCTGGACTTCCATGGTAATAGAATTTTCAAATACTTCATTATAATAGAATTTTCTTTTAAACTTTTGAATATGATTCTTTTTATTCCAAGATTTATAAATATTTCTATCTTTATAGCATGAAATATATTAGCAACCCTTGAAAAAAAACTTTATATATGACCTTGTATCCCATAGAAATAGCATATTTTATCACTACTTCTTATAGAAACCATTTTATATCTATCTCCATCACCTACATGATTTTTATTATTTCTGGAACTATTCAAAGATTTATTACTATCATGCATGGGAGGGGTTTCATCCTATCCAATTCC
Source organism: Viscum album (assembly GCA_963277665.1). Taxonomy (NCBI): domain Eukaryota; kingdom Viridiplantae; phylum Streptophyta; class Magnoliopsida; order Santalales; family Viscaceae; genus Viscum; species Viscum album. The sequence continues at coordinate 1,340,121,894 of OY728148.1, read as the reverse complement.
AGACTTTCCAAAACTATATGGCTTTTAGGATGAGATAATCAATTCTTTTTTTCCACTAAAGTACAATATTTGATTTTAATTTCAATATCACCTATTGAAGGATAATATATTAGCAAGTGAAAGGAATACTTCAATTTGGGTTTGCCTTTATCATTATATAGCTCCAATTCTTTCTTGACTGATTCAATCTCTTCTTCTAAATTTTGAATCATTTTATCCCTTGATTCAAGTTTATCATTATGTTCTCTCTTTAGATTCTTCCATCTAGTCATCTCATCATTCAATTTTCAGGATAGATTATCAATATTGTCATATTTCTCCATTAACTAAGAATTCATCTGAGCAACAGAATCATTACATCATACATTCTATTGTTGTGGCCTCTACTTCTCCTGAACTAGTTTAGATAGCTATATATCATGATCAACATTTCTAGATTATAGATTTTGAATTTCATCTGAGTTTAGATTCTTTACCTTATCATTAGCTTTGATTATTTCTATCTTTGTAGACATATTTTTTAGTTTTTCATCTTTTGAATTATTCTTCTCTCTTTGATATATATCTACTTAAACAATCCTTTTATTTAATCTTTTTAGATTTTTCAATTCAATTTCCTTCACTTGGATTGGAATATGTTTAGATTTAATTTATTTACTAAATTTCTAATCCAATTCATTTGTTTCATGCAAAACTTCAAATTATTCCTTCTAGGATTTTCTTAATAATCGGTCATTTTAACATCACTTGGAATATCAAGTTCATCACTCATTTTTATAGAATCGTATATATTTTCTCTATCTGATTCATCTAAACCATTATTTAGTACATTATTGGTTTTTGTAAACTAAATCACACTTTTTCTATAGACACTTACACAGTAAAGAACACCACCTAACTTATTCTTATTATTTGTAGTTATTATCTTTCCCATGACGCACTAATATAAGAGAAAACTAAAAATTCAATTCCAATATTAGAGTAAACCTTGTTAGAATAAAAAAATCATAAAAGGTAACATGTACTCTGATACTGATTATTAGGTCCAAAAGTGGCCAAGATACCCTAAGATAGAGGGGGAATCTGGGTATGGATATTATTTTTGAAATTATTCATATCCCATTGGATCTTGAACTCTTTATTATAAGGGTTTCTTTGTTTTCTATTTATATTTATATTATCCTTTATAACTTTATCAGATGATGATGAATAGAAAGTTAAGTAGGATAGAAAACAGAAGGACACACATATTTTCCTTGGTCCACCCTCACTAAGATACATCCATGTAGCCTGTAATATAAATGTTATGATGTACCAAATCCACTAAGGATCACTTCAAAATTAAAACATTTGGCCTAGATCACTTTTATACATAGGATAATTGGCTTTACAAGGTTTAGTATAAGCTCACTACTTTCCCAAGTGTCACTCCATTTATCTCATTATCTAGATCACTACTAGTGGATTGGATCACCTTCTTTCCCTTCTTTTACTCATTATTATAGAAAGGACCCACTCATAGTTTATGGAATTGTAGGTCCCACATAGTTTTTGGACATGTAGGTCCCTTCATTATTGCAAATTAATTCATCCAAAACTGTTTGTAAATTCTCTATTAAAAATATTTTTGGGTTGATCCTTCAATTATAAGAAAACACTAGGATGGAACACTTACACTTTCCATAAGACTGTAATTGACTTCCCTTTACTAAAGAAACAGAAATTACTTCTTCTTTGGAAAAATATTTAAGTTATTCCAAGTCTACCTTCCATTGTTTTGAATTTTGTAGTGAATAACCTCCTTCTATGAGTGTTGTCAAATGGTGAAGATCCTCTATCCTCTTCTTATCCTTAAGAATTCAGATACGAAAATGGTACTATTTAAAGGGAAATGTAATCACATATCTCATTACACAATATTCTAGTGTGATACCCCTATGCGAAACCCTAGCACATAACTCTTTACTTGAGTCCCATCCAACAGTCTTCTTTCATGATCCCCTTCCATGAGTCTGTTTCCATGAGCCCCTTCTGCGAGTCCTTTCCAAGAGTCTTCTTTTCTGATTCCCTTCTGTGAGTCTTATTTCATAATTCCATTACATGAGTCTTCTTCTATAAGTCTTATTTCATGAGTCCCTTCTGCGATTCTTCTTTCACAAGTCCCTTCCACGAGTACGCTTCTACGAATCCATTCAGTGAGTCTTCTTTTGTGATCCTGCCTTCAATATTTGTGTAATAACCTTTTCATATCACGTTAAACAACCCGTTATGATATTATTTTCACAAGACCTTGTTCATATAAATTGAAAATCATAAGTGATTTCAATCACATATACACCTTCTCTATGAACCTCTGTTGTGAGATTTGTCTTTGAGTATCTTTCCAGGATGATGCTTCAGATCAATATGTAAAGAATAAATTCATCAATTTTTAAGAGTGGGTTTTGGGGTATCTATTGAAAATTTTTTACCACATTAACTCCACAAATCACAGAAAATCATCCATTTAATGGGCATCACGTGCTTCATAAGATCAATTTAAGAGATCTACTTGTTCTTTGTGTGAGATTTGGTCATGAGTCCTCTTTCAAAAATCACACTTTATGAGTTTCCTCAGTTATAATTTTTACTTTTCACAAATCCCTAGTGAGATTAAGCATTCACACTTTTTTCATGAACAAAATAAAATCATGTGCTTCATGATATCTTAAAAAACCAAAATATCCTTCATTATTTTAATATTTTCCTTTATCCTCGTGATATTTCACATGTCCCCTACGCAAGTCCTATTTGTGCTTTGTGCAAGATCTCAGCGCAAGTTCCAGAGACAATCATGAGTGTTGCATAATATACCTCCATAATATAAAAATACAATCAAGAGTGTTGCATGAGATACATTTATGATATCCATAGACAATCATTACTAATTCTTTAGATTCCACTATGAGCCTCAAATACAATCACGCACTTAATGAGATTCTACCGCGATATCAAAATTCAATCTTGTGATTATCAGTGTTGAATTATTACAATTTTCTGTGTGATCCATCACGAGTTCTAAAGATAACTATGAGTGTTTTTACAATATCACATCAGCATTCACACTTACTATCCAGGCCTTTATTGACAATCATCCTTCGTCAACAACCTCAAAGTTTGTCAACAAGAACATTTAAAATAAAAGCACCATCCTTTGGGGTTTTTTCCTAATAAAATGGTACTCATTAATGATAATGTTTGAAAATAAGGTTAATATTGATTATCCATTATTGGTGTGATATATGTGGCATTGTGATATATGTTATGTACATGTGTAGGATGTGGTTTGTTGTATCAAAATACTATATATTTGAATTAATAAACATGTGTGGGACAAAGTCTACTGTATCAAAATCCCATAGTGATAAATGAGTGTGGGACATGGATTTCTACTTCAAAATATCACTTGTTTGATTTTTTGACATATGAGTTGTGGGTCATAGACTGATGCTGTAAATACCCATGGGGTCCTAGGAATAGTGATCAAGACCCAAAATATTGGTGTTGGACTATGGTTCCAATTGACCATAATATGAATTAAACTGAAATAAAATGGATAATGAAATCCCATATGTTATAAATAAAATTAATTGAATATGTGATATGATTCAGAGTTCATTATGGGCTAAAATAGGTATTGATATTTTGGGGGTCATCAGGAACCTGAGAGTTATGTGGTTAAATAAAGATAAATTGAGTAAATGTAAACTTCTTACTTTATTGTTTGTAAATTATTCTTCATATAAATACATATACGGTCATTGACTGGATATTTTTTTAGACACCATTGGTGGTGTCCAACTAAGTTGTACTCACACCCTACTCAGGCTTCCTGATTGATACCTAAATATACTTCATTATTGTAGGATAGAATAAGGGAAAATGTCCTATGTTAGATGGATAAGTTTTGATGAAGCATGGATAAGGGAAACAGACATGATTTGGGACCCATTTGAGAGTTGTTAGTGTCTATATTTATTTTGGTTCATGAATGTTGAAACTTGAAATGTACATGGCATGACATATCTACTATTTTTTCATATTGTATATTTATTTTGGTCATCAAGTGATTCTGGTTATGGTTATGTTATTCGTTATTGTTTATATTACTTCCGATATTTTTATACTTTGATAAATATGGTATAGTATTCCCATGATCGATATTAAACCTTCACTACTAGTCGTAAGGCTTTGTAGTGTGGGGAGGCATTCTTGAGTTCACATGGAGAACCCGCTCGGGGAACCGGTGTGTGGCACCCAAGTCGAGATGTTATGTATATAAATTTAGAGAACTATAGTGTGATTGGTATCTTTAAAAATCCTATCCAATACTCTCACACTATGTAAATTGACTTGAGACACCATTTCTATGAGATAACATTCATAAATTTGATGTCTTTCATGGAATTTTCTACACAAACTGTCAACTTACAGATATATTCCCAAATCCCCTTCCTCTTGATTACATTTAATTCATTAAAGGATAATTAGTTATTATTAAATTCTAATTATTATAGATAAAACTTAAAGATCTTGAGATGTTTCTAATTTTTAAATATTGTTTCTAAATTTTTTCCCAAAAAATTATTTAAATTAAAAAATAATAATTTTAAAAATGTTTCATAAATTTGGATAAGTAAAGTAATTATGATCCTCCAAGAAAAACTTTCAGGTTTGGATGCAAATAAGTGGATATGGTTTTGGGGAGGAAGCTCCTAGGAATTTATCCTAAAAAGAGATTATTGGGTTTTTAACCCTTTCCCCATTCTATGATTGGTGAGTGGATCTTTATTGCACACCTAGTTTGTCACTCTTAAAGAATTTTCTATAGTTCATTAATAACTTATTTTCTAACACTTATGGGTGGAATTATTTTTCAAAATATTTATTTTGAAAGGATTTTATTTATTTATTTTAGACTTTATTTTATGGCTATAATTAATTTTACCTTAAATTATGTATTATTTCATGGTTTTCTAATCTTGTTAATACTAAAATGATCCTATAATAAACTTTTCTTTCTCAAAAGCAATATCCAAAAATAAAAAAAATTTGGATTTTTCAAAAATATTATTCTAATATTTATTTCCTCTGGAACTCTATTTTTTTTTGAAAAATGGTTTTTTTTATTTTATATTGATCATTATTTAAAATATTAATTTAAAATATTTTAAAAAAATTAAAATTTTCAAGACATAATTTTTTGTCTCTCTCAAAATATTATTAATGATCATAAACATAGTTTTTAAATATTTTCTCTTAATTCTCTAACCCTATTTTTGACATGTTTTTTATAATCTCAAACTGGAATAAATTTCATATTTTATTGATAATTTTTTTAGATAAGTTATATAATTTCTATTAATGTGGGAAAGTGAAGAAATTTTATGTTTTTAAAATTTTATGTTGTGGAAATATGGTGAGGAAATTTTCAGTGTTTTTCAAAGAGGGAAAAATCCCAACATCAAGATATCATATTAGTTATTCTTATTTAACTTAATATATTATTATTTTAATTAAATTATTATGAAATTTTTTGAGATCATAGAGATGGGATATATTGTTGTGTTTCTCCCTATTCTTTTATTTTATTGATCATAAACAATCTAAAAGTGTTTAATTTTTTCTTTTAGTTGATGTGAAGATAGCTTGTTGGAATCATGATAGAACCTCATAAAAAATGCTTGAAAATGATTTTGTGGATATTTTTACGCCTTATAAAAAGTTTATAAGAACCATGGAGGCTCATGGAAGGATGTAGAGGATACACTTTATGAATAAAAGATCAGAAGGCAGCACCGACTAGCGGGTGCAGTGTTATCAACTAGCTGATAAAAAGTGGTTGAATGTCCAGAATTATAGGAGTCCACTAACTACCCAATGAAGGAGCACTGAATAAATGATACTGAAGGGTAGTGTAAATGAAATCTCTATAATACCATAGTCTAACTGATATAGATTCACCGACTAGCCACTATAATCAAGTTTCCCACAAGTATATACAGGCAACCCATCGGCTTCCCATTAGAGGCTATCGAGTACCTATTGGCATCAATTCAGTAAATATATGCCCATAATATATGGTGGTTAACCTAAAGTGAATTTGGAATTATATGACTTAAAGTCCCCCAAAAATCCCAAAATAGTACCAAAGTTATTATATACTATAAAGAAAAACCTTGGTGGCCTTAGAAACGTATTTTCTTAATTGATCTTCAATGAAAATATGATCAATCACTCAATTTATCTCAAACCACTCTCCAATTTTAATATTATTTATCTTCTAGAGTGTGTGATAAAACATTAATATTCATTTACTCTCAAAAGTTTCGAATTCTATCCTATTTTTTTATCAAATTCTTTTAGAAAATCAAGATTAATATAAGAAGTGATTACCCCTAATAAAGTTTCATCTTCCTCCTATTTCTTCAAAATTTTGTGTTCACTACCATTATAGTGAGGGACCTTAGGTTTCATTCCATTAAATTAGTAAGTTAATGTACTATTAACCTTGATTTTTTTAGATTTAAAATTAAATAACTTGTCTCTATTATGTTTCTGATTTCTTTCTATAGCCTAAAAACAAGGGGTAGTTTTGGATTGATGGTTACTTTTAAAGATAAGGGTGTCACACCTCAACATTAATTTTTTATTATTATTATATTTATTTCTTTTTTATTGATGTTGTTATTGATTTTGAGGTTTAATTGTTAGTGATATTTTTATTTTTGGAGTTTTTTATTAGTATTTGGATCTCTCTATGGTTAGTGTAGAAGACTTACATGAAATCATTAGGCGAGCTGATCCAAGAGAAAATTTCAATTCATTTTATTATTCTAAAGTTGGTCTCACATTGGAAATGTACGATTTCTCTGAAACCATGTATCTATAAGGATAAACCATGTCAATTTTTTATGGTTTTTGAGATATAGTTCCCGACTTTCACACTATTAGAAGAAACCATGTGGTAAACAAGTGAGTGTCTCTACCTTTTTGACAGACATGGTTTTTATAGTTAGTGTATAGTTTCCAAACCATGGGGCCAAACCATGTGAGGGTCTCTTTCCTTGTAGAATAGGGTGCATGGATGGTATAGGGTTTAGTAAACCATGTGACTTTCCAAAATCCCTAAAATATGAAATTCCTATTCTACCCTCCCAAAAATAAAACTTCAATTGAGCTTATACCTCCCTCACTAAACCCTAGTGCATGAAGGGATACCAAAACTACTTTTCCTTTTCTTATCCTCTATTTTTTGAAGATCCTATTTGGATCTTTGGTATGTTTCTTTTTATATTGTCTTGTTTTTATCCTATCATCTTCTTCTCCTCTTGTTTATTCTTTCTTTCATGGTTTGGTTATTTCTTGGATTAAACCTAGGGTAAATTTTGGATAATGAAACTTGTTTATTGTTTTGTTAGGGTGTTTGGTTTGTCTCTTGGGTTTAATCCTTCATGATTTTTAAAGTTATTTTGTGATCTCATAGAATTGAGGTTATTTTATCCTTCCATTTCCTTTTTGAAACATTCCATATAATGCTTGTTCTTTTATAAATCAATTTTCACTATGTTTTTTATGCTTGAGGCCTCCTAAGATTAATTTTTAAGGCCTTCCATATTGGTGGTTTTATTAAAAATATGTTTTCAAAAGGATTTTTATGTTCATATCCATATGTTTTTATAATACATGTATGATATATATTTATTAAAATTAAAAGTGACATTTCTAATGGATTTTGGGTTTTTTAAGTAAGGTGGACTTTGTTAGAGTTTGGGTGAAATTGTGTGGTAACTAACATTTTACCTTGTATGCATTTTTTCCTATTTATAGATTTGGTTCTTATATCAGAAACTCTCCAGTTTTGTTATAATTCTTTCTTATTTTCCATTAATTGAACCTTTTCAATTGTTATATATTTCCATATATATACGAGTGTGATATGTTCATGTCCATAGGTTCAAGGGGTGTGCATAAAGATTTACGAATGTATATAAAGGGAAATTACATTGAATTTAATCTTTCTAAAAACAAGTATTTCTGGAATATTTTCTTGTTTTCAAAATTTATTTCAAATGTGGTTTCAAATTGGGTTTCCTAGAGTTTACTCCAAAGTCCTATTTGTAACCTTGAACTAATACATGTATGATTAATTTATTATTTTTGAAATTGATTCTGAGAGGAGGATGTTTTTCTATAAAATGTGTTATGGTTATCAAGCACTAAGGACTAATTACTACCTTTAAAGGATTATTTGGAAAATGATTTGTAACTATCAAGATTTTTAGGCTATATAGGTACTTTCAAAGAGTTTTATTAAATATATATACCCCTATAATACTCCTCTAGTTAGAGAGGTTCTTCACATGGATTGTTTTTGTGTCTTTAGGTGAGTTTAGCATGAATGTTGGCATAAATTGTTTATAGTTGAGATGTTATATGTGTATTGGATCCCTCACATTCACCTTATTATATTTTCATGGGAGCATAAATTTCATCTAGAGTGTCATGAGATGGTTAATATTTAGACATGATAAGAGGTATTGGATCCTGTATTATAGATGAATGTTTAGGGTGGGTTGTACCACCAATGAGGATAGTGTAGATCTGTCAGATTGGTTATAGACTATGGATTTCATCATTACACTTACAGATTGGTCTGAATATAGTACATTTAGGTATTCCTCTCTATATGTTTAAGACATTCCCATGTCTTCATACCTCATTATTTTCCATTATGGTTCTGTGGAACTTTGGATTCTTGTTCTCTATACATTTTCATATTTATGTTTATGTTTCTTTCAGTTCTTCTGGTATTGTTCTTTGATATTCTTCCTTATTGTGTGAGTTTTATTCTATCTTACTTATGTGTTTACTAGGGTTGGGTTTCTTTTATTTTAGTTCTTTTTCAAATCTAGTTTTTAAAAAAAGATCATATTTTCAAAGGAAGGCCAAATTTATTTCTAAATAGAATTTTAGAAAATCTTTGTTTGTTTACAAAAATAATTAAATCCTAATTTCTACCCATATTTTCAAACTATTATTTCTAGCCTATTTTTTGTAAATGACATGTATAGATTATATGGTTCTTACCTATTGAGTTGTTGTATGCTCACACCTTACTTATTCCACTCTATATCAATAGATTTGATCAATTTTATAGGTTCGTGTTTTGTCTTTTGTTTTCCATTAGAATAGGTTGATCTTTGTGGATGGATAGTGACAAGGAGGTCACATAAATACTATTTTATTCTAGTTTAATTTTTGTACTTATTTTATATCTTATATTTGGATCTTGTTTTGGCTCCACTATAGTTATTTTATTTATGTTCATAGATTTATGTATTTTGTATATGCTTCACACTTTGTTTATTTTTATGTTAATATTAATTAGATAAACTTTTCCCCAACTATTTATCATTTGATGCCATGATTATTTTTATCAGTTCATGGAAATTAGGTATTCCCATTAGTTCATGTTGTAGTCTGGTTTGAGTGTCTAATTTGTGGATGACTTGGTCTGTTTCATGAAGAAATAGTATCAAACTTTCTCTTTATTACTTGGGGTGTCAAGTTAATAAGAGATAGGATTTTTGGGACTTGGGAGGTAGGAATAATAAGAGATTCATGATCTCTTACTTTTCATGAGTATCAAGTTACTAAGGATAGTTGGGAAATGAGTCTTTAAATTTGATTTTGGTTTTATATTGTTGCTTCCTTGTTTGGTTTTGTGAGTTTTCACATTTTGGGGAATAAAAAAGGGAGTGAACTAGTGGAGCATGGTAAGGTTACATGGTTTATTGTACCATGTGTTGCCTAAGTTAAATATTCTTCCAATGGATAGTGCATTCTTATCCTATGGTCTATTAAACCATGTGTCCTAGTCATATATAACTAATACTTCCCTATATAAGAGTCTTTGGTTTGATAAGTGTTATTGTTTTGATTTTGGTTGGTATAAGTGGTTTTTTAATTAAATATATTTTGGAATTTTAAAAATGATAAAGAGGTGTTATTTTCTGATGAAATTTGTTTTTAAAGAAATATTGATATTTTAGTTATGGATTTTGAAAGGAGGAAACAAGAAATATTTTTTGTAATTGAAAGACATTTAAGATGAGAAGCTATACTTGGAAATTTTTTTAGCATGTTAAATGTTTTTTGTTAAATTATTTTTTATTAAGAAATGTTTTTATTATTTATAATGGTTTTTTGAAATAGATTTAGGTATTTGAAATGGTTTTTAAGTGTAATGGTTTTAATTTGGAAAGAGTGTGGTAGATTTTAAAAGTAGGAATTTTTTTCTATTTTGTGTTATGTTTTTGGTTTATGAGATTAGTGGTTTAAGATAAGTTCTAATTTTATTGATATGGATTTAAAAAATATATATTTAATTGAATTTCTTTAATTTTATTTAGATTATATCACCCAAATAGGATAAAAGGGTTTCTAAGGAGTCTCTTCTATTTCTTTATTCTTCACAAACTCTTATTAGAGTGGTAGAGCCATGTTCTCTTCAACTATTTCCTATTTTCATTGGTAATTGAGGTTCACTATTGTATACAAAGTGGATAGATGAAATTGAAAGGATATTCAGGTCCTTGGAAACTCCATAAACATTGAGGGTGTGAGTTTACTTAGTTATGTTTGAGGGGATAGATTTGGATCAGTGGGAGCTAGTTGTTCTATCCGCATTAAATGATGGGATTACTTAGGAAATATTCAAGGCCACTTTTATACAATGGTTACACCCAGAGGAAGTGAAATTGAAGAATTTTTAATAGCTCATGAGAATTAAATGAGTTCAATGGAAGGTGAATGGGTATGTTGACCAATTCGGGTCTTGGTATTTACAGGAAATAGCTACGGTGGGGTTACTAGATAATAAAAATATAATTGTTCACTTCACATCGGAGAAGTATTTGATTATATCTTGGTCGTACATGCCCCGTAACTATAATGGTTCTTACTTTTATCTATATATATGGTCTTACGATGTTCATATGAAGCAGGACCCTCCCTCGGTGGCCATTTGGGTGAGCTTTCCCAATATTCCTCTTCCTTTTCAAACTCCCTCAATAATTAGGATGATGGAAAACATGGTGAGTAGAAATTTGTGTTCCAATAATAGGACCAAAGTCGTATGCCACCCTGTGAATCCTCATGTGTCTGTGTGTAAAATTAGATGTTTCAAGAGAGCCATCTAATTTTGTCTAGATTGTAGTTGGAGAGGAATATCATTGTATGCCACAAGTGGTTCTTGAATCGTGCGTTGATTTCTGTCCAGATTGCAAGTGGTTGGGCCATGAGTTGGCAAACTGTAGATGTGTGTCTTGCAATGTTGTAAAGATCATGGATGTTGGTACAGGTGGAAACAATTCTATGTGTAATCCAATAGATATACCTATTGGGAAGGGAAAAGATAGTGTGTAGACTAAGTCAAATAAATCACCTGAAACAAAGAAACCTCATAGGGAATCACAGGAGAATCCTCTCATGGATGATGTTTTCCATAGGTTGGGGAAAGCTATTTTCCTATATGTGGAGGTACCCTTTGATAAACGGTGGCTGGAAAGAGTTCTCAAACCTATGGTATTTGAGCGTACTCATGGAGGAAGTGGGCTTGTGGAGGGAGGCTACAATATGGGTGCATCTTATGCTGAAGTGTTGTGTGTAGGGGGTGGTAACAATGTCAAATAAGAAGAAGATTAGACAACAAGGGATACACATATATGCATTCCTTCTTAGAGAAATAGTTCATTTGGTGAGGTTATACTCAGTTTAAATCCCAGGAGGGAGGTTGATACAATTGTGATCAGCAACCATTTTGCACAACTGTCAAATGATGTGCCAGAGGATGGATTGGCTAGTGTAGTCATGAATGGGAAAAAGGTTCATGGAAATGAACCCAATGATGACTACTTTTCTGTAGGTTATTTGGAGGAGGAGTTACTTCATGACGAGATCCCTAGTTTATGGAGGAGAAATAGAAATAGGGGAAACTTTAAAGAGAGGAAAGATTATTCTCACCTACCTCTACCGATGGAGACCCAATCAGAAAGGGAGATGAAGTAAAATCAATTAGTCAATAATTAGCAATCCAAAGCTGCATGTCAGAATCAAAAGTCTGATTCTATACATGCTCCATCTTTGGAAATACTCTTGAGTTCGAAAAAAAGTAATTGATGAAACTGTTCTGACAATTAATTATCTTAATGAAGAAGTCAAAATACTGATGTAAAGGCCCCTAAGGGTGACTTCTAATGAGTAAAATGGCATCTGGATTGATAAGTAGTATCTCCTCTTAATAATGGAGTTCAAAAAAATAAAAAACAGTATTGAGGAGTACATTAAATCCTGGGAAAAGATGGCGTCGCGGTTTTAAGATCTTCTGATGGTGGAGCTGGACACTCTAGTAAGCTCTCTATTGTGGAAACTTTTTAGGGATATTGATACTAGTAGGATGAAATTTCAATTTAATGGACTGGTTATCTCTATTTTTGTGTGATATTTGGTTTCTCACTTTTTCCTTAAAAGTGTTGGATAATAAAAATTTTATTTTTGAGTAGAGATGAAGTCAATTAACTTATTGAAATATCATCTCTTTGTGAGGGGAATTCTCCCATAAATCAATGATTTATTTCTTTCATATTGAAAAATCTTGTTGAAAATTTTAGTATATGAGGTGTTTTTAGGAGATTTGGTTTTCAGAAGGCATCATGTGATGGATGGAAGTCTCGTTTCCCTTTGTTCTAGATAAAGATACCCATCTAGTAAGGGTTGTAAACTAATGTAACATGTTCATAGGGAATTTCCTTTATCAGTTCCACATTTTTATCAGAAATACCACTTTCTCATGTGCTTCTAATATATTCCATATAGGAATCCTAATACATATTATATTAATGATCTGAATAACTCTCATTAATGTAGTGGGTTGGGACATCTTAGGAAGTTATGTGGGGTGTAGAATCAATAGAATAAAAATAATTACATTCCAATCCATGATCGTAACATCCTTTCCTATCTGATATTTTGAGGTAACCTTTTTTATGTTTTTACCCTACTTTAATCTTCTATTCCCATCCTATATTTTTTCTTTCCTATTTATCTTATACTTTTCTTTAATCTTAGTATCTCTTAGGGAGATTCATTATCTTTTTAATGTTAGGATATGAATATTTGTGGAGGTGTTATGAATTGTGGTATAGTCATGTGTCCTATTAGATTTTTCATTTTTGGGTCTTCATTGTGTTGGGTGGTGTCCCCATTGAGTACCATATTCAGTTTAACCACCATGTTAGTATATTCCAAAATGGTGGGTATACCCACTATAAATATCTTTATTGTTATCTCTAGAGCTATTTAGGTGTTACTTGTGGGATAAAATTTGTAACTCCAGAATATTTGGTTTTTTTATTTTCTAGTTTGGTTTGGAGGTTCCATTTTATAATTTCCCACTTTAGACTTGAGAATTCCTATACTGTTCTTCGGTTTGAACTAGGTGACTTTATATGGGTAGAAATTTTTTATAGTGAAGATAATTTTCATAGCCTGACTTTCATTTTTGCTTTTGTTTTTTATTTATTTCGTAGGCCATAACCTTGTTATTGATTTTTAGGTTGAATTCCTGGTGAGATTTTTGATTTTTGAAGTTTTGAATGGTTTTTTTGTATTTTTTTTAATGTTAGTGTGAATTTTTTAGGAGAAACAATGAGGTTTGATAATATAAGTGTTATTATTTATTCACTTTATTCTTCTATAATTGGTATTTCATGTGCATCGCAAGATTTATCCCAAAGATTTTGGTTCTCTTGAATAACCAGGTGGCCTTATTAGGGTGTCTGAGAGCTAGCACACTGCTTGCAAAAGGTTAAAGGAAATTGTGTAGCAAGTGTCTGATGGTTCCAAACATTTTAAAAGACATTGATTTCATGGTTGGAGCAAGATTTTTAAATAGTGAAACTAAACTGTACTAGGGTGGCTTGTCCTTCTAGAGGAGGGTGAATGGTTAGTGCACGATTTGGTAAATCATGTGACAAATCATTAAACTTTCCCAAAATCTATAAAACATGAAATTCCTATCCTAACCTCCTAATAATAAAACACCAATCAATATTATCCATCCCCCACATGAACTTTTTACACAGGGGGATGGGTATTGGTCCCCAAAACCCTCTTAACTTTCCTCTCCTCGATGGTTTAAAGCTCCTCTTTTGAACATGGTATGTTTCTTTGGATCATGGATTCCTTTTCTCATGTAATCTTATTCTCTTATATTTTCTTCTTTATTCTTTAGTTTATATTATCCCTTATTTGGAATCTCAGAAAAAGGGTTATCTAATGAAATTTGTTTTTTTTTGTTTTAGGGTGTGCTTCTTGTCTCTTGATACTAGTTCTTCCCAATTCCAATGGGTTTTTTTTGAGTTAACACACTATTAAGGTTGGTGTCTTCATCCATTTCCATTCCAAAACACCTCATGTGATGATTGAAATTTTATAAATCAATTTTAAATTTTTTCCTTATGATTTTAGTTTCCAAATATTAATTTTTATGGCTTGTCATGTTTTTGGTTTGATTAAAATGGGGTTTTAAAGGATTTATATACTTATGCCCATATGTGATTAAATAATATGTATACTGGGTGTTTGTTAAAATTTCATGTGGCCTTTAAATTTGATTTTGGGAGTCTTATGTTAGGCTTTCCTTATTTTACTTTTTGAGAAAGTGGGTGATGAGTGTAATTATTCCTTGTATGGTTTTTACCTCTTTATGGACTTGTTTATTATTTTAGAAACTCTTGTGTTTTTTTATAATTATTTTTTGTTTTTTGTTTATTGATCCTTTGAAATTAATATGGATGTACATTTATATTGTAGTGAGATATTTTCATATCCATATGTGAAATGGGTTCACGTATTGATGTGTCTAGGAATATAAATCAAAAATTCCATATAATTTACTCATTTTAAAATCTTGTATTTCTCAAATAGTTTCTTGGTTTCCAAATTTCATTTAAATTTAGTTTCCAATTATGATTCCAAAATTTTTCCCTAAAGTCCTATTTGGAACCATGAACATGTACTTTGATGATTAACTTGGTTGTTTGAAAAAGGTTTTTAGAGAAGGATGTTTTCCTAAAAATGGTTTACTATTATCAAGAAATGATTCCCAATTGGTACCTTTAAAGGTTTATATGGAAAATAATTTTTAAATTTCAATATTTTTAGGCCCAGTTAGTACTTTTAAATATATTTTTAAAATATTCTCACCCATATGGGAATCCACTAGATAGAGAGGGTCTTCATATGGATGGTGTCAGTGTTGGGAGGTGAATTTGGAATACACATTATCATAAATTAGTCATGTTTGTGATGTTATATGTGTATTGGATACATCATCTTCCCCATTTTATATTATCAAAATATCATAAACATCGTCTAGAGGGTTGAGATATGGTTACTATTTGGTTTAGATTAGATGAAATGGATCCCCCATTGTAGATAAATGGCCTTGGTGGGTTGTACCATATGTGAGGATAGTGTATAGTGAATGGGATGGTTATTGACTATGGATTTAATCATTACACTGATAGATGGGTATGAATAGAGTATTTCTTGGGCCACCTTTTGATATTTTTATAAAATTAAAATGTATTCATACCTTGTACAATTACATTATGTTTCTTTGGAACATTTAATTCTTGTTATTTTTACATTTTTCATATTTATATTCTTGCTACATTTACTTCTTCAGTTATTTTTCTTTGATATTCCCCTCTAATTATGTCGGTTTTTATTCACATTATAATGTATTTACCTGGTTTTAGTTGATTTTATTTTCAAAAATGGTTTTTGAAATAGGAACTTTTTTTAAGGAAATCATTTTTTATTTTATAAAGAGGATTTTGGGAAATCGATGTTTGTTTACTCAAATGAGGAAAACCTACTTTATATCTTTATTTTCAAACTATTGTTACTATACTATATTGTAAAATTAAATGTATAGATTCTATGGTACATACCTACTGAGATCTTGTATTTTAACACCGAACTTGTTCCCCTTGGAATTGGATGACCTAAACTATTATGAAGGTTCAGGTTTTGTCCTTATTATTCCCTTGGATCATGATGGTCTTTGTGGAAAGATGGTGACCAATATGTCATGTGGAGATCGATAATATTTCTATTTTGGTTTTATTATTTATTTCATATATTTTATAGGGATTTTTTTGGTTATGTTTTAGTTATTTTATTTATGTTTATATATTTATCTATTCTAGTTATGTCATACACTCTATCTCTTTTATGTTTATATTCATTAAGTGAAATCATCCCTAAATATTTATTGTGTGATGCCCTGATGCTTTTAATCATCCTATGGGTATCAGTGAAACCCTTCGGGCCTTTTTTCAAACCATTTTGAGCATCCATTTTAGGGATGACCTAGGTTATTTTCTAAAAAAGGGACTAATATGTTAAATCCTCAATCAATTGAGGTGGTAGATGAAGGGTCTCTTTTAGATCTATTTCCAATATTCCATTCCAAATATCATGTCTCTTTTATTTTCTAAAATTTGAAATATTTATCTTTTTTATCGTTCATTTATTCAATTTATTTAATCCATAAATTAATTCTTAATTTAAAAATATTTTTAATGTTCAAATCACTTAATCATTTTAAATATCCTTTTTTCTATTCACTTCAATTTTTTTATTATGCTTTCAACTTTGTTTCATTTTTTAAATTCTTTAATATTTAATAAATCATTTTTTAAAAATGAATTTTTTTCCTTCGATTTTTTAAAAGTAAAATTCACCACCTCTGTCCATTTTCATCGATCTCTGACCTACGAATTTATAGGTGTAAAATAAAGACTTTTCATTGGAAACAAAATTTGGGTTAGGGTAAAAGATGAAATCATAGTGGAGTTAGGTGAGTTAGGTGAAGTAATGTTGGTGATACATGTGGTTATAACTTTCCAACCTAATAAAAGTTTTATATAATGTATAGGTTTCATATTAATTTCGAACAATATGATCCATAAAAGTTTAACTCATTTTATGCTTGTTAAGAGTGTTTAACTTTTTTTATTGGTAACTATTATTTTACTAAAAATATAATATGTTCCCTCTAACTAAATTTTGACATGATAAAACCTGAATTTAGTATCCATTTTCACTAATTAAATTTATTAATAAAAATAATTTTCAAATGGAAATATAATATATATAGAAAAAATGGTTTTTTAGAAAAATAACTTGTGTACATTAAGTGTTTTTATTCTTATTTTCTATAAATTAATAATAATGTTTTTGTTAATATATTTATTCATATATTTAAAAATTATATTATATTCATCATTTATAGGTGATAAATATAATTTTTTTGATAAAAAATATACAATGTTTATAAAATAATTAGTTGAAAAATAATTTGTTTACTATGGTAACAAATATTAACTTTAATAACTTTTTTCATTTTTAAAAATAAAAATATTCTTTTTATAAAATTTTGATATTATGAAAACCATTTTTTAAAAATCTTTATCAAGATTTGATAAAAAAATAATTTTCAATTTAAGAATAACTCAAATAAACATATTTTAGAAAAAAAATATACTTTTGAAATATAAATAATTAATTTATATACATTTCCTAGTGAAAATATATATATAAACATTAATTTTTTGTTAATATATTTTATTAATATATTCTATAGTATTCAATATTTATCAATTGGTGTAAAAATACACAATATATAAAAATAGTATACTTCATTGTAAAAATATTTTTGTTACAAAATGATTTTATTACTAATTATTTTATATAGATTACTTGTTTAATATGAATTTTTAAGTTTTATCCATAAATAAATATTAAAATATTTATTTTAATTTTATTTATACATCAAGTCATTTGTTAAAAATAATAATAATTATAATAATTTTCATCACATAAATATATATATTTATAAAAAAATAAATAATTATTATCTTTTAGTTTCATTCTAGAAATATATTGTGTTCACCTTTTAACTAAAATTTTCAAAACATTAATATTGAAAATGAATCTATATTTAACAACTATATTTTCAGGTACCATATGAATAATGGTCAGGTTTTATTTCTATATATAGCCTCATATTCATAGCTAAAACACTCTTTATATTCATTTAATTCCTTCTCAACATATGGATTATAAATATTATTCTTTTCTATAATTATATTATTAAAATAATGGTGATGATATTCATATAAACTAACAAGACAATGATTTTTTGTTCGTGATATTTCAATTTATATACAGATTTATTTCTCTTGTAATTATCTTAACAATGATTCATATATGCACCCCTTTATAAATTAATATTTACCATTCATTGTAATGTTTTATATTAATAGAATGTATGAGGGTTTGTTTTAGTTTAGTGTTTTGTGGGAAACAATATATTCCCAATAATATTTATTTAAAGGGGTATTAATAACCAAATCATGAAGTGTTACACCCACTTTGGTTTAAATGATAAAAAATTCTAAAATTAATCATTCTTTAATTATAAAAAATTATTGGGTATAAATAATCACTCCTGACATGTATATTTATTTGAATAAAAAACTTAGATACGAACCCTACTAAATTTAGTCATTTGATTTTTAAAAGGATTATTTTATCTTTTAAAAAGAATTTTTACACTTAATTTCTCATGAAATAATATTTAAATATCATGGATTGAGTAAAATTATATCCATATAGCTTAACAATCCTCCATAAGTTAAATCATAAAACATCATAGAAAATCATTTTTGATAAAATGGAGGATTTTGGATAGGTCTCTAATGTGATATTTTCTCATGGGATGAAGAAGAACATCAATTCTATGTTTCTTTTCTGGTTAGATTCTTCACCCATCTCCATACCCCTATCCTCCTATTTATTCTTTCATATCCTTTATTTGTGGAATCCTCATCTTTACTAGATGCCTCACATTTATTCTTTTTGTTGAAATTTATTCCTTAGTTGTTCTTGTATATTAATGGTTGATGTCATTCTAGGGATTATAAATCTTATAGACTTCATGGATGATCCACTCAAGATCATTTTATATCTAGTGCATATTTTATCTACTTGTATTTTTTAAAATATATTCTCTATATCACTTAATTATATCATATTATCTTTAATTTTGGTGACACATGTTTAAATCCCATTAGATTTGGAGTCTATAATATGGTAGTCACATATAGAGATAGTGCCTTATAACTATTAGAGATAATAGATATTAAGATATGGTTTGGGATGATTTCATCTAGTGACCTTTTTATGGATTTTTAATCAACTTATATTATCCTCATACTTGAAATTATCCTTCCTATGGTGAGGATCTTGAGACTTACTAACCCCAAAGGTTTTAAGAAGAACAAACTTCTCAAATGTGTCACATTATTTGTGGTCACTTAGTTTTATATGGGGCCACTGTAGTCCTTGATGATGAATCTTCACTCCGATTACCAGAGGACATATTATCTTCTAGGTTCCTTTAGCATCGTGATGTTCCTCAGTTTTCTCTTTGCAATGTCCATGGGTGTTTGTGTTGGTTTCTATTTCTCTAATGGGGTAAATTTTATCTTTTTCCCTTCTCTATCTATTTTCAGGTAACATGTATATTTTTATTTATTTATTCAATATAAAAATTAATTTTTTGTCAATTTATTAAATTTTTCATGCTATTAGAAAATTGAATATACTTATATTTTTTTAAAAAAATTATGGGATGATTTTTAAAATGGAAATATAAATAAAATTTATTATTTAATTACAACATTTTATTATTTTTGATGTTTCATTCATTGTGGTTTATTAGATTAATTTGATAATTAATATATTTTTAAAATTTTAAAATTAATCCCATGTGGTTAATGGGAATTAATTATGAAATTTTTTAGATTAAGATATTTTACCAAGAGTCTATAATGGGATTTTGATCAAGAAAATTATGAAATAATGAGGAGATAAAGATATAGAGATAATAAAATTAAGATAATAATTAAAAAATGGATATTTGAATATATTAATAAGGGGTTATTTTATGTAAATAAATAATTTATAGAGTAGGTAATTTCTAATAATAATGTGGATCTCGCTATTTTTTAATAACACTAATTTATTTTTCTCATCTTATTGGATCTCTCTCTAGCATTTGTCTATTTTGTGGCTATGGACATTACGAGGAATTGTTAAGAGATGATATGAGACGGGTTATAATTGATAATGTAGGTGAAAAATATTGTTATATATAATTTATTTAAAATATTTAAAGATTATGGAAAGGTATAAATGTCATAAAATAATATGTTTTTATTTTATTATGATCATATCATTAAAATTGGGATTTACAACATCTGGTAGGGTCATTCCAAATTTCCACAGCTACCATTCCACTTTCTATAATTCTATATATATGACACATTATTATTGAACCTATTGAGACTAAAGAGTTACAAGGGTTCCATACCATGTTTCATAGGGGCTATCACAAACTCTATAGACTATGTGATACACTACAGTGAGTGATATAGAGACTTTATAAACAACATCTCTATAAAAGGGGCATGAGGTTCTTACCAAAATTGGACATGCATTTAAAAATTTACATTAATAGTAAGTTAATAAATTTTTCTTGTAAATAATCTTTTTTTTTTTGAAAAAAAATAATTATGGGATTTAGTGATTCATCCAATAGAGATCATAAAAAAAAGGATTCATAGAAATTCCAAGTAAAGTTCATCTAGGTAAGATGTTCTAGTCTATTCCCATATTTTTCTGATCGTTTTGTGAATTATTAACATAATTTTTTTAATAATGATTATTAATGTATGAATTTTGATAAATAATTATATATGGAATTTAAATAATTATTTTATAAATATTTTAATTCAAATTGAAATGAAATTATGATATCCATCATGATTGTTTTGGGAGTTTTGATATTCATCTTCATTTTTATCATATTAGGGGTTCATTATAAAATGTACTAAACTTATTATTAATGATGTATTAAGTAATTTATTTTTCAACTGTTTATTTTTTTATATTTTTTCTAAAATTCAATTTTTTAAATTATTTTAATGGATTTGATTAAAATGTATGGGATTTATAATATATTTGAAAAATGTTTTTTGTAAAAGACTAATATTTTATGATATAGAGCTCTTTCAATAAATTTCTTCCATAGCTTCCATTACACAACAACATTGAGTTTGAAAAACTATTACAAGAAATTATTATGTTACAATTATATAATTTTTTAATTCATCATTTTAAAATTATCTTAGGTTGAATTCTTGGGATTTTTTTGAAAATATTTATTTTTTAGTAAATAGTGAAAAGATTAATTTTTGTAAAACTATCATTTCTTATCAATAAATAAATAAATTTAAAAATTTAATCTCTATTTTATATTATTTATTAAATTTATATAATATCCATTTATTTTCATTAGGATATTAATTTAATATAATTTTGATATAAGCCTATTTTTAGCATTCAAATGCATTTTTCTAGAAAACCATTTTTCTTTTCATTTTGTGGATTATTTTTAAATTAATTTCCAAAAAATTATAAGAATAAAATTTGATAAAATTTATTCCATATTTGGAATTATAAAATTAAAATTTGATAAATAATTCCATTTTATTTTTATGCATTATGAATAGTAGTCATGGTAAAATTTATTACCCTGGTAAAGAGTGAATCGACTAATTAGGAATAAAAAATAATGTGATAGAACATTAAAAATATAACCAACGCTTGAATTTATTTCATTTTATCAGTATATTTCTTCTATAGTCTTCCAAAATTAAAAAATATGACCTTCTTTCCATTTATCTCTTATTTTTGTGTTTGTAATAATAAGTAAAGGATAAAGTCAAAAATATCACTCTCTCGATATTAATATATATTATATCTTTTATTAGGGATAAAAAACTTATGTGTGAATATAAATGTTTATCGGAAAGATAAATTCATTTTTTCATCATTTTTATTTATTTTAATTTTTTTGTAACTGAAAAATTACTTTAAATTCTTATTCAAAGCCAGGTCTGTATTTATTCAATTAATAGAAAAATAAAGTAAATGAATTTAATAATTTTAAAAGTAATATAATTTTGATGAATTATTATATTTGATAAATTTTATAAAAAAGTATAACAAATTAGTGATGTTTTAAGAGATTATGTTTTAATTCCATGTTTTTAGTGATGTTTTTAAAGTAAAATTAAATAAAGAGCTTCAAAAATCACATCAATGATATTTTATCAAAATAAAATTCTATTAAGCTATTTAAAAATCAAAAAAAAATCTTGAACTAGGAAAATCAGATAATATATGGTCAAAAATATCATCACATGGCCATTTATATTCCAATTTTACTTTTATGGTAACTTTATTGGCACTTATATTATAAAAAACCCATGTTAGTGTGGTAATGTCAAAAGGGTTTACAGGGGGTTGAAACAAAGAGATAAGGTTGAAAATATCACCAAAAACTTTCCAATTTTTATTGTATGAGAATATTTATACTCATAATCATCTAATATTTTAATTTTATCAATTTTTATCCACTTATACATAAAAAATAATTTAAATTAATTTAATACATTAACAAATGTTGAGAATTCCCCTCCCCTCACTTGGAAAAGAAAACCCCATTTCTATTTTCTTTACACCACACTGAGGAACTTATCTCAACAGAAATTAACCAAATTTTATTCCTAACATAATTATCAATATTATAGATTTATCAGTATTCTCAAAAGACCAACCCTAGTGTCCCTAAGAAGAGATTTAAATTAAGATTCTCTAATTTAAGGTAACCATCTTAACCAAGCTCTTTCTTTTTTACTTCTTCATTTACCACCTTCAATTAGGGCCTAAAATTTATAATATAATAACTCTATAACACTCCTTATAATGATATGATATTATTTTTATGTAACAATATTTATCTATAACCTTATCTATAAAATGGGAAACAAAACCATCATGCATGTGTACGGAAGACTACCACCTCACGAACTGATGTAATTTTTTTCATCACCACCTCACATGGATAGTAATAATGATGGAAATAATTAATATATATGATATTTATGAAAGAATTATTTTTCATTAATTATTATATAATATCTACCTTCTTACTTTCCAATCCATTGGAATATGATAATGTCAATCTTGCATACGTATAGACTACCACCTCAAAGAAGTGATGTGATCTTCTTTTATTTCCCACATTAAATTAATGGTAATAAGGATAGATTTAATGAATGTATAAGATATATATGATATATAAATGATCCTGAAAATTTTTATTTTTATTTTCCTTTATTTAATTCCATCCATTGAAAATTTAAAACAATGTTCGTGCTTACATACGACCCACATTCTCCATGAATAGTGTAATTTATTTTCCTATCAATATATTTTATGGATGACTATAAATATATATATATATAACATATATATATTATATTTATATCTAGAATAAAATTTTATATATGAAGGAATCATAATCAAGATGCAAGGACCGAGACTACAAAATTAAAACATACATGAAAAACAAAGCATTTAACCCTTGAAATAATGATAATTAAAAAATATTGTAAACAAATTGGACATAAATTGTTATAATTGGATAATATGTGATATTTTATATATTAATATGGTTATGTTATGTAATTATAATAAATTAAAATTTACTATAATATATTTTAGACCACCTATGAGGCAAGACAAACGTGAGGTAAGGGATTTCGTCTCAATTTCCACTCAATTGAGACATATTTTGTATTGTAAACTTATTTATTTATTTAATAGTGTATATAATTCCCCATAGATTTATTTAACATGAATATTAATTTATTCATTTGGATTAATGTTTCATTTCAGGTTTAATATTTTATTTTTTTACAATTTGAAAGTTTCCAAATAGGTAAGGATTTATATTACAATCTCTTTTTTGGAATTTCTATTATTTTCAGTAAAGGGATATTATAATATATCCTTCATAAAATCAACCTTTTCTATTATCCTATGAATATTTAAGTAGTTTCCATAATGTATTCTAACTTTTACATAATTTTTAATTTGAATCAATCCATAAAATGTTTAAACATAAAGCTGACCTTATTTCTCTTTTTGATCAGATATATTTTTCTTCGATGTCCATATTTTTCAAAATTATTTTAAAAAGGTATTTTTTTTATTTACTGAAATTGTTTATTAATTAAATTTTATTTTATCCTTAAATTTTTTTAAAAAAATTGATGGTAATATTTTTTATTGTTTTCCAAAAAAATATTCTTGACTTTCTTTACAAAAAAGAAAACAGAATTTTCTTTAATATTTATAGTGTTGATGAATTTTCCCACCAAAAAACAATTTTATACACATTTAGCTTATTCTATAATATTTCAATGGTTATAAAGGTAATAATATTTATTGAATTGTTATATTAATTTTTTTCCCAATTTCCTTTATTCTCTAATGGATATTATTTTATTATAAAACCTTTATTTCTAATAAATTGATTATCATATTTTATCTCTTGTTAATTTTGTATTTGTTAACTATCTATTAAAACATTCACATTATTGTGATAATTTTTTATTGAAAATTACTTTTCTCTTAAATATCCAAATTTTTTATCATGGATATGATTATTTCCTAAACCATACATCATTTTTACATATGGTGTTTTACTATTAACATTATTTGATTAACTGAGGAAATATTAATATTTCATATTATTTACTCTAAATGGATATTTTTTTATAAGTTATTTTGTTTATGAATTAAATATATCATTCGATATATAAGAAATTAATTATAAATATATTGATGGGTGGGGCCTAGTTATAGATAGAACATCAACGCATCGACGATTCTCATGAGACAAATATGTTGGCCAAATTAAATGGGGCTTTTGTTTATACAAATTCATTGACTACAATGTATCTACATAAGATTTTAACGGTAAAAATATCATGATTTTTGAGTTCATTACATCTAATATTAATCATTTACTTCACTTAGAATTTAGTTATTATTACCCATGATATTATTTTATTGATATCATCCATGGATGTAATTTTTTCTCAGTTGTTTGGTTAAATGGAATGTATTTTCAGTAATTTAACTTTCCATATTGATTATTTTATACAGATTCCTGATATATTCTACTCTATGTAACCCTTAATTCGAATATTATCTCACCCTTTATTTGTTTTTTCCCTAATATATGAAAAATAATATTATGAATAATAGTAAGGAAGAGAAAATGTTTTTTATGCTATGTATTTTATATTTCCAATGTAATATGGAATTAAATTTTGTATTTAGTTCTTCGAGACTACTAAAATAATAAATCCTACATGATAACATCCCTTATATATTTTAAAATTTTAATAAATTTAAAACTAGCTCTGTTTTACTAGAATTGTGGTTTCTATAGTTTGTATAAGAGTAAGTTTAATAGAAACCATGGAAACTAGATTTTAAAGGAACCTATATTACATGATAATTATGATAAACCCTTATAATATTTGAGAAATTTTATAGTTATATGGATTTTGATATTATGGATCAATATTCATGATTATTATGATCTTAATTAGTGTGTACCATTATTTAGTGATAGAAATTAACAAAAGAAATGGAATCAATAGATATAGATAGTGTAGGGATTACCCTGCTAAGTAATCATATATAGTTGGTGTTGCAATTGAGAAGATCATGACTATATTAGGGAATCTGACTCAAATTATGATTAATAACCCTACCCATATATAGAAACCTATTGTTCCAAAATTTGATTCACCTATGTTAGATCTCTTCATGTGAAAGAAGCCTTCATTATTTAATGAAACTACTCATCCATTAGTAGTTGAGCAATGGATTATGTCTCTCAAAAAGATATTCCTAACTTTAGGACATAATGAAAGTAAAACAATTTAATAAGAGTGTGAAATTTGATAGGAGATTCTAATAAATAGTGGTCATTGATAAATAACACTAAATAGAATTCAGAAATAGAAATAATGGAATGGGGAATTATTAAGGTTATATTCACTGATAAATACTTCCCTTTTGAATAGTGAGATAAAATAGAGAGGAATTTCATTACTTTAAAATATAAAGAAGAATAAATTTTGGTAGAGTAAGAGGCTAACTATACAAGGTTATCCAGGAATTATTTGTACTAAATAAATAATATGGAAAACAAGATTTACCATTTTTCGGGTTAAATTATAGTCCCCAAAAGGAACTATTTCTTTAAACATTCTCATTATATGATGATATAGTTCCACTAAGATGGAGAACGAATTTTCTAGATCCCAATTTATCAATGGAAATTAAGAGAGTAAGAGGTTGGTTAAGAATCAAGAAAAATAGAAAACGTTAAAGAATAATAAGGGAAAGAATCAATTTATATAATGTAAAAAATGTGGAAAGAAACATCAAAGAAAATTCTTAAAAGGCATGGTAGTTTGTTACAAGTTTGGAGATAAGGTTTATCTGTATAATTAATTTCATTAAAATAATGAAACTATTAATATCTAATTCTTCAATTATAAAGAGATAAGGCATTATTCAAACCAATTCCTCAGTCATTAAGGTAACATGACACAAAATAATACAACGAAAGAAGGAAAAACAAATAGAATTACTATTTCTAAAGTGGAATTTCATAGAGATATGTTGAAAGGTACACTAATCATACAATCTAGTAGTGAAAATGTTTTATTTTATTTTGTTTCTAACCACTCTTTTATATCTGAATAATTTTGTAATGGGATCACATAACCACATCAACGATTAGATTTTTACTTTTCATTGAAAACTCTTAATCGTATAATGATCGAATATCAAGTCTACAGCTCATCCCTAAAACAAATTTCTGGGAATGTGCTTCCTGCAAATCTTGTTATCATACCTATAGTTAAATTTGAAGTAATTTTATAAATGGATTGGATCTCCTGGTATAGATCCTATATAAATTTTTGAGGAAGTGAAGTTACATTTGATATTATAAATAAACATTATTTTTTACACTTTCCATCGGGGCATGTCGCGTGGCCATGTTGGTGCTCACCAACAGTGCAATGTACCATGTATTCCTTCTTTCCAAAGGCAAGTAGAATTCATCGCTTCTTCAAAGATTTTTTCTCCTTGATTGGAATGAGATGATGGGATGTCAGCCTCTCTTTCTATTGATTCATCCTCAGAATTTTTTTCCTAGTCCGGGTATCCCTTATAGATTAAGACGTTGTTCGTGAAACTCCTCCTAGTGTCATATCTTCATGGACTTCGTTTAATTCTACTTCTTTTGTCATGAAATTACAAAGGGTGATGTCAGGGTATAAAACTTTGGTCATGAGAATTATCATGTTGGGAATAGTTGGCATGTGTGTATGTTGTAGCAATAATACACCTTAATTCTCCCTTATTAGAGGGCTTCTTTTGGGCGTAAAATCATGAGGAATCCCACATCGATTTCGGGGTATCTTCTTATGCGATATGCATGTCTCCGAGGTTTTCCACAGCTTCCCATGTTTAAAATAGGTTATTCCATTGGTTTAACATCTTTAAAGGACATATTGGATAGATTATAACACTTATAAAGGTGGATCATATGGATACATTCCTAGGAGGGAGCACCTGGAAGGTTTACTAGGTCTGTGGATCAAAACACCCAATGAGGATGGACCTAGGATAGAGTGTCACATAAAGGGAATATTTTACACCATGAAGGCTTATCTAAACGTAACTGAGGATTGATCAAGGAGGGTGGTCCCCAATTATGGGAACACTAAGGTTTACCATTGGTTGTGATTGAACCTTGGGGAGGCTTCCTATGTACCATATATAGAAGACAGGGATTAGAACCCACATATTATGAAGGGATGATTTGGGGATTATATACGGCTGGATACCTATCTCAAGAGGGGAATTATTGGTTGGATGAATAAGGATTGTGTGGGGATTAGACATGGTTATATACCTGGATGCTACTAGAAGAAGCAGTGGTATGGTGGATAGGGCTTACGTGCTATGGCAACCCATATGGTTGAAATGATCTCACCAGGATGTGGATAACCATATAAGAATTAGGATGAAAGATGGAGGGTTTCAGGAAAGGAATGAAGTGAATGGGGTGGAACCATTTTGAGAATGGTAGTGTGGGAAAAATGGGGAGATGATATTCATAAGGAGGTGGCTTGTGAGAATGGAGCGCATCTACGAAGGCTTGAAGGAAGTGAAAAATCTGAGTTGGGACATGATCCTCCCAAGACATAACATATCAAGGGAATGACCAAGATGGAATCGGTGGATGGGCTTGAACCATGAGGGGTCTTTCTACGTATCCTAGTGGCTAGAAATCAAATTCCATATAATTTGGATGGGGGTGAGGGGATTATGCACCGAGGTGTCACATGAGTGATGATCTAAACACCACTAAGGGTAGATAAAGGAGGTGCGCCCCTAGGAAGGGGAAACCTAAGTTTAACATTGGTTGGGATTGAAACCCATAAATTTTTCCTACACACCTTGTTTAAAAGAAAGATATCAAAACCCACATAGTGTGGAAAATAGGGTCATGGGGATTATGCATTGAGGTGGACCATGGTGTTGCAACCACTATTAATCACTAATTCCATTTGACTCATGCTCAGTTTGAGAAAAAAGAGTTAGGAGTGTACTTGACTAACATGTCATGAATGATGCATCCATGGGAGGTGATGTGGGGCTTACACTCTATGACTGACTAGGGATATGGATATTGGGACTTACTCCTAGAGAGAGGCCTGAGGAGGATGTAATGTTATACGAGTAGGATCTCATTAAATGAGAGGAAGATCTCATTCCATGACATTCAAGCATAGAACACCCTATCATGGCGTTTCAGGGCTTACATAAAGACTTCTCGAAGTTCATATGGTCACAAATCCCAAAGGGAGAGATAGTGTGAGTCGTATTTGGTGCCCATCATCTTTTTGGTCTTCTCGAAAATTCTATCCAAGTAGTAACCATAGTTTAACATCATTTTTTTTAGATTTTGTTTCTTTGGAGTTTAACATCCTACAACTTTGATGGTGCTGACTCGCTACTCACTCCTAGGTCTTTCATTACAGATGTCGATCCACACATGGATAAGGGAATGCAACATCAATTACAAGATACAATAGGGTATAGGAGTGGTCAATTTTGGGATCCATGTTATCATATCTATTTTAAGAAGTAATAGTTTTTAGCATATCTATGCAAAAAAGCATTAGGTAGCGAAACGCGACATGAAACACCGCATGTGGAACCATGAAATAACTCCACAAAAGCATGGAGGTCCACACAGAAAAGGAGTTCAAGAAGCAAAGGGTCTCTCTAATAAAAGATTCACAAATCAAGGGTTCTTTGAAAAGGAAAGTTTCTTCATGAAGGAAATGTGCTTCACAAAGGAATGACTATCATGGAACATGGACTTGCCTTAGCATTGGGGATCATTATTATGAGAGTTCTCTGCAAAGGCTTAATGCTTCATAGATCCTCCAGTAACCCAAAGGTTCTCCCTCCTTTGTGAATGGTTTAGGAATTCATGAATGGAATGCCTATAATATGTAGGGGCTATAAAGAACAAAGGAAATCATGAATCATGATGCTCAGGTACCATAGGTGATCCATTTTTTCTCTCAAGTTCTTGATACTTAAGAACATCGAGAAATCGGATCTCAAAAGGAAAAAGGTCAGGGTAAAAATGTTTATGAGTGTGTGTGATCCTTATATTTATAATAAATGAGGTTTTATGAT
This sequence comes from Viscum album, assembly GCA_963277665.1. Lineage (NCBI taxonomy): Eukaryota > Viridiplantae > Streptophyta > Magnoliopsida > Santalales > Viscaceae > Viscum > Viscum album. Next base: position 1,340,091,993 of record OY728148.1, on the reverse strand, counting down.
TCTCATGGGGCTTGATGGGAAGAAAAAAGTATTTATTGAAGTGTCTGGGATCCATCAGACTGACGGAGGTACATTCAACGACACTCACAGTTGTGGTGCTCATTGGACTCATGGAGGTACCATCACAGATATTCGCGGTCATGGTAGAGAGGGATATTCATGAAGGAACTTTGCAAAATATACTCTTTTAATGATTTTTTAGGCTTTTTGAGTCTGAATTATCTTCCAAACTGCCAGAACTTTTTCTATGCCTTTGTAGCATTATTTTCACAGCCAACAGATGCCCCCCCACATAATGGGAGCCGATGGGGAAAAAGAGAATCATATTCTGAGGGTAAGTCACTAAAAACTACTTGGTTGTGAATCATTCTCACAATGCATGTGTGGTGATGATGCGTCATGATGATCGGTCAGGTGAAGGTCATCACAAAGCTCTAGATATAAAACGTCATCGCGAAGCTTCAGCGAGCATCACCTAAAATAGTGTGAGATGGAGTCATTTTCTGTACTAGATATCTATCAAATATTTCTATGAATCTCTCCTTTCATGAAGTGATCTTCCTTACAAACGCATCTACATGAACCGAGTACCACTTTCCTTTTCTCCATGAAATCTTTCTAAAAAACTAGGCATCATGAACCGATACTTATTTAAGACACACGCCATGAACAGGGTTGCTCTGTGAACTTTTTATTCGTGATCGAGCTTCGTGACTGAGCCTCACAAATAAACTTAGAAAATTTTCTAATTCCCAATCTGATGGATGCTCAGAAAGCTGATCAATAGGTTATTACTGCCATCACTCAAAGGGAATTAATAGAAAAATATATCTTGATCAGGGAGTATGTTTAGATTCATTCTGACCATGAGTAAATAAAGAAGCTTATGTCAGATGCCTAAAAAGACCACCCACTGTGAAAAAGGATTTTGTTGTATGACTTCAACTTGAGAGATGATGTCTTCATCCTCGAGGCAAGTATAAATGAGTCAGCCTACTAGTTCATAGGAACACAAAAACAAAATTAGTGTTACAAGGCTACTGACTGCTATATAGGGATTGACCACACGCCTACCACATCGAACTTCCTTTACAATCATCACAAAAACATTAATGTAAATTCATTATAGAAAGAAACATCCCTCATATAGTATAAAAAATCATCATGTTAGGGCTTGGTAACCTAGAGAAAGGGTGGATATATTGTTGGGATCTACACTAGTGAGAAACCTTCATGGAGGAGTGGGATTGGGCTTACTGGGTGTGTGCATCTTGCACAAAGTTCAAGACAGTGTTGAGGTGAGTAGGCTTGTATTAAGTATCATGGGATTCCCAATTTCATGTCTCTCAACCAAATGATATCATATTAGAGCTTTTGAGATGGTGGTTATTGGTTACCAACATGTTTCATCTACATAATGGGGAAGTTGGCATCAGCCTCTAGGACCTTCACTAGATCTCATGAATCTCGATTTTGGGGAGCATGTATGATGAGTTCATCCCTACTTAGAATTATTAGGAGGATGCAGAATAGATGCCACCTCTAGAGATGTAATTGAAAGACCTGGTGTCGGGCTTGAATAATGACTAGCAGAAAACCAAGGATGTTTACTTCATGCAATGTTTTGATTTATTTCTGAACTTTCTAGTGCATAATCCTTCCAAGGGGAAGTAATCACCCATGAAATAACCAATGAGGCCCCGCACCTTTCCAAGGGGAGCCCTGTGAGTTAGGGATGGCTCTTATTGGTGGATCCTGGAGGATATATAATGGAAAATATGAGGATATAGTATCAAGGACAAGCATCCTCTAATAGTTAGGAAAAAAAGATTCATTTTGACACTCGTCTAGGTATGGATGATTCAAGTGAGATATGTGCACATGAGAGTGTGCCTGAGCACATTCATCATGGTGGTGGTGTTGTCCAATGGGAAATGCATTAATCTGGGTATCCTAATACTAGTTAAATCTCATGAAGTACTTTGGCACATCAGTAATAGTAAGAGGCCATGTGTGTCTTTGGGACATGCCACTTATTATATAGTTACGCCATAGTGCACATGGGAGGTTATGAATACCTAAATTCTATTTCTCCACTATGGATAAGCTCTCAACCTTAAATACAAAACATTTTGTGGAGTTTTACACTCAATCAAGGACTGGTGGCTACACTGAGTAACATGGGGTGAGCAAACCAATTCATTTTCACCCATTCCCTCTACCAATGGGAGAATTCACTGACGATGGTACATACACAATCAAAAAGTGGTCATATCTATTGTTCTTTCATTGAGGAGTTCTAGTAATGCATGTGCACCATGATCTAATATGTGAACTATACAACACACACTGATTTGCAAGGTAGTTTAGATGTCTACAGAGGTTTTCCTCGAGGGTGTACTTGGGAGTGTGTCACGTGAACCATATGTGTGTTATAAGGTAGCTTTGGATAATGTTCATGTGGAAATATGGGAAGATGGGAAGATGTGGAATTAGTTTCTTCCATCCATTGAATCATTCAGTTCAATCCATGAATATTTACATAGTTGGGAAGCTGGTTATCTGGGAGATATGCTAAATAAGCTAACGATCTAAATCAATAAAGGTGTGGTCCCTATTCCTCGAATTCGGGGTCAAGTGGCATCAGGGAGACATCATGAGGGTGGTGTTTATGTGAATAATGGTGATGTGGTTGTGGTAGAAAGGTTGAAAGAGAATGGACTAGTAACGTCTAAAGGTGAGGAAAAAGAGGTAGTAATACTAGACCTAGTGAACCCAACTGGGAGGACCCAGGAGAAAGTGGAACCATCAAGGGGTTCTTCTGGATGCCTCCTCATGCTCTTAAGAATAAATTTTACTAAGTGGGGCTTCCTCATAATGTTTTATATCTAAGGTCTTGGAAATACTAGGACACCAGTATGAAGCTTCTCAACATCGACAAGCTGTAGGATCACCTGAATATGCACGGGATGGAGCTGGAATAGATTGGATTTTCCAAAGGTAGCTTCAATTCATCTCAGGATGAAGGGAGACAATTCATGGAGGAATTAGAGGCACTATTTCACTCTACATTAACTACACGTACCATGAAAGATCGAGTGTAGGTGCTAGTGGACATGACTCCCCCCCCCCAGTGTTGTCGGTAGCTTAGCTAGAAGAACATTTTCCCTTGACTGACAGATCAGATGGATCTTGGGTGGAATTGGTCAATGAAGAAAACCTTCGGATTTATGATGAGGAAATAGTTTTCAGGTAATCTTATCTGGAATAAGGTAAGATAGTAGCCTCAAAGGAAACATCTCTGAGTGGATTCGATGTAGCTCTTTAAGTGATCAATAACTCATCCCCATGTGGTGTTTATCTATCCAATTTCATCTAGTTTACTCGAATGATATTTACTTGTATAGGAGAATACTATGAAAATTTTCCCTACTGATGGGGATAGAGGTGTGGCGATGGGTGTGGAGGACCAAGCACCGGGACCCACATCCAGAGAAATAGTAGATACAGAGTCCAACAGTGCTGGGGAAAAATGGAGGTCTCTCTGGAACCTATATAACATGAAATAATATATGGGGGACCATGCCCTAGTATCTTGCTGATGATAGGCTAGATGAAATAGAATGAACAGCCATCACTTGACCATTTTATGCTTCTTTTCTTATGGAGCCATAATTTTTTTTCTTCTCAATATTATTGACTAACATGACCCTTCTCTAAAAAATCCTCAGAGTGAAAGGCATTCTGCAGGTGCAGATGGTCGAAGGACCTGAGGTTCTCTTCCTGATAGGATCATTAGTCCATATGGGGCCAGGTATCCAAACTCACCAGGCTATGACTTATTAGGAGAAAGCAATTATAGTTGCAGGTGACACCACTGGTTGGTCGGAACCTATAGTTTCCCAGGACAACCCCATAGAGATATAATCAAGCGATGAGGATCAACCAGAAGATATGGAGGCTTATCTATCATACATAATTCTAGAAGAGGATCCTCTTGCTACACTCTTGGATGTATTTCCAGAATACGAGCCTGCTGATCTGGTAGATCTAGAAGAATCTGATTCTGATCCAGCTGAGAGAATTTAGAATACCAAATATCAGTCATGGAAGCTAATAAAATGCTTCATTGACAAAGCTCTAAAATCAGAGTGGATAAGAATAATGGTGTTTCTTCACTATTGGTTTCATGATCTATTCACTAGAGGCTATGATGCGTGAAATCAGCACATGCTGATCCGAGACTACCTTGCAGAGAAAGTATGGGAAAGTAGCTAGCACTTGGATGCTTATTGGTGCTGTAAGAAGTCCTAAAACATCCAGAAGCTCTAGGAGGCCAAACAGGAAATTCAACACCTAGAATTACAAATGAATAGGCATTCCATCTTCATTACCAATCAATCAGACATCGTTTAATGATTTAAGGTCCATCTAGAGGAATTCTAGGAGCAGCAAGAATAGGCAAGCAATCAAGTGGATGAGTACCAAGAAGAATGGGATTGGATTAAGATTAGGGCCAATGATCTTCAGTATATGGTTTCCAACTAGAAGAGGGAATTCGTAAAAAAATAGGAAACTGTAGAAGCCACATGCCAGAGGGTGAAGGATTTGAATCATTCCATTAAAGGAGAAGATCCATAAGGTTCGTGTTTTGGCCAAACCTATGAAACATACTTTTCCTGCCTACCTGTTTATTTAAATTGTATTCATGAATATATTTCTTGGTTATTTCAATTACTGAATCTCGATCATATCTTTAAGGAAACTAATTATCAATCACTAAGATCACGTGGGTCATGACTGGTGTGAGAAACAAGGTATTATCATATAATTACCTACTTTTTATATGAGAGTGACATACAATCACCAAATACATGGGTTCTGCTATTGTTGACAGACCTCCTAGAGTATTCAAGATGAGAGGGAATGTGAATGGAGAGTATGGCTCTCAATACATCCAATTTTTCTTTCCCAACATACTCTAATGTGTGAGAGGGATAACTCTAGGGGAATCAGAATCAATCCGAACAAAAGGGGAGATGATAAGTGTGAATCGCGATGCCCAAAATTCAGAAAACAATGATGATGGCATGCTAATATGAGATAAATAATGTCCATATAGGAAATGAAGTATTTTTACCACCTAACTGAAATGGGGAAAACAAAGGAGGTCCAACCATTGATCATATATGAAACATGGGAAAACTTGAAATGTTGGAAAAAGTTCTATTCGGCATTGACCCAGAACGGTAAGTGATCCAAAGTGGCATGGGACCAGATCAATACTTCCAAGACCCAATCCATGTTGGGGCTCGAGCTGCACTACCTTCATCCCACCTCCATAGGCTAGGAGTGGATACTAGCGTCTAAGGAACAACAACCTCCCGGGAGGCATTTTCCTATGTACCAATACACACACACACACACATCCAACATAATGAAAAATTACAGAGGGGTAAAATTAAAGGATGCAACCTACTATAAAAATAAACCATAATGCATGGACCAATAAATAGTATGGATACAGTAAATTAATCATAAAGGAAAAGGGAAAAAATACACACCCAACTGAAAAGTGTCCCAACCTGATAGAAAACTATAAGTAAAGCTTCTGAAGAATCCCTGATCCTGAAACCTAGTTGTGACCACCGTATGTTGTCCAAACTCTTATACCCCTGAGCTCCTCCATAGTCATGATCAAACATATGCATCATCTTCATAAGGAATTATATGTACATAAAAATCCCATATATGGGTGAGTATAAACATACTCAATATGATTCTTCAAAAGTAATTGGTAGCAGAATGAGATACAGGGGAAAAAATATAGTTGATGGAACAAAGTACAGTAAATATGTGAAGCTCAACCTAACAAAAGAGTGATGTAAGATCATCTAAACACAAGTATCTAGAAATGGTGAGAATTTGAACTTCTCGTCGAGTATTCTCTACATATAGTAAGAGATTAGACTCATCCAACTATGAGAAACTAGACACAAAAATCATGTGCCATACCTCATGCGTCTTCACCTCTTCTATAAGGATAGTAACAAAACCCAAGGAGTGGGTACTAAAATAGGGTGTATATATATATATATTCACAGTAAAAGAAACCTAACAATAGGGTAAGGGGATATCCATCTCCCAGGTTATCCCAGAGAGATATTTTCCAATAGTCCCAGAATTAACCACCTTCTATACTTAGAATTCCTCATGTATTCCCTGAACTATAAGTGAAAGGGGCTCAAACACCACACCATGATATTTTCCACTTTTGGTGGGTCTGTATCACCTGCACAATTTTTAGGTCATGTCACAAAGACATGTCCCGGTGGGTAAAGTGCCCCTCCTACTCGTGAACCCAAGGAAACATCGAAACATGCCTCTCCACTGACTCACCGGTGAACATCGTTGCCCAGCTCCACTTAAGGGTGATGCCCTGGAGGGTAATCCATGGAGATTAAATAAAAAATATCACTACCTAGCCCCACTAAGGGTTAAGCCCTGGATAAATAACATCAAAGACCACTACCCAACTCCGCTGGAGGGTAATCCTGGAGGAGACAATGGTGGAATCCACTACCCAGCCCCACTGAAGGGTAATACTGGAATAGAGAATGGAAAATTCTAAGGCCCAGCCCTGTTAGAGGGTATGATTGGAAGAGTTATTGATGAATTCCACCGCCCATCCCCAATGGAGGGTAAGTCGGTACTAGTTTGGTGATTCTGAAAACATCACTGTAATCAATACCATCATCCAACACCACTAGATGAGCATCGAGTTCAGAACACCTTTCTTCATAACTAAGATGCCAAAATTGATGTCAAATTCATGTTTTATGTGGAAAAACATGTAGGATAGGCTATTTATTTTCCCAAAATAGACAACTAATGAAAAAGGTTCTTTTCACCATAAGACACCCAAATGTGTCAAAGTGGGACCTGCAATCTGACACCAAACTTAAAATTATCCATTTTATCTTAAAAGGTCCAACTTGAGTAGAGGAACATTTCACCGTAAATAACGTGTCAAATGACTACCCTAGTTAAAAGTTACAGGAATTTGAATATGCATAAGAGGGTCTTGGGGATGGTGGACTGGCTCGCGGTTGGTCCACCTTTTGTGGTGGTCGACCACCCTGGTCGGTTTGGCCACAGTCGACCGCCTCACAGTCAACCAGCTGACCATGCCCATGTGGTCGCAACTTACATAGTCGTCGAAAGTTGGTGGTCGACCATGGTCTAACCCGGGTCCGACCTACCAGGTTGGACCTGGCCCACTTGTCCAGCCCGGTCTGACCCCTTGTGGCTGGTCTGACCCATGGAGGCTCATCCCACTGCTGACAGTGGGTCCGGCCCATGATCCTGCTGCTGGTAGCATCAACGCGACCGAGAGGCTGTGGGAAAGGCGGTAGTGGTCACCACCTGGGGTCACACCGCACGACCCCACCTATTTGACCAGTCGGGCCATGAGGCCCGCCACATCGCGGCACCATCGGACCATGGTGTCTTCACCACTTCGTGGACCACCGAGCATGATTTGGTCGCTCGATCATGATTCTATCCATGGATCATGGACCCTTACAATGATGGATTCCCTGTGTCATCCTCTGATTTTCAATATTTTTGTATCTTAGTGTGCCCAAAAGTTGTTAGTGGATACTTGCGAAGAACAGACGAATAATGGGGTTTAAACATGGATTGATGGAAGTGTTCATGCGGCCATAGATGATTCAATGTTTAAATAGAAAAATCATGATTCTAAGAACAATGTTTCAATTAAAACCTGAATCAAAACTCAAAACGAGATAAATTATACTTCTATATGGCCATCTGATGTAGGTGATGCATCCACGACACTCCCTCTTTGATCGACCAAGGTTCAAGCAGAGATTTCTCCTTGATCCGATGAAGAAAGATGAATAATGTTTGAGAGAGGAGAGATAGAGAGAGATACTTGTAGAGAGACAAATGGGATTAGGGGATAACCCTAATCCAAAACACTTAACACTCTATTTATAGGCATCCTGCTCAGCACGAAAATCTGAAATTCCCGTGCCCCTTAATTTTATATTGTTCCTAAGAAAAACACCCCATTCCAAACTCAATGGTGGAATCGGTTTTCCAATCTGAGTCCCTATTCGAAACTATTTAGTTCGAAATCAGGGATAAAACAATTAAGTTTAATTATTTTAATTACCATTTTCCCCTGGGTGGAATATTTAATAGAAGTCTCGTACTGAAAAACGTTATACCCCTCTTAGGGTACATTCCATGTTTTGGACTCAAATGTGGCCTCAGATTTCTAATAAAAGTTATCATTTAAGAGTTATCCTATTTTTTTTAGATGCATAGCATACGATAAACTCAATATTTTTATAAAATTAATTTTGGGAACACTATGCCTCAGAATTTCACATCGTCTCAACAGATAACTATTTAAATATATATAGAATTATTTTTATAGTATTTCAAGGAGAAAACCAGGTCTCTACATCATTACCTCCTTCAAGATTTTCATCTATGAATTGAAAAAATAGGAAAACAACTCAGGATATTGTGCATGTATCTGGCTCTCATATTCCCAAGGACTCTCATTAACATTTCTACGCTACCACAATATGTGAACAAAGAGGATGGACTATCCATGTAAGATTCTCTCTTGTTGATCCTCGATGGTCATTGGGTGCTCCGCAAAGTTGGATCCATATTCATTGTCCAACATTCCCTAGTTGATGATATGTATAATATCATGCATGTATTTCCTCAAATGCAACACATAGAATACGTCATGCACTTGCTCTAGCTGATGGGATGCAAGGTGATAAAAAACCTCTCCAACCCTTCATATGATCACAAATGGCATACTGAACCTCACGGATATCTTTTCTCCCCATATGAACCTCTGCATTACACATCATGGGAAGACTCTCAAAAGGATGTGGTCTCCCTGCTCGAACTCCAAGGGCCTATGAAATTAGTCTTCATACTATTTTTGTTTGCATTGGTCCTTCCTCGTATATTCACAGATCACCTGTACCTTCTCTGTTATGAATCGCACCAACTCTGGGCCCACGATGGATGATTCTCCAACATCTATCCACTACAAGGGTGACCTATAGGGTCTCCCATATAGGGCCTCGTATGGTGACATTCTGATGGTATAGTAACAACTGTTGTTGTATGCAAACTCTACTAATGGCATGTGATCTTCCCAGCTTCAGCTGAAATATAGCACAAAATCCCTTATCATAACATACAACACTTGGATAGCATGGTCGGTCTGGGGGTGAAAGGATATTCTTATCCACAAATGGGTCCCAAATTCATCCTATAGGCCTATCCATAACTGTGAAATAAATAGTTCATTCTGATTGGAGACAATCATCAAGGGTACCCCATAATGAAATATGATCTCCCAAAAGTACAACTACCCCAAAATATCCAATGAATTCTGCTCCCTAATAGCAAGAAAGTGTGCTGACTTGGTACGTCGGTTTACTATCACCCAGATATAGTCATGGACTTTCACTGTGCATGGAAGCCCTATGATGAAGTCTATGGATATACCATCCCACTTCCACTCCAGGATGTCGATGGGCTACAGAAAACTCGTCAAAACTATATGTTTAGCCTTCACTTGTTGATAGGTAAAGCATCATGAGATGAACACAGTTATGATTTGTCTCTTGTTATACAACCAAAAATACTAAGGAAGAAAACTATACATCTTCCCCACACCGATATGTAATGAAAAGTGAGAAGTATAGAACTCCCATATTACTTCATCCCGCATCAGGACTGGAATCATTGTTCTCCCCTAGAATAAGATCTTGTGATTCCCTCCTTCTGAATACCCATAAAGTGTGTCACTTATTGATATATGGATTCATAGAACCTCAAAGTAGATATCTCCCCGTTGGGACTCTCTCACACGCTAAAAGAGTAAAAGAGTCAGCACCATCAACTGTATAAAAGTTGTACCCTCCTGCTCCACCAGGGTCAGCTATAGTGAAGCTAACTGCTCAAAAGCTTCCTAAACTAGGAAATCCTGAGACTTTCTACTAAGGGAATCTGCTACTATGTTTCTTGACTCTAGAGTACATACTATCTAGAAGTCATAATCCTGTAGAAATTCTAACTAGAGGAATTGTCTCATATTCATATCTCTCTGGGTAAAGATATACCTATGGCTCTTGTGGTCTGAGTAAACCATAAAGTGCTCCCCTAGGAGAAAGTTTCACCACTTCCTAAGGTCGAAGACTACCCTTAAGAGATCCAAGTCATGAGTCATATAATTCTTCTCATGGTGTCTCAACTACCTCAACCCATATAAGAATATTGTATATTTTTGCATCAAAACACAGCTAATCCCAGTTTTGGAGGCATCACAATACACTACAAACTCAGAACCCTCTTATGGTAGTCTCAGTATTGGGGCACTTTTCAGCCTCTACCTCGACTCCTTAAAGTCCCTTTGGAACTTCTCAAACTAGGTAACAAGTTGTCCCTTCCCCGTCGGAGTGGTCCAAGGGTCTGCAATCTTGTATAATTCTATTAAAATTCTCTAGTAGTACCCAACCAAACCAAGAAACTTTCACACCTCATATGAATTCTTGGGTGGATCCCAAGAAATAACAGCATTTATCTTCATGGGATCCATGGATAAACCCTATTCAGAGTTGATATTCCCCAAAAATTGAACCTCATGTATCTATAACTGACACTACAGTATCTTTCGATAAAGTTGGTTCTATCATAGTAAATCAAGGACCATCCTAAAGTGCTTTGTGTTCTCCTCCTCTGACACTGAGTAAATTATTATGTCATCTATAATGAAAAAACAAACTATTCTATATATGGATTGAAGACCTGGTTTATCATGGCCATCAAAATTGATATGACATTTTATACACTGAAGGTCATCACTGGGAACTCGTAATGCCTGTAGCAATAACGAAAGGAAAACCTCATAATATCATCCTTGTGAACTCATATCTAGTGGTATCCAAATATTATATCGATCTTAGATAACCACCTCATGCCTCAAAATTGGTCGAAGTGCTCATCTATCCTTAGTAATGGGTCCTTATTCTTTATCGTTTCCTGATTCAAGCAATGATAATTCACACAAAGCTACAAAGTCCCATCTGCCTTCTTTAAGAACAAAACCAGAGCAACCAAGGGGGACACATTGGGTCTAATGAAACCCTTCTTGAAAAGGTCCTAAAGTTATAAACATATCTCGTGGATCTCAGTGGGTTCCATATGATATTCCATGGAGGATATCGAGGTAGTCCTTTTTTCAAATCAACTTAAAACTCCAACTACCGCCTTGAAGGTAGTCCTGATACATCTTTAGGGAAGATGTCCATGTAATCCTCCATAATTGAAGGAACCCAAGTGCCTGAGTAGTCTACTACACCATGGTTAATGCTCTTTAACTAATGGGAAAATGGTTATAGTCCCTTGTTTATAGTACTCACTTTCCCTACTACGATGACTCATTCACTAAGAAAGGTTAACTACCTCCCATCAGTGTGTAGACATCTGACTAACCTGCAGCGACATTCAATATGGGCTTGAACCGTGGAAGGCCAATCCATGACCAAGATGACATCTTAAGGCTCCATTATGATGATAAATAAGTCCCACATGAACATTTCCCCTCCAAACAAAATCTCTCACTACTAGTAGATAAACGATATATAATATGCACTTCACATAGGAACCTCGAGACAAAGTCATTATTGCAGCACCTCTACCGGGAGCTCCAACTCCCATACCAGGAGTAATGTGATAAAAGAGTTAATAGATCCTATATCTAATAATTCTAAAGAAAGAGTAGAATAAACATAGAGTGTACCTCGGATAGTCTCGTGCATTGGAGGATCACAGCTATCCATAGCCTACAATTGTCTAGGGGCGCAACCGCCATCTCCCTGAGCCTGATATGGTCTGCCTGATGGTGGTGGTGGTGGAAACTCATAGCGGTTGTTCCCCACCACCAGGACCTCCTGCTCCAACTCCTCTTCTAGCACTGCCTCCCTAGGGACCACCCTAATCTCGGCGCTACCTCTTCCATGGTGGTCTACCTACGGCCAACCGAGGATGCTCACATCATCTCGTCAGGTAGTACCGTTCTATGTGACCTCACCCATCACAAAAATAGAATCATCCCTCTCTATCCTGACTTGGTGCTCTATGCTTCCGTAATGACATCTGACAATGTGGTCAAGCCTGATCCTGGAAAGGTCCTCTGCATAGCGGCCCTTCCAACTAACACCCACCAACTGTCATGGTTATCTCCACTCTGAAGCAACCACTACTTGTCCCAGATGACTGGAATCCCTATAATAGGAAAATATTCATCACAATTGTCTGCTCTAGAACCCCGTCATAGGTATAGATTCACAGGGACACTATACTCTCATGGATCTCTTGGTGAAGACCCTGCACGAACTTCCTTGTTCAGAAGTAACTATCACAGATCATATATAGGGAGTAGCGTGTAAGGTTAGTAAACCTAGCTGCATATGCATCCACTATGATGGCTCCCATCTGTAGTTATAGAAGCTCCTGAATCCTGATGGATTTCAAGCATGAGGGTACGTACTCCTCATTAAATAGTTGATGAAACTCATCCCACGAGAGTGTTGACTCTTCATGCATCTTGGTAACTAAACACCACCAGCACCCAGTCATCCTGAGAAAAAGGATGGAAGAAAAAGGTATTGTATGGTCTTCTGGTGTCTGCACCAACCTAAAAAAGTAATATTACTGACTTCAACTAGTCCTGCACTTCTTAGGGATATAGCTCACCTCGAAACCTTAGTGGCCTCTGGTGCTGGAACTCACGAAACGCGGCCAACCAACACTCATCCTTGTCATGTTATACCAGTATTAAATATTAATCCATAGGTGGAGGTTCCTCCACTAGCCCACCTGGAGGAAGGGGATCACAATATGATCCATGTATTGAGTCACCATCGCTCGCAAGATCTTCACCACGAACTGAAGCAGCTATCCTGGATGTCTGTCATCATGGAGGCATCCTGAAAGTTATCGAGGAGTACTATAGTTAGATGAGAATATATATATATATATATATATATCAACAAAAAAAGGGGAGATGAATCAACAAGGAAAATCAAAGACTCAATCCTATATGATGCATGTACCATTGATACCTGCAAAAAATGTCTCAACATAACGAGTCAACAAGAAGGTAATTAGGGTCATAGGGAATGATTACATCAACCACTGCACCATCACTGGACTCCCTATCTATAGAGCCTCTCTCGAGACATGTTTACACTATTACCCTAAACCCAACCAAGAAATTTTTAGTTAAATGTCTCAAAAACTTCCCAAGGTTCGAACCACCTCTGATTCCTCTTTTTCATGACCCGAACCATGTCGGGGATCAAGCCGCGACTACCCCAAGCCCACTTCAATAGGTTAGGTGAGGAAATTAGCGTCGAAGGCACAAAAAACTTGGGGAGTCTTTTTCCTATGTTCTTGTATACACACACATATCAAACATGAAGTTCCCAATCAGGATCCAAGTATCACTGAGAGGGGGAGGGGGTGAATCAGTGATATCTTTTTATTTTTATGTTTCCTTCTTTTTGAAACAACTTTTTCCTCCTATTAAAGAGTTTATTCCTTGCTGAACACACACAACCACATGAACACAATATTTACAACGTTCGTTACTCAACAAGAGTAGCTATGTCCTTTGTATGGTACAAAAATAATCCAGTACCACACAATCCACTAGAAAACAATCCTTTGATGTGGAGTACAACCAGTAGGATATAACCCTAAACTCATGTAGTACTTGGAAAACAATCCACAAGTGTGTTTTCACCCTCTTATCACAAATAGGTAATTACAGTATTTTAGTGCTTCTTTATAATTGAACAGGTATATTCTCTGAAGTAAAAATCTTCACTTTCTTAACGAGAAGCTGGTAAGAACAGTCAAATGCACAACTTAATACTTGTGAAGAATCCAAATATTTCACGCACCCTTTTAGGTGTCTTGCATGAAAATTTAATTCCTCACATGAAACATTTGACTTTTTTCATGAAACACCTCTTGTGTGCAACTTCAATCTTGAACACAACTCTCTACTTGCGCACAAATTATCTTTATTGTGCACAACTCTATTTATTTCACACACTATACTTTTATTAATATTTTTCCACACCTCAGATCTTGAGATTTGTCTAAGTTTTAAGCTAATTAAATATGAGGGGGTAACCTCTTACTTATAGACCCTGTCGACCCCTATGGGAAAAACCCCTGATGTGTCACGCAAGATCTTGATGTGTCACGCAAAACCCCATTTGATGTCGCATTGGTCTTGTAAGTCTCTTTCGCACCAATCGTATCTTTTGCACACTTCTTGAATATTTTATTCACTTCCTTCCTTTTCCATTTTTCAAATTCTTATCTTTGAATCATGCCTTGCGTGCAACATTCCAAACTCACTTCAATCTTTCGCGTAAAAACCAATCTTGCGCACAAAAAACAATCTTTCATTAAAGCCTCTCCTTTGCTATAATTTCATGTTTGGATCATGGAACTCCACTTGCGCACAATATACCAAGCCATCTTCAAACTTGTGTGCATCATCCTTTTCCAAAATCACATTTCTCCATCTCCCGATTTTCAGCCCTAAAATTTTGGCAAACACTGGGAAACAGTGCCACCTTAAAATCTATTTCACCAAGAACACCAACGTTGCTTCATTATCATCTAGAGTATTCAAAAAAAACAATTGCTTTCATCAAAAACCATATCAATAGTGATATATAGTAGTTTATCTAACACCTTTAGCATCGTCTGATTTACAATGGGAAGTACTGAAACTTCTCTATCTTCAAGCAGCATCATTCTTTCCAATCAAAACTGAATATGACTGGAATCATCATTTCTCCTCATCTCCTCAATAAGGATTGCATCCCAAGTTATCCTAACTCATGATATTTTTGAAATAAAAATCAGAAAATCATCGTATGATTTCTATGTCCTTTACAATGTGAATTGATTTATCTTCGTTGACAATAATAGACAACACTCTGTAACTGCAAACTCTTCTTACTTCCTTATGCAAAGAAATTGGTCCCAACATAACTCAATGAAAAAGTTTAGCGGGAGAAAAGTAAAATATTCAACCTGTTATAAAAATAAACCATATGTGCATAGACCGCTAAATAGTATGGATATAGTAAAGTAATATAACAGCCTGATCTCGTGCTTCCGGACTCAGTTCTTAAAACATACTGTGTATTTTTTTTATAAAAGATAACTGAAAAATAAAAATTACTTTATACAAACATGGAAATTTTACTAATCCAGGTTGTGGAGAATTAGACAACGACATACATTTATTAGAGTTGAACAAAAATAAATCAAGTGCCTACTAAACTACTATGCATTCTAACTCTAAAAAATAGGACATATGATTTTGAACTTTTAATATACCTGTGAAAAAATAATTTTTTGAACCAAGGGAGAGCATTCAATTGCCCAGTAAAGAGTTTTGAAATTATTTAAATACTTTTTTGAAAATATTTCTTTGAAAATAACTTTGATAATTACCTTTTAAGATGGCATAAAAATAATTTTCAAAAAACCCTTTAAAAACTTAATTGAAATTACATACATTTAAAATAATATACCACTTATGAAATTACTTACGTAAAAAAAATGCTTTAAAAGAAAACAAATGATTTTTCTGAAAACACTACGAAATATTTTGAAAACAAAACATTGTGGATTTTGGAAACATGAAACATTGAAGGCTATCTTGGGCCTACCCACTTGTTGAGTGATTGGTATCACTCCCCAATTCCCTACCATATTTATAACATTCAAGTGATGGATTTTTGGAAAACATTTTAAGCTTTCTTAACTTATATATACTTTCACAGGATTTTTTGATTTTAAAAACATGCTACTACATTAAAATACACATTCACATATATATATATATATGTATGTGCATACATAAATATATAAAAATTCATTTCGTACCACTCATGGATTTTGTTCCACTAAAACTCAGGCCATGAGACTTTGCATGAAGTTTCCATGCATTCAAACTTTCTTTTATGAAAAACATTTTCTATTTATATCCTAATAAAAATTTATGTTTCACACATAAGAATTTAATATAAATATTTTAAATAAAATATTTCAATTTTTTAAGAAATACTTTTGCTTAATAATTTCATAAGTAAACCTTTAATTTGAAAACATGATTATGAATGCAAGCTATGTCATTATGCATAATTGCATGTCCATGTTTATATGCAAATTTGAAGTCCCAATTTTTAATATAACATGATGACATTCTATGAGAATGTTTTGAAAAATGGTGATAAAGATTATAACATGTCAAAAAAATTATAAACATGACAATAATAATGACATGATTTCATTTTATGAAATATGTATTCACATTAATATAATTGGTCTTCAATAATTTATTTATGATAAGTTATGTACTTAATAAAATACTTATATATGTATGAATAAATAATTCACATATACTCATATATATACAACATGAATTATTTAACATTAAATATGCATGAATTCATTTTTCAATGAAACTTCGATAAATAAATATATTCAAATTTTAAAAATAATTAAAATACAGATTTAATATAGATATAATTATTTCCATAAGTACATAAATGATTTTATTACATCATCATGTACTAAAACATGATTTGATAAAAATAATCCCTTAACATAAATTTGATCATATGAATAATAAATAAATAATATTTTTGAAACATTTTGAAAGAAATGCATAAACTCTCTTAAATATAGATAGTTAAATAAACTAAATATTGTAATATAATTTTCAAAGTAATAAACTGATTCAAAAAATGATCCCTTAACCAAAACCAAATTAATAATAATAATAAACCCTTACATAAATAATATTTTAAAAAAACACTTTATTGAAAATAAATATTTTATCCTTTATCTTATATATTTGTAAAACTAAATTCATATATTTATATGCACATATTAACACAAATATGATTTTTTTTTAAATGAACCCCTAGCATCAGAAATGTAAAACATAATTTAAATAAATGAAATCTCATACTAACAATAAAATTTGGCATAAACATACATATTTATATGAATCCATTTTTGATTTGGGAAATTAGAAACATAATATGGAAGACAATTGAATTAGAAGTATATCCCTTCCTTAAAAAAATATTGATAATAATTTTGAAAAACTAAATGAATGGGAGTATGTCCCTTACCTATTTTATCCATAGAAAATATTCAAAGGAGATTAAACACTACTCCTTAATCTCACCAAAAAGAAAGAAAATAGGGCTTCACCCTCTAACTTGATATGCAATTCTCATAATTATACTTATCTCTTCATAGATCTTTCTATTTATAGTCAATTTCAATTATGTAATATTAAAAGGAGTAGTTTTATATTACACCATTATTTAAAATAAATTTTGTTAGTTCTATTTTGAAAATTGCAGCTTAAGATTCTGATAGGTGGTTCCATACTACTTTAGATACACTGTGATGCTTAATATAAATTTAAGACTCACTTAATCACTATCAACATCGTAAAGAAAATATAGAAAAGATTTTATTTCCTCTAATTTTTTGTTCTAAAGTAACATTTGTTGACCATGATAGAGTTGTATACAAATTTTATAATCTAATCAAACCAAATGAATCAATCACATGAATACTTAGAACCAAAAACATTAAATTTTGGGTTCAAATATGAACAAAAAACTCAACTAATACAACAAATAAACAAACACATGAATACATGAAAATGACATCCAATGTCATTCGAAGAAGAAAAAACAAGAGACAAAATCAATACAAAGATATCAGATAATATTTAGATATCAAAATGAAATAAAATAATCCTACCTGCATATCTAGAAATCCAAGATAGACCTACCTCAACAAATTTTGAATCCCTAAATGTGATTTAGATCTATTCTTCCTTCAGTCCAAGTTCGGTTTTCCGAAGTGATCCTCAAACTTGATTCTACCACCTCCATATTTGACTTAATAAAATAATTATATATGTATGAATAAATTATTCACATATACAAATATATTTTCAACATGAATTATGTAACATTAAAGCCGCATGAATTTAGTTTTCAATGAAACTTAGATACATAAATATATTTTTATTTTAACAAGAATTAAAACATAGTTTTAATATAAATATAAACATTTCCATAAGTACATAAATGATTTTATTACACCATCATGTACTAAAACATGATTTGATAAAAATAATCCCTTAACATAGATTTTATCATATAAATAATAAATAAGTAATATTTCTGAATCATTTTTCCAGAAAATCTTAAACTCTCTTAAAGATATATATTTAAACAAATTGACCATTGTAATATAATTTTCAATGAAATATTTTGATTCATAAAATGACCCCTTAACCAAAACCAAATAAATAATCATAATAAAAACCCCTTAGAAAAATAATATTTGAAAATAAACACTTGCTTAAAAATAAATATTTTATCCCTTACCTTGAATATTCTAAAAACTAAAGTCATATATGTATATTCACATCTTAAAACAAATATAATTTTTTTAACAAAAATAAACCCTTAGCATCAGAAAAGTAAAACATAATTTAAATAAATTAAATCCATTACTAAAAATCAAATTTGACATAAACATACATAGATATATGAATCCCTTTTTAATTTTCAAAATTAGAAAAAAAAATATGGAAACCAACTGAATTAGCAGTATATCTCTTAAAAAAATACAAAGAAAAATTATAGATTATAATTTTAAAAGAAGAAATTAATCAGAGTATTTCCCTTACCTATTTTATCCATAGAAAAGATTCATAGAATATTAAACACCGCTCCATTAGCTTGAAGAAAATAAATAAAACAGGGCTTCACCCTCTACCCTGCTACTGATTATCAGAATTATACAAAGCTCTTCATAGAGATTTCTATTTATAATTAAATTATATTGTGTAATATTAAAAGGAGTTGTTTTATTTTATTCAACTATTTAAGATCAATTTTATCAGTTCTATTTCTAAAATTGCGGCTTAATATTCTGATAGGTGGTTTCATACAACTGTAGATATATAGTGATGCTTAATATAAATTTACTACTCGTTGCATCACTATCAATAGAGAAAAAAAATCTATAAATGATTTTATTTCCTCCAATTTTTTGTTCCAAATTAATGCTTGTAAACCAAGATTGAATTGTATACAAATGTTATAATCGAATAGAACCAAAAGAATCAATCACATGAATAGCTCAAACCAAAAACATTAAATGTTTTGTTCAAATCCAAAAAGAAAACTCAACTTATATAAGGAATTAAAGAAACTCACATACATGAAAATGACTTCCAACATCATTAGAAGAAGAAAAAAAAGATATGAAATCAATAAATAGATATAAGATAAGATTTAGATATTAAAATGAATTAAACTAATCCAAAATTTATATCTGAAAATCCAAGATAGACTTACATCAACAAAGACTAAATCCCTAAACGTGATTTAGATCTGGTTTTCCTTCGATCTAAGTTCGGTATTCTGAAGTGATCCTCATACTCGATTATTCCTCCTCCATATTCAACTTCATCGAATCTAAGACCTTCAGCTTTGATATAACTCGTTTTGTATCCTTAGATAAACTCCATCTCAATTCTCACTCGACCTCTACACATAAGGATAGAGCCTCTTAGCTCGACTGGACTCCCTTGGCGGTGTGAGGTTCTCCTCAAAACCCTTACCTAATGTTTTCCTCTCCTTTTTTATTTAATCTCATTTGTTTTTTTTTTGTTTTTTTATTTAAAATAAAACTTATATTATCTGATGTTTGTTATATATATAAATATATATTAATAGAGTATAAAATTTAGATTTAAAATTATAACACTCATATCAATATCTTAATTAATAACATTTTTCTTTATATACATTTTTTTACAAAACAAATCTTAATTAATAAATTATATCATAATTCAAAATAGTAATGGTCATGTAATTTTAAATATTTAAACTTATATTATATATTTTAAATATTTAACTTAACAAATAAAAGTTTATTTTGATTATAATTTAATCAATTTAATAAAATTATTATTACTAATCTATAAATTTCTAGGATGTTACAAGTAAGATGAAAATAAAAAGATTAAAAATACACACCCAACTGAAAAGTGTCCCAACCTGATGGAAAACTAGAAATAAAGCTACTGAAGAAGCCATTCTCCTGAAACCAAGATGTGACCACTATACGTGGTCCATGATCTCATACCCCTGAGCTCCTCTAGAGTCATGATCAAACCTATGTGTCCTATTTATAAGGAATAATACATGCAGGAAAATCCCATGTAGGGGTGAGTATAAGCATACTTATTATGATGCCCTAAAAAGAATGGGGAACAGTATGAGATACAAGGGGGAAATAAATACAAGATATGGAATAAAGTAAAGTAAACAAGTGTAGCTTAACCCAAAAAAAGAGTGAAGTAAGCTCATCTAAACACAAAGATCAAGAAACAGTGATAACGTTAACTTCTCATCAAGCCTTCATTTCCTATAGTAGGAGAGTAGACTCGTCTAAGCACGAGAAGCTAGATACCAAAAGCACAGGACATACCTCACACATCTTCACCTCTTCTGGAAAGTGATTAACCAGAACCCAAGGATTGGGTACTCCAATAGGGTGTAAAAATATATATATATGATCGGTAAAAGAAACCTAAAGAGAGTTTAAGGAGATCTCCATCTCAAAGATTAGCCTAGAAAGAGAGTTTCCAACAGTCCCAGATGCAACTACAATCGATACTCATAAATCCTCATTTATTCCCTAAATTTTAAGTGAAATGGGCTCAAACACCACTCCTTGATAATTTCTACTTTGGGTGGGTCTTTCTCACTCATACAGTTTTTAGGTTGTGTCATAAGGACGCATCTCAGTGGGGAAAGTTCCCCTCTTACTTGTGATCCCAAGGTAACATTAAAACATGTCTCACCACTGATTTTTCAGTGAACACCACAACCCAACCCCGCTAAAGGCTAATAAACTGGAGGGTAATCCCGAAAGAGTAAATGATAAACCTCATTACCCAGCCCCACTGGAGGGTAAGTCCTAAAGAGAGAATGGAGAATTCCACTACCCAGCCCCGTTGGAGGGTAAGACTGAAAAAGAGAACAGCAAAGCCACTGTCCAACCCCATTGGAGGGTAAGCCCGAAAGAGAGAATGAAAACTCCACTGCCCAGCCCAACTGGAGGGTAAGATAGGAAGATTCATCTACAAACACTACTGTCTAGTCTGACTCGAGGGTAATCTGGTACTGCTCTGGTGATTCTAAAAACATCACTATCATCACTACTGTCATCGAACACCTCTAGATGAGCATAGAGTTCAGAACACCTCACTTTATAAACCGGATGCTGAAACTGAGGTCATCATTGCGTTCTACACATAAAAACACATAGGATTTGCTATTTATTTTCCCAAAATAGGCAACTGGTGTAAAAGGTGCTTTTCACTACAAGAAACGCGAATAGGTCAAAGTGGGGCCCAAAATGAAACCCCTCAACTTCAAATTCTCAAATTTATATCAAAAGGTTTGTATCATTGAATGGAACATTTTTTCATAGAAAATATCACAAACCAGTCAGAGTCGACCCTGAACTGGTCACCCAGGCCAGCTCGCGACAAGTCTCGAGAGGCGTTCCCTATCCTCCCGGGATGGTGACAAGCACCAAGGGCATCAATAGAGTACACAAGGTAATGGTTTAACCCATACATAGACAATCAAACAAATTGAGGAAATAAACGGACAACCCAAAATGAATTTATATAAACATTGAAGTAAACATTATTTGTACAAGAAACAAAAGCAAAATAAAACCAACAACTCAACTGAACAATCCTGATGACCAACTAACTCCATGTGACACTTCTAGTCACTCTCCAACACAATGATCAAATGTCACCCAAGGTGATCAAACTCAAGCTGAAACCAGCACAGGGGCTAAAAAAGAAGAAGACTATAGGCGTGAGTATTAAAACTCAGTAGGTTATCCCGATATTCTACTCCCAATTCACTTTCTTTAAAATAAAAGAAACATCAATTTCATGTTTTAAATACAAGATATAAAAGTATGTTTTTAAAATGATGTTTCATGCTATAATAGTTATCTGAAAAAAACTTTCATGTTTTATAAACCAAAAATGCAAGTAACAATTTTTCAAAGAGGTGCAAATTCCAAATGAAAATTAGTTTAATGAGGACTGCTTTAATGATTGTACACTTTTAAATAAATAACACACACTACTGAATTTACCAACCAAACACATTGTTTTCCGATGGTGACTAGAAAAGACCCAATGATCACAAGTCATGGGAACACCCCTAGGTACTAGTCAGTTGTGAGCCCCAGGTACCTCGTATCTCGGTGAAAGTAACCATAATAAATATTTTTTCTCATGTACAAGCCACTATTAGGGAACATACCCATAACCTAGTGGTCCACAATCATCATCATAATCATAGTTTAGTTAGTGTTGTCATCGTCAATCCTGCTACGTGAAACAGGGGCCAAACCCCACAGAATAACTAGCATACTAGTACACGTCCACCCACCTAGATACCTGGGATTCCCTTTAGTGCTCAATCAAGTTACACATATTATCAAATACACATTTAACATCAAAATTCCATTCCCAAATCATAAAAACACAAACAGCCCATAAAATTTCTTCACATTTCTTAAACGAATCAACAAACTGCTAAAAATTTTCGTAAAACAATTTCAAGAAGTGTATTGAGGCTTTACACATAAAACTCATTAAAATTACTCTTAAAATTATAAACACACATAAAAACCATACCAAATCATTTTTTTAAGCCCTAAAAACATTTAATAAAATCATTTTAGGGACCATAAAACAATCCCAATTTCATAACTTGGTATATACAAGTAAAACACTCCTTCATTTTTAGGAAAGGCAAAACGGGCCTTTAAATATTTTCTCAAAACTAACGTTTGACGAAGTTATGCATTTAAATTTTATTAATTAGGTGTGTAAACAAAATTTGGAGAATAAAATCACATTCATAAATCCCTTAGGTGACATATTCAAAACACAAACATTTTTATAAGAATGTGAAACGGGCCATTTTTTTGGAAACTCGGGCCAAAACATGCTATAAACAAAAAACCAATTGTTTGTAAAACAAAATCCAAATTTGAAAGCCATAAAAGGATCCCAAAAAAAATTTATTACATTCTACCAATATATTTAAAAAACCATACAAATTATTTTAAATTGCACTAGACACATAAAAGCCAACCGGGCAATTTACCGAACACATGGCTTGCACTCTTTGACAAAACAACTTATGTTAAGAACTTAAAAAGTGCTAAAACACCACTTTCATGACATAATGTTATTAAAGCTACTGAGAAATATTCAAAATACCATAAACCAAGTGCAAAATCTCATGGAATAATTGATCAAACAAGAGGAGTGCACATTTATACCAAAACAACTATATTTTTAACAAAATAAGTCATAAAACATAATTTGAAAACAAAACCTTTAGAACCAAAGTTTCACAACAGCACATATCATATAAATAAGGATATAATAGAATTAAAATGATGAAACTTAAATGATAAAGGTTTGTTCAAGGGGTATCCTACCTCAAATCCTTGGCGTAATGGAAATGCACACCCAAAATCACCCGTCGCGGGTTTATAAACCCTAAAACTATGAATACCAGACCTAAATGAATATAAAATCCATCAAAAACCATGGTATAATAGAACCCTAGGTCTATAATGACTAGGGGAGATTATAAAACCAAGAAATAACGAATGGAGGAAGAAGAGAGAGGATAAAGGAGATGGAATCTCACCTTTTCCATAGGAAAACTTTTCGTATTACATTAGATCCGCACCCCTAGATAAAAGGGAATGGTATGAAACTTCATGGAGAGTCTCTTAAGGTCTATAAGAACCATATAAAGAATATTTGTTTGAAAAATATCATGGATTTAATGAGTTATGTTTAAAACAATTTACCTTATCAATTCTCGGCGATTTGAGATATCCTGAGAACTTTTTCCCTAATTTGTGATGCATATGAGCTCCAAATAGGGTAAATCGATTATCAGGGTGATAATAGGATTATTTTCTTAGATAGGGAGGTTGAATCACAGAAAAATATTAAAAAATGAAAAATATATAAAAGAAACGAATTGTTTTTTTAAAAACATGAAATGGGCCAATGGGCTGGCCCAATACCTAAGTAAGTAACCCCAATTCACCATGCTTATGAATTTATATGGGGTAACAAAGTATATTTAAGTTTTAATATATCATTATATAACAAGTTGTAAGTGGGATGAGTGAAAAATGTTGAAAAACAAAGGAGTTATAAAAGAAACAAATTTGGTTTTTAAAACAGGAAATGGGCTCATGGTTGGCCCAAATCATGAAGTAACCACCCTTTCTTCAAAAACTCCTAAACAAACAATGGGGAACCCAAATTCTAGTGTTTAGACATATATGAAACTTAAAAACTCAAGATTCATCTCACAAAATACCCATGAAAAGGATCAGTATTTCCAATGGACCTGATCAATACAAAGACAAAAAAACCGAGTGTGACATTTCTCCCAACCATTAAAGCTTTCCACCCCCGGAAAGCCATAACACTTTCCGGATGAAAAAATCAACACCTAAGGATTACTTAACAACATAATCCATCCTCTAAAGATATGGAAATATCAATCACCCACAATTCATCTTAATAATCTTTCCCAAAAAAAACACAACTCACAACCATGTCTGAAGAATCAACGGAAAGATGAAGCCACCACCTCCACAACCAAGCCAAGAACCCGATTGTTTTGCCTTCTCCCAACGAACCCAACCATCACCCAAACCAAATAGCACTCACAAAAACCAAATATTATAGGGGATTCCATTATCACAAAAACCAAATATTCTAGGGGAGTCCATAATGGACTCCCCACCATTAATAAAAAACTAGCACTATAAAAGTTCTTAGGATGAAAATCCAGGTGACCCATGGTGGGTCTCCCCACTATTAGAAACCAACTAGCAACGAACAGGCAAGAATTAAACATGAGCAAGAATTGGGCCTCACTCACACAAGCCCAAAAAACACTCCTACAAAAACCTATTATACCAAGTTAATAGGGTTACAACATGAACATATAAACCACACACTCTCGAACGGAGGGGACAAGAACTTTGCCAACACATTCAGCACAGATCTGGACCCCCACCACTCGGGGATGGGAGGGAAGGGGACCCAATAATTTGGCCACTAAAACCACAAAATAAACAAATAATCTACCCAAAACTCTCCACCTACGAATAGGTTACACCAAAACTGCACATTATTTTCACAAATGGTCTACACAGGTACATTGATTGTAAACCCACATCTATGAAGGTATAACCATAGACACTGTGTGAGGGATAATTCCACCACACTACTTGTGAAAAATGGAAATTCATAGTAATGAGGAACCACAATATAGAAATAGAAACTACATTACAACAATGTTGGAGGCAAGAGCCTGATCAAGCACCCCACACCTCTGTATGTTTCTTGACTTCATGAAAAGCTTCACTTCGAGGCCTATGGATGGAGCCCTAAATCATGAAGCATCTGCTGCCCCACAGTCAGGGTTCTAAAGATTACACCGCTCAAAAAACTCACATGCTCAACAAAACACCTTCATCTAAATAGTAACTCATCGATTCATATAAAAATTCTGTCAAACTCCGAACGAGGGGCAGAATGGGAAAGGAATATGGTTAAACACATCAACATCACCGAACACAACTGCTCTATCCAAAACAATTATCACAACCTAGAAGCACTTTTAATATATCCCAAAGAGCTCTCTATTCCAAAAAAACAGGTTGATGCATCATCAAAAGAGGTGGATTTAACATTTGAAATGAATCCTTAGGTTGATTAGCAGAAAAGATTTCCAACGGAGAACTATCCATGGCCACATCACAACATCCAACACATCTTTAGAAACCCACTTAACATTAATACAAAACCGAGCCACCAACAAGATCCCATCTCAAGATGAAACAAGAGTATGAATTATAGATCATAAGGAAGCTTACTGAATAAACAACTCTTATAAGACATAGAAAAAAAAACTAGCCACATAACCATTGGTTTATAAAAAAAAGGCCAAAATTTTTCAACTCGAAACACTTTTGAAAAACAAACTAACTTGGTGGGTTTCCACATTCACCAATGGTGTTTCATCAAGTCTCATCCACATGCACATTTACATGCCACCCTAGGCACCCAACCCCCATGCCATAGAGTCCATCCTTCCATATATCAATAAAACCAAGCATGTGAGCACCCATGAAAGCACCAAAGGCTAAAGAAAAACAACATCATTCCAAAAATCATTTACCTTCAAAAGGAACACCAACCACCAAGTCAAAAACCCTTTTCATATTTCACCAAAAAAACCACAATTCATTAAGAACCATTTGCTTAAAAACCAACTCTTTTTCATTTTTAACAACTTTTAAAAGAACCAATCCACTCCAAACAAGCCCTTCCCATTTTTTTAAAATTCAGCAAGGTATATTTTCATAATCCAAGGCCCATTGGGACTAATACCCTTTCTAGGAAAACACCAACCGATCAAAACCAATTTAGAAAACTAATTTATCCGATTCAAAAACTTTTTAACATCCCAAAATACCCCATTTAAAACAATTATCCAGAATCCCCACAAAATGATTCACAATTTTAAAACAATTTATTACAACAAACCAGAAGTTTAGATTATGAATAATCAAATCCCGTTAAATCATTTCCACTTACCTCCATTTATTTTCACAAAACAAAACCTTCCAAAACCATTCTTATATTTAATTTTTGAAAACCCCCTTTTCACTTTTCAAAATATAATCTTTACTTTAAAACCCATTTCCACAATTCTCACACAAGGATTTTAAAGACAAAAATTCAGAATTCATGAAAGGTTCAAGAGACCCAAAAAAGGGAACTAGTGTCGGTGGGTGACTTGACCATATGGTTGGCGGCCATATGTCAAACACAACACCAACACAAAGAGACTTATTAAGACCATTCCCCAGCTCCACTTGGCTTTCCAGGCCCTGCGAGCTCACGGAGGCCATTAGTCAGACTCCCCTTGTCATATCCCAACACCAAACAATCAACAAGAACAAAGGAAACTGATAAAACTGGACTTTCCATGGAAACCTGAGGATTAGAACGAGAAAGAGTTCACAACGCTCTTCTTGAACTTGCCTCTAAAGTCCCAACAATCCTACTCCATCTACCTTGACATCCCCAAAATAACAAGGGTGCTTTAAAAAGAAAGTTCTGCTAAGAGCCGACCTAGTCTGATGCAATTTTGTTACGAACCAGTCCGAGTCGACCCTAAACCGGTCACCTAGGCTAGCTCGTGACAAGTCCCAAGAGGCATTCCCGATCCTCCCGGGATGGAGACAAGCACCAAGGGCATCAATAGAGTACACAAGGGAATGATTTCACCCATATATAAACAATCAAAGAAACAGTGGAAATAAAAGGACAGCCTAAAATGAATTTATATAAACATTGAAGTAAACATTATTTGTACAAGAAACTAAAAGTAGAACAAAACCAAAAACTCAACTGAACAATCCCAATTACCAACTAACTCCATGTGACACTTCTCGTCACTCTCTAACACAATGATCAAACGTTACCCAAGGTGATATAACTCAATCTAGAACCTACACAAGGGAAAAAAAAGAATAATACTATAGACGTGAGTATTAAAACTCATTAGGTTAGGCCAAAATTCTATTCCCAATGAACTTCCTTTAAAATAAAAGAAACATCAATTTCATTTTTTAAATACAAGATATAAAAGTATGTTTTACAAATGATGTTCCATGCTATAATAGTTATCAGAAAAAAAACATTAATGTTTTATAAACCAAAAATGCAAGTAACAATTTTTCAAAGAGGTGCAACTTCAAAATGAAAATTGTTTTAATGAGGGATTCTTTAAAGATTGTACACTTTAGAATAAATAACACACACTACTGAATTTAACAACCAAACACACCATATGATGACAGTGACTACAAAATATCCAATGAGCACAAGTCATGGGAACACCCCTAGGAACTAGTCAGTTGTGAGCCCTAGGTACCTCGTATCTCGGTGAAAGTAACCACAATAAATATATGTTCTTGTGAACGAGAAACTATTAGGGAACATACCCATAACAAAGTGGTCCCAAATAATCATCATCATCATAGTTTAGTTAGTGTTTTCATCTTCAATCTTGCTACATGAAACAGGGGCCAAACCCTACAGAATCACTAGCATACTAGTACACATCTACCCACCTAGATACCTAGGATTCCCTTTAGTGATAAATCAAGTTACACATATTATCAAATACACATTTAACATAAAAATTACATTACCAAACCATAAAAACACAAACATACCATAAACTTTCTTCACATTTCTTACACAAATCAACTTACCGCTAAATATTTTCATAAAACAATTTCAAGAAGTGTATTGAGGCTTTGCACATAAAACTCATTAAAAAACAATATTTAAATTATAAACACACATTAGAACCATACCAAATCATATTTGGAAGACCTAAAAACATTTAATAAAATCATTTCATGGACCATAAAACAAACCCAATTTTACAACTTGGTATATACAAGTAAAACACTCCTTCATTTTTAGGAAAGGCCAAACGGGCCTTTAAACATTTTCTCAAAAGTAACGTTTGACGAAGTTATGCATTTCAGTTTTTTTAATCAGGTGTGTAAACAACATTTACAGAATAAAACCACATTCATAAATCCCTTAAAACACTTAGGTGACATATTCAAAACACAAACATTTTTGTAAGAATGTGAAACGGGCCATTTTTTTGGCAACTCCGGCCAAAACATGTTGTAAACAAAAAACCAATTGTTTGTAAAACAAAATACAAATTTTAATGCCATATAAAGATCACAAAATAATTTTTTTACATGCTTCCAATATATTTAAAAATTCATACAAATTATTTTAAATTGCACTAGACACATAAAAGCCAACCAGGCAATTTACCCAACACATGGCATGTACTCTTTGACAAAACAACTTATGTAAAGAACTTAAAAGGGATAAAAAACTACTTTAATGACATAATGTTATTAAAGATACTGAGAAAGATTCAAAATACCATAAACCAAGTGAGAAAGCTCATGGAATAATTTATCAAACAAGAGGAGTGCACATTTATACCGAAACAACTATATTTTTAACAAAATAAGTCATAAAACATAATTTTCAAAAAAACCTTTAGAACCAAAGTTTCACAGCAGAACATATCATATAAATAAGGATATAATATAATTAAAATTATGAAACTTAAATGATAAAGGTTTGTGCAAGGGGTATCCTACCACAAATCTTTGGCTTAATGGAAACGCACACCCGAAATCACCCGTCGCGGGTTTATAAACCCAAAAACTATGAATACCAAAACTAAATGAATATAAAATCCATAAAAAACCATGTTATAACAGAACACTAAGTCGATAATGACTAGGGGAGATTATAAAACCAAGAAATTTTGAAAGAAGGAAGAAGAGTGAGGATAAAGGAGATGGAATCTAACCTTTTCCACAAGAAACCTTTTCGCATTCTATTAGATATACACCCCTGGAGAAAAGGGAATGTGATGAAACATCATGGAGAGTCTATTAAGGTCTGGAAGAACCAGTTAAAGAATATTTTTTTGAAAAATAGCACGTATTGAATGAGTTATATTTAAAACTATTTACCTTATCAATTCTGGGTAATTTGAGATATCCTGAGAACATTTACCCTAATCTGTGACCCATATGAGATCCAAAAAGGGTAAATATATTATGAGGGTGAGAATAGGGTTATTGTATTCTTGGTGGAGGTTTAATCACTGAAATAGATTAAAAAATGAAAAAGATATAAAAGAAACGATTTTTTTTTAAATAGTAAATGGGCCCATGGGCTGGCTCAATGCCTAAATAAGTAACCCCAATTCACCATGCTTATGAATTTATATGGGGTCCAAAAGGATAAGGAAGTTTTAATATATCAGTATAGGAAAATTGGGAAGTGGAATGAGTGAAAAATGTTGAAAAAAATAGTTTTAAAAGAAACAAATTTGGTTTTTAAAACTGGAAATGGGCTCACGATTGGCCCAAATCATGAAGTAACCACCCTTTCTTCAAAAACTCCTAAACAATCAATTGGGAACCCAAATTAGGGTGGTTTGACATATATAAAACTTAAAAACTCAAGATTCATTTCACTAAATACCCATGAAAAGGATCGGTATTTCCAATGGACCGGATCAATACGAAGACAAAAAAACCGGGTGTGACAGAAAACGTGTCAAACATATTCTCGGGTTAAAAGTTACAAGCATTTGAATACACATAAGAGGGTCTAGAGGTTGGTAGACCGGCTCACTATCAGTCCCCCTACTATATAGGTTGACCTCCATAGTCGACCGACCAACCACACCCATGCCGCGGCAGGGGGTCTAACCTACCTAGTTGGACACATCCCACTTTTCCATCCCAGACCAGCCCACTATGGCTAGGCCGGCCTATAGAAACCCGGTCTGGTCCCAACAGTGGGTTCGACCCATGACCTGGTCACTGACCATGGGAAAGGAGGTGGTGGTCTCCACCTAGGGTCATGCTGTGTAACCCCACCAAGCTGACTAGCCAGGCTATGTGGCCCACCATGTTGCGGCACCGCCAGATAACGGTGCCCCCATCACTCCGCGGACTACCAGCGGAATGGCCAACCACACTGGCGGCGCCCTAATGGTCTATTCCACATACCACTAGGATCGATATGGTCTCCCAATCATGATTATAGTAGTGTATTAGGGACCCTTTCGATGATGTATTCCCTACGCCAGCCTCTAATTGTTGATCAATCTGTATCTTAGTGTGCCCAAAAAGTTGTCAGCAGATACCTGTGAAGAACAAATGAAAAACAATGGTTTAAATATGGATTGCTGGTCGTGTTCATATGGTCATCAATGGTTTAAGGTTTAAATGGACAAAGTAGAAGTTTAAGAATAAATTTTCCATTAAAACCTGAATCAGAATTAAAAATGAGGCAAATCCTACTTCGATTCGGTCATTCATGGTAGGCGATGCATCCATGGAGCTCCTGCTTCGATCTGCCAAGGTTCCAGCTAAGATTGCTCCTAAATCCGGTGAAGAATGGTCAATAATGGTTGAGAGAGAAGAGGGAGATAAATTTAGAGATAGAAATTGGATTTGGGTCTAACACTAATCTAAAATAATTAACTCTCTATTTATAGGCATCCTACTCAGTGTGGAAATCTGAAATTCCTACACCCCCTCATTTTATATCATGCCTAGGAAAAACACCATATTCTGAACTCAACAGAGGGCTCAGACTTTCAATATGAGTCCCTAGTCTAATGTTATTTGGTTTATCATCATGGGTAAAAAAATATGTTTAATTATTTTAATTACCATTTTTCCCTTGGGTGGGGTTTTTCACAAAAGCCCTACACCGACAAAATTTATGCCCCACATAGTGTAAACGCCATGTTACAGACTTAACGGTGTCCTATGATTTTTGATCTGAGCTATATTTTAATAGTTATCCCCTTTTTGTGTTCATAGCATAGTATAAACTCAATTTTTTTATAAAATTAATTCTGTGCACACTCGGCCTCGGAATTGCATGTCACCTCAGCACCTAAATCTAGAAATATATATAGAAATATTTCAAAGTATTATAAGGAAAAAACTGGGTCTCCATAGTTAGTTGGTCCCTTAAGATGCTAAAGAGGATGAGGATACAAATAAATTACACACAAAGAATGGAAGTGGAGTAATGAAATGTTTGAAAGGATTACAAAACTCTTGAAATTACTCCACTATAGCCTAGAGAACATAGGTGTAGGTTTGTTTCTCTGAAAAAAGATCAAATATATCTTCTAGAGGAGCATCATCTCAAATGGAGAGCGATATATGAAGATGCTGTTAATGTGATAAATGAACAACATTGTTGGAGAGGGACTCTCATGTGATGTCCTGGGATGCTTTGCAATTTTACGTCATGAAAGTGCAGATGAGGCATACATAGTTTCACATCATATGGTGAAAATGATGCATATGTAGTTTAATATCATATGGTGAGGAAAATGCATGGAATATTTTAATGTCATGGGACTAGGACATTTCAAACAGTTTAAGGTCATACCACCTGTTCCCTAGAAAATAGTTTAAAGTTGTGTTACACAGACTATGATGTCTATTCCAAGAATTTTTTCATGGCACAGAGGAGATGAACCCAACATGAATAAGCCAAATGAGGTTTGGACACCACAAAAATACCATGGAACAGATGGGAAGGAGATATGCGTGTTATAGTGAGGTAAAAGTCCCCACATTAACAAAGACTAGGACGGAATAACATCACACCACACACTCTCTACTGGATTATTATTTTAAGATCATAGAGTTTGGAGCATGGTGTAAATTTTAAAGTCATGTTTCTCAGACTGCTGGGAGATGCTCAATCTTAGGTTATGTATACAGCACATGGGAGGAAAAATCCGATGTGGATGATACTAAAAAGGATCATGTGTTGCATAAACACCTTAAGAATAATTAATTTCAAAGGGACAAAAAAGGGTAATGAACCTGGGGTTGGACCCAAGACAGAATGTCCAGGCATCGCTACATATCTCGTAGTTATAAGAATCAAGTTGCACGCAGTTCTTGTATTCCATGAAGTTTAATGTCATGTGGTAAGGACATGGGGTACAGTTTAATTTCATGAAAAGGATAGTAGATCTTTAGTTTAGGGTAAAAAAGTCGGACTATAGGGATGATATTTCCCAAGAGTAAATACATAATGTAGTGTCCAAATTCCACCCATCATGAATAGGGACCAAAGAGGTATCTTACCACATCATGTATTCCCAAGAGGAAACTATAAATAGTTTAATGTTGTAATGCTTGGATTGTAAAGGAAAGGGGGAAACCCGTGAGAGGGGATATGTGTGGTGTGACAGGAAAAAATTGACGTGAATGAGGACCAAAGAGGCCCATGTCACATAACACATTCTCAAGGAGAAAACCTACGCATAGTTTATATTCATAATGCTTGGGAATCAGTGCCCAATTTAATGTCATGTGCTTGGTACATAAGCTCATAGTTTAAGTTCAATGATTTGGGACCATAGGGTTGTGTAGATTTTTTGTGGGTGGAATCCCTAACAAGACCCATAAGCCTACATGATCTATTCCTAGTATAGGAAATAAGGAGTGAGAGGATTTTTACAACACATGAAAGTACACAATAGGGGAATAGAGAATTTTGACTAGGGATTCCCTAAAAAAGATGATCTGTAACACCCTGAGTTTTTATGAACCATTTTATTTTGAATAAATTAAAATTTTCATTTAAATCCTATAATGAACTAATTCAAACATTCCTTTCACACCAAACAGACTTATCGTATGTTACATGCAACACTAAGTTGGCATACGATACGCGTAACACTAAGTATAGATTTTGTTAAATTTATAAAAAAAATTTGGTTGGATTATGATATACATAAAACCAAAGTAATCTTCCACTATACGCAAAATTTAATTGGCTTCCATTACATGTAATATCAACCTTCCTCGATAGCTTGCGTTGCATGCAACACTGTGTTTCACTAATCAATGATATGTTATTAAAATATTATTATTTAATGGGATATTAACTAGACTTTATTCATATTATTAACCAAATTTTGAATTTTATATAACATTAACATTCATCTTATGTATTTTCTAGAAATTATATAAGAATAAATTCAATTTTTGAATAAAAGAATTTTTTTTCAAAAAATATTGTTTTGCCGCCTTTTGATGGTGCACC
This sequence comes from Viscum album, assembly GCA_963277665.1. Taxonomy (NCBI): domain Eukaryota; kingdom Viridiplantae; phylum Streptophyta; class Magnoliopsida; order Santalales; family Viscaceae; genus Viscum; species Viscum album. Next base: position 1,340,057,909 of record OY728148.1, on the reverse strand, counting down.
CATTTTAAATCTAGTTTTTAAAACATTTTATATTATATTTAATGAAATAAACTTCTTATTTATAAGTGGTAAATAAAAATTTACATTGGTTGATTTTTTGTTATTTTTCTGATAAAATTCATATTTTAATGAATAGTGAAAATACTACATTTTAATTCAAATATTCCTTTTCATCTAATTTATTTATATAGTTATATTTGTATTTATTTGGTTTTAAAGTTTAATTGGATTATTTTTTTATCATTTCATATATTTTTTGTTATTTTAAATAATTTAATAATTTAATTGTACATAAACACATGTCAATCTTTTGATAGTTTTTACATCTTAAAAACCCACTTTCTAGTTTTGACAACGAGAATTAATTTAAAATTAATTTCTAAAAATTATGTGTTTTTAATTTAAAAAAAATGGATTATATGTTTTTAATCAAAAGTTAAAATTATTTAAATAGTACCCTTTTATTTTTTAACATTATGAATAGTAACTTCAGTAATTATTTTTATTTTCCATTGTTAAAGGGTAAATCAGGTATATAATGATAAAAAAAATAATATTATAATAATATAAAACTACCTTAACACATGCCCAAATCCAATTGAATTAGTTATGGGAGACCGATAACAATCCTTAGGCTATAATTTTGGCATTTTAGAATCACTTGGGTGTGGAAATAACATGTTATAATAATTAATTTAAAGTAAAGGGAAATATAACATAAGCATGTATCTTTTTACTAAAAAAATTATTTATGTTTATATAAACGATATCATAGACTATAAATAGTAATTATAAAGATAAAAATATTTCATAAATCATGTTATTATATTTATAATTTTTTATATATTAAATAAATAAATTTATTTATGACGTAATGATGATGTAGTAATTACCTTATTAATGAAATATTCAAATAAATGATTTTATAAATATTAAAATAGATTTTATTTGAACATTTTGATGCCATAAAAAAAATTGGATGACATTGAAATTTTAGGGATGAGTTAATTTCTTTGGTGCTAAGGAATAAAGTTTTTATAACTTTAAAAAAAATCAATTACTAAATAGTGTCAAAATTGACATAAATGAGTTTTTAAAACCAATACTATTTTATTAAATGATATAATAGTCATAAAAATATAATATTCATCTAACTCATTTAAATAATGTTAAAAGTATCATTAATGATCCACTTTTTGTTTGATTGGAATTTTATAGTAACTATCACTACTATAAATAAGGCCATTAGCGACCGCCAATGGCGGTCGCTATAGAAGGCCGGCAGATCGGCCTTCCGCGACCGCTTGGCGGTCGCTATAGTGGGCCGGCAGATCGGCCTTCAGCGACCGCCAGGCGGTCGCCGAAGGGCCTCTGCAGGGCACCCTATAGTGACCGCCTCTGGCGGTCGCTATTCGAAAAAATAAATTTTTTTAAAAAACTTTTTATTGAATTCAATATAAATATATATATATATGTGTGTGTGTAAAAATATTCATATATATACTATTAAATACAATATTTTAAATATATATATATATATATATAATATTTTAAATGTTTTAATATATATTTAATATATATATAATATCAAATCATTGTGCTATAATAATTTAAAAACTTCGATTCAAGAAATAATCTCATTTCAGGTCGTTCGGAGCACGTTTGCTCCGAATTGGACCGCCGCACGCCGTTTTGGTGTTTAATGGCGCCGGAAACGCGTTTCCGGCCGCCGCGGTCACACGGCACCTCCGAATGAGGTGCCGTCTGGCCGACCATTTCACAATTCACGCCCCGGATGTTTTCGTACGGTTTCGTGGCATTCGGAGGTCGTTCAGGTGGTTTTGACCCCCCAACGTGTCATTTCAGCGCGCGATGCGCTGCTGAAAACGGCACAATCGGACGTGCCGCGCGCACCGCACGTCCGATGGACGTGCGGCCTCCTCCTGCATCTCAGGAATAATATTTCTATCGTTCTCGTGCGGTTTCAGGTCGTTCGGAGCACGTTTGCTCCGAATGGGACCGCCGCACGCCGTTTTGGTGTTTTATGGCGCCGGAAACGCGTTTCCGGACGCCGCGGCCACACGGCACCTCCGAATGAGGTGCCGTCTGGCCGACCATTTCACAATTCATGCCCCGGATGTTTTTGTACGGTTTCGTGGCATTCGGAGGTCGTTCGGGTGGTTTTGACCCCCCAACGCGCCATTTCAGCGCGCGCCGCGCTGCTGAAAATGGCACAATCGGACGTGCCGCGCGCACCGCACGTCCGATGGACGTGCGGCCTCCTCCTGCATCTCAGGAATAATATTTCTATCGTTCCCGTGCGGTTTCAGGTCGTCCGGAGCACGTTTGCTCCGAATGGGACCGCCGCACGCCGTTTTGGTGTTTTATGGCGCCGGAAACGCGTTTCCGGCCGCCGCGGTCACACGGCACCTCCGAATGAGGTGCTGTCTGGCCGACCATTTCACAAATCACGCCCCGGATGTTTTCGTACGGTTTCGTGGCATTCGGAGGTCGTTCGGGTGGTTTTGACCCCCCAACGCGCCATTTCAGCGCGCGCCGCGCTGCTGAAAACGCCACAATCGGACGTGCCGCGCGAACCGCACGTCCGATGGACGTGCGGCCTCCTCCTGCATCTCAGGAATAATATTTCTATCGTTCCCGTGCGGTTTCAGGTCGTTCGGAGCACGTTTGCTCCGAATTGGACCGCCGCACGCCGTTTTGGTGTTTAATGGCGCCGGAAACGCGTTTCCGGCCGCCGCGGTCACACGGAACCTCCGAATGAGGTTCCGTCTGGCCGAACATTTCACAATTCACTCCCCGGATGTTGTCGTACGGTTTCGTGGCATTCGGAGGCCGTTCGGGTGGTTTTGACCCCCCAACGCGCCATTTCAGCGCGCGCCGCGCTGCTGAAAACGGCACAATCGGACGTGTCGCGCGCACCGCACGTCCGATGGACGTGCGGCCTCCTCCTGCATCTCAGGAATAATATTTCTATCGTTCCCGTGCGGTTTCAGGTCGTTCGGAGCACGTTTGCTCCGAATGGGACCGCCGCACGCCGTTTTGTTGTTTTATGGCGCCGGAAACGCGTTTCCGGCCACCACGGCCACACGGCACCTCCGAATGAGGTGCTGTCTGGCCGACCATTTCACAATTCACTCCCCGGATGTTGTCGTACGGTTTCGTGGCATTCGGAGGTCGTTCGGGTGGTTTTGACCCCCCAACGCGCCATTTCAGCGCGCGCCGCGCTGCTGAAAACGACACAATCGGACGTGCCGTGCGCACCGCACGTCCGATGGACGTGCGGCCTCCTCCTGCATCTCAGGAATAATATTTCTATCGTTCCCGTGCGGTTTCAGGTCGTTCGGAGCACGTTTGCTCCGAATGGGACCGCCGCACGCTGTTTTGGTGTTTTATGGCGCCGGAAACGCGTTTCCGGCCGCCGCGGTCACACGGCACCTCCGAATGAGGTGCCGTCTGGCCGACCATTTCACAATTCACGCCCCGGATGTTGTCGTACGGTTTCGTGGCATTCGGAGGTCATTCGGGTGGTTTTGACCCCCCCAACGCGCCATTTCAGCGCGCGCCGCGCTGCTGAAAACGCCACAATCGGACGTGCCGTGCGAACCGCACGTCCGATGGACGTGCGGCCTCCTCCTGAATCTCAGGAATAATATTTCTATCGTTCCCGTGCGGTTTCAGGTCGTTCGGAGCACGTTTCCTCCGAATTGGATCGCCGCACGCCGTTTTGGTGTTTTATGGCGCCGGAAATGCATTTCCAGCCGCCGCGGTCACACGGCACCTCCGAATGAGGTGCCGTCTGGCCGACCATTTCACAATTCACGCCCCGGATGTTGTCGTACAGTTTCGTGGCATTCGGAGGTCGTTCGGGTGGTTTTGACCCCCCAACGCGCCATTTCAGCGCGCGCCGCGCTGCTGAAAACGGCACAATCGGACGTGCCGCGCGCACCGCACGTCCGATGGACGTGCGGCCTCCTCCTGCATCTCAGGAATAATATTTCTATCGTTCCCGTGCAGTTTCAGGTCGTTCGGAGCACGTTTGCTCCGAATGGGACCGTCGCACGCCGTTTTGGTGTTTTATGGCGCCGGAAACGCGTTTCCGGCCGCCGCGGCCACACGGCACCTCCAAATGAGGTGCCGTCTGGCCGACCATTTCACAATTCACGCCCCGGATGTTGTCGTACGGTTTCGTGGCATTCGGAGGTCGTTCGGGTGGTTTTGACCCCCCAACGCGCCATTTCAGCGCGCGCCGCGCTGCTGAAAACGGCACAATCGGACGTGCCGCGAGCACCGCGCGTCCGATGGACGTGAGGCCTCCTCCTGCATCTCGGGAATAATATTTATATCGTTCCCGTGCGGTTTCATGTCGTTCGGAGCACGTTTGCTCCGAATAGGACCGCCGCACGCCGTTTTGGTGTTTTATGGCGCCGGAAACGCGTTTCCGGCCGCCGCGGTCACACGGAACCTCCGAATGAGGTTCCGTCTGGCCGACCATTTCACAATTAATGCCCCGGATGTTGTCGTACGGTTTTGTGGCATTCGGAGGTCGTTCGGGTGGTTTTGACCCCCCCAACGCGCCTTTTCAGCGCGCGCCGCGCTGCTGAAAACGCCACAATCGGACGTGCCGCGCGAACCGCACGTCCGATGGACGTGAGGCCTTCTCCTACATCTCAGGAATAATATTTCTATCGTTCCTGTGCGGTTTCAGGTCGTTCGGATCACGTTTGCTCCGAATTGGACCGCCGCACGCCGTTTTGGTGTTTTATGGCGCCAGAAACGCGTTTCCGGCCGCCGCGGTCACACGGCACCTCCGAATGAGGTGCCGTCTGGCCGACCATTTCATAATTCACGCCCCGGATGTTTTCGTACGGTTTCGTGGCATTCGGAGGTCGTTCGGGTGGTTTTGACCCCCCAACGCGCCATTTCAGCGCGCGCCGCGCTGCTGAAAACGGCACAATTGGACGTGCCGCGCGCACCGCACGTCCGATGGACGTGCGGCCTCCTCCTACATCTCAGGAATAATATTTCTATCGTTCCCGTGCGGTTTCAGGTCGTTCGGAGCACGTTTTCTCCGAATGGGACCGCCGCACGCCGTTTTGGTGTTTTATGGCGCCGGAAACGCGTTTCCGGCCGCCGCGGCCACACGGCACCTCCGAATGAGGTGCCGTCTGGACGACCTTTTCACAATTCACGTCCCGGATGTTGTCGTACGGTTTCGTGGCATTCGGAGGTCGTTCGGGTGGTTTTGACCCCCCAACGCGCCATTTCAGCGCGCGCCGCGCTGCTGAAAACGGCACAATCGGACGTGCCGCGCGCACCGCACGTCCGATTGACGTGCGGCATCCTCCTGCATCTCAGGAATAATATTTCTATCGTTCCCGTGCGGTTTCAGGTTGTTCGGAGCACGTTTGCTCCGAATGGGACCGCCGCACGCCGTTTTGGTGTTTTATGGCGCCAGAAACGCGTTTCCGGCCGCCGCGGTCACACGGCACCTCCGAATGAGGTGTCGTCTGGCCGACCATTTCACAATTCACGCCCCGGATGTTGTCGTACGGTTTCGTGGCATTCAGAGGTCGTTCGGGTGGTTTTGACCCCCCAACGCGCCATTTCAGCGCGCGCCGCGCTGCTGAAAACGCCACAATTGGACGTGCCGCGCGAACCGCACGTCCGATGGATGTGCGGCCTCCTCCTTCATCTCAGGAATAATATTTCTATCGTTCTCGTGCGGTTTCAGGTCGTTTGGAGCACGTTTGCTCCGAATTGGACCGCCGCACGCCGTTTTGGTGTTTTATGGCGCCGGAAACGCGTTTCCGGCCGCCGCGGTCACACGGCACCTCTGAATGAGGTGCCGTCTGACCGACCATTTTGAAATTCACGCCCCGGATGTTGTCGTACGGTTTCGTGGCATTCGGAGGTCGTTCGGGTGGTTTTGACTCCCCAACGCGCCATTTCAGCGCGCGCCGCGCTGCTGAAAACGGCACAATCGGACGTGCCGCGCGCACCGCACGTCCGATGGACGTGCGGCCTCCTCCTGCATCTCAGGAATAATATTTCTATCGTTCCCGTGCGGTTTCATGTCTTTCGGAGCACGTTTGCTCCGAATGGGACCGCCACACGCCGTTTTGGTGTTTTATGGCGCCGGAAACGCGTTTCCGGCCGCCGCGGCCACACGGCACCTCCGAATGAGGTGCCGTCTGGCCGACCATTTCACAATTCACGCCCCGGATGTTGTCGTACGGTTTCGTGGCATTCAGAGGTCGTTCGGCTGGTTTTAACCCCCCAACGCGCCATTTCAGCGCGCGCCGCGCTGCTGAAAACGGCACAATCAGACGTGCCGCGCGCACCGCACGTCCGATGGACGTGAGGCCTCCTCCTGCATCTCAGGAATAATATTTCTATCGTTCCCGTGTGGTTTCAGGTCGTTCGGAGCACGTTTGCTCCGAATGGGACCGCCGCACGCCGTTTTGGTGTTTTATGGCGCCGGAAACGCGTTTCCGGCCGCCGCGGTCACAAGGCACCTCCGAATGAGGTGTCGTCTGGCCGACCATTTCCCAATTCACGCCCCGGATGTTGTCGTACGGTTTCGTGGCATTCGGAGGTCGTTCGGAGCACGTTTTCTCCGAATTGGACCGCCGCACGCCGTTTTGGTGTTTTATGGCGCCGGAAACGCGTTTCTGGCCGCCGCGGTCACACGGCACCTCCGAATGAGGTGCCGTCTGACCGACCATTTCAAAATTCACGCTCCGGATGTTGTCGTACGGTTTCGTGGCATTCGGAGGTCGTTCGGGTGGTTTTGACCCCCCAACGCGTCATTTCAGCGCGCACCGCGCTACTGAAAACGGCACAATCGGACGTGCCGCGCGCACCGCACGTCCGATGGACGTGCGGCCTCCTCCTGCATCTCAGGAATAATATTTCTATCGTTCCCGTGCGGTTTCAGGTCGTTCGGAGCACGTTTGCTCCGAATGGGACCGCCGCACGCCGTTTTGGTGTTTTATGGCGCCGGAAACGCATTTCCGGCCGCTGCGGTCACACGGCACCTCCGAATGAGGTGCCGTCTGGCCGACCATTTCACAATTCACGTCCCGGATGTTGTCGTACAGTTTCGTGGCATTCGGAGGTCGTTCGTGTGGTTTTGACCCCCCAACGCGCCATTTCAGCGCGCGCCGCGCTGCTGAAAACGCCACAATCGGACGTGTCGCGCGAACCGCACGTCCGATGGACGTGCGGCCTCCTCCTGCATCTCAGGAATAATATTTCTATCGTTCCCGTGTGGTTTCAGGTCGTTCGGAGCACGTTTGCTCCGAATTGGACCGCCGCACGCCGTTTTGGTGTTTTATGGCGCCGGAAACGCATTTCCGGCCGCCGCGGTCACACGGCACCTCCGAATGAGGTTCCGTCTGGCCGACCATTTCACAATTCACGCCCCGGATGTTGTCGTACGGTTTCGTGGCATTCGGAGGTCGTTCGGGTGGTTTTGACCACCCAACGCGCCATTTCAGCGCGCGCCGCGCTGCTGAAAACGGCACAATCGTACGTGTCGCGCGCACCGCACGTCTGATGGACGTGCGGCCTCCTCCTGCATCTCAGGAATAATATTTCTATCATTCCCGTGCGGTTTCAGGTCGTTCGGAGCACGTTTTCTCTGAATTGGACCGCCGCACGCCGTTTTGGTGTTTAATGGCGCCGGAAACGCGTTTTCGGCCGCCGTGGTCACACGACACCTCCGAATGAGGTGCTGTCTGGCCGAACATTTCACAATTCACGCCCCGGATGTTGTCGTACGGTTTCGTGGCATTCGGAGGTCGTTCGGGTGGTTTTGACCCCCCAACGCGCCATTTCAGCGCGCGCCGCGCTGCTGAAAACGGCACAATCGGACGTGCCGCGCGCACCGCACGTCCGATGGACTTGCGGCCTCCTCCTGCATCTCAGGAATAATATTTCTATCGTTCCCGTGCGGTTTCAGGTCGTTCGGAGCACGTTTTCTCCGAATGGGACCGCCGCACGCCGTTTTGGTGTTTTATGGCGCTGGAAACGCGTTTCCGGCCGCCGCGGCCACACGGCACATCCGAATGAGGTGCCGTCTGGCCGACCATTTCACAATTCACGCCCCGGATGTTGTCGTACGGTTTCGTGGCATTCGGAGGTCGTTCGGGTGGTTTTGACCCCCCTACGCGCCATTTCAGCGCGCGCCGCGCTGCTGAAAACGGCACAATCGGGGGGCTGTACGGGGGTGGCGGGGGGCTGTACGGGGGTGGCGGGGGGCTGTACGGGGGTGCGGGGGTTTTTACGGGGGTGTCGGGGGGTTGTACGGAGGTGTCGGGGGGCTGTACGGGGGTGGCGGGGGGCTGTACGGGGGTGGCGGGGGGCTGTACGGGGGTGGCGGGGGGCTGTGCGGGGGTGCGGGGGGCTGTGCGGGGGTTCGGGGGGGGGGGGGGCTGTGCGGGGGTGTGGGGGCTGTACGGGGGTGCGGGGGGCTTTACGGGGGTGGCGGGGGGCTGTACAGGGGTGGCGGGGGGCAGTACGGGGTGCGGGGGGCTGTACGGGGGTGCGGGGGGGCTGTACGGGGGTGCGGGGGGCTGTACGGGGGTGGCGGGGGCCTGTACGGGGGTGGCGGGGGGCTGTACGGGGGTGCGGGGGGCTGTACGGGGGTGCGGGGGGCTGTACGGGGGTGCGGGGGGCTGTACGGGGGTGGCGGGGGGCAGTACGGGGGTGCGGGGGGCTGTACGGGGGTGCGGGGGGGGGGGGGGGGGGGGCTGTACGGGGGTGCGGGGTGCTGTACGGGGGTGGCGGGGGCCTGTACGGGGGTGGCGGGGGGCTGTACGGGGGGGGGGGCTGTACGGGGGTGCGGGGGGCTGTACGGGGGTGCGGGGGGCTGTACGGGGGTGGCGGGGGGCTGTACGGGGGTGGCGGGTTGCAGTACGGGGGTGCGGGGGGCTGTACGGGGGTGTGGGGGGGCTGTACGGGGGTGCGGGGGGCTGTACGGGGGTGCGGGGGGGGGGGGGGGGGGGGGGCTGTACGGGGGTGGCGGGGGGCTGTACGGGGGTGGCGGGGGCCTGTACGGGGGTGGCGGGGGGCAGTACGGGGGTGCGGGGGGTTGTACGGGGGTGCGGGGGGGCTGTACGGGGGTGCGGGGGGCTGTACGGGGGTGGCGGGGGCCTGTACGGGGGTGGCGGGGGGCAGTATGGGGGTGCGGGGGGTTCTCCGGGGGTGCAAAGGCCATCCCATTGATTACAAAAGTGAAAAATAAAAGTGATAACATCTAATTAATACATATTTCTTTTATCGATACCATACAGAAATTTATAAAAAATATATTAATAATACATAATCTATAATATCAGATTTATTGATCTGTTGGAATTAGTTCGACTTTTTCAAATGTAGAATCATTCAAGATTATCTGATCAAAAACTCAATATGTGTATAAAATATTTAAAAGACCACCATGGATGGTAATAATGCATTACTTAAATGAATAAATACAGTACATCAATGTCAACCCTACCAGTAAAAACAAAAAACATATCTCGTGAATATATGGTGCGTCACGCGTTGCCATCACTGCTACCTCCTTCTGGTGGGCCAGGTGCCTACAACAAATAAACATTATAAATATTTTAATAACAAAAATAATTTAAATTAAATAAATAAATACAGTATATACCTGCGTCGTATGATCCCCTGTACCATCAGCTCGACGTACATATTCCCGCAGTGCTCTAACCTCAGCTGTCAATTGCGCATTTGTCTCCTCGGAAGCGCGCAGCCATGCCTCAAAATCTGACATCTGCTGTGTCATATGAGAAACAACAGGACCGACAACCGCAGCGCGTGACACTATAGAATGAGGAATCCCTGCTCCATAGGTCAAACTATAGCCATGCCCGTCCCGACCAATAATGCGATGAAAGATCTCATCCCATCGCATGGGAAGCTGTCGCTGGTCCTCTGGAAGATGTTCTAACTCAGCTTCAAATTGATCCTGTGAAATATTTAAATATATATAAATATATATATGTTAATATATAGATTTATGTAATTATTGGTAAGTACAGACACTTACTATCAATGCTGCAACCTCTGGATCATTGCGATCATGAGTCCTTATCCACACCGACATTTTATCAGTTGCTGCACCTTGCCCTCGCAACTGTATATTAAAAGAATATAAACACAAAACCATATTAGTTAATAAATTAAAAAATGAATAATATATACCTCATGTCGGATCTGAGACACGTGACGAGTCCCGATCCTGTGAGCTGGTCCCTGCAACGCTCGATTCTCCGAATGGCGTGTTGACACCTCCTACATTCAATTCATTCAAATTTCAAACAAATCACATATTCTTGAAAATATATATACAGCAAAATAATTAATATACAAACTGCAACACCCTCAGTAGACCAATATGCAACCAAGTCACGCCACTGAGCTGGGAGGACACCTCTCGGGACTTTTTCCAAAATGTCAAGGGCACCCACATTTGGTATCCAGTGGTCCCTCTTCACTTTGCCTTTATAATCTTTCCACAGCTTACGACATTTGCTCATACACACCGGCCGAAACTCTTCAGGGCATACTTTCAAATTTTGCTATAATGAAAATAATCAATCATATTAGTATTATTTATAAATAGAAAATAAAGTAAAATTATTTTCTTACCTGAACCTCCCTCCATAGACGATCTAATGTGTCCTGAGGGATAGAAGCCCAATCACGCTTGGTCAATGGAAATCGATGTGGGTCACGTATGATATGACCCAGCTGACGAATAAATGCCGGGGAATTCGGTCCCATGGGATGAAATACCTCATCAAATGAAACATCTATCGTCGTGTCGGAATTCCATGATAATATGCCACGACCAGGGCCTCTCCTACGAGAGGAAGAATCTGCCGAGTCTGATCCTGTTGAAAACAATTTTATATATAAATTAACAAATGTTATATATATATATATGTCAATTATATAAAAAATATAGACAATGAAATTCAAACATACCTCGACCCTGAGATGTAGATGCCTCATATGGATGATGTGGATTTTCTGCCTCTTCCCCTGACATGTCTGCAGTCATACAAAATATCAGTAATGAGTCCAAAGTGTTTAAAAGATAAATTGGATTGTTCTTAATAAATCAAACTTGTACAACTGTTAATCAAACAAAAAATGGATTGAATAATTAGTTGTGAATGAATTTTAAAAAATCAGAAAGTTAATCAACCTAAATATTTATGACTGAATTAACTTACAAAAGTGAGGATTAAAACTTATAAGGATTTATAAAATGATTAGATAATTTATGATATCCTAGGACATTCTACTGAATAGCGGGAAAACAATTATACCTTTCATTAAGCATGAAAATCGACAGTTTCTCCTTCAACAGCCGCTCTGGCCCAATAAATATCTTCTTCACGTTGAACTACGGTATGTTGATCAAGTTGTTGGTAAACAAACGGAACAGTCTCGGGTTCATCTTCTTCAAATAAAAACACTCCTCGCCGAGACATTTTGACAACAACTTGCCAACTTGGATCCGAAGGCAAAGTAACGAAGAATACTTGTTCCGCTTGTGATGTCAAAATGAAAGGTTCATTCTCAACTCGTTCATTATTTCTGTATAACATATAGTTAAAATTCACCAATGAAAACTGATATTGATCGACTTTACATCCACGCACTGGATCAACCCAATTACACTTTAACAATATGTACTTCAAACCGTGTGTGTATACAACTTCAATGATGTCTATCAATTGACCATAGTAATAACCAGAATCGACAAAGGGACAACCGATGCCACTGTTTTGTGTTGCTCGTTTGTCGTCAACATCTTTAATGCGAAATCGAAAACCATTAGCATCAATAGCTTTATAACGACGAGCCGTTATAGATGGACCCTCAGCCAGTTGGATAAATACTTCAGGTAGCGTGGGGTCCCCTAACTCCCTCAGCTTACGAACCTACATAATTTATAAAAATCAATACTGATATATGCAGAAAGAATTAGTTTAATACTTCACTCATAATGAAAATCAATTTATACATACATAATCCTTGAACCAATCATGAAATGCCGCATAATGAGATTGTTGAATTTGCAACTCAGTCGCACGATGCATCTCTTCTTTTATATCATTAATGTGTTTCCTGCAAATGATTACGCGATGTTTAAAAGATCAACTTATGCAAAGAAAACATGTAAAAGTTATACAAGCACATTGATAAGATACTTACTGCATTAATGGTGCAACTGATGGAGTATTGAACAAGATATATCGATGTGCTTGTATCCACTCGATGTTGTCCATATCAAATGTGGTTCCTTCTCCAACTGGACCATCATGAATCCGAGAGGGCTTATCTAATTTTGTTTCAACATCCGTAAGATATTCTGCACAAAAGGTAGTACACTCATCCATCAAATAACCATTGGCTATTGATGCCTCTGGACGAGCTCTGTTGCGTACAAATCTTTTCAATGTACTCAAATACCGTTCAATAGGATACATCCACCTGAATTGCACTGGACCAGCAGCCATTACTTCATCAGTTAGGTGCACTGTCAAGTGGACCATAACATCGAAAAATGAGGGGGGGGGGGAAGTTTCTCAAAGTGACAAAGCGTAAGTACAATTCGGTCCTGCAAACTTTTTAAATCACTCATTCGTTGATTTCTTAAACAAAGCTGTCTAAAAAAATTACTCATATCAATCAAGGGCTGAACAACATTGGGGGATAAACAATCACAAATTGCGATTGGAATCAACTGCTGAAGTAATATGTGATTGTCATGACTTTTCAACCCTTGCAATGTCTTGCTCGTCAGATTCACACACTTTGAAATATTAGAAGAGTAACCATCAGGCACCTTGACCATCTTCAAAATGGAAAGAAATGTCTCTTTCTCCTCTGTAGTCATCGAATACTATGCAGCAGGCATATATGCCTTGTTTCCCTCAGCTAACTGTAAATGCAACTGTTTCCTTAAACCCATTTCTTCCAAATCACGGCGTGCATTAACATGGTCCTTTGACTTTCCACTGACACCTAAAATGGTCCACAATATGTTATCACAAACATTTTTTTCAATGTGCATGACATCCAAATTATGCCTCAACATGTTAGTTTTCCAATACGGAAGACTATAAAAAATACTTTTCTTTTTCCAATTGTGACTGCGCTGCCTACCCGCAGCACAAATATTACGTACTGGAGGAGCCACCAAATCCTGAATTTCATATACCGTGCGGATGTTTTCTTCCTCAATCTGCGATAACATTTAGACTCCTGTCATGATCTTTGGTGCTGGGCTGAACTCTCTAGAACCATCAAATGCCACTCTGTCCTTTCTGAACCTGTGCTAGGGAGGGAGAAAACGCCAGTGACCCATGTATGCCCATTTTTCGGAATGTTTAAGCCATACAGATTTTTTACTTTTATTGCAACAAGGGAAAGAAAATTCCCCTTTCATACTCCAGCCTGATAAATTTTCATAAGCTGGGAAGTCATTGATTGTCCACAATAAAGCTGCATGCAGTTTGAACATTTCATTCGTTTCGCAGTCATAAGTCATCACACCATCGCCCCAAAATTCATTCAACTCATCAATCAATGGCTGAAGGTAAACATCAATCTTATCCCCCGGACTTTTAGGTCCATCAATAAGAGTGGAAAGTAATATAAATTGTTGCTTCATACAAAGCCACGGAGGAAGATTATATGGAACCAACACCACGGGCCATGTGCTATGAGTTGCACCAACCATAGACTTGAATGGATTGAAACCATCTGCTGCCAATCCCAATCGGACATTACGAACATCTTTAGCAAAGTCGGGATGTCTCTTATCAAAATCCTTCCATGCATGAGAGTCTTCCGGGTGGGTTAACATGTCACTTTCATGAACTCTTTCTGCATGCCATCTCATTAAATTAGAAACTTTAGATGACATAAAAAATCTTTTCAACCTCGGTTTAAGGGGAAAGTAACGCATTTGCTTTACGGCAATCGGTTTCCCTGTATCGCAATCTGACTTTGATGAGTCTTATTTCCCCTATTCTCTTTCCACCTGGAAGCGCCACAAACCGTACAAATATCCAAATGAGCAGTTTCATTTCTAAACAACATACAGTTGTTTGCACATGCATCTATAGTCTCATATGTAAAACCTAAGTTCTCTGTCAACTTACGAGCATAGTAATACGACTCAGGAATCTTAGCGTCGACAGGAAGAACTTTTTTCAATAAAACCAAAAGCATGTCGAATGATGTGTCTGACCAATTATTCAAAGTCTTCAAATGCAACAACTCCACGATAAACGACAGTTTATTGTAAGAAGTACATCCAGGATATAATTCTGTTTTCGCATCATCAATTACTTCATAAAACCTCCTCGAATCACGATCTGCACCAGAGCGAAGATTTATCTCACCGGTCTCAAGATTCTGGATGTCAATGCCTTCAAGATCAAACCCACGTACCATTTCAGTAAGCATTTCATGCATTGGATCAGTCATCCTTGCATCAACATCCATCTGAGCTGCATCTGTATTTTGACAACGAACATATTCTTCTCCATGACGAGTCCAACTCTTATAATTTTTCAGAAATCTATTAAAGAAAAGGTGCTCCCTCACAGTATCTCGTGTGAATTGATATCTGTTAGCACATTTTCTACATGGACAACTAATATAGTCACTTTCAAATCCTCTCGTGAAGTCAATAAACTGCATAATGCCATTGAAATATTCTCTAGACGTTCGATTTGGAAGATCAATCCAACTCTTATCCATAATAATATCTGTATAACAAACATTTACACAATACTTAATACATTTACATTTTTCAAATCAACTGTATTCAAAATAAATATTAACCATTTATTTATGAACCATTGATAAAATAATAATGTAACTGAAAGCTCATGTTACCTGATTGAGCTACAAACCTGAAAGGGAGGGGAGCCGAAGGCGGTGCTGCGAGGGAGAGGAGGCAGCGAAGGGGAGCCGGAGCCAAAGGCGGTGCGGCAAGGGAGGGGAAGGGCGGCGGCGGCGGCGGGGAGCTGGAGGAGAGGAGGCAGTGAGGGGACGGGGGACGGGCAGCGAGGGGGGGGGTGTCCGGGGTCGGGGGGGGGGGGGGGGGGGGGGGGGGGCTGTCCGAGGTGCGGGGAGGGGTGTCCGGGGTGTCGGGGGCCTGTCAGGGGTGCGGGCAGGGGTGTTCGGGGTGCGGGGGTGTCCGGGGTGCGGGGGAGGGGGGGCTGTCTGGGGTGCAGGGGGGCTGTCGGGGGTGCGGGGTGGGGTGTCCGGGGTACGGGGGGCCTGTCCGGGGTGCGGGGGGGCTGTCCTGGTTCGGAGGGGGGGTTTCCGAGTGCGGGGGGGGGGGGGGGGGGGGGCTGTCCGGGGTGCGGGGGGGCTGTCCGGGTTCGGAGGGGGGTGTCCGAGTGCAGGGGGGGCTGTCCGGGGTGCGGGGAGGCGTCCGGGGTGCAGGGGGCGGTCCGGAGTGCGCGGGGGGGGGGGGGGGCTGTCCGGGGTGCGGGGAGGCGTCTGGGGTGCGGGGGGCGGTCCGGAGTGCGCGGGGGGGGGGGGGGGGTGCTGTCTGGGGTGCGGGGAGGCGTCCGGGGTGCGGGGGGCGGTCCGGAGTGCGCGCTGGGGGCTGTCCGGGGTGCGGGTGTCGTCCGGGGTGGGGGGGGGCCGAGAGGCCGGAGGGCGGCGGCCGGAGGCCCGAGGGCGGAGGGCGGCGGCCGGAGGCCGGATGG
This sequence comes from Viscum album, assembly GCA_963277665.1. NCBI lineage: Eukaryota > Viridiplantae > Streptophyta > Magnoliopsida > Santalales > Viscaceae > Viscum > Viscum album. The sequence continues at coordinate 1,340,042,124 of OY728148.1, read as the reverse complement.
CAGGCGGCGGGGGAGGCCGGGCGGCGGGGGAGGGCGGGCGGCGGGGGAGGGCGGGCGGCGGGGGAGGCCGGGCGGCGGGGGAGGGCGGGCGGCGGGGGAGGCCGGGCGGCGGGGGAGGCCGGGCGGCGGGGGAGGCCGGGCGGCGGGGGAGGCCGGGCGGCGGGGGAGGGGAGGGCGGCGCGAGGGAGGGCGGCGAGGGAGGGAGGGGGTTAGGGCGAGGGAGATCGAGGGCGCGGGGGGGGGGGGGGGGGGCGCAGAAACCCCCCGAATTTTTTTAGGCAGGTTAGCGACCGCCATTGGCGGTCGCTAATGGTGAGCTATAGCGACCGCCAATGGCGGTCGCCCGAGTCTGGGGGGCTCCAATGCCCCCTTTTCTAGTAGTGTATAGTAACCACATATTATGAAAATACAAGAAGATGTGGTAAGAGTTAATATTTTTAACTAAGGATTAAAGCTAGAAGATAAGGTTAATTTTGGGACCTAAGATTGTCTAGAACCTATTGGTTGAGAGTATTTACACTTATACTCATATTATTCTAGAAATAAATCACTTTTAAACCATTATAACCTGAACACAAATTTATAATAAATTAATATTACAAGACTTTTCTAAAGTGCCCATCACCTCTCCTATAAATGGGCACTTCTCCTTCTCTTTTATTCACACCTCTAAATCCATTTGTCTCAACCAAACCTGGCACAAATATCCTCCTATATTCTTTTAATTCATTCTAGAGGCCACGCATTGGGAATAAATCCGTCTTAGGGAGACCTTTTGTGAAAATAAAAATGAGATACTTGAAGAAGAGGTAATTGTTTTATCACCTCTATCAAAATTATTTCCTTCTTCTACTTCCTCTTATTATGATGTTTCCATTATAAATTAATAAATACAGTATATTATAAATGTTGAGATATTATTATAATTATATTATAACCTTTTACCTCCTTTTATTAATCTTGTGAATTACAATATCACCATACATGCGTATGTATGGCTTACCATCTCCACATTGTGGTGTAATTTGTTATTCAACAATAATTAATTTAGATGGGTATAATGATGAGTATAATGGATTTATATAATTAATATAACATGATAATTATTCTTTATAATTAATATACCATCCAATTTTATACCATTTAACCATTAAGTGAATGATATCGTCACTCGTGCGTACGTACGACCTACCCTCTCCACAATGCGATGAGATTCGTTATCCGCGTTAACCATTAAAGAATGATTATAAAGTATATATAATAAATAATCATGAAATATATGACATATTAATTATATTATATTTATCTATATATATATATATATTTCATTTATTTTCTTCCATTTAATCCAATAAGGAAATGGAAACAGCATTCATGCGTACATATGGCCTATCGTCTCCAAGAACGGAAAATTTCATTTCATTTATCAATCTATTATATATATTTATATAATAACTATTTATGATATATAAATAATGTTTTAAATTGTGGAAATTATTAAATAATTATCTCATTAATAATATCAAGAATAAGAAGTCAAAACACGTAGGATAAATAAAAATATTATTACCCAAAACGTTGCTTTAACATGGAATTGATAAATAAATGGGTAATATAAAGTCATAAGTGAATAATATAAGTGAGTGATATATGATATAATAGATTTTATTATGGTTATTTTAAATTTTAATAATATATTTAAACCCACTATACTGGATTTTCTGACACATACAGAAGAAATTGAACCTAAGGTAAGGGATAATTTTGAAATCCCATTAATATCTGAGATTGTTTATTCATAAGTATTTATTGGGATATATTTATCATTCATGTCCATGTTTCCTAAATATATAATATTATTTATATTCTTATAATATATTTTAAATTAAATTTTACCCATTGGTAAATTTGTATTAAATTTTATGGAAAAAATCTTTCTTTTGTTTTCCATACGAGGTAATTTTTGTCTTTTCCGGCAAGAGTATGAGAAGAATGTTTTTAAAACTTATACAACATGATCAGATTTTTATTTCTTCATAATGCCTTATTTCCATGTAGCTTTCTTTTAAATATTTTAATTTTATTTCCAAATAAATTCTTTCTTTTTAAAATTGTGTGGAAATTTGAGAAAAGAAAACGTTTTTGAAGAAGAAAGTATATTTTCCTCAAGAATTAAGTTCAGGTGTTTTATCAAAAATATATTCCATCTAAGATGATGCTCTTTAAATAGGGTTATGTTATATCCATATTATTACTATTATTTTATTATGTTAATTATGAAATGATATTTAATAAGAATTATGTTATGATGGAATGATGTTTAAGAAACCCATTTTATTTCATGGGTTATGCTATGATGGTTGATTTATGTTTTTGTGGTACATGTAAGAATGATTTCATTATGAGATGTGTGGGAAAAATATCAATCTAAAATGAATTCGGTAAATATTTATATCTCATGATATAGACATGAATGTAATGAAAAGTAAATCTGGTTCCGTAATACGGTGTTGGGATGGCATGTAAACCTGGTTCAGTAATGGAATTTGTCCACCATGATGGTCTTGGCGGCAATGCCTTGGATACTATGGAAATAATATTATGTGCTTATTGTTTTACCACAATTCCATGTTTTATTCCAAATATATGATCTATTTATTATGTACTTCCTTGATTTATTTCATGAATCAAGATTTTGATATTAAATTTTTATATTCATGTTTTTACATTATTATTTTTATGTTTTGTTTTATGTTCTCTATGTTTACCATTACTGAGAATTTGAGATGACCATTTTTATGTTTTATTTTCCCCATGATATAAATAATGGTTTTGGGTAGTAAAACAAAATGGGAATATTTTTATGGGAGATGTTGAAGGAATTTCACCAAGTTAGAAGATTATGTTCCAAGTTTCCAAAGACACTAAACTAATATGGTCTTTGGGTGAATATTTGTTGTAATGTATTAAATATTACTCAAAAGAAATATAATGTCCATGTACATAAATATTGGGTCCTTATAGTTGGTAACAGAGTGAAGGTTTAGTTAACCTTTGGAAACTAGGAGGCAAAAATTTTAGTGAGATCCTGAGAGATATTTCTAAGATATGTCTAGGGATGTCCCTATGGGTAAGTCTAACTATAGGTTATAGCCCTAGAATTATGGTAAAAATCATGAATAACCTAGGATTAAACCTATCATTTTAGATATTGAAAGTAATCCCCCTTGATTTTTTTTCTAAGTATGATTTTTTCCTCTCACACTATTCTTTTTGGGTTTTTGAAATTGGATGGAAATAGTATGATTCATGTTAATGGAGAATATGATGGACAATGGAATGATATTATTCATGAGAAACCAAATTAAATGGGATTTGTAAGATGAAACATAGTTATTATTCCTCGTTATCAATCTCATAATATGATCAATAATCTCAACTTTGGTGAGTTTCCTGACCTAGCTAATAAGAGAAATATAGAGTTTCATGGTGATCATAGAGGAAAAAAAGTTCAATTTTCCTTATGTAAATCATGTGGGAATAGGCATCAAGGAGAATGTTTCAAATGAACTAGAAGATGATTTGGGTGTGGAAAATGACACAAATCTAGCAATTGAAAAGGAAAAGGTTTAGTTAACACAATGGACAAGGATAATGGTATTTCTAAGACATCAATGAGAGTTAAATGTTTTAAATGTGGAATGTATGGGCATTATGAAAATCGATTCCCTAATGGAAAATCTCATGGAGAGAATAAGTATGGTCATATGAGTGGTATTTATATTGATGATGTTGAAGAGACTAAAAATAATATATGAGTTGAAAGTAGTGTTAAGGAATAAAATTATGAAGCTCAGTCAATGGTTTAAAAAGATAGTGGAATGGTTACATAATTATCAAGAATAGTGTTGTATAAGTAATTTTATGGTATTATATAATAAATAAACATATAAGTATTGTTACACTATTGTTTTTAGTTTAATTATTTGGAAGTATATGTTACATCATATCGGTAACCATTAAATGTTATTCAGATATTTTTTGGAAAATGCATGATATGTGCATAATGATTAGATAATGAGACAATGAGATATTTGATAGTATTAATGACCTAAAGAATGTTATAAGGACAAAGTTATATCATGGTTTGAGTATATAGAATTTTTGGTATTTTTGGTGTGTGGAAAGAGTTGATTTTCATATAATGCATGTTTTCACTAAGGTTCTATGGTAATTTATGTTATTATCATGTTTCAATAGAATGCATGATTATGGTATTTACATGTTTTGAATATGACAACGAAGAACTTATTAATGAGATATGGGAGATAAATATTAAGTCTATTTATCTCACCTCTTTCTAATGTTTTATATTTTCAATTTTTGAAAGGATTGTAATTTTATCCAATTATAGATAGTATGAGTTATATTCTGGTTGAATATTGTTAGATTAATGTATTATATCACTATAGGTGGAATTATTCATATTTTATAACCTATTCTAACCTATATTTTTTTGAGATAGATGGAATGACCTATCATTCTATCACATGATCTTCTAACACTTCAAGAATGACATTTTCACCTTCATTTCTTTAAATAGAAGATGAATTAGAAATTTTTCAAGGCACAAACAATGGTGAGAGTGTTCCAAAATCAAGTAAGTATTTATTCTCATGGAAAATTCCTAAAATTTATGGAAATGATCATGAAAAAATGTTATCTCAGTACCTTCTTATTCGATGAATCAAATAGCCCTTAAGTCATCGTAGATTTATGGGTTTCTGGTTTTTAACTTTCTCCAAACCTTGTTCTCTATTACAATTCATCAGAACATGATGGATATATTTTTTCCATATCTATTTTTTCACTTTCCATATATTTTCTCTTATATTTAATCTAAGTGATGAGTTACTTTGGGTAATCGTTATGTTTCTAACTTTAATTTTTAAAATGAAGTTTTAGTATTCCTTTTAACGATGTGGGTTTCCATGAAAATAACTTTCAAGTAGTAAACCTTTTATAATACTCAAGAATTTTGAGGGTGAAATTCATTTTAATGGTGTTATAATGTAACACCCTTATTTTTATGAACCATTTTTTAAATAAATTAAACTTTTCATTTATATCTTGTAATTCACTAAGTCAAACATTCCTTTCACACCAAACTGACTTGTCATATGTTACACATGACATCGAGTTGGTATACGATACACGCAACACTAAGTATAGATTTTGTTCAATTTATATAAGAATTATATTTGGATTATCTTATATGTAACACCAAAAGAATATTTCACAACACACAACACTGACTTGGCTTGTGTTACACGCAAGAGAAACCTTCATCGATAGCTTGTGTTGTACATAATACCGAGTTTCATTAAATAATGATATATTATAAAAATATTATTATTTAATGGGATATAAAATATTCTTTATGAATTTTATTAGCCACATTTATAATTTTATATAACATTAAAATTAATCTTATGTATTTTATATATATTATATAAGAACAAATTCAATTTTTCAGATAAATTAGGTATTTTTCAAAAAATATAGTTTTTCCACCTTTTGATGTATCACTCATTTTAAATCCAATTTTCAATACTTTTATATATTATATTTGATAAAATATTATTATTTGGAATCAGTATATCAAAATTTACTTGGGTTAAATTTTTGGTATTTTTCTGATAAAATTTATTTTTTAATGAATAATGGAAAATACTAAATTTTAATTCAAAATTGGATTTTTCATGTAATTTATTTATATAGTTATATTATATTTCTAATTAGATTCAAAGTTTAATTAGATTTGTTTTTTATAATTTAATACAATGTTGGTCATTATAAGTAATTTCACATTTAAATTGGACATAAACACATGTCAATCTTTTGATAGTTTTTACTTCTTAAAAACCCGCTTTCTGGTTTTGATAATGCATATTAATTTTAAATTAATTTATAAAAATTATGTGTTTTTAATTGAGAAAAATGGATTCCATATTTTTAATCATATGTTCCAAATTTTTTATATAGGTCCCTTTTATTTTCAGACATTATGAATAGTAACTTTGGAAATTATTTTTATTTACCATGATTAAAGGCTAAATCATGTAAATAAGGGTAAAAAATAATATTATAATAATATAAACCTACCATAAAACATGTAATAATCCTATTTAAATAGTAATGGGTGACCAAAACAATCCTTAGGCCAAAATGTTGGCATTTTAGAACAACTTGGGTGTGAAAATGACATGTTGTAATAATTAATTTAAAGGAAAATATAACATAAACATGTATTTGTTTACTAAAAAAATTTATTTTGGTTTATATAAATGATATATTTGACTCTAAATAGTTATTATAAAAATAAAACTATTTCATACATCAGGTTATTTTATTTATAATTTCTATACATTAAATAAATAAATTTATTTATGACACAATGATGATGTAGTGATTACCTTATTAATGAAATATTCAAATAAATGATATTATAAATATATAAAATAAGTATAATTTGAACATTTATATGCCATTAGATAATATTTTGGATTACATTGACATGTGAGGGATGGTTTGATGCCTTTTTTCTAAGGGATCAAGTTGTTATTGCTTAAAAAATCAATTACTAAATAATATCAAAATTAACATAAATGAGTTTTTAAAACAAATACTATTTTATTGAATGATATAATCTCAAAAAAATATAATATTTTTCCAAATAACATATATAATGTTAAAAATTTCATTAATTTTATACTTTTGGTTTTATTGGTATTTTATAGTAACTATTGTAACCATATATTATGAAAATAAAAGAAGACATGGTAAGAGTTAATGTTTTAAACTAAGGGTTAAAACTAAAATAAAAGGTTAATTTTGTGACCTAAATTTGTCTAAAACATATTGGTTGAGATTATTTATACCTATAATAATATTATACTCTAAATAAATAACATTGATGGCATTATAAACTGAAAATAAATTTATAATAAATTAATATTTCAATACTTTTTTTAAGTTCCCATTACCTCTCATATAAAAAGGAACTTCTCCTTATCTTTTATTCACACATCCAAAACCCTTTGGCTTGGAAAAAGCCTTCCCAAATATCCTACCAAACTCCCTCACTTCATCCTAGAGGCCACACTTTTGTCATAAATTCATTCTAGAGATACTCTTTTTTCAAATCAAAAGGAGATACTCAAAGAAAGAACTCAATGTTTTTTCAATTGTTTCAAAATTATTTTCTTCTTCTCATTAATATTATTATGTCTTTACCATGATAAATTAATAGATATAGTATCTTATAAATGATTATATTTTATAACAATTATGGGATAACCTTATACCTCCTTTTATCCATCCTACAAATAACAATATCACCATGCGTGTATATGTACGACTTACAATCTCCACACTGTGGTGTAATTTGTTATCCAACAATAATTAATTTGGATGGGTATAATGATGAGTATAATGGATATAAATAATGAATATAACATGATAATTATTCTTTATAATTAATATACCATCCAATTCTGTACCATTTAACCATTAAGTGAATGATATTGTCGCTCATGCGTACGTACGGCCTATCGTCGCCACGACGTGATGAGATTCATTATCCATGTCAACCATTAAAGAATGATTATAAAGTATATTTAATAAATAATAATGAAATATATGACATAATAATTCTACTTTATTCGTGTGTGTTGTGTGTGTCATTTACTTGCTTCCATTCAATTCAATAAGGAAACGGAAACAACGTTCATGCATACGTAGGACCAACCATGTCCATGAATGGTGTATTCCATTTAATTTATCTATATATTATATATATTTATATAATTGATATTTATTATATATAAATCATTTTTTAAATTATATAAGTATGTAAATAATGATCTATGTAATAAGATCAAAAATAAAAAGTCAAAACACATACGATAAATAAAACGATTATTACCCAAAATGTTGATTTAACATGGAATTGATAAATAAGTGGGTAATATAAAGTAATAATTGAATCATATATGATATAATAGATATTATTATGGTTCTGTTACAAGTTAATTATATGTTTAAACTATCTATACAGTATTTATGGACACATACAGAAGAAATCAGACCTAAGGTAAGGGATAATTTTTCAATCTCATTATTATCTGAGATTGTTTATTCGTAAGTATTTATTGGGGTATATTTATCCTTAAAATTCATTTTTCCTAAATATATATTATTATTTATATTCTTATACTATTGTTTTAAGTGAATTTTAATCATTTTTAAATTCTTATTAAAGGGTATGGAATGAATCTTTCTTTCATTTTCCACAAGATATGTTTTTTTAACTTTTCCTGAAAGAGTATGAGAAGAATATATTTTTAACTTATAATAAATTATCAGATTTTTATTTCTTCATAATGTCTTATTTTCATAAATCTTACTTTACGGGATTTCAAGTTTATTTTCAAATAAATTTTTTTCTTTTAAAATTGGGTGGCATTTTGAGAAAAGAAAACGTTTCTGAAGAATAAAGGAAATTTTCATCAAGAATTTAGTTCAAGTGTTTTATCAAAATTATTTTCCATCTAAAATGATTCAATTTAAATAGGGTTATGTTTCTATTATAACTATTACTATGATTTGATTTTTTTAATGATGGAATGATATTTTATATGGATTATGTTATGATAGAATGATGTTTAAGAAACCTGTTTTATTTCATGGGTTATGCTATGATGATTGATTTATGTTTTTTTGGAACATGTAAGAATGATTTAATTATGATATGGGTGAGATTTATATCACCCTACAATGCATTGGGTAAAGATTTATATCTCATGAGATAGACCTGACTGGAACAGCAAGTAAATTTGATTCAGTAATACAGGGCTGGAACAGTAAGTAAACCTGGTTCAGTAATGGACTATTTACACTATGATGGTCTTTGAAGCAATTCCTTAGATACTAGGGAAATCATATTGTGTGTTTATTTGTTTTCCAAAATTCCATGTTTTACACAAATTCTAAGATTTATTCCTTACATAATTCCAAGATTTATTTCATGCATCGATATTTTGATATTTAAACTTTATGTTCATGTTTTTACATTCTTATGTTTATGGTTTGTTTTATGTTCTGCATGTTTACCCTTAATGATCATTTGAGCTCACCCTTTTTATGTTTTATTTCCCCAAGATATAAATAAATGTTTTAGGTAGGAAAATAAAAGGGGAAGATCTTTATGGTAGATGTTTAAGATCTTTCACCAAGTTAAAAGATTATGTTCCATGTTTCGAAAGACACTAAACTAATGTGGTATTTGGGTGTATATTCATTGTAATTTATTAAGTATTCCACTAAATAAATGTAATGTACATGTACTTCATTATTGTGTTGTTAGATGATCTACCTAATCGACGTGAAAAAGGTGCATGGAGGTGTAGAACCATGGGTTTTAGAGTTCCACCTCGACATAAGGAGGTGGAAAATGTGAACCACAATGTCTGGTATTTGGGATGAAATGAGGGTGGTGTGATAATAGAGGATAAATACTGACCAAATTTGAGATAAAACATCCATATTAAGTGACTTTCGATGAAAATAGACAAAAAAATGGTCAAATGATGACCATATTCGAAATGTGGGGCCTACCTCAACATTTCTTTCAAATCCCTCTGGGGAGTTGTCCTAGGATGGTATGTGAGACATAGAATCAAACCACCATGTTGTTAGGGGGTCACTTCAGGCATGAAGGATGATAAGGACCCAAATAATGGGACATGTGAATCATAGATATTGAATGAGATAATATCCATGAAGAATCCAACACTCTAAGTTCTACATCATAGCACATCTGAGCATGTTAATAAGTAATATCAGAGGTTGATGGATTTAATTGAGTGAAGATGACTCAAGAGGACTAATGGAGGAAATAAATAAAATTGGTTGATGAACCTGGGGATAGACCCAAATAAAAATTATTTGGGAATTCTGACGTATCCCTTAAGGATGGGAATCAAGCCGCATGTAGTACTTTAATGTCATGTAGTTTAATGTCTTGTGGTAAATAAGAGGGTTGAAAGATAATTTATTGTAGTGCAGCAAGGACATTGGGGGGAGAGGTATCCCAAAATGGATGTGTATGGTGTGGAAAAATAACCTGATGTCAATGAGTACCAAGAAATTCAACACCACACCATTTATAGTTCCAAGAGATAACTTAAGACATGGTGGGAGAAAGGATAAAGGAAACTGGGGTTGGAACCAAAGAGAAAATTTGAGGTCATTCCTATATATCCCATAAAGATGGGCATTAAGCCGCACGTAGTTCTGAAATTCCATGAATTTTAACATCATACGGTAAAGACAAAGGTAAGGATGAGTATTCCTACGGGAGGCACATGGTGTGATTTTTATAACCCGATGTGAATGTGGACCAAATATTTCTCATACCACACCACATTCTCCCATGAAAGTTAGGCTATAAGCCTAATGATTTGAAAGAATTTGTGGAACCTGGGTATGTACCTGAAGAAAAAAATTTGGTGTTCCTACGTATCCCATGAGAAGGGGAAACAAGCCATATGTAGTTCTTGAATGTTGTGCAGTTTAAAGTCATGAGGTAAGGACGATGGTACTATGCAGTTTTACATCTTGTAGCTTGGATGAATCGGGATCTTTTTTTAAGGTCATAGATCTCATACTATTTAGATGTAGCTATATAGTTTATCATCATGCAAGATGATAAATGTCGTTCAGTTTAATGTCATGTGATAAGGATGGGGGATATTATGCAGTTTATTTTGATTCATCAAGGACGATGGGGATCAAAGTTTATGGTTGTAGAACACATACTGAAATGTGAGGTTTTCAAAAGGGATATCTGTAGTGCAGCACCATGTAATAATCTGACATGAATGAGGATTTAGAATATCCATACCACACTACACATTCCCAAATGAGGACACATGCATAGTTTCAAGTCATAAGGCTTGGACTTGGATTCTCAGTTTAACATCATGTGATTTGAAAGTAATATCTTAGTTTATGGTTATAGAGCTTGGACCAATAAGGAAGGTGTGATTCTTCCATGAGGATACAAACCCTACCAAGACCCCTAATCCCATGTGATTTATGCTTGGTGTGGGAAAAAAGAGGTGGATAGGATACTTACAACACATGGAAGCACATGATAGAGGAACTTAAAAGTTAGGTTAAAGGCATCACAATGATACTAATCGACCTATTTGATGTAAAAATATGCATGGAGGGGAAACTCTGAAGTTGTTAAATTTTTTCTTGGACATATATATGTGAAAAGGGGATGTGAATCATAGCATCTTATATCTATTATGAAATGGGGGTGGCGTAATGATGGAAGAAAAATTCTGACCAAATTTGATATATAGTGTACATATAATGTGACATGGGATGGGAATGGGAAAACAAGGGTCAACCATTTACCATATTAGAAACATGGTAACTTTTTAAGAATGTCATTAAAATTATCTAAGTACATTTTCCCAGGAATTTAGGTGATCTATATGGCCAAGAACCATGACTACATGGGGTCCCTTCAGACATGAAAGATATGGGGGACCCAAATAATAGGACACATGAAGCATGGAGATGGAATAATAAAATTCCCATGAAAAATCCAACACTCTAGGTGCAATTCTAAATCACAGCCTAAGAATTATAATGAGGCATACCAGATAGAGGGATCTAAACCCTTTATTAAGGGAATAATCCACAAGAAGGCTCATGGACATGGAATGGTAATGGAACAATGAAAATAAAGAGAAATTGGTACAAAATAGGGTTTAATAAACCAGGTTTGGACTCAAAGAAAAAATGTTTGGGTGTTCATATCTATCCCATAAGGCTGGGAATCAAGCCACATGTAGTTCTTGAAATTACGTACATTTTAATGTCATGTGTTAAGGATGAATGTTTCACATAGTTTATCATAATGTGACTAGGACAGTGGGGATATTAGTATATGGTCGTAGAGATCAAACCATAAGATAAGGCCTTTTTAGTGGGCATATGTGGCATGGAGAGGTGAATAACCTGACATGAATGAGGATCGTGGGGGCCTATTTCCATACCACATATTCCTAGGAAAGGGGTGTTGAACCTAGGTTGGACCTGAAGATGAAATGTCTAGGAATTTCTATATATCCCAAAAGGATAGTAATCATGACACATGTAGTTCTAGAGACCCGTGAAATTTAACATCATGTGGTTCAAAAAAAGTTGTGACATAGTTTATTATCATGAATCTGGGACATTGAGGATCTTATTTTATGGTTGTAGAGCTTGGACCATAAGATGATTTTATAGTTTATCATCTTACAGGATAGTGTTGTGTTGTGTAATGTCATGTAGGATGATAAGGAACATTTGTGCAGTTTAGCGTCATGTGGGATGTGAAAAAGGGGTTCTATGAAAAATACTACTTGACAAACTTGGCATTTATGGGAGGAGTAATCCTCTCACCATCCATGGTGACCAAATAGTATGCACTGTTAGGGTAAACCTTATAATTGATGCAAGGTCCTTCACATTTGGGCTCCAACATTGGTGGCTTCCTACCAGGTATCATCAACGTCCTCAAATACAATACCGTATCATTGTGAAGGAAGGATCATAGGATAAATTTATTATTGAAAGCTCTAGTTATATTTTTATAGTTCCTCTCCAGATTATGCAATTCCTGAAGACCATTCTCTTCAAGGGATTATGTTATTTTTTCTAACAACTACTGGTTATAGATGGCTATGAAAAGTGATGGAAACTTAATCTAAATGGGTAGGACTACTTCCATTACATATACCAGGGAATATAGGGTCATCAAGATAGAATTATGATTCATCATCTAATAAGCCTAGAGATCATTGGGGATCTTGTTTGACCATATTTTCTTATTCTGGACAAACCATATTTTAAAAAATGTTGGAGAGGGTTTTTTTAATTCCTCTACTTGACCATTTTCTTTCACATGATAGCTATGATTATGGTTGGACCGGATGTTATACTTAGTATACAATTTCTTCAGCTCAGTTGCTTAGAAATTGGTTTCTTTATTAGTGAGAACAATGTGAGGGACTCCGAATATATGGATGATGTTGGATCTCCTAAACTCAATTATAGAACAGGCCTTAACTTCCCTAAGAAGAACTTCTTCTTCCAACTTGGAAAAAAAATCGTTGGCGATCGGGATGAACCTTTACGGGTGAGGTATATCTAGTGGATATGGTCCCACAACATCAAGTCCCCACACCACAAAGGTCCAAGAGTACATGGTAGTATAAAGGTGATCCAGTGGTCGATGCACAAAGTTAGTATAGATCTGACACGCGTGGAACCTCTCAGATAACATGATGTAGTCATGGACCATGGGGGGCCAGAAGTATCCCAACCTTCGGATCTGGTGGGATAGTTTCAACCCTATCTATTGAGCTTAGAAATAAATAGATTGAACTTACTAAATGACCTAGGGGATCTCATATCCTTGAATAAAATAGAGTATAATTCCATAAAACCCATGATTATAGAGGATCTTCTCAAAGCTAAGACCATTCTAGAGGGTGAACTATTCTGCACGATGATAGATTCATTCAAATTAAGATCTATCAATTTGGAAATTTTCATGTTAGAGGAATTCGATAAAAGTATATATCCAATCAGAGGTCTCTTCTACTATAGTGGGGGAACCTGACGGTCATGGTGTGGAAGCACTAGAGGTAAGGTGTCTTACCTACTAGTTGTCATCATCATCCATAGTGATAGAAGTGATGACCCATCGATGTGCCACATGGATAATCAAATCATTTTGTTCAGGATTTGCAATACATGCAATAAGTTTGGCTATATAATTGGATCAACCATTATATAACTGAGGGACATGAGTGACCTCAGACCAAGAAGGGAACCAGGACATCAGTTAGTGAGTTCACTCTAGTAGGGGCATGAGCTCTGGCTTCCTGATGATATAATCACCATTAATCTATTTTATGACTAGTTTGGAGTCTCCCTTCATATGTAGGTGGGGAACAACAATCTAGAGGTCTAGCTCCATACCATTGATGAGATACTGATACTCTACCTCATTGTTGGTGCAGCCTTATTACAATAAGAATGTGTAGGGAAATATAGCCTATGTAGGCATGATGAAGATGATACCCAGGACAACTCTATTGAGTCGGGTATCATTGAGTCTTATTCTGGTTAGGCATCGTGAGGCATCATAAAGGTTCACCTACCAACATGGAATGGGTTGATCCACTAAGAGGATGGCCTCATTTGGAAAGTTGATATCCAGGGACAGATCTGCAGGGGCTAGATGGGATGCCAGAAAATCTTCTTATTCCTAGCCTTTGATAGGCTTTTTTGGGACAAAACTAATGTCAAACTACTAAAGAATCATTTCCCACTGAGCTAGATGACTTTTCAACATATGGAAGTTCATAATATACTTTATTAGATCCACTCAGGATACCAACTGTATCTCATGGATCTACAGATAATGTCGCAACTTTTGTACTGCAAAAACTAGATCAAGGTGGCTCTTCTTTATAGAATAATATCTAATCTTTATATTAAGAGTCATTCTGATGAGATAGTACAGGTTGTTCTCTATCCTTTAGTTATTCTTCTAAGCGATAAGGGTGTTGATGTATCATTCTAGGGTTGTAACACCCAAAACTTTTATGTTATATAAATCATCAAAGGAATATTTTTCTACACACAACACTTTCTTGGCTTGCTTTACACGAAATCGCGACCTTCCTCGATAGCTTGCATCGTACGCAATACCGAGTTTCACTAAACAACGATATGCTATTAAAATATTATTAAAACTAGCCGTTATGAATAGTAATAACCACTTTTTGAAATTTTATAAATTTTATTTTTCAAAATGGACTTCATTTTTGGATTCGGAATATCGAAATTAGCCTGGGGTGAAATTTGGGTATTTTTCTGAAAACTTTCAATTTTTGATGAATAGTGAAACCACTCAGTGGTAGTTAAAAAACTGAATTTTTCATAAAACATAATTTTACCACTTCTGTGAGTGGAATTTCAAAAATCTGAGAGACACGGTTGATTTCATTAAGTAAAATGTGGTTCAATGAGATGAAAATAATTTTTTGGTGAATAGTAACTTTTTACTTTTTTTTACCACGGTTAAAAGTAAATAGGGTAATTAAGGGTAAAGATGATATTATTATTACCCTAACACATGTTCTAATTCTATTGGAAAAGTGTAATTCGACCAAAAACAAACTTAGGAATAAAATATGACCATTTAGGCCCACTTGGATTAGATTGGGACATTTATTATTAATATATTTAAAGAAGGGTTAAAATAGTTAAAATCCATGTTTAATAAGTAAATAATTTTTAATATAAGGTTATACATAAGATAAATTAGACTATAAATATTCATTAGAAATCAAAAAATATTTCCTACATAATGGTATTTTATTTGGAATTTTTTGACATTAAATAATTTAATTTATTTATGACACAATGATGATGTAGTAATTAACTTATTAATGAAATATTGACATAATTGATGTTATAAACACCAAACTAAATGTACTTTGAGCCTTTTTATGAATTACACTAATTTTCTAGGTTAATATGACATGTTATTATTTATTTAATTAACTTTTTTCGAACTAATCATTCTGTTATGATTTTCACAAAAATCAATTACTAAATAGTGTCAAAATTGACATAAAATAGTTTTTAAAACAAATATTATATTAGTAATTGTTATTTTATTACTAAAAATCTAAGTTTTGGCAAAATGACATAGATAAGGTTATATATATTAATAATAAACAACTTGTGGTTCTTTTGGCTGCTTATAGTAAGTTTATTAACCTTATATTATAAGAACACAAGAAGACACGGTAAAAGTAAACTTATTTAACTTAATGTTAAATATAAATGATAAGGTTAAAATAGGAACCTAAACTTGTCTAAATTCTATAGGATCAAAGGATTTCGACCCATCCCCACCTTAGCTTCAAAATATATCAATTTGGATCTATTTAAAACCGAATTTCACTTTATAATAAAATAATAGTTTTAGTTATTCCAAAGGTGCCCCTCTCCTCCCTTATAAAAGGACACCTCCTCCCCCTCTTCCTCACACCACATTGAGCCTTCAAGATCGGCCAAAACCTGTCAATTCCTCCTCTACACTTCCCTAGAGACATTATAGAGGTCCTGGTTATCTTCAAAGACCAATTTTAGTGCCCTAAAAGAAGGTCTCAAAGAAGCACTTCAAAGAAGAGGTAATGTCCGTTACCGATTCTTTCATCTTTCTTTATTCTTCCACTTCTTCTTCTTTAGTTGTTTCATTATGAAGTAATAAAATAAGTATCACTCATATACTGATATGTTATTATAAGTATGAAACAACCCTATTTCACCATATATCCATCCTACGGAAAAAGAAATCACCGCGCGTGCGTACGTACGGAATACCGTCTCCATGCCGTGGTGTAATCTATTTTCCACCACCACCTTACTTGGATGGGTATAATGGTGTAAATAATGACTATATATGACTATTATAAAGTTATACTGATTCTTAAATAGTATACATACACTCCAATACAATTCCATGATCATAGGAATGATATCATCACTCGTGCGTACGTACGGAATACCGTCTCCACGATGTGATGCGACTCGTTCTACATGATCTTCATTTCATAATGATTATATAAATGAATTGAATGAATGAATATGATATATATTACACTAATAACATTCTGTAAATGAGTTATCTATAACCTAAATATAATAATAAGAATTTATTCGACAAAACACGCATAAGAAAAAAAAGTTATAAACACCCGAATAACAAGTAGCAATGAAATATTACTACTAAGAAGCTAAGAAAATTACCATATATGATATCATAAAAATAATTATGATTCTGGAATAAGTCAATAACATTATTTAAATAATTATACAGGAGTTTCGGACACTTATGAAGCAAAACAGACGTAAGGTAAGGGAAATATCACAATCTCATGTTTATCAGAGATTGTTTATACTTTGAAATTTACTGGGGTGTATTTTATCATCCACATCCATGTTTCCTCAATATGTAATATTATTCCCATACACCTACTATTGTTTAAATCCAATTTTACCCTTCGGTGAGTTTTTATTAAAAGATATGAAAGGAATCTTTTGTCGTTTTTCATACGAGGTACTTTTTGACTTTTCTGACAAAAGTACGAAGAATGTTTTTTTTAACTTATACGACATGAATGGATTTTTAAAACATTATTTCCAAGAAGAATCATTTACAAGTTTTCAAGTTTATTTTTAATCAACTTATTTTAGTTTAAAGTTGTATTACATGTTAAGAAAGGAAAAATGTTTTTGAAGAAGAAAGGATATTTTCCTCAAGAATGGAGTTCAAGTGTTTTATCAAAAAATTTTTCCATCTAAGATAATAAAGGGTTCTGTTTTTGTCCCTATTAGTACATTGATTTGATTATTTTGTGATGGAATTATTTTTATGAATTCCTTTATCTTATATGAATTGTTTTATGATGTCATGATGTTTAAGATTCCCATTTGTATTACATGGGTTATGCAATGATGTATGATTTATGATTTTGTGGCACACATAAGAATGGTATCATTATGAGATGGGTGGGACCTATATCTCCCTCCAATGCATTGGGTAAAGATTTTATATCTCATGAGATAGACATGGCTGGAATGGTAGGTTATACCGGTTCAGTGAAACAGGACTGAAATGAGGAGTGAACTTGGTTCAGAAAGGGACTTTGTCCACTAAGATAGTCTTGGAAATGAGTCTTGGCTAATAAGAAATGATTCTTTATGATTATGTGTGTATGAAAAAAAGTTTCATCTTTTAAGTTATGATTATTGTGATTAAATTTCACTGCCATGATTTATTCCATGTTATGAAATTATGATCTCTTTTTCAGGTTAAGATTTCCAAAAGTTATGTGCTTATGTAAATGATGTGATTGATATTTCTTTTGTTTACCCTTACTGAGCATTTGAGCTCACCCTTTTGTATGTTTTCTTTCCCCAGGTCAGGAAGAAGGTTATTAAGTAAGATATGCCAAAAGGGACTATAGATATGATGAAATAAATGGGAGATAGTGTAGATGCTTTATGAACCAGGTGTTTATGTTTCCCAGTTTCTAAAGACACTATACCTATACGGTCCTTTCGTGGTTTTGTTATATGTTGTAATAAGTATGCTTCAATTTTTAAGTATTAACAATTTATGTGTAGTATGGGTCGTTATATTTGGTATCAGAGGAAAGGTATAGTCAACCTTTGGAAACTAGGATGTGAAAGCCTTAGTAAGAACCCTAAGGATAAGTCTAAGCATAGAACACAATCTTGGTGTTTTAGAAATGGCCATGAATAACCTAGGATAAGACCTTAAGTGTGAAATTTTATTCTTGATTATGTGGTTTTCCTATTATAATTAGTGTCGCTCACACTATTATTCTTGGTTTTAGTCAATGGCTAAAACCCGAAGGAACCGTGTTAATGCGGAATGCGACGGGCAATGCAATGATTGTCCCCCTGAGCAACCAAACATTATGGGAGCTGGAATGAAAAATCTTGTAGCCATGCTCACACAACTTTCTCAAGCTATGAATCATGCAGGACTTCCAAACGAGCAAAGGAAGGAGAAACATTCTGTTGAATCCTTCATGAGGCAGCGACCACCTTTTTTCAGCGGGTCTACTGATCCATTAGTTGCTGAACAATGGATTAGTACTACTGAAAAGATATTTTCAGTTCTTCAATGTTCTGAACATGATAAATTCATCCTAGCAGTTTATCGTTTGGAAGGATATGTTGATCAATGGTGGAATCTTATTAAGAATACGAGGCAAAGGGATGAAATTGAGTCCATGGAATGGGACGAGTTCAAGAACTTATTTTTCAATAAGTACTTCCCTCGTATTCTCCAAACAAAGATGGAGAAAGAGTTTCTTGAACTGAATCAAAAGGATGATGAATCTGTTGGTACCTATGAAGAAAATTTTACAAGACTTGAAGGTACACTTCTAGTATTATTATCCAACCTGAGAGTAAGATCGATCGATTCTTTAGTGGCTTAAAACCAAGTCTTCGAAGGGCGTTAGCCATAAGGGACTTCAATAGCTATGGGGAAATCGTTTGATGTGCTCTCAAAGCCGAGATGGAGATTGGAGTAACCCATCAGTCATATGGGTTTGATAAGAAGAGGAAAATGGAATTCAAAAGAAAATCTAAAGAGCACACTGAAAAGAAGATGAGCTTTCCCTTATGCTCAAAGTGTGGAAAGAAACACGGAGGGAGTTGTCTTAAAGGGACAAGTAAATGTTTCAAATGTGGAAAGGAAGGTCATCGGGCATTTGAATGCCGCGATGATGGGAAGAAGATGTCTAATGATGCAAACAAAGGAAGGGATACACAGAATGAACCTACTACACTTCAATGTTTCAAGTGCAAGGATATGGGGCGTTATGCCAATAAATGCACTAATCCTAGGGTTGATGATGATGGTCGACGTCAACAAACTATTAAGGCTAAAGACAAAGGAAAGTCACATGAAATTTTTATCAGCGATGTGGAGTATGATGACGATGTGGTGAAAGGTACACTTACCATCCAATCTAAAGTAGCAAATGTTTTATTTGATTTTGGATCCACCCACTCTTTTATTTCTGAAGAATTTTCTAAGGGTATCACCGTATTACCTCAACAATTAGATGTTGAGTTAGTTGTGACAACACCTAATGGAACAACAGTCGCATCAAAAGTTTATATTTCTTCTCCGATTGAAGTTTGTGGGAAAGTGCTTCCTGCAAATCTTGTTATCCTTCCTATAGTGGAATTTGATGTGATTCTTGGCGTGGATTAGATTTATTTATATGGAGCTCATATCAATTTCCAAAGAAGGGAAGTCACATTTCATATTCCAGATCAATCTATGATCATCTATCAATGCAAGGATGAACATAACCTTCCAGTAGAAATTTCTTCCATTTTATGGGTATTGATTCTACTAAATGAAGGTTATTTATCTCAAATGGTTGGTGAGAAACTCATGATTAAGAATATTCCCATTGTACGGGAGTTTTATTATGTCTTTCCAGATGAATTATTGGGTCTTCCACCGAATCGTGAAGTTGAGTTTTCAATAGAACTCGTACCGGGTGCTTTGCCTATTTCAAAGACACCTTATAGAATGGCCCCAATTGAGTTGCAGTAATTGAAGAAGCAACTCCATGAGAATCTTGATAAGGGATTCATACGCCCTAGTGCGTCACCTTGGGGAGTACCTGTTCTATTTGTTAAGAAGAAAGATGGATCAATGAGATTCTGCATTGATTATCGAGAACTTAACAAGATCGCTATCAAGAACAAATATCCTCTCCCGCGCATTGATGACCTATTTGACCAACTACACGGAGCTCAATATTTTTCCAAGATTGATCTTCGTTCAGGGTATCATCAATTAAGGGTCAAAAGGGAGGATATACCAAAGACGGCTTTCCGTACAAGGTACGAACACTATGAATTTATAGTGATGCCATTTGGTCTTACTAATGCCCATGCTATCTTCATGGATCTGATGAATAGAGTCTTTAGAGACAATCTTGATCAATTTGTGGTAGTCTTTATAGAAGATATTCTTGTCTATTCAAAGATCAAGGAAGAACATGAAGATCACTTGAGAATTATATTGAAGACCCTGAGAAATGAGAATCTTTATGCCAAATTTACCAAGTGTGAATTTTGGCTTCAAAAAGTTGCATTTTTGGGTCACATAATCTCAAAAGAGGGGATATCAGTGGATCCAACAAAATCAGAGGTTATCGAAAGATGGTCAAGACCAACAACAGTAACTGAGATCTGAAGTTTTCTTGGTTTGGCTGGTTATTATCGACGTTTTGTGAAAGATTTTTCACGATTATCTAATCCACTCACCAAGTTGACTCGGAAAGGAGTTAAGTTTGTTTGGACGGAGGAATGTGAAGAGAATTTCAAGGAGTTGAAAAGAAGGTTATCCAGTGCACCTGTGCTCACACTGCCTTGTAGTGGAGAAAGGTTTGTGATCTACAGTGATGCATCCAAGAAGGGACTGGGGTGTGTTCTTATGCAAAATGATATGGTGATAGCTTATGCCTCACGACAGTTGAAAATCCATGAGCAAAATTACCCAACATGTGATTTGGAGTTAGCTGCGGTAATCTTTGCATTAAAGATTTGGAGGCATTACCTTTATGGTGAAAGGTGTGATATTTATACTGATCATAAAAGTTTAAAGTATATTTTCACACCAAAGGAGCTAAATATGCGTCAAAGAAGATGGTTGGAGCTGATTAAGGATTATGACTGCTCAATCCATTACCACCCTGGGAAAGAAAACAAGGTGGAAGATGCATTAAGTAGACAAGACCATGCTAGTTTATCCATGATGAGGATCACAAAAGATCCAATATTTATGGATTTACAAAGGATAGATCTTGGAATTATAATGGAAGGGGAAAAATCGTATCTTTCTAAAATGAATGTTCAACCATCTATACATGTGAAGATTAAAGAGGCACATAAAGAAGATGTCGAGTTGCAAAAGAAGGTGAGAAATGTTCCTGAATTCAACCTTGATTGTGATGGGATAATAAAGTTCAGGAATCGGGTTTGTGTTCCTCCCATCCCCAAATTAAAGAAGGAGCTGCTGGATGAGGCTCATAGTTCTTCATTCTCTATTCATCCTGGAAGCACGAAGATGTATAGGGACCTGAAAGAGTACTTCTGGTGGGATGGAATGAAAAGAGATGTTGCTGAATTTGTCTCTCGATGCTTGGTTTGTCAACAAGTCAAAGCTGAGAGACAGAAGTCTAAGGGGATGTTACAACCATTACCCATACCCGAATGGAAATGGGAAACATCACTATGGACTTTGTCACAGGACTTCCTAAAACATCCAAAGGCAATAATGATATCTGGGTCATAGTTGATCGTCTTACAAAGTCTGCACACTTCATTGCTATTAGAGAAGATTTCTCTCTGGATCAGCTTTCCAGGATATATGTAAAGTAAGTGGTAAGATTACATGGATTACCACTTTCTATTATATCTGATCGGGATCCGAGATTTACATCGAAGTTCTGGAAAAGTCTTCAGCATACTCTGGATACAGAGTTGAGTTTCAGTACTACTTATCATCCTCAGACAGACGGTCAGTCTAAGAGAGCAATTCAAACCCTAGAAGATATGTTGAGAGATTGCTTTATGGATTTCAAAGGTGGTTGGGATCAACACCTACCTTTGGTTTAATTTTCTTATAATAATAGCTTTCACTCCAGTATTCAGATGGCTCCTTATGAAGCTCTCTATGGAAAGAAATGCAGGACTCCAACTTGCTGGGATGAAGTTTGGGAAAGAAATCTATTAGGACCTGATCTCGTTGATGAAATGGTAGAAAAGGTCATATCTATTCAACAACACATAAGAGCAGCTCAGAGTCGACAGAAAAGTTATGCCGACAACCGAAGAAAAGACCTAGAGTTTGAAGTGGGTGATAAAGTGTTCTTATGGATATCTCCCTGGAAGAGAGTCATGAGATTTGGAAAGAAGGGGAAGTTGAGCCCTAGATATATCGGTCCTTTCGAAATACTGGGTCGTGTTGGGAAGGTAGCTTACCGATTGGCGCTTCCACCGAATCTCTCTCAAGTTCACGATGTGTTCCATGTATCTCTCCTGAGAAAGTACATACCTGATCCTTCACATGTACTCAGCTCAGAAGTTATACTGCTGGAGCAAGATCTTTCTTATGAAGAACAACCGATAGAGATTCTGGATCATAGTGAAAAAGTCCTACGAAACAAGACCACTCGATTGGTGAAAGTTTTATGGAGGAACCACCAATTAGAAGAAGCTACATGGGTGCTTGAGGATATGATGAGGGAGAGGTGTCCTCATCTGTTTGTTACAAAGTGACGAATTTCGAGGGCGAAATTCATTTTAAGGGGGGTAGAATGTAACACCCGAGACTTTTATGTTATATAAATCATCAAAGGAATATTTTTATACACACAACACTTGCTTGGCTTGCTTTACACGAAATCGCGACCTTCCTCGATAGCTTGCGTCGTACGCAATACTGAGTTTCACTAAACAACGATATGCTATTAAAATATTATTAAAACTAGCCGTCATGAATAGTAATAACCACTTTTTGAAATTTTATAAATTTTATTTTTCAAAATGGACTTCATTTTTGGATTCGGAATATCGAAATTAGCCTAGGGTGAAATTTTGGTATTTTTCTGAAAACTTTCAATTTTTGATGAATAGTGAAACCACTAAGTGGTAGTTAAAAACTGAATTTTTCATAAAACTTAATTTTACCGCTTTTGTGAGTAGAATTTCAAAAATCCAAGAGACACGGTTGATGTCAGTAAGTAAAATGTGGTTCAATGAGATGAAAATAATTTTTTGGTGAATAGTAACTTTTTACTTTTTTTTACCACGGTTAAAAGTAAATAGGGTAATTAAGGGTAATGATGATATTATTATTACCCTAACACATGTCCTAATTCTATTGGACAAGTTTAATTCGACAAAAAACAAACTTAGGAATAAAATATGACCATTTAGGCCCACTTGGATTAGATTAGGACATTTATTATTAATATATTTAAAGAAGGGTTAAAATAGTTAAAATCCATGTTTAATAAGTAAATAATTTTTAATATAAGGTTATACATAAGATAAATTCGACTATAAATATTCATTATAAATCTAAAAATATTTCCTACATAATGGTATTTTATTTGTAATTTTTAGACATTAAATATATTAATTTATTTATGACACAATGATGATGCAGTAATTATCTTATTAATGGAATATTGACATAATTGATGTTATAAACACCAAAATAAATGTAATTTGAGAATTTTTATGAATTCCACTAATTTTCTAGGTTAATATGACATGTTAGTTTTTATTTAATTAACTTTTGTCGAACTAATCATTCTGTTATGATTTTCACAAAAATCAATTACTAAATAGTGTCAAAATTGACATAAAATAGTTTTTAAAACAAATATTATATTAGTAATTGTTATTTTATTCCTAAAAATCTAAGGTTCGGAATAATGACATAGATAAGGTTATATATATTAATAATAAACAACTTGGGGTTCGTTTGGCTGTTTATAGTAAGTTTATTAACCTTATAGTATAAGAACACAAGAAGACACGGTAAAAGTAAACTTATTTAACTTAATGTTAAATCTAAATGATAAGGTTAAAATAGGAACCTAAACTTGTCTAAATTCTATTGGATCAGAGGATTTCGACCCATCCCCACCTTAGATTCGAAATATATCAATTTGGAGCTATTTAAAACCGAATTTCACTTTATAATAAAATAATAGTTTTAGTTATTCCAAAGGTGCCCCTCTCCTCCCTTATAAAAGGACACCTCCTCCCCCTCTTCCTCACACCACTTTGAGCCTTCAAGCTCGGAAAACCACTGACAATTCCTCCTCTCCACTTCCCTAGAGACATCCTAGAGGTCCTGGTCTTCTTCAAAGAACAATTTTAGTGCCCTAAAAGAAGGTCTCAAAGAAGCACTTCAAAGAAGAGGTAATGTCCATTACCGATTCTTTCATCTTTGTTTCTTCTTCCACTTATTCTTCATTAGTTGTTTCATTATGAAGTAATAACATCAGTATCACTCATATACTGATATGTTATTATAAGTATGAAACAATCCTATTTCACCATCTATCCATCCTATGGAAAAAGAAATCATCGCGCGTGCGTATGTACAGAATACCGTCTCCACGCCGTGGTGTAATCTATTTTCCACCACCACCTTAATTGGATGGGTATAATGGTCTAAATAATGACTATATATGACTATTATAAAGTGATACTGATTCTGAAATAGTATACATACACTCCAATACAATTCCACGATCATAGGAACGATATCATCACTCGTGTGTACGTACGGAATACCGTCTCCACGATGTGATGCGACACGTTCTACATGATCTTCATTTCATAATGATTATATAAATGAATTGAATGAATGAATATGATATATATTACACTAATACCATTCTGGAAATGAGGTATCTATAACCTAAATATAAGAATAAGAATTTATTCGACAAAACACGCATAAGAACAAAAAGTTATAAACACCCGAATAACAAGTAGCAATGAAATATTACTACTAAGAAGCTAATAAAATGACCATATATGATATCATAAAAATTATTATGATTCTGGAATAAGTCAATAACATTATTTAAATCATTATACAGGAGTTTCAGACACTTACGAAGCAAAATAGACCTAAGGTAAGGGAAATATCACAATCTCATTTTCATCCGAGATTGTTTATACTTTGAAATTTACTGGGGTGTATTTTATCATCCACATACATGTTTCCTCAATATGTAATATTATTTCTATCCACCTACTATTTTTTAAATCCAATTTTACCCTTCGGTGAGTTTTTAGTAAAATATATGAAAGGAATCTTTTGTCGTTTTTCATACGAGGTACTTTTTGACTTTTCCGACAAAAGTACGAAGAATGTTTTTTTTAACTTGTACGACATGAATGGATTTTTAAAACATTATTTATAAGAAGCATCCTTTACAAGTTTTCAAGTTTATTTTTAATCAACTTCTTTTAGTTTAAAGTTGTATGACAAGTTAAGAAAGGAAAAAAAAATTTGAAGAAGAAAGGATATTTTCCTCAAGAATGGAGTTCAAGTGTTTTATCAAAATTATTTTCCATCTAAGATAATAAAGGGTTCTATTTTTATCCCTATTATTACATTGACTTGATTATGTTGTGATGGAATTATTTTTATGAATTCCTTTATCTTATATGAATTTTTTTATGATGTCATGATGTTTAAGATTCCCATTTGTATTACATGGGTTATGCAATGATGTATGATTTATGATTTTGTGGCACACATAAGAATGGTATCATTATGAGATGGGTGGGACCTATATCTCCCTCCAATGAATTGGTTAAAGATTTTATATCTCATGAGATAGACATGGTTGTAATGGTAGGTTATACCGGTTCAGTGAAACAGGACTGAAACGAGGAGTGAACTCAGTTCAGAAAGGGACTTTGTCCACTAAGATAGTCTTGGAAATGAGTCTTGACTAATAAGAAATGATTCTTTATGATTATGTGTGTATGCCACAAAGTTTCATGTTTTAAGTTATGATTATTGTGATTACATTTCACTGCCATGATTTATTCCATGTTATGAAATAATGATCTCTTTTACAGGTTAATATTTCCAAAAGTTATGTGCTTACGTAAATGATGTGATTGATATTTCTTTTGTTTACCCTTATTGAGCATTTGAGCTCACCCTTTTGTATGTTTTCTTTCCCCAGGTCAGGAAGAAGGTTATTAAGTAATATATGCCAAAAGGGACTATAGATATGATGAAATAAATGGGAGGCAGTGTAGACGCTTTATGAACTAGTTGTTTATGTTTCACAGTTTCTAAAGACACTATACCTATACGGTCCTTTCGTGGTTTTGTTATATGTTGTAATAAGTATGCTTCAATTTTGAAGTATTAACAATGTATGTAAAGTATGGGTCCTTATAAGGGTGGTCACATAGAGGACCAAAAACATTCTGAATATGGGTGGCATCTAAACCAGAGGTTGTAAAAAATACTACTTGATCTCCTGAAAAGAGTTTTGGAACTCTTTTCACCATTGATAGATGGAACCTTTCTTCAAAAGTTGGGAAAATGGCTTACAATTTCCATCGAAATTCATGATGAAATGACATATATATGCTAATTGGCCTTGAAAACCTCATATCTCTTGAAGGTTTATCGAATGTGGAATCTATCTGATAGCTTTGATCTTCTCTAGGTCAATATAAATGACATTGTATCTGATGAAAAAGATATGGAACTTCCCATAGGTAACCCTGAAGTCACATTTCAAGGATTTTATCGTTGGATGGACAGAGCTAAGGAAGTCAAACACTTTCTCAATATCTCTGAGATAGTCCTGGCGTTAGAGGGATTTGACCACTACATCTTCTAGGTATAATTCCACCAATTTCTCGAGGTTCAGTTTGAATATGTGGTGCGTAGCATGCTGATAAGTTGCTCCTTCACTATTTAGACTGAAATTCATAACCTTGTAACAAAATGTACCTTGAGAAACTTTAAATGAAGTGTCCTCTTCATCCTTAGGAACCATTAAAATCTAGTTATATCTAGAATATCCATCCCTTAAAGAGAGATCCTCGAACATAGGGGTGGCATCGTTCAATAACTCTATCATAGGAAGGGTAAAATCATCCTTCAAATAGTGTGAGATCCCAAAAATAGATGCAAAATTTGATTTTTTTTTCATTATTCTTCCTGATGGGAATGATTCTCTCTAACCATCTAGGGTACTAGACTTCCTGGATGAAGTTTTATTTGATTATCCTATCAAATTTGGCCTCAACCATGGCACCGTGAATGGGGTGCATTTTTTTGGGTGGTTGTTTGAACTCGTGATGACTTACCAAGAGAACAATATAGTGGATCGAGATCTAAGGATCTAGTTCTGGAATCTCATTTTAACTCCAAGAAAATAAATCCTGATGATGCTTCTATAAATTCATATACTATTGTTGTTCCTCTTTAGGCATAATTGTGTTGATTAGTGTTGGCCTTAGGTCTTCCTTGGTGTCAAGATTCACCTGTACTAACTCATCAACGGTGGTGGATACGCTATATTAGAATGAAGTAGGAGTGTCCTCTAGATCCTATTCATCATCTTAGGTGATAGTATCATCAGTAAGAGGAAACTCCTTTAGGTTTGAAAATCCTAGAGGAATGTTGGTGCCAACTTGAGTGGCGGTGGAATCTTCATCAGGAGACTCCTACACCATTGAAACCATAGTGACAAAAGCTATAGAACCTATTTCATCATTCCTTCAACCAAGGGGGCCATTCCTGATAAAATAAAAGTATTAATGGTGCATCATATTTTGATTGTTAAACCTCGCTCGGTAGAACAGAAAAGTATGGCATGTGAGTATTTCCATAGGGATAACATACTGATACCTCACAAGGGTAGGGGGATCTGGTATCACTCAATAATAATGAATGTATTATTATGAATTGATATTCTGGAGTTCCTTATACATGGGTTGTACCTCCTTCTAGAGACAATAAATTAGTGTCTCAATTCATGGTTCATGACCGAAAACTAGTGAATCAAAAGGATGAAAGCATAATCCAAGTCTACCCACAGGTTGTACACAATAGCAATGTGCTCAAAATCATTAGTATAAACCTTTTTTCCTTACTATAGTAATAGTTGGCATATATTTAGTAGGCTTCACAATATGAAAAGGGAGATTCCTCACCTTTAAGCGTGCTCACTCGACTGTTGAGGAAGTACTTGAGGAATTGGTGATACGAGGAGGGAACTACAGCATGTAGATAGAGCTAGGTCCTACCCATTAGTGCATTGTAAGTGGTATCCTATGAGATGAACATGAACATAGTGCTTGAAATCAGGCCACCTAAATGGGTATTTAAGAGAATTTTTTCACACTACCTTTTCTCTATCGTATCATAACCTTGAGTCCAGAGGGACTTATATCTACTTCAGTCAGTCCTAGATTGCAGAGCATCTAGGTTAGAATGATATTAATCCCAAAACATATTTCAAAAATATAGTGGTAGACTTCTAAGACATTGAATTGGATAGTAATGTATAGTAGTTGGATGTTCCCCTATATGGGAAAGCCTTCATCTTCCCCTGATAACAAAATGATGGCTTGACATTCTGCTCACTCAGATTCATTAGAATAGAAGGCTTCTGTAGCTACTACCTTTATCTCATATTGGAGGGGGACTTTCAAATCCTCTAAGAGGGATTCACGCATATATTTTTATAGGCATAGACCTCAAGGAGCAAGAGTTTTTTAGAAATTTTTGAAAGGTGCTTAATCTCATCATACTTCCATGTTAGGCACTCATTTCTTTCGGCAGGAAGTTTCTCTGTGGAAGGAGGTATGACAGGTACTGCTGGTTGAACTGATGGGTTCTGATTGGTGCTAGGAATATCTTATTTCACACTAGTTGAACCAAACAATATGACTATCGGATGACTATTGGATGACTGAGTTCTAGCCTCAATTGGGCACAGCTGATCATGTTGCGGTTGATGCAGCTCTTCCTGGTCGAGTAACATGAATAGTGGTGGCAAGGAATCTGACAAGATGGGATGAGAGGACTGTTCATACTGAGCTATACACTGAACTTATTGTCTAGTCTTAGTAGTGTGCATGGGTTGTTTGGAGATGATTCCTTGTTAATTTTGAGGATTCTCATAGCCACAACCACACCAACGATGGCATCGACCGAGAACATTAGGAGGACCTTCCTGATGCTCCTCGTCATCGGGAACCATGTAAGGGTCCAACAATTAGATAGTATTCACTAAGGTATACTTATGATCATTACATGAGGAATAATCTATTACTGGGTGAATTCTAGGGGTGAATCCCATCTCTAGGGGCATGAAGTCACCAAGGGTGCAAGAAACCATCATCACTGATGGGGGGGATTCATTTTTCCTTGCATCTTCGATGCCTACTCTTCTAAGAGGAGGAAGGCTGAGATGTGGATGTAGAAGAAATAGATAAATGAGGTATAGTGACCTCATGAGGCTCAGTTTGATTATAACAGGCATGAATGATACTATGTACATGAGCAACTACCCTGTGATCCAACCAGTTGTCATAATTCTGAGACCCACAGTTAGAGATCTAAATTCATTCATCTTCACTCTCACTATCATGATTTGCATAGACACACACCACCTATTATATGGAAGTACCTAATAAAACTAAATTTTTATTGATCTAGTTAGGTATTCAATCCTTAAACACATACAACCATTTGACGGTATGTCCAAGGAATCAGTGGTAGGGGAAATAGTTAGGTTGATCAATCAGATCATCTTCTTGGGGCCTCTTTCATTCAAGAAACCTCATGATTCACTAATCCAAGGAACTCTATAAATAATTCGAGTCCTGTGATTTATCTAATGAGTAGATCTGGTTTCTACAATCTGGGAAAGGTACCCTAGGAGACTATCCCTGATGATGGGATGGAGCCTGGAGAGGAGGTGGAACATGATAGTCTCACCTAGATGGCGGTGTGTGATAGGTTGGAGACAATAGATTCTGATGTAAGAAATACTAAGATTGAGGCTACACCTGAGGCTATTTCTCTCAGAGTGTTTGTGTATGTTCCTTTTCTAATAATATCACTAGATGTTTAGGGTCCTCTACCTGTGCAATGACAGAAATTTTGTCTTTAGTGGTTCTTCTATAAAGAGTGGTAAGAGATAATGGGTGTGCCTTCTTGGCTTGCTTCAAGGAATCCTCCAGGGGATGATCCTTGTCATAGAAATACTAAAACCCACCTGATAAATTTTTAGTGATGATGGATGGGACCATATCAGTATTAACATACCCCAAACACATCATTGGAAGTTTCTCTTAAGTAAGTGGCATGTCGAGTGAATATGTGAGGCCTTTCCACCTAGAGAAAAGTTTGTGGTTTTTATATCTTACTATTGTTTGGACCTGAAGAGGTCATCAATACTAGTCTTACAGGTGGTAAAATGGAACTAATAAAGAAACTTCTTGTGAATATCTTCCCAACCAGTTATGGACCTAATGGGTAACTAGATATACTAGATGAACAAAATCCCTTCTAGTGTCTATAAGAATCATTAGATCTTGGTGGCTTCCTACTGTGTTGGAGTTCCCATCATGGTCCCCCACCTTGAAATAAGGTGGTCCAATTACTATAGTGGGTCACCCATCCCATTGAAAGGGATAAGGTAGGATTCCCAAAATCTAGGGGTTTTTCATATCATCCACTAATTATGTATATGGATTTTCATCATGTGGGATTTCCACTGGTCATGTTTTAAGGTCCTCGAGGCAGGAAATGAAAATGGTCATTGGATCTCCCTGGTAAGGATTTTTATCTGGGTAGGGATCTCTGCCGCAACTTCATTTTAAATATCATCAATATGGTAGGTATGATCACAGTATCATGGAGTAGTTGGAAACATTATTGTAAGAACTTTCTAAGGAACTTCTAGAGGAATGACATGAGCCGGGTCCTAGGGATGATTAACATGCAACTACGGCAGATTCTGTGATGCATATCTCGGTCACTTTCTATAAGTTCCAATATCTACTCTATTGGGGTGAATGGGATTTTTGAGATTAATAGGAGGAATCTATCCTAGTAGGGCCTATGTATTCCTCAACTACCAAGATATAGTAGGGATGAGATTCTATTGAGGATCACCATAGTCTGGATGTCAACCTTCAAGGTATTTGGAAAGAATCTCATCGATGGGAATTTTCTGTTCTATGAGTTGTTGAAGCAATGAGGCCTTGTATAGGTTATACTCTATCTTCTTTGCAAAAAAAGATGGGATAGAAGGGTTAAAAATCCTATTTTTTCATTTTCCCTTGTTGTGATCTCAACCTAAAGGCAATGAATCGGAGGGCTTTATAAGGCCAAGTCGTTATCTTTTCTAGTGAGTGATAATGCCCATGTGTGTGTGTCCACATGGTATTGTGCTACCCTGGGAGGTAATTATTCTTCATAAATCCTTACCTCAGTATCCCTTTCCTTGAGCGGATTAAGTTCATCCATTTTTACTATGACTATACCCGATGGCATGTCCTTGATATCACCTAACAATTCAAGCTAGTGCAGGGTGGCACTAAAGTAAATAAAAGCATACTACCCCCATCCATGGATCTGAACATGTGGGGATGACTCATGAATAATTATATAGAGCATAGTGAAGCTATGGATGTATCGTTTCTTGAGGTCCCAGACACAACTGGGTGATAAAGGGTGCTGAGCCATGGGAAGTGATGCTAGGTCAACCATGTGACACTGTGAGCCGATGTCTTTGAAGTCCTCCGGACTCTTCAGATAATCCAAATTATGATTCTGAAGGTGGAAATCCATCACCCATAGGGTTTTTGGAAACACATGACTTCATCCTGGGTTAGAGACTCTAATATATCAAAATCAGTAGTAAAAATCATCTAGAACATCTCATATAACCAGTTTTTCACAAGGGTGTCCCACAAACTTCTTCACTAAGTGGCAGGATCCAGCTCTTTATTTCCTTATTATTCGATTGGGGATGTCTAAGGAATTGGAAATTACATTGATGTAGATCATTGTGGTTGTGGATTGGATGGAGGAGAGAATGCTTCATGAGATGACAAGCCGATTCATGCTGGGTCATCTCTCAGGGGTGGTACCAACAACATCATCATGTCTCTATAAGATGGGGTGTTGATCACCAATTAATGTGAGAATATGTTGTTTACTAGTGGTGGATCTGTCTAGTACTCATTATCTACCAATACCTAGAAAAACTCTCAATGTTCTTGTGTCGAGGTAGAGAATGATCCTCTTGAAAATAGAGAGAAATGCATGGAAGTACCCTGAAAAGAATCCAAATAATCCTCCTCTTACATGAACCTATGGAGGATTTCAGGGATCTTGTGAATTTAACTTTTTGAAAGGATTAACCTCAACTACCTAGGTCCTGCCACAGACTCTGATGTAGAGGATGGGGGTGACAGTTCCATAATTGAGTCTTATTCCACTTCAGAATCTAAAAATTGAATTTGATTGACAACGATCTATCATTTCTCAGTGTTTTTACCTCAGTGGTGATGGTTCTTTGTTATGCCATAATACATCTCTCCGGGGTAGGTTAGATCTTTATAATAGGGAGGACCTTCATGCAGGATAGTTCTAGAGTAGGGAGGACCTCCTCTTGAGCTGGATGGGATAAGCGAAGGACCTCTGAATCTGTTGACATAGGAGCAGAGATAAACTTCACTGGGACTACTACAAGAGTGTGGATTACCTCCCCTCTAGGTGTTGGTGAGAACATGGGGATAACATCCATTCTAGGTGTGAGAGCAGGGATGAACTCCTCTTGGGTGAGATGGGGTGCAAGGAGCACTTGAGAAAATTTCAAATGGAACCTAAGGAGGACCTCTGTGTTGGTGATTTTGTGTATGGGAATGACCATCGTACTAGTCAATGGATGTGTGCGGAGGACCTCCATAGTTGAGAGTGCTTGAACTGGGAGGATCTCTGTGCTAGTTGTAAATGATAGAATGGGGAGGGCCTTTGTACTGATTGAACTTGACATATGGAGGCCCTTTGTGTCGACCATAGATAAAGCAGGGAGGGCCTTCACTTCTATAGATGATAGATTAGTGATGACCTTCATGATAACGGGTGATAGAGTGAGGATGGACTTCTCTCTGGTCAATTATACTAGGGGTGGGAACTACGGTTAATCTAGGGATGACATGAGGAGGACCCTCACATTGATGACCTAATATATGAGGAGTACCTTCGTATCTAGAATCATAGGCATGGGGAGGACCTTTGCGCTAGATGTCAACAAGATGAGGAGGGCCTCCTCTTGACCCGAAATAGGTAACATGGGGCGGACCTTCATGATGAGTGTGAGAGTGGGGAGGACCTCCACTTTCGCTGGTGATGGTATGGGGAGGAACTATGTACTAGATATCATCATCTTAGGTCTGCTCACAACGGTTGCTGGATGCCCCAGCTATCAAAAGAGTCAACCCGACCCACCATTGGTGTGGTTGAGTTCTCAATTATGGTTGGGTGAGGGTGAATCCCTACTCTGTAGTGGTAGGTATTTGATAAAATGTTTCAGGTGGCATGGTCCACTAGAGAAATAGAATTGTATTCACCCTGATAGAAATATTCATGACATGTTCCTCATATTGGCATCGGGTCATCCGAACCAAGGCCGACTGTGTAGGGGTGTAAACCACATGTTCCTCGACCTGAGGGGCTGGTTGGTGGAATTGACATAGCCTAGTGGGATCCCTCCTTGGTGGATCTCGGATGGTTTTCTTCACTGGGATGACTCAAACATCCCTCACCTTGTCAGCATAGGAGAGCAATTCATAGGAATATTCCAAGGATAGGCTCCATAAATAGTTGGATGTTAGAGTAGGGATAATTAGCTCCCTACGTAGCCCTTGGGGTGGTGGTGATTATAAGGCACATAAGTTTTTATGTCCTGGAGGGCCAAATACCTTGTGTTAATGAACCCCTCCTATTTGTACTGTCGAACGATAATGCTTATCAGCCTCCTTTGAACAAATTCTGAGGGTGAGATGGGGCATGGGCACCCAGTAGTCATGGTTGTGTATGAAATCATGGTGGAGGTGGAATCATGTGATATTTCTATGTTGATATTTATCCTTCCCCTATGTACGAAGGTGGGGTGACTGATTTCTTATAGCTAGGGTCCTACAAAGCAATAATATTCAACTATCAACACAAATAGTAGTAAATCAATGCCCAATGTCCCATAATTGTTTTTTTTTCATGGATAGATAGAGATATCCATGCAAACGGTGTCACAGACTAGAATTCACATTAATAACTGTTCCAAAATTTGGTGAGTTCTAATCCAGGCCCATGATTTTCTTGGTGGAACATGGAACCAGATAATTGAATCTAATGACTTGCTTATCTGATGATGCCTCAAATTCTAATAATATTTATATTGAGTATAATAGATTCATGTCAGGTTCACCATTTCGTTTTTTGATTTTTGTTTTCTATTGGGGCATGCCGCATAGGCATGTTGATTCTCACTAATGGTGCATTATACCCCACATTTTCATTTTCCAAGGGCAGGTTACATTCATCACTTCTTTGTAGACATTTTCTCATTGATAAGAATGGGATGATGGGATATATGTATTTCCTTCTATGGATTCCTCCTTGGAATTCATCACCTAGTCAGGGCCTCCCTTATATATTATTACGTTGGTTATGAAACTCTTTCTGGTACCTTGTCTTCATGGACACTGGTTAATTATGTTTCTTCTGTCATGACATTCCAAAGGATCAATTCACGGTAGCAACCTTCAGTTAGGAGAGTTATCACATTGGGCATCGCTGGTATGTCTGGACACTAGAACATTGGTACACCTAAATTCTTCCTTAATGGAGGGATTCTCGATGGCGCAGAATCCTGAGGTATCCCTTGTCAACTGTGGGGTATATTCTTATGTTAAAGGAATGTCTTTATGGTTTTCCTAGGCTTCTCAGGTTTAACATATGGTATGCCACTAGTTTAACATATTTTGGAGATAGATCAAACTAATTGGAACATCTATGAAGGTGTATGAGATTGGTACATCACTAGGAGGGAACACTTGGAAGGTTTACTGTGTGGGTGGATTGGAGCACCCAATGAGGACGGGCCTAGGATGGTGTATCCCATAAAGCGATGATTTCACACCACAAAGGCTGATCTAAACATCACCGAGGATTGATCGAGAAGGGTGGGTACCAATGATAGGAGTACCAAGGTTTACCATTGGTTGGGTTTGAACCTTAGGGAGGCTTCCTATATACCTTGTATAGAAGAAAGGTATCAAAACCCATGTAGTTCGAAGGGTTTATTTGGGGCTTACACATGGATAGTTGTTTGTCGCAAGAGGGGCACTCTTGGTTGAATGAATATGGATTGTGTTGGGATTACACATGGTTAGATACCCGGGTGCTGCCAGAAGCAGCAATGGGATGGTGGATAGGGATTACACACTAAGGAAACCCATATAGATGGAGTGATCTCATCGGGATGTGGTGTCTTAGATTAGAATCAGGATAAATGATGGAGGTTTGTGTGAATGGAATGGAGTGAATGAGATGGAAACATTTTAATGATGGAGGTGTGGGAAAAATGGGGTGATGAGACACCATAGGAGGTGGCTCATGAGAATAGTGTGCATGGATGAATACCTTAAAGAAGTGAAACATCTAGGTTGGGGAATGATCCTCTCGAGACATAGTTGATCGATGGAAGGACCATGATTGAATTGGGTGATGGGATTGAACATTGGGGTGGATTTCTATATATCCCAATGGCTAGAAATCAAAGTACATGAAGTTCATATGGGGGTGAGGGGCTGACACACTGATATGGCTTGTGAGTGATGATATTCACACCACTAAGGGTGGGTCATGGGGTGAACCCTGAGGATGGTGTCACTTAAGTTTACCTTTCCTTGGGATTGAACCTCATAGAGGTTCCCTATGTACCCTATTTAGAATAAAGCGATCAAAACCAACAAAGTTTGAAAAATAAGGGAATGGTGATTACTACCTGAGGTATCCCATGGTTTCATGGCCACTATTAATCTCTAATCCCATGCGAGTCATGCTCGATGTGAGAAACAAGAGTTAGTAGTGGACCTGACGATCGTGTCGCAAAAGATACAGTCACAGGAGGTGATGTGGGGCTTACACTCTAAGATGACCAAAGAGATGAAGATTGGGACTTACTCTTAGAGGGAGGCATGAGAAGGATGTCCTTATGTATGAGGAGGATCTCATTTTTTATGAGGAAGATCTCATTATTTTCCATTCATGCACAGAACACCCTATCAAGGTGTGTCGGGGCATACGTGGATACTGCCTGAAGTGCACATGGTGACAAATCCCAAAGGGAGAGAGAGAGATAGAGAGAGTCAGAGAGGGATCTATTGCCCATCCTCTTTCTGGTCTTCTCAAAATTTCCACATATGCAACAACAATAGTTTAACTTCATGTGTTGAGGATGTTGGTTCTTGGTAGATTAATTTCCTGCAACTCAGATGATGAGGACTCGCTCCTCCACCCCTAGGACTTACATGACTAGTACCGACCCACACTTGGGGAAGGGAAGGTGCGAAAAATTCCAAGGTATAATTAGGTGGATTATAGGTCAATTTTGGGGTCCATGTTAGTGTATCTAGGAGAATAAGAAATATTTGTTAGTGTACCTATGCGGAGAATCATTAGGTATGGCTACGTGACATGAAACACTACACATGGAACCATGAAATCAGTTTTCACAATCCTAAAGGGATATTCTGGAAATAAGTTTGAAAATATAGTGAGCATTATAAGAGGAGATTTGCAGGGAAAGGGAGATTCACAAAGGAAAGGTGCTTCATCAAGGAAAGTATCTTTGTAAAGGAAATACTCTCATGGAGCATGGACTCGCCTTAGCATGGGGCTCATTATTATGAGAGTGCGATGTGAAGGCTTAATTCTTCACAAAGCCTTGAGAAACCTGAAGGTGATCCCTCCATCGTGAAGGTCATAGGCCTTCATGAAGGTCATCCCTATGATAATTAGGGACCATAAAGAATAAAGGAAATCATGGATTTTGATTCTCAAGTACCTTAGTTGATCAATTTTTTCCTTGGATTTGTAATGCTCAGGAGCTTTGTGAACTTGGAGATCATAGGGGAAAATGTCATGGTAAAAATGGTTATGAGGGGGTTTGATCTTTATATTTATAGGAAATGGGGTTTCACAATGTTTGCATGGCTTTCCATGAAGAAAAAAGAACACCATGAAGTGGTTGTCCTCTATCAGACTCACAGAGGTACCATCATTGACGTTCATAGTCATGGTTCATGTCAGACTCATAGAGGTACCATCACAGACATTTTTGGTTATGGTGGTGCTAGATCTCCATGAAGTAACTTCATGAAATATACTCCTTTGATGAATTTGAGGTCATTTTAGTCCGAATTAGCTTCCAAATAGCCATGAATTTGTCCATTCCCTATGTAGCATGATTTTCAAGGCCAACAAACCTATGATAGTATTTTGGTGCAAGGATTAACTAGAAATTCCAATGTAAATTTATTCAATGATATGGGTATTGCTACTTATTCATGAGGGATATTTATCTCAGATAATTATCGAGAAACTCAACATTGAAGATATTCCTATAATATGGGATTTTTTTGATGTCTTTCTAGAACATTTGTCTGTTCTTCCCTGGAATCATGAATTTTTTCAATAGAATTCATATGAGGCACTACACCTATTTGAAATAATCTATATAGAATGGCCCCAATTGTGTTTCAGGAATCAAAGAATATCCTCTATGAAAACTAAGGTAATGTATTCATTCAACTCAGTGCTTCACCATGGGGTGAACCAATTCTTTTTTTTAATAAGAAATATGGGTCAATGAATATTTTCATTGATTAACGAGTTCTTAAAAAAATAAATATTAAGAAAAAGTATCCTCAACCTCATGTTGATGATTTATTTTATCAATTATTAGAAGCTCATTATTTTTACAAGATTAATCTTTAATCTAGATATCATCAACTAAGGGTCAAGAAGGAGGATATACTAAAGAAAACATTCCATACTAGGTATGGCCATTGTGAATTTGTAGTTATTCTATTTGGAATTACCAATGATCATGTTATCTTCACGGATTAAATGAAAAGAATCTTTAGATAATACCTTGAGTATTCTATGTTAGTCTTTATAGATAATATTCTTATATATTTTAAGAGAAAGTAATAGAATGAAGAACATTTTATAGTTGTGTTGAAGACCATAAGGAAGGATAATATATATGAAAAATTTAGAAAGTGTGAATTTTATCTTTGAGAACTTTTATTCATTGGTCATATAATCTCAAGTGATGGTATATAAATGGATATATCAAAGATAGAAGTTATTGATAAATATCCTAAAATAACCATAATAACTAAATATGCAGGTTTTGTAGTTTGTATGGATACTACCAATACTTTGTGTGATATTTATAATGACTCTATAATTCATTCACCAATTAGTCTCAAAAGTGGGTAATGTTCTTATAGGAAAATGAATGTGACTAGAGTTTCAAAGAAATAAAAATAAGGTTAGTTAGTGTGCATATGCTTACACTACCCAATAGTTTAGAAGGGTTAGTGATCTATGGTGATTCATCAAAGAAGGTACTGGGATGATTCCTCGTGTATAATGATATGGTGATATCTTGTTCCTCCCACCAATTAAAAAATCATGAGAAGAATTACCTATCTATTGATTTATAATTGGTAGTAGTAATTTTTTTAGTGAAGCTATGGAGTCATTATCTCTATGATGTAGGGTTTTATATATATACTCTTCATAAAATCTTAATGTATGTATTTACATTGATAGAGTTGAATATGTTCCAAATAAGATGGTTGGAGTTGATCAAATATTATGAATTCTCAAAACATTACCACTCTAGGAAGGTGAAAAAGGTGGTTGATGTTTTGACCCAGAAAGATAATTCTATTTTATCCATGTTGAGGATTGAAAGATACCAAATATTTATGAATTTTAAAAAATTGGATCTGTAAATATTGAGTTAAAGGGATAGATACTATCTTTCTCAGATAAACATTCAACCATAAATCTATGATGGGATTAATAAGGCATGAATGGAAGATGTGGAATTATATAATAAGGTGAGGGTTGTTCCTTAGTTCAACCATGATCATGCTGGAATGATAAATTTCATAAATCAAGTTTGTTTCCCATTAATAACTTAGTTAACTAATGAGATATTGTATGAATCTCAAAGTTCACCATTCTCCATTAATCATGGAATTAATAATATGTATAGAGGTCTAAAATAATATTTCTAGTGTGATAACATGAAAAGGGATATTTTAGAGTATGTATCTCAAATCCTGGTGTGTCTGTAAGTTATTTCTAATAGACTGGAGTCTAATGGGATCTTATAACCATTACCCATACCGGTATAGAAATAGGAAAACATTACCATGGATTACATCATCAGACACCCCAAAACATCTAATAAAAATAATTCTATTGGGGTTTCAATCGATCTCATTATGAATTCAATGAATTTTATCACTATTAGATATGATTTCACTCTTGACCATCTTACTCAGTTATATATTTAGGATGTTGTGAGATTGTATAGAGTTCCACTCTCAGTCATATCTAATTGGAATCTGAGTTTTACATCAAAGTTTTGGATATTCTTTCAGTAATCTATGGATACTATGCTGATTTTTCGTACTCTGTATCATCCATAGATAGATGATCTTTCTGATAGGACCATTCAAAATCTAAAAGATATGTTAAGATCTTTTCTAATAGATTTTAAATGTGTCTGGAATCAATGGCATTCATTGGTTAAATTTTCTTAAAAAATATATTTTTCTTAATCATTCAGGTGGATCCTTATAAAACCCTCTATTAAAGGAATTTCATAACTCCAATGTGTTGTGATAAAGTTGGAGAAAGTAAGATATTGGTACTTGATCTAGATAAGGAAATAGTAGAGAATTTTAGATAAATTCAATATAACATAATGGAAACTCAACGTAAAAAAAATTATACTGACTATCATAGGTGAGATCTTGATTTTGAAGTTAATGACAAGGTATTCCTATAAATATATCCTTATAATAAAGTTATGAGATTTGGAAAGAAGGTAAATCTGATCCCAAGATATATCAGTACCTTCAAAATTCTTAATCGTATCATGATGATAGTTTATCAATTGGTGATTCTATCGAATCTCTCTCAACTTCACAATGTATTCCATGTATATATCTTTAATAAGTACATACCTGGTTCTTCACATATATTGAACTCAGAAGTTGTAACACTGGATAAAGGTGTTTCTTATGAGGAAAGACTAGTGGAAATTCTAGATTATATAGAGAAAATTATAGAAAACAAGATAACTCACCAGTTAAAAGTTTTATGGGGAAATCATAAGTTCAAATAATCCATTTGGGAAGCTGATGATGCGATAAAGAAAAACTATCCTCGATTTTTTTTAGTGGCGTGATGGAATTTTGAGGGAGAAACTCTTATAAGGGGTATAAAATGTACCAACCTAAGATTTTATGATATGATTATGTTTAAACAAATTTATTTGATAACATAATTTACATGAAACATAGAGTTTAAATAACCCATAATAATCTATTATTATGTGAAAATTATATCATTTTTTGAATTCATCATTTCAAAATTTTCTTAGGATGAATTTTTTTATTTTTCTTAAAAGATTTATTGTTCAGTAAATAGTGAAAATGCCAATTTTTATAAAACGAACATTTATTTTATTTTAATAAAGTATTTTAAAGATTTTAATTCTATTTTGGATTTGGTATTGATCTGATATAATATCCATTTTATTTATATTAGGACCTTCATTTTATATAATTTTGATATAAATATTTTTCTAGGATTAAAACTCATATTTCTAGAAAACTATTTTTCAATGAATTTTGCAGGTTTATTTTTAAATAAACATCTTAACTTATAGGAATTGAATTTAATAAAAATTTATTCAAAATTTTGTATCATTAATTTCAAATTTTTTCAATAGGTATCTTATTGTTTGGCTGTATGAATAGTAACTATGGTAAAATTTTCACCCGAGTTATGGGTAAATCAGGTAACTAAGGTTAAAAATAATTTGATAACACATTAAAAATATATCCAAAACAAGTCTCTATTTAATTTTATATCTATATTCCATCCATAATCAACCAAAATTTTAAAATATGATATTTTGTTCCCATTTATCTTTGATTTTTGCCTTTATAATATTTATGTAAAGGATAAAGTCAAATATGTCACTCTCCTGCTTTAAATATATACAATCTTTTGTTATAGAGATAAAAATAACTTATGTTTAGTTATAAAAATTTATTTTAAAAATTAATTAGCTTTTTTATCATGTTAATTTACTTATAATATTTATTAATTAGATAATTACATTAATTTTTTACGCAACCCCAACGCAGTATTTATTCAATTAATAGTAAAATAAAATAAATATTTTTTAAAAATATTTAAAGTAATAAAATTTGAATTAATTATTTTATTTCATGAATTTTATGAAAAAAATATAATATATTATTGATGTGTTCAAAGATTATATTTTAATTCTATCTTTTTATTGATTTTTTTAAAGTCAAATTAAATGAATAGTTTAAAAATTGACATTAATTTTATTTTATAAATATGAAACTTTATTAAATTATTTAAAAAATATAAAAATATTGAAGTAGGACACAGGGGATATGATATGGTCTAAAATTCCATCCTTATGACCTTTATGCATAAATTTTTCTTTTAAGGTAACATTCTTGGCTCTTATAGTGTAATAAACTTGAACAATTTTTTGGATGATGTTACATCATCTAATAAACATATTATATTTTTATTATGTCAATTTTTATCCATTTTTACATAAAAATTTATTTATATTCTTTTAATACTTTATGAAATTCTAAGAATGTCACCCCCCTCACTTATAAAAGGAATCCCATTCTCTCCTTTCTTGGCACTTTTTTGAGAAATATAAATTGACAAAAACATGATCAATTATCTTCCCAACATCCTTATCCACATTCTATAGGTTATTTTGTTACCAAAATATAAACCCAAGTGCCCCTGATATGGGATCCAAAGGAGCTTTCTCAAAGTGAATATAATCGTTTTAACCAAGCTCGTTCTTTTTTACTTCTTCTTTTACCACCTTCAATTATGTACTAAAAATTAAAATTTAATAAAATAAATATCCTACATATAGTAATATATTATTATTTTAATGGAATAATGTTTATCCATCTATTTAACCATAAAATCAGAAACAAAACTATCACTCCTATATAAGGTAGGCTACCACCTCTAGAACTGATGTAATTTTTTTCCATCACTACCTCACATGGATAGTCATAATTATTAAAGTAATGAATATATATATTATATTTATGAAATATTTATTCTTATTCAATTATAAAATAATATCTTCCTTATTACTTTCCAATCTGTTAGTGGATGATAATGTTGATCGTGCGGACTACCGCCTCCATGAAGCGATGTGACCTGTTTTCATTCCTAATTTAAATCGATTGTAATGATGATAGATTTGATGAATATATAATATTAATATGATATAATAATGATCCTATAAAGGTGAATTTTTATTTACCTTTCTTTTATTTCATTTTTCGAAAAGTGAAAACAACGTTCATGCGTACATATGACCTACCATTTCTATAAATGGTGTTATTCATTTTTCCCTCTCTATATTTTAAAGATGAATATAAATATATATATATAAGATATTTATATATTGAATAAAATTCTAGTGATTATGGAACCATAAGAAATATGAAATGTTCAAGACTACCAAATCAAAACATACATGAAAAAAAGAAATTAACACCCAAAACGTTCTGAGTCAAAACGCTTGTATCTCCCTCGGTATGACATGTTGGGTGGTCATGGCCTTGCAGTAACCCATACAATTTAACAATTTGTTTAATTCAATTATGCCATTTAACTCATAATAATAACTCAAGATATATGTAAAATAATAATAAAGTGCCTAAGAGTATGGGATTACCATTCTCCCTCTGTTTAATTCAAATTTCATTTTATTCGTTAGGGACAACTCAACACACCTCAAATGGTGGATTGATTTCATTTCAATGAATTTGGATCGTATGAATTTAGAAGTTTCACACACTAAGGGGTGTCTCACATCAAGTTATACCCCCAATGATGATTAAATTATGGTGCTAGTACTATCCTAATCAAGGTGATACCCTTTTATTTAATTAATCATACATTTAGGTGGTGTCTCATGAATGGTATGCTCATAGTATAATGACTCAATAGTATAAACATAAAGTCTTTAGGGAAATATAACTAGACCACCTACCTTATCTTGGTAGATGAAACTTCATCTAGTATAAAATTTGGATTTGAGCTGGAATAGGAGAAATCGAATAAATAGAAAAATACCCTGAAAATAGGGATAATGTTCTTGCATAGATTGATAATTCCATATTGTGAATTAAATAAAGAAATGAAGAAATAGTATTTAATAGTTTAACCATTGCTATAAAATGAGATTTATGGTTAGTGATTCTGATGTCATGTGAAGGAGGAGGCATAAATTCTAGGAAAAGGATAAAAGGGAGATCTGATGTGTGATGGATACTAGAAATGGAGAAGGGGGAAGGAGGGATATAAGTTTTAAATAACAAATGGAAAAATGTCATTTCATCCTTTTTTTAATGGGGGCATGTATTTCTACATAGTTTGAATAACCATGCACCAATCATGATCCAATATTATATAAGAGGGGACATCCCTTACATGGATTAGTGCGCATTTAGACTAACTTTGTGTAGCATGTGCACCCTCTCTATCCAAAATCCACACATCCTTTCATGGATAGGAACATAGTTTAAAAAATCATGCACAAATATTGTGTTTTAATGCTAAAATAGTTTTATAACATTTAAAAAATCCATGCAACCTCCCTTTCGTTGTTTTTTTTACCATGCCCCTCCCTTATAGGGCAACATGGTTGAGCTTTATTGTTACAACTAATTTTCCACCAACTGGGTGCCTCATGATCCTTCACAAAAAAATAGTAATTAGGCCTCTTAACATGCTCCAAATTCCCCTAAAACCTTCCTTAAAATATTAATTACTTTTATTATAGGAAAAAAAGATGTTTAAATAGTAATTTAAATAATACTTACCTCTTTGAAAATTTGGGGTGTTAAAACATCCCCTCCTTAAAACAACTCATCCCCAAGTTTCCCTTAGTATGATTGACCATCATCTAAGATTAGTTTCATCCACTATTCACATACA
This sequence comes from Viscum album, assembly GCA_963277665.1. Taxonomy (NCBI): domain Eukaryota; kingdom Viridiplantae; phylum Streptophyta; class Magnoliopsida; order Santalales; family Viscaceae; genus Viscum; species Viscum album. The sequence continues at coordinate 1,339,997,414 of OY728148.1, read as the reverse complement.
TCATCCTCTCTCTCCTATGTCTTTTCTTGTACATGACTATTCTACCAAATCACCCACTCTATAAGAATTAACCTACCTTAGATATCATTCATGTTCTAATCCATGATATCCACAAGATTCTCCTCAAAAGAATCATTAGTCTTCAACTGAATTTCCTAATGATCAAAAGAATGAGATGGGTCAGAATGATAATGTAAAAGTGGTAAAACATGCAAGATTTTATGCTTTGCATGTTGGATCTAAGTTAACTGTAATAGATAAGTCATTAGCTCAAATCTATCCAAAATATAAAAGGGTCCATCAAACCTAGGTTCTAATTTCCATTGTTTTTTATCCCATTTATGACCCAATATATGTGAAACGCGCAATAATACTTGACCCCCAACCGTGAAATACATAGTTCATTGACAGTGATAAAAATTAAAATTCTTCCTAAACTAATCTATATCCATATTCTTCCTGATTAGATGTACCTATTCTAATGTATCCTTAACGATATGAGGTCCTAATTTCACTGTCTCTCTTGTCTCCAACCAGTATGGGGGTTAATGACATGACCTTCTGTGTAGGGTCTCATAAGGATCCATTTGTATGGTCTCTTGGAATCTTTTATTGTAAGAAAACTTATCAAGAGGTAAGTTTCATTCACAAGAACCTCCAAAATCAAGGATATATGCTAAAATCATGTCCTTTAATACTCGTATCATATGCTTAGATTATCTATCAGTCAGTGGGTGATATGCTATACTCAGAAGTTCTAGAGAACCCAGAGCCTTATGCAAACCCTTCTAGAATTGTGATGTGAATCAAGTGTCCCTATTTGATACATTGGTTTATATAACTCCATAAATGTGTATGATATCCTAGAAATATATCCTCCCTAAATTTTCCACTAAAAAGGTATCCCTAATAGGCAATAAGTTGGTGACCTTTTCCTTCAATCAATAATCACCCATGTTACAAGACTAACTCATGACGATCTTGACAAGCCTCTCATAAAATACATGGTGACATCATTCCATTTTCACTCAGAAATGTGTAATGGATATAAAATTACTACCATTTGTTGGTGTTCCTCCTTCACCTACATACAACTACAACACCTAGTAAAAAAGTTATTTATCTCTCTTTTCATACCATTCCACTGATACTGCTAGCATAAATCATGGTACATATTCATAAGACTGATATATAATTCCCAATAATAGTAATGGGACTCTCACATAAACTCCTATCATATATCTTCAAGTACCCAAATATATCTAGGAATGTGAAAGATATCATCTCCATCAATCACTCAACCAAGTGGTGGGTCCTAAACTGAAACACTCTCTCTTAGGACTAATACCTCAGGAAATAAAATACACCTAGTATTTACTAAATCCATATGTGATGAGATAATAATGATTCAAGAATAGTCTTCCCATAATATTCATTCACCTCCAAGTGCATCTCAAAAAATAATTTCATCAACTGCCACTCATTACTGGCTTCCTGAACAATCTATGTCTGAGTGTTTTAGCTCATAGAATCATCCACTGCATTTCCCTTATTGAGTATATAAGTAACCTCAAAGTCAAAAAAAACTATAGGTATCAAACCCATAGATTCTAACTAAGGTTAAAATATAATTAATTGAATATATATTTTAAACTTTTGTGGTCTGTGTATACCATAAACTAGTCTCCCAGAAAGAAATGTCTCCAAAAATGTAAGGCATGCACTACATCTACCAACTTGAGATCATGCATTAGAAAATTCTTCTCTTGAGGTATCAATAGACGAGACCCATACACCACAAATCAATCTCCCTACATCATAATGGATCCTAGCCTGATGCCTTAAGCATCACAATAAACCATATAACATCTACTCAACTCTAGAATAATCAAGATCAGCACTAAATTCAATCTTTCATTCAGTTCTTAAAATGATTTTTCACAAACTTTAGACTATAAAAATTTGATTCCCTTCTTTTTAAAGCTCATGATAGTTTCTACAATGTGTGAGAGGTCCTGAATAAAATTCCTATAAAATCTATGTATCCCCAAGAAACTCTATATCACAAAGATATTGTTAGGATTCTCCCATAAAACCATGGTTATCACCTTCTATGGATCTACTAATACTCCTACCTCAGATATTTTTTGACCAATGAAGTGGAATTTATTGATCAAGAACTGACATTGTGTTATCTTAGAATAAAACATTTTCATTCTTAGTGTGCTCAAAATAATATCAAAAATTTTGGAATGATCATTCCAATTCTAAAAGTAAACTAAGATTTCATCCACAAAAGCTACCAAAAAATAATCAATAAATGGTTATAAAACATGATTCATCAGTTCCATAAAAATTGTTGGCGTGTTTGTGAGACCAAATGATATGACCAAATTCTTTTATAGGCTATATCTACTATGGAATGTTGTGGATGTTATTTCTGAAGGTATGACACATACCTGATGGTATCCTAACCACAAATTAGTCTTTTAGAAAACCTTAGCTCCTTGGAGATAATAAAATAGGTTATCTGTATGAGGTAGTGGATATCAGTTCTAAACTATAATCTAGTTCAATTTTTTAGTAATCTACATAAAGTATGAGATTTATATCCTCCTTCTTAGAGAAAATCATAGTAAACCCCATACTGAAGTATTGGGTCATATAAACCCCTATGATACCAAATCCTCTAACTTTCTCTTAAACACATGTAACTATGTAGTAGTTATTCTGTAAAGAGGAATTGATACCAGTGTTTCTCTTGAAATTAGTTCAATAGTAAACTATACCTCTCTCTTGGGTGGTATCCCATAAAATTCATCATGGAATACATCCCTAAAATGTTCCACTGTAGGAGGTAAATCTACACATCACATCCATGTTCATCTATAAAGAGGATAAAAATATGGGTTATCACTTCACCCATCCCATGATGCTCTGTTTTAACTCAACCCTCCTATACATCCTATTTTATATTGTGAATATAAGTACCACCCTCATGTTATATGAAGTACACCATCTAGTGATAGTAATAAATTGGATCATGGTAGAGAACTAACTAGCCCATCCTAAGAATGATGTCAAAACCTATCATATAGAGTATTAAGAGGCTCTATATGAAACAATAGATTTCTATATCAATGGGGAACTCCCTATATTGGTTTACACTTTCTGATCAGATACTTGGTGGAGTTTTAAGTATCATTACCCCATAGAAATACTAAATTCTGAGCCCAAGGATTTCCATAATTTCCATAGATATAAAAGAAATAAAAATTATATTTTCAAATAAAATAGAAACTAAAGTAAAGTTTAATAAGATCATTCCTCATACTGTAGAAGGCCCAGTACTATTCTCCTCTAGTATAGGATATACTGCATGTAGCTGTCCAAATCCATGGCCCTGAGATATAACCTAACTACCCTGAGTAGGACCAATTTACTAGCATTTCAATTCATAATATTTTCTTCCACATCCTAGACCTAAGTGTTAGGTAGTATTCCATATTCCCACATGACATGGAGTTTCTAATCCTTATCCAAAATGAGGAGTCCGTGTAGACCCCTTATCACAAGGCATTGGAGAAAAAGTTCTACAAAAACACTAGAGATGGAAAAAATTTATGCAAGCTCGAACACTCAATTAGGTCCTTGGTATAGTAATGATTCTTATAGTCTGACCTACCGCATGGGTGAAATACCACATAATTGTTAGTGAATGTCATCTAACTACTGTTTCCCCTCGGAGAAGACTCAAGGTGACGTTTTTGGACACTAAACATGCCACTTACCTATCTTGGTGCTGAATTGATCTAAACCACAACGTTATCTTCCCACATATTTTTCTCACTGATGAGGGAATGGTTTACTATTTCATAAATGATAGTCAATCGAAAAAATTTCACCTAGGATCAGATGGAATACATGATCCCAACCTTAAACTATACCATTGTTTTCAACTCATCTCCAACTAGAGTTAATGTGAAGTACTAGAGCTTGGTGAAACTAGTTGAATAATCTATCATAGGCATAGCACCCTGTAGTAGGTGTATAAAATATCAATCATGGTTAGCTCTCAATGTGTGTGGGAAGAAGTAATCATAAAATACTGTATGGAAGTCCCTCCAAACTATATCCCAATAATGATATACCTAAGTAATAATTTCCTACCAATTCTTAGCAAGGTCATGAATCATATAGGTCATGAGCTTAATCCTCCTCTTCAGAGGTGTCTCTATGTTTTAAAAGATAGAAAATATAAACTTTAACCATGAATCAGTATCCCTAGACCTTCCACTGAAAAGGTTGAAGGGGTCTGGTGCTATAATTATCATGTCATCTCTACCATAGTAGGGGTAAATCATGGGGCTCCCTGTATAGAATTCACTATTCACATGAAAACCTATCAAAACTGACCATCGATACCTAGATAAATAATTGCAGGAGGTTTCGTGGGTGGTATTATATGACATAATACATGTGTCTAAGGTCCCACCACATCTAGATCATGGGAATATCCATACCACCCAAGTCCATTTTGGTGGAATATTTTTACAATTCTAAATTCATGTATTAGAAAAAAAATAGATAACAAAACATATCTCAAAATAAAAGAAAAGGACAGGTACATATCCTTCCAAACAGAGAGTAAAAACCATTTACCTTATCCTAAATATATGTTCATGTGACAAATATCATTATAAAGGGGTATAAGAAACACTCATACTTCCCACTAATAAGTTCAGTCCTAGTTCAAGGTCTTATATCTATCCAGGATTATATCATATAGAGTGTAAATTGTATGTTATTTAAGAAAACACTCCTTAAGTTTCATTTGGAATCCCCATTTAATGGTAACCATTTAATTTGAGAATTTTAATTTACTAAATTTCATAAAAATTTATATGTGTGTATATATATATATATATCAAGGTCTAGTTAAATGAGTCACCATTACCATGTTATAAAGGCATGAGCTTTATAAGTTGCAATTTTGATGTCTTATAAATGGAACCAGACCCTTAAATCTAGTATGAATATGTTACAATTAAAATAAAATGATTGGATTATATGAATAATAATTATCAATTTATATAAGTACATTAATTATAAATTACAATTTTAATTCATGTAATTGAAATCATCTAAGATTTCTGCTCCTGTATCCATGGTCACATAGATCAAACATGTGCTAATTGGTTAATTAAGGTGCCACCATCAACGTATGTGGTAGCACCCTATTTAGGTTTAGGTATAAACTTTAATAACCAATTATTTATCTCATTCATCATATATAAGCACTTTTTTGGATAACAGATATATTAATCAAGGAAATAACACATTCTACGAGTAATTCAAGTAGTAAAATAAAAAATAGCATGGCATATTCATGACATGTGATTCCTTGGGTGCCTATAATGATGTATAAATAAATAATAACTTTACATACCAAGAAATGGCTAAAATGGAATCCATAATGATCATAATAATTAATGCCACAAATCATTTGTGTCACCCAATGGTGAAATAAATACAACTTTAATAAGCATAATCTAGAACAAAAGTCCAGTCCAAGGTAGTTTGTCTTTTTTCTTTTATGTGGGTTATCCAATTCTAGGAAAATTCTCATTACAAAATTTTAAAACTTCCTAGTATCTTGTCTAAAAAACCAAAATAGTAATACAAAGGGAAAAAACTTGGATACCACTTTATAGCATCCCAGACCCGATCACTCATAAGAAACCAAACTTGGTTGGACACATGACCTCAAGAACTCCTCTACATATTCCCTAGGTTTACAACAATTAGTGAGGTTATATAATGGTATGGTGAGGATACTATTAACTCATGTTATATTGGATCATGGTGGTATAATAAAATAATACATAATAGAAACATACTAATGCATATAAGTGAAATATAAATCATCCCAATATAATAATAATTATAAGGACAACATCAATAATAAATAGATCTATATCCAATAACATATAAAAAATTATATAATGGTTGTATGATATAAAAAATGGGAACACGATGAAATATAGAAACATTCATATAAAACATGATATATAGAAATGAAAAAAATGATAAAAGTATATCTCTGATAGGATCACAACCATAATATATATCATTTTCTTCAATACACCATCATAGGAAAAAAATCAGGCATCTATAGATGGAACCTTCCCCTTATTCTAACCTATATCTATGATGTCTGTTCAAGTACCAATTAGATTATTTAATTGGTTGTGATATAAACATAGTAAGACACCACCAATAGTGTCATGCACTATCTAGTCTATGAATGTAAAATAACCAGTGTCTATGAAAAATAAATAAAATAAATAAATAAACCATGTTGTTTTGTGTTTCCCATGGAACACCCATATGATACTACCTACTTTGTCCTAATATGGGAATGTTTCTGAGTAATTTACAATTTAAATTTATAGTGGTAAGTCTAGGACCCAAGGTGTGCTACTTAGGTATCCATATATGGTGATAGTCATATGAGGTTCCATAATTCTCATCACATTTAACCTTAATATGGAAGTTAATCAATTCCATTAATTATGTGAACCATAGTTCAATTCCAAGTATGTTTTGTAATTTGGTATATGTGTTAATTGATTTAACTTGAAAAATGAGCCTGTATAAGGTTTTCCATATAGGAATCCTATGTATCACTCTAATTCTACTATTAAAACTAGTCACCATAAGAGTTTATCCATGTAATTCTATGTGGGAACTTAGTTATGACTCAAGGTATTCTATAAAGGCATTTCCCTCAGAACCCATCCATGGTATTCCACATAAGGAACCAATTATCACTCACTGCATAATTTAAATCCATCCGCTCGGGGAGCCCATCCATGATATTATATATAAGAATCTATATTCCATACATGACATGATATAATTAATTTATAAGTCATTTAATTCACTATGAACGATGATCTCATCTACGGAATTTTGAATCTGAACCCTTGTATTTCCATCGGCATGAAATATCAAGTGGTCACGAGCTAAAGCTAACCCATACCATTTAACAATTTATTTAATTCAATTTTTCCATTTCACTCATAAGTATAACTCAAGTTATAATTAAAAAGAAGAAAGGTACTAGGATTATGGGATTACCATTATCCCTTTTTTAATTCAAATTCTATTTTATTCATAAGGGCTAATTGAACACACCTCAAATAGTTTTTTATTTCATTTCAAGGAATAGGGCTCATAGGGATTCAAAAGAAACACACCCTAAAGGATGGATCACTTTGAGGTAGACCCCCTTTAATGATTAATTTAGGGTTTTGTGACTACCCAAATCAAGATGATACCCATTTATTTAATTAATTATATATTTAGTAGGTTTCGCACAGAAGTATTGGCATGGAAAACAATGGAAGAATAGTATAAACATCAATAATTTTGGGGAAAATAACTAGACCATATACCATTTCTTTTTATATGAATCTTTATCTGATATCAGATTTGGATTCAATATAGAATGAGAAAAATCATTGAAATAGACAAATATACTGAAAATATGGAATATTAGCTTGCATGGATTTAGCATTCCATATATTGAGTTAAACAAAGAAAAGAATAAATAGGATTGAAGAGCTTATCGATGTCTATCCAATGAGACCAACAATGAACAATTATATTTTCATATTAAGGAGGTGGATTAAAGCCTAATAATTTAATAAAAGGGTTCTCTAACATGAGGTGGATGGTATAAATGGAGAAAGGAGAATAAGCGTTATACATTTTAAATAATGAAGGGTAAAAACTTCATTTCACCCTTTTATAAAGGGATTGTGTGGTCTGTCTTTAAGGTTAGAATAACCATGTGACAACTATGCACAAGTTCTTTCCAATAAGAGACAACCCTTTTATGTCCTAGAACATGGTTAGACTAACTTTGTGTGGCACGTGCACCCTCTATATCCAAAATCCTCCAAGCCTTTCACAGTTAAGAACAAAGTTTAACAAACCATGCACCAAGTATGTATTTCACCTCTTCAATGGGTCTGCATCATTTCACACAACCGTGTATCCTCCCTTTCATGGTTTTTCTAAACATTCTCCTCTCTTAAAGATCCATATGTTTGAACCTCATGATTTCTACTACCTATGCACCAATTGTGTTCCTTATGCTGCTTCTCAAAGATATGAACATAGAATAAGTCCAAAACACCTCTTAACCCTTTCTTAAACTCATAATTACTTTTATTAGAGTAAAACAAGTGGTTTAAATAGTAATTTAAAGAATTTTTACCTATCTAAAAATCTAGTACCTTTCAATATCAGTATAATGTGAAATGTTGGTCACATTATTATATGAAATATAAATATTCCTCTCTATATCTATGAAACACTTATACCAAATTAAAAATAAATTCATGGAGAAAATATATGATATATCTATTATTACAGGAAATATATGAATTTTAAATTTCCTTTATATTATATAACTATTTTTGTTTGAATTATTATAAATCAAATGAGTGAGGATACCTTAATTTGGTTTTTAATTGGAATTCACTCATTTTTCTTTATACAGATCCAATCATCCTTATTGTGCCTCTAAAAATTTAACATAGTCACCTGTAAACATTCAAAAAATGAATACTCCTTCAATTTCCTAGGTGTAATACAATTCCTTTACATTTTTAGTAGACATCAAAAAGGCACAATAAACCTGTGGTGACCCTTGGATGATATTTGATTGAGAAAAACCATGAAATTGTTTTTTCGAGTGATGACGAAAAATAATTCAAGGAAGGTGGGTGAAATTATTCATGGGTTGAAGTTTAATTACTAAATAACTATGATATGAATAAAACAAATTAGGAAATTGATAACATATAATAATATTGATATGTGTAAGTATTATTTTGATTGGAAAGAATTATTACACTAAATCATTGAAATTATTTGTGACTTCGATATATCATTTCACTCAAATTCATTAGAATGTATTTTCCTAAGAGATAACTATTTAATTATGGGGAGTGTAATAACACTAAAATTATTACTTTTTTACCTTATAATTAATCATTTAAATTCCAAATATTTTTCATATTACATGGGTATATATTATATATTTCTTATTTTGAAATATTTTGATATATAATGTAAAGAAACCAAGTGTTGTGTTTTAATTGATTTAATTGATATTTTATAATAAATATCAATAGTAATACTTTGAAAATTACTTTATGATGAAAAAATGAAGAAATGTATCTAGATATCTATTAATATTAAAAAAATTATAAAGGATACATAAGAATAGATTGAGTTTTCTGAAAGATTGTTATCATTAAATAAAACTTACAATTGGTTGTGAAAGATATTTCAATTTTTTTAGTTCAATATTTTTCCTATATATGTAACATTAAATGGAAAATACTTGTGGTCTTGTAAGAGTAATTAGGACTTTCATAAGTGTAACTTTTTTTCTAGGGAACTTATGTATGATACTGTACACATATGAGAAAATTAGAATATGGTCCCCATAAAAGTAAATGGATCATATCTATGATTAAATTAAATAATCAATGTATAATATAGGATTTTTTATAAAAATTAACCATGAGATAATATCCTTTATATTAATGAAATATAATATCTATACAGAGGACATTCAATACCATGTGGATCGTTAGATTCTATATACATAAATTATCATCTAAATCAAGCAAGGGAAGAAAAAAATCCATATTGAACTTAATAAATGAAAAAAATGAGGATATGATCATTGTAATTGAATCCAATAAATTCCCAAGAATGACCATGAAAATCCATGCCACATGGAATGATCAAATTTAATAAATGGAAAATATAAATTCTATAAAGATAAGTGAGACTCTATGGAAGAATCATTCTATGATTATTGGTATTCCATAACAACATACTTACTCATTCCATTTTTTTGTTTCATTTTTCATTATGTATTTGTGTTCTTACACTATAATCTCTAAACTCCATTGTAGAGAACAAAAAATAGTCTCAATTAAGTGGAGAATAAATCATTGATGTGTCTTGGAGTATTGAATACTTTTTTTTATTCTTAATTTTTTTTATTCATACTAGTGTGTAGTTAAATAGTTTAGATAAAGAGATGGTTAGATTTACCTTATAGTATACTCTTATTCTTACCCTTTAGTATTCTATAATTTCTACCCCTCACTGTATTTTCCATCATGTTATGGAGTTAGGCTATCTACTCGAGGAAACCCAAGAATAATATACATACATGTTTCATTATTTTACATGAATATTCCTTACATCTCATGATAATTAACACCCCAAAACCTATAGGTTTATTTTATTTTGAGACTAGATACATAACCAAATTATTTTACAAATTTTATTCATCATATACCATAAATACTCTTTATTTATGGTACCCTTTTCGACATATAATACTTAATATTATTCTCCATAACCTAGGAAATGAAAACTTAAGAAAGGGATATCTCATATTCTTAGTAAGGGTAAACATGTTTTCCATCAATCAAAGATCATTAGTGAGAATTAGATAAGTATGTGGGTGTGAGAAAATAATCAAATTACATAAATATATCCTAAGGTAAATCATACCCAATTAAACATGGAGGATGACATAAGGATTTGTCAATAACATAAAACATCAGTCATGGAAGTGTGGAAACATGAGTTAATAATATGTGATCATAACATAGGTATAATGTATAATGTAAGAATATGATAGGTATATGAGTGTGGAACCAATAACATATATCATGGTAAACCGTAAGGAAATTAATCAAATAAAGGACTAGGTCATTCACTGATTTAGAATATATTAGGTTTGTATTAACCACTCATGTAACCTATTGGGATTGGGTTTACCATGAGTGTACCCTTTGTCTTTGGCTCACTACCAATATACCCTTAGGCTTGGGATAACCACCTTTGTACCCTTGGGATTGGGATGACTTCCTATCAACTCTTTAGAGCTCATTAGGTATATAACATTACCAAATAAATTGGACTAATATAGAATACCCACCCATCACATAATGATAAACCATAAAAATGTATCATAATAATTTAGAATAATTCATAACTCCACTGTATCTTAATTAAACCATGTGAAAGAAATGGTTTTCATGAATATTTTCACAAACCATTATCATAATACATCTAAGAAAACAATATAGATTTTATCATTGGATAAAATCCCATAGTGAAGCATGAGAATAATTTAAGGATATTTTCATAGATGAATAAAAGTTATAAGATCATTATAAATATACTTTTTTAAAAATAGAATAAATTCCTTTAATATTTTAATAACATTTAATTTATAATGTATATATTTTATAAAAAATGAGAATAATATTTTGTTTATAAAATGATGACATCTTATAAAATAATATTTTTAAAGAATAATGGATAAAGTTGTGGGAAAATTTTATTATTACTAAATCCTTAAAAAATATTTTTTTCACACTATTTTAAAGAGTATACATGCCAATGTAAATGACCTATATTGAAAAGGTTAAACATAATACTTTAAAACATTTATCATTAAATTAAAAAAAATATTAATCATTCATTAAATTACATAAAAGGACATCTATAAAATAATTTAAATAATACATACATAGTGGAAAAATATTCCAAACTGGTAGAAAGAGATAAGTTTTTTCCCACTTAAAATCATACATTCAGTAGAATTGTTAAGAAAACATATGTGAAATTATAAGAAGACATGAAAACCACAAAAATAACAAAAGTAAAATAAAATAGATGAAATTTATTATAGAAATATCATATAATTTTCCCATATGTAAATTCTTTAATAATTAATCAATTTAAAAATTTTATTAAAAGAAAGAATGATTATGTTTACTCTCAACTTCCATGATAGTGATTTAATTTTTTGATGAACCCGACCCTTCTCAACACATCTTCCTTTGGGATTAAGTATTTAGGATTCCTTATTGGAAATACAAGTTTTCCAATCTCTTATAAGGATTTAGGATATTTAAATTTAGAATTTATTTAAGATAGTTTTAAAGGAATATTTTTTTTGGAATGGGAAAAGGAGATATCATTTTATAGGTAAAAATGAGGGATATTTTTTTAGAAATATAGGTTTCATTACATTAAAAAGTGCAAAATTGTTTATAAATTCTCCAAGCCATACACTCATAATACTTTAATGAAGGAAGCTCTCAAAGGTAAAAATCTTAATATCAAACACTATGTGGGAAATGAATCCAATGATAGCTAAAAAGTGGTCACCTAGGATAACAATGTAGGGATGAGTAAATCATGTGTAGTCTTAGTAGAGGAAGAAGAATCCCAAGGATGTGCTCATGCTAAAACTGGTATATCCAATGATGCGGAAATACTGAAAGATTGTGCTTAAGAATCTTTAATTTTTCAAGAGTTATCAGATGATATTCTCTCATTGGCTTTAAGTCTACAGTCTGAATCCCTTTTTTAGAGTTCATTACCTCAGAATAATCAAATACAGTTGATATAGATGAAAGACTTATGGTTGGAGTTTCTCAGGATGCTTACTCGATGCAGGGGTTAGAGCACATCCCTTCTCATCATATTGGAAATAGTATAACAAATTCATCCCCTGTAAATCCAAACTCACAGACCATGGAAGATTCTGTTAAGTTGAGGAACGAGTCCACCCGAAATCAAGAACATTCTACCAACCATTCTAACAAAAGAGAGTTTAGAAGCTCTCATAAAAACAAGGAAACTGAGAAAAAAAGAAAGGGGGACTTTCCCCCACTCAGGAGTAATGATTTGTATCCTCTTTTGGAACTGCCAGAGGCTAGCCAACCCTAGCACTTTATGTTCCCTCGGGCTTCTTATGAGTAAACATAAACCTGATTTCATTGGCATCTCTAAGCCAAAATCTAATAACTTCACTTCTGGAACCCTACTTACTCAGAGTGGTTATTCTTCTCTCAGTTTTTTACAAGACAACTCTGGTATTGACAAACTTTGTTTTCTTGTTCATCATTCTATTAATAATACTACTATTGTTTATCTAGACAACCAAATCATCACGTGAAGCTTCCTAAAGAGGGTCAACTCTCTTTTTGTTCAGTGGTTTATGATTTCAACAACTATATCAATCGAAGAAATATTTGGAAGCACATCAAGAGATCTCTATAGTTATTTTATACCCTTGGGTTATAATGGGATATTTCAATTCCATTTTAGATGCAAATGAGAATATTGGGCTTGTCTCCAATGCCACCTCTATAGTGGATTTCATAGCTTGTATTGAGGAATGAAACCTTATTAAATTAAATCTTATTGGTTCCAAATACACTTGGTATAGGAGGCATCTAAATAGCACCTAGGCTAGTAGAATTGATCATACCTTTGGTAATAACTCTCTCCATGGAGGTTGGAAAACCATCTCATGTGTCACGCTTGTAAAGCACAACTCTGACCACCATCCAATTATTACAACCTTCACTTCCAAGGGAGAAAAGTTTTCAATTCCCTTTAGGTTTAATAATGATTGGACCACTCTTCTTGAATGCTCTCAATTGGTGAGGAAAACCTGGAATATGGCATATCATAATGGTAACCCTCTCTCTTGTATTTCTAAGCTAAAAGCTCTCAATATTAACATGAAACATTGGAGCAAGAAAAAATTCAGCCTAATTGACCAGGAAATTGACTCTATAGAAAGCTCACTACATGATCTTCAAGAGGACACCACTAAGACCAAATTTACTAATGATATTTTACAGCAAACTAGTATGTCCTCCCAACTCAATGTACTCCTCAGACGTAGAGAGAATATCCAAAGGGAGCTCTTCAAAGTCAAGTGGCTCACAGATGGGGACCGAAATACCAAATTTTTCAATACCCTACAAAGAGTTAAAAAAGTTCATAGGCCATTGTCTTTAATAAAGGATGGGGATACAATTCTGGAGGATCAACAAAGTCTCTATAATTATATCGTTTCCTATTATATGAACCTATTCAATGGTCCTACAATCAATGAGGTTATTAAGGATGGAATTATTCCCAAAATTTTCACTAAGGTTGATAAAAATTTTCTTACTTCTATTCCTCTAGAATTTGAGATCAAAGATGCTGTTTTGGGGCTCAATAATGGGAGTTCTATGGAACTGGATGGATTCACTAATCACTTCTTTCAATTTTATTGGGAGGTAATAAACTCAGATGTTTGTAAACTTGTAAAAAACTTCTTCACCGAAGGCTCCCTCTCATAATCATGCAATGCTTAGTTCATTTCCCTTATTCCAAGGGTGTAAAATTTCAGCGATATTGCTCAATTCATACCATTTTCTCTTGTCAACACCATCTACAAGGTCATCACAAAAATCCTAGCCAATCGTCTTACACATATCTCTAGGAAAATCATCTCTTGGAATTAATTTACATATTTCAAGGGGTGAAAAATCCAAAATTTCCTTCTCACTACCTCTGAATGTGTCAACTTGATACAAAAATCAACTTGAGGGGGGTAATACTGCTCTCAAATTAGATATCAGAAAGGCCTTTGACACGATTGATCAGAACATCATTGGGTGCATCCTCCATGAATTTGGTTTTCATATGAGGTTTATTCAATAGATCAAAGCTCTTATTATCTCTAGAAACATTTCTATTCTCATTAGTGGTTTCGTAGAGGGTTACTTCAAGTGCTCAAGATGAGTGATTCAGGGTGAAACCCTCTCTGTTATTATTTTTTCAATTGTTGAAGACTATCTAAGTAGACTTCTCCTCCATATGGCTTTTTTGGGTGAACTCAAAACAATCAGAGCTTCAAGAGGCCTCTCTGTACCCTCTCACATTATCTTTGCTGATGATATTGTTATCTTCACTCAGGGTGACAAGAAAAACATCCAAAACCTCAAGAAAGATTTACTCCATTAGGAGACTGTCTAGAGCCAGGTGGTTAATTAAGGCAAGTCGTTTATTTATTTTAGAAAAAACATACCTACAAAAAGTAAATCCCGCATGATATCTGATCTTGGAATTCGTGAAGGTTCTCTCCCCTTTACCTACCTATGGGTCCCCATGTTCTTTGGTAGACCTAAGACCTCTCACTTTGTGTAAGTTGTGGATTAAGTTAGAAGGACCCTCTCTTCCAGGAAAGGAAAATCACTCTCAATAGTAGGAAGACTTTTCTTAGTTAAACATGTGGCCCCCTCAAAACTAGTCTACTCCTTTATAGTCTACTCCTGGCCTACCTCACTGATTAAAAAATTAAACACATTGATGAGAAACTTTGCGTGGAGTGGAAGTATTATGGAATCATGGGTAATCTTTTCTCCTTGGAAGAGATGTTGTATATTGTATGCTAAGGGTGGGATTGGAGTCAAGAATCTGAACTCTTTCAATCGGGCTTTTCAAGCACAGTTCATATGGAGGATAATTAATGACATGTCACAGTCCTTGGAATTACTCAGATCCAAGCTCCTCAAAATACATATTGAAGGGAACATAAGCTGCATGTAATCCTCAATCTGGCTTGGTCTGAAAAAACTTTTTCAACATATCAATAGTCAATCATGTTGGATAGTTAGTGCTCAATACTCTCTCAGTTTATGGAAACATAACTGGATAGGGTCTCCTATAATTGATAGCTTTTGCATCATGGATCCAAATACTGATTATGACTCCTCCATTAAAAACTAGCTTGAGCATGGTAATAATCTCCCCCCGTATAATGTTTCTATGATTGAAACTTATGACTTCCTGTATGATAATGATATGCTTCTGTGGGAACCAAGTATAAATGGAATCCTTGATTCTAAGGGAAACTAAAATCACCTTATTCATAGAGAAATCACCAGAATTGAATCCTTTAATAAAAAATGGTTGTTTCCTATATGGTTTTCTTTACTCTGGAGACTTCACCTTGGCAATCTCCTAGTTGAGGTGAATCTACAACGTGTTGGTATCATTGTTTTTTCTATATTTTCCCTCTGCCATCAGAATCAAGAAGATGTTAATCATCTTTTCCTATTTTGAAACACTTCTACAGCTCTCTGGATTTATGTTTTTTAAATTTTTGATATTTAACCTCCTCAAATTGCTGATATCACTCAGTTCTTGCTAGATTTGGCTGCTATACAGCTCTCCAAACAGGTGTGTGCTCTCTTCTTGGTCACCTGCACAGAGGTAATACATACAATCTGGACTTACTAAAACAAAAAACTGTATTATGAAGCTATCCCCAATCACAATGCTGCACTCTCCAGTATCTTGCATGTGGTTCAAAATTCCAACAATTTGTATTCGAAATGATGTAACAATTCAGTGAAAGACCTGGTTTTCTTGAGAAGGCTTCAAATTCCTAGTAATTTTCCAAAACCTCATAGAACCATTGAATTGTTTTGGGTTTCCCCATTTGCAGGTTGGGTTAAGTTAAATACGTACGACACCTCAAAGGGAAATCTAGGACTTGTGGGCTATGGTATTATCTTACGGGATCACAATGGTGACTTTTTAGAGGGGGAACAGGGTACATGAGGACATACCATGACACTTGAGGTAGAGATGCAAGGTCTCATTAAAGCGGTTGATATTTTTGAACAACAAAACTGGGACTTAGTATGGTCTGAAAGTGATTCAATGACTATTGTGCAAGCTGTTTGGATGGGCCAGATTCATCTTGCTTGGAAGATTACAACCCAATAGAGTAACTTCCTAAACAACCTTACCTCCATGAACTTCATCATCACACACATCTATCATGAGACAAATCAACTTTCTGACCAGCTTGCTAACAGCGGAGCTGCAGAAGGTAATTCTATTCACTACACTAGAATACTAGGTGAGCTTATGGATATTCTTCAATGTGATAAATGTAAAATTTCATCTTTCCACCTTGTGTAACACTTTTTTTAATAATTTGAAGCCTCGCTGCTTGATTTTATAAAAAAAATACTATTAAAATTAAATATTCATATTTTAAAATTTTAATTTTATCAATCCATTTGTATTAAAAAACTATTTAATTTTTATAAATACATTAAATAATTCTATAATAAAAATAATAATATTAATAATAATATGAAACACATAAAAACATGTTTTTAAAATGAAATGTTTTAATTAAATATCATATTTTTATTTGATCATATTATTTTTAATTTGTTATTAAAAAGTATATGAGATCAATATACCTATTGGATACATGCATACCCAGCGACTACATTTTGAACAACTATATATCTAATGACCATATTTATAATGATTATATATGT
Source organism: Viscum album (assembly GCA_963277665.1). Lineage (NCBI taxonomy): Eukaryota > Viridiplantae > Streptophyta > Magnoliopsida > Santalales > Viscaceae > Viscum > Viscum album. The sequence continues at coordinate 1,339,980,147 of OY728148.1, read as the reverse complement.
AATAAGAATATATCATTCCTATATTTAGCCTTAAAAACATTACTAAAATCATTCATTATATTCATTTTCTTCTCTCTAAACATGTCTATTATAGATCTAATTCTCTACATTATTTCCATAGTTAAAATTGGGGTGGTTATTTCCATGTAAAACCATGAGGATGATGATTTTATATTCATGGTATTTTTATTTACTTATGGATTTATTCTTCTTGTAATTTTATTAATAATGCTTCAAATGGAATTATCACAATGTATTGATATTTATATTATATTACAATATATTAACTCAATAAAATATATCATGGTTTGTTTATTTCGATGTTTTGTATGAAATAATATATTCAAAATCATATTTATTCAATGGAAAGATAAAATAAAAAGTATAATAATTGGTTTTCACATTCTAATAAAATAAGAACTTATAACTCTAAATTTTATTATTCTGATGGAAAAAATGGGGGTACTTATCTAACATTATATCTTTGGGTTCCCAAATATCATCCTTTATCTAATAATTACTATAATATCTTTAACCATGTGAGTGATATTTTATCACAGTAATTTATCTCTATGACCCAAGATGTTTACTAATTGTTCCTTGTAGAAAATATTGTGCTCCAATTGTACATATTTTTATTTTAGTATATTTGATGAATCTAGTATTTACTTTTTCTAAAGTGATACATGGAACAAATAATTCACTAAGGATGGGTCTGGAGGAAGTGAATGATGATAAGATACCATCCCCATATAACTAAGGAATTCAAAGTGTCCAATTTATATAGGTCTCATCTTTCTTTTCTTCCTGAGTATCACAATTATGTTTTATGGTGATAGTTGAAGTAATATCTTATATACAACATCAAGCTCTAAATCACACTTTTTATTATTATCATAACTCTTCTATATACATTTGGTAGCTATAATATTTTTTTTGAATGGTTTAAATATTCTCAAAAATTTCTCAATAAAGATATACTCCCATTATCTTACACTCCAATAATTCATCCCATCATGTTGGAGTTTTACAATTTTTCCATACACAGTGGTTCCATTTGAATTCTAGTATGCAAACAATTGTTATAAATAAACTTTATCTGTGGATGATAAAGATAAAAATCTATATTGAAATATTTTGTAAAATATCTCAATATATATTGAAGAGTTTAAATTTTCCTTTTAGATAAACTATGATACCTCATGGAAGTGACCATCTCAATTACATTACATAATGAAAATATTTCATTGAAATAAAATCCCATGATCTTTTAGGTTTATATTGTTAGATATTTATAACAAAACATTAACTAAGAAAACTCATGCCTTTGTAAACTAATGGAAATTTTTTACTATATAATCAACTAATTAACCCATAAAAATTCTTTAACATCTCTCACTAATTACCTATAAAGTATAATCTTCTAGAAAATTCATACCTTTATTATCTTTATAACCAAAGGAAGTAGAAACATAATAAATGGGGTGAGTTCAAATGCTCAGAAAGGGAAATCATAAGTTATGACAATAAAAAATCTTAAGTGACCATAATATTAACATATGGTTATAATCAGGATAAATAATAAAGTTATACACAACAAATTATAGAATATATATCATGGAATAATTCATAGTATAACATAAATATATGAAATATCTTATAAAGGAGGCATAAATATATAATTTCACATATCTTAAAATAAATGTAAACTTATAAGGGTTTCATAATAAAAAAAACATGAATATATAGAAAAACCATAAAATAAGTAAAATCTTGAGATAAAACTCTTTATTCCCATGTTTATGGGAACAAAATCATTATGTATACATGTCAAAATGTTAGTAAAATCATTATTCCTAATATTATTTCAAGAAAATAATTTTTAATATGATTGAATATATCATGAGATATTAACTAATACCAATTAATTGGGTGTGTTATAGGACTCAACCCATCCTTATACTAACATATGTGTTCCATAATAAATCAATTATTCATCATAATGGACCCATAAAATGAATGGGTTTCTTAAAATTTTCAAAAACTTCATATAACATGAACTTAAAAAATAGTAAGAAATAAATAATATAATTTCCCAAAAGGAATGATATCATAATAAAATACATTGGGTGATCAAAACATCACTTCATAAGAGATAAACGCTTAAGGAAAAATTGATGTGAAAATATAAAAGCTTTCAAAAAACCTTTTGAACATTATTCTAGATGATGAAGTGAAAATTACATTCAAAAAAAATTGAGTATGGAAAGAGAATAATTTTTAAAGCCTTATTATGAATAGTTCTAAAAATGTATCCTTGAAAATAAGAAATAAAACCATGATAATAAATTTGTAATAAAAAATGAGGAAAATAAATGCCTTTATTAATCCTTTTTAGTTCATTTTAAAGAAAATCCCACATCGTAGAAACATTGAAAAAATTTCATTTCATAAAAGTGGTAAAGGAAAATAAAAGGTATGTAAAATTTAAAAAATATTTTGATTTCATTAAAAATATACTTTTGATAAGAAAAATGTGGACACGGAAGAAAAGATACATTTTTAATAATGAGAGTTAATTTTATCAATGTCATAATTTTATATCAGTTTTTTTCAAAGAAGTAGTTATTTTTTATGAGAAGTGATTTTTAAAGATAATGTGATGAGTTTCCATATAAAATAGGGTAATGATAGAATCAATGATATATTTTAATTTATATTCAAATAAGAAATATTACGATCTTATAAATCAGAAATTGGCTTGATGAAACCTTTATGAGTAACATTGCGGTAAGATCATTTTATAATCAGGTTATAAGGAAGAATTTTAAGACCGAAGAAAATATAAAGGAAATAAAATAAAAAATATTCATTAGGTATCATAAATACAACTTAAAAAAATATATTTTAATAATAATTTTTGTAACTTAATGTAAGAAAAGTTTAGTTAACGCAAACCCTTACCTTAGAATTGGTTCACTCTATGCATGCGCCTAACTTCCTAAATAATCAAATTAAGTTTAATAGATAAATTATTATATATATTATTAATTTATGTTTCATTTCATAAGGAATACTTATTATCATATTCTATTTATTTATTACATAGTCTTTTCTTATGTTGGTTTTTTAAGTGGTTCAATCAATTTTTACATACCACTTTTGGTATGTTTACCATTATTAAAAGTGTTATATAATAACTTCATAATCACTAAAATTATAGGGTTGTATTTATTTTTTAATATATATGGATAATATCTATATTTTTATATAGTTTTTTATAATATCAACACATAATAGGAAAAGTATGATAATATGTTCATTTTAGGTGGTTATGTTTACTATGAAAATTTATTATTAATATCACTTATAGAATTTCCAATTTTAAAAATTGGGTAAAACCATGAAAACGGCACACGACACAAAGAAGAAAATTACATTAAATCACAAGCTCGGGGACTTGACCTCGCGACCTACCCCTCACCCCCCCCAAACCCTTACCACCCCACCACCAACGGTGGGGCATAGAATTTCCAATATTATTTGTACAAAATATTTATAGTGTTATAAGAATCATGTTTAAACCTAGAAAACATTTTTAATTTCATCCATGTTTAGTGGTGATGGAAAACAAAATACATTATCACATGGAGGTAGTAGACCGCACATATGCATGTTCGACATTCTTATCTTTTTCTTAGTGGATATAAAGGAATACATAAGGGTAATTACATTAATATAATAACAATTTAGTATAATAATGATATTTATAACATTATATTTCTATGTATATGGTATTTTTTTTAAAATATTGATTAAAAATAAAAGAATGTGTATTATATAATACTCATTTTGGGACCTTAAACATTATCTTAAAAGTATCCTTGGAAATGTTGGGAACAGAAAAAATTATAGTGACTAGGGGATTTATATAATGTAAATGAATTATAAGAGAAGAAAATTGGGTAGGGTTTCAATGAAATTTTTACGTGGATGGTTAACTTTTAGAGGGTGCATGTGATCTCCTTTTATAATTGATGAAAATTATACTTTTGTGAACACCCATTATTTTTCATTAATGTAATGATAAAATAAAAGGGTAAATAGATAAAAAGTAATAAATACTGTATTTTATTGTGATATAAGGTTTAAAAATCCTCCAACATTAATTTTTCAGCATGTTTCAATATTTTTACCACATGATGTTTACATTTTACTATTTTTGGTTTTTATCTTATTAAGTAGTTTTTACCTGAGAATTTTATATTTTATTTAAATTATAAGGTATCCCTTATAAAAAAAATTGATGTTATAAAACTAATTTTATACTATATACAATATAATTAAATTTCTAAACAATAGAATATTAACATTCAAATTAAAACAATTAATGTGTATAAAAACTATTTTTAGAAAAAATATTGTTTCTACACTTTAGTTTTATTAATTTTATTCAGTATTGATTGAAAAATGATTTAGTGTTAATTTATTTATATATGGGTTTGAAAATTATATTATATTCCTTTCATATAATATATTAATTCATTTTATTACACAAAAATTAGACAATGTAAGTAAAAAAATTCCTTGAAAATAACAGTTTTACCATTATCATGAAAATTAACTTCAATCCTAGTAATTATATTTGTGTTCCTGAAATTAAATTAACATTATTAAATAATATTATCATTTTTATCTAAATATTTATTCTATTTTTTTGGTTTTATGTTTTAAAATTTATGAAATCAAATTTTCAATATAAGCCCATAAAAGTATTTTTAGACTTAAATATTACTTATGTTGCCATAACATTAAACATATGTTTTATAAATTCAAAATAGTATTTTTAAATGATTTATCTAATTTATTTTTTATATAAAAATGATTCAGAAACTTTTAATAAAATCATGTATTTTTATAATTTCATAGATGTGAAGATATTAACAAAAATGGTATGTTTTCACTATTCACCTGAACATTAGTTATTTTAGAAAAAATATTAAAAACATAAGTATGGGATAATGTTGAAATATTTATTTCAAAAATTATCACTTTTATAAAATTAAAATTCTAAAATTTATAAATCTTTTTTTAAATGAAATTAAAATATATAAAAACACTCCTTTTATTACAAAAATGTACTTTTAAATGTCAAGTGTCTTTAAACATATTTCATATAAATTTATAAATAACTGAATGTTGAAATATTAGTTTATAAATAAAAATATTACCTATTATAAAATACCTTTAAATTTTATAAGTTTAAATTTTTGTGTAAAATATAATTACCTTTTTTAAATAGTTCTTCAAAACGAATCCCTTTTAAAATATTAATAACAAAAAAATAATATATAATTTTTTTAACTAATTATTAACTTATTACCTATTAATGATTATATTCTTTCTATAATTTAAATATTTCATGTCTTTTTTTATGTTTTGTTAGTTCTGTGTTCCGTGTGACACAAGCTATTGAAGAGAGTATTAATTTAAGGGGTCCAAAATCACATGTCATTATATTGGCCATCGGTTTAAGAATGATAGGAAATGATTAATCTCATATCTATATCAAATGAATGTTTAACACTTATTCATAAATTTTAGAAAAACCAAACATCTCAATCATATAAAATTAAGAGTTTCACTGCATACAACATTACAAATTTCTTTATGTATATATTGGCATATTGATCAAGTGATAAATTATCACAAATGACAATGAAATGTGCTAAATTTTTAAGGAGATCAACTTTAACCCTAATATAATTAATGATTTTAGAAGACTTATAGATACCTACAAAAAACTACATAGTTATTTTCTCCCATTTACATATAGGTATGGGTCATATTAGAACCATACCCTTAGGTTTTTTTATTCTTTCATAACTTTCTAGCATACCAAGAATTGAGATACATAATCTAAAAACACACTCTTCATTTCATCCCATAAGAAATCATTCTTGATATCTATATACACATTCATTCTTTCATAACGAATATATAATGATGGTATATTCTCATAATTCAATAACTACTTCAATTCTAGTATTTAGGGAACACATATTACTTTCCCGAATCTTAAAATTCAATCAATATCAAAGTTAAAATATAAAATATTACCAACCTTTTTTGTATATATAAATCCTGTTTTTGTATCTCCTTTATCATTACATGGATGGTTGTATGAGCATTCATTTGGTAAATATAGTATTTCTCCCCTTCCCTCGTGATTTCAAGGTCCATCCTTTGAAAATCCCTGAGTATTGGGTATCTTTCAATTATTATCATGGAAAAAGTGGAATGATCCTTCCTTATTAGAGCATCAAGCACATTATTTTCTATCCACATGTGTTAATGTATTGAGTAGTCATAGTCTTTGATCTGCTTCAATGATCACATTTGGATAATGTTCTACTCCATCTATGTGAATATATATATTGAGATATTATGATAAGTATATATTTCACAATTGTAACCATATAGATAATTCCTTCATATCTTCAAAACAAATATCCCCACTACTATCTCTAAATCATGAATTTTGTTTTTTTTTCTCATTAATCTTTAATTGAAGTGAGTTATAAACTACAACTATTTAATTTTGAATGAGGAATTATCCCAATATATTCTTTGATACATCACTGAATTTCACAAATCCTTCTCCACTTCAAGGTAGTGTGAGTACAGGGTGGAGTAAATAACCTTATCTTAAGAACCTTGAAATTTTATTCAAATTAATCATGGTATAGGAATTTAACACTAAGTTATCATGGTTATTGTATTAGAAAATAATGAAAAAAATCTAAAAAATTATTGATAATATCTCTCCAATCATAGAAAGCAATGGATTTCCATAATAGTGGTTGGTTTAGTCTGTTATTTAAACACCTTGGTATTTAAAGTATCCATAGATATACCCTCATTTGGGATTACATCACCGAATAATGATTCTTTCTGTAGCTAGAATTCACACATGTCAAATAAGAATATATTTAATCCTTTATCAAGTTCATCAACACAATCCTCAAAAGATATTTATTATCTTACTTACTCTTGGAAAATACGATAATATCATGAATAAACACTTCCATAAATTGATAGAGGTAATCTATTAATACATTATGCATCATATCGATTAATATAGTAGGGGAATTTGTGAGTCTTAATGACATCACTATAGATTCATAATGCTTATATCTATTATGAAATGTTTTCTTGGAATTATACTCTCTTTTTACATTAATTAATGATATCTAGATCTATGGTTAATCTTTTAGAAGTATTGATCCCCTCATAACTGATCAAGAATGTAATAAATATAGGGTTAATGATACTTGTTATTGATCATGATATTTTTAATTTCATGATAATCAATACTGATATTCATTGATCTATATTTCTTCTTAACAAATGGGGATAGTGTACCACATGGTGAATCACTTGGGTGTATATATTCCTTATATATATTATCTTAGATTTTCTACTTTAATTCCTTTAAATCAATTAGGGTAATACCATATGGATTATTTTATATTTATATAGCACCAGGTATGTTTTCTATAGAAAACTAAACATCATGGTTTGGGGGGTGACCATGAAACTCTTTAAGAAAAAATCAACATGTTCATTCAAAATAGAAATATACTCAATATTGAGATTATCTTAATACATTGGAGCTAAATAATTCCCTTATAATTTTGTATTCAGACCAATATAATGGATGCAATATTCATATGGATCTCATGGTCTTACATTGATATAAATTCATATATTGGTTTGAGATATGAAAATTTTCTTATATTTACCAAAATTAAATATGATATTTATATAGAGACAACCAATCCCTACCCAATATCACATAAAATTTCACTAAATGTATTTTAACAATATTTATAGGTAACTAATTCCTAAAATCCTCTACAGTACATGACTTATATACATGAGTTTTAATCATCATAAAACTAATAATTTTCTTCTATAGTTCAATATATAATCATTTGGTTGGTAATTTGATTATATTAAAAAAGTTACAATATATTAAGGAGTGGATTAAACTATAATAAAGAAAAAAATCTCAATTCTTGAGTGTATATTAAATGTACCCTTACCCACAACATTTTCTTGACCCAGTTCAATAGTTGTAATGGCGTATGATTTTCTGTTGTCTGTTGGCTTATGATGTTACTAAAATTGATTTAAATAATTAAACATTTTATTGGTGATCTTATTTGAAATATTCTCATACTTATTATAGTTTCAATATTGGAGTATGGGTGGTGTATTATGTTGAACATTAATTTCAACCATTTCTTCAGTTTTACTCTTCGTATCTCTTCAAAATTAATGTTCTTGATGGACTTCTCTTACATAGTTGAAGTATTTACCTATTATACGGATAAATTTTTGCCTATTCTTATTACCATATGTCTATCATCTATGAAGATGATTTTACTTTCCTATAAGTGTTTTATCACTTTATCCCATGTAGAACTATATCTTTCTCTTAATTTCCCCAAAACCATGATAATAATGAAAGTCTCTAATTTCAATTTATACCTTGAGAGCTATTCAAATAATTTTTTTTAATGCTTCCAAATCCCCTTTTTCAAATGATTTTCAGAGACTAGGTTTTAAGTCACTAAATAAATAATCAATTTTTCTTTTAGGGTCAATGATATGACTTGAAGCATACCTTTAAAGTATTTATATGTTTTCTTCATAATTAATAAAGGATTTATCATCCATTTGTTTCCAATTAAGGAATTATATTTTTGATTTATTTCAAAGAGTTCAGGTAAAATATTTACTAAAAATATATATATTATTAAACTCCTCCAATTCCATGGAATTTAATTCTACTTCCTCATTTTTATTATTAATGAGAGTTCACCATTGATCAGATTCACCATCTATGTGATAAACATAAAAATATATTCATTATCTAATTAGTGGAGATTGAAAAATATATTTTCTATTGAGTTGATCAATTTTCTAAAAAAAGTGGGTTAGAAGACCCACAAAAGGAGTGTGGGAATTTTTGCATGACGGAATCAAAGAAGAGTTGTATCTTCCTTGTTTGATTAGGTACTTCAATATGATTCATGTTATTATTCAAATCTTAATAGAGATAAGTGTGCATGTTCAAGATATATTTCACTCTATATCCCACCTCATTAGTTTTCTCATTAAAAAATAATTTCTTTCTCCATTATACTCATTATAAATTGAATTCCTCTTTATTCTATCCATTGACTAAAACCAAAAAGGTTATTGTGAGTATCAAGAAAAAAAATTAAATTGATTAATCATGAGATAATGAAAATCAATCCTATAGTGTTCTAAATTATAACAATTTCATTTAAACCTATGACGTATTTGGTTAATAATACATCACTTGTGCTTCCTCATTGGTTGTTTTAGGTTCTATCCAATTATTATTCATATCTTAATCCACAAATTAACTATTCCTCGATCTGATACCAATTGAGTTTACCTAAAAATAAAATGCATTCATATTAAATCATTTTACATGAATATTCATTATATATCTCAATAATACTCATCCCAAAACCTATAGGTTAATTGTATTTTGACATTAGATATACAAAAGACTTATTTTTTAAACATTTTTCAACATATCTTACAAATAATCTTCATGTATGGTACCATTCTAGAAATATCATACTTAATATTCATATTTTTAAAATGGTGATTTAAAAAATAATAAATCCTGATCTTAGATACTCCGTGAGGTTAAATATGATTTTCTTCAATCGAAGATCATAAGTGAGTATAAGAAAATCTTTTGGTTATGATAGCATAATCAATGTATATTAACATATCATATGGGATATCATGCCAAATTAAATGTGGATCGCAAATTAAGGAAAAAAACAAATGGATTTATGCATAACACAAAAGATGTGTCATGGTAGTTTAAAAACGTAAGAAAATAATATTTGATCAGTAATTAGATATAATATGTAACAGAAGTGTAATAACCTGATATTTTAAAATATATATTTTATTTTAAAACCTAATGTGTTTAATATCTTACTTCAAGTAAAAAACCAAACCAAAGTGAACTATAGAACATTATAAAATAGTTAAAATATAGACATTGAATTTTTTGGGTAAATGTAGAGGTAAAAAAATATGGAATATATGTAGAAATAAAAATAATAAGAATTTTTTTACTAATTCATTGATAAAATTTGATTTGTATAGTTAAATAAAAAATAAATTTTTTATGCGTAATAATATATTTTTATAAAATAATCTCTTTTTCATGTGCTCTGAAGTTTTTTATATTATGGTTAAATAATATTTTAAATAAAAAATATTGATAACATATAATATAAAATAAGTTAACATCAATATAATAGTTATTACTTGGTAATTAATAAATTTATTTTTTTCCTAGAAGATACATGTTTCTTAAAATTGTTTTCATGCATTATGCATGCTTATATTAAAATCAATTTTCATCACTTTTGAAATTTTAATTATATAAAATGATTTTAATACTTTTAATAATAATTTTTAACTTATGTAGTGGGGTAAATTTCACTTTTAGGCATAAAATTAAGTTACCAAGGTAAATATTAATTAGAGCGGTAAAATATTTATTTTTCAAAGAATGATACTTTTTTAAATATTTTTTATTTTTAAATTAAATGGATATATTTTACATTATGACTATAATATGATGTTTATAAATATATAAAAATAAGGTAACAGTAGTTTAATTATTCATCAATTTTAACTAATATTAACAACACTTAATGATTAAAATTACATTTTTCTACAAAAAATAGTTTTTTAAAACATTAAATGTCATAATTTAAAAGTTAATTATCTCTTATGTTGATATTAAATTAGGTAAAATTGATCTGATATTTTGATTTATCAAGTTTAAATTTAAAAATAAGGTTCATATTATATTTTTTTTGAAAAAAAATTACCATTATTAATATTTTTAATCAATATTAGTAAGTGTTAAAATGAGAAATATAATGCGGCTCAAATTTTATTAAATCAATTTGACGCATAAAAAATATAGAATACCTTTTTTAGGTTGTAAATTCCTAAAAACAGTTCTCTCTAACATTTTCCCACTAAATCACCTAACTCTAATGCAATTACATTCTTACCCATCACTTGATATTCTTTTCCAAATATTTGTCCCTCTTTTTCACCTATAAAAGGACTTCACAACCTTCCATTTCAATCCACACAAATAGTTATAAATTCCCATCAAACTCTTCCCAATTTATTTATTCTAAATATTATATACACATTTGGAAGCCTTTATCCTCAAAAAAAATTAATCAAGTCCTTTATTTCCAAAGCATACTTCAATAGAATATAAAAATTCTCAATTAGATTTAATCACTTTAGTGGGATGTCAAAAATTATGGTAAGTCGATATTTGTATCAAATTTAATTTTTAGAGACATATTTATTATTCTGAAATATGATATATTTACTATAGTGTGATTATATCTTAATAAATTTCTTGTACTATATCCATTTAATTAATTCTGTTTGAAGATCCATATCAGGTTCTCTTTTAAAATGATTTTGATTCAAAAGAGACCAATGTTGAAAGGGATCTTGTCAACTAAACTCTCTTCATTGAGTTATAATGATTCTTTTTAATTTACTTTTTATAATAATGTTTAATTACACCATAAGACTCTATTTTTTATACTTTATCTTCCCCTATGGGGAGAACGACTTTTAATTCTATTATAATATTCTATTTCATGGTAATTTATATTCCCATTGATGAATCTATTCCCCAAAAGTATATCATTGTTAAGAATAATTCTCATCACCTTTAATGATGGTTTCACCTTATTTTTCCATATTTCATTTTCCCACCAATGTTATTCTTTATATTGTTAAACCTTTTAGGTTTTATCTAATGTGACCTTAAAATTTTCCTTCTCCTATTTTTATAATGATGTTTTATTACTCTTTTTATGATGTAGGACTTCAATAAAGATATTTTGAAATAATAAAAATGTTATCCATCCATAATTATTTGTTTTATATTCCACTACATAATTCATTTGGATACTATTTATATATTTTCAAGGATCCATAATTGAAGTTTTTTAAGTAAATTTTCTCAAAAGTTTTCACTCTGATTTATTGAAAATAATTTCTGAAAGTAACATGTAACATTGTATTTTTCTGATAATGTTAAAAATTATTTTAAAAATATATTTTTGAGTTTTTATTCTTTATAATCACATAAATTCATCATTACAAGAATCCCTTTAAATAAATATTCCTTTTTAGGTTTTAAAAATTATTTTCCAAATAAACCTAATTAATTATGGTTTTAAAATTAAAAGGGGAATTTCCTATATTTTCTCAAATTTATTTACCCAATGACCATGAAAAGTTATTTTAAGTCTATGTAAATATACTATATTCATTCCTATGATATTAAATTATGATACCATCCACCTTCTTTCTCTAAATGTATTAGTATCATGTTGTTTATTATCATGGAACCCATTTCCATATTTAGTTAATTATGATTTGTTTTAATTATGTATGATTCCATTATGTGGGACATATAATGTTATACATATAAATGGTGAGTCTTGATAGTGCTTAAATTTATTGGGTAAATAATAAATCTCTAAATATTAAATGTTCATTAATCCTTGGTTATATTCCTTGGTAATATTTTATGATACTTAGGGGAAAACTTTGGTAATATGATGGGTGTGCCCTAATTACTCTCTAATGCATTGGGTAAATAATTAATCTCTATATATTACATGTTCATGATACCTTATCATCATGACTTATTAATTTTTTATGATATCGTAGTTAATAATTATGGAAATATGCTTTTATGACACCTCAGTGATGAACTTTTGTGATTGGTTTATGAATGTCTCATGTTTATGTTGTAGTCCCATTTCCATGTTATGCTTCTTGTACTTGTGATCATGTTAAAATTTGGATATTTATATTCATATTATGCATTTTTTTTACCGATGATGTTCATTTATGATTTGTTTTCATTATTTATATCGTAACAATCATCTGATTCTACCCTTTTATTTTGATTTCATTTCTCCAAGTTATAAAGAAAAGTAATGTGTAAGATGTGTCTAGAATACTAAATTGTGTTTATAATTTATAGGAGATGTTAATGACTTATTATGGATCAAATAGTCACTAATATAGTGTAAAAAATTCCTTTTCGTTGAAAAAATAGATGTGTGTTATTATTTAATGTCTTTTTCCTAACTCCCTAAAACTCTCAAAATAAATGTTTTTATGAATTAATTTTATAGTAATATTTTATATAAGTCATGTAATTGAGGCATTCATGTTATGGGGCTTCATAGTTGGTATCAGATTAAGTTCTAGATAGAATTAGAGTTGACGATGTTAGTTGAGGAAAGATTTAGTGTTTATAATTTATAGTTGATCATAATTTAAAATGTATAGATAACCATTTAGTTTAGTTGAGGTAATTTTGAATATTTTTTTACTAGGATAATAAAACATTATTGAAAACTATAAAAATTAATATAAGGGGTAATTATAGGTATATGATAACATCTCAAAGTTTTGGTAAAGTATATATTGTAGTGTTATCCTATTTGTTACATCCCTATATAAATATTGTAAAGTGGATAACATTGTGAAATAGATGAAACTATGGGTAATCACCTTGAATATGGTTAGTTGAGTATCAACTCAGTCTTCACTCTCGTGCATAATGATTAGGACTAATACTACACTCCGAGATAGAAACTTATAGGGGATATGATTTTTTAATCTTTGTAACTTTACAAAACATTATGAAAGATTTATTATGTTTTTGAATTAGGTTAAGAAATATTTAATAACCAAAATTAAAGAAACCAAGATTCAACTGAGAGTGATTTAGGTTAAAATCAAATCTAATGTACTAATTTCAGAAATTATGACATTTTTTAGTTGAATTTTTCATGTATTTATCATAAAAAAATTATCTTATGGTGTTCATAACTCATGTTAACTCATTTATTATTTTAGTAATGGTTGACGTTTGAAGGAATCATGTTAAGATTGGGTACCATAGACAATACAATGATTGTCCCAATGAGTAACCTAACGAGATAAGAACTGACGTGAGAAATATTTTGATTATTATAAACCAACTATCAAAAATTATGATTAATAACTTGAACATAGTTCAATTACAAAAAAAATATAAGTATGTAGTATTCAGAAGTTCTAGTGAAAAATATGATGAATAAAAGAAGATTAGATTTTCTTCATGTTAAGAATATATGAAGAGGTTCCCAAGGGAATGTATCAACGGAACTATAAGACGGTTCATGTGTGCAACAGAAGTGCATAGATTAAAAAGTTTCTATGAAAAATTGAAATTTGTTAACATTATAAAGGTAAAACATGTCTTTCCTAGTCATAAATAATATATTAAGGTCAAAACCTCATTTGAAAATATATCCTAAGTTATTATTATCTTTTAGGTACCCTTAAATAATATTATTAGTGAGTGAAAATTAAAATTTTGAGGATACAATTTATTTAATGGGGGAATGTAACATCCCTATATTTTAAAAAATATATTTTCCTTTAAAACCTAATTTGTTCAATAGCTTGCTTTACATGAAACACTGAACCAAAATGTACTGTAGAAAAATATATAACTATTAAAATGTAGTTGTTGAATAGGTGGCTAAATATAGAGTTAACTAAATTGAGAAATATATATAGAAATAAAATTAAATTCCATTTTTTTATACTGATTCATTGAAAAAAAATCAATTAGTATATCTAAATAAAAATTACATTATTTTATGCATAAAAATATATATTTTCTTTAAAAAAACTCTTTCTAGACACTAAAAAGTTTATTATTTCATGGTTAAATAATGGTTTGAAATAAAATTATTAATAATATATAAAATAAAATAATTTAACATACATCTAATATTTATTACTTGGAAGGTAATACACTTATTTTATTCTCAAAAGATAATTGTTTTGTAAAAAAATTATGTTTTTCATGCTTATAATAAAATTAATTTTAATCACTTTGGTAAATTCAATCATATGAAATGTTTTGAATATTTTTAATCATAATTTTAAAATTAGGTAATGGGTTCTATTTCATTTTTATGTATACAATAAAATTACTAATTAAAATATTATTTTTCTACATAAAATAGTTATTTTTCAAAGAATGATACTTTTTCTAAGTATTTTTGTATTTTAAAATAAAGTGGTTATATTTTAAATTAAGACTATAATATGATATTTATACGTATATAAAAACATTTAAACTCATTTAATTGGTATTGAATATTAAATATGATTAATAATACTTAATGATTAAAACAAAAAAATTCTACAGATATGATTTTTAAACACGTTATATGTTTTAATTTTCAAGTCAAGTTTTTTATATTTAAAAATTAAATTTGATTAAATGGAGCCCAAGTTTAGATTCATAATTTCAAATTTTTTTAGTAAGGTTTATCTTTTTTTTAAATAATTACCATGATTTATATTAAATCAAAATTAACAAGTGTTAAAATGAGTAATCCTACTTTAATTTTACTAAACCAACTTGATTCTTGGACATTATAGAATTCCCATTTTATGTTGGAAAGTAATATACAAATTTATCATAGAAATATTTTCACCTAACTCACCAAAATATAAAAAAATTACATTCTTACCCCTTACCTAACAATATTTTACAAATATTTTTCCCTCTTTTCCCCTATAATAGGATCTTAGTTTAATCTAATTCTTTTCAAAACCCTAGATGAACATTTCATTGAATATATTCTCAATTTAATTCTTTTAGATCTCATATATACTTTTAGTTTCTACTAGTATCAAAAAAGTGCCTCAAGTACTTCATTTTCAAAGGATAATTTAAGAGAAGATTAAAGTTCTCAATAATATTTATGCACTTTAATTGAAAGTTAGGAATTAAGGTAAGGTGTTATTTATCAAAAATTAAATTTCTTGAGTGATATTTATTATTGTAAACTATGATACCATTACTCTTGTGTGATTAATTCCTAATGAATGTATTATACCATATTAATCAAATTAATGGGGTTTGAATATCCATATCATGTTCTCTTTTAAATGAATTTTGATTAAAAAGATACTAAAGTTTAAAGGGTTTTTGTTAAATCAACTCCCTTCATTGAGTAATAATGATTATTCTAGAACTTAATTAGTAGAATATTGTTTATTTTGATCTAAATATTATATTTCATACTAATTTTTCTTTCTCTCAAGGTAGAATGAATTCTAATCCAAATATTTTACCTTGATGAATCTATTATCCAAAAATTCTATCACTATTAAGAATAATTCACATCTTCTATAATGATAGCATGCCCTACTTTTCTATATTTCCATTTCCCGCCAATATTTTTCTTTATATTTTGAATTTTAATTATGTGTTTTCTCATGTATTCTTAATATTTCCCTTCTCCTTTTTTGAAAATATAATTTTTATTAATATTTTTATAATTTTGGATTTATATCAATATATTTAAAAAAATGTATTTCCTTCCATGTTTTTTTGTTCTGTCTTCCACTCTAAATATCATAAGGATACTATTTAACTATTTTCAAGGATCTATTATTGGAGTTTTTTTCTCTAAATATCATGAAGATACTATTTAGCTATTTTCAAGGCTCTATTATTGGAGTTTTTTTCTAAGTAATGGTTTTCAAAAAAAATTGCACAACTCTTTGAAAATAACTTTTAAAATTGACATGTAACATCACCTTTTTATGATAATTTTTATAATGATTTAAAAACACTTTTTGAGTTTTTTATCCACAAAACACATCAATTTTCCATTATGATCATCCCTATGAACTAATATTACTTCAAATGTTTTATAATATTTTTTAAATAAAAGTAATTATTAATGGTTTTAAAATGAAAAGGGGTAGTTCCTAAATTTTTCTCAATGTTATTAACCAATGATCTTAAAAATGTATTTTCAATCTATGTTAGTATCCATTATTCATTTATATAGTGTTATATTGTGATATAATCCAGTCTATTTCTCTATGTATCCTATGCCCTTTTTTGTATTATCAGGAAACCTATTTACTTCTTAATTTAATTATTATTTGTTGGAATTATGTATGATTTCATTATGTGTAATGCAAGATTTTTATAATATAAAGGGTGTGCACTGATAGTGATATAATGAGTTAACTAAATAATAAATCTATATATATGATATGTTCATGATACCTTGGAAGTATTCCTTGTTAATTCTTTACTATAACTTAGTGACAAACCTTAGTAATTGAAGGGTGAACCCTGATAGTTCTCAAATCTATTAAGTAATGAATTAATATATTTAGATAACAAGTTCTAACTAAATTTTTAGTATTCCTTGGTAATGTTTTATGATACCAAGGTGAATAACCTTGGTAATAATATTTTAAGACACCTTCATGAACATATTTGGTGATATTATTATAAATTTATCATTTCTATGTTTTATCCACATTTCCAAGTTAAGCTTCATGTAATTATGATCATGTTATTCATTTTGTGATTATGTTTGCATTCTTATATTTGCCTCAAGTTTTAGCCATAATGTTCATTTATACTATGTTTGCATTGATTATTCCTTATTGAGTATCTGTGTTCACCGATTTCTTGTGTTTCAATTTCACTAAGTTATAATGAAATGTAATACATAAGATGTGTATATAAGATTATCATGTGTGGAAAATTTGTGGGATATGTAGAAGAATTATTATTGATTTAGTAGTCTATTATATACTGGCAAAAATGTTAGATAAAAAAAGAAATTTTTGCAGTTAATATTTTTTCATAAATCTATAAAACTCAAAACCTAAAAAATTAGTCGGAATGAATTATAATTAAATATTTTTTTAAGTCATGTAATTAATATAGTGATGTTGTGGGGAATCATAATAAGAATGGGGCATGGATATTTGAATGGGACTAATGACATGTATCTAGATAATACATAAGTATATTCATCACATAATTTAATAGGGAACCACCTATTAATAATATAAAAGGTGTCATCTAACCACACATATACCATATTATTCTTGGGATTACCACCTTTGTACCCTTTGGCTTGGGTTAGTTATTTATGTACCCTTGGTCTTGGGCCAACTACCCATGTACCCTTGGGATTCTGTTACCCACTCATGTACCCTTTTGAGATCATGTTGTATAAAACATTTACCAATTCATTAGAGGTATATAACATACCCATCCATAAAATAAATATAACCCATAAAAAATGTGTCATCACAACATGAAAGCATTCAAAACTACACCATAACTTAATAAGTCTATGAGAAACAAATTATTTTCATGAATTTTACCACAAAACATTATCATGATCCTTTTGAATAATTAATTTGGATGGCATCATTAGAGAATATCCACCATTAATTCATGTGAAAAAATTGGATGTTTCCAGAAAAGAAAAAATATATAAGGTAATTATAAAAATATCTTATAAAAAATTGAAATTCTCATTACATTTTCATATAAAAAAATTATAAAGATAATGTTTTATAAAATAATGAGAATAATATTTCCATTAAAATGGAGAAATAATATAAATGAGTATTTATTAAAAAAATGGATAAAAAAGTTGGAAAATATATGCATGAATAAATCATTAAAAATGATTCTTTTGAAACTTTTGTAAATAGTTTACAAGTTAAAGGAAATGATCCATGCAGAAAAATGTTGAAGTGATTTTGTTAAAACGATTTCAAAAATTAAAACATGATAATTAATAACCTTATGAAATCATTGAAGTGTATAACCATTTGATGAATATAGACATGGAGTAAAATTAATCTCGACGGATAAGAATATATAAGGAAGGAACCTCTTATAATAAAATATTCACTTTAATTATAAACCAAAAAGAAGTGAATTTGTAAGAGTACATGAAAACTACTAGAATGACTAGAGGAGAAGTAAATAGTTGGGTTTCATAGAGAAATATAATATAATTTCCCCAAATTTAAATTAATCCTTAAACAATATGGATTTGAAAATGAGATTATAAGAGAAATCCCAAACCTTTACTCCTAACTTACAAGAAGGTTCATTAACCTCCTAGTAAATTCACTCATTCTCAACATGGTTTCATATAAAATGAATTATATAATCTCTCTTTGTGGAATATAAATCCACCCAAAGTCTTAGAGGTATTTTGAATATAGAAAATGGTAATATATTCAAGAGTTATTTTAACGAATAGATTGTTTTAGAAGTGGTAATGTAGAGTTCCTTTTATATTTGAAAATGAGGGATATTTCTTTGAAACTGAAGTTAGTTGAAGGGTAAATAAGAAATCACATGAGTGTTTTCTACATTTGGTGGAGAAATATTGGTAAGACATTTAGTTTTGACACCCACACATAATATAGGACTTATAGTAAATATCATTTTAATTATAAAAAATTCATGTCGCTTTAATATAAAACTTTTTAACCCATTTACATATTCTAATTATTTACTTTGGTAATAAAATATTTTAACAAAAATATAAGGTGAGCATTCATAACAAATTTCAACATACTAATTTAAAATTTGGATTTAATTTGAACTAATTAAATTTCTTAGTATATTTAATTAAAAAATTAAATGAAAACTTAATATATACATATATATATATAATTTTCTCAGAGAAAATGACTTTTAAAAAAATCAAGTGTTCTTAATATTATTTCAATTAAATTACTAATTAAATACTAGTTAACATTTTTATTATAAATTGAAACTTTATATTAGTTTTATCCTTTATAAGTGATCAATTTAATTTATTGTGATAAAAATAAAAAAAATTATTAAAAAAACTATGTAAAATACCATTTTTAATCATTATATCATTTTAACCACATCCAATTAAATTTAATTACAATTATTTTAACCATTTAATTTTATTAATGAATTGGTATTAAAATCATAGTTGAATTTTATAAATAAATTGAATAATAATTTAATATTAGTGGTAGTATTGGTAGGTAATTTATAAAAATATATTTTTATAATAAAATATTTCAATTAAATATTGTATTTTTATTTCATTATATTATTTTCAAATTTTAACTAAAATTTGAAAAACATAAATATACCTATAGAATTCATGAATACCCAATGATCATATTTCTAATGACTATATTTCCAATGACCACATATCCAAAAACTATATTTCTAACAACCATATATAAAACAATCATATTTTATTCCTATACATAGCCTTATATACATCATTAAAATCATTCATTTTATTCATTTTATTCATTTTCTTCTCTCTCAACATTTATATTATATTTATAATTATTTTCTTTATTTATATAAATTTAATTATGGTATTGATATTTATGTAAAACCATAAGAATAATGATTTTTAGTTAGTGGAATTTTTATTTACTTGGGGATTTATATATCTTATAATTTTCTTAATGATGTTTTACATTTCATTCTCATAATATATTAATTTTTATCTATTATTATAAATTTTAAATTTGATAAACTGTATCACAATTTTTTTAGTTCTATTTTTCATGTCAAATAATCTATTCAACACAATATTTATTTAATAGAAAAAATAAATAGTAAAACATTATGGTGTTATAGTAGCGGGGAGTGTTAAAAATTTGTGGGATTTTTTAAATGGATCTCTATCATGTGTTAGGTCTAATTTAGTGGAGTCTCTATATATTCAAAAACAATTATTGATGTTTCATGACTACAACTAAATTTAGGAAGAAAATATAACCTCAAATTCATGATATTAGTGTGTTAATGATCACAGTTGTGATATAGAGGAGTTTTAGTAGTGGAAAGTCATATTTGAGATAAATATTTTTGAATAATGGTGATTGGAAACTCCAGATGGATCTATCAACGGATCAATAATAATATTCAAAACTATCATTTCATTTGATACTTTCATACTTTCATATAATCGAACCAAACCCCATTATTTTCTTATTTACATTCCATTAAAAATATAAAAACAAAAAATGATAATATAAAAGAGGATTCATTGAGTATATAATTTAGCCTCAATAATAGATGACCCTGGTTTATAATATTATACAATCTTAGATAAATATAAATTTTATTATGATAATTTAATGATAAAAATACATCAAATATCAACTCATATAATATTCACACTTCATAACTATTTAAGATACTATTTCAATTGAATATCTTGGAAAGATTTATGTTAAGGAGGTTATTAAAATTCATGTAATTATTAAACTTTCCATTTCAAATAATGACCCAAATTCTATGAATAGATAATGGAAGAGGCTTCATAATTAATTGGGTACTCAATTTAGAATTTTTAAGACATAAAATATATTGATATATGGGCATATGGAAAGGACAATACAAATTATAGAGGATATTATTTGGTTATGTGTGCTTGATTTCAAAATATTGTTTGCTAATCATTTATCTGTTATAAATTTTTTCTACAATAATAGTCACTAGTAATTAACCTATATAGAACCATTTAAGTATTTATATTATATGAAATGTAGATAACCCTTATATTGAGTAGGAATGTGGGAAATTTGTCTTATTGAAAGATGTTTAATGTAAGAGATATCATATCAAATTTATATTATTGAAATGTGTGTAAAAATGATACAAAGTTGATAGAAACCATATGTTGATCGAGGATAATGACCCATGGAATTTAGTGTCGATGATCACATATTTTTGTGGGTGTCTTCTAATTTTTGGAACCAAATACTTATGAAATAAATAAATTTAACACAAATATTTATGGGACTTCATAATATTTTTATATCATTTTGGAAGTAAAATATATTTTTACATTACCAATATGATATTTATTGTCTATAATATCTTTCATGTATCTCTGAAAAATGATATCTATAGGACCTATCTCATGTTTATTATTGGATATCAGTAGAATTATAATATTAAATGACTTTTATTAAGAGAATGGTTCATGTTTTTGAACAAAAATTACATATTTAAAGATGTAAATATATTAATTTAGACATGGTGTTATAGAAACAGGGAAATATCAAAGTGGAAATGTTGTAATGAGAATCTCAATGGGGGTAATGATGGTCATAGATATTTTAGTAAAAAAGTTACTTTCCTTGGGAAGAAATTACTTATTATGGGGTGAATTGTAATATTCATATTTTTATTTAATTAATACATATTTAGATAAATTTATGTTCATTTCTTGAAGTGGTATTTCCATTAGAAACATGAATATCCTTACAATTATTATTATTAAATATAGTAAAATTCATGTTGACATGAAAATGTATTTAAGTTTTTTTATTTAATTATTATATATTAGTATTGATAAAATTTCATTTAGGGAGGTTTATTTGGTTAATCTGATAAGTAAGATATTCTATGAATTTTACATTGGAATTGATGAAATGTGACTGAATGGAATTATTAGTGGATTTTTAAATTGATATAATTTAACTATAAATTATATAAGTATATTATTATTTAATTAAGAGATATTTTTATTGATGGTTATACATAAAGTGTTTTTCTAGAATAAATAATGGAATAATGAGGAAATAAGGAGTGAAAAAAATAGATGATAAATGAGAAATATGGATTTAAATCTATTAATAAGGGTAATATTTTTGTATCAAATGAATAACAGAGATGAGAGTTAATTTTTAATAAGAAAATAATCTTATATATTTTTTGAAATGACTGATCTATTAATATCATCTCATCATAGCTCTCTACTTATAATTTTTTCATTTGTTATTGGTGGAATTTGTGAAGAATGGTGAATGGAGGAGAAGAGATTGATCAAGATTATCAAGGTTTGTGTTGTTTGTTATTCTATATAATTTTGATGAATTATTCTAAGTGTTTTCTAATGTTTCAAATTCAAAAAACACATTTTTTTGAAATTATTAAAATTAAGGAATTAAAATAAAGAGTTATGATATTTGGAATTTTTTATTCCAAATTAACATAAGGGATGTTTTATTTTCTATAATTTGTTCCTTTGACACATTCTTCTTCTATATCATAATACCATAGAGTTATATGGGTGTTTTTAAAAGTTATATAGTGTTTGATCCATTATAAAGAGACTATGTTCTCCACTATAGTGAGTTACATGGCCACTATACTAAATAGCATGGGTCATACCCAAGGGGAATGATGGCTACAAGAAATATGCATATATTGCGCCAATCTATTAGGTCAGGATGACAGTGTAGGAATGGGAAAGTGGGTGTTGAATTAAACTTTTTAAATATTTTTAACTACATACCAATGTTAATTTAATGTGAAAAAAAACATAAAGAGAAATAAATATAGTGATTTTAATAGTAGTTCAGATCTAAATGATCCCACTGTACACTTCACCCCTCTCAAATGAAGAGAGATATGAAATCCAATATAATGTACACTTTATCTTTTTAATGGATTCATGACACTTTTTAAATTCCTTTTAAAATTCTATAGGCATAACCCAAGAAATTTTTTTTTTCACATGGTGGATTAACCTGGACACCTTTCCTTTTGCACACTAGGAGGCACAATCCAGAATATGACTATTGATGTGGAGGAAAAACAAACCCTTATTTTTACCTGAATTAAGGAATAACTAATCCCCTTGACTATTACTATTTATGGTTGAACTTGAACCTTTATTATAGATTAATATAATTAAACCCGTATCTTTTAGGGGTAGTATAACTTGGCATGGTTAAGTACAGATAAGAATAAAAACATGTAAGAACAAAAGAAACTAGATAAATAATAAATAATCTGAGTATCAAGGGAACAATATTCTCTCTATGAGCAATAGATAAAATGATTTATGTTTTATTGAGAGAAATAATTGATCACCATGGTTTATCGTATAGTATAGTTCAAGAATATACTCAACCTCGTTAACTTGATTTAGATCTATTGAACTCAATATATAGAATTCTTTTATGCATAACAAATTTAATATTTTAATATCATTGAATCTATTTTTTTAAAGATCATCACACACAAGTAATTTCAAAAAACTACTTTAGATTTGTTTGATGTTTCTATATCATGTGAATTCATCATTTAATGCATATGAAAATCATATTCATTTGGGGTCTCTTTGATAATTTATAAAAGTAGACAACATGTAAAAAATAGATATTTATAAAATTTAATACATTTTAAATTATTCATACTAGATAACTTTGAAATAATCTTATTGAATAAGATAAGTAAAATATTAATATTAAAAAAACATTGAATTAAAATATTTCATGTTTTATGAATTCAGTGCATATATTGATACACACATGATCATATTTAATGTAGTTTTAATGTAATAAAAAATATATTCAAATAAATTTTTATATGATCAAAATAATTAATGAGGATTTAAGGAATAATTAAAACAATACATGTATGTGAAACAAACATATGGTAATTTGAAATATAATATAATGATAAAAATAGAGTATGTTTTGGAGAAAGTCCATAAGTGACAATAGGTTAGAAGGTAGGTTCAAGACTTTTCCAAATTTTTACCTCATACGGTTGGTTCATTTTTTTATTATAGTAGGTTCATTTTGCTTCATAAAATAACTTATTTTCACTTTTTGCAATTAGTTTATTTTTATTATTATGGTGAATTGATTTTTATTTTTGATGCTCGTTGATTTTTCTTCATGTTAATAGTTTAATTTTCCCCATGAATTTAATTCATTTTAATTCATGTGGTTAGTTAATTTTCCTTCATTTTCTCAGTTCATTTTTTCTAATAGTAAGATCTCTTTTATTTGTGTGGTCAGCTTATTTTTCTTCATACATTCAGTTCATTTTTCTTCTTATATCCAATTCTAGACTTTGTAAAATTTTCACCCATGGTAAGTTACAAGATTTTATAAAAAAAATTGGATATACTAATATATAGACCCACTTTATATTTAATTTTATCCCATATAGTGATTTATTTTTCTCTAAAATAAACACAAACATATGAATAGTAATAAATTACAAACAATAAAAAAATTATAAATTACATAAACATAAAATATTTTTTATAACTTGTGTTGGAGGGAATAATAGATTAAAATAAAAGGTGTGATAAAATATAATTATGTAATAAAAATATTGTAATTTTCAATACATAAAGAAATAAAGTGGATCAAAGATTCACTTCAATATTATCCCCCTTTTCGATAATTATAAAAAAATTTAAATCCCAAAAAAATTCCCCTTTTTGAAATTGATTAAAAAATTAAACAAATGACTCTTTAAATGAAAAAATATTTTAATGTTAAATATTACCCCGTAATATAAAAATAAATTACTAGGAATAAAACTAGCCTTTTATCATTAAAATATATCATGGACCCCCCCTAATGCTTGATAAGAAAGAAACTAACCCTAAAAGTAACATCGAACGCATAAATAAGAATTCTAAAAATTTATATATTTTCAAATAGTATGTGTAGTCTTAAAAATGAACTTGTGTAAAATAGTATAAAATCTATTTGAAAAATATTTTAAAAACTCAAGGAGGCATAAAAACATTTTAATATTTTCAAAAAATGATATATAATGATTTTAAATGTAATAAATGATAACTAACTATTATATCACAATCTAGTATGAATTATAAAATTTTATCATGCATACTAATAGAATTACCAAATTAGAATAAAAACATAGTTTAACTGCCCCTAATCATATTTTGAGAATTTATATACCAAGTTAAAAAAAATTATCAAACATAGCTAAATATGGTGATTTAGGAAAAGTGTCACCGTATTGATCTTATATAAAAACTCATTCCAAAATATATTTTCATTCTGAATATGATCTTCTAAAAGTGATACTTTACATCAATATGTTTAGTCCTATAGTGTTACAAATGATTTTTAAAGAGACAAATTTTACAAGTATTATCATAAAAAATTGGGAAACTCTCAAAATTTAAACAAAAAATGAAATGATTTTTTTAACCCATAAAGTCTTTCAACAATAAGAAGCAGTATCAAAAAAAATCACTCTCATCAGTTAATAAAGTTAATAAAAAAATTCTCATGACTCCTTGAAACTAAACATTTACCAAGAAAATGACACATACCATCCATGTTATTTCAATCTATTTTTATCCTCTAAAATTATAATTTTAAAAGTGAGTTAGCTCAAATGAATTAAATAATGGATAAAATAATTCGAGATTTTTAAATATTATAACATACTTAATTACTTCTTTAACTTCCTTTAAAAGACTTTATTTTTTATTATAATGGAATATAGAATACACACACACACTAGAAACCTAAAATCTGGTCAATATGTTTTTAAATAATTTATTTTACCAGTAATTGCACTAAAATATTATTATCAATAGGTTTGATAGCTTCAACATTATCTAGCTTACAATAAGTAACCATTATAATATCTTATATTTTACAACCATTAAAAGAAACCATTTTAACTAATTCTTTAGTATATTTTTATTGATTAATAAATATATCATCTTCCCTTTGATTTGTTTATAATCCCAAAAAACACAATTTCACCCATAACACACATTTCAAAATCCAAATTCATTAGATATGAAAAATAATTACAAAATAAATTACTTCAGGATCCAAATATAATATCAATAAAAAATATTTGAAAAATTAAGGAATCCTTTGAATACCTTTTAATAAAAAAATAGATCAAAATTTCTATTTTCAAAACTATTATTCAAAATAAATAATGAATTCCTATCATACAAAGATTTAGAAGCTTGTTGTAAACCTTAAAGTTTTTTTGAATATTTCAAAACATGGTTAGGTTAAGATTAATTCTCAAAATATAGGGTCTATTTAATATAAAAATTTTCATAAATATACAAAGTAAAAAAATTAACTTTTGATATCCATTTGAAAAGAAATTATTCTATAATGAGATGTATATACTAAAAGAATTATTATAGATTCTAATTGATCAAGAAGAAAAATTATCTTTCAAAATCAATTCCTTATTCTTGATTATAACCTTGTGCCAATAATTATGGTTTGTTTCTAATTATCTAACTAGACTCATATAACTTTTCTAAAGATATATTTGGTTCTAAAAATATTTTCATCCTTAAGGGCTTCAACTAAGGTCCAAAAATTTATACATGTCAAACTAGTTTAAATATTTATTCATTACCATAATTTAGTTAGAATCAAATAAATCTTCATGAATATTTTAAGGAACAAAATTCAAAATAAAATCCTGATAAGATTAAACATTTCTATAGGATTTTTTGTCTTTAACAATAGTAGTTATATCACAAAATACTTTTTCAACTAGATATCATTATATAATTTTAATGTTTTTTCATGGTATATACTCTCTCCTCAATAGACGCATCCAATTTAGGTTCTCTAAATTTAATTTCTTTAAATGATTCCTCGATATTTTTTAGATCATATTTTGTTTACTATATATGATTTTAATCAATTTTAATATACCCATATTCTAAAACTAATTGTGTCCTTTAATTATAAAAATTATATGACTTACATGAATTAGCATACTCTATAAAAAAACCATCATTTGATTTCAAATGAAATTTTTATAGTGAATCTTTGTTATTTTTAAGATAACCCTTGAATAAAAATACTCTAAAATAACCAATTCTAGGCTGCCTTATTTTATATATTTCATAAGTTTAATTCTTTAAAATTTTCCTAAATATAATTTTATTATAAACATGAGAGGCTGAGTTAAAATATTCTACCTATAAATGTTTTAGAAAAGTGTAACCACTTAACATTGTCATGGATATTTCTTATAAATCCCAATTTTTTATTTTAACCACATAACTTTGTTATGGAGTTTTAGGGGATGAAGAATTATGACTATACTCATTATCTTCAAAAGAATTTACAAAATTACAGATTTGAGAACCCACCATATTTGTCACTTATAATTGATAAAATTAGATATCATCTTTCATTTTGAACAAATTTACATAATAAAATAAATTTATATAAAGTATCATAATTATGAGTATGAAAATAAGTCCATGTATATGTACTATAGTCATCAAAAATGATAAACACGTATCTTTTTCCTCCAAGACTTTCAGTTTTTAGGGGGATAAAAATTTAAAATTTAAAATTCTAAGTATTATAGAATATTTTACCTCTTGGAAAAATTTCAATGACTCATTATGTTTCTGACCTTTTAATCATGAATTGAATATATATGTGATTTCTGGTTTCAACTCGGTAAAATAAAACACATGTTTCATTTTGGAATGCTTTTATAAAAATCACAAATTTTCATAACCAATATTCTATGCCACAAAACATTTCCTAATTTTAAAAAATTTAAACATTTTACATTTTGTTCAATCAACTGAGTGAAATTAATTTAAATAATATATTCATTTCCTTCTATATAAAATAGGAAAACTCTTCTTTTTATAAAATACACTTTTTACTTTCAAAATTTACCATCATATTATCATTACAATTTTGTGAGATATATATTAAATTATTTTTAAAACATTAAACGAACCAAACCTTTGAGATAACAACTAAATTTGAAATTAAAAATTCTCCAAAACAGTTTAATTTTCTCTTTAAAATATAACCAAATGTAACACTACCATCATCACAGTTATTAAAATATATAAATTTAGAAATATTAAAAGTTATATGTTATGAAAATCCACTGTACATATATCAAAAATTCATTATTATACATCCAAGGAATATTTCTTATCGAATCATATTTATAAAATTTTTAGTACCCATAAAAATGTAGGTCTAATTAGGTTATAAAAATAATTATGGGGAACCCAAAAAAATTCAAGTAATATTTTAGATAAAATCTTGAAAATAATGATTTTTAGATAATATCCTTGATGTGAAAAATAGATAGGGGGATTCATTTACATAATGGCACTTCATTTGACATATAAATCATGTAACACTAAAACATATCCACTAGAATATTTAAAAAATAAGATTTTATACATATTCAGTAAAATATTATCATATCCATTACCAATTTTCTATTTGTACATTTTATTAAAACTCCATATTTTATCATAATTTTGTCTTCCTTAAACAAAAATTAATAGATCTTCCTTCAACCCTTTAATTTAATTTCTAAGTTTATCATTTTACTTCAAAACCAAA
Source organism: Viscum album (assembly GCA_963277665.1). Taxonomy (NCBI): domain Eukaryota; kingdom Viridiplantae; phylum Streptophyta; class Magnoliopsida; order Santalales; family Viscaceae; genus Viscum; species Viscum album. The sequence goes on along the minus strand of OY728148.1, from coordinate 1,339,950,921 downwards.
TGAAATTTAATTCTATGATATTTTTCACTTTTTTACTAATAATCATTAATTTTAAGATTCTTAAGTTAAACACTTTCCAAATCAGTATATAATTTATCATTTGATTTTAAAGGACTATTTTTTAATATTCCTTTTTCAGTGAGATTCGCTTTATGTTTATTCGTAAGATCTTTGAATAATTTGGTAAATTTTTTATATTTATGATTAATTCTATAAATCTCCTCATACAGATAATATTTAGAAGCGTTATAAACAAAATTATAAGAAGAATAATAATAATATTGACTTACATGTTTGGATAGTTTTATTGAAAAAATATGATTCTTTTCCTGCATTAGATTCATATCTTAATTCTGAATATGAGGTGAAACTATAACCATTTTCCATTATTTTAATTTTATTTTTTTATTTTTATCTTTTTTCCATTCCTTTCATGGATCTTAGAAATTTAGTTTATATATTCCCTCTTTCTATTCACTCATAAAAAAGGATTCATTATCATTATTACCTTTCTTTCATTATTTACTCAAGAGGTAATTTATTTTGGTCTTACATGATTATAATTTTATTTTTATACCTTGAGAAACCTATAAAACTATGTATCTTTCACTTGTTTTTAATTTAGATTCTAAGAGTGAGTGGAAACATTCTCTTTTGATTTAAAAGTAATAAATTAATTTAAAAATTATTCCCTTGAGAAATATTTTCCTAATATAATTCATTTTAAATTAAAGATATAATAATATCATCAAATGTATGTTCATTGAAATTTTTTTATGTTCATCAATATCTAATGTTTTAGAATAACAATTATTTGGTAAATCTCTTAAAACCACTTCAACTTGAATGGAATTATATAAGTTTTCCCCTAAATCACTCAAGTCATTTATAATACCTGTAATTCTATGAAAATTTTATTAACTATGTCTTATAATCCCATTTTAAATTCATGATACTCTAATATTAACATGTATAAATTAGTTCTTATCAACTTATCTGAACCTAGTTAAATAACTTGTAGTATTTCCTAAATTTTGTGTGATGATTTTCATAGAATAATATGACTATACCCATTTCTATTAATTTCACAATGTAAAATATTTAACGCCGTGTAATTTAAAACATAAATTTCTAAATCATTACCAAATTATGATTCATAACCAACTTCAAGAAATTTACATGGGTTCGTAATGATTATACAACTATCAATGATTAGGTGTTTATGAAAATATTATAGGTGAGACTACAAAATACCATAATAAGTTGCATCAAAGAGTGGAGGTATTTGTGGTGCCCAACCATCATTTTCATTCATTCCTAAAATCTAAAAATAGATATTTTTTCTGCTTTAATGTTTAATTTGGTATTTTATTATCATAAATAATATACAAAATTGATAAATCTAGGGAACCACCTTAGATAACAATTCTTAGGTTCTAATTTGAAGTCTTTCAACAATATGATTAAAGAGAGTTTATGGGAGTCTGTAATGGTAAAATATCTTAATTGATTTATTTTTATCTCATTATTAAAATATTATATATTTTATATTACTTATAGTTAATGTATTCAATAAATATGACATTTTAATTTCAAGAAACAATAGAAATTAAGAAGAAGAAAATTCTATCCTTAGTGGTGGTTTGATAGAGATATTTTAAAACAAAATTGACAAACAAATATGTTTTAGGGAAGTTACAGAATGGAAACCCATGCCTCAAGTATGATTTTTTAGATGTAGATACATAGACTTAATTTTTTTCCATTCTAAATAATAAATTTTTTATGGTCGTATATTGAAAAATTTATTGTATTTTACCTGATTACTTATTAATTTGTTTTTATGTAATGGAATTTTAGGAGACCACACTAAAATATCTCATTATAGAATGTATACCCTCATACTTTATAACTTAGAGGGTATCATTTAATATAGAAGAAATTGATTATAGAAAATTTTGATGCATTAAGATAAAAATATAGTAGTGGTTAAAAAGAGGTCTAGTTTGGTCCTCTATCTCCCCCCACTCACCATGAGAAAATGGAAAAAAGTGAGAAGGAAAAGAATAAAAATTATCTTATAGAATAATATAAGGAATTAGTTAAATGAATTATATGAAATTAATTTTTATTTTCCTTTAATGTTTTTTTTATTAATAACACTAATATACGATTTTAATTTATCATTTTTGTATGAACTTCATGAGAAAGCGACGTAAGGGAATTTTATCCCTGAGGGTAGGATAGATATTCTAGCAACTTGTTTAGGAAATCTATAACACCTCATCCATGAATGGGGATATAAGGCTGGTGTCAATATTAGGAAACTTTTTTGTCACCAAATTAAGAAACTGAGGGTCACAAAAATAGATTCTTTAAAAGCTAAGTTGAAAGATCTAAATAGCCTATGGATGATCAAATTAAATCATCTATATAGGCTATGTTTGAATAAACTATGTGACAATCATAGCCTCTACAACCTACCTACTCAGATCCTTCATCTCCTCATTTGGACCTGACCTTATATTATGAGTTGTATGATGTATATCCCCACATATATATTTTAGCATACAAATTCATACAAATTTTTGGGATTATTTACATCACCATCCTATACAGTTGAGTCAGTTAAGAGTATCAATGCAAGATATTATTGTTCAAAATGATTTAGTTTCATTACCTATAGAAGTGGTTACCAAGGTCGGAGATTGTGTGGGTCATTTTTACTCTGGTCGGAAAGCCTTCTTCATCATCTAATATATGAGGTATGTATTAATTTTTAAATATTATTTATATTTTATTTAAAATTACTTATAATGTTTTCTTGTATTTAATTTATATAGGAGTATCTAAAATCAAACGAATTATTACAAAAGAAACAAAATGTTTAGGTACCAAAAACTTCAGATATTTCTAATATTTATAATGGGCTAAAAGGATTATCCAAGATTTATTCTTTCTTGGATAATATTTATGAGTTTCTAATGACACATGATATATGTGGAATAGAATATACATTGAGAATATTCAAAAAAAATATCATGGATAATTTTATTTTTTATAATCTCAGTGTACTTGTGTTAAAGTTTTTTTCCAAGTAAGTAAATTTATGTTTTGGTTTTTATTTATTTAAATAAATATGAATTCGTGTGACTTAATTTATTAATTAGTTAATTAGGTATTTTTACATTATTTTTATTAAAAATGAGACCACTTCAATTTATGGTTTATCGATCCACAATATAGCTCAAACCATTTGAAATATATGGATGATGGTGTTAGAGTTACATATATATGTGAAAGATTAAAAAATATGGAAATTGGGTGATGATTTTTTTCATTCCTTAATGGGTAATAAGACTAATATACTTATGAACTAATATTCATTAAAATTTCATTAATTGTTAAATTTTTATACTACAGTGGTAATTGGATGTTAGGTGAAGTCTTCCCACATTAATACACATTATATTGGTTTTTCTCTTTATCAAGTAGAGTTCATACAAATTTTAGAAAACTATTAAACAAATAAGTTTTATTATTTTTTATAAGTTATTTATTATTAATTCATATTGCTTATATATTTTTTGATATTTTAGAAATGAAAATATAGGTTATGGATAAATTTTAACAATGATCACTTGTCTATATAGGAGCCAAATAAAATCAAATGCGGTAAATTAATGGAAAATATATTTTATATTAGATAATATTTTTTCTCTTTTATATATATATATATATTGGTTTTTATTTTCAAGTTAATATTTTATAACTGCAATTTCATCATCAAAAAAGAAGGGAGGAATGTGGTTATTCATTTTAATATTCATGTTTGATATAATCATAATTGGGGAAATGATTGAATATGATATGTTCATTTATATTAATTATTTTAGTTTTATTATCAAAATATTATATTTTTTAATCTTAAAAAATTCATTTTTATTATAAATTTTCAATGATGTTGAGTAATATATAGATGAAGACCTCACCCATATTTGATGTTTTTTTGAAAAAATATTCTTTAAGTATGGTTAAATTTTAAATTATCAATTATTTATTTTTAATTAAATTTTAAAAAATGAGTATTTAGACAATAATTTTCTACTTTATATTGGTCTTTTATGTTTGTTTTTATAGGGTCTTAAATGTTTTTGACTCATGTAATTTAATCTATTTTTTAAAATATATATATATTTCCACATCATTTTTTTATAAACCAATCTGGAATCATAATTAAGGACTTTTAATGTTAGTTTTGGGTAAAAACTATCATTGAAAGTTTATTCCCATGTCTGTATTATAGAAAACATGACATGAAAATTTCTATGGGAATTTTTAATATCAATTTTATTATCGAACCAGTATAGAAAGACATATTTATTTTTTTATTTTTTTCATGTTGGTTAAAATTATAAAACTGACATAGAAGTTATTTTTAGTGTCTGTTTTTTTTTTTGAAAAATCGATGTTGAATCATTGCCTGAATTTCATTTTAGTTGAAGTTTCGATATGGGTTTTCATGAAAATTACATCAAAACTATTATATTTAACATCACATAAATCAAAATCGGTTAAAAATGATGTTAAATAATAAAATAAAATGATGTTGGAATATTATTTGCCACTAGTGTAAATACATATTTGTGTTTATTTTGAATAAGGGGGGTATAAAAAGTAAGAGAATATATATTGAATTGATTAAATGGTCATGACAAAAAATCTAAAGGATGAGATTGTTGAAACCAATGGATTTTAATTGTATTTATTTTCAATAAAGGGTCAATATGTATTGTAGATTATAAGAAGAGAAGTGTAAGTGTTAGTGAAGAATCATGGAGAATTACTATTCTCCAAGAAAATTATGATAATTTTTTAACCGATCTTACATGACAAACACATGTGTCAATGGTTTTGAAGAAATTACTAATTTTTTTCAAAAATAAAATAGGGATATGAAGATTATACAAAATAATATTATTCATAATGATGAGTTGAAGATGAAAAAGAGAAATTAAAGAAAGACATGAAAAATATATCTATATTGTTCATAAAGAATATTTGAGAAAGTCTTGGTTTTGTAAATTATATACTTAGGGTTTTTCAAATTATTTTTTATGAAAATTATAAAAAATGGATTAAACACACAAGCTAAAAGGTCCAAATCGATCTACATTATTTTGGGAGAAATCTCAACCATAAGGGAGATCTATTCTGAGTGGAACACATGGAGGCATGGGTGAGTACCTTTGGGATGGTAGATATATGCATGAATAGAAATCATAAAATCACACATGGGAGAGTGCGCATTAAGGTGGGTAAGTGGGATTCTGTAGGGAGGTACAGCCTATGTAAGCTCAATGTGTGTGAACTATGGTTCTAGGAAAGAACCATGGTCTACTCATATCTTTTAAGACTATGGAATGTGAAATATTATACGGAAGCACTGACCAAATAAATATTTGATGTCGTATAGTGAATAGAATAAAACTATTAATCTGATTAAAAAAGATATTCATGTAAGATGATTCATTCAATATGATGCATGAGAGCCATCTGATCATGTTGAGACTTAATATTCAACCTTGGATCTATTCTAAGGGTTTCATATGCACCATAATACATATTCAATCCTTTTATGATCAAACCCTAGGTCTCCAAAGTTGTTCTCAAGTTGAGTTATTAAGTCGATGAGACTAAGAACCTCCATGAATTCAATCTATGACTTGAATTCATGAATTAGTTTGAATAAAATTATACTGACTAATGATAATATGAAGATACAAATTTTTTGTATATAAGAATGAGTTGGATATTTTAAAAATTGATGGATCATGTGATTATTTTTGTATGAACATGAGGCTTTATTATATAAGAAAAGCTACTGTATTTTTTTAATATTGTGTGATATTAAAAATAAGGAAACTTATGTGATAATAAATAAAACACTAAGATATTTTGGAATTCAAAACACCCTTAGATTGGATTGATTTTTTGGAGGTTTTACACAGCCTTAATATTAGAGTAAATGGTTAGAAATTTCTTATATAAAGAGAATCACTGAGGCCTGAGAGAGAAGATTCCATTATTTGAAGCTCTCAGTTTCTATGTATAAATAGAACACTATGAATCACTATTTGATTTTATAAATAAGGATATCTCATGGACCCTTGACTTTTATCTTTCAGAGTCAAAAATTTCATGAATAAGTAGATTACTACAATCCTTTGATTATGTAATTTACACACAAAGTAATTTTTTAAACAAATAGTGAGATAGAACATGTTATTGAGACTATACTAAGTAGTACTAGTTATATATAGTATTTACTCTTTCATGAAAAAATAAATAATAATATATTTGTCACATTCTTTAGATGAAAATATTTTGAGTTACATACATATGATAATATGCAAGCATACAGATTAAGTGAAACAGTATAGTTTGATTAAGGGTTTTATGAAAAAAATTGAAACCTTTTTTATGATTAAGTGAGGAACTATAAAAAAATAATGAAAATAATATATAATTACATTAATTTATGTTAAGAATTCAAGAAGAGAACAAATTGAGATTATTCAAGTTTATTCTTGCATAAAATAATCATGAAGATATTATGTTCACCACTTGAACACATTGAGTGAGGTCGGGATTTCATCAAGTTGAAGGAATAATTGCCCGACCATTGTTTTACAGAGGAAAATGATCATAATTAGTTTATTATAATTATTTAAAAAGATCAACATACTTGATCAGTGGTTATGGAAGATTCTTTAAGGTGTACATGAGAAAAGAAAATTTAGAATTCTTATGGAGGAATATCATTCTATAATGAATTTCTATTATAGGATCAATACTTGAATAGAGGAAAAAAAGTATGTGATTTAGTATAAAGATACTATTGTATGGTTCAAGAGTTAGAGGGCTAGTGTGCACTATTGTAACACTATGTGAAGTGATACAAAGATCCTCTTATGTGAATCAAGAGTGTAAATGTTATTTTGGACTCTAGTAACACTTTGTGAAGTAGTATTAAGATCCTCCTATATGGAATTAGGATTTAAGATATGGTGTGACTCTGTATCATCCATTTTAATTTATAATAAGATTATAGTTTACAATCCATTTTGGGGGTCTAACCGAAATGAAAAGGAGGAGGTCATTGTACTAAAAATTATAGATAATGTGTTTTGTGTTATCTCTTATCATTTTATTATAAAAGGTGATACAACTAGATTTCATAGTAATAAGAATATTGGATAGAGTCTTTAACCATCCATATAGGTTGAGTTGAAAATGGTACAATTCATAAAAATAAAAAGGGATCACTAATTCACCGCCTCCCCTTCTCAATGATCACACACCGATCTGGGTTCTATATAACACAAAATTGATTGTATGGTATGATCCAAATTAACACATGACCTTAAAAACAATTTCCAATCTCTAAAGGATGGAATAAACATCAAAGGATAAATAATATGATTCAATAATCAATTGTATCTTAGTTTGATTAAAAAAAATAGCAATAATAGAAATAGTATAAAGATATAAATGGAATAAAAATAAAATAAATATGTTATAGTGGATTAAAAATTCCCATGGTTAGAATACATGGATATATATAAGATGGAATTAAAAAAAGAAACATAAGAAATAACAGCAACACAACCCACATGTAAAAATTCAAAAAATAAAAAAAATATCAATATCAATATCCACATAACAATTCACTATGATCTTCCAAAATCTTACTATGAACCTTGTCTCATGAACCTATAAACCCTCGTCTATTTTGACCTTTTACTTACCTAAATAATAGATAATAAGATTTTCATGACCCGTCCTAGAGGGACCATGTTGTGACACCCAAGCCTACCTCCAATAGGCCAGGGGCTGGTGACTAGCATCAAGTAGGAATATCACTAACATGGGAGGCATTTCATATGTACATGTATGCATGCACACATCTCCAAGACTAAAAAATGATGAAATGTAAAAAACCACTAAGAACCAAATGCATTCATGCCAATATATCCCAACCAATGTATGACAGTAAAGTTAAGTGAAGTAATTAAACTATGATAGAATACAAGCCCACCAAAAGATTCTGAAACCATAAGTAAAACCTATAAATAAAAGGTACTAGGACTATTTTTTATATCTGTAGGAACACCTCGGCTTGCCTGATCTCACAAGGCACCCACTGGTCCTAGTCGACCTAGGACTCAATCAAAATGTCACTCATCTTTACAATACATTAAACGTGCAAGCAAAGCTTGTGCAGGGGGAAGTATAAAAATACTCAGCAGGACACCCTGAAACCACAAATCAATACACAAAGAAAACATACAGTCAGATCAACAAATTATATTTCTATAGAACATATAATAAGAATATCTAGATATACTCAATCTAAGACACACCGTATATAGGTAAGTCACAACCATTGTATAACAGCACTAGGAATTCAGCTCGAAGATTCCACAAAGCACTCATCTAGGAGAACACATTCCTAAGTACGATAGCACTAATGATGTTCATTCGAGAATTATTGTTCATCAGGAACCATCATGAGAGAGATACGCTGATAGATATGAAGATAATAAAATGCCACAAATGAGGATAATAGTGAGGTCTATGGGGTGATGCTAATAACTTCATCTGGATTAACCTGCTAAGTATAGGATCGACGCCCACTGAAGTTGGTCCTAATAATACTGAAGACTCTACCTAGGGCATGAATAATGCATAGAGGATCCTACTATGAGCCTCTTAGGGGATTCTAACAACTCTATCCAGGAATTACTACTGAAGGGATCATGGTCCTATAATTATAAAATGATTTGTACCTACTTTAAGAGAAGCGATAAAGGAACAAACCCTTACAAAACTTGTACAATATATAGAGTATAATAGAATTAATCCATGTATAAATGGATACACATAATGTAGTAGGGTCACACATTATGTTCCTTGACCCCAGGTACTGCCCGTGTACAATGGCCCATGTCATTCCAAACTGTGTCATGTAAGAAGATGGGTAAAAAGCATGTAGAAAGAGTCAAACACAGTGTCCTTCCATCTGGGGTCCACTCATGTACTATGTCCATGTGCCAGTACATGGTGTCAACCCATGTATATCTACATGTGTACCAGTACACAGGGTAATCTGTGTACTTGGTCTAAACCAAGTCGTGTTGGGGATTACACACTGTGTAGGAAACTCATGTACTCCACATGTTCACGTGTACTTCAAGAGTAAATGTCGAGTTCTCTGATGATTAACATAAGCTGTGTAGTCCATACTACATGTTTTGTGATCTAGAAATTCCAAAACAGTTGAGTTCTTCCCCCCTGTGCCTCAAGTAATCCCCCAAATTCCACTCTGGTGGTTTGTTCGCCTCGAAACTTCATAGCCAGGGTCATTTTTCCACCCTAACACTGAATCCATGTGTTTTGGGACTTCAATTGGCTCGTAAATTTTTCTAAATCCATCCTGATGCAAACTTATTGAAGAATGGGTTCTTCCAAACCGCTTTTATTCATCGGTCTCCATCATCGTCTCACCTCCGTTAGGTCTTCCCGATGTTGTATCTTCAATTTTGGATCGTTATTCCAAGAAAAAAAAGGTGCAATGGTTCTTTTTCATAAACCTTTTGAATAATTAAGAACACGTAAAAAACGGGGGAGATAAAAATAAACAAGGAACAAAATCCAATGAATGAACCTCATTTGTTTTTAGTTACGAACTCAATCCATTCTCATAATAATGATCATCAAAACAAATCAATTCTCAAATGATCAATTCCTAATAAATCCCATAAAGTATAACCCATCCCATAAAGAATGATTAAACCAAGGATCAACCTATTCATTGGTCAGTCTACATTCGTCGTTGAATCTATGAATGGGGAAAGAAATCCAAAATAATGCATCCTACTTGGGAATTGGATAATTCACTATTTAATATTGATTGCTACTGGAAAGATCCATTAAGAATTATCTCTTATCCATGTCTCTATCGTCGTCATCAAGAGAAATTACATAGGTTCTCTCTCTAGAGCCTCTCAGAAATTCTAGGGTTATGATCCTAACACAGGATCCCTACCTAAAGGCTTACTTAAAAAAGTAAACATCCTTGCGTCGATGTGTCGATAAAAGAGAGAAAATAAAATAAATCTTCAATTTATTTTATTCATTAAAAATGATCAAAACTACTTTTCACATACAAATCGTTTCAGATAATTTTAGGTCACACCTAAAGTAAAGTTTCTAAACTGAATGCAATAGTTCCCTCAAATTTATGATTTGGGCACCTGTTTATAAGTTATTCCACTTTTTCAAGAAAACTGCATGCACATTTTAATTAATATTTTAATAATATTAAAAAATTTATTCCAAATATACTAGGTCTCAGAATCACATGTCATCTCAGAACCTGGTTAATAAATTAATCCATATAATATTTAAAAACAATACATGGAAAAATTTGGGACATTACATTCTCCTCACATTGGGGATTTATGTCCCTGAAAATCCAAAACATAGGCTACTCAAAAATATGAGGGTATTGAGCATGTATTTGACCCTCCCACTCCCAAGGGATCTTCTAGATATTCCTATACTACCACTGGACATGCACTGACATAATCTCTCACCCACAAAGGATATGTTCCTACCGATCATTGATCTCCACTGGGTACTCATCAAACGTTGCTCCATTCTCAATGTCTAGCTCACCCTAGTCGATGACGTGTGATTGGGCATGCACATACCTCATCATCTACAACACATGGAATAAATAATATACCCAGTCTAAATATAAAGGTAGAGCTAAGAGGTATTCCACCTCACCAACTCTATACAATGTCCGAAAAGGGCTGATAAACCTCAGAGATAATTTTCTACCCCATCCAAATATCGGTAATCCTCATTGAGGTAAAACCCATAGGAATACATGGTATCCCTACTAAAACTCCAAAGGCATTTGCCTCCTATCATCATAAGATTTAAGACATCTTTTTGTATTCTTCATTCGCTCCTGGATGATTTTAACCTTATTGATAGTAGCTCGCACAAAATATGAGCCCATGAGTTCTAACTCTCTAAGATTAGTACAATATAGTGGTGAACTTTAGGGACTCCCATAAAAAGCCTCAAATGCTACCACACAAATGGTGGAATGGTAACTGTTATTGTATGTAAACCCCGACAGTGATAGGTCATCCTCCCAACTACGGTTGAAGTCCAATATGCAAGCCCATACCATGTCCTCCAGAATCTTAATGGTTCACTTAGTATGGTCATCCATCTATGGGTGAAATGTTGTGCTCAGGCACAACTGGTTCCCAAACACATCTTGAAATCCCTTCCACAAACAGGATGTAAAATGATCATCGCGATCTAAAACAATCATCGATGTAACTCCATGGAGTCAAAATACCTCTTTCACGTAGACGCCTCTCAATCCCTCTACTGAACTCTGAAATCAGATATCTAGGAAGTAGGTCGACTTGGTTAGTCAGTCAATGATCACCTAGATGGAATCATGTCCCATTGATTTACATGGTAAACCCATCATTAATTCCATTGATATTTTATCCCGCTTCTATTCTAGCACCTCATGGGGTTGATCTAAACCTATTAGAACATGGTGATCATCCTTCACTTGCTGACAAGTGAGGCATCGAGAGGCAAACTCTTCAACTCCATATTCATCCTTGGCCACAAAACCTAGTTTTGGAGGTCCCAGTATATCTTTTCCACACCTGGATGTACCACCAAAGGGGATGTATAAAACTTCCTCAGAACCTCCTCCCACAATTCCACTATTACTACTATACATCCCCTAAAAATGACAGTGTTCTCTCCACGTTCCAAATATACATCAGGAGCATTCCCTATGGATATCTAAGCATATAGAGTCTCATAGTCAGTATCCCCAAGTTGTGCCTCCATAACTCTCTATAAGAGTGGAGGGGTAATAACCATCAACTAGAGGTTAGCTATTCCATATCCATCCACTAAGGATAACTAAAAAGAGTCTAAATAATCTGATGCCTCATTCAACAACTATGAACTAAACCTCTTAGTGAGAGCATCATCCACCATGTTTCCCTTCCCATGAGTACAGACAATCTAAAATTCATAGTCCTGGGGGAACTCTAGAAATATCCTATACTTCAAGTATAGATCATTCATAGAGAAGACATACTTGAGACTCTTGTGGTCAGAGTAGATGATAAACCAATTGCCAATCTGGTAGTGTCTCCACATATTCAATGTGAAGACTACTGCTACTAACTCAGGATCATGGGTTTTTTAGTTCTTCTCATGTGGTCTCAACTAGAATGAACCATATGCAATCACCCCTTTCCTCTAAATCAGGACACAACCAATCCCAGTCCCTGATGCATCATAGAACATTATGTACTCGACACCCACCTCTAATAATCTCAATATTGGAGCACTCATGAAACTTTTCCTCAACTGCTAAAAATCATGATGGCACTTCTCAGTCCACATGATTGGATTTCCCTTTTGAGTAAAAAATTTCATAGGTGATTATATCTTGGATAAATCATGTATGAATCTCTAATAATAACTTTAAAACACAAGAAAGCTCCACGCCTCTGCCACACTCTTAGGTGGCTCCCAGGCTAACACTGCCTCAACCTTGGCTGGGTCCACAACCACTCTATCTGCTGAGATAACATGTCCTAGAAAGTGGACAACCTAAATCCAAAACTATCACTTCAAGAGTTTACTATAAAACTGGTGCTCTCAAAGTATTTCAAGAACCATCCTTAAGTATCTTGCATGCTCCTCCTTATATACTGATTATACAAGGATATCGTTGATGAATACTACCATGAACCAATATAAGTAAGGTAAGAAGATCTAGTTCATGATTCCCATAAATACTTTTGGGGCATTCCTCATTCCAAAGGGAATCACTAAGTATTCATAGTGACCGTAATGACATATGAATGTCATCCTTGGTATATCTCCATCCCGTACTCATAGATGGTTATAGCTTGATCAAAGTTCAACCTTTGAGAACCATTGTTACCCTATCAAATAATCGAATAGGTCATCGATCCTCAGTAGTGGATACTTGTTCTTTACAGCCACTTGGTTCAAGTTCTGGTAGTCCACACACAACCTCAAACTCTTGTTTGCCTTTTTGAAAAATAAAATTAGGGCCACCGAGGGTGAAACAATGGGTCTCAAGAATCCCTTCTTCTACAAGTCCTCAAACTGCAACTTCTTCTCACAAATATCTATGTGGTCCAATTGATATGTTAGTGAAAATATCAGTTCCATCCCAAGGTGTAAATCAATTAATACGTATATATCTTGGCGAGGAGGTAATCCTATAACATATTTAGGGAATACGTCCTCATACGCCACCGCCAATATAGGAAACTGGTCATTCATAACATTGACTACACCAAGACTAGGCTAGAAAACTGATGAGTAATTGGTTCCACCCTCATACGCATGATTCCATCCAGTGCTTCCAAGGTTTCCTTTTAACCGATAAAGGAAAACCTTGTTCTATCACCGCATACACACTACACCCTTCTCCTAAAATAGTTATTCTTGGCATGGACTATAGATAACCAATCCATATCGATAATGATGTCATAAGTCCTCAACACCACAACCAATAGGTTCTAACCAAAACTATCTCCTCCAAGGGTCAGGTCACATTGTCGACACAAAATTATGATCACTTGGTCTTCTCTAGTAGGTGTCTCTAAGCGTAAGGGTTGAGTCAATGCTTTAACTAAAAACTCTAAGTCTAAAAAAAGATATGTAGTGAGAATGGAATGACTAGAAACCATTTCTATCAGTACTAAAGATAAAGTATAAAAGACATAGATTATACCTGGAATCATTCCCAGATCCCCTGGGTCATATGCCTTGACCGCATACAGCTTTCCCCACCCCTATCCTCCAGCTCCCTGATCCTGGTGAGGACCATCTGGGGGTGTTGGTGGTAACAAGTTGAAACATCAACCACCTCGTAATTATCTCCCAAATCATCTTCCATGTTCACTATCCTACATATTTTCTTGATCTTGTTGTTGCATCTGCCTAGGTTTTCTATACATTGTCTTCCTATCAAAAATACAGTTGGTTGGACAATCTCAAGCGCGATGCCCCTTCTATCACATGAATAACACTTCCTCTCCCTAGGCTGACTAGACCAATCCTGGGAGCCCTGAACTGCAAATTCTCTATCTTGTGACCTCCTCGTGAAATGTATTACACATCTATATACCTGAGATTGACGTCATCTCTCTACATCAAAGGTATTTTAACCTTCTTTCCAACTGCTAACTATAATCAGTTGTATCTACTTATCCATGAAGCTTTTGACCACAAAATATCTCTCAAGAACCCTAGTATACATCGAAATTCATAGAGTGATAACACTGGCTTGGATGTCTCTGCGCAGACCTCGCTCTAAGGTCCGAGCCCTGAAGTACCAATCTATAACCATATCCCTAAATTACCTATAAATTTTGGTTAACCTCGATGTATAATCAGTCACGGTCATGATGCCCTGCTAAAGCTGAAGAAGATATTGAATATGCACAGATATCATTGTAACTGGTGGTAACTTCTCTCTAAAGTGATTCTTGAACTCTTTCCACAAAAGAGTCACCATGTTGTGAGTCTGGATAGAAAAACTCTACCATTACCCTACCAAACCCTATAAAAGGCTTGCCGCCAGGACCACCATCTGATCCGCTGGTGTCCTGACTAGACAGAAAACTCAAGTCACTGCCTCAATCCAATCCTCATTCTCCTGAGGTTCAATCTCTCTTTCTAACCTGAGGGGTATTTATCTATGATATTATTTAAGTTCACTCAGACTACGATCCTCATCCGTTGGTACTACGGGTACCAGGTTCTTATCCAAAGGTGGTGGTATAGCCTGTGCACAACCTGGAGGTAACATTTGGGGAACTAGTCCTTGTATTGAAGCCTCGTCACTGAGGGGGTCATTCACATGATAAATATGTTTAATCTTAGTTGGTATGTGTCTTGGTGGAATCTAGTAAGAAAACAAGATGTACCATGATCAAAGAGTATATCTTGAGATCTGACTCAATAAGGACATGTAACCACAACCCATTCATATATGATGAATTTACCATTATTTTCCTTCCAACCAATGTTCTCATGTACCGATTCTAAAAGTAGGTTATCAGAGTATTGGTGTATGGATATGTCAGCTACTTTACCAACACTAGATTCTCTATCCTGAAAAAACAAACTCAAAACACTTAACATTGTTTCTCCAAACTAATCTCAGAGACTCCCAATCCCAAATTAGAACCAACCACCTCTAATACCACTCTCTCATGACCTATCCCAGTGGGGCCCATGTTGTGACTCCCCAAGTCTACCACCAACAATAAAAAGGCTATTGACTAGCACCGAATAAGAATATCACTTTCATGGGCAGAATTTCCTATGTACCTATATGCAAGCACACATCTCTAACCCAAAAAAATGATGAAATATAAAAACCACTAAAAACCAAATGAATGCATACCACTATATCCCAAAAAGAGTACAACAGAAAATTAAAGTACATTAAAGTAAAACGGGATAGAATACAAGACCACCAAAAAGTTTCTGAAACCACAATTCTAACCTATAAAAAAGGTGCTAGGATTTCTTTCTGTTGTGGTAGGAACACCTCGACCCTCCTAATCTCACAAAGCAACTTCTGGTCCTAGTCCGCTTAGGACTCCGTCAGAAGGTAGATCATCTACACAAGACATGAAAAGTGAGAGAAAATACCATGTAGGGGTGAGTATAATAATACTCAGTAGGATACCTGAAACCACAAAGCAATTCACAAAGGAAAGATATAGTCAACTCTACACTATATATATCGACATCACATATAATATATAGAGACCCTTCTTTTCCTTACATTACTATTACATCATTTTAATGATAAAAACATAAAAACATTGCACAAAGACGATCCAAGGTTTTAGTGTCTTGGGAAAACTAGTACCATACATAACTTTTACAACATAAACATTTATTTAATTCCTTCTTCTCTAGATTCTTATTGGCCCTTGAATTCTCCTTAGTATAAGTAGTCCCCTGAGGATATACATCAAAATTGGGTGAGCTAAAAGACCATTAAGAGGATAGATAAGAACATGAAACAATATGACATGGGGTGAGAATAATAATTATCATCATAATATAGGCATGGGATCATAATAATTAGAGGAATCATTAAAAAAGTCATGTAATGTGGCAATGCATAAAAATGAAACATCTTGTCTTAGTGGTCAACTAAAACACATAGTTGTGAACAAAGATAGCATCATGTTCATGGATTTTTCACTTTTCCCATGAGATACATCACATTACCCAATTAATTGGAGTGTTATATAATTTTTTTTCCACCCATCACATTATAACATTTTTGTTATGCTATATAATTCTGGGCACACCCATCACATCACAATATTTACATTATCATGCATGCCACATCAAACATATATTAATCTTGATAATATAATAACCCATGGAAAGGAATGGGTTTCATTTCATATGAATAAATTCATAAAATTTGGGTTCCCAAATAAAATATGGAATAACATAGTTGATATAATAATCATCAACCTTGAGTGAAGTAAACAATCTAGATAAGTAAAAGGTGTGTTTTTTGAAAGAAGAGTTCTTTTGGAAAAAATTGTGTTTGTCATAAACTCAAGAAGAAAACATGTATATCCCAAAAAAATGTAAGATAATTATGAAGTAATTATTTTTAAGAAATAACCATACTAAAATTTTTCTTAAAGATGGAAACCCCAAAGTAAGAGATTTGGGTTCGAGAAATCCTCTTACCTTTTGTGTGAAATATTCCTTCATGTTAATATCTTTTATAATAACATTATATTCATTAATTAAAAATTTCAGAACATTTAACACATTAATATGATTCATTATGGTTTTATTATATTATATTATGGGCCTTTTTATGAGTTATAGAGTTTAATTTCATTATTTAGGAGCATTCATTTTCATGGTTTTCATGATCGGTTCATTTCTATTCATGAATAGAAGTTCATGTAAAATGTGGATAAATGTAGATAATTGTTATTATTTTTTATTAATGATATTAAATAAGTTTAAATCATCTTATAATGTATTTGGTTATATACCATGATTATGAATCATCAGATAAAATTTAATGATGACTATTTTAGGTTAATTTTTTGGTTTTTCGATCACAATGAACTCATTTTGTTTTATCATTTCGTATTATGTATAATTGTTATTTACATAAAATAAAAAGGGTTGTATCATAAACATTAAAATATAATTTAAAAAAATTGTTAACATCCTTGAAGGTTTTAAATGAAAATGAAAATGCATCACCCATGATGTCGATAAATTGACACATCACGGGCGACGATTTCATTTTTATAACAGAAGAGTGAGAGGGAAGAGTTTAATGTTGGATATTCCATTAGCACGATATATCTACATTATATGTAGGATTCTAAAGTTATAATTCCATTTGGATGAAGGTAGGTGAGGAGATAATAATAAAAGAAATGACATTGAAATGAATTTAAAAGAAAAAGAGAAAGGATTTACTTCTTGAATTATCCTCTTGATATCCGCCTAAAGGATCTTAGGAATGGTATTTTGATGATACCAGGAGATAGTGGGCGTGGGGGAGGGTCTAGGAGAGATATTTGGCCAGAATTTTAGAAATTCTCAAAGCTTGAGAGGTGTAAGGAAATGAGGGTGTGAGGGGTGGTATTTATAGTGGAGGAGAGGAGTGTTTTCTTATTATTTTAATCATTAGTTTCTTATTTTTATCAAGATAAGAAATAGTGAGAATTATTATGAATAAATTAATTAATTATTGTATGTGATTTATAACCAATGGTCTCTTACAAAATCCATGACTCACGCATGAATCAAAAATTCAGGTTTTAGCATTTATCGTAAATTATCTTATTTTACTATTCACCAAAAAATTCAAGTATTTTAGAAAAATACAAAAAAATTAATCCAAATTTTTTTTGATGTGTAGAATTAAAAAATTGACTCCATATAATGAAAATAATTTTCTAAATATGTGTAATTTAATTTTTAATTAAAATCATCATTTACATGGAAAATACAGATTTTAAAATTATAACTGATTTTATAACACTTTGAAAATTTTCTTAAGGTCTCATAAAATTATCTTAAAATCATAAGACATAAAATTTTTAATTTATGGATACATTTTTTGAAAATAAATATTATTTTTTATTATTAAATAAATCATAAAATTGTAATTAAATATTTATGACTTATAAAAATACCAAAACTTAATTAAGAATTTTTTAAAATATTTTCTTAATTATACTATGATATAATTATATCATATTTTCACTAATAATATCCCTAAATTTTATTTATAATTTCATGTGTGAGGATACAATTCATTTTTTTCAGTTTACTATTCATAAGGGTCGTGTTATTATTCTTAAGGTCAAGTTACTATTTCATCAGTGTTGGTTACTTAACTTATAGAAATACTTATTATTTCATTAATTATTCATTTATAAGGTTTTTATTATGGATTATAAGTGATTTTATGAGATTTATACTGTATGAAATTACTATAAAAATGTAGAAATTCCATTGATAGAATTTTTGCGCCGTCACATTCTTCCCCCCTTTTTAAATTTCAACCTCGAAATTTCATTTTACATAAACTGGTGAGGGTACTTCTCCTTCATCACCTTCTCTGGTTCCCAAGTTGCTTCTTCATCCTTATGGTTCCTTCATAAAACTTTGAAAAGGTGTGTTATCTTGTTTCATAGAACCTTATCTCTCTGGTTTGGAATCTTTACTAGTTGATCCTCATAAGATAGATCATCTTACAATTGTACAACCTCTGAGTTTAGTACATGTGAGGGATCAAGTATGTACTTCATAAGGAGTGATATGTGGAATAAATCATGAACATGAGCAGTATTCAGTGGAAGTGAAAGTCAATAATCCATGGATCATATGAGATCAATGATCTCAAACGGGCCAATATACCTTGTTCTTAGCTTCCCTTTCTTTCCAAACTGCATGACTCTCTTCCAAAATGATATTTGAAGGGTGATTTTATCTCCAACATCGAACTCCAAGTCCCTTCAATGGTTTTCAACATTACTCTTTTTCCAAATCTAACCAGATTTGATATACTGATGGATGGCTTGAACCTTCTCTATCATCACTTGCACATGATCAGGTCCAATTAGCTTTCTTTCACCAACTTCATCCTAACATGTTGGAGTTCTACATCACTTTCCAAACAGAGCTCCATATGGAACCATCTAAATTCTCAAGTGGAAGATATTGTTGTATAAGAACGCAACCAATGGAAGATACTGATCCAATCCACCATTTAATTCTAAAGAGTAGTCTATTATCATATCTTCGAGTGTCTAAATATTCTTTTTAGATTTTTCATTAGTTTGTGGGTGATAGGTCATGCTGAAATTTAAATTAGTACTCAAATATTGTTGAAGTATTCTCCAAAATCTAGATGTGAACCCGGTATCATTATCAAAGATAATTGAGAGTGGACCCCATGCAGTCTCACCAATTCAGATATATCTTAGCAAGTTGTTCAAGTGATAGATCTTCTCAAATAGTGATAAAGTGGTAAGACTTGGTGAGTCAGTCCACCATAATACATAACACATTATTTCCTTTGGATGTATTTGGGAGACCCATGAGAAAGTCCATACTGACATTCTCCCATTTCTACATGGGTATAGGCAATGGTTGCATCATCCCTTTGGACTTCTATCACTCAACTTTAACTGGATGACATATCAAGCACCTTTATATATACTCAGAAATCTATTTCTTCATGTTTTCCCATAATAAGTGTTCCCAGATATCATAATACATATCGGTAATCCTGATATGGATAGAGAAAGTTGAGCTATGTGCATTTTCCAATATCCTCTTCTTTATCCCAGGTGATGAAGGCACCCAAATCCTTATTCCAAACCAAATAACACTATCATCATCAATATGGAACTCTTGCATTTTTCATTCCTTTCCTACATTCACCTTATTTTTTAACTCATTGTAATATCTTTGTATCTCTTTAATGTTCTATTGGATATATGTTTGGGAAATAATTTGGGAAAGGTAGGATGTATTCCCTGCCGTTATGATTTTCAAATCCATAATTTTCATATCCCTGAAGATAGGGTCTTTCTCAATCTGTAACATGAATAGAGTATCAAGTTATTTTCTTTTAAGAGCATCAGCTACCTTTTTTCCTTTCCAAGATGATAGTGAATAGATCAATATTATTATTTCATTATCTTTATCCATCTCCATTAACTCATATTGAGATCCTTTTGTGTGAATATATATTTTAGGCTCTTTTGATCGGTATATATGTCAAAATTATCACTATAGAGGTAGTGTCACCATATATTCAAGGTAAAAAAACACAACTTCTAGCTCCGAATCATGTTTCGAGTAGTTATTCTCATGGATCTTCAACTTCTGTGAGGTGTAGGCTATCACATTATCATTTTTCATGAGTACACAACCCAATACTTTCTTGGAAGCATCACTTTATATTACAAAACTTTCTCTACTTTTCAGTAATGTGAGTACAGGGGCAGTGATAAACCTTCTATTTAGCTCTTATAATATTTCTTCACATTCTTCCATCTAGAAATAGTTTACCCATTTCCTTCTTAACTTAGTTAGTGGTCTTTAAAATCATGATCAATTTCTCACAAAACGTCGATAGTACCCAACTAATCTCATAAAACTGTAGATTTTTTGTAACACTATAGGGTCTAGGCCATTCCCCAATTTCCTTTCTTTGTGAAGAGTCCACATAAATTCCATCACTTTTAATCACATTTCCCAATAATGTGACTTGTTGCATCAAAAAGTCGCACTTAATAAATTCTGCATACAACTTCTCAATTCTTAATGTTACCAACACAAGCCTTAGATGTTCTTCATGTTCCTCCTTGATCTTGGAGTAGATGAGAATATCATCAATAAACACTACCAAAAATTTGTGGATATAATTTCTAAAGACTCCACTCATCAAATCCGTGAAGATTTTAGGGGCATTATTAAGTCCTAAGGGCATCATTAGAAACTTTTAGTGCTTATACCTTGTACGAAAGGCAGCCTTCTGAATATCTTCATTCTTCACCTTTGGCTAATGATATCCAGAATGAATATATACCTTTGAGAAGTAATGAGCTCCTCATAACTGATCGAACAAGTTATCAATTCTTGGAATATGATACTTTTTCTTTATAGTGATCGTGTTGAGTTCCTGATAATCGATACCCGACCGTAATGATTCATCCCTCTTCTTGACAAAGAGAACTGCCACACCTCCAAGGTGATGCACTAGGGAATATGAACCCTTTTTTCAAGTGCTCTTGTAGAGAGTTCTTTAACTCCTCTAGTTTCATTGGATCTGTCCTATAGGGACACTTTGAGATAGTATTAGCTCTGGGTATGAAATCTATTGATAACTCTACTTCGCAATTCAGGTGGAGTCTGGGTAACTATTTAGGAAATTCATCATTGTGTTCCCTCAGGATGGGAATTTACCATAGGTTGATAACTTCCTTTGACTCGACTATTTGAGTGAGGTGTGATTCTTCATAAGGAATCAACATCCACACCATGGAAGTATTTTCAAAAGTAAGTTCATGATCTTCCTTTCATTTTTAGAGGATCATGGGAAGGTTCAGAATATGAAAATATATTTCCTTTTCCTGATACTTGATATGTTCTCTATATAATTAGATCCAATCCATCTCAATTATAGAATCAAATTTCACCAAGAGAAGTATCACAAGATTCACTGGGAGAATCTTCCCACATATTCCAATAGGATAAGAGTCCAACACTTGGGTTGTAATGATATCACCACTAGGTGTTTTTATAGATAACTATAATTTAATTTTTTGGGGATTCGATTCAATAGTTCTAGAAAACTTGAAAGATATAAAAGAATTCGTAGAACCAAAATCAAATAATACTTTTTTCCATTATTGATTGAATAGGAAGTATACCATGTACGAATTAATTTTATTGATTCACTTCTACAATAGTGATGGAATAATTTTACCCTTTCTCCTTTGGATTTGGTGGCTGATGATATTGATTACCCTTGATAACTTGAGGTTTGTTTCACTGTCTTGCATAGTTTTATTTCTCCCTGTAGTTGGATCATTGGACCATGGGTGGTGTTCTCCTTTCCTCCACCACATTATCTTGCTTCCTCAGGTCTTGTTGACATTCATGAGTTTGGTGGCCTTCTCACCCACACTTGAAGCATTTTTTGTCCCTTTGAGGTAGTTCCCATGATGCCTCTTCCCACATTTTTGACATATAGGTGGTTTAGTTTTCTTTCCACCTTTCTCATGGGATCCTCCAACTTGAAACTCCATCTATCATTCCTTATCACCATAGTTATGGGACCATTATCCAAACTCCATATCCACATTGAGAGCACATCGAACAACTTCTTCATAATTCCTAAAGTCTCTAATTTCAAGATCCTTTAAAAGTTTTGGTTTTAAACCACTAAATAATCTAACAACTTTTCTATCATTATTTATAACAAAACAAGTATCATACCTTTCAAGCCCTATGAAATTTACTTCTTAGGATGTGCCAGCTTCTTTTTCCTTTTCCTTTTTCTCTTTGAATTATTTCTCTATATTTATATGATGATTTGAAGGGAAATAATAGTTAATAAACACTATATTAAAGTCTTCCCAATCCATATCTTTAATTTTGTCCCTCATCTTGGTGTTCTTAATCAAATCCCACCATTAATCGGCCTCTATATCTAGATGATAAACAATGAGATTCACCTTCTACATCTCATAACAGTGAACAATAGAAAAGATCTTATCCATTGAGTTGAACCACTATTCTGAAACTAGTGGATTGGAAGATCCACCACACCTCAAGGGCCATTGCCACATAAAACACTCAATAGTCAATTTCTCCTTCTTTGGTGAAGGAGTTCATTTCATATTATTCATGTTATTTTTCATAACCTAAGAAAGTTGGGTAAGAATCACCATGAAATTTTGAACTTCGCCACCCAAATAATTTGAGATGTTGTTCGGGCAATCGCTGTATTGTCCCCTGCACAGTTTTTTGGTATGGTTTCTCCTGGTTCCCACCATTTTCTAAAATAGAAAATTTTAGAACAAAACATAATTCAAAAAGTCATGAATAAATAATTTATTCATTTATTCATTTAATTCTAAAATAATGTCTTGTGGGATCCCTATGTTTATAATTTTCTAAAACAAAGCTTCTTGGGTGCTTACTTATATTTAGTCTCATACTAAGGGTTTCCAATAAGGTTATCTAATCCTAATTCCCAGATTAACTAAATTTTCCTCTGATACCAACTATAGCAGCTCTGATTTTCCTTACATTACTATTACATTATTTTAATGATAAAAAAAATAAAAACATTACACAATGAGGATACAAAGGTTTGGTTTTTAAGGAAAAATAGGACCATGCATAAATTTTACAACATAAAACATAAATAGTTATTTAATTCCTTCATCTCTAGCTTCTTATTGTCCATTGAATTCTCCTTAGTACAAGTAGTCACCTGAGGATATACATCAAAAGGGGGTGACCTAAAATCCCAATAAGAGGAAATATAAGAACATGAAATAGTATAGCATGGGTTGAACATAATCATTATCATCATAACATATGAAAATGATGATAATCATGATAGGAATCATTAAGAAAAATCATGGAATGTGGCAATGCATAAAAATGAAACATCATGTCTTAGTGGTCAACTAACACATGTAGCTATAAAAAGATCTAGCATCATGTTCATGCATTTTTTAATTTTACCATGTGATACATAACATTAATCAATTCATTGGATCACTATATAATTCTGGTTTCACCCATCACATCATAACATATTCATTACGCTATATAATTCAAGGCACAGTCGTCAAATCACAACATTTACATCACCATGCATGTCACATCAAACATATATCAATCTTGAACATTTAATAACCCATGGAAGGAAATGGGTTTCATTTCATAATTATACATTTACAAAAATTTGGTTCCCAGATTAAAGAGGTAATAACATACTTGATATAATAATCATCAACCTTGAGTGAAGGAAACAATCTTGAGAAGTAAAAGGTGTGTTTTTTGAAAGAAGGGTTATTCTGGAAAACATTATGTTTTTATAAACTCAAGTAGAAAAAATTTATATACCAAAGAAGGTAATATAATGATAAATAATTTATTTTTAAATAATAACCATACTAAAAATGTGGTGAAATATGGAAACCCCAAAGAAAGAGAGTTGGGTTTGAGAAATCCCCTTACATTTTGTCTGAAAGCTTCCTTCATGTTGATATCATGTATAATCACATTAGTTTCATTAATTAACAATTCCATAACCTTTAATAAATTAATATGATTCATTATGGTTTTATTATGTTCTTTTATGGGCATTTGGATGAGTTATAGTGTTTAATTTCATCATTTGGGAGCATCCATTTTCATGATTTCATGATCGGTTCACTAGTATCCATGAATGGATGTTTGTGTAAAATGTGGACAAATATCCAGAATTGTTATCATATTTTATTAATGATGTTAAATAATTTTAAATGATATTATAATGAATTTTTTTATATACCATGAGTATGAATCATCAGATAAAAATTAATGAGGATCATTTTAGGTTAATTTTGGTGGTTTTTTCGATCACAACAAACTCATTTTGTTTTATCATTTAGTATTGTGTATAAATTTTAGTTATAGAACATAAATAGGGTTGTATAATACATATTAAAATATATTTTAAACCATTTAATGGTTTTATTAATATCCTCGAAGGTGTTTAAGTAAAATTAAAGTGCATCACTCATGATGTTGGTAAATTAACACATCACAGGCGATGATTTCATTTTTATAATAAAAGTGTTAGAGGGAGGATTTTAATGTTTTATATTCCATTAACATGATATAATTATAGTATATGTAACACGATTGAGTTATAATTCCATTTTTATGAAGGTGGGTGAGGAGAGAATAAGAAAATAAATTAAATTGAAAGGAATTTAATAGAAAAAGAGAGAGGATTTACTTCTTGAATTATCCTATTGAGATCCTCCTAAAGGTTCCTAGGATTAGTATTTTGATGATAAAAAGAGATATCAGATATATGGGAGGGGATAGGGAAGGGTTTTTTGTATAATTTGGATAAGGCTCAAATCTTGAGAGGTGTGAGGAAATAAGTGTGTGAATGTGGTATTTATAGTAGAGGAGAGGGGAGTTTTCTTATTATTTTAATCATTAGTTTAGTAGTTTTCTCAAGATAAGAAATGGTGAGGATTTTTGTGACTAAATACAGTAATTAGTTCATGTGAGTTTTAAATAATGGTCACTTACATCATCCATGACTCAAGTATGACCCAAAAAATCAGGTTTTTAGCATTTATTGTAAATTATCATATTTTACTATTCCCAAAAAATTCAAATATTTTATAAAAAGACCAAAGATTAAACCTAGGAATTTTTTCACATTTATAATTAAAAAATGAAATCCATTATAGGAAAATAATTTTTTAAATATAATTAATTTAATTTTTAATTAAAATCATCATTTACTTAGAAAATACTAATTTTAAAATTATAATTGATTTTATAACACTTTGAAAATTTACTTAAGGCCTCATAAAATTATCCTAAAATCATAATACATAAAAATATTAATTTATGGATACATTTTTTGAAAATAAATTTTATTTTAAATTATTAAATTATTCATAAAATTGTAATTAAATATTCATGACTTATAAAAATACCAAAACATAATTAATAATTTTTAAAATGTTTCCTTACTTATTCTATAATATAATTATATTATATTTTCAATTATAAGATCCATAAATTTTCTTTATAATTTTATTGGTGAGGATACTATTCATTTTCAAGTTTACTATTCATAAGTTTCATATTATTATTCTTAAGGTCAAGTTTCTATTTCATCGATATTGGTTATATAACTTCTAGAAATACTTCTTATTTAATTAACTCATCATTTATAAAGTTTTTATTATGGATTATAAGTGATTTTATTTGATTTATACTATATGAAATTACTATAATAAGGGATAAATTCTATTGATATAATTTTGGGTTGTTACATAACAAGAATATCCAAATATACTCAATCCAAGACACATAGTCTATAGGTAAGTCGCAACCAATATATAACAACACTAGGAGTTCAGCTCAAAGATTCCATGAAGCACTCATCTGAGATAACACGCTCTTATGTCTAATAGAACTATTGATGTCCTTCCAAGAAGTACTTCTCATGGGGAACTATCATTATAGGGATATGTTGATAGATTTGAATACAATACGATATGACATATGAGGATCACAGCCAGGGCCATGGGGTGATACCAGAAACTCCATCTGGATTAACATGCTAAGTAGAGTATTGATTCCCATTGAAGTTGGCAACATCAATATCGATGACTCTACCTAGGGCATGAATAATGAATAGAGGATCTTGCCCTGGGCCTCTTGGAGGATTCCAAAAACTCTATCCAAGAAGTATTGTTGAAGGGATCATAGTCCTAAGAGTAGGAAATGATTCTTATCTAACATCAGGGAAGAGATAAGGGAATAAACCCCAACTAAACTTATTCATGATATAGAGGAAAATAGAATCAATCCATATAGAAAGGGATACATGGAGGGTCGTAGGGTCACATATCGTGTTACTTGAACCCTAGTACTTATCGTGTATAATGGACCATGTCATTCTAAACTATGTTATATATAATATGGGTACATGGTATGTAAGAGTCACATGTCATTTCCTTCCATCCGGGGTCCACCCATTTACTATAGCCGTGTGCCGGTACATAGTGTTCATTCCATGTATATCTTCCTGTGTACCATTACATGGGGTAGTCTGTGTACTTGGTCCATGATAAGTCGTATGGGGGAGTACACACTGTGTAGGAAAACTATGTACTCCACCCATGCCCGTGTACTCCCAGAGTACACGTAGAGTGTTCTGATGATAAACATGTGTTGTGTTGCCCATGCTACATGTCGTGTGTTTTGGAAATTCCAGAATAGTTGAGTTCTTCCTCCCACACCACAGTCGATCCCCCGAGTTTTGATCTGGTGGTTCTTTCACCTAAAAACATCATATCCAAGGTCATTTTTCCACCCTAACACAGAATTTATGTGTTTCAAGACTTTAATAATCTCATAAATCCATTTAAATCCATATCGATGCAAATAGATCTAAGAACAGGTTATTCTAAACCACTTTGATTCATCTTTCACTATAATTATCTCACCTTTTTTAGTTCATCATGATGTTGGATCTTCAATTTCATATCATTGTGCCAATAAAATAAGGAACAATGATCATTCATTCATAAACCCATCGATGAACCAAGAACACGTAGAAAAAAATGGGGTAGATAAAAATACACAGGGAACAAATCCGAGGAATGAACCTCAGTCATTGTTTGTTCCATCATCAATCTATTACTGTAAGAATGATCAGAAAAAAATAATTATTGAATGATCAAACCCTGATAAATCCCACAAAGTATAACCTATCCAATAAGGAACAGTCAAATCACAGATCAACCTATTCACTGGCTGGTCTGCATTCATTGTTGAATCGAAGAATGGGGAAAAATATAAAATAATTCATCCTGCCTAGGAATTAGATCATTCGTTGTGGAAGATCGATTCCCACAAGTAAGATCCATCAAGAACGATCTCTAATTCAATTCTTTGTGTCTCTGTTGAGAGAAATTCTCAAGCGTTTCTCTCCAAAACCTCTAGGGAATTCCACAGTTATGAGTCTAACCTTGGATCCCTACCTAAAGGCTTACTTAAAAAAATAAATGTCTTTTCATCGATGAAACAAAGAAAATAAAATAAATCTTCAGTTTATATTACTATTAAAAATGCTTGAAACAACATTTCACAGACGACTAGTGCTAGCCGATGTTAGGATACACCTAAGGTAAAGTAATTGTTTTGAATGTAATGGTGACCTCATATTTCTGATCTGGGAACCTGTTTAGAAGTTATTTTACCTTTTTAGGAAAACTATATGTGCAATCTATTTAATAATTTAATATTATTCAAACATTTATTCTAGACACATTGGGTCTCGGAATCGCACACCATCTCCATTCCTGGCCTCAAAATTAATTCATACAATATTTAAAAATAATACATGGAAAATACAAGACATTATAAAGACAAAAATACATTCCATGGGACTTATGTAGGGCGTGAGTACAACATACCCGACAGGATGACATCACCTGATACAAACCTTTCTATCATAAAACCAAGGGTATGAAGTAGTAGTATAATATAGTAAAATGATAAAATTATAAAGATAATATATCTATCATTTAAGTTTTGAAAACAAATTAAATAAATACCTTAGGTTTTAGTTTTCATGTTCAAACTAAGTCATCATAGAAACCAACCATACCTACTTTGATACAAACTCAAAATCTGAGAGGAAGTGGTTATATCCTCATATGGTAATGTAATAAATTAAATAAATTTTGGAAATCCCCAATGTAAAGGAAATAACTACATGTGTATATACACATATATATATCCTCATCCCCACTTTGGAGGGAAATAAAATCATATTCCATAGGAACATCCATATATCTCATATTTCATATTCAATCTACACACACACATATACATATATATATGTATACATGTATATAAATTAGTTTATACCACATCCATGTCCTGATTAACATACATAAACCAATAAAACATTGTTAATGCTTCACATAGTGAGTATATTATTATGGAAGCATATAATTATTGAGTGAAAAACAAATCATGATATTTTATAAGGAATTATATTAAAAACATATTAAATTTAATAATCATAAGGAATAAAATATTATTCAAGTTAATTTTTAAAATAAGAATATTTAATAAATATTTTTAAAATAAAATAATCTTCAGTTATCTTTCACTTTACCCCAAGTCACTACTAATAATAGAATTGTAATAATATTCAATAGGGGAGGAGTACGCTACCAAAAAACTTGATGAACCCTAATCTAGGGGTATGAGGAAGAATATATTCCCTTGAATGATATATTTAAAAAACCCTAAGATAATATAAATTTTAGGTATTTAATTTTATAGTAACAGGGTTAGAATAAATCTGAAAAAAAGGTACCATCTACACCTTTTCCTCACCAAAGAAAAACTATTTTGATGACCTTGAAAAAGATGAAACCAAGTTTTCATAGGTAATTTACATGAAAGAAGATATGAATGAATAATGGGAATTCAAATAGATCTATAAGAGGGGTTTGATATGAAAATTAGGAATCCTCAATCTAATATAACTAAAAGAATGGAAAATTGCACTTTCTAATAAATCTAAAATAAATATATCTATTTTCTATTAAGTAACTAGTTGCTTTATGTAATTACCTAACTAAAATAACCTTAAAAACACCTTATATGGAGTACAATGTGACTTAAGACATTCCTCCCCATATTTCAGAGGACGCCAACTAGAGATGAGTTTCTATAATAAAAATAGGTAGACTATACTATTAATACCATCATATACAGTAGCATGTAAGTAGAAAAATCAATATACAACATCAGAGTAAGATCAAAGAATTATAATTGAATGAAATCCATAAAAATCAAATAAATAATAACATGAAATAACAATAATGTAACCCATGTTTGGTATATATAAAAATATCATGGTTTACCCACCAAGACCAGTAAATATATAGAATAAAAATAAAAAATACTCTAGATACATAACCATATAGTATGAGTCACTCTTTAGACCAATCCCCCAAAACTATATATACCCACCCCATCTAGATATCCCCATATAACCTATCACCATAAATTAAAACATAAGGTATAGACATGAATTAGGGTTCCGATGTAGGGTGTAATCATAATCCTTGGTAGGGTCTCACCAAGTTCCCCCTGTATACTCTATCTTACACAGTGTATGAATGTATGGAAAATAAATCATGAAGAAACTTACATCTTGTAAGAAATCATATTAGGTCATCATGCACTAAACAAGCCACTATAACACTTTACCCCACATTCTTTAGTCAATACTAGAAATTGTGTCTATCAAAGTTATATTTCATTGGAAATATATTAGGGAAAAGGCATATTGATAATTAATCCCAGACATATTAGAAACCCATCAGGGAAATTCATCATAATATATAGTCATGTGCATATAGAAAAGCTAATAATGACATCAATAAAGTGATATGAGGAGGTAATATCGATATATGACCTCTCATGAAACATCAAACCCTATTGTGACTATTCCACCTAGGAGATAAATCATGTGGTCTCAAGTGAACTCCTTGGTCACTAGAGGTAGTGACTAACACTGAGGGTCTATAATTATCTATCAGTGAGTGTTTTACCCTATAATGGTCTATCACATCAAAAAAACTAAACATAAGCATCCAAATAAAAAATAAAAAATGGAAAATAACTACAAAAATAACATCATTGTCTCAAATTAATATCAAACTTGCTAAAAAATTTCATAAAAGTAACCAAAACTATATAGTGATATTCACAAGCCAAAATACAATCATTATAGCTAAAATAAAAAATAAATGAAAAGGTGTATGGACCACCCCACAAGACTCATAACACCTATGATCAATACTATATAGTATCACTAGACACCAACTCTCAGCAGAAAAGACCTCTTTATTTTCCCTTAAACACCATTCATGTAATTTTTATCCATATAAGGAGTGTAAATATAGTATGTGAGAATATAATTCCCAATAGAAAACATTACAACCCCTGTTAACTCAATTCATTGGTATGTGTACATAAACAAATTGTGTAAATTTTATATTATTTAACATGTATTACGTATATCATGAAATAATAGATAGGTGTGAACCATGTCACCTGAATAAACTAAACATGCTTCGGTCAATGCCAATTTTGGAGGATCAAGGAATCCAATCCATATGTCATTATATAAGTCTAAACTCACCCAATTATAACTATTATGATGAAAAAAAAACATTTTTTAGCCTCTCATAGACATGACATACCATGAGAACACATATATCTAACTCCTCAGGTCCATTCATTCCACATCATGGAAATCGCATATACAAACCATAAAGTTTAACTATTCCATATCATGGTGTATCTCATCTCATCCTACCATAGTCCACCTAAAAGTAACCATAATCATGTCTCATTCATAATAAAAAAAATTATTAATGATAAATATATCATGAATCACTAAAACATCACCCTAATGGTACAATTTTATCTCACAACATTTTTCATTGTCATTTAATACACTTGGCATAAATCTTATAAACAATATAAATTCACAAATTCATTACTAGATTTTAATCACAAGAATGCAATGGATTAACACACACCAAGAGCCCCTATTTGGTTCACTTTAACACATATTTCAACCCATGGTTCATTAATCATCCTTCACCCCAATTATTTACATATTTATTCCATTTAAATTTCATTTCTAGCTTGTATCGTGGGCATTCAAGCAACCAATAATTAATCACATTAATCACTCAAATATGAGGTTTTTTCACAATAAAAATTGGACATGTTTACTACCCCTAATCCCTTAATTTCTCATATGAAGTAACATATCAAATCTGTAATATTATTAATAAAACATTTAATGAAAATTCAATTGCATCACATTAAAACAACAAAAATAGAAACTCTTCACGTGAATTTAACAAGTATAATTTGTCCCCAAATTCATCAATTATTAGATTCCAACATTATATTATAGACTTAATTAATCTAATTTTATCATTACATATTTTTTCACCTAATACTCTCTAATTAAGTAGTTCATTACCCACATCAATTCACCCCTTTATGCATGTAAAAACATAATTCCAACATATAGTAACTTTTTAGGGGTCCATTTATCTCTCTAAATCCCATAGTAAACTCATTTCCAAACTTCAAAGCTAATTTCTAGGTTAATAAACACATAAAATAAATTAAATAATAAAATTATCCAACTCTCCATGTATAAGGAAATTTCAAAATACATGAGAGAGAAAGTGGAAATCTACTTTATTATAGATAATCAATATTCTCAAGGTATGTATGCTTAGAAACTCAAAGTTCTCAAGGATTCAAGAATCTTATAGACTAAAAGTAAGAGATAAGGGGTTATAACAACACAGTGATCAAGAACTCATCACTTTCACACAAAAAGGTTAATTTTTTGAAATACTTATCAAGATGAAGCGAACACACCAATAGGATAAAAAAAATATAAGATCAAATGATAAATAAATCGCACCTCAAAGCTAGGTGATGAAGAGAGAGTATTGGGTCTCCAAACCTGTATCAAAATCATCCAAAATGATCCCTAAATTGAAGGATCTTTGAGGTAAGATACAATTACCATACTAATTAAAATATAATTCTATGAATGTTTAAAAAAATTGCATAAATATCACAAGGTACCTAACCATAACATGCTAGCTAATGAGTGGCTCATCAGCTACTCAGTGCATGTCCACCAGCCACTCAGTGGTCAGTCTATTGAACATGCACCTATGTATATCCCATAAGGTTCCTAGTACCCCACCACCGGGTACCCGATGGCCAATATTGGTCTATTCTAGCTAGTTATACCTCCATATCCTCCTCCCTTCACCTACCTTCACCCCAAACTCTATACACCACACCCAAAATAAAACTAAACACATATTAGAGACTTGATATTAGACAAGGAGCATACCTCAACTATGGGGGTTGTTACATCTCACATGGTCCAAACTATACCCTCAGGGTATGGCCTCATGTCCATATTCCTATACACTGGTAAATTTAGAAAACATTATAAATAGGGGATCTAAAAATCCAGCCTCTCATGATATCCAAAACAACACCCTCCTCGGAGGTGATATGTAACACCCTGAGATTTTAGTAAGTTTCTTCCTTTATATAAATACTTAGTTAAATATCTTGTATCACACAACAAAACTAAAATAAACTGTGAAATATTTTATTATAATACAATATAAACATTAATACATTGTGAGAATATAATATTGTTAGAAGATAAATAATTAAGGCAATGTGATAAAAGCCATTTCATATTAAAAAGTGATATTTTTTCAACGAATTATTTTATAAAATATTTTGTATTTATATTATATTACATTAATCATTTTTAAAGTATTATTATAAAAATATTTTTCAATGGTAAAACAAATAAATTAATTCTCATTTCTAATTGATATAAAATAATGTTAAGAACACTTGAATTTTTAAAAAGTAAATTTCATATCAAAATGGTTTTCATTATATTTTACAATTTTATTTTAAAGTTAAATTTGAAAATTTTAGTATTTTAATTTGATAAAATGAAATTCATTTATGAATTAATCCTTAAAAAATTATATTAGAGTTAATTTTTGTAATTTTCCTAAAACGGTTGATTTTTAGGAGAATGGTGAAGAATATCAATTTTAAAAATATAGTAATTTTTATGAAATTGCCATGATATGAGCATGGATTAAAATTTATAAAACCTTTATATCATAAAAATATGTATTTAATGAGTAAAATAAATAATTATTATATATTACTTTGAATTTATAAACCTATGTTTGATATCTTGGAACTTAAATGATATTTTATGATATTAAAAAGTTATTTTTTATCCATTTAATTTAATTGAGTGCTCACTAGGTTCGATTTAGTTTTGTATTTCATTAAAAGTCACAAAATTATTTTTTAATCATAAAATAATAAATTTTATGGGAATAAATTATATAAATTATTTCAATGTAAATTCATTTTTAAGATTAAAAAATGATTTTTTTTAAACCATTTTTATTGATTTAAGAATTACTTTATTAAAATTAATTTTTAACTCCTCTATAAATTCAATCATGTAAAGTGGTTTTTAAATTAAAAATCATCATGTTCAAATTAGGTAATAATTATATTTAATTTTTATCCATAAAACTAAGTTACCATAGTAAAAGTTGGTCGCCTCAGTAATGGTTAAAATTTACTAAAATGGTTAAACTAAGGGACAAGGTCACAAAATAACACAAAAACCTATCCCTAAATGAATTAATAGAGGATCTATAGACCTCACCCTTTTATATTTTCAACTTTTACCTATATTGTATCCAATTTACGTGATAATTACTTCCCTTTTTTATACTAAGAAAATAATATTACAAAAATATCACTCCTCTCCCCTATAAAAAATCCCTTTACAACCCAACTTCACCTCACACACAAACCTTTATAGATAAACTAGACTCTAGTAAAACCTCTCCCAAACCATATATCAAACTTTATATAGGTATTTTATCACAAAAAGAAAAATATAAGATATCATAAGGTGTAGTTTAAAAGAGAATATCAAAGGAATAGGTAATTGTATTAACTGAGTTATTTCAAGTTTCGTTCTTCTTCCATATCCTCCAAATATATTATAAAAATACTAATATAAAAAAATAAGTATCGTTATTATACTTAAATTTTATTATGTTAAGATAAAAAAATTATATACCTTCCTCTCATCCATTGGAAAATTAAAATGTTGCCCATTTTACATGTGGACTACCACCTCCATGAACGACATATTTCATTTTTCATCATCACCATCCATGGATGGCCATAAAAATTAATTTGTGAATAAATATGGTATATATAACATAATTAAGGTTCTATAATGATAATTTTTACATTCTATCAACAATATTAAAAATGAATGGTAATTGTGAAATTTAACCACCTAAAACGAGCATTCCAAGACACTTTTTTATTTGAATATATTTTAGAAAACCCATTGAACTTTATAAATTTTATGCTAATAGTAAGATTTGATATTAATATGAGATTTATTTTTTTATTTTTTTAATGGAAATATTGATGTTTAACTCATTATTAAGATACCACCTTTATCTTGTTAGAAATTATTGAAAACAAGATCGTTACGAGTTTCGTTTTAAATAATCATTCCAAAAAAACATAATGGAATTAAGATATAAATTCATAAAAATTTATTGAATTTAAATTAAAATACTTTTAAAAAAATTTAGCTGATGAATCCCTAAAAAATACACAAGTATCATAACTGTTAAACTGGAGCATGTAAGGAAAATGGAATGGTTAAAACCCAAATGTCAATTTTAATAATAAAAAATCACAATATGGGTAATAAGGAATTGTAAATAGATAGTATAAAGTAAAATAAATATGAATTTGGATATTATAAATGTTGATAATAAACCTAAATTTATTATACAGGGAAGTTAGAGTGTGCCCGACCAAATGGAAGTCAAAGGTAAGGGTTCTTTGTCTCAATTTAAATTACTAGAAATATATTTCATTTTGTATATTTTGTTTTGTTATTATTTTGATTCAATACCACATTAATGTATTATCATTATTTTCTATAAAATTAATTGTATTTAAAAATCCAAATATTTTTTTTCAATGGATTTTGATTCTATTATTATAAAACGCTTTTGGATTCTTTGCCTAAATTTTCCTTCTATGATACATATTTCAAGTTATGCACCTATTTACTATTATATCATGAATATGATGACTATTTTAAATATAATTCCATGATTCACACTTTAAATATGGCATTTTGATTTTCCATTTCAAGTTTTCTCTTTTAAGATGTTTTTATTCAAATTTTATAAAATTTGTAAGTGTTTTTTATCTTAATTTCACTTCTTTGAGACATGTTTCATATTAAGTATATATTTTCATTTATATATTGTATATAAATTATATTTTACATATTATATCATGAAACTATTTATAATACTGGTATTTTAAGTTTCTTCACAAGATATTTTTTTCAAGGGTTTTTTTTATTTTAAAATTTTTAAGGAGTTTAATTTTAAATCAATGCTTTAAATGTTTTGAAGTCTTTTACCAAAATCTTTTTATTCCATGTCCATATTATTTAAACTATTAAAAAAATTTCTTCTTTATATTGTAATTATTTATAAATTTTATTTTAAACTATATTTTACTTTCTTTACAAGGGTTTTAAAAAATATATTTTCAACATTTTCTATACGAGTTACTTTTTACTTTCTTTACAAAAGTGAAAAAGGAGTGTTTTTTTATTGTTTATCACTTTAATACATTTACATACTTCCATAACCATTATTTTTTATTAATATAACTTTTTATGTTTCCATGTTTTTTCAAAGACAATATGATTTCCATTTTTTTGTGAATTTTTTATTTTTTAAAAGTTACCAAAAGGAAAATATATTTATTCTTATTTTAAATTATTATTCCTAAAAATTTTATAAAAGTATTTTTAAACTATGTAAAAAATCCATTAATGGTTTTTATACTTCACAGGGGATATTATTTAATGATACAATCAACCTTATTTCTATGTATGTCTTATAATTATGTTTTAATAAAATTTTCATAAAACCCGTTTATTTTTCATGGGATAATTAAGCTATGAAGGAATGATGAATACTCTTATGTTAATTTGGAAGACATATGTATGGCTTATCATTATGTTATTGGTGTGTCCATTATATCCCTCCATTGATTGGTTGATAATTATTTCTTTATATATATGAAATTGGAGTTATCCGGTTAGTTGATTTAATTATGATATGATGTTATAATTATTTAGTTAGGTGATTCCATTAAGATATGTTGTTAGAATTATCTTTTCAGGGTATTCCATTAAGATATGATGTTGAAATTATAAATTTAGGTGATTATATTTAGATATTATGTTGGAATTATTTGTTTATGTGATTCCATTAATATATGATTTTGGAATTATCTTCTTAGGAAATTCCATTAAGATGTGATTTTTTAATTATCAAGTTAATTGATTCCATTCAGATATGGTGTTTGACTAATCTAGTTAAGTGATTCCATTAAGATGTGATGTTAGAATTATCAGGTTAGTTGATTCCATTATGAATGATATTAAAAATATATAATTAATCTCTCCCTAACATATGTTTTGATTTTTATGATTTTTTATATTCCATACTCTCTTTCCATATTTGTATTCCTATGTTACGATCATATGACTCATGGTTGTTGATTATATTATGACTAAAGTCTTATATTATAATAAAGCTTAATGTTATGACTCAAGAATTATGATCCATGATTTTTTGGGTATGATTCTCATATGTTATGATCATGCGCTTTTATTACGTTCTCATGCCCATATTCTCATCTTATTCTCACTTATGATATCTAATTATTATCACTTATGTTTACCCATACAAATAATTTGAGCTCACCCTTAATATATTTCATATTCCTTAGGTTATTAATAATGATATTATGTATAATTTGTCTAGAAGGGTATCATGTGTGGATAATTCTATGGGAGAAATTAAAGACTTATTATGGAATAATAAATTCTTGGTATAGTGGGAAAATATTCCTTGGATGAGAAAGATATAGGTTTTGTTAGTAAAAGGATTTTCTTAATTCTCCAAAACTCTAAACCTAAAAGGTATTTAGTATGTAAATGAATCAATGTCAGTTATTTATAGTATAATTATGGATGGTTAATTTTGGGTAACTTTGGTGGTATCAAATCCAGTTTGTAGAGAATATGTTTTTAGAACCAGATCTAAGTGTATGGTTCTAGGTTGTCTTTGTTGGTATTGAAGCAGTGTTTAGATAATTTTATAGGTTGTGAAGTTTTCATATGGTGATAATTTAATAGTTTTAGTACCATAATGAATTAATAATTCTATGGATGATAATAATTCAAAATAATATAAATTCTTTTGAGGTCTTATTTGATTGAAGTTTAAGGTGATTAATGATATTTTGGGATACGTATACTAAGTTTTTAAAAATAATACATGATTGAGTTATAAATAAATTTCAAGTTTATTTTGTAGTTTTAATTCAAGGTAATTGTAGTTATTTGGTAAAAATTTTATTATATTTTTGGGAATAAATTTTGAAAAGTGAAATATTATCAATTTTAACTTATCTTTGAACCCTCTTCTATTAATAAATTATAAGTATTTTTATTTGAAAATTTATTTTTTCAATACTTTTTTTCATTATAGATTCTTGTAATAGTAAAATTCCAACTAATTTGATGAGTCGGTTTTTCCTTGAAACGCTTTAGAGTACTTAAAGGAATATTTTCAAAGTTAAGCACATAGTTAGTGTGGGATTGGGGGACCATAGAGCCTAAATATTGATATAATAAAAATATTAAATATATTATATCATAAACGTGTGGGTTTTTTTGGAAATAATGTAATATCTATTAAATGGTGTCTCATATGGTAAATCTAAGACCACCATTAATTTTGGAATGTGGGTTTCAATCTAGGAATGACATAACCTTTGTGCGCATTGGGTGTTTCTTAAAACTGCATACCCATGTCATTAGTTTTAAATTTTTAGTTTAAGATATTTTATTTAAAAGGTAGAATATATGTTTTTGAATAAATTTATAAAGTTATTTGATAAATTGAACTGATAAAATTATCTGATATCAAAATATTTTTTGTAAAGTTAAAAGTAATAATAATAATAATTTTATTATTATTATTATCGAAGAAAAAGAATGAAAATTACATGTATAATTAATAATTATGTTACAGTGAAAATATCAATTGGGTAAATATTTATTGGTGGTCAAAGTAATAATGGTGATACTATTACTTGTGTTAAATAAATAAAATTATTTGATTAGTAAAAATTTGTTAATATATTGTCAGTATTTAATAGAATTTTTTTTGAAACATTTATGATGGTAATAATGCTAGAGATTTAATAATAATAAATTTTTTTGTTCTTATTATTATTAATAATAAATTGGGATAATAATATTTGTGTGTGTGTGTATAATGTGTATATATATGGGTTATATATAATTATATATGGGTTTGTGTGTATATATGGGTGTGTTTATATATATGGGTGTGTTTATATATAAAGTGTATATATATATGGATTAATTTTAAAATATATTTAATGAATGTTTAAATGTGTTTTAGAAAGGGGGACAAAAAAGGAAAAAACACATAAGAAGTCATAGTACAAATCATGGATTTAAGAGGATATATAAGAAAAAATAAACTCAGAAATAGATTAAATAAACAATTAGTGAATATAATAAAAAAAAATAAAGGGGGATTTGAGACGCACCTAAGGAACACTATACAAGAGGAGTATTGTCCCCTTATTCCTCCCTCTCTCACTCTCTCCCTCTCTCATATATTTTTTTTATTAATTTTTATTATTATTATGAACTTATCTCTTTGATATTTTCTCCAATACTGATCGGGTTAATGCATATTCAATACCGTTGGGTTCATATGGATGATTAGATATTAAATACAAATTTTTTTAAGGCAATGAGTTATTTTATTTAGTTTTAAATTTATCCTTTTTTAACATTTTAATTATCAAATATGTGGATAATTATTTTAAAAATCTTCAATCACTAAGAAATATATGTTAGTGGTGTAATTAGAATGGGTTAGTGACCCTTGTTGTGAGAACATCATTGCACAAAAGTTATAATGTTCCTTACTATTTCTCATCCATGTATATGACATTGTCATGATATATTGTTTATGCTTGATAACACATTCTTGTTATGTATTACATGTGGGTGTGTGAGTATCCATGAAGTTTTCTTAATTATGACCATGTGATTATGTTTATATTCTGACATTTATTCTTATTATGACTTCTTGTTCGTTGTTATGTATTACATGTATTTCAATTCATAGGAAATAAGTTTAAGAATACTTCAAGTTTTAAAAACCAATTTCCTATAAAAAAATTTAATGTTTTTTATTTTTATTTAAATTTTTAATTTTTAAATTTTTAAATTTGAATTTGATAAAATGAAATTAATTTTTTAATTCATCATTTACAAATAATATTAGGTTGAATTTTTGGGATTTTCCTCAATGGTTTACTTTTTAGGTGAATAGTGAAAAATATATTTTTTACAAATATTGTAACTTTTATAAAATTATCATGATATAATCTTGAGTTGAAAATTTATAATTTCTATGACTTAAAAAATATTAATTTAAGAATTAAAAAAGGGAATTTAAAAATATTTTTTTTAATTTATATATCTATGTTTGACATTTTGGAACCTAAGTGATATTTTACTCTAATAAAAAACTATTATTGTTCTTTTATTTTAATTAATCATTGAAAACGTTCCATTAAATTTTGGAATTATTTTAATGTTAAGAAAATATTATTTTATTAATCATAAAATAATAAATTTTCCAGTAATCAATATTATACTTTATTTTGTTGTAAATTAATTTGTATTCTTAAAAAGTAATTTTTTTGAAAAATATTTTTATTGTGTTAAGTGTGAATATATTAAACATAACTTTTTTACAAATATAGAAATTTAATCATGTAAAATGGTTTTGAAATTTGTAATCATAATATTAAAATTAGTTAATAAGTTCCATTTAATTTTTTACTCATAAAAATAAGTTAGCAAAGTAAAAGTTGGTCACATTAGTAAAGGTTAAAATATGGTGATATAGTTAAATTAAGGGATAAGGTCAAAGAATATCAAAAAAACCTTATCCTTAAATGAGTGTATAGGGGATTTATAGATCCATCCCTTATATTTTATCAATTTCTATCTGTATTGGATCCACATTCCTCAATAATTACTTCCCCTTTTATATTAATAAATTAATATTATAAAAATGTCACTCTTCCCCTATAAAAGGGCTCATTCACCACCCCACTTCTCCACAAAAATAAACCTACCTATTTCAAAAAAACAAAAAAAACTCTCTAAAATCCTATTTATCATTTTCTATAGGTTCTTGTCTCGAAAAATGACTAATCTATAAATGCTTCAGGAGTGGTTTAAAGGAGGATATCAAAAGAACATGTAATTATCTTAACCGAGTTCTATCGAGTTTATTTCTTCTTCCACCTCCTCCAAGTATATTATAACCATAATAATATAATTAAATAAGTATAATTAATATTATTAAATGTTATTATGTTGATAGAACAACTATTATCTACCTCCCACTCATCCATTGGAAAATGAAAATGTTTCCCATGTTACGTGTAGACTACCACCTCCATGAATGTAGTATTTCATTTTTCATCACCAACTTTCGTGGATGGTTATAAAAATGGATTTTATAAATAAATATGATTTTTTAAAAATTATTATGGTTTAAGATAGATAATTTGGTCATTATATTAAAAAATTTAACAATAAATGGTCATTGTAAAATTTAACCGCCTAAAATAAGCATTCCAAGAAACCTTTTTATTTTAATTTATTTTGGAAAACATATTGAACTATAAAATTATTTTGATATTATTAAGATATCATATTAATATATTAATATTATTTTTTTATGTAATGGTAATATTAATTTTTAACTCATTATTATGATATCACCTTTATTTCACTAGAAATTACTGAAAACATGCCCATTACAGATTTTAACATTAATATTCATACCTAAAAATCCAATGGAATGAACTTAAAACTTAATAAATAATTATGGAATTTTACATAAAATAATTTGAAAAAAATAAGTTATAAATACATGAACAATATTCAAGGACCAAAACTTCTAAACCAGAGCATGTAGGGAAACATAATGGTTAACACTCGAATATTGATTTTAATAATAAAAAATAATATATGGGTAATAAGTAATTATAAATTGATAGTATAATGTAAAATAAATATGAATAAGGTTGTTAACACTCGAATATTATGCACCTATTTTCATTAATATGGTGTATATATTGAATATTTTATATATTATATCATTATCATATTTATACTCATTATATTTTAAGTTCCATATTAAGTTATTTATTTCAAGAGGATTTTTATTTTAAAAGTTGTGTGAATTTTTATTTTAAATCATTGATTTAAAAGTTTTAAAGTCTTTTACCCCACTATTTATCTTACACATACATATTATTTATACAATTCCAATAATTTTCTTATTTGTATTTAAATAATTTTTCAAGTTCATTTTAAAATCTCTTTTAAATTATTTTAAAGGGTTTTAAAAGTAATCATTTCAACATTTTCTATACCAGTTACTTTTTACATTCTTTAAAACATTATAGAAATAATGTTCTATTAATGTGTACCACTTGAATAAATTTACCTACCATCATGATCAATATTATTTACTAATATTCCTTTACAAGTTTCTATGATCTTTCTAAGAAAATTCTATTTCCATTATTCAGTGAATTTTTCATTTTTTAAAAGTTACCAAAAGAAAAGGATATTTCTTCTTGTTTTTCAAAGAAAATTTATAACTATTTTATAAAACTATTTTTCCATCTATGTCAACATAATTTAATAATTTCTACACTTCATTGAGGATCTAATCTAATAAAACCATCAATATTCCTTCTCTATATAAATTATGATGGTGTTTTAAAGAAATTTCAATAAAACCCATTTCTTTCCCATGGGTTAATTAATCTATAAAGTAATAATGGATGAACTTATATTATTATGACATATATATGTATGGTTTATCATTATGTGATGGGTTGGTTTGTTATATCCCTCCAATGCATTGGGTAACGTTTATGCCTCCAGATATATAATGTTGGAATTATTTAGTTAGGTGATTCCATTAAGATATGATGTTGAAATTTTCTGGTTAGGCAATTACATTAAGATATGATGTTGGAATTATATGGTTTGGTGATTACATTAAGATATGATGTTTTAATTATCTGATTTGGTGATTCCATTAAAATATAATGTTGTAATTATCTGATTATGTGATTCTATTAAGATATGATGTTATAATTGTCTTGTTAGGTGATTCTATTAGGATACGATATTAGAATTGTCCGATAAGGTGATTCCATTAAGATATGATTCTAGAATTATCTAGTTGGTTGATTTTATTAAGATATGGTTTTGTAATGATTTTTCTAGGTGGTTTCATTAAGATATGATGTTGGAATTATCTAGTTAGTTGGTTCTATTATGAATGATGTTGAAAATAACTGATTAATATAGCATTGTAATATGTTATAATTTCTTTTCTTATGTATTTTTTTCACTCTTATGTCATATTATTATTCTTATGTTATACTAATATAGATCATGGTTATTGATTATCTTATGAATCATTTCATACATTATGAAAAATATTTATACCATGAATCAAAAATTGTAATCCATAATTTTTTGGGTATGATTCTCTTCTATTATGAACATGCAATTTGATTATATTTTCATACTCATATTCTCGTATTATAAAAACGTATGATCCATGATTGTTATTGAATATTATTACCCTTACTAATCATTTGAGGTCACCCTTATTTATTTTTTATTTCTCCAGGTAATGAAGAATTATATTGTGTATGATTTTTATATAAGGGTATCAT
This sequence comes from Viscum album, assembly GCA_963277665.1. Taxonomy (NCBI): domain Eukaryota; kingdom Viridiplantae; phylum Streptophyta; class Magnoliopsida; order Santalales; family Viscaceae; genus Viscum; species Viscum album. The sequence goes on along the minus strand of OY728148.1, from coordinate 1,339,907,307 downwards.
GTGTGTAGAATTTTTTAAGATGTTGAAGACTTGTTATAGAATAATAAATTCTTGGTATGTTAGGAAAAATATTCACTATATAAGAAATATATGAGTTCTTTTATTTAAATGTTTTTTCAAATTCTCTAAAACATTAAGCCTAAAAGGTATTGGGTATATAAGTGAATCGATATTGGTTATTTATATTGAAATTGTAGATGGTTAAATTTGTTTTTATTTGATGGTATTAAAGATAGTATATAAAGAATATTTTTTTAGTATCGGATCCGGGTGTATGGATATGGGACGTCTCATGAGGTCTCATGGATGATCACATATCTAGAATATAGAAAATATGAGTACCTAGGTAGTATAACCCTATACCCTAATCCCTAATTCTCCATGTAATAACCTTATCATCATTAGATACACAATATGGTTTGTTTACAATAATAATAATAACAAGGTAGACATATCTCATACCCTAACTCTCAACTAGCCGTAGATCCAACTTAGCACTCATGTAAGATCCCAAAATTATAATGAGGTACATTCTATTTATTTTTTGGGTTGAATTATTCCTTTTCAATTTTATGAAATTTTTCCTAGGAATATGACGATTATCGAAGAGTTTTAGGAGTTTGGGACACTAAAAAGGAAGAAAATAGAATATTCTGGGTAACGTGCATGGTTAGTAGTAACTGTTCACCTTAACCATGAAGCTTGTAAAGGGAGGGTGGATAGTTGAAAAACCATGAAAGGGGGGACTTAAAACTATAATAACTCAGATAGAGCCATTTATCATGGACACCTCTTGGTTTACCAAATTTTTTAGGCTCCCAGGAGACTGTGCGACCTATGATGCCTTTGGAAAAAGGGTGGCCCACAGTTGGTGCATGGTTTGGCCAACCGTACAGCCAAACTATGTGCCTCATTAAAGAGGAATAATTTTTATATTTTTTACCTCATGATTTATGATCCCTCACTTGATTTTCCTCCCATTTCACCCTACAAAAACATAGATGAGGAACTTACTACCCCTAATCTTCTAAGGGATGGTTCTCCCTCAATTCTTGACTGTTTGGAGTGAGTTTGGGTGAAAATAAAAGATATGGGTGAGTCTAACACTCATCTTCTTTCTATTTTCAATAAAAGGTATTTTTTTAGTTGTTATTATCATTATAAATTCCTAAAACCTTGTTTTTATATCACAAATATAATTTGAGGCCTTGAAGGGTGTTTGATTTCAATTCAAAGGCTAAGGTTAAGAGAGCATTCCTCTACTAACTTGAGGTAGGTAGTCTATAAGTTAAATATCATAGTCTTAATTCCCTATTTAATGTGTATGTGTTTGTTTGGTATTAAATTCTTACTATCAATTTGGGTTCCTTATTGGGAAATGGTAATTGGGTTAATTTAAAGATGAATTGAAACCCTCATAATCCCCATGGGATCTGATGAGGATGAGTTGGTGTGGACAATGGACACCCATGGGGTGGAACACTCCCTAGAACATGAAATATTATGATTTTAAATGATAAATAGAAGGTTTTATGTTATTAAATAAATTTTAATTATGATTAACCTCATGACATGGCATTGTGGGATGTTTGGATTAACTTAAAGAGTTAAATGGATTAAGGGATGTGAATGGATGGATGTGATGATTGTTTAATGGATATTTTCTTCATGGTTAAAAGGATTGTAAAGGGAGATAAATTATTGTAATGTGTTAAAATGGTAAAATGGTCCTGTGTTGGGAATTTATAACATGATGATTATAAAGAATCATGGAAATGTTATCAAATAGAAATGGTGCACCCTTGTGTTTTTCTATAATAAAATGGTTAATGATGATGAGACTATGTTATTGTGATATATGGTAGTGGGATATTGCACTAATGCTCCACTCTTATGGGTGGGATAGATTGATGTGCTAGGAACCCCTATAAATAGTAGTTATTCAGATAATGGACTAATGCTCTTAAACCCAAGGGTATGGACATAGCATTCCATATCATGGTTGGGATGGTCAGACATGGAGTTATGAATCCCTGTTGGATTCATGGACTAAGGCTCCATGTTTCTTGACCTATAACCCTTTTTATACATGGATTATATTATCATCATAGGCCAAAGAAGGTTTGATGAAAAATGGGTAAAACATGGAATAAAGAAATAAAAGTAATTGATCTAATAAATGTTAAATGTTGTAACCTATTTTATTTTATTATTTCATTATTTCTTGTACTTATTTATACACTATATTAGACTATGTATTTTATAGACACTGTTGGTGTTGGACTACTGAGTTTTACTTACACCCTTCTTAGGACACCATTAAGTACCTGAGCAGACTCCATGTTTGTAGGTCAGGATAAAGGCAAAGGCTCTTTACTTGAGGGTTGATTTGGGATCAAGCATATGCATGGATGAGGGGACCAGACCTGATGTTGAGACCCATTTTTGGGATTATTTGGATTGTTTTTATTTTTCTTTTTCCTTTACACTTGGAGTTATATGACATGACATGACATGGTTACTATTTGGTTGTGGTCATGTATACAGTTTTGGGAAATAGTTTTGGTAATTCATGATTATCTTTTATATTGTTTCTCTAAGTTATTATTTTAACTTCTATGGATTACTCTAATAAAGAGGGTATAGTCTACCCAAGTGTTTTTTATACCCTCACTGCAACTTAGAGTCCTCTTATGTATAGGTAGGTGCACTCGAGATCATGTAACAAACCGGATCGGGGTACCGATTAGTGGATCCGGGATCGGGATGTTACAAAGTGGTATCAAAGTGGTTCTTTTTTGTTATTTATTTTATTTAGGGAAGGTATAATGGTGATTAAGAGGTGTATAACCTTTAAAATTATCTAGTTAATGAGATTATTTAACCCATGTATGAGGAAAAACCCAAGTACCCAGGGTGGGATTGATGTTCTTGATGTTTTCCATTATAGTTAGATGTTATTTTACCTTGGGTGATACACTTGTAGTGTTATGTTATTAATTTTTTATATTTAATTTGTGGCCCGGTATGGTACAATTTTGTGTATACATGCATTATTCTATGAATTTAGGGATACATGGACATTCATCATGCTAGGTACGCACGATAAAATGAGTTATGGTTAAGAATGGTGATTGAAAATTCATATTGATCCTCTTGGGATTTGAAAGAAAATGTATCTAATAAAATTTTTGTAATTGTAAAAGAATTGATAGATAGTTGGGGGATTTTTAAACTTATGGTTAATGTAAAGCTAAAATTTGGGAGTTGGTTAACCCCTTATTTAAACTGGACCAGGTTAGGAGTGATTGAGAATAGTGATGGGTTAGTTGTTGTGTCTGTTGGGATAGTGTATGTGGGGTGATATGTTTTACAGGGTATCATCTTTCTTTTTTGAAATTGTGGAAATCCTTTGTTATTTGTTTTGAGACTTGCATTTGAAATTATAGTGAAATGTCACCATGAAGACGTCTATGATTAGGAAATAGGATCACATCACCAAGAATACTCATCCAGTAGAGGGGAAAGACTAACTAGTGATTTCATGTAACAGTTGAGAAGATCATTTCCATGAAAACTTCACTTATTATGATGTTTATGGAGTGAGAACGAGGGAAGGTTGTGCTGATTATGTCTTATTTGAGAAGGTAGTTCTAGATGCAGCACCCTCTAATGTTTTCTATAGAGGTTGGACCCAAGGCATTAGAGTTTTGGATTGAGTCCATCAAGATGATTCTGGATCACTTGGAAACTCCACCCGAAAATAGGGATAAGACGGAGATTTATATTTTGAAATTATTAGTGAAGCGATGGTGGTATATATGATCCTAGGACAAGAATATGGAGGAAATGGAAATGAAGGATTTCTAGGAAAAGCTTCTAGACAACTATTACCCTAATAAATTGAGGAAAAGGGATGCTTAATAGTTTATTAGCTTGAATTAGGTAAGTATAATAGTGATGGATTATGTTGGATGTTTCACAAGTTTTCAGTTCTTTACTCCAAAATTTAATAGTGATAATGTGGCTATGGATAGGAACTTTCAGGATGGTATTAGGTGTGTGATCAAGTCTCAAGTGAATATATTTCACTTGAATAGGTTTTCTGAGGTGGTGGATTAACCTCTCATTTATAAGGGAAACCTAAATGAATATTTTCGTGAAAGAACAATAGTTGGGAGATCTGGTGGTACATCTTCTGATAATAGGAAGTGTAGCTGTGAGAGTTTCCACCAGAGTAGTGATAGACACAGTAGTCGATAAATAGGAACTGTTTCCCAAGGAGGTAGCTCATTTGTATGCTATCAATCTGGAATGCTATTACACATGTGAGTCCATTGTCTAGGATCACTAATGTAGTGTCGATCATATAGCAAGATGGTACAAATGAAAGGGTTCTATAGTAACCCACAGAAGGTAGGTAGTGGTGTAGAATCTAGGTCGGTACAGAGCATCAGTAGGGGGTCAGCTACTACATATCAATCTGGAAGTTGGAGTTCCTCCTATCGTACTGGTCTGGGTGAGGTATGTGGTACCTTAAGACAAGAGTGTCCATATTAGTTGGGTAGTTCAAAAACAGGAACTCAAAATGGATCCTAAGCTAGAGGGATATATCAGCTTCATATAGTTTGGCTAGAACCTATAGGTGGAGAGGATGGGTCATCGACTGCTCGAGTCATGATTCTTGTCACTTCCATTCTTTCTATTTCATTATTTGATATATAGGCCTCACATTATTTTATATATGCTCAGTTTTAAAATGATTTGGGTCTAGAGGTGGAACATGTGTGTGGGTTTATGTATATTAACACACCATTGGGAGTAATAGTAGAAAATGTTTGGAAATGTAAGGAGTTTTCTCTCAAGGTTGGTGGGTACCACTTATTTTTGGAATTTTTTATTCTATAAATGTCTAATTCTGATATTATTTTGGGGATGTATTGGTCGGTGTTGTATCAATCCTATATTGACTATTATTGTATAAGGGTAATGTTCACATCCCTTAGTAGTGACACTTATGGTTATCATGAGGAAAGGGATATCTAGGTAGGTTGTGCAGGGCTAGTTTTCCAGCGGTTATGTGAGTTCATATCCTAAGTAGAATGTATTTTTATAGATAATAGAGAATAATATCATGATTTATTTCCTCCTGTGGTGGGTCAGTTTTAGGATGTTTTTACTACCGATTTCTCATGATTTTTATTTGAGGTAGATGTTGAGTTCACGATTGAGTTAGTACCTAGAGAAAAACTAGTTTCCATTCTACCTTACATAATGGCACCAATGGAGCTTCAGGATATCAAGACTCATCTAGTGTACTTATAGAGTAATGGGTTTATCCACCTAAGTATGTTAACTTGGGGTTCACTAGTCTTGTTTACCAAGAAGGATGATGGTTCTTTACTGTGTTGTTGTGACATGTCAAACTGATATTTATTTAAAGAATATTTTGTATTCTAGGGAAGACCCTAGGTTGTCTCTCAAGGAAGGTTGGTAGCTTATAGTGTGTATTTTTAATAAAGATTAATAAAAGAGGGGTTGATTTTGAAAACAGTTTTAAGAACATAACTTAACATAAAGAGTTTAATATTTTATAGAATAAGGTGGTGATGTAAGAATTATGAGAGAAGTAGATCACTTCAAGTTCACTACACATCCTGGATAGTTCATTATTCTGAAAATTTTACATGGTTTTGTTTAATTATTTGGTTAAGGGTTGTTAAGATCTTGATTCCCCTCTTCCTCTCAAAACGTTGCACAAAGTACCAACCCTTGACACAAAAATCATGTTTTCAAGGTTCTAACTTCAAGAACAGATTAAAGGATACCGAATTATACTAATATATGTTTTATGTGTGAGATAAGTAGGATCCTAGTATTTCCCAATCAGAACAACCCAGGTTTCCCACTTGAAATTTCAACCCAATCGGTGTTGAAATGAAAATAGGTTCACTTAATTAAACCCAAGAAATGAACTCAGAGGATAAAACTGTTTAGATAAAACATAAGTGAAATAATACACTCAAAAATTACAAAAAACTAATAAATTATCAAGTGTCGAAATTCCCTCCCAAGTATGTGTAGCTCCCTCGAAATGATCATCCTCTATTTAGCTCATCATCGAGAGGAGGAGAAGGCTCAGGTGGAACTTCACCTTCATCCTTGATCCCCCTATGAGGATAGGGGCCACCAAAAACTCTTGGATGAGGAGAGGAATCCTTTGGGTCTCCAAAATACCAAATCTTTGTCTCCTGGTCAAACTTACAAATTAAGAGCCCAAGGTGCCATTTTATAGAAAAATTGGAAGGTGCTTTTGAGAATCCTTGATTTCAAGAAACCACTTAGTTCCTGATTTTAGATGGCCAGACAGCATTATCTCACTTCTAAAAAAGCTAAAAATTTGTATCCCCACCTCATAAATATCTTCACTGAATTTTTTCTACCATTTGGAAAATCACATCTCGAGATATCGACATAACACTGCACACCACTTTTGACTTCGTGCAGATTCGGTGTGTTGGAAAGATTAGTCCGGATGAGCCACCATATGACCGAATTAGCTTTGGGATTATTCATATGAAATGTAACCAATTAAATTTAATATCATACCACAAAATTTCACCATATTTTAATGCACATTTTAGTATAAGTATGCGGTTGAGTCCATTGGTGTGCATGGATCCTGCGCAGTTTGGCCCATTTTTCTTGGACATCATCATGGGCCCTCCAAATCACCTCCACCTTCAATGAAATTATCAAAACAAGTACCATTGACCTTTTTAAAATTAATAAACAAAAAATAATTGAATCAATAATGAAGTGAAATTTGTTATTATTTTTATAATTTTCAATACAAAATTAGTTTTTCACAGTGGTGTAAGTGTGAAAATGAAACAGTGAATCATAGTGTGATCACTCCCCCACACCTAAATATTTTCAATCCTATAAAAAGTCATATTTTCAAAAATTATTCATGTATATATTACCAACATCACTAAGATTTAACATTTTAGTAAATTTTAATTCATTAAATTAATTTGATCAATGCACAAACCACAGTAAGGAGTTCTTCCTAGTGAAAATGGAAAAGGATGTCTCATAAATCATATCACAGTGAAATTTAAAAATATTAATGATACCAAATTGAGTGAGGAATTCATAAGTCAAATATGCCACTAAATCTCCACGTGTTTGTGTGAAAACCATTTCATGTTATTCTTTCCACTTTCTATCCAATAAATATAGGTTATTTTAACATTTTTCAACTTAAATAATTTTATCCACCGAACCTTCCCTTCATCATTTGTAATAATATTTCAAGAACCACTCACTTAATCACTCCCAGAAGTCAAACCATAAGCTCTTGAACTAGATATCCCCATATGTTGCACATTTCATCACCCCCCTAATTTATTTTATTTTTTTCAGAAGTTGCATTTGGAACAAATCTCACACTCATCTCTCAACCCTTATTGGATCTTCTCATGACACTAATTATAATAGTTATAATAAGATAAAAGGTTGAGGAGGATTTTTTTTTTACCTTCCCAAGACACAACCCAACTTTTTTTTGATTTTATTTTATGGCGTACAATACTCAGATATCAGGTACACACGCATAGGTCAATCAGGTACAGTAATGAAACAGATCATATAAGGAACGAACATATAGAAATATCATTTTAATCTGAAAAATATTAACCTAACATATATTTACCTTCTATTAAGTAATAAATATTCACACTTTGTGGTTTTATACAAAAATGTGTGGAGATATTAGTGACACAGTTTTCCCAAAAACTGATCACACAATGGGAATCAATCATATCAAAGGTTTCACATATATACTACCATTTATATCATTGAAAAATAACCAATTCACTAAAAATCACTCTCTAATGTAAATTCATACAAACATTCATTCCATAACATATTCAGGTTTTCATCAAATGTTAAATCAACATGGAATCAAAAATTCTAAAATTCATTTTCAATAAGTTCCATGATTTAGTGATTATAGGGGGAAGTAAAAATACCATAAAAAAGGAAAAAAGATAAAAAATATGAAAGATGATGAAAATCCTAATGAACTGAATGAGATGGGGAAAGTTAAAATACCATAAATAAGGTGAAAAAGAGATGAAAGAAAAATGATGATGAAAATACTAATGAACTCAACAAGACGGGAAAAAGTGAAAATACCATAAAGAAGGTGAAAAGAGAAGAAAAAAAGAAAAAAATGATGAAAATGCCTAATTAACCTAGTAATGTACCCATTCCTTCACACCTAGGGTGTGAAATTTCCTCTATATAATAAAATATAATTTGGGAAGGAAGGATAAAACATGGTGGGTGTTATTGGTATGTTGCTTCTTGAACATGGTGTTCCTCCATCAGGAACTTTGAAAGGGCTTCGTGGAAGTGCTTTAGTCATTTCCCATTGACAGTGAAGGTTTGTTTATTTTCTTTATTTTGAACCTAAACAACACCAAATGGAGATACGTTAGAAATAATGTATGGTCCAAACCAATAGGAATGAATCTTACCTGGATGCAACTTCAGCCTTTCATTGTAGAGGAGGACATTCTTCCCAATGTGGAATTGACGATGAAAGATGAGATAGTCATGGGAAGCCTTGGTTTTCTCTTTATAAATTCTAGAGTTCACATATTCATCTCTTCTCATTTCCTCTAGCTCCTGAATCTGCAACTTCCTTTGAGCAACTGCACCAGAAATATTAGAATTGCATTGTTTGATGGCCAAATAGGCTCGATGGTCAATCTTAATAGGTATGTGACAAATATTTCCAAACACTAGACAATATGGTGACATGACAATGGGGGTTTTGAAAGTAGTATGGTAAACCCATAATGAATCATCAATTCTAAGACTCCAATCTTTTCTATTGGGTTGAACCATTTTTTTCAAGAATCAATTTTACTTCTCTATTTGACTCCTCAGCTTGACCATTGGTCTGTGGGTGATAAGAAGTAGACACATGATGCCCAAACCCATAACGACACAAAAGATATTTCATTATTTGGTTGTAGAAATGATAACCCTGGTCACTGATGATGAACCTAGGTAAGCCAAACCTACAGGAAATTTGGGTTCTCAAAAATTCCACAACTACCTTAGAATCATCAGTCCTTGTAGCTCGTGCCTATACCCATTTTGAAACATAATCCACTTCCAATAGAATGTATAGGTTATCAAATGAATTTAGTAATGGTACCATAAATTTAATTCCCCAAACATCGAAAATGTCTTGGAAGAGAAAAGGTATTTTTGGAATATCATTTCTTTTAGATACATTCCCCATTGTTTGAAAGTGAGGATAAGATTTACAGAAGTCATGGGCATCCTAAAATAATGTGGGCCAAAAGAGACCAGAATCCAGAACCTTGTGAGAAGTCCTTTGGGGACCAAAGTGGCCCCCACAAGTAAGAGTTTGGCAGAACCTAAGGACAGACTGAAACTCTCTATCGATAACACAAATCCTAAGGACTTGATCACTACATGTGCACCAAAGTTAGGGGTCATCCCAACTCATGTTTTAGACATTCATCCTGGATTTTTTTGAAATTAATAGGAATGCAAGATGCTACCAAATAATTTACAATTTCAATATACCGAGCAATAGCATCTTACACTCGGTACAGTTTCATATCAGGAAACATATCATTTATAGGAAGATAAGGAGATGATTCAATGTCCGAGGATGGTTGGATCCTACTGATATGGTCATCCACCACATTCTCTGATCCTTTTTTATCTCTAATTTATAAATTGAATTCCTGAAGGAGGAGAATCCAGCGAATGAGATGTGGTTTGGCTTCCAGTTTCTTAAGGATATACCAAAGGGTTGCATAGTCTGAGAACACAATGACATTGGACCCCAAAAGGTATGACCAGAATTTTTCCAAGTAAAACACAATGGAAATGAATTATATTTTAGTTGTGGTGTAGTTTTATTGGTCTGGGTACAAAGTACGTGAGGCATAGACGATGACATATAGATCTCAATCGACCCTTTGTGACAAGACTGCCCCAACTGCATAGTTAGAGGCGTCACACATGAGCTCAAATGGTAAATCCCACCAAGGTGGTTGGATTACTGGGGGTGACATGAGACTCCATTTTAACTTATTAAAATATTCCTCATATTCTTTATCAAAAACGAATTCTTTTTCTTTTTTTGGTAATTGAAATAGTGGGAGTGTAATTTTACTAAAGTCGTGAATGAAACGACGGTAAAATCCAACATGTCCTAGGAAAGACCATACATCCTATACATTTTTGGAGAATGGTAGGGAATAAATGACATCCACTTGTGATTTATCTACTTGTATACCATTAAAAAAAATTGAATGTCTCAAAATTATACCTTATATCACCATGAAATTGAATTTCTTATAATTTAATATGAGATTATTTTCAATACAAAGACGTAGAAGTAAAGAAAGACTACTAAAAAATTTATCAAAATAGGATCCATAAACATTGAAATCATCCATAAATACTTACATGAAATTCCCCAGGTAATTCAAAAAAATACTAACCATGCATCGTTGGAAAGTACCTGGAGCATTTCACAGACCAAATGGAATCCTCCTATATGAAAATGTTCCAAAGTTGCAATTAAAGGTCATCTTTTCCTAGTCCTTGGGGGAAATATGGATTTGAAAATATCCAAAATATCCATCAAGGAAATAGTTGTGGGACTTACCCTCTAGAATCTCTAGAATTTGGTCAATGAATGTAAAAGGGAAATGGTTCTTCCTAGAGTGTTGGTTTAGTCGGCGATAGTCTATATAGACATGCCAACTATTCTACAAATGAGTTGGAAGCAATTCATTTTTTTCATTTTTTATTACTATAAGGCCAGTTCTTTAGGAACTACTTGAATAGGATTGACCCATTGGTTGTCATAGATAGGTTAAATGATTCTAGCAAGTAATAATTTTGTTACCTTCTTCTTCACAACTTCTAAGAGGTTTGGGTTCAATCGACGTTGTGCCTGCCTCACTGGTTTAGAATCATAATTTAACAGTATATTATTTGTACAAATTGATGGGATAATATGAGGAATTTTAAAAATTGTCCATCCAAAAGCTTTTTTATACTCCTTCAAAATTTCAAGTAGTCGCAGTTCCTGCTCAGGAGGGAGTGGACTAGTAATGATGATGGGTAGCTTATTTCTAATCTCAATATATGAATATTTTAAATCGTGAGGTAGTTGTTTTAGTTCTAATTTAGGTGGATTTTTTATTTATGGAGGTGTGTGAAAAAGTGAGAGGTCACTAATCTCATCTAACTGCTCAATGGTATCATCCTTAGATGAGGAATGAGCTTTTACAAGATTAGTAGTATCATCGATGGTCATTGGATCCTCAGTGTTCAAGAAATTATCAATTAATAAACATGCATGAAACTTTTCTAGACCACTACAGTAATCAATGAATGATTCATTACCAATAATTTCGATCAAGGATGAAAACTAAGAAACAGGATCGGGGGAATGAAAAGAACTGTTTTTAGTGGAAGAGAGTACATCAATTGAATTTACTAAGAGAGAGGAATGTTCTTCTAACGGGTACTTCATGCCATCATAGAAGTTGAAATGTACTATGTCACCACAGAATTCCATATATAATGTACCATTATGGACATTAATTATAGTTTTGGTAGTTATAAATAAGGTTCTTCCCAATATAATTGGGGTGTGTCCATTCATCATATAATCTTCCATTTTTAGCACATAAAAATCAGTAGAAAAAATTAAAATTTTCACCCCCAGAAGAACATAATATAACACACTAGAAGGGTGTGTTGTACTCCGATTTTCTAGATGAATGACTATCCCAGTTGGATTAAATTATCCAACCTAAAATGAAGAGAAAATGGAGTGAGGAATCACATTTATTGAAGCACTTAAATCAAGAATAGCATTAGGAAATTAATACTTCTCTATGGTTCATGGAATCGAAAAGGTTATAGGATCATTGAATTTGGTAGTTAGGGATGGTTCTATCAATTATGAGACATTACTCCCCAATATTACCTTCTCATCACCATAAATCCTCTTTTGAGGTGTACACAACTCCTTTAAAAACATTTCATATCTTGTAATTTTCTTCACAGCATCAGTCGAAGGAATGTTAACCTGCACTTTTTTGAAAGTTTCCAATATTTCCTTATCAAGTTCAGTTTCCTTTTGTGTTATTGGTTAGGTGGACCTTTGGGGAAATGGAAGAGTAATGGTTTGGATAGTAGACTCATTGACATACACACTCTTTCCTTTGGAAAGGCTTCTCTTAAGGTAAGGATTTTCTTCTCTTAGACCATTTTCAGCAGTTGGGATGGTGGTTTCGTCGGGAGTAGATGAATCTAATGGAAGGTTCATTTGGATTTTAAGTTGTTTACCACTCTTAAGAGTCATATAAATAACATTTCCTGTATCCCTAGGATTAACTACTAGTTTATAGGGTAGTTTACCTGACCTGTGACTTTGAATTTCCCCCACTGAGTTATGTAGTTGGCCTAATTTGGTTTTTAGGTCTTGTATGGAAGATTGGGTGGTTTGTTAGAATTGGAGATTATTTTAAGATATTTGTTTCTTCATATCTTCTAGGATGGGCTCGAGTTTGGGAGGGGCGGTTGGAAAGGCCTTTGGGGTGGTTGAGGATATATGGGTGGTGGTGGTAGATGACTACTCTACCCTTGTTGGTTCCATGGTTGATGAGGCTAGTTTGAATACACCCCTTTCCTATAATCTTGTTTTTATTTCCACCTAGATTTGGATGTATAGTATGGTTATTACCTAAAGGGTTGTTTATAGGGGAGTCCTGGGAGGATTTCCTCACAACTCTCAGAAGTTTCTATCAATTGGGGGTATTGGCCAAAATAATGGGTGTCAGAAGAGAAGATTACACAATGAATGGTAAGAGGAGATTAAGGTTTCCCTTAGGAGAGATCGAGTTTTCATAAAAGGTCTCTTTCCTCTTCAAACTTTATGTCCACTTTCTTCTAAAATTTAGTACTTTTCACCTAATGGACACCTCGAATGGGTACACTGGAACTTGTACCGAATTGTTGAGTGTTTTGTGCCATGTTCTCAATTAGGGTTCTTAAAATTATTGGGGTTTTATCTACTACTTCACCACCTACAACAGCGTCAATCATGTTACGATCAATTGGAATTAATCCTTCATAAAAATATTGTATTAAAAGTTGATCGCTTATTTGGTGCTGTGGAAAGCATGAACATAATATTTTAAATTTTTCCAAATATTAATGAAGTGTTTCCCCTTGAGATTGTCTTATACCATATATTTCTTTCCTTATTGTTGCAGTTCAAGAGGATGGGAAATATTTTTCAAGAAAAAGTCATTTCATGTCCTCCCAGCCTCTTATTGGGTAATTAATATAATAAAGCCAGTATTTTGCAGTATCTTCTAAGGAAAAGGGAAATTCTCTAAGCTTTGATTGTTCCTCATTCAAATTATTAGCTTTTAATTTTGAACAAACATTTTGAAATTATTTTAAATGCTTATGTGGATCCTCTCCAGGAAGTCCATGGAATCTTGGTAATAGATGAATTAAACCAGATTTTAGTTCAAAATTGGGTGCCTTGCCTTGTAATTGAATGTATGTGGGTTGGATATTGATATTAGGTGAGGTTATTTATTTTAGTTTTCTATTGTTTTCATCCATGTTATATAAGTTTATTTCAGTTTTGATGTTAGTTCCAGAAGAATAAGAAGAAGTATCAAGAAGAGTGGTGTTGTCTTGTGTGTCCTACTTCAAAGGGTTCTCTTGTGTGTCTTGGGGACACTGATGTAAAATCCTCTCTAGTTCAGGTTTAAAAGGTGGTAAATATCCCGAATTAGAACTCATAATGCACAAAAACTACACAATAAATAAATCAGAACACAAAAATATATTTAAATGTATAAGATAAATATTCACAAAATTTACAAATAACTTATCAAAAACACACACTAAAAACCAAATAACTCCTCAGAAACGGTGCCAAAATTTGACCATGTTGTTATGACACATCAAATTGATATTTATTTAAAAAATATTTTGTATTCTAGGGAATACCCTAGGTTTTCACTCAAGGATCATTGGTATCTTATAGTGTGTATTTTTAATAAATATTACAAACATAGTGGGTGATTTTGAAAACAGTTTTAAGAAAATAACTTAACTTAAAGAGTTTAATAGTTGATAGAATAAGGTGATGACTTAAGACTTTTGAGAGAAGGATATCACTTCAAGTTCACTACACATCCTAGATAGTTTATTTTTCTGAAAATTTCACATGGTTTTGTTTAATTTTTTGGTTGAGGGTTGTCAAAATCTTGATTCCCCTCTTTCCTCTCAAAACGTTGCACAAAGTACCAACCCTTGACACAAAAATTGTGTTGTAAAGGTTTGGAATTAAAGAACATATTAAAGGCTACCAAATCATACTAATATATTTTTTATGTGTGATATAAATAGGATCCTTGTGTTTCCCAATCAGAACAACATAAGTTTCCCACATGAAATTTCAACCCAATCAGTGTTGAAATGAAAAGTGGTTCACTTAATTAAAACCAAGAAATGAAATCAAAGAAGAAACATGCTTAGATAAAACATAATTTAAATAATCCAAACATAATTTACACAAAATTATTAGAGTATCAAGTGTTGAAACTTCCTCCCAAGTATTTTTAGCTCCCTCTAAATGATCATCCACCGTTTAGCTCACCATCGAGAGGAGAAGAATGCTCGGGTGGAACTTCACCTTCATCATTGATCTCCCTATGAGGATAGGGTCCTACATAAATTCTTGTATGAGGAGAGGAATCCTTTGGATCTCCAAAATATCAAAGCTTTTCCACCTGGTCTAACTTACAAATGAGGATCCCAATGTTCCATTTTATAGGAAAATTGGAAGGTAGTTTTGATGATCCTAATTTTGAGAAACCACTTGGTTCATGGTTTTCGATGTACATATAGTATTATCTCACTATTTCAAAAACAAAAAAGTTTTATCCTACCTCCTGAATATATACACCAAAATTGTGGTGCCATTTGGACAATCAAATCTCGAGATATCTATAGAACACTACACACCACTTTTGACTTCATGCAAATTTGGTGTGCTAGACAGATCAGTTAGGATGGGCCACCAGATGATTGAATTAGATTTGGTTTTATTCACATTAAATGTATCCCAATTAATTTAGAATCATCCCACAAAATTTCATCCCATTTGGATTCACTTTTTAGTATAATTATGCAGTTGAGTCCACTAATGTGCGTGGATCCTACGCAGTTTGGCCCATTTTTCTTGGACATCATCATGGGTCCTCAAAGTCACCTCCAACTTCAATGAAATTATCAAAACAAGTATCATTTACCTTTTAATAATAATAAACAAAAAATAATTGAATCAATAAAGAAGTGAATTTTTTTATTATTTTTATAATTTTCAATACATAAATATTTTATCACAATTGTGTAATAGTGAAAATGAAACAGTGAATCACAGTGTGATCAGTTCTCTATTCTTGTATATTTATTATAAAAAGTTAAATAAGATGAAATTAAAGAATTGATATCCGCATACATGTATCAATGATTTTTTGACCAATTTTGGGGTGCGTCTATGTTCTCTAAGATTGATTTGAGGTCAGGTTATAGTCAACTGAGGGAGAGACCTTATAATATACTGGAGACTGCTTTCAGGAGCCAGTATATTCTATATGAGGTTGTCTTGATTCCATTAAGGTTGATTAATTATCATGTAGTTTTTATGTAATTGATGAATTAAATATTCTACTCATACCTACACCATTTTTTAGTTTTTTTGTGTATGAAATCTTGGTGTACTCCCCGACTCATGAAATTCATTCCAAACATATTAACATCATCTTGAGTACATAGAGAGAGCATCAACAATACACCCAGATGTCCAAGTGTAGTTTCTAGAACAAAAAGTTAAATTTCTTGTTTCACATCATCTACAAGGAAGTTGTGTCAATTGATCCAAAGAAAGTCCAATCAATTTTCTCTTGGTATCACCCCAAGAATTGTTTTGAAATCAGAATCTTTCTAGGTTTGGTGGGTTATTACCAAAGGTTCATCAAGGACATATCTCTCTTGGAAGAACCACTTTTGATCTTGAACAAAAATGGTGTCAAGTTATAATGGTCTAGATCATGTTTTAATTATTTCTAGAAGCTGAAGAATCATTTGACTATCGCACCAATTTTGATCCTACCTGATCTAGGTAAGAAGTATACCTTGTTTTATGATGTTTCCAGGGTTAGACTTGGAGCAGTGTTGATGTAGGGAGACTAATTCATGGTGTATGGGTCTTGAAAATTGAGGTCGTATGAATGAAATGACCCTATGTATGATCTCGAGTTAGCCATAGTGTTTTATGCTCTAAAATTTTGGTGACACTTCCTGTTGGTAAAAAGATTTATTGTCGACACTAACTATAAAAAACCTGAATTATATCTTTTTTAAATGGGGTTTGAACCTTTGACAGTGAAGATGGTTCGATTATATGTAATATTTTTATTTTGAGTTAGCTTACATGATAGGGAGGGGAAATAGTTTTGTAGATTATTTAAGTAGAAATACCCAGACTCGGGCAGTCCATGAGTCTAGTTATGAGTGGAAGATGACGTCTTTGTTTGTTGAGATGCATATAGAGGTCCATAAGGGCTAGGAACATATGACCCTCAAATATCTATCAGTTTATTGAAAAATTAGGATATGGATCAATGAAAGGAAATATGAGGATCTAGAGTGCTTGGCCTTGAGAGAAAGCCTTGAAGGTGGGGATTCACCTTCTAATTAGACTATATATAATGATGATATCCTTAATTTCCAGGGCTATTTTGTTGTGCATATGTATATGTGATAGGAGCTAACGTTTGAGTTTCATACCTCAAAGTGGGTGGTGCATCTTTTCTTAACCAAAATTTATTGTGATCTTTGTAGGAGGTATTTTTTTCCATGCATGAAAAAAGAAATTATAGGTTTCATGATGTGGAGCTACACCAACCAGGAGGTGAAGGCCGAATATTAGAAACTAATTGGTTTTTTGGAGTCATGAACCATACCAAAATAGCAGTGGGATGATTTCACTGTGGACTTTATGGCATGCCTTCTAAGGATGCCATGGAAGAATGATGTGATATGGTTAATTGTTGATTGGTTGAAAAAGGTGTCTCATTTATTATCGATTAGAGAGAATTTTATTGTGGACCAGTTGGGTGACATGTATGTATGGGAGATAGTATGATTGTATGGAATTAATCTGAGTATTATTCCATATCATGATCCACATTTTACTTCACGCTTCTAGAGAGGATTTAAGGAGGCGCTTGGTACCTAGGTGCTTTTGAGTACAGCTTTCCACCCATGGATAGATGGGAAATCAAAGCATGTTATCTAGGTTATAGAGGAAATGTTGAGAGCATGGATCTTATATTTTTGTGGAACCTAGTAAAATCACTTGGTGCTTGTTAATTTCACCTAAAAAAATAGATACCAAGTGACTATTCATATGGAACCATATGAGGTGCTCTATGGTAGGCCATGATGATCCCTATTATATTGGATGGAGGTTGGGGAATTAGAGTTGTTGGGGATAAGTCTCATTCAGGAGATATCAAAGTTGGTTCAGTTGATTCGGAAATGTATAGATATGGATTAGAGTAGGAAGAAGTCATATGTTGATCAATGTCGCTGACCTCTTGAGTTTTCTGTGGATGATCATGTGTTCCTTAGGGTGTCTCCAATATTGGTTCACCATCAGATTCAAAAATAGGGCATGTTGGTTCCTAGGTATATGGGACCATTTTATATTTTGTAGAGGATCATACTAGTGGCATACTAATTGTCTCTTCTAAAGTGGTATAGTTTCTTGCACAATGTTTTTCATGTATCATATCTTCAACGGTATCTCCCCTGACCCTTATCATAAGATAATTATTGATGGTGTTGAAATTGAGACTAATGCATCCTTTGAAGAGAATCTGGTTCATATTATGGATCACGGTGAGAAAACCTTGCATGATAAGACTGTGTCATTGTTTTGAGTGTTGTGGAATCATTTTAACATTCAGGAGGAGACTTGAGAGAGGGAGTTGGACATACGAGCCTAGTGTTCTGATATTTTTACCCTAGAGACTCAGTAATTCTTGGGAGTGCATCTCAAGGAAGAGTTGTTATAAGGCGGGGAGGTTGTATGATCCTGAAATTCTAATAAGGTACGTTCCATTTAAGTTTTGGGATGAACTTTTCTTTTTTTGGTTAATGAAATGTTACCTAAGAATATGAGGATTCTTGGGGGTGTTTCGGGGGTTTGAGACATGAAAAATGATGAAAATAGGTTATTATAGGTATGGTTTCATGGTTGGTGCATGATTATTAGTAACCATGTGCCTTAACCATGTATACTATAGAGGGAGGGTTCGTGGTTGAAAAAATAAACAGGGGGAGCTTAAAAATAATGAAAACTTGGATAGAGACATTTCACAAGGCCACCACATGGTTTAACAAACCGTATGGGCTACTCGAAGATTGTGCAACCCAGTCCCCCTTTGGAACGAAGGTGCCACGTGGTTTTCACATGGTTTGGCCAACCATGTGGTCAAACCATGCGCCTCATTAAAGAGGACTAATTTCCAATTTTTTCCCTTAGGATTTATGAACCCTCACCTAGTTTTCCTCCCATTTCACCATAAAACAACCTAGGTAAAAAAAATTATTTTCCCCAAGCTTACAAGGTATGATTATCCCTTGATTCTTGGTCATTTGGAGTGCATTTGGGTGTGAATTAAATATCCAAATGATTCTAACACTCCTTTTCTTTCTATTTTCTAGAAAATGTTTTTATAGTTGTTATTATCCTTCTAAAGCCCTAAAACCTTGTTTTCTCATTAGAATCTATGTCGGGTCCTTGAATGGATTTTGAGTTCGAATCAAAGGCTCAGGTTAAGCAAGCGTTCATCTACGAACTTGAGGTAGCTGGTCTACAAGTTATATCCCATAGTATTGATTCCCTATTGAATGTGTATGTGGTTGTGTGGTGGTAAATTCTTCATATCCATTTGGGTAACATGGTAGGAAATGGTAATTGGGTTAAATAAATGATGAATTAAAACCCTCATGATCCCTATGGGATCTAGTGAGGATGAGTTGATTGAGCCTATGGACACCCCTGGGGTGGACCACTCCCTTGAACATGAAATATTGGGATGTTAAATGATAAATGGAGGGGTTTATGATATTAAACTAGGTTTAATTTTTATTAACCTGATAATATGTAATGATGGGTTGTTTGGCATAAATTGAAGAGTTGAATGACTTATGATATGTGAATGGATAGATATGATGATTGGTTAATGGGAATTAACATCATTATTAAAAGGACTGGAAATTGAAATAAATGATTGTAATTTTTTAAAATGGTAAAATGGGATTATATTGGCAATTTAGGACATGATGATTATAAATAATCATAGAAATGTGATAAAATGGAAATGGTTCACCCTTGTGGTTTTCTGTAATAAAATGGTTAATGATGATGATATTATGTGATTGTGATATATGGTAGTAGGATATTGGACTAATGATCCACTTCCATGGGTGGGCCAGACTAATGCTCCAAGTTACCCTATGCATAGTAGTTATTCAGGGAATGGACTGATGCTCTTGAACCTAAGGGTATGGACATGGTGTTCTATATCATGGTTGGGATGGTCAGACATGGCATTCCAGATACTAGTTGGATTTATGGACTGAGGCTCTATGTTTTCCAACCTATGAACATTTTTATACATGGATCAGATTCTAAAGTAGGTTTGATGAAAAATGGGTAAAACATGGAACAAATAAATGAAATAAACTGATCTACTAAATGTTAAATGTTGTAACCTATTTTATTTTCTTGTTTCATTATTACCTATACTTATTCATACACTGTATTATAGTAGATGTTTTGTAGAAACTATTGGTGGTGGCCTACTAAGTTGTACTCATGCCCTTCTCGGGCCACCATTAGGTACCCAAGCAGACTTTATGGTTGTAGGTCGGGATAAGGGAAAAGTCCATGTGCTAGGGGGTTGATTTAGGCTTAAGGTTATGAATGGATGAGGGAAAATAACCTGACTTCAAGACCCATTTTTTGGATTATTTAGATCATTTTTATTTTGGGTTTTCCTTTACACTTCGAATTGTATGACATGACATGGCATGGTTACTGTTTGGTTGAGGGAATGTACCTAGTTTCTGGAAATCATTGTGGTAATGAATGATTATCATTTGTGTTTTTTGTCTTAGTTCTTATTTTATCTATTGTGAAATACTCTAATAAAGAGGGTATAGTCTCCCCATATATTTCATTAGACCCTTGATTCTAGTCAGTAGCCTCTGGCATATGGGGTGGTGTGCCTAAGGTCATGTAACAAACCATCTCGGGGTATTGGTTAGTGGCACCTGAGTTATGATGTTACAACTCAATTAGATGATAATGTGTATAGATCAATATATCCCACTTTGACCAACCTCTTCATCCACATCCATTAACCAAATCAATGTTTGCATAACACCCATGCTCATCCAGGTCCCTCAGCCCATACTCGTGATCCAACTCGACCCTAAGGTCTTACCTCAACACATTGTACACTATCACTACCAAAAATGCGGGAAAGGGAAGTTATCGAGCTTTATCAGTGCTAATAAAAAAAGTGCTGATAAAAGGGGTACTTTTATTAGTGCTAGAAAAAAGTTCTAATAAATCTACCCTTTATCAGTACTAATATTAGCGTTGATAAAGTCCCCACTTTATCAACACTAACAAAAAGCACTGATAAAAAGGAAACTTTATTAGTACTAATAACAGCACTGATAAAAGTTTTTAATAGAAAATATTATTAATTTATATAAAAATATTTTAATTATATTCAAAAATAATGTTTATATGTATACATTAACTAAAAAATGCATGTTTATTATGTTTATTATTTTTATGTTTTATTTATGTTTGTTATTTTTATTAGTTTTATTTATATATTTTTTATATATTTATTATAATATATGTTTATAATATTATATATAAATAATTTTTAATATATATATATATATACAAATACTTATTAAATATATATATATATGTAAATTTATGTTTCCAAATGAATGTGTTAATTGATGCGTACATTCTTCTCATGAATATATGTTCATTTTTTGACCTAATGTTGGCCATATATACTATAGTACTATATATACTTGGTGTATTCATTCATTTCCTATATATATGAAGCTTTATCATCTCATAAATACTTAAAATCATGATGAATATATTTAAATAAACAATAAATGTATTTATTATATTTAAAAATAAAAATATTTAGTTATATATAATTATTTAATTTTTAAATATATTATATATAATTATAATTATATATAACTAATTAAATATAAATATGGTTAAATAATTATAAAATTACAAAATATTTTTCCTAAATGATAAATATATATTTATGAATACCTTTTAAACATATTTATTTATAAATATATTTCTTTAATGAATATATACATAGTCACATATATATATATATATATATATTTAAATACTTATGAAATTAAAATTAAAATTTATATATAAATTTATATTTATATATATTTAAATATATATAAATATAATTTAAATTATAAATATATGTCTTTAATAAATTTATTGGTTATAATTTTATAATTATGAATAAATGGTATGTTTTATCAGTGCTAATTAAAAAGCGCTGATAAAACATCCATTTATCAGCGCTTTTTAGCACTGATAATGATCGGCCTTTATTAGCGCTAAAACAGTGCTAATAAAGGCATGCTTTATCAGTGCTTTCAACTATAGCGCTGATAAAACATACTTTTATCAGGGATAAAAAAGCACTGATAAAGACATGTTTTATCAGCGCTTTGAATTTTAGCGTTGATAAAACAAAATTTTATCATAGCTTTTTATCTAGCGCTGATAAAAGTGTTGTGGAGTTTTATAAATTAATCATAACTTTCTCCTCCTTCCTCACACCCTCAAGATCTTGCAAAATAAGATCCTTGTTTTTTTCATCTCTACCACCGCCGCCTCTCCTCGCTATCGTCCTCCCTTCCTCCCCCCTCTCTTGCCTCCTCCTCCTTCTTGGTTTCCATCGCGAACTGAGCTTCGTTGCGCGGTTCTCCTCTTTCGTGCCTCTCCCACACCAGTAGCCCTCCTCTGTTGCACCTCTCCTTCGTCGCGGATCTCCTTCGCCATTGCCTCTCCTCTAGGGCACCTCTCCTCCACCATGTCTCTCTTACGCCGCGAACGTACCTCATTCGTGTGCTTAACCACACCTCTACAGTTAGTTTTTTCCTCTTTCTCATTGACTTCACTTATTATAGTTTGATATTGATGGTGATTTGTGAATTGTATGAGCTAAATGCCCCGCTAAAAATCATGGTCGTTGGTGGTCCCTATTTACGCACTAATTATATTTGGTAAAATTCAATTTTCCAATATCATATTTTTAATTGGTTGATTTAAAAATCTTCACTGCAATGTGGGTTTTCATCATAATAGAATACATTTTTATTACTTGAAACTTATTAATTTAAGTGGGTGAAATGTATTGTAGTGGTGTTGTTAACCTAATATTTTGTTTCTTATATTAAATAATGAAACAGTTGAATATATTTTTTGATGGTATAATTCTATGTGGTAGGATTACTCCCTAAAAATATTTTAGGATTTAGAAATATTTGAATAATTTTCTTAAGATTGAAACTCAATTTTAGAATTTTTTTAAATAAGTGGAGAATGAGATAGAAGTTACAATATTCATGGAATGTATTGTAAAAGGGGAAGCCTATCCACTATGGGATATGAAATATCAATATTCATGAACTTTTTAATGGGAATATAGATAATTCCATTTATATATATGAATTTTTCATGTAATAGTAATAATGGACACACTATAAGGAGAATATGTAAGAGTTATTCATGTCATGGAGAGTTTATACATTTTTTGAAGTGGCTTAAGAAGACCTTGGTGGTTCTACCTACTTTGTGATTTCCATGCCATATAATAAATCTCGGTATGAATGATTAAGTATACTTAGAGTCCATGTGAACACACTATGATGGATAAAGTCATGTTGTCATTTATAGTAAAAGGATAATTATGAGATGTTATACACAACATGTTTTTTCTGTGTGAGCTTTGAAATTTTGAGGTTAACAATTACAATATATAATAAACAGTATAAACCATGTAGTATATTAAGATTGAGCCTCTAGTTTCATAAGAGAACGATATTCAAATGGTGATTAAAATGTTCATTCCCAGAAGTATTAAAATTAATATATGCAACAACCTAACATGGTTCGACATGACATGTCACCCAAGATGGCTCGGTACAAGGCATGAAGCCCATTCCAGATCACCATGGGTTGGCAATAACCAAATGGGTATCGACATACATAATTATAGGAATGATTTCACCCTAAAAGATAATAACTAAAATCACTTAAAATAAAGGCTGAAAATAAGAAATAACACAGCTAGAAAGTCTAATTCCATTACAATCTCCCCCTATAAGGACTTATCATACTTGAGAAGTGTCTCTAGAGGTCTTGCTCGACCATCTTGGTCCATTGAGACTACGCATCAAAATCTTGATTCTAATATTCTTCTTAAATATTCCCATGATTCAAAAAACTCAAATGTTAGGCACTATCTTCCTTCTCAATACCTTTTAAATTCAATCGATAATTCATATTATATTTTTCTCAAATGATGTCTAAATAATACCAAGTTTTCTTAATTTCCCAAGTGTAGATATCGAAATAAAACTTCATTATGATTTGTCACATAATTCAACCCATGAACTAAGTGAAAAACCATTCTAGCTCTCATCACCAAGTTCCCCTAACAACCCCAGCCCCTCTCTATAGGTTGACATCATTGATTCATTCTTGTTCTCCTCTAATCAATACCCTTACATGAGTGTCTATCATCAACTAGTGTAACTCAGCCAATTATGCGCACACACAAAACCAACCACCACTACCTATGGGTTAGATTCAGCTACACACCACTCCCAATGTGCACTGAGAAATTATATCACTACCAAAACATAAGAATGAACATATCTCATTTTCAGCTAAATATTGACACTCACAATCATTTCCAACAACTCCCATACATTATCACATCACGGAACCCAATGAAATAACTCAAGGACCCATCCACTTACCCAGACATGACTCTTACAATTTGACTCTCCACATCCTCACATGGGCTTGTTAGTGACCAAAAAAATTATAAAATGTTCATGAACCACAACTAATCATTACTTAAATTACAAACTATCATGATGAGATATCACCCACAATGAATTTCCAAAATTGGATTTCATTACCACACTACTCATCCCTTGATAGTTCATAGATCGTTCCCCAAAAAAATTGATTGTCTCACACACCTACAACACCAGGACTTAGGGTCTCTTATTTACCACATTATAGAGTCCTTTACCCATGAATACATTATTTATTTTCTAAGTTTGAATTATTTAAGATTCTATTAAAAGTAAAAAAAATTAAATTTTTTTTAGTTCTCATTTTTAAAACCTTTGTGTCTATTTAATAAATCTTATTAGGAACTATTTATAAAAATGTTTTCAATAGTAATATATTTCCCTTCAAAAAAAATTTAAATATAATTTTCACTTCAATGTTTTAAAAAAAATTGAAAACGTTTGTATTTTCACTTATATTTATCATCTTATGATTTTTTACATGTAGTGATATTTTAGTCATAATTTATATGTTATTATGATAAGATTTATTTTGGAAAATGAGAATTATAATATTATATGATTTCTTAAGTTCGTGTTATGTATTTTTTTTTGAATTATTTAAGAAAAAAATTCTGTTTTTCCATTTCGAGCATTATTCCCACTCTTTATCCTTTATCTCCCCCATCCCTCTTCTCTTATCTGTTGCCCATATCTTTCTCCTTCTCCTAGGAACTAAAATTCATTTTTTATAAGGATTTATTACTTTATGTTTTTTGAATGTTTTACATTGAATGTGACATGTTGTGAATTGGTTACCATTTAAATTAAAGTGGGTGTTTATTTTATCTTCCATTATTTTATAATTCATGGAATGTGTATATTTTATAAATTTATTTTCAATTAAAGTATAGTAATGTATGGGTTCTTATGTTAAATTATAAATTTTTTTCTTAAATTATAGGCTTTGCATAACGTATTTTTCATAAGAATTTCATGTACTATTTTTAAATTAGATTAATTCTCAAGAAGATGATATTTGAAAAGGTTTATAGGGTCATTTAAATGTTTTTAATAGTAAATTTAGGTCTTATGCATTTTTTGGTTTTTCAATGGAATTTTACATGTGCTTGGAGAATGTTTTGGAAAGAAAAGGGATTTTTTTTCAAGTTCTTCCAAAATCATTGAAATTATAAGACTTTAAAGAAGGGGAGTGAGAATCTACATACTAAGTTGGTTTTCATGTGAAGACCCATTTTTTACTTTAAAAAGTAAATGTTTTATTTATCATGTGACCCTCAATGATTTCCCTTATACTTGTTTCAGTAGTTATGGGTTATTGATTTTTTATATGATGGATGTATGATGTGAAAAGGGGATGTTATATGTGATGGTGTTGGATGTAAGGTGTGAGACATTTTTTTGGGTAATTAACTTTATTTATTTCTCACCTCAATGGTTATTTGTTTATGGTAAATTGGGTTTCTAGGTGGGAGGTCTTGATTCATTCTACCCTAGTTGGTACACACACTTATATGGTCCCCCTAGTTGTGTTTAAGACAAGGCTAGTGGGAAAGTTCCATTATGATTAGTTAAGTATGGTTTAATTAGGTGGATCGTGTTATTGTTGGATGAAACATATATAATATGTTGGTCAATGTAGTTATAGTTCTATTTTGGATTGTCTCTCACAAGTAACTATGGTATATACCATGAAATTTTGTTCCTTGATCGGTGGTTCTATATAGAAGATTAAATTATTATATTGATTACATCCCTCTTATTCTTGATCGGTGGTTGACCAGTCAATAAGTTTGATGGGATGAACACTTAAAACAAGTGATCATAGATAGATAGTGGGTGTCATGAGACATGTAAGGTGTGTTCCCATCAATTATTATCATTGGTTAGATAGAGTTAAGTGATAATGACATCTAATGATTTTGTTAGGAATTCACTTTTAAAATGATTCAAGTGTTTTGTAATGTTTCTTAAAAAATTATATGTTTTCAACATACCCTTTTTTGGTTTTAAATTTCTATAAAATGGTTTAAAAAAATGAATTGGGGTTTTGAGAAAGGATTTTTGGAACTAATTAGTTTTTTTTAATAAGGGTTTGTTATTTTAAAGAGAAATTTGTGTAAATGATTGGTTTTTTAATGGGATTTCAACTGTGATTTTATAAATAGTTTTTAAAGGATATTTAAAGAATATAAATTTTTTAGCCTTGGTTAATTTTTATATCAATGTTTTGTGTATTTATTTTGTTAAATATTAATATCATTGAATCAAATAGGATGGATATGAATAAATAATGGATGGATTCCAATCATTTGAAAAAAGAGTATGAAGATGAAGTGAAAGAGTTCATCAAGTTTTCAAAAGATCATGCATATGATCTTTCTCAAATCCTTTGTCAATGTTTATGATATTTTTATTCAAGACATGTTAGTCTAGAGGAGTTGGAAGAAAACTTAATCTATCACGAAATAGAACAAAGTTATTATTGGACTCACCTATTTTGATAATCTCAAATCATGTTTTAGTAATCCCAAATCATATTTTAGTAATCCCAAATCATGTTTTGATAATCCCAAGAACCATGTTTACATTCTATGATAATTATGTTTCAGTAATATTTCATGTTTCTATAGAGTAATTTTTATATACTATCAATCTCACTGCTTGATGGGTTAAGCTTACAATGTAGAATTTATCTAAGTTACAAAGGTCACCACTACAAGGTCACCGATACATGGTTACCGCTACAAAGGTCATAGTTACATGGTTACCGGTACAAGGTCACAGCTACAAGGTCACAGTTAAACGGTTACCATTACAAGGTCATTATTATATGGTTATCACTACAAGGTCATAGCTGCAAGGTCACAGCTACAAGGTCACTATTACAAGGTTATCGTTACAAGGTTATAGTTAAAAGGTTACCATTACATGGTCACCGTTATATGGTTACCGCTACAAGGTCACAGTTAAAAGGTTATTGTTACATGGTCACCATTAGGTGGTTACTTCTACAAGGCCACAACTACAAGGTTACTGTTATAAGGCTACCGATACAAAGTTACTGTTGTAGAAGGTTACATTTGGAGATTGCAGATGTGCACCTACTGTTGAAGCCTACTGATATAAAGGCTACCGTTACCAGTATACCGATTCTTACACTGTTAATTTCCCAATATTTTCCTAATGGTCATATTTGGTAAATTAAATGCTTCTGACATTATTTAATACTGATTGTAAATGTTTCAGTAGACAATACATGGGACAGTACGAGGTACGAGAAAGCTTGCACATGATCTAATAATTTCTGATTGTTGGACCTCAAATAAAAAAAAGATAAGACCACGAAATATGTGCAAGGGGGATTTATACGCACACAAAAAAGAAGTGTTTCATACGAAGTTCAAAAGAACTTGCTCGAAAAATTAAAAAGTAGAACCATCCATCACTAACACTTTAAATCCTCAGGCATCATGAAGATCATTCTGAGACAAATTCACTTCTATCTTCTATGCCACATAAACTCTTGATCAACATTAGAAGAATAACACTGAAAGCTAGAATTTGGAGTTGCAACACTCTTTTTTGAAGACAAGTTCCAGAGAAAGACTCCAACATCGAGTTCTTCACTCTAAGGAGTCAAGAGCTGAACTGCCAAACACATAGAGCTTTCTAAACTCAATCTTATTGTTTTAGCTTCATTGTGTTCTTTCTTTTTACATTTTCTGGGAATTGTGTGTGTCTTTATGTATCACACACTATCTATTGTTCTTAAACTGGAGGATACTGAATATCCTCACATAAAACTTCATTTGTAGTTATTTCCCACGTATAATTGTGGAAGATACCATGTGTGGTTTGTGCTGCTTGTTTTCCCATGAAGAACTATGGAAGAGGGTGTGAACCCTAGACAATTTGTGAAAACTGTTGTAAATCCCGATACATGCTGTGTATCAAGTTTATTGTTAATATAAACTATTTGGTGGCAGGTGATCACCAAGTGGAGAGGACTAAGTCTCGGCTTGAGACTAAACCTCTTGTTTTAATTCACTGAGTAATTCACTTTATTATACTCTGTTTGGATATTATCCGCTACTTATATTAGCTAAAACATAAAACTGTTTTTCTTTCACTTTGATAGTTAGTTTTGGTTAGTGTGTGTATGTGTTTGATTTAGTAAACTTGTTTCAAAAGATTGAAAAGTGTTTCTCACTATTTCAACTAAGGACTAATCACCCTTTGAGAAACTTATTAACCAATTAAACATTTATATCTCTATTGCTTTAATTTACTAGGATGTTTTTAATTGGGGGATTTTTATCATAAGGTTTTTAACAGAAATTTTAATTGGAACTCAATTCACCCCCCCCCCCCCCTCTTGAGTATCCACTAAGACCAACATTTGATATCAAAGGATTTTTTTATTTTATTTTCAAGCATTCAAACTCTTTTCAACTGTGATTTTAGTTGTGTCATAAATATCTTAAAATTTCTTTCATATCTAAATTTTCAGTTATTTAAAATTCTAAGTAACAATGGAAAATAGATTTGAGGGTGCTGCTACTAACAGGCCACCTTTCTTTAATAGTAATAATTATGATCAGTGGAAATTAAAAATAAAAATGTATCTAGAAAGCATGGGACCTGAAATCTGGGATACAATTGAGGAACAACATACATTACCTGCTACTGCTAGGGACACATGGTATCAATTGACTAAAGCTACATATAACAATAACTATATAGAAATGAATGCTTTGTACTTTTCTCTAGGTGATGAGGAATTCAGTAGAATATCTTCTTGTAAAACATCATATAAAATTTGGAATATCTAGCTATTTCTCATGAAGGAACAACTAATGTTAAAGAAATGAGATTAAATACATACACTATTAAATATGATAATTTTAAAATGAAGCCTGATGAACTCATTTCTGACATGTATATCAGGTTCAATGTGATAGTAAATACTATGAGTCTACTTGGGAAACCAGTGGGCAGAAAGGACCAAATTATGTGATTGCTTCAATGCCAACCTGACAGATAGAGAGGGACTTCTGTTTCTATTCGAGAATCTTGTGACATAGGCAAACTTCCAGTGAAGGAACTAATTGGAAAGCTTATGATGTATGAATAACTTAAGGTGAATCAAGAAGTAGATGATGAAACAAGGAAGAAATCTGTAGAATTCAAGACTACTACCTCAAAGAACAAGGATAAAGAAAAATTTCAAGCTCCTGTAGATACTTCCACAAGTGAAGAATCAGATAGTGATGAGGAGATGGCTCGTCATGCTAGAAGGTTCAAAAAATTATACCGAAAGAAGAAATTCTTTAGGAATTAAAACTAAAAGGGAAAGTATGATAGTAAAGGACAATATAAGAAAGATAGAAAATGGAATGACAATTCAAATTAAATAATCTGATATGAGTACAAACAAAAAGTTCATGTGAAGGCAGAATGTCCCAAGCTGAAATTTAAGAAGAAATATGAAGATAAGGGCAAGGGTTATAAAGAGGCTATGAAAGATACCTGGAGTGCTTCATAAGACATCTCTAGTGGATCTGATACTTCTGATAGTGAATAGAAGAATCACGCCAACTTATTTTTCATGACAGAAACATCTGAGGTAACACCTAATTCCTCTATGTCTAATAGTTATTACTCTCAGAATGAATTTTAATCAAACAATGATGAAAATATGACTAATGATGAACTATTTTAATACTATGGAATGATTGAGGATACCTTTAATGAACTTAAGGACAAATATAAATCATTAAAGAGACAACATTCTTTAAATACTAATTACAATTTTTATTTGGATATTGAAAAAGAAAAATGTGCTCAGCTATTAAAAGAAAATACTGAACTCAAATTATCAAATGATCAATTAAAAAGGGATTTGGAAAAATTTACTACTAGTAGAGATACCTTGACTCAGTTGCTAGGACAAAAAATTTCCCCAAAATATACAACGGGCCTAGGATATTAACCAGGATAGAGAAAGTTTATTAAAACTAAATTTATTCCAAAATATGGACAGTTCACAGCTAGTTCAATTTATGGACCATCTTTTGAAAAAAAATCTCTAAAGGACCAAACAAAGTGTTTATGTCTCAAAATATATCTACTAATTATAGAAAATCTATGAAGCAAATATGAATTCCCAAATTTTTTCTTGATAACCTCTCTAGACCCAAGAAAATATGGGTATAAAAGTTACCCCATAGTTAATCTGTTTTGCAGGGATGTTTCCTGAAGAGTTCCTTAAAGCTCTATGGTATTTGGATAGTGGATGTTCAAGACATATGATAGGATACTACTCATGCTTCAGGAGCCTAATCAAATTTTATGGTGGACAAGTAACTTTTGGTGATAATTCTAAAGGGAAAATAATTGGCCTAGGCCATATTGGTAACCCTAATACTGTATTAATTTCAAAAGTACTTTTTGTTGATGGATTAAAATACAATCTGCTAAGTATTTCTCAGTTGTGTGATGATGGCTTTAATGTCAAGTTTGAAAATGATGCATGTAATGTTTTTAATTCTAAAAATGATTTAATATTTTCTTCTCTTAGAAATGAGAATGTATATGCTGTTGATTTAGATTCTTTAGCTAAGAAAAATGTTTCTTTTTTAAATGCTTTTCGTAAGGAATCCTAGTTGTGGAACAGAAGACTAAGACACTAAAATGTGCACTTTCTTAGTAAAATGACTAGGAAATGTTTAGTAAGATACTTACCTAAATTTGAATTCTCTCTAAAAAAGTGTGTAATACTTTTCAAAAGGGAAAACAACAGAAAGTTTCTTTCAAACCAAAGAAAGAAGTTTCTACTTCTCAACCACTTGAGTTGGTTCACATGGATTTGTTTGGACCAACAAGAGTTTCATGTATAAATGGGAATCACTATGTTTATGTTCTTGTCGATGATTTTTATAGGTACACTTGGGTATACTTTCTTGCTCACAAAAGTAAATCTTATTCATATTTTATCAAATACTCCATGTCAGTAGAAAATCTTGGTGGACTTATAATTAAGACCTTGATAAGTGATCATTGTCGTGAGTTTGAAAATCAAGAGTTTGAATCTTATTGCTCACACAATGGTTATAGTCACAATTTCTCTGCTCCTAGAACACCTCAAAAAAATGGAGTCATGGAAAGAAGAAATAGGACTCTTTAAGATATTTCTATGACAATGCTCAATGAATATGATTTGCCAATTTATTTTTGGGATGAAGTTGTTAATACATCTTGTTACATTATCAATATAGTCTTGATTAGACCAATTCTTAAGAAGACCCCTTATGAACTTTGGAACAATAGGAAGCCTAAGGTTAACTAATTCAATGTTTTTCTCTGTAAAGTCTTTATTCTTAACACTAAGGACAATATTGACAAATTTTCTTCCAAAAGTGATGAAGGAATTTTCCTAGGTTACTCAATCTCAAGTAAAGCCTATAGAATATTCAATAAGAAAACAAAATGTGTGGAAGAGTCAGTTTATGTCAAATTTGATGAGACTGATCCACATAAACCCAAAACCTCTCTTGAATATCTTGAGGAAGATATGTCAATTCTGGACATTAATGATAATGATAGTGAACCTCCTATAAAAGTAACCAGTTCTGGGAATCTTCCAGAATCTACATCTGTTGAGTCTAAAGCTATAAAAAATCATGAGGAATCTAGTTCAACTCTTTCTATAGGTATTATAACTCTCAAGAATTATCCTTTAGATGTTGTAGTAGGTGATTTAAATAGAGGGACACAAACTAGAGCTTCTCTGAGAAACCAGGTTGAACATCAAGCTTTTCCTTCATAGCTTCAACCCAAGAATATTAGTGAAGCTATCAATGATGAATTTTGGGTGATAGCTATGCATGAAGAATTGAATCAGTTTGAAAGAAACAAAGTTTGGGAATTAGTATACAAACCTAAAGACACCTTGACCATAGGCACTAAATGGGTTTTTAGGAACAAAGTTGGTGAGACTGGAAATATAGTTAGAAATAAGGCTAGACTAGTTGCACAAGGATATAGTCAAGAAGAAGGGATAGACTATGAGGAAACCTTTGCTCTTGTAGCTAGACTAAAATCCATTAGGATACTACTTGCTTATGCAGCTCATCTGAATTTCAAAATTTATCAAATGGATGTAAAAGGTGTATTTCTAAATGGATATATAATTGAAGATGTATTTGTTGAAAAACCCCCTGGATTTACAAATCCCCATTTTCCAAATCATGTTTTTAAATTGTCTAAAGCCTTATATAGTCTAAAATAATCTCCAAGAGCTTGGTATGATAGACTTAGTTCTTTTATTATTTCAAAAGGTTTTACAAAAGAAATAACAGATCCTACACTCTTTATTAAAATTATTTCCAAAGATGTTTTAATAGTACAAATTTATGTAGATGATATAATTTTTGGATCTTCTAAACATTCTTTATGTACTAATTTTTCAACAATGATGCAAGATGAATTTGAAATGAGTTTAATGGAGGAACTAAAATTTTTCCTTGGATTTCAAATTTTTCAAAACAAAGATGGTATTATTTTGAATCAAAATAAATATACTAAAGATCATTTAAAACATTTTCTTCTGGATAGAAGTAAAGGTAGTGATACACCTATGAGTACCACTTGCAAGTTGGATGCTAATGAAGTTGGAGAACCAGTGGATCAAACCAACAACAGAGGTATGATTGGGAGTCTACTTTATCTTACTGCTAGAAGGCTTGATATTATGTTTAGTGTATGCATGTGTGCTCGATTTCAAGCCAATCCCAAAGGGTCTCTTTTAAATTCTGTTAAAAGGATTTTTAAATATCTCAAGTATACTATAAATTTAGTACTATTTTAACCAAGAGGACAGCCATTTGATTTAATAAGTTATTCGGATGCTGACTTTTCTAGTTGCAAGTTAGATAGAAAGAGCACATCTAGAAGATGTCAAATTTTAGGCAAGTCACTAGTATCATGGTGTAGTAAGAAACAGAATTATGTTGTATTATCTACTATAGAGGATGAATATATTGATGATGGTAGTTGTTGTGCTCAAATTCTGTGGATGAAACACACTTTACAAGACTATGAATGTCAATTCAAACATGTCTCTATAAACTGTGACAACACAAGTTCTATTAACTTCTCTAAAAATCCAGTATCTCATGCTAGAACAAAGCATATTGATGTAATACATCACTTCTTGAGAGATCATTTTCAAAAAGGTGATATCACTCTTGAATTTATTAGTACTAAACACCAATTGGATGATATATTTACAAAGCCTTTGAATTTTGAGAGGTTAAATTACATAAAACATGATTTAGGTATGATAAATTGTTAACAATAGGACCTCACCATTAGACCTTACCAATAGGACCTCACCGTTAGACCTTACCGATAGGACCTCACCATTAGACCTTACTGATAGGACCTCACCATTAGACCTTACCGATAGGACCTCGCCGACAGACCTTACCGATAGGACCTCACCATTAGATCTTACCGATAGGACCTCACCGTTATAACTTGCTGATAGAACCTCACTGTTAGACCTTACCGATAGAACCTCACCGTTAGAACTTACAGATAGGACCTCACCATTAGACCTTATCGATACTTCCTTACCGATAGACATTCGAAGTCTGGGACTTTGCATTTTGTGTGATCTTAACCAGAATCTGAAACGTTTTCTTCTATTACTTATTTATTTTATCTGTTTTACTTTTTCGATCCCTAAATGATAAAAATAGAACACATGCCACATTTTTATTCGCATCAAACCCTCTTTCGAACCTATTTTTCTAAAATCTCAGAACCTAAGCCTCTACTAAAACCTCAAACTACTCCAGATTGATGGCTAGATTAAAGAGGTTGTTGGTTAGTGATGAAGGAGACATGCCTGATCCTAATAGACCTAGAGATAAGTCGAGTATTGGAAGCCAGACAGTAGAAAAGGTGTTAAACCAGCATTTATCCAAGAGGGAAATAGTAGCTGAGATGGAGTTAAGTTTAGAGTGGCTGCTATCAATCCAGATGTTTGTGATTGAGGCACTGGAAGCTCAGGGCTGGGTTGAATGTTTTACAAACAATAATAGACCCTACTACCCAAAGATAGTAAAAGAATTTTATGAGTACCTTAAGTTTGAACAGTCTAAGGATGAGCATCGAATTATTTCCAGAGTAAATGGAGTAAGTGTGAGCTTCTCCTCTATGAATGAGCTAAATGCTTGAGGATTCCAAATGAAGGGATTTTTTATTTTTACTCAAAAGTGGTGCCTCCTACTAGTGAGTTATTCTTCTATGAAGAAGCATTAGCTGAACTAACTGGGAATGGAATTCCTAGGAAAGTCATTGCTGCTGAAATGGAAGGAGAGGATAAGCTGATTTTCAAGTTTGTTCAACATGTCTTAAGTCCCAGGAGAGGGGACTTTGCAACTTTAAAGTATCAGGATGTATTTCTAATGTATCTGTTAAAGCATGAATAGAGGATTAATCTGTGTAGGATATTGATGATTCAACTAGAAGATACGACCAAGCCCAGTTCCAAATCCAATGCGCCATTCCATTCTAAGTTGATATCCCTTATGTTGAAAGTGAAAGAAGTTGTTAGAGATAAGGAGGAAATTTTTGTTGTACAAGATAACCATTGCATCACCAAAGTGATCTGCAAGCTGATGAAGATTAAATGGAATCCATGGCTGAGGAGATGGGTGAATGATGAGGCTAAGGTGTATGAAGAATTTAATCGTTTGACTCATCCCACTAGGCCTAAGAATAAAAGAGACCCTGGTCTTAAGCCTTATGAAGTAGAGACTACTTATTTAGATGAAGATGAAGAAGTTGTTGATGTGCATGAAAGATAGGATTATTCTATAGATGATAGGAGTGACCATGACCTTCCCTCGAATCCTCGTGATCCTACTGTATCCTTTGGTGAGCCCAGCCCACCAAAGAGACTGCCTAGAAGGGATACTATTCTAAGGGACAGTGATGAGGACACAAGTGAATAAGAAGTGTCTGAATATGTCTTAAGAGACATTATAGATTCTTCAGATGAGGATGAAGAGTCTAATTCAAGTAAATATGACTATGAGATAGATACTTCTGAATGTGAAGAGGAATGCTTTAGTCTCAGTCCTCTAATAGGACATATAGAAAGGGTAGAAAGTGGAGAAGAAGAAGTTGCTGATTCAGTTGATGATGGATCTATTTTGGAGGTAGTTGAGAATTCTGAGGAGGAAGTGAAATTGAACCTTCCTGATATTGAAGTTGATCAAGGAGATCTGTAGGAAATGAATATGTCTGATCAGGAGATTGCTCCCATTGAGGGGGAGGAACCTGCTGTTACAGGTTCAGTTGTTATTGTACATGAGATTGAGGGCTGGTTTGAGGACCCCAGATTTATGGTGTTGGGTCTAGAATATATTTACTCAGAAGATGAGAGGCCCAAAAGAATACCCTCAATGCCAAACCTCACTTTTTTCCCTCCAGAAACCTCTTTCCCTCAAGACTATGTTAGAAAGGAAGATCTTGAATCCCTGAAATCCGACCTGCAAAAAGTGTCTAGGGATAGGTCCTCAGAGGTGTAAAAGGTTGTTTCTCTAGCTCATGAGAATTTATCATCTGAGTTAGCAAAAATGCACTCTATTATTCAATATACTCTGCTCCAGGAAGTAAGGCAATGCCAGAGTCAAATCAGTGAGTTAGCAGAGTTTATTGTTTCAGTGAGATAGTCTATTGTCAACCTATATGCTAACATGGATTCAAGGGATCAGGTGGAAAGATACCTTGCATATGTCAAAAGTGTGGTTCAGCAAATAGTTACAGTGTTTGAGGAGTTCAAGAAATATATGGAAACACATGTGAAAGGACAAGATGATGATGTCAAAAGGCCAATCACGGGCTTGACAAAATCTTTCAAGGAGACAGTGGCCTTCTCTCTGGACCCTCTAGCTGCATCTTCTTCCACCTTGGATTCTTTTCTAGTTGACATTGAAGCTTTTAGAACCATTGTCATAGAAGAAGTGGGAAAGTTTTCTGGTGGTAGTTCCTCATATTATCAGGTCATTTCCATCACTAGGGAAATTCATAAGCTTTTGGGAGACTATATAAGGGAATCTTCTCAGGATAAGAAGGCCATCAAAGATCAAGTTGACTTCTACTACAAATGGTTTTACACTAAGCATCAGATGGATGGCCACTTCAATTTGTTTTTATAAAACTTAAGGATACCACCAGTTACTCAGGCCTTTAAGGATCTGGTTAGCAGACTCAGGGAATTGACTCCTTCTTTGAAAAAATTCATGTAGAATAAGGATGATTTTATTTATGCTATGGAGAGAGGTGGTAGTATCATTATGGACTTCAAGAATCTTCTCTTGAATTTCCTCCATGTGTACTGCACTCCAATCATAGTTCCTCATGCTATGCCTGCTTCTTCAGCTGCTTCAGGTTCCACCAGTGTTGCTCCTTTGATGACTCCTTCACAGGCCATCAGAATCTTGACCCCCACGATTCCTTAGAGATCTACTCACTATAGGTCTACTGATTCTTCGGTGGCTACTCCACTTACTCTGCTCACTACCATCCCTTAGCCTATACCTCAACCTTTAGAACCTACTTCATCAGCTTCCAAAGATAAAGCTCCAATGGACATCTTTAATGTGGAATGAGTGTGGAATGTCTTAGTTGATAGGGATTGATGTATTCTTTTTGTATTTTTTACTACTGCTTCATTAATACAATCACTCTCTTTTCTCTATTTTTGTTATCTACGCTTTTTATTAATCACACAGCGGGATAAAATATTTCACTTATATTTCACTTGTTTCTCTTTGAACTCTCTCAGTTACCCCAAGGGGGAGAAGTGTTTATATGAGTTTATATATATGTTATATATGTTCTGGCCTAAATATTGTAAAATTTGTGTATGCTCAAATCACTGATGAAATTAGAAGATGGGTTTAACCTTGATTCAAAACTCTTAAATCTAATGATTCAATGACAAAATTTGTGATTATCAAAAAGGGGGATATTGTTGGACTCACCTATTTTGATAATCCCAAATCAAGTTTTAGTAATCCCAAATCATGTTTTGATAATCCCAAGAACCATGTTTTCATTCTATGCTAATTATGTTTCATTAATATTTCATGTTTTTATAGAGTAATTTTCATATACTCTCAATATCACTGCTTGATTGGTTAAGCTTATAGTGCAGAATTTATCTAAGTTACAAAGGTCACCGCTAAAAGGTCATTGATACATGGTTACCACTACAAAGGTCACAGTTACATGGTTACTGGTACAAGGTCACAGTTACAAGGTCACAGTTAAAAGGTTATTATTACATGGTCACCGTTATATTGTTACCACTACAAGGTCACAGCTACAAGGTCACAACTACAAGGTCACAGTTACAAGGTTACCGTTACAAGGTCACAGTTAAAAGGTTACCATTAAATGGTCACCATTATATGTTTACCACTACAAGGTCACAGCTACAAGGTCACAGTTAAAAGTTTATCGTTACATGGTCACCGTTATATGGTTACCACTACAAGGTCACAGCTATAAGGTTACCGTTACAAGGATACCGATACAAAGTTACCACTGTAGAAGGTTATAGTTGGAGATTGCCGATGTGCACCTACTATTAAAGGCTACCGATATAAAGGCTACCATTACTAGTCTACCGATGCTTACTCTATCAATTTCTCAACATTTTCCTAATGGCCATATTTGGTAAATTAAGTGCTTCTGACATTATTTAATGCTGATTGTAAATGTTTCAGGAGACAGTATATGGGACAGTACGAGGTATGAGAAAGATTGCACATGATTTACTCATTCCTGATTATCGAACCTCAAATAAAAAAAGAAGAAGACCATGAAAGATGTGCAAGGGGGATTTATACACGCACAAAAATAAGTGTTTCATAAGAAGTGCGAAAGAACTTTCTCGAAAAATTAAAAAGAAGAACCATCCAGCACTAATAATCTGAATCCTCAAGAATCGCGAAGATCAATCTAAGAAAAAATCACTTTTATCTTCTATGCCTCATCAACTCTTGATCAACATCCAAAACAGAACACTGAAAGCTAGAACTTAGAGTTGCAACACTCTGTTTTGAAGACAAGTTCTAGAGAAAGACTCCAACATCGAATTCTTCACTCTAAGGAGTCAAGAGTTAAAATGAAAAACACATAGAGATTTCAAAACTCAATCTTATTGTCTTAGCTTCATTGTGTTCTTTATTTTTACATTTCTCAGAAGTTTATGTGTCTGTCTATCTCACACACTATCTCATGTGCTTAAACTGGAGGATACTGAATATCATCACATCAAACTTAATCTACAGTTTTTTCCCATGTATAACTATGGAAGAGACCATGTGTGGTCTGTGCTGATTGTTTTCCCATGAAGAACTATGGAAGAGGATATGAACCCTGGACAGTTTTTGAAAACTGTTGTAAAGCCTGATATAGGATGTGTATCATGTATATTGTTAATATAAACTACTTGGAGGTAGGTGATCACTAAGTGGACAGGACTAAGTCTCATCTTGATACTGAACCACTTATTTTACTTCACTGAATACTTTACTTTATTATACTCTATTTTGATATTATTTTCTGCATATATTAGCTAAAATAGAAAAAAATTCTTTCACATTGATAGTTAGTTTTGGTTATTTTGTGTATTTTTTTGATTCATTAAACTTGTTTCAAAAGTTGGAAAAGTGTTTCTCACTATTTCAACTAAGGAATAATCACCCTTTGAGAAACTTATTGAACAAATAAACATTTATATCTCTACTACCTTAATTTACTAGGCTGTTTTTAATTGGGGGAATTTTATCATAAATTGTTTAACAAAAATTTTAATTGGAACTCAATCCACCCCCCCCCCCTCTCTTAACTATCCACTTTGACCAATAGTTATAAATGTTGGAATAAACATAGGGAAAAAGTGAATGTTTCTATTGACTGGGATAACACTGCGTTTTATGGATTATTTGATATGATTAAAAGCGTGGAAAATGAAGAAGACTGTATCGAGTATGTGATTACAGATGTGCATGATGATGAAGATCATATTAAGGAAATGACAAGGACAGTTGAAGATGAACTTCGTGATTGCCCAAATTTTTTGAGCAGGTAAAGAGTTGTGAAAAGGCGCCATTTTATGGTGGTTGCACTAAATATATAGCATTTTCAGTCATACTAAAGTGGCATAATTTGAAAGTTGGAAACATACAGAGT
This sequence comes from Viscum album, assembly GCA_963277665.1. NCBI lineage: Eukaryota > Viridiplantae > Streptophyta > Magnoliopsida > Santalales > Viscaceae > Viscum > Viscum album. The sequence goes on along the minus strand of OY728148.1, from coordinate 1,339,867,653 downwards.
GACGCTAGTTTTACGGAATTACTTACTCTCTTGAATGACATGCTCCCAAAAGATAATGAGCTATATGAATTCTACGCTCGATGGGTATGATGTCTGAAAGAATAAAAGATTTCCCGAATGACTTTATACTATTTTGAAAGGACCAAAAATCACTTATAGAATGCCCAAAGTGTGGTTGTTCTCGATACAATAAATATGAATCCAGTTCTACAAAATTTTCACAGTACTTTCTAATCATTCCAAGGTTTAGGCGCCAATATGGAAGTGAGGAGACTGCAGAGCAATTAACATGTCAAGTAGACAAAATAAATAAAGATGGAAAACTAAGGTATCTGACAGACTCTCCTCAGTGGAAGAGAATTGATCATGAGTATCCTAACTTTGAAAATGAGATGAGATACCTTCGTCTTGCGTTATCTACAGATGGAGTGAATCCTTTGGGTTTTCATATTATCACTCACAGTACATGGCTAGTTATGTTGGTAAATTATAACTTTCCACCGTGGTTATGCATGAAATAAAAAAACATCATGTTATCTATCATTATATTAGGACCAAAACAAATGGGTAATGATATTGATGTTTATTTGTCTCCATTGATCGAGGATTTGAAATTATTGTGAGATTCATGTGTTATGATGTATGATGCTTATAGAAATAAATATTTCACGTTGAGATCCATGTTTTATGGGACGATAGATAACTTTCCTACTTATGGAAATTTTTTAGGATATAGCATTAAAGGAACTATTGGGTGTCCCATCTGAAAACAAGGTACATAATCAATTAGGTTTAAGCATTCATCAAAAATTGTTTCTAGGACATCATAGATTTCTACCCTGACTACATAAGTACTGATCTTGGATAACATCATTCAATGAAAGTTTAAAATAATGTACACCACTATATCCACTAACAGGTGATCAACTATTTGAGAAAGTTAAAGATATGGACACTACGTTTGGTAAACCATTTTTGAAAAACCTTACGAAAACCAATTGGAAAAAAATTAGTTTTTTTTTAATTACCATACTGGAATATTTTGTAGGTCATAAATTTTCTTGATGTTATGCATGTTGAAAAAATTATATGTGATATTTTCATCAGTACGTTCCTAAATGAACCCAGTAAAACAAATGATGGAATTAAGGATAGGTTGGACATGGTTGACATGGGAAAATGAGAAGATTTGGCACCAGTGAAGGCTGAAAAATGAACATTTCTTCCTCCTGCTACTTACACTCTTTCCAAGCATGAGAGATATTGGTTTTTAAACTTCTTGAATGACATAAAAGTTCCATATGGGTATTTATCGAATATCAAGAACATTGTTTCAATGAAAAATTTAAATTTAAAAGGTCTGAAATCACGTAAATGTTATGTTTTGATGAAAGATCTAATTCATATAGTTTTACATTTCATTTATTATAAGAATGTCCTTCATACATTAATAAAGCTCTATTTATTATTCAAAGCTATATATATAAAAGTTATAGACTCGGAAAAATTGTCAACTATGAAAAGAGAAATTGTCGTCATATTATGTGAATTGGAAATTTTTTTCCTACCGACATTCTTTGATATGATGGTTTATTTGATGGTTCACTTGGTGAGAGAGATTCGGCTATGTGGTCTTGTGCACTATAGATGGATTCACCCCATTGAACTGTATATGAATATTTTTAATGGTTATGTAAAAAATTAATGTTGACCATAGGGTTGTATTGTGGAGAAATATATTATTGAGGAAGTAATTGAATTATATACTGAATACTTGTCTGGTGTGAAAAGGATTGGTTTAATGAAATCTCATCACACTGAGCGACTTACAGGTGAAGGAATTTCTGGAAAGGATGTCATCACAATTAATATTATAGATCGGGATCAGGCCCACTTTTATGTTTTTCATAATATTTTGAACATTGACCCATATGCTGAAACTCAAAAATAAATTCTTAGGAATTAGAATCCATCGTGGGCTGAAAATGGATATCAAATAAAAATAATCAACAGTTTATTGGATGGTTTTAGGACCATATTTTTAAGGAGTCAAATAAAAATCCAAACTCAATTTTAGAACTAACTCAATGGATAACCAGAGGATCAAGTGTGTACATATTATCTTACAATGCTTATGTAATTAATGGTTATACATTCTATACTAAAGAACATGTTGAATATAGTACCAGAAAGAATAGTGGAGTTACACTTGTGGTTGAAGTGATGCATGTTTCTAGTGCTAAGGAAAGAAATCCAATTTATGTGAATATGTCATATTTTGGAATCATTAAAAAATATGGGAGTTGGATTATATGATATTATGTGTTCTTATTTTTCAATGAAAGTTGGTTGATAATAGAAGTGATATTAAAATAGATGAGTTGGGATTTTTGAAAGTTGATTTTAGTAAATAAGGGTACAAATATTAACCATTTATAATGGCATCACAGGTAGTAAAATTATTTTATGTTCCAGATCCTGCAAACCAAAACTGGTCAATTGTTATGTTATCGACAAAAACCACTTAAGAGTAAGAAAAAAATTCAATGGAGGATGACCCTTTCATAGGTATGTCACAATCATTTCACAATGGTCCCTGTGTAGATGGAATTTTGTATGTCAGAAGAGACCACAATGAAGGGATTTGGATAGTCGATAGAGGGGTCAAGTCCCTTCAACCTTTAAAAAAGAGAGTTTAATAGTGGGGTTATATTTTTTATAATATACATCATGTTACTTTATGTTAATATCTATTCAATACTAATTTTATGTTATCTAAATTAAATGTTAAACCAATTTTCCAGATAATGACTTATGCACGTGATGATGCTCCCAATCCCCAGGCACAATAGGTTTCTCAACCTGCTGTTGCTCGCAGTGCAGACGAACAACAGGTTTCTCAACCTATTGCTTTATGTTAATATCTTTTCATTTCTACTTTTATGTTATCTAAATTAAATGTTAAACAAATTATTCAAATAATGACTTTTATAAGTGATAATGCTTCTAATCCCCAGGCACAACAGGTTTCTCAACCTAATGTTCCTCACAGTGCAGACGAACAATAGGTTTCTTAACCTGTTGTTGCTTCTAGTGTAGAGGTATAACAATCATTTAAACATGTCGATGCTAGCCCTATAGAGTTGTAGGAACATATTGATGATAGTTTATATAAGGAAATGAAAGGTGAAGAAAAATCGGCGATGCAAAAAATATAGAAGAACTATAGTTTGATGGTATTTTCAAAAATCATTATGGATAAAGAGAAAGGAATCAAATACAAGAATGGATGGAATAAGTGGGGCCAACATGTTAACCCCAACAAGGCCATGTTTAGTAGTTACATTGGAATCGTCACTCGGAAATTCATGGAGATTTATGTAACTTAATGGCATCCTGTTGTGGTTGAGATTAAGACACTGATGTGGGGAGATATTACAGTAACATTATGATATCATTTTTTTAATTTACTAAAAATTAAATAATGAAAAATTGACTTACACTTCATCATCTCTTGTAGAGTGCATTAATAGTAGATGACTCGCATAAAGAATATGTATTGAGGTTTTTTGGAAGGATTCACAGGGGTTTTCACACACTTTTAATGAAATATAATCTTAAAGATGTTGAAGGGAAAATAAAACCACACCCACATCTTATTTATGCACACCTGATAACACAAGAATCATGAGATGCGTTTACTGGTCATCTTGTGAAGTAATATTTTCAGGTACATTGTGTCTGGTAATAAATTTTTTGAAGGTACGTGTATTCATCACTTTGATTGGCAGTGTTTTATTTATGAAACAGTGACTGAGTACTGAAAATAAACAATGGGCATCAAAACCATCATACCCCTACCGTAAATCATGGATGGGGTGCGCATCACTTGAAAAAAACATGGTATGTATTTTAAATCTACCATAATACTTTTATGTGACATAAAACAAAACAATATATATGTTTTTTTGTTTATATGCAGCTTGAAGAGTCCAAATACACATCCACTTCTATCCCACACCATGTGCTATGGAAGGAGGCATGTGTAACTAAATATGAAAAACTAATATATTAAAATACACAAAAAGTGTGGGAAACATGTGTAAGTATAACATAATAAAAATTTGTTTTGATTTAAATATCTATTACATAATAATAATTATTATTCTCCATTATTTTATATCTGACATAGTCACAAGAATCAACAACACCCATGCTAGATGCAGACATACTTTTAGTGGACTTGAATAATCCAAAAAAGTATGGTCACGTTAGAGGTGTGGGTTTTGGGGTGACACCCCAAACATATTTTGAGAAAAAAAACAATAATAGGATCAAACTGATTAAATGAAAAAGATGATAGAAAAATTAGCTATGTTTCAAGAAAAATTACAATACTAGAGAGAGCTAATATAAAGTTTGATGGGGGGAGGTAAAGAGAAGAAAAAACTCAAGAACAACCCATATGTGAAGATCCCCCCCCACCCCCACCAGTTTTTAGGTGAGCCATTCCCTTCAAAAACAATTCTTAACTAAGGTATTCAATTATCTAATAATTATTTCTGTTAAATGTGAATCATATAGATACTAGAAACCAATACCTTTCTTGTATTGATATTCTACATGGTGAAAATGACTGTAATTTATATCTATCAACAGCCACCCATCGTCTTTTATCGAGGACTACAACTTTCAATATCCATAACGACATGCTACACAATATACCACTTATGATAAATCATGTCAGAGTTTCAATTACTGTATCCCTATATTTGAGTGTCGAGCTACTTATTCCAATTGATGATACAGATATTCATATGGTCGAACAAGCTCTAGGAATATTCATTACATGGACATCACATCTTGTAAAAAACATGTTGACAATGAGGTATTAATTTCCAATTTAATTTTTAATCTAAAACTTAAACATTTAATGAAAAAAGTTCTAAACTGATGTAATTATTATAGACTGATAAAGATGAGGTGGTGAAACAAAAGACCTGTTCAAAACCATCTCAAGGATCAGCCAACTGATTAAAATGATCTACCAAAATCACCTTAACCCCCCCCCCCCTACATTCTATATCCACATTTATTATCATTGAAGGCTCATGTGGATATGAAGTTGAAATATGGTGGTAATCACATAATTGATTTTGAATAAAATATGTATGGAGGGGAATATCCAGACTTCAGACTTCATTTGTGTTGAGAGTGAAACTAAAATCCTTGACTATGATTGGTTAGGCGGCTCAGTTGTAAATGTTTACATGAGATATGTTTTCATGATTTGATTTTCCAAAAGATTATATACTATGATAATTATGACTAAATATATTTCATATTTTTTGTAAGCGTATATATGAAAAAATTGAAGGTATTTTACCATGAAAAAAATTGGACTCATTAGTCCTCATGTCACCTATACAGAACAAGAATACATAACTTCCAAGAAATAGGGTGAAATAGTGGCAGTACTACTCAAATAATTTAATAGAAAAATTATAGATGACAGGCTCTTCTTAATACCAATGATACAAGGGTAAAACTCTAAAATTTAATCATATCAAATATATTTTAATTTCTTTCATTACTTATTCTGTTTTATGTTCTTAGGCAGTATTGGATTCTCATTGCAGTCAATTTGGATACTCCAAAGATTTATTTTTTGGATTTAATGCATGGATATCTAACAAAACGACCACAAATGATGGCGTTTATCAATTTTCAATGCACTACATCCAATATTTTAGAACTATAACATACATTTATATAATTTATATTATCTTTTAATGAGGATTCTATTATGATAGTGTGGTGCATGAATATCATCTTCATCATGGAATGAGGCCGAGGGAAAAGGACAAAAAACCTAACAATAACTATGACTAGATACAAATCAGGGTATATATAATAAGATTTCACTATCCAAACACATAAAAAATACTTATTTTTCTCAATGTTTCTATAGTTCTTGATACAAACAAATAGTAAAGACTTTGGTTATTATTTTAGTAAATTTATAAAAGAGATCATATTCCATGAACCAACTGGCATCCCTAAAGAGTTATTTTCAAAGATAATTGCTATTTAATTTAAAATACTTATTAATATTTTGTGTATTTATATTTTTTAAGTACTAACATGACTTTCATAAACATTCATATTCACAAGATGATATAGATATACTTAGAAATGAATGGGCAGCATAGTTGATGGAAGAATGTACAAATATATAATGAATATGGAAAACTTCTCAAACAATTTTGACTTTAATAATATTTTATGCCTTATTTTTTCTTTGTTTGATGGTAATGTTGTGATTTGTATGGGCTAAACACCCCACTGAAAATCATGTCTATTGGTGGTCCTTGTTTGCGCACTAAATTAATTTCATGCCAATTGGTTTTTTAAAAGAAATTAGTGGTCCTCATTTACAGGGTATGTGTGTTGTTGATAGACCACAAAAGATAATGAATATCCATAAGGGGTTTCCCTATCCCTTGAGTTTGTTGTGACATCATGAGAAATAATGGGAACAGGAGCTTACTCCACTATTTAGTCAACCTGGTGAAGAACTAACTATCATATATTCATTCGGAGGTCCTGAATATATAAAATGTTGTTTTTAACTGGGCCAACTAAAGGTATGCTGCAAAAGGAGGAGGTTATTCTGTGTCAACCATATAGCGATCAAATATGTCACAAAAAAATCAAGGGATATGGAAACCCCTTCTGGATACTCACTATCTTTTGTGGTCTATCAACAAAACACTTACCTTGTAAATGAGGACCACCTATTTCTTTTAAAAAACCAATCAACATGCAATTCATTTAGTGAAAAAACATAACTGACATACTTAAAACCAAGTAAATGAATTTATATTATTTTGATACTTTAGAAAAATGATCCATCAATAATTTTTGAAATATAAGAATCAATATCACCTAAATATTATGCATGGTGTCACCGGTATGACTTCAAATGTGTCTTGTTATTTAAAATTGACATTAATTCAAGTACAAAACACAACTGATATACTAAAAACTGAGAAAACGCATTAATATTTTTTTGATACTTTAGTAAAATGATCCATGAGTCAATTTTTATGTGTAGGAATCAACCCCATCACAATATGACAAATGGTGTGACCGGTATGACTAAAAGTGTCCACTATCAGTTTAAAATTGACATTTTAACTCATAATGTTTCACTCACTGAAAACAAAAAAAAAATGAGCTATGATTGTCTTCCAAATTAAGGACAGTGATTAGTAAGTCTTTCGTGACATGTATGAAGTCATCTCATGTCAAATTGACATACGATTCCACCGGTATGACTCATATTACATATTTTCAGTTTGAAATGACATTTTAGTAAAAAAAACTGACATACTGAAAACTGAAGAAATGAATTATAATTGTTTTAATACATTAGGAAAATGATCCATCAGTAATTTGTGACATGTAGGAATCAATCTCACCTCAATTTGACGCACGAAGTCACCATTATGACTCCAAATGTTTCTTGTTATTTAAAATTGACATTAATTCAAGTAAAAAAGTACAACTGACATACTAAAAACCAAGAAAACACATTCAAATTTTTTTTATACTTTAGTAAAATGATCCATGATTTAGCTTTGAAGTGTAGGAATAAACCCCACCTCAATCCAAATAATGGTGTGACGGGTATGATTGAAAGTGTTTGTTATCAGTTAAAATTGACATTTTGACTCAAAACGTGTCACTCACTAAAAACAAAGAAAACGCGCTCTGATTGTCTTTCAAATTAAGGGCAGTGATTTGTAAGACCTTTGTAACATGTATGAAGCAGTCTCATGTCAAAATGATGCATGATGTGACCAGTATGACTCAAATTTTATGTTTTTTGGTTTAAAATGACATTTTAGTAAAAAAACACAACTAACATACTAAAAACTAAGTAAATACATTCTAATTGTTTTTATACTTTATGAAAATGATCTGTCATTTATTTTGGACATGTAAGAATCAACCACACTTCAATATGATGCACACTATCACCGGTATGACTCCAAATGTGTCTTGTTATTTAAAATTGACATTAATTCAAGTAAAAAACACAACTCACATACTTAAAATTGAGAAAACGCATTTGGATTATTTTTATACTTTAGGAAAAAGATATATGAGTCATTTTTGACATGTAGGAATCAACCCCACCTCAATATAACGAACAGTGTGACCGTTGTGACTAAAAGTTTCCGCTATCAGTTTAAAATTGACATTTGAACTCAAAACATGTCACTCAATGAAAATCAAGAAAATGAACTCCAATTGTATTCAAAATTAAGAAAAAAAAATTAAGTCCTTTGTGATGTGTATGAATCAGTCTCATGTCAAACCAACACATGATGTGACCGGTATGACTCAAATTGCATGTTTTCGGTTTGAAATGACATTTTAGTAAAAAAAACACAACTAACAGACTAAAAACTGAGGAAATTCATTTTGATTGTTTTGATACTTTAGGAAAATAATCCACCAGTCATTTTTGACATGTAAGAATCTATTTCACCTCAATCAGACACACGGTATCATGGGTATAACTCCAAATATGTCTTGTTATTTAAAATTGACATTAATTCGAGTAATAAAACACAAGTGATATACTAAAAACCAAGAAAATAAATTTGGATTGTTTTGATACTTCAGGAAAACAATAATGAGTCAGTTGTGACATATAGGAATCAACCTCACCTCAACCTGATGAATGGTGTGACTGGTATGACTGAAAGTGTCCTCTATCAGTTTAAAATTGACATTTTAACTCAAAACATGTCACTCACTAAAAACCAAGAAATTGTGCTCTAATTGTCTTCCAAATTAAGTAAAGTGATTTTTAAGTCCTTTATGATGTGTATTAAGTAGTCTCATATCAAACCAATGCACGATGCAACCGGTATGACTCAAATTGCATGTTTTCAGTTTGAAATGATATTTTAGTAAAACAAACACAACTGACATTATGAAAACTAAGGAAATTCATTCCAATTGTTTTGATACTTTAGTAAAATGATCCATCTGTCATTTTTGATGTGTAGGAATCAACCCCACCTCAATACAACGCATGATGTCACCGGTATGACTCCAAATGTGTCATTTTTTTTAAAATTGACATTTTTTTAATGTATTCTTCGTATTAATGTTTAATTTATTTCTTTATAGTATTACTAACATAATATTTGTTTTATTATATAGGTGGAACCTTTTTCTCAAGTTGGGGTGATTTTTTCATCGACTATTACCATCGGAGGACACTTTTTAGAGGGGACCACAGACGTAAAAAGAGAAAACATTAATGTTTTTAATTATTTTTTGGATATTTTTAAATGTAATTTAATAAAAAATTATTCAAAATGTATATAGAAGTGTTTTTTTGTATATACCATGAGTGAATATTTTTGTATTCATGATGTCAATTAAATTTATATAGCATTTTTTTCCAAAATTTTGTGTGCATTGCTTGTTTTTTTTGTCATTTTCATCGTGTATGTGGTTATTTTGTATATATACATACTATTTGTTGTCATTTTTTAGTAGGTTTTTGCTGGTTTGTGCAGGTTATTTTTTCTGGTTTGATTATTTTGGTCAGCTGTTTATTTTATGTTTATTTTCTAGGTTGTTGGGTGTGCTGTTATATAAACAACATGCCAATACAGGGAAGTCTTTATTAGCACTAGTTGAAGCGCTAATAAATTGGGAATTTATCAGTGCTTTTTTGATCGCTGATAAAGGGTACCCCCCCCCCTTAATAGAGGCTTGATTAAAAAAATTAGCACTGATAAAGGCATTTTTTTAGCACTGATAAAAGTTGGTTTGTGGTAGTGTATGTTGGATTTGAAATAAAATGTATATGAATGAGATGAATATACACATGAATATTATGAATGAAATATATATATATTATATTATATTATATATATATATATATATTGTACAATTAATACATGTATATGACGCATGTATATTATCATACATATTATGTATGTATAATATATATATGTATGATATATATATATATATTATTTAAATATGTATTAGATGCATATAAAGTAGGCTTATTGCATGCAATGAAATAGGTTGTTATTGCTTCTCTCCCAAATTGTTTCCCTCAATATTGAACCAATGGTGGGTTTATTAATGTGATTTTAATTTATTCATTGAAATGAGTACAATTAATTACACTCAACATGTAGTAACGCATATGATGTGTTACGAATGAGGAGTCATAAGCTTAACCTATATAAAAATAATGATTTCTCTTCATATGTGGGTGGGGGGTCTGATCACATTTGTTTTATGGATCTTTTATCATCAGTTTCATGAGTTATTGAATCTCTATTACTTCCTGAATCCTGTTCATCATTTCGAGTTTTTGAGATTCCTCTGGTCATGAACTGAAATCTATTTTCTGGTTTATCACCCTGAAGGTAGGATGATTTTGTTCACTACTCCTTTTTATCATCCTTAAACACACACCATCAAGATCAAAGGAGGAATATGGATGCTTCTTCAATTGCCAAAATATAAGTACTCTATTCAGATATTTTTTTGGATTATTTACATGTTTAAATCTTGAAGATATAATTTACCATTTTGGGTTGTTTTCCACTTCCAATAATCATTAAATGGTCAAAAGAAAAACATCACAGGAATCATATCTTTCTTCTTTAAGATTTAAACATGTTTAATTGATTGGTTTTCAAAGAATAGCGAAAACAGTGTATCATAAAATTATTGTAGGTTATATACCTTTTATATAAGCTATATAAAGGTAAATATGATTTTCCCTTATGCAAGGAGGCTATGTATGGGCTATACCCTCATGAAAAAAGTTTGTGTAAAGGTAATCTCTATGTTACCTTTACACAGATAGGATTTTTAAAAGTAATACACTTATGTGGAAGGTTTGCATAAAGGTATTCTCTGAGTTACCTTTACCTAGATTCATTGTGTAAAGGTATTCATTGTGTTACCCATACATTGTGCATGCTACATAATGTTAATAACCTTAAATATAGTTTCTATTTAAGGGTAAATAATATGCTTTTAAAATTTGTTTTTAAATTTTTAAATGATTTTAATGGTTTATAAAATGTTTATAAATCATAATAAAAGGTATTTTGGGAATATTTAATTTATAAATAATTTATTAATTAATTAATTAATTATAAAATTTTTATAATTAGTTAAATAAATGTTTATGGGGAATTTTTTCCCAAATATTAAATTTTAATATTCAAAATATATTTTCCATTTTTACATGGAATGCTTTATGATATGTAAATAAAATCTTTATATAGAAATAATCGAGGGTATTTTATAAAGTACTTATAAATTATAAAAAAAATGATGTTAAAATTTTGTTAAAATTTTATATAATATAAATAAATTATAAAATTTTTATAATTTATGAAATGTTATATATATTTCATATAATAAAAAATATAAAATGGTACATATTAAAATGAATATAAAGTGTTTATATTCTTGCTAATTTATAACATGTTTATAATTAGCATTTATTTATGAAATGTTCATGAATTTTTATCTCATGTTTTGGAAAATAAATAAGATATTTTTTTTTAAATTCATTTTATATTCATGTTTAGTAAATTATTTAAGAAATTTGAATATTGTATATGATTTATTTTTAACAGTCATACTTCTTCTAGGTGATAGAGTCTTACATTACATGTTAGGTATGACTCCGTAAAGTTTAGTTTTCATATACCTTGACCTCATATTTTTTATTTATGAGTTTGAAAATAGTTATTGATTATATTTTGTGCACATTAGGTATTTGAGAAATAATTAAATATATTCTCTATTGAGTAAAGTCACCTTAGGTAGAGGGACTTAGGTTTGGACAACCTACTAGTATGGAGGCTTATGCCTTGTTATAAAAGTGAATGGAGTTGGTAATTTTTCGCTATGTGATAACTCATATGGAGATTTTAAATATCATATAACTCAATTCCTTTACATGAAGTGTTCATTTACATAATGAATATGGTTCATTTGGATATATATGAATATGTTTGGCTTCTATTTTTGGGTGGGTAACACAAATATGTGGGTATTGTCAAGAGTTACACATTAATGTGGTGTGAACACATTAATTTTGAGGTCAGAAAAGGGATTCCAAAACTAAATCATTAAAATAATGCACAAACAAAAGTAATGAGACATGAGAAGATAAAGATTTTATTTGATGTAATAGTTATGAATTTCATATTCATATTATGTATATTAAATTAGTGAGCCCATAAAAAAACCCCTCAAATATTAAGTGTGTGATTCCTTCTAAAGAAACACTTTTCAATGTCACAGTCATCCAACTAGTTAGGTTATTCCATATTCAGGTGTTCATGGATTATAATGTGTAAATAAAGAATGTAATAAGTGGCACTAGAACTTCCTTATGTAAGACATTCCATAGTTGGGTACCTCTAGAATTACCTTTTTTACTGTATTCTTGGTGTTTAATTTGGGTTACACTAGTCAGGAGACCCTAATAGGATTAGGTTATTAGGAGAATAGATTTGAGTGATTCCATGTAATGGATTTGGATAAATAATCATCTACCTAACTATCTAAGAATCATAATTATTATGATTGGGATAATTCCCTACCTTAATCACTATGTGGTGGGATAAACACTATAGAAGACTCATTACTTAGTGAAATATGTATATTTTCTCACTAAAAGGATGTGATGTTTAGGGTTATCAATTTTAGTGGGAGATATATCATTAAAAGTTCTTAATAAAAATATATAAGACATGATACTCACCCATTGATATGTCTTTATTGTATATTATGGTATACTTTATATTAATCATTTTGAGATCATTAATAGGTATGACCTATAAAATAGTGAAATATTGATATCTAGGATTGATAAGTGTTCTCGTGGATAAATATTATAAGACCTTGAATATGAATATTATATAGATTAATTCCACTAACTTTGAATTATGGGTATTAGATATCAGGTGTGCCTCACACATTTGTGATGAAAATGATAGACTTAAAGATTGGAGGGAATTTACAAAGTGTGAAGTATATCTTCATGTTGGAAAGGGAGAAAGAGTTGTTGCATTATAAGTCAAAACTTATGATCTAAGTATACCCAATGCATTGATATTGAAATTTTATAATTATTATTATGTTCCTACCATAAATATATATTTTATTTTTTTTTCTTATTTATAAAAGACGAGTTTTTCATTTTCTATAAATAAAAAGTGTTTTTATATATATAGAAATAAAATGTTTTATGGAATTAGGAATATTATGAATGGTTTATACATTCTAAATATGGATAATATTACTTATAAAATTCAAAATAATATGGTCTGGGTTGATTTTAATCTCATATACCTTTGGCATTGTCATCTCAGACATATAAATGAGAAATGAATTCAAATAATCCATAAAGAGAGATTTTTTTACTCATTTTATTATGAATAATTTGATACATGTGAAACTTTTTATTTAGAAATATGGAAAAAATGAATTTTTGGAGAAAGGGTGAGATGGCTATTGAACTATTGTATTTTATATATATATATGTATATGGAATAATGAGTACATAATTAAATAGTGGTTACTAGTACTTTTTTTACTTTTATTTATGACTTTAGTTGGTATGGCTATGTGTATTTGATGAAACACAAGTTTTAAACTTTTAAAAAGTTAAAAGAGTTTCAAAATGAAGTGAAGAATAAAATAGGAAACATTATTAATATTGTATGATCAGATCACGGTGGTTAATACTTAGTCTAGGAATTTATAATTCATCTTATAGATTGTATAATTATTTCACAATTTAATCCTCCTAGGACATCATAATGGAATGGTACATTTAAAATGAGGAATTTTACCTTGTTAGACATGATCCAATCAATGATAAGTTTTTGTGACCTTATTATTTCATTATATGGTTATGCTATAAAGACTACTATATTTTTACTAATATTTTTTCCATATAAAGAAGTTATAAAGATTAAATATGATATATGGTATGGGAAACATCATATTTGTTTCTTTTATTAAGATTTTTAGTCGTAAATAATTCATACAAATATTGGGTTCTGAGAATCTTGACTCTAAATCTAAAAAAATATTATGTGTTGGATATGCTATGGAAACTAAGAGATATTATTTCTATAACCGTAGTGAACACAAAGTGTTTTTGGCTAGAATTATTATATTTCTTGGGAAAGAATATATAATTCATGGTGTTATTGGGAGGAAAGTTAAACATGGAGAAGTTCATGACCAATAAATAGAAAGTGTTCTTGAGATGGAAGTTGAGCTAGTTTCTAAAAGAGTTATGGAAGAATAATTGACTCAAATGCAGAAGAACATAAAATTTATACTATAATTCATCAAGATATAGTGAGAAATGGATTTAACGTAGAAAATAATGATGAGGAATTGTTCATAGATGATGAACCTTCCACATACCAAGAAGCTATTGAGATTTTTAATCCCTAGAAATGGTTAGAAGACATGGAATATAAGATGGACTCTATGTACACTAACAAAGTTTGGGACTTGGTAGATGCACCATAAGGGGTAATAACAGGTGTAAGTCAGTTTTCCATAAGAAAATGGACATGGATGGTAGAGTTTCTACCGATAAATCATACCTAGTGGAAAAATGTTATAGAAAATTCATGGTATTAACTATAAAGATATCATTTCACTTATTGAAATTATAAATTCTATTTATATTTTTCTATATATATAAATTAATTATGATTATAATATATACTAGATTCATGTAAAAACTTCTTTACTTAATGGTAATTTATTTTAGGACATGTATATGATGCATCCTGAAGGTTTTGAAGTTTCAAATGATTCTGTTAATAATTTCATGTTGCAATGGTGCGTTTATGGACTGAAGTAAGCTTCTTGGAGTGGGAATATCTAGTTTTATGATGCAATCAAAGAGTTTGGTTTCATCAAAATATGGATGGTTCATGTGTAGGGACACTGGACCTAGTATCCCAAGGTCGGTGGTTACTTTAATACATTTATACTAGATACAAGTGTTCTCATCTTAAAGGATCGAGTAGTTTAGTTTTCCTAGAAAACTAAATACATAATTTAATCTCACATTAAATTTTAAAACATAAAAAATAACATAGTATTTTCATTGATAAAACCATTATTCCATTTAGTATATCCCTTCATATCAATCATAATACACTTCCCAGCATCTCGAGGAAATGAAACATAAGAAATGGGTTAACTCTGATGCTCTTTAAGGGTATGAATACAATAAAATCTAATATAAGTTAAATAAAACATGAATAATATGGATAAGATAAATAATAATAAAATATTTCATGGATAATATAACAACATAAATAATCACATGGATAATAATAATAAAAACTGGTTTCATAATGATTGAATGCATAATATAGGACATCATAATCTTACTTCCAAGGTCATGTACCAAGACAACATTCAAACAAATTCAAGGTTTACACAAAATACCCAAACTAGTTTGTCTTATGATACCTAATTATGTATCAAGGAGCTATATTAGGTCATTTTTATCACTTTCTAAGTCTAATTAATTTATTATATAAAATAGGTGAAACATAATCAACATAAATATTCATATTGAAAAACTAGAATATTAAATATTAATAATTTTCCACAGTAAATAAATATAATCATAAACCATCCAGATTAATATTGTGAATGGTATCAAAATATTACATCCCTAATAAATAATAATATTTACCAATTAATTTTTACATAGATAAAAATACTTTAAAAAGATCACTGGAAGATTTCTTGAGGATGATATGCTTATCATTTTGAAATAAAAATTTCCCAAATATAAAGGGAAAAAATTATTTGAAAGAATCTTGAAAACATGTAAAGGAATCATCAAAACATTAATTGGTCATGAAAGCAGGAAATTTTTTTCATGTCATATAAGTTAAAAAAAATATTCCTTACATACTTTTGTAAGAAAGGTCGAAAAGTTTCTTGTTCAGAAAATGAGAAGAATATTCATTTTATACCATTTTTTAAAATTAAAACATGAGTAAAAATGTATTTAATAAATTATTGTATAATATTAATAAATTTCTTTAAAAAAATTACAAAAAATATTGATATGGAAGGAAAAATATTCCTGGATGAATAAAAAACAAATTTGGTTTTCCTTAACATAATTCTTTCAATCTTTTAAGTACTTATAAGTGGAAAATGAAAGGAAAAATTATAATTTTCATAAATGAACATATTATAATAAAATATATTGGGTTTTATATATAAATATCATATAATTCCCCCATTAGATACTTTAACATAAACAATCCTGAATAGTGATGAGATTGTAAAGTAAACCCTTACCTTAGGTTCGACTTCCTTTGTATGCATCTGAACCTCCTGTATAATAAATATAGATTTTTTATATATAAATTAAATAAATATAATCATATATATAATGCCATATATTATTCACATGTAATATTTTATCACCTATTTATTAACAATTCTTTGCTAAAATCACTATTCTGGGTAATAACTGCTTTGTTTTACATGTATGTTTTGGTTTGGTAATTTTGTTCCATTTAATTTTATCATGGTTCCATCATATTCATAATATTAAAAATGATATAAAATCATATATATTCATTATTTTTTTATTTAGAGTAATCCATAAAATATAGAGATATAAAAATGAATTACATTTTTTATGGAGATAGGAGGTCGTACGTACGCATGAACATTGTTTTCACTTTTTGACGGACAGAACCAGAGAAAAGTAAATAATAATTAAATTTTTCTGAATAATTATCATAAAATGTACCTCATATATATTCATTAAATATATCCTTATTACCATCCATATAAAATGGAAATGAAAAACAAATCACATCGCTTCGTGGACGTGGTAGTCCACACGTACACATGAGCAACGTTATCATTTTTCAACAGATTGGAAGGTAAGAATGTGGATATGATAATATAATTCCAAAATTATAATTAATTCATAAATATAATATATAAATATTAAATAAATCATAATAACCATCCATTAAATATGGTGAGGGAAATGAATTGTGTCGCTATATGGAGACGGTAAGTCATACATACGCACGAGAGATACTTTCACTTCCCATTTGATGGTAAAGAGGGTGGATAATAGTGATTTCATAATCATAATAACATTTTAGTATATTTAGGATAATAAATTAATTATTTTATGATAAATACCATAGATTTATAAGATGTAAAGAATAAGTAAAATTAAATTGGTTGGTTAAGGAGATTACCTCTTATTTGAAATAACTCTCTTAGATCTTCTATTAAGGGCCCTATGGTAGGTATTTTGGGAAGACCATTATTATCTTAACTAGGTTAAATAAACTGATAGGGGGTGAATTGGGTTATCATATATTAAAACAACTTCCCCTTCAGATCTTGTTTTGTTTTTAAACAAAACAATCTTCTCTCTCTTTCCCGAATGTATGATCAAAAATTAAAGCCTGAAAGAGACACAAAAATTTTACTTGGTTGGTCCTCATTGGGATACATCCAAGGATCATAAAATTTAAATGTACTGATTTACCAAATCCACTAAAATTGTAATACTTTTTACAAAGTTTTAAGTGGACTCAGTGTCCCTCTTGGTTTACAACCAATCAGAATATGAAATATCGTAGCTCTCTCAACTGAAGTGTTCTCACTGCTTATTCAAAATATCCTCCTTTGATTTCTTGAATCAATATTTTTTAAACCAAATTTAGGGTATCATTATGTTCTAATTTCATCCATGATATTAATTCCATTATACCACAGGTCAACTAGGCAATCCCTTTTCAACACTTTCACGATGATCACTGCCTTTCACGAAGCTCAACCTGCCATCGCGAAGAAACTGCCTTTCATGGAGATCAAACACTTTCAAAAATCTCAATTAGCATTCATAAAGCTCACACATTTCATTCATATTTTTATATCCTTCACAAATATCAATGTTTTTTATGCTCAAATAATTCAGTCAGCTTTAATAGCTTTCGTGAAATTTTTCGCATCAACCTCCTTCGCGAGCCACCATCGTGAATCCAAATACTTATAATTTTAGTTGAGTCACACTACTTTTATAAAGGGGTAGAATCCTATTTGTAGTAATTTACACTGATTCTGAAAGCTTCCAACCACATCATCACCATTTCTTGATGCTCCCTCATTTTTTCACAATGATCCTTATCTCATGAAGCTCTGGGAAAATTCTTCATTTGTGAAGTTCATTGTAATCATGGAGATCACCATCAACTTCTGTGTACCTTCATGAAACCACCTTATTAAATCTCATTATTCATAAAAATAATTCCTTTTACATATTTTCATAAGGTCTTCAAGTAAATCCATCTTTCATGATACAATCCCAAATCCAAATTCTGGACCCCAAAAATTAAGCAAACACTAGGAAACAACGTCACCTTGTGTACAAAATATTTTGTACAGCTTACAAGGAATCCATTCATTTGTCTTAGATATTTTTCAATATAACATGTAAAAAATATCTCTGGAGTTCCAAAACATACCTTCGAAACCCACTTTTTCAACAAACACAATCAACCCAAAAAATTTATAATGTTTCCTTGATGGATTTTTTCCCAAAAATATCCCCCATTGGGTTTGTTTACAACTCTTCAAATTTTGATACCTCGTAGAAGCTTAGTACATCTTCTACCAATATTATCTTAATGAGATTCAAATAGTGACTAAAGATTTACTCAACACACACTCTAATCCCACATGATCCATGCTCGTCATGAGAAAAAATAGTAGTATGAAAATCTCATAAATGAAACACTTCATTCCAAAAAACCACTTAGTTTATTTAATAATGAACTCCTTCTATTGTGATATATATCCTTTGATCAATAACCTTTAGCATCATCAGATTCAATACACCCCCTATATCGCTTCTTCACTTATCAGATTCTCCCATTCCTTAATTAAGACATTTTCAGCCCTTTTATATCCAAAATTTATCACCATTTTTAAATAAACTTTAAGGTCACTTAATTATGGTCTACAATAGGGTAAAGAACATACATCAGTACATTTGGGAAAAACACACCATACCTCAGGGAGAAGGGGTCCTATATCCATAATTTTTCAAGTTAATGGAGTTGACTGGACTCAGAGTTAGTAGATGCCTTTTAAATTCTTCTTTGGGTAAGGCATTTGTCATAATTTATATAATTTGTGGATCTTTAGGAACATACTCTAACTTCCCAAACCCTTTCATTACATTCTCCTTGATAAAATGATACTTCATTTCAATATGATTTGTCCTTGAGTGATGGATTGGATTTTTACTAAGATTTATAGAACTTTAATTATCACAATGGATTTTGATCAGAGACTTTACTTCAACTCCCATATCATTAAGTTGTTGTTTCATCTACAATAATTGTGTGAATTCTTGAGTAGCCACAATATATTCAGTTTCTAAGGTGCTCAATGAAATGCAGTCTTATTTCTTACTTATCCAATAAATACACAATCTTCCAAGATATAATTCACTACCTAAAATTTATTTTCTATTATCTACTGAACTGACCCAATCTACATATATATAGCCCAATGACTCTTTTTGATATTTTTCATTATATAGGAAGCTGAAATCTACCATTCCCATGATATACCAAAGTATTATTTTCATTGCAAGCAAGTGTATTTCCTTGGTATTGATTTGATATTATTCTACATGGAATGTGTTAAAAACAACATCATGTCTCATCATTTTCAAGTAAAATAGACTACCAATGATTTTCTTATATTAGGTGATATTAACTGCATTGACTTAACCATCTTGTGATAGTTTTATCCAGATATCCACTAGAGTCATCATCTCCTTGTAATTATCCATTCCAAATATTCTCATAATTTTCTTGGAATATTTATATTATAAAATAAATGTTCCATTATTTCCTTGTGTCACCTGTAAACCAAAGAAAAAATGTAAGTTCTCCAATTATAGACATTTCGAACTCATTTTTCATGAATTTTGTGAACTGATTTCACTGCTCTTCATCTGATCCACCAAATATTATGTCGTCTTCATATACTAGAAAAATAATCATTTGATTACGATCATTGTTGACATAAATATTATAGTCAAATCCACCACATTAAAAACTAAGATTCTTCAAAAACTGATCTAGTCTTAAATACCATGCTCTTGGTGCTTTCTTTAACCCATATAGTTCATTTTTCAGCTGAAAAACTTTGCTATCATCTTCAGGAATGAAAAAACCATCCGGTTTCTCAATATAAACTTATTCTTCCAGAACCCCATTCATAAATTTTTACTTGGAATCCATCCAGAAAACTTTTAACTTTATTTTCACTACTATGACCAAGAATAATCTGATTGTCTCAAGCCTTATAAGAGGTGAAAATGTTTCATCAACATCGATACCCTCTATTTGGGAGTACCATTTTCACACTAGTATTGATTTGTTTTGAATCACTATACTATCTTCATTCATCTTATTATAATATACCCATTTAGTTACAATTATGTTCTTATATATTGGTCTTGAAAAAATCTCCCATATTTGATTCTTCTCAATTTGGTTTAGCTTTTCATTCATAGCATGAACCCAGTTTTAATCTCCAACTGATTCATCAAAACATTTATTTTATACCTGAGATATGAAGGATACCTAATATAATTACTTCGTTCTTCTTGTTTGAACTGGTGTAGTGTTATCACCAATGATCTTTTTCCTATCAATTTTAGCTCAACTCTTTTTCTTCTACACATATAAAAATTTGAATTCCTATTACTCGTCATTGCTATCTTCTTATGGTTTGGAATTTTCCACTTATGATCCCCATGTGTTGCTTACCTCCTCATCACTTTAATCAAGGAAATTTTCATTGTAATATTAAATATTATGTTTATTTTACACTACAATTACATCATTACTTTCAACTACATTTTTTAACCTCTTATTGAATAATTTATATACTTTTCTTTTTTTGGAGTAGCCAAGGAATATCCCCTCATATCCATGTGACTCAAATTTCTTGTGGTTATCTTCATTAAGAATAAAATAATTACTTACAAATATTCAAAATTATTTCAATGTTGGATTCTTTCCATACCACTTCTCATATAGAGTCTCTTCTTCTTTCAGACACAACAGATCCCTGTTAGATATGTAGACCGATGTCAATACTGCTTCCTTCCATAATTTCTCTACTATGTGTTTTTTAATAAGCATAATTTTGTCCATGTTATTGATATTTTTATTTATCCTCTCAATGACTCCATTTTTATGAGTTCTCACTGAAGAAACTTGATGCCTTATCCCATTTTTCTTGATACAACCTTCCAATTGTCTGTTTGTAAATTTTGTACCATTATCCATATGAAACTTCAGAATATTTTGTACAAGAATCCTTTTTGGATTCCCTTTGATATTGTTTTATGCAGCTAAAAACATCGGTCCTGTGGGAAATGAAAATTACCCATGCCATCATACTAAAATCATCAATGAAAAGAACGTAATACCTCTTTTCATCAATGGATCTTGTGGATATAGGTCAGCATGTGTCTGTATGTACCAATTCAAACACTCTGGTTGACTTCAGTTCCTTTAACTTGAACATCTTTCTGATGATCTTTCCTTGTTGACAAGCTTTGCATGTATGACTATGATCAAGTGATATCTTAGAGAGATCACGAGCTGCATCACATTTTACCAGATCTTCCAAATATGGTTAGAACATATGGACAAGTCATTTATGCCAAAACTCATTTTCTTCCTCTCTAGATAAAAAGCACATATCTTTTTCTCAATTTACAAGGTATAGATTCCCATTTTTCTTTTTTCCCTATATAAAAACTGCACCAAATCTTTCTTTGAAGATAAACATCTTCTTGGTAAATCTTATAGCATTCACTGAGTTACATAGTTGACTGACACTAAGAAAGTTGTGACTAAGACCATATACTACTAAGACATCAGCACGTCTCATTTCTTTACCACCAAACCTAACTTTCCCCAATCTAATGATCTTCATGCCTTTATAATTTCCAAATTTTAAAAAACCTTCATTGTTATATTTTATGCATATAACAAGATCCTTATTTCCTTTCATATTGAATTTTCATCCACTATCAATAATCCAAACACCAGAATGATCTAATTCTTTAAGGGAAATTTATACAACCAATTCCTTCTCATATATTTTATTTTTGATCCAAATTTTTGACTTCATACTCAGTATATATTTATAATCTTTATCTTCCTCAGAGTATGATAGACTAGCATCTTCTTATAGAGATGCAAATCAATTTTGCATTTTCATCTCACCTAATGATTCATTGAGTTGTTTCTTGTGAAAACTTTGGTTCTGCTTTAGAAAATTCCTCAACATGGTTGATATACAATATCTAGCCATGTTTCCAAATACTCTACACCAAAAAAATATTTCCCTCAAAATATATCCTAGATAATTGAGATCTGTTTGGATGCCTCTGTTGTTCTTGTTCCCTTTGGTATCTCTTGGCTATGGAACACACATTTTTTGAGTGTCTCATCTTTCCACAACAATAACACTTGATGTAGGGTACAGTCCTGTATGTTACTTCTACATCACTAGTTTTTCCTTAGGTTCTATTAATCTTTTGATTCTACTTTATACCCAAATCAATCTTTAAATTTGGAGCGAGTGTTTGTTGTCTAACTTGAACCATTACCACTTTCTATTTTTGATCAAGCCCCAAACTAGACTTATCATTGGGAACTGACTATTTCTTCTATTCTTATGGACCCCTATGCTCTATATTCACCCTTTATATTTCCTGAATGATCTACTTTCCCAATGTCATACCAAGAGTTAAGAGTTTTTTATGATCCTTAACTTTTCATCATAGACAGAAAACTTTCTATTTAAGTTATTAAATGCATTTGATTTTTTATTTGGATATGTTATTAAAACCATTTATCACCCTTTTAAGTTATTCAACTTTGATTTTATGACCACTAACCATTTCTGAGTCCTCTAGAGATGAAGACATTAGATTATCAATTTCTTCCATTAGCTCAAACTTCTCTTCTTCATGCTGTTGCATATAGAGTTTGGCATCATGAACCACATTGTTGTATTTTTTTAATTTTGGATATCCAAACATATATTTATTCAATATAGGATTCCAATTCAACCTATATATCAACTCTTCCTATGACCTCTTCTTTATCAATTTCTCTTTCTTCCTTTTTCTGGGAGTTACCTACAACTGCTACCATAACATTATCTCTAAGATTTTTATAGTTATCCATCTCTTCAACCATATATTTTATGAGCTTTCATATTCTTATGAAATAATATTATTATTATTGAATAAATTTCTCTTGATATTTTTCTTACCTTTCACATAGGATGAAGACTTCTTCATGGGAATTTCAACTTAAACCTCATTGTCTTCTTGGAACATATTTGGGCACCTTGCTGCAATATGACCAACCTTTCCACATCAAAATCATGCTAGTGGAAGTTTCCCTTTGAACTTTCCTTTTCTTCTTTGTAGATTTTAAGAATGTAATGGCATCACCTCATATGTCTCTTCTTCTTACTGATAATCTTAAATGGGGAGCTTCTTCATAATTCCATCTGTTTCTATTGTATAGACATAAAAAACTAAAGTTTTGAAATAGTGTTGCATCCAATTCTTCCATAATTGAAAATTGTTTCCATAAAAGATCAGAATCTATTTATAATGGAAAACCTCCATTGAACCCCTTTAGAGAGAAACACTGAAATTAACCTTCTATATGATACCAATTATTATCCCAACTAGGTTAAATACCCTGGGAGGGGGTGAATCATGGTATGAAATATTAAAACAACTCCCCCTTCAGATCTTGTTTCATTTTAAACAAAACATTATTCTCTCTCTTTCCCAAAGAAATGTATTAACGGAACTTAAAGAATGCACGAGACATATAAATTTTAAATGGTTCACCCTAACTAGTCTATATACAAGGAGTATACAAAAATAATGTACCAATGAACCAAATCCACTAAAAGTGAACTGATATTTACAAAGTTCAAAGTGGACACACTATCCCTCCTAGTTTACAACCAATTACAATATGAAAGCTCACTACTCTCTCAAATGAATTTTTCACTACTTATTTAGAATATACTCCTTTTATTTCATGAATCAATATGTTTTACACCTCATTTAGTGTATAATTAAGATCCACTTTCATCCATGAGATGAATACCACTTTACCACAAGTCTACTGGGCAATCCATTTTTAACACTTTCACAATGCCCACTGCCTTTCATAAAGCTCAACCTGCCTTCATAAAGAAAACACATTTAATGAAGATAAAATACTTTTGTGAATCTCACTTAGCCTTCTCAAATCTCACACCTTTTGGTATGATTTTTATTTCCTTTGTGAATATAAATTCTTTCATGATGCTTAAATAATTTAGTTGACTTAGATAGCCTTTGTGAACTTTTTCGCATGATCTACCTTTGTGAACCACCTTCATGAATCTAGAGGCATATAATTTTTATTGAGTATATTTAATTTTATGAAGTCGGTAAAGGAATATTTATAAGTGTTTATACTAATTCTAGAAGCTTTTATCCACATCATCACCATTTCATGATGTTCCCTCATTTCGTTCGTGATGCTCCTTATCTCATGAAGCTCTGGGAAAATTCTCCATTTGTAAAGCTCATCGTAATCATGGAGATCACCATAAAATTATTTATTACTTTTTGAAACAACCTTTTTGAATCTTATTATTTTCTAAACTCATGCATGTTTCTATATTTTCATAAGTACTTCAAGGAAATCCATCTTTCTCAATGTAAAACCAACTCCAAATTTTAGACTCCAAAATTTTGGAAAACACTAGGAAACAGCATCACCTTGGGTATGAAATTTTTTGTAGTAATTCTAGGGAATCCATTAATTTTTCTTCGATCTTTTTCAACATACCATGTCAATAATCTCTCTAGAGTTCCAAAACATACCTTGGAAACCCCGTTTTTTCAACAAACATAATCAACCCAAAAATGTTGCAATGTTACCTTGAGGTGTTTTTTACAAACAACCATTACATCTATAATGTGTAAAAAGAATTTGAGAATGGATTTTGGTGGGGTATGGTTGATCTAGATGGATAAATGTGTTGTAAGGAAGAGGAAAGAGGGGTTTCTTTTTATATGGAAGGTAGAGGAAACACTTGAAATTTTATAAAAGATTAAAATATAATAAATTCATTATCAATAAAAATGATTCCAAATAGCCATGAATTTGAAGAAAAAGTGTATAGATTTTAAATAAAATCATCCAATGAAATTTAGATAGGTTTTGGTTCCATTTTAAACCTTATATTTTTTTATTAATCCCTTTATTAATTATTTTTTACCTTAATTGTGGTAATAACTATTTTAATTATAAATGGTTTAGAATGTTTCCATAAATAGAACATATATGATTTTTTTCAACTATATTACACTCACATGGCCAAAGATAATATTTTTATTAGTTTTAAATTATTAGTTATCATAAAATATCATTAATTTCAATATTGGAAATATTCATTTAATTTGACTTTAAAAATACCAAGAAAAAAGATGAAATTGACATATAATCTTTTTACGCATAAATAATATGGTATATTTATCTAAATAATTCATGGAACACTATAAATCACTCAAATTATATTACTTTTTATACTTTTAAAATTATTTATTTTATTTATTTTATTAATTGAATAAATATTGTATTGGCATTGTGTAATCATTTTAGGTAATTATTTAATCTCCAAAAATTAGAAATAAATTACCATTATGAATAAAATTTCACTATGCACAAAATGAATATTATGATTCATTCAAAAATTAATTTTTTCACCATGTGAACACATAAGATAGATTTAAAACTAATTCAATGACATTTTGTAACTTTCATTGCTTTAAATATTATATATGTCATTTTTATGGAAAAGTGTCTTTTAAACAATTAAATTTCAATTATAAACTTATAAAGGTAAAATTAACTTCATCTAATAGGAATTTATATTAAATATAGTGACCATATTACTCAGTTTTATCCTAGAGTAACCCAATTTTCCCTTTATTTTGGTGATAAATTTTACTATAATTACTATTCATAATGCATGAAAATAAAAGGGAACTATTTAACTAATTTGAACCTCCTAATTTCAAATATAAAATCCATTTTACCAAAATTAAATCACTATAATTAGAAGAAATTAATATTAAAATAAGTGTGCAAAACGCAATGAAAACAGTTTTTTAGAAAAAATATAGTTTTTAAGCATAGAACTGGATTTATTTTTATCTCATGCATAGTAAAAATATTAAATGATTATTAAAACATTTTATTGAATATAATATATATATTTTTATTAAAATCAGTCAAAAATAGTGATTAATTTAATTTATTAAGATAAAAAATACATTGTGTGCATAAAAATATTTTATTTATAAAACATATTTTTTCTTTCAAATGATTTCATTTTTTTATTTCTAATCAATTGATAACCAGAGAATTTATTTTACACATGTGTAAACCATAAATTTTTCATAATTTAATTAATATTTTCAAACCTACAAATTTAATGGCTATGTTAGAATGGTATACTATAATAATGTTCATTTAGACTCGGGGTTGTGTGTATCGCATGCTATCAAAGTGATTAAATTTATTTAAAGGGAAATATATCTTAAAATCTTAGGGTGTTACATCATTTTTATATAAGAGGGTTAGTGGGAGTGTTGTAGTGTTTCTGATATCTATATATATATATAATATATATAATGTTTATCAGAAATGATGTCCAGACACTTCACTTTGTGAAGGTGTGGTTGGGTAAATGGTTCTTAATGAAAGACATGGGTGAGGCTGCTTATATACTAGGAATGAAAATTTATTGAGATAGATCTATGAGGTTACATGGACTGAATTAGAACACATATATTGGTAAATTTCTAAAGTTGTTTATCATGGAGAACTCTAAGAAGGTCTCTTTACTAGTGTTTATTGGTATAAATATCAGGAAGATTTATAATCCTTCTAAATAGTTAGAAATGATGGATAGGATTCATTATCCATCCTCCATAGGATCTATCATGTATTACATGTTATGTACTAGAAACGATGTCTATTATGATTATAGCATAATTGGTAGATACCAATCTAGTCCTGGTGAGAGCCATTAGATCATTGTGAATAAAATTCTTATGTACTTGAGATAGAATAAGGATATTTGTTTGTGAATGCTCATGTATGTAATTCTATTTTGTTTTATTATATATTATTTTCTTTTTTTAAATATCACAAACCCTTTAATCATTTTATGTGAAAAAACTATTTTTAAAACCGTTATATATTTTTTTATAACATGAGTTGTTGTGATCGTAATTTTATAAATCTTGTTTCATATTAAATATAAAAAATTTATATAAATTTTACTAAAATATAAATTTGTATAATTATTTATCGATAATGTTCTCATTTAATCCCGAACATGATTCATGTTTTTTGTCTCAAATAATTTTTTTAGTATAAACTACTTTAAATTTTTCTTCAGTATCTTATTTATAACTTACACTATACTGATTAGATTATTTTGAAACTTGTCCCATTTGAAATCCAACTCATTTATATTAATTTCATTAGAATAAATTAAGGTTTTATTTTATTTTTCAAGGGGTGAACCATATCTTCGAAGATCATGAAAGAGATCTACAATTATGAATTTTCCATAGTTGAAAATATTTTTTGTTTCTTTGATATATCATTAGTTTTTATTCAAAGTTTATCTTAGTTTTATTGGTTATAAATATAACAAGTTTTTATTCATTTTATTCAACTACATGAATCTCTGAAAATGTATTTTACATACCTTAAAAAATGGTCAAATTTTAGCTTTTTCATTTTTCAAATTCTATTTCATGTTTTCACAATATTTTAATCATATCTCATTCAATACTTATCAAAATCGAATGCTTCTTTATTAGTTAGAAATATATAGCAATTATCTTCATTTAAGTATTTTTTACCATCTTTTAATTCCTTATTTTATATGGATTAAAAATTTACCAAAATTTTTGTGTTCATCTTGTACATGAAACGATGCACTATTCATCAATTAATTTTTTTAAAATGGTAAATTAATTTTTCATAAGTAATGGTGAATTAATTTTTTATTTTAATGATGAATTAATTTTTTTTACTTCTAAAAATGAATTGATATTTTATTTCAATAGTGAATTAATTTTTTATTTTAACGGTGAATTGATTTTTTTTATTTCTAACAGCAAATTAATTTTTTTCATTATAAAAGTGAATTAATTTTTTATTTCTAATGGTAAATAAATTTTTTTACTTTTAACAGTGAATTAATTTTTTATTTGTAAACATTAATTAATTTTATTCTATAACGGTGAATTATTTTTTATTTTAATAGTGAATCAATTTTTTATTTCAGTGGTTGAAGGGGCTTGTTGTCGCCAGTCAAAATTTTATTATTACTCTATTTTTCATCATTTTTTTATTTTGATGAGATGTGTAGTTATATTAATTTTTTTGAGTATTTTATTGATTTCTAAAATTAATATATATTATGTTTAAGCAAAGAAAAGTGTGTTAAATATATTTTTTTTAAGTGTTTTAGAAAATTTATTAATTTACCCTTTATTCATGTATACACATAAAACATATTTCTGGAATATTTATGTTTTAGTATTTTGAGTTAATTTATTTAAATTATTATTTTCTAAATTATTATTCAATGACATTGAATTTATTCAAAAACATTTTATAGAATTTAAAGTAGTATAATTAGTTTTTAATTTAAATATTACATTAAATTAAAATGTAATTAATATTTGAATTTAGACATTCAAATTAACTTACGGTTTTTATGGGATTACCTTTGACCTATTATTATTATTTAACAGGGTTTTTAAATCAGTTTAAATGGGTTTTTAAGTTTTGAGTTCAAAAAATTATTGTTACGATTACTATAGAAATTATTATTCTCTCTCATAGATAATTGTTATTTTAATTTGAATTGTTTTACCCATGAAAGTTATTTTTTAGTCTTTATAGATATATATTTAAAAGGATTTTTGAGATGCCTTGAATGAAATCGAACACACCGGTTAACATCTTTGACTCTCTATTTTGTAATTTTATTTCTCATCTCCCACATGCAATCTATATTTTTTGTTTATGATTTATATTCAAAAGCATTTATTCTTCTCTTTCCTTGGTTTGTGACTCCTGAATTCTAAATTCAGGATCTTAGGGTTGCAACTCCCTATAAATAAATTCAGCATTGTAAGGATTGTGAATGCCCATAACAAATTCAGTGTTGTGGTTATCACTATGCTAGAAAAGGATTCTATAATGAGGTATGATTCCCCATTAAAAATCAGGTAGTTGAAATGTATCTCTCTCTGAGTATAAAAGAATAATACTTGACTAGGTCAACTTTGGACCAAACCAGTATAAAAATTCTTGTGTTATTTATTTTATTTATGCTTCTAATTAACTATAATAATTAACTTTAATAATAAATTTAATAAATTAATTAATTAATTAATTTGATTTACATTTTTAATCTGGTCTATTCACCCCCCCTAAAGTATCTTTCATTACCTTATCTGACCTAACAATTGCTATCAAAGGATAACCATATTAAAAAATAGTTTAGCGCTTTCATTCTATTTCTCAATACCATAAATTGGTATCAAAGGTTTTTCCTTTTTTAATTATCCAATCCCTCTATAGATTTTTATTTTATTTTACATGTGTTGACTTATTATTAGACCTTATATTTTAAGGATAATTATCTTATAAGATGGAAGGATTGAACCAAAATGATGCTTGGATTCCTCAAAATCCACCACACTTTGATGGAAAAGATTACGGCTGGTGGATATCCCAAATAGAGTCATAGCTTAAAGAGTTGATCATTGATCATTGGCCTAACATGTCAAAATAGTACACTCTATAGAAGATGACATGGATACACTTACTGCAAACAATTCTACTAGATATGTTTTAAATTAAAAAGTTGTTATTATTTTATATTGGGCTATGAATAAAAGTTTTTTTAGTCATGTGTCTACTTGTAAGACAACTCAAGGAATTTTAAAGATTCTATAAGTCACTCACCTTGGCTAGGACAAATTAATTCAAACAAATCTTAGAATACTTTGTGTTGGGTACCAATACTTCAAGATGGGTAAATATGAAATAGTAAACCACATATGCTATAGATTTACAAGCATTGTGAAAGTAATGAATTCACTTAGATAATCACTCAAAACTCATCACTTGTTGAATAAATCCTACGATCATTAATAAAGAAATAGAATTCAAATAAGGTTTCTAGTAATGAAATCAAGAACATCAAAGAGTGCACCTTGGATTAATTGATTAGATCACTACTTCAGTATGAATTGGAACTGAATAACATAGATGAAGAAAAGTAAAAAAAAGTTGTAGCTTTTAAATATATGAATGTTTTTAATACTTACTCTTCTCATTATGATATACAGTGTAACACCCCAAGATTTCATAGTATGTTATATCATTAAAGTAATTCAATAGCTTGCGCTACACGCAACACCGAGTTCGAGCGCACCATAACTTACCAAACTGGCCATTCAAAAAGTGGTTATGAATAGTATTAACTGAATTTTGAATCTTATATACTCTATATAATTTTAACACTCATATTATGTGTTTATTAGACATAATATAAGAAAAAATTCAATCTTTCAGATAAAGGAATTATTTTTCAAAAATGAAATTTTACCGCCTACTAATGGTATATTTTTTTAAGTGAAATATCTGACACTTTTATATTAAATTTGAAAAAATAAAATTATTATTTAGAAGCGGGACATAAAAATTTAGTTTGGAAAAATTTTTGGTACTTTTCTGATAACTTTCATATTTTGATGAATAGTGAAAAATACTAGGTTTTAATTGAAAACCACTTTTTTAATCAAAATAATTTATATTGTTAAATTATGAATTTGAATGGTTTTTAAGTATAATTAGATTATATTTTTATCATTTAATACAATGTAGATCATTATAAGTAATTTCACATTTAAATTTGACATAAATACATGTTAATCTTTTGATAGTTTTTACTTTTTTAAAAACCTGTTTTTTTGGTTTTGACAATGGGAATTAATTTTAAATTATTAATTTTAAATTCTATGTTTTGAATTTGGTAAAATGGAATTTATTTTTTAATTTGAAATATCAAAATTAACTTAGGGTAAATTTTTAGTATTTTTCTGAAAACTTTCAATTTTTGATGAATAGTGGAAAACCCTAAATTATTGTTCAAAACAGACTTTTTATTTAAATAATTATTTATTTTATTTAAATCTATTTTAGGTCAAAATAGATACATAATACCTATATAAGTTCAATGTAATTTGTTGGAGTCATTTTATAATGAGTTTAGATATATAAAAATTTTATTGAACTTTTTATCGTCTTTTAACCACCTCCTAGGAGCATTTCAAAATTTGCATAAAATTTAATTTTACCACTTTTGTGAGTTTAATTTCAAAAATCCGAGATACACAATTGATATCAGTAAGTAAAATTTGGTTCAATAATATGAAAATAATTTTTTGTGAATAGTAACTTTTTACTTTTATTTACCACGGTTAAAAGTAAATAGGGTAATTAAGGGTAAAAATGATATAATTATTACCCTAACACATGTCCTAATTCTATTGGATAAGTGTAATTCTACCAAAAACAACCTTATTAATAAAATATGATCCTTTAGGTCTACTTGGATTAGATTAGGACATTTATTATTATTTTATTTAAAGAAGAGTTAAAAGAGTTAAATTCAAAGTTTAATAACTAAACCATTTTTAATATAGGGTTATACATAATATAAATTTGACAATAAATATTCATTAAAAATATAAAAATATTTCCTACATAATTTTATTTTATTTATAATTTTTAGACATTAAATAATTAAATTTATTTATGACACAATGATGATGCAGTAATTACCTTATTAATGAAAGATTAAAATAATTGATATTATAAATATCCAAATAAATATAATGTGAGACTTTTAACGAATTCCACTAATTTTATAGGTTAATATGATATGTTAGGGTTTATTTAATGAATTTTTTTTGAAGTAATAATGCTGTTATGAATTTAAAAAAACAAAATACCAAATAGTGTCAAAATTGACATAAAATAGTTTTTAAACAAAATTATATTATTTATTGATATTCTATTACTAAAAATCTAAGGTTCATCCAAAGGGATTAAATAATATTATATATTTCATTAATTAACCACTTGAGATTCACTTGGAAGTTTATAGTAATTTTATTAACCATATAATATAAAAATACAAAGAGACATGGTAAATGTCAAACTATTTAACTAAGAGTTAAATCTAAAAGATAAGGTCAATGTGATGACCTAAACCTATCTAAAACCTATTGGTTGAGAGTTTTTCGACACATACCCACCGTAGACTTTAAATAATTCATTTTCAAGCCATTAGAAACCGAAAATTATTTTATTATAAAATAATATTTCAATCTTTTCCTAAAGTGACCCTCACCCTTCTTATAAAAGGGCACTTCCCCTTCTCTCAAAATTACACCTCCAAAGCCATTTGGCTCAGCCAAACCCTACCCAAATATCCTCCCAAATTTTCTACCTTCATCATAGAGTCCTTCCTTTGGTCATAAATCCAACCTAAGTATCCATTTTGATCAAATCAAAAGGAAGAACTCGAAGAAGAGGTAAATATTTCCTCACCTCTTTCAAGTTATTTTCTTCTTCCACTTCCTCTTTCTTTATTGTTTCCATTATAAAATAATAACTCCTGTATATTCTATATAATTTAATATTATTATAAAAATGGTACAACCATATTCTTTATTCTATCCATCCTATAAATGACAAAGTCACCATACGTGTGTACGTAAGGATTACCGTCTCTACGTCGTTGTGTAGTCTGTTATTCAAACACTTCATTATTTGGATGGATATAATAATGAGTATAACTGAAATAAATAATAAATATAAAAATTTAATGATTATTTTTATATGATATACCATCCAATTACATATAATTTCTCCATCAATATAATGATATTGTCGATCGTGCGTGCGTACGGATTACCATCTCCACTACGCGATGAGATTCATTTCCACGTTCACCATTCAACGATGATTATAAAATATATATAATTAATAAGTATGTAATATATGAAGTAATAATGCTACTGGAGATATATATGTGTGTGTGTGTGTGTGTGTGTTTGTGTGCACTTACATATATCTTATTCACTTAGTTTTTTTCAATACGATATGAAAATAGAAATAGCATTTATGCGTACGTACGACCTACCGTCTCCATAAACAGTGTTTTCCATTTCATATATATGTATTTCATACATTTTTATATTATAAATATATATGATATATAAATCATGTTTTAAATTCCGGTAGTATTTAAATCATGATCTAAGTGATACAATCAAGAGTAACTAGTTAAAACACGTATGATAAAGAAAGCGATTATTACCTAAAATGTTAATTTAACATGGAAATTGTTATTAAATGGATAATATAAAGTCATAAATGAATCACGTATGATATTATAAATATTAATATGGTTCTGTTATAATTTAATAACATACTACAGTCTTTATACTAGAGCTTAAATGTACCCTCGACTAAAGGAAAGTGAAAGGTAAGGGTTAATTTCACAATCTATTTATTATCTGGGGTTGTTTTTACGTAAGTATCTACTAGGACATATTTATTATCCATGTCCATGTTTCATAAAATAGTTTTCAAAGGTATTAGTTTTAAGGGAATTTTTTACTAAAACATCATTTCAAATGTTTTATTCTAAATCATTATCATTAGTTTTCATGTTTTCAAAATGGTTTTTAAGGATTTATTTATATGGACATGAATGTTTTTAAAATGTTAATTCCTTTCAAAAGTTTTGAATTGGTATGGGAAACTTTGATTCAAAAATTTCTTTAAATGACTTCCTTTCTAAATTGTGTGAATTTTAAATGTTTTTGTTAAAAAGGGATATTTCTCACAAAGAGTTTTCCAAATAATTTTCATCTATATCAACATCCTTTGATGGATTTTAAACTTGTGTAAAGTTAATTTATTATGATAAAAATCTTCCATATTGTATTGAAGGTTTTGTGATATGTTTGACTGTGGATGTGTTATTTTTATACCATTCATGGTTTATGGACAAAGTATTGATATTTCGTATGCTAGTTTTAATACAAATGTTTATATTATGTTTAAACCATTTAATATGAGGAATGCATTGTACTTAGTAAGTGATGGGTGGTGCCCATTATAGCTCCTCGATGCATCGGTAGGTCTCATGAGACAAACTAGTGTCTTGGAACAAGGCCTTGAAAAAATATTATTTGTAGTCTTGGCATAAGGCCCTGACTATGTGGTTATGAAGTTTGGCATTATGCATTCAATCATTATGAAAGTTGCTATTGATATTGCATGTGATTATTCAATTAGTAAAATATCCATGTTAATAATTAAATGGAATTATTTGATTTTATATTTTCCATATTATTCTAAAGTTTAAGTTTAAAATTATTTTGTTTTAGTCTTATGCATTTCCTTAAAGGTTTATGATTATTTATGAAAGTTTCTGTTATATTGTTCTCCTTACTGAGCATGTGAGATCACCCCTTTCTATGTTTTATTTTTCCCAGGATTGAAGAAGTATTTTATGGTTAACTTATAGGGATATGATAAGGGATATGAATGTGTTCAAAAGGGGAAAATGTTGTTGTTGTTTGTCATTTTATAATGTAATGTAACGTTCATGTATGTAATCTATTTTCCAAGACTACTAAATTGATCGGTCCTTTGGCACTTGATTCCTTGTAATCGTGAAAATATATTAAAATAATGCACTTACTTTGGGCTTATGGGGTGGGGGCGTTATGGTTGGTATTAGAGGAAGTTTATCCACAACCTTGGGAATAGATTTAGATAAAATCTGATTAGAGAACATTTCCCTAAGATAAAATTTGAGGATTAGTATAGAAGAACTTCTTAGAATTTTGGTACTGTAGAGATTTTGTGAGTTTTCCAAGCAATACATCCCTGTCTGGATACAAGCAGGTAGAGGCAGATCTGGAACAGATGTACCTAGGGGTAAAACCTGAAAACACTACTTTGATCTAGACTCGAACAGGAACTGGTGCATGACAACAGGCCTTAATACACTCTTGGTTAAGACACTCCCGGGGGATATGCTTAGAATAATTCACATTTTCATTACAAGCCATTATGAATGATTTAAGAGTAAATATTTCTTTAAAGAAAACATTTTATGATTATAGATTATATGCATAATATTTTTAATTTTTGTTAGGTATTTTAAAAGTTTGGAATTATGCATTTAGATTCATAAAATAACATATTGTATGCCATTGTTTAGAAATGGTTCCCAGTAGATGGAATAAGAACTCCAGCAATACGCATGATCCAAAGAGTAAGAAGGATCATATATTTCATGGTATTAAGCCAACATTTAAAAAGGAAATAATCTCCCATGTATTATCATCATATAAAGAAATAGTATCATTTTTTAATAAAATAAGTAAATAATTCTCTGAGTCCTATGGCTTTGAAGGGAAGCCAAAGAAGAAAAGGATGGTAAAAGGAAAGATGGATAAAAGGAATAAGGGAAAGAAGTATTTTCCCATATGAGATAACTATAAAAATAATCAACTTGGTAAATGCTTGAAGGGAATGGGAGTTTTTTATAAGTGTGGAGAAAAAGGACACCAAGTACTTGATTTCAAGGGTAAGAAAAATGTTTCAAATGTACAATGCTTCATCTGCAACAAGTTGGGACACTACGCGAATCAATGTCCAAATCATCATAGTGTACCCCAAATGCTGTTATTATATAATAATCATGTTATGATACTACCCAAGATGAATAATAATGATTAGAGTTCTTGTGTTGTAATTAAAGTATTGTGTCATTTGAGTATTGTATTAATTATGTACATGTTATAAGAATTATAGAGTATATAAGGATTGTATTGTAGTACTATTTCATTAAGGACTTGAGATTATGTGGAACCAAGAAAAGTGACTTAATATTAGGTTGACTTTTTTAGAAAATATATGGTTGAGAGAAAGATAAACCATAATATGGTTCTGATACTGAGGTAGTGATTTTGTAATAATATATGATTGATTTGGATAAATTATATTGGATATTCTTGACTACCTTGAAACTGATTAATGATTTGTATATTCCATCATTGTTGGAGTTTACTACATTTGTGGATAAAAGGAGTATATCCAGTATTCTATATGGAATAAGGGAGTATGAATGTAATCAATAAGTTTTTATGGAAATTCAGGGTGTTAAGGTGTTTTAAAAGAATACATGATGAAGGTATTCACATGTTAGTACGTGGAAAAAAGGATCTTCATTGTGTTTACCTTCCTTATAAATTTTGGACTGTGAGTTTGGACAGAATTATTTTGGATAAGTCTAAAGGTTGGAATCAATTAAGTTTGACATTGGATACTATTGTTAAGATTAAATTATTTCTTGAGATTATTTTTTGGATTTTCATGAAAAGGAAAACCTGGAGGTTGGGCGACAACTTGTCGCATCCGGAAAGGTCGTGAGACTTGAACCCACAACTGAAGGGAGACAAGGGTGCATCACCTACCACTGGCCTACGTGATGTCCTTGTTTGTATAATGTATTTTTTTTAAATAGTCTAACAAATTAATATAAATTAATTCTTTTAACCCTATTTGAATTGTATAAATAGAATATTTTTGAATTCTATTATCTTTGGGAGTGAAAGATGAGTTAGTGGTAGGAATTAGTTGAAGGATTAAACTCTACTTGTCAAGTATATATATATATATATTTTCCTCTTATTCTGTGAATAAATTAATTATTAAACTTTAAGGAAATGATCTTAAAACCAAAAATGTGTTATCTTAATACCATATGTTTTTTTGAACAGATGATATTTTACATCATCTTAGATTGATGGATTTGAGGCCCTCAATTTTACACTTGTTTGTTATTGATGACCTCAATCACTCCCAATAAATATTTACATTTTTCCTCAAATTATGGGTCTCTAATTTCCATCAATGTTCTTCTAATTTTGATCCTAATTTGGTTGTGACTTTTTCATTTCCCTTTCTCTCTTATTAATACTAAATTTTATTAACCCAATTTCTGATGTGGGTTTTCCACAATGGTATTTTTTTATTTCTAACATTTTATTTTTGAAGAAAAATTTAAAATTTTGATGACATAATTTTTTGAAGGATATGAGAATGTAACATCCCAATATTTCATAGTATGTTATCTCATTAAAGTAATTCGATAGCTTGCGATACATGCAACACCGAGTTCAAGCGCACCACAACTTACCAAACTAGTCATTCAAAAAGCGGTTATGAATAGTATTAACTACATTTTGAATCTTATATACTCTATATAATTTTAACACCTATATTATTTGTTTCTTAGACATAATATAAGGAAAAATTCAATTTTTCAGATAAAGGGTGTATTTTTTAAAAATGCAATTTTACTACCTACTAATGGTGAATTTTTTTTAAATGAAATATCTAATACTTTTATATTAAATTTGAAAAAATAAAAATTATTATTTATAAGAGGGACATAAAATTTTAGTTTGGACAAATTTTTTTTACTTTTCTGATAACTTTCATATTTTGATGAATAGTGAAAAATGATAGGTTTTAATTGAAAAAAAATTAATAGAAATAATTTATAGTGTTAAAGTGTGCATTTGAATGGTTTTTAAGTATAATTAGATTATATTTTTATCATTTAATACAATTTTGGTCATTATAATTAATTTCACATTTAAATTTGACATAAACACATGCCAATCTTTTGATAGTTTTTACATTTTTAAAAACCCTTTTTTTGACAATGGGAATTAATTTTAAATTAATAAATTCAAATTCTATGTTTTTAATTTGGTAAAATAGACTTAATTTTTTAATTATTAATATCAAAATTATCTTAAGGTAAATTTTTGGTATTTTTCTGAAAACTTTAATTTTTGATGAAAAGTGGAAAAATACTGAGTTATTCTTTAAAACCGACTTTTTATTAAAATAATTATTTATTTTATTTAAATTTACTTTAGGTCAAAATAGATGCATAATACCTATATAAGTTCAATGTAATTCGTTGGTGTCATTTTATAATGAGTTTAGATATATAAAAATTTTATTGAACTTTTTACCGTCTTTTACCCACCTCCTAGGAGCATTTGCAAATTTGCATAAAATTTAATTTTACAACTTCTGTGAGTTGAATTTCAAAAATCTGAGATACAAAGTTGTAAAATGTGGTTTAATAAGATAAAAATAATTTTTGGTTAATAGTAACTTTTTACTTTTACTTACCATTGTTAAAAGTAAATATGGTAATTAAGGGTAAAAATGATATTATTATTACCCTAAAACATGTCCTAATTCTATTGGATAAGTGTAATTCAACCACAAACAACCTTAGTAATAAAATATGATCCTTTAGGTCCACTTATATTAGATTATGACATTTATTATTATTTTATTTAAAGAAGAGTTAAAAGAGTTAAATTCAAAGTTTAATAACTAACCCATTTTTAAAATAGGGTTATACATAATATAAATTAATCTATAAAAATTAATTAAAAATATAAAAATATTTCCTACATAATGGTATTTTATTTATAATTTTTATACATTAAATAATTAAATTTATTTATGACACAATGATGAGGTAATAATTACCTTATTGATGAAAGATTAAAATAATTGATATTACAAATATCCAAATAAATATAATATGAGACTTTTAATGAATTAAAAAAATTTCTAGGTTAATATGATATGTTAGGGTTGATTGAATGAATTGTTTTTGAAGTAATAATGCTATTATGAATTTAACAAAAACAAAATACCAAATAGTGTCAAAATTGACATAAAATAGTTTGTAAAACAAATATTATATTATTAATTGATATTCTATTCCAAAAAATAAAATATTCAGAAAAAGGTCATAAATAATATTATATATGTCATTAATGAACCACTTTAGGTTCAATTGAAAGTTTATTGTAAGTTTATTAACCATATAATATAAAAATACAAATAGACATAGTAAATGTCAAACTATTTAACTAAGAGTTAAATAAAAATATAAGGTTAATATGATGACCTAAACCTGTATAAAACCTATTTATTGAGATTTTTTCTACCCATACCCACCTTAGAGTTTAAATAATTAATTTTAGAGCCATTAGAAACCTAAAATAATTTTATTATAAAATAATATTTCAAGCTTTTCCTCAAGTGACCCTCACCCCTCTTATAAAAGGTCACTTACCCTTCTCTCAAAATCACATCTCAAAATCCATTTGTATCGGCAAACCCCTGACAAAAAACCCTCCCAATTTCCTAAATTCATCCTAGAGGCCTTACTTTGGTCAGAAAGCCAACCTAAGGATCCCTTTTGATCAAATCAAAATGAAGAATCCGAAGAAGAGGTAAATATTTCATCACCTCTTTCAAGTTCTTTTCTTCTTCCACTTCCTCTTTCTTTGTTGTTTCCATTCTAAAATAATAAATCCAGTATATTCTATATATTTTTATGTTATTATAAAAATGGTACAACCATATTCTTTATTCTATCCATCCTATAAATGACAAATTCACCATATGTGCGTACGTACGGATTACCGTCTCCATGTCGTGGTGTAGTTTGTTATTCAAACACTTAATTGTTTGGATGGGTATAATAATGAGTATAACTGATATAAATAATAAATATAACATTTTAATTATTCTTTATATATGATATTCCATCCAATTACATACGATTTATCCATAAATATAATGATATTGTCGCTCATGCGTATGTATGGATTACCGTCTCCACGACGCGATGAGATTCATTTCCACGTTCACCATTCAATGATGATTATAAAATATATATCATTAATAAGTATGTAATATATGACATATTAATGGTACTTTAGATATATATATATATATATATATATATTTATGTACTTACATATATCTTATTCACTTAGTTCCGTTCAATATGATATGAAAACAGAAACAGCGTTTATGCGTATATACAGCCTACTGTCTCCATAAATGGTGTTTTCCATTTCATATATATGTCTATTATACATATTTATATTCTAAATATATATGATATATAAATCATGTTTTAAATTATGGAAGTATTTAAACCATTATCTAAGTGATACAATCAAGAGTAACAAGTTAAAAGACGTACGATAAAGAAAGCGATTATTACCCGAAATATTAATTTAACATGGAAAGTATTATTAAATGGGTAGTATAAAGTCATAAATGAATCATGTATGATATCATAAATATTAATATGGTTCTTTTATAATTTAATAACATACTATGTTCTTTATACAGGGGGTTAAACATACCCTCGACTAAAGGAAAGTGAAAGGTAAGGGTTAATTTCACAATCTCTTTATTATCCAAGGTTGTTTTTACGTAAGTATATACTAGGACATATTTATTATCCATGTACATGTTTTATAAAAGAGTTTTCCAAGGGATTATTTTTAAGATACTTTTTTACTAAAACATCATTTTAAATGTTTTAAATATTTATTCTTATAAATCATTCTCATTAATGTCCATGTTTTCAAAATGGTTTTTAAAGATTTATTTATATGGACATGAATGTTTTTAAAATGTTAATTCCTTTCAAAAGTTTCAAAGTGGTATGGGACACTTTGATTCAAAAATGTATTTAAATTTCTTCCTTTCTAAATTGTGTGGCTTATAAATGTGTTTATGAAAAAGGGATATTTCTCACAAAGAGTCTTACAAATCATTTTCATCTATATCAACATCCTTTGATGGATTTTAAACTTGTTTGAAGTTGATTTATTATGATAAAAATATTCCATATTGTATTGAAGGTTTTTTGATATGTTTGACTGTGGATGTGTTATTTTTATATCATTCATGGTTTATGGGTAAAGTATTGACATTTCATATGTTAGTTTTAATACGAATGTTTATGTTATGTTTAAACATTTTCATATGAAGAATGCATTAGACTTAGTAAGTGACTGGTGGAGACCACTATAGCTTCTCGATGCATCAGTCAGTCTCATGAGACAAACTAGTGTCTTGGTACAAGGCCTTGACAAAATCTTATTTTTAGTCTTGGCACAAGGCCTTGACTAGGTGGTTATGAAGTCTGACATTATGCATTCCATCATTATGAAAGTGGCTATTGATATTTCATGTGATTATTCGACTAGTAGAATATCCATGTGAATAAGTAAATGGAATTATTTGATTTTATATTTTCCATATTATGCTAAGATTTAAGTTTAAAATACTTTTTTTTAGTCTTATATATTTCCTTAAAGTGTTATGCTTATTTATAAAAGTTTCTTCTATATTTTTATCCTTACTGAGCATCTTAGATCACCCCTTTCTATGTTTTATTTTTCCTAGGATTGAACAAGTATTTTATGTTTGACCTGCAGGGATAGGATAAGGAATATGAATGTGTTCAAAAGTGGACAATGTTTTTGTTGTTTGTCATTTTATAATGTAATGTAACATTCATGTATGTAATCTATTTTCCAAGACTACTAAACTGATCAGTCCTTTGAGACTTGATTCCTTGTAATTAGGCCAATGTATTAAAATAATGCACCGACTCTGGGATTTTGGGGTCAGGGCATTACAGTTGGTATCAGAGGAAGTTTAGCAACAAACTTGGAAATAGATTTAGATAAACTCTGATTAGAGAACATTACCCTAAGATAAACTTTGAGGATTGGTATAGAAGAACTTCCTTGAATTTTGGTCCTGTAGAGATTTTGTGAGTTTTTCAATCAATACATTCCTATCTGGATATGAGAAGGTAGAGGAAGATCTGGCACAGGTGTTCCTAGGGGTAAAACCCGAAAACACCACTTTGAGCTAGACTCGAATAGGAACTGGTGCACGAAAACGGGCCTTACTACACTCTCGGTTACAACACTTCTATATGATATTCTTAGGATAATTCACATTTTCATTACAAGCCATTATGAAGGATTTAGGAGTAAATAATTCCTCAAAAAAACATTTTATGATTATAGATTATATGCATAATCTTTTCAATTTATGTTAGGTATTTTACAAGTTTTTAATTATGAATTTCGATTCATAAACTAACATAGTGTATGCCATTGTTTAGAAATGGTGCCCAGTAGATGGAATAAGAACTCCAAAAATATGCATGATCTAAAGAGTAAGAAGGATTATATCTTTCATGGTATTAAGCCAACATTTAGAAATTAAATATTCTCCCACATATTATCATCATATGATGAAATAGTATCATGTGTTAATAAGATAAGTAAAGAATTCTCTGAGTCCTATGGATTTGAAGGGAATCCAGAGAAGAAAAGTATGGTAGAAGGAAAGATGGATAAAGGGAATAAGGGAAAGAAGTATTTTCCCATATGATATAACTATAAAAATAATCACCTTGGTAAATTCTTGAAGGGAATGGGAGTTTTTTATAAATGTGGAGAAAAAAGGACACCAAGTACGTGATTGCAAGGGTAAGAAAAATGTTTCAAATGTACAATGCTTCATCTGCAACGAGTTGGGACACTATGAGAATCAATGTCCAAATCATTAGATTGTACCCCAAATGCTGATATTGGATAATAATCATGTTATGATACTACCAAATATGAAGAATAATGATTATAGTTCTTATGTTGTTATTAAAGTATTATTTCATTTGAGTATTGTATTAATTATGTACATGTTATAAGAATCATAGAGTATATAAGGATTGTACTGCAGTACTATTTCATTAAGGACTTTAGATTGTGTGGACCCAAGAAAAGTGACTTAATAGCAGGTTGAATTTTTTAAAAAATATGTGGTTGAGAGAAATATAAACTATAATATGGTTCTAATATTGAGGTAGTGATTTTGTAATAATATATGATTGATTTGGATAAATTATATTGGATATTTTTGACTACCTTGAAACTGATTAATGATTTGTATATTCCATCTTTGTTTGAGTTTACTAAATTTTTTGATAGAAGGAGTATATCGAGTATTCTATAATGAATAAGGGAGTATGAATGTAATAAATAAGGTTTTATGGAAATTCAGGGTGTTACAGTGCTTTAAAAGAATACAAGATGAAGTTATTCACATGTTATTACGTGGCAAAAAAGATCTTCATTATGTTTACCTTCCTTATAAATTTTGGACTGTGAGTTTGGACAGAAGTATTTTGGATAATTATAAAGGTTGGAATCAATTATGTTTGACATTGGATACTATTGTTAAGGTTAAATTATTTCTTGACATTATTTTTTGGATTGTCATGAAAAGGACAACCCGGAGTTCGGGCGACAACATGTCACGTCCGGAAGGCCACGAAACTTGAACCTGCAACCGAAGGGCAACAAGGGTGCATCACCTACCACTGGCCTACATGATGTCCTGGTTTGTATAATATTTTTTTTCTAAATAGTCTAACAAATAAATATAAATTCATTTTTTTAACCCTATACGATTATGATAAATATAATATTTTTGAATTATATTATCTTTTGGAGTGAAAAATGAGTTTTTGGTAGAAATTAATTGAAGGATGAAACTCTACTTGTCAAGTATATATAAACATATTTTCCTCTTATTCTATGAAAAAATTAATTCTTAAACTTTAGGGAATGGATCTTAAAACCAAAAAAAATTATTCTAATACCATATGTTTTTTTTGAACCGAATATATTTTACATCATCTTAGATTGATGGATTTGCGGCCCTCAATTTTACACTTGTTTGTGATTGATGACCTCAATAACTTCCTATAAATATTTACGTTTTTCCTCCAATTATGGGTCTCTAATTTCCACACATGTTCTCTTAATCTAGATCATAATTTGGTGGTGACTT
This sequence comes from Viscum album, assembly GCA_963277665.1. Classification (NCBI taxonomy): domain Eukaryota; kingdom Viridiplantae; phylum Streptophyta; class Magnoliopsida; order Santalales; family Viscaceae; genus Viscum; species Viscum album. The sequence continues at coordinate 1,339,823,443 of OY728148.1, read as the reverse complement.
TTTCATTTCCATTTCCCTCTTATTAAGACTAAATTTTATTAACCCAATTTTTGATGTGGGTTTTCCACAATGGTATTTTTCTATTTCTAACATTTTATTTTGGAAGAATAATTTCAAATTGTGAGGATGCAATTTATTAAAGGATGGAAGAATGTAACACCCCAGTATTTCATAGTATGTTATCTCATTAAAGTAATTCAATAGCTTTCCATACACGCAACACCGAGTTCGAGTGCACCACAACTTACCAAACTAGCCATACAAAAAGCGGTTATGAATATTATTAATTGAATTATGAATCTTATATACTCTATATAATTTTAACACCCATATTATGTGTTTCTTAGACATAATATAAGAAAAAATTAAATTTTTCAGATAAAGGAAGTATTTTTCAAAAATGCAATTTTACCACCTACTAATGGTGAATTTTTTTAAATGAAATATCTGAAACTTTCATATTAAATTTGACAAAATAAAATTATTATTTAGAAGCAGGACATAAAAAAATAGTTTGGAAAAAATTTTGGTACTTTTCTGATAACTTTCTTATTTTGATGAATAGTGAAAAATACTAGGTTTTAATTGAAAATAGCTTTTTAAATCCAAATAATTTATAGTGTTAAATTATAAATTTGAATGGTTTTTAAGTATAATTAGATTATATTTTTATTATTTAATACAGTGTAGGTCATTATAATTAATTTCACATTTAAATTTTACATAAACACATGTCAATCTTTTGAGAGTTTTTACTTTTTTTAAACCCCATGTTTTTGGTTTTGACAACAGGAATTAATTTTAAATTACGAAATTCAACTTCAATGTTATGAATTTGGTAAAATTGACTTAATTTTTTAATTTGGAATATAAAAATTAGTTTAGGGTAAATTTTTGGTATTTTTCTAAAAACATTCATTTTTTGATGAATAGTAGAAAAACACAGAATTATTGTTTAAAACCGACTTTTTATTTAAATAATTATTTATTTTATTTAAATTTATTTTAAGTAAAAATAGATACATAATACCTATATAAGTTAAATGTAATTCATTGGAGTCATTTTATAATGAGTTTAGATGTATAAAAATTTTATTGAACTTTTTACCGTCTATTACCCACCTCCTAGGAGCATTTGCAAATTTGCATAAAATTTAATTTTAACACTTATGTGAGTTGAATTTAAAAAATCTGAGAGACACAGTTGATATCGGTAAGTAAAATTTGCTTCAATAAGTTGAAAATAATTTTTGGTGAATAGTAACTTTTTACTTTTATTTATCACGGTTAAAAGTAAATAGAGTAATTAAGGGTAAAAATGATATTATTATTACCCTAAAACATGTCATAATTCTATTAGATAAGTTTAATTCGAGTAAAAACAACCTTAGGAATAATATATGATCCTTTAGGTCCACTTGTATTAGATTAGGGCATTTATTATTATTATTATTAAAGAAAAGTTAAAAGAGTTAAATTCAATGTTTAATAACTAAACCATTTTTAATATAGGATTATACATAATATAAATTAGACTATAAATATTCCTTAGAAAGATAAAAATATTTCCTACATAATGGTATTTTATTTATAATTTTTAGACATTAAATAATTAAATTTATTTATGACACAATGTTGATGCAATAATTAACATATTAATGAAAGATTAAAATAATTGATATTATAAATACCCAAATAAATCTAATATGAGACTTTTAATAAATTAAAATATTTTTATAAGTTAATATGATATGTTAGGGTTTATTTAATTAATTTTTTTTGAAGTAATAATGCTGTTATTAATTTAACAAAAAAATACCAATTAGTGTCAAAATTGACATAAAAGAGTTTTTAAAACAAATATTATATTATTAATTGATATTATATTTCGAAAAATATAAGTTTTGTCCAAAGGGCTTAAATAATATTATATATGTAATTAATTAACCACTTTAGGTTCATTTGTAATTTTATAGTATGTTTATTAACCATATAATATAAAAATACAAAGTGACATGGTAAATGTCAAACTATTTAACTAAGAGTTAAATCTAAAAGATAATGTTAATATGATGACCTAAACCTATATAAAACCTATTTTTTGAGAGTTTTTAGACCCATCCCTACCTTATACTTTAAATAATTTATTTTGGATCCACTAGAAACTGAAAATGATTTTATTATAAAATAATATTTCAAGCTTTTCCTAAAGTGACCCTCACCCCTCTTATAAAAGGGAACTTCCCCTTCTCTGAAAATCACACCTCCAAAGCCATTTGTCTCGGCCAACCCCTGCCCAAATATCCTATAAAATTTCCTACCTTCATCCTAGATACCTTTATTGGGTCATAAATCCAACCTAATGAGCCCTTTTGATCAAATCAAAAGGAAGAACCCGAAGAAGAGGTAAATATTTCATCACCTCTTTCAAGTTCTTTTATTCTTACACTTCCTCTTTCTTTGTTGTTTCCATTCTAAAATAATAACTCTATCATATTCTATATACTTTTATTTTATTATAAAAATGGTACAACCATATTCTTTATTCCATCTATCATATAAATGAGAAATTCACCATACGTGCGTACGTACGGATTACCGTCTCCACTTCATGGTGTAGTTTGTTATTCAAACACTTCATTATTTGGATGGGTATAATAATGAGTATAACTGATATAAATAATAAATATAAAATGTTAATGATTCTGTATATATGATATACCATCCAATTACATACTATTTTTTCATCAATATAATGATATTCTCGCTCTTGCGTGCGTACAGATTCTCCTCTCCACGACGCGATGAGATTCATTTCCACATTCACCATTCAATGATGATTATAAAATATATATCATTAATAATTATGGAATATATGTCATAGTTATTCTAATGGATATATATATATATATACTTACATATATCTTTTTCACTTAGTTCTGTTCAATATGATATGAAAACGGAAACATCGTTTATATATACGTACAGCCTACTGTCTCCATAAACGGTGTTTTCCATTTCATATATATATCTATTATACATATTTATATTCTAAATATATATGATATATAAATCATGTTTTATATTCTGGAAGTATTTAAATCATGATCTAATTGATAGAATCAAGAGTAACAAGTTAAAACACATACGATAAAGAAAGCGATTATTACCCGAAATATTGATTTAAAATGGAAATTATTATTAAATGGGTAGTATAAAGTCATAAATGAATCATTTATTATATAATAAATATTAATATGGTTCTGGTATAGTTTGATAACATACTACGGTCTTTATACAAGAGGTTAAATGTGTCCTCGACTAAAGGAAAGTGCAAGATAAGGGTTAATTTCACAATCTCTTTATTATCTGAGGTTGTTTTTACGTAAGTATCTACTAGTACATATTCATTATCCATGTCCATGTTTTATAAAATATTTTTCAAATGGATTATTTTTAAGGGACTTTTTTACTTAAACATCATTTTAAATTTTTTAAATATTTATTCTTCTAAATCATTCTCATTAATTTCCATGTTTTCAAAATGGTTTTTAAGGATTTATTTATATAGACATGAATGTTTTTAAAATTTCAATTAATTTAAAAAGTTTCAAAGTGGTATGGGACACTTTTATTCAAAAATGAATTTAAATGTCTTCCTTTTTAAATTGTGTGACTTTTAAATGTTTTTATGAAAAAAGGATATTTCTCACAAAGAGTTTTACAAATCATTTTCATCTATTTCAACATCCGTTGTTGGATTTTAAACTTTTTTGAAGTTGATTTATTATGATAAAAATCTTCCATATTGTATTTAAGGTTTTGTGATATGTTTGATTGTGGATGTGTTATTTTTATACCATTCATGTTTTATGGATAAAGTATTGACATTTTGTATGCCAGTTTTAATATGAATGTTTATATTATGTTTAAACCTTTTCATATTAGTAATGCATTGGACTTAGTAAGTGATGGGTGGAGCCCAATATAGATCCTTAATGCATCGGTAGGTCTCATGAGACAAACTAGTGTCTTGGCACAATTACTTGACAAAATCTTATTTGTAGTCTTGGCATAAGGCCTTAACTATGTGGTTATGAAGTCTGGAATTATGCATTCCATCATTATGAAAGTGGATATTGATATTGCATGTGATTATTCAACTAATAGAATATCCATGTGAATAAGTAAATGGAATTATTTGATTTTATCTTTACCATATTATGATAAAGTTTAAGTTTAAAAGGATTTTTTTTATTCTTATTTATTTCCTTAAAGGTTTAGGCTTACTTATAAAATTTTCCGCTATATTGTTATCATTATTGAGCATCTGAGCTCACCCCTTTCTATATTTTATTTTTCCCAGGATTGAAGAAGTATTTTATGGTTGACCTGTAGGGATAGGCTAAGGGATATTAATGTGTTCAAAAAGGGACAATTTTGATTTTGTTTGTCATTTTATAATGTAATGTAACATTCATGTATGTAATCTATTTTCCAAGACTACTAAATAGATCGGTCCTTCGGGACTTGATTCCATGTAATCATGTTAATGTATTAAAATAATGTTTTGACTATGGTCTTCTGGGTTTGGGGCGTTACATACAGGATAGTAAAAATGAATACATGGCTCATATTATTACTGGGGTTTACAAAAGAATGAAAAGTAAAGGATTCAAAACCAGTTTTAGAAGAATCCCTCAAAAATAAAAACATAAGGGAGATAAAGAAAGGTGGTATGAATTAAAATGCTTTATATTTAACTTTTTATGAGCATAGGGAGAAAGTAAATATCAATCCTGAAATTATTAAACTAAAGAATAAATAAAAATACAAAAATAAGTATAAAAATCCATTAACCACTGGTTGGATTTGTATAGAAGAATCTCATTCAAGTGAACAATCTGGAAATAAAAAAGAAACTGTTATTTTGTGATTCATGGCATCACTGGATAAGGTTGGAAATTATGGTTTTTATTTTGGATGTTTTGATTTTGACTATGATTCTGAAAACTTGAATTCTTATGAATTAAATAAAGAAATTTAAAGATTCAAAAAAACATATTTTTTTAAAAGCTACAGATTTATATAATAAGCTTTAGGAAAATAATGAGAAACTTGTTTCATAAAATAAATTAATTTTATAAGAAAATTAAAAATTGAGAAACACTACTTATGCTTCTTATTCTAAAGTTTAAGAAAGTTTTAAATCTCCTCAAGATTTAAATGAAAATTTAAAAAATGAATTTGAATGACTTAAAAAATTATCTTCTTTTATTCCAAGTTGTGATAAATATTATAAGATGATGTCTTTGAATAAATTGAATAAAAAAATATGGTTTTTTTATGATAAAAGACTACCTAGAATGTTTAAAACCCATTTTATTAAAATTAAAAATGGTTTTACTTAGATAATTACTTTTTTTAAAAGTGGTTTGAAAGGTCACTATGAAAATGATTGTTCTCCTGGATTTAAAAAATCCTTGGCATTTATAAAAACTAATATTTCAAAACCCTTATTATCTAGAGTATCATACAATACATGTTTGAATTCTGTATGGGTAACTAAAAATTTTATTACTAATCCTATTGGACCCAAAGTATATTGGGTACCAAACACTAATGAAAATTTAGATTTTAACGACGCTAGTAAAAGGGCCTTATTATTGCTATAGAAGCGCTGATAATGTGAGTGATGTTAAAGGGTTGGCTTTAATGGTGCTTGTAAAAAGCACTGTTAAAGGCCCTTCTGATAAAGGGGATAAATTTTTTGTGTTCTCACACAACCTTTTTGTCAACACTCCCCCCTATCAGCACTTCCCCCCTTGTTATCTCTTTAGATAATTCCACCCTCCCATGTGTGCCCTTGCCTCTAGTAAGTTTCAAACCTAATATATCTAGCTCACATGTCAGTGCCTTTTCCACTCCCCTATATTATTTTTTTCTTTTTTATTATATATTTATATATTTATATATTCTTTGTTACATTTTTTATCCATATATTTATATTTTTTTAAAATAAATATATAAAATATGATTTTGTGTGTGAGAGAGAGAGTTTATACATACATACATACATACATACATATATATGTTTATATATGTGGATGGGTGTCTACATCTATAAATATAATTATACATGTTTATATATATTTTAATTAATTATATATTAATATTTGTATACATATATTAGAATATAAAGATAAATATATATTTTTTTGTCAATACACACACACAAATATATATAAATACAAAAATTATATATAAATTAATTGTATAGGTATATAAATATTTATACATTTGTATTTTTAATAAAATGGATATTAGTTTTTATTTAGATAAGATTTATATATTGAGAAATATATTTTATATGTAAATATTTTTAGATATTTATTTATAAAATAAAATTTGTATGTGTCAATATATAAAAAATATGTATATATTTTTATATATTTTATTATAAATAACAATTCAAGATGATAAATAATAAAAATTCAAAACCATTATACCAATATGAATGTAAGACCTCGGACTAAAGTCATTCTCCACTAAAAAAAAGACAACAAGAACCCCTTAAATGAGATTGAAAATCCATCAAATGTTAAAAAATTAGGGTATCCCAACTAAAAATTTAGTTTTTGAGGACTTATAGACCTTTTTGGACTTGAAAATGTGATCATCAATTCTACCTAGTCACTAATTCATAGATCTTGTTGAAATATTTTATTTTATATGTGGTAGAGTCTAAACAAACGACCGGTTCATAAGTTATGACCGTTTGAATTTCAAGTTAAGTTTTCAACTTATTTTAGATATTTTATTAATATTTTGATTTTTTTTATCTTCAAATTGTTATTAAATGACTATTAATCGATAATAATTATAAAATTATTAATTTAAAATATTTTTTTAATTATTTTATAAGACATTTTCACTAAATATCTTATATATTATGTGTAAATGACTATTTATCCTTATCTAAAACATATTTAAATAATATATATTATATTTATATCAATATAAATATATTTATATATTAATATATTTTTTTAATGAAATATTTTTTTTAAAATATAACCTTTATCCGTGCTAATAAAAAACCTCTGATAAAGAGGGGGTCTTTGTCAGTGCTTCTAAAAAAGTGCCGATAAAGACCCCCCCCCCCCCCATCAGTGAATTTTTACTAATGCTGATAAAGGCCCCCCTTTATTAGTGATTTTTTACTAAAACTGATAAAGGGACCCCCTTTATCAGCACTTTTTAATAGCACTAATAAAGGGGGGCTTTATCAGTGTTTTTTATCAAGTGTTGATAAAGGGACCCCTTTAATAGGACTTTTTTAGCTCTATTAAATACCCCCTTTAACAGTGCTAAAAAAGTGTTTTTAAATAACCCTTTTAATATATATTTTTCTATCAACGATAAAGGGGGGTTTTAACAATGCTTTTAACTAGAACTATTAAATCCCTAGTGTTGGATAAACCAAGTTTTATAGTAGTGAAAATTTCCAAGTAATTGATTTTTGTAGGAAAATGCATTGGATGTATGAAGAATGTCATATGGTATATGCACAGTAGATGCTCAAGGAATATGATCGGAGACCCATCAAATTTTACCTCTTACAACACATGTGATGGAGGCACTGTTACATTTGGAGATAATTATAAAGGAAAAGTAAAAGGTTTTGGTCAAGTTGGTATTTCAAATTCTTCTTTTATTTTTAAATTTTTATATGTTGAAGGATTAAAAAATAATTTAATTAGTATGTCTCAATTATGTGATGATGGAATGGAATTTAAATTTCAAAATGAAAAATTTTTAGTCTTTAAATATTATTTGTTATTATTTTATGCTAACAAAAAAGAAAATATTTATATTATTGTTTTTATTGAACCAACTATTCTACATGTTAAGTGTTTGAATGTTCAACAGAATGATACCATCCTTTGGAATCATCATTTAGGTCATGTTAATTTAAGAATGTTAGATAATCTCTCAAAACATGAGAATGTGTTACAGCTACCTTCCTTGAATAAAGAATATCTCTATGTTTTTTATGCTTGTATGAAATGGAAGAGACACAAAATTTCTTTTAGACCTATAAATGAGATTTTCAAAAACAAATCCAGAATTTTTTCTCAACTATACTCTCAAAAATAAGGTATAGACTTTGAAGATTCATTTTCACCTATTTCCAGGTTAGAATATATTAGAATTTTATTGGGTTTTTCTTGTTTTTAAGGTTTTAAATTATATCAAATGGATGTAAAAAGTTATTTTTTAAATGGTTTTATAAATAAAGAATTTTATGTTTCTCAACCTCCTGGTTTGAAAATGAAAAATTTCCTAATCTTTTTTTAAATTATCTAAAACTTTTTATGGTCTCAAACAAGAACCTCATGCTTGGTATGAAAGGCTTTTTTCTTTTTATTAAATAATGGTTTTAAGAAAGGTAAAGTTGATCCAATACTTTTTATTAAATTAATCTCAAATTATTCTTTAATTTTAAAAATTTATGTTGAAGATATAGTTTTTGGTTCATCTAGTGAATTTCTTTGTAATGATTTTTCTACATCGATGTCTTCTGAGTTTGACATTAATTTAATGGGATAATTAAAGTTCTCTCCTAAACTTCAAATTTCTAAAATAAAAGATGGAATTTTTCTTAATCAATCTAGGTATGCTAAAAAGTTAGTTAAATTATTTGGTCTTAATTCATTTGAATCTATGAAAACTATAATGGGAACTAATTGTAAATTAGATGTTGATATAAATGTTAAATATGTTGATACTAAATTTAATTGAGGCATGATAGGTAGATTTCTATATTTAACTACATCTAGACCCGTCATCATGTTTAGTGTTTGTTTATGTGATATATTTCAAGATGATTCTAAAAAAATCATATAAAAGTTGTAAAAATAATAATTAGATATGTTAAAAAATCTATTGATTCTAGTTTATTTTATCCTAAATACAATTTTTTTGATTTAGTATCTTATTCTGACTCTGATTTTGGAGGTTATATAATTGAAAAAAAAGCACATCAGGTATGTTTCATTTTCTTTTAAAAATATTAATTTCTTTGTCCTTTAAGAAGAAACTATATGTTTCTTTATCGACTAAAGAAGATATGTATTTCTCTACTAGTAGTATTTGTGCTCAGATTTTATGGATTAAACAAACTTTATGTCATTTTTTGATTTATCTTGATAAATTTTTAATTTATTGTGATAACACTTCTATAATTTCTATTTCAAAAAATCCCTTACAACATTCTATAAAAAATAATATCGATATTAGATTTCATTTTATTAGAGATCATGTGAATAAGGGTGATATTTTTTTTGAATTTATCTATATTGAAAATCATCTAAAATACATATTTACAAATCCATTAGACTTAGCACAATTTTAAAAAATTAAATTTTAACTTTGAATGTTACAAATTTAATTATTTTATTATTGCATTTTTTAGGGGGTATCTTTTAATTTATTTAAAAAACAGGGGAGATAATTGGCTTTAAATATTTTGGTTTTGATATCAAACAAAAATGGGGTGATTTTTTGTGTATGTGAATTTATTTATTTATATTTTATTTGATTATGTATTATTTTCTATTTTATAATATCACAAACCCTTTTATCATTCTTTGTGAAAAAAACTATTTTTAAAACCTCTCTATATTTTTATTATAACATGATTTTTATTTATCAAAATTTTATAATTCTTGTTTCATATGAAATATAACAAGTTTATTTAACTTTTATTAAACTAAAACATTGTATATTTCTTTCTCTAGCATGTTCTCATTGAAACCCAAACATGATTCATGTTTTTGGTTTCAAATAATATTTTTATTATAAACTTATTTAAAGTTTTCTTTTGTATTTTATTTATAACATACACTATACTAATCTGATTCTTTCTAAATTGTCTCATTTGAAAGAAAGATAATTTATCTTAATTTAATTAGAATAAATTAAGGTCATATTTTATTTTTTAAGGGGCTATATGTATATCCAAATATCTTACAAAAGATCTAAAATTATGAATTTTATAAAATTGAAAATATCTTTGATATCTAATGTTTTCTATAATATAAATTTCTTGGAGTTTTTTAGATGACAAATAAAAAAACATTTTATTCATTTTATTCAACTACATGAAACTATGAAAATGTATTTTACATACATTAAAAAATTTCTGAATTTTAGCGTTTTTTTCATACAGTTTATATTTCATGTTTCCAAAGTATTTTGATCATAAATCATTAAATAATTATTGGAATTAAATGATTATTAATTATTTGGAAATATATAGAAATTTTATAAATTTAAGTATTCTGGTATAACTTCTAATTTAGTTTTTTAAATGGATTAAAAATTCACCAAAGTTTGTGTGTCCATCTTATACATAAAATAATGAACTATTCATCAATTATTTTTTCTAAAATGATCAACTAATTTTTTAAAAGTAACTATAGAGACCTAGGTTTTTTCCTGTAATACTTTGGAATATTTCAAATCCTTGTGATGAGTCACCATGGGAATCCTAGGCTTGGGGATCCTCAGCATGGTGATTTTAAAAATATTAAATAAATTTTGTGATACATGCATATTTTCACTTGAAAATACAAATAAATCCCATAGAGAGTCTTAGATTATATTTCTAAGACCACAGTTGAGTCCATAATGTTGTTTTTATCCTAGGAACGACATAAAATTGCCCACACTTGGAGGTTTGGTGGGAGGTGAGTATAGCGACCCATCCATTTATTACATTACTATTACATCATTTTAATTATAAACAACATAATATTATTACACATAGAGGATCCAAAGGTTTATTGTCTTGGGAAAACTAGGACCATACATAACAAATACAAACTTAAGCATAAATATTTATTTAATTTATTCTTCTCTAGCTTCTTATTAGCACTTATCCTCTCCTTAGTACATGTAGCCACATGAGGATATACATAAAAAGGGGTGAGCTAAAAGCCCAGTAAGAGGATAGATAAGAACAATATAGCATGGGGTGAGCATAATCATAACATAGGAAAAAGATCATGAACATTAGAGGATCATAAATAAAAGACTTGAAATGTGGCAATGCATAAAAATGAAACATCAGGTCTTAGTGGTTAACTATCACACATAATTGTGAACCAAGATATCATCTTGTTCACACATAATTTCACATTTAATCATGAGATTCATCACTTTACCCAATGCATTGGAGCGCTGTATAATTCTGGGTGCACCCGTCACTTTGAAACATTCATAATTGCGCTATATAATTTCAGGCGCACCCGTCACATCATAACATTATAATTTATCATGCATGCCACAATGAACATATAACATAAATGAACATAACTAACCCATGAAAAGGAATGATTTTCATCTCATAAGAACACATTCATAAACTTTCAGTTCCCAAAAGAAATAGTGAACAACATACTTGATACAAGAATCATCAACTTTGAATGAGAGGTAAAAGTTGAGTTCTTAAGAGAAGAGTTCTTTCGGAAAACATTTGGATTGACATAAACTTCATTAGAAAACAAGTATATCCCAGAAAAGGAAAAAAATGATGAAAAAAATGATCTTTAAGGAGTGACCATATCAAAAATGGAGTGAAAGAGGTAGAACCCAAAGGATGAAAGTTGGGTTCGAGAATTTCCCCTTACCTTGTACTCGAATGCTTCCTTCTCTTTAATGTACTATATAATGACATTATATTCATTAATTATAAATAAAGAACCATTTTTACATTAATAGGGTTCATTCTGGATTCATTATTTCATTTATTTTCCTCTGTATGACTTATATAGTTTAAAAACATTGTTTGGGGATGTTCGTTTTTATGGTTTTTCTTGGGTGGTTCACTTATATTCTTAAATTGATGTTTTGGTAGAACATGAGTAAACATCCAGAAATGATATTACATGTCATTAATTATATTACAGGAGTTTTAATGATCTTATAATGAATTATATTAGATCTATGTGGATGAATCATTAGATAAGAATTAAATGATGGTTATTTGGGTCAATTTGAGCGGTTTTTTTGGATCACAACAAACTTGTTTTAACTTATCACTTAGTAATATGTCCATAGGTTATTTCTAGAAATTTAAATTGAAAAAAATACACATAACATATTCTGGTTCAACCATAAAAAATTTTTCATGACCAGATCTTAAGTTAGAAATGGAATAAGAAAGCATGTCGTTCTTGAAGGTGATAAATTAACACCTCACGAACAACGTTCTCTTTAATAAAATAAAAGGAAGAGGGAAAGGGGTTTGTATGATATAATATCCCATTAGAATCATAAAATTACATTATATGTATAATACTGGAGTTATAATACAATTTGGATGAAGATAGGTGGGGAGAGATCAAGAAATGGACTTGAACTTGAAAGGAAATTAAAGGAGAAGAGGGAGGGAAATTACCTCTTGAATCCTTCTCTTGAGAACCTCCTTAAGGGCCTAATATTGGTATTTTTATGAGACCAGTAGCTTTTAGACGTGGGGTAGGGGATAGGGAAGGTGTTTGGGTAGATTTTAGAGAAGTCTTGGAGCTTGAGAGGTGTGAGGAAATGAGGGAGTGAAGGGTGGTATTTATAATGGAGGGGAGAGGGGTTTCCTTAATATAAAATTCATTAGTTTATTATTTTCCCCTAAGACAAGGAATAGTGAGTCTTGGATGACCAAGAATAGTAAATAAGGCATGTGAGTTCGGGATTTGGGTTCTTACATCACTTGTGATGTCAGGAATAGTGGGTTTTAATTAAAATGTATTTATATGGTAAATTAATGTATTCTACTATTCACCAAAAATTCAAGTATTTTAGAAAAATCCCAAAAATTTAACCCAGCCATTTTTCAACATGTAGAATCCAAAAATGAAGTCTATTTTTCAAAAATAATTTTCTAAATATTATTAATTTAATATTTAATTAAAATCATAATTTACTTAAAAAAACAGTTTTTAAGATTAAAATTGATTTATAGTGCTTTCAAAAATTACGTAGGGTCTTATAAAATTATCTAAAAACTATAAGACGTTGATTCAATAAATTTTATGGAAATAAATATTCTTTTAAATTAATTAATTAATTATAATTATTTATTTATGACTTACAAAATACCAAAACGTTTACTTAGGTCAAATTGTCACTTTCTAAGATGTCTAAATTTTATTTTATTATTCATAGGTAATGTTACTCTTATGTTGGATGATTTACTATTCATAAGGGTCATATTACTATTCATAAGGGCATGTTACTATTCCTAAGGGTATGTTACTATTCACCAAAAATTATTTTTGTTTCATTAGACTCCAAAAATCATCTTGAACACAACCGTGTATATCAGATTTTCAAAATTCCAAACATAGAAGTGAAAAGATTATATTTAAAGGTCACTTATCACGTAGTAGTTCATTATGTTGGGTTTTCATGTTATTTTATGACATAATTATAATAAGGGAATTTCCATTGAAAAACTTTGGGTCATTACATTCTTCCCCCCTTAAGAAATTTCACCCCAAAAATTTCACTTTACACAAACAGGTGAGGGTACTTCTCCATCATTGCCTCTTCTAGTTCCCAAGTTGCTTCCTCAAACTTATGGTTCCTCCACAACACTTTGAAAAGATGGGTTGTCTTGTTGCGTAGAACATTATCTCTCTGATCCAGAATCTTCACTGGTTGCTCCTCATAGGAGAGATCATCTTCCAGCTGCACCACCTCTGATTTTAGTACATGTGAGGGGTCTGGTATATACTTCCTCAGTAGTGATACATGAAACACATCATGAACTTGATCCATATTCAGTGGAAGTGCAAGATGATAGGCCATGAATCCTATGAATTCAAGGATCTCAAAGGGGACAATATACCTTGGGATTAGCTTCCATTTCTTCCAGAATCGCATGACTCTCATCCATGGAGATATTTGAAGGAAGAATTTATCTCCAACGTCAAACTCCAAGTCCCTTCAATGGTTGTCAGCATATCTCTTTGGCCGACTTTGAGCAGCTTTGATGTGTTTTTGGATGACTTGAACCTTCTCTGTCATATCTTGAACAATATCGGGTCCAAGGAACTTTCTTTCTCCAACTTCATCCCAACAGGTTGGAGTTCTACATCAATTTCCATATAGAGCTTCATACGGAGCCATCTGAATACTCGAGTGGAAGTTATTGTTGTATGAGAACTCAACCAATGGGATATGTTGATCCCAACAACCTTTGAATTCAAGAGAGCATTCTCTTAGCATATCTTCAAGCGTCTGAATAGTCCTTTCAGACTGGCCATCGGTTTGGGGGTGATAGGTCGTGCTGAAATTTAATTCAGTACTCAAATCATATTGAAGGCTCCTCTAGAATTTAGGTGTGAACCTTGGATCATGGTCAGAGACAATTGAGAGTGGAACACCATACAGTCTCACCACTTCCTTCACATATATCTTTGCAAGTTGTTCAAGTGAGAGGTCTTCCCGAATAGCGATAAAATGGGAAGTCTTGGTGAGTCAGTCAACCACAACCCATATCGCATTATTTCCCTTTGACGTCTTTGGGAAACCTGTGACAAAGTCCATAGTAACATTTTCCCATTTCTACATGGGTATAGGCAATGGCTGCATCATACCCTTGGACTTTTTTCACTCATCTTTAACTTGCTGACATACCAAGTACCTTAATATATATTACGCAATCTCTTTCATCATGTTATCCCACCAGAAGTGTTCTCAGAGATCACGGTACATCTTGGTACTCCCAGGATGGATAGAGAAAGTTGGGCTATGTGCATTATCCAATATCTCCTTCTTTATCCCAGGTGATTAAGTCACACATAGTCGTGTTCCAAACCGAATCACACCATCACCATCGATATGGAACTCTTGCAGCTTCCCTTCCTTTACTGCATTCACCCTCTTTTGTATCTCCACATCATCCCTTTGTGCTTCCTTAATCTTCTACTAGATGGATAGTTGCACAATCATTTGGGAAAGGTAGTATGTATCCCTTACCCTTATGATTTCCAAATCCATTCTTTGCATATCCAAGAAGATAGGGTCTTTCTCAATCCGCAACATGGAAGGAGTAGCAGGTTCTTTTCTGCTTAGAGCATCATCTACCTTGTTTGCGTTTCTAGGATGATAGTGAATAGAGTAATTATAATCCTTGATTAGCTCTAACCATCTCCTTTGACGCATGTTGATCTCCTTTTGTGTGAATATATACTTTAGGCTCCTGTGGTCAGTGTATATGTCACACTTCTCGCCATAAAGGTAGTGCCGCCAGATTTTCAAGGCAACAATCACGGCTTCTAGCTCTAGATCATGCGTTGGGTAGTTTTTCTCATAGATCTTCAACTGTCGTGAGGCATAGGATATCACATTATCATTTTGCATGAGTACACAGCCCAAGACTTTTTTTGAAGTATCACTATATATCACAAAACTTTCTCCACTTTTCGGTAGTGTGAGTACAGGTGCAGTGATCAGCCTTCTCTTTAGCTCCTTGAAGCTTCCCTCAAATTCTTCCGTCCAGACATACTTTACCCCTTTCCTTGTTAACTTAGTTAGCGGGCTTGACAATTGTGAGAAGTTTCTCACAAAACAACAGTAGTACCCAGCTAATCCAAGAAAACTACGGATTTCTGTGACACTAGAGGGCCTGGGCCATTCCTCAATCGCCTTTGTCTTTGAAGGATCCACAGAAATTTCCTCACTTGTGATCACATGTCCCAAGAACATGACTTGATTCATCCAAAAGTCATACTTGCTGAACTTGGCGTACAACTTCTCCTTTATCAATGTCGCCAACACAATTCTTAGATGTTCTTCATTTTCCTCCTTACTCTTGGAGTAGATGAGAATATCATAGATAAACACTACTAAAAATTTATCGAGGTAATGTCTAAAGACTCTATTCATCAAATCCATGAAGATTTCAGGGGAATTAGTAAGTCCAAAGGGCATCACCAAAAACTCATAGTGCCCATACCTTGTTCGGAAGGTAGACTTCTGAATTTCATCCTTCTTCACCTTTACCTGATGATATCCAGAACGAAGATCCACCTTTGAGAAGCATTGAGATCCTCTTAACTGGTCAAACAAGTCATCAATCCTTGGGAGAGGATACTTGTTCTTTATGGTGATCTTGTTGAGTTCCCGATAATCGATACACAGCCACATGGTTCCATCCTTCTTATTCACAAAGAGCACTGGCGCACCCCAAGGTGATGCACTAGGGCATATAAAAACTTTTTCCAGATGCTCTTGTAGCTGCTTCATTAACTCCTCTAGTTCGATAGGATCCATCCTATAGGGGCACTTCAAGATAAGAGTAGCTACAGGTATGAGTACAATTGAGAACTCTACCTCACGATCCAGGGGAATTCCGGGTAACTCTTTGGGAAATACATCATCCTATTCCCTCACGATGGGAATCTCCTCAAGGTTGGAACTTTCCTTCGACTAAACCATTTGGGCGAGGTATGATTCTTTATAGGGAATCAACACCCACACCATTGAAGGATTTTTCAAAGGAGATTCATGATCTTCCTTGAATTTGTAGAGGAGCATGGGATGGTTTGGAATATGAAAAGATATTTTCTTTTACTGACAGTTGATATGCGCTCTATATAACGAGAGCCATTCCATTCCCATTATAGCGTCGAATTCCACTAAGGGAAGTATTACGAGATTCTCTGGAAGAATCTTCCCACATACACCAACAGGAGAAGAGTCAAACACTTGGGTTGAAATTATTGCACCACTTGGTGTTTTTATAGATATCTCTACTTCAAGGTTTCAGGGCTTCGATTCTATAGTTATAGAAAACTTGAAATATATAAAGAAATTTGTAGAACTAGAATCAAATAAGACTTTTTCCATTCTTGAGTGAATAGGAAGTGTACCTTGTACGACTTCATTATCATGCTCCACCTCTGCAGTAGTGATGTAATAAGCCTTCCCTTGTTCCTTTGGCTTTGGTGGCTGATGATGCTGATTACCCTTGATAGCTTGAGGTTTAGTGCACTGGTTTTCATAGTTCCCTAGCTCCTTACAGTTTTAACATTGAACCATGAGTGGTTCTCTCCTTTCATCGGCTACATTCTCCTTCCTTTTGATGTCTTTTCAACACTCTTGATCATGGTGTCCTTCTTTCCCACACTTGAAGCATTTCCCCATCCCTTTGAGGTAGTTCCCATGGTGCAACTTCCCACATTTTTTGCATGTGGGTCGTTGATTTTTCTTCCCACCTTTATCATTAGATCCACCAGCTTGAAACTCCATCTTTCATTTCTTATCCCCATAGACATGGGACCATTCTCCAAACTCCATATATACTTTGAGAGAACATCGAAAAAATTCTTCATAACTCCCGAATTCTTGAATTGCAAGAGCCTTTCGAAGGTGTGGTTTTAATCCACTAAATAATCTATCAATTTTGCTATCATTTTTGATAACAAAATCCAAAGCGTACCTTGCAAGCCTTGTGAAATTCGCTTCATATGTTGTGAAAGATTCTACTTCTTTTTGCTTGAGCTCTATAAATTCTCTCTCCATCTTCGTGTGAAGAGTTCATGGGAAGTAATTATTAAGAAACATTACCTTAAAGTCTTCTCATTCCATCTCTTCAATTTCCTCCCTTGGATTGGTGTTCTTAATAAAATCCCACCATTGATCGGCTTCTCCATCTAGATGATAAATGGCTAGGGTCACCTTCTCCATCTTAGAATAGTGAATAATATAAAAGATCTTCTCCATGGAGTTGACCCACTGTTCCATAACTAGTGGATCAGAAGATCCACTAAACGTCGGTGGTTGTGACCGCATAAAACATTTGATATCCAGTTGCTCCCTCTTTGGTGAAGGAGGACGTTCCCCATTATTATGGTTATTGTTCATAACCTGAGATAATTGGGTAATAATTTCCATGAAGTTTTGAAATCCACCTCCCAAATCATTAGGGATGCTGTTCGGGCACTCGTTGCATTGGCCCTCGCATGAGTTGTTAGCCTGATTTCTCCTAGTTCCCACCATTTTCTAAAATAGAAAAGGATAGAACAAAACATAACTAAACAAGTCATGAATAACTTATTCATTTAAACAATTATACCAAAAACATAACATATGGGATCCCTAGGTAAATATTCTTGTGTACATATTTGTACTAAATCTCATTCTAGAGGTTTTCTCTAGGGTTCACTAATCCTAATTCCCAAATTAACTAAACCTTGACTCTGATACCAACTATAGTGACCACCCTTTTCTTACATTGCTATTACATCATTTTAATTATAAACAACATAATAGTATTACACATAGAGGATCCAAAGTTTTAGTGTCTTGGGAAAACTAGGACCATACATAACAAATACAACATCAATCATAAACATTTATTTAATTTATTCTTCTCTAGCTTCTTATTGGCACTTGTCCTCTCCTTAGTACATGTAGCCACCTGAGGATATACATCAAAATGGGTGATATAAAATCCCATTAAGAGGATAGATAATAACAATATAGCATGGGGTGATCATAATCATAACATAGGAAAAATATCATGAACATGAGAGGAGCATAAATAAAAGACTTGAAATGCGGCAATGCATAAAAATGAAACATCATGTCTTAGTGGTTAACTACCACACATACTTGTGAACCAAGATATCATCTTGTTCACAAATCATTTAAAATTTACTCATGATATTAATCACTTTACCCAATGCATTGGAGCACTGTATAATTCTGGTCGCACCCATCACTTTGAAACATTCATAATTGCGCTATATAATTTCGGGCGCACCCGTCACATCATAACATTATCATTTATCATGCATGAAATAATGAACATATAACATAAATGAACATAACTAACCCATGAAAAGGAATGGGTTTCATCTCATAATAACACATTCATAAACTTTTAGTTCCCAAAATAAAGAGGGAACAACATACTTGATACAAGAATCATCAACCTTGAATGAGAGGTAAAAGTTGAGTTCTTAAGAGAAGAGTTCTTTCAGAAAACATTTGGATTGACATAAACTTCATTAGAAAAAATGTATATCACAGAAAAGGAAATACAATGATGAACAAATGATTTTTAAGGAGTGACCATATCAAAAATGGAGTGAAAGAGGTAGAACCCTAAGGATGAAAGTTGGGTTCGAGAATTTCCCCTTACCTTGTACCCGAATGCTTCCTTCTCTTTAATGTCCTGTATAATGACATTATATTCATTAATTAGAAATCTAGAACCATTTTTACATTAATAGGGTTAATTATGGTTTCATTATTTCATTTTATGTTCCTTTGTATGACTTATAGAGTTTAAAAACATTGTTTAGGGATGTTCGTTTTTATGGTTTTTCTTGGGTGGTTCACTTGTATTCTTAAATTGATGTTTTGGTAGAACATGAGTAAACATCCAGAAATGATATTACATGTCATTAATGATATTACAGTAGTTTTAATGATCTTATAATGAATTATATTAGATCCATGTGGATGAATCACTAGATAATAATTAAATGATGGTTATTTAGGTCAATTTGAGCTGGTTTTTTGGATCACAACAAACTTGTTTTAACTTATCACTTAGTAATATGTCCATAAATTATTTCCATAACTTTAAATAGAACAAAATACACATAAAATATTCTGTTTAAACAATAAAAATGGTTTCATGACCAGATATTAAGGTATAAATTGAATAATAAAGAATGTCGTTCTTGAAGGTGATAAATTAACACCTCACGAACAACATTCTCTTTAATAAAATAAAAGGAAGAGGGAAAGGGGGTTGGATGATATAATATCCCATTATAATAATAAAATTACAGTATATGTATAATACTAGAGTTACAATACAATTTGGATGAAGATAGGTGGGGAGAGGTCAAGAAATGGATTTGAACTTGAAAGGAAATTAAAGGAGAAGAAGGAGGGAAATTACCTCTTGAATCCTTCTCTTGAGAACCTCTTTCAGGGCCTAATCTTGGTCTTTTGATGAGACCATAAGCTTTTTTACTTGGGGGAGGGACTAGGGAAGGTGTTTGGGTATAGTTTAGATAAGGCTTGGAGCTTGAGAGGTGTGAGGAAATGAGGGAGTGAAGGGTGGTATTTATAGTGGAGGGGAGAGGGGTTTCCTTAATATAAAATTCATTAGTTTATTATTTTCCCCTAAGACAAGGAATAGTGAGTATTATATGACCAAGAATAGTAAATAAGGAATTTGATTTCGGGATTTGGGTTCTTACATCACTTGTGATGTCAGGAATAGTGGGTTTTAATTAAAATGTATTTATATGGTAAATTAATGTATTCTAGTATTCACCAAAAATTCAAGTATTTTAGAAAAATCACAAAAATTTACCCCAACCATTTTTAGACATGTAGAATCCAAAAATTAATTACATTTTTCAAAAATAATTTTCTAAATATTATTAATTTATTATTTAATTAAAATCATAATTTACTTAAAAAAACAGTTTTTAAGATTAAAATTGATTTATCGTGCTTTCAAAAATTATGTAGGGTCTTATAAAATTATCTAAAAACTATAATGCATTTATTCAATACATTTTAGGGAAATAAATATTCTTTTAGATTAATTAATCAATTATAATTAATTATTTATGACTTACAAAATACCAAAACGTTTACTTAGGCCAAATTGTCACTTTCTAAGATGTCTAAATTTTATTTTATTATTCATAGGTAATATTACTCTTATTTTGGATGATTTACTATTCATAAGGGTCATATTACTATTCATAAGGTCATGTTACTATTCCTAAGGGTACGTTACTATTTGCCAAAAATTATTTTTGTTTCATTAGACTATAAAAATCATCTTGAACACAACCGTGTATGTCGAATTTTCAAAATTCCAAACATAGAAGTGAAAAACTTATATTTAAAGGCCACTTATCACTTAGTAGTTCATTATGTTGTGTTTTCATGTTATTTTATGACATGATTATAATAAGGTAATTTCCATTGAAGAACTTTGGGTCGTTATAGTGAGTTGGAAGAGAGTTAAATGGTGGTGTAATTAATTAAATGGGAATTTAATTAATTAATTAAAACCTAACCAAATACTCACCCCTCAGCTCACATTGGGTTTGAAAAACAAGTAGGATTGACTACTCCCCCCCCCCCTTCTCTCTTTGGCTGACGGATGTAAATGATCCAAATCGAAAAAGAGAAGTGCTGACGATTTTTTCTTTTGACACAAATCGTCATCAGATCGAGGAGCAACACATTTCGAGTGTCATTCTTCAATCGAAGCTTCGGCATTACACTATCATGGTAGGCGATTTTGATTTTTAGTCCCAATCCCATTCGTTTTTCATTATTTGAAATTTCTAGATCTATTTTCAATCTTTAGTGATCCCTGGTAGGTAGATCTATTAATTTTGGATTCAATCGGGGTGAATCGGGAGTTTTTGTAGGTACTTTTTGACTGGAATTACCATCTACATGAGGTGTAGTCCATATACACACACCGTGTAGCCCTTCCTATTTGGGTAAAATGATATTTGGGGACTAAACATTGTTTATGGGAGTTACAAGACATGTAGTAACCTGATCCATGTGGCTATGGGACATGGCTTGGGAATCCATGTGAAAACACATGGTTGTGCACTAACACATGACCAAAGTACATATAAATGGGGTCTGGTACATAGACATAGGTAAACTACACAACCCAGGGCCAGGTGAAGAAGAACAGGTTATGTACCTTTTTTATATGCATTGTACCCCTACATAGGTTGGAAACAATGTAGACCGGATACACGAATAGGTTTTCGATTGGGCTCACACACCATGTGTGCCCCAGTTCACATTGTGTACTCATGGGGGGTCTACTTGAGATCTTCTGCCTTCTGTATCACCTTCTTCATGACTCGGATATAGGCTTGTGAGTATCCTATCTTGAGTTTTTTTCACATAGAATGTGATGGTGACCTTTATTTTGGATACGAGGTATGAGGTGGTTATTTTCAATCAAGACACTTTTATAGTGCTGAAAATATTGGGCAGTGATCAGGGTGAATCATTAGGTTGATGTCAAGGTCGATTACCCCCCCCAATCTTTAGGATGTGGGTCCCATGGAATCTTTATCCTAGTTAGTTTTTTATCCTCTACTGGAATAGGGTGTCGGTTTTCTACCCATGGTGGTGTTACTAAACAAAGTATAATAAGTGTGATGATCATCTTAGTGGTTCTTGATTGATGTTAGAGATCAGTGTGGTTCTTGAAGAGAGATGCTAGGACTGGTACTCCCCTACTAAATCAAGGTGTAGGTTTCCCTTAACTCTTAGCTTTGGTAGAGATGGGACTCCCCACATCATTGGTATGGGTTCTTTTACCTTTGGGTAGTTCTTTAGGATGAGATGTGGTTTAACATGACCTTGGACTCACAGGGAAAAGGAATTCTTTCCCCACCAAGACACATCCTTGTGATGTGACCTAAAACTATGCAGGCGAGTTAGTTCCACCCAAAGAGGATAGTGTCATGGTATAGTTATTGAGTTCCTTAGACTTGTGTGTTTAGTGTAGACTTGTGGGATTCTTGGAATCATTGATAAAATTTTAGAACTATTGGTACTCCCCCAATGGTTTAAGGTGCAGGTTCCCCATATCATTCGTAAATTTGTATAGTTCCCCCTTACTTTGTTAGGGAATGGTCCCTCCATAATTTTTTTCCAGATAGAGTAGAAACTCCCTAGTTGGATTAGGGTGTGGTTCTTATATCTTTGGAGTCGGTACTCCCCTATCATATCAGGTCACAGGACCTCTGTATTTGATGTATAGGTAGATTGGGTACTCCCTTACTAGGATAGAGTGTGGGTCCTCTATCATTGAAGTCAGAACTTACCTATCATTCTAGGGTGTGGGTCCTCTATACGTGATGTTTCAACAGAGTATGTACACCCCTACCATGCCAGGAAGTGGGTCCTCTAGACTAGGTTCAGTACTCCCCTATTGTACTAGGGTGTGGGTATTCCATAATAAATGAGATGATAGAGTCGGTACTCCCCTTTCGTGCTAGGGAGTGGGTCCTCTAACCTAGGGTCAGTACTCCCATATCGTACCAGGGTGCTGGTCCCCCATATTAAATGATATGGTAGAGTCAGTACTCCCCTTTTTTTCAGGGAGCGGGTCCTCTAGCCTAGGGTCAGTACTCCCCTATCATACTAGGGTATGGTTCCCCCATAGTAAATGATCTAGTAGAGTCGTTACTCTTCTGTAGTGCCCAGGAGTGGTTCCTCTAGCCTGGGGTTGGTACTCCCCTATCTTACCAGAGTGTGGGTCCCCAATCATAAACTAGTTGGCAGATTTTGTACTCCCCTATCGTACCAGAGTGTGGGTCCTCTATCCACATAGTGGTACTCCCCTACCGGGTTAGGGTGTGGGTCCTTGATCTATGGAGTTGTACTCCCCTATCGTACCAGGGTGTGGGTTCTCCTTTCTCGAAGTAGTACTCCCCTATCGTTCCAGGGTGTGGGTCCTCATCTACAGAGTAGAACTCCCCCATATATAAGTTATAGTGGGGAGATGGCCCTCCAATGGAGTTGGAGCTCCCTCAACCTTTGTGTATAGATCTAAGGAGCGGGGCCCTTCACTTGATATGTGTGATGACTGGTTAGGATTCAGTGCTCCCTTGAAAAACTGAGGTGTGGGCCACTCCATACGTGAGTTGTAGAGGCTTCACGAGTTAATTATGAGTTATTCCTCCCTAAAATGTGGGGAAGTGGAAACATATTGGTCCCTCAATTCCCTCTTGTTAGAGAAGATGCACTTGGTTCATATCCTAGAATAGTGCTCCCTCAACTAGAGGGAAGTGGTGAGAAGCAGGCCTCTCAGCTTGGTTTCTTTAGTCTTGCGCAGGGAGAAGGTTAGCGATGGAAGAACCTATAGTTTCAAACACTAGATTTGTATATATGGTTTGTTCTCGATGAAGAATGTTCTCTAATACACACCATTCATAATGGTAGATGTGTTCCTGATGGAGTGTATCTCTCGGATAGGTTCTATCTGGGATGGCAGAGCGCATGGAGTGTTTTCTTTTGGTTTTTTGTTTATTTTTAGAGCCTCAAGGATAATATTATTACTGTCTATGAGGTTGAAACCTCATGAAGCTTGGAGTCTGATAATAGTATATTTGGGTGATTTCTGGGAGCCCTTGTGTTGTTGTCACATTCTGGGTTGAAACCCCTTGAGAATTGAGTATACATACCACTTATGTGTTCATGCCTTACCTTTGGTTACTCACCTTCCATGGGAGGTGAAGACATGTGGGGTATGTAATGTTCTTTCCATGTTTATCTTATCGTGGTTGGATGAGTTCACTCTCCTACTATAGGTAGAAAATACTCTACAATAAATTCATCTTCTCACCATGTCAAGCTCCTTGTGTTTGGATGAGTTTACTTTCACTCACTTGATGGGTCGAGCTATGAGGAGAAGTCTGTTTCTTACTCTATTTTTGGGGATTCTACTTTGACTTAGCTGACTAGTCATGTACAACTGAGGATGATTCAAGATGGAGTTTCTCTCTTGATGGGGTTCCCTCTAGCTAGGTCAAGTGGACTATCACCTTTTAGTTCCTCCCTTTGTTTTTTGGATTTTTGGGGTGCCTACTGAGTACTTTTATACTCACCCTTGTATGGGGTTTTCCCATACATGTTTTGTGTCTTGTACTGGCCATAGTCCTTTTGATGGGGGCCTAAGGTAGGAAGAGCTTAGCAAGCTAGACCAACTGAGGTGTTTACTGGAGCTGGGCCGAGGAGCTTTTTAGTAGTTACTCTTGGCATTGATCCCCTCATTCCGAGAAGGTCCGATGCTTTTACAGTTTTCTTTTGGTGGGCACCTATTTTTCAATTTTTACTCTATTAATTCTTTTTTACTCTGGTTTGGGATAAATGTATTCATGAATTTCAATTTTATCTTTTTATATATCTTTAATGTTTCATTGAGGTGTTTGTGGGTGTGTGCGTATAGGTACTTTAGGAAAAGGCCTCCCATGTTTATTAATGCCTTCAGTACTTGTCACCAACCCCTATCCTATGGGTTTAGGCTTTGGCTAGCCCCAGCTTGGGTCAGTTCATTATAGAGTGGTATCATAGAAAGTTCCTTCCTTGGGAAGTTTTTCAGACTTTTCCCCTTAAAAAGGATTTGGTTGGGTTTCATAGTGATAGTGTTAGGATGTTTTGAGTTCGGATCTTAGGCCAGAGGTTACGGTGATGGTGTGGTGGTTGACGTATCCATTCCCTAGGATACTGATAACCTACTTTTTGGCTCGTTACATTATAGAACTACTATTAGGGTAAATAAATGGTGCATGCATCATATAGGGCCGGGTTTTGGATTTTCATTCCTTTTCGTTCTTGAGTCAGCTCCCCAGATATAATATTTGACCATGGTATATCTTGATTCAATTTTAATATGACTACACGATGACATCCAAATAAGATTCTACGGTGTGATCCTGATGATGATTAGCCCCATGATGAGGCTTTGGTGTAGGGAACTGGTTTTGAGGAATTACCTCCGAGTGGTCATCCAGATGATCCACCACCTATTGAGATGTTGTTTGTACTGGAAGACCAGGATAAGGATACGCATAGGTTGAGTGCATTTCATGAGTTCCAAAGGAAACAACCTTTGAGTTATCGGGGTGATCTAGACCCTCAGGCAGTAGATGACTGGATCAAGGTATCCATGCAAGTTTTCCGCTTAGTGAGGACACATCTTGATCAGATGGTGGTCCTAGAGGCAAGCCTTATTCAGGGTTAGGTCGGGAATTAGTGTATTTTAGTGATGTAGTCCCAAAAGGAGGTGATTATCACTGGGTAGAGTTTGATTGACTCTTTAGGGAGGAGTTCTACCCAGCCACACTAAGATCAGTATGTATCTATGAGATTTTTCTACTTCGGAGTGGAAACATGATTGTAGCATAGATTTTTTTTCAAGGTTCAAATGCCTATCATGATACTCCCTAGATATGGTTTGGGATCTATTTTCAGAGCATGGACCTTTAAGAAGGGATTGAGCCAAGAGATCATGGAATCTATTATTCTTTCATGAATTCTCACCTATGTTGGAGTGTTGGAGTGAGATCTAGTAGTATAGAGCTTTTTATCGAAGGAATCGGTGGATTTATCCCAAGGTGATATTCACAAGGATGAGGCATCTACAATAGCTATTAGAAGGTAGGTAATAGGATCACAGCATAGGAGGAATACCCATGCCCAGACTTAGGCATGTGGGCATGTAGCACAGGAGCAATGCTGAGGATCAGGTTAACTACAGGAGAGGTAGCGTTATACTTGCATTAGTCAGGGACATCATTATATATATTTTCCAACCTTTCATGCTGATAAGAGGGGTCCAGACAATGGTCCACCCTAGCGGAGGCATCTCTTGGAGTAGGGATTTCCATGAGATGGATAAAGAGGTGTAGAAGCTAGGAAAACAATAAGAGGTGGTCCATGCCAGGCTTAGGGAGCCATAGGATGTGGGAAAGGATAGTTTTAGGTCATAGAGTCCTTTGACTCAGAAGCTTCGAGGATGAATAGAGGTACACATTGTGTCCTTTCTAATTTATGAAGTAGTATTGTTAGACACTATTGTGGGTACTATTTTCTTTCTTCTTGTTGCTTAAAGTTTAAACTGGGGTGACTTGGGGTGTTGGTAGAACTCAGTGATGGAGTTATTTGGCATATATTTAAATTCATGAGAAAGAGTGGTCCTTCCCCCACCAAGATGCATTTCTATGATGTGGATAAAACCATGTGGTCATATCAGTGCCACCCAAAGTGGACAGTATCGAGGTGTAGTGGATGGGTCCCTGTGACTTGTGTGTTCAAGGAGAGTTTAAGCAGTGGAGAGCCTTTCTTATAATCATTCTGTAGAGGTAGAGTTGGACCCTATGATGTTTATTCATTATGTATTGGTTTCCTACCATTCGTACTTATCTAGGATGCCACTAGTGGGTGTTCTGGTGTTTTCGTGTTCGGATCACTCTCCTTCCAAGAGGGGTAAAGACACATGGGGTATTCCATGTGCTTTCTGTGTCTAGATTCTCAAGGTTGGATGACTTTACCTTTATATCTTATTTTTTGGTACCCTTAAATGCTCGGTATCAACCTTGAATGTGAGATTATTGAGGAGGTAATGAGACAGTTCAACCGTGGGTGGATGTAAACGGTGGGGTTCGTCAGCATCTGCATCAAGTTAGAGAGGTGGTGTACCGCTAGAACCCATCACTGCATATGGATCGTGGTTCTTTGTGCTTTCTCACCTATCACAGCTGAGGAGGCATGTTCCCCTTTGTTTCATGATATTGTCCTAGTAGAATCTGGATTTAAGAGTGGTTTGGCCTTGGTGTTTACCTTAAGTGCATGTTTAAAAGCAGCACAAGAACCCTTGGAGAGTTTGCTAGTGTGGGAGTTCCAGTGTAGATCTTATTTTCTTTTACCTATGCCTAGACTTTTTTCTTTTTGAGGATGAAAATATTGGAAGGTGGTAGTGAGGTAGAGACTCAGGTTTTTTCTTATAATACTTTGTAATACTTCCAAATCCAAAATTCAAGTCGGAATGGGATTCTGGGGCCTGGGGAACCTTAGCACAGTGATTTTAAAAATATTAAATATATTTTGTCACACATGCATAGTTTTTCTTGAAAATAGGAATAACTCTCATACAGATTCTCAAATTGTATTTCTAAGACCATGTTTGAGTCAAAAATGTCATGTTTACCATCGGTGAGACAAAAAAATCTACATTGTGAGGGTTGATCGGAGGTGAGTTGGTGGGACGTTAAATGGTGGTTTAATTAATTAAATGGGAATTTAATTAATTAATTAAAAACCTAACCAAATACTCACCCCTCCCCTCACATTGGGTGCGCACGACATAAAGAGGAGTGACTCCTCCTCCCTTATCCTCCTCTTTTAATCCAACAGATGGAAACGAGCCAAATCTATGAATCTAAGTGCCTCCTATTCCCATATTTGACGCATATCATCATCGGATCGAGGTGCATCACAATTTGAGCATCGTTTTTCAACCGAAACTTCAACGTTTTGCCATCAAGGTGGGAAATTTTTATTTTTAATCCCAATCCCATTTTTTGCATTTTTCTAAAGTTATAGAGCCCTTTTTAAATCGTTGTTGATCCCTTCTATGTAGATCTATTAATTTTGGGCTGAATTGGGGAGAATCGAGAATTTTTACAGGTAATTCCTGACTAGAATTACCGTCTACATGGAATTTAGTCTAGATACACACGTATTTTAGCCTTTTCTATTTAGGAAAGATGATCTTTGTGGAATAAACACCATGTAATAGAGTTACATGTCATGTAGTACTCCAATTCGTGTGTTTATGGGACGTTTCTTGGTAAGTCATGTGAAAACACATGGTTGTGTACTAACACACGTCCAAAGTACACGGACATAGGGTTCGGTACACAGAAACGGGTAAACTACATGTCCAGGGGTCGGGTGAAGCAGAACACATTGTGTACCCCCTGTACACACCATGTACCCCTACATGGGTTGGAAACCGTGTAGACCAGATACACAGCCAAGTCCCTAGGTGTACTCACATGTCATGTCTGTCCTGGCACACATTGTGTACTCCTAGGGGATCTCCTTGAGATCTTCTGAATTTTGTATCTCCTTCTCTGGGACTCAGATATGAGCTTGTGAGTAGTCTATCCTAAGTGTTTTTTCACATAGAATGTGATGGTGACCTTTGGTTCGGCATAAGAGATATGAGGTGTCATATTTTGATCAAGACGCTTGTGTAGTGGTGCAAATCTTGGGCAGTGATCAGGGTGAATCACTACGTTAATGTCGGGGTCGATACCCTCACCTTTTTCTTTAGGATGTGGTTCCCTTGGAATATTTAGACCGATTAGGTGGTTATCTCCTACTGAAATAGGGAATGGGTCCCCTACCCATAGTGGTGTTACTATATGAAGTATAATAAGAATGATGCTCCTCTTAGAGGATCTTGATCAATGCTGGGGATCGGTGTGGTTCTTGAAGAGAGACACTAGGATTGGTACTCCCCTATTGAATCGGGGCACAGGTTTCCCTTACCTCTATGCTTTGGTAGAGATGGGACTCCCCACATTGTGGGTTCGAGTTATTTTACCTTTGGTTAGTTCTTTGGGATGAGAAGTGGTTTGGCGTGACCTTGGACTCATAGGGAAGAGGAACACTTTCCCCACCAAGATGCATCCTTTTGATGTGACCTAAAATTGTGCAGGCAAGTCAGTTCTGCCTAAAGAGGATAGTATCAAGGTGTGGTGATTGAGTTCCTTAGACTTGTGTGTTCAAGGTAGATATGTGGGATGTTGGGAATCATTGTTAGACTTTCGTAACTTTTGGTACTATCCTAATGGTTTAGGGTGTGGGTTCCCTGTATCATTCATAAAGATGGATAATACTCCCCATCCATGAAAGGGCACGACCTATCCATACTTGTTGTTCAGATAGAGTAGGAACTCCCCTATTGTACTGGGGTGCGAGTCCTATATCCATGGAGTCGGTACACCCCTGTCGTGTAAGGGTATGGGTCCTCTATATGTGATGTATAGGTAGAGTGGGTACTCCCCTACTGGGATAGGGTGAGAGTCCTCTATCATTGGATTCAGAACTCCCATATTGTTCCAAGGTACGGGTACTCCATACATGATGTTCCGACAGAGTGGTTACTCCCCTATCATACTAGGTATCGGGTCCTCTAGCTTGGGGTTAGTACTCATCGTACCATGGTGCAGGTCCCCCATAGTAAATGAGCCAATAGAGTTGGTACTCCCCTATCATGTCAAGGAGTGGTTCCTCTATCTTGGGGTAATTACTCCCCTATCATACCAGTGCAAGGGTATCCCATAGTAAATCATCTGACAAAGTCGATACTCCCTACCATTCTAGGGAGTGGTTCTTCTATCCTGGGGTCGGTACTCCCTTATTGTACCAGGGTGTGGGTCCCCCATAGAAAATAAGCTAGAAGATTCGGTACTCCCCTGTCGTGCTAGGGAGAAGGTTCTTTATCCTCAGTTCGGTACTCCCCTATTTTACCAAGGTATGAGTCCCACATCATAAACTAGACGGTAGAGTCATTACTCCCTTTTCGGGCTAGGAAGCAGGTCCTCTAGCCTAGGTTAAGTACTACCCTATCATACCAGGGTGTGGGTACCCCATCATAAACTTGATGGAAGAGTCGGTACTCCCTGGTTGTACCAAGGTTCGGGTCCTCTAGCCATAGAGTGGTACTCCCCTACCAGGTTAGGGTACAGGTCCTTGATCTATGGAGCTGTACTCCTCTATCATACCAGGGTGTGGGTCCTCCTGTCTCTGAGTAGTACTCCCCTTTCATTCGAGGGTATAGGTCCTCATCTACAGAGTATAACTCCCTCATCTCTAAATTGTGGTGGGGAGTGGTTTTTTTATTAGAGTTTGAGATCCCTCATCATCTGAGTATAGATCAAATGAGTGGGACCCTCCACTTGATATGTGTGATGCCTGGTTAGTAGTGAATTCTCCCTAAATGGACTGAGGTGTGGGCCACACAATACAGGAGCGATAGAGGTTTCACAGGTTAGCTAAGAGCTAGTTCTACCTCTACTGTGGGGAATTGGTGAGGTGTGGGTCCCTCTATTCCCTCTTGTTAGAGAAGATTCACATGGTTCATATCCTATAGTAGTGCTCCCTCGACTATAGGGTAGTGGTGAGGATCAGGCCTCTCCACTTGGTTTATTTAGCTTTTCACAGGGTACAGGTTAGCGATGGAAGAACCTATAGTGTTGGGCACTAGAGTTGGACCATATAGGTTATTTTTTATGGAGAACATTCTCTCAAATGTACCATTTGGAATGGTATATTGTTTTCCAATGGATTGTATCTCTCAGACTGGTACCATCTGGTATGGTAGAGCTCATGGAGTTTTTTCTCCTGGTTTTGTGTTTACTTTTAGAGCCTCGAGTATAATCTTATTTCTAGATATGAGGTTAGAACCTCATGAGACTTAGAGTATGATAAGAGTATATCTAGGTAATGTTTGGGAACCCTTGTGGTGTCGTCACATTATAGGTTGACACCCCTTGAGGACTTAGTATACTTACCACTTCTATTCCCATACCTTACCTTTCATTGCTCTCCTTCCATGGGAGGTGAATACGACTGGGGTATGCCATGTGCTTTTTATGTTTAGATTCTCATGGTTGGATAAGTCCACTCTCATTCTATAGGCAACAAAGACTCAATGAGAAGTTCATCTTATCACTGTGTAGAGATCCTTATGTTTGGATGAGTTTACTTTCACTCTCTTATTGGTTCGAGCTGTGGGATGGAGTCTTTTTCTTACTCTCATGTTGGGGTTTCTTCTTTGACTTAGTTGACTAGTCATGTTTAGCTGAGGATTATTTGAGATGGATTTTATCCCATGATGGGGTTTCCTCTAGATAGGTTGATTGGATTTTTTTTTCAGTTCCTCCTTTTATTTTATTTGTTTTTGGGGTGCCTACTGAGTGTTTTTATATTCACCCCTACATGGGCTTTTCCTGCACATGTTTTGTGTCTTGTGGAGACCACAAGACATTCGACAGAGGACCCCAGGCAAGTGGATCTTAGCGAGCTAGACCGACTGAGGTGTTTACTGGAGCTAGGATGAGAAGATTTCCAGCAGTTACTTTTAGTAGTGATCCCCTTCTTCCAAGCTGGTCAAATGCTTTTACAGTTTTCTTTTGGTGGGTAACTATTTTCCCTTTTTAATTCAGTACTTTTGTTGTACTCTGGTTTGGGATAGATGTATGCATGAATTTCCATTTCATATTTTTATATCTCTGCACCATTTCATTGAGGTTTTTGTGGGTGTTTCCAAACAAGTACTTTAGGCAAAGGCCTCCCCAAGTTTAGTTATGCCTTTGGTGCTTGTTTCCAACCCCTATCCTATAGAGATGGACTTGGCATAGTCACAGCTCAAGCCCCGAATTGAGTTGGGTTGTGACGATAATGGTTAATTGACTTTTTATTTTAACAATGATTATTTTTTTCTAATGGTGAATTAATTTTTTATTTCAACGATGAATTAATTTTTTATTTTAATAGTGAATTAATTTTTTTATTTCTAAGGGTGAATTAATTTTTTATTTCTAACGGTGATTTAAATTTTTTCTCTAATGGTTAATTAATTTTTTATTTTAATAGTGGATAAATTTTTTTATTTAAACGGTTTAATATTATTTCCACCTCCAGTTAAAATTTTATTATTTTGAAAAAATTCCAGTACTCTATTTTTCATCATTTTTTTATTTTGATAAACTGCATAATTATATTACTTGTTTCAGGTATTTTATTGATTTCCAAAATTAATATATATTATATTTAAGCAAAGAAAATTGTGTTAAATGTATTTTTTTAAGTGTTTTAAAAAATATATTATTTTACTCTATATTCATGTGTGCACCTACAACATATTTTTGGAATATTCATGTTTTATTATTTTGAGTTAATTTATGTAACTTATTCTTTTCTAAATTATTATATAAAGACATTGAATTTATTCAAATATATTTTATGTTATTTAAATTAGTATAATTAATTTTTAATTTACATGTTGAATTAAATTAAAATGTATTTAATATTTTAATTTAAATATTCAAATTAATCTATCATTTTTATGGAATTAACTTTTACTTATTATTATCATTTAAAAGATTATTTAAATTAGTTTGAATTTTTATTTATGTTTTGAATTCAAATCATTATTGTTATGATTATTATGGACATTATAATTCTCTCTCCTAGATCATTGTTATTTTAATTTGAATTTTTTTACCCATGGAAGGTGTTTGTTAGTGTTTTTTTATATTTATTTAAAGGGGTTTTTGAACAGCCATGAAAGAAATCAAACACACCGGTTAACATATTTGAAATTCTATTTTTCTACAAGTGTTTTACAAATTGAATTCATATGTGATACTCTATTTTACCTGGTGGATAGTCTCTCAAGATGAATGAAATATTTTATGACTACTACTTTCTTGACAAGACATCCACATTTCTCAAGAACTAGTACATGCACTTTCATTGTTTATCTTCTCCTTCATATGGTTTCTGAGTCTATAAAACTATTTCCCATCTCTCACATGCACTCTCTATTTTTATGTTTATGATTTCAAATTCAAAAGCATTTATTCTTCTCTTTCCTTAGGTTGTGACTCCCATATTCTAAAGTCAGGATCTGAGGGTTGCGACTTCTTGTATCTAAAGTCAGTGTTGTAAGGGTTGTGACTCCCCATACAAAAGTCAATATCATGGTTATCATGTAGGTTCTAGGCGCAGCGGAAGCGCGTTAGTGGGTTTTCCCAACTTTAATTTTAACGTTAAACAACGTTCAATCCGAGATCCGTCATGATATAAAACGCCGAATCTTCGGAATAGAATGAAGAACGAAAAGAAAAGAAGAGTCCCGAAACCCTTGAGGAGGATCATCATATGTTGATTATAATTAATTTAATTAATGCATAATAATTACCTCGTTGGAATTCTTTCTTCATTGATGTGTCCAGTCACGATTCGGTGATCTGTCGTTGCGTCGTAGAATCCAAGTGTAGGATTCCTCTAGCGGTGATCCACACGTGTGTCACATATCTCCGGACGTCGCCGAAGGGATCTCCGAGTGCTAGCGCGGAAGAACCTTTGCTTGCGATATCCGCCTTTGACCACCTTGATCCGGTGGAGGATCTTGCTCTCGTAACTTGAGGGCGTTCTTGGTGGAAAGAGAATTCTCTCTTGGCTTGAGAGTATTTCCAAATCCGTTGTGCACAACCAATGTCTCTTCAAAATGTTGGGGTTGTGAGGATATTTATAATCATGTTTGAGGTTAATAGAGTTATGACAATAAATAAACACGTTACGCGTTTTATTTATTTCATTAACTCTTATTGAAACCCCCCCCCCCCATGTTGAATTATTAATTCCTTGACATGCTCCCACGCTGATTATAATAAATATCATTTAATAAAATATTATTAAATCCTCAAAATTCCAACTGGAAAAAACTACACGGCGTGTAATAATTAATACACGGCGTGTACTTGTTTTCCATAAAACTACACGGCGTGTATATTTAATATACATGGTGTGTACTTTTATTTTCCATTTTTCTCCACCACATTTATTAGACCTTGAGTAATGACTATTTATTTCTTAAATAAATTTAACTGCATTACTCGCTAATAAATATATTATTTCATCCACAATATATTCTCTCGAATAACTAGTGTCAAAATAAATGTGATCATACATCCTTAAATAATTATTAAACCACAGTCAGGAATAATATTTATTTAACTTGTTAAATTAATATTTAACTGAGATACATGGACACACTTAGTGTGTGACCCTCTAGGCCTCTTTCTCAGTGGCATTAGGCTGAGCCTGCCTAAAGTCCAAGGTTAGCATCTAGCAACATGCCAAGGCACCCATAGAGAAAGAAGTTAACGCCGCAATGACGTGTTACCTCCTACGAACGCTTACCGTGTAATATAATCCATTTGTCTCGATATCTCCAATCAAGCGGGTTGCATGCTAGTGCCATCAACCCATGTGCTTGATTATTCTTTCTTTGACTTCTCAGAATTGAACTTTCCCATACCTTACCATGGCCATGGATTTATTTAGGCTATATCAATTCCATCGAAGGGAATGAGATATCTACTTTTGTTTTGGAACGGAAGGGACAAATCCTTTCTCGCATTATCTATTAATGCAGTATTACTCGTGATGCACCCAACGTATCCTACCTCGCTGCGAATAGTGTGTCATCACAGTTTTGATCAATACATCTAAGTGTGTGAGTTGTAATACCCATTAATAATAATCTTAAATTCTAAGGATCAATACACACGTTCGTAGATAGGAACATCCAATGACACTATGAAATGTGGATTTCCTACTGGCGGGTCTCGTTCTCATAATATCCTCCTGGATATTACCAAGGGCGCACACCATGAGAAGGTGCCTCAAAGTTTTATGAGTCCTCACCCCTAATGACCTGTATTATTTGTGTCCCTCAAATAATATCATCCATCCATAGAACATACATTCAAGAACAGTGTTATGGCACTTTCGGGTTCTCATCATAGCAGGGATCCGCTACGACCCTTTAATGCAATAGCTATCCTTAGGACATTATCACATGACATGTCACACAGAAGAACAATCACGATGTGATAAGGCTTTTATTTAATGAATAAAGTACAAAGTAGTTGGTTCTAGACCACCAACTCCAATAGACTCCCACTTGGACTAGAGCCAACTGCTAACAACCTTTAACCCGCTAGCTCTCACATGATATTCATGCTTTTGCTGAGATAGGCCTTTAGTCATGGGGTCCACCACGTTCTCTTCCGTGGATACTCTGCTCACTGCAACTTCACCCCTTTGATAGAAATCCCTCAAGAGGTGATACTTCCGGAGTATGTGCTTTGTCCGTTGATGTGACCTTGGTTCTTTTGAAAGAGCCACCGCTGCAGTATTATCACAATACAATGTAATGGGATCTTTACTGCTAGACACCACATCAAGAACCTGGACAAAGTTCCGAATCCAAATGGCTTCTTTGGCTGCATCAGAAGCCGCTATATACTCGGACTCCGCTGTAGAATCGGCGATAACTGGATGCTTTGAACTCTTCCAGCTCACAGCTCCTCCATTGAGACAGAAAACATATCCAGATTGTGACTTCAGATCATTCTGATCTATTTGAAAACTAGCATCAGCATACCCTCTGATGACAAGCTCCTTGTCTCCTCCATATACCAGGAACATATCCTTAGTTCTTCTCAGATACTTAAGGATAGTATTAACAGCAGTCCAATGCTGTTCTCCTGGATCTGCTTGATATCTTCCTACCATGCTCATTGCATAGGCAACATCAAGCCTGGTACATAACATGGCATACATGATGGATCATATAGCCGAAGAATATGGGATCTTTCTCATCCTATCTTTCTCCTGTTGTGTCTGGGTACAAATTTTCTTAGAAAGATGTAAGCCATGTGACACTGGAACCAATCCCCTCTTGGACTTTTCCATACTAAATCTCTTTAGTATCTGGTCAATGTATGTACCCTGACTTAGTCCAAGCAGCCTCTTGGATCTATCACGAATGATCTTGATCCCTAGAATGTAGGCTGCTTCTCCTAAGTCCTTCATGGAGAAACACTTGTTCAACCAGTCCTTAACTGACTGTAAGGTTGGTACGTCGTTTCCAATAAGTAATATGTCATCAACATATACCACTAGGATGACGACTGCATTCCCATTAAACCTCTTATAAACACATGGATCACATTCGTTCTTAATGAAACCAAATTCCTTTATGGATTCATCAAATCGAATGTTCCATGACCTGGATGCTTTCTTCAATCCATAAATAGATTTCTGCAACTTGCAAACCCGTTTGGCTTCACCTGGTGTCACAAACCCTTCTGGTTGTGTCATATAGAAATCTTCCTGAAGGTTCCCATTAAGGAATGTTGTTTTGACATCCATCTTCCAAATCTCGTAGTCATGGTAAGCTGCTATGGCAAGTATGATTCTTATGGATTTAAACATGGCAACTGGAGAGAAGGTTTCATCATAGTCAATTCCTTGATGTTGTCTGAATCCTTTAGCCACTAGCCTTGCTTTATAGGTGCTAACTTGACCTTCCATGTCCAGCTTTCTTTTGAATACCCATTTGCATCCAACAGGCTTTACATCAACTGGCTTATCGACCATAACCCAAACTTGGTTCTGATACATGGAATCCATCTCAGAATTCATAGCTTCTAGCTATCTTGCAGCTTCTGAGCTTTCTACTGATTCCCTGTAGGAGAGAGGTTCATCATTTTCCAACAATAATGATTCACCATCCTCGGTGACTAGGAAACCAAATCTCTCTGGTTCCCTTACCTATCTTGAGCTCCTACGCAGTACTTGTGTTTCTGGAACCTCTTCCACGGGGACCTGTGGAACTTGTTCCTGTACCAACTCCTGTGTATCTTGAGCATCAACTTCGTCAAATTCAATCTTGCTCCCACTATCCTTCTTGAGGATGTGCTCCCTCTCAATAAATACGGCTTGTCTAGCGACAGTCACTTTCTTGTCTTGGGGGTTATATAGGTAATATCCTTTCGTTTCCTTGGGATATCCTATAAAGATACACTTCGTGCCCCAGGGTGCTAGTTTGTTGCCTGAGAAGGCCTTAACAAATGTCTCGCATCCCCATACACGTGTGTGCGAAAAAGTGGGTTTCCTTCCATTCCATAACTCGGATGGAATTCCATTTTCCACCTTAGTTGGTACTCAGTTTAATGTGTATGTTGCAGTTTGTAATGCATATCCCCAAAAGGATAATGGAAGATCTGCATGACTCATCATCGACCTCACCATGTCCAACAAGGTGTGGTTCCTCCTTTCACTAACACCATTCCACTGTGGTGTATAAGGAGGAGTGAGATGAGATAGAATCCCAGACTCCCGTAGAAGATCGATGAACTCTTGGTTCAGATATTCTCCACCTCGATCCGATCAAAGCTTCTTTATCTTCTTACCAAGTTGATTCTCTAATTCATTCTTGAATTCCTTAAATTTCTCTAAGGACTCTGACTTATACCTCATTAAGTAGACATAGCCATATCTACTCAAATCATCAGTAAAAGTAATAAAGTAAGAATATCCACCTCTAGCTTCTACTAGAAATGTTCCACACACATCTTTGTGTACCAATCCTAGAAGCTCAGTGGCCCTTTCACCTTGTCCACCAAAAGTCGGCTTGTTCATTTTTCCTTGTAAACAAGCATGACATCTATCAAGTGGTTTTAGCTCAGTAGAGTCTAAATAGCCATCTTGGCAGAGCTTTGTCAAGCGCTTCTCGTTCACATGACCAAGGCGGTGATTCCATAACTGGGTGATGTATGAGTCATGTGAGTTTGTTTCGTTATCGATTGCCAACACTTGGTTTTCGTAATTTAATACATACAAACCATTATTCAAATGTGTCATACCATAACATACGTTGTTCTTATAAAAGAGACAACCCTTATTTCCAAACTTGAAAATAAATCTATCCATATCCAAACAAGACACAAAAATTATGTTCTTGGTAACACTAGGCACAAAATCACAGTTTTTTAAAACCAAAATCATGCCAGTTGGCAATGAGAGGTGATAGTCGCCAATAGCCAACGCAGCCAGCCTTGCACCATTGGTAGCTCGAAGATCCACCTCTCCTCTGGAGATTTTTCTAAATCTACTTGGTTCCTATATTTGAATACATATGTGAGCCCCATAAGCTATATCTAATAACCAATGTGTAGAAATAGAAAGATTGCACTTGATAACGAATGCACCTTTAGCGTCCCCACGCTTCTGGGTGCAATTCCTCTTCCAATGGCCCTGCTTGCCACATGCAAAACACACTACCTCTCGTTCCTTTCCCTTCCTCTGGATCTTCCCCTTCTTGGAGGGACGGTGCTCGGGGGCTTCAGACCGTTTATAAGTCTTTGTCCCCTTTTCCTTGTCCTTCCTTTTCTTGATCACCATAAGGACCGCGGGTTTTTCATGCCCCATGTCCTTATCTACCTGGAGAATCAAGGTCAGAAGCTTCGATAGACTCTTCTCATTTCCACTCATGTTATAGTTAACAATGAAGCTAGAGAAGGTCTTGGGCAGTGATGATAGGATGAGATCTGTACGCAACTCATCCGGGAATTTAATCCCTAAGATGTCCAAGCGTTCAATGTATCTAATAAGCTTGACTACATGAGGCCCAGCTGGTGCAGACTCTCCAAGCTTCGTGGTAAACAAACCATTGGAGATCTCATACCTCTCATGTCTCACCTTCTCTTGGTAGAGATCTTTAAGGTGAGACATCATGCTATACACATCCATGTTTTCATGTTGCTTCAAGAGCTCATTAGACATGGCCGATAGCATGAAACACTGGACATCTGTGGCATCATCCATGTATTTCGTGTAGAGAGATAATTCCTCATCACTAGCCTCTTTCCCAGGCGCAACTGGAATAGGCTCTTCTAGCACATATAATTTCCTTTCATGGCGAAGGACGACGCGTAAATGCCTCTACCACTCTTGGAAATTGGTGTCGGTGAGAAGGTTTTCTTTCTCGAGTATGGTGCGCAATGATATGTTTGAAGCCATTTTCTTGCCGTTTCTACAAATTAAGATGAGCAAAGGTTTATTACTTTATTATAAAAATTGAGACAAATAAATTAATACTTATTAGTCTCCCACTATTTTATCGAAATCCAATAGCCCTCACCATTGACTTCAGAATATTTTGTTGCATGAATATTCTAGTGAAAATGATCCATATTGCCCTTCGCATTACCCCAACTAGGGTTGGTCAAGCAACTTGAAGGGTTTTAGGTATTCATTCCAAATTCCAACTGCATTAACTCGCAGTTCCTTGATCCGCTGAGTGGACTCCCCAATCCTGAAATCCTTTTTTGGATTTCCTCAACCTTTGCCTCTTGGTCACACCAAGTCCTGCTGTTGCAGTCAACCCTTGATGCGAACCAAGTCAAGTCAACCCAAAACCTTAAATTAGAATTCCCCGATAATTGAAAGCACCCCAACTAGGGTTGGTCAAGCACTTTGAACTATGGTTCAATTCTAACCAAGATTATGGAAGGCTATGCCAACTTAATATTTATCTTGAGGGATTTTATCCTTATACGTAAATTGCCATTTTATTATATTTTATTACATGCTTGTTAATATTAAGTGGGATATACTTAAGTGATTAACCATGTCTAAGATAATATTTACGTATAAGCCAATTTTATTTTAGTTCTATCTTGCATGCTCGTTTAATTCATTAATTGTGTGATCGTGACAACACACCCACAATAAATAAACCATGCAACTGATAGAAATAAAATAAATGGTATGATCATGAGCTTTTCTATTGGTTAGTTTATCTAGCGGTTGATAAACTAACCCAAGACCTAGGGGAGAAACACCTTGAACCTTTCGGGTTCGTGTCTACAGCTTTCCACTTGTCCACCTTTGTATCTCCATGGATTGGTTTCACCTTGGCTCCTGACTTGAGCCGCCTCCACTAGCTTGGGAGTTCCATCCATTACATATGCATTTATCTCACACGCAGGTGAGGGGTAAAAAGGGGTTTTTACATAAAATAATCCTTGGGCGCGCAGGCCCTACATATTAATGAGGAGATGGCTCACAGGACAACAAATTTAATTTAAATAAATTAATTAAAGAAACCATTCTCATACAAAGGTCTAGGTCTAGATCATGATCATCCATACATGCAACGATATTTACGCATAAATAAAACTAGCATTCAATTCTTTAATCGTTCTTGTTTAAGATAAATCACGCTCGAATCAATTAATTATATTTAATTAATCAATCATTTTATCTTAAATCAATTTTCTGAATTTCCTTGAGATTCTCATCCATCATAATTTTAAACAAATAAATTCATTTAAAATTATCCTTGTACGTAACTTGTACCTTGGAGGCAACCCGGTGAATTCCCATTTATTACGCAGATGTTAAATTAAACACATATATATAAAACACCTATCACGTGTTGTGCCTCAGCTTTACACCTGCACCATGGTACACGTCTCAAGGGTTTGTATAATATAATAATAAATTTTAATAAATCTGCGTAATTTGGGTGAGTACACGGCATGTAGTTCCGACTACACGGCGTGTACTTTTCTTCACCGTCCATCCGAAGTACACACCCGGGGATAAGGCGTGTTAATGTAATTCGGAAATTTTCAGAGTACACGGCGTGTACAGTGGGACACATGCCGTGTAGTTTCCGCGTTACACGGTTTCCAGCCGGG
Source organism: Viscum album (assembly GCA_963277665.1). Taxonomy (NCBI): domain Eukaryota; kingdom Viridiplantae; phylum Streptophyta; class Magnoliopsida; order Santalales; family Viscaceae; genus Viscum; species Viscum album. Next base: position 1,339,782,485 of record OY728148.1, on the reverse strand, counting down.
CAGGCCGTGTATGGAGTACACGACCCAACCCTAACCCGAAGGGACTACACGTCATGTTCATTGGACCACACGGCGTGTATTCCGGAAACTGTGTGCCACCTGTTTCTGGTCAACACACGGTGTCTTAAATTCTTAGAAAGAATCCAATACACGGCCTGATTTGGCAGATCAGTCAATGCATTGAACCTAGACTACACGGCGTGTACTTCCGAATACATGTCGTGTATTCTGGTGTTATACGGATAGAAACGTTTGGCTCCTCCGGATGAGTTCCTCTATTTTATTTTAATCAAAATTAAAAGAAAAATCTGTTTCTGTGAGGTGAACGAGAAACAAGGGAGGAAGAACAGATCTCGAGATTCAGATTTTCAGAACGATTAAACATGAATTGAAATAACTAAATTATTAAATGCGTAAATCACCAACGAAAAACTAAATAATTATAACCAACGATATGACCGCTCTGATACCATTTGTAGGTTCCGGGTGCAGAAGAAGCGCATTAGTGGGTTTTCCCAACTTTAATTTTAACGTTAAACAACGTTCAATCCGAGATCCGTCACGATATAAAACGCCGAATCTTCGGAATAGAACGAAGAACTAAAAGAAAAGAAGAGTCCCGAAACCCTTGAGGAGGATCATCATATGTTGATTATAATTAATTTAATTAATGCATAAGAATTACCTCGTTGGAATTCTTTCTTCGTTGATGTGTCCGGTCACGATTCGGTGATCCGTCGTTGTGTCGTAGAATCCAAGTGTAGGATTCCTCTAGCGGTGATCCACATGTGTGTCACGTATCTCCGGACGTCGCCAAAGGGATCTCCGAGTGCTAGCACGAAAGAACCTTTGCTTGCGATATCCGCCTTTGACCGCCTTGATCTGGTGGAGGATCTTGCTCTCGTAACTTGAGGGTGTTCTTTGTGGAAAGAGAATTCTCTCTTGGCTTGAGAGTATTTCCAAATCCGTTGTGCACAACCAATGGCTCTTCAAAATGTTGGGGTTATGAGGATATTTATAATCATGTTTGAGGTTAATAGAGTTATGACAATAAATAAACGCGTTACGCGTTTTATTTATTTCATTAACTCTTATTGAAAACCCCCCCATGTCGAATTATTAATTCCTTGACATGCACCCACGCTGATTATAATAAATATCATTTAATAAAATAATATTAAATCCTCAAAATCCCAACTGGAAAAACTACACGGCGTGTAATAATTAATACACGTCGTGTACTTGTTTTCCATAAAACTACACGGTGTGTATATTTAATATACACGGTGTGTACTTTTATTTTCCATTTTTCTCCACCACATTTATTAGACCTTGAGTAATGACTATTTATTTCTTAAATAAATTTAACTGCATTAATCGCTAATAAATATATTATTTCGTCCACAATATATTCTCTCGAATAACTAGTGTCAAAATAAATGTGATCATACATCCTTAAATAATTATTAAACCACAGTCGGGAATAATATTTATTTAACTTGTTAAATTAATATTTAACTGAGATACATGGACACACTTAGTGTGTGACCCTCTAGGCCTCTTTCTCAGTGGCATTAGGTTGAGCCTGCCTAAAGTCCAAGGTTAGCGTCTAGCAACACGCCAAGGCACCCATAGAGAAAGAAGTTAACGCCGCAATGACGTGTTACCTCCTACGAATGCTTACCATGTAATATAATCCCTTTGTCTTGATATCTCCAATCAAGCGGGTTGCATGCTAGTGCCATCAACCCATGTGCTTGATTATTCTTTCTTTGACTTCCCGGAATTGAACTTGCTCATACCTTACCATGGCCATGGATTTATTTAGGCTATATCAATTCCATCAAAGGGCCTGAGATATCTACTTCCATTATGGAACGAAAGGAACAAATCCTTTCTCGCATTATCTATTAATGCAGTATTACTCGTGACGCACCCAACGTATCCTACCTCGCTGCGAACAGTGTGTCGTCACAGTTTTCGTCAATACATCTAAGTGCGCGAGTTGTAATACCCATTAATAATAATATTAAATTATAAGGATCAATACACACGTTCGTAGATAGGAACATCCAATGACACTATGAAATGTGGATTTCCTACTGGCGGGTCTCGTTCTCATAATATCCTCCTGGATATTACCAAGGGCGCACACCATGAGAAGGTACCTCAAAGTTTTATGAGTCCTCACCCCTAATGACCTGTATTATTTGTGTCCCTCAAATAATATCATCCGTCCATAGAACATACATTCAAGAACAGTGTTATGGCACTTCCGGGTTCTCATCATAGCAGGGATCCGCTACGACCCTTTAATGCAACAGTTGTCCTTAGGACATTATCACATGACATGTCACGCATAAGAACAATCAAGATGTGATAAGGCTTTTATTTAATGAATAAAGTACAAAGTAGTTGGTTCTAGACCACCAACTCCAACATATCCCTCCTCTAGAAAAGGATTCTATAATGGGTTATGATTCCCCATTAAAAATAAGGTAGTTCGCATGTATCTCTCACTGAGTTGAGATATATAATACTGGACTAGGTCCACTTTGGACTGAATCGGTATAAAAATCCACATGTTCTTTATTTTATTTTCACTTCTAATTATCTATAATAATTAACTTTAATATTAAATTTAATTAATCAATTTATTTTATTAAATTTTTTAATCTGGTCTATTCACCCCCTCTAGACCATCTACTATTACTCTATCCAACGTAACAATATTTTCATGGCCATTGGAGGATAAGATGAACTTTGTGTAAAGGGTTACAGAGATTCCAATTTACTATAAGACAAAGATTATATGAAATATAAAACTAGATTCATGTTATTCCTAAATGGTGGGGCTATCAGTTGGAATAGTTCTAGAAAGACACCATAGTAGACTTGACAATATATTCAGAGTACATCACTACATCAAATGTTGTGAAGGAATTTATTTGGATCAAAAATTTCATTTCTGAACTTAGACTAGTTCCTAGTATTGAGGGAGCAATCAAGATATATTGTGACAATAATGTAGTTGTTTATATGAATAAGTAACTTAATTCTCACCAAAGGACTAAAAATCATTTTCAAATACCATCTCATATGATTGATCATTGATAGGGGTAATGTAAACATCATTTAGGTGGCTATATAGAAGAATGTATCAAATCTATTGATGAAACCTTTGTTGAAACAACATCATGAGGACTATATATAATTTATGGGTGAAAACACATGATATATTGGTTGTAATGGTTTTAAAGTTTATCATAATATTATAATAAAATGAAATATTCATTTTTCATTCATTCATGTGGGCTGCAATTTATTTTACATGAATATGTGAATGATAATATCCCCTCGATGTACACTTTGAGTTTTCCCTAAGTGATGATAATTGTAGAGTATTATGGAATGGGATTATATGTTAATGTTATCATGAATAGAAGATTTTAAACATTATAAAGAGTTTTATATGATATAGGAAGAGTATATTCATGAGGTAATAAGTAGATACTTCTTACTTGGATTGATATTCCAAAGTATATCTCATCAAATTTCATACGGTCATTGATATACTTAGGGGTTTATGATTATTATCAATCCATATTACCTAAGTTTGGGAATATAAATATCTTGAGAACATTCATAAATTGATACCCTAATTAAAAAAATTAAATTAACTTTTCTAATGTAGTGGTGGTTGGGTATGTTCTGGATCGTGTCATTGGTTAAATAATAACCAAGATGAGATTTTTTCTATTTATAACAAGTGAAGACGTCTATCCCTTGATTTAATTATACTGAGAAAATTCATGTCCATGCTTAGTTTCTTCATATATGATGTGATCAACTACTTATATGAATGACATGTGATGTGATTATCATATAGATAAATGAAATTTGATGTATTCATTGACCTGGTTAGTCTTGCTTGGAGAATCAAGAAATGATGAGAGACATATACTAGATTGTCATGTTCTATGTCTAGTGGTCACTCAATGTCATGGAGAAAAGGATTATATAGTTATGCATATTATTTATATGATAAATCATGTGTTATACATGTTCGTATATAGATATGAGTATGTTTGAAGGAGCTCACATCAGACCCCTTAGTAGCTTGAGTAGCACTGATTCTTTACTAGAGGATTATCTTTTCTTATATCTATGACATAAGGATTTCATAGTTTTTTTTTTAATTGTATCAAGAAATATAGGGCCATACAGTTATTCCCTTAGATAAGGATAAATTTTAGACAAATTTTATATTAAAAATAAATATATTTTGATGAAACCATATCCAAAAGTGAGTTTGTATAGATTCACAAAGAGTTGTGAAGTTTTTCATAAATTTATTTTGGGATTTTATTCCAAGTGGGAGATTATTGGATGTGCACTAAAATATAAAATCTTGGTGTTCATTTGCACATGTATATGATTCATGAAGTATATATATACAATATGATATTTTATATATATATATATATATATAGTTTACATTTAATACATGCATATGATGCATGTATATTAGTATCCATATGATAAATGTAATATATATATATATATATATATATATATTAATGAGATGTATATACAGTGGGATTATTTCATGTGATGAAACAGCCTGCTGAAAATTCTCTCCCAAATGGTTTCCCTCAATATCAAACCAAAGGTTGGTTCATTAAAGAGATTTACATGTATTCATTAAAACAAGTACAATGAATTAAACTCAATAAAAAGTAACTCATATGATATTTTATGAATGAGAAGCCTTCGGCTTCACTTATAAAATATAATAAGTTTTATTTGAAGGTGGGTGGGATGATCACATTTGTTTGATGGATTTGTGATCATCATTTTCATCTAATTTTCTTTGATATCTCTTACTTATCAAACACATTCATCACTCAAAAAAGTCACTAGCACCCCCTTCAAGTTTTCAACAATACTCTGGTTATAAATTGAGATCCATTGGTCAGTGTATCACCTTGGAGGCAAGGTGGTTTTATTTAATCCTCCTCATGATATTCCCTAAACACACTTCATAGTGATAGATATAAGAATATGGATGCTATTTCAACTATCTAAATACAGGCACTATGTTTGACTCTATTTTTTAAATTATTTACATGTTTAATTCTTGAAGATAGATATTTTTATTATTTGGGTTATTTTAAACTACCAATAGTAATTATATAATAAAATTAAACTCATCACTCTAAGCCTATCAAAGTCTATGCACCTCCATGTAGTGTCTCCAGAAAAAACCAACATATCTTCACTATATCCTTAGAACATGGATAGTTCTCGACTACACCCTGAGGTGTCTATCCAAATGATCAATCCACTTTTATAGAACTTTCCATGCTTTAATCCCACATGGGGATATACCAAATTCCTCTAGTCTGCTAATAGACATGTTATAATAAACACTAGTCAAGCCTAACTTCAATCCCCTCTCATTATCTATACCCATCTCACATTATCATCCCTCTCCCTTGGGATCCCCACACTAAAGATAGTCCATTCACACTTTTATAATCATCAAGTTCCACTAGTAAAACCTTAAGGGAGTGATTACCTTATCTCGTGATCCAACAACCCATTCATACTAAACCCAATGGTTTACCTTGACTACAAGACTTATCCCCATTATCTTACTCTTATTTCTTGAGGAGTTTCAAAGTTACAAGGTAATTACCATATCCTTTCACAAAAAAATCCTAAGGCACAATACTAAATGATCTATTCCTAAAGATATAACTACTTTTATTACCTTAACCCCCTCATTAGAGATCACCTTAGTCCATCCACCATCCATTTCACTATCCAAGACCACTTTAGGGTCCTTTAAAATATTATATACATCATTCCCCTTAGTGGAATAACCGCCAATAATATCTCAAATCCTAACTCATGTGTGGAACACTAAATCCACTGCTAAATACTTTACCTAAGTTTTTTCCATCATTCTAATCTCACCAAGACCCCCTTCATATAATTTGGAATTAAAACACTATGCAAACACATGTGATCGTATACATACACATGTATATTTATGTAATAAATGGACCTCTTGCCTCTTTACTAGAGTTATTATCCCAAGACATGATCTCCCAACCTTGAATCAAGCCTGCAACAAGCATTACAACACTTCTAATCCTCTATCTCATACCTCCTGATATAAATAATTAATTATAAACATTTATAATTAATTTCAAAAATTAATTCAATGGTGAATAATCACTAAAATCTCACCAAGTGGCCTCCCAAGATTGAAACCTCAAGAAATGTTACAAAAATGGATTATTGCAAGCTTCTAGATTTCCTATGAACAAAATCATCATCACATGATACTTAATCATTTTCCAATTCCAAGTCAACTTTATGGGAACCCTAAGAAAATCAACCAGGCCACATACCTTTAACAAAACAGTAATCAATGGGTGTCATTTTACCTCTTTGGACCTCCACATGATACCACACTTCAATGATCCATCTCATAAAGATGATTCCACCATAATTTGGTTGAATCATCATCAAAAAAATTCCAAAACTAAGAAAATCATTGAAAAGAAGAAGAAAAATAATGGAAAACAAGGGGAAAATATGGAAGTATCTTACTTCAATTGATGAAATAATACCCACCCAAATTACATGGATCAAAGAGAGAAAAGGAGAGAGAATGAGAGGGTAGGATGGACCTCATATCCCTGATATGATCAACGACTGAAGGAAACCCCTAAATGGGGGTTAAAATAAAGGGTAAAGAATTACATTTCTTCCCCTATTAAGAAATCCATACCCATCTCTACAAGGTACCGGTACCCACTAACCACTTGGTCCAAGTGTACCAGCCAACTAATGGCTCATACAAGGGGTATACACCCCTAGATCATCCATTGGGAACTTAGTATAGGGCCATCTGGTACCTAGTAACTTCCTTTAACTATAAAAAATAATGGCACCACCCCAACCCTACATTGAAGCCATCGCTAATACTCAAAACACTCAAAATCAAGGAAAAATACCTCCTAGAGGATTACCAACCCTTATAATTCCAATATGAGTTTGAATTCTCAAAACTCCCCTACTTTGAAGCTCAAAAAATAAAATTCACTCTGAAAGTCACCAACTCGTAATGATGTGTTTCATCACAAACTACTCGCTATAGTGTTTTGAATTCTAGAGAAACATTTGGGACAATCTCCCTACACTCAATATGACTATTAGAATACAATGCCACCACTTGTGCTTAATTATGATTGATCATGAATCCGCCTCATTGATCCAAAATCTATCATAATCGTATTTTCCATTGAAAGAACCAGGAACGATACAATACATGCTTCAATCATCTTTTGAATGAAATATTTAATGAAAAAATTAATTTTATAAAATTAATTACACACATCATAACCTTTCATTATCTCCAAGCAACATTTTACTCAAAATAGTCACCAGCCTACTGTGATCCTAACTTGTGATCTAAAAAACGATGCCTTACTTGAACAATATTGTGATCACTTAAACTCCACCCAACTTGTTTACTGAAATATACTCCTCATCGTATAAAAAATTACTAATGATAGTTACCACTATAGATGAACCACCAAAACTAGCCTAGTTATGAAACCATATATGGTTTATCATACCTATATCCTAAGCATCACTGATTTAATTGGCATACTAGTCATACCCAGTCTTCCACAGTCTAGCATTGACCTCTACCCACATGATGCATGGGTATCACACCAAAGGATTGATATGAAACTCACCAATGTGGGATTAAAATTACCATCATTTCACTAATATATATATAAAAAACACTTTCATCTCATCTATATTTTCCTCATGTGATACTTACTCACAAAAACCTAACAACCTTGCCCACAAGATATACCCTTGGGTTCTACAATCTCAAGTGGTCCCCAAAAACTCTCTCATGGAATGATAAATCATCGGTTTATGTATTCATCTAGAAACATGCACCAGTGCTATACCGGAAAACATTATCCACCACCTCATGTTTCCAAAGTATTTCTGATGTTATATCACACTTCTCTTGCAAAGGGCACAACAAGACCTTCATTCATTCTAGCTCACCCTAGCTAAGAATTACTTGTATACATCATTGATTGATATTACTCCATCACATAGAATGATTTCTTCCCCTTTTATGAACCATCACCATGACCACTTACCTATCAACCAAAAAAATCTTCCTAATAATAGATTTACCATAAAATCACTATCAACATCCCATAATCCTCTAAGAACATGGATAGATTTTCATGGAACCTGAACGATACACCATCATCTCCCTCATCATGAACTCATCATCGAGAGATAATAATATTCATCACATAGACACTCCCAATGAAATTTCACTATGGAACTTCCCATCAAAGATTTTTTTAATTAGCACTCGACATTCTTGGATCAGTTATCTATAGAAATTTTCCATTGATACTAAGCTACCCACTTGATGGTCATCCCTCAATGATTCATCTATATATCATATTACAATTATCATCCATGATAACAAGGTTCCTTGAACCTCTATATCCAAAACCCATTATCATTTCAAAACATGCTTCTCTATGCATGCTAAATCACCCAACTCCTTAAAATCACCTGCCTCACATGGATTTCATATACCTAATCCATAACCACATATTCTAACCTAATCCAAACTCAACTCGGGTTTCCAAATAAAACCATGATCCAACCACCATTTACCAAATTATATAGGGACAATGATCCCCTTTCAAAGAAACCATGGTGCTTCCATTCCCAATATATGCATAGAAACACCTAACTTGAATAGAATTTTCAATCATGCACCATGGTCAAGCATTGCTCCAGCAAAAAAGAATCTACCCATGCTCCACTTAACTAAGGTAACCTCCTCCCATGCACCCATATCAACAAAAAATCTCAATCACTCCCCTATCAATAAATAATGAATATCGTTCTACCTATACTGACAGGTTATAATCAACCACCTATCAGGCACAACCACAAGCTCTATCCTGGCACTAAACTATCTCACCTAATCAAGATGCATATCTTAATATCTCAAGGAAACACTTATAACCATATTAAACCACTCAAGGGTCTCTCATTAACCAAAAACCTCCATATTAACACTACTTCATACTATAGGAACTCTTACCCAGATCCCATAAGGCATCTTATACATAAACCTACCAATTGTATGGTTGTCAACTAATATGAGTAAAATCGTAATCACATCATAATAAAACACATAAAAACACCTTAATGGACATAATTAATTATTGAACCACAAATAAGTTACTTTGGAAAACACTTAATAAGTTATTGTTAATGTTTTAATTAATTAGATACTCTTTCTAAACATTTTCTAAGAAACTTCCCTTCCATTAAATATTTTCTGAAACTATTTAACTTTTTTTTTAAAAAAATTGAATCCATAAGTAGTTATGAAAATTTCTAGGATACTTATGTGTCTAATATTATGTATGAAATCACACCTTCTTACCACCTTGTCCTGATAGTAAAAACAATATTTAATAGTCTCGCACTAGAACATAATACATGATAAACATCTCAATCGTAATAGTGAAAAGCAATGAATAAAAATCTCATCCTTAATAACTTGGACATTACCTATAAATGGGTTATCTATGCTCATGAATAAGGTCTATACCATGATTTAACAACAGTTTACCTCTAATTATCAGACCTAAATAGTAAAATTACCAAAAAAATGCTCTGATGAAATTTGTTAACATCGCAGCTAAAATCACTCAAACAAAACACTAGTTAGAGGTCCACATGACCTTATGTGTGCTTACTTATACAATAGAGGCTGATTATTAGTGAAAAGAGTCTATAGGGAACATGGGGAAACTATACTCTTTGTACCTTCTCAAAAAATAATACGTAAAAAAATAATTGAAGTTCTCATATCAATGTGAGTTTACTGAGAGGGGGAGGGGTGAATCAGAGATCCCTTTTCATTTATGAATTATTATTCAAACTAAAACCCTAAAACATGTTAGATTTTTTATCCACTAAAATATATCTCCCAACCACAACTTGTATACAGTTTATATAAATAGAAATCAAAACATGGTATTTATAAGGTTTGGTACCAAGACCTACTCCTTACCATGTTGGTTATACAGCCCAATATGGATTCTTTGATAAATTCTTTCATGATTAAAAAGGTATATACAAAACTTGATTCTACAAACTAGTAATCATTACTATATATAACCCTAGTTCTACACACTAGAAATAAACTCTTATATCATGTTTCGTTATACCCCCCGACTATCCTTCTTTTCACCCGTTCCTTTATGACTGGTTATACTCCCCAACTATAATCTTCTTCAGCAACTGGTTATATGACCTAGCTATAAGCTCTTCCTTCTTTTTTTAATTCATTGTAGAAAGATAATATTATTTAGATGTTATTTCTACACAATCAAGTTGAATCACCTTCACTTGTGTACAACTTCTTCATGATTATCAACAACTCTCTAAATATTGTAATTACTTGGAAACTTATTCCTCATCTTAGAAAGACTTGGATATAATAAAACTTACCTTTCTAGAACTTTTTCTGAAAATATTCCTTAGAAAAATCCCATCCAGTGATTCTTTATTTGGTATGTTCTATTTTAATCTCCTCAGTATGATGTGATCTATCTAATTAACCTCCATCTGGTACTCTTTAGTCTTTTTTACTTAGTTTGATGCACTTTTTATAGTGAACCTTAGTTTGATTCTCCTCTATCCGATGAAACTCAGTCCATTGCACCTCCTCTTCAACCAAGTATAATCTTGGTTGGAAACCCTTACTATGTTCTCTCAAAAAAACTCCAGTAATTTAGATCCTTCTTCAATTATAGAAATAGCCTCACATGAATATCATGAAATCCTTTATATAAGAAGACATACTCTATAATTTAAGGAAGAAAAATGATCTCTAATTTCAATTTTTCCACACAATGAATCTTTATTTTTCCACCTTCAAAACCAATAAAACATCATAGTCAACTTTATTCATTGAATTTTCCTTGAATCTTGACATTAATGATCTTATTTAATACTTCCTTAAATCTCTCAAGATTTATGAATGTTGAAATAATTGCTCAACATCATCACTTTTAATGACTTTAAAATTTTCTTTAAAAATACTCAAGTCTCTATCCAGTGATATTGATTTTCACTCATCTGGTGATCCTCATAAGAATTCCTCTGTTTGGGAACACTTTATCTATTTCTTATTAGACTTATCAAATTAGTCTAATAAACTCAGGTACCCTTTATTTAGTTCTTTTCACATGCTTTCTCTATTAAATGGAATCATAAGAGTTTCTCCTTATTGATTTATATGATGAGTTGGTATAGTTTCATCCAGTCATCCTACATCCACTCAAAATTCATAGATATCTTAGTTTGTTGAAATTAGTATAATACAACATCATAGAATTTTCAATCTGATGACATCATATTTCTTTATCTAGAGCTCATCTATCTAATAGATCATTCCAGAGTCTTTCTGTTAAAACTTCTAAAAAATTTCATATAGTCAGTTTTTTCTAATGATACTCCATTTATAAAATCTCTATCTGGTCATTATATATCCTTCATTATTCTATATTTGATCAACTTGATTTGATACCTTTCATAATACTTTATAGCATTGTAGGCTGAACATAGTACATCTACAAAATCAAAATTGTAACTCAAACTCATTGATCATCAACACTCCCTCTGTACAATGTACTTCATACTATTCTATATGATATGACCTCATGCTTAAAATTTTTTGCACTTTAAAAATTCATCACTTTATATCTTGAACTTCATACAAATTTTATTTATCTAAAAACTTCATCTTGGATCATGAGAGCCTTTTAGTAATCATGATGTTATAAACATTGAGGATCAATATATTATTTTCTGACTTTATAATGTTTCATTAAACTAGGAAACAAATATCCTCTAAAACTTCTCCAAGTCCAAGTAACTTTCCTTATAAGAACATATTAACAATAAATTCAACCAAACAATCATCAGTACAATAATCTCCCCATTTGTTTTTTTAATACTCCTACACTTATTCACACATATTTAAAGTCAATATGTGTGATCAAATCTTTATCCCCATGTTCATGTTCTTTCTCCCCCAATATTTTTTCTCCCCCTTATTGAAAAAAAAGGAAAAGGGTAACAAAGGATTCATCTAAACTAATATTCCTTCATCTCAGAAGAATAATAGTATTACATGAATCTCTAAATAATTATCCTTTAATAAGATAACTCTAAGTTAATGTGGGTGAACCTAATGTAGAAAAAAGTGTGTATAATTAATGTTATCAATGTTTTCCATAAAAAATATTATATATAATACTTTCTTAAAAATTATTCCATTATTTTTATATCAAGTTAAATATGATTAATTTTGTTCAGATAAATCATACATCCATCTCAAACAAAAAAAAATTAAAACAATTCTAGTGTGTATGAATAACTCTCCCTTCATCCCATATTTCTTATCAATCGGTATCCATCTTTGAAGATCAGTTTGATACAACTTATGAAAGTGTGATTCTCATACCACATTGTTATCTTTTCTCCCCCTGAAGGGTATTATAACATCTTTTATCATGGTGGTAGTAATGTTCCATGTTGAATATTCTTTACTTATTCTCTTTCAATTCCCTACAAGTTAGTTCAAATAAATAATAATAATGGGAATAAAGATGGATATCAATTTTTCTTAGAAAAAAAATCAGACTAAGGGACTTTTCTTAGTCTAGATTTATTATTCTTTGACTTATAATTAGATTTTATTTCTTCCTTATGATCATCTTTCATAGATTTTTCAATGTATTTCTTATCATCCGTTGAGTCTTTAGATGAATTTATCACCTTCTCATTAGTTTTTAAAATATATTCATTCCCTTGAGTTTGAAATATCCTTTTTAATATTTCCTATTAGTATTATAGGATATTCCAACAATCATTAGTACCATGATCGTCTTGATCACACCTTTTACATTTCTACTAAATCATCAAACTAACATCTGTATATGGATTATCATCAGCTTTGATTTCATCTTATATAGCCTATCTCCTCCCATTTTATTTAATAGGATTTTTTAATTCCAACATATTCAAATCCATGAATAATTGATCTATCAAAATAAATAAGCACTCTTTATTTCCTTGCTCAACTTTATTTAGCTTCTCACATGCCTCACTTGAAGATTTAATATTATTAACCTTTTGAACTTTCTTTTATTACTCATCTTTCTTCCTTGATAAGTTATTTCTTATATACTTCTCATTGATCCCCATGGATTCATACCAATTTCCTAAAAAAATTATATTATACCAACATGAGTAGAATTTTTGTTGGAATGATCCAAAACACTAGGAGTTTCCTCTAAACATTGATCTTATAGACTGATAGAAGTACTATTATGAAGTTTATTATTGTTGTATTTTTAGAAACTGTGGTAACCTTTGTTTAGTGGGAAACCTTATTGATGAATTCTACTCTTTATTTATAGAAGATTATTTATTATTAATATTCTTGGCCCAGAATGATTCAATATTATATTTTGAACATAAATTGTTAGTAAAAGTAGATGTACATTGATATTGTTTGGGGATAGAAATAACCTACCTCTGTGGACACTTATTTTCACAATATTGAGAATATTCACCTTTGACCTCAACTACTTTGGAAATTTATTCTCTGATATTTTTTAACTCACTTTATTTTGTAAGAAATTTTGATTCTATTTATAATAAATCTTCCTCTTTATCAACCAATCTTTCCTTGAGATCTTTTATCAACATATAAAATTCATCCATCTTTAATTTGTTCTGCTTACTTTATTCAACAAGTGTTGCTTATTCCTTATTGATATTATCTTTTCAAGATGGTGTTTCTTTATGATTATTCACCTTACTTTCTATCTCATAAACTTTCACTCTATAGAATCTAATCTTATTGAGGGATGTCACTTATTTTTTGATACATTAACCATTCCAAAAATTAGTTTCCTTGATTTATTTCTTTAAATTTTTGTTCTTATTATTGAGTTGTGTATTTTTCTCAAGAGTTATTTCAAAATTTTATTTTATAATTCACTCTAGTTTTGTTATCTTTTCTCCATAATCATTATCACAACATGATGAAGTACTTTCTCTTTTAACATGATCTAATAAGTTTAATTAACCATTAGATTCATTGTTTGATGATGAATCATCCTTATCTCTTTTACTCAACATGTTCTTCTTCTTTCTAAGAAACCTATTTTTAAGTTTTTTTGACTTTGGTTTTTAAGACTTCATATCTTATTCTTATGAATTAGAAGAATCAAACTTCTTCTTTTGAAAACTTGTTGTAAAATTTTCATTATTATTACAATTCCATAACTTAAGAATTTTTTTACCATTTTTTTCACTTTCCCTTTTTGTGTCTCTTATAAAGAAGAGCATTGATTTTTTTGAAGTACTATTCATCCTCCTCATCATCCAAATCACTTGATTTTTCTTATATTTATTTATCTCTAAACTTACCTTTTAGCATATATTTAGAATTTATTTTATCCATATACTTCTTCTTAAATATTTTTGTTTTTATAATTTTATATTATATGATAATATTCTAAAGATCATCTAGACATATATCATATTGATCTTTTATGGTTGATACATTAGCGTTAAATATATTTAGAAAGTTTCTCATTAGTTTCTTAATAATAATAGAATCTTCCAGCTTCTCACCAAAACCTATGATATTATTAATAATTTCATTGACCCTTATAGAGTACTCATCAATATCTTCATCATCATCCATCTTGATATCTTAAAATTTTATCCTCCATATTTATAACTTAGCCTCCTTGAATTTCATGTTTCCTTTATAGCTACTCCTCAACTTATCCCTCATATCTTTAGCTACTGACAACCCTATGATATTTGTATAAACTTTCTCAAATAGAGCCACCAAAATGTTATTTTGAGATTCTTAATTAACTTAAAGATTTTTTTTATCAACAGTTATCATAGTAACCAAATTAATGGGAGGAAATACCATAGTAACATAATCTCTCACTTCTAGTCCAAGAGATAGAATATGGGTATCATCCTATTCTTCCAACTATGAAAGTTATTTCCATAAAATACAAGAACAAGTATTTTTTTCAATAAATTAATATTCTCTATCCTCAGTTGACAGTTGGATCTTTCATAGTAGTCCTACCCTCTGATACTAATTGAAGTTCTTGTATTGGTGTGAGATCACTGAGTGAGGGAGGGGGTGAATCAATAATCCCTTTTCTTTTATGAATTCTTCTTCTAAACTCATCCACTAAAACTTTTTAGAGTTTAGATCCAATAAAATATATATCTTAACCTCACCTAATATGTGGTAAATATAAATAGATATAAGTGCATGATATTTACAAGTTTTGGTAGAAATACTTAATCCTTTCCAGGGTGGTTATCCTCTCCAACATGGATTCTTTACTAAATTCATTTAGGATTAAAAAGGCATCAGAAGAAACTATTTCTACACCCCAGTAATTTTTCCTCTAGATAATCCTTATTATATACACCATTAATCCACTCTTTTACCATAGTTAGTTATACCCCCCAATTTTCCTTCTTGTCTCCTCTTCCTTCATGAATGGTTATACTCCCAAGCCACAAGATTCTTTAGTAACTAGTTATATATCCCAGATACAAAATATTAATTATTCTTTCTTGATCCACTATAGAAATATATTATTCTTAAGATGTTATTTCTCCACAATCAAGTTAGATCGCATTTATATGTGTGCAACTTCTTTAAGATTTTCAAAAACTCTTTAAAGATTCTATTGGTCTCGAAACATCTTATTAATCATAGAAAGAACTGGATATACTTAAACTTACTTTTACAGAAATTTTTATAGAAATGTTCCTTAGAAAAATTCTATCTGGTGAGACTTTAGCCAATATGATCTTTTTGATTCTCCTCAGTTCAGTGTGCTCTATCCAATGCACCACATCTCAATACTCCCCAGTCTGTTATTCTCTATTTGATTCACTCCATCCAATGGATCTCAGTTTGATATTTCTTTATCTAATAAAAATCAGGTTAATACTTCTATGTTTGGAACAAATTGGTTTGATTCTCCTCCTCTTCACCCAATTATAGTCTTGGTTGGATACTCTCACTACGTTCTCTTAAAAAAACTCTCTCAATTTGGATCAATTTTCAATTACAGCAATATCCTCAAATGAAGATTCAGTACCCCTCTTTATGGGAATAATTCCTCAAAAATTTAAGTAAGAAACATGATCTCTAATTTGAATTTTCTAGATAAATTCATCTTATGTTTTACTTACTTCAAATCTACTAAAACATTAGAGTCAACTTTCTCCATTAAAGTTTCCTCAAATCTAAATGTCAATGATAATCTTTAAAACTTCCTTAAATATTTCTTGATTTATGAATATTGAAATAAAAACTCATTATATTCACTTTTAATGACTTTAAAATGTTTTATAAAGTAACTCAAATATCTATCTGGTGATATTGAATTGTATCCATTCGGTGATCCTCATAAGAACTCCTTTGTGTGAGAACACTTCATCTAGTTCTTCTTGAATAGATCATATCAGTATGATACACTTAGTCATCCTCCATCTTATCTTGTACACATTTTTTCCATTTTCTAATAGACTCATAAGAGTTCATCCATCTTTATTTGTCTGATGTGTTGGAAAAACTTCATCTGGTCATCTTGTATCCACTGAAACTTCACACAAAGCTTGGTCTGCTAAACTCAGTCTGGTATAAATTTATATAATTGTTTATCTAATTAAATCAAATTTCTCTATTTTATTCTCATCCATACAATGGATATTTATAGAGTCTTACCATTCAAAATTCTATAAAATTTATTCAGGTTTTCTTTTTCTGATGTTACTCTGTCTAGAAATTATTTTTTTTCATTCATTTTGTAGCCTTTATTATTCTCTATTAGATCAACTTTCTCTAATAAATTTTATACTACACCATCTAATAACGATATATAACTTTATAGTATCATATCTTAAACTTAATATATCCACAAATCCATATTTTTAACTCAAACCTGTTGATCATCAGTACTCCCTCTATCTGATGTGCTTCATAGAATTCTTTCTGATATAACTTCATGCTTCAAACTTTTTAATGTTTTCAAATTCATAACTTTATATCTTGAACTTCATAAAAAATATCTTTATTTGGAAATTTCATCTTAGATCATGATAAAATTTTAGTAATAATGTGATTAAAAACATCAATGATTGTTATAACATCTTCTAAATTTATAATGATTCACTAAACTAGGAAAAAACTCTCTTATAGGATTTATCCGACTCCTAGTATCTTTCTATACAAACAAATATTGACAAAAAAATCAACCAAACCATCTTTGGAAAAACAATAATCAATATACAATATCGAAGTAAGTACAAGGTATTATATATAAGGAAAAACCATCAATATTAGATAAATAAAATCATGATCTAATAATAATGGAACCTATTCTCAGCTTAAATAAAAATATCAAGTGTCAACCACCAGGTTTCCCAAATACATAACAAAAAAATACTCTCGAGATATAACCATGAATCATGAGTACCTCATTGGATGAATCCCCCTAAACTACATTTAACTACCTCAGTTATATCCCTCATACAACCTATCACTTGAGATCCAAACATATGGTCTTCATTTACATTGGGGTTCCCATGTAAGGAGTGATCATAAAACTAAGTAGGGTATCACTAAGTTCACCTTATATAATCCATAGTATATAGTGTATAAATGTTTTAAAAATAAATCAAGATGTATTATATAATATGAAATAATCATGTAGAGTCATCATGTGTTATCCAAGCCACCACAGCACCTAAACCTTCATGCTTTATCCAATGCATGTAATCACATTTCATAGCAACATATCATAAAAATACCTTTATAGAAAAGGTATATCAATAGATAATCCTAGGAATATAAGAAATAAATTAGGTAAATTCATCATAATTTCTAGTCTCAAGATTATAGAAAACCAATTATTGATATCAAGGAAGTGATATGAGGAGGAAATATCAATAGACAACCTCTTTCACATTCCAAACTATCTCCATAGAGTACAGTCCCATGGATATGTATTATATCCACTATCCAATGTATGAAGTGGTCTGATGAGTTAATATTAATATCAAACCTTCCAGATTATTCAAACAAACACCCTCCTCAAATGTGAGGTTCCATGGATGACCACATAGCTAGGATACTTAAAAGGTGATAATCGAGCCAGTGTAACTCTACACCTCAACCCCTAGGTCTCTATAACATAGCCTCATCATTTGTAGCTACATAAAATAGTCAAGGTATAATAATAAACTAAACATGGTAGATATATCATATATCCCAACTCTCAGTTATCCATAGATCCAACCCAGCACTTAGCAAGAGGATAGATCATACAACTCAATATAGCATTCCCCAGCTAACCTCATCGTCCACATGTATCAACTATATCCATAACTAAAGGGCACCCATGATCATTCAGGGTCCTCAAACCATGATCATGACCCAACCCAACCCTAAGGTATTACCTGGACATGTTGTACACTAAGCCTCACATGGGTCATGCACCACTCTATAGGTTATCAAGTAAATTCTAAAAAAATCTCTACTTCATCCCTATAACATGACTAATACATAACTACACCCTGAGGTGTCTCACTAGATGCATGGTCTTCTTCTCCAACACTTCCCATGTTCTAGTTCAACATGAAAACCAACCAAATTCCTTAATCCTACCGATAAGCATGTTATAATCGACAATAACTAGGCCTCACATGGATCCCCACTAGTTATATGTACCCATATTATGCTCTCATCCCAATCCCTTTGGAACCCCATAACAAAGAGAGACCATTCCCCTTTTTATAATCATAAATTAATACTAGGAATTACTTAAAGGAGTGACTACACACTACCATGATCTAATAATCTATTAATCCCAATTTTGATATATTACCATGAATACATGACTCATCCCCATTACCCCACTCCCCTCACATGAGTATCTCCATAGTTCAATATTTTTTCCCATAGCCTTTCACACTAAATTACTAAGTTTCAATACAAACTAGTATGTTCATTAAGTTACAACTACTTGAAATACATTACCATGCTTACTATAACTCACTCTAGGTCATTCACCATTCATTGGGGTCCTTAAAAAATTCTAGACATTGCTCCCCTTGGAGTCATAGTCTCGCGGCATCTCTCAACTCACAACTCATGTGTCTCACACTAAATCCACTACTAAAGGATTTACCTAAGACTATATCATCATTTTAATCTTACCCAACCCCCATTAATATAATCACAAACTGAAACACCTATCACATGTGTGTGAGAATATACATAAATGCATATGGTTAAACATTAAAGGGACCACTACCTTCTTATATGAGTTGTCATCCCATGCCACAATCTCTAAAACTTGAACTAATCCCACACTATACATATCCACACTTATAAGAACCTCTCTCAAATCATACAACATAAAAAATTATTTTTTGGTATTTATAATTAATTTCACAAATTAATTCAATGAGGCATAATCATAGAAACCTCATCGAGTGGCCTCCCATGATCGGAACCTCAATAATTGGCATGCCAATAGCTCATGGTATTCTTCTAGAACACCTATGAACAAAATCCCATCTACAAAATACTCATTTGGTCACCACTTCCAAGAAAAATCAGTGAGAACCCTAGGAAAATAAATCCAAAGATGTACCTATAATGAAAAAAATGAGAAATGGGAGGCATTTTTCCTCTTTTGACTTCTTTAAGACACCGCATTGTAATTATGCATTGCATCAGAACAATTCCACTATATTATGGTGGAATTATTTCCAAACCCCTAATCAAAACTAATAAAAATTAAGGGGGAAGTAGAAGAATGGGTAATAAGGGGTAAAGTGTGAAGTATCTTATCCCAATGGATGAAAGAATCCCCCTTCGTTTTCATGGATCCAAGGGAATAAAGGGGAGAGGAGAGAGGGGTAGAGAGAACCCATTCCCTTGTTCAGGTAACTACTAAATGAATCCATTGAAGGGGTTAAAATGAAGGGGTAGAATTAAATTTCAACCACTCTTAAAATAATAAGCCTGACACTATGGGGTAATCAATCACTTGGAACAGGGTACTCAGTACCCACCAGCCACTCGGTCCAAACTGACTGGCCAACCAGTGGCCTATCTTAGGGGTCTTCCCCCTAGATCATCGACCAAGTACTTAGTGTGTCTATAATGATTACCTGATGGCTCCTTACTTCTACAAAGAGTAGTGGGTACATCATGAACCTGCTCTAAATCCACCACTGACCCTTGAAAACCTCAAAATTAGGAAAAACATTTTTAAGATGTTTCTCAACCATCAAAATTCTAGTTTGTGTTCAGATTATTAGAACACCATCTTTTAGAGCTAAAAAATTTAAAATTGCTCTAAAAATCCCTGACTTGTAATGACATGGATCATTACAAGGTACATCGGCCATCTCATGACCACTGGGTACTTATTTCTTATGTACCAACCACCTGTCAATGCTTTTAGTGTGTTATTTCAACCCACCAGAAACCATCGAGTACTTGGTACTGGTCTACCAAGTACTCAGTCACCCTTTTACACCAAAATTTAGTTTTCCTCCCATTCAATTATATGAAAAATATTTTAAATATATCTCTAATATGTTTTTTTCTATTTTAAAATAACTACTTTGAGGTCAAGTGGGAACTAGATATATACATGTAATAAAAAAAACCACCAAACAACCACATATCATCCAAAAAAGAAACAAAAAATATCAAATACTAGGTCAATCTAGCAAAGGATCCAACCAAATAATGACCCAATATATAGGAGTCATAGGAACCATGAGATTAGATTTAAACTAATTAAACTTAAATCATATTATGTACCTTAATCTTCACGCCCTTTTGAGATATCATATCTCGACAAAACATCATCCATGTGCCTTCACTAATGCAATTTCCACCCTACTGGGGACCTAGTGTCAACAAAAAACTAGAAACATCACCACCAATAAACCACCATCAAAAAATTGGTATAAAAATCCACTCCTAACCTTTAAACAACAATAATCAAAAATTAAAATACAAAAACCATTTATAAATCCAAAATTATGATCCAACATCACATGCCTTTTGTTGGAAAGCTATCCTTGCACCCTTGACCTAGCCCTCCATCACACTACTTTGTATTTCACATAATGTCATCATTTTAAACTCTTTACAATTAGGAATATTATTCCTAATAAGTATCTTAAAATGTAAATGTGATATAAATTTATGGTTGAGGACATAACCTCAAACAATTTCCAAAACCAAATCATCTCAAATAATAAGACAACATGGATAGATCCCCACCATTTGAGATTCCTAAACTAAAAAATAAAAATATAATTGTGGTCCAAAAAATAACTTAAGATAATAATAACAACAATAATTATAAATCATCAAAAAAATCCAATTATCTAGTAAACATATAGATATACCAATCTAAATTGAGATCATTATAATACCAAAAACCATATAAAACATTCATTACATCACCCTTGATACAACTTTTATCCAAAGGTAAATTATTTTTCAATAATTTGTAACACATATATGATATATTATAGAAATAAATGTTATTTAAAGAAATAATGAACATAAGTAGTGAGAGAAAATTTTAATTCATAACTAATCTATTAATAATAAGTTATATCAATTACCTTATCTCCCATAGAGTTTATTGTATTAAATAAATATTAAGTAATATTATTTATCATCAAAATATTTCTAGATAAACCATTCTATAACATTCCCTTCAAAACAAAATACCAAAACTAGTACAGGACAATGATAAGAATATCATAATGGAACTTAAATTTTAAAATATAGTTGTAATTTAAAAACAACATCACTATTGATGAGGTTTTATTTTGAAATCAATATCGAAATCATCTTTCCAAAAATAAAAACCCCATTCCCAAAAAAATATACAAAAAAATTAAACTAAATCTGTTTTATTTTTCCGCTGCTTTTGGAACTATACCATTCCACCATTTTAAAATTTGATAAAAAGAAGGAAAATAAAATTAAGGCTAACTGATAATGATTATAGTAAAATTTATAACCAAATTACTTTTATACAAGTTTACATGAATCAACTCAGTATAAGAACATCTTAAGAATATATTGATTATTCATTTATCAATTTCATATAATGAAATTATAAAATACAGAAAAAATGTATATTATTTCAATATCTTATAAACAAGATTTAAATTAATGATATATAATTATAAAAAACTATAATATTTGAATCTCAATGAAATTACTCATGTAATTACTAATACAAACATTCTTTATTATTTATTAGTTGATAAAAAATCATGATACAATTCATTTTTTATCTGAATCATAGAATTTAAAGTAATAAAAATCACTTTACAAATCCACATTAATACTTTTAATATAAAATCATATATTAATATATATTAAATAAACTAATCAAGATTTGTTACAATATAAAAATATCATACTTATCAAATGATATTTTCCATTTAAGTTTCAAAACTATTCATAAACTAAAATAAAACTAAAAGAAATAACAATTCTAGGAAATTCACATAGTCTAACAATAAAACTATTTAATTATTAGAACATAAATTAATAATCATGGTTATTCCAAAATAACTAAATGCTTGTTAACCATTAAATTTATAAAATCATTTCACTCAACATGATTCAATTAAAAATATATTATTAAGAATATATAATTCAGTATGCTTACAATACATAGTGCTTTCTAAGTAAACTATCATAAATACTATGATATGGAAATAATTTTTTCATATTAAATGTAAAACCAATCATTTTAAATGATTTAACAACAAATCACATCGTATTACACAATTCCAGCATAATAATAACTTTTAAAACTGAGAATATATTTTCAAAATAAAAATTAATCATTTTACACAATGTTAAGTAATTTCTTAATTATATTCTAGTTTAACCATAAATCACACTTATCAAAAGTGAAATAAAATATTTAAATTTTAATTTTGTGAAAACACCCTTTTGAATAAATACACTCTCCCACCTCAAAAAAAACCTGATACCTAAAATGAATGAAATCGCTATTTCATAACAAATTGAAATATATATATATATATTAAAAATACATTTTGAAATCAAAATAATACCATTCATACAATAGATTTTTTAAAATAGTTTCATTTTAAAATCATGTTATTTAATTCAAATTTATTTCAAGTCATACTTTGAAATTTTAACTTCTATTTACCTTAAAAAAACTTGAAACATCGGTCAATATTGTTTTATTTTCCAAAACTATTATATTACCCTTTTTTAAAATAATTTGATCCAACTAATCATTTATAGATTTAGCACATGATTAATCCTTCCTAGAATTTTTAAATTATTCCTACTCCACTTTTAATAACATAGTAGTGTTATCAATACTCCACATCCTTTAAGTTTTATTTGGAGTTGTTTTATCTCTAATTATGTTGGATTTATAAATATCAACTATTTTATTTCTCCTTTGAGTCAGTGTATAACCCTCTTAATTACATAAATCATCCAAAAATTAAACCTAAAATCCTCATAACTGGTTATATTATATAAGCCTTGTGAATTTTTATCAATATCATCTTCTTCATAAATGATTTCTTCCAAATTTTAATTTTAAGATTTGTTTCTAGATTTATCTCTAGTGACATTGACATTGTTTCATTATAAAATTGTATTGATAATATTATTGAAAAAATTATAGGATTTTCACTTAGTTATATGGTCTATAAAATTAGTTGGGGATTAATTTAATGGTAAAGTCTCCCTGTAATCCTGCATGAAACATGGGTTCAAAACCGAGCAGGGCTGAATTACCGTGGGATGGTATTAGCACTATATCACTATAGTAGTGTGGGTACTATAGAGGGTATTATAATGGAGGGTATTGTATTAGTGGTATTGTTCATCCTAATAAGTATTTTGGGTCAAAAAATTAGGCCTTCAACTAATAGGACCTCCGGGCCATCAAAGGTCCTTTGAGCCATAGGGTATCCGAGCCATGGGAGCAGCTCAAGTGGAGTGTGAGTGGTGTCAGTTTAATGAGTTTGAATATGGAGAGACCATGGAAGTTGGAACGGTAGTGAGATCAATAACTAGAATTAGAGAACATCTATACAGAGAACTCAATAGGTCAATAAAGGGAATGAAGGGGATACAGATGTGATGAGTTAGTAGGAACAAATGGAATGTTTATAGGAGGGGTTGTTGTAGTTTATAAATTATGTCATTGGTTCTTCAAGAAATGTAATATTCTAAGACTTTTTTCCTCTAGGAATTTGATTCATATAAGGGTTCACTCTTGACCCCGCTAAAAATAGGGTTTATCTTGATAATAATAAATAAAATTAAAGGTCTTTAGGCCAAGGTCTAGTAGCCCAGAAAAAAATTATTATTAGCCACATCTCTATCATTTCATTGATTTTCTTCCTTATTTAAGATATAAATTTTTTTTCTAAACAATTTAAAGTTTTTTAATATCATTTTTCTTTTATTACACATTTAATACAATTTTTTCTCCTCTATGATACTTAATAAGGACCTGTTTTGAGTATAAATTACCACTTACACCACTTTATTTCAATAGTGTTATATGATATCACTATTGATGGGTAGCTTCTTTTAAATATTTTTCACTATTCAATCACACCTTTCAATGAGTCCATTTTATTATGGATTCCAAATTAATAATACCTCATGTATTATTCTATACTTCTCTAAGTAATTTTTAACCTCAATAAATGTGTACTATGTTCCATTATTTGATCCCAGAATATTGATTAACCTTTTGGTTTCATTTTCATCTCACCTAAAAAACCTTTGAATACAATCGATCTCTTCCTTTTTTAACATAATAATAATTAATTTTATTCTACTATATTCATCCACAAACAATATGAAATATCATTCTCCATGTGTTACAAGGTGTTTCATTGGACCACACACATCAGTATGAATCAATTAAATCAAGTTTTATGCCCTATTAGTCTTTTTCCTATATATATTTTTCACTATTTTTTCTATTATAAAAGTATCATATGTTATTTCCCTAACTCAATTAAGGTTTTTAATATAAATATCAATCTTTATCTTTGAAATATGTTCAATTCTTTGTTGATGTATATACTTAAATCTCTAATTCCATGAACTATTATCCTCTTCCATATATAGAATACATGTGTTATTATTATTGTCAACATGATACAAATTTTTATTTCTTCTCCATCATTTCATTGATGATTTTAAATCTTTTTCATTGGTGATTTATCCCTTATAATTGAAAATAACTTAAAGTCTTGAGTTACAAAGCAAACTTATTTACATGAGGTTTTGTTGAAGTTAATTCATATAAAGAACTTATATATTTTTAATTAATTTCCTACAAGTTTAGTTTTACCACATACTTTAATCTTCAAATCTCTATCATTTATAAATAGAATAGTTTCATCAACAAAAACTTTCACATTCTTTGAAAAATTCATGTTCTCATTCATATGAGATGAATACCAATTATCAAGAATCCATGCACTATTATTCTTAATTTATTTAAGAAAAATATTAGTTAGGATAGATTTTACCTTTTCTTTTTCTCTTTCTATAACACTCTGGTTGAGTTGATACATAATAATATCTCTCATCATTATTTATAGTATAAGTAGTGAAGTAATCATCCTCATCTTTAAATGAGGAGAAATTTTTTACCAATGGAATCATCTTCACTTATTTATTTTATATTCTCTATGAAAATCCATATTTTTTACTTCTACTCCTCCTTTTCCCATAATCATAGAAATTATGACCAAAGTTAGATAAATAAATATAGTACCCAAAAAAATAATTTCCCCTTTTTGATGTATTATATTTTCCAATCTACCACCATTGACTCTTGGTTTCCTTGAATTATAGGTAACTCATTTATTGCTCACAATAGTTCATTTTGTGACCTAATTAATCACAAAATTGGTACTTTTATAAGGGAAAAGTTTTATCACTTTCACCCCACATATTTTCTACATTTGAGTAACCTATAGGTTTTTGAACAACCCTTTATGATTGAGAGTTATCTCTAACCTTTTTCTTTCCTTCATCATTAGAACTAACTATATAACTTTGTATGATTTAACCTCAATTCCAATTCTAATTTTACACATGTTGTTGGGTAGTTAATCATTCAAAACCTTCTCGAAACTTATCATGCCTTTTTCAGATCATTCATTCAATTACTCATCTAATAACATCCCAAAATAAAGTTTCTTCTTAGAACAACTTGTTTTTATTTTAGGTTCAAAACTATTTCTCAAGTTAATAACTTATTATTCTAGTGATTTAATCTTCTTTCCTCATTCCTCAATACAAGAATTAAGGTCATTAATTTTCTTATCTTGCACCACAATCTTTAAATTGAAATCAATAACTTCCCCAATTTTTTCTAGAGAAAGAGTTTGATCTTCCAAAAAATTATTTTGTTAAGTGATTTAAGATTTGATTTGGTTGAAATACTTTTATGACTCCTTTAATAGACCAATAATTTTTTTATTCTTCTTCTTTTAGATATAAATCTCCTCAATTGCACATTCAAGTTCAATATTGAGATCAAAAACTTCTTTAGGATTATTTTATTCATCAAATTTAAATTACCATTTTTCAAACATTAACATCATGAAATATTTTGAATTTTAATTGAACTCTATATCACTTTACTTAAATCAAACCTTGTCATAATCATCCTCTTTATAAACCAAGATTTTTATTTAAAAAATTATTATGGATGTGTTTCCAGATTTAATGTTTTATTTAGAAGGAAATTTCATTTTATATTTTTATGAGTTATCAAATTCACCATAATCTATTTCAATCCTCCTTGTATACCTTTCAGTTATTTTCCCAACCTTACAGTAGTTAAAATACACCAATGGAAGCTTTCCCTCAAATATCCATTTTCCTCACTTAAATATTCTAGAAATGAGTGATATAAATTTTCTAGTCGCATATTATTTGTCATAATCACCTTGATTGATATCAAGTTTCTCCATATATTTGAATTAAATATCCTTGTATGAATTAATTTTCATTTCTTCTAGCTACACACACATCTCATAAGAAAAAAAACTACTTTATAAATCATCCAATGAGAGATCCGACAAAAAAAATTTCCCATGCACCAACACATTTGGATTATACATCGGTGGAAATATACTTAAGATTTTATTTTTTAAACTAAATCTAAAATATCATTATATATATCATAAACCATGACATGTTGTTCCTCACCATAATGTGGTTGATTCAGTTAATGAGTTTGACTCCAAAAACCATGAATTTCAAATTCAAAACACCCATGAAATCTAGTTGTTTTCATTTTTAAACCATAATATTTTTACTTCTCCGCAACATGGTGTTCTTTAAACCATGATATGTATTTAGGACTCCTTATCTCTAAAATTTCTACTAAAAAAATTTTCACCACCTCTATTATCACCATGGTTAACCATCTCATTTTTTCAAACAGTTTCCCAAAGATTTTCATTACATCCTCATTTTCATTTCTAGAAATTACTGAAATTCTCTTCATATTAAAACTTTCACCACCATGGTGTGGTCATATCAAGATCCCTATTTTTCATCTATATGTGAGTACCATGATTAACACTTCCTTTATGTTCCACAATTAACTCCTTGTTTTCCATCACACCATGACATAAAATATAGTTTGGTTTAGTATCATGGGGCCTCTGGTAATTTTATAAAAAATAATTCATAGAAATTTATTCCACTACAACTATGGTTTTTAGATTTCATCAAGGTCATCAAAATCATAGTTTGGTACTACCCATTACATCATGGTTAGCTCCATATAAACACAGACTTCTTCAAACCATATCAATCCTTCTATAATCTTCTATAAAATTTAAAGCATTTCATATGTCATTATTGAACCTTAATTTATAAAAATAAATTTATAACCAATACAACACCTTGAAATTATGAATGATTAATTAATTATTTCAAACCAAAATTATTCTCCTTAAAATCTTAAGTTTTAACAGATTTACTTTGGATGTTTATTTTGATGTTAAAATAAAATTATTATTTTATCCTTTTTTATTCCCATTACAACTTTTGGACTGAACACCAAATTATTATTCATTTTGGTTCAATGATAAATCAATAAATGAAACACAATGAACAAATTAAGAGATTATACATGAATAAACAATGAATGACAATACTAAAAGGGTTGGTGGAAACATGATGATTGTTCACAATTTATGTCTTTAAAAAGTAGAGTTTTTAATTAAATGGATATTAGTGACCTTGCTAGATAGAATATTGTCCCACTTTGAAAGTCAATAAAATATTTTTTAATTATTTTTTAATGTTTAGTTTAACATTGAATTTGATTAATCAAAGTATGTAAAATGAACCCTTAATTACCCCATGTTGTCATATAGAGTGAATTTGTACCTTGATATATTTATCAATCATTATGTACATTGATTCCTCATTTATTTTATTAGTAAATACCATTTAACACTCAATTATTGTTTTTTACTTTCTATAATTATTATAACTATAATTTCACTAACTATTATGACTCAGCCTACTAGGGCCCACCTAGCCAACGAAAAAATGAATTTGATACCCCAAGACCACCTCCAATAGATCAAGGGATGGAAACCAGTACTAAGTAGGCATATCACACACATGGGGGGCCTTAGTCTAAAGAAATTTTACACATGAACACATCTACAAATTCCCACACAATACTGAAAGGTAAATTAAAACTAATACCAAAATGTATTTATACATCTATATACCACATTAGAGTACAAAATAATCTTATTAAATCATAAAATTCCAAATATAATCTTACCAAAACTGTAAAAAGAGTCCAACCTACTAGGTAGAAGGGGAATGTTGTCAAATGAAACACCTAGTATGAACTAAGGTCTGTCTAACTTATTATACTCTTCCTAATCCTGGTCTACCTAGGACTCCATCGAAAGAAATTTCATCTTCATAGGACACAATATGTGCAGGAAGATCACATGTAGTGGTGAGTATATACATACCTAGTAGGACACCCCAAAATCATTAAACATAAAGTAGTAAGAGATTAATTAGATCCTCATCACAAAGGAATGTCAATAAGAATATGAGACATAAATATAATAACAACCCAGATATACTCAAGATAGACACTAAGTCTCAAGGAAATTCCACAACCATACTTTCATCCTAGGATCCTAGTTGAGGGTCTTATTGGGACCAAGATAGTTAGAGAAGTTTCTTGGAAGTAAGAAGTGGTTGTTTTCAGAGTGTTGTATTTTTTTGTTAAGGAATTTTGAGAAGAAAGGAAATAACTTAACTTGTATAAGTGGATGATCAAATTTATCTTCGTACTCGAGATTTCATATTCACAATTCTTAAGAAAGTCCATTTGATTTGGAAGGAAAGATGTTACTGAAAGATAGGGAAGTTACAATACTTTCCTTGGTAAATCTGATGATGCTTTGTTGGTTTGTATTTCCCAAATATCATAAGTTTTTTGAAGAACTTGTGATACAATCCATATGATTTTAAGTGGAAAAAAAATATGTTGATGGATGACTGAGAATCAGCATGGCAAGTTTTTCTGAAGCATATTTTATGGTGTCATAGTTTCCTAGTGTTTTCAAAAAATTTGGGGTCCAAAATTTGGTTTTTTGATTTCATTGTGAAAAGTGTATTTTTTTTAATGACACATCAAAATATAGAAAAGGAATGAATTTCATGAAAATGGGCTTCATGAAGAGTGTTTTGTGAAGGATAAAATAATATTGACATTGATCTATATAAAAAGAGATAAGCATCATGAATGGTGAAGGTTAGGAGCATCACGAATAGAGCATCGCGTCTCTATAAAGGTTTTTGATGCTGTGAAGGTTTTTGATGGAACATTTCGTGATTACAACAAGAATCAAAAATGGGGAATTTTAACAAATCTTCATGAAAAAGGGATAATCACGAAGGAAATGAAGGTTCTTTGTGAAATTTTGATGATGTGGCTGGAAGGTTTTAGAATCGGTGGGAAATTCCTATAAATATTCCAATACCCCCTTCAAAATTATATCAAGACTTAATGAAAATTTTAAGTCTTTGGATTTGTGAAGGTGGTATACGAAGAAGTTCGTGAAGGCTATAAACTAACTAAACATTCTAAGAATTGTGAAGAGTAATGAATTTATAAAAGTCTAAGTGAGCTTCATGGAGGAAATAGGTTCCTCAAAGGCAGTTTTGCTTCATGGAGGGTGTGATATTCGTGAAGGAGCTTTGTGAAAATTAGTTTTGAATACCCCGTTTAAGTGAACAAAAATTTCATAGAACATCACAAACAGACTGAGGTATTGTAATAAGTATCGTTAATAAGTCTAGAAGGATCTTACCAACATCTAGGTAGTAAAGAGAAGGATTTTTTTTAAGATAAAATTTTTTGAATGGGGTCAAGAAGAACCGTAATATTGAATTACATCATTTTGTTCAAGAAAAAGCACATGCACTTTTGGATTATTTTTATAGTGCTACATGAGTGTAAGGTAATATCCTACTCATTTAATTCCACACTAAAGGATTATTTTTTAGTGGATTGTGTGGTACTGGATTATTCCCCTACCATACCAAGGACATAACTACTCTTGTTAAGTAGTGAGCCTTGTAAATTCTTGTGTTTCTGTGGATATGTATTTGGATTTTGATCAGTAGGGAAGATTCTATTTAATCAAAGGCATAGGTTATTTCAAAAAATAAGGAACATAAAAGAAAAAGATATCAAAAATTCACCCCTCCCCCTATTAGTGAAACTTTGATCCTAACTGGGCAACTTCGATTGGTATCAGAGAGATAGGTTCCCTTAATTTATTCTTTGTTGAAGTTTTGAAGAGAATTTTTGATGGAGAATCTAAATTGCATAAAAAGTAAGGGGATTATAATATTTTATGGGAAGAATTATTATATCTGTAAAGATAGAATGATGATTTATCTTATGTCTCTTGAGTATGAATTTCTTGAAGCTACAACAGATGGATTTCCTGATATTGATGACAAGATTCCTCTTACACCTATCGATAAGAAGAATCTTGAGAATGATGGAAGAGATAAAAATTCATTACTATCATCACTTTCAGAAAGTAAATTTTTAACAGTAAAAGGTATCTCCATGGATAAAGGTATCTAGGATAAGTTGAAAAACATCTATAAAGGAAATACAAAAGTGAAGAAGGAAAAACTACAAATATGAAGGCTGAAGTATGAAGATTTGAAAATGGGATAGTATGGATCTATTGGGTAATTCTTTACCAGGGTAAATGACATTGCAAGAAAAATCAGATGTCTTGGTAAAAATTGTATGATTCTACAGTTTTTGAAATATCTTAAGAATTTTGCCCAAAAATTTTGATGCTAAAGTTTCTTCATTAGAATACAGAGACCCTGAAACATTATCTTTTAATGATTTTCATATCACTCTCATCACTTATTAAATGATAAGGGACAATAATATGAGGAGTAAAAAATTTATAGATAAATTTCCTTCAAATATTCCAAGAAATAAAAGTATAATAAGGATCTTGAGGAAGATGATGTTGTTGAATCTCAATCTGAAAATGAGTTATGTAAAAATTTTGATGAAATTTTGTCCTTATTTTCTAAAAATGTAAGAAGAGGTATAGGTAAATATAGAGGGAAAATTTCC
This sequence comes from Viscum album, assembly GCA_963277665.1. NCBI lineage: Eukaryota > Viridiplantae > Streptophyta > Magnoliopsida > Santalales > Viscaceae > Viscum > Viscum album. Next base: position 1,339,750,509 of record OY728148.1, on the reverse strand, counting down.
TTGAAATGTTTTGAATGTGGAGTTGTTTTCCAATTTGCAATTAATTTCCCTCAAATAAAGAAAGATGAAGGTAGTAATAAAGAATAAAGAAGGCTAATAAGGTCATAGAAAAAACAGGGTGACAAAGATAAATATTTTGGAAGATGGGAGGATAAAAAGTTCTTTAAATCCAAAAAAAGAAGATTTTGTCTAAAGATGAAGAAGATGAAGATAGAGAAGAAGAATCTAAAAAATATTTTTCTAAGAAATCTACAGAAAATAACTTTATTGTAGTAGTGAACATTAAAGATTTCAGGAGAAACATTTATGGAGAAGAAGAAACTCAACTTGAATCTCATATGAAATAAGAGTTGAAAGAATGTCTAATAAAGAATAGAAGACTTGAGAAGGAAAATAGGAAGTTGATAAATGAAATTTCATCATAAAACAATCAATAAGGTTTTATTGATGAGAAAGTAAATATGGTAAAAGATATTGATGATATGAAGAGTTCTCTTGAACATGAAAAGAATCAAAATGAACATCTGGAAGTGAACCTGAAGAAAAATAAGAAGAGTTGAAACTTGTTCAAAAAAAACTTTCTAAATATGAATAAAGGAATGAAAGTTTAAAAAACTATATCTCAAAAGATGGTGAAATTTTTAGTAAGGATGATACAAATAAGGATCAAAAAAAGTTACCTTCAAAGGTTGAGAAGAATACTGGAGTTAGCTCTGAGTAAAAGAAAGTTGAGAAAGTTATGTATGTGGCCAAAGTTAACAATGTTGGAAAATTAGAAGTTTCTAAAAAACCTAAGACTGTAAAAAATTTATTACTTCTTGATATAATAAGTCTAGAAACAAAAATGATCTAAATAATAAAGTTTTATTTGAAAACAAAATAGTTTATGGTCAACAAAGTTCTATTAAGAACGTTTCAGAGAAGTACGTTCACAACTTCGGTCAGTATGAAAGTTTCAGAGGAAAATGTTTTTTCTATGGATAATACTAGTATTGTGGTGGATTTGGACATATAGAAAATATGTAATGGTTCAAACAACAAAATTACTATTATTCTATAGGTTATGGAATACAAGGATCTAGGGGGAGTCAAACCTCTCAAAATAAGAATTATGATAATGAAGTTCAGATGAAATCTGAGAAGGCTTGTGTGAAAGTGTAGAATATTTTTCAACCACTGGAAACTATTTGTAAATTATTTGAACAACTTGGACACCTTTCTATGGGTTATCTTGGTTTTTTACCATCACAAAAAAAGTTTCTTATCAATTCTTAGAATCTGGAGGTGAAGAATGAAAAGGAATAAGAAAAATATATTATTGTTGAAAATTCTTTGAAAGGTATCAAAGGGGAATGACCTTGGATTATTAATAGTGTTTGTTCATCTCATATTATAGGAAACTTAAATTTTTTGAATAATGTGAAAGACTTCAAAGAAGTTATGGTGAAATTTGTAAATGATGAATCTCTGAGGATCAAAGGTGTTGGTTCATCCATCATCGGGGAAGAAAAGATAAAATCCAAGAAAATAATATATGTTGATGGGATAAAACACAATCTTTTGAGTGTTTAGAAACTTTTTTATGTGGGTAACAAAGTTATCTTTAGAAAATATGTGTTTTTGTGAAAAGTAAAGGAGTTGAAAAGATATTTACAAGGGGACAACATACAAAAGGGAACTTGTTACAAGTTTGTGAAATAAAAAACTCGTGTTACATGGGTATGGTGGATGAAAATCAATTATGGCATAAAAGGTTGGGACATATGTGTTAGAGAAACGTGGTAAAGTTATCAAAGTGAGATAGTGTCCAAGATATTTCTGATATGTCAAGAAGAAGAGATTGGTGTTTCACTATTTTTCATAAAGGTAAAATTATTAACTCAGTGCATAAGAGAGTTGAAATTTTCTCAAAAAGACCCCTAGAACTTATTCATTCTGATATCTATGGGGTGATGAGAAAACAATCAACTAATAGATATAAATAATTCATCATTTTCATTGATGAATTTACTCGCAATACTTGTGTTATTTATATGAAATATTAGTCAGATGCTCTAAAAATGTTTAAGAGTTTCATGAGGCAATAAGATAATGAATGTGAGTATGAAGTAAAGAGTTTGAGAACTGATAATGGGGGTGAGTATAAGAATGAAGAATTTGAAAACTATCTTGATAAGCATGGAACTCGGCATGAGTTCAATTCACAATACACACCTCAACAAATTGGGGTTGCTGAAAGAAAGAATATAAGTCTAGTGGAAGTGGGGATAACTATGTTACTTAAACATGGTCTCTCTTATTATTGTTAGAGGAAATCTATTAGTACTAATGTATATTTTTAAAAGCGATTTTTCTACAGGCCAAGTTCAGATATGACTTTATATGAAATGTTTTATGGAAAAACTCTAAGTTTGAAGAACTTAAGAGTTTTTGGGAGTCCGTGCGTCATAAATAATAAAGGTGGAAACCTTGTAAAGTTTGAGAAAATAGGATATGATGTAATTTTTATTGGTTATGATATAGAAGGAATAGTATATAGATTTTTCAACAAATAAATAGGAAAAATTATTGATTCTACTAATGTAAAAGTTATTAAAATGTTGAAAAAGAAAATAAGTCTTATGTAAGTATAGAAGTTGAGCAGGATAAGGAAAGTTTTGATAACAATTATGATAATGTTGTAGACAATGGTAATCCTACTCAGTAAGAAGAATAAAACTCAGTAATTTCAAGTGATGAGGATGAAATTCAAACATCTCATCCTAGTCTGATAAAGTAAGTGGAATCTTATAACATTATTGGTGATCAACATTAGATGATTCAAATAAGAAGAATGTCAAAATTTATTACACACACTTCTTAATATTCAAAGTTGATACAAATGTTGTGAATGAAGCTTTTGAGAATCTAGAATGGGTTTAGGCTATGAATGAAGAGCTTGATCAGATAGAAAATAATGGTATGTGGGAACTCATACCCAATCTGGATAACAAAAATGTTATTGGTAAAAAATGGGTTTTCCAGAACAAGATGAATGAAGAAGGTTAATTGATAAGAAAAAAAGCAAGATTGGTTTACAAAGGGTATTCACAAATTAAAGGTATTGATTTTTATGAAACCTTTTCTCTAGTGGAAAGGTTAGAAACAATCAGAATATTTCTTATTATTACTGCATAATGAGGTTACAAGATCTTTCAAATGGATGTTAAATCTGAATTCTTGAATGGTGATCTTGACAAGGAAGTTTACATTGAACAACCTTATGAATTTATTGTTGGGAAAGATGAAATTTATGTGTGTAGATTAAAGAAGGCTTTGTACAGGATAAAACAAGCTCCTAGGGAATGGTATTAAAAATTGGATACTTGTTTGAGGAAGAAGAATTTCAATAAGGGTAGGGTTGATAGTAATATTTACATCAAGGAAAATTATGAGTTTTCCCTAATTGTAATTATTTATGTTGATGACATTATCTTTACTGGAAATGATGAAAGATCCTGTGAAAGATTTGCTAAAGAGATGAAGAAGTTGTTTGAGATGTCTATACTAGGATAAATGAAATAATTTCTTGGGTTACACATTTTATATAATAAGAACTAAATTTTTCTTTCTCAATAAAATTATGTTAAGGAATTCTTAAAGAAGTTTGGCATGGAAAATTTGAAACCAGTTTCCATAACAATTTTAGTGGGAACCAAGTTTTATAAAGATGGAGAAGGCAAGGAAGTTAATCAGAAAGGGTTTATAAATATAATAAGAATTTTGTTATATCTGACTGCATCAAGACCTAACATTATTTATGATGTTACCTTATGTGAAAGATTTTAGAGTGATCCTAAATAATCACATTTAATTGCTGAAAAAAGGATTATTAGATATATCAAAGGAACAAAAAAATTTGGAATCAGGTATGATGAAATTGATTTGTTTGGGTATTCAAATATTTATTGGGTAGGAATTTTTTATGATAAAAGATCCATATTTTGTGGAGTTTCCTTTCTAGGTAAAAGTTGTGTCAGTTAGAATACAAATAAATAGAATTCAGTAACTCTAAGCATGGATAAAGCTGAGTATGTTATTTCCACTCAAGCTACTACCCAAATTATGTGGATGAAAACTTAGTTGGAATACTTACTTATTAAAGTAAAGTTACCCTTTATCTTAGGATGTGACAATCAAAGTGAAATCAAACATACAAGGAACCCAGTTCAACATTCTTGTTCAAAACATGTTGACACAAAGTACCACTTCATCAAATAGCTTGTGGAGAAGAATGAACTAAAGATGGAGTATGTTCCTACATCAGAACAAGTTGCTGACATATTCACAAAACCTTTACAAAAGGAACCATTTTCTAAATTGAAGTTGAACATGGGTTTCCAACCTCCTTCTCATCAAGGTTGAGGTATGTGTTTCTATCCCCTCTCTCATCTTACATCTGGATAGTGTTTCCAATGATAAAATTGTTTCATAAATATATCCTTATGGGTTCATGTATAAAGGGGGATTTATGGGTAAGTTATGAATCCATCATGTGTGTGTGTGGACTATTCTAACTGATTTTGGAGTTTTTGTAGGTAAAAATTTTTTATTTCATGAATTCTGAAAAACTGGTGAATTATGAAGAGGTTTCATAGTCACTAATTTTGGACAACATGTTTTTGTTGCCAATAATTATTATTTCCTATAATGAGTTAGCTCACATAGTCTTATAATTTTTGATAAGTAATCCATTTCTTTAGGTTAAAAAGTTCAGTAATTTATGAATCTTGGTTAACAAAAAAATCCAAAAGGGGAGATTGTTGGGAGTAAGTTGTTTGGAGAATTTTCTTGGAAGTAAGAAGTGGTTGTTTTTAGAGTATTTTATTTTGTTGTCAAGGAATTTTGAGAAGAAAGTAAATAACTTAACTTTGTATAAGTTTATTATTGGACCAATATTCATACTCAAGATTCCATATTCACAATTCTTAAGAAATTCCATTTGATTTGGAAGTAAATATGTTACTGGAAGATAGGGAAGTTACAATACTTTCCTTGGTAAATATGACAATGCTTTGTTGGTTTGTATTTCAAAAATATCATAAGTTGTTTGGAGAACTTTTTATGAAAGAATTATGATTGTAAGAGGGATAAAAGATGTTGTTGGATGAATATTGTAACGCCCCGACCCCAGCTACCCAGAGCCGGTGCATTACTTCGTAACATTGGCATGATCCCAAAAGATCAAGTCTCGAAAGACCGATTAGTTTAGTAGCCTTGGAAACACTAGATACATTCATAAGTCTTTCATTACATCAAAATTAAACAAACTACAAAAAAAACATGGTCTTCATATTCCACACTCATATCTTCACTGATTATTCTTGCAAGTCAGTCATAAAATACTTCTTCACAACCTGGAAAATTTTTAAACATTGAAAGGGGTGAGATCAAATGCTCAGTAAGGATAACAATAATGCGGAAGCTTTCATAAATAAACATTAACATTTAAGGCAATGTATAACTAAAACAAAAGCCTCTTAAACATGAACTTCAACATAATATGGCAAAAGTAAAATGAGATAATGTCATTTACTTCTTCACATGGATATTCTACTGGTCGAATAATCACATGTAATATCAATAACCACTTTCATAATGATGGAATGCATAATGCCAGACTATCATAACCACATAGCCAAGGCCTCGTGCCAAGACTACAAATAAGATTTTGTCAAGGCCTTGTGCCAAGACACTAGTTTGTCTCATGAGACCTGCCGATGCATCGAGGAGCTATAGCGGGCTCCACCCGTCACTTATTAAGTCCAATGCATTCCTCATATGAATAGGTTTAAACATATCATAAACCATAACATAATCGTATCACATAAAACATTGCATAAAGGAAACATAACATTTCCACATTTCAATCACAAGATATCAATACAAAACATTGATATAATAAAAACGCTTTCAAAACCATTTTCAATACCAAAATAAAAGAATGTTAAAACATTGTATTTATTTTTCTTTTTAAAAAAAGTATGGCTTGTAAAGGAATCCGAAACTCAAATAATGTTCACGGCGGCGGAGAAGTCGTTGTCGCCGCATAAGTACGGAATGAAAAACATTCCCTTTTTGTCATTTAGTAAAATGCTTCGTATAAAAAGATTCCTTTTGAATAAACTTAAAAGTCAAAGGGGTTTATACACCGTATAAAAGAAAGTTGTGTATAAAACCAAATATGCCTCAATGAAAGGAGATTGAGACGAAGTCCTTAAAAAGATCATTTTTAAAATAAAATAGATATATTATGTGTATTCACTATAGGTACACATAAAGAAAGTAAAAATACAAAATAAGACATAATAATATCATGACATAATTTGAAAGTAGGAGATTAACCCAAAGAATGGAAGTTGGGTTAAGAAGTTCCCTTACAAATAAAATAGATCTATTATGTGTATTCATTATAGGTACACATAAAGAAAGTAAAAATACAAAATATGACATAATAACATCATGACATAAATTGAAAGTAGGAGATTAACCCAAAGAATGGAAGTTGGGTTAAGAAGTTCCCTTACCTTGTGTCCGACTTGACTCAACCGTTCTTTAACCTCCTGAATAATAAACTAGAGTTAATATCTACCTTATTAAGAACCATTTTAAATTTCATTATCCTTTTTATATCACTTATTACAATGTTATGAACATTATGTAATTATTTAAGTTAATAACGGTCGTTTTGTCGATCTTTGGTACATGAGTCAACAATAAACTTCTTATAATTATAAGTTGTTCATGTGGTGAAATATCCATTATATCCAGAATTATATTAATGATGTAGATATCATATATATCATATATATACAGTATATACATTCATTTATAATATTCCGTAACATTTAGAGGTAAGAAATGAAATGCACCGTTCATGGAGACGGTAAGCCGTACGTACGCATGAACGCTACTTTCATTTCAATTTCATATTTAATGGAATGAAATCATAATGATATAAATGTATAATATAATTCCAGTATAATATAGTGTATAATACCATTTACTCCATCCTTTATACATCCCACACATGGCATTAACGATTCAAATCACTTTGAGGGGGCGGTAGTCCGCACTTCCTAAAATGAAATTATCGCGTTTTACCCATAATGGAAATCATAAAGTATGCCATAAATGAGAAATACAGAAGCATAAGTAAAACAAAAACATATTATATATCATATATAAAAATAGTGACATCTTAATGGCCACCTTTGGAGGTGTTATATGAGTGTTGAACAATCATCGTTTCGTGAGGCAGAAATTCGTCATCCACAGAAACCGTATGTTCTTTAACCATTAGATGTAGGTGTGTGTAAGTGTAGCTCGAATCCTTCTTATAACAACATCCTAGTATATTGAGGATACTGGTGTTGTTACAAAAGAAATGAATAAAAAGAGTTTAGGGGGTTGGAGAAGAAAAATAAAACAAAACAACATTAGAAAAGACATTACCTCAAAATCGGGTAACTCTTTTTGATTTGAGCTAAAGGCTTCCTTGGGAAGAGTTCTGCCCAAAGTGAGGTTTCTAGGAGTAAGGAAGGAATGTTGGGAGAGTATTTGGGCAGAGGTTGGCCGAGCCAAATGGCTTGATGGTGTGAATAAGGTGGGAGAGGTGGGGGCCTTTTATAAGTGGAGAGGAGGGGCACTTTTGGAAAGTAATGAAATGTTACATTATTTCAAAATGCTTTTTCGGATTCTAAAGGTCCCACATCTATATAATTCGAGGCTAAGGTGATAAGGTTTCGAAATATCTTCATCCAATAGGCTTTGGACAAGTGTAAGCCTCGGATTTTGCATTATCTTCTCATTTTATTTAAATCGTCAAATAATGATGTCATTGCTGCATCATTATTATGTCATAAATACTTTAATTTATTTAATGTCTAAAAATTATAAAACAAATACTATGATGTAGGAAATCTTTTTAGCTTTCCAATGACTATTTATAATCAAAATTTGGACTTGTATAACCCCAATTAAAAATTGTTTTAGTAGAACAATTTATGTTAGTGTCATTTTCACTTTAACATTAAATAAAAAGTAATTTATGTTATTTCCCAACAAAAGTGGATCCATGGGGTCCCCAAGTTAGGCCATGGCTTGTCTTGGTCGGCCATGACTCAACCAATGAGGTTGGGACATGTGTCTAGGTCATTTCATATTATTAATGTATTATTTATACCTTAAACTACACTAATTACCACTAATCGCGATTAAGAACTTAAAAGTTACTATTCACCAAAAAATTATTTTGATCTCATTGAACCACATTTTACTTCTTAATGACAACCATGTATGTCGGATTTTTGAAAATCAAATCACAGAAGTTGTAATATTTCATTTAAACGAAAAATCAGTTATTTAACTACCACTTAGTGGTTTCACTATTCATCAAAAATTGAAGTTTTTCAGAATAAGGCCAAAATTTCACCCTAAGCTATAATTGATATTCCGAATTCAAAAATGATGTCTATTTTACAAAATTCCAAACATATAAGTTGTATTAATTAATTTCATAATTAATTCCCGCTGTTACAACAAATAGCGTGTTTTTAAGAAACAATTTATATCAAAAGTTTGGCAATTGTTTATGTCCAATTTCAATGTTAAATTAATTCTAATGACCACCATTGGATAAAATGGTAAAAATATTTTCTAATTATACCTTAAAACCACTAAATAGTATAATTTATCTGTATAAATTATTTTGATTAAAAAAGTTGTTTTTATGTATTTTTCACTATTCATAAAAAATTAGAAGTTCTCAGAAAAATACCAAAAATTCAACATAGGCTAATTTCGATATTACGAATACAAAAATGAAGTCCATTTTGAAATATAAAATTTCTATAATTTTAAAAAGTGGTTATTACTATTCATAACGGCTATTTTGATTAGTTGCGGTGTGTTAGAACTCGAACTTGCGTACAATGCAAGCTATTGCATTATTGAATGAGAAGCGTATCGTGGAAGCTCGGGGTGTTACATTCTCCCCTCCTTCAATAAATTGCGTCCTCGCAATTTGAAATTTTTCTTTGATAATAAAAGGCTGAAAATAGAAAATACCTTTGTGGAAAACCCACATCGGAAATAAGGTTAATAAATATATAACATTAAAAGAAAGCAGGATAAGTACAAAGGTCACCCGATATAGCCCATTCTAGGATTCTATGAAAATATGGATATGGAGGAGAAACAAACCATCAAGGTCTGATGGAGAGTTATAGAAAACAGGATTAGGAGAATGTTTAACCACAAGAAAATCACAAACTTGTGATTGGTTAAACGGTCATTGAATCCCCAGTTGGAAAAGTTAACCGACAACATTTTTGTTTTAAGTTACCTTTTATAATGTTGAGGAATTTATTTATGAGATTTACTAAGAACGTAGGGGAATATACATACTTGTTATGTATACTTTCATTCGTTAATAAATTTTTACCACAAACCCAACTTTTACTCCAAATGGTAACGGAACTCAAAAATATTCTATTTATCCTAATTGTATAAGGTTCCAAATGTTAACACATACCATTTAGATTAGTAAAACGATTTTGTAATAACCAGGGACTTCCTGTAGGCTAGTGGTAGGAAATAAAGGCTTGTCGCACTATGGTTGTGGGTTCGATTCCTGCAGCTGTGTCCGACGCGACGGGTTATTCCCCACCCTGCAGGTTGTCCTTTTTCTAAAAATATAGTATTATAGTATTCCAGAAATAATCTTCAGAAAAGTTTTAACCTTAAACAATACTATTCAAAGTTCAACTTAATCCATCCCAACATTTATAGTTATCCAAAATACCTCTGTCCAAACTTTCTCTAAAAGGTCTCTTAATTCCAAAATCAATTGTAACATCAGATTCCCCAAACAAAGAAAAGTTTCTCTTATTGTCACATACTAAAAATATGATTACCTTAATCATATTAAAACCTTACTGAAACCAACAAGTACTGCAGTACAATCCTTATATAGATCACATTATTCTAATAACCAGGATATAATCCATGAGTCCGAAAGCATCAATACATTAGTTATTCTGCTTCAACTGTAGTAATAGCATAAGATTGTCCTTGATCCCTTGGCCTTTTCTGAGGTATGATTCCTTGACGCTTAGGACATTCATTTGCGTAATGACCCATTTCTCTACAATTGTAGCATTCAACTTTGACAGCCTCTTTCTTTCCCTTGAAATCACGTGCCTGGTGACCTTTTTCTCCACATTTATAACAGACTCCCATTCCTTTTAGGCAAGTACCAGGGTGATTCTTCCCACAATTATCACATAATGGAAAATCCTTCTTTCCCTTTTTCCCTTTATCTGTCTCTTGTTCCACCGTTCTCTTCTTCTCTTGCTTTACTTTGTTGTCATAAGACTTAGAGAATTCCTTTTCTGTCTTGATAGCACATGAGACTATATCTTCGTATGATGAGAAGGATTGTGATACTAAAGCTCGACGGAGAAATGGTTTTAACCCATCAAAGAAACGATCAATCTTACTCCTTGGGTTACGTATATAATCGGCAGCATGCCTCGCTAACCTTGTAAAGTTAGCCTCATACTTTGCGACATTCTCATCCTCCTTCTGCCTCAGACTCAGAAATTGCCTTTCCATATCTGCTCGATGGTCACGAGGAAAGTATTTTTCTAAGAAAAGCTCTTTGAACTCCCTCCATTCCATATTCGATACGTCATCATCTTCCTTTGTGTTTTGAATCAGTGACCACCACTGATCGGCATCTCCAGTGAGGCGGTAAACTGCCATGACAACCTTCTCCCTTTCACTACTCCCCAAGGCATGGAATATTTTCTCTAAGGAATTTATCCATTGCTCAGCTACTGTAGGATTTGTACTCCCATTGAAGGTTGGCGGTTGTTGCCTCATGAAACGGTCTAGCATTGATCCTCCACGTTGCGGATCAGGGTTCTCCATACGAGTAAGGTTGTTATTCATAACCTGCGTGAGTTGTCCCAGTATGGTAATAAGTTGATCAGCACCAGTTGTATCTTCAGGTCCACAATAATTATCTTGAGCAGGAGGGCAATCCCTACACGGAGTTCGTGCATTGATACAGTTTCCATTCCTTCTACTAGGCGCCATTTCTAAACAATGGCATAAACTAGATTAGTTTATGAATCAAAATACATAATTCCATACTTGTAAAATACTTAACATAAATTGAACTATTTATGGATATAATCCATAATCATAAAAAGGTTTTATTTGAGGAAGTATATACTCATAACCGTTCATAGTGGTTTGTAAAGAAAATGAGAATTATCCTAAGCGTATCCCCCGGGAGTGTCGTAACCAAGAGTGCAGCAAGGCCCGTTGTCGTGCACCAGTTCCCGTTCGAGTCTAGCTCAAAGCGGTGTTTTCGGGTTTTACCCCTAGGTACATCTGTGCCAGAGCCGCCTCTACCTGCTCGTATCCAGACAGGGATGTATTGCTCGGAAAACTCATATCATCTCTATAATACCAAAATTCTAGGAAGTTCTTCTATACTAATCCTCGAAGCCTATCTTTGGGCTATGCGTTCTAATCAGAGTTTATCTACATCTAGCTTCCAAGGTTAGTACTAAACTGCCTCTGATACCAACTGTAACGCCCCGACCCCAGCTACCCAGAGCCGGTGCATTACTTCGTAACATTGGCATGATCCCAAAAGATCAAGTCTCGAAAGACCGATTAGTTTAGTAGCCTTGGAAACACTAGATACATTCATAAGTCTTTCATTACATCAAAATTAAACAAACTACAAAAAAAACATGGTCTTCATATTCCACACTCATATCTTCACTGATTATTCTTGCAAGTCAGTCATAAAATACTTCTTCACAACCTGGAAAATTTTTAAACATTGAAAGGGGTGAGCTCAAATGCTCAGTAAGGATAACAATAATGCGGAAGCTTTCATAAATAAACATTAACATTTAAGGCAATGTATAACTAAAACAAAAGCCTCTTAAACATGAACTTCAACATAATATGGCAAAAGTAAAATGAGATAATGCCATTTACTTCTTCACGTGGATATTCTACTGGTCGAATAATCACATGTAATATCAATAACCACTTTCATAATGATGGAATGCATAATGCCAGACTATCATAACCACATAGCCAAGGCCTCGTGCCAAGACTACAAATAAGATTTTGTCAAGGCCTTGTGCCAAGACACTAGTTTGTCTCATGAGACCTGCCGATGCATCGAGGAGCTATAGCGGGCTCCACCCGTCACTTATTAAGTCCAATGCATTCCTCATATGAATAGGTTTAAACATATCATAAACCATAACATAATCGTATCACATAAAACATTGCATAAAGGAAACATAACATTTCCACATTTCAATCACAAGATATCAATACAAAACATTGATATAATAAAAACGCTTTCAAAACCATTTTCAATACCAAAATAAAAGAATGTTAAAACATTGTATTTATTTTTCTTTTTAAAAAAAGTATGGCTTGTAAAGGAAGCCGAAACTCAAATAATGTTCACGGCGGCGGAGAAGTCGTTGTCGCCGCATAAGTACGGAATGAAAAACATTCCCTTTTTGTCATTTAGTAAAATGCTTCGTATAAAAAGATTCCTTTTGAATAAACTTAAAAGTCAAAGGGGTTTATACACCGTATAAAAGAAAGTTGTGTATAAAACCAAATATGCCTCAATGAAAGGAGATTGAGACGAAGTCCTTAAAAAGATCATTTTTAAAATAAAATAGATATATTATGTGTATTCACTATAGGTACACATAAAGAAAGTAAAAATACAAAATAAGACATAATAATATCATGACATAATTTGAAAGTAGGAGATTAACCCAAAGAATGGAAGTTGGGTTAAGAAGTTCCCTTACAAATAAAATAGATCTATTATGTGTATTCATTATAGGTACACATAAAGAAAGTAAAAATACAAAATATGACATAATAACATCATGACATAAATTGAAAGTAGGAGATTAACCCAAAGAATGGAAGTTGGGTTAAGAAGTTCCCTTACCTTGTGTCCGACTTGACTCAACCGTTCTTTAACCTCCTGAATAATAAACTAGAGTTAATATCTACCTTATTAAGAACCATTTTAAATTTCATTATCCTTTTTATATCACTTATTACAATGTTATGAACATTATGTAATTATTTAAGTTAATAACGGTCGTTTTGTCGATCTTTGGTACATGAGTCAACAATAAACTTCTTATAATTATAAGTTGTTCATGTGGTGAAATATCCATTATATCCAGAATTATATTAATGATGTAGATATCATATATATCATATATATACAGTATATACATTCATTTATAATATTCCGTAACATTTAGAGGTAAGAAATGAAATGCACCGTTCATGGAGACGGTAAGCCGTACGTACGCATGAACGCTACTTTCATTTCAATTTCATATTTAATGGAATGAAATCATAATGATATAAATGTATAATATAATTCCAGTATAATATAGTGTATAATACCATTTACTCCATCCTTTATACATCCCACACATGGCATTAACGATTCAAATCACTTTGAGGGGGCGGTAGTCCGCACTTCCTAAAATGAAATTATCGCGTTTTACCCATAATGGAAATCATAAAGTATGCCATAAATGAGAAATACAGAAGCATAAGTAAAACAAAAACATATTATATATCATATATAAAAATAGTGACATCTTAATGGCCACCTTTGGAGGTGTTATATGAGTGTTGAACAATCATCGTTTCGTGAGGCAGAAATTCGCCATCCACAGAAACCGTATGTTCTTTAACCATTAGATGTAGGTGTGTGTAAGTGTAGCTCGAATCCTTCTTATAACAACATCCTAGTATATTTAGGATACTGGTGTTGTTACAAAAGAAATGAATAAAAAGAGTTTAGGGGGTTGGAGAAGAAAAATAAAACAAAACAACATTAGAAAAGACATTACCTCAAAATCGGGTAACTCTTTTTGATTTGAGCTAAAGGCTTCCTTGGGAAGAGTTCTGCCCAAAGTGAGGTTTCTAGGAGTAAGGAAGGAATGTTGGGAGAGTATTTGGGCAGAGGTTGGCCGAGCCAAATGGCTTGATGGTGTGAATAAGGTGGGAGAGGTGGGGGCCTTTTATAAGTGGAGAGGAGGGGCACTTTTGGAAAGTAATGAAATGTTACATTATTTCAAAATGCTTTTTCGGATTCTAAAGGTCCCACATCTATATAATTCGAGGCTAAGGTGATAAGGTTTCGAAATATCTTCATCCAATAGGCTTTGGACAAGTGTAAGCCTCGGATTTTGCATTATCTTCTCATTTTATTTAAATCGTCAAATAATGATGTCATTGCTGCATCATTATTATGTCATAAATACTTTAATTTATTTAATGTCTAAAAATTATAAAACAAATACTATGATGTAGGAAATCTTTTTAGCTTTCCAATGACTATTTATAATCAAAATTTGGACTTGTATAACCCCAATTAAAAATTGTTTTAGTAGAACAATTTATGTTAGTGTCATTTTCACTTTAACATTAAATAAAAAGTAATTTATGTTATTTCCCAACAAAAGTGGATCCATGGGGTCCCCAAGTTAGGCCATGGCTTGTCTTGGTCGGCCATGACTCAACCAATGAGGTTGGGACATGTGTCTAGGTCATTTCATATTATTAATGTATTATTTATACCTTAAACTACACTAATTACCACTAATCGCGATTAAGAACTTAAAAGTTACTATTCACCAAAAAATTATTTTGATCTCATTGAACCACATTTTACTTCTTAATGACAACCATGTATGTCGGATTTTTGAAAATCAAATCACAGAAGTTGTAATATTTCATTTAAACGAAAAATCAGTTATTTAACTACCACTTAGTGGTTTCACTATTCATCAAAAATTGAAGTTTTTCAGAATAAGGCCAAAATTTCACCCTAAGCTATAATTGATATTCCGAATTCAAAAATGATGTCTATTTTACAAAATTCCAAACATATAAGTTGTATTAATTAATTTCATAATTAATTCCCGCTGTTACAACAAATAGCGTGTTTTTAAGAAACAATTTATATCAAAAGTTTGGCAATTGTTTATGTCCAATTTCAATGTTAAATTAATTCTAATGACCACCATTGGATAAAATGGTAAAAATATTTTCTAATTATACCTTAAAACCACTAAATAGTATAATTTATCTGTATAAATTATTTTGATTAAAAAAGTTGTTTTTATGTATTTTTCACTATTCATAAAAAATTAGAAGTTCTCAGAAAAATACCAAAAATTCAACATAGGCTAATTTCGATATTACGAATACAAAAACGAAGTCCATTTTGAAATATAAAATTTCTATAATTTTAAAAAGTGGTTATTACTATTCATAACGGCTATTTTGATTAGTTGCGGTGTGTTAGAACTCGAACTTGCGTACAATGCAAGCTATTGCATTATTGAATGAGAAGCGTATCGTGGAAGCTCGGGGTGTTACAAATATGAATCATCATGGTTGGTTTTGTTGAAGCATATTTTAAGGTGGTGCAGTTTCCCAGTGTTTTCCAAATTTTTGGGGACCAAAATTTGGAGTGTTTATTTCATCATGAAAAGTGGGTTTTCTTTAATGTCACATCAAAATATGGAAAATTCAGTAATTTTGTGAATATGGGCTTCACAAATAGTGTTTTTTTAAGGATAAAATAATGTTGACACTGATCTATGTGAAAAGTGATGAGCATCGTGAATGGTGAAGGTGAGCAGCATAATGGTGCTGTGGAGGTTTTTGATGTTGCAGAGGTTTTTGATGCTATTAAGTTTTTTGACACTACGAAGGTTTTTGAAGATGTGAAGGTTTTTGATGGAATGCTTTATGATTACGACAGGCATCGCAAACAAGTAATTTCGGTGGAGCTTCATGAAAAAGGGAGCATCGTAAAGGAAATAAAGGAGCTTAGTTAAATGGTGATGACATGGACATAAGGTTTTGGAATTGGTGGTAAAATCTTATAAATATGCCAATACCCCCTTTAGAATTGTATAAAGACTTATTGAAAATTTTAAGGCTATGGATTCACGAAGGTGGTATGTGAAGAAGTTCACGAAGGCTATAAGACAACTGAACATTCTAATCATCGTGAAGAGTAGTTAAGTTCACAAAGTCTAAGTGAGCTTCATAAAGGAAGTAGGTTCTATAAAGGCAGATTGCTTCCCGAAGGGTGCGAGCTTCACGAAGGGAGCTTCACAAAGGGAGATTTTTGAAGGAGCTTCGTGAAAAGCAGTTTTGAATACCCTATTTAAGTGAACAGAACTTTCATAGAACATCACAAACAGACTGAGGTATTAGACTAAGTATCATTATAAAGTCTAAGAGGTTGTTACTAGCTTCTAGTTAGGAAGTAGAAGAATTGTTTTTAAAGATCAAATTTTTGGAAGTGTATCAAGAAGTACCATAATATTTAATTACATCATTTTGTGTTATAAGAAGCACATGCACTTTTGGATTGTTTTCATAGTGCTACATGAGTGTAAGGGCATATCATACTCATTTTATTCCACACCAAATGATTATTTCTAGTGTATTGTGTGGTATTTTATTATTTCTATACCATACCAAGGATGTATCTACTCTTGTTGAGTAGTGAACCTTGTAAATTCTTGTGTTACTATGGATGTGTGTTTGAATTGTGATCGGTAGGGAAGAAGCTCTTTAACCAGAGGTGAAGGTTGTTTCAAAAATAAAGGAACATAAAAGAAAAATATATCACATATTCAACCCCTCCCCTCTCAGTGATACTTGGATCCTGACTGGGAAACTTCATATCCAAGGAAATTCTCATCCGGGAGAACTCACTCTACGAGTCTAGTAACACTAAAGGTCCTCATCCAAGAGGTAATTCCTTTTGATCCTCACCATGAATTAGTAGGCACTGAACCTTGAAATGTGCTAATATGTAGATATGGGATCTTCTATATGGACTATGTAGGATTCATGACCCTATCCGGAGTAAGCCTACTAGGATGAGGATCACATTCCCTAGAAGTCGGTATGGGATCCTAACCCAATCTAGGGAAGAAAGATGACAGAGGATCACACCCCAATACACATAGAGGGATTCTTAAAATCTATCTGAGACTAATCCCATATATGGGATCTCATCCTAATCTCAGTACATAATGTATCCATGTACCCTCAAAGGAATGGACCAAGGGGACGCACCCTAGAGATACCATTCCACACTGAAGGGAAAGAGGGCCTTAAACTACTATGTAAAAAGTATATAACAAGTATAAGGGTATATATGGTGTGTATTGGCTACCCTAGGTATACCTGTGTACTGTGGTCTATGCTTGTGTACTACAACCCATGTCTATGTACTTTGGTCATGCCTATGTACCTAGTCATGTTACGGTACTTTGGTCACATTCATGCCCATGTACCAGGTCGTTCCCATGTACTTTTTCCATGCCCATGTACCTAGTTGTTTCTATGACCATGTATCCCAGGGGTACACACTGAGTCAAAATTCACGAGTCATGCAACATATGGTAGGTCCCACATGATATGTGATATTTTATTTTTTTCAAAACCCTAGATTTCATGGCCATGGGATTACATGGAGTGTGTTATTAGGACCGCGTGTTGTGTGTGTTGGGTTTTTCAAAACCCATTGGTTTTTAATGTAGTTATGCTCATGTGTCCTACACTTACCATTCTACCACCAAATATATGGATAAACATAGATCTAGGATTGACCGAGCCCATCCATCACTGGTGGCTATATTCCAATAACTAATTTGCTTGGGAATCATTCAATGTCACTCCACATTATCAAAACACCAAACCCACAAACCAACTGCCAATATCCATCACTAGATCATCCATCATCATCATTGCACCTTGATCATTCCCTCAATATGAACCTATACCCATAGAAATGATCCATTATTCCAAATATCTAACATGAAATGATCAGTCTCTGGGTATTTGTTGAACTACTGACCAAACAGAATATTAGTGATGAATGTGTAAAGATCTTGGGGAAAATCACAAAACACTAAAAATGATAATAAACATCATCCATTGTTTGGATTGAATTTTTTATGTTGATTATGGAAATGAAGAACATTCAAGAATAAAGATGGATCAATAAAGCAATATTAATACCTAATTCTAGGAAGATAAAAACATCAAATGTAATTAACCATCGATCCACGAATAAATTCTTGGTAGGTTAATTGATTCGCATTCGACATGAAAAAAAAAACAGGATTAATCTAAATAAAAAAATGACCTACCTTGAGTTTGGATTAATCATTGATGAATAATGGTTTTATGTCAATGTCAATAATGATATCCATAAAATCCTTGAAAAATGATCATTACACCATAACCCATTTTCATTCACCCAAGAACACTTCTCACAAACGATCTTATCTAATCCCTAGGGTTATGTAGCTAACCCTATAGATTTTCCATAAGTGATATTAAATAGAAGAAATTAGGTTTTGGTCCATTTAATAAGAAATAAATAAATTAGTTTATTTATTTATTAATCCCACCATGATTACACTTAAGCCAATCACCCAACACTGATAAGGATTACGTCATTCCTAGGATAAAACCCACATTATAAATTTAATGGAAGTCACAAATTTATCATATAAGACTCTATTTAGAAGATATTACATTATTTTAGAAAAATTGTGCATGTGTGATATAATATATTTAATATTTTTATTATATCAATACCAAGCCTCCCCAAGCCCTGGAATCCCATGTTGATTCAATTCCTAGCTTCGATAATATTATTTAAAATATTCCAAAGTTTTACAATGAAAAAAGGAGTCATAACATTATCCCTACCTTGGGTATTTTCATCCAAAAAATAAAAACCTACAAAAAATAGGTGAGGGTGCTGAGCTCGCATCTGGTTCTCTCACTCTTAGGTGCTCTCCTAATGATTCTCATGATGCCACCAGACACACGTCAAGGGAATCATTCACTCATGGAGGATCTTCCCCTAATGATCCTTGATCACTACTAGGTACTCTATGAAGTTATGTTCATCCTCAATATATATCCCACCCCAGTTGATATCATGTAGTAGGTTGTGCACATACCTCCTCAACTGTGACACATGGAATACATAGTATACCCAGTCTAACTATGATGGTAGGGCCAAGAAGTACCCCACCCCGATGACCCTATGTAATGTCTAGAAGGGGCCAATGAATCTCAGAGATAGCTTTCTGTATTTTCCAAATATCCACAATCCTTGCCAAGGTGAGACCTTCAGTAACACATGGTCCCTATCATTGAACTACAAAGGCCTTTTTCATCGGTCCGCATAACACTTTTGGTGGCATTGGAAATCCTTATATACTCCTAGATGACCTGAACCTTCTCTTTTTTCACTCACACCAACTATGGACCCATGAGTGTAGACTCCCCTAGATTAGGCCTACATAGTGGTAACCTATAGGGTCTCTCATACAAGGCCTAAAATGGTTCCATACTGATGGTGGAGTAGAAAATGTGGTTATACACAAGCTCCTCCAAGGGTATGTGATCCTACCAACTATAAAAAAATTCCAACATGAAATCCTGAGGCATGTCCTCATGAACTTGAATGGTTAACTCTTTTGGTCCATCTATCTGGTAGTGAAACACCATGTTCAAGTGAAACTGATTCCCAAAGTCCTCCTACAATCCACTACTAGAATTAGATGTATTTGCGATGGGCTATTTACGATGGGATATTGTCGCAAATAAGCTTTAGCGATGTGGCCCCGTCGCAAATAGCCCGTTACAGAAAACAGTGTCGCAAATATTATTTTTTGCGATGGGACCATCACAAATAATCCTCTGTTTATATACATTATATATAAATAAACCTGTTACGATGAGCCCATCGCAAATAAGCCTCCGATTATATACATTATATATATAAAAACCTTTTGCGACGGGCCCTTCATCCCATCACAAATACTCTTAATAAAAAATTATATTTAAATTATTTGTGACAGGAGCCTATCGCAAAAGGTCCCGTCGCAAATACTAAACATAATAAAACAATATTTAATAAAATTATGATTAATGAAAAAATTATATTAATAATATTAAAATAATAAAAAATAAAAAATATTATTATTAATAAAATAAAAAACATTAAAAATATAATACTAAAAAATATATTTAATAAAATTATGATTAATAAAAAATTAATATTATTTTTATTAAAATAATAAAAAAATAAAAATTATTACAATTCTCAATATTTACAAAAAAATATAAAATAATCATAAAATGTTATTATTATTAGTAAAATAAACAAATATTAAAAAATATAATACTAATAATAAATAATAAAATATTTAAAAAAAAAGTATGCAATATTTGCACTAATATAAAAGACATAAACTGTAAATAGTTCATATTACAATAAATCTTCAATTAAAACTTTTTTATCATAAAAAACAAATCACTGGGGGTCGTCTTCTAAAGGAGGTGGAGGAGCTATAGGAGATGGTGGAGGTAACTCCATCCCTAAACTACGAGTCAGACGGCGCATGTACTCCATCGGCTCGTGATGCTGTTGTTGTTGCTGTCATCGATGCATCTCCTCCTCGTGTTGTTGCTGCTACTACTACTGACGCATCTCTTCATGCTACTTCTGAAAACTCTCTATAAGCTCAGACTAAGTTCGCAACTGCTCCTGATACTGTGAGGCAGAAGATGATGCCTCTCCCCGATCTCCTCTCGAGATGGACGCCAACATCGCAGTGGTACCATAATAAGTACCAGGAGTCACATGAGAGTCGATACCAACTACTTGACCCTTCTCAAAGCCATACTGAGTCGACTACATCCATGTTGCCTCATCGAAATGGTGGGCATTGGTCTGCTCAGTTGTCTCATCCTGACTCTCAGCCTGTGTCTGAGAGGTCGTAGCCTCATATGATTCCTTTAATTCCAATTTAAATTAAAATGATGAAAATAATATATGCAGTTAATTATCAAACTAAAAAAATAATACTAACCAAAATCTGACGTTGGCGATCACCTCTAATCTCTCCAGTGCCTGGATCATTGTACATCCTCTAATAAACGTCGAACTCCATAATATCAGGATGCTCAACTGCCTACATAAATATAAAATAAACTTTTTATATTTAAATTTATATAAAATATTTAAAAAATATACTTACCAGATTCTCTCTATGCATACTTAATGTATGGCTATCAGCTTGATGTGTCACCTCCTGTCTCCCTCGGTTCTGCCATCCCACTAAAGATCTCCTCTGAAATCCACCACCCAACCAGTGTAAACATAATCCATCCCGAAAATGAAATGAAATGTACTCTGGTCGATGGGATCTACACAACTCATCAAATTTTGTCACTCCTTCTTTCTTAATGGTTGTTCTTCTCAAATTGTGAAAAAACTGACGGAAACGGTCACGCATAGACACCTTCCATGCTGCGTGGATAACGTCATATATTCTATCATCGATGGGATACCATAAACCCTACAAATAATTTATAATATCAAGTTATTAATAAAATAAATTTAAAAATAAATATTCTTTATTTACATACCATCCAATGATTGAACATGTCGCACCACACATCAACGGGAATCTGTTCCCATGTGATCCATGGCTGAGAAAAATAATTGTGCAAGATAGTGCTCCCTCTCCAATAGCTACATGCGCAAAACTGTGAAAAATGAATAAATAATCAAACAATTAGTATATATATAAATAAATTAATGAAATCTAACAAAAATATGCAGGTCATCATACCTCCGTGTGCCTGGATCAAATCCAAGACATAGACGTCGCTCGGGGATAGGGTCAGGAATCATCAGTCACGTAAGACCACACCCCCTCCGCATACCCCCTAAACCATTAGTAGGTTGAGGGTAAGATGGTCCACAATCCCCCTCATCCAAAGGTAGATCAGCCTCCTGCAACTCACAAAATAGATCAGGATCCATATGAAACACAAAATGATTATTGTTAGCAGATAGTTGAAAATGACTATTATATATAGATATATATTAGTTATGATTATAACCAGCATTTAACTGTGTTAATGTCCATCTTCATCCTCATCTTCATAGCTATCAATGTCAATGTCTTCATCTTCCTCCTCAACATCATTAATATCCATATGAGTTTTAGTTTCATCATCTCTTGTCATTTGAAATTCATTTGAAACATCATTAACATCTTCATTATCATCGATCCTTAATTGTGGAGTGTCATCATTGATCTTCACATATCTTTGTGAAAAAGATGGATTTTGAGTAGTCTCTTGAAAAATTTCAATTCCTTCCACTTTATCAGAACCACATTCGGTTTGAGTAAACTGATTTTCCTGATATTTTATTTTTATTATGCTTCACCAATCACTCAAGTCTCTTGAAGTAGCACAGTACTTTGAGTAATAAATTTTATGTGCCTGTTGATTCAATAAAAATGGTTCATTTACTACAAGAAAACTTTTATATTTAATATCTATGATTCCATGAGTCAGATGAACACGCAAGCCTCTCTCAGTATCCAACCACCAACATTTAAACATCGTTATATAATTTTATCCTAGATAACACAACTCAATAATTTCATCCAGAAATCCATAAAAGTCAACTTCAGTTTCTCTGTGATGTGATCCTTTCAAGCAAACTCCACTGTTCATTTTTTTTTTTTTGATTCCCCATATGCATATGTATGAAATCAAAAACCATTCACCACATATGCATTATAAGATTTAACCATTTTGGATGGCGGGTTACTCAATATACACAGTCACTTATCAATTTTATCAGCATGTTGAGACACCTAAAAATTTGTAAAAAATTTATCAATATGATAAATATTAAACAGAATTGATATTAAACCATCAATAATTTATGTTACCAGTTTTTGAAACCATTGAAAAAAAATTGTCTGCGTTCTTCAAGAGTAGCTACTGTAATTTTTGGAAGATGTTTCTTGATATGATTTTCATATAAACTAAAAATAAAATAAGTTTACATACTGTAACATAAATTATAGAATAAGTGATAGAATCACTCACAATACAAATGATGTCATTTTTTCACAGTTGAGCAGAACATATGTATGAGCTCTGTGATGTTCATCATCTGAACGCCATCGTTCATGAACTCCACCGAAACGAAGATTTGGCTGATTAAAAACTAATAATTTATTGTCCATTTCATCATTAACATTCTCCTCATTTCGTCCAATGCAATTGTGTTTTGATGGATATTGAGATTTAAACTAATGAGAGCATAAAAAAAGCAATTTCCTCTTGCAAATAAGCTTCAGCAATTGAGCCTTCAACTGATGCTTTGTTACGTGATTTTTCTTCAATTTTTTCATGCATCTCTCGAATGGGTACATCTATCGAAACTATACTCGACCTCCACATTTAGCTTCATGTGGAAAATGTAATATCAGATGTTCCATTGAGTCAAAGAAAGTTGGCAGAAAGATTTTTTCCAGTTTACATATAATTACAGCAACATCTTCTTCCACTTTTCTTAGTGCATCGTAGTCTATTATCGCTACACAAATGTCTCGAAAAAAATATGATATTTCTGTTATCGAATCCCAAATCATAGAATTCAACAAACCTATGAATCCAATCGGCATAAGTATTTCCATTATAACATGAAAATCATGAATTTTTAATCCGATAATATAACCACTCTTAACACATCTACCCAAATTGTAAGCATATCCATATGTAAGTCTCAAATCTTTAATTCACTGATAAAATAGTAAGAAAATCTCTTTGTACAGTGTATAAGCTGCTTTTGGCTTCATTAACCTCTATGATCTGACATTTTCAAATAGTTCAAGTTCTGGTCGCCTACAAATTTGGGTAAGATCTAATCATTCCTTTACAGTATCTTTGGTCTTACCTGGTGTATCCAAAACTGTATGAAATAAATTATCAAAATAGTTCTTCTAAATATGCATGACATCCAACATGTGGCGGAGCAACAAATCAGACCAATATAGAAGATCCCAAAAAATGCTTCATTTTATCCAATTATGTTCTTTCCCAAATCCATGAATTTTCTGTTGGTTTACTATTGGCCCAAATGTGATGGAAGGTAATGAAAATACAACTGATTTTAACTCTGTATCTGAGACCATTTTTAGAGGTTCATCCCTTTCAATTGTACCTTTTCTGAAATGAGATTTGTTCCTCTGAAAAGGATGATCGGTTGGAAGAAAACTGCGGTGCTAGTCAAAATAGAAAGGTTTTTTTCCATTGATGAGCATAAAGGATTTGTTTTCTTTCATACAGTGAGGACATGATTTCAGACCATGTGTACTCCAGCCATATAACATGCCATATGTCGTAAAGTTACTAATCGTCCACATCAATACAGCTTTTAATATGAAATTTTGTTTCACAACAACATCATATGTACTAACACCATCACTCCACAATGCATTTAACTCATCAATCAATGGTTTCAAATAAACATCAATATTCTTTTTCGGATGTCCTGGGATTAATAAGGTCAAAAAGATATAGGGCTCCTTCATCAACATCCATGGAGGTAAATTGTACAAAGTTATAAAAATAGGCCAACATGAATACTGACTACCATAAGAACCAAACAGACAGAAACCATCAGTAGAAAGACCCAATCGCACATTTCAGGATTCTAAAGCAAAAGATAGATGCAGATGGTCAAAATGTTTCCATAAAACACCATAAGATGGATGATTCAAACTTTTATCAGTTGAAATCTTGGTTTTGTGCCATGAAATCATGGACGTTGTATTCTAAGACATAAATAAATGTTGCAACCTGGGTGTAAGGGGTAAATATCTCAAATGTTTTACTAGAATCGATCTAGACTTCCCTAGTTGAGCTTCTTTATACCTTGATTGTCCACATGGGGGACAACTATCCAACGAATCATTTTCACCAGAATATAAGATGCAATCATTTGAACATGCATGAATCTTCTGATAACTAAGGCCCAGATTACGAACCATCCTCTTGCTATCATAGTAATTTTAAGGCAACATGTTTCCTTTAGGTAATAGTGTTTTAACCAAAGAAAATATCTAATCAAAATAGTTGTTTAACATTTCATTATCTGATTTAATAGCCATAAATTTGGAAACTGCTTCTAATTTTCTTATCTTGCAACCAGGATATAATGCATCCTTAGCACACATCAACAACTCATAAAATTCATATGGTGCCAACTCAGGAGTTAAATCAATATCATCTTGAGTTTCAGTTTGTTGAACAGATGGACCTGCAACATCATGTACTATTTATTACTATTTATTACTATTTATTACTAATTATTACTAATTATTACTAATTATTACTATTTTTTACTATTTATTAATATTTATTACTATTTATTACTATTTATTACTATTTATTACTGTTTATTACTAATTATTACTAATTATTACTAATTATTACTATTTATTACTATTTATTACTATTTATTACTATTTATTACTATTTATTACTATTTATTACTATTTATTACTATTTATTACTAATTATTACTATTTATTACTAATTATTACTACTTATTACTAATTATTTCTATTTATAATTAATTATTCCTATTTATTATTAATTATTCCTATTTATTACTAATTATTCCTATTTATTACTAATTAAACAAATTTATTTGTAATTATACATATTTATTACTAATTATTCCTATTTATTCCTATTTATTCCTATTTATTGCTAATTATTACTAATTATTACTAATTATTACTAATTATTACTAATTATTACTAATTATTACTAATTACCTCTAATTACCTCTGATTAGTACTATTTATTACTATTTATTACTAATTATTACTAATTATTACTAATTATTACTAATTATTACTATTTATTACTATTTATTACTATTTATTACTAATTATTACTATTTATTACTATTTATTACTATTTATTACTATTTATTACTAATTATTACTAATTATTACTATTTATTACTATTTATTACTAATTATTGCTATTTATTACTAATTATTACTAATTACTAATTATTACTATTTATTACTATTTATTACTATTTATTACTATTTATTACTATTTATTACTATTTATTACTATTTATTACTATTTATTACTATTTATTACTAATTATTACTAATTATTACTACTTATTACTATATATTACTAATTATTCCTATTTATTACTAATTATTCCTATTTATTACTAATTATTCCTATTTATTACTAATTAAACATATTTATTAGTAATTATACATATTTATTACTAATTATTCCTATTTATTCCTATTTATTCCTATTTATTCATATTTATTCATATTTATTCATATTTATTCATATTTATTCTTATGTATTCATATTTATTCCTATTTATTCCTATTTATTACTATTTATTCCTATTTATTCCTGTTTATTCCTATTTATTCCTATTTATTCCTATTTATTCCTATTTATTCCTATTTATTCCTATTTATTCCTATTTATTCCTATTTATTCCTATTTATTCCTATTTATTCCTATTTATTACTATTTATTACTATTTATTACTAATTATTACTAATTATTCCTATTTATTCCTATTTATTACTAATTATTACAATTTATTCCTATTTATTCCTAATTATTACTAATTATTACTAACTATTACTATTTATTACTATTTATTACTATTTATTACTAATTATTCCTATTTATTACTAATTATTCCTATTTATTACTAATTATTCCTATTTATTACTAAATATTCCTATTTATTACTAATTATACATATTTATTAGTAATTATTCTATTTATTACTAATTACTCCTATTTATTACTAATTATTTCTATTTATTACTAATTATTCCTATTTATTACTAATTACCCGTAATTATTACTAATTAAACATAACTATTACTAATTAGCGTTAATTGATATTTATAACTACAATTTACAATTACTAATTACTAATTACTAATTACAAGTAATTATTTATAGACAATACTAATTTTTTGTTAATAATTATTAATTATTACTAATTATTAATTATTAATAATTAAAATTAATAATTTCAATTTATTATTACAAATAAATATAGATAACAAAACAATTTAAATCAAATTAAATTAAAACTAATCAACAATAATTAAAATTAACATTAAAAAATGAAATAAATACTAAAATAAATAAAATATAAATACCTTTAAACTTGATCTTCTATTGATGTAAGCGACTTCACAACTTCTCCGTAAAAAAACTAACTCAGAAAATTTTCACTCTAAAAATAGAGTTTAAAGAGAGAAAGGAAGTGAGAAATGAGAGGAAGAGAAAGAAAAAACGGAGGGGGTATATATAGGTTAGATTAGTTGCGATAAATAAAATATAAATACCTTTAAACTTGATCTTCTATTGATGTAAGCGACTTCACAACTTCTCAGTAAAAAAACTAACTCAGAAAATTTTCACTCTAAAAATAGAGTTTAGAGAGAGAAAGGAAGTATGAAATGAGAGGAAGAGAAAGAAAAACGGAGGGGGTATATATAGGTTAGATTAGTTGCGATGAGACTAGTTGTGACGGGGCCCATCACAAATACCTTTGTCTGCATTAATTGTTGTTGGTGGTTAAAAAGGTATTTGCGACGGGCCCCGTCGCAAAAAGTGACTTGCCGACACACCTTTTGCGACGGGACAAAATCTCATTGCAAAAAGCCATTTACCGCCGCCGGTATTTCCGATGGGTCCTATCGCAAATACCCTCTGACCAACACACCATTTGCGATGAGGGAATCCCCCCATCGCAAATAACCTTCCCGCGCTTTGGCGCGCATCCCTCGCCAAACCGCGCATTACCTTTTGTGACGGAACCCCAAACCTCATCGCAAATAACTTGTTATTTGTGACAACACGAACCCCCCGTCATAAATAACCTCTGGGATGGACTATTTGCAACGGGATTTATTCCCGTCGCAAATAGCCCGTCACAAAAGCCTGTTTTTTCCCGTAG
Organism: Viscum album; assembly: GCA_963277665.1. Taxonomy (NCBI): domain Eukaryota; kingdom Viridiplantae; phylum Streptophyta; class Magnoliopsida; order Santalales; family Viscaceae; genus Viscum; species Viscum album. The sequence continues at coordinate 1,339,722,467 of OY728148.1, read as the reverse complement.
TGATCCTCTCCATAATCATAATGTGAAGTGAGAATCATGGTCTAAATAATCATTAAGGGAACTCTATGAAACTGGACTATCTCCATCACGTAAAGGCATCCCAAGATCTCTGTTGAACTATGCTCTCAGGTGACTAGGAAGTGGGATGACTTTGTGAGTCAACCTATGATCACCTAGATAACATCATGACCTCTAGAAGATTATAGAAGCCTCATTATGAAGTCATTGTATACACCATACCACTTTCAATCTGGATCCTCAAGGGGATGAGCTAAACCCGTTGGAACATAGTGCTCAGCCTTCACATAATTATAAGTGAAGCATCGATAGATGAACTCTATTATACACTTCTTCATTCCGATCCACCAGAACTGATGCTGAATTTCCTATTACATATTTTATACTCTTAGATGTACTGTTGAGGGGGTTGTCTAACTCAAAACCTCATATTACAGCATCACTGGTACCATGGTCTACCCTTAGAAAAGGATGATATGCTCCCCACCATCATAAAATCCATCAGGAGAACATCCAATGGATATATGAACATTCATGGTCTCATAGTTGGTATCTCTAATCTGATCCTCCCTAACATGTTGTAGAAGTGGAGGGGTAACAACCATCAACTAGAGGTAAGCTGGATTATCCTCATCTACTAAGGACAGTTGTAACAAATCCAACTTCTCTAACACCTTTCTCAATAATTATGAACTAGATCTCCTACTGAGAGCATCTGTAACCATGTTCCCCTTCCTTGGAGTAAATAATATCTCAAATTCATAATCTTGGATGAACTCTACCCATCACCGCTATCTCAAGTTGAGATCCTTCTATTAAAAGTTATACTTGAGACTCTTATGGTCATAATAGATGATAAATTATCACCCATAATATAGTGTCTCCTCATCTTTAGGGATAATATCACTATTTTCAGGTCAATATTGTGGGTCACATAGTTCGCTATATTCCATTACATCAAAACATATTTAAGACCAATTCTAAAGGCATTACAAAGCACTACTTAATCAATAACCTCCTATAGTAGTCTTAATATGGGGGCACTTGTCAACCTCTATCACAACTCTTGAAAAGCTTATTAGAACCTCTTAGTCCACATGAAAGGATACCCCTTTTGGGTGAAATAAGTAAAGGGTTCCATGATCCTAGAGAAATCGGGTTTGAATCTCCTATAGTATCCAGCCATCCCAAGAAAGCTTCACACCTCAATCATGCACTTGGGTGAATCCCAAGATAGAACTACCTTATCCTTTGTTGGGTCCATTGTTATTCCCTATTTTGAGATTAAATGTACCATGAAGTGGAACAATAGAATCCATAACTATCACTTCTAGATATTCCCATAAATATGTTGCTCTCATAGTACATCCAAGACCATCCTGAAGTGTCTCACATGCTCCTACTAGGATGTTGAGTACACCAAGATGTCAATGATGAAGACTACCATGAACTGATCTAAGAAGGGATAAAATACCCATTTCATGAGTCTTGTAAACACTAATAGGGAATTATACATTCTAAAGTTAATCACTAAATACTTATAGTGATCATAGAGACATCAAAATGTCATCTTTGATATATCCTCATCCCAAACTTAGAGCTAGTGATTGCTCGACTTGAGGTCAATCTTTGAGAACCATCTTTCCCCTTTCAATTGGTCAAAGAGATCATCAATTCTTAGTTTTGGATACTTATTCTTAACATTAACATGATTCAAGATATGTTATTCCATACTAAACCTCAAGATCTCATTTTCCTTCTTAGTGAACAAAATTGAGGCTACCCAGGGGGGAAACATTGGTTCTAACAAATCCCTTCAACTATAAATCCTTTAACTACACCTTCAGCTCACAAAGATCTATGGGACTTATCTGATATACTAGAATAGATATTTGAGTATTCCATGGGTGTAGGTTTGTTTTGAATTCCATCTCTTGGTAGGGAGGTAAGCTCATCACATCCTCAAGAAAGATGTCCTCATACTCTACCACCACTGTAGGAAGCTAAAAGTTCATAGTATCTGCTAATATAAGGGTAATATTATCCAACTAATGAGTAATCAGTGGTATCATCCTATGTATGATCCCATCCTACTCTTCATGGGTTTGTTACTCACTAGAAAATGAAAAAAAACATCCCATTTATGTGGATTCACCGCATCCTCTTCCAAAAATAGTTAATTTGTGCATGAACTATGAAGAGCTGGTCCATACCTAGAATGTGGTCATAAGGCCTCATTATGTCTATAAAAAATCTTAAAGAAATATCTCTCTTACAAGAGTTAGTTCACACTATTGGTAGAAGTGTGTGATTGTGGAATCCTCTCTAGTAGGAGTCTCTAAGTGTAAGGGTCGATCCAAAGGATCAACTGAAATCATTAGATCCCAAACAAGGGTTGTTGTAAGAAAGGAATGGCTTGTGTCTGTGTCTATCAATATAGTATCCAAGATATAGAAAACATATATTGTGTCTTGAATCATACATAAATACTCTAAGTCATAAACCTCAAAATCTAGTGTCTTCCCTCATCCCTAACCACTATCTCTCTGATCTAGGTGTGGACCACCTAGGGGTGGTGGTAGTAACAGATCAAATCATAGACCGCATCCTACTACTCTCCCATATTCTCTACCACATTATCCACTCTATGGATATACCTTCTATAGATAATGTCTTTTCCTAGGTGGTCTATTGGATTTCTCCCTATCAGTCATACAGTGGGTCATATATTCCTATGTGAGATGTCCCCACTCATCATAGGAGAAACACCTCCTCTCTCTCAACTGACTAGAACCATCCTATGAGCCCTGAACTACATGACCTCAATCTAGATATTGTCCTCAGAATCAAATTTCATGAATAAAACCCTAATTTTTACATCGGATCCTAGCTGCTGATGTCTCAACTCTAGATTTCCCAGTATTATCACCAACTATTAGTGACTACTCTGTCAAGAAGCTCTCTACTACCAAAGATTGCTCGAGCACTCCAGCATAAGTAGGTGTGAAAAAAGATATCACCCTAGTCCTGATATGTCTACAGAGTCCATTCTTAAATCTATGTGATCAGAATAATGTATCTCGAACCACATCTATGGAGTATCATGAGAGGTTAGTGAACCTCGATAAATGCTCTACTACAGACATACTTCCCTACTGATACTTCAAAAGCTCCTAGATGTGCATTGATCAAAATTTGGTTGGATAGAAATCCCTTATGAAGAGATGCTTGAAATCTGTCCAATATAGGGTTTCCTCATCTTTTGTCTTAGTTACCAGACTCCAATGTCTCCATAAAAATCCATGAATAAGGCTTGCTGGTGTGACCACCATCTATTCTGTAGTGGTCTTTACTAGGTGGAAAACTCACGTAACTACATTAAGATAATACTAAGTTTCCTGAGGATCTATATCACCCCATCACATAAGAGGTATATATATCTAAAACTCATGAAGTGCACTCATCATACTCACATCCTATTCTTATACTGTCAATAAAACCTAGTTCTCAATAGAAGGTGGTAACACTGGAAATCCACCTGGAGGTAACACCTTTTGAACAAGACCCTATACTAAAGCCTCATCACTAGTTAGATCATCCTCTTGACCCTTATGTGATATCCTAGCTAACCATTATCGTGGATGCATCCTATTATAGAAAATACATTCCATGATAAAAGAGTATATTCTGGGATCTGACTCAATAAGGACATGGGAACTACAACCCATTCTTTTATAATACATGTAAAAATGTTTTCCCTATAACCAGTTCCTATAAGTACTGAGTAAATTAGTATGTTATTAGAGTTGTGATGAATGGATACGTTGGTCAGTGCACTTATATTGGATTCCCTGTTCTAAGATCCAAACTTTAAATACTTTAACATTATTTCCTTATTCCCAAAACCAAACCTCATAACTAGATAATCTCTAAAATTTGATCCTAAGACAACTCACTCTCGTACCACTCTGTCATGACCAAACCTAGAGAAACCCACCTAGCTTGTGGAAAGCTAAATGTGACACCCTGATACTACCTTCAATAGGTCATGGGATGGCGACTGGTGCCGAGTAGGTATATCACACACATTGGAGGCCTCAGTCTAAGGTACTTGTACACACACACAAATCTCCAAATGCCCACACAATGCTAAAAGGTAAAATACAACTAATACTAAAATGTATGCATACAACTATATCCCACATCAGAGTAAAATAAAAGTATGAGAAAGAATAAAGGGACAAATACAATCCTACCAAAACTGTAAAAAGGGTCCAACATTCTAGGTAGGAGGGGGATGCTATCAAATAAAACACCTAGCATGAACCATGGTCTGCCTATCTCACTATGATCCACTAGCTTACAGTCCATATAGGACTCTATTGAAAGGTATATCATCTTCATAAGACACAACATGTCTGGACAGATCCCATATAGGGGTGAGTATATACATACCTAGTAGGACATCCCAAAATCACCAAACATAAAGCATCAAGAGAGTAGTCAGCTCCTCATCACCAAGGCATTTCAATCAAAATATGAGACATAATGATAATAAAAACCCAAATATACTCAATATAGACACTAATTATCAAGTTAAGTCTACAAAAATACTACCATCCTAGGATCCTGATTAAGGTTCCAAGGTAACACTCATCCAGGATAACTCACTCCACAAGTCTAGTTACACTGATGGCACTCATCTGATAGGTCGTTCTCATCAGGCCTCACCATGAAGTAGTACACACTGAACCTTAGAAGATTTTAATATGCGTAGAGGGGATCTCACCCAGCGCCTATGGGGAATTCTTGACCCTACCCAAAGTAAAACTACTAGTATGGGGATCACATGCCATGGAAGTTAGTACAAGATTCCTGACCAACCTAGGTAATAAATATGATATAGGATTACACCCTGGACTACACGAATGGATTCCTGAACTCTATATAAGGTTAATATTATATATGGGATCACATATTATGCTTAGGATGTGATGAATCACTATACCCACAAAGGGATAGACTAAAGGGATACACTCTAGAGAAACCAGTACATATAGAAGAGAATGAGGGCCTCAAACTACCTTGGAAAAAGTACACGTTGTGTATAGGGGTATACACAGTGTGTCTTAGATACCTTGGGTTTTCTTGTGTAATCGATCATGTTCCTATGTACTATGAATTGTGACCATGTACTTTGTTCATGACCATGTACCTAGGCATGTCTAGGTATTATATCTATGTTTGTGCTCATGTATCAGGTTGTTACCATGTATTATGTACATGCCCATGTACCTAGTCATGTTTGTGCCCATTTACCCCATGGGTACATGTCATGTCACCAGTAACGGGTCACATGGAATGTGGTAGGTCTCACACATCACGTGATATTTTATTTTTCTAAAATCCTATCCACCACATCTAGGGGACTACACAACAAGTTTTCTTCATACTACACATCATGTATGTCATGTTTTTTCAAAAACCCACTGGTTTTTCATGCAGTTCTTATTGTGTCTCTTTCATCTCTGATTCCTCCAGAAAAACTGATGATAAACATGGATATGGGTGTGGTTAAGCCTGGTCATCACTAGTATCCATATTCCATCCACTGATTCACTTGAGAATCATTTGTTATTTCTCTACATCACCAAAATGGAAAATCTATGAATTTTACTCCTCTGATCCATCACCAGATCGTTCATCGTCATCATCACACCTTAATCGTGCACTCAATACAAAACCTATATCTAAAGAAATGATCTTTTGTTCCAAATATCACACACACAATTATCGGTATTTGGGTATTTTTCGAACCACTATCCGAATAAAAGCGCATGAAGAAAGTGGCGAAAAAGGTACAAAGCACCAAAATTGAGAATGAACATAAGCCATTATTCGGATTGGATTCCATTCATTTAGGATGAAAATGAAAAATGGGAAAGAATAAAGAGGGATCAATGAAGCAATATCAATTCCTAATTTTATGATGATAAAAATATCAATTGTAATCAAACATAGATCCATGAATCAATTCTTATTAGGTTAATTGATTTGCATTCAACATGGGATAACAAAATGGGATTAATAAAAATAAAATAAATTCCCTACCTCAAGTTTGGATTGATCACTGATGAATAACGATTCTATGTCAAATTAAATGAATAGATCCATGAACTCCATACAAAATGTACTCTTTACTATGATCTTTTGTCAATACCCCAAAAATTATCCTCCTAATGGATCTTATCTAATCCCAAGGGTTATACAGATAACCCTATGGATTTTCCATAAGTGGGATTAAATAGAGGAGATTATGTTTTGGTTAATTTAATAAATAATAAATAATTTAGTTTATTTATTTATTTATTTATTTATTTTCCCATGATTTCACTTAATCTAAACAGCTGATGCCGACAAAGATTATGGCATGCCTAGGATAAAACCCACATTCCAAATTTAATCTTGATTTTAGATTTCCCATTTGAGATTATATTTTAGAGTTATTTAAATATTTTATAAAAAAAATTGCATGTGATATAATATATTTAATGTTTTTATTATATCAATAGCAAGCCTCCCCAAGCCTCATAATCCCATGATGAATTAGAACCTAGATTCAAAAATATTTTTCAAAATATTATAAAGTTTTAAAAGTCAAAAAAAAAGTCATTACACTTATCCAACCTTCTGATATTTGACTCAAATATTGATTATTAATGTGACATAATTGATATCATTCATTTTTAATAATTACATCAAACAAGGGTCTCGATAGAGATTATATTCATGATTTGAATTTATGTCGGTAAGCATATAAATTTTTTGTTTATAAAAATTATATATAATTCAAAAAAATGGAGACAATTTTTGAAACTTTAAGACAAATTTTGATTTATACATATGTTAAAACTTATTTATTTGTATTTTAGATGGTTTCAAAATGAAATAAAAGGCAATAAATTGAAAAATTTAAGGATGAAATATGTTTCAAACATAAACCTATAATGTATTTTTTTAAACATTATGGATTATTTCAAAATAAAAAGGGAAAAATTGAATTATTAAGTAAAAAAATTGACTTATACCATCAAATTGTGATAAAAAATAAACAAATTACATATTCCATATAAGGTCCTAGACCCTTCTAGCTTGTTACTTTTCATGTTTCTAAGATTTGAGGTGCTTATAGGAATACTGAATCTAGTTTTTTGGATTTTGGTGGTTTAAATATATATGTAGGGGTGAATTCATGAAGTGAGTGAGTAGTTCATAGCCCAAATAGTGATTCACATCCTAGGTAAAGGGATTCTATGGGGTTTGATTTGTGAAATGAGTTAATTACATGAATGGATGAGGTACTTGATTTTGTGAATCTATCTCTAGAAACTCATGATGTGAACATGAATTTCATGGCATGTATTAATCTAGAGATGTAGGATATGGGTGACGTGTTTTTCAGTGAATCTTAAACATTATCCATTCGCAATTTCAATTACTCATTCATGTCATGACTTTGCATCTAGAAGAGTTATTATAAATTCTATCTCACCCTTGATTTCTCTCAAAAAACTCTGATTTATCACAAACCCTAGGTTTATAGAGGTTCTCTTTCACAGTGTTTCAAATCCCATTCATTTGGGATTAATCCTTTGAATCCCAAGTTTGATATATAGTGATCCAAGGTGAGTTTTTCCTCTTTTCTTATAGTTTCTTCTCCGTTCAGTTTTTCTCTCTCATTCTACCCTACTATGCTATAGAGGCTGGTCTCCTTCATTCTCATGGAGTTATTTTGGTGTTTTTTAGAGAATTCATGGAATAAAATCCTTGGAAGGTTTTAATTTCTTTTTGTGAGATATTATCAAAGATATACATTTTTGTTCAGTTCTTGTTTGAGTAATGTTGAAAGCCTTGGGGAAGGGGATTCATTATTTCTACTTGTTTTTAAATTCAGTGATAAATTTATCATGATTTATATCTTTGGATAACAATGGAATTAATATTAATAAATTTTAAACCATAATTAAAGAAATAATTGGTTTGGGTGGTAGAAATCACCTATGTTTATATTACATTAACAGTTTTCCTATTTATTTTCTAGATAATGTGTTATCTATGTTTTTTTTATGGTTTAGCATGATTTTTAAGCTTAAAAATTGGATAAATAACATAAAGTTGGTAATTCTTGTTAGATAAATAATATAGGAATATTTAATTGATATCATTCTTTTGTAAATTGATGATACTAGATATTATGATTTAAATATGTTTAAATAACTCTTAGTCATTGATATTTGATGACTTAGGTTTCCCATGGTTGCAACCAATGATAAATGAATCAGTTAATTCAAAAAGGTATAAAATTTGTTGTTTGATAAAGATGATTTTTTAGGACTAAGTGAGACTATTTTTCTTGAAGTCTAGATTCCTTGGTTTTAGGGATTATTTTCCATGTTAGCTATTTGTTGTTTTCTTGCTTCCTTTTGTGATTTATCTAAATGGTGAGCCTTGCTATGTGATGTAATGTGAGCCTATGATGACTGATGGTTTGGTGAAAATGGGTGGTGATTACCAGGTTTATGGAAGAAGTTGGAACCTATGATGGTGGTATGGATAGTGATATTCATAGTGGTGTCAGGGATGGCACCAAGACTGATGGAGCATTTTGAAGCTAGGCTTTGCCATTATTTGTTATGATAAAATTTGGGATGATTTCTTGATAATGAATCTGATTTGAGGTAGGATGGCCAGGTTTCTTATTTTCTTCTTTCCTTTCCCCTTGCTTAATGCATCTATAATTTCATGGTTTATGCATCTTTTATGATATCTAGGGATGGGTTCTAGAGTATCTGGAATTAAGGAATGATAATGATTGTTAAATAATTTAACTCATAGGGTTGGAGGCTTGATAAAAAGATGTAATGATTATTATTATTAAAGAACCTTAGAATAGGTTGTATTATTCTTGGAGGGCATGGAATTTAATTAGTTATTAATGTGAATATTAAATGTTAAAAGAAATAATTAATTAAAAGTCTATTGAAATGTTTGTGTGCTTATAAGATATCTAGTCCTTAGTAGTGTCAGTCGGGTGTTTGAGATTTGATAGTTGTAGTTAGGGTTAAGGTTATATAGTTTCCCTTAGGTTGGATGTGAGATATATATTTTCATTGTGTTATATGATTTTATATGATACCCCACCCATGTCAGTAGAGATACCAATACCTAGTGTGGAATATGGAAGGTTGTTTTACCCAGCATTCAGTTTAGTGAGGAATAGATGGTTGATTACCCCTTATTTTCCCACTCTCTTGTCCTAGTAGTATTATGTGTTGGTATTCTTGTTGGTTACCTTTACCATATATGTGTATAGAGAAGTAATGGCTTGTAGTTATTTTATAGATATGTATATCTATTTATAGTATCCTAAGGATTATTATAGGTATGCTGTGTATTGGTTGTGATAGGTTGTGGTGTAATTAATGACTTATAGGTGGTGGTGGATCCCATAAACTACTAAATTACTATATAGAGATGGATATTTTGATAATGAGATGATTGGTTGCACAGGTTTCATGATATGTTACAGTTTCCAAGGTGTTTTTAGGAAGGATCGTATATTAGAGATAGATGGGTTAGGACATGCAATGTTGGGGCATAGTAGCAAACTAGTGGGGAAGTGGTAGCGGAGTAACTTTTTTGATATTATGTTGGATACTATATTATTAACTATATGTGAAACTTGGTGAGAGATTAATGGTGTGGATAGGAACTTATCATACTTGTTTAGGTGACAAGTTAGCTTCACTTGTTTATTAATTAGTCTTTAGTATGGTTTATTTATCTTTTGTACAAGAGGTTATAAGGAAGAACCTACTAAGTATACCTATTATACTCACCCTATGTACATATAAACTATTTTTTAGGTTTGAAGGAGATGGTTGGTGATCAAGTTAGACATTACTAGCTTATGGAATTTTTCATGATATGTTTAGGCATTGAGGCCACTATTGAAGATTTTCTTTTGGTACTAGTAGTTTCTTTTTATAGTTGTTTAGTTTTTATGAAATTTCAAGCATTTATTGTGATATTTAATTTATTTTACTATTATTATGAGTTTTTTAGTGGTTTTATCTTATCACTCATTACCCATGTTCTTCCTAGAGGGTAATGCCTCCCATTTGTGTGTATAATATACCCTTGGTTCTTATCACCAACCCATGGACTATTAGAGGAAGATTTTAGGCATAATTATCTCTATTATCTCATTTTTATCCTAAGAGTGGTACCTTTGGGGGAGAGGGTCATGATAGAGTGGTATCAAAGGCTTGGGTTAAGGTATAAGATATATTTTGGAGTTAGGCACTAGTGAGGACTTCATAAGTTGGTAGGGAAATTATGTCATCTGAGACTAGTATTCAATGTAAACAAGGGAGATCAGCTAGGACACAAGTATTTAGAGACCTTTATAATATGAAGTAAAGACCTTTAAGTTTACTAATCCTACTAAGAAAAGTGATAATGGTTGTGGGGTAGATACCTAGGAAAGGATCATAAATCATTTTTCATTTCACCTGTGTTTGAAATGTGTAGACCTTAGGATTTTTTTAGACATTAATTAATTAGTTAATCTTTAATATTCTATATTCTAGGTTTATGAGTCCCTAATCATTTTTTATTTTGTAGGAATGGCTCCAAGCCAATGTCCTCATCAGGTTCATGCCAAAGATATTTAGAAGGATATTCCAGCAGATCATTATAGAGTTCTAGTTAGTGATGATAACACTTAGAGTAGGATACTATGAGAGTTTCAGTTCCAAAGTTTGCATGGGTGCAAGGGATCTATTTTGGATTTGGTGACAAAGGACTGGTTGGAAAAGGTTTATATAGCCTTTAACTCAACCCAATCTTAAAAGGATCATTAGCTTTAATTAGTGGAGATAATATTGTATGAGGAGTCTAGATAATAGTGTTTTTTATTCCTTAGGGATCCCAAATGAGTTAGCTATTTTGTGGGAGAAGTTTCAATAACAGTTTCAAGCTAAGTTTCTTTATTCAGCTGCAAATGTAGGCATTTGTTAGGAATTTCTTACCCTTCGACAAGGGAGATCCATCATGTGGGATTTCACGATCCATTTCAAGACCCTTCTTTGACATTCCTCGAAACTATTTCTAGATGAGGTGCCTAAGTTGATTCATTTCGATGAGGCTTTATATCAATAGATACAATGTTAGGTTACTTAATTTATTTTGTTGATATGTCTTAAGGTACTGGTGAGAGAAAAGGTTGTTGAAAAGTCATTGGACAAGACTGTATCATCACAATAGTAGATCCATCAGGATTCTCTACATAATAGAGATGTGGTATGGGGTTCCCAGTTGCCTGGACAGAATGGTTTTTAGATAGCTAGAGTAGGCTACAGCCCTCTTCATCTCATTTCTATGCAGGTGGTGACACTTATCCCCCTTCTAAGGGATAATATGTTGGTTTTTCTTATGGAGACCATATACATCAGTGGTGAGAGTTCCCAATATTTCTGAGAAGACAATATGAATCTGATTTTCCACTTAAAATTATGTTATTGAAGTAGTATCTTCTGAGACAGTAACATTATGGTGCTCTATCCTTTGATTAGCATAGGAGCGATGGGGAAAATAGAGGACAGCCCTATGATGTACCACATCCTCAGAGAGTAGATCATGAACATGGAGTTAATCTTCTTCAAGGTCGTATAGGTCATTGAGCAGGTCATGGTCATCTCCATGCAATAGAGTTTCCAATGCCAGGTGATTCAGATGTCATTCGAGGTATTTTTTGTTTATTTTCTACTTGTTTTCATAGCTTTATTGATTCAATATCTACACACTCTTTCATTTCATATTACCTAATCTATTATTTGTGACTTTAGGTGCAGAAACTTTTGGTTCCCTTACCATAGACTACACAAGTTAGAGGTCTAGCTTATATGTGTCAAGTATATAGAGACTGTGAGCTAGTGTTGGGGTAGCATCACTCTTGGGGAGACTTCCTATATTTACAAATATAGCCATACTACATCATTATCTTCATGGTCTGACTTTATTCAGTGCAAAATATCATGGATTTCTTCATCTTATATATTATGTTCTATGATTCTGATGAAGAGTATATCATGTTTATTGGTGAGCAATACCCTTGGATGGGTTGGAGGTATATTTCATCATTTTATTCCTTGATGTCTGAGTTTATATTGAATTTTTTGTAGATTTATCCATCATTGTTTCCCAACATTGTGAAATAATACCCTAAAGTCTTTCCTAAGGAGGTTTTGGTACTACCCCCTTGATGGAATATCAAGTTTTAGATAAGTTACAATTATGTGATTCTCTGATATTGATGTATTCATATAGTATAGTGCATTCTTAGTTGTGGGAGCTATGGATACATATCGATGATATCTTTTAGTGAGGTTTTTTTGGTCAGGTGTTTCATATTGGCATGCTTTGGATTTGTTTGTGAAGAAGGTTGATGGCATTCTGTGTCTGTGTATCAATTATTTTCACTTGAATCAGGTGAAATTGAAGAACCATTATCCTCTTCTTTGAATTGATGATTTATTCAATCAGCTGAAAGGATCTAGTTGGTATATAAGATCAATCTACAATTAGGATATCATCAGATATGGGTAAAGGATGAGGACATTCTGAATACTTCTTTCTGATGTCGTTATGGGCATTATGAGTTTATTATAATGAAATTCGATGTGAATAATGATCCAGTTGTATTCATGGGTTTAATAAATGTAGTATTCTGAGAGTTTAGGGAATAGTTTATTATGGTTTTCATAAATTATATATTTATGTACTTCATATATGATGAGGATCACACATAGCATTTGCATGCAGTTTTGGGAGTTCCACAACATTAGTATTTATTCAGGAAGCTGTCTGAGTGTGATTTTTAGGATCATGAAGTCAATTTCTTAGGGAATGTCATGTACTAATGTGGACTATTTTTATACCCTTCAAATTTCAAGGTGTTCATTTTTTAGATATCCCCAAAGACTATTATATAGGTGAAAAGTTTCCTCAGTCTTATAGTATATTATATGAGGTTCATTTCTGAATTTTATCGGCTTGAGACTCCTCTGATAGATTTTACTAAAATGGATCAGAAATTTTTATGGACTGACCAATGTCAGGATACTTTCAAATATTCAAAGGAGAACTTGACCAGTGCCCAGTTCTTCATTTACTAAAAGAGGGATTTTAGTTTGAAGATTTTTTTAATGCTTTGTGTCTTGGCTTGGTAAGTGTCTTGATGTAGTAAATCATAGTTATTTATTATGGTTATCATTAGTTACATCCCCATTAATGTAACTATGTCATCCATGATCTTAATTTGGCAATAGTTGTGTTTTCTTTGAAGTTGTGGCAATACTAGCTCATTAGTGAATGCATTCTGGTTTTCATTGATCGAAAGAGCCTGAGTATGCCTTCTCCCAACATTACCTAAAATTGAAATTGTTATGGTGGAGAGTATTCTTATAGTATTATGACTTTGATATATCTTATACAATGGAAAATGGTAATGTTGTAGTTGATGTTCTAAGAAAGAATTCATATAGTGATGTTGTGTGTGATATTGGAGATTCTTAGAGAGTGATGAAATATCACTCTATAATTCATATTGATATGGAAGAGGTTGGTGGCATAGGATGCCTATTTTAGATGATGAGGCTGTCATCTTTGGTGCATCAGGTGGAGGGGTCCCAAATAAGGGATTTTGAGGTAGAAAATTGTTGGGATTGAGTTTTCTATAGTGATTCTCCTGATGTATGGTCTTAGGATGATCAATACTAGTTGTTGTTTTAGGGGAGGATTTTCATCCCTTCAGTGATGTATGAGGTGGTTCTCCATGAGTTTCATATCTCACCCTTAGCGGTACATCATGGAATGAAAAAGATGTACCATGGATAGTTTGGTTTTGGTGGCTTGGGTTGAAGCATTTTTTTATAGAGTTCATATCCCAATGTTTGGTATACCATAGTATAAAGGTTTAATACCATGTTCCTAGTGGTTTTCTCCATCATTTAGATGTTCCTTAGTGTAAGTGGAAGGAATTTTGATGGAATTTGATGCTAGTTTACCTCAATATCGGATATTCTTTGATGTTATATGGTTAATTTTGGATCATTTGACAAAATCATCTATCTTATTTGTAATCAAGGAGTCAAACTCAGTAGAGGTTTTATCATGGTAGTATCTGGAGGTGGTGTTGAGGCTTCATGGAGTCACAAGTATTGTCATCTCTAATCATGATCATTGTTTCACCTATAAGGTGTGAAGATTTCTCTAGCATGATTTTGGCTCTTAGTTATACCTTAACACTATTTTTCATCCATAGATAGATGGTTAGACAAATTGGAACATCCAGACTCTTGAAGATATGTTACATGCTTGTGTCCTATATTTTGATGATTTGTGTATAAGGCACCCACCCTTGGTTAATCTTGCTTACAACAATAGTTTCCACTCAACCATTGGTATGAAACTATTTGAATCTTTGTATGGATGGAATTTTTTCTCTATTGTGTTGGAATTGGGTCGAAGAGTCATAAATTATTTGGGTCAAGACTAGTAAAAATCACAATAAAGATGGTCTAGGATATTCATGAGAGGATGAAGTAATCACAGGATCATCATAAATCCTATGCGGGCCATTAGAGGAGACCTTCGAATCTCAACATTGTATATTATGTGTTCATGAAGGTGACTCCTCATCTTGGGAAACAAAGGATTGGTCATGGGAGTAATATTTCTTTCTATTTTATTGGGATTTTCGAGGTATTGGTTCATGTTGGAGCCATCATGTATCAGATATCACTTATCTCATAGATGATCTAGATTCATGATATCTTCCATGTGTTGAAGCATCATCACTATATTCATGAAGATTCTCACATCATCAATTGGGGTGAGTTCAATGTTGATGATGATGCGACCTTCGAGGAGTTGATTTAGGAAATCGAAGACCACTAGGAGAAGTTATTACATGGGTGTGTTATTTCCTTAGTTCATTTCCTCTAGAGATATAATGGCATAGAGAAGATCACTTAGGAACATGGCTCAAATATACACACTTAGTATCCTAAGTTTTTTGTTGCTTATTTTTCCTTTTGTAGTGATTTTTTGCTGATGTTGGAATTTACCTAGCTTATGAGATGGTTCTATCTTCCATGATTCCTTGTTTGTGTCCATGCTCCTATTTGAGAGGTATCTCCCCCTAGGAGAGTGTTTGGGAGATGGTTGATAGTTTTGAGTGGTTTTGTGTCTTGTTCTTCTAAGTAAGTTTGTTGTGATCCTATGATGGTGATATTCTTGAGAGGTATCTCATGGGGTGGTTTTTCAGGTGATACCTTTTTCCTTCCCTTCTCTCTAGGTTGGGTTTTAAAATTCTCAAGGGAAAGGATTTTTTGAGATGTATCTGATGTAAGGGTCCTAACCCTTCTAGCACATTCCTTTGCATGTTTTTTAGGCTCATGGTGTATATAGGAATACTAGAACATAATTGATGGATTTTGGGGGATGAAATCTAGAATCGGGATGAATTCATGACATGAAATCCCATTCACGATGTAATTGAGTAGTTAATGACCCAAATAGTGATTTTTGACCAAAGTGAGGGAAGTTAACAGGGTATGATTCATTATGTGAACCATAGGTTCATGAAATGAATGGATGGGGGGATAGAATTGGTGAAACTATCTCTAAAAACTCATGATGTGAACATGAAGTTCACAACTTGAATTAATCCTGGGATATAGGATCTAGGTGGTGTTTTTTTTGTTTTTCTTAAACTTGGTCCATTTGTGGCATGAATTACCTATTCATGCATGAATCTACATATGGAAGAGTGCCAAAAAATTCTATCTCACCCTTGATTTATCTCAAAACTCTATGATTTATCCTAAAACCTATGAAGTTAGAGGTTCTCTTTCAAGGTTCTTTGAATCTCATTCATTTGGGATTGATCCCTGACTTCTCAAGTTCAATCAGTGGTGATCTGTTGTGAGTTTTCTCTCCTTTATGGTGGTTTATTATTCATTTGGTTTACTTTTCTCCCTTTCTACATTTTCATGTATAGAGGATGATATCCTTCATTCTCATGGATTTATTTTTGATTCTTATTGTCACATTTATGGAACTACATCCTTGGAGGGATGTAGTTTTCTTATGGGAGAGGTGATTATAGATTTGCATTATTTTTCCAGTCTTTTTCGAGGAATGTTGAAAGCCTTGAAGTAGAAGATTCATTGCTTCCCCTTATTTTAAGAGAAATTTTAAATTTATCATGATTTATCTCTTTGGTTGTGGTGTAATTAACCTTAATGAATATTAAACCATGATTAAATAGATAGTTAGTTTGGTTGTAGTGATCGCATGTGTTTATGTCGTGTTAATGATTTGACTCTTGTTTTACTAGATAGTGTGTTGTCTATGTTTATGTTATGGTTTAGCATATTTTTATTCTTGAAAATTTGATAAATAATGTAAATATGGTAATTATTTTTGGATAAATAATAAAGAAAATTTTTTAAGTGTTACTATTATTTTTAAAATTGATATAACCGAAAGTTATGCTTGAAGCATGTTTAATGAATTCTTAGTTGTTGATAGTTGATGATTTAGGTTGTTTGTGGTCATAAAATCTGGTAAATGAATATTTTAATTCAAGATGGTAACAAATTGGTTGTTTGATAAAGTTAATTTTTGGGTTCGAGTGAGCTCATTTGTTTATAAAGGTTGGATGCCTTGGTTATTGGGCTTAGTTTCCCTGTTGACTGTTTGTTTCTTATTTGATACCTTGTGTGATTTATATAGATGAGGAGCCTTGCTATGAAATATGATGTGAGCCTGAGATGGATGATGGTTTTGGAAATAATGGGTGGGGATTCCCAAGTTTATGGTAGTAATTTTTGCATGTGATGGGGAGATGGATGGTTATGTGCATAGTGGTGTCGTGGATGGCATTGGGTCTGATGGAGTAGGTTGGATTTGGGATTTTCCATTGTTTGTTGTGCTGAAAGTTGAGATGATTACTTGATATGAATCTACTTGAAGGATATATATTTGGGTTTCTTATTTTCTTATTTTCTTTACCCACTGCTTAACGTAGCTATAATATCATGATTTATCCATATTTTATGGGAGCTTAGGATGAGTCCTAGATTACCTAGAATTATGGAATGATAATGGATGTTAAATAATTTAACCCATTTGGTTTGAGGATTGATGGAAAGTCATAATGGTGATAATTCTTTAGGGGCCTTGGAATGGGTTGGATTATGCCTGGAGGGAATGGAATTCAGTTGGTAATTAATGTAAATGTGAAATATTAGAAGAAATAATTAATTTAAATTCTCTTGAAATATTTGTGTGCTTATAGGATATCTATCTCTTAGAAATGATAGTTGGGTGTTCAAAAGATGGCTGTTGCAGTTGAGGTTAAGGTTAGGTGGTTTCCCTTAGTGTGTTTGTGAGATATATATTTTTTTTATGTTATGTGATTTCATACACTACACGCCCATGTTGGTGGGGAGACTGAAACCCAGTGGACTCTGTGAGGGTGTTTTCCCTAACATCCAGGTTGGCGAGGAACTGATGATCATCTACCCCATATTCCCCTACTCTCTTCTCCTATTAGTATTATATATTGGTGTCACGAACCAACCTAGTCCAACCCTAAACCAGTCACCTGAGCTATCCCATGATATCCCTTAGTCGTATTCCCAAATAATTTATTCCCAATTCATTTCCTTTAAATAAAATATTCATTTATTACTAGTTTAAAATATAATTTATAAACATATTTTTTCATACATTTCCTTTTTAAAATAAATCATGTTCCATTTTCATTTTTATTTAAAGTAGGTTTATTTTAAAAAAGAAGGAGGATTGAGAATTTTAGAGAAATATAGGGAGAGTAAGAAGAAATATTTTTTTATTTTAAAAGGGGAATAGAGTGTACAACATTCTCAAATAATTTTCCATGAAACATTTTAAAACCAATTATTCACTTTTACCAAATAGATACACCATAAAAAGGGAGAATAATAAATAACTAGACAAGAGGGTAGTGGAAGACAGTACACATGTAACTAAATTAGAAGAGGAACCTAAATTATCCAATGTAGAGAAATAAGTGCCATGGAAAATTCAAATACCTTAGAGCTCAGGAGATAATCTCAAACATATTATCCATGATCTATCATGATGGTGAACCTGATGCAATCAAAAATCCCTCACAATCTTTTTCACCCTACCTGGCCTAACCGAGGGGTATAATCTGAAAGAAGATAAAATATGTACTAAGGAACACTATCCATAAATAATACTAAACTAGTGCAACAAATTTTCTCAGATAATCTTCTAGTTATGCCAGGTTCCCATGTCATGTCTAAAGTGTGAGTTAGCTAAGTAATTCCAAAAAATATCCAATTATATATGTGAATAATGTACACAAGAAACACACATAAGAATCACCCCTGAATCATCCTAAGGGATAGTCCCTTTTCCTTTAAAACAACTTTTCATAAGGTAATTCCCATTCCAAGAACCTCTCGTTCCCTTAAGCAACCAACAAGTTAAGAGACTTACCCCAAGGAGGGTTTTTAAAAGATGACCAATTTATGAAGATTCCAAATGGGCCTCATGTGACCTTTGAGTGAAAATCCATTTAGAATAGATCCAAACACACCCATTGTAATATCATGAAACATTCAAAACACATTTGAAAAATAAAAAAATCATTTAGATACCACAAACCACTTATAAAATTCAACCAAGAATTTTATCGAACACTTGGTGTGTAAAGCCACTTAAAAAAATTAAAAAAATATAATTTACATGGTAAAACCACTAATTTAATTCCAAGTAATTTTCCTAAACATCAAATATCACTAATTAATATCAAAATAAGGTTTGAATAACAAGAAATCAATGTTTCTTAAATTTAAAGGCCAAATATAAAGGGAAAAATACCTCAAACTACAAGATCTTAGATGGTGGAAACCCAAATAAACTTCAAGATGGACCAAGAAGGTAAGAACACAAAAGTAGAACCTTAAAAAGACAAAACCCCTAATTTAAACCCAAATAAACATGAACTCTATAGTAGAGAAACCAAGGAAGAAGAGGAACCATGAAGAAAAAGAAAGAGTAAGGAAGAGGAAGAAGAGGGCAAGGGATTACCTTGAATAAATCTACTTGGAATAACCATAGAAGGAGGTGGGAGGTTTGAGGAAGATGGGAGGAGCCTCTGAGGATCACATGAACCAAATGGGGGAAGAATAAGGAGTTTTGGGGTTAAAATATAATAGGGTAAAATGAAAAATGAAAATTTTAATCGATATAGGAACTGTGCATAGTTTGGTTGCACGGTTTGGGAAACTATGTGCC
The DNA here is from genome assembly GCA_963277665.1 of Viscum album. NCBI lineage: Eukaryota > Viridiplantae > Streptophyta > Magnoliopsida > Santalales > Viscaceae > Viscum > Viscum album. Next base: position 1,339,703,009 of record OY728148.1, on the reverse strand, counting down.
AACCATGTGTCCCTCATTGGAATCAAATAACACCTGCACAGTTTGGCCACACGATTTGGAAAATCGTGTGCCAATATTTTGGTTTGGTTTTGTCAAAAATTGTAGAACTATGTGCACTATTGCCACACGGTTTGAACTAATTGTTCTCAAGTCATGAACCCTCATTCAGAAACACACAAGACCTACACAGTTACACCTAGGATCCAAATGATTTGACCCCAAATATGTGATACCTATGAAATACAACCCATTTACGAGTAAAATGATCTGAAAAGAGACTCAATGTAAAGTACTTGCACGGTTTCCCCTTAACTGTGAAAACAAACTGTGCAACAGAGGAAAAACAACCTAAAACTCAAAATTTCAATTTGAATCACTAGAGAATCAATGGAAAAGATAAATACAAAAAAGATAAACCAAAATAAAAGAGGAAAATAAAAATCAGGAAGTGAACATTCTCCCTACCATAACACTTTATTCCCCCAAAAAGTCTCAACCTTTTCAGTTTATTGAGTTAAATACAAAGGCTCACACATCCACACAATTCAATCCGACAAATAGAAAGACACCTTAACCACCACTAGGATAAAATCTTACACTTCTACCCAAAAATTATCCATTGATCTAAACCCACTTCTTGAAGCATGATGAAGATACCAAGCCTCAAGCAAAACACTTTACCATCACCAAAACAATAGGTCCTACTCCAAGGGCCCAAAATTTACTAGGGGGACTTAAAGTTGGATGACTCTAGAGGATAGGGATAACCACCTAACAACTCCAAAAAGGGAAACAAATAAATGAACAAGATAAAAATAAGGGGCTTACTTCAATCCACATAGAAGGCCATGATGGACTCCCTGCCATATTAGGATTCTGACTGGATGTCCAACCGTCACCATATGCCAAAAATAAAAACCCCAAACCAGAATAACCCCACAAAATCCCAAAAAGAACTATATGACAAGAATAAGACACATTAAGAAACATGGTTCCACTCTAAGATGGTGAAATTTAGAATTTCCAAAAGGGCATTCCCATTAAAATGGAAATCCCCAAAAGTTACACAACACCATTTTCCATTCCAAATAAGATTCAATGCCACAAAGTACAACCATTACAATGAAATAAACATTTACCTCAAAAACCTTAAATATAATTTTCACCATTTCCATGTTCATCTGATTTAAATACACACTTCTTTGACAGAGAAGGTACATCTTCACTATTTCTTTGAGTGACACCCTTTCAAAATTTATAAATATGGCCTCAATGACCACAATCATGATAGGTATTAGGAGAAATTAGACACATAGGCTTCTTGTGACCCGTATTTCTACATTGATGCCACACTAGGGTCCTATGCCCAAAAGAAGCCAACAAAAGATCAGAAGTCCTTTTGATTCCACCACCGACATGACCAACTTCTAGCTGCTTTACTATATATTTACTGGAATTCACTTCTACTATTCTAGGGAATAAAGGAGGATTGAATACCTCAATAACCCCTACTAACATGTATTAAACCCAAACATATTGCCTCACCACATTGGTAAAGGAGGTTAGACCGAATTCTGACACCTTCTATTGTAGATCAGGATGAATCCCATTCTCAAATTATTGAGATTTCATAGAATCATACTTGTCTAAATCTAGTAGATAGGGGAATAGATCCCTTAAACAAATAAAAATATAACATTTATTCATCACCTTGCTGAAAGAAACACATCTCCATCTCCCTTTCCACCTTCACATCCCTAGAGAAGTACTGTCGGATGAATGAGACCTTAAAGAATTCTCAAGATGGGTATTCTTGAATATTGGTCCTAATGATTGACTTCCACCACTTTCGACTTGGAACTTTGAGTATAAAGGTAGAAAAATTCACCTTTATAGACTTAGGAAACTCAAGGAAACCAAGGATCCATTTGATTTTTTGCATCCACCCTTATACTTCAAAAGGATATGCTTTTTCATAAAAGAAAGGAGGGTTCAACTTCCAAAGCTCTAGGAGGAGTTCTTTAGGTTGATCAACTAGAGGGGATGCTAATGGTGAACCACCCATAGCTTCACCTTGAATTTCCATCACATCCTTGGTGGGGCATACTCTAAAAAACAAGAAAACCAAGAACTTGATCAAAACCAACTCACCATCAACAACTCAAACTTGAAACACCGCTTAGTTTTTTTATATATTCAAACCAATAAATCCCAGAAATGAAATCCCAAAATCAAAAAAGGACATGTTACACAACACCCAATTATCAAAACATCACAATTTCCATTTTGAAAAAACTTTTGTAAATAAAAATGAGCTTAATAAGTTGTGAACTTGAGAATGGTATTTCATGGAGACTCACACATGTATATTCCCCATTCCAGCTCAGGTACCCATCCATTCATACCATCAACCATAAACTTCCTCACACATGTTGATACATGTGATTGCTCATAATAATACCAAAGTTAGAAACAAGAAATTTCCATCTTCAAAACAAAACATTCAACCCAAGTTTCAAATTCACAATTTACTTCCCATTTCACATTTCACAAAACTTTCCAAAAATCCCCGAAAACATTTTACAAAACCATTATATTTAAAAAATAATTTATGTTTCTGAAGCAGCCAATTTAATTATCAAAAATCCATTGTTTTAATTATTGAAATCCAATTTTAACAAACCAATTTCCATTTTACCAAAATTCATTTTGCTAAAAATCCATTTTTTTGAGGATTTTCTCAAATAAATTTGAAAACTCGCTTATTTATTTTTGGAAAACCAACATGTCAATATTCAAATTATGATTTTATAATCCAAAATGAGGTTTTAAAATCAATTTAAAATTAACAAATATCAAAAATAAATTCACAGGGGAGGAACTAGTATCGATGGGTGACTTGGATATATGGTTGGAGGTCATAGGTTAATCACACCACCACCATAGAGAGTTATTTAGGATCATTTCCCCAGATATACATGGTTTTCTAAGCCCTAAGATCTCACTAAAACCATTGGTCTAACTCCCATTTCATTCCCCAAGAATAAAACAACTCATAAACAATCCATAAAATCCAAATAAACTAAATTCTATCAACTGAAAAAAGAAATACCAAGAAAATAACAGAAAACACGATCGAAAAGAAAAACTCAAATGCCAACTTCTCATGGTAACCTAAGGTTTGGAAAATAAAGTGTTATACAAACACCTACCCATACCTACACCCTAAGTTCTGATAGTTCTACTCTTTATACCTTGAAATCCAAAGTAACAAAGGGAACTCTCAAAGATAGGTCCTCTAAAGAACCTAAGATCTGATACTATTTGGTCATGAACCAACCAAGGTTGACCCTGAACTAGCCACCCGAGCCAGCCTGTGACATCCCTAAGGCATGTTCTCGATCACTATGGGGTGGAAACAAGCACCAAGGAATCACAAAGTAATGGTGGGAATTATTTCTCTCAATATAAATAAAAAAAAATAGCATAAAATAAAAGAGCATCCTAAAATAAATAAAATAACCAAACCAACATCTATACATAAACTAGAAATAAAACCAAACCATCCCCAATGACCAATAGGTCTTTTTGTGACCCCGAGGGTCACTCATGAAACCGAAAACCCTACATCACACCATAGTGATCAAAATCGAGCTAGAACATGCACTTGAGGCTAAAAACAAGAATTAAAGTATAGATGTGAGTATTAATACTCAATAGGCATTCCCAAATAATCTATTCCCAGATCATTTCCTTTAAATAAAAGATTAATCTACTACTAGTTTGAAATAAAATTTATAAACATAGGTTTTTATATATTTCCTTTCAAAAAAATCATTATCTATTGCCCTTTTCGTTTAAAATATGTTTCTTTTCCAAAAGAAAAAGGCCTGGTCATTTTAGAGAAAGAGAGGGAAAGTAAGAAGAATAATGATTTTTTCAAAGGGTAAGAGAGTTTAAACATTCTCAAAACATTTTCCATGAAACATTTAAAAACAAATTATTCACTTTTACCAAAGAGATGCGCTATAAAAAGGGAGTATAAGTAAAAACCACACAAGAGGGAAATGGAAGACAACATGCATGTAAAAAAATCAACTGAGGCACCTAAATTATTTACCATAGATAAATAAGTGATAGGGAAATATGGGAATGCCTAGGATATTAGGGAATAATCTAGAACATATGGTCCTTGATCCATTGTGTCAGTGCACCTAATGCAATCAAAATACTCTCACGCTCGGTCGTACCCTACCTAGCCTAACAGAGGGGAATAATCCTAAAGTGGAGAAAATCTATACTAAGTCCCACTGGATATATCATGATCCTAAACTAGTGTAAAAATGTTCTTGGATAATCCTTTAGCAGTGTTAGGTTCCCATGTCATGTCTAAAGTAGGGGTGTGTAAAGAAATTCCAATAAACAACTGACTATATATATGAAGAATGGACATAAGAAACACACACAAGCATTACCCATGAATCACCCCAAGGGATATTCCATTTGCCTTTGAACTAAAAATACATGAGGGAAGTCTCATGCCAAGAACCTCCCATTCCCTTTAGCAACCAAAAAGTCAAGAGACTCACCCCAAGTAGAGTTTTCAAAGGAAGACCAATTTATGAAGATGCCAAATGGGCCTCATATAACCTTTGACTGAAAAATTAATAAGAAGAGAGCCAAAAACACCCCTTGGAATTCCATGAAACATTCAAAACACATTTTAAAAACTAAAAAACCATTTAAAAAACATAAACCACTTATAAAATTCAACCAAACGTTTTATCGAACACTTGGTGTGCAAGGCCACTTAAATAAATTCCATACAAGCTAATTTTCAAGGGAAAACCACTAATTTCATTCCAACTAATTTTCATAAACAACACATGTCACTAATTGATATCAAAATAAGGTGTGAATAATAATAAATCAATGTTTCTTAAATTTAAAGGCCAAATAAAAAAGGAAACCCTACCTCAAACCACAAGCGCTTGGATGATGACAACCCGAATCAACTTTAAGATGGACCAACAAGGAAAGAGCACCCAAGGAGAACCTTAACTAGAAAAAAACCCTAATTTAAACCAAAATAAACACAAACCCTAGATTATAGGAACTAATCAAAATAGTAACCAAGAAGAAAAAAAATAAGAGGGAAGAGGAAGAAGAGGGGAAGGGATTACCTTGAATAAATCACCCCAAAACATGAATAAATATACTTGGAATCACCATGGAAGGAGGTGGGAGGCATCAGGGAGAGGGGAGGAGCCTCTAAGGGTTGAACGAGCGAAATGGGGGAGGAATAGGGTGTTTTGGGTTTAAAATCTAATAGGGGGAAGGTTAAAATGAAAATTTTAATGGATCTAGGTACTGTGTATGGTTTGGTCACATGGTTTGGGAAACTGTGCTCAACCATTCATCCCTCACTAGAATCACAGGACACTTGTACAATTTAGCTACATGGTTTAGAAAACCATGCACCAACCATACAGTTTGGTTCTATCAAATTTTATAGAACCATGTGCATGCTTTCCATATGGTTTGGACTAATCGTGCACAAGTCATGTTCCCTCATCCAAAAACACCAAAGACCTGCATGGTTACACCTATGATCTGCACGATTTGACCCCAACCATTTGGTACCCATGAAAAACAAACTGTGTAAGAGGAAAATGAACTAAAGAGAGACTTTGGGTCAAGGACTCACACGGTTTCCCCTTAATCATGAAAAAAACTATGAAAAAGAGGAAAAACAACCCAAAACTCAAAATTTTCAATCTGAATCACTTGAGACTCAAGAGAAAATACAATGACAAAAAGATAAACCAAAATAAGAGAGGAAAATAAAAAATAGGGTGTGACAGTTGGTATGAATGGTGGTTACCTTTACTATATATGTGTGTAGAGGGTTGTAATGACTTGTGGTTATTTCAAACACATGTATCTTCAGATATAGTATCCTAAGGATTATTATTGGTATGTTGTGTATGGGTTGTGATGACTTGAGGTATAATACATGATGTACATGTTGTGAAGGATCCTGGAAACTACTCATCTACTATTTGGTTATGTTGATGATGAAATGATGGGTTTCACAGGATTCATGATATACTACAGTTTCCCAGTTGTTTTCAAGTAGGATTGTTTATTAAAGAGAGATGGATCTGGACGTGCGATGTTGGGGAAAAGTTGAAAACCAGTGGGGAAGTGGTAGTGAGGTACCTTATTTTGATATTATGTTGGATACTATATTATTATTTTATGTGATACTTGGTGAGAGATTAATGGTGAGGTTGATAACTTATCATACATGTTTATGTGACGAGTTAGCTTCACCTATTTATTCACTGGGTTTTAGTATGATTTCTTTATCTTTTTTATTAGAAGATTTGAGGTGGATCCTACTGATTATATCTGTTATACTCACTCTATATATATATAATTTTTTTTGAGGTCTGAAGTTGGTTGGTGATTAGGTTGGACATTATTAGCTTGTAGAGTTTTTTGAGGGCTATTTGAGCTTTAAGATCATTTCTGGGAGTTTTCTGTTGGTACTTTTAGTTTCTTTTAAAGTTGTTCAACTTTTAAGACATTATATACATGTATTGAGTTTTTTCATTTCATTTATTATGAGAAGGATTTTTTAGTGGTTTTATCTTATCTATCATTCCTCATGTTCTTCCTAGAGGGTCCCATTTGTGTGTATGATATGACCTCTATTATTTTTTCCAACATGTGGACTATTAGAGATGGGCTTTGAGCATTATTATCTCTCTTCTCTTATTGTCAAACCAGGAAGGGTGCATTTGGGTGGAGGAGGTTGTGAATTTAACACCCAAATACTTTATAGTATTTTAATATTAGAATAAATTTTATTTTGTTTCTAGATTTCTTTATACGCTACACACAACACTGAGTTAGCTTGCGTTACACGTAAGACCAAGTTTTACCTCTTGTTAATGACGCACTTATTTTAAAACTAAATTTTGACACTTTTATAAATTTTATATTTAAAATTAAACCTCATTTATGAATTCTAAATTTCAAAATTATCTTAGGATAAATTTTTGGTATTTTTCTAAGAAGTTTCATTTTTTTGATGAATAGTGAAAAATATTGCATTTTAGTTGAAAATTGACTTTTTATATAGATAATTATTAATGTTAAATTATATTTTAAATTTGTTATAAAGTTGAAATAGATAAATTATATATATATTAATCCAATCTAGGCCATTTCAATAATTTTTATATTTAATTCATATATAAAGACTTAATGAACTTCTGAACATTTTCACTTTAAAAATTTGCTTTCTCGCGACGTCTGTGGGATTAGCATTAAGCTTAATTTTTCAACTTTTATGAATTGAATTTGAAAAAATGTATATACATGATTGTAATCATTATAATATTTATAGTCTAATGAGATCAGCATAGTTTTTGACCAAAAATATTAGTGAAAGTAATTAAAATTAATTACAACGATTAAGGTAAAATTAAACTTAACAAGGGACTAAACCTTAAACTTAGGGGCCAAAATGAACTAGACACATTTCAAAAAACCATTGTCTACCAATAGTTCTACCATATCCTCTATTTTTTAAAATTTTAGTATTTATTAGAATACATGTTCATGAAACTGACCCATATAATAAGTTAACTAAGAAAAAGATAAAAAAAGAATCTTTCTTACCTTTAACGGTTATAAAGCCTTAGATTAAAGACGAAGCTACATAGTTTCAGTTATAAAAATTATTTTTAAAGGTAAATGGTTTTTTTATCATGGTAATTTAACTTTAATTTTTTAGAGATGATATAATTACATTAAACAGTTAATAAATGCTATCACATGAATTATTTAGTTAATAATTAAATAAAATAAATGATGCTAAAAACATTAAAAGTAAAGTAAATTTAATGAATTATTATTTCATATTATTTTTGTAGATGAATATATCATGTTACATGGATTTTAAATTAATATATTTTAATTCCAATAATTTTTTGATATTTTTAAATTAAAATTAAATAAATAATTTCAAAATTGACATTAATGATATTTTATAATAAATGATATTTTATTAAATGATTTAAAATTAATAAAAAAATTATATTCTTAAAATTGAATTTTAAGTGTTAAAAAATGTAAAATATTATCCATTAATTTACTAATTGATCTTTTATAATTAACATATTGACCCATAGATAGTCAAAAAATTGTTAGCACGATCTAGGTTAAAGTAGTATTTTTGCGTGTTACATAAGCTTGTTTTAAAATTAACTTCCAACACACATTGATTTTTTATTTTAAAAATTATATATAATATTTATAATTAAGTGGGTCTATATTTTCTAATAAATCTCAATTTAATTTTTTCTTAATGGTTAAATTACTTAGGTTAGAAAACTATTTTCTTTAATAAAAATCAAAATGGTAAAAGTGGAGAAACTTAGAAGCTAAGGAACAAAATTATAAAAATTCACTTATTTTTGTGCGGTGTAAATTTTGATCACCCATAATTTAACTTTAATTTATTATTATTTTTATTTTGGAAGCACGTGAGTTAAGGGAGACCTCCCAATAGTGTATATCTTTCGGTATTTACAAGAATGTCACTCTCCATTCATTATAAAACAACATTCTCTCTTCCCCCTAATCACATATATCAATCCACTTTGAATCATCCAAAATCTACCAAAATAGTCTCAAAATATTTCTCCCCTCAACATATAATTCTCACCTTAGTCATAAACAAAACCAAGGAATCCCTTTGGTTCAAACCAAAAAGAGTTACCCAAAAAAAGAGGTAATGTTCTTTAATGTGCATTTATGTTTTATTTGTTTCTCCACCCCTTCATTTGTTATTATCCCATGATTATATAATAACATAAATATAATCAAGAAAATAATTTCTTTTTTATATTAAGGGTTCAACCTACACCTATACACACTTCCATCAAATGGGTAACGAACTTACCGTTCGTGTACGATGAACTACCGCCTCACGAAAATATGTCTTTCATTTTTCCTTTAACACCTCTCATGGTTGGGAATTATGATGGAAAACCTATTTTTATATGATATATATAATGTTTATGTTGTCTTAAAACCTCTATAATTGTTATATAATTCATACCTTTATGCGTTCTATTTGGTGTAAATATGATAACATTGTGTGTGGACGTGTGGACTATCGCCTCCTCAAAGCGATGTGATACTTTCACACATTACATGAAATGTATTAATGATTATTTTAATTAAAAATATGTGACAAAAATTACATATATATGATATTAATTACATAATTAATCTTCTGTAAATATAATATATCATTTTCTTTATTACCCTTTTCACACACTAAAAAGTGATAACTTCATTCGTGGATGTGTGGACTACTGCCTCCTCAACATGATGTGATTATTTTACATCAAAATAATTCTATATATAATTATATATGATTAAATTGTTTGAGTTGGTGTCCTAGGACCAACTTTTTTTACTTTTATTGCATTAATATTCAATGTATTGAATATTAATAAAACTTCTTATTACATATTGTTTGTTGTTATGCAGGACTATAATGTAATAATGTCCTAGAGTATACATTTCATTGATAATGTCATAGAAGTTCCCCGCTGTGATGATAACCTTGATGTGCTATGAAGATATTCTCAAATAGTGTTCTATGTTTGGATAATGTACTATGATGGGACACATAGTACACAGACTGTCAGGTGCAAGTACTCGTAAGTAGATGAGGATTCTTCTCATGAAGTTCACACTTATCAATCTACAAGATGGGGGATTATGAGAATAGACACACCAGTAGGAATTTTTCTTGTTTTTGTTTCATTGTATATTCCTGTCTATGAGTGTGTGTGACAGTCCTTAGACTTTAAGATTATTGTTAATGCATGCTACAACTCACGTACTTAGATGTATTTCATAAACCATGATAATAATAGTTCATGGAGAAGTTGGATACATTGGGTGTGTCATGAGTGACATGTCATTAATGAATAAGTCAAGGAAGAATTTATCCCTTCCATATTTATGGAAGCTCATATCTCGGTCCTTTGATTGAAATAGAACTATCTCATTAAATTTTGTGTCCATGGTGTAACGACATGTTTATTTCATGTAGTCAAAGAAATACATATTGAGAATATAGGATGGTGACACGGATGTGAAACCTACTTGATGAGATATTGTGACAAGGGGATTATATTACTGAGTGAGTATTCATATGTGGTTCTTAACATTGTGAAATTAATTTCTTTCTCTTGGGTGCCTTGACCCGTTGCAAGATAGTAATCTTGGACTTTAAGCAAGCCCACCTAATTCCAATTAGAAATAATCCTATAGGGTCACACATTAAGTGTTTTCGTTGATATTGATTAAATTCTATTTGATTTTAATTAATGGAATAAATATTATTCTCAAGTTCGATGAATAATTTTATTCAAGTTATATTGATCACATAAATTAAATAAATATTTATTCTTCATCTTGTGAATAAAATATTTATTTTATTTATTGAATATTTTAATAAATATCTATTCACTATATTGTGAATAAAATATTTATTCAATTATTCGATAAATGCTATAGGAGTTCAACGGACCCAGACCGAGTTTGGTGACAAATGTTAATTAACAGGACAATTATATAATATTTTTTATTGTGCAAGTTGGAACACACTGCAAAATAATAATTATATAATTATTATTATGCGGTATGGGATTTATTAAATGTAATAAATCTTATTTAATGTTCGGTATATAATTAAATAATATTTTAACTCAAATATTAACTCTATAAATAGACGATTATGTCTATTGTGTAGAGCATATAAAATTGAGAATATAGAATTGATGAGCGCAAAAACAAATATCTCTCAAATCCTCCCCTCTCCCTCTCAAGAATGAGAAGTGAAAGATGGATTTATTCAAGACTGAAGAAAAAGCAGTAAAGAATGAACAACACAAGAAATTTGACTCACCATGCTATCACCTGAGGATTGATTGGTGTTTCTTGGAGATCATAGGAGCATGAGTGATCACCGTTAGAGGGATTCTATCCTTAGATCCTTATAGTATAATGAATGTAATCTCAAAGGGTATTTTTGGATGATCAACATTCACCGATGAAGAAATTTCCTAAGTCTAAGTATTTCCTTCTTTAAATATTAAATAAATTAATTATAAATTTGATGTGAAATATCCTTGCTCTTGGTTTTGGGCAATGATTATTAATAGAAATTTTAATATATCACTCATCTTTGCATGCTTCCACTGCACCCAAAAACATCAAGTGGTATCATAGTTGTCACGTTTAAATTTATAATTATTTATTTGATTGTTGATCTATGCATAATTGTGGTTCAATTTTCATTTCATGTAATTCATTCTTTAATCTTATTTGAATTAAAATATTGTCAACATGTTAATCATGTTCATTTAGTGTTTTATTTTCTTAAAGGTTTAAGAACAAATAAAGAACGACTGTAGATGCCATTGGGAAGTATCAAATCATTGGCCAGTAAAACTGGGTTACACGGCATGCGGTCGGAGCACACGCCGTATAACCATGTGCATTGTATCTAGATTCCCTAAGCAATTAATTACACATAGTGATTTTATTGCACACTGCATATTGATTGGGCCAACCTAGAACACAGTAAGTAGATACGGGGTGTGTAACTGACATGCACACACCATGTAGTCTAGTCGAGTCAACACATCAAAGCCCCAGGCATGCGACTTGGATATACGATAACCTAGGTATATAGCGTGTAGTTACATGTACACTCCATGTTTTCTCCCATTAATGGAAAAAATTAAAATTTCATCATTAAAACCTTATTTTATTGTTTTGAACACCATTGTGTGTTTGATAATTTAATAATAGTTTTAAGTAATTTTAAATGCTCAATTAATTTATTGTAATTAATATGTCATTATTGGTTCTTCCATTTATTTGTCATGAATTCCATTAATGATTGGTATCTCCAAATAAGATCGTATTATCATTAAGATGAAAGGGAATTAATTGATTGATTTATTAATTAATTAATGCAATCACGTTTATCTTAAATAATAAAATAACTAATAAATGAATGAATGTTAGTCATTTACTTTTGTGTATTCATTGTATGTATGATCATTTGTGAGCTTGACCAAGACCTGTGTATGTGGTGGATGTTTTAATTTAATTTATTGCATGAGTTTGCAATTATTTAATATTATATTAAATGATAGTCTATGAGTCATTACTCCCCCCATTATTATGTAGGACCTACTTATCCAAGGATATTTATATAATCTTCTTTAACTAATCCTTTGGTTTCCCTCACCTACATGTGAGTAATAAATATTTTTAATTAATAGAGCATCCCAAGGTGTGTGGATATGATTCAAGATAGAACCATAATGATGTCAACCCAGGTGATACACAGGTGGACAGGTGGAATGTTATAACTCATGCCAAGACTGAAAATAGGAGTTATTTCCCCTAGGTCAAAGATTGATTTAATGTCTACTCATTAAATCAACCATTAGATAAATCTCGTGAATGAGTCATTTAATTGTTTATTTATTTCTGTCTATGAAATTATTTATTTTATGGATGTAAAACCGTGATCACATAAATAAATGAATTAATATTCAAAGACAGAAATTAAATAAATGAGTTATGCATAAATATTTTATCCAACATGATTAATTAATTAAGTAACATCCACTTAATATTAACAATACATGTAAAAGATAAAACAAGATACATTTTATGCATAATAAAATAAAATCCCTTAATTAAATATTAAGTTAGAATAAGTCGTCAATTAATTGATTGGGAATAAAACAATAGAACTAAGTATAGTACATGGCTGGAGTTTGGACACTTTATCATGAGATTTTTGGGTTGACTTAACCGAAATTGTATTAAGTTAAACATCCAAAGTATGTTTAATATAAATTTGGAGGCAAGTGTTGAGGAAATCCAAGTCAGGATTTCAGGATAGGGGAATCCACTCAATAGATCAAGGAGTAGAAATTCTGTAGTTGGAAATACCGCCTACCTAATTAATTTATTATGGTTTTCATGGACAAAGTTGGATTATTAATAAAATTAATGGAGATCCTTTCCACTAGAATGTTAAAGAAACTATAAATTCTGAGTTCAATAGTGAGGGATATTGATACTTGATAAAATAGTGGGAGATTTAATAAATTAATAAATAAAAAACATTTAATTTATTATATATAACTTATTTTTATAATCAAGAAAAGTACTAATAATTCATTATTTATAATTGTAGAATAAAATGAAAATTTCATCATCCACACTATACCTATGATCAATATTGGATAAAGATAAACTCCTAACTGGAAGTAACTTCTAGGATTGGTTTAAACACCTTCGGATTGTGCTACTCCATGAACATAAATATTATGTGCTAGAATCCTCAATGCTTGATCCACCTACTAATGAGGTGAGTGATGAAGAGTTCCTTGTCTATGAAAAATATTTGACTGATGTGGTAAACATTCAATTTTTTATTCTTTCATTAATGTTTAGTGAACTAATAATATCTCAAAAAAACATGGATGTGTATAGAATGCTTGAGAACATCTATGGTCTTTACCAGGAGAGAGAGAGATAGGAACAATTTGATATTTCCAAGGCACTCTTTTAGAGCAAGCTTGGAGAGTTTTCCCTAGTTGAGCCTCATGTAGTCAAGCTCATTGGTTATCTTGAGAGATTAGAGGTTCTAGGGTTTAAAATCTCTAAATAATTGAGCACCAAACTCATTCTGGCATCACTCCCTTAGAGCTTTTACATATTTGTTGTAAATTTTAATATGAACAACATTGAGAAGTCTTTACCAGATCTTACTACTCTTATTCACCAAGTATATAAGGATATGAAACCTAAAAAACCTTCCATCCTTATGATGAAAAAACAAAAAGGGAAAGTAAAGAGCTTTAAGACCAAAGCTTCTTCACACCCTTCCAATAAGAGGAAGATTAAGGGGAAATCAAGGGAACATGATGTTGTCTGTTTCACATGTGGAAATAAGGGCCACTGGAAGAAAAGATGCACTCATCCAAAGAAGCAAGGGGAAGATTCAGGTTCATTTATTATCAAGTGAAATTTATATGTTTCTAAAATTCAGTTATTAAATACATCTTGTGGTGTTCACATATGTATTAAAATATAAGAACCAAGTAGATTCAGAAAGAATGAGCAAGGAAAGGTAGATCTTCGAGCAGCCAACAGAGCTAAACCTGATGTTGTAGCTATTAGGGACTACCATTTGACATTGTCAATTGGAATGATCTTGTTTTTAAAGGGTTGTTATTATGTGCCTTCAGTTACCACAAACATTATTTCCATATCCAAACTTTATACAGATGTATTTATTTTCAAATTTGGGAATAAATGTTTCTTATTTTATAAAGATATCATTTGTTATTGTAAGATGCATTTAAATAACGGTCTTTATGTGTTGGATTACACAAACCAAATAATGGAAATCGATAACAAATTTATTTAACATGACTCATACCACACCCAACTTTGGAATCACCAGCTAGGTCATGTAAATGAAAAGAACTTGACTAAATTACATCAAGATGGATATTTAGATTCTTTTGAACTAAAACCACTTGGTGTATGTCACACATGTTTACAAGGGAAAATAACCAAAGCCCCATTTAGTGGGATAGGTGAAAAGGATAAAAATATTCTTGAATTAGTTTATATTGATGTGTGTGTACCATTTACTATTGAAGAATCACTACTAAAAAATCGGGCAATAGCAACCGCCATTAGCGGTCGCAATAGGCCTCTAGAGACCACCCAGCGACCGCCATTGGCGGTCGCTTTAGCTTCGTCGCAGTAGTCCAATAGCGATCGCCAATGGAGGTCACTATAGGTGGCCGAAATTCCGGCCTACAGCGACCACCTAGCGGTCGCTCAAGGCGGCCTGCCTGGTCACCATTAGCGACCACCAATGGCGGTCGCTGTAGGTGACCAAAATTTCGGCCTACAGTGACCGCCTTTGGCGGTCGCTAGTATGGGGAAAAAAATTGAAAAATTCCTAGTGAAAGAAATATATATATTTATTTATTATATAAAATATATATATATATATATATATATATATATATATTAAAGAAAATTTTTATATATATAATATTAAATAAAATATTTTAAATATTTTAATATATATAATATTAAATATATATATATATATATATTAAAGAGATATATATATATATATAATATTAAATAAAATATTTTTCTTATTCATCCAATAGGTTTGTTAAGCATATGGTAATAATAAATCAAATTTTATGCTTAAAATTTGTATTTCTCTAAAAAGGTAATTTTACTACCTCTTAAAGGAGAGCCTATTTTAAATATAAATTCTAGAATATTTATAAATTTTTTATTTAAATATAAACTTATCTTTTGGAAAACTTAACATAAAATGTGTTAGGGTTAATTTGTGGTATTTTTTGTGGATTTTCATTTTTTTAATGAAATGTACGAATTGTGTTTTTTTCCTTCACGGTGCAAAATCAGAGATAAAACAAGGTAAAAATCATAAAAAATGGAAAGCAATTTCAAACAACATAAAAATCAAGATCTTCATAAACAATAAATGATAAATGTGCTTTAACGATCTGAGAAGGTCCATCCATTTCAATCTTCTGCTTCAATAAACCTACAATAAGACAAAAAAACAACAAAACAAAACAAACGTAAATTAGACATAATTATTCAGTTATTATATACATATAATAAAATTAAATCTGACATCAAATCATGGTGATATAATAATTTAAAACCCCCAATTTAAGAAATGCTATCATTTCAGGTCATTCGGAGCACGTTTGCTCTGAATTTGACCGTCTCACGCCGTTCTGGTGTTTTATGACACCGGAAACGTGTTTCCGGTCACCACGGTCAAATGACACCTCCGATTGACGTGTCTTCTATCCTACCATTTCACAATTCACACAATGGCTATTTTCGTACGGTTGCATGGTATTCCGAGGTCATTCAGGTGGTTTTGACCCCCCAACGCGCCATTTTAGCGCGCGCCGAGCTGCTGAAAACGACACAATTAGTCGTACCGCGTGCACTGCACGTCCGATGGGTGTGTCATCTCCTCCTACACATCACGAATAAGATTTCTAATGTTTTTGTGTGGTTTCAAGTCATTCGGAGTACGTTTTCTCTGAATTCGACCGTCTCATTCCATTCTGTTGTTTTATGACACCGGAAATGCGTTTCTGGTCACTACGGTCAAACAAAACCTTCGATTGACATTCCGTCTGCCCAACCATTTTAAAATTCACACAACGGCTGTTGTCGTACGGTTTCATGTCATTCCGAGGTCGTTCGGGTGGTTTTGACCCCCCAACGCGCCATTTTAGCGCGCGCCGAGCTGCTGAAAACGACACAATCAGTCGTACCGTGCGCACCGCACGTCCGATGGGTGTGCTTTATTTTCCTACACATCACGAATAATATTCATAATATTTTCATGTGGTTTCAGGTCATTCAGAACACGTTTGCTCCGAATTCGACCATCTCATGTCGTTTTGGTGTTTTATGACACCAGAAACGCGTTTCCGGTCACCGCGATCAAACAACACCTCTGATTGATGTGTTGTCTGCATGAACATTTCACAATTCACACAAAGGCTATTTTCGTACTGTTTCATGGCATTCTGAGGTCGTTCGGGTGGTTTTGACCCCCCAACGCGCCATTTTAGCGCACGCCGAGCTGCTGAAAACGACACAATCGGTCGTACCGTGTGCACCGCACGTCCGATGGGTGTGACGTCTCCTCCTACACATCACGAATAATATTCCTAATGTTTTCGTGTGGTTTCAGGTCATTCGGAGCACGTTTTCTCGAAATTCGACCGTCTCACGCCGTTCTTGTGTTTTATGACTCCGGAAACGCATTTCCGGTCACCGTGGTCAAACGACACCTCCGATTGATGTGTCTTATACCCAACCATTTTACAATTCACACAACGACTGTTGTCGTACGGTTTCATGGCATTCTGAGGTCGTTCGGGTGGTTTTGACCCCCCAACGTGCCATTTTAGCGCGCGTCGAGCAGCTGAAAACGACACAATCGGTAGTACCGCGCGCACCGCACGTCCGATGGGCATTCCTTCTCCTCCTACATGTCAAGAATAATATTCCTAATTATTTTGTGTGGTTTCAGGTTATTCGAAGCATGTTTTCTCCGAATTCAACCATCTCATGCCGTTTATGGTGTTTTATGACCCCGAAAACGCGTTTCTGGTCACCGTGGTCAAACAACGCCTCCGATTGATGTGTAGTCTGCCCGAACATTTTACAATTCACACAAAGGCTATTGTCGTATGGTTTCATGGCATTCTGAGGTCGTTCGGGTGGTTTTGACCCCGCAACGCGCCATTTTAGCGCGCGTCGAGCTGCTGAAAACGACACAATCGGTCGTACCGCACGCACCGCATGTCCGATGGGCGTTATGTCTCCTGCTATATGTCAAGAATAATATTCCTAATGTTTTCGTGTGGTTCCAGGTCATTCGGAGCACGTTCACTCCGAATTCGACCGTCTCACGCCGTTCTGGTGTTTTATGACACCAGAAACGCGTTTCCAGTCACCGCGGTCAAACAACACCTCCGATTGACATATAGTCTACAAAACCATTTCACAATTCACACAACGGCTATTTTTGTACGGTTTCATGGCATTCTGAGGTTGTTTGGGTGGTTTTGACCCCCCAACACGCCATTTGAGCACGCACCGAGCTACTGAAAACGACACAATCGGTTGTACCACGCGCACTACACATCCGATGGGCGTGTTGTCTCCTCATAAACATCACGAATAATATTACTAATGTTTTAGTGTGGTTTCAGGTCATTCGGAGCACGTTTGATCTGAATTCGACAGTCTCACGTCGTTTATGGTGTTTTTTGACTCCGGAAACGCGTTTCCGGTCACCGCGGTCAAACGACACCTCCTATTGACGTGACGTCTGCCCGACCATTTCACAATTCACACGATGGATATTGTCGTACGGTTTCATGGAATTCCGAGGTCATTTGGGTGGTTTTGACCCCCCAACGCGCCATTTTAGCGCGTGCCGAGCTGCTGAAAACGACACAAACGGTCGTACCGCGCGCACCGCACGTCTGATGGGCGTGTCATCTCCTCCTACACGTCATGAATAATATTCCTAATGTTTTAGTGTGGTTTCAAGTCATTCGGAGCACGTTTGCTCTGAATTCGACCCTCTCACGCCGTTTTTGGTGTTTTATGACTCCGGAAACGCGTTTCCGGTCACCGCGGTCAAACGACACCTCCTATTAACGTGTCGTTTGCCCGACCATTTCACAATTCACACACCGGATTTTTTCGTACGGTTTCATGGCACTCCAAGGTCGTTCGGGTAGTTTTGACCCCCCTAACGCGCCATTTTAGCGCGCCCTGAGCTGCTGTAAATGACACAATCGGTCGTACCACGCGCACCGCACATTCGATGGGTGTTTCATCTCCTCCTACACGTCAAGAATAATATTACTAATGTTTTAGTGTGGTTTTAGGTCATTCGGAGCACGTTTTCTCCAAATTCGACCGTCTCACGCCGTTCTGGTGTTTTATAACACCAAAAACGCGTTTCTGGTCAACGCGGTCAAACAAAACCTTCGATTGACATGATGTTTACCTGAATATTTCACAATTCACACAACGGTTGTTTTTGTACGGTTTCATGGCATTCTGAGGTCGTTCGGGTGGTTTTGACCCCCCAACGTGCCATTTTAGCGCGCGCCGAGCTGCTGAAAACGACACAATCGGTCGTACCGCGCGCACCGCACGTCCGATGGGTGTGTTGTATTCTCCTACAAATAACGAATAATATTAATAATGATTTAGTGTGGTTTCAGGTCATTCGGAGCATGTTTTCTCCGAATTCGACTGTCTCACACCGTTTATGGTGTTTTATGACTCCAGAAACGCGTTTCCGGTCACCGCGGTCAAAAGACACCTCCGATTGACACGTCTTCTGCCTGAACATTTCAAAATTCACACAACGGCTATTGTCGTACGGTTTCATGGCATTACGAGGTCATTCGAGTGGTTTTGACCCCCCCCCCCCCCCAACGCGTCATTTTAGCGCGCGCCGAGTTGCTGAAAATGACACAATCAGTCGTACTGCGTACACCGCATGTCCGATGGGCATTTTGTCTCCTCCTACATGTGACGAATGATATTCTTAATTTTTTAGTGTGGTTTCAGGTCATTTGGAGCACGTTTGCTCCGAATTCAACCGTCTCACGCCGTTTATGGTGTTTTATGATTCTGGAAACGCATTTCCGGTCACCGCGGTCAAACGACACCTCTGATTGACGTGTCGTCTGCCCGACCATTTCACAATTCACACAACGGCAATTTTTGTATGGTTTCATGGCATTCTAAGGTTGTTCGGGTGGTTTTGACCCCCCAACGCGCCATTTTAGCACGCGTCGAGCTACTGTAAACGACACAATCAGTCGTACCGCGCGCACCACACGTCCGATGGGTGTGTAGTCTCCTCCTACATGTCATGAATAATATTCCTAATATTTTCGTGTGGTTTCAGGTCATTCAGAGCACGTTTGCTCTGAATTTGACCGTCTCACGCCGTTTTGGTGTTTTATGACACCAAAAACGCGTTTCCGGTCACCGCGGTCAAACGAAGCCTCCGATTGATGTGTTGTCTACCCAAACATTTCACAATTCACACAAAAGCCATTTTCGTATGGTTTCATGGCATTCTGAGGTCATTCGGGTGGTTTTGACCCCCCAACGCGTCATTTTAGCGCGCGGGGGGGCTGTCCGGGGTGCGGGGGGCTGTCCGGGGTGCGAGGAGGGATATCCGGAGTGCGGGGAGGGCTATTCAGGGTGCGGGGGGGGCTGTCCGGGGTGCGGGGAGGGATGTTTGGCATGAGGGGAGGGCTGTCTGGGGTGCAGGAGGGGCTGTCCGGGGTGCGGGAGGGGCTGTCCGGGGTGCGGGAGGGGCTGTCCGGGGTGCGGGAGGGGCTGTCCGGGGTGCGGGGAGGGCTGTCCGGGGTGCGGGGGGGGGCTATCTGGAGTGTGGGGGGCCTGTCCGAGGTGCGGGTAGGCCTATTCGGCGTGCGGGGAGGGTTGTCCGGAGTGCGGGGAGGGCTGTCCGAGGTGCGGGGAGGGGCTGTTTGGGGTGCGCGGGGGGGGGGGGGGGGGGGCTGTTCGGGGTGGGGGGATATCCGGGGTGCGGGGAGGGCTTTCCGGGGTGTGGGGGGCTATTTGGGGTGTGGGGGGCCTGTCCGGGGTGCGGGGAGGGCTGTCCAGAGTGTGGGGAGGGCTATCCAGGGTGGGCTGGGGAATACAAATAGTGAACTCAGCTCATTCATCAAAAACAAGTTTAATGGTTTATATTAGAAATCACATGTTTTTTTCAAAAATATTACAGAACATGCAATTGAAAACATTGAAGAATTAAATGAACAAAAAATATCCAAATCATTAATCAGTTTCATGGTTACTTCTCAATTCATGCACACAAACATTGCATCAGGCCAAAACACACATGATACCCCCAAATCACAAAAAATCTCATTAGAAACCCAATATAAATATCAATAACAACCCCACTATTAAAAGCAGAAACACACCTCGTGAATATGATGCGTCACGCATGGTCATGACTACTACCTCCATCGGATGGGTCAGGGGCCTACAATAAAAAAACATTATGAATATTTTCATAACAAAAATAATATAAATTAAATAAATAAATATAGTATAAACCTGCATCTTCTGATCCCCTGCACCATCACCTGGATGCACATATTGCCGCAATGCTCTAACCTCAGCGATCAATTGCGCATTTACCTCCTCGGAAGCGCGCAGCCATGCCTCGAAATCTGACAACCGCTGTGTCATCTGAGAAACAGCAGGACCGACAACCACAGCGCGTGACACTACAGAACGAGGGTTCCCTGTTCCATAGGTCAAACTATATCCATGCCCGTCCTGACCAATAATGCAATGAAAGATCTCATCCCTTCGCATGGGAAGCGGTCGCTGGTCCTCTGGCAGATGTTCTAATTTAGCTTCAAATTGAGCATGTGAAATATTTAAATATATATACATATATTAATATACAGATTTTATGTAAGTATTGGTAATGAGTACAAGCACTTACTATCAATGCTGCAGCCTCTGGATCATTGCGATCACGAGTCCTCATCCACACCGACATTTTATCAGTCGGTGCACCTTGCTCCTGCAATTTTATATGAATAGAATATAAACACAAAACCGTATTAATTAAAAAATTAAAAAATGAATAATAAATACCTCATGTCAGATCTGAGACACGTGACGAGTCCCGAGCCTGTGAGGTGGTCCCTGCAACGCTCGATTCTCAGAATGGCGTGTTGACACCTCCTACATTCAATTCATTCAAATTTCAAACAAATCACACATTCTTGAAAATATATATACCAAAATAAATATACAAACTGCAACACCCTCAGTAGACTAATATGCAACTAAATCACGCCACTGAGTCGGGAGGACACCTCTAGGGAATTTTTCCAGAATGTCTGGGGCACCCACATTTGGTACCCAGTGGTCCCTCTTGACTTTGTCTTTATAGTCTTTCCACATCTTATGGCATTTGCTCATACACACTGGCCGAAACTCATCGAGACATAATTTCAAATTTTTCTATTAAAGAAAAAAATCACATATGTTATTATTGTTTATACATAGGGAATAAAGTAAAATGGTCTTCTTACCTGAACCTCCCTCCAAAGACGATCTAATGTGTCCTGAGGGATAGAAGCCCAGTCATGCGTGGTCAATGGAAATCGATGTGGATCACGTATGATATGAGCGAGCTAACGAATAAATGCAGAGGAATTCCTTCCCACAGGATGAAATACCTCATCAAATGAAACATCAAAAGTCGTGTCGTAATTCCATGATAATATGCCACGACCAGGGCCTCTCCTGCGAGAGGAAGAAGCAATCGAGTCTGATCCTGTTGAAAACAATTTTATATATAAATTTAAAGATATTATAAATATATATATATATATATGTTTATCAATTACATAAAAAATAGAGACAATGACATTCCAACATACCTCGACCCTGAGACGTAGATGCCTCAGATGGATGATGTGGATCTTTTGCCTCTTCCCCTGACATGCCTGCAGTCATGGAAAACATTAGTAAGGGGACTATCCAAAGTGTCCAAATGATAAATTGGATTGTTTTTAAAAAAAATAAAACTTGTACAGTTGTTAATCAAACAAAAAGGGATTGAATAATTAGTTGTGAATGAATTTTAAAAAATCAGAAAGTTAACAAAACAGATATACAAATTATGTACAAATCCAATCAATGCATAGCCAAATTTCAAATTGAATTAATAAAAATTCATGAAGCACATGAACCAAATGAAGAATACCTCAATGGGAAGATACACCGATAATAACATCAATATAACATGAGTTAAATCACCCTAAATATTTATAACTGAATAAACTTCCAAAAGTGAGGATTAAAACTTACAAGGATTTATAAAATGGTCAGATAATTTATGATATCCTAGGATGAATAGTGGGAAAACAATTATACCTTTCATTAAGCATGAAAATCGACCATTTCTCCTTCAACAGCCACTCTGGCCCAATAAATATATTCTTCATGTTGAACTACGGTATGTTGATCATGGTGTTGGGAAACAAAAGGAACAGTCTCGGGTTCATCTTGTTCAAATAAAAACACTCCTCGCCGAGACATTTTGACAACAACTTGCCAACTTGGATTTGAAGGCAAAGTAACGAAGAATACGTGTTCCGCTTGTGATGTCAAAATGAAAGGTTCATTATCAACTCGTTCATTTCTGTATAACATATAGTTAAAATTCACCAATAAAACTGATATTGATCGACTTTACATCCACACACTGGATCAACCCAATTACACTTTAACAATATGTACTTCAACCCGTGTGTGTATACAACGTCAATGATGTCTATCAATTGACCATAGTAATAACCAGAATCGAAAAATAGACAACCGATGCCACTATTTTTTGTTTCTCATTTGTCGTCAACATCTTTAATGTGAAATCGAAAACCATTAGCATCTATAGATTTATAACGACAAGCCGTTATAGATGGACCCTCAGCTAGTTGGATAAATTCTTCAGTTAGTGTGGGGTCCCCTAACTCCCTCAGCTTATGAACCTAAATAATTCATAGAATTCAATAATGATATATGCAGAAAGAAATTAGTATAATACTTCACTCATAATGAAAATAAATTTATACGTACATAATCCTTGAACCAATCATGAAATGACGCATAATGAGACTGTTGAATTTGCAACTCAGTCGCACGATACATCTCTTCTTTTATCTCATTAATGTGTTTCCTGGAAATGATAACACGATGTTTAAATGATCAACTTATGCAAACAAAACATGTAAAAGTTAAACAATAAAAGTGATAAGATACTTACTGCATTAATGGTGCAACTAATGGAGTATTGAACAAGATATATCGATGCGCTTGTATCCACTCGATGTTGTCCATATCATATGTGGTTCCTTCTCCAACTGGACCATCATGAATCCAAGAGGGATTATCTAATTTTGTTTCAATATCCGTAAGATATTCTGTACAAAAAGTAGTACACTCATCCATCAAATAACCATTAGCTATTGATGCCTTCGGACGAGCTCTGTTGCATACAAATCGTTTAAATGTACTCAAATACCGCTCAATAGGATACATCCACCTGAATTTCACTGGACCAGTAGCCATTACTTCATCAGTTAGGTGTACTATCAAGTGGACCATAACATCAAAAAATGAAGGGTAAAATAGTATCTCAAAGTGACAAAGCGTAAATACAATTCGGTCCTGTAAACTTTTTAAATCACTCATTCGTTGATTTCTTAAACAAAGATGTCTAAAAAAATTACTCATCTCAATCAACGGATGAACAACATTAGGGGATAAACAATCACAAATTGCGATTGGAATCAACTGCTGAAGTAGTATGTGATTGTCATGACTTTTCAACCCTTGCAATGTCTTGCTCGTCAGATTCACACACTTTGAAATATTAGAAGAGTAACCATTAGGCACCTTGAGCATCTTCAAAATGGAAAGAAATGTCTCTTTCTCCTTTGTAGTCATCATATACTGTGTAGTAGGCATATATGCCTTGTTTCCCTCAGCTAACTGTAAATGCAACTGTTTCCTTAAACCCATTTCTTCCAAATCACAACGTTCATTAACATGGTCCTTTGATTTTCCACTGACACCTAAAATGGTCCACAATATGTTACCACATACATTTTTTTCAATGTGCATGATATCCAAATTATGCCTCAGCATGTTAGTTTTCCAATAAGGAAGACTATAAAAAATACTTTTCTTTTTCCAATTGTGACTGCACTGCCTACCCGCAGCTCGAATATTACATACCAGAGGAGCCACCAAATCCTGAATTTCATATACCATGTGGATGTTTTCTTCCTCAATTTGTGATAACATTTCGACTCCTGTCATGATCTTTGGTGCTGGGCTGAACTCTCTAGAACCATCAAATGACACTTTGTCCTTTCTGAACCTGTGCTGAGGGGGGAGAAAACGTCTGTGACCCATGTATGCCCATTTTTTGGAATGCTTAATCCATTCAGATTTTTTACTTTTGTTGCAACAAGGGAAAGAAAATTCCCCTTTCATACTCCAGCCTGATAAATTTGCATAAGCTGGAAAGTCATTGATTGTCCACAATAAAGCATCCTGCAGTTTGAACATTTCATTCGTTTCACAGTCATAAGTCATCACATCATCGCCCCAAAATTCATTCAACTCATCAATCAATGGATGAAGGTAAACATCAATCTTATCCCCCTGACTTTTAGGTCCATCAATAAGAGTGGAAAGTAATATAAATTATTGCTTCATACAAAGCCACGAAGGAAGATTATACGGAACCAACACCATGGGCCATGTGTTATGAGTTGCACCAACCATAGACTTGAATGGATTGAAACCATCTGTTTCCAATCCTAATCAGACATTACGAACATCTTTGGCAAAGTCGGGATGTCTCTTATCAAAATCCTTCCATGCATGAGAGTCTTCTGGGTGGGTTAACATATCACTTTCAGGAACTCTTTCTGCATGTCATCTCATTAAATTAGAAACTTTAGATGACATAAAAAATCTTTTCAACCTCAGTTTTAGGGGAAAATAACGCATTTGCTTTACGGAAATCGGTTTCCCCTATATCACAATCTGACTTTGATGAGTCTGATTTCCCCTGTTCTCTTTCCACCTGAAAGCACCACAAATAGTACAAATATCCAAATGGGCAGTTTCCTTTCTAAACAACATAAAGTTGTTTGCACATGCATCTATGGTCTCATATGTAAAACCTAAGTTCTCTGTCAGCTTACGAGCATGGTAATATGACTCGGTAATCTTAGCATCGACATGAAGAACCTTTTTCAATAACACCAACAGCATGTCGAATGATGTGTCTGACCAATGATTCAAAGTCTTCAAATGCAACAACTCCACGATAAATGACAATTTATTGTAAGAAGTACATCCATGATATAATTCTGTTTTTTCATCATCAATTGCTTCATAAAACATCCTCGAATCATGATCTGCACCAGAGCGAAGATTTATCTCACCGGTCTCAAGATTCTGGATGTCAATGCCTTCAGGATCCAACCCACGTACCATTTCAGTGAGCATTTCATGCATTGGATCATTCATCCTTGCATCAACATCCATCTGAACTACATCCATATTTTGACAACGAACATATTCTTCTCCATAACGAGTCCAAATCTTATAATTTTTCAGAAATCCATTAAATAATATGTGCTCCCTCACAGTATCTCGTGTGAATTGATATCTGTTAGCACATTTTCTACATGGACAACTAATATAGTCATTTTCAAATCCTCTGGTGAATTCAATAAACTACATAATTCCATTGAAATATTCTCTAGACATTCGATTTGGAAGATCAATCCAACTCTTGTCCATAATAAGATCCCTATAACAAACATTTACACAAGAATTATTACATTTGCATTTGTCATATCAAATATATTTAAAATAAATACTAATTAATTGTTTGTAAACCATTTATAAAATAATAATGTAAGTGAAAGCCCATGTCATACCTGATTATGCTACAAACCTAGAAGGGAGGGGAGCCGAAGGCGGTGCTGCGAGGGAGAGGAGAGGCAGCGGAGGGGAGCCGGAGCCGGATCTGGTGCGGCGAGGGAGGGGACGGGCGGCGGCGACGACGGGGAGCCGGAGGAGAGGAGGCGGTGAGGTGGCGAAGGTGCAGCGAGGGTAGGACGGTGAGGGAGGGGACCGAGGATAGGGGAGTCAGAGTGGACAGGCGGCAGCGGCGAGGGGACGAGTAGCGGTCATGCGGGGAGGGAGGGGACCGGGCGGCGGCGGTGCAGCAAGGGAGAGGACGGTGAAGGAGGGGACGGGTGGCGGTGGTGCGGCGAGGGAGGGGATGAAGACGGAGGGGACGGGGTTGGTGGGGTGAGGGGGGTGTTTGGGGTGCGGGGGGGAGGGCTGAGGGGGCCGAGGGCCGAGGGCCGAGGGTGGAGGTTGGGGGCCGGAGGGGCTGGAGGCCGAAGGCCAGAGGGCAGCCGGAGGGCTGCCAGAGGCGGGTGGTGGGAGGCCCGAGGGCAGAGGGAGGCTGGAGGGTGGCCTCAGGGCAGAGGGCAGCTGGATCCGGAGGGAAGAGGTGGAGGAAGCCCGGAGGAGATGGAGGGTAGGGCGGAGGGCGGCCGGCGGAGGGCGGAGGGCGGGGCGGTGGAGGGTGGCCGGCGAAGGGCGGAGGTCGAAAAAGCGACGGGGGACGGAAGAAAGGGAGGGTGCACGGCGGCGGGGCAGGGCACGCAGTGACCGGAGAGGGTGGTGAGGGAGGGAGTGCGGTGATGGGGAGGGCGCGCGGCAAGGCTGGGCGGAGGAGGGTTCGGGGGGGGGGAGCTTCGCGAGAGGAGGGAGGAGGTTTCGGGGGGGCACCAAAGCCCTATTTTTTTTGGGAAACCTAGCGACCGCCATTGGCGGTCGCTATTGGTTACCTATAGTGACCGCCAGTGGCAGTCGCTATAGGTAAAGGGGCTCAAAAGCCCAGATTTCTAGTAGTGAATGAGGTAGGTACTCATACTTCATAACTTTTAATGATGATTTTAGTAGATATGGATATGTCAACTTAATGAGGTATGAGTCGGATTATTTTGAAAAATTCAAGGAATATAATAATGAAGTTGAGAACCAACTTGGTAAGAAGATTAAAAAACTTCTCCCAGACCGTGGTGGAGAATATCTTAATAAATACTCCATTGATTATCTATGGGAGTTCAGGATTTTATCTCAACTCACTCCTCCTTATACGCCTCAGTGGAATGGTGTTAGTGGAATAAGAAACCACACCTTTTTTGATATTGTGAGATCAATAATGAGTCATGTGAGTATTCAATTATCATTTTGGGGATACACATTACAAACAGTAGTATATGTACTAAACTGAGTGCCAATTGAAGTAACAGATGATATACCATACCAATTATGGAATGGAAAGAAAATCATGTTGTCTTACTTACATGTGTTGTGAAACATTTGTTAAGGCCTCTTTAGGTAACAAGATTGCACCCAGAGGAACAATGTGTATCTTTATTGGATGTCCCAAAGAAACAAAGAGATATTACCTATAAAATCCTTCAGAAAAAATGGTTTTGGTTGAAATACATCCCACATTTCTTGAGGAGGATATTATCACTAAAAGAGATAGTGGGAGAGAGGTAGAATTCAATGAATTCCAGACTCAATATACACAAGATTTGAAACAAGAAAAAATTCCCTAAAGCCCCATGGAAGAATAAATTGTTTCAGTGACACAATTACGACATAGGAGTACTAAAGAGGTTGGAGAATTAGAACGGTATGGTTTTCTAGTCACTGAGGATGGTGAATCATTATTAATTGATAATAATGATCCTCTAACCTACAAGTAAGCAGCAAGTGGCACAAATGTTGTCTAGTGGCAAGAAGCTGTGAATTCTGAAATGGATTCCATGTACCAAAACCAAGTCTGGATTTTGATAGACCCTCTAGTAGATGTAAATCCCATTGGTTGAAAATGGGTATTCAAGAATAAATTGGACGTGTAATGAAAATTCAATACCTGTAAGGAGCAATTGGTTGTAAAAGGGTTTAAACAACGTCAAGGCATTGAATACAACAAAACATTTTCACCAGTTGTAATGCTGAAATCCATCAGAATTATACTTGAAATTGCGAATTTCCATGATTATGAGATTTGTCAAATGGATGTCAAAATATCCTTCCTTAATATGAACCTTTAGAAAGATGTCTATATGACATAGCTCAGAGGGCTTGTGACTCCAAAGTATACCAATAAGGTATGCAAGTTGCAAAGATCCATTTATGGATTAAAGAAAGCATCCAGGTCATGGAAAATTCATTTTGATGAGGCCATAATGGAATTTGGTTTCGTGAATAATGAATGTAGTCTGTGTGTATATAAACAGTTTAGTGGGAGTGCAGTCGTTTTCTTAATAGTATATTTTGATGACATATTACTCATTGGAAATGAAATGCCAGTCTTATAGTTTGTTAAGGCTTGGTTAAATAAATGCTTCTCTATGAAGGGCTTGGGTAAGGCGGCATATATTCTCATGATCAAGATCCATAGAGATTGATCCAAGAGATTACTTAGCCTAAGTCAAAGTACATACATTTACAAGATACTGAAGATATTCAGTATGGAATAATCCAAGAGGGGGTTGTTTCCAGTGTCACATGAAATTCATCTTTATAGGAAAATGTGTCCTCAGACATATGAGGAAAGAAATAGAATGAAAAATATTCCATACACATCAGTGATTGGGTCAGTCATGTATGTTATGATATGTACTAGGCTAGATGTCGCTTATGCATTAAGTATGATAAGAATATATCAAGATGATCTAGGTGATCACCTTTGGATGGCAGTCAAGACTATACTTAAGTATCAGAGGCATACTAAGGATATGTTCTTGGTTTATGGAGGAGGTGAGGAACTAGTCATCAGAGGATATGCATATGCTAGTTTCCAAATTGATCAAGATGGCATAAAGTCACAAACAGGATACATATTCATTTTGAATGGAGGTTTTGTGAGCTGGAAGAGCTCAAAGCAGGTTGTGGTTGCAGATTCTACAACAGAGTTCGGGTATATTGTGGCTTCTGAGGAAGCTAGAGAAGTAGTATGGATGCACAACTTTGTCCAAGATCTTGATGTGTTACATAGCAGTAAAGATCCTATCACACTCTATTGTGATAATACTACAGTGATGGCTATTGAAAAAGAGACAAGGTCATGAAGTACATACTTCTAAAGTATCATCTCATGAGGGTTTTTTCTTAGAGAGGTGAAGTTGCAATGAGCAGTATTTCCATAGAAGATGATGTGGAAGACCCCTTAACTAAAGTCTTGACTGAGCAGAAACATAACTATCATGTGAGGTCTAGCGGACTGAAGGTCGTAGGCAGTTGGCTCTAGTCCAAGTGGGAGTTTGTTGGAGTTTGTGTCCTAGGACCAACTGTTTGTACTTTGATTACATGAATATTTGATGTATTGAATATTAATAAACCTTTTTATTACATATTATTTGTTTTTATGCATAACTCTGATGTAATAATGTCCTAGATTATACGTCGCATTGATAAGGTCATAGCAATTCCCCCCTATGATGAGAACCTTGATGTACTATGACGATATTCAAAAATAATGTTCTGCAGTTTGATAACATACTATGATGAGACACATAGTACACAAATTGTTAGGTGCGAGTACTCGTAAGCAGACAAGACTTCTCCTCATGAAGTTCACACTTGGTAATCTTCAAGACGAGAGATTATGATAACAGACCTGTCGGTAGGAATTCTGCATGTTTTGGTGTCATTAGATATTCTTATCTACAAGCATGTGTTATGGTCCTTAGACTTTAAGATTATTATTAATGCATGTTACAATTTACGTACTTAGATGTATTTAGTAAACCATGAAGATAACAGTTCATGGTGAAGTTGGATATGTTGGGTGCATCACGAGTGACATGTCATTAATGAATAAGTCAAGGAAGGATTTATCTCTTCCATCTTTATGGAAGCTGATATCTTGGTCCTTTGATTAGAATATAACCATCGCATTAAATTTCATGGTCATGGTGTAATGACATGTTTGTTTTATATGGTCAAAGAAAGAAATATCAAGCATATAGGTTGGTGGCATGGATGTGCAACCTTCTTAATGAGATATTGTGGAAAATGGATTATATTACACAGCAAGCATTTGTATGCGGTTTTCAACATTAAGCTCTTTATCTTGAGTTCCTTGACCCGTTGTTAGACAATAATCTTGGACCTTAAGTGAATCCACCTAATGCCAATGAGAAAGAATCCTAGAGGGTCACACACTAAGTGTTTTTGTTGATCTCGATTAAATTCTATTTGAGTTTAATTAATGGAATAAATATTATTCTCATGTTCGAGGAATAATTTTATTTAAGTTATATTGATCACATAAATTAAATAAATATTTATTCATCGGCTTGTGAATAAAATATTTATTTTATTCATTGAATATTTTAATAAATATTTATTCGTTAGATTGTGAATAAAATATTTATTTATGAATAAAATATTTATTTGATTATTCAATAAATACTAGAGAAGTTCAAAGGACCAAGACCGAGTCTGGTGACAAATATTAATTAACAAGATCGTTACATAATATTTGTTATTACACAAGTTGGCACACGCCACAAAATAATAATTATATAATTATTATTATGGGGCATGAGATTTATTAAAGGTAATAAATATTATTTAATGTCCAGTATGAAATTAAATAATATTTTAACTCAAATCCTAACTCTATAAATAGAGGGTTGTGTCTATTATGTAGTACATCCAAAATTGAGAAAAGAGAATTGTTGCGCACAACAAATTATCTCTCAACTCCTCCTCCTCTCTCCCTCTCAAGAACGAGAAGTGCATGAGATATTTCTTCAAGACCGAAGAACGAGCAATCAAGAACGAACAACACAAGACATTCGACTCGTCGCACTAGAACCCGAAGATCGAGTGGTATTGCTCGGAGATCATAAGAGTATGTGTGGATCACCACTAGAGAGATTCTATTTTGGATCCTTACAGCGCAACAAAGGTAATCTGATAGGGTCTTTTCGGACAATCAACAATCACCAATGAAGAACATTTCTAAGCCTAGGTATTTCTTTCTTCAAATATTAAATAAATTAATTATAAATTTGACGTGCAAGATCCTCGCTTTTGGTTTTGGGAAACGATTATTAAAAGAGATTTTAATATATCGCCCACCTCTGCACACTTCCACTACGCCCGAAACCATTATAAATAACATGGTATTTATGATATAATGATCATTTTGAAAAGATATAATGTTACTTACCTTCTTTCCATAATTATCTTTGAAAAATGAGAACGTTATTCATCCGTACGTATGACTTACCGTCTTCATGATTGCAACGTTGGTTCATTTTTCATAAACCATATTTTATAATTGGTTTTAAAAATATAATTAATGTATAAATATGATAATTATGTCATGATTATTATTCTGGAGATATTTATATAATGACCCATTTGACCATAGTTGACCTACCAAAGTCATTTTTGACACATAAACTGAATATGGTCAAAACACCCAACATAAACTTAATTGTTTAAGTAGTTGTTTACAAAATTGTAATAAGTGAAGTAAAAGTAATGATAATCATGAAAAAGGTTCTGAAACAAATAAATAATTAATAGAAGTTTATTATTCAGGAATATAAAGACAATGTGACAAGTCAGACTCAAGGTAATAGATTTTCATCTCACTTTTTACATCTGTGAAATAAATGTCATATTCTTCTCTAACTTCTTTTGTGTGGTGTATATACTGCCCCTTTGTTATTTAATATCACGATTCACTCATATTTGATGGTATTCTAAGTTTCACTTTGAATTATCTCATCTAAGGGGTTTTAAGTCGAAAACTAGTGGTAAAAGTTATCTTTGCAATCTCACTTTCTTTTGTAATTGTTAACTTTCTCTTGAAACAATCACTTCCATATGATCATTTTTATTGTACGTTGAATTTATCTTAAGTATTCATATTCTCGTGCAATGGATATTGTTATTGCTTAAACCGTATACCATTTTTACATACAATTTTCACTTTGATAGTTATTTGATTAACTAGGAAATTATTGATAAATTTGTATTCTTTACGAATATTTGATAAGACATGTTGTTTATTAATTAAATCGATTACTCGATATGAAGAATGCTTTGGACATGCAATGATGAGTTGACCCCAAACTTTATATAGCCCCTAGTGCATCGACAGGTTCTCATTAGACAAATAAGTTGACCAAATTAAACGGGTTTCTACTTGTAGTTTTAAACTGTCTAGAGGATAGATCTTGACAGTAGAGGTTTTCATGTGTTTGAGACATGACATCCAATAATTAAGCATTTCCTTCATAGATATTTAAGCTATTATTATTATTATTCAGAGGATTTTCACTATGACAAAATCTATGGATCTATTTCATTATCAGTTTAGTGATTAAATGAGACGTGTTTTCAGTATTTTACCTTACCATGTTGATTATGGCTTATCCAGTTGTCTAAATGGAAAACGTGTTCAGTTATTTACATTTTCATATTGTTTATTCTTATTGATTCATGATTACTTATGTTGCACACTTACCCTTACTGAGCATTTGAGTTCACCCTTATTTTGTTTCATTTCCCCAGGATACGAAGATGAATTCCTTGAATTAGTTTCAATGATGCAGTTTATTAGTCTTTGTTATGTATTATGTTTTATTTTCTATTTTCCAATGTAATATGTGTATCATATATGTAATCTGACTTTTCAAAACTGTTAAATTGTTCGTTTCTTCGGGATTTGATTCATTTTAATCATGTCAATGTAATACAGTAATGCATCAACTCTAGGTTTATGAGGTAGTGGTGTTACAGTGACATTCAAATATAAATAGAAATTTGATGATGATATGATTATATATAAAGATGACAATGGATACTCATCAATCTGACACCATACATTAGTCGTCTCAATTGAGTAAGATTGAAAATACCGATTAATCGGGTTTTTATAGAATTGGAGTTCCAAATTCAAAACTCGATTAATATTCACGTGCAGTTTGCATAGTAAACTTATGATAGTCGAACCAGATTAAATTAATTATTAATTATTTATCAACAAATTAATTTTAAATAATGAGAAAGTAATAAAATCTATTTATTGATCTTTGAGTCGAGTTCTTATTAGATTTGTAAATGAATTCTAAATTTGGATCTGATTAAATTAATTACTATCAATTTATTATATAAATATTTTAAAATGATAATAAAATCATATAATATATTTATTTAATTTGATATCAATTCATTTTATATTTGTAAATAAATTTTAAAATTTTGATATTATAAATGGGTATTTAAATGACCTAGAATTGTTAAACATATAATTAAAAATATAATAGGATGGGGTTAGATTAATAAATTTAAAAAACCAAGTGTTATAAATCACAGTTGAGATTTCGTAAAATTAAACCGATTAGAATTGGGGTATCTCAGACCCAGACCCCTGCTACAGCGGATATAATGCTGGACCTCATCGAGATTCGTTGTCTGTACAAGAACGATGCTGAGTCTGACTGGTGCTACCTCTCCCTCGCCTCTGTGTTTTCTTCCTGTCTCCAAGCCCCCTCCATACCATGGCGTCCGAATCCAAACCGTACCCAGTATTCGGTCACATCCCCCGGCCCTATCCCTCGCGCGAATCCTGCGCGGGTCTCCCTTTGTAATGATGGCGAAGAGAGATGGAGAGTTGAAGGAGATCAGAGCCAAATCCACCGAGGAACTCAACGAAGAGGTTATCGACCTTAAGGGGGATCTCTTCATGCTCCGTCTTCAGAGGTCTGCTCGGAAGGAGTTCAAATCCAGCGAGTTCCGTCGCATGCGAAAGAGGGTACTGTTCATTACCCCCTGCCGTATTAGATGCTTTCGTTTCTGGTTTCTGGTTTCTGGTTTCTTGTTAAAGGAAATTCACTTATGAAGTTCGTAGTCTGTCAAATGTATGAAGGACTTCTTTGCGTTACATTCATAGGTGTCCTTAATAATTTGGGTGAGTCGAGTACTTTTAGCTATTAAGGCAGTTTCTGCTCACCATACTATTCTCATCATTGGGGAAACTGGCCTGGCAATTTCTTTTGGGAAAATTTTATATCATAGTGGTTTAGCACGAATAGGATAATGATTTTTCATGGACTGTATCTTATGAGGTCTAAATGTAAATCAATCTAAAAATCTCTGATGCATGTATATAGTGTTTGGAAAATTTTGTTGACCCTTAAATTTTTATGCAACTTTTGAATCTGCACATTCTAAGAATGTGGGATGACTAACACTAGACTGATGTTTTCACTGTCTTGGCCATTTGCTTCTGCCATTGGGTTGAATGTTAAGAAGTCTGTCTTTCCAAATGTGACTGGTTTGGGGATCTGTGGCATATTAACTGCACTGAATTCCTAACTTCAGAATCCCGCGACTTTATACTTGGCATGCTTGTGGCGTATTTCTTTTGTTTGTTTCAGTGAACTTTTTGTTGTTGTGTTTTGTCATTTTTATGTGTCCTGTTTTTATCTCTTATCACATTATTATGTTTTAATTTGAAGTTTCATGTTCAGTCTTTTAGGCTGTGCTTAACTCGTTTTAGCTTAAAGTTTGAATCTTTTTGGGAAGCTAAAAATCAAACAAAGGTATAGTTAATTTTTATGATTTTCTCGAGTGTTACATTCAATTCTTTTACTCATGCCCATCTCTCCCTTTTCATTTCCATGATCAAAACGAGTCTTAAATGGAGCAAAATCGTATAAGAAGCTTGGTGTTCCTTGACAAGTTCCAGATCAAGCCCTGTTGGATCCTTTTGGATAACAAAATTTTCCCCTAATAAGTATTTATGGCTGCTTCACGTAACAGCCGAGCTTCAATAATATCTCTCTCTAAGCACAAGGTCTTTGAACTTTATGCATTGGACATGCGATGCTAAATTATAATGGGTATAATTGGTAAGTGATAAAATTTGTCTATACTGTTTCTAATTCATTCATGGTACTTCGGTTTATGTTTGCGTTTTGTGGGGTGGTGGGATATGATTCCAAGGTTCTTCACAGGTAGATTTAGGTCGTGTTTGACGACACTAATTGAAAAGTGCTTATAACACTTATCACTCCATTTTATTTTAAGAGGGATCAACGGATTTCACCCCTTCCTTCGGATGTCTCAGACCCGGTAGTTATGATAATACCTTCAGGTGGCCTCAACCAGTCCAAAATCATGAAAATGGATCTGTTAAGCCGTCATAAGGATCAAGAGACCTACTGGCCCTTCCCATGTGGATGAAATTATGTCACCCCTAGCACTTATCCCTCCAACTAATCGATGAACCGTTGGCTTATAACACCCATCACTTCTGATAACAAGTGTTTCCTTATGTTACTTGTTTAAGTGTTAGGTATATGTGTTATAAACCCTTTCTAATAAGTATTGTCAAACATAGCCTTATTTGTTTGAGATCATGTTCCAATTTGCACACTTTTCATTTGAATCATTCATGCCAACTATATAGATTGCTCGGATGCTCACTGTGAAACGGGAAAGGGAGATCGAGGATGGAATAAATAAGCGGCAGTCGAGGAAGCTCGACCGAAAATGGAAGAAGAACATTGTGGTGAGGCCTTCTCCGGCTCTGAAGAAGCTCAGAGAGGAGGAAGCTTCTGCTGATGCTAAAAAATCTCAATGACCAGGTGTGTCCATTTATGTTGACGGTTGTGCTTCCAAACACGACAGTGTTTAGCCCTTAGTGCCCAGTTGTCTATCTTGTATTGTTTGATGATACTGGATATTTAGTCCTGACTGATATAGATTTATTGTTTTTGGTTCCATCTTTGATTGCTTCATAATCCTGAAATTGGTTGGAAATTTTAATTTCCAATTGATTGACAAATTGTGTGAAAATAAAAATAATCTAATAATTAATTATATTTAAGAGATTGATGCCTGAAATATTTCAACAAATATCAATATTATTGTTGCTAACTAAATGTTGAGTTAATATTATAAGTATGTTATCTTAGTGTCATGCATAAAATGTTGAAACATGAAATAATGGTAAAATATTTCAAAAATATTCAAAAGTAATAATAATATTTAATTTTATAAATTAATAAAATCACTTGAATATATTAATAAAATTCAAAATTAAGACGAATTCATCAATCTATACATGTGTAAGCGCGAATCTAGTCATGCGTAGATATTAATCTAGTTTGCTTCAAGAAATCACATGACTTTGTCTAAAATCGTATGAGTTTATCTTAAATCATATGACTTGGAAAACCGTAAGAATTTGAACCGAACTTCAGAAAATACTAAAAATCCAAAAATTGAAAATTCTTTATAAAAACATTATAAGTGCTAAACTTTTCAAAAAATCAACAAAATGTGATTTAACAGTGCTGTGAGAAATTATAATTATCCATTTAAACATGTGAGGTATTTGTAAACAATGTGTGGTATTTGTAATATTCAAAACCAATAAACAAGCATCAAAACTAACAATCTTCCCATTTCTCAAACTTAGTACTAGCACTAACAATCCATCCCTTTTTGAAAATTACAAAATTGAACTAAATTTTATAGAAATTACAAAAACTTTCCCCCCTTTTTGAAATTTATAAAAAAGTTAATAACAATCTCAACATTTTATTTATACTCCCCCTTTTAAACTCTTACTATACTGAAACAAGTAAATAGATCTTTTATGAAAGTCACAATTAAGCTAATCATTATGAATATGGAAAAACTTAAGCCCCCCCCCCAAATTAATGCATATAAAACTTTAAATAACACTAAATAATATATAAAAAATCTTCAAACAACTACATCAGTTCCTATACACAAATTTCTTAAAAATATACAAAATAGTGAGAAATAACAAACCAATTAAACTCTAAAACAAATAATCCACATAAACATTAGTATAACAAATATACTAGCTTACACTTTTAGAAGTAAACAAAACAGTAAGCTTCAACACATTAAATCTATTCATGAAAAAATAGATTTAAAAAATCTGTAAAACAAATCTATTAGCACATTAATAACAATAATAATCATTTAAAATACTAACAGTTCAAGTTAAATCACCATCATACCAAGTTAAAATGTTATTTTCTTAAACTTCACTGAATCTAGAGGTTTAGTATCGACAAGTTGATTTTCTGTTGAAATAAATTCTAAAATTATATCCCCTTTATTAACATGATCTCTTAAAAAATAAACTCTAGCATCTATGTGTTTTGTTCTTGAATGTTGTAAAGAGTTTTTAGAAATTGAAATTGCAGAGGTATTATCACAGTAAATGGGTAATTTATCAAAATAAATATTGAAATCAATCAATGTTGTTTTATCCAAAGAATTTGAACACTACATTTATCAATTGCAATATACATAACCTCAGCCGTGAATAAAGAAAATGATAATTATTTTTTAAAATTCCATGAAATTAAGCTTTTACCAAGTAAATGACGCATACTTGATATGCACTTTATATCAAGCCTAAAGCCTCCAAAATCTTAATCAGAATAAGATATTAAATCAAAATAGTTCTGATTGGAATAAAACAAACCAGTATTAATAGTTCCTTTAGCATATATGATTTTCCTTTTAACAACATTTAAATGACTTTCCTTAGGATTAGATTAAAACCCAACACACACATACAAACTGAAAACATAATATCAATTCTTGAAGTAGTTAAATACGACAAACTTCCTTTCATATCTCTAAAGAGTTTATTGTCTACACATTTTCCCAATTCATCCAAATCCAATTTAGAATCAGTACTAATTGGGGTTCTCTTACTTTTACAAGAATCAAGATTAAATATTTTAAAAAATCTCTCTAACACACTTAAATTGATTTAAAAATACACCATCACTTCTTTGAGAAATTTAAAGACCAAGAAAAAAATTTAACTCACCCATTAAGCTCATATCAAATTTAGAAGTCATTATCTTATAAAATTCATTACATAAAAAATTATTTGAAGAGCCAAACACAATATCATCCACATATATTTTCATAATTAAAAATTCATTAGAATTGTTCTTAATATACAAAGTTAAATTAACTTTTCCTTTATTAAAACCATTATTCAATAAAAAAAAGATAACATATCATACCAAACTCTAGGATCTTGGTTAAGACCATATATTGCTTTTGATAGTTTAAAAACTTGATTAGGAAATTTCTCATTTTCAAATCTAGGCGGTTTATAAAAAAACTTCTCCATAAATTACACCATTTAAAAATGCACTTTTAATAGTCATTTGGAATAATTTAAAATTTTGAAATGAAGCAAAGGCTAATAGAATTCTAGCTGCTTCTATTCGAGCAAGAGGAGAAAAAGAATCTTCAAAATCAATTCCTTCTTCTTGTGAAAAACCTTGAGCAACAAGTCTAACTTTATTTTTAACAATATTTCCAGATTCATCAAATTTATTCATAAAAATCCATTTAGCTCCTATAACCTGTTTATCTTTAGGAAGTTCAACTAGATTCCAAACATTATTTATTTTAAATTTGTTAAGTTAATCATGCATAACAATAATCAAATTTGAATCATTCAAAGATTCATCAATATTATTAGGCACAAAATTAACAACAAAAACAAAATTAACACAAATGTTCAAAATTGATTTTTTTGTTTGAATTCTAATTTAAACATTTCCAATTACTTTCCCAAGAGGATAATCTTTAAGAGTTTTATAATTTTGAGGATTATATTGAGAAGAGATATCCCCCCCAACTGATACATTATTATTTTGAAGTTCAAATTCACCAAAGTTAAACTCTTTAAATTCTTTATTTAGATTATTTAAATCCAAATGTTGGTTGTCATTATTTTCAATAATTTTTTTATGCATAGATTATTTAACTATCATAGATCAATTATTATATACTCTATAGGATTTAATATTATTAGAGTATCTTAGAAAAATACCTTCATCATTTTTAGTATCAAACTTATCTAAGTTATCCTTAGTATTCAAAATAAAAACCTTACACCCAAAGGCTCTAAAATGACCAATATTGGGTTTATTTTCTTTAAAAAATCCATTAGGGGTTTTCTTTAACAAAGGTTTGTTAAAAACTCTATTTAAAATATAACGAGAAGTATTAACCGATTCAACCAATTTTTTTTAATAGATTAAATTCATTAAGCATGGTCCTATCCATTTCCTAAATAATCATATTTTGTCCTTTCTATAACACCATTTTTCATGGTATTCTAGGGGTGGAAAAATTAAGAAAATATCCATTCTCTTCATTTTTTTCTTCAGATTCTAGATTAGTAAACTCACCTCCTGTATCACTTATAATAGAAATTATTAAATAAATTTTTTGATTTTGAACCATTTTACAAAAAAGAAACAGAGTTGTTTAAAGTTTCACCTTTATGAGTTAAGAAGTAAGTCCAAGTAAACATATTGAAATTATAAACAATTACAAAAACATACTTTTTACCTTCTAAACTATCAGTTTTCATAGGGCCAAATAAATCAAGATGTAACGGTTCTAAAGATCTAACTGTATTAATATTATGAATAGATATGAAAGTTTCATTATGTTTCTTACCTTTTAAACGAGAATCACAAACAAAGAACTTACTTACCATAATCTCAGGTAGTTCCAAAACCTATCCATGTTTGGACAGTTTGTATAGTTTCCAGAAATGAACGTCCTAACCTTCTATGCAAAATAACATCATCTGTTTTTATAGAATTAATACACTTAACATTCTGATTGGTTAGTTCAGA
Organism: Viscum album; assembly: GCA_963277665.1. Classification (NCBI taxonomy): domain Eukaryota; kingdom Viridiplantae; phylum Streptophyta; class Magnoliopsida; order Santalales; family Viscaceae; genus Viscum; species Viscum album. Next base: position 1,339,662,879 of record OY728148.1, on the reverse strand, counting down.
AAAATAAACAGAGTAAATATTCTCTTTTTTATTTTCATAAAACAGGATAGAATTATCTTTAAAAATTGAACACCTAATATCTTCAAGCATGAAACTCATTCTATCATCACAAAGCTATGAGATTCTGATTAAGTTGTCTTTTAATCCTTATACATATAACAATTTTGAAATTATGAAAGATTTAAATATTTCTACTTCCCCAAAGCCTTTGACATTGCCTTTAGAGTTACCACTGAATGTGATAGATCCTCCATCACATTGATTAAATCATAGGAATTTGGAAGGACCGCAAATCATATGTTTGGATCATTCATTATCCATGTACCATGTGTCCTTGACATTTTTAAGGAAAATTTCTTAAATCTAATCAAGTAGAAAACATATTTGGTACCCATGCTATTTTTCATCTAACTGGGTTAATATATGATTACTTAGGTACCCAAATAGATTTAAGACAATTATTATAGGGTAATCTATAAGATAAATTCTTAGAAATAGAAGTCTTAGTATGTCCTACAGATTGAGTAAATCTTAATGAGCATTCATTTGCATAGTGACCTTCCAAATTACATCTAAATAAAGTAACACTAGAAACATCTCCTTTAGTTATTTTAACAAATAATGTCCAGTATAACTTAAGTATTTGACTATTATATCCAAAAATTGTTTTATCCTTATTAGGTTTATTCATGGACATCAACTTATCAAATTTTTATTTATCTTGAACAAAAATAGATATGGTATCTTTCAAATTAGAAATTTCCTTCTTAAGATTCTCCGTCTCTTTTTGTTATGCTTCTAAATCATCACAAGCTTTCCCATTTGAACATGAAGTTGTATTTATTAATTTTTGATTTTCTTGATTGATCTTCTTACATTCTTTCTCAATTTTATTCATAACATCCAAAAAATTATTAAATATCATTTCTTCACTTTCATAATTCTTAGAAACATAATCATTAGTTCTTTAAGTTTCTCATTATGTAATCTAAGTGTTGATACTTTAGAATTAACTTCCCTTTTCTCTTCTTCATTATTTAAAATAAAATATTTTAGTTTTTTAGTTTCCCCTTTAAATTTATTATTTTCTTTAACCAATTTATTATTTTCCTTTTGCAACTCTCTATATAATTTATCCATTCTTAAAATATCATTCTCAAACTTTTCTTTTTTGTTTAGTCAACTCTTTAACATCACTTTCAAAATTAGATTCATAACTTGAACTAGAATCAGAATCAATACTTGTCTCATTCATATTTGTTTCCATTAAATATATAGGTTGGCTGGTTCTCTCACACTTAAAATTATCACTGATTGATTTTGAATTCATAGTGAAACTCCATCCAGTTGAAAATGCTCTTTTCTCTTTCTTATTATATTTCTTGCCTTTCCCTCATTGCTTCAATTTTGGAAAATCTGACTTGATGCGTCCTTTATTTTTGTACCCATACCATGTTAATTATGATACATTATTGTATTTACTACTATTACATTTCTTACTTCCCTTTCAGTCATCTTTCTGATGATCTCTTCTGGATCACTTCTTAAAATCTCTATTTCTTTTCATATATTTGTAAGATCTTTTAGTAAAGTTGGCTATTTTATTTTTCTTGCTTTTCTTCGGATCAAAATTAGAAGAGTTAGTAGAAATATTTATATTATATTTGAATTTAATACCTTTCTTCTTTTTCATTTCTTCCTAAAAAATATTCTTTAACTCCAACTCACACTAATGCAACAAAACAAATAAGTCCATCCAATGTGTACTCTTTAAAATTATTAATCTCGTCGATTTCCAATTTATTCACATTCCACTTCTTCAGTAGTGATCATAAAACCCTTTCAACTATAATAGTGTTATCCAAAGCCTCTCTGAGCGAATTCATACCATTTATGATGCTTATAAATTTGTGAATCATCTGGTTCATGAACTCATCTTCGCCCATCTTAAAGTTCTAGTATTTTTCACGTAGCATTCCCAAATTTGATCTTTTAATCTATTTTACATAGTGAGACATGCCTAAACACACTCCCAGCAAAGGCAATCCCTCTAGAAGGACCTCAACTCCTTTGATCCTGGGAACCAGCCCTAGATCATTGGGGGGGGGGGGACTTTAATGTGGTTGCTGGCCCGGAGGAGAGGAAAGGGAGAGGCCCTTTTCTTAGGAAGACGAGCATGGATTTCATCCATTTTATAGATAGGAAAGGGCTATATGACCTTGGATTCTCGGGCGACCAGTTCACATGGTGCAACAATCAGAGAGGGAGGCACCGGTCGTGGAGTCGTCTGGACCGCTTCTTGGCCAACGTGCATGCCATATCTATGTTCTCCGACACCAAGGTAAGCAATCTGGTCCAGGTTTATCTGACCATTCCCCTATCTTGATCTCCCTATCTTCATGACAGAATCAGTGCGATAGATTTTTCTATCATCATCAATGGGACAACCGGCCGAGTTTCCATGACCTGGTTAGGGACTCATGGGGCAAGCACACCCTAGGCCACTCCTATATGGGTATACATAATAAGTTGAGAAGGCTCAAAGAAAGGCTATAAGTGTGGGAGAAGGATATCTCCATGACTGATAGTGATACTGCGACCACCATGCATGACGCAGAACACCTTGAGAATAGTCTGGAAGATGCCTGGGACGACCGAGTGTTTGAAGATCTTTCCACTAAGAAAGGGGACTTGGACGACATTATTATCATGCAAGAATGATTGGCGAGGGATAAATCAAGGATTAAATGGATCAGGGAGGGAGACAAGAACACTTCCTACTTCCATGCTTGTATTAAAGAAATGAAACAGATGGTGGAACCTAATATTCGGCTGGACGATGGTACCTACACACACAACAGAGATACTGTGGGTGCTTTGGCTCTGGACACCTTGAAAGACCTCCTTGCAGACCCTAATCCCCACCTGCCCAATGAGTATCCAGGGGAGAACAAGGTGCACTTTGATGTGATCCCCAACTAGCTCTCGACCCAGGACAATGAGGGATTGTATGCCATCCCTGATGAAAAGGATATCAAGGAAGAAATGTTGAGCCTCAACCATGAAAGCACCTCGGGCCCCGATAACTTCTCAGGGTCGTTTTACAGTGCCTCATGGGACGTGGTGAAAATGGATGGCATAGTGGCTATCCAAGACTTCTTTTGCGGGGGCCATCTGCCCAAGGTCGCCTATGCCATGACCATCATTTTCCTCCCCAAGGTCAATAATCCTTCCTCCATAGCACAATATAGGCCAATGAGTATGTGCAACTTCCCATACAAGATTCTGTCCAGCATAATCAATGTGAGGGTGTCGGTTCACATTCCTTGGTGGGTATCTATGGAACAACATGGGTTCGTCAAAGGGCACTCAATATAGGAGCCCATTGCCTTGGCCCAATAAATGATCAGAGATTTAAACTTCAAGGCTCGCAACTCCAATTTGGCGATCAAGCTTGACATGAATAAAGCTTATGACTGGGTCAAGTGGGGTTTCATCAACAAGGTATTGGCAAGTAGGGGGTTCTCCCTGTAGAACATCGACCTCATTTTCAGGTGCTTCAGCTCCTCATGGTTGATGGTCACCTTTATGGGGAAAGCTTATGGGTTCTTCAAGACCATCCGCGACCTAAGGCAGGGTGACCCACTTTCCTCGAGCATCTTTATCCTGTCCCAGGATTTCCTCACTCACCTCCTCCACCGGGGTATCAATTACGAAGAGGTGATGGCCTATCGAAGAAGTAGGAGAGCCCCCATAGTTTCTCACCTGATGTTCATGGACAAAACTTTTATTTTCCTGAACTCCAGTCTACAATCCATTAGAGGTTTCAATAGGATCTTGCAGGACTACTGCCAATGGAGTGGGCATGTTATCAATAAGGCCAAAAGAAGCTTCTATATTTTCAACTGATGCACCTCCTCCCGGATCCTTACTATCCAACACAACCTTAACATGAACAGAGGGACCTTCCCTATGGAGTACCTAGGTGCTTCCATCTCCCCTGGATGGCTCTGCATTTAGGTCTTAAACTCCATCATCGGTAGGATAACAGAGATAATCCTCAACTGGAAGAAAATTTATCTCTTGTTCGGGGGTTGGATAACACTGGTTAACAATGTACTACTTTCTACTCCCATCCATTCCCTCTTGTCCATCAAAGTTCCAAAGAGAATCATTAACAGAATTGAGAAGATATCGACATGCTTCATTTGGGACCCTCGTTCGGAAGGTAAGCAACATTGGGCTTCCTGGAACAAGGTGGAATGTCCTGCTAGGGAAGACGACATCAACGTGTGTAGGCTCGATGAAACCCTCCACTGCAAGCATGCAAAGATTTCCTGGGAAGTCTTGGAATAGTGAACGCTCTGGGGGATCACCATGCACAAATACCACCTTGGTCCCGCATCTTCGGGTGCTAGGCATACTTCCCCGTTCTGGTATGCGATATCTCCTCTTATCACTGCTCTTCAACCACACTCCATATGGCTTGTTGGGAGGGGAGACATATCCTTTTGGCACAATAACTGGGTCGAGAGTGTCCTTAGGTTCCCTGGGTGCCCAGCCACATTGATTTCTTTCAAGGAGACTAGCTCCCACCCGACATTCATTGAGGCGGTTTTGGAAAAGGACCAACTGGATACTTTCAACCTCATCGAGCTCAACCACGATCTGGATAGGTGCACCTTCTACCCTTCTCCCTCGGGGGCCTTCTTCTCTAGGGACTACCGACGTACCCTAGACAACTCTAAACAAAGTGATGCTTGGGATGAGATCCTCTAGGACAAGGTAATTTCCCCTAAACACAACTTTCTCACATGGAGGCTCCACTATAAGGATCTACCCACAGATGATAATATCAAGCATTGCGACATCGTGTTGGCTTCAAGGTGCTATTGCTTCTCGGTTCATCAGGAGGAGATCATGGGGCACTTGTTCTTTGAAGGTGAATGGGAGAGGGCGGTGCAGAAATTCTTTGGTGAGTTCACAGTGATTCATGATAACAACATGGATGGTATGCCTTTTTTGGATCAGTGGTTCCATGGGGTGGGGGAGGGAGGCCCTGAGAAGATGGATCGCACCATGGTCTTCCATGTAGGCTGTTGGTCACTCTAGAAGGTGAGGAATAAGGCCAGACACAGGGGAACCATTGCCTCTAGCCATGTCTTCATATACCGCATGAAGATTCTCCTCCTCGATATGGTTTGTGCCCTTAGCATATGGCAGGAGGTTCCTACCCTTCAATGGATACTTGCTCAGGATAATGTTAATCCTCCTGGTAGCAGTGATACTAGAGGCCATTGGGTCCGCTGGTCTCTGCCCAGCAGGGGGCTCAAACTCAATACCAATGGGTCTTGCTGCATGGGGATCCTCTGCAGAGTAGGGGTGGTGAGAAACTCCATAGGGTCAGTCATCATGGCATATTCATGCCACCTGGGTCTTGGATCTTCTCTCTAGGTGGAGGCCAAGGTGATGTTTTATGGCCTCAACCTTTTCTGATTGAAAGGGATCATCTTATCAGAGGTGGAAATCGACTCCCAAATACTTCACAACACCATTCAAGGCAATGGCCCCATCCCATGGTCGATTCATTACATCATCAGGAAGTGCAGGGGAATGAATAACAACAACACCAAGGTGGTTCATATGTGAAGAGAGGGGGAAAAAGTTGTGGACCACCTTGCCTCTATTGATGTTCCCATCCCAGATCCCATCTTCTTACATAATGCTACCACCATAAAGCCGGAGGGGGTTAACCTGGTGAGAGGGGATTCCCTCAGTCTCCACTACTTTCATCCTCCTTAGGCTACATGTACTTTACGGTATGACATGTTCTCTATTGGTGTTCTATATTTCCTTAATAAAAATTTACATGTTATGATGATGATTTTTATTAACATCTACTAACTTATATGGTTTCACAGTTATCATCCAATGATTAATAATCAAATGTTTAAGTTGTGCCTCCATTCGAGTTTTCCAATAACTATAGTCATTTCCATTAAAATATGGTGTATTTTATGGTACCCAACCATCATTCTTATTCATTCCTTCCATCTTACAAATTTTTTTTCCTTAGGATGTTAGGTCTAGGATATACTAGTTAACAGAACAAAAAAATCCGCAAAACCTATATCCAAGATGAATAAGATCTGATACAGACTGTTGGCCTAGTTGAGATCGAACATGCGGTCTATAGGGGGGGGATAGGCCTTTTAAACTTATAGAAAATCCTTAAAATAATTAATAATCAATATTTATTATAACATACAAGAATAGTGTTCAAAAAACGAAATACAATGGAAAAATAAAATATACGAACGCCAAATTTTTTTAGTAGTTTAGATCGAATGATCCTACATCTACTCTTCACTCCTCTATACTTAGTTAGGGGAATGGTACACACTATAAACCTCACTTTTAAAAGGAAGTGATATATTTTTACATACACATGGTTTTTTTCTCACCTGGAGGCGCAACCCAACCTATACCTTCCTTTCTACAGACTAAGGCTGTAACACCCCGACACCTCTAGGCTAGAGCCGGTACATTACTTGTGATATTGGCATGGTTAGAAGGAATGAAAATCCTGAATGAACGATTAGTTTAGTATTCTTGAAGAAACTAGATACATAGATTTAACTCAAATTACATTGGAAAAGGTTACGAAATACAAGACATGACAAAAACTAAAAACTGCATCCATAGGAACTCAATAGATGATCTCCTCTTCATCACCTGTTGAAGGTAGATAATGAATGGAGTGAGCTCAAATTCTCAGTAAGGGTTAAATATAGCAGAAGCATGAATAAAATGATAAGTGAATCATAGTCAATCTGACATAATAAATATGGCATGGTGAATGAATGAAAAACTAAATCCATTAATAAACTGAAAATGAAACTGCATCATCCATAGGTTTTGTCATAGTGAAAACCTCAAGGATAATAACAATAACTGATAATGAATAAAGAGAATGCTTATTAACTGGACTTCATGTATCTGGAACATGAAACCATAATACCGTAAAAACGGTTTACTACTATGGGTAGAAACCCGTCTGATTTTTTGAATCAAACTCGAAGGGTTTGTCGCCAACTAGCTTGTCTCATGAGACCTACCGATGCATCAAGGGGCTGTAGTGGGACCCACCCACCTCTACATCCAAAGAATTATTTATAAAATGATTCAATACAATAGCAATATGCTTTTTCAATATCCGTATAGAGTATAGAATATAGATTCATCAATAACATCCCAAATATACACCGTATGTGAAATGGTATACGGTTTAGACAATAAACATATCCATGACATGAGATTATGGATATTTAATAGAAATATAATTTCAAATGGAAAGTGGTATCAAATGGACAGTAGTTACACCACATAAGGATTATTAGGTGCACAATACAAAGTTAGTCACAACAAAGGGGATATTCTTGAACAAAAGTGAGAGAGAGGATCCCTTACAAAGATTGTGTCATTAGAGTGACGATAAATCAAGGAAGTATTTATGTGTGAAAAATAAAAATCCACAAAATATAAGTGGATATACAGTATAAAACAATCATAGGCCATTCACACATATTCCTGGAACAATGTAACCAATGAAATAGATCTTTAACTCAAAGAATGAAAATTGAGTTAAGCAATCCCTTACAATCAGACTTGTATTTTGGAAACAGTTTTGAAAGTTTATTTTAAATCAGGTAACTATACTTATAATAAGGAAGGATTATAGTTGGTGTAAATATATATAATACTCACACATAAATTTATGAGGAGTAAATAACAATACATAATAAATTCATTGAGGAAATTAGACAATAAAAGTTACCCAAAAGAAAATAGAAGTTCGGGTAGAAAACCCTTACCACAATGTAATCGGTCGAATCATATGACCAGAACTTAATAACCCTCAAATGAATCATTTAATACCATAATTGTAAAGATAATCATGTAATTATATATCAAATGGCAGTACACATATACCATATACAATAAATAGTTGGAGAACAATGGAAATCTCACAGAAATGAAAGTGAGATGAGAAACCCCTTACCTTATGCTTGAAGGTGTTCTTGACTTGTTATTAAAGAACTGAATAAACAAATTAGGATTATTAATTCATAAGTCTAGAACCTCTTTTATATGTAATTGATATGGTATAACCTTATTAAGTTCATTAATGGCCTTTTTGTTGGATTTAAGAGATTCAATTTTATTGTTTTGGAAGCATTTTCTTACTTGGTTTTATGCTTTGTTTACTTGTATTCATGAATGGAAGTTGGTTTGAAATATGGTTAAACATCCAGAATTGTTAATATAAATTATTAGTGATATTAAAGAGACATAACTATCTTATAATGATTCTGGTTATATTCCATGATGATGACTCATTCGATGAGTTAAAGATACACGCTTGAATTTGGCTTGGCAGTTTTGTGCTAAATAAACTTGTTTTGTATTTTTATTCCATATTATGAATGTTTAAAGATTCCAGAACATTAATAAAGATAAAATACATATATTACGACCTGGTTCAACCATAAATTTGGTTTCATGACCAGACTTGAAAGAATTAATGGAAATTGAAATTACTTCGTCCACGATGTTGGTAATTCGACACATCACGGAAAATGTTTTTATTCCTTAAATAAGTGAGAGAGGAGAAGAATAATGATGAAGAATTTTCCATAAAAATTATAACATCCATAAAATACAAGATTCTAGAGCATACATGCTTCTTGGTTAAGATGAGGTGAGGAAAGAAGAAGAAAAGAAAGGAATCTTAAAATGAATGAAAACTTGATAAATTTCTCACAAAAATTCGGCAGCCTAACGACGTCCCTTAAAATTTCATAAAAATACTTTGATGAGAGGAATGAAATATCTCATAATTCATACATAATATGTACATTAAGTGGGAATATTTAATGAAATATCCCAACACAAGACAAAGGGAAAGGAAGAGAATAACATAAAATGAAAGAAACGAATGAAAATAAAAGAGGTTGTTTACCTCTTGATCTCTTCTCCTTGAGATCCTTCTTAAGGGCTTTGGTTTTGGTATTTTGGTGAGACCAACAGCTCTAGGACGCGGGGAAGAGACTTGGGAAGGGTAATTGGGCAGAACTTTGAAGAGCTTCAAGGCTTAGAGGAGTGAAGAGAAGTGGGAGTGGTGAGGAGTTTTTATAGTGGAGGTGAGGAGTAAATTTTGAATATTTAATTCATTATTTTACTATTTCCCCCAAGACAACCAATAATATTGTTTCATGTGACCCCTAATAGTAATAAGTGCATGTGAGTTCAAACTAAGTGGCCTTGCATCACTTGTGATGTCATAAATAGTGTATTTAACTGATGATTTGTATATACGGTATTTTATCGTATTTCACTATTCATCAAATATTCAAGAATTTCAGAAAAATCCCAAAAATTCACCCCTAACATTTTTCGATGTGTAGAATTAAAACGTGAAGTCCATTTTTCAAAAATAATTTTCTAATTATTATTAATTTAATTTTTAAATAAGGTCATAGTTAATTTGAAAAATAACAATTTTGAAGTGAAATTAGTTTTATGTGACATTGAAAAATTAATTAAGATCTCATTATCATATTGCCTTAAGAAAATAAAATAATAATAATATTTACTATTCAAAGGGCATATTACTATTCATATTACTATTCATAAGGGTATGTTACTATTCACTAAAAATCAATTTTGTTCTATCAGACTCCAAATGACTTACTGGTCACAACTCTAGACGACAGTTATTCAAAATTCCAAGCATAGTAGAGGCAAATTTGTGTTTAATGGCTAGATTATAAAATGCATTCTATAGTAAATCTATTTGAAAATTCTTGGGGTGTTACATTATTCCCTCCTTCGAAGAATTGCGTCCTTGCAATTCATTTCATAACCACAAAAGAATGCTCTCTGATGTTCTTACCACATCTCCCGTCGTAGAGGATCCTCAAGAGTGTTTAGCGGAAAGCCCAAATTGACGCTCAACTCTTCTAGTTCTCTGACCTAGACACACCTCAGACAGAAGGGGTTTAACTCTTGCATCGAACACTCGGGCTTCTAGAGGGAGGCTCAAATGGTAGAAAGTTTGGAAATGTCTGAATGGACCAACACACGAAGAACTCTCCGAACTATGTCTTGACTGAGAACATCTAAGTCATAGACGTTGTTGTAGAGGCTAAAACTGAGGAGTTGGTACATATAGGCCGCACAAAGGTTTTACTCCAAAGTTGCCTCTTGAAAACATAACCTGGCTGTGTAGTTCTGGACTAGGGTGAAACATAGAAATAGCCCTTCGTGGTATTTTCCTCTTCGCCTATACTCATCCAATTGTGCCATGACTATGTGGTAGTAAATGGAAGCATTACCTTGACATGTGTGGAGAATGTCTGGACAGTTTGTCACATCATATAGTTGTTTACATGTTTTTCGCAAGTTTGCGAGAGGTAGGTACTCCTCTTCACAGGTTTTGATCGCAATAATCTCCAGTACCTCCACAGGAAGAGATAACATATGGGTTTGTCCTTCCATCTGAAAATTTATTATGAAAGTTCACTTAGTGATACTCATTCAAAAGTATAACCGATGAAAGGATAACAAAAATAAGAGACAACATGTTATATTCTTATATAACCACTGGTTCAAAAAGTAAAACTGGGCTAATTGTTTCCCGATTCCCCCAATACACGAATCCCCAACCTAGTTCAAAGATTTCAATCTCGCAACACTAGACACATGTTACTCCCGAAGTCCCTTTACTGGGAACACCACCGATGCTAGGGTGCTGACGACCTCAGGTGGATTCCTAAGGTAGTATTCAATTGATCGATTTCCTCAGCCCAGACACACTGCAAACAACTATGGTCGAATCTGTTCTTAAAGCACTCAGGCTTCCATAGAGAAACACGTGAAGTGTGGAGGTCGGAAATTTCAGTGTGGACTAAATCCCTATAATTCCCACGCACCACATCATTATTGAGGATATTGATGTCGTAAAGTTCTCCGTACATACTAAAACTCAAGATCTGGAATAGGTAGGTCGCTCGATGGTCACCATCCAAAGCAGCTTCTAGAAATTTACCCACAACTCGGTAGTTATCAGCCAGAATGAAACATAGAAAAAGAGCTTCATGATACTTCCCTCTTTTCCTATATGCAACAAATTATGGTTATGCAATACGGTAATAGACCAGATTGCTTCCTTGGTAAATATGGAGAATGTTTGAATGATTCGATACTCGATGGAGTAGTTTATAAGTCAGACGTAAATTGGCATAGGGCTGGTCCTCTTCGGGGCATGTCTTGACAATTATAGTCTCTAACAATTCGGTAGGTAGTGATAAAATATTGGTTGGTTGACTCATATCTTATATCTGAAAAGTATTAGTAAATCAAATTTCAGTATGGAAAATCCATTTTAAACCAACATATCAAAACAGAGAATAAAACATCATTCATTTAGACATGATTTATAAAACTCAAGAAATTACACAATCTCTTGCTCCCTTTCACAAAACATTAGTATAGACTTCCTGACATCCTTGGTGATGTCCCTCTACCTCCACCGCCTAAGGAGGATGGTACTATTCAACTCTAATCCCAGGGCAGAACAAAGCTCGTGGGTCTCATCTTCCCAAATACACTCTCGACAATTTGGATCGTGGTTAAACCCAAGCTCTCGTTTGATACAGGTGGTTTTCCAGAGATAGACATGAGTAACATCAAGTTCCGCGACATCTGCTTGGATTTGGTTCCTAAATATCTTTCGAACCACGTCATATTTGAAGGATTCGATGAAAGATTTAAAATCGCAGAGGTCCTCAAGCATGCTGTAACACAGGATTTGGTACATAAAGACTGCGCGGAAGTCCAACTCCTTTTCAGCTTCTTCGAAAGCCATGAAGGCCAACCATTTCCTATTCAGGGTGAAACTCAGGAAGAGTCCCTCTTAGTACTTCCCTTTCTTTTTATAATTCTCGAACAATGAATTGGCCATTTAGTTATACACAACTTCCGATCCCCAGAAGATTTTAAGGACATTTGAGTTGTTCGAAACTTGGTAAAGAAGCTTGCAGGATAGTCGGAGGTTTCCAAAGGGTTCATAGTCTTCCATACACAACTTAACGATTATAGTCTCGAGGATTTCCATGGGAAGGGACAAAAGACTTGTACCTTCTTTTTCCATCTGAAAATTAAGAAAACATCGCTCTTAGTATTATTTAAGTAAGTTTTTAATTGTTTAGTTCAGGTTTCCAGAGTTATTCAAACCCAATCCTATGAGGAAAATTTAGATTAACTCCCTTATAATGGCTTGTAAAAAATATATGAATTATCCTAATCATATCCCTCGGGAGTGTCGTAACCAAGAGTGTAGCAAGGCCCGTTGTCATGCACCAGTTCCCGTTCGAGTCTAGCTCAAAGCAGTGTTTTCAGGTTTTACCCCTAGATACATCTGTGCCAGAGCCGCCTCTACCTACTCATATCCAGACAGGGATGTATTGCTTGAAATATCCACATAATCTATTCCTTACCAAAATACCAAGATGTTCTTGTAAGTTTATCTCAAATACTACCTTAGGGTTTTGTTCCCTACTATAAATTTCCTAGTCTAGTTTCCAAGTGTTCTACTAAACTTCCTCTGATACCAACTGCAACACCCCGACCCCTCTAGGCTGGATCCGGTGCATTACTTGTGATATTGGCATGGTTAGAAGGAATGAAAATCCCGAAGGAACGATCAATTTAGTAGTCTTGAAGAAACTAGATACATAGATGTAACTCAAATTACATTGGAAAAGGTTACGAAATACAAGACATGACAAAAACTAAAAACTGCATCCACAGGAACTCAATAGATGATCTCCTCTTCATCACCTGTTGAAAGTAGACAATGAAAGGGGTGAGCTCAAATGATCAATAAGGGTTAAATATAGCGAAATCATGAATAAAATGATAAGTGAATCATAGTCAATCTGACATAATAAATATGGCATGGTGAATGAATGAAAAACTAAAGCCATTAATAAACTGAAAATGAAACTGCATCCATAGGTTTTGTCATAGTGAAAACCTCAAGGATAATAACAATAACTAATAATGAATAAAGATAATGCTTATTAATTAGACGTCGTGTATTTGGAACATGAAACCATAATACCGTAAAAACGGTTTACTACTGTGGGTAGAAACCCGTCTGATTTTTGGAATCAAACTCGAAGGGTTTGTCACCAACTAGATTGTCTCATGAGACCTACCGATGCATCAAGGGGCTGTAGTGGGCCCCACCCACCTCTACATCCAAATAATTATTTATACAATGATTCAATACAAGAGCAATATGCCTTTTCAATATTCGTATAGAGTATATAATACAGATTCATCAATAACATCCCAAATATACACCGTATGTGAAATGGTATACGATTTAGACAATAAAAATATCTATGACATGAGATTATGGATATTTAATAGAAATATAATTTCAAATGGAAAGTAGTCTCAAATGGGTAGTAGGTACACCACATAAGTATTATTAGGTGTACAATACAAATTTAGTCACAACAAAGGGGATATTCTTGAACAAAAGTGAGAGAGGATCCCTTACAAAGATTGTGTCATTAGAGTGACGATAAATCAAGGAAGTATTTATGTGTGACAAATAAAAATCCACAAAATATAAGTGGATATACAATATAAAACAATCATAGGTCATTCACACATATTCCTGGCACAATGTAACCAATGAAATAGATGTTTAACTCAAAGAATGAAAATTGAGTTAAGCAATCCCTTACAATCGGACTTGTATTTTAGAAACATTTTTGAAAGTTTCTTTTAAATCAGGTAACTATACTTATAATAAGGAAGGATTATAGTTGGTGAAAATATATAGAATACTCACACATAAATTTATGAGGAGTACATAACAATACATAATAAATTCATTGAGGAAATTAGACAACAAAAGTTACCTGAAAGAAAATAGAAGTTTGGGTAGAAAAACCTTACCACAATGTAATCAGTCGAATCATATGACCAGAACTTAATAACCCTCAAAAAAATCATTTAATACCATGATTTTAAAGAGAATCATGTAATTATATATCAAATGGCAGTACACATATACCACATACAATAAATAGTTGGAGGACAATGAAAATCTCACAGAAATGAAAGTGAGATGAGAAACCCCTTACCTTATGCTTGAAGGTGTTCTTGACTTGTTATTAAAGACCTGAATAAACAAATTAGGATTATTAATTCATAAGTCCATAACCTCTTTTATATATAATTGATATGGTATAACCTTATTAAGTTCATTAATGGCCTTTTTTTGGATTTAAGAGATTCAATTTTATTGTTTTAGAAGCATTTTCTTACTTGGTTTCATGCTTTGTTTACTGGTATTCATGAATGGAAGTTGGTTTGAAATATGGTTAAACATCCAGAATTGTTAATATACATTATTAGTGAAATTAAATATACATAAATATCTTATAATGATTCTAGTTATATTCCATGATGATGACTCATTCGATGAGTTAAAGATAAACGCTTGAATTTGACTTGGCAATTTTGTGCTAAATAAACTTGTTTTGTATTTTTATTCCATATTATGAACGTTTAAAGATTATAGAAAATTAATAAAGATAAAATACATATATTATTACCTGGTTCAACCATACATTTGGTTTCATGACCAGACTTGAAATAATTAATGGGAATTGAAATTACATCGTCCACGATGTCGGTAATTCGACACATCACGGGCAATGTTTTTATTCCTTAAATAAGTGAGAGAGGAGAAGAATAATGATGGAGAATTTTCCATAAAAATTAGGACATCCAGAAAATACAAGATTCTGGAGCGTACATGTCTCTTGGTTAAGATGAGGTGAGGAAAGAAGAAGAAAAGATAGAAATCTTAATATGAATGAAAACTTGATAAATTTCTCACGAAAATTCGGCAGCCTAACGACGTCCGTTAAAATTTCATAAAAATAGTTTGATGAGAGGAATTAAATATCTCATCATTCATACATAATATGGACAGTAAGGGGGAATATTTAATGAAATATCACAACACAAGACAAAGGGAAAGGAAGAGAATAACATAAAATGAAAGAAAAGAATAAAAATAAAAGAGGTTGTTTACATCTTGATCTCTTCTCATTGAGATCCTTCTTAAGGGCTTTGGTTTTGGTCTTTTGGTGAGACCAGCAGCTCTAGGACGTGGGGAAGAGACTTGGGAAGGGTAATTGGGCATAACTTTGAGGAGCTTCAAGGCTTAGAGGAGTGAAGAGAAGAGGGAGTGGTGAGGGGTTTTTATAGTGGAGGAGAGGAGTAAATTTTGAATATTTAATTCATTATTTTATGATTTCCCTCAAGACAACCAATAATATTGTTTCATGTGACCCCTAATAGTAATAAGTTCATGTGAGTTCGAACCAAGTGGCCTTGCATCACTTGTGATGTCATAAATAGTTTATTTAACTGATAATTTGTATATACGGTATTTTATCATATTTCACTATTCATCAAATATTCAAGAATTTCAGAAAAATCCCAAAAAACCACCCCTACCATTTTTCGACATGTAGAATTAAAAAGTGAATTCCATTTTTGAAAAATAATTTTCTAAATATTATTAATTTAATTTTTAAATAAGGTCATAATTAATTTGAAAAATAACAATTTTGAAGTGCAATTAGTTTTATGTGACATTGAAAAATTAATTAAGATCCCATTATCATATTGCCTTAAGAAAATAAAATAATAATATTATTTACTATTCAAAGGGCATATTACTATTCATATTACTATTCATAAGGGTATGTTACTATTCACTAAAAATCATGTTTATTCTATCAGACTCCAAATGACTTACTGGTCACAACTCTAGATAATAGTTATTCAAAATTCCAAACACAGTAGAGGCAAAGTTGTTTTTAATGGCTAGATTATAAAATGCATTCTATAATAAATCTATTTAAAAATTATTGGGGTGTTACAAAGGCACAACCAAGGAATCATGAATTTTGTTTAACAGGCACAATTCATAAACATACCTTTTTTAGGAGGTATAACCAACACCAAAATTTATTTTGATAGGGAAAATCATAAAGTGATTATTTACAACACAAATAAATCATGTATTGAAACAAATATTAAACCAAACTAAAAGAATGAAGAATAGAAGTTCAAAGATGGTGCAACTCGATGCATCCTCAAGCATTTTAGTAGTAATGGATGAAATATTTAATCTATCTTGGGATCATAGTGAGAATTGTAGGCACAATAGAGAAATCTTAGTGCTTTCATAACTCAAATGTTATATCTCAATCTACTCGTATTTTCTCTCTCAAATATACCATGTGTATCACATGAAATCATCATAAATATCATAGATGAGTTATATTTTTAATTGAGTTATCATGATCACATTACAATGGCTATTATCCTTTTCATTAACTCTATGATCTTCTACATGTGGCTGTTTCTTGAGAACCAATCATAACCACCCACAATTAGAAATAATAATTCATAGAATAATATCGTTTACCTGTTATGGAAATAGAATGCATAGTTTAAAAAATGATTCTTGTGCATCTCCTTCATGAAACAATTCAAATAAACTTTATATAACATCATTATTAGTTGTAATTAATTTTAAAATTAATACAATAGATAAAATAAATGATATAAACTTTTCTTAAATTGAAATATCAAATATAATAGGAAAAAATGTATTAAAATACTCTTAAAATGATAAAGGAAGTTCTATGTAATAATAATTTTAATATCCATGTAAACATCATTTTACATTTTTATGTAAACATCATTCCGTAAGCAATATTTTATAGTTCTACATAAACATGAATTACACATGCTTTTTCATAAATCTAGTTGTGCGTAAACATCAATTTAGTTTACACAAGAATTATTCTATATGTGTGTAAACATTAATATAGTTTGTGTAAGCATGAATTATGTCTGCACAAACATGATTCTAGCTTCTATGTAAACATCATTCTATAATTTTAAAACATTCAATTAGTATGAATTTAAAAACTCAGTTCATACGTCTTTCAAAATAATTTCACACGACTTTAAAAATCATTTCTCATGACTTTATAATTTTTGTTTTACTTTAGATCCATTTCATATGAGTTTCAATGAAATTGTATGACTTTGAAAACCATTTTGTATGAATTTCAAGAAATCTTATGACTTTGTCTGACATCATATGGCTTCATTTGAAATTGCATGACTTTGAAAACCACATGACATTGAACAAAACTTTAGAAAATACCGAAAATGAAAAAACTATAGATTCATTATAAAAAAATTATAACCACTAAAATTCTCAAAGAATCAATAAAATTTGATTTAATAATGTTGTGAGAAATTATAATTATCCATTTAAACATGTGAGGTATTTTTAATATTTAGAACAAACAAACAAACATCAGAAATAATAATCTCCCCATTTATCAAAATTAGTATTAGCGCTAATAATAGTGCAATTACTATATAAAGTACTATAACAGAAGGAGTACTATAGCAGTCCTATTAACTGAAGGTGCCTTTGGGCTAAAAGATAAAGGGGGCCTTTAGGCCATCAAATATTGGGACTTCAGGCTATAAAATTATAACAATCTAGCTGTGGAGTGGGTTAACCCTTGGAGGGGGGTGTGGCCTGTCCTTGTTGGTCCATGGGTGTGTGAGTTGTTTCCTTTTCTTATAACCTCCAGGACTTTAATAAATTAAATCTCATGCAAAGGTAGAAAATACAACCTTACCAGGATTTGATCCTGGGACATATACCCAAACCCCACCCCACCCAAACCACCCGCACCAACATAATATGTGACAATAATAATAATTATAATAATGATTATTATTATGATAAGTCATTTTATATTAATAAAAATGCATAATAACAATAATAATAATAATAATTAATATTATAATTATACATCTAAATTAATAAAAAATGACTTATTATTATTAGTATACATCTAAATTTATTATTATTATTATTAAATCTATTTTATGATTAAATTTATTATTACACATATACAAATATATTTATGATTTAAGTTTATAAATATATTAAGAATATATTATATATATATATGTTATATTAATGTGAGTGTGTATATATAGATTAAAAAATATATTTAAATATATTATATAAATACATTATATAAAATTTTTAATATAAATATATTTATAATAAAGTAATCATATAAAAACTAGAGGGAGTTATATATATATATTGTAATGCATTAAATTAATTTATAACAAAAATCACACACACACACACACACACATATTTAATTTCATTATATGATAATAATAATAATAATAATATAATAATCCAAGATGGTTTGGAAAATGGGCCAAAGAACCATCCTCATAAAAATTTATTAATCAAAATAAAGAGTGAAATAAGGGAGGATTACATTTGAGTGTACATGTCACCCCTAAAATTAGAGAGATGAAAATGATGAAAGACAACATCTAGGGAAAAGGTCTAGAAATAGATTCCATCCTCCACAACATACTTGGAAAAGGCGTTGAATACTATGTTAGCCTCCCAATATGTTTTTGTATCCACAAGATGAATCATTTCAAGATAGGTTAAATATTCCATCCATTAATTAAAGAGTTTCTAATGTAATCTATTAGAATGACTCTAGAGAAGAGTAACCATTGACATTGAATCACTTCAATCAAAAAAATTCTCTATACAATGTGATTAGCATAACCGAATGCATGAATAACTACCCAAATCTTAGCTTCAAATACCATAAAGATGCCAAGGAAGTGTTAAAATAATCCCTTGGTAAAATCCATATCAGTCCTAAAATAAAAACCACATCCTGAAAGACCAGGAGCACGATAAGATGATCCATCCCCATTAACATTAATCCATGATGTGAGAGGTGAGACTAATCTAATTTTTTTTAGTATGATAGTATTTCAGGGGACAAAAAAACACCAAGAAGATTAATAATGATAAATCCATCCATGGTGTTGTACATACATCCAACTTACAACATGGAATTCATTTTAATTTCCTTGAAGATTCCAATAAAAAGTTCCATTAATTTGGGATTTGATTCCTCAAATCAAAGTCCATTTCTTTCCAACCATATATAATTAAATGCCACAACAATAAAGGAGTTGAAGAGGATTTTTACCTGTGAGCATAAATCCAAACATAGAACATTACCCATGAAGTCTTCCAAACAACCATTAGATTGAAGGTTGCAGTGAAAGATCTATCACCATGAGTCTAAATATTGTTAAAAAAAGAGCATTCCAAGAACAGACGATGACTAATTTCACTACCATTCATGTAGAGAGGGTAGCATGAGGGAGACTTCCATCCAACCACTTGAAGCCTATTATATGTTGTAAGGAATTTACGTTAAAGTTTAAAGATTATAATATTCCTAATAGGGGGAATGAAGGGACTCATAAAGGATACCATCCATATAGGGTGATCATCACTAGAACCATAAAGAAAATGGAAGTGTAGCTTCGGGTTGTGGGTTCCTAGTTTGGTTGGGTTCCAGAAAATAGTGTAATGCTCTTGGAAATTGAATGAATCAATTTTCTACTTGATCTTTAATAACAATAGATTTTCAACCATATAAAAATTATTTAATGCATGATAAATGGAAATATTAATATGGTAAGATTTAGTAATTTGGGTACTAAGACAAGGTGTAATCCATAAGTTCATATTTAATGATTTAGAAGGCATCCATTGAGTATGAATCATAATATTCTCATATTAATTTCTAATGGAAAGACAAAATAAAGAACCCAGGAATAATCAGTTACTATAAATCCTTTCAATAATCATAGTCTGGATGAAATCAATTGAGGTATACTTAGAGTTAAGTAGTTTCAAAGTGTAAGTAGCCACTAGAAAGTGATTTAAAAGCATGGGGTTCTTAATACCATCTCCTCCCATATCAATAGGCTTCACACATTTTTTTTCCAAGAAATAAGGAAAATATTCCCATCATATATACAACCAAACCACACAAAATTTATAATTTGAGTAGTCCTAGACGATTGATCAAGTCCCTATGACATTTATAAATATGAAAAGAGTACACAAACATGGAGGTAATAACATAGTTTTCAAGTAATATTCTACCTTCTCAGGATAGGGTATTCACTTTCCAACTAGATATATGAGAGTTAAATTTGATGGAAATTCCTTCCAAATAAATGGATCTGACCCTACTCAAGAATAAGGGTATAACAAAGTAGGTAAAGGGAAACTCCCCTTGTTTGAAATGAAAGAGATTCAAGATAACCCTTTTCCTCATATTAGAGAAACCTTTCCCAAAGATAACCATGGATTTATTCCATGAAATAACCCATCCAAATAGCTGCTCATAATGAGAGAAAATGATCTTAATGGTGTAAATGGAGTTAGTATCTACCTCACTAAAGATACGGATATCATCATTATAAACAAGATTAGTGGGGACTTTGAAGTTACTTGCTACCTACCTTAATAAGTGATATATTTTTTATTTCAATAACCTTAAGAATTCATCTTCCAATATAATCTTCAACCAAGAAAAATATTAGGGTAGAAAAATAATAGGGAAAATAAAGGATTACCTTGTCTAAAACCTTTAGAGAAACTAAAGAATCCTTTATTAGAGACATTAAGTATAAAAGGAATCCTTGAGATCTGTATCAAGGAGTGAATAAAACAAATGATTTTTTGAGAAAACCCAAAGATACAAAGAATATTAAAAATAAAACTCCATTTCAGAGTGTCAAATGATTTAAAGATATCCAACTTGAGAGAAAAATTCTTCTATTTATCCTCATTATGGGGGATGTTGACACCCTAAAAGGTAGTATATATGAAATCCCGTATCTTTCTTCTAGGTATGAAACCAAACTGGTTTGGTGAAATAATCCCATAAAAAATGTTCCCCAGTCTGATATTAAGAATTTAACCAATGATCTTAGGGAGAGTATTCACAATGAAAATGAGTCTAAAATCCATCACCTCTATTGCATACTCATCTTTTGTTATAGGATTGATGAATTGGGAATTGAGACATGATGGAAGGTATCCCTTATTGAAAACCCCTCTAACAAACTAGGTGAAACCATGTATGAATATATCCCATAGTTGTATAAAGTATTTATTAGTAAAACCATAATCCCTAAGGTACTGTAAACATTGATTGATAATAGTGAAAAATTAATCTCATCATCAAGTAGAGAGGCTATAAGAAAATAATTCTACATGTAACTAACATAGAAAAGAATAATATAAAATAGAGGAGGGAAAGTCAAACTATTAGAATATTCATTGATGAACTTTATAAAATGAGAGACTAGACCACCACTAATATCACTAGAAGTGCTAAGAGTGTTTCCATTGATGTAAATTGATGATATATCCATTTTCACTTTCCTCTTTCTATGAGTGAGGTGAAAAAATTTAGAGTTTCTATCCCCATATTGAAGATATTGAAGTTGGAGTTTCTCCTTCAGAATGCTATCTCTCCTCATTATATGGATGTCCGAGTCATGAGCACTATGAATCTCCTCATTAGAAGGATTATTCTATATTGAGTTCCTGGTATGTAGTTATAGGAGATCATTCTCAACCTTGAAAATTTTAGAGTCAAAAGTGGAGAACTTGACCTCCCTCCAGGTATGCAAGGACAGCTTGGCCTTTTCATTTTTTTGGAAAACTATTAGAAAGCATGCCCCTCCTCATGTAGGGACAATTATAAGGTAATAAACTCCCTAAAACCATCATGAGATAGCCATTCCTTGTTAAATATGAAGTTATAGGGGTATTTCATGTCAGTACCAATCAGCGTGAGAATAATTAGCGAGTAATCATAATAGAATCTTGGGAGATCCCTACATGAGAGGGGAGGTATGGAATTCACACCTGATAGAGAAATGAAACCTCTATCAATTTTACTAGCCTGTATTCCATTAACAGTGAACCTTGACTAGGTTAAATCATCCCCAACCAGTCTTATCTTATAAAGAAGATAGAGGTCAATGAATATTTGTAATTCTATAGAGGCTACCCTCATGAAATTGGATCCAATATTCTCATCAACTTTTAAGAAATAATTAAAATATCATAAAAAGATCTAGTTATCACTAACTTGATTGGATATGGAAGATAGGTCCTCCCATAAAGATCCTCTTAGTGTAACAATTAGAGGCATATATAAAAGAAACAAGATAAGAGGGTTTGTAAAATCCAACCATGATTGTGATTTTATGATAGATGATTTGAAATAGAGTTGCCTGGAAATTATTCCTCTTAAAGACCCGTAATGTTTCCATTTATTCTATTTTAATATTATGATCCATCCAATCATATCCCATCTTACTCTGGTCAATGATCTTGAAGCAATCAATGTTTATCTTCATTTCTAATAATAATGAGTTTATATTGTATAATGAAATTACTAAGGGATAAAGATGTGGCATTATTATTCAACCCTTAGTAATTATAGAAAATAACATTCATTTAGAGGATGATTTTCCCCTAGTTCGGGGACCATTCTTATATTCCACCCCTAGGATGAATTTTTCTGTTTTAATTTTTCATTATTTCATTTATTCATGACACTAGAGTTATCCAAAAAACTATCAAGCACCATGGATTTCTCATCCCCATTAATACCACCCTTCTTAGGAAGACAAGTTTACTCCTCGGCATCATCATACCAAAAATGGACACAAAGGGGTGTGTATTTGTTACTGATGGAATCTATTCCCTCAGGAAAAACCTTAGGAGACTTACTTCTTGCAACCTTTTCCAAGGGAACCTTTATGAAGGGTTACTCATCCTTACTAGAATTATCATCAGGCATGGCCCCAAATAATAATCAGAGTGGTGGTCTGGGTACCCAAAATGCCTCTAATATATTTATCAACTATAGGAAAAATCACTGGTAAGGAATAATAGGAATCCACTATAGCCTGAGTAGGCCCAGAGACCTCTTTATTCAAGGTGGATCCTTGGATGTCCTTCACTAACCACTATCTGATAGGAAATTATCATCCCTTATGTCAAGCACTTCCCTAATTTCAGGTTCAGTAAGCTTGTCCATCCCAAGGTTCATATTTCCCATTAAATACTTAACAAAATTCCATCGGTGACATGCTCAGAGATGGTGTTTATCTTGGGGTAATCCTCCTCCTCTAATGATATCAAAATTTGAGAATAATTTTAAAACAAAAGGAAATTTCTATGTGTTAGAACAACCAATTCCTAAGAAACTAACTACTGGTGTTGTTTAATAAAAGCATTTAGATGACTATGATAAATATGTAAAATATGAACATGAAGTATTCACACTCATTCATGTTACCATGGATTCAAAGTTGCAAAAAACAACATGATACCCTTAATCCCTATCAAATGAAAAATAACATTAAATGGATCTTCCAGGTGAAAGTATGACATGAATGATATAAAGTTTATAAAACACCTTTTTCATTGAAAAATGATAGAAGTAACTTTAGTCCCAACCCATGTACTCAATATGATTGGGTATGTCAATGATTTGGATAGGATAATATCACCCATTAATCCGGAATTGAACATAAATTTTAATCTGTAATCATTACCGAAAAGGTTTCGATAGTTTGTTGTGAATTATAATATGAATGAAATTTGTAAAACTTTTTTAGACATTATAAATATATTAAGGATTACTGAGTAGGACATGTGAGGTCCAATATCAAATACCATTATGATGATATAAAAGGATAAGGGTAAATATTCTAGCCAAACGGGGAATAAAAGAGGTCATAGAGGGTCTACACTACCTGCCAAGCCGAGAAAGAATAAGGAAAGACAATTTTTTCATTATGGAAAAGTTGTCCATTGGTGAAGAAATTGTTCGGATTACCTGATAGGTTGTAATAAGCCTAGTAGAAGTTTCAAACTAGGTATAAATGTTATAGAATTCAATTTTTTTCCTTTTAATGGAAGGTGATACCAACTATATATTTTACCAATGTTGCAAATATATAGAACAATAGAAGTAGAAGTTAAAGAAAGAAAGAAATGATCAATATTGAATTTGGTGTCCAAGTAGTAGAACAAAAGAGTTGCTGCATCAGAACTTGAATACTTCAAGAATAGTTGACTATGTCATAATATGTGTATTTTTCTCACTTTTCTCTAGAGTATATTATATAAACATGGGTTGTTTATATGAAATTAGATGGGGTTTTAATATTTATAATTTATGATTTGTTAAATTATATAACATAATTTAAATGATACTAAAAATGGATTATTTTGGTTAGTAAATTCATCCTACTGTCATTTATGATTTAAAATATGATTGAATTCAAGAAATGCATACTCGATAATTTCAAATTGTTGTGAATAAGTGAACTAGGAATATAATCTCTAGGTAATAATTCTGTATAGATAGTGAAAGTGGGTAAAAGTTTAAACTGGAAGAAGAATAGTTAGTTGAATAAGTTCAATTTTTTTTTCAAAAGAAGTCAATCAAGGTTATTGAAACCTAGGGTTGTTAGGAAAGAGGAATAATAATTCTATATGATTGAATTATCCAAAATACTTGAAGGATTTTGGAAAACTCCATGGAATGTCCATGTAAATTATGGATTTTATGTAAATTAATTTTTTGATTTTGAAAGGTATGTGATACCAAATGTATATTTTACAAGTATTGTAAATATATAGGTGTTAAAAATCAGAGTAATAATTGATAAAGCCTACAATTTTCATTCAATTGATGAAGTAATGGGTTACTACATCAATGTTTTGAATGTAATTAAATGTATCAAGCTCAGATGAATCTACGTAAAAGATGTACATCTTCATCTTTTTCTATTATATGATATGATAAGTTGTTATTTAAAAAATAGTTGTTATGAAAAACATGAGATGATTAACTGTATACACATGGTTCATGATTGTTCAGGATTTTATAAAATTTTTTGAGGATAAGATATGGATAAAAGTGTTTATCCAGGATAAATTTTTTATCCAGATTTTTGTTAAAATATAAGGGAATGTGATTCACACCCATTAATGATGTATTTTAAAGACTAATCTTCTTTTCAAGTACAATGACCCAAAAATTTATAATACCACATATGTTATTAAATAATACTTTATTTGTTAAATTTACCCACTAAAAGGAAATAAATATTATTTTCTAACTTAAATGGGTTTGTTTATCTTAAAAATATATTCTGAAAAATTATAGTTTTTAATAGGCCAGTGGGAGTTTGATTGGATTTTAAGAAGTTAAAAGTAAACAAATAAATTATTATACTGGTATATGGTTAAATTAATTTTCATTTAATATCATATACTTTCTAGGATATGTGAGGGTAAAGAAAAATGTAAATATTTACATTTAGTTACCATGAGAAAGTGAATATCACTTTTTCTAAAAAAGGGGTTATGCCAACCAAAATGAAAATTTAATTTCAATTATATCCTAAAAAAGTTTAGGATATAGTAATAAAGAGAAATATAAGGAGTTAAATTAGTTACTATAATAAAGAAAATGTCACTTTATCCCAAAAGGGTTTAGGATGTACTGGTAAAAAATAATGTAAGTAGTTACATTATTTCAAGGAAAAGTTTAATTAATAGGGTTCTGAGGATGAATATGATAAAATTATAAAGAGTTATAAGTATACAACTAAATTTGAAATTATAAAATTCTATGGTATGAGTTTAAGGGGTTTGAATATGTTCAAGTAGTTTAATATTAGGAAAATGATTCCTAAATCTCATAATTATTCAAACTTTCTTACTTTATAGATATTTAACAAAAAAGTTTAGTGGAAGAGTTTTATCATATTGAAACATAAAAATGTGGCAGGAATGAAATAGATGTAATGAGTTAAAAAAACCCTAAAAGTGAAACATACATAAGGCTGATCTTATAGTTTATCATATATGATATGATAGAAAAGTTATTATATTGGGCTTTTAAGTATTCTTAGAAGAGTTTAAGAATATAAAATGTTTCATATTAGAGGAAAACTCTACTTTATCATTCTTTCATGTTTGATATATAAATGTATATATAAATATATATTTCATGAAGTGTAATGATAATGACCTCCCAAAGTATGACTTTGAGTTATCCCTAATCGATTTTTGTCATGGAGTATTTTAGGTTATGATGAAATGTTAAGGTTAGCATGAGTATGAGTATTATATAGAGACATGGAATATTCTCATGAGGCACAAAACAAATAATAAGATTCTTCGTGTATATTGGATGATTGACTAAGTATACCACATGGAATGTCATTAAGATGTATTTGGTGTACTAAGGGTGCATGGACCATATTTGAGTACCCTTTACCTGAGGTCGGTGAGATACTTAGCATGAGAATCTTTATACTTTGATACCCTACTTACACAAGTGAACATGTTGACTTAGATAATATGGGGATGATTCACTACAACAAAATCACATATTAGCATTGGTTTAAACCGCCGCCAACTTTTTTCACGACGGTTTCAAAAAACTACTGCTAAAGTTAGTGTCGGTATCCAACTTGCATTAGTTCCTTATATTTAAATATGGTTTATGGAAACCATCATAGAATGTTAGTTTAGCGATGGTTTAAACCATCGCTATATCCTCAAAATTTTTTTGGGAGGGGAAATCAACACTAAAACAATAAAACCACTGCTAAAAATAATTTGGTATATTTAGCAGTGGTTTAAACCACCACTAAATATCGCTTTTAAAAAAAATGAAACTACAAAATCTACATCCCTAGAACAACCAAATAAAAACAGAAACCAATATATCATAAAAAAATTTATCCATCCCAACTCCAACACCTGCTAATAAATATCCCATTTCAAGTATATAATAATCAATCCATTATCTAATAATATCACAATACACACGATCAATAACAAAACACAATCAAGGGAATTAATAATGTTATAACCATAACCTTTGAAATCATTATAAAAAAAGTTCCAAATGGGACTTTTTTTATGGTACTAATCATATAATTTAAAATTCATTTTTAAAATCACATTGAAAACAAATAAAAATATAAAGAACACATAAGTAACATCAAAACCTAATCATAGCCATGTAATGAATTCCCTAAAATCATACCATATACCAAACACACCCCTTATTACTTGGGAAACTTATTAAACTATGAAACAACTAACTCCATAAATCATGTTTGTTTCAAAACACCATGTATAAAGCATTATATTTAAGAAAACCCTCATTGATATTTTATCAAACACATAAATGGAATCAATTTATAAAGACACATGGATGTTGATTGTCAGGGGGATCGATGGTGTAATGCGTATCATAGAAAAAAAATGGGCGGTGCACTCTGTTTTTATGTCACAGAAGATGACAGGAAGCAGTGAAGCTTTGCCATTGTGATCATGAAAATGCAGTTGGGAAGAAGGAAATGAATTAGGGTTTCTAGGGGGACTTGTATTGATAACCTACTGAGAAGTGCCTAATGACCTATCACTTTCTTTGATATTAGAATGAAGAAGGTCGTAACCATGTATGATACCAAATATATTAGGCTTTGGAACTTTAGTTCACCAACCAATTAGCAAAGTTTGCAGATGAACTCATTTTTGAAATTTATAAAATTACATCATGACTTTAAAAAATCAAAACGCACTCAAATTAGAAAACTAACCCTTTATGAGAAAAGTAAATTAATAGAAAATATTGAGGATTCTTGATAAAAATTCCATAAGTAAATTATATTATATTGTCATAGATAAGAAAACAAGTTTCAAAGTACTAAAAACCCATGAAACTCTCAAATAAATGGAATAGAATGAAGAAACCAACCATAATCAATGGAATCATTTCACCTTTAATTAATCCACATGAATAAGTCACAAGAGGGAATCTAAAATCCCTAGAAACCAAGAACACCAATTTAAAATATCCCTATACATGATACCGAGCTACCATGGATGATAGGGTTAGAGGAGAAAGGAAGAACATAGAAGAAACCAAGAGAAAGAGGGGAGATAATGAGAAGGAAGGCATTACCTTAAGATATAAATGAAAAATCCATAATAAATCTATTTAAAATAACCAAGAGAATAGTTAAGAGGGTGGGAATTAGTTGGGAGGATCTCATGTGATATATAATTCGAAGTGGGGGATATATATAAGGGATCCCAAAATTAAAAAACTAGAAATGACTAAAATTATCATCCCTGAGTAGGTTTCACGATTCACCCATATGGTTAGAAAAATCATGTAGTAATCATGAAACCTCCTCTAGAAACTCAAGGTGAGTCAACATGGTTTCCTAGAAGTCCTGTATGGTCAGTGTTAATCATATGAAACTACACTAGAAAACCAATTTAGGAATGATTCCCACATGAAAGAAAATAATGACATCATCCTAGAATATACGACCCGAGTTCATGTAATTGATTTAATCCACGAATCATCGATGTTCATGCATTCCACTAACCTATCACCTAGATACATTTGAGTTAAGACATCACAACCAAATTGATTAGGAACTGTCATACATACTCATATAATTCTCTATTGATACAAGATGTGAGAAGACAAGAGAAAGAATCTAGAAATAACCCACTAAGCACATATATTGTGATTCCTTGAGTTTTCTAGAAGGGATACCATTAACACTTTCTAAGAATTTTTTTTACACATTTTGGAAGAAGGTGATATTTTCACATACTCAACCATACCCTAGAAACAAAAAATGCAATTACCTATAAAAAAATACTCCAAAATAACCAAACATATAAATTTTCATGAAATGTAAGGGAAATAAAAATATCCCTACCAGAAACCACAACATGGTTTCTAAATCACCAAATTAGTTTTAGCTTCTCATAAGTTTAGTTTCACATCATATTTTAATCCAAAGTGACACCCTCTCCATCATCATCTCCACTTCCTACTACCGACACCTGCATGAAAATTATATTGAAAATTAAACAGTGTTTTATATTTAAATTTAAACAAAGATAAATAAAAAATTGAATATATTAAACATATAATTTTGTCTTATAAATATTTAAACTAAGAAAAATATTATCAGATTTGATCAGTTTCTAGAAAAAATCTTTGATTCGATAGTGTGAGGGATGATTTTCTTAACTTGACTCAATGAATTCTTCCTTGAAACATCCTAAAATAAATAATATAAGAAATGGTAAAGTGAAAAAACATATGTACAAAGAGATTCAATTTTAAAGTATTTTAATTTAATAACATAAAGACATTCATTTACACCATAATTTATTAAAATTAACTTTATATGTGAATCTAAAACATCATTTTTCTAAGACTGAGGCATATTCCACTAATCAACATAGGTAATTGGAAGGGTAACTGGCTCCGCTACCAGATGGCCTAGAATTTGACCAAATAATCATGTGGAATCATCCATATGGACCCCATAACAGTTAAATGAGACAACTATCTTTAGTACGTTTAGATTACAAACATCTGAACTGTTCATATTTCTATTCGTAGTATCATTGTTTTCATATGTTATAAAAAACAGAGTTAGTAGTATAAAAAATTGCAATAACTTTACTCACATTAAAATTTATACCTATAACTTTCACCCTCTAATATCCCCATAAATAAATAGGAGCAATGACCTAATCCCTCGCTACTGAGCCTACTGAATGGGGAGGCGCTATCTCAGCTGCTGATGGGATACTGATGAAGGGTGTGCGAGATTCTAACAAAATGGAGGATATAAGAGATGGTGTGTGTGTGTGTGTGGGGGGGGGGGGGGGAGGGGGGGGGGGGGGTTAGGCAGAGGGTGTCTTAAATTCTTTAGGGATTGAGACTGATGGATCATTATCTATTAGTTTGGTTAAGGTAATGTCGAATAAGAGTCAACTGTGATCAGTAAAACACTTCCTCATTGTCATTCCTGTCATTTAATCAAATAAAATTAACTTCAAAACATATATTTCAAAAAAGTCATGTAGAAAAAAAAATGATAACAGATGCATAGTACCGAAAAACAAAATATCTATAGCTATGATAATTAATGACTACACATATAACATAAGTGGTTGATAAATGAATGGATGACTGCACATACAATCATTTTTTCATTCAATCATGTAATTTTCCTACTCCATCATTACTTCATCTACTTTATCCACCCTTGTATGAATAATATTTTCAATATCATGATGGATAAATAAGTTATCTTCTTACTGTTGATGGGATTCAATGTCAGAGGAAAAATATTCCACTTCATCACCCATATCATACAAGTATTTTTGTTTTATGTGAATAACTACACTCTACCCTTCATCCAAGAAATCTTACACATAATATACCATTTTCACTTGTGATGATAAGATATACATATTATGTAATTAACGATCACTTAAATCCTTCAAGAGAGAGAAGTTCAAAAAATTAAATTGCAAGGAATCTCTTTTAACACCCATGATAATATCGACCCACTTGAATTTGAATAAAACAACTGAAAAATGACCATGGTAGTTTAATTCGATAATATCTATCAACTTTCCATAGTATCCCAATTTTGAAACCATAAATATACCACTATTCTATGTTTTGAAAGCCTCTTCCTGATCAAATGTATGAAATTTAAATCCATTCACATTATAAGTGTCGAACTTTCTAGCCTGTTTTAGAGGACCTCAATCTAGAAACATCAAATCTTATAAAAACTGAGCTCGGTTATTAGTATTAATGATCTAAAAAAATTAATATACTTTATTATATTTACAAAGTATATGTGTCAACCTAATATCATTATTGATTACAATATTTATGAACTCACACATCGTGCAAACCATTCTACAAGATCTTTATTAAAAGCTTTTGTTATATCTTTCTCATTTCATGTTAGGCTTCTCATTTATATCTTTATTTATATCTTGATCTCTTTAATAATTGGATATGAAATTTAACTATTCAGTAGCACATATCTATGTGCCTGTAATAATTCTATTTCTATCAGTGTAACATTTGATCTCCTCCCAACAGATTGGTAAATAGTAGGAAAGAATTTTGATTTCCCATATAGTTGAGATTGAGTTAATGTGTCATCAAAATGTACAAATTGATTTAATCTTGTCTCAATATCATCCAAGTATCTAGAATAAAATGTAAGACACTCCTCTTCCAAATAGTCTTCAGAAATAGAGCTTTCAGGTTGAGATTTATTTTTCATGTATTATTTCAAATTCCCAAGATATCTATGAAATAAAACTAATAAACATAATTTCATATTTAATGAAGTTACAAGGATTGATTACTTAAGATTATAAACATAAAAAATAAATTACCTCTAAATTGGATACATCTATTGATAATGTATGGGGCCTCCTAATTTAGCTTCCTTGACCAAATGCACAGTTAAATGAATCATGAAAGTAAAAAATGGAGGGAAGATCATCTCCATTGAAAAAAGTGTCAATACAAATATATCCTAAATGTTTTCAAGATAAAATGGTTGTAGAGTTTTCTCACATAGTTGTTTGAATAATTTTAAAAATTGGAGTACAACAGTAGTAACCTTTTCAGGTGATAATGTACAAAATTCCAATGGTGGTAACTACTGCAACAAAATATGTGAATCACAACTTTTCAATCCGTGTAGCCTATGATGATTTAATTCAACACACATCAATATGTTACTTGAATACCCATCATATACCTTCACATGTTTTAAAATTTTAAAGAATGCATCTTTATCCCTACTTTTTCATTGAAAAAATTTCCAGATCATACTTTCCATTCTCATCTGGCCATATATCACAATTTATGTTCGTTGTTTTTAAGTCATTATGAGCATTGAGACAGTCCTTTGATTTTCCATGCTCATTAAGAAATGTGAAGATAAAATTATCACAAACATTCTTCTTAATATGCATAACATCAAGATTATGCTACAACATATTAAATTCATAATATGAATGTTTTAAGAATATACTTTTTTTATTACATTGTTATATTATGATTTCACTTGACGATGCACTGTGAAAACGTTTTCCATTATCATTCAAATGATGCACCTTCCTAAATTCTATTTTCAACATTTTAAAGTTGTTATAATATTTAAAAACCTTTCAACAACTTTGGAGGTGGTCTACGATCAATAGAACCATTTAATTTTGACTTGTTCAACTAAAATCAATGAGATGCATTGAGAAATATCTGATGACACAAGAAACACCATTTTTTACTGCGAGGTAGTCATTCAAGATCAAAAGAAAAGTTAAAAAAAGACAAGAAAAACCCATGTAAGTATTCTAACCAGCTAAATTACCAAGTCCAGGGAAGTCACTAATGGACCACATTAGAGAAACTTGTATTTTGAATATTGTTATAGAATATGTATTATATATCTCAACACCATTTCTCCATACATCCTATAATTCTTCAATTAGAGGCTGCAAGTATATATAAATATCATTTTCAGGTATTCTTTTTCATGAATATTCATCGAAATGATAAAATAAATTTGTTGCACACACATCTATAGAGGCAGAATTTAAGGGATCAAAACAACTATCCAAATGCTATAACTGGTACTTAGAGTCCCAAATGTGTTGAATCCATCTAAAACCAATCCCAATATCACATTCCTAGGACCAGATGATGAATCTAAATATATTAAATTAAATGTATTCCATGATTGTGAATCTCTTGGATGTTGCATTAACCCTCAATTGTTATTATCTATAGAATGACAATTCTTGTGCTCAACGGTTTTCGATGACATGCATAACCATTTCAATCGATGCTTTAAAGAAAATTAATGCAAAAATTTTTCATTTGTGTTCTTTTTCTTCTTCTTCATAGTAGTATGTTGATTCATATTTCCAACATCACCCATTGACTACCATCTAGAAGGAGAACATTTTTTCAATCCTGTATGCATGAATCCTCTCCCCAATAAATCATACAATCATTGGGACAAGCATGAATTTTTTTATAATTTAGAACAATCATATTAACAACTTTTTTCATATCATAAAAAGACCCAGGGATCTTAGCTGCATGAAACACATCACAAAACAATTCCAATATCATGGACTTCTTTTTATTTGTAATTCCACATTTCATATGGTACAACTTCAGAAGAAAATAAAGTTTTGAATATTTAAAACATCCACTATACAACTTTTAATTTCCATCATCAACTAAACCATTAAATTCATTTGTCTATGCAGTGAAGTCCTCTCTTACCTTAGTCTCTATAGAATCAATAGGAGGATCCAATGATATGTTACAATATTGATATGGTTTTCCTATAGTCCAAAAAACATCACGTGTAAATTTTCTATTTTTATCTCCCTCAACTAGTTTTTTTGATATGTTTTTATGTTGATGTTGTTGTCTTGTAATGCCAAATGCATTGTTTATAAGTTTTTTCATTTCATTGTCCATTTTTGATGAATTTGGGAGCTCATTCTGTTAATTTACATCAGTACTCAAACTTTTTTTAGTGTTTGATTCTCCATTACAAATCCAACACAAATATTTAATAGGAAATTGCTTCAATATCAAGTGTTCATAAACTTCATCTATCTTCAAACAACTTTTAAATTTATATTTATGACATGAAAATATTATTCTCCCATCAATGGATCGATTGGAAATTGAAAAATATAAAAACACCTCCAAACCCTTAGCATACTGAGGTGTATTCCTCAATAATGTGATCCATATTTTATCCATATATATCACAATGTGCCTATGATTTATTAAAACAATTGATATACATAATTATTACTAAGTAGGAAAAAAGATAAATGGAATTGAAAAAAAACACAACCTAGGTAGCTATAAGAAGATTCATATAAGTACTAAAAATTTCAAAGTAAAAAAGTAAATAAATCATGGATAATATTATCTAAAATATAAGTAAGAGAAAAATCATACAATAATTAAGAAACACTCAAATATTCATCAATAAAAATCATCCCCTCATGGGATCACAAGTCTCCTTGGGTGTAACTATAGTCACGTGAGGCTCAATAAGGTCTCACTCATTTATAAATTTTTTTTTTCTTTAAGTGTCAATCGGGATTTCATAAAGAGATTAAAAAGCCAAGAAATTTTCACACTATTTGAAAACTATATTTAAAATGTTATTTGAAAACCATTTATCAAACAACACATTGAAAACCAATTTCAAAATCTAAATTTTCTATAAAATCACTTTTGAAGGAAAGAGACCCCTCTTTAAAGGAAGTCAATTGCTGCCAATCACCCATTTTTCAAGACCAAAATTTCAAATTTTTAAATAATTTCAAGCCACCAAGAGACTTATGGTCTCAAAACCATTTAAAAAAAATATTAAATTCCAACTACCATCAATTACTAAAACATGAATCTAAAGGAAAAAACACACATTTTAAAGAAAAAATAGCATCGAACACCCCTATAAATAGTTAATTACCATTAGAAAATAAACCAGGAATTTTAAATAACACTTGGCATGTGATAATTAAAGAATAATGATCATCCCTTTTGGTGGTAAGCCATTACATGAATGGAAATGTTGAACGATGATATAGATAATATATATATACCATTTATTTTTTATATTAATTTTATAAATACATTATATCATTTATATTATGTTTATATACTTTGAATTTATATTAGTAAAGATTTATAATAGTAAGTGAATTAATAATTAAAGAGAAATGTGAGAGTTTCTACATCATATATAAAAATAACTCTTAACCAAATAATCTAGAATCAGACCAATATAGGATAAAAAAGATTCTACTCTACCCAAATAAGGACATATAATTTTAGCCCAATACCCTTTAAAACACTTTTCATATGACTAATTTAAAACAATCTATATTTTTAAAGCATTCACAAGAAACCAAATTTTTTATTTTGGTAATTTTTAATAAACATTTGCATTCCCAAGTAATATTAATAAAATAAAAACAATAATTATTTCCAAATTCCAATTTCTATCCATAAATTTCATTCTCCATTCCATGATGTATAAAACAATGATTTACATTGAAATGTGGTTAATATAACTTATAATTTTCTATGGAGACTATAAATTAGATTAACTACCTGCTTTAAACAAAAACACATGCAGTTAAAACTACTTAATTAATAAACTACATAAAAAAAAATTCTTCATAACATTAGTTTATATGCTATGAAATATTTAGATAAAGAATTTAAGGCTCAAAGTAGTAATCTCCCAAAACAAAATGCAAGGAAAATATTGTATTAAAATCATAAATCTATGGTATACCTAATACAATACAAAGATAAACACCCATGAAATCCCTTATAAGCATTAAATGTAAATAAAAAAATAAAAAAATTAATAAATCAACCATGTCATATTCAATTTTAAACATAAAAATTATAGCAAGAATTCTAAAAAATCTCTATAAAAATATATACTATGAGGTATTAAAATAAAATAAAAACAAATAACATATATAAGAGAACACACACAACATATTTATTTTAAAACTAGTTATAAAACTCACCCAAATAGAAGCCTCTACTCATTTAAAAATACCCCCATTAGTTTTAGAAAACCACTTTATATGAGAACTTTATAAAACCTATAATATTTAAAACATCCAGTTAGTTTAAAAAGGAAATAAATGAAATATCTATAACTCAAAACAAAATTTACATCCCTTAAAATATACAAAGAGCCAACTATGATGAATTCATTCGGGGAAACACCTTATATCATATTTTTCTTATAATTAAGAAACATCAATAATTATAAGAAATTGAAACATGAATATTTACCTTATACTTTGAGTCCCAGGTGATGTATACAAGTAGGAAGTTGTAAAATCAAGTTAATAATCAACCTCCTCTACCTAGATAACCAAAATTCACATCATTAGAGATTCCTAATAGTTAGTAAGAGTAAGAAAAATTAAGAGAGGGCATAAGGGAATATCGGAGAATAAAAAATACCAATAATAGAGGGTTTACCATTCGGGGAGTTGAGGGAGAAGGGGAGAAGTGGGGTTAACTGGGATGGTTTGTGGGGGAAGTCTAGGGCGACAGATCGGGTAGATCAAGGTTGATCGCAACTCCAACGTGGGATCAAGCGAAGGAAATGACTAGAGGGTGGGAGAGGGATCGGGTGAGGGTGATGGATAGGGTGAGGGAAAGGGTGGGGGTAACGGGTTGGGGGGATGTGACTGCAGTATCAGTGATAACTTGAGGGGCTCAGGCTCAGAGGGATCAGGAGATACCCTAGCGTCGGTGAGGGGGGAACCATGGTGGTGCTAGGGATTGGGGTCATGGGGGAGGGGGATCTTGGGGGAGAATGATGGGAGTCGAGGGAGAAGGAAGGGAGTCAGGGGGGAAGGATGGGGAATGGGGGAGAAGTTTCTTTTTTTAATAAACACATAATATTTAATGGTAGTTTTTAGATAACCATTGCAAATTAATTTTATTTTTTTAGTGTCAGTTTAGTAAACCATCTCTAAATAATGATTTTTTTGTAGTGGTTGGGTATGGTTCCAATCATGTGATTAGTTAGAGATTAAAAAATATGGTATTTTCCTCTCATACAAGACATATGAAACCCATGACCTCGATTGAGATAGACCGTGGGAGTGTGCAGTTGCACCTAGATATTGTATATCTATATGAATAGAGGACATGTGATGTGCTTATCAATGATGATTAATGACATGTTATTTATTAATCAATAAAGAAAGTCTATACTTTGATAATTGAGAGCATATGGGTATAATTTATGGGATTTACATACTCCATGTCTCATTGTCACTCAATGTAATGGCCCGAACTTTTATAAATTAAATTCCCTTTTACAATGAATAAATTCCTTATTTATGTAATATAAATATAGAAAACACATCCACTACTTTGGTTATATTGGAAAATTATAAGTTATATCTTATTGGATTAAAAATAAAATTATGAATCCTAACCATTTATAATATAGTTTTTGAACATTAATTATATGATTAGGTTATGTTAAGAGTTATAATAAAGTCACATTGACATAGGAAAAAGAAGCGATGAACTCGACTAGTAGGATTACACCCTATGAATCCTATTTTTCATATCTTAAAAGGTAGATATAATCTCTAGGATTTTCCCTTGAAAAATCCCAAGTCAAGACCCAAAAAATAAATCTTGAGAAAAACCGATTATGTGATAATTTCAAGATCATTTATATCACAAACCAAACAATGCTCGTTGAACCACTCCATGAGAATCTCATCACCGTGCACCTTACCCTTAGAGTGTTCACTAGTGTAATAATGGGTTATGTATCTTAACCCTAATATAATGAATATTTATATTTTATTTCTAATAAATTAATTATTATGTTTATTCCTTAATCTTTTTTTTACTTTTTAAATGATTTAATATCGGGTCTTATAAAAATTAGATTTTAATACGACAAAACTCGAATTGTATTTTTGGGTAATATGTAATTTCAATCAAGACATTAATTTTAATGGATTCATGAATTTTTTTAAATAAATATTATTTTAATAAAAAAAATTATTAAATAGTACATATTAAATATAAATGATAATATAATTTTATGAAGTAATAATATAATTTTTATAAGGGTTGGGAAACTGTTATTGTCAAAAAACCAGTATTTAAAAAAAACATGGATTTTAATTTAAAAGTAAAATTTATCATATTTAGATTATTATTTTTAAAAATTAAAATTATTTTTGGAATCATCATGTTTAAATTATCTAATGTTTTATTTTTCATAATTTTCTGAGACAGTTGAATTTTTGTGTAAAAACTAAATATGGTATAAATATACAGAATTTATTATGACATCATAGTTAATAAAAAGTGATTAAATATGTTCAATAAAAGGTATAAAATAACAAATATATATTTAAACTTTAAAATAATGTGTTTTTTAGGTTATTTGATTAATTTTATAAACCCTTTATGAATCCTCAAAAACCAATAGTATATTTTAAGTTTTTAAAATCAATTATTTATAAACATGACTCACTTCCACATCACCAAGGGTATTATTTTAATGTTATCAATTCATATACTTATAAAATAATAAAATTAACATATTTTGGTCGAAACCATGGGAAACAAATTTGGGATGTTTTGGGGTTTTGATTACTTTATTTTATAGAGTCTAAAAATTAAGTTTGGAAAATAATAAAGAACCACCCTCTCATTTCCTATACAAACCCACCCAATATCCCATTCCTCTTCAATAAAAATAATTGGATCATAAATATAATCTACCCTTTCCTCTATATATTCCTCCCAATGGTCTCAAAATCTCTCAAGAATATCCTCATAGGATTTTTGGAAACATCCTCTCAAGGTAAGGGATCCTATCCTTATCCTCTTTATTCAAGCATCTTATTTATGTAATGCCTTTTGTCATTAAATTCCTATAGATAAGATATGATTTTCTACAACCCTATTACTTACCTTATAATTTCAAATTAATAAGATAATCCTTTCACTCTCATTAATTTCTCCTATGATTCATTATATACCCCCATTATGTTTCCAAAATTATCCTATGAGTATTTGATTCCAAAATTTTATTCAAGAATCCTATTTTCATATGCCTGTTAATTCAAAATTTTTAATGTTGGATTATATTCTTAAATATTACTATTAATACCCTTATTATTTCCAAGTGATTATATACCCCTTTCACTCTCATTAATTCCTCCCATGATTCATTATCTACCCCCGTTATACTGTCAAAATTATCTTATGATTTTTCCACACCAAACCTTTATATTGCGAATACCATCACCATTTCCACTCAAGGGTATTAAACTTGACATACCTATCCTTATTTTTCTATTTAATTCCATGTATGTATTCCATAATCCTTAATCATGAGATTAAATGTTATGAAATATGATCCTATGTTGAATGATATATATGATACACTTATACATGTACATGATAAGAAAACAATGGGTGCACCCAGAATAATATATCACTCTAATACATTGGGTAATGTTTTAGTCTCATGTAATGTCATTTATGGTATATGTAGTAAACCTAATCCATTTGGGGACTTTTTACACCATGTTATTATGTCTTGGAAGTTATCCTTGACCTATTTTTATGATGTCATGTTTAATGTTGTTGCCACATTCCCATGTCGCCTTTATGCTGTCATGTTGTATCATGAGTAATTGTTCAATATTATGTTTATTAATCCTTTTATGTCCCATTGAAATTTATATTTACTATCATGTAATAAATTCATCATGTTATGATTTTTTATTCCCTTACTGGTATTTATGGATCACCCCTTTCTTATCTATGTCCCTAGGTTATCCTATGAAGTTTTATGATCAATGGAATTTTAGAGAATGTTAAGGAAGTTTTCAATAATGTTATTGTATCCAAGTATCAATTTGATGTGCTATGTACCTAATTTAATAAATACACTAGGCTTCATGATCTTATGGGTTGTACCAAGTGTGTTATTGTATAATAAATCATTAAATAAAGTGTATTAAAGATATGAGTTTTCATAGTTAGAATTAGAGGAAAGTCTAGTTATTTTTGGTATTAGGATTATAAAACTCTAGAAAAAGACTTATGGATAAGAATAAACATAGGAAAACATCCCAAGATTTTTGTAAAGTATAGTGTAATTGGTTTCCAATAAAATACATCCCTGTTTGGATACTATAAGTGGATGTGACTCTGACACTTAAGTAACTAGGGGTAATAACATTGAAAAGGGTGCACTAAGATGGACTCGATCGTCACCTAGTGCATGAAAATGAGCCTTTCTACACAACTAGTTTGATATTCCCAGGGGATATGATTTGGTAAATTTACAATCTCATTACAAACCATTATTAAGGGACCAAAAATTCCTATAATATTTTTATGTTAGGAAATAGATCATGGATAACATAGATTGAAAACCTATAAAGTCATTGGTTAAGGAATATACATTATTTATGATTTACACCTTTAATGTATATAGTCCCCCTTTTATGTGTTTAATAATTTAAAGATTATCAACCCTAGTTTTCCCTACATTCTATTCAATTATTGGAAATAGGAGGAACTGAGTCAACAACCGATGTGAGGGGAAACATTATGACTACCCAAATGAGATGCCTAACATAATGGGATCTCAAGTAAGACATCTTGTTATTATTCCAAAATATCTATAAAAAATAATGCTTAACAACTGGAACATAGCTAGATGTCCAAATACATCAAAGAAGAGGAGGACAACGTCTCAAGGAATTTTATCCGAGAAAGGTGATAAAGGAAAGATGGAAAATTTACTTTGTGCAAAATATTTGGAAAGTGACACCAAGGGGAATGTCACAAAGGAACTAATAAATGTTTTAAGAGTGGAAAAATATGTTATAAAGTATCCAATTTACTTAAAAAATGAATTATATGATAAATGGAAATAAAGTTTAATCTATGGTACCATATATAGTTCCATGTCATAAATGTGGAGAATTTGGGTATTATCCAAGTCAATGCTCTATTCCAAGGGATAAAAAGAATAATGAGCACCAATAGTCTCCAAGAACAAGGTAATAAGGATTGTATTGCGTGGATATGGATCATTACGAATGAATTACATGTAACCTTTACTTAAATTCATTCCATATTCATTCCATATTTTCCATTATAGTATTCAAATGGAACCTTATGAGTATCTATATGGGAAGAGATGTTATAATCCAACATGCTTGGATTAATTTGGAGAGAAGAAGATGATGGTACCGAATCTTATCAAAGAGATGATAAATAATGTTCAAACCATTCAACATCACATGAAATATGCACAAAATTGAACGAAAATCTATGAATAAAATTATCAATGAGACCTAAAGTTTGAGGTCAGAGGTAAATTTTCCTTCATATATCACCATGGAAGAAAGTAAATAGTTTTAGTAATAAGGGAAATCTTATTCCAAGATACATCGATACCTTTGAGATCCTTGATCTCATTAGAGAAATGGACTATCGACTAAAACTTCCACCTTTCCTATCTCAAGTACATGATGTGTTCCATGTATCCCCATGAGGAAGTACATACCAAACCACTCAAATGTACTGAATCCAGAGGTGATATCATTAGAGAATGATCTTTAATATAAGTTGAATCTAGTGAAGATATTATATTATAGAGACAAAGTTCTAAGAAATAAGACAACTCACCTGGTCAAAGTGTTGTGGAGGAACCACAAGTTTGAGGAAGATACATGATAAATGAAAAGGTGATGAAACAGAATTACCCTCATCTATTTTAGTGTATGAAATGAAAATTTTAAGGGAGGAATTTTTGAATGTGGGTATAATGTAATGACCTGAACTTTTACAAATGATATACCCTTTTTAAATGAATAAATTCCTTATTTATGTATTGTAAATATATAAAAAACATGCACTAATTTAGTTATATTAGACCATTTTAAGTTATATCCTATCAAATTCAAAAGACCATTGAAAATCCTAACCATTGAAAAATTATCAGATGATTAATATATATTAAGGGTTGAGATAAAGTCCTATTGACCCAAAAAAAAATAATCGATTACCTCGACCAGTAGGATCATACCCTATGAAGCCAATTTATCAGAGATTCTAAGGTAGATAGCATCTATGAGATTTTCCCTTGATCAATCTCATCAACGACAGTGTTGACGGGAGGGAATGATGATGATGTTAACCATATGGCATGACAATGATGGGCATGGAAGATGACATGATGTGACCTTGGCAATTGGGTCTCTCATGGATTTAGATATCCTTGAATGATGTGATTTTTTTAATTTTGAATTTCATTTTGGATGCTTTGAATTGATGTCCCACGTATGAAGTTTTGGTTATCGCTCAACCATAAAGCAGATTATTTGAAAATAAATAAAAAGATAATTTTTAGTTCTAATAAGGGGTTATGTATCTTGACCCTAACAATATGAATATGTATATTTTATTTACAATAAAATACAAATTATATTTATTCCTTATTGTTTTTTCTTTGTAAATGATTAAGTAATGAGTCTGATGAAAATTATATTTTAATATGACAGAACTTGAATTATATTTTTGGATAATATGTAATTCAATTAAGAAATTCCTTTTGATGAATTCTTGAATTTTTCAAATAAATGATATTTTAATAAAATATTTTTATTAAATACCATATATTAAATATAAATGATAATATAATTTGATGAAGTGAAAATGTAATTTTTACAGGGGTTAGAAAACTATTTTATTGTAAAAAAAGATAATATTTTTCAATAAATGGGTATTTTAATTTAGAAGTATAATTTATCATATTTTTAGAATTATTTTTATAATATAAATACTATTTTTGGAATCATCACATCAAAATTATCCAATGGTGATTTTTTCATAGTTTTATGAGACAATAGAATTTTTTGAGTAAAAATTAAATATGGTATAAATATAGAGTACGTATTATGAAATCATAATGACACAAAAGTGATTTAATATGTTTCATAAAAGGTATAAACGACCAAAAATTTAGTTTCCATTTAAAATAATGTTTTTTAGGTTATTTGATTAATTTTATAAACCCTTTATGAATCCTCCAAACCCTATATTATATTTTAAGGTTTTAAAATCAATTCCCAGTAAACATGACTCACTACCACATCACCAAGTTTATTATTTTAATGTTAATGGTTCATGGAATTATAAAATAATGAAAAAAACTCTTATTTTTCATAAAAAAATGTCAAAAATCATGGAAATGTTTGAGGTTTTGATTACTTTATTATATAGAGTGCAAAAGCTAAGTTTGGAAAATAATAAAGAACCCCCTCTGTTTTCTTATATAAAACAACCCATGATCCAATTAATATTCACTCAAAACCATTGTAGAATGAATATAATATTTCCTTTCATCTCTATATCCCTCCCAATGTTCCTAAAATCTCTTAATAATCCCCTCTCATGCTTTTTGGAAACACCCTCTCAAGGTAAGGGATCCTCTCCTTCTCCTCTTTATTCAAGTACATTTTTTATGTAAATCCTTTTGTATTTCAATTCCTATTGATGAGATATGATTTTACACATCCTTATTACTTCCATAATTATGTAAAATTAATTATAAACCCCTTTCAATATCATAAATCCCTCCCATTATTCATTATGTACCTTCTTTATACTGCCAAAATTATCCTCTAATTTTTCTATGGAAAATTTTTATTCAAGCACCCTTTTTGTATTATGCCTTTTAATTCCCAATTTTTCATGTTGGATTATATTCTTATATATAACTATTATTTAAATTATTATTTCCAA
This sequence comes from Viscum album, assembly GCA_963277665.1. Classification (NCBI taxonomy): domain Eukaryota; kingdom Viridiplantae; phylum Streptophyta; class Magnoliopsida; order Santalales; family Viscaceae; genus Viscum; species Viscum album. The sequence continues at coordinate 1,339,619,467 of OY728148.1, read as the reverse complement.
GTGATTATAGATCCATTTCACTCTAATTAATCCCTCCCATGATTCATTATGTACCCGCGTTATGCTGCCGAAATTAACCTTTGATTTTTTTATACCAAACCTTTGTATTGTGAATACCATCACCATTTACACTCAAGGGTATTTAACTAGACATACTTATCCTTATTTCATTGGTAAATTCCACATATTTATTCTAAACTCTTTAATCATGGTATTAATTGTGATTAAATATGATTCTATATTAAATGATATATATGAAACTTATGTATGTACCTGATATGAAAGTGATAGGTGCACCCAGAATTATATAGCACTCCAATAAAATGGGTAGCGTTTTAGTCTCATGATACATAATGTATGGAATTATGCAGTAAAACCAATCCATTATGGTACTTTTTCCACCATTTTATGATGTCTTGGCAGTTATCATTGACCTATGTTTATGTTGTCATGTTTAATGTTGTTCCCACATTCCCATGATCCCTTTATGCTATCATTTTGTATCATTCTTCATTGTTCAAGATTATAATTCTCAACCCTTTTATGTCCCATTGAAGTTCCTATTTACTAACATGTAATACTTCCATTATGTTATTATTTGTTTATTACCTTACTAGGATTTATATCTCACCCCTTTCTTATGTATGTCCCTAGGTTATCCCATGCAGTTTTAAGAGAAATGGAATTTTAGAGAATGTTAAGGAAGTTTTCAATAATGTTGCCACATCCATGTATCAAGTTGATGTTATACGTACCTAATTTACCAAATTCACTAGGATTCATGATCTTATGGGTTTTATTAAGTGTGTTTTTATGTAATAAATCATGAAATAAAGTGTATGTAAGATATGGGTTGTCATACTCGATGTCTTGGATAAAGGAAAAAATATGAGAATATACATTTTTATATGGTACATAATGGTGAAAATGGGTATAGAGATACATGTTTTTGATATATATCACACCAAATCCCTTTATATCTTGAGTAACATTGATTCTTTTCTATAGGACACTCTTTTCTTAAATTTATGAATATATAGATTTATATTTTTTGAAAATTATATAAAGGCCAGTGGGGTCGCACTTTGTGTTTGACTGAATGAGGATTGAGTTATGACCTAGAGAGCTACTCTAAAAGTGTTTTATAGTTAATCCAAAATAAATTTTTATAATAATTCACAAGGTATTATATATGATGTGATACATAGTGAAGTTAATGATAGGTTTCTAAAATTGTTTTAGAAGATATTCAAAATGAGTTTTTGGATATTGTTTCAAAAGTTATTGTATATGATACAATATAAGGTGAAGCCAAATAAAGTCTTTGAGGATTTATTTTAAGTGAGATATTGATGGATATATTCCCTACATCATTATATAAATATATATGATATATATATTTTTTATTTCGAATTGCATTAAAATTTTGATCTGTAAGCATAAATAAGGCATGTTATTCCATGCAGCCTAGACAATTGATCCATCTTTCATATAATCTATCATTTATCAGGATGTTTCACAATATAACACATTCGATATGAGTTCCATTCATGTGATGAATATATAAACTATCCATGGAATTTACTGATGCATTACAAACACATGAGTAAATGAGGTGCTAGCACACTATGAGTGAAGAAGGATCCCTATCATAGTATGAGATATTCAATATGCCTATGGGTACCTCTAAAGGTGGGAATCTTTGGGTTTTCACTTTTATATCTCCATAAAACTCGTTAGAAAAATATCAACACATTATAGTAGTTTCATTAATGAATGTTACATGATTTTACAATGCTCTTCATTTGCATTTTTTTCTGCTTCATTTTTCTATGCATGGGTGATCATGGGAAAGGAATAAAATCACTTCTATATGTTCTAATAATTTTTTATTAGACCCTAATGAATCACAACAATTTTGATAAACCCTTGTGAGGTTTTGGGTATTCCATCAAAACCTGTAGGCCCCAGTTCACCAGAAGCATTTATGTTAAAATTAACTATTATCCGACATGAAGGTGGTGGATTATATAAAAAATCTATAAAATATGGAGTAATCCTTGGAATATATATGACCCCCAAAATTATAGTGATTATAAGGCTACTAAACTCATTATCCATGGAACCCAATTGGAGCTTTGAAACATCTTGAGTATCCCTACTAATACATATAAATATATCCCTAAGACGGAAATATTTACCTTTAAATACGATAAGGTTCCTATGATACAAAATGTGGTGGTATCCTAAAGCCACTATGATTAAAATTAGGTTTTAATTATATTGAATCAAGAACATGTTAGTGACAGTACTCATTAAAGAGTTCAAATCATTCCCAGGTTGAAGGTCATAAAGGAAAAATATTGCGATGCATTCCCAAACAACCATTTCCAGGTCACATTCTAGGAAAAAATGGGTGCTAGTTTTAGAGTAATTAAAACAATGAAGAAAGGCATAAGTGATTTTTCATACCAAAAAATGATAGCCTTCCATCAATTAGAATATGCTTCTTCCAAATATTATGTAGGAGGTCCTATATTTATATTTGAATAAATCATTTTCTGAAACTAGTAAGAAACTTGGGGGGGAGTGTCAACATAACCAAAAAGAAACCAATAGTTGGTTTTATCAGAGAAAATACCCATCCAAGAAGGTATCCAAAAGTAGAAATCATGTTCACTATAGTCATAATTTTGAATCTAGTCCACCAGGTAATCGAGTATGTGACATATAACTCGATCAAAATAATTAGGGGATGATTTAATATATAGAATGGATAAATAACTAGAAATATTACAACTATAATAAAGAGGAGTGAAAATCCAATCTGAGATCCAGAAGATAATTTTATAGTTCTTTGAGTGGGTTCTATTTCTAGACATAACTAGAAATGAGAGACTCATTGAAAAGTCTAAGGCCTTTAACACCCATGCCTTACACATTAATGGGATTAACAGATTTTTTCCAAGCCATTGTGACCATTTTATTCTCATGGATACTTAAATTATAAATTAAATTTATTTTATTATTTTACGTACTTTCACATAGTTCCCTTATAAATTTTTAGATTTTCAAGGCATAAAAAACAAGTATTTAATGATGGAATTGACTAAGAATATTCTTTGATCCAGTGAGGGAGATTTCCTTTTCCAACTAGTAAGCTTCATTGAGATCTTTGAGGCAATCCCCTCTAAATATTCAGTTTTAACCCTACCTTATAAGAGTAGTATACCAAAATAATTGAAGGGAAGCTCACCTTACTGGACACCCAACTAATTAAAAATATGGTTCCTATTAGAAAAAATTACACCTTTACCAAAGATAATGGTGGATTTATTCTAATAAATTACTTTAACATAGACTAATACATAATTTTGAAATATATTATTAAGGGTTGTAATAAATTTCCCATAACTCTCATATAATATAAGGATAATATCAATATATATAGGATGGGTTGGAAATATAAGAGACCTATAATCCTTTATGGGAGAGATAAACCCATTATCCATAACCCTAAAAATACATTTAATAATTTAGTCTTACAAAATCCTAAAAAGTAAAGTAGATATGGGACCCCCCTTGTCTAACCCCATTCGAGTAATGAAAGTGACCTAAAAGTCTAGATCTTATTAAGAGAACATGAATAAATTTGAAAAAGTGATTAGAAAACTCATAACTCTTGAGGAAATTAAGGATAAATTATCATTTGAGAGTGTCAAATTCCTTATTTATATCAACCTTGAGATCCCGATTTCCAAACCTTGATTTTCTATGAAGAATGTTAACACCCTTAAATGTAGTGTATAAGTAGTCTTGGATATTCCTTCTCTCTAAAAATTTAAACTAATTGGGAGTAATAGTTATATTGGAAATGAGTCCCAATCTAATATCAAGGATTATGCCAATGTTTTTATAGAGGCTGTTCCCAACAATGATTGGATTGAAATACTTAATGTATAAGGAATGATCAATATTTAGAACGAGGTTATTGAACTAGTAATTGACTCATGGTGGAGAAATTGGCCATTAAAAAACTCCTTGAATGATTAAAAAAATATCAAAATGCATCAAATAATAAAAGGACATGAATAATTTTCTAGTGAAACCATATAGCCCAGCTACACAGTCAAATTTTGGGGAGAAGAGTTCATGTTTATCTTCTTCCACCAAGGGGGTGGTAGTCAAGAAATAATTTTTCATGGAGGTAAAATATTGGGTAATTAGATAAACCAAATTAACCCCATTCTGATCTTGACATCCTCCACTAAATAGGTGTGTAATGTAATCAACTATGGAGTAACTTATTTTAATTCAACATTGAGAGTTTACTATTGATCATCATAGAGGGGAAATTATTTTTGGCTATTCTCACTTTTTTGAGAAAGGATTTTTTATCCTTCTCTCTTTTCTAAAAAAATGAAAAAATTTAGAGTTTCCATCTCCATCCTTCATCCATCTTAAATGTATCTACTCTTTGAGGATCCTATATTTGGTCACAATTAAGTCCTCATGATTTCTCTATGCTTGTATTTCTTTAATCATGGGTTTAGAGTGAGCCATGAATCTAAGTTGGAAACCCTACATATTAGTCTCAAGAATCTAAATATATTCATCAAGTTTAGAGAACTTATACATGTACCATGTATTTAGGATGAATTTAATGTTTCTCAATATCAACTTAATTCTTTGAAAATCACTACCAGATAAATCCCTAGATTGATCTTATTGAAAAATAACTCTGTATTCCTTAAAATGGATGTACAAGAATGATTAAACATGAAAGGGGGAGGATAATATTTCTCACAGGTCTCATAATGGTATAAGTATTTAGAGAAATTCCCAGAATTCAAATGGTGAAGAGCTAAACATGAGAAAATAACACTAGATTCCTCACTAGAGAGTTAAATAAGGTCCATATCAAGATGGATAGCATACTTACCAATCATAGTACAACTAATCCATATGATATCAAAAACTTTAAAGCTAATTACATAGAAAAATACTTGATCAATAAACCTCTAAAATTTGATAAAATCAACCTTGATGTAATTTGAACCATGATTATTTGATAGGGAGAGAACATTATTGGAATCTCCTATTAAGATTAGAGTGGGGGGGGGGGGTAAATATTATTATAGAGTTCCCTTATACCCGTATAAATATTATGAGTATAAATAAAGGAGGAAAGACACTTGTGGTTTCTATAATCCACATTGATTATAATGTGTTGTTGAACAACCTTGGTTAGGGATGCATTGAAACCACTCTTATAGAGAGTCCTTAGCCTTTAAAAAAACTACCATAAAATTATAGGAAATAATATCATAACATAAGGAAACCTAACTGATAAGTTTAAAATTATCATACTAGACCATAGGATCAATGAGACTAAAAATACTAGGATTATCCTTTTTAATGAAGTTCTTAAAGGATGTTAAAATTGTTGGACATGTGTTGATAAACAATTTCATTAATTTCTCATTGATTTTGATGCTCACAAACACCCAAAATTATGTTACTAATGAAGTTTCTTTAAGTGAGTTTCAAGTTTATATTACTTTAGTTTTAATACTGCTAAATTGTTGTTTCTAAAATATTATGGACATTTTAAGGGAATCTAGAATCACTATTCACAACCCCATGTTTTATAAACATCAGGTTTGGGAACTCAACTTTTGAAAATAAATGTTTGGTTTGGGAACCAAATTTTTTATCAAACCCAATGTATTTGTGATTACTTTTTGGTTTTGTAATGTCCTGGGTTTTTAGAGTGGGTCAAATTCTTCAATCTATTTGAATTTTTGGAGTTTAGTGGTTGGAACAAATTTTTCTTGATTATTGAAACTTAATTATGAGAGTTCCCATGACCCAAGGAATTTTTTTTCAGTTGTGTTTAGATGCTCGGAAAGTGCCTTAGGGTTTTGGTTTGGTTTCAGGTGTGTTGGAGACTGAAAACCCAAGTTTTTAGGGTGCTCAGAATAGGGCACACAATTTGGAAAAATAGCGGGTATACCATGGGAAATTGTATGGTCCTCCTTGGACTTTGGAAATGGTATTTAAAATTTTGTGGGAGGGGGTTCATGGACATGCAGGGTGTTCTGCAATTTTTAACAGAGGCTCATTCATAGTTTTCACACTATTTGGAAGACCATGTGGGCCAACCGTGCATGGTGTGGTTCTTAAGCAGTGAGAACCACACAGTTTTCACATGGTTATCCAAACCGTGTGGAGAAACCCTATGGGTCATTAAAAAGTAGAAAATAATGATTTTACCCTATCCCTTTTTCTTTTACTCCCCCTTCTTTCTCCTTCATTTCACGCATGCAAAACCTCCAGGCCATGGGGAGCTTCTCTTTCTTTCTCCCTTAGGATTTGGCCTATCTTACATGTCTATGATCCAATTCAATCTATTTCAGGTGCGTTGTAAGTGTATCAATAAGGGATAAAATTCACTATAATCTTTTCTCTTTTTATCTCACAATATGGTGTGTTAAATCTGTGTGATTCATTTTACCCTATTATCATGGAATTCATCTAAAGTGATGATTTCTTCCAAACCAGATCGAGTTAGTGGATGATATTGAGCAAACCTATGTCTTAGACTATAAGGTAGGTGGTTCCTATATTTCTCTTAATTTAAATCTTTTTTGGGAGTGCATCTTTGAGTGCACCATTAGGCTGCCTGAGAGAGACCATATAAGATTAAATGATTGTATTTAATTAATCAATTGAACCCATGAGATGCCAATGGGAAGGCTCCTTCATGTATACAAATGGGTTAAGCCTAGTGAGAGTCTTTGGACCTTGGGTAGATTAGGATAGGGTGTTGATTTAAATTAAATAATTTTTTTATATTAAATATGAAAAGTTTCATGGGAACATGATAGGATTAGCCCAAGGATGAAGGTGGTGATAAAAAAATAGTTGGGTGATATGGTATTCAGATTGAGGCGATGATAATATTAGGTTGTTGACATAGACCAAGTGATATTGGATGGTGTTGACCATCATATTGAGAGACATGGTCACATGGGAATGAGGTGCCAGGATTATGTGGATTAGGTACCAAGTTTGGGTGATTTCCACTCATCGTGACTGGTCGATACCCCATTTGGAGTCATGTGCACAGAGATATGAATCAAATGATGAGGTGGTTTTGAACACTTTTGTGGGTAAAGGCCTCCATTTTATGAAACTTAGGATGGTTTTGACCATAAGTATGGTAAGAGGTTCTGGCTGTAGAAAGCCATGTGGATAGTGAGGATCCATCGATTGATGGTATTGAGACTATCAGTTGGGGGCTGAGGCTCACCATATACTGAGGCCGTTGGGCTGAGATTATGTGGGAATATGGATATATCCGTTCCTATGGACATCGGCTATTGAGCCGATAATGCTTATTATTTGGAGGAAAGACATCTTTGTGCCTTGGTACATTAGGATTTGAGCCAAAGGGAGCTTTTAAGAAGGGGTTAGAGGGACCAGGTACAAAATTGGTCATGCCTTCAGGATGTAGGTTATTTATTTAGACATGACTTTTTAGTTGTAATGGGGCACCGAGTGATTCTATTAGATGTGGAACCCAAGGGTTCACCTGGATTTTTTTTTCATCATGGGATGCCTTGGGATTTATGCTAAGGATCCTCTCCACTACAGTTATACTAGCATTGGCCAAAAAAAATTTATTGATTCCTTATGGCTGCTGAGAATAAAGAAATAATGTTATTTATAAGTTGTGCATGATCTGTTTACTTTATTCTTATATAAAAATGCTTTATTATAGATTTAATTTAGGCAGATGTTGTTGGTGTCTTACTGAGATTATTCTCACAAACTACACAGTTCCCTCAGGACACGTACAAACTTTATGCTCATAAAATCATATAAAGGACTGAGCTCAGGGGACATACCTTAGTGATTATGTCAAAAACTATTCATGTATGGATGGAAGGGGACCTTGGAGGTTTCTGTATCAGCTAGATTTTATCTTTCGGTCTTCCTTTTTGTATCAGCATGCTTATATATGTATGTATAGAGGTCTACCATGGGTGACCCTTTTTATTTATTGTCTTCTATGACCTGCTTTGTATTAATTCTCATACTTATGACATGGAATGTTTTTTTATTCTAAAAAATGGTATATTGTGGTGTTTTATTCTATGAATAGTATGTTTGAGATTATTCATTGTTACTGATGCTGTCTTTTGTTCTTCCACTACGGTGGGTTACTAGTCCAAGGATTATAGTATTTCTTTCAATATGATATATTTATATATAGGCCATTATTATTATCATCACTTTAGGGAATAGTCTCTCCATTATCACCTCTTTACAACCTTTCTTCTAGTTATCAACCTTTAGTGTATGGGGAGGTGTGCCTAATACCTAGTGGTCAACTAACTCTGAGCACTGTTTGGGTAAAAAAATGGGTCGGGGAACTACAAATCATATCAAAGGAGTTTATTTTACCTATTTTTGGGTCTTACTATTTGGGATTTGGTAGACTAGATATTAGGATGTTGTCAGAATTGGGTTTATAGCTCGTGTTTGGGTGCCTGTAGCTCCATGCATAGGGGAGAGACCAAGTTTCTAGGGGTGGAAAATTACTCTTCTGCCTTGATCTTTTTTACAATTGATATGATTTCTACCTTGGGTGGTGCACTTGGGTGTTATTGTTATCTGTTATGATATGTGACCCTTGGTATGGTATTGAAAGGAAGTATTTTTGACCCTTGGCCCATTATTGAAAGGTAGGAGTGATTATGTTTTGAGATAGGCTTTTAGGCACATATACTGTGTTTTTCTCGTGTTTGTCATTGGGAACCTGAATTTTTCAAAGAGGTATTGGGTTGTTTAAATTTTCAACAAAGGAATCCAAAAAATGTTTTCATTCTTAGCCTCTCTTTGGTGTAATTTTACCCAACAAGTCCAAGCATGTGGTTCCAATGTGATTTGTATGTGATATGATATAATATGTGAGATATGTATATATGGGAATGGATATGATAAGAGAAGGAAGGGATGATGATAGGGGATGGGCTATTTAAAATGTAAAAAAATAAGCTAAACAACATTTTCCTAATTAACCACTTTGGTGGAATCTTACTCAGCTAACTAAAATTGATATGTGATGCCTGACTCCGATGTGGGTAGGTAAGGGGCCATGTGGCTGGATTTGTATGTGATAAATGGATCTAATATGGGCGGGTAAGGGGATAAGAGGTTGGATGTCATGAGACATGTTTTCCATGGGGGGAGTGTATGGGAAGTGAGATTGCACTACTTATTACACCTTTCCCTATATGTGTTACTTATATATATATATATTTGTTATTATTGCTATCTAACCATGATATTAATATTCAACGAGTTTCCACCTGGGAATATTTTGATGGAGCATTAGGTGGGTGATGATTTAGTGTCATGGGAGTGAGCATAGATTGAGGCCCCTGAGGGTTAGGATGAGGCCCCGACGGGTCAATCCAATCATGAGCCGAAGGTACAAGCTCAAGTACAAGCATGTCGGCCACTGGATTTGACAGATTTTGGTCCATCTTGATGAGAATCTCAGGTATAGCTTGGTTCTAGTCATCTATAGGATTGACTAAGGAGATTAGGGAATAGATCCTTCTAGTCACAACACCCACCACTATTTCAGGGTACGGGTGGACCAATGTTGGATGAGAAATGGATAGATTTAGTGCATACCATCTCTAAGTATCTTGAGACACCCCTGGTCTTGAAGGTGAATATAGCTATATACATGCTCAGAGGACTAGAAAAGTACTGGTGGGATGTACAGGTTTAGGTGGGAAGACACAAGGGACTACCCTGAAATGATTTTTGAGGACACATTCTATAAGCACTTATTCATGGAGACACTGAGGGTGGACATAGATCGAGATTTATTGACCCTAAAGTAGTGATACATTTCCATCATATACTATACAACTACTTTTATAGAGTTTTCATGTTTTGCACTCGGTATGGTGGGAATTGACACCTCAAGGGTGTGGTGTTTCGATGATGGTTTATAGTACACCATTTAGGTTCAAGTAAATATATTTAGGTTTTCCTCATTTTCAGAGGCTATGAATCACGTGCTGATAGTTGAGGGAAATTTTACGAACCAATGATATTCGAACCAGGTGATGACTTTAGGTGATTTCAATAGTGATTATTTAGATATTAGGAAGTGAGGATGAGAGAAGTCTCAATAGGGTGTTTAGGGAATAGACTCGATCTAACCACTGAGGAGTGTTTCATCAATGATGTTCTTATAGTGTGGGAAGACAAGACATTTTTGGACATAGTGTGATCAAGAACTAAAGGAGTTCCAAGCATGCGTCCAGGTCATATATCTTGAGAGGTTCAATAGAAAGCCTTCTTGGATAGCCGATAGTCAGGGACCAGGGTAGACTTAGGGTTCTGAGGTCAGATCGAGAGCTATACTAGGAGCTATTAGCTGAGATTCAGCTGCATTCATAGGTTGTGATAGAGAAAATGGGACCCAACAATGAGGGTAGTTGATGGTATCTAGTGCAACATCATAGGGAGGTCAGGATTCAAGTAGTTGGTCTTTAGGCCTGGTACATCCTGTTGAGATACCAGGTTTAGAGAAGGCTGGTGAGCTAATGATAGTCATAGGTACGTCGTGGACATGGCCGAGGTGCTTTTTTTGGTATGGTCCTTTTTGTAGGAATGTCCAGTTTTTGGTGTATGAGGTGCACATGCTATTTATGGACTAACCAGATGCTGGTTAGTAGGTTGGAATCAGTTCAGATGTGTTATATATATATATATGGTGCATGGAATCGTTATTATATATGGGAATTGATGTGATGTAGGATTACTTGAGGTGTGTTGGCATCTGGGCATTGACACGATGCAAGTTTCTTTGAGGTGCATTGAAATATGGGCATTAGTGCGATGTGAACTATATGTGAGGTGAGAGGTTCCAGGACTTGAGAATATGTTGAGATGCAAGACTTCATAGGTGATGTGTGTGTCACGGGCACGAGGCATGAATATGATGAGGTGTAGTACTTTATGGGTATCATTTGTGACATGGTCATGATGCAATCACCTGATGAGGTGCATGATTGATGATTCATCATGAGAGGATTTTTGAGTTTAGAGATTAGCAGTGGACCATTAGTTTATTTTGATCTTCGGGGCAGGATGCGACCGGAGTAGGTAACTCATAAGGTAGGGAGTTCCTTGAGGTATTTGACCTGTGACTTTATGATTGGGGTAAGACAGGTTAAAATTGATTATATGGGTACATTTGGTTCCATATTGAATTAATGTTTTATATCTTGGGGATGAGATATGTTAAGGTGGGGACATTGTAACATCCTAGGGTTTTTGAGCTGGTCAAATTCCACAACCCGTTTGAATTTTTAGAGTTTTTTTCTAACAACTCTGACCCCAATAGCCCAAATCCCGTGCCTTATTTTATTATATTGGCATGATTAAAATGAATTACAACTTGAAGGACCAAATAGTTTAGTATTCTTGGAAAACTAGATACATACATGGATCTTAAATTAATTTTGAAAACATAAAATAAAACATATAAATTCCTTTGAAAAAACCATTAATAACCTATCTTAATCCTACAATCAATCATAATAAAATTCTTATCAAACTAGGGAAAAATAAAACCTAAGAAAGGGGTGATCTCAAATACTAAGTAAGGGTTAAGTACAATTGAAGCTATCGTAAATAATAAATAATAATTATGACAATGTAAATAACTAATAAATATGCCATTTAATCAATAACTTGAGCATAATATGTCTGGAATAAAAGTTTATTAGATAATACCATATAAATGATCACTTGATCTAGAAAATTTAACCATGTATATTTTACCAATCGAATAATCACATGGAAATCAACAAATAATCTCTTAATGATGGAATGCATAATGCGAGACATATGAAACATACCTTATAGGATTCATACCAAGAATATAAAACTATCAAGTCTTTGTTCCAAGAATCTATCATTATCAAGTCTTTGTGCTAATAACCTAATAAAGGGTTAAGGCTTGGAATAACCCAATCTATTTTGTCTTATGAGACATATCGATGCATCAAGGGGCTATAGAGAGCCCTGCCTATCACTTACTATGTCCAATGAATTATTCATATGAAAGTGGTGAAACATAATCAAAATATACATTTTTATTAAAAATAAAATACAAAATGTAAATAACATTCCCTATTAAGTAAACATAATCAAAAACCATCCAGAGTAATTTGGTGAATGGTATGAAAATAGAACATCTCCAGTCAAATTAATCAATATCCATTTAATAAAATATGGTATATTTTATAATAATAGATAAAACTCAATGAATTATAGGATTCAACAAAAGATTTTGACATATATTAAAATAATTTAAATGAGATCATTGAAAAATTATTGAGGAAAATAATCTTTAAACATTCCAAAGTGTCCCATACCACTTTGAAACATTTGAATCATAATCCCATATAAAAGTAATAATTATCAAATGAAACATTGAATATCATTAAGATAAAAAGGTTTATGATATTATATATCAAAGTTCTGTATATACACCACACACTTGGAATAAGTGGTGAATAATTCATATATCACATAGAAGTAAAAGTGAGATGAAAAAAACTATTACCTAACACTTACCTTTAGTGTAGCATACATTAACCTCCTGTATAATGGTTTAAATAATTTTACTAACTCATTATAGAACTATATTAATATTTATAATACCTTATGTAATTATTTTATAACATCATATGACCCATTCATTAATAATATTTCATTATTTTCTGGGTTTCAGTTGCGTTCATTTCATGGTTTCATAATCGGTTCATCTATGTATAATTATGGATTATCTTGTAAAATGGTAATACAACCCCAAAAGGGTAATGAAATAGTATTAATTAACTTAAAAAATTATAAATTTTCCCATATATAAATTTTATTTCTTACTTGAAGATGATTCATTAGATAAAATGTTAATGATAAATTTTTAGTTTATCTTGGCGGTTTTTCTGAACACCATGAACTAGTTTTGTTTTATTTACTATTATGATTATACATTAGTTAAAAAAATGAAATAGGTTATAATATAAATATTTAAATATTATTTAACCAAAATGATATTTTTATGACTAACCATTAATGTTTTAATGTAAAATGAACAACAAAATTATTCACGGAGGTGATTAATTAGCATAATTGGAAAATAGTTTCATTTCTTTGATTAAAAGGAGGTAATAAAAGGGATGGATACAATATATTACATTAGAAACATAAAATTAAAGTATTTAAATAATTAAATAATAATTATTCTTTTATTTATGAAATATATGAGGATAAATAATAAGAATAAAATAAAATAGGAGAGGTGTTTTGAAAAAATTACCTCTTGAATATCACCTCCTTGAGAGACCCTTGAGGACCTTGGATTGGATATTTTGGTGAGAACAGTAGAACTTGGACTTAGTGATAGTGATTATTATATTTTTTGATATATATTTTATGATATTAAAGTCTTTTGGGTCAAAATGGGGTGGTGAGGGGTGGTATTTATACCCGAGGATAGTTGGGTTTAAGTGATTAAAATAATGATTATTTTATAATTAAAGCCAACCACAATGTGGTGACATTAATTTCAAAAAAATTTATTGTTAATTAATGTTTTGGAGGATTTTTAGGGTATATAAATACCTAAAACAACCATTAAATATTGTAATTTTTAGGTATTTTAAGCTTTTACCTCTAAACTTTAACCCTTGTCACTATTTTACCTATATTGTGGTAAATATTTTTTTTACCTTGGTAAATTTTTTATACCAATAAAATAAATTATCCTTAAAACATAATTTTTAAAATATTATTCCAAATATAGAATCTATTTTACCAAATTCAATTCACAAAATTTAAAAAATTATATTTAAAATTAATCCTGCAGACACAACAAAAAAACGGGGTTTTAAAGTTAAAAGTTCAAAAGTTTGAAATGTTTTTATATTCAATTTAAATTTGAAATTTATTCCAATGAACTAAATTAAATTTATTGATGTATAATTTTTATAATTATATATTATAACAAATTTAAAATATAATTTAACTATATAAATAAATTATATGAAAATGTAATTTTTAATTAAAATTCAATATTTTCATGATTCATCGAAAAATTAAACTTCTCTGAAAAATACCAAAATTATAACCTAATATAATATTTATATTAATATTTAAAAAATGAACTTTATTTTTTCAAATACAACTTATAAAACTTTAAAAATTTAGATTTAAAACAGGTTTGTCATCAAAAGGCGATAAAATTGCCTTTTAGAAATTATAGCTTTTTATGATTACAACTCGATTTATTCTTATATTAATCCTATAAAACACATTGAATGAATTTAAAAACATTTTATTGAATATATAACATATAAATTTCATTAATATCTTTAAATAATTGTGATTAATTTAATTTATTTTGATAAAATTCCATTGTAGTTATAAAATAGTTTTTTATAAAAACAGATGCTTTATGTTCAATTGGTTCTCATTTTTATTCCTAATTAATTGTTAAACACTAAATTAATTTTATAAACATGAGGAAAATATATTTTCATAATTTTTTTAATCTCATTTATTCCTACCATTCCAATGTCTAGGTGATTACATAATAATATTTAATTATTTATTTAAGCTCGGTGTTAAGTGTAACGTAAATTATCGATGAAATTGGATTTATTTAATAAGAGCCGTATCATAAAATCTTAGGGTGTTACATTCTTATCTAATTCAATAAATTTCATCCTCACAATTTGAAATTGAACTTAGAAAATATAAATTTGATACTTTAAAATACCTTTGTGGGAAACCCACATCATAAACAGGGTTAATAAAAAATACCTTTAGTAAGAGGGAAAGGGAAATGAGAAGGTCATTGAAAAAATAAGGCTTTAAAATTGGATAAAATTAGTGGGAAGTTAAAACTATTACATGGAAGAGAAATAAAACTATCAATTTCTGATAGAGAGTGATAAAGAACATGGTTAATAGAAATTTTACTATCACAAAACCATAAATTTATGATGGGTTAAAGAGTCCATTGATTTCTTGGTAATAAAATTAACCAAATACTATGTTTCCTCCAAATTACTTCCCTAGGGTTGAGATATTATTTTACTATCTAGATAATCACTTGATAAAATAAATTTACTTGATTTCTTTCCATGTCATAGGCATAGTCTTATCATTTTTTTGTGATTTGATCTATTTCTACTTCATTTCTTACACCAGGAAATGGATATTCAAGTTGATTTTTTCATACTTGAAGCACTTAAATGAATAATAAGATACACAAGTCATTCCTTTAGCCTTTAAATATTTTATAAAACCAAAATGGTTATCACATTTTATCAACAAAAAATAATATACAAATTTCAATGTAGTCCCTTCCATAAGTAGTTAATCTTAAGACTTATCTAAAATACATCTATCCAAATTCACAGTCTAAAAGGTCACTAAATTTATAAAATAAAATTAACATTAGATTCCCAAAACAAAATAATATAAATATTAATGTAACATAAAAAATATATGAATACCTTTATTACCTTTAAAAATTAATGAAAAAAAGAATTATTCTAAAAATAATATATGAGGTTGTTGAATATATTCCCTAAATCTAAACATGTAGTAAACCCAACATAAAACATAAAATCACTAACCACTTTAATGGTCACCAATACTATCCCATAAGAATCACTTTATAATTATTAGCTCATCATCAATCACATATTAAGGTTTTCATCCCCAAATCACATGTCTTCAAAAATATCAAATTTCAATAGAAAAACTTCTCTTAGTTACTGGTACTATGCATCACAAACCTCAAAATCTTTTAAGAAGTACTGTAGTATAATCCTTATATATCCCATAATTATTATAACTAGAATATAATTGATAAAATAATTTTAAAACATAATTCTTGAATCCAAAAGAATCCACATTAATCATTATTATTCATCAATGTTAATAGAATAATCTTGACCATGATCCCTTAGCTTCTCCTGAGATATATTCTCTTGATGCTTGGTGAATTTATTTTCACATTTTCCCATTTAACTATTGTTGAAACACCGAATATCTATATTTTCTTTATTAAATTTTCATTATTTTTCCTGGTGACCCTTTTCTTCACACTAATAACAAACTCCCAATCATTTTAAGATTTTACCATGGTGTTTTTTTTTCTATAGTTATCACATGTTGTATAATCATTCTTTCTCTTCTTTCTTTTATTCATATTTTCCCCAGATGTACTCTTCTTCTCATGATTCCCTCCAAATTTATAATACATAGATAACTTTTTATCCACATTTTTAGTACATGATATCACTTCCTCATATTATGAGAATATTTTGGAGACTACTTCCCTTCAAAATATTGGCTTAAGATCATAAAATATGTTATCATTCTTACTCTTCAAATCATGTGCATTAGTGAGATTCACATTCTTTATAATAGGTTCCATTTATAAATGATGATGGAAACTTTTTTTTAGGTCATATCATAATGGAAAATGATGTATAATCTAAAATGTAGTGAAATAAATTAACATAAATTTGAAACTTTATGTGTATCTAACCTCATAATCATAAACATGGCTTCTTTGGGATATGTTTCTACACTTTTCCACAAAGTATATCTTAAGGTTATGTTCCCTAATACATGGTTTCCTAAATTTAGTTTCCAAGGTTTCTAATAAACTTTATATTATACCAACTATAATGATCCCAACCCTAGTAGCCCAAATCCAGTGGGTTATTTTATTACATTGGTATGATTATAAGGAATTTTATCCCAAAGGACCAAATAGTTCAGTAGTCTTGAAAAACTAGATACATACTTGGATTTTACATTAAATTTGGAAATATAAAATAAAACATAGAAATTACTATGAAATAAGCATTAAAATACTAGCTTAATCCATCATATAAATCATAATAAAATTCTTAGAAACCTGGGAAAAAATAAAATACAATAAAGGGGTGAGATCAAATGCTCAATGAGGGTTAATTACAATAGAAGCTATCATAAATAAGAAATAAAAAATTATGACAATGTAAATAATCAAAACATATGTCATTTAATAAAAAACTTGAGAATAATATGGATAGAATAAAAGTCGATCAGATAATACCATATAAATAATCACTTGATCTAGAAAACTTAACCATAAATATTCTACTAATCAAATAATCACATAGAAATCAACATATAATCTCATAATGATGGAATGCATAATTCCAGACATCCGAAATATAATATCAAGGATTCATACCTAGAATATAAAAATATCAAGGATTAATTCTAGGAATCTATCATCATCAAGGATTCGCTCCAAGAACCTAATAAATGGGAAAGTCCTTGGACAAAACCCAATATAGTTTATCTCATGAGCCCTACCAATGCATCAAGGGGCTATAGAGATCCCTGCTCGTCACTTACTAATTCTAATGAATTATTTACATGAAATTGGGGAAACATAATAAACACATTAATTTCTATTGAAACCATAATACAAAATGTAAATAACTTTCCCTATTAAGTAAACATAATCAAAAACCATCTAGAGTAATATGGTGAATGGTATAAAAACAGTACATCCCTAGTCAAACTAATAAATAAATTTTTAATAAAACATTTTAGATTATATCATAATATATAAAACTAAATTAAGTTAAAGATTAAAAAATGGATGTTGAAATATATAGAAATACTTTAAATGTGATCATTGAAAAATTCTTGAGGAAAATAATCTTTAAACATTCCAAAGTGTCCCATACCACTTTGAAACATTTGAATCGCAAGCCCTATAAAAGTAATAATTATCAAATGAAACATTGAATATAATGAATATAATTAAGTTTATTATATTATATATTAAAGGTCACTAAATACACCACATACAAGGAATATGTGGTGAATAAGGCATAAATCTAACAAAAGTAAGAGCGAGATAAAAAAACCCTTACCTCATGCTTCCCTTTAGTGTATAACACTTTGACCTACTGTATAATAATTTAAATAATCTTATTAACTCATTAAAAAACTATATTAATATTTATAATACCTTATTTCATGATTTTATAACATCATATGACCCATTCATTAATAATATCTCATTATTTTTAGGGTTTTAGATGCGTTCGTTTCATGGTTTTATGATCGATCCATTTGTGTATAATTATGGATTATCTTGTCAAATGGGAATAAAAGTACAAAAGTGGAATGATATATTATTAATTAAATTCCTTAAATATGAATTTTCCCATATATAATTATTATTTCTTACATGATGATGATTCATTAGATAAAATGTTAATGATAAATGTTTAGTTTATCTTGACGGTTTTCCAAACACCATGAACGAGTTTCATGTTATTTACTATTATGAGTATAAATTAGTTATAGAAAATTAAAGAGGTTATAATATACCTATTAAAATATTATTTAACCATAAAAATAGTTTTACGACCATTAATGAAGGTGATAATGGAAAAATAAAAAAAAACATTATTCACAGAGATGATTAACAAACATAATTTGCTAATAGTTTCGTTTCTTTGATTAAGAAGAGGTAATAAAAAGTATAGATATAATATATAACATTATAAAAATAAAATTAAAGTATTTAAATTATTAAGGAATTATTATTCCTTTACAGATGAAATATATGAGTATAAAGTAGAAGAAGAAAAGAGAATAAGAGAGTTGTTTTTAGAAAATTACCTCTTGAATATCACCTCCTTGAGAGACCCTTGAGGGCCTTGGATTTGGTATTTTGGTGAGGCCATAAGAACTTGTACATTGGTAGAGTAATTAAAATAGGTTTTGGTAGATATTTGAATATATTAAAGGCTTTTGGGTCGAAATGGGGTGGTGAGGGTTGATATTTATACTTGAGGAGGGGTGGGTTTAAGTGATTAAAATAATGATTATTTAAAAATTAAAACCAACCACATTGAGGTGGACTTAATTTAAATAAATTTTTTAATTAATGTTTTTAGGATGGTTTGGGTTGATAAATACCTCAAAAAACCACTAAATTTTGTAATTTTTAGGTATGTTAAGCTTTTACCTCTTAACTTTAACTCTTGTCACTATTTTAGCTATATTGTGGTAAATATATTTTTTACCATGGTAACGTTCTTATAAATAAAAATGAAAATTTCATTAAAAATAATTTTACCTTATGATTATAAATATGGAATCAATTTTAACAAATTCAATTCACATAATTGGAAAATTTTGATTGAAAATTAATCCCACAGACACAATGAAAAAGAATATTTTTAAAGTGAAAAGTTCAAAAGTTAGAAATATTTTTACATAAAATTTCAATGTGAAATTGATTACAATGAAATAAATTATATTTATATATGTATAATTGATCTAATTATACTTTAAAACTATTTTAACATAATTTAACTATATAAATAAATTAGATGAAAATGTAGTTTTTAATTAAAATTCAATATTTTTCACTTTTCATCAATAAATGAAACTTCTCTGGAAAATACCAAAAATGTTAACCTAAGATAATTTTTATATTCCAATTTCAAAAATAAAATTTATTTTCTCAAATCAAACTTATAAAATTTTAAAAATTTAGATTTAAAACAGGTGCACCCTCAAAAGGTGGAAAAATTTCCTTTTAAAAAAATATAGATTTTTATGCTTTAAACTAGATTTATTATCATATTAAGGCTATAAAATACATTGAATGAATTTAAAAACATTTTATTGAATATATAAAATATAAATTTCATTAATATCTTTCACTAATAGTTATTAATTTAATTCATTAAGATAAAATTCCATTATGGGTATAAAATAGTTTTTTAGAAGAACACATCCTTTATGTGCAATTGGTCATCATATTTATTCCTAATTAACTGGTAAATAATGAATTCATTTTATAAACATGTGTGAACTTTATTTTCATAATTTATTTAATCTTATTTGTTCTCTCCATTCTAATGGATAAGTGGTTAAATGATAAAATTTAATAATTTGTTTAAGCTCGATGTTCTGTGTAACATAAATTATCGATGAAATTGAATTTATTTAATAAGAGACATACCATAAAATATTGGGGTGTTACATTCTCCCCTCATTCAATAAATTGAATCCTAATAATTTTAAATTTCACTTCTAAAATCAAAATCTTATACTTGAAAATACCTTTGTGGGAAACCCACATCATAAATAGGGTTAATAAAACATCCCCTTAATAAGAGGGAAAGGGAAATGTGAAGGTCACTACAAAATTAGGTTTTCTAATAGGATAACATTAGTGGGAAGTTAAAACTAGGAAATTGAATAAAAATAAAAATATAAAGTTCTGATGGAGAGTGACAGAGAACATGGCCATATGAAATTCTATCATCACAAAACCATAAATTTTTGATGGGTTAAAGAGGCCACTAATTTCTTGATAATAAAATTAAACGAATAGAATTTTACATTCCAAATTCCTTTCCTAGATTTAAGAGATTATTTTAATATCTAGATAATCACTTGATAAAATAAACTTACTTGATTTCTTTCCACATCATAAGCATAATCCTATCCTTTGGTTATGCTTCGATCTATTTATACTTCATTTATTACGCTAGGAAATGGATATTCAAGTGAAATTTTTCATATATGAATAAATTTAATGAATCATAATATCTACAAGTCATTACTTAACCATTTAAATATTTACTAAAACCAAAATGGTTATCACATGTTATCAACAAATAATAATATCCAAATTTAAACATAGTCCATTCCATATGTAGTTAATCTTAAGACTCATCCAAAAATACATTTGTCCAAATTCATAGTCTAAAAAGGTCACTAAATTTCCAAAATAAACTTAACATTAGATTATATAAACAAAATAATATAACTCTTAATTTCACATACCAAATATATAAATACCTTTATAACCTTTAAACCTTAATGAAAAAAATCACACTTCCAAAAATAAGATCTCAGGTTGTTGAATATATTCCTTAAATCCAAACATGTAGTAAACCCAGCATAAACCATCAATTAAAAAACCAATTTTATGGTCAAAAATATTATCCCATAAAATATATTTATAATTATTATATCACCATCAAAATAATATTAATTTTATCTTCCCCAAATCACGTGTTTTCTAAAATATAATCTTGCAATATAAAAACTTCTCTTAATTACTGGTACTATTCATCAAAAACCTACAAATTTTTAAAGAATAAGTACTGCAGTACAATACTTATATATATAATTATTATTATAACAATAATATCATTGATAAAATACTTTTAAAACAAAATTCTTAAATCCAAATGAAATCACATTAATCATTCTTTTTCATCTGTGGTAATAGCATAATCTTGGCCACGATCCCTTAGCTTATCTCAAGGTATATTCCCTTGACGCTTAAGGAATTTATTTATATAGTTTTTCATTTATAAGTGATGATGTACATTATATTAGGTCATGTAATAATTTAAAATTATGTATAATCTGAAAACTAGTAAAATACATTAATATAAATTGAAAAATTTATGTGTAGATAACAACATAATCATAAACATGGTTTATTTGGGATGTTCATCTATGCTTGTCCACAAAGTATATCTTAGGGTTATGTTACCTAATATAAGGTTTCCTAAATCTAGTTCCCAAGGTTTCTACTAAACATTCTCTCATACCAACTATAATGACCCCGACCCTAGTATCCCAGAGCCGGTGCCTTATTTTGTTACATTAGCATGATTACAAGGAATTGAATCCCAAAGGATCTAATAGTTTAGTAGTATTGTAAAACTAGATACATACTTGGATATTACATTAAATTTTTTAAACATAAAACACATCATAGAAATAAATTTTAAAACACCATTAATCCCCTAGCATAATCTAGCATATCAATCATAATAAACTTCTTGGCAACCTAGGGAAAAATAATACATAAGAAAGGGGTGATCTCAAATGCTTAGTAAGGGTTGAGTACAATAGAAGCTATCATAAATAAGAAATAAAAATTATGGAAATGTAAATAACTGAAACAAATTCCATTTAATAAATAAATTGATCATAATATGGATGAAATAAAAGGTGATCTGATAACACCATATAAATAATCACTTGATCTAGAAAACTTAACAATGTATATTATAATAATTGAATAATCACATAGAAATAAACAATTTATCTCATAATAATGGAATTCATAATATTAGACATCTGAAACATACTTTTTAGGCTTCATACCAAGAATCTAAAACTATCAACGCTTCATGCCAAGAATCTATCATCATCAAGGATTTGTTCCTAGAACATAATAAATGGGTAAGTCTTTAGAAAAAACCCAATATAGTTTGTCTCGTGATACCTACTGATGCATCAAGGGTCTATAGAGGACCTCACCCATTACTAAGTCCAATGAATTTTTCATATGAAATTGGTGAAACATAATTAGTATATACATTTTTATTGAAACTAGAATACAAAATGTAAATAACTTTCCCCATAAAAAAAACATAATCACAAACCATCTGTAAGGTCATGATATTTTTTGGATATTTCTCAGGCTCATTTATAGGTACTCTTTTTTCCTTTTGTTGAGTACATTTTTTGGGTTTTAACTTGGGGTGTGTTTGAGTGGAAATTTGAGAAAAATGGAAGAAAGAGGGTAGTTCATGGTTGGTGCATAGTAGATATGTCATTCTAAAATATGTTCCAAGTGTCAAAATGAAAACTAAAAATTAAAGACACTAACAACTACCAAGTGGGTCCTGAACCATGTCTAGTTCCCTCATCTAATCTCCATCCCAAAATAATCCATCTAACACAGGTCCTTTTCCAATATCCCATCCTGCAAACATGAAATCCATTCAAGTATGGATTTGGCAGCCTGAGTAGGGTGTGATTACAACTCAGTAGGCCACCACCAACGACATTTAAAATGATATCCGGTTAATAGTAAGTGTATGGAGTTGTATAAAGAATACATAAAAGAAATAAAGTAAATAGTTTACACTTATGCAATTATTCTCTATTTAACCACATAACACTTGGGTTCCCAAGAACATCCAAACTCTAAATACTTGCTTCAACCCATGCCAGAGTCTGAACTGACCCCAAGGGATATCATATATCTGAATTCCATTCATTATCAAAATTTACATAAGAATTCCATTATTACCATTAATTGTCTCAAATCACATATGAAATCCATTGTTACCATTCATTATCTCAATTCACGCTATGGGATTTTGATACAACATACCCTATCCCACACACAATTATTACATATGAATGTCATTGTTACCATTCATAATTTCAATTCATAGTATGAGATCTTGATACAATAGACCCTATACTACACACAATTATTATATATGAATTCCATTATTACCATTTATCATTTCATATCACACTAAGGGATTTTGATGCAAAAGATCATGTCCCACACATGATAATCACATTAATTAATTCACCAATTAATTAATCAAATTAAAAAATTTCATATTCCCATAATTACATTAATCAATTAAATAGTTAATTAATCAAATCAATTCCATTAATTACTTCAATAATTAATTAATCACATCAATCCCTTCAATTAATTCACCAATTAATTTATCACGTCAATTAAATTAATTAATCCAACAATTAAATAATCACTTCAAAATCAAAAAACCAATAATTAATTATTCATATATCACAATCTCAACATATCATAATTAATTCAAAAATTAATTATACCCAATTCCTACATTTTCAATAGTCCGATAATTAACTCAATAATTATTTATCCCCAATTCATAATTAAATATTATGATAATTAACTCAACAATTAATTATCTCTGATTCCCACAATTTCAATATTCTGATAATTAACTCAATAATTAATTATATCCAATTCACAATTCAATATTATGATAATTTACTCAACAATTAATTATCCCCAATTCCCATAATGTCTTAATTAATTAATTTACCAAATTAATTAATTCAATTAGGAAATTTAATTTCTGAACAAACTCTAGAAAATCTAAAATTAGATACATGTAATTGAAACCATGACTATGTGATTTGAATAATAGACCACCTACCTCAATTTGTTGACAACATTCACCAATGGAAGAATCCCCAATTTTCAGTGGGTCAATCAAGAATGTGATTAAGAACACAATATAGATATGAAACCTATATCCATGGTTAAAAAAATCAAGATCTAACAAACCTAGATCTAGATATAGAACCAAAAGTGTATAAACACCCCTCTTTTATCTGAGAAGAGGAGTAGGAGAGAGAGATATATCTAAATGAGAATAAATCACATACTCGTGGAGGTGTAGATCTTTAATCTGCACTTAGATTTTCCAAGAACTGAGGCTAGGATGGTTTGGAATCTTCCTGGGAGGCTCCAAAATCATGAAAGATAGTTTAGGGTCGAATGAGGGCTAATTAGGGCATAAAATGGGTGGGGGAGATTCTGTAATTTTAAAACTAATTTTAGGGTTAATTTAAATCCCACACATTGTTTTCCAGGTAGAGGCACACAGTTTCCCCTAACCGTGCACCTCTTCTAGGGGTGCACAGTTTGAAAAACCATGCACCAGTTGTGAAAACCCTCTCTATTTAGGGTTTCATAGTTTGATGGGCTAGAGAGCATGGTTAGGGAAAACCATGTGCCAATCATGCACTGTCTACTTTCTTACATTTTTCTCAAATTTCCACCCAAACACACACTAAGGTAAAACATAAACAAAAAGTAATCAACACAATGTAAAAGAGTACTTGTAAATGATCCCAAGACATCTCTATAAAATTTCGAGATCTTACAATCTCCCCACCTTATAACAGCTCTTTGTAGAACTATAATCACAAGCATCTCTAAGATTATTTATCAAAAAGATCATCCCATTGAGCCCTTATATCTGATTCTCACTCCCATGTTTCCTCCTAAACATGACCATGTTTCCAAAATACATGAAAAATATACACAATATTTCTCTACAACACTTTTTCACTACTATTCAACACACATATTAGATGATTATCAAGGGACACATCTATCTCAAGATCAACATCATATACCTCGATCACATGAGAAGGGTTAGGTCGATTCCACCAAAGTTGTGACACATGGAATACATCAATCATAACACTGTATCTCTATGGAATATCCAATAGGTATGCCACTGACCTGATTTTTCCACAACCTCAAATGGTCTAACAAAACTGGGTGCCAACTTTCCCTATTTTCATATCCCACTATGACCCAATCTAGATGAAAACCGAAGGAATACATGATCACCCTTTTTAAACTCTAGGGTTCATTGACATCTCTTAGCATATGAATTCTGTCTACTCTAATCTATAGCCATATGCTTTTGAATTAGCTATACCTACTCTGACATCCTCTGCACAAGACTTGATCCCAAAAACTCTAACTCACCAGTCTCCATCTAGAATAGAGGTGATCTGCATGGCCTACCATAAAGTTCCTTATATATATCCATCTGTGTAGTTACATGATAAATATTTTTATAGAAAAACTCCACCAAAGCTAGGTACTTCTCCTAAGACCCACTGAAGTCTAGGACACATTCCTGAAGCATATGCTCAAACACCTGTATAGTACGCTCCAAATTCCCATCTTTTTGTGGATAGAAAGTTTTACTCAATAAAACATGTGTACCAAGCACCTTCTATAACCCCTAATAGAACTATGAAGTAAAAAGAGAGTCATGGTCTAAATCAATAGTCCACGACACCCCATGTTGAAAAAATATCTCCTAAACATAAAATTTCCCAACTGATCCACATAGAAAGTACCCCGCATTGGTAAGAAATGTTCCACCTTTGTTATCCGGTACACGATCACCCAAATAGAGTCATTATTCTAAGATTTTATCAGGATACCCTCCACAAATTCCATGTAACGCCCCGACCCCAGCTACCCAGAGTCGGTGCATTACTTCGTAACATTGGCATGATCACAAAAGATCAAGTCTTGAAAGACCGATTAGTTTAGTAGCCTTGGAAACACTAGATACATTCATAAGTCTTTCATTACATCAAAAAGTAAACAAACTACAATAACATGGTCTTCATAGTCCACAATTATATCCCTTTCTGACTACCCCTGTAGGTCATTCATAAAATACTTCTTCACATCCTGGAAAAATATTAAAACATTGAAAGGGGTGAGCTCAGATGCTCAGTAAGGTTAACAATATAGCGGAAGCTTTCATAAATAAAAATTAACATTTAAGGCAATGTATAACTAAAACAAAAGCCTTTTAAACTTGAACTTCAACATAATATGGAAAAAGTAAAATGAGATAATGCCATTTACTTCTTCACATGGATATTCTACTGGTCGAATAATCACATGCAATATCAATAACCACTTTCATAATGATGGAATGTATAATGCCAGACATTCTGAAACATTTTGTCAAGGCCTCGACCAAGACGTCTAAAATGATTAAGGCCTCGGCCAAAACCATAAATCAAATTGGGAAAGGGCCTCGGCCAATTCCACTTCTAGTTGTCTCATGAGACCTACCGATGCATCGAGGAGCTATAGCGGGCTCCACCCGTCACTTATTAAGTCCAATACATTCCTCATATGAATAGGTTTAAACATATCATAAACCATAACATAATCGTATCACATAAAACATGCATAAAGGAAACATAACATTTCCACATTTCAATCACAAGATATCAATACAACACATTGATAAAAACTCTTTCAAAACCATTTTCAATACCAAAATAAAAGAAAGTTAAAACTTTGTATTTATTTTTCATTAAAAAAAGGATGGCTTGTAGAGGAAGACGAAACTCAAATAATGGTCATGGCGGCGGAGAAGTCTTTTTCGCCGCATAAGTACGGAAAGAAAAACATTCCCTTTTGTCGTTTAGCAAAATGCTTTGTATAAAAAAGATTCCTTTTGAATAAACGTAAAAGTCAAAGGGGTTTATACACTGTATAAAAGAAAGTTGTGTATAAAACCAAATATGCCTCAATGAATGGAGATTGAGACGAAGTCCCTTAAAAAGATCATTTTTAAATAAAATATATCTATTATTTGTATTCACTATATGTACACATAAAGAAAGTATAAATACACTATACGACATAATAACATCATGACATAATTTGAAAGTAGGAGATTAACCCAAAGAATGGAAATTGGGTTAAGAAGTTCCCTTACCTTGCGTCCTTTCCTGACTCGACCGTTCTTTAACCTCCTGAATAATAAACTAGAGTTAATTTATATTTACTTAAGAAAATTTTTCATGTTAATTATTCCTTTTATATTCCTTATTACCATGTTATGAACATTATTTAATTATTTAAGTTAATAACGGTCGTTTTGTCGATCTTTGGTACTTGAGTCAAAAATAAACTTCTTATAATTACAAGTTGTTCATGTGGTGAAATATCCATTATATACAGAATTATATTCATGATGTAGATATCATATATATCATATATATACAGTATATACATTCATTCATAATTTCACGTAACATTTAAAGGTAAGAAATGAAATGCACCGTTCATGGAGACGGTAAGCCGTACGTACGCATGAACGCTACTTTCATTTCTATTTAGTATTTAATGGAATGAAATCATAATGATATAAATGTATAATATAATTCCAGTATAATATAGTGTATAATACCATTTAATCCATCCTTTATACATCCCACATATGGCATTAACGATTCAAATCACTTTGAGGGGGCAGTAGTCCGCACTTCCTAAAATGAAATTATCGCGTTTTACCCATAATGGAAATCATAAAGTATGCCATAAATGAGAAATACAGAAGCATAATTAAAACATAAACATATTATATATCATATATTAATATAGTGACATCTTAATGGCCACCTTTGAAGGTGTTATATGAGTGTTGAACAATCATCGTTTCGTGAGGCAGAAATTCGCCATCCACAGAAACCGTATGTTCTTTAACCATTAGATGTAGGTGTGTGTAAGTGTAGCTTGAATAATTCTTATAACAACATCCTAGTATATTTAGGATACTGGTGTTGTTACAAAAGAAATGAATAAAAAGAGTTTAGGGGGTTGGAGAAGAAAAATAAAACAAAACAACATTAGAGAAGACATTACCTCAAAATCGGGTAACTCTTTTTGATTTGAGCCAAAGGCTTACTTGAGAAGAGTTCTTCCCAAAGTGAGGCTTCTAGGAGTAATAGGGGGAAGTTGGGAGAGTATTTGGGCAGAGGTTTTCCGAGCCAAATGGCTTGAAAGTGTAAATGAGGTGGGAGAGGTGGGGGCCTTTTATAAGTGGAGAGGAGGGGCACTTTTGGAAAGATTGAAATGTTATATTATTTCACAATGCTTTTCGGATTCTAAAGGTCCCACACTTATATAATTCGAGGCTAAGGTGATAAGGTTTCGAAATATCCTCATCCAATAGGCTTTGGACAAGTGTAAGACTTTGATTTTTCATTATCTTCTCATTTTATTTAAATCGTTAAATAATGAGGTCATCGCTGCATCATAATGATGTCATAAATAATTTAATTTATTTAATGTCTAAAAATTATAAAAAAAATACTATGATGTAGGAAATCTTTTTAGCTTTCTAATGAATATTTATAGTCAAAATTTGGACTTGTGTAACCCCACTTAAAAACTGTTTTAGTAAAATAACTCATGTTTGTGTCAATTTAATTTTAACATTAAATAAATATATATTAATGTCATTTTCCAACTAAAGTGGCTCCATGGGGTCCCCAAGTTTACCCATGGGTTGTCTTGGTCGGCCATGACTCATCCAATAGGAGTAGGACAAGTGTCATGCTCATCTCATATTATTAAAACATTATTTGTACCTTAAACTACACTAATTACCTCTAATCGCGATTAAGAACTTAAAAGTTACTATTCACCAAAAAATTATTTTAATCTCATTGAACCACATTTTACTTCTTAATGACAACCATGTATGTCAGATTTTTTAAAATCAAATCACAGAAGTGGTAATATTTCCTTTAAACGAAAAATCAGTTATTTAACTACCACTTAGTGGTTTCACTATTCATCAAAAATTGAAGTTTTTCAGAACAAGGCCAAAATTTCACTCTAAGATATAATTGATATTCCGAATTCAAAAATGATGTCTATTTTACAAAATTCCAAACATATAAGTTTCATTAATTAATTTTATAATTAATTCCCGCTGTTACGACAAATAGCGTGTTTTTAAGAAACAATTTATATCAAAAGATTGACAATTGTTTATGTCCAATTTCAATGTTAAATTAATTATAATGACCACCATTGGATAAAATGGTAAAAATATATTCTAATTATACCTTAAAATCACTAAATAGTATAATTTATCACAATAAATTATTTTGATTAAAAAAGTTGTTTTAAAGTATTTTTCACTATTCATAAAAATTAGAAGTTCTCAGAAAAATACCAAAAATTCAACATAGGCTAATTTCGATATTCCGAATCCAAAAATGAAGTCCATTTTGAAATATACAATTTATATAATTTTAAAAAGTGGTTATTACTATTCATAACGGCTACTTTGATTAGTCGCGGTGTTTTAGAACTCGAACTTGCGTACAATGCAAGCTATTGCATTATTGAAAGAGAGGCGTATCGTGGAATCTCGGGGTGTTACATTCTCTCCTCCTTCAATAAATTGTGTCCTCGCAATTTGATATTTTTCTTTGAAAATAAGAGGTTGAAAATGGAAAATACCTTTGTGGAAAACCCACATCGGAAATAAGGTTAATAAAATTTAGCCTTAATAAGAGGGAAAGGGAAATGAAAAAGTCACCACCCAATTATGATCTCGATTAAGAGAACATTGGTGGAAATTAGAGACATATAATTGGAGGAAAAACGTAAATATTCATAGGGAGTTATTGAGGTCATCAATCACAATCAACTGTCAAATTGAGGGCCTCAAAGCCTTCAATCTATGTTGATTTAAAATATCATCAGTTCAACAAGACATAAAGTATTAGGATAACGCATTTTTTTGTTTTAATATCCCTTTACTAAAGTTTAAGAATTAATTTATTCATTAAATAATAGATAGGTATATATATATTTATGCCTGACAATTAGAGTTTCAACCTTCAACTCACCTTTCACTCAAAAAGATAATAGAACCCAAAAATATTATACTTTTCCTAATTGTATAAGGTTCCAAATGTTAACACATACAATTTAGATTAGTAAAATTATTTTGTAATAACCAGGGACTTCCTGTAGGCTAGTGGTAGGAAATAAAGGCTTGTCTCACTATGGTTGTGGGTTCGATTCCTACAGCTTTGTTCGACGCGACGGGTTATTCCCCACCCTGCAGGTTGTCCTTTTCCTAAAACTATAGTATTATAATATTCCAAAAATAATCTTCATAAATTCTTTAACCTTAAACAATACTATCCAAAGATCAACTTAATCCATTCCAACCTTTATAGTTATCCAAAATACTTCTATCCAACTCACAGTCCAAATTTTACAAGGAAGGTAAACATAATGAAGATCCTTTTTCCCATGTAATAACATGTGAACACCTTTATCATGTATTCTTTTTAAACATACTGAATTACCATGATCCCTTATTCCTTATAGAATACTAGATATACTCCTTCTATCCGAAAATGTATAAAAAACATCAATCAGTTTCAAGGAAGTTAAGTATATCCAATATAATTTATCCAAATCAATCACGTCTTATTCCAAAATCA
This sequence comes from Viscum album, assembly GCA_963277665.1. Taxonomy (NCBI): domain Eukaryota; kingdom Viridiplantae; phylum Streptophyta; class Magnoliopsida; order Santalales; family Viscaceae; genus Viscum; species Viscum album. Next base: position 1,339,588,621 of record OY728148.1, on the reverse strand, counting down.
CAATCTCAGTATCAGAACCATATTATGGTCTATCTTTCTCTCAACCATATATTTTCCAAAAATTTAACCTACTGTGGAGTCACTTTTCTTGGTTCCACACAATCTCAAGTCCTTGATGATATAGTACTGTAGTACAATCCTTATATACTCCATAATTATTATAACCAGTACATCATTGATACAACACTCAAATTACAAAATTATTTAATAACAACATAAGAACTCTAATCATTAATCCTCATCTGTGGTAGTATCATAACTTGATTATTATCCAATAACATCATTTGGGGCATACTCTGATGATTTGGACATTGGTTTGCGTAGTGTCCCCAATCCTTGCAGAAGAAGCATTGTACATTTGAAACCATTTTCTTACCCTTACAGTCACGCACTTTGTGTCCTTTTTCTCTACACTTATAACAAACTCCCATTCCCTTTAGGCAAGTTCCATGATGTTTCTTCCCAAAATTACCGCATATTGGAAAATTCTTCTGTCCCCTCATCCCTTTATCCATCATTCTCTCTTCCATCCCTTTCGTCTCTTGCTTCGCTTCAAAGCCATAGGACTCAGAGAATTCTTTACTTATCTTATTAACACATGATACTATTTCTTCATATGTTGAGAACACATGGGAGACTATTTCCCTTCGAAATGTTGGATTAATACCGTGAAAGATACGATCCTTCTTACTCTTTGGATCATACGTACTGCTGTAGTTCACATTCCTTCTACTGGGCGCCATTTCTATACAATGGAATAAACTAGATTAGTTTATGAATCAAAATACATAATTCCATACTTATAAAATACTTAACATAAATTGGACTATTTATGGATATAATCCATAATCATAAAAATGTTTTCTTTGAGGAAGTATATACTCATAAACCCTTCATAATGATTTGTAAAGAAAATTAGAGTTATCCTAAGCATATCCCCTGGGAGTGTCATAACCAAGAGTGCAGCAAGGCCCATTGTCGTGCACCAGTTCCCGTTCGAGTCTAGCTCAAAGCGGTGTTTTCGGGTTTTACCCCTAGGTACATCTGTGCCAGAGCCGCCTCTACCTGCTCGTATCCAGACTGGGATGTATTGCTCGGAAAACTCACAAAATCTCTACAATACCATAATTCTAAGAAGTTATTCTATACTAATCCTCAAAGTTCATCTTAGGTCTACGTGCTCTAATCAGAGTTTATCTAAATCTAGCTTTCAAGGTTAGTACTAAACTGCCTCTGATACCAACTGTAACGCACCGACTCTGGGTAGTTGGGGTCGGGGCGTTACATTCCATGTTTATGTCATCCCACTTCCATTAAGAAATGGGAAATAGATGCAACAAACCACCAGGTCATTGATACTAGGCCTTCACCTACTGATAGGTGTAACATCATGTCACGAACCCCACTATCTCCTTTTTCAAGCCTGACCACCAAAACTATCATTATAGTTCATGGTAAATTTTGGTTACACATGGATGTAGCACTCAGTTTGAGACACAAAACTCACACATCAACTCCCCCACATGCTCGTAGTCACAACAACATGATTCCTGAAATAGATGTTCTCATCCTCATCTATAGTCCAACTGGAAGGTGAATCCCCACCTTCAAGGATTTCCCTCAAGGTCAAAAACTCAAGATTCCTATATTTTATATCCTTGATCCATATCAAGATTGTATACTCTATTGAAACTGATATGAGAGTCACCTAATCCTGAATCTCTTGAACTAAAACATGTATCTCAGGTAGTAGAGCCATCATCTTCCACTCAGCACTAGACTCCTGAACTGCCTGAGTCTAAGTTTTCTTTATTAAAGCATTAGTAACACTATTCCCATTTCTAGGAATATATGCTAGATCAAAATCAAATGACTGCATATACTCAACCCATCTCTGCTTATAGAGATTCAAATATTGCTGCAAAAATATATACTTCAAGATTTTGTGATCTGTATACATAGTAAAATTTTCACCCAACACATAATGTCGCCAACACTTTAAATCATAAACAAATGCTTCTAATTTGAAGCTCTATATTGGGTAGTTCAGTTCATATGGTCTCACCTTCCTATTGGATCATAAATGAGGATGAGATCATATATGTAATGAATTGGGTTGTTGTGCCTATGATTATGCGGGAAGATCTGATACATGAATTTCATGCCTCGAAGTGGGTTGTCCATCCAGGTGTAACCAAAATATACCATGAACTATGATGAAAGTTTTTGTGGCCAGACATGAAAAAAGAGATAATAGGGTTTGTGACATGATGCTACACCTGTGAGTAGGTGAAGGCTAAGCATTAATATCCTAGCAGGTTACTATATCCATTTCCCATTTAATAATGTAAGTGGTATGGCGTGACTATGGACTTTATGGTGAGTCTCCTGAGAATGACTTAGAAGAATGATTACATTTGGGTGATTGTGGATTTTTTGAAAAAGGTGTCTCAATTCTTACTAGTGTGAGAGACCTTTTCTGTGGATAAGTTAGGAGAAATTTATGTTCAGAAGATAGTCTATCTAAATGGCATGCCACAAACTATTATTTTAGACTGTGATTATCATTTTAATTTACACTTATGGAAGGGATTACAAAAGATGCTTGGTTAACAGGTTTTATTGAGTATGAATTTCCACCCACAAATAGGTGGTAATTCATAACATACTATATAATTGAGGATATGATTCTGTCATGTGTCCTAGACTTTAGTGGGTATTGGGAGAAGCACCTAGCTTTGTTGGAGTTCTCCAATAACAACAGTTATCTGGGAACTATATAGACGGAACCATACAAGGAACCTATGGTAGTCCATGAATATCACCTCTATGTTGGATAGAGGATGATGATTCAGAGTTGTTGGGACTGAGTCTAATGCAGAGGATTTTAGAGTAGGTACAACTAATTCAAAAGCACATGGTTAAATATTAGAGTGGACAAAATTTGTATGATGAAAGATATCGATTTCCCCTAGAGTTTACAGAGGGTAATTGTGTATTCCTTCAGGTGTCTCCTAGGTTGGTTCACCATAGGATATGGAGATAGAGCATGTTGGAACCCAAGTTCATTGGACTGGTTGAGGTTGTAGAGTGAATCAGGTTGGTGGCGTATCAATTGTCTCTTCTATAGAGATACATTGCTATGCATGATGTTTTATATGCATCATAACTTTGGTTATGTCACCTTTAACCTTCTCATGTGATAAATTTGGATGATGTTGAGATTGAGATAGACGTGTCCTTTGAGGAGCATCTGATATGTGTGTTGGGTCATAGTAAGAAAGTGTTATGGAGAAAGACCATACCGATAGTTTGTGTATTGTGGAAACATGGGTGTGTGCCTGAGGAAACTTTGGAGAGATAATCAGATATGATGGCTCAATGTACTTGATCCTTTTTACTTGGAATCTCAGAGATTCTTGGGAGTACAGATCGAGGAAAAGCTGTAATAATGTATATAGATTATAAGATTCTGACTTTTTTTAGAGATGTCTTGGGCTCATTTACAGGTACTATTTTTCCTTGTGTTGAGTAATTTTTGTTTGGGTTTTACCTTGGGGTGTGTTTTGGTGTAAATTTGAGAAAAATGGATGAAATAGTTAAGTGCATGGTTGGCACATAGTTTTCCCTAACCATGCACCCTGTTCTAGAAAACCATGCAACCCTAGACAAAGAGGGTTTGCATGGATGACACTTGATTTTTCAAACTGTGTGCCTTGAAAAGAGAAACCATGCACCCCCTAGAAGAGGCACATGGTTGAAATAAAAAATATTTTTCAAAATTTTATATTTAATTTCAATTTTTTTAGACCCACCACAGTGTTATTTTATTGGAAATCATTACATTTTAATGTTTTTGTGGAATTTTGAGCTTAATTGTAAAAATGGCCAAATTTTGGGATTTAACTTTTTTATTTTTATTTGTTATTTAAAACATAACTTTTTATAAACTAATTGAAATAGTAAAATTAATTTTTTTAGTATCCCATACATCTTAGGATATATTTCATCATTCTGGACCACAAGATCAATATATCAATTAAAGGCCCAAAATCAGCTCACAAGATAGGCCTCAAAAACTTTTCATAGATCTAGAATGTTTTAAATGCGAGATTATATATAGATGTTAGCCAGTACAATGAAGCTTAAATTAGACATGTAGATGTATAAGGAATTTATTAACAACTTTTATTAAGGATAAAATGTGTTAATAAGCCATTTGTAAGGCCATTAATGCATGGGAAACTATATACATGGAATATGGAGAGTCTGTTTGGGAACATTAAATTTTTAGAGTGAAATGGTCATAACTTTTTCTATACATCACCAAATACATTGAAATTTTTATAGGAGATTAGAAAGATAATGGGTAATAACTTTCAATAAGGGGTCTATGCATGAATCATCCATTTAATGGGTCTAACATCAATTAATTTTGAAAGGAAAATATGGCCTATAAAAGGAGGAGAGCTCCTCCTTCCCAAATCCTTCCTTCTCATCCCATTCCATCCAAGGAACCAAGGAGGAGATCTCCACCAAGAGAGGCTGGCAAAAAATATCCCCTATTTTTTTCATTTTTTTAGTTTTATTTATTTTAATTTTATTTCAATTGTAATTTAAATTTTAGTTTAATTAATCTATGCATTTGTGTTTCTCCATCCATTTCACAATTCTTTTTCTCAACTATTTTATTTTAATTATAAGTATTATTATTATTATTTGTATTAATATGATCATTATTATAATTATAACATTATTATTTTATAATTATTTTATCCTTTTATTTCTCCCACTTATTTTTGAAAAAAATTCCTTTAATAATAATAATAATTATTATTATTATTATTTTAACATTCTTTATAAATTATATATTTTATTATTTTCATTTATTTTCTCCCTCTATCCAACTCTCTCTATCTATTATCATCCCACATTATTTCATTTTTATTTTACTTCTCTTATCCACCATTCTTTTCACTTTATTCTTCTTTCTTTTTCTTCCTCTTCTCTTCTACCCAATCCACTAAGTGATCTCTTACTCTTGGAAATGATAGGCTAACCCCAAGGCTTGTCCTGGGGAGAGGTAAAGGTATTCATGAATTTTCTTTAAAGTTTAATTTTAAGTTTGTAGATATAATTTGGTATCATGCATGAGTGAGTTGAATGTCCCTGATGTGGTGATGATCCCTAATGACATACAACTTAATTTATTTCTATTATTTTATTTAATCACTTTTCCCTCTCTCTATTGGTTAGTTATTCACATGTTGTAGTTGAAATAATCAATGGATGAAACAAATTATATTGAGTTGGTTCTTAGAAGGTGTCACCTTCTAGATCAAGGAGTTTCATCAACCTCGATTAAAGGAGGAGGTAAAATTAAGAGTGCTCAGGAATTCAATTACACAATTTATAAATAAAGAATAGTAGTCTAAACATGAGATTTAATGTTCTTATTATCAAAAATTAAGTCAAGAACATAAATTAGAATAAATTATTGAATCCAAGGATGATCCCAAGACCAAGTGATTTCTTTTTAACTCATTATGTCTAGATTTTCATGTTAATATAAATTAGAATATCCATTATTTCATATCATTAATCAAAAACCCAAAAAATATTGTAATTGTTTTCTTAAGTCAATTGAAAAAAGAGATAGATTAGGTGAAATAGATTAAGTGAGTGAACCAAAATGAAAGGCTACTCATGTTATATGACTTGGGTCAGCCACTGTGCCACACTAGGAAAAATATAATTGCTTTTGACCACATGCTGTGACAGGAATATGTCAATGGTTAAGGAAAACTATTAGGGGAAACTGTTCACCTATGCCCAATAAACCATTCGTGAGATTTATATTAATCTAAAAATTAGTTTTAAAATTTCCAAACCCCCCATTTTAACCCTTAATCGACCCCCATTCAACCCTAACCTCTCTTTCATGATTTTGGAGCCTCCCTGATAGATTATATGCCCTCCTGATCTCTATTATTGGTGAATCAAATTGGGAGGATTGAAGATCTTTCCCTCCATGGGTATGTGATTTCTTCATATTTAGATATCTCTATATATCCTGCTCCTATTCTCAGACAAAAGAGTGGTGTTTGTCCACTATTATTTATAGATCTAGATCTATGTTTTTTTAGATATTGATTTTGTAACATCCCGGATCCGGGTGCCATACAACGGGTGCCCCGAACCCAGTTGGTCACATGACCTCAAGCGCATTTCCCTAAATGCCAGAGGCTTTCGACTAGCAGCGAGGGCCTAGAATTGATACTGGGGAAACTATGACCTCATTTGTAAAAGTTTAGTGAAGCAGAACAAAATATAAACATACAAAAGCAGAAGTAGTAAACAATATAAACCTGAAGTGGATAATGGAACTGAAGTAAAAGATAACCAACAGTCATATATGTGATGATTCAAAATTTCACTAATTCTAATAAAGCATCCAAATCAGGATACACTGCAATCAGATATAATACAACACAAAGTACAAAGTACAACCAAACAAAACCAAAGCAGTGTAACATGAATGCAGTAGCGTCACAAGCCTAAGCTCGGTTCCATGCTCTCCTACTCCTATGCAACAATCATGTACCTGTGTAGGGAATCTTTCCATTATCGACACCTGTAACAATATAATCTATTTGGGCCCAATACATGACCCAAACAGGGTGTGAGAAATAAATCCCAGTAGGCAACCACTAAAGGCCCGTGCCCAACTGTCAGTAAAAATGTGCAACAGTAGTGTACAATAATAAAATGCAGTAAACTAGTAAGTACTCAAAATTAACCATCCCAACCAGTTACATTGCCATTTTAATAATTATTTAACAATTCCAAGACTGTGATTTAGCTTGGAAGGTACAAGATAAGAAATCACCATAGTGAATATTCAAAGTAAACATTGTCCTCAGATGTGCAAATCCTTACCCTTAGGAAAACATAAATGAAACCCTCAGGTGACTACCCTTAGGCATAACGAATTTTGCCCTCAGGCATACGAGATATCGCCCTCAGGCACGGAAGCTACTGCCCTCAGGCGTAAGAAATGTTGCCCTCAGGAATAAGAAACCTTTCCCTCAGGCTAAATAGAACCTTGCCCTCAGGCTAAATAGAACCTTTCCCTCAGGCTCATCAGAACCTTTCCCTCAGGCCAAACAAAACCTTTCCCTCAGGCTAAACAGAAAAAACAGGTAACCGAGCTGATCCCAATGCATAAGAAAGAAATTTATACATGTTCCCTCTCAATAAAACTCAAAACATGCTATAATCACGACATACCCATGGGTATCCTAGACAAAAAGCTAAACAAGGGAAACACACCCTCGGGGTGGCCCTAGATTGAAGCAACGATCCCAAACAGCAGTTTATACTTATTCATTAGATTACCTATGCAATTCTAGGTATCTCAACAGTTAAATCCTCATCCATAGGACACCCAGAACATGGGAGCGTGGCACAATGGTACACAAAATCAACTCGACAATTGGAATTAAACACAAGACCACCTACCTCGATCTCCTCTGATCAATATATGTGAAAGGCACCTCCCAAAATAACCAATAACGATGTAGATCTGAGATAAACAATTATCCGTTCAAACCTAAATAACTTCCCTTAGGGAAATAATTGGAAGGAAAGATTCAAGAAGAGGGAAGACCTTACTCGTGCAGTACAAACAAGATCAATGACGGAAGAATCAAAGTCCCAGTGTGATATCGGGAGCTCCTCCAAGTCCTGGCCTCCTCTCCCAAGGCTCCTAGTCAGTTATCTACCTCCCTTGTCGAATAAGGAGGCTACTTAATGTTTTTAATGAAAAAACATAACTACACGGCGTGTACTTTCAATTACATGGCATGTACTATTTTTTTAATTGTTCCTCTGGTGACTAATTTCCACCGCCTCACTATTCATTTGCCAACTGATTACATGGTGTGTATTACTAAGCACACAACGTGTAGTTAGTTTTTACACCCTTAATCGCCGACAATCCTACACGCCCTGTATTCTCATCCCACACGGCCAAAGTAAAAGGCGTGTATACAAAAGTGCACGACGTGTAGTTATTTTTTACACCCAAGCCTACACTCCTTGTATTCTCATCCCACATAGCCAAAGTACACAGAGTGTGTACAAAAGTACACGACGTGTACCCATAAATTTGGGATTTTCCCACATTTCCCTCGTTTTCTCATAAACACTTAAGGAAAAGGAAAATAAGAAACTCATACATCAAGAATAAGAACTGGGTTCTTACAAACTTCCCCCCTTAAAGAAATTCGTCCCCAAATTTCCCTTCCAAGGGAGGTGAAGATAAAGCTGGGAATAATTCTGGCCACTGAGCACATACGTCGGTCTCCCGCTCCCAGGTTTTGTCCTACACTTGTCCATGCTTCCATAGCACTTGTACGAGAGGAACTGACTAGCCTCAGAGAACCTTTGTGCTCCTATCAACAATACGAATCAGATGCCCCTCAAAGGATGAATCAACCTGAAGTTCAACCTCCTCAGGCTGAAAAACATGAGACAGGTCTGAGTGATAATGGTGTAGTTGAGATATGTGGAAGACATCATGCATGGCCCGATACCTCTGTGGTAACTGCAACCGATAGGCAACCGTCCCGACTCTCTCCAGAATCTCAAACGACCCTACATAACTCGGTGAAAGTTTACCCAGTCTCCTAATCCGCCTGTGTCCCAAACTCGGTGAAACACTTAAGAAAACCTGATCCCCAATAATGAACTCCAAGGGTCATCTGTGGCGATCAAGATAAGATTTCTGACGAGACTGTGCAGTAGACATCCGCATCTGAATCAACTAGACCTGCTCTGAAGTATCCTGCAGAAGACGTGGTCCCAGTAAAGCTTCCCCACCTGCCCCCAACCAGTACAAGGGTGATCGGCATGGCCTACCATATAAAGCCTCATAAGGTGCCATCTCAATAGTTTCCTGAAAACTATTATTGTAGGAAAACTCGACCAGTGGTATGTGATTCTCCCAAGATCCCCCAAAGTCCAGGACACATGCACGCAACATATCCTCTAGCACCTGTATCGTACACTCTGACTGAACATCGGTCTGAGGGTGGTAAGCTATGCTCAGAAGCACTTGTGTACCCATTGACCTCTGAAAACTCTTCCAGAAACAAGATGTAAAATGAGAATCCCTATATGAAACGATAGAACAAGGGACCCCATGAAGTTGTACTACCTCTAGGATATACAACTTTCCGAGCTCTTCAACACTGGAGGTCTCCTTGATCGGAAAAAAGTGATTTACCTTCGTAAGTATTCCACAACAACCCATACGACATCATAGCCTCGAGGTGACCTCGACAACTCAGTCATGAAGTCCATCGTGACATCATCCCATTTCCACTCCAGAATGGGTAACTGTTGTAAAAGTCTAGATAGCCTCTGATGCTCCGCCTTCACCTAATGATAGGTGGAACATCTTGTAACAAAACCAGCTACCTCCCTTTTCATACCCGACCACCAATACTGACATCTCAAGTCACAATACATTTTGGTAACTCCAGGATGCACTGCCCAATATGCAGTATGAAATTCCCGCTTCAACTCCTCGCGTATATCTCCTAGAACCCACACTCGTCCATGGATACACAGTACTTCTTCATCGCCTATCGTCCAACCAGGAGGAGGGTCCTCACTTTCCACTAACTCCCGTAGAACTAGGACTTTTGAATCTGATAGCTATCTCATCCTCACTCTATCTAGGAGGGTAGAAGTCACATCTAAGGATGAAATATAGGTTCACCACTGACTATTGTACACCTCCAAATTCATCTCAAAGAACAAATCCATAAGCTGCCACTCACCACTGGCCTCCTGCACTACCTGTATCTGAGTCCTCCTACTCAGTGCATCAGCTATTCCATTACCTTTACTAGGTGTATAGGAAAGCTCGAAGTCAAAGGACTGAAGGTATTCAACCCACCTTCACTGTCTCAAATTCAAGTCACGATGGGTAAATATGTATTTAAGACTTTTGTGGTCCTTAAACACCACAAAATGTTCTCTCAAGAGATAATGTCTCCAACATCGAAACACATGAACAACTGCAGCCAACTCGAGATCATGCGTCGGGTAATTCCTCTCATGTGGCCTCAACTGCCGAGACCTATACACAACCACTCGATCTCACTACATCAATACTGCTCCCATCCCAATACCTAATGCATCACAGTAAACTGTATAGCTCTTCCCTTTCTCTGGAATTATCGGGATTGGTGCTGATTTAAACCTTCCCTTCATTTTTTAAAGGATTTCTTGCAAGATTATGACCAAACGAACTTCATACCTTTCTTAGTAAAACCCGTCAATGGTACTGCTAAGTGGGAGAAGTCTTATATAAAGTGCCTATAATAACCATCCATCCCCAAGAAACTCTGTATTTCAAACACATTCTTAGGATTCTCCCAGGAAAATACTACTCTCACTTTATCTGGGTCTACTGAAACTCCTACCTCTGAGATAATATAACCCAGGAAGTGAATCTTGTCCATCCAAAAGTGACACTTTGAGAGCTTATTATATAACTGATGCTCTCTCAGTGTACTCAGTATAATCTCATGATTGGTGGAATGGTCGTGTTGAGTGTGAGAGTACACCAAGATATCATCCACAAAGACCACCACTAAAGAATCCAGATATGGGTGGAACACATGATTCATCAAAGCCATGAAAACTGCTGGTGTGTTTGTGAGTACGAACGGCATGACCAAGTACTCTTATAGACCATACCTGCTCTGAAAGGATGTAAGCGGTATGTTAAATGGTCTAAAATGAAATTGATGATATTCGGATCTTAAGTCAATCTTCGAGACTCATGCTCCTCTAAGTTGATCAAAAATACCATCAATCCTCGTTAAGGGATATCAGTTATTAACCGTCAACTGGTTTAGTTTCTGTTAATCCACACAGAGTCTGAGGGTACCATATTCCTTCTTAGCAAAAAGGACAGGTTAACCCCAGGGAGAAATACTGGGTTAGATAAAACCCTTGTCTTGTAACTCCTCTAATTGCCTCTTGAGCTCCTGAAATTATGGCGTAGCCATCCTATAAGGAGGAATGAACACCCGTGCCGCTCCTGGAACAATCTCAATAGATAAATCTACCTCTCGTTCCAGAGGTAGACCTGAAAAGTCATCTGAGAAGACATCCCTGAAATGATAAAACACTGGAGGGAAATACTTCTGACAATTTTCTTGGTCATCCAGATATAAACTCACAATTTGGGCTGTCACTCCACCTCTCCCATAATGCTCGGGTCCTGCTCGGATCGCCTAGACATCCCATTCTCCCTTGTATAGAAACTCTCCACCCTCTGGTGACGTGAAACTCACCCTGTGATGATAGTAATCTACAAAGGCTTGAAAGGGTACCAACCAGTCCATCCCAAGAATGACATCATAGGCTGTCATCTCTAAGACATTGAGGTCCCATAAAAAGTGACACCCACTAACCTCTAGGGGGAACTCCTTGCACTGACGCACACCCGCCGTTCTAATTCCCAATGTAGTGTCTAGCGTCATGACATCTGAAGAAGAAGAAACACAGAGCCCAAGGATCTCCATAATGGGCACAGATATAAAGCTATGTGTAGCACCGGTATAGAAAAGTACCGAAGATAAAATAGAAGCAACTAGAATAGTACATATGACAGTGGAAGGTCTGGGATCCTACTCCTGTTGGGTCTATTGCACTGTATATGTCTACCCAGTGTCGCGGACCTATGACATAGCTTGGCTACCCTGAGCTGACCTGCCCTGTTGTCTCTGAGATCCTAGTGTCTGGATACCACGACCACGACCACCACCTCGGCTTGAACATCCTGGCGTATTCCAATTCCCTGACTAGTAAGAAGATACTAGCCCTGATCCTGCATGCGGAGTCTGCACAGAACCCCTCTCACTAGTCACTGGTGGAAACGCCCTACAAAAACACTGAAGATGACCCATCTTACTGCAATCTCGGCACTCCACTGGGCCATGTGGACACTGAGGTCTCTTGTGACCCTATTTACCACATTGTTAGCACATTATCTGGCCACATGAATAATTCTTCTAGATAGTACTAACACCGTGAGATAAATCCATATTCCTCTTCCTCTTGATGGTAGAAATAGTACCATAGACCGGTGCCGAACCGCCCTGGTCCATTCCACTAGCTTCCTATAGGTTCTGCTCAGTAATAAATGCCTGGTTCACAATAGCATGAACTATAGGCAACCTAAAAACATTCACCAGCACTCGGATGTCATGTCAAAGACCATCCTCAAAGCGTCTATCCCTCAACATCTCATCACCCACTAGAACAGGTGAAAAACACTATAGCTCGGTGAAGTGGGAAGAATAGTCCACCACTAACATGGCGCTCTGTTGTAGATTCATGAACTCTCTAGCTCGATATGCCCTTAGCATCTCTGGAAAGAAAAAGTCACAGAGGAATGCCTTAAAATATTACCACGTCATGTCCCGGTGATGCTCAGTCTGGGTGGTAACATCCCACCATCTCTTGGCGGAATCACACAGCATGTAAGTAGTGAGCTTGAACCTCTTACCAGGAGGCGTCTCCAGATGCTCAGAGATCATCTGCATAGAATCCATCCATGAATCCGCAGCCTGTGGTCCTCCATCCCCTGAAAACGTAGGCGGATGCTGCTGCTGGAATATACTCGTCAGCTCTACCATAGATGTGGAAACCTACAGTGTTCTTTGAAAGGTTTGCATGAACCACATGAAGCCTTCACAAAACTGTGCATCCATGCCTGCATCCGGTATAACGGCTGGCGCCGCATCTGGAACTGCTGGAGGATCCATCGGTATCCCATGACCTACCATCTCTAGAGTATAATCTTCACCATTATCTTGGTGAACAACTCATGGTTGTCTCAATGGCATGATTCTACAAGGTCAAACGCACACCTTAAATTAAGATTATCATAGACTGAAAACAAGGAGACCAAGAAGGGAACATGAGAAGAAAAGCACTCAAGTTTTACAAAACATGACTACACAGCGTGTATAATCCCTACACGGCGTGTTCCCATAAGCCATTCACATGGGCGTGTACTCCTGCCAGAACTGGCTGTGTAACACCCCAAACACATGACATGTTGTCTTAACACATGGCGTGTACTTGAATCTTTTTTCCCTGCCCGAGTCCTTCTACATGGTTAAGCCACACAACTCTCTTAATACAAGACTACACAGCATGTTCAAGGTAGACACGACATGTACTAGATAAGCTTTACCGGCCCGTGTTGTTAGCGACACGACCTGTGTACCCAGGTTACACTACACGAAGTGTTCCAGATGAACATGGCGTGTACCAAGAAGCCCCAACCAACCCGTGTTGTTGGTTACATGGCTGACTACCTGGGTCAAACTACACAGCATGTTCAATCCCAACACGACATGTATAGCTTAAGGTCTACCCGTCTGTGTTGTTAGTTACACTGGAAGACATAGGGTCAACCCTACACGGTGTGTACAACTAGTACACAACGTGTTTCCCCAAGACCTTCCCTATCCAGTGTCTCTGCCCACACAGCCTATGACACGGTTAGAGACTACAAGGCATGTACATAAGGTACACAACGTGTACTTAAGAAAAACAGTTTCTTCCTGAATAGAAGAACACATGGCGTGTAGTCAAAACTACATGGCATGTATTCTGGGTTTTTTCGGATAGTAAGCCTTATAAACTACTCCGGAGTCCATAAAAACACTGAAACGAACAAAAAAGTGCCAAATTCCAATCCGTGAGGGGCCATACTCCCCATGAACCAAAGCTTGGCATCTTATACATGTTATAACAAGGTAAACACATCGATGATCCACCAAATTCTGATCAATGAGAGCCCATAACACCTCAAGAACCAAAATTTGGAATTCATTCAAAAAAAACCTCATACAAACAATACCCTATCAATGCTAGGCATATTTATCAAGGTACCTATCACAACAACATGCATTTTCTAACACAACATCTATCACAACAACATGCAATTTCAAATGCACCTACATGGCATATAAATTATGCATTAAATGTGATTCTAACATGTGCCTAAATGATGAATGATATGGAATACCCTCATTTCATTGGGTTGAAACTAATATAACCCAATTATAAAATATAAATAGCACACCACAAGTGCGTCACCCAACGGTGAAAATCAAATCAATTGTAAAATTGAAAAACCAGAAAAATTGCAATTAAATTAGGTAGATTGGCTTTTCCATGTACACGGGTTAGCTACTCCCGGGCACAGATTATTACCAAATACCAATTCCATACTATCCCTAACTATAGGCTCCAAACATTAAGTCAAAGAAAAGAAACACATTTGATTCCACTTTGTAATGTCCCGGATCCGGGTGCCACACAACAGGTGCCCCAAACCCGGCTGGTCACATGACCTCAAGTGCATTTACCCAAACGCCAGAGGCTGCCGAATAGAAGCAAGGGACTAGGAATAATAGTGGGGAAATTATTCCCTCATTTTTCAAAGTGTAGCGCAACATAAAAAAATATAAACATACAAAAGTGGAAGCAGTAAACAATATAAACCTGAAGTGGACAACGGAACTGAAGTAAAAGATAACCAATAGTCATATATATGATGATGAAACATGTCACTAATTCTAATAAAGCATCCAAAACATTATAAACTACAATCAGATACAATACAACACAAAGTACAGAGTACATCCAAACAAAACCAAAACAGTACAACAGGAATGCAGTAGCATCGCAAGCCTAAGCTCGGTCCCATGCTCTCCAACTCCTCTGCAACAATCATGTACCTATGCAGGGAATCTTTCCATTATCAAAACCTATATAAATATAATATGTTTGGGCCCAAGACATGACCCAAATAGAGTGTGAGAAATAAATCCTAGTAGGCAACCACCAAAGGCCCATGCCCAAACTGTCAGTGAAAATGTGCAACAACAGTGTACAATAATAAAATGTAGTAAACTAGGAAGTACTCAAAAGTAACCATCCCAACCAGTTACATTGAAATTTTAATAATTATTTAATAATTCCAAGCCTGTTCTTTAGCTTAGAAGGTACAACATAAGAAATCACCACAGAAAATATTCAAAGTAAACATTGTCCTCAGACGTGCAAATCCTTACCCTCAGGCAAATAGAAACGAAACCCTCAGGTGACTGCCCTCAGGAATACGAGATATCACCCTTAGGCACAGAAGATACTACCCTCAGGCGTAAGAAAAATTTCCCTCAGGCATAAGAAACTTTTCCCTCTGGCTAAATAGAACCTTGCCCTCAGGCTAAATAGAACCTTTCCCTCAGGCTAATCAGAACCTTGACCTCAGGCGAAACAAAACCTTACCCTCAGGATAAATAGAAAAAAACAAGTAACTAGGTTGAGCCCAATGCATAATCAAGAAATTTATACATGTTTCCTCTCAAGAAAACTCAAAACATTCTATAACCATGACATACCCACAGGTGTCCTAGCCAAATGTATAAACAAGGGAAACACACCCTCGGGGTGGCCCTGGATCAAAGAAATGATCCCAAACAACAGTTTATACTTATTCATTAGACCAGCTATGCAATTCTAGGTATCTCAACAGTCAAAGTCTCATCCATACAACACCTAGAACATGGTCATGTGGCACAATGATACACAAAATCAACTCGACAGTTAGAATTAAACACAAGACCACCTACCTCGATCTCCTCTGATCGATATACGTGAAAGGTGCCTCCCGAAACAACCAAGAACGATGTAGATCTGAGATAAAAAATTATCCGTTCAAACCTAAATAAATTACCTTAGGGAAATAATTGGAAGGAAATATTCAAAAATATGGAAGACCTTACTAGCGTGGTTCAAACGAGGTTGACGGCGGAAGAATCAGAGACCCGATGTGCGATTGTGAGCTCCTCCAAGTCCCGACCTCCTCTCCCGCAGCTCCTGGTGAGTTATCTACCTCCTATATTGAATGAGGAGGCTACTGCCTATTTTTAATGAAAAAACATAACTACACGGCGTGTACTATTTTTTTAACTATTCCTATGGCGGCTAATTTCCACCGCCTCACTGTTCATCAGCTGACTGATTACACAGCGTGTATTACTAAGTACACGACATATAGTTAGTTTTTACACCCTTAATTGACGACAAGCCTACACACCCTATATTCTCATCCCACACGGCCAAATTATATGGTGTTTATACAAAATTACATGGAGTGTAGTTAGTTTTTACACCCTTGATTACCGACAAGCCTACACGCCCTGTATTCTCATCCCACACAGCCAAAGTACACGATGTGTATACAAAAGTACGCGACATGTAGTTAGTTTTTACACCCAAGCCTACACGCTCTGTATTCTCATCCCACACAACCAAAGTACACGGCATGTACCCATAAATTTGGGATTTTCCCCACATTTCCCTTGTTTTCTCAAAAATACTAAAGGAAAAGGAAAAGAAGAAACTCGTACCTCAAGAATAAGAACCAGGTTCTTACAGATTTTTTTGACTGTGGATCTAGGTTTTGGATCTAGATCATTTTCTTAATCATGTTCTTGATATATCCACTCAGAATTGGGGATTCTTCTATTGGAGAGTGTTTCCAACAAATTGAGGTAGGTAGTCTATTAGTCAAATACCATATTCATGGTTTCAATTACATGTATGTAACTGTATAATTTCTATATTTTTTTAGAAATTTAATTTCCTAATTGAATTACTTAATTTGGTAAATTAATTAATTAATAAATTTTGGGAATTGAGGATAATTAATTGTTGAGTTGATTTTTGGAATATTTAATTGTGAATTAGGGATAATTAACCATTGAGTTAATTATCAAAATATTGAAATTGTGGGAATTGAGAATAATTAATCGTTGAGTTAATTATCATAACATTGAATTGTGAATTGGGTATAATTAATTTTTGAGTTAATTATCAGACTATTTAAATTTTGGGAATTGGGGATAATTAATTTTTGAATTAATTATGGGATATTGAGATTATGATATATGAATAATTAATTTTTGAATTAATTATTGGTGTTTTGATTGTGAAGTGATTAATTAATTTTTGGCCTAATTAATGTAATTGACATGACCAATTAATTTTTGAATTAATTGAAGGGATTGACGTGATTAATTAATTTTTGAATTAATTAATGGAATTGATGTGATTAATTAATTTTTGAATTAATTAATGGAATGATGGGTATATGAAATTATTGAATTTGATTAATTAATTAGTGAATTAATTAATGTGATAATCATGTGTGGGAAATGGTCTACTGTATCAAAATCCCATAGTGTGATAAGAAATGATGAATTGTAATAATGACATTAATATGTGATAATTATGTGTGGGACATGGTCTATTATATCAAAATCCCATAGTGTGAATTGAAATGATGAATGGTAACAATGATATTCATATGTGATAATTGTGTGTGGGATAGGGTCTGCTATATCAAAAGCCCATAGTGTGAATTGAAACTATTAATGATAATAATGACATTCATATGTGATAATTGTGTGTGGGATAGGGTCTGATATATCAAAATCCCATAGCATTAATTGACACAATGAATGGTAACAATGACATTCATATGTGATTTTAGACAATGAATTCTAAAAATGGAATTAATATGTGACTTGTGATAATGAATAGTAATAATGACATTTAGATATATGGTATACCTTGGGGTTAGTTTAGAATACAACATGGGTTGAATTAGGTATTGAGAGTTTTAGTGTCCTCAGGAACCCATGTGTTATGTGGTTAGAAAAAGAATAATTGAATAAGTGTAAACAATTTACTTTACTAATTTTATGTATTCTTTATACAAATCTATACACTTGTTATTGATTGGATATTGTTTTATATAATTTTGGTGGGGTCTTGCTGAGTTGTACTCACAACCTACTTGGGAAGCCTGATCGATACCCAAATAGACTTAATGTTTCTAAGACAGGATACGGGAAAAGGCCCTATGTTAGATGGCTGATTTTGGGATGGATCTTGGATGAGGGAACCGGACGTGGTTTTGGACCCACATGGGAGTTGTCAGTGTCTTTAGTTTTGGGTTTTCATTTTGATACTTGGAATGTATTCTAGCATGACATATTTACCATCAGTTTTGATATTGTATTTCCATTTTTGGTCATCTTTTGATACTAGTTTTATCCTGGTTATGATTATATGTCATTTTGGTCATTTTTTATTTATTTTCACTATTAAGATGCTATGAAAAAGAGGGTATTGTCCCCCATGATTGTTATTATACTCTTTTAGATAATAGGAAGCTTCTATAGTAGAGGGAGTCATGCTTGAGTTCATATGATTGACTGGATTGGGGTACCAGTGTGTTGCACTAGGTCGGGATGTTACGCCATCCAAAGTAATATGGTGAATAGTATAAAAATAGTATATCCCTAATCAAACTAATAAATAAACATTTAATAAAATATATTAGATCATATCATAAGAGATAAACCTCAATAAAGTACAAAATTAAAAAAATGATGTTAACAGAGATGAAAATACTTTAATTGTGATCATTGAAAAATATTTGAGGAAAATAATCTCTAAACATTCCAATGTGTCCCATAAAACTTTAAAACATTTAAATCTTAATACATATAAAATTAATAATTATAAAATTAAACATTGAATATCATAAAGATAATGAGGTTCATGATATGATATATCAAAGGGTATTACATACACCACACATAAGGAATAAGTGGTGAATAAGGCATATATCTCATAGAAGTAAAAGTGAGATGAGAAAAACCCTTACCTCATGGTTACCTTTAGTGTAGAATACTTTAACCTCCTCTATAATAGTTTAAATAATGTTATTAAATCTTTAAAGAAACATATTTGTCACGACCTGACCCTTACCGGGCTCGATCCGCAACTACCCCAAGCCCGCCTCCATAGGCTAGGGGCTGGCGACCAGCACCGAAGGCATAACAAATTCAGGAAGGCATTTTCCTGAGTACCTGTATACTCACACACAACCAACTCAATGAAAATAGTGTAGAGGGAAAATAAAGAAAAATACAACACTACTATATATAAACCACAAATATGCATCGACATCTAAATAGTACAAGTGTAGGAAAGTAAACTATAAGGGAAATGGGAAAAATACACACCCAACTAGAAAAATACCACAACCTGACAATAGTTATAAAAGTAAAATAGCTGAGAGAGCCCCTCCCTGGATCCCAAGCTATGAATACCACACACGGTCCAAGCACCCTGTATCCCTATGATCCTCTAATGTCACAATCAACTTGTACGTCGTCTGCAAGGGAACACCGAGTGTGGGAAAACCCCAAGTAAGGGTGAGTATAAAAATACTCAGTAGGATTCCCCGAAGGCTCAAGGGAGCAGAAAGTGAGGTACTGAAGAGGGAAGCAGTAGATAGAACATGGTACAGTAAAAGAGTACAGCTCAACTCAACAAAGAAGTGAAGTAAGATCATCTAAACATGAGGAGATAGAAATGGTGAGAATATGAACTTCTCATTGAGTCTTAGTTACCTATAATAGGAGAGTAGACTCATCCAACCATGAGAATATAGACATGGAAAGCATGTGGCATACCGTACGCGTCTTCGCCTCTCCTGGAAGGAGAGTAACCAAAGTCCAAGGAATGGGTACTGCAATATGATATATATATATATATATATATATATATGCTCAACCAAATAAGACCAAACAAGAGATTAAGGGAATCTCCATATCACTGGATCAAACTAGAAAAAGAGTCACCAATATTTCTAGAAGTAAACACCATCTATTCCCAACATCGCACACGCCTTCCCTAAACCGCAACTCAAAGGGGATCAGTCACCGCACCTTGATACTATCTGCTTTGGGTGGTTTTGTCTAGCCTGCATGGTTTTAGGTCATGTCACCAGGACGCATCTTGGTGGGAAAAGTTCCCCTCTTTCTTAAGAGTCCAAAGTCACGTCAAGTATGTCTCGTCACTATACCACACAGTCTAGAGATTATTTCACAAAGTTTTGAACCCACTATCCATCCATGCTGAAGGATCTACGTATAAACGTCATTGGTGAACGCCACTACCCAGCCCATCTAGAGGGTAAGCCTTGAAAGAGAAACTGGTGAATGCCACTGCCTAGCTACACTGGAGGGTAAGCCCAGAAAGATATTGGTGAATGCCACTGCCCAGCTGCAGTGGAGGGTAAGCTCTGAAAGATATCAGTGAACACCACTGCCCAGCTATGCTGGAGGGAAACCCCTGAAAGAGTAACTGGCAAACGCCACTGCCTAGCCTCATTAGATGGTAAGCCCGAAAGAGAATAGAGAACACCCCTGCCTAGCCTCACTAGAGGGTAATCCCAAAATAGAACGGAAAACACCACTACTCAGCCTCGCTAAAGGGTAAGCTAGGATTGCTCTAGTGATTCGGAAAACATCACTGCCATCACTGTCATCATTAAGCATCGCCTCAGATAGGCACCACACTTGGAACATCTCACATCATATCTCGAAAGCCACTACGGAGGGCACCATCACATTGTACGTGGAGAAATACTCAGGATAGTCTACTCAAAGGACACAAATAGATACGATAGGTAGAATATTCGTAGTGGTACACAGTGCATGTGGGTCCAACACGACGTGTGAGCCCTCCTCGTCGCCTGTCCTTGTACCTAACCATTTCCAGGTCCCAAAAAGGGTGAAAAAATATCACGACATGTCAAGGTACTCCCAGAGTATATAACACAATAGTCGCAAAGACAACAATCACACGACTCTCATCGCTAAGCTGGAGGGTTAAAATCATAGGTTAGTTGGTACACCTCCTCAAACGGTCCCAGAACATCGACCGTATCTCTTCATACATCTTATACACTATCAAAAGAGTCAGATATGACCTAAGTCATGGATTCTCTTCAAACACATCAAAAGGATCTTCCAATTACATTCCTTTCATGTTTCCACATTTAACAATAGATTTCGAATAAGGATCTTCACATTCAATCAGATTACACTGTCACGATACTTGTGAAAAAACATGAAAGATCGAATACTCACTCATCCAAAATGGACTCCTAATGCAAAATTTTCATATCCAAATGTCATATGCAAACTGTGCCACATGGGGCCCACACCTCGATCCTGAAACACGTCACGCAGATCGTGCCATTATGATCCCCACTGAAAAACAACTAGGATCAGATATTCATTTGTCCAAAATGGACAACTGGTAAAAATGGTACTTTTCACCGCAAACGCTCGATCAGTGCTTGATAACTACTGATCACAAAAAGTCTTTGCACATACAAATAGATCTCACCACTGTGATCTTTGCGGAAAAACATGCAAGATAGACTATTCACATGCCCCAAATGAATGTTCGATTCAAAAGTCTTAAAATGATGCATTATGCTTGAATGATGTTCCATGGGGCCCATGCCTCAACCCCGAATTTAGTCAGGAAGATCGCGCCATTGTGTCCTTCATGGAAAAACACACAAGATTGACTACTCGGTCATCTAAAATGGATACCTGGTGAAAAAGTCACATTTCACCGCAAACGCCCGAAACGGGCCTCATGGGGCTTGCATCACTATTTTGGTTTAACCACCCAAAATTGGTATTCAAAAGTCTGCCTCAACTCTAGGGTCACAACGCCTCTAACGACGCATCAATCAGACGTCGTATGCGGATGTACTGTCCGATACAAGTTTCCCGAATAATAATGATTATATTATTATTATTAAAAACATACATTTTGTACTCCGAGAATCTATCCCAAAACAAAATGTTTTCAAAGTAGTCTCAAAAGGTCTTCCTCGAATCAATGGTCACCTGGTCGCAGATGGTATGCAAATTGGACACCTTATTTAAAATATATGGGAGTTTAAACGCACCCGGACTAGTCTAGCCGGACCGTCGTCGGAGCCGTTGGACCGCCGCCGAAAACGCCGGACCGCCGCTGGAGATGCCGGACCGCCGCTGAAAATCCGCTAAAAAACTTCTGCAGACCACCACGATCACTCCGGTGGTCCAAAATGCGATCTGATACCAGATCTTGAATCCTCAGGACGAGACCTTTACAATGCTTACCTCCACTTGACGATTTGTTGTCATTTCTGCGTCACGAAAAGTAACTACCACTTCTGTTCATTGTTGTGCTTCCTCTGGCGGCCAAAACTCAAACCCAAGTAGAGATCGGGACTCTTCAGGTCGAGATCTTCCCAAACATATGCCTTGATCCTCGATTCCTCAATGATTTGGAAAGGCGAAAAGTTGGTGGATGAAGAACGCAAAGAACGTGAAGAAGGGGAAATCGAAAATTTAAACTGAAAATGGTCATTGTTCATTTGGACATTGTTAAAGGATTCCATAGCAGCGAAAACAAACATAAAGGATTTCCTATGATGAAATATTTAACTGGGGGGCTGCAGAATCCGAAATAGAAATCCTACCTCAAATCCGGATCCGCCGTTGCATTTGTTGCACCCTGATTTATCAGCGTCTGAAGTTTTATCGTGATCCGATGACATTCGAATGTCAAATCACCGTCAGCCAGAGGTTCAACATCCAAGATGGAAAATAAGCTAACCCTCCTCATTTCCTTCATTCTCTATTTATAGAAAATTTCTAACAGACGTGAAATATGAATCTCCTATGCCCTCTCAACTGAGATCACCCCTAGGGTAAACACCACTCTACAAACTCAACAGCAGTCTCAGATTTCCACTCCGAATATCTATTTTAAAGTTATTCAAAGTATAATTTTAAATAAAAATAATTTAATTTAATTCTTTTATTCACGGGTTTTCCCTTCGGGACTTTTTCTATAGAAGGCCTGCACCGAAAAATCTTATACCCCTCCTAGGGTAAATGACACGCTCTGGATAAAACCATGGACTCCGATTTCCAATATGAGATACTTTTTGAGAGTTATTTTGGTTTGTGATATTAAATGAATGAATAAATTAATTAATTCATCCATTTACTTACTTCTAATGAGTGAGGGGTCTGAACATCCCACACCGACATGCTTTATGTCGCACCTAGGGTAAACACCACATTTCAAACCCAACCATGGTCTCGTATTTCTAATATGATCAACCATTTAAGAGATATCCTATTTCTATTGTGTGAATCGTATAAAAAAACTTAATATTTTTGTATAATTTATTCCGGGTACACCAGGACTCTAAATTTCACGTTGTCTCAGAACCTAGCTCTGGAAACATATGTAAAAATATTCCAATGTCTTACAGGGAAAAAACTGGGTCTCTACATCATTCTCTCCTTCATACTTTTCATCCCTAAAAAGAGAAACTAGGAAAAATAACTCAGGATACTAAGCTCACATTTGGACATCCTACTCCCAAGAAGACCTTCACAACACCATGCTAGCACAACACGCGAACCAAAGGGATGGTTTCGTACTCATAAGGTCTGCTACTTTCGATGACATGTGTAGGAACACACACGTATCTCATCAGTTGCAACACATGGAATATGTTGTGTGCCCACTCCTACTATTGGGAGGGTAGGGTAAGGTGGTAGTCAACTTCTCCATATTTTTCATGATTCTGAACGGCTCGTAGAAACTTGAGGGACTTCCCTGACCGAACCTCTATATTCCACATCGCAACCAGAATCACAATTTTTTCCTGGAACATGGTCACATGATTCCATCCTTTTGAATATCCATCTGGTGAAACACCCAAGGATATCTGGTCACACAAGATTTCACAGTTAGTGAATCACAACTGAGACTCTCTTATGCGCTTGAGAAGTGAAGGAGTAATCACCATCGACTGAAGAAAAGTTTCACCCTCCTACTCCAAAAGGGTCAACTATAGGGAAGCTAAATACAACAAAACTTCCCACAACTGGAGAGCCTGGGATTTACTACTAAGGGTATCTTCTACAATGCTGCCACTTTCCAGAGCATAGACTACCTCAAATTCATAGTCCTTCAGGAATTTCAACCAATACAACCATCTCAGGTTCAAGTCCCTATGGGTGAAGATGCACCTGAGATACTAGTGGTCTGAGCAAACCACAAAGCGCTCTCCCTAAAGATAGCATCCCCACATTCTTAGGGAGAAGACTAGCACTACCATCACCTCATAGTGAGTCACGTAGTTCTATTTATGGGGTTTCCATCACCTCGACTTGTACTTGATAATAGTATCAATATTGACATTGAGCACCCAAGGTACCAACGAACAGGGCATGTGAGAAAACTCATCCAACTACAAGAGGCTAGACACAGAAATCACGTGGCATACCCCGTGTGTCTTTTCCCCTCTTGGAAGGAGAGTAATACCCAAAATAGGCACTATGCCAAACTCACTTGTGGCACCTAAAGTAAGGGGAGTTCAAGTAGCAAGAATCTACTAGCAAATTCAAGACCTTATATGACACTCCACCGCACTTCCCCATCATGAACACACAAGTTATAGAGAATCGTCCACCACACCTAGATAATATCTTCTTTGGGTGGTACTGACTCTCCCTCATGGGTTTTCTCACATCACAAAAATGCATATCATTGGGGAAAGAAACCCTCTTTATCCTGCATTCAAAGCTACATCGAACAACACTGACATAGGGTTACACCGATGCCCTGTGTCACCCTCGATAACTCCTCGAACAAGGAGTTGGATGAAAAGAGTTCCTCACGCAATTTCTAAAAATTTATTCTGAAAAAGGTAGAAAAAGGCACATAGCGTACCTCTTATCATCTCATGCACTGTAGGATTATAGACATCCATAGAACATAGCTGCCCATGGCCCCATCTTCCAGCTCCCTGAGCCTGACATGGGCTGCCTAGTGGTGGTGGAAGGACCTTGAAATGTCACTCACAAACCATAGTTCTTCCTACTCTTCTGCCAAAACTGCCTCCCTGAGGACCACCCTGTCCTCACTTGGGGGATCTTAGATCACGACACCACCTCTGTCGTGGTGGCACATCTACCAACTACCTAGAAAACTCATCACATCTGGTCGGGTAGTCTCACACCACGTGACCTCGCCCATCACAAGCATAGAACTAGTCCTCCCTAGGCTATCTCGATGCTCTACGTTGTCCCCAACCATGTGCTTGAGTCTTATCAAGAGAAGGCCTCCTGTGTCGAGGCTCTACCAACTGAATTTTTCTAGCTATGGAAGATGTCTCAACTCTATTATGCCCACTACCAAAACCGGCCAACTGGCATCCCTATGACAAAAATTTCTCTGTCACCATTGCCTGTTCCAACACCCTGAGATGGGTGAGGATGCACAAGGTTACTATGATGGCATGAATATCCTCTACAAAGACCCTACACAAAATTTCGTGCCCGGAAGTTTTCATCATAGACCATGTCCATAGAGAACCGAGTGACGTCTGCGAACCTAGTTGTGTAATCAACCACTTCCATCACTCCCCACTGAAGCTACAATAGCTTCTAAAACCATACGAAGTGTAAAAAGGAGGGGTAGTACTCCTCAAAAAACAAATTCTAGAAGTTATCCCATGAGAGTACTTACTCATCATGAATCTGAGTAACTTAGATCTACCAATGCCAAAATGATCAGTGAAAAAAGACTGGCTGTCAAAGCCACCATATAAACTTTTGGTGTCCGAACAAGCCTGAAGAGAAAAACCCCTGACTCTAGACAACCCTTCATTCCATGAAGGTATGAATCACCACAGAACCTCATCAATATTTGATGCTGGAACTCATGTATCATGCTCATCCTGTGCTTTTCTTTGGCCTTCGTTACTGGTATTAACTACTACTCCATAGGTGGAGGTGCTCCTACCTATCCTCATGGAGAAAGGGTAATCGTATGATGGATCCTGAACTGAGGCCTCATCGATCACGAAATTGTCATCATGAACCGGAGCTAGTATCCTAGCTGGATATCATCATGGAGGAATCCTGAATCTGATCAAGGAGTACCATGGTCAAATGAGAATATATATATCAACAACTATGGGGAGATTACTCAAGAAGGAAATTCAAATACTCAATCCTATATGATGCATGTATCAATGTTCCCTGTAATAAGTGTCTCAGCACGCTGAGTCAACAAGCGGATAATCAATGTCATGGTGAATGGCTACGTCAACTGCCACACCATCACTAGACTCCCTAGCCTAAGAGTCGCTCTCGAGACACATTGAAAATGTAGCCCTAAAACCTAACCAATTCCTTTTTAGGGATCATCCAAACAACGTCCCATGAAACAAACCACCTAGAGACCATATTGTCATGACCTGAACCATACCGGGATTGAGACGCAACTACCCCAAGCCCGCCTTTATAGGCTAGGGGATGGAGACTATCACCAAAGGCATAACAAACTTGGGGAGGCCTTTTCCTGTGTACCTGTACACACACACACAACCAACTCATTGCAAACAGTGCAGAAGGAATTGAAAGAAAAATACAACACTGCTATATATAAACCACAAATATGCATCGACCTCTAAACAGTACAAGTACAAGATAGTAAACTTTAAGGGAAAGGGAAAAAATACACGCCCAACAAGAAATGTTCCACAAGCCAAAAATAGGTGTAAAAGTAAAATAGCTGAGAGAGCCTCGCTCTTGGATCCCAAGCTACGACTACCACATGCAGTCCAAGCACCCTGTATCCCTATAATACTTTGATGTCACGATCAACCTATCCATCATCTATAAGGGCACACCAAGTGTGGGAAAAGTCCAAGTAGGGGTGAGTATAAAAATACTCAGTAGGATGCCTCGATGGATAAAGGGAGCAGCAAGTGAGGTACTGAAGAGGGAAGCAATAGATAGAACATGGTATAGTAAAAGTGTACACCTCCACCCAATAAAGAAGTAAAGTAAGCTCGTCCAAACATGAGGAGATAGAAACAGTGATAAGGTGAACTTCTCGTCGAGTATTATCTACCTATAGTAGGAGAGTAAACTCATCCAACCACGAGAAGCTAGACACGGAAAGCATGTGGCATACCCCTTGCGTCTTCGCCTCTCCTAGATGAAGAGTAACCAAATCCCAAAGAATGGGTACTGAAATATGATATATATATATATATATATATATATATATTCTCAACTAAATAATACCAAACGAGAGAGTAAGGGAATATCCATATAACTGGCTCAGCCCAGGAAAAGAGTCGCCAACAGTTCTATAAGTAAACACCATCGATGCCCAGCATCCCACACATCTTCCCTGAACTGCAAGTCAAAGGGGATCAATCACCACACCTTGATACTATCCTCTTTGGGTGGTTCTATATAACCCACATGGTTTTAGGTCGCATCACAAGGATGCATCTTGGTGGGAAAAGTGCCCCTCTTTCTTGAGAGTCCAAAGTCACATCAAGTACGTCTCATCGCTATACCACACAGTCAAGAGATCATGTCAAAAAGTCGTGAAACCACTATCCAACAATGCTGGAGGATATACTTATAAAAGTCATTGGAAAATTCTGCTGCCCATCCCAACTGGTGGGTAATCCATGAAAGAGTAACTGGCGAATGCCACTTCCTAGCTGCACACTGCCCAACCTCACTGGAGGGTAAGCCCGAAAGAGAATGACAAACACCACTGCCCAACCTTGCTGAAGGGTAAGCCCAAAAGAGAACAATGAACACCACTGCCCATCCTCATTAGAGGGTAAGCCAAGATTTCTTTGGTGATTCTGAAAACATCACTACCATCGCTGTCACCATCAAGCATCACCTCAGATAGGCACTGCACTTGGAACATATCACATCATATCTCGAAATCCACTATGGAGGGAAACATCGCGTCATACATGGAGAAACACTCAGGATAGGCTACTCGCAGGCCACAATATGAGTTCATAAGAAAGAGATACGAGAGGTAGAAGATTCATAGTGGTACGTGATGCATGTGGGGACCAAACGATGTGTGACCCCTCCTCATCACCTGGATGGATACCTAACCATTTCTAGGTCCCAAAAAGGGCGAACAAGTATGACGAAATGTCAAGGTACTCCCTGAGTACATGACACAATAGTCGCAAAGCCGATGAGCACACAACGCTCGTCGCTAAGTCGGAAGGTCAGAATCATAGGTTAGCTGACACGCCTCCTCGAACGGTCCCAGAACATCGATCATATCTCTTCATACATCTTCTCCACTCTCACAAGAGTTAGAGATGACCTAAGCCGTGGATTCTCTTCAAACACGTCAAAAGGATATTCCACTGATATTCCTTTCATGTTTCCACATTTAACAAGAGGCTGTGAATAAGGCTCCACACATTCAAATAGATCACATCATCACGATCCTTGTGAAAAAACACGCAAGATCAACTACTCACTCGTCTGAAAAGGACTCTTGATGCAGAAGATGCATGTCCCAGAATCATACGCAAATGGTGCCCCATGGGGCCCGCACCTCGATCTTGAAACACGTCACGCGGATCTTGCCATTGTGATCCCCACTAAAAAACACATAGGATTGGATATTCATTTGTCCAAAATGGACAAATGGTAAAAATGGTACTTTTCACCGCAAACGCTCAATCGGTGCTCAGTCACTACCGATCACCAAAAGGATCTGCACATCCAAACTGATCGCCCCATTGTGATCTTTGCAGAAAAACATGCAAGATAGACTATTCACTTTCCCCAAACAAAAGTTCGATGTAGAAGTCTTAAAACAATACATTACACTCGAATGATGTCTCGTAGGGGCCATTCCTTAACCCCAAATTTAGTCGAACGGATCATGCCATTGAGATCCTAATGGAAAAACACACAGGATCAACAACTCAAGCATCCAAAACAGATACCCGGTGAAAAAGTCACATTTCACCGCAAATTCCAGAAACGAGCATCATGGGGCCCAAACCACTGTTTCTATTTAATCACCTAAAATCGGCATTGAAAATTCTGCCTCAACTCTAGGGTCACAACACCTCTGACAACGTGTCAATCGGACATCGTATGTAGACGTACGATCCGATACAAGTTTCCCGAATAATAATAATTATATTATTATTATTAAAAACAGACATTTCATGCCCTGAGAATTGATCCAGAAACAAAATGTCTTCAAAGTAGCCTCAAAAGGCCCATCTAGAAGAAAGGGTCGCATGGCCACAGATGATCTGAAAATCAGACAACCGGTTTGAAAGATACGGGGGTTTAAATGCCCCCGAACCAGTCTGGCCGGACCGTCGCCAGAGACATCGGACGTCAGACCACCACCGGAGATGCCAGACCGCCACCGTAGATGCCAGAAATCTTCCAGAAAACTTCCGCGGACCACCATGGTCACTCCAGTGGTCCAAAACGTGATTTGGGACCAGATCTGGAATCCTCAAGACCATACCTTTATAGCGCTTACCATCGCTTGATGATCCATCATCATTTCAGCATCACAAAAAGTAACCACCACTTCCGCTCACATTTGCGCTTCCTCCGACACTCAAAACTCCAACCCATGCATAGATCGGGACTCCTAGGTTCGAGAGCTTTGAAAACATATTCCTTGATCCTCGATTCTTCGATGTTTTGGCGTGGTGAAAAGTTGGTGGAGGAAGAATGTGAAGAACGCGAAGAATGGGAAATCAGAATTTTAAACAGGAAATGGTCGTTGTTCGTTTGGCCATCGTTAAAGGATTCCATAACAGCAAAGACAACCAAAAAGGATTTCTGACCACAAAATATTTAACCGAGAAGTTTCAGAATCCGAAATAGAAATCCTACCTCGAACCTGGATCCGCCGTTACGTTCACTACGCCCTGATCTATCGACGTCTGAAGTAAAGTCATGATCTGATGATGATCGGACGTCGAATCATTGTCGGCTAGTGCTTCGCCGTCCAAGACAGAAAATGAGCTAACCCATCTCATTTCCATAATTCTCTATTTATAGTAAACTTCCAGTAGACGTGAAATCCGAATCTCCTACGCCCTCTCAACTGAGGCCCCCCTAGGGTAAACACCACACTACAAACTCAACGACGGTCTCAGATTTCCACTTTGAGTCTCACTTTGGAAGTTATTCAAAGTACCGTTTCAAATAAAATAAAATAATTTAATTGTTTTATTTACAATTTTTTCCTCTCAGACTTTTTCTACAGAAGGTATGTTCCGACAAAGCATATACCCCTCCTAGGGTAAACGACAAGCTCTAGACACAACCATGGACTCAGATTTCCAATCAGAGTTACTATTTGAGAATTATTTGGGTTTGATCTATTAAATGAATGAATTAATAAATTAATTCATCCATTTACTTACCTTCAATGAGCGAGGGGTCCAAACATCCCGTGCCAACATGCTTTATGTCACGCCTAGGGTAAACACTACGTTTCTAACCCAATCGTGATCTCATATTTCTGATCTAATCAACCGTTTAAAAGATATCTTGTTTCTATTTCATGAATAGTACAAAAAAATTTAATATTTTTGTATAATTTAATATGGGCACACTGGGCCTCAAAATTGCACGCCGTCTCAGCGCCTAGCTCTGGAAACATATGTATAAATATTCTAAAGTCTTACAGGAAAAAAAACTGTGTCTCTACATCATTCCCTTCTTCAAGATTTTCATCCTTGAAAAGAAAAACTAGGAAAAAAAATTGGGATATTAAGATCCCATTTGGATATCCTGCTCCCAAGAATACCTTCACAACACCATGCTGGAAGAACACATGAACCAAAGGGATGGTTTTTACTCATAAGTTCTGCTAATTTTGATGACTTGCATAGGAACACGCACGTATCTCATCAGCTGCGACACATGGAAGACTTCGTGCACCCACTACTACTATTGGAAGGGTAGGGAAAGGCAGTTGGAAACCTCTCCATATTTTGAAAAATTTTGAACGGCCTGAAGAAACTCAGGGGACATCCCCGACTGGACCTCTATATTCCACATCTCGACCAGAATCACGGTTTATTCCTAAAACATGGTCTCGTGATTCCCTCCTTCAAAATATCCATCTAGTGAAATACCCAAGGATATCTAGTCACACCAGTTTTCACAGTTTGTGCATCACAACCAGAACTCTCTTATGCGCTCGAGAAGTGAAGGAGTCAACACCATCGACTGAAGAAAAGTTGTACCCTCCTGCTCCAAAAGGTTCAACTGTAGGGAAGCTAACTACTAAAAAACTTCCAGCACCTAGAAAGCCTTGGATTTCCTGCTAAGGGAATATGCTACAACGCTTCCACTTTCTGGAGCATAGACTTCATTGAAGTCATAGTCCTGTATAAATTTCAACTTGTACCACCATCTCAGGTTCAAGTCTCTCTAGGTGAAGATGCACCTGAGACACTGGTGGTCTGAGCAAACCACAAAGCTCTCTCCCACAAGACAACATCCCCACATTCTCTGGGTGAAGACTACCACTACCAGCACCTCATAGTGAGTCATGTAGTTCTGTTTATGGTGTGTCTATCACCTTGAACTGTACTTGATAACAGTATCAAGATTGATGTTGACCACCCAGGGTACCAACGAACAGGGCATGTGAGCAAAATCATCCAACCACAAGAGGCTAGACACAGAAAGAATGTGGCATACCCCACACGTCTTTTCCCCTCTTAGAAGGAGAGTAATACCCAAAACATACACTCTTAAAAACCCACTAGTGGAACCCAAAGTAAAGGGAGGTCAAGCAGCAATACTCTACTGGAAAATCCAAGACCTGCTCTTACACTCCACCGCACATCCCCACCATGAACACACAAGTCAGAGGGACTCATCCACCAGACCTCGATACTATCCACTTTGGGTGGTACTGACTCACCCTCACAGTTTTTCTCGCGTCACAAAAATTAATTTCAATGGGGAAGGAATCCATCTTTCTCATGCATTCAAAGCTATGTTCAACAACACTGACACAAGGTTACACCGACACCCTGTATCACCCTTGGTAACTCCTCGAACAAGGATTTGGATGAAAAGAGTACCTCACACAGTGTCTAACAAGTTCTATTGAAAAAGGTAGAAAAAGACATAGAGTGTACCTCTTATCATCTCATGTGCAGCAGGATTATAGACATCCATAGCACGTATCTTCCGGCAACCCTGTCCGCCAACTCCCTAAGCCTCGCATGGTCTACCTAGTGGTGGTGGAAGGACCTCGAAACATCGTCCACCAACCACAGTTCTTCCTGCTCTTCTGCCAACACTAACTCCCTGGGGACCACCCTATCATCACCTAGGGGATCTCTGATCACAACACTACCTATATCATGGCGACAAATCTACCAGTTACCTAGAAAACTCAGCACATCTGTTTGGGTAGTCTCACGCCACGTAACCTCACACATCATAAGCATAACACTAGTCCTCCCTGGGCTGTCTCGGTGCTCTACGTTGTCCCCAAACATGTGTCTGAGTCTTATCAAGAGGAGGACTCCTGCATCGAGGCTCTGCCAACTGACGTTTTCTAGCTGTGGAAGACGTCCCAACTCTGTTTCACCCTTTGCAAAAACCGGCCAACTGGCATCCCTCTCACATAAATTTCTCTATCACCAGTGCCTGCTCTAGCACCCTGAGATGGATGAGGATGCACAAGGGCACTACCATAGAAAGATTCTCCTCTTTAAAGAACCTTCTCAAACTTTCATGCTCGAAAGTTTCCATCATGGACCACATCCAAAGAGTATCGAGTAAGGTCTGAAAACCTAGTCGTGTACTCAACCACTTCCATCAATCCCCACTGAAGCTTCAATAGATTTTGAAACCATACGGAGCATAAGTAAGAGGGGTAGTACTCCTTACAAAAAATTCTACTAGAATTTATCCCACAAGAGTATCGACTCATCGTGCACCTGAGTAACATGGATCTACCAACGCCAAACTACTTAGTGAAAAAAGACTGGCTGTCAAAGCCACAATATAACCTATCAGTGTCCAAACAAGCCTAAAGAGGTAAGCCACTGACTCTATCCAACCCTTCATTGCCTGAGGGTATGTCTCACCACGGAACCTCAATGGTCTCTGACACTGGAACTCATGTAGTGCGCTCAGCCTGCGCTAGTCTTCGGCCTTCATTTTTGGTACTAACTGCTACTCCACAGGGGGAGGTGTTGCTACTTGTCCTCCTGGAGAAAGGGTAAATGTATGATGGATCATGAATTGAGGCCTCATCGCTCATAGAATCATCATCACAAACTGGAGCTAGTATCCTGGTTGGCTATCATTATGGAGGTATCCTGAATCTGAATATGATCAAGGAGTACCATGGTCAAATGAGAATATATATATATATATATATATATATATATATATATATATATATATATATATATATATATCAATTACGACGGGGATATGACTCAAGAAGGACAGTCAAAGACTCAATCCTATATAATGCATGTACCAATATTCCCTGCAACAAGTATCTCAATACGCTGAGTCGACATGTGGGTAATCGAGGTCCTGGTGAATGGCTACGTCGGCCACCGCACCATCACTGGACTCCCTAGCCTGAGAGACACTCTCTCAAACATTTACACTATTGCCCTAAAACCCAACCAATTTCTTTTTAGGGATCATATGAATAACATCCCAATGAATGAACCACCTCTGATACCACTTTTTCATGACCCGACCCGTATCGGGCTCGAGCCGCAACTAACCAAAGCCCACCTCCATAGGTCAGGGGCTAGAGACCAGCACCAAAGGCATATCAAACTCGGGGAGGCCTTTTTCTGAGTACCTGTACACACAAAAGCAGCCAACTCAATGCAAACCATGCAGAGGGAAAAGAAATAAAAACATAACACTACTATATATAAACCAAAAATATGCATTGAACTCTAAATAGTGAAATTACAAGAAAGTAAAATGTAAGGTAAAGGGACAAAATACACGCCCAACCAGAAAAGCGACACAACCCGGAAATAGGTGTGAAAGTAAAACAGTTGAGAGAGCCCTCTCTTGGATCCCAAGCTATGACTACCGCAAGCGGTCCAAGCACCCCGTATCCCTATGCTCCTCTGATGTCACGATCAACCTGTCCATCATTTTCAAGGGCACACTGAGTGCCAACAAATCCCAAGTAGAGGTGAGTATAAAAATACTCAGTAGGATGCCCCCAAGGCTCAAGGGAGTAGCAAGTGAGGTACTGAAGAGGGAAGAAATAAATAGAACATGGTACAGTAAAAGAGTATAGCTCAACCCAACAAAGAAGTGAAGTAATATTGTCCAAACACGAGGAGAAAGAAATGGTGAGAAGGTGAACTTCTTGTCGAGTCTTCACTACCTATAGTAGTATAGTAGACTCATCCAACCATGATAATCTAGACATGGAAAGAATGTGGCATACCCCGAACATATTTGCCTCTCTTATAAGGATAATAAACAAATCCCAATGAATGGGTATTGTAATACGATATATATATGCTATACCAAATAAGCCCAAACAAGAGAGTAAGGTAATTTCCATATCACTGGCTTACCCTAGGAAAAGAGTCTCCAACAGTTCTAGAAGTAAACACCATCGATGCCCAGCATACCACATGTTCGCCCTGAACTCCAAGTCAAAGGGGATCAATCATCGCACCTTGATACTATCTGCTTTGAGCTATTTTGTCTCGCTCGCACAATTTTAGGTCGCGTTACGAGGACACATATTGGTGGGAAAAGTTCCCCTCTTTATTAATAGTCTAAAGTCATGTCAAGTACATCTCGTCGCTATACCGCATAGTCGGGAGATCGTGTCACAAAGTCATGAACCCACTATCCAGCCATGCCAGAGGATATAATTATAAAATTCATCGGTGAACACAACTTCCTAGCCCAGTTGGAGGGTAATCCCTAGAAGAGTAGCTGGAGAATGTCACTACCCAGCCTTGTTAGAGGGTAAGCCCGAAAGAGAATGGTGAACACCACTACCCATCCTCACTGGAGGGTAAGTCAAGATTAATCTGGTGATTCTGAAAACATCATTTCCATCACTATCATCATCAAGCATCGCCTCATATAGTCACCGCACTCAGAACATCTTGCATCGTATCTTGAAAGACACTATGGAGGGCACCATCGCATCGTATACAGAGAAACACTCAGGATTGGCTACTTGCAAGCCACAATCCGAGTTCATAAGAAAGAGATACGAGAGGTAGAATATTCATAGTGGTACACAGTGCATGTGGGGCCCACACGACGTGTGAACCCTCCTCATCACCTGGTTGCATACCTAACCATTTTCGAGTCCCAAAAAGTGTGAACAAGTACCGCTACATGTCAAGGTACTCCCAGAGTACATGAAACAATAGTCGCAAAGCCGATGAGTGTACAACGCTCGTTGCTAAGACAGAGGGTCAGAATCATAGGTTAGCTGACATGCCTCCTCCAACGCTCCTAGAACATCGACCGTATCTCTTCATACATCTTCTATACTCTCACAAGAGTCAAAGATAACCCAATTCGTGGATTCTCTTCAAACACATCAAATGGATCTTCGACTGATATTCCTTTCACGTTTCTACATTTAACAAGATATTGAGAATAAGGCTTCACACATTCAAACGAATCATACCATCGCGATCCTTGCGAAAAAACATGCAAGATAGACTACTCACTCATCTGAAACGGACTCCTGATGCAGAAGCTTCATCTCCCAACATCAAACGCAAATGGTGCCCCATGGGGATTGCACCTCGATTCCAAAACAGGTCATATGGATTGTGCCATTGCAATCTGCACTGAAAAACACACAGGATCGGATATTTATTTGTCCAAAATGGACAACCGGTAAAAATGGTACTTTTCACCGCAAATGCTCGATCGGTGCTCAGTCACTACCGATCACAAAAAGTCTTTGCACATCCAAACAGATCGCACCATTGTGATCCTTGCAGAAAAACATACAAGATAGACTAATCACTTACTTCAAATGGATGTTCGATGCAGAAGTCTTAAAATGCTGCATTACGCTCGGATGACGTCCATGGGGCCTATGCCCTAGCCCCAAATTTAGTTGGGCAGATCACACCATTGCGATCCTCACAGAAAAACACACAAGATTGACTACTTAATCATCCAAAATGGATACCCAGTGAAAAAGTCTCATTTCACCGCAAACGCCCGAAACATGCCCTATGGGTCCCGCACCACTGTTTTAGTTTGAGCACCCAAAATTGGAATTGAAAAGTTTTCTTCAACTCCAGGTTCATAAATCCTCTGACAGTGCATTAATCAGACGTCGTATGCAGACGTACAGTCTGATACTAGTTTCCTTAATAATAATAATTATATTAGTATTATTAAAAACAGACATTTTGTGCCCCAAGAATTTATCCCAAACAAAATGTCTTCAAAGTAGCCTCAAAAGGTCCACCTCAAAAAAAGGGTCACATGGACATAGAAAACATGCAAATCGGACACCTGGTTTGAAAGATACAGGGGTTTAAACACCCCCAGACTAGTCTGGCCGGACTGTCATCGGAGCCGCCGCACCGTCGCCGAGGACTCCGAACCACCGTCGGAGATGACGGACCACCGCCAAAGATGCCAGAAATTCACTGGAAAAGTTCTGCGGACCACCCTGGTCACTCCGGCGGTCCAAAATGTGGTCCAAGACCAGATCAGGAATCCTTGGGATGAGACCTTTACAACGCTTACCTCCGCTTGAGGATCCGTCATCGTTTCAGCGTCACAAAAAGTAACCGCCGATTCCTCTCACTGCTGCACTTCCTATGGTGCCTAAAACGCGAACCCGAACATAGATCATGACTCCTCAGGTCGAGAGGTTTGCAAATATATGCCTTTCTCCTCAATTCGTCGATGATTTGGTGAGACAAAAAGTTGGTGGATGAAGAACGTAAAGAACGGGAAATAGAAAATTTAAACAGATGTTGTCTGGTGTTCTTTTGACCATTTTTAAAAGATTCCATAGTAGAGAAAACAAACAGAAATGATTTCTGATGATGAAATATTTAACAGGGGGCTGCAGAATCAGCAATAGAAATCCCACCTCAAATCCGGATCTGCCGTTGCATTCGTTGCGCCCTGATCTATCAACGTTTGAAGTTTCATCGCGATCCAATGAAGTTCGTAAATTGAATTGTCATCGTCCATAGTTTCTCTATCTAAGACGGAAAATGAGAAAACCCTAATCATTTTATTAATTCTATATTTATAGAAAACTACCGGCAGATGCGAAATTCGAATCTCCTGCGCCCTTTATTCTGAGGTCACCCCATGGGTAAACACCACGCTACAAACTCATCGATGGTCTCAAATTTACACTCCGAGTCTCCATTTGGAAGTTATTCAAAGTAGCGTTTCAAATAAAACAATTTAATTTAATTCTTTAATTTATGATTTTTTCCTCTGGGGCTTTTTCTACAGAAGGCCTATGCTGACAAAGATTATACCCCTATTAGGGTAAATGACATTCTCTGGACACAACCATGGACTCAGATTTAGAATCCGAGTTACTGTTTGAGAGTTATTTGTGTCTTAACTATTAAATGAATGGATTAATAAATTCATTCATTCATTTACTTACTGCTAATGAGTGAGGGGTCCGAACATCCTGCGCTGACATGATTTATGTCGTGCCTAGGGTAAACACCATGTTTTAGACCCAACTATGGTCTCATATTTCTGATCTAATCAACCGTTTAAGAGATATCCTGTTTCCTTTACGTGAATAGTACAAAAACACTTAGTATTTTTGTATAATTTATTCCTGGCACACCGGGCCTCGGAATTGCATGCCGTCTCAACGCCTGGATCCAAAAACATATGTGGAAATATTCTAAAGTATTACAG
Source organism: Viscum album (assembly GCA_963277665.1). NCBI lineage: Eukaryota > Viridiplantae > Streptophyta > Magnoliopsida > Santalales > Viscaceae > Viscum > Viscum album. The sequence continues at coordinate 1,339,550,810 of OY728148.1, read as the reverse complement.
AGCAAAAATAGGGTCTCTACAATATTAATATTTATAATAACTTATGTGATGATTTTATAACATCATATTACCCATTCATTAATAACATTTCATTATTTCCAGCGTTTTAGGTGTGTTCTTTTCACGGTTTCATGATCGGTTCATTTGTGTATAATTATTAACTATCTTATCAAATGGGAATAAAAATCCAGAAGTAGAATTAAATATTATTAATGAAATTTCATAATTTTAAATGACCCTATATATAATTTTTATTTCTTACATGAGGATGATTCATTCGATAAAACGTTAGTGATAAATGTTTAGTTTATCTTAGCGGTTTTTCCAAACACCATGAACCAGTTTTGTTTTATTTACTATTATGAATATAAATTAGTTCAAGAACATGAAATTTATTATAATATACCTATTAAAACATTATTCAACTATAAAAATAGTTTTATGACCATCCATGAAGGTGGTAATGGAAAAATAACAAAAACATTATTCATAAAGATGATTAATTGGCATAATTAGACAACAATTTCGTTTCTTTGATTAAGAGGAGGTAATAAAAGAGATGGATATAATATATTCCATTATCAACATAAAATAATAGTATTTAATTTATTTTGGAATTATTATTCCTTAATGAATGAAATATATGTGTAGAAATTAAAAAAATGAAAGAAAATAAGAGAGGTGTTTTGAGAAAAATACCTCTTGAATATCACCTCCTTGAGAGACCCCTGAGGACCTTGGATTTGGTATTCTTGTGAGACCAGAAGCACTTGAAAATTGGAAAAGTGATTAGTAGAGGGTATGGTAGAAATTTTAGGAGGTTCAATTATTTTGGGTTGAAATGGGGTGGCGAGGGTTGGTATTTATACTTTAGGAGAGGTGGATTTAAGTGATTAAAATAATGAATATTTTATAATTAAATCCAAACACATTGAGGTAAAATTAATTTAAAAGAATTATATAGTTAATTAATGATTTTTATTATGTTTCGGGTTGATAAATACCTCATCTAACCATTAAATTTTGTAATTTTTACGTATGTTAATATTTTACCTCTTAACTTTAACCTTTGTCACTATTTTACCTATGCTGTGGTAAATATATTTTTACCATGGTAAATTTTTTATACCTAAAAATAAAAGTGGACCCAAAAAATAATTTTGAACTTATAATTAAAAATATTGAATCCATTTTACCAAATTAAATTAATATAATTAGAAAATTTAGATTTAAAATTAATCTCGTAGACACAACAAAAAAGATGGGTTTTAAAGTGAAAGTTCAAAAGTTTGAAATGTTTTTATATCCAATTTCAACGTGAAATTGATTCCAATGAACTAAATTGAATTGAGTTTTGTATAATTTATCTAATCATACTTTAAAACCAATTTAAAACATAATTTAATTATAAAAATAAATTAGATGAAAAATTAGTTTTTAATTAAAATTCAGTATTTTTCACTATTTATCAAAAAATAAAACTTCTCCGAAAAATAACAAAATTTTACCCTAGGATAATTTTTAAACTATTATTTTAAAAATGAAATTTATTTAAAAAAAACTTATAAAAGTTTCAAAAATTATATTTAAAATAGTTGCACCATCGAAAGGTGAAAAAATTTTCTTATAGAAAAAGATAGCTTTTGTGCTTAAAACTAGATTTATTCTTATCTTAATCCTATTAAAAATATTGAATGGATTTAAAAAATTTTGATTGAATATATAAAATTTAAATTTCATTAATATATTTTACTAATATTTATTAATTTATTTAATTAAGATAAAATACCATCATTGGCATAAAATAGATTTTTATAAAAACACATCATTTATGTTTAATTGGTTATCATGTTTATTACTAATTAATTGGTAACCAATGAATTGATTTTATAAACATGTGTAAACTAAATTTTCATAATTATTTTATCTCATTTATTCCTTCCATTCCTTTGTCTTGGTGATTAAATAATAATATTTAATCATTGGATTAAGCTTTGTATTTTGTGTAATGTAAGCTGTCGATGAAATTGAATTTATTTAATAAGAGAGATACCATAAAATCTTATGGTGTTACATTGGTGGTCAGAAAAAATATTTTATTGATTATCAAAAAATAAATATGAGAGTTAACTTGACCCAAGATCTTGGTTTTAGATGGGTTTATATGCTCAAAAAGTTCCTCGGGATTTTGGTTGAGTTTCTGGTGCGTCAGAGGCCAAAAACCCAAGCTTTTAGGGTGTCTAGAACGGGGTTTATAGTTTGGAAAAACCATGAATCTCCTAGGGAAAACCTTTCATAACTCTTTTTCCTCTAGTCATGATTTTTCAAACCATTTAGGATGGGTTTTATGGACATGTGGGGGGTTTTTTAGTTTTAAAAATATGTTCACACACTGTTTGCACATGGTTTGGAAAACCGTGCGGGCCAACCGTGAATGGTGTGATTCTTAATTAGTGGGAGCCGTACGATTGGTGAAAATTTAGAAACACCATGTGGTAAAACCATTTTGATGATTAGAAAGTAGGGATTTAGGATTTTTACCCCTGCCTCTATTTCTTTTCCTCCCCCTTATTTCTCTTTCATTTCACATGTGCAACATCTCCAGACCTTGGGGAGCTCCTCCTTCTTCCTCCCTTAGGCTTTGGAATATCTTACACATGTGATCTCTGATTCGATCATTTTTGTGTGTGTTAGAAGTGTATTAGTAAGGGATTAAATCCACTGTACTCTTTTCTTTATTTTCTCTTCATATGGTGTACTAAATCCGTGTGATCTGTTTTACCCTATTTTCAGGGCATTCATCTAAAAAATAATTTCTTACAAACTAGATCAAGTTTGGGACCAATATCGAGTGAGCCTATGTATATGACTATGAGGTAGGTGGTGAATAGATTTATTTTTATTTTTCTTGTATTTTGTGGGTACATATTTGAGTATGTCGTTGGGTTGTCTGAGAGTGACCATATAAAATTAAATTCTTCTATTTAATTAATTAATTGAACTCACGAGATTCCTACCAGCATGCTCCTCCATGTCTACAAATGGGTTAATCCCAGTGATATTATTTGGAACTTAGGAATATTAGTCCATGGTGTTTATTTAAATTAAATAAATTTTTTATATTAAATGTGATGAGTTCAATGGGATCATGTAGGGCTCGAATCAGGGATGGAAGTGGTGATGACCACTTGGTTTGAGGTGATGCATTCATCAGGTTGGGAGAGGCCTGGATATTATAAGTGATATTGATCACCTATTAAGAAATATGATCATTTTATTGAGGTGAAACATTTTTTAGTTTTCTGGCAAGGGCCGAGTGATGTTGGATGGTGTTGACCATCAGATTGAGAAACATGGTTATAGGGGAATCAGGTGTTAGGATGATGTGGATTAGGTACTATATTTTGGTGAATTCCGCTCACCATGATTGGATGACACACTGTTTAAATTTGTGTGCATACAAATAGTACTCAAATGATGAGGTGGTGTTAACCACTCATGTGGGTAGTGGCCTATGTTAGATGTGACTTATGATGGTGTTGAACATCAATATGGTTGGAGGTGATTTCCATAGAAATCCATGTGGATGGTGAAGAGCCATCATTTGATAGTGTTGAGATGATCAATTTGGGGATGTGGATCACTATATACCGAGGCCGTTGGGATGAGATTATGTGGGAGGAAGGATATCACCATTCCCCAGGATATCATCTGTTGAGCTGATAATACGTATCATTTGGAGGAAAGACATTGTTGTGCCTTCAGATGTTGGGCTTTGAGATGATGGAAGATTTCAAGCAAGGGTTTGAGGGATTAGGTACTTTATTGGGCATGCCTTCAGGATGTCAGTTATTTATTTAGACATGAGGTTTTAGTTGGAATGAGGTTTCATGTGAAACTATTATAGTTGAAAATCGAGTGTTCACACAGATTTTTTCATTAGGGGATTCCTTGACCTTTATGCTAAGGATCCTCTTTGCTATAGTTATACCGGTGATGGACAAAGAAGGTGATTTATTCCTTGTAGATGTTGAGAATAAGGGAAGAAAGTTATTTATAAGGTGTGCACAATCTATTTATTTTATTTTTAGATACACCTTCTTTATCACAGATGTAAGTTAGACACACATCAGTGGTGGGCTAATGATATTATTCTCAAATCCTACATAGGACCCTCAGGATGTGTGTAGACATTATTATCTTGAAATCAAGTAAGGGACCAATATTTGGGGATGGGACTTAGTGATCATATCAGACCTTATTCATGGATGGAATACAAGGGACCTTGGAGGTTCCTGCATCAGCTGGATTTCACCTTTATGTCTTCCTTTTTGTATCAGCATGCTTATATATGTATGTAATGAGGTTGGCCAAGGACACCCCTTTTTATTTATTATCTTTTATAACCTAACTTTTATAAATGCTCCTACTTATGATATGGAATGTTTTGTTTGATTATAAAAATGGTATTTTGTGCTATTTTATTCTTTGAATAGTTTGTTTGAGCTTATTCATTATTACTACTACTATATTTTGTGCTTCCACTATAGAGGATTAATAGTCCAGGGATTATGGTATTTATTCTTCTATGCTATATTTATTTATATACCATTGTTATTATCATAACCAGAGGGTATATACATCCCACTATCACCTCTTTACACCCTCACTTCTAGTCTACATCCTTTGGTATATGGGGAGCCATGACTAAGTCCTAGTGGTTAACTGAACCTGATCACTTTTCAAGTGAAAAAATGGGTCAGGGCACTATAGGCCTATCAACCCAAAATTTGGAATCAACCCAACATCTTCATGATTAATTTTTGGTTTATCAACCCAATGTTTGTATTTAACTACATATTTTATTCCATACATAGTATAACCAAACATTTGATTCATTCATATGTGAGATTTTAAATTATAGATTATTTTTTTGTGATTTTTTCAATAGTTTCATCAGAGTATTTATATCATTAAAATATGTTTAAATATTTTTTAGAGTCCCTTTTTCAATAGATAAAATCATTCCTATTTCTAAGGGAAATTATAATTTGAGTGGGTGATTAAATTAAAATTTCAAAGGCATTGTGTGTTTTAATTGATTTTTTTTTCAGGTGGATTTTCCAAATTTGTTTAACCTATATAAAATCAAGATTCTTTTTAAATACCATGATTGAATCTTCTAAATAAGGATGAGGTCTCTAGTTCTATGAAGATATACACTTTGGAGATATACTTGTTTTGATCTATTTGTTTATTGTGAACTTTATTCTATATCTCTATTTATCTCTTGATGTAGTTCATAGAAGTTATTTCCAAAGCTACACTTTGGAGATATACATGTTTGTCACCCACTAAGTGTTCACTCTACTACCCAAAATGGTTGTTATTATCATTGATATATATTTTTAGAATATTTTATCAATAAGAAACATCATAGTTTATTTTGAAGAAAATAACATTGAAGATATTATATTTACTAGAAGAAATTTTCATTTGGTAGTTGCTAACGTAACTGTGTGCCAAAGCTATTTTAACAATTATCATCTTATCTATTTTTCTTAAAGTGTACTCTACTTATACTCAATTATAGTGTATTGTTAGATTATAAAAATAATATTTGATTGTTAAGGTTACCTATAAAAAAACCTAACTTATTTTAAGGTGTCAACTATCTATACTCAATTATAGAGGCCTCTGGATAAGAGGAAAAATTTAGTGAAAATCATCAATCTCACTAAGAGAGTGTTGGTGGAGTGTATTAAAGGATATTTGTTCCCTGGACCACTATAAAAACTATTGAGTTATCTTCTTTATATTTATATTGAACAATATGTTTAAATAAGAAAATTCTTATCTATATTAAAAATCATAAATAGGGATTAAGTTTAATTTTTTCAAAATTTTTAAAAGGACACAATTGACCCCCACTTGTGTCTTTATATTATTCAAACCTAAAAATTGGAATAAGAGGAGTTCTATTTGTATAATTCTATTAAGCTCTAGAAATCTTGAGTCAAAGGTCTATATGAATAAAGTGGTCAATGGTTGAACTAAAATATGACATGCCAATTATAAGAGTACCATATTTCAATGGAGAAAATTATGGTTGTTGGAAAGATAGAATGATCACCTATTTGAAGAATACTGTTTTTAAAGTTTATATGAAAATTAAAAACCTTATGAAATCCATAGAGAATATGAAAAGTGGAATGATTCTAAAGAAGCTGAGTAGGATGCTAATTCTAGATTAATGAATGCAATTATATGTTGACTTGGCCCTAATGAATTAAATTTTATATCACAATGTTCAACTACCAATGAAATGTGGTAGATAATATATGTTTTCTATGAAGGAATTGAAAATGTTATAGAGTTAAGATACAACACTACTGAATTAAAATTTCATACTTCCAGGATGTATGATAGATAAATTATTACTCAAATAAATAAAATATTGACTGAAATTGTTAATTGTGTTGCTTCTTTAGGAGATACAATTGATGGATTAGATCAGGTGTTAAAAGTTATTATAGTTTTACCTTCTAAATGTAATGGAATTTTTGTTGTAACTAAAGAATTCACTCTTATAAAAAAAATATATCAATGAAGGAATTGATTGATGCCTTAATGATGTATGAAGCCCAAATTCAAGCAGAAGAAGATGCTCATAGAATGATAAAGATAGAGAACAATTCTCCCAATTTTTCTACTCTAAAAAATGAAATAAAATCTAATGAGGACATTATATCCTAAAATGATTCATAATATACAGATTCTAGAATGGAACTATCACATCTAGGTAGAAGATTTAGTAATCTATACAAGAATAATAAAGGCTTCAATAAGTCTTACAATAATTTTAAGAAGAATGATCGTCTTATAAAAGAAGTTAGGTATTATTAATGAAAACATATGGGGTGTATCAGACCTGATTTCCCATAGTTGAAAGAGGATAAAATAAAAATGGAAAAGAAAGAAAAGAAGTACCAAATGAAAAGTGATTATGAGCGTAATGTTAAAAAGGCTATAGAGGATACATAGAGTCTTTAAAAAGAATCTATAAGCTCTTCTAAAACTGACTCATAAAAGGATCCATCAAATATAAAAGAAAACATTTTATTTATAACTAAGGAAGAAGAGGTAAAATCCTATTATTCTTCTACCTCTAATTTTGAATGTTTCTCAAATAAAATGTTAACTTCATACTACTTTATGATTGAATAGAAATATGATTCCTTAATAAAAAAACATAAATCTATAAAGAATATTTATAATTCAGTTTTAAGTGAAAAATATTCTTTGTTAAAATAACAATTGGAATAAAAATAAAAAATTAGTATATCTATTTCAGACTGCCCTGAACATGAAACTAGAATTAAAGAGTTAAATGCTGAAGTAAAATCCTTTAAGATTACTAATAAAAAATTAGATAATGGAGAATAATATTTAACTAATATTCTTAGAAATAACATCTAGAGAATAAAAAAAATATGGTGTTGGAAGAAATGGGTAAAAGGCAATGTTGTAAAAAAATTATTTTGTTCTTAGTTCAAGGAATAAAATCATGTTTAATTTTACATACTTTTATTATGGAATTAATGGTGATTATGCTAATAATTTTTTCATGAGGAATCACTAGATTAACAATGTAAAGAAATAATATATTTTTTATAGACTATCTAAAGTCAATTATGGAATTTATAGAAATATTAAACAGATATGTTTACCCAGATCTTTACTTGCTGACATAGCTAGACCCAAGAGCATTTGAGTACCAAAACAAGTTTTTATTTGACGTTTTTATAGGTAAAATACACAAGAAAAAAAATGAAATATGTTATATGGATAGTTATTACTCAAGGAATATGAGTGGATACTTTTTAAAATTCCATATATAGTCCAAAGTTGATGGAGGATTGGTCACCTTTTGGGATAATGATGAAGTCAAGATAATCAGAGTTGGATCAGTTGGATATCAAAAATCAATACCAATAAAAAAATTTCTCTATGTTCAAGAGATAAATAAAAATCTAATAATCCTCTATCAACTATTTGATGTTATATTTTTAGTTGTTTTTTATAGAAATTCATGTTCTATTTTTAAAGATAAATTGCTTACATTTAGAGAGCCTAGAACTAAAAAAGCTAATACTTTGGATCTCAGTTCCTTGTGTGAATAGAAAGTAAATTGTTTAAATGATAAAATAAATGGATCTTAGATATGTAATAGAAGACTTAGATACTTTAATATATTTTACCTATGTTATCTATGAAAAAGTTAGTTTCTGATTTTCCCAATCTTAAATTTGATCAGAACATATTGTGTGATGCATGCCAAATAGGTAAGAAAGATAAGTCATGTTTTAAATACACTAACAAGGTTTCTACATATAAAACTTTATAACTTATCCACATGGATTTTTATACCATAAAGAGTATAAATCTTGGATGGTATATTTTATGTTTTTTTGGTTGATGATTTTTTCTATATTTTCATGGATTTATTTATAAAAAAAATTTAAAATTAATTTTTTCTATTTTTGAAAGTTTTTTGTAAAGTTATTCAAAATGAAAAATATTTCAAAATAATTTCATTGAGAAGTAATCATGGAAGATAGTTTGAGAATTAGGAATTATTTTTTTTTATTAAAAATAAGTGTTAAACATACTTTATCGGCTCTAATAACACCTCACAAAATGGAATTATATGCAAAGAAATTGGACTATTCATGAAATGAAAATAAATATGTTAAATGAATATAGTCTTATTACCTATTTTTGGGTAGAATATGTAATTAAGACTTTACATATCATGAATAGAGTTTTAATAATACCTTTTATTAAAAATAAATCTTAAGAGCTATTGAATAATAGAAAACCTAAAGTTTGATACTTTAATGTTTTTGGATAAAAGGTGTATATCCCGAACACTAAAGAAAACCTTGGTAAGTTTGATCTAAAGGTTGATGAAGGAATATTTCAAGGTTATTATGCCACTTCTAAATATTTTAGAGTATATAATAAAAATTCATGGATAGTTGAATTATCTATTCATGTGAAGTTTTATGAAAGTGATCATTTTTATTATAATAAAATTCAAATAGATTAAGTCATTAATTATTTGAATAACACAAGGCTTTATTCTTCTAAATATGTTTTTGAAAATAAATTAGAATATGATGATAATCAATACAATTTTGAATAGCATGAAACTTGTAACCCTGAAAGTGTCTTACCTAGACAACCTATAACCTTAAAGGATCATCCTTTATAGAATGTTTTACAGAATAAAGATACAGGAGTTGGAACTAGGAAGAATATAGAAAACCTTAAGAATTCCTATAAGGATAAATGTATCACTGAGAGGGGGAAGGGATGAATCAATGATATATTTTTCTTTTAAGTTCTTTTCTTTTGAAACAAAATTCACCTTCTATTAAATATTTGTTAACTTTCTGAAAAAACCAACCAAACATCCATAAGAACAAAATAATTTAAAAGGTTCACTATTTAAAAAGAGTAGATACATCCTTGGTATGGTATGGAAATAATTTGATACCCCAAAATCCACTAGAAAACAATAATTTTGTGTAGAATACAATGAATATGATATGTCCTTACTCCCGTGTAGAACTATGTTCAATACAAAAATGTGTGTGCTCTAAGTTGCACACAATTACGCAATAAAATTTGTGTAATAAACATGTTATGATGCTGCTTGAACAAATTTCAAAAATAAGTTATTAAAAAACAATTCTTCTCTTTCTTAACCAGCAGCAGGAAAGAACCTCCTGGACTTTGTAATGATACTCAATCCGATTTCCCTATCCAATCATCCTAATATAATTTCTCAATATGATAAAATATTCTATCAGAATATGGTTGAGATAATATTGAACTAATTCTTTTAGAAACTGGAAATCCCAATCCGATTCCCTAGTCCAAATATGGGAACCCTGATTACAATCTTATATATTATCCTTTATTCTTCTGTTTAGAGAAACTTCCTTAGTTAAGAATGACCCGAAAACTTCTTCTCTCTAGAATTATTTAGCACTCGTCCTTCTATATTCTTCACATATGAACAATACTTGTGTTAGAAAGTAAAAAGTAGTTATCCTTTTATTGGTGACCCAAAAATGGGTTGGTTGGGATTCTAAAAATGTTTCCCACTTAACCAAATTTACTTAAAATTAAATTTACATTAAATTTCAGGAAACTATTTAACTCTTTTTACACTTATCAAATCTTATATGAACTTCTTCAATATTCTCATAACTTCAGATCGCTTCATATTTTCTTAGAATTCTCTACTCTGATTCCAATGCCCCATTCTGATTTCTTCATTCTGATGAAGATTGTTAATTATTCATTACATTTCTCCACACCAATAAAATCCGTACCAATTGAAAAAGAATGAAACATATGCAAAGAAAATTTATTATCATTATGATCCTCAGAACCAACTGCTCATCTGATTTCTTCATTATGATGAAGTCAACAAATTATTTATTTTATTACTCTGCACCAAATGAAGAATATGAAAACCATCCTTCAAACTTCTTCAACTACTTCTATGATCCTATTTATAATAATTTGAAAAGTTTCAAGAAATTCTAGCATGTGTCTGATGGATCGGTCTCTGCTTAACTCCAATAAGTAGTTTCATTACTAGTCCAATATATCTTGACCTAATTGTCATAATAAACGATACTTCTTTTCTTCTTGACCCAATTAAAATTATAAGGAAAAATATACTTTATATCATGCCCCAAAGAAAGCATATCAGTTTTCTTATTTTTTCTTGAACCACTTGTTAAGAAAGACAATAAAAAATTTATCTTGATAAAAATGGTTGACTACATTATTGATTGATATATGATTTTCTTTATCAAATTGGTCATAAAAAAAATTTATGCTTCTCTGCATTCATCATGATTAATAACTTCCAATTTCTTATCCTTTTTATTGGTCCCAAAAAAATTCCCACAATTTTATAAAACTCTGTATCCAACATACAAAATATTCCAATAATATGAATTGAGTTCATAATTCATTATGATGGATCAGTGGCATGCTGTGTCCAATGGACCAATGTCAATAGTGACTTCTTTTCTTCAGTAAGATCTTTTATTTTATGATTATGATACTAACCAAATTACAACACTTAACTTATTTATCTTAATATTTATATCTTATTGATTTTTGGTCTAACTGAAAACTAGTATCTTCATATGATCACATTCTGATTAGCATATTACGATCTTAATACTTTCTACATCCGATGATCTTACACTGAAAGACTAAGACAAGTAATATTTAGTTTCATCAACTTTATTCCTCCACAAAACTTCTTCTTGTATCATGACTTCTTCATGACTTTAAATACATTTAAGACCAACTTCACCATTGTATGACTTAAAATGGAATGTTTTGTAACTTCCTATCCTTTCTAGCAACTTCTTTCTTTCCTTTCAATCATTCCTCAATACGATTGGCAACACTCCACCTTTCTTACATAAATATTGTATCACAATATTTTCAAATACTCATGATTTATGAGAACTACAAGATCAAAAAAGCATCATCAAGTATGCATCATATCCCTACAGAATCCAATTCTCTTCCTCATTATGATCAGAACCCTATTCCGGACCTAAGGTGAGTCCAATGAGCCTTTTCTTCTTGAAACAATATTACCAATACGATGGAATTTCATAATAATTTCAAGTATGATTTTATTAATAATATGGTTATTATGATCACCAATAAATACAAATTTTAGGTGATTTAATTCCTTTGACAATAAAAGAAAATTCTCTTAAAAACAACCTCATTCAGCATCTGAAAACCTTCTCTAGACAACTTGATCCCAACAATCTCCCTCATTTAGATTTTTTTTCAATCCAAGATTCATAAATCACTAAACTCTATAACCTTAAAAAATATATTAATTATCAAAAATTCTAATCCTACATGATTTAACTCATTGCAGGAAATAAAAATTATTGACAACAATTCCATGCTATCCAAAAGTAGCGACTCATGAACACCTCATCAAATTTTCTTCACATATTTCCTCACATATTTATTTTTCATCTTCAAATTTCCTATAAAAAAGTTTTCTATAATAACTCTAACAAAAATTTATAATATTTCACACATTTATAATGCTAGATTCATTGATTACCCACAACTCCCCCTTTTTACACGATTTATTAAAAGTTTTAGCATATAACAATGAATTAATTTATGAAACACTCTCCCCCTTTGAAAACACTATAAAAAGACAATATGAGAGAGGGGAAACAAACACATACCTTAAACTTGATGAGAAGAAGGTTGTATTTCCATGTTCAACCTCAGTTTATGAAAAGTTTCCTTTGGTAGAGGTTTTGTGAAAATGTTAACAACTTGTTCTGATAAGGGAATATACTCCAAATTCAATTCATTCTTCTCCACATTCTATTTGATGAAATACTATTTGATATTAATATGTTTTGAATGATACTGTTGCACTATATTTCTGGTAAGGTTGATGGCACTCTGATTATCACAACTCAAGATCATGGGTAACTTCACTTCAACTAGTAAATCTTCTAACTAAGTCTTCATCCACATAAGTTGAGTATCATCTTGAGTGGAAACAACATACTAAGCTATAAACATGATAAGGGTTATTGAATTATGTTTATTTTTATTCCAACTAAAATAACTTTTTCATAGAAATAAAACTCCACCAGATGTGGATCTTCTATCATCAACATTTATTACACAATCAGCATTTAAATACCCAAAAAAGTTAATACCTTATGATCTGTCATACATGATTCCAAATATTATGTTCCTTTTTTATATTTGAGAATTATTTTTCTAGAAAAAAATGTGATTATTTTATAGAACTTTTGAATTATTTCATATAAGGTGATAGCATAAATAATGTTGGGTCTTGAGGAAGTCAAATACAAAAAACATCCTATCAGCTTTTGAAATTCATTCTAATCAACTTCCTTACCTTCTCCATCTTTAGTCAACTTGGTTACCACTAAAATCATTGTGGAAAAAGGTTTTGAGTCCTCCATAGTAAAATTTATAAGAAGTTCCTTATCATAATTTTATTGATAAAGAAAAATGGGTTTCTTCTTTTGCAAAAATTTTAACCCAAGAAAGTATTTCATTTCCCCAAGCATGGACATCTAATATTCATAAATTCACAGAATAATCACATTACTTCTCAGATTTCCTCATAAAACTTGTAAACATTTTTAGAGAATATGAATTATATTTCATATGCATACTACATGTAATGATAGTAAAATAATTAATTAAAGTGATTAAGTACTTATCTCCATGAGTTTATTGTTTTCTAATTGGACCACAAATATCAGAAAGAACAAGTTAAAGGGGTTGTTTTTAATAAATGTCAACTTTATTATGCACATAATTAGTAATCATTCCTTTCTAAAAAATTCTGTAGCACTAATCTCTCCTTCTTGACATATTAGGAACTCACCGAATACTGTCTCGCTTTGATAAATTTCTCATGTTTTTATAAAACATGTATCCCATCCTTTTATACCACAACTTATTTTCTTCTACTATTCCCAAGTAACAAGATTTTTGTATTTCACCAACTAATAACAAGTTTACTTTTGTGCATTATCCTTTTATAAATATTTTTTCAACTTTATTACTCTTAAAAAAAACCAATATTTTCTAAAAATCAATTTTTAACCTTCATCAAAAAGTTTTGAAACACTTATAAATTTGTGTTTTATCCCATAAACATAAAAATATTTCTTGGACTTAAAATTTTATTCCCCAATGACGGAAGACCCAAAAACTTTAATTATGAGTGATTAATCATTAAAAAATGTCACCATTCCTTCTTTAAAATCTTTCACATTCATTAAAAAATTTCAAGCCTCATATCATATGAGATGAACACCCACTATCTAGAATCCGAGTTCATTCTCCTTTTGTTACTTTGAGAGTGGTTTTAACAATAAGATATTTTTATTTTTATTTATCTTTCATAACTTTTGACTTATGAGAATTATTAACAAACTTTTTTTCCAGTAACAAAACAAGATATCCTTTTTTTAAGGTGTCCGGGTTGTTCAAATCTTTCACAAATAGTTTCTAGGGGTTGGAACATATTTTTAATTTTTACAACATCCTTATCAGGTTTCTTCCAAATATCATTCTCATAATTATTCCTTTGAGGGTATTGAATCCCCCTCAAACTTTTCCTTATATAGTTTTTGGACTAATAGTAATGTTGTTGATTAAAGAAACACATATTCGTTGTGTGTCTGAATCCACCACAATACCAGTAGTATCCATAGATAGTATATTTCCCTCTGAAACTTCTATACTGACCGGACTTGTGAGCATGTTTCTCAGAAACCTTCTTATCATAAATTTGTTGACCACCAACCTTTATGTTATCCACTAGAATCTTATTTTTCAGCTTGATTTTATTTTCATCCTTATCAGAACCTGAATCAATAGAAACTTTTTCAGACTTAGGATTTTTAGAACCTTATGACTTCTCAAATTTGTTGGTATTGGGCATATACATAACTTTCCCAACTTTCTTTTTCTCAACAACAATTTTTGATTTCTTCTCATCCTTTGAAGTTTAATTTTTTATACTTCTTAGTTTTACTATTAATAGAGATTTAACTAGATTTAGAGATAGAATTATTGAAACTTGTAACCCTTTGTTCTGCTTTAGAAAGTTTTTGTTGGATAGATTCTAACTCTTATTCTTATTTCCTTCAACTTTATTTCCAAATGTTCATTACAATTCTTTCCTTTATCCAGATATTTCTCTAAATCATCAATCTATTCCAGTGGAATGAATTTATCACCAGGGGAACCTTCTTAATTTTTTATTTAAGAGTATTAACTTTTCATATTCCTAATTTATTTTTCAACCCCCCAATATTTCTTATACAAGAATTAAATTCTTCTTTCAGATGAAATTATAATTGGGTTTCTACTTCTTCAAAACTACTACTTCTAAAATATCCATTATTAACTATTAAAATAATATTATTATCAAACTTATAAATAAAATTTTTATATTTAACTTCACTATATTATTATTCATCATCTTTAGATAAGAAAATTATTTTTTTGGATTTGGATAATTTTCTATCCTTTCCTTTGGAGTTAGATTTAGCCTTATCACCCAATTTATTCCATGATCTTCTCCGCCTTATATCATCTTCCTCACTTTATTCTTAATTATTTATTTTAGAACAATTGGCCACAAATTTCTCAACATATCCACATTAAAAAAAATTCAAGGGAAGTTTCTCATTAAATTTACCTATAACTATTCTCACATTTTTAGAAAACAAGGATAAAAATTCAACAATATTTTTATATACCTCATTTTCAGAATTAGGAACACAAACTTCTTCCTCAACAAGAATCTTCTCTGACTTTTCCTTCATGGTAGCATTGAAGTAAATTTCTCTATCAACTTTGTTTTACTTTCATATTATTCTACCTTATTATTTCATAAGTAATTAGAGTTCTTTTAAAATCATCCAAAGATAATGTTTTTGGATCTCCATCTTCCAATGAGAAAACTTTATCATCAAAATTTTAAAAAAGAATTCTCAAGGTATTTTCAACAACAGTAGAATCTTCTAACTTTTAACCAAGACAACTAATAGTGCTAAAATGTCATTTACCCTAGTAATGAATTCACCAACATATTAATATTCACCCATCTTGAGATCTTCATACTTTATCCTCCATATTTTTAATTTTTCTTCTTTACTTTTTTATTGCCATCATAAATGTTTTTCATCTTATCCCATATACCTTTGGTAGTGGCAATACCCTTCACTCTTAAAAACTCAATTTCATAAAGTGATGAGAGTAAATCATTTTTATCCCTTTTGTCATTCTCAATATTATTCTTTTCAACATATTTAAGAGTAAATTTATCATCAATAGAAGGAAATCCATCTATTATAGCTTCAATAACACTATACCTAATAGACATAGGATAAAGCAACAGTCTATCTTTACGGTTATGATATTTCTTACCATAAAAAACCAGAATCATGTTACTGTTCTCACAATTAAGATTATCCATCACAACTTACTCTTAAAAACTTAAAAAAAGAGTAAATGAATGGCACCTTCCCTTTGATACCAATTGAGAATTCCCAACAGGATCAATTTATCACTAATAGGGGGAGGGGTGAATCATTTATATCTTTTTATTTTAAGTTTCTTTTTTTTAAAATAACTTTCAAATCCTATTAAAGAGTTTTTAACTTGATGAAAAAACCAAACACACATCCAAAAGAACACAAGAATTTATAAGGTTCACTACTCAACAAGAATAGCTACGTCCTTGATATGGTATAGAAACAATCTGATACCACACAATACACTATAAAAAATCCTTTTATGAAGAATACAACGAGTTGAATATTTCCTTATAATTGTGTAGAATAATGTTCAATACAAAAATGTGTGTTCTCCAAGTAGCACAAAATGATGTAATACAATTTTTGTAACAAACATGTTATGATGCTTCTTGATCAACTTTTACAAATATATTATTGAAATAAAATTCTTTACTTTCTTACCTAGAAGCAGTCAATGACATCCTATACTTTGTAATGATACTTGGTCTAATTTCCCAGTCCAATCTACCCAGCCTAATTTTTCAATATGATAAAATATTCTATCGAATATGGTTAAGACAATATTGAACTACTTCTATCAGAATATATAAATCCCAGTCTGAGTCCCTAATCCAAATTCAAAAACCCTGATTATGATCTTTTCTCTTATCCTTTTTTCTATCTAAAAAAACTTCCTCAAGTAAGCATGATATGAAAACTTATTCTCTCTATAATTCTTTAGTTCCTTATATTATATATTCTTCACACATGAATGGTACTTGTGTCATAAAGTACAAAGTGATTCTCCTTTTATAGGTGATCCAAAAAATGGTTTGGGCATGATTCTGAAAATGTTTCCCGCTCAACAAAATTTCTTTAAACTTTAATTTCCCTTAAATTCTAGGAACATATTTGAATCTTTCAATTCTTCTTGACTCTTTTTGAAACTTCTTTAAACTTCTCAAAACTTCATCTCAGTTAATACTTTATTAGAAATATCTAGTCTCATTCTAATTCCATATTCTGATTTCTTCATTATGATAAAGATAGTGAATTCTTCATTAAATTTCTATAAACCAATTGAAAAACAAGAAAACATATGTAAAAAAATGTATTCTCATTATGATCCTTATAACCAACTACTCATTCTAATTTCTTCATTACAACAGGGTCAGTAGATTCTTTATTATGTTTCTCTACACCAAATTGAGAATATGAAAACAAATTTTCAAACTTCTTCAACCGCTTCTGTTATCCCCTTGATAACACTTTGACAAGCTTAAAGAAATTCCAACCTATGTATTATGGATCAGTCTCTACTTCACTCTGATAATTGGTGTCATCACTAATCCAATGGCTCTTGACCCAATTTTCATAATTAATGAGACTTCTTTTCTTCTTGACCCATTTAAAGTTATAAGGAAAAAGATACATTATCTCATGTCCCAAATAAAACATATTCGAGTTATTATTTTCTCTTGATCCACTTGTTAAGAAAGACAATCAATAATTTATCTTGATGAAAATTGTTTAATATATTTTTGATTGATCTTTTATTTTATTTTTCAAATTGATCATAACAAACTTTTCCACTTCTCTACATTTATTTGTCTCAATAACTTCCAATTTATTATCCTTTTGATTGGTCCCAAAATATTCCCAAAAAACAAATTTTACTCTGATCAAAATATGTATCATACATAAAAAATATACTAGTAATATGAATCAGTGTTAGAATACATTATGATGGATCAATTTCAAACTGCATTCGATGAAAAAATGTCGATAGTGAATTCTTTTCTTTAGTAATATATCTCCTTCTTTGATTAGGATACCAATGAACTTATAATACTTAACTTATTTCTTTGAATACTTATATTTTTTTTTTGGTATGACTGATAAACAATATATTTATATGAAAACATTCTAATCATAACTTTATGGTCTTTATACTTTCCACATCTGGTGATCTTACACCGATGGACTGAGAAAAAAAAAATTCAACTCCATAAAGCTTCTTCCTCCACAAAACTTCTACTTGTATCATTAATTCTTCATTACTTTGAATATGTTGAAGATAAGCTTCAACATTGTCTAGATTATAATGGAAAGTTTGAAAATCCCATCCTTTCCACCAGCTTCTTTCTTTCCTTTCATTATTTCCTAAACACGATTGGCATCACTCACCATTTATTACATAAATATTTCATCACAAGTTTTTCAAAAACTTATGATTTATGAGAAATCTAAGACTAAAAAAATCATCTTCATGTATGCATAAGATCTATGTAGAATTTGATTCACAATATAATTATGATCATAACCTCATTCCAGACCCAAGGTGAGCCCTATGAAAATTTTCTTTCAAAAAATATCTTCCCAATATGATGAAATTTATTAAGCATTGCGAGTTATATATTCTAAATACGATGTTTAGTACGATGACCAAAAAATAAAAAGTTTATGTAATTTATTTCCTTTGAAAAAAATGGAAAATTCTATTGAAAAAACTTTATTCAGCATCCAAAAAACTTCTCCATCTAACTTGGTCCCAACAAACCTAGTTGAATTATTTTTCATCATATCTTAGTTAGATCCTAAGACTGTAGAATAAGATGCCAACGAGCCCGTACCTGAGTGGTAAGGGCTCCTTCTTGGCATCCAAGAGACCCAGGTTCAAAACCGGGTGGAGGAAAATTTCTGGGTTACAGTAGTAGTTACTGTTTGGTACTGTAGCAGCCGGAACTATTCACCAGATTTGGGCCTTCGGGCCACCGGTTTGGGCCTACGGGTCTCCAGGGCCTTCGAGTCATCAAAGGCCTTTGGGCCACAGGGCCTTCGGGTCACGTAGACCATGGAGTAGCCCATTTCACACAGAACAGGCCCCAGAAGAGGATCAGAGCAACATGAGTAGCAACCACCAGATGTAGAGATAACCAGATTAGAAGAATGAGAGGGTATGGTAGCCCCCATTGGGACCAGGCACCATGCAGCTTTGTACGGGGAAATGCTAGCCGATCAACAATTCAAGGTGGAAGCTAGGTGATCAATGACGTAGAAAATCTGGGGAGGTACAGTTCAAGTGGGCTGGGCCTACGGGTCATGTATTGGGCATGATATGCCTCTGGGCCTTCGGGTCATGTATTCGGGTTTTTCAGGCCTTGTGACTTGGGCCTATGAGTCATGTACGGGTTCCCCTTCAACCCTTAAAAGGGGGATTATCCATATTAAAATAAAAAAGAAGTCCTTCAGGACATTCAGACATAGAATAAGATTTCGGAGATGAGAGTTAGATGATATCTATGTAGGAACAATTAAACCAATTTAATATAAATAAAGTTTGAGAATTAGTTGATAAGACCCTAAACCATCCAATAATAAGAACTAAATGGGTTTTAGAAATAAGAAAAGTGACCAAGGTATAATTACTAGAAAAAATGCATGTCTAGTTTCTAAAGGATACAACTAGGAGGAAGAAATAAATTATAAAGAATATTTTCCCCTATTTTCTAGATTATAATCCATTAGGATAATTTTATTAAATGTATTTAATATTAATTTTAAATTATATGTGATGGATGCAAAATATTATTTCTTAAATGGATATTTAGTAGAGAAAGGATATGTTGATAAACCTTCAGGTTTTGAAAACCCTCATCTACCAAATTCTATTTTTAAACTTACTAAAGCTCTTAATGGGTTTAAACTGGCACCGAGGTCATATTATAAAATATTAAGTTCTTTTCTTTTAAAAATGGGCTTTTAATAGGGTTCACAAATCCTTCTCTTTTTATGAAAAAAATATTTTTTTGATATTTTATTAGTACAAATCTATATAGATAATGTTATTTTTTGTTAAAATGATAAAAATATTTGTAATGATTTCTCAGAAATTAGGCAAAAAGAATTTAAAATTAGTATGATGGGAGAATTGAGTTTCATTATTGGTTTTAAAATTTTTCAAAAAGATTTTAGAAATATTTTAAATCATTGAAAATACATTATTGGTTTATTGAAAAGGTTTGGACTTGAAAATATTATGAATTATGCAACTCCCTTGTGTACTAATATATAACTTGGTTTGGATGAAGCTAGAAAACTAGTTGAAAACAAGTTATGTAGAGGTATGATAGGTAGTTTACTATATCTTATTACCAGTAAAACAAAAATTATGTTTTATATTTGTATTTCTGTAGGATTTTAAAAAAATACCATATAACAACTGGTAAAATATTTTTTAGATATTTAAAAGGAATTGTTTTATATCTTTACTTTATTCAAAAATTTATTATTCAGATTCTGATTTTAGAGGTTGTAAATTAGATATAAAAATTACCTTAGGAACCTATCACTTTTTTGATAAGTCCCAAGTTTCATATTCTAGTAAAAAAACATTCAATTTCATTATCAATAGTTGAGGTAGACTATATATCTGTTGGATGTTTTTGTGCACAAGTGTTGTTAATGAAACACACTCTTTTGGACTTTGGACTAAATTTTAATCATATTCTTGTTTTGTGTGATAATACTAGTGCTATTAATATTTGAAAAAAATCCTTTGAGTCACTCTAGTACTAAAAATATTGATATAAGGCACCATTTTATAATATATCATATTAAAAAAGGGGACATATCATTAGAATTTTTTAATAATGAATATCAACATTCAAATATTTTTACTAAACCACTTCAAACTTATAGTTTTTATTTTATTAATGGGGAGTTAAGATTATTTAATTTTTTTAAAATAAATATTTTAATTTATATTTATTAATATCTATTTAGAATATTAATTTTTTTCGTTAAGTTTTTTGATTAATTTATTTATATTAGGCAATTTAAGATTGTTTCATTTAAAATTTTATTCATAATCATTTTTTTTAAAAAAATTCTTTTTTATTTTAAAAATTTAAAATTATTAATATGAAATTTTAGCTCTAAAATAAAAATATTCACCTAAGAAACCATTAGAGTTACCTCTCTCTACCCCATCTTCAATCATGCACCCTTTTATTCTACAGATATATCAATCTCTCTCCTCAAAAAATAATCTTAAAATCTCAAACCTTTTGAATCTATGAAATGGTGAAGACTGAGATAATTGATAAACAAGGTCTAAGTGGATCAGACTGATATAGGGAATTGGGTTCTAAAAGAAATGTTTCACAAGGAAAATTCATTGACTTCGAATAGATCTTCTAGAAAAATATACTATTGAATCAAGTTTTAGGTTTTAAAGGTCTAGAATTAAATTTCAATGGGAGAAATAATAAATACATTTTTGGGAATAATGTAAAGGAATTTTTTGAGCATTCCTAGTTTAGTTTTGGAGATACAAAATATATTGTTTACTAAGAGTTAAATGATGAGGAATCTTGAATTTCTATAGTAGAAATTACTCAAAATTTTCATTATCCCCATGAAAGAGTCTTTAAATTTAGTTTATGTTCAATAAGAGATGACGTTCATGAATCTAAATACAAAATTTCATTCATGTTTGTAACTTTCAATATTAGAAAGATTATGGTTAAGTATCATGAGTCTGACTATAAGATATTGGCCAATTTTATTCAGATGGTAGTGGTTCCAAGGATATCATATTTTGAGAAAATTATTTTCCAAGATATGTATCTTATTATTTTGATATTAAATGAAATCAAGATAAACCTATATAGATATATTCTAAGATAGATGCATCAATACCTTCATAGGGATTCTAAGATGTCCTTTAATCCATATGGATGGCGTGTTTCTCTATTTTCTATAATAAATCTATAATTCATGACATCCAAATTGGTATCAGATTTCACTAAATAAAATTTATCCAATGAAATTCTAAGGAAGATTATATTTTTTTTGGAGGAAAAAAAGAGTAATATATTTTTTTGTGGGTGTTGAAGATGAAAAAGAGTATATTTTTCATGATCAAGGGGATAATAGAAGCCAAACATATGATGTTTTTCTATGGTTTAATTCATAATATGTTAGTGAATTCAGAATAGATGGAACAATATATTTAGTTGGCAGTTTTAAAGTTTTTAAAAATGACATTAATGTAACTTCAAGGTGAAGACTAAGAGTGGATGTGAGTACCCCATTAACTATAGGGGGTTCCTCAATTCCCAAAATCTTTTGAAGAACCTTATAGTGAGGAAAAAGGTAGAGATCTTGTTTTAAGGGAAATAAGATGAGAAGAACTTGTTGAAAATATTGTCCATCTTATTATTGTATAAGTTGATAAATTAGTTCTGATGGTTGAAGAAAGAGTTGAAATACCTATGAAGAAGTCTGTAACTATTGAGGTTGGAGATTAAGACCAACCTATTTTGAAGAAATATATGAGTAAGAAGAAGTTGAAACTATTGTTAAAGAAATAATAGATGAAGTTCAAGATGAGAAGGTGGCTCATGTAGAAGATCATATGGCTCATGTAGATGAGAAGGTTAATAAGGAATCTCAATATGATGAAATTTTTCAAACCCCTTAAAAATAATAAACAAAGCTGATTAGAGATCAAAAAAATTATGTTATTGAATAGTCATTGGAAAAGAATATTAGTGATGTTGGTGAATAGATTGAAGTTCATGGAGATTTTTTGTCTCTATCTTGTAAAATAATAGAAATACAGTCCCTTCCCTTAGATGAGGTAGGTGGATCCTCATGAATACTAGAAAGAGAATATTAAGATTCTCTTGATGCTCATCATGAGGATGTGATTTATAAATTCATTCAAATGATAGAATTTATCGGTCAATTTCAAGGAGATCTAGAAATTTATTGAAAATAATTTAAAGATCTAAGGAGGTCATCTATTCTAAGAAATGAGTTAGAATAACTCTAGAATCTGCTGTAAGTGTGAAAGAAAAATAAATCTCAAAAAGATATTTTTATTCTTTTAAAAGGGAGATGGATTATCATATTGAAAATATTAGAGTTGAATTAGTTTATAAGTTTTATTTTAGAGATTTTAAGAATAATTTGGGATTTTAGTTCGAATCTGTCAGATCTAGTTCATGCCAAGCAAGGGATTATACTTCCCTCCAAACAACTTTTTCAAATCTAATAAGAAGGCTTTAATCTCTTATAGGTTTATTATCTATCATAAGTGATAGTACTTAGATCTTATAATGTGATATAATTCCACTTCACAATCTTTTGGATAATCAGAATGATTTTGTTGCAAGGTTAATATCTATAGAGCCTAGTGTTAAAATTTTAGTCAATTAGATTAGTGGAAAGATAAAAAAATTATGTCAAGTCAAATGAATCTATTCATGAACTTATGAAAGTAAACTTGGTTGAAGACATGAATATGAATTTGGAGTCAAATATGTTTATGAAGTTGTGGATGGGGTCATTGAATTGGAATTTTGAACTATTATTAGAAGAGATAAAGGTTATTCATCGGACTCTCAATGATTTTATAACCTTAGAATATTCTACAAAAAAACCATAACCTAATACTCCTTTCAATCCCACCCCTTATCCTAGCTAAATTTCTATAGCTAAAAACAATTTATAACTATAGACGCTTAATACAAAGAAATTATTTTTTTGAATTTTTTTATCTATGATTTACCCTTTTCTTTATTTTTTATTATCATTTCATGTCTAAGTATATTCATTTTTCATGAAGAATTTATCTTTGGATTAATATAACATTCACTAATAGTTTTTTGCAACATTATCTATGTTCTATTCCATTGCTATTTTTTTTATCAAAAAAGGGGGAGAAATTTGGACAAACAAAACATTTATATTTCTATGATATTATATACTTATTATTTTTAAAATCCTTAAATATTTAAATATGTTTACAATTTAAGGGGATAAAGGAGAAATTTGGATTAAAAAAAATCCTTTTTTAAATCCTTTATATTAAATTATCTTTCCTATAATAAACATAGATAAACAAAATTTCTATTTTTTAATATATAACACTTATGATGTGTTTATATTTCAGTTTATATCTATATTGGGGTTGTGATCATAAAAAAGGAGGATATTATTGGTCATGCATTTATCTAACAATTTCATTAATTTCTGATTGATTTTAAAGCTCAAAAACACCCACATTTGTGTTACTAATGAAGTTTCTCTAAGAAAATTTCAGTTTTATATTAACTTTGTTTTAATATGGATAAAGTGTTGTTTATAAAATATTTTAGAAATTTTAGTGGAGTCTAGAATCACTATTCACAACCCCACATTTGATAAACATCTGGTTCAAGAACCCAACTTTTGGAAGGATACATTAGGTGTAGGAACCCAACGTTTGTATTAAACCCAAAATCTAGATGATTAATGTTTCATTTATTAACCCAACATTTGGAATCAACCCAATTTCTTCATTATTAATGTTTGGTTCATCAAACCAATATTTGGAGTCAACCACATATTTTATACTGTACACATTGAAACCTAACATTTGACTCAGTTATCTATGAAATTTTAAATTATGGATCATTTCACATAATTTTTTCAACGGTTTCATCATCGTATTTATATCATTAAGATTTTTTCAAAGACTAATTTATAAGACCTCATTCAATAGATTAAATCATTCATATTTCTAAGGTAATTTATGATTTTTGTGGGTGATTAAATTCAATTTTTAAACATGCGGTATGTTTTAATTAATCTCATTCTATCAAGTATATTTTCTAAATCTATTTGACATGAATACAATCATGATTATTATTAAATACCATGAGTTAGATCTTATGAATAAAGATGAGGTATTTAGTTATTTTAAGATCTACACTTTAGAGACATAAATGTTTTGATCTATTTATTCATCATGATTATACTACTATATCTCTGTTTATCTCTTGCTTTAGTTCATCAAATTAATTTCCATAGTTACACTTTAGAGACATACATGTTTATCATCTACCGAGTGTTCACTATACTACTAAAAAATTATGTTCTTTCAATTATTGTGTGTTTTCAAAATATTATATTAATAAGAAAGATTAGAGTTTCTTGTAAAGTAAATCACATTAAATATCTTATATTTACCAAAATAACTCTTCATTTGTCATTTTTTATACAACTGTGTGCCAAATCTATTTCAAAAATTATCATCTTATATATTTTTATAGAATTTTTGGATACCTGTACTTAGTATTGGTATAATTTCATCTTATCACACTATGTTTTGGTTGTTAAGGTTCCCTATAAAAGAACCTGATTTGTTGTAAGGTGTCAAATGTCTGAACTTAGTTGTAGAGGTCTCAGGATTAGAGGACTTATTCAGTGAAATTCATCAATCACACTAAGAGAGTATTGGTGGAGTGTACTAGAGGATCTTTTTTCCCTAAACCACTATAAAAATTGTTGAGTTCTCTTTTTATATTTTCTCTGAAAAGAAATATACTCTACATTACAAATCACAAAGATGGATTAAGTTTAATTTTATCAATATTTTTAAAAGGGAACAATTCAACCCCTCTTATGATTTCATATTATTCCAATATAACAATAATACCCTTATTATTAATCCATTGGAAATTATAGAACATAAAGTTTCATTTTTAGCATCCCTATCCCTCTATAATACTTTATCATCCTCATCAGTTATATCAGCCCAAGATTGGATGAAACCAACCAAGTTTTTGAGTAGGTTAAAGTTATTGATGATTTTTAAGGATATAAAATTTTCATTATTAGTCTTAACCCTTGAGGCTATTCCTTATAGTATTTTTTGGAAAACCTACTTAGGCTGACCAGAATCCTTGGAATCTTTCTCCATCAATAAAGATAGGGGCAACCCATCTTCATTCTACCTAGGAGAAGACAATGTAACTTTGGAGTTTTCAAACATCCTAGGATCATATTAATGATAAATTTATCTGGGTTATGTAGAAATTAGTGAAATATATAACATATAGGTATCCATATTTTGATTATAAGGTCAACTAGGATCTTTCACCACTGTCATTTCCAAAGTTGGTGAAACCAAATGTGTTTTGATTGTATTTAGATAAGAGGTTTCTAGAGATGGTTTTATTGGTGGGAGTCCATGTGTATCTCCATGGTCCTATAGGGATAATTCCTTCAAAGAGGAGGTAAATACAAGAGGATTAGACCTAATGCCTTCCAAATTTTAAATGAGTGGGTTTTCACAAACACTTCCGTAGAAAAAAATTCATTCACCAACTTCCCCTTAGTAGGTTCTTTAATAGGAGGGTCTAATACCTTCCCTTTTCATTTTGAAATGGTATTAAGTTTTCTAAATTCTTGGTTAGAGTGTATTCTAATCTTTTAGTAACTTCATGTGGTCTTGAATGTCCTGCAATCACTATATACATGACCAATAATCTTGTAGTTCATATGAAGGGGAAAACCTTCTCATAGTGTATACTAAGTTTAATGATTTCCTATAGAGTTTTCAAAGTCAATTCCTCAACCATATCAGTATATAATCTATCCATAACCAGAATGCATGTGAAATTAAATTACCTATATCTATTAGTCTCACCATATATTCTAAAGGGGACACCAATAGAATATGAAATTTCCAAAAGGATATTAGGAGTATAATAAAACTAGTTAATCCCATAAAACTAGATATAGATTTGGGTATGGGAATTTATGACATTAAAAGGGTCAAAATTAATGTCACAATATTGAATTTGAGGATAACTAGATTTATCATTACGAATCTAAATAACCACACATTCATTTTATTGTTATCAAAGGGGATGATGATATTAAAATTTACCCATCCATTTGCTATTGTCATAAAATTAGAGAAACAATTTTTTTTTCAAGTCTATTCACTAAAACATTAAATTTCAAAGGTTTCTCAACACACAGGTCATGATGTGAAATTTTTAGAGCAACAATAATTCCTTGATTGCATCCAGGACAACATCAACATGTGTGGTGCTTCCTTTTCTAATAATCCTTCTTGAAGAATACACTAAATTGGATAAGGAACCCTAGAAATTTGAAAAAACCATTGAATATGATTCCCTAATAGGAGCCTTAATTGTAAGTTCTACCTTACATGGAGAATTTAAATTATATAGATCTTGGTTTCCAAAGTGATAAGTAGGGATATAAATATATAGATCAGGGCGATGGAGGGGAAAATATCCACTATGATCACCATATATCGGTAGAGACTCCCTCTCTCATTCATCTAGAATAATAATAATAATAATAATAATAATTTATTATTGGTAAAGGGGATTACAAGAAATCAAATAACACACACACACACACACACTCAAGAACCCCAGTGGGTCGAGCCTCATCCCTCCCCACAAGGAATGACAAACACCCACTGCACTTTATTTTATTACAATACATTTCCTAAAGGTCTGATGGGATTAAAATTCTATACATGGCCCTATGACCCTGTGTTGCATCCGCATGGAATTGGGTCTGCAACCCATGCCTGCTTCAACCCACCTGCTTCATCATGCCCGTGTCACCCTGCATCATCACCTAGAAATCCCCTAAGGGGATGTCAGTAATTAAACCCTAGTCACTTGGATGTAGAGGCCATAAGTGAGTTCCACTCAACCAAGGCTCAAGCTATAATAATAATAATTAAATATATTTATTTAATTATAAAAAAATAGAGGGAGTTTTACGCACATAAAATATGTGTGTGTAATTTTTAAATACATATATTTATATTAATATATATATTATTCTTATTATTATACATTTAATTTAATAAAAACTAGATTATTATTATTATTATTAAATATATTTTTTAAATTATAAAAATTTCAGTGGCTTTATAAGATCATTTATTAAATAAATTAAATAAATTATATATTTATATATATTTATATTATATATTTATGTATTTATATTATAATTTATATTATACATTTATATGATATTAAATAAATTTATTTATATTAATATATATATTATTCTTGTTATTATATGTTTAAGTTAATAAAAACTAAGTTATTATTATTATTATTAAATCAATTTCTTAAATTATAAAATTTTTAGGGCATTTATATGATTCATTTATTAAATACATTAAATAAATTATATATTTATGTATATATTTATATTATATATTAAATACGGCTTTATAATGGTGGGTTTGAGTCTTCTGAATGAAGTTTTCCTCACCCAAGGACCATTTAATTCCCATAAAAATGTTTCCTCTGGAATGGATAATTGAAACATCGTTCAAATATGGGTTATAATGGAAAACATGCTAAATGAATGTTCCACCAATAGGTCTTTCTCTCACTTCAAGTGATCCGCTACTAGAGGGATACACCACAAGGGGAATGTTTCCTTTTTCAAAGAAAATCTAGGTGTCGTTTCAGAGTGGCTGGAAATCGGTATGTTCTCTATAATTGTACGATTGATTTTTCCCAAGGGATGAAAACCATTGGAAATTGATGATTTGGTCACTTAGCTTTCAGGCATCTGAGGTTTTACCAACTAGAAGTGCATTTCTTTGGGCCAATTATTTGTCCACATTCTCTTTCCCTTTGAAGATTTGAACATGAGGTCCTGGGTTCTTGGATAAATTTCACTCAAACCAGGAATCCTTCACATCCATGAATGGGATCATAATTTTAATCCCTTAAAGGTTATCAATTTTTGTGTCCAGCTATGAGTTAATGTTTATGGACTAATCTGAGTATTCTGGAATCCTAGAATATTATATTACATTATGTTGGGGAAAAATCCTTCAAGGTGTCCTCTTGTTACATTTTGGGTGTGATTATGTTTGTTGAAAAAGCTAGATTACTGCGAATGAGTATGGTTTGTATTTTTCGAAGACAGGTTTTTAAGGTGGCGTAGTTTCCCAGTGTTTGCCAATTTTTTTGGGCCTCAGAATCAGGAATTTTTGTTTGGTAATGTAATTTTTTCTTCATAGGGCTGAATGTTGTGAAGAGTGGAAAACAAAATCTGAAAAGGAAGAGAAATACGGAGCCCAGAACATAGACCACATACCATGTCCGAGAGGGGTTCACAGCCATGTTCCAGGCAGCAGGAATGGTACGCAGGAGTGGTCTGCAAAATCAAAAATGGTTTATGGAGGAAGGAAGTGTGGTACATGGGGGTCTTGTCATTGAAAGAGGAGATAGACCACATAGGATAAAAATAAGTACATGGAATGCAGTGGAAAAATGGAATGCTGAAGGGTTGTGGTTTGCAGTAGGAGGATCAGTATGCGGTGGAGGATGTACCAAATCAAAGTTTTGATAAATCTTGGATTAACAGATTATTTGGATATCTTTTTATATATAAGGAGCACTAATACCACCAATTATAAATGATATTGAATATAATTAGAGAAAATCTATTTGCTTCTAGAATTCAAAAAAGTCCGAAGGAAGTTCACAAGGAAGAATTCCGCGAAGGTTGAAGTGGTTTGCATGGAAGAAATTCCACCGAAGGTTTTTGTAGTGAACTCAAACCTGTAATGGAAGTAGTATGTGGAGGAGGAAGTCTGATATATAAGGAAGGAAGTATAGTATGCATAGGAGAGATGATATGTGGAAGTGAATTCAGTCCGTGAATAGAGAACAGTTTGCGGACAGAGGGTAGTTCGTAGAGGAGGTTCAAAGAGTCGGTACGCAGAGGTGGTACATGACAGCGAAGGAAGGGGAGTCCTTGGATAAAGGGAGGTTCACAGAAGCAGCAGTAGTACATGGAGGAGGTGATCCATGTACCATACCCAGTACACAGTACATAGTCGAACAACGTGGTTCACGGTTTGCACAAGGAAGATTTCAAAAGCTTCAAATTAGTTTGTGAAAGTATTTTTTGGTATTTAACAGTACTCAGATAGGTGAATTTCATCTGCAAGTGAAAAAGGGACTTCAACAGAGCATGATTAAGAAATTCATGCAAATTAATGGACTTACATATCCATAAAATGTGTTCGATCTAAAATTCTATAAACTGTGATTGGATTCCTTTCCAAGATAAGTGATCGAAGGAAGAGGAAGAAAATGACCATTTCCACTGGTAGTGAGCCAGAGAAAGAGGCATATGGAGTGACCCCTTAAGAATATAGTGACCAGAACCTAAAACTTTTAAAGGTAGCGAGCATGGGCATAAAAGATCTAGCCCGAACATTGTACTATTTTAGGTAATGAGCCTTAGTGAATTTGGTACAACAACACATTGTCGT
Organism: Viscum album; assembly: GCA_963277665.1. Taxonomy (NCBI): domain Eukaryota; kingdom Viridiplantae; phylum Streptophyta; class Magnoliopsida; order Santalales; family Viscaceae; genus Viscum; species Viscum album. The sequence continues at coordinate 1,339,520,513 of OY728148.1, read as the reverse complement.
TGTATTCTCCTTGAATGTAGCCTAGTGATGGTGAACCAAGTAAAAATCTCTGTGACCTTGTGAATGATTTACTAATTTACTTTCAATTCATCCTCGTCAGACAAAATTGGAAAGTACATTAACATTAGAGAGCATAAGAATTGATCCTTGTAATAAAGAGGTCAAGACCCATTGGGGAAAAAATAATTTTGGAATGAATATCCATACCTTGATTAACCCCTATATCAGGGTATCTAGGCCCCTTTTGGACCTAAAAATTGGTATCAGAGCCAGGTTTATTTTATCAATACTTGTGTATTTTGACTTGGTTTAGTCAATTTCTGAAGATAAAGATTCATTATGATCTTAATTTGTGTGCCATGAAAAATAGAATAACTATAAAGAAGAAGCATAATTCAGGTGGTATTTCTCAACGAGGAAGTGTCTATGGAAAAAGTGTGATTGAGTTTAAGAAATCCAATAGTTTACTGAAGAAAGGTTTGGATGAATCATATAAGGAAAATATCAACTCACTCAATGATTATGCAAGAATGAGTGAAGAACTTGACATACCAAGTGATGATGAAACTACTAATGATAAAGAAACTCTAAGAAGGCCAGAAGAGGAATCCCTCCATGAAACAAAGGAATTAGATCATAAATTTTGTGAAGAAATTAAATCTAAAGATATCTGAATCCAAACACTGTAGATTTATATCAACAAGATAAGAGGCTTAAATCAAAGGCTTATTGATGTGGCTACTGACCTCAAGGAGAAGAATGATTCTCAAGGTGAAGAGCTTCAAGATTTTTCTTCAAATACAGAAAAAATCAAAGCTGATAAAAATGGAAAGAATATGCACTCAGAAGAAATTCAGAATCTGAAAACCATATATGATGATCTTGCTACACATCTATCTAAACTAGTTCAAGAAAATAAAAGGCTACAACAGGATAATGCGTGCTTTTATGATTCTGTTGCTTAAGAAAAATTGAAAATAAAGGAGAAAAGTGACATAGTGGATAAGCTCACACGTGAATTGGATGATGAGATGAGTAGAGGGAAGAATCTCAAGAGAGAACTTAATGCTTAATTTGAATCAAGGGATATGAATATTCAACAATTGGAAGAAGAGTTATAATTAATGAAGAATGAAGTAGAGAGATCTAATGTCAAAGGAAAGCCTAAAATGAAGGATTCCTTGCACTTACTATTTGATTATCCTTCGATAGGTGATGATTAATTGAAAATAAAATATTTTATTTATAAAGAAAAAAAGAACATATATTCTCATCTTAAAGGCCATACAGTTTGGAAAAAATAGGCATTGGATTTGATAAATCCCTTTCCATGAATGAGAGGAAGAAAGATGTGAAAAGTTCCAGAGATAAGAAAAATCCTATAGGATATAGAGACAAATATAAAAATAATTTTACAAGAAGTAATGATATCATATTTTATTTATGTGGAATACATGGTCATACTTAAAGATTTTTCTTTGAGGCATTGGAATATATTTCATAATGTGAAGACATAAATATTTCTAAATTTGAGAATAAGAAGAAGAATCTTGCGAAATATGAAATAATAGTATCTCAAAAGAGAGTATCCATGAAGTGATTTTATTGTGTAATAATGGGACACCTCATTATTATGTGTTAGTAATCTCAAGAGCTCAATGTTAGAAGAAGAACTCAAGCTGCATCAACATCCCAGTTGAAAAATGATGAAATGATGTATGAATTTGATGGAAGATATTTTATATGTTCTGATCTTAGGAATTTTGAAAGACATTTTAGAAAGAAGAAATAAAGGAAGGAAAATGAACCTAGAAGGAGATCCCCATAACAGGAAATTTATAACAAAAAATCCTATTTTGGAAGACAACACGGTGATCTGAAAAATAGGTATACAACCTCAAGAGAATCAAAAGAAGATCTATAAAAGGTGTATTAATCAACTCCTCTATTACACTCATAACAAATCTCTTGGAATTAATGTGAAAAAACCTAGAAGAACAAGGTGGTATCTACTCCATTTGTGAGTATGACTAATGTAAAATTAGTGTAAGACTCAAGCTCAACAAGAAATGGTGGCATGAATCAGACAACTGATAAAAGAAATATTATTAAAGAATGTCTTGGAAAATAAACATGTCATGCCACATGCCGAGAAGTGAAGGAAATAGAAATATCCCTCCAATGGAGGAATAATAAAAAGAAGATATCATGTGGAGACATTCATACTTAGAGAAAGAATCATGAGAAATGGAATGTTGGTGGAAAATCAATAAAGAAAATGTATACTAGTGGGTAAAAACCAAAAATTGTGAACAAAGATAATCCTGGAGAATATATATATTAGAAAAATTTCATCATGTTGGTAAAAAATGTCTTTTCATATAAACATAATAGTTTAAATTGGCTATGTAGTTGGAACAAGAAAATAAAGAGTATAATGCTATGTAATAAAGTAAAAAAGGGTTGATCCATTAAGGTTGACCAAAATCCTCTCCATGAGGGTTAAATAGGATTCCCCTATCTCCATGTGTATAAATTATATTATCTGATTCTCATGTGATTCAGGTTAAAGGGAAGATAGAATCCAAGGAGAAGTCGTATCAGAAGTTGCAAAGTGGTAATATAACGTGCTCTGGAATGTCAACTGATTCAAATCAGCTACAAGAATTGAGGAATCAATCTAGAATAATTACTCAAAAAGAGTTGATAGTTTATGACTACATGAGATATATGGAAGTGATTGAGTACAATGGATAGGGATAAAATAATGCAATAGAATAAAAATGTTTGTGGTCTGAACAATAGGAAGAGTTACATATCACAAGGAGATTGTTCTATCTCTTAATAAATTCCAAAATCCCAATGGAAAATAAAGACTAAAATTTTATGTTTTCTAAACTCAAGAATACCGATTAATTGAATAGTATTATTTAAAATCAAAGAGCTACTAAACCTACAATTGGATGATCCAATAGTTACAAGTATTGAGTATAAAACCATTGGTATCATTCCCCAGATCAGGTTCCAATTGTCCACCGAGAGAAGAAAGATTGTAGGATAAGTAACAACACATATAAATTTCATGATTATCTATTTTGTTCTAACAATATGGTGTCAACAAACTATTTTTAGGATACCATGATGTTGCAAGAAAATATTGGCAATGGTTCAACAGGAGGCTAGAGACAATCAGATTATTCTTGGCCATAGTAGTGCAAAGAAAGTTCAAAGTTTTCTAGATGTATGTTAAGTCAACATTTCTGAATTGAGTACTGGAAGAAAAATTTTACAATGAGAAACCATATGGTTTTCTCATTAATGAATAGGAGAAAAAAGTTTGTCGGATAAAGAAGGCATTATATGATTTGAAGTAAGCACTAAGATCATGTTATTCAAGGCTTTATTAGTTTCTAAAGAACCTTGGTTCCCAGTGTGGTGGAGTTGATTACAATATGTATTTCAACAATGGCAGTATTCAAACGATGATGATGCCGGTTTATGTCGATGGCATAATCTCTGGTGGATCAGATGAATAACAATGTGACAAATGGAAGGAATGGAACTTTTATTTCTCAATCTAAATATTATAATGAGGTTTTGAGAAGGGTTGGAATGGATAATTCCAAAGAGATGAAGACTCTAGTTGCTACCCAGTTGAAACTACCAAGAGATAATGAAGGAAAGGTAGTTAATATCATATAATAAAGGAAAATAATTTGAAGTCTATTGTACTTGATAGTTAAAATACATGATATTGTATTTTCCACATTCTAAGAAGTGAATTATAAAATCAATCCCAAGGAGAGCCACATGATTTCAGTGAAAATAATACTTCGTTATATCAAGGGAACAATGGATTTTGGATTAATGTAAAATGAAAAATATCAGCCAAAGTTATTGGGATATACAGATACAGACTGGGCTAGTTCAACAGATGATAGGAAATCAACGTCTAGTGGTTCCTTCTATCTTGGTGGATTGTGTATTTCTTAGTTAATAAAAAAACAAGATTGAATTTAATTATGCACTACATAAGATAAGTACATTGCAGCTACTTAAGAATGCACACAGTTACTGTGGATGAAGTAGAATCTTGATGATATGGAAGTTGAAAAAGTGTGGATGTGGGACCCCTCTCCCTAAGTTATGGTGTGTATTTACCTAATGTATTGATATGTGTTCTTTACCCTATTGCAGAAAACCTTGAAATTCCCTTCAGGTTTGTTAACAAAGGGGGAGAAAGTGTGACTATTCCAAGGGAAGAAAAGACACAGAGAGAAGTTGTTAAGTGGAGCAGTGAGATAGGGGGAGTTGAAACTGAGCTAAAGCTATTTGGAGGAGTTGTAACATAAGGGGAGTAGATGAAGCTGTTTGGAGAAGCTGTAACATAAGATCAGTATTAAATCTGATGATGCTAGAAGTGATCGATCAACGATTACATATCATGACAGATGAGGTTTGTGATGAAATAAGTTTATTTATTTCTAGATTTTGTGTTAGAAATGAAGTGATTCATTGATGAAATTTTCATTATACTCTTGTTTCTCACATAGACCATGGTTCATGTGTGCTTTGAGTATGTGTTTAGTATATCCTTGATCCTTATCTTAATCGCATGAAGTGAATAATGGTTCAAGATGGAAGGAGTTTTAACAAGGTATCAAAATGCGAAGAATTTTATGAGAAGAGTTGTCAACAAACACAAAGGGGGATATTATTGGGAAAAAATCCCTCAATGTGTCTTCTTAGTATGTTTTGGGTGTGATTGTGTTTGTAGATAGAGTCATATAATAGCTAATGAGTATGGTTGGTATTTTCTAAAGACATGTTTTTAAGGCGTCGTAGTTTCCAAGTGTTTTCCAAATTTTTGGGCCTCAAAATTGGGAATTTTTGTTTGGAAATGTAAGGTTTTATTCATAGTACTGAATGGTGTGAAGAGAATAGAATGAAATCAGAAAATGAAGAGAAAAATGAAGACCGGGAAATGAACCATGTACCATGTCTGGGAAGGGTTTTCAGCCGCATACCAGACATCGGGAATGGTACATGGGAGTGATTCATGAGACTGAAAATGGTTCAAAGAGGATGACAATGTAGTATGCAGATGGATTTTCATTGGTGGATGAGATCGAACACATATGAGAAAAGGAAGTATGTGGACCACAATGGAAAAATGGTATGTGGAAGGGTTGAGGTTCACAATAGGAGGATCAGTATGCGGTGGAGGATGTACTGAATCAAAGATTTCGTAAATCTTGGATTATCGAATTCTATGGATATATTTTCCTATATAAGGAGTGATAATCCCACTGATTATAAGTGAGAGTGAATATCATTAGAGAACATCTCTTTGCTTCGGGAATTCGACAAAGTCCAAAGGATGTTTGTGAGGGAGAATTTTGTGAAGCCTGAATTGGTTTGCACAGAAGCAATTCCAATGAAGCTTTTTGCAGGGAACTCAAACTTGAAAAGGAAGTAGTACGTGGAGGAGGAAGTTTGGTATGCAGAGAAGGAAGTCCGATTCATGGAGGAGAGATAGTATGTAGAAGGGAAGACAATCCATGAACATAGACCAATTCGTAGAGAGAGGGTAGTTCATAGAGGAGGTTTGTGGAGTCGGTACATGGAGGCAGTATGCGACAACAAAGGAAGAGGAGTCTGCGGATGAAGGGAGGTTTACGAAAGCGACAAAAGTATGCAGGGGAGGTGATCAATATACCGTACTCGGTACATATTTTGTAGTGGAACAAGGTGGTTGCTTGTTTGCATAAGGAATATTTCAAAAGCTTCAAATCAGTTTGCAAAAGTATTTTTCGGTATCTAATTATACCCAAAAAGGTGGATTTCATATGTGGGTGAAAAACAGACTTTTATAGAGCATCTAACTATAGTTTAGGATTATTGAATTCATGAAAATTAAGGGACCTAAATGTCCATAAAATGTGTTCAACCTATAAGTCTATAAACTGTGAGTGGATTCCTTTACAAGATAAGTGAGTGAAGGAAGAGAAAGATGGTGACCATTTACACCAGTAGTGAGCTAGATAAAGAGGCATAGGGAGTGACCCTTAAGAATTCTGTGAGAAGACCCTAAACCTTGTAAATTAAATGATCTTGGGAATAAAAGATCTATCCCAATCATTGTACTCATTATTGGTAGTGATCCTTAGTGAATTTGGTACAACAACACATCACCTTTGTATACTCCTTGGAAGTATACCAGTGATGGTGAAGCAAGTAAAAATCTATGTGTACTTATACACGCTTTACTAATTTACTTTCAATGAATCACCATCAGACAAAATTGGAAAGGACATTAACATTAGAGAATATAACAATTGACCCTTGTAATAAAGAGGTCAAGATCCAGTGGGGAAAAAAGAATTTTGGAATGAATATCCATAACCTGATTCACCCCCCTCTCTATGTATCTAGGCCCATTTTGGACCTAACACATTGATTCAGCGATTGGAGTGCCTATAAATATGGACAAAGAAATTGAGTGGGAAAGATATGGTAATTTCGCTCAGTTTTTAATAGAAATTGATCTATGATCTACGCTTTTTTCTAGGATTTTTCATTCAACAGATGAAGATGAATTCAATATGTGTATTGAGTATGAGAATGTGCCTTTTTTATCAGAATATAATAAAATTGTCTATGAGGCATCAAATTGTAAAATCAACCTAATCTTTTCTTATTGCTCTGCTAGAGGAAAATATGAAAGTTTATGTTTTAAAATGAATAGGGGTTCAGAGATTGAATTTTATAGTACTCCCAGAAACATTGGGAATGCTCAATCACAACATGCTATGAATCATTTACAATTGGATAGTCAGGATTATCTTGCTAGGGCTATGTGTGTTGTGTCTACTTAGGTGGAGGCCTCCCCCAACAACAAAAGATGGATCAGGCTATTGTTGCAACACTAAGTGTGGATCCCCCTATTGGATTGAAAATGCTCATAAATAATGATAAGTGCGCAACAAAGTTATGTGATAATGTGAACAAAGAGGAGTCAGATACTGATGTTCAATTTCTTGATGAAGTGGCTGCATAAGAATCAGTGGATCAAAAGATAGTTCATGCATAAATTATTTCTTCAATATCCTGTAATAGAAAGTAAAAAAATGAATGTTGAGGCACATTTTTGTTCAAAGTATCATAGTATCACTCATAATAATAACATGACTGATAATTCCTTGTAAATTGTTAAGATAATGGATTCTGAGCCTCTGATGGAAGGTATTCTTGTTAATACTAATTTTGATAAGGATCTTGGATCTTTTTATACTATTTTTAAAAGGCAAGATACAGTGTATAAGTAATTTGGTGGGGTACACATGATATGTTCTCTATGTATAGAAGGATCTCTAATTATAGACTCTCAATGGGTTCTTGATGGTTATTTTTTTTCAATCTCTATACCCTACTATTACTCTTCCACAATTTGGTAGGGATACACTTAAGGAGGGGTTAGATTCTATTTTTTTCTGCCTCTAAGAAACATAAAACTATTTTAGCTTCTTGTGTTTTGGAATATAAGGACATTACCTCATCTAGGGACAAAAGTAGTATGTCTTTTGAATATTATACTCCTACTCTCTAGATTGGGGATTATGACATTCCGATGGTAATGAAATTAATGATGTTCCTTGAAGCAATGTGGAGGATCATAGAGAAAGTGGTCCAGATGGAAAGAAAAGATAATAATCTAAGGACTTTATTAATAATGATGGTTTTCAATTGGTTACCTCATATTATTTCATATACAACTCTTATAATCATGGATATCCTTTTAGGGACATGGATTTGGTCCCTTTCATTCAACCTATTCAAATTGAATCTTCATTAATCTCATACAAGTTTGTTTCTACTTTCCTTCCTGATGATTCAAGTGGACCTTCTGTCAAAATTTCAAAGGGATTAGAAGCATCATGCAAGGAGAAGGTGGAAACCAAAAACCAATTTAGTGTGCTCTAAAAATACAATGAAGGTAGAAATAAACCTTATCTAGAAGAGGTTCAAGTGGCTTCCTCAAAGATGCAGTCCCGAACCTCAGATCCTTTAAAAGGATTTAATGATATAAATGAATGTGGTTTACAGGTTGATGTAGTTCAGTCTTACACAGAGACATGCCTGAAATGGATGTTGACTAAAAACCCATCCAATAGTATGGTGGTACAATTAGAGGATGAGAATACTAACTTAGAGAGCACTCACATTGAATTCCTCTTGCAACAAGCTAAAACTTGGAGGAGAGGCCATCATCCCAGGGGTCAAGGCTGTGGATGTGGGAATGGAAGAATTGATTGGAATGAAATACATGATTAAGAACCTAGGATTGGTATTAGGATTAGGAAAAAACTTTCTCTTTGACAGTTCATTCATAAGGGATGTTTATCATGTCTTTCCTCATCCATCCATTCCTCTATTTTTATTGTTTTCAATAAAAGGGGATTTGTCCCTACCTTTTAAAAAAAATATTATCTTATATACATTTATATTATAATCTATATTATAAATTTATGTTATGTTAAATAAATTTATAATATATATTAAATATATTTATATAAAATAAAATAAAATTAACATAAAAAAATGAAAAATGGATTTTAACTTCTTATTAAATAATGATTTTTTTTGAAAATTTTAACAAATTAGAGGCATATTTGGAAATAAGTCTCTAATTTAAGTAATTAGTGATGGTTTTAATCTCTATATAATTTAATTATTAGCAATTTTAGACTCTCTATTTTTTTATAAAATATTTTTAAAAAATTTATGGGGGTTCAAAATCACCTATTAACAAAACTTTAGTGAAAGTTTTGAGATAAATGTTGCTAATTTACATGAAAAATTAATTTATATGGGGTTGTTAAAAATTCCATATAAATAACCACTAAAAATCTATAGTTTTTCTTTTATAGTGATTAAATTTATACAAAATCAACAAACAAGTTAAGGTTTTTATATAGACTAGTTCCCATAAAAAAATTATTTCACAATTTCTTTTGGATCTCTAGTGATACGAAATTATAGTGTTCATATAACCCAATTACCAATAAATATCCACAATTTCATAACCCCCTACACAAGTTCCCATACTGGGCCGGTAGTGAAGAGAAGTAATTCCCTCTTGAGTCCCACCTCCAATAGACACTGGGTTGGTGACTAGCATTGAGGGTGTAAAACATTCAAATGTGAGGCATTACCCTCAATATATGAAAAGGATAGAGAGAGAATATAAACTAACACTAACTAAATACATCAAAAAATATAAAATAAAACAAACCATACTATAATGTATTTTAGAAAATACAAATAAAGTATCCCAAGTAAATACAAAAAATAAAACCAAGGTAATGACTACACAATACCTACTATATCTAATATAGTAACACCCAGATCAGTCTCTATAACCCTCCTAGAAACTTGAAAAACAATTTATTTACACAGGGTGTTCATAACATGTATACTCATTAGGATCATACCTAGATTCTATCATGAAAATTTTAAAAGTGCAAACTAATGCACCAATGAAAAAATAGCATAACCAATAGTACCTAAACAAATTAACTATCCATCCCAACATCACCAAGGATAAATCGCCAAATAACATAGCCAAAGTAGTAAAATAATATCAAGAGAACATGGATAAATTCACCCCACATCCACTTCCCCATTGAGTTTTCACTATCATGTCCCAAAGTCATATATATTGTGCTCTCATCCCTTCCATGTCATCTCATCACCACATATTAAGATGTCTCTAATGTGGGACGGGTCGTAACCCTACCTACCCTAACCTCCCATAGGGCCCAACATCCTATACTTACACAAGTTCATATCTATATATCACATGCCACCACCATATCATCATCCAAATTATCACACATCCAACCACAACCTCATATCTAGGGCAGTAGGGTATCATGATCATGAAGTATATCTACCTCATTCCCTCATCCTACCACACATGACCCCCACTACATATCTCATACTTACATCACTGAGCACTGCCACAACTTCTCCATCCTCAATTGGTACTCACCACCAACTGTGTACCACTACCATGTACTGTTGCTAAAGGAAGAGTAGGGAAGATAGAGTAATTATCCATCCATTCCCTCACTAACCTGAATGTCAAGAAAAACACCCATCAAAATATTTGGGTGTTTGTATGTAGTAAATGATGTGAGTGGGGTGCATATATATATAATAAGAAAATATAATTACACACACACATGCACAGTCTAATGGTTTTACACCAATACATCATCATCTATTCCTACCAACAACACCAAACTACTATTACCACATGCTACTACAACTAAATGCAACTCCAGTACACCAAAAAACCACACACAACCCATTGATTCCTTTCTTTCAATTAAATATTAAACCATTTTTATTGATTATTACATTACCATTATCCATTAATTAATTAATCCATTAAACCTCAAATTTAATGAAAAACCACTGTAGCCAATATTCACATTGAATTTCCATTTAATCATAGCTTGTTCATAATTATTCAATTCATTAAACACATTACAACATGTAAATTTCAATATAATTTTAGTAATTTAAATCACACACCATAATACTTTAATCATTACCAAATTCATATTCCATATCTACTAGACTATAAACAAAGACACAACACAACAACCTAACCATCTTACAAAAAAACCACACATAATCTGCTACACTTCCATTGCGCACAATAAATTCCTCATCCAAACAGGTAACCACCATCACCATATAAAACCCACATAGACCATACAACCATAAGGAAAAAAACATACCAGTAACAAAAAAAACAACATAATTTTGGCTCATGTACATCATCACAATTCATTTAAAGAGGTCCTTTATAGTATTCTGTCATCTCTTGCATGGTTATTCTCACAAAATATCCAGGTTCACACATAGTCGATTCATTAAATACATATAAGTAGCTAACCTTTTATGAGTGGTGGGTTCAAAAAACAATCACAATAAGGGTTCTCAGACCATAATATTTATATTAAAGTCATCAAAATGATAAAAAAGTTCAAGGTAGGGTGCACTAATAGAAATAACGAAATAAGTGGCAACCACATGTGAAAAAAATCACCCCCTTCAATTTCATTTAAACCCAATTAATTATATTTATTTATTAATTCTTAATACCCAACCACTAGGAAACAAAAACATACTAGTTTAATAGATTAAAAAATAATAGATAATAAGGATCCCCTACCTAGAATTGATATATGTCCCACTACACCAAGAAAATAAGGAAATAGGTGTGATGTCACAACCTCAAATGTCACATGATGTTGTGGAAACTAGAGTAAGAAAGGGATTTTGAACACACCTATAATTGTGAGATGAAAGGATCCTAGTGAAAGGAGATAACTCTCAAGGTTATGGATCGTCTCAAATCAAAGGAATCAAGAAAAAATTGAAAAGTAGGAAATACCATACTTTAAGAGTCTAAATATAGATCCTGCAATAACTCTAATGATTAAAAAAATCAACATTCCTTTTTTCACATATCTTTAAATTTAGTTACATTTGAAACACATGGAATGAATTTTACACTATGAGGGTCAAGTAATTAAAAGATACATTTAAACCCCCACTTAATAGATTTAAAAATTTCTATTTAGGTATTAAATTACTTATATAATATTAAAAATATTTTTATGTCATTCTGAAAGAATATGGGTATTTTGAAAATTTTGATATTTTTTTGAACTACAAAAACTACCACATGAAGGGATCATCCACATGAATTCAAGTGATCACATAAATCAACGACATGAAGAAATGGATTGACCAAATGAATTTTAAGTGACCATATAGACTGACTGCGTGAGAAAATAGATCTACCACATGACCTAGCTAAGAGACCACATAAAGGAACAAGTGACTACATGAACAAATAAACCTACCATAAGAACAGACTAAGTGACCACATGAATAACCCAAGTGACCACATGAACAAACCCAAGAGACTACAAAAACAAATAGACCTACCAGAAGAAAAAACCAAGATACCACAAAACCAACCCAAGTGACCACACAAAAAAAACAACCTACCATAAGAAAAAACCAAGGAACTACATGACCAAACCAAGAGACCGCATGAAGGGACTTATTAAACACATGAAAAAAATTGGCTAACCACATGTTCAGACAACTGACTGTGAGAATAACCTTGTAAATTTCAAAGGGAAGAAGAACCCAAACAACCCCTTGACACATCCATCATTTAGAAAAAAAGCGGAAGTGTTTTGGGAAACTTGAGCATTATATTAGATACCTCTCAAATAATTCTCATACTTGACAATAAAATCATAATCCAAAAATAAAAGGGAGAGGGGGTACAAATAACCCCTCACAAGATAAATATCAAGGATCTCACCATAACAAGCTCAAAACACACATTAAAGAAACAAAACACATAACCAAGAAATTACATCAAATAAAGAAGAGAGTTTAACTTATATAAAGAATAAGGTTAAACACATCATCTCAATATAAAAGAATAAAAAAGAATCAAAATAACTCTAGGTATTGAGAACAAATCTATGAATCTCACTCCTAAGCAATATCCTCTAAGACACCATACATCTAGAACACATGAATCAAGAGGATAAATCACCCAAAAACACATTCTCTCCATGTTCCTAAATCACAATAAGATTCTACACAAATGTCATATCATATTCAATGTCTAACTCTAACCAATAAATGAAATGGGATTCATCATGAATATAATCAAAAATATGGGACACATGGAAGATGTCATGAAAGATTTCAAGCTATGGTGGGAGTGATGACTGATAATCCACTTATCTAACATGATCTAACACCTCGAAAGTCCTGATGAACTTGGGAAAATCTTACTCCATCATCCAAACATCCACTTCCCCAAATGAGAAGAAACACCCAAGAACACATGGTCTCCAACCTCAAACACCAAGGGAATCCTCCTATGATCTACATAATCCTTATAATGGTTAATAAACACCTTTATACAATCTTAAACCACCTAGATGATCTATATTATTCTCTTAACTACATTAGGGCCAAGGATCATGAATCCTAACCTAGGTCTAGCACAACAGATAATGACACTACAACCCATAAAACACCTCAAATGAAGCCATATTGATGGACGAGTGATAGCTGTTGTTATAGGAAAACTAAAATAATGGTAGGTGATTCATCCATGATCTGTTAATGTCCAAGATTCAAGATCACAACATATCCTTAGGTGTCTATATGGTATTCTCTGTCTTCCCATTTGTTTGGGGATGGAAATAAGTGTTAAGTCATAGCTGAGACCCAAAAGAATATTGTAATCCTCTTCAGACCCATGAGGTAAAACAAGCATCATATTTAGATACAATGTTATTAAATACCACATGAATATCATAATTTCTTCAATGTATCGCCTCACCAAAGTATCTACAACACCCAACTCCCTTATTTCTATAAAATGGGATAACTTCATCAGTTGGTCCATGCTCATCCAAATAGAATCACAAACCCCTGATCCCAGGGAAACCCAATGAAAAAATCCCTTGAAATGTCCTATAACTTCCACCTAGGGATATCCAAAGGCCGCAACAAAGCCCCAAGAACATGGTGCTTGATCTTCACCTACTAAAAAACCTAACACATTTCCACAAACTCCTCCACTAATTACTTCATCATAAGACACCAAACCTACCTCATCAAACTATAGTACATCTTAGACACACCCAAATTCACTTCTAATAGTGAGATATGAAACTCATAAAGAAATACCTTATGCATCACAAATAGAGAAAAATTCTATTAAATAACATTTGGTTCTGACCATACTCTGACCACACCTTTGGAGATTAACTATAACCAACATAGTCTCACATAACCTCTACCTCCATGTCTATCCACTAAAACTTATCCAGCTTCCAAATCAGAGACGATTCCACTATCATTTAATAAATACAAACTCTACCTCTGACCTCCTCCACATCAAGATTCATTGACACAAGATCATTCATCCATTTCCAAGCATCATCATACTCCTAAATGAAATCTCCCTATGAATTCCAACTTAAAAATTCAATAACCACATTCCCCTTTCTTGGGGTGTAAGAGATCTAAAAATAATAATTCTATTAGAACTCTATTCATATTTGCTGTAATAGGTTCATGTACCGCTAAGAGAAGACATACCTTAGACTATTGTGGTTAGTGAAGATTATAAATCATTCATCGATGAGGTAATGTCGCCACAGTTTTAGGGAAAACACCATTACTTCCAAATACAAGTCATTTTTTTGTATAGTAAAGCTAGTGGGGACACAAATTCCTAGACCCATAAGAGATCACCACCTTTTTTTACATCAGGATTCATCCCAATACCATAAGAGATACATTATAAATTTCCTAAAACATCACCTCTTCCTCTTGTAACTGAGGCACAGGGGCACTGCAGTAATGTCCTGACTCAGGTCACACTAGACATTTTCTTGACCATTAGTTCTATGTTACCTCATACATGCCTCCCCACACGTCTGAGGCTACCAACTAGTAACGTGGGGCTAAAGAGGTATTGTGGGGAGACTATACCCACTATATCAAAGTGAACAACCATAAAAAAATGACAGAGTATCATACTGAGAAAAAAATGACCAGAGTGCATAGGATAAATAAAATCTCCAATAATAAAAAAATAAAATTTGAAAACATACATACATTGATACAGTCTCAATTTTCCATTGGGCCAATCAAATATACCAAAAGAAAAAAATAAATAAAATATGAAGGATCTATTATAACTCTAAGACATACCTAATTATAATCTCTAATACACACATACGATCTATCCTACTCAATCATATCCCAATACTTGGCCCAAAACGTGCTTTAAACCTAGTGAGAGTCTACCCGGGTATCCAAGTGCAATGGTGGATTTAGTAGAGTGTGAATAAAAAACTTATTAGGAAACCAACAACGCGTTGCTGTACATGCCGATAATGTTTTGATATTGCATGTGATATGATCTAAATAAAATAAATGACTACTAGAAATAAATAAATCACAAATAACCACCATGGATACTCAATTTTGTGACCCTTATTGACCATAACTTCTTAAACTAGTTCCATAGTGTATTTAATCATGTTATAATGATCATTCCAGTCATAATAATGACATGCTGGTCTTTCACCTCGATATACAATGATAATGATCCAAGGGAAACACTCACCCTAGTATATAGTATAATGTACTGAAGAATACTAACTCTCAGTATCATAAATCAAGGAATGATTCATTCTAGTATATAATGGTTTCTGTTAGCTGACTCCTAATAGTCTGAAATGCTTAACCACATCCAATGAAGACCCCATAATACCCCAATAGTAAGAACATGGTAGGAATACCATCTTATACCCAAAAACAATAATCCTAGAACCATATCCATGATTGTCCCACAAATAGTATCATGACCACTCTAAAAGGGATGTTCTCCTCAATATCATGACCTCCCAGAAGGGAGTTTTCACAACCTCTATCAAGGGAGTATTCACAAACTCCCATAAGAGAGTTTTCACAACCTTCCCAAAGGGAGTTCTCATGACCACCCATATGGGTATTTTCCATATCAAATATTATAAACACTACCCACTGGGGTGTTTTCTATATCACATAATAAAAATAAAAGGATACAAATATCAGTTGATCACCTAAACCCATCATCATATTCCATGGCCCATCGACTCATATGTGGGTTATAGGCTATAAGGTGATACCCATAACAATATTTGTAACATTCTAACCCATATGACACTAAACTGCTGCCTCAAACCGATTCACCACAAGGCCTCAAGCACACCTCCTCATACGCCATGGGATGTCAACCAGTATTAGGGGTCTAATAGTAGAATTGTGAGGAGACTATACCTCCATATCAGAGTGAAAAACCAGAAGTAAATAACCAAACACCATACACAATATAGAAAGTGTAAGAATAAATAACTAAAACCAAAACATGATGTAATAAAATAAAATATAGTAAAGTCTCAAATAACTTTTTCATATATACAACAATGATCAACCGTAGGGACGATCAAATATATAGAAAACAACAACTAAAAAGTGAATACAATAGGTCCTACTTCCAACCCTGGGCCACAAAACATACCTGATCACTAGTAACCTATCAAGATTCTCTAGCCTGACTAGTCAACTCCACATGAGCTCCCAATCAAACATGAAATCCTAAGACTCTACCCTATCCACCTTGAATCCATGCTCAACCTAAAGCAAACATAATTTTTACACATACACTGAGGTGAACATATAGTGGGTGAGAAATATATCTCAGTAGGCCACCCACAACAGTGAACCTATAATCTACCACTATAAGTGAATGATAAAGAAATATGATCAGACTAGGTAATACATAAAAGAAAAAAATAAAAATAAAACAACCGTTTATCCTTAGGTATGAGACTTCGATTGGCCATACCTTCTTCAAACAATGCTGGAATTTCACTGAGCATCTCACCATGACCGTACATCTCAATACCCATGGGATCCATATCCATGGCAGTCAAAACTGAACCTAACCAAACCGGGGACACATCCTATGATATTTTGATCTTCCAAGATACAAATATAAGTCATCACATACCATCTACTCATGAACCAGACATTATTTCATACTTGGAACCTTGATACCTCTCTTTCAGTTACCACACAAAAGCTCATCAAAGACTAGGCCATCAGTTTGAAATATAACTAATGGATCATAAAAAAATGTTTCTGGAGCATCAGTCCAACACCTAGGCTACATATCAATTCAGTAATGGATGGAGCATCAGTCTAAGTATTAAATTGGGATCTGGTATTACATGTACCTAAATCCCACCATAATTCACGAAGGCCACTAGTCGATACATAAGGAGACCCAATACAAGTATCACTCTGAGATCTGGTACTCCATGTCCATTTATCCCGAACACTAGGTAACATGTCAACAAACATGAAGCATTTGTCCATGAATCTAACTGGGACTCAGAACTTCATGTTCAACCATCCCAACATTGATATGGATGTCCATGAAAATAACCTTGGGTCCAATAGTGTCATTCCTTCCTAAAAAAACTATGGTGAACTGGGGAGTGAAGCATCATGGCAACCCCCCAAAACCATTAGTCACAAGTCATCAAACATAGAGAATCAATCCATTATGCAATTGAGATTCAGCATGTCAAGTCCAACCATCCCCAACCAACCATACATAAAATTAGTGGTTTCTAGAGCATTGATCTAACACCAAAACCATATATCCAATGAACCATGCATGGAGCATCATTATGGAATTTAAACTATGTATTTAGAGCATTAGTCCACTATCCATCCTCGCTAGTATACCATCATTTACTAGAGAATCAGTCTGGAACATAAAAAAGTATACTATTGATTAGACACTAAATGAGGATAATATTCATTGTTAATATATATAATATTCATGTGATTTATTATTAATAAACACCATTTTAGTGCATTTTACACTTTGAACATCATTTCACATTATGATTGTAATTCTTTCTTAAAATGCACTTTTATGTGGTACATTTTTGAACATCATTTAAAGTACCCAATGATTCATCTAATTTTGAGGAATTTAATTATCCATATTTCAATTTGATATTTTGGTAAATTTATCTACAATTAAATATTATAACGTTTCATTTAAGGATCAATGTAGAATTCATGGAAGAAGATGGAGATATTTTGTGATGAATGGAAACAATTCTGGAGAAGTCAGATTGGACACCAGCCCACTGATGAGAATGTGGGGCCCACAATACAGGCCCAATTAAGCCCAAAATTCGTGGGATGATAGAATAAATATATATTAACAAATAATTATTCAGGATCCAATGGTAATTCGTCCTCCAGGATTGTTATTTAGGCGGCCCAAATAGTATATCAAAATCTGGGCCAGAATCTGCGGCCCAGAAAAACAGACCACCAATTAAACCATATCTCGAAAACAATAACTCCTTTTGGGATGAGATTTTACATTATATTATGGTACATCTGAATATTAATTAAAGTCATATATGTACCATCCAAATTCAGCCATCTAGAAGGTTTGTTATGCGCCTCTGTTTGGTGGATGTAAGCTGGATGCCTTTTCGGGTCAAGGGTGGAAAGTCTTCTTTCCACAAACTTTCCACCACCCTAGACCTACCATACTCAAGTGGGATGACTTTTAATATTGGAGGATCGACCCAAGGGCTCAAAAATTCCTATTTAAGGTAGTGTTGTTGGAGGATTTGAGGACCTTTGGTGCTTGGTTTCATTGTAGTGTTATGCTGCCGCTTTGTGTTTGTAATCACATTTCTTTCTCATGTAAGTTGTTTAATTCACCTTAGTTTCTTGATAAAAGTTCTTCCTTTACTCTTATTATGTTATTCTAATTATCACTTTGATACCTTTGGTTCAAGGTGTGAATTTATTCACACCATACTTTGTGATATTTATCACACAACGGAGGAGTGATCGATTTTTGTTGTTGTTTTTACTTCTTCAATTCCACCCTCATAAGTCTACTTTCCGCTTCCATTGAAGACATGTCATCAATGGAGGGATAAATCTTTTATGGGTTGATCCAAGTTAGTAGCAAGGGGATGTATTGGATGTTATTTATCACTCCATTAATGGCTAATCACTTCTTTTAAATGAGATTTTTATTTGATGAGTTTAAAACCTCTTCATCCTTATTGAATTTAAGGTCACACATTTCAAGTTCTAATACAAAACTATACCGTGGAGTTCTCAAAAATTTGATCCTTCAAGTTTATAGGTGATTAGTATTAGGGTGTGTAGGAATTAAACCAGTAAGTTATGATTTCATTTGATCTTCTTAAATGAATCCATCTCAATTATAAGAAATAGAAATCATTAAAAAAGGAATTCATCCAATCCACCCCGAGCGATAACTTAGGATCAACTCATTCCCTTAATTTGAATTAACGTAAATATGTTAGTGATCCTTTAAAACCATCTTAAATAAACCTATGTTGGCCACTTCATATCCAAAAACAATCCATAGAATGCACGTGTCTGTAGGTACTTCTTAGGTTTCTGAGCATTCGACAACCCAAACTAGACTACAAGGACCGTCCTAACTTCTTATTTTGGGTAAATTTGAGCGTGAATAAAATTTTGGCACCATTTTTGTGGACCTAAGTAAGTTATCTTAGACACTATAATCCTTTTTTTATTCTACTTCTCTTTTCTCACTCCTCACTTCTATGGAAGTCAATTTTGAACAAGTCTAAACATGGGAAACCTATCCCTACTTTGATCACCCAACCCCATGTATGATGTAAAATGACCATCCTAATTCCTACTTGTGGGATCGTCAACAACCTACTGAACCAAAATGTTTTTATTGATATGATCCACAATACATTCCAACCTATTATGAGTTCCAATCCCAACAAGGCCAATCATAACATCCTCCTGTGGAATTCCAACAAATTAATTATCCTTTTGGAATAGACCATATGTCCCAACACCTTGACCATCTTGATTCACATCCATTAATTGATAAATTTTGTCAAAAATAGATAGAATTACTTCTAAAGTTTCATCCTTGAGAGTAGAACAACAAAGCATTGAAATAGTTATGGAACCCATTCCCAGTCAGGTTGTCAATTCCTCATCATTCATAGAGAAATATTGTTACACACAAACATATTATGAAAATGCTAAAGAAATTTCCTTTGAACCTAGGATACCTGAATAACATGAAGTAATTGTTGAAGGGTCTTTAAATCAAGATGAAATTGACTTTTTGGATTCAAAAGAGGAGAATTTGACATCATGGATTGAGTCTCCTAAGTATAACTCCATTGATAAATTTTCAAAAACACCAACCACTGAACCATTAAGAGAAATCACAAAATTTGAGTCCATACCCATTCCTGAAACTAATCTTTCTAATTTGGTGGTTTAATCTTATATTCAAAAGGAACCAATTTTGTTGAGAAATTTGGAAAATGAAACTGTGTTGGATTCAAAATATCAACTTGTGTTTAAATGTCCTATCCAACCCGAGCTCAAAATTATTGTCCTTCCCTCCCCTCTAAATAATCCCTTCATAAGTTATAATCATGAACTTTCAATTGGAATTCATTCTTCTCTTGAAACCAAAAAAGTTGGAATGATCATTGATGTCTTAGGAAAGACTACAGAGGAAACTAGATCAACCATTTCTGATATTCCTTTGATTTTACCATTCATTTTAAAACATAGGTTTGTGCATGAAACAAATTATAAAAATAGAATCAATATCAACCTAGTATAATTGATGAAACATGTTGTCCTTAAAACTTTGAAAGTTGGTATTGGATAAGTTGTGGGGTTCAAGTCGAGCTAGCGATATTAAACCAAAGCGCTGCACGGGAGGCAACCCGTGATTTTCATCTTTTCGAATAATTTTTTTCTTCAAATAGAATTAATTAGTCATTTTTATATTTAAAAATAAAAAAATAGATTGTTGACCTGTTCTTCTGTTATGAGTATGGATGGGTATGAAATGGGAGCACCATATTCATCCGTGTCACGTGGTGTGATCCTTGAGTAATGCCTTACCCAGAAATCTAAAAAGAAGACAATGTATCATCAGTTTATTTTATTTTAATGTTTTGGTATGTTAAAATAAAAATAATAAATAAATAAATAAAAATATAATAATAATAATAATAAAAAGGGACACGTCGTGGGTCATGGGTCAAACCCTGTCACAACCGGCGAAGTCGTAGGGATTCGAACCCAGGACCGAAGGGAGACAGGGGCGCGCGCTTACCACTGACCTATGGCCTTTTGTGCTTCCTTATTCTATAATTTATATATATATACTTATATTTTAATTTCTTTATTATATATATATATTGTTTTGTTTTGTTTTGTTTGTTTTGTTTTTCCTTTTTCTACTAGGGAACTCTGCAAGTGACATGGATATCAAAGGATTAAAAGGGAGCTGCAAGAATTTCAACTTCAACCACAAGGTGACTTCATTCCATGATCCTCATTTTAAATTTCCCTTTTGAACTTCCATTATCTGCCTCTACTCCTAAATTTTCATTTCTTCAAACACTGGGGACAATGTTATTTTAAGTTGGGGGGGAGATGAAATAAAAAAAATTTCTTTTGTGAAAAAAAATGATTTGAAAAAAAAATTGTAAATGGAAGGAAAAATTCCTTTAACTTTGAACATGGTAATACAGATTGCACACTTTGAAACTGAATATCAAATAATTTAGCATTGCCTGATTCTGATTTCAATCCTTGTATAATTTCATGAGCATAGATTTTGGAAAGTGTGGCTGTCCAATGTGATATTTCATCGTTTATATTTTCATCCAAATAAAAAAAATCACAATGCACATCCTTTGGATAGTGGGGTATTAGTTTGAGTTCATGGGGTCCCTCAAATAAATAGCATAGGTTTGGTGATCATTTTAGTTTTAATATGAGTATTCAATAAAAAAAATTAAAATTAATAATAATAAATTTGCGCGTAGAGCAATGAAATGACCTAATGCGTGGCTTTCAACACTTGGGGATCGTGACTCCATAGTTTTCTGGCCCAGAGTTAGTAATTTTATCTCTATTTTTGGTAATTTGAATTTGTTTTTGACTGAGTTAACTTGAGATGATGCCTGAGTATGTGGGATTCACTTGGTTCCCTAAGGTCTTTGAGCCTGGGAGTCATCGGCAAAGTCTCGCTATAGGGATTGACTCTTTTGAGTACAATTTCAATTACCATGAAAAAATTGCAAAAACAAAAAAAAAAACAAAAAAAAAATAATACAATAATTTTTTTTGAATACTCATATTAATATTGAAATGTGATTCCACCTAGCGCTTCTGTCATTTCCCCCTTGAATAAAGATGAACCCCATGTCTATTGTGATGCACAACACATCCTCATACTAAATTGATATTGGATGAAATATGAAAATAAATTTGAACAAAGGAATGGGATTGGGATTGAGATCTGATTATGAAACTATCATGTATTAAAATATTTTGATGGGTTTCATGATTTTTTTTGTATAAGGGTTTTTGGTGATCATTGTGTATTAAAATTTTTTTGGAAAAGGGAATTCGAATTTCATATTGTTGAGATATATTTTGCTTTGGACTAGAAAAACTCAAGTTGGGGGTGTGATTAGCCACTAAATGAGGATAATATTCATTGTTAATATATATAATATTCATGTTATTTATTATTCATAAACACCATTTTAGTTCATTTTACACTTTGTACATCATTTCACATTATGATTGTAATTCTTTCTTAAAATGCACTTTTATGTGGTACATTTCTGAACATCATTTAAAGTATCCAATGATTCATCTGATTTTGAGGAATGTAATTATCCATATTTCAATTTTATATTTTGGGAAATTGATCTACACTTCAATATTATCATGTTTCATTTAGGGATAAATGGAGAATTCATGGAAGAAGATGGAGATATTTTGTGATGAAAGGAAACAATTCCGGAGAAGTCAGATTGGACACCAGCCCACTGATGAGACTGTGGGGACCCCAATACAGGCCCAATGAAGCCCAAAATTCGTGGGATACTATAATAAATATATAGTAACAAATAATTATTCAGGATACAATTCTAATTCGGCCTCTATGATTGTTATTTAGGCGGCCCAAAGAGTATATGAAAATCTGGGCTAGAATATACGGCCCAGAAAAACATCCCACCAATTAAACCATATCTCAAAAAACATAACTCCTTTTGGGATGATATTTTAAATTCTGTTAGGGAACATCCGGAGATTAATTTAAGTCTTCTATGGACCACCCAAATTCGGACATCTAGAAGGGTTTTTATGCGCCTCTGTTTGGTGGATGCAAGCTGGATGCCTTTTCGGGTCAAGGGTGGAAAGTCTTCTTTCCAAAAACTTTCCACCACCCTAGACCTACCATACTCAAGTGAGATGACTTGTACTGTTGGAGGCTCGACCCAAGGGCTCAAAAATTCCTATTTAAGGCAGTGGTGTTGGAGGATTTTCGGATCTTTGTTGGTTGGTTTCATTGTAGTGTTATGTTGCCACTTTGTGTTTGTAATCACATTTATTTCTCATGTAAGTTGTTTAATTCACCTTAGTTTCTTAATAAAAGTTCTTCCTTTACTCTTATTATGTTCTTATACTTATCAATTTTATACCGTTGGTTCAAGGTGTGAATTTATTCACACCATACTTTGTGATATTTATCACACGACGGAGGAGTGATTGATTTTTGTTGTTGTTTTTACTTCTTCAATTCCACCCTCATAAGTCTACTTCCCACTTCCGTTGAAGAAATGTCATCAATGGAGGGATAACTCTTTTATGGGCTGATTCAGGGTAGTAGCAAGGGGATGGATTGGATCTTATTTATCACTCCATTAATGTCTAATAACTTCTTTTAAAAGAGATTTTTATTTGATGATTTTAAAACCTCTTCATCCTTATTGAATTTAAGGTCACACATTTCAAGTGCTAATACGAACCTCTACCTTGGAGTGCTCAAAAATTTGATCATTCAAGTGTATAGGTGATTAGTATTAGGGTTTGTAGGCATTAAACTAGTAAGTGATGATTTCTTTTGATCTTCTTAAATGAATCCATCTCAATTATAAGAAATTGAAATCATTAAAAAAAGAATTCATCCAATCCACCCTGAGCGATAACCTAGGATCAACTCATTACCTTAATTTGAATTAACTTAAATCTATTAGTGATCCTTTAAAACCATCTTCAATCAACCTAATTTGGCCACTTCATAGCCAAAAACAATCCATAGAATGCACATGTCTGTAGGTACTTCTTAGGTCTCTGAGGATTCGACAACCCAAACTAGACTACAAGGACCATCCTACCTTCTTATTTTGGGTAAATTTGAGCGTGAATTAACTATATATGTCTAAAGCCTCGGTCTGACACCTAATTCATATCATATACTACCACTACCCAAAACACCAGTACTATATTTAACCCCACACATGTGAAGTCACATCCACTATACTCAATAATATAATCAATGTTCCTGAAACCTTAATCCAAAAATAAAACTATAAAAAAACCATCAATGTCGATACAGATCCTCAATCCAATAATCTCAAACTTGTATATATAGAACTATAATTATGGATAATCTACCCAAATCTCTCATCCGTCATACCCTTAACTAGTAAACTGGGTTCCAAAACATGAAAACCCATCCATATCACAATATCCTCATAGGCGTAACCTAGACCAACATCCTCAACAAAGTGAAAACATAACAAGGGATGGTCTAACACCCATTCTAATAAAAAGATCCACAAATTGACCCTACAGACATAGAAAGAAACGAAAACCTAACAAGTTTTTACTCTAACTCATCCAAGAACTCCCTTAAGATGCCCTCAATGTACCCCAACTCATACTTAATCAACAATGTTCCAACAAAGAATCCAAAAGCAAGGTCATGCCACATGGTCACTCTTATTATCCAACCAAAACATCCAAGATCACTTAACCAAAAAAAAATCCCACTATAGGAATCCTTAAGGTCCCCTCAAAATCAACTCAAAACCATAACGACATCCATCCATAACCACCATCCTCTGATTTCCACCATGACCAAATGATCCAGCTACCCCGATCCTCAAACATAGGATATAAACCTCATTGCTATATCCTTGAGAAACTGACCCTGATATGCAGGGGAAAACCAAGATCTCCCCATAGATACCACTCAAATCAAACCACTCAGGATCCATATGAGGAACCTCAAGCATATTGCCATGGAACACTCAGGCTAGAACAATAAATGAGCTTGTAATCCTCACTTGACATCTTAGCTCACAACCCAACCCACTGAAGGATTCTGAATCCAAATCTCAAGGAAATCCTCCCACTAAACTATCACGGTCCAAAACACCATTCAAATGACCTATACATGTTTAAATGATCCCACCATCACAATCCATATGGGAAAACACTCATAATGGACTCCTCTCATATCCAATTCTGACTCGGGGGTGTCAAAACATTCAAAAACCTCAAAAGGGTAACAAAGGGTCAGTACATGACATGTATACTAGAACACACAATGTGTACTACCATCACCCCAAAAGGGTGTGTACTCCAGCTGAAATAGGAATGTAAAACTTAAGTATATGGTGTGTTAGTTAGGTACACAATGTATACCTTGCACGAGGTACCTACCCATGCACCTCACATGGCCTAACCATGTATCATTTTCTAGCTGTGTACTCACACATGGTGTGTCACCCAAACAGGGTTTGGACGTGTACCCTAAATGGTCATGCCCCCTACATGGGTTATCTTTCCATGCACTAGACCACATGCTGAGTGATACAACATTATGTGTACTTTAGAATACATTTTGTGTAGTTGTCTTCTTCTCTTATTCCTTGAATAGGAAGAACACACAACTTGTGTTATCAAAACCACATTCTGTGTAGTTGGGGTTTTTTTGAATAAGAAACCCTAGTGAACCTAATGAAAGCCTCATATTTCCCTAAATAAGCATAGAAAAAGCCTATAGGGTCATTATCATTCATAATAGTTATTTAAAACATAAAAACCAAAAATCAATGGGGATCAAGGCATAAAATTTAAAATTCATTCTACCTCATGGCATAAACACCAAAGCTTTGGGTCCAAATGCACTCTCGAAAGATGATGCACCTATATCCATTCCATATCTATGCCATGGATGGAGTCTGGTGACATCTCCCTCCCCATATCCTCTTGATATAGCCATTTCACATAAGGGGGTTCCCCTCCCCTCCCCTGCTATGCGTAGGAACCCCAAATAGGGGGATATGTTTTATTAAAAATTAATTAATTAATTAATTAATCATCCAATTAACACTTATCCCAAGTCCAAGAACCCAACACGAGTTTATAAATTTCTTCAGAACTCCCCACATTTTGGACTCAATCGCATAGTCATAATTTCAATCCAAATCTCCATTTAAAATATAAAACCACTGGAAATTGTGTGAATAATTTAATATTTAATAAATTTAATATTTTATTTTTTTCCAAAACTTGAACTGATCAAAATTTCGCCAAGAACCTATTATAGTGTAAAATCCTTATTTTTGGACCAAAAGAGTAGTTAGAAAAAAAATCTGAGACCATCTTCTAGGGGAAAATGACCATTTTACCCCTCACGAGCACCCAAAATAAAAAATAAAAAATTATGCTCAAATTTAAAAGTCCAGAGAACTCAGTTCTCTATATCCTCCCAACATAAACCTTCTAATCCTTGAGAAGCCTTATTGGTCTTCTAACCACACATCTTGGCCCACCTTGGTCATCAAATCAAGCTCAACTCATTGCATTCTACTCAAAGATTCCGATTGAGCTTCTTTACATAACTCCAAAGAGAGGGAATACAACCCATCAAAGGCAAAGATGCCTCTTGCAACCATCAACGAACCACTAGAACAGTGACTACCCACACCCTTCCATCCTCATCCATCATAACATCATTTAAAACTCATAATTAAACTCATGGGGTTCCCCAAAATAGATATATCCTTACTATTACCTCACAATCAAACATATTTTATATATCCCATTCCCTAATCACAAACAGACACCAGAACTCGACATGGCCATCTATCTCCCACCAGAGTGACAAAAAAACATCTACTATCACCCATTCCTGTTATCTAAAAAAAAACCCCTAGTATTCATCGATATCTGATCTTCCATAAGGACCTTACCCACAAAATATGATAGTGCACTCCCCAACATACAACTTCACAAACACTGCTCCATGAGTACAACCTCCTAGGAGACCACTTATAAATCCAAGATAAAATTTACATAGAATATAATAAATATGGTTCTCTCTTAGAATACTCAGGAAGATGTCAAGATATTGGGAATGATCATCTATAAACTTTTATTATACTAATATGTCATCAAAAAATACCACCAAAACCTCATCCTTTCCAGAACATCATCGTTCTATCCCAAGGTCCACGAGTCGCCATGCCCACAAGCCTTTCATCACACCGAAAAAAATTCTCAGCCCACTCATGGCTGCCTTCCAAACCCAAGTACCTCAGGTATACACTCCTATAATGTATGATCCATAATAAAAATGAGGCAGTGCATCCCTAGAACTCGCGTCCCCAAGATTACTCTATCACATAATCGCTACACACATTGGTGTAATTAAACCACAAAATCCTATCTAACTCTAGTGAGTCAAGTCTCATGAAACCGGGCTCATAATCCCTAACCATGCAACTCAAGAACTTCCAGTTCTCACAATCAAACTCAAATCTACCAGGTTCAACTCACCCAAAAATTCATTTCTTGGGATAGTCACCTGAACAAGCCTTCCCCACTTAAAACTGACCATAAGCCTGAAACAATAGCACACAAGTGCACCATTGAACAAAGAATCCATATATACCTCATGTAACCAAAAATCACTCATAACTTGGTTGACCCCCTCTCATGGGTCACCCTTGTAATTACAACTCCTTGAATCTCTAATCTGAAGTCACATAAAAAGGGCCACTAATCTCTCCCACATATCCCAACTAATCAAGTCTCATGTCAAACCACTAGGTCCAACCACCAAAGTATAATCCAACTCACAGAAGGATAAAACTCACAAAGAATCAACATGAACCCATCTAATCATGAAATAAAATTAGAAAAAACTCCCTCATATAGGTTCTAACACCATAAAGGGATCACATAACAACCAAATACCCACAATAAGGACATCCATCCTCTCTGAGAATCTGCACATCAGACTGTTCCCTAGAGTACCTGGACATGCAACCAATCTTGAACAAAACTATCCACCAGGGGTCCAAAAATCCTACACTCATACCATAATGACCCACCAGGGTCACTAAACCAACCAAAAATAAGGACCACACCAGCATACCCATCATTGATCATCTCAACATAGATCCACATAACCTTCCATAAAAAATAAACCCATAAAATCACACACTAGAAGGTCTACAACATATGGATCCTACATGCCTAACATGATGCATGAAATTCCTCTTTAATCTATATTACAAGAGACAAAACCAACTCAAATTCATCTTACCAATGGTTCAAGATCCTAAATTTCATCAAAACCATCAAATCTAAACAACATGTGCATTGATCGAAGGGAAAATCATATACAACCATATCATCATAAATCCAGAACATCAACCCTAGTTCCTAGTAACCTAAACTTCTTACTAGAATAGGTGTTTATGATGCACCAGATAGGTATCCATAATAATCTCTAACACATTATTATATCTCCTATATACTAATCCCCAAATAGTGAAACAACATGAAAGTAATTTATCTGATACCACTTTGTAACATCCCTAACCGGATGCCACTAAATTGGTACCCTGATCTAGTTTTCCACAAGGCCTCAAGCATGACTGTTCATACAAACCAACTAGAAGTGGGGTTCTAATGGTAGAATTATAAGGAGACCATACCCCCATATTAGAGTGTACAATCAGAAGTAAATAACCAAACACCATAAAAAATATAGAAAGAATAATAATAAATAACTAAAACTAAAACATGTTGTAATAAAATGAAATAAAGTAAAGGCCTGAATAACTATATCATACATACAATAATGATCACCCACAGTGATGATAACATATAAAAAATAAACAACTGAAAAGTAAATACAACATGCTCTAATGCTAACCCTAGGCCACAACACATGCCCGATTTCCAGTACCCTATCAAGTTGTTCTAGCCCAACTAGTCGACTCCACACGAGAATTCCACTTGACCATGAAATCCTATTCCTCATCCTTATCCACCATGCATCCATTCTTAATAGGAAATAAAAAAATAAGGTTTACACACACATCAAGGAGCACATATAGGGGGTGTGAAATATATCTCAGTAGGTCACCCCCAACAGTGAACCTATAAACTGCTTCCATAAGTTCATGCTCATACAATATTATCAGCCCAGATGATGCATAATAGAAAAAATACAAATAAAACAATAATTGATCCTTAGGTTCAATACATCAGTCAACCATGCATTCTTTGACCAATTTTGGAATGTCTAAGATCACATTACCAAGACCATGCATCCTAATACTTTTAGGCTCCATGTCCATGTATGCTGCAACCAAAACTGACCAAACTAAGGACCCATCCTATAATAGTCTGATCTTTTAGGATACTAATATATTTCATCTCATATCATTTCCTAATGACCCAAACATTATCTCATGCTTGGAACCTCGATAACTCTGTTCCAGTTACCACAAAAAATCTCATACAAGCCCAGGTCATCAGTTTGACATCTACGTAATGGATCATAAAAAAAGTTCCTAGAGCATCAATACCGCACCTAGGACACATATCATATAATTCATGCATAGAGAATCAGTCCAAGTATTCAACTAGGATCTGATACTCCATGTCTTTCCATCCCTCCATAACTCAAAATGGTCACTATTCGACACAAAAGGAGCCTCAATACAGGTATCCAACCATGATCTGGTATGCCATTTCCAGCCATCCTAACCACTAGGTCACAAGTCAGAAAACATGGAGCATCAATCCATGAATCCAAATGGAACTCAGAACATCATTTCCAACTATCTCAACCTTGATATAGAAATTCATGTCTATACCCTTGGGTTTAGGAGTGTCAGTCCTTCCCTCGAAAACTATGGTGCACTGGGGTGTGGAACATCAGTCCAACCTCCAAAAACCATTAGTCACAGGTTAGAAAACCTAGATAATTAGTCCATTAATCCAAATGGGAATTAGTACATCAAGTTTGAACATCCCTAACCAACTATACATAGAATCATTAGTGCCCAGAGAATCAATCCAGAACCTAAACCATATATCCATTCGACCATGCTTGGAGAATCTGTCTGAAATTTAAACCATGGATGTGGAACATCAATACACCATCTATCCTAGATGGCATACCATCATTTCTTATATCATACTTCTAGAATATAACAACAAATTATACTATCTGTTTCTAGAGGCTTAATCTAAAACCAAATCCATATAATATACTATCACTGCCCGAAACATCAGTTCAACATCTAACCACATGCATGTGACATCACATCCACTATACTCAATAATATAATCAATGTGCCTGGAACCTCAGTTCAACACTCTCACCATAAAAAACCATCAGTACCAATACATAGCCTCATTCAAAAAATCTAAAACTTGGATATCTGGAACCATAATTATATATGATTTTTCCATATTGCTTAGCCATCACATTCCTTACTAGTAAACCATGATAAAAAACATGGCAACACATCCATATTACAATAGCCACATAGGTTTAAAAAAGAATCAACATTGGCTAATTCAACCACAAGAACATCCTCAAGCAAGTGTCAGTGGACCTTAACTTATTCTTAATCAACAACGTGAAAACAATTTATCCAAAATAATGACCATTCCACATGGGAATTCTCAATAGATAACCACAGAACCCAAGATCACTTAACCAAAAATAATCTCACTATGGGCATCCTCAAGATCCCCTCAGAATCAACTCAACACCATAATTTCGCCTGAACATAACCACCATCCTATGATGTGAACCAAGCCCAAAGGCTATAATCACCTAGATCCTCAAACATAGGATCTAAACCTCATTGTTCTATCTGTGAGAAACTGGTGATGATACATAGGGACAATCCAAGATATCCCCAGTGATAAAACTCAAATCCCACCTCTGAAGATCCATCCAAGGAACATCAATAATCTCTTTATGGGACACTAAAGTCAGGAAAATCACCAAGATTTCAATCCTCACACGACATCATAGCTCATGACCCAAACCACTAGAGGATTTTGGATACAAACCACAAGAAAATCATCATACTAAAATATCATGGTCCAAAACACCATCCAGATGACCTCTACATGTTGAAAGTATCCCACTATCACAATCTACAAAAAAAACACTCAAAATGGACTCCTATAATGTCCAATTCTGAATCTAGGGTGTCAAAACATACAAAAACCTCAAAAGGGTAAAAAAGGGGTAGTACATGTAGTGTATACCAAAACACATAGTGTGTACTCCCATCATCCCACATGGGAATGTACTCTAGTAAAACTTGAAATGTAAAACCCTAGTACATGGCATGTAAGTTTGGTACACAAAATTTACCTTACACGGGGTACCTACCGATGTACCACACATGGCCTAACCATGTGTCCCTATCTGGCCATGTACTCACACACATCGTGTCACCCATAGGGGTCTGGTCGTGTACCCTACACTGTTATGTCCCCCCTACACGGGCCATCTGGCCATGTGCTCAACCACACACTGAGTGACAATACATGTTGTGCCCTCTATACCACACGCCGGGTAGTCATATTCTTCTATTATTTCCTGAATAGGAAGAACAAAGGGTGTGTGTTCTCTAAACCAAACACTATGTAGTTGGGTTTTCTGAACCGAAAACCCCTATGAACCTCCTGAAACACCTTTTTGACCAAAATAAGCATAAACCAACCCCCATGGGGTTATTAGCAGTCATAATAGGGATTTAAAGCTTAAAAAACCTATAGGGATTGGGGAATAAAACTAAAAATCCGTCTTACCTCATGACATAAATGCTGAAGCTTTGGGTCCAAATCTGCTCTCAAAATCTGTTGCGCCTCTATTTGGTCCCGATCTATGACATGGATGGAGTCTGAAAATATCTCCCCCCTCCCATCTTGATATGGAAATCATGTGCAAGGGAGGCGCCCATCATCTCCTGTAGTGCGTAGGAACCCCAAATGGGGGGGGGTTGTTTTATTAAAAATTAATTAATTAATTAATTACCCATTTAACACTCATCTCATGTCTCATAACCTAATGTGAGTTTATAATTATCTTAAGAAACCCCCTATTCTAAACTCAACCACAGAGTCAAAATCAAAATCTAAATCTCCATTCAAAAGATAAAACCACCCAAAACCACATGAATAATTTAATATTTAATAAATTAAATATTAAATATTCTTCCAAAACTTGAACTGCTCAGAATTCCACCAAAATCCTTTCATAGGGTAAAAACTCTATTCCAATACCAACGAATTAGTAAAAAAAATTATCTAAGACCATATTCTAGGATAAAATGACAATTTTAACCCTCATAAGAACTTGAAACAAAAAAAAATCAAAATTATGCTCAAATATTAAAATAAAAAAAGTAGGGTCTATACAACCTCCACACTATAAACCTTATCATCCTTGAGAATCCTCAATGGTCTTATAACTAAAAATCATGACCCACTTTGTTCGTCAACTCAAGATCAACTTGTTTCATTCTACTTGAAACCACTAACTGAGTTTCTCTACAGAACTTCTAATAGAGGGTGTACAACCCATCAAAGGTCAAGCCACTACTTTCCACCATCAACAGACCACGAAGACAATGCCTATTCATATCCATCCATGATGATACATCACAACATCATTTAAAATTCACCATCAAACTTTTGGTGTTCCCCACTATCATGAATAGCCT
Source organism: Viscum album (assembly GCA_963277665.1). Taxonomy (NCBI): domain Eukaryota; kingdom Viridiplantae; phylum Streptophyta; class Magnoliopsida; order Santalales; family Viscaceae; genus Viscum; species Viscum album. Next base: position 1,339,487,880 of record OY728148.1, on the reverse strand, counting down.
TCAGCAAGACGAGGGAAGGGACAACAGAGTGCCACACCCTTCTTTCCTCAAGAAGAAAATGAGATAATGACCACCGAGTGTCACACCCCAACCTGTCTAATAATTATTTTATTATTTTTGATGGGATTTTTGTGTTGGGTTTTAAACCAGTGAGTAGAAACCGCATGGTTAGAAGAGACTGTGCGGACAGCTCGGGCACCGATGCGACAACTTCTGGATCAGTTAAAAGTTCACGCATGAGTCATGCAAAGTCACTGGAGGCGCGTGCAGACCACACAGTTGCATTATTCAAATAAAATTATTATTAAAAAAATGAAATTATTATTTTTATTTATTACTAGTATTATTATTAAAATTATTAATGACACTTTTTATATAAAAACTAAAATTTTTAAATTTATTATTATGGTCATTATGATTACTACTATTAATAATAATAATAATAATTATTTTTTATTAAAGAGATTTTATTAGTAATAGAATTGTTTTATCAATATAATATTTTTATTAAAGTTATTATAATTATTATTATGAGTAATAATAATAATAATATTAGTATTATTTTTTCCCTTTTTATTTATTTATTTATTTCTTTTTTCTTTTTCTTCTTTTCCACATGGCTGTCCCCCCTATTCTTATTTCGTGCACCAGCTACAGCCCGCCTCACTCCACCTGCGCACTCCCAGCCGACCCATCACTCGACCCTCCGGTCCTTCGATGACACCGCACCCCTCCGGCTGTTCTGACTCCCTTCTCCTACACACTCCCAGCCGACCCATCTCCCAACCCTCCTGCCCTACGATGATGCCTCACCAGCCCGCGACTCACCGCCCCTGCCCTCCAGCTATTCTACTTCCCTTCTCCTCTGCTCAGTGCAGCCGACGCACACCCCCCGGTCTTGCAGCGCGCCCCAACACCCCAAAAGTGACCTCCGGCGCGACCCCACCTTCCAGCGTCGCTACCCCCGGTCCTGCCTCATCTCGACCGCAACCCTCCCCCTTGCTCAGTGAACAGCCATCTACCGCCCTCTCTCTACCGACGCGCCCTGCCACCCATCGAGACCCCCCCTGCCCGGTGTTCGTACAACCCCAGCCGGTGCGGCTCCGGCCACCACACACCCTTCTTTCCAGTCACCGCGTGAATCTCTAGCCTCACGCGCCTCCGACTTGGCCCACAAACCTTTCGCTCTGCTGTAAAATTTCTGTGCGGACCCTTTACCATCCCCCGGTCATTGCACGGTGCCCCGAAACCCCCCTTGATGCACTCTCTGGCAGCCATTTCGTGCCCCCTTGATGAGTCTCTGGTGTCGACCCTCTAAGTTGCTACATCCAGCCCCTCGCCGGTGCGTCACACACCCTTTTTCCGGCCAGCGACAGTCCCTACCGGTGCACGCTACCCCTTTATGACTGTCACATGACCCCACTATTTGAGCGCATCTATGTGTTGAGGTGGGTTATGCTATGTTCATTTGTTTAAATTATTCTAAGTTGGTGTTGCTATGTTTTTATCTATTTTGATATGTTTAATTGTTTGAGTTATTTTTGGTCAGTGTTCTGTGTTTTAAATTGTTCTACTTTTGTTGTAGCGCATTGGAGGGGTAATTCCACAATTCTTTGATCATCACCTTGCACATGCTGGTGCACCCGCTCAAGGCATGCCGCTTCATCCTGCTTGGACTTCGAGTCGAGGTAGTTCCTCATTTCACTTACCTTTATATTTAGAATTTATTAATTTCTTAATATTTCATTAATTTTCAGTAATGAGAAATAATATTAGATAATTATTTTTGGAATAATTACTCGATGTAAAAAGAGATTTTTATTTTATACATGCCACTTGAAATATTTTCTTGGTGAATTGACACACAATAGTGAAAGAATGCCCGTTTGGCCTTTGAACATAGTTCCTAGAATTTCAAGTGTAGTTATGTTTTAATGATAATTGATTTCTTCTAATGCGTGAGCAAGTGTTTTGGTTCTCTTTAGAAATGATTTTTTTCTTTAAAGTTGGTAAAGGACCGTTTGACACTTTAATAAAATAAATTATTTTGAAAACCCTCTTTGGAGTGACACGGGGGTGACCTTGCTGTGCACGTCGATTTTGTGTGAGTTGTGTGTGATGTTTGTGCATCATGACTTTTTACTTGATTGACTTTGCTGAATCACGCCCTTTTTATTACACGTGTTGACATGAGAACCTGGCATAGTAAGTGAATCTTCTAAGAATGATTGTTGCACTAGTTTATATTATGTACTGGCTAGTGGCCCATAGTAGAGAGGTGTTTTTTTATTAATTCTATGGGATTGGGCCCCTTGATCGGGCTAGGTAGGGTGACGATCGAGCGTTATGGAATTATGACATCATTAAGTAGGGAATGCCTTCAAGATGAGTCACATGTATAGTATGTTATAGATTGTTCACGAGCTCCTCAGTTCGACCCATGTTTTATTTAGTGATTATTTGTATGTGGCAGATGATTGAGGAGACAAGTTCGGTTGCTGGTCCTCATTTAGTGCTTTCCCACTGCCCTTATTCTATGTTGTGTGTTGTGTGTGTTTTTTCTCTTTACTAAAAACTAAAATTTGGATTTCTAAATTGTTTTTAAAAAATGTTTTTAAAATGTAATGCACCTTTTCCCTTCAAACATTAAACTTTTTTTTAAATTTGAAAGGGAAATGGGCAGTTATTTATTTTAAAATGAAATTGTGTGTGGAAACCCATATTTTATATAATTTAGTTCAAACCTGAAATTGGTAAATTATTTATTTAAAGGTAGTGCTTTGGGAATATATTGTTGGGCATGCCTACGGAGTTTTAATACTCACTCCTATAGTGTTTTCCTATTTGTAGTTTTTGTTGCAGGTTCGACTCAAGCTTGATCGCCGTGGGAGAGAGTTGGTCGTGGTTTGGTGAGTGACTCTCAGGGTCATGAGGAGTTTTGGTCATGGTCAGGTTAGTATGTGTTGTTGGACGTTCTTTTTATTTTGTGTTGTTTATTTACTTTGCGTTGTTCTATTTTCTTTCTTCTGCTTTATTTATTTACATTGGGAGAAATTGTTCCCTTTTGTACTCTGCTGATTCCCTGGCACTTGTCGCCAGCCCGAGAGGATAGGGAATGCCTCTCGGGCCATGTCGCGGACCAGCTCAGGGGATCGGTTCAGGGTTGAGCCAAGTTGGTTCATGACAAAATGGTATCAGAGGAGGTCAGCTCTTGAGTGGACCCTATTTTTTAGAGCACCCACTATTATTTGGGGTTGTCATGGTAGGAGTAGAATTATTGAGACTTGAGGTGTAGTAACAGGAAGGAATTCATGAACCCTTTCTCGTTCCAAACCTCAGGTTACAATGGGATGTTCAGGTTTGTCCATGACCTTGATTGTTTGGTTTGTTTGGTATTGGGAAATGAAATGGGAGCCGGGAAAGTGACCTCCATGATCTCACATGGTCTAAAAATCCATGTGGAACTGGGGTCATTACCCTAGAGTGCTCCTTGTGATGGTGGCGTGACTAGCGTATGGACGCCAACCATATGTGCGAGTCACCCATCGATACTAGTTTCTCCTTGTGGATTGTTTGGGTTTTCTTTACTTCAATTTTTTTTTGTAAATTTTTTATTTGGAAATTGTGAAAAGTTTAATTTAAAATAGCAATGACCATGTTTGACCCAACTTTTTGTTTTCTTGCTCCTTAGTGTTCGCCCCACCCATGAAGGTTCGATGGATGCCCAAGGTGCAGCTTCAGGTGGTGCATCCTTAGAAAACCCTCCAATTGATCAGTCCATGGAATACATCTTTGAGTTTTGGAAGTTGAACCCTCCTCTATTTTATGGGAAATTAGATCCTCTTGAGTTAGAGGAGTGGTTGTGGAAGATTGAGAGGAACTTCTGTTCTCTCATGCCAACTAAGTCATTGAAGGTGAAGTTTTCTACCTTTATGCTTGAAGGTCCAACCTGGCAGTGGTGGAAGTCTGTGTCTCAAAGCAAGCCTCAAGAAGATCTCACTTGGGAGTTCTTCAAGTCTTCATTCACCCAACAATACTTTTCTGAGGTGATAAAGGTGAGGAAGAGTATGGAGTTGTGCAACCTTCAGCAAGGTGTTGGATTGGTGTTGGAATTCTTTCGTCATTTCCTGGACTTGACTTCATATGAATTGAGGTATATTGGAAATGATCCCATGAAATCTCGACATTTTCATCTTGGATTACATCCTAAACTGCAGTTGAAGGTGGAAGAGTTCAACATTATCACCTTCCCTGACTTGGTGAGACAAGATTTCCTCACCGAAGATAAGTTAGCAAAAGGACTTGAGGTGGCGAATCCTCCTCCGGCCTTGGGAAGTAGTGAAAAAGATAGCGATAAGAAGAATGGGAAGTGGCCTGATGTTGGTGGGACTGGTAGAGGAATCAAGAGGCCTTCAGACCTTTACTAATCTTCTTTACATTGCAATGCCAGGATCTATCACCAGTGTGGTAAGAAGGGACACAAGAGATCGATGTGCCTGAGTGCTCTAAAACCCTGCCACACGTGTGGACATCTGGGTCACTTACAACGATTATATCGAGGTGTTTCCAAGATGCGCGCTGAAGCCAGACCTGGCTCATCGAATGTCACCTTATCCCATCAGCAGGAGTCGGGCGATATTTGTGGATCAGTTTGAGGTTTTATTTTTGTAGTGTTTTTGGATGTACTATTCATCACATGTACCATTTTGTGGTGTTTCTTTTCCTTCAGTTGTAAGAATGGGTTTGAAGAACCTCTTTGAAACCTCTATTTTATTGGAAGTTTGTTTGGTGAAACTATGGTTTGTGTGTTATGTTTGGGAATTTTTAAAGCCTGACTACGAGTCAGGAGATGCTTCAATCATCAGAGCTCCAGCCATAGGTCCCAGAGTGAAGCTGGAGCGTAGTCAGGAGAACCCCAACGGTGTAAAAACACCTTGGTATAATCTCTGTATTTAGTGTAGAATGGTTTGTGTTCTTCCGAGGGTGAGACGTTGTTGATATGGATATGGAGGTAGTTTTGATGCTCTATTGGTTGGAACCTTCCCTCCCCCACCCTTATTGTGGGGTTTCTGGTCTGTGTAGGAAGATTTCAAGTTCAGTTAATCTCGTCAGTCCATATGGTGGGGAGACTCATCACAGGTCTCGTTGAATTCAGTTTGGCTTGTTTCCTACGGTGGGGAGTCTGTTTGTACCTCCCCGTGTCAGTATCAGAGTTTCGTTTCAGGTTTCTTTTTGGTGGTGTTTAAAGTGTTTGTGTTTTGAGGATAAGTTTAATGTCATAGGGGTTCGATGTTCGTTTAGATCGATCAACTTGAGGCACTTAAACTTTTGGGGGGGTGAGTGACACTTAAGGAGTTCCATCTTTGGGTCTTGATCTTGTTATGGCTTTCTAGGGGTAGAAAATGTTATGGTGGGGAGAATTGTCACACCCCGACCTATCTAATTATTATTTTATTATTTTTTATGGGATTTTTTTGTTGGGTTTTAACCAGTGCATAGGCACCGCATGGTTTGCAGAGACCGTGAAGACAGCCCGGGCACTGGTGTGTCAACTTCTGGATGAGACAAAAGTTCACATAGGGTTCACGCAAAGTCGCTAGAGGCGCGCACGAACTGCGCAGTTGCGTTATTCAAATAAAATTATTATTAATAAAATGAAATTATTGTTATTAGTTATTACTAGTATTGTTATTAAAATTATTAATGACACTTTTTATATAAAAACTAAAATTGTTAAATTTATTATTATGATCATTACAATTACTAGTATTAATAATAATAATAATAATAATAATAATAATAATTATTATTATTATTTTTATTAAAGATATTTTTTTAGTAAAAGAATTATTTTATCAATATTATATTTTTATTAAAGTTATTATTATTATTTTTATTTTTATGAGTAATAATAATAATAATAATATTATTTTTATTTACTTTTTATTTATATTTTTTTCTTTCTTTTTTTTTCTTTCCTTATTTTTTCTTTTTCTTCTTTTCCACGCAGCTGTCCTCCCCTATTATTCTTCCACGCACCAGCTGTAGCCCGCCTCCCTCCTCCCACGCACTTCCAACCGACCTAGTGCTCGACCCTCCTATCCTGCGATGGCACTGCACCCCTACGGCTGTTCTGCCTCCCTCATCCTGCGCACTCTCAGAAAACCAAGCACCAGAACCTCCTTCCCGACGACGATGCCGCACCAGCCTGCGGCTCGCCGCCCCTGCCCTCTGGCTATTTTGATTCCCTCCTCCTTTTCTCAACTCAATTAGTGTGCACCCCCTGACCTTTCAGCGCACCCCAGCACCCCGGACATGACCTCCATCATGTCCCCACCTTTAAGCGTCGCTACCCCCCAGTCTTGCCTCATCTCAGCTACAACCCTCCCCCTTGCTCAGTGTACAACCATCTGCTGCCCTCTCCTTACCAGCATGCCTGACCTCCGGTCGAGACCCACCCTCCTGCCCGGTGTGCGTACAACCCCAGCTGGTGCGGCTACGGCCGCCACACACCCTCCTTTCCGGTATCCGTGTGCATCTCCGGCCCAGTGCACCTTCGACTCGGCCCGCAAACCTTCCTCTCTACCATACAATTCCTACGCGACCCTTTTCCATCCCCCGGTCATTACATGGTGCCCCACGAGCCCCCTTGCTGCACTCTCTGGTACCCATCGTGCGCCCCCTTTCCGAGTCACTAGGATCGACCCTCTACATTGCTGCGTCCAACCCATCGCCAGTGTGTTGCACACCCTTTTTCCGGCCAACGACAGTCCCTGCTGGTGCACACCTCCCCTTTCCAACTGTCGCGCGACCCCACTGTTCGAGCGCATCTCCGTGTTGAGGTGGGTTATGTGTTGTTCATTCGTTTAAATTATTCTAAGTCGATGTTGCTATGTTTTTATCTATTTTTGTGATGTTTAATTGTTTGAGTTATTTTTGGCCAGTGTTCTGTGTTTTAAATTTTTTTACTTTTGTCGCAGCGCATTGGCGAGGTAATTCCGCAATTTTGCGATTGTCAGCTTGAACGTGTTGGTGCACTCGCTCAAGGAATGACACATCATCATGCTTAGACTACGAGTCAAGGTAGGTCCCCACTTCACTTGCCTTTATATTTATAATTTATTAATTTCATGATATTTCATTAATTTTCAGTAAATGATAAATAATATTAGATAATTATTTTTGGAATAATTACTCGATGTAAAAAGAGCTGTTTATTTTATGCGCGACACTTGAAATATTTTCTTGGTCAATTGATGCACAATAGTGAAAGAATGACTATTTGGCCTTCGAACACAATTCATGGAATTTCAAGTGTATTTTTGGTTTAATGATAAATTATTTCTTCTGATGTGTGATCAAGTGTTTTGGTTCTCTTGAGAAATGAGGTTTTTCCTTAAAGTTGGTTAAGGCCCATTTGGCACTTTAATAAAATAAATTATTTTGAAAACCCTCTTTGGAGTGACTCGGGGGTGACCTTGTAGTGCACATGGATTTTGTGTGAGTTGTGTGTGATGTTTGTGCATTGTGACTAGTTATTTGATTGACTTTGCTGACTCACCCCCATTTTTATTACACATGTTAACATGGGAACCTGGTATATTAAGTGAATCTTCTGAGAATGATTGTTTCACTAGTTTAGATTATGCACTGGATAGTGGCTCATAATAGAGAGGTGTTTTGTTATTATTGTTATGGGATCGGGCCCCTCGATCAGGCCAGGTAGGGCGACAATCATGCGTTAGGGTGTAATGACGTCATTGAGGAGGGCATGCCTTCAGGATGAGTCACATGTATAGTACGTTCTAGATTTTTCACAAGCTCCTAGGTTCGATCCATGTTTTATTTAGTGATTATTTGTATGTAGAAGGAGATTGAGAGGACAAGTTTAGTTGCTGGTCCTTGTTTGCTGCTTTTCCATTTCCCTTATTCTGCGTTGTGTGTTGTGTGTGGCTTTTCTCTTTACTAGCAACTAAAATTTTGATTTCTAAATTATTTTAAAAAAATGTTTTTAAAATGTAATGAACCTTTTCCCTTCAAACATTAAACTTTTTTATAAATTTAAAAGGGTGATGAACTGTTATTTATTTTATAAATGAAAGTGTGTGTGGAAACCCATATTTTATTTAATTTAGTTCAAACCTAAAATTGGAAAATTCTTTATTTAAAGGTAGTTCTTTGGGAATATATTATTGGGCACGCCTACTATGTTTTAATTCTCACACCTATAGCATTTTCTTATTTTTGGTTTTTTATTGTAGGTTTGACTCAAGCTTGCTGACCATGGGTGAGAGTTGGTTGTGGTTTGGTGAGTGACTCTCGGGGTCGTGAGGAGTTTTGGCCATGGTCAGGTTAGTATGTGTTGTTGGCTATTTTTTTCTTTCATGTCGTTTATTTAATTTGTGTTGTTATATTTTTTTCCATGTATTTATTTATTTACATTGGGAAAAATCATTCTTTTTTGTACTATGTTGTTGCCCTAGCGCTTGTCGCCAGCCTGAGAGGATAAGGAACGCCTCTCGGGCCATGTCACGGACCGACTCGCATGATCGGTTCAGGGTCAACTCGGGTTGGTTCATGACACCGAGTCCTGACTTCAGTAGGCTCTGGGGTGGAGACTAGAACCAAGGTCATGAAATCTCATATATTATGGAAGGAATTTCCTTTTTTTTGAAAAATGATCGATAAATAAGGTGGTAAATCCAAAAAACTCAAGACACTAAAGGAAAAAGGAAAACCAAAATCCATTCCCACATGCATGTTCAAAAGTGAAAATAATACAAGTACAAGAAAAATCTCAAAGAGATTTCCAAAATAAAAAAAATTTGCAACAGAAACTGTCCCGACACCCAAGCTAGTAAGGTCTGGCACGGTCTTCAAATTCCTCATGGAAACCTAAAAGTAATTTTATATACATAGTGTGAGTATACAAGTATACTTAGTAGGGAAACCAAAGTCACTCATACACAAGTGGGGCAACATACTAATGTCCCTATGAAGATAGAAAAAACCAAGGAACCTATCAAAGAAACTAATCACGCAACATCACCAAGGAACACTCCCCAAATAATGAAAGTTAGGTAAAGTAATAGTAATAACACATCGATATTTGGGTACCCCACACCACTTTCCCACTGGTTATTTATAACATCTTACACATCAGACCTCCCCAAAAAATCCCACTATAGTCCCACTGCCGCCCCCAACAAAAACCATATGGTCTATCCCAACGGCACGTTTATCTCGCCCGCAAAAACCTGGGCCACCATAACCACACATCCCGCCTGTAGACACCTGGTCCATCACAACCACACTTCCTACCCATAGACACTTGAGCCACCACAACCACACTTCCTACCCACAGACACCTGGGACTCATCCCAAAGATACCTGGAAAACCACAACCGTACCTCTCGCCCAAAAATACCTAGGCCTCATCCCAAAGCCACTTGGGAAACAAACCCTCTCGCACACACCTGGGACAACCCAACACAACACACCCTGCCTGAAGAGTCTTGGGCTATAATAAAACTCAGACCATCACAGCCTTCCCGAATAACTCGGTCTATCTAGGAGAGGGAAAAAAGAGCTAATAACCAGCCACTTATAGGAATGTTGGGAGAAATACCCTCCTCCATGAAATAGGGGTGTTCGACACGAAGTACTCAACATAGGTGGGGTGCATATAAGAAACATAAGAACTAAAATATATACATATAGGTAATCAAGAACTCATCCCAACCTAAGGGTATCAAAACCAACAACCAGCCCACACACAACCACTCTTGCTGCTACCCCTACATGCACAAATACACAACAACCACAACCTGAGTAGAACCCATTTCTAGAAAAAAATTCCCCATTGTACCCATTCACGTTATCATGTTCAAGTGATTCCATTTAAATATTCCATTACCACTGGGAAAATAAAAGGCATAACCAACCCAATATAGAAATAAAACCAAGTTGTTGTACCACTGCACAACACCACCAAAACATGTTGTAGTCACACCACACAAGTCTATCCCACTGTCACAACACAACTAAGGGAAGTTTCTACTACCCACAAGTTCATATATTCCACCATCAGCCCACAACCATGGCTAAAACCATAGTCCCACTAGTCAACCATTCCACACAATCCACAAAAATCCAACTATAACAGACAACACATAACTACACCCACCAAACAGGGGTAAATTCAGATTCATCCAACGCTATTCCTTAATTCCATTTGGTTAACCGAGGTGATCACACAAGGGTTATTATTCATCGAGAATCCATTTAATAAACCAAGTTTATGTGATTAATCAGTTTCCATGTTACATTCATTCAATCACAAGATCATCTAGAAAAAAACAAAGCTTCATTAGTGCACAATAAATGACCACCAACGACCACAATTTTCAATGGACATGATCCCATACAATTAAAAACATAGAAACAAAGGTAAAATACAACAACATCATCATCTTCCCCACCCATTAATTATTTAAAACACCATTTATTATCTTCATTAATGTTGGTTTCATCTATGTCCTGAGGTAACATCATCATACCCACCCCGCATGGTGCACAGTAAAGAGAGACAAAGGAAGAACCCCTACCTGGATGATAAAGGATCGATGTTTTCTACTTGCTCCAAGAACTAGGGTCGTGCGATAGGAAACTCCAAGAAGAACCAAATAAGAGGGCTCTCATGTAGGCATGAATCATCTTCAGAATAGGGACTCCAAGTGCACTAAGGGAAAAGAAATAGACCATGGAAGAAGAATATCTCAGTGTGATAAAAGTCCCAATCCTAGAGTTATGGGATGCAAAATCTAAAATTTCTTGAAAAGAGGATCATGGTTTGACCATGTAGCTGTGCGGTTCCACATGTTGGAATTAATTGACATTTAATAATTACCTTAGAGAAAGTGATATAGAACATCGCATGACATAGAGTTGATAGGTTACATTTAAACTAAGAAAAACGCCTAACAGGGGAATATATGGAAATGAAGAAAAGGGTGTGAAACTGATTAAAAGGCCACACGTTTTGGTAAGTCAAGGGTCGACCCACTCTTAGGGGATTTAAGATATCCTTTACCACCCTTAAAAATATCTTAAACCACTTTAAAAGCGGTATTACAACTTAAAATAGATGTTACGAGAGGGAAATGGGAAATGAAACCCAACACCCCATGGTGGTACTATTTGAGTGTGGCACCGATCAGTGGCACCACGATGACACCTTTCCACCAACAATGACACCCTCCAAACTCACCGATGGTGTCCAGGACACCCCAAACACCAGAATTTGACAAAGTAATGGACTAGGGAGGTCCAATCCATTACATCAGATACCTCTCAAACTATTATCTTCCTCGACAATCAAGACTAAACCCAAATAAGGATGGGATTTGAACAAAAACCTCATAATATACCTCTCAGGGATAATCCCCACTGAGTTTCTTGAAAGAGGGAATAAAACCTTGACATCTGAGAAACCCTCCTGATATCTATCACCCAAACATCCACACAAACCTCAAAGATCACACTATCCCAAAACATGGATTAGGGAGTTATTTCCTCCATGTCAAGATACTATCCACTTTGGGTGGCACTGACTTGCCTACACTAGTTTAATCGTATCCGCACTAATTTGTCTTGATTAGGAATTAGGTCCTCCCTTAACCACATGTTGGTACTTTTCACACACATTCAGAGAGAAAAGGAAACAAAACATCTCATAGTAAACAAGGTTAATCATTACATAAAATCAAAGCACAAAAGTAAAAAACATCAAAGAAAAATTAGAACAGCAACTCAAAACAGATTTGGGTACTGGGAATTCATATGTGATTCTTGCTCCCAAGTACTCTCTTCAAGTTCACCGTGCATCCAAAACACATGAACCAAAGAAATGGTCTGTCTACGAAGCACGTTTTCCTTATGATACTCGATTCTTACTGGTCCCTCTAAGAACATCGCATCTCCATCAACATCCAAATCTCCCCAGTCAATGACATGGGAGTCATCGTGTAGATACCGACGAAGTTAAGAGACATGAAAGACGTTGTGGATACTCTTCAGTTGGGGTGGCAACTCCAGCTGATATGCCACCTCAAAAACTCTCCCCAACACTTATAAAGTCCCGATAAACCTAAGAGAGAGCTTTCTACCTTTACTAAACCTTCACTGCCCACGTCGATGGGAAACCTTCAAGAACACATGATCTCGAACCTTGAACTACAAGGGCCTCCTCTTATGATCGACATATGACTTATTCTGGTCTTGAGCCTCCTTCAACCTCTCACACACAATATGTACCTTCTCTATTATGCTATACACTACCTCTGGTCCAAGAAAACCTGCCTCCCAAACCTCTTTCCATCACATGGGTGAACGAAACGGTCTTCTGTACAAGGATTCAAATGATTCCATGGCAATGGTAGAGTAATATCTATTGTTGTAGTAAAACTATACCAGAGGAAAGTGTCATACCCCAAATTCTCCAAAGTCCAAAACATATTTCTGTAGCATATCCTCCAATGTCTGGATAGTCCACTCTGTCTTCCCATCTATCTGAGGATGGAAAGCAGTGATAAGGAATAGATGGGTGCCAAATTCATGCTAAAATACCCTCTAGATTCATGAGATAAACCGTGTATCCCAATCTGAGACAATAGACCTCATAAATCCATGAAACCACACTACTTCACCCACGTACCTCTATGCTAAGAAATCCACTATGCTTGACTCTTTAACCGCTAATAAGTGAGCTGATTTTGTCAATCGATCCACCACTTACCAGATGGAATCACAACTTACCTCAACCCTGGGTAGTCCTATGAAAAAATCTATCAATATATTGTCCCACTTCCACTCAAGAACATCTAAAGGCCGCAACAAACCTCCAAGAACATGGTGTTCAACGTTCACCGACTGACACACTAGGCACCTTGCCACAAACTCTACCACTTCCCTCTTTACCCTGGGACACCAAAAATGTTATCTCAGGACTTGGTACATCATGGAAACTCTTGGGTTTACTGATAGGGATGAGTTATAGAACTCACAAAGAACTCCCTCACCCATCATCACTGGAAAAAACAACTTCCCGTGGAAAAACATCTGATTCTGACCATCCTACGAAAATCCTTATGGAGCATTTCCCTTGTCAATGTGATCATGAATAACTTCGATCTATGAGTCCCCCTAATGAGAGTCCTTTACCTAACACATCAGATAGGACTGCACTATCATCTGAAACAGATATCCTCTAACATTTTCCACCCTTGCATCCAGGTGCAAGGCAACCAACTCTTCCATCGCTCTCCAAACATCTGCAAACTTCTGAACTGCTTCCCGCTGTGACTTCCTGTTCAAGGCATCAACCAAAAAATTCATCTTTCCTAAGGTGTAGGATATCTCAAATCTATAGTCTTGAATAATCTCCATCCAACTACCCCACCACAAGTTTAGGTCTTGTTGGGAGAAGACATACCTCAAGATCTTGTGATCCATGAAGACCACGAAGCATTCCCCAATGAGGTAATGCCACCAAAACTTTAGTGTGAACACCACCACTATAAGATCTAGGTTGTGGGTGTCATAGTTAAATTTTTTAGGATGTAACTTCCTAGAACCATAAGATATCACTCCTCGCTACTGCATTAGCACACACCCCAATCCTAGACTAGAAGCATCACATAACACTTCAAACATCACCCCTTCCTCTGGAAACCTCAGCACTAGGGCACTGACTAGATTACCTTTTAGATAGGTGAAAGCTACCTATAATTGATCACTTCATAAAAAAGCCTGGTATTTCTTGGTCAAAGATGTAAATGGATCCCCAACTCAAGAGAATACGGGTACGAACCTCTGGTAGGAACCTGCCAGACCTAGGAAACTACAAACCTCTGCCACATTCTTGGATGATACCTAAGAAACAACCACTTTGACCTTCGACGAATGCACTTTTATTACCTACTGGGACACCACATGTCTAAGGAAGTGCACCTCTCATGTCCATAACTTTCACTTGGACAACTACTCGTAGAGCTGGTGGTGTTAGAGGACCTTAAAAACTGTCCTGAGGTGATCTGTGTCATCCTCCTCTAATCTTGAGTAGACCTGGATGTCATCAATGAACACGACCATGAACCAGTCTAGATAATCATTTAAAATAGAGTTCATGAGTCTCATGAACATAGTTGGAGAGTTTGTAACACTGAACGGAATGACCACAAACTCAAAGTACCCATACCTACACATGAAAGTAGTCTTCAGGATGTCACCCTCTTTCACCCTCAACTAGTGATATCCAGACCATAGGTCGATCTTAGAGAACCAAACTACTCCCTTCAACTGGTCAAAAAGGTCGTCAATCCTTGGGAGGGGGTAAGGGTTCTTGACTGTCACCTGATTCAGTCTCTGATAGTCTATGCACAGCCTGAGACCACTGTCTTCCTTCTTTGTGAACAAGATTAGAGCACCCCACAACGACACACTTGGTTGGATAAAAAACTTCTTCATCAGGTCATTAACCTGAATCCGCAACTCCCGCAACTCAAATAGCTCCATATAATAGGGGTCCATAAAAATTGGATGGGCACTATGTTGTAAGTCTATCCCAAACTCAACATAATGTGAAGGGGGTAGAGTCATAACCTCTTTGGGGGAAGACATCCAGAAACTCAATGAAAATCCCCGAAACATCCAACATCTCTGAGTTTTCTGATTCCACTAATAGTTAGGATAAAAAATAAAGAATGGGATCCATGCACCAGTTGCCCTCTTAGAAACTCCAATCACCAATGAAAGTTACACGTTGGCTTCCCATATCTGAGAACACAACCCTTATCTAGAAGAAGTTGATAACAAGGTGCACAAAAAATAGCCAGTCGATGACTAGGATGACATCATATGGCTGCATTCGTAGAAAAATAAGATCCCCACTATATTTATAAAGCCCCAACATTAGTATACATCCTCAAAAAACATCAAACATGATGGTCTAACCTCCAACTGGAGTACTCAACACTAGGGTCATGGAAAGTCTCTATACATCTAGACCCAAGGCAAGGGCTAGACTAGGTGAAACAAAGGAGTGAAAAGCTCTTGAATCAAACAAGGAACAAGAAAGAGTACTAAGTAGACTGATCATACCTCAAAACACTTATGGTCCCACTAGAACTGCTACCTTAGGGATTGACCTTAGTGCTTCGGAGGGGAAGGCTTTCAATCTCGGTTGCTATGAGTTTTTAAAAGCATTTAATTTGGAGATAGTTGTGATTTTGTTCTTGGATCTGGTTTTGGTTGTCTTGGTCCAACGTCACTGGTCTTTCCGTTCTTGTCATTGTGAGGCTTGTGCTGAAACCTGATGATGGTGTATCCGAGGTTCTGATTGGAGCAGATCCATGACCAAAGAGGCATTTCTTTTTCAAGAATACCTAGTTTCCTTCATTAGTGGTGTTCCTTATGTGTGGGGTTGGGCCATCCAGTCCTAGGTGATGTTGGCTTGAACTCATGTTATTTGGATTGTCTTCTGGGATTTTTTGGTTGCGGTGTTGGGGTGGAGGTCGACAAGGCTGGTCCAGGATGATTGTTTGTTGGAGGTCTTTCTGGTTTTTGTATTCTTGGAATGGTGATTGGGTTTTATGAGGTCTATTGGTATGGTGATGCACTCGAACTCGACCACATGAATCAGGCCCCCGAGGAGGTTTCAGAGCTTTATGTTAATCTTTGCAGAGATTTATGGATTTGGATGTTGAGAGGGTATAGATTTTGCCATCAGATTGGGCCTGTACTTTGAGACAGGACACTTTCTTTCCATTCATCTCTGAACTGGTGGAGAGCCTTTTCATGATCAATTACTAGGGTGGGGTAGCTCCATGATGTCAATTTGGGTTGTCTCTCTAAACCTTTAGGTTGTGATTTGTGCTATGTCGATGATTTCTATTCGGGTTTCCCCTATTCTTCCCTTAAAAGGAGGGTCTTTATTTAAATAATTTTTTTTTGAAAGCATTCGGGACATAGTATAGAAGAAATTACCCTTTTTTTTAAAATGATTGGGAGATAAGGTGCTAAATCCAAACAACTATAGACACTAAAGGAAAAAAGGAAAACCAAAATCCATTCCCACATGCATGTTCAAAAGTGAAAACAATACAATGTACAAGAAAACTCTGAAGGAGAGTACTAAAAGAAAAAGAAAAGCAGCAACACCAACTATCCCGATGCCTGAGCTAGTAAGGTATGAAACGGTCCTCAAAGTCCTCCTAGAAACCTGAAAGCAGTTTTATATACATAGGGTGAGTATACGAGTATAATCAGTAGGGAAAAAAGTCACTCACGCACAAGTGGGGGAACAAAATAATGTCCCTAAGAAGTTAATAGAAACCAAGGAACCTATCAAGGAAACTAATCACCCAACATCACCAAAGAACACTCCCCAAATAATGCAAGTCAGGTAAAGTAATAGAAATAGAACATCAATATTTGGGTACCCCGCACCACTTTCCCACTAGTTATTTAGAACATCCTATGCATCATACCTCCCCCACAAATATCAATTTAGTCCCACTGCAGCCCCCATCAACAACCATATGGTCCATCCCAACCGTATGTTTATCTCGCCCGTAAACACCTGGGCCACCATAACCACACATCCCACTTGTAGAAACCTGGGCCATCACAACCACACTTCCTAACCGTAGACACCTGGGCCATCATAACCACACTTCCTGCCTATAGACACCTGGGCCTCATCCCAAAGACATCTGGGAAACAACAACCGTACCTCTTTCCTGAAAACACCTGAGCCTAATCCCGAAGACACTTGGGAAACAAACCTGCCCGCACACACCTAGGACAACCCACCACAACACACCCTACCCGAAGAGTCTTGGGATATAATAAACCTCAGGCCATCACATCCTACCTGACTAACTCAGGCTATCTAGGATAGAGATCATAAAGGATCTAATAACCACCCACTCATAGGAATGTTGGAAAAAATACCCTCCCCCATGAAATGAGGGTGTTAGACATGAAGTTCTCAACATAGGTGGGGTGCGTATAAGAAACTAAAGAAGTAAAATTTATACATATAGGTAATCAAGAACTCATCCCAACCTAAGGGTCTCAAAACCAACAACTATCCCACACACAACCACTCTTGCTGCTATCCCTACACACACAAATACACAACAACCACAACCAGAACACAACCCATTTCTGGAAAATAATTCCCCATTGTACCCGTTCATGTTATTATGTTCAATTGATTCCATTTAAATATTCCATTACCACTGGGCAACTAAAAATCATAACCAACCCAACATATCAAGAAAACCAAGTTGAAGTCCCATTGCACAACACCACCAAAACACATTGTAGTCACACTGTACAAGTCTGTCCCATGGCCACAACACAACCAAGGGCAGTTTCTACTACCTACAAGTTCATCTATTCGACAATCATCCCACAACCATGGATAAAACCATAGTCCCAATGCTCAAACATTCCACACAAGCCATAAAAACCCAACCATAACACACAACACATAAATACATCCACCAAACATGGGTAAATTCAGATTCATCCAGTGCTGTTACTTAATTCTATTTGGTTAACAGGGGTGATCACACAAGGGTTATTATTCATTGGGAATCCATTTAATCAACCAAGGTTATGTGATTAATTAGTTTCCATGTTACATTAATTCAATCACAAAATCATCCAAAAAAATAGAGCTTCATTAGTGTGAAAGAAAGGACCACCACCACCAACAATTTTCAGTGGACATGATCCCATATAATTCACAACATAAAAACAAAGGTAAAATACAACATCATCATCTTCTCCACCCATTCATTCTTTAAAATTATATTTATTATATTCCTTAAAGTTGGTTTCATCTACACCCTGAGGGAACATCATCATACCCACCCCTCATGATGCACAGTAAAGAGAGACAAAGGGAGAACCCCAATCTAGATGATCAAGGATCAAAGTTTTCTCCTTGTATGAAGAACTAGAGTTGCGCGATAGGAAAATCCAAGAAGAACCGAACATAAGGGCTATCAAACATGCATGAATCATCTCTGGATATGGGACTCCAAGTGCACCAAGGTAAAATAAAGAGACCAAGAAATAAGAAGATCTCAGTATGATGAAACGCCTGATCCTAGAGTTACGGGATGTGCAATATTGAAGTTCTTGAAAATAGGATCATGGTTTGAACATGCGGCTAGGCGGTTGCACATGTTGGAATTAATTGAGATTTAAAAATTTCCTCAGAGACAGTGAGATAGACTATCACACGAAGGAGAGTTGATAGGTTACATTTAAACTGAGAAAAATTCATAACAGGGGTGTTACTATAAATACAAAAAAGGGTGTGAAACTGATTAAAAGGCCACACGTTTTGGTAAGTCAAGGGTCGCCCCACTCTTAGGGGATTTAATATATCCTTCACCAAACTCAAAATGGCATTAAACCACTTTAAAAGAGGTATTAAAACTTAAAAGATACATTATGGGAGGGAAACTGGAAAGGAAACCTGACACCCCATGCTGGCACCTTTTGGGTGCGACACCGATTAGTGGCACTGATAGGTGGCACCACAAAGACATCTTACCACTGGCACCAACACCCTTCTGACTCACCAATGGTGTCTAGGACATCCCAAAAACCATAATTTGACAAAGTGATAGACCAGGAAGGTCCGAGACATTACACCCACCATAGAAATATCCTTACCATTTTCTCACAACTAATCATATTTTCTATATCCCATTCCCTAATCACAACCAAACCTCAGAACTGGACATGGACATCTCATTCCCACCAGATCAAAAAAATAAAACATCTATTATCACCCATTCCTAAAATCCAAGAACAATACCCATGGTGTTCGTCAATATCCGATCCTCCAGAGGGACCTCACCCACAAAAAGATGATGGTGTGCACACCACCATAATGCTTCACAAACACCGATATATTAGTGGAACCTCCTAGGAGACCCCATTAATCCAAGAAAACATCTATATTGAATGGAATAAAGATTTTTCTCTCTTATAATACTCAAAATGGTGTCAATATATTTTTCATGATCATCTCTAAATTGAGATCATACTAAGATGTTGTCGAAGAATACCACCACAACCTCATCCTTTCCAAAAGATCACAGTTCTATCCCAAGGGCCCTAGATCTCCATTCTTACAAGCCTTTCATCACACCCACAATAATTTTAAGCCCAATCATGGTTTCATTACAAACCCAAGTACCTAATATTTACACTTCTGCAACATCTAATCTACAAGCCAAATGAGACAACACATCACCAGTGCTCACATCCCCATGATTCCTCTATCACATAATTGCTACACACCCTAGTGTAACCCATCAATAAAACCTGATCTGACTCCAGTGAGTCACCTCTCATGAAAATACTCTCACAATAACTAACCATGAAACTCAATCACTTCCTATTATACTAATAAAACTCAAATTCACTAGGATCAACTCACCTACACAACCTCCAAATACATTTTTTTTGTATTTTCAAAAAATACACAAGTTAAGTGGGAACCTCAAATTCAACAGGATACCACTAAAACACCACTAAAATTTCATAGTACAAATACATGATACATAAAACAAACCATCCAAAATTTTAAATTAAAAAAAAACAGGTCCACATGTCCTATCACCTCAGTTCACTAAATCTCGAGTGACATGCTGCCTTGAGTTGCACCCCTTGATATTACCACTCTTTGTAGATAACTCTACCAGAGATCATACCATCACATCAACAATCATAGAAAAAACACATCAAAGTCACTTTAACTTCATAGTCAGTTTCAATACTAACATCCGACACCACCCATAAGCAAACATCACTAAAACTAGAAACCCAAATCGTCCACAAACCTGAAACACTAGCACAACAGTTCACCATTTCAAAATATCCCAAGCATCCATCTGTACCTCAAGTAACCAAAAAGAAACCATAACTCGATCAACCCCCTCTCACAGGACACCCCCTAAAGTACAAGGTTCTGAATACCTGCTCTAGAGTCATGTCAAAAGGGACACCAAACTCTCCCACCTAGCCCAACTGATCAAGTCTGACATCAAACCACTAGGTCCAACCACCTAGTTCCAAGAAAACTCATAGAAGTCCACAACTCATAGGGCATCAACATAAACCCATATAAACATAAAATTAAATAAGCAAAACAAATCACCCTTCTCTAGGGTCTCACACCAAAAAAGCATCATATACCCACCAAATTATCACAACTAGGGAATCTGTACTCTCCAAGCATATGCACACCAGACTGCTCCCTAGAGGACCCATATATGAAACCAATCCTGAATAAAACAATCCATGAGAGGTCCAAAAATCCTAAAATTATACAATATTAACCCACCAGGTTCAATGAACCAACCACACACAAGGACCACACCAACATCCCCATTATCCAGCATCTCACTGTAGATGCATAAAACCTTTCATCAGAAGAAAATCCATAAAATCACACACTTTTAGGCCTACAACATATGGATCCTATATTCCTAACATGATGCATGAGATTCCTCTTTCCTCTGTTGGCCAAAATTGAAAACCAACTCACAAGCTTCTTTCTAATGGTACAAGATCCTAGAGTCCATCACAAACTGTCAAATCCAAACAACATGTCTGTCATTCAAAGAAAAAATCACTTACAACTATAACATCACAAATACAGAACATCAATCCCAATCCCTTGTAACATGGACTTCCTGCTAGAATAGGTGTCCATGATGCACCGTCCTGGTATCTATCAAAAGCTCCAACACATTCCTATATATCATGTCTACTGAACCCTAAATAGTGAAATAATAAGAAATTAACTACTCTGATACCACTTTGTAATGTCACGACCCAGATGCCACTAAACCAGTTCCCCAAGCTAGATTACCATAAGGCCTCAAGCATGCCTCCTCATATACGAGAGGATGCCAACTAGCAGTGAGGGTCTAATTGTGGAACTATGAGGATACTATACTCCCATATCAGAGTGCACAACCAGAAGTAAATAACCAAACACCATACATAACAAAGAAATTGGAAGAATAAATAACTAAAACTAAAACATCCTATAATAAAATGAAATATAGTAAAGGAATGCATAGCCATTTCATACATAAAATAATGATTGACCACTCAAACAATCACATATCTAGAAATAAATAACTAAAAATCAAATACAATAGGACCTACTGCCAACCCTAGGCCACAACACATACTCGGTCACCAGTAACCTATCAAGATTCTTTAGCCCGAATAGTTGACTCCACATGAGAATCCCACTCAACCATGAAATCCTAGGCATCATCCCTATCTTCCGTACATCTATGCTCAACCTGAAATAAGACATAAGGTTTGTACGTACACCGAGTTTCATGAACAAGTTATAAGAAATATATCTCCATAGGTCATCCTAATGGTGAACCTATAAAAATATACAATAAGTGAATTCTCATGAAATATGCTCATCCTAGCTTATACACAACTTAAAAAAATACAAATAAAACAACTGTTGATCCTTAGGTATGAGAACTCGGTCAACTATACCTACTTTGACCAATGCCAGAATATCTTTGAGCACGTTACCATAACCATGCGTCCCAATACCTATGGGATCTATATCAATGGAATCCAAAACCAAACCTAACCAAACCAAGGAAAAATCCTCTGATAGTAATATATTCCGAGATACTAATCTAACTCATCCCATACCATGTCCTCATGACCCAAACATTATCTCATACTTGGAAACTCAATATCTCTATTCCAATTACCACACAAAAGATCATCCAATACCAGACCATCAATATGACATATATCTCAAGGATTATAAATAAAAGTTCCCATAGAATTAGTCCAACACCTAGGCTATATATCAAGTTAGTCATTCCTGGAGCATCAGTCCAAGTATTCAAATAGGATATTGTATTCCATGTATGACCATACCACCATAATTCAAAAAGGTCATTGGTTTACACAGAAGGTTCGTCAATCCAAGTATCCAACCAGGATCCGTTATGCCATGTTCATCTATCCCAACCACTAGGTAACAAGTTGGAAAAAATGAAGCATTAGTCCCTAAATCCAATAGGGACTCATAATATCACGAATAATCATCCCAACCTCAATATATAACACTATGTCCATACCCTTGGGTTTAAGAATATTAGTTATTTACCCGAAAACTATGGTTCCCCAGGGAGTGGTGCATCAGTCCAACCTCCCAATACCATTAGTCATGGGTCATAAAACATAGATCATTAGTCCATGAATTCAAATGGGATTCAGCATGTTAAGTCTGACCATCCCTAACAATCCATACATAAAATCAGTGGTTCTTAGAGAATTAGTATGTCACCTAAACCATATATCAAATCAACCATGATAGGAGAATCAGTCCAACATTTAAACCATGGATGTGGAGAATCGGTCCACCATCCATCCCAGTGGGTATACCATCATTTCATAGATCATAAGTCTAGAAAATAACAATAATGTATACCATTTGTGTCTAGAGCCCTGGTCTAACACCTAATCCGTATAGTATACTATCAATGCTGGGAACATAAATCCAACATCTAACCACATGAATGTGAAATCACATACACTATAATAAAAAATATAATCAACATGCTCATAACCTTAGTCTGACACTCACACCATAAAAAACCATCGGTACCAATACAAAGCCTCTGTCCAACAATATAAAACACAGATATCTAGAACCATACTTATGAGTCATCTATCTTAGCCATCCCAATACTTACTAGTAAATTGAGTTCCAAAACATGAAAACCCATCCATATCACAACAACCTCATAGGATTAAAATAGACTCAACATCCTCAACCAAGTGAAAACAAAACAATGTCTATCCAAACACCCATGCCCATAAAAAGATCCACAAATGAACCTTATGAACATGGTGAGTGAAGGAAACCCTATGAGGCATTCATCTATCTCATCCAAGATCTCAGGCCAAGCACATCACAAGAACATCATCAAGTGGCCCTTAGTGGCCCCCCAAATCATCCTAAATCAACAACATACCAAAAAGGAATCCAAACGAAATACCATTCCATGAAAGAATTCTCAACAGCCAACCACAACATCCAATATCTGTAATGGACCGGACCCCTCCGGTCCATTCCTTTGTTGAAATCGATGTGGTCAACACGACGCACGTTATAATGATTTTTTTTAATACTAATGATAACGTAAAAATATGTTAATAATAATGATGATGACATAAATTATGTGATTAATTAAACTAAAAAGAATAATCATGATAAAATGATTTAATTGGTGTTATTATTATTAATGATGTGAAGTGGGAAGGTGTGTGATCCATTAGACGTTGATAAATGAAACATGCAGTTTTTTTATTAATTGAGTAATTGTTGAAATTAAATTTGAATAATAATTATGGCTGTTGTGTTATTAATATTATTCATAATATTAATAATAATGAGAAATTGATGAAATGAGTCATGGTATTTATTGCAAACAATTAAATGAACATGCAAGTGGAAGCACGGTGGTGCGTTCAAAAAATTAAAGGTGAGTTCGTTATATTGGGTTTATGAAATTAAATGGTTTTTATTTAATAAATGTGGTTTCAATTTAATCAGTGTGAAATAAAAATAAATAGAATAAAAATAAATAACAATGATGGCGTAAAACTATATGTGAGAGGTTAATCAAATTAAATGTATTAAAATGGGGTCGAATATGTATGTTATATTAATTTTGTTTTGTCATTTAATTCAATTAAATGAAATGGTTTTGAGTCGCATGGAATGGTTGTGCATAGGTTCTCCCAAAATTGAATTATGAAATTAATAACATTGATCGTATAATAAATATAATAAAAAAATTAAAAGGAAAATGGTTTTATTTAATAAATTATAATAAATTTATGGGGAGGCGCATGAGATGGGGGGGGGGGGAGGCGTGAATGCCCCCTTTCCCTTGTATAAATCATTTTTTTATTTATTATATAATTTGTTTTAATATATCATATATTTTATATAATATTGATTTAATATATTAAAATAGTAATACAATAATAAAATAAGGGAGTGCGCATGGTGTAAGGGGAGAGATTCATGCCACAAGCCCTTTTGATCAAAATATTAAATTATTATAATAATAATAAAATAATAATATTATTATTTTGGGTGATCAAAACTTAAAAAGTCTATAACTTCTTCATATGGTGTCGGAATGACGAACCGTCAGCGGCAGTGTAATCCTGTAATTAAGACGGTCATTTTAAGACCAGTGATAGATACCTTTTTATGAGTTATGTCTCGGGTCAACGAAACACACATATTAATAAAATTGATGTTATTATTAAAACGCGTGGAAACCGCGTGACGTGTCGTGTGTTGACCTGTCAAAACGCGTAACGGGTGTACGGTCACACCATGTATTCATCAACACACGCTGCATACTGTTTTACCTATTCGTTGCCTATATAAGAAAGGGTCGCAGATTATTTCCAGACCAATCGCTTCTTCTTCGCACGACGACACTCTTGGATGATCAAGAAGTCTTCCTCCTCTAACTTCTTTGTCCGAGCTCCGAATTACGATCCGTCAGCGGCTACAGGATCATAGCGACGCGACGAAGCTTCTAAGCCCGGACTTGTCACCTTTCCTTCCGGCCTTCCTTCTCCAGCTTCCATCCTAGGAGGCGTTTGTCGGGTTTGGCGAAGGCGGAGGACACCGAAGGACGTCGTCGGAAGCGACGTGATTGGGACCTTTTGAGGTAGGGGTTTACCTTCGTCTCTCTATTTGGTGCAACATGCGGGGTGGGATATTTTTCTTTTGTTCCATAGGATGCAGTTGAACTTTAAATAAAGATAATAACCGGATAAAGAAGGGTTTGGGGTTTTGTGCTGTTTCTATTGCCTTCCAGTTTCTTTATCTTCTGATTGTGATTTTGGATTGAAAGGCCTTTGCCTACTGAAAATCAAGGCTGTTGGTGGCCTTTGCGTGCGCAATTGATATCTGAATTGTTTGTGGTTGGTTTTGTTAAAACATGGAAAATGGATAAGCACGTAAATACTGACTGATTAAATGAGAATGAAAACCTTGTGTAATCACCCCGGTTGAACAAAATTGGAATAATGAACATGTTGGTGGTTTGGTTGTTTTGTGGGAAATGTTTTTGTAAACGATGGGTTTGAAATGGGAAGTGGTTGGTTGTGGAAAATGCCATTATTTATGAAAAGTGTTTTGATTATGAAATGTGTTTTGAAGTAAAAGGTGTTTTCAAATGCGGAAATGTTTTGTGTGTGGAAAGGGTTTTATGTGTGGAACTTTGAAATAAATGAATGATGGAATGTTGTATGGTTGTGATAATATTTTTTAAATGAAATGGCATGTGGTTGCTTGCGTTTTACCTAACCTTGGTTGTGGATGGCAGGGATATGTTTGTGAAAGGTTTTTTCTGGATGATAGTTGCCCAGTAGTAATAATTTGTTAAACCATTGCATGAAACATGAAAACATAAATGGGTTTGGGGGATGATTGTTTGGTTGTTGATGCATGCTTCGTGGTAGCAATGCCGAGGCACATGCTCAGTTTCTCTTTTTAAGAAGCCATAGGTTGGGCTGTGTGTTTGGTATATGTATATATATAATTGTATCTTTGTGTTTTGTCGCACCACACCCATGTCAAGCACCTAGTGCCGAACACTCCCATTTTATGGGAGAGGGTGTTCCCCCTTAGTTACTAGCTCCTTCCTGCTCCTTCTTCCATAGGCTATGATGGCTTGAGGTGACCTTACACCCAAGACTCTTCGGGTAGGTCTCGGAGGCTGTGATGGCTTGAGGCGACCTTTAGCCCAAGACTCTTCGGGCAGGCTTACCGTTCCCAAGAACCTTCGGGATGAGGCCCAGGTGTCTGCGGTCGGGTTAGTGATTGTGGCCCAGGTGTGTGCGGGCGAGATGCGTGGTTGTGAGGCCCAGGTGTGTGCGGGCCGGATGCGTGGTTTGGCCCAGGTGTGTGCGGGGGGGGGGGGGGGAGAGTGTGGTAGCGTCAGGACGTTTGCCGTTAGGAAGAGCAGCATCTAATTAAGTGGGAAATGGTGCGGGGTACCCAATACTTTTGTTCTATATATATACTAAACTTGTTTGTGTTACTTGGTGAGTGTGACCAGTGAGGCTGGGTGGATAGTTTTTCCTTGTTAGTTTCTGGTTCTTCTGTTTTCTCACGGGACCTTAGGGTGTCTCCCCACTTGTGCAAGAGAGCTTTAGGTTCTCTACTGAGTATACTTGTATGCTCACCCTACATTGTTTCAGGTTTTCAGGAGGACTACCAGGGCTGTGCGGGACCCTACTAGTCAGGCAGTGGGAGCTGTGCAGTTGCTGTTTTCTTGTTTTTTTTTGGTACTGTACTCACTTGTACTTTAAGCTTATTTGTACTTGTACCTGTTTCAATTTATTTATACATGCATATGGGACTGGTTTGGGTTTCTTTTCATCACATTTGTTCTTTTTCCTTTTTGGTGGTTGACTTGTCCTATTTCCGATCCTAACTATAAAAAGGGTAATGCCTCCCATGATTGAAAAAAAATAAACTCATAACCTTGGTGCTAGTCGCCACCCCGGGGCCTACTGGAGGCGGGACTCGGGGGTCATTATCTCCCTTTCACCATTGCCAGCTTAGGAGGGGCATCTTTGATGGAAGGGGGTCATGACAGAATGGTATCAGAGGAATGGTTGAGAGATAGGATGGAGTCTGGAGTTAGGCACAGTGAGGATTGCATGGGATGGTAGGGAAACAGTGTTAGCTGATCTTGGTGTGTGACATAGGCCAGGGAAGACCGGCTAGGACATGGGATTTTAGGGCCCCCCGTGATCCGATGCAAGGAATCTGAGCCTACCGAACAACCAAGTGAGGCTACATTGATTTTAGGGTAGAAACCCTAGGAAAGGTACATGCATCATCATGTTTGTGTTTTACATGATTTGGGGCGTTCTGGGAATAAAGTAAAATGATAAAATGAACCCTTAAGAAATCTCCTTATTACTCGGGCTTAGGTTTTCCTTGTTTACCGTACAGCTATGGCACCTGGACGACGTTCCCAGGTGGCTCAGGCGACCGAGGCCCAGCAGGTTCAGGCGATCGATCAACTGAGGATCGATCGAGAGGAGGAAGACAGCCAGTGGCAGAAGACCCTCCGTTCTTTCAAGCGTCAGACTCTCAAGAAGTACGAGGGAAGTACTTCGGACCTGGAGACGGAGGGGTGGCTTGAAGAGCTAGGGATCGCTTTTACCTTGATCCATGCTCCGAAGAAGTACTGGGTCCCCCTAGCGGTCAGTCAGCTGAGAGGCGCGGCGCGCCAATGGTGGATGCTCTACCTCGGGGAGAGGAAGGAGGCAGAGATTTCATGGGCTGACTTCGAAAAGGAGTTACGAGAGGAATTCCTTTCTTCTTTGATCAAGGCGGAAAAGCGTCAGGAGTTTCTCTCCCTTCAGCAGGGGAGTATGACTGTTCGAGAGTTGGAGATTAAGTTCAAGAATCTCCTACGCTTTGCTCCGGAACTCTTTCCGGATGAAGAGTCTCGGGCGAGATGTTTGGAAGAGGCGCTTCGTCCTTCGCTCCAGTATGCTGTGACCCCCTTCACCCTTCCGACATACTTAGCCGTACAGAAGAAGGCGGAAGTTGTATAAAGGATGCACTCGCAGGGTGGTGCACCACGTGAGGGGATCCAGCCTAGTTCGTCGAAGGGGAAGGCAGTCAGCAGTAGGTCTCCTACGACGGGGCCTTCCAGTTTCAGGCTAGTAGGGAGCAGGCCCCAGCAGTTCCGGTTTAGATCTTCAGGTCCTCGTCCCTTTTTCACGAGCCCAGGACCAAAGTGTTTTTCTTGTGGAGGTTTCGGGCACGTCCAGAGTCGGTGCCCGAACCATGCTCAGTACGGTGGAGATGGACAGGTTCAACGCCCTCCTCAGCAGCACCAGTCACCGACAAGACCCTTCCAGCAGTAACAGGCTTCAGTCCCTTTGAGGGGAGATGGAGCAGGTGGTGGCCAGCCACAAGGAGTTCCTCAAGGATCCCAATCGGGACGTGGTCGAGGAGGCGGACGTCAACAGAGAGGCAGAGGAGCTCAGCGAGGATAGTTGCATGCATCAGAGGTAGCATCTCTAGAAGGACAAGGGATCGATAGAGATGTGTTTGGGTTTTCTTGAATGATCTCCTTTATGTTTTATTGGGAGCATTACACTCCATTGTTGGAACTCTTTTGCTCATTCTTTGGGCCTGGGCCTTGTTTTTGTGAGTTTTTAATGCTATGTTGTTTCCCGCTTTTCTTTAAATGTACGTGAAGAGCCCTATCATGTGGGGAGGGGAAGACCTAATCCCTAATCGAGACGCATTAATTTGGATGCGATTTAACCCGTGCAGGCGAGTCAGTGCCGCCTAAAGCGGATAATATCTCGACATGGGAGAAGGAATTCCTCAAGCCATGTGTCCGGGTAGTGTGTGGGTTGTACGTTGTTGGGTGCAGTGTAAGTTGGAAAAAAAAACCTAATATATGGAAGTGGGAAGGCCCAGTCCTTAATCGAGACGCATTAATGCGGATGCAATTAAACCCGTGCAGGCGAGTCGGTACCCCCTAAAGCGTATAATATCTCGACATAGGAGAGGGAATTCTTAACTCACATACTTAGGGTTGTCGGTTGTTTCTTGTTATGACAAGAGCCCTAAGAGGTATCTTGCGGAGTGGTTGTTTGGATCCATTCTTTTTCTTGGTTGGTTTTTAATTCCCGAGGACGAGAATGTTTTAAGAGGTATCTGATGTAATGGACCGGACCCCTCCGGTCCATTCCTTTGTTGAAATCGATGTGGTCAACACGATGCGCGTTATAATGATTTTTTTTAATACTGATGATAACGTAAAAATATGTTAATAATAATGATGATGACATAAATTGTGTGATTAATTAAACTAAAAAGAATAATCATGATAAAATGATTTAATTGGTGTTATTATTATTAATGATGTGAAGTGGGAAGGTGTGTGATCCATTAGACGTTGATAAATGAAACATGCAGTTTTTTTTATTAATTGAGTAATTGTTGAAATTAAATTTGAATAATAATTATGGCTGTTGTGTTATTAATATTATTCATAATATTAATAATAATGAGAAATTGATGAAATGAGTCATGGTATTTATTTCAAACAATTAAATGAACATGCAAGTGGAAGCACGGTGGTGCGTTCAAAAAATTAAAGGTGAGTTCGTTATATTGGGTTTATGAAATTAAATGGTTTTTATTTAATAAATGTGGTTTCAATTTAATCAGTGTGAAATAAAAATAAATAGAATTAAAATAAATAACAATGATGGCGTAAAACTATATGTGAGAGGTTAATAAAATTAAATGTATTAAAATGGGGTTGAATATGTATGTTATATTAATTTTGTTTTGTCATTTAATTCAATTAAATGAAATGGTTTTGAGTTGCATGGAATGGTTGTGCATAGGTTCTCCCAAAATTGAATTATGAAATTAATAACATTGATCGTATAATAAATATAATAAAAAAATTAAAAGGAAAATGGTTTTATTTAACAAATTATAATAAATTTATGGGGAGGCGCATGAGATGGGGGGGGGGAGGCGTGAATGCCCCCTTTCCCTTGTATAAATCATTTTTTTATTTATTATATAATTTGCTTTAATATATCATATATTTTATATAATGTTGATTTAATATATTAAAATAGTAATACAATAATAAAATAAGGGAGTGCGCATGGTGTAAGGGGAGAGATTCATGCCACAAGCCCTTTTGATCAAAATATTAAATTATTATAATAATAATAAAATAATAATATTATTATTTTGGGTGATCAAAACTTAAAAAGTCTATAACTTCTTCATATGGTGTCGGAATGACGAACCGTCAGCGGCAGTGTAATCCTGTAATTAAGACGGTCATTTTAAGACCAGTGATAGATACCTTTTTATGAGTTATGTCTCGGGTCAATGAAACACACATATTAATAAAATTGACGTTATTATTAAAAAGCGTGGAAACCGCGTGACGTGTCGTGTGTTGACCAGTCAAAACGCGTAACGGGTGTACGGTCACACCGTGTATTCATAAATACACACTGCATACTGTTTTACCTATTCGTTGCCTATATAAGAAAGGGTCGCGGATTATTTCCAGACCAATCACTTCTTCTTCGCACGACGACACTCTTGGATGATCAAGAAATCTTCCTCCTCTAACTTCTTTGTCCGAGCTCCGAATTACGATCCGTCAGCGGCCACAAGATCGTAGTGACGAGACGAAGCTTCTAAGATCGGACTTGTCACCTTTACTTCTGGCCTTCCTTCTCCAGCTTCCATCATAGGAGGCGTTTGTCGGGTTTGATGAAGGCGGAGGACACCGAAGGACGTCGTCAGAAGCGACGTGATCGAGACCTTTTGAAGCAGGGGTTTACCTTCGTCTCTCTATTTGGTGTAACATGCGGGGTGGGATATTTTTCTTTTGTTCCATGGGATGCAGTTGAACTTTAAATAAAGATAATAACCGGATAAAGAAGGGTTTGGGGTTTTGTGCTGTTTCTATTGCCTTCCAGTTTCTTTATCTTCTGATTGTGATTTTGGATTGAAAGGCCTTTGCCTACTGAAAATCAAGGCCGTTGGTGGATTTTGAGTGCGCAATTGATATCTGAATTTTTTGTGATTTGTTTTGTTAAAACATAGAAAATGGATAAGCACGTAAATACTGGCTGATTAAATGAGAATGAAAACCTTGTGTGATCACCCCGATTGAACAAAATTGGAATAATGAACATGTTGGTGGTTTGGTTGTTTTGTGGGAAATGTTTTTGTAAACGATGGGGTTGAAATGGGAAGTGGTTGGTTATGGAAAATGCCTTTATTTATGAAAAGTGTTTTGATTATGAAATGTGTTTTGAAGTAAAATGTGTTTTCAAATGCGGAAATGTTTTTTGTGTGGAAAGGGTTTTATGTGTGGAACTTTGAAATAAATGAATGATGGAATGTTGTATGGTTGTTATAATCTTTTGTAAATGAAATGGCATGTGGTTGCTTGCGTTTTACCTAACCTTGGTTGTGGATGGCAGAGATATGTTTGTGAAAGGTTTTTTCTGGATGATAGTTTCCCAGTAGTAATAATTTGTTAAACCATTGCATGAAACATGAAAACCTAAATGGGGTTGGGGGATAATTGTTTGGTTGTTGATGCATGCTTCGTGGTAGCAGTGCCGAGGCACATGCTCAGTTTCTCTTTTTAAGAAGCCATAGGTTGGGCTGTGTGTTTGGTATATGTATATATATAATTGTATCTTTGTGTTTTGTCGCACCACACCCATGTCAAGCACCTAGTGCCGAACACTCCCATTTTATGGGAGAGGGTGTTCCCCCTTAGTTACTAGCTCCTTCCTGCTCCTTCTTCCATAGGCTATGATGGCTTGAGGTGACCTTACACCCAAGACTCTTCGGGTAGGTCTCGGAGGCTGTGATGGCTTGAGGCGACCTTTAGCCCAAGACTCTTCGGGCAGGCTTACCGTTCCCAAGAACCTTTGGGATGAGGCCCAGGTGTCTGCGGGCAGGTTAGTGATTGCGGCCCAGGTGTGTGCGGGCGAGATGCGTGGTTCTGAGGCCCAGGTGTGTGCGGGTGGGATGCGTGGTTTGGCCCAGGTGTGTGCGGGCGGGAAGAGTGTGGTAGCGTCAGGACGTTTGCCGTTAGGAAGAGCAGCATCTAATTAAGTGGGAAATGGTGCGGGGTACCCAATACTTTTGTTCTATATATATACTAAACTTGTTTGTGTTACTTGGTGAGTGTGACCAGTGAGGCTGGGTGGATAGTTTTTCCTTGTTAGTTTCTGGTTCTTCTATTTTCTCACGGGACCTTAGGGTGTCTCCCCACTTGTGCACGAGAGCTTTAGGTTCTCTACTGAGTATACTTGTATGCTCACCCTACGTTGTTTCAGGTTTTCAGGAGGACTACCAGGGCTGTGCGGGACCCTACTTGTCAGGCAGTGGGAGCTGTGCAATTGCTGTTTTCTTGTTTTTCTTTTGGTACTGTACTCACTTGTACTTTAAGCTTATTTGTACTTGTACCTGTTTCAGTTTATTTATACATGCATATGGGACTGGTTTGGGTTTCTTTTCAGCACCTTTGTTCTTTTTCCTTTTTGGTGGTTGACTTGTCCTATTTTTGAACCTAACTATAAAAAGGGTAATGCCTCCCCTGATTGAAAAAAAATAAACTCATACCCTTGGTTCTATTCGCCACCCCGGGGCCTACTGGAGGCGGGACTCGGGGGTCATTATCTCCCTTTCACCATTGCAAGCTCAGGAGGGGCATCTTTGATGGAAGGGGGTCGTGACAATATCACTTAAATAAAAACAATCCCAATATGGGCATCTTCAAGAGACACTCAGACTCAACTGAACACTAAAATGACACCTGTCTATAACCACCATCATACGATGTCAACCAAGCCCAAAGGATCCAATCACCCTGCTCCTCAAACACAGGATCTAAAGCTTGTTTCTCTACCCTTGAGAAACTGGTCCTGATACACAAGAACAAACCAAGATCTCCCTTGACATACCACTCAAATACCACCTCTTTAGATCCATATGAGGAACCTAAAGCATCTCTCCATGGGACACTAAGTCCATTCCAATCACTGAGATTGCAATCCTCAACTAACATCATAGATAAATACCCAACCCACTAGAGGATTATTAATCCAAAACTCAAGGAAATACTATTACTACACTATAATTGTCCAAAAAAACATCTAGGCAACATCTACATGATAAAATGATCCCACCATTGAAATATATGAAAAAAAACACTCATAATGGGATCCTCTCATGTAAAATTCAGACTCTAGGGTGTTAAAACACCCAAACCCCTCAAAAGGGTAATAAAGGGGAAGTACATAGTGTGTATACCAGAACACATGACATGTACTCCCATCACCCCACATGGGTGGGTATTCCAGATGAACTTGGAATGTAAGACCCAAGTACATGGTATGTAAGTTAGGTACACAGAGTGTATCTCACTTGAGGTACCTACCAGTGTACCTCACATGGCTAGGACATGTGACCCTGTATAGTTTTTTACTCACACATGGCATGTCACGCACATGAGGTCTGGCTGTGTACCCTACACATCCATTTCCTCACTAGAAGGGTCATCTGGCCATGTACATAACAACATGCCAAGTGACACTATATTGTGTGTTCTCTAGACTACACATCGTGTTTTCATATTCTTCTTTTATTACCCAAATACAAAGAACACACAATCTATGTTCTAAAAACCACACTCCATGTAGTGAGGTTCTCCGAATTAGAAACCCATTCAAACCTCATAAAACCCCTATTTTTCATCAAATAAGAACATATCAACACCCATGGGGTCATTATCAGTCATAATAGGGATTTAAAACTTTTTTAAAAGCATATACAAGTATCAGGGCATAAAATTCAAAATCTGGCCTACCACATGGCGTAAATCCCTAATCTTTGGGTCCAAATCCACTCCTAGAATATGCTGCACCTCTATCCGGCCTTGATCTATGCCATTAATTGAGTTCAATGACACCCCCCCTACCCTATAGATCTTGAAATTTCATGTAAGGGAGTCACCCATCCCATATCCTTCCATGCATAGGAACCCCAAATGGGGGGAGGGGAGATTTTTTAATTAAAATTAATTAATTAATTACCCATTTAACACTTTTCTCAAGTCCTGAAACCTGAAGTGAGTTTATAATTCAACAAATAAGCTCTACCCAATTTCAGACTCAACCAAAAAGTCAAAATATCAATCCGATGCTATATTCAACATATAAAACCACCCAGAACTGCATGAATAATTTAATATTTAATAAATTAAATATGAAATATTATTCCAAAACTCAAACTGCTCATAATTCCACAAAACTCCTTTCCTAGGGTAAAAAATATATTCTAGGGCTAATTAAGTAGTTAGAAAAATTATCTGAGACCATATGATAGGAGAAGATGACCATTTTTCTCGTCATGATAACTTGAAACAAAAAATTCAAAATTCTGCTCAAATTTCAAAATCTAGAAAACTTGGGTTTCTAAAACCTCCCCACCATAAACCTTATCATACTTAAGAATCCTCAGTGGTATTCCAATAACACATCCCAACCCTCCTTAGTTTTTAACTCAATCTCTACTCATTTCATTCTACTTGAAGAGGACAACTGAGTTTCTCTGAAAAACTCCAAAGAGAGGGTGTACAACCTATCAAAGGACAGGTGGCTACTTGTCACCATTAAAAAATCACCAGGAAAGTTCCTACATGCATCCATTTATCCTGATACATCACAACATCATTTGAAACTTATCATCAAACTCATGGTTCTCCCACCATAGAAATATCCTTACTATTTCCTCATAACCAAACATCTTTTCTACAACCCATTCAACAATCATAACCAAACCGTAGAACTGGATATGGCCATATCACTCCCAACATAGTGACAAAAAAACATGTACTTATCTCCCTTTACCATCATCAGAGAATAACATACATGGGTTTCATCGATATCTAATCCACTATAAGGACCTCACCCACAAAAACCCGATGGTGCACTCCCCACTATATGACTATACAAACAACTCTCAATGAGAACAACCTATCAGGATACCCCTTATCAATCCATGTAAACATCTATATAGCATGGAATAAAACTCGTTATCCCTTAATATACTAAGAACAATGTCAAGATGTTTGGAATTATCGTATCTAAATAGTGAGTATACTAAGATGTCATTGAATAATACCACCACAACCTCATCCTTTTCAGAACAACACAGTTCTATCCCAAGGGCCTTGGGTTTCCATGTCCATAAGACTTTCATTACACCTACAATGATTATCATCCCACTCATGATAGCTTTCCAAACCCAAGTAACTCACACATACACCCCTATAATGTTTAATCTACAATCCAAATAAGGCAACACATCACCAGTTCCCATATCACCAATATTCCTCTTTAACATAAATTCTAAACACCTTGGTGTAACCCAAACACAAATCCTTCTCTGACTCTAGTGAGTCACCTCTCAAGAAAATCAGATCACAATCCTTAACCATGAAACCTGAGCACTTCCTGTTCTCCTAATCCAACTCAAAGCCACCAGGATCAACTCACATGAACAACCATTCTTAGGCTCTACACCTAAATGAGACTTACCCACTTGAAACTGACCACTAGATTTAAATACTAGAACACCAGTTCACCATTTCCAAAAGTCTAAAGCATCCATATGTACCTCAAGTAACAAAAAAGCACTTGGAAATTGGTAGACCCACTCTCATGGGTCACCCTTGAAAGTAAAAGGCTATGAATCCCTGATCTGGAGTCATGTAAAAAGGGATACTAGGGTCTCCTTCCTAGCCCAACTGATAAAGTATCACATCAAACCCCTAGGTCCAACCATCTAGGTCGAAGCCAACACATAGAAGTCCAAAATTAATGGGGAATAAATATGCACCTATCTCATTGTCACATGACATAAAAAAACCAAAACAACCTCCTCTATGGTCTCACACCATAAAAGAATCATATACCAACCAAATTACCATAACTAGGGCATTTTCCTTCTTTGATAATTTTCACGTTAGACTGATCCTTGGAGGACCTATAAATGTGACCGATCTTGAAAAAAATTTCCGCCAAGGGTCCCAAAAACATACACTCATACCATAACGACCCACCAGGGCCACTGCACTAACCAAAATAATGTTCCACACCAACATAACCATCGTTGAGAATCTTACCATAGATCTATAGAACCCACTA
Organism: Viscum album; assembly: GCA_963277665.1. Lineage (NCBI taxonomy): Eukaryota > Viridiplantae > Streptophyta > Magnoliopsida > Santalales > Viscaceae > Viscum > Viscum album. Next base: position 1,339,451,946 of record OY728148.1, on the reverse strand, counting down.
TCAGAAGAAAATTTGTAAAATCACACACTAGAAGGCCTACAATATATGGATCATACATGCCTAACATGATGCATGAGATGCCTCTTGCCTATGTAGGCCAAGAGTCAAAACCAAATCACACGACCCTTCTAATGTGGCAAGATCTTCAAGTCCACCATAAACCATCAAATCTAAACAATATGTGCGTTTCTCAAAGAAAAAATCAAATACAACCATAACATAAAAAATCCATAACATCAATCCCAGTCCTTGGTAACCTGGATTACCTATAAGAATAGGTGTTCATGATACAATGGGCCGATATCCATAGAAATCTTAGAATCAATCATATATAATCCTTTCTACCAAACCCCAAATAATGAAATAATAGGAAAGTTGCTAATCTGATACCACTTTGTAATGTCTCTACCCAGATACCACTAAACCTGTTCTCTAATATGGTTCACTACAAGGCCTCAAGCATGTATGCTCACATGCTAGAGGCTACTGACTAGCTGTAGGGGTATAATGGTGAAACTGTGAGGAGACTATACCCCTGTATCAGAGTGCAGAACCAGAAGTAAATTACCAAACACCATACACAACATATAATGTAGAATAATAAATAACTGAAAATAAAACACATTGTAATAAAATGAAATTAAATATAGTCCTGAATAACCATTCCATATATACAACAACAATTTACCATTTATCTAATCACATTTACATCAATAAAAACTAAAAAGTAAATAAAACAATCCCTACTGCCAAACCCGGGCTACAACACATACCCGACCACTAATACCCTATCAAGCTGATCCATCCTGACTAGTAGAATCCACATGAGCATCCCAATCAACCACGAAATCTTGGGCCTCAACCCTATAGACCATGAATCCATTATCAACATGAAATAATACATAAGGTCTTCACAAACACCAAGATTCACGTACATGGGGTGATAAATATATCTCAGTTGGACACCCCCAAAGGTGAACCTATAAACTAGTTCTATACTCATGAAATATTCTTAGCCTAGAAGATACATAAAAAAATACAAATAAAACAATCATTGATACTTAGGTTTGTGACCTCAATCAACCATACCTACTTCAGACAATTCTAGAATGTCTCTGGGCATGTCACCATGTCCGTGCATCCCAACACCTGTGGATCCATATCCATGGAAGCCACAACAAAACCTGAACAAACTGAGGACCCATCCTACGATAGTATGATCTTATGAGATACTAATATAAGTCATCACATACCATATAATCATGACCCAAACATTATCTCATACTTGGAAACTTGATACCACTATTCTAGATTCCACACACAAGCTCATCCAAGCCCAAGCCATCAGTCTGACATCCATCTCAATAATCATAAACAAAAGTGCATGGAGCATCAGCCCAACACCTAGGCCGAATATCAAGTAAGTCATGCCCGAATAATTATTCCAATTATTCAATTGGGATTTATCATTCCATGTTCGGCCATCCCACCAATATTTACAAAGGTTACTGGTCAACACACAAGGATCCTAGGTCTAAGTATCCAATCGAAATCCGGTATGCCTTGTTCGGCCATCCCAAACACTTGCTCACAAGTTGGAAAACACATAGCATTAGTCCATGAATCCAATCGGGACTTGAAACTTCATGTATTATCATCCCAACCTCGATATGTATTTCCGTGTCCATACCCTTGGGTCTAGGATCATCATTCCTACCCCCGAAAACTATAGAATACCATGGAGTGGAGAATCAGTCCAAACTCCCAAAACCATTAGTCACATGTTGTAAAACATAAACAAATCAATCCAAAAATCTAACTAGGTTTCGACACATCATGTCTGGCCATCTCCAACCAACCATACATAAAACTAATGGTTCATAGAGCATTAGTCCTACACCTAAACCATATATGAGATAAACCATGCCTGAAACATCAATATGGAATTTAAACCATGGGTGTAGAGCATCAGTACACTATCCATCCCAACTGGTATACCATAATTTCCTATAGCATTATTACAGAAAATAACAAAAAATTATAATATCTATTTCTGGGGCCTTAGTTTGACACTTAATCCATATATTATACTATCACCACCCATAACATTAGTCCATAATCTGACTACACACATTTAAATTCACATATACTATACTCAATAATATAATCAAGGTTCCTAGAACCTCAATCCTTCACTCAAATTATAAAAAAACCATCAGTACCAATATAGAACCTCAGTCCAACAATCTCAAACATGGATATACAAATCCATATTTATAGATCATTTTTCTAGATATATTATCCACCACAACCCTTAGTAGAAAAACAGGTTCCAAAACATGGAAACCCATCCATATCAAAATATCCCCATATGTATAAACCAAACCCAACATCCTCAACTAAGTGAAAACATAACAAGGTCTGGTCAAAGACCCATGCCCACCAAAAGATCCATAAATATCCCTTATGGCCGCAACAAGTGAAGGAAACCCTGTGAGGGGTTCCACTATCTCATCCAATAAATCAGGTCAATACCATCATAAGAACATACTCAAGTGGCCCTTATTGGCCCCCAAATCATCCTTAATCAACAAAATTCCAATAAGGCATCCAAAATTAAGGCCATTCCATTCAGACATTCTCAACAACCAACCATGACATCCAAGACCAATTAATCAGAAACCAACCCACTATGGGAATCCTAAAGAGCTACCTAGACTCAACTAAAAACCAAAACACCACCAGAACATAACCACTATCCTATTATGTCAACCAAGCCCAAAGGCTGCAATCAAATTGATCCTCAAATAGAATATTTAAACCTCATTGCTGTATCCTCAATCAATTGTTCCCAATACATAGGGATAAACCAAGATCCCCCTATAGATACCACTCTAATCCCACATCTTGGGATCCATATGAGGAACCTCAAGAATCTCTCCAAGTCACACTCAGGCCATGAAAATCACTGAGATTGCAATCCTCACATGACATCGTAGCTCACAACCCAACCCAATAGAGGATTCTAAATCCAAATATCAAGGAAATCATCATACTAAACTATCATGTTCCAAAACACCATCCAAATGACCTCTACATTCTGAAAGGACTGCACCATCACAATCTAAGAAAAAAAAATTATATTGGACTCATCTCATGTACAATTATGAATCTGGGGTGTGAAAACATACAAAACCCTCAAAAGGGTAACAAAGAGGCTGTAGACGAAAAGTATACTAGAACACATGGCATGTATTCCCATCTCCCCACATGGGAATGTACTCCAGCTGAACATGGAATGTTAAACCAAAGCACACAATGTACAAGTTAGGTATATGGTGTTTACCTTAAACATGGTACCTACCTATGTACCTCACATGGCCGGGCCATATGTCCCCATCTAGATGTGTACTCATATAAGGTGTGTCAGCCACACATGGTATGGTTGTGTACCCTAAAAAACCATGTCCCCCTATATGGGTCATATGTCCATGTACTCATACACATGATGAGTGACACTACATAATGTATCCTCTGGACTACATGATATATAGTCATATTATTCTCTTATTCCCCGAACTAAATGAACACACAATGTGTGTTCTCAAAACCACAAGTCATGTTGTCAGGTATTCCGAACCGTAAAACCCTGAAAACCTCTTGAAACCCCTGTTTTTTTCACAAATAAGAATATATTGAACCCCATGGATTATTTTATAGTCACAATAGATCTTTAAAACTTAAAATAAAAATAAATATATGGGTATTAGGGTATAAAAATCAAAATTAGGCCAACCTCGTGGTGTAAACGTCAAAACTTTGGGTCCAAACATGCTCCCAGAATCTACTGCACCTCTATCAAGTCCTGATCTATTCCATGGATAGAGTTTAATGGAATATCCCTCCCCCTTGCATCTTTATTTGAACACTACACTCAAGGGAGGTTCCCTTATTACCTCTTGTCATGTGTAGGATCCCCAAATAGGGGGTGGGGAGATGTTTTATTAAAAACTAATTAATTACCCATTTAACAATAATCCTAGGTCCCAAAAACTGATGTGAGTTTATAATTTACCAAAGAAAACCCACCAATTATGGACTCAACCACAAAGTCATAATCTTAATCTTAAACTATATTCAAAAGATACAACCAATCAAAACTGCATGAATAATTTAATAATTAATAATCTAAATATTAAATATTCTACCAAAACTTGAACTCCTTAGAATTCCACCAAACTATTGTACTAAGATAAACACCCTATTCTGGGACCAACAGAGTAGTACGAAAAATTATATGAGACTATATTCTAGTAAAAAATGACAATTTTACCCTTCAAGAGAACCCAAAACCAAAAATTCAAAATTCTACTCAAATTTCAAAATCTAGAAAAATCAGGTCTCTATAATCTCTACCCATGGCCAATGCACCCATTCAGATTCATCACATTGCTAGGGAACTAACTGGGGACCTAGGTAAAAAATGAATAGGAAACCCACTTGGGTCCTCGGTCTCTATAATGTCTCAAGTCATCACCCATATATCAGAGGAAATCATGCTCCTTGGAAAGCTATAAATAGAAAATAGACTAACATTCCACACAAAATATATTTTATCGACAAAGATCAAGGGATATGGATCCCAACCCGTCTGAATTCCAAAGGTTGTCCTAGGTTGGTCTTCTCACCCAACCCAATCTTATCCTACTTATGGTCTATCCACCTAGGATAAAAATATATCAAGGGTCCTCACAAGGCTTACTAGGGCCATCTATCTCAATTCATCACACGCCCCCTCTTAGAGGTATGCAAAGATTCCTAAGCAAGGGCCACCAAGTCATAATCACACACACCCCATTGTGATCATCCAAACATACCCACTGAAGTACCTTCCAAAATTTTGGTGACATTCCATGTTTTATCCACCAATCATCCATTTCCACCATCAATCTACACTGAGAGCACTGATACATGATCAACTTGGTCATGCTCAGGTCACCTCAAACCATCCTAGGCCCGTGACCAATTCTCAATCCCCAAATGATATAACATACAGGACTACTTAGAAATTATCAAGGAATACATTGAACTCAACCTCATTTATCCATCAACATCATAATTCCATAACTTTGTCTACCAATCAATCTCATACACCCCATTTCCTCTAAAACGAGGGTCATATGACCCTAATTAACATATCATTCCACACTATTAGAGAATAAATGTCTTTACAACATTGAACCATCATCGAATATATAGATCCCATGTTCTATCTATCAATTAAAATGATGGTTGTATGGGTCGAGATTTGTCATCCTTAACTTTTACTATGAAAGGTAATCCAATGCTTTCTTCTGACTAAATGAAGTCACACCTTGTAATGAATAATGGTATATCCCGTACCATCCATATAATCTATTACCACCCCATAATCACCAACATATATGGGTGAAATAAATAACCACACATGTATTTCTCCTCCTGATCTACACTCCTAGATCAGTTATGTCAACCTATGTTACCCTATGTCAAGGTTTACCACCAGATTGGTCATGTCATCACACCCGATACATCAACATTATTTTCCCTTACCAGAATAACAAAATTTTCTTTTAAGTCCCCAAGATTTAATTCCCATAATACATTCACTCAAATATATATGGATTCTTACCCTACCCTTTCAATGAATCTCTCATCTAGATTCTTTAGTACACACCTCCTTTCCCCAACCAAAAGATGAAGGACACTGCACATCTCTAATGTATGCATGCATCCAAGATTCCACTGATGATCAATAGTTTTACAATTGATGAAAATATAATGCATGAACATAATCCAACTCAATTGATAAATGTCTCAAAATGACTTGGCCCACAAACCCAATTCACTGCCCATGAATCTCAAATATCAAATCACTAAGAACCTTTACTTAATCTCATAAACAAATGCATCTCAGTGATCCAAAACCATTCACAAGACCCCTCATCACCTGATTATTATTAATAAATTCCATTGTGGTTCATTTATGTTCTCACCACATTCTAGAAGGAACATACCAAGTCAAGAGGGTCTGGCACATAATTGTTCCTGACCTTAAAAACCTTAAGCACTGCTGAATCAATGACACATAGAGTTCCTTACATATTATAACTTCTAATTATTTTACACATGCCTTGACACCAAAACCTCCCAAGTGTATTAAAATTATAGAGAAAATAACTTTTGATTCAACTCATAGCCACTAGGTCTACCTCACCTAACCTATTGTTCCCAATAAATATTATATTCCTAAAATCACATATCCTCAAGTAGCTATTATAATACAATATCTAATAAGGAATTTAGCCACACAACATTATTTCTGTACCTATCCCCGAATATAATCATTAACCAACCCTAATTAAAACACACTAAGGATTAAATAGGGATAGGTTTCCAAACAATCCTTCCCTTTCCAAGACCAACCACGAACTGAAATCACTCTCACAAAAGTGATTATTCCAAAAAAATCAACTATATTTAATGCACATGAACCAAATACTAGGATATACCTAATGGACACCTCTATCAAAAGTCGAAAATCTAACCCCATATAATTTACCTAGGGGAACTCCAAAAATAATATGAATCATATCATGGTGTCACCATCGAAGTTCACATAACACAAACTCCCAAATATAGATTCAATTTTAAAGAAGGTCACTCGGATCTCCCACCTAGATCACATGCCATGCCTCACAAAGGTTGCAACTCTAGGTGGAAGTCACCCCCACCTCAAGGTTACACGACATCCTCTATTCCAAAAACCATCTATAGGGTTTCACACAAATGGTTTGAGCCTATTCCATTCTACCTACTCTCAGGTCAAGAACGACAACTAATGTCACAATTAGTCAGTATACGTATCAAGTCAAGGTCAATACTGCAACCAGAACTATAATAGTAGGACATTTCACTTTCTATATATCCTACATCATAAAGGACTCAAAACAGGGATCCCTATGTATCCCTTCTAATCATTACTAAATTCAGGTCAAAAACATGAAAACCTACACCAGGTTGCGTTTCTATAAGAAAAATGTCTCAACTAGATAAATACCACATAACTCAGGTGATATAAATATCCCCAAATACCCATACATAGGTTCCACAACAACTACCCACTGGGTCTACATCCCACACACCTATACATGATTCATAATTTACTCTTCCATTTCATGTTATCCAACACATCAAAGTCAAGTATTAGATAAATATAATATTAAAAACATTTTATAGAGGAAAACACTCTTAAATCTATAAATGTAATTTTATCTAGACGATTCCATAGAATCATCAAGGAAAATTATCATATAATTTCTCTTTAAACATTTAATTTATTTAGAAGCTCTCACAATTGAAGCTCAGTTAAAGAAAATTTCAATTATAAGTTATATAAGAAAAAAACTTTATGTTTTAATTGGAATTTTAATCATCCAACACCTCATAAAAATCATACCAAAATAATCAAACAATAGGTCCTTTATTTATTTAGGGGACCAATTAAGTCATATGATACCATACCATTATAAAGAATCACTATATGAATGATTGTAGACACTTTAAATAACTGACCCATGTCACCGTCCAGGAAGTATAATGATCAATCATAAGAAATAATGTGAATGACATTTGGATCATACATGCATGACATGATATATCATCACAACCTCCCTCACCATACCACCCTAGGAGATAAATAACATAAATTAGTAACCTCATAATCAATTGAATCACCTAAGGTAAAATCATATCAACTACAAAAACTAAGAACATGAACAACAATAACAACCATGGAAACATGGACTTTCCTCATACGTGGGGTGTCCAATACCACACAAAAGATCCATACCATGTTTCTCCATCTACCATCCAAAAATAGTAAAAGAAAAGAGAAATATCTAATACAAATTTTCAATGCACTGCAACCGCAGACCACTAATCGGTTCCCAAACCGGTGGTCACTACATAGCCTCAATAATTCCTCCCTATGTACTAGACGTTTTAGACTAGAAACATGGGTCTAAGGTGGTAAATTTGGGAGACTATACTAGAATATTAGAGTAAAACCAATAGAATAAATAATAAAACAATCAGATAGATATAGGTAAATAAGATAGTAAAGATACATCTAGGAAAGTGATAATGTATAATAAATAACCATGAAATGATAAATGATATGTAACCAACATAGTTCAGGTAAGGTATACAACATTAGACACATACAATATCCAAAATACCAAAATATAAATGACTGAACATTCCACCAAAATAGACCTGAGTCCTAACCTAATCCAACTCTATTGCTTCATTATGGAAACCAGGCAATCAAAAATCTTGGGTGATTTCCCAATCCTATCCTTGTAAAGTAATAATAATAACTTCTCAAGTACCTAAGTTCCATGGTTGCCCAAGTAGGGTGTGATTAAATCTCATTAGGAAATAAAAAACATCATCCCAAAAATAAATGTTTGATAAATAAAATGCATGCAGGAGAACTAGGAATAAACAATTACCATTTAGTAGATGAAGAATTTATAGTTTAATAATTTTAAATAAAAGTTAGTAAAATAGACACTAATTTCCAGGATCCACGATGACACTTGAAATCAGTTTAATACCTACTTCAGCCTGAGATGATAAGTCTCTAATCACAATATATGTTATAGATCGACTGGTTCCAAGGTATAAAACCAATGAAACCACAGTCAAGAAAGCATATGGGAATCCATGGGGGCTGCATTGGTAATTCTCAACAAACCAAAAAAACACATAACCTGAAAAATCCATACATGGAATTTCTCTCATTGAGATGTTGGAAATTATAAGAAATCCAACCTTGACATTATATAAATTAAATCCAAGGGATCACATGTCCAAGGCATTAAAAGTATCTAGCATGACCAGAATCCAAGTCCTCACCCAAGGAATTCCATCTCATACAATAAATTTGAATCCAGGGAGATCATCCCATGAAATTCACTATGACATTCAATAAATAAGACGTAACATCCTAGTCTGGGTTCCTTGCACCAGTTCCCCAAGACTGACCACCACATAACCTCAAGTGTCCCTCCCTTTACGTCAAAGGCTACCGACTAGTAGTGAGGGTCTGGTAAGTCGATCATGGGGACAATATACTCTCTTTTACCAGAGTAATACACCAAAATAAATAAATAACCAACAACGGAATAACATATAACCATAAATAATACCAATATCTCAAGAAAATCTATAATATCCAAAATAAAGTATAAAACATTCCATGATAATGTATGTATCAAGTCTCTAAAATGCAAACCCAAATGAAAGACATTGATGACTCCCAACGGGTCCCAAACCAAGTACAGTTCCCTCAACCATGCTACATCATTACTCGTCCATCTAACATAGGGAATTTTAACTTAAACTATCCTGTATCCATGAGATCTATATGGGTATAGATCGGGAAGCCCAATTAGGGTGTGAGTACAACTCAGTAGGACACCACCAACAGTGTCTAAAACAATCCAGTCAATAACAAGTGTATGCAGTTGTGTAAAGAAACAAATTAAAATGCATAAGTAAATAGTTATCACATTATCAATTAATATTTATTAAACCACATAGACCATCAGGTTCTTGAGGAAACTCATACCTCAATACCTGCTTCATCCAATGCTGGGTCTGAACCATGTTCCATATTCAATTCACATTTCCTTAAAGCACATGAGATTACATTATCCATGTCACTTCAATCTCATTATTATAGCCACTTGAAACCATAGTCCAATGCCAATGTTTTGGGTGTAGAACACCATGTATAAATCCCCATGAGTATTTGGAGCATTAGTCTTTGTCTCACACCATTTAGAATGCTTGGGTGTAGAATTCCATGTCAAGTACACCATTTATCAATCATGTATATATATCATGGGCATAGAACATCATGTCTGGCACACCATTTATCAATCATACATATGTGTCATGGGAGTAGAATGCCATGTCTAGCACCCCATTTCTCAATCATACATATATGTCCTAACATATCAAATTATCACATGTATTTCATTATCAAATGTTTTCACATTTTCACGGCAACCAAGATTAATCAACCTTAATCATCTTATCGTAATTAACCACCAAAAACTTCCATTAATTAAATTATAAGTTAATTAATCCTAGTATATTAATTAATTCAAAAATTAATTAACCACATATATCCCATTAATTAATTCACCAAATAATTAGTTATATCTCTTTCATTAATTAATTCAAAAAATTAATCAACCACACTAATTCCATTAATTAATTAAACAATTAAATAATCCTCTCACAATCTTAACATCCAATAATTAATTCACAAATTAATTACTCTCAATTCACAATTCATAAATTCAATAATTTAATAATTAAATAAACAATTAATTATATGCAATTACCCAATTAAATACCTTGATAATAAATTCATCAATTAATTATCTCAATTCCACAATTCCATTATTCAATTAAATCCCCAATTCTTCACTTTATTAATTGACCACATTAATTAATAAAATTAAGTAATTATAATTTCTAAAATAATCCTAGAAATTATATAATCACATACACATATTTGATATCAAGACTATGATATTTGAATAATAGACCACTGACCTCAATTCTTTGATGAGCGATCTCCCAACAGAAATCCCCAAAATTGAGTAACACTACGGTATAGATCGGGATCCGAATCTAAAACCATAAATCAAGATTTTAAAAACAACATATCTTAATTCTAGATCTAGATCCACATTAATAGATATATATTTATCAAATCTAGATCTAGAACTAACAAAACAGAGAAATAACTTCCCACCAAAAGAATGAGAGAAGAAAGGAGGGTGAACGAGAGAGAAATGGGATAGGATCCACTTACCGGGAGGGATGTAGATATTCAATCCAAGATTTGAATAATGAATAATGGAGGTCAAGAAGGCTTTAAATTATTATGGAGATCTCCAAAATATTTAAAGACCACCTAGGGTTGAATGGGGATTTAACAGGGTGAGTTTTGGGAGTTCGGGGGATTTAAAATCTAATTTTCTGCCAACTTTAATTTCTGTGCACGGTTTCCTAAGAAGGGGCACACAATTTCCCTAACTGTGCTCTTAAACTGTGTGCCTATTATTTTAGGGGTTCACAGTTACTTATAAGATGGAGCATAGTTAAAAAACCGTGCTCCAACTGTGAAAATACCCATTGTCCAGGGTTGCATGGTTTGCTGGGTCTGAGTGCACAGTTTTCTCTAACCGTGCGCCAACCACGCACTGCCCATTTTTCTTCAATTTTTCCAAAAAATCTACCCAAACACACCCCATGTTATAACCTAAAAAAATTACCCAAATAAGGAAAAAATAGTACCTGAAATCAATCCTGAGTCAACTTCAAAAAAGATCTGGATATTACATCTCCCACCTTATAACAACTCATCTTCAAGCTGCACTCCCAAGCATCCCTAAGATTCCAAGTCACAACAATTAGGACATTGAGACCTCATATCTGCTTCCCTTTCCCATTTTCCTCCTTCACATGCCCTTGTCTTCACAATACATGAACTATCAACACAGTCTTTCCCCGCAACACTTTCTCACTGCGATCTAGCACATGTTTCAGATGCTCCTCAAAGGAAACATCTATCTCAAGTTCAACCTCATCCACATCGATCAAATTAGAAGGATTTGGGTGATACTTATGTAGTTGTGATACATAGAAAACATCATGCATATAACTTAATTTCTTTGGAAGAGCCAATCGGTATGCTACTAGCCCGATTCTCTCCACAACCTCAAAAGGTCCAACAAACTTGGGTTCCAACTTATCCTACCTCTATATCCTGTGGTGACCCAACCTTGGAAATACCTGAAGGAATATAAGATCTCCCTATGAAAACTCTAGGAGTCATCGAGATCTATTAGCATATGAATTCTATTTACTCTGATCCAAATCCATACATTTTTGAATTATCTAAACCTGATCTGATGTCTTGTACATGTGACTCAGTCCCAACAGCTCTGAATCACCAGCCTCTATCCATCATAGAGGTTATTTTCAGGGTCTACCATAAAGAGCCTCATATTTTTACATTTTTATAGTTTCCTGATAATTATTTTTATTGGAAAAATATACTAACACCAAGTGCTTATCCTAATACCCACCAAAGGCAAGAACACATGATCATATCATATCCTTAAGAACCTATATATTACTCTATGAATTCCGATCTTTGTGTGTGTGAAAAGACATACTCAATAATACTTGAGTACTGAGCGCCTTCTGCAAGACCTTCAAGAATAGTGACATGAAACGTGAGTTAAAATCTAAAACTATAGTCCATGGCACCCCGTGAAGATGGACTATCTCTCAAATAAATAAATATTCCAAATTATATACTAAGAAAGTCTATCATATAGGCAAGAAATGTGTTAGCATTTTCATTCTATCCAAAAAAACTCAAATAGATTCATTCTTATGAGACATTTTCAGGAGATCCACCAAAAAATCCATTGTCATGTCATCCCACTTCCATTACGGAATGGTCAACGACTATAGAAAACCTCCAGGTCATTGATACCCTACCTTCACCTATTGATAGGTGTAGCATTGTGTTATGAAACCTTCCATATTCTTTTTCATTACTATCCACAAAAACTATCATCGTAGGTCACGATAAATTTTGGTTACACATAGATGTAACACCCACTATGATGCATGAAATTCCCATATCAGATCCTCTCGCATGCTTATAGGCACAAGAACCCAATTCCTGGTATAATTGATATCATCCTCATCTATGATCAAATCCGAAGGTGACTCTTCACCTTTAAGGCTTTCCATCAAGTTCAAAAATTCCAGATCCTCATACTTCCTATATCTAATTTGGATCAAAAGTGTAGAATCCATTGAAATTGATATGAGAGTCATTTTCTATTGACTCTAATGAACCACCACATTTATATCATCCAGTAAAGACATCATCTTATACTCAACATTAGACTCCTAGACTTCCTGAGCCAGTGTTTTCATGATCAAAGCCTCAACCCCATTATTTTCCTTCCCGTAAATATATTATAGCTCAAAATAAAACTATTTCATATACTCAACCCATCTCCACTACTAGAGATTCAAATATCACTGTGAGAAGATATACCTCAATCTCTTATGATTGATAAACATTATAAGATTCTTGGGCAATAGATAATGCCTCCAGATCTTCAAATCATAAACAATAGTTTATAACTTGAGGCCATTAATAAGTTAGTTCTATTCATGTTACCTCAGCTACCATGAACCATATTCCACAACTCGTTCTCCCTAAATAAACATAGATCCAAGTCTGACCCCATAAGCACCACAATACACCCTGTACTCCTCACCCAGTTTGGGTAGGATCAAGATCGATGCCGATGTAAAATGCTTCTTCAACTCCCGGAAGGCCTCCTCACATTCTTCTGACCAATAAAACTTTATCCCATTTTTGGTCAAGCCCAAAAGAGGTGATGATAATTGAAAAAAGTTTTGGATGAATCTATGATAATATCTAGCTAACCCCATAAAGATATAGATATCAAATACATTTTTGGGATGCTCCCAAGAAACCATTGCCTGAACCTTCTCTGGATCCACTAACACACCTTCCTTAGAGATGATGTGTCCTAATAAGTGTACTCGATCGATCCAAAACTATCACTTAGATAACTTGGATTATAGATGATCCTCCCTTAGTGTACTCAAAATGATGTCAAGATATTGGGCATGATCTTCATGAGTCTTGGAGTACACCAAGATTTAAAAAAAAACACTATAAAAAACTAATCCAGGTACGGTTGGATTATTCTATTCATCAAGGATATTAACACCAATGGTGTGTTCATTAACCGAAACGACATTATGAAGAACTTATATAGGCTATATCACATTCTGAAAGAATTCATCAATATATCAGAAGTCCAAACCCTCAGTTGATGATACCCTAATCTCAATTCGATCTTCGAGAACACACAATATGTTCTCAACTGGTTAAAATCATCGATATATAGAAGAGGATACTGGTTCTTCACATTCATCTAGTTAAACTTCTGGAAATCAATATACAAGTGTAGAGTCCCTTCAACCTTCTTAGTAAACAATACTCAAGAATTACAAGGTAATGTACTTGGATGGATAAATACATTATCCTCTAACTCCTCCAGCTGAGTCTTGAGCTATTGAAGCTCTATTAGTGCCATTCTATATAGTGGAATAGAAACTATATTTTCCATCGACAAGAGATGAATAATGAATTCCATATCTATTTTAGGTGGAAGCCTAATGAAGTATTCATAAAAACATCCTGAATCTATTCCACCACTAGTGGAAATATATCATGCTTTACACCTCCTTCATCTAACAATAAACTAGAAATATGGGTTGTGAGCTCTCTTAGTTGCTGAGTAATTGGACCTGCTCTTCCTTCATGGATATCCCCCTCCCCATAGTGAATATAACAATTACCCTTAGGAGATGTAAAAGTCACTCTCCTCTGGTGAAAATCAATGTGGGCTCGGTATGCGACTAGCTAGTCCATACCCATTATTAGGTCGAAGCCCAACATGTCAAGAGTATAGAGATCCCAAAGAAAATGATACTCCCCAATCTCAAGAGAACATCCCTTTTAAAAAATATATTTCTCTAGAATATATTCCTAATGATTTTTCTATCGTCATAGCCTCACTTACGAACTCAAATACTAGGCTCAAACTATTAACAATTTTTATAGATTTAAAGCAATGATAGGAACTAGTATCAAATAAGGAACTAACTAATATATAATCTATAATAATAGTACATCTCATTGTCGATGGTCCAACCTCACTATCCACAAGTATAGGCTGAATGGAATGAAAATATCCTACCCCTCTTCCCTGTGCCATAGTTTGATTCCCTTGAGCAACAACACTCTATTGATATGTGAACTCTTTTTCAGAATCACCACATCCACTAACTCTACCACCTCATCTAGTAGAACTCTAGATTCCAGAATAATATGATGCAAAAGTATCTCTTCACACACTTTGGTTCTATCTAGCTCCTCCATCACTAACCATCCATCCCAGTTTCCTGCAGAACTTGTGTAGATGTCCCGTCTTTCCATAGGCTCATTACTCTATCGGTGTTCATGTACAGTGTTTAATAAAGTGTCTCGTCTTACCACACTAGTAGAAAATCACTTGGGAAAGATCCTCAATAACTGATCCCCCCTAACTAGACACTTTTCCTCCCACTACCCTGGATAAAGTTCTCATAATGATGATTCATTCTCTCAGAAGATATACCTCTATATCATCTATAAGATACCACCTGTCTACCACTGGAAGCCTCTTTTAGTTTTCCCTCCGAGATGAGAGCTCGATTTACCACTTCTAAAAACTTCTTCAGTCTAAAGATATTCACTTGGGACTTAATTTTACACTTAATTACATCATGAAAATTCTTTGCTGAATTAGCCTGATCCACTACCAATGCTAGACAAAAGAATATTTTTTTTTGAAGCATCCAATATATTCCATCACATACATGTTTCCATAAGAAAATCTCACGAACTCATGTACTCTCTCCTGCCCGAGCATCTCTGGATAAAAGTGATAAAATAACTTCTCATAAAATTCATTCAACTCTATAGTCTCTAGATGTTCATACAAAAGTATGGATGCCTAACCAAGAATTATAAAAGAATCTATCTTGAATACTATATCAGTAGTAGTCTACAAGTGGTCAATTATAGTTTGGATAGACTCAATCCAGAACTCAGCTCTCTCAGGTGCACCCTCTCTAGTAAAATTCAGAGGGTGCTGTAACTTAAACTCTCTCACCATGCCAAAAATGATTTTAAAAACATTACCTGAGTATATTTCCATGAATTATATGAAGTAATCAAAGTTCTATCAGAATTGTTCCCCTACTTCCTTAATCGGCACTATTGGTGCCTCTGATTCCACTACTGGTGGAGCATCTCTAGCCATACCCTCATGTCATCCTCTCAACAGGCGTCTTCATGGAGGCATAAATCTACAATTCCAAATACACATATTAGTAATAAAAACTCAACTTAATCACATTTATGTAAGAGGGAAACAAAACAATACACAACTAGTCTTTTCCCCAAACCTCACCACTTGGTCAAAACTGAGGCGCTATCACTACCCTTAAACTTCCTACACCTAGGTCCTAGTTAACAAGGGTAAACACATATAATTATTCAATTTTATCATTTAAACACCCATTTTTTCACAATTTCTATCATTTTATATTTTTCAAATTTAAACTTAACATTAGGATCCTTTTTCATTTCAATTTCACAAGAAAATAAAAACAGTTAAAGTTCAACAACTTACCTAATACCCATTTTCCCTTGCATGCCTAAAATGATGCATGTAAAAAATAATCCTAACTTCCTAGAATGATGCGTGAAAACTCAACTCTCATGCCATGCCAGGACATGATTAAATTATTAACAAATCTCAAAAACAATAATCATACCAAGAAACAAGTGAGTCACCCAAGGTGAAATAATATTCAACTGTAACAACGAACAACAATAACAATAATCCAACCTTGGGTACTTGGGTGTTCCCCCATACATGGGTTTGCAACTCACATGCATGAGATAATTAATAAGGCCCAAATATTCCTATAATCTAGTCTACATTTCAAAAATAGTATGACAAAAGAAAATAAAAGAAAAATTCCTCTGATGCAAATTTGTAACATCCCATCATAGGTTCCACACACTTATACCCCAAGCTGGACCACCACATGACTTCAAGTGTTCCTCCCCATACCCCAGAGGCTTCCAACTTGTAGTAAGGGTCTAATAAGTTGATCACATAGAGACTATACCCTATTTTACTAGAGTAATACACCAACGAAAACAAATAATCAACAACAAAATAACATATAACCACAAACAATACCAATATCTCAAGAAAATATGTAATATCCAAACTAAAGAAGAAAAGATACCATGATAATGTATGTGTAAAATGTCTAAAATGAAAACCCAAAATAAAGACATTGATGAATCGCAATGGGTCCCGAACCACATTCGGTTTCCTCAACCATACTCCATTCCAACTTAGCCATCTAACACATGGAATTTTCCCTTAACCTGTCCAACATCTTTGAAATCTATTTACGTACCGACTAGACAACCCAAGTAGGGTGTGAGTAAAACTCAGTAGGCCATCACCAAGAGTGTCTAAAACAATATAGTAAATAAAATGTGTATACAATTGTATAAATAAATAATTATAATGCATAAGTAAATAGTTTTTATATTATCAATTAATATTTATTAAACCACATAGAACACTGGGTTCTTGAGGACACCCATACCTCAATACATACTTCATCCAGCACCTGGTATGAACCATGTTACATATTAAATTCACATTTCATTATATAAAATGTGATTACAATATCCATGTCACTTAAACTTCATTATTACAACCACTTGGAACTATAGTCCAATCCCAATGTTTTGGGTGTAGAATGCCATGTCTAGATCCCCATGAGTATTTGGAGCATCATTCCCTGTGTCATACCATTTAGCATGGTTGGGTGTAGAACACAATGTATAGCACCCAATTTATCAATCATTCATATATATCATGGGCATAGAACATCATGTCTAGTACCCCATTTCTAAATCATACATACGTGTCATGGGCCTAGAACATCATTTCTAGAACCCCATTTCTCAATCATATATATATGTCATAATGTATCAAATTATCACAGGTATCTCATTATCAAATGTTTTCACATTTTCACGTCAACCAAGATTAATCAACATTAATCTTTCTATCACAAATAACAACCACAAAATTCCATTAATTAATTAATCCAATTCCATTAATTAATTCAAAAATTAATTAACAACATATATCTCATTAATTAACTAACCAATTAATTAATCACATCTCTTCTATTAATTAATTAAATATTTAATTAACCACCATATGTCCATAAATTAATTGAACAATTAATTAATCCTCTCACAATATTAACATCCAATAATTAATCCAATAATTAATTATTCTCGATTCAAAATTCAAAAATTCAAGAATTTAGTAATTAAATAAACAATTAAATATCCCCAATTCCCCAATTAAATACCTTGATAATCAATTCATCAATTAATTATCTCAATTACACAATTCTATTATTTAATTAAATCCCCAATTCCTCACATCATTAATTGACCACATTAGTTAATCAAATTTAAGAATTAAAATTACTAAACAAACCATATAAATTCTATAATCACATACATTTATTTGATATCAAGACTCTGATATTTGAATAATATACCACCTACCTCGATTTTTGATGGGAGATCGCCTGAAAAAACCCCCAAAATTGAGCAGCACAAAGACATAGATCGAGATCTAGATATAAAACACTAAATCAAGATTAAAAAAAATATCTCTTAATTTTAGATCTAGATCCAAAATCAAAGATCTATAGTTATCAAATCTCGATCTAGATCTAACAAAATAGGGAAATAACTTACCAACAAATATAATGAGAGAATAAAGGAGGATAAACAAGAGTGAAATAAGATAGGATCTAATTACTGAGAGGGATGTAGATCTTCGATCCGGGTTTCTAATAACAAAGAATGGATTTTAGGAAGGCTTGGAATTTGTCTGTAGAGCTCTAAAATCATGAAAGACCACCTAGGGTCGAATGGCGGTCAAATATGGTGTGTTTCGGGGGTTTGTGGGATTTAAAATCTTATTTTATGGTGACTTTAATTCCCGATCATGGTTTTCTGGGCTAGGGCGCACAGTTTTCCCTAACCATGCACCTAAACCATGTGCCTTTTATTTCAAGGGTTCGTGGTTACTCATAAGAAGGAGGTTGGTTAGACAAAACATGCACCAACCATGAAAATCCCAACTATACAAGTTTGCTAGGCTGGGGCACACATTTTTCTCTGACTGCGCACCAACCACACACTGCCCCTTTTTCTTCTATTTTTCTCAAAATTCCACCCAAAAACACCCCAAGTTATAACAAAAAAATTACTCAAGTGTGGAAAAAATATTACCTAAAATCAAGCATGATTCATCTTCAATTTTTTTTGGGATCTTATATAAAACATTACGTAAATCCAAGGGTGATCCACCCCAAGGAATTCAAAATAATGAATCATTGAAGAATAAAATGTATCTCATAGAATTACCTAGCTTTGGATATCCTTGGATCAAATGAGGCATCCTCCCATGGAATCTAAGTGAGTCCCCTAAAAGAATCCATTTTCACTCAAGGCATTCCACCCATTTCATATCTAGATATGAATCAAAGGGTTGAAACCAAACACATTCCACTTATAACAGAATTTACACAAGGATAACCCATTTATTAAACATTAAAACTATAAAAAGATCCTATGGAATCATGCTATCCTAATTATAATTTCTTAGAGGCCATATATTTTTTTACAAGGATTGATTAGATAGGGTTAAATTCATATTATATGATGGAAAACACCTTATAGGATTCTTACTAAAACTCTATTTAACAAATTACCTAATTTAACATATTCTATTAAAAGGTAAAATAATATTTTACCATTCAACACTTACAAACCAAAGGTCCCAATTCAAAGGCCTAACCCATTTCTAAAATAATTAATAGTCCAGAAATTCCATTTCAAAACCTTTGATTCAAATTATAAATTTTCATTTATCCTTCAACATAAACCACCATTCCTCACCAGAATCCTATCCATGGTTAAAACCCAAATAAGATCATCTCACACAATATATATTTCTCATATGGTTCAAGGTATATAAAAGGGGGAAAATAAATAAGATTAAAACAAATTAAAAACATTTAATTTATCTAAAGTTAAGGCATGAAATGGTTTGATTGACGCACCATACATATACTTATATACTTCAAAAATATGGGATATATTTTAATGACCAACTACCTTATATATGAGTACTTTATATTTTAATACTAAATATAACAACCCATCACCCAAGCTCATCCAATACCATTGAAAAAATCCACAACCATCCACAAATTTATCATGTATCCAAACAACACAATTATTAAATTATAATAAAATTATAATTAATCAACAACTTAAAAATAATTAACCAACTCAAAAAACTTAGAAAAAAATGTAAAATTACTCATGGGATGCCCTAAAATCACTAGAACCAAGTCTAAAGACTCACGCAAGATCCGTGCCATGCCCCATCCACTAAATCATCCCCAATACCTATAATTCAGAATCAAAACCTTGAGTGAGAACATTTAATTTAGACCAAAACCCTTTAAAAACTCACTCAAAGACATGCCTCTAAAAAATGTTGGGTGACAACATGAAAACATCATCTTGGGACTCCATATTTATAAGATGCATGGAAGCCTCATTATCTTAGTAATTTTCTACCATCCTCTGGAGGAATCATATTCCAAATCCCTAGTTAGAGCAACCAAGAAATTAGGGAAAGCATAGGGGGATGTGAATTGAGTGGTAGCCTTACCCTTATCATTCCAAAAATCGAAATAGAAAGTGATCCATACCTAGGATGATATATATATAAATTGTATGATGAAAAAGTGGAATTATTTAATGTGTAATTTCTATTAGCCAAGTGGGGGAGGGTAATCATAAGTGAGATCATAAGAGGGTGTCCATGATGAAATTACCAGGCTTCCCTCACTTTAAAACTATACAGGAGGATAATAACCTCCACCAACTAGCCAGTGAGCCCTATAATAAAACAAGGACTCTTCCCTTTACATTAGATAGTCAGTGGCTCTATATCAGCTAACAAGTGGTATTGAAACAATAAGTTATATCCCCATATCCACTCCCACTACTTACTGCTTCTTCTCACCCACAACCGACCCCAGATCCATATCTAAAAACACCCCCTTGAGGTGTCTAAACCTTTGGTACTTTCAACCGTACCACAATTATCAAAACAACCAACTTAGTAAAAACAAACTCAAATTCCTCCTAGAAATTCAAATTCATCCATACGCATAATAAATTACATATGTACATTATGTTCTGTGGGTATGTTCATTTCTAGAAAGTCAAAGAAATAGACATTGATCACATTGGTTGTTGACACCAGCATGAAACCTTCTTGATTGAAGATATCATGATAAAATTATTATATTGTACTGTAAGTATTAATATAGTGTTTTATGTCACTATGACATTAACATCATTCTCTATGGGATCCTTGATATGTTTCTTAGTGCTAACCTTGGACTTTGGGAAGCTCCACCTAATCCCACCAAGAAAGAGGCATGGAGGCTCACACACTAAGTGCATCCAGAACCTCAATTAAATAAATATTATTCCCTTATGTGTTTTAATAATAATTATTTTTTTTCTTGATCACATATATTCATTCACTTGTAATTCGTGATAATATTTATGTTCAAAATATTTAATAAATATTTATTTTCTATTTAGTGAATATAATATTTATCTATTTATTTATAGGTGAATAATACAAGTATTTTTATTTATTATAAAAATAAAAATTATTCAAGGACTGATAAATATTTTTAAGGAATGAAAGATTGAGTTTAAAGGTCAAGTGATAAATAATATATATTAAATATTATTTGAATAAATTTTAAACAATTTATTCAAGAAATACTATTTAATTAATTCGTTGTTTTTTTCACAAGTCAAGAAATAATATTAATATTTTTATAAATACGAGGCTCTATCAGGATTATAAAAATAATAAGGGTGCATATGAAATTAATATTTTATTACCCTAGAACTATTTAAACCCAATTATATTATTTCCAAACTTGACACTAGCCATTTTTTTGGTTATTCAAAATGAGATCTAAATAATCCTCTCAAGACCTAGAGAGATCCTGTCCAAGTACATTGTTAAGAATAAAGAGAGATCCTACTATACCACCCCTCTTGATTCTAGATAGATCAGGGTGAGTCCTTCATTGAAGTGCTTGTCATGATGATCATAGATGAATGATGAAAGCATTAGGATCTACTGAGATAACACTCGAATATTATTACTATAATATTCCAGAACCACCCAACCATTCATTTTTATTTTTCTTAAGTCTTAGAGATGTTTTAGGAATGTTTGAGGTTGATCTAGAGGTTTTATGTGGTATTTTTTCCTTTTGAGTAATGATACAACATGTGAAACAACCTTTTAAACCATTTTGGTGGGAGATTTTTCTTCGGTGCGATCTTGTGTAAAATGGTTTGTGTGACCACACCTTGGGTATGGCATGGTGTGAGGTGTGATGACCTGGTAGTTTACCTATTTTCCAGGGGTAGTTTGAAAATTCCCCGAGTGGGTATGGCGTAAGGCATGGTGTATCAAGGACACCACTATACAAAATGAGTAAAAAAATCTCACCATGTTACAACCTAGGGCGTGCTAAGAGAGAAAGAAATAAGGGTTCAATGCCAATATGTTTTGGCCATCCATGGAATGAATCAAAGAAACCACCATGGATTGGACCGCACTGTGGTCTAGGTAATGGTTGTGATCAAATATCATTTTTAAAACAAGTGGAAAAAGAATATCTCATGTGATTAAATTGGATTGGAAATTGACTAAGGTCCACCACAGTGTAATGGGGGTATACATTTTCCATGGTGATGGTCTTTATTTTGAATTTATAAATAGGAGGTTGAATACCCCTTGTTTCAATTTCTATACCTTCCCTCGACTTTTAGCGGACCCCTACTCATCTTCCCCTTCTCCAGTTGCATCCCATGGTGTTCTGAACCCCCTGGTTCATCTTGGATCATTCATATCATATTACTTTATTTCAAGGTAACCCTCTCTTTACCCATTAACCCTTTATTATCTTTATTTTATATATAGAAGTTCACTATGGTGGGATTCCTCCTCTATTTCAGTTGTCTTTGATGGTGTATTGTTGTGCATATAAATCTAGTGGTTATTCCTATGAGATCAGTGGTGGATTATCCTTGGTTCTTGTACGATCATTCCTTGAAGATTTATTAAGTTAGGGGATCCTTTGTCTTTCCTCTTTAGATATATATGTGGTAATATCATGCTATTTTTTCTTTATAGAGATGGTGAAAACTATCATAATAAATATAACTAATTGGTTTAAATGAAATTGATGAACAAGAATGAAATCAATTGAGTTTACTTATTCTTGGTACTTTTTCCAATATGGTTGTGCATGATTATTTTTATTCTATTTTTGATTTATTTTAAGTTTTATGTGTTCTTATGTCTATTGATGATTTTTAACAATGTTGTGTTCATTTGATTAAACTCACCACACATGAGAAATGATAAGAATGAATATTTAGCTAATAAATCTCTTACTCATGGAATCTCGTATTGTGTGAGAATACCCTTGAAATTAATAAAACAATTGTGGAATAATCCCATGTTAGAATTAAAGTGGTGATGTGTGGTGGTGGTGGTGTGTAGTGGATGCGATGTGTGGTGGTTGAGATGTGGGATGGATATGAAGCAGGGTTATTTGGCATGAGATGGATGGATTGTTATATGTTGTGTTGTGGTAGTTTCTTGGTAGTAATGGAATGAAATGTTAATGAAGAAACTAAAATAGAATGGGTTGGAACTAATGAACTCTTCAATTATTGTTGGCAATGTGTCTAAAATGGGTCTATTTAAATATAAAACAAATGGGACTGATAAATGATATTGGTGGGTAGTTAGAAAATATGAAAATGGGTTAACTTGAAAAGGAATATGGAATGTGGATTGTGTGGTGTGATGCATTTATAGGTGGTAACGAAAGTGGCAGAGATTGTGATACCTTTTAGATAAGTAATGAGTTTTTATGGTTGTCTTATTATGAAAATTTAGGTTGGACTTGTGTGTGATTAGTATATATTTCATTTACAATGTGATTTTTATATTCACCACACCTGTGTCACATGTTTACATTAATCCCCAAAGGTTTTTGGGTTATGAGTATATCCCCTGAACATCTGAGATAGCGAGGATGATGGATGGATACCCCATATTCCCTGCTCTCTCTTCCAAGCGAGTTACTTATGCATATATGGTGATGGTTAGTAGATACATTTCACTATAGGTGATGCTTGCTGAGGTTGATGAGGTGGTTCATAGTACATGTCATGCATGGTTGGATGAGGGCATGAGGTTGATGTCTTTTATGTTCATGATACCTTACTATTCTGGTTATATGGTAGTGGTTATGAGAGGATGTGGATGTGATAACTAGTTTCACACAGGGTTCTTGGTATGAAACAGTTTCCCAAGTTTATTTCAGAAGGATTATTATAAAAGAGATGAGAGCACCCAGATGTATGAAATTGGGACATGAGAGTGGAAAATTAGTGGGAAAATGGTCCAGGGTACCCTTTTATTTATATTCTTCTTATTATATTATTACACTTGGATTCACTATTTGGTGATCATTCCATAGTGAGAAAGGTATTGATTTGTTTTCATGCTTAGGTTATTATTGGTTCTACTATTTTTCTATTTGTAATGGTATTCTCTTTTCACATGTGCATGAGAGACCTTGGTTATGATCCTACTAAGTATACATGTTATGATCACCCTACATATATAAAAACTATTTTTTAGGTTTCCAAGAGGATTTTGGGGACCGAGCAGGATATTACTAGCGTTGACATAGGAGCTGTTGTTGAGTTGCTGCCATGAGTTTTCCTTTGGGTATTTATTTAGAGTCTCTTGTGTATTTTTTACCTTATATATTTATTGTGGGATGTTTTTGGTTTCCCCCTTTATCTTTATGTCATGGAGTTTCTTTATGGTTGATATCATATATCCCGATCCTACTTTTATTATGAGGGTATTTCCTCTATGTGTGAGATTTTATATACCCTCATTGGTAGTCTCCAACTTGAGGCCTATTGAAGGTGGTAATTGGGGGTCATTATCTCTATTACATCATTAATAACCAAGTAGGGGTACCTTTATAGGGTGGGGGTTATGATATAGTAGTATCAAAGGGTAGGTTGAGAGATAATATGGAGTTTAGAGTCAGGAAATTTAAGGATTTCATGGGTTAGTATGGTGATAGTTCGAATCAATCTTAGTGCATTAATTAGGATAGGGATACCATCTAGGAAATAGTATTTTAGACCCCCTATAATCCAATTCAATTACTCTATGTCTATCGAATGATCAAGTGAGGTAGTGATTCTTGTTTGGAAGAGACTTAGGAGAGGTACATGTATCATGATTGTTTGTGTTCTTATATGAACTGGGTGATATCTAGGAAATTTAAATGAATTAATTTAATGAACCTTAATGAAATTTTACTACAATCAGGCTTAGGGGATATTTTTTTCCTTTTAGTTATGGCTCGTGGACATCATCCATCCATGAAGGGGACACTGATTAGTTCTTTGGTGCTTCCGTTTCTAGAACAATGGCTGACGATTGAGCTTTTTTATGATTCTTATCATTTGGGATTAAGATTTATCTTGATGTATCACATTGTAGTGATATATTATGGGTTTAGGTAGTTACATCCCCATGAGAGTAACTATTACACCCATTAACTGAATCTAGTAGCATTTTTGTTTTCATTAAATATGTGATGACATTACGTCATTGGATAATTATTTATAGTCTTTACCGATCATAAGAACTTGAGGTATATTTTCTACCAACACGATCTAAATATGTGGCAATAGATGTGGAATGAATTTCTTTAGGCCTATTACTTTGAGATCACCTACACCATAAAAATTAGAAATACTTGGATAAAAAACTAAGAATAAATTCATAGTGGGAGACTATCCACGAGTCCGAGGATTCTTGGAGAGTGATGGAGGAGTTGGAAACCATGAACCTAGATACAAGGGTGGGTGATGGTGAAGGTTTATTATTTTAGATTATAGTGTATCCTTCTATGATGTGTAAGGAAGAGTATTTTTAGTGGGGAGACTCATAGGTGTAGGTTATTCATGACCATGTTATCTATAGTGATGCTTCATAGGGATGGCTAGAGGATGGTCAGAACTGAATATTGTTTTAGGGGAGGCTGTTTGTTTCATTGGTGATGCATGGGGGATTCCTTCATGAGTTTCAAAACTAAACATTAGTGGTACACCCATATAATTTAATTTTTTTACTATGGTTTGAGGATGTATTTTTGGTGGCCCATAATGAGATGGAAATTGGTAGATTTTGTGGCCTGGTGTCTATTCTGCTAGTAGTTAAAGGAAGAACATCTGTTTACTGGTAGTTATTTGAAGCACATGGATATCCATGAGTCTAAGTGGGATGATATATTGATATATTTTATCTTAGGATTACCCTAAAAACAATTAGGATACTATTCTATCTAAGTAATCATTTATTGGATGATTAAGTAAGGCCAATTCCTAGCAATCAAGGAGTCAGGCACCATGGATTTTTTAAAGGAGGTATGTGGATGAGGTTATAAAGTTTCATGGAGTTATAAGTAACCCTATATTAGATCATAATAATTGTTTTACCTTGTGATTATTGGGATGATTATAACATTATTTTGGTACTCAGTTATGCCTCATCACTATCCTCCACCCTCAGATAGGCAGACAGATGCAGTGAACCATCCAGAAGTTGGAGGATATGTTGCGAGTATGAATCCTAGATTTTGGTGGATCTTGGGAAAAGTACTTACCTTTGGATGAGTTTTAATATAACAACATATACCACTCATCCATTGGTATGAACACATTTAAGGTATTTTATGTTAGTATGTTTTATTCTCCATTATACTGGGATGAGGTTGGGGAGTCATTGGTTCTTAGTCCCAAGGTAGTTTAGATCATAATAAAGAGGGTTTAGGTAGTTCATGAGATGATGGAGGTAGTGAAGGACTGAAATAAATATTATTTCAACCATATTAGTATTACCTAAATGTTTGAGGTTTGGGACCACATGTTTTTAAAGGTTTACCCTCATTAGGGGGAGTAGAGGTTTAATAAGGGAAGTAAGTTTTCACCTTAGTTTTTCCTAAATTTTGAGGTGATAGAGAACATTGTTGAGGTGTATTATCAGTTAAAACATCCATTATATATATAAGATGACCACAACTTCTTCTAAATGTCCCAGCACTGTTAATACCTTCACAATGAATCCCATTCCATTAACCAGGGAGAGTTAGATATCGACGATGATGCAATGTTCATAGAGTGACTCTTAGTAATCTAGGATCATAAATAGAAAGTTATTTATGGATGCAATATTCCTTTGGTTCTTGTGTTGAGGAATAATGGTTTATGTAAAAGAGTACTTGGGAGAGTGAGATTTCAAAATGATCCCAGTACCCTAAACTGTTTATTTTTACCTTGTTTTGTTTTTCATTGAGTATGTGATGTTTGAATCTTGTTTATTTATGAAATGTTATTTTT
This sequence comes from Viscum album, assembly GCA_963277665.1. Taxonomy (NCBI): domain Eukaryota; kingdom Viridiplantae; phylum Streptophyta; class Magnoliopsida; order Santalales; family Viscaceae; genus Viscum; species Viscum album. Next base: position 1,339,424,465 of record OY728148.1, on the reverse strand, counting down.
TTCGTTTGTTGATGGTATTTCATAGGGGTTAAAACATAAAAATAAAGTAAATACCCTTTCTAATTAAGAAATTTAATGTTTATGACATGCTTTAATACCTTTTGGGTGAGTTAGTGCCACCCAATAAAGAAAATATCTTGATATTGGAAGTGGGTTTCCTTGATTTCTGTTCTTAGGGAAGTATTTTGTGATGGTTTTATGGAAGAGGTAGATGAGGAACATATAATATATTGGTAGTGTTTTAGTGGTAATGAAATTCTTGAGAGGTATCACACATTATGGTTGTTTGGACCCCCTTTCTTCCCTGTGTCTTTGGTTCAGTTTTCATTTTAGAGGATGAAAATTGTTTGGTAGGTATATGATGTAATTTCCCAAACCTTCTTGGACTTTTATTTTTGTTTTTATCCAAGTCTTGGAGATGTTTTGGGAAATTTTGGTGGTGATTCAGAGGTTTGAGGAGGTGTTTTGTCCTTTTGAGGAACACTATGACATATGAAATGGATTATCAAGGTGTTTTTGAGGGAATTTTGGATAGGGTGTGATTCTATGTAAAATGGGATATGTGACCATGCCCTATGGAAGGAATGGTGTTGGGTGTGTTGGCTTGGTGGTCTACCTATGCACCACATGCAACTCGAAAATACCCATTATTGGTGTGGTGTAAGGTGTGGTGCCTCGGGGACACTGCTATAAAAAATGGGAAAAAGAATCTCACTATATCATATCATTGGGTGTGGTGAGGGAGAAACATCCAAGGGTTTAGTTCCAGGAATTTTTATATGTATGTGTAAGACATTGAAAGAAGAATCATGGGATGGACCACACCACAGTCTAATATATGGTAGTGGTTAAATCTAGTTTCCAAAATGAGCAGAGAAAGAGGATCTCATGTGGGGGATTTAGATCAGGAGTTGAACAAGGGACGCCATATAATAATGGTGGTACCAACATGATGTGGTGAAGGTCTTTAGTCTATGTTTATAAATAGAAGGTTAGCTACCCATATATTTTGAATGTTAATACATCCCTTTAATATTGTAATCCCATTCTTCAGTTAACTTCCTTGGTGTTTCAAAACCCTTGGTTAATCTTGGATCATTCATATTAGAGTCCTTTGGACCAAGTTAACCATTTATTCCCCCATTAACCCTTTATTCTCTTTCTCTTCAATACATGAGTTTGTTGTGGTTGGATTTATCTTTATTTTGAGTGGTTTTTTTATGGTGGGTTACTATACATAGGAATATAGTAGTGATTCCTTAAATATCGATGGTGGATGATCCTTGGTTCTTCTAAAATACTTTATTGATGCATTATTGAGGTATGGGACCCTTTACCTCTCCTATTTAGATGCATATGCTAGAAAATAATTCTTTTTTTTCATTTGGAGAGATGGTACACACCGTCTTAATGAACATCCATCCAATGGACCGAAGGCCTTCATTTTTTTATTGATTTTGACAATACACCTTTCAAGGGGTGAGGTGGAACCCTTATAATGCCCGTAGGCGTAAGTATTACATGGCCCATAGGATTTATAGGAATTAATTTCCCATAGTCTTCAAACATTACATAAAACCCATACTAACTACTTGGAATTTCTCCTCCCCAGTATCATCATCATGAAATCAGCTCTCCACCTTCACATGAATGTTCAACTAGGCTATCCCATGCATGCATAGGTTTGTCTCGATGGTAGGTTCCATACCCTCTCATTCTTGCAATCCGTGTAGCTTATGCTATGGTGAAAGCTCCTTTCTCATCATCCTATAGAGCTTGTTCTTTATAGGTTGTCTGGTTTGAATATGCACTTAAGGTGTCCTGAAGGCCTTGAGGCGACCCGAAGGCCTTACTGGCCTAAAGTCTTGGGTGGAACTAAGGCCTTAAAGGACTTAGGGACCAAATCGATGGCCTGAAGGCCCAAATGGAGGCAAATTCCCTACTGATACAATTCCAAACAGTGCATACTACAGTTCCTGTTATAGTAACTGCTATAGTACTGCACACCACCTGCTACAATACTACTACAGTACTGCTACAGTACCAAAAAATTGTGCCTCTTCTTGGATTTGATCCCGGGTCTCCTGGATGCACTTAAGAGTCCTCACCAACCGGGATGTGGCTCATGTGCACCGTCTTAATGAACATAACCTATTATTTTAAATTAAACTTACAGGGAGGGAATAAATCATGTGAGTTTACATGTTCTTATTAATTTTTCCTATATGGTTTAACATGATTTATTTCTTTCAGTTTTGATTCATGTTAAGATTTATGTGTTATTTTGGTTGTTAAGAATTATGAACCATGTTGTGTTAATTTGATTAAATTCACAACACATAAGAAAGTATAATAATGAATATATAGATAATAAATTTGTTTTCAATGGATTCTAAAATTGTGTGAGAGTTACCTTGAAATTAATGAAATAATTTTTCATGTAATCCCTTAGTTATAATTAAATTGATTATGTGTGGTGGTGGTGATGTGTTGTGGATGAGATGTTTGGTTGTATCGATGTGGTATAGATATGAAGTGGGGTTCATTGTCATGAGATGGATGGGTTGTGATGTGTATTGTTCTATTTTTTTGTAGTTTCCCAATAGTAATGGGATGAAATGTTAATGATGAAACTAAAATGGAATAGTTTGGAATGAAAAATGAACTCTTGAATTAAAGTGCAGAGTGTGGAAAATTAGTTGTCCTTAAATATAAAATTAACAGTCTTGATAAACAAGAATAGTGGTTATTTAAAAAATATAAAAACTAGTTAACTTGAAAATATAGACAAGATGTGTCTTGTTTATGCATTACTTATTTGATGTGATACATTTAGAGGTGGATGTGAAAGTGGCAGAGGTTGTGAGACCTTATGGAAAATTTATGACTTGTGATGGTCCTATAATTATGAAACCATAGGTTGGGATTGTGTGTGACTATTATATATATATTAAACTTATATTTTTATTTCTATACACACCCCACCTGAGTCACGTGTTTACACCGACACCTAATTTTTTTGGGTTCCGAGTGTCTTTCTAAAATATCCAAGATAGTGAGTATAAATGGTATGATACCTACTATTCCCTTATCTCTCTTCTAGGTGAGGTCCTTATGCATGGTATATGATGGATTATAGAAATAGTGCACTAAAGGTGATTCTTTATGAGGTTTATAAGGTGGTTTATAGTGGGGTTCAAGCATGGTAAGAGGAGTGAATTAGGTTGATATACTTCATGTTCATTACAACTTACTATTTTAGTTATATAGTAGTGGTTATGGGAGGTTGAGGATGTGATGAGCAGTTACACATGGGGTGCTTGGTATAATGTGGTTTCCCAGGTGTCTTTGGTTGAGATGTGGTGTTTGTTTCCTAGGTGTCTCAAGGAAAGATTATTATACAAGGGATGGGAGTGCTGGGACGTATGAATTTGGGGCGTGAGAGTGAGAAATTAGTGGAAAAGTAATATAGGGGAACCCTTTTATCGATATGATTCTTATTATATTATTATACTTTGATGAGTTATTTGGTTAGTGTTCCATAGTGATAAATATATTGGTTTTTTGAATTTCCTAGGTGCATGTTGGTTTCTCTATTTGTTCACTAGTGCATTAATATTCTCTTTTCACATGTGCACGAGTGACCTTGGGTATGATCCTACTAAGTATACATGTTATTCTTACCCTACTTATATAAATTTTTTTCAAGTTTCCAAGAGGATTTTGGGGATAGAGTTGGACATTACTATCTTGGACATCAGAGTTATTTCTAAGCCACTACCTTAGGTTTTCTTTTCGGTATTTATTTAGAAACTATTTTATATATTTTAACTTTATACATTCATTGTGGGATGGTTTTGTTTTTCTATTTTCTCTTTATATCATGGAGTTTATTTATGATTGATATCCTATATCCTTATCATACTTTTATTATCAAGTTAATGCCTTATATGTGTGAGAGTTTATATATACTTAGTGATAATCATGAACCTAGGGCCTACTAAAGGTGGGACTTAGGGGTCATTATCTCTCTTCCTTTATTACTAGCTTAAGAGGGGTACCTTTGGAAGGAGGGGACCATGACACCTATGGTTTCACTTAGAGGTTCATCGTACACATATGGATCACCACTATAGATAATATACACTTGATTAGTATGATTCAATGATGTTATGTTGTAGGAGAGTTTTTATATTCACCAACAAACAAATAATTCATCATAAGATAATTATTAACTATTTAAATTAACTATAAATAATTATGCAATGATCCTATATTTGATTAAAAAATTATCATGTTAATTAATCTTTGATTTAATTATGTTTGTCCTAATATTATTTGTCTACACATCTTGGATTAATCACCCATTATGATAAAGAGATAAGTTAGGCATGCCCTTCTGGCACTTCTTTTATACTCGAAACCTTTAACCACATGTAAATTACATCCCACAATTATCAATATCCTACCAAGAACATTAAACATTCATCATTAAAAACTTTATATTCCATCAATATTGGGCTATTACACAATGGTACCACACAATAACCCAACCATCTCACAATAATAACCACACATAAACCACCACACTTCCATTGTACACAACAAATATTTCATCCTAACCGATCACTACTATCACTATATAAACCACACATATCCCATACAACCACAAATCCAAGACAATAATACTAATAACATATAATAACATAATCCCATTTCACATAAATTACTATAGTTCATTTAAATATGGAGTTTAGAAATTTCCATCATCTCATACATACTTATTCCCACATAATATCAAGGTTCACACACAACTTATTTATTAGTTACATATAAGTTGTTAACCTTTTAGGTGCGTTTAAAAAAATCACAAAAGGGTTCTCAGCCCACAATAGTTATAGTAATATAATCACAATAATAAACAAGTTCAAGGAATGTGAAAAAAATAAATAAATAAATAAGTGATAAACACATGAAAACCCTTAAAATAATTCAATTTAATTTAACTATAATTAATTATCTTCATTATTTATTCATAACTACCCACCCAATGTGAAACAAAATCATAATAGATGCATAGATACTGAAATAAGTGATAACATGGAACCCCTACCTGGAATTTTTGTATGTCATTATATACCCAGAATAAGGGGAAAGAGGTATGATTCCATGAATACAAACATTACACAATGTTATATAAAATAAATGAAGGAAGGGGATATAAACAAACTTGGAATTATGAGTAGGAAATCTCTAGGTGAAAGAAGATAACTCTCAAGGTTGAAGAATAAGGTTCTGGTTTACCCATTTTTGAAGGAAATAAGAAAATAATTTAATTGAGTAAATCATATACTTTTTGATTCCTGATACATATATAGGATTAACTTTGAATACTAACATGGTAAACATTCCCTTTTCACATATATTTCAATTCAGTTTCATTTAAAACATGAGGAATAACTCATTTAATACCCTAGGGGTCAAGGAATTCAAAGATACACTTAAACCCTCTCTTAATAGTTTTTAAATCTTTTATTTAGGCCTTAATTTCCTTATTTTATGCTAAAAGTAATTTTTATTTCATTTTGGAAGAATCTAGGTATTTTGAAAATTTTGAGATTTTTTAAAATTGAAGAAGTTTCTATATAAAGGAATCAACTTTGAAGTAAAGAGAATTCATAGACTGACCATATGGAGAAACAAATTGATCTCATCAAGTGAATTGACCACATATATTGACCTCATGAACAAAAAAATCAACCACATAACCCAGCCAAGTGACCAAATAAAGGAACATGCAACCGCATAAATAAACCAACCTAACTCATGACCAAACCAAGTTTCCACATGATCAACCTAAGTGATTTCATGAACAAACCAATCTACTATAAGAAAAAACCAATTGAATTCATTAACAACCCAATAAACCACATGGACAAATAGAACTACAAAAATAATAAATCAAGTGACCACATGACTAACCCAAGAGACCACACAAAAAACCCAAGTGACCGCATGAATATACTGACCAATCATAAGAACAAACCAAGGGACCTCATGACCAACCTAATTGACCAGATGAATAAACCAACCTACTACAAGAAAAAATGAATTGAGAACACAACCAACCCAAGAAACCACATGAAGGGGCAGATCAATCGTAAGAACAAACCGATCGATTTCACAACTAGTCAACCAACCATGAGAAAAACCTTGGAAATTGTAGAGGGAAGAAGACCCCAAACAACCCCTTTAAACCTTCTTCCCTTATAAAAACACAAGGGGATGGGTTTTGGATAAATAAATCATTAAACACAACAAAAAATAATAGAAAACCATTAATAACCATTTCTGAAATGTAATTCATTCATTTTTTTTATTTTCACTTACCACACATTTAGAAAATAATGAATTTTAATTAATAAAATTAAAAAAATTCAATATCTAAACATTGCATTGATGTTTTACTTACCAAAATAGTAATTAAATCCATTTAATTTGAATTTTAACCTATAAAGAGACCAAATAAAAGAATTTATAAATTATACTTAGCACAACACATACTTAAACTAGATTAGAATGATGTGTTTCATAGGATTTTATAACACTTATACAAGTCTATAAAAACAAATAAGTAACCTAAATACAGGGATGAACATGTAATACATTGAAATCATGGTATTATAAAATTAATAAATAATGATTCTTTCTTTATATCATAACAATAATGCATCCATCTTTGTCATCTATGTTTGATGAAGATCACATGAGGGGCAGTTGATTGAAATCCCACCTCTAGTGGTTTCCACATGTAGTTCTGAATTATTCAACACTTGAGTGGGATTATCTTATCACCCATGAAATACTAGTGCCTCATGAAGGATAAGGGTGAAGTGTAAGAGAGGTACAATATGTGGGAGTTTTGGTCAGATACATACAAGAGTCTCTCACCCCTTTTAATGGGAACTATCTCTTTATACATAGTCCTCGAGGACACTCCTCAAGAAAAAATTCATTAACTCATATTCCATGTTCTAGTGAATGCGGTTACATAGAATATAACCTTAAACCATGATAAACCCATGCATTCCATCCTATGAAACTTTTTATTTATGATATCAAACATAGGAATACTCAAATGATAAAACATATCACTAGACAACAACATATGATTACTTATAATAGGATTTATGATATCCATTTTCAAAGGGAAATTATATTCCTTTTGGTCATCCATGTCATACCTTATGACTTGCAACAAACATATAATATGATATGGACAAAAACTCATCATATTTTTTAAAGGATTTAGGATATATCTAATTCAATCTCCCATTTACACTAAATCCACTTATTCTTTGTTATATTTCACCTTATATTGTATCATATATAATAACTTGTTAAAACAAATCCAAAATTTATTGGGATATCTCCCAAAATAATTTAAAAAATACATCATTAACTTCACCATGTATTAAATAATATGAAAAAACTTTTGAATACATATCCAAAACACCTTTTGGATAAACTCAAACACTTTTATAGAATCTCTCTTAGTAAAAATAAATCCTCATTTGTTTAGCCAAAAGTGTAACCCCATTATACTTTTTATCATTTATAAAAAATATGAATAACTGGATCCATAAATATAATCAAAGATCAAACTCTCAAAAATAATCAATGCTACTCATGCTATAAAGGGATCCAGTGTGATATTTATCAAACACATTTATATTTATACTTGTGTCCACCAGTTTCATCATATGCATGCATGTATTTTCATATGATACAATTTTATAATACATCAAGTGACCCTGGGACATAGAGTATGTAAATCCCATAAATTCATCTCAAATGTTCTCAATTATATGTGTATAAGATGTCTTAGTTGATGAATACATCATAAATAATTAACCTTTATGGATAATCACATCACATGTCCCTTACATGAATAGAAAATCACATCATATGTACTATCTATGTGTAAAATTACACTTCCTCAACCTATATAAATCGATGTTCCGGATTCCATACTCATAATATGAAATAAAAAATCCCATATTAGTTAAGATCCAACCAATGAAATGATCAATAACATACCCAAACACCCCCAAATTAGCTATGTCTCAAGGATTATGTAAAAAAGGTATCATATTATAATGGTTATGATTATAGGTACCTCACCAACCTCAGGTAGTAGGGACTCCAAATAATAACCATGCACTCCTTTTATACCAAATACATTGTATATAACACTCAATTTTGTAAACATCATGGGTCATCTAGTGTATAAAACCCATTACTATACCCCATGAGCATATTCTGTATCCTAATATGTAAATTGTACTTACACTAACCTTATCATTTATTCATAATAGAAAATACTCTATGATGAAAATAAACCAAAGTTCACTAAAAGTCATACTTTGTGATGTCAATTATCATTATTCTTCACAATATGTATATATATATATATTTTCATCCAATGTGAAGAAATAATAATGTATAGATTTCATTTTTTATAATCATGATGCATTTTATATTCTTAAAATATTTTATGAATACCTATCAAAAACCTATATAATAACATGTTTTATATATCATATATGACATATTTATAGATCAACCTTATATTTTTTTCACTTTAGGTTTTTTAAAACTCATTTATTCTATATATAATTCCTTCTACATATCCATGTCATTTATTTTTAATACCTTCCCACTAAACTCTTTAGTGAGTAAAATCTATGAAGAAATACAGTTTAAGTAATGGTGAGACTTAGTAATCATATTCCTAATGTTTAACTTCATGAATATATTCAAAATCTTTGACTCTAAAACATGAAATTTTGTGATTTAAATAACTTAAGTTGTCTACTTATAACTCATATAAAGTACACCATCGTCATTATCCTTTGGAATCGATTCTACTAAATATTTCCCTGAAATATTTTGGTAACTATTTTCCAACACATCATAAAATCATTTATGAAAATGTGTAATTCACAGTTAATTTTTATTAAAATAATCATTAAATAGTTAACTTTAAAATTTTATATTATAAAAAAATCATACTAGCCTCTTAGAGACTACATTATTTTCAAATCATCATGCTAAGATACACAAACTCCTTGGTGTAGGAAAAAATATTATTTTCTATTAGTTGTAAAATTTTAAAAACAAAATATAGATAACCACATTATATATGGTATTATATGTGTTTATATATTTTTCTTGAAAAATAATATTATTCATTAAAATAGTAAACTGATGGTGGTAGGATCAAATCCATCATATTTTAACAAATAAATGAAAAAACACTTTTATCTTGGATACGAATTTTTTTATCCTTATCTTATTTTCAAAATATGTTATAGAACATGATAAATCCTAAACCGCATGTATTGTATTAATTATATCATATTATTTATAAAATATCCTTATTAACAGACAATTTCTATTATCACATAAGAGAAGTGAAATAATTATACACATCCTTTACATAGATCTATCCCAAATTGGTAAATTTATTAATGTCCAAATATTTGATTTAGAAATTATTTTATCTATCACTTGAATGAAAACTATAAGCTCTATATATTCATTCATTGATTTTTAACTCCTTTATATTTATAATATCTGTAAATTATACATTTGGTATCACATACCCTTAAAAAACAAAGAATTAATATGTAAAATACTAATACCAAAAATTACCATTACATGGAGTTTTATAAACCCACTTATGTATCCAAAAAAATTATATCACATAGAATCATTACTCCTTCCCGATAACTCTATGTTTCAATGACCACGACTATATACCCGAAGAAACATTATTTATATTTCAAACTCACTTTTATTATTCTAGTTGAAACTTTTACCCACTTGTAATATAAACACAATAGTATAACCTAGACATCATATGTTCATTCCATTTATCCTTAACACTTTAATAATAATAGGGTAAATAATTTATGAATTCATTAACATTTTTAGAACACTTCCATATATAAAAATAAAATGAATTATATCACAAAAATAATCCTCATAATATACCTAAAGTGAATCATTATATTCTTCTCATAAGCATATAGATTCAATTATTGAATTAATTTAACAATTAGTTACTCAAGAACGGGTTATTCTAACAAATAAAAACTATATTAATTAAGAACCATTCTTAAGTTACTAGCCTAAGTATTTTCTTAAATTTAGATTCTTCTTTATAATTATTAATCTCAAACTTAAGTTTTATTTTAATGATGCTATTTATCTATAAAAAGATTTTATTAGATGAGTATTATGGTTTATGAACATTTAGTAAAGATTTTTATTAAATGCGATCTCACTAAAAAAGATAACCCCTTTTAATATTTGTTATATTCATTAGTGGACCAAGATCCATATTTCACTAACCAATGAATCCACTAAAGTGTCATTATCAACACTTAGATATTTAGGTAGAGAGCCATCCTAACCATATGATATATGACTCTTGGATATTTGAGCGGATACCTTCTTGTACAATCCAATATATGGATAAACCCAACTATATTACCCTGGTATCCTAACTCTTAGGGTTTCCTAGATAATTGTGACCCAAATTAAATTCCAATAACAAGAACCTAATCCTATCAGGGTCTTATATTACATGATTTACTTACACAAGATAACCCATGGGTACCCGGATTTTGTATGAGCCTACCTAGTTGGATTATCAAGTTTATGACAAGTTCCTATTTAGAAGGAATATAACAAATATAATTTTTAAAGGGATTTAATCTCATGTATTCCATTTATATGAATTCTTGATTCTAACTATTTAGTATTTTTAATACTATTCCATCCACCAAATAAATATGTTTAAACCATATTGATGTGTAACACTTTACACAACTCATAGCATGTGTTACTAACCTAAATTAAAATCCAACTATATTTATACACATCAAAATTAATCCCATTCATAAGGTTCATGAAACACTTTTATATAAATTCTTATGATTATGTCAAATTAAAAATCTTCACATGAGTGAGCCTAGAGCCACATATAGTCAACCACCTCTTTTCTAGAAAAAAGAATAACTCTCTAGGATAGCGGGAAGTATGAATTAAAATCACTCTATAAAGGGATAATTTACTCAAGAAATATCTCAATTCCATCACAATTTTATCACCTAATATGTATAAATCATAATTAATAACTTAATTCATGCTCATAACTCAATACAAGCCAAATACAAGGTAAAAAAACTAAATACATTATCATACCTATAATATAACTCCTAGATGCATATACGATAGTCCCCAAAATCATTTTAACATATTAAACGAAATCATGCAACCATATATGATATAAATATTATATTTATGAATAATAAATAATGGAATAATTAAATAAATGAAAAATTCAAATATTTAAACATGAGATAGACTATTTATGAACAAATTATAAATAAATCTAATTATAAAAACATTATAATTTAGCTATCCTTATATACACTCTATAATTTGTAATAAAAACACTTTATATTCATTTCCTAAAATGAAAATTTCACATTTTTCATTTATTTCATTTACATAAATATATGATATTACATAAAATATAAACATTTTATATTTAAATTATTTTATGAAAACTATTTACATAATCAAAATTTCACATACTTAACATTATTTAAACATTGATCCAATCGGTAAAAATATTTATTTTGATGTGGTTTAAATAATTTATTAAATAAGGCCTTAATTTTAACAATTCAAATTAGGTATTATGAAAAATTCATAACATAAATATAAGCTCTTTTATATTTTTCATTATTTTTTAATTTATAAACACTTTATAAAATACCCTTATAATTTATATATGAGTAATTTATATCTAAATTATAAGTCATGTGATATAATTTAAAAGGCATTTTAATATTAACATTTAATATTATGGAATATTTATTAATAAAGGTTTCAAAAAAATTAAATTAATTAATTATAAAAAATTTATAATTAATCAATTAATAATTTTTTTTAAATTAATAACATCCCAAAATACATTCATTATAATTTATAAACAATTTATAAATTATATAATTCCATTCATAATTGAATTTTCAGAAAAACTTTTTTTCTCTCAAATCATATTTAATGATATATTGAGAATCGTATAATCCGATTGATAGAGAATCATCACTTAAACCATTTAAGAATTATCATTTTTATTTTATGACCAATAACCCTATCATTGCTTATGATAATCTTGTGACATTAGATGACCATTAACTATTAATGTTTTCAATATTACAATAAAGACGTGACCCTTATATATTTAGGACCCAGTGGTGTAAACCTTACACATTTGGATCCTTACTTATTTGTTTGATTAACCCTTAAATATCGAGTAACACTTATGTGTCACTACATATTAACTTATTTCATAAAGAAATACATAAAGGATACTTTAGTTTCATAAAGGCATACATAAGGTTTACTTTTCCAGAAACCATGATTATTAAAGGTTTACTATGGTGTAACCCTTATGAATCAACACTAATACACCTATATTATTTGAATGTATACACTATATCATTATTATTACATGATTCTATATTTTTCATGAAACTTGGATTTTATTCACAACCTAATATGTCACCTATATAATATCTTAAGATATAGAAAAATCCACAATTTTTGATGTATCATACTCTATGGTACACACTAGTCATACCCTTAGACTAATAAATTCTCATTAAGTTATCTTATAATGTAATATCAATCCAAACAAATTCACATCTTGTTATCCTATAATATGACATTAGGATCTCAATCGAGATTATATTATGACATAAAAAAATATTTTCCATAGTTCTTAATTTTAAAAACATTATTCCAGGAACCAAACTCATGGTAGAAATCTGATACCAATGTTGGGTTTCATAGGATTTTATAACACATATTCAAGGAAGAAAAAACAAACAAGAAACCAAAAACTATGATGACCATGAATGAAATTGAAATCGTTATACTATCAAATGATGAAATAGTGATGTATACCTTACATCGTAGTATTGTTGTATCCATAATCATCATATGTGGTTGATGAAGATCAAATTATAGGTAGTAAAATAACATCACTCCTCTATAGGTATTCATGATCTATGCTCAATCTATCAACACTTGAGTGGTATCCTTTAATCAAACACGATATGTTAGTTCCTCTTAAAGGATAAGGGTAAAGAGGAAGAGAGATAACTGGTTAGGGAGTTTTATCCAGATACATATAAGAGTCTCTCATCCCAATCGAATGGGAATTGTATCTTTATATTGGACCCTCTAGGATTCTCCTGAGTGAACATAAATCAACTCATACATTATGATTTAATGCATGTAATTGCACCAACTATAACCTTTAGCCATTCCAATCCCATTTGTTTCATCTTATGAAATGTTTTATTAATGATATCCAATTTAGAAAGATTCTAATGATAACACATATCAATAGGAAGTATCATATTATCACTTATATTACACTTTACGATATCACTAGTCAAATTCATAAAATATGCCTTTTGTTTATGCATGCCAAACCTTACAACTTTCACTAATCATATAATATTATATGAAAAAAATCATTATACGTGTTAAAGTATTTAGGGAATATTTCCTTCATGAAATACATAAATACATACAATTTTTCATATCCCTATTATAAAATAATTCTTCTATATATTATCAAGTGAATGTTACAATCATTACTAGATTCATGTAACTCGAGTGTTAAAACCCAGAATCCAATTATAGAAAGTCAATTTAACTCTTCAATGATATATTTTAATATCAAAGTTCCATATTTTAATATTTTATTTTATACACCTCTATTTTTATCGTATTTTTTAGAAAATAGTTACAATCTACTATTGAAACATTAAACTATGTAACCCAGTTGTTAAAATATGGATTTCAAGTGTTAAAATATAAAATTTAAGTATTAAAATATGGTTCTCAAATGTAATTTTAATTTTGAGTATTATTTTTCATTAAATTATTTTTATTAGTGAAATGTGGGTTATGGGATAAAATCAACTTACTTCCCCCATGTTCTTATTAACTGTTTTTGTATATTACTTTTTTAAAATTTTCATGAAAATATAAATGTTAAGTGTTAAAATGTTGAACTAATATGATAAATCATGGAATTAAACTTATAAAATATAAAAGTAAAGTGTGAGAGTGTATATTTTCAACGAACAACCATTCATGTATATTTGGGACTATCTTGGGTTTTGTGGTGGAGTCCTCTTACTACCCTATATGGATCACTTATTATAAAGTGTCCTAGGGGTGAATTGGGTAAATAATTATTTAAAATGATTGTTTTTAATTATTTAATTAATTTATTTTTTGGATCTTGTTATCTTTTGAGTAATAATTCATTTTATTGATTTATAGAATTCATTTGAGACAAAAAAAGGAAGTTAATATCCCTTAAAACATCATACTACTTAGGACATGTAGTAACTATCTCTAATCCCCTTTGATTCTTCAAAAAATAATTATCAATATCCATTTTTTTCATGTACACATTGATCAATGTAGATATTTTATTGTAACACCCCATTAAAAATAATAATTTCAAATCTATTTGAAAAACTTTAAACATTCTTTCGGTAAAAATATTAAGAAATCATTAGGCAACTTTTAACATTATAGCCAGGGTAAACATGTCCTCATAAAAACTAGTTATTTTATATATTCCATGATGTTTTATGATAAAATTTTGTTTTGGTGTTAATTTATATTTTCTTATACATATCCAAGTTTTTATATAAATTCATAAAATTTAATAATATTTTTTAATTATTATTATGACATTATTTTCCCCCATTATATTTACATTTCATGACAATAATTTCCAAATGTTGTTTTTTATATAGGATCAAAAGAGAACTAAAAATAATTATAAATTTGTTTTGTTTGTTTATTAAAAATTACTTAAATACTATATTATGCAAAAAAAAATCACAAACAAAGATATATGTGCCCGTGTGTATGTATGTACATATATATGTATATAAATTATATATATGAATTTGATAATTTTTTTTATTTATATATTCATATATATTAATAAATATTTATATATACACATACATTATATATATTCATGTATGTATATATGTATTTCAGTAAGTATATATGTATTTCAGTAAGTATATATGTATGTATACAGTTGTCTGAGACAAATAATAAATGCCTTTACTCTACATTCTGTCCTTAATAAATAATTTTTAATGTCTATTATTATTTTTCATGAAATCATTGATAAATGTAAATATATTATTATATCACTCCTTAAAAAATATCTATTTAAAATCCATTTGAATTATATTAAACTTTCATTCTACAATAATTTCAAAAAAATTTAAATAACTCTTAACCTTATAACTATGTTACAAAAACAAACCATATTATAAATTTCATAAATATTTGGGATAAATTGATGGTTTAGTGTTAATTTGAATTTTCAAAGGCATATCTATATTGTTTTTTAAATTTATAAATTTAAACAATAATTTTATTATTTATTAAGAAAACATCAGAAATATTGTTTTTCCATTATATTTATGGTTCATTATCGTAATTTCTAAATTTTGGTTTTTTATAGGATCGAAAGTGACATGATATGACCTGATGGGACCATTGCTGGGATGGTGGTACTCCAAGAATATTCCCCATGCTTACCTCCAATAGTTTAGAGCCCAAAAACCAACACCTAGAATTCATAACCATATATGGGAGGCTATAACCTATAGAAATTTATAATATAAAGGCATCACTAATACACAATCATAGACAAAAATACCAAAAAATGGGTATAATAATTGAACTGTATACAATGTATTCATGGGACATTAATGTAAAGTAAGATTCCATAGAGAAAAAAGACTAAGTAGAAAAATACATATGCAGAAGACAATAATCACTAGGAAATTCTAACTCCAAGTACGGGATGACGCCTCCTCTCCATAGGGCCTTTTATAACATACTCTATCTTCAATTTTTTCCACCAAAAAACATCATAAAATATTGAGAAATAGATCCATTAAATCTACTAGATCTTTTTTAAATAAATTAATCTAAAAAGTATGAAATATCTATATAGACACAACATATGTGGGCATGAATCTCATGTGGGGGAGAGTATAAACATACACAATAGGACACCTAAAAAACAAAAAGTAAAGATAAACCAATAGGTTATCTCAAACCCAAGACTAAAAAATAATAATAGGCATCCAAAAGGAATTATATATGCTCTAATATTAAGACAACTGAAGGAATAAGAATGAACCAAATTTCATAGATAAGCTCCATGAAGGATCGTATCACACACAAAACCAATGATACCTAGGGTAGCATAATCCCCACAATGCTTTAGTAAAAAGTATGCATGAATGATATAAATGGAAGGAATCTATAATGGATAAAAATTATTTTAGTATTCCAAAAGTATACACATATTTATAAGTTGTAGGTTCCAAGATTATTGATCTATTAGTTTTCTATAACATCTATTCTATCGCTCTATAATATAGTGGGGGATAATGCCTCATCTAGGTATGAGTGTATAAACTAAGGGAGTACCAAACCTCTGTAAGGGAATATTCCCCAATATATGAGGGAGTACCAACTCCACAGATGGTGGACCATTACCCAACACATGAGTGAGTACTGATTCCACTGATATAGAACCCTACCTTGAGACATGAGATAGTAACTGAACTCTATCAATAAATGGTAGATTATTCCCTAATATATATATGTCACCGATGTAGTACCTAAACCCAAAATGTAGAGGACTATCCCTTAACACATAAGAGATTAACTACTCCATCTCTTCTCCAAAAATCTATCCCACAACTTTTTATCTCTCCAATAGAGCTAAGATCCTCGAACTATTCATAATGCAATGTGAACAACTTCTAATTATTGAGGGAATCACATTGTTTGATATATATGAGAAGATACTCATAATAGAATACTAATACTTCCAAAACTATAATCTGAGTAATAAATCACAAAGAGAAATATAAATACCCCACTACATGACATTTCTAGTAGGGTACATGATGTTTAGGGATCTCAGAAAAGGATGGTCATGTACAATTGCAACTAAAATCTTGTGAAATACACATATATGATGTGTCCAGTATGGAATATGTCTTGTATGAATAAGAGGTATATAATCTAATCTAACATACACCAAACTAATTCAATGTTATCCTTATGCCGACTACATGACATGTAATGAAATACATGATGTGTGACTATCTTTACATGGCATACCCATGACATATTTAGCATGTAATTCACATGGAATAATCTTAAATATGCAAAATTAAACTAAAAATATTCTTAAAAATAATGAGTTGCACTAAATTTATGGTTGTTGTACTTTTGTGTGTGGGTCTTTCTGTATAGGTTGGGAATTTTAATGGGGTACATGTAGAGACACTCAATCTAGAGGTACATGACATGAGACACAGAGTCATACATCGTATGAATTTTAAAATGCTTAATTTGAACAATATGATTCAAAGAGGGAGCTACATGGTGATATTTCTAGTATCCAGATGTTTTATTAAATTAAATTATTTTTTGAATTAAGGTTGGATACTTACATGAAATGTAGGATGAGACTACACACCGTGTTGTCAAGAAGTTTCCAGGATCACTATTTTTCATACTATGATTGCTACTGTCATCTTTGTCTCCATGAAAGCCTCCACTATTGGAAGAACCCATCAACTCTAAACACATTATCATACCCCACTGGGTTGATTACTAAACAACATTTTTCATCCATTAATCATCATTTTTCTATTCATCAAATTATTCAATAAATCTTAATTCCATTACTATTAGGTTCCCAAACCTATGATTAGTTTGTTTTTCCACATTGTAACATCACAAAACCATATTACAACTCATTAAAAAATAATTTCATAAAAATATTCAAAATAGTGGTGGATGGATGAATTACTGATGCCTTAAGAGAAATCTCACATTTTGGTTCATCGAAGAATGTGACTATTAGGAAAAATGAGAATTTTATATTCACAGAGGTAATGTTTCTCAACAAGTTATGATTATATGATTGTTATTTTATTTCACAATGAAATAATTTATAAAATAATAATTCTTATCAAATATAATTAATAATTTAAATAATTAACACTAATAACAAACCAAATTTGAGAAATAATCCTAAGGAAGTTCTTGAAAAAAATCCACAACAATCATGGTGGCTTCATCCCTATGATCTCCCTATACTTAAAAGAAAATGTTTAAAAAAATTAACCATCATGATCATAGGATAAAAACAAAAGAGATATAAATATTATTTTCTTTATGAATTATGAAAATAATATAATATACTTTTTTAATCTGATTCCATTTAGAAGATCATTCTTTCTATGATAAAAAAATTGTAAAATAATCAGAGTTATGAAATAAATATATTTTCAATAACATAAAAGTATTTTCTATGCGTTAATTGACAGATAAAATAATAATTTATTTAAATATTATTACTTTATAATTTTCTAATATTTTTTTCACACATAGACATGTTTTTCAAGGGAAAAATTCATTTAGAAATAAATAATTATGAACAAATTTTTTTCCTTTGATTTCCACAAAAAATCATTGCAGAAGAAAAACTAATAAAATAATTTTTTACCCATTAAAAATAGTCATGAGTTTTTTCATTCTTAGAAAACCATGACTAAATTACCACTAAATATTTTTTAATTAATCATATTTTAATCCCTTTTTTATTCTTATTCATTTAATCACCTTAGAAGTTTTAAGGGACTCGATCTTGAGAGGAAGGGAATTGAATCCCAAAATATGAACAAGAAGAATAAAATAATAAGAAGTCCCATGTCATCAAAGTTTCCCCAAAGTTGGATTATCACACCATAATACTTGGTTTTCTATGTCACCTCCATCATGAAGAGAACCATGAATGAAAAACATGAGGAATTACTTTCATTAGAAAAATGGAGGAAGATGAATTTTTCTCAAATTGATTCTTTTGATATAAATGGAATTATATTAATTACATAGTTCCCTTATGTGATCCAAAAGAATTATAGAGGGGTGAATTATTTCTATAATGGAACCATTAAATTTATCCTTATTAATGTACAAATAAAACTCATTAATAATTACATGTATTTTACTTATATTAGTGGTGAATGGATGAAAGAAATGGGTGGTTCTAGAATCTCCCTTTCCACATCATCACCACACGACACATCCTCTACCACACCACGTGAAACATCAACACCTCATCACTATGCACTATAAATAAAATTAACAATTTTTTGTTATTATTTTAAAGTGCACAAATTCTCAGTCCTAAGGAAGAAAGAATTTACATTAAAATGAACCATATTCTATGAAAATACCCAAATTCCATACATAAAAACAATGTTAGAATTTTTATTTATGACTCTATTTAGGAGTTATGAAATTTTCTCCTGTGTATGGATTAAAATAATATATTTAATATATAATTTACTTTCAAAATACTATAATGAAAAAATTAAATGAACCAACTTCACGAACACATCAAAAAACATTTCTAAAAATTTTCAAAGATATTATTACTAAAATATAGATTACCATAGATAGATTCTGATCTTTCACTCACAGGGGCTCCACTAGGGGAGTGTCATGATCCCCAACTTTAATGAGAAATAAAAATAAGATAGAATCCCCCTTAAACTATATTAAGATCTCATTGTAAGTTCACAATCTCTCTATGTGAAATTGGAAGATGAGTATACCAAGTGTAAAATCCTTGACCTGGAATCAACTAAACCGGTGCTTTGAGTTGGGTTACCACATGACCTCAAGCATGCCTCCCTGTGCACCAGAGGTTTACAACTAGAAACGAGGGTATAAAATATCATGCAGGGAGACTATACCCTCTTTACTAGAGTAAGACACAAAAAAAAGAGAGCTATAATAAGAATTAACCAGAATCATTCACAAGTAACCATTTCCCTATGAGGGTAAAAACAAAAAACAAAAAATAAATATGGCATGTCATACTAGGAGTTCCCAAATGTGTTCTAAAATAAAACCAAAATAAATACTACATATGAAACCCCAAATGGGTCCTAACTCCATGTTCAGAACCCCATCAATGTTTGTTCCATGCCCAACTCAACTCCCTAGCATAAATCCTTTTCCATTGTCTTAACCTGCAACCATAAAATCTGATCGGGTATCCACAACACCTGATCAAGGTGTGATTACAACTTGGTAGGGCACCACCAACAATGTCTATAAAATATCCAGTCTAAATAGAAAGTTCATGAAAATTTTAAATAAATGACAAATAAACAAATAGACAACACGATTTCCAATGATTAACAATATTTACCTTACCCATTTCTAACATTTCTACCATTTTCATCATGTACACCATTTTCATTACTTAATCTATTATCGACATGTGTTCCATGGGTTAGGCATTTACATCATTCAGACAAGGGTTAAGGCATTCAATATTAAAAGTAAGGGGATAAATCAAGTCCTGATCACACTAGGGATAAACATGTCACAAAAAATACATAATCCTCACCTCGAAGCCTCAGTCCGAGTGGAATAAAACCATTAGGGGAATAGAGATATGTTCCCTTTCCTAACCAGTGCATTATGGGGTGGATTTTAGAGCCTCAGTCTCACTCGACTCGTGGGCATAGAACCTCAGTCAATACCCGACATTACCATTCCATGTGCACATGATTTATATATATCAATTAAACACATACCATATCACAAAACATTCATAATCAACACACATATCAATTTCAATGCATAAAAATAATATGTGAATTAATATCATTCCATAAACCATTAACACATTTTCTACTTATATTACATACCCATTAACCAATTCTCATTTTCATTCCCCAACCTATTAGGAATGTTCAATAATTCCCTCTTTATCGGCCATTTAACATATTCATTTATTCCCTTGAAAAAAACCATTTAACATTATTCTCAATTCACAAGGCGTTTCTAATTTACCATATTCATCATTTTATATATACTATCCTTCTTAGGCACTTTTATTTATTTCATAAGACAATTAACACATCCCCAAATTAACCAAATTAACCCATTGACATACTATTAAAAACAACCCCTTAATCCATATCAAAACTAGGAACAAAAATAAATATTCCATTTTCAAATCAAATAAACATATTAATATATTCAACAAGGTCTATACATTATCACACGACAACTCTATACTTAACACTTCCAATTTCTAGGTTTGGGAAAATCAGTGCACCCCATGGGTTGCCCTAAATCAGTAAAATCATCCTCAATGCATCTCACAAGGATCATGAGGGGTTCAATTAACTATTTAGATGTTCATTTTTACCAAATCTCCCTAAAGACATCACTTCACAACAAGGTGGAACCAAGAACACAACACTTATTCAAAAATCCACATTTAAAACTACGGGATATAACTTATAGACCACCTAAATAGAATAAGTTGATGAAAACACCTTTAATTTTCAACTTATATCTATATTTAAACACCCTTTTAATATTAAACCAAGATACCATAAAAAATAGAGTTTTAGGGATTTAGAAGAATATTTCACAAGTTACAATCCCTAATTTGGAAAAGATCAGAAAGAAGAAGACTAAACTTACCCAGAGCTTAGATCTGCAACTAAGGATGCTCTAAATGGCCTAAAAATGAGGTATATTGATCCTTGGGACCTCTTTAGGGTCTTGGTTAGTCACTAGGGATGGAGTTAGGAGAAAGGGGGAGAAAAAGGGTGGGATCTTAAAAATATCGAGATGGAAAAACCATAAAATTTTCAACTTTTAAAGGGGACCACATTTTACCCACACGATTTTCCAAAACACGAGAAAAACATGTGTAAACCACTTTCTAAGAGAGTTTATGTTGCATGGTTACCTGGGGAGCCTCACACGATTTGGAAACCATACACTAACCATGCAGAATTCCTTTGTTTAAGGTTGCATGGTTTTCTTGGGAAGGCCACACAATTTACTTAACTATGTACCTCACACATGTTGGAGTGATTTTCATTCCTTTCATGTTACAAACCACTAAAGCACCCCTGAGGCACCACATAATTTTTAGAAACATTTCACTAACATAAAAAGTATATTGATACCAAAATTTAAACAGGGGAATACCTCCAAAAAATTCAAGATCTTACAACATCCCCTCTTCATAATGGATCATCCTCGAGTTGTTCCCCCATGCGTTGCTGAGTTTCAAAAGAAAATAGAATGGGCCAATGGGCCCTCATATCCAGTTCCCACTCCAAATTGTCTTCCTAAACATTCCCATGTTACTAAAAAACTCTAACTAGAGGCATAACCTTTCTTCACAATATTTTCTTTCTATGGTCCACAACATGAACCAGATTCTCCTTAAAGGACACATCAGCCTCAAGATTGATATCCTCTACATTAACCACATGAGATGGATCAGGGTGATACTTCCAAAGATTTGAAACATGAAAAACATCATGAATTCCACTATACCACTATATAATATCCAATTGGTAAGAGACCGGTCTGATCCCCTTTATAATCTCAAACGAACCACATAACTTAGTGTCAACTTTCCCTATTTTTGAATCATATAGTGACCCAACCTTGGAGACACCTGAAAAAACACACAATCACCCACCATAAACTAAAGGAGTAGATGACACCCATCCACATATGAATTCTGACTACTATGAGCCATTACCATACATTCCTGAATTATTTAAACCTTTCCCTATGTCTCCTACATGAGTCTAATTCCTAATAGATCATACTCTCTGGCCTCTAACCAAAAAATCAGAGATATACATGATCTCCCATAGAGTGCCTCAAATGGTTTCATTTGAATCGTATCCTAAAAAATATTATTCTAAGAAAACTCAACAAGAGATAAGTGTTTTTCCGACGAACCACAAAAATATAGAACACAAGATCTCAACATATCCTCTAAGACCCAAATCGTATGTTCTGACTACCTATCCATCTGCGGGTAAAAATATGTACTAAAAAATACTTGGATACCAAGGGTCTTCTGTAATCCCTACCAACAACACAATGTGAAACCCAGATAACAATCTAAAACCATATTTCTTATCACACTATGCAACCAAACTATCTCTCAAACATACAGCTCACCCAGATGATCAATAGTGAAAGATTCTTGGATCGAAATGAAATGTGACACCTTAGTCAACCGATCTACAAAGACCTATATTTAATCATTATTCTAAGCATCCTCAGAATAATCACTATGAAATACATTTTTAAGTTATCCCACTTCCATTATAGAAGGAGAAATGGATATAGTAAACCACCTAGGTGTTTATGCTCGACCTTCACCTACTGAAAGGTAAGGCATTGTTCCACAAAACTCACAACCTATTTCTTTATTCCTGGACATGAGTATTTTATATGAATATCATGATACATATTAGTCAAACCAATATGTACTTCCCACTTCTATGCATGAAACTTTCACATCAACTCTTCTAGCACGCACACCGACACAATGACATGACAAAAAAAAACTAAAAATACCATCATAAAAAAACCAACTAGAAGGTGTCTCCCCACATTTAAGAAATTCCTTCAAATCCAAAAATTCCGGATCCTCAAGATGACTCTCCTTGACCCAGCTCAAAATCATTTAATCCACTAATAAAGAAGTGAGGGTTGTTTTACTGTGCTCATCCTGCACCTCTAGATTCATTTCATCAAACAACACCACCATATTCCACTCAAAACTATATTCCTAAATTTTCTAACATTTATTTTTCTGACTCAAATCATATAAAACACTATTCCCTTTTCCATGTGTGTAAACCAACTTGAAATCAATGGATGGAAGGTACTTGAACCATCATTTCTATCGAAGATTCAAATAACACTGAGATAAAATGTAATTAAGACTTTTAGGGTTAGTACACACTATAAAACATTTTCCCAACAACTAATTCCACCAACATTTCAAGTCCTAAACCACTATAGCCAACTCAAGATCATGTGTAGAGTAATTCCTTTCAAGAGACCTCAATTTTCATAACCAATATGCAACCAACCAACTATCCTACATCAAAACATATCTAAGAGCAACACTAGATGCATCAAAAAACACAATATACCATCTTCCCAACTCAAGAAATATCAGAATCAGTGTGGTAGTCAATCACTTATTCAACTTTTGTAAATCATTCTCACATTCCCCGAACCACTCGATTTTGATGCCCTTCTTAGCCAAGACTAAATGTGGAACTTCCAACCAGGATAAATCCTTAATAAATCTTCAATAATAACTCAAAAAACCCATAAAACTCTAGACATAAAAAACATTCTTGGATTTCTCCCATGATAAAACTGCTTTCACTTTTTCAGTATCCACCAACACACCATCCTCTAAAATTATGTGACTTAGTAAATGCACTTTATCAATACATAAATGAAATTTGGATAGATTGGAGTATATCCTATTCTCTCTTAGTGTACTCAAAATGGTTTCAAGTTGTTTGGAATGATCATCAAAAGATTTAGAGTACACCAAGATGACATAAAAAAAGACAACCATGAAACGATCCTGATATGGGTGAAAGAGACAATTCATTATAGCCATGAACACTAACGACACATTGGTCAACCTGAACGACATAAAAAAAACTCATACAATTCATACATTCTTATAAAGGATATCTATGGTATATGAGAAGGCTTGAACCTCAGTTGGTGATACCCAGACCTTAAATCCATCATAGAAAACACTGAATCGCCTCTGAGTTGGTCAAACAGATCATCAATTCAAGGAAGAGGATATCTATTCTTGACTATCATCTGATTCAGCTTTCTATAGTCTATGAGAATATGCAATTCCCCATCATCCCTATTGGTAAAAAACACCAGGGATCCCCAAGGTGATGTACTATGAGGAATAAACCCTTTATTCTCCAACTCCTCCAACTAGGTTTTAATCTCTCAGAGTTCTGCTGGTTCTATTCTATACGGTGGAATGGATTCTGACTCCACTCCCAAAAAAAGATCTATCACAAACTCAACACCTCTATCAGGTTGCTACCCTGAGATGTCCCCAGGAAAATAATTATAAAACCAATCCACCATAGGAGGAAATACATGATACTATACTCCTCCATCATCAAGAACAAGACAAGCCACATGGCCTGTGAGTTCTGCCACTTTTTGGAAAATTGTCCCTGCACGGCTTGCTCAAACATCCCCCTCACCACAAAAGACATAAATTTATCCCTCAAGATATGTGAATGTTACTCAATGATGGTAATAATTGATATGGTAATGGTACATCACCAACCAATCCATTCCAAAAATTAGGTCAAAATATGACATCTTGAGGATGAACAAGTCCCATATAAAATGATACCCACCAATATCTAGAGAACAACCCTTACATTGTTTGATATCCTCATCTCGCACCCCCAACAAAGTATCAACCAACATAAACCCACACACACATTCCACTTATAGGCCCAACATAACTAAAAAATGATTTGATATAAAAGGGTGTGTGGAATTTGTATCAAATAAAGAACCACCAAGCATGGAAACTATAAGGATCATAACTCAAATAATAGATGGTCCATCCTCACCACCTCCAAGTGTAGACTGAACTGCGTGAAGCCGACCTACCCCTTTTTCCTAGGCCCTAACATGAGTACCCAAAACTGTACTGCCTTGCTGATACAATCACTCTCTCCCTAGAGTACCACGTCCACCGCCCGGACCGAAACAGCCCGTGGGACTAAAAATGCCAACTAGATATGGAGTAAAAAACCCCTGACTACACTCCAAATATTCCTCTGACCTCCATCCATACCCATATTTCAAGGGTTCCTGAAAAACATCTATACATGTCCCAACCTGTCACATGACTGACACTCAACTGGTGGTCAAGGACACAAAACTCACATGTTCCCCAACCTACCACACTGGTAATAGAACACCTAATCGCCACCCTAAGAGGCTGACCCTCTCTTCTGACTACTATTCACACTTCAACCCTAATGGAAACTCTTAAAATGACACTTAATTCCCTCAAAAGTCACAATACTCGTCTGCCTAGCTGTTACCACATGTCCACTACCTTTATCTCCCTTCAGGATCCCTTCAAAGATAAGGGCATGATCAAATACCTCTGAAAACCTCTTCAAATAGAAGATATTCACCTAGGACCTAATCTCATGCTTAAGATTATTCTAGAAATGTTTTTCCATCGCTACCTCATCTCTAGAAAAAATTGGAAAAAATCTATACAAAGAAATGAAATGGATAACATTATCCATCACTAGAACAACCCCTTGGGTCAAAATTATAGACTTTAACCTTCTCCTACCTCAAGGTATTTGGGTAGATGTGTTCTAGAAACTTTTTGTAAAAATATTTCCATATCATTCCTTAGGCCTGCTGTATCTGAATCATTATGTCCCACCAATTCTTTTCCTAACCTCTCAACATATAATCCACTAACTTGACTCACTTCTCAGAAGGAGTCTCCATATGATCTAGAATTGTTTATATGGACTCTATCCAGAACTAATCTACCTATAGAAAACCCCCTCTGGTAAAGGTTAGAGGGTGTTGTAGTTGGAAATCTATAGTTAGTTTGAACATGCTCGGTACACCTTGCCCCGGGTCTCATTCCATCATCTGCATAAAATGATTGAAGTTCTCATGTAACTTCTCTTCTCTATTACCCTAAATCACTAGGTATTCTTGCTCCAATATAGGGGAATCATTAGTGGAAACATCCTATTGCCACTCTGCTGGAACACATCTTCATGGTGGAATTTCTCTACAATTCCAAACATGCGATTTAGAATACATGACATAAAGATTCCATAGAATTATAAAGGAAGACTCTCCACTAGACATAAACAAACCATTTTTCATACACTATCCAGGAGGACCTTATCATGTCCAAAACACTACCCTCGAACACCCCTACCATGGTCCATGGTCAACATGGGGGGGGGGGGGTAAACTAATTTTACATGGTCACAAATCATCCAATAAACACCCTTTCCAAAACTATTTCCATTTTTATACCACCAATATTTTCCTCCTAGACACATTTCCCTTCTGTAAAACTTTTGACGACTATCATTTTAACTCATATGAAACCCTTTATCAAGAATGATTCTTTAACCATTACCTAAATTGTTTTCATTTAACCATTATTCAACATTTCATTTCCATTATTCCCATTTTCATCATTTTATTAGACACTATTTTCTTCAAGTTATTCAAGGAGGTCAAATGAATTCTACCCTTTTATATCCCACACACCCATCCCATGTGTGTACATATCATGATGCATGTCACTTACATAAGTAGGTGAATATAATGATGTATGAATGTACAATCTCATTCCATTCTGTCCATGATCTAAATATCATAAAACTATCAAATCAAAAAACAATTTCATCTACCAATGGTGAAATATCATCAAATGTAACAACTCACAACAGGAAAAAAAATTACCACACTGGGTGACATTGGTTTTCCATCATACATGGGTTAGCTACTCCCAACCAAGACCTCATTACTAAGGCCTGACACTTTCCAAACCTCTGGTCTGCCATCCCCAAATAGTAAGTCATAGAAAATACCTCCTCTAATAACACTTTATAATGTCCCTGTCCAGGAATCCCCTAAATTGATGCTCCGAGATGGGTTTACAAATGAACTCAAGCTCACCTCTCCATATTCCAGAGTTTTCTAACTAGTAGTGAGGGTCTAAAATATCACATGGAGAGACTATACCCTCTTTTCCAGAGTAATCCACAAAAAATTGCAGATTAATAAGAATTAACTAGAATCATGAATAACTAACCATTTCCCCAACCGAGTAGAAACCAAAAACTAAAAATAAATATGTCATTTCATAGTAGGAGTTCCCAAATTTGCTGGAAAATTAACCAAAAATAAATACAATGGATAAAACTCAAAATTAGTCCTGAATCCAAGTCTGAAACCCCATCCATGCACATTCCATGCCCAACTCAACACCGTAGTGTAGGAAATTTTCCCTTGTCCTGACCTACAACCATAAAATCTTATTAGGTACCCAATATTCCTGAGAAGGGTGTGAGTGAAACTCAATTTACCACCACCAATGGCGTATAAAAAATATCCTGTCTAAACAGATTATGCATGAAAATATTAAATAAATGATAAGTAAACAAAAAGATAACATGGGTTCCAATGGTTAATAATATTTACATTATGAATTTGTAATATTATTACCATTTTCATCATGTACATCATTTTCATTACTTAATATAATCTCAACATGTGTTCCATGGGTTAGGCATTTACATCATCATCACAAGGGTTAAGGCATTAAACATTAAACATAAGGGGATGAATCAATTACCTATCTAACTAGGGACAAACACATCACTACAAATACATAATCCTCACCTTGAAGCCCCATCCTATGGGGAATGAAACTGTTAGGGGAATATAGATTCATCCCCCACTCTAAACCATGAATTGTTGGGTGGAGTTTAGAGCCACATTCAAACTGAACCCATGGTCATAGAACCTCAGTCAATACCCCAAACTACCAAGCCATGTGCACATGATATATATATATATATATATATATATATATATCCATTAACCACATACCATATCACAAAATATTCATAATAACTACACATATCAATCAAAATCCATAAAAACAACATGGGAATTAATATCATTCCATAACCCATCAACACATTTTCCAATTATATTATATACCAATTTATACAATTATCATTTTCATACCCCAACCCATTAGACATGTTCAATAATTCCCTCTTTATAAAAAATTTAACATATTCATTCATTACCTTATGAAACCACAGTTAACACTACTCTAAATTCACAAGGCATTACCAATTTACCATATTCATCATTTTATATGTACTATCCTTCTTAGGAACTTCAACTTATTTCATAATCCATTTAACACATCCCCACTTTAACCCAATTAACCCATTTTTATGCTATTACAAACAACCACTTAATCCATATCAAAACTAGGAACAACCATAAATATTTCATTTTAAACTCAACTAAACATATTAACATGTTCTACAAGGGTTATACATTATCAAATGACAACTCTACACTTAACATTACCAATGTCTAGGTTTGGGAACATCGACGCACCCCATGGGTAGCCCTAAATTGGTCAAATGGTCTTCAATTCATCCCACATGGATCATGAGGGGTTAAATTCATTATTTAGACAATCATTTTTTACTAAATATACCTAAAGTAATCAATTCATAGTAAGGTGGAACCAAGAACACAACACTAATGCACAAATCCACATTTAAAACTATGAGATATAACTTATAGACCACCTACCTCGAATCCTTTGATGAACACACACTTAATTTCGGCCTTATATCTCAACTCAAGCACCATTTGAATCTTTAACCTAGATCCCACTAGAAAAATTGAGTTTTAGGGTTTTAGAAGAAGATTTCCCTAGTTATAATCCCCAATCTAGAAAAGAGAATAAATGAGAAGATTAGACTTACCCAAATCTTCGATCTACAACAGATAATGCTCCAAATGTACTAGAAATGAGGGAGATCCATCCTTGGTAGCCCTTGATGGATTTGGTACATCACTAGAGATGAATTTAGGAGAAAGGGGGAGAAAAAAGGGTGGGGTCATAAAAATCATGAGATGGAAAACCACAATTTTTTTCAACTTTAAAAGGGTTCCACGATTTAACCACATTGTAATGACCCACATATTCTCATTGGATTGAGAATACCATGAATAATTACTTGGCATTAATAGACATCCCCAAGACTCCAAATAATGGAAATAAATACATAAGGGTTTTAAATTAAATTGAGGTATGATTTACCCTTTAATAAATAAACCACCATCCAAACAACTATTTTATGATGGATGATAAAAACAAGGCAACTCAACCATCAAGTTTATAACAAAACCACACCAAAGTGTACTATAGAAAAAGACAAATAAAATATGAAAGTAAACAACATAAGATAACTAAAATAACTATAATAAAACCATTAGACTCCATTATCCACAAGCTCCATGCTCCAACATCACCAAATAGCCCAAGTATCATGAGGTGGTGCTAAATACATGTGATACTTTACATTTTCCCATTTTCTGAAAGATAGCATCTTAAAAGCACCAAATTTCCAAAGAATGGGTGAGTATAAAACTAGTTAAGCTTTACCCAATGACTTCCCTACTCATGACACTTGGATAGAAAGGTTAGAAACATTTATATAAAAGAGTTTATATAAAACAATTTCCAAAAATAATTTATAACCAAATATATACAAGCTTCAAAACCATTTAAAACTAAAAGTTCACAAGTGTTATTCCAAAACATTTTCATCAAGTTGTACTTCCAAAAAAACAACCAATCAAGGCTTTAAAAACCATTTATCAATAAAATTTTGGCATAAATATTCCATTCCATGTATTCACACATCCAACTACACATGCTTTATTTTGATAGTTCCATACTCATGAGCGGTCTCTAATCTATCTACCATATCGTCACATGATAATTATACCCTAGATTTCATTACACCTTTGGCACGAGGCACAAGGTCATATTCCAACCAAGCCTTGTAAATGCATTATAAACACACGCCACTATTATTCCAAAACCATTTCAAATAATCATTAAAAACCATTTCAATAAAACTGTTATTTCATTGAAACCTATTTAAACAAACCAAATTCAAATCACCCATTCCATTTAAATAAAATCATTCCTTTTATTGAAAAACTTTTTATCAAATCCATTCATGCACATAAGCCTCATCCTGATTGGATTGTACTTTACAAGTACATCCAAGAGACTCGAGATCAAATCCAGGTAAAGATATATTTTCAGGTACTATGGTAGTACTGTAGCACCCACTGTAGAAGGTACTGTTTGGTACTATAGTATCCAGAACTATTCATCCATCTGGGCCTTTGGGCCACTGGTTTGGTCCTCGGGTCCTGTAAGGCTTTCAGGCCACCCAAGGTCTTTGAGCCAGTTGTCTCTTAAGGCCTTCGGGACACCTCAAGGCCTTTGGGACACCCTAAGGCCTTCGATCCACATGAATATGAGGATGTACCAGTAAAAGTACAAGTGACAAGGCCCTAGATGGCGATTTAGAGCAGGTGCATTCCCTAGAGAAGAGCAAACCCGAATAGGAAGAATGAGAGGGTATGGAATTTCCATCAGTACCAGGATTATACAGCTCTTCACATGACAGCTATCCAACTAGCCTTGTGTAGGTGGAGTGCTGATATCATGACATGTGCTGGGGAGGAGTAGTTCTAAGTTGTCTTGTCTGGGTGATTTCCTCTAAGACCTACGGGTCACGTAATTGTCTCTAAGCCTTAGAGACCTATAAGGGTTCCACCTTAACCCTTGAAAGGTATATTATCAAAATAATAAAAAAATTAAGGCCTTCAGGACATTCAGTTAGTCATTAACCATTATTCTAGATAAATCCCATTTTAAAATCCACATTTTAAAATCAAGAATCTAACACTTTAATCAAGAGCAACAATTTTATATATTTTCCACAAAAATCACTAAAGATCATTTCTATAAATAATAAAAAAACCAATTCACAATCAAATACACAAAGAAATCAATTTGAAACCATGCCATTCAGTTATACTAATAGGATTTTAGAGTGAAGCCACCTACCTTAACAGTTTTCACGAAAACTGAAAACGGACAAAAAGTGCTCAAGAAACTGGGTTGATTCTCCATGAAACCACCTTATATATCTTCTCCTATCATGATAAAGATTAAATATCAACATATTTGGCATCCAAAATCATAGATATACCCATAACAGGCATAGATATAATATAATGAGAAGAGAGAAGAAGTATATCTAAGTAGATCTAAGAAACCCATCAAGAACGATCACATACCTCAAGAATCTGACTTTTAATCACTAAGGGAATCCTTCAAATTGCCTCCAAATCAATGGGAGAACCTTTTTTGGCCTTAGTAGAAGTAAAATCTTGAGTTAGATCTGGTTTGGGGAAAAACGAGTGGATTAAAGGCGAGGCCAACCAAGATCCACTTTTAAGGAGGTGATTTTTAACCCACGCATGGTTAGACCACATGGTTAAACAAACTATGCGCTAACCGTGTTCTAGATACTGCCTTAAAGATCACCTCGCATGACCTCCTCACATGGTCTTCCTAACCATGTGCACACCATGCCAAAGATGCTATCCAGAATCTGCAACTTCACACCGTTTCTACTAGGCTCTCCGCATGGTTTGGAAAAACTGTGTACATCCCGTGCACCTCTCCTATGGTCCCCAAAACTTATTGAAAGTTCTCCAAACTCTCCCATACTTCACCCTTAACCTTTATAAACATAAAAATCATAATATAAGGGTTACATACCAGAAATAGGGGGTACTAAATTCTCCCCACCATTGGTCTTTTCGTCCCTAGAAAGTAGAAAACCATTGTTGCATGAAAAGAGTTCCAACCATTGATATTTTATTTCCTTCTCATGTTCCCATGTTTCTTTCTGAATCTAACCATGTTTCCATAAAACCTACACTAGACTGATGATTTTTTCCATGAACTAATTTCTCTTTACCATCCACAATCCACACCGAGATATGTACCAATAAAGCATCCAAATCTAGGTTAATGTGATCCCATCTGATCACATGGTCAGGATCAAACTGATAAATTTTCAGCTAAGATACATGGAATACATTATGTACCAAACTGAACTATGGTGGAAATGCCAACCAATATTCCACCTCTCCAAATCATTCCAGTATCTCTAAAGGAGAAATATATCAAGGGTATAACTTTAGTTGATTCCCAAAATGATTATGTACAAGCCTTGTAGAGATCATCAAGAACACATGATCACTCATCCTGAATGAAAACGGTCTTCATAGATGTTCCTTATGAAATTTTTGATGACTCTGAGCCATCTTTATCCTCTTTCTGATCAACTGAATCTTCTCTGTAGTTTCTTGGACAAGGATCAACCCAACTAGTGAAGTATCACTTGTTTCCACCCAACAAAGTGGAGAAAAATAAGGACACCCAAACAATGCTTCAAAAGGATCTATATTTATTGAGGACTGATAGCTGTTATTATACGATAACTCCACTAAGGGTATATGATCTTCCCATGAGCCACTAAAATTCATTACACAAGAACGTAGCATGTCTACCAAAGATTGTATCATCATTTTGGATTTACCATCCATCTGAGGATGATACACTGTACTCATAGTCAACTAAGTCCCAAGGTATTTCTATAAGTATTTCCAAAAATGAGACATGGACCTCGGATCTCTGTCTGAGACTATCAAAACTGGTATACCATGTCTCTTTACTACTTATTGGATATATATTTTTTGTATATCCTCCACCATATGAGTTCCAAAAATAGGAATTAAATGGGATTAGTTAGTAAGCCGATCCACTATATCCAATATGTCATCGTGTCTCCAAACTATTCTTGGGATACCTATAACAAAATCCATCGCTAACTGCTCCCATTTCCACATTGGGATTAGTAAAGAATAAAACATACCCACTAGTCACTGATGCTCTATCTTAAATTACTGACAAGTTATTCCCTTTCAAATGAACTCATCAACTTTCCTTTTTCATACTAATCCACCAAAATTGTGCTTTTAATGCCTTATACATCTTCTGTATTCTCGGATGAACAAACCATCTCAAATAGTGGTATGTATGAAGAAGTTGTTCCTAAAAGACTACAGGTACAACCATATGATCTCTGAACCAAAAAAATGAACTCCCATCAAGTTTCCAACCCTTAATGGTCTCCCCACTATTCAGTTTTGAACTTATAGCCAGTCATTCTACATCATATTTTTGTGATTCTTTGACAATTTTTACCAAATCAGGAACCATAGAGACTGAAAAGAAAACCAAAACATCACATCAGTCTTCACATTCCACATGCAAGTTAGCTAGGTCCCACATCAACTACCACTCATACTAAGCATCTTTTTACAACCAAGCTTATGAATTTATGCTTAATGCATCTACCACCATATTTCCTTAAATCAGTGTATACATCAAGTAAAATTAAAACATCTAGAGATACTCCATCAATCTTCTTTTCCTCAGATTCAAATCTCATTGTGAGAAAATATGTTTTAAGATTTTGTGGTCTATGAACGCAATAAATTTCTCACCAAAGAGATAATGACGCCAAGTCTTCAAAGCGTGGAAAACCGAAGCTAACTCCAAATTGTATGTTGGGTAATTACTCTCATGAAGTATCAACTGCCTTGAACCATAAGAAACCACATAGTTTTCTGGCATGAGAACACATACCAACCCAGATCCTGAAGCATCATAGTACACCACGTACCCCTATCATGATTCTGGAAAAATCAAGATAGGTGCTGATCTAAGACAAGGTTTCAACTCTTGAAAATACTTATAGAATTCCTTAGTCCATCATAATGGAATAATATTCTTTTCCAAAGCAATCATAGGTCAATATACTCTTGAAAATTCATTCAAAATGCATCGGTAATATCCATATAGACTAAGAAAACTTCGTATCTCAAAGACATTCTTCAGCTGTTTCCAAAATATAACATCTTCTATCTTCTCTTGATCTACAAAAAGACATTTTTCAGAAACTAAATGTCCGAGAAAGAATACTTCTTATATCAAAAAATCAAACTTTGATAGTTTGGAATACAAAAAATGATATCTTATGATTTCCAACACTATCATCAAGTGTTTCTCACGATCAACATTTTTCCTTGAATACACCAATATGTCATCCAAAAACACCACAATAAAGGAATCCAGATATCTCTAAAATATCTGATTCCTCAATGACATAAAGACCACTGATGTATTTATTAGACCTAAAGGCATGACTACATATTTTTAGTGTTCATATTTGCTTTTTGAAAGCTTTTTTTAGAATATCCTCCTTCTGAAATCACAATTGGTGATATCCTGATTGTAATTCAATTTTAGAGAACCACTAGGATCCCCTCAATTGATCAAATAGATAATCAATGAATGGAAGTGGATACCAATTCTTGATCACAAGTTGGTTAAGTTTATGATAATCCACAAATAAACTTAGAGTTCCATATGATTTCTTCACAAAAAATACCGATGATGCCCACAAAGACGTACTTGGATGAATGAAACCTTTTATCTTAAGTTACTCAAAATGAACTTTCAATTCCCCCAACTATATTGGTGCCATCATATAATATAGAAGATAAATAGGACTAGTCCTTATAAGGAGATCAATCGTAAACTCCACTTCCCTTATAGGTGGTAAATCTGATAAGTTATTGGGAAAGAAATCAGAAAATTGATCCAAAACTGATGGAAAAATACTATCCTTGATCTATCCCATAGATCCTAAAGTCAACTCTTCCAAGTGGTAAGAGATCTTTCCCACATCTGGTTCTAAAAAACCCGTTGCACCAGTCTTTACAACCCTTTGTCCTATGAAGATATGATCGACAATATCCTTAGTTGTGAAACTAACCGTTCTTCTATAATAGTTGATGTGAGACTTAAACATTATCAACCAATCCATACCTTAGATTACATGAAAGACATCGATCTCCAAAACCAATAAGTCCTATTTTAGCTTAGCTCCATCAACGGTTATAGAACATTCTCTACACACAAATTCTCAACATTCTCTTTCACCAAAAGGGGTTTGAAGTTTAAACACAGATGTAATCATCTTAAGTTTTAAACATAGAAAATCAAAAGCATGAGAAGAAATGAATGGATACAATACACCAGTATAAAACAACACTTTCATAAGGGTGGAATTCAATAGAATCGTACCTCTCACCTTAGATAGTCCAGCCTGATCATCCACAATCATCTGATCAGCTCCACACAACTACTTCATCACTACAATTTTCTCTTTGTTGAATTGATAATATTTCCCTTATATAGGAGA
Source organism: Viscum album (assembly GCA_963277665.1). Lineage (NCBI taxonomy): Eukaryota > Viridiplantae > Streptophyta > Magnoliopsida > Santalales > Viscaceae > Viscum > Viscum album. Next base: position 1,339,388,337 of record OY728148.1, on the reverse strand, counting down.
CATGGTATTTCTAGAATCATCATGGATAGATATGCTCTTATGACAAGAATGATTCTTCTCCCCTCATCTAGTCAAAGCATAAGATGCTTGTGACACCTGAGAAATGTCTCTAGAACCTGACCTCAGAGCACTATGACAAAAGCGCTTAATATGTCCCCTCTTTTTTCAATTATGGAACACTATTGGTTGTGTTATAAACTCTTGATTCATGTGTTCAAAGGAACCACATTGTAAACATCCATCTTGGATCTTGGGATATGGAGGAAGGTTCACTGATCCAGCCGTTTGATTCAGATTCTCACTCGCACATTGGGAATAGGTGTCCCTCTCCCACTTACTCACAGCATTGGAGTTCCCACCATTTCCCATAGTTATCATCATACTTCCTCCTCCCATACATCCTAAGATATCATGTTTATCCACTATCTCTCTATTCACTATCTCTGTATAATCCTTAATACATAGCACCAGAATCTTCAAGCGAATCTACTTCCTTATCCATGATTCGAAAATGAATTACTTCAAGGCCACAATCACCACAAATTCTGGTGAAAAGAACACTAAATGCATGAATTTAGATTCATATTATGTGACAAAGATATTTTCTTTCTTTAGGATAAATAATTTCATCATTCTCTTGTTATTGAACATGTGAGGATAGAATTGTTTATTAAATAATTCCTCAAAATCCTCCCAAGTAAGGCCTTGATCCAATTTAGTTTACAATGCTAGATCCCACCACTAGAGTGCAAGATACTCAAGGATATAAGTCAAAAACTTGACCTTGAGCTCCACTGGTGTGCCAATGAAATTGAAGATATGATTCACTCTATTCAGGCACAACTCAACTTTTTTGGGTTTCAAATCACCCTAGAAGATGGGTGGATTCTACTTCTTGAACTGTATGAAATGATCCAATGCATTGTCTCATCCCTCTGGTTCCCTATATCCCCATATTGAAATGATTGAATGATACTCTGAACCAAATATTGGTTCACCTATGGTTCAGGTAAAATCACATTCTTTGCATCTTCTTCCAGTTGGTTTCTACGATGCCTACCAGGTTCCATTTTCTAGACAAACAAACAAAATATATAAGTCTCACTCTCTAGAGACTAATGGATTAGTATTTTAAATTCTATCACATCAACTATCACAAAACTATTTTCCAAAAACAACTTTCAACCATTCAACCATTTTTTAAAATCAAACCATTTTTAAAATACACTAAGTTTGTTATTTTCAAAATCATTCATCTGATTTTTTTTTGTATTTTCCAAAATTCTACACCTTTTCAGAAAATCATAAATCATTACTACAAATTAGATATGTAATCATAGTGGTAATTCATTCCTCTACAATTCATGTCATGCTTGTCTCATTTGATAAACCCATTAAAATGATATTCCAAAATCTTATAAGTGTCTCCAAAACACTTATGTTCCCAACTCCCAAGTAACTTGAAGTTTAGAATAAAAAGGTTAGATACATTTTTTTATGCTCTACATTTCAAGTTCTGACAATCCTACTCCTTTCTAATATCACATCCCAAGGAATAGACAAGAATTAATTTCAACTCCAAGGCCAATAAAATTGATGACTACTTGTTTTTAAAGGACCGAACAAGATGATACCATTTGTAATGACCCACATATTCTCATTGGGTTAATAATACCATGAATCATTACTTGGACTTAAGTGAAATCCCCAAGACAAAAATGGCTAGAAATAAATGACGAAGGGTTTCAAATTCAAGTGGGGGATGATTTACCCTTTAAGAAATAAACCACCAACCAAACAACCATTTTATAATGCATGATGAAAAAAGGCTACACAACCTTCAACTTTATAACAAAGCCACACCAAAGTTTACTACAACAAAATACAATGAAAATATCAATGTAAACAGTAGAATATAACTAAAAGAACTCCAATAAATCTAAAAGACTCCATTATCCACAAGCTCCATTCTACAACATCACCAAATAGCCCAAGTATCATGAGGTGTTTCTAAATACATGTGATACTTTACCTCTGCCCATGTATTAAAAGATAACATCTGTAAAAGCACCCAAGTGCCAAAGCAGGGGGAGTATAAAACTCAGTAAGATTTCCCCAATGACTTTCCTATACACACCACTAGGATAGAAAGGTTATAAATATTTATATAAAATAGTTTATATAAAACAATTTCCCAAAACAGTTTATAACTAAATATAAACAAGCTTTAAAAACATTTAAAATCAAAAGTGTACAAGTGCTTTTCCAAAAAATTTCCAGTAAGTCATACCACCAGAAAAACCACCAATCAGGTCTTTAAAAACCATTTCTCAACAACATTTTGACATAACCATTCTATTCCTCTTATTTTCACATCCAATTATTCATGCTTAGTTTTGACAGTTCTATACTCACAAGCGATCTCTCGTCGATCTACCATATCGTCACATGATTACTATACCACTTGATTCATTACAACTTTGGCACCAAGCACAAGGTCATATTCTAACCAAGCCTTGTAAATGTGTTATAAACACACACTACTATTATTCCAAAACCATTTCAAATAACCATTGAAAACCATTTCAATTAAACCATTTTTTATTGAAACCCATTTAAACAAACCAAATACTAATCACCCATTACATTTCAATAAAATAATTAATTTTATTGAAAACCATTTTATCACATCCATTCACCATTATTCCAGAGAAATCCCATTTTAAAATCCACATTTTGAAATCAGGAATCCAACACTTTAATCAAAAGAACAAATTTTCCATATTTTCCACAACCATCACCAAATAGGGTTTATAGTAATCATAAAACAGAAAATTCACAATAAAATCCACAAAAATAAATCCATTTGAAACCATTCCATTCATTTATACTAAGAGGAGTTGAGAGTAAAGACACCCACCTTATTCATTTTGACAAAAACTGAAAACGGATGAAGAACGCTCAAGAAACCGGGTCAATTCACCACAAAACCACCTTAGATCTCTTCTACTATCATGATAAAGACCAAATATAAACATATTTGGAATAAAAAATCTTAGATATACCCATAACTGGCATATATCTAAGAAACTGGGAAGAGAGGAGAAGTATATCTAAGAAACTGATCAAGAACAATGAAGAGAGATCACATACCTAAAAAATATGGCTTTGAATCACCAAGGGAAGCCTTCATATTGCCTCCAAATCGATGGTAGAACCTTCTTTGGCATTATAAAACTCATAATCCTGAGTTAGAGCTAGTTTTGGAAAAAATTAATGGATTAAAGGTAAGTCCGACCTAGATCCACTTTTTAAGGAGGTGGGTTTTAACCAGTGCATGGTTGGTCTGTACGGTTAGAAAAACCACACGCTAACCATGTGTTAGATACTTCCTTATAGATCACCCCGCACAACCTCCTCATACGGTCTCCCTAACTTTTCACACACCATGCCGAAGCAACTATCTAGAATCTATAAGTTCTCATAGTTTCTACTAGGCTCTCCGAATGGTTTGGACAAACCGTGCGCATCCCGTACACCACTCATTTGGCCCCAAAAACTTATTGAAAGTTTTAAAAAATTTCCTATCCTTCACCATTACTTTTTATAAACATAAAAATCACAAATTAAGTGTTACATACCCAAAACCAGGGGTACTACATGTATGGTTTTCAAAACCGTGTGCAAGACACTATCTAAGAGAGGCTGGGTCACATGGTAAGCTAGTAATCCCCACACAGTTTGGAAAATGTGCGCCAACCATGCAGAACTCCTATGTTTAAGGTTTTACAATTTTTCTAGGAAGGCTGAAGAATTTACTTAACTATATGCCAATCGTGAACCATGCACAGGTTGGCTTGATTTTCTTTCCTTTCATGTCCTGAACCCCCAGAACACCCCTAAGACCCCTCATACTCTTGGAAAAAATTTCATTAACAAAGAAAAAATAGATTGAATCCGAAATTTAACGAAGGACATACCTCCATAAATTTCAGTATCTTAACTCAAGACATATCACTAAGTTCTTAAAATTTTCTTGTTATAAACCCAAAGATTATTGGTGACCCAATCCACCATAATCAAAAGTGGATGGTGTTGACTATTCAGATAACCCTTCTCTATCGAATCTAGAACTTGGATTAACACCTTCCAAACTCGAGAAACTATAACTAAACCCTCAAAGTATAATCCATAAATATATAACCAAGATGGACACACAACATACACCAATTTTATATTACCATGAATTTACAATACCCATATAGAAACCTTTGTTCTCAACTAGTCATCACCACCCAATATGAAACATAAAAATACATCACTGAATAGTTATCAAAGAAAGATGATGTGCTCCCCACCTTTAAGGGAACACATCAAGAGATCTATTGGTGAATAAAAAAATATAGATGACCCCAAAATCAAATATTCTATATAGGTTATTTTAAATTCATATAGAGTTGAATTCTATTAAAACCACTGAAATACATAACACTTATTCCATAAAATCCAACCACTAAGGCTAACTACTCTAATCTCACCTATATAAATTGAGAATAAAAAATCTTTCTAGTGTTGTTTTCTACCACCACACTATTGGGTCACTCTTACCATACGAGCTATTACTACTTTGATATTAATGTTAATAAATCACTACATCATCATATTGAATATCATGACAAGATGGACGGATTTCTCTAACCCATAACTCACACCTTGAGGGGTTTCCACACCATTACTGTTCTTGAATTAGGTCAACCTCTAAACTGCCAATAATCAATCCCTCCATTTTAGTTAAAAATGGGTGGAATAAATGAATAACACTAAAGATAATTCATATGGATTAAATTCACTACATGTAATTCATTAATCTTGACAACATGATTAGGATTTTCTAGATGTCCCAACAATACCTCGAATACTACACACAAAGATTTATTATCATAAAACCATAGATGTTTCCAACTAGAGAAATGTATAATATCTAGGAACCACTAGTTGGGATGGTAACATATTTCCCAATGAAAACATTCCTCTAATAGGTCCACTAATTTCACATCAGTTCCCTGATCTAATCCTAGTTATCCAACAACTAGTAAGAATTATCAACATAGAGTTTGAAGTAATATGACACATAAACTGAATGTTTAATGATGGTAACCCTGGAACATCATCTATGATAATTTTACTAAGTTCAAAAACCACTTTGGAAAACTAATCCACCATATATTACATATATTGACATGATAAGTTTACTATCTTAAGAAAGATTAACTACAATCATGTAAATTCTCTATCTCACTAGAGGGAAAATTCCACACTTTACGAATCTATGAGTAAAAGATGACCATTATCAGTAGAAGTATCGAGATATAAGGGTATAGATATAAGATCTACTAAAATCACCATCCCTTGAAAAAATACATTGTAATAAAAAATGGACCAAAACAAAATTGATTGGCATAATCATATGTGAAGTAAACACAAATCATACCTCTAACTTTATCAGTTCTAGCCTGCTCTGAGTCATCTACCACACACATCCATCCAGAGTATATCATTCATCACTCTAGGTATAATAAGAATTAACTCATGGTGGAAAATAGAGATGGATCAAATTTGGCCCATCTTTAGATATTTATTTATCACCAAGTCCCTACTGGAACTATCTCCTAGAAATATTTAAATTATTATTTGGTAAATCACATAATATCATAGTTTCCTTCACTATGGAGATTGATCCATGAAATTGATCTGACTATTCATAGTAAATCACAATACTATTTTTATAATCTGGGAAAAATTAAAATGAGAAAATATCAACAATAAAAATCTTTCCTCCGGTCTCCGGTATAATTGAGGGATTTAGGAGAGGTGAAACCCCAATCTCGAATATCACACCAAAGGATCTTCTCAAAATCCCAAGCTCATATAAATACATTTTAGATCAGGATCAATAAGTGATCTATCCATAAACTTGATTATAATCTTTAACCCCAATAATGGTAGGATAATATCATTATGGGCTTGGATAAATATTGATAAATGATTTTATATACTATAAAAGATGAATAAAATAAAAAAAATTACTATATGTTATACCGATGTCCAAAATAGATATATAGAATAAGTCTAATACTGATACTAATCCTCTACCATCCAAGGATCAGGATCTCCTTGAAATATCATGAGTTATCTATTAGTGGAGTTCACATAACACATATAAGCTATAAGTAGTAATGTTAATATTATTGGGGCTACCATTTTATCAACCAGGAAAATTTTTACTATGAATAAATGATGAAGGATGTTCCCTCTACTCATAGGGAAAAGATAAGTTAGAATCATCCTCTGAATCAATTCTCCCTAACTCAAATGTGAGAGGCTAAAGCAATGGTATGGCTACATCATGACCCTATTTCTGAATTAGAGCTAGATATCTATTGGTAGAATCCTCTACTAGACATGAGAAACCCATATTTATTAGAGAATATTTGGATGAGTGGATATAGGAATAAAAAGAAACATCAGGAATTTAAAATGAATGATGTATGTACAAACATATTTATACCCCAATAAACAATTCCATAGAGTTATAGGCCAACTAAGAATATATCAAACTCTTGAAAAAAGGATACATTGGTTACCTCACCTACTCTGGTATCCAGAGTCTAATAACCAAAATCAAGAATTACTTAATATAAATACTATAAATCCCAAACCAAAACCTATAAGATAAATAAATCTAAACTCCATCTCTAAGACTAAAACTAAATTGATGTCAGTCTAACAAGACTCAACCCACCATAAACCCACCTTGAATGGTGGTAAAATGAGTGTTTCTCCCCAAACCTACCTCTTATATTCTAATAGATGAAAGATATCTCCAAGAAGGCATAATAATACATGGTAGGACTTAGTCTATAACAATATGTAATGTAAATTACTTTCTAATATACAATCATAAATGAAACTATCATAAAATGAGTATAAAAACTGAATGAATCTATAAAAATTTTGTGATAAACTTTCACTCCCCCAAACATCTTGGACTCTCTCCTTTAACCTTATAGGGTTTTCTCCCAATGAAGATTCTGTTTTCATAACATGGGGTTTATGAATCTCCCCTACTTTTTCAACTTGTTTTGTCTCCTCAATTAGCTTAATTTCCCTTATTTGTGGGTATCTATCACCTTGTAATTTATTATGTTTCTCAAATGGACTAGAACCTATTTCTCCCTGCTTATGATGCATGGATTTGAGAACCAGTCTCATTTGTTTTCCCTTGCTTCGGTTCTCGATTCATAGGAAAGACCACAAGTGGTGGCCTTATTTTTGGGAGCTTCATCTCCCATTTTAGATGGTCTCTATCAGGATAAGTGTTATTACTTTTAGTCTAAAGTGATGTTGGTATATTTTATTTATCCCTATGGTTACCAGTTTCCTTAGTGAATTTCTCTTGAGTAGTGGAGTTTTGGTGAGAGATCGTTTGAGTTTCTTTACTTTTTATCGAGGGTGGGGTTTTTATGGTTTCTTGTTTTTGAATGAAGTTGTTTGAGGTCTTTGCATAAATTGTGTCATATTTTTGTATCCTTAGTGTAATTTAAAATTTCCCTTTCTTTATTATCTTCATCCCTATGCCATGTAGGCTTGTTGTGGTGATTTTTGTGGACCTCTTGGGATGTTTTATTTAAGTGGATGTTAGTGTTCTAGGTGGTGGGTCAGATTGGCTTCATTACTTCCATTTATATTCTGATGGAATTGTATAATAATTTTTCTGTTACTCATTATAGTCCAAATTATGTGGCATGAAGTTTCTACCATGATGGTGATGAAGGTTCTATATTTTTGGTTGATTTATGATTTGTTTTTTATGTTGTTTTGGTTCTTGGAATTGGATTATTAGATGAAGGATTATGATGATTGGAGATAAATCAGGTAAATGTCATCTGAAGTGTTTTTATTGAAGGAGTTTCTTTGTTTTGAATAGTTCTTTGTTTAATTGTTTGTTGGTTAGTTCTTAGTGGGTTGTCATATCTAGTGTTGTTTCTTCTTGGGGTGATTCAGCCCTATCTTTTTATTTATGATATGAAGCTTCTTTTTGGTGTTGGTGGGGTTATGTCATGGTGGTTGATCGATCTATGGTGAAGGTTTTTCATCAGTGATGATCTTATTTTAGGTTAGGTGATGGGTGATCGATGGACTTGTGATAAAGAAGATGATTGAAGATGAAAAATATTTGATGCAACCTCGATTGATGTGTTGAATAGTTCACAACCAATGGAGATTTGATTTTTTTAATTTGTGGTGTGGCACACATTCTGATACATTAATGTTGTTTGAATTTTTAATTTGATGATCCATCTTCATAAGGTTCCCACTCAATTATTAAAATTTGTTTTTGGAAATAGAATAAAATACTTAGAGTATAAAAACTGAATTGTATATAATCTAGTGACAGGATATCAATGTCTAGTACAATTTCATATAGGTAAAAGTCAGAAAGGGAAAATACATATGTAGAGGTCAGTAACCATCAGGTATTTCTAACTCTATATATGGGAAGAAACCCCCTCCCCATGAGGCCTCTTAGAATAGAATCTATCTGTAACTATATCCACCATGTACCATCCTTAGATGAAACAACTCTAAAAAATCCACTAGCTCCATGTCCTCCAAAGTCATCTTCAAACTATGAAGCATCTGCACATACACTACACTTGTGGAAACTAATCCCATGAATGGTTGACTATAAATATACCCAATAGGATGAATTTAAAAAAAAAGTAAATATAAACCAATAAGATAGCTCAACCCAAAGACCATGGAATAATATGAGGTATAATAAAGGAACCAGGTACAATTTAATGTCAAGACAACCATGGGAAATGAAAGAAAACCATATTCACATATCATCTAAATGAAGGACCATATCACACAAGAAACTAGTGATACCTGGGGTATTATAAGTCACGAAATACCTAAAGACAAATTTATGGCTGAAATCTATAATTGGAAGGCATCCAAAATGGTTAAAAAGGCCTATAGTATCCTAAAGTCAACCATATGTCAATATGTTATAAATTCCATAGCTGATGATCAACTAGTATTCCCTAATCTCCATTCCACCTATTTGAAACTATAGCGGGGAAGTACACATCATTGAGGTATATGCGTATCAACAGAGGGATGAATTGACTTTTATAGTGGAATACACCCTGATACACAATGGAGTAATGACTCTATAGATGGAGTACCTTTCCCCAACATGTGGGGCATTACTTACTCCGCTAATGAAGGAATTTTACCTGACACATGTGGGAGTTCCCGAACTCCATTTTCATATGTGGGACTGCTCCCTATCCTATATATATCTCCAAGGGAGTACCTGAACCACATATGTAATGTACAATGTCCCAAAACATAGGGGAGTACGTAATCTATCACAGCTCCACATTTACCACATGCCATCTAACACTCCTCTAGTGGAATTATGATCCTCAAACTATCCAAACCATAACATGAAAAACTTCCAATGACCAAGGGAATTGTACTATTTTGATTTATGCGAGAAGTTACCCAGAATAGATTACTAATAAATCCAAAACTATCTTATATGAAAGATATCATGAACAACAGTATAAATGTTAAAATTTATGGAATTCACAGTAGGGTACACAACATGTAGGTCTCTCAGGTGAGGATGGTCATGTAATAACACAACTCAACACATGTGAAAACCGCATACATAGTGTTTCTAGTATGGTAAATGATGTGTACATATAAAAGGTACATAATATAATCTATTATACATTGATGTAATTTCAAATAATCCTTATGTGTACTACACAGTGTGTGATGAAGTATGCAATGTGTAAGTATATGCACACTATGTCTCTAAAGAATACTTGACATGAAATCCACATTGTATAATATTATGTATGAAGAAATAACTATAGGTTATTATCATTAATATCAAGTTACATGAGATGTAATGGTGTTTTATATATAATTTGGGTCTTTCCACATATGATGAGTATGTATGTAGGGTACATGCTGAGACACTCAGTGTGGTGGTACATGACATGTGAGTCAGAGTCACATGACATGAGATTTTCAAAAATGTCATATTTATCAAATATGAGTCAAATAAAGAGCCACATGGTTATTTATAGGGTTTACATACCGTGCGACATTCATTTTACATATAAGCTAAGTATAGGGGCTTACACAACATGTGGACAGAGACTACACACCATTTTGTTTGAAATTTTCAAGCACTCCATTTTCTGTGCTGTGGATGATGATGTAACCTTCACCTTTGTCCATGCCTCCACTAACAACTAACCCCATCATCTCCAAACTCATTATCACACCCTTCCAGGGTTATTACGAAGAAAACTTATTTATCTACTTATATCCACATTTCCATACACCAAACCTAACCTGAAACCATTGCGTCTTCACTACCACACAACTGAACTCATGATTCCTTAGTGTTCCACCATTATAGAATTGAGAAACCATATTATAACTCAATCATAAAGAATGGGAGAATAATATTCAATATGGGTGTGTCTAAAGTAATAATCGATCACTTAAGAGTGAGACCACATTTGTGTTCTTCAAGGAATGTGATTATGATGTAATATTATAATTTGACAATTATAGGGAAATGGTTTCTTAGTGGGTTACTATTTTATAATTAAAATTTTATTTCCCTAAGAAATAATATATCTAATAATATTTGTTTATTAAATTTAATAATTATTATAAATAATAATAACCAAAACAAACAATATTGGAGAAATAATACATGGGATGTTCTTGAAACAAAAATCATTGTCAAACGCGGAGACTTTATCCATATTCCTTACCTATGCTAGAAATAAAATATTCCAACAAATTAACTAGAATGATAAAAGTATAGATAAAAACAAGTTAAAAAATTTATTTTCTTCATAAATTTATAAAATAAAATAATTTAAATATTTAATTTTATTCCTTTTTAAAACCTCATTCTTTTATTGATATAAAAATACTCAAATAATCAGAGTCATGCAACAAATATGTTTGGTGTAAGATAAAATTATTCGTTGTGTATGCCTTGAGAGATAATAAAATAACTTATTAAAATATTTTTTCTAATTTTCCTATTATAAATTTGTAAGACATAAACATGTTCATAATTTGAAATATTATTTTGGATATAAGAAATTTTTAATGAAATAATAAATCATTTTATTTCAATAAAAAATCATTTCTGGAGGAAAACCAATATATTTTTTTCACCCATTTAAAATCCTCATGAGTTTTCCCTTGATAATAAACCTTTATTAAATTACTACCAAATATTTTTTAATAAGTTATATTTTTATACCATTGTTTTTTTATTTATTTATTAACCATAGAAGTTTTAAGTGATTTTATCATGAGAGGAAGGGGATTGAATCACACAACATGAACGAGGTGAATAAAATAATAATAATTCTTAATAAGTTAGCAATTCACCCAAGTTGGATGATTATTCCATGATCCTTAGTTGTCGATGTCACTATCACCACAAAGAAAAAGACGATTGAAGAATATGGGGTTTGCTTTCATTTGGTAAAAATAGAAAGATGAATTTCTCTCAAAGTAATTCCTCTAATGGGGAAGGAATTACATGAATTAACCTTTTCCCACATAGTATTAGGAAGAATTTGATAGGGGTGAATTATTTCCTTAATTTGACCATTAAATTTATTCTCATAAAAACATGAATAAATCTCCTTCATAATTAGAAGGATTACATATTTATTAATCGTGAAGGCATGAAAAATTGGAAATTCTTGAATATCCCTTATCACATCATGAGCACATGGAACTTACCCTACCACGTCAAGCAACATGTTACCACTTCATTACTATTCACAAGAAATAAAAAACAAAAAATATTTTTATTTAGTTTAAAGTGAAAAAATTCTCAGTCCCATGGTTCAATGACTTTCCCCAAAAATTATACCTATTGTAGGAAATACCAATGTTTTAGATACAATTTTTTTTAGAATTTTGAACTAGTTTTCTATTTAGGAGTTACTAAATGTTCACATTCATGCAGCTAAAAATAAAATATATAATATATTATTTATTTTTGAAATCCCACAATGCTAAAATTAAATGGACCTATTTCGCAACCACCTTTGACAATATTGTTAAAAAATTTCAATGGATTTATTACTAAAATCTAGGTAACCATAGATATATTCTGATCTGACACTCATGGGAAAAATATTTATTTATTTAATATATAAGAAATACTGTCAAGAATTTGACTAGCTTGGAATTTTACTAAAATTTATCCAAATGGTGAATTCCACATTCCATGTTCAATAAATCCATCATTTTGTTCAAGGTAAACTACTTGGTTAAATTTACTCTTTTACCGAGGATTGACCCAAAAAAAATAAAAATAAATTAATCATTGCTTACATAAAATGTAGTTCATTACCAAAAGAGAACTATAAATCATAATCAATTTTTTACATATTAAAAATAAATTTAATGATGCATAAGTCACACACACACACACAATTCATACACATATAATAATATTTATGTATAATTTATCTATATATTTTTATGTGTGTGTAAGAATATATGTATGTGTGTATGTGTATGTATGTGTGTGTGTGTGTGTGAGTGTGTGTCTATATATATATATATGGATTCATGCATGCACACATGTATGCGTGTGTGTGTGTGTGTGTGTGTGTGTATACATTCACCTGTGTATGTATGTATACACACACATGTGTGTTATTATGTATGTGTAAGTTATTGGTGCTCAAATATTTTTTGGGGAAACTAAATTATTTTTAAGAATAAATTTTAATTTTTTTGAATAAAAATGATGGTTGTGAATTATACATCAAACCCTTGTATGCCTCACTTAAAGATTGCATGCATTTCTTTCTTGAAGCCTTTGTGCATTCCCTACTCGAATAACGCATGCGTTACCAACTCGATTCTTTCACACATATCTTAGTTGAATCATGTTCACATTCCCTTCTCAAATTTCATGTACACACCCATATTTTACCTAGTGATCATGATTGAATCCAAGATAACATGCCCCTGGAAACCCTATATAACCGATCACTACCTGTGAACGCACCAAAAATGAGTTCCTAAGATGATTTCACAATATAGACGAGCTCCCAAGGAAATTTTACCTAAAAAAGGAACCCTTGTCTTCCAAATTATGATAGATGAGATATAGTCAATAAAAAATTTAAAGGACTCAAATGAGTTCTCTAATACTCCCTAAACTCTTTTAGAAGATTTTTTTATTTAAAACCTAAGGGAAAGTGATGAAAAATTGTGGTATTTATGTATTTTATGGTTTATACACATATAACCATCATTATAGAAAACTTATCAAATTTTATATACCTAGATTAGGGTGAAGGAACTCAATGAAGAAGATATCCAAGTAATAAGATCAAAATCTACTTGTGGAAATATCTCTCTAATATAGGATGGTCTCAACTTGGCTACGAGAAATTTCATGGGTTTATGTATCTCTTAGGCCACCTACCTAGAAAAAGAACCTTATTTTCAGTAAATCATCTTTTATATCCCTGAAGGCATAATCCTACTCGGGTTAATCCCCTTAAAATATTTCTTTACCAATACTTGTGCCTCTCTTTCTTTACTACCATTAATGGGTTACTTTCTATATGATTATATATTATTTTGATAATAAGTACTACCGATATTGAGGAACCTATTTCAAATCCTTTATCCTTCCATTCTTTCATAGTTGTAAAGGCTACTAGGATTATTCATGAGATTTCCCAACGTGGATTTTCTCACTATCATATACTTCCCATTGGCCTAGTAATCATTCTACCCATTTATTTTTAAATGGGTAGGAGGTAAAAATGGGAAACCATTTTCAGTGTGTCCCCATTTTGCTTTACCTTGACTGTCTTCAAGTACGAACCAAAAAGGTTGTTCATGTATAAACCCCACACTTAAAAAATTATTAGGAATCTACCTCCCAATATCCCAAGTCATATGAACTTAAAATATAAGTCATAATGACCATAATCCTATGATCTTAAACTAAAATATAAAATGATCTTAGTCATGAAAATTTAAAAGGAACATTGTAGGTTCTGGATTCAAAACCTTGATCATTTCCACACAACCTTACAAGTTACTTGTTATATATCTTTTAACTATGATATTAAACTACATGAGTTTTTATTCCCCTCAAAGGGATACTTAGGAATCCCATTTCATGGGTATAATCCCTCCTTTGTTCCACCTTCAACATCCTATAATCCCATATTCTTTACATATTATGTTAAATCAAAGAGTGTATTTCAATATTAATTTAAACTATAGATAAATCATTAAATTTGATAAAATGTGAAAAAATATAATTCCTTTGTGCAATTTTCTTTTCAATTCATATATTTCAATCAGTCACCTTTATAAAAGGTTAATTTATATTATTACTAGGAAGGATTTCATGAACATTCTTAAATAAATAAGTGAGTATCAAAATATAAAAATAATCTTATTTGGGATGAGTTGACCTCCCATCATCTTCATTTCATTGTGTACACCTCAATAAACCAAACCATAAGGGTTGAAATAAAAATAAAAAAAATAAAAAAATGGATAATCAGATGTGAAATCCTTTACCATTGAAAGATATTTCTAGACCATGAATTTCTATGTGAAATACTTTATTGAAAAGTTTTTTTACTTTCTTTTAGAATCCAAATGAAACCTGCAACCAATAGACTACCAGTCCTATGGTTCCTCAATCTGATTGGGGGTATTTGAATGAAAATCAATGTTTTTGTGAATATACGAATAGTATAACTATGAACCTACACTCCCATTACTACTGATACAACTACATTATCTCTAAGGAATCAGTAAACACTATCCTCTACCCAGTGCTTAAATGTCATAAGGTGAATGCGATGGTGCAATAATACCTCTAAATCTGATAATTATTTCATTAGAAATAGCCTGTAATAATATGAAAGGGATTATTCCATGGAGGATAAAACCACATCAATTGGATATTAGGGGTATTCTATCTCTATTATGAAATTCAACCATTTTATGAGTCACTCCATGAAGTGAAACAATGACCATCTACCTTGTTTGAAGGAAGTTGAAGAGGGAATCACTTATATCCAAGAGACTACCCCAAAGAGGATGAGGGGGACTCCCATTAATAATGGTCATCATATCCATCAAAAAATATTTAACCCTCATCAAATTGATGAGGAATACGCTTTCTTAGTCATCGTGAAAAAACTATTCAATAGTAGAGACTGTCAATGGTAGTCAACCATGATAGTTCAGAAGAAGGTTCACATTCTTGACAATTCTTCCTTAACCAAGACTCCCCATCAAATAATAATAGTTAAATAGTGTTTATCCCACTTGGGGATAAATTTTTATTTGTTTTTAATAGATGTGAATGAGGATTTAGTTGATTTTAGATGAGTTAGAGTGGCTAGAGGAGTCTGTTGATAGCCTTAGAGATAAATTTTGGAATTCTGTATCCAGATGATATAATTTGATATATTCAGAAGTCATTGATGTTTAAGATTTGAAAGGTGTGTCCAAACCAACTGAATGGATCAAAAGTTTTAACTGATGATTCTATTATGATAATTCAATGTATCAAATATCATGATAATTTTAGAATAATTCATGATTAATTATGAGTCTATAAGAACTATTTTTTTAAAGAAATATATATTGAATATTAATAAGAACAAGTTCTATATGCTACAAGTAGAGTTGTAGATATAAATTTTTTATATCCATAAGTTTAATTTTAGAAGTTAACGAGTCTAAAAGTTTAATTATTTTTAGAATACATGAGAATATGTGAAAATAATCCAAACCAAATGATGAAGGAGTTGAAAATATAAGTTTGTAAGTAGAAGTATATTAAAGATTTTAGAAAAGCAATGCCTCAAATGAAAATAATAAAAAATAAAAAACTTATATAATACATAATATATTTGTCATCAGAAGATATATGTTGATGAAAAATAGAAAAATAAAAAACCTTATGGAATATATATGTTTTTTAAGATTTGAATTTTTTTAATGATGTGTAAGTTTTTTAATATGAGTAAGTTTTTTTTATGATGTGTATGTTTTTTAATGATGTGTAAGATTTTATTGTATGAATTAAATTAAAATATAGAAAATTTAAAAACCTTATATATATATAGATGATTTTTGAATATCACCACTATGATATATAATATATTTATTATGTTATGTTTTCCATTTGGTGGAAAATACATGTATTACAGAGTTCAAATTCAGATGATGCTTATTCTATTATCCAATGATTTAAATATCATTGCAATGATTATAGTCACGATTTAAGACATTCAATGATGTTTTTTAAAGAAGATGAGTTGGAAATACACTATGAAGAAGATGATCATTCCATGAAGCAATATATAGATGTAAACCTAGACCAATATGGATTTGGAATTTGAGATGTGATTAGTCCATGATGAGATTGCACAAAAAAACCTTTAAAAGATAAAAATACTCAATTTCATGAGGGATATCATCATAATGTTATCATATCACTGCATGTTTTCATATATATGTGGATTATAAATATACTATTTGTGTTAATATTTGAGGAAGAAAGATAAATCTATGATTATTCTCAATATTATGAAAATTTTTAAATCTTATTTATATGGATCAAGTTAAATCATTTTTAAAACAAAAAAATGAAAGATAATTAGAGCACTAAGATTAAGGGTTTTTCATATTTAAGGTATAAAAATGATATTCAAGTGATGTAATAAGAATATTAGAATAAAAATAATGATGAAAAAAGGTTTTCTATAATGTTACAATAATTATAATAGAATACTTAAAATTTAGAACAACCCATGATTATTTCCATACAAGGAGAGGAGGAAGAATATGAAAATAATGTTACCCTATCTATTCTTAGAAATTTCACTAGTGATTATTCTCTGAAGGAGTATTAGTATTGGTTGTAACAAGTTGGTGCTTGTTCAAGTATATATGGTGCCAATATTTTTAGTAGTTTCAAGGTCATTCTATCTCTTATAGGTAATTATTGATAATAAAAGGTTATCTTTGTATGGGTGGTATAAAAACCACCACACGCTTGGGATGTAGTCATCCATCTAGGTGGTGAACCTTGATAAAAAAAATTTGTGTTATTTTTTTATTTTTGTACCATTTTGAGTTAGAGAGATATATACTGAATAATAAAGAGAGTGGTTGGGATTGTGAGAAAAATATTAACATTTATTCACCCCTACTCTCAATTTTAATCACATCCCATGTGATCCAATCCGTTGGTATTATAGGAAGGTTCACTCTCAAAGATATCTATTATTTTTTTATATGGATCAGTATAATTATATTAGTTGTAAATGGATTCCAATATTTTTTAGAAAAGGTTTTCACCCTTTACATAAGTGAATGGCACCCTAACTTCTCTCACAAGGTCATGATGTTCATGAGTCTATTCATCATGGTTTCACTGTTCCAAAGGATATTTCATCGTGGCCATTAATTGATAATAAAAATATTGAGAATGATGAAAAAAATATGAATGATTTACCTTCCTAACTATCTATGAAGAGATAACTAAAGTCATGATATTTAAGACTACATATGAATTTTTAGAAAAATTTCATAATATTTATAAAGGAAACAAGAAAGAGAAGGTGGAAATGTTGAACATTAACATACAATAGTTTGAAGATGTTAGAATGAATGAAGATAATTTTGTTGATGAATTAATTTATAGAGTTAATGTTATTTTTAGTTCCATAAGTGGATATAGATAATGTCATGAATAATCATATATGGTAAAGAAACTCATGAGGTCTATTAGAATTCTTCTTGACATGTTTTATGCCATGCTCTCAAAATTAAAGATAAAGATCTTAATGAATTCATTATAGATAGACTTTATAATACTATTATTAATTATTAAAGTTAGTGAGTATTTGTACCCAAAAAAAAGTCAACAAGGAGAAATAAATTTATTTTAAATTATTCAAGGATTTTATGATGAAATATGAACTAATTTGTTATGACGACGAAGAGTATATGGAAGATTATGTTCAGTCTATCTCTCATATGTTAAAGAACTTCTCAAGAGTGCAATGTATGTATAAAGGGAAATTTAATTTTAAATTATTAAATTGTAAAAAAATTGGTCAATTATTTACCAAGAATACCTTGAAAATCATAAATAATGATGAAGATGATTAAATTGATAGGGAATTATCTAATAACAGAGGCTCAATAAAGAAAAATCAATCTAAATCATAATGTAAGAATAAAATGTCATCAAAATTATTCAAAAGAAAATTCCTACCTATTAAATATGAAATTTTTTGAAATAAGGAAATTATTAATGATGAGGAAACACCAAAATAGGATTCTCATAAGGTCCTCATGGATCAAAATTAAGAGGAAAGTGATTCATCAAAGAATGAATAAAAAATTAGTAGCGAGTTTGATACTGAATAAAGATAATCATCCAAGGAGTACAATATGAGAATTGAGGTCAAGATATTATTAAAAGAGATTAGATGACTATGATTTGAAAATTTAAATCTCCAAAATAACATTTAGAATCCTAATAAAATCCATATTGAAAAATAAGTTCGAGTAAAATAAGTTGAAAGGTTAAATATTGAAAATGTTGAGAAAATGAAGATTATTATTGACATGACATCCACTATAATTTTTGGGGATAAGAAGGTAGATAATCTAAAAATATTTTTTTTTAATCTATATAGAAAAATAAAATAAAAATTCAAATGTGATTACAATATATTTGTTATAGGAACATGTGGGTTTTATAAGAATAAAATATCACACACTTTTATTGTACAATATATTGTACATTAAGAAGGGAAATATAATTATACTATTACTTAAAATAAAATAATCCTTTTATATGAATATATTAAAAAAATAGTAATATATATTATCTAGAAATTATGAAGGAAACATAAAACATTCTTATATCTAGAAGGAGAAAAATTCAAGAGAAATTTCTACCCTAGCCCCAAATTCTCAAAGAAGTGATCTAAAAAATGGTTTTTTGAAATAAAATTGATAGATTTATTTTGTATCTATATATTTATAAGATTTTATATGTGAATTAATTGAATATTAATTAATTAAAGTTGAGTTTAATGAAATATTTTTATGTTATTTCTATTCTTATACATGACTAATATTTAGAGAAATATGAAGGAAGACATGAAATTTTCGACATGAGAAAAGAAATATGATGAAGTTTACATAGAATATTGAAGCTAAATATACCTAATTAATCCATTAAATGAAAATTTTCATTATGGTGGATGATAATGGGAGGTTCTAGAGGAAAAAACTGAAGAACCATGAAAAAATGGAGCTTCTAGTATAGAACGATGGCTGTACACATCATGAAATCGTTACATGTCATGAACTTGTTTAAGGGGGTGTGTACCATCATTGTTAAATTTAATTTCACTCATAAGATGGTTTTATTTAATAGTCCCATTCTTTTACTATACATCTATTTTATTCATCATTGATCTATTAATTATATGCCTTGAATAATGAATAAACACCAACAAAATTGAGATGATTTATTAATGACTATTGAATGAGATTATTCTTAATATTTTTGGTAATATGAATATAAATCAATTTAGCTATTTTTATTCATATTACCATGAAGAATTGGGATTCTAGGGTAGTTTGATATATAATGAGAATTTGTTATATTAATAATTTTTTTGTTTAAACAACTATTTGATGTAATTGTTTTCCAAGTGAAGTTGAATTAATTTATTTAGAAAAACCATACCTAGAAATTGGTTCATGTATATCATATTTTTCTATTTGAATTCATTTATTTAAATTTAATATTTACATTAATAAAACTAATCATAAATTAGAGTTAGTTGAAATTTAGGTTAGAGTTTTCATCACGATGTTTCCTGGTCTCTGTGGGATCGACCCCGCACTTCTGCTATAGTACTACTTTATATTTAGTATGGTTTGGAAACATATAAATTTATAATTTGATCTATGACCATAGGATTTAATTATTCCTTTTGATTGCATCAATACTAATTGGATATGTTATAATGGAGTCAGACAATAACCCATGATATATCAAAATTACTAACAAATAAAGATATTTAAAGGATACTATGAATGTTATGGTGTATTTGGACAAAAAAAAAACAATTTCAGGTATAAAATTTATTTACCTAGACTAATATGTGAGCATGAATCATGGTGAAGACAAAAATATTATATGATAACTAATCATATGCTCCAATATTCTGATAACAAGATTGAAGTGAATAACATGTTTTAGATTTTTTAAGAAGTTTATTGTAGGTTTGATCTTGAAAAAAACATCAAAAATTAATATATCATATTCATAAAATATTAATTATTATTTTTTCATAAATTTGAGAATCTTCATAATAAGAACCAGTTCAAAAAAAGGAAAACATGGTTGAAGTTTCATTTTAGGCCTGTAAATATAAGAAGCCATGGATCATGGATAATAGTTGTTCTTATCATATGATTAGTGATTTAAATAACATGAATAATGTTTAATGATATGAATAATGAGTTTTTATATTTTTAAATGATATTTTATTCAATATAAAAGGTTTTGGAGTGGGTAAAATTGTAAAACAAAATCATATAAATATGAACAATATTTTATTTGTTGATGGGGAAAAACATAATTTGCAGAGTTTATCATATTTTTTTATAATGGAAATATAGTGGTCTTTAGAAAGAATGGTTATTTAGTAAAGTGACTGAAGGATATAACTATGATAATAATAAGGTTGAGAACCCAATGTCATTTATTTCAGATTGGTGAAGCCAAAACTGGTCACTACATGAGTATGCAAGCTGAGAAAAATCGGTGGCATAAGAGATTAGATCATATTAGCTAAAAGAACAAAATGAAATTGATCGAATAAGTGTTTATGAGAAATATTCCAATTGTAAATGAATACACTATTATTATTATTATAAGAATGTACAAAAAAGGAAAATGATGAATAAAAGTCACAAGGTAGTTGACATCTGTAAGATCCCGTGTTTTGAACCGGGTTAAAATTATGAATGTTTCTGAATTTATTTTTCGGTTTATCAATCGGTCATTCTTTTTAAAACGAGCTCCAGAATTTTATTCCAAGTGTTGGAACACCTAAAGATGTCGTTTTTTCTTGAACTTTGATAGATGTTTTGAGGTAAATGGGATGTCACATGGGCGGCACACGGTTTGTCTAACCGTGCGGCCAAACCGTGCATAGCTGGTCTTGGAGGCAGTAGCTTCCACATGGACGACACACGGTTTGTCTAACCATGTGGCCAAACCATGCGAGAAGGGTGGGAGAGTTAGTAGATAATGCACAGTTAGCACACGGTTTTCCAAACCGCGCAAACTAACCGTGCAGGCGCTTAAATGAGATCTTTAAATTGTGGATCTCACTCGTTTTTGCCTTTAGATGGCTCATTTTTCCTCCTAAGAGTCCATAACTCGGGATTACTCTCCCTTGAAGGTTAGAAAACCTCTCCCAAGTGTTTTGGAGGTGATACAAAGGCTTCTCTTGGTGAATCAAAGCCGATTTCTTGAGGTAGGTAGATGATCTGCTTCGTTCTTGTTCAGTTTCTTAAATCTACTTAGATCTACACCTCCTCTTCTCACAGTTTCTTAGATATATGCCCGTTATGGGTAAATCTAAGTGTGTGGATGACAAGTATGATGATTTTTGGTCTTGGTATTGCTAGGAGAAGTCATCTAAGGTGTGTTCTTGAAGAATCAACCCATTTCTCTTGAGGGTTCTTTGTTCCTTGTGGTTTCCATCAAAACCAGAGGTAGGGTCCCAAATCTTTAACACTTTATTTAAGAATTATAGATTCTTTAAATAAATTGAGAATGTAAATTTCATTGATTTTTATATGTCGATGAATGACACTTTTGATGTTATTAAATAATACCACCCATAAGAGATAAATGAGGACTTGAACATGTGTTGATTTTAAGCATGAGATGCTATTTTAGTTAAAGTGATATGATTAAAAAATTGAATGATTGGAATGGGAATATTGAGTATAAGGATAATTAATTATAGAATTAATTATCATTTCATGAGTTGGAATGAGTTTTTGACCTTTACTGATTATTGGGAATATTGAATATTTGACATGTTCGGGAGATAATTTGGAAACTGGTAATAATTAATGGATGGATTAATTATTACATATTAAATGGTAAATGTTTAAATAATTGATTATTGGTTAAATAAATATGATTTAATTAATTAATTTCTGAATTAACTAATTTTCAAACATTAAGTTAAGATTGTGTATTGATTGTTCGTTACGATTGTTGGCCAGGAGTACCTTTTGATGCATTTTAGTTTACCATCCCTTATTTTGTCTTGGATGGAGTTGTTTAGAGATATGATATGTTGTGTGAGATGGTCAATAAATATATTGGCTTTTTACAGCATGTTTTGAGATGATTATGGTGTTCTTATAGATTGTTAAAGTCTTGGACAAACCATTGTTTCAATGGACGGTTTTAGACTTGTTAAAGAATTTGGATAATTAAGTTTTGAGTTAATTATTCAGTTAGCCTGCTAAGAATAATTAATTTTTAATTAATTATTAATTAATGATATGTTTAATGGATAATTAAGTGTTGACTTATCTGAAGAGGGATTTGTGTTGTTAGTTAATTGCTGAATTAATTAACAGGTTGGTTTTATGGTGTTAGACCTGGTATTCTACACCAATGATAAATGTATATGTGTAATTGATGAATGGGTTTTGAGACAGGGACTGATGCTTCAAATACTCACAAGGTGTTATAAATGGCATTCTACACCAATGATAGTTGTATATGTATGATTGATAAATGGGTTGTGAGATAGGGACTGATGGTCCAAATACTCACAGGGAGCTAGACATGGCGTTCTATAGCCAACTTGCATGAAAATATTCTTTTATGGGTCAGGGACTGATGCTCTAAATACCCATTGGTTGTGAGACATGGACTGATGCTCTGAATACTCATGAGGGTGCTATACATGATGTTCTACACCCATTAATTAACATTAGACTGTGGGTCCAATTGTTCATGCGTGAAATGAGTTAATGTTTAATGAAGGCTGTTGTGACATGATGTTTTGTGAATTTATTATAAGAAAGGGTTTAGGCATATTAATGAATTGGGTGAACCACTGTTAGTGGAGAAACCCAAGAGCGAATCACTATTTTTAGTGGATGGGCTTAGACATAATATATGAAAGATTAAATTGAATAATTTAGGACGCGCTATCCAAGACAAAGCACATGCTTGGATTTGGTATTTACTTTGATTACTTAGATGGTCTTTAGAGACATCTCTAGTGAGTGACTTATATGGGGGATGTCGGGCATAGGCTGAATCTCAAGACTTTCATAATAATATTTGATTAATTGATAAATGGAAGATGATTATGTAATGATTGTTGAGTATGCATGACAAATGAATGGTGCAGGTTCAGACACCGGCTGAGGGCTGAAGTAAGTACTTGAGTATATAATTACTTTGTACTACTTACTTTATTTTATGCATGCCTTCACGTGTTTTAAATTATTTATCAAATGTCTAGATTTGGGGTAGACACCAGTGGTCCCGACCTACTGAGATTTATATCTCACACCCTACTCCGGCCGCCATTGCACTGGGTACCTGAGTAGATTCTATTTGGTTGTAGGACTATTTTGTTTTAATTTACTTGGGAGTTAGGAGAAGAGGACTGAGCAGAGGCTTGGGATACTCGAGGAGATCTCCCTTGAGGATTTGAATCATTATTTTTTTATTTCTGCATTGGAATATAAAGCATGCAGTTTTGTTCACTGTTTTCTACTTTTGTATCTTTATCATGTCATGCATGCATCTGTTGTATGATTTGTTGTTGGCCACTTTTATAAAATGAGTTTTATTTTTCTTCCACTATTTGTCATTTATGATTTACTGCTTCCGCTATTGTTTGTTATCCACACTGATATACCATTGTGCAACTATGACAAGTGGGTATAGTCTCCCCACTGACTATCCTTAGACCCTCGCTGCTAGTCGGAATCCTCTGGCGTATGGGGAGATACTCTTGAGGTCATGTGGAGACCGGTCCGGCCACAGGATTAGTGGTGACTGGGGTCGGGACATTACAAAGTGGTATCAACGGTTTAGGTTTCTTTATTTTCCTTTGTCTTATTGTTTTGGGGTTGGTATACAGGAGACTAGGAATGTGTCGGCGATTGGGTTAATAGTCGTGCTTGGAACTGATCACCTCATGTACGGGAAATGACCAAGTGGCTAGGGATGGGAATTGATGTTTGTACTATTATAGGTTACTGTTGATATGATTTCACCTTGAATGACTGGTGTATTTTCCGCTGTTTATTGATTTTGGGAATTTTAAAAAGAATAATTATCTTGTCTTGATATGACAAGGAAGTTTCATACATGCATCATCTTAGGCACTTAGAGATTCTCATGTCATGCATATAACATGCCATGTAGTTGCATTAGTAGGAGGCCTGCTAATTTGGATTGTGTTTCTTGGGTGCAATGCCATGTTTTATTTGCTTTAGCATGCCTCTTTAGATATCATGTTTCGGTGATATATTTAACATGCTTGAGTGATTATATGCCATACTACCTCAGTTATTAGCATGTTTTGTTGTTGTGACATGCTTCCATGTTATAGCATGTTGTTGTTTTGCTTCTTATACTAACATGTTAGAGAAGTTTTGATATGTGAAAGGGGTTATAAAGATAAAATGTTAAATAAATTTTTATTGTGTTAAATGGGAGCCAAAATCCAGCGATAAGGTGTATGGGTGCCTTATCGATTGGAGGTGGTCACCCATATAATTTGGACCATTAGGTTGATCATTTTAATTTGTGAATTTACATTGGTATCGATTATTGAGAGACAATTTCCAATCCATGGAGTGTATGGGTGCTTCATGAATTGGGAAATGATGGCTCATTTTAAATGTGATGTCTTTATGCCTTGTAAAATGCTTTTAAATGTTAAAGATGTTTAATGTTGATCTGAAATCAAATGGATAGCTTCCAAAATGCAACTGGGCCCAAGTAGGTCAGTTGGGGAGTGTTTTTATTAGATAACCCGTTTGGGTGTTTAAAATTTTAATACTCGTGCATTTGTAATTGGGTTGCTTTATAGAGAACCCAGGTTGGTTAAAATAGGATCCTCATAGGTCGCCTTATCTTTTTAAAAGGAATTCATTTTGATAAATTTCATGAAAATGACGGGCTATCAACTAACTCAAATGTTTTAAAAAGGAAGTTTTATGAAACTTTCCTGTTTTGCCTTGAGGCGTTTTGAAAATGGTACTATGATGTTTTGATTAAATCATTTGATGATTAAAGATTAAAAGTGATTAAATATAAGAGGCATGGAAATGGAACCTATTGTGGTGTCCACTATTTAAAACCCTCATGTAAAGGGTAGTTCAGACTTCTCTTTAGTTTCCTTGGAACAGAAGCATGAGTAATTTCCGTAGGCGTTCTTATCCTTAGAAATGGACTTATGTTCGGATTTTGAGCCTAGTTACTTGTTTGAAGTGACCCGGTTTTGGGTTGACACATATCCTTCGTAAGGGGCTAACCTATGGGCGGTAGCACCCTCAGAACATAAATGCCTTGCTAGCGCTATTGATTTTCTCACTCTTTTGGAATTTTTGGGTGCTGTTGTCCCAGGCAGGACTTCCTGTTTTCAATGAAAACTTGATCGAATGGGTGGTGATGTGTTTCTTGACCTTGTTATGAGATTGAACATCAAGTAATTCTCTTTTTCTACTGGTTAGACGTACCTCGGGCATGGTCGGCTACTTTGTTGGTTGTTTGACACTTTCTTCTTAGTAATGGATGGTTGGTTATAGCATCATCCAGTAAAATGGTCATATGAGGAAATATGACTCCATAATAAGTCTTTTTGTACTATTGAGTACGGTCTTGGTTCAACTCCATGTAGAGTAACTTGAGCATTAAAGAATCAATTTCATTTCAATACATGGATTTGTTATCGAAAGACCCGGGTGTTTGACACACCGATCTTGTTGTTAATCTAGCGCGCTAGTGAGTGGCTGATCTTTTCTTGAGACCTCATGTAAAATCCTAAGGTGGGTATTTCCACTTTTTTCGCAATGAATGTGTTGACAGGTGATACTGAGATTTTAGAACAGAGTAGTCCGATAATGGTTTGACTGATCGTCTTCATGACCTTAGTTTTCTCTTAGTGCGCTCTTCTGGACATGACAAGCATGTCCCCTATATTGACCTCGTCATCGAGACACTAAGATATCATCATTCTTGTGCCACGCTATAGTTTAAATGTTTTTGGGCTTGATGAGTAGTTGTTATATGGGTAGCATGCGAGATGTGTTGATTCTTTGGGATACATCCTTTTTTGTGTTTGGGAACAGTTGATTTTAAAATAGCCTTTAGATGGCTTGAATTTGAATTTTTTTACCAGATGTTGGGTAAGGACTTCGTTATATTAGAAGATGGTTTTGGATTAGTTTTAAAGGCACGTCGTCAGATAAAAGATGAAAGTTGATTTTGGGTCCGTGACATCTTTGAGTGAAGCATGAGAAACCTGTTCCGTTATTTGATCAAGGTTCAACCTTTTACGTTGACAAGGTCCTTCTAGTGACCTAATATATAAGATCTGTTTCGATGTATAAGATTTAGAGTAATCTTTGGATCTAGTTAAAAAGGCTTATCCATTAGGTTTGAGAAGGGTTAATGGTGTGTTTGGCGTTGGGAACGCAACACGTCACTTCTAACAAGATTAAATGACCTTGGTAGGTCAGTTGTTTTAGTAGTGGTTCCCGATGGCTTCTCAGGGATGATATGTTTTTAAGGTGGGTATAATGTAAGATCCCGTGTTTTGAACCGAGTTAAAATTATGAATGTTTATGAATTTATTTTTCGGTTTATCAACGGGTCATTATTTTTAAACTGAGCTATAGAGTTTTATTCCGAGTGTTGGAACACCTAAATATGTCATTTTTTCTCAAACATTGATAGAAGTTTTGAGGTAAAGGGGAATTCGCATGGGTGGCACACTGTTTGTCTAACCGTGCAGCCAAACCACGCGTAGTTGGTCTCGGAGGCAGTAGCTTCCACATGGGCGGCGCATAATTTGTCTAACTGTGTGGCCAAACCATGCGAGAAGGGTGGCCGAGGTAGTAGATAAAACATATTTAGCGCATGGTTTTTTAAACCGTGCGAACTAACCATGAAGGCACTTAAATGAGATCCTCAAATTGTGGATCTCACTTGTTTTTGCCTTTAGATGGATCATTTTTCATTTTAAGAAGCCATAACTTGAGATTACTCTACCTCGAATGTTGAAAAACCTCTCCCAAGCATTTTGGAGGTGATTCGAAGGCTTCTCTTGGCGAATCGAAGCCGATTTCTTGAGGTAGGTAGATTTTCTTCTTCGTTATTGTTCAGTTTCTTAGATCTAATTAGAAATACATCTTCTCTTATCATGGTTTATTAGATATACACCCGTTATGGGTAAATCTAAGTGTGTGGATGACAAGTATGATGATTTTTGGTCTTGTTCTTGCTAGGAGAAGTGATCTAAGTTGGGTTCTTGAAGAATCAACCCGTTTCTCTTGAGGGTTCTTCGTTCGTTGTGGTTTCCTTTAAAACTCAAGGTAGGTTCCCAAATCTTTAACACTTTATTTAAGAATTATAGGTTCTTTAAATAAATTGATAATGTGAATTTCCTTGATTTTGATATGTCGATGAATGACACTTTTGATGTTATTAAATAATGCCACCCACAAGAGATAAATGAGGACTTGAACACGTATTGATTTTTATCATGGGTTTCTATTTTAGTTAAAGTGATATGATTAAACAATTGAATGATTGTAATGTGGAGATTGAATATAAGGATAATTAATTTTAGAATTAATTATCAAGTCATTAGTTGGAATGAGTTTGTGGCCTTTATAGATTATTGGGAATATTGAATATTTGACATGTTTGGGAGATAATTTAGAAATTGGTAATAATTAATAGATTGATTAATTATTACATGTTAAATGTTAAATGGTTAACTAATTGATGATTGGTTAAAGAAATATGATTTAATTAATTAATTGTTGAATTAATTAATTTGCAAACATTAATTTAAGATTGTCTATTGATTGTTTGTTACGATTGTTGGCCAGGAGTACCTTTTGATGCGTTTTAGTTTACCATGCCTTAAGTTGTCTTGGTTGGAGTTGTTTAGAGATATTATATGTTGTGTGAGATAGTCACTAAATATATTGTTTTTTTTCAGCATGTTTTGAGATGATTATGGTGTGCTTGTAGATTGTTAAAGTCTTGGACGTACCATTGTTTGAATGGATGAGTTGAGACTTGTTAAAGAATTTGGATAATTAAGTGTTGAGTTAATTATTCAGTTATCCTGCTAAGAATAATTAATTGTTAATTAATTATTAATTAATGAGATGTTTAATGGATAATTAAGTGTTGACTTATCTGAAGAGCGATTTGTGCTGTTAATTAATTGTTGAATTAATTAACGGGTTGGTTTTATGGTGTTAGACCTGGTATTCTACACCAATGATAAATGTATATGTGTGATTGATGAATGGGTTGTGAGCCAGGGAATTATGCCCCAAATACTCACAAGGTATTAGAAATAGCATTCTACACCAATGATAGATGTATATATATGATTGATAAATGGGTTGTGAGACAGGGAATAAAGCTCTAAATACTCATAGGGTGCTAGACATGGCATTCTACACCCATCTTGCAATCAAATACTCTTTTATGGGTCAGGGACTGATGCTCCAAATACCCATGGGTTGTGAGACATAGACTGATGCTCTGAATACTCACGAGGGTGATAGACATGATTTTTTTCACCCATTAATTAACATTGGACTATGGGTCCAATTGTTCGTGCGTGAAATGAGTTAATGGTTAATGAAGGCTGTTGTGACAAGATATTTTGTGAATTGATTATGAGAAAGGGTTCATGCATATTAATGAATTGGGTGAACCACTGTTAGTGGAAAAACCCAGGAGTGAATCACTATTTTTAGTGGATGGACTTAGACATAATATATGAATGATTAAATTAAATAACTTATGACGCGTTATCCAAGCCAAAGCACAAGCTTGGTTTCAGACTTCACTTTGATTACTTAGATGGTCTTTAGAGACATATTTGGTGAGTGACTTATACGGGGGATGTCGGGCGTATGCCAAATATTAAGATGTTCATAATAAGATTTGAGTAATTGATAAATGGAAAATGATTATGTAATGATTGTTGAGTATGCATGACAAATGAATGGTGCAGGTTCAGACACCAGCTGAGGGCTTAAGCAGGTACTTGAGTATATAGTTACTTTGTACTGCTTTATTTTATGCATGCCTTCACGTGTTTTAAATTATTTATTAAATGTCTGGATTTGGGGTAGACACTTGTGGTCCCTACCTACTGAGATTTATACCTCACACCCTACTCGGGCCGCCATTACACTAGGTACCCAAGTAGATTCTATTTGGTTGCAGGACTATGCTGTTTGCATTTACTTGGGAGTTAGGAGCAGAGGACCGAGCGGAGGCCCGGGATGCTCGAGGAGATCGCCCTTGGGGATTTGAGTCATTATTTATTTATTTCTGCATTGGAATGTAAAGCATGCATTTTTGTTCATTTTTTTCTACTTTTGTATCTTTATCATGTCATGCATGAATCTGTTGTATGATTTGGCGTTGGCCACTTTTATAAAATGAATTTATTTTCCTTCTGCTGTTTTTCATTTATGAGTTACTGCTTCCGCTATTGTTTGTTATCCACACTGATATACCACTATGAAACTCTTAAAAGAGGGTATTGTCTCCCCAATGACCATCCTTAGACCCTCGCTGCTAGTTGGCATCCTCTGGCATACGGGGAGACACGCTTGAGGTCATGTGGCGACCGGTCTGGCCACCCGATTAGTGGTGACCCGGGTCGTGACGTTACAACATCCATACTAGAAGACCATTAGAGTTGGTTCACTTATATATTTGTTGAATCATAACCAATGATTAAACAATTAGAGGAAGATATTTTACCAATTTCATTAATGACTTAAAAAATATGACATTAATTATATTTATATCTCAGAAATATCAATCCTTGATAATTCTTACAAGTTTTACATGTCTAGTTTGAAAAGAAAATATGTTTTTACTTGAAGAGAATGAGGAAGAATAATGGTACCGAGTAATAAAACATTCATTTTTCAGAATATCTTGATAATCATGACATAAGGCATTGGTTTGATTTATCCCACACTCCTAAAAAAGTAGAGTGGCTGAAAGTAAGAACATGAGACTCATTTATATTTACTGCATAATAATAACTGAGCATTACACTTAAATACATTTTTTAATTTAATAAATTAAGACTCATGAAATCATAAAAAACATATTCTTTTTAGGATAAATTCATATATGAATTCTTAGGAAATGTTGTTCAAAAAGAATGTGAATATAAATAACTATAGAGTTAATGGGAGTCTATATTTGATCAAGAAGAAAATAATAAGTGGTGGTAAGTATGAGGAGAAGGCTAAATAATGAATATTAATTGGTTATACAAAAAATATAAGCTCTTATAGGGTCTAAAACAAAAAATATATGAATATAGGGATATGTGATTATATGATAGTCATTGGAAATGAAGTGGATGTAAAAAATCTAGTCATGGTAGACGATGAGGATGATGTTGTTAATTCTAAAGAATAAACACTGAATAAACATATTGATATTGAGAATATCATTGGGGATCAAAATCATTGTGTGAAACAAGAAGGAAAATCATTGAAAGTATTCACACTAGTATACTTATAAAGTTTTAAGCTCAAACTACTAATAAATATTTTTAGCATAAAGAATGAACTACTACAAAAATGGGCAACGGATGCGCTACACTTTTATCAGCGCTAAAAAAAATCATTGATAAAGGGGGCCTTTATCAGTGCTAAAAAAATCGATGATAAAGGGGTGCTTTTATCAGTGATTTTTTAGCGCTGATAAAGGCCCCCCCAATATCAGCGCTTTTTTTAGCGTTGATAATGGGGACCCCTTTATCAGCGCTTCTTTTTGTAGCGCTGATAAAGGGAAGATTTATCAGCGCTTTTCCCGAGCACTGATAAATGTTAAGTTTCAAAAAAAAATTTCATGAAAAATAATATTTTGTTATATAAGTATATTTATATTGATATAAATAAAATATATATTTTTTAAATATGTTATAGAAACGAATAAATATACTATTACATTTAATATATTATAAATTTAGTGAAAATGTCTTCAAAATATTTTAAAAAAATATTACTAATTAATAATTTTCTAATTATTATCGATTAAAAATCATTTAATAACAATTTGAGGACACAATAAATAAAAACAATTAATAAAAAGATCTAAAAAATGTAGAAAATGTAACTCGAACTTCAAACGACCATAACTTTTGATCCAGGTGTCCGTTTGAGCTCTATAGCATATCAAATTGAATCCTGCGATGAGCTCTACATGCTTATAATTAAGGAAAAGCCTCTGTCACATTTTTGAGCCCAAAAAAGGCCCAGAAGGCCTCCAAAACTGAGTTTTTAGTCAGGATACCCCAATTTGTTAACATTCAAACACGTATAATTTCTGATCCGGATGTCCATTAGTCTTGTACCACATATCATATCAAAGAATGTTTCATTTTATTCGATTTGAATGGTTGTGACATTGAAACGGGATTCTAGATTATAAGTTATGGTCGTTTTAACATTCTATGGCTTTTCAAATACACATATATATGTATTTATTCGTAAATATATATTTTTCTATTTGTGTGTGTGTGTATGTGTGTTTTATATATGTATATATGTATGTATTTACTTATTTACTTATAAACACACATCAAAAACATATTTTTTCTTAAATGTATTTAAAACTAATCTTATAAGTACATTCTATGGCTTTTCAAATACACGTATATTTGTATTTACTTGTAAATATATATTTGTTTGTGTGTGTGTGTGTGTCTATGTGTGTGTCTGTGTGTTGTATATATGTATATATGTATGTATTTATTTATTTACTTATAAACACACATCAAAAACATATTTTTTCATAAATGTATTTAAAACTAATCTTATAAGTATATATTAATATACAAATAAATATACATATAAAAATTATAACTAAATATATATATAAATATATTAATATACGAATTAATATATATATACTAATATATGAATAAATATATTTATATTAATATGAATCTATATCAATATATG
Organism: Viscum album; assembly: GCA_963277665.1. Classification (NCBI taxonomy): domain Eukaryota; kingdom Viridiplantae; phylum Streptophyta; class Magnoliopsida; order Santalales; family Viscaceae; genus Viscum; species Viscum album. The sequence goes on along the minus strand of OY728148.1, from coordinate 1,339,355,853 downwards.
AATTAATATAACTATATATATAGATATATCATTAAATAGATAACAAAATGAAATGGCTTAGTGGTAAAGGTGAAGCTGTGAAAGGGGGGAGATCGTGGGTTCAAGTTCTGGTGGAAGTGAAGGGGGTGTGCATGTATGAGGATGCACGGGAAGGGCAGCGCACGGGAGACCTCCTAGCACTGATAAAGGGGCTGTCAAGCACTAATAAAAGCACTCCCCGCATTATTTAATTTTTTTTTCTTTTTTTTTAAATTTTTTTAACCTTTATCAGCACTATGAAAAGTGCTTATAAAGGCCTATTTTATCAGCACTAAAAAAATCACTGATAAAAGGGACCCCCCTATATTAGCATTGAGCTTTACAACGCTTTTTTAGTGCTGTTAAAGCCCATTTTTAGCACTGATATAGGCCGTTTTTGTAGTAGTGATGGATCTAATTCATGAACAAAGAGCTAACTCGAATTGAAAAGAACAAAACATGGGTTCCTATTCCATTCATAAGGTTAAAACATCATTGTGTCAAGTATTTAGGAACATACTAAATGATAAAGTGACATTGATATAAAAAAATTCTGAATAGTGTGCAAGGGGTACTAAAAATATTAAAGTCATTTATTTTAAGGAAAAATTTCCCCCTGTTTCTAATATTAAAACCATCAAAAGTTTCCTCAAAATTTCAGATCAAATAAGATTAAAATTTCTTTAAATGGATGTGAATTATACAATTATAAATAGAGAAATAAATGAAGAAGTTTATATATATAAACCTGAGGATTTTATGCTTTGTGAATATATAAATAGAGTTTTTAAGATGAATAAGGACCTTCATGGGTTGAATTTAGACCCACAAGTTTGGTATCTCCAACTATATGAGTACCCAAGGAGCATAGAATTTAGTAAAGGTATGGTTGATAACAACTTGAATATAATTAATATCGAAAAAACATCAATCATTTTTATTTTTTATATTGATTAAATCATATTTTCAATTAATGAGGAGAAATTTTATGAAGAAGTTTCCATATAAATGAAGAAGAATTTTGAAATGTTAATGCTGGGGAGATGAATTTTTTTGGGTCTACAAATTACCGATGTTGTTAGTTATATTTCTATTCTTTAAGAAAAATATTCCAAGAATATATTAAAAAAAATTGTATAGAAGAATCTAGAAGAGTGTTTGCACCAATATAATTTAATTTTTTTTGAGTAAATATGATGGTGATAACAATGAGAATGAGAAAGAATTTCGAAAATTAATTGGATGTCTTTTATATAAAACTCCCTCAAGGAAATATATTTCCAATGATATTAATCTTTTTTCTAAGTATCAATAATATCCCATGGAGTCACATATATTAGAATAAAATTGAATATTGGGATATATCATAAGCACATATAATTATGGTTTATTTTATGAGAAGCAAAAGGGTAAGAATTACATGAATTCACTGATGATGACTAGGTAAATAACATTGAAGATAAAAAGTACACATCAGTAGGATAATTAATTTTTTGTATGGAAGATGTGTATCATGGTATTATAAAAATAAATCATCTATCACATTAGGTTCAATTAAGGATAAATATATTGATACATCTATGAAATAAATACAAATGATTTTTATGAATATATAAATTGAGGATATGGATGTTGTAGTGGAATATATGATAATTATTCATTGGGATAAACAATGTTCCATAAAACTATCCAAAAAATGTAGTTGAACATTAAAGGACAAAACATATGGTTATAAAATATGATTTCCTAAAATAAAAATTAGATGAAGGTATTTTAATGTTTGAATTTGTTTTATCCAAGGAACAAATTACAATCATTTTTAAAAAACCAATCCCTTTGATTATTTCGAGAAGTTAAGATAAAAAATGGGTATTCAAACCATTACCCAACAACATTGTGGTATGATTCTGAGTTACCCACTCTTCCAGTTGAGATTTAATTTCTACAAATGCATATAATTTATTTACTAGATAAGAAACATGATTTCTCTATAATTTCTTAATCTATTTTTGAGTGATATTTGGAAAGTTCTTAAAAATCAGTTTTTAATTTTCTGATAGAATATATTGAGTTTTTATCAATTTATTAAATGTTCATGGATAAATTTTTTATTTTCATTAATCACTCTTATTTTATATACTAATCTAGATAAGGTATACTTAGATTCAACTTGTTTATCACTCACTAATTTAAATAAGTTGATACCACTCCTAACCCCCCTTATATTTATTTTTAATAAGGGATATAATTCAGATTTTATTTGATTTTCATTGATCAACAGGGATAAGATCACGAAACTAAAATATACAAATTTGATAAAAAATCCAAAGGGGAATAATGTTTAAACCACTTGAGTATAATTATTTATTCATTTTTGATACATGATAATTATGTTTTTATTAATTTGAGATAAGATAGAGTTGCTGGAAGAGTTTTTTGTGAATCCTAGAGATAAATTAGAGAATTCTATATCAATATGACATGATTTGAGGTATCTAGAATGTAATAATGTTTAAAACTTGGTAGGTAAGTTCTCACCAACTACAAGGTTTACAAGTTTTAATTGACTATGTTACATTGATCATTCAAAGTATCAAACATCACAACCATTTTAGAACAGTTCATGATTTATGATATGTTTGGAATTATAATTTTCTATATGAAATATAAATTGAAGATAATTTGGAAGTTTTTCTGTAAGTTACATGCTGAGCTATAAATACAAACTATAGTGTATCTATAAGTTGATGTTTAAAAGAAAATGATTCTAGAAGTTTGATGATTTGAAGAAGTAATAATATTTTTTTAAAATATTCTAATCCAAACCATGAATAAGACTAGGAGATAATATTGGAAGTATAATCATATATAAGAATTTGGAAAATTTAAAAAGCATATGTTAATAAGTGGAATATTTATCAGAATAAAAAATTTGGAAAATAAAAAGCCTTACATAATAAAAAATATGTTTTTCATTAGAATTTATATTGAATAATAATGGAAAATTCAAAAACCTTACACAATACATATAGTCTTTGATGATGTGTATGTTTTTACTTATGCATAAGTTTTTCGAAGATGTGTATTTTTTTTAAAGATGCATAAGTTTTTGAAGTGGAATAAGTTTTTTTATGATGAATAATTTTTTTAACTTGAGTAATATTTTATAACAAGGATAAAATTAAAATATTGAAAAGGAAATAATATTACATATATAAATATTATTTTGTAATCTCTCTACTATGATCCATAAGTTATCTCTCATATAGGGTTTTTATATTTTTGGGAAATGTGAGTATTCTAGAGTCTAAATTCAAATTATTATTATTCAAGTATTTATAAATTTAAATATAATTATTTTAATTATAATCATGACTATATCCATTAAATAATGTTTTTAAAGAATATGAGTTGGAAACACACAATGAAGAAGTAGATAACAAAGTGAAGTCATATTTGTATATAAAACCAGTCAAAGATGGTTCTAGAAGTTGTGATATGGTCACACCATGAGGCGATTCCATGTCAAAACCCTGCAAATATCTAAAGAAGACACATATTTAGGAAGATATTTACATTATCATAAAATTGATTCATATTTTCACGAAGATATGATTTTTAAGAGTTTAAAGAAGAAATAAAAATATATGATAATTAAGGATATCATGTGGAGTTTAAAAACTAAGTCTTGTAGATCAAGTTAGATAAATTTTAACATATTTAAATGATTTATAATTAGATAATTGAGATCAAATTGTTTTTATATTCAATGTATAAAATCAATAACAAGATGAGATGCTGAGTATATATTAAAAAAAATAAAGGAGAGGAAAGGTGTGTGACCTTATTATAACAATTCTGAAGGAATACAAAGAGTTAAGAACAACCTATAGGGTCTTCTATACAAGGAAAGTATGAAAAGGATCAAAATAATAAATTTAAATTTGTGTCTAGTTCTTGCATCGATGATCATTCATTGAAGGATAATTTTATTTTTGTTTGTAAAAATTTGGTGATTGTTTAAGTTTGGTTGGTGCTGATACTTGTATTGTGTTCAAGGTCATTCCCTTTCAGATGACCACTTTTTATTATTATATATAGATCTATGTGTGTATGGGATAAAAAATACAACACAATGGGGATGTAGTCATCCAACTTGGTGGAAAACCTTGTTAATAAACTTTCAGTGTTCCCTTTTTTATTTCTACATCATCATGAGTAAGGAGAGATATGTCGAATAAGAAAAGAGCAATTCTGATTTTTCAAAAAATATATTAACACTGATTCACTCCCTATCAATTTTAATAACATAACAAATTATCTTATAAAATGTTTAAAATTCTATATCAACTTTAATAGCAAACTTTAAACACCTTTTAGGTGGACATTGGTGACCACATCAACTCACTCCTCACCCATAATAGAAAATATCCATTACTATGAAGGTCCTCCCTATTATGACATGTTAAGAAATTATAGATACCCACCCTAGAGTTTCTACCACAAATTTAAGGCCCAAAAAAATAAGAATAAAATCCTTTATGGTACTTCCTGTGACGACTCATCCCATCAACAAGAAGCCCCCCCCCATAGTGAAGTAGAATTATGAAACCATAGAAATTCTCCCTAAGGTGCTTGTTGTGGAGGTCCTCCCCAGTCCAACAATCAAAAATCCAAAAAATATAAAGGTAACCCCCAAGGCGGTCTCTATAAATATCCTCTTCATGATAATATATATAGAAACTACCAAGGTATTCCTCATTGTACCAGCTGTAGAGGTTCCACCTACAACTAAACATAAAACTTACATTGGTGTAATCTCTATATTGATAACCAAGAAATCATCAATGATAGAAGTAACCCCCATATAAATTTATTCAGTAACCATGGAGGAACTCTATATAGTACCCACAAAGAAGTTAATTCTTGTGTAAGAACATCACATCAACATAGAGGCACTCCTTATACCGATAACCAATAATATAACAACCCTTAAGGTCCTACCTAAGGTTCATTCCATATAGATCTTCCCCATGAAAATATGAAATATAACCACGAAGGACCTCCTGATGGTACTAAACATGAAGGTCCTCATATTGAAGAAATATTTATCCAATAAATAGGTAATCCCTATGCCTACAATCAAGAAATAATTAATCGTTGGTGTATTCTATAAGACAGTTAGTACAGAATCCATGGATGTCTTCCCCATGGTACCTTCCATGAAGGTCATCCCCAAGGAGACCCATTACATTGACAAGAAGGTCCACCATATTTTATAATTTTTCTTAAGTTATCCTATTGTCATGAGGTGTTGTAAAAACCCAATCCATATTCATTAAACACCCTTCCACTAGATGGGGATGCTTCATCTCAATTGACTAGTGATCCATGATAGCGATAATCATCAGTTTTTATACCAAATTTCTTGAAACTATAGGAAAAAAATACATGCTCATCATGAATCTATTTTTATTGAGAAAACAATAAAGAAGAACCTTTTATGATCAAAATAGGTTAACAATCCATTCATTGAGGGCAAAGAAGATCCAAACATCATATAAGAGGAGTTGTTTATTGGAAAAATAAAATTCATGTTTTATACCCTTGAAAAATATCAGTATATATTCCCTATAACCTAAAATAAAAATTCATACAATACTTATAATACAAATATTGGGTGACATTCAACCAATTTAGGTGAAAAATGTTACCTTATGTAATGCCTCGGCCTAGGTCACCCAAAAAACACCTCATAAGGGGGTTCTGTAAGACCTCATGTGTGCCTCTATATATACTAGAATATTTTGACTAGTATTGAGTCCCTAAAATAGTCATGGGAGAATATTACTCAAAAAATAATCTCCTTGGTGCATGCCCAAATATACTAAAAATCTGACATGACTCATATGTATAATGGACATCCTGAAATACCTTTAGACACAAAAGAATACACAAGGCACCCCACAGTCTAGAATAGAAAATAGTAACTATCTATATGATGCATAAAATCATAATAAAATAGTGAAAAATAAATTTGGAATCATTATATAATAAAATAATGGCACACTATCCAGTTGACATGATGAATAATAACAAAAAATAAATTACACCCCTAAAAACCAAATCACATAGTCATATCACTGAATCCTTGAAATCCACAAATATCTAGGTTTGAAACATGTATCCATATACAATTGATAACTATACCCTATAATAAAACATTAAGGTCTACCCATATACATCGAAACCCATTCTTTGTGTGAAAGTAGGGGTGAGTCCAACTCCATTGTAGAAATCCCTAATGCCTCAACAATGTTGAGTGCTATTGTGATCAAGTGGATGTGAATGAAATACATAAAAGTAGTGAATTCATTATCATGAAACACACCCACCCAAAAATATAACACAAAATTTCCATTAAAGAATAAAATTCAAGTCATTGTGTGTTAATTAGGCAACATGACACCTGAAACTACTTTTATGGCCTCTTACCAGAAGAAAGAGTCATATCATGTCACAAGTCCAAAACCATGCCTGAATATTTAGTGTATAAAACCATACCAAGATCAAGACACTACTTGAAGAATCTAGGTATCCTGCACATCAAGTCCCTAACCATCCCTTATCACTTAAGGGAGGTCACACATTAAGTACCCAAACCGTACCTTCTCACTCAAGGTAAGTCACACATCATACCCTGAACCATCCCTTCTCACTCAGGGGAGGTTATTCCAATAACTTCTCACTCAAGGTAAGGCCCTTATATAGACCAATACATTATAAATAAAGGTATATTATAACATCACATCACAACCTAAAACATCTTTCTCACTCATGGTAGTCCTTTCCAACAACTTCTCACTCATGGTGAGGCCATTATCCTAACCACTACCTTATTAATTAAGGTTGAGTATGATATCAAATTTTAAACAATAACATATCACTAAAGTTAGGATCCATTCCAACACATTCTCACTCAAGGTGAGTAAAACATCTAGTACCATCATTTGGAATACACACAACTGGGGACATACATGTAACAACAAATAGGGAACATAAAACATCCCATAAAATCACCAAACCATCACTGGCGTGCTAGTCACTCAACACCTATCCACACATATAAAAAAGATCTCAACATTTATATAGCCTCATATAATAACATCCTTAAGACCATCCCAGTCACTCAATCCTTAACCATCCCTAAAATTCTCATTCTAGGTTGAAATTACCCAAGTAGAAAACCCCTAACTTCATGGAATTGGGTAGGGTTCTATTGAACGTAATATGATTTTCCCATATTTACTAACTATGGGCCCCAACTATATCATCTCAACCCAACTTGGGCCTTGATACCAAAGGAAGACCTCATTGGAAAACACATGAAATTATGCATCACAATGCAACAAAATATATAGAATAAAATCCCAACTAGGTAGTGCAACTAGCATATATGCATTTGGATGTAGGGTATTTTGGACATGAGGTTAACCAGCCTAAAACAACTCAACCAAGACCCTTATATATTTACTTTAAATACCAATAAATAAAATTAAATCATTTTGAAAATGAATTACATGATGTGTCACTCATGCTAGGACCTTATTTAAAATCCCTTCAAATTATTAATTACAAAACCACACTTTTTTTGAAATAACATTTCAGAACCTATTTCTTAAATTTTCACTTTTACTTTGAAATTATACTAGTATCAACATCTTATTAAAATCCTAGTTTAAAATGAAAACCAATTAATCTTTGAAACACACTCACTACTCAAATAAAACCATAAATAGGGCTACTAACCCTAATTTGAACAAGGAGCCACTATTAAACTATTTTTAAAGATATGAGGTCTTTGTTTACTAATAGAACAATGCAATCCTATCATAAACTATATGAAAGATCAAAAAATTCATGAAACATGTTGAAAATAAATATAATGATAGAATACAAACATATCATCACTAAAATAACAAGAGAATCAATAAATTAAAGGTCGAATACATCAACCAGTGATTTATAAATCTTTCCAAATATCATATCAATCTTCTATGAGTCCACAAGAACCAATATCATCCAAAATAAAAATCGAATTAGTAAACCAAATATTTCAAACTCAAAATAAAATTTAGAATAACTTATGCCAAACTCATTGAGTGACCTCATACTTCTGAAACCTTGAGAAACGAGGTGTGTTCCACTCCCAAAACTCACTCAGACCAAAGCCACAAAAGACCCAAATTACATCCCTTAATCAATGACAAATTTATCCTAAATTAACTAAAATCCCTTAATAAATCCACTATTCAATATACCTTATGTAAAATAGTGAATGATATTTTGAATACCTCTTCTTGGTACCCCCCCCACAATAATAACATGAAATCCCATTCATTAGGGATGATTTCACCATGTTTTTGAGAAATAATCTCTCTGAACCCTAGTTTTATGAAATGAAATTTGAAGAAAATAGGGGTGGAGGGGGGGGGGATGATAAGGGGAGTGACTAGACCATGAATTTTCAAAATGAAACCCTATTAAATGTCTTGAATTAATGGGGAGAATAGGGGAAGATATTGGAGAGAGACATAGGGATCTCTCTCTTCTTCTGTTTGGATTGAGATGACGGAGGATGAGGGGTTTATAAATAGGAATCCTTGTAAATTTTAAAAAAAGAATTATAAAAAATAGGACTATAGTTCAAATGTAGAATGACCATGAGGGTTATTACAAGATACTCACTCACCAAGATAGGTCATGGTATAACTCATATGGGTCACAACTCAACCACTCCTAGGAATAGTGTCTGATTCCTCGAATAATAACTATCCTGATGTGACCCCTTCTTATGTAGAGTGACCATTTACCTCTTATAAATTTACATAGACCAATACCTGAGGAATCACTCTAGGTGCTCTTTTATTGAACCATGACTCCTAAAAAAACCCTTATAACATTTTAAACACGACCAAATGAGAAAAAATTTAAACCCCTCCCAATTTTCACCAAACTTTAATTATGTATATTTTTTAAAAATCCCAAATATATTTCCTTTTAACCTCAAGAATCATGTAATAACTACAACCATGGATCCCAACCTACCTTTATTGTAATGTTACTAAAAACATGCCACATTTCATCCTCGAATTCCTAAAACGCTTCTACTGTGTAACATCAACCATTAATGTGTATTATTCACTAAAAGTTGGGTTGTATTCTCACCAATATTACCATAGATCCACCCATGACTCCTTTCACATAAATGGTGTCCTTTCATTATGAGATATCCTTAACTTATCTTAATTCAGTTTCTTCCTCATCACATCAACTTCTATGCAACATCAGTAGTCAGTCCTTCTCTGGCTAATTTTACATGAAAACGATTGACCTAATATGACAAAACATATTTAAATATTCTAATAATTATATAATAATTATCAAAGGAATCATAAGATCATATAAACACCATAATGATGTATGTACCCGATACTCAATGTAATTCCATCTTTTGATCCTCATCCAACCCAAAATCTCTATCATTCTCTTCTCATGAGTACTGATGCATCTATGATCTAACTCATTCTTGTATTTCATTACAACCATAACACTAACCAACCTAGGTTTTATACATGTAGAATTAATTTTCCACAACCCACAATAAGAGTATCTTTATTATATCCCTAATGAACCAAAAGGAAAATCTTCTTGCTCAAACCCTAATGCCATTATGAAATAATGATCACTAAACTCTAAGAAGGTTCTCAGCTTCACCGATCTATCCTAAAAGGAAAACATTAAACCATCAATTAATCTCTCATCTTATGGTCCTATCCACTATAAATCTTCATTACCAATGAATTATTTCAACTAATAGTGATAACCACTATTGGAATCACTTATTAAAACCAAAATAAACCAGTCTCATCCATGGTCCCTTCGAAACTAACATATGACTACTTGATCCCAATTTCAACATCCATCTTACAAGACTAGATCACATAGATATCTAAAAAACCATGGTATACCCATATAATGCACAAGTAAAATAATCATTTCACTCCTGATTCACCATTGAAATCCAAGAAAACCTAGTTTACATCGACACCGATTGTTTACCCATATTAGAATGAACCAAGTCCAAACATTCTAATCTCAGTTGTAACTTCACAAGAAAACATGTAACATCATCCAAACATAAAATTAAATCATATGGGTCACTCCCAAACAATCAAAAAAAATCCAAGAAGACATGGTTTATATGGGCACCAACTTCTTAATTCAAAATCAACTCAAACATATTACACACACAAAAAATGACCTAATTTTTCAAAAAATCCATTTACATATATGAGTTTTTCCTCAAAACCAAAATATCAAAAATTATCATCCTAACCAGTCACTTTCTGAAAAAATTATTTAACTTTTAAAAAACATTGTACAACTCAATTTCAAAATCCTATTCCTCATATTTTCATAAAATTAGAGAATCCAAAAATATTTTTATAATGACTAGATCTATGATCCATTTATATTAAAACCAATTTATGAAACTTCACATGAACAAATCATCCCACCATATGAGTTTTACTTTCAAAACTAGGGTTTTTATCAAAAAAAAAAATGCATCCAAAAAATCATTTCCCTATAACAGTTGGAAAACAAAATCAAAATAAATCTAACCAACCCCTTGAATTCATATTAATCTAATAAACCCTTAAAATATATTCTAGAAATAATGAAATATATTATAAATTTATTTAATTAATAGTTAATCTCAATGAAATAACATGTCGAATAAGACCACCCTTAAGCATGTGTATCATGCCCTAAGAATTGCAATAACATGATGCATGGAAAAAATGTTGGTTTCTACTAATGACTCATCCCTATTCTCATATATACCATATATAAATTATCAATCCAATTACTTACTCATCCTATAGGGTTGAGTAACAACACTAGACATCCCCTAGGAACATGTGTTTAAACTGATGTCATCAGGGCTAGATAGACACTTGGTCCACCTCCTGAGTCCTAAAAATATATCTTCACCACTAGGAAACACTATCACATTACAAAACATACTTTGATACCATGTTTAATGTCCAAGAATATATTTACTGAACAAAAACTAATAATGGGGTGCTGTAATACCTTATGAATGCCTCCACATATTCCAAAGACTACTGAATAGAAATTAGGGCCTAAAACATCAGTGGGGAGACTAATCACTCAAAAATAAATTCCAAGGATCATGTATGAATCTACCACATTTAGAATGACCTATCTGTATAATAGAAATTAAAAAAATACCTATAGACATAAAATTAATCCACAAGGGACATTAAATACTAGAATAGAAATTAATAAAACTATTTATATGATGCATAAAAAAATAATATAGTATAAATATATAGGCATGGAATCATCATATAATAAAATAAGGCCACATTTTCCCATACACACATTGAAAAATAACAAAAAATAAACTTTTCTAGCCTATGACACAAATCACATACTTATCTCATAGAATCCTTAGTCCCTATAACCATTTAGACCTAGACCATGGGTCCATATTCAACAAATACCTATGCCCTGGAAAAAATGAATGTATACTCATGAATATCAAAACCTATGTCATTTAAGTGGGTAAGGGGTGATTATAAATACCTAGTTGAGTCCCAAATGAATTAGAGATACTGAGTGCAACTATAATTAAGTGGATGTTCATGGAATACATATTAGGAGTGTAGTCATGATGATGAAACACACCAACCTATATTCTTAGCACAAAATTAACATACAAGTATACATGTTAGGTAATCATGTCCTAAAAAGAAAACCATTACACCTAACCCTAATTTATTCAACCCCATGCAGGAAGGAAGAGAGTCACCTCATGTCACAAGTCCTAACCCATACCCAAATATTCAGGGAAATTATCCATACCAAGCTCAAACCACTACCTGAAGACATTGGGTAGGTCTCACATAAAGTCTTAGACCATCCCTTCACACTTAAGGGAGGTTTCACATCAAGTACCTTGACCATAAATTTTCACTTAAGATAGGTTAAAAATCATACCCTGATCCATACCTTATCAATAAATGGGTATTCTTATGAAACCTTATCACTTGTAGTGATGCCATTGTCTTGAACACTACCTTATCACTCAATATAGGGTCTGATATCACATTATAACCTAAATCAACCATCTCATTAAAGGAATTTAATACCACCAAATTCTCATTCTAGGTGAGATATAATCCTAACCATGACCTTATCAATCATGGAAGGTTTCAATATAACATTATTACCACTACCTTATGATGCAAGGCAGGGTCCATTTCAACAATTTTTCACTCAAACTAAGGCCAACATCTCATCCTGTCATCTGATATACACACAACTGGGCACATAAAACCAATAAAAAAATGGCACATAACCCATATCAAAAGAATAATAACCCATCACCAGGGTTCTATTCAATTGAGACATAGTACCATGTCCAAAACACATCTTAATGATCCTATATCCCCATATGCTAACCATCATGCGACCATCCTATTCACTCGATCCTTAATCAATCCAAAAAAGATCTTTATATTAAAAAATTACCTAAGAGGACAACCCATACTCACCTCATGTAATCTGGAATGGTTCCATTGAACCTAAGACAATTTAACCATGTATAACCTTTACATGGACTAACTACATCATCTCAACCTAACCTAGAATTTGATATCAAAAGGAGACCCTCGTCTATTTAAACACAAAATCAATAATAATCATGAAACAAAATATATACAAGGAAATCATAACCAATAATAACAACACGTATATGAGATTTAAAAAATAGAGAATCCCCTACATAAGGTAAACTATACCAAAACAACTAAACCAAGCCCTTTATAAACTTACTTTTAAAACAAATCCAAATACCCCCATTAAATGGGTTTGAAAAGGTATCACATACCATGTCATGCTAGGACCTTAGAAAAAATTCCATTAAAGTTTTATTTATAAAAAAACACATTCGATTTAAAATATTATTTTCAAACTCATTTATCAAATCACCAATATTTCATTGAAATATCACTTACATCAACCCAATTTTAAAATAATTTTTTAAAAAGGAAACCTATTTCTATTTTAAATCCACTCAGTCCACTATGTAATCCAAAACGAGGTCCACCAACACTCAATTCAACCAAGACACTACCATCAAACAATTTAGAAATCTATGTGGTTTGTGTTGACTATTGGGATAATTCAATCCCATACCAACCTATAGAAAAGATCACACACAGTATGAAGCATTTTCACAATAATTACAATGATGGAATAAAAACATCAAATCACCAGAAGAATAGAATAATCAATAAATTAATGTTCATCTAGATTAAACAATGATTTATAAATAATTCCCAAGCTCATACAGACACCCTCCAAGCCCACAATCACCTATCTCATCTACAAACATCATCAAATAGAAAACACAAAATTTTAAACCAAAAAACCAAATTACAATAACTGATACAAAACTCATTGGGTGACCTCACGATGCAAAAACTAAGAGAATCAGGATGAAATAAACTCCCAAAATAGAATATTACTTAAGACACACAAAAACCTAAATTAAATCCTCAAATAAAAAACCAATTAAACTAAAAATATCTAAAAACCACAAATAAACCCTTTTTGAGGAATACATTAAGTAAAATGATGAAAGATGACTTGAATACCTCCTCATGAGACCTCCTCTACCACCTGAATATAAAATCCCCCTTAAGTAAGATGATTTCACTATGATCTGGTTAAATCATCTCTCTGGACCCTATCAAGGTGAATCAAAGTCAGAGTAAAACAAGGGCGAGGAATAAAGAGGATAATGAGAGCAATCTTACCTTAAATCTGAATGAATAAACCATCCCAAATGACATAGATAAAATGGGGTACAATGGGGAGAGAATAAATATCAAAATAGGGATCACTCTCTTATTTCATTTAGCTGGAGTTAAGGGATCCTAAGGGGATCCAAAATATAACTCCCTGCAAAATTACCAAATGAAACTACTAAAAAATATTCCTAAAATTTAGTCACAACATGAAAATGAGGGTCATGTTGTGGTTCTCCCTCACATGGACATGTCCTGGAACAACCCCTATAAAGCATATCATGATAACCCCTAAGAAGAGGGCCTAATCACTCATATAAGAAACTTCCAAATTCATCCCCTTCAGTTGTAGTGTGAACTTCTTCCCACTACATAATTCTATCCCCCAATTCCCAAATAGTTACTCTAGATAATCTTCCACCAAAATATCACTCCAAAAACATATTAAACTATTTTAAAACATTATCTAAACTCCTATCCCTCACTCCAATATGAAAAATTAAAATCCCTTGGATTTTCACTAACTCATAATGACATGGTTCATTACACCTTATGAGGTGTACACTGATCATATTAGGGTGTTGTAAAATTAATGTAATCAGGTTGACCTCACTACCCTACTGGTATTATGAAACCCTAAATCTAGTAAACAACATGAGTTATTCAAACAAGATCGACTTAATAGACTCAAAATGATTCTCTAAATTAATATGTAAGCCTACCCTTATATATATATATTATGAGTTATAGAGAATTCAGAGCATTTAATTTTACTCCACTTTTTTTCCAAAAAATCATCCTTCCAAGATAGCTTTCAATCTGATAACTGTCAATTATTTTTCTAATTAGAGGTATGTAGACTCTAGTCTTCTAAACAAGTGAAACAATAGTATATTCAGAGAAAAGAAAATTAATATAAAATATGGTTGATTAATTGAATGAATCTTATAATAGGATTCTAAGAAGATGAAACAAATAGTAAAATTAGGGAATCCATAATATTTATAGTAAAGATCACATAATGAAGAAAATTCCTCTCATCCAGAATCATCAAAAGAGAACCTAAATTTGACACTCACCAAAATATTAGATCAAGAGGTGAAGTGATCTAAGACAAAATTCTATTGGAATATATATCTTGTAGGGATGGGAGAATTTTTACCCCCATAATCACCACAAGTATTATCAATCAATCAAAAAATACTCTGATTATTGATGTACCACCTCTAAGAAAGTTAGTATTATTAAGTTTTGAAGCAACCTTTCAAATTATTCATAAGCCAAATACTCTATTGGGATTTCACAAAATCATAAATAGAGGAACTTTCCTTAGAATAACTTATAAATAGTAGTTTGTTAATTTATCTTGATAAAAGAGTAAAATGAGAGGTAGAAGTTCTGCAAGGGTCATGATGATGTAAAGCCCTCCAACAAGTTGAAATTAAGAAATGAATACAACTATATTTTCAGTTGATATTACAATGTTGATGAATCACAATTCTTCTCAGATATAGATAACAATTTAGTTCTTAATATATGATTTATATTAGTGAAAATCATTACTATGGAATATTCTAATGTTGCAGAATGTAAAAATAATGAGGAACATGAAAAAGAAGAGGCATATCTAGAGAATGTAACTTAAATGAAGGTACACAAGGAAAGAGTTCATACTTAAAATTAATTAAAATACCATTATTCAGGATCCTCTATTTAATTTCCACTATTAACCACATGAGTAACCAATATAAAGGGAAAAAGGAAATTTTTTGGCTATATATACAGCCCATTCACCAGCTGTGGATATTGAGACTATTTCTACCAAGGAATAAATTACCCAATATAAATCCTAAAAAGAAAACCTAGAGAAAATTAATGTGGAATTTATTATGGGAAACATACCCATTGAGAATTATTTTCAGGTCCAAGTCATACCTCCTTTGGTTGATCCTCTTCAATAAGAGAAAATTTGTTGATTCATGTAAGAAAAACCAGTCAATGAAGATTAAACAAACCAAATTATCCTATTAGATTAATTACAACACAATTTGAATACCAAAATATTAATCTATTGGATTTACATTATAATCAAGATTATGTGAGTCATATAAAAACAATTCCCCTTCGAAATGATATCACATATTAAATTAATTTATACCATGACTACTTAATTATAATACATTGAAGCTTGGTGCAGACTATTACCCCTAGAGATGAAACCATATCCAGAGTGGGTTTATTTGACACCTCCTCTTATAAACCTTAGAAACCTTAACATTACAACATTAAATATCATATAAGTCCTATATAAATACCTTTATCAATTTTCTTCCTAGCGTGGAATTAATTTAGGAACCTCATAATAATAATATTTATAGAATATTTGAGGCTTCATATAAACTTTTGAGTGTCCTCTATTTTTTGGTACAAAATTTAAGAGGCTTTATCTATCATAAGTTCGGAAGATATATATTATTAATTACTCTACCTGTTCAGTTCCATGTCAAGGAAAAAAAATCATTCACGATCCCTTGAACTAAAATTAGTGGTAAAATGTGAGTGTAATAGATTTCATTTCTAGATGTAAGGGTTAAACATATTCCTTAGAAACAAAACTTCCTTAGGAAGGATATTTCTATATATTTTTGTAGAGAACTTATATGATTATTTTCACACCATAAAATTTATATTTCATATTTTTTTGTGTCTTTATTTATTTTTAATTTTTCTACTATGTTTCATGTTCAATTTTCTTGTTTTTTAAAATATTATATGTTCTAGTGAAAGGCGTACATTTTTTGCATAGATAGTACTAATTGTACATCTCTCTTAGGCATGTCCTATGAGGGGAACACAGTTAAAACATGGTTTGGTAAACCATATTGTCAAACTATAGATTACCTAGTTCATTAAATTTATGAGTTTCTAATTTTTACATCATTTAAAATAAGACCCTAAAGGGGGATACTCCCCTCCCATTCATTCGATGCACATCAAGGATCCTTAGGAGTGGGTATATGTTACTCCCCCTTCGATTTTCAGGCTTATATCATAAATTTATATCTGATTAATCATTATAAGGCCTTTATTTTTCCTCCCATTTCTCATGGTCCATGTTTCTTCTTCTTCTTCTATTACCTACGCATCCTTCTTGTCCAAAACCTAGAGAAGGTATTTGACCTAATAACTCATGGTTTAATATGTTATTTCGTGTATATTGATTATTGTGATATCCTTCTTCCATAATCATGAGTTTCTCATCATCCTCATACAATTTAAGGTATGTATTTTAATTCATTTTTTCTTTTCTAAAAAAATTATTCTTTCTTGGGGTTTCTAAAATATGTTTTCCTTAAAATTATTACTATTTCAAAAATATATGATGAGTTATGGAGTGATTTATAAATTATATGAACTTACCATTTTATTTTTTAAAGAAAGGCATATATTAAAGGAGTTAGATAAATCACTAAAATGGGATTTTGAGGTGTTTTATCATCTAATTGATTTTCTGAGTTTCTATATTCTTTTGTGTGATTTTAATTAAGGGGTAAAGGTATTATTTTTCTTGTATTTCCATTTATTGTGGGTTTTAATGAATTTATATTGTAAAATATTATTAAATTTTATTCATTTATACATTGTTGATATTTATGTCATACGAGTTTTATTTTGAATTTAAAATATGTTTTAATACAAATTAAAAGTAGTTTAAAATGTATTTTAATTTTAAATTAGTCTTCAAAAGTGGAAATTTAAAATGATATTTCCAAAATGAAATATTAATGAATGTTTGGAACTTTAAAATATATTTTGAAGTGAAATTGATTTGAAATTTGACTTTCAAAAGAATTTGAAAAGTGATTTATGGTTTTAAATATCAATTCATGGTTGAAAAATTCTATAGATGTTTTCTATAAACATTCCACACCCTTATTCTAAACCCCATTTTACTAATATTATATATTATTTTATGAGTTGATGTGGTTTATGGACGTAATTCTTATAATGTTGATAGGGGATTTGTATTAGAGGGTATGAGGAGGTGGGGTGTAGTGATTCTAGTGGTCATGTGAATAATATACAGTAAATGTTACCTCATATCCTATCACTATTATCATGGGGACCCTAGGTGTCATAGTGAGAGATTTAGAGGTGGTTGCTATCTAGTCATTATGAGACTAAGTAAATCCCCATTCCATGTGATACATATTTCCCCTAGGGGAGTTCCACCAGGGAGGATAGGTTGGAGAATCCAAGAGGTTATAGAATGAAAAAGCATTTATAAGATGATAAATGGTTCCACCTGAGTATATCTAGGATCATCTCATGAAATGTTTAGGAATTTACCATGATTACTTACTATTTACTAATTTTCAACTACAAGGCATACTCTTATTACTATTCAAATTTATTATTCCTTATATCACATAGAATATTTCACTAGTTTTACATTAACATCACCTTTATTCCTTAATTCTACTAATTACCATGGTTTCACCAGCTTTTTCATTAATTTATTCCCTAAATGTTTCTGTTGTTTAATTTTCTATTTTTTGGTACATTAATTTATCCAAGGTTTTTAATGGTTCTTTTCATGTTACTTCATGTTTAGTTTTAAAGGATGTTTAAAAGTGGGTTTTCAAAAGTGTTATTTTCAAAAAGGATCCTGTATGGGATAGATTTTAGATATTTCTTCAAATCATGTTTTATAATTTAAAAATAAGTTTTTTTCGAAAAGTTCATGTGTTTGTTTTCTTCAATTTATAAAAATAATATTTTCAAGTAGTTTATTTAAAATAATAATTTATTTTTTTCTTTTGAGTAAGGAAATACATAGGGTCATTGGTGAAATCCTATTGGTTTGTTTATTCTCATACCCTACTCACACCACTCAGTGTCTACATACTAAATTCTTTTTATAGTTTTAGGTTCATTTTTGGATCTCTCATGGATTGGGATGTTTATAATTTGGATGGTGACATTAATAACACACATATATTATTATATAGAATTTTTGTTATGTGTCTTTAAGTTTATTATCCATGTCGACCATCCTGTATTTTTTATTATGTTTTCACCTTTTTATATTAATTTTAGTTTATTTGTGATTTGTATTCTGGTTGCGCCTCATTGATTTTTTTATCATTGTGTATTTTATTATTTGGTTTTTTATAATCATTAAATTAATGGTCACATCATGATAAAATTATATTAATGTTATACACTATGTTAATGATTTATTAGTGTAAAAAATTATTTCCATCATGTATGTTTTGATTTCCTAACACTTGTTTCTAGCAAATGGGTATTGGAAAATCCATTTAGAAGTAACCATAGGACAACTTTCGTTCCTATTAGTGGGGTTACATGGTTTGGTTCATAAAAAATGGTATCATATCCAATACCCATCTTGAAGTGATAAGGCATTGTCTAGGGTTTATTTTTGGGGTCTACAATGAGGGAGTTGTGCTTTAATGTTAGGGAGGGAGAGTGAAACCCCTTAGAAAAGTAATAGTTTAAAAATAATAAATGATACTACTAATGGTAATAAGACACACCTTTATTATCAAGAGTCTATCTAATAAGAACTACATAGTTAAGTGTGATTGTATTATATTAGTGTCAGCATAGATGGCCTCCTGGTATTTTTCCAAGGGTGTGTGTGAGGATAAAGAACACTAAAAGAAAATGTGTTAACATATGAGGACAATCGTTATTCTAATAAGTGAACCCAATGGGTAATAGGATATAGTATTTTGGGAAGAAAAAAAGGTATTACATAAGACCTATTGGGTTAAGTGATTAGGTTGAAGGACTGGGGACCTTAGGTTATAAAAAATGGTATAAGATCTAATACCCAACTTGAAGTGAAAATAACTAATTAGGTTTAAGGTTTGGTATCCACATGAAGGAATTATCCTTTCAAGTGTGTGTGTATTGGGGAGGGGGGGGGGGTGTAACACCCCTAGAAAAGTGAGACTTAAAAATTAGAAAGGATATTACCTATGTAAACAAAGTTCACTATTATTATTAGGGGACCTTTTAAATGAGAACTATATAGTTATGTGTACTTGGATTGATGTCAAATTAGGTTGTGTTTTCTCATGGGATATTTCCTAGGGTTTTTGAAAGTGAGGAAAAATAAATTTAAAAGAACATGTGATGGCTTGTAGAGAAATTCATTAGTCTGATAAGTGAACATAGAGAGTAATATACATTTGGTGTGATGGGAAAGAAACTAAGGTATTACATGAGACCCATGGGGTCATATGACCTGGTTTATTCTCTTTGGAAGTTAGGTCATTTCAAATGGTATCAGATAACCCTCTATAATTTGAGTGATTCTGGTAAATTAGATCTTGGACTATAATAAAACAAGACCTAGGTGTGAGAGGAGTATAACTATCTCTTAATCATTTTATCCTCTATTTTCCAAGATATACTGGGTTTTGTGTCTCAAATTTTGTATTTTATTTATTTATTTCTGGTCATTTAGATATATATTGGTGGAGATTTAGATTGTATTAGAGTTATATAGGCGATTGAGTATTTTTTCATGTTTTAAGGATGAAAATGGAGGAAGAACTAGAGGAACATAGTTATCCCACATGTTTTGTAAAATCATGTGGAGTCTATGCACATGGTTCTACTAGTTTTAGTTGGAAATTTTCAAAATTGGTTCATGGTTTTTCAAAAAAATGCGGCAAAACCATGCATAACCAATAACCCATATGAAATTTTTTTGGGTTTGATTTGACTTAAAATTTCCTTGTATTTGTGTAAATTTTAATTGGTATGAATTAAATAGGGTTTTTATAATGAATAACAATCATTTGGTTTTATTTCAATGAGTTTTTGAAAATGAGATTTAAATTTAAGTGGTAATGGTCATTTTTAAAAGTAATTAATATGTTTTCCAAAGAGGATTAAAATGGGATTATTGTATTAGAGTTGGTAAATTTTTTTGGGTATAAAAAGATGAAGTTTTAAAATCAATTTCATGTGAATATTATAAATTTCAAAATAATATGTGGTGTTTTTAAATTAATTAAGAAGAAAACCATTGTTTTTAGATATTTTATGTAATGGTTGTAATTTCAATTTGTGGGGTTTTATTTTGATTTTAAATTTATTTTTGTCTTGGTTTATTTGAGCTTTGGATTCTTATTGATTGAGTTTTTTGGTTTATTTTTTAAATTAGAGTCAACCCCAGGAAATTTTTTGATATATCCCATGTGATTGGTATTATAGAATTTGAGTGTGGATCTATTAGTTGAAAACTCTACCCAAACTCCCAATAGAGTGATAGAGACAAATTAATCTCTGTTATTGCCTTTTTTCATGGTGATCATGGAAAAAAATAGGTCATGAAGTGGATTTGGAAGTTTGAGGATATTTTTAATTACTTTGGTACTCGAGAAGACTTTATGGTGAAAGTTGTATTGGATCTATTCAAGGGACATAGTCATGATCGGTGGAAGATTATTGCCCCATCTCAATTGAAATATGGGATGATGTAATAGATTTTTGAGAACATTCTTCTTTAGTGGTATTACCCTGAGTATGTGAATATAGAGAAGGTGATTTAAGTCGTGGGCTTCTAGACATATGAGTGGATAGTGAAGAATTACATTGACCTATTCAATGATTTGGTTCCTTATTCACCTAATATAGGATCATGCAGATCATTGAGGATCATTATCTTTGTAAAAAGTAGTCGTCCTGACATGTTCATCAGGGTAAACATACCTAGGATAGCCTCATTTAATTATTTGGTTAATAATTCTTTGATGTAATAATAGATTTCTAGAGGGTTATCCATGGTGGGTGGAAACCCTAGAATATACCTTTTTATGCTCAATATATTATTCACCCCTTTATTTTTGTTAGTTTTTATATCTAGAATATACTTTTTTATGCTCAATATCTTGTGGCCCTTTAGATAAATTAATCATTTAACCTATGGAATTATAGATATGCATTATATTGGATTATTTTCTTGAGTCTTCTTAATTATAAATTCAGGTGTAATTTCATAGTGTATTTTTATTGTTATATTGATTCCAAATTCAATAGAAAATTTTAAATGGTGGGGAGACCAACTATGGTTCTAAGTTTCATGATATTTTATTTTTGTGGTCAGGTGTGAGTTTTGAATTTGATATATATTTGTAGTAATAGTTTTATAGGGGTTTTATGGAATTTATAGAACGAGTTAGAAGTTTATCCTTATTTTGGATGTAATTCCCAGTTTGACCTATTCAACTTTGATTTTTTTTTGAATTTTTATGGGTAGAAAGTGGTATTGTGGGGAGTTTTTTCTCACCCTATACTTTATTTTTCTTATTATTTTTATTATTTATTTATTAATTTTTCACTAAGTTTTGGATTGAATTTTCAAAAATTTTAAAAAATCTTAAGTTGCGGTGAAAGGCTCATGGTTGGCACACAATTGGTATTAATAGTGTGGAATGCCTATAAAAATCCTGAAACTAGTTATATATTTCATTATCATTATTGTTGTATGACTTAAGAAATTCTATTTCCGAATTGTGTGGCTCTCCCATGCTTGTCTAGTGAGGGGTGCATGGTTTGTGAACTATTTGGTAAACTGTGCAACCAAACCATGAAACTTACCCAGTTTTGTAAAATTATGATTTTTTAATTTTCCCATCATTTTAAATTAGACCCTAAAGGGTTATCTTTCGATACCATTTATTCAACGTGAACCTGGGAACCCTATGAGTGGGTCTCTTTTACTCTTCCTTCAATTTTGAGCTTTAATCTTTCATATATAACCATTTATTCAAGGTAATACTATCATTTTACCTCTCCCTCACCCTCCTCCTTATTTATTATTATTTTACTTCTTTGTATTTTTTTATCCATAACCTAGGGAGGTGTTTAGAAAAAATACCTTGTGGTTTGTGATCTTAGGTTGTGTCAATTTATTCTTGTTCCCTTCTTCTTTGTTTTTGTCTTCTTTTTCCATATTCATGGGTTTCTCATCATTAAAAATATATTTGAGGTATCTACATCTATTCATTTTATATTTTATAAAAAAACTATACATTCTTAGGGTTTCTAAAACATGTTATCCTTAAAATTATTGACGTACGTTTTAGAAATCTATGAATACTTATAGAGTGATTGATAATGTATATAACCACAAGATTTTATTTTTTAAAGAAAGGTATATATGTTGGGTGTTTGATAAAATTTTAAAATTATTTTCTTGAGGAATTTGATTATATAATTTTTTTTTATAGATTTTATATACTTTCATGTGATTTTAATTAAGTACTTCAAGTATTTTTTGACTTGGATTTCCGTTTATATTGTATTTTTATGGATTCATATTGTAAATTAATTTTTTAATGTGTGATATCAGATTATGAATGATTAATTATTATTCCTTGATACATTTTTGTTATGTATACAATATTATTGGTGTTTTTAATTTATTTATTTTCATAAAATTTAAAATAGGATTTTAATTGTATTTGGATTAAAAAAATATCTTCCAAAGAGGGAATTTCTATGGATATTTCCAAATTGAAGCAGTAATTCTCATTTATAACTTTAAATAGATTTTAAGTGACCTTGATTTTTAAATGGTTTATCAATGGAATTTGAAAAGTGATTTCAAGTTTTAAATCTCATGGCTTGGTTGGAACAATCTATAGATTTTTTTCCATAAATGTTTAACAACCTTATACTAAAACCCATGTTACCAAATTATATATGAGTTTGTCAGATGATTTGGTTTATAGATAATTTTAGTGTGTTGTAGATAGGAGTTTGGTATTAGAGGGTGTGAGGAGGTGGGAAATCAGGATGTTATTTTTCTTGTGATTAACATATGATAAATGTTACCTTACCTCTTATCTCTATTATAACAAAGATATGAGGTGTTGTAGTGAGAGATTAAGAGACAATTTATATCTAATAATGATGAGTCTCACTATATAATCAATTTGTGGGATACATCATAATCATAGGGGAGTTCCATTAGTGAGGCTAGGTTAGAGTATCCAAGAGATTATATAATGAGAATGCATAAATAAGATAATAAATGGTCCTATCTAAGAATATTTAGGATTATATCATGATATGATTATTAATTTTCAATGATTACTTATTATTTACTAATTTTTCATTAAAAACTTACTCTTACTACTATTACACTTTATTTATACTATTTTCCCATGGAATATTCCACCAGTTTCACTTTTACATCATTTTTATTTCTTACTTTCACTACTTACCAATATTTCTCCTACATTATTTGTGTTTTACTCCCTACATTTTTCTACTGTTTAATTTTATAAATTTTCTTATTTCAATTCATTAACTTAGTTGAGTTTTTGATTAGTTATTCTATAGTTCCATATTGGTTATTTTTAATGGTTTCTTAATATAGGATTTTCAAATGAGTGTTTTTTTAAAATTACCCTTTTCGAAAAATCTTTTATATGTTTTTTTAAAGATTTCTTTTGGGATTTAAAACAATTTTATAGAATGATCATGTTCTCGTTTTCTTCAAATGATAATAAACATATTATCATGTAGTGTATTTAGAACTTTAATTTATGGGTTTTTAAAGGAAATTCATGGAATAATTGGTGAAATATCGCTATGATATTTATGCACACAACATACTCACGCCACTTAGTATCTATAGAATTATTAGATTTTTTAGGTTTTGGTTCAGTTTCAGATTTCTAATGGAGTGGGTTGTTTGGATATTCAGTAGTGACCTTGAGGTCACATGGATATTATTATACAATATTTTTTTTTATTTTCTTTAGGTGTTTCAGCCAGACCACCCATCTAATATTTTTGATTTTGTTTTTTGTTTTTTATATTCTTTTTATTTTTTTGGGATATGTATACTGGTTATACTACATTAGTTTATTATGATTTTGTATAAACCTATTTGGTTTTTTCCCATACCATAGAGATTAGGAAATCCCTTCATGCATTTCCATGGGCCGGAACAAGTTCCTAGTTGAGGGGTGACCCTAGGTGGTTCATGATAATGAGTTAGAAACTATACTAATTCCATAGAATTACCCAAATGGTTTTGAGAGTTTGTTTCAATAACTCAATTTATAGAAAATTTCATTCTCAGATTCAAATTTTTTTTTATCAAGGGACATAAACACACAAAAATAATCCTTGTAAAGGAAAATTAATAATTGTTATTATTAATATGACGATAGTTTAGGATCTAGCCTTCAAACCAGTTAGGTTCAATAAATTACCCCCTCTTTTATAATATAAACAATGCATACACACTAGTACAAATGAAAATGGTTCACTTAAGGAGAAAAGGAAACTCAAATTTTAAAATAGAAAGATTAGAGAATATTCACGTCTAAATGATCATGTCCTAAGGTACTTCATTTATAATATGGAAGATTGCATTATTCTGTTACAAAATGTTAAGAATATAGATAAATTAGGGCTCAATGATTTCCTTAATTATTTCCCATATCATCAAATGTTGGTATACAGAATCCAAGATCATTTATTCTATAAATAATTGCTTCAAAAGACATTTTATGAAGGAAAATTGATTTTAGATAGTCCGAAGGAACATGTGAAACATTTTCCATCTACTCTTTTTAGAGAAAGAGAAGAATTGAACAAAGTACTGTATAGAAATGAATAGAAGTTTAATAGCCAGATTCCCTAGAATTTAGTAAATCATCTGTGTTCCATTAGAAGTGATTGACTAGATTAATCAAGGATGAACCAAATTACATATATAATTTTAACAGTATCACCCTTTATTTCACATCCTTCAAAGATCCAACATAGTCAATGTCTATAAAATGAGGTGTATAAAGAGTATCCATCACAGGTCCCTAAACCTATAAAAAACATGAACTTAATTACACTTTTATTGGGAGTATGATAATTTCCCAATAATTTAAAAACATATTCCAATGAGTAATAGAAATTCTCGATTATCAGTTTTATTAGAATGATATACAGGTATGTTGAGATAGAAGAGTTTTATGAGTCCATATCTCTTGATAATTCTTATATAAGAATACAAGGTTGAAAAAGGAAATAAAAATTCCCCCAAAAAAGTAGAGAGGCATCCATGATTATATCATACATGTTACCAAAACCAGGATAAGGAAAATCCAATGATCTCAATATGTAAAACAATATTATCCTAGAACCATCTAATTATCACCTTATTTTATTCAATTTAATGCATTAATTAAATGATAGAAACTACCTAATAAATAGAATGAATTGAGATATATTAATTGGAACCCATAATACACAAAAAATATCTAAATTTATGAACATTTATGTCATCTTACCATCCAATTCAAATTTTTTCCTTAATATTGGGAGAATAAACATGGAAAGAAACATATACCACTAGGACAAATGTATGATTTTTTGAAACATCTGTCCATTTTCCAACATGGTTACCTATATTGGATAAAATATATCTTTACAAACAACTCATAGAGTCACTTAGTGATGGTTTTTTAAACTCTTAAGGGTTCCAGATTGAGGTCTCTACTTCTAAAACATATTATACTTAAATTAGATCTACTGAATGAGATGTATTTATCTCTTTTGTGTATTAGGATCTTGATACAACCATACAAGGCGATATTTTACCATTTTATGTGTTTGGAAATATCAACAGTGTCAAAATCCAATGATATAGGGTGGAAAATAGTTTATTTATTAACTTAATTCTTAATCAAACCCTCTTCTATTTGAGTCATAAGGTAACTGGCTTAACTCCTTCTAATTTGAAAATCTAGAGACATGATAAGAGTCAGTAACAACCCTTGGATATAATCAATATGAAATCCCAATTTTCTGTCTTATAACCATTTTCATGTTCATGGTCATTCATTAATACACTACTTTCAATACTTTTCTAGAGAGACCATGGCTTCACCATCATATATCAGTTCCATCTTCATAACAAAAATAATTGAAAGACTATATTTATGGCCTCATAAAAATAAATTACATTTATTACTACCCATTTGACTTCTTTAAATCTCAGTACATCAATGCTGGGTACTGAAAAAGAGAAGGGAAGTTTTTGTAGTTTGATGAGATCACATAGGTTGCTACCCAAAATAGGTCAGAAATCGGCTTAGTTATCCCCTAGAATGACATAAATGAAATATTATTTTTATGTATCCATCATATTGAGGAAATAAATCTAGATTATGAAAATCATGAAAATCTCCCAAATAAAGGGAAAAATCATTAAATTGTATTATTTTATTTTGAAAAACAAACAGATGAATTTGGTGAACCATCCCTATATATAAGAGAGATAATTTGTGTGAAACCCTTGAATATTTACCATAACATTGAATTAATCTATTAGAACATAGGTTTTACAGATACTTACTCTAAAAAATTAAGAAAATTTGTTGATATAAATAAATACCATTGATAGAAGACACAAAGATTAGGGATTTTCATCTCCATTCATATAGTATCCACTCTAGTCTGAAGGAATTTTACATACTTTTAATGGGTTCAGTCCTAATAGAGATAATTATATTCTTGTACAATCTTCTAAATATCACAAGTTTGAACCATCCTATATTCATGATGTTTATGATGATGATAGAGCCTAGAGATATATTTCCATTGAAAACCTAGGTGTTTTTAATAATATTAGATTAATTTTTTAGGTTATGAATTTATATTTATTTAAGAAATATTTATTTTAACAATATATTCTATGTTTATTTGATTTCATAATTGAAATTATATGAAAAATTTCATAATCATTATACATTTAAAATTATTATTTTACTTCATGACATTAAATATGTTTTATTTTAAGGTTAAGTATATTTACTTAGCATGATTTCTTATTTTGATTTTTTTAATTGTTAGATATTTTATAAATAAATATTTACATTCATTTTATGATTTTATATTTATATTTATCATTATTAATATTTTATAATTATTATGTTATGGTATGAGATACCAATGTGTTTTTTTATTTTAAACGAAATATTTTTCATTCTAAAAAATATAATATCTTAATACATTATGAGTTTTTTAAATATTAATATTTAATAAATCTAGATTTATTTTAATAAAATATATTTTATATTTTAAATATTCATGTCCAAAATTATTGTGTTATTTTTTTAAGAAGAATATATAATCATAAGTATTAAATATGATGTATAATCAATCTTTCTTAAAAATAATAGTAAAACCTTAAAAATGAAATTTTATATTTTAATTTATGTTTATAAATATTTAAAGTACTAAATTTTCAATAAAATATTCAAATTTAATATGGTTATAATTTGAATGATACATTTGAATTTGTGTTCTTTTTTTAAATAATAGTTTGAATTCAAATTGTATTATAATACTTATTAGTTTATAAATATATAGAATATTTTATAAAAATTTATAAATAAATGGAATATAATATAATATTATATATTATTATAATTATTTAAAATTTTAATATTCAAATTTTATTTGATTTCAGGTTGAGTAATAAAGTTAAATTATTTTTAAAGAGCAAGAGTGAAAGTTTGAATCAAACTTCAAAATCTATTATTAAATATGTCTCTAAAAGTTATGGAACACTTAAGAAATAAATTTAACATGTTAAAATAATATAAATACCTAAAACATAAATATATAAAGTTAATATATGGATTCAAATTGTTTATGGGTTTATTAACACATTTGAACTTCTTTTTAAAATAAGAGTTTGAGTTCAAATAAAATTTCACTTCCTATTATTATATTTTATCTAAATGATGTATAACACTATAATAAAATATTAAAATGGTATTATATGATAGTATACTTAAAATATTATATAAATATTATCCAACTAAAATAAATTAATTTTTATTTCAAGATTAATATGAAGATGTTTATTATTGTTGACACGAAACATTCACAACATTGGAAAAGTAAAAATAGTGACATAAAATATGACTTTGAAGGTATAATGAGATTATATACTTTATTAGATAAATAATATTATTAATAAATAATTTTTATGTATATTGTTTTTTAATTTTGCAAATATAACATGATAATTATCCAAATTTTTACCTAGTTTTAGGACAATATAAAAAATGTCAAAATTCATATCTCAAATATGTTATCATGAAATGAATGAGAATAAATAATTTTAGAAATGGTTTTATAGGATAAAAAATATTAATAAAAAAATATATATTAATATTTTTAAATTAAATAAATGGATAATTATTCAAAATTTATACGTAGTTTCGACACATCACTTGTAGAAGTTAGAGAAAAGTCTAAAATGAATGCTTTAAAATATATATTATGAGAAGTTTTAGATTAATGAGAGTAATTTTTAGTTTTTAATTATATATATTATTTATTTATTTATTTAAATATTAAAACTCTAATTTTATAATTATATAGATATTTTTAAACTCAAATTATAAAATTAACCCACAAAATCCGTTTAAATGGAGTTTTATATTAAAAATGATTTATAAATTAATAAAAAATCATATAACCTTACAATAATTCTTATAAGGATGATATATTCTCTAAAATATCTTCTATTATCTATTAAAATCCACTTAACAGATAAAAATTCCACTATTAACCCTTAAAAAATGAATATTTTCAAATATTATATCAAATCTCATCTATAAAAGGGGACTCATTCTACTCTTTCCAAAACAAACATCATGTTTTGTTTTATCCTTATAATATATTCAAATTAATTAGACTATAATAATTAGAGACACTTTATATATTTTGGTCATAAGAAGTAGTCCTAATGGTTTGATTTTAAAGGAGATCCTTCAGGGAAGACTTGACACCTTTTTAGATTTAGAGTGCATTGTAAAGGGATTTTCATATCAATTTTCTTTCTTTAAGAAATTTTATTTGTTATTATATTTTAAATTTTTGATATATTTTCACATATATTTATTTTTTCATAATTTTAATTTGATTCATGGTAATTATAATACCATTTAATGCTCTATCTTTCATTGGGTTTGACCGTTACTTACCAATGTTATAAGGGGTTTCTTGACTCAATTTTCTTAAACTGAGCTATAAAATTTATCCATTGATTATATTTTTATATTATTGTGTATATTCTAAAAATTTATATATTTATATTATATTATTTCTTAATTTATTGGTATTTATATTTTATTCTCATAATCTCCTTTATGATGGATTTTTAATTCCCATGTTATGATCTTTTTATAAGGACTTTTCTCGCTTTCTAATTTTCTATATTCCATGGAATGTTTTTTCTATCCTTTAAAAATTTAATATTTATATGTATTTTACACTATTTATTTAATAATTCCATATTATTTATTCAATTGTAAACTAATCCATATAATTTTCCTTATGGATTAATCAATATATACTCATTCATTTAACAATTGTTCTTTGGAACATTTTTTATGTTTTAATTTCATTTTTCTATATTAGTTTTAATATTTAATATCTAAATAATTATATAAACATCATATATAACATGTAAACCTTTTATTTATAGGTTATAAAATGTTATTCACTTTTATTTTACTCAAAAAAAAATAATTAGACAACCCATTTTATTTAATTCAATGGCGTTAACTCTGCTGCTTATGGTTATGAAATGGATGAAAGAGTATAATTATTTAATATAATTAATGGTTATTTTATATTATACAAGATTATTTATGGTCCCATATTTTTATATCATTTTAATTCATTGGGTAATGATGTATTCACCAGATAATTTTATGAGTTATTATAGGTTATTATGAGTTTTTATGGGTGATATGAATATGAGGTTCCGTTGAACATTTTTGTTTATTATTTGATATAATATAGTTTTATTTATTATCCTTAAGAAATTACTTTGATATGAGTAAATGTTTTCATTTTATTGATTTCATGATTGATCAAATGTTTATGATCTTACGTGGGTTCAATTTATCATTCCACCAACTATATTTTACTCCATTAGTTTTCATGCGTTTAATGTCATAACATGATTTATTCTCTTTTATTAACCCTTAATAAGATTTTAATTATTATACCATGTTTTATAATTATTTTTATGAGTTTTAATGAAAATAAATATGATAATAAAGTCAAAATTTATATTATTATGATTCGTCATGAATGAAGCAAGCGTATCATTTAATGAATTTTGTTTGTGTAAATAAAATGAACAATAGTTGGATATTTTTTTGTTACGTAACAAATCTTCTAATAGTATAAAACATTAAACCTAAAGGTATTATGAATGTAAGATTTGAAAAATATGCAATTATAAGATGGTTATGTTTGATTTATTTTAGTTGGTATTAGAGCAGGGTTTACATAAATTTAGAGGTTAGGATATTATTGGATTAATATAATTTAAATGAATTCAAAAACTTATAGGGTTTATATATTAGTTATGGATCATACAATATTACCCTTAGATAACATTTGAGGTTAGTATGTAACAGTGATTAAAGTTATTTGGGGTTAATGTTAATAGATTATTAATAGAATATGTGATCAAATAAAAAATTAATTTGGGATTAGAATTTAAACTGGGATATTCTGATAAGTTTTTGGGTTTAGTATTTTTAATGTATTATGTGAAGATAAAAAAAAGACAATATATATTGAACTGAAAGATTTATAGGATGAATATAAGTATATCTTTGGTTTTATTTCTCCTATGAATAAAAATTTTTACCCTAAATTTATTTTATATACTCACACTAAGTAATTTTGTTTTTATTAAATAGATATAAACATGAGGAATAACTAATAATATAATCCTTTATACAATGATGGACAATATCGTATAGTGGATATCTTGATTTATTCATGGTTGAAAACTAGACCTGTGTGATAAAAAATATTTTTTTATGCTTTTAGCATGACAAATTCATCTTGTACATTCATAATTTTGAATGTGAATTGAATCAGTGGTGGAAACTAATAAAAACACAAAATAAAAGGATGAAATTGAGTTAATGAAATGGAAAAAATTCAAGTAAATAGACTTTCTCATACACTCTATCATAGAATAGTGAAATAATTCTTCAAACCCAAGTAAAAATACAAAAAATATTCTGAGTTTTAGAAGGAAAACATCCTCAAACATTCTAATAATGTATTTGGAAACTCATTTGTATTATTACAATATAAATAAACATACATGGTTTATATGGTAAATATTAATGAAAATCTTGACAAGTGTCTACTGCGAAGAAAATGATGAGATTATGGGTCCTTCCATAGAAAATAAAGTTAAGTTATCAGTGAAATATAAATTTTATGTTATTATTATTTTAAGATACAATCAAATTTCATTGGTGGAAGAAAATTAAAATTGTGAGGATGCAATTTCTTTATGGGGGAATTTTTTTCAATCCAAGTATTTTTAATTATATCAGTTTTATGTTTTATTTTTTTTAATTTATATTTATTTAAGAAATATCTACTTCAGAAACATATTCTACTTTTATTTAATATCACAATGGATGTTATATGATAAATTAGATAATCATTATACATTTAAAATTATTATGCTTACCTCATGACATAAAAGATGTCTTATTTAAAGGCTAAATATATTTCCTCAACATTGTTTTTTATTTTGATATATTAAATTTTTAGATATTTTATAAATGAATATTTATATTCATTTTATGAATTTATGTTGATATTTATTATTATAATTTTTTTGAAATATATTATGTCATGGTATGAGATACGAATGCATTTATTTCGTTTTTAAAAAATATTTTCTATTCTAAAAAATATTATTATAATATATTATGAGTTTTATTTTAAATATTAATATTTAATAATTATAGATTTATTTTAATAAAATGAATTTTATATTTTTAATATTCCTGTCATAATTAGGTTAAAAATAATTTATTAAATATTTATAAAAAAATAGATACACCAGTCAGTAGTAACTATTCTGTATAATCATGGTTACTATTAAAAAATATGGTAAAATATTATAAATTTTATTTTTATTTCAATTTACGTATATAAATATTTAAATAAATTATTATTAAATTTTATATCTAAATTATATATGGTTATAAGTTAAGTGATAGATTTGAATTTTTTTTTTTAAAAATAAGCGTTAAGATTCAAATTGAATTCTATTTCTTATTAATTTATAAATATCTATAAAATTTTATAAAAAATTAGAAATATATGGAATATTTTATAATATTAAAGATATAAAATATTATTATTTAAAATTAAAATGATGAAATTCCATTTTATTAGTGGTAAATAAATAATGTTAAGTTTATTTTACAGAGTAACATTTCAAGTTCAAATCAAACTTTACAACCTATTATTGAATATGTGTCTATAAAGTTATGAGATAATATTTAAAGTAATTGAATTTATTTTAATAATATAAATACATACAAAAGAAATTTATAAAATCAATATATGAATTCAAATTGGTTATAAGTTTAGTATCACATTTGGACATCTTTTTAAAATAATAGATTCAGTTTAAATGGACTTTTACTTCATATTATTAAATTTTTATCCAAAATGATATAGAAAATTATAGAAAAATATGGAAAATTTATTATATTATTATATAATTAAAATTTATATAAATATTATCCGAATAATATAAATTAATTTTAATCTTAAGATAAATATGAAAATACTTATTTTTGCAGATGTAGTTCTTACGCAACATTGGAAAAGTAAAAAATGGTGACCTAGAGATAATATTGAGAAGGGATAAGGTGGTTATTGAATTTAATTTAAAAATATTATTATTATTAAAATTATTTTTATGTATTTCTATCAACTTTAAAAATAAATAACTTGATAATTATTGAAATTCTTATCCACTCCTTGCAAAACATAAATAAAATTCAAATTCATATCTAAATTATGTTATCATGATATGAATGGGAATGAATAATTTTATTAATGGTATTATATGATAATAACTGTTAATAATTAATTATATTTATGTTAAAAATTTATATTTAAATTATATAATGGGAGAATTATCTAAAACGCTTATGCAGTGCCGGCACAATGCTTGTGAAAGCAAGAGAAAAGTATGAAATATATGTTTTAAAATATTTAATATTATAAGGTTTAGATAAAGTAGTTTGATTCATTTTTAAAGAAAAATATTATATTTATGAAATTATTTAAACATTAAAACTTGTGTTTTATAATTGTATTTATTTTTTAAAACCCAGATAACAAGAATAACCCGCAATATCTCTTTTCATAGGATTTATATTAAAAATTAATATAAATTTATGAAAAATAACAAAACCTTATCATAAATCATATAAGTATAATATATTATTGTCTATATATATTATTTTATATTTACAAGACACATTACACTTTTAAATTACATTACAACCCATAACGAATGAATATTTGAGATAATACCATCAAATATTTTTTATAAGAGGGGAATAATTATACCCTTTCCAAAAAACATTCAAGTTAAATTTTATCTCAATAAAATTATTAGATTACTTCTTCTATAATTCTTTCAAACTTTATATAAACTTTGGGCCCAAGAAAAATTCCTAAAGGATTCATTATGAAGGATATCTTTAAGGGAAAATTTGACACTTTGGAAGATTTAACACGCATGTTAATGGAATTATCATCTCAGTTTCATTTATTTGATAAATTTTCAATATTATTATATTTTAAATTTTTGATATAATTTCTTATATATGTATTTTATCATGAATTTCATTTTATTTATGTAAATCACAATAACCTTTTATACTCTCTTTCTTTTGTTTTGACTATTCCTTATAAAGGCCATAATGGGTTTCTTAACACAATTTCATTTCCTTGAGTTATAAACTTAATTATATTTATAGTTCATTCTAATAATATCTTTTATGATGTATTATTACTTCCCATTTTATGATAATTACAATAATACCTTTCTCTATTTGTAGTTTTATATATTCTTTAGAATTTTTTTCAATCCTTTGAACATTCCACATTAATATTTAATTTCTCCTATTTATTTTATCATGAAATACTATTTATGAAATTTTCAGTTAATATGTATTCTTTTATTCATAGATTAATCATTTTATACTCTTCATTTATTAATAATTGTTTGGAAGATTTATTTATCTTAAATTTTAATGTTTTATATTCTTTTTAATATGTAATATTTGAATAATTGTATAATTATCAAGTATAACCTATAATTTTTATTTTAGAATTGCTTGAAACATGAGTTGGTAAACCAACCCATGTTTCAAAAAATTTATTAATTAAAATAAAAGGTCAAATATTATATGAGGTACAAAGTGATTTCACCAACTAGATATTTAGGGACCTGTATAAGGGAGTGCTTCATTAAATCAGGCACGTATGACCTACAATTATTTCAATTATGGGTTTCAAAATGTTTTTATCACTTATTTTACCCTCAATAGGTAATTTTTTAACCCATTTTATTTGATTCTATGGGATTAAATTTGATACTTATGTCAATGAAATTGAATTCAAGATTCTAAAATATTTTTTTTAATGTAATGATTCTTGGATATTATACATGATTATTGGTGGGGACATAATTTTATATCCCCAAATTCATTTGTTAATGATGTATTCTACAAATATGTTTATAAATTATTATAGGTTATTATGATTTTTATGGGTGATATAAATATGATGTTAAAATAAAACATTATGTAGATTCTATTATTGGATATTTTTTTATTTATAATCCAATTGATATTCCTACAATATGATTAAATTTTATAATTATTTAAATTTTATGATTGAATACTAGTTTATGATTTTATATGGGTTCAATGTGTTATTCTATTATCTATATTAAACTTCATTATATTTCACATAATTCACGTCCTAACACATTTTATTCCTTTTGATTACCACTTAGTTATCTTTGTATCCTCATAATATATTTTCTAATGATTTTTATAGGGTTTAAGGATGATTAGGAATAATAATAAAGTCAAAATTCAAGTTATGGTAATTTTTCTTGAATGTAGTAATTGTATCATTTAAAGAACATGTTTTTTAGAAAAAATGTTCACTGAGTGAAAGAGTGGGTTTTATTATATAATGGGTTTACTAATACTATAAAACACTAAACCTAATGATTTTAAAATATAAGTTATGAAAAAAATGTAACTATGATATGGTTATGTTTTGGACATTACAACACCCAACTTTTAGGAGTGTGTCTCCCCTATGGTTAATGAGATCAAACAAGTATTTTTAGGTATTGGAGAAGGCCCAAAAACCTCTTTAATTATTGAAACTAGGAGTTATTAAGAGAAAGAGTAGTATGTGTCCTTACTCAAACATGACCGGCATGTTTTTTATAGAGTTATATAGAAACATTTGGTTTAGATCCTAATATAACTGTTCATAACTTGGTTATACTGACTAACCATTATGGTTATAAGTAATAATCATGGAGGATATATCCATATTATAGTGAAAAATTAGAAGTCGAGGGGGATAGGTTTATCAATTCCAATTTCATCAGAGAAGTCATATACCCTAAAAGGATGTACACCATTGTCCACATTAAGAATAAGATTGTGTAGAATAGAGCTCACATTGATTTAAAATACTTGAATCATCATTACTAATAAATAATTTCCCTATCCCAATCATGTAACTATTTATTAATGCATTTACCATCTTCCAATCCCCATTGTTCATGGGTAGATATTCTAATTAAAATTAGATCTTAATGTCCCTTGAAGATAAAGCGGATAAAAACTTTAGTGAACCCCATAGAGTATAATACTATAGGGTTATAACTTTTAGTTTAAAGAATATTTAAAAAACCTGTCAAAGAGTTCTTTAAAACATTTATAAACATTTATTTGGAAATATTATTGAATACTAAATCAATGATCAAACAAAATGACTTGTCAGTTCCCATATCAATTTTCTGATCTAGAAGTGGTGTTCTAAAAACTTTGATTAAATGACCAGAAGATAAATATATTGAAATATGTATTCAGGGTAAATTTAAGATATTTTATCATATTCATGGTTCTTTATCACAATATTGAAGTTAATTTTGATAAAACTAAAGTGATACCTAAAATGTATCATCCTCTAAATATTCAGTAATTAAGAGGAACTTAGGAAAATATCTCCTTCATGGGGAATTTCATTTCTAACCATACCAAGAAATGTTTAACATTAATGAAGTCAATTAATAAGGGTATAACTTGTCAATGAGATTAATATTTTGGGAGTGAGAATGAATTTGTTAGCCATAATAAATACTATTCACATCCTCCCATCCAATTTCGTCATGAGGAATGAAAACTAATAATTTTTTATGTAGTTGATTTATAATTATCTCTTGGTGATTTTATTTCCTAGTAAAATGACATTGGTTGATAAAATAGACTTTAATAGCTTATCCAAACAATGTCAGAGGATTTAATAAGATATAATACCATTAAAAAGTATTTCCTTACCTTTATCTATGTGGTGAAGAAGTTATATCGTTATCTAAAACATTTTGAAGTTCACTTATTCTCCCTTATCAATACTTTAAAGTACATTATCAGTTATCTAATTTTGAATATATGGTTAGAAATTTTGGATTTCATACTATATCTATTTTATATTCAGTTCATCTCATAAATAGAAACCAAGGGAAATTTATTATAAGAACTTATAATAACACTTTTTTCCCAAATGAATAACCTCTATATACAAATATTTCCAATGAAGAGGTATTGTATAACAACGAGGAATCCCAAAAAAATATAATTTACTTTTATGGTTATTCTTGAATTCCAATTATAAAAATTACGGTGGAATCAAATCTCAAATGAGTTTATTTGGGAGTTGTATTCATCTATCCAATAAATGTTATTTTACAATAATCTATCCATATTTCAAAATGGATAACTAATAATGAGTGATAATACCAATCCCTCATAATAGTAATGGAGTTTCCTTTTTAAATACCAGTAGCTTAAATGAATATTAAAGGGGACTCTTAATTAGTTACCATATAGGTCAATGGGTATTATGCTATCAAGAAATAAGAATTAACATGGTTTCTTGATTACATATGAGAATTGATGTCTAAGTTTCACTTGGAACTAGTATATTCTTACATTTCATGACTATAAAATTATCTAGTAGTGATGTTGGATAGTATGGATATTGACCTCACTAGTCTGGATCATGAAGAAATAATCATTCATATCATACATCATAGGAAATTTATTCATTTTTCCAATAAAGAAGTGGAATAAATATATGAAATCGATATATCCTTCACTCAATTTGACTTATCAATTTCAATCATGAATTAATACATAAATTGGATGTATTTGATGATTTATTACCATAAAATTAGAGTTATTTACTTAGGATAAATCTAATAAAGAGTAAATTGGAAAAAGAGTAGTTAATTACATCAACTATGATAGACTATACTCTCAAAATATAGTTTGTAAATGAATCCTTGATGGGGTCCTTCTTATATTAATTAAATAAGTAGAGACCCTTACTATTATAAATTAATCCCATGTAACAAATGTGGTACATATCAAACAAGAACCAAGATCTATCATCAAATTAGAAGACTTGAGGTACTTTTGGACTTCCATGAAGTATGGATTTGTGTAATTCACAAGGAAATTCCATGTATGTATAGTTCATGAAAATTTAATTCATCATCCCTCTAATTTACTACATATTGTATAGTACTTATTTCCATTTTATAGGGAATATATTTCACGGTTTATGGACTTATAGTGATCATTTATTAGTTTAAATTTTTTATTAATTCCACAAATGTTTTTTATTAAGGTCTAGAAGCTATACCTTTAAAGGATATAAGAATAAAGGATGATTTTAATTTTATAAAGTCAAATATTATCACTATAATTAATTTACCATTCCTTATTCTCATGAAAAATGGTATAAAATTTTGTTTATCTGAGTTGAATGAATTTTATTCAAAGTATAATATCTTATCCAATCCTCCATTCAATTACCCTATAG
This sequence comes from Viscum album, assembly GCA_963277665.1. NCBI lineage: Eukaryota > Viridiplantae > Streptophyta > Magnoliopsida > Santalales > Viscaceae > Viscum > Viscum album. Next base: position 1,339,316,863 of record OY728148.1, on the reverse strand, counting down.
TTGAAATTGGTAAAATATAGGATTTCAACAAGAATTTATAAAATATTCTATAGAATATAGTGGGTAGGGATAATAATATTTGGTTTAATAAAATTTTCAATGTTTTATGGGTTTACTATATTACCAAATATAACCTTTAGAAAGAAACCCAAATTCCACTAGTATATAGAACTTAAATTTTATTTCTTATTAAGGTTTAGTTTCCTTCACTTCAAAGAAATATTTGTGATCAACACACTAAAGAAAAAATACTAACATATTTAATTGAATGAGCTATAATAACTTGGATAGAAGAGGTTTAAATACCTATATAACCTCAAAATTTATCAAAATCATATATCACGAGCATTCAACAAGAAACATTTAATTTTTTAATTTTTTCATGGAGAGTTAGTGTTGGATTTATGAATTCCAATGATATAAGGGAAGAAACATGCAAAATTTAAAATGAATCATTATATCATACATAATATATAATAAAATATAGCATATTCCATAATCATCCAAGATGGGGAGTGCATTATGCCTCCATCCAATGTGAGGTTTTTGAAAAGTAATTCTCATGAAGGGTTCACACCAAATTCACAGGTAATTATCACCCAACCCTTAATTTTATGTAACAAAATCCTTACCACACTAAAACATTAATAGCTTTTTTTTGTGGTGGGTTTTTAGCAGTGGTTTACTAAACCGTCGCTAAATTTTTTATTAATGATTTAGCGGTGGTTTTTTATAAACCACCGCTAAAACTTTTTTTTTCAACCTCGACACTTCTCCCACCCCCGTGAACCCCCTTCTCTCCATGAACCTTGTGAGACCCCCCCAATGACCCCATAAACCCTCGTTGCCTCACCGCCTCACCGACTCACCGCCTCACCGCCTCGCCACCTCACAACCTTGCCCCTCGCTACCTCACCGCCTCTCCGCCTTGCCGCCTCTCCGCCTTCTACCTCGCCTCCTCACTGCCTTGCCCATTTCAGAGGTAGTTTATCAAATTGGTTATGAGAAATACCATATTTGATCTTAGGTAGTATTTTACTAGTTCACACTTGTTACTTCTCATCATAAATCTAGATCTTTTTTTGGATATATTATAGTGAACCATGAATTACTCCTCATCCAATAATTTATAACTAGTATAATTGGAATTTAACGTAGCATGAAGTGAATGTGTCCTTATAACCGGATTTATGTTTGGATTGATATTTTTATACCTTTTTTCATTCCATAATATAATATTCATTATTTATTCATGTTTTATGTTGTGATCATGTGTGACATGGAATTATGTTTTATTGATATTATAGTTAATGTATCATATTCAAGCATATTTACCTTTTGTTTCATTGAGAATTAGATTCATTATAATGGAATTATTTCATAAGTATGACTATTACTTTGATATGTTTATCTTGTTTTTACTTTTTTATACCAAGCATGTTGATTAGTATAAATAATAATGCTACCTTGACCATGGATATTGTTTTGATAAATAATTAGTATGTTAGAAGGGGTATTTTTCTATTATATAACTTTTGTGTTGGTATGTATTAAATAGAGATTGATGAATGGGATGGGATCACAATGACTTAAATTTTGTATAACCCTTTCACCTATACCTAAATTCATGTGATGATAGTTCCTTGATTCTTGTATACACATTCCTCTTTAAAAAATACAAGGATTTTACCAAGACTCACCCATGGGAAGTATTGCTATGATCTTAGTTCGATGGGAATGGCATCATGGATTCCTTGACCAGATGTCTCATATCTAAGTCTAGGGTCAATGAAATTATATTAGGTATAGACCCTCCTAATATAGGGATTTATCATTAATAATTGATTCTATTTTATGAAGTTTTCCATTATCAGATGCTTCTTTTTTTAGTGATAACCATTGGTAAATTCATTTTTATATAGATATATATAAATGTTTATATTGATATAAGGAACATATGTAATTATATTCCATATAAGTTAGAAACTACGTGGTTTATTACTGGGTATTATATGCTCACACCCAACATATACACTTAGGGGGACATGAAATTTCATGGTTTATTTTTCGAGTACCTATAGGTACAATTATATGTTCAGATGAGTTGTTTTTTCAAAGAATAGTGGATTTTTGTATTACTCGTGTTCCATTTAGTGTTGTAAATAGAGATAGAAGATTTATTTTTTCATTTATCCTTAGGTTTTAGGGATCATTTTATACTATTGACCTTTATATGATTTATAAATATTTATCATATGGAATTCACTCTATTCATATCATGTTAGCTTTATTGTATTTTAGTTTATTAATAAAATTGGGTAAACCAAATCCCACTGGTCTTCTTAGAACCTCGATATTATTCTCCATCCTTTGGTGATCAAGATTTGAGAATGAGGTCATGCAGTGATCTATCCTAGTACTAATTAGGTATCTTGGTCACTATCACTACACCACATGTACTTTTTTTTCTTACATAAGATCTTGTATCATGGATGTGGTTTTTTCTACTTGTACCTTTATATCTTATATCCCTTGGTTTAAGATCCTCACCTCTTACCCCATATCAACCATTTACAGTAATTAATTATGTTTTTTTAATTTAAATGGTTTATTTAAATGATTTAAATATCGATAGTCTTATTTGTGGTTATTTTCCCATCCATAATAGTTTATAAAATTTCTCTATCCAAATTAGTTTGTATATAATATTATGCTAAATAGTGTAAGTTTCTAGATTAATTTTTTGAGACTTTATAATAGATTGGATGTGAGTGATGAGTTTTTTATTTTCTTGTATCTTTTACAATGAAAATGTTTTTAGTATTCTCCCATAGATGTATGGAATTATCCGAACCACATAAATATTTATTTTATATTTGGTTTTATTTTGTGTGAAGTGTGATAATAGAGTTTTTTGTAGTAATTTGGTAGTATCACTTCCTAGTTCTAGTACATAGACTTGGCGAGGTAACTATCAGACAAACCTCTATTCAATAGGATTATGGAGCTTTCCACTATACATGATGAGGTTCATCATATAAATTTATATCCATTGTATATCACATATTTTATAGAGCTTTCCACTCATTTATTATGATGTGTTGTTTGGATATTTCAATTTTATTAGATGTTCTATTCCTCTATACAATTATTTCTACTTGATAACCACCATCTGATCATCTTTTTATAATGATCCCAATTCAAAAAACTCTATCTGGTGAAACTCCATCTGATGATTTTTTTATCTTCCCATTTTGGTGAAAATAAAAAAACCCAAAAATATTCTACATGGAAATTAATTTCTAATTTATTTTTTTTCAACCACCCACTTGAGCTCATCCTCTATTTGAGGCATGCAATTTTCTTTGAAATTTCTATATGGTTTGGGATGTCTTGGTATACATGAGATAGTATTTTTTAGACTTAATAGGTATATTATGAGAAATTTCTTGGCCATATATCATCTTAAAGTGCCTTAAGTTACCGTGGGATATTGGGAAAAAGTGTCTTTGAGGACTTTTTTTGACATAATCCTAGAATTTTTCCAAATATTTAACATATTTATATATTTTTTTCAAATAGTATATATAAATATCTTTCCCTATTTATTAATAGTTATGTGATTTAATTTTTTTTAATATTGTGTAGGCACATTGTGATAAATGGAAAAAATCTGGATCACATTACCGAGGAACACACCTCAGTATGTTAAGGGTTTGGAAGAGTTTTTAGATTTTTCAATTTCCAATTGATCTGTTTAAGGGAGAATAAGATTTATATGTCCTAAATGTAAATTTAGAAGATGGTTGAAGGGAGATGATGTTTATGAACATTTAATATTGAAGAAATTACCTATTCAATATTTGTGTTGGATTTGGCATGGAGAATCAAACATTACAGAAAGGTTGATCACTGATGTCAATCTATAGAAATGAGTTCCCAACATCACCAAAAATGGGAAATGAAATGAAAAAGCTTTATAAATGATGCATTTAGCACTGCATGACACCAACATCAACATCAAAACATATCAGAACAACCAGATGAGAGTGCTACAAATAGTAACGTGACAAGTGATGTTTTTGAGACTTTAGGACAACCAGATGAAGATTGTAACACATCAGTGGATCCTCCTATTAATTATGTGGAGAATAATTTAAGAGAAAACTTCACTGAGGAAAATACATTTCATGATTTAGTTGATGATGGAAATCAAGAGTTTTATAGTGGAAGTTTGAAATATTCAAAACTTTCTATTTTGCTAATTTGTACCATATCAAATGTCTATGACGAATTACAAATAAGTCAATGTCCACGATATTGGAATTATAGAGTGATGAATTTCATGAAGCAAACATCCTCAAGTCTTTTTTATGATATGAAAAAATTTGTTAACAGGCTTGGTTTGAATTATACAAAAATACATGTGTGTCCCAATGATTGTATTCTTTATTGGCAAAAGGATTCAAGTAGACATGATTGCAAAATATTTTCTTCTTCTAGATGGAAGTCAATGGGTGATATTGGAAGTCTGTATCGACATAATAACATGAATAAGAAGAAAGGGAACACACCTATAATGGTTTTACGTTACTTTCCTTTAAATCCTCGATTGTAAAGATTATTCATGTCATCAAAAACTGCCGAACACAAGAAGTGGCATTCTGTAGATAATAACCATGATGGGTTAATGAGACATACATGAGATTCAAAATCATAGAAGAAATTTGATTCATTACATCCAAATTTTTTAGATGATCCTAGGAATGTTTGATTGGGATTGGCTGCCGATGGGTTCAACCCATTTGGGACTTTGAGTACCAGTTATAGAATTTCGCCAGTTTTTTTGATCCTTTACAATCTGCCTCCGTGGATGTGTATGAAACAAACATATTTTATCATTTTGATGATTATTTCAAGAAAAAATGCCTATAAATGATATTGATGTATACTTGCAGCCTTTAATTTCAGAATTATAGGAGTTATAGAGCAATGGTGTTGATACATTTGATGCTTCTTCTAAAACAGTGTTCAAAATGCATGTTGCTTTAATGTGGACCATTAGTGAATTACCTGGGATTGGGAATTTATCTGGTTAGATCACTTACACGAGTTTGGCTTGTCCTATTTGTAACTTTGATTTTGATCCCTAAATACCACCTCATAGTAGATAATGGTGCTTCTTGTGCCATAGAAGATTTCTCGATGCATCTCATAGATTTCTGATGAACAGATCAAAATTTAACGATTTCATTGATCGTAGAACACCTCCAATGTTTTTAACAAGTTCTGAAATATTGAAACAATTTGAAAAAGTCAAAACAGAATTTGGGAAGGTTTATCATTTGAATTATAGCGGGAAATGGGTTCTAAGTGCATCGTAAAGTGAAATTGGAATGCAACAACGAAAAAAAAGTATATTTTTCAAACTTCTGTATTGGGAATTTAATTTGTTGTGGAATAATCTTGATGTGATGCATATTGAGAAGAATTTCTATGAAAATTTGATCTTCACATTTCTTAATGAGCATGGAAAGTCGAAGGATCATCTGAATTCTAGGAAATACTTACAAGTAATGAGCATAAAACATGATCTCTGGCTAAATTAGAATGAAAAGTATTCTCCAACAAATTTGGCAATGAAAAATAGGGATACTGATACATTCCTTGAAATTTTAAAGCATGTGAAAGTATCTTATGGGTATTCAAGTAACATCTTGAGGTGTGTTGACTTAAAGAATCATAAGTTACATGGATTGAAAAGTCACGATTCACATATTTTGTTACAGTAATTACTACCATTGACATTGCGTAGATTATTACATGAAAAAATTACTACTGTTTTAATCAAATTCTGCACATTTTCAGGAAACTATGTGAGGATTATATACATCTATTTGTGCTTGAAAACCTTGAGGAGAAGTTTTTATTGAAACTTTGTGCAATGGATATGATCTTTCCTCTGTCATTTTTTAATGTCATGATGAATTTAACTTTGAATTTGGTTGAGGAAGATAAATTAAGAGGCCCTGTTCATTATCTATAGATGTATCCAACTAAGAGATACTTTATTTATATGTTTTTCAGTTAAGTAAATAATTTTTGGCACTTAATTAAATGAATAATTATGTTTTTTTATTTCATAGATATCTTGGCCATTTGAAATCATACGTGAGAAATAAAGCTCAACCAGAAGGCTCTATTGCTGAAGGCTATTTGGCAGAAGAGTGTCTTAACTTCGGTTCTAGATACTTGGATGATATTGAGACAAGATTTAATCAAGTTGGACGTATTTACGACACATCGATGAAATATCAAATACCTAGGAAATAAAAAATATTTTCTACTATTGGTCGATTAGTTGGGATGACCTCAAATGTTACACCGACATAAATGGAATTATTACAGGCACATAGATATGTACTGATGAATAGTGGAATTTCAAATCCATTTATTGAAGAGTTGAGGATAAAAAAAAGAGACGAATTAGAGGCCAAACATGAAATGAGAAACACATAATGAAAGATCTTAATAAAGAGCTTTTAGAATATTTTTCACGACGTGTAAGTTCATAAATATTGCAATAAATACAAATATTAGGTTGACACATATATTTTTTTAATTATAATAACATATATTTATTTTTTTAGGTCTTGAATACTAATACTCAAGAAGAGTTTTCAGAATATTTGAAGTTTCTTGTTCAAGGTCCTCGAAAACAAGTTAGAAAGTTCGATTCTTACAACGTGAATAGCTTTAGATTTCATACAATCGATCGAGAAGTGGGTTTTAAAACACAAAACAGTGGTATATTTACATTTTCTAAACTGTTATACTATGGAAAGATGGCCGATATTATTTAATTAAACTACCACATACATTTCTTAGTTGTTTTATTCAAATGAAATTGGGTCGATATTATCAGAGGTGTTAAAAGAGATTCCTTGCAATTTACTTCTGTGAACTTCTCTCGCTTGATGGATGTTGGTGATCTTGAACTGCATGATCCATATATCATATCATGTTAAGATAAAATGGTATATTATGTGAATGATGTTGTGGTTGAAGGGTGTATTTTAGTTTCTCATGTAAAACAAAGAGATTTGTATGATATGGGTGATGAAGCAAAAGATTTAACCTTTGACAATGAATCTCATCAACAATAAGAATCAGAATTATTTGTCCACCATAATATTGAAAATATTAGTCTAGAAAGGATGAATTAAGTGGATGAAGTAATAGAGAAGGAAACCGACATGATTGAAGGAGAAAATGATTGTATGTACAATTATGCATTCATTTAGCAGCCACTTATTTTATTTGTGCAATCATTCATTATCATTGTTATGTATATTTTGTTTATTAGTAATGTGCATCTGTTATCTTTTTTAATTTTTGTATGCATAATTTTTTTGAAATATATGTTCTAAACTTAATTTTATTTGATTAAATGATAAGAATGCCCAGGAGGAAGTGATATACTTTTTCATCGACCACTATGATAGATGACGATCCATCTGTCTTCCTCCCTACGACATCTGAGCCACCATCCGCCTACCCCCCATACACCATCTCCCCCTGCACCATCTCTCACACCCTCTATGAGTGGCCCTCTAGCAGATTAGTCATTTCCTCCTAATTTGGAAGCCTCAGTAGTGGGGGAGTGTTGCGCCACTTCTAGTTCTTTGTAGAGATATTGGATGGTGACTGTTATAGTTACAAGTTTTAATATGAATAAATTTATTGAACTTTTTTTATACTAGCTGTTTTTTCATTAAATATGGAAACAATGAAATTGTGTAGAAAAAATTAAAAAGTTCATCTATATGGAATCTGACTGGAGAGAAGATAGTTGTCCCATTTGATTCATATGGGGTCCCTACAGATGATGCCGTAAGATTACTTGGATAGATTTTAGGCCAGCTGGCCACGGAGCCCGTTTCCATTCCTATTTCATATGATGATTGGAGAGATATGCCTGCAAGTTGGGAACATAAAGTGTTTGATTCCCATATAAAGGTAATTTTAATACATTATAATTTAATTTCATTTCATGTTATTAATATTTTCAAAATGAATTTCTGTGTATAGATGTTTTTCCACTTTACGGTTGCTAATGTGATAACATAAAAATGGACATTGAAAAATCTTGGAAAAAAATGGAAAGAAATTAAATGGATATTTTGGGGTGATTTCAATGATACTTCATTGACCTCCCAACATATGTATGATAATCTACCCAATGGGGTAACCAAAGAGTAATGGGAATTTTTTGTTGGCAGACATCGTGATGAGAAGCAGATGGTATTTAAATATATATTACTATAATAATCTCATTTTATATTTATAAATGTATATGAAGAGGATATGTCATTGAATAAATTACTATTAAATTGTATTTTTTTTATTTTAGGATCTTTCAAGAAATAATGCATCAATCCGGGCTAAGCAAGTCATCCCTCACACTGTGGGGTCAAAGAGTTTTTCTAGAAGCCGATCTATTCTGGTAATATTTTCATTAGTTTAAATATTTATAAGACAATATTATTTGTTTAATATATTAAATTGTTAATTTATGTTTGTTTAATGCAGTCATAGAGTTTAGGTCATGAAGCATCCTGAACAAAAGTGTGGTTGAATGTTCACCAAAAATCTAATGGAAGTTTTGTTAATGATCCCTCCAATGAAGTTGGGGTATGAACTAATTTTTAATTATAATAACTTATTATCAGTTGTTATTATGTTAATATATATTGCCTCTAATATGATTTATATTTGTTTTATTTTTAAAAATTAAAGAACTGTGGGATGCCAATCCTACACATTCATACTCAGTCTGCCAGGATGACCCGGTTGCTAAATTCCTTGGGAAAGAGTATCCTAGTAGAGTGCACCAGATGGGTTTGGGACCCGTACCATCTAAGGTCTTTAAAAGGCCATCGGGTATTAAATCTACATCTACTATTAGTTGTAGTTAGTCCACTCCCTGAAAGACTCATAGAGAGATTGTTTCTCTATGAAACACAGTTCACCACCAGGGGGTTTATATATCCACTTTGCAAAAAGTGTTGATTGATTTATATAAAAAGACGACCAGATCTAGCCCCGGTGGTATTGAATTGAATGGTGGTGAGTAGGTAAATCCCAAAAATTCAAAATCATTTAGTTTTAAAACTTTTATTTGTTTTAAGATTTAATATAAATATTGTAACGCCCCGACCCCAGCTACCCAGAGTCGGTGCATTACTTCGTAACATTGGCACGATAAAAAAAGATCGAGTCTCGAAAGACCGATTAGTTTAGTAGCCTTGGAAACACTAGATACATTCATAAGTATTACATTACATCATAAAGTGAAAAACTAATAACAAAGTCTTCACAGTCTACAATCATATCCTCTTCTGACTATCCCTTTAGGTCATTCATAAAATACTTCTTCACATCCTGGAAAATATTAAAACATTGAAAGGGGTGAGCTCAGATGCTCAGTAAGGATAACAATATTTCGGAAGCTTTCATAAATAAACATAAACATTTAAAGCAATGTATGACTAAAACAAAAGCCTTTTAAACTTGAACATCAACATAATATGGAAAAAGTAAAATGAGATAATGCCATTTACTTCTTCACATGGATATTCTACTGGTCGAATAATCACATGCAATATCAATAACCACTTTCATAATGATGGAATGCATAATGCCAGACTATCATAACCACGTAGTCAAGGCCTCGTGCCAAGACCACAAATAAGATTTTGTCAAGGCCTTGTGCCAAGACACTAGTTTGTCTCATGAGACCTGCCGATGCATCGAGGAGTTATAGCGGGCTCCACCTGCCACTTATTAAGTCCAATGCATTACTCATATGAATAGGTTTAAACATATCATAAACCATAACATAATCGTATCACATAAAACATGCATAAAGGAAACATAACATTTCCACATTTCAATCACAAGATATCAATACAACACATTGATATTATAAAAACGATTTTAAAACCATTTTCAATACCAAAATAAAAGAAAGTTAAAACTTTGTATTTATTTTTCATTAAAAAAAAGTGATGGCTTGTAGAGGAAGCTGAAACTCAAATAATGGTCACGACGGCAGAGAAGTCGTTGTCGCCACATAAGTACAGAAAGAAAAACATTCCCTTTTTTTCGTTTAGTAAAACGCTTCGTATAAAAAATATTCCTTTTGAATAAACGTAAAATTCAAAGGGGTTTATACACCGTATAAAAGAAAGTGGTGTAAATATGCCTCAATGAAAGGAGATTGAGACGAAGTCCTTAAAAATATCATTTTTAAAATAAAATAGATCTATTATGTGTATTCACTATATTTACACATAAATAAAGTAAAAATACAAAATAAGACATAATAATATCATGACATAATTTGAAAGTAGGAGATTAACCCAATGAATGGAAGTTAGGTTAAGAAATTCCCTTACCTTGCGTCCTGTCCTGACTCGACCGTTCTTTAACCTCCTGAATAATAAACTAGAGTTAATTTCTATTTACTTAAGAACCTTTTTCATGTTAATTATTCCTTTTATATCCCTTATTACCATTTTATGAACATTATGTAATTATTTAAGTTTATAACGGTCATTTTGTCGATCTTAGGTACTTGAGTCAAAAATAAAATTCTTATAATTACAAGTTGTTCATGTGGTGATATATCCATTATATCCAGAATTATGTTCATGATGTAGATATCATATATATCATATATATACAGTATATACATGCATTTATAATATTACATAACATTTAGAGGTAAGAAATGAAATTCACCGTTCATGGAGACGGTAAGCCGTACGTACGCATGAACGCTACTTTCATTTCTATTTCGTATTTAATGGAATGAAATCATAATTATATAAAGGTATAATATAGTTCCAGTATAATATCATATATAATATCATTTACTCCATCCTTTATACATCCCACATATGGCATTAACGATTCACATCACTTTGAGGGGGCGGTAGTCCGCACTTCCTAAAATGAAATTATCGCGTTTAACCATAATAGAAATCATAAGTTATGCCATAAATGAGAAATACAGAAGCATAAGTAAAACATAAACATATTATATATCCTATATAAATATAGTTACATCTTATTGGCCACCTTTTAAGGTGTAATATGAGTGTTGAACAATCATCATTTCGTGAGGCAGAAATTCGCCATCCACAGAAACCGTATGTTATTTAACCATTAGATGTAGGTATGTGTAAGTGTAGCTCGAATACTTCTTATAAAAACATCCTAGTATATTGAGGATACTGGTGTTGTTACAAAAGAAATGAATAAAAAGAGTTTAGGGGGTTGGATAAGAAAAATAAAACAAAACAACATTAGAGAAGACATTACCTCAAAATCGGGTAACTCTTTTTGATTTGAGCCAAAGGCTTCCTTGGAAAGAGTTCTGCCCAAAGTGAGGCTTCTAGGAGTAATAGGGGGAAGTTGGGAGAGTATTTGGGCAGAGGTTGGCCGAGACAAATGGCTTGAAAGTGTGAATTAGGTGGTAGAGGTGGGGGCCTTTTACAAGAGGAGAGGAGGGGAACTCTTGGAAAGTAAGGAAATTTTACATTATTATACAATTATTTTCGGATTCTAAAGGTCCCAAACTTATATAATTCGTGTATAAGGTGATAAGGGTTCACAATATACCCATCCAATAGTCTTTGGACAAGTTTAAGCCTTGGATTGTACATTATCTTTTCATTTTATTAAAATCGTTAAATAATGAGGTCATCACTGCATCATAATGATGTCATACATAATTTAATTTATTCAATGTCTAAAAATTATAAAACAAATACTATGTTTTAGGAAATATTTTTAGCTTTCCAATGACTATTTATAGTAAAAAATATGACTTGTATAACCCCATGTAAAAATTGTTTTAGTAAAATATTTCATGTTTGTGTCATTTTTTACTTTAACATTAAATAAAGGGTATTTATGTCATTTTCCAACTAAAGTGGCTCAATGGGGTCCCCAAGTTGACCCATTGATTGTATTGGTCGGCCATGGCACATTGAATGATGGTAGGACATGTGTCAAGCTCATCTCATATTATTAAAACATTATTTTTACCTTAAACTACACTAATTACCTCTAATCGCGATTAAGAACTTAAATGTTACTATTCACCAAAAATTATTTTAATCTCATTGAACCAAATTTTACTTCTTAATGACAACCATGTATTTCGGATTTTTGAAAATCAAATCACAGAAGTGGTAATATTTCATTTAAACGAAAAATCAGTTATTTAACTACCACTCAGTGGTTTCACTATTCATCAAAAATTGAAGTTTTTCAGAACAATGCCAAAATTTCACCCTAAGCTATAATTGATATTCCGAATTCAAAAATGATGTCTATTTTTAAAAATTCCAAACATATAAGTTGCATTAATTAATTTTATAATTAATTCCCGCTGTCACAACAAATAGTGTGTTTTTAAGAAACAATTTATATCAAAAGATTGGCAATTGTTTATGTCCAATTTCAATGTTAAATTAATTCTAATGACCACCATTGGATAAAATGGTAAAAATATATTCTAATTATACTTTAAAACCACTAAATAGTATAATTTATCACTATAAATTATTTTGATTAAAAAAGTTGTTTTTAAGTATTTTTCACTATTCATAAAAAATTAGAAGTTCTCAGAAAAATACCAAAAATTCGACATAGGCTAATTTCGATATTCCAAATCCAAAAATTAAGTCCATTTTGAAATATAAAATTTCTATAATTTTAAAAAATGGTTATTACTATTCATAACAGCTACTTTGATTAGTCGCGGTGTTTTAGAACTCGAAGTTGCGTACAATGCAAGCTATTGCATTATTGAATGAGAAGCGTATTGTGGAAGCTCGGGGTGTTACAAATATACAAATATATTTAATTTTCAACATAATTTTCTTTCAAGTGGTAGTAATAAGTAGAGATGGAGGTGGAGAGGGTGATGAGCTTTGTTCATCATCGGACCGTGATTAGTTGTTTTGTTGATATTTTGGACAAATATGGTAATATTGGATTTGTATAAGTATCATGTGTGGCACATAGTGGCCAACAAGAATTTTTATGACCTAAAATTTTCTTTATTTCTCATGTTTCCTTTTATTTATTTTATTTATTTCTGATGTTTCCTTTTATGTCTTGATTTTTAGGGTGTGGTATGCACCATATATGTCGATTCTTTTTTACCATGAATCATGTTTTATGATTAATTTTTTCTTAAATTTATTAGGTCTATTACCCAAGGATAAATGATCAAAAACATATCCTATAGTAATAGGAATCAATCCATTCATAGTTCTTGGAAAAGGTCCTCTATAATTTTTTTTCTCCTGTATAAGAGGAGAAGGATGAGATGTATGGGAACTATTATGTGAGAAAGAAATAAAAAAAATGATGTGAATGAGGAAGGGTCTTGCCTTTAGGGTATAAACAGTATGATTATAATTTTCACCAAGGAATATTATAGGAGATTCCAAAATCATTACATATATTGAAAAGTCATGAATCAATCCACATATAGTTTTTATACAATACCCCTACGCATATTAGGAACTTTCCTAGGGTAAAAGTCATTTTTTCATAACATAGGTTTATGAATAAGAAGTTTCAAGTCTTACAATATGGACCACACATCACATAGTTTAAAATCATGTGAAAATGAATAAAATAATCTATAGTTTAACATAATATAAAAAATACCTTATTATATGAGGTTTAATGTAGTTTAAACTGATGTTTAAAATGAAATGAACTTGTCTTGATGCCAACTCTATGGATGAAAAACCAATTTGAATGAAGAAACCCAGTCACTAAGATAATGTAGAGGATTTGATATCAGTTTTTTGGTTGGGTTTGAGATATGGAGATCTTGGAATCACTATGTATCCCATGAAAATAGGAATCAATCCACACATAGTTCTTATAATTTTGGGGAAAAAATGACCACCTTGAATTATAATTGAGAAAGAATAGGTAAAAAAAAATAAATAGAATGAGTGTAATGGTACATAACATTTATGAACTTCCCTTTGTGAAATATCAAGTCATGGGGATTTCTAGGAAGGGTTTTGTGGTGATTTTGAGGTTTGAGGTGGTGTTTTAGCCTTTTGAAGGCCACCACGGCTTGTGCAATGACTTTTCTTGATATGAAATAGGTAGTTTTATGTTGGGCTTTCTCTTGTGTAAAATGGGATATATAACCATGACTTGGGGATGACATGGTGTTATGCGTGTTATCCTAGTGGTTTTCCCATGCACCCTGAGAATCTTGAAATGCCCTTGGGTGGGCATGGAATATCAAAGGACCACATGTCCAAAATAAGAAACACAAGCTCACCACATTATAGCCTTGGGCATGGGGAGGGTAAAATGGTTAGGAAATGGGAACTAGGTAATGGGTTCTATACATGGAAGAATATAGAATAACCACTATGTCTTAGACCACTCCATGTTCTAAGATTTGTGGGAGGCCAAATTCCATTTTAAAATGGGAAAAAGATAAAATGACAATGAGGGTTCTAGATCACACTTTTACTAAACACACCACATGAGTTTTGGATATTAACCATGTTTTGGTATAGTCTAGTGTGATTCACTTAAAAATAAGAGTTTTATTACCTCCTTGTTTTGAATTTTAGACTTTCCCTCAATTTTTAATTGACCCTTACTCATCCTCCCCTTCCCCAGTCACCTCCCTTGGTGTTCCAAACCACTTGGATCATATTTGATCATTTAAATTGAAGTTATTTAATTCATGGTAGCCTTATATTTCCCCAATACTTCTTTATTGTCTTTATATTATATTCAAGAGTTCATTATGGAGGTAATTTTCCTCTTTTTTGGGTTGTTTTTGATGGAGTATTATTATTCATTGGATTCAATAGTGATTCACTTGATATCAGTGGCGTTTTATACTTGGTTCTTGTTAATTTATCCTTGAATATTCAGTCAAGGTTGGGGATCCTTCACCTCCCATTCTTTATACATACATTTGGGTGGTTTTTACTTATTCTTGTTATTTATTCTTATATGGCCACACTAACTTTGTTTTCAAATTATGAATTATTTTGAGATAGTGTGTTGTTTTGGTTTTTATAAAACATTATATGTATGTTTGTATAACATCACCACATATGAGAACATGTAATAATATATATCAAACTATTAAATTGGTTTCCCTTGTAATATTGTATTTCTGTGTGAATACCCTTCATAATAATTTAGTAATTATGATAAAAATATTTATTGAAACTAAATTATGCGTGGTGGTGGTGATGTGGGGTGGTTGTGATGCATGGTGGTTTTGATACGGGGTGGTTACGATGTGTTGTAGTTATGATGTGTTATATATTATATCTATTGGAATTGTTTTTTCATAGAATTGGTAATGGGCCTAATGTATCAACTGCATTTTTTTGTAAATCTGTCTTTAGCGATGGTTTTAACCGCTACTACAATTACAGTATTTTTCTATCCGTGGTGGTTAAAACTGCCACTATGGACAATAATTTAGTGGTGGTTTTAACCACTGCTAAATAGTTTTCATATTATTTTATTATATTGTGGCGGTTTTAATGGTTTTATTTGTGGGTTTCCCTGGTGAAACTAATATTTTTTAGTGGTGGTTAAAACCGCCACTAAACAGTTTTCATATTTCTTTATTATATCACAGAAGTTTTAATTATTTTAGCGGCGGTCTCTCCTCAACAAAACTGCCTCCAAAACCATTAAAACTGCTGCAAAATACACCCACTAAGATGATTACCATAAACCACCATTAAATCTAGGAAACCACCGCCTATTGTATGCCGACACACACTTTAGCTGTGGTTTCAAAAAACTGCCACAAAACCATATGGCGGCGGTTTAAACAGCCACCACTTCCAAAAAAGACCACTGGGAAATGGCCTTTTTCCTATAGTTCCATGTGAGCTTAAACTATATAGTGCATGATCTATACCACAATAACATAAACTACATGGTCCAATATCTATCTCACATGACCTCATAAAACTTAGAGCAGTCCATCCCATATAACCTTGAAATGCTTTGGGTTTTCCATCCAACATGACCATAAACTGCTTTGAGTGGTCCATCTCATATAACTATTTAGAGTGGAACACCCAACAAACCTTAAACTATGTAATTTTTGTTAAATTATATCCTAATATATATTTAAGCCCCATTTATTAGGAGATTTAATGTATGTAATTATGTAAACATTTTATAGTGTTAATGTTCACCTAAAAAATGGAAATAACCATCCCATATTCAAAATAATATGTGTATTGATTCGAATCACCATGTGATATATAGTTATTCCAAAATATCTTATCTTCAGCCAACTAAAAATATCATCTTAATTCCATTTCCCATTTAAATTTACCCAGTTTATTATTCCACCAATACATGCTAGGTTTCCTCTAATGACCTTACATTGGGATACAATATAGTATTTCCAAGATATATTATCCCAATCTTAACCAAAATCTATACTTTATCATATTCTTATATGTCATAATATAACTCTTTAATGGAATTCAATCAATGTTAGTATACTTTTGACTTTGGGTTTCCATTAATTTATATCAACTCTATAATACTTCACTTTATCAATAACTTTACTCTTTCCTGAACTATGTATGGATTGATTCCTAGTACCATGGGATACATAGTGATGCCTCAATTTTATTTTCTAGGATTATACACCAACTCCCATTTCATTCCATTTCTTATTCATACCATCATAGTGTATGGGACCATTAATTCATGTTGATATTCTTTCAATTGACCCTAAACAAGGATAAAATACCAATTTTAAGATCTATGTTTGTCTTGATTCATATTACTTTATAATACATAGTAACTCTTGGATATCCTATCATAGGACCATCTACAAATAAACCTTTTATGACACCCCCATTTATATCATCCAGGTGTATGAGCCTACTATTTCATGTTTGTTTTTATTTTATTGACTTAATTCTAGGATAAAATCATACTTTCCAAAACATTATGTGGCTTGACTATTGATTTCACAAGACACATAGTGGCACTTGAATCTTCTATTCAAGGACAAACCAAAACCTCTCATCCACTTCCATTTCCCAATTTTCAAATTATGTCAAATAAATTAGGTTTACCTTGAGTAGAGTATTACAACTATCATTTTACACTTCCCTCCCATATACCATACTTTATTTTTGAAATAATTAGATTACCAAAAACTATGCATTGCTATTTGTATAAATTATATCTAATCAAAAGGACCCTATTTTGGAATGGTGATGAAACATGCACTGAATTTACAACCCACCTATACCCATCCAAGGGAATTTACTAATCCAAAGGAAAATATTATCTAATATCACATTCGCTTGGAAATATTACAGAGGAAAACATCATTCAAGAAGAATCAATTTTCATCTATATAAGTAGATCCATATTTTAAACATGTTCTATGATTTTCCTATCCTATATATTATCATTACATTATACATAATTCAAATATATAAATCAATGACTTAAATCATCTAAAATATCTATGATTAAAGAATAAAAAATGATTCTAGTTATTATACATAAATCATTCTTTTAGATTAACCCTATACTAAAAAAATATTCTTTCATTGGTTCTAGATTTCATATTCACATTGGGTATTCTATGATCATGTTGGGATAGTAACTCCCATACCATGGTCCAATCTCTATAACCTAAAACTACATGCCAAATAAATTTATGACCCTAAACTATAAACCACCGATTGGTTAAATTTATGTAACCTTAATCTTTAGACATCATATTGTATCCCAAATAGAACTCCCTTAAACTACAATAAAAATATATATAAATACTTGTTAGGTTAAAAAACTATAATGGAAAATCTGAGAAAAATCCGAGTCTTCACTCACAAAGTTTTCTCTTTCTATGGATTAGGAAAAAATTATTGCATCAAATAGAAAGGAACAATGCTAAAAAAGAGTAAATTTTAGTATAAATAATTACAATCTAAATCCCAAAGACTCTATTTAAGAATAAGTGAAGTACTATGGAATCAATAGTGATGTTAGGAGATTATCTTGTAATTGGAGGTTAGTTGATTGATTTTACATGAATATTACTCAATATAGAAGTAAATAAGATATTGTGTGGTAAAAAAATTGTGTTTATTAATTGGTTGATGATAATTACAGTGTGTTAAGAAGAGAGTAGAAGTTAATAATATTCTACAGAAAAGTGGATTCTCTGGGCGGAATTTAAATATTATTCTTATTGTTTATTTGAAGACCATATTTTTTTGTTATGTGTAAGCATGTTACATTAGTCTGGTGATATTCTTATATAACAAATGTTCAAGGAAAATCCCTTCCATGTTGGTAATTCTAGTATATCATTTGATTTTGGTTTTTTATGGATCACGATAAGTATGTTTCCATTCATTTTTAATGTATAACCTTGTATATTAACTATAATAACTTTGTGCTTATGCATGTGACTATTTTTTTACTGATTATCATAATTAAAATTCATTAGTGAATAAAAAATAATATGCTAACATCAATAAATTTGATCACTTTAATAAGGGATGAATATTATTCAGTGGTGTAACATAAAAGAAAGTGATACACTGATTCGCCCCTCTGTGTATTTGTGTGGATCCTAATACCAATTAATATCTAGGTATCCATCATAAATAAAAAAGTGAAGACATATAAAGTGTGTTTATAAAAAAGTATAAAAATTAAAAAATAGAGTTATTATTGGGTATTTTATTATGCTTCAATATTGTGACTCATGACCCTAAATCCAAAAGAAAAGAGTATGAGAGCCATATGCAAGGGAAATTGAGTGAGAATTTTTTTTACATCGATTTATTTGATTTATATTGCATTGTATTTATAATAAAAACTTACTCCTTTTGAAATTTTTATAAACTTATTACCCGCAACCTTTAAGACTCAATACAACCCCTATGAAATTACTCTTTATTATCACATATTCTGATCCTTATTGAGTGTAGAAGTTTAAATTTTATCAAGAATATAAAAATAACACATATCTTGACATAGATAATAACTTTAATAATTAATTTTTACTTTAAGGAAAGAGTGGTAAATGATTTTAGCAGGGAATTTGTTTATAATATGAGTCATAGATGAAAATAAAAACATTTAAAGATTGTGAATATAAAGATATTAAATAAAAGGAAAATAATTTAATAAATGAAACAAACTAAAATCATTCATGGAAATATTTGGAAATTTTCTCACCTTAATCTATATAGTTAAATTTGGTTAAATATAGATGATTTCTTTGGAGTGCAATGATTAAGTGTGTGGGAGTGGTAAAACATAAAATATTCCAATTTTTATTTGATAATAAAATGAATACATCCCTCCGAATTTTATATCAAATGGGTAAATATTACATTTTAATATTTTGTTAGGATTTAGAAATTTATTGAATAACTAACCTAATTTATTATTTTTTTGATTATATATCATTTTGCGATTTACATGTCTTGTATGAAGTTTTATTATTTTATTTTGAGGATGTTCGTGTAGAAATATAGTTTTATATATAGAAATATAAGCTTATATAAGAATAAAATGAAATATTTAAGGTACATAAAAGAGTAAATGTGGATTTCTGAAGATTATGTAATATTTATAACTTTGTTGAAATGAAAAAGGATAACCTAAATATGTATGATTAGATTATCATTCTTATATACTACATAAGAATAAATACTTTTATGAACTAGTTGTGTAATATACATGCCTTATTCATGGGAGTGATGAATAAATATGCATAAAATTTAACATTAAAATGCATAGAAAATGTAAGGGTAACCAAAATTTAGGTAAGATTAATATGAATCTATGTAATAGTAAACCAACTCACTATTGGGAAACCTGGTATAAGAATATATACTTTGTCATAAGATATTGGTGGGAGAAGTGATGAGATGTTGAGGATTTTACCATGGAGATCATATTAATTCCAAGTGGAGGTCATGTAAGTGCGAGGGGAAATGGATATTTCATGTGCATACCAACGTAAATAAATTAGTAAAGAGGTGAAACTAAATTACACACGAATCATGATCTAGGAGATATGATGGAAATGGGTTATAGTGCTGAATCCTATAGGCACTCAAGGCTTAAAAAAGACGGAAGAGTACCCAAAGAACACTATCAAAAAGAAAAAATCCTTTGGAAAATATCATATCCACATAGTAGTGATTCAAGATCCCATTCATGGTGTATAAATCCAATAAAGATAAGAACGACCCCTGGGAAATATTAATTCTGATATTTTTAGGATTCCAAAAATATGGACTTTACTAATTGCATTTTAATTATTTTATTTCCATTTTGTATTTGTGTACTTACACTATAATGTATCTAACTCTTTTTCAGTAGATAACTGACCTATGTGTTGATCCAATGGATAATAAACTAGTAATATTTCGTTAATATTTGAATATATATTTATATACATTAATATATTTTTTATTTGAGTTATAATAGTATGCAGTAAAATAGGTTTTATATGGTGGTGGTACTCCTTCCCGTACACTTTTTTAAGGTTTATCCTATTATATCCTACAATTTATCCCCATAATTTTATTATCCAATATTCTATGGATTTTTTATATGAATTAGAAAGTGGTAACATGATTGTAGTACATGTTTAGTGGATCTCTCTACTTAGTTAGGCCTAACTTAAAAGAGTTTCTATATAATCATACACTTGATTAAGGTTTAATAACTACCAATGGAGCCAAGAATAAAATTTAGCATTACATATGAGACCTTGATATATTAATAATCATAATTGTAAAATATAATATCTTGAGTATTGAATGATAGTGAGTTAAAAATCTAAACAAGAATGAAATGAGAGGAGAAATTATCTATACATTAGTGATAGGATACTCCTGGGGGTCTCCTGAGAGTTATCTTCTTTTCATCCTATATTTCATTATATTTCACACATTCATACCATAAAAACCAACCTCAAATATTTCATACTTTCTTTATTTTAAAAATTAAAATACTAATGAATAAAAATAAATAAAATTAATCGAGTTTATCATTAAGACTAATTGGGAAAATTCACTTATAAAATATTGGATGAAATCATCAATTATAGATTGTATCCCTATATTCCCACACTAATTGACGAGGATAAACAAAAATTTATCCAAATAGGTTCATCCTAGGATACCTTTGGCTAGTGAAATATATGTTACAGGACCTCAATGGGGGATTCATGGGGTCCAATATTATGATAAAATTTGACATTGAAAAAGGATATAATTGATTATAATGGATCATTATAAAGCCCTTGGATGGGTAGCTAGAATAAAGACCATATTGGGACTCTATGTGACCTCAGGTGTTCCTCCCCATACTCTATAGGATGCTGACTAGCAGTGCGGTCCTAACACAATCATCGGGTGAGTATTCCTTCTAAAATAAATCATAAGGGTCATGCCCAAATTTTACTTAAAATTCATAATGACCTATCTATATAATGAAATTCTAAAAATACTTGTATACATATAAAATATGAATCCTATGGTCCCACATAGTACAGAATAGATAGTAGTAAACTACCTACATTATTCTAAAAAAACAGATCAATAATATACATCATGACATCATATAAATAAATGATATAATTATCTTGTACACATACTAAACATAACTAAAAGTAAAATACCTGGATTACATCCCAAGTCATAATCCAATTTTCTGAATAAATGGATTCCAAGACCTTTTATACCTATACCATGATTCTATATCCATGCAATACTAGTGTCCTAGGAGAAAATAGAAAGATCTACCCACTTACACTATAACCCATGTTGAGTACATGGGTAGGGGTGAGTACAATGACCCAACAAGAATCCCAAATGCCTAAAACAAACATAGTGATATTAAAATAAAGTATACATGAATGAAATATATATATATATATAATTTATAGGTGTGTATGTGTAATAAACCTACTTAGAAATATTACAAAAAATGTACATACAATAAAATAAGTCAGGTCATCATGTGATAACCCAACCACCATGACATCTGGCCCTACATGATTTGGATCCATGATAGAAGGAATACAATAAACATGTACGATAATCTAACCCATAACAAAATATGTAGGGTAAGGTACTAATTAAAATGATGTCAAAACTACACTCAAAGACTCTGGGTAGGGATTTATCTAAACCTCGACCCATACCTCTTTATTCGAGGGAGGTCTATCATCTATGCATCATATCAGACCATAGACCAACCAAAAAGGTTGTTCTCAACCCATGTATACAATATTATGGTCAAAAAACACTGACCCATCTCTGGATTATAAAGGAAGGTCACATCAAGTACATTAGCCCATACCCACACACTAAAGGGAGGCCAATTCAAGATCACTGGCCCATCACCCCATAAAAAATGGAGGCCACATCAAAGAGACATAGGAAATAAAATTTTTGGAAAATAATTATTTTCACAACTCACCAAATCACCATCAATTCACTTGTATCACATCTCAAACACATTAAAAACCCATATCAACTCTCCAAGGGTTTTATCACATCCATGAGGGCATACAATCACTTTGATACCAAAATAAAATTTATCATGGGAATACACATACCACACACATCATCAACAAAAAATATCTAATAGGGATACACACATGGAATGCTTCATCATGAATCAACATGAATAACCCATAAACAATCACAAATGAGAATCAAAACAAGCACAAAAGAATTAGAAAATTGGCAATTTCTCTCCTGAGGTCAAACCAACCAAAACCACCCAAAAAACTATTACTATTTTTCATTAAAAACAAAGTCAAATATCCCCTTACAACCTATTTTCAAAAGGAATCACATACCAATTCACTCACACTGGTCCCTTGGCAAAAATCCCATCAAAATTCTTTTAGAAAAACTATTTCCCATTTTCAAATACCATTCAAATCCTATTTGTCAAATCAATCATTTTCCTTTTAATTCCATTTCATTAAAATCCTCTTTTTAAAATAAAATTTAAAAAAGTACCATTTTCTATTAGAAAACCAATGCAGACAACTAAACAATACATTAAATAGGGTCACAATCACTCATTCTAAGAGGGAACAACTATAGAACCATTTAAGAATCTATATGTTCCATGAAAACTATTAAGCCGATACGAACCCATAAAAACCTTATAGAAACTAAAAAAACTAAAAAAATATACTGGTAAATATATTAATATTGGAAAATGAACATAAAATAACAAAATAAAAAATAAAATCAAATAAATTCAAGGCACCTACCTCAACTGACACTATTTCCTTTAATCCTTGCCCCAACCCTTATTGCCTAGGCTCATCCAATCGTCACCCTAGATACTGGGAACCTGTATCAAGACCCAAAACCATAATAAATTACATATAACACATTATAATTAATTTTCTAAACAAAATTAATTAAATTAATATTTAAAAATAGAAACCCAAAGTGGCATAATTAGAACCAAAGTCACTAAGAAATCCAACAACATCGAAACTATGTGCAACTAGGTGTGAACCACCCCTGATGCACCCTCATACCAAAAAAAAATACATAAATAATATTACTAATTCAATATCCAATTTAACATAAATTTGGAAAAATATATAAATAAATTCATAGAAAAAATCCTAGAAAAACTCACTACATGTGAAGTTATGAACCAAAAGTTGTATTCCAACTCTTAGGATATCCTTTATGATCTGAAAAAAAATCACCCTAAATTAATACAATTTTTCCACACTCTAGAGAAATAATTCATTTGAAACCCTATAAATTTAAACAAAAATTATAGGAGAGACAAGATTATAGGATAAGGTATAGTTTTTACCAAAAACCTCGTGAAAAAACACCTCCAAACCACTTATATTGAAGCTAACCCAAGGGAGGGATAGAGGGAATCCAAAAAAGGATTCCCCACATCATTTTGTTCTTCAAATCAAAGAAACCTTATAGAGGGGGGGGGGGGGGGCGTTCTGAAAGTAAAACCCCCTAAAAAAGTGACCAAAAATCAATTTTAAAAGGGGTTTCCACATGTTTCACAGTGTGAACATAAATTCATACTATGAACCAACTCCAGGAAGAGGTAAAATACCAATGCCTGATTTTTTCATAGCCTGACCCATATGGTCCCGTCATGAGCTACTAGTAATTCTATCATCCCGACGACTCCATACCTATCATGAAACCTTCCCAAACCCCTTGGAAACCCCCAAGCCTCAATTTATGTCTAGAGACAAACATTAGTAACATTTAAATACTTAGAAACTTTTACAATGAATTATTTATTAAAATGAACCATCCACCAAAGGAAAAATTATAATTATCATAATAATTTTCAACTAGAAATAATGAATGTAATTAAAAACACCCCACTACAATGATTCTTATCCCTGATAATCCATGGAAGTCCTCTGACTATGAACCCTAACCAACCTCAATTTCAAACCAACATTAATGGTTGCATTTCATCTTTAAATGCTCAACACACTCCCACTAGGAAACTCCAAACACCATGCCTAGATACATTAGATTTTCTCCAAAATTTCTAGTTTGATCCTAGAACCTCACCAACCACATCTTGAAAAATGTTCGTTGTATAGTTTGAAACTCACTTCATCCATCCTCACACCAAAGCCCCCATTAGTCCTCCCCGATCAACTTTCCTTCCAAACGCTTGGCATGTACCATAGATACATCAAAACCTCATCTGAACACAATAACCTACTACATGAGGCACCACCATATTATTCTAATATGAAAAAAAGTCCAGAACTTGACACTCAGTGTAACTCCTCAGTTGGATCCTCAAAAACTACATGCACCATCATACTCAACCCTGAGAACCAATGCACCTCTGATCCCAATCTCTCTTGGATCACACCAACTCCACCTTGATCCCATTACCGACACACTAACTCATGCCACTAATCCCAAGTACATTTACACACATGTGGAATCCATTTATCACTACACCCAAATTCTGAATCTGGTTTATTCATAAGGAACTAGATGACATTAGGTCTATTCAAACATTGAAATTATTAATCCTGCTCTAGATACTACTCCATGGGATGACAATTAAATCATAATGGTCTAACGGGATGCAATATTTTTCACAATTTCTAATTCCTCATTCTAGTAAAAAAAAACACTGGATACTCTAAAATGTTACTTCTATTATTATTCTTTACATGATTCACCTCTAAATCATATTATGAATCATGGTTCACCCCTAAATCATGTCATGATTCATGATTCACCCATTGAATCATGTCATGGTTTAGTATTCACCTATTGAATCATGTCATGATTCATGAATCACCCTATTAATCATGTCACAAATTGTTCTACCTCACACTAGAGAACTAAACATGAAACACTGATCACTTATCATTAAGACGATGCTCAACCACACCCATTGATTCCAAAACACCGAAGTTCTAACAATAGATTCATCTCTTATATTATAGTTCTCCCCACTATAAGGATCCACAACCAATGGCTAATTATGACTAATGGTGTTCCCTGAAATAGGAATTTCCCACAAAAAATTCAATTCAATTGGTTTTAACCATGGAACCATCAAAAGAACATCAATAGGTTCAATTATTGAACCCAATAAAATCACATCCAACTACTCACTTGAAAAAATTCATCATGTATCAAACTTCATCATGTATTAACATGTATAATCCATAGATAATCACAAATGGGAATTATAACAAGAACAAAATATTTTGAAAATGGGGAATCACCCATATGAGGTAAAACATACCAAAACAACCAAATCCAAGTCCTTTAATATTTTTTTAAAAACCACATAAAATCTCACCTTAGAAACCATTTTAAAAATTCATTTCATGAAACTATACTTACACCAGATCCTTGGAAAAAATATCATAAAATAACCTTTTTAAAACTAATTTTCCATTTTGAAATACCATTTCAAAATCAATATATCAAATAACCCATTTTCCTTAAAATTCCATTTAAACCATATCCTAATTTTAAAACCACATTTTAAAATGAATCATTTTCTATTTTAAAACTAATACATGCAACCAAATAATACCATAAAGGGATCCACCAACACTCTATTTACTAGGGCATCACTATAAAAACATATAGAAATATATATAGTCTATATTGACTATTATGTCGATGAGAGCCCATCCTAACCTTATGGAAACCCCCAAAACTCGTGAAATATATTGGTAGTTATACTAGTAATGGAATGTGAACATAATATAACCGAATAACCAAGAGACTCAAATAAATACAAGCCCCTTACCTCAACCGATTCCATTTCCTTTAATCCTTACCCCGACCCTAACTACCTAAAATTTTCTAATCACCACCTTAGATACTGTGCACCTGCCTCAAGACCCAACATCAAAATCAACTAATTATAACATATTACAATTAATTATATAACATAAAATAATTAAATAGAAAATTTAAAACTAAAAACCCAACATGGTATAATAGGCGTCAAACTCTTCAAGAAGTGAAATGGAATTCAAAATAAGGATATGCCTTTGTAAAGGATATAATATCTTTAATAGCCTATTCGTGATTTCCCAAATCTCACTAAATAGAGTTATGGACCATGAGATCAATACTATCCTCATCCCCCATTTAATTAGAGTAAAAAATATGCAAGAATCTATTTTCTCTTTTTTACTTAAGACTTGATATTTTTTCTTATTGGCATGTATAATTTTATCATAGAGTTTAAGGAAATATTGAATTGATATTTCACGAGGAGTGATGAAATATTTAACTTGTTTAAAATTTTTGTTTACATTTCTAGAAGTTTCTTATAAAGGTGTGTTGAATTGATAGACTATGGTCTTGGGATCCAATGGATTGGTTTTCCAATGGAGTACCTCAATGAACTTTTATCTACTGGAAGAATCAATATTTGTCCCTTTGATAACTTGATTAGTAAAATTTTAGTTCATATTACCAATGTCAAGGTCTATATCCTCTCTTTAGTGGTAGAATTAATTTGATTAGAAGTGTCCTTACATTGATAGCCATGAAAATACTTTTGGTCATCATATATACTAAAGGAGTAATTAGTAGTATCGAGAACACTATTAAGTCTTTAATTTGGGATCTATTGTAGGATGGAAGGTTCCATTGGATGAGCTACAATCACTTGAAAAATCCAATTATTCAAGGAGGGATTGAAACTTGAAGCCTTGATAAAACCATGTAGTCCATTTAGACTAAACTAGCCTCAGAATTTATTCAGGAACTATCTATATGAGCATATTACATTAGAAAAAACTATGAAAAAGGTAATAAAATCAATATACATCTAAATTCATTGGATTCTCCACTATGGTCAAATATTCAATATTATATTTTCACTTTTCTTGGGTACTCATAGTGGATCATTGTTAAAAGGGATGCTTTTTTGGAAGGAAATATAGTTGGGAAACCTTTTATACTTTCCCCATATCCCACCCTTAGACATGAAATTTATAAAGTCTAGGGATTTTCCAATTATTAAAAATGTTGTCCTTAATGATGAAAACAGGTTTATTTAAAGGCATCCACCTAGAGGAAGAGTATGATCATTGTTTTTCTACCCTGATACATTTAGGAATCTTTATCTTAAAGGATTATTGTAAAATAATTTACTTTATTACATAAAATAAGAATGAAAAATAGAAATATAACCTTGAAAATAAATTAATTCATCAAAATATTATATTTTGGGCTCAGTGTGTGAAACAAAACCCATTACCCATAAAACATTCTATCTAGCGCAAGGGAGTTAAATGTGATTCCCATTAAAAATTATGTCTATTACCATAAATTGAGTCCGAGGACTACTTTTTCATGGATTATGATTGGTTTAAGCTCTTATAGTAGTTAATTTTGGATCATTTTTACAACTCCCGCAACCTTGGATCATTTTATCTCTTTCTCAAAACATTGTTAAATGTGTAGAGTTATTCTTCTAATATAGATTATGCTCAGAATATTACTTTTGATTCTAGTTTTCAGACCATATGAGTGATCCAAAAAGATTTTGGGTATATGAATTTATGACACAGTTTTCGAATTATTATAATTAAACTAATTTGAGTGATAAGAAACATGGTCCATGTTTTCTAGGGTTGCAACATATTAACCTTTATGTACACACTAAAAGATAATACCAAGGTTTATTATAGCACTAAGAGTTATAGGGGACATTAACCATGGTTTCAATAAATCTTTCTAGAATCATATTGTAAGCTCAATAATGATGGTTTCTATTTTAATTGTACCATTCTTGGTGGGGTATTATTATAAATTAATGTAAAATGTTTAATAATTTCATCAATGAAAACTACGGAGAGGGTTATTCATTGAGGGTGGAAACCATAATGTTACACATAGGTCTATCCATTCGAAAATTTAGAGGTATCCCTCAATCCATGATTATATTTGAACCAAATACTATTATTTGGTTCATGCACGTACTATCTCTATCCCATTGTCCAATCACACACTTGATCAATGGATGTAAATGGATCATCAATCAGGGAGATTAATTCAAACATATTTGGTGTGAGGGTAATATAGTGATAGATTGTATGGTGAAAAAAGGAGACTGATCCCTTGATCTTAATATTTTCACTTCTATTGGATCCGATTCCTTAGATTATAATACTATAGTGCCTGAGGAGGATATTGTACTTAATCATTTTAGGCCTACATAAACTATAGTTCAAGCATTGAAGCAATCATTTTTCTATAAAAAATAATATTTATTCAGATAGAAGCTCTATAATTCCTTTTCCCTCAGACACTTATTGGGGATGAGAAGACCACAGAGGGGGATTTTTCAATGACCTCATATTTTCGTGTTGTTTTATGGTTTATATTTTTGTCCTAGACACATGCAATCTATTTTTTTGGTGATGGTAGTTTTGGGACAGTTTGGATGAAATTTAAGGAGAAACAGCTTGGACCTGCAACTATTTAAGAATTATAGGTAGACATTCATGGAATGAAACACTATTAAAATCCATGAAAAATACATTTTAGGACCCAAGGTGTTATGGAATGAACTTTTATAATGAAAAAGAGTGTTTCATTCTATGAACTTCTCATGAGTTGTGTTTCTAGTATTTTTAAATAGGGTATCACTTGGTAAACATTTCATTTTCTTCCCTTGATGTCCCCATATGTTTCTAAAAGTTTTTTACTTCTAAAGTCTATTTTAATTCATTTCATAGTGTATCAAAGTTTCATTTGTTTTGATTGATTCCTTAACATAGGTCTAAGATTCTTTAAGACCTATATGCCATGTTTCTTATCTATATTTTGTTCTATTTGTCTTGAAAGATAATATTATGTTAATGGAATCTTATTTAGGGATCCTAGATCATTATTTTTGATTTAGATAGTGTCTCTTGGTGATTAAGATTCATTACACCATAGGTAGGTGGTTTTAAAGAATTTCCCTAAAGTTATCACCATTTTCATTATTTATATGCCAAGTGGTATTGTTGGCAGGCCATGTATATGACCTTAAATTATAAATAAATATAAGGTTCCTTAACTCATGAAATTGAACCTATCCATTGGTTACAAACAACCAATTAGATAGTATACATGAATCTTTTTCCACCCATGGACTGTGTGTGATGTTGGTTGAAAATGGGAAAATGTAAATAAGGTGACTATAGGGGTGCTGGGACTTAAGTGATTTGACTATAAATACACAATAAGAGATTATTAAGAAATAATCTAGGATCATGGATAAATTTTATCTATGTGATACATTTAGATCATAAAATTATAGAATAAAAAAAATTGGACACTAGAACTATTACTACTCCTTTAGACCACCATGGAGTTGATCCTTGGTATCAAGAAGACTACCGATTTTGGAAGATCAGGGATGGTTCTTGGATGACTATTGATTTTTACTTCAAGGGGTTTGATACTAGATGACTGCTAATATAGTTTTCCCTGGTTTTGGATCCAATATGACTAATTATTTAGGATGTTGGGGGTTTTAGCTGTGATGACTAATGATTTGGTGTTCATTATGTTTAGAGTCAGGATGAATACTAATTTGGGTTTCCTCAAACAAATTACTTGTATTGAGTTATGAATCTATGGATACTATGGACAGATACACATTACTTGGGATAAAGTAGGTATGGTAAACCACATGTGTCACCTTGGAACATAAAGGTGGGAGGCAGTCGTGGAGTCATGTCCCCAGGACAATTTGTTTTCTTGCATGTTTTGTAATCTCCCTCTCAAAAGGTACCCCTTTAATATATTTCTATCAATTTACTATGCACATAAACATGAAAATATTTTATCTTATTGGATATGCTTTATATTTCATTGGTGGTGTCCTACTGAGTTGTAATCACACCTTCCTCAGTCCGTCAGTTAATACCTGAGTACAATTCATGACTAGAGGAAAGGACAAGGGAACATGACCTATGAATGATAATTGATTTAGATTTCTAGAATGGAGCATGGTGAATGGAACACATAATTATTTAATTTGTTTTTAATGGTTTAATATGTTTTTAGTGTATTTTATGATGATTGTAGGAGGATTGTTATGGATTTATAAAAGGGAATTGGATTTCATGCTTGATAAAGAATAAATACAAGTCTATAAGATTTATGACGTGATACCATGATTAATGGAAATGGTTTATGAGGAATATATATTGAAAAAATTATTTAAATAATTTCAAGTATAAGTGGGATAATATATCTTGATTTTTGAATTGTTCATAATTTTTTAAAACATGTTCTAATGGTGTTTGAAGAATTCACATTTTCTACTTCATGAATATTACTTATTAAGAGGTCTATGTAATTATTTACTGAATAAAATTTGATGAATAAGGCGAGAAAATATTCTATTATTTCATGGGGAGATTATTGGTGAGATTTTTTGAGAATTACATGAAAAATATTTTATTTTTTATGTTGAAATATAATAATACTAAGTGTAATGATCATTATATAAAGAATTTACAAACTATTTTTTGAAGAGTTTAATAAAAAACTAGAGATCCTCTTGGAAGACCATGGTCCAACTCAACCACACATGTGGTATTTGTAGTCAACCACATGAGAGCTAACCTGTATGACCATCTCAAGGTGGAAGGGAGCACATTGAAACTATAAAGCCTTCACATAAAGGAATAACATATGCAAAACACACATAGGAGTGGGAGGAGCCACCATGTGGGGTAACATAATGGAATGAGTGGCGTGTGAGGTATATCTAGGAGCTGAACCTAATTCCATGGATAAGGGGTCAATGGATTGAAACATTTTATTAATGAGAAGAAAAATGAATTCATAATTAATGTGGGACTTATAGGATCACATACCATTCTTCAGTAAAATACACACAAATAACAAACATGACATGATATAATTGATCAATTCCATTTGATAAAACACCTACATCATCTTCTATATCTCAATATAATGGTTTAAAATGTGTGGTCAATTCATTATCAATGAACCAAATTTACCTCCCATTATCAAATACATATTCTCCTGTAATTATACAAAGATGAAATCACCATGAAAGAGAACAAACCTTTCATGAAAATTTGTATCAACCAATCATCATTGTAGAGTATATTATTATTGCATTGATGAGATATGTTTCAATTTTGTATCCAATAGACTCAAGAAATCATTCCTTCATCATTAAAAATATAGACATAAGACTACACAAAATGAGAAGATGACATGTCATCATTTTCTTTAGCTGGCCTGTAAGTAATGAGCACAAACCTTCCAATAGTAAGGAGCATTCATAAAGAATGATTGAGTATAGATATTCTTTGAAGCATGGATCCTCTATGATAAGACCACCGATATTATATATGGATGAGGTGAATCTATCTATATTCTATTATAATAGGTATTTAATTAACATCCCATGGGAATGAAGGGAAAAAACCTCCCATGAATAACAAAAATAGATAATTATGCATGCAGTGCCTACCATGATCGATCCATGCATACAACATGTAGAGAGTGAGACAGAGCTACTATGAGCACCAAAATTAGATAGAAATACTCCATAGGTCTATGTTTCATGTTATTATAATCATTCTAATCTCTTAAAATTATATTAATGAAGTCAAGATAAGTATTCATACACGAGTTTATATTGTATATGATCATGCCACATACAGAAGGTGTGAATGAAAAAAAGAGAGGACATGTGAGATTACCTATACTAAGATGAAGAACATGTTTGATGCATTTATACAGTTAGACATGGGATACACGATTTTCACATACTAACAATAAATATAGAAATGTTTTGGTTAAGTGAAAATTGTGTGAAGGAAGAGAACATGAATTATTTGGGTATTTAATTGAATATAAATTATTGTTGGTTATTTGATAACCTAATGAAGAATTTAAAAAAATATTTAGAGTATTATTTGAGATTGTTGTTATTTACAAACCACGTGAGAAGGAAGTAAAATGTGATGATGCAATTAAAATGATAATTCAATGACATAATATGATGATACATGAATCATGAATCATGTAAAATTTGATAAAGAAAAATTCTTGGATATTAAACATGAATTAACATCAATAATTAATGATGAATACATTTGGATACATTAAAAAAATTAAAAGTTATGAAATTACACAATGGTAGTGATCATGGTGTTTTTAGATTAATAGAATATCTACTAAAATAATTATGATGAAAATATTTACAATATTATTATTGTGAATATAAATATAATATAAAAGATTTGAATAATATGTTCTTTGAGTGTATGAGTGTGTCTATGAACACATTGAGATTATTTTGAAAAAAAATTATACTCAAATTCATTTAAAAATAAGGAAATCCGAATCTAGGGGTCCCATAAGATGACACACCAAAGTAATTTAATACTAAGAATAAATTGATCATTCAATATTTGGTCTAAAAAATTTTCAAGAAAAAAAATCTATTTTGGAAGCTGTTAAAGATTGTGAAGGTGTACATGAGAAATTTAGATCCTATAGGGACATGAAGGAAGATCATATGAATAATAAGGATGCATTTATATTATTGGATCATATTTTATGTGGGGGAGGAGGTGTTTTTGATTGGGTTGTTTGACCAATTTTTAAAGAGGCTCTAGGCTAGGGTGTACAAAAAATCCAGGAGGAATTTTGGGGTGTATAAATAAATTTTGAATAATATTTAGTGGATTTTTTATAAATAAAGTCAATAGGAGGATTTATTAATGGTTTGTATGGCCAATTTCTAACTAATACATTATAATCCCAAAAAATAAAGTTTTTATGAATCCATTTTGGGGCATATAACTAACATGGTAAAGAGTAAGTATTTTTAAAAAACATCATAAATAATACAATATGATCTATCTCTAATTACTATTCCCATGAGGTGATAATGTGAGATAATTTTGAGTGGATTTAAAACCTTAACATGTTCAAAAGGTTGAATTAAAATAAATAGAATTCATAAAAGAAACCTATGATTCACCTAACCTCTCAATGTCGATCAAAAAAGGGGAAGTAAAAGTGGTATCAGATGGAGGTTGCCTCTAAATATCCAAGAATTATTTAATATAGAAATTAGGAAGTCTAGTATTAGTAGAATGGTAAAACATTCCGATGAGATTTATAAGTATTTCAATGAGATCATTTCCCATATTTAAAACAATTTAAAAATGGTAATGATAAAAGAGTAGGTAAAAATTTACCAAAGGATTGGAATTATTATGGAAACTAAAATTTTTATATAAATTTCCTAATGAATAATCTGATGAGAAGAAATAAAAAATTGATTCATCTTTATCAATAATCCAATAATGTCATGAAATCAATCTTCTTTATTTTTTAGAATAAGAGGAAAAAGAATTGAATAAAGGTGTACAACCTTGAGAAGAAAATTATAGATCACAAGTAGAAGCTAGATGTTTGGGAATAAGAACTGGGTGAGACAAAATAAATAATTATTCTAGTTCAATATAAGATAAAAAATATAGAGAATATTTTATAAATTCAGCAGAAGTAAAATCTTAGATATCTTAAGATGATTAAAATATAGGCCTAAATAAATAGGGAAAATATTTTGTTTTATATAATTTAGGTGTTAAAAAAATTGAAGTGTTTTGGGAAATGAATGATGAGTAGAATTATTCCCCATTAAAGGGAGATGAGTTCAAGCCAAAGTGATTACATTCACCAAGAAAAAATATGGCTTACTTTTCAAATGGACAATAATAGAAAACATCATTGAAATTAAAACTACAAGGGTTATATTGGTGATGTGGAAGGTATAGGCACAAAGTCTACACTATATGGTTTAATATTTCTTTTCAAGGAATGTAGAATGAACCGAAGGGGAGTTATAGTGAGAAACTAAGGATAAAAACATAAAAGAAACAATCAGTTATTTCAAATAAAATAAATCTATCTTCTCATAACATATTTGAAAAACATAATTAATTATGTAAATATGTGGTGAGGATGGCCAGAAAGTATAGGATTTCATGACAAGTATACCCTAAAAATTACCCCATGGTGTGAACAAGGATAAAATTCAAAAGAATATTAGAAACAATTCATGAAAAATTTAATAGTTCAATAAAACATGAGATAATACCAAAGATATAGGAAAACCAAAATAAGAGTGTTTGGTTTGGTCTAAAAAATTTCCTAAGACTAAAAAAACCGTGGAACCACAAGTGAGTGATAAGAATAAAAGAAAGAAGGTTGTTGAAGTTCATGAGAGGTCATTCACAAAAGGTGAGTTAAAAGTTTAGATGATTGAAACTAAGAAAACAACTCTACATAAGAAGTTAATTCATGGGAAGATAATATGTGAATAATCCATAAATAATTTCAATAAATAAGAAATAACATCCCATAATGAGTTTAGAAGGAATCATAATGTAAGGATAAGAGGAAACTCTCACTCTGAAAGTTTCTTCTAAAGAAACAAGAGGTCCCTCCATATTCCCTTATTCTTATTGTTTATTTGTGATAACATATAGGGTATTTAAAGAGAATGTTTGAGGATATCACCTTATTACATCAAAATATAATTCCTTCATAGAGTGTGTCAACTACTATGATGAGGAGTAGATAATTGAATCCATTTAGGGGAAGCTATCTTTAAAATTGGATATTATATTTTAATATTCTATACAATGAGGAATTTTTAAAAGAATAGATGTATATGAGGAATGAGGTATCTAATCAAACATGAATCCCTTATATTTTTTACATATTTATGAATTGGTAGTGTTGGTTAATGAAACAATGAGCCAAAGGGGGAGATATTTGTCCTACTCATGAACTATTTTAAGGGTTTTTTGAAATTTCTAAAGGTTATAGGTTTCTCATTATTAAAACTATTTTATATAGCCCCTATTTACGAATTGAGAAATTGTGAGAATGATATCATATGAATTTTAGTTTATAAAAATCATATAAATCCTTAGTTTTATATATCTTGTTTTCTACTATAGGTCATTTAAATTATACTAGGAGTAGAAAATTTAAAGGCTTTTTACTAGGATAACCATGCAGTATCATCTCTATCATAGAAATAACGAGAAGATAATTTTTAGGCCTTAAAAGAAAGATAAATAGTTTAAAATACCCTTACACAAATATTTTCATTTGGTTTTCAATAAAGGGGAGAATAATGAATTAATCTAAGAACAACATATTGACATTGGGGATTTATGGTATTGTCAAAAAATTAAAAGGTGGAGATTGAAGGTTAAAATTAAGTATTTCATTTGTTTTAAATGGTTAAATATATGTTTATTAGATTTTATAATGATACATGGAGGATTGTTATTGACTCATGAGAAAGGAATTGGATTTCATGCTTGATAAAGAATCCATGTAAGTCTATAATATGTGTGAGGTGTTTCCATGATTAATTGAATTGGTTTTTGAGTATTCTAGTTTGAAGAACTTATTTGGAGAAGTCCAAGACCAAGTGGCATAATATATTAATATTGTTTCACTATTCATAAATATTTTGGATATATTATAATGGTGTTTAAAAAAATAACATTTCTTACTTTATGAAGATTATTTATTGATAATTACATGAAATTATTTCATGAATAATATATAAAGAAATATAAATAAAATATACTATTATTTCATAAGGATATTTTTAGTGAGATTTATTGGGAAGTGCATTTAAAAAATATTTTACATTTTGTATTAATAAATTTAAGACGAGGAGATGGAATTGGAATTTTATGAAAAATTTAATAACAATTTTTTAAGATTACAGTTAAAAAATGTATAGACTCTAACAAGACAAGGGGCCAACTCAGCCACAAATGTGAGAGTTATACTCAACCATGTGGTAGCCAACCCACATTAATAGCTCAAGTTCATGGAGATTATAGTTGAAACAGAGAGCCTACAAGGGGGAATATAACATATACAAGGGTGGGAGGAGCCACCATGTGGGGGGACATGATGACATGAGAATAATTTAAGGTGTTTCTGGTAGAAAACCCCAATTCCATGGTAGATGGGTCAATATAGTGAGGTTGTTTATTAATGAGAGGTAGTGAGGATTCATATGTCATGTGGGACTCATAGGTTCATGTACTGTTCCACAATTTAAAAGGTATGCAAATAATTAATATTCTTTGATCAAATTGATCAACACTACCTGATCAATCACTAACATCATCTTCTACCTCTATACGTAAGGGTTTAATGTTTGTGGCAATTTCATAAAATATAAGATGCATCGTAATACCATGAGAAAATCCACATTATTCTATGATTATTCCAAGATATGATCACCATGAAAGATCATGAAACTTCCATGAGAATGAGAATCCATTAGTTATTTCCATATAGATTATTATTTAGGATCTTATGGATGAGAAACATTCTGATGTGGAATCAAGAAGACTCAGCCTATAGTTCCTCCATTATTAAAAATATTAAAATAGAACTACACTGAACGGAAAGAAACAATGTATTCTTCTTATTTATATGAGTAAGGTTTTGTGCCATGCGATGATGTTGCACACACTGTTTTAACTACCATGAGTATGTCCATGATACACAGTTGATGAATCAACCATTCATTCAAGTTGAAGGATCACTCATAATAAATGGTAATGAAAATTATGATATTGAGGAAATTTCATGAATAATGAGTTAGTATATGTCTTTCACAAATCATAGATCTTTCGTGATGCATAGATATTCTGTGAAGCACAAATCTTATATAAAAAATCAACTGATCATTTATGCAGATGATGACATCCATGGATCTTCTATTAGAATATTCCTTACATAGACCTTCCATTTTAAATTAAGGGCATGATAATTCTGTGCATCGGGATAGATCAAGAATTATTCATTTAATTTCTACCATGATTTATCCATGTATACTTCATGTAGAGAGTGAGGCTAGGCTACCTTCAGCACCATAATAGGTCGAAAAGATCCATGTGTTCTTGTTGTGTGTTCCCAAGATCCTTTTGAGGTATTTAAAGTTCATGAGTTAATTTGAAATATTTATTCATGCATTCATGTAAAAAATTTGTTATATTGAGGTATAATGAATGTGTGAAAAAATAAACTAGAGGATGTATGAGATTATGTTTCCTACACTCAACATAAAACTTAATAAATGTATACATGCATATATGGTATATAGGGTTTTCACATACCAATAATGAAGATTAAAATTATGTGGTTATATGAAACACACATGAAGGAATATAACCTAAATTATTTAGGTACTTAAATAAAGTGAAAAGAGTTTAAGTTACTTGATAACCGAATAAATAATTACCAAAACAAAAGGAAAATTTAAATGAAGAGTTGCTATTGTGGTTATTTACAAACAACATGAGAAATAATTGAAAGGTGAAGATGAAATTAACTTGAGTCTTCAATTATTGAATATCATGGTACTTGAATTAGGATTCATCCAACATTTTACAAGGAAAACTTATTAGATATTAAACAAAAATTAATATCTAGAAATAATAAGGAAATAATTTTGATTCATTGATTGAATTAAAATAGATGAAATTACATACCGGATGTGATTATAGTGTTTACACATTTTTGGAATAATTACAATTTTAATTACGAGGATAGTAGTCATGATATTAATATTATGAATATAAAATGAAATATATAGGTGATAAAGAATATGTTCTGTGAGTGTATAAGTGTGTTTGTGCATACATTGAGATTACTCAAATATAACTCAATAATCCAAAGTATCAATGAAACATAGTGACATGAAGATACGAGTTCCTAAAGGAGACACACTTATGTATTACAAGACTCAGAATGACAAGATCATTCCCGATCTATTGTAAATAAGTTTCAAGACTAGGAAATCTATTCTAATAGATATTGATGATCTTAAAGGTGTACATAATAAAAACAAATCCTAGGGGATTCTAGATGAAGATCATATGAAGAATAAGGAGGTATTTTTTCTACTAGATCAAATTTAATGAAGAATATGAGGAGTTAGTGACTAGGGTTTCTAACCAGTTGCTGAAGAGGCCTGAGGATTTGTTTTATAATTAGATGAGGAGCAGAAGAAAAGTTGGGGTGTGTAACAAACTAAGGTATAAGATTTGATGGTTGGGGTGTGGAACCTAGGTTAACTAGAGGATGTATTATTGTTGTGTATAACCTTTTTCAGCCTAATCCATTGTTATTATGAAAAATATAGTTGTAGTGAATCCACATTGGGTAATTTAACAAACATGGAAAAGTGTAGGCCTTCATACTAAACCTTGTAAATACTATGTACTGATCTATCTCTCATTACTACTACACATGAGGTGAGATTATGAGATATAATTGAGTTGTTCAAAAACCATAACAAGTTCAATATGACAAATTAATATAAAAGAAATTCACATATAAAACCACTAATTCGTCCCCTCTTAGTGTTCATCTAACCTAGAGAACATTACATGGGAGATCAGGATCATTTAAAGGAGTAATCTCGAATTACATACTTTTTTATTTTTGGATTTTCATGGATAAGGTCTGTAACCATTCAACTATTTGACATTTATATTGTTCATCTTGAGATAAAATGGGTTTTCATTGTTTTTTGATACTTAATTGAATGTATGTGTACTTATTTTTTTGTATTATTATTATATTGTTTTAATTTATGATGTTATTTCACATTGATTAGAAGATATAGTTTCACCACTATACCATCACTGATCCTCACTACTAGTAGATAACCACTAGCATATAAGTAGTCACACATGAGGTCTAGTGATACTTTGGTCCTAACACTATTGAGTGACTCATGAACTAGGGGATGCCACAAAGTGGTATCATAGATCTTTCATTTTTCTAACTATTTGGTTAATTAAGACATGATATAAGGTGTTTTTGATACATGGGATAGAATTTATGCCTCTAAGTAACTAATCCACATATAAGGAATGTACAATTTACCAAGAATGGGATTGATGTTCAAGCATTTCTATTTGACTATTAAACTATTTATAACTTTAAAGATGAACATGATCTTGGTGTTGTTGATTTATGCTATTTTATATCTTGGAGGGAATGGTAAGAGTGGGAGATTTTATAATTCATGGATAAGTATATAGGACCACATGTCATACAATTGGTTGAATTTGGTTGATAAATGCTAAAATTAATTAATTTCCAACAAAAATATATTCCATGTATTCCCAAATATATTATTGGTGACCTTTAATTAATTATTCATGAGTATGATATATTTTTTTATGTATGAATAAGACTAACATGAAGGTATTGAATACATGGAATTGATCCCTGATTATGAAGGTAATTATTATTTTTATGTATTTCTTCCCTTGGTGTGTTACTAGTTTCTTGATATTTTAAAGTGTTTTTAAAATGGAAAATCACGTTTTATAAAGGCATTAAATTGTTTTATTGAGTTTTTGATTAGTAACTGTATTTTTAAATAAATGTGTTTATGAAATAGATTTTTGAATTCCAAGTTAATGATAAATGGTATCAATAGTTTATTTTGAATGGAATTAGGATTTTAAAATACATTTATCTCATTTGGGCCATATAATAGGAAACATTTGGGTTTTTATGGAATGGCTTTAAATGGAAAATATGTTTAGGATTTCTTAAGTGTTTTTAAATGAAAAAAGGGGTTTTTATTTGAATGAATTTCAAATGGTTTGAATGTGGTTTCCCAAATTTTTTGAATGAATGGGATTCCAAAAGGTAAAAATGGCTCGGTGTACTGATCCATGATTTTATATAGGCTTGTTTAAAACTGAAAGAAAGTTTTTTTTATGATATGAGTGTGAGAACCACATAGAATCTCCTTTTTAGATGAGTTTTATGTGGATCATGTTTCTAGGGTAATGCCTTATGTTTTATGTTCTTTCACTAAGTAGTCTTTTTTAGAATGTGTGGTTAGTTAATAGATTCCATTTAAGGATGGTCTTAGAGGTGGTTGGCCATTTAACATAAATATTTGGTTAGTGATGGACCCCTAAAAAAGGAAGGTTATCATGTTTTGTTTCCTTTTGATTAATGTGTCTCTATCTATAGTTATTAGAGCATTGTTATTGAAGAAAGGTAGTTGTGTGATCCCTAAGATAGATGTGAACCCTATAGTGGTTGGGCCAATAGGATATGGTTTTGGGTAGAGACATATGAGTTTGATGGTAAATTTCATGGTATCACTTAGAGTTACTAATACATCTTTTTTAGTTGTGAGAATTTGTCTCGTAGCATCATATAAAAAAGGTTTCACTTTTCATCCATTGGTTATGTGCCTATGAGTAGGATGATTGGGCTTCAAAAACATTGAGAGGTGTGAAAGTGGGTTTCTCTCCTTGACATGAGTGATAATATAGTGAGAGGTTATGTGACTAGGTACATGGTATCACATGAATTATGTTATAGAGACCTTGAGTGGTGATTCTAAGTTGTTATGGGATTGAGATTTTAACTTGACAGGTGATGTATCTATTTTGTGGGGCATGAAGAACTAAAGGCAATAACACTTCTACTACTGGTTATCTTAATTTACCAAAACTATATCCTAATAATCTTAGAGGATATTTTTGGGAAATTTGGATAACAATTAGTGGTTGTGATTTTTTCTATAGTGGTTCACATCATGAACAATGTTTTTTGGATGTGAATGGTATCCTTTTAAGATTATAAATAAAGTTGGTATGGGTATGGTGGAAGTTTTATCTCATGGTTCTAGTTTGGAAACTGAAGTTGGTATTTAGAGCAATATGAGGCCATTAATCATTCATTGGAGTGGAAATAACCATGCAAGATATGGTGGTATTGAGGTGTTTTTCATGAAGAGGTATGTTTAAATGACTTTGAGGCTTTAGATTGAATGTTTTTAGGAACCTTGGATTTTTTTATAAGGGTTATAAGATATTAACCTCAAGGTATGTCATTTTTCATTGGCATACAATGCTGGTGGGTTGTTGCTTCTGGAGTGTCGGGTGTAGATAAATGTGTCTCCCATGGGTAGTGCCTTGGTAAACTACCATCGGAGTGGATGTGTTGTGAATCTATGGACATATATTTTTTTTGTATAGAGGAAAGTGGTTTTGTGTTGTTTGGTTTTTATGGAACATGTTCCATGTTGTTGGAGGATTATGGTATGTTCAT
This sequence comes from Viscum album, assembly GCA_963277665.1. Classification (NCBI taxonomy): domain Eukaryota; kingdom Viridiplantae; phylum Streptophyta; class Magnoliopsida; order Santalales; family Viscaceae; genus Viscum; species Viscum album. The sequence goes on along the minus strand of OY728148.1, from coordinate 1,339,275,029 downwards.
GATAATTGTCATGAAATCCATGGTCGAGTGGGCTGGCTTGACAAAAAGGGAAGAGGTTATGGAAGAGGCTTCAAAAGTGAATATGAGGCCACTTTTTAGATGAGTATCATTGGTTGAAGATGGGTTTAGAGGAAAATTATTAGTTAAGATAGGATTTTATGATTGTAAGGATTATTGGTGGAGAATATATTGACATTATGAGTCCTTGGAAATATGGGTTGGAAGTTGGGAACTCTTATGGAATTTAGTTTGGATTGGTTTGTGAGATTTTTTTGTGCATTAGGAGTTATTCCATGTTTTGTATTTGTAGTGATGACCAAAAAGTCGCCATGTTAAATAAGGGTTATTAAGTTACTGGCATTTTGAGACTTGGGAACAATGCCTTGAGTTAAGGTTTTCATGACTGATGGGTTTTATCATATTTTCACAATGAAAGAAGGTGGACCTTCTAAATAGTGAATATAATGTAATTTATTTATGTGATGCGAGGTTGAGAAATATTTTTGAGCATATTTTTTTAGATTCTCATAATGTGGGTCATTTTTAGCTTTGATATTTATGTCATGGTTGATGGTTTTGTGACATAGGTTGAGGTGGTCAGTGAGTCTAGTGCATGGAGGGTTAAAGATCACACGAGGTGGGGCCATTGTGAGGTGGCAAGGAAATGGAAAATTATCCATGATGTTGTGGGTTTTATAAATACATTGTGGGGTTACTATCTTGGTATAATTGTTTGGAAATTTAAGGTTGAGTACCTTTAGGTAAATCCATTGGAGTTTGGGAATATGATCCTATTAATAATGTATTAGAAGCAGTCATGAGTGCCAGTGTTTAGTAGAGAATGATGTAGATTTTCACTTATAGATCATTGGTGATAGTGTTCATTTGTGCACATAGATAGTGAAATGTAAGTGAACTGAACACATGTGTAGGTTTATGTTATAAGGTTTCATGTATGTAAATGGATGAGTTTCATCAATAAATGAGAAATACCCTTGTGCGGGTATCAATTAGAGATGGTTAAGTGTAACCTAGTGACGTTGATTAGTGGAGTGTGATATTGACTATTAGATATAATTTTTTGGGAAGCTATCATATACATGAAATGTTTCTAGGGGTGAATCCCAATTATGAAATGTTTTATTTAGATAAACCTTGATTCATATCATGATTCAGAGAGTAAACCATGTGACAAATTATAATGAAATATCAATTTTGGGAATCAATGCTTGAGGAAGAATGAGAAGTGGTACCATGGATGATGGTTATGAGTAAGACCTAATGTGTTTATGTTATTTTAAATAATATTGGATTTATTGGTTGGTAAATTTGGTGTGAATATTTTTGGGGTTGTTTGAGATAGTTGATAGGATCACTCAAGTGGCATATAAATTGACTCTTTCATAAAGATTATGTTCTATACATGATTTTTTCCAAGTATAGTACTTGATACAATACCATTCAGATCTATATCATATGATTGAAATAAAGGAAATTGATCTTGATACTGACACATCCTTTGAGAAAATTTTGTTCTCTATAGTGGGTCAAAGTGAAATGATTCTCCATGTTAGGACAATTAATTTTCTATACATGTAGTATTAGTATGACCATAACTAAGAGAAGACATTGTAGTGTGAATCACATATGAGAAATTAGTGTCTATAGTTATTTAATAATGATGCACAATGTTGTTCTATAATGAATATTTATGAGGAACTTATATACAGTGTGGAGATTTAAAAACCCCCAATCATATTACAAGGTACAAGCCAATTTATATTCTATATAATTACATGTGTTTTTATTATTATTAATATTTTCAGGTTCAATATTGTATTTTTAAGGGATGTAGGGGTTTTATGGGGTGAAACAAAAATAATGGCATGATTTGGGGGGAGGAGGTTGGACCAGGATTCATTACATGATTTAGGGGGTTAATAACGTGGTGAATCATGGCATGGCCTCTTTTACAAGTGTTGTGGAATAATTTATTTTTCTAGGAAATAGAGTGAGAGTAGGATATGGATGTTCTTACCAAGATTATAGGTCATTCAGAAGATATACATAGTAATACTTATCAATGATGAAAATCTTTAGAAGGGGAGTTTGTAATTCCTTCTCCCTAAGATAATTCCTGGGTAAGAGAAGTCATTAGAGGGGGAGTTTGTAACACCCTCATATTTTAAAGTCATGTTATGCTTTATATTTTTTCCCTAGATGCATGAAATATATTTGTTTTTGGACAATGGTGGTGTCGAGACAATTCATGGGTGATTTTGGAAGGAGCAAGATGGACTTGTAGCTATTTAGGAGTTGTAGGTAGACATTCACAACATGACATAATGTTTCATGATATGAAAAATTGTGGCTATGTACTAAGTTGTGTGATCCTTAAATTTAATACTGTGATAGTGTTTTTCATTCTTGGAATTTATTCTATGTAGTGTTTTAGGTATTTTTAAATAAGGAGATCTCTTGAGAAACCCGTCATTAAATTTCCATAGTGTCTCGAGGAGTTTTTTATAAATTTCAACTTCTAAGGGATCATCACCTTCAATTTTGGGGGGATCAAAGTTCCATTTGTTAAGATTGATTCATTTTGGTATGTCTAAGATTATTTAATCCCTAGATACTCCATTTATTATAAATTTCATTTTCTACTTCTCATAAAACCTAATATGGTATTAATGAAAACTGATTTAGGGATCTTGGCTCATTATTCTCAATTATGATTGTGGTTATTTCTGATTAAGCTTCATTATTCTTGAGGTATGTGGTTCAAAGTCATTTTCGTAATAATATCACTATTTATATAGTGCGTATTATGTTCAGTTGCACCTATAGGAATTGCACTTGACTATAAATTATAAATAAATATCAAGTTCTTTATCTAATGAAATAGAACCTTTCAACAGGTCATGAATAACCCACAAAAAGTTGACCAAAATATTTGGCCACCCCTGGGGTGTTTATGACCTTGGTTGTAAATGGAAAAAATTAAATAGGTAGAATATGTGGGTACTGCGACTTTAGTGATTTTTACATGAATACATATCAAGGGATTACTTGGAAATAATGTAGGATCTATGATAAATGTTACTATGTGAGAATTGATGAACCTAAACTTATAGAACAATTAAATTATTTTTTTAACATTATAATTTTTACTTATTATTTGGAACTCCATGTATTTGATCCATGGGGATGGAATAACTACTGATTTTGAATGCTAGGGGTTGGATATGGGATGACTACTAATTTGGGATATTATGGGTTAGAGCTAGGATAACTACTGATTTGGGATCCCATGATTTTGGAGAAAATACGACTATTGGTTTGGGCTACTAGGGGTTAGAACTATGATAACTTCTAATTCTAGATTTTTTAGGTTTGGATTTGAGAGGACTACTAACTTGGGTTTCTCCAGACATGTTCCTAAGACTTGGTTTTGAATCTATGGATAATATGGAAAGAGACATCTGTCTTTGGATGAATAAATTATGGTCTAGCTCATGTGTCACCTTGTAAATCGAAGATTGATGGTGGTAATTTATTTATCAATCTAAATTTATATCACTTTACTATACACATTACCATGAAATAAATTTCTCAGATTGGATATATTATAGCCATAATTCATGGTAGCCTACTAAGTTCTACTCACACCTTATTTGGGCCACCGATTGGTACCCAAGAAGACTCCATGGCTGCATGATGTGAAAATAGATAGCGTCCTATGAATGATACATGATTTGGAGTTCTAGTATGGATCATGGTGGGTTAGGGTCTTTTTGTAAAGTCTTCTAGTTTTGTCTACATTTTTATTTTGGGATTTTCATGGACATAGTCTGCTACTATTTGACTGTTTGATATGCATATAGTTCATCTTGAGATAACATGGGTTATGATTATTTATTGATACTTTATTGGATGTCTTTTTTACATCTTGTTGTGTATTCTTATTTTATTGCCTTTATTTTTTCTATTATTTCTCTCTGATAAAAGGGTATATTCTCCCACTATACCGTTATAGGACCTTGATACTAGTCGGAAACCTCTCATGTACATGGATATGAGATTGAGGTATAGTGAAACTCTATTACAGGTTTTGATCCCATGATCCATGGGATTTCACAAGATCCACACATCCCCTTTCAATAAAAAACTTCTTCAAGTCTATGTGGATCATACTCTAATCAAACATGTTATATCCCAATGTGGTGAATAAATGGAAAAGATGCCTAAATTCCCATTTAATTAATTAATGTGGGTTTGGGTGATCAAATTTTGAATATTCCACCACAATTTTAATCAAATACCTAATTAGAGATTAAAAATATTTGTACTTGAGTTAACATCTATTATTAAAAGCGAGACACACTATAGAACTAGTACGCTCAGAGGGAGTGTGAATTCAATCATACATGTTAAGGAAATTTATGTTTGAGCTACTTGATATTGGGAAACTTATTCTTTAATAAATATTGAAACTAATGATTATTAATTAGAGTTTTATTCATCTTCTTTTATCCACCTATTGTGTGATTACTCTAAAAATGATAAAACATATGTCAAAGAGTAGATACAATAAAAAATGAGGAATTCAATGAATGGTAACTATCACCAGCTACAATGTTGACCTCTTCCAACACTGTGGGATCATTAATTATTCTATTTATCATATATTCTCAAGATATATCTCTCTTAGGAACCCCAAATTGAACTATTGGTGAGTCTAGAAATGATTCCTCCAATGTAAGTTCCCAAAGTGGTAGTGAATTATATATGAAAAGGAATATATGTTATGACCACATGATGATAAACAATTCTACCTATTTTCCTATAGAAAAGGTTTGATAAGTTTTGTATCCAAATCAAACCATATAATTTATAGAAAAGTAAAATATAAAACACTTCTATAGAAAATTCACATTCTTTTTAATTGAAAAAATGTCAAGGAACTCTGTTATGGATGGTAGTGGACAATCCTTTTTGTTTCTCACCAATATATCATTCTCTATTTTTAAAATTTCAATATTATCTATAGAAATCATTATAAAATAATGAATAAACTTATAAAAAAAATTTATCCCTAGATTTTATGATTTACTATATAGATTTTACTCTAGGTTAATAGGAACATCTTGTGTCATACGCTGATACTTCATCCCTTATTGAAGGATATTCTAGATTCCTCCTTGACTAATGATTTGTATTTATTAATTATTTTTACATCAACCCTAATTTCCAAATCATTATTGAAAATGGTATGGTATTCAATAAGAGGTGAGTTAATTACTTCACCAATAGTCAAAGACCCTGATTTGGTTCTTGATGGGGATACAACATTGTGAGGATCCACCACATCATCCTCCACAATGAGTGAAAATGGTTGTATTTCTAATAATAATGTTCTAAAATTTCAAATTATACAGTTTTAATATCTCAAATAAATACAAGGATTATGTTCGAGTGCTAATCATTTTTTATGGTATGAATATGTGTGGCTAATTTATTAGCATGTTCTCTATGACTACCTTAATGTGGTGTTGAGTTTGGATTTGTTTCGAGTTATTTCTTACTAAGGCTGGGATAGAAACCTAATTAATCATACACCACCACTTCTAGCCTCATCATATTCTCTAGAAAAATGTTCTCCTCCATCAATGGTGGTTAAAAATCCACCTCACCCCTAGCCTGATTTCTAGATGCTCTATGTTTAGGTGATGGAACTGGTGTCTCCACAATTACCATCCTATACAAAAAGTTAATAAATGTTATATAGGTTTTTCATAATAGAAAAATATTTTTAAGAATTATTAAAAATTATCTTATCACATGTCAATAGGGTCAACTTAATCATCTCATTCTTCTTTAGCTACCTAATTGGTTACTGGTTCATCATTTCCAATATCCAACATTTTTAGTACCCACCCAATAAATGGAGCACAATTTTTAGTTGTGAGTATTATCATTTCTATATTTATAATATAGGTGCAGGTTTTATCTAGTTTTTTAGGGTTTATATTAGTATGGCATTTAATATTTCCATGTTTCGGGATACATATTCCATTAAGTCCTCAAGGCCACTCGCTACTTCCTGATTATACCAAAAGTGGTCAACCACATGGTAAGAATAATTTGTAGGTATATAAAAATATAATCCATCTATCCTTGGAGGATAAATAATATTGTTTACTTAAAATACATTCTTATCCTTCCCCCATCAATCACAGCCTTTCATTTCCACCTCTTTCCAGATCTCCTCAAATCAAGATCGTTTTATGATGGGTCTGCAATCATGAGCTATGAGGAGGGATATACATAACCCTCGACATTATGAGTTAACACCTCAGTTTTAATAATTTATTTTTTGTTACTTTATAATGAATTATTTATCCTTCTTTTCAACTATAAAATCAATGAATAGATCCACGCGCTCTTTCAATATTGTGGTAGAGTAAGAAGAAATAAAAGACTTAATATAATTAGGCCATAGTCTAATTCCAACATCTACTAATGAACGTATAATTTTGTATTGGGTTACCTCCTTGATCACCATTGACCATTGGTGTTGAGACACTGTTGGGTTCTTCTCGATCTACACCCTTATATTTGTTAATGAGGTTTTCCTAAAAAAGAATTGAAACTGGTGACAAAACTAGCACGATTTGTATAATTAAATGATGATATCATAATAAATCTTTATCAAAAAAATCCAATAGTTCCACATTAAATGATAACCCTTTATAATAAACTAAGACATTATCTATAATGGACCTGGTTGGAACCTTTCTATATGGAAGGAATTGACATTCATAGGACATTCTGAATTCATTGATAACTTCAGCACCCATCAGTGAGAGTGGTAACATCCTAGAAATATTAAAAATATATATATCCGAAATCGATGTCAATGAATCTTAATAGGGTTATGGAACATTTATAACTTAATTTGTGTGATGATTTACCACCAAAACACCTAAAATAGCCCAGATATTCAAAATTGATATTCTTCTTAATATATGCGTAGTAATAATTGATAAATACTAGATAAAATTGGTATTAATAGAGAGATATATTTTCCTTTAACTAGTCTTTATTCCATTAAAAAAGTTTCTGACATCACATAACTTTTTGAATATTTCCTAGTAAGCATGTAACTGCTCAACCACATGGCAAGGAAATAAACAAGATTTACTTGAGGTTCCATTTCAGGGATGAATTTCCAACCCCATTTCTCATATTATACCTTCTCTTGATAAGGGTAGTAGGTAACAAAAAATTACCTTTTATACAAGGTTATGAATCCTATAAGAAATTTGAAATTTATCCCATTTCCATGATCTTTTAAGATTATCCTCATCCAAGTTTCAAAACTTATGGCAGTTCTTTGGTGAGGTTCTATTTTAATTCCCTTATGGGCCCCTTAGCTATTTCAATTATAGTGGTAGTGTTTGGTATGAATCCCCTAGTGCATCCATTGATAGGTGAAAAAATTATATATATATTTAGGAATTATAGTTATATTAATTTTATAAACATCAATAAATTGATCCATACCTCCATGAGTAGAAAGTTTCATGTATTTTTAAGGGTATTTAAAATATCATGCAATTGGTAAAAATATGTACTGTTATATATATATATATTTATATATATATATATATATGTTTTATGGATTTAGAAGAATTCATATATGGCCAACACTCTGAGATGATTCACAAATTTGGTATATATATACCTCACCCAATAGACCCACATTCATTCTGGCTGGAATCCACACATAGGAATAAAATCAGAAATTATGTTCCGCCCATGAAGCTGGTAAATAATTGATAGGTTATTGATTAAATAATAACAATGTTTCTTATAATATAACTCATTTATATGTACCTCTAGGGTGGTAGTCATGCACCACATAATATAAGTTTTATCTGTTAGAGGATCTCTAACAAACATACTTGGCATTGAAACATTTTCCCTTTCTAACTATGATGCATGAGTAATCCTTGATGAAGGTATGTTATCGTACGATAGAAATATTGGCGAATCACTAAGTAATATATTTCTATATAATTGCAGGTATTTTAATATTGGGTTGTTATGATGATTTTTTACCATCCATTATATGATATTGTATGTGCATTATATAAAAATAAACCTGGTCTAGTTCAATATCATCAATCATCACCTAAAGGCATGCTAAAATGATATCAAGGAAATTCATATTCAAAGATTAGTCAATTTATATAAATTATTCAATATAATATTAGTTAATGTTTTAAAAAATATGGGAAAAGTTATAAAAAGTGGGGAAACAATGTAGGGGATTTAAGAAAAGAAACTAAATTATGAAAAAGTACAAAACAATTCACCTATATTTCTTCACCCCTACTTATACACCCTGTATTGTGTTCCTATATTAGTGTACCAAACACTATATTACAAAATAAAAGAACCCAACTCTAAACACATATTTAAATTCATATATTCCTCAATGGAATGATAATTTATGCTAACTTACGTAATAATATGCTTCTATACTAGTTATCTTACGAGAAAAGATAGGTAAATCATTAATCAAATTTATTATATTTAATATTTCTCTTCCAAGGTTGGTCCACCTTATTATAGTGAACACATTACTCTTTATCTGATATAATGACATACCATCTCTCACCTAAGTGTTCATCCATCTTTAAACTAGAATTTACACTGATTTTTTATTTCCTATGAATTTGATGCTTATAATCCCAAAAAACATTAATTATAAGGGGATATTTTTTGATCCTTAAATAATATTCAAGGTAATTAAAATGAGTCTAAGGATTAGTTTTTTTATAATGTTCAGGGAAGTTCATTATCCATAAAACCTATGTGCACCTTTCTCAAATCCCATGCACATGCCCTACTCAAATCATGTGCAAGACCTCCCTGAATCACATGTACAAAACCACCTTAAAACATTCATAAATTCCCTTATTAAATATATATAGAAAACATTAATATAATTCCATAAACAACTATGTTCCCCTAATTGATCACCAACCACATAAACTCTAATGTAAGGCACCCAATATAGTTTCACTATATATTTGTGCACTAAAATAAATTTTGCCTAAAAAACAAACCCTTACATTCTGAATTGGAAAAGATAGAATCAAATATAAAAATAAAGTAAAATAAGGATTTAATCAAGAATCCTAATAATCCCAACAACCCCACTCATAACTTATGAATCAAAACATAAGGGTAAGTGATAGAAAATATGGGTATTTGAGTCATCAAAGGGTCACTAATAAAAACAACATTCAATATATTTCTTATACTATTCAATAATAATATCCATATTAATCTCACGATATTTTCGTTAAATTATTATCTTTATTTTATTAGGATATTTTGGGGTTCATCATGAATAAATCATAATTTTGTTATTATATTGATTCAATTAATATTCTAAATTTTATTTTCCTGAGATACCTTAAATGAAGATATTTTTTATATGAACATAGAAGAAGAACATCCAGGATAGTTATGTAAAAATTACTCAACATTTGGATTGATTTTACAATAATAATTTTTTTAGGTGAGCTATGTAACATTAAATCAACCATGAACCATTTCTGTAAGGTTTTCACCCTTTTTGATGAAGATAGAGATTCTTTTTAATATATAACATTGAATAGAAAATTATGAATACTATAAAAATAATAAATAGAAATAATGTAAAAATAAATAAAACTAATGTAAGAGTAACTCAGTTTTAAGGACACTTACGTAAGGTTTTTATACATAAAAAAAATATAAAAACTGTTCACATATGAATAGATAAATATTTCAATGGGATGCATATATTATTTACCTCTGTATTTCCTTGCATAAGATATTCAATCAAATTTCATGAATTGAGAAGAAAAATTCATTGATATAAATAAGAATAGAAATATAATTAATACAATATTAAGGGGACTATGAAGGTATCTTTGTATGTAATTAGCTAACCAAATAGGGAAACCAAGTTATAAGAGGTCCACATGGTAGATTATCTCGAAGAGAGAAGGAGGTGAAAGATCATGGATATTGAAACCCATATTTAAGTGTAAAAAAATAAGGGGATATTATGATAAATAGAGGGTATTCTACTATAATAAGGGTTCCCTTCTAGGATTTAATTTTATTCTAAATACATTCTCTTTCAATTAAATTTCATGTTTTCTATATATTTTTTCTTATTAACTCTTTCTCTATAGTGATGGAGAACTAACCTGAGCGAACTCCAAGGGGAGGTAATATTATTTCATAATTTTATTTTCATTAATATTCATTTTCTTTTTTGATATCTAATATTTAATGAACTGATCAGAGTAGGAGGAAATTAATAGTAGCTTTATAATTTTTCTTCTACATTTTATTTTCGTTTACTGTAAAAATAATTTCAAATCTTTTTATATGATTCACTAGTCAGTGAATTAGGTTTTGTATATTGCATGGATTCATTCTAGGGAAGTGATTACTATCATTATATCTATTTATGAATTATTTTTCTTACTAACCAAAGAGGATATGGGTAGACATTATATTATTTTGTCCTTGAGAATAAATTGATTATTCAAAAATTTAGTGTAGTTGAGGATTATTATACACATCATGGAGAATGATCATAGAGATAAAGAATGATAAATATTTTTGAGATAATTATGGAGTTCATATGAACTCATAAAAGGAAAAAACTTCTATTATAAAATTATTTAATTTCATCTTTTTTCATAAAAAAATTCTATATTCACATATATCCTCCTATTCATTCCCTAATTCAAGTTACTTTAACATTCTTTTTAATTAAATAATATATGACATGAAGAAAAATAGATTTTAGTGATCTTTCTAGTGTGAATGATCATATGGTTTACACTATTAAATATTCATAGGTAATAATATTTAATTATATTGTTTTTCTTCATAAAAAACCCTATTTATAAATTTTTTGTCATTTTAGAGGATACACCCCTCTTTTTTTTAGCGATCTTCATTATATTTTTAAATATAATATAAAACAATTAATTGATAAAATCTAAAAAATTGATTATGTTTTTGAATCACCCCTACTATTTTTTAAATGGTGGAACTACTTTCAAGTCATATAAGAGGGGTTGATGGGTCACATTGAAAGGATAATGTATTTAAAGAACTAATTGAGAAAATTAAATAGGACCCTGGACATCAATTCCTTAAAGTTTTATCCAATGAACTCAGTGATATATTAGATAAATTTCTCTAATTTCAATGTAATGAGAATGAATAACCAATAATTCTACTATAATTACCTATCATTGTGGACAAAGCGATCATATAGGTTGATGGTGGTCTTAAACCTAACCCACTACCCATCCATTCTAGATACCCACTAGAAGTATTATAGAAGAAACCATCGATTTCAACTAAATAAATAATGGGATATAATTATATGATGAATTCAATTTCATTAAATTTTCATGAAGGTCAATTATTTATTTATCCTAAAACATACTTTATAAAAGATTCAACATCATTTTGGATACCTATATAGGTGTACCAGGAATAATATGGTGGCGCCAGAGAAGTTTAAAGTATATAATAGATGATAAAGTATCTTCAAGTGTAGTCCACTATATTGCATGAATATGATGGTACTAAGTTACATATGAGTGGAACATTATTTTATGTAGTTTACTATAAGATAACCCACATCATAGAGTGAGAGATCAAAAAATCAGGGACACCTCTCCTATACCTAAAGAATAATGGGACCACCACTATATTTTTTTCACACCTCAAAAATTATAGAAGATATATATTTAAAAGAATATAGAGAATAATTATTATGTGTATAGGGTTCTCTATATATGGTAAAAAATTTAAAAAACTTGAGCAAAGGAAATGTGGTGGTTTCTAACACAAATTCTCTAACCTATTGATGATTGAGGATAACCACATGAATTTTTTAGAACAAGTAGTAAAAATATGACACCTCTTAGGGGATCACCAAATATTATCTTTAATTTTTATATTTTTCTTTGGTTTCTTCTATTTTGAATTGATTCTAATTTCTATATTATTTTCATATAGTTTTGTAATGGGAAACAAACATAGATACATTAAATATCAATTGAAGATTTATATCCTAATATGATAAGTTGTATATCTTCATGATTTCCCTCTTTTATTTTTTATAATAATTTTCATAAAATATATAAAATCACAATTGAGTTGAAATGGGGACAATGCATGAGTTAAGTGTGGGGGGAATGTTGCATGTTTTTAGTTTACATTTTTCTTTATTTTTTTCTATTTTTTAATATGCATTAACATTGATTGAACAAAAAATTCATTTTAATCCTTGGATCATTTATGGAAGTTTGTCGGATTATTTTGAGCATATTGATATGATTTATAATGCAATTAAATTTCACTATTATTAATTTATCATGAAATGATTTTAGTAAAATGTAAATCCCATTCTTATAATCACTTACCAAAATTTAATTATTTGTTTAGAGTAGTTTCTAAACATTTTTATATTATTCACCATTATATTATTTGTTTATGGAACATATATCATGTTTTTAATTATATTACATGAAATAGTTTATTTTCTAAAAATATTTGAGTTTGAGAGGTGGTAAATAATTAAGTATTTTTTGTCTCAGTATCGTATTCTATATCCAATTCAACCACCATGATATATAAGTGCAAGATCCTGGGTTTTTCTTGAGGTGAGAATATTTTCTTTCAGGTTAAATATGGTTCAATTTACTTTTTGGGTTAGACCCTAAGCCTGGTCGTGGTCTGGTTAGGATGTTTTTTGGGAACTAAGGGGAGAAAAAGGCAACAAGATAGTTGTAGTCCAAGTACACATTGTGTAATTTGCCTACACACTATTTACTTATCCTACACATCGTGTATTGGACCATCACGATGTGTAGCCTTTTTGGTTCAAAAAAATAAAATCGAGAAGTACAACTCATGTACTTGAGGTACACATCGTGTACTTGCCCGTAGGGGTTTAAAAAAACAGTGGTAGTAGCCTCTAATATTTTGATGCATAAAAGGTTTCTCTAGTTTTTGAGAACCAAAACCATCTAAAATGGTTTTTAAAATATAAAATCTATCTATACTCTGATTCGAGAATGTTTTATCTCATTGGAACCAGATCAGTGAGTAATTGATTCCTATTTTTTCCTTCTTGATTCTTCGAAACAATGACTGTGCTATTTGGATTTAGGATCATATGCTCTAATATCCCATTATTCATCCATTCTTTATATTTATTCCAAACCAGGATGAATCCGGACTTGATACTAGACCAGCTCTCTACTTTCGAGGTGAGGTAGTTGGTTTATACTTTCTTTAGACTTTTTGTATTTTTTTTGGGCGTTCGGATGATATGTCATCTGTCATAATTTCCGGAACGACCCTGTTTTTGAGCAATCTTTTTGTTGTAGGCTTAGTCAGACCAAGTGAGGATGCCTATAGGTTCCGTTTAGGTGATTTGGCACCTGATACTCATTTAAAGGTCACCCTTTTGGTGTGACTTTTCGATTTAACCTATTTATTACCGTTAAAACCACCCAAGGGGTGTGTGATTTTTCTTTCCTAGTTAGAGGAAGCCCATTAGATACATGAATGGTTTGAATTATCTGCTTAAGATATGTAATTCCTCATTGCTTAGTGATATCTACATATGCCATGCTTGTTTAATTTAACTGGGATTAATAAATACATAATATGGGTGGGTATATCTATATAAATGATAAATGGCATGTTAAATTGATTATATGGGAGGGTATGCCCATTTGATTTGTAGTTGAAAAGTGGATTGCATGAGTGGGTATACTCATGGCTTGTTCCTATTGATGTGAGTGGGTATACTCACATGTAATAAATTCTTTAAATTTAATGTTTAAATTGAATGCTTGAATGAATGGTTTGATAGATGCCATGGACTACTCTCCATGGATATGAAATGCGGTAGTGGACACCATGGGTTGACTCTTCCCCTTGGGTCTTGATTCCATGGGATTCCTCGGGCCTTGGTACCCCATAGATCTAGATTTCTTGGGATCTCCTAGGACATGACATTTCCATGATCCTAGGATCCCAACCAGTGCCTAACCAAGTTTCTACTAGTATGCCCATGGGACTTGATGGGATGCATTGGACAAGCTCCTTGGATTTACCCCCTCATGGTCTAGATTTGTTACATGGATGCCCTAGTATGTGACACCTTGGATCTATCCCTTGGGGTCTACTTTTTTACTGTACGATGTGGTTGTGAGATTCTATTCTTCACTATATGGCATGACCATGGGATTTTTGAATTCCTTATACAGCGTGGTTGTGGCTTGTTTGGTATTGATGGATATAAAACATGGTTGTGAGACTTGTTACTTTGGTCATAGCTTCCTTGTTAGGAGATGAATTTGTTGTAGGTAGCCGTGAGGGGATTTTCAATATTACCTATTGTAGTTGACATATGCCATGGGATTCACTTTAATTTACTGCTTTGTTTATACTAGATAGATCTTTGTACATTGCTATTAGAACTATATAGACCTTGGTGGTTGCCTACTTGTATGTTTAACTCACACCCTTTTTGTGCCACCTTGGTGACCCAAATAGATTATATGGTTTTAGGTGATGATATGGGGGAGAGCCCTAGTATAGGTAGTTGACTGTGTCTTTGGAGAAGGGGAGCATAGGACAAAGATGAGGCTTGTGATGCTCGAATACATTTTTGTTCTTTTGTTCTTTTTGGGACTTGTAATGTATTACATTCCCATTTAATTGCTTTGGATGATTTCTAGATACTTTTATCATCTGCATAATTTTTTATATGAGACACTTCTGGTTATTATTATGTACAACTCTCTTTCTTGTCTTACTTTCAGATGACTATTGTTTATTTCACTTCTTCTATTTATTTTATGTTTGACTTACATTGTGATACTCTAGTAATGAGGGTGTAGTATCACCACTGGCACACCTATTCCCTCGCTTCTATTTGGTATCCTCTATAATTTGGGGAGATGTGCTTAAGGCAATGTGGTGAACTAGGTTTGGGAACTGTTGGGTGGCATCTGGGTCTAGGATGTTACAAAGTGGTTTCAAAAAAGTTTGTTTTTTTGGGTTGACTTACTATTTGGGGACATTTGATAGGTATAAGATGTAAATTGAGTTTGGTAATAAACCATTATAGAGAGTAGCTACCCTGTGTAAAGGGAAAATCCAAATTCTCTCAAATAGATTTATGTTTTTATGGATTTTGATGATTACTTTTGCTATGATTTCACTATTGGGTTACACACTTGATTTATGTTATTATTGTTGATGAAATTGTGGGTTATATTTTAGTTACAACCCATTGAGATGAGGGTGTTCCATATCATGCATCATATAGACACTTTTTGTAAAATCACATGCATTCATTATGCCATGCCATCTAGGATGTAGTAGTTATTACATGTTGTTGTGATAGTTGATGTGATAGTTATGCCTACAATTGTGTTAGTTGGGTGCAGTATATAAAGGTGTGACATCATATTTCAATCCATAAGGAGTATGGGCCCTTATAAATTGGGAAATTATGCACCAATTGAATTCAAATGCTAAAATGAACTTGTTTTATGTATTATTTGAATGGGAGCCCTGTTTTGGGTTCATGAGGTGTTATGGGCCCTCATGGATTTGGAATTGGTAAAACCATGTAAAAATTTCTCGGTTAACTGAATGTGAAATGAAAATTGAAACTATAATGGAAAATAGAGACTTGACATAGGCCCAAATTTTGAGTGGGAAAGAGGCATATTTTCTAGTAGTTTTTTTGTCTATTCTTTAAATATTTATGGCTTTATGAGTAGGCTATGGGTTTGAATTGGTTTCTAGGAAGGTTTTGACCTTTCCTAAACTTTTTGAGCTATGAGCTTTGATGTTGCTCTTTCTTATTGTCTGATTTTGGAATTGTAGAGATATAACTCCATGACAAACTTCAGTGGTACACCGAGAGGGAGGTGAGGACAATACTTCAGAGACGGTGGTCCACAACCTACCGATTGACCCTCTTGTAGTGCATGATGTGGCACTAGAGGTTGTTCCATACATAGCAGTCGAAGAATGGTTCCATGAGTGGTTCTTTTGTTATATGTAGATGTTCCAGAGAGAACTGTAGCCAGCCTTGACTATGGAAGATCTAGAATGAGTGTTCCAACAACAACATCATTCTATGTTTTCAGGGGATGATAGACCATAGGCTGCAGAGTTGTGGCTAGAGACTATGTTAGATATTTTTTTAGAATCTAGAGATGCCTTTGAAGTGGAGGGTCAAGATTACAAATTATATGCTACGTGGAGTAGAAAAGCACTGGTGTAATGTTTTGAACTATTCTGATGGGCTGTGGAATATGGGTTGGTATGAATTCCAAACCCGATTCTTTGACTACTTTTAACCTATGACTCTACGAACAAGGAGGTCAAGTGAGTTCATACATCTGGAGAAGGGTGTGATGATGGTTATGGAATACTCAACATGCTTTACAAATATGAAATGTTTTGCACCGATGTATCATATAGATGAGTTTTTAAGGATAGATACTTCAAGGAAGGTCTTATGCATGCTATCAAATCTCATGTTAACATTTTCAGGTTCCCTTCTATCACTGATATTGTGAATTAGGTGCTAATTATATAGTAGAACTCGAGGGAAGCTGGGGGTACAGAATAGGGGAGTGATCTTCCTCACCCCACTGGATCTACATCTTTTGGAAGGTAGCACCATTTTGATGCTTCCCACGATGTGAGTGCTAGTCAGGATGTGGGTGCATGTAGCTTGGTGTTTTTTAATTAGTGCGGTAGGTGGGGCCACTTGAAAAATCAGTACAACCAAGACCTAGTTGAGTTCTAAGATTGCGGTTGGATGGGGTATATGTAGCGGTTTTTCAGGAAAATCCCTCCAGTTTTGAGTGGTATGGGGTCAGCTCCAACTTTGAGTTCAAGAGCAGGTTCTTTAGCTCCGTGTCAGGTTGGGAGCAGGAGCAGTCAGAACAAGGTAGTGGTGGTCATGGACGTGGTATCTAGACACCAAGTTCTCAAAGACTGTAGGGTGGATCAGATCAGGGTAGCCAGGTAGTGTCATAGGGCCATGTTATAGGCCATACTTATGTAGTGAAACAGACACAATGAAATCTGGATCCCAGACTATCTACGGTGAGAGGTACAATATTAATAGCTTCTACTATTTGCATATGGTCTCTTTGATATAGGTGCATCACACCATTTTATCTATTCCTAGGTGGTTAAATGCCTTGGGCTAGTGGTTTTGATTTAAGAGGGAGTTTTGACACTAGAAACATCATTGGGAGTTAGAATATGTGATGTGTTTGAGTATATGGAGTGTCCCCTAGAAGTTAAGGGGTGTCACTTCATCTGAGATCTTTATTTCCTTGAGATGACAGGGTTTGATGTCATTCTCAGGATAGAATGGCTCGTAGCTTATTAAGTGTACATTGACTTCTATCACTAGAGTGTGACTTTCACATCACAAAAGGGTTAAATGTTGTTTTACAATGGTCAATGGGATGTCCAAGAATGTAGAGATGTACTAGAGAATCATGGGGTGGGTGAGATGGCAGCACATATTGCTATTTTGTTTCTAGAAGATTAGAGAGTCGGTCAGGAGGACTTTCCTCTTGTGGTTGAGCCCTTCAAGGATGTCATTCCTGATGATTTTTATGGTCTAACTCATAATAGAGTGGTGGAGTTCTCCATCGAGCTAGTTCCAAGAGATGCTTCGATATCCACTCTTCTTTATAAGATGGCTACAACAGATTTACACGATCTCAAGAGGTAGCTAGAGGATTTGTGGGAGAATGGGTTTATTAGACCTAATACTTCTCTATGGGGGTTGACAACCCAT
Source organism: Viscum album (assembly GCA_963277665.1). Lineage (NCBI taxonomy): Eukaryota > Viridiplantae > Streptophyta > Magnoliopsida > Santalales > Viscaceae > Viscum > Viscum album. The sequence goes on along the minus strand of OY728148.1, from coordinate 1,339,257,073 downwards.
TTTTCAAAAAAGGAGGGTGTAACTCTAAGGGTATGCATGGATTATCAAAAACTGAACCAACTGATAGTTAAAAACCGATATAACTTTCCACAGATATATGTCCTGTTTGATCAGCTTCAAGGATTCCTAGTGTTATCAAAAATTTACTTGAGGATATGATATCACTAGGTGTGTGTTTGACCTATAGACATAACTCATATTAATTTCATAGTAGGTATGGGTTATACAAGTATCTAGTTATGACGTTTGGTCTAATAAACGTTCCAGTAGTTTTCATGGCATTGATGAACAGGGTGTTCTATCCTTACTTGGACTCTTTTTAAATTGTTTTTATGGATGATATCTTGGTGTATTATCAAAATAAATATGACCATTCCAACCATCTTGAGATCATTTTGAATATACTGAGAGATAATCAATTATATTCTAAGCTCATAAAGTGACACTTTTGGATGGATCAAATTTACTTCCTCAGTCACATAATCTCAGAGATAAGTGTATTAGTGGACCCAAAGAAGGTGAGAGATGTAGTTTTCTTGGATTATCACAATAATTGTTTTTAAAAACAATGTTTCTTTGGGATATCTAGTTACTACAATAATTTTATACAGGATTTCTCATGCTTAGAAGCACCATTAACAAGATTGACTAAGAAGGGTGAAAATTTTGTGTGGTGAGATTCTTGTGAGAAAGCCTTTATATTGCTGAAAGGGAGGTTTACATCAATACCAATGTTGATAATACTATAGTATAGAAAGATAAACATGTTTTATGATGACACTTCAGGTATTAGGTTGGGGGATGTGATGATATAGGGAGAATGAGTTATGGCGTATAGGTTTCGTCAATTGAGGAATCATGATAAGAACTACCCTACTCATGGTCTCAAATTAGCTATATTTTTTTATGTGTTGTGATGTTGGAGGCACTATTTACTAGGAGTGCGCTTTTTGGTGTACACAGACCCCAAAATCCTCAAGTATATCTTTATGCGGCATGATCTGAATCTGAGGTAGTGAAGGTGGGTGGAGTACCTACAATCCATTAACTTGGAGCTTGCCTATACGCCTGGTAAGTGAAAGGCAGTGGCTAATGCACTGAGTTAGGGGACTCAGATGTAGGTGGTGAAATAGTACAATAGCGAGTGTAAGCTTATGGAGTTGTTTTATGAGATGCATCTCGAGGTGCATGATAGTCAGGGGAATTATTTTCTATCATCCTTAGATGTGACCTCTACCCTGCTGGACACAGTTAGGATGAGGCCGTTATCAGATTCTGAAGTCTTAATTCTATGGGAAGGTGTGGTAGGTGAGTATCGTCCTCCTCGTTGGATGATAGGTTATGATAAGATCCTACATATACATGTATGTGTTTGGGTTCCAGTGGATATACACGAGGAGATTATGTGGGATTTTCATGCTTCATCTTGGGTAGTGCATCCCAGGGTCACCAAAATGTACCGTGACTTGTGACATTAGTACTGGTGTCCGAGAATGAAGTGTGAGATGACTTGTTTTGTTAGGTTGTGATCCACCTATCAGCAGGTGAAGGCGGAACATCAATGACCAGCTGGGCTTTTACAATAGTTACCTATTCTGGAATAGTAATGAGTTGATGTCGTGATGGATTTTGTGATTGGTTTGCTGAGGTCACCTTGAGGTAATGGTACTGTGTGGGTTGTTGTTGATAGCCTTATGAAGGTCACACACTTCTTTCCAATTAAGGAGACATTCAGTGTTGATGATCTTGTAATGTTTTTCTTCTGATAGGTGGTATGAATTTATGGGGTCCCACACACTATCGTTTCAAATAGGGATGCACGATTTTCATCTCATTTATGGTAGAGTTTTCTGAGGGCACTGGATACACAGGTTCTTATGATCACATCATAACACCCTCAGAATGATGTCCTATCAGAGCATATGATACATGTGCTTGAGGACATGTTGTGATCTTGGATCCTGGATTTTGGGGGCTCTCGAGAGAGGCACATTCTCCTAGTTTAATTCTTCCATAATAATAGTTATCAAGTGATGGTATTGATGGAATATTACGAGGATTTATATAATAGGAAATTTCCTTCTCCCCTGTGCTGGTTAGAGGTAGGTGAGGTAGCTTTACCGGGAATGCATCTCATGCATGACACATATGAGTAGGTCCAGTTGATTCAGAAGAAGATGACTATTACACAATCCCATCAGAAATCATACGTCGATCGATATAGATTACATATAAAGGTAGAGGTTAGGTATTATGTTTGCTTTCATGTTTCACTAAGTTTGGGACATAGGTGGATCAAGAGACATGGTAAGATTTCCCTGAGATATGTCAGGCCATTTGAGATTCTGGAGAGGGTCGGGTCGGTTTCCTATCGGTTGTAGTTACCTCAGTGGCGCCGATCCATGTAGGGTGTCTTCCATGTATCTCAGGTGCACCACTATAACTCAGACCCGTCTCACATTTTTCAACCTGAGGAGGTTGAGATTCGGGTTGATGTATCTTTTGAGGAGCATCTGATTCATATATTTGATAGGAGAAAAAAGTTTTTCCGAGGCTGGTTAGTTTATCTAGTATAGATTCTATGGTAGCATGGTCATTTATATGATGAGACTTGGGAGAGGTAGGTCGATGTATGTGCTCAATGACCAGAGTTGTTTTCAGATGAATCTAGACCACCCTTCAGAGAGTAATTCAGGGACAAATATCTATAAGGGGGGAGGATTGTAAGATACCAGTTTTTTCTTGAGGTGCATATTTTTCTTTCGAGTTAAATGTGTTTTACATTATTTTTTGGATAAGACTGTAACCTGATCCGTGGGCCGATTTGTTTTTGGGAAAGAAGGGGAGAAAAAGGATGAAGGATGGCTGTAGGCTGAGCACACATAGTTTACTTGGCCTAAACACCATGTACTTGGCCTAAAAATAGTGTAATGGACTGTCATTACGTGTAGCCTATCTGTTTTAGAAAAATAAATTCAATATGTACACATCATGTACTTGAGTTACACGTCATGTAATTTCCCACCAGGTTTTTTTAAATAGTGGCAGTAGCCTCTAATATTTTGATGCCCAGAAGGTTTTCTCATTTTTGAGAACCTAAACCATCTAAAATGGTTTTTTTTGATATAGATGTCATACAGACTCTGATTAAAGCATGATTTGTCTCATTGGAAACACATTAGTGAGTAATCAATTCCTTTTTAGTCGTTCTTGATTCTTTGGAACAATGATTGTGCTATTTGGATTTAGGCTCATATGCCCTAATATCACATTCATTTCCCGTTATTCATATTTCTTCCAAACTAGGATGAATCAGGACTTGATATTGAATGATCTATATAATAAGGAGTAGATACATGTGTTTTATAGTTTATTTCAGCTTTTCTTGTGCTTTTCGAGTGTCCAGCCGATATTCCATCTATCAGAATTTTCAGCGCAACCATGTTTTTGAGTGATCTACTTTCCATAGGTTTAGTTAGACTTAGTGAGGATGATCGTTGGTTCTATTTAGGATATTTGGAACTCATTACTTATTTCAAGGTCACCCATCAGGTGTGCCTTTTGGATTTAACATGTTTATGCCTAGTAAAACCACCCAAGTGGTGTTTGCTTTTGGTTTACAATATAGAGGAAGCCCTTTAGATAACTGAATGGTTTGAATTATCGGCTTAGGAGATATACTGCCTCCTTTTTTAGTGATATATAGATATTACATTTTTTTAATTTCACTGGTATTTTTAAATATATAATATGGGTTGGTATACCTATATAAATGACAAATGGCTTGTTAAATGGTTTACATAGGAGGGTAGGCCCAAAATATTTGTAGTTGAAAAGTGGATTGCATGAGTGGGTATACTCATGGATTGTTCATATTGATGTGAGTGGGTATAATCACATGGAATAAATTCTTTAAATTGAATGTTTGAATTGAGTTCTGGAATGAATGGTTTGATAGATGACATGGACTACTCTCCGTGGATATGGAATGTGGTAATGGACGCCTTGGGTTGACTCTACCCCTTGGGTCTTGATTCTATGAGATGCCTTGAGCCTTTCCATCTTGTGGATCCAGTTTCCTTGGGCTGTTGTAGGATATTCCATTTCCATTCTTCTAGGACCCCGACCAAGGCCTAACCATGTTTCCACTGGGACACCCATGGGACTCGATTGGATTCCTTGGGCAAGCTCCTTGGATCCTGCCCCTTGTGGTCCATATTTATGACATAGATGCCCTAGTACATGAAACCTTGGATCTAGTCCTTGGGGTATAATTTTCAATATATGACATGGTCGTGGTATTCTATTCTTCACTATACAGTGTGGCCATGGTATTTTTTACTTATTTATATAGTGTGGTTTTGGATTGTTTGGTATTGATGGATGTACGATGTGGCAGTGAGACTTATTACTTTTGATTTAGCTCCCTTGTAAGGAGCTAAATTTGGTGTAGGTATCCTTGAGGGTCTATTTAGCATTACCTATTACAATAGATATATTCCATGGGTATTCACTTTAATCTACTGCTTTGTTTACACTTGCTAGTACTTTGTACATAGCTGTCAGAACTATATAGACCTGGGTGGGAGCCTATAGGGATGTTTATCTAACACACTGTTTGGGCCTCCTCGGGGACCCAAACAGATCATAAGGTTGTAGGTGATGATATGGGAGAACGCCCTGGTATAGGTAGTTGATTGTGGATTTGAAGTAGGGGAGAATAGGACCAATCCGAGGATTTCAATGATGGGATACCTTTTTGGTATTTTGTTTTGTGGGACTTGTACTGTATTACATTTCTACGTACCTTCTTTGGCTGATTTCGTGCTACTTGCATCATCTATATCATTTTGTATATAAGACACTTCTAGTTATTATTATGTACACCTTTTTTTCTTGTATTAATTTTAGTTGACTGTTGTTTATTTTTCGTCTGCTATTTATTCTATATTTGACTTCCACTATGATACTATGGTAATTAGGATATAATCTCCCCACTAACTCTTCTAGGTACTCGCTGCTAGTCAGGGTCATCTGGAATTTGGGGAGATGGGCTTGAGGCTATATGGCCAACTGGGTTCGTGGTGCCGTTGGGTGGCATCCTAGTCTGGGACATTACAATAGGCCCCTTTAAATCCAAGAAACCATGAATGGACTTTCTAGAATCCACATTATAAAAAAATCCCATTCCAACTTGTTCTATTGTAATGTGTATCTTTATAGTAAAAGATAATCATGGTGGAAGATCATTTTTCATGGATCTTTTGAATAATTATAACACTGAAAGGATATCAGGGAATTTGTTTTACCATGAGATAGTGGATTACTCACAAAATGTGGAAATACATTGTTTACTAAAAATATCTAAAAAATATATCATCAAATATTACTAAAAAAATTTAAAAATGAACTTAAATATTTTTAAAATTAAAACATTAGAGTGAGAATTTTCACCAATGATAGAATGAATTTATTAGAGATGTGATTTTGGGAAGATAATCCCTAGTGATGCTAAATTATCACAATATATATTTTTCTTTGAGAACCTTCAACCACTGGTTTAAAAATGTTAACTTAACAACATTAATCTCTAGAATAACCCAAAAAAATTATTTTTGATTTTTATTCTTCTTTCCTCACATGAATGGATGAATCAAAAGTTCAAGAAGCCTATGGAAAGTTTATATAATTTAAATAATGAACAAAAACCTTAGAAAATACATTTTCCTTTGAGTGTGAGAGTTATATTTCCTTGATGGTAAGTATCAAAAATTCATGAGTGGAATAAGAGATTGAAATTAATTAAATGATAAAGAGAGAAAGAGAAAACAATTATATAAGAGACATGATGGAATACCTAATGATATGCTAATGCACAAACAATATTGATTTTGATAATTTGACTCTTCCATGGTGTAGATGTTAAGTAGGAGTGAAACAATAATTGTTGGGGAGTCACAAATCTCTAATTATATATATTTTTATTATATTTTTCATTGATTATATTCTCACTAATCTCACAATAGTTGGGAAAAAATAAAAATTTTATTATATTAGTGTATTTTAAAGTTCAATGTAAGTACAACAAAATTTCATGAATTTAATTAATTAATTAATATTCTATATTTAATTTTTATTGTGTAACTTGAATGAATGTGTTTTTCATGTGAAGATGGAAGAATACCAACCAAGATAATTATATAATATTAAATCATCATTTTTCCAAACAATTTATGAATAAACTATTTTTTAGGCAATCAATGTAGGATTAAATATAATCCTAAGCTAGCTACGGAAGGTTTTCACACTTTAACATAAGGATGAAGGTTGGGCCTTTCTGTGTAACATTAAACAAGAAAATATAATGTCTATATAAGCATATATCTCTCTAACCTAATAATAACCAAAACATATATAAAATTAAATTGGTTTATAGGATACTTACATAAGGTTTTTTACATTTAGATAAAACTATCCTTATTGCCTATGTAAGAAAAAATCAATATTATAATAGGTTATTACATAAGATATTTAACTCTATACTTCCACATATAATATTTTCTAATAAATTTTACCAAGATATAAATACCTTAAATTTATGAATATTAGGATTCAAATGGAAGAAATTGAAACTTGAGGGGACCATAAAAAAATATCCATACGTACTTAACTAATAAAATTAGGAAGCCAAGTACTAAGAGGGCCACATGGAAGCTAATATCAAAAATAGAAATTGAAGGTAGATCATGAACATTGAAACCTATAATAAAGAATAATAAATAAAGAATATAAAACACTTATAAATATATGTGGGAGTCTACTACAATAAGGGGTTCCTTAATTAGATTTCATATTATACTAAATACATTATGTTTTTATTAAATTGTGTTTTTTCATTGTCTTTATTCTTGTAAACGATTTCACCATAGAGATGGGTAAATAACCTGAGTGCACTATATGGAGAGTTAATATGTCAATTTTTATTAAGATTAATTGTCTTATTTGATCTCTAAGATTTTGTGATGTGGATAGAGAAGGAGGTAGTTGATAGTAACATTCAACATTTTCCTTTTCTTTTTATCTTATTTTAATTCAGAAATATATTTTCCTCAATTCACTTGGTTCATTGGTCAATGAGTTAAGTTTTGAATGTTTTATGGTTATATTCGGTAGAATTAATTAATATTGTGATCTTGTTTTATAACTTATTCTTATTACTAAGGAGGATTTGAGTAAGTAGTGTATTCTTGGGTCCTTGAATACATTGGTTATTAAAAAAATTAGAACAAAAAATGACGATTATACATATAGTGGAGTATTATCAAAGAGAGAGATAATAATAAACATTTTATGGGTTAATGAAGGAGATCATATGAACTTATCCAAGAATTTATATCTTTTATATTATTTTGTGTCATTTATCACCTGTTTTCATATTGAGTTTACTTTATTTACTTGAATCCTCATTTTCATTCCCCTAAAAAAGTGAATTTAACTTTCTTTTTAATTAATTAATAAGTGAAATAATGAGTAGTAGATGATTTTGGGCCCCATTATGATGAAAATAATGTGTTTAAAACTATCCTATATTCATATATAATAATAATTAATTATATTGGTTGGATTTCATCAAAAAATCTGTTCATCAGCCAAATAAATAGAATCCATAAAACATGCCACTTTTCTGAAGTATTATGATTAGACATGGGTAAAGGAACCCAATGAAGAATATATATAGATAATAAGGGTGAAATTTTCTGGTTCCCAGATCCCTCCAATAAAGGATTTACACACCCAAGCTTTAATGGATATCATAGGCTCAAGGATTTCCAAAGTAGACTACCTTAGTGAAGAAGCTCTTTTCCACCCTCATGGATTTCATGATCTTGATCACATTATCCTACCTATTAAATACCCTTAAAAAAAGTATTCACCCATCCTTGTGCCTCTCTAACCACAATTCCTTAATTATCTCACATGATAAACTTGTGTGGCCTTTAAAATCATGATTTCCTTTTATAAAAGAGACTCCTTAAATTTAATAACCTATGGAATATCCTTTATCCTTTCATTATAGCATGACTATAAAGTATACTGAGGTTATTACCCATGCTTCCCATCTTACCCTCTTTCCTATCCCTTATAAATCCCATGGGTCTAGTTATCCATATACATATTAATTTTCTAATGTTTATGCGTTAAAAACAGGATACCATTTTTGGTATAACCCTATATGCCTTCACTTGAAACATCTATTAGTCTGAACCATGAAGGAATTATCATACATCTAGTGAGAACTTATACCATTTGTAGGTACTTTTCACCCAATGGTCCTTAACATATGAACTTAAACTATAATAAAAAATGCTCGTAGACAACGTTAAACTAAAGGAAAAAATGGTCTTATCCATATGACCTTAAACTACAAGTCATAACAGTCTTGGATGCATGAACTTAAAAAATAAATTACTGGTCTTAGATGTACAACCTTAAATAGAAAACTTTTATTCATTTTTTTATAAACATGAAGGTATGATATGACTTGTTATATAGAAAAAAACTATGATATTCCACTATATGGGTTTTGATTCCTTTCACAGGGATACGTTGGAATCCACTATCATGGAACCAATAGCTCAACCATTGAATATTTCACCACCTATAATCCTATATTACTTCTTATATTGTGTTAAATTACATATTTTTTTATACTTGGATTTAGAGTATAGAGTAATCACTAAATTGGATGAAATATGAGGTAAAATAATTCTAAAATATAGTATTATTTTAAATTTATATATATTAATTAATCACCATTATAAAAAGGGTAACCAAAATCCTTACATTATATTATTTCATTAACATCCTTAAATTCATAAGATAGAATATATGTATGCATGTTTTTGAGTTTTTGCTTATGTGTTTGAGTGTGTGTGTGCGTGTAAAGATGTGTGTGTCTATCTTTTTGTTTGTTTGTATGTATGCATGTATGGTGTATTACCCCCAGTTTGAGGTATGTGGCCTTTGTTTTTTGCATTTTTATGTGTTTAAAGTGCATTGGATGAGTTGGGAATAGGTTGGGAGAGTTTGGAATGATTTTGAATGAGTTTGGAGTCTTTTAAAGGGGTGCACAATTTGAGCACGATTAGTGGAAACCATGCGGGTTCTCCAGGAAACCATGCAAGGGAGGAAGTAGGCTTCGCACGACCTGCACACGGTTTTCCAAACTGTGTGAGGATACTGTGCAGAACTTTTCTCTCGAGTCAGTAGCATGCACACGGTTAGCGCACGGTTTGCCAAACCGTGCGGGATAACCGTGCAACCACTTCAAAAATAGGGTTATAAGTTCTTGGCTCTCTTAGTCTTAACCTATTTCACTCCAAACTTCCTCCCACTCAAGTATCACTCAGGTTCTTCAGTTCTCAGGGGGTGGAGTAGCTTTACCACTCATTTTGGAAGAATTTTGAAGAGGTTTCTTGGTAGTTTTAAGGTGGTTTCTCCCAGGTAAGTCTCTCCTCTTTTTTATCATATGTTTTCCTCTAGATATACATCCCTTTGTTTCGTGGTTTTCTCGATCTAAACTTATTGTGTGTAGATATAGGGTTGTGTTTTCCTTGGATGTTAATATTAAGGCTTGTGGATGTTAGGGAAATGGATCTAGAGATGTTTCAGTGGTGAGTTCGCCGGATTTGAGGCGCTGTTGTTCGTGGGTCGTTTTCTCAGGAACTCTAAAGGTAGGTGGATTATCTCTCGACTCCACTTGGTTAGATATAAAGGTTTTGGTTACAATTAATTTTTTGTGCTTGAAATTAATTCTGTTTGATGTGCGAAATTGGTTAGAAATCCCTTGTGTGATGTTTTGGGGATTTTTGGGGGAAAAGGGGGTTTTATGGAAAAATGTTATTGTTGTGGATTTTAAAATGGAGATTTTAAAATAGGATGATACGGTTGATTTGAAAAAATGGTTGATGAAAATGGTTTCAATAAATATGTGGTTTTATTGAAATGTTGTTTGGCATGGAAAATGATTTTCAAAAAATGGATGATTTATTGAAGTGGATTGATATGCAATAGAATTTTTTGATTGTATGTTTTTGTGGCCTTGATAGGTTATATGCTTGGTTGTGATTGATTAGAATATTGTATGGAAGTGTTATGAAGTACCACTATAAAAAGGGGATGGGTATTGGATGGAAGGGCCACCATCAAAGGATAAGTGGACAGGAAGAGCCACTAGGTGTGAATGGATGAACGAGTTGGATGGAAGCTCCACCATTATGGTTGTTCTGGTTTTTTGTTGTTCATTTCTTTGAAAGTTGGAAATTTTTGTGCTAATATGTAAATGATGAAATGGATTGTGACATGTTTGGTTGTATTTCCCTTGGTTGCTTGGTTTGGGTGTGATGGCTTGGTAAGGGCATGGTTGGACTATAGAAAATGGTTGCACTTATGATTATTTTATATAAACTATTTTATATAAATGTGATAACGGTTTTATCCCAGTGGCATGTGTAGGGAAGTCATTTGGGGAAATCCTACCGAGTCTTAGTACTCACCCCCTACTTTTGAACGTTGGTGTCTTTGCAGATGTCGTGTACCATGATGTGGGAAAAGGTAAGGCATCAACCTCCTTTAGTGGTGCATTGTGATGTCCTGGTAGAGCTTGGAGCTTGGAGCTGGGTGTAGAGCTGTGGAGGTGTCATGGCTCGTGGTGCTTTGGTTGTTTAGTTTCTTTTTTATACTCTGATGTTGGTGGAAATGTCTAGTATTATTTTTTTGGGTTGTATTGTGTAACAACTTGGTTATCTTTTGGAATTCATGTTTGGGTGTTTTATTGACATGCATCATATAGTGGTTGGTTTTGTCTTAAGGGGAAATTGTTCCCCACTTTTCCTTAAAGCCCTAGGTATTTATTTCCAGGCTTTGACACCCAGGGAAGGTCTCTTAAGGCCAAGTAACCCTCACCACCTCCTCAAGCCAATGAGGTAGGGGCGGGGTGTTACAAGTGGTATCAATTTGTTCGGTCCTTTGGAGTTGATTCTCAGATTTTGTGTTGACATTAATTGTGTTACATTCCTTGAGTTGGGATGGTAGAAAGGCGTAGAAGTGTCGGAACATGGAATGTATAGAATAAAAGGACGTAGCTAACCCTTTTATAATGAAATTCAAGTTACCAGGGAGTTGGGTACATAAGTGTTTTGGAGACACTTATAAGCATTGGAAATCTCATTGTTGTGGGTGTAGCCAATGAGATGTGCATGGAATATAAGGTAGAAATGACTTCCCACTAGGATGCATATTTCATTGGGGTATAATTATTTATGATGTGATATGAATGTGTAAATTTGTAATGTGAATAAATTTGGTATTTTAAAAATGGAATGATTTTCAAAAATGGTGAAACATGGGAAATGGGGACTTGTGGAAAGCCTTGTTGAGATAGTGTTGTATAATGTGATTTGAAATGGGATTTCATGATGTCTATAGAAGTGAGACTCATGGTTGTTTTTTTTATAGAAATGGAACTGGGTAGGCATTGTAGAGACCAACTGGAGGAGGCTGCTGGGAATGGGGTAGCACCTGAGCCTCAGGTGAACTAGCAGTTAGTGCAGAGTATAGCGAAAGCTCTCCAAGCTGTGGAAAGTGGAAACAAAGTGGATGAACCACGACATGTGGATCCTGCAGTTCAGTTTCAAAAGAAGAATCCACCCATCTTCAGGGGTGATTCAGAGATGGAGAGGGCAGAAGCATGGTTGAATAGAATGAACAAGATCTTCGAGTTCTTGGGAACACCACTGGAGTTAAAAGTGAAGTTAGCCACGTATATGTTGGAAGATCTTGCCCTTCAGTGGTGGGAGTTGGTAGTCCAAGCAGGGACGGACCAGGGTATGATGTGGGATGGCTTTGAATAATTATTTAATAAAAAATTCTACCCACATACGTTTAGAATTCAGCGTACGATTGATTTCTTCAGTTTGAAGCAAGAGCTTATGTCTGTGATGGAGTATGTAGCTAAGTTTATAAACTTAGTGCATTTTGCACTCGAGGTGGCAGGTAGCACGTCGTTGAAGGAAAAGATCTTTGAAGCAGGTTTAAGGTAAGAAATCCATTCAAATATAGAGGTGTTGTGTATAGATGATTACACAGAGATGGTGAATAGAGCCTTGGTAGCCGAGCGGGATCTGTTGGGAGCTCCGGGTGGGGGAAACATGGTGGTACCCATGGGGAATAGTGGGAACTCTAACGTTGGGTTCTAGAGAAAGAGGGACACTTATTCCTAGGGCGGGAATATGACTTATAATCCGACGGAAGGATCAGTAAATCTTCCCCCGAAGCCCTAGAGCAAGCCAGGATGTTTTTAGTGTGGTTCGATGAGCCACATCAAGCGAGATTGTACAACACAACCTCGAGCATGTCATAATTGTAAGAAGATGGGGCATCTGCAACGTTATTGTCGGAATGCTCTAAGGTCAGGTGCATGTGACACTTCTCAGGGATTGCAGACGTCATATGCTTTGATGGGATGAGGGCAACAACATACCCCTCGTTAGTAGAGTAAAGTGGGGCGTGGTGATTCTCGGAATACCACGACGCCTCAGCAGGGCAATAAATAGCAGAGTGTGGAAAGAAAACATGTGTTTGGAGCAGAGCAGGTTGTGGTGGATGATCATTCAGGACCATCCACGATGCGAGATACTATTCTTTTAAATTCTACCTTGATGCAAGTGTTGTTTGATACAGGTACTTCACACTCTTTTATTGCTGCACGTGTGGTTGATTTACTAGGTTTAAGGGTAGAAATGGAGCCCTAGGTTTTGAAACTTCAAACTCTTCTAGGTGGAAGAGAGTGTTGAGCCTTCTTGTGTAGATAATGTTGTATTGTTGTGGGCGAGGTTGAGCTAATGTGGAATTTATCAATTCTTAAGATGGATAGGTATGATTTAATCATGGGAATGGATTGTCTGGTGGCGTTTAAGGACCACATTGATTGTGATGCGCAAATAGTGGATTTTACGACACACGATGGTGTTAGACATCTCTTTAGAGGAGAGAGGCATGAAAGGTAGGGTGAAACGGATTTGTTGGCACTAGAAGTGGGTATGTTGTCGTATCAGTTGGCGGTATTGTAATTGGAATCGGTAGAGGGTGTTGAGAAAACTGTTCTTCCAGCAGTGGTAGATCAATTCATGGATGTTTTTCCTGAATAAATCTATGGTTTACCTCTTATAAGAGAAGTGGATTTTACAATTGATCTCCTACCAGAGACCAGTACTATCTCACTTCCGTCTTATCAGATGGTACCTACTAAGTTGCGGGAATTGAAAGTCCAGTTGGAAGAGTTTGAAAACAAAGGGTTTATCCACCCTAGAACATCTTTGTGGGAAACATCAGTGTTGTTAGTGAAAAAGTCGGATGGAACTTTAAGTCTCTGTGTTTATTATCGTAGACTTAACCAAGTTATGATAAAGAATAGATATCCACTTCGATGAATTGATGATTTCTTGGACCAGTTGAGGGTAGCCCAGTGGTTCTCAAAGACCGACCTGAGGTTGGGATACCATCAATTGCGGGTGAGGAAGGAGGATATTCCTAAAACCGCTTTCAGAAGTATGTATATCCATTATGAATATGTGGTTATGCCCTTTGGTCTAACGAATGCACCAGCGGTGTTCATGGCATTAATAAATCATATATTTTAGAGATATTTGGATTCATTTATGGTGGTGTTTGTAGATGATATTCTGGGGTATTCAAAGACAAGGGTGGAGCATGAAAAACACTTGGAAACGGTGCTGGGGATCTTAAGGGATCATCGGTTGTATGCCAAATTGTCAAAGTGTGACTTTTGGAAAAAAGATGTTCATTTTCTTGTCTATGTGATTTCTGAAAGGGGTGTTTCAGTGGATCTAGAAAATATAGAGGCTGTTATATTGTGGTAACCTCCAAAGTATGTGTTTGTGATACAGAGTTACCTTGGTCTAGCTTGGTATTATCGGCATTTTGTTCGTGATTTTTCATAGTGGGCTTCACCGATGACAGCTTTGATAAGAAATAATGTTCCATTCTAGTGGAATGAACAATGTTATCTTTGTTTTGAAGAGCTAAAGTGTCGTCTTACATCAGCACCAATCTTGGTTTTTCCAGAACCAGAAAAAGGGTATATGGTGTATTGCAATGCATCGAGTTTAGGTTTGGGGTGCGTTCTCATGCAGGAGAATCATGAGGTTGTGTATAGCTCACGATAGTTGAGGGTGAATTAGAAGAACTACCCAAATCATGATTTTGAGTTGGCAGCAGTGGCCCATGCTTTGAAAGTGCATCATCATTATCGCTTCAGCAAGAAATTCACGGTATATACAGATCATAAGATCTTGAAGCACATTTTCTCACAAAGGGATTTGAACTTGAGGTAAAAGAGATAGATGACATATCTCCAGATGTTTGATTTTGACTTTATGTACACACCAGGTATGGGAAACTTGGTGGTAGATGCATTAAGTAGAAAATAATATGCTCAGATGGTGAAACAAACATCAGACCAGGGGTAGTTGATATCGGTTATAAATGATATGCGGTTGGAATGTGAGGACCAGGGCGATAGAGCGGTCTTCTTTCCATTTTTTTTGATTCTTGACTTGGTTGGACTCATTAGTAAGGCACATATATATGATTCTGAGTGTGTGACCATGGGGTCGAGACTCAATGGTGGGGAGACCATTGGGGGTTGGCAACTGAATGGAGATTCAGTTTTGTGTTTTTGGAATCGGATGGTTGTACCAGTTGCTTGTCAGGAGGATCTTCTTAGGGAATATTATCATTCCAGGTAGTCTATTTATCCTAGAATTCAGAAAATGTATAAAGAATTGAAAGAGAAGTTATGGAGGGCTGGTATGAAAAGAAGAGTGGCTGAGTTTGTTATGAGATACTTGACTTGTCAGCAGGTCAAGGAAGTGCATCAGTGGCCAGCAGGAATGTTGCATTCTTTACCAATCCCTATTTGAAAGTGGGAGAAAATAGCAATGGATTTTGTCACAGGTCTCCCAAGAACGGTCAAGAAGCACGATTCCATTTGGGTGATGGTGGATCGACTAACGAAGTCGGCCCATTTCATCCTGATTCGTGAATCTCATACGGTGGGGGATCTTTCCAAAATCTATATCTGGGAGGTGGTAAAAAGGCATGGTGTTCCATTTTCAATCATATCTGATAGAGATCCGAGTTTTACATCTCATTTCTAGAAATCCTTATAGCAATCCCATGGGACGCAATTGACTATGAGCATGATGTATCACCCTCAGACGGATGGTCAATCTGAGAGGATGATACAAACACGGGTGGATATGTTGCGGGCTTGTGTCATGAATTTTGGTGGCTTGTGGGAGGATCAATTGTCATTGGTTGAGTTTTCGTACAATAATAGTTATCAGGCATCCCTACATATGGCTCTGTTTAAAGCGTTGTATGGGTGGTCGTGTTGTTATCTTCTATATTGGGTGGAAATGTGTGAGTCCTCGATGGTTGGACCGAACCTTGTCCAGGAGACTACGAAGAAGATCAAGTTGATCAAGAATATAATGGAGATAACTCAAAGTCATCAGAAATTGTATGCAGATCATCGTCGACGACCGTTGTCATTCGAGGTGAGTGATCATGTGTTCTTGAGGATCTCTCCTAGGTTGGGACATCGTCGGTTTGGGAAGCATGGAAAGTTATCTCTGAGGTATGTTGGACCTTTTTAGATTCTTGAGCAGGTTGGTGAGGTGGCTTATCATTTGGCTTTTCCACCACGGTTTAGTGCGGTGCACAATGTGTTTCATGTGTCACAGTTGAAAGAGTATCATCTGGATCGTGACCATGTGATTCAATGGGATCATGTTGAGCTAGAACCGGATGCTTCGTTGGTGCATGTGCCAGTGCGGGTTGTGGATAGGTAAGAGAAAGTCTTGCAAGGTAAAAACATCTATTTAGTTCCTGTTTTGTGGAAACATGGTCAGATTCAAGAGGAGACTTGGGAGAGGGAGAAAGAAATGGTTGAGCAGTGGCCCAAGCTCTTTCGGTAAAGGGCGGGTTCACTACTTTCCGAGGATGCAAAGTCCAATGGTGGGGAGAATTTAGTACCCCCATTTTGAGGTATGTGGACTTTTTTATGCATTTTTATGTGTTTAAAGTGCATGGGATGAGTTGGGAAGAGGTTGGGAGAGTTTGGAATGGTTTTGAATGAGTTTTGAGGCTTTTAAAGGGGTGCACGATTAGTGGAAACCATGCAGGTTCTCAAGGAAATCGTGCAAGGGAGATAGTAGGATTCACACGGCCTGCACACGGTTTTCCAAACCATGCGATGCAACCATGGAGACCTTTACTCTCGAGGAAGTAGCGTTCGCACGGTTAGCACATGGTTTGCCAAACCATGCGTGCTAACCGTTCGACCACTTAAAAGATAGGGTTATAAGTTCTGGGCTCCCTCGGGCTTAACCTATTTCACTCCAATCTTCCTCCCAATCATGGCTCACTCTGGTTCTTCAGTTCTCAGGGGGTGGAGGGCTTTCCAACTCCTTTTGGAAGTGTTTTTAAGAGGTTTCTTGGCGGTTTGAAGGTGGTTTCTCCCGGGTAAGTCTCTCATCTTGTTTCTCTTGTGTTTTCCTCTAGATCTACATCCCTCTCTTTCGTGGTTTTCTAGATCTAAACTTTTGTTTTGTAGATCTAGGGTTGTGGTTTCCTTGGATGTTAATATTAAGGATTTTGGATGTTAGGTAAAGGGATCTAGAGAGTTTTCGGTGGTGTGTTCGCCAGATTTGAGGTGCCATTGTTCGTGGGTTGTTTTCTCGGGAACCCTAAAGGTAGGTGGCTTCTCTCTCTACTCCACTTGGTTAGAGGTAATGGGTCTGGTTACAATTAATTTTTTGTTCTTGAAATTAATTTTGTTTGATGTGCGAAATTGTTTAGAAATCTCTTGGGTGATGTTTTGGGGATTTTTGGGGAAAAAGGGGGTTTTATGGTAAAATACTACAGTTGTGGATTTTAAAATAGAGATTTTATAATAGGATGCTATGGTTGATTTGGGGAAATGGTTGAAGAAAATGGTTTTAATAAATATGTGGTTTTATTGACAGGTTGTTTGGCATGGAAAATGGTTTTCAATAAACGGATGATTTATTGAAGTGGATCGATATACAATGGAATTGGTTGATTGCATGTTGTTATGGACTTGATGGGTTATATGCTTGGTTGGGATTGATTAGAATGTTGTGTGGAAGTGGCGATAAGTACCACTATAAAAAGGGGATGGTTAGTGGATGGAAGGGCCACCATCAAAGGATAAGTGGACAGGAAGATCCACTAGGTGTGAATGGATGAACGGGTTGGAAGAAAGCTCCACCGTTATGGTTGTTCTTATTGTTTATTGTGCATTTCTTTGCAAGATGGAAATTTTTGTGCTAATGTGTAAATTATGAAATGGATTCTGACATGTTTGGTTGGATTTCCCATGGTTGCTTGGTTTGGGTGTGCTGGCTTGGTAAGGGCATGGTTGGCCTATAGAAAATGGTTGAACTTGTGATTATTTTATATAAACTGTTTTATATAAATGTTCTGACAGTTTTATCCTAGTGGAGTGTATAGGGAAGTCATTTGGGGATATCATACTAAGTTTTAGTACTCACCCCCTGCTTTGTCACATTGGTGTCTTTGCAAATGTCATGTACCATGACATGGAAAAAGGTAAGGCATCAACCTCCTTTAGTGGTGCGTTGTGATTTCTTGGGAGAGCTTGGAGCTTGGAGATGGGTGTGGAGCTGTGGAGGTGTCATGGATTGTGGTGCTTTGGTGATTTGGTTGTTTAGTTTCTACTTTGTACTCTGATGTTGGTGGACATGTCTAGTTGTATTGGTTTTAGGTTGTATTGTGGAACAACTTGGTTATCTTTGGGAATTCATGTTTGGGTGTTTTATTGACATGCATCATATAGTGGTTGGTTTTGTCCTAAGGTAAAATCGTTCCCCACTGTTCCTTGAAGCCCTTGACATTTATTTCCAGCCTTTTGCACCTTGGGAACGTCACTTAAGCCCAAGTAACCCTCACCTCCTCCTCAAGACAATGAGGTAGGGGCGGGGTGTTACATATGGATAGATTGATTCATACATGCATGCATGCATGAATGCATTTATGTATGTGATTTTGTGTATACATGTGTGTATTTATTTATATATGTATATATGTTTGTCTGTATATATATATATATATATGGATTTATGTATTCATAAATGTGTGTTTGTGTATGCAAATATGTGTGTGTTTTTTATGCTTGTATATGTGTGTGTGTTTGTATGTATGAAAATATGCATGCATGCATGCATGCATGTATGTATGTATGTATGTATGTATGTATGGATGGATGCATACATGTGTGCAATTATGCATGCCCGACTAGATGTATTCATGCATGTATGCATATTTGTATATATGTATATTTTCACGCGTGTGTGTGTATATATATGTATATATATATGTACAGATATATATGTATAGACATATATGTATATTTATATATGTATGTGTGTGTGTGTGTGCATGTGCATGTGCGTGTATGTGTGTGCGTGTGATATATATATGTGTATAAATGTATATATGTAACACTCCATGCTTCCACGACATGTCTCTCTTTGAATAATACAACAGCTTGCGTTGTACGCAACTTCGAGTTCTAGCACACCAGGACCAATCAAACTAGCCGTTATGAATAGTAATACCCACTTTCTAAACTTTTAAAAATTTTATTTTTTAAAATGGACTTCCTTTTTGGACTTGGAATATCAAAATTATCTTAGGGAGAATTTTTGGTATTTTTCTGAAATCTTTCAATCTTTGATGAATAGTGAAAAACATTGTGTTATTGTTTAAAACCGACTATTTATTTAAATAATTATTTATTTTATTTAAAATAATTTTAAGTCAAAATAGATACATAATATCCATATAAGTTCAATGTAATTCATTGGACTCATTTTATAATAAGATTAGATATATAAAATTTTATTGAACTATTTAACGTTTTCTACCCACCTTCTAAGCACATTTGCAAATTTTCACAAAATATAATTTTACCACTTCTCTGAATTGAATTTCAAAAATCCGAGACACATGGTTGACATAATTAAGTGAAATGTGGTTCAATAAGATGAAAATAATTTTTTGGTGAATAGTAATTTTTGAATTTTATTTACCAGAGTTAAAAGTAAATAGGGTAATAAATGGTAAAAATGATAATATAATTACCCTAACGCATTTCCTAATTCTATTGAATAAGTGTATTTAGAACAAAATCAACCTTAGGAAAAAAATATTATCCTTTTTGATCCACTTGGTTTAGATTAGGATATTTATTATATTTTATTTAAAGAATAGTTAAAAGCGTTAAATTCAAAGTTTAATAACTAAAACATTTTTAATATAGGGTTACACATAAGATAAATTCAACTATAAATATTCATTAGAAATATAGAAATATTTAATACATAATCGTATTTTATTTTTAATTTTTAGACATTAAATAATTAAATTTCTTTATGACACAATGATGATGCAGTAATTACCTTATTAATGAAAGACTAAAATAATTGATGTTATAAATATTAAAATAAATGTAAATTGAAACATTGGATGCCATACAAGAATTTTCTATGTTAATATGACATGTTATAGTTTATTCAATTTATTTTTTTGAAGAAATCATATTGTTATGACTTTCAAAAAAACCAAATACTAAATAGTGCCAAAATTGACATAAATGAGTTCTGAAAACAAATACTCTTTTATTAAATTATATAATAGTCCAAATAATCAAATATTCTGCCAAGGGACTTATATAATGATATATATGTCATTAATTAACCACTTTAGGTTCTCTTGTCAATTTATAGTAAGTTTATTAACCATGTATTATAATAATACCAGAAGACATGGTAAAAGTTAAACTATTTAACTAAGAGTTAAATATAAAAGATAAGGTTAATATGGTGACCAAAACTTGTCTATAACCTATTTTCTGAATGGTTTTCGACCCATACCCACCTTATCCTAGAAATATATCTATTTGGAGCTATTAGAAACGAAAATGATTTTATAAAAAAAATAATATTTCAAGATTTTCCTAAAGTGACCCTCACCTCTCTTATAAAAGGTTACTTCCCTTTTTCTTAATTTCACACATACAAAGCCTTTTGGATCACTAAATAACTTCTCAAATATCCTCCCAAATACCCTAAATTCAACCTAGATACCTTAATTTGATCATAAATCCAACTTAAGGAGCCCTTTTGTTCAAATCAAAAAGAATAACCCGAAGAAGAGGTAATTACATCATCACCTCTTTCAAAGTTATTTTCTTCTTCCACTTCATCTTTCTTTGTTGTTTCTATAATAAAATAATAACTCCAGTACCTTATATATAATGATATGTTATTATAAATATGGTATAACCATATTCATTATTATATCTATCCTATTAATGACAAAGTCACCATACATGCGTACATACAACTTACCGTATCCACGTCATGGTGTAGTTTGTTATTCAACACCTCATTATTTGGATGGGTACAATAATGAGTATAACTAAAGTAAATAATAAATATAAAATTTTAATTATTCTATATATATAATATACCATCCAATTACATATGATTTCACCACTAATAGAATGATATTTTCGCTTGTGCGTACGTATGGATCACCGTCTCCACGACGCGATGAGATTTTGTTCCCCATATAAACCATTCAAGAATAATTTTCATTTGATTATTAAAATTAATGTTTATGTACTTAATATCATTCTGGATATGAATTAAATATATCCTGTCCATAACAAACATGACTTACGTAACAAAACATATAAAGGAAAACGAATGATTTAACACCCAAAACAATGATACTGCTGAAATATCATTAACAAAGAAATATTAGAAGATAATATATGATATCATATATTATGTATGTGGTTATTTTATAATTTATTAACAATTATTTCACCATTATACATGATTTTAACCTATCGTCAACTATGGAAAAGTACAAGGTAATTTTTAATTTCACAATCTATTTGTTATTCGAAGTTGTTTATACGTAAGTATCTACCGAGACTTCTTTATCATCCACATCCATTTTTCTTAAAAATGTAATTCAAAATATTTTTACTATTTAATAGACTATGGTTTAAATTCATTTATACCCTAAATTTAATTTTTATAAATTTTTTTTAAAGGAATCTTTCCATCACTTTCCAAATAAGGTACATTATGACCTTTTCGACAAATTAAGGAAATTGTTTTTAACTTATACGGTGGGTGCGACTATTTTCTACTGTTATAACACCTTGTAAGCTTCCCTTATAAGCTTATACGAATATTTTTAAAGTAAATGCTTTCTCTACTTTTAAATGATTTCAAAATAGATAGAGATATTTCACTCAAATAATTTTTGGATTGATTTCATCTATGTCAACATCCTTCGTTGGATTTTACGTTTGTTTGATGTTGATTTATTATGATACACTCTTCCATATTGTATTGAAGGGTTTGGGATATGTTTGACTATAGATGTGATTTTTTATACTATTCATGGTTTATGGTTAAAGTATTGACATTTTATATGCTAGTTTTAATATGAATGTTTATATTATGTTTCATCATTTTCATATGAGGAATACGTTGGACTTAGTAAGTGATGGTCAAGGCCCATTATAGCCCCTCGATGCATCGGTAGGTATCATGAGACAAACTAGTGTATTGGCTCAAGGCCTTGACAAAATATTATTTGTAGTCTTGTCATAATGCCTTGACTATGTGGTTATGATGTCTGACATTATGTATTCCACCATTATAAAAATATGTATTGATATTACATGTGATTATTTGACTAGTAGAATATCCATGAAAATAAGTAAATGGAATTATTTGATTTATCTTTTCCATATTATATTGAAGTTTAAGTTTAAAAGGCTTGTGTTTTAGTCTTATACATTTCCCTAAATGTTTATGTTTTCTTATGCCAATTTCCGCTATATTGTCATGCTTACTGAGTATCTGATCTCACCCCTTAATTATGTTTTATTTTTCCCAGGATGTGAAGAATTATATAATGATTGAACTACAAGAATAAGCTAAGGGATATGAGTGTGTTCAAAGGAGACACAATGTTGTTGTTTTTCTATTTCATAATGTAATGTAAAATGTATGTATGTATCTGTTACATGCAAAGATAATAAACTAATCAGTCTTTAGAGAATTATTCTCTTGTGATCATGCCAATACTATGTAATAATGCACAAAGTCTAGGTAACAAGGGTGAGCGTAACAATTGGTATCAGAGGAAGTTTAGTACAAACCATGGAAACTAGATTTATAAAAACTCTGATTGGAGAACATTACCCTAAGATAGACATTGAGGATTAGTATAAAAGAACTTTCTAGAATTTTGGTAATGAGAGATTTTGATAATTTTACTAGAAATACATCTCTGTCTGGATACGAGAAGGTAGAGGTGGCTCTGGAACATATCTATCTAGGGGTAAAACCCAAAAACATTACTTTGAGAAAGACTCAAACGAGAACTTGTACATGACAACAGTCCTTACTGCGCTCCTGGTTACAACACTCCCATGGGACATGCTTAGGATAATTAACATTTTATTTACAAAACATTATAAAGGATTTATGAGTAAATACCTCCTAAAAGAATTTTTTTATGATTATGGATTATATGAATAAACTATTCAATTTATGTTAGGTATTTTACTAGTTTGGAATTATGTATTGCGATTCATAAACTAATCTAGTGTATGCCATTGTTTAGACATGGTTCCTAGTAGAAGGAATGAAAACCATATCAACACATGTAATCTATGTAGGGATTTCCCTCCTACTCAAGACAATTATAGTGGAGTTGGTGATATAACTGGTGCTGAATAGCTTATAACCATACTGTGACAACTCACTCAGGTTATGAATAACAACCTTACCCGTATTGAGCACCCTGATCCACAACACAGAGAATCAATGTTAGACCGCTTAATGAGGAAACAACCACAAACATTCAATGAGACTAAAAATACATTTGTAGCAGATAATTGGATAAGTCTCTTAGAGAAAATATTTCATTCTTTGGGGAGTATCAAAATGGAAAAAGTTGTCATGATAGTTTATCATCTCATAGGAGATAAAGATCAATGGTGGTTATTAATTCAAAACACAAAGGAGGATGAAGAGGTATTAAATATGGAATTGAGAGAGTTTAAAGATATTTTCTTAGAAAAATACTTTCCCCATGAACATCGAGCATATATGGAAAGGAAATTTCTGAGTCTGAGGCAAAAGGAGGATGATAATGTCAAAAAGTATGAGGCAAACTTTACAAGGTTAGCAAGGCATGATGCAGATTATATACGTAACCCAAGAAGTATGATTGATAGATTGTTTGATGGGTTTGTTATTTATAGTGATTCTTCAAAGAAAGGACATGGTTGTGTCCTTATGTAGAATTATAGTTATTGCATATGCATCACAGTAGCTAAAAATTCATGAAGAAAATTATCATACTCATGATATTGAGTTAGCAACTGTAATATTTTCTTTGAAGATATAGAGACACTATCTATATGGGAAAATTGTGAGATATATACTGATCACAAGAGTTTGAAGTATATTTCTCACAAAAATAACTAAACATAAGGCAAAGGCGATGGCTCAAACTACTCAAGTATTATGATTTCACTATACACTACCACCTGAGGAAGGAAAATAAGGTGGAAGATGCTTTTAGTAGAAAATATCACAGAGTTTTGAACAATATGAGAGTTGAAAGAGATCATATGTTCATGGATATAGTAAATATGGATATAGGAATAATCATGTAAGGTGAAACATTGATACTTTTTCAAATGGTTTCCAAACCATCTTTACTAGAAAGGATAAAAAGTTCTCAGGCTAATGAGAAGGCGTTTCGAAAGAAAATTAAAGCTGTGAATGATGGAAGATTGATTAAATTTGTATATAAAGATGGAATTTTGGAATTTGGGAAGAGACTTTGGGTTATCGATATACCTTATCTAAAAGGGAATTGTTGGATGATGCTCATAGATCCAATTTATTTATAATCCTTGGTAGTACTATGATTTATAAATATCAGAAGGAACATTTTTGGTGGGACAATATGAAAAGAGAGATTTCTGATTATGTGTCATGATGTATGGTTTGTCAATAGGTTAAGGCTGGAAGAAAACATCTTGTAGGATTCATGCAAACTCTTCCCATACCTGAGAGGGAATGGGATGATATTACTATGGAATTTTTCATGGAGCTACCAAAGACTCCTAGAAGGAATGATGCAATATGGGTCATTATTGATCGTCTTACTAAGTTAGCACATTTTCTTACTATAAGATATGATTTAACAATTGAAAATTTAGCAAGACTATATATTAATGAATTTTGAAGACTTTATGGTGTACCCCTATCGATTGTTTCTTATCATGATCCTTGTTTTACATCAAGATTCTGGAAAAGTACTCAGAAAACCCTAGATAATGAACTTTGTTTAAGCACTGTCTACCACCCTCAAACTGATGGACAATCAGAATAGACTATTCAAACCCTAGAAGACTTGTTGAGATCTTTATCACTTAAATTTCAAGGTATGTGGGGTCATTATTTAACTCTGGTAGAATTTTTCTATAATAATATCTTCCATTAAAGTATTTAGATGGCACCATATGAAGCGTTAAATGGAAAGAAATGTCACACACCAACTTGCTGGGATGATGTTGGTGAAAGAATTCTTATAAGCCCTTAACTTGTTGAGGAAAAAATGATAACGGTGAAGATTATCCAAACCCACATCAAAGCATCGCAAAGTAGGCAAATGAGATATTCCGATAACCAAAGGAAATATTTGGAATTTCAAGTAAGAGATCATGTATTCTTGGATGTATATCCATGGAAGGGTGTTGTAAATTTCGGTAAGAAGGGTAAATTAAGTCCAATGTACATTATAACTTTCTAAATTCTATAACGAATTGGAGTTATAGCTTACCGTTTAGAAATTATGCCAAGTCTCTCCAAAGTTCATGATGTGATCCACGTATCACTGTTGAGAAAATATATGCCCTACCCAATGCATGTACTCACCTTTTAATAAATATAAATGGAACTTGATCTGTCTTATTGTGAAGAGCCTATCAGGATTCTTGATACTAGAGAACACGTGTTGAGAAAACATACGACTCGTCTGGTAAAAGTTCTTTGGAGAAACCATAAAATAGAAGAGGCAACGTGGGAATCAGAGGAACTTGGGATAAAGAACCACCCAAATATTTTTATACAGTAGTATTATAGAAATTTTGAGGATGAAATAATTTGAAGGAGGGAATAATTTAACAGCCCAAGCTTCCATGGTATGCCTCTATTTTGATAATACAATAGCTTGCGTTGTACGCAACTTTGAGTTATAGCACACCACGACCAATCAAACAACCGTTATGAATATTAATACCCACTGTTTAAAATTTTATAATTTTTATTTTTCAAAATGGGCTTCATTTTTTGATTTGGAATATCAAAATTAGCTTAGGGTGAATTTTTGGTATTTTTCTGATAGCTTTCAATTTTTGTCAAATAGTGAAAAACACTATGTTATTGTTTAAAAACAAATTTTTATTTAAATAATTATTTATTTTATATAAATTTATTTTATGTAAAAAAAGATAAATAATACCTATATAATTTCATTGTAATTAATTGAGTCATTTTATAATAAGATTAGATATATAAAATTTTATTGAACTATTTAATGCCTTTTACCCAACTTCTAGACACATTTGCATATTTGCATAAAATCTAATTTTACCACTTCTGTGTATTTAATTTAAAAAATCCAAGAGACACAGTTGATATCATAAAGTAAATTGTGGTTTAGTAGGATGAAATTTGTTTTGTGAATAGTAACTTTTGAATTTTATTTACCACGGTTAAAAGTAAATAGGGTAATTAATGGTAAAAATAATATTATAATTACCCTAAAAAATGTACTAATTCTATTGGATAAGTGTATTTATACCAAAATTAAACTTATTACAAAAATATGATCCTTTTTGATCCAATTGGATTAGATTAGAACATTTATTATATTTTATTTAAAGAAGAGTTAAAAGTGTTAAATTCAATGTTTAATAACTAAAACATTTTTAATATAGGGAAAAATATATGATAAATTAGACTATAAATATTCATTATAAAGCTCAAAATATTTACTAAATCATGGTATTTTATTAATAATTTTTAGACCTTAAATAATTAAATTTATTTATGACACAATGATGATGGAGTAATTACCTTATTAATGAAAGAATAAAATAATTGATGTTATAAATATTAAAATAAATTTATATTGAAACTTTTGATGAAATCCAAAAAAATTATAGGTTAATATGAAATATTATAGTTGATTCAACATATTTTTTTTTGGAATAAATCATTTTGTTATGACTTTCACAAAAACCAAATACTATGTAGTGTCAAAATTGACATAAATGTGTTTTTAAAACAAATACTAATTTATTAAATTAAATAATAGTCTTATAAATATAAGGTTCGGATAGATATGTCATTAATTAAACATTTTAGGTTATCTCTGCATTTTATAGTATGTTTATTAACCATGTATTATAATAATAAAAGAAGACATGGTAAAAGTTAAACTATTTAACTAAGAGTTAAATCTATACGATAAGTTTAATATGGTGGACTAACCATGTCTAAAACCTATTGGTTGAGAAGTTTTCGAACCATACCCACCTTATCCTTGAAATAAATCCATTTTTATCTATTATAAACTGAAAATGTTTTTATAAAAAAATAACTTTTCAAGCTTTTCATAAAGTGACCCTCACCTCTCTTATAAAAGGGTACTTCCCCTTCTCTTAATTTCACACCTCCAAAGCCTTTTGGATCAGACATTCCTTGCTCAAATATCCTCCCAAATAGCCTCAATTAAATATATTGTTCTTAGTTTGATTATAAATCCATCCTAAGGAGCCCTTTTGTTCAAATGAAAAGGAATAACCCAAAGAAATGGTAATTACTTCATCACCTATTTCAAAGTTATTTTCTTCTTCCTCTTCATCTTTATTTATTGTTTCTGAACTAAAATGATAACTCCAATACCTTATACATACTGATATGTTATTATAAATATGGTACAACCACATTCATTATTCTATCCATCCTTTGAATGAAAAATTTACCATACCTGCATTCGTATGGCTTACCGTCTCCACATCATGGTGTAGTTTGTTATTCAACACTTCATGATTTGGATGGGTATAATAATAAGTATAACTGATGTAAATAATAAATATAACATTTTCATGATTCTATATATATAATATACCATCCAGTTACATACTATTTCACTACTAATAGAATTATATTGTCGCTTGTGCGTACGTATGGCTTACCGTCTCCACGATGCGATGAGATTTTGTTCCCCATAAAAACCATTCAAGAATTATTTTCATTTGATGATTAAAAATATTGTTTAAGAAATTAATATTATTCTAGATATGAATCAAATAAATCATGTCCGTAACAAACATGACTTAAGTAACAAAACATATGAAGTAAAAGGAATCAATTAACACCCAAAACAATGATACTACTGAAATATCATTAACAAAGAAATATTAGATCATATATGATATCATATTTATGTATGTGGTTCCAGTATAATTTAATAATAGTGATTTCACCATTATACAGGAGGTTAACCTACCATCGACTAAAAAAAAGTTCAAGGTAAGGGTTCATTTCACAATCTCTTTATTATTCGAGGTTTTTTATACGTAAGTATCTACCATGACTTCTTTATCATCCACATTTGTGTTTCTTAAAAATGTATTTCAAAACATTTTTACTATTTACCAGACTATGGGTTAAATTCATTTATACACTCGTTTTATTTTTTATAAAATGGTTTGAAAGTAATCTTTCCATCGCTTTCCAAACAAGGTACTTTATGACCTTTTCGACAAATTAAGGGAAGATTTTTTTTAAAACTTATACGACAGGTGTGGCTATTTTCCGCCATTATAACACCTTCGAAGCTTCTCTTACAAGATTATAATAATATTTCTACGCTAAATGTTTTATTTACATTTAAATGATTTAAACATATAAAGAAATATTTCACTCAACTAGTTTTTTGGATTTATTTCATCTCTGTCAACATACTTCGTTGGATTTCACATTTTTTTGAAGTTGATTTATTATCATACAATCTTCCATATTGTATTGAAGGTTTTGTGATATGTTTGACTATGGATGTGGTTTTTTATACAATTCATGGTTTTTGGTTAACGTATTTACATTTCATATGCTATTTCTAATATGAATGTTTATATTATGTTTCAACCTTTTCATATGAGGAATGCATTGGACTCATCAAGTGACAAGCATGGCCCGTTATAGCCTCTTGATGCATCGGTAGGTATCATGAGACAAACTAGTGTCTTAGAACAAGGCCTTGATAAAATCTTATATGTAGTCTTGGAATGGGGCCCTGAATATGTGGTTATGATGTATGACATTATGCATTTCATCATTATGAAATTGGTTATTGATATTACATGTGATTATTCTACTAGTAGAATATCAATGTGAATAAGTAAATGTAATTATTTTATTTATTTTTCCATATTATGATAATGTTTAAGTTTAAAAGTCTTGTCTTTTAGTCTTATACAGTACCTTAAATATTTATGTTTTATTATGATAGTTTCCTCAATATTGTTATCCTTACTAAGCATCTGAGCTCACACCTTTCTTATGTTTTATGTCTACCATGACGTGAAGAAGTATATTATGAATGACCTACAGGAATAGGCTAAGGGATATGAGTATGTTCAAAGGAGACACAATGTTGTCATTTTTCTATTTCAGAATGTAAAGTAAAATGTATGTATGTATCTAGTACTTCCAAGGCTACTAAACTAATCAGTATTCTGAGACTTAATATCTTATGATCATGACAATGTTTTGTAATAATGTACAGACTTTGGGTAACTAGGGTCAGGGAGTTACAACATATGTCTCCTTATGTGTATGGTTCTATGTGTATTTATGTGTATATCTCTATATACATATGTATGTATGTCTATGTTTTCATATATATAATGCATTTATGTTTGTTTGTGTATATATATGTATGTATTTATATATGAACTAATTTACAAGTTGTATGAGTATAAGACCTAATAGGATTTCCCCAAGACATCTCATGTACCCCATATTTGAAAAAATCATTGAAACTTCAAATGAGTTTTATAAAATATTCATTGACCTATGATAGTTTATAAAACCATAAGAAAACATTTATAATTTAATAATTAAATAGCTTTACCTAAATCATGCCAAATATATCAGAATTCCCCATTATTCTAAACCATAGACACATATTTAAATGCTCAACCAAACATCAAGGGAACATGAAAAACATTCTAAAATACAAATAATAACTAACGGTATCTCCTACTCATGAGTGGAACACAAACCATATATATTTTTATATCCTCATCAACCCCACGAGGTACTCACAGTTAAGTAGGTGTTGTAACCTTTTCAACCATGATAAAGGACCTTCAATAAAGTAGGAATTTATAGCCAATGTATAATAAACCACCCATCTATCTTTGAAATATAAGTCAAATTATAAATAATCATATAACATAAGGAAAACATTAACAACAAAATCAAAAAAAAACTTTTTGAACTCCCTTAATTTCTAGAAAACACACACACTTAGAAATCCACCCATTATATTTTCACGCAAAACCCCTCACACTTGAAAAACATTTTTTAAAAATAAGACACCATCATAATCATATAATTTCAAATATATAAACCAATATAATGATATCATGAAATCCAATCCAAAAACATTTATCATAAAATTGGATGCAGATGAGTCCAACCACAATAACCCAAAAATAATACAAAATCATATAATCGATCGTGAGTTTCTAGCACCCCTTACCTCTCTCAAAACCTAATTTTTATGTCCTAGAACTCATTTAATCAATAGTAATTGATCCTGGTTGGTCTCATGGCCTCAAACACACCTCCCCATATTCTAGAGGCTGTCGACTAGCAGTGAGGGTCCAAGGTGGTATGGTGGGGGGAATATACCGTCATGATCAGAGTGTATATCAATTAATAGAAAAATCATGTGAATGACTAAGAAATGGAAGACTAAACATTCATAATATAAATAACCAAGTAACCACATCCATAAATTTATTGTAAAAAATAATTATCATGGAATAATATAATAAATAAAAGAAATATATGGAAATATGAATTTGATACAATACATGTATCAAACGTATAACAAGACCTAAAAGGAACTACCCCCAGGTAGCATCATGAGACATATCCTAGTCCTATGCTTCCTAGATCATATGAAAGAATCAATCAATCCTCATAAATGGAGTGCTTTCCCATATCATTACCTTCATCCATTAATTCTATCCAGGTACTATAAATTCGACCCAAGTAGGGTGTGAGATAAAATCAGTAGGCCACCACCAACAATGTCTAATTCCATCATTGGCGGTCTATAAAGGGATCCCAAGTGTCACTCATGGTATATGTGATAAGATTACTTTTTAGTTAATCCTTGAAAGTCTATAAAGGATTCCAAGTATCACTTGGGTGTATATGATCTCACAGTCAAACGATTCCATTTATGGTGTTCACAAAAGAACCCATGTATCTTCCAAGGCACATAATAATCATTTAATTACTCAATCAAAAATATTTCATCAATGGAGATCCTAAATTATAACCCACCTCTCACTCTCATAATGTCAAAATGTTTATGGTCCCATATTCTAACCATTCTATATTAGAAATCATTTTAACCTAATTGTTCATCACATTTATAATAGATTAACTCACCTCCGAAGGTGGTCTAATTAAGGCACACACTTATACGTCCTAGCTTCACACAAATCCATCCATTCATTTTAATTGGCCATTTCAATTAGGAAATAAGTCTCAAGCACAGGAGATCAAGAAAAATGGGAAAATTCCCAGGGACATGGATTTCCATTCCATCCTTCCATTATTCAATATAATATTTAATATTTTAATCAATTCAGTTGGAATCATTAAGGTAAGGAGTAAAATTCCACACCTCAAAGGTGAATCAAATACAAATAGAAACCCATGGTGTATTATTCTAATTAAATAACACACTCAAGGGATGGTTCAAATTAATGGTCCTTAACCTATAATTAAAACTCAATGGGTATCGTGGGTCATCTAGATCATTCCCATTAAACATGTTTGAATAAAATGTTCTATTTATAAGAATTTCTCAGAATAACTAGCATGAAGAAAAATAGAATAATATATAAACAACTTGAATTTATGGGAAAAGAACTATACCACCTACCACATCTTGTTAGAGGAACACCCATCCAGTCTCATCCTCTAATTTGATCCAGATCAGAAGAAAACAGTTAAATAGAATAAAACCTTGTAAATAGGGCATAAGATAATACACCAAAATAATGTCACTGATATCAATAAAAATATGAAATGTTAAAGGGGAATATAGAACTCACTGACATGTGTCTACTGAGACTGACGGTGAAAGAATTGTAGTCTGTATAAGAGAGATATATAAAATCATAGGATATGCTTCATTGGGAGCTTAAATGAAGCAGAAGGGGTATGGACACTTGAGGAAAATATGAAAATAGGAGAGGTTAAAACATTTAATATATTAATTTAAAAAATTTAATTTCATCTCTAAAAACTTTTACTCATGGTTTGGTTGAACAGATGGCCAGACTGTATGCCAACTGTGAACCCTTCTCTACCTCAAGACCCCTGTCATGTGGTCATGGCGTACATTTAGACAAACAATGGACCGACCATACATTGCACCCTGTCATAAACTCTAAAAAATTTATACAGGTGTGTGTCCTAGGTCATATATTTTGGGAAAACCTTGTTACCTATACTGTGAATTGAAACACCCTACACATTTTACTCTAATTATACATAATGAGATGCACGATTTCTACTAATCGTGAGACCCAACTAACTCTTAAGAAATCATAGTCTTCAAGCTCCGTAAAAACCCCATATACCCCTCTTTCCTTCATGAATCCACTATTCATTACCATAAGGATAAAAAATAAATTAAATGGAAATAAAAAGGTTCTTTTCCATGTAAAAAAATCTAGGTTCTTACACCAATAAACAAATTGAAAAAATTATTCAAGCTTAAACTTTTTTTTACAATACCTAACCTATTGGAATTCCATCAATAGAAAATGAAGAACTAAAAAATGGGATAGGTATATAGGCCACTTATATTAGATCCAGACTCCCACCACACATGTATCCATGAGAGATGGGTTTTCAAGGGAGATAATTGCTAATAATTTTCTCTAAGAACACCCCAGTCAAAAGATATACGAGGGAGGGATATAATGGAACCAAAATCCAAAAAATAAGTTAAATAAAGAAGATTTAGGATGTGTTTTAATAGTTTCATGACTTGAATATATGTTCAGAGTGGTTTTCCATTGATCATGAAACTCTCACCAGATTTTTTTTGGGTATGTACATTCAAAATGAATAATCTCAGTGACTATACATCAATTATGCATCCATAATTATCTCCCCCAAAACCCCCCTGAATGGTTACCAAAGGATTATGTATGGTTATTAATACCATGGAGCACCCATTTCATTACTAAACTAAATCCTTACAAAAAAACCAAATTAACATCAAATCCTCCCAAAAATCAATATATAGAAAATGTATACTTTATATATGTTAATCAAGACCAACAATACTCCCCAACATTTAAATTCCCATCCTTGGGAATTTATAATTCATCAATGTTCGAAAAAATTTAACAAAACATTTTTTTGAATGGAAATATTTTTAAAGAATGTTTATATTTTATTTATAAAAATGTTTCTTCCAAATAAAATGGTATCCCATAGGCCAGGGTGACAACCCATCACATTTGACAAGGCCTCAGGGATCAAACCCATGATATAAGGGTGAAAAGTGAACAATGATTACCATAAGACCATTTTATGTCCTATTTTTATTATTTTTTACATTTATTATATAAATTATATTAGAAAATATAGTCCTTATATAGTTAAAATTAACATTCTTACTTCATGACTAAAAATATGTTTTATTTAAAGGTTATACACTTTATGTTCTCAGGGTTTATATTTTAATCTAGGTAATTTTTTTTAATTATGGAATACATTATAGAAATTTAAATTTATGTTATATTTAAGTATTTATGTATTAGGAATACTGTTATCATGCTAAATAATAAAAATATTGTTTTCATTTGAAAAATGAAATAGTTATTATTTTAACAAATTTTTGTCTATGAATAACATGGTTTTATTTAAAAGTTAAATTTCAAATTTTTTTAATATTAAATTAATAAAAATTAATTTATTTTTGGTTTTATAAAATTGAATTTATCATGGGATGAATTTGATGATTTTTTAAAATCAGTTACTTTTTGGTGAATAGTGAAAATACCGGTTTTTCAAAATACTGTTACTTTTATGAAATTATTATGATGTGATAATTACTTATTAAAATAAAAAAATTGTATAAACCAAATATGTTTTGAAGGAGTTAGATTATTTATTTTAAAACACTATTTTGAATTTTTTATCCCAAGTTTGACTTTTGTGAACCTAGGTTATATTTTATTCAAATTTAAAATTATTTTTTGGGTTTTTGCATTTAATATTATGGTTGGATGGTTTCATTTTATTTTTTATTGATACATAAGTATAAAACTATTATTTTTTTAAATAACCAAAAAACTCATGAAAATAAAAATTTTACTTGATTTGAATGTAAATTTATTTTCATGATTAAATGATCTATTTTTATAAAAAAAAATTCCTGCGTTTTGTGTTCTTATATTATAAGTAATTTTTAAAGCCTATAGATCCTTAATATGATAAAATTAATTCCATATTTGGAATAATATTTTCCAAATTTGGCTAGAAGTCCCCTTTTATTTTTGGTCACATAAATAAGTTACATGCTAAAAAGTTAAGCTATCTCGGTTAAGGTTAAATTGTGTGTACAAGGGTTAAACTAGGATATAAGGCTTAAAATGTATCCATAACTTTTTTTAAATTTGATTTTTTTGGATTTTTTATACAATATCACATCTTATATACCATTTTTTGTGTGCATTGGCTACATATAGACATGAATATTCCCTTATAATATTTTAAATAATCAGGTAATTACAAAATTGACAATCCCCTCACTTATAAAATTTCACCACTTATCCTCTATTATTCACACCACATGATCCAATTATCTTGACTAAATCCTACCAAATACATTCAAAACATTAATCTCCATGACTTAGAGGCTCTGGTGTCATCAAAATATCAACCTAAATGGCTTAAGGTGTATGTTAAAGGTGGTTTTATCAAGAAGAGGTATGACTCTTAACTGAGTGCTTTCATTTTATTTCTTATTATAAATTCATAAAATCTACTATAAAAATGATCATAAAATAATATAAATACCTCAAATGTACTTAACTTTTATTATTTTATAGGAACATAATTTTTCATCTCTTTTTCCATCCTATGAGAAATGAAAACTTCGCCCGTGCATACGTGCAGACTACCACCTCCATAAAGTGACATGTTTCATTTTCCATCACTAACTTACCCATATAGTTATAAAGAAATAATTAATGAATATATAATAATTTTATTAAATTATTATTATTTTTAAGGATAATATATTACATACCTTCTTACTATTTACTTCTATTGGAAATTGATAATATATCTCTTCCGTAAATTTAGAATAAGACCGCCATGAAGCGATGTGATGAATTTTTCACTACCGTCTCACATGGTTAGTCATAAATATAGAAATAATTAATAAATATAAAATTTATAATATATTTATAAATATTTAAATTTAAAATATTATCTAATTTATTTCATTTTCACTATGTATAAAAATGAAACTGTCGTTTATGTATACCTAAGGACTACCATTTCAATGAAACGATGTTATTCCTTTTACATGAAAACCTTTCATGGTTGGTTTTAAATGTTTATTTAATAAATAAATATGACAATTTTAATGAATTTAAAAATATATGGGTAATGTAACCATAAAAAATTTAACCACAGTCAACACATTGATTCTTTCTTGTGGTTATAAACTAAATGTCCCCAGAACATCCAATATGAACTTAACCATTTTTGTAACTAAATATGTAATGGTAATAAATGAAATAAAAGGAATAATGAAGATAGAATTAAAAATTAAATATTTCATAATAAATTAAATAAATAATATAATTGTATTATTCAGAAACTAAATATCACAAAACTCTAGATGGTA
This sequence comes from Viscum album, assembly GCA_963277665.1. Taxonomy (NCBI): domain Eukaryota; kingdom Viridiplantae; phylum Streptophyta; class Magnoliopsida; order Santalales; family Viscaceae; genus Viscum; species Viscum album. The sequence continues at coordinate 1,339,221,580 of OY728148.1, read as the reverse complement.
TTTAAAGTAAGGGGATTTCTCATCTCAATTTCCTTTCACTAAGAATTATGCCATCTTCACTTCAAGTTTTATTTTATGTTGTATATGAAATACCTTATATATTTATTTTATCATTCATTTAATACTAATAAATTGGTTTAAAAATCCATTTAAATTTATCTTTCTCAACGTCCTTTTGTTAAAAAAGTTAAAAAAGTTGCAATGGATTTTTTCTTTAAAACCTTATTTTAATGTAATCCATTCAAATATTTTCTTCATTATACATATTATCTTATTTTTTTAAATAAGGTAATTAAATATAATTAAAATTACCTTAAATATCATTTTATACTAATTTTTAATTTCTTTAAAAAGTTTTTAAAAGTAATATTTTTAACTTTTTATGTACGGGTCATTCTTGAGTCTTTTCACCCAATGAATTTTTTTAAGGTATATGAAACGTGTGTAATTTCCAATAAACTTGTAATTTATTTTTTATAAAGAATAATATTTAATTTTTCATGGATTTAAAAATTATATTCAATTCCCATTGTTTTAGGAAGTATTTCATTTTAATGTATTGTCGAAAGAAACAGATATTTCTCTCTATTTTTATATGAAGATGGAAATCTCTTTACCTATGGGTTAAAAAATTTATTTAAAGGGGTTTATTATGATAAAATGAATGATTATAAATATTTTGTTCAAGATATAGTGGTTTATAATTATATATTATTACATGTTAGATTTATATAACTCATGGTGACGGGTGAACTCAATATAGATCTCAAATATATTGGTTAATGAATAGTCCTTAAAGGTAAAAATGATGGAGATAACCAGGTTGGTTAATCCTATGGAATTTAATGGGATTTAGTTATTCTAAAATATTTTTAAATATTAAAACATGGTTTATGGATATGATTCTCCAAGATACCTATTTTATGCTTAAAAATGGGTTTATCAAAGAATTATTTTCATGAGTTCGCATGTTCCACATTATTATTTAGTCAATTTCTTATGCTTTATATTATGTTGCAAATGTTTTATTTGATAAATGGTTAGTTTTATAATGTGGATTAATTTTATTTATGTTATCAATGATTTATTATGAAGATAGAACATTTTCATGGGTTTTCCTATTTTTTTCACCAGACTAATTGGTTTCCATTATTTTTATATCCCTTAATAATATTATATTATGATCATCCAAATTTTTGAATTTATTTTCATAGGGCCTAACAATGAGTAGGAACTATTAAGAAGTTTATCTTTGAATAAAAGAAATTGACCTTTAATGAAGAAAGTGTGTCATAAATAAAACCTAAATGAAAACATAAGAATCCCATTTTTGTAGAAAAATAGACAATGTGTGTTAGTATTACCATTTTATTGTGATTTTTTCCTAATTATGTAAACTATAAACATAAAATGTTTTAAAATATAATAAAGAGAACTCTTTATCATCAATCATGTAATTATGGGTTTATTAAGATATAAGGAATTATAGTTTTTATCAAATAGAGTGTTTATAAAAATTAATTGGTTAGGATGATTAATATAGAGATATTTTATGATTTATAGATACCATATTGGGCTAATAATTCTAAATTTTGATCCTATTTTCAAAGTAATAAATATAATTTTTGAGGTTTTATGTGATGCGATTACTTTGGGAGTTATTTATTGAGTTTTAATAGGTGATTAATATAAATTCCACCCTTAGGTTTAAACATGTAATTTTCAATGAAGGTTATTTTGGAATAATGTCATTATGTTGGGGATAAAATATATATGGTGAATATTACTTTTAGTGTTAACATAATCTTTTATATTGAGGATTTATGATTAATTGGGATAATGTTTGAGGTAAATTATGAAATAATATATAATTTTATTGTGGATTTATGGTGATTCATGTTATTTATAAAAAATATTGATTTTTTTAAGATATTATATGATTAGGGAATATACATTTTTGGTGTGAAACTTTATGATTGATTAATATTATTAAGAGATAAACGTTAAATTTATTTTGGTATAATATGTGATCAAATAATTTAAATCCTTGAATTTCAATTTAGGTAAGAATATTTTTGAATAGTTATATTGTTACTTATTTTTGGATTAATTTATATTGATATTTGAGTATTTTTGTGGAAATTTTGGTGATTTATAATGATTTATTCATTTTAGGTATTAGATTATCTTTTTCTAATGATTTTTTATTAAAGATAGAAGAAATTTATTACCACACTTTTGTGGTTCTCATAACCAATTCAAAGTTTAATTTCATAAGAATAACTCATCTTAGATATTCATGATATGGGATATGAGATGAAATAGAAGAAGGAATAGTTTGAAGCACACAAATAAAGGATGATATTGAATTTATATATTTGAAGAAATCAAGAAATTATATTTTATATTATTCTTAGTCTTTTTGATAAGGGAATCCACCAACTCAATAAAATTCATATCGAAAATGAAAATAAATTCCTTGAAAAAATAATTTCTAATGTATTGATGGTCTCTTCTCTCTTTGTGGAAAATGAAATTTTTATTCAAATAATATTACTTTATGAACTTATTTTTCTTAAAAATATAATGTTATTGAGAATAATTATCATCCTATTTAGTGGTGATTTCTCTCCCAAGTATATATTCTCACTTTCCACCATTATTACCCTTATTTAGAAACCCGATTATGTGTTATTATAGGGGAAATTGATTTTTATATTTTCCACTTTTTAAAAGTATCTTTTATTATCCATTTTTAAGATTTTTTATTTCAAAAAAGTTATTTTCAAATATTAAAAAGGGTTTTCCTTTTCTAATTATATTAACTATATTTCACTACAAATATCCTTTGTACAAATTTTAATTCCTTTTAAGGATTCTATTTTTATGTTTATTTTTAAAATTATTACATACAAAGTCCTCTTTCAGCAATTTAAATCGATTTTGGAAATGTTTTAATTTTTTATTATTTGATATCAAGAAAAAATCGAGAGAACATTATTTCTTTTAGTAGGGGAGAATGTAACATTTACATATTTTTTAAATTAATATATTTTTTAAGCATAATGGAATTTCATTTATAAATTTCTTTCATCCAAATAAATGGGTAGCTTTTAGGACAAGCAAAAACCCATATCATCCAAAAAGGATGTGACATTATAAATATTTAAATGTTCTAAAACCCCTATTTTAAATATAATTTATAATTATTTTGTATGAAAAGATAAAAAAATTCAAGTAAATTATTACCCTCATGCCACACAAATGCTTTGTGTAAGGGTAAAGAGGGGTTTTAAGACACGATATAAGGGTAAATACAGTTTTTTTGTAGCATGTGTAAGTGTGAGAGTAGTTTTAAATGCATTGAGAAATTGTAGATCTACTTTTTCATAGGTTGTGTAAGGGTAAACCCTTGTTTCATATAGGTAAAAATTTTCTACATAAGGGTATAGTGAAACTGATATATGTTGTGTAAGGGTAACCTTAGAGTTGCTTAAGGGTACCTAGGAACTAAATAAGGGTAAACATTAGCTGTGTAAGGGTATCCATAAGAATATCAAGGGTACATAAGGGTAACCTTTGAGCTGTATAAGAGAAAATCCTTATTTCTAAAGAATATGTATGGTTAACCAAAGCTACATAAGGTTAATTATAGAGTCAATACCTACATAATAATAGGTCTCTTTACCCATATGCAATAGATTTTATACGTGTATAGTTAAAAAATGTTACCCTTACATAATGTTCTATTTTTAAAAAATACTTTTAAAACTTCTTTTTTTTTACTTCTGCTTCCACAACACTATTCTGTAACATGTTATTGAATATTTTGAAACCCTAAAATTATTAAAGTTTATTATTTGATTCATTTATGTTTCATGAAACATATTATAGAATAATTTAAACACTCAATAATTAAGAATTAGTTTAATAAAAAAAATTAAATTATTAATTTAATTGTTTGTTTTAATCCTACAAATCTATATAAAGAATGCCTTCTCGAATATATCATAACCCTTACTACCATAGTCTTTTAAATACCCTTTTGAGTTAAAATAGCCCAAAGTTCCTTTACACAAGATATTAAATTCCTATACATTAAATTAGAGACCTTTTTTATCTTTCAAAGAACGAAAGAGTTCTCTCTTCCTTTTCTAATATTGGGATTAATATTTTAGAAAATAATATAAAAGTAAATTTTAATAAGAAATTTATGAATTAATCCATCCAAATATTTCTATAAATTCATAAAAAATTATTAAAATGATAATGTCCCAGACTTATCAATGAATAACTATAAATAATTATCACATTCATATCTCAGATTATTCAAGAAAGATAGAGTATTATCGCATTTGATTTTATAATTATTATTGGGGGATGGAATTTTTAGCACATACACTTCCATAATTGGATAATTCAGAAATTTACTAGAGGATATAAACTACTTTTTCATGTGGTGTTTTCTTTATTTTTGGAAATAAAATTGTTGGAATTAGTTCTAGGAATCCTTGGAAAGTATTTTGAGTCGACGAGTACATGGACATAATTTGGGTGAAGATTCCTTGAAAATCCTTAATATTTTTCATCAATTAACATGAGGTTATAAGTTCATTATCTTTTTTGAGATCTTTTTTTACATTTATTTACATGATACAACTCTTATATTGGAATAATTGATAGTTTTTATTGATTTTTATTAGATGTGGGTGTGTACGTATCCCATGAAAACCTTATAAAAAACATGTTTCTATGAGTAAGTTAGTATATTATTTGTTAATGGTGATATTGATCACATATATTGTATGTTTCTTCTTATCCTCATGATTATATTTTATTCTTAGTTGTGTAATCTACCCTATTATGTATGAATTTAGTGGTATCGTTCTTAATTCCCAAACCTAGTTGCCCTTGTGACATGTTTATCCCTTAGAGGAGAAGTATACATGACTTGCGATAATAAAGCTAATGGAACTAAGAATAGGGTAGGGATACGATGATGTATCATGGATATGGTGTGATATAATCAATACCTAGTGGATGATAAAGAGTATATTATTATTACTTGATTCATATAAGATACCAAGTTACATGATCACTTGATTCCCAGTGGACACGTAGAATATGACACACTTGATAACTATTGGATGTTGAGTTTTCCATACACACGATTCCAAGAAGCATGATCAGTAGCCTCATGGTTAGTCCTTGATTATTCTTGATGTGATGTGTAAAGACCCGTAAAATTCAAGGGAAATTTTTTCTTAATTTTCTTTAGAATTTTACAAGAGCGCGGTTTCAGACGGCACCTGATTCCGAGGCCCGGAGTGCCCGGAATTAATTTCTGAAGTTTGGCTCGGGTACGTTCAGTGAACGAACGAGCGGGTTTTTCTAACTTTTGATACGGTGCTCGGAATTGAAATCCGAGGGCACCGATGAACTCGCATCGCCGATATTCGCTTAAAGAGACCTTTTCGGGAGTTGTGTTTGTTGCGGGTTGAAAGTTAATTTTTAGGGGTTTTTAGTTTGAGTTAAATAAAATTTGTTTAGAACAAATTTTATTATAACTTGTTAAAAACCTACCAAAGGAGGTTGGAAGTGGGACCCACACCCACTTAACCTCCCTTGGGAGGATTAAGTGTGGTGGGGCCCACACGAACCCCTAAACCTTTCAAATCCTCCCAACTCCTTTAACGCCTCTTTTAATGGCTTAAGTTACTTATTTAATTAAGGGAGTTAAACCCTTTTTGAATTTCAAACCTTTGAAATTCTTGTGGTTAAGTTATGTAATAATATAATTTAAAGCTTATATTATTCTAGGGGATTCTTTTACCACCTTGGGAGGATTTCTTGAGAGCTTTGGAAGCTTTTCTTCTTCTTCTTCAACTTGACGAAGAACCTTCGAACTTGACGAAGAACGCCGTTCTTCAACGAAGAACTTCTTCGCCGAAGAACACGGTCTTTCCGCGACGCCATATCCGCGACGTGACGTTCTTCTTCCGCATCATCTTTTCCGCGACGAATGCCATCGACAACGACTCTTCCTCCGACGTCAAAGGAATCGACACCGATATTCCACGACTCCGTCAACGTGCGACTATCGAGGTAGGGGTTCTTGAGTTCGTTGTTTCCTTTTTATTTGACTTTCCTCAAGACTTGACGTAGAACGCTCAAGTTCCGACGAAGAACGCCGCTCCGCTCTTCCTTCGTCTTCGGTGTCAACGAGAGAGAACACCGCACCTTCCTCGGACAACCTTCGTCGGCGTACAAGGATTCTCCAACGACGTGCCTCTTCGGACGCGCCTCTCCGTCGTCGAATTTGACGAACGACGACTGCGACGCCCGACCTCCGCGACGTCGTCTTCCGCGGAACGTTCACAATCTTCGAACCTTATACCAAGGTAGGGGTTGTTGATTTTTGTTAATTTATTCCATTTCTTGATCATGGACTTCGCATGTCAAACATGAGAATTTTGAATGTTTTAAGTTGCGTTATTATTATAACGTGAGGGGGGCCGGACCGCACGAACACGGCCGAACCCCCCTCCTTCGTTCTCGTTTATTTTTGCGGATAGAAGCAAGTGGCGTGGTGCCGTCGCACCACGCGGATGATCGTACTTTTATTTTACGCGGCGCCGTCGCGCTACGCCAAGGAAAAATCTTCAAGAACGCGACGCCGTCGCGCCGCGTTGAAAGGAATCAAGGCACGACGAAAGGGGCGCGGCGCCGTCGCACCGCGCCGGACGACGAACACCGCGGCCGGTTCCGGGCCGCGGCGGGACGAGGAGACCGCGGCCGGTTCCGGGCCGCGGCGGAAGAGAAGACCGGCGGCCGGGCCGCCGGCGTCGGAAGCCGAAAGGGGGACCGGAATTTTCCGGTCCCGTTAGAGAAAACCGGCCGGCCAGCTGGCCGGCCGGATATCTTTAAAACCGGGGGAATTAATCCCCCGACCACCTAATATAAAACCCCCCTCTTTAAGAGGGGGGGCGGTTCTTTGAAGGGAGGGGGGCAGCCGGCCCCCCCCGGATCCACACCAGCAGGCCCCCCACGTGGGGGGGGGGGGGCGCTTTTATAAAATAACGGCGCGGCATAGCCGCGCCGCCTTTTGAAAACCGCGGGGGTTTGATCCCCCCCGCGCGACCTCCTTGCGGCGACAAGCCGCCCCACGTGCGGCCCCTCGCGGCGCCTGGCCGCCGCGGCCCGCCGCGCCGCCGCGCCGCCTCGGCGCACCGCCGCCTCCGCCGCGCCGCCTCCGCGCGCCGCCGCCCGCCGCCTCCGGCCGCCGCGCCGCCGCCGCCCGCCGCCGCCGCCCGCCGCCGCCGGCCGCCGGCCACCGCACTGCCCAGGGGGGGGGGGGGGGGGTCGGGCCGGGTCGGCCCGGACCCGGACCCCCCGTTTCGAACCAGAATTGGTTTTTGGCTCATAACTTGAGCCTCGGACCTCCGAATGACGAACCGTCTACGGCAATGCGATCCTTGGATCGAGACGGTCGTTTCGGTATATCGCACTCAAGGTTTCAGATTACTTTGAGTTCGGCCGGGTTGGTTCGTTCACGAAACCAACCGGGCCTTCGGAGCGGAAACGCTCATATCTTGAGCCACGAACGTCCGATTGACGCGCCGTGAGTCGCGTTGTGTTCCTCTTAGTGAGACGGATCTTTTGGCATACTCCGCCCGAGGTTTGGACGCAGGTGGAGTACGGTCGGGTTGGTTTTGCCTTAAAAACCAACCGGGCCCCGGAGACGAAAAAGCCAATAACTCACAGACCGGGCGTCCGATTGACGCGCCGTCTGTTTCGTTGACTTCCTCTTGATGAGACGGAACTTTTGACATACTCCGCCCGAGTTTTGGATGCAGTCGGAGTATGGCCGGGTTGGATTGTTCCCGAAATCCAACCGGGCCCCTGGAACGGGAAATCTGATATCTTTCAGACAGGACGTCCGTTTGACGAACCGTCAGCGGCGTTGGTGTTTACGTTGAGTAACGGTCCCTTTGAGTATACCCTATGGGAGTTCGGGGTACAGTTGAGATACGGCCGGGATTGGTTTCGCTCTCGAAACCAACCGGGCCCCTGGGACGAAAAAGCTAATAACTCACAGACCGGGCGTCTGATCGACGCGCCGTCTGTTGCGTTGAGACCCCTGTGACGAGACGGTCCTTTGAGACACTTCTTCACGGAACCTTGTGATACTTGGAGTATCGACCAGTAGCTCGTGGAGCGGACCCTCCCGGAGACGAGCGTGCAGAGTACGGAGACCGTGTAGCCGGCTGAGACCTGACGACTGCTTGACCGACTCGACTTGGAGTGAGTCGACTAGCCCAGTGGACGGAGCGCCTGGTATTTGGCGGCAGACCCACGGCGGACGGAGCGCCTGGTAGTTGGCAACAAACCCGCGGTACTCGACAGGAGGAGTACCTCAGTAGGCTATCTAGGTAGCGCCCGGTATTTGGCAGCAGACCCTCAGCGGACGGAGCGCCTGGTAGTTGGCAGCAGACCTGCAGTACTCGACAGGAGGAGTACTTCAGCAGTCTTAGGTTAGTGAGCAGTACCTCGGAGTCGTGACAGGACCACTGTACACTCTAGAGACGGAGCTCTTCAGCAGTTACGGTTTCGATAATGAAAATCCTGGTTTGAGCTGAGACTTTGACCTTTGTGTTTCCTCATGATTGAGATGGGTTACTTGATAACTTAGGTATATGTATGGGAATATACCTGGGTAGTGGTTATCCGTTAATCTCATGATCCTTGTGTTTCCTCATGACTGAGATGGGTTACTTGATAACTTAGGTATATGTATGGGCATATACCTAAGTAGAGTTTATCTGTTGTGATCTTCTTGTGGTTATCCTTGTTGGTTTTAGTGAGACCTTGAGGGTCTCGGTGTCCCTATTGAGTATCGTTATACTCACCCCTGCACGGGCTATGCCCGCACCTCGTTGTGTTGGTTGCAGACGACGGCCAGTACTGACAGAGGCCGAGTGTTCGAGGACTGGACGGTACCTGGAGGTGGACTATACGACGAGGCGGTACCCAGAGGCAGACCACTGGGCGGGACATACTCGGAGCAGACGGCGGGACCCGAGGAGCAGAGGAGCTATCTGTACCCACCCTTCAGGTGGGATTTCAAGTGGTCAGCTCGGCGTAGCAGCTTTACTTTTCAGTTGCTGTTTTCCCTTTCGAGTTGTACTTTACAGTTGGGCTTGTATTTCCGGCCCCCTTTTTACTTTCCGCACTTTTAGTTGTACTCTGTTTTTGCTTAGTGTTACTTTCCGCTTGCTTTCTCTGTGGTGTTTGTTTACTTTACAAAGGCAATGCCTTCCCTTTATACCGGGATTTACGCCTTGGTGCTAGTCGCCAGCCCCTGGCCTATGGAAGGCGGGCTTGGGGTAGTCACGGCACGGACCCCGAGGGCGGGTCGTGACAAATTGGTATCAGAGGTGGCCGGTTCTACCGCAGACTCTGATCTTTCTTTCTGTAAGGCAATAGTGTTAAGGGTACCGAGTGTGGTTTTCAGTTCAGGGAGTCCAGTGTTGGTGCGGGCGGCCGACGTATCCATACACCAGGACCCTGACAACTGATTTCCGACTTTGTGCACGAAAACACTGATTGCGTGTGTGTTTTCAAAGGTTTTTCCCCTTAAAACAGCTCAAACCAGGTCAGCTCACTAGGTATAATCGTTTGATCGTGTTACGTTGTTTCTTTCAGGATGTCTTTTCTCAGACGACCAGCTAGAGCCCGGAGGGATGAGCGTGCTGACAGTCTGTCGAGCGACGAGGCTTCGGTACAGGGCCCTCTTGCAGTTGAGGCACCAGCGGAGGCACCAGCGGTACTACCATACGTTGGGCCACCGATGCCACCAGCCCCAGCAGTAGGCGATGCACGACGCTTGAGCGCGCTGCACGAGTTCCAGCACCAGAGGCCACCCAGGTTCCGGGGAGAGACGGACCCGCAGGCGGCTGAGGTTTGGCTGGAGGCTGTGGTGAGAGTCTTCAGGCTAGTGGGGACGCCGGCAGACTTCATGGTGATCTTTGCTACCAGCCTCCTTCAGGAAGCAGCAGGTAGGTGGTGGAGCCACTTGTTTCAGTTTTGCGATGAGATGAACTTCGCATGGGAAGACTTCGAGACCTTCTTCAGGGTGGAGTTTGTGCCAGTATCTCTACACCCCGAGCGTGTACAGGAGATTCTGCCTTTGCCGCGTGTTTTTCGATCAGAATCCGAGTCATCTGTGGGCAGTAGACAGATGATGCAGAGGTCCAGGAGGACCAGACCAGCAGTTGGGCGATCTCGGGTTTTAGGACCGGTGGTGCAGGGCACCCGGAGTGGGAACAGAGCTAGCCGTGCAAGGAGCAGGTTGTGTTACTCATGCCGCGGAAAGGGTCACCTGGCACGTGACTGTCCGACTCCTCGATCCGCAGGATTGGAGGGAGCCACCGAGTTTGAGGCAGCGACAAATGCTGGAGCTCTGGGAGCAGGTGGACATGGGAGGAACTAGTGGATACGTCTTTTGTACTTCTAGTTCCATGTTGATGTTGCTTTTGTGTAGCGTCTTGTATTATGAGCTGCAATAATAAAAGACGCATCCTTTGTGATGTTTTCATTCCTGTCGTCTTTTGTGATGTTACTAAGAGGTTCCAGTTGACTGTTGACTTGACCCTCACTTGTGAGACATCTACTGGAGGAGACCCAGTTACCACACACTGATGCCGACAGTGTGACTCAACCCTTGGAGTCGAGAGTAACGGTTGGATCTCTTAGTAGTAGCGTCGAGGCCTTACGACGTCATCCTTGGTATGGATTAGTATCATCCATGTTAGGATTGACTGTTTTAGGCAAAGAATGTGGTTCATCCAGGGGATGAGACCAGGTTTCTCTTATCGGAAAAGAAGAAATCTTGCAGCTCTTGTGGGACCAGAGATGGTCCGGGCCACGTCAGAGGAGGTCCATGTCATCCAGGAGCGGATGAGGACAGCACAGAGCCGGCAGAAGTCATACGCTGACAGGAGGCGGAGGCCACTAGAGTTCGAGGATGGCGACCACGTCTTCTTGCGGGTCTCACCTCGACGTGGTATTCGGAGATTTGGCCGAGGCGACAAGTTATCTCCGCGCTTCATCGGACCCTTCCAGGTCCTCAGCAGGGTTGGTGAGGTGGCTTATCGCCTGGCTCTACCACCTCAGTTACACCGGGTGCACGACGTCTTCCATGTGTCTCAACTGAGGAGATACGTGCACGACCCGACGCACATCTTTGACCATGGGGAGCTTGACGTTGACGATGGGGCGACTTTTACGGAGGTCCCGGTGGAGATAGAGGATCGACAGGAGCGGGTCCTACATGGGCGATCGATTCCTCTTGTGCGCAACAGATGGCGGCACGGGAATCTCCAGGAGAGCACATGGGAGCGGGAGGCTCAGATGCGTGCTCAGTACCCTCTTTTGTTTCCCTAGTTTTTGATGTATCTTTACGGGGACGTAAAGCCCTGAGGTGGGAGTAATGTAAAGACCCGTAAAATTCAAGGGAAATTTTTTCTTAATTTTCTTTAGAATTTTACAAGAGCGCGGTTTCAGACGGCACCTGATTCCGAGGCCCGGAGTGCCCGGAATTAATTTCTGAAGTTTGGCTCGGGTACGTTCAGTGAACGAACGAGCGGGTTTTTCTAACTTTTGATACGGTGCTCGGAATTGAAATCCGAGGGCACCGATGAACTCGCAGCGCCGATATTCGCTTAAAGAGACCTTTTCGGGAGTTGTGTTTGTTGCGGGTTGAAAGTTAATTTTTAGGGGTTTTTAGTTTGAGTTAAATAAAATTTGTTTAGAACAAATTTTATTATAACTTGTTAAAAACCTACCAAAGGAGGTTGGGAGTGGGACCCACACCCACTTAACCTCCCTTGGGAGGATTAAGTGTGGTGGGGCCCATACGAACCCCTAAACCTTTCAAATCCTCCCAACTCCTTTAACGCCTCTTTTAATGGCTTAAGTTACTTATTTAATTAAGGGAGTTAAACCCTTTTTGAATTTCAAACCTTTGAAATTCTTGTGGTTAAGTTATGTAATAATATAAGTTAAAGCTTATATTATTCTAGGGGATTCTTTTACCACCTTGGGAGGATTTCTTGAGAGCTTTGGAAGCTTTTCTTCTTCTTCTTCAACTTGACGAAGAACCTTCGAACTTGACGAAGAACGCCGTTCTTCAACGAAGAACTTCTTTGCCGAAGAACACGGTCTTTCCGCGACGCCATATCCGCGACGTGACGTTCTTCTTCCGCATCATCTTTTCCGCGACGAACGCCATCGACAACGACTCTTCCTCCGACGTCAAAGGAATCGACACCGATATTCCACGACTCCGTCAACGTGCGACTATCGAGGTAGGGGTTCTTGAGTTCGTTGTTTCCTTTTTATTTGACTTTCCTCAAGACTTGACGTAGAACGCTCAAGTTCCGACGAAGAACGCCGCTCCGCTCTTCCTTCGTCTTCGGTGTCAACGAGAGAGAACACCGCACCTTCCTCGGACAACCTTCGTCGGCGTACAAGGATTCTCCAACGACGTGCCTCTTCGGACGCGCCTCTTCGTCGTCGAATTTGACGAACGACGACCGCGACGCCCGACCTCCGCGACGTCGTCTTCCGCGGAACGTTCACAATCTTCGAACCTTATACCAATGTAGGGGTTGTTGATTTTTGTTAATTTATTACATTTCTTGATCATGGACTTCGCATGTCAAACATGAGACTTTTGAATGTTTTAAGTTGCGTTATTATTATAACGTGAGGGGGGCGGGACCGCACGAACACGGCCGAACCCCCCTCCATCGTTCTCGTTTATTTTTGCGGATAGAAGCAAGTGGCGTGGTGCCGTCGCACCACGCGGATGATCGTACTTTTATTTTACGCGGCGCCGTCGCGCTACGCCAAGGAAAAATCTTCAAGAACGCGACGTCGTCGCGCCGCATTGAAAGGAATCAAGGCACGACAAAAGGGGCGCCGCGCCGTCGCACCGCGCCGGACGACGAACACCGCGGCCGGTTCCGGGCCGCGGCGGGACGAGGAGACCGCGGCCGGTTCCGGGCCGCGGCGGAAGAGAAGACCGGCGGCCGGGCCGCCGGCGTCGGAAGCCGAAAGGGGGACCGGAATTTTCCGGTCCCGTTAGAGAAAACCGGCCGGCCAGCTGGCCGGTCGGATATCTTTAAAACCGGGGGAATTAATCCCCCGACCACCTAATATAAAACCCCCCTCTTTAAGAGGGGGGCGGTTCTTTGAAGGGAGGGGGGCAGCCGGGCCCCCCCGGATCCACACCAGCAGGCCCCCCACGTGGGGGGGGGGCGCTTTTATAAAATAGCGGCGCGGAATAGCCGTGCCGCCTTTTGAAAACCGCGGGGGTTTGATCCCCCCCGCGCGACCTCCTTGCGGCGACAAGCCGCCCCACGTGCGGCCCCTCGCGGCGCCCGGCCGCCGCGGCCCGCCGCGCCGCCGCGCCGCCTCGGCGCACCGCCGCCTCCGCCGCGCCGCCTCCCCGCGCCGCCGCGCGCCGCCTCCCCGCGCCGCCGCGCGCCGCCGCCGCCCGCCGCCGCCGGCCGCCGCCGCCGGTCCCCGCGCCGCCCAGGGGGGGTCGGGCCGGGTCGGCCCGGACCCGGACCCCCCGTTTCGAACCAGAATTGGTTTTTGGCTCATAACTTGAGCCTCGGACCTCCGAATGACGAACCGTCTGCGGAAATGCGATCCTTGGATCGAGACGGTCGTTTCGGTATATCGCACTCAAGGATTCGGATTAATTTGAGTTCGGCCGGGTTGGTTCGTTCACGAAACCAACCGGGCCTTCGGAGCGGAAACGCTCATATCTTGAGCCACGAACGTCCGATTGACTCGCCGTGAGTCGCGTTGTGTTCCTCTTAGTGAGACGGATCTTTTGGCATACTCCGCCCGAGGTTTGGACGCAGGTGGAGTACGGTCGGGTTGGTTTTGCCTTAAAAACCAACCGGGCCCCGGAGACGAAAAAGCCAATAACTCACAGACCGGGCGTCCGATTGACGCGCCGTCTGTTTCGTTGACTTCCTCTTGATGAGACGGAACTTTTGACATACTCCGCCCGAGTTTTGGATGCAGTCGGAGTATGGCCGGGTTGGATTGTACCCGAAATCCAACCGGGCCCCTGGAACGGGAAAGCTGATATCTTTCAGACAGGACGTCCGTTTGACGAACCGTCAGTGGCGTTGGTGTTTACGTTGAGTAACGGTCCCTTTGAGTATACCCTATGGGAGTTCGGGGTACAGTTGAGATACGGCCGGGATTGGTTTCGCTCTCGAAACCAACCGGGCCCCTGGGACGAAAAAGCTAATAACTCACAGACCGGGCGTCCGATCGACGCGCCGTCTGTTGCGTTGAGACCCCTGTGACGAGACGGTCCTTTGAGACACTTCTTCGCGGAACCTTGTGATACTTGGAGTATCGACCAGTAGCTCGTGGAGCGGACCCTCCCGGAGACGAGCGTGCAGAGTACGGAGACCGTGTAGCCGGCTGAGACCTGACGACTGCTTGACCGACTCGACTTGGAGTGAGTCGACTAGCCCAGTGGACGGAGCGCCCGGTATTTGGCGGCAGACCCACGGCGGACGGAGCGCCTGGTAGTTGGCAGCAAACCCGCGGTACTCGACAGGAGGAGTACCTCAGTAGGCTATCTGGGTAGCGCCCGGTATTTGGCAGCAGACCCTCAGCGGACGGAGCGCCTGGTAGTTGGCAGCAGACCCGCAGTACTCGACAGGAGGAGTACTTCAGCAGTCTTAGGTTAGTGAGAAGTACCTCGGAGTCGTGACAGGACCACTGTACACTCTAGAGACGGAGCTCTTCAGCAGTTACGGTTTCGATAATGAAAATCCTGGTTTGAGCTGAGACTTTGACCTTTGTGTTTCCTCATGATTGAGATGGGTTACTTGATAACTTAGGTATATGTATGGGCATATACCTGGGTAGTGGTTATCCGTTAATCTCATGATCCTTGTGTTTCCTCATGACTGAGATGGGTTACTTGATAACTTAGGTATATGTATGGGCATATACCTAAGTAGAGTTTATCTGTTGTGATCTTCTTGTGGTTATCCTTGTTGGTTTTAGTGAGACCTTGAGGGTCTCGGGGTCCCTATTGAGTATCGTTATACTCACCCCTGCACGGGCTATGCCCGCACCTCGTTGTGTTGGTTGCAGACGACGGCCAGTACTGACAGAGGCCGAGTGTTCGAGGACTGGACGGTACCTGGAGGTGGACTATACGACGAGGCGGTACCCAGAGGCAGACCACTGGGCGGGACATACTCGGAGCAGACGGCGGGACCCGAGGAGCAGAGGAGCTATCTGTACCCACCCTTCAGGTGGGATTTCCAGTGGTCAGCTCGGCGTAGCAGCTTTACTTTTCAGTTGCTGTTTTCCCTTTCGAGTTGTACTTTACAGTTGGGCTTGTATTTCCGGCCCCCTTTTTACTTTCCGCACTTTTAGTTGTACTCTGTTTTTGCTTAGTGTTACTTTCCGCTTGCTTTCTCTGTGGTGTTTGTTTACTTTACAAAGGCAATGCCTTCCCTTTATACCGGGATTTACGCCTTGGTGCTAGTCGCCAGCCCCTAGCCTATGGAAGGCGGGCTTGGGGTAGTCACGGCACGGACCCCGAGGGCGGGTCGTGACATGATGACAATCCTTATAGCATGGAGTTGAAGCAGACATGAATAGGGATCATGGTGGCTTGGTTTGTATATAGGTTATTTGTTTTAGATTATTGTGTTTTCTGTAGAATTATTTTTTGTTATAGAATACATTTGTTTACATGAGAAAATCAGTTAAAGACACTTTGGTGGTTTCTTGCTAGGTTTTTTTACTCATTCCATATATATACATTTCAATGTGAATGAAATTTTTTTAGGGACTGAAGTAAGGGAAAGGGGAACATAGCTGATGGATGATCAGAGGAGCAATGAGATGGTGGAGGACAAGGATAATGTAATGCCCAAATAAATTTAATTAGTAATTTTATATTTTGTTTATAACATTTTATTTATTTAATTTTTTTAAAATAAATGTAATAGTAATAATAAGTAATGGAAAAAATATTTTTTTAGAAAATTAATATTTTTAACTTAATATATTTCATAAATATTTGAAAATATATTATTATTTTACTTTATAAAATTTATAAATTATTAATGTATATAATTATTTGATTATAAAAAATGTACTCTTATAAATATCTTTAAAAAATGTAAAATGGTTTAAATGTAAATATTACTTGAAAATATAAATTATATGTTTTATAAATATATATATATATACTTATATATAAAAACATGTTTCAATATATATATATATATGAATATGTTTATAAATAAATGTAATTATCATTTTTTATGTATATGTTTTATTTAATTTAAAAATATAAAAATAAAATTATTGTTTTTAATTTTATAATCTATATGCGCTATTTTATTATTAATGTGTATTGATTTTATCTTTAAATATTAAAAAAATTTATTTTGATTTTTTTAAAAAATCTAACAAAAAATTGTAATGATGCCTTATGAATGAAAAAGAAAAAAACAAAGTGTGATATGCAAAACAACATCATGAAAACGGGAAAGATAAAACCAAAGGAAAAAAGAAAATTTAAAATAAAACGATATATGATTTAAAAACGAATTTGTATATATATTTATATATAATTTAAATTTTTTGATTACAAATATGTTTTTAATTTAAACTAAAAAAGAATATATATATATATATATAATATACATGATTTGTTAAAAAATGGTGATGTAAATATATTCAAAACAAAAATAATAAAAAAAACAAAATGAAAAAAAGATGTCCAAATATGTGTATAAAAAACTAAAAGAGTTAAATTATGAATTCATTTGGAAGAGTGAGGTGTGGAATGTTGAAATAAAAGTCAAAAGAAGAAAATTGAAAGGTTTCTTTTGGTGGAAATTGTGAAACTCAAAAAAAAGGAATTAAATAATATATTAAATAAAATGATATATATAAACTAAAGTGAGTGGCATGATAAATGACTGAACCACGTGATAGAGGGTATTTATCTAGTTTTGTTTAAAAATAATAAAAAATTATTATTAATTTAAAAAACCCAAATTTTGAAGGAAGATTTAAAACATGTTTTTATATATTTATAACCCTCCTTGCACTCCAATAACATCCTACCATCACCACACAAGTTACACATGTTGTTCTTCTCAATTTTTAAGAACCTCAAATCACTCGTTTAATCCAAACTAAGGTAAGGGTTTATTTTATATCATAAAATCATCCTTGTTTTACTATGATTTATATTTATATATATATATATGTGTGTGTATATATACACATATATATAACAATCTATTTGCAGTATATATGAAATGGGTTCCCGTTTCAAAATTTTCTAAATCATAAGTTTTGTAAGAGATTTTATTATTTTCGTTTGTTTTGTGAACATATATATATATATATATGTGTGTGTGTGTGTGTGTGTGCATACATGTGAATATACACATATATATGAACCGTTTTCAGTATAAGTACATATAAGAGGGTTTTTGTTCTCAAAGCTTAGTTTTTAAAACCTATGAATGCAATGGTTTCATGTTTTAAAATCACATACTCATAAATATATATGTGTGTATATATATATATTTATATATAAACATATTTTTATACACATGTATATTCATTTAAATATGAACACCTTAAATGTAGTTATTGTTTTTTCATTTATATAGAAGTTACAAATGATATTTCTCAAGCACCAAAATATTGTTTAAAGATTAATATATGATTAATTTCTATATTCAACTTGTTTATATAATTTTGTGTAATAACTATTAACATTTTATGTGTAATTATGAGTCAAGTTATTATTTTATGTGCGAGCATGCATCTGCTCCTCTAATCATGTATTTCATGAATAGATTTGGCCATCATCTAACTCTTGTGTGATATTCCAAGTGTTATGTGATCATGGGAACATGTAAATCCATGTTTCCTGTAATTATGGTTTCAAATAAAAGTGTGTTTTTACCAATTATGGGATTCTACCTAAAATAATTTTAAAATAATTTTGAGGAAATGGTGATGACATGAGAAGTATTCTTTTCTTTCAATGGAAATAATATTATGTTTGTATTTTAGACATGATTTTTGGTAAGAAATAAGAAAGGCGGGTCCATGCAAAAATATTTTAAAAAATTGGCACTGGTGAGATATGTGATGTTATAGAGAGTGAACTCATAAGTCTTAGTGATGACTAGTGGCCGAATATATGGATTTTAATAATGGTATGCCAAGTATTATTAACGACCCATAGAAAAATAATATTTTCAATGGAGAATTCCCAACATTTTTTAAAGTATAGTTACTTTAGGAAACACTATTTTCTATATATTTATATTCATGTGTGTGTGAAAATCCATTTTATGTAAGTATATTTATTATCAAAAATGTTTTTAAAGAATTTTTGAGCTATTTTGAAATACCTTATTGGGAATTTTGTGCTCACCCTATATTTTAAAACTATTCTTACAGGTTTAGTGGATTAGAAACGATGAAATTCAAAATTGGAAGCAATTCTCTAATGATTCTTTGTTTTATGTTTTTTAATTTTTTTTCATATGTATTTGTATGTATCATTGGATTTTGATTCTCCAAAAGCTGGACTTGTAAAAGGTCCTATGTTGTGTAATGTTTGAGGATGGGTATTTATAAATAGACTTTGAGGGACACCATATTATTTATTTATTTATTTACATACTAAATATATTATGGATTTTCTTTCCACCTTGGGATCCCATTTATCTATTTATTATATAACATATATTTCATCTTCCATCTTCTTCTCATTACAATGATTATCTATTACATTGTTTATTTATTTTTTATCTATAATAAGACAACATATGAAGGGTATAGTCATCCCACTTATGGACATAAGCCTTCACTACTAGTTAATAGTCTATTTAGTATGGGAAGTCACACATGAGGCCTTCTGAGCCTCCATCTTTGACCCAGTGGTTCAGTTTGGGGTGTTAAAAATTTTACCAGAGCACATTTTTTCTTCTTGTAATTAGACTAACCTAGGACATGGTAGAAAAGAGATAGTTTCTTGGGACATAGGTATGAGAGTTTCAATGTTCATGGGTACCACTTGAGTAACAAACTTCTAAGTTACCAAAAATGGGATTACTATAACTATTTATATGATTTTTAAAGTGTGTTTAAGAAACATGATTAGGTATGTAGAATCAAATTCCATATATATACATGTTTTTGTCAAACATATTAATTATTTAATTTATGTCATTGGAATGTGATCTATCTGTTCGGGATAGTTTTTCTTTGGTGTGATATATATAATTTTCAATGCTCTTATGGTATATCATTTCTCGTATTAATTACGTAATCTGATCATGCTATTAAATAATATATATAGATATATGATTGTGAATAACTTGAAATGATTAAGAACTATGGTTGGTGATGGGAAGGCTATAACTTGGGTTATGAGTAGACTCCAAGGGAAACCATTGTGTTATCCCATAGACTAGTTAAGATATAATGACTTATATCTTAATGGTTACCTTTTTATTATAGAATATTCCACTATGTACATCACTGGTTGGATCATCTACTATATAGGAGGGTGCTATAGATCATGATCCCACACATACTACAGTAGATCAAGGAGAATGAACACATTAGATAGTAGTATTATTCCTAGTTCCCATCCAAGTTGGGGATTCACCAGGGCTATATTCAACTATGATCAAAACTTTTAACTCTATAAACCACCATCTATCGAGGGAACTTGAAACACTTGAGATTATATGGAATGGATTTATATTTTTGGGAGGTTATTTTACCTAGTAGATACCCCATAGGATCAGAATGTGATTTTTTATACCATTATAATGTAGGAAACTGCTTGACATTGGTGGTATGTTATACTCTTTTTTGGAGGTGAGATGGTCTCACATGGGTGACATTCAAGGAACTCTTCTTTGAAGAGTTATTCTCCCTCATTATAAATATGGACTAAGAAAAATTATTCATGTAGCTTCATTTAGTAGCAATGATAGTGTCTCTTTACTTGACTTGTCACACATATGTCCTTTAATTTTCTCCTATATAGGCTGGGGATAAGGCACATAAATCTAAGAATTTTGATATTGGGTTTTATCCAGAGTTGATACCCTAGTTTAGGAACTTTGATCTAACTATATACACTAAAGTTATTCACAAATATTTTATTATAGATAATGGGTCTATAGGAGGATCAAGTATATAGTTTCCTTCCATCATTTGTTACTCAGATGAGTGGAACAACTATTTATTCCATGATTTTCACCTCTTGTAGATTTAAATGGAAGGCTAGGAACATGAAATGGGGTATTTATATAATAGTGGATTTGAGATGGACTTATTTAGTTCTGTTGGGAGGATTACCACATTATTTCAACTATGGGAGGATCACACATTACCACAACATCTACACAGCACCTCAGAGTTAGTATCGATAATAAAAAATATATTGAATATTAGGTACTATTTATCAATATATATGAGGTGAGGATTCCATATAGGATTAAGGAAGACATATTCAAGTAACTAGGGATTTGGTTGGGTTCCTTAGCAATATGCCCGGATATTGAAGACTTATGCAAGTCATGAATATCAAGGACAAAGTCACGATGTTAGGGCATGACATGTCTATAAAATGGACCAAACACCTATAAATAGAATAAAGGGGATATCTACTATACAAATTAAGGTTTTGATCATGTATAATTTATCTCCATCCTTGTTTGATATGGGTTCTTCCCATTCTTTTATATCTACAAAAATAGTTTCTAGAATTGACTTATATGTCAATTTATCCTCTGATTTTATTTCCCTTGATAAACCTTTGGGAATGAAAGAGGACCATATTTAGTGATTCCTGGAGAGTCCTATAATCATTTAAAATTATGTATATCTATGAAACTTTTTTATTCTACAAATTAAGATATTTTATGTGATTATCATCATGGTATGGATGAGAATCTTTGAGCTCACATTGATTTATTTTAGATATAGGTACCCTTTACTTCACCAAAGGGAGAGAGGTTATTGATGAACCATTAGTCGGAATTGGGATCATGTAGAGGTGTTCCATAATTGATTCAAATATGTATGATCATGGAATATTTTAAAGTCTTGTATATTTTAGTAGGATCGATGTAAAACTCATCAAATTTATCTTCAATGATGTATCATCTTTTTGAATGGTTTAATAGGACATCTTCCTAACAAATGAGTTATCTTTGAGATAAATATCATCATGGATTTGAACCTCATTTTTATACCCCCATATCATATGGTGATATCCTAGATGAAGGATCCCATGGTATATATTGATGAATTATATTATATGGGATTTATCAATTTGAGTATTGTACAATGGGATTCACCGATTTTGTTTTCTATGAAGTTGGACGGTAGTCACTAACATTATTTTGACTAATGAAATCTGAAACATGTGATGGTGAAGAAAATATATCCTTTTTGTTTTATTCATTATCCTTTTGTTTAGTTATGGGAAGCCTGATGGATCTTTAAGATTAATCTTTGTTTAGGCTAATATTTGTTGCAAGTTTGAGAGGAGGACATCCTGAAGACAGAGTTTTAGAGAAAGTATGGGCTGTAGTAGTACTTTTTAATGTCCTTAGAAATAATGAACATAATGTTAATGTGAATGGATATCATGAAAATTATCTTCTAACCATACCTAGATTCATTCATCATGGTGTTTTTTGAATACATCTTCATCTACTTTCCAACACTTGAGAAACATGCTAGTTATCTTGAGGTAGTCCTATGTATGATTCGATAGAAGAAAATATACACCAATTCATCAAGGTTTAACATCTAGTTCCATGAATAAAATTTAATGGGGAATGTGGTTTCGGGGATAGGTATATCTATGGAACCATAGAAAGTAATGGTAATGATGTCCTATACACATCCCTAGAATGTGTTTGGGATATGAAGTTTTATGGGATTAATAGGATTTTAGTAAAATTTTATCCAAGAATTATAATGATTATTATCACTTATGAAGACATTAAGAATGAAGGGAATGGTGTTATAGTGTCCAAACCAGAATAAATAATAATTTCTTACGATAAAGAGGAGTTTTACTACATCTCAAGTACTCATACTTTCAGATACTGTAATGAGATATGAAGTATACTGTGATACATAATGTGTTGGTTTGAGATCCATATATATACATAAATATAACGTATTAGCTTATGGTTCATGAAATCTAAGAACATGTGAGAAAAAATTTCCTAATCATTACTTGCAGATGACATCTGTAGTTCATTCTATTAAGTGTTGGTGATACTATCTTTCTGGAAAGAGGTTTGTTGTCTACATTGACCATAAGATACTCTATTACATCTTCATAGAGTAGGACCTTGACATTAGGTAGAAGTTATGGGTAGAGTATCTTTATGATTTTGAAATCAATAAGTCATATGTACTAGGGAAAGTTAACATTGTTGCAGATGCTCCTAACTTTAAGGAACATATTGAACATGATCTTGGTGATGGTCCTTCTAAGGAGTATCAGAACCTGATGATATTGTTTTCCAATTGGAGGATGAATTAATTTGAGGATTAGAGATCAATGTCATGTTCTCCATTATTGGTATCATATTCTATAATAGAATGGGTACATTTTGTACATGAAACTAACCCAAAGTTTTTTTTGATATATGAACAACTAGATGAAGGTGACACAATACCCATGTGGTGGTTGGGTGATGCCGATATCATTCATTTTCATGGGAGAGAAGTAGTCCCCACAACCATTAGAGAGGAGATAATGAGAGAATTATATACATATATATGAGTGGTACATCCTGGTGTTACAAATATACACCATGGATTCATGTAATAGTTCTGGTGGACATGGATGAAGAGGGACATTATTGGGTTTGTTTCCCAATGTCTTACTAGCCAGAGGGTAAAGGATGAGCACCAATGTCCTAGTGGTTTTCTCTAAAAACAAAAAATTTCAATGTGGATGAGCTAAGAAATATTATTATACATGAGTTAGTAACATTACATGGATTTTTCTAAATTATTTTTTTCTGATAAGGATTCATGTTTCACATTGCACTTTTGGCAGGGCTTGTAGAAGGCCTTACAGACTTAGCTGAGATAGAGCATAGTGTACCATACTTAGATATATTGATAGTCCAAGTAGATGATTATCATATTAGATTATATGATTTGATATTGTGTTCTAGAAATTGGTGGATATTGGGATGGGAATATATCCTTAGTAGAGTTCACTTATAGTAAAATATTCTAGGATTCTATATAGTTGGAACCTTTTGAGTCTCTCTTTGGATTAGTGTGTCGCTCACCACTCTGTTGGCATGAAATAGGTGAGGTAGATGTTATTGGGACTAGTCTAGTATAAGAGACATCAAAGAGGGTGAAATTGTTTGGTAATCCATTTTTGAACACTCAAATAAAGAATAAATTGTATGCAACTAGAGGAGATGGACATTAGAGTTCGCTATTAACGATCAAGATTTCTTGCAAGTGTCACCTTGATTGGGGAATTATAATTTTTTAAAAGCAAGGTAAACTGGAACTATTTTTCATTGTCCCATTTTGATTATAAAATGGGTTGTGACCATTGGTACAATCTAGAACATCCTACACATTATAAAGGAATCCACAATGTGTTCCATTTTTCTCAGTTTCATAGGTACATACCTGATAATACGCATGTTATAGACTGTATGGATATTAAGATGGATCCAGATGCATCTTATATGGAGCATCCGATGTGGATTATTGTCTGGAGTAAGAAATTACTTTGAGTGAATTTGATAAAACCTGTCCAGATCTAGTGGCATTATGGTAAGATTCAGAAAGATACGTGGGAGTAGGAGTCATGCATTCAAGCTTAGTGATATGAGTTGTTCAAGAAAGACTACAAGAGACACTTATGAATGATGTTAATTCATTACCTGGGGAGAATTGTAACATTATCAATATTTAAATTTTTTTGAAATTTTATTTTCAATATAATTTAGAATTATTTAGTATGAGAAATTAAAATATTTCAAGTAAATTATTACACTTACATAACACCTATTCCTCGAGTAAGGGTAAAGTGGGTTTTAAGACCCTGTATAAGGGTAAATCCCAATTTATATAACTTTTGTAAGGGAAAGAGGAGTTTTCTAGGAACTATGTAAGGATAAAGCTACTTTTCCATAAGTTTCATAAGGGTAAAACTTCAAAACATAATGGGAACCTACCACCATGTAAGGGTAGAGTGAAATTATTATCCACTATATAAGGGTAACCTTGGAGTTTCATAAAGGTACCTAGGTGAAATTTAATGGTAAACATGATTTTTGTAAGTTTATACCTATGTTTCAAAAGGTTATTTAAGGGTAAAAATCTGTTGAGTATGGTAAACCCTTGTTTCTAAAGGATACATAATTATAACCGAAGACACATAAGTGTAAGTTTGGATTCAAGGCCTTTTTAAGGTTAAGAATACTTAACCTTATGAAACAAATATAAGCTATGTAAGGTTAAACCATGTAACCCATATATAGTAACCTTTTGGGGAAAAGGATTTTAAAAACTCCCTTTTTAGTTTTTCTTCCTCAAAACAATCTTGTAACATCTTTTTGA
Organism: Viscum album; assembly: GCA_963277665.1. Lineage (NCBI taxonomy): Eukaryota > Viridiplantae > Streptophyta > Magnoliopsida > Santalales > Viscaceae > Viscum > Viscum album. Next base: position 1,339,196,842 of record OY728148.1, on the reverse strand, counting down.
ATGTTTCAAAAGCCTAAAATTATGAAAATGAATTATTTGAATCATTTAAAGTTCATGACTCATATTATGGAATAATTTAATCCATCTACAATTAATAATCAATTAAATGGAAAATTAAATTGTTAATTTAATTTGTGTTTGTAATAATATGGGTCTATACATAGAATTCCTTCTTGAAATTTCATAAACCACAACTGCCATCATATTTTTGAGACCCTCTTGATTCTGAGTAGACCAAAGTTCCTTTATGCAAGATCTCTATGTCTTTTTTGGTGTTATTCAATACCTTCTTCTAATTTCCAAGAAAGGTAGTGTTCTCTTTTATTTTTCTATTATTGAGTTTAATGTTTTAGAGAATAATTTCTTGATGTCATTTCATGAGTAATTTTTGAATTAACCCCTATAATGATTTTTGGAAATTTAAAAAGCATTCATGAAATGATAGTGACCAAGATTGATTAAATGATAACTATAGATAATTAACACATGTATATAACATATTATTTCATAGAGATAGAGTATTATTTCAGATGATTTTGTTATTATTATTTTAGTAATAAATTCTTAGACCATGTTTTATGATAATTTGATAATTTAGAAATTATCTAGGACAAAGAAACTATTATCGCATGTGGTGATTTATTTATTTTTGGAAATAAAACTGATGTAATTGGTTCTTTGAATCCTTGGTAATCATTTTGGGTTTTTGAGTACATAGATGAAATTTGAGTGATGAGTAATTGATGATATTTGATGTTTATACTCAATGAACATGAGGTAAGAAGTTCCCTACCTTTTTTGGGAATATTTTTTGCACTTGTTTCCATGAAATAATTCTTAGGTTGGCATACTTGATAGTTTTTCTTGATTATTATTTTATGTGGGTGTGTGTAAATCCCATGATAACCTTATATAATACCTATTTCCATGAGTACATTCACAACTTGGTTTTGCATGTTGATATTGAAAACATGTATTATATGTTTCTACTTTTACTCATGATGATATGATATACTTTCTTGTGTGTTCCACCATGTTATGTCTACCATTGAAGGCATTGTTCTTAGTTTCCAAAGTAGGCGGACCATTGTGACATGTTTATCCCTTAGAGGGGGTATGTAGATGACTTTCAAAATTGGAGATGATGGAACTAAGCATAAGTTAGGGATACGTTGAAGCCTAATGGATTCGAGGTGATACACTTGATGCCTAGTGGATTCCAAGGGGCATGTTACTCGATGCCCAAGGGATGATGAGTAGAAAAACCACTTGATTCCTAGTGGATGTCAAGAACATGATTCAATTAATATTCCCAGTGGATACTAAGTATTATATACACACAATGTTGATAAAAATTCTTACTATACTTGTGGACAATCCTTGATTATTCTAGATACATTGACCTTCCAACCAGAACTGAGTCAAAGTAGGCATGGTCAGGGCCTATGACGGATAAGTGAGAACACAAGTGCTCAATTTTGGATTGTTAATTTTCATGAATAGTTATTGTTTGTTATGGAATACACATGTTTACATGATAACATCAGTTAAGAAATCATTGGTGGCTTCCTACTAAGTTTTATTAATCAAACCCTTTTTTGTAATTTCGATGTGTGTGAAGGATTTATGATTAGGGACCTGAGGATGGGAAATGTGTAGGATTGAAATAATGATGTAGATGCTCAATATACAAGAGGGGGGGGGGGGGGGGGTGAATTTTACACTTTAAAAATTACTTTGGAACCTTTAAAGTTAGTTACGATTAACTATGTTTTCCTTAAGCAAAGGAAAGGGCTAAGTTTAACAAAGTTAAACTAAGAAAATTCACAACACCTCTAACACCAAATGAAAACATGGAAAGAGATTCCGAAAGTAGGTTTCAGAAATATGGTTCTAGAAATTGAAACTTAACAAAAGATTACAAAATGAGATTCTACCTTTAAGCGTATAAAATCTAAATGAAACAGAGTACAAGTAAGGAAGTATAAGAAAGTTATACATTCCTTATAATACAAAATGCAGCAGAAACAAACAAGTAGTAAAACTACATGTAACAAGATAAAAGTCTTTTAACCCAAAGAGAAGGGTATCCAACAACCTTGGATAAAGGTCCCTTGATTTATACTTTCAAGCAAGTCTGTCTTACCCACACCAGGGTAAGCCCTCGATACGAAGATCAGAATCTCTGTCTTGTTATCCCCGCAAGCCCTCAACATCAAGGTAGTTGGCCACCTCTGTCTTCCTCAGCAAGGAAGCCCTCAACTTCAAGGTAGTCGACACCTCTGTCTTCCTATCCCTGGAAGTCCTTGAATGTAATCACTAACATTCGGAGTCTCACGAATCTTTGAGAGTTAATAAGATCATCTCTCTCTAGAAATCACTTCAACAACATGTATGCACTATGTCGAAGAAGTCATTCATCAGTCAGCCTCGAGCTCTTTCAAATGAGCTCCTATTTATAGGCAAGGTCGGCCTCCTTTCCAACGGTCATATTTTCCTTAAAAATCGGAGGGACCTGTACACGTGTAACTTAACCAACGGTTAGTTTATAACAAAATAGACGACATCATTTTATAACAAAACAGGCGTAACAGAACGTACGACATCGTTTTAAGTTTAACATAAAAGTTCGGAGTTGACAGTTCGGAGTGTAAACAAAATGTCAAAGAGTAGACAAATTATAAAAGTGTAAGTAAAATGAATGTTCGGAGTCTAACCAAAAATAATTTTCGGAGTCTAAATAAATTTGGAGTGTTTAAAGAAGAGATGATCAGATTCTATTTAATAGGTGAATTCGTAATGAGAATTCGGAATGAGAATTCGTCATCAGAATTCGTAATGAGAATTCGTCATCAGAATTCATAATGAGAATTCGATGTCGAACTTCATGAGAATTCATATCCAGAATTCGGAGTAGAACTTTATCATAGTTCGTATCCGGAGTCCAAGATGAAACTTCATTACAGTTCTCAACTAGAATTCGGAGTGAAACTTCATTACAGTTCTCATCCAGAATTTAGAACCTAAAACAGAATGCTTCATATCAAAGTTTCAAACGATTCCGAGAATATAGAAATTAATCTGAATCTTATACTTAAGAAATATATGGATGACAATATTATAAGGATAATTTTTCTTACAAAAGCTATTTTCTTTATAAAATCAATTTTCCTTATAAAAGCGTTTCTCCTTATAAAAGCAATTTTCCTTATAAAAGCAATTTTCCTTATAAAAGAAATTTTCCTTATAAAATAAATTTTCCTTATAAAATAAAATTTCCTTATAAAAGAGATTTTCCTTAAAGATAAGGTCTTTGTGATTTTCAAAACAAGAAGGAATGGAAAAGTCATAAGGAAAACCTTACTGACTCAACAATCTCCCCCTTTTTGGAAAGTACAAACATCCTTACAAAAAAGAAATTCTAAGAAGAAAGAAAACATTAAGTCTTATCTCCCTTTTCTTATGGATATTGATGAATACGACTAACTCCCCCTTAGTCTTTGAAACTCTAAGGATTGTATTCTAGATTTCCGGAATGGTATTTCATATAAGAATAAGAAAGTATTCTTTAATGAAACCCCCCCCCCTTAGATAAACTCTATTAGAGTTTGTTTTCTTTCTCACCCTTTGTTAGGATTATTTTCCCCCCTTTATTAGGGTTATTTTCCTTCTCCCACTTTGTGATTTTCAAAAAGAATTCCAGGGAATGGAAAAATATAACAATGTACCTGAATAATTAGTAGCAACAACAAAAGAAACGAGCAAGCACAATTTTCATAAAGTTTGAAAGCTCAAAAAAATTAGATACAACAAAAGATCGGATCTTTCTATTTTGGATCTTTTTCCTTCGCCATGAGTCCCTTAAGAATAGTCTTTATCTTCTTCAAGTCTTTATTTGCTTCCTCAGATTTCTTCTCTAATACAAAAATTCTTGCATTTTGAGCTTCAGTATTCTCTTCCTAGGCTTGAAGATTTTCTTCCTGAGCCTAAAGCTTTTCTTCCTGAGTCTTCAAGATTTGTTCTCGCTTTAACAACTTTTCTTCAAACTCAATCCGATGATCCCTTTCATACTTCCAGTTTTGAGAAACAGAATTCAGCTTCCCATTCAGATCTCTGACTTCTTGAATTCAGAAATTCTTTTCATCTGTCAACTTTTCTTCAAAGGATGAAGTAAGTTCATTTATCTTCCTGTCTTCTGTCTCAAAGGCATCCTTCACATTATCTTGGAATTCATCAAAGAGTCTCATCTCTTCTACAGTCTTCCTCGACCAAATAGTCATCCTCTTGTAAGATCTTTTGTGGGCTTCATAGCCGACAAAGAAAGTTTTGAACTGAGCCTCTATCTCAACACATTTGTCCGTAACCATGGATACCGAGTCTGTTTTCTGATTCAAAGCACGTTGGAGCATCTGGCATCTTGAATCAATACTTGAGAAAGTCGGAATAGTACCTACCAACTTCTTTAGTGACTGAACAACAAAATCATGCCCCAAGGAAGATGACTCTGAATCTGAGATTTTTCTTGGAGAATTTTCTTCTTCAAAATGCTCAACCTTCTTCTTAGAAGAATCACCAACTTTCCTTCTCTTTACAACCACTGAGCTCAGGGTATCAACAATAAGTTGCTTTCCCTTGTCCTTTTTCGGAATGGTTTGCTGTTCCGAAGTCTTCTGTTCACTATCAGAAACTTGAACAACATTGTCTTCCTCATTAGAAACTTTCTGAGCACCATCCTCTACATTCTCCATTTTAGAAATATCATGTGGAAGTTGTTCTTCCTCTGCATGATAAGATACTTCTTCTTCTCCTTTCTCCTCATCCTTCCATGGAGTGACTAACTTAGAAGACTCAACTTCTGAGGTTCGAAGTGAAAAATGTTCCGAAGGTGTCCCCTTATAATCATCTACTTGCTTTAAAACATCTCCGGTGTCACCACTACCTTCATCAACTGCTTCTTCTTCTTCCACTTGCTCAATCTGCTCTACTTCCTCAACATGATTAGTAACTGCCTCTTCCGGAGCGACAAAGTTTCTTCCTGGAGTATCAGGTAGAGATTCTAAAGAAAAAGATCTCGGAACGAGAATGTTTGCTGAAACCATCTCATTAAACTTCAACAAAGTCTGAGCTACCTCAGATTCAGACATCTTCTTCTTAAGCTTCTTTTCTTTCACTTGTTTTTCTAGCTCATCTGCAATTCTTTCCTTCAATGCCTTAGCCTCCGCAGGATCCAAGCCAAACTGAGGCTCCCCTTGCACTCTCTTCTCTTTCATTGCCCTCCACTTGGCAACTACCTCATCAAGATAAGATTTCTTCTTCTTCGGTTATGGAGGTGCAGAATGAACTTCATTAGATTTGAGATTTTCTGCTTCACCTTCAACTTCTTTCAACTTTCTCTTCCCCACTATCTTAGAGGATTCAGGTTCAGCAATTTTCAAAACCGTTTCTTCTTGAGAAGGTAAATCAACAAACTGACCAGTCTTCTTGTCAAAGGCTATATCCATCCTTTTGAGAGTACCATCACTCACCAACATAATCTTGCAAACTCTTGGCTTAGACTTGCAAGCCTCCTTGAAAGACTCAAGGAACAGAACTATCAACTTTGAGAGGATTTCTAGATACATTATGATCTGAGCTCTCAGATTACCTTTCTTGACATTCTCGAGGGTAATAATAATGTGTTTCATCAGATTAAACTTCCTCAGATTTATCAGAAAATCTAGAATATAAATCTCACTCTTCTTAAGACTATCTTTTTCACCCTTTCTCGGTACGATAAGGCCTTGTACCCATAATTCTAGAATCTGTAAATTCATAGACAGAGAAGAAATCTTCGGAGCCTTGTCATCTACCAGTCCGAGAGTCTCTAAAGCTTTTTCCTTGTCGAAGCTTCCCTTTGAATCTGGAAAAACATGAGAAATGAACTCGGCTTCTCCTTCATTGTTCAGCCCTTCCAAGCTGGCTGCCTTGGCATATGAAAGTTTATAAGTCTTTCTATAAGACTTAAATGACAACTTCTCCCTACCATCTTCTTTAAGGAAGGAAACTGTTTCATAGAACTCTACAAGCAAATCTGAATAAATGTCATCTTTTTTTCCGGGCTTGGACACAACAACATCTTCCCATCCGTTGAGCTTAATTTTCTTGGATATAAGAGAATCATACTTGTTGAAGAAATCAGGATGAACCAACCTTTCCCTATATACTAACCACTTCGAAATCGGCTTAGAGGAAGACATGTCTTGAGAAGCTACTTCCATAGACATTCAGATCTAAAGACCTCTGAGAAGTTCGGAACGGTGAAAGATGATGTTCGAAACAGCTTTAAAACGGAGAGGCAGAGCTTCGGGATGCTGGAGCTTGAAAACCGATGTGGGAAAACCATTTGGAGTCCCCTTTATATAGGCAACGAGAAGATGGTTCAACTTCCTCAGTTGATTGAATGGTTGTGACAAACTAAGATCTGATCTGACGGTTGAAAACCAATTCTCAAGAAATCTTGAATCCGATCTTTTGAGGTTTTTATTAAAACAAATATTTAAGAAAACTATAATCCGAAGACAAAATATAAGAAAATTCCATCAAGTAAAGTATGACTATGAAAAAAATGAGTAAGGAAGTCATACCTTTCAGATTGGCTTAGGAGAATAATTTGTAATGGGTTATAATTAAAAAAATATAGTTCACAAAACTCACTACGAAAAACAATCTTAGTACAAAAAACTCAGAACAACAAAAAAAACATACTAAGGATTTCAGTACGAAAGTCTCATTACAAAAGCATGAAAACAGAAAACTCATTATGAATGTATCGGTACGGAAATCTCGTTATGGAAATACCAGTACAAAATTTTCCATTTCGTAAGTTTTCAATACGAAAATTTCCATTCCAGAATTTTTCTATACGAAAATATCCAATCTGAAAATTTCAGTTCTGGAAATTTCCATTCCAGAATTTTAGTTCCAAAAAGTTTGAAAAACAAACTTTGAACAACTTAGTTACTCTAACAATCAAATGTACTCCACCTGTGAAAAAGAGTTTATTACTGTAAGGAGAAATTTTCAACATAAAGTTAATTAAGAAAGATTACCTTACAGTTATCATTCCTAACTTCTGTTTAATGTATTCAAATCTATCAGAAGGCAAAGATTTTTCGAAAATATCAGCAAGTTGATCTTGCGTTCCGATAAACTGAAGAATGATATCTCTTTTTTGTGTGTGATCCCTAAGAAAGTGATGCCTAATATCTATGTGCTTTGCACGAGAGTGATGTGCAGGGTTCTTATTAAGGGCAATGTCACTTGTGTTATCACACAAAATTTGAGTTTTAGTAAAACTCAAGCCATAGTCTGTGAGTGTGTGTTGCATCCACAACACTTGAGCAGAAAAACTTCCAGCTGCTATATATTCGGCTTCAGCAGTGGAGAGTGCTACAGAATGTTTCTTTTTACAGGACCAAGAAACTAATGAATCTCCTATGAAATGACAAGTTCCGGATGTAATCTTTCTATCCATTCTACATCCACCAAAGTCAGCATCAGAAAAGCTTTTTAGAACAAAATCATTTCCAGAAGTATAAAATAATCTTAGATCCATGGTTCCCTTAAGGTAGCGAAAAATTATTTTTACTGCCTTTAAGTGAAATTCCTTAGGATTGGATTGATATCTTGCACATAAGCATACTGAGAACATTAAGTCTGGTCGACTATATATTAAGTAAAGTAAACTTCCTATCATACCTCTAAAAGATGTTTGATCTACTGGTTTCCCAGCTTCATCAAGATCTAAAAAGTTTGAGGTACCAATAGGAGTACTTATACTCTTAGTGTTGTCATAACCATAATTTTTAAGAAGATCTTTAATATACTTATGTTGAGACATGTAGGTTCCTTCTAGTTTTTGAGAAATTTGGAAACCAAGGAAAAAGTTAACTCACCCATCATACTCATTTCAAACTCATATTTCATTAGACTTGCAAAAGAGTCAGTTAAAGATTACTGAGTTGAACCAAATATGATATCATCAACATAAATTTTAACAATCAAAACATTTTTCTTATCATTATTTATAAAAAGGGTTGGATATTCATTTCCCTTAACATAGTAATTTTGAAGAAAAAATCTAGTGAGTCTATCATACCATGCTCGTGGGGCTTGTTTAAGACCATACAGAGCTGGAGTAAGTCTAAAAACATGACCAGGATGTTTTGTATCTTCAATACCAGGAGGTTGTTCAACAAAAACCTCCTCTTGGACATAACTGTTAAGAAAAGAACACTTCACATCCATCTGAAAAAGTTTAAAATTAAAGAATGATGCAAAGGAAAGTAGAATACGAATAGATTCAAGTCTAGCTACTGGAGCATAGGTTTCTTCATAGTCTATTCCCTCTTGCTGATTATAGCCTTTAGCAACAAGTCTGGCTTTATTTCTTACTATGAATCCATTTTCATCACATTTGTTTCTGAAGACCCACTTTACTCCAATAACAGAAGTTTCCTTAGGTCTTTCAACCAATGTCCAGACTTTATTCCTTTCGAATTCATTTAGTTCATCTTTCATGGCTTTGATCCAATCATCATCACCTAAAGCTTCATCAGTTCTTTTAGGTTCTAATTGGGAAAGAAATGCTAGATGTTCTAATTCATTCCTTAAGGAACTTCTAGTCCTTACAGGGTGATTTACATCATCGATGATACTATCAATGGGATGATTCTTAAGAAACGCCTGATTTGGGTTTTGAAAAGTCTGTTCATCAACATAAGGTAGAAAGTCTTCCGGGGTAAATGTTTCAGAAGTATCTTCTTGAACAATATCCTTATCAGAAGGTTCTTTTATAAATGGTTGACAATCAGTTTTTGAAAACACATCCGAGTTTATAGGCTGGGATGGTTTAAAAACAAAAGGATCAGACTCATCAAAATTTAACATGCACTTGTTCTTCAATAGTACAAGTATTTTTATTAAAAACTCTATAAGCCTTAGAAGTTGTGGAATAACCTAAGAAAATTCCTTCATCAGATTTTGGTGCGAATTTATGTAGGTTATCTTTAGTATTAAAAATGAATACTTTTCAACCAAAAACCTTGAAGTAGGATAGTCTTGGTTTTCTATCATTCCATAACTCATAAAGAGTTTTATTAAGAAAAGGTCTAATCAAAACTCGATTTATAGTATAGCAAGAAGTACTTACAGCTTCAACCTAGAAATGTCTAGCTATAGAATATTCACTCAACATGGTTCTAGTTATCTCTTGAAGAATTCCATTTCTTCTCTCAACGACACCATTTTGTTGAGGAGTTCTAGGTGCTGAAAAATTGTGAGTAATACCTTTTCTACAATTTTTTTTTTCAAAATCAGAATTTTGAAATTCTCCTCCATGATCACTATGAATAGTTTTCAATGGAAGGTTTTTCTCATTTTTAACTTGAGCTCTAAAACTTTTGAAATAAGAAAAAGCTTCAGATTTATTTTCTAGAAAATAAACCCAAGTAAATCTAGTGTAATTATCAACTAGAACAAACACATAGTATTTGCCTCCAATACTTCCAGTTTGTGTTGGACCAAAAAGATCCATGTGCACTAACTGCAATGCATCAGTTGTTGAGACTTCACTAATCAATTTAAAACTAGATTTATGTTTCTTTCCATACTGACAAGGGTCAAAAACTTTAGAATAATCAAATCTAAGCTCCGGTAGATCCTTAACTAGTTTCTTCTTAGTGAGTTTACATAGGTTTATAAGGTTACAATGACCTAGCCTTCTATTCCATAACCAGGAATGATCTTCCATTGCACTTAGGCAAGGTAAATCTTGGCTCCTGAGGTCTTATAAATTTAAGGTGTAAACATTCTCATGTCTATTGGCTGAGAGAATAAATTCTTCCTTGGAATTGTGAACTAAGAACTTATCATTCCTAAAATTCACAAGGTAACCTTCATTACATAACTCACTTATGATAATGAGGTTGTGCTTAAGACCCTTAACAAAAAGAACATTTTAAATCAAGGTTTTTCATAGAAGGACAATATTACCAATAATAATAATCTCTCCCTTAGTATTATCTCTGAAAGTTACCTTTCCTCTTTTTGTCTTGATAATCTTTTCAAAATAGATTTTGTTACCAGTCATGTGCCGGGAACATCCACTATCCATGTACCATGTATTGTTGCTGGTACTCTCTTTATTTTCTTGAAATCAAGAAAATAATTAGACTTTCGTAATCCAAACTTGTTTGGATCCGAGATTTCTAGATAACAAAATTTTAGGTACCCACATCTTCTTAGAAAAATTAGCTTTGTGAAATCCTAGAGATTGGGTTTTGTTTAAGGAAAAATTCTTTGCCCAGTGACCACCACATTGACACTTAGTACAAAATAGGGTACTTTGAGGAACAAAATAATTGTTACTAAAAATTGGTTTTTCATGGGTATAACCAAATCCGGATTTATTTCTTAAAGGTCGTATTTGGGAATACATTTTATCAAAATTTTCCTTACCATGGGTAAAGTTTGATAAACACTTATTTAAGGAAAAAATTTCGGACTTGAGTTTTATAACCAAGTTTTTATCCTCAAAATCATTAGTTTTATAACTAGACCTAGGTTCGAAAACATTTTTCTTAGAAATTACTTTTTCTAACTCCTTAGAAAGTTTGTTTTTCTCAGAACATACTTCCTCAAGATTTTTTGAAATACTTTCAAAATAATTATTTTTCTTATCAAGATCTTTAGAAAGATCTGATATCTCTTTTGTAAGAATATTATTCCTAGAGTTTGTCTTATCAAGTTTTTTATTGAGTATGGAATTCTCAATTTCAAGAAGTTCAGCAAACCTAGAAACTTCTTCATAAGTAGGTAAATTATTTTCTTCATCAGAAGAGGATTCTTCATCAGAAGAGTTATAATACTTATTGATCATTAGAATTTGAAGAAACATTGGTCAATGATTCAGCATTTCGTACCTTATCCATAAAAAAATGATTATCAATAGGTAATTTGGCTATAAGACCAAGATTATTATGTCCTGAAGATTCGTAATTAGAAGATTCATCTGAAGAGTCACCACCACTGACACTCCAGGTGTCATTTTCTTTCAGAACTTTCTTATCTTTGGCTTTATAATACTTCTTTCTATTCCTGTCTGAATTCTTTTCTTTCCTTTCATTATTTTTGAGAAAAGGGAAATCTGGTCTAATATGTCCAACTCTCTTGCATTCATAACATGTGACTTCTCTATATTTCCTATATTTCCTTTCCTTTTTCTTATACTTGGATTGGAAATTTCTCTGGCCAACTATCTTGTTCATCCTTCGAGCAAGATTTGCTAACTCATTTTCTGAGATTTCAATCTCACTAGAATCTGATTGAACAACCATCTTCTTAGACAAGGATCTGGTTACTCTCTCAAGAGTCATAGATTTCATATGATTTGATGTTGTTGTAAAATAAACTGTACCATTTCCATTCTTCTTTTTGATGTTGTCAGCATCTCTATTCATTCTGGTTTCATTTTGAAGTAGAGTTCCAAATAACTCATCAAGAGAAATTTGAGTGACCTTCCTATTCTCATCTATAGCAGTTCTCTTGGATTACCACTCATTGGGCATAATATCAATTATCTTATCCACAAGTGATTCATCATCTAACCCTTTCTCTCTCATAGACTGTAGGCTATTGACAATAGTCATAAATCTCTGTTGAACTTTACAAATTGGTTCACCATATGGAAAATTGAAACCACGGTATTCAGCTCTAAGCATAGCTCTCCTAGTCTCGATTACTTTAGAAGTTCCAAAGTGTGTAACTTCTAACTTCTTCTAGATACAATTAGCTGCTTCACAAGAAGAAATTTGGCTATATATATTTCTATTCATTGAACAGAGTAAAGTATTGCGTACCTTATAGTTGAGTTAATACTCTTGCTTTTCCTGGTTAGTGAAAGTTCTAAATTCCTTATCAGGAATTTTATAATCTCCAATAAGCATAATGAAATTGTCCACTCCAGTATTGATAACAAAAGTCCTCATTCGATCTCTCCAGTACTCATAATCATTACCATCAAAGATTGGTGGTCTTGTAGGATTTTGATTATCAATGGAACCAACATTAATTCTTGTCATACTTAAAAACCTTTGGCACACAAACATGTTAGTAGAAAAAAATTCGAAATAACAAAGTTTGGAATGACAAAAATTCGGAATGAGAAAGTTCAAAATGACAAAGTGAGCAAGAAAAACTTATACGTGAGTACAAGTATTTCAGAGACCTCCTCTGATACCAATTGTAGGATCGAAATAATGATGCAGATTCTCAATATACAAGAGGGGGGTGAATTGTACACTTTGAAAATTCCTTTGGAACCTTTAAAGTTAGTTACGATTAACTATGTTTTCCTTAAGCAAAGGAAAAGGTAATGTTTAACAGAGTTAAACTAAGAAAATTCACAACACCTCAAACACCAAATGAAAACTTGGAAAGAGATTCCGAAAGTTGGTTCCAGAAATATGGTTCCGGAAATTGAAACTTAACAAAATTTTACAAAATGAGATTCTACCTTAAAGCGTATAGAATCTAAATGAAACAGAGTACAAGTAAGGAAGTAAAAGAAAGTTATACTTTCCTTATAATACAAAATTCAGCGGAAAGAAATGAGTAGTAAAACTACAAGTAACAAGATAAAAGTATTTTAACCCAAAGAGAAGGGTATCCAACAACCTTGGATAAAGGTCCCTTGATTTATACTTTCAAGCAAGTCTGTCTTACCCACACCAGGGTAAGCCCTCGATATGAAGATCAGAATCTCTATCTTGCTATCCCTACAAGCCCTCAACTTCAAGGTAGTTGGCCACCTCTGTCTTCCTCAGCAAGGAAGTCCTCAACTTCAAGGTAGTCGGCACTTCTATCTTCCTATCCCCAGAAGTCCTCGAATGTAATCACCAACATTCGGAGTCGCACGAAGCTTTGAGAGTTAATAAGATCCTCTCTCTCTAGAAATCACTTCAATAACATGTATGTACTATGTCTAAGAAGTCATTCATCAGTTAGCCTCGAGCTCTTTCAAATGAGCTCCTATTTATAGGAAAGGTCGGCCTCATTTCCAACGGTCATATTTTCCTTAAAAATTAGAGGGACCTGTACACGTGTAACTTAACCAACGGTTAGTTTATAACAGAATAGACGACATCATTTTATGACAAAACAGGTGTAACAAAATGTACGACATCATTTTAAGTTTAACACAAAAGTTCGGAGTGAAGGTTCAGAGTTTAAACAAAATGTCAAAGAGTAGACAAATTATAAAATTGTAAGTAAAATGAATGTTTGGAGTCTAACCAAAAATAATTTTCGGAGTCTAAATAAATTCGGAGTGTTTAAAGCAAAGATGATCAGATTCTGTTTAATAGGTGAATTCGGAATGAGAATTCAGAATAAGAATTCGTCATCAGAATTCGTAATGAGAATTCGTCATCAGAATTCGTAATGAGAATTCGATGTCGAACTTCATGAGAATTCGTATCCAGAATTTGGAGTAGAACTTTATCAGAGTTTGTATCCGGAGTTCGAAATGAAACTTTATTACAGTTCTCATCTGGAATTCGGAGTGAAACATTAATACAGTTCTCATCCAGAATTTGGAAACTAAAACAGAATGTTTCATATCAAAGTTTCAAACGATTTCGAGAATATAGAAATGAATCTGAATCTTATACTTAAGAAATATATGGATGAAAATATGATAAGGATAATTTTTCTTACAAAAGCGATTTTCCTTTTAAAAGCAATTTTCCTTATAAAATCGTTTTTCCTTATAAAATCAATTTTCCTTATAAAAGAAATTTTCCTTATAAAAGAAATTTTCCTTATAAAATAAATTTTCCTTATAAAAGCAATTTTCCTTATAAAAGAAATTTTCCTTATAAAATCAATTTTCATTATAAAATCAATTTTCCTTATAAAAAAAATTTTCCTTAAAGATAAGGTATTTGTGATTTTCAAAACAAGAAAGAATGGAAAAGTCATGAGGAAAACCTTTTTAACTCAACAAAAGGGTCCCATGGTTGATAGTTGGGAATAAGAGCATGGAGTTGGTGATATAATATGATGAAATTAGAAGGTTTTAGAAAATTTTAATTATTTATTTATCTAATAAAAATTCTCTAGATTGGCATTCCACCTTGGGATCCTGTTTATCTTTTTATTGTATGGCATGTATGGAATCTTTCACTTTTCACTTTTTACGATGATTATTTATTACATTATATATTTATTTTTTATATATTCTATGAAATGATACCAAGGTTATAGTATCTTCACTAACAGACTTATAAACTCATTACTAGTTAACAACCTCTTATATATGGGGAGGTGTATAAGAGGTCATGTAACCCTCCGACTCAAACCCAGTGGTTAGGGTTAGGGTGTTACAAGGGTCACATGAATAAAATACATGAGTGAAATAATTATTGTATAATATATTTTTTATAACATTATTTTGAATTTGGAAACCCCATCTTGACTTTTGAAAACATATGTTATTTTTTTTTAAATTTAAAACTATTTTTGAGTCATTGGATTTAATGGTAGGGTTAGAAGGTTTCATTACATTTTGTCTTGATAAAATAGTATAAAGAACTTAAATTTTTATTAAATAACCAAAAAATCATTAAAATTAACTTTTTTTACTGGATTTCAATTTAAATTAGTTTTTATGACTAAATTAGGTATTTTCCTAAAAACTATTTTTCATGCGTTTTGTGTATTTATATTAATTGTAATTTATTACAAATTAGTATAATAGTCTGATAAAATAGATTCTATAATTCAAATACTATTTTTTTAATTTTTTAAATGTTCCCTTTTTAGTTATGATTACATTAATAACTTATCATGGTAAAAAGTTAAGTTATCACAATTAAAGATAAATTTGGTTTAAAGGGGATTAATTAGAAGATAAGGATTAAATATCTCCAAAAAATGTACAGATTTGATTTTTAGAGTGTTTTTAGACCCAATAAAATCTATTCTGTTAATTTTTGGTGCCTTGGTTATGCCTAACCATGAATAATACCATCTCATATTTAAAAACATTGAGTAATTACAAGAGTGACACTCCCATAATTTATAAAATGGAACACATTCCCCTCTATTATTTCATAAAATTGATCAACATAGATAGAATGATACCTACTCAAAGTTTTTCAAAAAATTATTCCCCATGACCTAGAGTCTCTATTAACATAAAAATTCCAACCTAAAAGGCTTAAGGTGTAAGCCAAAATAGGTTTTAGGAAGAAGATGTTTAACTCTCAACTGAGGGGTTCCATTTTATTTTTTCTTAAACCACCTTAAAATATTTTATAAACCTGATAATATAATAAAATTATTATCTTACATATACTAAAATGTTATTCTTTTAGATTTTTGACCCTTTATCATCTCAGTTTCCATCCTACGGGAAATGAAAACATCACCTGTTCGAACATGTGTTCTACCACCTCCACAAAGCGATGTATTTCATTTTTCATAACTGCCTTACATGGATTTGTTATAAAGTTATAATTAATGAATATATAATATTCTTACATAATTATTATGTTTTTAAAGATAATATTACCTTCCCACCCTTTATTTTCATTGGAAATGATAATGTTGCTCATGTGTACATGTGGAATAAAACATCTATGAAGCGATGTGATTAATTTTTCATTATTGTATCTATTGATTAGTAATAAGGATGGAAATTAATAATAATTGAGACATTTATAAAATATTTATAAATATAGAAAATTAAAATATTATCTACTTTATTTCTTTTCAACTTAGTATAAAAATTAAAATGACATTCATGTGTACGTATGAACTACCGTCTCTAAGATGTAAATGATTAATTTTTATGTACACCTTATATGGTTGGTTTTAAAAGAATATTTAATGGGTAAATCTGATAATTATACCATATTTATGATTTTGGAAGTAGTTTTATTGTAAAACCTTTGAGAATTACTAATGCATCGATGTTGTTTTTCTGTTATAAATCAAAAGATCCCAAAACATCCAATGTGAACTTAACCATTTGTGTAACTAAATAAATTATGGTAATAAATGAAATAAAATGAATAATTATTATGGAATGGAAATGAAAAAGGTTTATAATCAAATAAATAACTAATATAATTTTATTATTTTGGATCTAAAGAGAATATGTTGCAGGATGATATTTAAGACAAGGGGATTTCTTATCTAAATTTACTTTTGTTGAGACTTATTCCATTTAACAACATGTTAATTTTTTTTGGTTTATGTAAAACCATATGAATTTATTAACTTTAATTTAGTGGAATTAATGTGGTTTAAAAACCCATTTAATTTTCTCTTCTCTGACATCCTTTTTTTCAAATGTTATGAATGTTCCATGATATTTTTCTTTAAACCTTATTTTAAAGTATTCCATTCAAATAATTTTCTCCTATATATATGTACATAAAAATAATTCCACAATTTCATATTTTTAATAGGTCTAGGGCTAAACTCTATTTATTAAACATAAAAAAGGAACTCAGTTTTTATATTTAGGTAAATAGGGAGCTTAATATATGAAATAGTGGCATATATGCCTTAAATAAACATGACCCAAAGGTCTTAACATGGCTCGAAATATCTAAAGGGAAGTATAAATAAATAAATGCATTAAAAAATAAATATTTTCCATTATAGAAAATGAAATAGTAAAAAATGTTAATGATGATGCAAATCCCCCCATGCCAAGAATTTTGACCATGCTGGTCTAACACAACATGGTAGAGAACCCCCCAACCCACACATACATGTGTGGGAGGATCAGATAAGAGGTTCCTACACACCTATCACTCTTTATTTCTTCCCACTCAATAATTCTTTGGAGGAACTAACTATACAACCAACCTGATGCAACATAAAACCATACTGAAGATATTTTAAAAAATATAATGGAATGGTACCCATTCGTCCATCAAGAAATGATGACAGATGGATAAATAATGAGTGTTAGCACACCCATACCTTTATTGAGTCCAACAACCTATGTAAAAATGTAAAAAAATTTACCACCAACCAAATTCAATGAGATAAGAGGCAGTGCTCATAATGATATTAGAATTAAAAAAATAGTCCCACAAAACAGTACAAATTCCTACTTAACCACACCTAAGAACCACCAACAACCAATGTCCTCTAGAAGATTTAAATTAATAAAAACTAAAAAAATTCACATAAAAATACATAACTTATATGATTCACCCTCAATATGAACCATCATATATCACCATTTATCCCCACTTCAATGAAAAAAATGATACATAACAACTAGAACCAGCCACACCATCCCACACCACATGTTTCTGAATATCCACCATGACCACCCAACATTACACGGACCCTGAATATTGTCTAAATAATGAGTGCTAATATACAACCTCCAAACACCAACACCTAAATAAATCCAACCCTCCAACTAATATATGAACACTGCTTCCTAATAGAGACATTGGGAAACATCACTAGTTAAACCAACAACCACTCAAGTTCCAAACTTCCACCACCTAAAAACCCGAAGGACCATCACATGAATATAGATACATTCTTAGTGAGCCCAATATACCTCTCTAATGAATTGTTTAATGAGTATTATTTGAATGTGAAAATAGGGGAGATAGCTGTATAGGTCACTTCTATGTAATTAACTAAGATTTAATTTTTGTAACACAAGTTAAAAATGACTAAACCTGGTTTAAGAATATTATACTCCAATATAACATTTTTATGCTTAAAAATGGGTTTGATGGAAATATTTGATTTCATATGGTAGGGAATGATTATTAAATTTTAAAGGTGAATATTTTTTTTATAAAATAATTTTTTTCAAGATTTATCAAGTTTATCATGATCCATTCATGATTTTGTTATTATTTAAAATGGGTTAAAAAGGTTTTCTTTGAGAAAAGGATGATTTTACAATGTGTAGTTTTTTATTTATGTACAAATTTTTAATATTAAAAGGGTATAATTTTCATGGGTTTTCATATTTTATTCACTAAAATAATGGGTTTCTATTATTTTTTGTCCCTTACTTAGAATGTTACACTCATCTAATATTTTAAAATGTTTTTAACAGGGCCAAAAGATGAGTAGGAACTTTTATGAAGTATAGCTCTAGATAAATGAAATTGACCATGAATAAAGAAATTTTATCATGAATTAAACATGAATATAAACTTAAGAATCCATTTTTTTTGAAAAAATGGACAATGTGTGTTATTTTTACCTATGTAATACAAGGGTTTTTCCTAATTTTATAAAACTCTAAACCTAAAAGATCATGAAAATATAATAAATTAAAACCCTTATCATCAATTATGTAATTATGGGTTGATTATTATATGGGGTGTTATAAAACATATTGAGATATTTATGATTCATAATGGACACCTTATCCAATGTCTACACAAGAATAATTCAATTTTTCCAAAGCACAAATACAAAAATAATAACTTAACCACGAAAAAATTTCTATTAGTGATCCACAATATTAATGGTATTTTTAAATAACTTGAATCCATGTTTAACTCCAATTGATCTCAAATACTTAATTATGACGAGTTTGAAATATATATCTATAATTGTGATATGTGAAACACATCATGCGCAAAATTATACTGAGTAGGTAATTGCAATTGGTATTCCACATCCATGATATGATTGATGATCTCAAATGGTCCCATGTGTCTCAAAGTCAATTTCCTTTTATTCTCAAGCTTCCTCTACCTCAATATTGGAGACACCTTTATGAAAAAATGATCAAAAATAATAATCTCTATAGGTCATTTGTGATGAATAATAATTTAATTTATTCTAATATGAGCTATCCTCATCCATTTATAATCAAAATAATTTTATTTCATTTCCCAATCCATACATTTTTTAGTAGGGAATATTCTTCTACCTATACCTAAAAAAGGTGAATGACATGTCTTCTAATATAGTTCCTCAAAGGGAACCACCCTAATGGTATTATTATAGTATAAAAACTCCACTAAAGGATGATGATCCTCCCATGATGTAGTGAAATACTTGAAAATTATCTAAATATGTCCTCAAATATCAAGATATTCATCTTAGACTAACCATGTATTTGATGGAGATAAGAGACAATGAACTTCAATTTTGTATCCACAACTCATTAAAAAGATCACCAAAATCCAAATATGGACCAAAAACCCTTATGAGAGAAAATCAATTTCAGTACACAATGATTGTTAAACTCTTCCAAAACATAGATATTTTATAAATCTTCCACTATATTCATCTCCCAAATTATAATGTAATGAGTGGATTTAGCTAGTCATTCCATGATTACCCAATTGAACTCACACCTCTTTATTTTTATTGTAAAATATACTAAAATATATTTCAAAATTTGATCCCACTTCCAAAATGGTTTCGATAATGGTTGTGACATTCCCAATGACATTATATATTCTATCTTCACTGGCTAATTAGTATTGAATTTGGAAACATCATCTACCACATTCCTCTTCATACAAATCCCCCAAACTAGTGTTTCATATCAAAGAATATTTTATTATAAATGAGGCAAACTACCAAATTAGAATGGTGAGATTCCATATAACTTACCATAAAACTAAGGAACAAATTTCTGATTTTGAAAATATAAAATTAAATCCACTGATAGGAACCATATATTCAGCGTCTCTATGCCATTTAGGGAAGCATTTATAACTACACATTTTTCATCAGATAACTTATCTTTCTAAACCATATACCGCAAGGTTAATATAATAACAATACTTGATAATATCATTTTATCCACTTCCTCAATAACATCGAATTAAATTTTGAAAAATAATCTCATAAGTTTCCATTCCTCCTTAGATTCCTGAACCACATACCCGTGAGACCTTTAACTTAAAGTATCAACTACCAAATTTTTGTTTTTAGGTGCATATGAAAACTCAATATCAAAGGGTTTCAAATGCTCAATTCATCTACATTGCCTCAAATTTTGATTATGTTTTAAAAAGATATACTTCATTATTTTTTGATAGGTGTACACTATAAAATTTTTACTAAATAAATAGTGACTTAATTTTTTCAAGGCATGCACAACTATTAAAAAATGAAGATAATGATTTGGGTAATTCATTACAAGTATCCTCTATTGGCACGAACCATAAGCAACTAAATTATTTCCATAAATGAGAATGTAATGAAACCTGATAGAAAAAGAAAAATAGTCAAAAATGTACCTCCT
Source organism: Viscum album (assembly GCA_963277665.1). Taxonomy (NCBI): domain Eukaryota; kingdom Viridiplantae; phylum Streptophyta; class Magnoliopsida; order Santalales; family Viscaceae; genus Viscum; species Viscum album. The sequence goes on along the minus strand of OY728148.1, from coordinate 1,339,176,537 downwards.
GTATCCATATATGTAGATTTTATCATATATATTCTACAGTAATAAATTTATTAGAATTATCTATTAAATATAGTTAATCAAATATATATAAAAATATATCTTTATTTGTTTAATGACATAAAAAATTATTTAATTAAATGTAAAATATTGTTACTTATTTTACTTAATTTATTTTAATATATTTTATTTATGAATATTTATATTAATTTTATAAATTTAAAATTATATTTATTATCATAAAAATCTTATAAAAATTTATATAATTAATTAAAAATAATATAAATTAATATTTATTATTCTAAAAATATAGTATTTTAATATATATTGAGTTTTATTTTAAAGTTAATAATTAATAGTTATAGATTAATTTTAATTTAATGAATGATATAGTTCGAATCCTAATATCAAAATTATATAGAAAATATAATTTTAAACATTTATAAATTTCATGGTATGGTGGAAAATAATAAAAGGGGTGTAAAATCATATTTTTGACACAAAAAGTATGGTAAGGTATTATGAATGAATTTTTTATTTTAATTTATATTTTTAGATAATTAATGAGTTATTAGTTTAAATTTTAGTGTATAAATTCATTATGGATATAAGTGGAGTGATACGTTTGAATTTGAATTCCTTGTAAAATATAATAATATTTTAAATTAAAATTTAATTATATTAATAATTATTTTATAAGTGTTTAAATTTTTTAGAAAAATTTATAAATATGGGGAATAATATAGAATGTTTGCGATATAAAACACTGTTTTTAAAATTCAAATATCCCAACTTCATTTTATTGTTGGTTGAGTAATGAAGTTGAATTCGTTTTAAAAAATTAAAGTTAAAGTTTTAATTGAACATTAAAACCAATTGTTAAATATGTGTCTAGAAAGTTATAGATCACTTGATAATGGTATGGAATGTGTTAGAATACTGAATATACATAAAAATTTAATTATCAATCAAAATTGGTGAATTTAAATTGGTTAAAGGTTGAGTAAATGATTTGAACTTATTTAAAAATGAGAATTTATGTTCAAATGGAATTAAACTTATTATTATTAAATTTCTATTTAGAATGATATGAAAAAAAATTTAAACTGAAGGAGAATATTGTATATGATAATATGATAATAATATCAAATAAATATTATATAGTTATGAAAATACTCTTTGGATCATGATGATTAAATCCACTATCTATTTTTATTTTAAATATATTATGAGGAGAGAAGTAAATATGTGTTATCTTGGGTGACATATGAAGACCTGAATAATTAGGGGCAAGTTATTTCCATCAAAGATGAATGAAAAAGGATATGCAATTGAGGCATCTGATTTGAATTATTATATGTATATATTCAAGACCATAAAATTTATATGTGATGATTATAGATTTTTTGTTGAAAAGAATCAATGGTATGTTATAATGACTTGAAGAATTACCATCTCTAACAGTTTCAAGTTACATTATAAAGAAATACATTGAAACAGATTTCCATGTTGTGATTAAAGAAGTAGATAAGATGAGTAATATGTATATAAACGATCCAAAGAATATTCAGTAGGAATTCCACTATTAATTAGCGAATAAAATCATTTAGATGAATCTTTGAGAAAGATAGTTTGGCTTTGGAATTTAAAAAGGAGGATAGATATTTATTAACATAATCAAAATTGAGTACTCATGTACTATAAAAGTATTTGGAGTTGTGTTTAATAGCTTTTAAAATATTCATATATTTTCCAAAACTATTTTAATTGATTTTAGATTTTTTATAGTGATTGGAGAATAGAATAAGAATAATTAAATTTATTTTGATCTTATTTTTAAATGTTTTATAATTTATAATTGAAGCTAAAATATAGATAAGTCTTCATGTCTCGGTAACATGTATAATATTATTCAAAACATCGAGGCTAAAAACTAGTAAAGTCTAAAACTAACATATCATATATAATATATTTTGTCTTCCTTAGAAAATATCAAATGGAAATGTTTTTTGATCATACCTATATACATAGGATTTATTTAGGAATGTTGCATACATTATTCCTTAGAAATAAATGAATTGGTAAAGTCCCTGGAGGCTATATGAGATATTCAACACATTATTTTTAGTATATAAGTTTTTTTGAGGAATGCATAATTTATTTTTCTAGATGAATAGTAAATTTAGAAAAATAAAATTTATTATACAAATATGTAATATGTTTTGATGAATAAATAAGAATTTATGAGAATAAATTATATTCTAGAAGCTCCCATAAGTGATACATAAGAAATTATATTTATTACATAATATCCAATACTTAGGAAATTTTTTGAGGATCTATGAGTGGGAATCATAGAATATGATATCCCTATATTGTAAAAAACTATATTATTAAAAATTAATATAAATCAATAAATATTCTTTAGTGGAATAAACATCAAAATGAACCAACGTGTTTTTTTTTACTTGTGAAAAAAACATTTTTTACATCTATTTTTAGGTTTTTCACATAGTTTTTTTGGCGATGTTGTTGCACGTGACATAAAAAATCATATTTTTTTAACGTCTGTTAATATAACCAACAAAAAAATATTATTTTGGATGTTTTTTCAGATTAGTTATTTAATAACTGATGTGAAAGATACTTAGTTGAAGGTTTTTCATGTCTGTTACTTAAATAATTGACGTAAAAAACATCCCACCACATTGGTTATTATATAACCGACGAGAAAAAACTCGATCCCAAAGCCCTTTTCATGTTGGTTAGTAAATAAATGACATAAAAAATGTTTTAATATGATGTTTTTCTTGTTAATTATTAAATAACTAACATAAAAAACTATATACCACGTTGGTTATAAAAAAATGGACGTGGAAAATCAAATTTTTAGGTCAGTTATAAAATAAATGACGTAAAAAACCCATTGAAAACGTTTGTTATAAAATAACTGACATAAAAAATATTTTTTTTAAAATGATTTATGAAACCCATCCTCTCCATTGCCGAACCAGACCTAAAATAAACAAAAACAGACTAGAAACTATCACAAATAGTTAAAAAAATAAGAAAAACCATCAGAAAAATTACACATTCACATTTACAACATTGAAAAATTATAATATTAACTAAAAAAGCCTAAATCCAACCAAGGAAACTATTAAATACACATTTATAATTAAAAGATTTAAAAATGAAAAATTCAATGAAATAAAATAAAATAAAATCAAACCTGTAAACTAATTTGTCCATTCCACTTGTAAGCATTTGACCTCTTCTACACTATATGGTTCAGGGTCATCAAATAGATACAAATTAAAAAGAAATTATTTAACATGTGTAATGAATAAAAAATGATATATTAATGAATAATTTATAAAGAAATCCTACCTGTTCAATCTTCATAAATGTTACAGTTGTAATTATTTCATACATAAATATTAACACATAATATCCACATTTGATGACGTCTTTTTTTTTATGAAAATTATGTTTAAATGATTTTTCTATTAAAAATATATTTTTTATGTAATCTAAAATGTACTAATTATAAATGGATATTCACCTTTACTTTTACATATTTGATCTTGGCACTCTTTTTCTTTGTGGATCTTCAAAATATATCCTATCCCCTATTATAAAATAACATGAATCAAATAAATTTAGAATTTATTATAATATAAACATCTATTAAGAAATTAAAACATACTTTTCCAATATGTTCTTAAAATTTCCTCACGCATCACCATGGATAAAGCATATCGAATAAAGTGTTTTTTCTCTTGAAAAAAACACCTAATATCCAATGGTCATTGATATAAAAAGAATTAATGTTAGTGGTTATTATGTTAAAAGTTAAATACAAATTTTTGAGACATATGTTTTTACCTCTCAATATATGGAAACATCCAACACTACCTAATTATATTTTGTTGAAATCTTTCTCCATTATAAACTAATTTTTTTTCCTCATCTAATTCATGATCTTAAAGTGAAATCAAATATGGGTCTATCAACCCATATACACTTGTATTCTCATTAGTCTCACAGATTATATAAAGACAACTAATACAAAATAGATAAGTATAAATTTCCAATAATTTTAACGCATGTAAAGAGTTTTGTTAAGACGTACATGAAAAAAACATGCACCATGTTGATGCCCAACTTATCTCCAGTAACAAGCTCCATTATATCATTTTTTAGAATCCCCACATCTATTGACCATTTACAAACATGAGCTTCCATTGGAAACATATAATGGCCCACCAAAAACTTTGAATATCTTGGAAATCTATCAAGACTACTAGAATATAAATCTAATGTCATAACCCTTTGTCTTTGTTGTTGGCTATACAATATTTCTTTACCTTTAAATATTCCTATAAATAAATAGATAAATATTTTAAATTTAAAATTTTAATACAAATGTAATAAAAAAATAAAAGATATGACATACACATACCTCTATGGTAATGGGTCACATAAGTCTTGATGGATAAACAAAAAAGTGGGAGATAATTTATCCAACTATCATCACCTCATCTATAGGTAACGATACTTTAGATGATATATCATTAATATCCTATGTAGTGACCCTGTTATGCTTTACCTCTAACTGTTGATGATGAATTTTATTTCCTATATAGTATATCATGCCGTATTAAACTATATGATAGTGAGAATCATAAGCATACAACTCAAAATAACTAGGAAGCTGTAGAGGAGGGGGTGTGAGAGTAGGATAAAAAATGGGGTCTATAGGTGGAGGTAGAGGATAAATAATGGGGTTTGTAGGAAGAAGTGGAGGATAAAAAATGGTGTCTATAGGTGGAGGTGGGGGAGTGGGATCTACTGGCAGAGGTGGAGTGGGAGTTTTTGTTTAAAATTGTCTTTACATGTCTGTAAACATAGACTGTAACGATGATATATTCTTTTCCTACATTATAACATTAATATTGTGAATTTCATCCTCCAAAGATTCAATTTTTTTATATAAACCATCCATAGAAGAATTTGAAGAATGTGGTAACAGTTTTCTTATCGATACACCCACCGGGTATCCTCATACACGACCTTGGTGTTCCAGATTTCTCAATGCAACAAATAAAATATCATGCCACCCACCAGATTTAAATACCCCTTGTTCTCTTCATCTCAAGATAATCCTGTATGAATTATTTTAAAAATTATGCAACTATTCAAAGTATATAAAGAATTGAATTTAATTATATAAATAAAATAAAAAATTTATAATCCTCTAATCTATGACCCTCGATTCTTCTGTAAGATATTTCCCCTTTTGGATGATCCAAACCCTCTTCTATTTTTCATATATAGATGGAGGATATAGAGTGAAAACATCTCCAGATATGGAAGACTCAGCTCTATGTTTTTTAATGTTTTAGCTATCATTTATTCTTCTAATAAAGTATACCCTCCCTGAGATAAACTATGAGGGTATACATTCTTGGATGAGATCTATAGACGAGATCTCCATGATTCATATAAATTAAGAATAATAAATCATTAATAAGTCATTAATAAGATCATTAATATAAGAAAAATTCTAAAATTTTACATTGAACTTAACAAAAATGCTTCTTATCTTCTACTTTCAACAAATTGTTTGCATGTGTCTTCATATATAAAAGGATATATATGACATGGACTTTCATGTTTCCTTTCCCCAAAAATGAAATCAAATGTGAGGGTTGATTTGAAATCCCTCCATATCCTAACAGCCATCGATAAACATTTCCTCCTAACTCCTCATGTGTTAGGTATATCAAATATCATCTGATAAAGAAGAGGTAAGACATATTATACTATAAACATTTCATAATTACTTAAACAAAAGCAAAAGATCTTACCAAAATGGCTTCTCACAACTTATCTAGTGTTGTTTTGTTAACACCTCTTCAATTATTAAAAAATTATGACTTTTCTTTTAACTGGAGTTGATACAAAACTCCTAAACTGTTATGTAATAGGACCTCTTGAAACATCATTCTCATCAAATACTACAACTATCCTCTGGTCTTGGTTATATTAAAGTGATAATTTTGGTAAACATGTGTTGCTACATTTACCAACCCTTGAAATATTCTCTGCCAATGAGGAAGCACATATAGAAGATTGGGGAACATAAAAAGAAGCATGTGGATATTACTCCCTAGAGGTATGATCATGACAATCATCTCCAGAAGGTTGTCGTTGATCATATGATTTATCTATAATTATCATTCAAATCAAAGAAACAAACATTTTTTACAAAAAATATACAAATTCTCATATTATAATACTAATGTATACAAGAAAATAAAAATTATGAAACACAAATGTAAATTAAAACGTAACACATTATTATTCATATTTGTTATAGTTAACTAAAATGCTAAAAATAGTAATGATATATGAAATGTCATGTAAATGAATGAAAAAAAAATCAGAATTGGTGTAGAAATATTAAAAATGGTCCAACCTAATAAATCATTTTTTAACACAAAAAAATAATATTTTTTAACATATATATTTAAAATAATTTTCATTTAATAAAATCAATAAATATATAAGTTACGTAATTATAAACCTATTAAACTAAAAAAAACTAAACTAAAATAAAAAAAAATTTCTACTTATTTGTTTTAATACATGTTTTCATAACAAAAAAATACAATATATAACATTTTATGAAATTACTAAAAGTCAATGAGAAATAAACATATGTTACCTATAATATTATGAATGTACTAATGGATTGTTTTCCCAAATTCCTTTTTCATGATCATTTCTTATGGAACAAACCATGTCTACAACATGCTCATCATTATTATCTATTAATATTTCCATGGAAGTAGGGATCTCACATAAATCAGCCTCTTCATCAAGTTGATCCTCACCAACACATTGTTTTTTTCACTATAAAACAATAGACCAATGTATATCTGATTGTTAAAGAACATATAATTTTTTTTCATGTGTTTACATTATACAAGAATTTCTCATGTCTTCCAATATATTCATATTCATAAGTGTCATTTCAAATTCATCGTGTCTGACAGTTTTTTTACTGATAAATTATTTTTAGTTAAACACATGAACTTTAATTTTACTGTAATAAACCTAAGATATTTCTTAAATGACTTCATAATATACACTTGATGGAGAAATTGGGTCTTTTTATTTAGAACTCAAAAAAATTATTGCTTCTATGAACACCAATACACCACTATTTTGAACTGTACTTCTGTTATTTTGAGATTTCGTATAAAATGTATTGCAATTAATGTCATACCCAGACCATGTTATCACATTTAATTTTGGACCCCCCACTAACCATCTCAATGTCTCTGATGCATCTGATCAACCAAACATGGTCTTTTTAAACTATGGAAAAAAACATTTTGTTATAATCATTCAAAATCTATATTTTATTCTTCTTTGGATTACATTATTTCAACTCATTAATATGAAATATTATATATGTTTGAGAATTATCCATGTTATTAAATATGTATAAATGTATCTTATTCATCTAGTCACCTAAAAAGGAATTGTATTTCAAGCCACAAATCCCCTTTCCCTTATTATTAACTCGTTAATAGCGAGATGGAGGAAAACCAATGTGATCTGTCGTAGTCAAGTAGCTCATATGAAACTCCACTACCTCCTAAAAAATATACGTTTCAACTATAGAGGCTTCAGGTCGATATGAATTCTTAACATACAACTTCAATACCTTCATATACCTTTCAAAAGGATACATCCAATATAGATATACAGGTCCACAAAGCTTTGTTTATTAAACCAGATAAACCACTAAAGGAACTATTATTTCAAAAAATATGGATGAAAATACATTTCCAATTGACAAAGTATAGAAATTGCTTCGTTTTCAAAAATTTTCAAAGCATTGAGATAAATATTTTTATTACAAATTGAATTGAAAAAATAACACACCATCATGATAGTCTTTCTGACAAAAATGGAAAATATTCCATACAATGAAAATGGTATAAGTTGTTGCATCAGGATGTGAAAATCATGAGATTTCATACCTATCAACTTCAAATCCTTCAAAGAGACAAATTTTTTTACATTTGAAGAAAAACCCTACGGAACTTTGATATCATAAAGATACTAAAAAAGATAATTTTCTCCCTCTTGGATAATTTACGATAAGTCGAGGGAAGAAATGTTTGTTTTCCATCAAGAGTGGAAGCTAACTCCAAACGTATTCCCATTGATAGTAAGTCTAATCATGCATCCAACCCATCTTTAGTCTTTCCTTTAATATCTAACAAAGTTCCAATAAAACCATCACATATATTCTTCTCTACATGAATGACATCAATGTTATGTTTCACTTTATTATATCTCCAATATGGTAGCTCAACAAATATTGATCATTTCTTCCAAATATGTATATCATTACCAGATTTACGTGCCTTTCCCAATGTCACATTAAGGTTATGAACCCTATCAAAATAGTCATCAATGGATAAAGGATTTGGTGTAAAATAAAATTTGTTGGTCCATTTAATTCCCTTTTTATTCTTCTATAAGAGTGATACATAGGAAAAAACTTTTGATGAACCATGTATACTCATTTTTTCCCATGATTCAATTGACAAAATGAAGTCTATTGTTTGGAAATTGGTCACACATTATGCCCCTTAACACTATATCTAGAAAGATTTCAATATGCAGGGAATTCATTTATAGTGAACATAATCACTACATGCAGTTGAAAATATTCCATTTTATAAGAATCATACACCCTAATACCATCCTCATATAAGAGTTTCAAATCATCAATTAATGGTGATTATAAAACATCAATGTCATTTCCTAGTTTCTTTAGTCTAGATATCATTAAACTCAACAGGAAATATTTATGCTTCATACAAAATGTGGGAGATAGGTTGTAAATTACCAATACAATATTCCATAAACTATGTGTTTTACTAATTCTTCGATATGGATTCATTCCATCTGCACGCAACCTGAGTATGAGATTTATAACTTCATTTCCAAATGTTGAATACTTCTCATAAATTTTTTTCCACTTTAAACAATATGCTGGATGATGTATTTTTTCATCGCATATCCACTAATTAGTGTTACATCTTAACATTTTTGAATCTTGTGAATTAGAAATAAACATTTCAAATGAGGAATTATTGGATGATACCAAAATATCATGGCAGGGATATCTGTAACCTCTACATCAGCCTACGATTTTTATTTCAACTTATACCTTGATGTACCACATTTAGGACACTCTGATAGAGATCCATTTTCATTATAAATATCACCCAGTCATTCAGAAAAACATGTATTTTATTATATCACAATCCAAATGGGCATAATATTTTCATGTCCTTATAATTTGAATCTAGAAGATCATTGTCTTCAAGAAGAATCTATTCCAACAATTGTAACAGCTCGGTAAAACTATTGTCGCTTCATCCATGCTTGGCCTTCAGGTTAATCAATCATAACACTAATGATAAAACCATAAAATCCGTACAACCAAGATATAATGGGTTTTCAGCATCACCATATAGACACTCAATTGATGGTTCTTTATCAATTTTTTTTGATTCAATATCATGAATCATTTCTTCAATTTCAAGTTACCATCTTGAAAAGCATCATCATCAGTATATCTAAAATTCTACCTAGTTTCACCATGACAAATATAGGGGTTGTAACTCATATTAAAACTATGAAAAATTAAATGATCTTTTATCTATCTAATTTTCAACTTATTTATTTTTAAACATTTGAGGAATGGATAGAAAAATATGTCATTTTTTTTACATTTAGTTTAGAAGATTTCAGAAAATCATCACCACCTTGCTCATATTCATCACTCATTTGATGTGTTGTAATCCAGCTCCAAATCATTATTACCTAAAACAAATATCATAATTATAGATCTTGTTAAGGTAAGAAAGTTTTATATTTATACAAAATATTCCATAATTTGAAAGTAACACAATTTTAAAATATAAAAAAAATATACGCATATTTGAAAAATATAATTACAAATTATACACAATAATAGAAGATAAGTTTAAATATAAATTGAAAATTATAAAAAGATATGCATGGAAATAATTTTAATAATAAAATATAGTTAGATTTTATATTTATATGAAATATGTCATAATTTAAAAGTACCACAATTTTGAAATATAAAATAGATATATTCTTATTTGAAAATTATAATGATATTGTTTTGATAAATAAGATAGAAACCCACTAAATTAAAAAAAACCATCTACTACTATGATGTCTTATTAACCCATCAAAACATGAGTTTTTTACTTAATTGTTTATGCTAATTATCTAAAATATTAACTTAACAGGTCTTAAGATTATATTGAACTAAAATATTTTCTTTATTTCATGTAATTTTTATGGTCAAATGTATGGGTTTTAACATTATTTTTTATTTTTTATGGAAAATTTCATTTTGGAAAATAGTATTATGCATAGCCCTTGAAAGGAAACTAGATTTTCTTAAGAAGGTGGTGCAATATCCCTTACAAATAATTAGTTCTAACAACTTCATTATCAAGATGTACAATTTTTATCTAGTATCCCAATGATCATCTCATCCATTTATAAAACATTAGGATACATAAAAAATGTTGATTGGGTGTCATGGTATGCATTTCTAAAGGAAAATCCATATTTAATTTTATCTCCCTAAAACACTCATTATAAATAAGGTAAGTAACTAAAGGGAAAACATCATTGAATAAAAATTCTAGGATACCAATGATAAAACAATATTAGGATACTAAACAACCTTCAATAATTAATAGTGAAAGACAGGATGAACGAAATCGAAAAACATAGATTTAGGGCATCCGTGAACAACTAATGATTTATAAAATGATGGATGTGCTAGATCTTAGACATGAGACCAACATGGGGTTAATCAAAATATCATACCATAAACCATTTAATGATCTTTACTTTAATAAACACACACTTTGAGAACATTTAAGGGATTGTTGGAGTATTTTTTAAAAATAAAAATCATTTATAAAACCCACACTTTATAAAAAAACCCAAATATTGAAAAAAATAATCATTTACTTTTTGAAAACATACTTTTTAAAAATTCACCATTAAATTTCATTAAGAAAAACGAAATCAAATTAAAAGAATAAAAACAAAACACAACAAGAAACCATATAATCAATGTAATGAAAAAAAGAAACAACATACCATGGTTCCACACAAGCCAATAAAACTTGAGAATTTGATAAAATGAATGATGGTAATCCCCTATAATTTCATAAACCATCACTAAGTATTAGGTGAAACTAAATAGTACCTAAGGTGATATTGTCCTATAAATTAAAAATACACTATACAAATTGTTGGTTATTTTGTGTGTGAACCGAAACACAAACTATCCATCTAGTCCACACTAGCATAATCGGTCCCCCAACCCTGGTATCAAATAACTAGGGGCACTAGATATTTTCTACACTAAACTATTATAGAATAAATCTGGACCTCTATATTAGTTCCTAGGTTTCCCATGAATGTAAACAAAGTGGTTAAGTGAAAATAATGAACCATAATATTAGCATATCAAATAAAAATAATTTCATATATATAATTATCATATCACCACTAATGCCCTTTATAACCCCTTTTCAAATCAACCATGTCACAATTTCTTGTAAACTATATCCCCTTTAGGGAACACAGTCTATATAAAGTATAAGAAAACTAAGAGGTCCCACAACGGGTAAACTCTCTTATATGGTTCAAAATGATACTTTAGCAAAATAAACTCTAAATTTCAATTCATTCCCACCATTTAAGATATAAATTAAAAATGTTCCACTAAAACAAAGCCATGGTAAACTATATATGAAACCATTTAAAGTGTAAACCATATTAATTTTAAATCATTTTTAAAATCCATACATTTTTTTATTTTTAAAAAATCCATGAAAACCACACCTTTTCTTTTCTAAAGAACAAAATTAGTTTAATCTATTTAAAACATAAATTCCATTTAGAAAAAATATTTTAAACATTTTTTTAAAAAACTTGGCATTTGAAACATCTCTAAAAAAACTAGAAAATCAATAAAATTTTATTATACCTATTGATAAAAACAGTAAAAATATGATGAAATGCATTTGGACTATAACATATAGATTTAATTTATAAAAAATTTAATTATAAAACATATATAATTAAATGAAATGTAAATTAAAGGAATTATACCAAAACCCCTACCTATATCAAGTATAAATAATGATAAATGAAGTCTCATATAACGATAAATCTTAATAAATCAAATAAGATCCCTATATAATTACCAAACACAAAAAAAATTCCAAATTTAGAACCATACCTAAACCCTATTATCATCCACATAGCCACTATGGTTTATAGGGATAGACATACCAAGAATGAATGGGTGTTTGTAATATTATAGATGATGATAAATAAGAAATGTTGGATTGACCTTAATAATTTTCTTGAGGGTTGCAAGTCGAGAAAATAAATGTACTATTGAAAAACATGATGAACGAAGATTTTAAAATGATTTTGGAGGCCACAGGATTGAAGAATCAAATGTAGGGTTAATGCATGAGAGATATTGTGTTGCTATCACCCAAAAGAAAAATAGTTTAATAACGTGAAACGGGGCTTCATAATTTTTTTAAATATTTATCATGTTGACTATATAATAATTGACGTGATAGAGTTTTTTCATATTTGTGACGTCAGTTATTTTATAACTGAAATGATAAAGCTAGATATTTTATTTATCACATTAGTTATTTTATAACCGATGTGATAAATCAAGATAATAAATTTTTTAAATAGTTTATAGTATAACATTCATGATAAATCAATTTTTTCAGCTTTACACATTGTTTATTTATAACTGACTTAAAAGATTCTGACGTGGTAAACAATTTTTGACTAGTGTTGTGATTCAATTAGATTGTTAAGAATGTTTCACCATGGGGATGTGTTCTATATCAAAAATCATGGAAAGTTATTTAAGTGATATGAATACACTCCATGGTGAATAAGAATAAACCAATAAACCATATATGAAATAAATTAACTGATGTTGGGTGAATATTTGAGATCCATCCACATCGCAAGGAAACATTCCACACAACAACATTTCATGGTTCTAAGAAGACGTAGATTTTATTATCTAAGAATCATGTATAGGAAGTTTTAAATATATGATAAATATAATGTGGGGAATAAAACTCATGTTTCTTGAAATAATTTGATCTGGGTTTGAATGAGGCAAAAAACATGGAGTATTTTTTTAACTGTTGAAAGGTGATAATATATCACTGCTGAAAATCAAGGAAGAATTTAGAAACTCAAATGTTTAATATATTATTCATGATTTTTTAGGGTTAAAAAGGAATAATATCATGATAAATGTAATTTATAACTTTATATGACTTTTTTGTGGAATTTCCAAAAGTATCAATGTAGAGGAGAGGGAGTTGGAAATATTCTATAAGAGAAATATTATTTGTTGAGGAAGTTAAAGATGTGTTGTATTTAAAGATAAAATTATGATAAATTGAGAATGGAAAATGATACTAATTCTAAAGAAGAAATAAATATAAGTATTCTTGAAGAATAAGTTTGACACAATGTTTCATCTTTGGATAGAAGTAGTCAAAGACCGGTCAGTGGTTTATTTACTGGAACACTTATACAATGGAATGACATAGTATAAATAAATAATCTGGTGACTACTTAGGATTTTTAGGAGATAAAATACACTAGATGGATACAGTATAAAGAACCAATTGAGAGATATAAAGGAATATTTAGGATGCATCCCTCTACTATATTCATCGGTGTTAAGAATTTTAAAAATATAGTCTATATTATACTCACTTATGTTTACTAGTGGAAATATGTGTTTTATACTCAAACCAAATGTGGAGAGGAGTATGTACCCACATTAGGACAAAAATTGTAAAAATAATCATGTGATTTTATGTTTTTTATTTTGGTTTCATATGAGAAAGAATGAGAATTTAAGGAAGAAGGGTATTGAGACTCTCACCCATCAAGAAAGAAATAATAAAAGGACTATCACAAATTCAATCCCGTCTCATTGACACATATGTGGACCTAGGTAATTTAATTAGTATCTATGATAACTAGGTTTAACTTGAAAGATCCAACCTTAACTATAGATTTTAATATTCCTCTATTAGAATAATAAATTTATTACTTTCAGTATCAACATGGGGGTTTAGAGAAAACAAATTTGGAAAAAAAGATAAAAGAAAGGGGAAAATAATATGAGGAAAAGTTTAATCAATAAATAGGGTACACAAATAATTAAATTATAACAACCCTGCTCTTTATTACACACTTAAACAAGATTTATTACATAAAAAACATCACTTTATAAAACATAGAATATTGATAGGTCTAGTGTCTTTGGGGCTTCAGAACATTACATAAGAACTTAAAACAGAAAATACAACATCTTATTGAAATCTTCTTTTACATGACCACATCATTCCTTCTTACATAGCATTGCATGGGATAACCTGAGGACATGGATAATAAAAGGTTGAACTTTAAATCCCAGTAAAGGAGTAAAAAGGCATAACATGAAAAATAAAATACACCTTAGGTAATAGGCATATCAATGGAGCTTAATAGAAACACGAACATAAAGGCATGATCATAAAATGATCATTATAACATGGAAATGCAGAAACAACATTTAACAATATTTTATCATGATCTAAGGCTCATTTATCATGGAGAATTAGTAAACCCTCATTTAACATGAATTATCATGATTAAATCAACATTGAACTTGACATATCGCGATATTAATCTTTACCCATTTAATTGGAGTGCTATCAGGGCACACCCTTCTTAATCTTTTCATTTCATGCATAAGTGTGCCACATAGATCATATAACATGGATTTATAAAACATCATCATTTAATATATGATAAAGGGATGTGAAATTAATATATGAAACACTATAATAAATAAGTAAATGTTCATAAATGTGAATACCCTTGAGAAATAAATGGGCATGGTATTCACTACACAATGACTTTGTCATGGAAAATCACAGTGTAATTTCGGCAGGATAACGATGTGACATAAGAATTCATAAAAATGGTCGATGAGAGAGAAAATTTTGTCTCATAATATGTACATGAAATTTATAGTAATTGGGTAATATAGATACATGTCCCAAAATATGTAATGGAATTTAGATTCATAACACAAGATAATTGTTTGAATGTAAATGTGAAGCGAGAAATTTCTTTCAAAATTTCAGCATAGTAACGAGTGTACATGGGAGGAATTAATGAGAGGGAAAAAGGTATATCATAATAAAAACATAATGATGGAAGTTTGGGGTAGGTGAAAATTCATACCCCAACATTTGTAATTAAAAACAAAAGGGTATAACAATATAAATAAATTTGGACAAAAATGAGAAAGGAATAAATTCTTTAATTGGAGGTGTGATCCCAAAGGCTTGGGAGAGGCTTGAGAGAGTCTTCTTGAGATATTGGGGTACCTTGGTAGGATTATATAGAAAGGTGAGTAGAGGTTTGTTGAAATTAAAAGGCTTTGAGTGAAGAGGAAGTGGGAGTTTGGGTGGGTTTATATAGGAAAAGAGAGAGAATTGTTTATTATTTTGGTTTTGGACACTACACATTAAACTAATCAACATAAAAAACAATACCATGGTTTTTGCCCATGATTTTTGCCAAAGGGGAGTTTGAAAATTATTTTATAAGGCCAATGGCCAAAACATCTTAAAATAGTAGGCTTTCTAATGTAGAGGTGAGTTACACTCTCAGGGAAATTAATTTAAAATGTTAAAGTGTTTAATAAGTCTTGAAGGGTCCAATAAGGCTTTGTAAAAAAAATAAAACAAATATAAAATCACATTATTTTAATTTTAAAACATATATTGGCTGAACATACCATTTATAGTATTTTATTACAAAACTATTTGGTCATTATGATGTCATAAAACACATTATATAGTTAAACGATATTTAATTTTTACCAAACAATTTGGCTATCTCAGAAAATTATGAAAGATTCAACATGGGATAATTTCAATGTCCTAATTACAAAAAATAATATACATTTTATCTAAATAATTTTATAAATATGTTAATTTTTACTTTTAAAATAAAAACTGACATTTATCGAAATTTCATGGGTTTTGATAAAAATAGCTTTCAAAACTTAATAAAAATCACAATTGTATTCATAAAAATTATACAATCATTTATATTTAATAAAAAGTAAATTAGTAATAATATTTTATTAAAATATTATTTAATTCAAAAATCCATTAATTCATCAAAATATATTTCTTATCTGAATATTAAATAAAAATAGTATTTGTGAATTAAAAACTATTTACAAAGAAACAACAATAAAATGTATGTATATTCATTATTATATAAAAAAATAATGCACATAATCATATTGATAATGTCTTGTTAAATAACCCCTTATAACACCCGCATATTACCTAAGGGTAATGTGTGCGATGGTGATAGACTCTTGGGGTGGCTCGAATAACATCGCTCAGGTGATAATCTATATTCACTTACACTTCTATCATTGGAGGTTACATTGGAACTTAACGTGTTGAAGCTCAGCTTGGGCATGGTCAAGAGAGAAGCCCAGTAACACCACCACCTTTCTGAGATCCAAAAAATGGGCTTCGTATGGATCAATTCTACTGGATGAGGCCATCGCTTCCTTTGTTTGAGTAAATTGGATTTGTTAATGACCTATATTTATACTAATCATTTGATCACTGTTCAACATATATATTAGCAATGGTAACAGTTCTTAATGGTATTTTGAAATCCAAGAACATAAAACCAAGGAAGTGAATATATTTTACATAACCATTTTACATAATAATACATTTAATTAGATCAAGAGGAATTTTAATTAATGAAAGTTTGGGTCGTTATAATCTCCCCTCCTTAAGAAATTTTTCCCTCAAAATTTTATTTCCCACACTAAAATAGATGTGGGTAACACTACTTCATTACTTCCTTTGATTCCCATATTTCTTGTTCAAACTTCTGGTTTCACCACAACACCTCGAAAAGGGGCATTGTCTTATTTCGTAGAACATTTTCCATACAATATATGATCTTCACTGGATTCTACTCATAGGAGATCTCATTCTCCTATGGTACCAACTCTGGATTTAGTACATGCAATAGGTCAGGTATGTACTTCCTCAAGAGTGATATATGAAAAACATCATGTACTTGAGATGAGTCCAGTGGGAGTTCTAGTCGATAGGCCACTGCTCCAATGCGACCAAGGATCTCAAAAGGGCTGATGTACCTTGGACTAAGCTTTCCCTTATTACAAAATCTCATAACTCTCTTCCATGGTGATATGCATAGAAATACCATGTCTCTGATATCAAACTCTAGGCCTCTTCAATAATTATCATCATAGATCTTTTGTCAACTCTGAGTAGCTTTAATATGTGGAGGGATGGTCTAAACCTTCTCCACAATTTCTTTGACCATTTCTAGACCTAGGAGTTTTCACTCCCCAACTTCATCCCAACATGATGGTGTTTTTCACCTCTTCCCATATAGGTCTTCATAAGAAGCCATTTGGATGCTTGACTGGAAACTATTTTTCTAAGAGAACTCAATTAGAGGAAGATTTTGATCTCATCCTTCTTTGAAGTCTATAGAGCATGCTCTCAACATTTTCTCTAGTGTTTATATAGTCCACTCAAATTGGACATCAGTTTTAGGATGATAAGCCATACTGAAGTTCAGCTCATTATTTATAGCATGTTGAAGACCCTTCCAAAACATAAAGGTGAATCTTGGATCTCGATCGAATAAAATAGATAATTCTACTCTATGCAGCCTTACCACTTATTTGATATTTATCCGTGCTAGTTGATCTAATGAGAAATACTCTTGAATTGCAATGAAGTGTGCAATATTTGTAAGATGATCCCCAACAACCCAGATAGCATTTTTTCTTTTGGATGTCTTCAGATGTCTGGCGAAAAAGTCCATGGTGATGTTCTCCCATTTCCACATTGGTATGGGTAATGGTTGCATAATCCCCTTAGACTTCGACCTCTCATCCTTCACTTGCTGAAATACCAGTAACTTTTATGTGTACTCAGCGATCTCCTTCTTTATGTTATCCCACCAATAATGATCTTGGAGATCTCAATACATCTTTGTGTTTCTTGGGTGAATGGAGAAATTTGAACTATGTGCATCATCAAAAAGTTTTTTCTTTTACTCTGGATTTTATAGAACATATAGACTTGCCCCAAATCTCAGAATTCCTTCTTCATTAATAATGAACTGCAAGGATTTCCCTTTTATGATAGTTTCCTCTTTCTTATGAATTCCCACATCATCCTTTTGATCATCCTTTAACCTCTCCAAAAGAGATGATTGAGAAATCATTTGTGAAAGGATATATGATGTTACCTTATTCATGATTCCAATGTAAATATTCAGCAAATCTATGAATATTGGATCCTTTTCAATTCTTATCAATGATAGAATCACTGGGTCATTTCTACTTAGAGCATCTTCCACCTTGTTCGCTTTCCCAGGGTAGTAATGGATTGGGCAGTCATAGTCTTTCATAAGCTCAAACTATATTTGTTGGCGCATGTTCAAATCATTCTGTGCGAATATATACTTGATACTTTTTTGGTCCATGTATATTTCACACTTCTCCCCAAAGAGAAAATCTTTCCAAATTTTCAAAGTGAATATTACTAAAGCCAACTCTAGATCATATTTTGGATAGTTTTTCTCATGAAATTTAAATTTTCTTGAAGCATAGGCAATGAATTTTTCATTTTTCATCAATACACATCCTATTCCCTTCTTAGAAGCAGACTAAATACAACAAAAAGTTCTCCACTTGTGAGTAATGTGAGAACATGTGCAGTGATAAGACTCCTTTTCAACACCTTGAATCTCTCTTCGAATTCATCACTCCAAGAAAACTTTAATCCCTTATGAGTTAGCTTGGTAATAGGGTTGGACAATCATGATAAATTTCTCAAAAATCTGTTATAATATCCAGCTAACCCTAAGAAGATACATATATCTGTTACCAATGTTGGCCTAATCCATCCCTCAATTACAGCTGTCTTGGAGGGATCTATAGATATCCCATTGCTTGTGATGATATGACCTAAGAATGATACCTCCTTCAACCAAAACTCACACTTTATGTACTTTTCATAGAGCTTCTCCTTTCGCAATGTCTCTTGTATTGTGATTCGATGCTCTTTGGTTTTGGAGTATATTAAAATATCATTTATAAATACTAGCACAAAAGGTGAATACCATTGATAGAGAAATGGAGGGGAATACCCATGATAAAGGAATGTGGAATTCATACATGAAATACTATAATAAATAAGTAACATAAAGTAGTTGGTGTTTGGATTAGTGGTAATCCCCCCATTAATCCTACATGAAAAATGGGGGTTCAAAACCCATTGGGCGCAGGTGTTGTAGCAGTATTGTAGTATACTGTAGCAACGACAACACTGTAGCAACAACGTGCACTATAGCAGTGGTAGGTCACTGTAGCGGCGACATGGTACTGTAGAAGCGGTGGGTGCTGTGTGGTACTATAGCAACACGAGTACTGTAGTGGTACTATTCACAGAATGGTCCTTGAGCCAATAAATTGGGCCTACAATCCATGTAAGGGGATAAATTCCCACTGGGCCTTTGGGCTATGCAATGGATCTCCCTCTACTATGACATCCTGCCTTTATATTACATAACTTTTCATTACATTTTACAAACAGAGGATCTCTAAAGTCTAGTGTCTTGGAAATCAAGAACATAATACATGAAAACAACATAAAAAATTCATCTAAACCACTGGTAAGGATTCATCATAAGTTCATCCTATGTACAATTAATGCATCTCGTATCCTGGAGACATACATCAAAGGAAAGGGTGAGCAGAAGGCCTAGTAAGGGTAAATAAGAAAATCAGTTTACTTGTGATATCAATAAGAACGTGAATAAAAACATAAGGACATGACCAATGGAAGTATAGGCATATCATAATGAAAACAATTCAAACATTACTTGAATATTTGGCTTCAAATCTTAATTTAGACATTCATGAACATATCACCAAGGTCTATCCCCAAGGTGTCATAAATATTTCCACGGTTATTCACCAAGGTATCGTGAAACTTGTCATCTCTAGAGATTAATTATTTAACCAATGCATTGGAGCACTATCAGGGTGAACATTTAATATGTATTTAATATAATTTGAACCCCATATATCATAATCAAACATTTCATAAATAACCCAAGTAGAATCAAATAAATGGGTTTCATGTCAAAATCGTGACGTTTAAAAAGTACTTAAAAACATGATCGTTATGTAATTTATAACCCATGGAAAGGGAGTAAGGGTTATATGTATGTAAATTAAAAAATAAAATAGATAAATTATATGTATTGATGAATATCCCTATAAATGAAAATATATTTGGGTATTCTCCTAAATAATACAAGAGAACTTCAGAAAAATAGACAGATTTTGAGATGAAAATTCTACAGCATAACAGCTATATAACATAGTTTTAGAAAATAATAAAAAGAGAGGGTACAATGGTAAACCACTCATAAATAACTCATATTAAAATATAAATATAGAATAACATGGAGATAATAACATGGTATGGATATTTTAATGGCATACCATAAGAAATGAACACTTGAAAGGAAAGGGAAGATGCAATTTCATTTACAAGAAATTCGGCAGCCTAACAGTGTCACTTAAAAATTCAGAAAATCAATTGATGAGAGTGGAAAGGGTCTGTCATAATTTGGACATGAAATATACTGTATTAAAGATATAGAAGAACAATAACCCACATAATAAAATGGAACTATAAGACATAACATAAAGGAAGTCATGACTTAAAGGAGGAGGGGGAAAGGATCCCTTACCTTGAAGAGTAACATTGAAAGCATGAAGGTTGGGACCTTTGGAGGCTTGAGGGAACCTTGGGAGGACTCCTTGGGAGCTAAGTAGACCAGAACATCGTTGATGATAATTTTGGAATGAAATGGATGTGGGAATGACTTGGTAATTATAGGGGAAGTGAGAGAACAAATCATTAATTGCAAAGGGGAACCTCATCTGTGGTATTGGAAAAACCTTGGGATTTCCCATTGTATTTTTCCATGGTATTGGAAAATTGGGACACCTAATAGAATATCTAACTATTAATAAGTCTACCATAAATATTTCACCATTATTACACCCTTAATGATGTCATTAAACACCTGAAACTCAAAACTGTAATTTCACTATTCACTGAAAATCCATCTTTCTCAGAAAAATACCAAAAATTCACCTTAACCTAATATTGATGCTCTGAATTTAAAACTGAACTACATTTTATAAAAATAAGTTTCTAAATATTTTTAATTTACTTTTTAAATAAAAGGCACTATTCACCCGAAAAAAACTAATACTTAACTAATAATTTCAGAAACAATTGTTTACCTATTTTATTGAATAACATTACTTAATCAAGGAGCCTAAATTATATTAATACTTTTTTAAGTGAGGTTACTAATCCATTTGGTAAAATTACTATTCATAAGCGTAAAATCACTATTCATTATTTACTATTAACCAAAAATTAAGTTGATGTTATTAGACTCTAAATATCATACTGAACACAACTATAGAAGACCATTTTTTGAAAATCATTACACATTATAAATTATTATAGGTTTACATTAATATTTTAAAAATCCTTTTTTTTCAAAAATCATTAATAATATACATACTATATTTATCCGAATATTTGAAAATTCACAAACTTCACCATAAGAATAAATCACAATTTTTATTTATATTAATGGATTACATAAAGCAGCTAAGGTCTCGTTACATATCCCCTTATAAAAATAGCGTAGGACCTAAGTGTAAGGTGTGCTAAGGTGATAGAATCTTGGGGCGGCTCAGCCAAAATTGCTCGAGTGGTAATTTCTATCACCTTGAACTTATCTTGAAGGTGATTCCGTTCCAAATTCACATGATGAAGCTCAGATTGAGTTTGGTCCAGACCAAAGACTAGTGGTGCTACCTCCTTCCCAAGTTCCGTCACATGAGCTTCAAATGGCCTGAGTCTACTGGATGAGGCCATCAAATCTTCTTTCTGTATTAATTAACCAAGATCACTTGTATTTATAAACATTAATTGTAATGTTAAGAGTTTAATTTTCAACATTCATGTTGACCAATAGTCATACCACAGTCGAAACCTAGTAGTCTCATTTAATTATACTCACTTAGTTAATTAAAGAATATAGTTTTGTTGGGTATAAATTAAAATAACACGCAAAATTAGGAAATAAGAATTATTCAAAATTTCGGGTCATTACATTCTTCCCCCCTTAAGAAATTTCATCACCAAAATTTTAACTCGTACCCTCCAAAAAGAATAGGTGTGGGTACTTATTCCTCATAGACTCCTCTAGTTCCCATGTGGCTTCTTCACATTTGTGGTTTCCCCACAACACCTTAATAAGGTGGGTAATGTTGTTACATAGAACCTTGTCTCTACGATCTAAGATCTCCATCGGCTGCTCCTCATATGAGAGGTCATGTTCCACTTGTACCACCTCTGGGTTTAGTACATGTGAAGGGTTAAGTATGTACTTCCTCAAGAGGGATACATGGTAGACATCATGAACTTGTGCTAGATTTGTAGGAAGTTCAATCCAATAGGCCACTGCTTCTACGCGATCAAAGATTTCATAGGGGTTAATGTACCAAGGGCTAAGATTCTCTTTCTTCCTAAACCTCATCACTCTCTTCCAAGGTGATATTCAAAGAAAGGCCTTGTCACCGACATCAATATTCAAGTCCCTTCGACGGTTTTCGGCATAACTCTTTTGCCGACTTTGAGCATCCTTAATGTGTTGTTGGATGACATGGACTTTTTCTATCATCTCTTGCATAAGATCAGGCCCAAGAATCTTTCTCTCACCAGCTTCAACTCAAAAAGTAGGTGTTCTACATCACTTCCAATATAGAGCTTCATAGGGTGCCATTTGAATGCTCGAGTGGAAGTTGTTGTTTTAAGAGAACTCAACTAAAGGGAGATGTTGATCCCATCCACCTTTAAATTCCATCGAGCATGTTCTCAGAATGTCCTTGAGTGTTTGAAAAGTCCTTTTAGATTGGCCATCAGTTTGGGGGTGATAGGCCGTAATGAAATTCAATTCAGTTCTCAGATCATTTTGAAGACTACTCCACAATTATGATGTGAACTTTGGATCACGATCAGGTACGATAGAAAGTGGAACTCCATGCAGCCTTACCACCTCCTTCACATAAATCCTAGAAAGTTTATCAAGAGAGAAATCTTCCCAGATAGAGATAAATTTGGCAGTCTTAGCGAGATGGTCCACAATAACCCATATCTCATTATTTCCTTTGGATGTTCTCGGGAGACTAGTGATGAAGTCCATAGTGAAATTGTCCCACTTCCATACTGGTATGGGTAGTGGTTGCAATACCCCTTTAAGAAGTTGTTGCTCTCCCTTCACTTGCTGAAATACTAAGCACCTTGAAGTGTAGTTAGCAGTCTCCCTTTTCATATTATCCCACCAATAATGATCACGATGGTCCCTATACATTTTTGTGCTTCCAGGATGTATAAAGAAAGTAGAGCTATCCGATTCATCCATCATCTCCTTGTTTATTTTTAGAATATATAGAACACATAGTCTTGTATGAAATTTCAGTACACCTTCTTGATCACTATTGAACTCAGGAAACTTCCCGTCCTTCACAGTTTCAAAATTCATATGTAACAAAGGATCTTGTTTATGATCTTTCATGATCTTCTCTAGTAATGATGGTTTAAAAATCATTGGGTTTAGGGTTGATGATGTCCCTTCCCTTATAATTCCTATGTCCGGCTTTACTAGGTCATGGATCAAAGGATCTTTTTGAATCCTCATCAAATAATGAACAATTGGGTCTTTTCTGCTTAATGCATCAGCAACTTTGTTTTCTCTTCTGGGGTGATAATGAATTGAAAAATCATAGTATTTAAGAAACTCCAACCATATCCTTTGTCTCATGTTCAATTATTTTTGTGTGAAAATATACTTCAAACATTGATGGTCTGTGTATATATCACATTTCTCCCCATAACGATAGTGCCTCCATATCTTCAAAGCAAAAATGACTGCAGGCAACTCTAGATCATGTGTAAGATAGTTCCACTCATGAGTCTTCAACTGTCGGGATGCATAAGCAATGAATTTTTTATTTTTAATGAGGACGTACCCAAGCCCTTTGAGAGATTCATTTCTAAAAATAACTAATCCTCCTCCACTAGAGGGCAGAGTTAACATGGGTGTAGTAACCATTCTCTTCTTCATCTCTTGGAAACTTTTTTCACACTCTTTAGTCCTAATGAACTTGAACCATTTTTTAGTTAACTTGGTTAATGGATTAGAAATTCTTGAAACATTTTTCACAAACCTCCTATAATATTCTACTAATCCATGGAAACTTTTAATCTCAGTTATTTTTGTAGGTTGAGGCCACTCCTCTACAAATTGTTTCTTTGTCGGGTCAACTGTGATTCCTTCATTGGTAACAATGTTCCCCAAGAAAGCAACATGTTGCAACTAGAATTTACATTTGATGAACTTTACCAAAATCCTATCCTTCTATAGAGTTTGTAAAATACCCCTTAGATGATCTTTATGCTCCTCGCAACTTTTAGAATATATTCGAATATTATCATTAAAAACTACCACAAAGTTATCAAGGAAGTCCTTAGAGACTACATTCATCAGATCCATAAAAATTGAAGGTTCATTAGTCAATCCGAAGGGAATAAAAACAAAATCATAATGCTTATATCTTGATCGGAAGAATGTTTTTGGAATATCTTCTTTCTTCACTCTGAATTGATGATAACCAGATTGAAGATCAATCTTAGAGAATAATTGAACCCCACGAAGTTGGTCAAATAAGTCATCAATTCATGGAAGAGGGTATTTATTTTCACTGTGATCCCATTCAGTTCTCTATAATCAATGCATAGCTGCATCGATCTATCTTTCTTCTTCACAAAGAGAACCGATGCTCCCCAAGGAGACACACTCGGTCGGATAAACCCCTTTCTACAAAAGATCTTGGAGTTTTTTCTTTAATTTCTCTAGCTCCACATTTTCCATCCTATAGGGGGGACTTTGATATTGGATGAGATCCAGGTACGAGTTCAATAGATAAATCTACCTCTCAGTTTGGGGGAGGTCCAAGCAACTCCTCAAGAAATACGACAACATATTCCTGGATGATGTCGACACTTTCCATCCTTAAACTCTTATCTCCTTCTACTTCTTCACCGATCAACTCCATAAAGAAGGATATAGGGGGTTCTTCTAGACAAAGATAAAGTTGAGATATCTCTCCTTGGAAGATAACTGTGGGTTTTCAATTCAAGACTACTGATATTTCCTTGATTATGCATTTGATCTTAGCATTATACTTTGAGAGCCAGTCCATCCCTAGTATAACTTCGAATTCTAGAATGAGAATTACTACTATATTTGTGATAAGATTGTGTTCTCCAAAGTAAATAATAGAGTTCCTAAACATAGACGATGCTTGGATAATCCCACAAAGAGACTTGACTGATAACTCTAATTTTAGAAAAATGGGGATTGATTCTAAATTCTTTGCAAACTAGGAGGAAATAAAGGAATGTGTAATGTCAGAATAAAAAAATTACTTTCTAGCTTTGATAGAACAACAAGAGTACCTTCCACCACATCATTTGGCACTTCAACTTCATCTGTCGTGATAGAAAATGCACAGCCTTGATCCCTTGGCCTTTGCTAAGGATGATGGTGGTTCCCCTCTACTGCCCTCATATTTGAACAGTGATTGGAAAAGTTCCCATGTTGTCCACACTTAAAGCATTGGACATCCGGTAGGGCCTATACCATCTTCCCCTTGTCGTTTGTGTTTGGAAGTTTAGGTTTCACCTCACTATGAAAATTCCTCGCAATATGGCCCTCTCTTCCACAGTTGTAGCATTTCCCGCTCCCGAGCAGGCAGTTCCTCAAATGCTTCTTCCCACATTTATTACACGTGGGAAGTTTCACTTTCTTTCCTCCTCTTCCCTGATCAAAAGTCATCCCTAATATAGGCTCCATCGATCTCTTCTTGTCATTGGATTTATGAGACCACTGCGTCTCACCAAACTCCAGCTCAACTTTCATCACACTCCACACGATTGCATCACTGCTATCATAGTCTCAGTTGGATAGATTCTTCCATAGATGAGGTCTCAGTCCACTGAAGAATCTATCAACCTTACCATTAGGATCCATGAAAAATCTAGAGGTATATCATGAAAGTCGAGTGAAGTTAATCTCATAGTTTCTGACAGATTCGTTCTCCTTCTACTTCAGCTCGAGAAACTCCTTCTCCATTCTTATTCTCATGGAACGAGGGAAATATTTACTGAAAAGGTCCTTCTTAACTCTTTCCACTCTATAGCTTCAACTTCGACTCATGTGCTTGAGTTTTTAATCAGTTCCCACCACTGATCAGCTTCTCTATCTAAGTGATAGACAACAAGGGTGACATTCTCTTACTCTGAACAGTGGAGCACAGAAAAGATCTTTTCGATGGAGCTGATCCACTACTCAGCAATCAATGGGTCAGTCGATCCACTGAAGGTTGGTGGTCATTGATTCATAAAGGACTCAACAGAATGTTGTTCCCTTCATGATGAGATCACTGTCTCAGCTTGATTCAAGTTATTTCCCATAAATTGAGTCTGTTGGTTCATCATTCGCATGAATGTTTCCATTCCGGCTTCCATCAGAGGGACGTCAGCGCATGGTCCATTGCAGTCACTATTTACACGGTTCCTCCAATTACGCTCCATTTTCTAAAATAATAAAACCTTTGTGAGAAACTTATTTGATTTAACAATCTTTTAACTGTAAAGGATTTTATGTCTCCAAACTTCATGCTTTAAACAATTACATTTCTCTATAAATCCTTCATAATGATTCATAAACAGCTTATGATTAACCAAACATATCTTCTGGGAGTTTCATAACCAAGAGTGTAGCAAGGCCCATTGTCATGCACCAGTTCCCATTTGAGTCTAGCTCAAAGTGGTGTTTTCGGGTTTTACCCCTATGTACATCGGTGCTAGAGGCACCTCTACCTGCTCGTATTGAGACAAGGATGTGTTTGTTTGATAAACCACTTACTTAATACTCACCAAAATTAGAAGAAGTTTACCTATATTTAAACATTTCTATAGGATTTTTCCGAAAGTTTTCATATCCTAATCTCCATAAATAACTAAACTATACTTTGATACAACTATGACATCCTGCCTTTTTATTACATAACTTTTCCTTACATTTTACAAACATAGGATCTCTAGAGTCTATTGTCTTGTAAATCCGGAACATAATACATGAAGACAACATAAAAAATTCTTCTAAACCACTTTTAAGGCTTCATAATAGGTTCATCCTATGTACAATTGCTACATCTCATATCCTGGAGACATATATCAGAGGAAAGGGTGAGCAGAATGCCCAGTAAGAGTAAACAAGGGAATCAATTTACTTGCGATATCAATAAGAACTTGAATAAAAATATAAGGACATGAGCAATGGAAGTATAGGCATATCATAATGAAAATAAATATAAAAATAACTTTAATATGTGGCTTCAACATTTCATTTAGAAAATCATGAACATATCACCAAGGTTCATCCCCAAGGGGTCATAACAATTACCAAGGTTATTCACCGAGGTATCGTGAAACTTGTTATGTCTAGAGATTAATTCTTTACCCAATGCATTGGAGCTCTATCAGGGAGAACAATTAATATTTCTTTAATTTAATGTTATACACATAGATCAAAATCAAAAATTTAATAAATAACCTAAATATAATCAAATAAATTGGTTTCATGTCAAAATCTTGACGTTTAAAAACTACTTAGAAATATGATCGTTATGTCATTTATAACCCATGTAAAGGGAGTGAGGGTAATATGTATGTCAATTACAAAATCAAATAGATAAATTATATGTGTTTATTAATACCCCTAGAAATAAAAATAGATTTGGTTATTCTCATAAATAATACAAGAGAACTTCTATAGAAAAAGAGAGAGATTTTGAGATGAAAATTCTATAGCATAACGACTATATAACATAGTTTTAGAAAATAATAAAAAGAGAGGGTACAAGGTTAACCCACTCATAAATAAATAATATTACAATATAAATACAGAATAACATTTAGATAATAACATTGTATGGATATTTTAATGACATACAATAAGAAAATTAATCTTGAAAGGAAAGGGAAGATGCGATTTCTTTTACAAGAAATTCGACAGCCTAACAATGTCACTTAAAAATTAAGAAAATCAATTGATGAGAGCGAAAATGGTCTCTCATAATTTGGACATGAAATGGATAGCAGTAAAGATATATAAGAACAATCCCACACATAATAAAATGGAACTATAAGACATAATATAAAGGAAGTCATGACTTAAAGGAGGAGGGTGAAGGGATCCCTTACCTTGAAGATTAACTTCAAATGCTTGAAGGTAGAGAACTTGGGAGGATTGAGGGAACCATGAAGGGACTCCTTGTGAGGTATGGAGACTAGAATCATCATTGAAGAAGATTTTGGAATGAAATGGATGAGATAATGGATTGGTATTTATAGGGGAAGTGAAGGAACAAATCATTAATTGCCAAGGGACACCTCATCAGTGGTATTGGTAAAACCATGAGCATGCCCATGGTATTTTCCCATGGTACTGGTCACTTGAAAATTCAACTTAACCTAATATTGGTTCTCTGAATTCAAAAGTGAACTCCATTTTATAAAAATAATTTTCTAGATATTTTTAATTTAAATTTTTTAATAAAAATCACTATTCACCTGAAAAAAACTTATACTTAACTAATAATTTCTGAAACATTTGTTTGCCTATTTTATTGAACCATCTTACTTAATCAAGGTGCCTAAATTATATCAATACTTTTTCAAGTGAGGTTACTACTCAATTTGGTTACATTACTATTCCTAAGTGTAAAATCACTATTCATAATTTACTATTCACCAAAAATTAAGTTGGTCTTATTAGACTCTAAATTTCTTTCTAAACACAACTGTAGAAGACCATTTTTTGAAAATCATTACACATCATTAATTATTTTCGGTTTACATAAATATTTTAGAATATCCTTTTTTCAAAAATCATTAATAATATACATCCTATATTTATCCGTACATTTTAAAATTCACAAACTTCACCATAAGAAGAAATCACAATTTTTATTTATATCAAAGGATTTCATAAAGAAGCTAAGGTCTCGTTACATAGCCCCTTATAACACCAACATAGGACCAAAGTGTAAGGTTTGCTAAGGTGATAGAATATTGGGGCGGCTCGGCCAACATTACCCGAGTGGTAATTTCTATTAACCTAAACTTCTCCCGAAGGGGATTCCATTCAAGCTTCACATGATAAAGTCTGGCTTTGGTTTGGTCCAAAGAATGGCCTAGTGGTGCTACCTCCTTCCCATGTTCTATCAGATGGGCTTCAAACAGCCCGAGTCTACTGGATGAGGCCATCAAATCTTCTTTCTATATTAATTAACCAAGATCACTTTTATTTATAAACAATAATTGTAATGTTAAGAGTTTAGTTTCACACGGTCATATTGACCAATAATCATATAACAGTCAAAACCCAATAGTCTCATTTAATTATACTCACTTCGTTAATTAAAGAATATAGTTTTGTTGAGTATAAATTAAAATAACACACAAAATTAGGAAACAAAAATTATTCCAAATTTCGGGTCGTTACATTCTTCCCCCCTTAAGAAACTTCATCCCTCGAATTTTTAATTCATACCCTCAGAAAATAAAAGGTGTGGGTAGTTCTGCCTTATAGACACCTATGGATCCCACGTGGCTTTTTTTTCATTTGTGGTTTCTCCACAACACCTTAACAAGGTAGACAGTCTTGTTACATAGAACAGTGTCTCTACGATCTAAGATCTCCACCGGCTACTCCTCATAACAGAGGTCATGTTCCAGTTGTACCACCTCTTGGTTTAGTACATGTGAAGGGTCAGGTATGTACTTCCTCAAGAGGGATACATGGAAGACATCATGAACTTTTTCTAGATTTTTAGAAAGTGCAAGGTGATAGGCCACTACTCTTATGCAATCAAGGATTTCATAGGGGCTAATGTACCTAGGGCTGAGCTTACCTTTCTTACCAAACCTCACGACTCTCTTCCAAGGTGATATGAAATGAAAGACATTATCACCAACATCAATCTTCAAGTCCCTTTGACAGTTGTCGGCATAGCTCTTTTGCCGACTCTAAGAAGCCTTAATGTGTTGTTGGATGGCATGGACTTTTTCTGTCATCTCTTGAACAAGATCAGACCTAAGAAGATTCTCTCACCTGCTTCATCCCAACAAGTAGGAGTTCTACATCGCTTTCCATATAGATCTTTATATGTTAAAATTTGAATGCCTGAGTGGAAGCTGTTGTTGAAAGAGAACTCAACTAAAGGGAGATGTTGATCCTATCCACCTTTAAATTACATTGAGCATGTTTTCAGCATGTCCTCGAGTGTTTGAAAAGTACATTCAGATTGTCCATTAGTTTGGGGGTGATAGGCCGTACTAAAATTCAATTCAGTGCTCAGAGCATGTTAAAGACTTCTTCTAGAATTTTTATGTGAAGCTTGGATCACGATCAGATAAGATTGATTGTAGAACTCCATGCAGCCTTACCTCTTACTCCATATAAATCCTCTCAAGTTGATCAAGAGGGAAATATTCTCAGATAGAGATAAAATGGGCAGTATTGGTGAGACAGTCCACAATAACCCATATCACATTGTTTCCTTTGGATGTTCTTGGGGGACTAATGATGAAGTCCATAGTGATATTGTCCCACTTCTATGCTGGTATGGGTAGTGGTTGCAATACCCCTTTAGGAAGTTGTCGCTCTGCCTTCACTTCCTGACATACTAGGCACCTTGAAGTGTAGTCAGTAATCTCCCTTTTGATATTATCCCACCAATAATGATCACGAAGCTCCCTATACATTTTTGTTCTTCTAGGATGTATAGAGAATGTAGAGCTATGAACTTCATCCATAAACTCCTTTATTTCTAGAATAGATGGAACACATAGTCTTATACGAAATTTCAGTACACCTTCTTGATCAATATTGAACTCAGGAAGCATCCCATCCTTCACAGCTCCAAACTTCTTCTGTAACAAAGGATCTTCTTTATGAGCTTTCTTGATCTTCTCTAGTAATGACGGTTGAGAAATAATTGGGGTTAGGGTTGATGATGTCCATTCCTTTATAATTCCCATGTCCAGCTTTACTAGGTCATTGATCAAAGGATCTTTTTGAATCCTCATCATGGAAAGAACAACTGGCTATTTCTTTCTTAATGCATCAAAAACATTGTTTTATTTTTAGGGATGATAATGAATTGAACAATCATAGTCTTTAAGAAGCTCCACCAATCTCCTTTGTCTCATGTTCAATTCTTTTTGTGTGAAAATATACATAAAACATTGATGGTCTGTGTATATATCACATTTATCCCCATAAATATAGTGCCTCCATATCTTTAGAGAAAAAATGACTGTAGCCTGCTCCAGCTCATGCGTTGGATAGTTCTACTCAAGAGTCTTCAACTATATGGATGCA
Organism: Viscum album; assembly: GCA_963277665.1. Lineage (NCBI taxonomy): Eukaryota > Viridiplantae > Streptophyta > Magnoliopsida > Santalales > Viscaceae > Viscum > Viscum album. The sequence continues at coordinate 1,339,144,626 of OY728148.1, read as the reverse complement.
TAAGCAATGACTTTTTCATTTTTCATGAAGAAGCACCCAATACCTTTGAGAGATGAATCACTTAAAATATCGAATCCTTCTCCACTTGAGGGAAAATTTAACACTGGTAAAGTAACCAATCTCTTCTTCAGTTCTTGGAAAATTTCCTTACACTCCTTTGTCAAAATGAACTTGACCCCTTTTCGAGTTAAATTGCCTAAAAGATTAGAATGTCATGAAAAGTTTTTCACAAACCTTCTATAATATCCTCATAATACAAGGAAACTTCGAATCTCAGTTATTTTTGTAGGTTGAGGCCACTCCTCTACAACTTTTGTCTTTGCAGGGTCGACTGTGATTCATTCATTAGTAATAATGTGCCCCAAGAAAGTTACCTGTTGTAACCAGAATTCACATTTTTTGAAGTTTCCCAACAACCTCTCCTTCTATAGATTTTGTAAAATAACCCTTATACGATCTTCATTCTCCTCGTGAATTTTGGAATATATCAAAATATCATCCATAAAAACTACCACAAAGTTATCAAGGTAGTCCTTAAAGACTATATTCATCAGATCCATAAAAATAGAAGGTGCATTAGTTAGTATGAAGGGCATGAAAACAAACTCATAATGCCCATATCTTGATCGAATGGAAATTTTCGGAATATCTTCTTTCTTCACTCTCAATTGATGATAACCATATCGAAGATCAATCTTAGAGAATAATTGAGCCCCACGAAGTTGGTCAAATAAGTCATCAATTCTTGGATCAGGGTATTTTTTTCTCACTGTGATCCCATTCAGTTCTCTATAATCAATGCATAGCCACATTGATCCATCTTTATTCTTCACAAAGAGAACCGATTCTCCCCAAGGAGACACACTCGGTTGGATAAACCCCTTCTCCAAAAGATCTTGGAGTTGTTTCTTCAATTTCTTTAGCTCCAATTTTTCTATCCCATAGGGGGTCTTTGATATTGGATGAGATCCAGATATGAGTTAAATAGATAAATCTACATCTCTTTCTGGGGGATGTCCAGGAAAATCTTCAAGAAATACATAAATGTATTATTAGATGACAGAGACACTTTCTATAATTAAACTCTCATCTCCTTCTTCTTCTTCACCGATAAACTCCAAAAAGAAGGATATAGGGGGTTCTTCTAGACAAAGATCAAGTTGAGATATCTCTCCTTGGAATATAACTGTTGGGTTTCCATTCAAGACTACTGAGATTTCCTTGCTTCTGCATTTTATATTAGCATTATAATTTGAGAGCCAGTACATCTCAAGTATAATGTCTAATTCCAGAATGAGAAATACTACTAGATTTGTGATAAGATTGTGCTCACAGATGTAAATACTATAGTTTATAAACACTGACGATGCTTGGATAATCCCACCAAGAGTCTTGACTAGTAACTCTACTTATAGAAAAATGGGGGTTGATTCTAAATTCTTTTCAAACTTGGGGGACATAAAGGAATGCGTAGAACCGGAATCAAACAAAGTACTTGCTAGCTTTGAGAGAACAAAAAGATTACCTGCCTCCATATTATTTGGTGCTTCAACATCAAATGTCGTGATAGAAAATGCATGACCTTGATCCCTTGGCTTTTTCTGTGGCTGATGGTGGTTCCCCTCCACTGCCCTCAGATTTGGACAGTGATTAGCAAAGTATCCACATTGTCCATAATTAAAGCACTGGACATCAGGTAGGGACTTCACCATCTTCCCCTTGTCATTTGTGTTTGGAAGTTGAGGTTTCACCTCACTACGACAATTCCTCGCAATATAGAAATCTCTTCCACACTTTTAGCATTTCACACTCCTGAGAAGGTAGTTCCCTGAATGCTTCTTCCTACATTTATTACATGTGGGAAGTTTCACTTGCTTTCCCCCTATTCCCTGATAAAAAGTCCTCCCTAAGCTGGACCCCATCGATCTCTTATTTTCATTGGATTTATGAGACCACTGCGTCTCACCAAACTCCAGCTCGACTTTCATTGCACTCCGCACGATATCCTCATAGCTATCATAGTCTCAATTGGATAGATTCTTCCGCAGATGAGTTATCATTCCGTCGAAGAATCTATCAACCTTACCATTTGGATCCATGAAAGAGATATAGGTATATCATGAATGTCGGGTGATGTTCATCTCATACCTTCTGACAGATTCATTCTCCCTCTACTTCTGCTAGAGAAACTCATTCTCTATTCTTGTTCTCATGGAACAAGGGAAATATTTACTGAAAAAGGTCATTCTGAACTTTTCCCACTCCATAGCATCAACTTCCACTCTTGTCTTTGTGTTCTTAATCAGTTCCCACCATTGATCAACTTCTCAGTCTAAGTGATAGATATCCAGGGTGACCTTCTCTTTCTCTGAATAGCGGATCATAGAAAAGATCTTTTCGATAGAGCTGATCTACTACTCATCAATCAATGGGTCATCTGATCCACTGAAGGTTGGTGGTCGTTGATGCATAAATGACTCAATAGAATGTTCTTCCCTTCACGGTGAGATTAGCCTCTCATTGCGATTCAAGTTATTTTCCATAACTTGAGTTAGTTGGTTCATCATTCACATGAATGTTTCTATTTCGGCTTCCATTGGAGGGCCATCAGTGCATGGTCCATTGCGATCACCATTTGCACAGTTCCTCCTATTACCTGCCATTTTTTTAAATAATAAAACCTTTGTGAGAAACTTATTTGATTTAAGAATCTTCTAATTGTAAAGGATTTTATGTCTTAAAACTTCATGCTTTAAACAATTACATTTCTCTATAAATCCTTCATAATGATTCATAAAAAGCTTATGATAAACCAAACATATCCCTCGAAAGTTTCGTAACCAAGAGTGCAGCAAGACCCATTGTCGTGCACTAGTTCCCATTTGAGTCTAGACCAAAGAGGTGTTTTTGGGTTTTACCCCTATGTATATCTGTGCCAGAGCCACCTCTACCTGCTCGTATCCAGAAAGGGATGTGTTTGTTTGATAAACCACTTACCCAATACTCACCAAAATACTAAGAAGTTTTCCTATATTTAAACATTTCTATAGGATTATTCCTAAAGTTTTCATATACTAATTTCCATAAATCACTAAACTATCCTTTGATACCAACTATGACATCCCGCCTTTTTATTATATAACTTTTCATTACATTTTACAAACAAAGGATCTCTAAAGTCTAGTATCTTAGAAATCAGGTACATAATACATGAAAACAACAAATAAACATTCTTCTAAACTACTCTTAAGGATTCATCATAGGTTCATCCTATGTACAGTTACTTCATCTCCTATCCTAAAGACATACATCAAAGGAAAGGGTGAGTATAAGGCCCAATAAGGGTAAACATGAGAATCAGTTTACTTGTGATATCAATAAGAAATTGAATAAAAACATAAGGACATGAGAAATGTAAGTATAGGAATATCATAATGATAAGAAATTTAAACATAAATTTAATACGTGGCTTCAAAATTTCATTTATACATTCATGAACATATCACCAAGGTTCATCCCCAAGGTTTCATAAAAATTACTAAGGGTATTCACCAAGGTATCATGAAACTTGTCATCACTAGAGATTAATTCTTTACCCAATGCATTGGAGAGATATCAGGGTTCATCTTTAATATGTCTTTAATTTCATGTGAGCCACATATATCATAATCAGATATTTCATAAATAACCCAAATAGAATCAAGGGAATGAGTTTCATGTCAAAATGGTGACATTTAAAAACTACTTATAAACATGATTGTTATGTCATTTATAACCCATGGAAAAGGAGTGAGGGTTATATGTATGTCAATTCCAGAATCAAATATATAAATCATATGTATTTATTAATACCCCTAGAAATGAAAATATATTTGGGTATTTTCATAAATAATACAAGAGAACTTCTTGAGAAAAATAGAGAGATTTTGAGACGAAAATTCTGCAGCATAACGTCTATATAACATAGTTTTAGAAAATAATAAAAAGAGAGGGTACAAGGGCAACCCACTCATAAATAACTCATAAAAAAATATAAATGCAAAATAGTATGTAGATAATAAAATGGTATGGATATTTGAATGACATACCACAAGAAATGGATACTTGAAAGGAAATGGAAGATGCGATTTCTTTTACAAGAAATTCGGCAGCCTAACGACGTCACTTAAAAATTCAGAAAATCAATTGATGAGAGTGGGAATGGTCTCTAATCATTTGGAAACGAAATTAACAGTAGTGAATTTATATAAGAACAATCCCCCACATAATAAAATGGAACTATGAGACATAACATAAAGGAAGTCATGACTTACAGGAGGAGGGTGAAAGAATCCCTTACCTTGAAGAGTAACTTAGAAAGCTTGAAGGTCGAGACCTTGGGAGGATTGAGGGAACCTTGGGAGGACTCATTTGGAGGTAATGAGACCATAACTTCATTGAGGAGGATTTTGGAATGAAATGGATGAGGGAATGTCTTGGTATTTATAGGGGAAGTGAGGGAACAAATCATTAATTTCCCAAGGACACCTCATCGTTGGTATTGGAAAAACCATGGGATTTCCCATTGTATGTTCCCATGGTATTGAACACTTGGGACAGATAATAGCATATATTACTATAAATAATTCTACCAGAAATATTAAAACATTATTACATGTTTAATGATGTCATTAAACACCCGAAACTCAAAACTGTAATTTCAATATTCACCGAAAATTCAACTTTCTCAGAAAAATCCCAAAAATTCACCTCAACCTAATATCGATGCTCTGAATTCAAAAGTAAACTAAATTTTATAAAAATAATTTTCTTAATATTTTTAATTTAATTTTTAAATAAAAAGCACTATTCACCCGAAAAAAACTAATACTTAACTAATAATTTATGAAACAATTATTTACCTATTTTATTGAATAAAATTACTTAATCAAGGTGCCTAAATTATATTAATACTTTTTTAAGGGAGTTACTAATCCATTTGGTCACATTACTATTCATAAGCGTAAAATCACTATTCATAATTTACTATTCACCAAAAATTAAGTTGATCTTATTAGACTCTAAATTTCTTACTGAACACAACTATAGAAGACCATTTTTTGAAAATCATTACATGTTATGAATTATTTAAGGTTTACATAAAAATACTAAAATATCATTTTTTTTCAAAAATCATTAATAATATACATCCTATATTTATCCAAACATTTGAAAATTCACAAACTTCACCATAAGAAGAAATCACAATTTTTATTTATATCAAAGGATTACATAAAGAATCTAAGGTCTTGTTACATATCCCCTTATAACAACAGCATAGGACCTAAGTGTATGATATCATAAGGTGATAGAATCATGGGGCGGCTCAGCCAACATTGCCCAAGTGGTAATTTTTATCAGCTTGAAATTCTACCGAAGGAGATTCCATTCTATCTTTACACGATGAAGTTCGGCTTGGGTTTGGTCTCGAGAAAAGCCCAGTGGTGCTTACTCCTTCCCAAGTTCTATCAAATGGGCTTCAAATGTCCTGAGTCTGCTGGATGAGGCCATCAAATCTTTTTTATGTATTAATTAACAAAGATCACTTGTATTTATAAAAAATAATTATAATGTTAGAAGTTTAGTTTCCAATGGTCATATTTACCAACAATCATATAATAGTTTAAACCCAATATTCTCATTTAATTATACTCACTTTGTTAATTAAAGAATATAGTTTTATTGAGTATAAATTAAAATAACACACAAAATTAGGAAACAAAAATTATTCTAAATTTCGGGTCATTACATCTACCCAGTTAAAGAGGCATTTGCCTTGAATTAATAATAAATGAGGGTTTGGCCCCAAACTTAAAAAATTATGTACCATAAAGGTGAATACCCTTGATAGAGAAATGGGCATGATATTCACTACACAATGACTTTAGCTTGGAAAATCGCGGTGCAATTTCAGAAGCATAACGACGTGACATAAGAATTCATAAAAATGGTTGATGAGAGAGAAATAGGTGTCTCATAATATGTATATGAAATTTAAAGTAATTGGGTGATATATATAAATGTCCAAAAATTGGTAATGAAATTTATATTGATAATACAAAAGAATTGCTTGAATGCAAATGTGAAGAGAGAAATTCCTTACGGAATTTCGACATGGTAACAAGTGTACATGAGAGGAATTAATGAGAAGGAAAAAGGTCTCTCATCATGAAAACATAAGTAGGTAAGTATGGTGTAGGTTCAAAATCATACCCCAATATTTTTATTTTAAAAAAATGGTATACCAATATAATGAAATTTGGATAAAAATGAGAAAGGAAGAAATCCCTTACCTGGAAGTGTGATCTCTAAGGCTTGGGAGAGGCTTGGGAGAGGATTATTGGGAGCTTGGAGAACCTTGGTAGGATTATATAGTGATTAGGGCATAGTTTAATCGATATACAAAGGCCTTTAGTGAAGAGGATGTGGGAGCTTGGGTGGGTTTATATAGGAAAAGAGAGTGAATTCTTTATTATTTAGGTTTTGGACACTACACATTAAACTAATCAAAACCACAAACCAACCCATGGGTTTTTACCATGTTTTTTCCAAAGGGGAGTATAAAATATTATTTTATAAGGCCAATGTCTGAAATTCTTGAAATATTAGGCTTTCTTATATGGAGGTGAGTCACACTCTCAAGGAAATCAATTTAAAAAGTTAAAATGTTTTATAAGTCTTGAATGGTACACTATGGATTTGTAAAAAAAAAACAAATCTAAAAGAAACTTATTTTAATGTTAAAACATATATTTGTAGAAAATTCCATTTATAGTATTTTATTACATCACTATTAGGTCATTATGATGCCATAAAACACATTATATAATTAAACGGTATTAAATTTTTACCAAAAAATTTGGCTGTCTTAGAAAATAGTGAAAAATTCACTATTGGATAATTTCAACACCTTGATTAAAAAAATATTCATTTCATCTAAATAATTTTATAAATACGTGAATTTTTACTTTTTAAATAAAAACCAATATTTATCAAAAATTCATGGGGTTTGATAACAACAGCTTTCAAAACATAATAAAAATACCAATTGTATTCATAAAAAATATACGATCATTTATATTTAATGAAAAATAATTTTGTGATAATATTTTATTAAATTATTATTTAATTCAAAAATCCATTAATTCATAAAAATAGATTTCTTAACTGAATATTAACTAAATATACTATTTGTTCTTTAAAAACTATTTACAAAGTAAAAATAATAAAATCAATGTATATTATTTATTATATAAAACAATAATGCACAAAGCACAGTGCCAAGTTCTTGTTACATAATCCCTCATAACACTCACATATAACCTAAGGGTAAGGTGTGTGATAGTGACAGACTCTTGGGGTGGCTCAGATAACATCGCTTGGATGGTAATCTCTATTAACTTCCACTTCTCTCATAGGCAGTTCCATTTGAGCTTAACGTGTTGAAGCTTGACTTGGACTTGGTCAAGAGAGAAGCCTAGTGATTCCACTTCCTTTATGATATCTGAAAATGGGCTTTATACAAAGCAAATATACTAGATGAGGCAATACCTTCCTTTTTGTGAGTAAATTGGATTTGTTAAAGCCATATATTTATATTAATCATGTGATCACTGTTCAATGGCTATATTAGCAATGATAACAATTCTTAATGTTATTTTTAAATCCAAGAACATAAAACCAAGGAAGATCATATGTTTTACATAACCATTTTACATAATAATACATTTAATTAGATCAAGAGGAATATTCATTGATGAATGTTTGGGGTGTTACATAAATATAGTCAAAGTGGTATTGCATTTGACAGGTCGACCAAGAATCATCAATTCGAAGAATCAATTTCAGATGGTGAAGAGGATGAATATACTAAATTAGTTAAAAAACTCTATTATGAGATTAATGATTTCATTATAAAAGTTAATGGTGACTTTTTATCTCAAATATTTCAGTTTTTTCAGGAAGTATATAACGAGAACAGACATTGGGTTAAATATGGAAAATATTTGAAAAAATAATTAACAGGACAATGGTAAAAAAATAAACTCACTCATTAATATAATCAAAGCCAAATAGAAGTCCCTAGAAATCCATAGAGAGAAATTCTACATGGATTCTTATTTATTTCAACTTAAATTGATGAAAAATTTAAGGTAAATAGAGTCTATAGAGATAATATCTATGCATTTAAAGTAAATCTTAAAGATTCTGTTGGTTTCAAGGATAGCTAATTAGAGATCAAATCTAATAGGATTAAGGACCTTGATAATTCATTATAAGTAGTAATAAATATAAATTTATATGAAAATAAAGTTGGAGGAATTCTTGATTTTTTTAATATAATAATATTGTTATCAATATAAATTAATTTTAATTGGAAGTTAAATAGACAAATATAAAATCAATAAATGTTTAGAATTTTGAAATTATTGATAAAAATATGATACCATGAAAACATCTGAAGACATTATTGTCTCAAAAAATTCACATTTATGGAAAGAATTGAATAATATAATAAAGTGAAACATCCATTAAAATATTAAGAGAAACATAACTGATGAATTCAAAATTTTAATATATATTAATTCCTTTCCATGTGAAAACCCCATAGTCATAAGTAAATTATTTTTTGATCATTGTTTATCTCGTGTTTTTTTCTATAGGTTTTTGGGATTTGAGGTTATAAAACATGTGATTTTCGAGAAAATAGGCCTGAAACATGGGTTAAGATCAAGTTTAGTACTCTCCATGTGGTAATCACGCGGTATGACATCGTGAGGCTCCGGTGGTGCTTCACAGAGTTTGATAATGAATTTTCAAATTGTTTGACTCACTAAGAAAACTATACAGGTGTTTGGGTATTTGTAGAAGATTTTCACAGCTTGAGAATGACTTTTCAAACCACATGTCTCTCCCAAGGTAAATTTATGCCTTTGTTTTTAAATGGGTAGGGGCACCACATGGTAAACACATAGTTTTTCAAACTTGTGGCCTAACTATGAGCCCTGATCTAAACCAATTAAAAGTATCATTTTACCATGATTGCATTGATTTTATATATAAAATTACCTTCTCATATCTTTTTGGATCAAACTAACCTCACCCGAGTGCTATAGAGAGTATTTTACTTATATCCTTGGCGAATTCCCTACATTTTTTGTGGAACTCATCAAGGTATATTCCATTTTCATCAGATTTCATATACTCTCCCAATATATCCTCTTCATATCTCTTCCTCTTATTCCATTGGAAACCAATTAGGCGATGATTATAATATCTAGAGAGTTTAGTTGGGAATTAATGATTGTTCATATGGATCTATTCTTGTGAGGACCATATATCCTTGTCTCTAATATATATTCTTGAAGGTGACTTGTTTTATTCTGATCCTGATGAAAGTTTCTCTATAAAAAGGTTCTAATTCACAAAATACTTGATATTATTTTAAATCCAGTTGGTTTGGTTTTGAAATTGAATTATTTAACATCAATCAACTTGGGTACAATAAAATAATATATATTTAAAGGGTTATTTTGATTTAAAAATAGTTTATGAACTTTATATTTATGATGAAATGACTCAAATATGATTTTGAATAAAAATAAATTTTATGTTTTTGGAATTGGTGATGCTTTTCCATTAGATTTTTATAAAATTTGAACAATGTTGTTCAAATTATTTTAGAAAACATAACACATTTTTAACCTTGGGTGCATTAGTTATGGACATATAAAAACCTTATTGAGTGTGGAAACACTAGGGGTTATTATTGTGATATTGATATACTATAATAGGACTTGATAATTATAGGATTCACGCTATTCATATCTTAGTGTTCCTTTACATGTATGACTACATATTCCCATAGGCAAGATCCCACTTGTTCTTGGTTTTATAAAAGATGGTATTTTCCATTCTTGATACATCAGATGTTTATGTTATGGTATTTCCATGGATAATTTATTCATGACTTCACACTGTATTTCATATATTTATCATACTCTTAATTTATGTGAATGTGAAATGTTTTTAGGAAAACCTTAGGATGTTTTATGATTTTTTTACACTTGTGATTACATTATAAACTTTTTTTCAATATTGAAATAATAGTTTCATGTTTTGAGACTTTATATAGATTATTTGTTAGTATCCTAATAGGATTTAGTCCTCAAACCATACCTTTGAATTTGAAAAATTTTAAATATAATTTTTCTATACTTAGATCAATAGAGGGGAATTATTTAGTCTTCTTTATTATATTATATGTCATGATATTTATATTGGGTTGTGATGGTGGTGATATATAGTAACATGGGGGATTGTATTTTACCCTTTACTATTTTAATTTTAGGTTTATCCTTTTAGAAATATGTTTTATGTCCTATGGATGTGTAGTCTTCTTTTAAATTGTACTCGGTTTAATTATTTATTTTCAGTTACTCATGGGAAAATTTTTTGGTTGCTTATTTAACTCCACTTAGTGGAAGGAAATATTTGGTGATGTGTTTGATTGACCATAGTTGGTTCATTATAAAATGGAATTAAATCCTTTACTCAACCAAAAGTTTTATTACTCTCCCTAGGTTTGATTCTATGTCTTTGGTAGATAGGTGTTTGTACCATTATGATTCGGGTAGTAAGCATGAAAGGGTGCTTTGAAAGAACAGTTACATGTCTCAACACGAGTTACCTTGGGTGTTCAGGGATTTTTATCAAGATTGATCTTGGTTTTTTAGGCTATTTAAAAAAATTTATTTGGTATTTATTTAGATAAAAATTATATTCTTATAATGTGTTTTTATATAATTCATTGAACTTAAATTGGATTTAAATTCTTATAATTAAAAATATTATATTAATTTTTTTCATGTCCATCTTTTGATTCCAGAATGTTCTCTTAAGATAATTGGATATTTCATTTTATGATTATACGAAAATACCTCTAAGAAGATCTATTATAATCATAGGAGAGGAATCTATAAGAGATGTTTTGTAGTAAAATCCTATAATTGAACATTCATTTGCAGATATATTATCCATAAAATCTAGATTTTGGGTTCAGAAGGTGTGGGAAACTAGGGATGAGTGGTGGATCAGGGATCATAATTCACTGTCAAGAATCCACCTATCTTCTATGGTGAAAAAGGACCATAGGAATGTGAAGAATGGTCTAAATGGATTAATAGGATCTTTTTATTCAAGAAAAATCCAAAGTACTCTGAGGTGAGTTTTCCACTTACATGTTTGATAGATCAAGATGAAAATAGTGGTACACCATTACGAAATCTATGTTACGTGAAGATATCACTTAGACTTCTATCAAGAAGATATTTAACTAGTAATTCTATCTTAAAATAGTTCAACTAGACAAGACTCAATAATTTTTGACTTTAGAGAAAGGGTAGTATAATGTTATAGAATATTACACTTAGTTAGCGAAGATTTTACACCCTTAACACAGGATTATTTATAATGATTACCATAAATCTTGGAGATCTGAGATGGGTTTTAGGGATGATACTTATTTGATGTTGATCCTATTTTGCCTACCATAATTTTTTAGGTGGTTGAAAAGGAATCGATGGTCGATGCATGTATAGTTGGTAAAATAGGTTTAGGTGGAGATTTAGATCTTACACGAGGTAGATAGTGTGTGTATTCAGGCTAGAAAAGGATGTGTAATGGTGATCATTTTACTTACGGACCTATTTTTAAGGATTCTACGAGACAACATCAGGTATTTTTATATTAGTGTGTGAGGTCTATTCATACAAAGAAAAACTATATGGAAGCACCAAGGACATTTCATAATTGTGAGAAAATTATCCATATTATGATTTTTTATTGAAGAATTTTCTAAGTAGAGCTAGTTCCACTCTTACCGTGGGATATTAGGATAATTCTGACATGAAAGAAGGTGGTGGATCTTTTTTTAATGACAATGTAGATACATAATCATTGAGTAAAACACAAGAGGATACACGAAAAGACGTCTTCATATATTAGAGTATTCACTACAAAAATATGAAGTTGGGTTGACTCTCATGAGATGTATGGTGTTAGTTTCATCCTTCATGGTTCTTTTTTTTTGTTTTATATAAGTTAAACACATTATTTATATCATATAAGTCGGTTTATGTGTTGGGGTTAGGTTTAGATCTTATTCTTTTCATGTTGTACCTTTCCATTCCTTTGATAAAGAGGCTATGAAAAGGTTTTAAATATCTTGAGTGTTGGGTGATGATGATAAATCTCATAGTTATGTTAGATTTATTAGTTATTGATCTTGATATATTCGACATTAATATAATGGACTGGTTGGTCAGTTTCAAGGCCCATATTGACTATTATCATTGTCGATTTTAGTTTCTATCTCTTGATGGAGTCTCTCATGTTTTCTAGGGTGATTGGGATTCTAAAACCGAGAGAGAAGGACCATTTTTTCCTTATGATAGAATAACCACATTAATGTTTTAGAGATGCTTGTTGATGTCATTTATCCTCATTTGGGTAGTCCATCTCATGAAGTGGTGATTACATATCTCGAGGTATTTATTGATGATTTTTCTATATTATATCCCTAGAGGAGGTTGAGTTTACTAATGACCTACCCCTAGATGTTGTCAATTTCTATTAACTTATATCATATAGAACCTATAGAGTTAACATAAATTAAATTTTAGCATACAGATCTTTAGGGCAAGGTATTTTTCTATCCATGTGTGTCACTTTGGGATTCATTAGTTATCTTTTCAAAGAAGGAAGATGTAATCCTCAATTTTTTTTATTAACTTTGGAAAGCTTAATCGGGAGACTATTAAAAAAATAGATCTTACCTAGGCTTGGTGATCTATTTGATAAACATTGAGGAGGAGGATGGGGTTTTAAGATCAATCTATGATCAGAGTACCATCATTTGAGAGTTTGAGAATAGGATATACCTAAGATAAGAATTAGAAGTCAGTCTGGGAATTTCAAGTCTGTAGTTATGTTATTCTGTCTCATTAAGGCTCTCTATGGATTTATGTTTTTGATGAAAAATATATTTAATTGGTTCATGGACCGATTCATTTTTATGTTTTTGTATTATATTTTGATGTATTCCAAGTCATATAAAGAAGTAAAGGATCATTTGGATATCATCATAAGATTCTGAAAGGAACATATTATGTATGGAAAGGTTTCTAAATGTGAATTTTGGGTTTAATAAGAAAATTTTAAAGGAAATTTTATACTTGATAGGGGAATATTAGTGGATCCTGAACATATTCAAGTGGTAGTGTTATGGCAGTGACCTATAAATGTGTTTGAGACTCATAGCTTCTTGGGATTAGCTTGTTATTACAGGCAGTTTTTTTAGGATTTATTAAGCTTTCATCTATGATGAAAACATTCACCCATAAGGGTGTCAAGTTTTAGTGGAATAAAAAATGAAAGAGATATTTTGAGGAAATAAAGATGAGGTTGACTATAACTAAAATTTTTATACTTCATGAATCAATTTCAGGCTATGATGTTTTCTATAATGCCTCAGGTATGAGATTAAGATGTGTTCTGATATAGGGAAAATATGTGGTGGCCTATGGATATTTCCAATTATTAACTAATGAGAGGAACTATCCAACCCATGACCATGAGTTGGTAGTCAAGATGCACACACTGAAAACATGAATCCACTATCTATTTTGAGACAGATTTACATTATATATAGATTATAAGAGCCTGATGTATATTTTTACTCAGACTAATCTAAAACTGTGATAAATATGTTGGGTTGAGTATCTTCAAGAATTTTATTTTTATATTTCTTATTCACCAAAATATGGGAATGTGGCCGATGATGCGCTAATATGGATATTACTATTTTAGGCCCTGAATGAATTAGTGGAGGAGTGGTATCTAATGAGGTTGTTCACTAAGTTGAGCATCAGAGTGTAAGATACCATTGAGCAGCTATTCCTATCTTCTATAAAGGATTAATCAATTCTTTATGGTTTAATTTAGATAGAATAGTTATTTGAAACTAATTTTCGACATTTTATCAAAATCTGTAATGGTAGGGAGACCTTAGGTGGTTGATCTTGGTCATACATTGGTGTTTTTCATTTCATAGGTAGGTTGGACATTTCAGTATCTTGAATATAAGAGTTGATGGATAGTGGAAACCAGTATTATTTCTCCATGGACTATAGGACTATCAAGATGTACAATGATTGGAAATTTTGATATTGGTGGCTGAGGATGATGTGGTCAATTCTATATTTTTTGTCTTGTTTACTAGCTTTATAAAGGATCAACATAGATCACTAGATGCCAGTTGGTTTATTTCAACCTTTAACCATTTCAGTATAGAAGTGTTATAAGATATCTATATACTTTAGCATTAGATTAATATAGAATCATAGTTGGAGTGATTTATTTCTGTGATCATTGATTGAATTATGAAATTGACTATTTTTTATCAATTAAGGTGATACTAAAAGTAGTAGAGATTGGGAACATTTACTTTCGAGTGATTGTGATGATTTATGGAGTTCCTTATGGAATTTTTCTTATAGGGGCCCATGATTTACATCTAGGTTTTGGAAAGCTTTGGAAGAGGCAATGGTTTCCAAGTTGAAATTTAGCATGATATATCACCCTCAAATGGATGGGCATACTGTTTTTTTCATTCAAACCCTTAATTTTATGCGTCGAGCATGCATGATTGATTTCAGTGATTGATGGGAAAATAACATTACATGGAAAAAATTTATCTATAACAATAGTTATCAGGTTTCATCTAAAATTGAAATGTTAGAGGTTTTTTATGGGTTTCCTTATAGATCTATTTTATGTTGGGAGGAAATTAGAGAATGATCCTTAGATGGGATGACCCTTGTTCAGGAGACGACGAAAAAGGTGAAGTTGATTTAAATGTGGTTAGAGATTAATCAGATTCATCAGAAGTCCAATGTAGATAGTCATCATTTGTCATTATATTTTAAGGTTATTGATCATATCTTTCTATGAGTTTCATCTCTCTTGGGACATCATTTATTGGGTAAGTAGTTTATGTTATCATTGAGAGTTTTTATGCCTTTTAGGATTGTTTAATATCTTATAAAGGATTATTATTAGTTTGGATTTTCATCTCTCCTGAAATCAATTCACTATGTGTTTCATGTTTCCTAGACGAGGAGGTACCCACTGATCCCTTCCCATGTTATTGAATTAAAATATGTTGATATTGATCCCTACACCTCTGTGTTTGAGTAGTTGGTTCATATTTTTGGATCACCAAGATAAGGTAATGTGTAGTAAAAAATTTATTTGGTCCATGTATCATGGTTGTACGGATGAGATATACATGAAATGTGGTGTTAAGAAACATTGATTAGGTAGAATTATCCTTCCCTCTTTGTGTGTTTATAATCCCGAGTGCTTTTGGGGGGGAGAAAGACTTTACGGAAAAGAGGATTATGGCACCCTTTAGGTAATCAGTATATTCTTTTTTCAAATTGGTTTATCAGTTATGTTACTCTATATGATTTCAGGTGACATGGGGTTAAAAAATCTAAATTATAGAGAAAATATGCTAGGATCAAGATTTAGATAAACAATTAGTTAAAACTATGAAGTATGGAAATGTAAATCTCCAATGTCATTTTCAAGGTCTGAAAATGGTTTTTGAAACTGTGTGACTTGATAAGAAAACTATGTGGAAGTATGGGTCTCCATACAGAGGTGTAGAATGGGTTGAGCACGGTTTTTTAAACCATGTAGCTCTCCCAATGTAACCTTGGGTCAATATTTTAAAAAGGGAATAGGGAACGGCACAGTTGGTGCATTGATTTATAAATGATGTGGCCTAATTGTGCATCATGATTTCAACCGCTTAAAAGTTATAATGTCCCCCAATTAACATGGATTTTTATATTTAATAACCTAAAAATCTCTCTTAGGATTAAAATAACCTCTCCAAAATATTTTAGGGAGTCTTATTCTTGGATTCTTAGGGAATTACCTTCGTTCTTAGTTGATCTCATCATGGTATGTTCCATTTTTGATCTAATTTATACTCCTCTACCTAGATATTCTCTTGATCTCTCTTACCCTTATTCTGTTGGAACCTAAATATGATGTGACTTATATATCTAGATGTTTCATATGGAATTAATGACGTTTATTATCAATTTAGCCTTTTTAGGACTATATTTCATCATCTTCAATACCATTTATCAAAGGTAACTAGTTTCCCAAAAATATTGAGGTAGGTGTCTCTATAAAAAGGTTATAATTCATGAAATACTTGATGTTCTTGAGAATTAATTTGATTTGGTAAAGAAATTTAATGATTTTATATCTGAAATCATGGATGGCATGGAAGAAATTACTTTTCAATAGGGGTTTACTTTATAAACTATTTATGAAATATATGTGTTTGATGAAATGAATCAAAGATGATTTTAACATGAAAATGAATTATTAATCCCATAAGTGGTGATGTTTTGTTGTAATTTTTTTTATAAAATTGTAATCATGGGGTTTTAAATGATTTTTGGGAAACATAGGACATTAGTGTTTCTTCATGTGTCTGAGTATGTATTCACATAGGCTAGATCCCACTTATGATTGTCTTTGTACATGATGACATTTTTACATGCTTTATTTATCACATGTTTATGTTATTATATTTCCATGGATAATTCTGCTTATGAGTTTATACCATCTTTCATGTACATATCATATTCATGGTTAGTATAAATATGAAATGATTATATGAATACCCAAGGATGTATTACATGAATGGTTTAAAAAATGAGACTAATTGTATAAAATGGTTTTGTTTTAAATCTAGAACTAATAGTTTCATAGAGTTAGACTTTAGATAGATTCTTTGGTGATATCCTACTATAATTTATTCCTCATAACCTACTTTTCCTTTCTGTTTTTAGAAATCATTTTATAGGACTGAAGAAAATGTAATGGTGACATGTAGTTCTATGGATTCTCTTGGATGTCATCTTCTTTTTAGTGGGTTCTGACAGTGGTGATGGATGGTCACATGGAGACTTTTCTTTTAACTTTCCTTGTTTTACTTTCATGTTTATAATTGTTTCTTAACTTTGTTTGTCTTATGGATGTGTACTATTTTTTCATGTTTCACACTATCTATTTATCTATTTTCAGTTACTCATTAGGCTTAAACTTTGTCTTTTATTTATCTTTACCTTGTGGTGGGATATCTTGGGTGACGTTTCATGTCGACCTAGGTCGGTTCATTACATTTCACTTGCTAAATCTGAATCTAGGAAAATCATGGTGGTGATTTTTTTAAAAAAAATGCACCGTATCATTAAGGGTGGGTCTGATCATTAAGAAAAGTACCTCCCTAGAAACAACCCAAATTACTTTCATATCTACTCAAAACTAGTAAGGTTTATAAGTTTCAATATTTGTATTTATTAATACTAAAGTTAATAGAAAAAGATTCATTTGATGCTGTAAATGTTATTGGAGGTTTACACATAACAGTCTTTAATATCGGAACAAATTTTAATCTTATGAATATTAGAGAAGGTATTAATTTTACAGGAGCATAACTAATGAAAAAATAAATTCTTCTATATAGAAATAATTTCCAAAAAATAATTCTAATATATATATTAACATTATTTTTTAATGCCTTGATAATTTTAATGAATATTTAAAAAACGTGGTAAAAAAGGTATGCAAGTGATGGTTTATTCTTATAATTAATAACTTATATGTTGATGAGATGAGAAGATAAGAACAATTGAAGAAACAAAAATATAAATATAGATCTGTATTCCTTGAGGAGTAAATAGAAGAAGAGATATATGAAAACCACACCCATGAATTCAATGAAGAAAACTAAAATGGGCATCCCAGAAACTAGAAGAAGATTATTATACATTGGAAAAAAATTACACATTAATTAACATTGAAAATGGGACATGAATATTAGAGACAAAGCGATAAGTCTATAATATAAGGAATAATTTATTCAAGAGAGGAATAAGAGTATTGGTTTAGTGGAAAATATTCCTAAAGAAGAACCTAAAAAGTTTCCAAATAAGTGAAGCTTAACTGATGATAAAAATATATATGGAAGGTGAAAATTGTATGGGTATATTGATAACAAGTTCATGAATTATTAACCTAGTTAAATGGGGTAGATGATTACCATTAGAAAATCACTGGTGATGTTTTATATTATGAATGCATATAGTACCCCTATACCCACACTCATATATCTGGTGATGAAAACACATAACTCATAACATTGGATTTGTTAAAAAAACTATGATTACAATATCTTTATCACATTTATAATTAAAGGACCTTTTAGTTTAGTGTTTTAAATAAATAGGGAAAATAACCAATTAAAAATCTCAAGTCTTCTCATAAAATGGACACTTTTTTAACTATATGTGAAACTAATAAATCCATAATGAGTCTTCAATTCATCCCATAAATTCTCTAAATAATACACTCTTCTAGAATTAGAATACATGATAATTTTCTATAATATGGGGAAATTGAACCATAAAAAGTGCGAGCTCAGATTCTCATTAAGGGCATAATTAAAGTAATAAAAAAATAGTGATACAACTGATAAAAGATAGAAGGAATAACATGATATCACAAATGGGATGATCACAAGCATGAGAGTAAAAAATACAAAGATTTTATCATAATTACATGGATTGAACAATGAGAATAACATGAGATAATTGAATTATAAGAGATTTTAAAACAACATAAACATGATATCATAAGCATAATTTTGTGCTCCCTACCTCATTAACATAACATAGTTGTCTATGATAACTACACACACATTATAGCTAGCTAGGATCACTGCCCATGCACCATGATATCTCATGAGATTGAAATATTACCCAATTAATTGGAGGGATATATAATTCAATGCCCACCAATAACATAATTAAATTCAAACATTTGTGTATTTGATGGTTTCAATTAATATATCACAAAAACCCAAGGAAATAAAATAGGTTTTATATTATTTTCAAGTGGTTCCCAAAATAAGTAGTCATAATTACATCAATAGAAATATCAAGGTAAACCCTTGAAAAATAAATAGGTATCAAACGACTTTAATCATTATTCAAGGTAAATATCACTCAATAAATATTATTAGCATATAGTACTTACACTGTATAATTAAATTATATATAGTTTTAAAAAAAAATTCCCAGTTAATTGATGTATTCTTCTTCTAGGTGAACACATTTCAATCATATAATCAAATATAGTGAATTCAAAGAGGAAATAAATTGGAAGAAAATAATTCATGTGAAAGTGGATGATTAGGAAAGAAAAAAGGAGTGATGAATCATCATATAGATATAAAATATATGTTTATAATCCATCTAAACAAATATATTGGATTCTATTATTTTAATAATTCCACTTCTCATGTATACAATATAAATAAATAAAAATATTAAATTTATTATGAAATTTTATTTTAAAATTATAATTTCCATTTTTTATTGAGAACATTTCCAAGGAATATATTATTAAATCATGAGAATAATAATTACATTTTTGAAAACATGAATGTTTTGAGAATAAGTCTCTTAAAATATGAAAAAAGGTGGTAAAAAAGATACATTCATATGGAAATGTGTAACAGAGTTTTCCTTTTTAGAAGAAAATCAATATGAAAAACATTTAAAAATATTTCCTTTTTAAAACATTTTTAGTAAATTTTATGTAATTTAGAAATTCCCATTTAAAAAATATGGAATGAAGGAATTTTGGAACATGTTAAAATATTACATTACAAGAATCACATTTTCAAGACTAATCATTGAGAAAATGATTAAAATTAATTAAAACCATTTAATAAAACCCACAATAGAGAAAGGATGATAAAAACATTCATTGGTAATAGGATGATAGAAGTATTATGTTCACTTGAAACATTATAAAAAATATTTTCACTAGGTTAAACATAATTATGGAAGAAAAGGAGTCACGTGCTTAGGCTAGGTCACATTCTTTTTAATGAATCATTTTGAAGGATAATTTGACCCCCAAAGAGAAAAATTATAAATAAAGGGTTTGATTTCATAAAATAGAAAATAAATCAAACACATTGAAAAGGACATGGTGGGATAAAGTAGACTTGTAATATTAGAATCAAGAAGAGAAATCATGACTCATGAAAAAAGAACAATAGTTGATAAAAAATATGTGACTCAAGTAACATTTTGACAAAAATACTTGAGGAATAAAGATATTTAAAATGAAAATAAAATTCCATTAATATAATATATTTCATTTTAACATAATATTTGGTAAGTATATACACTATATAAAAGTAAATTGGTGTATAATGTAAAAAATGTCTCAAAAAAGGGAGTTTGTGACAGAAATATTTTCCCTTATTTACTCACTTAGTTGATCATACTTTAAATTCCTATAAAAGAAATTTAACTATATAAAAATCTATTTCAAGAGATTATTAATATCTATAACCATTTTTTGTACATAATTTATAATAATTTACTAGGAGTATGGTGGTTTATTGTAGATTACTGTTAACCTTAGGTGTTAATACTTTTAGTTATCTTGCACATGGTTTGTGATATTTACGTTGATCCCAAATATTTGATAAAAATTTCATCATTGATATATTATATATGGTACTATAAAATATATCCCAATATTATTTTTAATATTCCATCTTTATTCCATGAGTTTTTTAATTATGAATATTTAAGATTATGTCAAAGACAACATTTTTTTGATAGTTTTTAATGAATAGAGTTGATATATTATTAACATGTCTAGTTATTAATATTATAACTCAATAAAATTTAAAAAATACTCAATAAAATATTATTAAATTTCATTAATATTATATAAAATTCATTAATCATTCAGAATAAAAACATTACAACACCCCTTAAGTTGGTGGTAAATCAACCAAAAACAAAAGAGAGTTGTAATAATTGAAGGAGTAAGAAAGTGCTATTAGATAATGTTAATATAAAATTTAAAAAATATTAGACATGTAATATATATCATATATCTTCATAAAATCCATTCCATTAACCATTAATTAAGTATGGTGTTGACAAATAGAATTCATCATTCATAGAGGTGGTAGTCCCCAAGTACGAAAAAATAACACCCCCATTTCCAAATGAATGGATGGAGTGATGGTATATGAAAATGTATCATGTAATAAATATAATAATTATATAAAAATATCATTATTTAACTAATTACACGTTAATGTTCATCCATGTTAGTTGGTTAAGAGAAACCAGATAAGTCGTTCAAGGAGGCAGTAGTCCACACATATGCTTGATTAACGATATCATTCCTTAATGAATGTAAGAAATGAATTTAAATGTAAATGGTGATAATTTAAAAATTTTATAAGGGATTTAAAAAATAATTATTCATAAAACACATATTCTATACCATAACTAATAAGAGGTGATGAAAAATGAACCACATCATATTGTAGAAGTGGCAGTTCGTACACACGCATGATCGATGATTTTTTTTTCATAGAGGATTCTATGGAATGAATGTATAATTATTATGAAATTAATATTTTGAAATTTCTGTATGTATATGATAAAAAAGTCATTATATTAACAATTTTGTGAAAGACTTGGATGAATAAAAATTAAAAAGAAAGACTAATAGGAGAGTAATACACACGTCCAAAACCTTGATTTTCCTTGAAATTAACATTGGAAATTAATGTATTAGGCTAATTAATGGTGGAAGGATCATATGGTTCAGGGAATAGGGTTATTGGATAATTGTTTTAAGAGTTTCATCAAGTAATTAAATTTTATGGGTATGTAAATAAGGGGTGTATGTTTGACCTTCTATAAGTGAAGGGATGGGTAGTTTTGGAATTACCTTAACATATTAAATTATTTATTTACACTATTCATGGTATAATACCCCCATACATATAAATTATGGAGTATGGTCCATTTTAATACGAATATCCTCCCATAAACTCAATTTGTAGAAAAAGTTGAGTTATTTAGGTTTTTCACATTCACTTTTCACTTCCCCATGTGTACTTTTTCACAAGGGAACTTTTACTTTCACCAATGTTAATTAATTAATATTTTCATTACTGATATTGATATTGAAATTTAATTTTATTATTTTAATCCAAAATATGGTATTAATCTTATCAATTTAAATTAATATCATTAAGAAATTTTCATTTTAAAATAAACACCTTTAACACTTACAAACAAATTTTAGATAATTAAGTTTTTAAGCTAAAAATTTATGTGTGTTACAACCATTAATGCCAATAATGATTATAGCCTAAATAAATTTATTATAAAAAATAAATTTATATAAGATTAAAATCATTATATAACTTTATTTTTAAAAAATATTAATTAATTAAAAGAAAATACATAAAATAATTTCTTTTACTAAAGTAACCTTTTACATCAGTTCTAAAAATTTGGACCATGTGTTTTCCAAGATCAAAATAATTTTTCAAAAATTAACAATTTGAGTGATTAATTTCGTATTTGACTTATTAAATTTTTTTACCTTCTATGTGATTTATATATATTAATAATGGCATGAATGTTATAATTGTATTAAAAAACTCAATTTTGACTAAAAGTTGATATTTTTATAAAATGATAAAAAATATATGATAAGAAAATTTTGATATTCTAAATTGAAAAAATATAATATTATATATATCTATTTCTATATATATATATATTTAACTTTAAATATAAAAAATTATAACAATTAACTTATTTTATTAAAAAATATTTCTTTCATCGTTAAATATTTCTAATATTATTTAATTCAAATTTTCTAATTTAGTGAATTTTAATATTTTATATCATAAATATATATATATATATATATATATATAATATGTTATCATAATGATATTTTAAAGATTATTATTTTAATTTAATAATGTATCACGATCTTTGTTTTAGTGCCTGTGAAGAAATATATGAAACTCACAATTTTTTACTTATACATTAATTAATAATGTTAAAATTAAATACATTAATTATGATAAAATTTCAAATTAAATTTCCATATTAGTATCTTATGTAAAACTAGAAGACAAATCATCTTCCTATATCAAGTCAACTAAATGATTCATTTTACCTCCAGAGAATGATGTCAAATGTCCTTATTTTCAGCACATAATATATTTTCTAATTTCATTTGTGACATTCCCAAATTTTTTTCTTCCCACATTTTTTTCATTATGTAAATTGACCATTTTTTCCTTCATCATCATGATCACATGATTCTTCGTGAGTCTTCATACTTATTTTCTTTTCTGTGTTTTGAACTTAAACTATATCAACATTATTAATCAAATTTTATGATAGTTTATTTGTTAGAAGAACCATATTTCTAACTTCAATTCTTCTCCCATCAAATTTAAGTTCATGATAATTAATGCATTTTCCATTGTATCCAATATTAGAACAATTCCTTCTTACACTATCCATTACATTAAATTAATGTTTAGGGTTGATAATTTTTAAATATGTAAATTTACAAAAGGAAAACCATGAGATTAGCATAAATAATTCATAAATGATGTGCATAAAATATTTTATGAGTCTTTAACATCTATCTAGGATAAATAAGGTCAATTTACTATTAGTTTATATAATATTATTAACTTTCATAAAATCATATGTTCAAATACATCATAATGGTTTGTAAAGATAATGTGAATTAATAAAAGTATTTCCCCTGGGAGTGTCATTCTAGGTATATAATTAGGTCCCACTCACTATGCACTAGAACGAAGACTGAGATATATTCAAACAACTCTTTTTGGGGTTGTTACCACTAGATGTATGTTTTTAAAATTGAATCCACTTACCAATATCTATATAGAGATGTAATTTTTAGTAAAACTATAAAACCTACACTTTACCAAAATTTATGGATGTTATTCTATACTTATATTTACACTTAGGGATTCCACTATTGTTATCTTATCCTAATCCTGAAATAATAAAAACAATTCAGCACTTAATACCTAATAGTTTATCTATACCATTGAATCTAAGATCATTATCAACTCATCAAACATTTATTCCATTACTAAATCTTTAATATTCCTAAAAAAATATCATAATAACCTCTAAAGTAATCTAAAAAACTGCTATGATACAAACTATTTTTCCTTTAGACCCACACTTCAGGATCTCATGCCAAGAACACATAACTTACTACAATATCTTTAATTACCATATATGATTAAAATATATTTTTAATAATTAACAACCACAAAAATTTTAGTTTATAGTTTATTGATAATTAAGAAAATTCACTAACTAAAAAAAATATCATATCTTCTCATGAAATGAACATTTTTTTGTATAAAAGAATTTAATAAATTCAAAAAGAGTCTTCAATGTTGCTTATAAATTATCTACACAATATAGTCATCTATAATTAGAATATATAACACTTTATTTCATAACCTTAGGATATGGAAACATAAAATGGGTGATCTAAGATACTCAGTAAGGTCATAATCAAATTAAATCATAATAGTGATACAACTAATAAAAGTGAAGAGTTATAACATAATATCATAATTTGAATGATCATATTCTTATGAGGATCAAATGAAGACATTTTATAATAATAAAATGAATTCAATTATGAGTATATCATGAGATAATATCATCCTAGGAAACGTGAACAAAATAAACATGACATTATAATAATAAGTCAAGGCTCCCTTCATTATTATCATAAAATAGTAGTCTGGGATAACTGTAACACCCCAGGTAAATAAAGAATATGACATTTTTATATTTATCCCTATTTTTGAATAAAATGTTAATATAAATTTAAAGGTAATTCTATGGTCTATGGCTTACCCAATACGCAACAACGAGTTCCTTTGAAATCTTACGTTGCACTCTAATAATAAAATAATTTTATTTTAAATGGTAGTTAACACCTAGCCGTTGTAATGAGGGGACTGAACAGAACTAAATACAAAATGATTATATATTTTTGTCAAATATTTTTACTTTTTACAATAAATTTTAGAGGATTAAAAATGCGAATGAATCCAATTTTAAGCGTAAACATTCTAATATTCTTTAAAAGGCCGATTAATCGCCTTTTGATGGCGAACCTCTTTTAAATCCACTTTTTGACAAATTTATGTGTTATATTTGACAAAATAAAATTATTCTTTAGAATTGGGAAATAAAAATTTACTTTGTGTAAAGTTTTGGTATTTTTCTGATAAAGTTCATTTTTTAATGAATAGTGAAAAATGTTGTATTTTAATTCAAAACCTCTTTTTAATCTAATTTATTTATATGATTAGATTATCTTTTGAATTGGTTTTAAAGTTAAATTAGAATATATTTTTACCATTTAATCCAATAATTGTCATTGGAATTAATTTCACTTTGAAATTGGACTTAAACTAGTGTCAATCTTTTAATAGATATTATTTCTTAAAAACACGCTATTTGTTTTGACATCGGGAATTAATTATTAAATTAATTAATGCAACTTATATGTTTTGAATTTTGTATAATAGACATCATTTTTTAATTTGGAATATCAAATATAGCTTAGGGTTAATTTTTGGTATTTTTCTGAAAAACATCAATTTTTGATGAATAGTGAAACCAGTAAGTGGTAGATTAAAAACTGATTTTTCATTTAAATGAAACTTTACCACTTCTGTGATTTTAATTTCAAAAATCCGTCATACATGGTTGTCATTAGGATGTAAAATGTGGTTCAATGGGATTAAAATAATTTTTTGGTGAATAGTAACTTTTAAGTTTTTAATTGCGATTAGAGGTAATTAGTGTAATTTAAGGTAAAAATAATGTTTTAATAATATGAAATGACGTTGAAACATGTCCTACCCTTATTGGTTGATTCATGGTCGATCAAGAAAATCCATGGGTTAACTTGGGGACCCCATGGAGCCACTTTGGTAGGAAAATGACATTAAAACATTTTTATTTAAAGTTAAAATTAAAAGGTCACAAACATGTGTTGTTTTACTAAAACAAATTTTACATGGGGTTATACAAGTCATATTTTTGACTATAAATATTAATTAGAAATCTAAAACGATTTCCTACATCATGATATATTTTTTATAATTTTTAGACATTAAATAAATTAAATTATTTATGACACCATGATGATGCAGCGATTACCTCATTATTTAACGATTTAAATAAAATAAAAAGATAATGTAAAATCTAAGACCTACACTTGTAAAAAACATATTGGATGTGTGTATTTAGAACTATTATCACCTTATCCTCGAAATATATAATTGTGGGACATTTAAAATCCGAAATGCATTTTATAATAATGTATCTTTTCAAGACTTTCCAAGAGTGCCCCTCCTCTCCTCTTATAAAAGGCCCGCACCTCTACCACCTTACCCACACCTATCATCAATCCATTTTTGGAAGTTTTAAGTGATTCCGTTAGGCTGCTGAGTTTTTGTAAGGGATTTTTCATCTCACTTTTATTCTCGTGAGATTTATGCTACGTTTTCCACCATTTCCTTTGAGTTGTCTATGTACTTCCCATTATTTTACTCTTTTTGTAATATAATTTCATTTATGGGTATTTACAAATTCATTGTATGACCCTTCTTCAATGGGGTGTACGTTTCAAAAGTTACCCAAGTCGGTAAGGGAACCTTTCACCCTTCTCTTTTTAAAAGACTTCTTTTGTTGTGTATTTTAATTCACATACTCTTATTTTGGGATTTGTTCTTCTATATCCTTATTGATGTAAATTGTATGTCCAAGTGATGAGATACCCTTTTTATCTCTCATCGACTCATTTTCTGAATTTTGAAGTGACGCCGTTAGGCTGTCGAATTTTTGCAATGGATCTTCTTAACCCAATTTTGATTCTTTGGGATAAACTTGTACTCGATGAATATGTCGTTCTATGAATATGTGTGAATAACCTCTGATTGTTTTAGTCTTAATATCCACTTATATTTGGTGTATTCATTTGTCACACATAATTATGTAATTGATTTATCCTTAATCCAAGGATACCTTCTTTGTATGGGACTGCATCTCAATCTCGTTTCATTGAGGCATATATTGTTTTATACACAACCTTATTTTATACGGTGTATAAACCCCTTTGAATTTTATGTTTATCCAAAAGGAATATTTTTTTATGAAGCATTTTACTAAATGACAAAAGGGAATTTTTTTGTCGTACGTATGCAGTGACATTGACTTCTCCGCCGCCGTGACCATTATTTGAGTTTCATCTTCTTATACAAGACATTATTTTTTTAAATGATAAATAAATACCATGTTTTACTTTTATTTTATTATGGTATTTAAAATAGTTTTCATAATGTTTTTATATCAAGGTGTTGTATTGATATCTTGTGATTGAAAAGTGGAAATGTTATGTTTCCTTTATGCATGTTTTTTGTGATACAATTATGTTATGGTTCTTGGTCATTATTATGGAGATTGGTGGTTCCGTGATAAACTAAGGGCGGGTGATACCGTTACAGCTCTCCAATGCATTGGGTAACGTGAAGGGGTTAAACGTTAAGGTTTCTCCGAAGAGATTTAGGGAATATACTATTATGGATATTCCAAACGTAACCAAGAGGGTTACTCCCTACGTAAGAATGTTATGAATGCCTCAAGTTACTTTTATGTCTTATGATTTCTATGATTAATTCATGTTTTGATGAGGTATGTTAAAGTGCTTATGTTTTATGAGTAAAGTATGATTTCATTGATTCTTATGTATACATGTACTCATGTTTCCTTTCTATATTTTTTTATCCCTTACTGAGATTTTTATGCTCATCCCAAGTTTTTGAAATGTTTTTCACAGGTCAAGGGAAAGGTACATGATATGATGATAGTGTCAAGGATGTGTCAAGAAAGAATCCATGTTTTATTTTAAATATGTTTCTGTTGATGGAAAAAAATGAATACTATCTTTTATGTAACCACTTTGTTTAAATGTGGAATGTAATGCATGATTTAAGATCTAATTCTTTAAAACTCTAAACCTAAAAAGATCCTCAATGTGAATTATTCATTTAATTCAATATTAAGTAAGGTATAAGGAAGGGGTCTTATAGTTGGTATCAAAGGTCGGTTTAGACAACTTTAGGGATTAGGAGTTTTTGTTAGACACATGATTAGTCCCTATATCTATTATTTCAGTTAAATCCTAGTTTAATAACTTTTTTCTGGTCAAGTAAAGTTAGTTACAAATGGAAGGAGAAGGATCTCAAACGTCATTCCTATCTCTTCCTGATGACATGCTTGCAATAATTATTGCAAAGTCATGTTCAGATGATTGTGAAACTTTTTCTAGCATACAACTCACTTGCAAGCAGTTGTTTGAGATATTAAACACCTCCACTATACCTCGTTATCATCATGGATCATGGGTTGTTTTTAGACAAATATTATTTTCACAATATTCTCATATTTTCGAGAAAGGTAAATATTATCAAGGTATTTTCAAATATTTTACCTTATCACAAGAATTTGAAGCATATTATGATTTTAAAAATGGTGTTGAGGAAGGAGACCCTTGCGAAACCTATTTATATTTTCTTTTAAAATATAGTCTCTCAGCACATACTTATGATATTTTAAAAGGACCAATAATAGAAATTTTCAACTCAAATTCTGTCCGACAATTTTATAGAAATCATGTTTTATCAGATGTTTTAGAATTATATGTCATACATGATTATTTTCCAAAAATGTTTTTCTATGAACACCCATATGACCCATGTTGTACAAGGTGTATTTGGATGGAGGAAGCAAATGATTTTGAAAGATCCCTAAATCATTGTTGTAATGCGTGTGACTTCTACCTACGTGAGCAAGATGACGATGAAACCGAGTGGACACCATGATCAAGGTATGCTATAATTCTTTTTGGGAATCGTTTTATTTTATCTTATGGTGGTGAAATAAGACTTCAAGAATTAAGATGTTGAGATCGTAACGAATTTGGATGAAAATGATAGGTATAAGGAAACTATTGAGGTTAAAACATGTTAGGGTTATTTTAAGTGTTTTATAAAAAGGACAACACGTAGACCGTGTGACAACCCGTCGCGTCGGACAAAGCTGCGGAAATCGAACCCACAACCAAAGTGCGACTAGTATTTATCGCCCACCACTGGACTACATGAAGTCCCTGGTTAGTATGACTTATTATTTTTAGTTAGATGATTTTATAAATTAAGAGTAAGTTGATTTTGGGTTATCTATAGAAATTATTAACCTATCATGGAGGATATGTGATTAGGTTAATTACTTTTCAATATGAGACTTTAAGAGCAACTGATATTATTTGGAGATAAGTGTTAATTTGTACCTTGGAAGATCATGTGATTAAATCCTTCAAATATTTGGGTTTCAATCTTATTTTGGTTTATGTGAAGAATTTTATGGACAAATTGTTTATCGAATGGTCTTTGTTGAACTTTGGGTTTTGTTGCACAAATTTTGGAGTTTAAGAATAGATTTTATTTTTATAAAGGGTTATCCTTTTCTGGATTATCTGATCTTGTTCTAATAATTTTGGTTTTGGTAAGGGTTTAAAGACATGGGAAATATATAGTCCTCTTTTGTGGATTATGTGATTCTTTAGAAGTTGATTATAGTACTCTTAGTGTGAACAAGTCTTCCTAAATACTCATCATTTGGGGAAAGTATGAGTTTGTGTATGGAATCTAGTAAAAGTTGAAAGTCAACATGACAAGTAAATATGTTTCCTTACGATCAGAAATAAATTCCTCAATGAAAAGTAACTTAAAACAAAAATGTGGTCTATTAACTTTTCTTACCGGGGAATCGAATACCATTTAACTCACCACATGTTTGGGATTTTCTTGTGGTTAACTTTCTTCTAAACATGTTTTCTGTCACTCTCCCTCAAAACATGACCCATTGCTTTTTCTTCCATATCCATGTTTTCCTACATGGAATCCTTGTATGGGTTAACTCGTGTGACCTCTGTACTTCACTTTCTTTCTTTTAAAGTGATTGTTTTACCGACTCTTGTTCCGATGTGGGACTTTCAATGATGTTTCCGAGCCCAATTTTAAAATTGCGAGGACGCAATTCCCAAAAGGGGGGAAGGATGTAACACCCCAGGTAAATAAAGAATATGACATTATTATATTTATCCCTATTTTGAATAAAATTTTAATATTAATTTAAAGGGAACACTATGCTCGATGGCTTACCTAATACGCAACAACGAGTTCCTTTGAAATCTTACGTTGCACTCTAATAATAAAATAATTTTATTTTAAATGTTAGTTAACACCTAGCCATTGTAATGAGGGAAATGAACAGAGCTAACTAAAAAATGATTATATATGTTTGTAAAATATTTTTACTTTTTACAATAAATGTTATAGGATTAAAAATGCGAAAGAATCCAATTTTAAGCGTAAACATTCAAATATTCTTTAAAAGGTCAATCAACCACCTTTTGATGGAGAACCACTTTTAAATCCACTTTTTTACAATTTTATGTGTTATATTTGACAAAATAAAATTCTTCTTTAGAATCGGGACATCAAAATTTACTTTGTGTAAATTTTTGGTATTTTTCTGATAAAGTTCATTTTTTAATGAATAGTGAAAAACATTGTATTTTAATTTAAAACCACTTTTTAATATAATTTATTTATATGATTAGATTATCTTTTTAATTGGTTTTAAAGTTAAATTAGAATATATTTTTACCATTTAATCCAATATTGGTCATTGGAATTAATTTCACTTTGATATTGGACTTAAACTAGTGTCAATCTTTTAATCGATATTTTTTCTTAAAAACACACTTTTTGTTTTGACAGTGGGAATTAATTATTAAATTAATTAATGAAACTTATATGTTTTGAATTTTTTAAAATAAAAAAAATCATTTTTGAATTCAGAATATCAAATATATCTTAGGGTGAATTTTTGGTATTTTTCTGAAAAACTTCAATTTTTGATGAATAGTGAAACCACTAAGTGGTAGTTTAAAAACTGATTTTTCGTTTAAATGAAACTTTACCACTTCTGTGATTTGAATTTAAAAAATCCGACATACATGGTTGTCATTAGGATGTAAAATGTGGTTCAATGGGATTAAATTTATTTTTTTGGTGAATAGCAACTTTTAAGTTTTTAATGGCGATTAGAGGTAATTAGTGTAATTTAAGGTAAAAATAATGTTTTAATAATATGAAATGACCTTGAAACATGTCCTAACCTTATTTTCTGAGTCATGGTAGACCAAGAAAATCCATGGGTCAACTTGGGGACCCCATGGAGCCACTTTGGTAGGAAAATGACATTAAAACCTTTTTATTTAAAGTTAAAATTAAATGGTCACAAACATGTGTTATTTTACTAAAACAATTTTTACATGGGGTTATACAAGTCATATTTTTGACTATAAATATTAATTAGAAATCTAAATGATTTCCTACATCAGGATAGTTTTTTTTATAATTTTTAGACATTAAATAAATTAAATTATTTATGACACCATGATGATGCAACGATTACTTCATTATTTAACGATTTAAATAAAATAAAAAGATAATGTAAAATCTAAGACATACACTTGTAAAAAACCTATTGGATGTATGGATTTAGAACTATTATCACCTTATCCTAGAAATATATAATTGTGGGACCTTTAAAATCCGAAATGCATTTTATAATAAGGTTACTTTTCAAGACTTTCCTCGAGTGCCTCTCCTCTCCTCTTATAAAAGGCCCCCACCTCTACCACCTTACCCACACCTCTCAATCCTTTGGATAGGAAAAAACCTGCCCATTTTGTCTCTCCACATCCCTCTATTACTCCTAGAATCCTAACTTTGGGCAGAAGTATTTCCAAGGAATCCTTTGAGCTCAAATCAAAAAGAGTTACCCGATTTAAAGGTAAAGTCTTCCATAGTGTTCTTTTGTTTTATTTTGCTTCTCCAACCCCATAATTTTTTTATTCCTTTATTTTGTAACAAAAAAAATTATCTTCAATAAACTTGGATGTTGTTATAAGAAGTATTCGAGCTAAACTTACACACACATTTGTCTAATGGTTAAAGAACATACAGTTTCTGTGGATAGCGAATTACTGTCTCACGAAACGATGATTGTTCAATATTCTTTTAACACCATTAAAGGTTCCCATTATGATGTCACTATGTTTTATATATCATATATATGATATTTATGTTTTCTATATGCTTCTGTATTTTATATTTAAAACATACCTTTATTCTTTGCATGTTGTTCAAATGCGATAATTTCATATGAGGAAGTGTGGACTACCGCCCCCTCAAGTGATGTGACTCGTTCATGAAATTCATGGAATGTATAAAGAATGAAATAAATTAACATATTTGACCTATATAACATATATATTATACTATAATTGTAATATATATATATATATATCATTTATTTTTAATTTCATTAGTATGACAAAAAAAAATGAAAGTAGCGTTCATGCGTACGTACGATCTACCGTCTCCATGAACGGTACTTTTCAATTTTTATCTCCAAATGATATGGAATAGTATAAAATGAATATGTACTGGATATATATGATATTTTAATCATTAATTATATTCTGTAAATTATTTACTTATAACTACATGGGAAATCATTTCTCAAACAAGTTCTTTTTTGACTCA
The DNA here is from genome assembly GCA_963277665.1 of Viscum album. Classification (NCBI taxonomy): domain Eukaryota; kingdom Viridiplantae; phylum Streptophyta; class Magnoliopsida; order Santalales; family Viscaceae; genus Viscum; species Viscum album. Next base: position 1,339,111,826 of record OY728148.1, on the reverse strand, counting down.
TGTACCAAACATCGGCAAAAACATCTGATATGAACTAGCATTATTAAAAAAATATTTTAACATTATAATATGTGATATGAACTGAATAATAATATTTAAAGGATTTCCTTAGGTAATTATAAATTGAACAATGTTTATTATTCATGAATATAAAGAAACGAACAAGACGAGTCGGACTTGAGGTAAGGGATCCTACCCCTCTCTTTCTTTTTAATTACACTATTTTATGTCATTCATTTTAAGATCATCTTTCTTATGATTGGGTTGTTATTTTATATTACTCATACTTTACTTTTTATGTTCATATGATGAGATACCCTATTTTCTCTCATCAACCCATTTTGGAGGTTTTGAGTGGCGCCGTTAGGCTGCAGAATTTTCGTAAGAGATCAAACCTCTCTCTTTCTTTTTATGTACTCTCCTTTATGTCAATTATTTTAAGATCCTATTTGTTATGTTGGGGGATGTTATTTTATATTCCTCTTTCTGTAAATTTTATTTAAATATGATGAGATACCCTATTTTATCTCATCAATCCATTTTTGGAAGTTTTAAGTGGCGTCGTTAGGCTGCCGAGTTTTCGTAAGGGATTTTTCATCTCACTTTTATTCCCATGAGATTTATGCTACATTTTCCACCGTTTCCTTTGAGTTGTGTATGTAATGCCCATTATTATACCCTTTTTTTAATATAATTTCATTTATGGGTATTTACATATTCATTGTATGACCCTTCTTCAATGGGGTGTACGTTTCGAAAGTTACCCAAGTCGGTAAGGGAACCTTTCACCCTGCTCTTTTTAAAAGACATCCTTTGTTATGTCTTTTAATTCACATACTATTATGTTGGGATTTGTTCTTATATATCATCATTGATGTAAATTTTATTTCCAAGTGATGAGATACCCTTTTTATCTCTCATCAACTCATTTTCTGAATTTTGATGTGACGCCGTTAGGTTGTCGAATTTTTGCAAGGGAACTCCTTAACCCAATTTTGATTCTTTGGGATAAACCTGTACTCCTTGAATATGTCGTTCTATGAATATGTGTGAATAAAATATGATTGTTTTAGACTTAATATCCACTTATATTTGGTGTATTCGTTTGTCCCACATAATTATGTAATTGATTTATCCTTAATCCAAGGATACTGTCTTTGTATTGGACTTCGTCTCAATATCCTTTCATTGAGGAATATTTTATTTTATACAAAACCTTATTTTATATGGTGTATAAACCCCTTTGACTTTTCTGTTTATCCAAAAGGAATATTTTTTATACGAAACGTTTTGATAAATGACAAATGAGAATGTTTTTGTCGTATGTATGCGGTGACAACGACTTCTCCGCCGCTGTGACCATTATTTGAGTTTCGGCTTCCTCTACAAGCCATAATTTTTTTTAAATGAAAAATAAATACCATGTTTTACTTTTATTTTATTTTGGTATTGAAAATGGTTTTCATAATGTTTTTATATCAATGTGTTGTATTGATATCTTGTGATTGAAAAGTGGAAATGTTATGTTTCCTTTATGCATATTTTATGTGATACGATTATGTTATGGTTCTTGGGAATTATTATGAAGACGGGTGGTTCTGTGATAAACTAAGGGCGGGTGAGCCCGTTATAGCTCTCCAATGCATTGGATAACGTGAAGGGGTTAAACTTTAAGGTTTCTCCAAAGAGATTTAGGGAATATACTGTTATGGGTATTCTATACATAACCAAGAGGGTTTCTCCCTACGTAAGAATGTTACGAATGCCTCAAGTTACCTTTATGTATTATGATTTCTGTGATTTATTCATGTTTTGATGAGGTATGTTAAAGTGCTTATATTTTATGAGTAAAGTATGATTTCATTTATTCTTATGTATGCATGTACTCATGTTTCCTTTCCATATTTTTATATCCCTTACTGAGCTTTTTATGCTCATCCCAAGTTTTTGAAATGTTTTTCACAGGTCAAGGGAAAGGTACATGATATGATGATGGTGTCAAGGATGTGTCAAGAAAGAATCCATGTTTTATTTTAAATATGTTTCTGTTGATGGAAAAAAATGAATACTATCTTTTATGTAACCACTTTGTTTAAATGAGGAATGTAATGCATGATTTAAGATCTAATTCTCTAAAAATCTAAACCTGAAAAGATCCTCAATATGAATTATTCATTTAATTCAATATTAAGTAAGGTATAATGTCAGGGTCTTATAATAACTACCCATTCATCATAGTTAACAGTGCACACTACTCACACACCTTGATATATCATGATATAAAAACATTATCCAATGCATCAGAGGGATATAAAATTCCAATAACAATTATCACATAATTAAAATAATATATATATGTTATCCATTTGGTTTAAATAAACATATCACAAAAAAACCCAAGGAAATAAAATTGATTCTATATTCTTTTCAAGTGGTTCCTAAAGGAATAATTCGTAATTCCATCAATAGACTTACCATGATGAACCTAATTGTTCGTGAAGATAGATCTTGGAAATACAACATGGGTGAATCTCTCGGAAGAAAATTTTCATTCTTCTATAAAAATTTGTGATGGTTTTCCTATAATCTTATAGGTATATTGATATATCCTAGAGTCATTTAATCTAGAATAGAAGAAATCCTTCACATATTTTGAGTGTGATTCAGCTGAAATAAAAAATAAAAATATGGATAACCTAGATCTTATGAGGGATTATTTGAAATATCATATTTAAATAGGAAAATTAATATCTTTCCTAGATCCAATAACTCGATCAAATCCTTCTAAGTATGTTTTTACCAAACTTCTATGTTGAAAAAATTGAAGATGACGCTTTATCTTGGGTCACAGATCCTGAAGATCTTCAAAAAAGGATTAATATGTGAATGTTTTCCATCGATGGGTGCATCAGATATTCAAAGGGTGATAAGAATTGGTCTTTAATGGATATTAAATATATGATCTCAAATTTTAAAAAAAAAGTAAATAGAAACTGGTCCTAATTACACGGGGCTACTTCCACATTATTCTAGAATGTAAAGCAGATCTTCACTTAGTATGGAAAATTGGAAACATACACCTAAAAATTTGAATTATATGATTCTATAAATGGGATATATATTTTAACCCCTTAAATAAAATAAAATCTATGAATCAGATCCTGGTTAGGTTACATAATATTAATTTGGTATTTTGGCATCCAAAAAATATCATTGATCTGGATTTGTGTGTAGGTATTCCATTGAAACTAGACCATAATAACCTAAATGGAGAACTATGATTTTATAAAATAACCCTAGTGGATGCTAATTTAGAATCAAAGATATCATATTTTATTAACCTATTGATTATGATCATAAGATTAAAGTCATGGGGGAGTATGAGTATATCACTACGTTTTGTGATGTTTTTATAATTAAAGGACATTTTATTTTAAATTGTAGGGTGGTTTAGAGTCATGTTAAATTATATTGTAACTATAATGAATAGAAATGTGTTAATAGGATTAAAAAGGGAAATTCCATTTCTATGGAGAAAGGGGATACCTTGAAGAAAAATGACTCTAAAAATGGGTTAAAATCAAACAAGACACTATGCTCGATTCAAAATTTACAAATAGAATATCCAAGGCTAAAATTGTTGATAAAGAGAAAAGGGAGAACAATATCATTATTTCACCTCCATTAAATGATTTTAGATATATTTATCCAGAGATAAATAAAGATACCACCAATTATATTAAGCTTTATTAGTATATCAAGAATATTTTTTTCACTCTGTAGAGTGAGATTGATAGGGAAATACCTTCGTAAGATAGGGCTGTGAAACCTTAACAACTTGAATGGAATGAAAATACTATTACTTATCTTTAAAATAGTGTCACATATGGTAATTCATCATCAAAAACTATTCTGTAACATATTATCACTAATGAGAATGCATCCATTGAGTCCTCATACCACCCAAAAAAACAACCAGGTTGCTTCCACTATGGATCACACATTTGAACATGTTGTTATGGGGAATTATGGTTGTTATATGATTTATAAACAAAATATTTCTATTTATATATCTCCAAATATTAAGGAATCTAGGAATTTTAATTTTTATGACAATCACACCACAAGGTCTATGATTACCTCTATGAAAGACAACCATAATGCTAACACTCAGAGTCTTATAAATTCCAATGATGAAATAGAATCTAAATCCATATCTAAAGAAAATTATTTTTATGGACATGAAAGATTTTTTTGTTGATAATAATTCATCTGTAAAAGGGATATGGATAGTTTAATGGTTACTCTATATTAGATGATAGGAAGAGTAAAAACGATGGGATCCTAGTTATGGATGTCCAAAATTATAGATTAATTAGGAAATCAGTTAGAAATAAGAACAAATGAATAAAGAAAAAATGGGGTTTCAACCCCAAACATAATCATAAATGAGAATCTTTTCATATAACTATTAGGGTCTGGGAAACCTGTTGACACAAATATCTCTTACTTGTTTTATTAAAAAGAATAATCCCAATCTATTGGCATTATCTAAACTAAAAATTATGTTTTTATTAAGTATTTAAACTACTGTAAGTATGATTTATCTCTTATTTGACACAAATAAATCTCCTACATAAATTAAAATACTTTGGGTTTTAGATCACTTGAGTCTGGAAGGGATTTTTTCTAATCATTTCCTATGAATAGATAGGAACAATTAGATTTAAATTCTTGGGAATCTAATATTACTGATCATTTATATATATGATCCTAATGGAAATTAATATCATAGGTATTTGTAAAAGGGATTTAATTATTTGAGTGGATTAATCAGTGGTTCAAGGAAACATTTTGGGGACTTCGATTCTATTCTTAGTCTAGATGAATAAATAGTATTGAATAATGATTATTCATTAATGAGAGAATTAAAGGCCTATATTGAATGAAATAACTTCTATAAAGTGTATCTAGTGGGTACCAAATTGACTTGGTATTAAAAGAAATTTCATAAAATGCTGGACAAAAAATTGGATAGGTCCTTTATCAATGAATATTATCTTGATGTTGGAGCCTCTATTTTCTATACCACTCTCATAAGAATCAATTCATATAACAACCCAATTTTGGAAAATAAATAAGGACCCAAAATTTTAATACATAAATATCACATCTTTTTATAAGATTATTGAATAAATTTCATAAAAACATTATCTAGGACCATAATACTTTAGTGTCTTTGGATAATAGAAATATAATCTTCTTATTTTATGAAATATATTCAACATGTCTCACTAAGATCTTCTCACATAGTACTCCTATTAGACATACCCTACCTAAACCTCTATTAATAATTAGGGGAATGAAACATATGAAAGGGCCATCATAGATACCCAATAAGGGTAAATGTTGAAGATATCAATCTATGATCATATGAAGTCATAATATTGGAATAAGGGTATGTAATCATTTAAATATAACTTATAAAATTCATACTCAACCTTTCATAGATCATACACGTGAGTCAAGGTATAAAACATTATTATATTAGAATACATGACCCATAAGAGTAAGAAATCATCATAAATAAATCGTGAAATATAATATCATTTCATAAAAGTGTGGCACCATCATAAATATAGAAAAACCATTCCATATGTCAAGGTTAACTACTATGACCATAAACATAATGGATAAAAAATTATCCCATGTTTACAATTCTGGACCAGGATGCCCCTATTTCTCATAGTGGATTAGGAATCACATGTTTCCCATAGTGTATCAATCACATTTTCTTGTTCTCCCATTGTTATATCCTGAGATATAAAGATTTACCCAATGCACTGGTGGGAGATATAGGTATCACCTATCTCATAATGATAACTATACTTATTTGTGCCATAATATCATAAAGCATTCATTATATCATAAAATTAAAACATGTGTAAATAAAAAGGGTATCATAAACATTTCATCAATTCACCATAGAATAACCCATGAAAAGGAAATTGGTTTCAAAAAAATTTCATCAACTTAAACATTCACCACATAGAGAAATAATAAGGATTGTATCATCAAATATTATCAACAATAAATAATACGTAACATCAAAAGATGTCATTTAAGATAAAAAATTATTTTGAAAGACCAAATTGAACATTTATTTTGGAAAATATCATTTCCACTTTTATAAACACTCTTTAAAACACAATAAATTTTAATAATTATTTTTTTTAGAATATACTTGGAAACTTGTGAAGAATTATTTAAAAATAATTTAAAATATATATTTTTAGGAAAATAATCATTCCATTTTAAAAATCACTAAAAATTCATAAAATATGTTAAAATAATTTTAAAATAAATGTTGAAACTCAAAAATAAATCTTTAAAAAAATTAGAGGTCATAATTGTGGGAAATTCCATTCTCAATTACATATTAAAACAAATATTCCTTTTATAGTTTTGGTAAAATCCAAAAGGGCCTTGTTTGGATAAGAACATGAAGAATTATTTTGAAACAAATTTTAAAAATTAAATCATGGGTAATAATTTATTTAATATAACCTTTAAATAATTCTAAAACATTTCCAAAAACGTTTTTATAAAACATGGACATGGAAAAAAATAAGGGTTTTTGACCGAAGAGAGAAATAAAGATGTTTTTTCTTAAAAACATTATTTTGAACTATTGAGTACATAAAGAGAGGAAAATTAATATAAGGAATTTATTCTCATGATATAAACATATTAGAATAAAATTAATGTGTTTCTCGAGTGATTATTTATAATATTTAATTATCATAAGTATAAACATAGATAATCCTGTCAAACGATGAGATTGTATCATAAACCCTTACCACATTGGTAACATTGAATCATAAGAACCATGAATAAATAACTTTAACTAAAATAGAAAATATTATGAGAATAAATAATTTCTTGATATTACATGTAAAATGGAATGTATATACACCTTATAAAATAAGATAGGTGGATCACAAAAAATATATATCAATGAAGGAAAATTGAGACAAAAATCCCTTACCTTTAGCCTTAAATTCCATGGTACACATTTTAAAACTCTGATATAATAAATATGTGTTTATTATAAATACAATATATAACCATAATTATATATTTCATACCATATATTATTTACTTATGACCTATTGTTACCCTTTTATTAATAATTCCTTATTAAATTCATGTTTCAGTTAATAACTACTTTGTTTTCGTGTTTGTTTTGATTCATTATTTTCATTACACTTAATTTTACCTTGGTTAAATAATATCTAGAACATTAACCATGTTATAAATATAATATATATTCATTATATATTTATTTAGAGTAACACCTAGAAATTATAAATATAAAATTAAATACATTGTTCATTGAGACAGTATGTTGTACATCACATGAATGTAGTTTCCATTTTCTCCATGGATGAAATGAAACAAAGGTAAATAATATATTACCATTATAGAATCATTTTTATGTCATATATAATAAACATATTCATTAAATTTACCCTTATTACGTTCCTTAAAATTAACTAGTGAAAAATGAATGACATCGCTTTGCGAGGTTGTAGTCCATCGTACACAAAAAATACATTATAATATCCACTACATGGAAAAAATAAAACATTATATGTTATCTAATAATTAAATAATTATTTTTTATTAAAAATATCATATACATAAATTATATTCATCATTATACCCATCCTTGATATGTGTTTATGAAAAATATGTCACATCGGTTCATGAGGTAGTAGTCCACCATACACACGAGCGATGTTATCATTACCAATTTGATGGAAGAGGAGATTTATGTAGATAATAAAATTATAATAGTAAAATATCATTATATGGAAAAAATTTTGGTTTTTTTTATTAATATTTTAAAGAGGTGGAGGAATAAATAAAATTAAAACACTTGTTGGAGAACATTTCCTCTTCGTCGAGTAACATCCTTGGGTTTTCCCCAAAATCAATCCTATGATGGATTTATGATAAAAATAAATATTAAATGATGATATGAGGTAATTAAGGAATAAATTTTGGAAGGAATTGACCATAACAAATGGTTTTTGATGTGTGAAGAGGAGATGAGAGGGGTGACACCTTATAAGTTGGGGAGAGGACACACTTGGATGTTTTTAAAAGAAAATGGTGTACCCAGATTTTTATCTTGAAAAAAGGATACAAAATGGAAAATTATCGAGAATATAAGATATAAGGTTGAAATATGTTTATAAAATGGGTGTTATAACTTTTTTTGATCATTTTACCCCTTACCTTTTTAGTTTATCCCCCTGATAAACTCATTTTCACCTTAACTATGGTAATTATTATTTTTAACACTTTTAAAATTCATAATGGTCAAAAATTAAGTTAAAATTGTTATAAAATACTTATTATAATGATATTAAATATGGTATCCATTTAAAAAATTTAATTTATATAAGGGGAATAATTTAATTCAAAATTAAAACCATTAACACGATGAGAAAGTTATTTTCCAAAGAGAGATATATCAAAAGTATATAAAGTTTTAATATCTCAGTTCAATATACAATTGATTGAAATGATCTAAATTGGATTAATAAATAAATAATTGATTTAATATTACTTTTAAAGCCATATTAAAAAGATTATAAATTTTTAAAAGATTTAAATGAAAAGAAAATTCTTAATAAAAACCAATAATTTTCACATTTCACTAAAAACTCTATATTTTAAAATGATTATCAAAATTTAAATCCAAGATAATTTTGACATGAATATTTCAAAAACTAAGTTTATTTTGTTTTTTCCTAAAATTTTAAGAAATATTTCTTTTATTTTTTCACAAAAATGTAATAAAAATATTTTTTGAGAACAAAGTGTTTTTGAAACATATAATAAATTTTATAAAAATTAAGTACTTTTTATCAATATATTTTCATTATATAAAACCATTATACCTAAAATTTAAAATCCTGTTTTCAATATTCATACTTCTATGTTTAAAGACTATTTTATTGAATTCGTGTCTAAATAATAATATTAATAATATATCACAGTTTGTTAAAACATTGTGTCACGTGTATTTCAAGATACACTCTGTGTTGCATGTAAGGTAATCTATAAAATAAATTTAATTTATTTGAAAAAAATATAAAAACACAAGGTATTAGATTTTATCCCCTTTAAAATGAATTTATCCCTTGAAATTCATCACTCTGATACAAACTAATGAGGATACTTATTTCTCATCATTTCTTGAGTTTCCCACAAAGAATCTTCAAATTGGTTGTTTTCACCAAAAAACGTTGACTATGGGAGTGGTTTTGTTTGTAGAAAGTTCCCTCTAGGATTCAAAATATCCACTAACTATTCCTCATAAGAATGATCCTACTCTAGTGGTATGACCTTTTAGTTTTGTATATGTGAATTATCTGGTATTTACTTCCTCATGAGTGATACATGGAACACACCATGCACTTGAAATATATTTTGTGGTTGCATCAAAATATAAGGTACTATCTTGATATTTTCAAGAATATCCAAAGGGATGATGTATCTAGGGTTTTACTTTCCCATATTTCTAAACCTTGTAATGTTCTTCCATGGGGATATTTATATAAATACCTCATCATCAACTTCAAATTTTGGATCATATAGGTGATTGTTAGCACAAATGTTTTTCTTAATATTAGCTTCCTTGAAGTGTTTATGAATAGAACTAACCTTCTATGCCATTTCTTCATCTATTTTAGGTTTGATATACTTCATTATCTAACCTCATTATTCGAAATTGTATCTCTATAATTATTTCTACAGAGGGTTTCATAAGGATCCATATGAATACTCATATAAAATATATTATTGTATGAAAACAAAAAGAGAGAAAGATATTAATCCCAAACACTTTTAAAATCCAAAATAAAAAGATCTCAATATATCCTATAGAGTTTGAATTGTTATCTCAAACTGACCATCTATCTAAGGAAGTTATGAAGTGATGAAACTCAACTCTATATCAATATCTTGATAAAAAAATTTCTAGAACATAGAGGTAAACCTCAAGTCCTAATTAGACACGATGGAATATGGTACTCCGTGAAACCTTACCAATTCCATGAAGTAATTTTTTTAAATATGATCAAGATAAAAGTATTTTCTAATGGTGATGAAGTGTGATGAGTTTCTAAGGTGATCTAATACAACCCAAATAACATTATTCACTTTAGATGTTACGAGGATTTCAAAAACAAAATCAATGGTGATTTTTCCAATTTCATTCCTTTATGGGTAATGGTTGTAACATACCCGTATACTTTTTTCTCTTAGACTTAAATTAATGAAATAACAAAAACCAAGATACAGACTCTACAATATCTCTTTTTTTTCCATCCCACTATATATACTCTTAAAAATATATATACATCTTTTTATTCCGATGATAAATAGAGATTGAAGAACCATGAGCTTCCACTAATAACTCCTTCAAATAGGATATGGATGGAACAAATACATGGTTCTTAAACCTTACCATTACATCATAATTATGGTTAAACATAGGAATATTTCCAAAATTTTTATTCAGTTCTATATCATCATTATATGTATCATTAATCATCACCTATATTTATGGTTGGACATTTATCTGAGAAAGAAAATATTTATCCCCATCCTTCAGGATTTCCAGATCCATCATTCTCGAATTCAGAAATATTGGATCTTTTGGGACCCTAATAATGGATAATCTAGCATGATCCTTTTGACTCAAAGCATCAACGACCATTTTTTCTTTCCTAGGGTGGTAATTTATTGAGTAGTCATAATTATTTATCAACTCAATCCATCTTCTTTGGTTCATATTCAACTCTTTGTTTTGTGATATATAATTTAAAATTTTGTGATTAGTATATATCTCACACCACTCTCTATAAAGATAATGCCTCTATTTAATTAATTAAAAAATTATTATAGCTAACTCTGAAGTATGATTTGGACAATTTTTATCATGAACATTGAATTATCTTGAGGAATAAGGTATCACCATATAATTTTGTATGAAATCACATCATAATCCATTTATTAACACATCACTATAGATTACAAATCATTCTCCCAAGAAGGAAGTGTGCAGATATGTTCACTATGCAACCTTCTCTATAGATCATCAAAATTATCCTCACATTCATCCATCCAAATAAAGTTTAATCCTTTCTGAGATAACTCGGTGCATATATTAGAAAACCCTAAAATATCTTTATAAGGCATCAATAATATATACCCAAACCAAGAATGATTTGGATATTAATAATTGTGGTTGGTCTAGGACAACTTTCAATTACATCCATCTTTTATGGAACCACTAAAATACCATCACATGAAATAATATATCCCAAGAATAAATCTTTTAGAATAAAAAATAACTCATGATATATTTTTCATTCATATTTTCCTTTTATAGGGTCCACAAAATTATCCACAAATTATCTTCATGTTCTTTCATTCTATTTTATTATATAAGAATATCATCTGTAAATACTACCACAAACTGATCAAGGTAATCTATAAAAGATGCATTCATTAAATCCAATAGGGTAATAGGTTAATTTGTAAGACCAAACGACATCACTATAAATTCATAGTGTCTATACATTGTACAGAAATATGTATTAGATATGTCTTAACTTTTGAAAAATAAATTATAGTACCCAGATCAAAGATCAATCTAGGAAAAATTATGAGATCCTCATAATTGTTCAAACAAATCATTGATACGAGGTAGAAGATGCTTGTTATTGATAGTGATACTGTTAAGTTCTCAATAATCAATGAAAAAAACATTGGACCATATCTATTTTTACTAACCAAATAGGTGAACCCCATGGAGACACACTAGGGAATATAAATCCTTTATCAAGGTTCTCTTAGAGTTTCTTATTCAATTTTAGCAACTCAATCGGGGCCATTCTACATGGAGTCTTTAAAATGGGTGCATCAAGAGGTAGGGTTTCTATTGTGAACTCAAATTCATGACTCAACAGAAGATAATAAAATGCATCTAAAATGATAATGACAAACTCATGAACAAAAGGCTTATCTTGAATTTTGAGCTTCTCCCCTACAATGTGATAAATATATCCTTCATGGATATGAATTAAAATCCACAGGGTTGAAGTAATTTTAATGAGATGTTTCGAATAACCCTTGCAATGATAAATGATCATGGGTTTATTCAGACTATGAATTGTGGCTTCTCTTTCAAAAAAATTAATATGGGATCTATATAAAGAAATCCAATCCATGCCTAGAATCACATCAAATTCAAATAATGGTAGAATAAAAATATTTATAGGAAGCACTTTCCCAAAAACATCAATCAGAGAGGAACTATATCCTTATGATATTACCATCATAACTACAAGATTTTTCATATAAAATTAAATCTCGAATTAGTGAGCTATAAATTCAATACCATTTTCAAATTCATTAGAAATAAAAGAGTGGGAATAGACAGAATCAAATAAGACATTAGTTTTTCTAGAGAAAATGATAATTGTACCATTAGTCATGTCATTATATTAACCCATGTTGGAAGTCATGATCACATAAGTTTTCCCTTTTACTTTAGGATTAGGGGGATATTTATGTGGATCATCAAATACCTTTAGACTCAAGAACTTGCTGGAATAATTCACACACTCCTTTCATTTTAATAATTAGCGTGTGGTGGGAGTATTAGTTGGTGCCCTATTCTCCTGCATTGCATTAGCTTCCCAATTAATAATATTTTTATATTAATGGGATTTATGACCCACATTTACAAAATTGAAGAACCTCCCATTCCAATTTAATAAATTCCCTTGATGATTTTTTTCACATTTCTTTCATGAAAATGGTTGGAATTTATTTGCACACTGTTATTTATTGAAGTTTTCATTAGACTCAGTCTTAATTTTCTTATCAATTCTATGGGAATAGTGGGAATCTATAATTTGCATTTAAACCTTGAGTACACAATAAACTATTTCTTTTTATATACTAAGGTGACTAATAACCAATTCCTTTCATATAATTGGTTTTAAGACACCAAGGAATCATCAATTTTTCTTTCTAGATTGATGATTAAACTGGAAGCATACATTCCAAGCCTTGTAAAATTAGTTTCATAAATACCAATATATTTATTATTATTTTTATTAATCTCAAAGAATTCATTCTCCATCCGTGTATGTAGAATAAAAGGTAATTACATGCTAAAAAATATCCTCTTAAACTTATCCAATTCCACAGAGTCTATTTCTTCCTCTTAACTCATATTATTAATAAGATCTCACCATTTTTCTTATTCAACTTCTAAATAAAAATTAACTAAGACAACCATTTCATTTTCTGAGCACTAGAGAATATAAAATACCATATAAATAGTGCTTATCAATCACTTAGCTATTGGTGGATCTACAAACCCAAAAAAGGTGGATGTTATCTCATAAAGGATTCAATAGAACATTTTCCCATATATGATTTTTTATAAGATTATCGTGGTTTATAGAATGATAATATTGTGTGAGAATAATAAAAATTTTATACAAACCATCTTCCATAGAATTTGTTTTCATAGGTGGACAATATTTGAATTGTCCATCACCTTCAGCATTAACACCATTCCTTTAGGTTTCTTCCATTGACCAAAACCAAAAATCTTAATGTGAGAAGAAGAAATAATTGTGGAAAACTTCATAACCAGGTAAAATATGTCCTTATGCCACTTTAACTGGGGTGGATTTCCATTCTTCTATAAGGTGGTGACATTCTGCTTCTTGTTACCCTACATTCCCAATTTCTAAATGTTAGAAGTTTCCATAACTTTCATTGGAAATTTTTTCTCCTTGATCGAAGTGGGATGATGGAATATCAGTTAATCCTTCTATGTATTTCTCATTAGAGATTTGTTCCTAGTCCTAGTCCCTTTCATAGATTATATCATGTTCTTGGAACTCATTCCCATCACTATCTTGAGGAAAATATCTGTTAATTATGTTGCTTCGGTCTCAACAGAGAAGCAACATTCATTCAGGGTGAGTAGTCACATTGGGAAATTTCAAGTATATCTAGACATTTTCTATATTGGGAACCTAAAATTTCTTCTCCTTTTAACATGTATCTCATACAAGTCATCTTAAGCATGAAACCCAAGGCATCTTGTGTCAGCCATAAGGTAATTATTTCCATAGGTGTAAGTCTTCAGAGGATTATTTTCCTCAAGAATCCCATATTAATTACATGGGGTATAAATTAGGGACCATGTAATGAGTTTCACATCTTATAGAGATGGGTGGGGGTAGGTTTAATGTCTTTCGGGGATAGGATGTGTGCAGGTTTAATGTCTTGAGAAGATGGATTGGAATGTCCTATTGAGATGGATTGAGTGACAAGATTATCTACATGTAGAGAAAGATCAGAACATCCTATTGATATGGATCGAGTCACATGAATAATGTTTTATAGAGATATATCATAACCTTTTATTGAGAAAAAATAGGGAATGGGTTTAACATCTTATGGATATGGATCAAAATATCCAGTTGGGATAGATCGAGGGGAGTGACCAAAAGAGGGAAAATTTCACACCGGGATAATTTTAGGATTTAACTTCAAATAGGTATCCTATGTACCCTATTTAAGAGATAGTGACTGAATCCCACATAGCTTCATTCCATATTTTAATTTCAGGTGAAAAGACCAATCCATAAAATTTAATGTCAAACTGTATAGAGGCCTGTATCATGGAAGGAATGTCGATGAGCGATGGTATGGAGCATATGCGTGGAAGATACAAAAATTTGGTGTTTCTACTATATGGGGATATGGTGGAATTTTATAATGATCATGGAATCTCGTATCCATAGCACACATCATGCAAATAGTTTTACATCATATAATAAGGATATTTTCATGAAAATTAACATCATACAACTAGGATGTGGATCTAGGAAGTTTTATGCTAGGTAGACAAAACATGGTTGGGAAATATACCATGTGAGGGACCCCATCATAGATAGAGTAAGATCTGACATAAGGATGCTCTATCAATATGGGTTGACAGTTTCCCATCATTATTACACCATTGGGGATTACATGACCACCACTCAAGTGCCTCTAGATGGGGCACGACATTAAAACTCATGTGGATGAGTTCCCATCAGGTGGATCAATGTTAAATTACCTATTCTTTGGATAAATATACATTAGGGTACCTATTATTAGGATCAGTAGGTAGGATGTAGGCCCAAGACACAATTGGAGAGATATAAGAGAACCCAATAGTGGTTGGTACCAGTAATGTAGGAATTTGGGGTGTCGATGAATCAATACTAGATGATCACATGGGGCATGGGCACTGTACATTCACAAAAGAGGGTCTCTTGAAAATAGTTACCACAGAGAGGCATGAAGTATGGGTTTTTTAATGGTTGGATATTCTTAGAAGTTTGTAGATTCATAAAATACAAGGGATCACAGAGGTTAGGGGTCTCACAAAATATTATATTACATAAAAAACAGTGCCTTTGACTCAAGGTAAAGCATTGGTTCCCCTAGGGTTGGTTTCATAAAGGGTTGGTTCCTTGTGAAACCTGAAGTTCTATAAAAGGATTTATTTTTCTATTATCTTCATGGAACATCATTAAAAGAATATACACTATGGGTGGATGTTCAAAAAAACCAAAGGATGTGGTTTTATAAAGGATTTATACATTGAGAAATCTATATCCTCTCTCATTTGTGAAGCTTCTGAGTATCGCGATGTTAGAGTGTTTTTCAGAAGATGAAAGGTTCAGTCAATATAAAATTTAGACATAGGGGTGTATTTATAGGTCCAGTGGCTGACGTGGAATGAGTTTAATGAAAGATATGGGATATTGTAAAGTGTTTTGTGCTTCACATATGGGATAAGGATTTGAGAACCAAAGTTACACTACATGAAGGTTACCATTAATCCTCCATCCTGTTAGGGACTCTCATGAAATAGGGTTATGTGAATCATTACATACACAATGTAGAGGTTACCATCACACCTATGCACACTCAGAGGCTTCCATGAGGTACACCGATTAAGAAAGGTTGGGACCATCATGAATCCAGTCCATTAAGTTCATTTTAAGCCGTTTTATTCTGAATTTTCTTCAAATGGGTTAGTCCGTCCCTAAGCTCTTCCATGAAAAACATATTCTGGTGTCAAAATCCCCCCCAAGAGTAGGATCCAATAGGATAAAAGAGGATCAATGTTTTTGGGAAAACTATCAAAAAGTTTCGATTTAATGTCCTCTTTGTGAAACCTATGTGCGAAAATCAGGTGGTCATATGCCTATAAATAGGGATAGGGGTTCCTTAGGGGACTGAACTATTTTTTTGAAACATAGTCCCATTTCTCTCTTTACATGAAACTAACTACCTTCATGATAATTTTGGGATCTTGATCTTCACCTATCATGAAACTCAACGGCTCCAGGAGCTTAATTATGGAAATAGACCTCTATAAATTAGAAAACTTCCATGGACTCAACCTTCACAAACAAAACTTCACGAAATAGTGTCAGAAAACGTTTTAGGTCATAGAAAAAATGGTTTAAGAGTGTTTTGATGATTTTTAAAATTGAATAAGAGAGATGACTGATGACCTTATGATTGGAGAGAGTGTTCGGAGTGCGTTGGATTAAGACACAATCACAACACTTCTAATAGAGACACAAGCATAATATCCACTCCACAAAAGGATTGTGAAATATAGATTTGAGCTAAGGGATGATGCGTTTATCCCTAACTCTGATAAAGATGATCCTTCCTACTCATTTAGAAGCTTTCCCAGAGAACACTAGTGGCATATGGCCACTTGGGGGAACAATGTCAAAGACCATGAATCCATCATCATGAACACTCTATGGAACCATGTTAACAATTTTAATGAAGAGGAATTGTAAGTGAATTCATCTCCTATAAAATAAAATAAAATACTTAAATCAGGATTGGGGGACCCACTCAAGGGGTTGACAGATAGATGAGATCTATAACAAGGAAGCAGTTTCACTGATGAATAGTCCTAGGTGTGCTGGTCATTCTAGTCATGTTGTGAGTTGGAGGTAGTGATGAAGCTAGTTGGGTTTTACATGGAATATTTTTTCCTTGAAATTTCACATCTATCTTCCTATGGAGCTCATGTAGGAGCTACTGAGCAGGTGTTCACTTGGGAAAAAACTATTAATCTACCCCATGGAGAGGTTGGAATCACTTTGTGGGATATTTACTAGATTTCTAGGATCCCAATATAAGGATCTATGTATGATGAATTCCTCCTTGTAGAGAATGTACGAGAGGACCAGTAAAAAATTCCAACCCTAGATATGTTTTAACTTCACTTATTGTAGGGAGGGACCAACACAATTTAGGGATAAATGATATACCTTTCAAGTATTGTTTAATATATATCCTCAATGAACCAGAAAAAGGATATGGGGGTCCACAATAGTGACTTATGGTGTTCCAGTAAGCAAATCATCACTCATATGAGAACATTTTAGAGGTAGGCCAGTGGTAGATGTGGGGTTACATCATAAACCCTAAGGCTCCTATGGTTATACTAGAAGGGTTCAACACTACACTGATATGTGGATGGATGATTTCAGAGTGGGATGCGTGCATGGTGGTGTGGTCAAGAAACCCTATCATTCTGGTGACACTAGAGATGGGGAAACACATCAACCTAGATGTCCCTATATTTAAAAATATGTATAATGTTCATTTTTATATAATTTGGGTGAAGAAACCTCTCCATGTGTTTGGGCCCTTCAATTTTTGGTATGGTTGGGTAGCCGAAAACATGGGGGGATATGAGTATCTAAATCCTATATCCACTCATACTATAAACATTAGGTTATTAGTTATGAATATATTTGAGAGTTTACCTATCTACTTGGAATCATTGGACACATTGGAATGGATTGGGCATTCAGATCACATTATGTTTCTTTTGTTCCTTATTCTCATAACGATAGAGATCGATGACGGTGGAGGTACCATCGAGCAATAGTCGAGCATCCTGGCCTTCCAAGTCCAGGTACTAGTAGAGAGGGTAGAATTAAAGGCCATTTCTGATCCCTATACCCCAAACCACTTTGCAAGGTAGATCCACTACCTTTAACAAATGACTCTAAAGGTATACACATAGATGCATTTTGAATTCCAACCCTCGATCCTTCGATAAATGTGGCTCATGTTTACACATAGAGGACCTAGTATACTCTCGCAGTAATTAATTCCCCCTATATGATCTAGTAAAGAAAATTCTATAAATTTATTCCTTTATGGATGTCTCTTTGGGTCACACAACTACTAGTGATGTTGAGGGAAAAGGATCAAAAGTGTCATGGAGAAGTGACACCTACCAGGACTCGGCTAGAGATGAATATCCTTTCGCCAATAATCCAAATCATATGATATTTTTGCACATTTTAGATATCACCCGATCCTAAAACTTGTTGTATTTTTCATTATCTTTTTTGTGTAGGAGTCATGGATCTTGGAGGAGGGGTAGGTTCATTATAAACCCTTGGAATAGGGCACATGAGCCTCAACCATCAAGGAAGAGAATATGTGTCCTATCCATGACATTTTGGTCATAGGCAGCCAATTGTTCACTGAGGGGGAAAATGAATTTGAGGTGGTGATGACTGGAGAAATTCCCTCTCCAGGGGGGTGTGTCAGTGAATCTCTCCAAGATACTGATTGGACTATATCACTCTTATAAAGCTTCTATCTTTTTCACCTTTCACTTTCTTATTATGCCTCTACATATATCACTAAATCATGTTTAAATGGTAGATCAAACTATGTTTGGTTATTAGCCACCATCTTCGACATCTAATTTTGTGGTACATAAAGTTGAGGTAGTGAAAACGGGTGCTGATCACCTAGCAGAGCAAGTTAGGGAGGTTTCACCAGTTGGACAAGCTATTGAGGTGTAACAAAAAGAACCTATCAAGATTGGGTCCTTGATGGGGGGTAATATGTCATATTTAGTGGCGATGACAGAGAAGGTTACGGTAGCCTATACTATCTTGGGAGAATCCTAGGAGGTGTATTCTAGATCTGGTATGTCATTGGAGTAGGTATATGTTACAACCCAATATTTTGTTATTTTTTTCGAATTAATTTAGTCTTTGTAAAATTTTTCATTTCACGTAACACTGAAAATAGTTTATTTTATACTAAATCACCATGTTTGGATTTCATTTTATGAAACCAAAATTTAATCATTCACTACAAAAAACATAGATTTTATATTTCTCTACACATAATGTCGAGGTTATCTTGTGACTTGTTGTATATTACACGCAACACTAGGTTTATATGAAACACATTTTTATTTTTATAATTATTTAAAAGATATAATTATAATGTATCTGTTATACTTAGTGATATTAATATTAATAAATAATTTTAAAATATTGTTTATAATGGTTTTATATAAATAAAACATGTTGATTATTAAAGAATTTTTTTTGGTAATTTTCTTTATATGTTAAAAAATAATATTTTCTCAAATAAACTATTTTTCATGTCCTATGAAAAATAATAAAATTAATTTTATACACATTTATAAATTTAATTTTATAAAATAATCTTTATTTTTTAATTAATAATGTTGAAATTATCTTAGTGCGATATTTTGGGAATTTTTAGAGAGACATCATTTTGTATGAATAGTGAAAAATATCGGATTTGAATTCAAAACTTCCTTTTCATATAATTTATTTATAAAGTTAAATTATATTTTCATTTGATTTAAAAGTTTAATTATATCATATTTTTTAAATTAATAAAATATTGGTCATTGAGATCAATTTATATTTAAATTTGGGTATGAAAACTTCACAATCTTTTGAATGTTTTTACTTTAAAAACCTTCACTGTCGAACCGATTACAAGATTAATTTTAAATAATTTTTCCACTATTATGACTATAATTTAGAAAAATGGATTATATATTTTTTATGAGAATAATTTTTACTTTATAATAAGGTAATATTTTTTAAAAAATATATTAGTGAAAGTGATTAAAATTAATTATAGAAGTTAAGGGAAAAATTTGGTTAATAAAGTACTAAAATTTAAATTGAAGACCCAAAATGACATAGAAACTTGTCTAACACCAACTGGGTGTCCATTTTTCATCCATTAATCTTCCATTATTTATTTATTTTGATTCATTTTGAATTTATTTAGGTACAAACGTGGTTACACCTAACTTTTTTTTTCAAAAATACAAAGTTTGTCCTTTCCCTTTCTTATAAAAGGCCACCACCTCTCCCTCTTTTTAATACCTCTCAAACCAATTAGGTTCATAAAATATATGAAAAATACACATCCTAAAATCCCTAAATTCTTATTATAAGCCCCACATTGGGCACAAAAAAATCATAGTAATCCTTTTGGCACAAACCAAAAGGAGTTACCCGATTAAGAGGAAACGTCTTCTCTCAAGATAATTTCTTTTATTTTCTTTATCCACACCCTAAAATCTATTTATTCCATGAATTTACAAAAAAAATTATAATAAATATACTATTATGTTGTTATGAAAATTTATTTACTTGAACTTACTCACACCTCTATGTAATGGGTAATGGACATATTACTTATGTGTACAACGAGCTACCGCAACACGAAACTACGATTGTCTATTTTTCCTTTACCACATATCATGGTGGAAATTATGACAGAAAATCTATTTATATATGTTATAAATTATATATATTATTTTTTTAATCTTCTATATTTATTATAAAACTCATGTATTTATAATTTCCAATTTGTGTTAGTACAATAATTTAATTTGAGGATGTGTGGACTACCGACCCCGCAAAGCGATGTGATTCATTTACACACTACATGGAATGTATTAAGGAAGGGATTAGTGAAATTATATGATATATATGATATAATTATTCTAATTTAATAAATATATATATAAATATATTCAAATATATTTCATTTTCCTTTTTTCTTTCAATACTATAATAAAATAGAAACACAGTTCATGTGTACGTATGACCTACTGTCTCCATAAAATGTGTATTGCATTTCATAATTCTATATTATACAGATTATTATAATACATATATAATGAATATAAATGTTTTTTATATCATGGTTATATTCTTTAATTCATGATACAATTATAAAAACTAAATATATAACAAATTAGGCCACATGCGAAAACAAAGCAGATATTACCCAAAGTGAAACCATAACAAAGAATTGTTAAAAAGTGGGTAATACAAAGCCATAATAAAACCCTATATGGTATTAGAATTAATAATATGGCTCTTTTATAGATTTATAAAATATTTATATTTATTATATAAGATATTTTAATGAGTATGACGAGTTTCAAGATACAAGGTAAAGGGATTTCATCTGACATTTTATTTCCGTGAGATACATGGTTAATTCCCCTCCCATTCCTTTTATATGGTGCACATACTTCCCATGGTTGTATTCAATGAATCTTATAAATAAATTTATGGGTATTTATATATCCATCATATGACATTTAATTCATGTGTTTGATGTTTCAAAATCTACAAAATCTGTAAGACAATTTTGTCTCAAATTTCCTTCTTTGAGACACATGTGTCATTAAGAACCTACACTTTTTTGACATGTATATACTACAATAATACATGTTATAACTTGAATATAATTCATTTAATTATATTATATGATTAATTCAATATAATTTTCATACATGGGGGTATGGTTCAAGTTACTATGTGATAAGATTCTATTGAAACAATCTCATCTATTTTCAAGATTACTTAAGGTTATGATTCATTTATTGAAATATTATAATCCATCAATCAAGAAAATTAATTAATTTTCTTATACTATGGTTATTAATTATATATTAATGTATTTTTACCATTTTATACTCATTATTACTTAATATAATTGAGAAACTATTTTTAAGCAAAGATGACATCACCTAATTCTTCGGTCGAAATTATTTGTTATTTCAAAACCATGTTTTCTAAAAAAGGTTTCCAAGAATATTTTACTAATATTCAATGAAAATTAAAATAAATTTTTACCATTTTTTCATTTACAAATGTTTTCATCGGAATTTTCTTGTCACTTTTTGAATGAGTCATTTCTCTAACCTTTTTACCGTGCAAAAGGAATTTTCTTATTACCTCGTATGACATGTATGAATTTACCTACCATATATTCCTTGAAGCTTTCTTATTTATGTTTAAAGGTTGATTTTTATGAATTTTTTTCAAATTATTATCATCAAAATGGGTTTTAAAATTATTTCACTCTTATTTTATATGTTTTTATGGAAAAAAGGTTTTAAAATAACTTAATGTCTTCTTTATAAGTCATTTAGGTATTTCTTTAAGAAACCGATTTTGAAATGGTTATATGTATTAAAAGTTTATTTTAAAAGAAGAAAGGGTATTTTACTGAAGAAAAACTTTTGGAAGATATTTCAAAATTATTTTCCCTATAAGATGAAATTTGTTAATGTTACTAATGCCTCTCTATGGAATGATATAAGGGTTCCATTCATATTTATTCTTCTAATGGGTTATGCTTAATGTCATGGTTTTATGAAACCCATTTCTCTTTAACATATTATATTTTTTTTAAATCCATTTCTCTTTGATGTATTATATGTTTATGAAGTGCACTTATCCTTCACGGTTTATATGTTTATGAAATCCATTTCTCCCCCACATGTTATGATTTTTATTAAATGATTATAAAACCTGTATCATTTTTCAAAGGTTATTATGTGATTACATATTTATGATACCCATTTCATTTCATGGGTTATGATATTATTTTTAATGAACTTTTTACATAGGTATTTATGATTTTAGTATGAGATTTTTGGGACCTATATCTCCCTCTAATGCATTGTGTAAATATTTATATCTCATAGGATAGAATAATATGGTCTTGTGAGTGAACCCTGAATACTAAGATGGCCACGGAAGTGAACCATGACTTCCCAGATGGTATGAGGAGTGAAATAATTCTCCTAATTTAGACATGGGTTTGAACTATTACTAATAAGATGTTATGGAAAGTAAACTCATGCCATAAATATGGTTTTTACAGCCTTGAATTGGCTACTATGGAAATAATATTATATGATTATGTTTTTTCCACAATTACATGTTTTATTCCTATGATATGATTTCATGGATTATGTTCTTTATTTCCATATGATTCATGTCTTAAGAACTTCCATGATTTATTCCATGATTCATGTATATGATCTTTAATATCCAGGGTATGATCGTCTATTTTCATGATCATATTCTCATTCCCTTGTGCTCATTATTATTCTTATATATCACCCTTGTTTACCATTATTGAGCATTTGAACTCACCCTTTTTATGTTTCCTTCCCCAGGTTATGAAGATATGTATTATTTGTGATGTTTTTAAGAAGGTTTCTGGTCAATAAGAACCTAGTGGGGGATAATTTAGCTCATTTATGTACCAATGTTTATGTTTTCTTATTTACAAAGGAACTAGACTAGTCCCGTATTTGGGAGTCTTTTTTTATAATGTTTTATGTATTATATAAAAGATATGTGACTTCTATGTATGAAAAGGTTGTGTTGCTATAGTAGATATTATACCAGAAACTAAAACGATTGAAGAGGTTGTGGTGATTTTACCCATCTTAGAGGTTCTATCAACAGATGATGCTTGGAAAGAGGCCTCAATGAAAGTGGTGGAGATCGTGCCATCATCAGAGACATTCTAGTGGGATGGGATTTCTAAGCCTACCCCAATAGCGTCATATAAAAAGGTTGTGGGCCCTGTTATGGGTGAAGGGTTAAGGGAGGATATGTTTCCCCTAGACCAAATGCATAGTCCACCTAAGGACTTGCCTTTAGATTTTCCCACCATCACGGTGTTGGTGATATTCCCTTAGTAGAAGCTTGCGCTTCTTGAAGAATTTGATGATTATGTCTTGGAAATTGGTAAGGAAAAAATGTTGTTCACCACAAGTATTGGAGGAACATGTGGAAACACATAACTCACATTCCAATTCATGACATTACAAGTTAGGTGGGGATTCTATTCAAATGTCTAGTTAACACATGAACTGGATGGTTGGACTTCAGTGGTATTAATGCACTAACTCGAGACTTCATCACTAAATTACAATGATTCAAGTTTAAATAATTCAATATTTATTAGTGAAATAATATGGTTTCAAACACCAAGGAACTTCAATAACATGTGGAGGATATTTCTTGTTTATAAGGTTAGGTTCCAGAGAAAGTGGTCTTTATTTATACTCAATTTGGGACCATCAGCCAACTAAGAATAAGGTAATAGATGCCACATCTCTAGTAGTCGAGTTCTGATATGAGAAGGATCAGATACAAAGTAGGGCTGAAGAAGTCCTTCCTAAAGATGAGGAAGATATTTCTAACCTGACAGGATAACAACACACCCTAGATGCCACTCGATAGAGGCTGGCTGATCTCGAGCTCTCTGTCATTAGGGATGATCCTTAGGGAATTTTTCATTACCCCCAGAATAAAGAAAAGGATCCAACATATGGAAGACCCACCTAAAAATTATATAGTTTTTTTAAATTACTTATGTGCATGGAAATTCTTCTCAAACCATCATTTGATGAAAGATTTTACCTCATTTTCTATATTTATATACTATCCAAATTACTATCATTTCATAATACACACTATTCCATTTCCATTTCTCAAACACCTAATTTTCTCAAAGTAACAATTATAATGATTAGTGAAGTTATGATTTACTAAATTATTTTAATTATATAATTCATTATATTTTTTTAATTCCAAGAAGGGTAAATCATATTTTGAATATTTGTGATGTCTAAAAATGTTTTAATTCATAATTTTTAAATATTAAATGTAAAAAATGCATAAATAATAACTCTTATATATATTTTTTAATTCTAACACATTTTTTACTATATATTATTTTCCTTTCCTTTTATTTTATTTATTTTTAATCCACTTTCAAGTGGGATATTCCTCTCATGTATGGGGTGTGAATATTCATTTATCTTTATGTTAAATAACTATTAAATATAAATTATTCCAAATGACAGATATATACTCATATAACCATATATAATAGTGGTTCAATTAAGTATCCCCTTAGTAATTTTAGTAATTTATTTAATTTCTATTATATTTTTTTAATTTAATAAATTATCATGGGTGGGGAATCACTCAAATATGTTGATTATTTAATTTATATAAGAATTTTTTAATCCTAAAATGGTATCATTTCCAAAAATGAGATATATACTTAAATAAATGTTTATAATTGTGATCATTAATTTTTTTAAATACATTATTTATTATTAAATAATATATTTATGACTGAATTTAAAAATATAGGAAACAATTCATGAATTTGGATAATATTACTTCATAATAAATGTTTCAAATTTATTTTTTAACTCTTAATATATATTGAAACAAATATTCATAATAATATAATTATGAACTAACACAACTTATAAACATCATTAATCATGAATATCTTGGATAAGGAACATCAAATTTATATTCAAATATGAAATTAAATGAATTAAAAAACTATATTTAATTGAATAATTTACTTATTTTAATGTTTTAATAATTTATAACATGTTATAATTTATTTTTATATAGGAAAATTAAAACAAAAGTATCATAGAAGGAATTAAGGGGTTCCTCTGAAATCATTTCCTCAACTATTTTGAGGTCCTTATCCCAATTACCTCCCTAATTATATCTAATATTCTTCTTTATCATCTTTTAATATATTTTCTTCATATATTTCATTTTCATCTCATTAGGGAATTTTATTACCATTCAATTTCTTAATTTATCCTTTATTGGGTTAACATTGATAATTATTCTTATTGTTTGAAAGTGAAATATTATATGAGTTTTATTTATTATATGGTTCATTTACATTATAGATAATGATGGGTTATCCTAGGATAATAACCCCATTTCATTTTGAAATGATTTATTCTTCATAGAATTTATGATGGAATTACATTGTTAAGTAATTCCACTATAAGTGATTACTTGTGATTAAGAGTTATCATGAGTGACATGACTATTTTTAGTCCTAGTGGATAATGTATTTATAATAAAGGGTGAGGTAGGGTTGAATTAGTTTATAAAAGGTTCTACATAAAACTCAAATTAAAATTTTATACCATTTTATGTTTTTCAGAACTCTATCTTAGCAAGGATGTATAGATATTGACTATGGAATCTCTACCTTACTCTCATAATTTATGCATATAATGAAAGAAACAACATCACATAGATATTTTATAAGTTCTGGCCCAAATGTGTGAAATATATTATTTTTTATATTTAGTTAAGTTCTAGAATCATAGATTATCTAGTAGTAATCTTATCATCAATTACAGTTGGTGTGGGATCATTTTCATATGAAACCCACACTGAATCCTGCACATGTAAAATATCTCATTGAGTTATACCAACTCCAATAAATTTATAACAATTCCTATAACCTTATTAAGAGGACTTATATAAAAAATTTACCCTCTAATATAACAAAATGTTCATTATCCTTACACTTAAAATTCTAAAAAAAATAATTTTTAAAGAATTCACCATAAAAAGCATCATTGTCTTGATCTTTGGTCAGTAGGAACTAAATAATGTCCTTTATCACTATGTTCAGGTTCCCTAAATCATGTAAACATTTCACTTATTCCTTTGAACTATATGTTTTAGTCTTACCAATTCATCAACCTAATAGATCTTCTAGAACAAACATGGATCATTGTTCCGTATCTTATATTCATCTCAATAATATTTGTAGAAACTTATATAGTTATATCTTTCTTTCACTTGAACAGTGTTATCCCTTTATATAATCAATCCATGTATGAAAAATTCAGGGAAAATGGGATCGAAATTTATAATTTTTGATAACTCTAAGGCTTCAGTCAACCTCCTTCAATGATTATATGGATATTAAATGTTAACATCCTCAAATAATCCACCAAATTAAATATCAAAGATATTCAACACTTCTATAAATCTATTCTAGAATCGTGAACATTAATTTATAAATTTTGGATATTTGAGCGTCCATATCAATATCACCACAATTGGTTTTACTTCATAAAGTTAATGTGAAGTCACTCAACATCTTCTGATCAACATAATTATATAAAATTCATTCTATATATCTTGGTTATAACTTTTTATTCTATATCATTTAAACTTTATAATCCTTTAGTATGTTTAAAAAAATATGATATGATTCTTGGGCTATCAATTATTTTCTATCATTGAACCAATTTTTTCAAACATAGACAAGAAACTCCTCATCAAATAAGTATAAATTCTTATATCTAGAGATTCCAATCACAATATCATTTGGTCAATAAAAATTTAATGTAACTTTGTAACCGACTCATATTTCAATGCCTTTTATTCTACATCATCTACCGCTGAACCATCATCTAGTGATATCACAATATTTTTATCCTTCTGATCACTCTATTTAAAGGATTTAAATTCACCAATTCATTTTATATTAATTTGATAAACTAAGATTGAATCATCAATGGATTTATGTAATAATGATGAAAAATAATTTATTATCATTATAGAATCATCCAACTAAATATTTAGGTTTTTGTTTTCTTCATTGAGTAACTTCCGGTTATCTCAAATTCTTCTCAGATAGACTATATTTTTTGATCTCATCAATCGATGATCAAACCCACTATTCATATATGATGATATTAACTTTTGTAGTTATGAGTCTTTCTTCATTTCACATATTCTGTATTATCCTTCAACTTCACATCTAGAATGTATCTCTACTTTAGGTTATCCAATCCAAGGGAAGTCAAATCTTCAACTAAACATGTATTTTAAAATTATTCATCAAACATTAGCACTTGTCATGAAATCCACTAAATACCATCTTCTTAATCGTCACATGATCACGTTTCTTTTGGATAGAATTAAGTTGGTATAATCATATTCATACATCAATAACGTTAACTCCACATTCCTTTATTACATTTAGTGATGTAATTCTTTCTTTCATTTAGAGAGTTCATCTAAGAACCCATAATGGGAATCTTTCTATTGTATAGAATGTATATACCAATGTTACTTCATCTTATGGTTTCGTCTTTTAGGGTATAATCTTCCAGTGTGTTTACCACCAAAAAATACATAGGTATATTTAAATTATTTCTTTAATATCCTTCAATAATTATTTTATTTTCCAAAAATTGAAATTTGTTAATAATAAACACTATTGAAAAAATAAAACACTCATCATCACAACCAAACCTTGGGGTTATTCAGTCTCTTCCTTTGTGTTTTTTTGTTAATACCAAATTAATGCTAAATTAAAAAATCTATTCTACCAATTATTGAAGAAAAATACAATGTTCTTTTTTTTGAGGGAACTATAATTTCCTTCTTAACCATCTTATCATCAATTTAACTGAAATAAAACCATTAATTTCAAATGAGGAATATGTCATCAATTTCTATTACATAATGAGTCACAATTTAATCAAATATAAGTCTAAGTGAGCCATACTTGATGAAGAAAACAAGTGAGATAAACATTAACATTGAAAAAAATTTATTTTAAATCCACTAAGTGATTCCAACTCAAATATTGTATCATAGGGGTTAATAAAAATATATTTATAATGAAAATTTATATCCTATAGCTATCTTTTGAAAACAAATCAAAATCATTGAAACCAAAAAGAATATTACTCTCCTCTTCTTCAGTACATTTTTTATTTTTCATCAAAATTTAAAATTGCACGCCTTTATCATAGATTTTACTTTTGTACAAGGATATGAGAAAATTTAAATGTACCTCAGGAATGATAAAATCTTTAATATCTAGAATTTTAACATATAGAAACTCATCATTATTCACCATAACTTTAATATCTTAAACCATATATTCCAAAACTATAATATCCAAATATTAATATTTTTTATTATCTAAAATTTAATATCTTCCACTTCCTTATATAAAATATCTCGAATAAACAGTTCCTGTTTTCCTCTCCCCAAAGTAGTGAAATCAATCTTCCTATTTCATTATGGTTAATACTAATGGAAGTGTATCATGGGGGACCCCTCTTTTGATAAAATTAGAGTACTCAATAATGGATATATTAAATAAATCTATTATAATTCCACTACAGTCATTAAATTTGTTCTACCCTAGAATGTTATCACCTTTAATTCTATTCTCAATGTAAAATAATTGGATCATATAAAGAAAAAAGGTGAGTTTTAATTTATTATTTAATAATATAAATATAATTAAAAAGTATTTATTAATCTAAAAACTCCCTTTACTTAAAATTAACTTATCTTTAT
The DNA here is from genome assembly GCA_963277665.1 of Viscum album. NCBI lineage: Eukaryota > Viridiplantae > Streptophyta > Magnoliopsida > Santalales > Viscaceae > Viscum > Viscum album. Next base: position 1,339,082,328 of record OY728148.1, on the reverse strand, counting down.
AATTTCGAACTGTATTTTCTAGGAATTAATTTCTAGGGGTAGCATATAATTCTTCCACTTACCTTCTAATTTTACATTGTGTGTTAATTTTCTATTTAATTTTGGTAAAAAGGCACACAAACTATATTTTTCTTTTGTTCAAATTTCCTTTATTACTTTAACTGGTTTGGTTAAAAATTCATGAAAAAATATGGAACATGTTTAATTTATTTTTGTGATGCTAAACCCTAATTTATTAAAAACATTATTTTATTTTATTTATAAACATATCCATCTCGGAAAAACTATCATACACTCTTTAGGTGAGTGATCATTCCTTTTACATCTTACACATAGCTTCATTTATTATAGTAAGTTTTCTTTTGGTGGAAACCTCTTCTGATATTAATATTTTACTTTGGAATTGTCATATATTTATCCTATCCCACTGTTTCTTGGATTTATTTCCTCAATCATTCTAGAAAATATATATGAAGGTTCATGGAAACTTTGTAACTATCTACGTAGTTGTATTTTATTCCATAATAAAATAATATTCTATATGGTGTGACAACTTCCATTAATTTTTTATTGGTTTATTTATTTTTATAAATTTTCATTTCATTACACCCTAAGGTATAATTATAGTCTCTCTTCTATTTATCATTATTCATTTTTTTGACCACTTTACATCAATAGTAACTTAAGAGTGTTTGGTAGATGGGAACCAATGGTCATCATTACCATAACCAATTTCATTATATCTTTCATGAAATTATTCAAGATATTCAATTTTTTTTGAATTAAATAGATTTTCCTTCTTCCGTGTTCTCTAGTTGTGTTTAGTTGAAATCTTATTTACATCCATTTTTCCAACCATTGATGTTGGCATCATTTTTATTTATAATAGTCCAAATGTTTTGACAATAATCAATGGCTTAGTGTCCAAAATTTTTATAGCACTAATTGTTTCAAATAAAACTTGTTTTCTATATTTGGTTTTTAATTTCTATAGTGAAAGTATCTACCTATTTTCTAGTATGAATTTTTTCCTTCCAGAAAACATGAATAGTACTCTATCATATATTTATCTCTTCCACCTTTATAAATTTTTTATCTTAGCAAATACTTTTATTTTCCCATATTTTTCTTATAATTGAGTTGTGTCCTATAGTATTAATCGAATTGGAATTAGTGTAAATTTTTTTACTATAACATGTGGTTACATATTTATATGATATTGTTAAATATGTGTTGTTCACTTACTTAAAAATTATTATACCCCTAGAATGTGGCTTCTAATAATTAATTATCTCATTAGTAATTCTATTAGTGGCTCTTTTAATATATTCATGTGAAGATTAAACAAGAGTAGCTTCTATGTTTCTCAATTTTATATCCAACTCAAGACACTTTAATTTACATTTTTTGCAATAATTATGATATTTTATTTTTTATTCACACTTAGTAATCATCTTATAAACATTTTCTTCGTGAACCTTGTTTTGTTATAGTAGACAAAAAAATAAATTCTCTTATTTTATTATCTTTAAAATGTAACTGAGAATTCTTAACATCGATATTAAATTTTAATGCATGAATCAGTTTGTCAAAAACATTTGTAAACACTAATTTCTAATAAATAATACTTTTCACTTCATCTTCAACTAAAGAAATTTTTTCATTACCAAGAGATAATGATTATTCATTATCTTCCATTAGTTTTTTGAGAGTTCTATATTTTCACAATTTATTCTCCAATGAATCCTCATATCACGGGATTTTGATTCCATATGCTTTTTTCATCCTTTACTCCCATGATAAATAAAAATCTATATGCGACTACTTCAAATAGGATAGTTTTAATATAATACTTAATTTTATAGAAAAGATATTCAACAATTTCAATAGTTTCATACTCTTCATAGCTTAAACTTGTTTTTTCTAGGGGATATATTTTAAAATATTTATTCGAATATCTTCTTATCAGTTTACCTTCCGGTAATAGGGGATCCTAATTCCTCTAAACTTATGAGGCTAACTTCCATTACCTCCGAGAAGTTTCTTTCTTCTGAGTTATCAATATTTTGAAAAAACAACATTTTTAGTGGCCATAGATATATATTCTATTTCATTTAACTAAGGTAACTCTATTAATTATTTATCTTCTAGAAGAGGAAACTCTGTAACATCTGAAACTATGAACATCATTTAAATCATGAAAAATAATGTGAAGTTACTTAGTATATTATAGTCAACATTCATTACTATATTTCTTCTATAACATCCAACTTTGACTTTTCTTCCTGCATCTCTCAAAATCTTGCTGTGTTTATTACTTTGAATGAAATATGATATGATTCCTAATCCATCGATGAACTTCTGTTAACTTCACAAATTTATTATATTCAACTTATCTATATTCTAGTGATATTAATGTTGGTTTCTCCTTATGATCCCCCCTTTCCAATTCTTTGACTTTATTCTTTCATCTAATTTTATTTTGATCAAATGAGATAGAATCATGAATTAAATTACATAATCCTAATTTTTGATACATGAAGTTAAATGTTCCATTGTTCGGCCTGCTGTCTAAACCAAATAGATAGTTAAATATTGAAATTCCTTGTAACTAAATTTTCTTTTGATAAAATAAAAAAAAACATCCACAAAAAATTACCTATTAATATAACATATGGATCCATTAACTCCTAAAATTATGGAAAACCATTACAATCAAGGACATTCTTTCCCTTTCCATTTTTAAATCACTTAACTTTGTCAATAGATAGACACATTACATTCTTATTGGGAATTAAACTCTTAATAAGGTGTGGATAACCATACATTCCTTGGAAGAACACCTCAAGTACATTTTCAATGCATTAATTACATAACCATCCAGTCACATATCTTTCAAATGACTAGGATTCTTGTTTTCTTCATTGAGTAAATTTTGATAATATCAAAGTCTTCTCAAGATAATAATCTTCTATAATCACATAAAATAGAGGTTATAACTTTTTTTCATCTACAATGATCCGGACCTCTATGGAAATGAGAATTCATTCATAACACATCTCCTATATGATCATTTTTCTTCACATCTAACATGCCTCAGATATTTTAATTATCTACGTTTTGAGAAGTTGTGTCTTCATCTAAAGATATTGTAATTATTTTGTCTTCAAAATTCATCACTTCCCAAGAAATATACTAAAGGAAAAATCCATAATCATTAGATATAATTGCTACACTCATATTGAATTGAATTTGTGAAATCATATTCATACATTAGAAACATAAAATCCAATATTATTTATTACTTATGGAGATCTTATTCCACCAATCATTCATAAATATCACATGGCCTTTTTCAGTTGGAATATTTTATTAGTATAATTGGAATCTACGAATGTCATTTCATCTAATGGTTTCATATTCTATTCTATTAACTTTTGTGTGTGTTAAACATCAAAACACCCATATATATAATTAACTTATTACATTAATCTCGTTCATTAATTATTGTCTTTTCCAACCATTGATGGCTATTGAAAATAAATAAATCACTCATAATAAAAAACAACCATTTATATTCTTCAAATATACCTTCCTAAGAAACCTTCATGACTATTATATTTTCTTTATTATTTATTATGAGTTTACTTTTTTTTTGGTAAAATTTTTATTTCATTGATATGAGGAAAGAATTTTATTTTCTAGTATAATATAAATTTATGATTTTATATAATATTAATATATTTATTCATAAGTTTTTATATATTTTTAGGACCCTTCATGTCTATTCCATTTTTATATCCATTACTTAGATTTTTTTACTAATACCTCATTTTTAATGATTTTATAGGATTTATGTATGAGTAATAACAATAATGATATTAAAATTTCTTTCATGGTGATTGATCTTGAATGAAGCCAATATATCATTTAAAGAAATTTTTTATGGAAAAATTTACATTGAGTAGAAAAGTGTGGTTTTTTATATAATGAATTTCTTAATACTCAAAAAATCTAAACCTAAAGGCATTAGGATTGTATGTGTACTAATATTTTGTTTTATACATGTACTTATGAAATGGTTATGTTTAGGTTTTTACTATACCCATCACCTAGTTCTAGTAGAATAATAATAGGCACCATTTTCAAACAATTATTAAATTACTAAAAAAACATTTGACATTCTGGGGTATATATAAAGGATATACATTTTCTGATGAAATTCACTAAGAGCAAGGAAAATCATGAAAAATTATAAACAATTAATTGATAATAACTGGATAACCTTAGAAAAACACATACCTCAAAAATGTTTTTTGATGCCTTCGACGACACCATTGCTTTGATATTCCTATGTTTGACTAAAACAAATTTCTCTAAAATCACATACCAAATGAATTTTACCTCATAAATAATTTTTTTAGAATTTTATAAAGTGAAAATGTTTCAAGAATGCACTAAAAATAAAAACCAAATTATTCATATGATCATCCCATGATCATAAATACACGAGTTTTTCATTATAAATACCAACTAATGAGTTGGGATATTGATTAAGTATTTTATTCATGAGATAAATAAAAATAGATAAAGTATTAGTGAAACTATGGAGAATAACAAAATTCTCATAATGGACACATATGTTTTGAAAATCCATATTTGGTATAACCTCTCCCTTTACCATGAGTTGCTGGTATCTGTACCTCCAGATAATTTTGGAAACCCATTAAAAAATATCAATTGAATAAAAAAATTATAAATTATATTTAGAGTATACTTGAACTTGATGATTTTATTTATATTTTTATAACTGACACATAAGAACAAATTTTCATCCACTTTCTTGAAAAAGAGCATACTAGAAGGACAAGGTGAGATTCTTTGTTTGAGGAATTCGTTGTTCTTAAACTAATCTAACAAAATGTTATCCCACTTAGTTAAACATTTTTCATGCAATATAAAGGGGTATATATGAGATAATTGTTTGTAAATAAATCATATAAAAAATCAATATCACACTCTAGAGGTATCCCTGGAAAATTATCTAAAAAAAATCTATTATTGGATAACTTTCTCAATAAATCCAACACGATAATCTAAATGTTTATCCCCAACCATGGTTTCTAACTGTAATAAGATACCATTGAACCCTGTTGTCAAATTCCTAACAATATTTTACTTCTCTTCTTATAGAACAGAGAATGATAATTTATAACTATAGAAAACAATATGAACTTTATATACAATCAAAAAATATATTCCCATGATGATTTCAAACATAATATTGTTGAGATGGTGAAGTCCCATTAGTATTTAATGTTTCTTATTATATTATTTAATGATTGATACAAAAATGTATGATTTTTTTATATCCTAGAGGTGTTTTTATGTTCATATTATATGACATCACTTCTATAAGAAATCATAACTGATCTACTATAATGAATAAAATTGGGATAACATAACATTGTACTCAAGATGATCCTCCATAAGGCCCAATTCATGTTTTCAATCACTATGGGCTTCAAATATGTGTCAGGGAATAAAATTAAATCTTATGGAATTTTGTTTCTTAAATAAACAATAAAAAGTAAATACTTACAAATTTCCTGCATGAAAACCCCTGATGTTGTAGATATCACACACATGAAATAAATTATTTTAAAAGTTTGTATGACCAAACCAGAAAAAATAACATGGTGAAATAACTAATATCCAATAAAAAAGTCTTACAACCAACCATAACCATAAATCCTTGAATACACAACCAAAAATAATACATGGGATCTAAATTGAATCCAAATAGGGACATAATACCAAAGGGTCAAATTGGATGAATATAAATTATTGTTCTAAAAAAAAATCAAGATAGATAACCAAAAACAAGACTAAACTACCCATATCTAAGTGAAAAGGAAGTATACTCCACTTTTCAATTTTTCTATACCCATACATGTTATATGATCATTCAATTTGATCAAAAGGATACCAACCACAACCTTTTTAAGATAAAAAATTGTCTATATGAGGGTTATGTGTTTATTAAAGGGTTGAGAGAGCATAACTAGAGGGATTTAAATGAATTATATTTATAAATACTTTTTGAAGATAAACCATGTGGTTCAGGTTTTAGACATATCTAAAAAATGTATTCAATTTTACTTCATTAAAACAAATAATAAGGTAGTATTATAGTTAGCATTTATTAATTAAATCCATGTCATTATAAATGGTTTCACAAGGGAAAACTCATTATAAATATATTCAAAAAATGATTAAAAGAAAAAAGGATTTTAAAATTTGTATAAAACATAATTTTAAAAAATTTATATTATTACACACATCAAAAAAGATGATTCTTTATTAGATCAAATACATACTTAGAAATTATTTATTAAAATATCTTTATAACTGATTTTTGTGAACACATTTATATAAAAGGATTATTATGAATTAAAGAAGGAATAATATTAATAATACCAATGATAAGGGAAACATATATGAATATAATCATAAACTAAATTATATGTATCAAAAATAAAATAAAAAATTATATTGAAAATAATTATCAAATAATAATTAAAACCATTAAGAATAATGGAACAATATTAGATCCATTAATGTAAATCATCATAACATAACATGTATAATAAGGGTAAATGAATGGATCCATAATGGGAACTCTCAAAAATAAAATAATCATATAGTATAAAAGGATGGGGTTTTTTTATAATTTCTAAAATAAAAATAAGTATGTTGGAAAGATATTGTATGTTTTTGTTTTTGTTTTTGAAATGGGATTGAGGAAAAGAAATGAGAACATGTTTCTCTTAGAAAATTATTTTTAAACTTCATAATTGATGTAACCATACATATTCAATTACTTATTAATCATTATCATTTATATTAATCTAAAATTAATTGTGATCCCCTATTTTTCTTACCGTCAATCCTTATGAGGGTTAACTTAACCAAAATGATTAAATGAATTGAACCGTATGCTTGCTTTAGAACATGGAATCATAGAAACTGGTGAAGATTATATTTACAAGGATTTATTATGGTCATTGTTGAATTATGTAACATATCCATCCAATAAAGGAGGATTCATTGAGTATAGATATTATATTTGAACTCTACAAGTTGATCCGATGTGGTTTTTTTACCGATTAAGATCACACTCTAAAAATTCACACATTACTAGAACTTGTGAGTTTTTTTGTAAATTTATTCAATTGATTGATTAGTTTATTTTATGTTATAAAAACTATTCATGGACCATATTAGGTTAATTATAATAGCTCTTTTATTCAAAAAAATATTTGAACAAGGTGAGAATTTGATCAATTACTATGAAAAACTACTCTTGCATGGGTGGTGTAATCATCATAGAAATGTTTTGCATTAGAAAAGGTCATGGAAATGGTATATTACAATCAAATTTCTTATCTTTATTTAAATAATAAAGAGGATTATTATGGAAGAAGAAATTTCAATAAAATTTAATAAATGAAATACAAAGTAAGTTGTTTTTTAGGAAAAATGAAATATTAAAACAAGAGAAGGAGAAGAAGGTTTCGATGAAGGGATCCTTGCTTAATGATATGTACCTATGAGTATACAGAGTTATAGAACACCTAAGGTGATGATATTTATCCTCTTGAACTACAAAATTTTAATACTTCACTCTTTGGTTGAACTCCCAAATGTGGTTCTCATGTTTCCTTTTTATAGAAAAAATGGGAAGAGGTTTTTGGAATCCATATTTCTAGATACCAATTGTGTCCCAATTTTGGTATAGTAAATGGAATTATCTTATATTGGATAAAATATAAAATTGTTTGAAAGGAATATTTACTATCAGTATATAAAATTTAGAGGTAATTTTACATTTTTAGTAGGAGATATATTCAAAATACTAAAACTAACTTTTGACTTCGTGCAGATTTAGTATTATGGATAGATAAGTTAGGTTGGGCCACCTGATGGATGATCTGGGATTGGGTGACCCGAGATATGTAGTATCCCAATGAGTGATGGATCATTTAAAATATTTTATCCCATTTGGATACAGTTATTCCACCTGAAATTTGAAATAGGGTACACATGTCCTTAGGCTACAATGTAGTTTGACCCATTTTCCTTCCATATCATCTCCAACCCTCAAAGTCACCTCCTCCTAAAATGAAATCACCAAAACAAGTATAATTTAATTTTTTTAAGAATGATAAAAATTGAATAATTTAATCTAATTTTAAGATCAATTAATTATTATATTTTCAAATTTCAATACAAAACCAATTTAAAATAGTGATGTATGGGTGAAATAAAGTAATGAATTAGGATGTGATCACACCCCCACACCTAAAAATTTGTAATCCTAGAAAAAACTTAATATCATGTGATCTAGAAAAAATATTGTGAAAATATATTCATGATAATATTCATCAATACATAGTGGAAATATAGAAAATGTAAGAATCCCATCAAGAGTCAATCTCAATAAATTTTAAAGTTATTATCTCATAAATTGAATAAAAAAATCCAATGAGATTAAGGACTCTTATCATAGAAAAATAAGTTATGGATCCCCCAAACCATTAGTAACCTCGATGTCTATATGAAAACTATTACAATATTATATCTCTACCCTTTATTTAGTATCATCTGTTCAATTAAAAAAATTATTATTAGCTAGTTTAATCCACCGAACCTGTTCTGCATTTATTTGAAATCAAAATTCAAGAACTGATAACTTAAGCATTCCCAAATGTCAAACCTTAATATCATAACCTATATATCTCTATGTGTTTTATATTTAATTACTCATCTTTTTATTAAGATAATATATATATATTTATATATATATATATTTGTTTTTTTATTAATGATTATTTTTTATGTGTGTATAATTGTTGGATATCAGGTACACACACATAGTTAAATTTGATACTGTTATGAAACTTATCATAAGAAAAATGATTATATGGATTAACCACTAATATAAGATGAGATTTTGTATTATATAATTTTCTTATTCATTCAATTGAGTAGAAAAAATTTCGTAATTTATGGTTGCAAGAAAATTTGTGTAGAGAAATTTGTGACACAATTTACCATGAAAACATATCATAGAGAGTCGAGTCAAAATATAAAATGTTTTATAATCACAAAACCGGTTATATCATCAAAGAATTTTATTTTTATTAAAATTCACTCGTGATGATGAAATCTTGATACAGATTATAATGTTACAATGAACTTTGAAAAAAGCATTTTACATTTGTTCCACATATAAATGAGGATGTTACATGATATGTTTTTATTTATTTTTTATTTTTTTATAATTTTATTTTATTTTATTTGTTTTTTTAGAAAATTTAACATAAAACCTAAAGGAAAACACACACCAAATACACAACTTAAAGTCCTAAATTTATAACCTAAAATCTTTTCTCCTTCCTCACACTTAAAATATTATAGTGTCCTTAATGTAAACCCATGAGATGATTTGTGAAAATGAAATATAGAATTTTAAATAGGAAAAATAATATAAAATTGAAAGGGTTAGGAATATAATGATATTATAAAGTGATTATGGGGTTATGCAGTGTGAGTAAATAAACTACATCGGTAAAAATTCTTTCAATGCATTACTACAAATGTTTCCCATTGACTGTAAAGATCCTTCTCGTGTCCTCTTATGTGATCTCCACTGCACCATAATGAAAAAATTAGATAAAAAATAAGGACCGAACCATCTGGAATGAAACTTATCAGGCATTGGATTCAGTTACAAATTATAGATTATGTATTTATCCCTTACATGAAATTCCTTTTTTAAATCAATCTACAAGGATATGCTTTAGATCATTCATTATAGAGAATTGATTTCATGATGAAAATATAATATCCTAAAGAACTTGAATTTTCAGCTTCTATTAAATTCCAAATTGGGCCAAATACATTTTTCATTTCTTTATAGCCAAATTTTCATGATCCTCTACTTCCACACGGAGATGAAAGTATTTTCCAAAATAGATACAGTACGGGATAAACCAATTTTAGTTTTTCATATAATCATATAAGCCCAAAGCACATCATCCAAGTGACTTATGCAATCCTTTCTATTTAGCTACAATGTTTTTTTTCCAATTTTCCTTCAACTATCGATTTGAAATACCAGCCTAGGTATTTTTTTGGGGGTGGTATAGAGTAGAATTTTAATGTGTCACCCAATAATTTTGAAGAAATGAATCTAAATTATGATTGAAAAACTGTGTCCTATGATCACTGACGATAGACTTTGGTACTCCAAACCTGCATAAAATCAATGCCTTGAAAAAATAGACTACAACATGATAATTACTATTCATATTAGATTTAACCTCTAACCATTTTATAACATAATAAATGGAAAAAATATAAAAAAAAATTAACTTAGAAAAGGGTATAAAAAACCAAGGTCTTATACATAAAAAATATCATCGAATAATATGGGTTGATAGGGAATATCGTGTCTCCTCAGAACATTTTCAGTGTTTTTATAGTGTGATCTTAACTTACAAAAACATGAGCATCATAAAATAAGCTAGTCCAATATAATACATAGTACAATAATTTACTAGCTATGTTTTTTGGACCAAAGTGTCCACCAAAAGCAAGGGTATGAAAAATATTTAAAACAAACTCAAACTCTTTATTAGGTACACATATTCTATTGACTTGGTCACTATGCATGTGCTAGAGGTTGGGATCATCCCAAACATAAAACCTATACTCACACATTAATTTTGGGACTTTATGTTTCATTAAATTTATAGGAACATGAGTGGAAACATTGTTGTTCACTAAATCTTCATACCAAGGATGCACACAAGAGATGACATAGAGATGATCACCGGGGAATGTGTCACGAAGTGGTACATCGTCCAAGGTGTTAGCCTCTAGTGTGTTATTAAGAATACTAATGTTCTCATACACCATGTTTTCTCACCCCTTATTTTCCATTACCTCAATATCAAATTCTTGAAGAAGGAGCATCCAAAAGATGTGTCTGGGATTTTCACTTGGATTATTTAAGAGGGACCTCATAGCTACATGTTTAGATAAATAAAACAACTATATATCCCAATAAATATGAATTTAATATATCAAAAAAAAATTACAACAAAAACAAAATCCTTTTCCAATATGGTTTAATTTTCATGGGTTGAATTCAATGTCCAACATGCATAAGAAATCACATGGGACATCTCTACCACCCTTGGAGATAAGACAACTCCATGCAATTATTTGAATGTGTCACACATAATATCAAAAGAAAACTCCCATTACGGGAGATGTATGATCGATGGAGAAGTTAGAAACTTATTTTTCTCATCAAATGATAAACTACTTGATTCATCAAAAACGAATTCAACATTATTATTAAGAGATTGAGATTAGGGTAGAGGGATCTTACTTAATTATATAAAGAAGCATCGATAAAATTCATAATTCCCTTGGAATGATCATACATCACAAACACATGAAGGATATATAATGAATGAAATAATATCTACCATAGATCTATCAACCTATATTAAATATTTTGACACTAAATTACTTTATAAAATTACACTCTATACCATTAAATGACATTTTTTAATGTTCAAAAACCATATTTGTATCAATATAACAATTAAATACCTTTAAAAAATAAATATACATTCAAAAAATTAAGATCCATACACTATAAAATCATCCATAAATACCTCCATGTAGGATATAAGGAAATATGAAAAAATACTCACCATGCATCTCTAGAAGGTATTCGGGGCATTTCAATGTTCAAATAGAGTCCTTAAATATGAAAATGTACCAAATAGAGACATGAATGTTTTTTTCTATTAATTATATAGAGCTATAATAACATGAAATTATCCATAAAATCCATCCAATAAACAATTTTTTGTTTTCATATCAGGTCTCTCAAGCATTTGATCAATAAATGGGAGGGGGAAATGGTCCTTGTGAGTGGATTGATTTTGTTTCCTATAATCAATACACACACACAAACTATTCTTCATCGTCATTAGAACTGAGACATCTGTATAATTTCAAAAAATTATAACATCCTTTTTCTTAAGTGTAACCTGAATAGAACTCACCAACTGAGAAGCTAAAATGGGATAAATGATACCCACCTCGAGAAATTTTCAACCACTTTTTTAACAACTTCTAGAATAATTGAATTAAGTATCCTTTTTAGCTACCTAACTAATATATCCCCCAACTGCAAAATAATCCTATGAATGAAAATAGAGGGGATGATTCCAGTTACGCCAGCCACGGTCCACTCGATTTCCCTAATGTTCTCCCTCAGAAGATTAAAAAGTTTTTTCATGATCAAAAGGAAGATTGTTAGCAATTATAACATGTATCCTATCATGACCTGACCCAATGGGGAATAGTCCACAACTCACCATGCCTGCCTCCAATATGCCAGGACCTAGAGTCTAGCACTGAGTCGTCATATCACTAACATGGGAGTCATTGTCTTTGTACATGTACACACACAAAAATCTCCAAGCTCTCAAAATGTTTAAATGTAATAACCATTAAGAAACCAATGCATGCATACATATATATCCAAAAACTAAAGTATAGTAGAAGTATTGAAAGTGAAAGAGATGATAAAAAATTCCCTCATAGGAAAACTATAAAAGAGTCCAACCTGCTCAGAAGGAGGGGATCACTATCAAATGAAACTACGAGAATGGTCCTAGACCTAGATCCAGTAAACACCTCAGTCTATCTAGCTCAATAGTTTCCGCCTTCCTCAGGTCCTCCATAGACTCTGTCAAAAGTATTGTTGTCTATATAAAACACTAATCATGTTTCTGAAAAGGCCATGTAGCGGTGAGTATAAAAATACATAGTATGAACCCCAAAACCCCCAAAAGAAAAATGGGGAAAATGAAAGGCAACCGTATTCTCGACCAAGCAAGAGGGAATCCCAATTGAGATTAAAAATCCAACTTAAACCATCATAAAATATACCTGATAAGTCATCTTGTTCAATAAGGGGTGTTAACCCTAACATGTTACAACACTGAAAAGACTCCTAAAAATCACCCAGATATACTCGTCTTGGACTCCACATATCGCGAGGTTGTAAACTCATAGCCAGTAATTAGATTTTGACCCGATGCTCCAAAGGTAGCACATAAAACCAAGAGTACACACTAAATGAGCTAAAATATTTGATATGGAACCTATCCAAGGGATTCACTTCATTGAGAATAAATCTACCATTCCTAATGGTACATATGAGAGAGAATTCTCTATCAGGAACATATTACTTTGTATAGACCTAGTTCCCATAACTATAGGTCCTAAAATCATTACCTTTAACCCAACACAAGATAAAGAAACCCAAGTGAAGAGACCCACCTCTGACCACTGCACACAGTGGATGTAGCACTATTCCATACTATTTACCACATGCGTCCTATCTAACAAGAGAGAACAGAGGCACACATACCTCGCCACATCCCTGTATTCAAGGGATTACTACTCCTACAAAACCCATGAATCCTCTTTCGCTCTTGTATGGAGTGTCCCACACCTCAGTCAGTCGAGGGAGAACTAACTCTTATTTAGGAATCGTTCACCTCAAGTGGAGGGGACTACTCCATGTAATTGTAACGTACAGCCGAGAGATCTCCAACTTCAGTGGAGGACCTTTTCCCCACTACTACTCAGATATGGGGGAGTACTACTCTATTAGTGTGGACTCGTTCTATGTTCTAAAAGTGATTCTACTTTGAGAATGGAGGACCTGCACCCTGATATGATAGGGGAGTACCACTCTCTAGATTGAGGAACCACCCCCAACCCCGTAGGGGAGTAACACTCAATGGCTAGAGAAAATGAACCCCGATAGGATAGGAGAGTACCGACTCTACCAACTAATTCACTATATGGGACCCTCACCTTGACATGGAGGGGGAGTACCTATCCCAGGCTAGAGGACCCCCTCTTTAACGTGGAAGGGGAGTACTAACACTGCCTGAACAACATGTATGGAGGATAGTCACCCTGATCCAAAGAGGGAGACCAAATCATAGCATAGAGGACTGATTCCATAACATGATAGGGAAGTACCTATTGTACCTATAAATCTAATATATAGGACCCATTCCCTAGAATTATAGGGAATTACTATCTATCTTCACGAACATTACAAGGAAACCCAAACCCGAGTCTATCAGGGGAGTAATAGCCCCAAAAAAATCTAACCAAATGTAAAGAACTATAATCCACGATGTGGGGAGTCCTATATATAGATAATAAGATATTTAAGGGAAAATAATACCCTAGAACATCAGGGTGTACTAGTCCAAGTGTCTCTCTACACGAACCACACTGATCTACAACATCGTCTCAGTATAGTATCACAAGTGTTTTTCTCAATATATTCCACCTCATATCTCATAATCCGTAATAGATTCTAGAATTTCATTATAATCATATAATATATCCAGATAGACTACTCATAATCTAGAATACATGTCCCGTAGAAGAAGATAGGGAAGACTGAATATCCCAGGAGGATTTATTAGGTGTACTCGACGTGCACTAGGACTTAGACGGTGTGTGAGCCCACCTAAGCACCTGGCTGTGTATCCTGTCAACTGGGTTTACGAACCCATGTAAGGGTACACAACATATAATGGAGGTACAAGAAATGTCCATCATCACTCGCCCCCTTCTCGTTTTCTTCTTCTACACAGACCGACCTACAGTGTCCCTAAAATGTTGTGTATACCATACTACAATACGTGTTCAAGATAAAGATCCACCTGCCAATGTATATTTTCCTTGTCCATGTACAAAAACCTGATTTTATGTACCTTTTCCAAGTGTTAGTACATAACCATATAGTTTCACATGGCTAACCCTAACCAAGTCTGAAGAGTACACAATTTAGGACACTACATGGTGTGTAACCCCTATACATGGCGTGTATCATGAAAAGTTCATCTTCCCCAAATAGGAAGAGCTAAAAGACTTGTGTCACTAAGCTACATGCCTTGTAGATAGTGATTCTAGCTGGGAATCACCTTGAAAAACCTCATATTTTACCTCGTTTACCCTGAAAATTGCAGAATTTCCTTGAAGGGATCTCTAACAATTGTAATTAGGCTCTTGATCTTTAAAAAAATTCATAAAAGGGGATCTGGATGAAAACTAAATTTACCTACAAATTTTGGGAAATGATGAAGCTTTGGATGAGGAACGATTCCCATATCGTGCTTCTCCTTGACCTGATGACGATCTATGTTAGAAATAGAGATCGATAACACCTTACTTCATCGATTTGGCATGTTTCCATCCATCAACCAAAGACGTGAGTGGAGGGGGAGATGAGAGGAACACCTCTTTTTGTTATCTGAACATATATTGGTTGGGGGGGAGTAAAAATTGGTTTTAATTAAATTAAAAAAATTTATTCCCATTTCACACCACATCACCAAAATGGCCCTTCATTGAAGCAGTTAGTGCGAGCAACCTTAGGTCGTACATAGGGTAAAAATGACATTATGGACTCAAAATAGGACTCATAAATCTGATCCAATACTTTAAATAAGAGTTATTTAAATTCTAATAAAATCTATGTGTGTGCGACAAAATATATTTAATATTTTTAATATAGCCGCATTGTAGCCCCCTGGGCCTTGGGTTCCCATGCTGGCTCAACACCCTAATTTAGAAATATTATCTAGAATATTCCAATGTATTACAAGTCAAGACCAATGTTATTAAATTCTCCTCACCTTAGGTCATTTCCCCTAAAAGTGATAGCATAAGCACAAGGGAAGAAACTAATCTTTCTACTGGACTCCCATTCCAACGAGCTCACTAAGCATTACTATGCTACCTACAAGAACACACTGAGGAAACACCAAGATCAAAAAACTCTTATGTCTATATTATACTAGGAAAACATCTCAAAAAAAGGGAACATGTATCCTTAACAATGACTGGTGGGAAAGCACCAATCACTGTTGTCCATCTACAGTCCTGGGGTCTAGCAGTACACCACCTCTCTAACCAAACACATATACTAATAGAACCCCAACATTCACATCCACCCCTAGAAGAAATGTACAACAGCATCATCAAGAGTTTTTTGTTCAAGGTTAACACTAAACACATGATGGTATTCATGAAAAATAGGGCTTCATAAGAGTAAAAAATGGGTCTTATCAAGTACTTATTCTACAAAACTATTACTGTAGCACATATCAACAAAACAGAAACACTACCACACCAACTAGTGGTATCTCAGTTGAGTATGGATGGTAGGAAATCAATACACACTATGAAAACATCACAGGGTATAACTCTTCCACAACAGAACAATTTTAAGTAAGGCTCTCCCTCTCTTAGGGCCAAAAAGCTAAAGGGGTCATGTAGGGAAACTCTAATGGAAAGGGCAGGACCTGCTCTGAAACTCCCTCAGGTAACTTCACCCTAAACACAAACGTATAAGGAAATCATCTTCCAAACCTCAACACTATATGATTTAGGTGTCACTGACTGACTTGCATGGTATTGGCCGTGTCTAAAAAACAAATCTCAATGGAGAAACTGTGCCCTTCCTCATGTGTTCAAATATATGTCAAAATGCACCACATCATCCATGAGAATGTTGAGTACAAAGATAACACAAAACACATGATGTTACACATGGAAAACTAAGGGATACATAGACAAACACTAGGTCTTACTGGGCCCTCTTCCTCAAGTACCAACATAGGGTTTTATTGAGTCACCACATCACCCTTGTTAAACGTCAAGCATAATTAGAAAGGAAAGGGTACCCACAGTAATGTATAACAATTTCTACTGCATAATATATAAAGGAAACATACAATACCTATATTAATCCATAGATCTTCTGGGTTAAATGCCTCTATGAATTGTATTTTTCCTCACCCACATCCTCCAACTCCCTGAGCTTGGTTCAGACAACCTGGGGGTGGTGGTGGAAACACCTTGAATTGCCTGCCACCTCCTGCCGCTCTTCCATATCCTCTACCGCATCTGCAACATCGCAGAAATACATACTCCAATAACCATTTAGTAGCATGATGAGTCTGACAATCTCTTGAAATATTCCCCTGACCATCGCAAGTGTAACACCGTCTATCATGTGATTGAACATATCTTCTATGCTGATCCTGCACTATAGACCCATGCGTCTATTTCTGGAAATGGGTATTCCTCCTGTACCATAATCATGATACATATCATCTTCTAGATCCTTTATACACCTCATCATTGTGACCAATACTATGGGTGGAACTTACCTATTCCTCAACCATAAATCTATTTACCACTAGAGTTCGCTCTAGCACTCCAACATAGTTGGGAATGCAAAAAAGAATCATATTTTCACTTATATAATGAAGAAAACCATACTCAAATTTATATTCTATGAAGAATGCATCCTAAACCATTTCCCAGGAGTATCACGATTAGTCTGTGATCCTCGCCCAAAAAATATACCACTGTCATGCTACCTAGTCAAAGTTGCAGAAGCTCCTGGATATGCTCTGATCACAACATGGATGGATAAAACCATTCATTAAATATTTTCTATAACTCATCCCATGTGAGAAATGCCTCTTTATGAGACTATATGACCATCCTCCACCATCACCTGGATGAAGCCTGGAAAAGGTTCCCCTCTATGGACACCATCAGATTAGAAGGTGTCCCCACTATGCATAAAACTCGCATGACTGCCCCGTGCCAGTCATCTACTTCATAGGGGCCTAGATCACCTCAGTACCTCAAAGGTAACCTCCTCTAGAACTCATGTAGCACACTTATTCTGCTCACATCCTTGGATTGAAATGCGGGTAAAAAAACTGCTCAACTGGTGGTGGCCCTACCAGTTTACCAATTAGAGGTAATGCCTCAGAATCAGTGCCCTACAACAAATCCTCATGATAGGGAAGATTTTCATCACAATAATTCTGAAGAATCCTATCTGACTATCATAAAAAATTACTCATAAAATATAATCAAGATTTACCACAATCAAAGAGTATATCTAGGGGGATGAATCAAGAAGGATATGAAAAACCAAAACCCAGTCCTATATGATGCATGTACTATTTATTTACCGATTTCTAGTGTCTAAATGTATCGAGTCAAAAAAATAAGTTATTTGAGTCATGGTGAATGGATACCTTAGCTGTTGCACCCACACTAGAACCTCTGGCTCTAGATTCAAACCTGAAACATCCCAACACTATCACTATGAAACCCAAACCAAGATCATGACACTACTGTCCCAATGTGAAACTGATCACCTCTGATACCACTCTTTCACAACCCAACCTAATGGGGCCTAGGATGAAACTCCCCATGTCTTCCTTCAATAGGACAGGGGGTTGGTGACTAGGGATGATTTGACATATCATTAATAAGGGAGGCATGTAACGAGCCGAGTCCGGAGCCCCTCATACCCGGTTTGCCTCATGACCTCAAGCGCATTTCCCCAAACACCAAAGGATGCCGATTAGCAGCGAGGGTATTGGTGAGTCGGTGGGGAAACTATTCCCTCATTCGGTAAGGTATACAAGGTAAGAAAACTACAATAAACAGCGGAAGCAGTAAACAACATGCATAACAACAGAAACCAAACAACGGAAGCAATGTAGATATACAACTATGATGAAAATGATGCAGAAGGTACAAGTATCTAAGGAAAACGGCAAACACAACAACATGATGAAATACAACTGAAACCATGTGCAAAAGAAAAACAAAGTAATCTCCTCAGAATCACGAGCCACGGCTCAGTTCCATGCTCCCCAGCTCCTGATGCAGTCAAGATCCTAAAGTAGAAGGGCACTTGCCCTTATCTATAATTGCATCAACATAGTCTTCTTGGGCCCAAAAGCATGGCCCAAACCGGGTGTGAGATACAATACTAGTAGGAAATCACCCAAATATTTGTGCCTAATATTCAATGAATACATCGAAGTAAATGAAAAAGTAGCAGTAAACAGGAAATCACAAGAAGCTACAATCCACAGTTCTAACATGTAAAGTACACAAGTAAGCAACCAGCAACAAGAAGAAAACCGATAACCCTCTGGGTAGCTCTCACAGCCTAACCCCTATAGTTCAACCTATAGTACTAGAAACCCTCTGGGAGGCACACATAGTATCACACTTCTGGTTCAGCTACGTAATTAAGAAGACTCTCTAGGGAAGCACTCACCGTCAATTCCCCCTATAGTCTTGTATCGTGCTAAAGGCTCTTTGGGGAAGCACTCAACTTCAATTCCCCCTGTGGACCACGTCGTGGATCTACAGACTCTTTGGGGAAGCACTCAACATCAATTCCCCCTATAGTCTTGCATCATAATTAAAACACACTCTGGAGAATCCCTTCTGTCAATTCTCCCTTTGGTATACTACTCTAGGTTCTCACAGTCCTGAGTATAAATAAACATGCTCAATGCGTGTGTATCATCCAAGTAAACCTCAAGAACTACATGGATATCAACTAAGTCTCAACAGCATATCAAAAGAGACAGTTCCACTATCCTACAACAAGGTATGGAAATTGAAAAAATGCCCAACAGGAAAAACAAGCATGGCAAAGCAAACTGAGCACAAAATAAATTACACTACTCACAAGTAATAATATCTACTAAATCAATCAAGCAAAGCATGAAAACACAAAGGGAAAACAGGACACAGGCAATACCCCGTTCAAGGGTATTGGTGGAATTTGCACATAATATTCATCAACTTTCTATGGAAAGTCACAAACCACCTACCTCGATCTGAGGAGATTGATATACGTGAACCTCGAAGACAGATTCCTCTTAGAGAAACGTAGATATGAGAAAACACACAAAATTTTCATCCCATGATAACTTGGAAACGAGGAAGAATCAAGAAACAAGGCTAAGGTAGAAGGAAGAACTCACCGCTGCGATCCCAATGCAATCGAACATGCTCGAATCGGAGAACAGACGTCGAGGCGGGAGCCCGTTGAAGATCTGGCCGTATGGTCGCTCTTGGACGGAAGAAAACTGAAGAAGAAGACGAAACTAAAGGTTAGGTGTGACCCATGTCTGTTTAATGAAAAAAAAGAAAGTATATGGCGTGTACTTCTTGAGTACAAGGCGTGTACTTCAATTTTTTGTACTCCGAATTAACCGGACTCCACCTCTGCCTTACACACCGTGTGTGTGGCCCAGACATGGCCAGCACACGACTTCGAGCCGGGGAAGAGTACACGGCGTGTACTTATGAAATTTCCTGAAAATTTATTTTCCTTAAAAACTCCAGAAAAAGGGAAAACATACCTGAACGAATATCCGGGTTCTTACAAACTTCCCCCCTTAAAGAAATTCGTCCCCAAATTTCCCTAACGAGGTGGAGAAGAAGAAAACCCGAATAGCTCTGGCCACTGCGATCATACATCGGACTCCCTCTCTTAGGTCTTGTCCTGTACTCTCCCGTGATGTCATAGCACTCATACCAGAGTAACAGACCACCCATGGAGAACCTTCGTACTACGATCGATAATCCGGATAGGATGCTCCTTGAACGACACATCCACTTCAAGCTCGACTCTTAGGCTGAAAGACGTGAGATGGGTTTGAAAAGTAACGTCGGAGCGGAGAGACGTGGAAGACGTCGTGCATGGCCTGATACCTCTGAGGTAGCTGCAACCGATAGGCGACCGACCCCACTCTCTCGAAGACCTCAAACGGCCCGACGTACTGTGGTGAAAGATCACCCTGTCTTCGAATCCTTTTGTGTCTCAATCTCGGTGTGACACGTAGGAAAACTTGATCACCGACCTCGAACTCTAGAGGTCGTCTCCGCTGATCAGCATAAGACTTCTGCCGAGACTGTGCTGTAGCCATCCTCTTCTGAATCATCTCTATCTGCTCTGAAGTCTCCTGTACAAGACGAGGTCCCAACAAAGCTGCCTCTCCTGCCTCCAGTCAGCATAAGGTTCATTAGCATGGCCTACCGTACAAAGCCTCGTATGGTTCCATCAGAATGGTCGCCAGAAAACTGTTGTTGTAGGAGAAATCCACCAGAGGGATATACTTATCCCAAGAACCACTAAAGTCAAGGTTGAAAGCTCAAATCATATCCTCAAGCACCTGGATCGTGCGCTCGGACTGGCCATCGGTCTGGGGATGGTAAGATATACTCAAAAGTACCTGTGTACCCAAGGCCTTCTAAATTCCCTGCCAGAACTAAGAGGTAAAGCGCACATCTCTGTCTGATACAATAGAGCATGGAACTCCATGCAAACAAACGATCTATCTGATGTAAAGTCGTCCCAGATCATTGACACTGAAGGTCTCCTTGATCGGAAAGAAGTGAGAAACCTTCGTAAGCCTGTTGACGACGACCCAAACATCATCTTTTCCCTGAGGCGACCTCAGAAACCCAGTCACGAAGTCCATCACGACGTCGTTCCACTTCCATTCCGGAATGGGTTGTTGTACATCTCGTTCCCCTCGTTGTTTGATTTTCATGATCACAATCACCTTCTTATTTATCTAATATTGTGTTTTAAGTGTTGTGGATGATAGGCAAGAGATTTCCAAAGGAATGGCCCAAGAAAGCATCTCAAGTGGACTGAAATTCAGTCCACCGGCCAACCGGTGTGATGGCACCGGCCAGCCGGTGGACCTGGCAGAGGCATTGCCCACTGCCAGGCTCCACCGGTCAGCCGGTGGCTCTGTCACCGGCCAGCCGGTGGCATCCTGGCTCAACAGTGAGACCTACTGTCTCACCACCGGCCAGCCGGTGGCCTCAGCACCGGCCAGCCAGTGGCTCCTGGGCAGAACAAGTTTCCATTTTCCAAGGCACCGGCCAGCCGGTGGATCTGTACCGGCCAGCCGGTAGCCCAGTCAAACTAGCCGTTGGGTTTGACCAGTCAACCATCTTTTGGCCTCCAACGGCTCCGAGGACTTCTCCAACGGCTCCGAAGGCCCCCAATGGGTTCCATGCCTATAAATAAAGGCCAAGGAAGCCCCGGAACCCAATCGAATCATATACCAAGCGCCCGGACATGTTGTTGCACATTTGGCGAACCTCCGGCGCTCCACCTTCAAGGAACCTCAAGTGCTCCAACAACTTCCAAATCCAAGGAGCACCTCAAGAAGCTTGGGAGAGCACGCTACATCAACTCCATCATCCAATTGGCGCCCAAGTCTTCCTCCAATACGGTTTTTCTTGTTTTATTTATTTTGAGCTTAAAATTGGGTTTGTGCCTACAAACCCCAAACCCTTTTCTCATCTCCCTTTCTTTTGGGTTTCACACCACCGTTAAGGTGTGAAGAGGTTTCTTCAAGCCTTTCCTTTTAAAAGGCTTGAGTTTTCGGTGAGCTAGCCTTCACCCGTTAAAAAGGCTAGTGGGTTCTTGCTAAACCATTAAAAGCAAGTGGGTTCTTGCTTAACCACTAAAAGAAAGCTGTAATAGGTTCTAGTGCTACCTCAAAGCCTAGTGGGTTTCTTGCTAAAACCATTGAAAAGCAAGCGGTAGGAATCTCTCAACGGTTGAGTTGGGAGCGGAGACGTAGGCCGGGTTTTGGCCGAACTCCGTTATCAATTTTGTGTGTCTTGCCTCTTTATTTCCGCTGCATTTTTCACTTTGATTTTAATTTATTAATCATTTTTTAAAAGGCATTTCACCCCCCCTCTTGCCATCATTCCTCGTTTTCTCCGACCCAACATGGGTAACTGCTGTAGAAGCCCCGCTGGTCGCTGAAGATCTGCTTTCACTTGTTGACAAGCAGGACATCTCATGACAAAACCAGCATCATCCTTTTTCATACCCAGCCACCAGTACTGGCGATGAAGGTCCCGATACATCTTGCTGACGCCAGGATGAACTGCCCAAACAGAGGAATGGAAATACCGCATCAGCTCCTTGCGTATGTCTGCTGGCACCCATATGCGTCCATGGAAACACAAGATCTCATCTTCTCCCACTGTCCATCCAGGAAGAGGGTCCTCTCCTGACACACTCTCCCACAGTACTAATCCTTCTGAGTCTGATAGCTGCCTCATCCATACCCGATCAAGTAGCATGGAGGTAACAGCTACAGAAGATAGAAAAGTCTATCCCCGTCTGTCGTGCACCTCCAGATTCATCTCAGAGAACAGAGCCATCAGTTGCCACTCACTACTGGCCTCCTAAACTGCCTGAATCTGAGTTCTCCTACTCAACCCATCTGCCATGGCATTGCCCTTTCTCGGTGTATAGGCAAGCTCGAAATCAATGTAATGACGATACCCAACCCACCTGCGCTGCCTCAGATTCAGATCACGCTGAGTGAAGATATACTTGAGACTCTTGTGGTCAGTGAAGACCATAAAATTCTCTCCCAGAAGATAATGTCTCCAACAGCGTAAGGCTTGAACAATAGCTGCAAACTCCAGATCGTGCATAGGGTAGTTCCTCTCATGTGGCCTCAGCTGCCGAGACCCATACGCAATGACTCCATCTTCCTACATAAGCACTGCTCCCAGCCCGATACCCGAAGCATCATAGTAAACAGTGTAGCTCTTGCCTGGATCTGGCAAGACTAGTATCGGTGTTGACGTCATCCAGCCTTTCAGCTCTTGAAAGGATGACGCACAAGAATCTGACCATAAGAACTTCGCCCCCTTCTTGGTCAAACTTGTCAAAGGTGCTGCTAGATGAGAAAATACCTGAATGAAGTGTCTCTAGTATCCAACCAGCCCTAGGAAACTCCGTACCTCAAAGACGTTTTTCGGTTGCTCCCAGGAAACTACAGCTCCCACTTTCTCTAGGTCCACTGATACTCCTACCTCTGAGATGACATGACCCAAGAAGTGAATATGATCCATCCAGAAGTGGAACTTCGAGAGTTTATCATAAAGTCGATGCTCTCTCAGTGTACTCAGAACGATCTCATGATATGTGGCATGGTCGTGTCGAGTGTGAGAGTACACCAAGATATCGTCCACGAATACCACGAAGACAGAATCCAAGTAAGGATGGAACACTTGATTAATCAGTGGCATAAAAACTACAGGTGCGTTCATGAGTCTGAATGGCATGACCATATACTCGTATAGACCATACCTGCTCTTGAAGGCTGTCAGAGGTATATCAGATGGTCTAACACGCAAGTAATGATAACTGGACCTCAAGTCGATCTTCAAGAACACCCGGGCTCCTCGAAGCTGATCGAAAAGGTCATCAATCTACGGTAATGGATATTGGTTCTTGACCGTCAACTGGTTCAGCTTCTGATAATCCACACAAAGCCGAAGGGTTCTGTCTTCCTTCTTCGCAAACAGAATAGGCGAACCCCAAGGAGAAGTACCGGGTCAGATGAAACCCTTAGCATTTATCTCCTACAACTACTTCTTGAGCTCCTATAACTCAGGTGTGGCCATCCTATATGGAGGAATGGACACCGGTGCCGCTCCTAGCACGAGCTCAATAGATAAGTCTACCTCACGCTCCGGAGGAAAACCCGAAAAGTCCTCTGGAAAGACATCCCTTAAGTGATCCACCACTAGGGGAAAGTCCAACTGTGGAGTCCCCTAATCATCCAAATAAAGACTAGAAATCTGGGCCATCACTCCTCCTAGCCTAAGATGCTCGAGTCCCGCCCGACTCGATCGAACGTCCCATTCACCTATATGAAGAAAAGATCCACCCTCTGGTGAGACGAAACTCACTATGTGGTGATAGCGGTCAATGACTGCCCGGAAGGGAGTCAACCAGTCCATGCCAAGGATGACATCATAGCCTGTCATCTCTAGGACATAGAGATCCCATAAAAAGCAATACCCTGCAATCTCGAGAGGGCACTCTCTACACCGGCGTACTCTAGATTTCCTTGTTCCCAAAGGTGTGTCTAGTGTCAACGAGTCAGCAGAAGAAAAGATGCAGAGTAAAAGGCTCTCCATAATGAAAAAAAGATAAAACTATGCGTAGCAGAAGTATCGAAAAAGGATGAAGATAAAACTGAGGCTACTAAAATCGTACCTCGAACAGTAGAAGGGCCAAGATCCTGCTCATGATAAGTCTACTCCACAGGGAAAGACTGGCCTGCACCGCAACCCTGTGCCCCGGAATGACCACTCTGAGCTAAACCTCTCTGCTGGTTCTGAGGGACTGGTGGCTGACCGCCACGGCCTCGACCTCCACCTCGGCCCGAACGGATGGAAGAACTCCAGTTCCCTGACTGGTGAGAGACTGGTGGGGCTGCTCTTGAACGAGGAGTCATAGAAGAACCCCGATCACCTGCTGCTAGTGAGAAAACCTAGCAGAAATGCTGAAGGTGACCCATCTTTCCACAAGATCGGCACTCCACGGGGTCTCTCTGGCACTGTGGCCTTGTGTGCCCCGTCCGGCCACACTGGTAGCACGTCACCTGGCTTCCTGATGATGCGTCTCTCTTCCTCGAATCACCGCGTTTAGGATCCCTACGGCGCTTCTTGGTTTCATCTGGATGAAGGCTAACTCTGGAAGCAGAACCGCCCTGGCTCGCAGCTCCAGAGTCCCTCAGATTGCACTCCGCAATCAGTGCCTAGTTGACGATGGAAGCAATGAAAGTCAGTTGGAAGATGTTCACCTGCGAGTGGATCTCCCTCCTGAGTCCATCCTCAAACATACTTTCCATGAACACCCCACTCCCATCCCGAAGGGGTGTAAAACGCTTCAGATCAGTGAAACAAGAGGAATAATCCATGACAGATAGAGTACCCTGCTCTAAGATCATGAACTCCCGGGCTCGATCGGCCCTCAGGGTCTCCGAGTAGAAGTAGTTGTAGAACACGTGCTGGAACTCCTCCCAAGTCATAGCCTGCTGTTGACCCGCCTGTGAGACCACGTCCCACCACCTCTTGGCAGAGTCTTGGAGCATGTAGGTGGCGAGTTTGACCCGCCTCTCTAGAGGCGTCTCCAGATGATCGAATATAGTAAACATGTCTTGCAGCCATGACTCTGCAGCCTGAGGTCCCCCCCCCCCCCCGAGAATGTGGGAGGATGATGCTGTAGGAAAACCCACGTCAAGTCTGCCATAGACGAGGCAGGAGGCGGTGCTCCCTGGAAGGCCTGCATCATCCTCATGAAACCTTCCCTGAACTGCGCATCTGCTCCCGCAACTGGTACAACAACCGGTCCCAAGGCTAGCATGGCTGGGGGATTGACATGAAGTCCCTGATCAGCCATATCTAGCATCTGATCACCGCCTGATGACAGACATACGACTAGAGGACGTCTCAGAGGCATATCTCTAAAAGATCAAAAGCACACCTTACGTCAGTAAAACAAGGACAGAGAACACAAGAGTACAAAATGGGAGCAGGGGAATAAAAACACACAAGATTCCAAAACACGACTACACAGCGTGTATAAAACGACATGGCATGTCTTCTTAAACCACTGACATGGGTGTGTACTCCATCCCTACAAGTCATGTACACTTCAGACTACACAGCGTGTTGACCCCCACACACGGCGTGTACTTGAAAACTATTCCCCTGCCCGAGTCTCCTTACATGGCTAACCCACACGGTCTGACCTAACCCGATACTACACGGCGTGTTCGAAACAAACATGGTGTGCACTAGACAAGGCTTCAGTGGTCCGTGTTGCTGAGTACGCGGCTGTCTACACGGCTGGACCTTACACAGAGTGCTCTGAATATGCACGACGTGCATAGGTGAAGACGACACCGTCCCGTGTTATTCGTGACACGGCCGGGTACCTGGAAAGACTACACGGCGTGTTCCCTCTGGACACGGTGTGTTCTACCCGAGCTTCCCTGGCCCGTGTTGTTAGTGACACGATCGGGTACATGGCTCCGAACTCACACGGTATGTACCAATGGTACACGGATTGTTCCCGAAGTTACTCCAAAGACACCGTGTTATGGTCACACGGTCAGTGACACGGCCTGAAAACTACACAGCGTGTATCTAAAAAGTACACACTGTGTATTCTGGGTTTTTTTGGGCAGTAGCTCAGAAACTGCGCAGAATTCTAGAAACACTAAAAACAAGGGAAAAGATTCCAAATTCTGATCCGTGAGGGGCCATAACACCTCAAGAACCAAAATTTGGTGTTCATTTTAAGCAAGGAAAAAAAAACAACAGTTTTCTAACACAATAGTAGAGAATCTATCAAGCATCTATTACAACAACATGCATAATCTACAAAGAGCTTATCACAACAGCATGCAATCGCTAATGCACCCTAGATGGTATGGAAAGAATGCATGACATGTGATTTCTACAAGTGACTATATGATTCATGATATGGAATACCCTCATCTCATCGGGTTTCTATAGAAATAAAACCAAAATATCAAAACAATAACCGCACAAGTCATACGAACCACTCTAGGTGAAAACATACCAACCATAAAATCTCAAAACCAGAAAACCGTAATTAACGAGGTAGTATGACTCTTCCCTGTACATGGGTTAGCTACTCCCAGGCACAACTTAATACCAAGTATTGAATCCATATTATCCCTGGATAAAGTCTCCAAATAGTAAGACAAGAGAAAATAACTCCTCTGATACCACTTTGTAACGACCTGAGTCTGGAGCCCCTCTATTGGGGCCCCGTACCCGGTTCTCCACATGATCTCAAGTGCGTTTCCCCGAACACCAGAGGTTTCCGACTAGTAGTGAGGGACTTGGTGAGTCGGTGGGGAAATTTTTCCCTCATTCAGTAAGGTATACAAGGTAAGAAAACAATAATAAATAGCGGAAGTAGTAAACAGTATGCATAATAAAAGAAACCAAACAACGGAAGCAATGTAGATATACCACTATGATGAAAATGATGTAGCAAGTACAAGTATCTAAGGAAAACATCAAACACATTAATGTGCTGAAATACAACTGAAACCAAGTGCAAAAGAAAAAAAAGTAATCTCCTCAGCATCGCGAGCCACAGCTCGGTCCCATGCTCCCCAACTCCTGATGCAGTCAAGAT
The DNA here is from genome assembly GCA_963277665.1 of Viscum album. Classification (NCBI taxonomy): domain Eukaryota; kingdom Viridiplantae; phylum Streptophyta; class Magnoliopsida; order Santalales; family Viscaceae; genus Viscum; species Viscum album. The sequence goes on along the minus strand of OY728148.1, from coordinate 1,339,054,283 downwards.
CCTGAAGTAGAAGTGTGCTTTCCCTTATCTATACCTGCAGCAACATAGTCTGCTTGGGCCCAAAAGCATGGTCCAAACAGGGTGTGAGATACAATCCCAGTAGGCAATCACCCAAATATTTGTGCCTAACAGTCAATGAATAAATGACAGTAAATAAACAAGAAGCAGTAAACAGGAAAGCACAAGCAGCTACAATCCACAGTTCTAACAAGTAAAGTACACAAGTAAGCAACCATCAATAAGAAGAAAATAAGTAACCCTCTGGATAGCTCTCACAACCTAACCCCTATGGTTCAAACTATAGTACTAGCAACCCTCTGGGAGGCACACACAGTCTCACCCCTCTAGTTCAGCTACGTAATTAAATAGACTCTCTGGGGAAGCACTCACCGTCAATTCCCCATATAGTCTTGTATCGTGCTAAAGGCTATCTGGGGAAGCACTCAACCTCAATTCCCCCTATGGACCGCGTTGTGGATCTACAGACTCTCTGGGGAAGAACTCAATGCCAATTCCCCCAATTGTCTTGCATCGTAATTAAAAGACACTCTGGTGAAGCCCTTCTGTCAATTATCCGTTTGGTCTACTACTCTAGGTTCTCATAGTCATGAGTATAACTAAACATGCTCAGCACGTGTGTATCGTCCAAGTAAACCTCAAGAACTACTTGGCTGTCAACTAAGGCTCAAGAGTATATCAAAAGAGATAGTTCCACTATCCTACAACAAGGTATGACAACTGGAAAAACGCCCAATAGGGAAAACAAGCATTGAAAAGCAACCAGAGCACAAAATAAATTACACTACTCACAAGGAATAACCTCTAATAAAGTAATAAAGCAAAGAAGGAAAACAACAAGGGCAGAACAGGAAACACACAATACCTAGTTCAAGGGTATTGGTGGAATTTGCATAAAATATTCATCAACTTTCTAAGGAAAGGCACAAACCACCTACCTCGATCCGAGGAGATTGATATACGTGAACCTCGATGGCAAATTCCTCATAGAACAACGTGGATCTGAAAAAACGCACAAAATGTTCATCCCATGATAACTTGGAAATGATGAGGAATCAAGAAACAAGGCTAAGTCAGAAGGAAGAACTCACTGCTGCGATTCCAATGCAATCGATCATGCTCGAATCAGAGAACAGACGATGAGGCAGGAGCCCATTGAAGATCCGGCTATACGGTCAGTCTCAGAAGGACGAAAACTGAAGAAGATGATGAAACTGGGGGTTAGGCGCAACCCCGGTCCGTTTAATGAAAAAAAGATAGTACACGTCATGTAATTCTTGAGTACACGACGTGTACTTCAATTTTCAGTACTCCGTATTAACCGGCCTCCACCTCAGCCTTACACACCGTGTGTGTGGCCCGGACATGGCCAACACACGACTTCGAGCCGGGGAAGAGTACACGGTGTGTACTCAGAAAGTACACGGTGTGTACTTCTAAAATTTCCAGAAAATTTATTTTCCTTAAAAACTCCAGAAAAAGGGAAAACATACCTGAACGAAGATCCGGGTTCCTACAAGGAATTTCCTATGTACATGTACACTCAAACTCATCACCAAGATCAAAAAAATGCATAAATCTAAATACCACTAAGAAACCAATGTATGAGTACATCTACATCTTACAACTAAAGTAAAACATAAGTACTAAAAGAGAATGAAATAAAAAAAATGACCACTAAAGAAAACTATAAAAGAATCCAACCTTCTCAAAAGAAAGGGGATCACTTTCAACATCAACTACCAGAAAGCTACTTGGCCCAGCTCCGGTAAACACCTATGTCCATCTATCTCACTAAGATCCACCTACATCAGGTACTCTATGGACTCCGCCAAAAGGATGTGGTCGACACATGACTAAAAACTTGTGTGGGAAAATACCATGCATGGGTGAGTATAAAAATACATAGTAGGCTACCTAAGAAACCCAAAAGAAAAATGGAATAACTAAAAAGAAAAAGTATGATCAACCGAGCTTGAAGGAATTCAAATCGAGAGAGAAAACCTATCTCAAACCATCCTTATCTATACATGAAAAGTATGATCAGTTAATAAGGGGTGTCAATCCCAACATGTGACAACACCACAATGACTCCCATAAATCACCCATATATACTCATCTCAGACTCCAAGTTTCATGATGTTCTAACTTGATATCCAGGAACCAGATTTCTACTAGAGGCTCCAAAGGTATCACATAAAACCAAGAAAACCAAATCCACAAGCTCAAACTTCCCATATGGCACCTGTCTAAGAGATGAAATCCATCACGAACTACTCTACCATTCTTAATGCTATGTCTGAGAGAACATGCTCCTTAGAGAACATCTTACAAGGTCCAACTCTAGTTCCTAGTATAATAGATCCTATCTTCATTGCCTTAATCCTAGTATAATCTAAATAAACCCACGTTAATATTCCTTCCCCAAACTACTATACATTGTTGAGGGAGCACTGCTATAAACAATGCTCTCTGTGCACCCTCTCTAATAAGAGAGAATGAAAGGACTGAACCTCACCAATCCCCCATAGTAAAGGGAGTATTAATCATAACTAACACACGAAACCTATATCACACCTTTATGGAGTGTACCACACCTCAGTCCATCGAGGGGGAACTAAATTCTATCTAGGTATCATTCACATCAAGTGAAGGGTCCAACTCCTCATAACTATAACCCAAAACCAAGGGATCTCCAACTCTAATGGAGGACCCACTCCCCACCGCTACATAGAGATAGGGGAGTATTAATCTTTACATGAGAACCCACACCATGATCCAAAAGGGGAGAACTACTCAGATAATGGAGGACCTACACCCTTATACGACTGGGGAGTACCACTCTATAGATCGAGGACCTGCACCCTAACCCAGTAGGGTATTACCACCCAATGGCTAGAGGACCTGTACCATTGTAGAAAAAAAGAGTAACAACTTATCTAGATCATTCACTATGGGGAAAACCCCTAAAATGGTAGGGGATTACTGATCCCAGGCTAGATAACCTACTCCCTGACATGACAAGTGATTACCAAATCTACTAGAACAACATGTATGCACAACCTGCGCCCAGATTCAACATGTGGTACTAACTCCTAGGATAGAGGAAAAAATCCCTAACATAATAGGGGTGTAATGACTCCACCTATACATATTATATGAAGGAACAGCTCCCTGGAACGATAGGGGAGTACTATCCATCTTCATGGAAATCATGGGGAAACCCACACCCTAGTCCATCAGGGGAGTAACACCCCCAGAGGAAACTACCCAATGGTAATGAACCCATGCCCATGATATGGGGAGTTTAATATCTACCTATGAAGAGATGTATGTGAAACCAACACCCTAGTCCATCAGGGGATTAACTGTCCTAGTATCTCTCTACACAAACCACACCGATCTCCAACATCAGCTCAGTACAGCTTCACAAGTGTCTTCTTCTCTCTATGCCACCTCACATCTCACAAGATGTAACTGAGGCCACCATTGAATTATTTGTGGAAAATATCTCCGGATAGACTACTCGCAAGCCTAAATTCGAGTCCTATAAAAGAAGACAAGAAAGGTAGAAGATTCCAAGAGGATCTCCTAGTAGTACACGACATGCACTGGGACACACAAGACATATGATCATTCCTGAGAACCAAATAATGTATCCTATATATATGGTTTAACAACCCATTTAGGGATACATGACATGTAAATTAGGTACACACCATTTCCTTCATCACTCATCCCTTGGCCGTGTTTCTCTTTTTCATAGATCGGCTGACCGTGTCCCTCACATGTCGCGTATCCCATACTACACGGCGTGTTCAGGATAAATGACCATGTACCAATGTAATTTTCTCGTGTCTATGTAGTTGACCCTATTTACATTTACCATGTCTATGTGTTAGTTCATAACCATTTTGTTTCACACAACTAACCCTCGCCATGTCCAAATATTACACAGTTTAGGGAACTACATGGAATGTAACCCTATACACAGCAAGAAGTCACAAAAGTCCATCTTCCCTAAATAGGAAGAGCTAAAAATTGTGTTCCAATAAACTAAACACCATGCTGATGATGATTCGAGTTAAGAATTACCTAAAAAAAACTCATATTTTCCTTTATTTACCCCAAACCTACAGATCTGCCTTGAAGGGATCTCTAGTAATTGTAATTGTTCTTTAGAACCTTAAAAAATGAGTAAACAAGGGTATTGAGACCAAAACTTAAATCTACCTACCTCGTTGAAAAAACATTGAAGCTTTGGATGAGTAACAACACCCAAATCATATTTCTTCTCAATCTAATGATGATCTACATGAGAAATAGAGATTGACAACACCTTGCATCATCAATTTGGCATGTTTCTATCTGTCGACCAAAGCAGGGAGAAGAGGGGGAGAGGGGAAGAACTCATCCTTTGGTGCACTGCACATCTAAGTGTTTGGGGATTGGTGGAATTGGTTTTAAATAATCAAACCAATTAATTCCCCTTTCACACCATGTCACCAAAATGGCCCCCGATCTAAACTCATCATGCGGAGGACCTTTGGTTACGCCTAGTCTAAAAATGGAATTCCGGACTCATTCACATCATCAGAAATATGATATGAGACTCCGAAAATGAGTTATTTAAGTTCAATGAAAAACTAAATTTGTGCAACAAAATATATTTAATATTTTTAATATAGTCGTATCATGGCTCCCTTGGACCCGACTTTCTGTAATGACTTAGAGCCCAAATTCAAAAATATTCTCTAGAATAGTCCATTGTCTTACGAGTCAAAACCTGAGTCATTACATAGTCTTTCACCACTCAATAAGTACAAGAATTTGATATTTGGTGGCAATGTCTTGAGTTACAATAGGGGGTGTTGTATGGATAAAGACATTTATGGAACTAAATTATGTGCACAATGAACATCAAAATAAAAATATACATCATCAAAAGTATATAATAATGAATCAAATCTATCAAAATACTCAATAGACATGTTATAATTAGATTGAACTTGATCAAAATCAGAATATGAATCAACATAAAAATCAAATCCAAGAGAGTTTTGTGCATTAGAAACGTGTGTTGAAGTTCCATTAGACATAAAACTAGAACCAATTATCATAATATCTCATAGAATAGGATGATAAAATTCCATGGGGATTTTACATGGTGGTACAAAATGGGAGATAAAAAAGATGAATGGTCATCTGAGGGGTACTTCATGGATTCCATAACATTAAATACGAGAAATTTATCTCTAAAATCCATGGAATGTATACCCTCATAGACATTTATGATCATTTGTTTTCTATTTTGAGAAATTTCCTACCTAAGATAATAGGACCATGAGAAATTAATAGATCATTATCCATGTTGATCATTTATAAATTGGTTGGAAAGATCATGTCTCTTACCCAAACAATTACATACTCAAGTACCCCCACTGGATATGTTGTAGCTCTATTCACAAACTACACCACTACTATTTTCAGCGTCAACTCACTATCCTGTAAAGAATAGAATACATAGTTATTTATCTCATTTATGGAAGCTCTAAAATCTCATAAAGCATTATAAATGTGTAACTCCCCTATAGATCATGGTTTGGTGAATGTCAATGGATCCATTCACAATGATGAAATTGTTTGAGTTTGTATAAGGAGTGCTGACACATTCTTTCCAAGATTGGTAATCTCATTTCTCATAATCCATATTCAGTTGGTATAAAGTTCATATAATAATTTGGCATACCTATGGATTTTCATAACTGACTCAACCAGTGGGATATTTATCCCAACATGCTTAAATGTATCCAAAATATTTTTTTTTCTATCGCCTCTTCATCCAATTTTTTTTTGAAAATATATTCGGAAATGGTAGGGATTTAGAAAGAAAATCATTAATCTTTTTCTTTAATTTTTTACTTCTCCTTAGACTTCTCATCATCTGGTTTTGAATTGGGATTATTCAGAGTTGAGGAGAATCCTGATGGAATTATAGGTTTAGATGAATCTATCATTTTCTTCTAACATCTCAATGTGATGGCATTAAAATTCCCCTTGGGATTTCGAGTAGGCCGAGAAGGTAGATTTCTAAAGTTCATACTTACTAGTTCATGGAGGGAGTTGGCCATATGGCTCATTTGTGTATTCAAATCCCTCAACATTGAACAATGACTCTTGAATTAATATTGTTGATTAAGAACAATTTTTTTTAAAAGTTCATCAGTATTAGAATATACCCTTAGATGAGAAGTCCCTTGTTTTTGACTTGTTTATTCTTGATATTCAAATATCCTCTGGGTTTGTTGGAAAAGAAGGAGGCTATTAAAGATTTTGTTGAAAATGGGGAATTTTTTGTTTACTAGAGCCATATTTAATGTTCATTTGATCATTGAACCCTTGGTTGAATGTTGGAGAAAGGGAATATTACTTCTTCTAGGGATGTGGTTGTTTTTCCTCCTAATATGTTCTCCCAGGAATATGTCTGCACAATCTTCTGCCTCGTGTAATTAGGTGAAATAATTAGTTTGGTGGTCTGTTTCAATGAAAAGTACACAATGAATTTTTCTAGAGGGTTGGGATGTATTAGGATCCAAAGAAATGTATCTCACCATCATTATCAATTTTTATTACTTATTATCAATTAAATTATTTTCAAGTGAAGAAGGACTTACCTGATGTAGTCCTATAACTTGTGGTGTACCTCAATCGACTAATTTTTGGACGTTTTGTGCCATCTTGTCAATAAATTCATGTTTAGATGTTGGTGTTTTGTAAACCAATACCCCTATAGATAAGGAATCCACCATGATCCTCTCCATAGGTTCAAGGCCTTTGTAAAATCCTTGGACGAAGATTTTCCCACCTATTTTGTGACGTGGGAAGCTTTCACACAACTTCTTGATTCTTTCCCATTACCCATACATTGATTCCACTTGTGCTTTATAGGTTCTTAAGATCTATTTTCTAATGGATATGGTCCTTGATGAAGGAAAAAATATTTTTAGGGAAAAGGCATTTCAAATCATTCCAACATGTTACATATTTATTTTGTAAATAATACATCTAATCCTCTGTTATTCTGTCATGTGAGAATGAAAAATAACTTCATTTTATTTAATATTTAGATAAATTTCCTGGTTTCAGGGTTGAGTATAACACATAAAATTCTTTATGGTGTTCATTTGGATCCTCATTGCTTAATCCATGATATTCTGGAAGAAGGTGTATTATCCCAAATTTATGTTTGAAGTTCGATTTGAAATTCCAATTTTTAATAGAATTTGGTAGATAATTAATATCTGGTGTATCCAATTATAAATTTGTTCTATTACATTCATTATTATTAATTATAACCAAGGTTTCTTGTTTTAGGTTTGATTCTGAACTATTTCCAATTACATTGTTCATAGAATGGAGGAATTATACAACTGGATGAATGTTGAAGCTTCTCATAGAATGAGACTATCCAATTAAATCCCTAATGATATATTCAATATTAAGGTTAATATATATGAGATCATTGGGATTATTTCATGTCATAAATTAATTAAAAATTAAATGAATAAAAATAAATCATATTAAAAATATGATAAGAATGAGTTGATGGTCCAAAAAAATAATTTATAAAAAAGGAAAATTTAGAAATGGGAAAGGAAGAAAGATGAGTAGAAGATAATGAAAAAGAATATAAAATAAATTCCTATAAGTGGTTAAAAAAAATTACTTGAATCACTAGAAACTATGACACTTCGAAAGGCACTGTTGTGGGATCTCTAAAATGATGTTTGGTTTTTGGTTGTTTAGGTGAAATAGAGTAGATGACCAAGGTATTCCCTCATGGGAGGAAGTAATTAAAACAACATACTATATATATTTTAAAAATAAAATAAAATAAAATAAACACACCACCTAAAAGAATGGAGGGTTGTTTATCATTTATAAAATAATAAGAAGTTTTCTGAGAGGATATTTTTTTGTTTTTCTTATTGAAATGAGATCAAGAAAATTCAATGATAAGTTTTTTTTAGAGAAATATTATTAAAAGGATTAATTTTTAAAACCTTACAAATTCCCAGACTTATTAGTTATTATCATTTAGATTAATATCTAATTAATTATGATCCTATAATTTGTTAACCCTTGAACCCAACAAGAGTTACCTTAACCACAATGATGAAATTAATTGAACTGTAGAATATATAAGGCCACAGCGTTAAAACATTACTTATTCTTGAGTTAAGTCAAGAATTAACATTGAGAATATTTTATGTTTATAGTTTTAGAGAATTAGGCCATAACTATTACATTAATTCTATAATATTTCAAGGTAGACACTTATACTCAAAATCCATTTTTTGTATAAAATAAAAAACTATTAAAAGAAAACAAGAATAATGTTCTTGATATAAAAATTCTGTAATTCTTCCTTTCTCTTACCCTTCCTTCTACCCTATGAAAAAAATTTCGAAAACTTGGTATGAGCATAAAAATCTTAGAATGGGTTATAAAATAAGGAAATAAAAAATTAGTCCATTAATACATACAGTCAATGAAATCATAATTTTCAATCATAAATCATATGCTCGTTAAGATACCTCACAAAATCATAATATTTATGAATAACACATAGAAATAATAAATCATAAAGGTAACTTGTGGAATCCATATCATACTTATGTTGTAGTTTTCACAGCTACATAGAGAGTTACGTTTGGAATACCCATCACAATATATTCTCTAAATATCTTAGGAGAAACATTAACGTTTACCTCTGTCATGCTACCCAACGCATTAGAGAGCTATCTCGGGCTCACCCACCCTAGTTTTATCACATAACCACCCATATACATAAATAAATTCCCAAGAACCATAACATAATCAAAACACATGAACAAACATAAAGGAAAGATAACATTTCCACATTGAGATCACAATATATCAATTTAATATATTGACATAATCAATCCGTTATCAAAACCACTTTCAATACAAAAAAATGTAAAAAGTGTATATGGTATTTACTTTCCTTTTAAAAACATTATGGCTTGTTAAGGACGCTAAATATGAAATAATGGTCGTTATCACCACGTACGTTAAAAAGAAATATCCCCTTTTTCATTTAGTAAAACACTTTGTTGAAAAAACATTCCATTTGAATGAAATTAAAATTAAAAGGGTTTTATTATACACCATATAAAAGAAAGTCGTGTATAAATCAAAATATGCCTCAATGAAAGGATATTGAGACGAAGTCCCTTACAAAAATTTTATCAGTGACATAAGAATTTATCAATGGGGTGATTATTCATGGAACAAGTATATCCCTAAAAATGGTAGTATAAATTACAAAAAAAATAGTGATTTCACACATAATCATGACATAATATAATAAACAAAATATATTGAAAACCCAAAGAGTGAAAATTGAGTTTAGAAATTACCTTATGAAAAATCGACAGCCTAACAACATCACATTAAAAATTCAAAAAATGAGTTCATGAGTGATAAATGGGTATCTAATCACTTGGATATAAAATATACAATAATAAGGATATAGAATAACATATTCCAACACAGGAAAATTAAAATTAAAATATATAACATAAAATAGGTCTTTTACTAAAAGACAAGGGTGAAAGGTTCCCTTACAAAGATTATTTTGTAAATAAAATAGATCGATTATGTCTATTCACAATAAGTACACATAACAAAAGTATAAATAAAAATATAGGATATCAAAATTCATTTCTTACATAATCATTGAATGACATAATTAATAAGTAGAAGATCAACCCAAAGAAAGGAAATTGAGTTAAGAAGTTCACTTACCTCGTGTCCGACTTGACTCGTTCGTTCTTTAATTTTTTGAATAATAATTATAAGTGATTTATACATGTTTAAGAACCCTTTTAAAGTTTATTATTCCTTTTATATAATTTATTACCTTTCAATAACAATTATATAATTATTTGAGTTCATATTTGACATTTTGTCGCTGTTCAGAATTTGAGTAAAAAATAAACTTGTTAAAATTTCAATCTATCCATGTGGTAAAATGTCCATTATCTCCATAATATTATTCACATATATATATATATATCATATATATCATATACATCCAATATATAAGTATTTATAATATTCCATAACATTTTTAGATAAGAAATGAAATTCACCGTTCATGGATATGTTAAGCCGTACGTACACATGAATGCGACTTTCATTTATATTTCATATTTAATGGAATGAAAACATAATGATACATAGGTATATTATAATTCCTTTATAATATAATATTTTAAATATGTTACATATTTTAATTAATTTCATCCTCTATACATCACATGTATAGCATGAACGAATCATATCACTTTGAGAGGGCGGAAGTCCACACTTCCTCAAATGGAATTATTATATTTACCCATTATGGAAACCATAAAGGTATGATATAAATGTAAATAAAATAAACCTAGAGAAAATATAAATATAATATATATCACATATAAATAAAATTCCATCATAATGGCCACCGTGATAGGTGGTATGGAAAAATCGAACAATCATCGTTTTGTGAGGCAGTAGTTCATCGTCCACAGAAACAATATGTTCTAAATCCATTAGATGGAGGTCTGTGTATGTGTAGTTTGAATACATATCATAAAAAACATAGAATATTTATTATACTGGTGTTTTTATGTAATCAAATAAAAATAATAGAATAGGGAGTGAAGAAGTAAAATAATGGAAATGAATTTTAGAGAAGACGCTACCTCTTAAAACGTGTAACTCTCTTTGATTTAAGATAGAATGATTTCTTGAATTGCCTTCTGCCTAAGGGAAATATTCTAGAAGGAATATTGGGATATTGTGAGCTTCTATAAGTAGTTTTTTTATGAGACAGGGGGCCTGAGAGGTGTGAGTAGTTGGTTAGAGGTGGTGACCTTTTATAAGAGGGAGGAGGGTCCTTTTTGGAATATTTGAAAGTATTATTTTATTATAAAATTATTTTCATTTTAAAAATGACCAAAGATAATTAAATTATAATATAAGATTAATATAAGTCTAAATAAAATCATCCAATAATAATTGGACAGGTGTTAGATATTTTTTAGTCCTTATCTTTTTTATTTAACCCTTTCTTACTCTTACCGTTTAATCAAGAATTCAACACTTTAAGAATTAAATTTGTTACCAAAAAATGAATAATATCCAATTAAAGAGTAAATAATAAAATTATATATTTATGATAACTATTTGGATGAATATTATATTTTTTTGAATTTTATAATATTTAATAAAATATTTTATATTTTAAAATATAAATTATGTCAATTTTTACACTATTCATATCACGACTTTTTTAAAAATCCATAAAAACTTGATTTTTTTGAAATAAATTCATTATTAAAAAGATAAAATGTAACTATAATCCAAAAAATTCGTGGATAGCTTCAAAATAACAAAATTAAATTTATTTTAACATTTATAATATCAGTTATTTGTATCCTTTATTAATGAAGCAACACTGAATCACCATTGTGTCATAATTATATTTATTTATCTAATGTATAAAAATTATAAATAAAATACCATGATGTATTAAATATTTTTATATTTATATGAATTATTTATTGTCAAATCTATCACTTTTATAACCCCATATAAAATTTGTTTTACTTAATGATATATGTTTATGTTACATTTTCCTTAACTTTAAATTAATTTTTATAAAATGCCATTTTCACTTACAAGTGGCTCTATGGGGTCCCTAAATAGACCAAAAGATGCCAATGGTCAGAAATGTTTCTTCAAATAGGGTTAGGACACGTGTTAGGGTAATTTAGTGTTATTATAATATTATTTTTTACCCTTATTTACCAGATTTCCACTTTAACCATGGTAAATAAAATATGTACTGAAGTTACTATTAATAATGTCTAAAAATAAAATTTACCTATTTGAAAAAATTGGACCTCATGATTCAAAATATGGAATCTATTTTTCCAAATTAAAAACATATAGGTTCAAGAAATTAATTTAAAATTAATTTCTGTTGTCAAAACCAAATAGCGTGTTTTTATGAAATAAAAACTACCAAAAGATTGGCATGTATTGATGTCCAAATTGAAAGTGAAATTACATAAAATGACTAAAATTGGATTAAATGATACAAATATAATCTAATTACACTTTAAAACTAATTAAAAATATAGTATGATCATATAAATAAATTATATTAAAATGAAGTTTTGAATTAAAATGCATTATTTTTTTACTATTCATTAAAAATGAACTTTATCAGAGAAATACCAAAATTTTACCCAAAATAAAATTTTATGTACCTCTTATAATGGAGAAGTTTAGTTTTTCAAATGGAACATATAAAAATTACAAAAACTATATATAATAAGGGTTCACCATCAAAAGTCGGTAAATCTACCTTTTAAAGAATATTAGTGTATTTCATGCTTAAAATCAGATTCATTATTATTTTAAGCCTCTAAATTTTATTTGAAATTTTAAAAACATTATACAAACATGTGTAATCATAATTTATTTAGTTTTATTCATTAACTCAAATACAATTGCTTGGAATTAAGTACCATTTAAAAAAATATAATTATATTATTTTTCGGTATAACTCAAAGTTGAGTGCAACGTATGATTTTAAAGAAACCTGTTGTTGTGTGTCGATAAAGCTATCGGAAATAGCATCCCCTTTAAATTAAAATTAATATTTAATTCACAAATATCAATAAATATTAAAATTTCATATTCTTTATTTACCTCGGATGTTACATCCTTCCCACTTTTTGTAATCGTGTCCTCACAATTTTAAAATTGGGCTTGAAAAAATAATTAAAAACCCACATTGAAAAAAGAATCTATAAAACTATAACTTTTAAAGAAATAAAGAGAAGTAAAAAGGTCACCCGAGATAAAAAATACTAGGATTCCCTAAAAAAATGGATATGGAGGAGAAACTAAGTGTCAAGTTCTAATGGAGAGTGATTGAAAACATGATGAGGAGAAAGTTAACAACAAGAAAACCACAAACTTGTGATGGGTTAAATTTTCATTGGTTTCTCAGTAAAAAAATTAAATGAACAAAATTTTTTATTTAAGCTCCATTTCATAAATTTGTAGAATTAATTTATGATATTGAATAAAGACATAAGGAAATGCAGTTGCTTTTCAAGTAGAGTTTCATCCTTTAATAAGTTTCTACCATAAACTCATCTTTTCTCCAAATGATGAGTATTCAAGATGACTTAGTCACACCTGAAGTGCTAGAATTATCTTCTAAAGAATAACATGATACAAAAAATATGAGAGAAATATTTTCTATGTCTTTATACATTAACCAAAACTAGAAAGGTTAGTGCAAGATCAGATAATCCCCAAAAGGAAAATATTTTATATAAAAAAAAAGAAATACTACTCTTAATCTTTAAAATTGAACCAACAATACCCAAAGAGAAACAAAGAATATTCAATAAAGAATTGTATTTAAAATTATTCAAAATAATTCAAACTATGTTTCAAACCCAAAATTCAGAAGGATCTGATCACATAGTCTTCTAAAAAAATTATAACATTTATCTCCAAAAAACATCAGCTACTCTTAAAGTCTAATACTAAAAAGTAATTAACCAAATCACATATTCTCCAAGATAGGTTAATTATTTCCATTAATAACCCGAATTTCTATATTTCAAAAAAAACATATATTATTACAAAATAAAATTCCACCATTACTCCTCAATTGAAATCCCAAAGTATTCTATTTTCCTTAGTCATATAGTGTTCCCAAAAGAGAAAACATCTTCCAAAATAACCTTTTACACTTAATCACCAAATCATTTTATTATACTAAGTATATACATTTAATAAAACTTAATATCCCAAATTAAATTATTCTTGATCAATAAAATATTTTAACCTAAAAGAATAAGCTACACAAAACAGAAGCTTCATGTAGGCCAATGGTAGGAATTGAGCCCTTATCTCCCGTCAGTTGTGGGTTCGATTCCTGCGACCATGCTAGATGCGACAGGTTGTCACCCATATTGTGTTATGTCCCTTTTCATAAAACTCAAAAATAACCATAACATGATTTAACCTCAATGGTTGTATTATACCTCTCATTTTTATCCCAATACATAAGGACCCCAATATCTTAATTCATGAAGTATTATATATGTTGAAAATTTTTACCTCTAAAAAATGACACTATTCCTAAAGAAAGAACATAATACTTGGATCAAGGTGTCCACCTGGTTTCATAATTATCTTGTTCACATAGATAAATGGTCCATGCATTGCAATAATGATTTAGTGACACTTCAAAATCATCTTCTTACTTTATCCAAATATACCTCGTAGAACTTGTGTCATATGGGTGTTCAAAGAAAAATCGTTTTGGAAAATAATCATGTCAGATATATAATTTTAAAACATCAAATAAAACATAATTTTTATAAAACAGCCAGACCGAGTTTGAGTTGAAACATTCAATCAATGGTCCTTTTGAAATACCATAATTTTGTGTTGAAAGACTATAATTTAATAGAAAATATAAATAGGTTGTGCAAGAGAATCCTTCTTCAACAACTTTTTCAAAGTCATAATATGATTCAAAGTCTTGTGATGTGGTAAAATATTTGAAAATGAATTGGTAATATTTACCTTTCTTGAAAATATGAGAATATTGAGAAAATATGATTTGATTAAATACAACCCATGATCCACAATGGTATCGAGGTATAGTGGGGATGTTTGATATCTAAAACAATTTCTTATATGTGAGTTATATGTTACAAATTGTTTGAAAATATTCTGGACATGACATTGTAATAATTATTGAAAGAAAGTCATTAGGAAGAGATATGAATTTCATTTGAGATCCTCCTCCTTCCATTTGTAACATACTTTTCTTGATCTAAAAAAGTTACAAAATAATGATTTAACTTAAGGAGTAGATATAGAGACTAACCATGTGTCTATCAAAAACTCATAATCCCCAAAGTTGTCTAAACTGACCATTGATACCAACTATAAGTCCTCAGCCTTAAAAAATTACTTAATCTAGAGTTAAATCAAGAATAAACATAAAGGATCTTTTCAGGTTTAGAGTTTTAGAGAATTAGGCCATATATATTACATTTTATCTCAAATATTACAAAGTAGACACCTTTACTCAGTATATATATTTTTCATAATATAAATACTCTTAAAAGAAAACAATAATTCTTTTATTATTATAAATCTTCTTTAATTCTTCCTTTCTCTTACAGATCCTTATACCCTATGAAAAACATTTAAAAAACATGAGATGAGTATAAAAAGCTCTGTAAGGGTTATAAAAGAAGGAAACAAAACATTATTCCATTAATACAAACAATCAATGAAATCATACTTTTAAATCATAAAACACAAGCCCTTTAACATACCTCACAAAATCATAATATTTATGAATAACACATAGAAATCATAAATCATAAATGAAACTTGTGGCATATATATCATACTTACATTGTATCTTTCACAACTACATTTGGAATACCCATCACTATATATTCCCTAAATCTATTAGTAGAAACATTAAAATTTACCTCTGTCACATCACCCAATGGATTAGAGAGCTGTCTCGGGCTCACCTGCAATAGGTTTATCATGGAACCGCCCGTATACATAAAGGAATTCCAATGAACCATAACATAATCATAACACATGAACAAGCATAAAGAAAGATAACATTTCCACATTCAAATCACAATATAACAATTCAATATATTGAAATAATTAATCCATTATCAAAACCATTTTCAATACCCAAATATATAAAAAGAGTATATGGTATTTATTTTCCATTTGAAAATAGTGTGACTTGTTAAGAAATCCAAATATTAAACAATGCTCACGGTGGTAGAAAGTTCGTTATCACAATGTACGTGAAAAAGAAACATTCCCTTTGTCATTTAGTAAAATGATTCATTGAAAAAATATTCCAGTTGAATGAAATTAAAATTCAAAAGGTTTTATTATACACCATATAAAATAAAGTCATGTATAAATAAAAATACTCCTTAATGAAATAAGATTGAGATGAATTCACTTACCAAAATTGTATTAATGACTTAAAAATTTATAAGTGGGGTGATTATGTGTTTCAAAAGTATATCCAAAAAAATGGAAGTGAAGATTAAAACATAAAAAAATATACAGTGATTTCACACAAAATCATGACATAATATAATCAACTAAATATGTGTAAAACCCAAATAGTGGAAATTGAGTTTAGAAATTCCCATACGAAAACTCAATAGCCTAACATCCCCACTTTAAAAATTCAAAAAATGAGTTCATGAGAGATAAACAAGTATGTTATCACTTGGATATATAATTTACAACAATATGTATATATAATAACATATACCAACACAATATAATGGAAATTAAAATACATAATATAAAACAATACTTTGACTAAAAGAGGAGGGAGAAAGGTTCTATTACAAAGATTATTTTGTAAATAAAATAGATCAATTATGTGTATTAACTATAAGTACAAAAATAGAAATTATAAATAAAATATATTATATGAAAAATAATCTCTCACATAATCATAGAAAGACATAATCAAGAAGTATAAGATCAACCGAATGAATCGAAATTGGGTTAAGAAGTTCTCTTACCTTTTGTCCGACATGACTAGTTCGTTCTTTATTTTCATGAATAATAAAAAAAGTTAATTTCAACTTACTTCTAAAAAATTTTAATGTTTATTATTCCTTTTATATCACTTATTACCTTGAAATAAAAATTATTTATTTCTTTGAGTTCATATCAAACATTTTGTCGATATTCAGAATTTGAGTAAAAAATGAACTTGTTATAATTACAATATGTCAATGTGGTAAAAAGAACATTATATGCAGAATATTATTCATATATAAATCATATATATCATATATATCAAATATATATATATATATATATATATATTTATAATAATCCATAACATTTTGAGATAAGAAATGAAATGCACCGTTCACGGAGGCGGTAAGTCGTACGTACGCATGAACGCTACTTTCATTTCTATTTCATATTTAATAGAATAAAAACTTAATGATACATAGGTATATTATAAATATAGTAAAATATAATATTTTATATATTTTACATATGTTCATTAACTCTATCCTTTATACGTTCCATGTATGGCATGAACGAGTCATATCACTTTGAGAGGGTGGTAGTCCACACATCCTCAAATGAAATAATCGTATTTACCCATTATGGAAACCATATAGGTATGATATAAATGAAAAATACAGAAACATAGATACAATATAAATATAATATATATCACATATAAATATAGTGCCATCATAATGTCCACCATGAGAGGTGGTACATAAAAATCGAACAATCATTGTTTCGTGAGGCAGTAATCCATCATCCATAGAAATAGTATGTTCTAAATCCATTAAATGGAGGTTTGTGTAAGTTTAGTTTGAATCCATCTCATAAAAACAACATAGTATATTGACAATACTAGTGTTTTTATGTAATAAAATAATAATAATAGAATATGGAGTGAAGAAGTAGAATATTGGAAATGAATTTTAGAGAAGAGACTACCTCTTAAAACGTGTAAGTCTCTTGGATTTGAGCCAAAAGGCTTTATAGAATTGCCTTATTCCCAGGGGAAAGATTATAGAAGGAAGAGTGGGATATTTGGAGATTCATGGAGTAGAGGTTTTATGATCCAAAGGTCTTGAGAGGTGTGAGTAATGGGTTAGAGGTGGTGGCCTTTTATAAGAGGGAGGAGGGGCTTTTTAGGAATGTTTGAAAGTATTATTTTATTATAAACTTATTTTCATTTTAAAAAGGAAAAAACTCAATAAATTATAATATAAGATGAATATAAGTCTAAATGAAATCATCCAATAATAATTTTATAGGTTTTGGATATTATTTTAATCCTTATCTTTTTTATTTAACCCTTTTTTACTCTACTATTTTACCAAGAATTTAACACTTAATGAATTAAAATAGTTACCAAAACATGAAAAATATTCAATTAAAGAGTATACAATGAAATTATAGATTTATTATAACTATTTGGACAAATTTTAGTTTTTTTAGAATTTTATAATATTTAATGAAATATTTTATATTTTAAATTATAAATTATGTCTATTTTGACACTATTCATATCATGTATTTTTTAAAAATCCATAACAACTTGATTGATTCGAAACAACTTCATTAATAAAAATATAACATGTATATATCATCCAAAAAATTCGTGGATGACATCAAAAAAACAAAATTACATTTATTTTAACATTTATAATATCATTTATTAGAATCCTCTATTAAGGATGCAATCACTGAATCATCATTGTGTCATAATTAAATTTATTTATTTAATGTATAACAATTTTTAATAAATATTATTATGTAGGAATTTTTATTTTCTTTCTAAAAACTATTTATAGTCAAAAATTCCCTTTAAATTACCCCATATAAAAATTGTTTTACTAAATGATATATGTTTATGTTACATTTTCCTTAACTTTAAATTAATTTTTATAAAATGCCATTTTCACTTAAAAGTGGCTCTATTGGGTCCCAAAATCTACCCAAGGATGAATATGGTCTGAAATGTATCATCTAATAGAGTTAGGTCACGTTTTAGGGTAATTTAATATTATTATAATATTATTTTTTACCCTTATTTACCAGATTTACCCTTTATCCATGGTAAACAAAATATTTACGGATGTTACTATTCATAATGTCTAAAAATAAAAGTTACCTATTTAAATAATTTGTAAATCCTGATTCGAAATTTGGAATTCATTTTCCCAAAATCAAAATACATAATTTCAGGAAATTAATTTAAAATTATTTCCCGTTGTCAAAACCAAAATGCATGTTTTTATGAAATAAAAACTACCAAAATATTGACATGTGTTTATGTCCAATTTCAAATTTAAATTACTTCCAATGATCAAATTTGGATTAAATGATAAAAATATAATCTAATTAAACTTTAAATCAAATTAAAATGAAATTCTAATAATATAAATAAATTATATTAAAATGATGTTTTGAATTAAAATGCAGTATTTTTTCACTATTCATCAAAATATGAACTTTATTAGAAAAATATCAAAATTTTACCCAAAGTAAAATTTGATATTCCATTTCTAAAGAAGAAGTTTATTTTTTAAAATGGAACATATAAAAGTGAAAAAAACTAGATTTAAAAAGAGTTCTCCAAAAAGGCAGTAAATATACTTTTTTAAGAATATTAGAGTATTTCATGCTTAAAATTAGATTCATTAATATTTAAGCCTAAATAATTTATTGGGTACTAGTAAAAGAATTTAAAAAACATGTGTAATCATATAGTAGTTAGTTTTTTAATTACCGCCAATAAAATTTCTAGGAATTAGCTACCATTTAGAATAATAATATTATATTATTTTTTCGTATAACTCAAAGTTGTGTACAAAATATGATTTCAAAGAAACCTATTGTTGCGTGTTGAGTATGCTATTAGACATAGAATCCTATTTAAATTAAAACAAATATTTAATTCAAAAATATTAATAAATATAAAAATTTCATATTCTTTATTTACCTGGGATGTTACAAAATATCTTCGGAACATGAAATCATAGCACTCTGTGTTGAGTGTCATTCCAAGTATAGATTATGACTAGTGGTAAACTAGGTCACATATCCATTCTAGAAATGGGGATTAATTGATTTTAGGGATAATAATTGAACTCTAAAAATTGATCATGTGTGGTTTTATTTTATAGATTAAGTTCACACTCTCACAATTTACACATTACTCGACCTCCAGTGTTTTGTGTAAATTATTCATTTTTTTGATAAGTTTATTAAGGTTAAAAACTACATTTATGGATAATATTATGTTAGTAAAATTATTTCACTAATTAAAATGAAATAAGTGAAGAAGGTTAGAATTAGATCAATTACTATGAAAAATAACTCTTCCATGGGTTGCGTAGTCATCGTTGAAATATTTTGCTTTCATAATGGTTGTGGAAAGGGTATAAACCAATAAAATTTGTAATCTTGGTTAGCAGTTCAAATAGGATAATTCTAGAAGATGAAAATTTATGAAAAGATAATAAATAAAATATAAACTAATATGTTTATTATGAATACACCAGTACTACAACATGAGAAGAAGAAGAAGGCTTCAATGAAGGGATCCTTACTTCAAGAGATATACCTATGAGTATAGGGAGTTACATAAACTATAAGGTGATTAGAGGAATCTTAAAATACTTCAAATTAGTAGAAATTCACTCCTTGGTTGAACTATGAAATTAGGTTCCCAATGTGCCATTTTATAGAAAAAATGGGAAGTGGGTTTGGAGACCAAGATTTCATGATGCCACTTATGTCTTGGGTTTGTGTTAGTAAATGTAATTATATCATCTTGAAAAAATATGAAGTTTGTTGACCAGAATATCAACTATCACTATTTAAAAATTTGTAGCATTGGATATCTATAAGGGGATATATAGTCAAAATAATGAAGCAAAATTTTCAATCCATGTATATTCGGTTCTTTGGACAAATCAGTTTGGTTGGACCACTAGATAAAAGAATTGGGATTCTATGCCTTGATATGATTTGTAGCCCACTGAGTTCTAAATCATCTCAAAAACTTTTATTCAATTTGGATTCACATATTTCATTGGAAATTCAAATCAGTTGACATATTTTCTTGGGTTTATTTATAGTTTGGTCCATTTTCCTTCTACACCGTCTCTGACAATCCAAATCATATCTTCCTACAATAAAATCACCAAAAAAGTATAATTTCCATTTTTGACAATGATATATATCAAATAATTGAATCAAATAGAAAGTTCAATTTTGTATTATATTAGTAATTTTCAACACAAAACAAGTTTAAAACAATGTTGTAAGGGTGAAATAATGTAGTGAATCATGGTGTGATCAATAAATAATGATAAGAACTCAATCATAATATAACAAAAAACTCGTCAAATAATGATCCTAATGAGATAAAATATTATTTTTTATGGATATAATATTGGAACCCAATAGGAAAAACTATTTTTAATAGAACATTTGCAACAAAATTCTCATTTGTCGAAAATTATTGCTCCATAGTGATGTTTTATGATGGAGGTTTTATTCCATAATATATAATATGTTATCAATGACTATTTTAAAGAGTGAGTTTTCTATAAAAAATAATTTTTGAGGAAATTTTCATGCAATGGTGGAAAATAATTTTTTTGTGTTGGAATTCATATTTCCATTATAAATAATATTATTAACAAACTGTTATTTATGATATAATTATAAACATATCATAAAAAATTACATTCACCATGATTATTAATAATGGAGTGGGTAGTCTATCCCAAATATCCTAGCGGTGGATTATTTTCGATCAAATGCTTCCATCATGAACAATTTTACGAGAAGATTGGAAATTATTTATGACATGTACTTATCATGACTCATTTAACCTCAATTGTAAAAATTGGAGAAAAATTACTTATTCCACCATAAATACCTGATGGAATTATTTCAAATGAAATGTACTTTTTCATCACAATAAAGTTCATCAATATCGAAAACAGACTATAAATGCTTCAGAAAACCTTCTCTTATTCTCATTCTAAATCATCAAATTCTCCATTTCTCACTCAATTCTTCTTGTTTTGTTGGGGAAATACATTTATGGATTCTATATTTACTACTTGTGATCCAAATGTTAATTTTATGGTATTTTGTAAATAAATTAATTGTTTTTAATTTTAGGTTTTTTTATTGTTTAATTCATTAGTGTTATTAATTTATCTTTAAATATTTTTGAATGTTTATTATTTTTTTTAATTACTATGTTTTCAATTGAATAATTTTGTTGAATATTTAATATAAAAATATTATATAATTTAAAAAATATGGTAAATATTAATTCTTAAATTAATATTTTATTAATAATAATATTATTATAAATGATAATTTAAAAATTACTAAGATAATAATATCCAGAGGACTTCATGAATGAAAATTAATTTCAAGGCTACAAACAACTTTTGCTAATGAAATTGTATTTTACAACTGCCAATGACATATGTGACCACTAAATTATTTCATCACTACCAGAAACTTTCATGACTACTAATGAATTTCATGACTGAAAAAATATAGTTTATGAAGGTTCTAGGGCATAGCGCAAGTGGTTGGGCCTCTTCCCAATAATTGTTTTTCATGATTTTATTTGTATAAATCCTAAAATCTTGAAAATAGGAACCCTAGAAAATTCAATTGAAGGATCTTCTCACATGTACTTTATAATTTATCTACGAACATGAATTACCTTAACTTGGTAATTCATTCCTTATTTATGATTCTAGTAACCCTTTTAGTCATATCATCATTGTGATAAAAGATCCAAAGTTGAACCCCTCTAGTGTTATCCTCACATGCTCCACAAATATTGTAACACTGTTGACAGAACTTCCAATGATAGTATAGAGGTTCCAATAATTTACCTACATTTAACATCAATCATAATATGAATATATTCGGTCTTAGAAAAGTATTTCTTTTCTCCGGGTCTTGAGAGTCAGAATGAGGGTATAATTATTTCATTCTTAAGAACATTCTTAAGAGAGTTCTTCTTGGCCTTAAGAGAGATCACTAGGTAGAAATGTTGTGTGTAAGAATTCACATAACCTAGAAATGATAAAAGTTGGTTGATATTATTTGGTTTTGAAAATCAATTACCATACATAGGTCCTTAACTAACATCTCTATTCAAAGTAAATCTCAAAACTACTATTACTAATAATAATAATAATAATAATATTTCCATATACTTTACTACCTCGTTGATTATTTAAATATAATATTATGAAATAAATAATTTAATATTTATTTAATGATATTAAATAAAACATAGCATTTCCATTTACACCATTAACTCAACCCATTAATCCTAATAATCACTTATCAAACCATGAATACTAAATATTTAATCTAAATAAATAAATATCATTACATTAATCATTCAATAAATAAATACATAAAATATTCACTAATAGGAGAATAAATATTTATTTAATATTGAACTTACATATATTCAAAACTAAAATAATTGGTTAATGAATTTATTAAATTAATATAACAAGAATAATATTTATTCCATGGTATTTAGAATAATATTTATTATAATATTAAATTCATATATAAGTTAACTGAAAATAATGATACACCTGGTTTGTGACCCTCTAGGCCTCTTTCTCAATAAAATTTGGTGTTTGTTCCAAAATTATAAGAATAATGTATTGAAAAATGTTAAGGGAGACATAGTAAAAAATTTAATGTTACAATGAATATAAACCCACAAAATATATTATTGTGTAATATAATCCTTTTTCTAAATATCTCATTAACAAGGTTGCGTACTTCTATCATCATCCTATATGATTGAATACCATTCTTAGAATCCAAAAAATAAACTTTTCAATAAAACTTCCTAGACATAGACTTATTCAGATAGTTTTATTCCAGTCAATGTTCTGGAGATATTATCACCCAATCCGAGAAGTAACAAAAACATTATTTACTTCTTAAATCAATGTGATATCACTTATGACACACCATGTATCCTACTTCACATCAAGTATATTTCGTAGTTTTTTAAAAAATAAATTAATGTACATGTGTTATAATGTACATGTTAGAGTTGGATTCCTAGAACCAAATGTTTGTAATTTGATTACATGAATTTTTGATGTAATAAATGTTAAATTATACATTTTATTACATATGGTTCATTATTTTATATGACTTTAATTCAATAATGTCTTAGAGTATTTTTTTTCATTATTAAGGTTATAGTTGTTCCCCGCTATGATGGGAACATTGAAGTGCTATGAAAATATTATTAATATAGTTCTATGGTTGGGTAACATACTATTATGCGAAACATAGAATATAGACTTTTGAGTGCAAGAACTTATAAGCATATGAGTCTTGTTCTCATGAAGTTCACACTTGGTAATCTTCAAAATGGGAGATTATGAGAACATACACACCAATAATAATTCCAAAAGCTTTGGATTCATCGAATATTCCTATTTTTGAGCATGTGTAATGGTCTTTATACATTAATATTATCATTAATGCATGTCACGACTAACACACTTAGATTTTTGGATAAAAACCATCATTCCATAAGTTGGTGGAAAGTAGGGTATATTGGATGTGTCAGGAATGACATGTTATTAATTGATAAGTCAAGAAAGTATTTGTCCCTTCTAAATTTATAGAAGTTGATATCTCAACCCTTTGCTTGAAATAGAAAATTCGCACTAAATTCCTTGGACATGATGTAATGATGAGTTTGTTTTAGATATCAAAAGAATGGTTTATTGAGAATATAGGTTGATGACACTAACACACAACCTACATGATGATATATTGTGATAAAGGGATTATATTACATAGTGAGAATTTTTATGTGGTTTTCATCTTTGAGACTTAAAGTTCTTTCACTTGTGTGCCATGACCTATTTAAAGATAATAATATTGGAATTTAGGAAACCCCACCTAATTCCAATGAGAAATAATCCTAGAGGGTCACACACTAAGTGTTTCTGTTGGGATCGATTAAATTCTATTTGAATTTAATTAATGGAAAAAATATTAGTCTCAAGACCATGGAATAATTTTATTCAAGTTATATTGATCTCATAAATTAAATAAATATTTAATACTGTATATTAAATAAAAAATATTTAATTACTTTATTGAATATTTAGTAAATATTTTTTTACTAGTATATAAATAAAATATTTAGTTAAGTGAATAAAATATTTATTTGGGTGTTGAAAAAATGCAAGAGGAGTTCGAATATACCAAGACCATTTTTGGTGATAAAATAATTATTTATGAGATGATAAATATAATTTATCCTTTTTGCGCTAGTTGAAACACCACAAAATAATAATAATAATAATATTATTATGTGGAATGGGATTTCATTAAGGGTTATAATTATATTTAATGGCTGTTATGAAATTAAATTTTGTAACCGAAATCCCAGCTCTATAAATAGGCGACTATGTCTACTGTGTAAATCATTTAAACCCAATTCCATGTCTGGGAATTGAGAATTGCTTCCCACAATGAATTATCTATTTAATCCTCCTATTATATCCCTCTCAATATCGAGAAACTCAAGAGAGAATTTCTTCAAGACTGAATAAAAAGTGATCAAGAATGAACAACACAATACATTTGATTATTCATGTTTAAACTCGGCAAATGAGTGGCATTTCTCAAAGACTATGGGAGAACGTGTAGATCACTACTTGTGGGATTCTACCCTTGGATCCTCAGAATCACAGTGAAGGAAATTCAAAAGCGCCTTTTAGGATTATAAAAAAAATCATCAATGAATAAAGTTCCTAAACCCATGTATTTATTTCTTTAGATATTTAATAAATGAATTATAAATTTTATGTTCAAGATCCTCCCTCTTGGTTTAGGAAAATGTTTTTTTAAAAAAACTTAATATATCTCTATCCACCCCAATTCTTTTACTATGCATGGAACCAAAAAGTGGTATCATATCATTCAAATTTTAATTTATAATTATTTATTTTATTGTTGATTTATTTTAAATTGTGGTTGGATTTTCATTTCATGTCATTTGTTCTTTAATATTATTTTAATTAACATGTTATCTAAAAATTTATCATGTTACTTCAGTGTAACATTTTTTTAGATACTTAAAAAAATGAAGAATGGTAAGAGATTCCATCCGGAAGTACCAAATATTTGGTTGGAAAAGTTGGGTTACACGACGTGTGGCAAGAGGACATGCCATATAACTATAACGACCCATACTTTACATACATTGTTAAAACTTCAAAATTGAAGCACACTTATTACAACATATGACAAAACCACAAAGGACCGTATAGGTATAGTGTCTTTAGAAACTGGGAAACATAAACAACTGGTTCATAAATCTTCTACAGTGTCTCCCATTTATTTCATCATATCTAGGGTCCCTTTTAGCATATTCTACTTAATATCCATCTTCCTGGCCTGGGGAAAAGAAAACATAAAAGGGTGAGCTCAAATGCTCAGCAAGGGCAAATAAAGGAAATAAAAATCATATCATATCTTTATGAAAATCAAAACCTGCAAAAGAGATCATAATATCTTAACATGGAATAAATCATAGAAGTGAAAATGAGATCCCCATAATCATAACATAAAACTTGAAACTTTGTGGCATGAACACATAATCATGGAAAATCATTTCTTGTTAGTCATGACTCATTGCCAAGACTATCTTAGTGGACAAAGTCCCTTTTTGAACCGAGTTCACTCCTCGTTTCAGTCCTGTATCACTGAACCGAAATAACCTTCCGTTCCAGCCATGTCTATCTCATGAGATATAAAATCTTTACCCAATGCATTGGAGGGAGATATAGGTCCCACCCATCTTATAATGAATCCTTTCTTATGTGTGCCACATAATCATAAATCATACATCATCGCATAACACATGTAACAAAAATGGGATTCTTGAAACATCATGACATCATAAAACAAACCATATAAAGTAAATGACTTAATAAAAATAATCCCTCACAACATAATCAAATCAATGTAATAATAGGGATAAAAACAGAACCCTATATTATCTTAGATGGAAAATAATTTTGATAAAACATTTGAACTCCATTCTTGAGGAAAATATCCTTTCTTCTTCAAAAAACATTTTTCCATTCATAACATGTCATACATCTTTAAAATAAAATAAGTTGATTTCTAATAAACTTGAAAACTTGTAAAGGAAGCATCTTGGAAACAATGTTTTAAAAATCCATTCATGCCGTATAAGTTAAAAAAAACATTCTTCGTACTTTTGTCAGAAAAGTCAAAAAGTACCTCGTACGAAAAACGACAAAAGATTCCTTTCATACATATTACTAAAAACTCACCGAAGGGTAAAAATGGATTTAAACAATTTTAGGTGGATGGAAATAATATTACATATTGATGAAACATGGATGTGGATGATAAAATACACCCCAGTAAATACTTACGAATAAACAATCTCGGATAAAAATGAGATTGTGATATTTCCCTTACCTTAGGTCTGATTTGCTTTGTTCGTGTCCGAAGCTCCTGTATAATGGTTTAAATAATGTTATTGACTTATTCCATAATCATACATATTGATATGATATCATATATGGTCATATTATTAGCTTCTTGTTAGTAATATTTCATTGTTACTTGTTACTCGGGTCTTTATAACTTTTTGTTCTTATGCGTGTTTTGTCGAATAAATTCTTATTCTTATCTTTAGGTTATAGATAATTCATTTACAGAATGGTATTAGTGTAGTATATACCATATTCATTCATTCAATTCATTTATATAATCATTATGAAATGAAGATCATGCAGAACGAGTCGCATCACATCGTGGAGACGGTATTCCGTACGTACGCACGAGTGATGATATCGTTCCTATGTTCGTGGAATTGTATTGGAGTATATATATATTATTTCAGTATCAATATTACTTTATAATAATCATAAATAGTTACTCATTACACCATTATACCCATCCTTGTAAAGTGATGGTGGAAAAATAGATTACACCACGGCGTGGAGACGGTATTCCGTACGTACGCACGCGCGGTGATTTCTTTTTCCGTAGGATGGATAGATTGTGAAATAGGGTTGTTTCATACTTATAATAACATATCCTTATATGAGTAATACTGATGTTATTACTTCATAATGAAACAACCTAAGAAGAAGAAGTGGAAGAAGAAATAAAGATGAAAGAATTGGTAACGGTAATTACCTCTTCTTTGAAGCGCCTCTTTGAGACCTCCTCTTAGGGCACTAAAATTGGTCTTTGAGGAAGACCAGAACCTCTAGGATGTTTCTAGGGAAGTGGAGAAGGGAAAATGGAAGGGTTTGGCCGAGCTTGAGTGCTCAAATTGGTGTGAGAAGGAGGGGGAGGAGGTGCCCTTTTATAAGGGAGGAGAGGGGCACCTTAGGAATATCTCAAAATATTATTTTATATTAAAGTCAAAATCAGTTTATAATGGCTCCAAAGGGTCTTATTTCGAAGATAAGGTGGGGATGGGCCGAAATCCTATCAACCAATAGGATTTAGACAAGTTTAGGGTATTATTTTAACCTTATCAATTAGATTTAACTCTAAGTTAAATAATTTAACTTTTACCATGTCTTTTTGTTTTCTTTCACTATATGGTTAATAAACATACTATAACATGCCAAACGAACCCCAAATTGTTTATTATTAATATATATATCTTTATCTAAGTCATGTGGCCGAACCTTAGATTTTTAGGAATAAAATAACAATTAATAATATAATATTTGATTTAAAAACTATTTTGTGTCAATTTTGACACTATTTGATATATGATTTTTGTGAAAGTCATAACAGAATTATATGTTCGAACCAAGTTTATTAAATCAACATTAATATATCATAGTAACCTAGAAAATTAGTGGAATTCATAAAAAGTCTTAAATTACATTTATTTTGGTATTTATATTATCAATTATGTCAATATTTCATTAATAAGATAATTACTGCATCATCTTTGTGTCATAAATAAATTAAATTATTTGATGTCTAAAAATTACAAATAAAATACCATCATGTAGGAAATCTCTTTAGATTTCTAATGAATATTTACAATCTAATTTATCTTATGTATAACCCCATATTATAAATTATTTACTTATTAAACTTTGATTTTAACTATTTTAACCCTTCTTTAAATAAATTAATAATAAATGTCCTAATCTAATCCAAGTGGGCCTAAATGGTCATATTTTATTCCTAAGTTTGTTTTTGGTCGAATTACACTTGTCCAATAGAATTAGGACATGTGTTAGGGTAATAGTAATATCATATTTACCCTTAGTTACCCTATTTACTATTAACCGCGGTAAAAAAAAGTAAAAAGTTACTATTCACCAAAAAATTATTTTTATCTCATTGAACCACATTTTACTTACTGATATCAACCGTGTCTGTCGGATTTTCGAAATTCCATTCACAGAAGTGGTAAAATTAAGTTTTATGCAAAATTCGGTTTTTAACCTACCACTTAGTGGTTTCACTATTCATCAAAAATTGAAAGTTTTCAGAAAAATACCAAAATTTCACCCTAGGCTAATTTCGATATTCTGAGTCCAAAAATGAAGTCCATTTTGAAAAATAAAATTTATAAAATTTCAAAAAGTGGTTATTACTATTCATAACGGCTAGTTTTAATAGCATATTGTTGTTTAGTGAAACTCGGTATTGCGTACGACGCAAGCTATCGAGGAAGGTCGCGATTGCGTGTAAAGCAAGCCAAGCAAGTGTTGTGTAGAAAAAGATCCCTTTGATGATTTATATAACATAAAAGTCTTGGGTGTTACATTCTACCCCCCTTAAAAAGAATTTCGCCCTCGAAATTCGTCACTTTGTAACAAACAGATGAGGATACTTCTCCCTCATCATATCCTCAAGTTCCCATGTAGCTTCTTCATGTTGGTGGTTCCTCCATAAAACTTTCACCAATAGAGTGGTCTTGTTTCGTAGGACTTTTTCACTACGATCCAGAATCTCTATCGGCTGTTCTTCATAAGAAAGATCTTGCTCCAGTGGTACCACTTCTGAGCTGAGTACATGTGAAGGATCTGGTATGTACTTTCTCAGGAGAGATACGTGGAACACATCGTGAACTTGAGAGAGATTCGGTGGAAGCGCCAATCGGTAAGCTACCTTCCCAACACGATCCAGTATTTCGAAAGGACCGATATATCTAGGGCTCAACTTCCCCTTCTTTCCAAACCTCATAACCCTCTTCCAGGTAGATATTCGTAAGAACACTTTATCACCCACTTCAAACTCTAGGTCTTTTCTTCGGTTGTCGGCATAACTTTTCTGTCGACTCTGAGCTGCTCTTATGTGTTGTTGAATAGATCTGACCTTTTCTGCCATTTCATCAACGAGATCAGGTCCTAATAGCTTTCTTTCCCCAACTTCATCCCAGCAAGTTGGAGCCCTACATTTCTTTCCATAGAGAGCTTCATAAGGAGCCAGCTGAATACTGGAGTGAAAGCTATTATTATAAGAAACTTCCACCAAAGGTAGGTGTTGATCCCAACCTCCTTTGAAATCCATAGAGAAAGCTCTCAACATATCTTCTAGGGTTTGAATTGTTCTCTCAGACTGACCGTCTGTCTGGGGGTGATAAGCAGTGCTGAAACTCAACTCTGTATCCAGAGTATGCTGAAGACTTCGCCAGAACTTCGAGGTAAATCTCGGATCCCGATCAGATATAATAGAAAGTGGTACTCCATGCAATCTTACCACTTCCTTTACATATATCCTGGCAAGCTGATCTAGAGAGAAATCCTCTCTAATAACAATGAAGTGTGCAGACTTTGTAAGACGATCAACTATGACCCAGATAGCATTATTGCCTTTGTATGTTTTAGGAAGTCCTGTGACAAAGTCCATAGTGATGTTTTCCCATTTCCATTCGGGTATGGGTAATGGTTGTAACATCCCCTTAGACTTCTGTCTCTCAGCTTTAACTTGTTGACAAACCAAGCATCAAGAGACATATTCAGCAACATCTCTTTTCATGCCATCCCACCAGAAGTACTCTTTCAGGTCCCTATACATCTTCGTGCTTCCAGGATGAATAGAGAATGAAGAACTATGAGCCTCATCCAGCAGCTCCTTCTTTAATTCGGGGATGGGAGGAACACAAACCCGATTCCTGAACTTTATTATCCCATCACAATCAAGGTTGAATTCAGGAACATTTCTCACCTTCTTTTGTAACTCGACATCTTCTTTCTGTGCCTCTTTAATCTTCACATGTATAGATGGTTGAACATTCATTTGAGAAAGATAAGATTTTTCCCCTTCCATTATAATTCCAAGATCCATCCTTTGCAAATCCATAAATATTGGATCTTTTGTGATCCTCATCATGGATAAACTAGCATGGTCTTGTCGACTTAATGCATCTGCCACCTTGTTTGCTTTCCCAGGGTGGTAATGGATTGAGCAGTCATAATCCTTAATCAGCTCCAACCATCTTCTTTGACGCATATTCAGCTCCTTTTGTGTGAAAATATACTTTAAACTTTTATGATCAGTATAAATATCACACCTTTCACCATAAAGGTAATGCCTCCAAATCTTTAATGCAAAGATTACCGCAGCCAACTCCAAATCATGTGTTGGGTAATTTTGCTCATGGATTTTCAACTGTCGTGAGGCATAAGCTATCACCATATCATTTTGCATAAGAACACACCCCAATCCCTTCTTGGATGCATCACTGTAGATCACAAACCTTTCTCCACTACAAGGCAGTGTGAGCACAGGTGCACTGGATAACCTTCTTTTCAACTCCTTGAAATTCTCTTCACATTCCTCTGTCCAGACAAACTTAACTCCTTTCCGAGTCAACTTGGTGAGTGGATTAGATAATCGTGAAAAATCCTTTACAAAACGTCGATAATATCCAGCCAAACCAAGAAAACTTTGGATCTCAGTTACTGTTGTTGGTCTTGACCATCTTTCGATAACCTCTATTTTTGCTGGATCCACAGATATCCCCTCTTTTGAGATTATATGACCCAAAAATGCAACTTTTTGAAGCCAAAATTCACACTTGGTAAATTTGGCATAAAGCTTCTCCTTTCTCAGGGCCTTCAATATAATTCTCAAGTGATCTTCATGCTCTTCCTTGCTCTTTGAATAGACAAGAATATCGTCTATAAAGACTACCACAAATTGATCAAGATAGTCTCTAAAGACTCTATTCATTAGATCCATGAAGATAACAGGGGCATTAGTAAGACCAAATGGCATCACTATAAATTCATAGTGTCCATACCTTGTACGGAAAGCCGTCTTTGGTATATCCTCCCTTTTGACCCTTAATTGATGATACCCTGAACGAAGATCAATCTTGGAAAAGTATTGAGCTCCGTGTAGTTGGTCAAATAAGTCATCAATGCGTGGGAGAGGATATTTGTTCTTGATAGTGATCTTGTTAAGTTCTCGATAATCAATGCAAAGTCTCATTGATTCATCTTTCTTCTTAACAAATAGAACAGGTGCTCCCCAAGGTGACGCACTAGGGCGTATGAATCCCTTATCAAGATTCTCTTGGAGTTGCTTCTTCAATTCCTGCACTCAATTGGGGCCATTCTATAAGGTGTCTTTGAAATAGGCAAAGCACCCGGTACGAGTTCTATTGAAAACTCAACTTCACGATTTGGTGGAAGACCCGGTAATTCCTCCGGAAAGACATCATAAAACTCCCGTACAATGGGCATATTCTTAATCGTGAGTTTCTCACCAACCATTTGAGATAAATAACCTTCATTTAGTGGAATCAATACCCATAAGATGGAAGAAATTTCCACTGGAAGGTTATGTTCATCCTTGCATTGATATACGATCGTAGATTGATCTGGAATATGAAATGTGACCTCCCTTCTTTGGCAATCGATATGAGCTCCATGTAGAGAAAGCCAATCCATGCCAAGAATCACATCAAATTCCACTAAAGGAAGGATCACAAGATTTGCAGGAAGCACTTTCCCACAAACTTCGATCGGAGAAGAATTATAAACTTTTGATGCGATTGATGTTCCATTAGGTGTTGTCACAGCTTACTCAACATCTAATTGTTGAGGTAATACGATTATACCCTTAGAAAAGTCTTCAGAAATAAAAGAGTGGGTGGATCCAGAATCAAATAAAACATTTGCTACTTTAGAGTGGATGGTAAGTGTACCTTTCACCACTTCGTTATCGTACTCCACATCGCTGATAGAAATTGCATGTGACTTTCCTTTGTCTTTAGCCTTAAGATTTTGTTGACGTCGACCATCATCATCAACCCTTGGATTTGGGCATTGATTGGCATAATGCCCCATCTCCTTGCACTTGAAACATTGAAGTGTAGTAGGTTCATTCTGTGTATCCCTTCCTTTGTTTGCGTCATTAGACATCTTCTTCCCATTATCACGGCATTCAAATGCCCGATGACCTTCCTTTCCACATTTAAAACATTTACTTGTCCCTTTAAGACAACTCCCTCCATGTTTCTTTCCACACTTTGAGCATAAGGGAAAGTTCATCTTCTTTTCAGTGTGCTCTTTAGAGTTTCCTTTGAATTCTATCTTCCTCTTCTTATCAAACCCATGCGACTGATGGGTTAATCCAATCTCCATCTCGACTTTGAGAGCACATCGAACGATTTCCTCGTAGCTATTGAAGTCCCTTATGGCTAACACCCTTCGAAGACTTGGTTTTAAGCCACTAAAGAATCGATCGATCTTACTCTCAGGTTGGATAATAATACCAGAAGCGTACCTTGCAAGTCTTGTAAAATTTGCTTCATAGGTACCAACAGATTCATCATCCCTTTGCTTCAGTTCAAGAAACTCTTTCTCCATCTTTGTTCGGAGAATACGAGGGAAGTACTTATTGAAAAATAAGTTCTTGAACTCGTCCCATTCCATAGACTCAATTTCATCCCTTTGCCTCGTATTCTTAATAAGATTCCACCATTGATCAGCATCTCCTTCCAAACGATACACTTCTAGGATGACTTTATCATGTTCAGAACATTGAAGAACTAAAAATATCTTTTCAGTAGTGCTAATCCATTGTTCAGCAACTAATGGATCAGTAGACCCACTGAAAGAAGGTGGACGCTGCCTCATGAAGGATTCAACAGAATGTTGCTCCTTCCTTTGCTCGTTTGGAAGTCCTGCATGATTCATAGCTTGAGAAAGTTGTGTGAGAATGGCTACAAGATTTTGCATTCCAGCTCCCATATCGTTTGGTTGCTCAGGGGGACAATCATTGCATTGCCCATCGCATTCCGCATTAACACGGTTCCTTCGGGTTCCAGCCATTGACTAAAACCAAGAAGAATAGTGTGAGCAACACTAATTATAATAGGAAACCACATAATTCAAGAATAAAATTTTCATGCTTAAGGTCTTATCCTAGGTTATTCAAGGCCATTTCTAAAACACTAAGATTGTGTTCTATGCTTAGGCTTATCCTTAGGGTTCTTACTAAGGCTTTCACATCCTAGTTTCCAAAGGTTGACTATACCCTTCCTCTGATACCAACTATAACGACCCATACTTTACATACATTGTTAAAACTTCAAAATTGAAGCACACTTATTACAACATATGACAAAACCACAAATGACCGTATAGGTATAGTGTCTTTAGAAACTGGGAAACATAAACAACTGGTTCATAAATCTTCTACAGTGTCTCCCATTTATTTCATCATATCTAGCGTCCCTTTTAGTATATTCTACTTAATATCCATCTTCCTGGCCTGGGGAAAAGAAAACATAAAAGGGTGAGCTCAAATGCTCAGCAAGGGCAAATAAAGGAAATAAAAATCATATCATATCTTTATGAAAATCAAAACCTGCAAAAGAGATCATAATATCTTAACATGGAATAAATCATAGAAGTGAAAATGAGATCCCCATAATCATAACATAAAACTTGAAAATTTGTGGCATGAACACATAATCATGGAAAATCATTTCTTGTTAGTCATGACTCATTGCCAAGACTATCTTAGTGGACAAAGTCCCTTTCTGAACCGAGTTCACTCCTCGTTTGAGTCCTGTATCACTGAACCGAAATAACCTTCCATTCCAGCCATGTCTATTTCATGAGATATAAAATCTTTACCCAATGCATTGGAGGGAGATATAGGTCCCACCCATCTTATAATGAATCCTTTCTTATGTGTGCCACATAATCATAAATCATACATCATCGCATAACACATGTAACAAAAATGGGATTCTTGAAACATCATGACATCATAAAACAAACCATATAAAGTAAATGACTTAATAAAAATAATCCCTCACAACATAATCAAATCAATGTAATAATTGGGATAAAAACAGAACCCTATATTATCTTATATGGAAAATAATTTTGATAAAACATTTGAACTCCATTCTTGAGGAAAATATCCTTTCTTCTTCAAAAAACATTTTTCCTTTCATAACATGTCATACATATTTAAAATAAAAGAAGTTGATTACAAATAAACTTGAAAACTTGTAAAGGAAGCATCTTGGAAACAATGTTTTAAAAATCCATTCATGCCATATAAGTTAAAAAAAACATTCTTCGTACTTTTGTCAGAAAAGTCAAAAAGTACCTCGTACGAAAAACGACAAAAGATTCCTTTCATACATATTACTAAAAACTCATCGAAGGGTAAAAATGGATTTAAACAATTTTAGGTGGATGGAAATAATATTACATATTTATGAAACATGGATGTGGATGATAAAATACACCCCAGTAAATACTTACGAATAAACAATCTCGGATAAAAATGAGATTGTGATATTTCCCTTACCTTAGGTCCGATTTGCTTTGTTCGTGTCCGAAGCTCCTGTATAATGGTTTAAATAATGTTATTGACTTATTCCATAATCATAAATATTGATATGATATCATATATGGTCATATTATTAGCTTCTTGTTAGTAATATTTCATTGTTACTTGTTACTCGGGTCTTTATAACTTTTTGTTCTTATGCGTGTTTTGTCGAATAAATTCTTATTATTATATTTAGGTTATAGATAATTCATTTACAGAATGGTATTAGTGTAGTATATACCATATTCATTCATTCAATTCATTTATATAATCATTATGAAATGAAGATCATGCAGAACGAGTCGCGTCACATCGTGGAGACGGTATTCCGTACGTACGCACGAGTGATGATATTGTTCCTATGTTCGTGGAATTGTATTGGAGTATATATATATTATTTCAGTATCAATATTACTTTATAATAATCATAAATAGTTACTCATTACACCATTATACCCATCCTTGTAAAGTGATGGTGGAAAAATAGATTACACCACGGCGTGGAGACGGTATTCCGTACGTACGCACGCGCAGTGATTTCTTTTTCCGTAGGATGAATAGATTGTGAAATAGGGTTGTTTCATACTTATAATAACATATCAGTATATGAGTAATACTGATGTTATTACTTCATAATTAAACAACCTAAGAAGAAGAAGTGGAAGAAGAAATAAAGATGAAAGAATTGGTAACGGTAATTACCTCTTCTTTGAAGCGCCTCTTTGAGACCTCCTCTTAGGGCACTAAAATTGGTCTTTGAGGAAGACCAGAACCTCTAGGATGTTTCTAGGGAAGTGGAGAAAGGAAAATGGCAGGGTTTGGCCGAGCTTGAGTGCTCAAATTAGTGTGAGAAGGAGGGGGAGGAGGTGCCCTTTTATAAGGGAGGAGAGGGGCACCTTAGGAATATCTCAAAATATTATTTTATATTAAAGTCAAAATCGGTTTATAATGGCTCCAAAGGGTCTTATTTCGAAGATAAGGTGGGGATGGGCCGAAATCCTATCAACCAATAGGATTTAGACAAGTTTAGGGTATTATTTTAACCTTATCAATTAGATTTAACTCTAAGTTAAATAATTTAACTTTTACCATGTCTTTTTGTTTGCTTTCACTATATGGTTAATAAACTTACTATAACATGCCAACCGAACCCCAAATTGTTTATTATTAATATATATATCCTTATCTAAGTCATTTGGCAGAACCTTAGATTTTTAGGAATAAAATAACAATTAATAATATAATATTTGATTTAAAAACTATTTTGTGTCAATTTTGACACTATTTGATATATGATTTTTGTGAAAGTCATAAAAGAATTATATGTTCGAACCAAGTTGATTAAATCAACATTAATATATCATAGTAACCTAGAAAATTATTTTAATTCATAAAAAGTCTTAAATTACATTTATTTTGGTATTTATATTATCAGTTATGTCAATATTTCATTAATAAGATAATTACTGCATCATCTTTGTGTCATAAATAAATTAAATTATTTGATGTCTAAAAATTACAAATAAAATCCCATCATGTAGGATATCTTTTTAGCTTTCTAATTAATATTTACAATCTAATTTATCTTATGTATAACCCCATATTATAAATTATTTACTTATTAAACTTTGATTTTAACTATTTTAACCCTTCTTTAAATAAATTAATAATAAATGTCCTAATCTAATCCAAGTGGGCCTAAATGGTCATATTTTATTCCTAAGTTTGTTTTTGGTCGAATTACACTTGTCCAATAGAATTAGTACATGTGTTAGGGTAATAGTAATATCATATTTACCCTTAGTTACCCTATTTACTATTAACCGCGGTAAAAAAAAGTAAAAAGTTACTATTCACCAAAAAATTATTTTTATCTCATTGAACCACATTTTACTTACTGATATCAACCGTGTCTGTCGGATTTTCGAAATTCCATTCACAGAAGCGGTAAAATTAAGTTTTATGCAAAATTCGGTTTTTAACCTACCACTTAGTGGTTTCACTATTCATCAAAAATTGAAAGTTTTCAAAAAAATACCAAAATTTCACCCTAGGATAATTTCGATATTCTGAGTCCAAAAATGAAGTCCATTTTGAAAAATAAAATTTATAAAAATTTCAAAAAGTGGTTATTACTATTCATAACGGCTAGTTTTAATAGCATATTGTTGTTTAGTGAAACTCGGTATTGCGTACGACACAAGCTATCGAGGAAGGTCGCGATTGCGTGTAAAGCAAGCCAAGCAAGTGTTGTGTAGAAAAAGATCCCTTTGATGATTTATATAACATAAAAGTCTCGGGTGTTACAATAACCATATGAATTGTATCTAGATATACCGAGTAATTAAAATCATGTGGTGATTTGGTTTTAAATAAAATTTTGATCAGGCCAACAAGGCACATGAAATGAAAATACAGGGTGTTTAGATGGCATGTACACACTGGGTTGTCTAGTTGAGTTAGCACGCCGAAGCCCCAGGCGCATAGATTGGATATACAGAAACCGAGGTACACAACATGTAGATGGATGCCCACGCCATATAGTCTCCCATTAATGAAAAAAATAAAATTAAATTGAATTTTAGAACTTTTTACATTAAAACCATATTTTATTAATTGGACCACCATTGTGTGTTTGACAATTTAATAATGGTTTTAAAGAATTATAAATGCTCAATTAATTTATTATAATTAATATGTCATTAATGGTTCTTTCATTTATTTTAAAAAAATTAATAATTGATGGGTATTTGAAATTATGTTAGTATTATTGTGAATATGAAAGGGAATTAATTAATTAATTAACTAATTAATTAATACCAGTGCATTCATCATAATAAAAAACAATGCATAAAGAAATAAATGGTAGTTAGTTAATTGTTTCATATTTGTTTCATATATGAACGACCATGAGCTTGAGAAAGACCTATGAATATGTTATCATTTATTTAATGAAATTTATTTTATGGTTTTGTAATAATTTAATATTAAATTAAAAGATGGCATGCGATACATCCCTCACTACATAATTACGTAGGACCTGCGTGTACAAGGATATTTATGCAACTAAATTTAACCAATACTTTGGCTACCCCCACCTACATGTGAGTATTAAATATTTGTAATTAATGAAGAAACCCAAGGCACATGAATACAGTTCAAGATGAAACCATAATGGAACCATCATAGTGATACATAGCTAGACATGTGGATTACTATAGCTCATTCCAATTCCAACATCAGGAGTTATTTACCCTAATCCATAGGTTGATTTAATTTATTCTCATTACATAAACCATTAGATAAGATCATTAACTGGTCATGTAATTAATAATTTATTTTCTATATAATGCATTAAAATTATATTTATTTTTGGAAAGCTACGATCACATAAATGAATTAATATGCAATAGTAAAATTTAAATAAAATTGATTATGCAATTTTATTTATCCAAAAGGGTAAATTAATTAAGTAAACATACACTTAAATATTAAAAATACATGTTATGGATAATACAATATAAAAATCTATTTATAATGAAATAATATACATTAATCTAATAATAAGTAAGACTAAGCCTTTCGTTACTTAATTATGAACAAAAATCAATAGAACTATATGTTTGACCAACCCTTGTCGGGACACTTACTTTTATAAGAGGGGAGTATTATTAAAATTTCATATTTATTTAACAATTTTAAACAAAGAGGATTATCAAATTCTATAATTTTTATAATTAGGTTCCAAGTGTTGAGATAATAAAATATATAATTTCTAGACTAGGGAGTCCACTCAATGGATTAAGGAGCTGTAAGCTCGCAATTGGCAAAGAATTTCCAACCTAAATGCTTTCAAAATATCTTGACCAACCCTTGTTGGGGTTATGAATAAGGGAATATGGATCCGTTCTACTATAATGTATAGGAAACTAGACATTCCATGTTCAATGGTGAAGGCTATTTGTATTTTATAAAATAGTGTTATATTTAATAAAATCAATTAATTTATTATTTCTCAGAAAATTTTTAATCAAGAAAAGTACTAATAATATTCTATTTTAATTGTAGAATAAAATAATAGGATCATAATCCACACTATCCCAAAGATCAATATTATATAAATACAACATCCTTACTGGTAGTAACTTCTAGGAGTGGTTTAGATGCCTTCAGGTTATTTTACACCATGAATAGAAATCATACATGCTAGAATTCACAATGCCCAATATGCTTACTCAAGAGGTGAGTGATGAAGAGTTACTAGTCTAAAAAAATTTGAATGATATGGTCGATGTTTAATGCTTGATGATTCCATCAATTTCTAGTGAACTCATGAAGTCACACAAAAACATGGATGCACGTAGCATGTTTTTTAACTTATGTGGTCTTTACTAAGAGAGATCTAGACATTAATTGAATATGATTTCAAAGGAACTCTTTCAATGCAATATGGGTGAGGGTTCCTGAGTTATTCCTCACATAGTTAATATCACTAACTATATTAAGCACATAGAGGTTCTAGGGGTTAAACACCCCAAAGAACATGACATCAATTTCATTTTGGCATAACTCCTTTAAATATTCTCTAGTTTTGTAATGAATTTTAATATAAAAAACAATATGAAGTCTCTTATAGATATTCTTACCATCCATAACCAAGTAGATAAAGATATGAAGTGAAAAAATCCTTCTGTCCTTATGGTGATTAAATGGAATGGGAAAGAAATTATTTTTAAGCCTAAATATTTTTCAAACCCTTCTAATAAAAAGAACATCAAAAGGGAAGCATGTGAATACGATGTTGTCTATTTTACATGTGGAAAGAAGGTAAATTGAAAGAAAAACTTCACCCAACTAAAGAATAAAGGGGAACCTTTAGGTGCATTTTATATTGAGTTCAATTTATCAATTTCTAAAAATTGGGTGTTAGATAGAGCTTTCGGTGCTCACCAATATATTAAAATAAAGAACCATGTAGATTCATAAAAATTGACCTAGGGTAGGAAGATATACCAGCATCCAACAGAGCTAAAATTTCTCCTATAGCTATTAGGGACTACTAGATCACAGTGCTGACCGACATGATCTTGGTTTTAAAGGGTTGTTATTATGTGTCGTTAGTTACCAAAAAAAATATTTATATATCAAAACTAGATACGAATGAATTCATTTTCAAATTTGGAAATACATTTTTCTTCTTTTATAAAGATTACATTAATTATTGAAAGTAACTTTTACATAATGGTCTTTATATGTTAGATTAAATGAACTAATTAATGCTAATCGATAACTAAGTTACATCACATAAACCATACCACACCCTACATTGGCATCACTAGATGAGTCTTATAAATGAAAAATTCTTGAAAAAATTACATAAATATGGATTTTTATATTCTTTTGAACTAAACCCACTTGGTGTAAGTCATGCATGTTTACAAGGAAAAATGACCAAATCCCCATTAAGTGGAAAAAGTTAAAATGAAAAATAACTTCTTAAATCTGTTCATAATGATGCGTGTGTACCATTTTATATTAAACCAAGGGGTGGGTACTCATATGTCATAACATTTACTGATTATTTTAGTAGATATGGATATATTTACTTAATTAGGTATTAGTCAGATTCTTTTGAAAAAATCAAGGAATATAATAAATAAGTTGAGAACCAGCATGTTAGGAAGATTAAGAAAATATTATTAGAACATAGTGGAAAATATATTAATCAAAATTTCATTGATTATATATGGGAGTTTGGGATATTATCCCAAAACACCCCTCCTTACACTCCTTAATGGAATGGTGTAAGAGAAAGGAGGAAATTCACCTTGTTGGACATGGTGAGATCAATTATGAGTTATGTGAGTCTTCTATTATCCTTTTGGGGATATTCATTACAATGAGTAGAATATATACTAAACCTAGTACCAAATAAATAGATAAATGGTATTCCATGTGAATTTTTTAGTGGAAGAAAAACCATGTGATCAAATTTACATGTGTGAGTAAGTGAAGTGTTTGTTATGGCCTCTTTAGGTAAAAAACATGCACTATGAGGCACAAAGTGTACCTTTAATGGATAACCTAAAAAGGGGATATTACCTATATGAACCCTCATACAAAAATGTTAGATTGGAAGGACACTCCATATTCCATGAGAGGGACAACATATACAAAAGAGATAGTGGATGTGAGATAAAATTGAATGAAGTCGAGGCTCAAGGAATACAAGAGTTGGTACAAGATCAGATTCCAAAAAGCCCTATGGAAGAAGACACTATTCTAGAGACATGAGTACTATGTAGGAGTATAATAATGGTTAGATAAATAGAATGGTATGGTTTTAAAGTTATTAAGGATGGTGTCTCATTATTAGTTGATAATAATGATTCTTTAACCCACAAGAAAGCAGTAAGTGGCATAAAAATTCCCAAGTGGAAAGAATCCTTGAATTTTGAAATGGATTCCATTTACCAAAACCAAGAATATATTTTGGTAGATCCTCTAGTGTATGTAAAGCCTATTGGTTACAAATGTACATTGAATATGAAACTAAACATGTAAGGAAAAGTTATAACCAATAAGGTGCAACTAGTTGAAAAAGATTTTAAACAGTGTCAAGGCATTGACTGTGATGAATACTTTTTATGAGGTTCAATGATAAAATACATCAAAATTATAGTTGCCATTTCAGATTACCATGATTATTAGATTTATAAAATTGATGTCAATACAGCATTCCTTAACAATAACCTTTAAGAATATTTCTACCAAAGACAACATGAAGGTTTTGGGAATATAATGGATACCAATAAGACATTCAAGTTTCAAAATTCCATTTATGGATTAAATAAAGCATCTAGGTCATGTATCATTTGTTTTCATGAACCCATAAAAGAATTTAGTTTTATAAATAATTAATGCGGGCCTTGTATCTAAAATTTTTTTAGTGGGAGTGCTGTCAATTTCTTAATATTATATGTTGATGACATATTACTAATTGGAAATGAAATACAAGTATTACAGTAGATTAAGGCATTGTTAAATGAATTATTTTCCATGAAATAACTGGCTGAGGTAGCATATATTTTTGGGATCAGGATCCATCGTGATAGATCCAAGAGGTTTCTCAGCCTATGTCAAAGTGAAAATATTGACAAGTCATTAAAGAGATTAAATATAGTATAATCTAAGAGGGGATTGTATCTAGGGTAACATGGAATTCATCTTTCCAATAAAATGTGTCCTCATACCCATAAGGAAATAAAGAGAATGGAAATGATTCTATATTCATTAGTAATTCGTTCATTCATGTATGATATGCTATGTACTAGGATAGATGTCACCTACACATTAAGTGAAGTAAGATAATATGAAGCTGATCCAAATGACCACCATTACATGGCAGTCAAGACAATCCTTAACCATATAGGGAGTACAAAGGATATACCCCTAGTTTATGGAGGGAATGAGGAAATAGTCATCAGAGGATATGAATATTCTAGTTTCCAAATTGATCAAGATGACATGAAGTCACAAACATGAAACTTCTTAACTTATAATAGAGGTGATGTGATCTGGAAGAGCTCAAAGAAGGTAGTGGTCATAGATTCTATAGTAGAGTGTAAGTATATTTGGGCTTCTGAGGCAGCTAAAGAAGTAGTTTGGATGCACAATTTCAGCCAAGATCATGATGTGGTACCTATAAGTAAAGATCACATCCCACTCTATTGTGATAATACTGGAGTTGTGGATCTTGTAAAAGATACAAGGTCACTTTAGCATATGAAGAACATACTTCAAAAGTATCATCTCTTGAGGGATTTTTCATAGAGAGGTGAGGTTTTTGTGAGTAGTATTTATATAGATGAAATCATAGAGGAACCCTTGAATAGACCCTTGACATAGCAGAAACATTATAATCATGTGAGGTCTAGCAGACAGAAAGTTGTAGGTAGTTAGATCTAGTCCAAGTAGGAGTTTGTTAGAGTTTGTGTCCTAAAAGAAACTATTTTTACATTTATTACATGATTATTTTATTTATTAAATTCTAAACTAAATTTTTTATTACATATTTTTTCTTTTTTTACAAGGAATTAATGTAATAATTATCTAGAGTATTTTTCGCATTGATAAGGTCATAGAAGTTCACCACTATGACAAAAAGCTTGAAGTGATATGAAAATTCTATTAATAAAGTTCAATGATTGGATAACATACTATGATGGGACACATAGTATATAGATCGTTTGGTGAAAGTACTCATAAGAAGATAATACTTCTTCTCATGAAGTTATCACTTTGTAATCCCCAAGATGAGAGTTTATGAGAAGAGACCCACCAGTTGGAATTCCGTATGTTTTCATGTCACCGGATATTCCTATTTGTGATCATGTGTAATGGTCCTTAGACTTTAATGTTATCATTAATTCATTTCATTACTCACACACTTAGATTTTATAATGAAAACCATCATGTCATATGTTGGAAGGAAGTA
The DNA here is from genome assembly GCA_963277665.1 of Viscum album. Lineage (NCBI taxonomy): Eukaryota > Viridiplantae > Streptophyta > Magnoliopsida > Santalales > Viscaceae > Viscum > Viscum album. Next base: position 1,339,010,173 of record OY728148.1, on the reverse strand, counting down.
GGGTACGTTGGGTGTGTCTAGAATTACATGTTATTAATGGAAAATTCAAGAAATTATTTTTCCCTCCTATCTTTATGGAAGTTTATATCTTTAACTTCACATTTAGATTTAAATGTCACCATAAATTCCATGACCATGGTATAATAACGAGTTTATTTTAGATAGTCAAAGAATAATTTATTGAGCATATAGGTTGATGACACTGTCATGAAACCTATTTGATGATATATTGTTATAAATGTATTATATTACAAAGTGAGTGTTCATATGTGGTATTCATTATTGTGACATTAAGTTCTTTCTCTTAGGTTCCTTGACCCATTTCTAGATAGTAATTATGGAATTTAGGCAAGCCTTCCTAATGCAAATGTGAAAGAACCCTAGAAGGTCACACACTATGTGTTAACGTTGGTATCAATTAAATACTATTTGAATTTAATAAATGTAATAAATATTATTCTCCAGACCGAGGAATAATTATATTCAATTTATATTGTTCTCATAAATTAAATAAATATTTATTCACCATATTGTGTATAAAATATATATATATATTTTTTTGAATATTTAATAAATATTTAATTACTAGTTTTTGAATAAAATATTTATTTTAAAAAAAGTATTTATTTAAGAAAATGAAAAATTTATTTAGGTTTTCAAAAAATGATAGATGAGATCAAACAGACCAAGACTATGTCTGGTGATAAAATAATTATTGATGAGCTGAAAAATATTATTTATCCATTTTGTTCAAGTTAACGCACAAAAAAATAATAATAATATTATTACTATAATGTGGTATAGAATTTCATTAATGGATATAATTGTATTTAATGGCTATTCTGCAATTAAATTTTATAACCAAAATCCCATCTTTATAAATAGAGGGGTTTGCCTATTTTTTAAATCATTGAAAACCAATTCCATGTTTGGGAATAGAGAACTGTAGTACACAATGAATTCGCTCTCAACACCTCTGCCTCTCTCACTATCAATAATAAGAAACCCTGGAGATAATTTCATCATGATTGAAGAAAAAGTGATCAAGAATGAATAACACAAGATATTTGATTCTCTATGCTGGAACCCAAGGAATGAGTGGCATTACTTGGAGACCATTGTAGCACATCTGGATCACTACTAGAAGGATTATACCCTTAGATCATCACTAGTGCAATAAAAGAAATCTGAAAGGTCTTTTTCATATGGTCAACAATCATCAATGAAGAATGTTGCAAATCCATGGTATTTATTTCTTTAGATATTAATTAAATTAATTATAAATTTGACGTACAACATCTTTGCTATTGGTTTCGAGCAATGATTATTAAAATAAATTTTACTATATCTACCTCTACCACAATGCTTCCTCTGTTCCCATAACATGTAATACATTAATAACAATATCTTGTTAAAGGACCAATACACATATCCATAGATAGGAATATCTAGTTCCACATAGAGCACATGGAATTCATATTGACTTGTCTTTCCTCAGAATATCTCATCACAGAGATTACCAATTATGAAACTTCATGTGTAAGAGAATCATTCATTAATGATCACCCAACATAATAATTCTTAACATCATTTGTATTATATTATAATTTTTCATCTAAACTACAAGATATATATTTTAGAATACTGGTATAAAACTTCATGGTTCAAATCAAAATAGGGAGATTCTATGACCGATATATGTTACAAACACTCTAATGATAGTATCAAATTACTATTATATATATTAGAAATCATAGTGTGATAAGATATTTATTAATATTAGTTTCTTTTAATATATATGTAATCAAAATTACACAAATGTTTTATTTTTGGGAACTAACTCTAACAAAATACAACTTACACTAAATCTGACTGGCATTGACTTTGAGTCTTCTAGATCTCACAAGATATTCATGATTTGGATGCGAAAGGGATTTAGTCAATAGGTATTCCACATTATATTTAGTGAAAACTCTACTTACTTTAACATAACCCCTATTTCAAAATTCCCTTAAGAGATGCAACTTCAAATGTATTTTAATTTCAATTAATGTGACCTTTGAAAATTTTCTCAGAACACTACTATCGTATTACCACAATACCATGTCAAGTCATATTTACTTTCAGGAACTAATTCAAGCTCTAAGAAGATGTTTCATTTCCACACTACTTCTTATTTTTATAAGATAACATTAAATAATTTGTCTCTATTATAGAATCAGTGAGAATTGTATTATTTGATCTCTTACAAATAAAAATACTTCATTAATGTATAATAAAAAACCCTACTGGGATTTTATATCATTTCATCTTTCTAGAAACTAGTGATTATATATCCCTTAATGACTAGCTCTTCATGTCACCCATAAACCAAGAACATATCAATTTTATGCCTCAGGTACATCATGATTGTCTTAATAGTAGTCTGATATTATTTTAAAAGGATTTATTGATATCTTCATACGATGATTAATGTATCTGAAACATTAATATTGGTACATAACATGACATACATGAAAAATCCAATCATTGAGTCATATGTAATCATGTGTAATCTCTCTCTCTCTCTCTTTATATATATATATATACATCTCCTTTTGTGTATGGATACATTTTCTTTGAGAGATGTATACTTTGTGAGGTTGGTAAAAATTATCTTTTAGATTGTTCCAAATATTATCACTTTAGTACCTTGTAAATTCATATACCATAAATTAATACAACACACCACCCATTTCTATCAAAAATGATCTTTATTCCTAGAATATAGTTTTCTTCACCTAAGTCCTCTAGGGATAAGAAAGCTTTCATCCATTTATTTACAAACAAGAAGACTAGTAACTCATTTCTCATCTTTAACATACCAAAAAAAATAATACAATGAATATTATTAAAGTCCCACTAAATATTTTCTAGACACATGGATCACATTGAATCTTTATGAAATTAAATTCTATTATGTCTTTATCAATGAAATTTTTTTGTGATCTAGATGCTTTCTTCATCCCATAAGTTGATATCTATTATTTTAAAACCTCGTTGGTATCCTTTGGACTCAAAAACCCATATTTTGTGTTATACAGATCTATTTTAGAAGGTTTCACTAATTAAGGTTGTTGTGACATCAATTTTCTGAATATCATCATCACTAAAGGATATTATATAAATCAAAATTCTGATGTATTTTATGAATGTATCTATTGAAAAGGATTATTCATATCCTATTATTTTCTTCTGGAATACTTATTAAAAATAAATAGTTTTGATATCAACTAGATGATCTACCAAAATCCTAACTTGGTTTTGGTACATAAAATCCATCTCATAATTCTTGTCTTTTTTCCACATTACAATATCTATGTCACTTAATACTTTATTATATAAAAATTTATCATCATTATCAATTAATAATAACTCAACATCCTTGGTGATTAGTTCTTTAACCTTTCTGTTGCTCCAAAAAAGAACTTTTGTCTCAGGAACGACCTCTTCCATGAGAATTTATGGAAATTTTTCCTATTCCTACTCTTTTGTATCCCATGCCCCAACTTCAGTGAAGTTGATCTTGATCCCACTATATATTTTGAAGATTTGATCTCTCTCGATTAACATGGAATTCGTATCCGATATTTCCATTATTAAAAGGATTTTCTATAAATAATATAACTTCATTTCATTGTGATATCCTTTAAATATACACTTTGTGCCTCTAGGTGCATGTTTTTTTCTATATATGGCCTTAACAAATGCATCACATCCCCACACATCTAAATTTGGAAAAAAGACTCTCTCCCACACTATAAATCATATATGATTCTTTTTTCTACTTTATTTTTCACTTGGTTTAATATATAAACTACAATTTGAAATGAATAGCCCCATACAAATAATAGAATACTTATATGACTGATCATCGACCATTTCATGTAAAAAAGGAGAGGTTCCTCCTTTCATTGACAATATTACACTATGGTGTACAATGAGAAGTGAGTTGATATATTATCCCAAAATTACCTTAGATAACCAATGAAATAATGGATCTGATATTATCCACCACATTCTGAGAAAATTTTATTTATATTCTTACCAATCCTATTATCTATGTTATTCTTAATCTTATTAAATTTCCCAAAGGGCTCAGGCTGGTACCAAAATATATAGAAAAATCCCAAACTACTAAATTTTTTACTAAAGGTTATGAGGTAATAGTATCCACCCTAGAATAAATTGAAAATGTTCTACACATATATTTATAAACTAATACAATAATATTTCTATTGATTTCACCCTTTCAACTAAGATAATATTTGATGATTTTACATGGAAAACAAGAACACCATATAACCAAGGGGTTTAATTCAAAATAATTGACATATACCTCTTGATAAAGATATGTCAAACAGTACTATATTACATTACCAAGATAATTATTCCATAACTAGGTGTGATATGAGTCAGGTGAACTTGATCCATTATTTATTTCTAACACATTGTTTTCAAATTACAATACATAAATACCATTATTCAAATATTCCATACCATAACACATGACTTCGTTATAAAGTTAGAAACTATTTTTTCCAAAACTAAAATTAAATCCATATATATTAAAATTATATAATGATATATTGTTTTTGGAAATAAATTTCAAAAAATGAAATTTCATTAAAACTATAATTAGACCCATTGATAATGTAAGAAGGTAGTCTCCAATAGATAGTTCAACCAATATTTCTATATTAGAAGCTACAATATCCACCTCATATAGTTTCCCATGATAAATATACATAAATAATACATTTATATCATTATTTAATTAGTACATCTCAAAAATAATTGCAAAAATCAAAGATATCAAGGTTTAGTATCTTATACATTATCTATATGAACATATTATTTTACTAAACTTGTGAAAATTTCTCTATAAGTATTCTCTTCTAGACCATTTTCTAGATATCACATATGAAATAGTCATATTGAAATCTTGTATATTAGAGACATAAAAAAGAGTTGAGGTCAAAAAATTAGTTTGGTAACAAAATATCATTGAGTAATAGATCATAAACATGGAGGAGAACATAACGAAGACATAAATTTCATAATAAAAGATGAAAATACCTTATATGATGATAATAGAACATGTTAGAGTAACATAATATCATTAAAATATCATTAAAAAATCATAAAATTTATGACGTGTCTCTAAAACATCTCAATAATAATATAACATGTGAACATGACCTAAATGTGTGAAATAGTATAAAAATAAGGTATTATTATGAAAAAATATAATTTCATTGAATTGAAATTCATCATGAAAATTTAACAAAAATTAATGAACATTTGGGAATTTTGGTTTAACTATAAGGAAAGTAAAACTATAACAAATAAAATCCAAGTAAAATTTTGGGCTTGGAATAATCCTCTATTGTACCTTTGGTCTTAGTATAAAACCTCAAGTATACCCTTTTTTATGGGGATAAATCATCCCATGTACCATTTGGATTGAGATAAATCCTTTAGTGTACCCTTTTTCCTGGTATAAATCCTCTTTTGAACCTCATTAACATGGGATAAATCCCCCCACATTCCTAGTTTTCTTAGGATAAATATTCTTGTGTACCCTTTTTGAGAAAACAAGACATAAACATAAACCATTGCATTAGAAGGAATTATTGGAATCCACCCATCATAACCTATAAAAACACTCTCCATAAAAAATAAATCATAAATATATATTAATTAACCCATAGAAAAATAATTTGTTTTATTAACATATAAATTAAAATCATCCAATTTTCATAAATAACCCATGCAAAATTGATTTCATAACACATATAAATGGTATAGAATAACATCAATAATTAAATCGTTTGAAACCAAAAACTTGATCACCCAAAATAATAATATAAAATTAAAAAATAAATAATAGTATATAAATAAAATAATTTTACAAAATAAATTATATCATAATAAAATATATAGGGTTATCAAAATATCACTTCATAAAAGATAAACCATGGAGTGTAAATAGAAGTGATAAAATAAAAGTTAAAAAAAACTTTTAAAACATTAAATCTCAAATTATATTCAAATTTTTTGAAGGATAATAAATAACTTTTGAAAATATTAATACAAAGAGTTACAAACAAAAAATAATTGTAAATAAATAATGGTTTTAAAAAAAGCTAATATTCATTGAAAATTGTTTACTTTTAAAATATTTTTTTAATAATGGAGGCATAGAAAGAACATAAAGTTTTCAATAGAAGGAAGTGAAAATACTTTGGGAAAATTTTACTCATAAAAAGAATATTTAATAATAAAAACTTGAAAAATATATTTTCAATAGTGACTTGAAAATACTTTGAAAATATATTTTAAAAAAAATAATATTTATGAATGGATCCTTGAAAATACAGAAATGTTTTTAGAATAAAATTTTATAGTGGATGATAAAAAATTTTATTTGGAAAGGATGGAAAAACCTTTTCAAAAATATAAAATGACCTTGTTGAAAACCCACATATAATAAATGATATTGAAACCATTATTTCAATTTGATTAAAGTGATGAATATGAGTCAATTTATGTAAGAAATGATTTTAGTTTCCACTACATAAAGGATAACATTATCCAGAATTAAAATCATGAAGATAGATGTTAAATCCTTTAAAAGGAATGGGTATTATTTTTTTTAAAAAATTATATAATGAGACCATAAAATCATCAAGGAAGAATTATTTTGTGTGAATAGTTATTTTCTAGAAAAAGGTGTAAATACAATATAAAAAAATAGTTTTCAATAGAAAAATATATAAATATAATAGTAATGGAAGAGTAATTATGACCTAATGAAGAGATTTGACGTATCGCCCCGACCCCAGTTACCCTGAGTTGGTGCATTATTACGTGTCATTGGCATGATCACAAAAGATCAAGTCTCGAAATACCAATTAGTTTAGTATCCTAAGAATCACTAGATACATTCATAATGTTTACATTATATAATAAAGTGAAAAACTACAACAACATCTTGTCTCCACAGTCCACACTCATATCCTTATACTATCCCAACAGGTCATTCATAAAATACTTCTTCACATCCTGGGAAAAATAAAACATAGAAAGGGGTGAGCTCAGATGCTCAGTAAGGATAACAATATAGCAGAAACTTTCATAAATAAGCATAAATATATAAATAAATGTATAACAAAAAACAAAAGCCTTTTAAACTTGAAATTCAGCATAATATGGAAAAGATAAAATGAAATAATTTCATTTACCTATTCACATGGATATTCTACTAGTTGAATAATCACATGCAATATCAATAACCACTTTCATAATAATGGAATGCATAATGCTAGACTATCATAACCACATAATCAAGGCCTTGTGCCAAGACTACAAATAAGATTTTGTCAAGGCCTTATGCCAAGGCACTAGTTTGTGTTATGAGACCTACCTATTCATTGAGGAGCTATAGAGGGATCCACCCATCACTTAATAAGTCCAATGCATTCCTCATATGAAAATGTTTAAACATAACATAAACATTCATATTAAAACTAGCATAGAAAATGTCAATACTTTTTCCACAAACCATGAATGGTATAAAAATAGCGCATACACAGTCAAACATAACTCATTCTATACAATATGGAAGATTGTATTGTAATATATTAACCTTAATCAATAATAATTAAGGATATTGACATAGATGAAAGTAATCATCAATACTTTTTGAGAGAAAAATCCCCCCTTTTTTGAAAACATTTAAAAGTCACACTATTTGTCAAGAAGCCGTTTAAAAATAGATTTTTGAATCCAAGTGTCCCATACCACTTTGAAACTTTTAAAAGGAATTTTAATTTTTAAAACATTAATGTCCATATAAATAAATCCTTAAAACCATTTTTATAACATAGACATTAATGAGAACGATTTAGAATAATAAATCTTTAAAAAATTTAAAATGATATTTTAGTTAGAGTTCCTAAACAAAAGAGAGACAATTGAATACAAATAATTGAGGTAATAATAACATTATAATATCATGAGAATAATGGGACTCATGATATACTATGTCAAAGTATAATATATACACCATATAAAAGCGAATTAAATTATGACAACAATGAAGTCTCAATGGAATGTAAATGGAGATGAAATCTCTTAAAAAGACCGTATCCTTAGGTTAAGGATAAATAAACGACATAATTATGTGTGAAAAATATAAATACACTCAATATTATTGGATATTCAGTGTAAATCAATCAGAGTACATTCACACATATTCTTGTAAGAACAACACCAATGAATTAGATATTTAACTCAATAAATGGAGATTGAGTTAAAATTACTCTTATCAAGTTCATATCGATGACTTGAGAATCTATAAATGGAGTGATTATTTGTATCAAAATTATATCAATAGAAAGGGGAGTGGAAATTATTACATAAGCAAATGAATAGTGATTCCACACATAATCTTAGAGTAAAAATAATCAATGAGGTCTGCGTAATGCTGAATGAGTGGAAATAGAAATTTCAAATTCCCTTATTGATTTGGTAACTTATGAAAAATTCACCCATGAAAGAATGCTAATACAATGATGATGTAAATATCCATATATTAAATATATTACCCAATTTATACAATCATGGTTGGTACACACACCACATGCAATAAATAAGTTGTAAACAATGGAAATCTCATAGAATTAAAAGTGAGATAAGAAACCCCATACTTTGTAAATTTTCCTTGGTAGAGGGTAGTTTAACCTCTTTTATAATGGTGAAATAATTTTTATTGAATTATACAAGAATAATATACATTAATATGATATCATATATGATCTTTTAACAATGATTTGTAGATAATATCTTAGTATTATCATCTTTTCAGGTGTTAACAGATTCGTTTTCCTTTATATTATTTGTTATGTGAGAAATATTTGTTATGGATGGGATGTATCTTATTCATATACAGAATGATATCATGTCTATAAACATTATTTTTAATCATCAAATGAAATTTAGTATTGAATGGATATAATGGGGAATGAATCTCATCGCGTTCGTGGAGACGGTAATCCGTACGTACGCACGAGCGACAATATCATTCTTTTGATATTAAAATAATATATAATTGGATGGTATATCATATACACAGAATAATTATCATTTTATATTTATTATTTACCTGAATTACACATCATTATTATACCCATCCAAATAATAATATATTGAAAAACAATTACACCACGACGTGGAGACGGTAGGCCGTACGTACGAACGTATGGTGACATGTCATTCAAAGGATGTATATAATAATGAATATGGTTGTAAATATATTTATAATAACATCACAATATATAGAAGATACTGTAGTTATTATTTTATAATGGAGATATCAAAGAAAGAAGAAGAGGAAGAAGAAAAGAACATGAAAGAGGGTGGTGAAATCATTATCTCTTCTTCGGGTTCTTCCTTTTGATTTGATCAATAGGGATCCTTAAGTTGGATTTCTGACCAAATTAGGGCCTATAGTATGATTTGAGGGAAGTTGAGAGAATATTTGTATTGGGTTTGGATGAGCCAAAATTCTCTGAATGTGTGAATTAGTGAGAAGGGGGAGTGCCCTTTTATAAGAGGGGTGAGTGACACCATAGGAAAAGATAGAAATATTATTTTATAATAAATTCATATTGGGTATCTAATGGATCAAAAGAGGATTATTTAAAGGTTAAGGTGGGGATAGGTCGCAAACCACTCATCCAATAGGTTTTAGACAGGTTTGGGTCACTATATTAACTTTATCTTTTTTATTTAACTCTTAGTTAAATAGTTTGACATTTACCATGTCTCTTTGTATTTTTATATTATATAGTCAATAAACTTACTATAAACTTTCAAGAGACCCCCAAGTGGTACATTAATAAAACAAATATCATTATATAAGTAATTTGGCCAAACCTTAGATTTTTAGGAATAGAATATCAATTAATAATATAATATTTGGTTTAAAAACTCTTTTATGTCAATTTTGACACTATTGAATAAATGATTTTTCTTAAAGACTGAAAAACTATATTAATTAAAAAAACCATTTAAGAAATACTAACATGTCATATTAACCAATAAAAGTTTTTTATGTCATCAAAACTTTCAAATTATATTTATTTTAACATTTATAATACTAATTATTTGATTCTTTTATTTATAAGGAAAATAATCAATCATTATTGTGTCATAAATAAATTTAATTATTCAATATCTAAAAATTATATATAAAATAACATTATATAGGAAATTTTTTTAGCTTTCTAATGAATACTAATAGTCTAAAATATAACATATAAAACCCTATGTAAAAATTGTTTTGCTAAAAGATATATGCTTATGTCATATTTGAATTTACTTTAACTTAATTAATATAAAGTGTCATTATCACTTACAAGTGGATCCATGGGGTCCCAAAATCGACCAAAAGATTCCCATGGTCGTAAATGTATCATCCAATATGGTTAGGACACATTTTATGGTAATTTATTATTGTTATAATACTATTTGTTTACCCTTATTTACCAGATTTACCCTTTAACCATGGTAAATAAAATATTTACCGAAGTAATTATTCAAAATGTCTAAAAATAAAAGTTTCCTATTTACACAATTTATATATCCTGATTATAAATATGGAATCCATTTTTCTAAATTTAAAACACAGAAGTGGCAGAAATTAATTTAAAATTAATTCCCGTTTTTAAAAGAAAAAGTGTGTTTTTAAGAGATAATAACTATCAAAAGATTGGCACTTGCTTATGTGCAGTTTAAATGTGAAATTATGTCCAATGACCAAAATTGGATAAAATGGTAAAAATATAATCTAATTATACTCCAAAATCACTGAAATTCATAATTTATCACAATTAATTATTTTGATTAAAAAAGATGTTTTTATTTAATATTTATTAATTTTCATTATTCATCAAAATATGAAAGTTATCCGAAAAGTACCAAAAATTCACCCTAAGTTAATTTTTTTATTCCGAATTCAAAAATGAAGTCTATTTTGAAAGATAAAATTTATGAAATTTCAAAAAGTGGTTATTACTATTCATAATGGATAGTTTGATTGGTTGTGGTGTGTGTTAGAACTCGAAGTTGCATACACCACACGCTACTGTATTATTTAAAGGGAAGCGTACCATGGAATCTTGGGGTGTTACATTCTCCTCTCCTTCAAATAATTTTGTCCTCAATTTTTTTTAAAAAAGTGGGCTTGGGAATATAATGGAAAGTCCCACATCGGAAAAGTGTTAATAAAACTATCACTTTAAAAGAAAGAAAGAGAAGTACAAATGTCACCCAAGATAACCCATACTAGGATTACATGTAGGAAAACATGGACATGGATGATAAACTAAGTGTCATGTTCTGATGGAGAGGGATAGAAAACATGATCAGGAGAAATTTAACAACAAGAAAACCACAAACTTGTGATGGGACAAATGGTAGTTAGTCTCCTAGTAGGAAAAGTAAATGGACAACATTTTTTTGTTTTAAGTTACATTACATAAAGATGAGGAATTCATTTATGAGTTTGACTAAAGAAAATAAATAGATATACTTAATTTTTAAGTAGATTTTCATTATTTAATATATTTATACCACTAAATCATTTTTTAAACGATGAGTATTCAAGAAGACATGGTCACATTGGAAGAGCTAGAATAAACTTCTATAGAATCACATGATCTACGAAGGATAAACTATATATTTACCTTGTATTTAGAGATTAATCAAAACCAAAATGGTTAGTATAAGATCTGATGATCCCCCAAAAGTATATTCCATTAGAGAAAGAAACAAAAATCTTAATTTCTAAAACTAAACCAACAATACCCCAAAGTTAAATAAATACCATTCAATAAACGATTCTACTTAAAATCCTTAAATATAATCCAAACTAATATTAAAACCAAAAACATAGAAGAATTTTGTTATGTAGTCTACAACGTTAAATTGTATCTACAAATGACATCAACTACTCTTAAAGTCACATACTAAAAAGTAATTAACCTAATCACATATTCTCTATTATTGGTTAATCATTTCCATAAATAACCTAATTCACTATAAATACACAATAAAAACATAGATAAAAATACACCATTACTCCTCAAATAGAATCCCATAGTATTCTATTTGCCTTGGGCATATAGTGTTCCCAACAAAGAAAACATCTTCCAAAATAACATTTATCACTTAATCACCAAATAATTTTCCTATACTAAGGGTATTCATTGGATAAGACATAAGATCCCAAATCAAATTATTATTTATCAATAAAAACATTTAAATAAAAATAATTAGTCACACTAACCAAGGACTTCACGTAGTCCAGTGGTAGGCGATAAATCCCAATTGAACATTGGTTGTGGGTTCAATTCCCAGAGCTTTGTCCGATGCGACGGGTTGTCACACAGTCTGCGTGTTTTCCTTTTTCAAAAACTATATTTTATAACCTTACCAAAATGAGATAAATTCCTCAAAATAACCATAACATAATTTAACCACAAATTTTATCTCATACCTTGCATTTTCATCCCAAAATATAATAACTTGTAATTCCCTCAAACCCAATGATCATATAAAACAAAATTTTTATTTATAACTATATCCACAAGAGAAAAGATAAGTATTCCTCAAATATCATTCTCACATGGAAAACTACAGGGTTACAAATACAAGATAAAATTATTCCAATGTAATACCATCAACAAGGAGCAGTAATACTTTTAAATATTTCTCCAACCATTTATTTCCACATAACTTCTTCTTTGACCAAGAAAATATCCTATAGAATAGGTAATTCACTCGGGTAATGTCCAGGTCCCCTAAATTTACAGAAAATGACTTTAAATAGATTCTTTGGAACTTTTTTTATTTTCATCCATATTACCCTTCATTTTTTTAGGAAATTATTCACTTTATGTCCTTCTTTCCCGCGTGTAAAGCATTTCTTTTTCCATTGAGACACTTTCCTGGGTGTCTCCTTCCACATTTCCTGCATGATTGAAATTGAGGATTATTTTCTCCATGGTCTCCACTATTGTATCTATTATCACTCATCACATTTCTCTTCTTTGTTGAGTTCGGGAGTTGGTTATTATATATGTTGTTGACCATATTTTAGGAAAAATGATTTGGAATGAACACGACATCTTTTACACCTATCAATATTCCATTTTGTTGCTCATTGTCACCACTGTTCCTACCGTGTACATCATTCAAAAAGTTACTATGACTTCCTTGGAATCCATCCATTGACTAAAACCAGAAAGCATTGTGTGAGTAATAGTAGTCATAAAATCATTTATAGAATATCATGACACCATATTCTTTATTTGAAACAGCTTAGTATTAACCAAGTTATTTTATTATCATCATATATTAAAATACTTCAAACCAGTTTGTAAAGAAAATTTAAATTATCCTATGCATATCCCATGGGAGTGTCGTAACAAATAGTGAAACAAGGCCCATTGTTGTGCACCAGTTCCCGTTCGAGTCTAGATCGAAGTAGTGTTTTTTGGGTTTTAACCCTAGGTACATCTGTGCCAAAGCCGCCTCTACCTGCTCGTATCTGGACATGGATGTATTTCTCAGAAAACTCAAAAAATCTGTAAAATACCAAATTTGTAGGATGTTCTTCTATACTAATCGTCAAAGTCTATCTTAGGGCTATGTTCTCTAATAAAAGTTCATCTAAATCTATCTTCCAAGGTTTGTACTAAACTTCATAGCACACCAACTGTAATGCCCCGACCCCAGTTACCCGGAGTCGGTGCATTATTAAGTATCATTGTCATGATCACAAAAGATCAAGTCTCGAAAGACCGATTAGTTTAGTAGCCTTGGAATTACTATATACATTCATACAGTTTACATTACATCATAAAGTGAAAAATTACAACCACATCTTGACTCCATTGACCACACTCATATCCTCATACTATCCCTGCAGGTCATTCATAAAATACTTCTTCACATCCTGGGAAAAAACCATAGAAAGGGGTGAGCTCAGATGCTCAATAAGGATAACAATATAGCGGAAACTTTCATAAATAAGCATAAACATTTAAGGCAATGTATAACTAAAAATAAAAGCCTTTTAAACATGAACTTCAGCATAATATGGAAACGTTAAAATGAAATAATTCCATTTACTTATTCACATGGATATTCGACTAGTCGAATAATCACATGCAATATCAATAACCACTTTCATAATAATGGAATGCATAATGTCAGACTATCATAACCACATAGTCAAGGCCATGTGCCAAGACAACAAATAAGATTTTTTCAAGGCCCTATTCCAAGACACTATTTTGTCTCATGAGACCTACTAATGCATTGAGGAGCTATAACAGGCTCCACCTGTCACTTAATAAGTCTAATTCATTCCTCATATGAAAAGGTTTAAACATAACATAAACATTCGTATTAAAAATAGAATATGAAATGTCAATACTTTATCCACAAACCATGAATGGTATAAAAATATTATATCCACAGTCAAACATAACTCATTCAATAAAATATGGTAGATTGTATTTTAACATATTAACCTCAATCAAGAATAATTAATGATATTGATATAGATGAAAATAATCATTAATACATTTTGAGAGAAAAAATCCCCTTTTTCTTGAAAACATTCAAAAGTCACACCATTTGTCAAGAAGCCATTTAAAAATTGATTTTTGAATCAAAGTTTCCCTTACCAATTTGAAACTTTTAAAAGGAATATCAATTTTTAAAACTTTAATGTCCATATAAATAAATCCTTAAAACCTTTTTGAAAACATGGACATTAATGAGAATGATTTAGAATAATAAATCTTTAAAACATTTAAAATGATATTATAGTTAGAGTTTATAACCAAAAGAGATACACTTGAATACAAATAATTTAGGTAATAAACAAATTATAATATCATGAGAATAAAGGTATTCATGACATACTATGTCAAAGTTCAATATATACCCCATGTAAAAGCGAATTGGTGTATGACAACAATGAAGTCTCAATGGAATGTAAATTGAGATGAAATATCTTATAAAGACCATATCCTTAGGATAAGGACAAATCAACGACATAATTATATGTGAAAAATATACATACACTCAGTATTATTGGATATTCCGTGTAAATAAATCAGATGACATTAACACATATTCTTGTAAAAACAACACCAATGAAATAGATATTTAACTCAATAAATGGAGATTGAGTTAAAATTACTTTTATCAAGTTCATATCGGTGACTTGAGAATCTATCAATGGCGTGATTATGTGTATCAAATGTATATCCATAGAAATGGGAGTGTAAATTATTACATAAAAAAATGAATAGTGATTCCACACATAATCTGGGAGTAAAATAATCAATGAAGTATGCGTAAAGCCGAATGAGTGAAAATTGAAATTTCAAATTCCCTTATTGATTTGGTAACTTATGAAACAGTAACCCATGAAATAATGATCATACAATGATGACATAAATATCCATAAATTAAAGTATATTACACAATTAATACAATCATGGGCAGTACACACACCACATGCAAAAAATAAGTGGTGAATAATGGAAATCTCATGGAATTAAAAGTGTGATAAGAAACCCCTTACTATGTACTTTTTCCTTGGTAGAGAGTAGGTTAAACTCCTGTATAATGGTTAAATAATTGTTATTTAATTATACAGGAATCATATACATTAATATGATATCATATATGATCTTTTAACATTGATTTTTTGATAATATCTTATGTTTATCATCTTTTCGGGTGTTAACAGATTCGTTTTTTTATATTCTTTGTTATGTGAGCCATATTTGTTATGGATGGGATGTATCTTATTCATATAAAGAATGATATCATGTCTCTAAACATTTTTTTTAATCATCAAATGAAATTTAGTCTTGAATGGATATGATGGGGAATGAATCTCATCGTGTTCGTCGAGACGGTAATCCGTACGTACACACGAGTGACATTATCATTATTTTGATATTAAAATAATATATAATTAGATGGTATATCGTATATATATAATAATTATCATGTTATATTTATTATTTACTTGAATTACACATCATTATTATACCCATCCAAATAATAATATATTGAATAACAATTACACCATGACGTGGAGACGGTAGGCCATACGTACACACGTATGGTGGCATGTCATTCAAAGGATGGATATAATACTGAATATGGTGGTAACATATTTATAATAACATAAAAGTATATAGAATATAATGGAGTTATAATTTTATATTGGAAATAACAAATAAAGAAGAAGTGGAAGAATAAAGGAAGTTGAAAGAGGGTGGTGAATTTATTACCTCTTCTTCAGGTTCTTCCTTTTGATTTGATAAAAAGGGATCCTTAAGTTGGCTTTCTGGATAAATTTGGTCCTCTAGTATGAATTTATGGAAGTTGAGAGAATATTTGGGCCGGTTTTGGATGAGACAAAAGGCTTTTAAGGTGTTAATTAGTGAGAAGGGGGAGTGCCCTTTTATAAGAGGGGTGAGGGGCACCTTAGGAGAAGCTAGAAATATTATTTTATAATAAATTCGGTTTCGGTTTCTAATGGCTCCAAAGTATATTATTTAAAGGCTAAGGTGAGTATAGGTCTAAAACCACTCAACCAATATGTTTTATATCAGTTTGGGTCACTATATTAACTTTATCTTTTTTATTTAACTCCTAGCTAAATAGTTTGACACTTACCATGTCTCTTTGTATTTTTTTATTATATAGTAAATAAAAATACAATAAACTTTCAAACGACCCCCCAAGTGGTCCTTTAATAATACACCTATCATTATATAAGTCCTTTTTCTGAACCTTAGAATTTTAGGAATAGAATATCAATTAATAATATAATATTTGTTTTAAAAACTCCTTTTTGTCAATTTTGACACTATTTAATAATTGATTTTTTTAAAGTCTTAAAAAATTTATTAATTCGAACCAAATTAATTTAAAAAATAATAAAATGTCATATTAACCAATAAAATATTTGGATGTCATAAAAACTATCAAATTATATTTATTTTAACATTTATAATACAAATTATTTGATTCTTTTATTAATAAGGAAAAAACTGCATCATTATTTTGTTATAAATAAATTTAATTATTAAAAGTCTAAAAATTTTAAATAAAATACCATTATATAGGAAATCTTATTATATTTCTAATGAATATTTATAGTTGAAAATCTAACATATATAACCCTATGTAAAAATTGTTTTTCTAAAAGATATATGCTTTTGTCATTTTTTTATTTACTTTAACTTAATTAATATAAAGTGTCATTATCACTTACAAGTGGATCCATGGGGTCCCAAAATATACCAAAATATGACCATGGTCGGACATGTATCATCCAATAGGGTTAGGACATGTTTTAGGGTATTTTGTTATTATTATAATATTATTTTGTACCCTTATTTACCGGATTTACCTTTTAACCATGGTAAATAAAATATTTACAGAAGTAATTATTCAAAATGTATAAAAATATAAGTTTACTATTTACACGATTTGGACATCCTGATTCTAAATATGGAATCTATTTTTATAAATTCAAAACACAGAAGTGGAAGAAATTAATTTAAAATTAATTCCCGTTGTTAAAACAAAAAGCGTGTTTTTAAGAGATAATAACTAACAAAATATTGACACTTGCTTATGTCCAGTTTAAACGGGAAATTATGTCCAATGACCAAAATTAGATTAAATGGTAAAAATATAATCTAATTGTACTCAAAAATCACTCAAATTCATAATTTATCACTATTTATTATTTTTATTAAAAAAGATGTTTTTAATTAAAATTTACTAATTTTCACTATTCATCAAAATATGAAACTTATCTGAAAAGTACCAAAAATTCACCTTAAGCTAATTTATATATTCCAAATCCAAAAATTGAAGTCCATTTTTAAATATAAAATTTATAAAATTTCAAAAAGTGGGTATTACTATTCATAACGGCTAGTTTGATTGGTTGTGGTGTGTGTTAGAACTCGAAGTTGCGAACAAAACATGCTATTGTATTATTCAAAGGGAAATATACCGTGGAAGCTTGGGGTGCTACATTTGATACCTGAATATCCCTTACTAAATGATATACATTTAAATAAAATCCTATTGAATGAGAGAGATTAAAAATAATCATATTTTATCATTACAGAAGGTGATTACTGATTTAGTATCTCGAATATTTTTTATATTCACCAAATAAATTTAATTAGGTTTAAAAAATAAAATGTGTCTCGAAGAAGAAACTTTTGAGACAAAACCCTTAAAACCTGGGTAAAAATTCAATAAAAAACCCTATAAAATGAGGACCATTGAATTAAAATTCAAATACCATGAATAAAATATAATTAATAAACTATTATATCGATTAAGAAGTATACAAACCATTTAAATATTAATCTCTTAATAAATACAAAATATGTCTCAATAAAGGGAAATTAAGACAAAATCACTTATATTGTTCTACATTCATGTTTCGTGCAAGCTTAAAAACCTGAATAACAAAATTAAGTTTATTAGATTCATTAATATGAACCTTATTATTATATATTTAATTTATTATATACCATTTATAACCGTATTCAATTTATTTATTATACAGTTGCAACTTATGTTTTCCTAAAAATTAAATCAGTGTCATCTTATTTTGGAAATATTAGTGAATGAAAATGTTAAATTAAGAATAAGTTAAATAAATAATATAATGTTTATAGTACCATATTATAAAAAAACATTTATTAATATATTATAATATAATAATTTTTCATATTCCCATAGTAACACATAATCATATTTTAATTAATTTCTCAAGTAGGTGGTTAAATCAAACCAAAATTTAACACACTTTAACTTGATTGGAAAGTTTGTTTGACGAGCTGTTTATTTTTGAAATAATATAATTATAATAGAAATATATTGATATTAATTTTATTTATTCATAATATCTAACTATATTTTAATATTTTTAGATAATTTATGAAAATATATATGAGAAATGAAAAATCTTTCATCATGGAGAAAGGAGTCCTCACGTATGCATGTTTAACGTTCTTATTTCACAAAAATTGAGAAGAGGTGGAGGAGGATTTTAAATTAAAATATATAGGTCAAAATTAAATTATATATATGATATTTATTCATCTTTACCACCATTAATACCATATCTAAATAGAGGTAATGATAAAAACAAATGACACAGCTTTATTGAGGCAGTAGTCCACACCAAACATTGATGGTGTTCTTTTTTTTATAAGTGGATGGAAATAAATAATTTAGAGTTGTACCATTAATATAAAAAAATTAGTATACTAACTATACATATTTAATTAGTATATTATTTTTATAATATATTATGATTATTAATATTAATAAGAAAATATTAAGAAGGAAATAACACATAGGTTGGGGACACGATCTTTTCTTAACGTTCCGTTAAAATTGAAGGGATTATGCTCACTGTGAGTTAAAATGTGATTATTTTTGTGATAGATGGTTTTATAGAGAGTAAAATGAAATAGTTTCAAAGAAAAATTAAATGTAAAGTACATATTTGAAGGGTGTAAATGGTTTCCTTTTATAAGAGTAGAAAATGAAAACCTTTGGAAATAATCGCCATTTTTCAATAATTTCATGACAATATTCATGGGAAAATGACTCAAAAGTAGAAAAAATGGGAGTGTGAGAAAAAACAAGGTTTATAATATCTCATTAATTAATTTTAAGACAAATTATGAGTGATTTAACAATTTTTTTTACATTTACCATTTATCTCAAATTTACTTTAACCATTTTAATTAATTTTTAAAATTAATAATTAACATCAATGACAAAAATTAAGATCAGATCCTTTTAACTAATTTGAAACTTTTAATTTTAAATTTTAAAATAATTTTATCACATAAAATCCCTAAATAAGTGTAAATATATTTTTAAAATAAACCCACTTAATCACATATACATTATTTTTAGAAAAAATAATGTTTTAAATATTTTTATTGATATATAAGACATAATTTTTTGGACAATAATTTTAGTGACATAAATTGATTGATTATAAAAATAGTAAATGGTTGGCAGTTTTCATGAAATGAAAAAACTAAATTTTACCGTCTAAATAGTTAATTATGTGAATAGATCAAAATAATTTTCTTATTAAAGTAGAACATTATTTTAGTTTTATAAAATATTTGACATAGATTTAAATTTAAAATAATATTTTAAAATACCTAATTTTTCCCTTAAAAGAACATGTTATTAATTAAATGGTTTTTTATTTTTCTTGGTTAATTTTATATAATGATAACATCATAAAAAGAATAATTTTCACAAAAAAAAATATTTTTTACTAAAATATAACCTTTTTAGAAAAAATTAGAAATTCATATAAAGTAAAATTTAATTCAAGGGATCCAAAAATAAATTTTATTTTATAAAATTTGGATTCTAAATTTTTTAAAATTATATTTTAAAACAAATTATATAATACAAAGATAATTTATTTTATTTAAAATAGATATTTTCAATATTAATTCATATTAATTTGTTACCTTTAAAATATTTAATGGTATACAATATTATTTATTATTATATGTTTATTAATAAATTTTTATTATTATTTTCCGTTTTGTTTTTATTTGATGTATCATGTGAAACAAGTTATAAAATATATTATTTATTTTAAAGTATCAAAAATCTTGGGTTGTCACACCTCACCTATACATTTTTTTAAATAATCTCTGTCTCTATAAATGGATACATTTGTGAGATTCACAAGCTTCATCTCATTCTAAATTTTTAGAAACATAATTATTATATTTGATAATGAACACACCTAAAGAATCCCCTTTCTTCACCACTATGGTGCATTTATTCTTCTAATGCCCCTTCTTTCCATATAAAACACACACTATAATATATTTCTTAGAATATCCCTTGATCATCCTCTAAGTAGTTGATGTTTTTAAAGGTCCATTAGACCTATTATTAGTCATCGGGAATGCTCCCTTACCCTTCTTCTTATACACCATATTAATTGAAGGTTTTTCTTGATTTATGCCTTGTTTTTCTAGTGAATCATAGTCAAGAGATCCAGGAGAGTCTTCTAAATATTTTTCATATAATAATTCACAATAAAACTATAAAATCTATAATTTAGCGAGGAAAATGAGAAATCAGTGCATAATTATTTAGGCATCTTGAAATCTTGAATATATAAATAAATAATTTTTCCAATCATCGTTAATACATGATGTCTAGATGGTGAACCTTCTCCAATATAGTACCTGAAATGTTCTTTGGAGATATTGCACCTATCCTTTATAGCCTTCTCTAAATACATGTCAGGAATATGAGATAACATGGGGTATCCAACCATCTTCCTATGAAGGTTTTGAAGATCACTTCACATGTTTGATAAAATGATGCATTGGTAATCTAATGAATATTATACATGTTTACATAGGACTATAAAATACTTCTCACTAGCCTAATTAGAAGGATCTTTGAAGACCCAAACATGTAAAACTTCTACTCAAGGTAGAGTACAATGTGAAATTTCTTATACCACTCATGGAAGTTCACCATGGTTAAATATTTTATTGCTTTAATATGGATGATGATGATAATTTTGATCTCAAATGACTATCCATTTATAATTTTTTTTGTAATTTACCATTATTTTAAAACTATGTCAAAGTAAATGTTATCTTTTTAATATCACACTATTTTATAAAATCCTATTAGACCTCACCATTGGATTCAAAATGTGATATGATTTTGATATTCTTGTTGCCAGGATCCATAATACCCATATCATAACCAATATTTGAGCCTCATCAAATTACCTAAAGGTATTTATATAGGTGGTTTGTCCAAGTTAATTAATAGGAATTTTCTTGATCTATTGAATGGACTCCAAAATAATAAAATCCAAAATGATATTTCATCAACAATTGTGTCCAAGTTACACCCTGTTATTGAAGGGAAACTACTCTGGATTCTATCTTGGTTAGGTCAAGCAAACATTTCCATTCTAACTCCCTAACAAAATAAAGTGTCATCATAAGGTCCAGACAAACACTTTGAACTATTTTTTCATTCTTAATCATGGAATGTAAGCATTTTTTAACTTAATATTTCCATGAGTTAATTTTATCTTATGTGAAAATATTATTTATTTTATCATTTAAAATCTTATTAATATTATGTGATTTTTATATAATTAATTAACTAAGTCTTGATAAAATTATTTAGACATTATCTATTTATTTTATTTTATATTAGTATCTAGTTATTTATTTATTATATGTGATTGTATTTAATTATTAAATAATCATTTCATATATAAATAACCATGGAATGGAAAAATAAAACAAATATATGGTAAGATCATGATATTTAAATACCTATTAGTTTATCGAGTGAAGGAAAAACTAACACATAACTGTCTGGAAAAAACACTTTAGGCCAAGCTGGGACTGAGTTAATGTATTCTAAATTTAACAAGGGTATCTCCATGGTTGGTTTCACCTCAACTCAATCTAGATCTGTCTCCTCATGCTTGGGAGATCCGTCCTTTACATATGGTCTCTCAAATTTAGGTGATAAGAACTATGGGTTTAGGGATATATAAAATAAACCATTGATACAAGGACTCATACATAATAAAGAGGAACAAATGATACCTAGATCATTATATTTAATTTATTAATATTTTTATATATAAACCCATTAAATAAATAATTAAATTATTTCAAAACCCAATACATGGAAATAATAGTTAATCTCATGAAAATTAACATATGAAACAAATAAAAATTTATACTAGCCATCATTCATTTTAATACCATTATTTATTAACTTAATTATCTCAAAATAATAATGAATCATCTTATTAATTATCTAATTATTTTATCTAAATTTACATCTAAAAATTATTTGAGATTCTTATCCACTAAATATAAATAAATTCAATTAATTAACTATAATTAAAATTATTAATGAACACTGTATATAATGGAGGTGGAATACCATGTACCATTCTTATTATGCCTTAATCCCATTTATGATGTTTAACTATTACACAACATTTTCATCCATATGACATGAAATATGAATATTGTTTTTTATAATATTTTTAAGGTACGACGTACTTACTTAGCAGGAAGTCCTATATGGTGTGTCATGATATATGTGGTGTGTTATTCTAAAATTAAGTCCATTTAGTCAAAAAAATATTAGATAATACACAAAACACCTTGAATATATGTGGTTTGTACCACTGGAAATAATCATTATGTATATGATTTGTATGAAAACCATAAACATCATGTATGTTTATTATAAAATGGAATTATTTTATTAATAAATTTAAAACAAAAAATTAACCAAAATAATACTCACTGTATAATGCATATAGGAAAACCATATAACATAATGTGTACATCCATATATATTTCATGGATTCTATTTTCGTTAAATTAATTCAAATATCTGTTGAATTTTACAATAATCCTTGGGACTCAGTGTGTCATCTATGTGGTTTATTAAATGTTATAGGGATTGTATATCCCACTATATGTCGTGTACGTGAAATTATTATCATGGCACTAAGTTGGATTCCAACACATAGTGTATATTAATTACATTCCACATACTTTGACCACATAGATTCTATAATTCACATGGGATCAAAACATGTGGGGACACATAGAGTGTATGAAATTTATGAGATCTATACACACTATCAATCCAAAATTGCGATCAATATGTGGCATGTAATGACATAGTGTATTTTTCTCATACATAACATGTTGTGATTTTCAAAGATCATTCTGATGTGGTTGACCATGGGTACACGACCCTTATATTTCCTCTATATTCCACGTAACTAAGTTAACTAGGTAGAGTCCTTGACACCTTAGGATGAGATATTAAACCGTTTTTCATATATTATTATCATTTTCATTCTAATATGAAATAGAAAGATCCTGATATCATATGTTTATGATAAAATAATTTAAAATTAGAAATGAACAAATAATAGTCCAATACATATTTGATCAATGATTTATAAATAATTATAAATTAATATGTGACATCTTTGATACCACATAATTAATCTAGGGTGTAGCGTAAGTGGTTAACACCATGCCCAAAATTGTTTTTTAAAGGATTCATTAGATAAATCCTCAGAACTAGACAATAAAAACCCCAAGAAATCCAAGATATATCTTTCTAAGAAGAATTTATAATTAATATATGAAAAAATTACCCCAAATTACTTTTTCTTTCTTCATTGATGAATCCATTTAACCTTTTTATGGTAAAATCATTATAATGAACAATCAAAAGAATAATCCCTTTAGAGGTATCAATTCATGCTCCCTGAGTATTGAAACATCGTAGATGGAACATCAGGTGATATCATTAAAGTACTGATCATCCTATATTATTCACTATCGTTCATAAGAAGAATCTATTTGGTCTTGAAGGATTATTCGTTATTATCTGGTCATGTGAGGGAGGAGGGGGGAGGAAGTATCTCATTCCTGAGAGTACTCTTGAGAGAATACACTTCTATCTTGAGAGAGATATCTCGGGAGAAATGTTGTGCGCCAAAATTCACATGACCTAAAAATGATATAAGTTTTTTAATATTATTAGTTTTAGAGAAATTTTGATTTAAAATAGGTAATCAACTAATGTATCTATTTATAGTTCACCCCAAATTATATAATAAAAATAACATTATTATTTCCACGGTGGTCATTAACCCACAAATTATTTAAATCTCATTTTTTAATTAAATTCATTAATATTTATTTAAATTATATTAAATAAATTTTATAAATTTCATCTTGGAACTAAACATGACATTTCAATCCTCTGCATAACTTATGGACCCTTGAATAATCTATATATCATCCCAAAAAAATATCAATATATTTTATATTTAACAAATAAATAAGTAATATATTCAATTATTCATGAATATATATATTTTTAACATTTAAATCACATATATTCCAGAATGAAATGATATGTGATCAAATTTATGTGACTAAAACAACCAAAATAATTATTCTACAATGGTCTTGAGATTAAAATTTATTTTAATATTAAATTAAAATAGATTTTTTCAGAGATTGTGGATACACTTGTTGTGTGACCCTCTAGGTATCATTCTCCGTCAAAAAGACTTTAATTAGAAAATAACTTCATGTCAAAGTACCCATAGAGAAATATGTTAATGTCATACAAAAAATTAACCTCATACAAACACAAAATGTGTAACATAATCCCTTGGTCTTGATATCTCATCAAGGAGGTTGCCTACCTATTTCATCAACCTATGCACTTGAAAATATCTATTTTACTCCCTAAAATGAACTCATCGACAAACTACTATCACCATGTACATAATTAGATAATTCTATTTCAATCAATGGGCATGAGATACCGTCTTTTGGTTCTAGAAGGTATAAATAATTACTCTACTTATACATGAAAAATAATATCACTTATGAGGAACCCAATGTATCATAATTAATCTTAAGTATACGTCATTATGGTTTTCAACACTAAATTAATTCACGCAACTAATGATATACATCAATAATAATATCATGTCAATGGACCAATACACATGTCCGAAGATAGGAATATCCAATGACACATATATCATGTGAAATTTTTATTGGCGGGTCATTCCTCATAACCTCCCATATTGTTGATTACTAACTAATAAAATTCATGAGTAGAAGCATCATATTCTTATGATCATCCATCACTATATAGTCAAAACATTATTTTTTTTCATGATAGAGGATGTAATTTAGACCACATGATATATGTTTTAGAATACTATTATAACACTTCAAGGTACTAATCCTAGTAAAGAACATCTACGACCATTAAATATGAAAAATACTCTGAAGAAATTAGTACACTAATTTTATAAAAAATAACACTCATCATGTGATAATATATATATATATATATATATATTAATATTCATGTATTTGAATGGATAAGTAATTGAAAACAAAAAGATATTTGAATCTAGGGCACATAATCCAATAGTTTTGTAAAAAACAATAATCCAATATAATAAAATGTCATCCACTATTAGGGAAATATAATAAAAAAATATATAATTTAATATAATTAATAATAAATAAACAATGAATTGCCATTAATTATTAAAAAATAGGAATAATTTTTTTAAATTAATCTAAAATATTTGAGGTTAGTAATAATTAGTTTCAATTAAGCGATATTAATAAAAAAATGAATAATTTTATATACATAAAAAAAATAAAAAAATAAAAAAAAAATATTCATTATAAATTACAATAAATTATTAAAATTAGTAAAATATAATTAATATTTTTTAAAATTGGGGATAAATAATTAAAATATTTGTTGAAAAAATATTCATTAATTATTAGACATAATTAAAATTAATATAAAATAATATATGTTAAAATTAGGAAAACCTAATAAAACATTGAATAAAACATAAATAATAACAAATAAGAAATGAATTTTCATTAATTATTATAAATTACTAAAGTTAATCTAAAATAAATAAATAGCTAAAAATAAAAAACATAATAGTGTATTATTAATTTGTGAATAAGAAAAAAAAACATTAGTCATTATTATTAAATTATTTTATTTAAAAAATATTAATATTATTATAAATTAGTAAATATTAATTTACATCGATTAATATTGTTAATTCTATATTATTATAATATAAAAATAAAATGAAGTAATAAATATGATTTATATTAATATTTATTTAATATATTTACAAAGAATAAAAAATATCATAGAACTATAATAAATAATAATTTATAATTTTGTAATAAAAAAATTAAAGTGACCAAAATAATAATCTTAAAAAATATTAATTAGAAATTGTAAAATTTAAAAAACAATGGTAATAAACATATTAGAAAGAAAGTATAAAAAATAATTGATAAATAATAATTAAATTAATTTTAATCAATGTTATAGATTTATAAAAACTTATAAAATGTTAAATGATTAAATTCCATCACGATTACTTATTGAAAAAAATGTAGTGCAGTGAAAATACTTTTGCGGTATGAAAATTAATATCTGTAATAATTACTTAATATGATTTAGTCCTTCACAAATAGTTATTCATGAGCAAGAAAAATTCACAATGGAGAAATAAGTTGACAAATCATTTAAAATGATTATTATTTTATTAAAAAAAATAAATAATATCGTAGGAAATTATAAAATAAGAAAAATAATACAAAACAATAAACAAAAAAAATAATATTTCCAAAATTTTAATAATCTTGAATCATTATAATTTTATCAAATATTATAATTTTTATAATAAATAATTATTAAATAATTAATCAGAAAAAAATATTCATGGTCTTATGTTTTAGAGGAAAAATAAATACACACACGCTCGGTGGGCAGGCAAGGCTCAGAACTCACCCCGCCAAGAATATACCCAAAACCAAGGGAAGTCATTACAAATTTTATCCCAAAATCCCGTTTTGATTGAAATCCCATTATGCTACCTTAAATCAAAAAAAATTTCCCGAAGGTCCAACCCCATGTTAGCATAACACTATGTCTACGCCCCTACCTATAACAACCTTAATGCATCACCTCCCAAAACCTCCCGAAGAGCGATACCAAGAATCACACACCGGTTCCTTGGATTTGGAGGCAATAATGAGTACCACTCATGGACATATCATTCCCCAAAACTTATTATATATTATAAAAATTAATTAACTATTCATTTAGGGAATCTAAATTGTGTAATAATTTTTTTTACATTTTATATTATAAACTAATTACTATTTTAAAAAAACATGGAATAAGAAAATAGATACCCATTTTTTTATGAGTGATGGGTTTTGTTTTTTCAACATTTCACTATTGGAAGTTAATGTGATCCTAAACATAAGTAAATATATATCCAAGGAATAAAATATACAAAAAAATTAAAAAAATAAGCATAAAACGGTACCCAAAATTATATAACATTTTTGTAATACTTAACAAATTATACAAACAAACACCCAAAGACTATGTTTGGAGAAAAATTTTCTCATTCCAATTCTATAGCTACCCTAAATTTTTACACATTAACATTATATAACATTTGTGGAATACTTAACAAATCATTCAAACAGACACCCAAAGACTGAACTAGTCAAGTGCCTATAGAAACATGGAATCATAAACACTGATATATAAGTGGGCTACATTATCTACCACTAGGTTCTTCTTGACTAGAACCCTTCTTAGAGATATCAAACATAATACATATCGTCATAACCTGGGGAAGGAAACATAAAAAAGGGGTTACCTAAAATGCTCAATAAGTGTAAACAATTGATATATTTAAGAAAAAACATGAGAATAATGGTATGAGAACATGATCATGAAAATAGAAGATCATACCCTACATATCAAACATCATATACATGAATCATGGAATGAATCTTGGAAGGTCATAAGATATTAATTATTAGGAAATAAATAATTTAATCCATGAAAGCATAGTATTGGAATAAAACATGGAATTTTGGCTAACAAATAATCATATAATAATATTTCCAGAGTATCCAAGACATCGCTGCCAAGACCATATTGTTAGTATGGGTTCACTCCCCATACCATCTTTATAGTCATGGTTCACTCACATGGCCATGATTGTAGCATGATTTTACTCCTCATAACGTCTTGTTAGTCATGATTCACTCCCATATACATCTTAGTATTCATGTTTCACTCCCAAAAACATCTAAGTATATCTCATGATATATAAATCTTTACCCAGTGCATTTGAGGGAGATATTGGTCCCATCGATATCATAATTAAATAATATATACATGTTCCAAAGGATCATAAATAATCATATCATAACCCATGAAGTTAAATGGATATTAAAAACATGTAATCATATCATAACCTATGAAAAAAGATGGTTTTCATAATCATTTCTTCAAAATCATAAACTGTGAAAGAGAAATGGGTTTCAAAAACATATAACCCATGAAATAAAAATGAGTTTCACAAACATCATGACATCAAAACATTATCCATTAAGAGAATGAATATTTATAAAAAAAATTGAATAATTTCCACAAAAGGAATGATTAACACCAATAAATGTTATCTTAGATGGAAAATAATATTTAAAGATCTTTTAAAAACATTTCTTAAGGAAAATAACCTTTATGTATTGAATATGATTTTTAAAACATAAAACTATTTTGAAAAAAATAATATTTGAAATAATATTTTAAAACATATAAATGAGGATTTAAAAACCATAATTTTTAAAAAAAAACCATTTTCCATGAAAATGGTCTACAAAGATCTTTTAAAAAAAATTGAAAACATTTTTTGTAAACATGATTTTTGAATACAATAGATTTCTGAAGAATGATAGAGACAATATGATTGTACTTAAAAACATTATATTGAGTAACAATGAGTAAAAAATGGTAATAATATATGGATATATCTTTAAAACATAGATATAAAATAAACAAAAGTATGTTCTTGTGATGTTGACCATAATATTTCATTAAATAAATCATAAACATAACAAATCTTAAAAAGTGATGATATTGTTTCAACAAACTATTATAACTTGGTAACTTGAAATCATACTCTTCATGTAAGAAAATGAAATTAAATTAAGATTAAAATATCATTAAAATAATTAATTTCTATATATATGATGTAAAATTTAAGTATATATACCTCAAAAAAGAATTTAGATCATAACAAAACAAGAGTCTCGAAGAAGGAAAATTGAGAAAAAGGTATTTTACCGATTTAGTATCTTCAGAAACATAAATTACATGAATGAAAGGCCATAACCTAGATATGTTAATATTCATAAATATTATTATAATATCTATGGAATAAAATTATGGTCATTTTATACACCACATAAAAGGAAAGAGGGACAAACATAGCACGTATCTCATAAAAATACAAAGTGAGACGAAATCCACTTAACTTGTGTCTTAACTGTCATCATTCTCCTTAAAAACTATAGTATAATGAATATAAATTTATTATAAATATTTTGAATAACTATATTATTATATCTAATACCATATATAGTTTTATGATGACCTTATATTACCTTCTTTTTAACTATCCTATGTTATGGTTTCACTTCAGATAATATTCGCTTTGTTCTTTGTATGTGTCTTATTTTGTAATATATTTGGTCCTTATACTTATATTATGATTATAGAATGTAAAAAATTATATAACTATAATTTATATTCAGTATATGTGTATTATAATAATCTATATATTATTAAATTATGAAATGGAATACACCATTCATGGAGATGGTAAACTATACGTATGCATGAATGTTGTTTCAGTTTTTATAGCCAAATTGATAGAAAGGAAGCAAATGAAATATATTTATAAATTAATATAATATAATAAAATTATAATTATAAGGCTATATATATCATATAATTTCACTAAACCCATTCTTAATATATTCCATGTAGTGTGTGAATGAATCACATCTCTTTGAGTGGGCAGTAGTCCCTACTTCCTTAAACGAAATTACCATATTTACACCAAATGAAAAGTAAAAATATATGTTTTTTAAAAGGAATAAATAAGTTTAAATAAATAATAAATATAATATTTAACATATATAAATATATTTTCCATCATAACTTTCACCAAGAGTGACATTATAGAAAAAATGAGTAGTTATTGTTTAGTGGGGCGAGAGTTCACTGTACACGTAAACTGTATGTTTATTACCCATTAGACAGAGGAGTGTGTAAGTGTTGGTCAAAAAATTATAATTAAAATATCTTGTAATATTTAATATAATTTCTTATACATTAATTTAATAAATATAGTGGAGGGGGTGGAGAAGGAAACCAAAAGAAAAGAGCTTGAGAGAAGGCCTTACCACTTAATCGGGTAACTACTTTTCGTTTGTGTCAAAATGCATCCTTGGAAGAATTTCATCCCAAATTAAGGATTCAAGTAGTAAGGTAGAGATTTTTTAAAGTGTATTGGTCAGATATTTATTGAACCTAAGTGGTTTTAGAGGTTTGAAGAAGAGGGAGAGGTGGTGACCATTTATATGGAAGGAGAAGTGGCACTCTTGTAAATATTTGAAGAGAGAATTCTACCCAAGTTTTTCTTAATGCAAGGGGATAAAATAAGAAAACCAATCATAAAAATGGTAGTATATGGTCTAAATATGTATATAAAACGTATTTATTACAATTTTAAATGTTTTTTTGGCTCTTAAATCGAAGATTTAGGCTTAGTTAAGTTTAATTTGACCTTAATTGATGTAATTAATTATAATCACTTTCACTAATTTTTTTTTGTCAAAATATAATTTGAACTTGTTAGAAATTATATATTATGATTATTCAAAATATGGAATCCATTTTTCCAAATTATACTCACATAAGTGAAGAAACATAATTAAAAATTAATCTTGTAGTCGGGTCGAAAATGCAGATTTTTAATATAAGAATGATCAAAAGTTATCTATGTTTTTATATCAAAATTCATTGTAAAATTGGTTTTGATTAATTAAATTGAATTAATTGATAAAAATAAAATATAATTATAAATTTAAAACAAAATAAAATATAATTTATCCTTATAAATAAATTAGATTAAAAAGTATTTTTGAATTATAATCTGGTATTTCTCCCTATTCATCCAAAAAATGAAGTTTCTCATAAGAATAAAAAAATTCCACCCTAATATAATTTCAACATTATGAATTAAAAAATGATTTTAATTTTATCAAATTCAATGTCTAGATGTGTCTAAAATTACTTCTATTTTTTTCACAGAAGGACATGAAAAAGATTTTGTTTGAGAAAATAATATTTTAAAACATATAAGGGCTTAACTAGAAATTTTATTTTTTTGTATTAATATGTTTTATTTATATAAAACCATTATAAAAAAATATTAAAAAAGTATTTTTTACAATTTATATAACAAATTTTAATGTCTAGGTTATAATTATATCATTTATATATTTATAATAATGAAGTGATATTTAATAGAAACATCGATATTGCTTGTAATGTACGACAAGTAAATATTTTATGTATCATGTGCCATGTCAATGTTTCGGTTAATGTAGTCCATGTTTGTGCAATGTGAATGGAATGGTTTACTTAGTTCATTGCACTACTGGAATGTGGGTTTTTCCCCACAGTTACATACCAACGGTTTCATAGAATCGTTGGTAAAGGAGGTTTTTCACAACGGTTCATTAGAACCGTTGGCATAGATGTTCCCTAGGAGGTTTTTTCCCAACGGTTCATGAGAACTGTTGGGATAGATGGCTTTTACCAACGGTTCATAAGAACCGTTGGGATAGAGGTATGCTGGGGAGGTTTTTTCCAACGGTTCTAGATAACTGTTGGGATAGATATGTATATGCCAACGGTTTTTAAAAACCGTTGGCAAATGTTCTCCCCAAATTCCCAGCCACCTGTTCTCTCCCCCATTCGCGATATACAACCCTAAACCGGGAGCAGCAGCCGATTTAGGCGATTTTGGAGGTACTGACAGCCGGACCTTGAATCTTCCAGCTCTTCTTCAGGTTATTCTTCTTCTTTATCTGAAAACGTATTCAAATGTTTGGATAGTATTTAAACATATTTTCATTTTTCCCATCAGTTTAGGCGATTTTGGAGCTACTGCCGGCCAGACCAGCCTAAGGGTGAGTTTTCTTGAAAATTCCTTTTTGGATTTTACCCCTTGAACATGGGATGTCATTTGTGAAAGGTTATATAAATCGAATTGATTGTTCGATTTCTGAATTGAATTGTAAATTAAATTAAATAAGGGTATTTTATGGTTTGCATTCCCCTTTTAACACATGAATGCCAATTATTTTTTAACACATGTTTTAATTGTATTGCCTTGCCAATGTGAGTAAAGTAGATACTATGCTATGAATCTATGAAATTGGATTGAATTTATCTTATATTTTATGTTACCATGTTAGATATATTATAACTAATGCATGTGATATCTTTATAGTCTTGTTAGGAGTGTTCTATTAAAAATTCCCATGTGAGGGCTTGAATTTTCATTGAATTGCTAGCCATTATGAGTTATATTGAGACCATGATATGGAATTGATTGATTAAGCAAGGGAATCTCATTATCTTGTCCTTACAACATGAGTAAATGAAGCTTCATTCTTTTCAGGTTATTATTTGATTGAGTCGCCATTTTGAGGTGAGTTGTATTAAATACCTTTGTTTTTAACCTTGGTATGTTTAATGAATTGTTTAAATGAAATGGAATTCATTAAATGATTAATAGTAAATAGTGATACATTGATTCTATTATGATCCCAAGTATATAATCTTGTTTCTATTAACTTATACGCTTTATGTGATAAATGGATTCACAGTGGAATTCCACGGATAGACTCATTTCTTTGAATATTGATTAAGCCATGGGTGATACATGGATCCAAGGGAGGGATTCCATAGATAGACTTATTGAATGTAGAATTATATTCCAATTGATACATGGATTCTTATGATAATTCCATAGATAGACTTATTGAATGTAGAATTATATTCCAATGCTATGCGTCTTGTGTGGTGGTGGTGTGGTTTATGTGTTTTATGGTAGTAGTGAAGTGTGTGATTATGTAGTTAATGTGAACCCATAGGTTGAGTATTTTGTGCTATCTATATATCATGTATTTTTATGTTATTTCTACACATTCCCAACCAGAGTTGGATAAACTTACCAACGATCAGAGGTTTTGAGTTATGAGTATTTTTTCTAATATCTAGGATGGTGGTTATATGTTTGGATAGCTACCATGTCTTCCCTACTCTTCCTTCAAAAGTGATTGACCATGTGTTTTTAGGCAAGATGCGATGTGATTGTCCATGTGTCTTTAGGTGAGATGTACTATGATTTCCCTAGTGTTTTTCGGTGAGGTGTGATGTGATAAGGCTATAATAAGATGTGGCATGTGGTTGGGGTCATGTAGGGTAGAAGGATGGCACAAGGTTGATGTTATTCATGTTCATGATACCCTACTAATATTGTTATGGGATGAGTCATGCTGTTATGTGATATAACACATTAAGTTCTTGTTGGTTTTACATTTTTTCAATAACACATTTGTATGTTTTTTTGACATGTGTAGTTGATACCTTGATTATTTTCTTCCTTTATCTTTTACTTAAATGTATTTTCTATTATAGTTAATGCCTATTTAATTGTTTATGACAAAATGACTTATATAAATTCTTTTTACAGAATGGACAGAAGTTGGATGTATGAAACCGATCGGATCTCAGACGATTTTCAAAACAATTTGGAGAGCTTTATAGATTTTGCATTTCACAATGCTTCCGATAGTGGTCGCATACACTGCCCATGTTCCAATTTTGTTGGTAGACCTTGGTTGAGCCATGAAGAAGTTAGCTACCACATAACCAAAAATGGGTTTCAAGCAAACTACTTTCTGTTGTATCACAATGGGGAGAAAACGAAATCTCAAATTGGTGATGATCGAAATGAAAAGACTGGAATGGAGAATTTGTTAGATGATCGGTTTCCGTTTATTCGTCATCATGAAAAAGAAAGGATTTCGACTCAAGAAGACTTCGATATGAGGACAGCTGATGCATCTAGTGAAAATGATGATATTGATAGGGTGAAAAAATTGAATGATGCTGCCACGACTCCAGTATATCGACAATGCGATAAAATGAAAACTGGAATTTTTAATCCGATTATTTCATGGGAAAACTATGTATGGGATTTCTAATACAGCAATCGATTACATTCTTACCCTCTTGAAGGATTTACTTCCAGATGATGCAGATATTCCCTCAAACCACTATATGGCATGGAAGTTAGTTGAGGAACTTGGATTTTCAAGAAACAAAATTCATGCTTGCCCGAAAGATTGCAGTTTATTATGGGAAGAAACCGCTGAACGAAATGAATGTATAAAATGTGGCACATCCCGCTGGAAGTCAAAATCTGATGGAACACCATCTCGCATTCCACAGAAAGTAATGTGGCACTTTCCATTGATCCCCAGACTCAAGAATCTTTTTATGTCTGATGACATATCAATAAAAATGAGATGGCATGATACCGAGAGAAATGAGACTGATGATGAGTTGGTTCATCCTGCAGATGGATTTTCATGGAAGATATTTGATGCTCGACATCCTGATTTTGCAGCTGACGTGCGTAATGTGAGGCTGGGTCTTTCATGCGACGGTTTTAATCCGTTTGGGCAGATGCTTACTTCGCACAGCACATGGCCAGTTTTTATACACATTTATAATCTTCCCCCATGGTTGTGTATGAAAAAATCTTTCACTTTCATGAGTATACTCATATCTGGTCCTTCTGATCCCGGCATTGATATTGATGTATACATCCAACCTTTAATAAAAGAGTTGAAACTTCTTTGGGATGTGGGTGTGCGCACATACGATGCATGTTCGAAAGACATATTTCAGATGCGCGCTGCGCTTATGTGGACAATCAATGATTTTCCGGCTTATGCAATGATGTATGGATGGAGTACGAAGGGAAAACTGTCATGTCCAATTTGTATGAAGAATAAACGATCCAGAAGACTGAAACATCGTTGTAGTTTCAGTTTTATGGGACATTGACGATTTTTGCCAAAGGATCATCCATATAGAATGAATCGTCGAAGATTTGATAATACTATAGAGACTGATGATCCACCTCAGCGTATGTCTGGAACTGATGTGCTTAATGAATTGAAAGATTTTAGTTTTTCGTTCGGGAAGGGTCAAATGAAATCTGGAAAGAGAAAGAATGTTTCCACAGAAACCTGTTACAATTGGAGGAAGAGGAGTATCTTTTTTGATTTGCCTTATTGGTCAACCAATTTGCTATGTCATTGCTTAGACGTAATGCATATTGAAAAGAATATATGTGAAATATTGCTTTCAGTTCTTCTAAATGTCAAGGGGAAGACAAAAGATGATTTACGATCTCGACGTGACTTGGTGGATTGGGGCATCAGACCAGAATTGCATCCTGTGCGTATCAGTGAAAATAAATGGCAACATCCATGTGCTTCTTATGTGATGACACCTACTGAAATTTTTTTTTGGAAGTATTAGAGACTATTAGAGTTTCTGATGGATATTCAAGCAACATATCTAAACGGGTCAACAGAAGAGAGTTGAAGCTAAAATCTTTGAAGACTCATGATTATCACGTTCTACTACATGAGTTGCTTCCAATAGCAATCCATCATCTTTTGTAAAATAATGTAAGGGTGGGTGTTATTCGGTTGTGCCATTTGTTTAGAGATCTTTGTGCTAAGAAGTTGTCCAAGTATTTCTTGCAAAAAATGTTGACAGATGCCCCATTATTTTTGTGTGAGTTTGAGAAAATATTTCCCCCATCATTTTTCACATGCATGCTGCATCTGACTGTCCATATTCCAACTGAAATACTTCTCGGAGGACCTGTTTCTTTTCGTTGGATGTATCCAACTGAAAGAAATATGTTCACATTAAAGTCTTATGTTCGAAACAAGAATCATCCTAAAGGTTCTATCGTGAACGGTTACTTAGCTCAAGAATGTATGGATTTCTGTTCAATGTATTTGTCTGATCTTACTACAAGAATGAACAGACCAATGAGAAATGAAGAAGAACAATATGAGCAAATTGAACCCGGTTTTCCATCACTTCCTCAAACAGGAGGAATTCCTGGATCATATACATTGAAGACATTAAGCCATGAAGAGCGGGAGATGGCACATCGCATAGTTTTGTTCAACTGTGATTTGTTCGATGACTATATCAGGTAACAAAATTGAATATGTATATCTTACATATATATCTGTTAAACTATTCATATTTTTTTATCTACAGGGAACATAAAACAATGATAAATATGAAGCATCGTTCTTTATCTTTGAGAAGGAGAGAGACTTTGCATAGAAAAGAATTTTCTGCTTGGTTAAAATTGAAGGTAAAAATATTACTGTTTAAATTAATTATATCAATATTTACTTAAGTTTAACTATCATTTATATTGCTGGTATTGAGTTTGTCTGCTGACTCTGTCTCTGAGGAAATAAGAGCTTTGGATTTTGGTCCTAATACCGTGGTTCGTGACTGTAAATCAATTGTTATCAATGGGTACAGATTTATTGTCACTGAACGAGCCAAAAACATGAGAACACAACATGATGGTATTATGGTTACTGCCACAACAGATTGTTATGCCAGTGCATCAGATAGTAGACCGCGACTTGAAAATGTGGGTTATTATGGAGTCGTTGAGAAAATAATAATATTGGATTATTACTCTCATGGACGTGTCACAATGATGAAATTCCATTGGTTTGATTCGATGACGAGACATGGCACATTTATTGATGATTGTGGATTTTGAGTAATTAATATGACCCGCACTCTTGCAACCGAAGAACCATATGTGTTGGCATCAATGGATAAACATGTTTTTTATGTCAAAGATCAACTTCAACCTGAATTTGGTGTCATAGTTGAAGTAATTCCAAGGCATATTTTTGATGATGCTGATGATGGAATTGCCACTGTCCCTATTGCCATTGGAACCAATCCATTTATATCTTTTGATGACTCCAATAGCTCAATTGTCAGAGTTGATTGTGAACCTGAAGTTGTGGTTGGCAATATATAGAATCATTCATCCATGTTCTCAATTCTTTTGGTTTACCTCGAGTTGGGTTGTTAAGGTTGGTAATATTCATATTTATTTAGTATTGATCACAAATATGTTTTAGCTGACTTGACCGTTATGTGAATTTTCAATGTTTATTGGTTTCTGTTTTATTTGAATTGCATTTTCTAATTTGGAATTGAACTGTATTCAAACCAAATCAAACAATATTTCTAACTTGGTGAACATTACAACTTGTATGTTTTATTAAACTCATTCAAGCTCTTCTAAAACAATTGATAGCTAAATTACCAATGAATCCCCTCATTCCCTCATATATTTAGTTTTTTGGTTTACACATTAATTTTCTTTTTCTAATTAATTACATATTTGTTTTCCAATGCAGGAAATGAAGCCAATTGAAGAGAGACGAAGAAAAAAAATGGCGGAGAACAATTGTCGGATGGAGGAGATGGGCATTCCACCATTAGTGCCTACAGTGAGTACTTTATTTCAAATATATATATATATATATATATATATATATTTACATAATATATAATGTCATGTGATTAATTTTTTTTGTAAACTTTTTTGTAGGATCCACCATTACGTCGACAGTTATTCGACGAGGAGCCTAGTACTGGTCCTATTACTCAGGCCGGTGGTACGAGGAGGGTTCGTACTAGAGGTGGACGTAGAGCTGCGCGTGCCCGACTAGACCCTGCCCTCCCACTGACATTTCAGCCTTCCCACATTCTGATCCCGGTGTGTCGTTAGGGACACACAGGATATTTAGACCTCCCATGTTTTCTCTACCTTCTGCATCTTCTGCCCCTTCATTTTCACATCCCATGATGATTCCCACTCCCCAGTCAGCATCAGGTCATACAGCTGTTCCATCTTCTTTTCCTTCTACTTCTGTCTCTCCGAGCTTTTATATTCCATCGTCTTCGACTCCTGTTCCACCAGAGGGTGTTCCATCAGGTTCTGTGGATCCGGCGCCACTCATTGATCAGACTAGCGCAGGTATATTTATAAAACCCTAACAAATTTTTATAGCAATATTTATTTTCATTATAACATGTTTTGATAAAATATTTGTTTTTCTTTCATGACAGATACATCTACTGACAGGAGGCGGGGGCGAGGCCGTACACGCATGCATTCGGTGTGGAACCGTCGCACACAGGTTATGGTGGAATATAATTAAGACAATCAGATGGTTGAGAAAACAGGGCAGCAATGTCGGAGTTTTATGGCGACACTTTCCAAATACTCCGACATCATTCCCGTCAGCCCGCTGTCGTGGAGACATTTGACACATGAGGTCAAAGATGGAGCTTGGGCAGAGATATGGGTAAAAAAATATGTTGTATTTAATGCCATGAATTATTTTTGTATTTATATGAATTAATATTTTGATTTCAGCTTCGATTTAATTTTCCTGATGGTGAGGGTGCACGACTGGCACGTCTAAAGGATTTAGGTGAGCTTTGGAGAGCCTACAAGCATGAGCTGTATATTGGTTGGCGTGCTAGAGTTGGAACTGAGTTAGAGGCGGTACCAGTCGTGGATGATTGTCCTATAGAGCAGTATCGTCAGATGATTACTCATTGGACGAGTACCCAGTTTAAGGTATGAATTACATTTGAGGTATTTAAATAATAACTTTCAAATTTTTCATTAATATTATCCTTTTCATTATAGAATTTTATTTAGGAATCATCTGGAAAAAATAAAAAAAACATTGATGCAAAAAAATACCTCCATACACTAGGACGCACGACGATGTCGGATCATGAGAGGCAGCAGGTATGAAAATTGTTTATATGTTTTCTTTACGACTTACATTTTATTTTGTTTCCTCAATTATTTAATCATTTGCTAAAATTTTTATATAACTTTTGTTTTCAATGTCATTGTAGAGGAAAGTAAAAAATATTGAAGTACGTGTGCCTCGAGCAAAACTGTTTTGCTCGAGTAGACGAAAAAAGGATGGAAGTGCTGTCAATGAAACGACTCAGCAGCAGATTGTAAGTTTTAATCTGTTGATTTTATATTTTAATTTCTATTTCGTAACTTAATAATATATTTATATTTGTAACAGGATGCTTTAGAGGCCCTCGATGCCCAAGAAGCAGACAATTTTGGGCCATCTGATCACTTACATCAGGTGTTGGGAGATGATCATTCTGGCAGAGTATGCTGCCGACCTAGGATAGCCCCGAAGAGGTATTGGCCTGCCTCAGGTATGAGTTGTAGTGCCACCGAGCTGCAGCAAGTTAGGGCACAGGCAGAACAGGCTGAGAAAAGGGCCACAGAGAAGGCAGAACAGTCTGCTAGGGCAAACAGTGCATTTATGAAATTTATTGAAGTTCCACGTCCAACACTTCCAGCAGAGGCCAGCCCAGCGATTGATGAATACATGTCGTCGATACATTCTATATATGGTGCACCAGGTTGCAATTCCAGTAGTGGTCAGGCCGATGTCCAGCTTGAAGATGATGATGGCGAGGAGTCTGATGCGGAAGAGGAGGGAGATAAGGAGGGCGGGGAGGAGGGCGAAGACGAGGAGGAAGGCGCTGTGGAGGGTGAGGACGATGAGGAGGACGATGACGAGGGTGATGATGATGATAACGATGATGGTGATGGTGATGCTAATGTGGGACATATTGATCCGTTACATTTTTGACTTATATTACTGAGATTTGATGTTTAATCTATTCTAGTTGTTGGTTTTATCTAGACTCGTAGTATAGTATTGGAGTTGAGTTATTTTTATATGTTGTCTGTTTTTATGGATGTTGTTGTCTTTTAGTGGTTGTGTGTTTGAGAACTCCCTAGAAAACCCCCCTCATTCTTGGACCTTGGACAACCCCCCCTCCCCCTTGGACCCCGAACACCCCCCAAACACCCCCCGGACAGCCCCGCGGACAGCCCCCTGGACAGCCCCCCGTACAGCCCCCAACCCTCCACCCTGGACCCCGGATAGCCCCCCGGACATCCCCCCGGACAACCCCCCCACCCTCCCCCTTGGACCCTGGACAACCCCCCAAACACCCCCGGACAACCCCCCTGAACAACCCCGGACAACCCCCTGAACAACCCCTGAACAACTCCTGAACAACCCCTGAACAACCCCTGAACAACCCCCTGAACAACCACCGGACAGCCCCCTAAACAACCCCGGACAACCCCCTGAACAACCCTCAAACACCCCCCGGACAGACCCCGCACAGCCCCCCCACCCTCCTCCTTGGTCCCCGGACAGCCCCCCGGACACCCACCAGACAGCCCCCCCGGACAACCCCCGCGGACAGTCCCTCGTACAGCCCCCCGTACAGCCCCCCGTACAGCCCCCGCGGACAGCCCCCTGGACAGCCCCCGGATAACCCCCCTTGGACCCCGGACAACCCCCCAAACACCCCTCGGACAACCCCCTGAACAACCCCGGACAACCCCCTGAACAACCCCCTGAACAACCCCCGGACAGCCCCCTGAACAACCCCAGACAACCCCCTGAACAACCCACAAACACCCCCCGGACAGACCCCGCACAGCCCCCCCACCCTCCTCCTTGGTCCCCGGACAGCCCCCCGGACACCCACCGGACAGCCCCCCCAGACAGCCCCCCGGACAGCCCCTCCACCTTCCTTAATTTCATTAGCACTGAAATGTTTCATAGCACAATCAACTAAAATCTAATCCATACTAAATATGATATAAAAATATTATATATGAATTTCCATAAGATTTTAAGTGAAAACAAAAAGTGACATACGAAAAACTGACCAAACGCATTCGAAATGTGTTGATGCTTTAGGAAAACGATCCATGGGTCATATATGACGTGTACGAATCAACCCCGCCTCAATCCGAGTCGCGGTGTGGTCGGGATCAGTCTAAGTGGCTCTCTTTTGATTAAAATAGACATCATTTTAAGTACATACGGAAAACCGACCAAACGCATTCGGTTTCTGTTGAGAACGATCCATGGGTCATATGTGAGGTGTAAGAATCATCCCCGCCTCAATCCGAGGCGCGGTGTGGCCAACACCGCTCTAACTGTGTCTGTTTTGTTTAAAATGGGTAGGATTATAAGTGAAAAGAACTGGCATACGCAAAACCGACCAAACGCATTCGGTTTCCAATGAAACTTTAGGAGAACGATCCATGGGTCATATGTGACGTGTACCAATCATCCCCGCCTCAATCCAAGGCGCGGTGTGGTCGGAACAACTCAAAGTGTATGTCTTTTGTTTAAAAAGGACATCATTTTATGTGAAAAACATCAACTGGCATACGGAAAACCGGCCAAACGCATTCGGATTGTGTTGATACTTTAAGACAATGATTCATGAGTCATTTGAGACGTGTACGAGTCAACCCCGCCTCAATCCGAGGTCGTCCGCTATGAATTTGACCGTTTGACACCCGTTTTGGCCGTTTATGACACCAGAACTGCGTTGTCGGTCACCGCCCGCACACGGCACGTCCGATTGACGTGCCGTCTGCTCGACCACTTCATAAATCACTCACCCGTATTTTTCGTCTGATTTTAGGCCATTCTGAAATCGTTCGGCCCGTTTGGACCCCCCTCACGCGCGTTTACGAAGCGCGTGCATCACTTAAAACACGAATATTGAGCCATACCGCGCAAACCGCACATCCGATTGACGTGCCGTCTGCGCGTACATGTCACTAATAATAATTAGAATGTTTCCCGGTGGTTTCAGGTCAATCCGAGGTCGGACGCTATGAATTTGACCATTGGACGCCCTTTTTGGCCGTTTATGACACCAGAACTGCGTTGTCGGTCACCGCGTGCACACGGCACGTCCGATTGACGTGCCGTCTGCTCGAACACTTCAGAAATCACTGTCCCGTATTTTTCGTCTGATTTCAGGCCATTCCGACTTTGTTCGGCCCGTTTGGACCCCCCTCACGCGCGTTTACGAAGCGCGCGCATCACTTAAAACACGAATATTGAGCCGTACCGTGCAAACCGCATGTCCGATTGACATGCCGTCTGTGCGTACACATCACGAATAATAATTAGAATGTTTCTCGGTGGTTTCAGCTCAATCCGAGGTCGTCCGCTATGAATTTGACCGTTGGACGCCCGTTTTGGCCGTTTATGACACCAGAACTGCGTTGTCGGTCACCGCGGGCACACGGCACGTCCGATTGACGTGCCGTCTGCTCGACCACTTCAGAAAT
The DNA here is from genome assembly GCA_963277665.1 of Viscum album. Lineage (NCBI taxonomy): Eukaryota > Viridiplantae > Streptophyta > Magnoliopsida > Santalales > Viscaceae > Viscum > Viscum album. Next base: position 1,338,967,074 of record OY728148.1, on the reverse strand, counting down.
CACTCACCTGTATTTTTCCTCTGATTTCATGTCATTCTGACTTCGTTCGTACCATTTGGACCCACCTCACGCGCGTTTACGAAGCGCGCACATCACATAAAACACGAATATTGAGCCGTACCGCTCAAACCGCACGTCCGACTGACGTGCCGTATGCGCGTACACGTCACAAATAATAATTAGAATGTTGCACGGTGGTTTCATCTCAATCCGGAGACGCGGTGTGGCCGGCACCACTCAAAGTGTCCGTCTTTTGTTTCAAAAGGACGTCATTTTAAGTGAAAAGCATCAATTGGCATACGGAAAACCGACCAAACGCATTCCGAATCTGTTGATAATTTATCCCAACAATCCATGGGTCATATGTGACGTGTACGAGCCAACCCGGGATGAATCCGAGTCACGGTGTGGCCGGGATAACTCTAAGTGGATCTCTTTTGTTTAAAATGAACACCATTTTAAGTACATATGGAAAAACGACCAAACGGATTCGGTTTCCGTTGAAGCTTTAGGAGAACGATCCATGGGTCATATGTGACGTGTACGAATCAACCCCGCCACAATCGGAGATGCGGTGTGGCCGACACCACTCAATGTGTCAGTCTTTTGTTTCAAAAAGACGTCATTTTAAGTGAAAATCATCAAGTGACATACGAAAAACCGACCAAAGGCATTGGGACTGTGTCGATACTTTAGCACAAGGATCCATGGGTCGTATGTGACGTGTACGAGTCAATCCCGCCTCAATCCGAGGAGCGGTGTGGCCGACACCGTTCTAACTGTGTATCTTTTGTTTAAAATGGACAGGATTATAAGTGAAAAGAAAAACTGGCATACGCAAAACCGACCAAACGCATTCCGAATCTGTTGATAATTTATCACAACGATCCATCAGTCATATGTGACATGTACGAGCCCACTCGGGCTCAATCCGAGTCGCGGTGTGGCCGGGATCAGTCTAAGTGGCTCTCTTTTGATTAAAATGGACATCATTTTAAGTACATAAGGAAAACCGACCAAACGCATTCGGTTTCCGTTGAAACTTTAGGAGAACGATCCATGGGTCATATGTGAGGTGTACGAATCATCCCCGCCTCAATCCGAGGCGCGGTGTGGCCAACACCGCTCTAACTATGTCTGTTTTGTTTAAAATGGGTAGGATTATAAGTGAAAAGAACTGGCATACGCAAAACCGACCAAACGCATTCGGTTTCCATTGAAAATTTAGGAGAACGATCCATGGGTCATATGTGACGTGTACCAATCATCCCCGCCTCAATCCAAGGTGCGGTGTGGTCGGAACAACTCAAAGTGTATGTCTTTTGTTTCAAAAGGACATCATTTTAATTGAAAAACAACAACTGGCATACGGAAAACCGGCCAAACGCATTCGGATTGTGTTGATACATTAAGAAAACAATTCATGGGTCATTTGAGACGTGTACGAGTCAACCCCACCTCAATCCGAGGTCGTCCTCTATGAATTTGACCGTTTGACGCCCGTTTTGGCCGTTTATGAAACCAGAACTGTGTTGTCGGTCACCGCGCACACACGACACGCCCGATTGACGTGCCGTCTACTCGAACACTTCATAAATCACTCACCCGTATTTGTCATTTGATTTCAGGCCATTCTGAAATAGTTCGGCCTGTTTGGACACCCCTCACGCGCGTTTACGAAGCGCGCACATCACTTAAAACACGAATATTGAGCAGTACCGCGCAAACCGCACGTCCGATTGATGTTCCGTCTGCGCGTACACGTCACGAATAATAATTAGAATGTTTCCCGGTGGTTTCAGGTCAATACGAGGTCGGCCGCTATGAATTTGACCATTGGACGCCCGTTTTGGCCGTTTATGACACCAGAACTGCGTTGTCGGTCACCGCGTGCACACGGCACATCCGATTGACGTGCCGTCTGCTCGAACACTTCAGAAATCACTGTCCCATATTTTTTGTCTGATTTCAGGCCATTCTGACTTCGTTCGGCCCCTTTGGACCCCCCTCACGCGCGTTTACGAAGCGCGCACATCCCTTAAAACACGAATATTGAGCCGTACCGCGCAAACCGCACTTCCGATTGACGTTCCGTCTGTGCGTACACGTCAAGAATAATAATTAGAATGTTTCTCGGTGGTTTCAGCCCAATCCGAGGTCGTCCGCTATGAATTTGACCGTTGGACGCCCGTTTTGGCCGTTTATGACACCAGAACTGCGTTGTCGGTCACCGCGGGCACACGGCACGTCCGATTGACGTGCCGTCTGCTCGACCACTTCAGAAATCACTCACCTGTATTTTTTGTCTGATTTCATGTCATTCCGACTTCGTTCGTCCCATTTGGACCCACCTCACGCGCGTTTACGAAGCACGCACATCACTTAAAACACGAATATTGAGCTGTACCGCTCAAACCGCACGTCTGATTGATGTTCCGTATGCGCGTACACGTCACGAATAATAATTAGAATGTTGCACGGTGGTTTCATCTCAATCCGGAGACGCGGTGTGGCCGACACCACTCAAAGTGTCCGTCTTTTGTTTCAAAAGGACGTCATTTTAAGTGAAAAGCATCAACTGGCATATGGAAATCCGACCAAATGCATTCCGAATCTGTTGATAATTTATCCCAACAATCCATGGGTCATATGTGATGTGTACGAGCCAACCCGGGATGAATCCGAGTCGCGGTGTGGCCGGGATAAGTCTAAGTGGCTCTCTTTTGTTTAAAATGAACACCATTTTAAGTACATACGGAAAAACGACCAAACGGATTCGGTTTCCATTGAAACTTTAGGAGAATGATCCATGGGTCATATGTGACGTGTACGAATCAACCCTGCCACAATCGGAGACGCGGTGTGGCCGACACCACTCAAAGTGTCGGTCTTTTGTTTCAAAAAGACGTCATTTTAAGTGAAAATCATCAAGTGACATACGAAAAACCAACCAAAGGCATTCAGATTGTGTCGATACTTTAGCACAAGGATCCATGGGTCGTATGTGACGTGTACGAGTCAATACCGCCTCAATGCGAGGAGCGGTGTGGCCGACACCGCTCTAACTGTGTATCTTTTGTTTCAAATGGACAGGATTATAAGTGAAAAGAACAACTGGCATACGCAAAACCGACCAAACGCATTCCGAATCTGTTGATAATTTATCACAACGATCCATCAGTCATATGTGACATGTACGAGCCCACTCGGGCTCAATCCGAGTCGCGGTGTGGCTGGGATCAGTCTATGTGGCTCTCTTTTGATTAAAATGGACATCATTTTAAGTACATACGGAAAACCAACCAAACGCATTCGGTTTCCATTGAAACTTTAGGATAACGATCCATGGGTCATATGTGAGGTGTACGAATCATCCCCGCCTCAATCCAAGGTGCGGTGTGGCCAACACCGCTCTAATTGTGTCTGTTTTGTTTAAAATGGGTAGGATTATAAGTGAAAAGAACTGGCATACGCAAAACCGACCAAACGCATTCGGTTTCCATTGAAACTTTAGGAGAACGATCCATGGGTCATATGTGACGTGTACCAATCATCCCCGCCTCAATCTGAGGTGCGGTGTGGTCGGAACAACTCAAAGTGTATGTCTTTTGTTTCAAAAGGACATCATTTTAAGTGAAAAACATCAACTGGCATACGGAAAACCGGCCAAAAGCATTCGGATTGTGTTGATACTTTAAGACAACAATTCATGGGTCATTTGAGACGTGTACGAGTCAACCCCGCCTCAATCCGAGGTCGTCCGCTATGAATTTGACCGTTTGACGCCCGTTTTGGCCGTTTATGACACCAGAACTGCGTTGTCGGTCACCGCGCACACACGGCACGCCCGATTGATGTGACGTCTGTTCGAAGACTTCATAAATCACTCACCTGTATTTTTCGTCTGATTTCAGGCCATTCTGAAATCGTTCGGCCCGTTTGGACCCCCCTCACGCGTGTTTACGAAGCGCGCGCATCACTTAAAACACGAATATTGAGCCGTACCGCGCAAACCGCACGTCCAATTGACGTGCCGTCTACGCGTACACGTCAATAATAATAATTAGAATGTTTCCCGGTGGTTTCAGGTCAATCCGAGGTCGGCCGCTATGAATTTGACCGTTGGACGCCCGTTTTGGCCGTTTATGACACCAGAATTGCGTTGTCGGTCACCGCGTGCACACGGCACGTCCGATTGACGTGCCGTCTGCTCGAACACTTCATAAATCACTGTCCCGTATTTGTCGTCTGATTTCAGGCCATTCTGATTTTGTTCGGCCCGTTTGGACCCCCCTCACGCGCGTTTACGAAGCGCGCACATCACTTAAAACACAAATATTGAGCCGTACCGCGCAAACCGCACATCCTATTGACGTGCCGTCTGTGCTTACACATCACGAATAATAATTAGAATGTTTCTTAGTTGTTTCAGCTAAATCCGAGGTCGTCCGCTATGAATTTGACCATTGGACTCCCGTTTTAGCCGTTTATGACACCAGAACTGCGTTGTCGGTCACCGCGGGCACACGGCAGGTCCGATTGACGTGCCGTCTGCTCGAACACTTCAGAAATCACTCACCCGTATTTTTCGTCTGATTTCATATCATTCCGACTCTGTTCGTCCCGTTTGGACCCACCTCACGCGCGTTTACGAAGCGCGCGCATCACTTAAAACACAAATATTGAGCCGTACCGCTCAAACCGCACGTCCGATTGACGTGCCGTATGCGCGTACACATCGCGAATAATAATTAGAATGTTGCACGGTGGTTTCATCTCAATCTGGAGACGCGTTGTGGCCAGCACCACTCAAAGTGTCCGTCTTTTGTTTCAAAAGGACGTCATTTTAAGTGAAAAGCATCAACTGGCATACGGAAAACCGACCAAACGCATTCCGAATCTGTTGATAATTTATCCCAACAATCCATGGGTCATATGTGACGTGTACGAGCCAACCCGGGATGAATCCGAGTCGCGGTGTGGCCGGGATAAGTCTAAGTGTCTCTCTTTTGTTTAAAATGAACACCATTTTAAGTACATACAGAAAAACGACCAAACGGATTCGGTTTCTGATGAAACTTTAGGAGAACGATCCATGGGTCATATGTGACGTGTACGAATCAACCCCGCCACAATCGTAGATGCGGTGTGGCCGAAACCACTCAAAGTGTCGGTATTTTTTTTGAAAAAGACGTCATTTTAAGTGAAAATCATCAAGTGACATACGAAAAACCGACCAAAGGCATTCGGACTGTGTCGATACTTTAGCAAAAGGATCCATGGGTCGTATGTGACGTGTAAAAGTCAATCCCGCCTCAATCCGAGGAGCGGTGTGGCCGACACCGTTCTAACTATGTATCTTTTGTTTAAAATGGACAAGATTATAAGTGAAAAGAACAACTGGCATACGCAAAACCGACCAAACGCATTCCGAATTTGTTGATAATTTATCACAACGATCCATCAGTCATATGTGACATGTACGAGCCCACTCGGGCTCAATCTGAGTCGCGGTGTGGTCGGGATCACTCTAAGTGGCTCTCTTTTGATTAAAATGGACATCATTTTAAGTACATACGGAAAACCGACCAAACGCATTCGGTTTCCGTTGAAACTTTAGGAGAACGATCCATGGGTCATATGTGAGGTGTACGAATCATCCCCGCCTCAATCCGAGGCGCGGTGTGGCCAACAACTCTCTAACTATGTCTGTTTTGTTTAAAATGGGTAGGATTATAAGTGAAAAGAACTGGCATACGCAAAACCGACCAAACGCATTCGGTTTCCATTGAAACTTTAGGAGAACGATCCATGGGTCATATGTGACATGTACCAATCATCCCCGCCTCAATCAGATTCCACATATAATTTTCATCTAAATTTTAAATTGAATTATATATGAATTATGTATGTTTATGAATTGTAATTTAATTATGGATGTGTATAGTTTCATGATCCATTATATGTTAAATGTGTATGAATTTGTTCGTAATTGTATATGTATGTTTTATTTTATTACAGGTACAATATTTGGATCGAAAATGAGGTGAAAATGAGGCCTGATGAGATGAGAGGTGCCTGATGTACAGGGGAGAGGGGCTGTGCAAATTGCAGGCTGCTGCAATTTGCAGCATAGGGTATGCCAACGGTTTTAAACCGTTGGCATATAATCCTAAATAAGATTTTACCAACGGTTCAATGAACCGTTGGTAAATATCTCTTTTCCCAACGGTTTAGAACCGTTGGGGAAGAGTTCAACCATGGAAAACTATCCCAACGGTTTTGAAGAACCGTTGGGATAGTTAAGGTATATTTGGTTTTCCCAACGGTTTGGGAGAAACTGTTGGGAAAAACTATCCCAACGGTTCACCCAAACCATTGGGATAGAGTGCCTTCTGTCAGCCTACCCCAACGGTTTCCAGTAAACCGTTGGGAAAGGTTTTCCCCACGGCTTACTCCCCTACGGTTGGGAGAACCGTTGGTATATCATATACCAATGGTTTGAGGGGCTTTCCCAACGGTTGTGAACTGTTGGGAAATAGTGTATTTCCAGTAGTGTTGAATGAAATAAATGAAAATGTAATTTATTTGAAAAAAAGGTCCATAAAAACATGGGGTGTTCCATTCCACCCCCTTAAAATGAAATTTTCCCTCAAAATTCATCAAGCAGGTAAAAATTAAGGGGATAATTATGCTTCCTAATAACCTCAAGTTCTCACGTAGCATCCTCTAACTGGTGATTTCTCCACAAATATTTTACTAGGTTAGTGGTCTTATTTTGTAGAACTTTCTCTCTACGATCCATAATTTCATCAAATTTTTCCTCATAAGAAAGATCATACTCCAGTGGTATGACCTATGAGTTTAGTACATGTGAAGAGACATGTATATACTTCCTCATGAGAGATACATGAAACATGTCATGGACTTGAGGGAGATTTTGTTGAAGTTCCAACTGATAGGCTACTATCTTGATATGATCCAGAATCTCAATGGGACTGATATACTGAGGGCTTAGTTTCCATTTCTTCCCGAATCACATAACCTTATTATAGAGTGAGATTCAAAGAAACACATATTTTGAAACTTCATCTTTCAGATTGAACTAATGGCTATTAGCATAAATTTTATACCAATGTTGAGATGCCTTGATATACAACAATATGGTTCTAACATTGTCTGTAATTTTTTCAGCACTCCCAGGTCCTAATAGCTTTCATTCTCCAACTTCATCCCAACACGTTGGATCTCTACATTTATTACCATAAAATGATTCATAAGGTTCCATCTGAATTTTTTATTGAATTTTATTGTTTTAAGAAAAATCAACTAAAGGAAGGTGTTGATCCCAACCAACTTTGAAATCTAGAGAAAAAAATCTCAATATATTCTCTAGGGTTAGAGTTGTTATTTTAGACTGACCACCTATCTAAGAATTATAATAAGCACTGAAACATAATTTTATATCATGTGGTTACTAAAGACTTTTCCCGAACATTGAGTTAAATATCTAATCCTGATATGATAGAACTGAATGTGGTAATCAATGAAACTTGACCACTTCCTTAATGTATATCACGGAAAGATGATCCAGAGAGAAGTCTTCTTTAATAGAGATTATGTTTTTCAACTTAGTATGGCGATCGACTGACCCCCATATATAATTAAACCCTTTAGAATTTTTGTTTAGTCCAATAACAAAATACTACGTGATTTTATCCAATTTCCATTCTACTATGGGTAATGGATGCAACATCCTCTTTGACTTTGGTATTTCAGTCTTAACATGTTGGAATACCAAGCAACGAGCTACAAAATATGCAATATATCTCTTCATGTCTTCCCACTAGAATAATTCTTTCAAGTCACTATATATCTTCATACTAATAGGATGATTAGAGAATTAAGAACTATTACCTTCCTCTAACATCTCCATATACAAATATGTTATGGAAGGAATACAAATATAGACCCTAAATCTTATCATTCCATCCTGATCAAGGTTAAACTCAGGAACATTTTTGGCTTTATTTTTTATTACTTCATCTTTCTTATATTCCTCCATAATTGTCACTATGATCTAGGTTTCAATATTCATTTAGGAAAGATAATAGTTTTCCCATTCCTTCAGGACTATAATTTCCATCCTTTGCAAATCCAGAAATATTGGATCTTCTGTGATCCTACTCATGTATAAGCTATCATGATTCTTCCAGCATAAAGAATCACCCACCTAGTTCTCTTTCCTAGGGTGTAAATTTATTGATCTACCATAGTCCTTCATCAACTCTAACCATATTTTCTAGCACATGCTTAAATCCTTCTACGCGAATATATATTTTATAATTTTATGATCAATATATATATCACACTTTTCTCCAACAAGATAATTCCTCTATATATTTAATACAAAAATTACCGCCGCTAAATCCAAATCTTTTATTGGGTAATGTTTCACATGAATCTTCAACTACCATGAGGCATAAGTGATAACCATGTTATTATTCATAAGAACACATCACAATACATTATTGGATGAATCCTTATAGATTAAAAACCCTTCTCCACTCAAGGGCAAAGTAAGCATAGTTGTACTGATTATCCTTCTCTTTAGTTCCTTGAATGTTTCGTCACAATCATCTATATAGTGTAACTTGACACCCTTTAGTGTTAACTTGGCCATATGATTAGATAGTTGTGGGAAAGTCTCCAAAAATCATAGATAATATCATGCTAAACCAATAAATCTATATTTCTCAGTCACCGTGGTAGGTTTAGGCCAACATTTGATAGCCACCATGTTTGATGTATATACCTCGATACCATCTCTTTAGATTATGTGACCCAAAAATGAAACCTTTTGCAGCAAAAATTTACATTTTTTAAAATTTTCATATAACTTCTCCTTCCTTATGGTCTTTAGTACAATTCTCTTGTGATCTTTATGATCTTACTTGCTCGTTGGATATATAATAATATCATCTATCAATACTAACACAAACTGATTAAGGTAATCTCTAATGACTCTATTCATTAAATCCAAGAAGATATGAAGGGAATTAATAATACCAAAATGCATCAATATATATTTATAGTGTCCATACCTTATATGGAATTCCAACTAGGGTATATCCTCTTTCTTGAGCCTTAATTTATGATATCCACAATGAAGATCAATCATGGAAAAGTATTGAGCTCTATGTAGTTGATTGAACAATTCATCAATAAAAGGGAGACGATAATTATTCTTGGTCATGTCTTGTTCAAATATCAATAATCTAGGTAGAGTCGTGTTGATCTATCAATATTTTTCACAAAAATAATTATTTCAACCAAAGGTGAAATACTTGGCTGAATGAATCCATTATCAAGTCTTTCTTGGAGTTACTTATTCAATTTATGAAATTCAATTGGAGCCATTATATAAGAAAGGGTTGATATTGGCGTTGATCTAGGTATAAGTTCTACTGAGAACTCAACTTCACATTTTGGTGGAAGGCTTCAAAACCCTTCTAAAAAGACATCCACAAAATCACAAACAATCAGCATATCATCGATGACAATTTTCTCTCCAACCATTCGAGATAAACAACCATTTTCAATGGGAATTAAGACCCATAAATTAAATGTAATATCAATAGGAAGTTCATACTTATCATCACATGGATGGATGATCAAAAGAGGGTTAGAAATATCAAAATTAACTTCCCTTTCAAAATAATTGATGCATGATTGATGTAGAGAAAGATAATCTATGCCTAAGATGATATCAAATTCAACCAATAGAGTAATGAATAAATTTTCATGAAGAATATTCCCAAAAACTTCAATAAAAAGAATCATAGTCTCAAGAAGAAATCATTGTACTGTTAGGGGTTTTCACTAATAATTCCACATAATTTTTTTGAACAATATCAACACCCTTAGAAAATTATTTTGATATGAAATAGTGGGTAGATCCAGAATAAAATATGACATCAGAAACTTTATAGTGGATGGGAAGTGTAACTTTCCTCATGTCGTTGTCACACCCTTCATCAGGAATGGAGATTTCATGAGATTTACCCTTATGACATGGATTAAGAGGTTATTAAAATTGATCAAAACCACCAACCCTTAGGTTTGGGTAGTGGTTAGCATAATTCTCTATCTCCTTACAATTCTAGAACTTAATCAAAGAGGTGTATTCTGTGATGCCTATTCCCCATTCACAACATTATCTAACTTCCTTACATCACTTCTACAATCAAATACCAAATACCCTTCCCTTCTAAACTTAAAAATTTTATTAGACCCATTAACGAAATTTCCTCTATTATTCTTCCATCACATAGATCATAAATGGAAGAACATATTATTCTCCTCATGGTTTTTATATTTTTTTTAAACAATATCTTCCTCTTGTTGTCAAATCCATTAGATTGATACATGACTAAAACCTCCATTCCTACCTTGATTGCACAATTCACAATCTCTACGTAGCTATTGAAGTCACTTATGGATAACACCCATTAGAGATTTTGATTTAAGCCATTGAATAAGATGTGAAACTTAATTTTGGGTTGGATGAAAATTCCCCATGCATACCTCATATATCTCAAGAAATTTTTCTAATAGGTGCCAACAGATTGATTATCCATTTTATTTAACACAAAAAATATTTCTCCATCTTGGTATGGAGAATCTAAAGAAAGTACTTATTAAAAAATAAGATCTTGAACTCATACCATTCCATGGATTCAATCTTATCTTGATTATTAAAATTCTTGATTAGAGTCCACCACTATTATACTTTTCCTTCTAACCGATATATAGCCAAAATGACATTCTCATGTAGCCAACATTGGAGAATAGATAATATCTTTCTACTAGTACCAATTCATTATTCATAAATAAGTGGATCATAAGACCCTCTAAAATAAGGTGGATGTTTCCTCCTAAAAGAATCAACAAAATGTTATTCCCTACTTTGACCATTTGGATGGTCACCATGATCCATAGCTTGAGAAAGCTGTGTGAACATAACATTGAGGTTTTGCATCCATATAAATTATAATTCAGTTTTTTTGGAATATAATACCTACATTGTCAATTATAATCACCATTAATGTGATTCCTTTGGGTTATATCCATTTACTAAATCAAAAACCATCGAGTAAGAAACAATTTTCATAATTAGGAACCACATAATCTTGAAAAGTCACTTATATGAGATCTAAATTATGAAACCATCCTTAATCTATGACACCTTAAGTTTATACTAGGTTATTAATTTGAAGTTTACATTTAAATCATTCATGATAGTTCATGAAGAGTTTATGAATTTCTAAATCATATCCCTTGGGAGTGTCAAACGAGGTGTGAAACAAGACTCATTGTCATGTAACAGATTAACCCGAGTCAGGTCCAGAACAACATTTCAAATTTGTTACCCCTAGGTGCATCTATTCCAAAGCCACATCCACATTTAGTATCCAGATAAGGATGTACTTCTAGGAAACTACTCACTCTATCCTTTACCAAAATTACAGGACATATTTCTATACTTTTCTTTATCCTTAGGTTTATCTATATACATGTCATTTGGGTTCTCACTAATGTATTACTATACTAGTTTAAAAAGTTTACCTAAAATTTTTCCCTAATACACACTATTATGACCCACATTTTTCATATATTAAAATTACATACCCTTTTTAGAATACTTAAAACATTATACAAATAGATGCCGAAATAAAATACTAGTCCAGTGCCTTTGGAAACATGGAAACCTAAACAATAACACATAAGTGAGCTACATTATATCCCAATAGGTTGTTCTTGACTATCTCCATTCTTAGACACATAAATCATGATACATAGCTTCATAAACTGGGTAAGGAAACTTAAAAAAGAGGTGAGCTCAAATGCACAGTAAGGGTAAACAAGGGATATATATAAGTATAATCATGAGAATATGAGTATGGGAACATGATCATGAATATAGAAAATCATACCCTTCCTATCAAAGATCATATACAAGAATTATTGAAATAATGTTTGGCAGTTTATAAGACATGAATCATATGGAAATAATGAACATAAACCACGAAATCATAATATAGAAAAAACATATACTTTTGGCAGACACATAAGCATATAATATGATTTCCATAGTATCCAAGGCATGACTTCCAAAACCATATTGGTAGTATGGGTTCACTTCCCATACCATCTTGGTAGTCATGGTTCACTCCCATGGCCGTATTACTTGCATTAGTTCACTCCTCATACCATATTGGTAGTCATGGTTCACTCCCATGAACATCTTATTAGTCAAGGTTCCTTGTGAATACCATATTAGTCAATCTCATGAGGTATAAATATTATAAAATTCATTGTAGAGAGATAATATTATACATAACCATGATTTGAGATGAAATACCTCTTTCTAATTCTATATCTACCCTCAATTTTCACACATTGACATTACATAACATTTTTGGAATACATAATAAATTATAAAAACTAACACCCAAAGACTGTATTAGTCTAGTGCCTTTGGAAACATGTAATCATAACACTGATACATAAGTGAGCTACATTATCTACCACCAGATTCATCTTTACTAGAACCCTTCTTAGAAACATCAAACATAATACATATCTTCATAACATGGGGAAGGAAAAATAAAAAAGGGGTGACCTAAAATGCTCAATAAGTGTAAACAAGGGATATATGTAAGAAAAAACATGAGAAAAATGGTATGAGAACATTATCATGAAAATAGAATATCATACCCTGCATATCAAACATCATATACATGAATCATGGAATAAATCTAGGAAGTTCATAAGATATTAATCATTTGGAAATTAATAACATAATCCATAAAAGAATAACATTGGAATAAAACATAGAATTTTGCATGACACACAATCATATAATATTATTTCTATAGTATCTAATACATCACTGCCAAGACCATATTGGTAGTATTGGTTCACTCCCCATACCATCTTTATAGTCATGGTTCACTCCCATGGCCATGATTGTAGCCTGATTTTACTCTTCAAAATATCTTAGTTGTCATGATTCACTCCTATGGCCATATTAGTAGTAAAGTTTCATTAAAAAAAACATCTAAGTCTATGTAATGATATATAAATATTTACCAAATGCATTTTAGGGAGATATTGGTACCACCCATATCATAATTAAATCATATATACATGTCCCAAAAGATCATAAATAATCATATCATAACCCATGATGATAAATGGGAATTATAAACAACTAATCATATCATAACCTATAGAAAATGATAGGTTTCATAATTATTTCATCAAAATCATAACCCATGAAAGATAAATGGGTTTCAAAAACATATAACCCATGAAATAGAAATGAGTTTCATTAAAATAATTCCATCAAAACTATATCTATTAAGAGAAATAATATGAATGGAAACATTGAATAATTTCCATATAAGTAATGATTAACACCAATAGATGTTATCTTAAATGGAAAATAATTATGAAAGACCTTTTAAAAACATTCCTTAAGGAAAATAACCTTTCTGTATTGAAAATGATTTTTAAAACATAAAACTATTTTGAAAAATAAAATCATTGAAAAAATATTTGAAAACATAAAAATGTGGATTTAGAAACCATAATTTTTTTAAATCTTTTTCCCTTGAAAATGGTCTTCAAAGATATTTTGAAAAAAAATTGAAAACATTTTTTGTAAATATGCTTTTTGAATATAATAGATTTCCGATGAAAGAGAGAGACAATATGATTTTACTTGAAAAAATTATATTGAATAACAATGAGTGAAAAAAGTGTACTAATATATGGATATATATTTAAAACACAGATAAGAATGAAACTCATGAGTGTTCTTGAGATATTTATTATAATATTTAATTAATGGAATCATAAACATAAACAATCCTAAAAAGGGATGATATTGTTTCAATAAAATATTATAACTTGGTAACTTGAAATCATACTCTCTATGTAAGAAAATGAAAATAAACGAAGATTAAAAAATATTTAAAATAAGTAATTTCAGGATATAATATCTAAAATTGAAGTATATACACCTCAAAATATAATTTAGGTTTATAACAAAACATGAGTCTCGAAGAAGGAATATTGAAAAAAAAGTATTTTACCGATTAGGTATCTTCTGAAATATAAATTCCATGAATGAAAGGTCACAAAATTGATATGTTAATATGAATAAATTTTATCATAATATCTATATAATAAAATTATTTTTATTTTATACACCACCCAAAATGAAATAGTGACGAACATAGCATGTATCTCATAGAAATAAAAAGTGAGATGAAATCCACATACCTTGTGTCTTGAATCTCATCATTCTCATTAATAACACTTGTATAATGAATACAAATTTATTATAAGTATTTTTAAGAAATATATTATTAAATATAATATGATATATGGTTTTATCATGACCTTATATTACCTTCTTGTTAACCATCCAATGTTAAGGTTTCACTTCAGAGAATATTCACTTTGTTCTTTTCATGTGTCTTAATTTTTAATATGTTTGTTCCTTATACATATATGATGATTACAAAATGTAAAAAATTATATAAATATAATTTATATTCTATATATTTGTATTATAATAATCTATAGTTTATTGAATTATGAAATGGAATACACCATTCATGAAGACGATAAACTGTACGTACACATGAATGTTGTTTCTATTTTTATTGTAATATTGATAGAAAGAAAAAAATGAAATATATTTAAATATGAATATAAAATAATAAAATTATAATTATAAGGTTATATATATCATATAAGTTCACTAAACCCATCCGTAATATATTCCATGTAGTGTGTGAACGAATCACATCTCTTTGAGTGGGCGATAGTCCACACTTCCTAAAATGAAATTACCGTATTTACACCGAATGAAAAGTAAAAATATTTGTTTTTTAAAATGAATGAATAAAATTAAATAGATAATAAAAATAATATATAAAAAATATAAATATATTTTCCATCATAATTTTCACCACAAGAGACTGTATAGGAAAATCGAACAGTCATTGTTTAGTGAGGCGAGAGTTTACCATACACATAAACGGTATGTTTATTACCCGTTAGATGGAGGTGTGTGTAATTATAGGTCAAAAAATCAGCCAAAAAATATCCTGTTATATTTAAGATAATTTTTTATACAGATATTTAATAAATATAGTGGAGGGGGTGGAGAAGAAAAACAAAAAAAGGAGCTTGAGAGAAGGCCTTACCACTTAATCGGGTAACTCCTTTTTGTTTGTTCTAAAATGCTTACTTAGAAGAATTTAGACCGAAATTAAGGATTAAGGGGGGGGGGGGGGGTTAGGGTTTTTTTAAAGTGTATTGTTCAGATAATTTTTTAACTTAAGTGGTTTTAGAGGTTTTATGAATAGAGAGAGGTGGTGGACTTTTATATGGAAGGAGGAGTGGCACTCTTGTAAATATTTGAAGAGAGAATTCTACCAAAGTTTTTCTTGTTGAAAGGGGATCCAATAATAATCCCAATCATAGAAATGGGATTATAGGGTCAAAATATGTACATTCAATGTCTTTTTTACAAGTTTAAAAGTCCATTTGGATCTTAAATCTATGGTTTAGGCTTTAGTTAAGCTTAATTTTACCTTAATGGATGTAATTAATTTTAATCACTTTCACTTTTTTTTTTCAAAATATCGGTTTACCTTACTAGAAATTATATATTATGACGATTAAAAATATGGAATCCATTTTTCTAAATTATACTTACCTAAGTTCAAAAAATTAATTAAAAATTAATCCCGCAGTTGGGTCGACAATGCAATTTTTTATTGTAAGAATAATCAAAAGTTTTCTATGTTTTTATATAAAATTTCAATGTGAAATTGGTCCGAATTACGTAAATTTTATAAATGTTAAGAGTGATGAACATAGCATGTTTCTCATAGAAATAAAAAGTGAGAATAAATCAACTTACCTTGTGTCTTGACTCTCATCATTCTCATTCAAAACTCTTGTATAATGAATATAAATTTAATATAAATCTTTTTAAGAACTATATTATTATATCTAATACCATATATGGTTTTATCATTACCTTATATTACCCAGTAGTTAACCATCCTATGTTAAGATTTCACTTGGACAATATTCGCTTTGTTCTTTGCATGTGTCTTAACTTGTAATATATTTGGTCTTTATACTTATATGATGATTAAAGAATGTAAAAAATTATATAAATATAATTTATATTTAGTATATATTTATTATAATAATATATAGATTATAGAATTATGAAATGTAATACACCATTCATGGAGATGGTAAACTGTACGTACACATGAATGTTGTTTATGTTTTAATTGTCATATTGATAGAAAGAAAGAAAATGAAGTATATTTATATAATAATATAATATAATAAAATTATAATTATAAGTTTATATATATCATATAAGTTCACTAAACCCATTTGTAATATATTTCATGTAGTATGTTAACGAATCACATCTCTTTGAGTGGTCGGTAGTCGACACTTCCTTAAACTAAATTACCATATTTACACCAAATAGAAAGTTAAAATATACGTTTTTAAAAGAAAAAATAATATTAAATACATAATAAATATAATATATAAAATATATAAATATATTTTCCATCATAATTTTCTCCACAAGAGACAATATAGAAAAAATTAACAATCATTGTTTATTGAGGCAGGAGTTCACCGTACACGTAAGCGGTGTGTTTATTACCGATTAGATGGAGGTGTGTGTAAGTGTAGGACAAATCATTAGCATAAAAATATCCTGGTATATTAAAGATAATTTTTTATACAAAAATTTAATAAATATAGTGGAGGGGTGGAGAAGGAAAACAATATAAAGGAGCGTGAGGGAAGGCCTTACCACTTAATCGGGTATCTCATTTTGGTTTGTGCTAAAAATCTTCCTTGGAATAATTTCGACGCAAATGAAGGATTAAAGGAGGAATGAAGGGATTTTCGAAATTGTATTAGTCAGATATTTTTTGAACTTTAGTTATTTTAGAGGGTTGAAGAAGTGGGAGAGGCCGTGGCCTTTTATATGGAAGGAGGAGTTGCACTCTTGTAAATAATTGATGGGATAATTCTACACAAGTTTTTCTTGTTGCAAGAAGATCCATTAAAAAACCAAATCATATAAATGGGAGTATAGGGTCAGAATATGTACATAAAATGTATTTTTTACAAGATTAAGTCATTTGGGATCTTAAATATAAGGTTTAGGCTTTAGTGAAGCTTAATTTTACCTTAATTGATTTAATTAATTTTAATCACTTTCAATAATTTTGTAGTAAAAATTTAAATTTACCTTGTGAGAAATAATATATTATGATGATTCAACATATGGAATCTATTTTTCTTTAATTTTACTCACATAAGTGAAAAGAATTAATTAAAAATTAATCCCGTAGTCGGGTCGCAACGCAGATTTTTAATGTAAGAATGATCAAACATTTTCTATGTTTTTATATGAAATTTCAATATGAAATTGGTTCTAATTAAGTAAATTGAATTAATGGCTAGAGTGACTAACATATAATGTATCTCATATAAATAAAACATGATACGAAATCCACTTACCTTGTGTCTGGACTCTTATCGTTCTCATTCAGAACTCTTGTATAATGAATATAAATTTATTATAAATATTTTGAAGAAATATATTTTTATATCTAATACCATATATGGATTTATCCTATCCTTATATTACCTGCTTTTTAACCATCTTATGTTAAGGTCTCACTTTAGATAATATACACTTTGTTCTTGGCATGTGTCTTAAAATGTAATATATTTGGCCCTTATACTTATATGATGATTACATAATGTAAAACATTATATAAATATAATTTATATTAATTAGTTTTGTATTATCATAATCTATAGATTTTATAATTATTAAATTGAATACAAAATTCTTGTAGATGGTAAACCATACGCACACATGAATGTTGTTTCTATTTTTTATTGTCATATTGATAGAAAGAAAGAAAATGAAGTATATTTATATATGGATATAATATAATAAAACTGTAATTATAAGTTTATTTATATCATATAAGTTCACTAAACCTATCTGTAATATATTCCATCTAGTGCGTGAATGAATCGCATCTCTTTGAGTGGGCGGTAGTCCACACTTCCTTAAATGAAATTACCGTATTGACACCAAATGGAAAGTAAAAATATATGTTTTTAAAAAGAATAAATAATATTAAATACATAATAAATATAATATATAAAATATATAAATATATTTTCAATTATAATTTTCACCATGAGAGATAGTATAGGAAAAGTGAAGAGTCATTGTTTTGTGATAAGGGAGTTTACCGTACACGTAAACGGTATGTTTATTACCCACCAGACGAAAGTGTGTGTAAGTGTAGTTCAAACCATTAGTAGAACAATATTATGGTATATTTAAGATAATTTTTTATACAAAAATTTAATAAATATAGTGGAGGGGGTGGAGAAGGAAAACAAAATAAAGGAGCTTGAAAGAAGGCCTTACCACTTAATCAGGTAACTCTTTTTGGTTTGTGCCAAAATGCTTCCTTGGATGAATTTCGACCCAAATGAAGGATTCAAGGAGGAAAGTAGGGATTTTTAAAGTGTATTTGTTAGATATTTTTTTTTAACCTAATTGGTTTTAGAGGTTTGAAGAAGATGGAGAGGTGGTGACCTTTTATATGGACGGAGGAGTGGCACTCTTGTAAATATTTAAAAAGATAATTCAACCCAAGTTTTTTCTTGTTACAAGGGGATCCAATAAAAAACCCAATTATAGAAATGAGAGTATAGGGTCGAAATATGTACATAAATGTTTTTTTTTTCAAGTTTAAAAGCTGTTTTGGCTGTTAAATATAATGTTTAGGCTTTAATTAAGCTTAATTTTACATTAATTAATATAATTAATTATAATCACTTTCACTAATTTTTTTGTCAAATTATAATTTTATCTTGCTAGAAATTATATATTATGTTGATTCAAAATATGGAATCCATTTTTTCAAATTATACTCACGTAAGTGCAAAAAATTAATAAAAAATGAATCCTGTAGTCGGATCGACAATGCAGAATTTTAATGTAAGAATGATCAAAATATTTCTGTGTTTTTATATCCAAATACAACAATAAATTGGTTCAAAATAAGTAAATTTAATTAATTGATAAAAATATAATATTATTATACTTAAAAAAAATGAAAATATAATTTAACCTTATAAATAAATTAGATGAAAAAGTATTTTTGAATTAAAATCCAATATTTTTCACTATTTATCCAAAAAATGAAGTTTCTCAGAAGAATAAAATAATTCCACCCTAAGATAATTTCAAAATTATTAATTAAAAAATGATTTTCATTTTATCGAATTCAATATCTATATGTATCAAAAATTACGTTTTCTTTTTTTCATTGAAGGACATGAAAATGAGTTTGTTTGAGAAAATAGTATTTTAAAACATATAAGGAGTTAACCAAAAAATTTATATTTTTGGTATCAATATGTTTTATTTATATAAAACCATTATAAAAATATTTAATTTAATTTTTTACTTTTCATATAACAAATTTTAATGGCTAGGTTATAATTATATTATTTAAATAACTATAATAATAAAGTGATGTTTCGTAGAAACATCGATGTTGCATGTAATGTATGACAAGTCAATGGATTATGTAGCATGTGCCATGTCAATGTTTTGGTTAATGTATTCCATGTTTGTTCTATATTAAAGTAATGGTTTACTTAATTCATTGAAATAAATAAATGAAAATTCAATTTATTTGAAAAAAGGTCCATAAAAACTTGTGGTGTTCCATTCCTCCCCCCTTAAAATAATTTTTCCCCCAAAATTAGTCACTCGAGTAAAAATAAAGGGTATAATTCTACATCATAATATCCTTATGTTCCCACGTATCTTCTTCTAACTTCTCATTTCTCCACAAAATTTTAACTAGGTGAGTGGTCCTGTTTTGTATAATTTTCTCGCTATGATCCATAATTTTAACAAATTTAACCTCATAAGAAATATCATACTCTATAGGTATTACCTCTGAGTTTAGTACATTTTAAGGGATATGTATATAATTCCTCACGAGAGACACATGGAACATGTCATGGAATTGAGGGAGATTTTGGGGAAGTTCCAACTGATAGGCTACCATCTTGATATGATCAAGACTCTCAAAGGGACTGATATACCTGGGTCTTAGTTTCCATTTCTTCCTGAATCTCACAACATTATTATAGATTGAGATTCATAGAAACACATATTCAAAAACTTAAAATTTCAGATTGTGCTAACTGTTATCAGTATAATTTTTCTACCAACTTTTAGCTTCCTTGACATACTGCTATATGGTTTTATCATTATCTTTCATTTTTCAGAAATCTTATGTCATGATAGCTTTCATTCTCTAACTTCATCCCAACACATTGGATCTCTACATTTCTTACCATAAAATGATTCATAAGGTTCCATCTGAATGCTGTAATGAAAGTTATTTTTGTAAGAAAATTCAACAAGAAAAAGGTGTTGATCCCAACCACCTTTGAAATCTAGAGAAAAAGATCTCAACATATCTTCTTGGGTTTGAATTGTTATTTTAGACTGACCACCAATCTAATAATGATAATAAGTACTAAAACATAATTTTACATCATGTTATTGCTGAATAATTTTCTAGAGCATTGAGGTAAACCTTTGATCCTGATATAATAGAACAAAATGTGGTAATCCATGATACCTGACCACTTCTTCAATGTATATCATGGAAAGATGATCCAGAGAGAAGTATTTTCTAATATAGATTAAGTGTGATGACTTAGTAAGGAGATCGACTGACACCCATATATAATTTAACCGTTTAAAGGTTTTGTCTAGTCCAAAAAAAATTCAAAGTGATTTTATCCTATTTCTATTCAGGTATAGTTAATGGATGAAACACGCCCTTTGACTTCTGTCTTTCATCCTTATCTTGTTGGCATACCAGCAACATGCTACACAATCAGCAATATATCTCTTCATTCCATCCCACTATAAGTATTCGTTCATGTCACTATATATATTCATACTTTTAGGATGAACAGAGAATGAAGAACACTTTGCTTCCTCTAACATCTCCTTATAAAAATATGGTATGGAAGGAACACATATACAGATCCTAAACCTTATCATTCTGTCCTGATCGGGGTTGAACTCAGGTTTATTTCGGACTTTCTTTTGTATCAATTCATCCTCCTTATATTTATCCTAATTCTTCACTATGATATAGGGTTCATCATTCATTTGAGAAAGATAATAGTTTTCCCATTTTTTCATGACTTTTATATCCATCGTTTGAAAATCCAAAAATATTGGATCTTTTGTGATCCTCTTCAGGGATAAGCTATCACGATTCTTCCCTCTTAAAAAATCATCCACCTTGTTTGCTTTCCCAGGTTGGTAATGTATTGTTCAGTCATAATCCTTCATCAACTCTAACCATCTTTTCTACCACATGATCAAATCCGTCTATATGAATATATATTTTATAATTTTATGATCAATATATATATCACACTTTATCCAATAAGACAATTCCTATATATATTTAATACAAAAAATACTGCAACTAAATCCAAATATTTTGTTGGGTAATTTTTCTCTTGAATCTTCAACTACCATGGGGGATAAGAGATAACCATGTTATTATTCATAATAAAACATCACAATCCATTATTTTATGCATCATTATAGATTAAAAAAACCTTCTCCACTATAGGGTAAAGTAAGCACATTTGTACAGATTAACCTTCCCTTTAGTTCCTTTAAAGTTTCCTCACATTCATCAATATCGTAGAACTTGACATCCTTTAGAGTTAACTTGGTCAGAGAATTAGATAGTTGTAAGAAATTCTGCAAAAATCATTTATAATACCATGCTAAACCAATAAATCTAAAGATCACAGTCACCATGGTTGGTTTAGTCCATCATTCGCAGCCTCCACCATTGATGTATACACCGCTATACCATCTCTTGAGATTATGTGACCCAAAAATGAAATCTTTTGCCGCAAAAATTCATAATTTTAAAATTTTTCATATACTTTCTCCTTCATTATGGTCTTTAGTACAATTATCGAGTGATCTTATTTCTCTTTCTTTATCTTTGAATATATAATAATATCATCTATAAATATTACCACAAAATTATTGAGGTAATATCTAATGAATATATTCAGTAAATTCTGGAAGATATCAAGGTAATTAATAAGACCAAAAGGCATAAATATATATTTATAGTGTTTATACCTTGTACGGAATTACATTTTGGGTAGATCCTCTTTCTTCAGCCTCAATTGATGATATCCGTAATGAAGATAAATCTTGGAAAAGTATTGATCTCCACGTAGTTGATTAAACAATTCATCAATACAAGGGAGGGGATAATTATTCTTGGCCATGTTATGTTGAACTATAGATAATCAATGGAGAGTCGTACTGATCCATCTATATTTTTCACAAAAATAATGGTTTCACCCTAAGGTGAAACACTTGGCCGAATGAATCCCTTATCAAGGCTTTCTTGGAGTTACATATTCAATTTATGAAACTCAATTGGAGACATTATATAAGAAGAGGTTGATAATGGTGTGTAAGTCGTTATAAGTTCTATTGAGAACTCAACATCACATTTTGGTCGAAGGAATGAAAAACCTTCTGGAAATACATACACAAAATATAAAACAATAGGCATATTATCGATGTCAATTTTCTCCCCAACCATTTGAGATAAAAAACCATTTTAAATGTGAATTAAGACTCATACACTAAATGTAATATCAATAGGAAGTTCATACTTATCATCACATGTATGGATGATCAATGGAGGGTTTGAAATATCAAATGCAACTTCTCTTCCATAATAATTGGTGCATGATTGATGTAGAGAAATCTAGTCTATGCCTAAAATGACATCAAATTCAAACAATGGAAGAATGAAAATATTTGCAAGAATTTTATTCCCACAACCTTCAACCGGAGAGGAATCATAGACATGGGAATAAATCAATGTACCATTATGGGTTTTCACTAATAATTCCACATATAATTTTTTGGTGCAATATGAACACCTTTGACAAATTATTTTGATATGACAAGGTGGGTAGATCCAGAATCAAATCTGACATTAGAAGCTCTATTGTGGATAGTAAGTGTACCTTTCATCACGCCATTATCACACCCTTTATCAAGAATGGATATTTCTTGATATTTCCCCTTGTGTTGTGGATTAAGAGGTTATTGACATCAATCATAATCACCAACCCTTAGGTTTGGGATGTGGTTAAAAAATTTCCACTCTCCTTACAATTGTAGCACCTAATCAAAGAGGTGCATTCTGTGATGCCTTTTCCCCATTTGTAACATTATCTATCTTCCTTACATCACATCAACAATCCAATAACAAATTTCCTTCCCTTCAACACTTAAAAAATTTATTAGACCCCTTAAGGAAATTTCCTCTATGATTATTCCATCACTTAGAGAATAAAGGGAAGCACACCTTCTTCTCTTCATGGTTTTTTTATATTTTTTAATCACTATTTTTCTCTTCTTGTTAAATCCATGAGATTGATACATGACTAAAACCTCCATTTCAACCTTGATTTCACAATGCACAATCTCTTCGTAGCTACTAAATTCTCTTATGGATAACACCCTTTAGATATTTTTCATTAAGCCATTGAAGAACCTATCTAATATTATTTTGGGTTGGATGAAAATTCCCAAAGCATACCTCAAAAGTCTCAAGAAATTTTTCTCATAGTTACTAACAGATTCATTATTCATTTTTTTCAATGTAAGGAAATTTTTATCCATCTTAGTATGGAGAATACAAGGATAGTACTTATTAAAAAATAAGTTATTGAACTCATCCCATTCCATAGATTAAATATCATCTTGATTACAAAAATTCTTGATTAGGGTCCACCACTATTATACTTCGCCTTCTAATCGATAAATTGCCGCAATAACAGTCTCATGCTGCCAACATTGAAGAATATAGAATATCATTCCATTAGTACTGATTCATTATTCAGAATTAAGTGGATCAGAAGACCCTCTAAAATAAGGTGGATGTTGCCTCCTAAAAATATCCATAGAATGTTATTCCATCCTTTGACTATTTGAAAGTCCACCATGATCCATAGCTTTAGAATGTTGTGTGAACATAAGAATGAGGTTTTTCATTCCATCTCCAATAGAATTTGGCTGCTTTGGAAGAAAATCATTACATTGTCCATTATAATCACTATTAATGTGGTTCCTTTGGGTTCTATCCATTTACCAAAAAAACCATAGAGTAAGAAAAAAATATCATAATTAGGAGCCACATAATCATTAAAAGTAACTTATAGGATATCTAAATTATGATATCATCCTTAATCTATGAAACCTTAGGTTTATACAAGGTTATTCATATAAAATTTAGATTTAAATCCTTCATGATGGTTTGTTACGAGTTTATGAATTTCCAAATCATATACCATTGGAGTGTCAAAAAAGGTGTGAAACAAGGATCATTGTCATGTAACAGATTACCCCAAGTCAGGTCCGGAACAACATGTCAAATTTGTTACCCCTGGGTACATCTATTCCAGATCCACATCCACATGTAGTATCCAGATAAGGATGTATTTCTAGGAAACCACTCACTCTATCCATTACTAAAATTCTAGGATATATTCTTATACTTTTATTTATCCTTATGTTTATCCGTAGACTTGTCATTAGGGTTCTCACTACGGTTTTCTCATCCAAGTTTCTAAATTTTAAATATAAATTTTCTTTAATAATAACTATTGTGACCCTCACTTTTCATAAATTAAAATTACATAACATTTTTGGAATACATAAAACATTATACAAATAGATGCTAAAAATACCAGACTAATTGAGTGCCTTTGGAATCATGGAAACATAAACAGTAATACATAAGTGAGATACATTATCTCCAACTAGGTTCTTCTTCACTATCTCCTTTCTTAGACACATCAAAAATGATATATAGCTTCATAACCTGGGTATGAAAACATAAAAAGGGGGTGATCTCAAATTCTTCGTAAGGGAAAAAATGGAGATATATAAGAACATGATCATGAATATAGAAGATCATACCTTGCATATCAATGATCATATACATGAATCATGGAATAATATTCGGCAGTTCATTAGACATGAATCATATGGAAATAAAGAACATAAACCATGCAGTCATAACATAAGAAAAAACAAATACTTTTGGCAGACACATAAGCATATAATATGATTTCCATAGTATCCAGGGCATAACTTCCATATCCATATTGGTAGTATGTGTTCACTCACCATAACATCTTTTTTGTCATGGTTAACTCCCACAACCATCTTACTAGCATGAGTTCACTCATCATACCATCTCGATAGTCATGGTTCACTCCCATGAACATCTTATTAGTCAAGGTTCATTCTAAATACCATCTTTGTCAATCTCACAAGATACAAATATTTACTCAATGCATTGTAGGGATATATAGGTCCGACCCACCTCATAATGAAATGATACATACATGTGCCACAATATCATAAATAATAATATCATAATCCTTAAAATGAAATGGTTATTATAAAATTGTAATCATATCATAACCTATGAAAAAAATAGTCCATAATCATTTTATCAGAATCATAATCTAGGAAAGAAAAACATGTTTAAAAAACTTATAACTCGTGAAAGAGTAATGGGTTTTATAAACATAATGGAATAAAAACATAATCCATTCAAGGAAATAATATGAACGTTAACAATGAATAATTTCTATAGAAATGAATGAGTAACACCAAAGGATCTTTTCTTATATGGGAAATTTTTTTCGAATATATTTTAAAATCATTTCTTGAAGAAGATATCCTTTCGACATTGAAAATGATTTTTAAAACAAAAAATCTTCTTGAAAACCTTTTTATTTGAAACTAGCATTGAAATCATATAAAGGAATCATTAAAACCCAAAAAACGTTTTTGAATTATTTCTTCCTTGAAAATGGGCCTCAAATATCTTTTTAGAACATTTATGAAAAAACTTTTTGAAAACTTTTTTTTCGAGTACAATAGTTTTTTGACCAAAAAGAGAGATAGTATGATTTTACATAAAAACATAATATTGAGTAACAATGAGTGGAAAAATGTTACTAATACATTGAAATATCTTGAATAAAAATAGTATAAGGAAACCCATGAGTGTTATTGAGATATGAATCATAATATTTCATAAATGTAAGCATAAACATAAACAATCTCGAAAAGGGATGAAATTGTTTCAATAAACTATTATAACATAGTAAATTGGGATAATAATATCCACATAAGAAAAAGAAATTAAATTAATATTAAAATATAATTTATAGAAGTAAATTCATGATATAAAATTTATAATTGAAGTAGATAATCCTTGAAAAATAATTTAGGTGCATAAAAAAACATGAGTCTCAAAGAAGGAAAATGGAGACAAAACCATTTTACCGATTTGGTAACTTTTGAAACATAAAAACCATGATAAAAAGATCATTAAATCCATATGTGATTACCCATAAATTTAATTATAACATTAATAGAATAAAATAATGGACATTACATATACCACACAAAAGGAAAGAGTGGGATGTATATTATGTATCTCATGGAAATAAAAATTAAGATGAAATCCCCCTATCTTGTGCCTTGACTCTCGTCGTACTTATTAAAACCAAATATATAATAAATATAAATTTATTTTAAATATTTTAAAGAACCATATTGTTATATCCAATATCATTTATTTTTTTATCATGACCTTATATTACCTTCTTGTTAAACATAATATGATAAGGTTTCACTTCAGATAAAATTTTTTTTGTTCCTCGATATATCTTAATTGGTTATATATTTGGTCCATAGACATATATCATGATTCCAGAATGTAAAAAATGATAAAATATAATTTTTATTAATTATATTTTTATTATAATAATCTACAGAATATATAATTATGAAATGGAATACGCTAGTCCGGGAGATGGTAAGCTGTATGTACGCATGAATGTTATTTCTGTATTTATAACCGTATTAATAGAAATAAAGAACATGAACTAAATTTTTATATGTATATAATATAATTAAAGTATAATTATAATGTTATATATATAATTTAATTTATCCAAACCCATCCTTAATACATTCCATGTAGTGTGTGAACGAATCACATCACTTTAAGGGGCAGTAGTCCACACTTCCTCAAATGAAATTATCATATTTACACCAAATGGAAAGTAAACAATATATGTGCGGAAATAGAAATAAATAATATTAATGAAATAATGAATATAATAAATAACATATATAAATAGGATTTACATCCTAATTTATTCCATGATAGGCGGTAAAAAAATGAACAACAATCGTCTAGTGAGGCGGGAGTTTTCCGTACACATAAACAATATGTTCATTATGCATTAGATGGAGGTGTGTATAAGTGTATTTCAAACCATAATCTTAAAACAATCCTGGTATATTTAATATACTAGTTTTTTTATATAATCAGAGAATAAAGAGAGAGTAAGGGGTGGAGAAGGAAAATAAATTAAAGGAACTTAAGAGAAGGTGTTACCTCTTAATCGAGAAATTCCTTTAGGTTCATGCCAAAAGACTTACTTGGAATAAATTAGGCCCAAATTTAGTCTTAAAGGAAGAATTTAAGGATTTTTGGAAGTTTATTTGTCAGATATTGTCTGATCCTAAGTGGTTTGAGTGGTGTAAATAAGAGGTAGTTGTGGCAGCCTTTTATACGGAAGGAGGAGTGGCACTCTTATAAATAATTTAAGAGAGAATTCCACCCACGATTTTCATGTTTCAAGTGGATAAAATAATTATTTAAAGATTATAAAATGAGGTTAAGGAATAAATATGTCCATATAATTGATTTTTGAAATGTTTATAATTCGTTTTGGGTCGTAAAATTAAGGTTTAATACTTAGTTATGCTTAATTTTACCTTAAAGGATATAAATGATTTTAATCACTTTCAGTAATATTTTTGGTTTAAATCTAAGTTGGAATTATTAGAAATTATAAATTATGATTATTCTAAATATGGAATTAATTTTTCCAAATTCAAATCACATATGGAGAATTAATTAATTTAAAATCAATCCTACAGTCAGGTCGACAATGCAAATTTTAAAGTAAAAATGATCAAAAGTTTGCTATCCTTTTATATCCAATTTAAATGTAACACCAGATAAAATTACCCAAATTGGATTATTTTATAACAATATAACCTAATTAAAATATTAAACATAATTAAAATATAATTTAACCTTACAAATAAATTAGATGAATTTTTTTTAATTAAAATCCAACATTTTTCACTACTCATCCAAAAATGGATTTTCTAAGAAAAATCATACAATTTCACCGTATGAAAATTTCAAGATTATAGATTAAAAAATTATGTTAAATTTATCAAATAAAATTTTCAAATTTGTCTCAAATTACTTTTATTGTTTTTGACAATTGGACACGAAAAAGAGTTTATTTGAGAAAATAATATTTTTAAACATATAAGGACTTTACCAAAAATTATATTGTTCATTATAAATATTTTTTATTTATATAAAAAATAATGAAAATATATTTTAAATGTATTTACTAATATTAATATAACTAAGTTTAATATCTAGGTTATAATTTTCTCTTTTAAATAATTATAACAATAAAATGATGTTTCGTAGAAACATCGATGCTACGTGTAACGTACACCAGGTCAATGTTCTGAGAAACGTACGCTAAGTCGATGTTTATCGTAACATATGAAATTGTTGTTCTAGATGAAAGGAATATTTGACTTACTTCATTTAATAAAATAAATTAATATGTAATTTATTCGAAAAAAATTCATAAAAACATGTGGTGTTACAAATTAAATCAATTCCCTTAGGTCTTTACTTTCTATACAAATAGAAAATTCCCATATTGGTTGTCCAACAACTGACTATGTGATCAATAAAATTCTAAAACATCTACTGTTTTTATAATTTCATATAATGAATTTCATATCTAGGGTATCACATTATAAAGATTCTAATTCTAGGTATCTCTCAAACCTTCTTTAAGAAGAATTTATTATATAAACATGCCCTTATGTATATCGATTACCATAAAAAATTACATGAGATATAATCAAGATGGGTAGTCATTATAATAATTATCTACTTATTGTGTCATGAATCTACTATTCATATCTCATATTTTACCCATTATAATGTGAAAAATAATACATTCATGCCAATATTTACATATCATCGTAAAATATAATTCTCTATAAAGATCCTTGATTAGGGAAAACTAAAAGTCATACTTTGAGGGGATATTATAAATTTACTATTCATGTTAAATAAATTGTATCACAGGTGAATTATTTATAATTAGATATTTCATTTATTTTAATAATATTATACATTTAAAAACATTATAACTAATATCAAATTTTTTAAAAACAAAAATACTATACATGGTCCTCATATGGTTTCTACGATGATGTCTTCATCAAAAAATATATTACATTATCCTATGCATCCACGCAATGAATCTTTAAATTTCCCTACTCAATGATCTCTAATATGGTATTTCATTTTCATAGGATGTGTTTAGTCCTTTGGTGGGTCTGAGGTTCCTTATCCTATTTAACAATCCATTTTTCATTATATATATTAATTTTTCCCTCAATTATACACACCAATCCATGTACATAAATAATCTTCTTGATCCCAAAAACATCCTTCAGAACAATAGATTTAGAAATATAAACTAACTCTATTTTTGAGTCCACTATGGTGGATTTTTGGTACTCTAATTAATGATAGCTCTACAATTTAGGCATAACATGAATTTATATTGATATTTCATATCAACTTTTTTAGATTGAAAACTCACATCTTTGTGACCTTTTATATACATCCCATATTGTCTTCCATATATCAATAATAGATTATTATTCTTTGTCAAGTATGTAAGAATGTTCTTTCTAGAATTCTAGTGATTTTCAAATGGACTATATTGGTATATAGAAGTTGTAAACATATAGAAGGAGACACCAATTCAAATAAACAACATATAATACTAGATATATCATGTGGTGGATGAAAAATGAATTATATAAAACCTTTATAAATTTTTAGGAAATCATAAATCGTCTAATATTCATGCTAGGAAACAATTGTAATGATCCTATATTGGATTTTTCCATGCTAAAAAATATCATATCTTTACCAATTTATGTGTTCTGATTTAGTCCAAGAAACCTCTTAAATCTTTCTCTATAAATTTTCTTACCCAGTATGTAGGAACAATCACCAATATTTTCATTGAAAAACATTTACCCAACCACAACTTCATTGAAGGAATAATATGGAATTCATTTTAAATAAGTACTATGTCACTAACATGTAATGTCAGAAACATAACTACACTCTTACTAACCCACTAATATATACTTGAATCATCCATGTTTTTAATGAATCATGTCACAAACCAGCTAGGGTACCATGGTAAATTTATAACTAAGCTAGGCCTGACATAGCCTGAAGAGTGTTCCTTATCCCCATAGGTCGGAGACTAGAACCGAGAATTAAAAAAATTAAAAGAGTGAATGATTTTTCAAATAACAATGTGAAATAAAAAGAAGAAATATAGTTTGCATATCAAAAGAAACTCCACTGGGAGTAATGTACCCGAAGTAAAAAATTCATAAACAAGACCAAGGTACTACAACCCAAGTACCAAAATAGAGGAAAATATCCCAAGTTCTAAAGGACACAACTCACCATGTTTGAGGTTCAACAACTGGATCCACATCCAAGTGATCCTTTCCCCTTACTCGAACCTGGAAGGAGATAATCAGAAAACACCCAAAGACACAAGTAAGCTGTGAGCTAAAAATCCCAGTAGGGTCCCACCAAGTATTAAATAATAGATTCCAATAATAAATTAACCAAAGGAATGGTTTTGAGAAGAAAAAACAAATAGGTTGGGCATTTCAAAGCATATTTAATCAAATCATGCTATATAGTTCAAATAATGGAATATATTTTCAGATAAGGATTTATAGGTGACAGAATATTTCCAAAACAATGGATTAATTTTTTTTATATAGAATAGTTTATATAAATTTATAAGGACATGAAAATCAATTTAACAACATTTTCATACATTTATATTTGAAATATAAAGAATCGAGCAACACGGTAATCTTTTAAGTAGGTGTGAAAGTTTAAAGCTATAGGACTTTACACTCTCTAAGTGATCACAACAATATGTGCACACACCTGTCCCTTGGACACTATTAAAATAGAACACATCACTATCTCCTAAGGGATTAGGCTTACTACATTTATGTTTTATGACATTGTATAATCATAGAGTCTGTTCAAATAACTCACAATCCACCTAAGGATTTCTTTTTCTCTTAAACAATCAATGATGGACAATTTATTTTTGGGATGCTTAAAATAAAATTAAATCCCATTCCCCCAATCCAAATTCCAATTTTACATTTAAAACCAAAACATGTTTTAATAAAAAAACATTCCTTTTTAACAATATAAAACCACTAGGTTTCTATCAAAATATTTTAATCCATTTTCAAATTTTAAAAAATTCCAAAAATCTTGATTCAAAAATTAAATTCAGAAATTAAATTGAAACCATATCCATCTATTTTCAAAAACACTCCAATTCAATAGAACTATCTACTTTTCCAAATTTATTTCAGAAAATATCTCAACCCACCCAATTCATTAAACTTGGGTTTTAATCAAAACCAATTGAATGAAATTTCAAATAATTGAATTTAAATAATCAATTGAAATAAATCAAGTAATTTAAGTTAATAAATTTGTCCAATTATAATGGAATCACCTACCTTTTTCCTATAATTAAACACCCTCAACAAAAACCTCCAATAAGAATGAAGGTGCATAAGACCTCAAAAATCAACCTAGAAATGAGATTTGACGTCAGAATTTTTAGATTGCCAAATCCCAAGATGATAAATCAAACTCCAAGGAAGGAATAGTTAAAGAGATGACTAGACAAGGAGAAATCTTGTCCAGTAAATCAAACCATGATAATAAAGATGAAATAACACCAATAAATGGCCAACAAGGTTTAGAGGGCTGCAAAATCACCTAAGAAAGCCTTTAGGGTTGATAAAAAATGAAATCTAGAGAGGATCAGAAGAGAAATCCACTGTTCTACCTGTTTAAAAACAATTATCATGAAATTACATGACATGTTACCTAGTTAAAAATCATGAAATTTTTAAGTCTCATATAAATTGGGAAACCCATCACCACTTTCTTAAAATTATTTTAATTTGATTTTTTTAATTACAAGATGTATAACCACATTAGGCACTATGAATTTCTTTAGTAGGCTACAGAAACAACCAGTTTAAGCTCAGAACCCAATAAATCACTAAATTCATCATTATAGGAATCCCCAAAATTCATTATCAACCCTACCCTATCAATGAAAAGTAAAAATGAAATACAAGGTTAAAGATGTACCTGTCAGATTCATAACATGTTTCTATAACCTCCCCACCATAAAAACCCTATGTCTCCAAAAAGTGTATGAATAATCTTCCATGATAAAATGATGAGTCCACTACTCTCTCATTAGTTCCTCACATTACTATGACTCATTAATATCAAATACATGATTACATAACACACTAACTAAATATATAATCCTCCCACGAAGTACATTAGTTTCAACATAAACTATCCTTACTAGGTACTCATTCAATGAAAAATTAGGTACAATTTCAAGATTAATTTAGCTAAAAATGTGAGATAGATTAGATAGATACTTATTATCTAGGATACATGGAATATTTTATGTATCCATGTTAGATTCAGTTGATGTTATAAATGGTAAGAAACTTTACCCACATGCTCAAAATCCAACAAATTGAGGAGCAAGATTTCCTTACCTACCAAGTCATCAATGTACCAACCAAGGTGAAACATTCAATAACATATGGTCACCAATTGTAAACTCCAAGGGACTACGATGATGATCAATAGAAGACATATTTTGGATTTGTTCCGTTAACATTCTCCATTGAATCAACTGAATCTTTTAAATCCTCTCTTGAACCAAACATGGTTCAACAAGGATCTTTCACCAATCTCCGACAAACACGATAGAGATTTACAGGGATGACCATACAAGGACTAAAAAGTATAAATTATAATCATGGAATGTTAAAAACTATTATATGAAAACTCAAATAGCCCCAAATTATCATCTCAAGCACTACCAAAGTTGAGAACAAAAGCACAAAAATATCCTCAATAATCTATATTGATCTATCTATCCAGACATCCAAATGTAGATGGTAAGACATGATAAAATAGACTTGAGATCCCAGTGCTTCTTAAAGTTTTTTCCATAGAAATAAGTGAATAGAGGATCCCAATAATAAACTATAGAAGATAAAAATCCACACAAACATTCAATCTCTTTCGCATAGAGATTTTCTAATTCCTTGACTTTGGATGTATCATGAATGGGTATGAAGTGAGAAAAATTGGTCAGAATATCGATCACAACCCGTATAAAATTCCCCTTTCTCTGGGTATGAGGAAACTCAACCATAATGTCCATAGAGATTTCATCCCACTTCCATGTAGTGACTGGAAGTGTCTGAAGTAATCCCGATGGTTTTTGATGCTTGTACTTAACCTTTTGGCACATATAACAGTAAAAAAACTCACCAATGTCCCATCATATACCTGACCACCCAAACTGACACCTTATGTCATATAATATCTTCATTGTTCCAAGGTGCACAACCCATTGGGATCTATGAAAATCCACCATCACAACCTTCCTTGCTGCTAACAAAACCACATAGCCATTCTGATAACATAGAACACCCCCTTTAGACAACGACCACTAGAAAACTATCTCCCCACCATAAATAGAATCTATAATTATATGAAATTCATTATCATACTGTTTATCATGAAGAATCATCTCGAGAATAGTGGATGTTAATTGGATGGTGGCTATAGAAACTTCATCCCTTTCTCCTAAACCCCAATATGAAACTTTACAAAAAGATCCATAAAATTCCACTCTTCAAAATATTATTTAACTACCTCATTTAGAAGGTTCCTACTCAAATCAACTACAATAACATTCTCTTTCCTTTGGGTACATGTGATTTCAATGTTGAAAGAGTGCAGGTACTCTACCCAACACATATGGATGTGATTCAAATATTTTTGATAGAAGATATAAATCAAGCTCTTGTGGTATGAAAACATAGTAAACCTTTCTATATAAAGGTAATTCCAACAACTCTTAAGAATGTGAATTACAACCACAAGTTAAAGGTAATGGGTAGGTTAATTATTCTCATGAGACCTAAGTTGATGAGAGCCATATGAAATGATAAGATTTACTCTCATAAGAATAGAACCCAAACATGAACCTAATGCTCTACATAAGACCACATTGTCATACCCTTCTTTTGTAAGAGTCTACACCAATGTAGAATCCAAACAAAATTTCATCTCAATAAAAGGAATCTTACATTTATTATTCCAAGCAATATTTTACCCCTTTCATGTTAGAGTAGTCATCAGAGAAGTCAACCTTGAGAAGTCCTTGATGAAATGATGATAATATCTAGATAAACATAAGAATATACAAATTTTGAAAACATTCTATCGTTTTTTCCCAATTCATATCAACTTTTACCATTTTGGTTCCTACTGGAATTCCTTGTCCAGAAACTATGTTTCTCATGGATTTTACTTCTTGAATATAGAAATCAAACATAAAAATCTTGGTTTAGAGTCAATTACTTCTCAGAAAACTACGAACTATTATTAGATGACATAGATGATCATCTTTAAATTTAGAGTGAATGAGGATTTCATCCAGAAATACTACAAAAATGGTATACAAATATTTGTTTAAAAACTAGTTCATTAACACCTCAAAGAATAAAGGAGCATTGGTTAAACCAAAGGGTATAAAAATGTACTCATAATGACGATACCAGCTTCTAATGGCTGTTTTCAGAAAGTTAGATTATTTTATTCTTAGTTGATGGTAACCAAAGTGAAGATTGATCTCTGAGAACCAGTTCACCCCAATAAACTGATCAAACAGACCATCCATCCCTGGAAACATATTATTTTTCTTTACTGTAAGTCAATTTATTTATTGGTAATCCACACATAGGATAAGGGAACCATCAGTTTTCTTGGAAAAGAGAACAGGCACCACCCAAGGCGAGACACTCATTCATATGAATCCTTTCTCTAAAAGATCATCCAAATGGGACTTTTTCATTTTATTTTCAGTAGGAATCATTTAGTAAGAGGTAATTGAAACTAGTTGAGTATTAGATGCCAAATAAATATAAAATTCTCCCTCCGTTACCAGTGATAAAACATATAATTCGGGAGGAAACAAGTTTGGAGACTTGATGATGACTATAGGTACTTCACCACCTAAAGATTCTCACTCTAGATCAAAATCAAAAAATAATATCACTTTCCCTAATTCTAGATAAGTCGGTCCGGCTCTGATCAACCTCAGGTCCCATTACCCCTAAAAGATATAGAAAAACCCATCGTGTTTAGTGTAGGACACCCATTGATGATAAAAATGGATCTGGGATTTTTTACTAATGATCCAATCCATCCCCAGAATTAAATCAAGCTATTTCATGTTGGGAACCAGAAATTCCCAAGTTGGCTCATCATCTGCTAAAGACAAAGTACCCGAGGGAATGTAGAGACCCTGATCTTTCTTCAATCCAAGTGGTGTAGTATTATACATTTCATAAGATAAAATCTCCATATGAATAGTTAGAAGATTAATGTGTAGGATGAAATAAATGATTAAGATACACGAATATCAAATAGAGAAGTCACTAATGATAAAGCTATATTAATATTACCTATCACAGTTTCTCGACCAATATCTGATTCCTCTAAAGACACTTACAATAAGTGAATAAGCTTTATTCTAGATGAATATGGTTGGAACACTTTTATACATGAAGAATCTAATTTCCCCAAAGTTTTTGGAGGTTCTGACGATCCCATTGTACTGCGTGGAGTGGAAAATTTACAAGAAAACTTTTGAAAGTGCCCGGAACATTTTTAGGATCCATAGTTCGTGGGTGCCTCAATTTAAACCCTCATTGAATTCCCTAGATGACCAGACTGGTCTCATATTAAAGGTCCTATACCAGGAACTATAGGAGGTTTCAAATGACCCTACTATCGAGAACTACTATTATAGTGATCACTTTTCCTCTTTACATTAAATGAACTCATGTGCCACTAGGATTAAAAGGAACTCCCATCAACAATAAATTACCTACCAAGTCCATCTCAACCATTATCACCTTATCCATAACATAAGTATAAGTGGTAATTTTCCACAATAAAACCTAATAATGGATATCTGACCTAATTCCCAACTCGAACCATTGATCCTTTATCCTCTCATTAATAAAATCCCTAGTGAAAACTGCACAAGCTTCTCAAAGCAATGGGAACACTAAATCAAAATTTTCTCAGCCTGCTATATCTTGAAAAACTCCACATATTTTTCCAAAACCATTGAAATTGGATAGAAATGGATAGTGGAAATAATCTTGAAGTCCTTCTACCCTATTCGATCATGTTTCTTCTCCATCACCATCATGTCTCACCATCTCCTACTTAGTCTGTTGAGCACAATGGTGGCACACTTAACCTTGATCATGTATAGTGTCTCCCAGAACTCAAATAGACGTTCTATCATGGCCATCCATTCATCAGTGTGTTGAGGATTAATGGAACTTTTAAAAACTGGTGTCTTATGGTGAAGGAACTCTTTAGAACGATTCTAAAGAACACCCCCTAAGGTTCCACCAATGGATCCATAATGTGGACTGGTGGTGGTGTCTGTCCTAATGCTTGGATGGTACACATGATCACCTCAAACAGATTCAGATCTATAATAGGATTCCCCCATTTAGGTTTAGCATCATCCTCTTCCTCAATTCGATTCTCACAACTTCTCTGAGGCATGATACTACACAACATCAACATATAATATTGAAAACATAATATAATTCTCAAATAGGGCAACAAGAGAATCTTATTCCAAAATGATTGAAAAAAAAAGATTTATATTTCACTTTTTCCAAATAAAAATACGGAGAATACTATAACTAATCAATAATAAATCTTTTACTAACCACCCCAAGTGACTTAAGGTTCAAGGAAATGAGAGATGGCTAGACACTCATTCAAAACTATATCATATTTCCCAACTAGACTTCACAAATGCATAATGACTTCAAGAAAAAATCTCAACATGAATCTACCTTTGATACCAATTTTTCAAGAACCATATAGGGTACCCTGGTAAATCGATAATTGAGAAAGTCCTGACATAGCCAGAAGGGCATTCCTGATCCCCATGGGCCAAAAAATATCACTACGAATTATACAAACAGAATGTGGGAAATACTTGTTCAGTAACAATGATGAAGGGAACAAAGTAAGAAAAATATGCATATCAAAAGAAACACCACTATAAGTAATTTACCAGATGTTAAAAGGGAATGAAAAATCCCAAGGTACTAAAATAATTGTACAAAAATAGTCGAAAATGACCCATGTCCCCAAGGACACAACTCACTAAGTCTGAGGATCAACAAACTGGATCCACCTCTAAGAGATCCTCTCCCCTTGATCGAACCTAGAAAGAGATAATCTACCAAAAACCAATGTCACATGTAGGGTGTGACATAAAAATCCTATTAGAGTCTCACAAAGGGTTCCATAATATATTCCAATAATAAATTAACCAAAGGAATGTTTTTAATTTTAAAAAAAACAAACAGCATTGTCATTTCAAAAAATATTTATAGAAATCATGATATACAGTTCAAATGATAGAAAGTACATTAATAAATTTCTTTACAAGTGATTACATATTTTTAAAAAAATGGGTTAAAAAATTTAAATAGAAAAGTTTATATAAATTTTTAAGGGAATGTAAAATAGTATAACAATATTTGGGTACATTTATATCTCAAATATAAAGAAGTGAGAAACATGGTCATATTTCAAATAAGTATGAGAGTTCCAGGATATATGAGTCCACAATCTCCATGTGATCACTAAAATATGTGGACACATGTCCTCTAGGCACTGGTCAAAGAGGACTCGTCACCATCACTAAAGGGATGTGACTTACTTCATTTTTGTTTTAGAATGTTGTATGATCCTAGAGTGTGTCCAAATAACTCAAAATCTACCTAAGGGTTTCATATCCTTTTATACAATAAATGATGGTAAATTTATTTTAAGACTAAATAAAATACAATTAAATCCCATTATGATATTCCAAATTCAAATTTTCCATTTAAAACTAGAATATGTTTTACTAAAAATTATGAATTTTAACAAGATAAAACAACTTAGTTTCTATTAAAGAAATTTAATCCATGTTCACAATTTAAAAAGTTCCATCAATTCTATTTCAATAATTAAATTCACCAATTCAATTGAATCCATTTCCATTCTTTTTCAAAAAACACCCAAATTCAAAAAATTTGTGGGGTTTTACCAATTTATTTCCAAAACCATTTAAAACCTTCCAATTAATTGGAATTGGTTTTTAATAAAAACCAATTGAAAGAAAATTTTTAAAATTCAATTTAAATAAAAAACTAAAATAAATGAACCAATTTAAGGTCAATCAATTTGTCCAATTGGAATAGGATCACCTACCTTTTTATCCAGAACTCAACTCCGGTAACGAAACCTTCTAATAAGAATGAAGGGGAAAAAGTCCTCAAAACTCATCCTAGATATGATATTCCACATTATAGAGTTTATATCAGCCAATCCCAAGATGATCAATCAAAATGAAAGGAAGCAACAGAGAAAGAGATGATGAGATGGAGAGAACGATTCCCCGATAAATCACACCACGACCAGAATAATGACCAAGCACCAAATGAAACAACTCTAAAGGCATGGAGGGATCCAACCCTAGGAAAGCATCTAGGGTAAAGAGAAAATTGAATATGGAAAATATTAGAGGGGAAATAATCTATGATACTTATTATAAAACAATTATCATGAAACTACATGATTGGTAACCTAGTTATAGATCCTGAAATTGTTAACTCTCATGTACGATGAGAAAGCCACCATCTCTTGCATAAAATGAATTTTATTTTATTTTAGTAATTTCATGATGTGTAACGATATCACAACCTATGATTTTCTTTATAAGGATATAGAAATAAACAGTTTTAGATGAGAACCCAACAAATCTCTAACTTCACCATTATAGGTATCCTCAGAAGTCATTCTCAACGCTACCAAGTAAATAAAAAGGGAAAATCCATGATATGTTTAAAGAAATAACTGCTAGATCTATAACGGGATGTTACAGAATCAAACTCTTTGATTTCACCATCAAACCATATATTATAACACTAAAATTTATTCAACCCATAAATGGAATGTTTAAACATTAAAGGATTAACATGATCATTTGGAAAATCAATAACTTTAGGATATATCATATACACATCCTATACAAAATTTTTATTATAGAATATAGTTCATTCATCCATTTTATATACATAAAAATCAAAATATATTACTATGTCCAAAATAATCTAAATGGAGTTTATTATCATTTTTCGAGAAAATGCTTCTTCATAGTCAATATGTTGAACTTATTTATAAAACTTATCCACCAAGAATGAATAATAGGTATACACTCTACAATGAATGTTAGTTTTCTCATATAAATCCCACTTTCAACCATTGGGTCTTACCCTATTAGGTGTATCCACAATGTTCAAAACTTGGTTAATGAACAAGAATTCCATATCAGATTCCATGTATGTTTAACCATTTTTTAGAATCATAACTCCCAATTTCCTCCCAATAGGTACATGGTTTATCTCATGTTAACATTACTTCATCATCATTATCTACATTAAATCTATATCTCTCTTATACATATCGATTCTCACTAGACCTTTGTGGTTATAATTTAACATAACCTAGTTATTCTCCCACAAATATTTACAGAACTATATTAACTTAAATATCAAGAAAAAGTTCTATTTTTTGGATTTGTGCTTATAGAAATTTACTATTACAATCACTGACTCCTTGACTGATTAATTCCTTCAGAAAGAAAACACTAGTTTAAGAAAAAAAACCTTTTGATTAGCTAGTTTATCAAAATAATATCCCCTGGGTTCCTTTGGGAAATTAATAAATAATAATTTTTCTCACATGGGGTCATGTTTTTTAGAATCCAATATCTGTACGAGTTCTCAAAAAACACAAAATATTTATAATATAAAAATTACGATGTTTCCCATACCATATCTCATATAGTTTCTGTTGGAATTATTTATATGTAAGAAGATTTATTAATAATGCATCAGATTAAAGAGAATATCCTCATAATGTAATAAGATGGTTACATTCACTCATTATTGACCAAACCATGTCTAAAATGGAACAATTAGTTATTTTGAAACAACATTCTTCTATGATGTACATGGAGGTGTGAGTTTCGGAAAAATTCCATAAAACATAGATGTTCTATGAATTCAGAGATTAATTATACACTCCATAATCTAATTTGATAATATTAATATTATATTTTAGTTGATTTTTAATTAAATTTTATACTCTTTGAACTTTTAAAATTTTTAATACTAGCATTTCATTGGAATCACATATTAATAATAACTAAATTAAATAGTAAAAGTAAATAAACACGTAAAACTACCATTCAATTTTACAGTCATTGGTCTACAAACATCATTATGTATGAATCTATTAGTCTAATATTCATTTCATCTTTCTTATAAAAGGAATATTTTACATTTTTCTCAATAAAAATGATTCACATATATCAAATGATTCATAATATTATGATTCCAAAAATAAATCTCTATGGATTTATTAACTGTTCTTATCCATTATATTTTCAAGGTGATAATTCCAAAGGAATGTGTGATGAAAATAAACCATGAATTACTTGTTTTAAAAGTAATAAATAGGATTATCCGAATCAAGAATATATAAATCTTTCATTATATTCCAAATGTAATAAAACCTTTTATTCTCATATAGATAAGAATAATTTTTCTTGATAATGAATATAAATCCTATCTTTTTCATACATAATATTGAAATTAAATTAAATTTTACAATAGGAATATAATAACCATTTAAAATATATATGATTAATCCACTTGGTAAAACTAGGAAAAACAAACTGGATTCTAATACAAAAAATCTTGATCTATTGTTGACATGATGATCTGTTTCACCCTTGGTCATTACCATTCTATCTATGAGTCTATTATTTTCATAAAAAATTACTGATACACACTTGGTATCTAATACCACTGAGTTAAAGTCAGTGAAAATTAATTATATAACATTTACATTCATATTATGAAAATTTTCTCCTTGATGAATCATATCAATTTGAGAAACCAATACTTAACTATTTATAGGCCATACCTATTAATGATCTCAAAATGATTTAGATAAATAATTTAACTATATATATCAAGGACATATAAATGAGTGGGTCTCATTTTTTATACTTTTTTATTAAATAATTTTTATTATTTTTATCCTAGTAAAATGATTTACAAACACATAATATCTATTTAGTGATCCAATATCCATATTTTACTAAGAAATGAGTCCACTATGGTGTTTATCTTACCACTCAATTATTTAGGTAGGGAACCATACCAATCAAAATAGTCGTGACTATTGGATATTTGAGTGGAAAACAATTTTTCCATATCTGTAATATGGATAATATCAGTTATATTTCATTGTTAACAAAATACAATTAGGTTATCTGAACTACTGATTCCAAAAGTGAACAACAAAAAAAGTGAAATGAAGGTCAATATAGTGAAACCCAATAATGACATAACCATCCCAAGGATGTTCTAGTATCACCCATTAATTTATTTATATGAACAAGATAATCCATGGGCACCTAGATATTTCATGACTTATCATGTAGGATGATGTAGGTCATGAAAAGTGACACTTTGGATGGAATATAAAACATAGTATTTTATGAGTTTTCATTCCAAGTATCACCAATTTAATATATATCACATGCATATTAAATTAATAATTATTATATATCATTAAATCTTTATCTATTAATGCTTCATTTCTTTTATTGTATTCATTATTCTAATGAAATAATTTTTAGAATCCATATTCTATCCCACAAATTAATGTGTTGACACAAATATAATGTATAACTCTTTACAAAAACCACAATATGAATTACTCACAAAATGTTTATGCCAAAATGTATTCATACATATCCAAATGCATAATATGAATAAGTTACACTAGTTTTTCATATAAAACCATAAGTTTATAAGATATTGATCATATCCACATCAGTAATCCCATAGTTATATAAATACAACCCCATTCTCCCTTATAGACAAGGACTAATTATTTGGTAGGTGGTTTGTACCTAATTACATCCCCATGGGGTGTATTTAATCATGATAAAATTAAATTAATGATACATGTAACACCTAATATGAAAAAAAATATTTCCAAAAACTAAATTAAATAACCAAATAAGAATAAGGTAGATGGAAACTAAATTTTATAGAGTCATTCATACCAAGTATTTTAAGAATCGATCTCCTAGAATCAATTTTTCACGTTCATAAAGAATTTAAAATATTCCCAATAGAAACAATTATATATATATATATATAAAGAAAAAATAAATTATATATAAATGAACATATGAAATATTTAGATAGGATAGAAATTTATAAATCTTTTCATAAATAAAAAAATATGATTAAAATTTTATAATTAATCTTACATTAGTAATATTCAATATAAACACTATTATAAAAATAATAAAATATTTCTTTTATTATTTCTAAATACTTTGTAAATAATCTAATTAATTTCATAATTTAATTATTCTAAAAAATAAATTATTTATTTATTTATTAAAACTATTAAAATAAATATGAATTTATTCATATTTCTAAATTCATGGAAATTTCTTTTTATAAATCCTAAAATAATAAATTATAAACCTTATATAGACCATAATTTAAATTTATAAATTTTTAAATCCATTTATGGACCACTTGACTTATACTTTTTTGTAGACATTAAAGAATTCTCATTTGGATCGCTACCGCTTCTCCTTCGTCCTCTCCCGCAAGAGAGGGCACTCATCCGTCGGTGTCCTCTATTCCGGTGCGTGACATCAGTCTGGTGGATGGAGTTTCTCCTCATACTGAATTCAATGTCAAGGGATTTTCCTTCAAGGACGTTATCTATAGTCTCTCGATGGCTTCTTCA
This sequence comes from Viscum album, assembly GCA_963277665.1. Lineage (NCBI taxonomy): Eukaryota > Viridiplantae > Streptophyta > Magnoliopsida > Santalales > Viscaceae > Viscum > Viscum album. The sequence continues at coordinate 1,338,923,476 of OY728148.1, read as the reverse complement.
AGTGGTGTGGTGTCCCTCCCGGCTTCCACCTCTAGGTGAATTCCTCCGATCCTGTTCGGGACAAGGGTTGTAGCAAGGGTGGATGGTGTTCCTTCCATGGAGTTCTCAGCTCAGAAACTCCAAGAGGCTTCCTCCTTCCACAACATCACCATGGTGGCACGGTTTGGCCGTAACAAGCCTCCCCAAGGTTTCTTTAGGGACTTTGTCGAGTCTTGGGGGCTGATCCTTCCGGCTACGGTTTCAAAGCTGTCCAGGGTGGCATTCTGCATCCACCTGTTCATGAGGGAGGACCCCATGAATTATTGGTAGTAGGAGGTTCTGTAGTGTGGATCTTCGTGGTTCTCCATGTCCTAGTGGTCGTGGGGCTTCCATTTTGGTAAGGATTATCCTTTGGCGGTCATTTGGGTCTCCTTGCATGGACTCCCATTTCCATTCAAAAACTCGGAAATTTTGAATTCGATCGACAACTCCTTGGGATAATTCCTCTGCTCTGATGATCCCACATCATGCCTTTTAGCTACTGCGAATCCTCGTATCTATGTGGAGCTATATCTTTCAAGTCATTTGCATTCTTGCGTGTTGTTGTGCTCTGGGGACGGTCTTTCGTGGTGGCAGAGGCTTTTCTTCAAAGGCTCACCTAGTTTCTGTGTAGCCTACAGTATTCATTGTCATTCAGAGGTGGTTTTTCATATGGGGAAGGCTGAGATCCAAGTTTCTAGATTTGCACATCAGGGTCCTCTGATGGTTGGATCATTAGTTCCGGCCCCTAAGACGGCGAAGGTAGTTGTTGGGGATTTTTTTTCAATTTCAAATTGCAGGAGCGGTTCCCTCATGCTACCTGACATCTCTAACATCACTGGAACATCTGAGGTAGGGGTCTGCTCCTTGGGGGATTCATTGCCTGCCTCAGACATAGTTTCTTTGTCACCAGTCCCCCTTGGGGTGGAAAAGGGTTCTACTCTCACTGTCGCAGCTCAAATGGTTTAGGAGGACCCCTGAGAGCGTTTTGGGTTCCCTTCCATGGATCCATCGACGCCTCCTATTCTCTTTATCTGCACTCTCTGGTGCTACGTATTTTGGCCTAGCTCTTCTTGGACTTCCTTAAGAATTCTCTAAGTAGTGGTCTGGATTCTATAGAAAAGGCTCCCCCCTGGGGGGACTCAATTTCTATGGCTATGGTCAAGCAGTTCGAGGCTTCCCACAGCTCCCCACTGCTTTTGGTTCTACTTTCCCTCCTACAAGGGGAGTCGGCTCCATGCTTCTTAGGTCATTATTACCCACTTAGGTTCTCCTTGTCTGAGGAGTCTGTTGGCCCTTTGGTGAAGAAGTTTATTCTGGCTCTGTCATGGGGTGATGTCGCTGGTCCGATCACTCGCTCTTTATCAAAGGAGAAGCGTTGTTGCTTTCCCCTTCACCATACAGTTTTCTCGGCTAGAAGGCCAAGAGGGCTCGTGCCTAATGTTATCTATGATTATTTGGAATTCCTGAGGCTTGGGGGTCTAAGAAAAAATCACCTTCACAGATTCAGAGTCCAGGAAGAATCACACCTCTATCATGGTTATTCTGGAACCCTAGAAGAACCCTTTTATGCTTCAGGTTCTCATGAGGAAAATAGGTTTTTGCAGGTCCTCGCATGGTTCCCCTGATAACTACTATATTTGGATCTATTGGACAAAGAATGTGCAAGTGTAGGTGCTTTGTGTTATGAGCCTCTGCCTCAACGTGAAGATTTATAGATGGGGAGTGTGGGGATTTTCTATTTTTTTTATGCCAATATCGAGGCAGCAAGGAAGAGTGATCTCTGGAGTTTTTTATCTTCCTTTCATATTGGCGCCCTTCTCTGGTTCGTGGTGGGTGACTTCAACTCCATTATTGACCTCACTGAGAAACGGGGGGTATTTTGTATTTTTTAAATGGCATAAAGGACTTCCATGCCTTCCTTGCATCAGTGTGTATACTTGACCTGGGTTACAATGGTAACCAATATACACGGTGCAACAACCGTAGGGGAACTAGCCATATTTGGATTCAGCTGGACAGATGTCTATCCAATATTCAAGGCTTAAATTTCTTCCCATAATCCACAGTCACCCACTTAACCTTCTCACTCTCTGATCACGCCCCGATTTTGGTGGTGCTTCGAAGGGAGCCTACTAGAGGTATGACATTCCATTATGATAGTAACTACCACTAGGTGGAGGGCTTCATGCGGATGGTGAGGTGTTCATAGGATCAGGAGGAAACAGAGAGGTCATGGTGTGGTCTTGAAAGCTTCTTGAAGTGTTTAAAGAAGGATACCCTAACATGGTTGGCTGAGAGACCTCATGAGAACAGGAGGGTGGATAGAATTCAATTATATACTGAGATGCTGGAGGAAGAGTTGCAGTCCAACTGGAATGAGAATAAGTTTACTGTGCTATGTGGAAAACATATCTTTCATGGTGATAAACTACTTGAAATTGAAAGGTCCTATAGGAAAAGGTCTCGAGTTTGTTGGATTAAATGGGGAACATGAATAGTGATTTTTTTCATGCTTTTCTGAAGGAAAAGAGTAACATGAAACTCAACCTCAACCTGCATAATGAGGTGTTCACTTCAGACGTAGGGGTTGTTGGATGTATGGATCTGGATCACATTGAAAAGGTTCTGGGAAGTGGGAGGCCTTTCAGGATAGACCAACGTGCTGAGGATGGGGCTGGTGCCTTCTTGGGATACATTCCATAGCAGGTGGAGGGCCTTGACAATTCACGACAGATGGAGATGATGTCTGCAGCAGAGATTAATGATGTAGTTCTAGGGATGCCACTTGACAATTCCCCTAGACTAGAAGGGTTCCCAGGGTCATTTTATGTGGGAAAGTGGGGGATCGTGGGGCCTTAGGGGGTGGAAGCCATCCATGATTTCTTCTGAGCTGGTGCCCTCTAAAGAAGCATATGTGCCCCCAGGGTTGTCCTTATCCAGAAAATCAATGATCCTTCTAACCTCACTCACTGTAGGGACATTTGTCTGTGTAATATGTCCTATAAGATTCTAGCTGGACTTATCTCATGAAGACTTAGTGGTGTGATTCCAAGGCTTGTCTCAAAGGAACAACATGGTTTTATCAAAGGTCGTAACATCCATGGGGCGGTGGGCATCGAAAGTGAACTGGTCATGGATATCAACAAGAAGGACATAAGGTCTAATGCCATTTTTCAGGTGGATATGGACTAGTCTTATGATAATATGGAATGCGATTTCTTGATTTAGGTTATGAGGAAGATGGGATTCAAGGAATGGTTTTGTGATCATTGTTTCCAGTGTTACTCCTCCCCTTGGAAGTCCATTTCCATTATGTGGAAGGTTTTTGGTTTCTTCAAGATGGTGCATGGGGTTCGATATAGAGATCCTTTGTCTCTAAGCCTCTTTTTCCTTGAACATGATGCTCTCTCATGAAACCTTTATGGAGGGATGACAAATGGCATGTTATATGCTTTTTTCTCCCATAGTGGTTCGGAGGGTGTTTCCCACATAATGTTCACTAATGACATCCTAGTGTTCTTCAATGGGTGGAGATGGTCGTTGCAGGGCTTTATAGAGATCATGCACTCTTATGAGTCCTTGAACGTCAACGGTATTAACTAATCTTAGAGTTATGTTTTAATTTCTATCAAGTGTTCAGGCCATCACTATAGGGACATCCAAGAAATTCTGGGGTTCCAAAGGCGGCATTAACTAATGATTTACCTTGATATCCCCCTATCCTATGGGCATATCAAAAACCATTTTTTTGATGGGGAAATCATCAGAATTCCGGGTAGGATCATCAAATGGAAGAGCAAGTTCCTTTAGTTTTGGGGGAGAGTCACGTTGATCAATAGCATTCTTACATCCATCCAAATGCACATCCTTTCTATCGTTAAAGTGTTGAAGGGTATCATTGCAAGGATAGAGAAAATTTTCACCACTATTCTTTGGGAAAAGAAAATAAAGAGGGGTGGTAGAATTGTTCCTCCTGGAGGCAGTCAACGAGACCTGTGGAAAAGGGTGGGGTGGGGTTCCGTGACATTTTTGGTACCATGCAGGGGTTGCAGGCGTGGTTGGCATGCGAGGATGTTAAGGGGGACTCATTATGGGATTCTTTATTCAGAGGACGTTACGGGTGGGATGGTGGGTCCCTAGCACTCTATGAGCCTAGCCTTTCTATTCTCATTAGGGATATTCTATCCAATTTTTAGGTTCTTTAGTGTTCATCCTATTGGATTATATTCCACGGAGAGGTTATTTTTTAGAGGTCAAACTAGGCGGGCACCCTACTCTACTTCCCTTGTTTCCCCATCCCCGTGGTTTCCATCAAGGAGGCATGCAGCTTCCCATATTTTATCCAAGAAATTCTCAGTCATGACCCAAGGGAGATTTTTAATAGCATCAACCTGAATAATGACGCTGATAGATGTTGTTTTACTGGGTCATCTTTTGGCCAGGTCTCAATCTGGGATTACAATCGGCGGCATGTTCGAGACGCGACCCAGAAAGAGTGGTCCTCAAAGTTTTGGTTCAAATAGTTCCCCACTAAAATGATATTCCATGTTTAGAGGATTAATAACTCTTCCCTGCTGACAGATGAGAGTCTTAAATGAAAAGGCATTCCCTTAGCGTCCCGCTGTCTATGCTGTGAGAAATCGCAGTTGGAATCAACACAACACTTTTTCTTTCAGAGGAAATGGGTCGGCCACCTTTGGTCCATGTTCTCCTCTCATTCTCACTGTAGAGGTCCCCATGCTTCCTTCCAAGATTTCATGTCCTCGTGGTTTCATGGGGTGGGGGTCAGCATGATAGAGATCAACATTCAGGCCTATGTTCTTTCTTCCATATATTGGACTCTCTGGGAGGCAAGGAACCAAGAGAGGAGGGGAGGCTTCCCCTTAGTGCGGTACCTTCAGATGTGAGAGATGGCGCTCACCATTGAACTTGGTTCGGTCATCAAGGGTGGACATTCCTCTCTGACATTCTACAAATTCCTCAACCATCCATGCCCGGATGGTGCTACGGGTGGGATGGGGAGAAGGTGGGTTCGTTGGAGCCCCCCCCCCCCCCATGCATGAGTTGAAACTGAACATGGATAGTTCCTATAAGAGTGGAATTATATGAGGTAGGGGCATTATTTGTTGCTCATGTGGATTTGTGTTGGTGGGTTTCAATTCCTTCTTTGAGGTAGGATACTCTCTAGGGGCAGAAATGAGGGATCTTCTCATAGGGCTCACAGTATGTATGAGGTTGGGTTTATAGGCAGAGTTCATTGAGTCAGATTCAAAGGCTTTTGTCTAGATGGTCAAAGGGATCTACGAGGCATCCTGGATCATAAGTTACTTATCTAGAAGGTGTTGTTGGAGACAAGTCATGGTCAACAGGTCCATTATATTTGGAGAGAAGCTAAATTTTCTACTAATGTGCTCGCCAACATGGGGAGCCCAGAGGAGCCTCTTGTTGTTTATAATAGTTTTGGGTCGCTACCCATGTTCTGTTTGTCGTTTTTCCAAGTGGATTATCTTAGTTTACACCAATTATGACCCCCTTATGGGTTTTCAATGCATCTATCATGTGTCAGTGGCCACTTCCTTTCTTTAATTAAAAAATAATGATTTTACCAAAAAAAAAACAAATAATTCTCAATTGGAATCCTTCACGTAAAATTAAATCACATATTATATTTACATGAAAGTAAGTCAGAGATTACATCTTATACTACCATAACATCAACCATTCATGTAAATGTATCCAACAAATTACATTTACATAGACCTTCTATGTAAAGGTATGTTGTCATTTTGCAAGGTGAAATTGTCTGCGAAAATTGTCATCCAAGACATTTCATAGCTTGTGGTGAAATAAAAAATCCATAAACGTCTCACATAAAGGTAACCTATCTTACATTTAAGCAGAAGAACACGATGGTTTACCCTTACTTTCACTATAGTGTGGAGCAGGGGCTCTATTCATTTTGTTGGGCCACATGGACTCTTATATCATGGATTCAACCATGGTTCCTCAAGAATTCGAGTGAATAACCACAATGGGTAATTGAATACTATGGTCCTGATGATTTTTTTAAAAATGGATTAACCATGTTAATTCCTTGAAAAAAATTCTTTGTTTTGAATCATGGGGGGGAATCACATTACTTTGTATGAAAAGATCCAAAATTAAATTCATATGAATATATCAACCAAATCCATTACCCCAACACATGGGACATAAAAATCATTGAATCAGCGATGGGTCCCTTGGGAAAATAGATGAAATTTTACCCCAATCATGTTGAGATTTTCGATGAATTGACTAACCATTTATCTAATACTTTAATGAAACTAATGATTTTTTTTTTATTATCCAATGACCATTTATAGTGGAAGCAATTTCAAACACATAAGGATCTATCTCAATTGAAAAAACATTAAAATGTATTAAAAAATATAGAATAAGATGATATACATTAAGTCCCCAAATATTATTGGATTCTATCTTTTTCATTGATGGAGTAAACTTGATAATGATCCCAAAGAGCAACAAACATACCCTCCTACTGTGGAGGGGGGAACTCCAGAGACGGATCCTCTAATATTTCTCGAGGACTCCCAAATGACCAAAGGGGTTCTTGAACATTCATGAAATGATTATTAAGATTTAATAAGTACTATATTTTTTAATAAACTTCACAGTATATCACACACAATACTAGAGTGGATCACATCCTCTTATATATCAATCTGTAATTGTTTTTATTAACAAAATAGCAACATTTATAATTAAATATATCAGTTTTTATCTCATGTAACCCATATATTATAGTTACTTGGTGTTAATTAATTAAAATATTCAATGAGTGAGGTTTTCTATTAAAAAAATCTATCTCATGGGTCATAATTGAATTAAAATAATGTGCGAAAGAACATGGAAACTACATGCAACATATGCCTGAAAACAATGATATTGGTAGTAAACCATGACATTACATGTACCACTATAGTGTGGTGGTGCTAATTTTATTCCACTTTCAATAATCTGATCATGATTGAATAAATAAACAAAGAAATACACATAGTTTTATAAGGAACAAATTTTACATTAAGAGTATCAAACAATTTATATGATTTACATAGCCACATTCAAAATTTGTTTTTAAAGGGATAATTAAGTGTCACTCTAATAAATTTAATACTATACGACTTGAAACTTTTGATAATGTTGGGGTTCATCTATTGAGTTACTGATTTTAAAATGATTATATTAACTTGTATAAAAATGGTAAATATAACGTAAAATAAAATACATTTTTTTCACATATATTATAGTTTCAAAATTTATTATATGATGTTTTAATCCCTTAACTTCAAGAAATAGAAACTTAGAATAATATTTTGAATATTTATTTGGAACCCTATAAACTTTTTTATATTTAGAAATATTCGTAGGTAGCCCTGTATCCAAGATGAAAGATAAAAAAACTCTATTCTATTATAATTTTTTATTACTATTAAATCGTATTTTGGAATTTCAAATTGTTGTTCTGATATAATATTTATTTGGTTAAATTTATTTTGCCTCAGGGAAATACAGTACCTTCAAATTTCTATAAAAGCAAGAAGATGGTCTATAGTTTATATATTAGTTATCAGATGGCCCATGAATGTTATAAGGATTAAATCACATATTATAGTGTATATGAGTAATTAGTTTATTGTCTAACATATACATAATAGAGGTATATAGAGGTAAAAAAAGGATACAAAGATTTATTCCTATTAAAATATTGAGGATTTTTTTGATTTCACCTAGACTTTCATGTTTATATATGTATCAATAAATAGTAAAATTTATGACATGGAATAGTTGCAATATTTATATAAGTAGAAGCTTAAATTTTCCTAATGAAAGTGATTATTGGAAACACTTTTATCAAATGAATATGTCTTTTTATTGAAAACTTTATAATGTATAATGGGTATTTCTATTGATGGTTTTTGTTCATTTGGATCTTATAATATTCAATATTATTTATGGAATGTTTTCATAACTCTCTACATATTAACTCTTTGTATTATGATTAAGATACTATATATATATATATTTATATTAACTCCAATACATCTCAATAAGAATATCGATGTTGATTTGGTTCCACTAATTGAAGAGTTAATTTTATTATGGAGTGACAATGAAACTATATATTATGTAGTTGAAAAAACAATTTTACATTAAAAGCTACATTAATGTGGATAAATAAATTATTTTCAAACATATGGAATGTTATCATAATGGTGTACATGTGGTATAAAATCTTTTATGTTTTGTATCAGTGATAATAAAGTGTTTATGCTTTTTAATAAGATACAAATATTTTTTACTATCATTGGAGATTTCTTCCTGCATTTTATCCTTTTGAAAGGAATATAAATACATTTAAAATGTGTATAAATAAAAAATATTGGCCTCTTGTGGAGATATAAAATTTTTAGATAAACTTTATCATCCCTCCATTACCTCCAATTACATTTTTACAAACTATAAAAAATAGGTGTCTTTTGGTGATATCACAGATAGATAAAAAATATTTTTATTTTGGATTTATATATTGGTATTATTTATTGGTTCATCACTTACTATATGTACTTACCATTTGGAATAACAATTTTTATAACACATTCTATAGATTATTAGACACATAATTAAAGCCTAAAATCACAATAAAGGAATAATTATATCTTTCCTAAATTTGTAGGTGTCCTAAACATGAATTATTTGAAAATTAAAGATAAAACAATTTAAGGTATAAAAAATATTATTATACACTTTCTAAATAAATTTACATACAATGGTTTCAATTTATTAATGATTCGTGGTTACTAGATAAATATTCCTCTAATTTTTCCCATTTTCTATAAATAGATATAATACAGGGTTAAAATTAATGATTACCATATAAACATGCACATGTTACTTATTATTAGTTTTAGATGGTTGTTGAATTAATATATTTGAGATGTATTGATAGAAATAACATATTTTTGGATAAAAATATGTGAAAATAATAGACTATGATCTATAGTGTATGCTGCAAAAACATGTTGTTCTAATTTTATGTAGATTTAAAAAAAATTACCAACCTCTTTACTTCAACAAAACATTTAATATTACATTTACCATATAAATAAAATTGTGGAGTTCTATAAAAGTTATGATGGATTTACCTATGTGGGAGATGTTCAAAAATGGGGAATTGGTAAAGGAAAAATAATCAGTTTGAGGTTAAATTTTATAACCATAACTATAAGAGGTAATTCAAAATCTCATCTATTATTATTTCTAACCGAAATATCATTTAAAATAAATTGGAATGGGTTATAATGAGTGAAATTTTGATAATTTCAGGAATTATTGACTTTTATTATTTCATTAGTATGTTCTTGGTTTTAATATGGTTATAAAAGATGGATTTCATATGATGAGAAACACTGTGCTCATACGTATGTTTTTTTCAACATTGAAGAAATGAAATGTACTATGATGTAAAGGATAGATTAAATTATAATTTTTAAATATTTTTTAACGTAAAATTATATAATTAATATCATGAAACAATTCACAAAAATTACACTATCTACTCTTAAAGAACATTACAAACATAATTTTTCATACTGGTTTTAATGGGCTGTTAAGTTAATTTTTTTTGTCAAACATATGAAATCCATTTGTAATTTTATCATTAATAACAATAATAACAATTTTCCTTGGTATCAATGCATGGAAGTGAAATTGATAAGTGATTATGATAACTATGTAACCCACCATCCCAAGTTATAAAATCATCTAATGTGTTTCTAATTAATGGAATTTGATTTCATACACACATATATAGTGAATTAAAATAAACTTACAAAAAAATGGTGTTTGTTTAGATGGATACCATCACGAAGAAATTAATTTTTACTATTATGTACTAGAAGAAATAATTTTATTATATTATCTAGGATTGAATTACATAACAATGTTTCAATATCAATTGTTTGAAACTGATAAAGGGATACAGATTCATCCATGACATGGATTCATTAATATTAAATATAAGAGTCTTATTGCAATGAATGAACTATTTATTTTTTAACATCAAACACATCAAGTTCATTATAAAAATTATTATACTTCTTTGAGAGATTAAAACAACTAGTGGAGTGTAATAAAAATAAAATATCATGAATATTAGTTTATAGAAAATTATATTGGCTCTATAGATGTTATAAATATTGAATTTATTTAAGAAACACAACCAAAAAAATTTCATTATTGATGAGATATAGATTTTGACATTAAGAGCCCATAGTCAATAGTTGAGGGTGTTGATCTTATAGATGATGAAACCAATGAATTTTAAATAATGAAGGATGATTAAATTGAATCTCATATAGTAATTGATGATTCCAAGTATAAATATATAGACATTGGCATCAGTGTATATGAATATGAAAATGAATAATTATGTATTAATTTATAGTTGTAGTCACAATCAATATATATTATTTATTTTCAATATATATTTTTAATTTTTTTATATTTGATAAAATTATTAAAAATTATTTATAGGTAACTTGATGTTATTTCAATTTCATTAAAAAGTTTTTTACTTTATATTTATTTATTTTTTTATATAAATTGATGAATATGTTTTAAAATTAATTATATGTTTTATATGTATTGATATTAGTTTTGTGAGATAATTCTTAGATTCAACAAGGATGATCTACCTAGAAATGAGATTCTTATTATATTAGTTGATGGTACTAATGCAGGACCAATTATTGGGAGGGTTTAACATCTTGCATAATAGATGATTCCAAATCCTATTATGGAGTTACATCTATCTCATGATTTTGATCATAATTAGAGGAAGTATGTTTAAATTTATTTTCATATCTAATATTCTTTTAGTTAAATTTATATAATATATATGTTTTTAATTAATCATATTTTCGATGTTTTTCAAATTATGATAGTGGTTAGAAAACTGATATTTTTTTAAACTATTTTTGTACTCCATTGTTTTCATGGGATTTGGTTCCTCTAAATATGAATCGTTGCATGTTCAAGAACTAGATCTTATATACAAATGAATATTTTATTTCAGTTAAAATTTTTACAGTTTATAATTTATTATATTATTAATTTTTATTAAACTTTATGGTCTCTTATTGAGATAAAATGAGACCCTCTATTTGGAATTCATGAGAGTATTACATGCATGATATTTATTATTATTTTTTATATAATCTGTTGGGGAGGGATATACAGAGAGTATATGTTACTATAATTTATGTGTCTTATCTAACTCATCTACCTGATTATGTCCCCTTTCATTATTTTGAGGTATTGAGATCTTACCAAACATGGGATACTTTCAAGAGGATGATATATTATATTCCACAAAATAGAGGGAGACATGATTTCATAGACAGATCTAGTTTTCATACTTTCACTTTACATCATTGATATTTGATAAGTAATATTATTTAATAATTCATATATATGTATTTATAATATTAAATTTATATTAAAATTTATATAATATGTGGGTGATCCATCCATTATATATTTTTATGTATAAAAGAGGATATACAATGATTATAGTACCAGGTATATTATTCATGAGATATAGAGACATATTGTGGTTAATATTTTTTAATACTTTTTAATTAACATAATATATATCTTTTTAAACATTTAATTACTATTTATATAGTTATAGGAGATATTTGAGTAATATATTTCTTATATGTGGGAGTTTCGAGTCAAGACATGTAGTAGGGTTGATGACTCACATGAGTCATGTTTTAATGAGGTGTCTTGGATGTTGGTGATGACGGGTGGTATTCATAAATTTTGGATGATCGATATTGGTTCAGGATTGACTTTTTCTAGTCACTAAAATAAAAAAGTGATGCCACTATTTCGATCAATGGGAGAATTATTGGTAACACCATCCTTCAATTATATATAGTTTTAGTAAAGGATATTATCTTAGGATAATAAAATATTGTTATTGTATAGAGGGTAGAAAGACTAGTGACGATAATAGTAGCACTAGTGTTAGTAGTCAGAGTAGCAACCTGGGAATATGATGAAGCAAATATGGATACTTGCATGTGGTTTATGGATAGAGTTGTTTATGCCCAATGGAGCTGACCATCACACCCTAAGAAAAATTATTATTATATTTTTTTTATATAGTGTTTTTCATTTTATGAGTTTCGATTTTATTAATGAATATTTTTTTTAAATTTTTCATTGAATTTTTGTTATTATGTTTTTTTATGGATGTACATGCCCTTCACAAACACTATTTTTGATGAAAATACATTTTTTTCAAATAATTTACCATAATACTATTAATGATAAAATTATATGTTTTTGTGTGATTTTTTTGAAGATAATATAAATCCATTACAAAATGTTTTTTACGATGGAAATTGTATTTCCCTTACAAATAAGTTATTAGTAAATTATTTTTAATGATAATTATAATATTATGAAAGTAGTATTTATAATTGATAAATTCTTGCATCCCAAATAGTACCATATTATGGTGAATTTTGATGACCCTTTATAATAATAGTATATGTGATGTGATTTATCCTATAGAAAATTTGTGATATATCCTTGTTGTATTTATTTTACGAAATAAATACATAAAAAATAACCCATAAAAAAATTATATTTCTAGTGAATATAAATATGGGGACCAATATTCCAGTCTATGATGTGATATTCTACAGTTAAACCCAATTATCTCTCTCTATACTCCTCATGAGGTAACCCACTAAAGAGTGTTGTCTTGGGAACTCTGAATTTTTGTGTAGTTTTTTTTACTAAGGTATAATATAATTGCTGACCAAGGTCAGTATATCGAAGAGTATGTACATAAATTTACTCCTAAAAAGGTATTATGAAAAAAATGACACAAACAAACTTTCTAAATAAGATGTGGTTTATTTTATGTTTACTACAAACAAAAATATTATGTTGGAAGAATATTATTATTTTTTATTTTTGAAATTTAGTTGATAAAATGTAGGAATAATTTTTATTTGATTTTACGAAATAATCGATCCAATACTAAATTCAATGATGTATTTTACATTATCATTTTAATTATGTTTATTTAAATTTTTATCCATATATTCATCAACATCCAAACCCTAACCAAAGTTACAAAACCACTAAGATGAAATCAATTAAACATTTAGATAACTTTGGAAAATGAAATTACAACACCTATATTTTATTTTCTATCTTAGGATAACAAATGGTTAGTGGTCAATTATTTATTGAAACTATACTTTTAATGATAATGAATTGGGTTTAGGGATTATAATTGAACTATAAAATTCAATACACATTAATTTGGTTTTATTGATTAAGATTGTTCTCTCACAGTTCACACATTACTCAACCTCACATATAATGTTATTATCATTTGAATATTTTTAAAAAAAATCCCAATTAATATAATGTAATTATATTAATTATGATTATTTTTATGATTAAAAAACCATTTATTTTGGTGAGAAATAGAGAATGTGATAATGTACTACTATTCCATGGGCGAAGTAGTCATTATATAAAAGTCTTGCATATGAAAAGGTCTAAAAACAGTATAACCGAAACTCATTTGTACTAAGGTTAAATATCCAAAATAATTGAATGAATAAGGGTAAATTTTAAAATAACAGAAAAAATAGAATATAAATGGAGAGTTTTATTGAAATAAATTAATGATACAAAATGAAGAAGAAGATGACGTCATAGAAGGGATCCTCACTTTAAGAGCCTTCCCTCTTCTAATTCATAGATAAATTGAATTGAACCTAATATTATCTTCCCTAAATATTATAATTCATGATCAAATCCCAACAAATGAAAACAAATCTTTTTCTATAGAGTGGATGAGAATATATATTTATCATAGGTTACCAGTGTGAAAGGGAAATTCAAAAAAATTTTGAAATCCCAATTGTGAAAAATTATTGACATCTAAAATTTGTGAACGATAAGTACTTATAGAAGAGTGAATTTTTTGGAATTCTATCCTCTATCTACTATTGTAATGTGATCCAAATCCATGCCCGAATAAAGAATATTTTAAACAAAAGTTAAAGTGGTGTCTTTGTAGATGAGTTCAGTCTAACAATAATTTTATTTCCAATTTTATCTAATCACAATAGAGATCATGAATGGATGGTAAAATAAAAACAATTTCCTATATATTTAAGAATAATTTGATGAAAACTTACTTAAAAATAAGACCCAAAAAAATATTTAGGTAAAAATAGTCAAGTTTAATTTAAAGGGATAGAACTGTAGATTTCATTAAATTTCAAAATTCATGATCTAATACAATATTTTCCTAAAATAAGAATATTTAACACAATGTACCAAAAATACACCATTTACAATAAATAAAATATTCAATAAAAATTTGGTTTATCTCCTCCCTCACACATACCGTTTTTCAATCCCCAAAAGTCAGACGTCTTGTATTCAATATAATTATGGTAAGATATGAATGTTTTCATTACTTAATCCATGGTAGAAATATATGAAAAAAATGAATAAAATACATAATTCAATATTAGAAATTTTAAATTTATAGACCTACAATTTTATAGAAACAAAAACTAATGAGATTAATGAAACAAATAATGGTGAAATATTTCATGGGTCCAGTATGACACTAATTATCCACTTCTTTTTTATATCCATTTAAATTTTTTAATACATATTTAATTTATTATATTAATGTCAGGTTAATATTTTTTGATTACCCGGTTCTTTTAAACTAAACCTATTTTATATCCTTTTAAATAAAATTTTAAAATCTACAAACTTAAGAAATCATTAATGTAAAACCTTAAGATCATGAACTTGATATCCACATATATAGTAAATCTTATCACTCCACTTTTATTTTTATTTTATTTTATTTATTTAGGATATAAAATAGTCAGATATGAGGCACTGACATGTAGATCAATTCATAACATTGACGAAATTGATCGGAAGAGAAGTGAATTTATTTAATTAAAATTTTTGTATGTTGAAAAAATTATTTAACTTTATTAAACATTCATTTGAATATGAAAAATTTTACAATTCATGATAATGTGTGATGATAGGTGGATAAATCAAATGATATAATTTAACATAAAAAATTAAAAGAAATAACAATTTAAAAACTCTAAATTAATTTATAATGATACAACCAATCATATCATTGAAATTTTTTCGCTAAAATAAACTATCAATGAGGAAGTATTAATCATGATTTACATGATACCAAATCCTTTGAGAAAATAAAAAATTTATTTTCTATAAGTTACTCATAGAAATGATCATGTTATATAACTCTATTTTTATTGTTTAAAAAATACACAAATCAGACAAATAAAAAACCTAAAGAAGTTATAAAAATGATGTCCCATACCGCACACATTAAATGTATAATATTCCTTAATATTTCAATATGAAATAATATATTCTCCTAAAATTAAAATTTTAAAATATGAAAAATAACATAAATGTTAGAAGGTTAGGGGCAGGTTTATGTTCTTATGTGATGATGGGGTCATGTAATAGAGTTACATAAAATTAATTCATGGGGAATCCAAGAAATTATTCCTTTAACCAGTACCCATTAACTGAAAATATCCTTCTTAAAGCCTCATGTGTTATCTTCATTAGACCATAATGAAAAAACATAAGATACAACATAAGGGACTAACCATTTAAAACAAAACCTACTAAGCATCAAATTCCATCATAAAATTTAGAGAAGTACTTTGTCTCCATCATGAAACTAAAAATTCTAGATAATATTGTAATAGGTTTATTTTTCTCAATATTTTTAAATATTTCAATTCCTATATGATGATATTCAGATCTCCTCAATCTCTTGAAGTTGTAGCTTCCTTTGATCTTCTACTTGGGATAAATTTATATTGCATTTTTTATCATAAAAATGTAAAATGCATGACCTCAATGGGTTGAAGGGTCGATTTACTAAAGAAAAAACATAATATATAAATGTATATGAGAATATTATACATTATCTAATAATACAAAAGTGAATTATCTATATTTTTTATAAAATAATATCTATTCATCTATATGGGTTTTGTAAATATTTGCTTCAATGCTTGATTTGAACATTTGGTTTACGAATTGGTTTTAGTGTGGTATGAAGTAGATATTTTGTGTGTTAACCCATATTTATAAAAGAGTTTATCCAAATTTTAATTTTAAAATTGTGACCCAAGGTAACTGATGATATCCATTATAATTTCAAACATGTAAAAAATCTGGGCATTGGAAAATTCCATTACAACAAGAGAATTATCAGTCCTCATAGAATTGGATTCAACCGATTTGTAGACATAACAAAGAAAACCATAATATAAATGAAACAAAATGATTTAATAAATAAAAACCTAATATTAATTAATATAAATTTCCCATACATCAGTAATCAAAAAGAATAATATGGATTTTTAGGCATCTTATATATCTTAGAAAAGTTACTAGTGTGTTGGAAATATAATAATGACTTAAATAATACATGGGTATCATGTAAAAAATATGCTGATAAAATATTTATTATATGACTTTAAAATATATCCTTTTAGGTTTTAATATTTCCTCCAAAATGAAGTAAATAAAAAAATGAAAATGTGAACCAGACTCATAATCCTCAACGCACCTTCTGACGACTTGATCAAATATATTATAGATTTATATACCATCCCACACATAAAACCTAAATTCACTCTACAACTATTTATCTTTTAAGTTCATTGTATTTCAGATTATTTCATATTATACCACATATTTTACATAATCAACATACATAGGGTGTGATCCCGATATTATATAAAGATGCTCATCAAAAAATGAATTCCAATTTGGTACATAGTCCTAGGTGTCATCCTCTGGTGTATGATTAATCATACTCATATAGTTCACCACCATGTTTTATAAACCTTTATTTTCCTTTATCCTAAAGTTAAACTATTAAAGTAGCTCTTCAAATGGATATGTTTTGGATTTTTATCTACCTTCTTCAAAATTTCCTTAAATCATCATGTTCATAAAAAAGAACATACAAAATTTGTACAATGAAAATATTATAGAAGGAAAATTATTCAAAACTATTTTTTGTTATGTTGGAAAAAATAAAATTTCCTTGAATCATAGGAAATCACTTCTGGTTGTTCTTCAACCCTCTATAATTAGACCTCTCTGATGGTGAAGTTTGATGTCTCAACCATAATCTTAAATGGAAGATCCCACTATGAGGAATGTATGATCAATATAGTGGAATGATTCTTATTTACCTCATCAAATTATATCCTATAAGAATTATAAAAAATGAATTCAACAAAATTTTGGTGAAATTCAGATAATGGTAGATCGATATTACTAAAATCTAGGATGAAACATCGATTAAAACTAGCTTGTTAATGGAATAAACGAACATCACTTACACATGTACCATATGAAAAGGATTAAATAATTCTGACCTTAGATCTATCGATCTCGATTCAATGATGTGAAATTATAGGAAAATGGATAATTCCTTTCACTACCGTGAAATGAAATTTCTCAAAATTTAATATAATATTTGTCTCAATAAATTAATATACAAAATATCACAAGAAAGAGAGACATTGATCATATAAATATCCATATATATTAAATTCATATATAAATACATCCATGAATGGTTTATGTAAATCAATAAATATACTCACCATCCATATAGGGAAGGTACCTAGGGTGTTAATATGTCAAAATGTAATCCTTCTATATGAAAACGATGCAACTAAATTTAGTGAATGTTTTATTCTCTTAGTCATCTACTGTAATGGGATCCTAAAAATTAATACACTTTGTTGGATTATCATATGATCCTTGATAGGGGAAAAACAAAAAAAAACATGTATCATCAATCTCTAAATAAACAAATAGATAAATGTGTATAAAAATAGGGCAAATAAAATCACACAAGTGTACCTAAAACACTATTTTCATAGCCTCCATCTTTTTCTTGTATGGAACATATCTAATGAAAATAACATGGAGTAGTAAACATATTCCTCCTACCACTAAGGGTGGGAACACTAACTAATGTATCCATGAGTGTTTAGTGGGGACTAAAAAATTAATAAGGGGTGTTATATCCATCATTTTATGACTAATGATGTTTTACAATGAAGTGAGTATCACCTATGGTTAAACAATATCTCACACCCAACATTATAGGATCATATCCTCTTATATGGAAATCTTTGACACTCTTCATTGAATGAAGATCATCAACCATAATATAATATATTAGGTTCTATCCCATAGAACCTATAAATTATAATCTATTGGTGTTATATCATTTGACACTTCAATGAATGAGGTGGATGTTCTAATAATTATCCATCTGATAGGACATAACAAAAGTATAATAGTGTATAATGGAAAGTGAAAACTGCATGCATCATTTGTATGAAAATGATGTTTTTTTTATACCATGAAATTGAATGGATCACCATGGTGTGGTGGTTCTTATTTTTGTTTATTTCTAATGATCCCCAAATTGCACTAAAATTATAGAAGGACTTGATGTAAAACATCACAACAATTTTTTGAACCAACCAAGACCACTCTTTGGATATGTTATATTTGAAATATCTTTATTTTTGAAAAAAAATATGACTAAAATTTAACACTTATCCAATTTTCTAACTATGTGATCGTTCATGATTTAGTAGAATGAAAAAATATATTAAATCCCTATTTTATAGATGTAATCATAGAAAATCCTATAGAAAATCATAAATTCTACTCAAGATACTAAGGATATTGATGTGACATCCATAAAATATACTCATATATCTATATAAACATGTCCACTACAAGATGTATCATATACATCGTAGTCATTAATATTCAATAATTTTTCCCATGACATTGAGTGACTACTAGATATGGAGCATGTCAATATAGTATAATCGAACTCATATTTTATTGAATCTCTAAAAAAGACTAACAAATTTAATGAATAAATCACTTTACATTCACCAAATAGATGAGTGAATCACATGCACCAAATACAATTAGATGAACACATCATATTTTAATCAACTAATTATGGAGATGAATTTCCTCTAAAAAATTTACTAAATGGACTGATGTTTTACTTATAATATGTGTTAACAAATACCATCTTGATTGTCCTCCAACTAATGAAATGATCAACAACATAACCAACCACCCCAATTAGATAAGTTTATATTTTTACTTCTGTATTTATATTAACAATTTATGAAATTTATCATTATTGATATCTCGTAGACCTTTAGTAGGAATGATTGATTATAACCCCACACTCTTCAGTATATTGTTGAATGTATAACATTTGATGATATATTATCTATTCAATATGTCAAAGTAATAACTCATTACTTATTACCTTATAAATATACTCTTCTTATCTCATATACAACACTTTGAAAATATTAAAATATTTTATTTATTGAAACATTAACATATCGTCACAAACCATAATACACTGTGATGAACATTAATTATGGAGAAATCAATGTTTTACTTTGAAGGGATATTATCATTTGACCATTCATGTTAAATAAATTATAGCACTTTATATTGAATGAAAAATGATTAATTACTTTATTATAATAACATGATATATTTACAACTATTATAACTAGTCTCTATTGTTTCTTACAACTATAGATTCTATGTGATCCTTATGTTTATTATGTAGTAGTAGTTTTATCAATTTATATACCATATTATCCTCTATAGAAACGAAACAGATATTTATATCACATGTATCGACAATATGATGTATGAAATAGCATTTTGGAAGGATGCGTTTGGTCCTTTGGTGATAACGGGGTTCCTTAGCTTGGGAATAAACCCATTTTTTGTCACAATATGTTTCATTCACCTACTTAATTGAAGGGATCAAATAACGTTTAGTAATAAAATTCATGATCAAAATAGGTTCCTTTATAGTATCTGTTTAATTTATGTACATTTCCACTTTTTTGGGGTTTTTTATGGTGGATTATTTGGAAATATTGAAATTAATAGCTACACCATTATAGAAAAAAATAAAATCTAGATTAATATTTTATATCAACATTTTTTGTCTAAAAATTAACATATTTGAAACCTTTTACATAGTTATAATCTTCTCCTCTAATGACTAATAATATATACTTAGTCTTTCTCAAGTTTTTAATAATGTTTTTTTAAAAAATCTAGTGACTGTCACCTAGATTTGATTGGTATATACTTGTTTTTATCAAATCATAAGATTCATTAGATGAAGTACACAATATTCAATACATGATATATCCTATTATGATCACATAATAAATTCTATCTATCCTTTAAATCTCATTATAATAATCTGGAATCTTTCAAAGATTTATACTAAACAACACTAGTAAAGACACCTACCTTGAGTTCTCCATGCTAAAACACATTATTACACTAACAGTATATGTTTTCTAACTTAGTATAAGCACCCTCTTAGATATATCTCTACAGATATTTATACCTGGTATGTTGGAAGCCTCCTCCATGCCTTTCATTGAGAAACATTTACGTATCCACATCTTCACATAATAATGTGTTAGGAGACCTTTTTGAAGAGAAGTCTATAATCTACAAACAATATCAAAAACACTACTATAATCTCATTAACCTACTTATAAACATAAGAGTCATCCAATTTTATGAATGGGAATTTTTTATTGCACCATCAAAATGAATATTAAAACATTAATATTATTTATTTAGTCTATAAATGGACTATTGTGACTTGTAAACCTTATTTGAATCGTTTATAACATCAAAACCTTCGAGTTTTATCAGACACACATCTTCACCAAAATTACTGTTAAGAAAATCTATTTTGACATCAATTTTACATATCTCATAATCAAAATGTGTTGTTTTGGATAACATAATCTGAATAGAATTGACCTTCACTGTTGAAAAACATGTTTCCTCATAGTCAACACCATTTAATTTTTTGTAACCTTTAACCACCAATTTTTTTGGTAGAAACAATACCATACATTTCATATTTCCTATGGAAAACCCACTTGAACCTTATTGGTCTTAGCTAATAAAATGCATCCATCATGTTCCAAACATGGTTAGTGTATATGGATTTGATCTTAAATTTAATGAAATTTAACCATTTATCAACATCAAAAATATAAATTTTCATTACATAATAAGTTATTTTATCTTCTAGGAAGGGTAATTAATCATCATTTTTCTAAATAAATCCATATATAATGGTTTTATGATGATTATTTCTTATACATTGAGGTTCTTGTGTAACTTGTTTTAGTTATTCATCCAAAAATATTTGTGGATCCGGTTGAACATTAATATCAATAACAATTTATTTTTATTGGGTTTAAATATCTCTAAGTTAAATACTCCTTCCACTGAAACCTTCATTGATGAATTCATTCTCATGAAAAACACATGTTTAGGCTATAAACACATTTTTTAATTTTGTTATTGAAATAAAATCCCATTGTTTCGATGGGATAAAAAGAAAATAAGATTTTTTTATCTTTGGGTCAAGTTTCTTCGTGGATAAAAATTATATGTATACTTCAAAGCCCAAAATCCTCATAAAATAAATTATGAGATATTTTCCAATCCATATCTTATATAGTCTTTATCACTATTTATATGGAATGAGGTTATGTAATAATGCATCAATTTGTAGAGTGTAACCCCATAATAACAATAGAATGTTATGAGAAAGTAACAATTCATCAAAAAAAATGATTAAAAACATATGATTCATCCTGTTAGACACACCATTCAATTATGGTGTTCTGGGAGGAGTGAGTTGGGAAACAATCCCATAGTCTTTAAGTTGATTTATGAATTAGTGGCTTATGTATTCACTAACCCAATATAATCGAAGAATCTTATGTATCTTGACCAGTTGAGTCTATAATTTACTCAAAATATTTTATAACTTTTCAAAAGATTCATATTTTTGTTTCATCTAAGACACATAACCATACCAACTAAATTCATCAGTAAATATAACAAAGTACCTAAATTTATTATTTTATTATGTTATCATTGGTCCACATACATCCCTATTTACGTGATCAAATAGTCCACTATCCCTTTCATCTTCTCTCCCAAATGGTTTATTTTTTATTTTTTCCAGTAAATAAGACTCTCATATGTCAACTTTTTATTAATTAGGTTTGTATTATAATCCATTTCTATGGTGTCTTTGAATGTGTTAATCATTTATATGTATTAGGTGATAATTACAAATGTATGTGTTATTAGAATCAACTATGATCTTATTATTTTGAATCTTATAAACCATATTATCTATAAAAATAGAATATAAACCATTCATTATTTCCCCAATTATAAAAAATAATTCATTGTTATCAATATATATAATAAATATTATTCATGATAATGAATTAACA
This sequence comes from Viscum album, assembly GCA_963277665.1. Classification (NCBI taxonomy): domain Eukaryota; kingdom Viridiplantae; phylum Streptophyta; class Magnoliopsida; order Santalales; family Viscaceae; genus Viscum; species Viscum album. Next base: position 1,338,900,881 of record OY728148.1, on the reverse strand, counting down.
TCCCATATTTTCCAAAAAAGATACCCAAATAAAATTTCTATTTATGGAATAAATATAATAATTGTTTTTAAATTATAGGATTAATATACTTTGTAAAAATAGAAAACACATTTCAAATTCTAATGCAACAACTCTTTCTCCATTGTTGATAGGAAAATATTTTTCTCCATTTTGTAAATTCCCATTTATCTCTAAGTCACCGATTTTTAGAAAACAATATGTGATAAAAACTACTATATAATACCCATGAGTTAGATATAGTGAAATTTAGCTCAATAAAATCTATAACATCCTCAATATATAATTTCTTAAATAATCCAACTTTTTATGAAATAAGTCATTTTAGTTAAAAACTAAAATACATTAACATTATATTTCCCCTTAAATATGATATTGGGCCTACGTAATGGTAAAAAGATTATACTCTTACATAGATAATTTTTTTGAGTTGTATAAGGGTAGATCATTATTTCCATGGGATATTTAAGGGAAAATCCCTATGTTTATTCTATGTGTAAGGGTATCTGAGGTGCTACATAAAAGAAGATTAAGTTTCATAAGGGTAAAAGGAATTTTCCTCTACACTATATAAGGGTAACCATATCATTCAAATGGGTTAATTTGAGTTTAATAAGGGTGCCTAATGTGATATGTAAGGTAAGTTGAGTTGTGTATGGGTACTTAGAGAACAGTGTAATGGTATGTCTAATTGTGTGTATGGGTAACCGGGTTTTTCAAATGGTTGTGTAAGGGTAAACATACAACTGCATAAAGCTAAGGTGGATATGGGTTAGGGTATTATAATTTTTACAAATCCCACATAATTGTGAACATATTTTTAAGGATAAAACCATGTTACCCTTATGCAGCACATAAACCATATGTAAAGGTAATTTTTACCTAATTTTTCATAATTTGTTATTATTCTTCCACAACTCAGGCTTGTGACATGTGTTAACTATTTAAAAACAAGAAAATTTATGGGTATTAATTTCCCTAACCAATTTAAGGTTTATAAATACTTTATAAGGGGTTTTCAATGTTATGCATTCACAATTCAGTTGAGAAAAAATTAAATTGATAATATAAATTTGGGTTTTAATACCAAAACTCTTTTTGAAGAATAAATTTTCTCAATTAGTAGAACCTTTGTGTCCATTATTTTAAATGATCCTTTTAAGTCTTTATAACCCTTGAATTATTTTATGTGAGACTTGTATATCCTATTTGATCAAACCATGTTCTTTTTCTTATTTTTCGGGCATGACCGAACCTCACCATCTCTCCTCTATTCTAGGTGCAATTTTCTATGGGGGAAATCTCTAGGTATTTATTTTATATTCCTTAAAAATCCAGTTCATCCAATGAATTACTAAAATTGAAAAAATAATCTTAAAATGATAATGAATCATAATTATAGAATATAATAATAAGAATTATTTTTATCTGTCTAAATTATTTTGAAGAGAGAAAGGATTATCACTTAAATAATTATATTTATTCACTTAAAAAAATCTTGAAAAATCGAGAAGGATAATATGGAATTATCATGTTTATTTTAGATTATTCAGGCTAGATAATTGATTATCACATGTGATGTAAAATTTACATTGGAAATAAAATATTTTTATTTGGTTTTAGAAATCCATGGTGAGCATTTTGAGCTGACACATATGTGGACGTGAGCTAAGAAGAATTTACTTGAAAAAACATGAAATTATTCATCAGTTACATTGAGATAGGATGTTTATTACCTTTTAGGGATATCATATAAAAATTAGTTCCTATATATATTTCATATTATTAGAATACTTTATGACTATGCTTGATTGTGATTTCATTTGAGTATGTATTTTTCCCATGAGAACCGCTATGAAATTTGATTCCATGAGTATTACTAAAGTACTTAATTATCATATTTGATTTAGATAATAAGTTTTTATGGGTTTATATATATTTATCATGGTGATATGATTTTATTTTATACTTTACCTTTTTATGTATGTTACCTTTCATTGGGGGTATCATTATTAGTGTGTGAAATATGTGGACTATTGCAACAAGATTCTCCCTTTGAGGGGGAGTGTGCATGACTTCTGATAATGGTGATGATGGACCAAAGAACATGGTGGAAATATGATGATATAATAGAATTCTATGTTGTGTATGAACTCAATGCTGGGAAGCCATGTATTTGGTTGATCAAGGCCAAGTCGAATTTGAAGGTGCAAAATCACAGACTAGTTGATTTTCAAGTATCATGTTTGATTCATAATTGATTTACAAGAATAGAAATCATTTCCTAGTTTATTTTCGAGAATAATGAAATACTTAAGGCCAATAAAATGTCATGATACTTGTATGAATGATGAAATTTGGAATTTGAGAAACTTGATTACTATCCATATGACTAGTTTGGTTACATTAAACATCACCTTGTTATTCTTCCGACATAGAGCCGAAGCAGGTATGGTCAAGGGGTTTTGGTGGCTTTGTTAATGCATGAATACTTAGTCTATGAATATATTCTTAATACTCACATTTAAAATTTATTATTGTAATGTAATACACCTGTTATACATGTTCACATTTGTTATGGATTCATTTCCACTGTCCACCATGGTTTATTACTCACTCCCAACACAGGTATCCCAATGTGTGTAAAGAATTCATGTATAGTGATATGGGAATGGGAAAGGGACCCTTGAGTTATGGTTGGGTTGGGAATCATAGAGTTCTTGGATGATTGTGATGGAATTTTAAAGACACAATTGTTATTTATTTATTTAATTACACACTTTCATTATACTTTGGTTTGGCCTGGCACTTTGTGAACTCATTTACTTATTCAATGAATGTATTCCAAATTTAGATTCTATATGTTACTCTGTTTATTTTTATATTATATTATTATTATTTGTGTGATGACATGATACTAAGGGTATATTCAGCCCCCTGACTGAATTAGATCCTTGATACGGGTCGGAAGCCTCTTGCGTATGGGGAGACACACATGAAGTCATGTGACCATCTGATTCGAACTCGGTGGCTCAAGTTAGGGTGTTAAAAAATTGTATCAATTCAAATTTTACTCTATTTATTTTGGACTAACATGGGACATGGTATAAAAGGAGATATATTTAAATGAATTGGGTATGGGAGTTTCCTTATTCCTCACCAACACATGTGAAATAGACCATTTAGTTACTGTAATGGGATTTTTCTTATTTTTTTATGAGATTGTAGGTTAATTATATCACCATGATTATGCAGGGAGGTCCAAGTTACATATATATATATATACCTATTCTTGTAATGCATATTAGTGTTTTAATTAAATTTCTGGATTTTTTCTATCTAATCAGGATAGATTCAACATTGTGATGTATCTATTCTTACTTACTGTTATGACATAACTTTATTGTAATTAAATAGATGATATTGGAATGCTATTGTGTTATGATATATATGATGATTATGACTAACATGCAGGGATGAAACATTTGGTTAGTTCTATGAGGTTTATACCTTCTATTATGAGAAAACTCCTAAGAAAACATTCTGTAATCCCATATATTGTTTATGTTCTATCTATATTCACAATTTTACTTCTTTTTATAGATTATTCCACATAATATAAATTTTTTGGTACCACTATATGTGTAGTAGGGTGATCCAAAGCATGTTCCCTCACTTTCTTTAGTGGTTTAGGTAGTAGTTCGATTACTGTTGGGTGTCCTTCCACTGAGATCCATGGTCAAATATGATATGGATATTTATCTATAGAATCACCCATAATTTTAGGGAAATATAGGTCCACTATATGGTGAGGATTGGTGTAATATCATCAAGGTTATATTTATCTCATTGAGAAACCATTAGATAAGAAGGTCTTGCTGACATCATTTATGTTGCAGGGACCAGCCAAGTGTTAGTGGGCTATCATGGGACCAAATGGTTGACATGTGGGACTCCCTTAGGAGGATATAAAAAAATTCTTTAGATATTTCTATCTTAATACAGTAAATATTGATCAATAATAAGTGTTCATGGAGCTATATGACTGTTCCATGAATTTTTCCCCTTACTCTTCATATTTTAATATGATTCTTCACATTGGACCTCTTTTAGTAGTGAATAAGGCTCATAAGGACATGACGTTCAAGATACGACTTCATCTAAACTTTATATAGTAGTTCAATAGATTTGATGTAGAATCAAAGTCCAATGTTATATGTATGTACTTAACAATCGAGGTGATATTGGATGAGGTTTTTCCAATTGGACTTCTTCTAATATTCAGTGATTAGTCAGGTGGACAAGTTACTACTACCATGAGTTCTCTTCTATTGATAATAAGAGGAAGAATAATTATGTGTAGATGAGTAGAATATTTGATTCATAGTTGATTCTGGATTCTTCAACACCTTTAGGTGGTGGTCCATAGTGATTTATCTGTGAAATGTTAAGAAACTACAATAGGATCTGTACAACATCTTAGAGCCAGTGCCAACAATGAAAAATGACATGAAATTTCTTTAAGTTCTAGAATAGATCATTGAGGATGAGGTTCTATAGTGGAAATGGTGAACTCATACTATGATCCAAGGATCTGAATGTGGTCTTCAGTAGTGGGTCGATATAGTAATGACTCAAGCGATTCATGCTTATCATGGAATGGGCGAGGGAGTTGAGGAAATCCATGTCTATGTAGTGGATCAAACTATGGAAGATGGTGATGTGGGACCATCTATCATATCAGGTATGACCTTGATGGTTTTTACTTAATCTACATACTTTTTTGATACAATTGTTTTAATTTCCTTCAAATCCAAAAATTGTGAATGAAATTTACTTACCAGTCAAGTTATCCTCTATGTTACTTTCCTTTGAAATGTCATTGGGTGATGAAGATGTGATCATCTGGCATATGTGAGTAATATTACCTACTTCTATAATAGACAATAAAATAAGAAACTTTTCATACCTCTAGTTGGAGGGACATAAATAGTTCTTTTTTCTCAATGCCTTTCCAGCTCGAGGGTTGGGGATGAGTACCATTATCGAGGGGTGTCTCTAGACACGTATAGAGATTATTTTCAAAAGGGAGAACATCATGAAAGTCATTTTGATAGGGTTACCTAGGACAATAAATAGTTATGGTCCTTTCTGGGTGATTTTCTGTCAATTGAAATAAGTTTCACACTTCATACCAATTTGAGAGACTCACTTAGTATATGAACTGGGAATTATTTATGTCCTTGTGATAATAAGATTGTATGTATTTTCTTTTAGCATCATATAAGATATAGATTCATGTTTTAAAATGTGGGTTTTTCAGGAATTATAGAAATTACATAACACTTATCTTAGATAGAGAAAAATTGTATTATGAGAATGAAATTAAAATACTCGAGGATATACTTTATGTTTGTGTTATATATTTTGGTGGAGAATATATTGTTTGAGAAGTCTTATTTGAGTTCACATATAGAAATACTTTATAGGATTAAATATGGATGGAACCATTTGAGGAACTCTATAGATGGTCATATCACTCACATTTATATTTGGATAATGGGGTGGGGTAGTATTTTTTGGTCCTAGTATTCTATGAGATAACTTAAAGAGGGTGTCATTGATCGAGAAGTGGTTGGTGATTACACAGAGTAGAAAACAGCTATACACAGATCATGGGAGATGATAATTTGAGATAACTATTAGTAATCTTATTTTTTTTAAGTGTCACCTCAATAGGGGAATCATCATTTATAAAAGTATGTGATGCAAGAAAAAATTTGTTTGGGACCCACATTGATCAAACAATGGGTTTGGATAGTGGCATACCATATGGAAATTCCTCTATGTTTTCTAGAAATGATGATGTGATTTACATTTCTTGGCATTGGAGGTACATACCTGATCCTATGCATACTGTAGACTGTGAAAAAATTGAGTTGGAACCAGATGCATATTATGATGAGAGTCTAGTGCATATTATATATTAGAGATAGAAATAACAGTGAGGGAGGATAATACCACCTGACTAGATCATATGGCATCATGGACATATACAGAAGGATATTTGGGAGTGAGAGTCTAATATTCAATCTCAGGGGCCTTTGTTTTTTCATGAAATTCTACTAAGGTAACTATTCGGGGTAGTGAATCCATTAGAGGGATAAAATTATTACATCCTTAGATTTTAAGTGTTTTAGAGAAACCTTTTTATGGAATAATATATATTTCTATTGAAAATTATATATTTTTGACTTTTTTTACCCTTACATATAGCCTAGGGCCTATATAATCATAAGAAGTACTCTATACTTTTTTATAATGTTATAAGAGTTATATAAGGGTAAATTATTATTTCTATGCGTTAAATAAGGGTAAAGATCAATGTTACTGTGTTCTATATGTGTAAGTGAGGTGTTATGTAAAGGTATATAAAGTTGCATAAGGGTACCAGCAAGTTTCCTCTATACTATGTAAGGGTAACTAAAGTGTTGTGTAATGGTAATCTAAGTTGTGGAAGGGAGTTGGAGTGATTCCTAAGGGTTAGATTTGTGGTGTATGGGTTCATAGAGCACTATATAATGGTAAGTCAACATGTTTGTAAGGGTAAACCGATTTTTATAAAAGCTGGGAATGGGTAAACATACCACTACATAAATTAATGGTGGAGCTACGTATGGGTACAATAGTTTTTTCCAAATCCTATATATGAGTGAGTAGATAAATATGGATAAAACCATGTTACCCTTACATGTTCATACTCTATACATAAGGGTAATTTTTTAACTTTTTTTTGGATTTTCCACATCTTCTTCCCTGTCTCAAGCCTATAACACATCATATATATTTTATAAGGAAAAAATCATGGGTATTAATTACCTTAACCAATTTAGGAATATTAATTTATTTATTATGGAATCTAAAATCTCCACATTCAATATTGTATTGAAACCCAAATTAAATTGTTGATTTAATTCAAGGTATTAATACCATGACTCTATATATATAACAAATTTTATAAAATAGTAAAACCATTGTGACCTTCATTTTAAAAGATCATTTTGATCCTATTAAACCAAGTAATTACATTATGCAAGACCATTAAAGGCTCTTTGATCAAACAAGGTTATTTTTTCTTGTTTTCTAGGTGTGAAAAAACCACTCCCACTATCCTATATTCAGGATTTTATCTTCTAAAGGGGAATTCCCAGGAATTTCATTTATGCTCACAGTAAATACAATTTATTTGAATGTTACAGGAAAATGATAAAAAAATCATAATATAATAATGACCCATAATGATAGAAAAAATAATAAGAATTATTTTAATATATTTCATATTATTATAAAGAGATAAATGATTATAACCTAAGGAATTATATTCATTATCTTTGAAATATTCTAGAACCATTAATAAGGATAATATGGTATTATCATGTTTGTTTTGGATTATTCATGAGAGATAATTTATTATCACAAGTGATATGTTATTTTATTTGGGAATAAAATAGATAGATTTGGTTTTAGGAATCATTTTCAAGAATTTTGAGAAAATTAGTACATGAAAATGACTTAGGAGGAATTTTTTTGATGATCCTTAAAGTTCATTATGAATAACGTTGATGTAATAAGTTCATTTCAATTCGAGACTATTGTATACAAATTTTTGGCATGGTATAATTCTTATGTTTGGAGCACTTGATGAAAATTATTGATTGAGATAGAATGTGGGTGTCTGTGTCTTATAAGAATCATTATGATATTGTATTAGATGGGTATTTCTAGACTAGAATGTTTCTATGTTTTATTATGATTTCATTTTTCATGTTTTGGTACTAATTTTTTATGTTGATATGATTTCCTTGTATTCTGTAAATTGTTATGAATGTTACCACTTATTGGAAGGTATCATTAATGGTGCTCAGAATAGGTGGATTTTCATGATTCCATTGTCCCTTAGAGGGTGAGTTTACATGACTTTTGATGATGTTAATGATATACTCAAGCACTTCGTAGAGGTACAATGATACCATGGAATGTAGTTCTGATGATGCACTTCATGAATGAAATCTAAATATTGGGTTTCCCAATGCCTAGTTTATTTGTTTGTAATGCACTTGATGATTAGTTGACTCATGAGCAGTATGATCGATATCCATTTTATTTGAGAGTAGAAAACAATATTTCCAGTTGATTCGTGATAAGAATGAAAAATATTTATGCTTAGGAAACTCCATGATTCATGTAGGTTAGATTCTATGAGGATTCAGAGATACTAGTTTAGTAAACCTATGCTTAGATTTGTTAATTTCGACATCCCGTTTTTATTTTTATAACATGGTTTTAAAGTAGGTATGCTCGAGGGATTGTGGTGTCTTGGAAAGTGTATGACTGCTCGATAGTGATTTAATGTTTTATACACCTGTTACACATTTATTTTTTCCCCGGAAACCCACAAGTTATACTTGTTCACATTTGTTAAGGACTGAATGGTGGTGTCCTGTTGAGTTTGTTACTCACAACATACATGGGAATATTGACGCACATGAAGAATTAATGTACAAAAATCCAGGTAAGGGAAATGAGATTGTTGATAATAAATGAGAAGAGGATCTTTGAGTAGTTGATGTATTGGGATTGACTTTAGAGGGCTCCAAAATTTTATTTAGTTATTTATTTTCACATATGAATTATACTCTAGTTTTTCTTTGTACATTAAGATCCTATCTACTTGTTTTATGATTGAATTCTATATTTAGTTACCCCATATTAATCTATTTGGAAATATATTTTATTATTATGATTTGTGATATTACGTGATACTGATGTTATTGTCTCCCCAGTGAAAAACTTTGACCCTCATTTCTTATCGATAAACTCTTGCATATGGGACGGTACTTATCAGGACATGTTACCCTCCAAATAGGACACAGTGGATCGGGTTAGGGTGTTTCAAAATTTTCATTCAGATGCTCAGAATGTATCTTCTTGAGAATTATTTTAAACATCAGATCTTAATATTTAACAATTTTGTATCTCATACCTATAAAATATCTCAATATGATTTCCATTAAAATTAGATAATCTCTAATGATGTCATATTTGTTTTGGGTGAGTATCTTTTTTTATATATTTTTATTAATGACTATTAATTATATTTATCCAACTAAAATTGATGAACATATACATTTTATATATTTAGTAATCCATGATTCATATCTCTATGAGAATTTGTTCTGATTTAGATTTTCTGTCACAACTTTGTTATTTATATGGGGAAGAATTCTAATCACAATAGTTGTGACTCATGGATAGTTGAGTAAAAAACACTTTACCAAATCCATCACATGGTTAAAATCATAAATATTCCATTAGAAATATTTATAGTGGTGTTCCATCTAATTATAAGTGATGGAAAATGTAATAAATAGGATAAAAAATTTCAATCATGGGTGTAACACCCCAAGCATCCAAAGTACGCTTCTCACTAAATAATATAGTAGCGTGTGTTGTACGCAACTTCAAGTTCTAACACACACCACAACTAATAAAAATAGCCGTTATGAATAGCAATACCAAATTTTTGAAATTTTATACATTTTATATTTCAAAATGGACTTCATTTTGGATTTGGAATATTGAAATTATCCTAGGGTGAAATTTTGGTACTTTTCGGATAACTTTCATATTTTGATTAATAGTGAAAATTACTAAATATTAATTAAAAACAACTTTTCTAATCAAAATAATTAATAGTGATAAATTATTCATTTGAGTGGTTTTAAAGTATATTTAAAATATATTTTTACCATTTAATACAATGTAGGACATTGGACATAATTTTACATTTAATCCAGACATAAACATGTGTCAATCTTTTGATAGTTATTATTTCTTAAAAACACGCTTTTTGTTTTGACAGTGGGAATTAATTTTAAATTAATTTATACCAATTATGTGTTTTGAATTTTGAAAAATTTATTCCATATTTGGAATCAAGATGTCCAAATTTTTTAATTAGGTAACATTTATTTTTAGACATTTTGAATAATTACTTCGGTAAATATTTTATTTACCATGGTAAAAGGGTAAATCCGGTAAATAAGGGTACAAAAATAATATTATAATAATATTAATTTACCCTAAAATGTGTCCTAACCCTATGTTTTGATACATGTTCGACCATGGGAATCTTTGGGTTGATTTTGGGACCCCATGGATCCACTTGTAACTGATAATGACACTTTATATTAATTAAGTTAAAGTAAATACAAAAATGACATAAGCCTATATCTTTTAGAAAAACAATTTTTACATAGGGTTATATATGTTATATTTTAGACTATAAATATTAATTAGAAAGATAAAAATATTTCATACATAATGGTATTTTATTTATAATTTTTAGGCATTAAATAATTTAAATTATTTATGACACAATGATGATGCAGTAATTACCTTATTAGTGAAATATTAAAATAATTGATATTTTAAATACCAAAATAAATATAATTTGAAACATTTAATGAATTAAAATAATTTTATAGGTTAATATGACATGTTATTATTGATTTAATTAACATTTTTTGAAGTAATCATGCTGTTAAGATTTTCATAAAAATCAAATACCAAATAGTGTCAAAATTGTCATAAAAGAGTTTTTTAAAACAATATTATATTATTAATTGATATTAAATTCCTAAAAATATAAGGATAGGAAAAAGAACTTGTATCATGATAGTTTTATCATTAATGGACCATTTGTGGGTCTCTTGGAGGTATATAGTAAGTTTATTAACTATATAATATAAAAATACAAAGTGACATGGTAAATGTCAAAGTAATTAACCAAGAGTAAGAACTAAAAGATAAGGTTAATATAATGACTCAAACCTGTCTAAAATCTATTGGTTGAAATTATTTTGACCCATACCCATCTTATACTTCTAATAATTCACATTGGAGCCATTATAAACCGAATATGAATTTATTATAAAATAATACTTTATGTTTTTCCTAAAGAGCCCCTCCTCCCCCTTATAAAAGGACACCACTTCTATCCAATTATTCACACCATCAAAGCCTTTTGGCTCGGCCAAACCCTACCCAAATATCCTCCCAACTTCCCTAAAATCATCCTACATGACTTATTTTGATCAGAAATCCATCCTATGGAGCCCTTTTGATCAAATCAAAAGGAAGAACCCGAAGAAAAGGTAACGTCTTCACTACCCTCTTTAAAGTTTCTTTCTTATTCAACTTCTTCTTTCCTTGTTATTTCCATTTTAAAATAATAAATCCAGTATATTATATATATGGTGATTTTATTACAATTATGGAACAAAAAAATTCATTATTCTATCCATCCTTTTAATGACATGTCACCATACATGCGTACGTATGGCCTACCGTCTCCACGTTGTGGTGTAATTGTTATTCAATATATTATTATTTAGATGGGTATAATAATGATTTATATTTCATGTAAATAATAAATATAACATGATAATGATTCTTTCAATATGATATACCATCCAATTATATATTATTTTAATATCAAAATAATGACATTGTCGTTCGTGCGTACGTACGGATTACCATCTCCACGAACGCGATGAGATTCATCCCCCATCATATCCATTCAAGACTAAATTTAATTTGATGAATAAAAATAATTTTTAGAGACATGATATAATTATGTATATGAATAAGATACTTCCCATCCATAACAAATATGGCTCGCATAACAAATAATATAAAGGAAAACGAATCCATTAACACTCAAAACGACGATAATTCTAAGATATTATTGACAAATAAATGTTAAAAGATCATATATGATATCATATTAATGTAAATTATTTTCGGTATAATTCAATAAAAATTATTTCAGCATTATACAGGAGGTTAACCTACCTTCAACTAAAGAAAAATTACAAATTAAGGGGTTCTTATCTCACTTTTAATTCCGTGATATTTCCATTGTTCACCACTGATTTATTGCATGTGGTGTGTGTACTACCCATGATTGAATTAATTGTGTAATATAATATAATTTATGGATATTTAAATCATCATTTTATGATACTTCTTTCATGGTTGTATGTTTCATAAGTTACCAAATTGATAAGGGAATTTGATATTTCAATTTTCACTCATTCGGCTTTACGCATACTTCATTGATTATATTACACCATGATTATGTGTGGAATTACTATTCATTTGATTTTGTCATAATTTCCACTGAATTTTATATGGATATAATTTTGATACACATAATCACTCCATTGATAAATTCTCAAGTCATCTATATGAACTTGATAAGAGAAATTTTAACTCAATCTCCATTTATTGAGTTAAACATCCAATTCATTGGTGTTGTTTTTACATGAATATGTGTGAATGTCCTCTGAATGATTTATACTGAATATCCAATCTTATTGATAGTACATAAATTTTCACACATAATTATGTCATTGATTTATCCTTAACCTAAGGATACAGTCTTTATAAGAGACTTAATCTCAATTTACATCCCATTGAGACTTATCTGTTATTATACACCAAATCACTTTTATGTGGTGTATATAATGTACTTTGGCATAGTATATCATGAATCCCTTTATTATCATGATATTACAAAGTTTTTATTACATCAATTATTTGTATTCAAGTGTCTCTATTTTGGTTATAAACTATATCTAAAATATCATTTTTAAATGTTTTAAAGACTTATTCTTCTAAATTTTTCTCATTAATGTCCATGTTTTAAAAATTGTTTTAAGAATTTATTTATATGGAAATTAAAGTTGTAAAATTAAAACTCCTTTTAAATGTTTCAAAGTGGTATGAGACACTTTGATTCAAAAATCTATTTAAAATGGATTCTTGATAAATAGTGTGACTTTTAAATTATTTCAAGAAAAAGGGAGATATTTCTATCAAATAGTTTTGATGATTATTTTCATCTATGTCAATATCCTTCATTATTCTCGATTGAGTTTAATTTGATATAATAAAATCTTTCATATTGTATCGAATGATTTATGTTTGACTGTGGATGTGCTATTTTTATACCATCCATGGTTTGTGGATAAAGTATTGACATTTCTTATGCTAGTTTTAATATGAATGTTTGTGTTATGTTTCAAACTTTTCATACGAGGAATGCATTGGACATAGTAAGTGATGGGTGGAGCCTGATATAGCTCATCGATGCATCAGTAGGTCTCATGAGACAAACTAGTGTCTTGTCACGAGGCCTTGACGAAATCTTATTTGTAGTCGTGGCACTAGGCCTTGGCTACGTGGTTATGATAGTCTGGAATTATGCATTCCATTATTATGAAAGTCGTTATTGATATGCATGTAATTATTAGACTAGTAGAATATCCATTTTAATGAGTAAATGGAATTATTTCATTTTATCTTTTCCATATTTTGGTGAATTTCAAGTTTAAAAGGCTTTTGTTTTAGTTATACATTGCCTTAAGTGTTTACGCTTATCTATAAAAGCTTCTGATATTTTGTTATCCTTACTGAGCATCTGAGCTCACCCCTTTCAATGTTTTATTTTTCCTAGAAAGTGAAGAAGTAATTTATGAATGACCTGGAGGGATAGTATGAGGGGATATGAAGACAAGATGTTGTTGTAGTTTTTTTAACTTATGATGTAATGTAAGACTTATGAACATATCTAGTGTTTCCAAGACTACTAAACTAATCAGTCTTTTGAGACTTGATCCTTTCTGATCATGCCAATGTTATGTAATAATGCACTGACTCTGGGTAACTAGGGTTGGGGCATTACAATGGGGAACCCATCTATGGAATAAACTACCAAAGGATGTTATAGTGTTACCCTTTACTTTATTTTATTAAAAATGATAATCCATGGGAACCCCAAATTGGAATGAATACCTAGTTAGATGATCAAGGTATTTAAAAGTGAGACTTTGGAAGAACTAAAAAATTAGTATTTGAAGGGATTTTATTTTAAAGTCACTATATTTTAATATAAATCACAAGTATGTTAAAATGAATCTTATTTCATCTCTTTCAATTTTTATCCACTCATATTTTACCCATTTTTCTTTATGATTTCTTATAATTATGTAATTCTTAGAATTTTCAATCCAACCACCAAAATTAATGTGTTACTAACCGATTATTGTGTAACAATTTACATAACCCAAAATATGTGTTAATCACCAAAAAAATATAGGTAAAAATATATTCATACAAATCGGAATACATCACATGCATAAGGTACATGATATTTTCATTTAATGGAATAAATTAATAAGATATTGATCATCTATAAATGAATAATACGGAAGAGATAGATATTAAATCCCATTCAAATTTCTAGAAAATGCATAAGACTATAGGATGATAGGTACATCAACCCCACGTAACTCTCCCTATGAGTCTTTTCTCAAGATAAAATTTATGTAAAAACTATTCCCAAGAAGTAAAATAAATCTAATAAATTCAAGTAAAAACTAAGGTCAAGGAATATGAAAACTAAATTGTATAATTTCAATACATGTATATAATCCAAAGATCTATCTCTTATAATCAATTTATCACATAAATAATGTATAAACAACTTTAAAAATACAAACAATTATACACACACACACACACACATATAAATAATGAAAGGAATAACTTCTAAATAAATAAATATTTCAAATATCTAAAAATGACAGTAATTTATAAACCTTTTCATAAATAAATTATTATAATAATCATTTTTCAATTAAATTAATCATTACGAATATTCCATATAATCATGTTTATACATATTCTAAAATATATTTTCTATTATTTACAAACAATATATTAAAAATATAATTCAATTTATAAATGATTCTTTAAACTAAATAAAAAATTTAGTTGTTTATTAAAAATTTAAAATAAATATTAACTTCATATTTACTAAGAATTAAAAATCCCGATCTGAAAGCCTTATGATCCTGATTTATAAATGTTTTATAAACATAATTTAATTTTTTATTAAATTAAATCAATTTTTGGATCACCATGGATTTCACTTTGATGTGGTCAATAAATGTTGGATATTTTGAATCATTTACTTAAAGGTAAATAACATATTACCTTTACATAAAGAAAATTAACAAATAATGTCTTGGAATACCTTTACAAGATCCATTCACATAATGATAAATAGTATATTACATTTACATAGTCATTCATTGAAATAATAAGTCCTCAAGGGGAATGGTGAAATAACCTATCAAAATATCTAACCAATACAATTAATTCCCCCTGGTGTAAGAAAACATCATGAAAAATATCATGCAAATCTATGAAGACTTATATTTTTCAATAATTGCTTGAAGGTTCACCAAACCTCACACAATCACATGGATCTCAATTTTTTGTGTGTGTTGAAGGACCATGTGGAATATAATATCATATATCTAGCCATGGTTTTTGGAGAATCCTACTAAAGATACAATCTAGGTTATTCTATGCAATGTGATAGTATGTTTTAGAAAAAATTATTTAAAATATTTAATTCTTGAAGAAACTGTCTAGGATATCATTGATGGGTCGTAATAATATTACCTCATATTGAAATATCTAATGTTTCATCCATATAAACAAATAAATGCACTCTATTAACCCAAAAAGAGGGTTTTTAACTCTTTAAAGTAAAAATGGACCCCTTGGCATAGAGCCACAATTCTTACCCACTCATGCTTGAGAGTTCTCTTAAATCAACTAACCCTTTTATATCTTCTTTGATACCATTGATGTGTTTTTATCATATTATTACCATCAAATGCAGAATAAAAAATATAAACATAAGGATTTATCTACTAGGAATAAAACATGAAATTTAATTCAATCAAATTATCATAAAATAGTGTACCTTAAGAATGAAAATACAAGTAGCTTCTATTGTCTTCTTGGAATGATTATGCTTGATGATGATAAATAGGAGATTTATATGTATTCCTCCTAACTAAAAAGAGGAATATTTGACAATGTATCCAATAATGTTTCATGAGTACAACCAAACACCTAAAGGGGAGCCCACTCCTCATAAAATAATGAATGAGATTTGGGAAATTAGAACATTTTTACCATGGTTCAAAATATCTCACACACCCCACAGAAGAGGATCATGTCTTATTATATATCCATACAAAATAATCCTCATTGAATAAATATCATTATAAATAATGTAGCATATCAAGTTATATCCCATGGAACTCATACATTACAATCAATTTATTTTCATTCATTGAAAACTTCATTAAATGAGGTGTACCAATAGAAAGTTATACATCTCATGGGTCATAACCAATGTAATAACATAAAGAAAGTAACATGGAAATATTACTTATTATACTCTTGAAAACATTAATTCATGTTGTATAACACTACATTATTTATATCACCACACTATGTTAGTTCAAATTTTAGTGTTGTTCCAATAAAAATAACTCTAGAAATATTTTACGAAACAATATTGTTATATACCTGTAACTCTCATAAGAATTTATTCAATGAAGGTAAGGGAGAAATGGTCTTTAAGAGTAAATTTATTTAGTTTTATTTAATCAATGTACCCCATCCAAATATTTTTCTCTTTCATGGGAACTAACTCATCATTTTCATTTGTTTCAATTGTGACACTAGTTTTCTTGGGTTTAACCTAGACTGTGCTAAAACGTTGTGTGTTATAAATGGGATAAGTGATATTTATTTCATGTAATTTTACAACCAATTGATTTATATCTTCTGATAGGGTGGGATTACATTTCTTCTGGAGACTTCTAACCAGTTAACCAATATTCTTTAACATAATTTAACGAAGTAAAATTGAGGGGCTAATACCATTTAGCTCTGTTAATGTCCACAAAATTTTTACCATATTATCCCTCAAAATATTTACAATTTTTTTCCAATTTCCATAAGTAAATTTTTAGAAATAACTATAGTAATGATTTTTTTATTTATTAAGAATTAAATTTTTTAATTTGGAGGTAAAGGATAAAGTTCTAGTTTGTGTGGGTACTATAATGATAGAAGCATCATTGGAATTGGAATATGTGCACAATGTATTTCATGGTATAAATATATATCATCAAAATCAAGGAATAATAATTAATATAATTCTATAAAATCAATAACCATATCATAATAATAAATCACATTCCAAGAATCATAATTAGAATTCATAAAATAATCTGAAATGAGAGTGGTTTGATCATGAGAAATATGTATGCACATGTTTTGAAATAACAAGACAACCTCAACAAAAAAATCTCCCTAAGTATATAATTATTCTGATTTATAAAAAGATTAAAATCAATATTTGTATAATAATTTTAATATGTGCCACAAACCAACTTTGGTTCACCCAAAAACAAGGCACCTGGACCAACCCATGACATAGTCGAGGTACATTGCTGATCGCCATAGGGAAAAAGTAGTGAGGGGGAATAAAATGAGAGATACTAGTAATTATTTTCCCAATAAATATTATTTTATAAAGATTGTAACGGTCCAAAAAATTATGGAATGAACTTTCCATACATTAGATGGTCTAACCAAAAATTATTAATAGATACAAGATGCATATATAAAAAACCATAGAATATGTAGAATAGATATCAATGACAAGTCTAAATAAAAAATATAACAATAATGAGAAAATAACATCTAGATATCGATATAACCATTATAAAGAATAATCCAAAAAAACTCCAATATACAGAATGAGAAATCCCTTCAACCTCTTTGCCACCATGTATTCATAAAACAAACCCACTCGATGAGAAATCAAGAACTAAACTGAAACATTAAAAATAACTAGATTCTATAGATGATGAGTATGAAAAATTAGGTTGTTAGTAAAAAATAACTCATTATTTAAGAACCATATATTTAATAAATTTACTTTCCCAAAATATCACACACATTCTTGTTTTAAAATGAAATAGTAGAAATTGAGTTTTATCAATTTTCAAATACAAAATACATTATTTCATAGAAATTAGTTAATAAAACCTAAAACATGATTTAACGAAAAAGTTAAATGATTATTTTTAATTTTAATCTCACATATTACATCCACATTAAAAACACCCCTTTAAAATCATATCATAAGGACCTCTAGAAGAGACAAAAGAAAAAATACAATTAGATGAATGAGTTAAACTAATAAATCAATACTGAAGTGCATAGCACGTCAAGTGAAATAATAAAAATAATGAAGCATTAAAATATTCTATATATGAGAAAATGTAAACCAAGTGATTTATATAGGAAAGAGTAAAATATTTGTATACATGGAAAATTTATAAATATCCCCTAATGTGAACCTAGACTTTCTCGAGATAGAACCACATGTAGCCATATCAATGCATTCCTAAGTCAATAACCATTTGACAACTGTAAACTATAATCACTTGTGACACTCATATGTTACCTTTGATACCATAGTATATCTATTACATCTTATCAAGACTAAGTATTTACTACCTCTCATCCCTTACTTGGATTTCTAGGATTCCAATGATGATAATAATTAAAATATGAGGAAGCCTTTGTTTAAAATAAATCAATCACCAATCGCGTAATCTGACCACACCTGATTATCCAACCTTCATACTCCCATTAATTAAAAACTAGTCATTAAAATATAATAATGACACAAAAATATAACTCAAAGAGGGGGATTACATGGCAGGAGAAAACCTTTTTCCAAATTTTTATCCAAGATACCAACTCGGCCTTAAGAATTTTAAACTAGCAAGAAATTTATAATAAAAACATCATTCTTTGAATTCCATTAAAAACCTCAATATAAGAGTCAAACCACTTTCTTAAATTTCCAAAAGAGCCTCTAGATTACTCTTAACATCTATTTTTGGAATTCATTTGGGAAACCATGAAATAATTTGAGAACCAAAGACTAATTTAAGGAATCCAATGAAATATATTTATATTTACATATATCTATAGGAACACATATTTGTATTTCAAATATATATATATACACAAAAATTTATAAATATCAATAAAAATATGTACATATATGAACATTTATAGTAAATAACAATGGAATATAGATATAAACCCAATTCCAATAACTTCTCCAAATATAAGAACATACAAATTAAACCAGCAACAAAAAAATTATTAACAAAAATAACCCAATTCAATCATTTTAACGAACATGTATAAAATTTTAAAGACTAATAATCATTTAAAACAATATAATTATTTGAAAAGTGCTCAATATTAATTTTATAAAACCTAAATAATACATATAATTTCAACACAAAGGTATAAGAATTATAAATCTTATAATACCATTTGTTTAATAAAAATATTTAACCCATAAACCTTCAAAATAAATTAAAAGACATAATAAAATGAGTAATTTATTTTAGATGAATTTTGGAATCTTTTAGAATCATATGTTATGTCAGGAAAGTTAAATAATGGTTTTACCTACATCAAAAAAGTGTGATCTGATGAAACCTATAAATAAGGGAATTACAAGACCTAATACACCACTTATAAACCCTAATAAAAAATATAGAAAATATTTGAAAAAAACACCCCCTTAGGGTTTTAAAAACATGGAACCAAGTCAAGGGTTGGAATAAAAATTAGGGATAAAGAGATAATATAAGAGGATAAGACCATATCTCTGAATATTCACTTGAAAAATGAAGTAAGAGGCACTAAAATCCCAAGAGTAAAAAGTAGGAGGTATCTTCGACCCCCATTCATGCGCCTTAGTTGAGTGAGGAGGAGGGGAGGATAAATGAGGTTTTAATTTTAGTATGGTAGAATATGAAATTAAAATTTTCAAAAATTTATGTATGTCACCTAGTTTGGTCATAAAATTTACCAAATCAGTCACTAACTATGTACCCCTCATTGGACTCACAAAGAGTGTTTCATGGTTTGGTAAAAAGTTTTGAAAAAATCATAAAGAAAACATGATAATTGTATATATCCCAACTATAAAACTTTTTACATGGTTTATACTAACTTTTTACCAGTAGTGTTCTAATACCCCTGTGTATGAAATATTTCACATGGTTTCCATTATATTTCCGATGGTTTGGACATAACCCTGCACTACCTATGAAAAAACACATGCATGAATACTAATAAACTAAAATGGTCCCAAAAATTTGTTAGTATCATATTTCACACTAATCAATTCATACTATTCATGCGTTAGAGACAAAACCAACTTAAAATAATTCAAAATACACTATTTTTAGGGATATTGGACATGAAACCCAACAATACGAATACCAAATAGTAAATAAAAAAATAATGGGGAACCAAAAGGTATAGTAATGGAAATTATCCCACAATAACACTTTATACCCTAAAAATTCTCCAAATTATAAATAGTTAAATGTGATAAGAGAAGAGTTTCAAAAAAATAAAGATACACTTCATACTAGATCCCTACATTCCATAAAAATCATCCAAAACTCCAATTAATATCTCTCTTTCCAATTACTATTTCACACCCAATTAAACCATGATAAGGGTAATAAAATAAAGACTCGTAGTGGGTCTACAAAATATTTAATAAATGAACATAGTTGATATATATGAAAAAGGAATTATGAAAGAGTAACTAGAAAAAAACCCAAACCCAAAAAAGAGTAGAATCAAAGAAAATTATTCAATAAAAAATACACATAATATCTCGAATCATTTGATTAATCTATAAATAATCAAAAACACCAATTGTTCAAAAAAAGTACATGACATAATTAGTAATACAAAAAAAGATCCGAAGATGTGAATTATCATGTCAGCAACTAATATCCTTTTATCCAATGATAAAAGAGATAAGGCACCAACTAGAAACCTACCTCATCCAAATATCACATCTTCTAGAATTTGGAAAAAAAATGGAATTGTAACCAAGGACCCCATCCTGAGAACATTTTTCAAGGTGGTCCTATATAAATCGATCCAAAACCAGCCAATGTGCAATATCATTTGGGCCATTTTATGTCTTAGTTACCGAATAAACATAGCTACAGTATTTTACATACTCAATGTGCTGAAGATAAATCTCAACACAACCATAAAGACACAAAACCCAGATAATACCTATCCATATCGATAAGGCATAATAAAAATTTCAATGTGTTACAATGCATGAGGATAAATTAGGGAGGGGCTAAATAAAGCAATACCAACTATAATAACACCATGATCTAATAAAATTGGAAACACAAATAGATTATCTCATAGACTAAACAATGATATGGAATTTTTTTTGAGGAATACTATAAATTATAGTGAGAATACATGACCCATTCAATAATATTTAAAGAAAAACAACCTTTATTTAAAACATACTTCATTTAAAAATAAAAAGTCAAGATAATAAAATAAATAATAACACTCAAATGAATTAAAATAAAAAATAATTAAATATTCC
The DNA here is from genome assembly GCA_963277665.1 of Viscum album. Taxonomy (NCBI): domain Eukaryota; kingdom Viridiplantae; phylum Streptophyta; class Magnoliopsida; order Santalales; family Viscaceae; genus Viscum; species Viscum album. The sequence continues at coordinate 1,338,879,388 of OY728148.1, read as the reverse complement.
CATCTTATCGATTTTGAAATTGAATACTTCAATTTGGAAACCATAAAGCTTCACATTAAAACCCATTTGAAACATTTCATTCTCTTCATTTATGAAATTTAAAAATTTATAATCCCAACATTAACTGTAATTTATATACAAATCCTATTTAATTTGTTTTAAAAACTTTTTTACTTCACTTAAAACTAGGACCTTTAAAAAAACCAAAAATATAAAATCCTAAATAAATTACTAGTTACAAATCCACCAGATTAAATTTGAAACAAAATTTCACTATTTAAAATCATTTCATAGTTCATATTTCTATTTATTAATCTTTAAACATTACTTTAAAACCATTTTAAAATTTCATGAGTTTATTTAAAAATATTTTTCATTTATAAAAAATCTTTTCATAAAATTACCTCATTATTTTTCAAAAACAATATCTTTTTATTTTTAAATTAGTCTTTATATTATTTAATTCCATAAAAATGTAACCAATAACATTACACAAAATCTAAAACATTTCGTAGGATGGGATAGTGGTTGTTAATGACATGGTATAATTCTTCATAACATAAATAACCCATAATTTCATTTCTAATTATAAGGGTTTCCCATTTATAAATTTTGAGGATCCCTTAGGTATGTAGTTTTATAGAATTATAAAAAACTATTACATATAAAACCCTTACAATATAATGTGGACACTTCCAATTAATTGTCTTTTTTTTATCAAAAAATTGGGTTCTTGAATTTAATTTAATGTTTTATTACAAAATCTTATTTTTATTTCAATAAGAGTCACCATAGACGATTTATTGAACTTTTTATGGTTTCTACACATGCTTAGGTCCCATAAAAAACATTTTAAAACATGTTATGAATAAAAAAAGATTTGTAAGTAATGTAAAAATTAAATAATCTAATAATTCTAGTGAAAAATATAAAAACCCATGATACTATTTTACTTTTCCACAATAAAAAATCTAACACATAAATAAAAATTATCTATTTAATAGAGTAAATTTTTTCTCAAATAAACCATTTTAAATCCATTATAATTCTTAGTGAAACCCCAAAATCATAATGAGAACATTTATTTGAAATTAAAATTTTTAACTTTAGAAGTTCAAAAACATTCTATAACTTATGAAATAAATCAATTTCTATAATAAGCGTTAGCTATCGTTAAATTGGTATCTTCGAGCATCATATTCATAACATGTATTCACTCATGTTTAAACCATGATAGATACAACATGGAATAATTAATTTCATAGGGTTAAAATATCTATCAGTATCCCACATTTTTTTTCTTTAAAAAAAATCATTACTCAATGCATCGAATATCTATATCGTGCTCACCCTTCCTTATGTGAAATAGTGGGCTCACCCAACATATTTATAATTCTCAAGTACTATATAATGCGAAAAATATTTCTAATATTGAACTTTTTCATCATAAAAACATTAAAGACATATTTGAACCCATAAAAAACTATTATAATTTTCACAAAATCATACGGTGAAATATTATTTTCTTTAAAAATTAATATAAAAAAATTCCCAAAAACATTGTGAAATTTAATTTATTTTGAAAAACCACAAAAATGTGTATAATAATCCCAATAATAATAAAAGGAAATGACAATAGAAAAATTCATTCATGATGTATATGTTAAAAACAATTTTTTTCTACTCTAGTAAAGATTGAAAATTTTACCGTGTGTAAAACATTACAAAAATTCTATTTAAAACATTTTTACAGAAAGTAAAAAGTAATGGAAAATGAAATTTAACAGTATTTTAAGTATAAATAATAACATTATTAAAATATTTTAAAGAACATGGATGTGAGAGAAAATAATTAAAATTAAAAAATTTAAAAAAATTTCTAAAGAAAAATTCTTTACCATTTTTGTTATATTTTACAAAAAAACATTAAAAGAGAGAACACATAATTGATTTTTTACCACTTAAGAGTTATACATATTCTTCTAAAAACCTTATTTAGATTACATATTAATCATTATTAGATTGTATTTTTGTGAGACCAGAACCAATATGGAATGGTTAGGATGGTTGGTATATGATTATGTTAAGTATTGGTCAATATAAAAGTCCCATGAAGTGTGAGGAGGAGAATAGAGGTGGTTCTAATTTATAAGTGAGGTGGGTGGAAAACTTGTAAATATATGAAATATTATTATATAATATGTGTAGTACTCATGAAAAATGGATAAAGAGTAAAATATATTTGAATAAAGGATGATAATATATGAATAAATTAAAAATATAAAATTTATAAATGTTTTAGTGCGATTCCAAACAATATATTTTTATTTAACCCCCTCGTTATCTAACTTTAAACATAACTGTTGTAATAAAATTTTCAGTCTTTATGGGTCATGAAACTAATTTTAAAAATTCTAAGTGGAACATAAATGAACCATTATTGATATCTTAGTTAATTATACATCTAATTGAGTTATTATATTATTTTTAAGATATAAAAATGTTTCAAAAATAATTCTAAAACATCAAATACCATTTCATTTATTTTTGGTGATTATCGAAATTTTTTTAATTTAAATATATGAATAAAATAATTTAATTGGAATATAAACTCCTTCATAAAGACTTTTACTTTATAATTATCCAAAAAAGTTGTTAAATTGTAATTAATTTAAGAAATATCAAATTTCATGCTAAAAATCATTTTCATTTTCTACAGATTGGAAAAACACTACATTGACATTGCATGTGCATTCAACATCATTATAATATCACTAAAAATAAAAACTAAAGTAATAACATTAATATATTTTAGTATTAATCAAATTTATCATATATATTCATTAATATATTATTTATATTTATATCAATACCATGAAAACATAATAAAAAATAGAGGGTGAAAATTTGTAATTACTCTTAAACTAAAATGATATAATGGTTTCAGTCAATGAAAAGTGGATCAAAAATTGAATATTATAGAATATAGGATGGTAATTTTATAATCAAGTGCAAACAATTAAATAAATTCATTCTTTTTATTTATTTTTAGAGCTTATCTCATTCTTTTACCCATGTTTAACTGATTTTACCATTTATTATGATGATAATCATTTATCATGACTACTATTCAATATTATTAAAACTTAAATGAACCATATTAAATAATTTTAACCTCATACCTAAAAATATGAAATAAATTATTCAATATTCAATTTTGTATGTTTCAAAATTTTATTTTAATATTTTTTTTTGAAACCCAATGAAAAACAATATTTAGATAAATACTAATTTTTGTATAAAAATTATTTTATACAAAAAATCAAGTATAAGGATTATTACCATGTAATTAAGTATATTATTATTAATAAAAATAAAAATATGGGAATTGAGAATAAATTTAAAATAACAAAAAAACAAAATATGAAAATTACTTTACAAAAAATTATATAATCACAGTTCTTAAAAAATTGATATTTTTCACTATTCAACCAAAAATCATTCATTTTAGAAATTTCACAAACCATTATATTAATATTATTTTGAAATATTGATTTTAAAAAATTATTTTAATTTATAAAATAATATTTCTAAATGTTTAAGACGTTAATTAAAATATCATTTCTCAAAATCTCATAAAAACGTTTTTTGAAGAAAAAGGATTTTTGAGGAAAAAAATGACTTTATCCTCATTCCTTACCAAATAACCAGTATTAAATGAATGTTAATTAATTTTAATATATATATATATAATCTAGTCATTTATCTATAATAATTTTTTAACATTTACTAATTTATTCTTATAAGATAAAAATACATCGTGCTCATAACAACAGTTAGATGAAAAATACATATTTCACATTCAAGATTTTATTATCATTTATAACCCATTAATAATAAATTAATTATGGATTATTAAATTTATTAAGGTAATTTTTGAAATATATTTCATAATATAGTCAATTATATTCATATCCAACAAACCAATTACAAGGTTACAATAATCGGATTTAAACAATAATATTTTTATAGTATATCATAGTTTGTTTAAAGTTTGTTGTTTTGTATACCACAATCTATTGGACATAATATTATTTAAATACAGTACATTATAAAATATTTGGGTGTTACATTAAATTCCATTTACTAAATTTCATCCTCATAATTTTATCTCATGTCTAATATAAAAGATTTTTTTATTTTTGAATCAATTCCAATGAGTGGAATAAAATATAAATTAGTGGAAAAAATTCCATTTTAATCCACTTCAATAATATTATCATTATGAAAATAACTTATGTTTCTAGGTTAATACTAGAAAAATTTTTATTTACTAAATATTTATTAAACCATGTATTTACTATTATGACATTTGTACTTGTGAAATAGTTTCTAAAATAATATATTAATAGTTGACTGATGAAATTTGATAGATTTATCTTTCCCTTTATTGATTTGATGAATTATTTTACCATCTATGTAGTGAATATGAGAAAATATAAATAATTGGTTTCTTTATATTCTAAAATCACAATTTTATCCCTTGGATTTGTTTAAAATATTTTTCACATCAATCTCATCTCTCACTCCATGAATTGAATATTTGTGACAAATTATTCATTCATGTAGAACTAAAATTAAATTTCATGGTATCAAAATATGCATAAAATGATAGCAAGGCAATTATATTTTTTTATCAATTAACAAAGATAATATATTGAACAAGTTAGGGTAATATCCCACATAAAAAATTTATTTTAAGAAATATTACATTAATCTCCAAACCCATGAAAATAACACCAAAAGTTAAACATTAAAAATTACATAAATATATAACATTAAATATATTAAAAATATAGCTAACCAAATTCATATAAAAAAACTACAAATATTTGATCACATACTCGTTTTATATCAAATTAATATTTATATCTAAATAACCTCAATCCATTATAAATCTATATAAAAAAAATGTGTATTCTATAATCATATATCTTTAAGATATGCTAAACATCTCATTAAATAACATGAATCTCCATAAAGCCTTAACAAAAACTTATATGCTTATAAATATTAAGTCAATATTTAATCCTCAATAAATATCAACTATTTTACTATAAAATATCACACTAGTAAAAAATATCCCATTTACAATGATTATTATTATTTGCAAAAAAATATAGTGAACTCATTGAAAATAACATTAATCTCTTAGTCACTAAATTAATTTTAAATACCATGATTATCTATATGATAAAATTTATATTCCCCAAATATATTTATTTTCTATCCAAAATAAACATAATTACCAAAACAAGAAATAATGAGTCACCCCTAAAGGTTATCTATATAGTTGGACTTATGTTCAAAAAATATAAAACCATTAGTCCTTAGATAACCATTTCACTAAATAATTTACTTAACATATATATTGTATTCCGATTAGTGTCTCCCAAAATATCAGTAATCATATTGAACTCCCATCGCATAAAACCATAAAGTGGAATCTATGAATTTTTAAATATGAAAAATACTAAACTTATTAATTCATGATTGTATCTAAAACTCTTAAAATATCCACTTATAAATCATGAAAACCTCTAATGTTATATAAAACATTCCTATGAAACTAACTATAATTCCCCATAACATAATAAGACAATAATTACATGGTTAATAACATGAGTTTCACTTTTCTATGTTTTAAGTATATTTTTGATATTGATTTTGAAATAATTTGGGTAAATAATACATATCAAACCTTTACACAAATAATCATAAAATTCCACTCTATTTCAATTTTGTCAACAAAAATAAGATTACTAAATTTTAATTCCTCTTTCAATAAAAAAACTTCTTAATATTTTATAATGGGTCATCATAGTGGAATTATTGATCTTTATATAGTTCATAAACATCCTTAATACCATTAATTTTGTTTTAAAACATGGGAATAATGAAAAAAATCTCACAAAGGGATATAAAAATTAATGAATCCCATTAGTCCCACGTAAAGCATGAAAACCCATCATAATGTTTTCCTTTTCCACAATAAAATTTTTACCACATAAATAAAATTTATCTTCACTGTTTAATAAAACATCACTTTTATAAAACATTTAAAACCCATTAACAAGAATAATAAAACCCGGAAACCATTATGAAAAAATTTCTTTTAAAAATAATCATTTCACCTTTACAAGCTCAAAAAGTTTCTTTACGTTATGAAAAAACAATTTCCATACAGGACATTAGGAATAATTATATAGGTATATTAGAGAATTATTTTCATAACCCATTTTCAAAATATTTTAACTCATGGAATAAATAAACTTGGTCCATTTAATTAAATAGATTTATCCTAAATTATTATCTCTCACATTTGTCAACATCAAAGACTAGTCCTTACCCAATGCATTAAAGAGATATATCAAGATTACTTATCATCGTGAGCAATATTAGACTCACATATCATTATTTATAATTATAAGGTATCACACTATGAAAGCTTCGTAAATATTTCACCTTTTAAATAATAAATAATTGAAAAACATAGCTTAAACTAGTGGAAAAACACTTTTCAGTTTTATATATGAATTAGCAGAAATATCCTTTTTCATTGATAATTATTAAAAAGAAATAATTCCCAAAAAAATTTAAATTTAGTTAATAAACCATTAATTTTTATTGAAATATTAATATAAAATAAAGGACATGTCGGTGGTAAAATCTATTCATGTCATATATAATAAAAATGATTATTTAACCCTCTTGTAAAAAGTGTTAAAATTAATCCCTATATTTTATTTAAAAAAAATTTCTTTTAACCATTTTTAAATAAATTAAAAAAATTTCAAAATTAAATTTAATATAATTTTATTTATAAATAAGAAAATTATTTAATCTTTTAGAAGAAATTTGATATTGAAGATAATGATTTTAAAGTAACACTTTAAAAAATGTTTATAAAGAAGAAGCCCTTACCATTTTGGTAAAATTTTCATCAAAAGATCATTGTTAGAGAGAACATGAAATGTATTTGTAAATAAACTAAATTTAAATAAATTAATGGTAAAATAAATATATATATAGGTTTTCTAATCCACATAAATAAAACTTGTGGTGAAAATTCCATTAATTTTAAATAAAAAATAGAGATTAAAATACTTTACCTCGAGTCTGACTAACCATGTATATTATTTAATGCTTGTATAATGAAAATATATTAATTTTTTACTATTATAATTAATTTCTTAAGTTTTATTCCATTATAATAATCCATTTCATTTCATTTGTTACCATATATTACAAAGTTAGTAAATTGATTAATCCCATGTCAAATTTTTTGAGGATGTTCTATTCTTAAGTCCAAAATGACTTTAGTAAATTAAATATAGTAAATGGAACCATGGTTAAATAAAATCAAGAATATTAATCATAATATAATTATAATTTTTATATATTTAATATTCTTTTTAACCATATATGAAATGAGTACATGAGAAAAGAATCAGATTTATTTATGGCGGTGGTAGTCCACATTTACGAACAAACAATGTAATCATTTTTAAATGGATGAAAGTGAGAGAAAGTAAGTAATAGATTATCATTATAGAATAATAATTATATCATGAATAAATAATAAATTCATTAAATTATTTATAATAACCAATATTGTGAGGTGGTGATAAAAATTGAAATACATTGCTTCATAGAGGTGGTGGTCCACATGTATGAACGACCAATGTTTCTATTTCCCATATAATAGAAAAGGAAATGATGAAAGATTGTTCCATAAACATAATAAAATTTATGTATGTGTAATATTATGACATATTCAGATTATAATGATTATATAATATTTAATGTAGGTGTAAGAACATATAAACATAAAAATACTCTGTTCAAGGTTATACATCTTCTTTGGAAAACCTCCATTAGATTACACATTAGGTCTTCTTGGATTTCCTTTTTGTGAGAAAATAACCTATTTGACATGTGATGGAATATTAGTAAGTGAGTTTTGTTGCTATTGGTCAGTATGAAAGTCTTATGAAGTTTGATGATGAGAGGGGAGGTTGTTCTATTTTATATGTGAGGTGATAAAATCTTATAAATACATTAAATATTAATATATAATATATTTATAAATAAATTAAAATGGATAAAAAGTATTATATGATCTATGATAGTGAATATAAGGTTGAAATAAATTCAACCAATAACATTTATACAAGTTGATATGTAATTATAATCCTTATATTTGGGTTTAACCCCCCCGCCTTTAACCCAATTTAACCTAACCATTGTAACACATTTTTCAATATTTAATGGTTATGAAAGTAATTGTAAAAATTATAAGTGGAACATAAATTAACCATTAATGATATCATTTATAAAATTACAAAAAATATTTATTATATATTTATTATTATTTTACAATGAGTTATAAATAAAATTTAAACATTAAATACCATTTTAGTTTCTTTTTAAGAGTGTTCACAAAATTTGACTTTAAACATATCAGGAAAATAATTAAATTTGAATATAAAGTCCTCAAAAAATATAAATTATAATTATCCAATATATTAATGTAACACCATAATCCATCCAAATCATATTACTTTTATTTAAATAAATAATTTACTTTCTTTTTCTATTATTTGTAAAAATAATACCCCTATATTATGTAAGAGTTCAGGCTAATTTTACAATCAATAAAAAATAAAAAATAAATTATTATCCTTAATTTAGTTTATTATTAATCATATAAATCATCTATATTAAATAATATATCATTTTTATCTATAACAATACCATCAAATTATAATACTTTAGAGAGAGTGACACTTTGTAATTACACTTAACATAAAATAATATAAAGGATGTAATCAAATTAAAGTGGAACAAAAAAGTTTTATTTTGAATATATGATGTTTTTGGTATTATTTTTCTTATTAAAAGTAATATAGGCAGGTTCTGGATGAATTTTGAGACTTATTACATAGTTTTAAAAACTTTTATCACATTTTATCCTTTAATGTAATGATAAAATTTTACCATGATTATTATCCATTATGAATAAAAATGAAGGGAAAACCAATACCTAATTTTAACCTAATAATTATACAAATGATATAAATAATTAAATATTTAATTTTTATATGTGGAAAAAATTAATTTTATTATAAATTTGTGCAACACAATGGAAATAATATTTTAGCAAAACACATATTTCAAGAATAAAATTATTTTTAAACAAAATCATTTTTTATTTTTATTACAATAGAATTAATTGGTTTTTTATTAATAAAATTAATCTTATGAATCTTTTTAAAAAATCCATGACCACATGGAATATTTAAAATACATTGACTAAATTTAATGAAATAATAATTTTTTTAAATTGATATTTTTCACTCTTCATGAAAAAATATTTCATCTAAGAAAAAAAAATCTTATGATTACTTGAAATTATGATTTTTTTTTTATAAAATATTATTTTTTTTTCAAAAATTTATTATAAAATCCACACACAAAATGTACCAAATTAATTTTTGAGAAAAATGCATTTTTAAACCATAAAATGACTTTATCCTTATTTATTACATAATATCCACAATTAAATGGATTTCATTTAATTTTAGTGGATATAAAATATACTCATTTAATTATATTTATTTATCAATATTGATTAATTTAATCTCTTAAGATTCACATATGATGTGAACATAAAATAGATTAATGATAAATATATCATTTACCTTCAAATGATTTTATCTTCATTTCTAAATAATTGATAATCAATGTATGATTTATGCTTCATTTTATTAAGGAAAACTTTTACAAATATATATTTCATAATATAGTTATTATTTTTATACATGGAAAACCAATAGTTCAATCATAACAATCAAACTTAAATAATAATATTTTAATAAAATGTCATAGTTTGTTTTATGTTCGGTGTTGCATATAACACACTATATCAAACTTAATATTTTTTTTAAAAAAAAATTATAAAATATTAGGGTATTAAACTTTGAAACCTGGTTTAATGAGCCATTTTCTAATCATGTGTCAGTCACTAGTTGTCAGGTTGAACCGTCCACTAAGGCTTCACATTGTTTTTTATGCCCTGTGAGCTCACCTTGAGATGCTAGTTCAAGTCCCATTATCATCCACTTAAAAATATAAGTACTTTGAATTAATGATAACACTATCAAAATTGACCAATATATAATATAAATAAATTAATAATACTTAAAATTTAAAATTAACAACACAACAACACAAGGAAACTAATATCTTAGAACGAGTAAGTTTTAGCTACACCTTTCCTATATCAACCTCTAGAGTTCCGATAGTCCAAACTAAAAATCACCAAACATCTCAAATAACAATGGGTGATCTAAAACCTATACCCTTTAAATAACATAGGTAATTATCCAATTTTTCCATGAACCAACTATGGTTCACCAATAAACTAGGCACCCGAACCATCCCCTAGAATAACATGGTCATGTTCATGATCTCCCCTAGTTAGAAACTAGTGTCCAACCATTGAATGCAAGATAGTGGGAATGATTTTTTTTCAATAAATATTATTTATTATTTAATAGAATTATTCTTAAAAATCTAGCTTTAATTATCCATTCATTTTATTTTCAATCCCAAAGAATAAAAAAATATAAGATATAGACAGAACCAAATATTAAATAAGCAGTGAAATATCAATGGAAACTAAAAATAAAAATACATAATACTAATCGAAAAACAAATCATTCATATAAAAATAGGATATATTATTGTTATAACAAAAATAATAAAGAAATCAAAATTAAACCCTAAGATACATGAATGATATCCATTTGACCACTCATTCATCTTTTATCCAAAAAACCAACTCACTCTTAGAATGATCTAGAACTGAACTATAACCTAAACAATAACATGGGTATACCAATGATGAGTGAAAAAAGTAAGATGCGAACATAAGAAAGTAAATAAGTAAGGACTGTAGATTCCATTCATTTTTCATACCAGAAATTCCTATGCATACATTTTTGATAATATATGAATGAAAATATAGATTAAAACATTTTTCCAAAAGAAACTAAATTTATTCCCAGAAATGGGTCCCCAAAACATAATAAATGTTTTATATAATAAATTAATCCTTTATTTTTTAATATAAATGTTAACAATAATAATCCTCTTTTAAAATTACACTTTAAAACCATATCAAAAAAAGGTTATGAAGATCCCAAAGGACAACATAAATTGGATGAATTAATCAAACTAATAAAAGAATATTTTTTGGACATATCCATTGATAGAATAATAATTAAGCAGTGAAAATTTCCATGAGAGATAAGAAATAAAATATGTGTATTATATATGAAACAATAAATGAAAGGTAATCATATATAATTCATAACATCCCTTGAGGTGAAACTAAATTTACCTTGGTTGGAACAATCCTCAATTCTATCAATTAATTCTTATTTCTATAAAAATATGGTGGCTCTAAACTAGCCTCAGTAGTGCAAATCCCATATTACCTCTGATACTATAACATATATAGTCTGTCTAATTGGGATCATGTAGTAACCACTTCTCATCCCTCAAAAAAATTTGTAGGATCCCATTGATGATAATAATTTATATGTGAGGATATATATACAAAAAATACATCAGTCTAGAATCACATAAGACAAACAAAGAATCTCATACCACCTCCATACACCAATCCATGAGAAACCCCTTATTAAAAGAACGTAATTATACCTCAACCTAACCATAAGAGAGAGACTCCATAGAGAGTTCACAATTTTTCTAAAAACCCATTTCAAAACACCAATAATGCCATAATCATTTGAAACTAGTAATAATTTTCTAGAAAAACCACCCATTATTAAATTCCATTCAAAACCCAACCTAAAAATAAATCCCCTTCATAAATGTTCTAAAAAAAATCAAGAATATTCTTTTAGTAAACTCACATTCAGCACCTCTTTTGGAAAATGTTTTAAAAAACAAGAAACTTTTTGAAAACCCAATCTTTAATGTAGGAATCCTATGAAATTTGTCTATTATATATATATATTTCCATGTGCACATATATGTGTATCAAACATGCACACACACACAAACATGAATATACATATATATATATATATATATATATATATATATCCATACCCACATTCACAAATAGACATAGAGATACATGCACACAGACATGTGAATAGTAATAGTGAATTCCCAAAGAACCAAGAAGGAAACACAATTCAAGTCACTTATCAAAATATAAAAACCTATAAGTAAAAAAACCATGAAATAGTATTGCCTCAAAAAAACCCCCAATTAAATACCTAAATCCCTATTATATAATATATTTACAACAAATCATCCTAGAAAACACCGCAAATCTTTGAAAATGGCCACATAAGAATTTTATCAATCACATGACAAACATATACATTGAACTAAAAGGATAAGAATTAGAAATAAGAGATAAAACCCTTTTTAATTAATTAATTTAACCTGTAAAACATTAAAAAATATTTAAACAATATGAAAATGTTATTAATTTAATAAAAATAAATTTAGGAAACACCAAGAAATATATGGTAAGTTTGGTAATGTAAAACAATGGAAACACGCACATCAATAGTTTATAATTGTGATGAATCATTAGAATATAGGAATAAAAAGAACCAACACACCATCTACACACACTAAAATAAAATAACAAAACACATTGGTTTCAAATCATGTCTTCACGTTTGTACAACATGAAACCAAGAAAATGTGAGGAAGAAAAGAAAAAGAAAAATAGATAGAATACGAGTAGAATACCTAAAAAGTTAAGAACCACTTCAAAATGGAAGTAAGAATTCCCAAAATACATCGATAATAAATGAAGTTTGTTTTTTAGATTCCTCTTCATGCATCTCATTTGGGTGAGGTGGAGTGGAGGCCAATCATTTTTAATGCTTAATAGGATATAATAGGAATTTCAGTTTTTTGAGAAACTCGGTGTGTTTCTTGGTTTACCAAACCATGAAACCACCATAAACCGCTCACTGGACTCACATAAAGAGATTCATATCCTAAAAAACTATATACCAACTAAGAAAAATAAGTTTGTAAGAACTATATAACTTCACACACACTTATTTCAAGTTTTATACTATCCGTTCACAAGACATTTTCTAATACCCTTACACAAAAATTATATCACATGGATTCCAATAGATTTCACATGTCTTGAACCTAACCATTTTTTACCCATGAATAAAAAAATCATGAAAAAATGAACTAAAATAAATCCCTATGCATAGTTTGTCGCATAGTTTCATGTAAACCATGTGCACTAACTATGCGACAAAGATAAAAAATAACCCAAAACATCAAAATTTAAAATTATTGTATGAATATGAGTTGAAATAAAATAATAATTTTAAATAAAAAATAATATAAAATAAATTTAATGTCAAAGATTCGGGTGAGATTATATGGGTAATAATTAGCGATGAAAAAAGTATAATGATTATCTTAGGGAAAATTCATAGACTCCAAAATATTCAATCATATGATCTAATCCCATAACTCCATTGAAACTATAACCTCATGCGCATTTATGATTGTATTGTTAGTTTTTAGGAAGGGACTACCTAGAATAATGGTAACATCAGAGCATACTTAATCATCCTCCATGTATAGTATTTAAAAATCTACTTGAAAGATTATATTTATTTCCCAAAGGAGTACATCCTGAAAAACTCATGCTGGGTAATTTGTATACCTATTTTCTAATTGATCTACCACTCTCATTAGCATAAAATCTCCATCTAGTAAGGACGTTAAAATAGATGGAGGCATGAATTTAATGGATGAACTAAAATAATTTAAATCCTAAGAGAAATGAAACTCCACTATAGTTCATGGAATGATGAATATTATTGGGTCCTTACACTTTGTTAGAATCTTTGAAGTGGGTGTGATGAGTGAAGTGAAATTATTTAAAAGGGTTATCTATTCATTTCACTTTATCCCTCGTCAATTTAGACAATATTATTTCAATAACATGTCATAATATATAATTTTTTTGATTTCGTTAAGTAAAGGGCTGTTTATATCAAGATCATATAATATATCCAAAACCAATTTTTATTACCTATTCAACCACCTACAAGTATTTTAGAACATTATTCGTAAATGGGAGGGGTTTAGGGGGAACGTCATAAATCTTTTGAAAACATTTAACTTTATCATACGAATTCTCATTGATTGGTATTGAATGATGATTCTATAGATCTAAATTGAATCCCAATAAATATGTAAAAGAATATATATCAGTTGTTTTCTTACAACTTATCAAGTTTATAGAACTAAAATTCCCCTCTAGATTGATATTACGTTATAAAAAAAAGATTTATGGATTTAATTCTTACCAATTCAAGAGTTTGATCTTAATCTGGGTCATTTTTATCTTTAGCACCCACACAATTTCACCCTAACACTTTAACAAATTTTTATATTGTGAATTTTTTTATTAGGTCATCATTATTTTAAAATATATTTTTAGGATGAACCATATTATTTTGACTCACCGATTACTGGGTTTCAAAAATATTCTTGGATTTTTGAAAAACCTATTAGTAAGGTGGATGTTGATGGAAGTTTTTTTAAAATGGGAATTTTTTTTATTATCCATATCTATACTACAATTTTGGGTGATACTTCCTTCTATGATTATATGTTAGAGTGATTGGATCATACTTATTCTAGGGATGTGGTTGTTGTTACTCCTAAAATATTCTGCCATGTAATATAGTTGTACAATCCCTTATATCTTTTAATTTGCAGAAACAATTTTTAAGGAAACATAGTTTATTGAAAATTCTGCAAAGACTCATAGGAGTGGGTTTTGATTTCAATTAATACATAACAATATTTATTTCTATAATGGTTAATTATTCTAACTTATTATCCATTAAATGATTATCAATACTTTCGGTACATTCCTACCATACTCCACTTATTGATTAAGAACCTATATAGCCAAATTATTGAGAGTCATGTTCTATATTGTCAATAAATGGACCATTAACTTTCAGTGTTTTTTCAACCAATTCTCTTCTAATAGTTGAATCCACCTTGATCCTCTCCACAGGTGTGTGTCCTTTATTTATGTAATTGATTATTATTTTCCCACTAATTGGGTGATTCAAGTAACTTGTACAAAACATCCTAAATATATCTCAGTACTAATAAATTTATTCCCTATATACTTTCATGATCGTTGATATCTCTTGGCATATATAAGTGGTCCAAGAATCTAATAAAAAACACTTCATGAAAATATATTTCAAATCTTTCCTCCATGTTACCTATAGAGGTTGTAGATAATACATCCAAAATTTCTTACTTCCATTAATTGATAATGGGATTTCTATTAGTTTTATTTATTCATTAGAAACATTAGTTGATTTCATTTTTTAGTAAGACACATTAATTTTTTTATAATTATTCTTAGATCGTCCCCTTTGAACCTTTGAAATATTGGAAGAAATTGATATAAAATGGATTTGATTTCGAAGTCCAATTTTTTTTATGAAATACATGTAGATTAATAATTATTTTATGTGTATCCAATTTTTGAATGGATATATTAATTTCATTTTAATTTTCAACCATCATGTTTTGTTTTAAAATGGATTGAGATGTGTTTACTATTGAAAATTTCTCAAAATTAAGGGATCCTTCCATTAGGTGAATGCTAACACTTCTCATTTATTGAGACTATATGAATAAATAATTTTGTGTTAATACCCCCCTACATCAATGGATTCTGCAATGAGGGGAGAGATATAATGACCCCAGAGTCCTGCCTCTAATAGGAACTGGGTTGGTGACAAACACAGAGGGATTAAAAATCTCATGTATGGGAGGCATTACCATCTATAATATAAACATGATCAGTAATAAATATTAATCAACCCCGATCAACTCCATGAAATATATATAATAAATCCTAAAATCATCCCATAATAAATGTGTAAAGAAAAATAATACATGTAAAAGTATCCAAATTAAATACCCAAAATAAATACTAGAGCAGTGACATAACAAATTTCCAAAGGTCTAAGAATGTAATGTCCACCACATTCCACAAACTCTTACTGGATAACTGAAAGTAGCTTTATATATGTAGGGTTTTCAAATATGTATACTCAGTAGGAAAACCATAGTATCTCTTACACATGTGAAAAGTGCATACTAATGCACCCATTAGAATGAATAAAATGAAAACATCACTTACATAAGTATAATAACCAAAACACCAACCTCACTAAGGATCACTCACCAAATAACACATCTATGTATAATTATATAATACCAAGCATCTTTATTAAGGGTACACCGCCCTTCTTTCACTCTAATATCCTACTCTCACACCCCATCATTACACATAATTATGTTCCCACCTCTTCCAAATGACACCCGAACACATTATATCCAACCCACAAACACTTTTTAAATCACCTCACATCACATATCATAACTAGTGTTGTAGGTATCATGAACATGTAGGACATCAACCTCATGACCTCCTCCTACCATGAACGGCCCACACCATAATCCATACCATCACATCTCCCCTAGAGACAACTATGACAACAAAACTCATCACATCATACAGAGACGATGAAAATTTTTACATTTGGCCTTCAAAGCCTGTGCATATAACCAATGCTTGGCATAGGGAGTGGGGAAGAGCAGGTAACTAGCCATCCATAATCCCACAAGGATTTTGGAAAAAACAATAACAAATCATTTGGTTTCATCACACAGTTCTTGAAATGGGTGGGGAATGTATATAAATAATAATGAATATATAATGTATCTACATATAGAGTCATAGTAACAAATCCCCATTTAAGGGTATACAACCATGGCTTAAAACGCCTCGCTGGAACCTCCACTACCACTTCCAAAACTATAAGAACTACCCATAAAAAGTAAAACACGAGCCACCATTCATATTTCATTATTTAATTATCATTAATAAATTTTCTATATTTTATATCACGAACCCCTTCCATTAAAAAATTCACCCTGTTTCACATTTCCATCCCATTAGTTTATGAAAGACATTAACTTTTTAAACCAAAAAACCCATCATCAATTCGTTCATTTAAAATTCGCACTGTAAATCAATTTTAGGAATTTAGTTTTATTAATACTCGAGAAACTAGTGTAACAACCCACCACCATATCCCCATTGCACAACCGCACCACAACCACCACTGAATCCTAGCTACTCAATCATACTAAAACCACCATTGGAGCCTCGCTGCGTGACCAAATCACATCCACTTCCCCCACACAGATCAGAACATAGCCACCACCCATGAATATAATTATTACACCCAAACCACAACACACAAAGACGTCCAGAAATACATTACAAGACATACCACAACATTTCCACGATTAGGCATAAAAGATTTCAATTGATTTCACTTCATTATTTAAGGATGTTATCACAAAATCCGAATATCCTATTGCAACCAATTCATTAGCTGAGAATAAGTGGCTACCCATTTATTTATTGAAATGAAAAAAATAATATAACATGGAAAAAATATATAAAAACCACATAATTAAGGGATACTAATGGCTATGGTTTTTATTTAATCAAAAAACATAGATAATCTAAATATCAAAATATAAAAAAGATATAATATCATGAAATAATTTCCCTAAATTTTTTTATTATTTCTAGACTAGTTAATTATTTTTGTTAAGGAAGATGAAAATATCATCCAAATAGATAATAAAAATCAACACATCCTGAATGCTACACAAAAAGGTGAAATGATGGACCCCCTACCTGGATGAAAGAATATTTATTCAAACTATAGCACCAGAAACATGGGGTACGCAAATAAGAGGAAGCCAAATTGGGGGAACTTAAACCAACTGCAACAACATGGCTCTATAATTCCAAGGGAAGAAGGATTTGGATGATATCATCTCATGATAAGGTAAGACTGAAAGAAGGAAGACATAATCTTATATTTTGAAATATTATATCTTGAACTAGTTGGATTAAATAAAGTTTTAAATTTGAAATTAATGTTGGATATCCTCAAATCCATTTTTCATAACCATTTAAAAGGTATTAAATATTTTTATAAATTGAATATATGATTAATCATATTTAAATGGATTTAAATTTCAAAAATTTAGGAATTAAAACAATTTTTTATCTAAGAAACAAAAAATTGATAATCTAAATTTTTTAAAAATTCTAGAAACACTGTTCCCTTCCACCACTAGGTTTCCACCACTATGTTTCCACCACTATAGTGCCAATTCTAGAATTCCACACCCAAGGTTCCCTTTCCAAGGTGCCTTACCAGGGTTCCACTCCTAGGGTTCCACCGCCATTTAGCCATCTCCCTTATTCTTCTACCTGACATCCACAACTAGGGTGCCACAGTCGGAGTTCCACTACTAGGGTGACACCGATAGGGTGCCAATGCAAGGGTTTGTCAATAAGGGCACTATCACAAGGTTTATAATTCTAGGGTTCCACCACAATTGTTCCAACCCTAGGGTGACACCGCTAGGATGCCACCCCCTGGGTGCTACCACCAAGGTGCCACCCCCAGGGTGCCACAACAAGGCTTCCACTACCAGGGTTCAACTGCTAATGTTACATTGCTAGGGTGCCACCACTATAGTTCCACCTATAGGGTTATAATTCTAGGATTCCACCACTATAATGATCCACCATAGGTGATCCACCACTAGAGTGATCCATCATTTACGATCCACTGAAAAAATACCACCATAGTGATCCACTGCTAGAATGATCTACATTTGGTGATCCAACACCAGAATGATCACCCATTGGTGATCCACCATCAAAATGCCACCATTGTTCCACTTTAATAATGATCCACCATTGGTGATCCACTATTAGAATGATCAACCATTAGTGCTACACTGCCAAGGTGCTACAACCATCCTCAAAACAGTATAGACTTCCCCCAGACACCTCAACCACAAAATTTCCCAAAAAATAATAGGCCAAAAGGTTCATATTGTCACATCAGATAAGTCTCAAAAAATTATCACCCTTGATAATTTGTGGCTGACCTAGAATAAAAGCAGGAAAAGTTCCCAACAATAATCCCTTGAGATACCTCTCAAGGATTTCATTATATCTAAAACACCACCACCAAATGAACATTCTAACCCAAACACCACCAATAGCTAAGAAAACCATAGTTCTCCAAACATAGTTATTAGGGAATTCCATCCTCTATTTCAAGATACCATCCTCTTCAGGAAACAATTACTTTCCTACATAGGTTTAATCACAACATAGTTAATGTGTCTCGATTAGTAATCTGGTCCCCCCATTCCATATTTCTTGACATTATCACACATCATATAAAAAGGAAGAATCATAAATTACATAAAGGAGAAGGGTAAAAACATCACATCAGAGAGAAAAAAGAAACAAAAATGAATTGCATGACTCAAAACAGATCCTTATTATGGAAATATATCAATATTTCACACTCCCATGAAGTCTCCTCCAAGTCACCATTCCTCCACAAAAAAAAACCAAAGTAATGGTCCATCCTCAAAAAAATTATCTTTATTATCTTAGATCATGACAGGATTATCTATTAATGTGTTGTCATCCTCGATATAAAACTATCCCCAGTTAACAAAAAGGGATTCATCGTGAAGATACTAATGAAGATGAGAGACTTGTAAGACATTTCAGATCCTCCTCGTCCATGGTGGAAAGGTAAACAGTAAGAAACCCTACCAACATGCCCCAAAACCTCAAAGATTCCAAAAAACTGAGATGAGAGTTTTTTCTAATTGCCTAAACTCCCCCACCCACATCAGGAGGAAAAGTTCAAGAACACATGGTATCCATCCTGGAACTATAACTGCCTCTTACCATGATTGACATAAGAGTTTTTCTAGTTAGGTACTGAATTCATCCCCACTCAATCCAATTTAACCCTCTTTATGATGCTCTTTACCAAATTAGGTCTATGAAATGGTGACTCCCCAACCTTTTTTTGAGGAAATTGGAGAATAACATGGCTACCCAAACAATGACTCAAATGGGACCATTCCAAATTTTGAGTGATAGATATTACTATAAGAGAACTCAACCAATTACATGTGTCATTACCAAGATCCACAAAATTATAAGACACAATTCTGAAACATATCCTTTAATGTATAGATGGGTTTCTCTATATTACTATCCATATAAGGGTGTACAATAGTTTTTAGGTGTAACTAGGTTAAAAAATAATGTTGTAATCCTTTCTAGACTAGAGAGGTAAAATTTTAATCCCAATATGATATAATATACCTCAGCAATCCAGGAAGATACACCACCTCATCCACACAATATTTTTCTGAAAAAACATTATAGACCCAACTTCTTGACTACTATGATGTACACTTACTTCACCAATCAGTCCTTAATTACCCAGATACCATCAAAACCTCCATTATAACTAGTTAACAATGTGTTGATGTATTTGAATATTTTATCATATTTCTACACAGGAACATCAAAAGGTTTCAACAATCATCCAAGAAATAGATGACTACACTTTAACTACTGGAAGACCAAACATCTTTCCTTGAACTATGTGATTTCCCATTTCATCTGATACCACCAAAACTGAATCCTCCAACAACGATACCTCTTGGAAAATACTGGTTATACCTATAATGGTGATATATAAAAGTCACAAATAACTCCAATTAAAATCACTATTGGATCTAAAAACTTCACATGAAACAACATCCAATTCCTCCATCATCCAGCCATCCCTCTGAACTATCTCTATGACCATCACTATCACATATCACATGGTCCTCTAAATCTCTCTTATAAGAATCCTCTACCTTCGTCCTTATGTAAGACTTCACCGTCATCGGAAATAAAAAACCTATACCATAATCACCCCTATATCCAAGTGAAAGGATACTAACTATTCCCTCACACTCCAAGAATTCACCCACTCCTCAAAGGCATCCTTCTGTAAATTTTCCCTCAAATTGTCAACCCCAACATTCCCTTTTACTGAAGTATATGAGATATCGAAATCATAATCCTAAAGATGCTCCATCCCAATATATTTTTAAAAATTAATATCATACTATGAAAATATATAACTTAATATATTATGATACATAAATATCAAAATGTTACCCCCAATGAGGCAATTCCCCACAAAAATTAAAAATAAACACAATCAATACTAGCTTCAGATCATGGTTGGAATAATTACCATCATGGGAATAAATCTTCCTAGAACCATAATAGATAAAAAAAATTTATTAATCAAAATGAACACCAATATCAAATGGTAGGTGTAACAAAACACCTCAAACATCTCACCATCCCCATAAAATTAAAGCATAATATCACTAAAAAACATCACCTTCAGGTAAATGAATGCTTCCTAGAACTCATTGACCCACACAAAATGTTGTCCATTCCCCTCTAATTCTATCGATGGGGCTCCAACTTGAGTAAAATTGGGGGCATACCTATGATAATAACCTTATAAACAATGGTAGATATGGCTCTCTTCCATGTTCATGGGTGATTTCAAATAAACAATTACCAAAAACATCAACGGTTCCACTGCCACACCCTTATGAGACACTACATGACCTAGGAAATGCACCTATCTTTCATAAAAATATATCTTGGAAAACCTTTCCAAGAGATGGTGTTGATGATGAACCTATAAAATAGCATTGATATTCTTAGTATGGACTTACTTTTTCTTTGAGTAGTTCAAAATTTTTGTGATGAACACAACCACAAACTAGTCCATTAATTAATGGTATAAATATTTCATGATCCCCTTGAAAATAAATTATGAGTAAGTGACACTGAATGAAATTTTAATGAACTCAAATTTCTCATACTTACATCTGAATGTATTATTATGGATATATCTAACCTTCACCCTCACCTGTTGATACCTACACCACTAATCAATCTTAAAGAATAATGTAGATCCACTCAACTAGTCAAAAAGATCATCGGTCCTCGTAAGGTGATAGTGATAATTGATGGTCACCTAGATCAAACTCTAGAAGTCTTCACACAAACTTATAGTACCATCCACTTTCTTAGAGAATAACAATTGACAACCTAGTAGTGACACAATTGTTCATATGTAATCCCTCATTACCAGATTATCTATCTGAATCCTCACCTTCCACAACTCAAAAGGTTCCATCTACTATGGTCCATAAAAATAAGAGAATTACCATGTTTCAAATCTATCCTAAACTCAACATCATGTATATGGTGTAGTGCTACAACCTCCTTTGTAAAAATACAAGAATTCCAGACAAACATGGGGGCCACCTCTACCATATCATCCTATGGCTCCACTAGCATCTTCACCATCACATAAAGAAGGGTCCCCACAAATTAAATTCTAACCTAGAAACCCATCTCACCAATAAAAACAACACACTAGAAATACACATACAAAAACAAGACTGTATTCCAAAAGTAATCGATAAAAACATGCATAGAATCTAACCATTTGATAATAAGGATGAAAAAGGTTTTCTTCATTTGAAGTAAGAAAATACACACACACGACTGATGTTTCCCCATCATTAGTATAGATCCCCAACACACAAAAAAATTATCTGGCCTCCTATGGGCGTAGTCAACACTAGGGTCATGAGAATCAACTTTATGTCTAGTCCCAATGAAAATACTAGAGATGGTGAAAAAAGGGAATATGAAGTTCTTAAATGAAACAAGTCACAAAAAAGGATACATGATAAATTGAGCATACCTCGAATTATCATTTTTCCCACTAGTGCTGCTACATCCACGACATGCAACTGACCACACTCATCTTCCATAACTTTTTATTGATAACCACTTACATTACCATGCTTGGGTCAAGATCCCTAAACATGAAAAATATACTAAGGTCAATTTCATCTTGTTTTATCTTTCCTCAATTGGGGATACATATTCTTCCCCTACACTATTGAAATGGCGTCACTGGAAACTGTGGTTGAGGCTGGCACTGAACCATCCTGCCTCCACCAAACTAAGCTCAAGAATCCACTAGGCATGGATCATGATGATGACCATGGACTCCAAATATGAAAGAAATTTCTAAAAATCTCTAAAGAGGACAAAATAGAATCTCTTAGTGCCAAATCTTGTTTAGTCAAAACTGTGAAGGAACCGATGCTTGAGAACTAAACCTGAAAACTCAAATATTTTAGGAACATGTCTAGTTCCCATCTCCTGGTAATAATCCTTGTGAGGGCATCAGTAGGATCATATTATTCTTTTTTATGAACATGAAAATATGTGGGAAACATAAAAGGAGTAACTACATAAATGATCATTTAATGGAGTGCCTCCTAAAGATTCCTCACTCGAGACTCCTCATCTATTAAAATATCTAGAGAAAAGTGTAAAAGGTCCTTAAACATGCTTCCAAGATCCCGCATGGACATAAATCATTTTTAAAGGGAGAATAATAATTTCTTATTTAAAACCTTCATGGTAAATTAAATGAACTCCACATATAATTCCATTTGTATGTCTAACCATGAAACATATTACTAGTTCTTTTCACCTAGGTACAACATCCAACACTAACTTCTACCTCCTTGCATTTGACAAACTACCAAGGGCACCCGTACTTCATTGATTCATGGATTAAAATAAAATAGATATCCATCTCCTCCAAAAAAAAATCTCTATCTCCACATTAAAAAGTATTCCCTCTCACTTCCCCAAATTTTTCAAATGAAATGCTCACAATGTACTCTACCACTAACAATCAACCTCAAAAATATCAACCCTCTGGTGATTGACTGAGTCATCCTGCTGAAACTATAGTGGGTGAAACATACTTGGACAATGAACAAGAACCATATATTAAAGGGAAAAAATATTAACTATCCAAATGGAATGGAATTTAAGTATGATTCATTTTAATTAAATTTATTCATTTTTCACCTTCCCAAGACAACCCATCTCAAATTGAAACACAAGTCATCATGATTCAAGTACCTCTCCTAGGAATCTACGATACAAGAAGTTCCATCTCACTTACTCATTAAATAAGTTCATAGTTTGTTCATTAGATCCTGGGGGCCCTAAAATCCATTGTCCTGGGTAGTCTCCCCGGACTGTGTCACACACCAAGGTCATTTGGTAGTATTTCTACACCATCCAATGAAATAATCACTGTGCCTAACTCCAAAATATATATTATCTCTCAAACATCACATTTGATACCACTCTGTCATGAAACCCTATCTCCACATATACCATAATGAGGGGAGAGATATATAGACCAATATGACCTGACTTTTATTGGTATTGTGTAGGAATATTGCACTGAAGTTATAAAAATCTCATGTATGGGAGGCTTTAACCACTACAATATAAATCAAATCAGTATATAAGATGAATCAACCACAATAAAATTCATGAAATATATATATTATATACATCAAACCTTCCCACAATTCTTGTGTAAATAAAACTAATATATGTAAAAGTATCTAATGTAACAAAAAAACTATCACAATGACACAAAAACTATACAATGGTCCGGGCTAGTAATATACAACATATTCCATGATGTCCTCCTATAAACTTGAAAGTAGTTTTATATACATAGGTTGAGAATATATGTATACAGAGTATAAAAACCAAATAATCTTGAGCACATATGGAAAGTGAATAATAATAAACCCATGAAAAATCCACAGAACCAAACAACACCTATACTGGTATACTAAGAAAACCCAACCTCACCATGACTCCCTCATTAAATAATGCAGTTAAGTATAATAGTATAATATAATGTATATTGATAAAGGGTACACACCACTTATTTTACATTGATTTTCCACTCACAAACCGTAGGGTTATATGTTTTGGTGCTCTAACCTATTCCAAATAACACCACATCACATCACATCCCAGCTGCAGACACCTGGTCCATCAACTCACATCATATCTCATAACTTGTGTAATAAGATATTATGAATATGAAAGACATAAACCTCATTCCCTCATCTAACCTTGCATGATCACCACCATAATCCATCTCATCACATCTCATGTAAATATACCTAGGCCCTCACATATCGTTACATACCATGTAAATATTATGACTTTTTTACTTCTGTGTATCAAAACCCATGCATATCACAAATGACTAGAAGGGGGAATAGGGAAGAGAAGGTATCCATCCACCCATTCTCCCACTCAGATGTTTGCAAAAAACCACCAAAACATTTGGTAATGAAACATAGTGCTCAATGTGGGTGGTGTAACATAGATAAATCACAAATAATATACAATTTATATTAATACATAGTAACATAACACAATCCCCATCCTAAGGGTTCGCAGCCAAGGCATAAAACATCTCACAGAAGCTTCCACTTATACTACCAAAACTAAAACTATATACCATCATCAAAAAACCCTAGGCACAATTCATGTTTTAGTCTTTAATTATCATTAAAACATTTTCTAGATTATCCTTTACCGACTCCTTCCATTAAAATTGACACCTTGTTTCATATTTCCAACCAATTAGTTTACAAAAAAGATAATCCTTTTAAACCACATAGCACATGTTCAATTAATTTTCTAAACATTCATGTTTTAAATCATTCTCATTTATTTAGTTCCATTACTACTTGGAAAACTAGAATAACCAACCACCATCATAGCCCTACTCCACAACATCACCACAACCACCATATCATCCGCACTTCACAACCACACCACAACCACCATCACATCCTCACTATAAAATAGTACTAGAACCACAATCACTGACACGCTGCATAACTATATATCATCCACTCCTCCCCGATAAATTTCACAACAATGCCACTACCCACACATCGCATCATCACAACCAAGCCACAACACACAACTACATCCACAAATATATTACATCACATACCACAAAATTTTCTAGATTAGGAAAATGGAACTTCAATCGATTTAACTTATTTAGTTAGGGGTGTTATCAAACAATCCAAATATCCTTATTCAACCAATTCCTTAGATGAGTATAAGTGTCTATCCATTTATTTATGTTGGTGACATAAAAAATCAAATAACATGGCATCAAAATATATATCCAAATCAAAATAACATGTTATAAGGATGACCATGGTTTTAGTGATGTAGTAAATATTGATAATCTAAATATCAAATTATCAAGATGATATAAAAGAATGAAAAAAATTATCACTCCCAATTCTATTTCATTTAAATAGATTAATTATCTCCATTAATCCAAATGCAACTATCATCCAAAGAGTTATCAAAAGAAACCCACCCTAAAGGATACATAGAGTGGATAAATGAGGTTGCCTCTACCTAGAAGAAAATAAAAATTACACCAATTTTTCAACATAAATATGGGGTTCATGTATTAGAGGAAACATATTTATGGGAACTTGAGAAAACTACAACAACATGGATCCATGATTCCAAGTGAATAAGGATTTTCAACCATCCTTAATAAGATAAATTCATACCGAAAAAAGGAAGTAAATATCTTCTCTTTTGAAACATTATATTCGGAAGCAGTGCGATTAGATACAGTTTCAAATTATCCATTAAAGTTGGATATTAATAAATCCACTTGTTTTAAAATTTCAAATGGTATGCAGAATTTTTTGAAACTGGCGATATGTTTAATTACCATTTAAATGTATTTAAAATTCACTAATTTAGGCATTAAAATATTTTTTCATCAAATAAATGTCAAAAATGGAAAATCTAAACTTTTATGAAAAACTGGAAACATGATTCACTGCCACTTCCAGGATGCCACTACCAAGGTGCCACTACTAGTGTTCCACCTTTAGGGTGCCTCCATGAGGGTTATTCCAAGAGGGTACCCCTTCATGGGTTCCACTGATAATGTGCCACCACTAGGGCGCCACCATAGGGGTCCCACCACCAGGGTTCCACCTTGAGGCTACCACTGTTAAAATGATCCACCATTAGCGATCAACTTCCAGAATGATCAAACATTGGTGATCCAATCCCATGGTGTTTCCACTTTCCTAAAAACACCATATAAATCCCCTGGATAACTCAACCCCCAAATTTCCAATAATGTAATGGATTAAATGTTTTGATGTATTACGTTGTGGATACTTTCAGTCTTGATTTCTTGATCAAATAGATCATTGGGATTGGATCATTTCATAAATCATATTTGAGACTTACCAGGTAAAATACCCCGAGGGTATGGGGTGTGAATTAGGACATGATAGATTAAAACAATTGGTCAATTTTTTAATGTTTTTTTATTATTAAACAAGGACATCATATTTAAAATTCTTGATGTAATGATTTATTTTATTTTAAAAAATCACATTAAATAAAATTTTAACAAGGTTCACCCTTACTATGAAATGTCAAAAGATAATATAATGATAAGGTGATAATATTCCAAATAGACTATTACATACATTTATTACAATATTTTGAGTAGACTCTGAAGGTACCAGGACTCTATGTGGAAGCCGATGGGAAGAGAATTTTAAAATTTTCCACCAACATAATGAAAAAAATTTCATCTCTGGTGGAGTTGAATTGAAAAAATCTACAAGAGGAGATCCTCCTAACCAGTTAATGACTAAATGGATAACTAGTTGTACTAGAAAAACACAAGACCTTCCATTGTCTGTATAAATCATAGGATCTTGGTAGTTTCCTCATACAATGATGTCTATAGAATAGGTCCTGGCCTAGAAATAAAGTGGGCTAGATACTTCAATGGTATTCCAATCATATTTAATAAGGAAAACTTAGGGCTCCTGAAATATGGGGGTGCTAGCATATCATCCACCCATATTGGACAAGGCTTTCTATTAGGTGGAATTTCCACCTATTGTGTCTAAAGGGCCTTGAGGCGGACAATAAGAGTGGACATATGATCACCCTGGTGGGTATTCTAAACCACTAATGAGTTAAAAAGATATTTAACATGATAGGTTGGCTCATTGGCTTGGGGAGAAACTAGAGACAATGATGGAGACATTGAAGGAATAATATGAGGAAACACTGGGGGAATGACAAGAGAAGGGTCTTGAGGATGATTATCTCACTCTTCAAGAAGATTTAGTGATGCCTACCATGGTCATTGGACATAAGCTATGGCCTATACCTTGTTGTGATGTGCAAGTTTTCAGGATCAATGGGAGGAAATTCACAAGGAATAACTAGTGGCTTCCCCTACATCCCCATTAAAGGATGGATAGCATCATACTACGGGTCACCTTATTCTGGACATTGTTCCACAAGGTTCTCAACAAATAGTTAGTTAAAGAGATTCTTCTTTTCTTCAAGATGTTAGAGAAACCCAACCTTATCAGGATCATC
The DNA here is from genome assembly GCA_963277665.1 of Viscum album. NCBI lineage: Eukaryota > Viridiplantae > Streptophyta > Magnoliopsida > Santalales > Viscaceae > Viscum > Viscum album. The sequence continues at coordinate 1,338,850,878 of OY728148.1, read as the reverse complement.
CTATGTCTTTGGAATTGAACCAGACGGCTCAGAGGGATTATGGACCCCCCAGTACGGTTTTTAACTTGATGGTGTTCTGACCAATGGGGAATGATGTTGTAGTGTCCCTAAGGGAAAGAAACTATCTCTATTGACGAGTGTGGAAACCTACAGGGTCCGCTGGGTGATGGGGATCCCTAGGGAGTAGGTTATCCTCCGGAGACCATATTCTAATGCCCCCTTTCATGTATATATTAGGGATAACCATGTTTACCGTGACGGAGCCTGGAGGTATACCATCAATTTTACTAGGGATGTTTGAATATCATAGGATCGAGATAATGTAGAGAGCAATGTATTTCCCCAATCCCCATATCTTCACTTGTGAAGATGCATATTTGATAATTTTATAGAGAAGAACTATATATATACACATATATTCTTAAGAGTTTGGTTACAGATGGATGATGTAGGGTGTTTAGCTAGATGAAACACGACTAGGTCAACAATGCAACATGGCTAACCAATGTCATCAAATTGGTCATGACTCTTTGGATAAATCAACTGATGGTTCTAGAGATGTAAACGTGTCACCCATATGGTATGGGGGAAGAACATGAGTTCTTCTTGGGTGATAGATTCCAAAATTTTGATGTTTGGAGTCACGATTGGACTGAACAACTTAGATAACTGGTCCTACAAAAGAATTCCCCCTAGCTTTCATCACTTAGAATTGATTCTCAAACCTTGTTTACCCCAATATTCGATTGGAGGAATATGAGGAACTGAAAATGGATCTAATTTAGATCATTGCAGTGGTGAACTAGTCAGTAGAGATAATTCAACACAAGCTGACAGACCACTGCAGACTGGGCCATCTCCCAAAGATGGTACTAACCACTTCATCATGTCTTTATAGGATGTGATGTTGACCAATTATTCATGCACGATGATAGAGAATGTTGTTGGAGTATCTAGGCGGTGCTCTTTGTCTACCAATCACCATAAAAACTCTCTATGATTTTATGTTGAGGTAGAGAATTATTCCGTTGACGATAAATAATAATTCATAGTAAAACCCCAGAAGGGAACCAAATCTTCCTCCTCCAGCATGTACCTCCAGAGGGTTTCAGAGAACTGGTACATCACACGTCCTGGAAGGACGAAGCTCACATTCTAGGTTCCTACCACTAACATTGATACATATGATCAGGGTGAAGGATCTATCATCAAGTCTCATTCCACTTCAGAATATTAAAATAAGACTAGATTGATGAAGAACTAGTGCTTCATAGAGTGCTTCCTTCATCAATTGAAGATCTCCCTTCTACCCCAGGAAGTTTCTTTAGAAAAGGGTAAATCATTTCAATGGGGATGAACTCCATGTTGAATGGTACTGGAGTGGGGAGGACCTCCGATGGATCTCATTGTTACATGATGAGGACATTCATATCAGTTGTCATTGGAGCGGGGAGGGCCACATCTTTGGTGAGATGAGGTGCAAGGAGAACATGGTAATATGTTGAAAGGAACATGGTAAAGGATTCCATGTTGATTTCTTTATGTAAAAAGAGGGCCTTAATGGCAGGGACTGTTGGAACATGGAGGAACTCTTCTAGAGCTTGTTAAAATATGGGTAGGACCTCTCTGTTTGATGCCTACAATGTGGGGAGGACATCCATGTCTGTTGGAAGTGGTAGCATGAGGAGGTACATCACTCTTATTGAACTTCACAAGGGGTGTACCTCTATGTTTTTTATCGATTAAGTGGGGAGGACCTCTCCTTGGATGGTTGCGGGAGAAGGGAGGACCTCTGCTGAATCTCGTGAGAACATGGGGAGGACCTCCTTACTAACTGGTGATAGAGTGTTAAGGACCTTATCTCTGGTCAATGCTTCTATAGGTAATACCTATGCTTTATCCAGAAAGGACACAAGGAGGACCTATAGGTTGAAGATATGAGACATATGGAGGGCCTCTATTTATGGTATCATAGGTACGGGAAGGGCCTCCATGCTGGGTGACAATAAGGGTGGGAGGACCTCTACCCAGACTGATGCTGGTAACATGGGTAGAATCCACATACTAATTGTAGAGTGGGGAAGGCCTCCACTCTGGATAGCAGTGTCATGGGGAGGACATCTTTAGCAGATCTCATAATCAAGAGTCAACCCATGATGGCTTTAGGTAATGCCAACAGTCAAAATAGTTAACCCAACCTACCCATGGAACGACTGAGGTCTCAATCCCAATCGGGCATTGAAGTTACACTACCCTAAAATTGAAAGGAACTTATACTATGAATTAATCCTGAAAAGGGCCACAAAAGATGTAGAAGATGACACCCCTTGGTGAGTGTCTTCTTAATCTTGCATCGGACGTTGATGTCGGGTCATCCAGGTTAGGGCTGACCGAGCATGGGCATAGGCCATCTATACTTCTGCCTAAGGGACTGCTAATTGGTGGTGATGATGTGGCTTGCTCGGATCCACCTAGGTAGCTCCTGGGAGGTATTTATTACTGGGATGACTTGGAAATACCTCACCTTGTTGTCATATGGGAGTGAGTGATAGGAATGTTCCAGACTGATGCTCTTGAAACGGTGGAATGTTGGTGTGGGGAGTAGTGGCTCTTTATACAAGCCATGTGATAAGCGATTATAGTGAGGCACTGAATCCTATGGGTAAAAATGAGCCATAACTGGTATAGGATTGACCACATAATACTTGTATAAATGAACTAGGGTGTCTATATCCCTCCTTTTAGAAATTTAGAATGTTGAGATGGGGCTTGGGCACCTAGTAGACATGGTTGTTGATGACGTCATGGTAGATGTGGAGCTGTGTGAGACTGCTGAATTACCAATCCTCCTGCCCTTGCATCTGCAGGAGGGGGATTGGTTTCCTATAGCTTGGGTCCTGAAAAGCAGGAAGAATCATCCATTAGTATAGATATTAAGGAAGCAACACCAAATAACCTAGTGTTGTTTAGTCTTCCATGGTTGGAGAGAGAGATCCACACTGACAATGCCACATACAGAATGACCAAAGATTAACTATCCAAAATTCTAGTGATATTGATAATAGAATCACAATTTTCTTGGTGGAACCTAGAACCACATAGATGGATTCGATGTAACACTCATCTGTCGAGGCCTCTAGCACTACTAATCCCTATAGTTTTTGGAGAATTAGTTCACACCGGGTTCACTATTTCTATTTACAATGCTTTTCACTAGGGAATACCTACTTGAAATGTTTTCATCGATGCTCTATTATGGGTGAATTATACCCCACATTCCCACTTTTAAAGGTGACTGAAATTCATCAATTCTTCAATTATGTCTACTCCATGATCCAAATGGGATGATGGGATGTCAGTTCCTCCTTCTGTAGATTCGTCCTCTGAATTTAACTCATAGTCCGAGTCTCTCTCATAGATTTGAGTCATTTTTCATGATACCCATTCCTAGATCCATTTATTTGAGGGAACTAGATAATTATGTTGCTTCTACAAGGCCATTACAAGGGTTCAAGTCAGGTTAGCAACCTTCGGCCAGGAGGGTAGTCATTCTGGGAATCGAATGCATCTCTAGACACTAATACACTAGAAAACATGTATTCTTACTCATGAAAGGGATTATCAAGGGAAAATAATCCCATAGTTTCCCATGTCGATCATGGGGTATCTTATTCCATAGGAATGTATTATAGGTTTTCTATATCTTCCAATGCTTGAAACAGGTTACACCGCGAGTTAAACATCTTGCAGAGATGGAGGGTCGAGAGTTTAACATCTTGCAAATACAGGATGAGAGTGATCAGAACGTACCATGGGGATGGATCAGAGAGGTGGATCCTAAGAATGGATAACCATGAAGGTTTACTATATGGATGGATCAAAACTCCCAATATGGAAGGACCTGAGGTGGTGCGTCTCATGAAGAGAAGGTTTCACCATGGAGGGATGATCTGAACACCATTGACGGTGGATCAAGGAGGGGGATCCCTTGTAGGGGGGCACCAGAGTACACCATTTTATCTGATCAAACTTTGTAGAGGCTTCTTACGTACCATTTGTAGAATATATAGATCAAAAACCATCTAGTTCAAAGGGGCAATTTGGGGCTTACACGTGGACATCAACCCTTCTCAAGAGGATCAATCTTAGTTATTGGAAAATGAATTATTCAGGGCCTATGCATTGTAATATTCCCAGGTGATGCTAGATGCAGCGATGATGTGGATTGAATGATCTCACTAGGATGTGGTGGCCCAGATAAGAATTAGGATGGGTATAGATGAAGTGATGATGAAATGGGTAGAGTGTGGACAGTGATTGATTTGAACCACAAGGAGGCTTCCTACATATCCTAGTTGCTGGGAATCAATGTCCATGTAGTTCGGGAAGCAGGGAGGTGAGTCACATAAGGAGGCAGCCTATGAGAATGAATGCATGGGTAGGGTCCTGAAGGAAAAGGAACCTCCAGGATAGGGAAAGACCCTCTCAAGACATAACAACTCAGGGGAAAGGTCAATATGGGAATGTAAAATGGGATTGAACCATAGAGATTCTTCCTATATAACCTATTTAAATTATAGGGATCAAAGTCTTTGTAGATTAGTGTTGAGGTAGATAATTGGGGCGTACACATGGAAAACAAACCAGGAACATGTTGGTGCTTACACATGGTTAGTGACCCATCACTAGAGGATCAATCTTGGTTGAAAGGATATGATATGTGTGGGGCCTAAGCATGGTTTGTGGCCCAAGAAGAATGATCAAAACACCATAGGGGGTGTATCCAAGAGATGTGTCCCAAAAAGAGAATATGTCACAACAAGAGGGTATTTCCATATAAGGGAGAACTAGAGTAGACCATTGCTTGGGATTGAACCTCAAAGAGGTTTTCTACATACCCTAAAAGTTTGAAAACCTATATAGTTCAAAGAATACAGTTTAACATCATGAATGATGAGTGAACATGTATGAAATATATGTAAAAAATGGATTGGATGGAGTGATGGTCATAAACCTCAAATAGGATTCCTATGAATCCTTCTTAGAAGAAAGGGATTATAGTCAAAGTTTTTCGAGAAGTGGGGGGATGAGTCCCCTAAGGAGGTGGCCCATGAGAATGAACAAATGGGTAGGGAGTCGAAGGAAAATGAACCTCTAGGATAGGTAATGACCCTCACGAGACATACTGACCTAGGTAAAAGGTTTATATGGGAATGATTGATGGGATTGATCCTCTGAGTGGATTCCTACATACCCAACATGGAACAAAGTACACATAGTTCATGATGGGGGAAGAAAATTGAGGCATACATAAGAACAATGACCCAGAGACATGCCATGAACATACACATGCTAATTGGCTATTCTGAAGAATATTAATCTTAGTTTTATGCATGTGATATGTGTGTGGATTATACATTGTTAGTATCCTGGACGGATGGATCAGAACACCTCAGGGGGGTGGGGTGGAGTCAAGAGATATGTACAAAAAGGGAATATGTCACATCCGGAGGGTACTTACCTAGGAGGCAGCACCAGAGGTTTCCAATGGTAGGGATTGAACCTCAAAGAGGATTCATAAATACCTAAAAGGGATCAAAAATCACATAGTTTAGATAATGTAGTTTAACATCATGCAGGATGAGTGAACCAACATGAAATAGATAGAAGAAATTGATTGTGGGAATGATGATATTAAACCTCAGAGAGATTCCTACATACCCTTCTTATAAGATAGGGATAAATGTCCATGTAGTCTGGTGGGAAGGGGCATAGAAATTGGGTGTAAACATGGACAATGTCGCAAAAGCATGATGCAGCTTATGAAAAGTCAGTGGCCCAAATATTTATTATGGTCACTATTAATATAATCCCACATGATTCATTCTCAGTGTGAGAAACAGGAGGTACATGTAAACCTGATATCCATTTTGTAAAAATTGCATCCCTGAGAGATGGTGTGAGGCTTACACATGTTTAGCAGCCCAAAGTGATAGAGATTGGGACTTTCTCTATGAAAGATCCCCAATGTGGATCCAATACCATGAGAATAATATTTCATTCCATTCTAGTAGGGTGAAAAAGATATCACTCTTGTAGAGGCAAGTGGGCATGAGTAATGCATGAGACAGAACACCCCATGTGAATTACAAGGGGAAACACTTCAGTTTAATGTCATGTGTTGGGGATGATGGTTCTTGATAGTTTAACATATTATAGCTCATATGGGGAAGAATAAATCCTTACCCCAAGACATACATTAATGATATCTACCCTCCCTTGGGGAAGGGAAGGAGTTAGTAAGGCTCGCCATGAAGGGTGGGGAGTAATGGTCAATCGTGGTGTCCATGTTACTGTGTCTATTCCAAAAAAATACAACATCGTACTAATGCAAAAATTAAATAGGTAAGACAACGCGGTATGGGACACCACATTTGGAATCAAGAAATTATTGTATATGTTCCTGGAGGGATGCACAAGAAAGGGGATCACAAAGATGGAGGCCTCACAAAGAGGAGATTCACAAAGCTCTTATGATTCCTAGAGAAAACGAGCTTTGTAAAAGGAGGTGCTGCGTGAATCATAGAAAAAAGGGGCTTTGCGAAGAGAAGATCTTCTTGATGTATGGAGACCTGGCCTAGGCATGGGGTTTACATATATTGGGGGGGGGGGTGCTTCATAAATGTTGAATGCTTCGCGAAGCCCCGAGTATCCAAGAGGGACACCTACCATTATGTTGGTTGTAGCCCTTTGGGATGGGAATCTACACCATAAGTTGAGGAAAATATGAAAAAAGGGAAAGCTGTTTCACAATTCTCAAATACATTAGGTGATGTAATTTGTCACTAGTTCATGGAGCATGAGGGGTTTTGTTAATATGAAGCTTTGAAGGTGAATGGATAGGGTAAATATCCTTTGAGGTGGGGGTGAGATGTATATTTATAGGCACCGAGCATTGGGATGCCTAGATGTGCTCCATGAAGGAAATCGCGATTCACAAATAGAGGTAGATCCATCAGAGCCACAGAGAGTTCTATTTAGTGGCTTGGCTACGATCGTGGAGAGTGTCAAACATACGGAGGTTTCTATCAATCAGATTCATGTAATTTTTAGAGAAAAACATACTCATAGTGGTTTCTTTCAACCATCTTTGTTTCATTTTTTGAGATCATTATAATTTTAGAGGTCTCCATCAACCAACAATGTAACATTTGTGGAGAGCATCAGACATATGAAGGTTTCTATCCCTGGCATCATGGAATTCACATTGATGACAAGATTGGTGAGGGAGCTTTAAAAATTATGTCCATTTGTTTAATTTTTTTACTAGAAAGGATTGTTTTTTTCTTGAATCATCTTTGTCTTCCTTAATCCATCCTAGGAATGAATATTTTTAGCAAAACACCTTTCATAGAGATTGTTGGCTGTACATACACATGGACATTGTTTCCATTTTCTAGTAATATTGAAAGAAAGAAGGGTAAAAAAATAGTATCATGACATAATTTTTTATGTCATATATATAACATTTTTTCATTAAAACCATATTTATTACCTTCCATGTAATGAATGAACGAATCACATCATTTCACGAGACGATAGTCTTCTGTACACACAAAGAAACATTATTGTTTTCTAAAAATGTTTAAAGAATGGTGTTATATGTGATATTATAAAAATATAGGAATAATAAATTCTTAAATGTCATATATAAACAACAAATCCATCATTTTGTCTACTCATGAGAGGTTTTAATGGAAAAAAATAAAATCGGTTCGTGAGGTAGTAGTTTGTCATACACATGAACGATGATTTAATTACCCATTTGATGGAAGTGGATATCATTGTAGGTTATTCCCATAACATAATAAAATATTATTATATGGATGATACTAAGGATATTAAATCTTCATGGTATAAATATAATGTAAGGATGTAGAAGAATAAATAAAACAAAAACACTTGTTGATGAAATCCGCCTCTTCTTCGAGTATCATCCATAGGATTGTACCAAAAGTATTCATAGGATGGATTTATATGAAAAATTTGGCTTCTATGATAAGTGGAGGGAAATTTGGATGCGACATTGGAAGGTATTTAGAAAATGGGTTTTATAGTGTGAATAATAGAGGATATGGGGTGGCATTTTACAAGTGAGAGGAGGGGCGCACTTGTAATATTTTGAAATGAAAAAGGTATAACCATGTTTGTCTCATGAAAAAAAGACCCGAAATGATTTATTCAAGATCCTAGAAGTTATAAGGTAAAAATAATGACATAAAATGGGTTTTCAAAAAGTTTTGAGTCATTTTTAACCCTTATCTTTTTTGTTTAAACCTAGGTAACCTCAATTATTCTTTAACTATAGTAAATAATTTTTACTTTTCATAAAATTAATATTAGTAAAAAATTAAGTTGAAAATATTATTTAATAAAGAGTGATACTATTAAAAATATGGAATATATTTTTTGAAATTAAATTCCTATAAGTTTAAAATTTTATAATAAAATTAACCCCACATACATGATGAGAAAGAAAGTTTTTAAAGAGAAAATGTTGAAAAGTTTACAAAGTTTTTATATTTCACTTCAATATGAAGATGATTAAAATTATCTTAAAATGATTAATAGATATATAATTAAACTAATTACAATTAAAAACAAATTTAAACTATTATTTAACCATAAAAATAATTTAAATTAAAAATCATATTGAAATAAATATTCAGTAATTTTTAGTATTCATCAAAAACATTAATATTTTTTTTGAAAAATATCAAACATTAAACCTTATATAATTATGATATGATAATTCAAAAGATTAATTTTTTTACCTAATAATGTTTTTCAATTTTTAAAAAATTTTGTTTTGATTTTTTTTTCAAAAATGTGATAAGTCAACAGTTTAAAAAAATAAATTTTTTATAATGAAATAAAATTTAATCTAATATCTTGTTTAGAAAACTTTTATGATGCATTTTAATTATTTTATTGAATATATAAAATATAAATATCATTAGTATAATTACCAGAAAGGTTTTAAATTTAATTTATTGATTTAAAACGTGTTTGTTTTCATAAAAATATTTTTTTTCTGAAAATTTTTTCCTTTATTTTCAAATAGTTTTGATATAATATTTTAATACTAAATATTTAATTATATATAAATGTGTAAACAATATACTTTATTAATTTAGTTAATCTTATTCATAACCACTTTTCTAAGGTCTAGGTTATAATTATCATATTAAAAAAATAATATTTTAATACTATGTTTTTTATCATTTAATCTCAATGTGGCATGTAATGTAAAATATCAAAGATATTAAATTCATTCAGAAAATATTTTATGCAAAATATTGAGGTATTAAATTATAACCCATTAAAATTAATTTCACTCTCTAGATTCATCTTATTCATCAAGGATTTTACATTTTAAAATTCCTTCATAAACCCACATAAAATAAATTAACAATAAAACATTCCAAAAGGGGAAGTTAGAAACAAAAAGATTACCTAAAGTAACTCATAAATTGGATTGAAAAATGATAAAATAGATGTGAAGTGCATAATTTTCCCTGTAATAATGGTTTAAATTATTTTACCTAGTGATAGATATTATTGATCACAACAAAGTGGGTGATCTATAGGAGGTTAATGAGTATAAAAGCACAAATCAATGTGGCCTGAAAAAAGGCCATTGATATCATCAAAAATGATGATAACATGAAAACATTTAATTTCATTATTATTTTACTAAAATTGATTAATTTTCATGAGAATATATAATTAATTGATTTAATTCCATTCTATAAGAACAACCTCACCTTGTGGTTTTCTATTGATCAATTTCAACATCATCTCTTACTCCAAGAAGTGAAAGTGAATTTTATATTCCCTAAGAACTAATGAATCATAATATCCATAAATATAATGATCATTCATTTTATCTATATTTATTTATCATCACAAAAAACTTGTTAGCACATTTTATCCAATTACCCAAAAATTTTATAGTGATGTAATTGATTAATATCTAAACCATGACCAATTTTATACTTAAACCATTCCATAAATGGTTAACCTTATAAACCTACTGAAAATAAAATATTATAAATAAGAAAACATAATCTCTCAAAATGAATGTAAAATTATTCCCACAAACAATAGGAAGTAGCTCCCAATTTTCACATACCAAACCTGTGAAACCCTTTATTATGTATTCTCTTATAATTTGGTAATAACCTAAATTACAATAAAACCATATAAAAATGTACATTCTTCCTTATTACATGAATAAAACCCCATATTATTGAATATATTCCATAAATATAATAACTATATAAACTCAATCAATGATAACATAAACCTCTTTATTAAAAAATCATTAATCAGTTCCAAGGTCATCAATACATTCCAATTTAATTTACTCACATAAACCATCTCATTATGAAAACCAGACACAATTATTCAAAATTAAGAGAATATAAAGGTTTATATCACCTTAATCAAAATATAACCTTGAAATTTCAATCAAATTTCTAGGTCATCAACATCATTCAATATATTCTTTCAAATGCTTAATGGAAAACTTATACAAAATAATCCTTATAATTTTCATAATTCATGAATTACAATACATAAATAATTTATTTATCCCACTTCCTTATCAACCCATTAACTTGGATTTTTCATCTTATTACTTAATATATATTTCCTTTCATATTTCATTCATAGTTTCTTTATTATTAATATCATAACCATTACACATACAACCATTCTAATTCTCATCAAGAGCATTCCCCTTAGGGAGTTGATTTGAAAATTTCCAATAATATCCACATTTTAGAAAGTAAATAGTTTATGATACCATAGGAAAACTATTTTTATCATCTATTTAGTTAACCTAAATTTTCATTTTTTATGTTTTAATTACATGAATTGAGTGCTTATTTTCCACACCCAAACCATCTTCTCGTCCCCCTGAGACATTCCCTTGAGTGCTTCTTCTCATATTATCAACATGTGAGAAAAATAATATTCTTTCCAATATAATATAAGTTATATGAACTCTAAAAAATATATCCTTATATTCTTTTGTGAATGTGAAAGTTAGTTGAGATGAATATGGTTAATCATATATCATGATAACTTGTTAGGAATAATTGCAACATCCTTTACTCTAATATTCATGCCATTTGGTTTCTCATTAGAAAATTTCCTATAACATTCAATGTTAACCCAATACCTTATTGTTATCTTCATTGAATAAAAATAAAATTCTTAGTATGGGAAAAATAGTACTAGTGGGAAACTACTCAATCATGAAAAATCACTTATAGTATGTCTAAATCATGAAACCTTCTATTCAAACTATGAAACCTTAGGCATAACCAAGGTCATTAATGGTCATTATTTAAGTCTTTCATGATATTTAGTAAAGAGATTATTAATTTCAAAATAATACTCATAGGGAGAATCAAACTATGTGCACAAAAAGTACCATTTTTGTGCAATAGGTGAATACTTATTCCTAACTAATTCACCTTTTTTTGAGTTTTTACCCCATGGTACCTCTATGCAAGATATATATCCACTTATAGTATCCAGACAGGGAGTAAATTTCTTTGAAACTACATAATCAATAACATACCAAAACTCATAGAAATTTTACTATACTTTTACTATTCCTTAGAATTATCCTTATAGACATCAATAGATATATCTTTTGAAATATCCATAGGGATATCAGTAATGATTCCCCATCCTAGTTTCAAAAGAATAACTAAACCTTTCCTCTGATACCATCTATACTTACCCATGTTTTTCATAAATATATATTTTATATTTATAGATTAATATTCCATACATTAAAAAACACATGACTATGTACCATAATATTTTAGTGTGTTTGAAAAATTTAAAACACCAAAAACAGGTCCATAGTTAAACTACATCATCTACCATTATGATATTCATAAGAAGCCCGCTTCTTTGAAATATCATACATAATTAATTTCTTCATAACTCGTGGAATGGAAATATAAATATGGGTGAGATCAGTTGATCAATAAGGGTAAAAAAGTGAGATACATAAGAATAACATGAATATAAGGGTATGATAACTTGAGAATAAAATTTGAAAATCATACCTCATATATCAAATATCATAATCTTGAGTAATTGAATAAATATTAGAAGTTAAAAAGATATAAATCATAAGAGTATCAAATAAAATGATCCATTAGAGCATAAAATTTGAATTAGACATATCTTTATGGATTACACATAAGCATAGAAAATATTATATCAAGGATACCAACCATTAGATTCATAACATTTTAGGCTTGTGATAACCACCCATTTACCGGCTTCAGGCTTGGGCTAACCACTAGTGTACCCAATTTGTTGGGCATGGGAAAACCAACTATGTATCATCCATTTTTAGATTGGGATTGTCACGACCCGTCCTCGGGGCCCGTGCCGTGACTACCCCAAGCCCTCCTTCCATAGGCCAGGGGCTGGCGACTAGCACCAAGGTGTAAATCCTGGAAAAAGGGAAGGCATTGCCTTTGTAAAGTAAACAAGCACCTCAGAGTAAGCAAGCGGAAATAGTAAACACTAATAAAAAACAGAGTACAACTGTAAGTGCAGAAAAGTAAGTGGGCCAGTATACAAACCCAAACTGAAAGTAAAGTACAACTCGAAAGGGAAAACAACAACTGAAAAGTAAAGGCCGCTACGCCGAGCTATCCACTGGAAATACCACCTGAAGGGTGGGTACAAATAGCTCCACTGCTCCTCGGGTCCCGTCGTCCACTCCGAGTACGTCCGCCCAGTGGTCCACCTCCAGGTACCGTCCTACTCTGCAAGCCTCAACCACGATCAACGCTATCCGTCGTCTGCAACCAACATAACATAGTGCGGGCATCGCCCGTGCAGGGGTGAGTATAAGATACTCAGTAGGGACCCCGAGACCCCCGAAGGTATCCCAAAATCCACAAAGGATAAACCACAAAGGAATGATACAATCACAAAGTAACAACCGACACTGCTTAGGTATATTCCCATACATATACCTAAGTCATCAATTCCAATACGCTCCAATCTCCAAGCCCAAGTACAACCCAGTCCACACAGGAAAGTATACGTATTCCACACAGGAAAGCGAAACGTAATCCACACAGGATATCATAACACAGTCCACACATGAAAGCAAACAGGATTCAGCTCACACAGGTATACTTTTTCGAAGACGATAGAGATGATCACTGATCCATCTAAGTCATCGGACCCACAAAGGATCGATAGGTACTAACCCCCGGAAAGACCCACACAGGATCGATAGGAAACTAACCCCCACAAAGACCGACACAGGATCGGACCCACACAGGATCTGTAGGCGCTGGATCACACAGAACCGTTGAGCGCTGACCCACACAGGATGGAACCCACACAAGATCGGTAGCACTGATCCACATAGGATCGCTGAGTGCTGTAGTCGTCGTCATCGAATCCACTGAGGATCTCTGCACAGTCGTCGTCGCAATCACAGTAGTAGTCGCAGCCAGCTCTAGGGTTCCCGCACACAGCAAGCTCGTTCGAGAGGGTCCACTCAACGATCCGAGAGGCTGATACATCAACTGACACATAGTCCAGAGTTGATGTATCCAAAAGTTCCGTATCATCAACAGGAACTCAATGTCGCAGACGGCGCGTCGATCAGACGCCTGGTCTGAGAGTTATTGGCATTTTCGTCCTAGGGGCCCGGTTGGTTTTTAAGGAAAAACCAACCCGACCGTACTCCACCTACGTCCAAACCTCGGGAGGAGTATGCCAAAAGATCTGTCTCACTAAGAGGGACTCAACAAAGTCGACGACACGTCAATCGGACGTTCGTAGCTCATGATATGAGCGTTTCCGCTCCGAGGGCCTGGTTGGTTTCGTGTAGAAACCAACCCGGCTGAACTCAAAGTATTCCGAAACCTTGAGTGCGATATGTTGAAATGCCCGTCGCGTTCTAGGGATCGTGCCTCCACTGACGGCGCGTCGATCGGAGGGCCGTAGCCCGAGTTATGGGCAATTGAACCCAAACTATCCGAAAATGGGGGTTTCAGGCCCGGACCGACCCGACCCAAGACCCCCCGGTCGGCCCGAACCGGGTTGACCCGCCCCGGTCTGGGGAGGCCCAGCCCGTCAAGGCGCGGACCGGCTGGGCACGGCCCGGCCCGACACGGCCCGTCCCGGCGCGACCCCACCGGCGGGGCGCGGCCCGGCCTGGCTGACCAGCCAGGCGCCGGTCCGGCTGGGCACAGCGCGCGCAGCGCGCTGCCAGCTCGGCCTTCGGCCGAGCTGTTGGAAAAAAAGGGGGGGCGCCTGCCCCCCTTGAGTAACCGCCCCCCCCCCCATTTATGGGGGGCCGTTTGAAGCCGGTCGGGGGAATTTAATTTCCCCGGCTCCTCCCCTTTCCGGCCGGCCCGACCTGGCCGGCCGGCTCCTTCTCAACAGGACGGGCGGTGGCCGGTCCCCTTCCAGTTCCGACACCGGCAGCCCAGTTCGGCCGCCGGTCACCTTGCTCCGCCATGGCTCGGAACCGGCCGCGGCCCTTGTCATCCGGCGCGGTGCGACGACACCACACCCCTCCGCTGCGGCCCTGCTCTGGCCGCGGCGTCTTTGGTTTTCTTCGACACGACGCGACAGCGTCACGTCTTTGAACTTCTTTCCACGGCGCGGCGCGACGGCGCCACACATTTCCTTCCGCTTGAATCCGCGTGGTGCGACGACACCACGCTCTCCCGTACCATTCACAAAGGAACCAACATGATAATTAAGGAGGAGGGTCGGCCGTTTTTGTGCGGTCCGACCCCCTCGCATTATACGATAACAAATGGTTTAAACCCAAGAAGATGGTCAAGTTGGTATTCACGAACGAATAAATAAATAAAACCCCTACCTCGGTTCAGGAAAGGTGCACATCAATCGAACCGCGGAAGACGAGCATCGCGGAGGTCGGGTGTCGCGGAAAACCAACATTGATTCTGTTGTCGTCGAGGTGCGTACGAAGAGGAAACATCGTTTGAAGAAGACGTCGCGTTCTTCGGCGGAGGTGTTCTTCGTGTTCTTCATCGAGGTTGAAGAAGAAAAAGACTCCACGCTTCCCAATCCTCTCAAGGTTGCAAAATTCTAACAATAATAAAATAAGACCAAGTCTTATTTTATTAACACAACCTAACCATTTGAATTTCATGAGTTTGAAATTAAGTAACCCACTTAATTAATTATAACAACTTGTCAAAAATCAACGAAGTGAGTTAATGGGGAGTTAGGTAGGTGAGGGGTTAAGAGGGGTTATGGAATTTGAAAAGATGGGGGGTTCGTGTGGGCCCCACGCCTTTCAAATTATCCACACATGGGAAGTTGAGTGGATGTGGGCCCCACCACCAACTTCCCATGGGAGAAATAAACCACCTTGAAAAGAAATAAAATTGATTCAACAATTTTATTTACTTTTTTAATTAAACCCCATTAATTAACTTCTTCACCCGCACAAAAGAAACTACGGTAATGGTTCCCTTAAGCGATTACCAGCGTTTCGAGTTCATTGGTGCCCTCAGAATTTAATTCCGAGCACCGGTTCACAAGTTAGAAATTCCCGCTCATTCGTTCACTGAACGTACCCGAGCCAAACATCGGAAATTGATTCTGAGCACACCGGGCCTCGGAATCAGGTGCCGTCAGAAACCGCGTTCTTGTAAAATTTAAAAGAAAATTAAGAAAAAATTTCCCTTTAATTTTACGAGTCTTTACATTAATCCCACCTCAGGGATTTACGTCCCCGTAATGATACATCATAACTAGGGAAACAAATGTGGGTACTGAGCATGCATCTGAGCCTCCCACTCCCACGTGCTCTCCTGGAGGTTCCCGTGCTGCCATCTGATGCACATCAGAGGAATCGATCGTCCACGTAGGACCTGCTCCTGTCGATCCCCAATATCCACTGGGAACTCCTCAAAAGTCTCTCCATCGTCAACGTCAAGCTCCCCATGGTCAATTATATGCATCGGGTCGTGCACATATCTCCTCAGCTAAGACACGTGGAAGACGTCGTGCACCCAATGTAACTGAGGTGGTAGAGCCAGGCGATAAACCACCTCGCCAATCATACTGAGGACCTGGAAGGGTCCGATGAAGTGTGGAGATAACTTGCCGCCTCGTCCAAATCTCCGTAAACCACGTCGAGGTGAGACACGCAAGAAGACATGGTCGCCATCCTCAAACTCTAGTGGCCTCTGCCTCCTATCAACGTATGACTTCTACCGGCTCTGATCTGTCCTCATCCTCTCCCGGATGACCTGGACCTTCTCAGTCGTGGCCTGGACCATCTCCGGTCCCACAAGTGCTGACTCCCCAGGGTCTATCCAGCACAAAGGAGATCTGCAAGGTCGGCCGTACAACGCCTCGTACGGTGCCATCCCGATGGTGGAGTGGTAGCTGTTGTTGTACGCAAACTCCACCAAGGGTAGGTGGTCCTCCAATCTACGACCAAAGTCGAGGGCACATGCGCGGAGCATGTCCTTGAGAGTCTGAATGGTCCTCTCCGTCTAACCATCCGTTTGAGGGTGAAAGGCTGTGCTCAGACGTAGCTGCGTCCCAAACGCCTCCTGCAACCCCTTCCAAAGCCGGGAAGTAAAGCGAGCATCTCGATCGGAGATGATAGATGATGGAACACCGTGAAACCGAACAATCTCCTGAATGTAAAGTCGTCCCATGATCTCTACTAATCCTTGCTCTCTGATGGGTAAGAAGTGAGCTGACTTGGTGAGTCGGTCGACAATCACCCAAATAGAGTCGTGACCTCTGGAAGTACGTGGAAGTCCAGTCACGAAGTCCATCGATATATCATCCCACTTCCACTCCGGAACCTCCAAGGGTTATACCAAGCCTGCTGGTACCTGATGCTCAGCCTTCACCTACTGGCAGGTGAGGCATCGAGAAACGAACTCTGCCACAACCTTCTTCATTCCTGGCCACCAGTGTTGTCGTCTGAGATCCTGGTACATCTTCGCCACTCCGGGATGTACCGCCAAGGGAGAAGTGTGAAACTCTCTCAGCACCTCCTCCCGTAAAGAAACTGGTACCAAGGTACATCCTCTGAAAAGGATGTCATGCTCTGCTCCAAATGAGAAACCATCAGGTGCCTGTCCTGAGGATATCTGTGCACGCCGTGTCTCACAGTCAGCGTCCCCATGCTGAGCTTCTCTGACCTGCTGTAGTAGTGGAGGAGTGACTGTGAGAGACTGAAGGAAGGCTGCTCCATCTCTATCCACGAAGGATATCTGCAAAGCGGCTAACTTCTCTGTCGTCTCCTAAAGTAGCTGAATGCCCGTCCTCCTACTGAGGGCATCGTCTACCATGTTCCCCTTCCCAGGAGTATAGACTATCTCAAAGTCATAGTCCTGGAGGAACTCAAGCCATCACCGCTGTCTTAGGTTTAGGTCCTTCAGCGAGAATATGTACCTGAGACTCTGATGGTCAGAATAGACTGTAAAACGCTCACCCATCAGATAGTGTCGCCATGTCTTCAGAGCGAAGACCACTGCTGCTAACTCCAGGTCATGTGTAGCATAGTTCTTCTCATGCGGCCTCAACTGATGTGATCCATAGGCGATCACTGCCCGCTCCTACATCAGGAAACAACCAAGTCTGGTCCCTGATGCATCGCAGTAGACTACGTACCCTACTCCCTCCCCAGGAAACCTCAAGATAGGTGCGCTGGTAAATCTCTGTCTCAGCTCTTGGAAGCTCTGCTGACATCTCTCTGACCACACGAAGGGTTTCCCCTTCTTCGTCAAAGCTGAGAGTGGTGCTGCAACTCTGGAGAAGTCTGGCACAAATCTACGGTAGTATCCATCTAGTCCCAAGAAACTCCGCACCTCCGTCACGCTCCTGGGTGGCTCCCAAGCTAACACTACCTCGATCTTCGCAGGATCCACTGCAACACCCGCCTCAGAGATGATGTGTCCAAAAAAGTGGACCTCACGTATCCAGAGCTGACACTTCAAGAGCTTTCCATAAAGCTGGTGCTCTCGGAGTGTGTCTAGTACAACCCGTAAGTGGTAGGCATGCTCCTCCTCAGTCGTCGAGTAAATAAAAATTTCGTCGATGAAGACCACGAAAAATCGATCGAGGTATGGCTGAAAGATCCTGTTCATGAGGGCCATGAACACTGCTGGAGCATTGGTTATGCCGAATGGCATAACCAAGAACTCATAGTGGCCATACCGACATCTGAAGGCCATCTTCTGCACGTCCTCATCTCGAACTCTGAGCTGATGATAGCCTGACCTGAGGTCTATCTTTGAGAACCACCATGCTCCCTTGAGCTGATCAAAGAGGTCATCAATCCTCGGTAGCAGATACTTGTTCCTCACTGTCACCTGGTTCAGGCGACGATAGTCGACACACAGTCACAAGCTCTCGTCCGCCTTCTTGGCGAACAATATCGGGGAAGCCCAGGGTAAAACATTGGGTCGGATGAACCCCTTGCCCTGCAAGTCCTCCGACTGTACCTGTAGCTCTCAAAGCTCAGCGGGGGCCATCCGATACACTGGAGTCAATATCGGGGCTGTCCCGGGGTACATGTCAATATAAAAGTCTACCTCTCTACAAGGAGGTAGCCCTGGAACGTCGTCAGGGAAGACGTCCGCAAACTGATCCACCACATCAGGAAAACCAGGACTCCACACGTCAACTGCTCCTAGGATGATGCTAGCCATCTAATGAGTGATGGGCTGTCCTATCCTCCGCGGAAGTCCATCATGTGCTGAAAAGGCTCTCTTCTCGCCTGTGAAGGTGAACCTGCTCCCGTCGGTGCGTACACATCGCACCTGGCGCCTAAAACAATCAATCTGTGTATGGACCGTGGATAACCAATCCATGCCCAAGATGACGTCGTAGGGCCTCGATGACGCTACAAGAAGATCCCAGTCGATGCTATCGCCTCCTAGAGTAAGCTCACACTGCCGGCACTAGTGCGTAATCGTCGAGTCTGCTCCCGTAGGAGTCTCTAGCCGTAAGGATCTAGCCAACGGCTCTGTCGGAATCTCCGAGCTCCGAACAAGGGCAGAGGCTATGAATGAGTGACTCGCTCTTGTGTCTATAAGTACTGCAGCAAGGGTGGAATAGACACAGATAGTACCTTGAATCATCTCGGGCGCGCCGTGGTCGTAGGCCTCTACTTCCTGGAGCTGTGCCTGTCTCTGCCCGCCAGCTCCCTATGGTCGGGGTGGACCTCCTGGTCGTGGTGGTGGTAAAGCCTCAAAGAGTCCCCCACCACCTGCTACTCGGCCAGCTCCCCTACCTCATCCGCCTCCTCCATGCGGATTTCCATGGTCGACCCTCTGCCTCTGCCTCTGTGGTCCCTCAACCGTCTGCTGCTCCTCGGCACGGCGGGTCGGGCAATCATGAGCCATGTGGCCCTGCCCACCGCACGAGTAGCACTGTCTACCTCTCAAAAGACTGGCTCCGCGCTGTGTTCCCCGCACTGCTGAGCCAGTGTCTTGAGGTCGTCTGCCTGAGGGTTTGGTCTGCCTGGACCTAAGAGTCATCCATCGACTGCCTGCTGCAGGATACTCTGATACGTGCCTCCCTGCGGTGGGTCTCGGCGCTGGTGTAGACTCACCAGGAAATCTCTCGATCAAAAGGGCCTGCTCCAGTACTCCTGTCTGAGTCGTAATGCTGAGGGAGATCAGCAATTCCCTGATCTCGTGTCTCAAACCCTTCTCAACAGTCCGGGCCCAGAAGAATGGGTCCCGTACCATGTCGGTCGAGTAACGCGAGAGATTAGTAAATCTCGCTGAGTACTGAGCGACCGTCATGCTGCCCTGCCGCAACTGAAGATGTTTCTGAATACGCACCGCACGGAGGGTGGCTAGGACGAACTCTGAGCAGAAGAGGCTCTCAAAGTCCGTCCAAAGTAGAGATGCCTCATCGTGCACCTAGAGAATCAAGATCCACCATCGGCCCGCTACTGTGTGCAGTAGGCTCACAGCGAGGATCACCATGAGGTCTGCTGGTGTCCTCACTTGCCTGAAAACTCGTACGACTGCCTCCAGCCAGTCCTCGGTTGCCTGGGGGTCCATCTCCCCACGAAACCTGGGAGGTCGCTGGCGCTGGAACACATGAAGTGCACTTAGGGGACGTGCATCGTCAGCGGCCGGTGCTGGAAGCATCGGTGGCTCGGCGGGTAGAGCTACCGCCGGTGCCACTACTGAGAAAGGGCCCTGCACCGAGGCCTCGTCGCTCGGTGGGCTGTCGTCACGCTCGACCCTCGGAACCCTAGCTGGCTGATCTCGTGGGGTCATCCTGAAAAGGAAACAGGTGCACCACGGTCAGAACAGTATACCTGGTGAGCTGATACAACGTAATCACAAAGAAAACTTAAAACACACAGGCAAACAATTTTTTCGTGCATTAAGTCGAAAATCAGGAGTCATGGTCCTGATGTACGGATACGTCGGCCGCCGCACCAAAACTGGACTCCCTGGACTGATAACCACACTCAATACACTAAAAACTATTGATTCACATAGAAAATATCAGAGTTCACGGTAGAACCGAACGCCTTTGATACCAATTTGTCATGACTGGCCCTCGGGGCCCGTGCCGTGACTACCCCAAGCCTGCCTTCCATATGCCAGGGGCTGGAGACTAGCACCAAGGCATAAATCCCGGAAAAAGGGAGGGTATTGCCTTTGTAAAGTAAACAATAACCTCAGAGTAAGCAAGCAGAAAAAGTAAACACTAAGTAAAACAGAGTACAACTGTAAGTGCGGAAAAGTAAGTGGGCCAGTATACAAACCCAAACTGAAAGTAAAGTACAACTCGAAAGGGAAAATGACAACTGAAAAGTAAAGGCCGCTACGCTGAGCTGTCCACTGGAAATCTCACTTGAAGGGTGGGTACAGATAGCTCCACTGCACCTCGGGTCCCGTCGTCCGCTCCGAGTACGTCCGCCCAGTGGTCCACCTCTAGGTACCGTCCTGCTCTGCAAGCCTCAACCACGATCAACGCTGTCCGTCGTCTGCAACCAACACAATGTAGTGCGGGAATAGCCCGTGCATGGGTGAGTATAAGCTACTCAGTAGGGACCCTGAGACCCCCGAAGGTCTCCCAAAATCCACAAAGGATAAACCACAGAGGAATGATACAATCACGAAGTAACAACCGACACTGCTTAGGTATATGCCCATACATATACCTAAGTCATCAATTCCAATACGCTCCAACCTCTGAGCCCAAGTACAACCCCGTCCACACAGGAAAGTATACGTATTCCACACAGGAAAGCAAAACATAATCCACACAGGATAGCACAACACAGTCCACACAGGAAAGAAAACAGGATTCAGCTCACACAGGTATACTTCTTCGAAGACGATAGAGATGATCACTGATCCACCTAAGTCATCGGACCCACAAAGGATAGATAGGTACTAACCCCCTCAAAGACCCACACATGATCGGTAGGAAAATAACCCCCGCAAAGACCCACACAGGATCAGACCCACACAGGATCTGTAGGGGCTGGCTCACACAGAACCGCTGAGCGCTGACCCACATAGGATCGGACCCACATATGATCGGTAGCACTGATCCACATAGGATCGCTGAGTGATGTAGTCTTCGTCGTCGAATCCACTAAGGATCTCTGCACAGTCGTCGTCGCAGTCACAGTAGCAGTCGCAGCCAGCTCTAGGGTTCCCGCACACAACAAGCTCATTCGGGAGGGTCCTCTCCATGAGCCGAGAGGCTGATACATAAACTGACACATAGTCCAGAGTTGATGTATCCAAATTTTTTGTATCGTCAACAGGAACTCAACGTCGCAGACGGCGCGTCGATCGGACGCCTGGTCTGAGAGTTATTGGCTTTTTCGTCACAGGGGCCCGGTTGGTTTTTAAGGCAAAAAAAACCTGA
Organism: Viscum album; assembly: GCA_963277665.1. NCBI lineage: Eukaryota > Viridiplantae > Streptophyta > Magnoliopsida > Santalales > Viscaceae > Viscum > Viscum album. Next base: position 1,338,828,897 of record OY728148.1, on the reverse strand, counting down.
CCGTACTGCACCTGCATCCAAACCTCGGGAGGAGTATGCAAAAAGATCTGTCTCACTAAGAGGGACTCAAAAAAGTAGACGACACGTCAATCGGACGTCTGTAGCTCAAGATATGAGCGTTTCCGCTCCGAGGGCCCGGTTGGTTTTGTGTACGAACCAACCCGGTAGAACTCAAAGTATTCCGAAACCTTGAGTGCAATATGTCGAAACGACCAAATCATTCTAAGGATTGTACTGCCACTGACGGTGCATCGATCGGAGGTCCTTACCACGAGTTATGGGCAATTGAACCCAAATGATCAGAAAACGGGGGTTTCGGGCCCGAACCGACCCGGCCCGAGACCCCCCGGTCGGCCCGAACTGGGTCGACCCGCCCCAGTCCGGGTCGGCCCGGCCCGTCGCGGCCCGGCCCGGTGCAGCCCGGCCGGCTGGGCGCGGCCCGACCTGGCAGACCGGCCAGGCGCCGGTCCGGCTGGGAACAGCACGCCCAGCGCGCTGCCACCTCGGCCTTTATCCGAGCTATTGGAAAAAGGGGGGGATCCTGCCCCCGTTGAGTAACCGCGGCCCCCCCTCATTTATGGGGGGCCGTTTGAAGCCAGCCAGGGGAATTTAATTCCCCCGGATCCTCCCCTTTCCGGTCGGCCCGACCTGGCCGGCCGGCTCCATCTCAACGGGACCGGCGGTGGCCGGTCCCCTTCCAGTTCCGACACCGGCGGCCCGGTTCGGCCGCCGGTCACCTTCCTCCGCTGCGGCCCAGAACCGGCCGCGGCCCTTGTCCTCCGGCACGGTATGACGGCACCGCACACCTTCTCCGCGACCCTGCTCTGGCCGCAGCGTCTTTGGTTTTCTTCGACGCGGCGCGACGGCATCACGTCCTTGAACTTCTTTCCACGGTGCGGCTCGACGGCGCCGTGCATTTCCTTCTGCTTTAATCCACGTGGTGCGACAACACCACGCTCTCCCATACCATTCACAAAGAAACCAACATGAAAATTAAGGAGGAGGTTCGACCATGTTTGTGCGGTCCTACCCCATCGCGTTATACGATAACAAATGGTTTAAACCCACGAAGATCGTCAAGTTGGTATTCACGAATGAATAAATAAATAAAACCCCTACCTCGGTTCAGGAACGGTTGACGTCAATCGAACTGTGGGAGACGAGCGTCGCGGAGGTCGGGCGTCGCGGAAAACGAACGTCGATTCTGTTGTCGTCGAGGTGCATACGAAGAGGAAACGTCGTTGGAAGAAGATGTCGCGTTCTTCGGTGGAGGTGTTCTTCGCGTTCTTCGTCGATGTTGAAGAAGAAGAAGACTCCACGCTTCCCAATCCTCTCAAGGTTGCAAAATTCTAACAATAATAAAATAAGACCATGTCTTATTTTATTAACACAACCTAACCATTTGAATTTCAAGAGTTTGAAATTAAGTAACTCACTTAATTAATTATAACAAGTTGTCAAAAATCAATGAAGTGAGTTAATGGGGAGTTAGGTAGGTGAGGGGTTAAGAGGGGTTAGGGAATTTGAAAAGGTGGGGGGTTCGTGTGGGCCCCACCCCTTTCAAGTTATCCACACATGGGAAGTTGGGTGGATGTGGGTCCCACCACCAACTTCCCATGGGAGAAATAAACCACCTTGAAAAGAAATAAAACCGATTCAACAATTTTATTTACTTTTTTAATTAAACCCCATTAATTAACTTCTTCACCCGCACAAACGCAACTACAGTAAAGGTTCCCTTAAGCGATTACCGGCGTTGCGAGTTCATCGGAGCCCTCAGAATTCGATTCCGAGCAACGGTTCAAAAGTTAGAAATTCCCGCTCGTTCGTTCACTGAACGTACCTAAGCCAAACATCGGAAATTGATTGCGGGCACACCGGGCCTCGGAATCAGGTGCCGTCAGAAACCGAGTTCTTGTAAAAAATCCAAAGAAAATTAAGAAAACATTTTCCTTGAATTTTACGGGTCTTTACAGGGATATCCATATATGTACCCATAGATCTCATAGGCAATTTATTATTTCCCAATGCATTGTATAGAGATGTTGGTACCACCCATCACATGATGAAAACCATACATACGTGTTTCAAAAAAACATAAAAAATTCATCATATCCGAAGAGATGAAAATAAATGGGTTTTATAATCATTTCATAATTTCTTTAAAGAATAACTACTAGAAAATGTTATGGTTTTAATAATAATTTTATCAAGGTATAACATGTTGAATAGAATTGGGTTTCATAAATGTCTTTTCATCATAAACATAAACCGTGAAAATAGTTAGTAATAATTTTGTCATTAATCAATATCCCTAGTAAAGAACAAGTAACATCAATGTATGTAATATTATATAAAAATGATTTTTAAATAAAAATCACATGTAATGTTTCTTGAAGAAAATATAATTTTTTTAAAAATCCCTTTTTTAAAACATTAAATATTTTGTAAATAATATTCTTTGAAAATAACATTGAAAACATAAAATAGAAGATTTAAAAATCATTTTAAACATTTCTTGATGAATATAACCATTCCAATTAAAAAAATTAATAGATAATTTATAGAAAAAATTCTTTATTTTAAAATAACCATGAATAATTATAAATAAATCCTTAAAGAAAATAATGTTTATGAAGATTCAAATATTCATTCATGCTATAAACATTAAAATATAGATTCTTTTCAGATTTTTAATAAGACATAAATGGGCATTTTTTTAAAGTTACCTAAATATTCCTTTAAAAGTTTTTTATAAAATTTCAAATGTGGGTAAAAATTTCATTAAATAAAATAATTTTATGGATTTTAAAAACATTTATTAAAACATCTATAGAAAACATGATTTGGGAAGAAAAATGTTTTTCGACAGAAAAGATTGATTTTGAAAAAAAAAATATTTTTCAAAACTTGTGTGTATAAATAGAATAAAATAAAGAGAAAAAATTTATTCTAAGACAATAATATAGGATAATGAAATAAATTATTTTATTGACACATGTATCATAATATTATATCATTAGAAACATGATCATAAAAACTCTTGATAAATGATGAGATTATGATGTAAAATATTTAACACTTTGGTAACTTATAAATTTAATCCCAATAAAGGAATATAATTACATGAAATATTAAATATCACAAGTAAAAATAAATTCATGATATTACATTTAAAAGGGGATATATATACACCTTATACGTGAATATAGGTGTATAACATATTCAAATGTCTCAAAAATGGAAAACTGAGACAAAATCCCCTTAAAAAATTGGTAATTTTTGAACCATAAACCCCATGAAAGAGATATCGTAAAATAAATATAGAATAAAAATAATGTTATATATAATAATGACAACATACATTCATGGTAAGTATATACCCAATATAAAAGAATTGTGTATTGAATATGACATTTATCTCAATGGAAATAAAAGATCCAAATTACTTACCTATGTGTTAATATTTTTAATCATATGAAAAATAAAGAATAAAGTAAAATTAAAATATAAATATCATGAAAATAAAGAGTTTCATTACATCAGTTTGTGAGGTGGTAGTTTTCCATACACACGAATGATGATTTCATAACCCATATGATGGAATTAGAGACAATTGTAAATAATGAAGTTAATAAAACAAAATATTATTATATTTAATATAATAATGTTACAATATCAACATGGTATAATAATAATTCAATTAATTGGAGGAAGTAATAAAACAAAGACACTCGTTGATGAACACTACCTCTTCTTTAAGTACCCTCCTCAGGTTTTCACAAAATCCTTCTTAGGGTATATTAATGTCAAAAATAATGTTTCTATGATGAGAGTAAATAATTTATAAAGTTATTTTGGTTGTAATTTTCTGAACTAAAATTCTTATAACGTGTTAATAAGATAGGGGAGGGACGACCTTTCATATGTGAGGTGATGGGACACTTATAATGGTTTTGAAAGAAAAAGGTGTACCCGCATTTTTATCATGAATAAATGCTCAAAAAAGTAATATTCTTGATAATAGAATGGATACATAATAAATTGGGTCATAAAATTGGTGTTGAAAAAGTTTTGTTCCATTGTTTACCCTTATATTTTTAATTTAATCCATGGTAAACCCATGATTTCCTTAACCGTGGTAATTTTTTTTTATTTTCACTATTAATTTTAGATCAAAACTAAGTTAAACTTATTAGAAAATATAAATTATTATAATTAAAAATATCTAATCAATTTTTTAAAATTCAATTCATGTAAGTGGAAATTTTACTTTAAAATTAATCTCACAGACGCAATGAGAAAGAAATGTTTTAAAGGGAAAATGTTCAAAAGAATTCCAAGTTTTAATATGGAAATTAAATATGAAAATGAATAAAATTACCTAAATTGTGATAATAGATTTATAATTTAAATAATTATACTTTTAAAAAATTAATTCTTTTTTAATTATACATAATTTTAATGAAAAGACAGTTTTCCATTAAAATTCAATATTTTCACTATTCATCAAAACATTTATATTTGGAGAAAATTATCAAATAGTAAGGCTAAGATGAATTTGATATTAACATTTAAAATGATAATTTTATTTTTGAAAATAAATATTGTAAAAGTGTAAAAAATTTATTTTTAATATTAGTTCTAAAAAAGGAGAAAAAACATTACTTTTAAAAAATACAGTTTCAAGCACACAATTTGATTTATCAATATCTATTTTATAGAAAAAATAATAGGAATAATTTTAACCATTTGATTGGATATATACTATATAAATTTCATTAAAATTGTTCACCAAAATATGTTTGTTTAATTTTTTAATGTGACACATGTTTTTTTTCAAAAAAATAGTCTTTTAAAAACATATTTTATTTATTCTCAAATCGTAATGATTTCAATAATAATTAATTGTCTCCAAATAATTCCATTTATATACATTTTTAAACCATATATTTTCAAAATTTATTTAATTCTATTCTTACCCACCATTCTAGTAGACAGGTTATAAATATCATATTAAATAATAATTTTTTTATAGTATGTTATGTTTCATTTAAACTCAATGTACCTTGTATCGGAAGTTATACTCAGTGTTTCATGTAACACAAACTAAACACATTGTTATGTGTGATGAATGATAAACTCATTGTTTCATATAATGAGAATTAACTAAAATACTATATTCATTCAAAAAATACTTCAAAATATCTCAGGGTTTAACATTCAACTCCCCAAAAATGAATTTCTCTCTAAATATTTTTCTTAGTCATAAAATGTTTAACATTTGAAAATTCCTTCATTGAACCCATATTATACTAATTTATCATAAAAATTCCCATAAAAAGGAAAACATAGAAACATAATGGTATCTTAAATTAACCCATAACTATGTTTTCCTAATGGAGAACACTAGTGGGAAGTGAAGATTTTCAAATAAAAGAAAATAATAAATAATTATAAAGAGTAATTGAGTTCATTGGTCGCAATAAAGTTAGTGATTTTGGGAATCTTATCAACTAAGTAACCATAACACCAAATGGAAATAAAAAATTAAATGATATCATAAAAAATAATGATAAAAGGATAAAATTTCACTTCAATAACCATTTCTTTGTGTTGAATACTTTTAAAGAGAAGATATAGTTCCATTATTTTATTCTGGTCAAAGGAAAAATATCACCATTTGGTTGTTCTTTATCAATTTCAACTTCATCTCTTACAAAAATAATAAAAATAGAGAATTGTTTATTCCAAAATCAATAACAGATCATAAAATCCATAAATAGAATAATAATTTATTATTTCTATCTTTAGTTATTATCACAACCAAATATTTTCTTCACATGTTATCCAATATGAATACATCATTATATGGTGAAGTAATTAATTAATATATAAAACCTGAAAAAATTTTAAATTTAAACCATTCGTTAAAGGTGTTGGCGTCCTGACCTCAAGGTTCCGGGTTCAAGTCCTCTCAAGGGAACATGCACTATATGCTAGCAAACCACTCGTGGGGCCCTCTACCCCATTTGGAACTGGCCTAAGCCCAAGGGTTGGCCACCTTGGGCCTCACTGGGGACGTGCTGTGTGCAGGTGGGAATGCCAGCCCCATACCTCATTACGCATCAACAATTTTTAAATAATGTTTCATATATCTATCCTATGTTTGAATGATCACAAATCAGGTTTCATATATCCCAAATCATGTTTTATATACTAAAAATAATATTTAAAACAAAAATAATAATCTATAATTCTTGAAAACATTATTCAATCCTGTTCTGAAATAGAATTTATGGTTCGAGCTTGGCGATCGTCGCCATAGGTGGGGATGGACTTCGAACAGTCCCTCCTCCCTTGGTGGAGGGGGGATCATCACTTCCCCATACGGCTCATCGCTTTCTTCTGTTCCCAAATCCTGAGTTCTTGTCTTCGTTTCAAAAAATCCCTTTATCTCCCAAGCTTCTTAAGTTGTTTGATGGGATCCCATATCTATCGATCACAGCCCATGAATTCACTAATTCCTCATCTATGTTGAACTTGACCATGATAGTGCACTTTAAGAAATGATGCCCATCCGTGGATTTTTTTGATCGTTTCATCTTCGATTTGTGGAATTTAAAGGAGTGCGCAACTTTTGGTCTCCATGACTCAAGGCACTTAATGGTTAATTTTCATTCGGAGGAAGATCTAGTTATGACGTGGCCCTCTACTCCACGAACATGTGATGGTGCTTGATTTTTTCTTTTTCATTGGTCTTATGACTTCCACATGAAATGAGATTCTACGACCACTAAAATCTAGGTATGCTTTCCTGAATTACCTCTTCATTTCCAAAACCCATCCATTATTCGTAAGCTTGGAAACATGGTTGGCTGGTATCTTTGTTTATACAGTATAACTAAGGCCGTGTGCCATCCGGTTTCACTAAAAATATGCATTGAAGTTGATCTATCGTAGCCTCCAGTAAATTCATTTTTCATTGTTGTGAGTGAGGAATTTAGGTATAAGTAGTATGTGGTGTTTGAGTCATGGATTGAGTACTGATCCCGATATCTCAAAGTAGGGCATCAGAATAATGTTCGCAGGGGTAGAAGGGAGGCTTTGCAGGTAGTATCAGATCGACTGGTTGCGGGGAACTTACAACATTGACAGGGGAAACAAGTCTTGGATCTTGTTAGTGAGACAGCTGTGCATGGAGTCCATTTGATGTCGGTGCACGTGTTTCTTAACCCGATGGTGGATGTGGTGGCTATAAGGTTGATGAGTGATCTTGATGTGCTTAATATATAATGTGGCATGGAAAATCTCAAAGATTCAATACAACCAGCTGGGTCGAATGGGGATGTTCTTGTGGTTAAAAAAATCAAAGATATGGTGGATGTTGTGTTCTCCATAGTTGAACCTAATGGGAATAATGTTGTAGTGAGGGGAAACACTTTTGTGGGTATTAAGGTAGGCGAGCCTTTGGATGAAAATGTAGGATAGGTGAAGGTTTTAGCAGGGATAAAGCCACATCTAGGAAAGCAAGCGACCAGCATTTCACATTACAATTTCTTTGCGGGTTTGATGAATGGTGGTTTGGAATTGTTTCAGAATCAGACAATGGTAAAGAAAGATATATCTTCAATGTCTCCTGGACAGACACCAATTGATTTTTTTGATGATCTTAATGTAAGTGGGACTTAGAATCTTGGCAAAGAATGTAATCACAGGAGGCATTCTCATGTTGAAAAGGAAACAAAAAGGAGTGATGGTGACAAAATACACTCATATTTTCATTCACCAAATGTTTTATGTGAAGAAGATATTTGGTAGAAGGAGATGTATAGTGATCTTGAAATTATGGAACATCTACAATGAATAGAAATGATTGATGCTAACAGTCTCATTAATCAATAATAAGGAGTAAATGATGGCTTATAGGGGTGATTATCTCTGGAAATTGGGGAGATATATCTGAAAGAGAAAAGGAGAATACAGGCTGGAGGGTTAGGAATTCTTATAGTGATAATTTTCAGGGTGGAGAGAAGAATTCATCCAGGAAGGAAGAAGTTATGACCAATCCAACAAGAAGAAGGAAAAGGAAAGATCACTCCTCTATGTCAAAGCCAATGCTCACTACGTCCTCTATCAGCAAAGGCAAAGGTACTCAACCTTTTGAGGAGTTCTCATATCTGGAAAAATTAAATCATAGAAGAAAGTATGTTAAGACTCTGAAGCATTATAAAACCTCGGAATGGGAGTCATCCACTGATGATGAAGCACTTGATTATGGAAATGATGATATGTATAGATTTTATGACATTTAGTTGTGTTTCATGTCTTGTGATGCTTTCTTGTTATACATTTCCTTTATTTTAATAAATGGACGGAGACCTTGTCTCTGGCTGCGATTTTTGGGTATTGGCCATTAGCACCCTTAAACAAATTATTTTAAATCCTTAATGAAAAACATATAATGAATAATCATTATATATTTTAATATTCTTAAATTCCAATACATAAATACTTCGATCATATAACTTTAATATAAAAACACTTATTAGAATTCATCATCTTATTCCTTAATACATCCTTCCTTTAATATTTCATTCATAATATCTTACTCATTAATAGGAAAACCATTACATTTACAATCAGGAATATTATCTTCACAATATTTCCACTTAAGACATCAATTTCCATAAATACCATATTTTACAAATTTAAAACATTCAATAGTTGACGATACCTTATGTATACCATTATTCTCATCCATAATGTTAGCATAACTTTTCATTTTTCCTTCACAATTACTTTATTTGTTTCATTCATTTCCACACACAAACCATCTTCTAATACATTTAAAACATTCCATTGAATTCTTATTCCCACATTCTGGAAATATATAAAACTGAATATTCTTTCCTCCATGGTTTGCATTACCAAAACTATTAAATAAATCAATCCTTCTCTTCTTGGGTCAGTCCAATATTTGGTTAAGGCATATGTTGTTAATCATATAATCTGATAACTGATTAAGAATAATAAATACATCTTTTACTCCATTTATCATCTCGTTTTAGCTTATCATCATCAAATGTCCCACCACATTCAATGTTAACCCAGTTCCTTCTAGTTCTCATAATTAACTAGAAAAATAATAGTTCGAGTAACAATAGTCATATTGGGAACACACATAATCATGAAAAATCCCATACAAGATGTCTACATCATGAAACCTTCTTTACAATCTATGACACCTTAGGCTTACCCTCGGTTATTCATTATCATTATTTTAATCCTTCATTATGTTCATAAATGGTTTTTGAATTTCCAAAGCATATCCCAAGGGAGTGTTAAACCAGGCATGTAACAAGGACCATTATTTTTCAACATATGATTTTATATTCTATCTCAATGAACCAATTTTGGAGTTATTTCTCCTAGGTACATATGTGTCGTAGCCACAACCACATTTTCTATTTACATAGTTATGTAATTTTTTAAAAACCACTTGATCTATCATATTCAAAAAATTATAGTACATTTTCATATATATTGAATAATCCTTAGATATATCCCATGATAAATATATACAAATAGCATCAGAAATATCCCAAGGTATCTCACTAATATTTTTAAATCCTAGTTTTCAATGGATAACTAAACCATTCCATTGATACCAAATATAGTGGTGAGGCCTTTTGTACATAGATAATATAATTTTTTTATTGAATATTCATTGCAATATATTCAAAACATGAGGACATTAATATATTAGTGTCTTTGGAAACATGTAAATACAAATAATTAGTCTATAGTAAAACTACTTCATATCACACTATGATATTCAGGACTATAACCCTTCTTATAAATTTCAAACATAATTAATTTATTCATAACCTAGGGAAAGAAAACATAAGAAAGGGTGAGCATGAATTCTCAAAAAAGGTAAGAATGGGAGATATACAAGAATAACATGAACATAAGGGTAAGATAAAATGAGAAAAAATTTAAAATATTACCATGAAAATCAAAGATCACAATCTTGAGTAATGGAATAACGATTGGAAGTTCATAAGACAAGATCAATAATATAATCAATGAACATTTTCCATGATAGAATAACATTGTCATAATACACATATTTTTGTCATAAAAATAAGTATATGAAATATTATTTAAAGGCTAAAAACCAATACATTCATAATATAATAGTCTTCTAAAAATCACCCATGTTCTTACTTCAATCTTTGGCTAACCACCCTTGTACTACAGTTTTTGAGATTAGTCTAACCAATAGTGTACTATCCTTTTTGGTATTGGGCTAACCACCTATGTACCCTCTAATCTTGTTGAATATTTATCATCAAACAATAAATTAAATGGATATTTAGGTCCCACCCATCATATTATTAAATCAAAACAAATGTGTTCCATAATAACCTAAAACATTCATCGTATCAGAACCCATGAAAATAAATGGCTTTCATAATAATTTCATATTTTCCTCAAATCAAAAAATATTTAAAATGAAGAATGTTTTATATGAATTTTATCATGGTATAACCCATGGAATATAAATTAGTTTCATAGAAATCATTTCATCATAAACATAACACAACCAGAGAAAGAGTAATAATGGTATCAATGATTCATATCCCCAGTAAAGTACAGGTAACATCAAAGGTGTATTCTTAATGGAAAATTATATTTAATGAAATATCACCTAGAATGTTTCTAGTGTAAAATAAATTTTACATTAAAATTAGTTTTTAAAATCATAAAACATTTTTAAAATCATTTTATTTCAAAATAACATGGAAACCATAGAATTAATGATTTTAAAATCATATAAAAATTTTCTCAAGTAAAGTAACATTTTATCTTTAATTTTTTTTAAAACATATTTTATTTAAAATTATTTTATTTGAAAATATTGTTGAAAAATATAAATTAATTCATAAATAAAATGATCGACATGATGATAGTATGTTTTTTTCATGTCGTATAAGTTAAAAAACCCCTTTGACAAATTTTGTAGATGCTAAAAATGAATTGTTTTTTTAAAACGACATGAATATTATTTTATAAATAGTTTTTAAAAATTAAAATATGGGTAAAAATATTTATTTCGGATATAATTAGAATAATTCAAAAAAAATTGAAACCATTTTTATAAAACATGGTTTGGGATGAAAAAATATTTTCGACTGAGATTGTGATTTTTCATAAAAGCATTCATTTAGATATTTTGAGTAGATAAAGAGATAAAAATGAAGAGAGAATTTTTTTATACTAAATTAACTAACCAATAATAATTCATGATTTTATTGAGATATGGATCATAGTATTATATTTTCTGAAACATGATCCTAAAAATTCTTAATAAATGATGAGATTGTATCAAACAATATTTACCACTTTGGTAACTTTAAAATGCAAGAACCACAAAGGAATATTATTATTTGAAACTTAAAATATCACATGTATAAGTAAATTGATGATATTACATGTCAAATGGATGTATATAAACCTCAAAAAATAACATATTCATACAACAAAATCATATGTCTCAAAGAAGCCACGTTGAGATAAAACCACTTACCGATTTGGTAACATTTAAACCATAAACCCCATAAAAGAAAGATCCTAAAATTGATATATAAATAAAAAATGTTTAATTATAATAATCATAAAATAAAATAATGGGTAGTATATATACCAAATAAATAGAAAATTTGGTGAATATGATATTTGTATCATTGAAAATAAAAGTGAGATGAAAATCCCTTACAACTTTAGTAATCATTTGAATAATAATACCTAATAATGAATAACATAAAATAAAACTCTAAATATCCTTAAAAATGTGATTAAAAATATAAAATGTCTATTAAATAGTGTATACACCACAAAAATGAAAGAAGTGGTGAATTTTCATATATCACTAAAAATTAAAAGAGAGACAATAAATCTTGTTTCTTAAGTATCGACTTACTTATAACATATTCAATAATTAATTATAATAAATATATTTCAACTATAAATATAATATAGAACCATATATATATATATATATATATATCATTCCATATATTATTCACTTATTTCTTTTTATTACTCATTTGTTAATAGTTCTGTGTTGAAGTCATGTTTTGGGTAATAAGCACTCTGCTTTTCATATATATCTTTATTTGTTATTTTCAGTCCTATTAATTTGATCATGTTATCATAATATACAAAATTTTACCATGTCAAAAATATCATATATATTAAGTGTATATATATTTAGTGTAATTCAAAATTATTAGTGATATAAAATTAAATACACCATTCATGGAGAAGGTAAGCCATATATATGCATGAACAGTATTATTTTTTTCAGATTGAAAGAAAGAAGTGTAAATAATATATTATTATTATATAATATTTTTCAATCCAAATATTCAACATATTTTTATTAAAACAAACTTTATTAAATTCTATATAAAGCATGAATGAATCACATCACTTCACCAGGCAGTAGTGTGCCATACAAACTAGTGATATTATTGTATTCCATGATTATGGAAATCATGGAAGAATGTATGATATAATAATTCATGAATCATAATAATATAATAAATATAACATTTAAAAAATAAATCCATCATCATTTTCAACTGTAAGAGGTGGTAGTGGAAAAATAAATGACGTCGGTTCGCAAGGTGGTAGTACACCGTACACATGAACGATGATTTCACAAACAATTTCATGAAAGTGGATTTAGTTATAGGTAATTCCCATAAAATAACAACATTTAAGTATATGGATGATTCTATGGTTAATATATCATCATTTTATAATAATAATTGAATGAGGTGGAGGAAGAAAAATATGTTCGTTGTTGAATATTGCCTCTTCTTCGGGTATCCTCCTTGAATTTGTAGAAAAAGCATTCATAGGTTGGATTAATACCAAAAATATGAATTTGAAGATAAATTTATGCATTTTGGGAATTTATTTGGGTTGGTATTGTATGAATAAAACGATTTTATAGTGGGAATAAGAGGGGAGAGTAGGTGGAATTTTATATGTTAGGTGAGTGGAAAACATTGTAATTTTTTGAAATAAAAAAGGTGTAACCTTGTTTTCCTCCTGAAAAAGACATGGAAATGGGTAATAGTAGAAAATAGATGGTATAAAGTCATAATATGTCCATCCAGTTGGTGTTGGACATGTTTTGGGTCATTGTTTATGGTTATATTTTTAGTTTAACCCATGGTAAGAACATTTTTACCTTAACTGTGGTAAATAATTTTTTTTATATTTGCTATTAATATTAGATAAAAATTAAGTTAAAATTACAAGATAATATAAATTATTCTGATTATTATTTTTTAATCAAATTCTTTAAATTTAATTCATATGACTGGAAATGTTTAATTTAAAATTAATACTGTAAAAGCGATGAGAAAGCAGGTTTTTAAAGAGAAATTGTTAAAAAGTTTACAATGTCATTATATTAAAATTAAATATAAAAATGATTCCAATGAACTAAATTAAATTAATATATATATAATTGAATAAATTTTACATTAAAAAATTTAAAATATAATTTTCATTTATATATAATTTAAATAACAAGGTAGATTCTTTTTGAAATTATTTATTTTTCATAGTTCATCAAAAAAATTAATAATTACAGAAAAATATAAAAAAATAATCATATGATAATTTTGGTATGATGATTTAAAAAAATTCCATATATAATTTTTGAAATTTTTGAAAAATATTTTTACAATAAGTATGTGGAAAGGCAACAAAATTAATTTTTTCTAAAAAATATAGTTTTTAAGCATACAATTGAATTTATTCTTAACTCATGCCTTGAAAACACATAGGATGAATTTTAATTAGTTTATTTAATATAAAATATATAAATTTCATTAAAAGCATTCACCAGAAGTGGGTTTTTTTAAATATATTTAGGAAAAATGTGTTTTTTTTAAATAATTGTTTTAGTGAAATATTTTCTTATATTTTTGAATAGTTATGATTTTCATTTTTTATTAACTGGAAACCCAACAATTCATTCTATATACATGGGTAAACAATATATTCTCATAATTTAGTTAATCCTATTTATACATTCCATTACAATGCCTTGGTGATAACTATCATAATAAATAATAATATTTTAATTGTATTTTACATTTTGTTTAATATTGGTGTAGTGTTTATCACATGTTAAACACAATGTTGCATGTAACATAAGATAAAATCAGTGATTAATGTAATGAATGATAATTTTGGTGATCATGTAAGACCAAATATTATAAATATTAGATTCATTTGAAAAAAATATTTCAAAAAATCTTGTGGTCTTACATACTTACTACAACATCCATTCGGATGCCGCCCATCTTAAGAAAATCTTTTAGTACTCTATGTGACCTCTCTAGAGTAGTAACTTTTTTAAATTTTAGCACATAAAATCAATGAGAGTTGGGAAAATATCCTATACTATTTAATCTATGTTCTCTCTGACATGAAGACTAGGTACACCACTATAATGAAGAGTTTCCTTAATTTGGTCTCCATGGCATAAAAGCTATGACATTATTTGGAACACCATGAGATACAACTGTTTTCCCATTAAGACCCACTAAAGTTTATAATAAATCACCCCTTTTTGATGGGAATATTTGAACACCAGGCAGTAATCATCTGGCAGTTTAATATCATGTTCATTCTACAAAAGGCCACTAAAGCCATGAATTTGAATAATTCCATGCCACATAGCCATCTCCTGAAAAATTTCCCATGAATGTTGATTTTTTGGATGAATCTATTTTTAGTGGATAAGGATATACCATGTTGGAATATTAATTTTTATGGTTTTTACCGATTCTAGACTAGTATAAGGACCAACAACCCCATTCACAACATAGTCATCCTGGGGAATGTTTTCACCACTACAACACATTCCATGTTTACATAATATTTCATATTATCATAAGTATACAACAATAGTGAGGTATAGTCATCGGTCCTTATTATTGGTCTTGATTTATCCCTCAACATAAAATTACACTATTTAAATTGGAAGGGAAAATCTAATCTAGACATCAAACATATCAAGTGTGGCTATATCATAAGAAAAAAAAAGATTTTGTCCCCTCTAGAAAGTACCCATCAACTGATGACCACGTTTACTTCCAAACTGAAGGTATCCTATGATAGTCGATTATAGATCCTTCAAGACAATGAATTGGAATGTTAAGATGCATCCCTTGCAGAACCTAACTAGGATAACCTGGTCATTCATGTGGTGCACCATAGGGTGATCACCCCTACCACTTCAGATGATGGAAACCCAAATGTATATCTCCCCAATATTGATAATTTTGTGTTAGGACCCTATAATTCCCCTATATATGAGGAAACACCGTATTGGACAACTCCCTTTTTTAGTATCTCTATTGTGGAATTCTTCCTTTTAGCCAAGCGAAGTCTAAGAAAATATGATGGTGTGTAGAATAATTTATTTACCAGAGTTGGCCTAAACTTTAGAAAACTCTCTACATACATGGTTTTGATGGAATTATACTCCATTTCATCCATAGATGAAAGATACAAATAGTTATGTAGGAGGTCCCTACTAGATCATGTAGTTTCCATCAAGAAAGATTAAAGCTCCCCCCCCATATTTATTGCTTAGGATACTTATATCCCACCAAGGTTTATTTATGAATTTTGTTCTCCAAGAGGTGTCATGTTTTTCAAATCCATACTAACTTTGTGCATAGAATTCTTGTGCATATCCACTATATTAATTATTCATGGTCCGCTGTAGTGTGGTGAATCAATGTTTTGGGACCATACTCTCTAGCATCAACTGAGTAGTGAATGTTCATTTTGACTGAAAAAACATTTTTTATTGGGAAGAAGTGGTTCCCCTCAATGTAGCCAAAACCTAGTCTGTGAATGGGTTTTTGAGCTCTCATATCATCCATCTATTTGGGGTAACTCACATTATTCTCATACAAAATAGTACCAACTTTTAGACTACCAAGCTGATGAAATTGTACAACATACAACCCAAAAACACTTCCTCCTACCATGCACATAAAAATGGGAATATTGAAGAAATCAAAACGACCATCTCTAACATCCTGTATAAGAATGTAGGCACGAAAAAGGGAGTTGGTGCGACAAGATATCATGTGACCTTTGGGAATTTCTGGTGATAATGCTAAATTCTACCTTGATGACCCCATACTCCATAGTGTATGGAACAGAGGAAGTCCTACCAATTTAAGACCAGTTTCCACCACTCTATACAATATTTTAAGGTTTTAAAAATCTAGATATATTGGAAGAAGTCTATCTGGGTGATTTGGAATCCATTTTGGAAAATATCCTTCAGGCCATTCATAACATAGAGAGGCACTGAAATAGGATTGTGGGATCATTCAAAAAGATGGTTCACCACTACTCCTTACTTCCAGTTGACATGGTACTGGATCTTAGAACATTGATGATACCCAATAAAAGACCCTAAAGTTGGATCCCAAATATAAATTACTATACATTATTCATAAAGTCTATTCCAACTAATCATAATACTTAATCACCATGAATAATGAGAATATAAAACCTATAAAAAATTCTATGTTTCTAAAGTAGTACATCATGAAAAAACATGGTCCAAACTCTATGGCTGTATTCTTTATGTCATGGTCAAATCTATGCGAACTTAAACTCCATTAACTACTGTCTGAGATCTATGGACATAAAATGACTCTAATCCCTTATGGTCCAATATTTATGACCAAAAACTATTTTCAGTACACATTGAACAAGTTATAAAAATTTAAACTTAATAGAAAAACCTTTTCGGCACATGATGTTAAACGGTAGCCTTACACCATATATAATAATGATTCCTCATACATCTAAATATTGGATGAAAAAATAGACATTCTGAGAACATCATGGAAACCTTTATCTTTACCCCATGATAGAAACATGAGATACCACATGGAAACTGTGGGATTCCTCAATTCCCCTATTAAAGAGGGTGACCCCTCAATTACTACATTTTTCTTATATCGCGCTGTGTCCCAGAACTATGTGGGGATTGATTCAAATTTCCATGGGATGCATAGTGATTATATACCCTCTATCACTGGGCTTAGAAACCAAATTATCATGAACCCTCTCCCCCTAGTGTGGGGGAGAAATTATGTTCACCAAACAATTTTCCCATAGGCCTAAATTATGGTCCAATAATTACAGCTGTTAATCTATGTGAAGTTTGTTTTATGGTATTTATATAGAACATGGGATTTCATCTCCCTCATTTCACATTAGATTTTACCTTTTTTTGTTCCATTAAAATATCCTCAAAACAAACATTACCCATTCGATGTTTCACAGCTTTAAAATATTTTAAAAAATTCCCTTACAGCAAACCTTACAAAGTTCAAGTGAATGCAAATGGTTTCAGGATTACTTTTTGTGGTGAATAGTGTTTTGGAACCTATTTCACAGATGGTTTCAACTCTTATGCGCCACATGAACATAAATTAATTTCCTACTCATAGTCTATGAATTATGAACTTAAACTATGTCTATCCACCCTTATTCTCATGGTTTTTTTCAACTATGGCATTTCAACAAGACAATGCCCCCACCAATTTCCCAAACTATGTGTGGAAACATTCCCAGTCCCATGATATATGTAGTGATTCCAAGACCTTTTTTCATTGATCCATGAAGTGAATTCATCGAAAAAACCACCCATTACCCAAGGAAATAGCACCTTCAAGTTCCCTTATGGTTTCATCCTAACGTTGTATCCCCCAATAATATTCTTTATCTCATTAGTAGGTTGAGATACCATCATAACCCAAAATGAGCAAGAAACGAATGGGAATATAAATATGAAATCTCTTCCAATGTCCTCATCATAAGATATTAAACTGTATCCTTATAATGTATAAATTTTGGATGCCTCTTATTTGAGAGGAAAACCCCCTAATAACCCTTGTATCCTACCATACCATGTTTTAGAACAAGGTGTGGCTTGATTCCATTTTCCATGGGATATATAGTGATTCACAGATCTTTAATACTAGGTCTAACCCCCATAAAAAACTCAGATAGGAGTATCTCCACCCTCAAAATCATAAAGTCATCTTTGGAATGGTTTTTCATGTTTTGGGTGGTTGAGGGTCTTTTTCAATCTTATTTCATATCAGGTTATCACTCTTTCATGCCCTAAAAGCCCCCTTAGGACACCCACACACATTGGTCTATGAATTATGATCGTAAAATAGTATCTACCCCTATAGTCCATACTCTATGAACATAACCCAGTAATATCCATTTTTAGTGTTGTATGACTTTAAACTTTGTAGCCCAACGTCCTCAGCATAATACATTAAACTATAGACTTACCCTTTATGAAACTAGGATGCCTCATATGAAAAATATAGGATGAACATATAATAAAACTTCCCGAGAAAATTATATTAAAATTTATCCCTACATGATATAAATATACGATTCCACAAATTATAAATATGTGTTGAACATAGGATAAAACAGTCTCAACACATGAGGATGAACTATATCCATAACCCATATAAAACTGAGATACCTCGAGTGAGAAGTATGGGATAACCAAAACCATCTGACTTAGTGAGAAATATTAAATTGTAGTCAAACCCTATAAAAAAATATGATTATTCAAATGAACAATATAAGATGATTTGATATCCTATCCAAAGATAACATCACCCCTCTGGTGTTAGTCTCCTACCATGCGACATTCGAGATAAACATACAGATTTATGGGACATGTAGTGACGCTTGGATCTCAAATCCTAGTTGCATCCCTACATCAACTAAAATCAAGGTTCCACCCATTTCAAGCCGGGATTGATCTTTTACTACATGCATAGCCATCAAACTCATTTGAGTGCATAGTAGAATAGGTCATATGACACTCAACAATCCCTCTGGGATATTCCCTTCATCCACTTACCCACATCACAGTTTCATTGATTTTGATAATCAACATCCCCTCAATGTGAATTGAATCCCTAATAGAAATGATCCTTGCCAATACTGTCCCAACTTATATCCTGGGCTGATACCTCGATGAATCCTCAATAATAGATGGAAACTCATTTGTTTTGAACCTGATCAATGGTCGATCTAGAAAGTTTCCCCCATTATTGACCTATGAATGTGTCCAAACTATGTGTAGATCAGGTTCAATAGTTGTTTCTCACCCATTAGTCCATCCACATTTACAATAAAGGCATTTAATGTTGTAATTTACCCTCACATGACTTCCTTAAATCAGTCAATTTTCCCATTATTGTGTTCTCCCCTATAAAGAGTGTGAAATCCCTACTACTCTTTATTTCTTGCATTTAACATGCCTCATGAAGGATTATGATTCGAGTGGTATTTTTCTTAAATCATAGTTTAGATTCACATGTTCCTATTGGTTTTCACTCTTCAAGATTAATATAGGTTCCCATGTCCATGCATCATAACATAAAACTACGTGCAAGTTATCCTATGAATGTGTCAGGCGGAACCTAGATTATTTTCCCTCAATTCACTTTAGGTCACTACCCGCCATTACATACTCCCTCAATTCAGAAATTATCCCGAATAGTCTAAGAATTATGGCTTTTAAACAATTTGTATTCTATTTATTTGAAATCTACAACCATAAAATAGGAACCTAAATATATGAATCACAACATTAAACAATTTTAAAGTCACTATGGGAATGTCTCATGTGGAACCTAGCCTCATTGGACCTAACATCATGTCGGGTTGTCACTATATTGTTCCATGAATATTATTTTCGGTCATTCATCCCTCTTCTAGTCTAGATAGCATGGCATTAAACATGGAGTTGAAGTCCAAGAATCACAAACATGAACTGTGTGAATGTTATCTCTGAGACATTATGTGTGGTAGGGTCTCCAAGGCTCTACATTCATATCAACTTACCTATCCTATATTCCACATATATCTCTTTGGTATATTAAAATCCTTGGTCAACGAATCCAAGCCACAAACTATGTGTGACTCACCGTATATTCTTTTTCTAAGTGAAAGGACTCCTAAGCACACCATTTTCATTGGTTTTGAACTCTCCCACATCATACGATCCTTTATGGTGGGGGTCCCTTTTGGTCCAAGAATTTTTACCTTAATCTATTTTGTTCACCATGGTCCTAGATCTAGGAACATAAATATGGATTCATGGTCTGATAAGTATGCCTTTAAACTGTCCACGGTACTATGGTCTGATCATTATGGCACAAAACTATTTAAAACTTCTTTTTCTAACTGTTATGAACTTAATCTATAAAAATCATAGGAAAAAACAAATTTCACATACAAAAAACCATAAGGGAAACAAGAGAAAGGGTCAAAATCACCTTGATCGGTGGATTCCACAACATGGGTAAAATAACGGGATAAAAAGAAAGAGGTAAAAAGCCTACAGGGACCCACTAGAGAATCAAAAATAGTCTTATTGTACCTGATGAACCCATCTGTTCAATAAAAATTTATAGATAAATACAAATTACCATTTTAATTAAGATATCCTCTAGGGACCCCAATGTGTTTCCTTCTTATTCCCACTTACCATGGCTGGGTTGGTGTGATTCCGAGTAGTTGTCATGTCCTGGCTACAGGAAACTAAACTGTACTATGAAGGTCCTAATCACATGATGTTAAACTATATGACATATCGTCCTCATATTATGGAGTTAAAATTTGTGTATATAATCCTAATTTCATGAAACCAAAATTATAAGAATCTTAGTCCCTCACCCGAGAATACATTTCCCCCTTTGGTGATAATTACCTATTGAATTATTCATGTTTCTTGACCATAAATTGGGATCTAAGATAATGATTCCATTAGAGGATGAGTCTACCCATTTTTCAGAATTATATTAATACAAAATGTTCTAAAATACATGACGACATAATATTGAGAGTGATGAAATTTATTTTAACATTTCTCCAATTCATCATCACACTTTGTGTCTCGCTTGATTTGACTCCCTGTCATCTTCCACGTCTGAATTGGATTCCCTAATGTAATTGGTGCCCATCCACACTCACTCAACTATTATCTAGGTTAAATGAGACTAAATACTTATACAGATATTTTGAGTTAGGTATCTTGTTTTAAATAGGTTCAGTAGTCAACCTTCATTTTTATCCCTATCCTCTACAAAACGATTATTTATTCAGTTCATAAAATATAGTCATCAGTTATCCCCCATTTTCATGACACCCCCTTTTTTCCAAATCTTATGTGTCTCGATTCATGCTACCCTATTAGATTTTATTCTTGTAGAACTCATCACCTTAGGATTTACCTTATTTTTGAACATGTAATTGTTAAGAAAGTACGCCAGCTATGCATAGAGTCCCACTATCTAACCAAAACCTTATTGGGCAAGAAAATACCTATATTAGAAGAATGATTTATACCGATAGTTTTTGGAAATTATCTTAAAATCTCATACAAGAGATAAAGAGAATTCTAATCAATTTTTTCTTACAACGAGTGGGACTCAAATGGTCTTAGGAATTGATTTTCAGTTATCACATTAATGATATTGAACTATTCTAGTAAAGTGTAGGGACCAACAACTTTTGTTGAAGGAAATTTGGATGATGTTGGTTTTGATAGTGGTCGTTTGGAGGTGCTAGAAGTGGATAATGGGGTGCAAGGGAGGGAAGTGAATGATGGGGGTGTGTGCTACACAATTTCTACTGGAAATCTTTTCCAAGAGTTAGAGCAAGAGGACGTGGGGAGAACATTACAATGACTAAAGGTGCTAGTATGCCACATGGGCCTGCTTCCCTGGAGGGTGGCACTGGACCAAAATCTCTACAGCGGGGGATAATGGTTAGTTACGAGTCTATCGAACATCCAAGGTGTCTATCAGTGATTGTCACCAATGATCAATTCTAGAAGGGAAGAGGAGGGAAATATAGATATCCAGAGGTGCTTATCCCTGGTAAATGGGGGGATTAATCTATGAGTGACAAGGAGAATGATGGTGGTATGATTAATCCTTCATTTAATGAAGTGGTTCAGGGAGGGAGGATGAAGATGACCGAGGCTCAGAAAGTCATGACTGCTCCACCATGACGCATGCCAAGGAAGGACTACTCATACCTGCCAAAGCTGATGTCCACCAGGTCTTCCAATGGAAACACTGAGCTTTTATCCTTTGAACAGATGAATTTGTGAAGGAGCTATGCTATGGTTTTGAAGAATTATGAATGTTCTGAATGGGAATCAGCTACTATGGAGGAAGCTTTCTACCCGGGATGTGGAGACGAGTATGGTTTTTATGATATTTAATTGTCTCTTTTGTTTTGCGGTACTTTATTACTATCCTTTTATTTTTATTTTAATAAATGGTCAGGGGGTTATCCCTTAGTTGTGCTTGTCTGGTAATGTGTAGTGAAAAAAAAAATCTTCCTGAATATGAGGTGTTAAAAACAAATGAACTTCAAATGTTTGTCTGGTGACATCTAAACAACACAACCTCTCTTACTTTATTGAAAAATATAATGATCCATTGGTCTTGAAATTTTAAATTTATCTATCTAACCCATCCAACCAATGGCGTGTGGCCTCTAGAACCCTTTGTTTCCTAGTGAGCTCTACATATTCATCATAATCCATGGTGAAAATCTCATTGGATCTAATGTGCACACATACATAACCTACTTGGAAATTACCTATCAGAGACTCAACCTATTATTCCAATTCTTGGGCCACCACAACCTAGGACATTAACTAGATAATGATCTCAACATAGGGATTAATAATGACTATACGATCATTAAATTTCTCTTACAGTCATAGAAGCTCTTGATCAACCACCTTGAGTTTTTTTTCCATAATATTTCTCTAAATGATAGTCGATTTTGAACTCCTGACATTCCAAATACACTTTATTGGAAATATTATCATGGTCTAGTGCAATGAGAGAGTGAGAATATACCCCTCTGATGCAATAATTTCGTATCCAGTGTTGGAGGGACCCCATCTGACTCCCTGGATATCTCTATAGAGTGTGGGTAATAAAGTTATGCACACTTTTCCATGAACTAAACTATACAATATGATTATCCTCAGAATCTTTTGACCCATAATATTTATTTATTTTTGTGTTTCATAGGTACATACTCTAGGAATGTCATGATTAAAGGGGTAGTAGGGCCTTCCTTAGGTATCTTCTTGGATGGTCCAGGTTCCCGGTCAAGAAGGAGGACATATTCATCCAAATAAATATTTATTACTCTATTTATATAATCATGGTGGTCTAACTATTTGGAGATGTTACCCACATCAAAAATGGTCTTACCCCCCAGGATTTAGGCTAGATCAACTTGAAAAACCAACTCCCCATGAGTTTACTCATCTTTTGGTGGATGCCCCTTGGGTTCTTAAAAAGTTTTATTTTTAAGGAAAGAAAACATATTGAGCACTATTTTAAACAAAAAAATCCAGTTATTATGATCATTGATGATGTATTGGTTAAACAATGGCCATGCATGGGTGAAATACTTACAAAGGGAGTGTGTTTGGGAAAAATATAGTCCCATAATTTGAAAATGAAATTCCAAAACATGGGACCCCTCGACACTGGTTGGAACCAGAAAAGCTATAATTGGACCCCTCATCATTGGTTGGGTGAGAGATGAAGAAAAAATTAACACATTAATTCAATAGATTGAAAAATATCTATGAAAGTATAATGAGGGCCATGTTAATTTATGTTTATTGTTACTGTGAGGCATGGGGGTCTCAATGATGAGTCACCCTGGGCAATATGTCTTGCAAGTAGTGTTTTCCTTCATCAGAATTCTTAGACATGGTCCCCCATAGATGACTGTGAGGACCAGGGGCTTCAAAAAAACTATAATGGCCCCCTTATCAGACCCTACCATTGTAGAAGCTTCGAGCATTGCCTCTAAGATGTTCCCACCAGAACATATTGTGTAACCCTTATCACCTCTGATTGGGAGCCCTTGGTCATCCTTAGATTGATATAATATAACATAAAATCCTAGTCTAGATACTTAAAAAAAGATAATTTACTGGATGAGATAGAAAGGTCAAAAAATTATACTTACCTTCCCAATAACAGCTCGATCAAGTGATCAACCTCAAGGGTGACCTCTTAAATCATCTAGTTAGTCTCCTAATTAGTGTCCAATCTACATGATTCTTCATACCTGGTTCCCTACACGTTTTAATCGATGGATGATGCCTATGGTATTGATTATATGGTGGATTATTTCCCATCACAATATCTAAATAACATCATACGTACCCAATCAATGAAAAGATATCCGCCCACACTGGTGCACAAAGGAATCCACATCCCCTAGGTATAAAAATATCTCATGAAATTATACCATAGAAGTTATTTAGTACATCCTAACCTATGGAATCTTATCCCATTGATGAGTTATCCTCTACCAAAATTTTTCCTATGTCATTTTTAGCCACAAAAAATCTATAGGACTCCCAAGGAACGAGAAATGAAGATTCAACTACTGTTCGCAATAGATACAACCTATTCTTTCCTATTACCTCCCCATTTTTAATATTCCTAGATTTGTATCTATATTTCCTTTATTCAATTATTCCATGTTTAAATCCAAGGTCATGGGTAGTAAAAAGGCCTATCAAGGTCTATATAAGATCATATAACCATCCTGATCCCCTAACCCACCTCCAAAATCAATATTTAATTAATTATAAAATTTCTAAAAAATTAACCACAACAATTTTAAACAAGAATAAATAATAAAAGTCTTAGTGGGAAATCTCTCCATGGGGTAATTACAACTTTCCTTCAATGGGATGTCCACAACCAATCCTGAACACCAACGCGTAAAAAATCTTGGTCACACAACACCAAACTTTTAATTAAATTAATTTTATAATTTAGGGAAAACTGTAAAATTTAGTTAGATTTGTATACCTCAATGAGTCCCTAAAACAGAAGGTGTATATGGAATATTGAGATTTCCTCATCAAAAGTATAATGGACAACCCATATAATTTGTATTATTTATCATGGATTCAATGAAATTAGAACCAAACCCTAATCTTGGTAGAAGAAAATTTGATTAAAGGAAGAAATGTGGTCTATAAAGGTTGGAAGAATAAAAAAAATACATTGAATCAATAAAAAATTACAAAAACAAAATAATGAAAGTGGTTCTAGGGATAAAAAATGGGGAGATTTTTTACATCCATATATAAAACCAATAGGAATGGAGTGGGATTTCACTTGTAAAATTCAAAGGGGTGGAATTTTAATTTTTACTTATCTGAAGCCCTTAATCTATAAATTACAATGACAATGACATTATGGGGGTTACCATAGCTAAAATTAAGTATATCTACATCTATAGGATAATTAGTTTCTTTCACTACCTATATTATGGTGTGTTTTATCCTATGTTTCACTAGTCACAAACTAGCCAATGGTGTGTTATAATTTAGGCTTCAGAAGCATCCCTAGCCTCTCTTGGGGATCCCCCAAGCCCAAAAGACACCACCTGAATTCCATTACCCATATAAAAATAATTATTTTAGGACTGAAAACCATCATAATTCCCCTAAAAATCTCAGTTCAATAACATGAATCCTTAATAATTTTAAAAAACAAAATTCCTTCTAGAATATTCATGCTTGTATGGAAAAAAGATCTTATAATATCATTCTTTGAATTATAGTTTGCTGATTATTTCAAATGAATCTATTTTTTAAATTCATTAAAATGGTACAATGTACATAATTACCTTTCTAGGGAGTCTGTTAAATAATACATTATTATATTTTGATATACCCAGGATTGATGTCCAAACGTGTTTTAATAACAATGTCTAGTATTCTCATTTTTTTTCTTGTTAAATTCTCTTATATATCAGGCTACAATCCATTTATACTATTTTTTTGATTGAATATATCTATTATCCATAGATATTTAATTTATAATGTAATTAATGTTTTCTTTTAATAAAATTATGATAGTTTTTTCCTTCATCTACTTGTCTGGTGTTCTCATTTATTTCCACTATAAATCATTGATATTCCTCTTGAAAACTAATGTTTATTATGTATTGTATCATATAATATTTATCTGTGTTTGTAATTATTTTATTTATTTATACATATCGCGATTCTTTATCTTTGGGTGAGATTTGAACTTTTTCAAACTTCCATATTTCAATATTTGTGATTGTTTTATATAACATTATATTTATGATTTATTATCATTTGGTGAAATGATTATTTTATTCAATATTGGTTTGTTTTTTTCTCTTTTTCATGTTTCTTAATCTCTATTGTGATTCATAAAATTCCCTATAAACAATTTTGAATGATAATGAAAATTAATACAGGGTTAAAAAACTTTATAAGAGAATAGATCTTTTTATAAATTTCTTGAAACACATTCAAATTTTCCACGTGATAACTAGTTATTAAAATTAATCTTATAGTTAGGGTAATAATGTGTAGACTCATGAATTCCCATAAATGACTTCAACATCATCATTCTAATTTCCTTAAATCCCATCATTATAAGGTCACAGAAAAAGCATGAATTACAAGAAGAATATTTTATTATATTTCTATGAAGAATTATTGAAATCTCATCAAACTTGTTGGATTTATATTATTTTATCTAGATTAAATTTATTAATATGTTGGCACAATTTTAGTTAATGGAGTCAATTAGGTAAAAAGATGCATATTACACTCAATAAAATCAGTAATTTTCTAATCAATGAAATTTTTAGAAATTTGAAAAATAGTTTTTTAATTGAATCCACTTATATATTGATATTTTATGAAAATTAGATTTAACACAACCATAAAATCACATTTTTTGAATTTTATTTTCATTAAAAACCCATCATCAACATATATTTTCTCTCCTTTAAAAAATTTGAATCATATGAACAATAAATATTTTCAAAAACCGAAATAATTAGTTCACCTTGAATAGACATTATTGCGATTCAAGAGAATAATCCATGAGGTTATCTAACAATGCTACACCCCAAGTGTTTTATAAATTTTTAAAGTATGTTAGAGATCCTTTTATAAGGTCTCTAAGAATCACACAATATTATTTGAAAATAATGGGATCCATATTATATAAATAATAATCATTAATAGAAACAAATTCAATTTATTTTAATAAAAGTGGTTATTATTATGGAATATATTCTATAAGATATATTATTATATAATTGAATGATAAATGGAATGTGCTTTAAAATAACTACAAGATAAAAAAAATTATAAATCATTATAATAGGACTAGTGGTACATAACATTTGCATATTTTGATGTTTCATGTATCTATAGTATCCACTGGATTAAAAATAGAAGTGTTAATGAAATGGATTAATTTTTATGCTAATATTATTTTAGAAATAGGATAGATGCCCCATTAAAAAAAGTAATCAAAAGAGTTGCACTAAGAAAATCTCATATCATAATATCATATTCATAGAGATAAAACATGATATAATTAAATAATGAAATATAATATTGAAAATTATCATAATAAAATAAGTTGATATACCTTTCCTTATGATATTTGACAATATATAATATTAAAGGCATAAATATTATGTATCAAAAAAATTAACGGACAAAAAATCATATTAATTGTGTAAATGAAACATAATTATGATTAATGTGTCATGTAATATAATATGGGACTAAAATACCATCATTTTTATGATATTTATAGTATTGTAAATTACTATGATGCATGTCACATAATCATATGTAAAGAGAAATATTTAAAAACTAATCCATGTTATATATGATACAATGGTGTTAAATGATAATCAAACCACTATATCCTCAGTAATATAATCTATTTTTATAAAACATTAAGTCTAAGTATGAGACATTGATAATGTAATCTTCTTAAAAATAATAAAACGAAATATTAAACACATTTCAAGTAATTTATCATGGATAATGATAAATATGTTTTTTATAAGAATTATAGAGACCCAAACATGAAAAATATTTTTATGAAAAATATTTTACATAAAGATACAAATATTTCACTTTTAAAAACCAATAGTAATATTTTAATTTAAAATTAGATATATATTACATGATTGATATATATAATACCATGAATATTATTCAATATATCCATAATAGTACTTTTATAATATATAATAATATTCTTAACTGGGAAAATCCGATAGAGACATATTAGCAATAAATGGGGGAGCTAAAAATAACATCAAGATGAGGAATAATTGGAATGGAATGGAGAAGAGATTGAATTTAAGTATGTGGATGATCACAATAATCATTTTCAAATTTTAATATTGGGATAATAACAATAATAATATAAGATTTAGAGGAATGAGACATGGATTTTTGAACAAGTGTAATAGTGTAAAATTAAAATTATAAGTCATGGGTTACTACCATGATAGAAAAACATTGTTGAGAGAGGCTCCCTACCCATGCTCTTATATAGTATGTCAAAATATAACATAATTTCCCTATTTATTAAATGATATATAATTCATAACCATTACATTACCTAATTATTTATCCATAATCTTGTATTCCATATATTAAATATAGATATAAATAATTTATATAAATTAATAAGAATAAAAATATTACATAAGATGAAATGGAAATGGGATTTATAACAATATCATATATCATAAAATATCACTGATCCAAAAGTAATGAACTAAAAGGGAGGTAATAAAAAATAGGTTAAGAAAAAGGATCTTAAATTACATCAAACATTGAAACATATTAATTTAAAATCATATAGAGGATTAAGACAATTTTTGACATAATAAAACAAGAAAATATAATTGAGAAGAAATGAATAAGGAATTTCAAAAGAGTAACTCAAATAAATTTCATCACACATGGTAAATTAGGAAAAAAATATGAAATGGATTAATGAAACATAAATCCCAAGAAATTAAATATCATGGTATGTATAATAATTCATATAAATAATGTATATGATCTATTTTGAAAAAATATTAAATAATGGAAATAGATTAAAATAGAGAATAAAATACATTTTAAAAGAATGATATACTCAAAATAATTAAATATTAAACAGAAATAATATCCTGAAATTTTAGTAGAAATGAATTAGTAGATATATATTTAAGAGAATAAATATAAGGACCGACATATAATACACCTTTTATTAAATTATTTTTATATTGAATATTTATAATTATAACAAAAAATTCGAGGCCCATTGTCTATAAATAATTTGATGCATAATACCTTATATTAAGATAAAAAAACCATAACCTTATTTGAATACATCGTTATATTTTTCTCTTATATATATATTCACACTCATATCACATGATGAGATATCATGTAAATATACATAAATAAAAAGGGTGATCTATAAAGAACATTAAAGTAGATATAATAACATAAAATGGGAAGTGTTATAATCATACGATAGATAGAAAATAAAAAGGATTAACATATAATCATGTGGATAAAGTGAACCTGAATTATATATGTGTGACATCAAATAACATAAATCATGGGTTTGTGGAAGCACTATAGAAAATTACATCATAATCATACGCTATGTTCCACAACCAATAAAACATAACATCAGGTGTGAGGGTGTATACCCCTGCACTGTACATTGAATATGCTCAGATAAAAGCATTACCCAATTCTTTTAGGGCTGGTATAATTTCAATTACACTATCAAATAATAATATTTGTATAAAAATTTTCTCCACCTAAGGAAATTGAAAGTACCTCAATGATATGTGTAATGAACAATGGTAATGGAAGGAGTTTCGAGGAATCCAATAAAAAAAATTAACTGAAAATAAATAAATAATACTATAGGATTAAGATATAGAAGATTAATATTATTGATTTGGTTTTAAAATAAAATTTACTTTTGGAATAAATTCACTTTTGTGGAATTTGATGAATAAAAGTGTTTGTAAGGAAGAGAAACATTGGAGAATTATCTACAACGAAATAAAACATTTAAAATAGAAATTTAAAACATGAATAAATCATAGGTATATATATAAGTCTTTATAAAAGAATAAAAACTTTTATTTTAGCTTTTTTATAGTATAAATTGATTATGGTAGATGTGGATGAGAGATAATAATTAAACGATAAGGATTTGAGTTGTAAATTTCTTTTTACATTTTAACATTCAAAATAAGGTGGAATCAGAATGTTGTTTGAAAGGATTGAGAATATTATTATGTTAGTACAACATATTAATAAATACTATTATATTATTATGGGACCTCATTATTAAAATATTGATAATGAGAAGG
This sequence comes from Viscum album, assembly GCA_963277665.1. NCBI lineage: Eukaryota > Viridiplantae > Streptophyta > Magnoliopsida > Santalales > Viscaceae > Viscum > Viscum album. The sequence continues at coordinate 1,338,798,468 of OY728148.1, read as the reverse complement.
GAGATGAAAAATAATTATAGGAGTTTTAGTGGGAACCCTGATCCTTAAGTAGGGTTTTATTATAATGATTATTTTTGATCTAAAAATAAAAAATTTAAATAATTAGTTGATAATTTTAGAATATTATTCACTCATATTAACATTGTTAATTCCCTATAATAATAATATGTTAATATCTTATTTTGTTGATTTGGATTTTGATAAATATTTCAAAATGTTTGTCTCATGGTTTGTGATCTAGTGTTACCATAGTGATTGAAATTCTCAAAAATTATCACATGAAGAAGATCATGGGTATTAAAAATATTGATGGTGATATATTTTTTGGGAACCGATTGTGTGAAAATATATTTTAGTTTTATAATATGATTAAATATTATTGTGTATAATTTTGGATAACTGAAAAATATATATCAAATTAAAAAATATTCCAAACCTGACTGACAATATAATTAAGGATATTTCACCATGAGTTAGTGTATATGAAAAATTGTACCAGCCCTTGGTGATATAATGGTGTATATGACAAACACAAGTCTATTATAGAATGGAAAAAATGAGCCTAATTTGGGGAATCTTTTAGAATTAAGGGAGGAATAGCGGACATTGTGTTGAGAGGGACAATATAGGTTGATATTATTATGCATTTAGTTTTATCATATGGGTATCCCTTAGAATACATAACTATTAGCCTTTTAGGATGATGTTCCTATTTAATATTATTAAGGATATTTTTTTTGGGATCCATTTGATAACAAGTTTAGATGATACTTGTGATTATTATAAAAGGTCTAGAATTCATAAAAAATGTAAAATTTTTAGTAGGATATAACACTATAAATACATAAATATGATTCCATGATTATAATATGGATAAATGTTTTGAGGTATTTGATGTTTAATATATTTAATCCAAATAGTTTGGATTCTTTTATAATTATGAAGGATTATTTGGGACAATTTATTATTTGAGGACATGGAGTTCTTATATGGATTAAAAAATTTGTTATGTGGATTAAATCGGTATTTTTATGTGGTTAATGAAAAAATTAAACAACTATAGGCAAGATATAGGATTGGGATCAACCACTAATGATGTGGACTCTTAGTCAACCTAATCCATCATATGTGGATTTTAAAGGAGCATCAAGGTAAAAAATATTATATGGTGGGGTAAGGATTTTATGGTTTCTTGTAGGCATACACATGAGCACATAGGGTTCACTTAAAGAATACGGTGTAGTGGTACACACCATATAGTTAGGTGTGTGGGTGTATTAGGGGTTTAACATGGAGTCATTGAATAGTAGTGGAAATAAAGACCTTATTTATTAAGACACAACTTCTAAGATTTTGATTGACTTGGCATATAAAAATTCCATGATAATATTTATCATCCTTAAATTATATAAATTTAATACTAGTCATTTGATCTAATAAACCATTGTATTTCAATCAATGAACAAGCATCATATTACTCCCGATGCTAGGTTTGGTAGTGAATACAACTTTGATATTCAGATGTCTCCTCATTCTCATTACTAAAATTACATGATAATGTTTAAATAAAACATATGAGGGCTCCACTTTGATTAGTTTCACGAAGTATAAGATAAAATATATATATATATGTGACAGTAGATTCATTTATTATAAGGTTTTTATTCTACAAAATACTAAAAAGGCCATGATCTATTATAGTAAATGGTAGAGTGGCCATGAAAATTGTTGGATGATTGACTATTACAACAGATACATGTCTATCCAAATAACTCTAATATACTATAAGAACACAAATAACATGAAGGAATTATTAACTATGAGTATATGATAATCCATAATATTTTGACCCACAGTATAAAGAAACCTCATGCTACCACAAGATGTGTTTAGGTCTTTAAGGAACATTGAACCTAACCCATGAATTTTAAAATGATATTATGGATTTCATCTACCCTAATTATAGAGTTACTATGAGTGGTGGGCTAAATGTATAATAAAATGAGCTACCGTGATCAGTACACTCACTACAATAACACTGAATGTAATATATATCAATTTGATGATCAATTATGAGGTTTCCATAATGAACCGACCATTGGACATGTGGTGTAGTTGAGATTTAAAAAGATACTACATGCATAAAAATTTGAGTAACCTATAGTGGGTTTAAATAACATCAAAGAAAAATAGCTGGGTTCTATCTATGAGTATCAACCACATAATGATACAATCAATATAAAGGAGTTATTGGATCTTTTTATAAGTAAAAAATTATTCATATGTGTTAATATATATAAGTATTAAAATATAATTTATGATCTACAAAGCCAAATTCTAAAATAAAGGAATTCTCAAACATGCTACTCATGTAAGGATAAATGTGTGTTACATAAATAATCTCATGCCAGGTCCATTATTGGAGTAATATATTATGAATGATATGAGTTTTATGATATAAAAATAAAATTGAATTTTTTGTTTGAAATATTGAAGATTAAAGTTCTTTTAATGCCATGTGATGAATAAAATATTACAACAAAAAACCTTCAAGTATTTTTGTTTGGAAAATAAATATTTAAATATTCTATGAAGATATCATGGATTAATCTATATGATATTTTAATATTTATATCTATGTTTATTTGAAAATAAAATTTTGTAAACCATGTCACAAAAAATAAAACTACCACATATCATGGAAATGAAATTATATGGGACTAGAGTCATTTAAAAGGGTGAAATCCCACTCACATATATCATTGAGTTGTCATAATTTTTTATTGAAATATTATTCTAAATAATTATTTTAATGTATATATTTAGTTTTTTTAACAATAATGTTTTTCATGAATTCTGTGTGTTGTGAGCTATTATGGATTATTTATGTGAAACTATTCCTATGAGAAATAATACCATACAATGTGTGCATGTTGCAATTGACTCAGTGTTAAATATGATCTTATGAGATGAATTTTGATATACTATAGTTTCAATAGATTTTTTATATCATTTGAGGTAAAAATACTTGTTGATCATGTATATGAACCCAAATCATCCATTTATATATTGAAGACATGAGTCATACAAGTGGAAAAGAAGATTCTTTGATCAACTATGGGATTACCACCAATTAATAGGAATGATTCTATAATATTTTTAGAAATGAGGAATCATGAAATAAATTGAAATTAAATTAATGATATATTAACATCATTGTCTGAAAAACCATTAAAAATGGTCATGTGTATGTACCATACCAATTAAGTGTGGAATAATGTTTAAAACATGCATAAGGGGAACCTCAAAATAAGAGATGAAACATTGAAAATAATCGGGGAAATATAGAGATATCAAAATGGGTAAATATGATAATATTAATGACTAGAACCCTAGTTTAAATATGATAGTTAGTCATATGACATGACACTAGAAAAAGAAGAATGGTTGAACTATGATAATAAAATTAATAAGGAATTTTCCATTTAGATTTTATCCAAAGATCTCAAATTTGGATGAAATTCTTGATATATCCATTTATTCAATATATAATTCCCTTCTAAATTATGTTATTTTAAATGACCCAACATTCAAGAAGATAGATAAATGGGATATTTATTTTATATCATTGAATAAATCAAATATTATGGAAATGGAATATTTTTCTTCAATTTAATTTTATGATGATTATAAGAGTTATGAGAATTATAAGACACTCATGGATATCATATCAAAAAATATAAAATAGGAGAAAAGAAAAATATAATGAAATGAATCATCATAAATGTTATAAATTTGGAGAAATTGAAAAATTTATTAAAAACTTTCCAATGATGATGGAAGTTATTGTGTAAGATGGCGAATATGACATTTTGATATATGAGTGGATGTTAAGAGAAAAATAATAAAAATAATTCAAGATGTTTTATGAAAAAGTGAAATTAATTTATAAATAAAAGGAGTTGTTTAATAAGGAATTTTTAAGAAGTAAAATCGTTTTTTAACAATGATTAATCCGTTGAATGTGCTTGAAAAGACAGTTGTTTTATAACACATGTTGGATGTATGGAAGAAACCTCTAGGATTGGAGAAGAAGATAATTATGAAGCATCCCTAATTGGCATGTTCGAAATATATAATAAGGATTCTCTTTAATTAAATGTTTGATATAATATTGATATTATAATTTTAAAAAAATTATAGACTCATCAATTTTTTGATGACATTAATAGGAAGGAAAATAAATATATTGAGGAGATTAAATGTTTTGAGTTAAAAGAAATGGAATAATAATGGATAATAAAGTAATAAAAAGGACGTTTACTCAAGATATAACACTCAAGAATCTAGAATCAATGTTTCCCTATAATATAATATTACATGGAGAAAATAAAATATTCCCAAAAAGAAAACTAATGATTTTAGGGTTGATTAATCATAGAAGATTGATAAATGATGCTCATCAGCTTCATTAAAATAAATATCTACAATATATAAAAAGAAAATAAATTAATACTAAAATGATTGAATTAAAGGTTAAATAAAGAAATAATGGGATGATAAAGACCATGATATGAAAAAGATTATATCAAATGAAAATGAGATCATTTCTAAGGATGATACTCTCTAAAAGTTATCAAAAAAGATAGCACATTTTTGTAAAAAATTATAATTATCCTTTTGAATAAAAGAAATGAAATTTAATGTAAGGTGAAACCTCAATGGATATAGTATATGTTGCAGAACCTTTGAAAATAAATACAATATTTTTGATATAAAATGTATCTTTCTTAGATTCAAAGAAGAATTGGCATTTGGATGAGCTACATAGATAACAAAACCAATAAATCTTGTAACAAGTAATATAGATTCCCAGTATATATAAAAATTCAGAAAATATATGGGTATCTCAATGAGTTATATGGATGGTGTGACTAACCATCTAACTATATCGAAGAGTGAACCACTTTTCATCAAATGTAGAAACATCATGTTTCAAAAGGAGGATCGACATCATGTATAGCTGATGTAGAAAAATATTTGATATTTGTGGTACTCTAAAGGATAGAAAGATGAGTAGGTCCTACTTCCTAGATCATTCCTTCCAATAAAAAATGAAAGGAGATACCAAATTTTTAAATGAATTAGAAAATATAATTTTGGAGCAGTTACATTAAAAAAAGAAATCTCATTAAAAAAAGTTAGATGAAGAATTTATTTTTGATCCCAACAAGATAAAATCTCAAAATGTATTATTTTTTAATGGTCACAAACCCATCTAACTAAATATTTTTCAATTACATGATGACATTATTTTGGTGACATTAAATAAAATAAATATTTCCCATTAAAGGTGTTAAACATTGGATTATTTTTATAATAAGAGAATGAACTATTAATTTTTTTTCCAGATAGGATATCCCAATAATTCTTTCTATCTATATACTAGGGAAGAAAACAATATGTGGCATAGATATGTGGAAACAATAATTAAAATAATTTTTGAAAAGTATACAATGAAAATTTTGTGAGATATAAACACTTTAATCTGAGATAAAGATTAGCTTTTTAAAACCTATCAAAAATAGAAGATAGTTTATTAAAATTTCAAAGAGGTGGGGATATAATCAAAATGACCTATTCAATTATCCTAATCCTATTTTCATGGTAAAAATTGACACAAATCTAAAAAAAATTATATTTATATTATCACATATAAGGAAGAATATTCTAGGATGACATAATCTCTATATATGAATCATTAGACTCAGTTAGTGGATGCGTTCATAAATTTTAGAAAAGAAGATGAAATAGAACTAGAAATTAATATTAATCAACCAATAAATTATAATGGGAATGAATATATGGTAAATTAATTGGAAAAATACCCTGGAAATTATGTAATTAAACATCTATGTAGTATTCCTTACAAAATCATCAAAATGGGTTTTATAAAAGAATTAAGAGAATAATTTTACATATGGGGAGAACTTATTTGTCTAAATTTTAGAGGAACAAATTATTTCATAGAGAAGTCATGTACATACTTTGGAAATTAAAAAAAATTTATTTCTAAGATAAAACAGAAATATAAACTCATATACATATCATATAAGAAGAATATAACTTTAGTCTACATCAGAGTCTTTTGAAGCCCTTGTGTCATCAATATTATGGACTCAAATATGTTATCATTTTATGAGGATATAGAGGAATGTTAATTCTTAATTATCAATGAAATGGGAATATCTATTGATGCTCAAATTAATGGATTCAAAAAATTTTGGATTTTTTAGCAAAATAATCGAATATTAAACCATAAAGAGTCATAAAAAATAACATTTATTAATTAATTTGAGAAAAATAATAAATAAATTCTTGAGATGAATTTTGAAAGGCAGTATGAAATAATTTTAAGTGTTAGAGAAAATAATTTATACTATAATAATGATGAGAATAATTTAGCTAAAATTTGAGAATATAGTATCAATTGATGAAAAATAATGTGTACAAATAAAATATTATTACATATGAAAAGTACCCTATTCAAATTAAAAGAAAAAAGAGATATGATTATTCAGAAGAAAAATATACAGGATGAAAAATTATTTTTGAGAATCATAGATCCTTTATATCTTAGGAAAAAACTGATGCCATGATAGATGTATTTATATATAAAGATTGGATTTTGGTAAAATATGTATAAGGGAATCAAAACGATTTATATTCTACATAGGTTGTTTTTAGTACACTAGTAGAATAAAATATCTATAAATAAAGTGGGTTTTAAGAAATAAATTAAATTGAAATAGAGTGGTTACATAGAAAAAAATAAAATTATCATTTCAAGGGTTATTACCATGTTTATAGAATTTATTTTCAATATACCTTTGAATAGGTTTCAAAGAAAGAAGTTATCAAGATTTTACATATTCTAGAATTATACAGTTTGTACACAATCTATTTTATTGATGAAAAATATTTTTTATTCAATGGAATGATTGAGAAAGAAATGTACATTTTAAATCATGAGGGTTTTGTGCTTTATAGAGATGGTAAAAGATAATCTCAATTAATGAAGGCATTATATGGATTTTTATTAGCCTCAAGATCATAGTATTCAACATTGGACAAGTACTGGATGGAGATAAAATATTTCAAAGGGAATTTTGACAACAACATTTATATCAATGAAATGAATATAATTATATTTATTAGCGTTTTATAGTTTAGAGATATCATTTATCAAGAGATTATGAAAATTATTGGAAATTATTTTCCAATCAAATGAACAACGAAATTTGTGATTTTAATGGTTTTTGGGTTGTAGTTATTATTATTTTTGAATTCTATTTATAGAGGAAAGTTTACATTCTTTTCCCAATAGTATTTCAAAAAATAATGTTTTATGAATTTTGTGATTGGGGGGCCTGAGGAATCAGTAGAACCAATATATTTGGTCTTGAAGTTATCAAAAAATATATACAGTTAATGTTTAAATAAAAGATGCTTCAAAAGAATAGATGAAAGCTTGTTATATCTCACAGCTTCCAAACGAGATATTGTATATAATCTATTTCTATGTCCAAGATATTATAGTGATCCAAAGGAGTCACATATTATAGCTACCAGAGGTATTCTTAAATATATCAAGTTACTAAATACTATTGTATACATTAAGAAAGATAAAATAATTTAACTATATCTAATTAAAAATATACTAACTGAATTAGAGGTTATAATGATATATGATCTACAAAATGTATAATATTTTACATTAGAAGAAGTTATTCTTTCTAGGAATATGAGAAATAGAAATCAGTCAAACTGAGTACAATCGATGATGAATATTTTATTGGTAATATAGATTACACACAAATTAATTTGCGGAAAGAGTTTCTTGATGAGTTGAGGGTAAATATGAAAACATAACTCATTAATCATTATGAAATTCAATGTTTTAGATACTACTATAAAAATCCTACATATCTATTGATTTATAACTAAAATGATATCATTGTTCATTTCACTAGAGAGATAATTTCCAATAAATATATCAAGAAAGAAATTATACCTTCCTTAAATCATCTTGAAAATATTTTTAAAAAGGAAATGTCTAAAAGTATATTTGAGACCCAATAGATAATCATGAAATTTTATCCTCCCTCTCCCTTAATATTTAATGGTAAGTCCCCTATATAGTCTAGGATTATGTTATCAGTGTGGGGGGGGGGGGGATGTGACCCAAATCATATAAGGGAATTTTCGTATTAAATATATTCAATATTTATTTTTGGTGGAAAAGTAATTGAAAAAAGGAAGAGGTATTTGAGATTATTCATTTTTATATCAATGGGGTGTTATCTTGATAACTTTTATAGACATTAAATTTTTTCGATGGATGTAATTATCACAATAAAAACACAACATTTTCATATGGTGAAGCTTCATGATATATCCCTTGTGATATAATCCATATTTTTCTCTTTCACAAGAAGGAGAAATTTTGGAAATACTTTAACAAGGATGATAAAAAATTCAATGAGGGTGATTTAGGAGCCAATTATAATTATTAAAGAAGATGTATTTCTTTTATTCCAATTGATAAAATATTGAGATGTTTCTTGTGATGATTTTAAAACTGGAATAAAATTCTGATTGCATGTTCAAATATTAATTTAAAATTGATTTATGTATTTAAAATGGATTACATCATTATTAAATTCATGATTTTATGATGGTATTTTATTTGGAAGTGATTTGATAATTATAATTTTTAGATGATGATAATTATTCAAGAGTATTCGAGGGTAGTTATAGAATTGATATTGTTTAGTATTTCTTATATGAATTTTAAATTTTCCGATTATAATTAGAAAATTATTTTCTTGTAATTTACTGAAAAAATATCCTAATTTGGATGAAAATATTACTTTTCTAAACAACTACTAGGGTTGTAACCCTTTCAACCAAAAGCAATTTAAGTGGAATTAAATGTAAAATCGATGTAGTAATGATAAATTGTGGTGGTAAACTATACATAGGTGAATATAAGTGTTCACATGTGATCATAGGGGTTTCCTATGGTGAAAAAAATATGATGGAATACACCATGGAAGTAAATGTTTGAGTGTGTTGGGATCCAAATCAAGATTCAAATTAGAGTGGTGGATATTGAGTCATATATTTTCATGTGGCGGACTTAATATATTTTTATTGATGTGGGATCCCAAAATCGCATTCTTTAGTATATTTGACTTAAATAATTCACATTGATCTATTGTCTTTTATTCTATACAACTATAATAGTTTGATCAAATCTAGTGCATCATGTTCCTCTTAATGATATGTTTTATTGTCCATTAGTCATTGGAATTCCATAATTCGGTCATCCCAATTCCATGGACTCTATAATCAAGTAAATATCCAAAAAAATGATATCACAAATGTATTGAGTTTCACTAACTACAATAAATGAGTATGCACATGACTCTAGATGAACCAACCGTAAGGCTTATATCAAACTTTAAACACTAGAGTTATCGAGGGACACTATAATAAGTGGAGTGGTGACCACATTAATTTTTGGATGAGTGATCACACAAAAAGTCTGTTGATGGATATTTAACCTTTGACTTAATGTAGAAAAACTGATAAAATAAATTCAACATCAACCATGAGTTTTAGATATACTATAATTTATCAACCTACCACACATACCATTGATGTACCACCACGTGATCAATAGTGTTTCTTATTGAATTTTTGACCTAACAAACTTATAGTCTAAAGCTACCATCAATCAGATAAAACTTATTCGTCATGTTACAATGAGATTCTAGTTGATTATATGTTAATCCAAGATACTATGAACTTCTAACGTACCGTAATAAGGTCCAATGTAATAAATTTGAAGTCGTTGATCGATAGTGAGTATCCAATAATTTGATGACCATTAGAAATTATATCTAGATGATATTACAAATGATATTTCATGAATGAATAATATATTATATGAAAGGTGGGTTCTATTCTATTTAAAGAAGAATAATTTTGGAGTTTCATATACGGGTATCATTCATGTAAATGATTCAGTTGATGTAATTGAATTCTTATAGAATTATCCATGTTAATAAATATTGCACACACCCAAATTCTTGAACATGAAACATTATTTATGTATTTTGATTCTATATAATTCCTGGGTTATGTGTTGGTAAGTTCAAATGGTTTTCATAACATTGTTTAGGCATTTATGGAGGTTTATGATTATTAGAGACCATGAAACGTCTCTATAAAACTATATAATGAAAGAAAATGGGAACTGGTTTGCTACATAGTTCTTTAAAATTGTTCGAATTCCTAAGATAAATTATTCACCTTGAAATAGAGGTAAAATAATGATTGGTTCACATTTCATCTAATCGTGTGATCCAACTGTGCATGGTGTGGCCTGAACAAAGTAGCACTGCATGATTGGTACATAATTTTATAAACCACACAGCCTAATCATACAATGTATCTTTTGACCTCTTAAAAAAGTATATATAATCCTTATAAACCCCATAATACCTCATTATAAACTAATCTCTCCATAATAGTATTATAATTTCTTTCCATGACCTGGGAGATTATTCCCTTCGATCAATGAGTGACCATTAGGTGAAGTAATTTTCCTTGGAGGCCTGAATTCATCGATAAATTTCCATTATTCTCCATTATTCTTACATCAGAGATTATAATCTCCCTTAAAACCATATATCTAGTTTTTTATGTATAGATATATGTGATATTAATAATTTTATGATGATTTGTTTTTTATTTAGTGAAGGTAACATGAGTTGTGATCGCATCTTGATGTTTTTTCCCTCTTCATTTTGACCAATGTTTGAGTGGTAGGTGGATTATCCCAAGAATATACATGATTTAAAACATTATGGATTTTATTTAATTAAAATAATTCTATAAATTGTTGTGAAATTAGTTTCCATCTCTTGTTGGAAATAATATTGTGGTTTTGGTTTTGAAATTGTGGAATGTTGATTGTATGTTGTAAAACCATTATTATATTTTAAAAAAGTTGTTTTAAAATAATGGTTTGATTTTGAAACATGTAAATTAGTTTTCAAATTATTTTAATGAATTAAATGGTTTAATGTGAAATATTTTTCATATAAATTATTTTTTGGTTAAAATATTAGCATGATGTCATAATAAATATTCTAGCATGAGTTAATTAAGATGCATAATGGTAATGAAGTATCACCATAAATGTGGGGTGGGGTATGTATGTGAAGTTCAACTATTAAGGATTACACCAATATTGAGTGTCAATGTGTGGTTGTGAGTGAGTAAATTGGAAATAACATTCCAAATCAAAATTTAAATGGATTAATGTATTTTTTTGATGCATTCCATGAAACACTTGTTTCTAGATTTGATATAAACTATATTTACTACATAAAACTAGTTTATAAAATTTGATAAATGGTGTTTTCCATGTGGAATTAATTGGATAGTAATTGGGGAAATACTATTGTGTTTAAAATCACCCCTTTACTAGGAACTATTGTGAATTTCTAGATGTTATATATCGAGATACATAAAGGATGGATATCTTTATTTAGTGATGTTTCTTGATACCATGTCTTGGAATTTGAAGTTGGGTTTTAGAGTGGGTGGGGCGTGGATAATTGTTGTCACATTGGATTTTTGTGTTTTGGTGGTCTCTTGGTCTTCTTTGAGTATGTATTATAGTTTCCTCTTGTACTCTAGTAGGTTTATTAGTCTGGTTTGATTTGGATTATATTTTGTAGTCATGCATCATATAATGGTTTGTTTGGTTGCTATTTTTTTAGTTTGGATGTTTTTTCATTCGATGGATAAATCAAACCCCAAATTTTCTTGAGGATATTGGATTTTATTTCCATCCCACGTTGTCTAGGGGATGTCACTTAAAGACTAGTAGCTCCTCTATCACTCCTCAAGCCAATGAAGAGTGGTGGGATGTTAAAAATGCTATCAGTCTTAGCAGGTCCAAATATCTTTTGGGAAAAAATGGTGTCAGTTTTATTTAGTCCTAGAGATAGATATAGAATCATTCTATCTTAATGGAATGATAAAAATGTGTAGTATTTTCATAACATGAAATGTAGATAATGAAAAAGTGCAACTAACCCATTTACACTGAACATCAAGTTACCAGGAATATTGGGCCCATGGATGTTTTTAGACACTACTAGGTGAGTGGTCACCTCATAATCATGGGTTTATCAAATGAGAGTGATATGAAATGTATTTATATTAAAACATACCCTTGTAATAAAGTGTTAATTTTGAGTAAAATAGTTTTTAAATGGAAAATATATGTGATTTTAAAAAAAATCAAATTTGTTGATTTTGCAAACCACAGTTGTGAGGATTTTAAAAATGATGAAAATGTTAATGATGGTTGAAGCATGGAAAGTTATTTAATTATATGTGTTAATGTGGTAAATTGGTAGTTATAAGCCTTTTTTTCTATTGAGTAACAGTAAATGGAGTTTTTTCTATTTATAGAAAATGGAACCAGGTAGGTGTCAAAAAAAACTAACTGAAACAGGCTGTAAAAAATGTGGTTCCACCATAGCCAGAAGTGAACCAATAGCTGGTTCAGAGAATTTTTTTTAATTTCTAGGCCATGTATTAGGTTAATAGAAATTATGAGCCATGAAAAGTGGACTATTCAATTCAATTCCAAAAGAATCATCCACCCATCTTTTAGGAGGATTCTAATCAAGCAAAAAGTGTGGTGAATATGATTAATCAAATACTTTATTTTCATGGGACACTCACAGAGTTTAAAGTAAAATTTTAAACATATATGATAGATTATTAGGCATACCAATGGTACGAATAATAAATTCAGTCTAAATTAGACCAAGGAATTACCTTTGGGTATTTTGAAGTATTTTTTTAACAATATGTTATATCCTCATACATTGTAGACTGATATATGAATGCAATTATTCATTTTTAAGAAGCATAATCACTTATTGATAGAGTATGTGGTCAATTAATAAATTTATTCAACTTTTTCTTGAATTTTACTGCAAGTGAATCATTAAAGGAACTAATTTTTGAGTTGTGATTAAGTCCAAATATTCATCAAAATATTTCCATTCATTGTATAATGGATTATACATTGATGGTTAATAAATTGACTATAGAATGAAGGGATAACTCAAAAGAAATAGTTATAGGGGGCATGTTTATTCCTGTAATAACAGGTGGTAAATCTAATACAAGGAATATTTGGAGAATGAAAACCTACATCCAATGTAGTGAGACACCTCAAAATAAAACCTTTGAGATTAGTATATACTCCTCATAAATTCAAAATAAATACATGATGTTTTTAGTGTGGTTAATTGGATCCTAAAAAAATAGATTTTTTAAAACTAACTATATCATTTCTAAAATAACATAATATTTGACATCTTTTGTGATACTGTCATAGTGAACCATGGTCGGGTTCTAGAGACATATATCAAGATTCTTATGAATCAGAATATTAGATAGGATGAGTGTAGAAAAATAATTATCATCAATAGAACAAAGTGTGATGAGGAGATTCTATGAACACCAAGACTCCATAACTAGTGGAATCTCAACAGTATAACCAAGATAATTTTTCAATGAGTATGAAATTTTAAGGACCTTAGCACGTGATCATGGATAATAAATCTTGTCCTTCTATGGTTATTCATTAAATTATTATGAATTGTACCCTTTTGAAGGATTTTTTTGATATGGGAATGTGGCACACAATTATTTCTTTTCTTGTTTATAATATGGGGGTTTCTATTGAGATTATTACATCTATTTTAAATTAAAAAACACCTTGTGTACAAATAAATATTTGAGCCTTTATGTATAAAACATGTACCATAACAATCGATCGTTCCAGGTTGTTTTAGGATTTAACTATGCTTGAGATAGTTGTATATGTATTAATTTGGGGTATGTATTAGCTGACATCATTAAAGGCCCATATTGAATATTATTCTTGATAGTTTAGTTTCATATCTCTATATAATATCAAGAACCTCTTTAGAGGATATTTGAGTTTAATTTCTAGTAAAGTAAGACTTTTGGCCCTGGTCGTCAGAACCAAATATTTTCAATTGATAGGGATTAACTTAGAATATGTGTATGATATTGGGAATGATATTTTCAAACTATTTTTGATCATTTTCCTATTCCATTCACAAAAAAATTCTTGGGATTAGCACTTGAAAGAGAGGTGGAGTTTTTGACTTCTCTCCTAACTGGATCTACCCCTAACTCGCTTCCATCTTATCGGATAGAAGCAATTGAATTGAGGAAATTCAAAGTTAATATGTAAGAGTTAGGAGGTACTGGGTTCAACAGATCGAGTATAAATCTATTGGAAGCACTAATTCTATTTGTGAAGAAGGATAATGTAACTCTTAGACATTGTGTAAATTATCATAAGCTTCTCTAAGTTATTGTATGGAATAAATTATCCTATTCCATGCTTTTTTGATCAATTTGATCAATTTAGGGGACCCAATGGTTCTAAAAAATTGATTTAAATATTGGATATCTCCAATTTCATGTTTGTAAGGAGGATATTCTAAATAAAGCTTTCAAAAGAAGGTATTTCCTATTTCTATATGTCATTATGTCTTTTGATCTTACAGATGCACTAGTTGTATTTATGGAATTGATGAATTATATCTTATTTAAATATCAAGATTCTTATGTGGTGATGTTATTTGATAATATAATGATCTATTCTAGGAAAAAATGGATCATGTTCCACACATAGAGATATTGTGGTATATATTTAAGGAAAAAAATTTGTATTCCAAGTTATAAAATTTAAATTTATAGATACAAGAGGTTAATTTCCATGGAAATTTCATTTCAATAGATCCAAAAAATATAGAATATTTTATGTTTTTTAAACCACATTAAAATATCTTTAATATATATATTTTCTTTGGCTAGGTGGAAAACGATTGATGATTTGAATGAGATTTTTCACATTTTGAATCAATGATGATTACTTTGATAAGGAAAGGTGTTCCTTTCTAATGGAATGTTCAATGATCAAAATATTTTAAAAAAATCAAGGATAGACATAAATAAAAAACTCTCCTCTTATTTAAAGAGTCTGTGTAGCGAAATATTATCTATTAAGATGCCTAAGGATCTAGGTTGGGTTGTTTCATCTCTTATAGAGATCATGTTGGTTCTTATGTCTCAAAATAGTTATAGTTTCATGAGAAGAAATAAAAATATGTGACATAGAACTATATTATGTGGTCCATGCATTGAATACATGGTGTTATTAACTATTTAGTAAGAAATTAATAGTTTTTAGTAGTTTTAAGATTTCAGAACACATTTTCACACAAAGATATTTTAATTTGAGTCAGTATAGAGAGATGTAATATATACAATTCATTGACTTCAGTATGATGTATAAATCTGGTAAAGGGAACTGTGTGGAATATGAATTAAGAAGGAATTCATATACTCAGTTGGATAAAGAGGCTTTTGAATAGTAGAAACTAATATAATTTATAGGAGATATGCATCTAGAATGATTCGACCAAGGTGATGTTGTAGTTTCCTTTACAGTTTCCATTATTCCTGATTTATTTGACAATGTTTGATGGAACGTACATATGATTAATGAAGAATTTCTATATGGTCAAAACTAGATTTTGGGAAGACCATTTAGTGATGGAATATGGATGGGAATTTAGTAATTCAGTATTTAGATTTTATGGTCATACATTTTTTTTATAAAGACATTCTTTTCACATACCACCATTTGATATTGGTCTATCACCCTAAGATATAGAATATCTATAAACTATTGAAAGCACAATTCTGGTGGGTTGGCATAAAAATACATAGAGAGGATCATGTTTTGAGATAACTCACCTGTTTATATGTAAATTTTGATCATTAATGACTATAGGTTATGTTAGAGTATTTATAAGTTTTCATGATGAAATAAGAGAATATAGCCATGGATTTTGTAATAGGTATAATAAGGATGGTTAAGAAACAGAATGAATTATAGATGATTGTGGAATGCCATAATAAATTGGGTCAATTAATTCCTATTCAAGAAACTAATTTGGTTGAAGTCATGTCCTATACATACTTAAAATAAACTGTAATAATGCATGTTGTCTTAGTCTCAATTTTATTGGACATAAACCCTAGTTTAATATCTCATTTATACAAATCCTAACAAAAAGACAGTAGATCATAGTTGACTATGAGTATGTATTATCATCTCCATAGGGATGGAAAGTATGAATGGACAATACAAACATTGTAGGCCATGTTTAGGGATTGTATAATGGATTTTAGTGGCTCATAGGAGGAGCATTAACCTTTATTATAGTTATCATATAATAACTATTATTTGGAGACGGTAATTTTGGATCCTTCTATAGAATAATATGGAAACCCTTTTCATTCTCCACTTTCTTTGGTGGAAATACATGAGCCTTCATTAAATATACCCATGCTTTCGAAAGATACTATATAAAAGTTTTTCCATTTTTAAAGAGGATGGAGATGGAATAGAGTTGTCAAAAATAATATATTGATCATTTTGATGATCATTTTATTTTTTGTAAACTAATCATGTTTTCTTATTAACCTCTCTATGTCTTGAGAATTATTTTTTTGGTAAGAAGAGAAATTTATATCCATTTTAAATATCCCTATTTAGATACATGAACAATTTGGTGAGGTGGGATATCATTTTTCGTGTCTACCATGGTTCAGTTCAGTTGGAAATGTTTTTCTTGTGTCTCAGTTAAATAAGTACTACCATAATCCTAAAAATGTAATTCGATAGGATCACCTTAAACTAGATATAGATTATATGTTGAGTAATGTAGAAATAATAATTTTATATTGGAAATAAATAAAATTTAAATAGAAAATAATCAGTCTAGTGTAGGTTTTATAAATAATAGTCAGATTTAGGAAGAGAAATGAGTGGAAGAAAATTAAATATTGGAGCAAAGGCCCAAACTTTATCAAGAAAACAAGGGTTTTATACATTATGAGGATGGAAAGGCCAATGGTTGAGAAATTTTAGCACCCCTCATTTTAGTTACATGACCCTTTACTCATTTATTTTGAATATTAGTAATTATATAGTAATTTTTTAGGGTTTTAATGGGTTTTGGCAGATTTCGTAGGAATTTATAGAGGTGGAATATTTGTAACACATTAGTAGAAATAGTGAATAATCATAAGGAAGTTGTGAAAGGGAATTTTTTTTCTCTATAACAGTTAAAGGTTTGGCCAAAATACTGAGGATTCCACGGAGAATCAATATATCTTGAAATATAGGGAAAATCACAGTTGGTGTATGTTTTGTCTAACAATGAAATCTAACTGTGCAAGGCGTGTCCTTAAGATAGTTGCACCATGGTTTTGGTTGAATGTTTTCCACACTTTGCGACCTAAATTTGTGGAATACAGTTTTACCAACAAAAAACCTATTTCAAATTAGAATTAACCCCATAATCCCTCATTTTCCCATAATCTCCCTATAGCTAAAATATCTTTTTCTTCCAATGTATGAGAGATGCACACCTTTGGTGTCAGAGAAATCCATAAACAAATTAATGTGCTTTGGAGGACTGGATTCATCTATAAAATTTCTTCTTTATCTAATACTCCTATACACAAGAATCTTATCTCTATTGCATAAACAAAGATCTAGTACCTCATGGATAGATCTACGTGCGATGAATGATTTTATGACAATATCTTTTTGGATATCATGATTAGAATGAAAGTTCTGATAAGATATTGTTGTTTTTTTTCCATTCTTCATTTTCACCAATGTTTGAGAGGTAGTTGGAATCTAAATCACCTCCAATTGATTTAAAAAATGCATAAATAGTTTTAATTTAATTATTTTATTGTAATGAATGTTAAATTGTTTTGTATCTCTTGATGGAAATATTATTTTGTTATTGGCTTAGAAATTATGGAAAGTGAATTGTATATTAGAAAACTCATTTTTATAATATTAAAATGATGTTTTATAATTATGGTTTGGTTTTGAAGCATGTAATGTGGTTCTTGAAATTATTGTAAATAAGGAAATTGTTTTATGTGAAATGGATGGAATGGAAATTGGTTTTCAGTAAATGAAAAGGAATGATGTTGTCATAAATAGTCATGTATGATATTATTGGGATACACAATAGTTGTTATGTATGACCACCAATATAGGATAGAATATAGAAATGGTTTTACACTATTAAAGGAAATTCCAAGATTTTGTGTGTGTGTGTGGTTGTGTGTGTGGGCATGTAAAATAATATTCCAAACGAAATGAGAAATGTTTTAAAGGCCTTGTTGATTCATTCTTAGGAAAACCAATTTGTGGATTTGATATGACCTATTTTTTACTTCTTAAAACTAATTGGTAAAATGTGATAACATGTTTTTTCATTGAGGTGTGAATTGGTTAGTCATTGGTTCAATCCTAATAAATCTAGAAACATCACTTACTTAAGTATGGTTATGATAATTATAATTTTATCTATTGAGTAAAAAATGAATGAAATGTTTCTCAGTTCAATAGTGATGCTTATTAATACCATTTAATTGCATGTGGTGTTAGTGTTTGGATTGAGTGGTTAGTTTCTAGTTATTTTTAATTTAGTGTTATGAGTTTTTTAGTTGTTTGGTCCTCTTTGAGTATGTATTATGGTTTCCTCTTGTATGCCTATATGGTTGATCACTTGGATTGATTTGGGATGTATTTTATACTCATGCATCATTTAAAGGAATATTTGGTTATTGTTTTTGTGGTTTGGATGTTTTTTCAACCAAAGGGAAAATCGTCCACAAAATTTTCTTGATGCCCTTAAAATTTATTTTTATCCTTTGGTGTCTTGGGTATTGCACCAATAACTTGGTAGCTTCCCTTTCACTCCTCATGCAGAATAGATGGAGTCAAATGTTAAAAATATATAAAATTTTGAATATGAGGATTAATTTTAACCTATGTTAATATCCACATAGATAACTTATCTTGTATAAGAATTCTAAATTAACATATTTCCAAATTTGAATAATATAAATTGTCTCAATAAAAAACTATTATTTCAAGAAAGTATAAGTCATTTTATGAGTTTAATTATTTAAAAATAATAAATTAATCAAGGATTTAAATACTAAAGCATGTAGTTATTTTTAAACCACTTAATGAAAAAATATATAAAATTGAATACTTTTGGTATATATATTTGGAGCATATAAATTTAAATATTATGTGATGGTATCTCTACTGAGTCTCTAAGAGATATAAATATTATTTCTCTATGATTATTAGTATATAAAATTTGTAATTCCAATTTATCAAGAAATGAAACATACACATATCATGCAATTAAAAATATATGACACCTGAGTCTTTAAAATGAAAAAAATATCATTGTTAAGTATCTTATAGTTTCAATAACATATTATAAAAATATTTATCAAAATATTTATGTAATTATTTATATCCTGAAATTTATTAAAAAAATTAGTTTCATGAATTCATAGTGAACTGAGCTCTTATTGGGGTTTTTCTCTCCACTTATTATTAGGAGAAATATGACTATCTCACATGTGAATTCCCTGATGCATGTGGTTTTATTTTTCATGTAGTGTGTTGAAGGAAGATCTACTATAGTTCCAATCCATTTTTTTGAAGTTGAGGACCTTCCATATGAAAATCACATATTTTATGTAGATGAATCAATTTATACATTAGAGAACTGCTTCATCTAAGAGAAAATGAAAACAATATAAAAAATGGATATCCTAATATAAAAAAGATCATATCAGAGATGTTGATAATTACATATTTAACCTTGGGATCAAGTTTTAGGGTTTTGTAATAAATTTAATTCTATACTGATATAAAAATATATGTTCATGATAAAAATCAAAGAAGAGAAGGAGTGGGATCTAACGTTAATTTTGACATATGTAAACATTTGCTGTGAATTTTTATAACTATATATTAAATAAATATGGGTGATGAAAGAAATGATGTGTTTGAATCATGATATAAACATATCATAAGGGTTAATATATAAAATAAATAATTAGAAAAAAAAATTCTTTAGTAAACTTGATGATAAAACAACAAATATTAAAGTAGTTTAGATAAATATTCAATACAAATAACAATTATAAATTACCAAGGATAGTAAAGGATTAATGTATTTGGAGACTAGATATATATTCAAATTATTTATTTAATGATTATTATCATCTACCACAATTATCTTCATATTAGAACCCATCTAGACATATTAAACTGAAAACATTTCATCAAAAATCAGGGCAGGAACACACTGTAATTGTGAGATCATATTCCCAGTATTGGTAAACATAAGAGAAATCTATCATAATAGGGAATAATATTACCATAAAGTTATTATAACCAAATAATGATCTTGTTATCAATATTAAATATCCATACCTAGAAAAGAGTACATCATAAAATTCAAATTAAATTTATATCTAGTGTTGTGAATAATAACGGTGTGAAAGAAATAATCATCACGTATGAGTCTTTAAATAGACATGTGGGATTGTAAGTATAGGAAATATTAACCTTTTGAAAATAGATATTCACAATAATGTACTCTCATAATCTTGTGAGAATATATAGAAGTAAGCATACTCAAACTACAAAATGTGGATATTTTCTTTCACAATGATTTCTATGTATATTGATATAACCATAACCATAATCTATCCTAGTCACATATAAAAATGTGAATATATAATTTAAAAATAATGGGCACACTTATCCTCATCTAATCATTGGAAAACTATATTTAATAACCCAAATAATTTGAGGGTTATAAAAGAAAAAAGAGGCACATATTCTTAATTCCTTAATATGTATTCTACAAGATCATCAAAATGTGAGACGTTTCATCATATCATAAATCCTAGAAATGAAAGTCGGTTTCTTAATTATTTCATCATCATAATAAATTAACCTTTATAGAAAAATAAAGATGGTATTATTGGATTCTATAACAATTGAAGCATTAAATAAAAACATTGGATATTGTCTTAGATGATAATACATGTAATCAAATTTACATTTCGTGAATAAAATAAACATTATATTTTGAAATCACATTTTTAAAGTCTAAACATTTCTAAAATATTTGTTGAAAAATTATATTTTAAATAAAATAGTGAAATATTAATGAATCATTAATTAAAAGGGTAGTTATGATTGAACTAAGAGTGGTTTGTGTGGTATATATTAAAACTAAGAATCCATCAATGTCTTTGGAAAAATGTACCTATTTCGGAAAATGAAAATAATATTCTTTTTTCAAAATTTTATATAATTTAAAATATAGGGAAACATAAAGTTAATAAATCATTATACAATTGAAAATAATTTTTTCAAATAATTTTTAATGAAAATATGAACATGGAAGAAAAAAAATCCTTTCCATATTTGAAATAATGTCTATAATTTCTAAGAAAATTTGAATTCATTTTAAGTATGAAATAGAGGAGAATAAAAGGAATGCATGAAAAATGATGGAAAATAACAGGTGAATATAATGGATGGGTTTTAAAGGATAAATGTAATTTAGTTCCCCTCAATTGAAATTTAATATAAATAATACCATTAGGAAATAAGAATGTCTCACAAATCCCTTACCTCAAGTCTGGTTTTACATTGTATCAGTTCAAACCACCTATATAATTAATAATTTATTAATTAAAAATCTATTATAGAATTATATTCGGACATATCTTACTATTCATATTTCTTATATAAATTTCATTTATCATTTT
This sequence comes from Viscum album, assembly GCA_963277665.1. Classification (NCBI taxonomy): domain Eukaryota; kingdom Viridiplantae; phylum Streptophyta; class Magnoliopsida; order Santalales; family Viscaceae; genus Viscum; species Viscum album. Next base: position 1,338,776,574 of record OY728148.1, on the reverse strand, counting down.
TTATTCAATTTAATCCATAAAATTAACATTCGAGTGACAAATGGTTCATTTTCCATTCATGTTTAACTTAGATGGTTTCAGTACATACATATTGGACATGATTTTATCAAATATATAATCATAATCAATAAATAATTATCAAATTTATTCAATATATAAAATTTTTAAATCATTTATATAAATTTTTGATGAAAAATTTATTATATCAATTGTAGAGACGACACCTCATTGGAAAGCATGTCTAGTGTTTTCACATTTAAATAGATCCAGAAAAGAATGGAAATTTATAAATCCCCATTAAAAAAATTATTTTATCATAAATAACAAATATTTCCATTAAATAAGTCCTTATTAAAATTTTTAGAAAGATATATTGAAAAATTAATCATCGCTTCATGGAAGTGGTAGTCCATGCATATACACAACCGAGGTTATTAATTTCAAACGGATGGGTATGTAAGGAGTTAGATACATTACTATAATCATATAAGCCTAATTAGGTCATTAATATCATATATTATCAATAAATACTAGATAGTACGAATTTATTAATAATCATGATGGAAAATGAATCATATCGCTACATAGATGTGGTAGTCCAAATTCACGCACAAGCAATAATTTTATTTTCTAATAAATAAAAAGGAGTTGGAAACGGGTTTTCTCATAATCATTATAAATTATCTATATATCTATGTCACTTGAATAATTATTTTAAGATAGATACAATATATTTATAGGATTTATAAGAAGAAATAAATTTTTAGTGTTTGAGTTAAAAAGATTACATATTATTTGAACAACCACCTTTGGTTTACGCCTTAATACATTATAGGAATGTCCTAGGGAAAGACATGAAGATAAAGAATCAATGGATTTTATCATGGATAGTTTATGGGAATAAGGGTCAAGTTTTTTTAATAATGGAAGATAAGAGATACCGTTTTATAATTGAGGGGAGTGACACACATTTAATTACTTAAAACATTTAAATAATATATGGTCACATTTATTTGAATTTGTAATAAAATGTACAAGAAATCATATTAAGGATTAGATAATTTCTAAATATCTTCAGCCAAAATTATTTTGAAAATTTTAAGGGGAATATTAAAACTTATCTCATATTTTAACTAATGGAAAACCTATTTTAACCCTAACTATGGTAATAAATTTGTTTTCTAATTTTATTGTACATTATTGGGAAAACATTAAGTTGGCCCAACTACATAGTATCTATTATAATGATTATATATATGAAATATAATTTATATTATTCAATTTCTATAATTGGTAAAAATTAATTTTAATATAAGTGCCTAAAATGAAACCAAATAATTTTTAGAAAGTTCCATTTTCACGCATAAATATTCTATTACCTTCATTATTTTCCATGTAAAAAGTATTAGAAGAATGCTAAAATATTTTATAATATAAATTATATTAAAAATTACATGAAATTAATCTTCATTATATTATATGATAATTTTTTAAGATAATTATTCATTGTTCCTTTAAAGATATTTTTTTGAAAAAACATATCCCATCACCATCAAATGCCTTTATTTTAATTTATTTCTAATTGAAAAAATGAAATAATTTTATAATTTTTTTTTTGAAATTCATTTTTTCTTATTCATACCCTCCAATATAATGGTTAGGATATAAATTCCACATTAAACATTAATATTCATGTTGTATATAATGGGTTGTTTAATATTACTATTGTGCATTAAGAAATAAATGAATAAAATGAAATTTGTTTGAAGATAAACATATCAGTGAGTATCAATGTGTTGTGTTCTTCCCCTTTATAACAGTTTACCCATTAAATTCTTTCAATTTTATATAAATAAATAATGACAAATTTTCATCATTATATCCTCTAACTCTATCATAACATCCTAAAATTTATGATTTCACCAAAAAACATTGACCAGGTGGGTGGTCCTGATTTACATGAAATTATATCTATGATCAATAACATTAACCATTATTCCACATAAGAGAAGTCATTATTCGGTAGTACTAACACTGTTTTGGATAATTTTAATTATCATGTATATACTTCCTAAAGAGAGAGACATGTAACACTTCAGGAACTAGAGAGTAATTTAGTGAAAGTGTTAGATGATAAGAAAATATCCTGATATGATTTATAATTATGAGGGGAATGATATATTTAGAGATTAGATTCAATTTTTTCCCAATCACATAACTTTCTTCCTGATATATATTTATAAAGAGAATTGTATACCAATATTGAACTCTAGTTTTCACTAACAATTTTCTGCATAACATTTATATTGATACCATGCCTCCTTGATGTGCTATTGAATTTTTCAAAAAAAATTTCCATTTTCTTATATACTTCGAATCCTAATGGATATATTTCTATTACTACATTTCAATATGTTGGAGTTTTTACTTCCTTCCATAAAGTTAATTATAATGATCCACTTGAATTGTATATTGAAATCTATATTAGTGTAGGAATTATACCATATTAATGTGTTAATCCAAAAAACCATTCAAGTCCATAGAAAAGGATATCAACATATCCAATTGGATTTCCATGGTCCTCTTAGATTTATCATATATTTTTTGATTATATACATTGTTTTTGTTTATCTCTAAATTCAAATATGTTTGAAGACTTCACCTAAACATTTTGGTAATCCTCCCATCATGATGAGAAACAATAAAATGTGGTACTACATGAATCATTACCTTTTTTAATATATATCATGGATATATAATCAGGTATGATATATATCTTATTTTGACCAAAATTTTAGACAATTTATGGTGGTCGACTAAAGAAATGGAATTGTTCCCTTTAGATGTTTTGGGTGTCTGATGATGAAATTCTGGACAATTGTTTCCCATATCCATTTTGGAATTTAGAATTGTGGTATTATCCCCTTATACATCCCTCACTCAGAAATAACTTTCTCAACTTATAATTACTAGGATATATATATTTATATCCCGTTTTATGCTATCCCACAAGAAATAATCCCTTAGATCTCTATAAAACAACATACCTTCAAGATAAAAATATAACGATGAACTTTTAAATTCATTTAATAGGTCATTAATCATGTATTATATTTTAGAGATACATAATATGTTTCTAAGCCTTATCATTCGATCATAATTATTTTTGAAGTCAAGAACATTTCTCACTTTCTTTATAAATTCCACATCTTCATGAGGATGGATGGATAAACATTCATATCAAAAAGATATGATGCATTACATTTATTCATGATTTCGATGTTTATATTATATAAATACATAAATATCATATCTCTATCATTACTCTTCATTTAACAAGTATCACCTTCCTTGTGACACAAAGTGTTTTCCTGCATATTATTTTTCACAGTGTAGTATTATATCGATTAGTGACAATTGTTAATCAAGTAAAATCATCACCATTATAAAAACTTATTTTATTTTTGTGTGAATATATAATTCAGGATTATACTATTCACATATATATAATTCCAATTACCATATGTATAATACCGTCATATTATAAATGTAAAAATTACAATTGGATACTCCAAACCAAGATTCAAATAAATTTTCTCATGAATTTTTATTGGCATGAAGCATAATGTATCACAATGTCATTATGCATGAGGATTCATATGAGTAACTTATTTAATGCATCACCATATATCAAAAACCATTATTTACTTTATGGAAGTGTTAGTAAATACACACTACAAAACATTTCATTAACTCCTTGAATTTTTTCACATATTCATATCCCTATAATAACATTGACCCTTTCCTAGTAATTTTTTTAAAGTATTAGATAATTGTGATAAATTATTCACAATTAGCCAATAATATAATTTCAATCCAACACAACTGTTCTTATTTCTCAAAGTTTTTGGTCTCATACATTGGTCAATAACATTTATCTTTGAAGGGTCTACTAATATACCATATCCTAATATGATATTAACTAAAAAACCACCATATTACCAAAATTCACATTAGATAAATTTGGAATACAAATTATAATTACATAGGTACTTTTAAAAAATCTTAAAATAAAATTCATTATTTTCATTTACTATTGAATATATAATAATATCATCTATAATAATACCATAAAATAACTGAGGAAATATATAAAGAATATATTAATTATATCCTTGAATATAGTGAGAGAATTTTTTAGACCAAATTCCATTACTAGAAATTGATAATGAACATACCTGATATATAAGTTTTTCTTCATTATACCCTCTTTCTTTACAATCAAATGATCGTATCCATAATGAAGAAAAATAATTTAAAAGTACTGATCTCTACACTTTTGATCAAATAAGTCATTAATAGAGGGTGGATGATACTGGTTAATGAAAGTGATCTTATTGGGTGATTGATAATAAATTCAAACAATAAACATCCCATATTTAATCTTAAGAAAAATTATATTTTCAACCCTTGGTGACACACATAGACATATTAATCCCATTTCATGCGGATATCACCACATATGAGTTCGACGAGTCTTTGAAATCAACATAAAAACTCATATGAGTTCAATAGAAAACTAAACATCATGATTTAGGTGATTAATTGAAAATACATCATGACACACAATATAATATTCTCAAAGAAAAGGAATATCTTCAACATTGAGTTTCTCCTAAACTATTTGACATAATTAACCCATATTAATATTTATTATTCTCCGTAAAATGGAAATAATTCAAATAGGTTGTTCATTTTAATTTTCATATATATATATATAAACATAGGTAGACTAAAAATGTAAAATTATATAGGCTTTTTATTACCCTGAGATTTTAGAAAATAAAACTATGTTCAATAGAGTATTCAACATGAAACAACAAGCTTAAATGTCCTATGAAATTTATAACTCTTAAAACATGACTATTAAATCAGTGGGAAAGAATAGTATTAAGAAACTTATGTTATATATATATAATTGTTCTGGTCAATATTAATTATTGATAAATTCTTAGTAAGTAAATAGTCAATTTGTTTAAAGTAATTTTATTCTTCAAAAATATGTTTTCTTCAAAAATAAATTTATTTATTTTCATGAAAAAAATATTATAATTAATTTGTGGAAAGTTAAAAAAAATTTATGATAAAATTAAATTCTTTTTTGAAATTTAAATATAAAAAATTACTTTTTCCTAAATTTTTGGATCTTTTCACAAAATATTGATTTTCCATCAAATAACAAATAATACCGACTATTTTAAAAATGGAATTTATTTTCAATAAATTAAGAAATATAAAATACCCACTATGTTTTTAATATGAATAAAATTTACATTTTTATTACTTAGTTATAATGAAATCAATTATTTTATTTTTAATTAAATTCATATTGGATATTAGTATGTTTTTGTCTTTGAGCATAAAAACAGTATTTTTCGGAAAACATTTTTGAAAGTGCATAATATTTTTAAATCTATTAAGAACCCCATAATGAGAAATTATTTAAATTCTATTTATAGTTAATTTATTATAAAATATTAATTTATATTCATAAAATAATTATTATCAGTCATAGAGTTAATATAAAATCATATTTTCCTTGAAAAATACATGTCCTGAAAACCCACTTTTTTATCGCATATTTAGGAATAATTTTAAAAATAAAATTTTCCACTTTTATGAAATTAATTGGATAAAATGGATTAAATATTTTTAATAATCATAATTTATAATATCTAAAGAGTTCAAATTTATTTTTCACAACAACGAATAGAGAAAAAAAATAATTTTTTTGAACAATTAAGGTAAAAACATGTTTACCGTGGGTGAAACTAAAAATTTGAGTAAAAATAACCTAAAACATGTATAAAACCCATTTTTGTCGATATAAGGACTTTATAATGGATATATAGTTTTAATACTCCATTTAATAGTATTGTGGACTGTGAAAAATATCGATATACCTCTTTCTTTTCAAAAATGTAAATTGTACCACTCACCTCACTTATAAAAGGCCACAACTATCATCTCTTATTAACACATTAAAAACATTTTAATTTAGAAAGAAACTACCAAAATAAGATAAAAATACTCCATAACATCATCCTATAATCCGTTTTTGGTAATAATCCCATTCTTTGTAATACTTCAGGTGTAATATTATAGAGGTCGTCCAGGAAGAGAAAAAATTCATAACTATACATTTTTTATTTATTCTTATCATCATTATAATATTACTAACCTATGATTATGTAATAAAAAATTATCTACTATAACAATAAGTTAATATATGAGTTTCATAACCAAATCCATCTCTCCTTCCATAAAATGGGATAAGAAATCATCATTTGTGTGTATCACAGACTACCACCCCCAAACCAATGACATTAATTTTTCGTCAACGACTCTCACATATTGTTTTAGTAATGTATGTAAAAAATATATATGATATTTTTAATATATTTATAATTATATAATTATTATATCACATATTTTTTTTTTAATTTCCATTATATTGGGGATACGAGAACATCCCACATGTTTCCGACAGACCACCGCATCGTGAAGCGAAGGGATTCATTTTAACTAATTCGATACATAGATGATAATAAAGATAAATTTTAATAAATAAATAAGATATCAATGAAATAATAAATATATTAGGGAAATATTTATCAGTCTTAAATGATAATATATCATTTTAATTCTTACACTAAAAAATGATAACGTTGTTCATGTACGTGTGGACTACCAGCTCCACGAAGCAATGTGATACATTTTCCATCACTACATCATAGTGATGATGCATATAATAGTATATAAAGAAATAATATATATTTATATTATTGTTATCATACTATAAATACAAAACAATACAAACATTCTTTACATGATGATCATTGAAAAATGGAAAAGCTACTCATGGGTACATATAACCGACTGTCTCCAAGATCGTAACATATATCATTTAGCATAACCAATTTTAATGATTGGTATTAAAATTATTAATGATGAGTAAATATGATAATTATTTCATGATTTGTATTTTTAGTCTGTTTAAACAATGACCTCTTTGACAATAGTCAACATATCAAAGCCATTTTGAAACAAAGAAAAGAACATCCTCAAAACACCCTATGTGGATGTAACTAATTATGATCTCAAATATGGAAACATAAAGAAATAAAACATATTATTTATTTATATGGCGTTAAAACTAGATCATTTTATTTATAAATAAAATATTGATATAATATTATTAAACATTCGATAAAGGAAATAGAAGGAAAGTCTTGAATCAAGGTAAGGGGTTTTTTCTCATATAGCATTAACTTCCCTAAGTCATATGTCATTTTAACCCAATGCTTATATTTTATTTTATATATAATATCCATTTTAAATTTTATATAAAAAATCCATGACAAAAAATGGTATTATATGTCTAATGTTTAGTTATTATATCCATGAGTATTTGACATGAATGTCACCAAGTGGTAATTAATTTCACAACTCGATTTCTTTTCACTGGGATATATTACTTATTCATTGTTTTTGGAATTATAATATTATGTGTGTAATAAAATTTTATTATCAAATTTGTTATTTAAACTTTTCTATGTGGACTTAAAACTGATACAAAAATTTAACTCATTGATTATTTTTCAAATTCAATATACAAATTTTGTAAGGGTTATTCCTCCCAATTTATCATTCTTTGAGACATACATTAATGATATGCACCTATAATATTTTCTTATATCTATATACTACACTTTGACAATTTATATCTTGAAACTATTTATTATCATGATATTTAAATTATAATTTTATTCTATTCATTCATGAGGATAACGATTCAAGATTTATTTGCGTGGACAAGGATTTTTGTTAAAATATTCTTTCATTTCAATGTTTTTTATATTGTTGTTTCTTTTAGAGAAAAAATATGGTATAATTTTCATACCCAAAATATATTTATTTTACATGGGTTTTTGAATTTTTTAACATGTTATATTTCTATTTCCTTACATACTGATTTTGGAAACAATAAAAAGTCATTTTTAAGTGATAATGGTCCTGTATTTTCTTTTAAATAGGGTATCTTTGACTTCAATATCCATATTTACTAAAATGTTTTAAAAAATGTTCTTCAAAAAATAAATGATTTAAGAAATAAATTTTACATGGTATTTGGCCTTATTTTATAATGATTTTAATATAAATTTCATTACATTTTCCAAATGGCTCACTTTTTACTACCTTTTCTAATGTTTCTTGAAAACAATATTTATTTTTAACATTTACAACATGTATGGATTTTCTCTCCAACATGACCATTATTTTATTTGAAACGTCCTTTATATGATTCATAGGATGTTATAAATGAAACGAGTTTTCGATTTGTTTTGAATTTTTTGTTTTATAAATTTATTATCAATATAAAAAAGGTTATTTAAAAAAACATTTTAATGATATTTTAATGGAATTTTCAGTTATCAGTATCAACAATCCTATTTTTTATTTTTTCTACAATCGGTATATTTTTTAATGATACCACACTCATTATTTTTCTATATAAATTATTATTAAATGAAATTGATTTTTTAAAATAATATTTTTTGAATATTGTAATCATATTTCAAATTTATTTATTTTTCACCCGTTTCATTTCCATGTGTTTCAAAAAGAATGTAATAGAAGACATTTTTTTCATGGGTTAATCATGTTTAGAAAAACATAATGTTTTTATGAGTATCAGATGACTTAGAATATTTAAGGATTTATAATTAATCAATGGTTATTCAGAATTGATTAAGTTGATGGGTGGATCCATTATAAAATAAGTACGAGAGGGTCCATTATGAACCAAGGACATATAGTACCAAGATAATCGAAGGATGGGTGGTTAAGTTATTAAAAAGGATTGGTGGGTACATTATATTCCTTCAATTCATTGGATACTCCAGAGATGGAGGCTGACCATATTTGATATCTCATGGCTCATGATTATTTTTTCTGATAAATATTGAATTTGAAAAATAATTATGACAGGTTGTCATGTTTGGCTGTCTTGGAATATTTGGATATGAATATTCTTATGTTATACTAATTCACTTTTACAATGTAATTATATTCTTATTCCATTCTTTTGTTCAATGATGTCATAAAATTATTTAAGCTTACATTTTCCCTTATTGAGATTTTTGGAACACAAATATTATGTTTCATTTAACCGGTTTATAAAGATTGATATTGAATGAATTATTTCTATTCGGCTTTCAAGTGTATGATTATGAAGACCTAATATGGAATATTAATATCTGGTATATATATTAATTATCTAAAACACTAAACCTAAAAATTTCATGAACATTTAAGTCATCCAATATTCTATATTTATTTTTTGAATTTTGGATATTGGAAATTTGGTCACCATCATCCATATCAAATATGGGAATGTAAATCTTATATTATCATTTCCAGATTTTGGTGTGCGGGTTCAAGGATGTTATAGTTTGTTTAAGAGGAAATGTTAATACAACTATAGAGATTCTGGTGTTTTTATGTGAGGTTATATTAATAGTTATGGATACCATATTAGGACTAAAATATTAAGAATTCTTATTTTTTCAAAGTCTTATACACACATCTTATATTTTAATATATGAGTACTTAAATTGATTAATCACATTTTAGAATATATTTTTTAGGTTGAATTATATATAATGAATTATTTTAGTATTATGTATATATTTAAATTCTATAAAAATTATGTCTATGGTATTTATAAGCTTTAGGGTTTACATTATCTTGGATATTGAGGTAATTATTGTAATACATGTTTTATCATATAGATATATGTGATATTGAAAAGTGATTTAGTGACGGGGAGATTAATGTTATCACCAAAAGAGATTTTCCTTTTTTTATTGTGATATAAAAGGTGTGGTATGACCTTTATGTTTAAAAATATATTTAATTTTTATCATATTGAGGTTTTTTAGGATATAAGGTTATTTATTTTCTGAATGGTAAAGTGTAACATTAGGTATTTCTATTAAATTTTAAAGATTAATATATTGTTTCATCATATTAATATTTAATCATTTTAGGAATTATCTTACCATGTCCTAACCACTTCGGTTTTGGTTACATTATAAAAGTATGAGAATTATCTTATTATTACATTAATGGTTATGTGGACTTTAAAATTTTATGTTACTATTTCAGGCATAATGAATTCATTTTGAATACTAATAATTTGGAGGAAAATTTGATACTATGGTAGAATTTGTCAATAGGTCAAAATTTTACACATAAAATAGTCTAGATAAAACATAATTCATAAAATTTAGGAAAATATCTTGAACGTTTTTTCCTATTGCCATCATTTCTGATGAAATTAATTTCATTTTTCACACCTCTTTGGTTTATAAGTTTTTGGTTATTAACTTCATCTTAATAAATCATATTATTATGATTAATAATAATTTTCACTCCATATAATTATTTGGGAATTAATATTTTCTCCCATGTCCAAATATTCACTTCACATATATTTTATCATATTTGGAAACGTAGTTTGTGTTATTCTAGATAACCTTTGTACCTTCTTTTCTCATTTATCAAGATGATATTTTTATTAACCATTTTTTGGTGTGGGTTTATAAGAAAAGATTTTTCAAATATCCAACCACTGATTTTAAAGAAAAAGTTATGATTTATAGGATAAAATTTATTAAAGGGGTAGTGAGAAGATATTACACTGAGATATTTTAGAAAATAAAACAATGTTCTGTAACTTATTTGACACACTACATCAAGCCTGGACGACAAATCAGATATATAAAATTTAAAATCTTGTTGTTAAATTGGATTGTATGAATAATATTAACTACATAAGGATATATATATCTCTCTAATATTTTTATTAAATATAATTTTTTTAATTATTGTTAACTATTAAATTAATTTTTACAATATTAATTTTACTCTTCAAAAATATATATTTTTTTCAAAAAAAATATTATGCATTTTTTTAAAAAAAAATATTATAATATATTTTTTCTAACATTTTATAAATTTTATATTACAAAACTAAATTAATTTTTTAAATTAAAATATAAAAGTTTATTTTGTGCAAAATATTATGATTTTTTGGAATAAATTGATTTTTTAGTGAATAGTAAAAGATACTGATTTCCCTAAAAAATCTTTTATTTTCAATAAATTAGGAGATGTAAAAGCCCAACATTATTTTGAATATAATTTCAACTAAGATTATTGGTATGTTGTCTTATTTAATCAAAATATTTTCTTTCAAATCACTTAAAATTCAATTTCAGTATACAGTTTTCTTTAGATTCAAAAAATACATTTTTTAAAACATATTTTTAAAATTCATAATGTTCCTATTTATTAATTAATTAAAAAACACATAATTAATAATGAGTTAAATTAAATTTATAAATTTTATATCAATAAATATCAATTTATATTCACCCGATAATTTTTTAGTCACAAAGTTAATATAAAATCACATTTTCTTTGAAAAATACACTTCTTGAAAATATTGTTTTCATCACATATATGAGTTTAATATTAAAATAAATATTTTCTATTATGTATATTTAATTTGGTAAAATGGATTCAATATTTTGAGTTATAAAATTTAATACTATCTAATAAATCCAAAATAATTTTCACACAATAATGATTATTGATAGTAATAAAAATAATTTACCATGGTTTAGGAGAAAATAAGTTTACTACGGGTTAAACTAAAATGATAATGGTAAAAATTACATAAAAATTGTATAAAAATAATTTATGGCCACATTTTTAACTTATAATATCTATATCTTAATAATTCTCAATTATAGATTCATCTGACCTGGTAAAAATGTTGGTGTACCTTTTTCATTTCAAAAATTACAAGTGTCCCACTCACCTCGGTTATAAAAGGCGACCCCTTCCCTATTTTCTTCACAAAATTAATCTCTATTGTATTATACAATACGATACCAAATAAATTCACATATAAAATAATTTAGTAATTTAATCCTTTTATTGGTCAGAATGAAATTATTGGGATACTTTAAATGTACTCCAAAAGTAGTGCTCAGAGTTGAGGTAAAATTCTTAACTATGCATTTTTGTTTTATTTCTTCTTCTACCTACCCAAAATTTTATTAATCAATAATAATATGTTAAAAATAGTATATAATATAATAGTATATTTAATTATATAATTTTAATAAACTAAATACATCTTTCCTTCCATAAAATGGGATATGAAATCATCATTTGTGTGTAAGAAGAACTACCTCTTCAAGAACTAATGTCATTCCTTTTTCATCATCACCTCCCGCATATTGTTGGAATGATAGATTTATAATACCTATATTATATTTTTAAAATATTTATACATATATAGTTATGATATCAAATATTAATGTTTTACTTTCTATTCAGTTATATATATGATAACGTTTCGCATGTGTATAGTGGACTACCACATCACGACGTGATGTGATTCATTTTTCACTAATTATTTACATTGAAGATAATAAGAATAATTTTAATGAATATATACAATATACATGAAATTATAATAACATTAAGGTCATTTTTATCATTCTTAAAAGATAATATATCATATTATTTCTTACATTGAATTATATTAATGTTGTTCGTGTACATGTGGATTACCGCCTCCATAAAGCGATGAGAATTTTTTCATAATAACATAAAAATAATTATACATGTAAGAATATTTAAAGTAATAATATGGTATTTATGATATTTTTTTCATTTTAAAGATAAAATATTACAAATATTCTTCCCATTAGTACCAATATAACATTTGAAGGTTATCCATGAATACACTTGACATTCCATCCCCATTACCATAACATAGTTCATTTTTCATAACCATTATTAATGATTAGTAAAAAAGTTAAAATTTCAGATTAAATATGTTAATTATTTCATTATTTTTATTCTATATATGTTTTGAATAATGTATTTTTTTCCCTTGGTTATCTCAATGAATATGTTTGGAAATAATGATTCAAACATCCTTAAAACACCAATTGTTGACATAACTGATTATGTATTCAAACATGTTATCATAATGAAATAAAATTAATAATTAATGTATAAGGTGTTAAAAATGGAAATTATTCTTTATAAATAAAATTATTTATGTATGATTATTATAAAAGAGATAAAAGACATAAAAGAAATATCTTGACAAGAGGGAAACGGTTTTCCATAACTTAGTTTTACTTCTATGAGACATATTCATTATTCACCACATATTTTTATATTTTCTATATATAAAATATATTTAACATTTAATATTATAAATCCTTCATACATCAATTTTTTATGTTTCCATTTTAATTAATTCAACGTATGGGATTTGACATGAATGATAATAAGTGGTAAATAATTTCACACCTCAATTGCTTTTCATTGGGTTATATTACTTCTTAATTTTTATTGATATTATAAGATTATATTTGGCATGAAAGTTTTTATCATATGTTGTATTTCCAAATTTTTATACGGATTTAAAATTAAAACACATAATAGATTCATTAAATTATAATAAAATTAAATGGAATTAATTTTAAGGGTTATTCATCTCAAAATTTCTTTATTTGAGACATTTGTTTGTGATATACACCAATATTAATTTTTTAGGTTCATATAAACTCATTTTAAATGTTATATCATGAAACTAATTTTTTTCATGACATTTAATGTATAATTTTATTTTATTCCTTCACAGGGATTATGACTAAAGAGGCATTAGAGTGTCAATTATTTATGTTACAATCAAATTTCTTTTCGAGATTGTTTATAATTATAGTTCCTTTGAAAGAAATCATATGATAATACTTTACTAAACCCAATATCCTTACTAAACTCTATTTATTAATGTGGTTAACATGTTTTATTTCAATTTTAACCCTTATTGATTTATGAAACAATAGTAAATTCATTTGTAAGGGATAGTGATCTTGTATTTTCCTTTTGATCGAGTGTATTTTTCTTCAATATCAATGAATTCTAAAATGTATTCAAATATGATCTTTCTAAAAAAAATTCTTCACAAAGAAAGTTAAAGTGGTCTTTGACCTTATTTAGAAACAATATTGTGAATTTCTTATTTCTTTTTAAATCCATAAATTTTGACTCCATTTTTATAATGATTGGAAAATAATACTTACTTTTAAAATATACAACATGAAAAAATTCTCCCAGCTTCATGACTATTGTTTTCTTTAAAACTTACTATAAACATTTCCTTGTTTTTTTCAAAGAAAATTGTTTTCTCAATATTCTATGATTTTTTTGTTTTTAAATGAGATTTTCTAAATGAAAGGGTTATTTTCCAGAAAATAGTTTTTAATTGTAAATTCATGGTATTTCCATTCATCGACATCAACAACCTCTGTTTATACTTAAGATATAATGGGGATAATTTTTCATGATTATATAATAATTATTTCAATTTATGGATTAGAATTTTTTAAATAGGTTATTACAGAACACATTTCATTCCAATTGGTTAGTCATTTTTGAAAGAAATTATTATGGAACCCATTTCTTTTCCATGGGAAAATCATATTTCAATGATATTTTTGGGGGACCCATTCCATTTCCATGAGTAAATCATGTTGTAAAAACAATAATGTTTGTTTTATTAGTTTTATGATGATTTCGGAGCTTTCAGTATTTATGAGTATGATATGGTTACGAGGAATTGATTATATTGATGAGTGGTTCTGTTATAAACAAAGTAATTGTGGTTATGTTATTCAACTAAGACATGTGGATCCATGTTAAAACAATGATTGGTGGTAATATTGTTAACAAAAGATGTATGGCTCTATTATATTACTCCAATTAATTTGGTACTCTGGAGATGAGAGTCTACTATATTAGGTTTTCCATTTTTAAGAAGTGAGGTGGTGATAATGTTCTAAGATAAAAATAAGTTTTTAATTATTCTTGTTATGATATGATAATGTTTATTATGAAAAATATTGATATCACATGGATTATGGTTATTGATTCTTATGACTATTTCTTTTATTAAATACTTATTCATTATTTTCTTGTTTTATGATCCTGGTATTTATGTATATAAATTTTATTATGTTATAATTATGTACTTTTATTATGTTAGCATAACCTTATGCAATTACTATAATCCCTGATGGAATTCAATTGTAAATGTCTATGCTAACCCTTAATGAGAATTTTGTTGCATACATATTATGCTTAAATTTCCCCATGTTTTAAAAGATTGAGGTGGAATGAATTATATATCAAAGTGATTCATATGGATAATGATAATGATTAAATAATGTGGAATATAAAATATTGGGTATAGTGTGAGATGATTTTATTCTTTATAAACTTGTTCCTTTTGAATCCATGATGTTAACAGTTTTTTTAATTCTGTAAAACATCAAAACTAAACCATACATGAGAATTAATGTGATCCAATATTTTCCTTTGATGTTTAAAATTATGTATATCTAAAAATGGGTCCCTTAATCAGTATCAAATCTAAATATCTGATGATAATTTTTTCAATTCGGGATTCAGAGGTGAGGTTTGGTGGCTGTTATAGTTAGAATCTGAGGAAAGGTTTAGATAGCTTTGTAGATTATGATGTTTTTATATGAGATTATATAAAGAGTTATGGGTACCATATTAGGTATAATGGATTATAGATGATGATAACTGAAAACTCTTATACAGCTCATTAAGATATAAAGCAAGGAGATATTAAAGTGAAAAATGGCATTTTAAGAGATTTTTTATTAGGTTGTTGTATATTATCATTTTTGGTTTCACATAATGTGTGTATTTATATATTTATAAAATAAGTTTTATGATATTGATATCCTTTAGGTAATTTATTATCTTTTATATTGAGGTAATTTTGGGAAAACAAGTTTACTATATAGATAACCACATGATTGAAAAGTTATTTGGTTGCTAGTTGATTAATGTTGTTTCAACAAGAGGTCACCATATTTTTCTTTTTTGAAGACAAAATGATTGAGATAACATTTGAAGATTAAAAACTCATTAATGTTGATTTTTATGAGGTTATTTGTGAAATAGGGTTTTTTTTATTTATTGAATGTTTTAATTTTTATTTTTGGTGTTAGTGTTTAAATTTAGATATTAATGTATTATTTCAATATACGAAGTTTTTTTTATTTAGGGAATTGTTTTACAATGTGATATGAATTTTGGTTTTTTTTAATTTATGAGTATTGAAGGAATATTTCGTTAAAAATGTTATTGTATATGGTATTTAAAAGATAATTTTATTAATTATAGCATAATGAATTCATCATGAATACATATCATTGGGAAAAAGTATGATATTTTTGTTGAAATAGACAAAAGGATGAAATTATACTCATCAATTTAGTCTATTACATTATTATATAACTCTGTAAGTAATATAATTATTCAAAATTAGAAAAAGGATAAATTTTATATTTATTGGAATAAATTTATTAAATGGGTGAGAGGGGGGGATGTATCTCCTTGATAATTAGAAAAGAAAACCATGTTCGGTAGCATATTCGACACACAACATTGAGCTTAAATGGACAAAAAATATAACTATTAAAATCTATCCATTAAATTTGGGGTTTGAACAATATTAAATAATTATGAAATATATATAAATATATAATTTTTCTCCTAAATATAAATTATTGATAAATTCTTATTTATTAATCAATCATCTTTCTGTAATGTAATTTTACTATAAAGAATTATGCTTTCATAAAAAACGATTTCTTTTTCATTTTTGTTAAAAATATTATAATTTATTTTTACAAGACTTATAATTTTTTTAAAAAAAATTAAATGATTTTTAAATAAAAATATTGAAATTTACTTGGTGTGAATTCAGATTTTTTGGAAAATATTTACTTTTCGGTTAATAGTGAAAAATACCCATCTTTCTAAAAGTGTCGTTTATTTTCAAAAAAAAAATAATAAATTTGAAAGTTATATTATATTTTGAATATTATTTCTTGTAAAATAAATATTATTTATTTATATTTAATATAGTTAATTGATTTTGAATCAAATTAATGTTGGAATTTAGTATATGATGGCCTTTTGGTTTAAAAATTGGATTTTTCTGAAAACTGTTTGAATATTTATAATGTTTGTACTGTTCAAAAAATTAAGAAATGTGAATTTTTAAAAGGAAATTTTTATATTATACATCTAAAAAAATTAATTTATATTCATTAAATATATATTATTAGTAATATAGTATATATAAAATATTCTTTTCCTTGAAAAATACACCTCTTGGAAGACCCCTTCATCATCAATCATTATATTTATTGCATGAAGAAAGATATAAAAAAACAATAGAAACAAGGGAATATGTTATGAGGGGTTTAAATGAAATACATGGTCTAGGGAGATCTAAATTAGTAGATACCAATGGCTTCCCCTCGAATCAAATTAACTCTTTCAAGCTTTAGGAATATTTTGTTGGGGAGGCATGTGACATTGGGTCAATCGTCTCCTAGTGGTGAAAGATGATCCACTACATTATTTCGAAATTCTACAAATTAAATTTGGGGAAATGAATTCCATATTTGGAATCATAATAATATATATTATTTAATAACTCCAACATATTGTTTTACCATAATGAATAGTGAAAACATTTAATATGGTTAAGGTGAAAATGGGTTACTTGGGGGGGGGGGGGGGGTAAATAAAAATATAATGTAAAAAATTATACATAAAATTATATAAAAAAAATTTATGTAAATATTTAGATTTTATAATGTATAAGGCTCAATCATTATCCAGTTTGAATACTTTTTTCACGTAAAAAATGTTGTTCAACCATTTCTTTTAAAAAATTACAAGTGTGCCTCTCACCTTAGTTAAAGAAGGCCACCTTGGCCTCCATTACTAATACATTAAAAACTATTTTATTATAAAATACCTACCAAAATAACATCCCAAATTTAATATCCATATCCTAGAATTCATGGTTTTGTCAGAAATCCATTATAGTAACATATTATGTTTAATCCTAAAGAGGTGGTCCTAAAAGGGGTAAAATTCTGAAATATGCATTTTTTCACATCTTCCTACAACTCCTTAAAATATTCATAAACTAATATAATGTGAGAAAATCAGTGTTTAATAAAAATTTATATATTGTTATTTTAGTTTAATTAGCTAAATCCATGTCCTCTTCCATCAAATGCGATAAAGAGTCATCAGTAGTGAGAATTGAGAACTATCACCTCTCGAACTGATATTATTCATTTTTCATCATCACCTATGATTACTTTTTAATGATTTTTAAAGGTACATATTTTATAATTGTAACATATTTATTCATGTAGAGTTATTATATCACAAATAATTTTTTTACATTTCATTTTGTGGGGGATATGATAACATTTCTCATATGTGTGATAGAATACCTCCCTGTAGAGTGTTGTGATTAATTTTTCACTAATGTTATATGTGGAAGGTAATGATAGTATTACATAATATCAGTGATATAAATGAAATAAAAATTATAAAAATTATATATTTATCATTATGAAAATCTGATATATCATTCTATTTCTTACACTGAAAAATTATAACGTCATTTGTGTACATGTAGACTACCTCATCCATGAATTAATGTTATTAATTTTTCATCAAAACTACATATGAATGGTTTATATAATAATAGTTAAAGTAATAATATGTTATATATCATATTATTATTATTTTAAATATAAAACAATACATTCATTCATTCTAGGATAATTGAAAAATAGAAACGTTACTCATGCATATGTATGACCTACTGTCTCAATAATCGTAACAAATTTAATTTTTCATAAACTTTTTTCATGATGGGATTTAAAATGAATAATTTTTTAATATATATTATAATTATATCAATATTATTATTCTATAAATGTTTAAATAATTAACCGTTTTACCATAGTCAAAACATCAAATCTATTTTGAAAAATGATCCATACATCCTCAAAACACCTGATGTGGACCTAAATTAAAATATGTCATTATAACGAAATAAAATGAATGATTTAAATGTAAAGTATTAAACCATTAATGTTTTATTCAAAATTATAATTATTAATATATTTTAATTATTAAAGAGTTAAAGGGCATATAAAGAAACTCTGGACTCAAGGTATAAGGTTTTTCTTATATCACTTCTATAACTATGATACATATTCCATATTCAGCACAAGTTTTTATTTTTTTAGTGTATAAATATTAATTATACATGTAATAGAATGAATCTATAATAAATCATCATATTTTATATTTAAATTCAAATTATTTCATCCATTGGGATTTTCCTTGAATGCTACCATATGGTAAAGAATTTCTTAACCCAATTTCATTTCATTGGGTTAAATTACTTCTTTAATGTCTTTGATATTAGAATATTATGTATGAAAATATTTTTATTATTTTATTTTTTCCTTAAATATTTTTTATTTTGATTTAAATTTTATATACATAATTAATTAATTGATTAATTTTCGAATTCAATGGTAATATTTTGGTATGGTTTTTTCATCTCAATTTCTATTTTTTCAGTCATACATCTATGATAAGAATATATATTAATTTGTGAGGGGTATATACTACCCTTTGATAGGTTATATCATTAAACTCTTTTTTTAATTATATGTAATAGTTAATATTATGTTATTATTTTATACAGATTATGATTAAACATTTATGAATGTGTCAATTTCTTTATCATACAATATCCTCTATTTATATTATTGTTTATGTTGATGGAGTTTTTGAGTAAATAATATGATATTATTTTATTTAACCATATATATTTCCTCTCCACTAGTTATGAATGTGGTTAAAACTATTGATTTATATTTACTACTTTATTTAATTAATACACATCATGAATTTCATTTGAATGTGATACTAATAATATTTTTTTTATATTAGGTATCATTGTCTTCAATATCAACGTTTTTTTAAACTGTTCTTTCTAAAAATAAGTGATTTCCTAATGAAAATTTACAGGGTATTTGAATTTATTTTTAATGTTTTTGAATTTAAATTTCATAATGTTTTCCAAATGAATTACTTTTGAATTATTTTTCAAAATGTATTAAAAGAATGTTTTTTATAATATTTACAACATGAATTAATTTTCTCAATGTTATGACCATTATTTTATTTGACAGTTATATCATATGTTTCCAAGGTTTTTCAAAATAAAAGGATATTCATAATGTTTTTCATTATTATTTAGTTTTAAAAAAGTGAATTTAAAAATTAAATGATTTTTTTCTTCAAAAATATTATAATCATAATTTAATGGTATTTCCATTCATCAACATCAATAATCCATGTTGTTATCGATGCTTAAATTTAAATATTTTGTAATGATTACATCCTAATTATTTATATAGATTGATTATGATTATTTCAAAGATATTTTTATGGACCCTTCTTCTTTTACCTAGGTTAATAAAGCCTCAATGTTATTGTTATGTAACCATATTAATTAATAATAGTTAATCATTTTTCAAAGAGATTATCATGGAGCCAATTCCATTCCCAAGGTTTAATCAAGTTTGTAAAATAAAAATGGTTTTTTATAATGTTTTATAATTTTTTGGTAGTTTTTTCATTTTTTTATTTTGTTATGGTTATTGGAAATTTATTTTGTTTACGAGTGGTTCAGTTATAAACCAAAAAATTCATAAATAATTTATTAAAAAATGATGGTTGGTACTATGGTAAACCAAGGATGATTGATTACATTATTAACCAAGGATGGGTGGATCCATTATATACTTGCAATGAATTGGGTAACCTAGATATGGATGTCATCCATATTGATTATGTCATTTATTAAACTTGATATGAGGATAATGTTTGAATATACCAATATGTTTTATCTATGATTACATTGGGTTTATAATGTTTCCTTTTCTCATTATTTATATCACAAGGATCATTATTATTGATTCTGATTACTCATTTATTTGCATAAGTATTATTCAATGTTTTCTTATTTCATTATTAAGGTTTTGTAGGGTGTCGATATTCTTATGTTATAATCATGCACTTTGATTATGTCATCATACCCTTAGGATATAATTTTTCTATTTAATGAAATTTAATTATTATTACCTAGTTTTACCCTTACTGATCATTTTACCTGAACCATATTTTGTTTCATTTTCCCCATGATATAATTATTGAATACAAAGTAATTTTTTTATATAAGGGTTATTAATGGATCACAATGATGACTTAATGTGGAATATGAAAATCTCTGTATAGTGGGAGGTAATGTTCATATTTAGTAACCAATTGTTTATGAATCCTTGATGTTAAGAGTTTTATATAATTCTATAAAACTCGAAAACTAAATGGACAATGAGAATGTAATTGATCCTTTATTTCCCTTTAAAGTAGTAAATTTTTATAGATAAAATTTGGTCACCTTCATCAGTATCAAAAATATAAATGGAATGATTATATTTTCAATGTCAGATCAGGATGTATTGGAACAAGGCTATTATATCCCAACCTAACAAACTGATATGTGATATATATATAAAATAATTCATATTCAAGCCCAATTATAGATAAAAGTTATCTGAGGTTAGAAATATATGATTTGCAGAAAGGTGATTCATATAGACACCCATCATGGTGGAGCAACAAACATGAGATAAAATCATCATAGCATAAAAATGTTTTAATTTCAATTGTTAAAATATTCATTAATAAGGTGATCTAAAAAAGTTATCAAATTATTAATATAAAAAATATCGGTAGGGAAAAAATGAAAGAATTTTTTTTTCATTTTTAGATTAGATGGTAAATGTACGTACCACTATGTCATTTTCCTAGAACACATAATTTGTGGTTGTAAGGAAATTCACTTTATCCTTTTTTTTAGGGGGTTATGTAA
Source organism: Viscum album (assembly GCA_963277665.1). Classification (NCBI taxonomy): domain Eukaryota; kingdom Viridiplantae; phylum Streptophyta; class Magnoliopsida; order Santalales; family Viscaceae; genus Viscum; species Viscum album. The sequence continues at coordinate 1,338,754,550 of OY728148.1, read as the reverse complement.
GCCTAAAATATTAATTATACCTTCGAATAGGGTTCGTGAATCACATAATTACTTATCTAATTTTATTCAATATTAAACTTCATTAGATGAATTATTCTTATAAACTTTTTCATTTGAAGATCTTTTCAACCCCCATCGATAATCACTACCTTGATGACTGGACCTTACACAATAAAAAATTTTCTAATTTCATTTATAAATTTATTTAGTACTTTAACACACATTTTATTTATATATTTTTTTCGTAATTTTATTCTTATATGTGAATTACCATTCCAATTTCAATGAACCTTTATTTTTATCTAATTTCACTAAAATAATAAGTAAAATCAGATTTCCCATGCTTAATTTATACAATCAGATAACATTGAACAATTTATTCATATTTATAAATTTATATAATGGGTAACTCATTTCATATAATTGGTTTTAAGCCTTTAAAAAGTGATCTATTTTTCTCACATGGAACATTATATAGTGAAAAGTTTAGATGAGATATCTTCTAATGTTTTCTTCATAGGTACCAATGTTTTCATAATTATTTTTCATCTCTAAAAGGTCCCCATAAATATTAGAATAAAGATTTCTAGGAAAATATTATTTGTGAAATATTATATTAATATCCTCCCATTCCATATGTGATTCACCCAAATGGGTAGATTAATTCACGTGGGTAGTGATCATATTAGAATTTATTTTTATCCCAAATTACACTTGCTACGATGGCATAATATTGTTGTTGTGAAGGGTAAAACCCATGGGGAATGAGTGAGAGTCAAAGAACTATTGACTCTTAACCCTTTATGTAGGAGTCCTAATAAACTAGTTTAGGTTTTATATTTAATTAATGCTATTGAGTTTAGTTTAAGATTCAGTAATATGATAGGGATAAATGTAAATTACATTGTTTTAAGTAAAAAGGATCATATCAGTACTAACATGGAATAGTTAAAAGGTTTAGGTTTCAACATAGTTCATAGATAAATAGTTTATTATGGTCAAAATATCTCAATCTATCTAATATGTAACTATTATATGGTCTAGATATAGCTATCATCCTAGAGGAATTATACCCAGCTTCTTTGAAAGAAAGTATCATAGCCTAATATTCATAGCCTATACTAATACTATAAGGATAAGTTCATTCATTTAAACTTATCATGGTTAAGGTTTCATAATTTAATTGAATAAATAATCATTTTTAAACTAATTAGTTGATTTGGGTATTCTAAATTTCCATTTTAATATTCCTTATGTTTAGAAGAACCCATATTCTTGACCTTTACTCTATGCAGTTAAGCTGCTCATGAAAGTATTAATAGAAATAAATGATAACATCATGGAAATTTTAGGATGATTAAAAAATAAATTAAATTAGATAGTATTCAATTTATTTTCTATGAATCATGATGTTTACAATAAAAAAAAGTAATAAACTAACGAAATTCTTACTTGAAATAGAAAACAAGAAACAACGGGGTGCATATCCGCTGTTGGTTAGTCGAAAATGGGAAATGAATGAAGGAATGGTAAATGAAAATGAAAGAAATGAATAATACCTGTAGTTTTATCATTGAAACTTGGATTTAATAAAAAAATGTAGAAGAAATTGTTTAAAGTTGAGTTGGGAGAGAAAAAAATGGAAAAATAGAAAGAGAGAAAAAATATACTCCCCTAAGTGTTATGCAAGACTATACACACTCTGGAAATGAATAATTAGAAATTTACATGATGTGTAACCTTATCACATTTTTTACTCTTGATTCATGATTTTCTACACATATTTTTCATCTTCCATGTATCTCAGCCCTAATATTTGGGATTTAGAGAGGCGACTCCTCGCATGATGTGTAATGGTAACTTAAGAGATACATCTTCTTACGAATTGAATTTTAATCTGGATGTTACCTTTTAAATTTACATGACTTGTATTGGAGATTGATTTTAATTATTCTTTCTGTGAATTTTAATTTATTCATTAATTTATTCCCATCTTCAAAAATTATATGAATGATTCATTCATGCAATTTTAGTGATTCTTGACATGTAAAAATCTTTTTTGTCCATTTTTATAACCTCTTATTTTGAGTATAGTATACCAATTCTCTGAATAATTCTAGATATATCTGGTATATTATCAAAAAAAGAATTAATTAATTGAATCCAAAATGTATAAAAAAATAGCTTCTCAAATTCCCCCACACTTGAAAGTTTTATGGTCTTGAAGGAAAAAAACTCAGTAAGGATTCCATAAGAAATATTTTTTAAAATATGAATCATTAATTACATTAAGAAAATTAAATCTATGTGTCATTAGTAAAATTCAGTCATCTAGAAAAAATACAACATATAAAATTAGGAATATTGTTTAGTTCGATTTCCATATTTCTTTTCATTTAATTACCATCTCAAAATTGATACTTAAAATATATAATCATTTTTTAATTTTAGTTACAATAAATTTTCTCTTATCACTCAGGAAAAAATGAAACTGGATTTATTCTCATACCAAGGATACACATCCTTAAAAATATGCTTTAATTCGTTTTATCATTCATAATTTTTAAATAACAATACAAACCCAATCATAAGGAATTTAGTAAAAAGGGTTCAAATGACTCTAAGGCAGATGGACGGTGGCATGAAAATGAAAATCAAGCACAAAAGGAGGGTAATCACTAAATTATAATGCATGAAAGTAATGAGAAGTGCAACAAAGTGGATCCTCAAAGATTAAATGATTTTCACCCTCCAACAGATAAAGTATATCCATGATTATATCAATTATGTATAAAAAATATAACTTTTGTTTTGTTTTCTTATTTTTTTTGAAATCCATGTTTAGGCTAGATCTCAAATACATTCCCTAACCACATATGATCCATTATACGATTCATCGATCTATAAATGGTGATTTTTACATTTATAATACACAACACAACACTTTTTTCTTTTTCATTTCATTATAGAAAAACTAGGATGGCTTAAATTAAAAAAAAGAAACCATGGATGAAATAATATCAGTAAGGTAAGAAATCCACATAACCTCTACTCAATAAATATATTTCAAGTTCATTAGCAAACAATTCATCCACACTGGTTAAAAGGACAATCATGCATAATAACAGGAGTAGGGTAGGATGGGATAATCAACTTGTAATATATGGTTCCTTAAAAATTCATTCTTGGAAGTAATAGGCTAATGAAAAAAAAATCCATGGTGGCCCCTGGTAAAAAGTTAATCAAAAGGGAATTCCTCAATCATATTAAAATTTATTTATTAAGTCATAGCCTCATTAATATCTCAATGAAAGGTATTATAGGTTTACAAGAATTGTGTGTCTCTCAATAAAAATTTCAGAAAAGAATATGAAATTTTCATTTCAGAATCCTCTCAAAAATGAGAGTATACAAAAATAACTTGAAATCACACAAGGAATAAAGTCACGTAATAAGTCAATCAAAATAACATTCAAATAGTTTCAATTTTAATTAAATTACTAAACTCAGAAATTGTTAGAAAAAATATAAACCTTACTAAAATATGTATTTCAACAATTTCCTACCTAACACTATCTTATATTTAAATGGATGTAATGACTTTTTAGGTTTAAATATTTCTTTAAGTGAAAAATGTCTCCTTAATAGATGAAAATAGGTATTAATCCAAATGTATCTATAATTAATCTAAATAAATCCCCCCCACGCACACATGAAATGAGACAGTGTCCGTATTGTCTTGGAAAGTACAACGACAGTGATATTATAGGTATAGAATAGGAAAAATGAAATGTTAACATTGAAAATGAATTTAGGGAATTGAGAGATCCATATATGAGTTTCATGCCATGGGGAAAATTGGTGAATGTTTTTTTGAAATTTGGTATACCTGCATAATGTGTTAGAAATACCAACCCTCAACTAGATTATACATTAGTCCATAAGGTTTATATATGATTATGGTAGTGAGATGGGAAGGTTCACATAGGTAATAGTAATGAAAAACATAGTTAATACATATTGATATATCGATACAGTAAAGTTAAAAGTCACATGTGAATACAAGTGATACTGAAAAATTAAATAATATGAAAATAAAATAAAATATGTGCTGCCTCCCATTTTTAAATAACAATGTATTCATCACCAATATTGATGGAAGAAACAATAAATCAGTTTTTTTGTCTTCTTAGATGTCTGATACCTCCTACATGAATTGGTGGTTGTATCGTTGATCTCATGTAGACATAGGGCAGGATTAACTACATTAGAATATTATTGAAAATGAATCTAGTGTGGTAAGAAAATAGTTCTTGCCCTTCATGGTAGTCACCTCGACTGAACACATTCCTCTATTGATATCACCTTAAACTGGCACTAAATGTCAGCTTGATGATGAGTCATCCAAATTACTAGGGAAGATGGTAGTATAACTGGTGTGTCGATAACCATGGAAGAAGTATAAAATCTATAAATGGATAATGTAATACAATAATGAAATTAAAAATTAACCAATAAGATGTTAAGAAAAAACTATAACCAATGTATATATACAGAACAATGATACATCATAGTGAAACCTAATATAAGAAATACAATATGTAATCACACTCAAATAGTTTAAAAAAGTAAGGGATGGTTACATGGTATACTACAAATAACCAAAATCATCAAGATGTTAATCTGGAGTCCTCTCTTGAATATAGGGTTTCTATAGCTATCCCATCTAATCGATATCATCAATGAGTAAAGGAGTGTTAGGGTCAACTACTAATGTGGGTGCCCTTATGCTTAAATATATATTAGATTATGACGGAAGTGAGGTACCGATCCAAATGGGGGTCACATGTCTGGATGGTGGGTCAAAAAATGACACTTTAGTGGATTGTGGATGAGCTAAGAACATGACCCGCATGGCCTGCTCTGTTAAAAACTATTTCTAGAAGGTAGGATTTACCAACTTAGAGGGTATTTTAATCGGGGTGGTGGCTAGTGCAAGAATGGAACAAGTTAATGTTCATATTGGTGGTAAAGGGTGAACAGTTTTAGGGGGTGTTGGGGAGGGAGGGATAGTAAATAATAGGGGTGTAATGAATGGGATGCCCAGGTGACAGTATATAACAACCACGTTCATTATTACAAATTAATATATGATTTTCTACATAATATTACACTTAATACAACTTGGATGATCTATATTTTTAGTGTCTTTGTGAATTAGGTATATTATATAACAACATAAATCATAAAATACAATAGTTCTTTTTAAAACATCCTTAACATGGTCATAATATTCCAATTATTTTAAAGATGCACGGGATAACCTGGGGACATAAATAAGAATTGGGTGAGATGTAAATCATAGTAAGAGAATATAAATGGAATATAGTAATACATGTTATACAATTAGAATATTAATGTGTAATAAAATGAACATGATTAGTGTGGAATGATATAGCATGATAATTGTAACATGGGAAATGTGGAAACAACCTAAAACATGACATCCTAAAGATAATTAAATGATAAATACCAATAATTCATGATGTAAAAAGTCCCATAAATTAATCAAGTTCACTCCCTATCCCAACACGATATCTCATGAGACTAAACATTACCCAATGCATTAGAGCGTTATATAATTACGAGTTCACCCATCACTTTCATTTCAGTCTCATGATTAGGTGTTCCTTATAGATTATACAATATGGTTTCATTTATCATAATAGTTAATACCATGATCTAGTAGAGTGGAATTAATACATGTAAGTACCAAATAAAATAATTTTATGTTTTTGATGGTGATTACCCTTTTTATAAAATGATTATGGTATTCACTAGACAATTGTTTTGTCATGGAAAATCACGGTAATATTTCGGCAGCATAACGACACCACATAAAAATTAATAAAATGGGTTGATGAGAGTGGAATGGGACTCTAATAATCTATAAATAAAATGGGATTTATTAGGGACATTGAAATACCTTTTCCAGTGTTAGTAATTTTAATTATAATGCATAAGATAATAAATAAAATTTATTTAATAAAGGGAAGGAAAAGATCCTTTAATTGAGTGTGTGCCCCCAATTTCTTGGGCAGAGTGTCTTGAGATATTGGGGGTTCTTTAGGGGGACTTGATATATGTTAGGGAAGTGTATTAATGTTATAAAATTAATTTTAGGGAATATAAATGAGATTTTGGTTGGGTTTATATTGGGATTGATTTTTTATTTCTCTATAACTTCTCAAACCTAGATTTTTGACCCTATATAATAAAATAACCAAAACCACAAACCATAACATGGGTTTTTGCCATGGTTTCTTTAAAATGGGTGGTTTTTTATTATTTTATAAGGAAAAGGGCCTAATGTGATATAATAATACCCTTGATTATGTGGAGTTGATTCATACTCCTATAGAAATGATTTAAAAACCTTAAAATAATTAATTGTTTTGGAGGATTCCAATTAAATTTATAAAATTAATAAAATAAACAAAAAATAAAATTATTTTAAATATAAAACATAGAGTTTTTTGCATTTATACCTTTTATATTATTTATTCTATCACTTTAGTGTCATTATGATGTCATAATACATAAAGTATATTTATACGGTATTTAATTTTTACCTGAAAATTTCACTATCTAAAAAAATTATGAAAACTTAGCCAATAGATAATTTTAACATTCTAATTAAAAAAGTCATTTTATCTAAATAATTTTCTAAATATGTGAATTTTTTATTTTAAAATAAAATCAACAATAATTATGAAATGATGGGATTTTGAAAATATTATTTTTCCAATCATTTTAAAAATAAAACATGACTTCACTGAAATTGTATGATAATTTATATTTAATTCATATTATTATAATAATATTATTTTATTTAAATATTTTTTAAGAGGTTTTCTTGTCCAATTGTCGAAGTTAATTTAATTGAAAATAAGAAACATGAAATGATTCTAAAGGAGGTAATTTTTTGGCAATATTTCTCATAAAGAGGGATCAACTCAGAAGGGAGTTCACTAAACCAAGAGAGTTCTTTGTTGATTCCTTTATTAGAAATCTCATTAGCCACATAGTTATATTCCTGATAATCATGAGTGATAATGTATTTGAAAAATAAAATAGAGTCAAGACAGTTCATTCATTTATCCGTGAGCTTCCAAGTCAGGTTGATCACTCCATTTCAAATAGCACGCACAATTGTAGTGGATCACTTTCAAGCCAGAGGTTATACATGCCATTAAGATGAGAAAAGTAAATTTCAGGAATAATGCCGAGCATTTCAACATTATTATAGGAGGAGTTATAAAATTTTCTAATTACACCACTGAGGAATTTAACAGAGTAATCTATACAAATAGATCCACATCCTCTGGTCCTAGGTTACCTTTTGAGGATCCGTGCACATTAATTTTAATACAACATTGTAGAGGTGGTTTTCCAAAAAAACACTAATAGACTCAGATATTTTTTGAATTTTATAGGCACTCCATGTTTCCATGGAATTAAACAATTCTACACCATAGTATAGCGGTGACAGGGCTGTGTAATGTTAGCCTCCTTGGCTGAAGAGATGAGGTGCGAGAGAGACGTTTGAAAAGAGAAACATGGTTTTCCATGCATGATATCATTACAACCATACCAAAGAAGGTGAAAAATTTCAGTAGTAGTGACTAGAAAAATATTCTTGAGTTGAGGAACCATAAGTACTACTATATAGTATTGAAGCTGATCTTACACATTAAATAAATCTAGAAGTTGAACCTCAAAAATATCATTTAGTGCATTCCACAATGCTGAAGCAGTGGCACGGGGTAGAAAAAAATGAGAGACGTCTTCTCTATATTGGAAGAAAAACCTGCATTGATAATATAAAAAATTCAATGATATTGTTTGCAATCATCAATAGGAAACTTATGATGGTCACATCTCCAGATCAAGGACTTCTTAGAAGGTTTGATCCAAGGATTGTTATAAAATTTCAGCTATACAAAATCATTGTCAAGTTCAAAACGGGAATGATAAAAATATTTAGATTTAGGAATTTATTTTTGAGAATGAATCCCATATTAAAATACCTTTAGAGTAGGCAAATATACAATTATTAAGAATATTGGTGTGGTTTAAAAACAAGACCATGTTTTCAAGAGCCAAAAAATTTGTGATAGAATTGTTTGTGTCCACAGGATGGTGATGTGGATCAACTAAATCAAAAAGAGGGGCGATCATGAAATTATCAAGAAAGAAATATAAAGAAGAACCCCTATAAGTTATCCACCCTAAGATTTTCATAATATAATCATAAAGGGAATTGATGGTCAGCTAGATAGAGGATCCCATATAAGTATTATGGACCTTTTGCAACTTATTGATGAATATTCTTTTATCAAAGCTGAGATCTACTGAGTCACTGCAATGAAGTTTCCAAGTGAAAGTGGCCTAAAGAGCCTCCTTGAACAAATTGATGTATTTTATTCCGATTCATCCCTTATCAAGAGGCTTGAAACATTTATACCAAAAAATAGTATCTAATTTTCTTTCATGAATTCTACCACTCCACACAACATTCTTAATTGAAATGTTGAGATGAGTGAGAAAAGAGAATGTCCATTTTTAGATCATAAAAGAATGAACTAGTTTGGAAATAATAGTGTGCTAAACTAGAAAAATTATAACATATATAGAGAGATATGTTCCTTTACATTAAGAAAGATGTTTCATGATATGATCCAAAATATAGAAAAAATATCTATGTTTATAGCACCCCAGAATAGAGGCTCACTGAGATAATGCATAGGTATAGATCATTCTCTAATTCCCTGGTCCATCATGATTTGATATCTCTTAGAAGAAGGGATAATCTTACCAAAATAGATGTAGGATTTGTTCTAATTAATTGCTTTCCCTAAAACTTCTTCATAGTGAGTTAGGAAATTCTATAGATTGTAAAGGTTTATTTTTATACCTTATAAAAAAGAATAACGCCATCTTCATATAATAGATGTGTAGGGGCTATCAAGTGTCTGGAAGCCTACATAGGTTTAATAATTCCATGATCCAACATATGAATGATAATTATACTCATGTAATTATAAGTTGTGGAGAAAATGATGGAAGAGAGAGGATCACCTCACCTAGCACCTTTTGAGCAAGAAAAGTAACCTCTCAGAGAACCATTAAGGAGCACCGAAATTTGAGTAGCCTGAAAAATAGATTTTACCCAATTCACAAAAATTGCATTAAATAAAAATATTTGAATCAATTTAAGGAAAAAGCGTGAATATACAGTGTCAAAATATTTTATAATTTGCATCATAAGTGAAATATATCCACCTATAAAAATTTTGTTAATGAGGTTGACACATTCTAAAGTTGTGCTTATACAATCCATGAGGGTCTTTACTTTTACAAAAACAATCTTGTTCCGGAGACAATCTTCTTAGAAATGATGTTGAGTCTGTTGGGAATAATTTTGTAAATAATTTTATAACTGGTGTTGATAAGGGTGATGGGTTTGAAGAGATGAATCCTAGAATAATTTTCAACCTCGGTAATAAGCGTGAGGAACAAAAAATTAAATCCATGAGGTAAGATACCTATAGAGAAGAAATATTTAACAAGTCTGAAAACATCCAAGTGAATGATGACCTAATAAGTTTAAAAGAATGATTTTTTAAACCATCTAGTCCCACATCACTATCTAGTTTATGTCTGAAGACAACATCATGAATTTCAAAGTCAAAAGTAATACTAGTGCGGTGAATGTTATATTTAATGATGAACATGCATGGGATGATACCTTCATGAAGGTATTAATGAGATTAGTCCCATTAAAAAGATGCTCAAAGTAAGAGACACTATGATCAGCAAGGGACATCTCATTATCAATAATCCTATCACAATTTCTCATGAGGGTGAGAGGATGACACATTTTCCTGCTTCGTTGGAGGGCATCGTAGAATTTTGTGTTTCTATCTTAATCCTTTAACCATTTAAACATAGCGGTACCCTTTTTCATTTTTTATTTAGTGGAAAGATGATAATTAATCATATAATAAAGGTTAATAATTTACTGAATATTCTCCATAAAATTGGATATGGTGGAAGCACATTGAATCTGATTGAGAAGTGTGTTAGTATAAATAATATTCTTCTCTATCTTTTTGTAGTGGTCCTTACACCAACATTTAATATTATACTTTAAATTCTTAAACTGCAAGATGAACGAATAAGATTCATTTCCATCATGAAAATAAGACCAGAAATAAGACACCAACTTTCTAATATCAGGATGAAAGAACCAGTTATTATTTAGGCGGAAGGGCAATCTAGGCTTGTAGGTCTTACGAATAAAGCCGACCAAAATAAGATGGTGGTCAGAATTATTCTTATGAAGGGAAATTCTTGAGAGAGTATACCAATTATCATGTTATTTCTTATTAGAGAAATCATGGTCTAGACTGCTAGCAACCATGAGAGAGGTGTGTCTTCTATACTAGGTGTATTTTTCTCCAATTAGATTAATTTCAAAGAGGTTACAACTTTCCTAAGAAAACATCAATTATTTTTAGGAGAGAGTGGGGAGAACAATAACCAATACTTAACTAGGACACAAAATGTAATTCGAATCACCAAAATGGATCCATGACTCTTTAATTACCTACATAAAAAGTTCAATGTTTTTATAAATCCTTCTTATTTCCTGATAATTGTTCTTAGCATAGACAATAGAGCAATATAAATGAGTGTTGTAGTGAACCACTTCACAAGTTATCATTTTCTCATTTGTATTGTAAATCAAGACCCCAATGATAGAATTATGAGTAAAGACGCATAAGGTATCAATATTAACAAAATCATTATTGCTACCAATATTCTGGTATACTCTAATTTCAAGGCCAACAACACCAGGGCAGTATCATTTTTTTGAGTTAAGAAATTCCCAATAAATTTGATTTATTATCATGCATAAATCTATGTAGGGATATAGAAGTGTCTTTATTTTTTTAGTCCCTAAAAATTACAAAAGAATAAATTAATTTTTATCATAATTTTGGGGGTGATCTACCTTTTTTTATTTCCACTTGATTTCTTATTTCTGTAGGATTTTCAAGTAGCGGGTTAATTTGGAGTGTTGTTCTCTAAATTGTTGGACTAGCTTATAGAAACCTGAGTTGTAACATGTGTTGTGCTGATTTTTTTAACTACATTCATTCAAGTTTCTTCTGCATTGGAACTTCCTCTTGAGGTTTTTTGTGATTCATTAAAATTATAATTATTGTTGGAAATATGAGTCTAAGGTATGGTCATGTTTTTAATAGACCTTGTGAAATCATGATGACTATCCTACAATGCATGGGAATTTTCATATAGAGAATAGGAACTATCTGAAAAAGTAGCAGTGCTGCAAGTATGTTGATAAAATAATTCATGGTTTATAGCCTATATTGAAGTAGTAAGGACATTGGGCACGACAATGATTTTATTTTTTTGAGCGTAAGTCAATGACAATTTTGCATTGTTATCTGCATTGAAAGTGGCCAGTTAATCCTTTCAAGGGGTTTTGTCTCTAATGTAGAAGTCACAACAAAATTAATAGAATCTATAGCGGCTGGAATACTAGTAGTGTATTAAATGAAGGTGATAAACTGTAAATTTTCTTAGGAAGGTTATATTTCTTTCTTATCATCTTCAAACTATTTCTATTCTTCTTCCACAAAATTGTCCCAAAAATTATTAAGTCCAGGATATATAGCAGGGCCCGTATTTTTTCCCATTTATGTTCCTCCATATTTTTGGAGGGTTCCCCTTTTCTGAAATCATAATATTTTATCTTCCTTTTGGAAACTTCTTTTCGTGAATAACGGTTAGGTGTTGATTTAATTTTCTTTTTTACAACATTTCAATTGGAAAAGAAATGTAAAAATATTTTGCTTACAATAGAAAATGGTAGGTTTGTTTTCATATTCAACATTAACCTCAATTTTATGATCATTGGGAAAGAAATTAATAATATATGGAAGCATAGAATCCAAATTAGCCTCAACTTGGATCCTGGAATATTGAACCAAATAGAAATTTAATGGGAGATGATCCAATTAAAGAATAACTCCAATGCATGAAGCTATATCATTCAGAATTTTAGGTGTCCAGTATACTCAATTAAACCCATGGAGCCTGAACCATATCTAATCTGAATAATTCATTTGAGAGAAGTGGTAAAAATTGAAACTCCAATCATTAATCCTAAGTGTTCCAGGCATCAAATAAAAATTTCCAAATTTCCAAGAAGCATTATGTAAATCCTTAGACCCATGAATAGTATGAAAATAACTATTCCTAGTCAGGATTAGTTACCAGTTCGAAAAACCCCACAGGTTAGAAATACGTCATTTAATATCTACAAAAGACCACATCTTATCAGTTTTGGTATACAAAATCCATCCAAGTAAGAATAAATTTCATTATTCAAGACTTTTATGTAACACCTTTGGATTTGTGAACACTAAAAAACCACCATCGTCTTCCTTTTTGTTAGTGGTTTAAGGAAGAAATCTGGTAGATCTGAATGTTGAAGGGCCTCCAGAAACAAAATACCTTCAGGTAAAGTGGTATACAAACTCCGAATTATCTCCATGATATACTATTTTGGATCTATATTCATGTTATGATGAGTTAGATCATTTTGATATAGATTAATTCATCAAAATAATCTTCTTAAATGAATTTTAAAATTACCCAAAATACTATTTATGCCAAAATTATTTATAAAGTAAAAACAATAGGATGTATATATATTGATTATTATATAAAAAATAATGCATATAATCATATTACTATGGTATTGATACACATAATATTAATACACCAACATTCACCCTAAGAGTAAGGTGTGCGACAGTGAGATTTTCATGGTGTGGTTTGGCGTAGATGGTCTGGAATGTAATCTCGACGAGGTTGAACTTGTCTCATAAATGGTTTCTCTCATTATTATGTTGTCGGATATATGAATATATTTGTTAAAAGGTTAATCCTATAGTTTCCATATCCCTCATAATATATGATAAATGGGATTCATAGGGAATGATCCTACTGGTTGAGGCTATAAATTCGTTTTTTATGTCAATAAGATTTATTTAAACATTGAATTTATTATAATCATGTAACCAATATTCAATAGATATATTATCAATGGTAAATATTATTAACAGTCATTTAAATACTATAAGATAAAATAAAACTGAATATGTGCATGGGTTTTTATATCCATATTAAATATTAAAACACTTAATTAAAATCAAAAGGCAGATATTATTTATAACAGTTCGAGCCATTTAAATATTCCCCCATTAGTAAATGTATGCATCAAAAATTAAATTTATGTAACTAAAATAGATAAGGGTTAATCTATTTCATCAACTCCTCTTGTTCCCATATCGCTTCCCCAAACTTGTGGTTTCCCCACAATAATTTAACAACGTGAATTATCTTATTTTCAAAACAATGTATCTATGATCTAAGATCTTCACTGACTTCTACTCATAGGAATAATCATTGTCCAATGGTACCACCTCAATATTGAGTATATGGGAGGGGTATGCTATGTATTTTTTCTAGGGAGATACATGGAATACACCATGTACTTGAGATAGGTTAGGTGGGAGTTCTAGATGATATGGCAACGATATAATGTGATTAAGGATCTAAAAGGGGAAAATATATCTTGGAATAAGCATTCCATTCTTCCCCAATATCATCAAATAATTCCACATAGATATTTTGAGGAATACCATGTCTCAAAAATAAAAATTCTAGGACTTGTTGAAAATTTTCATCATAGTTCTTCCTTCGACTCTGATATGCCTTGATGTGATACTAATTGGTCTTAACACTTTCCACCATTTCTTCAACCATTTTAGGACCCAATAGTTTTTGTTCCCGAAATTCATCCCAACATGAAGGTGTTTTACACCTCTTCATATAATGGGATTCATAGGGAGACATTTGTATTCTTGAGTGGAAACATTTATTATTAAAGAACTTCACCAGATGAAGATGTTGATCCCACCCTCATCTAAAGTCAATGAAAAAACATCTCAAAATTTCTTCAAGTTTCTTGCTAGTCCACTCATATTATACAACATATTTAGGGTGATTAGTTGTGATCTAGTTCAAATTAGTATCCAGGGTGTGTTGGATACTATTCTAGAAGTTTGCGGTGAATATTGGATCTTGATTGATATAATAGTTTGTACAACTCCAATAAAACATACCACTTCTCTGATGTTTATCCATTAAAGATGATCTAGTGATAAGTCCTCCCATGTCAAAATGAATTGTTAATTCCTTAGAAGATGATCCACCAAAACCTATATATCATTATTGTTTCTGACTCTTTCACCAGGGAACAAATCCCTATGTTGAGGACATGCTGATCTGTTTCCCTGCATTCACACTTTCCAAAGGCGAGCGACATTTGTCTCTTATTTAGGGATGTTTTCTCCTTAATCGAAATAGGAAGATGGGATGTCAGTTTCTCCTTCTGTGGAATCCTCCTTGGAACTCATTACCTATTTTGGGTCTCCCTCCTAGCTTTGAGTCATGGTTTTTGTGTTTTGTGACCGGTGCCATATATTTGTTGATGATGGTTAATTACAATACTTCTGTCAGGACATTCCATGGGGTCTGGAAATGGTAGCAACCTTCGGACAAAGTTGATGACAACATCAAACATGTCTAGGAAAATCTGGATTCTTGGACATTAGGGAACATGTATTCATTCTCATATGAGGGAATCTCAAGGCTGGAAAACCTGAAAAATCCAATGTCGGTAACATGGTATCTTATTCCAGAGGCATGTATATGAGGTTTTCCTCATATTTTCATACATAACATAGGGTATTTCATGTGTTTAACATATTTTTGAGATGGTTACACCAATGACATGACTTTTGAGGTTTTCCTATGGCATATCATCTTTAACATGAGGCATTCCATGAGTTTAACATCTTGCAGAGGCGGAATGAGAATGATCAGGACATCCTATAGAGAAAGATCAGATTGGTACATCCATAGGAGAGAACACCTATAAGTTTTACCATATGGATGGATCAGAATTACTAATTAGGATGTATATGAGGTGTTGTGTCCCATAGAGGGAAGATGTCACACCATGATGGATGATATGGACACCACTGAGGGAAGATTAGAAAGAGTGTACCCCTTAATGGGGAACACCAGATAGATAGGTCATAATTCCCCATGAGAGTATGCCCAGGGCGGTGTGTCCCATAAAGGGAAGATGTCACACCATAAAGGTTGGTCTGGAAACCATTGAGGGTGGATCCGGGAGATTGCACCCTAGATTGGGGGACACCAAGGTTTACCATTGTATGGGATTGAACCTCATGGAGGTTTCTTACATACCTAATATAAAGGATATGGATCAAAACCCATATAGTTCTAAGGGGTGATGAATTGGGGTGTACATAAGGGAAAAAGACCCAGAGACATGATGGAGATTACGCATGGATAGAGGCCCATCGCTAGAGGGACTCTCTTTGGTGGATGGTTAAGGATAGTGTGGGTCTTATGAATGGTTATCTTCCCAAATGAAAATGGTGTGATTCCACCAGGATGTGGCATCCCAAGTTGGAGTGAAGTTGGATGATGGAGTTTTGAGTGAAGTGGATGAGGAATGAGATGGAACCATCATGAAAGTGAAGGAAGACTTAGGATTGAACCTCTGAGAGTATTCCTACATATTGCCTTGGTAGAGAATCAATGTCCACATAATTCAGAAGGTGGGTAGATGGGACACCTTAGGAGGATACCTGTGATAATGGATTCATGGATGGGACCCGGAGGAAGTAACACTTCTTGGTTGGGGAATGACCTTTCTGAAACAAAAAGGCTCAAGGGAGAGATGAGGATGAGACATGGATGATGGCATTGAACCTCAGTGAGGTATCCTACGTATCCCCATGATAAGGAATCAAAGACCACGTAGTTCAATATGGTGCATGGAAATAAGTTGTTCGTATATGACAATGACCCAATGATTTGCTGGGGCTTACACATGGACAATAGCTCGAGAGTTGGTATGACACCCAGGGTGCAGACTAGTGATGTGGATCCTAGAAAAGGGGTCTACAATGTCTTACCATCGGTTAAAGAATACAACGTATTAAAGCTGGTAAGGGAAGGCAATGTATTACTGCTAGTTGGGAACAACAACGATTAACTTTTGTTTGGGGACTAAAACAGCTTACCATCTGTTTGGGAATACAAAAACTCACTGTCAGTTTGAGACTAAAACAAATTACCGTCAGATGGATGGGGTTGAACCTCATGGAGGCTTCCTACATTCATTTTATAGGAGACATGTATCAAAAATCACACATTTTTTATAGGTTTACCAAGTGTTTGGGGTTGAACCTAAAGGAGACTTCCTACATACCCTGTACAGGAGAGAGGGATCAAAACCCACAAATTTTGAAATGATTCATAGGATTAGGGTGTGATCAGAGGACATCAACCCAGAGATGATGATATAAATAACACATGGTTAACAGCCCATGTTGGTCTGACCCTTGGGGGGGACCATAGATGTGGGTCCAATCAAAGGGGACACTAATGTTTACCAGTTCTTGGGATGGACCTTAGGGAGTATTATTACGTGCCCTCTATAGGAGACCTGGAACAAACCCACGTAGTTTGGAAGCATACATTTTATCGTCATTCCGGACAAAAGGGGGTGTGCATTTTAACGTCATGTAGGATGAGGTGAACCGACATGACGTGATCGGGACTGATGGGTATTGGTCTTGAACCTTTGAGAGGCTTCTAACAAACCTTGCTCTTATAAGGACAAGGATAGAATTACATGTATTTTAGATGGGTATTGGGATTAAACCATAGGAAGTCTTCATATGTACCTTGCTTGGATAGGGGAAAGAATCAATGTCCATGTAGTTTGGATGGGTGTTGGTCTTGAACGTCAAGGAGTCTTCCTACGTACCTTTCTTGGATAGGGGATGGATAAAGTCCACATAGTTTTGAATGGGGGATACAGTTTAACGTCATGTGGGATGAAGGTGAAATGATGTGAAGGGGTATGGACAAGTAGGTGTTGGGATTAAACCTCAGGGAGGCTTCCTACATACCTTTCATTCGAGAAAAAGATCAAATTCAACATATTTCGGAATGGTTTGGTGATTACATGGGAAATATATCCAATAAGGATGTCATGGTTAATGCTTACTCCAATCCCACACGATTCATCCTCGGTGTGAGAAACAAGAGGCTGAAAATAACTGAAGATCACGTCGTGAAAGGTGCGTCCACCAAAAGTGGAGTGGTGCTTATACTTGGAAGCTAGCCAGGTTGTCGCTATGGAGTTTCACTAGTTGATGGGGCTTAAGCAATGGTAGTTTCCCGGGTGCCTCTAAGGAGCAGTGATGGTGGATGTGGCTTACACATAAAAGATACCTATGTTCCTCTTAGGTGTGGAAATGGATGGGGATTACGCATGGAAGCTACTCAGGTGCCACTAAAGAGTTCCATTGGATGGGTCTTACACATTTAAGCTTCCTTGGTGATACTAAGGAGTGGAAATGGTGGATACGGATTACACATGGAAGATGCCCAGGCGCCGCTGAGGAGCAGAAATGGTGGATGGGGATTACACATAGAATCTACCTGGGTGCCTCCCTCATGTTTGGACATGAGTTTATCCTATCTCACTGGTGGTTTGAGGCACATAATTTAGGTATAAACCTTTTCACTAGTACACAAGTGGGATAACTCTAAGGGCATTTGAATCATTCCAAACAAATGGAGATGAAATTTGTGAATCAGATGCCCATCATTCGGAACGTAGTGAAGGTGGTGTGGTGATAGATGATAACTATTTACTATGTTCAAAACTAAACATCCATATCATGTTAGCCTGAAATGGGGATAAACAAATGAGGGTCTACTGTTGACCATGTTCAAAACACATGACCGGACTCGAAGTGTCATCCAAAGTCATATGGGAAATTATCCTAGAATGGTAGGTGAGCCGACGTGGCATAGGACAAGACCATTACGGGGTCCCTTCAGGCATGAAAGAGGATGATGATCCCAATGAAGGACATGAAAATCATGAGGAGGAGTGATGGAATGTTTGAATGGAATTCCACACTCAAAAATTTATTCCACTATAATTATGCCATGAGGTATCTTGTGATTGTCACATAATCCATCTCTTATTTAGAACAAGAGGAATACTATTGTTAAATGTTAGGGAAAGCTATAGATTATAGTCATGAAGAGTGAACTATTGGAATATTATTCTAGGAGAATAAGTTATCTCTTGTTTTGGAAAAAATTCATCTTATATTTTTCACATAGAGAGTAATATAGTTTATAGTCATATAGATAGGAATATTGGAATCTTACACTTGGTGCATAAGGAATATCTTGTTTATAATAAGAGGCATCCTATGTTTTTCATGTAGAGTTTACTACAGTTTAATGTCATATTGATAGGACAATTAGTAATAAGGCGCCTAACAATGGTTGGTGTAGGGGCTTACACAAGAGCATCCCTTTCTGGTTCCACTTGGCATATGAGCCAAGTGATAGGGTTTTAAGGAGTTGATTGAGGAATGGTTCGACTAAAGGTACTCAAGGAATTGAAGATAAGAATCTCAAATCAAGACATGTGATGGAGACCAAGAGGAATATGCCGACTCAAGGTATTTCATAGATTATGGAGGAGTATCTCGAATCATGTGATCCCATAGGTGGAAGGTAGGTGCACATAAGAGCGTAATGGAAAATGGTGATGTCTGGACCCAAAAAGTTCTTGATGCGGATCTCTATTTTTCATTCTTTGTGAACATTTGGATTGTTGGTCATGAAGGTTGGAGCTTCATTAAGTAAAGGTGCTTGTTGAGCATAGGGTCTCCCGAAGTAGCTTCATGAAGGAAAGTTTCTCTCGGAGCATGGGATCTCACGAAGCATGGGGCTTCGAAGAGCTCTAGGTCTCACAGAGAATGGGGACTCATAGAGAACAAGGTATTGTGGAATAAGGGGCTTCATGGAGCCTTGATAAACCTGAAGGAACTCCCTCCTTCACAAATGGGGGGGCCCTTTGTGAAGAGCATCACTTTTCGGTGCTCAGGAGCTCTATGAAATGGGATATTGGTCGCCCAAGGGGTGGAGTATTCATGATTATGAAGGGGATGAGCCGAATATTTATAGGCGATGCAGGCCAGTGGAGCACACCATGAAGTAAAAATGAAAACCGTGAAGAGAAAATAACACTATGAAGGAAATCATGATCCATAACCAGAGGGAGTTTCTTAATGTTTATTATAATCACAGAGGCTATCGTCACTTCCTTCATAATGCTCACAAAGTCTCTAGTAATGTTTCATCATGTTTCTTGTTGTTGCGAAGGCTTCCATCAAAGCCTTCCTGGCACTCAAAGAGTCTCCTATCAAGTTCCAACACTCTATGACCACGGAGGGAGCTTCTCAAATGGGCTCCACAAACCATTTTTCCATCCCAACTTTGAATGTCCATAACTCCTAATCCGTAACTAACTTCAGGCTCTATAACTAGCCAAATTGAAGCTTGTGAAATAGGATACGATCATGGATCATATATGGAAGCATTTTGAATATATTATGGACATGTTTTATGGTTCCGAAAATAATTCCCTCTTGATTTCTTCAGAATACAAGTGAGAATAACCATGGTTATGTTTCCCATTTCCATGTAGGTTTGGGTAATGGTTGGATAAACCCCATGGATTTTTTTCATTTTTTTCTTTTAATTACTAACATACAAGACACATTGATGTATACATTACATTATCCTTCATAAAATTCTCCCAACAGTAGTGTTCGCAAAGATCATGATACATCTTTGTGCTTTCTATGTGGACAAATAAGGATTCAATATGTGCACCATCCAACAACTAATTATTTAACTTAGTAGTTCATGGTACACATAGTCTTGATCCAAGTATCATAAATACTTCTTCATTAAAATTCAACTCCATGGATTTTCCATTTGTTATAGTTTCCACTTTCTTCTAAATTCCCACAACATTTCATTGAGAATTTTTTAAACTTTTCAAAAGGGTTGGTTGATAAATCATATATAAATGTATTGATGGTGTTTCTTATTTTATGATTATCATGTCCATCCTTTTCAATCCTAGGAAGATCAAATCCCTCTTAATTATCATCAATTATAGAATTTCAATATCCTTTCTAAATAGATAACCATTATCTTTATTGCCTCTTCCAAAATGGTATTTAATTGTGAAGTCATAGTCCAAAATCAACTCTCCCCATATTCATTATTTCATAATCATATATTTCTGTATAAATATATATTTGAGGATGTTTTGATCCGAATATATTTAATAATTGTCCCCAAAGAGATAATTGAAACATATTTTTAATGTGAAGATCATTCTAGCCTACTTCATATCATGTTTTTGGTATTTCTATTGGTGAACATTCAACTTCATTGAAGCATAGTCTCTGACTTCACTATTTTCTATTAACACACATCCCACTCCTTCTTCCAAGAATCACTGAATACCACACAAATTTCTCCATTTTCTATAGTGTGAGAATTGGGGAAATGACAAGACTAATTTAAATATTCTTGAATCTATTTTAAAATTCACAATTCTATTTAAACTGGACTCCCTTCCATGTTATCTTGGTATTAGGGTCATGAAATCATGAGAAATTTCTCACAAATTGATGATAGTACCTAGCTAATCTTAGGAAACATCATATTTCAATCCCTAATGCTGGACTTTTCCATCCTTCAATTGCTTATGTCAATTAAGGGTCAATAGATATAATTTTTTTTGATGGTATTCTCGAAAAATGTGAATTAGATCAATCAGAACTCGCATTTGTTGTATTTGGCATAGATTTTCACTTTTCTCAAGGTCTATAACACAATGTTCACTCCTTGGTATTAGATTATATTAGAATAGTATCTATAAAGACTAAAAATTATTTAATGTAATATCTAAAGAATCTATTAATCAAGTACATGAATATTTTTATAGCATTAATGAGTCCTAATTGAATTACTTTGAACTCATAGTTCTCATACCTTGTAACAAAAGCAGCCTTAGGGATATCACCTTCTTCATCCTAACATGAAAATATCATGACCAAAGATCCACATTTGATAAGTATTTTTCACTACGTAGCTGATCAAAGAAGTAATCAGTACATAGAAGAGGATACGTTTTATATATCATGATCTTGATAAGATCATGATTATCAATTACAAGGTGCATTGACCCATCCTTCTTCTTGATGAAGAGGAATAGTGAAACCGATGGTGAAGAACATAGGTGTATAAACCCTTTATCTATATTATTCTATAGTTGTATCTTCAGATCTTAAATATAAATAATAACCATTATATATAGATTCATTGATATTAATAACACCCCATGTTTAATCTTGATTGAAAATTAAACCACTTTGTTAAGAGGAAGACCAGAAAAATCCTTTGGAATCACATTAGCGTATTCCCTCACAACAGGTATGTCTTCTAGGATGATTATTTCTATAGAAACAATCCATTTTGATAAATATGATTTATCATAGGGAAATAATATTCATTATTGAGATGTTGGTGTTAAATAATATTCATTCTCATCCATGGACGTGTACAGAATCAGGGGTCAATCGACAATACAGATAGTGATTTCCATCTCATGGATATTTATATTGGATCTATATAGCGAAAGCCCATAATTGACTAAAATTCCACAAAAGTAAGTATGAGAAGGTTTTATTGGAAGTTTATTACAAATATTATTACATGGTAGGAGTAATATACAAGGGAAGAAATAATTTCCCCATTTTCCATTTTCATTAACAGTTTTATTTCCATTATTTTTGGTGTTGTTTGAATAGTTTAACTAATCCTTCATGATATGAAGGAATGTGTATAACTAGAATAAAAAATAATACATTATATTATTGAATGAATAACTATCAAACTTGTAATAAATTAATTGTTTGGATCTGATTCAATAGTTATTATGGGAAAATATCATCATTTATACCTTGAAGGTTGTTGGTTTCTTTAAAAAACATGGATTAGGGAATTGATTTTCAATGACTATTCTTTCACTAATGTTTAAACAATGAATATTAAACTGAGATTTGACCAGATCATTCATTTCCTTCATTTAATTATAGGTTTTATCACATCATAACTCATTATCTAGGTTTACTTCTTCCAACAACTAAAGAATTTTTTATTCCCTTAGGAAATTTCTGGGGTGCTTCTTTCATCACATTTGATAGGCAGTTTTGTTGAAATTTCATAGCACTATTATATTTCTCCATTGGAATTCCAGAAGTAAATACCTCTTGTAGCTTCTTATCCACATGATACACTTGATATTATTAATTCTCAAATTAATCTTTTGTGGCACATCAAAAAAATTCCTCATTTCTATCAAAGTCTCAGATCGCCAATGGTTTTTATAGAATATATTTTGTCCCACCAAAGAAGTGGTAAACAATGAATTCAAGGGTAATGAAAAATCCATAGGAATATCAGTAATTTCTTCATAGGTTTTCCTCATACTCCCAAATGTATTTGTCATATTTTTTCTTAGGGAAAACTAAATTCCATTCCATTTTATGTAGAAGTCTTCAAAGAAATATTTATAGAAAAACATTTTTAGGAATTCCTTCTACCTCATCACTTTTATCTCTTCTTCAAGATTCATATTTTTTTATCAATTGTTCAACTAATCATCCTATCCTATATAAGATAAACATCCAAAAAAATCTTATATAGTTTATAACATTAAATGATGGTGAAAATCTTATCAATGGAGTTGTTCCATTTTTCTTCCTTGAGGGTTTAGAAAATTCATTGAATGTTGGAGGCCTTTGTCGCTTAATGATCTCGATTATAGCTTATTATTTATTAGGGGAATTTTGGCACTCCTTCTATTCTAGGTTTCTATTCATATGCTCATTTTTTCAAGATAAAATTTTCATAAAGTGCATGATTCCTACTCCCATATGGTTGGGGGCATCTCATTGGGGAATTCATCATATTTTTTGTCACATTAACTGTTTACCCGATTCCTCCTATTTCCATCGATTTAAAATAATAAAAGGAACATTAGGTTTGATTATTTTAAACTCTTAAATATATAAATGAAAATTTTATGAAATTATATGGATAATTTTTAACTTAAATTTATTTCCTTAACTTATGATTTTCTAGGCTTCAACCTATGTCATCTATGATTTGTTTCCTAAAATATATTTGTATTGGAATTTTTTTTCTCTCTTAATAATGATTTATAATGAGATTATGAATTTAAGAAAATCATATCCCCCGTTTGTGTCAAACTAGGTGTACAGTAAGGCATGTTGTCATGTATCGGGTTACACTAAGTTGGGCCCAACACCCCTTGTTAGAGTTTTTACCACTAGGTACATCTATGCCAGAACCACATCCACTTATATTATCCAAATCGGGATTTATTTTCATTATAAATAATTTAATATATTCTTACCAAAATTAAGGGATGACTTCTTATACTTATTCTTGTCCCTAAGTCATTTCATAAATTTTTTTAGTCCTTATCCCAAAAATAACAGAACTATTTCTTTGATGCAAACTATAACAACCCCTTTATTTATTTCACATTAATATATGATTTATTAATTAATATTACAATTAATATGGCCATAAATATAAAAAAATATAGTGTATTTTTGAATTAGGTACAGTAAATAAAAACTTAAAACAGGAAATACATAATCTTTATTAAAGACTTCCTTAACATGGTGATAATATTCCATGGATTTTAAAACTACAGGGGATATGCTGGAGACATAAGCAAGAAAGGGGTGAGATATAAATCCCAGCAATGGAATAAACATTAAATATGGAAATAAATGTTAAACAATATGTACATTAATAGGTAATAAAATTATCACGAATAATAAGGCAAGATATATCATTATAATCATAATACGGAAAATGCTGAAACAACTTAAAACACTAAATCATAAATATAAGAGAATGATAAATTTCAAGAAATCAAGATGGAAAAAGTACCATAAAGGAATAAATTTCATTCTCTATCCCAAATTTAAGTCTCATGAGACTAAATATTATGCTATTCATTGGATAAATATATAATTTTGGGTGCACCCATCCCTTTCATTTCATTCTTATGTTTAAGTGAGCCACATAGATCATATAACATGGATTCATTTATTATAATATTTCATAAAATGATCATGGATAGGGGAATAAATAAATTAAATTCCCATTTCAAATACTTATGAGTGTTTAATGGTGGATACCCTTGTTAGTAAATGGGTATGGTATTCACTACACAATTGTTTTTATATTTAATATCATGGTGAATGTTCGACAACATAACATAAAAATTAATAAAATGGGTTGATGAGAGTGAAAGGGGTCCCCAATAATTTGGAAATAAAATTGGAAACTACAAGGACATGGAAATAAATGTCCCATCATTAGGAATTAAAAA
Organism: Viscum album; assembly: GCA_963277665.1. Taxonomy (NCBI): domain Eukaryota; kingdom Viridiplantae; phylum Streptophyta; class Magnoliopsida; order Santalales; family Viscaceae; genus Viscum; species Viscum album. The sequence continues at coordinate 1,338,729,958 of OY728148.1, read as the reverse complement.
TATAAGGTGCAATATAATAATGAAACATGAATTAGAGAAGAGAAGGAAAAAATCTCTTACCTGAGTGTCAACCTGCAATTAACAGTGAGGAGCTTCATGATAGATAGGGAAAACGTTTTGGGGACTATAGAGAGAGGGGGTCAGAGTAAGTATACAAACAAAGTATTTTTAGTAAAAATAAATGGGATACTGGGTGGGTTTATATAGGAAAAGGGCAAGGATTTATTTATTATTTCACAAACATAGGTTTTACACTCCATATATTAAAATAACAAAAACCACAAACATTCCCATGGGTTGTTCCAATGGTTTCATAGAAATAAGATTGGTTTTAATTATTTTTTAATTCCATGGGATGAGGATAATAAAATAATACTATTTCTTATCTGGAGGGGGGGTCTTACTCTTAATGAAATAATTTTTAAAATTAAAATATATTAATAGTTTTAAAAAATTCATAATGTATTTATATAATTGATAAAATATACTTAAAATATAATTATTTTAAATATAAATAATATATTGTTTTCATTTATACATCTTATTGTATTTATTACATCACATTTTGGTCATTATGATGTCATAATACACAGTGTATATTTATATAGTATTTTATTTATACCCAAAAATTGGATTCTCTCAGAAAATTATGATAAATTCACTGTAGGATAATTTTGATGTTAGTATTCAAAAATTAATTTTCATTTTATCTATATAATTATCTAAATTTTTTCATTTTTAATTTTTAAATAATATCAACATTTATTAAGAAATGGTGTGTTTTTTTACAATAATTGTTTTCGAACCCTTTGGAATAATAACCTCCGACTTTATAAAAATTATATGATCATTTAAATTAAAGAAAAATTATCTGGAAAGCAATATTTTATAAAAAAATAAATTTATTTCAAAAATCAATTAACTAATATAAATAATTTCCTTAATTTAATTTTAACATTACCCAAATATTATTTGTATCAAAATCATTTGTAATGTGATAAATATGATGAAAATATATTCATTATTATATAAACAAATAATGTACATAATCATATTTATAGTTTCTTTATATATATCCCTTTAATAAACAAGAACACTCTTTAAGATTTATGTTCATGATGGTGAGATATTCATGGGGTGGTTCGACATACATGGTTTGGGTTGTGATCTCGATGAGCTTGAACTTCTCCCATAAACAGTATAACCCATTATTAAGTTTTTGGATATCTACTTGGGATTGGTCAAAGGAAACTTATAGAGGTTGTATCTCCATTAGAATCTCTCATAAATGGTCTTTATATGTTATAATACTACTGGTTGAGGCCATCACATCACTTATCTATGTCAATTGGACATATACAACACTATATTTATTCTAATCAAGTGACAACTATTTAATGGATATATTTTCAATGGTAAAGATTCCTAATAGTCATTTGAATTTGATAAGATAAAATGAAACCATATAAATTAATGTTATTTTTCATATATATATTATATAATAATACATTTAATTAAAATCAAAAGATATATTTTATTTATAACAGTTTGGGTCGTTACACGACATACCTATTGCAGGTTCCCAAAAATGTAATGGTGTGAGAGCCAGAGGTTAGTAAGGTAGGATGGTGTCTGAAAAGTTGTAGGTATGATAATGGTGGATGGATAAGGGACATTGTTGGTGTCAATAGTGGGAATAAAAGCGGTAATGGGTTGTGGTATGGTAGTGGTGGGGGAATGGGTGGAGATGGAAGTGGTAATAATATGGGATAGGTTAGATGTTATAGGACTAGGGGATGGGTGGGAAACATGGTCACATGGAACCTCGTCCGAACCCTCAATGAATCCTGGCCACCATTGATAGACATCAATATATTTATTTAGTATATTGATTTTATAAATCAGGGTGATGTCAATCCACTCGATTAGTTTGATATATTGGAGGATAAGGGCAGTGTCAAAAATGCTATAATGTCTGGATAAATGAGTGACAAAGGATCTATCCATCAATGTTCATTGAGTTCTCTATGCGTGAACTCTAAAATAAAATGTGAATGGATATTTCTTTTTAATAGAAGGTCCACTTGTAGTAGTGGAGATAATGATGAAGCCCAATTGGATCACACTATTGTGAGCCTCTACACTAGAATTCAAGGCATGATTTGATGCCTGATAAATAATCCAAAGCATAGGATCTCACAACTAAGTGTATTTCATAATTTAGGGATTTTAGATGCTATGAGGATATAGGGGAATAATCCTCTATATACGTTCTTCATATGAATTGATCGGCTCAAGCGGAAGAGTCTAAAATACATGGTAGGTGATGAATTTGGAATAATAAAGACAAATCCTCATGAAAAACTCTGAGATTGAGAGATCATGGGGTCTACAACCTTGCTGGAATATCATCCTTCTGACAGTCAGCTAGAGAGTAGGAATGAACTTAAGAAAGAACACTCAAAATTTATTTCCACATACGTCAATGATAGGAGTGATGTATTATCAGTCAAGGATATGCGAGACCTGTTGCCTGATTTTAAGGCATGTGATGATGGACAAATCCAAAGTCTTTTTAGGTCACATGGGATTCATCTACAAATGGACCAATGTGATTGAGTTCTTTGAGTTGTAAAATTGTAGGATGGGGTGAATATGGGAGAGTCCCACATTATGAAATCACATAGATCATGAAAGAGATGTATTCGTGGCCAATAGGTTTGTGTAGGAAACTATAGAGTTAGAGGAGGTTCAAGTGGGAGTTGATAGAGGTACAATACCCTTTCCGTGCTTGGGTGAAGGTGATTCATCATGCTCCTTTGCATAATTTTTTTGGAGGATTTTTAATGTATTCTTTATATCCATTTCAGTCTCAATTGAGAGGGGATGATGAAGAAGAGTCGTGGTATAATACGATGATTGGTGTGGGATGTGGAGTGATGGGGGAGGTGGTTCGAGTGGGAGAGGAGGGGCGTTCTGATGTGTGTGATGGGAGAGGGGAATGTAAAAATTAGGGGGGGTACATTATTATAATGAATCCTAGGTTCATGAAATTTATAAAATTCCTGAATTTTCACATCATGTATTGGATTATAGGACATGTAATTCATGAAAATTTTATTTTTAGGTTTATGAACTGTTCACATAGTATATTTGATTACATGACTTGAAATTCACCCCTTTGCATTCGAGGTCCTTTTTTATTTTATTTTAATATTCCTAGAGATTTTATAGACTCTAATCTATATAATTATAGGTTATGATGACCTATATTGATTTGCCTCCCAAAAATCAAATCATTTTACATCGAGAGCTTGAGTCAGGGGCACATATATTTTTCTCAAAGTGGTAACACATCCCTCGCAGAATGGTTGCAAATAAAATTTAAATTACGGAAAATTAATTTTTAATGGTGGTTCTCTTCAATTTTGAATCTCAATGGTCCCATAAGATAATAATTGTATGAATATAAATGGTTTTTACCATTGGGATTTGTGCTTTCCCAGGAGAAGTTTTCATCAAAAATAGAATAATAAGACCTTATTCCTTAGTTGAAGATTTGTCGAGTGATGTGATGATCATGCCACATTTTGGTTTTTTATTTATAAAAATTTGATTTATCATAGGCTTACACTATTGTTTCCTCAAGTTAATCTAATTGCAGTATCCCAACTTCTATAGTTTATTGAGAATCCATATTTAATTTCTTAATTGACCAAAATGAGTGATGATCTAGTTCTAATGGTAAAAAACAAGGATTTTCGTACACTAATAAGAATATATTGGTGTTGATTTTTGTTTTTTATAAATTGTGGTATGACTAGAGTACATCATCTAAATTTAGGCTCTAGTAATTCCCACTTGTGTTTGAGTTCTTCAACATGATTTGTTTGATTTTCCTATTTGACAATTCAACATTCCCTATTATTTACAATTGGTAGAGAGTTCCTATGTTATACCATATTCTGCACCTCCCCAATATTCATTTGAAACAAATATTGATAAAATGAGTTTCTTTATCACTTATGAGTTACTGGGGGATTCTGAAACTAGAAAAAATATTTTCAATAAAATTTTGGTGGCTACTTTTGACATGTCCTGAATGATATATTCTACATTGACCCATTTCAAGATGTAGTCAATGCCAACCATGATATAGAACATTACATGATAATTATAGAATGGCCCCAAAAAAAATATTCCACATATTTCAAATATTTTTACTTCCATGAGCAGTATTTATTTAATTTCAATTCTCCTCTATATGGTTCCAGTCCTTTGGCATCGACTAGAGATCTGGAAAAAGTTTCATACATCTTTTTGTAGTGTGGGACAAAGAGTCCAATTTTCATTATTTTTTATATTGTGCTTCTTAATCCATTATTCCCTCTATTTGGTGACATATGAAATAAGTATGACACACTTTAGATATCATCCAATGGGATGCGTCACCACATTAAGACATTAACACAATGATTTAAAAAAAGTTGCTCATCCTAATAGAAGTGTGAGGATTTGACTAGAAATCAATTTCATTGCTGATGGGTGAGATCTAGGTTGAGTGATATTATAGAGAGAAAGTTTTCAATGTCTTAAAACCACAACTGTTCCATTTTTTTATGTTAAAGGGAGTTTAACTAGGAATTCAAAGCCGATGTAATGATTATCATCATCCTCCTTGATGGGTAGTGTGAGTCCGGTTTGATTGTTACCAATGATGTTCTCAGTCCCCATAATTTCCTTTATGATGATATAAATTTATTATTCATGAAGGATATACCATATCTGTCTTGGTTTGGTATCAGTTATACTCAAAAAATATTTGATGGTGACATTGTATGTGTAGACAATCACATTGGGAAACCAGTTATGAATGAAAGTTTTCAAAAGCATAGACGACTGTTAAATGTTCATTGTATTTAGTTTTATAGTTTACCTGACTATCATTCAAGGTGTGACTTTCATAATAAATGGGATAAAATATATGTCCAACTAACTATCCTAAGACATTTACAATAATGAATTCTCTAGCATCGCACATTGAATCAATATCTTTGCCCATTCTAGTGAAATGATAATGCAAGTGGACAACAAACTCTATTTTTAAAATTTTGAATGCCCACATACACTCTTCAGTGAACTAAAATGAAGTATCATTTCCTAAAAAATGTGTTAATGGACAGGAATATTTCACAAAATCTTTTACAAAGTGGTGGTAGAATACATAATTACCCAAACTGATCCTTATTCCTTTTACAATAGAAATCCAAGGTTAATTCTTGATTACTTTGATCATTTCAATATCAAATTCCCTGACATTTTATAAAAATTTTGGATTGTCGAATATACCTAATGGGACCATAAATTGGAATTTTCCCCAGTTTAAAACAATGCCATTTTCATTAGAGTACTATAGAAATAATTCAGTATTTTTTAAGAATACATCAAAAGATCTTCCATACGATTAAAATTAATCCAAAAATATTTCCATGAATTCTTCTACTATATCATGATATATATATATATATAACATGCACCATTGGAAGGTTTCTGACACATTTCACACACTTAATGACATGGTTCTGCATGTGAATGTACCAAATGGACATGTGAATGTAGTTTTGGAGTAATTATCGTGGCCGATTCCAATTTAATTACATCATGAATATCCATTCAAGAAAGAGTAGAATTCATGTTTTGGTAGTATATCCATAATTTGATCCATCAACAGTATGGGGAAATGAAATTTTTTATTCACATTATTTAAATATCTCTAATATATTTATACTAACTATCTAATGGTGGTGTGAGTCGAGATAATTTCCTCTTCATCATTCAATAAATTTGTGAGGATGACTTTTTTGGAATGACCTATAGCAGACTCACCAAGTCACTATCATAGATTGAAAAAACTATTCCATCATCTAAGATTTTAATTATTCATTCTTAACTACCTCTTTAATTTTGGGTGAGTCACCTCTAGAATTAGGATTCAGGTTTGTCACCTAAATCCAGTACAATCATGGGAGTGATGTTTATAGGGATGATTCCTTTGATATTAGAAACTCCCCTAGAAATTGGATTCTTATGTCTTTGTAGGACTATAATAAACATTTCCTTTATGTTTATCTCAATTTTGAGTTGATGATGAATGGTAGTGCCACTTTATCCACTACAACAGAATGCATGATGATGCTTGAGGTAGGTTACATCTCTAGTGTTATTTGATGGATGATGAGGGTATGAATGGAAGGATTGTATCCCTTGTAATAGGTTCTATGTAGTTCACTTCCTTAAATTCATACTCCTCATTGTTAGTAGGATATTTCAAATCACTATCATCTTCAATGACCATGTAGTTATTTCTCTATTCGTTGAGAAGGATTCTTTATCACTTAAAAGGCTCATTTATTTATCTTTCACTAGGTAATTTTTTTCATCACCAAATCTGAATATAAGTATCATTTGATTAACATCAATGAGTTTATTTCATGTGGCTAAAAATGGTTGGCTTGAGACAATTAGAATGTGTCGTACTTCTTCCATATCCAAAATGAGTTAGTCTACCGGGAAAATTAATTTACTAATTTTTAAAAGAAACTTATCAAGAATACCTTGAGGATACATTAATGATTGGTCAACTAATTTATGTGACACTCTAGTAGGATTATTTCTCAAATTCCTAGATTATGGAAGAAAATCATTGGAATGAGGTTAATGATAGTTCCTATGTCCTACAAGGGTCTCTCAAAGTTGCATTCTGATATGGTGTAGTGAATTGAGAAACTCTTAAGGCCTATAATATTTAGTGTAATATTTTACTAGACAGTGAACTATAATTCTTAATTTAATGAAATGACTCCGAATCCTTCTATATTCCTCTTGTTGGTGAGAAGTTCCTTTAAGAATTTTGAATAGGCTGAAATTTGGGCAATAACTTCATAAAATTGGGTTTTGATATATAATTTTTTGAACAATTCCAAAATTTTATTATACTAACCTATGATTTTTCTATTACTCATTATTTTTGGGAGGGTTAGGTGTGGTTTGTAAGATATTCATTATATATAGATTTGTTTTTTAGATTGATCTTGTGGTAGATATTTTTCAGCATCAGTTTGTCCTAGATATTTTTCTAGATCAACTCTATTCAAAATTTATCTGTCATCCTATTTAATGAATGTTTTATACTTAATGGTTCCATCATGATTTTTTTCTTCTACTTATGATCTCCAAAAAAATCTCTTTTCAGTCCTTAGTATGACAACCTTGGATTCCGTTTTGGGTCGGTCTCTATATTAATAAGAAGTATACCTAGTAATCTATCTAATAAAGACTTTTATATTTGACCCACTTTATGTACGAGGTTGTGGAGGGCCATCCTTTGAATTTTTATTTCCATATCATTGGTGTTCATCCTCTAGTATTCCTTTTTAATGAAGTCTCTAAAAAGATTCTAAACATTTTATTGAAGGGGTGTAGCCAGTTGTGGTGGTCTTTATGAATCCTTTTTAAATTATTTATATCTTATAGAGGGAAATGGCAGTTGGGGAACCTATTAAGTAGGTAAAGGAATATGATTTATATGAGGGTATCCAGGTGGTCCTTGAATCCTAGATTGTTCTTGACCACTTCTCTATTGAAAGTACCCATTATTATTTTTTATGGTTTTTTACACGACCTCTATTGATAGTACTATTGTGGTTACTCGTTTTATTAAATTTAGTGTTTGTAATTAATGTAGTTACAATCATGGATTTGATGTTCATTTACTCATGCCCTATAGTCTTGGTTTAATTGTAGGCCACCACACATTTCATAATATTTAATCTCTATTAAAGAAGTAAGAGGGGGTGGTGGTGTAAAGGGAAGATGAAAGGATTCTAGCTTCATATTCATTCCCTAAACTTATGCATCTAGATGTTTGTTTTCATCAAATTGATGGATTTTTCACCACAATGGTACAAAATCAATTTTAAACATACTATAATTGTGTGAAACCTCTTATATAAGTGCTATGAATACTTCTGGTGTTTTCACTATTAGACCGCCATCATTGGAAACATCTTCCACTATGCGATTGGATGGTTGGAGACCCTGGTAGAAGGCTTAGAGTTTAATCCACACATCATGTTCATGATGTTGGAACTTCTGATAATGTTCTTTAAAGAGATACCAAGACTCCTAGTCTGACATTCCATCTAGTTAATTGAAATTATGAAACTCATTACACAGTTTCTAGGATCAACTTGGGGAAAAGTATTTATACTAGATATTTTTGAAAGGTAGTCCCATGTCATGAACGACTCAGGTGATTGAATCTTTAGCATGTCCTATCTCTATTATGCAATGAAATGAGAGAACACAACAACTAATTACATAAAATGACACTCCCTAGTTACAAAATGTACCAAATTCTTCCAAGAAGTTTGAGATGTTATTTTGAGGATCTTCACTCTATAAACAACTAAACTGGCCTATATTCTGGATAATAATGATGATACTAGGTATGATTTCAATTATATGGGCCTGGAAATGAGGGTGCACAATACAAAGTGCAGATCCATTGATATACGGAAAGTTGTAATCCTTGATGGTGAACTGTAGTTTCATGTAGTGATATTTGTTCAGGGTAGGTGGAACATATATATTGATAAGTGGGATGGGGATCCTAAGACAATTTTTTTCTTTAATAATTATAAAACATACTTCATAGATGTAAATTTTATATCCAAGAGTAAAGATAATGGGTTCCTGAGCATCAAGACTCCTTGAACAGTTCAATGGGCCCTAACAGTTGCATTATGATAGAATGAAGAAGGTCAAAATGGAATCTAAAAGAAAGAATGAAAAATTAAAAGACGGAATTCGGACAGGTGAGGTAACCCCATGATCTTGTTAAAGGTTTCCATGCTTAAGAACAACGTGATCCTCGAAAATGATTCCCAAATTTGATCCAACCACACATGTTGCTTAATTCACACTAGAAGAAATCCGATTAGAATTTATTTTTATCTCAAACTACACATGTTATGATGGCATAATATAGTGGTAGTGTGTGGTAGAACATATGGGGAAAGAGTTGCAGACAAGGAACAAATGACATTAAACCCATTACATAGGACTCCTCTAAAACTAGTTCTAGTTTGAAATTTAATTAATTCTATTGATTTTCGTTTTATATTTTGGAATAATTTATGGATACAGGTCAATTTTAGGGTTTTTGGAAAAAAATAGAATCTCGGTACTAACTTGAAATAATCCTTAGTCTTAGGTTGTGATTTGGTGAATATGGAACTAGTTGATTATGGTCAAACACGCAATAACTATATAATAAGAAACTATTCCATGGACTGGATATAGGTAAATTCTATATTAATTAATTCTAGCTTCTATAGAAGAATTTATCACATGCAAATAGACAAAGCCTTCTCTACACCAATCAGGTCTGGTTCGTTCATTTATACTCCCCAATGACAATTTTTCAAAACAAAAATTGAATAAATAGTTATTGTTTAACCTAATTACATGAATTATGGTTATGAAATTTAGTTTTAGAGATTCATTACTTATATAAAAACATGCCTCTCACCCCTTAACCTAATAGGTTAACATCTCATGATGATATTAATTGAAATCAAAGAATCAATCACATACATTCTTGGACGATTAATGAAATAGTTGAAATAAGATATTTTGTAATCGATGGTTTAATAATCAATAATATCATAACAAAAATACTAAAAAAGAAACAATTCAATTACATGAAAGTGTAAACAAGAAATAATTGGGTGTGTTTCCACTATAGAGTGGTTGATAATGGGAAAAGAATAATGGAATGGTAATAGTAGATGAAAGAGATGAAGAATGCTTGCAGGTTGATCAAAAACACAACTATTTAATAAAAATGGTAAAATGAAATGTTTATGTTGAGTTGGGAGAGAAATAAAGGGGGATAAATGATAAAGAAAGTAATAAAAAGTATTTGCACCCATGTTTTATGAGCGGTTGACCACACTCTGTAAATAAACAAATTGAAATTTACCAGACGTGTAACATTATCAAATAAAATTATCTTGATCCATTGTATTCTCATCATAATTTGGATATTGTATCCATTTAGGCCATTTTTTTGGATTTGGAGATGTGACTCACCACAATACATATAATGGTTACTCAGGACATAATTCTTCTTATGAAATTAATTTTACATGGGAAGTGGCCTTCACATTTACACTATGTGTATTGCAGATTGACATAGTGTATTCTTCTTCTGACTTCTCTACTGAAAATATGGCCTTTATTAGTGCTAGAAAAGGGCATTAACAACGCTAGAAAAGGGCTGTTAATTGAGGCAAAGATATGGGTTCCCTTTTATCAAAACTCTGAAAAGTGCTGATAAAGGCCCATTTTATCAGTGCTAAAAATAGCACGGATAAAAGGTGTCTTTTATTAGTGCTGATACAAAGTTCCTTTATTAGCACTAATAAAAAATGTTCTCTATTTGATCTTTTTTATCACTGATAAAAGTAAAAAAAATAAAAAATTAAAAAAGAATATTTAATGAGGGGGGAAGCTTTTAACAACACTTGAACCCCCACCATTTATTAGCGCTAGGCGGAGCCCCCGCCCTCTCACTACACTCTACCCTTTCCCTCGCAACCCCCTCCCACATGCCCACGCGCCCTTGCTTCCACCAGAACATGAACCTGAGACCTCCCCCCTTGAACGCCAGCACCTTTACCACTAAGCCATTTAGTTTTTTCTCCATTAAATGATATATCTATTTATATATATATAGTTATATTTATTCATATATTAATATACATTCATATTAATATAAATATATTTAATTATATTAATACATATATATTTATTCATATATATATATATATATATTTGTTCATATATTAATATATATTTATATATATTTATATATATATTTTTAGTTATAATTTTATATCTGTATATTTATTTGTATATTAATATATATTTTTAATATTAGTTTTAAATAGATTTATAAAATATATTTTTATGTGTTTTTATAAATAAATAAATAAATACATACATATATACATATATATAACACAAACACAGACATAGAAACACACACACACACACACACACACACATATATATATATATACAAATAAATACATATATATGTTTATCTGAAAATCCAAAGAATGTTAAAACAACCATAACTTCTAATCCAGAAGTCTGTTTTAACTCCACAACATGTCAAATTGAAGAAAATGAAACAATATTCGATATGATATGTGGTACAGGCCTAGATGACATCTATATCAGAAGTTATAGTTGTTTTAATGTTAAACAATTGGGGTATCCTGACTGAAAACACAGTTTTGGAGGCCTTCTGGGCTTTTTTTGGCCTCGAAAATTGCGACAAAAGGTTCCCCTGGGTCACTAGCATATAGAGCTCAAATGGACATTCAGATCAAAATTTATGGTCATTTGAAGTTTGAGATACATTTTCAAATTATTTTAGATCTTATTTCATTTTATTTTTGATTATTTGTGTCTTCAAATTGTTATTAAATGATTATTAGTCGATGATAATTTGAAAATTATTAATTAATAATATCTTTTAAAATATTTTAATTTAATTTTCACTAAATTAATTATATATTAAATGTAACAGTCTATTTATACTTATCTAAAACATATTTAAAAAATATATATTATATTTATATCAATATAAAGATACTTATATATCAATATATTATTTTCCATGATTTTTTTTGACATATAAACTTTATCAGTTCTAGGAAACAGTGATGATAAATCCCCCCTTTATCAACAATACTAAAGAAATCACTGATAAAGGGGTCAACATTAACAATACTAAAAAAAGAGCTAATGAAGGGGTCCCCTATAACAATGAAAAAAAAACGCACTGATAAAGGGGCTGCCTTTATCAGCCCTAAAAAGCACTAATAAAGTGTCACATTTAACAGTGCTTTTTTTAGCATTGTTAAAAGTGCCCATTATTAAATATTTTTTAGCCATGATAAAGGGACCACCTTTATCAGTGCTTTTTTAGCACTGGTAAAGGTAGGAACGGAAGAAATCCAGTTTAATGGTAGTACTTGTAATTTCTTCATTATTTGTGCTTCATGTCTTCAGACATGTTGTGAATGATTCATTCATGTTGTGTAAGTGATTCACTACATGTAAAGTTTTTTTTCTAGAAATTTTCAACAGATTCTCCTCTAGAGTATTAGATACCTATTCTCTAAAAAATTAAACATATATTTGGTGCATCATCAGATAAAGGATAAATATTCAATAACTAAAAGAATCCAAAATTAATGTACAATTTTAACTTATCAATGGGTTTTATTTATTACACTTTGATCATATTTATTATAAGTGTACACCATTGATCTGATTCGACTATTATGTGATTGAATGTTAATAAATCATTCTCATTTTCTAAGTAATATAGAATAAAAATTATCCTTTCTATCAAATTATTCAATTTCACAATACCTAGTGAATTAGAAGACTAGTATAAAGAGGTTGGATTTAGACATAGAAAAGACTCATTAGTATGGTTCTCTATCTTTTGTGCATTCAGAATCTAAACATAAATCACATTATTACTCTTATATTGAGGGAGTTAGATGAGATAAGCTTGAATATATTTTATCCCATTTCCAAACCCATTTGGATTCTCTTGGGGGAGTTAATGTAATTAGTCTTCACATTTTCTTTTCACACAATTCATCCTAGTTCCTTCCAATGATTAGAACCGAAAAATTCAGTGAGATTATCAAACATTAAAAATTAGTGTTAGAAATCATATATTATGGAAACAATTCTTATGATATCCAAAATTACATCACATTATTTTAACCTATAAAACATGAAGTCAATATCACATCATTTTTTTATCATCAACTATAATAAGTTTTATCCACTCATTCATCATAATGGTACCTAAAAAATGGGAATAAAACTAATCATTTCCCACATGAGTATTTATCCATGTTTAATGTCCAGGTACCACAAATCACACACCTATTATCATCATGTTAATACCCAATCCATTTATTTCATTGTTTTCCCCCTAGAAGAATTGGTGACATAGACACATCAACATTCAATTATCCAGACATGGATGTATTTTCTAGAAAACCACACTCCTTCACTTACCATAACAAGGGTGTTAACATATAATTAGGAATATATTATTGGCTCTGAATATATTTTTATAATAATAATCTCTAATAAAAATAAAACATGTCTTGAAGCCAAATGATACGGCCCGAGCATAAAAAATATAAATTTCACTTCATTTTAAATTAATATTCAATATATATCACAATTATACATATCAAAGTACCTCAATGGTATTACATATTTTGAAGATAGATACATATTCAATTTATTTCATAATGAATATTCATTATAATTGAGAATGATCTTCGTATTTTTACTCTTGCAAACATATCATATATATGACCAATCTTTACAAATAGGGGAAGGAAAATTTTAGAATCTTTCTTCTCTGATTCCCTATGATGGAAAACAAACGAGATATCAATCATCAGAGAGCATAATATAATAATATGTGAATTGTAGCATAATCATATTTGTGTTATCAACATATAATATCATAGATAATAAAATAAAAAATCATGACATATCTAGAAGCCTGATTATTAAGTATTTTAAACCATCAATCTTCATTAAAGTATAATAAAATAGTCTTATGGAATCATAATACACTACAGGAAAAGGCCTTTTGCTACGGGTTATTTACAATAGGAATAGATCTCATCATAAATAGTCCATCAAAAAGATTATTAGCGATGAAGACATCACCCTGTCACAAATAACTAATTATTTGTGAAAGTATTAGGGGTCTCTTCGAAAAGGATTGATGCGATTTGTGCTCCAAACTGTGGGAAGGGTAGTTGTGAGGGGGGGGGGGGGGTGCCTCCCCGTTACAAACACCTGGTGGTGAGAAATACTATTTCCAATGGGATATGCCCCCATCACAAATAGTGTGTCAGCATGTCACTATTTGTGACGGGTCCCCTTGTAAATACCGTTTTAACTGCCGAAAGTAATTAATGCTGTCGAAGGTATTTCCGACGGGAGTCCCATCGCAAATACAGTCGTCGCAAATAATCTCACCTATATATACCCCATCCATTTTTTCCTTCTTCCTCTCTATTCCTAGTTCTTCCCTCTCTCTAAAATCTAATTTTACAGTTAAAATTTCCCGACTTTAAATTTTTTTACTTATAGATTTTGATGTCGTCTATATATATAAGAGATCAAGTTTAAAGGTATTTATGTTTTATTTAGTTTAATACTTATTTCAATATTTATATTAATTTTAAATATTTTTAATTAGTTGTGATTAAATTAAATTTAGATTGTTTTGTTATCAGTATTTATTTGTAGTAAAAAGTTGATATTGTTATTGCAATTATTAATAATTAGTGGTAATTAGGAATTATTAACGATAATTAGTAATGAATATAAAACATAGCGGTAATTAATAATTAGTAGCGGTAATTGGAAATAATTAATAGAAATTAATGCTAATTTGTAATAATTAGCGGTAATTAGTAGTAATTAGGAATAAATAATAAAAAATAGTAAAAAATAGTAAAAATAGTAAAAAATAGTAAGAAATAGCAATAAATACTACTAATTAGTAATAAATAGTAATAATTAGTAATAAATAGTAATAATTAGTAATAAATAGTAATAATTTGTAAAAAATAGTAATAAACCCTAATAATTAGTAATAAATACTAATAATTAGTAATAATTTGTAATAAATACTAATAATTTGTAATAATTACTAATAGATACTAATAATTAGTAATAATTAGTAATAAATACTAATAATTGGTATTAAATACTAATAATTAGTAATACATACTAATAATTATTAATAATTAGTAAAAAATATAAATAAATACTAATAATTAGTAATAAATACTAATAATTAGTAATAAATACTAATAATTAGTAATATTTAGTAATAATTAGTTATAATTAGTAATAATTAGTAATAATTAGTAATAATTAGTAATAATTATTAACAATTAGTAACAAATAGTAATAATTATGAATAAATAGTAATAATTGTGAATAAATAGTAATAATTATGAATAAATATTAATAATTAGAAATAATTACTATTAATTAGAAACAATTACTAATAATTAACAATAACTATTAATAATTAGTAATAATTAGTAATAATTAGCAATAATTAGTAATATTTTTCAATAATTAGTAATAATTTGAAATAATTAGCAATAATTAAAATTAATTACCAATAATTAGAAATAAATAGTTTGAATTAGTAATAATTGGTAATAATTAGCAATAACTAGAAATAATTAGCAATAATTTGTAATAAATAGCAATAATTTGTAATAATTTGGAATAATTGGTAATAAATAACAATAATTAGTAATAATTATGAATAATTAGTAATAATTAGATAGAATTTGTAATAATTAGTTATAGATATGAATAAATAGTAATAAATAGTAATAATTACTAATAATTTGTAATAATTAATAATAATTACTAATAATTAGTAATAATTACAAATAATTAGTAATAATTACTAATAATTAGTAATAATTAATAATAATTAATAATAACTAGTAATAATTAGTAATAATTTGTAATAAAGAGTAATAATTTGAAATAATTAGTAATAATAAGTAATAATTTGTAATAATTTGTAATAATTCGTAATAATGAGTCATAATTAGTAATAATTAGTAATTAATAAATTTTTATTTATTATAAATTAATAAGAAATAATATAAATTATTATAAATTTCTTGAAAAGTTAAAATAAAATAGGTCATGTGCAATGAAAAATTTGGGCACCATTGAAGAAATTGGTCATTTCTCATGACCTGAAGATTGGAAATTCTATGATTTACATCTTTTTAGTAATTTATAATATAATATATTTAATTATATTAAATTATACTAAAAATTAGATGTAATTACTTAAAATTAGAAGTAATTAGAAAAAATTAGCAGTAATTTAAAAAAAATCAGCAGTAATTAGTAATCATTTACGATAAATAGTACTAATTTATGATTGTTAGTAGTGATTAATAAATACAAATAAATGGTAATAAATGAAATTAACTATTAATTAATTCAAAAAATGTGTAATAAATACAAATAATTAGTAATAATTAGTAATAATTAGTAATAATTAGTAATAATTAGTAATAATTAGTAATAATTAGTGATAATTAGCAGTAAGTAGTTATAATTATGTATAACTAGTAATAAGTTGGAATTATTAGGAATAACTAGTAACAATTATTAACTTGTAGTAATAATTAGTAATAAATTGAATGAATTAGTAATAAATTGAAAGAATTAGTAATAAAAATGGATAATTGTAATAAATTATTTGAATTTGGGAAAATTTCTAATGGATTGGCGGCAATTATTTTTCTCGATGACTCTTCTAATTTTATTAATTTATTATATATGTTTTTTGAATATTGAGAATTTTAATATTTTAATATTTTTTTAATATTTTAATAATATTAATATTATTTTTTATAAATATTAATAACAATAACAAATTTATTATATTATTAGTATTATATTATTATTAATATTATAATAATATAATATTATATATTACTAATTTTAGTATTATTATTATATTATATAATATTATTAATATTAACAGTATTAATATAATTATTATTTTATAATATTAATTTATCTTAGATTTATTGAATATATATTTTTTATTTTATTTTGTATTTGAGACGAGACCTTTTGTGATGGGTTCTCATTGCAAATAGTTTATATATATGTTTAAATAACTTTTTACAAAGGGGAAACGTGCCAGTTGCAAATACTTTTTTGTGATGGGCCTGTTGCAACAGGTTTTTTATTTATAAACAAAGAACTATTTGCAATGAGAAATCTTCCCATCACAAGTTCAATTTTTTGTGATGGGCCCATTTCAAAATATATTATTTTCTGTTCTGTTTTGTTCAATGTGCTATTTGCGATGGGACCCCATAACAAATGCTCATGGGCAATTGGATCTCATCCCAAATAACCTATCACAAAAACCTCAAATTTCACTTGTGATAATATGATATCATAACCTTGTAAATACTGTTATTCATATTCATTTCCGCTCATAATATTCCAATAATATATAATAGAGATCATACACATGCATAAAATTTTGAACATAGCTATTCAAAATCATGTCCATGTAAAATCATTGGATCAAAGTTATAATAAATCATACGCACACACCATAATGTTAACATAGAAATTCTAAATCATATACATGATTTTTATCATCATATCAAGAGACACCTTTATTATATTACACAATGTATTCGAGCTTGTTAACAAAACCCCATCTTATACTGAAAATTCATAAATATGTATACCATATGATCATGAAATCTTTTTTCATTTTTCCATACAATAACTCATCGAAGAGAAAAAATTTACCATGATATCATATCCATAATCAATAGCCACTTATAAAAATAAATAACGATGATGTCATTAATTCACATCCTCGATGAAGCATAAGGAACATCAATGAATATTTTCAAAAAAGAAAGCACCATTAAATGATTACCAGAATAGATTTTAATGAATATACATTTTTTTTAAAATATCCCATTTCGTATACCTTTTTAAAATATAATGAAACATGATTACTATTAAGTAAACCATATAATATATTAACATAATCATCAATGAAAATAGTTTCCTTGACATTGTAAAAATATATTCATCTGGAATACATTAAAACAAATGGCATTAATATTATTTGTAATCCTTTTTATAAAATGTAAAATATGGGTAAAAATTAAATTAATAGATCATAATATAAGTTTAAAAATACTATTTAAATCATATTTAATATATATATATAAGAAATAGATTCCCAATAAAATATTTAATAATGATGAATTTTTATAAAAAAATTATCAATTATTTTCTACACATAAGAAAAGATAATATAATGAAAATTTTTAAACCTAATAAATAAATAATGTATAAGATATTATATCTTGTTTATATGAATAGTGTCATATAATTTCACTTAATTGATATTTAATGATAATAATTAGAAATGAAATGTGATTGTAAATATATCCCTTACCAGATATCATGAATTGCTTCATATGATTTTGAAAATCCATTATAATAAATATTAATTCACTAAAAATATATTTCCAAAAAATAATACACATATATTATCATATAAAATTATATTTTAATATCCATGTATCTATTTATTAACAATTTGATTGTAGAACTGGACATTCTGGTGAAAACATATTTGTTATACATGCATGTTTTAGTTTAATACTTTCATAAAATGAAATGTGGTATTGATTTTACCATATATAGATTATATATTAAGAAATAATTATGATATATATTAATTATATACACATTTATAATTATTCATTTAAATTGGTGATAAAAAATGAATTACACCACTTCATGGAGACAATACATTGTACATATGAACAATTGATATTTTAAATTTTTGATAGATAGAATGAATGAAAAGTAAATTATAATTCATCATTATATATAAATTATTAAATCATAAATATAATTCATATTCAATATATGTATCGTTATTAACACCCATGAAAATAGAAATTGAAGAAAAAATCACATCGCTTTTGTGGTTTTGTTAGAACACAAGTAAGAACAAGTAACATTATTATTTTCCAAATGATGTGAATATAGGAAGGGATATATAATATAATAATTAAAAAATAAAAATAAGTTATAAATATATTTTATATAAATTTAATACAACTAAATAATAAACCATCAAGGATGATGATAGAAAATGAATCATATCGCCAGGTTTGGGTGATAGTCTTCACTTTCACACAAGCGATAATTCTATTTACCACTTGAATGAAAATATATTTCCAATGGTTGTCCCATAGTCATACTAATATAGTTTTATATTTATTATACTAGAATAATTATTTTTGGATTGATATATTATATTTATAGAATTCAAAAAAAGAAATAAATTTTCATGAGTCATGTTAGATGATTACATATTCTTTGAGATACCTCCTATGATTACATCACTAGAATTCATTGGATGATATTAGGGTAATAATTAGAGAACCATAATAAATGAAAGTAAGATATAGACGTTTTTGGGTAGGTATTTTCAAATTTATAAGGATAAAATTTTATGTAAAATGGAATTGATGTGGTGTCCTTTTATATGTGAGGAGAGGGACACATATGGTATTACATAATTGATTTGAATAATATATAGTCACTTCCATGGTAATGTGAAAAAATGGACATGAAATACATGGTAAGTAATGGAGACTTTGATTTATCTTAAACCAATAATATTTTTAAAATATTGGGTGGTATTTTTAAAATTATATATAATATTAACTAATGAAGTAAACCGTTATTAACCCTAATTTTTTTTTAAAATGTTCATAATATATACATTTTCTATTATGAAAAATTAATATGTTGATAATATAACATTTTATAAATTATGATCATTAAAAATATTTAATCCACCATATATAATTATATAACTATAATTTCTAGAAATTAATTTCAAAATAAGAATTAAAAAGGCATAATTTGTTTGTAGAAAAATTCATATTATGCTTAAATATGAGATTACTTTCATTTCATTCCATGTAAAAGATAATAAAAGATTTAAAATAATTTATTTAATATATTAAATAAACCATTATTTAATATAATTTATCAATAGTGGTTAGTTTAATTTATTATGTTTAAATCAAATTGTATGTAAAAATTATTATTAGAAAACACAGTTTTTTACCTTCATATTCAATTATTTTAATATCCTACAAAATAAAAACTAAGGAATAAATTTTATAAATATATAAAATATAGTGTTTTATATTCTAGAAAGTTTTATTTATAACCTCAAATCCAATTTTGGTTAATAAATTCCACACTAAATAGTAATATTTCAATAGTTTATTACAGTTCTTTTAAACGTAGTGTTACTTGTAAATCGTGATATCTATGAAATTAGATTTATATAAAGAAAAAGAAACTATAAAATCATGGGGTGTCATAAAAATAATTAATTCACCCCCAACCTAGTGGTACCTAACATGTTCTGGGATCTATAGGGTATATTTTTGGTACTTCACCTAAAATGGAACTTAATAATGCTTAAATGATCATTTAATATAGTAAAAACATGGTGGTATGAATGAAATGAATAATACTGAATCTAGGTGTTTTTATATCTAAAATACTATAATGTGGTTGAACAAAATTGATGTAGTAGTGTTATAGTGAACATTAGTGGTATACATAAGTTACATAGAAGTTATATGTTATGTGAGAGATACCATGATTTTATTATTAGTGTGATGTGATGATTTCCTTGGAATTAAGTAGTTACACATACATGTTCAACATTATGTTTTTTTACATTCACCTAAATTCCTTGAATTAAAAGGAATATTAGCAATGTGGAAGCTAAAATCCGGAAATTATTTGTGTTTTCAATGTTAAGAAGATCAAATAACATTTTGGAACAAATGATGTCATGTTTTGATGACTTGTAAGTGGTTCAACAAACAATCTCTTTTTTTAGATGTCATCAAGGGTTTATGTTTTATAAATTTTCTGTTAAATACCAAATAACAAAGTGAATTACATATTATTAACATCATAAGATGGAAGATAATGAATATGAGAAGTGATATACTCTATATATTCACATAAGGATTACTGGGGAAGATTAATTTAATTAAATACATTCATTTTCCTATTGTTTTGAAAAGAATCATACATGAAATGTTGTGGTAAAGAATTAGAATAGCTTATTACATATTGAAGTTACCGCATGAATATCATATAATATTTTTTCCTTATAAACTATTCCCCACATTTGTATTTTTTTGAATTAGATGTGATAATTAAGATTTAGGAAAATAATTTTTAGACCCAATTTACTAATAAATAGTTTTAAGTAGTTATTTTAATAATTTTAAATAAGTATTATTTCAACTATTTGGATGCTAATAGATAAAACAAATTTGTGGAATTTGTGTTTATTAAGGCTGATGTCAGATGTTTATGCTCTGGATATATAGTGTTAGGGAATGTTTCAAATAGTTATTTTTTGGGTTTATGAGGTTGCATACATTATTTTTTCCTGAACATAATATATTTTGTATCTATAGAATCATATTGTTTTAGAGGATTATAAGTGTAAAATTATTTATTGCATTAATTATTGGGAATCCATGTGATCATTGATCTTATATTTCTCTATTATTTTTTAAATTAATGGGAACAAGTATAAAATATTTTTAGGTGAATGTATTTTAAAAAGAAAATCCGGGATTTTGGATGATATGTGACCAACCCATTTATAAGTTACATTAGATTCAATATTAGGATATATGGATCATAAATGACCCAACCACACAAAATAAGTTGTTATCAACCATCAGGGGTGGAGCAACATGTAAAAATATTATTTACCTTGTGTGTTTTACTTGTTTTCATATATTTAAAGCTTACCTAGAAGGATCAAATTATAAGAAGTAATAAAGGTTTATTTAAAAATATAAAATTGTAAAACAAATACCCGGATCAACCCTACACTCCTTCTAATTGGTAAAAAACTTTCTTAGTCATTTAAATTTGTATTTATGGGATCTAGGTTAACTATAGAAGATCCTTGTTGTGGATGAAATTGTGAATTTCAATTCATTCACCAATAAAAGTTTTTTAAAATTGATTTTCTGAAATTAACATGGATGGATGAATTATATTGCACCATATCTTCCCTAAATTGGTCCAAAATACATTGATTATACTACTATAGGGTTATGAAAATAAGAAAAAGATGATCCAATACCATTAAATATGGGAGGAAAATTGAGGATACATGATTTAAAATAACTTATATTCTTTTTTTTTCTATCTGGTAATACTTCTACAAAGGAGATGGAATTAAAAAATTTCAGAGAGACAGGTTTTAAAAATAAATGTTTCATTGAAGAGAATATAGATTTAAATGAATTAATGAGGGATATATGTAGAATTAAATTTTATAATTTTAGAATATAAGATGGTGAAACTATTTAATATAACTTCAAGAAAGTAAATTAAATATTCAAAAACATTATATGCTATGAAAAAATGCTCTAAGAAACTAGTATGATCAAATGGATGACAAGGATCATTCAAAAAAAATTTTATCATAAATTGACCATAATTAATAGAGGGTGATGATTTTATCAAATATAAAATACATAATATTCTTATGTATTATGATATTATGAAATCTCAAAAATTCAATAAGAAGACACTACAAGAAATTTTCAATTTCACGGCGTTTTTTTGCTATGGTGGGAGTTTAAACCGCTGTCATATGATTCTATGAAAATTTCCAAAAACTGCTTCTAAATTATGTATTGGGAAACTATTTGTGTTAGTTATAGAGGTTTAGAGAAGGTTTATGGGAACCATCATAATAGGTGGATTTTCAAAGATATTTTTCCCTTGAGGGGATTACTTTTTTTAGCGGCGGTTTAAACTGCCGTTAATAAGTGTAATCCCTTTCATGAAAAAACCGTCGAGAAAAACAATACATCTGTTGCAAAAATTCATGGAAGATGGGCCACTATAGAGGCAGTTAAAACCGCTACTAAATGTAAGACGGTAGGAGTGGTCAAAACCACCGCTGATGGAAAACAATGTCGACATTTAGCGACGGTTAAAACTGCCGCTAAATGTAAATCTTACATTTAGCGGTGGTTAAAACCACTGCTAAAGAGAAGATTTAGTAAAAAACCAGTTTTTTGAGCCCCTGTACGAGTTCCCTGAAAAAAATCAATACAAGAATACCAAAACACAAAAAAAATACATACTACATTCAATATGAAAAGATATTATTAACTAAGCACAACCAAATTCATCATTCAGTGAGTAACAGAATGGAAATAAATATATGAAATGGCATAATCCTAGTATCTAATAAAATTAAGTGGTGAATATATGTATTTAAAATTGACCATTGCAGAATCATATGTACTAGTTGATTTTTGATTGGATGTTCACATGTTGTGTATGACTTATATGGTCACCCATTGGGTGATATAGGTGAAATGGTATGATATGATTTTTTTAAATGTGGGTACTCCCATATATCTTCTAGAATTGTTGAAGAATGTAATATCCTTTTATATATTATTATTTCATATAACCCAAGGCATCCATTAGGTGTTTGGAACACATATAGTTGGAATTTCTAAAGTTGGAAATTTCCTAGATTAACATGTCACTATCTAAGTGACCCCATTGAGATTATATATGGATTTCCCATATTTTAATGAACTAAATGAGTTAAATGTAACTGATAATCTGAATGGATAATTAATGATGGGTATCCTTTCTTAAAATAAATCAATTTTTTTAAATGGAATGACCCCAAGTAATTGTATTGTCATACTCTTGATTTATGCTTTATAAAATTCTACATACAAACTATAATATCATAAATTGGAACTGAACATGGATAAAGACATGAATAAGTGGTTATTACTTCTCTATTATGACACAAATTATTATGCCTTTATTATGTATATGGTTTAGATAGAAGAGATGTGTTTGAGGTAATTCCCCTTGATAGTTATATTTAATATATGACTTTGTAGAGGTTGGGGTATGACGGTATGATATTGTTGAGCAAAGAGTTATCACAATTCCTTACATCAGGTTTTGAGAATGGTCTATCACTAAAATGTTACTATATATGTATTGTAATTTAATCACAACATTCTATTAATAGAATTTTGACATGATGGCGCACTCAACATCCCATGTGTTGTTTCATGGAATCTCTCACTCTATTGGGATATAAGGCATGTACACAATTACATGAGCACGTAGGCTTGTTAGACTGGTTAGGGATGTCTGAGTTATTCCATGGTCTATTAATAAAATTTATTATATTTATATGGCTTGATACATCTATAAATACCTTGGAAATATAAGTGTATGAAATATATATAAACAATATGTATTACTACTATATATATAGTAACTATTTAGATTTCTATTCTATCTATTTGTCGTTAAATTTAAACCCTTTTAAAGTCCTTTAAGAACATGGTTGGGTGGTTATTTATTTATTCCTTAGTTACTCAAAAGATTTGGGTGTAGTATGTTGGTGGTAGACCCTTTATCATGGGAATAATGATGTGGTAATATTTTCTTGGGATTAATTTACGTTGTTGTTTCAAGTGGATGTATTATAAATGAAACATAACATAGGAATTAGGTAAAATCATCTCTTGCTAGGGTTATTCCATGTGGAATTACTATACTTGACACTAAAGATAGAAAAAAAGTAAAATCATCTCTCCTATAGATAAGGGTTCCTAATTTTTTTAGAGTGATGGATTAGGTTCAAGTATCATATTTGTTTCACTCATGTGATTTGTTTGGAAAATGAGTCTATAGTGTGGTTTCCTTAGATGTAATGGAATCTGGGTCATAATATATTGTAACTCCCATTATACATCCTAGTAATTTTGATGTGTAGAATATAATAGAACTGATCGGGCAGATTCCATTAAAGGGGAGATTGTCACATGAAGGGGGTTGTTATATTCAATCAAGGAATATGGATACTTATAATAAATTATTTTTGATAGGGTAGTTGATGTTTTGAATGGTACGTAACTGATCATGTAGTATATTTAACATTTTTCTAAGGAAGGGGATTCTACAGAATCTACTAGGATTTTCCCATCGGTATGTCATGCCTACTAAGATAATGGACACTATCATTCACACTGCCTGAGTGTTCTTGGAGTCCACTTTGGAAATGGTGGGAAAACCCCATTTCAGACAGTGTAGCAAAATTCACCATAATCTTGTATCAGTATATATGGATTCCAACTATTTTTTTAAATTTTTGATACTAGGATTATGCCACACTAAAGGGTGTTCTATCTTAAACATGTTAGCGAGACACACATTCTCATTCCTAGTAATTGGTATAAGAGCATAACTATGAATTACTTCTTAGAAATGGGAATCTAGTGGTAAATTCATTGGGCTAGAAAATGTAGGATAAGTTATTATAATGAAACAAAATAATTTAGGAAAAATTAATCATAAAATATGAATCATCCCAATAAAGAGTTGATATATATAGTACCCACCACACTTGAGAAATCAATACATAAAAGGAAACATCAGAAATAAATAAAATACATAAAAGGAAACATGATAAATCAAGAAAATGTTAGGTCCTGAAAATGTTTGGAGGAAACTATCTGTCACACATGATATATATAAAAACCGAATGCCAATATTGTTCCACATATCAATAATACTACTAATCATTTTCCGATGATGAAAAAATATCATCACCCTCTCCACCTCCATCTCCACTTCCTACTATCACTTGCAAGAACATTATATTGAAAATTAAATAGTGTTGAATATTTATATTTAAACATAAAGCCAATAAAAGTTTGAGAAATGTTGATTTTGAATTTTTGTGATTTACCTACTCACCACCAGTCGATGCAATACTATCGGGGGATATCTGGTCACCTGCTGACCTATATCAGTAAAGGCTTTCTAAAAAGTGGATATCTGATCCCCCTGGTCATGAACTGTGTTTCGAGGGGAAACAATCTCTCTCTAAGAATCCTTGGGTATGGGTTGAATATAACCAGTAGTAGATGCAGCTTCAATCCATAATGGTCTACCAAATACCTCAAATTGTACGGGTTACAAACCCTTCCGGTGCACTCTACTAGGATGCTCTTTCCCAAGGACTTTATCAACTGGGTCATCCTTGGAGACTAACTAGGACTGCCCAAGATATTATTCCCATATTACATTAATTTTTACCTATAAATCAAATATCAAAATATATTAACATGTTTAAAACAGATAATAAGATATTATAATGAAAAAATGAGTTCATACCCCCAACTTCTTGGGTATTCTCATTGCATCCATCATGGTGATTCTAGTGGATCATATAGGCTTAAGTGATTTTGGATCATGCTAAGGCTTAAATTATCAATTTGGGTGGTGAAACTTATATATAATGTGTCTTTTTATATTTTGTTTTAATAGTGTGTGTGAGTTATGTAGTGAGTTTTTACCCTATAATAGCTAAATTGGGTTAATTTTTCAAGAAATCATAAAAAGAGAAATGAATTATTGTTCACTGGTTCAAACCCATATCACTTAAACAACTCTATACTCGGGTCCATCACATGATGGTCTTGATAATATTTTATTCTATTATAGAACAAATACACCTTCCTTATCATTCTCTACACCAAATTTTATGTAAGATTAATTAACTCTCTAACCTCATTCCAACACAATAGAGATATGTAAAAACACTCATATGATTCTTTAAATTGAGTTTTACCAATGGATAATGAATAGTTATTATCATAGTAAAACTCGACCAAAGGGAAATGATTCACCCAATAACCAATAAAATCAAGAATAAATATCTTCAATATATCAATTAGAATTTGGATCATTATCTCTATCTGACCTTCCATCTGAGGATGAAAAGTACTTCTTAGAAAAAATAAAAAAAATGCATGCTACAAAATCTTCTACAATTGGGAGGTAAATTAAGATCTTTATCATAGATGACCATTGTTGAAACCACATTAATCCGCACCTCAATGGGAACCTATAAATGAAAGAACGTACCACAACAATCAAGACTAAAAATAATGAAGTAAGATTCAACCAAATTTAATGTTCCATAATGAGGTGTTTGAGGATAAAGATTTATTGTTTATGGAGTTACAATGATTAATCTAGATGATTGTGATTAAAATAGAGCATAATAAGATAATTATATTGATTGAATTAATATTTATATTGAGATTTATATTGTTGTTTTTTTCATTATGTGGAGTTAAATTAATCAACTTTCTCATCATGAAGATGATATCATCTGTACTTGAAGAAGAAGTGAAAAAATACATTGACATGGACACCACATAATACCTGGGATTAAATAAGTACAAAAATTTAGCGTTCTATACTAATATGGAAGAGAAATAAAATTGTATAAACCAATTTTTTCATTGAAGCATTGTGTGTAGAATTAGGAAAAGGGAGTTTCACTTGGGTGACCATTGATCAAAAACCAAATAATTATAAAGGAAGTGTTCATTGGAATGTTGTGGACACAACTAAAATATTTATATCTAATAGAAAAATGATTTGATATGGAATTTTTTTTATATGGAAACTTCATCATGTGTGTTCCATTTAGATGAATCCTAGTGCATGTGAAAGAAGTAAATAAAACCTTATGTTTTTCTGTGCATTAAGGTCCATATTCATTTTTTCAAATTCAATGTCAATGACAAATAGTGCTAGATTAATCATGATCTGGCTCACACAAGAATAATATTTGATGACTTGCGAGGGATAAATATTTAGTGTAACAAAAAAATAAATTTGGAAAGAACCTTGATTCCCCACCCCACCTGGAAAACAATCACATAGGGTTCCACAAAACTCTTGTCAAAACCGACTAGTCCAAACTACTATTAAAACACTATTTTAAGGTCATCAACTACTATATTTGTCACGACCTGTCCTTGGGACCCATGCTGTGACTACCCCAGGCCTGTCGTTCATAGGCCAGGGGCTGGTGACTAGCAACAATGGCTCAAATGCCTAAAACTGGGAAGGCATTTCCTTTAAAAATTATAAACACACACAACATAGTATAAGTTGGAAGAAAAACACTATGTAAAACTCTATACAAAAGGAGTGTTGAAAAGTAAAGGGGTCGGAAATACAATGAAAACATTAATGTAAAAGTACAACTGAATGGGAAAAAACATCTGAAAGGTGTAAAGCAGCTCTTGGACCATCCGCCACGGATCCTACCTGAAGGGTAGGTATAGATAGTCTCCAGAACACACCATGTTCGTCCGTCTCCTCAGTGTACCATCATGTCATGTGGTCCACCTCCAGGTACCGTCCAGTCCTTGTCCACTCAGCCTTGATCAGCGTTGTCTGTTGTCTGAAACCAACACAACGAGGTGCGGGCATAACACATGTAGGGGTGAGTATAATGATACTTAGTAGGGACCCCGAGACCCTCAAGGTCTCACAAAATCCCACAAGGATAAACCATAAGGTATGAAAGCAACAGATAACCTCACATAGGTATATGACTATATATATACCTATGTTATCATGTAATCCATCTCAATCATGAGGTAAACACAGAAGTTACTGACTCAGCTCAACCTGGATTTTTATTACCGAAACCATTGTTGCTGGATAACTTCTACTCTGTTGAGTACAGTGGTTCTACCGCCAAAACCAGGATCTTCCCACTAACCTTGGACTGCTGAGGTACTCCTCATGTTGAGTAATGTGGGTCTTCCACACACACATAGAGGTCATATCTACTGTGGGGCTGCTGCCAACTAACAGGAGCTCCCCCTAATAGCCTGTAGAGGTACTCATCCTGTTGAGTTCTGTGGGTCTGCCACTAACTATTAGGTGCTCCTCCATTGTGGGTCTGCAGCCGCATCCAAGCACTCCCCACGGGGGTAGTCGAATCACTTCGAGTCGAATCGGTCAAACAGTCGTCAGGTCTCAGCCATCTTCTAGGTCTCCATACTCCGCTCGCTCGTCTCCGAGAGGGTCCTCTCCACGAGATGTAGGTCAATAATCCAACTATCACCAAGTCACATTTAGATGTATCTCAAAGGATTTCCATTTCATAGGTATCTCAACGCAACAGACGACATGTCAATCAGACGCCCGGTCTATGAGTTATAAACTTTTTAGTCCAGGGGGCCCGATTCGATTCGTGTACGATCCAACTTGACCTTATCTCAACATTACCCTGAACTCTAGTAGGGTATACTCAAAGGGACCATTGTGTTCCAAGAAAACCAGCGCCGATGACGGTTCGTCGAACCGTCTTCCGGTGCCAAAGATATGGGCAAAGGAAGTAAAGGAAGATAGTTGGCCCGGGTCTGGTCCGACCGACTCGGGCCAACCCAGTCAGAGCCAAGCAGGTCTGGGTTGACCCGGTTCGACATGTTGGGTCTGGCCCAGCCCATTGGGCGGGCCAGACTATTAGGATGGGCCAGGTCTGCTGGGCTTGGCCCAGCAGACTTTGAGGGTGGTTCGGCCCAGAGGTCACCGCGTAGGCAGCTCGATCCGGAGGTCAGGGCCAGTTCGACCTGCACCACGTGGGGTGCGGCTCGAGCGGCGTGGCTCGGGAGGCCGAGAAGGGGGGCGCAGCAGGGCTGGCTGAGTGGCGGCATGGGTAGGCCAGCAGGGCACTGGGCAGGCCGCAAGCAGGGCGCGAGAAGGCCAACAGGGCACCAGGAAGGTTGTGGGTAGGGCGTGCGGGGCGCGGGGAGGCCAACAGGGTGCCGGTCAGGCCACTGGTAGGGTGCATGGGGTGTAGGCAGGACGCGGGCAGGGTGCGTGGGGCATGGGCAGGCTGACATGGCACCGGACAGGCTGCGGGAAGGCCGGTGGGGCGCCGGGAAGGCCACGGGCAGGGCGCGCTGGGCGCTGTTCGACGAGGGTTTGTCTTGGGTGCGTGGAAGGTCGGTGCAGGTTGCAGAGGCCACAAGATGTGTGCCCTTTTTCATCACCTCCTTCGTTGTCTCGTCACCTCATCATAATGCCAAAGAAACATCACAAAGAGATTGACTGAGGGAGTCTGGCCATGTTAGTTTGGCCTGCACCATCCGCGTTTATGGAGGTATCACTTGGCTCATTAAGAAAAATAGATGAACATTAACATATCCGCAAACAATTACTTTCTATCCATTTTGATAAGATAAGAAAAGGAATAACATCATCATGTAATAAACCCCCCACCTTTAATCATCGGTCATTCTCAGTGATGTCGTGGGATGAAGATGAAGGACAATCTTCATTTGTCGCGTCTGCCATGCACACTTCCAATCACGGGTTGTGTCGACTCGTGGAAGACGCTCCACATCGGTAGGTGTCCAGGGAAGAAGTAGGAGAAGGATTGTCGCCGGCGTTCTTCATTGGTAGAATGCGTTCTTTTTTCTTCGTTGGGAGAATTATCTCATCTCCCAATAATCCTCCTTCCCAAATTCCACCCAAATGCCAAGTGAAAATAATAGAAGAATGAGTTTTTCTATTATTTTGTTGGCACAATAATTCAAAAAGGATAATTAATTACACAGCTCCTCTTAATTAATCCACGAGTGTTTGAATAAATGATTAATTTGGGGAGGTGAGGAGGATCTCACACATTAATGAGGGAGAGTTGAGAGGTTATATCCTCATCCATCAATATGGGGTTTAGGCCCATATGGTCCCCACGATGTAAACTCTCACAGGAGGTTATTTTCGGGTGGGAGCCACCACCATAACCTCTCATGGTAGGTTAAGTTGTGGTGGTCCCACCTCCAACTTCAAAGAAGATGTTTCAACTACCAGCACACACATGGAAGCTCAATAAAATATAGTGTAGCAAACATTATATTATTAATCTTTTAAGAAAACCCAAAAACAATCTTTTATTCTCGACCAACTTCCATTGAGGTGAAAGTCTACTGAAGATAATATCGACGCTGCAAGTTCAACGGTGCCCTCAGATTTCAATTCCGACCATCGGTTAAAAAGTTATAATAACTCGCTCATACATTTACTGAATATACTCAAACAAAACTTCGGAAATTGATTCCAGGCACACCAGGCCTCGAAATCAAGCGTCGTAAATTTTCGAGGACTCGCTAAAATCCTATGTATTAAAAATAAAATTTTCACAGGCTTTCTGGGTCTTTAAATTCTCCCCTCCTCAGGGCTTTACATCCCCATAATCTATAACTTGAACTAACGGAACAAATGGGGGTACTAAGCATGCATCTGAGCCTCCCGCTCCCTTGTGCTCTCCTGGATGTTCCCGTGCTGCCAACGAACAAACACCAGAGGTATCGACCATCCACGTAGGACCCACTCCTGTCGATCCTCAATTGCCACTGGAACCTCCGTTAATTTCACCCCATCATCGACGTCCAACTTTCTATGGTCGATGAATTGAGATGGGTCGTGAATGTATCTCGTCAGCTGAGATACGTGGAAGACGTCGTGCACCCGGTGCAACTGAGGTGGAAGGGCCATGTGGTAAGCCACCTTGCCTACTCTACTGAGTACCTGGAATGGTCCGATAAATCTCAGAGATAACTTTCCGCCTCAGCCAAATCTCTGTAAACCTTGTCAAGGTGAGACCCGTAGAAAGTAGTGGTCACCATCCTCGAACTCCAGAGCCCTCCGTCTCCTATCATCATACGAATTTTGGCTGCTCTGTGTAGTCTTCATCCTCTCCTGGATGATCTTCACCTTCTTTGTGGTAGCCCGTAACATCTCTGGTCCCACTAGTGCTGACTCCCTTGGGTCTGTCTAGCACAAGGGTGATCTGCAAGGTCGCCCGTACAACGCCTCGAATGGGGTCATCCCTATGGTGGAGTGATAGCTATTGTTGTAGGCAAACTCCACCAAAGGTAATTGATCCTCCCAGCTGTGACTGAAGTTGTAGACACAAGCACACAACATGTCCTAGAGGGTCTGAATGGTGTTCTTATTCTGGCCATCCATCTAAGGATGAATGGTGGTGCTCAGATGAAGCTACATCCTGAAAGCTTCTTGCAACCCCTTCCATAGCCAGGAAGTAAATCATGCATCACAATCAGAGACATTAGATGAAGGTAATCCATGCATCTGCACAATATCTTACACATATAGGCATCCCAATCTCTCTAACGACACCTGATATTTAATTGGTAGGAAGTGGGATAACTTGGTCAGGCGGTCAATTATCACCCAACTTGAGTCGCGATCCCTGGATTTACGTGGAAGACCCGTCACAAAGTCCATGGATATCCCATCCCACTTCCACTATGAGACCTCTAAAGGATGAACCAAGCATGCTCGTACCTTGTGGTATACCTTCACTTGCTGAAAAGTGAGGTATAGTGAGAAAAAAATCCACTACAGACTTCTTCATACCTGGGCGCCAGTGCTGTCGTCGAAGGTCCTGGTACATCTTCACCACTCCTGGATGTACCTCTAGAGAAGATGTGTGGAACTACCTCAACACTTCCTCTTGATGTGAAAATGGTACCATGGAACGTACTCTTATGAGAATGACGTTCTCCACACCTTCTAAAAAATCCATCAGGTGCCTGCCCTGTGGATATCTGAGCATTTCGCATCTCGCAGTCAGCCTCTACCCGATGCTCCTCTCTGACTCACTGAAGAAGTGGGGGAGTGACTGTAAGAGACTATAGAAATTCTACTCCATATCTATCAACAAAGGATATCTGTAAAGCATCCATCTTCTCTGTCGCCTCGCCTAGAAGTTGTATACCAGATCTCATGCTGAGTGCATCTACAACAACATTCCCCTTCCCAGGAGTGTAGACTATCGCGAAGTCAGAGTCCATGGAAGAACTCAAGACAATGTCGCTGTCTCAGGTTCATGTCTTTATGAGAGAAGATATACCTGAGACTCTTGTGATCAGAGTACATGGTAAAACGTTTTCCCATCAAATAGTGTTGCCACGTATTCAAGGAGGAGATCACTGCTGCTAACTCCAGGTCATGGGTAGTGTAGTTATTCTCATGCTGTCTCAGCTGCCGAGAACCATACACGATCACTGCTCGCTATTGAATCAGGACACACCCATGTCTGGTCCCTGATGCATCGCAGTAGACTGCATACCCTACGTCTTCCTCTAAAAGCCTCAATATGGGGGCACTAGTCAGCCTCTACCTCAGCTCATGAAAGCTCTATTGGCATCTCTCTGACCACATGAAGGGTTTCCCTTCTTTGTCAAGGCTGATAGTGGTGAAAAAACTCTAGAGAAGTCTGGAATGAATCTCCGGCAATAACCCACCAAACCCAGGAAACTCTGCACTTCCGTCACACTCCTGGGTGGCTCCCAAGAAAGTACCACCTCAATCTTCGCTGGATCCACTACAACTCCAGCCTCCGAGATGACATGACCTAGAAAGTTAACCTCTGGGATCTAGAACTAGCACTTAGAGAGTTTACTATAAAGCTGGTGCTCTCCGACTGTGTCCAGTACTACCCGCAAATGGTAGGCATGCTCATCCTCAGTAGCTGAGTTGGTCAGAATGTCATCGATGAAGACTACGACAATGAGACCGAGGTTAGGCTGGAAGATCATATTCATGAGTCCCATGAACACTTATAGTGCGTTGGTTACACCTAAGGGAATTACTAAGAACTCATAGTGGTCCTACCGACACCTGTAGAGACCCGAAGCCTGACTTACATGGACTTTACATTACTTTTGCGGAATAATTAGTACATAACAAAAACACACACACAAGGATCATAATAGTTTAGTGTCATTGGAAACTCGGAATAAAATCTTCTAATCATGGTGAAAGATCTTCAACATCTCCCATAAAGATCTTCCTATTTTTTTCTTAAAACCTTTCTTTATATCCTGGGGAGAAGAAAACATAAAAGGGTGAGCTCAAATGCTCAGTAAGGGTAAACAAAAGAAATATCAATCACATCGTATTCATAAGAACATAACATTTTGGAAATCATAACCTGCAAAAGAGAGAATAATTTCATAACATTGGATAAATCATGGCAGTGAAATGTAATCACAATAATCATAACATAAAACATGAAACTTTGTGGCATTCACACATAATCATAGAGAATCATTTCTTGTTAGTCAAGACTCATTGCCAAGACTATCTTAGTGTACAAAGTCCCTTTCTGAATCGAGTAACCCTCGTTTCAGTCCTGTTTCACTGAACCGGTATAACCTACCGTTCCAGCCCTGTCTATCTCATGAGATATAAAATCTTTACCCAATGCATTGGAGGGAGATATAGGTCCCACCCATCTTATAATGAATCCTTTCTTATGTGTTCCACATAATCATAAACCATACATCATAGCGTAACCCATGTAATAAAAATGGAATTCTTAAACAACATGACATCCTAAAAAAATTCATATAAGATAAAGGAATTCATAAAAATATTTCCATCACAAAATAATCAAATCCATGTAATAATAGGGATAAAAATAGAACCCTTTTATTATCTTAGATGGAAAATAATTTT
The DNA here is from genome assembly GCA_963277665.1 of Viscum album. Lineage (NCBI taxonomy): Eukaryota > Viridiplantae > Streptophyta > Magnoliopsida > Santalales > Viscaceae > Viscum > Viscum album. The sequence continues at coordinate 1,338,695,728 of OY728148.1, read as the reverse complement.
GATAAAATACTTGAACTCCATTCTTGAGGAAAATATCCTTTCTACTTCAAAAACACTTTTCTTTTCTTAACATGTCATAAAATTATAAACTAAAAGAAGTTGATTAAAAATAAACTTGAAAACTTATAAAGGAAGATTCTTGGAAATAATGTTTAAAAATCCATTCTTGCCGTATAAGTTAAAAAAAACATTCTTCGTACTTTTGTCGGAAAAGTCAAAAAGTACCTCGTACGAAAAACGACAAAAGATTCCTTTCATATTCTTTACTGAAAACTCACCGAAGGGTAAAATTGGATTTAAACCATTTTAGGTGGATGTAAATAATATGTCATATCGAGGAAACATGAATGTGGATGATAAAATGCACCCCAGTAAATGCTTACGAATAAACAATCTCGGATAAAAATGAGATTGTGATATTTCCCTTACCTTAGGTCCGATTTTCTTCATATGTGTCCGAAACTCCTGTATAATGATTTAAATAATGTCATTGACTTATTACAAAATCATATTCATTGTTATGATATCATATATGGTTCACTTATGACATTATATTACCCGTTCTTTTGTAAATTCCATGTTAAAGAAGCGTTTTGGGTAAAATCGTTTCATTTATCGTAGGTGTTTTGACTTGTTGTTCTTGACATTATTATTACTTATATCATGATTTAATTACTTCCAGAATATAAAATATGATTTATATATCATATATATTCAGTATATATATATATAATAGATAGATAAATGAAATGAAAAACACCGTTCATGGAGACGGTAGTCCGTACGTACGCATGAACGCTGTTTTCCTTTCCTTATTGTCTTGAATGGAAGTAAGTAGATGACATACATATATGTATATATACATAAATCCAGTAGCTTTATAATGTCATATATTTCATTATTATTTCTTATATATACTTTATAATCATTCTTAAATGGTTAACATGGAGAATGAATCTCATCGCGTCGTGGAGATGGTAGTCCGTACGTACGCACGAGCGATCATATCATTTCCATAAATATTGAATTGAATTGGAGTGGATTATACAATATATCAGAATCAATATGATGTTTTAATAACTATGTATAGTTATTCTTTACACCATTATACCCATCCATGTAAGGTGGTGGTGGAAAATAGATTACACCACGGCGTGGAGACGGTATTTCGTACGTACGCACGCGCGGTGATTTATTTTTCCGTAGGATGGATAGATGGTGAAATAGGGTTGTTTAATACTTATAATAACATATCAGTATATGAGTGATACTGATGTTATTACTTCATAATGAAACAACCTAAGAATAAGAAGTGGAAGAAGAAATAAAGATGAAAGAATTGGTAACGGTAATTACCTCTTCTTTGAAGCGCCTCTTTGAGACCTCCTCTTAGGGCACTAAAATTGGTCTTTGAGGAAGACCAGAACCTCTATGATGTTGCTATGGAAGTGGAGAAGAGATTTTGGCAGGGTTTGGCCGAGCTTGAGTTCTCAAATTGGTGTGAGGAGGAGGGGGAGGAGGTGTCCTTTTATAAGGGAGGAGAGGGGCACCTTAGGAATATCTCAAAATATTATTTTATATTAAAGTCAAAATCGGTTTATAATGGTTCCAAAGGGTCTTATTTCGAAGATAAGGTGGGGATGGGTCGAAATACTATCAACCAATAGGATTTAGACAAGTTTGGGACATTATTTTAACCTTATCAATTAGATTTAACTCTAAGTTAAATAATTTAACTTTTACCATGTCTTTTTGTTTTCTTTCACTATATGGTTAATACACTTACTATAACATGCCAAACGAACCCCAAATTGTTTATTATTAATATATATATCCTTATCTAAGTCATTTGGCCGAACCTAAGATTTTTAGGAATAAAATAACAATTAATAATATAATATTTTATTTAAAAACTATTTTGTGTCAATTTTGACACTATTTGATATATGATTTTTGTAAAAGTCATAACAGAATTATATGTTCGAACCAAGTTGATTAAATAAATACTAATATATCATAGTAACCTATAAAATTAGTGGAATTCATAAAAAGTCTCAAATTACATTTATTTTGGTGTTTATAACATCAATTATGTCAATATTTCATTAATAAGATAATTACTGCATCATCATTGTGTCATAAATAAATTAAATTATTTAATGTCTAAAAACTACAAATAAAAGAAAATTATGTAGGAAATAGTTTTAGCTTTCTAATGAATATTTATAGTCGAATTTATCTTATGTATACCCCCATATTAAAAATTATTTACTTATTAAACTTTGATTTTAACTATTTTAACCCTTCTTTAAATAAATTAATAATAAATGTCCTAATCTAATCCAAGTGGGCCTAAATGGTCATATTTTATTCCTAAGTTTGATTTTGGTCGAATTACACTTATCCAATAGAATTCGGACATGTGTTAGGGTAATAGTAATATCATATTTACCCTTAGTTACCCTATTTACTATTAACCGCGGTAAAAAAAGTAAAAAGTTACTATTCACCAAAAATTATTTTTATCTCATTGAACCACATTTTACTTACTGATATTAACCGTGTCTGTCGGATTTTCGAAATTCCATTCACAGAAGCGGTAAAATTAAGTTTTATGCAAAATTCAGTTTTTAACCTACCACTTAGTGGTTTCACTATTCATCAAAAATTGAAAGTTTTCAGAAAAATACCAAAATTTCACCCTAGGATAATTTCGGTATTCCGAATCCAAAAATGAAGTCCATTTTGAAAAATAAAATTTATAAAATTTCAAAAAGTGGTTATTACTATTCATAACGGCTAGTTTTAATAATATTTTAATAGCATATCGTTGTTTCGTGAAACTCAGTATTGCGTACTACACACGCTATCGAGGAAGGTTGTGATTGCGTGTAATGCAAGGCAAGTCAAGGATGCGTGTTGTGCAAGATCCTTTTGGTTTAGCGTACAACACAAGACATTATTAAAATTAAAAAGAATATTTTTCATAAAATCTCGGGCTGTTACATTCTACCCCCCTTAAAATGAATTTCACCCTCGAAATTCGTCGGGGTTATAAATGGTTTACTATTCGAAAGTTTATTTAATAGAACCCCACATCGTAAAAAGGAATATCAAAACCAATCTTTAAAAACAAAATTATGAAACGTAATTGTTACCCAAATAAACTAATCACTGGGTTTCCACATAGGTGAAAATATGGATATGGAAGAAAAATCTAACCATCATGTTCTGATGGAGAGTGGTAGAGAACATGGCTATGGAAAAGCCAAAAATCACAAATCCATAAATTTGTGACGATCTAAGGTACCATCTGATTCATCAGATATAAGATCACTAGGACAACATTTTTGGTTTTCAAGATCGTTTCCCTAAAGTTAAAGAATTTGAATTAGAATAAATACTTACTTTATGTTGGTACAACCTCACTGTTGTTCGTGCCTTTAACAATTTCCACTTCATCTCTTAAATAAATGAAGTTGAATTTGTTATTCGTGAAGTGTTAGCAGATCATGTGATAGAATGACGGGTCATTCCATCTATCTCAAAAGGTTAGCAAAATTTATATACATAAGTCAATCTATAGTGAGATTAATCATATATGGTTCCTAAAATGGACTTATACTTTATATATCATACTGCTTAATATAATAAAACTAGTTTCTACTAAACAGGGACTTCCTGTAGGTCAGTGGTAGGCGATAAAGGCCAGTCGCACTTCGGTTGTGGGTTCGATTCCCACAGCCTTGTCCGAAGCGATGGGCTGTCGCCCGTCCTGCAGGTTGTCCTTTTTCTAAAACTATATTACTATAACATCCCATAATATCGAAAAAACTTCTATCCTTAAACAATACTAACTTATGTCCAACATAATCCATTCCAATCTTTAGTCCTATCCATAATACTGCAGTCCATTCTCATAACATAGTGAAAACGATTACCAGAGATTTAATACCATCGTTGATCCCCATATATCATAAGATATATCTTTTTGGACACATTCCAAACATTCAAAGGCCTTAATCTTGTACTCTCTTGAATACCCATTGAACCTTAGTGAAAACTTGAATGCAGTTAAAAGTTAACACTTTCCACATACCAAAATCCTCAAAATTCTATATACTCAAACCATGATATCACTTAGTCCTTATATCAATCATGAGCTCATGAATACTGTTAAACATTTCATTTTCTCGTTTTCCCTTCATTATGCGCATATCATCTACATTCCAAAAATATCTGAATAACCTTTCATGGATACTGGTAACATTAATAAAACACTTTTAAAACTCAAGGAAAGACAACAATGTAACAATCCTTAGATGTCTCTTTATTCCATAGTACCATGAGATTACTTATACAACATTACACTTGATAAACATGTAATCATTTCACTACATTCTTAAACCATTAACCGAGCTTCAACAATTCTTTCATCTCACATATCATTTGTAGTCTCTTCATCATCACCCACATAAATACTACCCATACGACCATACTGATTATCTTCATGAGACCTTCCCTTAGGGCATTGGTTTGCATAATGCCCGTACATTCCACATTTAAAACATTTAACCATTGTTGATGTCGTAGCAATACCATTATCCTCATCCATGTTGTTAACTGAACCTTTTCCTTTGCATTTACTTGCTTTGTGTCCTTCTTTTCCACACCCAAAGCATCTTCCAGTTCCTTTGAAACATTCTCCTTGATGCCTCTTCCCACATGATTTACATAGGGGAAATTGAACTTTCTTTCCTCTATGATCATCATGAAACTCCATCTTTCTCTTGTTAGCCGAGTCAGGAAACTTACCAAATTTTACTTTATTGATCATATTATGAGATTGCTGATTCGGCATAATAATGATGTTTGGACTTCCAAATCCCATTTCATTTGGTTTCTCATAAAGAATATCATTCCATTGTCCATCATATCCTCCATTATCGTGAATCATCTTGTTTCCAGCCATATTCTAAAACCCAAAAAGAATAGTGTGAGAGGCAAAATAATGCTAAGGAAAACAACATAGTAAAGGGGGAGTACCCTTATTATCTAACATTTTAGGTTAAATTCTATGATCGTTAGCATAATTCTAGTACTATAACCTATACGTATACTTAACCTTAGGGACATCCCTAGACATACCTTAGAAATATCTCTAGGGATCTCACTAATGTTTTCTCGTCCTAGTTTCCAAAGGTTGACTAAACCTTTCCTCTGATACCAACTGTAGAGACCCGAATCCTGACTTACATGGACTTTACATTACTTTTGCGGAATACTTAGTACATAACAAAAACACACACACAAGGATCGTAATAGTTTAGTGTCTTTGGAAACTCGGAATAAAATCTTCTAATCGTGGTGAAAGATCTTCAACATCTCCCATAAAGATCTTCCTTTTTTTTTACTTAAAACCTTTCTTTATATCCTGGGGAGAAGAAAACATAAAAGGGTGAGCTCAAATGCTCAGTAAGGGTAAACAAAAGAAATATCAATCACATCGTATTCATAAGAACATAACATTTTGGAAATCATAACCTGCAAAAGAGAGCATAATTTCATAACATTGGATAAATCATGGCAGTGAAATGTAATCACAATAATCATAACATAAAACATGAAACTTTGTGGCATTCACACATAATCATAGAGAATCATTTCTTGTTAGTCAAGACTCATTGCCAAGACTATCTTAGTGGACAAAGTCCCTTTCTGAATCGAGTAACCCTCGTTTCAGTCCTGTTTCACTGAACTGGTATAACCTACCGTTCCAGCCCTGTCTATCTCATGAGATATAAAATCTTTACCCAATGAATTTGAGGGATATATAGGTCCCACCCATCTTATAATGAATCCTTTCTTATGTGTGCCACATAATCATAAACCATACATCATAGCGTAACCCATGTAATAAAAATGGAATTCTTAAACAACATGACATCATAAAAAAATTCATATAAGATAAAGGAATTCATAAAAATATTTCCATCACAACATAATCAAATCCATGTAATAATAGGGATAAAAACAGAACCCTTTTATTATCTTAGATGGAAAATAATTTTGATAAAATACTTGAACTCCATTCTTGAGGAAAATATCCTTTCTACTTCAAAAACACTTTTCTTTTCTTAACATGTCATACAATTATAAACTAAAAGAAGTTGATTAAAAATAAACTTGAAAACTTATAAAGGAAGATTCTTGGAAATAATGTTTAAAAATCCATTCTTGCCGTATAAGTTAAAAAAAACATTCTTCATACTTTTGTCGGAAAAGTCAAAAAGTACCTCGTACGAAAAACGACAAAAGATTCCTTTCATATTCTTTACTGAAAACTCACCGAAGGGTAAAATTGGATTTAAACCATTGTAGGTGGATGTAAATAATATGTCATATCGAGGAAACATGAATGTGGATGATAAAATGCACCCCAGTAAATGCTTACGAATAAACAATCTCGGATAAAAATGAGATTGTGATATTTCCCTTACCTTAGGTCCTATTTTCTTCGTATGTGTCCGAACCTCCTGTATAATGATTTAAATAATGTCATTGAATTATTACAGAATCATATTCATTGTTATTATATCATATATGGTTCACTTATGACATTATATTACCCGTTCTTTTGTAAATTCAATGTTAAAGAAGCGTTTTGGGTAAAATCGTTTCATTTATCGTAGGTGTTTTGACTTGTTGTTCTTGACATTATTATTACTTATATCATGATTTACTTACTTCCAGAATATAAAATATGATTTATATATCATATATATTCAGTATATATATATATATAATAGATATATAAATGAAATGAAAAACACCGTTCATGGAGACGGTAGTCCGTACGTACGCATGAACGCTGTTTTCCTTTCCTTATTGTCTTGAATGGAAGTAAGTAGATGAAATACATATATATATATATATACATAAATCCAGTAGCTTTATAATGTCATATATTTCATTATTATTTCTTATATATACTTTATAATCATTCTTAAATGGTTAACATGGAGAATGAATCTCATCGCGTCGTGGAGACGGTAGTCCGTACGTACGCACGAGCGATGATATCATTTCCATAAATATTGAATTGAATTGGAGTGGATTATACAATATATCAGAATCAATATAATGTTTTAATAACTATGTATAGTTATTCTTTACACCATTATACCCATCCATGTAAGGTGGTGGTGGAAAATAGATTACACCACGGTGTGGAGACGGTATTCCGTACGTACGCACGCGCGGTGATTTCTTTTTCCGTAGGATGGATAGATGGTGAAATAGGGTTGTTTCATACTTATAATAACATATCAGTATATGAGTGATACTGATGTTATTACTTCATAATGAAACAACCTAAGAAGAAGAAGTGGAAGAAGAAATAAAGATGAAAGAATTGGTAACGGTAATTACCTCTTCTTTGAAGCGCCTCTTTGAGACCTCCTCTTAGGGCACTAAAATTGGTCTTTGAGGAAGACCAGAACCTCTATGATGTTTCTAGGGAAGTGGAGAAGATATTTTGGCAGGGTTTGGCCGAGCATGAGTGCTCAAATTGGTGTGAGGAGGAGGGGGAGGAGGTGTCATTTTATAAGGGAGGAGAGGGGCACCTTAGGAATATCTCAAAATATTATTTTATATTAAAGTCAAAATCGGTTTATAATGGTTCCAAAGGGTCTTATTTCCAAGATAAGGTGGTTATGGGTCGAAATCCTATCAACCAATAGGATTTAGACAAGTTTGGGATATTATTTTAACCTTATCAATTAGATTTAACTCTAAGTTAAATAATTTAACTTTTACCATGTCTTTTTGTTTTCTTTCACTATATGGTTAATACACTTACTATAACATGCCAAACGAACCCCAAATTGTTTATTATTAATATATATATCCTTATCTATGTCATTTGGCCGAACATTAGATTTTTAGGAATAAAATAACAATTAATAATATAATATTTGATTTAAAAACTATTTTGTGTCAATTTTGACACTATTTGATATATGATTTTTGTGAAAGTCATAACAGAATTATATGTTCGAACCAAGTTGATTAAATCAATAATAATATATCATAGTAACCTAGAAAATTAGTGGAATTCATAAAAAGTCTCAAATTACATTTATTTTGGTGTTTATAACATCAATTATGTCAATATTTCATTAATAAGATAATTACTGCATCATCATTGTGTCATAAATAAATTAAATTATTTAATGTCTAAAAATTACAAATAAAATAACATTATGTAGGAAATCTTTTTAGCTTTCTAATGAATATTTATAGTCTAATTTAACTTATGTATAACCCCATATTAAAAATGATTTACTTATTAAACTTTGATTTTAACTATTTTAACCCTTCTTTAAATAAATTAATAATAAATGTCCTAATCTAATCCAAGTGGGCCTAAATGGTCATATTTTATTCCTAAGTTTGTTTTTGGTCGAATTACACTTATCCAATATAATTAGGACATGTTTAGGGTAATAGTAATATCATATTTACCCTTAGTTACCCTATTTACTATTAACCGCGGTAAAAAAAGTAAAAAGTTACTATTCACCAAAAATTATTTTTATCTCATTGAACCACATTTTACTTACTGATATCAACCGTGTCTGTTGGATTTTCGAAATTACATTCACAGAAGCGGTAAAATTAAGTTTTATGCAAAATTCAGTTTTAACCTACCACTTAGTGGTTTCACTATTCATCAAAAATTGAAATTTTTCAGAAAAATACCAAATTTTCACCCTAGGCTAATTTCGGTATTCCGAATCCAAAAATGAAGTCCATTTTGAAAAATAAAATTTATAAAATTTCAAAAAGTGGTTATTACTATTCATAACGGCTAGTTTTAATAATATTTTAATAGCATATCGTTGTTTCGTGAAACTCAGTATTGCGTACTACACACGCTATCGAGGAAGGTTGTGATTGCGTGTAATGCAAGGAAAGTCAAGGATGCGTGTTGTGCAAGCTCCTTTTGGTTTAGCGTACAACACAAGACATTAATAAAATTAAAAAGAATATTTTTCATAAAATCTCGGGCTGTTACAAAGGTCATGTTCTGCACATCCTCGTCTCGAACTCTGAGATGGTGATAGCCTGAAGTGAGGTCTATCTTCGCTAACCACCGTGCTCCTTTCAGCTGACCATAGAGGACATCAATCATCGGTAGTGGATACATGTTCTTCACAGTCACATGGTTCAGGTGATGGTTGTCGACACAAAGCCTCAAGCTACCATCTACCTTCTTGGCAAATAGAATCGGGGCTGCCCAGGGAGAAACACTGGGCTGGATGAATCACTTATCCTGCAAGTTCTCTATCTTTACCCACAGCTCACGAAGCTTAGTGGGAGCCATCCAATATGATGGTGTAGATATCAGTGCCGTCTTGGGGTAGAATTCAATGTATAAATCCACCTCTATATGATACGGTAGACCTGGTACATCATTAGGGAAAACATCCGCGTATTGGTCCATCACTGTAGAATAAGTTGGAATCTCCACATCAACTACTCCGAGGGTAAGTCATGCCAACTGATGAGTGATCGTCCACACCCTCCTCCGAGTAAGTCCTTCATGCGCTAAAAAATCTCCCTTCTTTCCGGTGATGGTGAAACTTGTCCCATCCATGATGACACACAGCACATTGCGCCTAATATAGTCAATCTCAGCATGGACTGTAGACAACCAGTCCATACACAAGATGGCATCGTAATGCATCGACATTGCTATGAGGAGATCCCAGTCGAAGCTCTCACATCCTCGGGTAAGCTCATGCTACCGGGACCAGTGCGTAATCATCGACTCTACTCCCGTTGGAGTCTTTAGCTATAAGGATCAAGCCAATGGCTCTGTCAGAATCTAAGAGCTCTGAACGAGGGCATTGGAAATAAAAGAGTTACTGGAACCTGTGTCTATAAGAACTGCAGCTATGGTGGAGTAGACATAGATTTTACCTCGAATCATATTCAAAGCACCATGATCGTAGGACTGAGTTTCCTGAAACTGAGCTCTCCCTTGTCCACTGGATCCCTGTTGTCGGGGTGGACCTCCTGGCGGTGGTGGTGTTAACACCTTGAATCGTCGCCCACCGCTTTCTACATGACTAGATCCTCTTCCACGTTTGCCTTCTCCCTATGGACCGCCTCGATCGAATCTTTGTCTCTGCCTGGGCGGTCCTTCGACAGTCTGCTGATCACCCGAATGGCGGGTCAGACAGTCACGAGGCATGTGACCATGCCCGCTGCATGAGTATCACTATCTTCTCCTTGCATGTCTGGCTCTGTCTCCACTCTGGGTGCCTCACACAATCGATTCCAAGTCATGTGGTCATCCACCTATAGGTATGGTGCTCTTGGACCTCTGTGACATCTGTCTACTGCTAACATCAGAAGACTCCACTGCATGTCGACTTGTGGTGGGTCTCGCTACTAGAGACTGCTTAGTATGGAAACTCTCCACTAAGAGGGCTCGCTCCAACACCACTACTTGCGTCAGAATACTGAGGGAGATCATCGAAGCCCAGATCTCTCGCATGAGTCCCTGATCGAAGGTCTGAGCCCCAAAGAATGGGTCTCGTACCATATCAGGGGAGTAACGCAAGAGGTATGTGAACCTCGCTGAGTACTGAGCTACAGTCATGCTACCCTACTATAGATGAAGTAGCTCATGTATCTGCACCACACGTACGGTGGCTGGGAAAATCTTTGCCCGAAACAGGCTCTCAAAGTCTTCCTAGAGTTGTGTCGCCTTGTCATGCACCTGAAGCATCTAGATCCACCATTTTCTGGCTGCTTCCTGAAGGAGACTTGCGGCGACGATCGCCATGAAGTCAGCTGGTGTCCCTACTAGTCTGAAGACACTCATCATAGCCTCCATCCAATCCTCAGCTGCCTGCGGGTCTGTCTCTCCACTGATCCTAGGGGGCCCCTAGCACTAGAACTCGTGCAACGCGCTCAAGAGGAATGCATCATCTGTTGTTAGGGTTAGTGGCATCGGGGGACCAACGGGATGTGGTAATGTTGGTACCTCCACTGGTGCCTCTACTGGAAGAGGGACTTGCACCAAGGCCTCATCGCTCGGTGGGATATCTGCGTGAACAACTCTCAGGGCTCTAACTAGTCGTCCACGGGGAGGCATCCTAAAAGAAATATATGCGACATGGTCAAAATATTTATACCTGGTGAGATGACCATTTTGAGTTGACATAAATAAAATTTTTGAAAACACACATGCAATCAGTGTGTTTTTGCACTGAGTCGAAAATCCGTAGTAAGGGTCCTGGTGTATGGATATGTCAGACGCCGCACCAACACTGGACTCTCTATGATAAAAACCACACTCAGTACACTTAACCATATAGCTTCATAGAAAATATCAGAATTTTATGTTCTACAGTAGAAACCAACCCTTTGATACCAATTTTTCATGACCCGTCCTCGGAACCTATGACGGGACTACCCCAGGCCCGCCTTCCATAGGCTAGGGGATGTCGACTAGAACCAAAATAGTAAATCCCCAAAACTGGGAATGCATTGACTTTAAAAATTATAAACACACACAACGGAGTATAAGATGGCAGAAACACGCTAATTAAAACTGTATAGAAAAGGATTGCTGAATAGTAAAGGGTCCGGAAATACAATCCCAACTGTAAAGTACAACTACAACTAAAATTGGAAAAACAACTGAAAGGTGTAAAGAAACTCCTGGATCATCTACCATCGATCCTACCTAAAGGGTATGTACAGATAGCCTACACAGCACTCCACGTCCTTCCGTCTCCTCCGTGTACCGTCACGCCAGGTGGTCCACCTCCGGGTACCATCCAGTCCTGGTCCACTCAGCCTCGGTCAGCGCTTTCCATCATCTAAAACCAACACAATGAGGTGTGGGCATAGCCCATGCAGGGATGAGTATAATGATACTCAGTAGTGACCCCGAGAGCCTCAAGGTCTCACAAAATCCAACAAGGATAAACCACAAGGTATGAAATCAATATATAACCTCACTTAGGTATATTCCCATACATATGCCTAAGTTATCAAGTAATCCATCTCAATCATGAGGTAAACACAAAAGTTATTGACTTAGCTCCACCATGATTTTTATTATCTAAACCACAACTGCGGGAGAACTCCTCCTCTATCGATTATAGTGGGCCTACCGCCACAACCAGGCGCTTCCCACTATCCTTGGACTGTTGAGGTACTCCTCCTGTCGAGTACTGTGGGTCTGCCGCACTCACTTAGAGGTGCTCTCCATTGTGGGTCTACCACCAACTACCAGGCTCTACCCCTAATAGCCTACATAGGTACTCCTCCTATCAAGTACTGTGGTTCTACTACCAAATACCAGGCACTCCTCCATTGTGGGTCTGCCGCTGCAACCAGGTGCTCCCCACTGGGCTAGTCGATCAATCTGAGTCTAATCAGTAAAGCAGTTGTTAGGTCTCAGCCATCTATTAGGTCTCCGTACTCCGTTCACTCGTCTCTTGGAGGGTTCGCTCCACGAGCTACAGGTCGATACTCCAATTGTCACGATGTCCCACGTAGAAGTATATCAAAGGTCCACCTTGTCATAGGGGTCTCAACACAACAAACAACACATCAACCAGATGCCCAATATGTGTGTTATATGCTTTTTAGTTCCGGGGGCCCGGTTGGATTCGTGTACGATCCCACCTGACCGTATCTCAACATTACCCCGAACAATAGTGGGGTCTACTCAATGGTACCATCGTTATCCACGAAAACCAGTGCCGCTGACCGTTCGTCAAATGGTCGTCTGGTGCCAAAGATATGGTCAAAGGATGTAAAGACCGGTAGTGGGACCGGGTCCGATATGACCTGGTCGGACCGACTCGGCCCAACCCAGTCTGGGCCGACCTTGTTTGGGTCGACCCGGTTAAACCTGTTTGGTCGGGCCTGACCAGCCTGTTAGGTTTGGCCCAGTCCGCTGGGCGCGGCCCAGCGGACAGCGAGGGCGGTTCAGCCCAGAGGTTGCCGCGTAGGTGGCTCAGTCCGGAGGCCGGGGATGGTTCGGACGACACCACGTGGGGTGCAGGTCAGGCAGCTCGTCTCAGGAGGCCGTGAACTGGGGTGCATCCGGGAAAGAAGGGGGCGGCCTGGGCAGGCTTGCGGGGCGCCGGGCAGGCCGCAGGCAGGGCGCGGGCCGGCCAGCTAGGTGCCGGGAAGGCCGTGAGCACACCGCGTGGGGCAAAGGTAGGTCGCGGGAAGGGTGTGCGAGGTGCGGGCAAGCGGGTAGGGTGCCGGGCAGGCGGCAAGCAGGGCGCGCGGGGCCTGGGCATGCCAGGGGCAGGGCATGTGGGGCGCGGATAGCCTGCTGGGCGCCTGGTAGGCCACATGCGGGGTGCACGGGGCATGACCAAGCCATGGGCAGACCGCACGGGGTGCGGGCAGGCCGGTAGGGCACATGCGGTGCTGGAAAGTCGTGGGCATCCCATGCGGGGCACGGTTCTGTGGGGTTTGGAGGGGCCACGTGGAAGCCCCATGCAGGTTGAGGAGGCCGCGGGAAGTGCGGCCTTTGTCGTCACTACCTTTGTTGTATCACCACCTCATCGCCATACCGAAGAAACATCACAAAGAGATCGGCAGTGGGAGTTGGGACCAGTTAGTTGGGCTCGCACCCTCCGCGTTTAGGGAGGTATCACTTGGCTAATCACGAAAAATAGATGGACAAGAACATATCACCAAACACTTCCTTTCTAACTGTTTGGAGAAGATAAGAAATGGAATAACATCATCATGTAATAAACCCCTAACTTTAATCGTCATTCGTTGTCAGTGAAGTCGTGGGAATAAGATGAAGGAGAATAATCAATTGTCGTCTCCTCTATGCACACTTCCAATCCCTAGTTGCGTCGGCTCGTGGAAGACACTCCATGTCAGTAGGTGTCTGGGGAAGAAGTCGGAGAAGGATCATCACCTGCGTTCTTCATTCTTCATTGGGAAAATTCTCTCTTCTCCCAATAATCCTCCTTCGCAACTTCCAACCAAATGCAAAGTGAAAATAATCGAAGAATGAGTTTTTCTATTATTTTCTTAGAACAATAATTCAAAAAGGAGAATTAATTACATGGCTCCCCTTAATTAATCCACATGAGTTGGCACAAAGGGTTAATTAGGGTAGGTGAAGAGGCTCTCTCTCATTAATGAGGGAGGGTTGCAAGGTTATATCCTCCTCCATCAATAGGGGGTTTATCCCCGTGTGGTCCCCATGATGTAACCTCTCGCGGGAGGTTATGTTCGGGTGGGCCCCACCATCATAACCTCTCATGGGAGGTTAAGGTGTGGTGGTCCCACCTCAAACTTCCAAGAGAAGTTTTGAACTACCAGCACCCACATGGCGGCTCAATAAAATACTGTGTAGATCACTTTATTTTATTATTTTTTTTAAGAAAACCCAAAAATTAACTTTCATTCTTGACCAACTTCCATCGAGGTGAAAATATCCTTAAGCGAATACTGGCACTGCGAGTAAAACAGTGCCCTCATATTTCAATTCTGAGCACCAGTTCAAAATTTATAAAAACATTATCATATGTTTACTGAACGTACCTGAACAAAACATCAGAAATTGATTCCGGGCACACCTGGCCTCAGAATCAAGCGCCGTATATTTTCATGGACTCGTAAAATACCATTATTAAAAACAATTCGATGGGATTTCTAGGTCTTTAAAATAATAGTCATCCATGATTATTTTCACATCCCAAGATTTAAAATATTATATGTTTTTTATGTTTTTGTTTTTATTGCATGTTATAAACAATATTCAAGTCATGAGGGTTGCTATTGTGTTTATAATAACCATTTATTATCATAAAACTATAAAATGTGTATGATTATATACTTTTTCATTATCATATATATCCTTTGATACATGAATGTTTTAGGATTACTAATTACCATTAGAATTACACTTAAAATTATTTTTAATAGAATATAGAATGTGTTTTATCATTTCCTTATATAATACATGTATCATTTTTAGTGGTGGAATAAACACTCCCTCTATTCTATGCAGTAGAATACATGTATGTATCAGGTCATCTCCATTGGGATGGGATAAAATTGCAAGTGTAATTTATTATGAGTTAAAACAAAGATAATTGGGTGGAAAATTGAGAATGTTTGAGTGTGTAATAGATGATCTATTATGATTATAGATCACCTGATCTAACATGAAAAATAAGAAGTTAGCTCCACTGGAAGCGGTAAAAACATATAGTGAATGAGATGACTTCTAACAATCAAAAAACATCTCATTTTAAAACTATTTTGATTGAACATCCACCACTAGTTCTTTGGAATTCCCGCTCAACATAGTCCTGACCATTTTAGTTATGTGCATAGTCACCATAGGGATGCCTATCGAGACACCACTAGAAGCATTATGATTACCACTCATTGATGTGAAATTTTATAACTATGTTTCTCATATTGTGCGCCCATATAAGGTACCTCAAGCGTTATTGGTATGGTTTTCCATGTTCTTTTTGGGTGTCACTCCATACACAACCCTCTCTAAGTTATAAATTATCTCTTTAGAAAGATAAATGTTTTCTCAACTCTTGATCATTTTGTACACTAATAGATCAAAATATAATTATATGAAATAAAAAAATGCTAAAATGAAATCTATCTCTCTATTGTTTAATAGCACACATAAACATCCACTTACTCCTATAAAAAATCTTTACTGTGAGGGGTTGGATTTAATTTGAAAATTAAATTACTGTGGGAGGAAAAACCACTAAAATATATTAAAATTTTATACATTATAAACATCGTAATAAACTACAACATAAAATATTAAATTAAAATCATGGGTTAAATCCAATTCACAATCCAAATTATTATTTTCTAGAATCAACACATATGTCTTGTTTTATGAGTGCTGGTGATGAGAAGGATATGAAATTGTATGAAGAATTTTCAAAACAAATTCATGTATAATTGGAAATTTTGAAACCATACATGGGAGGAAACCCAAGGCCTTGGTGGGTTGGAGATGATGGGTGGTGAGGTGCGCAGATGGGCAGAGGGACGTGCCTATGGACGGTGAGGTTACCTATGGCACATGGAGAGCCGATCTAAGGTTTGAGTTGGGGGGGGAGAAGATGGCGTCGTGAGGGTTGAAGGGGAGAAGGGGGGTCAGGGTTGGGTGGGGGTGGGGGGGAGCATAAATACTGTAAAAAACAGGGGGTTTAGTGGTGGTTTTTCATACACCTCTGCTAAACCCTTTTAAAAAAGGTTTATTGGCGGTTTACAAAACCCCCACTAAAAGACTGCCGCTAAAGGAAAATTATGTTGTAGTGAGATCATAGAGGAGATACATTCTGAAGCCACAATAAAACTCAAACATAGGGATATAAAATACGAGAACTATGGTGAAATAGAATACAATGAAAAATTTAAGCAGGTTATAGTATAAGTATGTATCATATATCATGAAACAAAAAAATTCAAGTAAAAATGAAAAAGCATAGTAAACCATCTCAAATGTCAAAAAATTCAACTTTTTCACTAAATATTGAAATTACGAATCATATTGGGTATGAGCATAATGAAATAATGAATATACATGAATAAGTGAGATAAATGTTCAGAACAAGTAACAAAATACGATAACAAAAAAATCATGAATGAAAACAAGAAGTATATTGGAAAAATAAGAGATATAATACCCATAATAATTAAGAACTTATTATGAGGATATTGCTTATATTTTTTAGAACATCATGGATAAAATATAATTCTTATTATATCTTAAATTAATGTAGAAGAACATGGAGAAGAGTCTTAAATGTAATATATTTTTAATGTCAAAAATTAATATTTTCATTACTTTTAAAAAAATGAATCAAATAAGGCTTCTGAAGATATATAATTTATATAGAAATGACTGAAATTTATAATTTATCAAGAAAGTCCATTGATACATTGATGAGTTTTAGAATTTAAAACTATATGTTAAAAGAACATATAAAATATCGAAAAAACAATTAATAAAAGTATAGTAATTTAATCAAATATAGTTAAATTATATTGAACCTAAAATTTCACTAAATAATATTAGTTATTATATCAATAATTCTATGAAAGCTAAAGAAGTATCATTTAAAGATATAGAGAATTCTGTCCTATAAGACCGGGTCATATTTCATCCTAATAAATGTCAAAATAAATCTATTTTTTTCTAAAACATTAGGTTATATATCAAATGATAGGGACAATTATTTTTTGAATAAAATTTATAAATCATTACATAGATCAGGGATTAATGTAATTAATAATAATTTGACTCTAAATTACAAAATAAATCCCCCAATATAACATGAAAATAAAAACAATTTTCTAGAAAGAACTATTAAATACATGTATGAGAATTATTTATATGATAAATTTTATGGGGTATATTTTTTTTTGTAAAACTTAAAGACATAAAAATATTTTCCTTTTAGAATAAATTTAATTTTTCTTATAGATTGTAATTTATGCAAGATTTGGTTTAATCAAACCAATATTTTGTCTTGTTCTTTCTAGTCAATTAAATTATAATAAAATGAGATAATTTATGTAGTAAATTTATATTTCATATATCTAATAAAATATTTTTACATTTATCCAATATATTTTATAATCATAAGATAAGAAAAAAAAAATTATACTTAAAATCCAAAAAATTTTAAATTGAAAATTTGAATCCCTTTAATGGCGCACCTATTTTAAAAAAGAATGTTGAAACATTAATAAATATTGATTTTCAAAATTTACTTAATTTTGTAAATATTAACTGAAAAATATCTTATGGTGAATTTTTGGTATTTTTTGTAAATTTTCATTTTTTTGATGAATAGTGAAAAATACTGAATTTTAATTGGAAAATTATTTTTCAACTAATTTATTTAAAATGATAAAGAAAATTTTGAATTCATATTAATGTAACATTAGATAAATTTTACATCAATTAATATAACGTAGGTTATTATAATCAATTTCACATTGAAATTAGATATAAACATATCTCAAAATGTTTACCATTTTTACTTAAAAACCTACTTTATCATGCCATATGCAGGGTTAATTTTAAATTAGTGTCTGTCACTTGTATGATTAAAATTTATAAAAAAGGAATCTATATTTTTAATTTTAATAATTTCTAATTCTAGGTATGTTCAACTTAGATTGAGACACAAAATAATAGTGAAATTAATTAAAATTAATTATATCGACTAAAAGAAAAATAAGTTTAATAAGGGACTAAACCATAAACGTAAAGCCTAAAATAACAAAACAAAAATTACAAAAATACATGTTATTGAAGTAATTACAACTTATCCTCCTTTTTATATGATTTTATTATTACTGGATCTGATGGATATGAAAAAATGTGGGTGGGATTTTTTTTTTAAAAAGTTTAGATGAATGCCACTCCTCCTCCACTATAAATAAGGAATCATCCATCAAATTTAGTTACACATACAAATACATTTGGATTATCCAAAATATAACTAGAAGATATCCCCAAATCCCTCACATCATCCTATAATCATTAATTTTTATAGAAATGAAACCCATGAATTCTTTTGGTATAAACCATAAGGAGTAACCCAAATAAGAGTAATCATTATTCAACAATAAATTTTGTTTCATTTACTTCTCCTCCCATTAAATTATTTTTATATCATGATAATATAATAAACCCATTATATAACATATTTAGATATTGTTATGCTAATTTTTTGATATATTATTCCACACAGATCCATTAAATGGGTTTCAGAATCATCATTTTTTTGTGTAAAGTGAACTACCGCATCGTGAATCGATGTCATTAATTATTCCATTTAACACATTTTAAGGTTATAATAATGATGTAATTATAGTTTATACATGATATATATGATTTAAGCATCCTTATATAATTATCAAATAACACATACCTCTATGAATGACACATTTTATCTCTTGTCTCCAAATATTTTGGATTATTATAAGTATATATTTATATTGAATATGTATCATAACTAAATCATGGTTTAAATTATGGAGATGATGAAATCATGATTGAAATAATAATTAGAAAAGGTAAAAAAATAAAACATACTTGAAAACTATGCATTTAACACCCGCAATAGTGAAAATAATTAATGATTATTAACAAACGAGTAATAAGGAATTATAAGAAGATCATATATGATACTATAATTATTAGAATGATTTTGGGATTAGTATGAAACATGTTTAAAACTGTTTTACATGAGTTTAAAGGATATTATCTAAAAATAAAATTAAAGATAAAAATATTTATCACAATTTATATTCCATTGAGAATTAATTCTAATTAATGTTGTGTATATTCTACTATTTTATCATTTACTATTATCATCCAATCAAACTTTATGGTATATTAACTTTCACTTTGAACTTTCTCAATCAAGGGGGTTTGACATGAAAATTACAATGTGGTAAAATTTATCTTTACAATATCACATTATTTTTGTTATTTTTAACTTTCTATTGAAACAATCACACCCTTATGATAATTTTTATTTTTTTATTTTATTTTAAATATAAATATTTTCATGAAATGAATATCATTATTACCTAAACCATATACCATTTCTATATGTGCTGTTCACATAGACAGTTATTTGAAATGACGATAAGTTTTTATCCTTTACTCAATATTGATATTTGATGATGAGGAATTTTTACACTAATTAACTATATTTTTTGATATATGAGAAATTATTTAGAAATTAACTATATGAGTTAGATATCAGTTTATACAATCCCCATGATTCATCAATAGTCTCATGAGATGAATCAAAATTCTAAATTTGAGTAGTTTTAACTACATTGAGAATAAATATTAATGGTGAAAATATCATTTTCTTAGGAAACAAGAAATATAATAATTAAGAACTACCTTTATTTATAATTTAGTTAATATTATTATCCATGAGATTTTTTATTTTACATATATATGGATACATTTCGTTAACATTTTCTTAACTAAAAAGAACATGTTTCTAATACCTACCATACTATATATATTATTTTTATTAAGATATTTATATAGAATCTGAGTTTAGTTGTTCACCTTCCCATGATGATTATTCTCATTGAATCATTATTACATATGTTTGACTTACCTTTAGTGATTATTTGATCTCACCCATGTTTTGTCTCTATTTGAAAAGATATAAAGAAGAAGTATTTGAATGAGAATTCATGTTTTCAATTCATTTCAATTGATTCTTACTCGTGTTTTATTTTCTATTTTCCAATGTAATATGTATATCATGAGTGTAATTTGGTTTTATAAAATTTCTAAACGGATTAGTCCTTCAGGATCTCATTCTTTCTAACCATGACAATGTAATAATTTAAGGCACCGACTATTGGATTCTGTGGTCGGCGCATTACTATTGGTCTCAGAGGATGTTTAGTTCCAAAATTGGAAACTAGATTTTGAAAAAATTGATTAGGTAACATAAAACAATGATTTTATTTGAAAGAGGTATATAATAGAATCCTAGAATTTTGGAAAGGTATAGATTATGTGGGGCTTTCAAGTAATACATCCCTGTCCGCATTCTACAAGTGGACATAGTTCTGTAACAGATATACCTAGGGGTAATAACTCCAAAAATTTGCATCATGCTTGACTCGAGAATAACCAAAAACCCGACAAATAGACTTACTTAACTACTAGTTTGACACTCCTAGGGGTTACACTAAAGATAATTATAATTTTTTTAAACCATTATAAAGTAATTAAATATAAATATGTCCCAAAAGAAACAAATTTTTATGATTCTATAATTTATGATGCATAAATTTATATTATATGCTATTATATATTTGGAATTATACATTATGATTTTATAAAATAATCTTGAATATTCCATTTTTCTTAAATGGTGTCTGAAAGGATTAATTGTATCCATACTCAAGGAAATTATAGTGATTTACCTGTTGATGAAACTAATAAAACTGGAATTGGAATGAAGAAAATTATTGAAATATTAGAGAAACATAATAAGGTTATGATGAAAAAACCTTTCCCGAAAGCAAAAACATTTTACATAGAGAGAATCTCTTATTCTGGATTGATTTATGAAACAGAAGCCACATCATTTAGTGGGACTATGAATTTAATTGTAGATAATAAATGGATTAAGTCTCTAGAGAATATATTTGTAGCCATGGGATGTAGTGAAATGGAAAATGTTACACTTATGGTCTATTTTATTAATGGAGATTATGATAAATAGTGGTCCATGATCCAGAATAATAAATAGGAATAAGGAATATAACTCATGGAATGGAAAACATTTAATGATATATTATTTGAAAAATACTTTCCTTGCGATCAAAAAATTGAGATGAATAGAAATTTACTTAGCATAACTAAAATATGAATAGGGTGTTGCAGATTCTGATGTTACTTTTACAAGGTTTTCTATGTATACAATAGATTATGTACAAAACATAGAGTGAAATATTGATTACTTCCTTGAAGTTCTTAAGAAAACTCTACAAAGGGAGATGGTTTCTCAGAATTTTTCATTTCATGAATAAATTTTATGAAGTTCCATCAAAAAATATAATCAATTATCAATATCATATATATTCAATGGAATTTAAGGGAATAAGATGTATTATAAACACTATGAAAAAAGGAATATGTCAAAGAAGATGAAGGGAATGATCAAACGTGTACATTGTGAGAACTATGGAAAAAATAATTATAGGAAATGATTGAAGGGATTGTGAGTTTTTTATTAGTGTAGATAAACAAGTCATCATATTAATGAATTTAACGGTAAGAAAGAAACCCCTAATATTAAGTGTTTCACCAATAAGGATATGTGGAACAATCAAATGAATTCCATAGGTGGTAAGGGAAACTACCACAAAAGAGGCCAAAGAGAGATGGAAAAAATTATGTGATCACTATAGTGGAGGTATATGTACCAAATGATGCGGTAGTAGGAATATAAATACAATCTTCAAATTTATCCAATGAAATATTTTATTCTAGATAATCACACTCTTTTATATCTACATAGTTTACCAAAAAAGATATATTTCCATTTTTATTTAATAAGATTTATTGTCAAAACTCCAAATGTAAGTATCATTACAAAAAAGATGTTTCGGGTAGTCCCCATTATGAAAGATAATTTTATTACTTTCTAACATTGTTTTCGTACCTATCTTTGACTTTGACTTAATCTTTGGAATGGATTGGTACTCAAAATATGATGCAAAAATTTATTACAAGAGGATGGAAATTAAGATTTGTGAGGACGATTTATAATTCCATACCAATAGAGAAAAATCTTCCTCACCTAGTTCTTATCTTGATCCACACCCAATATAATTACTAAATGAAATTATTGGGGAAGTGGAGAAATAACATTTAGTGATGAAGAAGGTAATCTTCATATTGAGGATGTACCTATTACATATGATGAAATTTTTGTATTTCCTAGAGAATTACCTCAATATCCCATAAATGCATGTAGTTTAATTTTCTATTGACTTAATCCAAGATGCTTGAAAAATATCAAAGACCACTTATAAAATGTATACTATAGAATTTGTGGAGTTAAATAAAAAATGCGAGGGTTTATGAAATACAATATTTATTTCCCAAGTGTTTCACAATGGGTAATCCTTTTCCACCTAGTTAAGTAGAAATATGGATTGATGAGGTTAGGCATTGATTATAGGAAAATCCATGAAATTATAATAATGAAAAATTATTCTCTTCATTGAATTTATTACTTGTTTGATCAACTTCATGAAAACCAATATTATTTAAAGATACATTTTTATTCTTGGTATCACCAATTATTAATAAATAAGGATAAAATTATGAATAAAACATTTTAGATGAGGTATAGACATTATGTGTTTATAGTAATAAAATTTGGATTGACTAATGACCGAAATGTTTTTTAGACCTGATAAAAAGAGTATTCAATGTATATCCTAATTTTGTTTGGTATTCATTGATTATATTCTAGTATATTCTATAATTTATAAAGACCATGAGAATAACTTGAGGATCACTCTTAAGAATCTTAAAAGGTAAAAGTTATATGTGAAATAAAGTAATTCTGATTTTTGGATTCAATAAGTTTGTTTTTATATTCAGATTATTTTCATGGATAGAATATTAGTTGATCCTAAACAAGTAATTGTATTTTAAGAATGGAATAAACCAACAAACATAAATGAGGCATGTAGATTCATTAGTTTGTCATGTAATTATCAACGTTTCATTCAAAAATTTTCCCAATTCTATAATCCATTAACAAATATTACACATAAAAGTATTATGTTTTTTTCGAAAAAGGAATGTGAATAATGATTTTATTAACTAAAGAGAAGATTAATCAATGTTCATATTTTGACGATATCATCTGAATGTGATGAGTTTGTTTTATACAAAGAGTAATCAAATAAAACACTCGGTTGTGTCTAAATGAAAAATGATAAATTTATTAAATATGTATCCCGGAAATTGAAATTCATGGAATGAACTATGCAACCCATGATCATGAGTTAGTGAATGTAATCATCACATTGAAAATATAGAGACATTATCTATATGGTGAAAGATTTGAGAAATACCTAGATCATATAATCATGAAATAAATCTTATCTCAAAAGGATATCAACATGATAAAAAGGTGATGCCTTGAGGTACTGAAGGATTATGATTTGTCAACACACTACCACATAAGAAAAGAAAATAAGGTATAGACTTCATTGAGTTGGAAGGATTATCGAGTTCCAACCCAAATGAGGATTGAGAAGGATTCTATTTTCATGGATCTAGTAAATATGGGTACGATAATTTCTATGGGAGGGGAGACATTAATAATTTTTCAAATGATTTAAAAACTATATTTATTTGATGGGATAAAGAATTCTCAATATGATTATGAGAAATTTATTTATAAAATTAAAGGTGTGAATGATGTAAAATTTACATACTTTGTTGTGAACATGGTGTTCTAAAAATTGGTAAGGGACTATATGGTCTATCTATACCGAATATATAATGGGGATTGTTGTATGATGCTCATAGATTAAATTTGACTGTTCACCCTGGTCAAAATAATATATATATAGACTCGAATGATGATTTTTGGTGGGACAAAAAGATGTAGGAAATTGAGGATTATGTGTCCCTATATATGGTTTGTCCAAATTTGAATCTTGTGAGGAAAAATCCTAAAGGATTATTGAAGGCTCTTCCTATTTTTATGTTGAAATGGGATTAAATTACTATAAAAGTTTTCAAGGGATTACTAGTGAATCCTAGAAGGAATTATGAAATATGAGTTATCATTGATCATCTAACAAAATATGCACATTTACATTCTACAAGAGAATAACTATATCATGAGTTCCTTGCAAGGATCTATATTAATTATGTTATAATAATTTATGGTAAACCTCTATCAATTGATTCTGATTGAGATCCCCATATTACAACAGAATTTAAGAAGATTCATTAAAAGGCTTGGGGCACTGAGCTTAATTTAAGCATCACATAACATTCTCATTCTAATAGAATGATTGAAAGGAAAATTAAATTTTTATAAGAAATGTTAAGGTCATGCTCATTTGAATTTCAAGGTATGTGGGATAAATACATACCTTTGGTTAATTTTTCCTGTAATAATAGTTTTCATTGAAGAATTCAACTGGTGTCGTATAAAGCATTATGTGGAAAGTGATTTCATACTCCAACTTTTTGTAATAAAGTTGGTGAAATGGATCTAATAGGCCCAGATATTTTTAGATAGACAACAACAGAGGTAAATTCTATTCAGGATAATATTATATATGATCAATGTTGGAAAAATGTTATTCTGATAATCGAAGGAAATATTTCGAGTTAAAAGTGGGTGCTCTTGTTTTCTGTAAGGTATATACATGGAAGGGTGTTATTCGGTTTTTTATAATTGAAAACTCTAACCCAGGTACATAATAACCTTCATGATTATTGAAATAGTTTGATTTTTTGCTTATTATTTGGAAATTGCACCAAATCTTTCAAAAGAACAGGTTGTGTTCCATATATCTCTACTAACGAATTAAATGAATGAACTAAAACATGTGCTCACCTATGGTGAAATAGAGTTCGTACCTTAACTTTAATACTGTTAAGAACCTTTATAGGATCCTGATACCAAAGTGTATGTATTGGGGAATCATATGACTCTGGTAAAGGAACTCTAGAGAAATCCAAAAATTGAAAAAGCGACATGGGAACTTGAGGATTCTATGAATGAGAAATAACTGCATATTTTTATAAGGTCATACAACTAAAATTATAAGGATGATTTTTTTTGAGAAAAGAATATATCACCACAGAACATTAAAATATTTCATTTTTTGAATAAGTTTAATTTTTTTTGATATCATCCAATGAAAAGAACACGGGTTTTAAACAAAACACTATTTAGTAATTGTTTGAAAAGTTAATTAAATTATAAAACTCCTAGATAATTTATATCGTAAAAATATATTTTATATATCCCATAATTTTTTTACATTTATCCAATATATTTTATAGGCATAAGATAAGAAAAAATCTAATTTTACATATAAAACCCTATATTTTTATAAAGTCAATATGTCGCACTTTAATAGAACAATTATTTTAAAACAAAATTTTGACATTGTTATAAATATTATATTAAAAATTAACATTATTTTTAAATAGTAATTTAAATAATATCTTATTGTTAATTTTTTTAATTATTCTGTGATGTTTTATTTTTTGATGAATAATTAAAAATATTGAATTTTTATTGAAAACAATATTTTAATCTAATTCATTTATAAGGATAAACTATAAAATAAATTATTTAAAATGTCAAATTAGTTAAATATTACATAAATACGTCCAATTTAGGTCGTTGGAATAAATTCTAAATTCAAATTTGATATAAACACATCTCGTACTTTTGAATATTCTGACTTTAAATATTCACTTTGTCTTCCCATTTATGATATTTATTTTAAAATTATTTCTTCCACATATATGATTTAAATTTTTGAAAATGTATTCCATATTTGGAATCATAAAAATTTATAATTTCTAATAACTTCAAGTTATTGTTTTCCAAAAATATTAGGGAATGTAATTAAAACAAATTATAGTGTTTAACAGAAACATTATCTTAACACTGGACATAACCTAAAAAATATGGGAAAAAATGACCTAAAAAATTGTCTGATGTCCATTTGATGGCCATATATTAACCCTATACTTCATTTTATCTAATTGGGTTCAATAATTTATCTACTGGTATAGAAAAAATATGGGTGGGGTTCCGTTTTCAAAATTTTAAAAGAATGCCACTCCTCCAGTATAAATAGAACTAACCCCTCCCACTTAATCAAATATCTAAAGAATATTGGATCATTATAAATATTACCAAATAATCTTTAAAAATAACTCCCCTAATCATAGAATCCTCACTTTGGTCATATTGAAAAACAATGAATTATTTTGTTATAAACTATATAGAGTTACCCAAAAAGAGGTAACATTATTCAACAACCATTTTGGGTTTTTTACTTCTCCCCCACTTTAATTATTTTTATAAAATAATTATATAATTATATAATTATATTATAGATAAGTTAATATTTTTATGCTAATATTTTGACCTACTATTTCACACACATCCTTCAAATGGGATATGCAATCATGATTCGTGTGTACGATACGATGTCACCTCGCAAAATGAAGCCGCTCTTTCTTCAATTTACAACGACTCAAGGTTAGAATAATGATCAATTTATAGTTTATATATGATATATATTTTTTATTATTTATTATTTAATTTTTATGTAACAATCACTATTTTTAATTCCATTTTTTGAGAATATGGTTACTTCATTTGTGGATGTGTGGACTTCCACCTCCTCAAAGCGATGTGTTTCATTCACGCAATACAAGGAATGTATTAACGACGATTCTAATAACAATGTGACACATATGATATATATATTATAATGTAATGATAATATACAAATAAACACACACACACACACAGACACACATGTATCACATTAACTTTAAATATGAAAAAGAGATGGAAGTTGTGTTCATGCGTATGTATGACCTACAGTATCCATGAATGATGCATTTCAATTATGATCTCAAAATATTATGGATTATTATATATACATATATAATGAATATATAGAATAATTATATAATTTTTAACATTATATAACTTATTAAATCATGATCTACATTAAAAAAATAACAAGTCAAAGCATACACAAAAAACTAGGTAATTAACACCTAAAGTAGTGAAAATAATGAAATATTGAAAAAAAGGGTAATAAGATGTCATAATAAGATAGTATATGATATTATAAATATATGTACTATTTTTTTTATAATTATTTAAAATGTTTAAAACCATTAAACAAGAGGTTAAATGGTGTTCCCAAAAAAGGAAATGAAAGGTATGAGATTTCATCTCAATTTACATTCCATTGAGACTTATCTATTATTTTACACCATTTTACTTTAATGTTGTGTATATACATCCTATATTTCATTTTATATCATTATTCACTCATCATTCATGGGTTTTTATGTTTCACATTGAACTATCTCATTAGCGATGTCCTGACTTGAAAATTACCAAGTGGTAAAAGTTATTTATCAATTTCAATTTCTTTTATGATTGTTAAATTTATATTAAAATAATCACTCCTATATGATATTTTTTAAAATTAAATTTTAAATAAACATATTCTAATAAAATTTACAAAATTATTTCTAAAACCATACATAATTTTTTCATTTGGTGTTTACCATTACAATTATTTGAAATTTTGATATGTATGTATCTTTTACTCAATACAGATATTTGATGATAAGATGTGTTTTTCATTGGTTAAATATATTATTATATATATATGGAATTATTTTGAAATTCAACACACAGGATGGACAATGGTTAATGCAAACCCCTCAATGCATCGATAGTTTCAATCAAAAAATATGTTAGACAAATCAGAGTAGTTTAAAATGTATTGAGAATAAATTTTAATGGTAAATGTATCTTGTTTCAAGGATACATGATGTAAAATAATCAATAATTACATATATCTAGAATTATGTTGTTATTATTATTATACATGGGATTTTTCATTTCATATATATATATATATATTGATGTATTTCATTCACAATTTTTTGATTAGATAGAATGTGATTTAGTTATCTACCAGTCCATATTGATTATATCATATCGAGATAATTATATGGAATGTGTTCTTATCTATTCACCTTACCATGAATAATATTATAATTGATTAATTATTCCTTTCATTTTATTTACCCTTATAGATAATTTTATACATCCTTTTTTTCTTTTCATGGATATTATGATGAAATCCTTGAATTATATTTCAAGGATCCAATTATTTTTATTTTATTATGTACCATGTTTAGTTTTATATTTCCCAAAATAATTTTGGTTTCATGTATATAATTTGGTTTTCTAAAACTGCTAAACTAATCGGTCCTTATTAGTTTTATTCCTTGTAATCAGGCCAATGTAATATAGTGAGGCACCAAATCTGGGAATCTGGGGCTGGGGAATTATATTTGGACACAAATAATATTCATGGTGTAAAAAAATTTATATTTCAATAATTATGAAAGAGAATATGGTAGGAAAAATTGAATAAAAATGAATACAATCTTAAAGGATCGTGAAGAATTTGGGGAGTTGAAAATACATGATGAGTAAGAATTTAAATCTATCTACTCATAACAAATTTGAAAATTATGAAGAAATATATAGAATATGTGACAAAATGAATCAATATTATTGTAATTTTATAAATATCCTCCTTGATTAATTTCAAATTATCACAAATTAAACCTAATTTTTAATGTGATGATGGAATAAATTTTTTTGAAAATCAATATTTCATTAAATCCTTATTAGAAAATATTCCATGGATTTATAATAATTATTGGAGATTTATCCTAAAATTTAACTCAAATATATTAAAGGATAATTTTTAAATAAATGGTGTTTCCAAGATTTATAAAAATGGAAATTATTTGGGAAATATTTTATTTGGAATTACTAAAATATATTCATAGAAGTTGAGTTCAGAAGATAATATTTTTATTGATAGACTGAAAAAAATATAATGTGTGATCCAACATTGTGATTTGGAAAATAAGTACATGATCAATAAAAAATATTGGATTATAAATAATTTAAATGGTGGATGAAATATTTTTATCTATGTAAGAAACAATAGTAAGCTATTTTAATTATAAATTCTAAGAACTCTTGTTATTTGAGTGTTGGTGATGAAAAAAAGAATTATTTTAAATTTATAGGCCATCATGAACAATTAATATTGAGTAAATATTTAAAAATAACATTTTGAGATGAATTAATCAACCATAATGAGATAAATATATTATCTATTAAAAATATTAAAAAGGGAATCATGTTTATGGAACCGATAAAAATGAGAAGATTCATTCCACTCTTCCACCCCATCTAATTCATTATGATTTGTATAGACCTATGAGGAATAAATATCTAATTTTATATTCATAAAATCAACACATTCAATATGGATTTAACAAGGTTGGCCAATGTAATTTTTAAAAGTAAAATATTTAGATACACTAGAAATATTTAATATAATCAGAGGTGTATTTGAAAATTAACTAAGTCTATATTAAAAGTATTTTCAAAAATAGTTGTAGGGAATTTTCAAGAAATTATTTGGAATCATATCACGAAAACAAATCAATTATTTACCAATATAGATCTCATTATACATTAAAAAAGGAGTTGTTGAAATAAAGAGCATATGTCTGGATGAAATATGATGAATGATAAAATCAAAAGATAAAGTATGATAATTATACAGAAGTGAAAGAATATTTATTATTGTTCATAATTGGAACTTTAGTATTCAAAAACCAAATTCCAATATGACTATATATGATAGGTGTTTTAATAAAAATATAATAGTGATATACTTCAATGTTTTAGGTTGCCCATGTATTAGGAATATCAAAATGACAAATATAGAAAAATTTGAGGAGAAATTTTATGAAGGGTTATTCATAAGATATCTATGCAATATTAGAATATATTAATGGTGTAATAAAAGAATATTTAATTTAGAATATTTTTATTTGGTAAATATAAACAAACAAACCTGATTTTTATTTTGAAAATAAGGATGATTCTATGATTAATAAGGAAAAAATAAAATTTATTTATGTAGAGAGAGTGAATAAAATATTTTATATGAGCTAAAGGATGCTGATAATTAATTAGATAATATTGGTTAAATGATGAATATGATGAAAATAAAAAGTTGGTAAATTAAATATTTTTGTGACACATTAATCAAGAAAATATAATTATTATCTAGAAAGATCCTGATCATACATGAATGAGAATTGTAATTGATAATTAAAAAAATATCATATCATAGAAGGAATGATAGTTTAGTTAAATATGAAACAAATCACAACTAGTTTATAAGTTCAAGGAATTCATTGGTGGAGTAGTTTGATAAAAATAAATCAATGAATATTGTTTCTAGATAAAAAGGGTAAAGTAATTAACTACTAAAAGGTTGTTCGAAAATAAACTCATTAAAAAAAGTGATATTTTATGGAATAAACTATAATTAATCTATAATTAATATTTACAAGTGGAATGTGAAGTGTTTAAATATATTTTTCCCTAGTTTTAAGAATTGAAGTAATTTTTTTCTTGTAGTTTCATCTAACAAACAACTCAATGTCAATCAAATGGATGTGAAATCTATGTTTTTAAATGGATATCCAAATGAATATGTCTTTATTGAGAAAAAAGAAGGCATCAATCATAATTATTATGAATATAAAATATTTATATTTATTATGCACATAATTTAGTTATGATAGAATCCATATATAAATTTATTAAAAAGGGATGGATTTACATTTCCTATAAACATGGTTATAATATATAATAATTTCAATTTCCCTATTAGGAAATAATTATTATTAGTATGATTATGGTTAATGGTCATGAAAAATGGTTAAAGTGGTGTTTTAAATGAATTTCTTTATTAATGTGGTCTAATTTTAATTTTTTTTTAAAATATATATTTTTATATATTCAAATTTATGTGATGATAGATAGTACATATAAATTTATTATCACAAAAAAAATTTCTAATCAATATTAAATTTGATTAAAAAAATTAATGATAAAAATTACATTTCTCAGCAAAATAGTTCATTTTTATTAAATATTTTAAAACATATATTAATTTTTTGTTATTTATAAATTTTCATAGAATATCTCTAATAACCCAGGTAATGAAAAATAATTATTTTTTGTTTTCTAATTAGATAGTAATTAAAACAAAAAATATATTCCCTAATGAATATATTAAAACTAGTTTTATGGTTAATAATATTCTTTAAAAAATTATTTTTATCACCTTTTGATTGGACATAAAAATTAAATTTTCTTTAATATTTGGTATTTTTTTAATAAATTTCATATTTTAATGAATATTTAATAATACTGCATTTTAATATAAAAATGATTATTTGACAAATTTATTTATATTTATATATTATTATTTTACATGGTTTTAAATTATAATTAGCTTAACTATTTACCAGTTAATCCAATTTAGTTTATTTCAATCAATTTCAAACTGAAATATGATATAAAAAATATGATCTTTTGAATATTTTTCATAAAAAACAAGTTTTTTTTTAATTTCGTCAATGAGATTAATTTTTAATTAATTTATACCTATAATGAATTTTTAATTTTAAAACATTGATCCCTTATTTGTAATCATATCTTCAAATTTATGTAAATAGGTCCCTTTTTTGCTTAATGAATAGTAACTTCATTAATTATTTCTATAACTACAGTTAAGGGAAAATCAGGTAATTATAGGAAGAAATAATATTATAAACATTACATTGGTATACTAACACATGTATTAATTTTATTTGATGATTTATTTTCGACTGATAAAATCCTTGAACCGAAGTTGTGGCTTTGGAAGCCACTTGGGTGTGATTATTACATTTTTAACACTTTATTTAATGTAATAACATGGATATCATAATCATGTATCTTATAATTATGAAAATTTTAATATGGGGTTTTATATGTGATATATTCAACAATAAGCATCATATATAATGATAAAACAATTACCTAAATCACTGTAATTTATATATAATTTTTAGAAAATAAATAATTAAATTAAATGGTGACACAGTGGTGATGCAGTAATTCAATCCTTAATGAAAGAATAAAATATATAATATTAATGATATTAAAATAAATATAATTTGACATAATTATTATCATCAAAGAATTTTATGTATGAATTTTACATTTTTATGATGTGTTCCAATAGTTGGATCATCTCTATCATGATGTTTTGATATTTTCAAAATGTCATGAAATGAGTATTGTCCAAATTGACACTAATGGTATTTTAAAATATAGAATATTTTAATAAATGTTATAAAATTTATAAAATACATGATTAGGGAAACTTATTTAAAAATGTCATATAATTTCATAAGTGATACTTTTATTGGTCTTTTGGCATGTTTTGGTAATTATATTGACTCTCAAAGTGTAAATTACTCAATAAAACGTTAAGAATTAAAATGGTTAAAATAAAAAAAGATAATTATTAAAGAAATAATAAAAACTTATCTAATTTTTATTTTATGATTATATTTAGACACATACTCATCATATTTAATAAATAAAACAAATTTCACTCATTTGGAATACAAAATTAATTTATATTAATTTAATGTTTTGAAACATTCTAAGAGCTCCCCTCCCCCCTCTAATAAAAGGGAACTACTTCCAAACATCTATCCACACTTAAAAATTATGTTTTATTTGAAAATATATAATATAATACCTTTATATAATTCTTAAACACATCTTGAGGCCTTATTTTAGGCATAACAGTTTTCTTAGAGGTGTCAAGGTGTTAATCAAAGGTGATCGTTCAAAAGAAAATTATCATTTTCAATCAAGTATTTTTTATTAATTTATTATTCCACTTCTATAAAATGATCTTAAACAAATATGATATAATTACCCCAATATCATCAATATTATGATAATTTATTATGTTAATATCATCATATAAATCTATCTATACTTCCGTCATATGTAAAAATAGTTAACTGTTCCTACGTACTTGTGAACTATCACAACCACGAACTGATATAATTCTTTATATATTACCATCTCAAAATAATGGTTATAATGATGGAATTAATTTTTATATATTATATTAATGGAATATTTATCATTATAATGAAATAATATATCATTTATGTTCTTAATTTCTGTTCACATAAAAATGATAACATCGTTCGTGTGTACGTGTGAACTATCACCTCCACAAAGTGATATGATTTGTTTTTCTTCCCCACATTAAAAGTATCATATATATAAATATATTTGAATTATTAGTATGAAATTTATTATATTATTATCAATATGTAATTCTAAAATAATAATTAAATTTTCCATAATTTTCAATGAAAAATGGTAACATTACTGATGCGTATGTATAACTTTCTGGCTCCGTGATTATAACATTGTTTATTTCTCATAACCATAATAGAATGGTTCGATTTAAAAGAATAATTAATTTTAAAAAAATTTATTATTTCATGAATATTATTCTATAGATAATGTTCTAATGACCACTTTTGGCTATAGACATCAAACCAAGTCATTTTGGATGCATGTTCCAAATATCATCAAAACATCTGGCGTTAAATTAAATAATTTATTAATTGTTAAAATATAGAGATAAGTGATATAAAATAAATAGTAAACCTATTAAAGGTTCTCAAGTATGTAAATAAATATCATAATTTTATTATTTAAGAATATTAAGAACAAAATTGATGAATCATACTTGTGGTAAGGGACTTCGTATCAATCTTATTTCGTTGTGGAATGTTTTCATATTATGAACCACCTTCTTTTATGATGTTTATAAACAACCCCTTTAACTTTTAATGTCATTAATTTGTTTTAAAAAGGTATATTTCAATAGAGAATTTATGATTTTAATTACAAATGACAAAAGAAATTTTCTTTTAAACATATATGACAACAATGACTTCTCTATTGATGTTAATGTTGTTTGATATTTAGATTTCTATAAAAGACTTAATGTTTTAAAATAAAAATAACTCACTTATTCACATTTATGGTTATTTTAGTGTTGAAAATGGTTTATAAATATATTTATTATTTGGATACCTTGAAATGATTTATAGTGATTGAAAATGATCTTTTATGAGAGAAATGTAGGAAATTTAAATCTTTAATGCATTATGATTATTTAATTGTGTTTGGAAATTTTAAATATGGTAAAATGATAAAAAATACATTTGGTTTCATGATAATCCAGGTACAAGTTATTATATTATAACCTCTAATCAATTTGGTATGGAAGTCAGCCATACGACTATTCTATTTATAAGAGTGACATGTATGGTAGTTGACCACATGGTTATTCCATTTATGTATGATTATATATGAATCTATATTTATATGTTAAATTGGATTTATATGGGATTTATTGATATATTCATGATTAAAAAAAGGTAGTAAATGACCTTTTATTCAATTGACTGTATTTATTACTTCTTTAGGGTGAAATGTATTCCATTATGATGAAGTATCCATGGGTTTTCATATTTTCACTTGACTAACATTTTCCCTTCAGTGTGAATCCCTTACAAAGATTTTCAAGATCATCCCAAATTTAGGAATGTTTTTATAGCATTTAAGGGTGAATAGAGTAAAGGATTTTATCAAAGATAAGTTATGATGATTAGACATGAAAAGAAACCATGTGAAATTTTAAAAAATTCCGTTTCTGATATAAATTGATACTCTAGGAAGTTTCCACTTTGTATTTATATAGTTTTATTATGTATGAGTTATGGAAAAATTCTATAAATCACTAAACTTGGGAAAATTATCAATGTGTAATATAGACAATTAATAACTTAACTAAAGATTATGTCATGTTTAATGATAGGTCCTTATAGTTAGTATCATTTTTTAGTTTAGATAACTTTATTGGTAAATGTAAGATTAATAGATTTCTATGAAATTTTTTAAATTATTGTCATTTTGAAATGATATGTCCAATTAAAATTACCGTGTTTCTTCATATAAGATATGTTTTTTCATAATGGTTTTTCAAATAGGAAACATTTCAACTATGTAAGGAAGGAATCAAGAGGAAAAAAACTATCCAAATCAGCATGCTGAGATGGATAGAATTAGAATGGAGTAGTTTGTTGAAGTGATGACTCAGCTAACTTAGGTGATAAATTTATGTGGTGTCCATGCAAGAGAGAAACCTAATCTACCTCATATGATCTTAATGATAGCGATGCATTCAATGATAAATCACCCCCATCTTTTAAAAAATCATCAGACTCCATGCTATATGAAGGATGGATTAAATCCCTAGAATATATATTCAACATCATGTGTTATTTAGAGAACTAAAAGGAAACTCTTATAATTTATCATTATAAAGGTGAAGCCGATCAGTGGTGGTCAATAGTTAAAAATATCTGAGGATGTGAAGATATTTATGGGATGTAATGGGATGAATTTCAAAATACATATGTTGAGGGATATCTTTATAAGTCTATTTGACTTAGGATTGAAAAAAAATTCTTGGAATTTAGACCGACAGAGGAAAATTCAGTGGCTACATATGAATAAAATTTCACCAGTTTGGAAAGGTACATCACAAATTTTATCAAGGATCTTGATAGTAAGATAAATAAATTTTACTCAGTTTTGAAGCCCAGATATTTAAGGTAATTAGCTTCTCATGATTTTAATATTTTGAGAAAATTTTCTGATGTGATGAGAATAAAGATATGGATCTTTCTGATTATCATGTGTTCTAAGAGAGCATAAAAAAGTAGTCCATTTGGGAGGATATGGGAAAGAATTCTTCAATGATTTTTGGAGGTAGGAAAAATAAATTCCCATGTTGTGATATGTGTGGTAAAAGTGATCCTAGATAATGTAACTCAATGTCAAGGAAGTGATTCAGATTTGGTAAGACTGATCACATTGCACATGACCACACGAGAGATGATCATGAAAGAAATGAAAATACAATGATAAGATGTTTTACTTTCAATTAGTTAGGGAATTATGCCAATTCGTTTCCAAAGTTGATTACCCTGGGAGAAACATAGAATGAACAAAAGCATAAGGCCATGGATAAATAATTTTTTACTACTGGAGTTGAAGTGGGACTATAAAATGAAGTGTTGATAGATATGTTACTGGTTTTATAGAATATTATCATGCTCTATTTGACTTTGGATCTTAAATTTATTTCATTTCTAATATCTTTTGAAGTAAATTGGTAATATCACCTCATCAATGTGATATATAACTTTTGGTAAAAACTCTTGGTGGTATTATTATTGAAACCACAATTTATAAAGATCTTCATATTATCATTGTGAGATGGAATTTCCTACAAATCTTTTTGATCTTACTATAGTGAAGTTTTATATCATTGTCAGTATAGATTGCCTTTCAGTTTATCAGGATCAAAAAGATTTCAAATACAAGAAAGTGTTATTCAGTGATTCCAAACCATTTATAACATACCAAGAAGACAAGAGATTGATTAGGGATGGTAGTGAAAGTAATCTTTATCTTGTTTTTGAAAATAAATAAATAGTTTTGACAAGTGAAATTCTAATGGTGAATGAATTTATAGATGTTTTTCCTAATGAATTTCGAGGTGTTATTCCTATCTGAGAGGTTAAATTTACCAACAATTTAGGGCCAAATTCTAAGTTTATTTCTAAACCCCCTTATTGAGTGGATTAAGTAAAACTAGTGGAATTGAAAAAATAGTTTCCAGAATTAATTGATATTGGTTTGATTGGACCTATCACATCAACATGGGATGCTATTGTTTTATTTTTGAAAAAGAATGATGGTTCCATAAGACTATGTGTTCTTTATAGAGCCTTGAATAACATCACTAACAATAAAAATATGTTTACTCATTTAATTGATTTTTTTATTAGCTATAAAGAGACCATTATTTATTGATGATATAATTTAGGTTTGAGTATCATCAGCTGAAGGTAAAGGAGGATGACATTCCAAAGACAAATATTCAAAAGAGGTAAATGCATTATGATTTTTTTATTACCTTTGATGTATCTAATTCACTTTATATATTTATCAATCTCATTAGTGGGGTGTATCACTAGTTTTTGGATTAGTTTTTGGTTGT
This sequence comes from Viscum album, assembly GCA_963277665.1. Classification (NCBI taxonomy): domain Eukaryota; kingdom Viridiplantae; phylum Streptophyta; class Magnoliopsida; order Santalales; family Viscaceae; genus Viscum; species Viscum album. The sequence goes on along the minus strand of OY728148.1, from coordinate 1,338,658,240 downwards.
GGTTATAGATGATATTTTTTTATAATATAAATTTTAGGAGACACATGAATGTCGCATAAGGATATTTTTGTAAACCATTAAAGAAATAAGTTATATAGAAAGATTATTAAGATTGAATTTTGGTTGAAAAAAATTTCATTCACTGGTCCAATTGTTTCTAAACATGGCCCAACTACTGACCTTTCTAAATTGAATGTTTTTGAAGAGTGGTAGAGAATTTCTAATTCCACATAGAATCATAGTTTTTATAGATTACTGGGTTATTATTGATATTTTATTGAAAAACGTTCTCAGTTATCCACCACACTAACTAAGTTATCATTTAATGGATTTAAGTTCATATGGACAAAAGAATGTGAGGATTGTTTTTAGGATCTAAAAATAACATTGGTATGTGATCTGTTTTTTGGCCCCACCTTCTAGAAATAGCGAGTTTGTTATATATAGTGATGCTGCATTGAATGGAATTGGTTTTGTACTAATATCAAATTATCATGTAATTGCTCATGATTCATGTCAGTTGATTCCTCCTAGGTTAAATATATGTACACATGATTTGGAAATAGCTACTATGTGTTTCATTAAAAATCTAGAGGCCTAATTTATATATCATAATGTTTGAAATATAGACTAATCATAAAAGCTTGAAGAATATATTCAGTCACTAAAAATTAAACATGATACCTAGAAGGTTCCTAAAACTGATCAAGTATTATTATTGCACAATTCATTACCATCATGGAAAATCAAATAAATTAAATGATGCATTGATTTGAAAAATTAATGCTACATTTACTATGATATTTTTGGAACATGACACTTTGGTTAATGATATGATGATTTTTTTCTTGTAAGTTTTATCTTCAGCAAATTCCCTTGTTTTGTTTCAATTTTCAAGGCATTAATATCTATTTAACAAAATTAAGGAATAATAGAAGGAAGATAGTGATTTGTGGAAAAAGGTAGAACTGGTACATGAGGGTATGTTGCTGAATTTAATATTGATAAAGATTTTTTTTTCAAATTTGAGAAGAGATTATTTATGCATTATGATTCAGAGTTAAAAGAAGAGTTGTTATGTGAAGAACATAGTTCTCCATTTTCAGTTCATCTTGGTAGCACTAAGATGTACAGATACCTTAGGGATTATTATTAGTGGGATAGAATGAAAAGGGATATTTTATATTTTACCCTAATATGTTTGACTTGTCAATAATTTAATGAAATGTGGAAATCACTAAAAGGGATTTTTTAGCCTTTTCCAGTTGTAGAGTCGAAATTGGAGAATATATCAATGGTAATTATAGTGTGATTGATGAATACATTTTGAGGTAATAATGAAATCTGGGTAATTGTGGATCGATTGACTAAATCTGCACAGTTTCATCCTATCCGAGATACTTTTTCTCTAAACCAAAATTCCATGTTTATATTAAAGAGATATTCGGGTTACATTAACTTCCCCTCTCCATTTTATTTTATTTTGATCCTAGGATCACTTATAACTCTTTTAAAGGCCTTCTGGAGTCGTTGGGTACTGAATAAAATTACAATATATATTTTCATCCTCAATCAGATAGCAAATAAGAAAAAAAATCCCATATTGGAAGATATGATACGTGCATGTTCAAGGGATTACTATGGAAGTTGGGATAAATATAATTTAATGGATTAATTTTCTTATAATAACATTATTCATTACAGTATATAGATGCCACAATTTTTGAAAATATATTTATTATAGTGTCAAAGTAAATTATTTTGGGATGAAGTTGGTGAAAGGATGCTGATGGGAATAGAATTTCTAGAGGAAATGGTAGATAAAATCTATTTGATTCAGAGACACATGAGGAAAAACTTGAATAAGTAGAAATGTTATGAAGATAACTAGAGGAGGGATCTTTCTTTCGAGTTAGGTGAACACACCATTCAAAAAAAATTATTATAGAAAAGTGTGATGCATTTTGGTAAGAAGGGGAAGCTGAGTCAAAGGTACATTGGACCCTATGAAATCCTTGAGAAAGTTGGATCATTTTTATACATAGTGTATTTAACTCCAAGAATATCCCATGTACATAATGTCTTTCAGGGTTCAGTGTTAATAATATTTATTCTAGATCCATATCATGTTTTGATTATAGAAGTTATTTAGTTGTAAGGAAATCATTATTATGAGGAAGATCCATTCTAGGTTCTTAAATGTAGATAAAACTGTTTTGAAATAAATAATTATACAGGTTATGGTTTTTTAGAAAACCTATATGGTAGAAGAGGCAACACGGTAATCCAAAGAATCTTTGAAAAAAAATACCCCAATTTTTTGATAAGTGAATAAAATTGTGAGGATTCAATTTACAAAAGCTGGAAGAATATAATTAAACACATATTGATAAAATAGGTATATTTCATTTAATAATTATATAGTAATGAATATATATACAAAATTAAACCATGTATATGATAAATCATGTTTTATAGTTAAAAACATTGTAAAAAACATTTTTACTAACTTTTCATGGAGAATGCATTAAAAATCAAGGTTTTTCATACTTTTATATGTTATATTTGACAAAAAAACAACATTATTTTATAACAGATTATACATTACATGTATATGTTACTTCAAAATTGATGAATATTCATTACATAACATAACAAAACAATGCAAGGAACTTATAGGTTTCGTATCTTTAGAAACTAGGAAACATATACAACTGGTTTGAAAAGTATATACATTTTCTCCTTCTTATTTATTCATAACTAGACTCCCTTTTGAAAAATCTTACTTAATACACTTCTTCATGACCCGAGGAAAAGAAAAATATTAAAGGGTGAGCTCAAATTCTCAATAAGGGTAAATAAGGTAAATATAAATCATAAACATATCATTTGAAAATCATATCCTACATGTAAAATATCATAATATCATGTCTTGGGATAAATCATAAAAGTGAAATGTAATCCCAATAGTCATAAACTAAAATATGAAATTTCATTTCATAAACATATAAGCATACAAAACTATTTTATATTAGTCAAGGATAACTAAAGAGACCTTGATTGCAGACAAAGTCCATTACTGAAATGAGTTCACTCTTTATTCCAGCCTTGTGTTACTGAACATAATTTAATTTCCATTCTAGTAATTTCTAACAAATGAGATATAAATCTTAACAAAATTCAATGGAGGGATATATAGGTCCCACCCATTTCAGAATGAAACCATTCTTACATGTTCCATATAAAAATAATCATTCACCATGGCATGACCCAAGAAAGAAAATGGGTCTCTTCAACATCAGTCCATCACAACTGTTATAACATAATCAAATCATAGTAATAACAATGTTAGAAATATAATCCTATTTAATGTTTTTCATATTATATAGAAATTGTTTTTGAGAAAATGCTTGAAATTGATTCCTGAGGAAAATATCTTTTCTTTTTCAAAAATATTTTCCTTCATCAAAATGCCACACAATTTTTGAAGAAATTATTTTATGTGAAATTAACCTTGAAAACATGTAGGGGAAGCGTCAAGAAAATAACACATTATGGATGCTTAAAACTCCATTCATATTGTTCAAGTTAAAAAACATTCTTCTTGTACTTTTTCAAGAAAAGTAAAAAAGAACCTCGTACCGAAAACGAAAACAATTCCACACATGCTATTTAGTAAAAATTTAACAATGGGTAATATTGATATTTAATAATTATAGAAGGATATAAAAAATATTTTGAAATACATATTTAGGAAACATGGACAAGGATGATAATTATATCCTAGTAAATACTTACAAATAAACAATATCAGATATAAAAGAGATTTGAAAAGTATTCCCTTAACCTAGGTCTAATATGCATTATATGTATTTGAACCCCCTATATAATGATTAAAATAATAATAACTATTTATTCCATAATCATAATAATTTTTATTATAACATTTATGATCATATTTTCATTTTTTTGTTGGTAACATTTCATTATTACTCGTTATTATGGTATTAACTACTTTATGTTTTGATGCATGTTTTATCGAATAATATCTTTTAATATTTTTAGGTTATAGTAATATCATTTACAAAATGGTATTAGTATAATTTTTATTTTATTTATTCATTCAATTCATTTATATAATCATGAATTAATTATGATTATATAGGACAATTCACATCGCACCGTGGAGACGGTAATCCATACGTATGCATGAGTGACGATGTAGTTCCCATAATTGTTGAATGGTATTGAAGTGGATGGTGTATAGTGTCTCAAAATAAAATTAATTTTTTATCATTCATATATATATATATATATTAATTCCATAATTATTTCTATCTATGTAAGGTGGTGGTGAGAAACAGATTACAACACAGCGTGGAGATGGTAAACCGTACACACACACACACTCATTTAATTTTTCATAGGATGGGTAGATGGTGGACTCTGTCTATCTCATATTTATAACAATATATCAGTATATGAGTGATACCGATGTTATTACTTTATAAATAAACTACTAATGAATAATAAGTAGACGAAGAAATATGTTTAAATTAATCAGAAAATGATATTACCTTTTCTTCGATGTTCTCCTTGAAATATCCTCTTAGAGTAGTAGTGTTCGTCTTTAATGATAAAAAGAACCTCTAAAATAAAAATAAAAAAGTTTATAAAGAAAAAATTATAGGTCATGGAAATGATTGAAGGTTCAAAATGTTGTGAATAGGTGAGTGAGGAGGTTCCCTTTTATAATTGATGTGAGGGAGACTTTTTGAAACTCCACAAATAATAATTTATAATATAAACAAACCCCAAAAAAAAACTAAAAAATGTACCTATTTCAAATATGAGATGATATGGGGTTTTAATATCATCAAATAATAAATTTTTTACCTGTTATTTTTTCAATATAAACATGATATTTTTAATTGACACTTAGTTATTCTATTAAATTTTAATTGTTGTAATAACATTCTAAATATTTAATGGTTATAAATATTCACTTATATGGTATTAATTGGCCATAAATAAATATTTTATGAAATTTTAGATAATATAATTATCAATTTTTAATTTTTAAATATTTTTATGATTTTTAAATAATTTAATAATTTGTTTTCATAAAATATCAATAGTGTAAATTTTGACACTTTTCATTTATCTAACTTTTAAAAAATATACATAAGAGATAAATTAAAAATAAAATATTTAACACACTTTTAAAATGTCATAATCACATATAAAATTCATGGACCACATTAAATAGTTCATATGATATTTATTTTAATATTTTGAAAACTACTTATTTGATATTTCTATTAATAAAATAATTTTTAAATCATTATTATGTCATCATTAATGGAAATTATTTATTCTCTAAAAATTTAAAAATCAATCCCTATGATGTAGGTAATTATTTTATATATACATATACAATAGATATTCAATATTATCTCATATTTATCCATATGCTAAAATTAATATACCTTTATAAAATGAGATTGTGATATTTTTTTACATTCATTAGTTTTTATTACATTCACGTCATATTCACTGGTAAGTGGACATAATATGATTCCATTTCTAAAAATAGATGATAAATGTAGAATTTAGTCATTCAATATGTTTTTTATATGTTTTATGGTAGTATTATAATATTATTTTTACCCTTAATTACCCAATTTACCTTTAACCATGTTAATAAAAATAATTATCATAGTTAATATTCATAATTCCCCAAAAAAGTAGCCTATTAACATAATTTTGTCCTAATGATTCCAAATATAGAATCCATTTTTCAAAATTCAGAACAAATATGTTGCAGTTATTAATTTAAAATTAATCCCATTATTGAAATGAGAAAACATGTTTTAAAAGTTCATACATCACACAAGATTGAAATGTTTTTACTTATGAATTCAATATAAAATTATTTATAATGACATAAATTATATTGGATGATAAAAGTATATTGTATTTATACATTAAAACCATTAAATGTTGAAATTTATCCACATAAATTATCTCGATGAAAAAAGTTGCTTTTAATTAAAATTTAGTGCATTTTTCTATTCATCAAATCATGAAAGTTATCAGAAATTTATCCAAAGTAAATATTTATATCCCTCTTCAAAATAACATTTTTATGTTTTCGTATAAAAATTATAAATGTTTCAAAATCTTAATTTAAAATATATTTTCCATTCCAAGGGGTAAAATCAACCATTAAAAATAGGGTTTTATACATCCAATAAGGTTTTATTCATACACTATGAATAAAATATCAATTGGATGAATTTAAAAAATATTTTATTAACTATATTACAAATATACATCTCATTAATTTCATAACCAAATAAAATTCAATCCAAAATAGAAATATCTAATTGATTTATATTTTTCATAAATAATTGATTTCCAATAAATTCATAACGAATTTTCATAAGTTAGTTATAATTATCCCCTCTAAACTAAACATAAGTCTAAAATAGTAATTTTATAATAATGGAATCACTAAGTTCATTTAATCTCATGATTTCATGAAAATAATTCTATTGAATAATAAAAATTATTTAAAGGAAATATTTCCTAAAAATATTCGGGTGTCACATTTTACCCCCCTTAAAATGAATTTCACCTATAAAATTCGTCACTTGGAATCAAATAGATGAGAATACCTCTCCCATATCACATCTTCAAGTTCCCACGTAGCTTTTTAACATTTTTGGTTCCTCCGTAAAACAGTAACAAAGTGAGTGTTCTTGTTTTGTAGAACTTTTTCACTAAAATCCAGAATCTCTATTAGTTGTTCTTCATAAATAAGATCTTTCTCTATTGATATGACTTCTGAGCATAATACATGTGAATGACTTGGTATGTACTTTCTCAAGTGAGATACATGGAACACATCACGAACTTGAGATAGATTTTTTGGAAGATCCAATCAGTAAGCTACCTTCCCAACATGGTTTAGAATTTCAAAAGGACTGATATACCATGTGATAGCTTTCCATTCTTTCCAAATATCATTACCCTCTCCCAATGAGATATTTTTAAGAACTTCTTATCAACCACTTCAAACTCTAGGTATTTTCTTCATTTGTTAGCATAACGTTTTTGTCTACTCAAAGATTTTCTTATCAGTTGTTGAAGATATTAGACCTTCTTTACCATTTCATCAACAAGATTAGGTCCTAACAGCTTTCTTTCCCCAACATCATCCCAACAAGTTGTTGTTATGCACTTATTTATATAGATGACTTTATAGGGAGCCATCTTAATACCGGTGTAAAAGCTATTATAATAATAATGTTCTACCAATGGAATGTGTTGATCCAAATTACCTTTTAAATATATAGAGAAATCTATAAAGATGTCTTCTAGAGTTTAAATTGTTTTCTCAGACGAACCGTCTGTATGAGGATGATAAGTTGTACTGAAACATAAACTTGTATCTAGAGAATTCAAAATACATCACCAGAACATTGAGATAAACCTCGAATCTAGATTGGTTAAAATAGAAATTGGTACCCCATGAAATCTTACAACTTACTTTACATATATACTGGAATAATGATCAAGAAATAAATCCTCTCTAATTGTAATGAAGTGTGCTGACTTCGTAAGGAGATCAACTTTAACCTAGATAACATTATTCCCTTTATATGTTTTGGGATTTCCGATGAAATATTACATATTTATGTTTTCCAATTTCCATTATGGTATGTGTAATGTCTGTAACATCCCCTTAGAATATCATCTCTCAGCCTCAACTAGATGACAAATCAAGCATCGAGAGACATATTCAACAACAACTCTTTTCATGCCATCACAATCGAAGTTCTCCTTTAGGTCCCTGTACATCGTTGTGCTTATAGGGTGAATAGAGAATGAATAACTATGAGCCTCAAAAAATAGATCCTTATTTACTTCCAGTATGGTAGGAATACAAACCCATTTCTTAAACATTATTATTTTATCACCATAACGGTTGAATTCAGGAACATTTCTCACCATCTTTTGTAACTCTACATCTTCCTTCTTTTCCACTTTAATCTTTACTAGTATAGATTTTTGAACAATCATTTGAGAAATATAATATTTCTCCCCTTACATTAAAATTTAACGATCCATCCTTTGAAAATCCACAAATATTTGATCTTTCATAATCCTCATCATGAATATTCTAGCATGGTCTTTTTGACTCAAAGTATCTTCCACCTAGTTGTCTTTCCTAGGGTGGTTATGTATTGAGATGTCATAATATTTATTCTACTCTAACCATTTTCTTTGGCTCATATTCAAATCATTTTATGTGAAAATATACTTTAATATTTTATGATCATCATAAATATCAAACCTTTCACCATAAAGATAATTCATCCATATCTTTAATGCAATAATTACCACAACTAACTCCAAATAATTAGTTGGGTAATGTTTCTCAGGACATTTCCACTGTTGTGATGCATAAGCTATCACCATATCATTTTGTATGAGAACACATACCAACCCTTTCTTGGATGCATCAATGTATATTAGAAAACCATTCTATACTACAAGGTAGTGTGACAATAGATGCACTCTCTAAACTTGTTTTTAACTATTTGAAATTCTCTTCACATTCCTTTGTACAAACGAACGTAACTCCTTTCTGAGTAAACATGTTGAGAGGATTAGATAATCATGAAAAATAATTCACAAAACGTCAATAATATCCATCCAAACCATGAAAAACTTGGATCTTAGTAACCGTTGTTGGTCTCAACCGTATTTCCATAACCTATGTTTTTACTTGATCCACAGGTATCCCATCTATTGAGTTTATGTGACCCAAAAAATGAATCTTCAGGAAGCCAAAATTCACACTAGGTAAATTTGGAATAAAGAATCTCATTTCTCACAGTCATCAGTACAATTCTCTATTGATCATCATTTTCATTCTTTCTCTTTTAATAGACAAAGAATATCTTTTATAAAGACTAAGAAAAATTGGTCAATATAGTCTCAAAATACTTTATTCATCAAATCCCTGAAGATATCAAGGGATTAGTAACACAAAAAGGAATCACTATAAATTCATAGAGTCCATACCATGTACAGAATGTCGTCTTTTATTATATCCTCCTTTTTGAACCATAATTAATGAAATCTTGAATGAAGATCAACCTTGAAAAATTATTGAGATCTGCATAGTTTGTCAAATAAGTCATCCATGCGGGGAAGAAGATATTTTTTCTTGATAGTGATCTAGTTAAGTTATCGATAATCAATGTAGAGTCTCATTGATCTATATTTATTCTTAACAAATAGAATAGGTGATCCCCAAGGTGACACACTAGTGTGTATGAATCCCTTATCTAGATTATCTTGGAGTTTCTTCTTCAATTCTTGGTACTCAATTGGGGTCATTCTATAAGGTGTCTTTGAAATAGGCATAGCACCCAGTATGAGTACTATTGAAAACTCAATTATATGATTTTGTGGAAGACCTGAAAATTCATCTAGAAAGAAATTATCAAACTCCCGTAAAATGGGTGTATTATTAATCACGAGTTTCTCTCCAACCATTTGAGACAAATAACCCCCATATATTAGAATCAAGACCCATAAGATGGAAGAATTTTCTACTGGAAGGTTATATTTATCCTTTCATCGATAAATGATCATAGATTGATTTGGAAAATGAAATGTGACCTCCCTTCTATAGAAATTGATATGAGATCCATATATAGAAATCTAATCCATTCAAATAATCACATTAAATTCCATTATAGGAAGGATCACATGACTTTTAGGAAGAACATTCACACAAACTTCAATCGAAGAAGAGTTATAAAATTTTGATGTGACTATTGAGCCATTACGAGTTCTCACAAATAACTCAAAATATATTTATTTAGGCAATATGGTAATACCCTTTGAAAATTCATAAGAAATAAAAGAGTGGGTAGATCTAGAATCAAATAAAACATTTTCTACATAGAGTGGATAATTAGTGTACCTTTCAACACTTCATTATCATACTCTATGTTGCAAATAGTTATTTCATGTGACATTCCTTTTTTCATTTTCCTTTAGAGTTTTTTGATGTATATCATCATCAATAAACCTTGTATTAGGGCATTGATTGAAATAATTCCCCATTTCCTTTCACTTTTAAAACTTTAGTGTATGAGGTGCATTCTATGTATCCTTTTCATTATTACCATAACTAGACATCTATTTCCCATAACTTCAGTATTCAACTACCTGATTACCTTTTTTACACACATAAACCATTTACTAGTACCTTTAAGACAATTCCCAGCATGATTCTTTCCACACATTGAGCATAAGGTAAAACTCATCTTCTTTTTGGTGTGGCCTTTAGATTTTCCTTTAAATTACATTTTCTCTTCTTATCATACCCATATGACTGATGGGTTAATACAATACCCATGTCAACCTTGAGATAACATAGAATAATTTTCTCAAATATGTTGAAGTCTCTTAGGTATAATTCCCTTTCGAGACATGGTTTTAAGTCACTAAAGTATCGATCAATTTTACTCTCAGGTTAGATAATAATTCCAGTAGCGTACCATCAAAGTCTTGTAAAATATTATTCATAGGTACCAATGGATTCATCATAATTTTTTGTAAGTTCAAGGAACTATCCGTTATCTTTTTTCTAATAATAATAGTAATGTTCTTATTGAAAAAAGTTATTGAACTCGTACCATTCCATAGACACAATTTTATCTCCATGCATCATTTTCTTGATTATATTACTCCATAGACCGTCATCTCCTTCCATACGATAGACTGCTATGATGAATTTATCATGTTCATAAAAATTTGGAACTGAAAATATCTTTTCAATGGTTCTTATCCATTTTTTATCCACTAATAGATCGTAAGACCCGCTGAATGAAGGTGGATGATGTCTCATGAAGGACCCAATAGAATGTTTCTCCCTCTACTCGTTTGGATGTCATGCATGATTTATAGCTTGAGAAATTTTTGTGATCATGGCTACAAGATTTTTCATTTCATATCCTATAACATTTGGTTGCTTATGGAGACAATCATTGCATTGCCCATCACATTCATTATTTACACAGTTCTTTCGGGATCCTGCCATTGACTAAAACCAAGAAGCATAGTGTGAGAAAAATTAATCATAATAGGAAAACCACATAATCAAAAATTAAACTTCAATTTAAGATAATTTAGGTTTTATCCTAGATTATGCGTGAACATCTCTAAAACAATTGGATATGATTGTAACCTATACATAGAAAAATCCTCATGGTTCTTACTAAGGATATCTCATCCTAGTTTCCAAAGGTTAACAATACCTTTACTCTAACACCAAATATAATGTCCCATAAATTATATATATATATTAATTCATCATTGATGAATATTTATTACATAACCTAACAAAACCATGCTAGGACTGTATAGGTTTAGTATATTTAGAAACTAGGAAACATCAACAAATTGTTCATAAAACTTACAAATTGTCTCCTAATTATTTATTCACAACTAGATTACATTTTGAAATATCTTACAAAATATATTTCTTCATGATTGGGGGAAAAGAAACATATGAAAGGGTGTACTGAAATGCTTCTTAAGGGTAAACAAGGGAAGATCAATCATAAACATTACATTTGAAAATTGTAACCTCCATGTAAAAGATCATAATATCATGTCATGTGATAAATCATAAAAGTGAAATGTAATACGAATAGTCATGAAATAAGACATGGGATTTCGTTTCATACACACATAGGCATATAAAATAATTTCATATCAGTCAAGGGTGATTGTCGAGATCATCATAGCGGACAAAGTCTATTTCTAAACTGAGTTCACTCCTCGTTATATCCCTGTATTATTGAGCCAAATTTACATGACAATCCATTAATGTCTATATCATAATATTTAAACGATTACCTAATATATTAGAGGGAGATATAGTTCCCCCCCAACTCAAAATGAAACCAATCTTACATGCACCACAAAAACACAAAAACATTCACTATAGCATAACCCTTGAAAGAAAATGTGTCTCTTAAACATCATTACATCATAATTGTTATAAGAAAATAATATCATAGTAATAAAAGTGTTAGAAATATTATCCTATTTAAAGAGTGTTATCTTAGATGGAAAATAATTTTGAGAAAACACTTGAAAATGATTCTTGAGGAAAACAACTTTTCGTCTTCAAAAACATTTTACTTTCTCAAAATGCTTCACAATTTTTGATGAAATAATTATTTCTGAAAATAAAATAGTATGATTTTAGGGGAGGATTCAAGGAAATATGGAATTATGGAATCATAAAAATCAGTTCATGCTATACATGTTAAAAATGAAGCTTCTCGTTCTTTTTCTAGAAAAGTCAAAAAGTGCCTCGTACCAAAAACGACAAAAGATTCCATTAAAACAATTTTATAAAAATTTCCAATGGGTATGATTAAATTTTAAAAATTATATAAGGATATAAAAAATATTTTTAAATTACATATTTTGGAATCCTGGACTTGGATGATAATTATACCCCACTAAATACTAATGAATAAACAATCTTGGATAAAAACGAGATTTGCAAAGTAATCCCTTACCTTAGGTACGATATGATTTTTATGTATTCAAACCTCCAATATAAAAATATATATAATGTTAGTGATTTATTAAAAAATAATAATCATTTTTATAATTACATTTTTGATCATATTTTCATCCATTTGTTAGAAACATATCATTTTTACTCGTTATTTAGTTATTAAATGCTCTATGATTTTATGAATGTTCTGTCGGATAAATTCTTATTACTCCTTTTAGGTTATAGTTATATCATTTAATTAATGGTATTAGTATAATATATATCATATTAATTCATTCAATTAATTTATATAATCTTTCTTTAGTGAACATTATGTAGAATGATTCACATCGCACCGTGGACACGGTAATCCGTATGTATACACGAGCAACATAATCATTCCCAAACATATTGAATGGTATTGAAGTGGATGGTGTATAGTATATCAGAATCGAAATAATTTTATATAAATTATATATATATATATATATTATCATTATACCCATCCATGTGAGGTGGTGGTGAAAACAGATTACACCATAACGTTGAGATGGTACGTCGTACATATCCACGCGCAGTGATATCATTTTTCGTTGGATTGGTAGAAGGTGAGTTTTTTTTAATATTTATAATAACATATAATTATATGAGTTATACTAAAGTTATTACTTTATAATGAAACAACTACTGAATAGTAAGTAGTAGAAGAAATAAGTTTTAATGAATCGGTAAATGATATTACATCTTCTTTGATGTGTCTCCTCTAAATCTCCACTTAGAGCACTAGAGTTGGTCTTTAAAGATGAACAAAATCTATATAATTAAAATATGGAATTTTATAATGAAGCAATGTAGGGTATTTCAAAGATTTAGGTATCAAAATTAAGTGAATAGGTGAGGGAGGAGGTTCCCTTTTAAAATTGAGGTGAGAGGCACTTTTGGAAACTCCATAAATAATAATTTCTAATAAAATCAAAACCAACCCAAAAACCTCCAAAATGCACCAATTTCTATGAAAATTTGAGAGAGGGTTGTAATATCATAAACCGATAAATTTTTGCTAACTAATTTTGTAAATTTATACCATATATTTTAAATTGACACTTCGTTATTTTATTAAATTGTTATTGTGGTAACAACATTCTAAATACTTAATTGTTATAAATATATAATTATTTGGAATTAAATGACTATAATTGAATATTTTTTTATATTTTAGATCTTATAATTATCATTTTGTAATTCTAAATATTCTTTATGATTTTTAAATAATTTAATCAAATTTTATTTTCAAAAAATATGAATAGTGTCAATTTTGATACTATTCATTTATTTGACTTTAAAAAAATTTACAAAGAAGATAAAAAAAATATTAAATAAACTCCTAAAAAGTCATATTCACATATAAAATTACTATATCACATTAATTAGTTTATATTATGTTTAATTTAATACTTTTAATACCATTTATTTGTTATTTCTATTAGTAAAATAAATTTTAGATCTTTGTTTTTTCATCATTAACTGTAATTATTTAAACTCTAAAAATTATGAATAAATTTTTATGATATTGGTAATTACATTATATTTATAGAGACTATATATATATTCTATATTATCTAATAGTTATTATTATATTAAAATTAATATACTAATATAAAAAGAGATTTTCACATTTTGTCCCATATATTAGTTTTTATTACATTCATCTCATATGCATAGGTAAGTTTCCATAAAGTGATTTAATGTCTAAAAATAGATTATAAGGGTGGAATTTAGTCATCTAATACTATTGTTACATGTGTTATTTTAAGTTTATAATGTTATTTTTACCTTGAATTACCTGATTTACCTTTAACCCTTGTAATAAAAATAATTACCAAACATACTATTCATACTACACAAAAATAAAAGTATCCTGTTAAAATAAATTTTATCTACTCATACCAAATATGGAGTCCATTTTTAAAAATTAAAAAACACAAAATTGACAATAATTAATTTAAAATTAATCCTTTTTTTCAAATGGGAAAATGGTTTTTAAAAATTAAAATATTGCAAAAGATAGAAATTTTTTTACCTATGAATTCGATGTAAAATTAATCCAAATGACATACATGATAGTAAATGATAAAAATATATTTTATTAATACATTTAAATTATTAAATGTTATAATTTAACCATATAAAATATATCGATGAAATAATTTTTTTTAAATAAAATTTACCATATTTTTACTATTTGTGAAAACATAAAAGTTATCAGAAAAATATCCAAAATTTATCCAATGTAAATTTTTATATCCCGCCTCAAAATAACATGATTATTTTTTCATATAAAAATTCTTAATGTGTCAAAATATTAATTCAAAATAGGCTCTACATTCAAAGGTGTAACAATAACCTTTAAAAAATAGGTTTTTATACATCAGATAGTGTTTTATTCACACCGTATGACTAAAATATCTATAATATTTATATAAAAAATATTTTATTTAGTATATTACACATATATATTTCATTAATTTCATTACCCAATGTAATTCACTGAAAAATAAAAATATCTAATAGATTTATATTTTTCATAAATTATTGATATCCGATGAATTCATAATAAATTTTCCAATGTTATTTATAATTATTGATACTAACCTAACAACTAATCTATAAAGGGAATTTCATAATTAGGGTATCTCATGGTTTGTTTAAACTCAAAATTGCATGAAAAGAAATATATTTAAGAATAATATTTTTTAAAGAAATTATTTCATAAAAACATTCAGGTGTTACATATTTATAATCAGGACATAATCATTTATATTGTTTGAATTGTTTGTATTTTTTCGTTAAATTTTATATTCTAATGAATATTGTTAAATATTTCATTTCAATTAAAAAGTGATTATTCATCAAATTTATTTATATTTTAATATTACCCTTTTATTTGGTCTTAAATTAAAATTATATTATGTTTTTTTTTCAGTTAATCCAATGTAGTTCATTGCAATAAATTACATATTTAAATTAGACATAAAAAAACATGACCATTTGAACGTTTTACTTAATTTTTTTTCTTAAATTAGTCAATGAGATTATTTTTTAATTAATTTTTTCAATTATAGTGTTGATTTTTTATAAATGAATCCCATATTTGGAATCATCAGTTTTAAATTATTAAAATATTTCCTTTTTATTTTTGGAATTTATGAATTTCAAATATAGTAATTATTTTTATTACTATAGTTAATGGTAAATCGGGTGATTAATGGTGAAAATAATATTTTAAATATTATAAAACTACCATAACACTTGTCCTATAATTATTGGATGAGTTATGTTTGACCTAAAAAACATTGGGATGAAAGTTTGGCCTTTGGAAGACTCTTATGACATTTGTAGTAATTTATTTAAAGTAAAAACAAAAATGTCATAACCATGTCTCTTATCACTATAAAAATTTTAATATGGGGTTATATAAATGATAACATTGACAATAAATAGAATTTAGAAATAAAAAATGATTACCTACATCTAAGTAATTTATTTATAATTTTTAAGGAATATAAAATTAAATTAAATGGTGACACAATGATTATACAATAAATAATTAATTAATGGAAGAATCATATAAATATATAAAAATATTATGATAAATATAATTTTACATAATTAATCCCCTCCTAGAATTTTTTGGATGACTTTGAAACGTTTTATATGTTTCCAAAGAGTTGGTTTGACTATATCTATAAGGTATGATATTTTTAAAAAGTCATGAATTCATTAGTGTGAAATTATACTCTAACAGTATTTTAAAATATAAAATATTGTTTTAAAGGGTATGGCATTTTTAGAAATCCAAAATTCATTCAAATAGTTTGGATAAGTCCTAAAATGTCATAAATTAATCTTTTATTGATCTTTTGGCTTGCTATAGTAATTTTGTTAACCCTCAAAGTGTAAATTACATAATAAAACAGTAAGAGTTAAAAAAGTTAAAACAAAAAAACTACGGAATAAAAAATAATTAAAAATTATATAGTCTTTATTGGATGATTAGATTTTTACCCATACACATCTTGTTTTTGAAATAAATCCATTTTAACCCATTCGAAATTGAAGAGTAATTTATATTAATTTAATATTTTAAATAATTCCAAGAGTGCCCCTCCCATATCTTATAAAATGACACTAATTATTATCATTTATTCACAGAAAAAAACATTTTTAATTCAATGATGATCTGCTAACATACATTCCTATAATCTATCCCCACATTCTTGAGGCCTTAATTTAGCCATAAAACATTTCTTAAAGGCTTTAAGGTGGTAATCAAAGGTGATCGCTTAAAGGAAGTGTATATTTTTTAATCAATTATTTCAATTTTATATCTTATTAAACATCCTTAAAATAATATTCAACTAATATGATATAATTAATACAGTATAATCAATATAGATTGATGTTATTATGTTAATATAATCACCTAAATCTACTCAACATATATAAAATTTGAAAATAATTATTCGTTCATGTGTACATGTGAAGTATCACCACCCCAAACAGATATATATATTTTTTCTCTTCGAATCTATAAATAATGGTTATAATGATGGAATTAATGTCTATATATATAATATTAAGTATATATTGATAATTTTATGAATATAATATATCAATTGTGTTATTACTTTCCATGCACATAAAAATGAAAACACCATTCATGCGTACGTGTGATTTAACACATCTATGAAGCGATGTGATTTATTGTTATACACTACATATCAAAAATGATATATTAAAATATATATAAATATATATATATATATAATTAATAATATATTAATGATATTATTATCATTTTGGAAACAGAAAACAATAATGACCTCCTTTCCAAAATGCTTAATGAAAAATGGGAACATCACTCATGTGTACAGATGACTTACTATCCCCATGATTATATGATTGTCCATTCTTCATAACTATACATTAATGGTTTGACTTTAAAATTTAATTAATGTTTAAAATTGATAATTATTTCATGAATATTATTCTATAGATAATGGACTGATGACTAGTTTTTTCCTATAGACATCATACCGAGTAATTTTGGAATCTTGTACCGGATAAAATGCAAACATTCTATGTGAACATAAAATTTTATTTTACTATTATAATATAGGGATAATTTATATAAAAGGAATAATATACCTGAAAAATTACTCAACCAATAAATACATGAAATTATTTTATTATTCATGAAGTTAAATAACATACTTGACAAATTAGACTTGATGTAAAGGACTTCATCTCAATATCCTTTCGTTGAGGAATATTATGATTTTATTCTCCAAATTATTTCTTGAGGTGTCTAGACAAACCATTTGACTTTTAATATCATACAATAGTTTTCAAAATGAATCATTCTATCTGGAATTCTATATTTTCCTTACAAACTAAAAATGTAATGTTTTTTAAATGTATATAGTGACAACGACTTCTCCACCGCCATGGCTGTTATTTGATATTTAGATTACTATAAAATTATTATTGTTTCCAAAAGAAAAATATATCACTTATTATATTTTATTGGTATTTTTATTGAAATTTGTTTTAGAATATTATTTATTATTTTGATACCATGAAATGATTTCTTGTGATTTTGAATGAAATTTTGTAAGTGTAATGTTGGAAATTGAAATCATTAATGTGTTATTACTATATAATGGTACTTTTACATTTGAAGGGTGGTTAAAAAATAAAACAAAGATGGGTGGTTCTATGATAAACCAAAGAAATGTGGTTATGTTATATCCTTTAATGAACTAGGTATGTCAGTCATTTGTATGCTTATTCCATTTGTAAGAGTGACATGTATGGAAGTTGACTGTATGGTTGTTCCATTTAAATATGATCATGTATAAATTTACCTTTATATTTTAATTGTTATTTCAAAGTGGTATATATCAATCTATGGATTATAAAATATAAAAGCAATGAGATTATTTTCCAAAGTAATTATTTAATACTTCTAAAGGGTCAAAGGTATTACTTTATGATAAAGTATCCATGGGTTTTCATGTTTTCATAAGAATGATAGTTTTCTTAATTTTTGTGTCCCTTAATAAGGTTTTTATGTTAATTCAAAATTTTGTTTTGTTTTCTACAAAATTTAATGTATAATTGAGTCAAGGATAATATCAAGAAAGAGTTATGATGATTAAACATGAAAGGATACTGTGTTTCATTTTAAATTTTTTTGTTTAATGGAATAAATGATTACTATTGGATGTTTCCACTTTTTTTCTATGGTTTTATTATTTATGATTAATAGCCTAATTCTCTAAATCCTAAACATGAAAATGTCCTTAATGTGCAATAAAGAAAATTCATGACTTAACTCAATATTATATCATGTTTAAGGATGGGTCATTACACCATCCAGATTCAAAATTTAGTTTTACAGGGTCAATTATTGGTAATAAAGGTTACCTTATAATTATTTATTTCATAAAATATAATCTACTAGTGTAAAATAAAGTCACCAAGTTAATAAAGAAATGGAAAAATGTAAACAAAACAAGTGTTAAAAGGCTTGAAACATGTTTAAAACATATTGAAAATGGGTTTTTAGGAATTATAAAACTTACCTCACCCACAATCCATTACTTATGCCTTTTTAAATGATGAACACATCAATAATTCTATTTTAGTGTTGAATAATAATGCGTTTTCACAAAAGTTCCCTGTTCATCAGATATAAAAGTGCACACTTCCAAAAAATCATGCCTCAGAAATTACTTCTAATTTATTCTAAAAAAGTGTTAATTTATCTCCATATAGAACCCTAAATCAATTTTAGAAGACTGTTACTTCAATAAATTATCATATTCCCGTCATTTTTAGGTAGACAATGTTGAGAATGTTCAAGGTACCAATGTGTATATTACTTACTCCATATATTTTAATCTTAATCACTATTTTCCAAAACAAGAAAAATAAAACGATGTTAATATAATTACATCATTATCATTATTATATTTATGTGTTATTGTTTTTATGGGAAAATAATTATTATATTATTTTCCATCAGCTTTGAAAAACAAAATAATGTTAATCTTTTTTGTGTGGTTTACCACCACCATAGAGTCACATTTTTCATTTTTTCATCATGATTATCATTCATTATCTAAAAGAATAATATAATAACTATAATAACTATAATATATAAGTTATATAAATATTTGTTTATAAAAATATATTATAAATTTCCATATCCACACTCACCCATTGATATATAGTGTGTTTATATTTGGGGTTAGTTTATCCACAAACTCGAACAATCCTATTAAACCACATCATGTATAATTATGGGAACATATATAATATGGTTATTTTAAGATAATTTGAAAATAATTATTGATTTATGTTTTTAATGGTATTATTATGTGCTTATAATATTATTAAAATTTCATATTCAATCGCTAAAATAATAAAAATAGGCCAATATTGATTCAATTATTATGAAAACATTAGAAAATACTACATAATAAATAAATATCATTTGATAATATATAGGTCATATTAAATTAAAAATAGATTAATAATTTTTCTTATAATGTATCTATTAAATATAACTTTATTACTCAAGATGTTAGACATATGTTCTGAATGAATCCAGAAAAAGGTAATGGGTTTTAGCCGCAATTTTAACACCTTGATATATATATATATATATATATATATATAAAATTATGCATAATTTTTTCATCGGAATAGTGTGTCCACTAACCCTCTAATTTTATTTATTATGTTTCGATTATATTTTATGATAATATTTTATTCAACATGATCATTCTATCAAGGGAGTTAGACTCCAGAAATTATAAAAATAAGTAAGAGATTCTTGTCTCAAATTTTCACCCACTGAGATATATTTTCTTATATAAACCATATTTTTTTTGGAATTGTGTATCAATAATATAATTAATTTCATTAAATTTATTCACTTTATTCACGGGGTTTTAATATCCATATCATATTATCTCTTTTAGTGGATTTTGATTCTAATGATAATAATGTTGTATTGATTTTTGATAACTTTTATCCCTTGATTTAGTTTTCATGCTAAGTATTAAACCTATTTATCCTATGGAATGTTTCGTTAAAAATAATATTTTATTTCATTTTAAATTATCTTCAAATCTATTTCATAATGAAATTTAAATTAACATATATAACCTTGATAACTAATCATCCAAAGAAATTATATCACTATTGAGGTTATTTCTCATCATCCTTAATGATGGTTTCACTTCATATCCCATATATTCAATTCCTGACAATGTTCTCCTATAAAATAAAAAATAAAATTATCTTTTATCCAATGTAATATATATATATATATATATATATATATATTCCTTCTTATGTTTTAAAAAAATTTCATTATTACAATTATATCAATTTCTGTTTTCAAAAAAGGTAATTTAAAATATTCAAACCTTCTTCCATCCATTCAAAATCAATTGATTTACCATGCACTCAATATTTTCTTATAAAATATGTATTTTTTTCTTTGGAAATTATTATTCATGAAATCATTTTAAATTTTTCTTCAATATATATAAAATTATTCCATTATACATATTTATCAAAAATATTTTTCAAAATAAAATAATAATTTTGTCAAATAGACTCTCATTATAAAAATAGGAAAATTAAATAAATTTAAAAAATATTTTCACAAGAATCGATTTCATATCCTTTTTTATTATTCATTCCAATGAATAATGAATTTAAACATTAAAATATTTTCTTATTATTCGTTGTTTTTATTTTCAAATGGGTTTTATGGAAAAGAGTTGTTTTTAGCGTTCCTTTAATAGTAAAAGATTACTATTCTTGTAAAAGTATTATACATCTACCGATTTATACCTTTATAATTTATTCTTTAATGATAAATTTCATTGTCACAATAATATATTTAAATATCCCTAAATTTGTACTGAATAATATAATTTTACGCATAACCGTTATTATTCTTCCAATCTCATTCCTCTAAGAATGCCATATATTTTATTCTTTTGATTTAAGGGTGTTCACTTAAGTTAAATAATGTCAATTGATTGGGAAAATTATTATCTAAATCATAAAATGTTTATATTTATTGTGTGGAGAAGATACACTCTTTTTTCATTATTTGATTATATTTGACTAGAAATTTACGGAATAAATATGGATACTAGTTTAATTTCCATGGTTATATGATGCTGTTATTTTTTATGAAATTTTTAATATTTTCCTTATGTTATTCCATTTTAAATTTATTTTAAAAACAATTTCCATTATATGGGTTATTTATGTTTTGATAGGGATTAATTTTATGACATGGACACTTATGTATGGGTGATGATGAGTGGGGTAAAATATTTCTCTCTAATGTAATGGTTGATATTTATTTCTCATGATATATTTTAGTTTGGGTATAATGCATTTTATCAAAAAAGAATGGGGATATAGAGTTTTTTTATATAACAAGACATAAAAATATTGATTTTTTTACATAGGTTTGGTCATAATGTTTTTTCTCACGTTTTATTACTATGATGATTTTTTTCTAATATTTTATGCTTATTGTTATGAAAAAAAAAAATCTCATGGATCATGGTTAATAACCAACTTTTCCACACACTTCTTATTGATGTGTCATGTGATTCCATGATTGAAACTATGAATTATGATCTATGTTTTGTTAGGGATCATTACTCAATTATATTTATGTTTCCACATATTTGGATGTAAAGTAATATGTTTCATGTCTCAAGAAGGGTATCATATGTGGAGGATTTTGAGATATATTTATGACATGCTATGGATTAATTAGTTTTTATATAGTTGAGAAATGAATCTTTGATATAGTGAAAATGGGTTCTACTAATTAAATATGTATCAAAAATATATAAAAAACTAATGTTAGAAATTTCCATAGAAGAAAAATATTATATTATATGAGAATGATCTTGGAATTAAGGATGGGAATTAAACCCTGTGTGTATATTTCCATGGTTCAAGATCTACAACCTAGAGTGTGGGTTCTGGGCACCTCAATTGGTATGAAATGAGGGTTTAGATAACTTTATAGGTTTTAATATTTTCAATAAAAGATAAATTAAGAGTTATATTGGTCATTAAGGATTGATATTTTAATTATGATTATATTTTAAAATGAATAGATCAAAAATTAAGTTATATAAATTGTATATTTTATTACTCATGATAATATAATAATAGATAAATCCCTTGTAATATGCATACTTATAGTTTAACATCTGGATATTTTTTGTGTATATAATGTGTGTTTCTCTAAGAAATTACAACCCACTCTAGAAACTAAAAATTGATGAAGGCTCTGGAATAAATTTAAATAGGTTTAAAATTTTAATAAGGGATGTTTCTCATATTAAGCAAATCATCATATAGGAAAAAATAAAGAGTCCTAACTATAAAATTATTTTATCACTCCCAGGGATTTTCATTGGTAATTATGATTGTATTTACAAATATTTATATATGATTTCAATATATATAGGTTGGATAAAAAATTATAAATTTGAAAATGGATATCATGGTATTGAAAATTCAAACATAGATATGAGAGTATCATAATTTAAAAATGATGGTTCATTGGGTAATGTTCTTTTTCATTGATGTTTTTCGATTAATATTTTAGATATTATCATAAAATGTTTGGTTTTTTTAAAAAAATATCAAGAAAATGAAGTTAAGAAATGTATGAAGATAGAAACAACTATGTATTAAAATGTCATAAGAGGTTATTTTTAAAAGGCCAAGAATCGCATTATAATTTTGTTATGAAGGAAAAGGTGATTTTCCCAAACACACCCAATGTTTTGTGGTTTATATCATAACACACTATAAATATTTAAACCCTTAGTTATATTCATTAATTAGTGAACTTTATTGATTATATTACTTTATATTCTAAATTTTATGTGGATTATGTGAGATATATAAGGATTTTTCTAAACTGTCTTTGGTTAAAGGTATGGATTTATAAATTAAATTCTATCAATAGTCTTAAAATAATATTTTATTATAATGTTTTATATTTGGGGATATCTGTTGGGGAACACATGATTGAGGTATGGAAATGTGTTAGATTTAATATATGCTTGATGTTTAGGTGATAACAGTTTTGTTCATTTTTTTAAAAGTTATTTCGAATTTATTAACAGCATTAGAATTGGTTATTGATTTAGTGAAATGTTCATTGATGAAATTTTTGGTGAATTATTTCTCATTTTATGGATGATGATATATATTTACTAGTGTGTTACCTTAATAACTGGTGATTAATTACATTTAAGGTTAAAAAAGTTAATTATTTGGTAGAATATATGATTTTTTGTAGTTTAATTTCATATATATTCAAATGGTTTTAGGAAAGGAATTTTTTGGTGAATACATTTGTAGGTTATATACATTCATTTTGTATGATTTTATAAATGATTAACATTTTTTAGGATTGATAAAAAACCTAATATGGATAAGAGAGTAAGGTAGATTTAATATTAGATGTTATATCATGAATGATAAATATGTTAATAATACCATCACCTACCTTTAAGATAGATTAATAACATAAATTATGAGGATAGAATTTGTTTTTGGGGGTATAATTTAACAACTCGATATTTTAGGCCCTTAAATTAATATTATATTCAATTCCTTTTGTAAATTAAAACTATAATCTTACATAATAACCAACTAAAATGAACAATGATGTATTAAAATTACTAGAAGTATATAATTTTTTAATTTAAAAATGTTAAAATGTAATTAATATATATATATTTTTAAATTTTCTTTGATTAATATTTTTTATTTAAGGTTACTCTCAAGGATGAGTTTAAAATATGTATTGTATGTTACATTAGTATATTAAACTGAACATTTTTAAATAGAATAATTATAATAGAAAATATTTTTATTTATTATCTAATATATCAACATTCAATTACGTGCAAATTTATATGAAATAATATTAAAATCATTAAATGTTTAAATATCGATTATTTAAAATAATTTTCCCTTTATATATTTCATTTTAATTTTAAAATGTATATTTATAAATTTTATAATTTAAATTTCATAATATTACATTTATTTTTGGTTTAAACATGCGAATACTATATTAGGAAGAAATCTTGATATTTTTCTAAAAAATATTTTTAGATAAATATAGAAAAAATTAAGATTTCTATAATACCATCACTTTTATAAAAACAAAATTCTATGGAAATATATATTTGAAAATTAATTTAAATTATTTTAGAATAAAATTTTCAATTAATAAATCTCATGGTTAATTTAATGTAAAATAAGTAATATTTTACCCTAAAAATATTTTTAATTACATATATTAATAATTAGTTTTCATAAATTATATAAAGTTGACCTAAAAATTCATATTTCAATTTTTAGAAAAATATTATCATATTATTTAAAAATTTAAATGTCATTTCTTATAAAATTAAGATTAAAAATATTAAATTACGTTACCAAAATAATGATGAAAGGGAAATTTTAAAAGAATCGTTTAATTTATGTGGATTAATTTTTATTAAAAAATTATATTGATCTATTTTATATAATGAATTCTATGTAATTTTTATAAATATAAATATATATATTACCTTATATTCAATTGATAATAAATACAATATACAATTTAGAACACCTAATGGTAATCGTTTTTCCTATAATATATTGTTTCAGTATTAAATATTTATATTTAAAGGATAATTTGGACTTATATAGGAACTTAATTACAATATATGGATCCAAAATTTTGGTCATGTAAATAAATATTTTTGTTAAAATTGTTACCTTATAATTTTATTACATAATATCATATACGAGGGGAAAAACTAGTTTCCAATGTAGAAAAAAATGAAAAAATGAAAAAATTAAGTGTTAAGTGTAACGAAACATGGGTAAAACATTTCAGATAATAGTTGGTCGAGGATTAATTAGAATTTAATCAAAAAAATTCATTATTTATCACTTTTGTGACAATTAACATGAGAATAGTGTCATTTAATCACTGAATAATAATGAGTGTTCAAAAAGAACACCTTTATCCTCTATATAAGATAAGACTTCCACCCTTTTATTCCAACCCCATTCACTATAATTTTATCATGAAACTAAAACAATATTCTTTTCCATGAATCTAATATCAGTTTATTTAATCCCTTGGTCTCAATATATTTCCCAAATCTGATCATTTCTAAATAACATTCAATTGAATGTTCAAGGTACTAAATTGAATTTTAATTAATACTTATGTTTTATTCTGTACATTTAGATTCCAAATAGACCCAGACCATTGTAAAATAAAAACCTCAATATCATTATAATACTTAAATTTTGATATATGAATTTATCAGTGATTATAAATTTCTTATTTACCACATTGAAAATATAAAATACCATTAATCGTTTGTTATGCAGACTATAACCCCCACGATGTAGAATATTTTGTTTTTCAACATGATTAAAAATTAATATTTAATAAATATTAAATATGATTTAAAATAATAATAGAAAATAAATAATATAACTATTATTCCATTAAAATGATATATAATCTTCATTAACCACACTAATCCTTTATGATATAACAGGTTCTTATTGGGGGTTGGTTTAACCTACTACATAAACAATGCTATAAAACTCTATCATATATGACAATGTGAATGTAATGTTACATATTATTATTACATAATATGAAAATATTTATTAGTAAACATATTGTGTATAGTTCTATATGTATTTTAATTATTATTAAAATATAATATTTTATTGTTGAAATTATTGAAATAAGTGGGTGAAACTCAAATTACACAAAAATAGAAGAAAAAAACATAACAAATTAATATTATGGGATAATAAATGGTACATATTAAATAAACTATAGATGAACAAGATTCATAATAAGGTATATAAAAATAAAAATTTCTTATTGGGGAAGTTAAGTGCATGCACAAATTTATTCGTGAACAAAGTAATTTTTTATTGCCTCAATTTTGACCACATGATATATTTCTTATTATGAACAATGTTATCTATATAATGGATTATGTACTGACCATTAATATTTTAATAATAATTATATTATACTTCATCATATTTAATTTTTTATTCCATGTTATTTCACTCAGGGGTTTTGACATTAAAAGTAACTATAGTTTTAAATGTATATTCTCCAAAAATATCAACACTTGAGACATATTTCCTAATATAGAAACTGATTTCTTTGGAATGGTCCATTTACAACTTAATGAATTTATTTCCCTATATTCAAATTATTTATGTGGCATAAATATCCATATTAATCTATCACATTAATTGGATCTCTATTCTATTTATACGAGTCTTATAAGGGTTCTCACCAACTCAACTTCCTCTACTGAGTTATAGTGCTTCATCATGAAAATAATTCTTCCATGATAGGTCCCATTCACCCTATGAGTTTACTTCGGGTTACATAATTGAACTATTGTTAAAAATATTCTTCTAATTTAGATAATTTACCTTAATTAAATTTTATTCACCAACTCTATTTTATGGTTTCAATTTTAAAAAATGAATTTCAAAATATTTAATGGTTTTTTATCCTTTAAAAGTCCATTTTTTATCTTCCACTCCTTGATTTCAATACAAAACCATTATGTATTTTAAAAGGATCATTTATTGTAGATTTAATAAAATATAATTTTTTAATATATATCTTATATTTTCATTCAGGTTTTTATAAAAATGATTATTTAATAGAAACTAGTAACATTGTATCTTGGTCACTCTTTATAAGAATTAGGAAAATATAATATTTTTTAAAATGTTATCAAAATAAATAATTCACGAAAATCATGAATCATCATTCCCATGGTTCACGGTTTTAAACAGTATACTATTTTTAAAACATTATATGATTTTTATTTTAAATATTTTTTTTTGAAATAAATGTAATTTTCTAATTTATTCTCAATTTTCTATTCATTTATTCATCTAAACATATTCCTCATCTACCCTTTGATTCATAACCTATGTTTTAAAAAATGAATATTGTTAAATTTGTACATTTTAAATGACCATTCACTACATTTCTATTTCTTAATATTATTTGGTTTATGACCAATATTTTTATTCAAATACATTTCCTTGTCTAATAACCAATTTTTGATTCTTTGGATTTATGGGTGTTCGCGTATATCGCAAAATATTGATTGATTGGTGAAATTATTAACCAAACTATAGAACCTTTATCTATATGATTTAATTAAAATATACACCATTAGAATGATTTAATAGTATTTATTGATAATTATATTTAATATATTTGGATACCAATTTATTTTTCTTTTAATATCATGTTATGATAATTGATAGAAGTGTAAATGTTATACTTTGGTAATTCTATTATAAAATTACATGAAAATCCATTTTCCTTCCATGGGTTCTTTGTGATATGATAATGATTTTTCTATGTGTCAAACACATGTACAAATGATAATGAGTTAGGTATTTATCACATACCAATGCATTAGTGAAATTTTATATCTCATTAGACATTCAAGTTTGTATATAATGAATTTATTCACAAAGGGATCCAAATATTGTGTTTACTCAATTTGTAGGCATGTATATAATGTGATTTTTTACATATGGGTGTTATTAATGAGTTTTCCACATGTTTTCTTCCAATTTTTATGTTTTTACACATTATTATTATCATTATTATTTCTATGTTATTCTCTAAAAGAGCATGTTTGGAATCATGTTTCCAAAATCTTTCTATTTGTGTATTATGTTATACTATGTTATAGAACATGTTTTGTGATATAATCACTACTTTTATTATTATTATTATTATTATTTATAGTATGATTAAATAAATATTTATATTATACTATATTTTATTCCATTTTAATATTATCTCTTATGCTTACCCATACCATTCATTTTATCTCATACATTTCTTCTGATTCCATTTAAAAATGTTTTAATGAAAGGTAATATAAATGTCGTGTATAGAATAACATATTTTGAGGATGATTTTTGGAAGATATTGAAAACTTATTATTAAATAAGTTATTTAAATATAGTTTTAATTATTTTTTGATAAAATTAACATTGGTTCAAGTGTATAAATTTTCTTCCTAGTTAACTAAAATATAAAAATAAAAAATGTCCTCAAACTTTTAATATTACAATATGTGTGAATGATCATATATTTTTTTATTTGTGTCCATCCCAGTTTGTTATGTATTTATAGTTTAAGATATGCGAGTATGGTTCCATGGTTTCTCCATCCATGATGAATCTACTAAGCATATCCATATCAACACCAAATGAAAATCAATGTGTAGATGGCTAGAGTGGGTGAGGACTAGAAATAGAAGATTGATCCTGTCTTGGGATAGAACAATCTTGTGATCGAAAAAGAGTGTTAATGGTGTGGGTATATACAATAAAAACATAAATATTGTTATTTGAGTCCAATTTTTAATTAATTTGATATAACTTAATGGAATGAACAATCTGGGACGCTCAATATGATTAATTTTTCATTACATGAAATGTTGGTACTCATGGATTAATAATAATTATCTCATTAATGTCTTCCCTTATAGGGCTTTCATGAGGGGGGTTCACATTATTCCTCTAGGTTTCATTTTGGACATGAAACCAACAAAATATATACAATGAACACTCAAGGTGTTTTAATCTCTAATAATATTTTATGTGAATAAATATAGTGTGCATTGTCTATATGTCATTATATTCAGTATGAAATCTCAACATAGAACATGATATTATAATGAAGTTAACTAGTTCAAAAGGGTTTTCATGAGATTTTCTAAATAATATTAGTTTTTTATGTTCTACTATTTTCTTATAAAAATAGAATCTAACCATGAATTAATGATATTTCAACATAGAAAAAATGATCTATAATATCCCATTGTCCCTAAAAATTAATAAATTTTCACACCAATGGTAGATACACAAGATCATGTGATCCTATAAGTGTGATAGATATTGACAACTAGTAGCATGGGTTTATGGTGGTATAGTGGGGAGACTGTGCCCGTATATCAGAGTAAAAAAATAGAAAAAATGAAATAATATACATCTAAAAAATTAAATAAATTAAATGGATTCTAGGAATATATTGGGAAATAATCAAACTCAACCATTCCATAATAAATGAACAATATACTATACATGCCTCAAAATTATAAATGAACAATATATTGTAAGTACATCAGAAACCAAATGAGAAAATATAAAACTAAATGTAAAAAAGTATTGATTCGATGCCTATAATAAAAAATACAAGCTTTATCATATTTTGATAGTCATTAATGAATAGTCCTTACCCAATGTCATACCCACAATGAAGTAGTAACTTCTCACATAACCATGTCCATTGAGTGATTGATTATAATGTTAGTACTAATCATTAGGCCACCACAAAAAATGTCACCAACACAACAAGGATAACATAGAAGTTCATGTGAGGAGATGCAGTGTAAATTAAATTTTTAACAATTAAATAAAAAATATAAAATACCCAGTAGTTCCCCAACTACACGGTGAGACTAGAGATCAGCCTATACCATTTCTAGTCCTTAGTTCCTTGACTCTGATCGACGATACCTTCTTTGACCAATGTGAGGGTGTCTATGATAAATCCATATGGTCTATAGTAATAAAATAAACTGCGACACCCAAGTATATAGTTGATTATTCACATACCTCCACTATATGCATTTTTTCAGCCATGGAAGAATAGTATAGGTAACTAACACATCATATATTGGAGTTTTCTTAGGAATGGAACATGATTATAGGTAACTTGGAACTCACCTATGTGTTTTTTTATCAATGGTAATAACCTCTTATAAACTAAATTTACTTTTATAATACCACATCCCATAACAATTTTTCAATTATTTTTTAAAAGAAAATTACCCCAATGAATACTCATGAGTATTTAAAAAACCACCTTGAGGTTGTTTCCATTATATTAAAAATAATATCCCCCAAAATGAACATTTTCATTCCATAAAAAACAGTATATAACAAATTGAATCATTCCAAAACATGAACCAAACACTATCTATTATTATCACACATTATTTCATGAAACTATTGAAAATAATTACCATTCACAATACCTCAAAAAAATTCAAAACAATTTCATTCATCTATTAAAAAACCATCAAAAAGCAAACATGTTACCCTTTACCATTCACATTTCTAAAAACCATATCAAGCCACAATCATAAAATATTTATTTCATTTTTCTAATTCAAAATTACAATGAATTTTTAGTTATCAATGGTTTTGACATTCAATTTCACATTCATTTGTTTATATCAAAATTCTCTATTTTTAAATATATTATGAAAATGATCATATTTTAGTGGAATCAAGATAATTGAAGAAAACATTCATAGAAAAGGAAATACATTTTGAATCACCTTTTTTATAGGCACAACGATTGTTAACGAGGCATTTTAACTAAGGCTAGGATCCTATTAAATCAGTGGATACAAACTAGATAAATTATGTGTAGGGATATTAAAATCAATCATCTAGTGTCACGGCTGGTTAATACTAGAGACAACTTATCTAATTTTAATCCTATTCTCTATAATAATCATCCCAAAAACCTGCTTCCTGAGGTCATTTAAGCACAAGGTCCAATAATCAAACTGCATTCTCTCTTAACTCACATCCAAACAACCAACATGATTAATTAAAATTTAGTTATAATTAATTATAAAATTATAATTTAGCATCATATTTAATTCCATGAGAAATAAAAACATAATTATCCACTGTGTTCTCACATCACTCAGAAATCGAGTACAACCATCCTTATGAGTTCTATGCCATGATCTCATCCTGAACTAGGGATAAATCTTTATCCACTATAAAAAAACTTCAATAAATTAAATATAATTTATCTAAAATATTTTAATGATATCATGCCTCCATCCAAACATCATACTATGACATACGATAACATTTTTCAGTAAATTATCTCACAATGTTGTAGAGATGTTCCAACATATCGAGAAGATTACACTACACTTCAAGGTAAATTTTCATCAATTCCCTAACTGGTAGAACCATGAAATTGAGAGTGATTAATGAAGTTCACTAAAATGTGATAATTACCATGATTTTCCGAAAAATGATACTAAAACAACCACAAAACCTGTGGAACTAAGAGATGATATAGGGAACCACTCATAGATAATGTGAGCCAAAGAGAGGGTGAAAATTAGTAATTACACAATTCAAACTAAACATGGTAGAATTATATAAACCCCTAAAACAAAACCTCCATTTTATCGACATAGGCCACCATATTTTCAATCGATCCTATAGATCAATAGGTCCCCCATCCAGGCCATTTGATAGCTAGTGGATAAAGGGTATAGACAGAGAATCCCATTATTAATCTAGTGTTTTTCTTCTACTCATCACCACCATCTAATCCATATTCATAAAGAACATATGTATTTAGTGTTTAGAAACTACGAATTACATTCTAAAACCCACCATGTAAAATTACCCAACCTCTAACTTGTAGATTCAAATTTCTGTTGAATTTATATCACCCGTAGATATGTTGGGTATGATATAATCCATTCAGTGTTTTTGAGATTATAGTTTTATATAATATAATAACAATTGATATAAGGGGTTGTAGGTGAGTTCAAAAAGTCTAAATCGGTTTAGAAGTTTAATAATGAGAAAGTATGTTCTAGGATAGATAAGATAATGTTGTTATGAATATAAAGGGGTTATTTTACTAGATGTAGGTATTGTGATTTTCTCATTTAGGTTTGTTGGTTTTTGTAGGATGGTTTTGGAATGTGGTAGATAAAGTAGTGGTGGTGCGGAATTCTTCAGTCTTTATATTATCATTGGATTCGGTAGTGTTTATTAGTATATGTGGAATTATTACTTCCTAGTTTTTTGTTATAGTTTTCTCTGGTGATGGTATGGTGGAGTCACTTGTTTTATTCAACAACGTTTCTTCTTGATTTTGGTTGATACTTATCATTATGGTGATAGAAAATGATGTTCTCAACAAAAAACTGAAGGTGGTCTGATGGCATAGGTTTATGAAGATATAAATTATGGTTTGGTGTGATTTTATTGGTGGGGGTTTTAAATTTTGAACATTTTGTAGGGTTTTGTGTTGTATTTGGATTTTGCTTACGCGTTCCAAAATAGATGAATAAATCATAAGGCATTTGAGAGATAAACATGCGATATAAATTAACCCATAAAATGAATGTAGAAAGGGATGAGTATATATTTATGAGAAATATATATTGAATTTATAATCATTTTATAACATTAATGAGTGAAACAAAGTGAGTTAAGCAGAGGAAGACCATAAACTAAAGAAAAATGGTTATTTTGAGATATCCTTAACCTTTTGTATTAATATATTCATCACATAAACATAAAATAAAATATAATAAAATCAAATTCAATAATTAATAAATTAATAAACATTTAAATATCTATAAATATAATTTATTACAATTTTATTATTTATATTTAATAAAATTTACATGAGATCTAATGATCATTTTTGTTTTATGGAGATAATTCATTTTAGGAATATATGGTCAGATAATTAATAATTAAATATTGAAGTACTTGTAAAATGGGAATAAAACTCAATAATTGAAATTAAAAGTAATTAATTCCGATATTAAAATTGAAATTTTCTAAAAAAGCATTTGTGTTCTGACAAAGTAGTCATTCATTTTTAAGATAGTTAACACCGTTTATTTAGATCAATTTGGTAGTTCCACCAACCCTTACGAGCAAGTTTGTTTTTATTTGATATTATTACTATATATGATAAATTAAGTACATTAAATATATTGTAATATAATTATAAAAATTTAATTTTACTATAATAATATCTTTATAAGTAACCATGAATGTGGTAATGGAACACAATAACTCATCATCCATTGAGGTATTAAATTAAAATTATATGGAAGTAGTTTTCTTTCTTTGAATAAGAGGTAAAAATAAAATTATGAATGGTATATATTAAATTAAGATAATAAAATTATATTTTATATGTTATACTTGAGTTATTAATCCATTTTGACGACAAAGGCGAGGAGAAGGTCAGATAAGAAAACAATTTAAAAGAGGTACTTTGATAATGTTACCTCAAGAATATCTCCCCCCACGAAAGATCAATTATGGAACATGGAATTTATATTTTAATTATTCCAAAATCACTAATATATAGAGGATATGTTTTGGAATATATTTGGACAAATTATTTTCAATATTCATGGATCATGAGGTGGGAGGAGAATGGGTGGTAATGGGTGATATTTATAAGCGGGGGTGAGAGGTGTTTATCAATATTATATCATTAGTTTATTCGTTTGGATCATGATGATAAATAATATTGTTTTTCTGAATATATATATTAAATGTTTCATTATTGTTCAAAATAATGAATTCTTACATAATCTATGACACAGAAATTCAGGTATTTAGCCTATATTGTTAATACTGTATTTTACCACATCTCACTATTCACAAATAATTCAAATGTTTTTAAAAATACAAGAAATACTTCCTAACCAATTTTCAAATAATAGATTAAAAATTTAAATCCATTATATGAAAATATTTTTATAAATATGAGTAATAAATGTTTTAAATAGAATACATATTTAACTGAAAAATTCCAATTTTAATATTTCGAGTAATTTCATCACTCATTAAAAAATTACTTATTGACTAATAAAATTATATGACCATTATTATAAAATTTAATTTTAAATTATAAAAAAGTTATTCAATTTTTTTTAAATTATTGTATTTTATATAAAATATATATTAAATTTTTTTTACAAAAATTCCAACACTTGATTTATCATTTTGAAACATTTATTTACATATACCGGGATATAAACATATCATATTTTCATTTTATATGTTAACTAAATATTATTTTACATATACATATGTGAGGTTACTATTATAACAATTATGTTACTTTTCCTGGCACTCAAATTACACTTCCTATGTTTAGGTTACTATTCCAATGGACAGATTACTATTCTGATATTTAAATTTGTAACGATCATATGTTTTACTTATAAATAAATTATGTTTCATTAATCCAAAATTCTGTTATATTTTTATCAGAATCATATATATTTTCATTTTTAATATGAAAATTGCATTACTAACATTCTGAATTATTTTGAAAGTGTTTTTTGTTCATGAGATTATTTTTGGGGATCTATAAGATCTAAACTTTCGAACTGTTATTGACTTATTTTTTCTTCAATTAGTCATTATAATAGATTCAATTACATAGTGAAAATTATATCTATAAATGTAATGATAAAATTATTATAAAAAAATAAATTTTATTTAATCATGTGGAGCATTAAAATTATATAATATTATGTTACTTAATATGAAATAATTATGTAACTATAGGGAAAATTACATTGAAAACAATTGAGTCATTACATTCTTCCCCCATATGAACTTTCTCAATAAAAATTTTATTCTAAATAAAAGGGTAAAAAATGACAGGGTAATTCTATATAATTACTTCCACTATTTCCCACATCACCTCTTCGTATTTATAGTTTTTTAATAGTACCTAGGCTAGGGGTGTTTGCTTATTACATTGAACATTGTCTCCAAGTTCTATGATTTTCACAGGATGATCCAAATAAGAGATATAATTTTATAGTTATACCACCTCTGAATTTATTAGATATAAGGTATTTGGTTTATTCTTTCTCGACATGGATACAGAGAACACATCATCTACTTGACGAACGGATAATGGGAGAACTACTTAGTAGGTCACATCTCCAATGCGATCGACAATCCCGAAGGGGCCTATGTATGTTGGAATCTCATTTCTATATCTATAAATTTCATGATTCTATTATATATATATATATATAGGAATACATTACTTATATTATTAAACACCCGTAATCATTGAAAAATACCATCATAGATCTTATGTAGGCTTTGAGAAGCCCAACTGTTTTTCTAAATGGTCTTGACATTTTCTACTGTCTCCTTGACCGTTTCAACTCCCAAAAGTTTTCATTTGATAACATAATCTAATCACGCATGTGTTATACTTATCCTTCCATAAAGTGCTTCATATGGATCTATTTGAATTATTCAGAGGAATTTATTATCATATGAGAACTCGACTAGGGGAAGATGCTGATCACATCCTACTTTGAAGTCCATTAAAAATATTTTCAACATATACTTAAGTGTTTAGATATTTTTGGTAGGTTGAAAATCTATATTGGGGAGATTATTTATATTTAAGATAGAAATAAGGTTGAGAGAATGTTAAAGACTCCTCCAGAATAAGGTGGTAAATCTAAAATATAAATTAGATACAATCGATCACAGTGTTTCTTATAGTCTAAAAAATTATATAATATATATCATTTAAATTTTATTAAGTGATGAATTCAGTTGAATAGAAATTAAGTGAGTAGAATTTTTATGATGATCCATCATAACCCATGTATGATTATTTTGTCTTGATTTATTTGAAAGAATAGTGAAAACATATATGGTTATGTTTTCCCATTTCCATATAGATATGGATAATGTTTTCTTATTCCCTAGATAATTTTGTTTTTCATACTTTACCTACTAATAAGAAAAGTATTTCGATGTATAATACTCAATATTCTTCTTCACATTATCCCACCAGTAGTTCTCTCAGGGATATTGATACATCATTGTACTGCATGGATGTATGGAGAATGTTGAGCTATGTGAATCATTCAAATGATTCATCTTTACCTATGTTTTTTATTGTGTACATAGTCATTATCATAATCATAAAACTTCCCCTTCATAAATTTTTAACTCTAAGGATATCTATTTTCTTAAATCATCTATATTCTTGTAAATTTTTATATAATCTCTTTAAGGATCCTTTATATTCTTCAGAAGTGATGGTTGATAAATCATTTGATAACAAGATTATTGTTTTCCTTACTCTATAATTACCATGTTAATCATTTATAAGGTAATGATGATTGGATCAATATCAATTATCATTATTGATAATGTTTCCACATCCTTTCTATTTATAGAATTTTCTACCTTTTTCCCGTATATTAGTAGTAGTTGATTTAGTATCCACAGTCCTTAATCAGCTCTAACCATATTTCATTGAACATATTATGATACTTTTATGTAAATATATATAGGGGGATCATGTGATCTGAATATATTTTAGATTTCTCCCTATATAGGTAATTTCACAATATTTTATATGTGATGATCATTGCAACCAACTCCAGATCAATCGTTGGATTGTTCTATACATTAACTTATAAAAAAAATCCTTTTTTCAAGTATATATAAATATAATAAAACTTTTTTCCACTTGAGGGAATTATAAAAAATGGTGCAGTGATAATCCTCATTTTCAACTATTTGAATATAACCTCGATTCACTTTTGTAGACAAACATTACTTTCATGTCAGATAAGTTATATAGCATGATAATAGAGAGATGTTCTTAAAAAATAATTGTTAATGACAACCAATTCCAAGGACACTAGGGATATAGATTATAGATACTATTTTAATCCATTCCTCAATTTCCTTTGTCCTAGAAGGTTTCACATATATCCATTTTCTCATTATTAAATTCTCTAGTAATGATAATTTCTCCATATAGAACTCCCATTTACTGTACATTGTATATTACTTCTCCAATTGAAAATAATTTTAACATATTATTAAAATTCTTCTCTTGATCCTCATATAACATTGATTATTTCCAAATATCATATATAAATACTTCCTCAATTTTTTTGTGGTAATATCTAAATGATTTATTTATTAATTCTATACATATCTTTGGAGAATTAGTGAGTCCAAATGGAATCATCATTAACTGAAAGTGTCCATAAATCATTCCAAAGGTATCCTTATAAATACATTCCTTTTACTCATTTAATTGATGATATCCGGACTGAATGAACACCTTACTAAAACACATTACCAATGTATTTTATCAGAAATGTCAAAAATATAGAGAAATGGATTCTTGTTATACATCATGGCTCTGTTAAGCTCACGATAGTCAATACAAAGGCATATTGAACAATATTTATTCTTGAAAAAAGTAGAATACCTCACCACAAAATTAAGTAATCTGTTGTGTAAAACCATTTTCCAATTTTTTTTATATCTACTTATTTAGTTACTCAACCCCAATGGTGGATTTTATGTAAGGATTCTTGGATATGGGTATATATCTAAGAACTTTTTTGATCAATAACTCAATCTATCAGTCAAAAAGAAGATCATGAGGATATTTAGGGTATAAATTAATATAAATAGTCAAAAAAGGCATGTATTTAATAATTATTCTCTCCTTTTATTTATCATTTAAAAAAAATCCTTATCACAAAGAAATAATATCCACACATGAAATGATGATTTAAATGTATATTAAACAACCTTATTACACATGTATTGAATCCTAGGACGACTCCTGATATAAAGAGTTATTTCCCTCACCAAACAATAGATGTTGGAATTATATAAAGAATGAAAATATAAGTAAAATATAGAATCAAATTCCCCTAATTGATGAATATTAATTTTTTTAGTAATTACATTGTAATAAATATCAAATTATGATATAATAATCATACAGTTATTCCCCCCAAAAACCTAATTCATTTTATGTGCAGACTCAATACTTTTTGAAATCATCCCAGATATACTAGAAAGATAACATTTAATTCAAAATTCAAGAGTGGTGGATAGTCATGACTTTATTATCATGATCTATATCAATAGTCATCATAGATTATTCCCTTATTATCTACTTTACTTTGGAGAGTTTTGGTGTTTTAAATCCTTAATAGACCATGTATTATGGAATTTAATTGGATAATTTCAATGTTTCTCACATCTAATACATTGAACTGTTAGTCATTCTATATGTTGAAAATTATTTCCCAATATCATATTATATAGAAACATTAATTTCCTTTTAAAATTAGATACTATATTCAATAATTTCAAAAACATAATGAATCTTAACGTTCTATTAGGTCATTTACTTTGGTACATTTGACAGCATTATTGATGTAATGACCTGCCAATTCTCATTGTCTTGAGAGTAGAACGAGTCATTACTAGGCCTTAAGCGACATCCCCAATATGCCAATGTTTGGCAAATAATGATGAAGGGTTTCAAATACAAGTGGGGGGTGATTTTCCCTTTAAGAAATAAACCTATAAACATACCAACAATAACCAAACATTCACTATATGATTCATGAACTACTAAAAGACAACTCAACCACTTAATTCACTCAAAACCACATCAAAGTATGCAGCAATGGAAGGATAACAAAGTATTAGAGTACACAGCGAAAAAATACAAAATAGTATCTCAAGACTCCATGCTTCAGAATCTCCACACTCCTAAATCATCCAACAGCCCAAACATCACGAGGTATTGAAAAACACGTGTGAAACATTACCTTTATCCATGTCCCAGATGATAGCATATGCAAAAGAACCAAAGTTCGAATGCAGGGGTGAGTATAAAACTCAGTTGGTTTTCCCCAATGACTTCCCTACACACAATACTAAGATAAAAGTGTTAGAAATAGTTATATAAAATAGTTTATATAAAACAATTTCTCAAAATCAGTTTATAGGTTTTTAAAACCATTCGTTACCAAAACCATACAAGTTCAATTGAAACCAAATATTCCAGCAAGATATTTTTCCCGAAAAATAACCCAAAAAATCATTACAACCATATCCCAATATCCCTATATTGGTATACCCAACCATTGCTTAAAACCATGCTACTAACCATGCATGGTAAGTTATGATAGTTCCATAATCATGAGTAGCTTCTCATCGATCTACCAAGTCGTCACAAAGTAATTGTTTCCCATGTGCAATTAATCCTTTGGCATAGAGCAGAAGGTCATATTTCAACCAAGCCCCATATATTCAATTACCATGTTCAATTAAACCTTTGGAACCAAGAACAAGGTCACATTTTAACCAAGCCTCATATATGCAATATGAACCCACAACACATATGCCCAATGATCAAGCCAAAATAAACCTTTCAATAAAAACACCTTTTTATTGAACACTATTTTTGTCAAAACCATTTCAATGCAAACCCATTTCGAATCCAAACCATTTCAATAAATCTAAATTTTTATTGAAACCATTTCTATTAAAACCCCCTTTTTCATCAACCATTCAGAAGTTCTAGAAAATCCATAATTTAAAAACATCATTTTAAATTAAACCCCCTTTTGCACAACTATTCACCAAGATCACGCAATTTTAAAAAACCATAAATCATCACAAATGAATATTTTACATCCATTTAAAAATAAATAAACCAGTTTTAATATAATAAAAATAATTATATCAAGAATATTTGAGAGAGAAGCCACCTACCACGAAGGTTTTAGAGAAACTTTGACAACAGATGAAGAACACACAAGAATGTTGGTAGATTCTCCAAGAACGGCCTTAGTTATCTTATCCTAGAAAGATCACGACTCATAATTGAATTAATAGGAATCAGAAAATGTAGATATACCCACTATAGGTTTATATCTGAGAAGGAATGTAGATTGAAGAAGTAGATCTAAGCAGATCTAAGAAAACATGAAAAATCCGGAAGGAATGGTGACATACCTCACGAATCTGACTAGAAATCACCAAGGGAAGGCTCTAGGATTGCTCCAAATCATGTTGGAAGGGTTATTTAGAATTATAGGGAGATTAATCTATAATTAGCGGCATTTTAAAGCCAAACTAAATAAATGGAGTAAAAATGAGTAAGCTCATAGAAAATAGGATCTAGATTTGACATTTGTGAAAGATTTGACCACACAGTTTGTGCCAACCGTGTATGGATCATGCAACCTTTATTTTGGTCACAAAACTCCTTAGAAAACCCCAAAATGATTTAATCCTTAACCATTAACCCTTTTTATGTAAACACACCAATTTATAGAAACACCCCACTTTATTAAAACACCCCACTTTATGGTAACTCTAGTTTAGGGGAACTATCTATTTAATGGCAACTCTCTATTTTATGTATACTCTTTATTTTATGGAAACTATATATTTTATGGAAACTACCTATTTTATTGAAACCCAATCAAAGACACACCAATTAAAAAAATTTGAGCAAAGGGGGTTATGTACCCGAAACTGGCGGTAGTACATTCTCACCACCATTGGTCTTTCCGTCCTCAGAAAATAGAAAGACCTTGCTGGCCACAAAGAGTTTCGGCCACTTCTCTTTTATTTCCTTCTCAGGTTCCCAAGTCTTTTCCTGAAATTGAACATGCTGCCATAAAACGGGCACCAGGCCGATACTTTTCCCACATAAGACTTTCTATTGTCTATCCATGATCAGTACTGGAATATGTACCAGTGATGCATCTGGTTCTAGCTCAACGTGATCCCATCTAATCACATGGTCAGGATCAGGGTGATACTTTTTTAACTAGGATACATGTAATACATTATGAACCGAACTAACCCATGGTGGTAATGATAACCGATATTCCATCTCTCCAACCTATTCTAGTATCTCAAAAGGGCCAATATATCTAGCATATTACTTGCCCTGCTTCCTGAAACGACGATGTCCAAGCCTTGGAGAGATCCTAAAGAAGACTTGATAACCCATAACGAACGACAACAATCATCAATGGTGATATACATAATATTTATGACTACTCCGGCCTATATCTATCTGCTTTATAATCAACTGGATCTTCTCTAATGTTTATTGGACAGGTCTTGGCCTAAATAGTGATGTTTCATCCGTTTCCACCCAGCATAGTGGAGAACAACAAGGACGCCCATACAATGCTTCAAACAGAGCCATGCATATCGAGTCTTGATAGTTGTTATTCTATGAGAACTCCACTAATGGTATATTCTCCTCCCATAAGCCACCAAAATCAACTACATAATCATATAACATGTCTTCCAATGTTTGTATTGTCCACTCAGATTTCCCATCCATTTGGGGATGATATGCGCTGCTCATAGTCAGCTGAGTTCGAAGGGATTTCTATAATGATTTCTAGAAACGAGATATGAAACTCTAATCTCTATATGAGACTATTGACACTGGTACACCATGCCTCTTTACCACTTCTCAGATATAGATTTTGGAATGATCCTCCACGGTATGAGTTTCATGAATAGGGATGAAATGGGCCAACATGGTTAGATGATCCACTATCACCCAAATGACATCCTGTTTCCAAACCTTTCATGGAAGACCTATAACAAAATCGATTACTATTTGATCCCATTTCCACATTGGGATGGGAAAATATTGTAACATACCAGCTGGTCTTTGATTCTATACTTTAACCTGCTAACAAGTTAAGCACTGCGCGACGAACTGGGCCACCTTCCTTTTCACGATGCTCCACCAAAACTGTGCCTTCAACACCTTATCAATATTCTGTGTACCTTGATTTATAGACCATATTTAATGGTGGTAACCATAAATGAGTTGTTCCTGACCAACCATAGGCAAACCATCAGATCGTTAAAACACAAAACTGAACCCACATCATGTTTCCATCGCTCAACAGTATCCCCTCCATAGAGTATTGATCGTTCAACTAGACATTCTTCCTCAAGTGTTTGTGCCTCTTTGATGATTTTTACTAAATCGGGAACAAGCATAGAAGATAAGAAAACTACAACATCACCTCAGTATTCACATTCCACATGCATATTGGCTAAGACCGACATCAACTTCCATTCATCTAAAGCTTATTTCTCCAACTAAGAATATGACTTTCTACTCAATGCATCTACTACCGAATTTCCTTTCCCTGGTGTGTACATCCAGTCAAAGTCAAACATTTGGAGATACTCCATCAATCTCATTTTCCTCAGATTCAAATATCATTGTAAGAAAATGTATTTCAAGATTTTTTGATCCATAAACAGAGTAAATTTATCACCAAAGAGATAATGTATCCATGTTTTCAAAGCATGGATGACTACAACTTACTCCAAATCATGTGTTGGGTATTTCTTCTCATGCACCCTCAACTTCCTTGAACCATAAGCAAGCATGTGATCTCTTTGCATGAGAACATCACCCAACCGTGATCTTGAAGAATCAAAATACACCACATACCCCTGTCCTAATTCTTGAATGATCATGATAGAAGCCGATGTAAGCCGAACATTCAGTTCATGGAAATTCTTCTAACATTCCTCCATCAATTGGAATGGAGCATTATTTTTTTCAGAGCTATCATTGGTGAATCTAGTCATCAGAAATCACGCACGAAGCATCAGTAGTAACTTTCTAGACCAAGAAAACATCGTATCTTGAACACATTATTCGGCGGTGTCCTAGATTTAATGGATTATATCTTTTCAGGATCAAGAGAAATGCCATTCTCAGAAATAAAATTTCCATGGAAACGTTCTTCATGTATCCAAAAATCACAATTTGATAATTTGGCATCCAAACGATGATCTATCAAGGTTTGTAACACTGTTTCCAAGTGCACCTCATGATCAACCCTTGAATTTGAATATACAAAAATATCATCCACAAACACAACAACAAAAAAATCCAGAAATTTTTGGAATATCTGATTCATCAATGGCATGAAGAATGATGGTTCATTTTTTAGAGTGAATGGCATGACTACATATTCATAGTGTCCATATCTACAACTGAAAGAAGTCTCTGGAATATCCTCTTTTCGAACTCTTAATTGGAGATATCTTGATCGCAAGTCAATCTTGGAGAACCACTAAGATCCCTTAATTGATAGAATAGACCATCAATGCATGAAAGTATATATCTATTGTTTATCGTAACATGGTTAAGCTTAAGATAATCTACACAAATCCGAAGAGTTCCATCTTCCTTCTTCATGAACAAAACAGTTGCTGCCCATGGAGACGTACGTGGTCGAATGAAACCCTTTCTTTCTAGCTCCTCTAACTTCACTTTCAATTCCCATAACTCTATTGGAGCCATACTATAATATGGAAGGGAAATAGGTTTAGCCATCAGAAGTAGATCAATCGTAAAGGTGGTAACCCTAAGATGTTCTTGGGAAAGACATCTAAAAATTGATTTACAACATCTAGAAAAATATTTTCCTTAATCTCTTCCATTGATGCCAAATTTAATTCTACCAATTGGTAAGATATTGTTCCCACCATTGGTTCTAACAAGATCTTAGAACCTTTTTTTACAATCCTATCTCCTATAATGATATGTTCGAGGCCATCCTCAATCATGAAACTAATTGTTCTCCTATAACAGTCGATTTGAGCCTTGACCATTGTTAGCCAATCCATACCCAGGATTGCATCATAAAATCCACATCCAACATCAAGAAGGCCCATTTAAGCTCAACTCAATCAATAGTTATAACACATGCTCTACACACAATGTCTTGACATTCCCATTCCCCTAGAGAATTATTCAATTTCAAAACCGAAGGCGTAATTTCCAATTTTAAACATAGAAAGTCAACAGCATGAGAAGCAATGAAGGAATTGGATACACTAGTATCAAATAAAACTTGCACAGAGGTATAATTCAAAAGA
Organism: Viscum album; assembly: GCA_963277665.1. NCBI lineage: Eukaryota > Viridiplantae > Streptophyta > Magnoliopsida > Santalales > Viscaceae > Viscum > Viscum album. The sequence continues at coordinate 1,338,613,836 of OY728148.1, read as the reverse complement.
ATCATACCTCTCACTGTAGATGGTCTGACCTGATCATCGACAATCATCTGCTCAACTCCATACAATTTCATCTTCACTAAACTGTTCTCCTTGTTTCCTTGCTAAGGATTACCTGGTTAAGGAGTCATGGTACTTCTAGAATCTCCATGGCTAGCTATGCTCTACTGACAAGACTAATTCTACTGTCCTCATCCATTTTAATCATACGATGCTTCAAATAGCTGAGAAGTGTCTCAAGCACCTGAAGTTAGAGCAGTACAACAATAGCGTTGAAGATGTCAATTTTTGTTATAATTATGACATGATCTAGGTTGTTCTGTACAATCTCTCTTCATGTTTTCATGCGAACCTCTTTGAAAAAAACCTGCTTTTCTCTAGGGTCATGGATGAAGGTTTACTGATCTAACCGTCGGGTTCTGATTTCCACTTGCACCACGGAAATAGGTGTCCCTTTTTCTCTTGCTCCTAGTGGTTGAGTTCCCACCCTTTCATGTTGGTATTTTCATGAATCCTCCCATAGATCCTGAGATATCACTTTCTACCAAAGTTGCTCTATTCAACATCTCTGTATAGTTTGTAATACAATGTACTACAATCTTTGATTGAATCTCCTGTCGTAGCCCTGATTCGAAAATTTGTGCCTTCAAAGAGGCACTTTCCACGACTTCTGGTGGAAGGTGTACTAAGTTCATGAACTTATCCACATACTCTATGACATAGAGACTCTCTTGTTTCAAGCTAAATAAGTCCATCATTTGCTAGATCTTGAACGAGTCAGGATAGTATTTTTTGTTTAAAATTTCGTCAAAATTTTCCCATGTAAGTCTTTCATCCAATTTAGCCTGCACTTCTAAATCCCACCACTGACGTGCAAGATCCTCGAGCATATACGTCGCCTATTTGAACTCTAGATTTATTGGTGTGCCGATGAAGTTGAAGATACAATTCAGCCTACATAACCACACCTCCACATTCTCGTGTTCAAAATCACCCTAAAAATTAGGTGGATTATACTTCATGACCTGGATGGTGTGATCCACATGTCATGGCTCATTCCTCTGGTTCCATGTGTCCATAGCTTGAAAAACATGGACAATACTCTGAAGTAGCTCTTGGTTTACACTTGGTTCTGGTGCAACCACATTCTCTATAGCTTTTTCAGGTTGGTTTCAATAACGCCTACTAGGTGCCATTTTCTAAACTAACAACAAACACAGCTAATCCCACTCTCTAGAAACCATTGGCTTATCATTTCAAATTCTATCACATCATCTATCACAACATTTTTTTCAAAAACATCCTTTTTACCACGTTCAACCATTTTTAAAAACACATCACACACTTCTGAAAATTAATCCATTTTCAAAATATGATATGTATTCTTCTTTTTACAATCTTTCATTTGAAAACCAATTCCATTATTTTTCAAAATTTAACACTTTTTTCACAACATGAATCATTCCTCGAAATGATGTATGCACTCCATGTTAGAAATCATTCCTCTACAATGCATTCCATGATCGTCTCATCGGAAAAACCCATGATAATGAGATTTTAAAATTCTAGATGTGTCTTTAAACACTTATTTACCAAACTCCCTGGTAACTTGAATTTCAACATAAATGGTTTAGCTACGTCCCATTATGCTATACATTTCAGGTTCCGAAAATCCTATTCCTTTCTAAGATTCACACCCAAGGAATAGACAAGAAGGGATTTCATCTCCAAAACTAGGAACATCGATGACTACTTATTAGGAAAGGACCGAACAAGCTAGTACCATTTGTAATTACCCACCAACTATCATTGGCTTGAGAGTACAATGAGTAATTATTAGGCCTTTAGCAACATCTCCAAGACGCCAAAGGCTGGAAATAAATTCCAAAGGTTTTCAAATACAAGTGGGGGATGATTTACCCTTTAGAAAATAAACCAATAGACCAACCAATAATAACCAAACATTCACTATAAGATACCTAAACAGCTGAAAGAAAACTCAACAACTTCAATCACTCAAAACCACATCAAAGTAAGAAACGACATATGGATAACCAAGTATCAGAGTACATAGTGGAAAAACTACACAACAATCTCTCAAGACTCTATTATCCACAAGAACAAAGCTCCAAAATCACTGAACAACACAAACATCACAAGGCAGTGCTAAACACATGTGAAACATTACCTTTTCTCTTGTCCCTGAAGATAACAATTGAAAAAGCACCAAAGTGCCAAATCAGGAGTGAGTATAAAACTCAGTAGGTTTTCCCCAATGACATCCATACTCATGCCACTAGTATAGAAGAGATAGAAATAGTTATATAAAATATTTTATATAAAAAAATTATCAAAAGTAGTTTACAATATTTCCAACCCATTCATTACCAAAACCATAAAAGTGCAATTGAGACCAATATTTCCAGTAAGATAATTTACCAGAAAAATAACCAAACAATATTTACAACCATTTCCCAATATCCTTATATAGGCATACCCAACCTTTACTCAAACCCATGAAACCAACCATGCATTATACGTTATGACATTTCCATACTCATGAGAAATTTCTTGTTGATCTACCAAGTCATCACAAGGTAATTGTTTCCCATGTGCCAATAATCCTTTGGCACCGAGCACAAGATTATATTCCAACCAAGCCCCGTATATACAATTAACATGTTCCATTAAACCTTTTCCACCGAGAAAAATGTCATATTTTTACCATTACCCATATATGAAATATGAACACACAACACATATGCCCAAAAATCAATCCAAAAAATCCTTTCAATAAAAACACCTTTTTAGTGAAAACTATTTCCATCAAAACTATTTCAATGCCAAACCGTTTCAACTCAAAACAATTTCAATAAAACTCCATTTTTTTGAAACCCATTTCTATTAAAAATCACTTTTTCATCATCGATTTTTCAATTCAATAAAATCTATAATTTGAAATCATCATTTTAAATTAAACCCCATTTTGCACAACTATTCACTAAGATCACATAATTTCAAGAAAACATTACATCATCAAAAATGAATATTTTTTAATGAATTACACAATGAATAAACCAATTTTAATCTAATAAAAACAATTCTATCAAGAGGAGCTTGGAGAGAATCCACCTACGAAGAATGTTTTGATGAAACTTTGACAACAGACGAAGAACACACAAGAAAGTGGGTCGATTCTCCAAGAACGGCCATAGTTCCCTTATCTTCAAACTATCATGACTCAAAATTTAATTAATTTGAATCCATAAACGTATATCTACCCACTATAGGTTCAGATATGAGAATGATTGGAGATCGGAGAAGTAGATCTAAGCATATCTAAGAAAACATGACAAATCCGGAAGGAATGGGGACATACCTCAAGAATCGGACTCGAAATCACCAACGGAAGGCTCTACGATGGCTCCAACTCATATAGGGAGGGTTCTCTAGACTTATAGGGAGAGTAATATTGAATTAGGGGAATTTTGAAGCAAAAAAAATAAATAGAGAAAAAACGAGTATGCTCCTAGAAAATAGGATCTAGATTTGACCTCTGCCTATGATTTGACCACCCTGTTTCTTCCAACCATGTATGGACAATGCAACCTTCCTTTTGGTCCCAATACTCCTTTAAAAACCCCAAAAATTCTTCCATCCTTCACCTTTACCATATTTATGGAAACATCCCAATTTATGGAAACACCCCACTTTATAGAAACACCCCACTTTATAGAAACTCTCTATTTTATGGAAACTCTCCATTTTATGGAAACTCTTTATTTTATGGAGAATCACTATTTTATGGGAACTCTATATTATATGGAAACACAATAAAAGATGCACCCATTAAAAAAATGTGTGGAAAGGGGGTTATGTACCCGAAACTAGGGGTACGACAGTGACAAGTTGGAAATTGGATGTACATATCTTTATCATCTCAATCACCTAAACCTCTATGAGATGCCATCTTTATATTATTTGCTTGGTATGGAAACACTAATATTATATAATTATTTATTAAAATATGTGATAACTAGTTTGGGATAGTCACAAGATTCCTTACATGGGTTCCCATAAGGTTATGCATATCATTGGTTAATCATTCATATTTCTAGAACATTGATTATTTAAAAAATCACTCTAATTTCATATAATTAACTATAATAATATATACTTAAAAATGAGAATATATTAAATTATAAACATAAAAAAGATAAATAATTAATGAAAAATGAATAAATATATATGGCACAGAAATCCTAACTTGTGAGCCACTAGGTTTCAATTTAGGTTATCCATGGTAATCTTCTAAATACTTTTTCTAACCCTATTTTTTTATATTCCTTCATAATGGTGGTGAAGATTTTTTAAATTTATAAAGAATATTACCTAAGAGTGTCAAAATATGAGTGTAGAAAGGACCATTACATTGCACCAGGTAATGTTTGAGTCAAAGGAAAATGTGCCTTTTTTTGGATTTCACCCTTTAGTACAACTATTACGTAGCCACATCAATATGTAGTATCCAAATAAGAAAGTAATTTTTTATAAACCACTCACTCTATTTTTCTCCAAAATTATAGGAAATTATCTTATACATTGAAACATAAACAATGTTTTTAATTATTAATTATAGTACTAATAACTAAAAATAACTAGACGTTTATTTAATACCAACTATAGTGACATTAACCCTTTAAAAGTATCAATACATTATTTTTAACATAAATATATAATAAAAACAACCCACAGACTATGATAACTAGTGTATTTGGAAGAATAAATCCATAATAAATCAAAAGGATTCTTTATTTTAATATCAGTAAAGATATCCTAATTCCATTTTAGATCCTAAAACATTATAGGATAAGTTGGGGAATACATAAAATAAAATGGTGGGATATAAATACGAGTAAGGGAATAAACATGATATCAATGTATAAAATTAGTGTCAAAAGGCCTGAAATGATACCATAAAAACAAATTCTCATGAATAATAACATGTGATAATACAATAAGGAACATGGCATCATATGATCTTGGGGATAGTAAAAACATTTTAAATATATAATTAATTTATAAGTATTTTATTTTTTTCATTTATGACCATTTTTATTAGATCTGAAGATATATTTCTCATCCCCGAAATTGCTCGATTTATGATTCCATTGTTGGATCATTTAGGGATAATTATAATAGCTCTTTTATGATGGGGATAAAATACTATAAGTTAAATGAAATGGAATTAATTAAATTGTGTCAATTCAATTGTTCAGATAAATTCATATTTGTTCTAGAATAGTTGTGATTACTTTTTTATGAATATTAAAATCATTTAGTTAGTTCATATTGGCGATTTTGTGGACTCTTATGAACTAGTTTTTCTTATTTAATATTATGAAAATATATTCCTTTAAAAACATGAAATATTCTATAAAATACTTATTAAGATTTTATATAGCATTAGTAATATCTTAATGACTGACCTTTACGTATGTAAAAGAAAATGAAAATTTATTATCTATAGAGGTGGAAAACAAATATAATATAGAAAATGGTTACTTTTTTTAAATATTATGAGAAAAGAAAAAGATGATTGGTAGATATTCCTTTCAAAAAATATATTTATTGAATATATATGACTCTAGATTTGTTATTATATTTTCTATGATGGGGTTTAGGAGAAGTTAGGAGAAGAAATGAATTTAAATGTGGTAGTTTTAGAATGTTGCCTCTTAAATATTACCTCTTTGAAGGACCCCTTATGGAACATTTAATTGGAATGTTGGGGAGTCAAGAAGCAGTAAGACATGGGGAAGATCTTTAAAAAGAAATTTAAGAATAAATTTTTAAATATTGAGGGCTATTACGGTGTTGGGAGAAGGGGTGGTGAGGGTTGGTATTTGAAACTTGAGGAGAGAGGTTCTTTTTTGAATCTTATATTTATTAGTTTCTTATTTTCACTGGTGACTACAAATAATTTTTTGTAGTATGAATATATAAATGAAATTGTTGATGTTATTTTTATCTAATGGGTTCTTATATCATCCATGACTCCATAATTTATGTAATTATCATATATTTTTAATCCCATATTTTACTATAGCCCACTATTCGACAGAAATTCAACTATTTTAGAAAAATACCAAAAATTCATCCTACCAATTTTTCAATATCTAAATTATAGAAAATAAATCCATCTTATAAAAGAAATTTTATAAAATTTGGAAATTTAATTTTGAAATAAACTCTTTATTTAATTGAAAATACCAAATTTAATATTTCATGAAAATTTTGGACTCGTTGAAAATTTACAGATGGTTTCAAAAAATTATATTAACTTTATAATAATACCTTACATTACCTTATAAATCAATTTTATGAAAAATATTTTTATTTTATATAATTATATTTATTACAATATGTAAATTAATTTTTTTTACAAAAATCCCAACACTTAATTTATAATTTCTAAAAAATTTATTAACAAATAACACAATATAAACATATCATATTTCTATTTTGAAATGAAAATAAATATTTCATTGCATTTCCCAAAGTGATGTTTCTATTCTAATGGGCAGGTAACTATTCCTTACAGTTATATTACTATTCCAACACTCAAGTTACTATTATAATGGTAAGATTTATATTCTAACGATCATATTTTTAAAGATTATATGAGTTATTTAAAAATAAATAATGTTTCAATAATCCTTCATTCAATTCCATTTTATCAAATAGTTATATACATTTTCATTTTTAATATGACAGTTTAATTATTGACATTATCCATTATTTTTAAACTATTTTTCATGATTGAAATTATTTTTCAGGAAAAAAAATAATGATTTACCTATTTTCATTATCTTATTGTATTTTCATTGTCCCATTATAATATTTAAATTTGTGTGGCCATATTTTTTTATCTAAATGTAATGTTCCAAATATTTTAATACAATATAGTGGGTTTTATTATATTGTGGATGTGCATTATGTAATATTATATTACTTAATATGATGCAACTATATAATTAGAGGGAATATTATATTGATAATCTTATTTTTCATTACACAAAGATACATTGAATTAACATGTAAAGAAAGGTTTGTATATTTACTTATATTTAAAATATTGATTCCATGTTTCTCAAAATATCATGATATTCATTGCCCAACATAGTTTTTTGGAAGTGATAAGGGGTGAGTGGCATAAAAATTTTCTTATAAATGCACCATAATAGTGAAAATACTAATTGATTAACACTAGAATATAGATGATGAATATTCTTAGAATGGATTAACATGAAAAATTCATATATGATTTACATGAAATGATTCTTTATATAAAATAATTTCCTATAAAATTTTCATTCTCAAATTATATTATGTAACACTATATTATTTGTAGAAGAATGTATCATATATAGTTAAACTAAAAATTTACACATATCATTTGATAATTTTATGCATAAATATCAGTTAAATACAGACTCAGGATTTGGAAGACAAGTTTATTAGGAAGACTAGGTAGATAAAATAGAAAACATTAACTATAATAAATCATTTTTTTATTAAACCTCTTGAGGAGCTTCTAACATCCTTTATTCTTATAAAACTGAATAGGAGGACATAGGGAAATACAAAGATAAAAAAGGTTGAGCTAAAAATATGAGTAAGAGATTACACATGGATCATGAGTCACATTGAATATTATTATAACATGAAAGGAATGGATCATGAATAAACATAAATAGGAATGAAATATAGAGAATGAAATCATATAATCATGGAAATATAGGAATGTGGAATCATCATAGAAATGATATAATCACGAGTCTTGTATAATATCCAAGACAATATCACATGTGGATAGAACCCCAAGATGGATTAGGATTTCTCCCTAATCCCATATATAACATCTCATGACAAAAAATATTACCCAATGTATTGGAGAAATATCTATATGAACCCTTTGTAACATGAACATGAATATGTGTGCCACATAAAAAATTAAACATAACAAATGAACACAATTGTTACCTTTGGAAAGAAATGGGATTCATAATCATGTCGCAATGCATAACCAAAGGGCGTATCATAATGGTATCCTTGAATGAAGTGATTTATATAATTATTTTTCATATATATATATATATAAATGAATATATCATGAATAATTTTTTCCAATTTAATTAAAAACAAGAAATATAGTGGTCAGGTTACATTAAAAATGAGCCACAAAAGTGCGAATTTTGGGAAATGAATAAGAAGCCATCAAAGGGGACAAAGTAAAAACTGTTTATATAAAATAAGATATTAAATAAAATTGTTTTTTCTTTTTTAGATGAGTTATTTTATAAAAATATTGGTGGAATCAAACAAATTATGCAGTGTACATGAAAATCGACAAGAATGTAAAAGCTCACTTTAATATGGATTTCTTATCTAGAGGAATTGATATGTGAACCTTTTAAAACATGAACATCCCCATCAAAGAACGAAAAATTGAGATATATACACATGTTTGGGAAATTTAAATAGAATTATTGAGATTTATATAATAATAATGAATAGATATATTTGGGTTAATAGAGGGAAACCACAACCTAAATGAAAACATATAGGTTTAGAGATGACCCTAATCTTATGTCATAATGTGAAATTCACATCCACTTAATGTCTAAGATAATTAAATTTAATAAATTAATAATTTAATTCAAAATAGATTCAAAATATATTTTAGTTATTTTAATTTTCAAAAGTTTATTTTTTTCCATTTTATGAGTTAAAATGATTAATTTTCTCATTCTAGGAGCCCTCAATTCATGGGGTAATGATTGAATCATTTATGGATAATTATAGATGTTCATGTATAATGGGATAATTCTCCAAAATTAAAATTATATGTTATTCATGAAGTTAATATTTTATAAATTGTATGATATATCATTTTTTAGGGAATGAGGATGTTTCATTTGATAAAAAATAATGAAAAATTATTAGTTTATTTTGGAAATTTTTATGACCATCACAAAATAGTATCATTTAATAAAATATTGTGTCTATATATTAGTTAAAAAATATAAAATATTTTATAATATATATATATATATAAATATTAATTAACCATAATAATGGTTTTATAACCATCATTGATGGTGGTAGAGGAAAATAAAAACTCATTGACCATGAATGGGGTAAACCAACATATTACAGACAATGTATCCTTTTTATAATTAAATATGTAGAGAAGGGACTCACTGATGGATATTACATTAATAATAAAACAAAATTATATTATATTTATGATATTAGATTTATCACGTTCTTTTGGATATGAGTTGAAGATATAAAAGAAATAAAAGAATAATTTAAAAGAGAAAGATGGATGATTTTTCATCTTAAATGTCTTCTCATTAAGAAACACTTTGGAACATGAAATTAAACTCATGGTGAGAACAGAAACTGTAGGCTTTGATGAATATGATTACGAATTTTTTTAAAAAAAAATAATGGAAAGATCCAAGTCTTATAATTTTTTAGGAAAAGGGGCCTCAAGGGTGGTATTTATAAGGGGAGGATAGGGGTGTTTTGAATATTAAATTCGTTAGTAAATTATTTTCAATAAATATTATCAACATTGTTTATTCTTGAGACCATATATAGTAAATAATAAATGTTATTTTAAACTAATGGATTCCTAAATCAACCATGACTCAAAAAATAATGTGTTTGGATTATAATGTTAAATACCATAAATTATAGTATTTCACTATTATTAAAAAATTCAATTATTTTAGGAAAATAAAAAAAGTCACCACCACATAATTTTATGGTTTATATTTAAAATAATGGAATCAAATTTGGGGAATGTTATTTTCTAAATATGATAAATGTATGTTTTAATTAAAGTGAAAATTTATTTGAAAAATACTTATTTTATTATTATTGTTGATTTTATAACCCATTGAAAAATTAATTATGGTCTCATAAAATTATCTTATCTTTATAATAAAACATAATATTAATTTATTAAACCATTTTATGATATTTTATTTCATTTTGAATCATTATATTTATTATAAAATTATAAATAAAATATTTACATTATATAAACATTCCAACACTTAATTTATCATTATAGAAATATTTATTTACTTGTAAAATGATAAAAATAAATCATATTATAATTTTTTAAGATAAAAATAATACTATTTTACATTTCCAAATATGAGGTTATCATTTTAAGGGTCAAATTACTATTCTAAATAGATAGATTACTATTCTAATGGTATGATTTTTAATAGTAATATAGGTTAACTACTTTTTATAAATACCACATATGTCATTCATTCATTATTGACTTAAATATTATCTCACGGATATTTATACTTCCATATTACAAATGAATTCTTTATTATGAAAATTATGTTTTATTTATAGTTCATTTTTCATGAGTTCCATTATTTTGGTAAATCGATCAGATACAATTTTTCCTATTCTAATTATCTTATTTCCTATTTATTGTCCAGCTATAATATTTTGAATTCTCATTGGTTTATTTTCTATCTAATTTATCAGACATCATTTATGATAATTTTTTATTGGTTTATCTTCATTTTCTATGGGATTTAAAATATATGAAATAATTATTAGAAGGAAAGTTTTTCACTGATAAAATTCTAGGTCATTACATCCTTCCCCCTTATAAAATGTCTACCTTGAAATTTGATTTTACATAAAAAGGAAAAAATAAGCGAGGGTACTTATCCTTCATTTCTTCCTAGGGTTCCCTTATCGCCTCTTCATATTTATTATTCATCCATAATATATTGACCATATGAGTAGTACTGTTTCACAGAAAATTCTTTATATAGCCCAAGATCTCCACCAACAATTCCTTATAAGAGAGATCATTCTATAGTTATACCACCAATAAATTTAGTACATGTGAGGGATTTAATTTTTACATTATAAATATTTATAGATGTAATTTATCATGTACTTGAAAAATAGGTTGTGGAAGTTCTTGTCGATATGACACATAACTTATGCGATCAATAATATCAAAGGGGGTGATGTACCTGAAACATAGCATTCACTTCTTCCCAAATCTCATGACACTCTACCATGGTGATATGTGGAGGAATTACATATCTCCAAACTCAAACTATATATCTTATTGATGATTGTATGTGTAAATAATCTATAGACATTAATAATCCCTCATTTAAACCTGAATTATCTTCACATTTGCAACCATTTCATCAACTAGGTAAGTCCTAGTAGTTTATATCCACCAAATTCATCCCATGTAGGTGTTCTAAATGTATTCCAATAAAGTGCACATTATGGTTCCATTTTATTATTAATTGGAAACTATATCCATATGTGAACTTTATTAGAGGAATATGTCCATCCCATCGTCCTTTGAAATCCATAGAGAATGCACCCAACATATGTTCCACTATATCAACAATCCACTCAGACTAACAATCCATCTAGGGGTGACAAGGCATATTAGCATAGGATTGAGACCATGTGGGAAACTTTTAAAAAACATCTTGGTAAATATTTGATCATGATTGGGTATAATCGATATTTGTACTCCAGGTAGCCCCACCAGTTCTCTGATGTATATCCATGCATGTTTATCAAATGAGAAGACCACTCAAATTGTAAAAAAGTGAGCAGTACTTGAAATATGATCTTTAAAAACCCATGTGGTATTATTTATTTGGGTTATTTTTAGATATATACTGACATTTTCCATGGTTAACTTTCCCCAGTACCATATTGGTACGGGTAATCATGCTTTCATCCACTTAGATATTTTATATTTACCATTAAACTAATGAAATACTAGTAAAATTGGTGTAAATTAAGCAATTTCCTTATACATATTATCCCACCGATATTTCTCCGCATGATCTCGATACATATTCAGGATCCCTTGATGTCTGGAGCAGGGTGTGATTTTTGAATCATTCGATATATCTTTATTTTTCTCTACATTTTATGTTACACATAATCACGACCTAAATCTTATGAATCTTTCCTCATGAATTCTAAAATCCATGGATTTCCCATTTTAGATAGCTTCCACCTTCTTAATAATTTTCACATCATCTCTTTGAACATCCTTTACCATATCTAAATATGGAGGTGGAACAATTATTTGATAAAGGATTATTTTTGTGGATTCCATTATAATTCCCATGTATATCCTTTCCATGTCTATGAATATTGGATGATTTTTAAATATCGCCATTGATTGAGTAGTATGATCTTTTCCACTTTGAGAATCTTTTACTTCAATTTAATTAAAAGGATGGTAGTGGATTGAGAATTCATAATCCTTTATTACTTCTCAAAACATATTATTTGGATAATATTAATCTTCTTCTATGTGAATATATATTTAAGTCTCTTATGATTAGTATATATATAACACATCTCCCCATAGAGGTAATTATGCTAGATTTTTAATGTGAAGATCATAGCTACCAAATCCAGACCATGTGTGGAATTGTTTTTATCATGAAAATTTAGCTTTCATAAGGTATAAAATAAAACATTATCATGAGTCATTAGAATAGAACCTAATAGTGTCTTTAAAGAATAATTATATACAACAAAGTGTTCCCCCGCTGTCAGAAGTGTAATTACTAGTGTAGCGACAATCCTCACCTTCAACTCTTTGAAGTAGTATTCAAATTCTTCGGTCCATAAAAGCTTCACTACCATAAAATTCATCATGGATAGTGGAATTTAAAATTGAAATAATTCCTCACAAATCATTGGTAATTCTCGACTATACCATGGAATACATAAAGCTATATTTTAGATGCAGTCACGAGACACTCCTCAATTAATATAGTTTTATAATGGAATAAAAATATAGTTTTTCTTGGGATAACATTCCAAAATAATGATACTCTCTCTATTCAGAAATCACATTTATTTACATTTTATATGGTTTCTCTCCTCAAATTTGTTTTACCTTAGAATTCAAATTATTCTCATTCTCATCATTGCTCTTGATGTATATTATAATTTATTATATAAAGAATACCACAATTTCTTCATAGAAAAATCTAAAGAATGTATTTGATATGTCCATGAATATTTATGTCACGACCCGCCCTCGGGGCCCATGCCGTGACTACCCCAAGCCCGCCATCCATAGGCCAGGGGCATGCGACTAGCACAAAGAGGTAAATCCCGGTAAAAAGGGAAGGCATTACCATTGTAACGTAAACAAACACCACAGAGAAAGCAAGAAGTAGAAGTAAACACTAAGTAAAAATGGAGTACAATAGTAAGTGTGGAAAAGTAAGTGGGCCAGAATACAAACCCAAACTGAAAGTAAAGTACAAATGGAAGGGAAAACAACAACTGAAAAGTAAAGATGCAACATCGAGTTGTCCACTGGAAATCCCACCTGAAGGATGGGTACAGATAGCCTCTACTACTCCTCGGGTCCAGCCGACCGCTCCGAGTATGTCCCACCCAGTGGTCCACCTCCAGGTACCGTCCTACTCTGCAAGCCTCAACCACGATCAGCGTTGTCCATCGTCTGCAACCAACACAACGTAGTGCGGGCATAGCCCGTGCAGGGGTGAGTATAAGCTACTCAGTAGGGACCCCGAGACCCTCGAAGGTCTCCTAGAATCTAAAATGGATAATCCACAAAGGAAAGATGCAATCACGATGTATCATCCGAAACTGCTTAGGTATATGCCCATACATATACCTAAGTCATCAATTCTCGTTCGGCTCCAACATCCGAGATCAAGTAAAACCCAGTCCACACAGGAAAGCAAACATTAATCCACACAGGATAACACAACACAATCCACATAGGAATGAAAAACTGGATTCAGCTCATATAGGTATACTTCTTCGTAAGACGATAGAGATGATCAGATATTTCCACTGATTCATCTATGTCGTCAGACCCAGAAAAGATCGATAGGTACTAACCCCCGCAATGACCCACAAAGGATCTGACCCACAAAGGATTGAAAGGTAACTAACCCCTGAAAAGACCCACACAGGATCGGACCCACACAGGATCTGTAGGCGCTGGCTCAAACAGAACAGTTGAGCGCTGACCCACACAGGATCGGACCCACACAAGATCGGTAGCACTGATCGACGTAGGATCCCTAAGTGCTGTAGTCGTCGCCATCGAATCCACTGAGGATCTCTGTACAGTCGTCGTCGTCGTCACAGTCGCAACGCATCCAGCTCTAGGGTTCCCTCACACAGTAAGCTCGTTCGTGAGGGTCCACTCCACGAGCCGAGAGGCTGATACATCAACTAACACAAAGGCCAGAGTTGATGTATCCAAAAGATCCGTATCGTCAACAGGAACTCAACGCCGCAGACGGCGCGTCAATCAGACGCCCGGTCTGAGAGTTATTGGCTTTTTCGCTCCAGGGGCCCGGTTGGTTTTTAAGGAAAAACCAACCCGACCATACTCCACCTGTGTCCAAACCTCGGGTGGAGTAAGCCAAAAGATCTGTCTCACTAAGAGGAATCCAAAAAGGTCGACGACACATCAATCAGACGTCCGGAGCTCAAGATATGTGTGTCTCCGCTCCAAGGGCCCGGTTGGTTTCGTGTACGAACCAACTCGGACGAACCCAAAGTATTTTGAAACTATGAGTACGATATACCGAAACGACCGTCTTGATCCAAGGATCGCATCCCAACTGACGGTGCGTCGATCGGAGGCCCGTAGCACAAGTTATGGGCGACCGACCAGAAAATATTTGGTATTAAGGGGTTCGGGCCCGGTCCGACCCGGCCCGATACCCCTAGGGTCGGCCCGCACTGGGTCGACCCGAACCGGGTCCAGGACCGGCCCTCTTGGGTGCGGCCCGGCCGGACAGCCGGCACGGCCCGGCCAGGCAGCTGGCCCGGCCTGGGCGCGGCGTGCTGGGCACACTGGCTAGGTGCTCGACCAAACGGCCGAGCCGTTGAGGAGGGGGGCGCCTGCCCCCCAGGTTTGTAACCGCGGCCCCCCTTAATGGGGGCCGCTCAGCTGGCTGGCCAGGGGTTTGAACCCCCGGCTTTCCCTTGTCCGGCCGGCCCACCCCAGCCTGCCGGTTTCTGCCACCCCGGGACCGACGACAGCCGGTCCCCTCCATGCTCTGACACCGGCGACCCACTTCCGGCCGCCGATTTCCATGCTTCGCCGCGGCCCGGTATCAGCCACGACCTTCATTCATCCGGTGCAGCGCGACGGCGCCGCGACTTGTTTCAATTTCATAGCGCGACACGATGGCACCGCACATTACTTGCCATACGATCCCGCGTGGTGCAACGACACCACACCATTCCCATTACAAAAACATTTGAAACAATAACATGGATAAGGGAGAAGGGTCGGCCGTGTTTGTGCGGTCCGGCCCCCTCTTGTTAATCGATAGAAATAGGTCATATTTTCATGAGGAACGACAAGGTATTATTCACGAAAAAAATAAATAAATAAACCCCTACTTGAGCGTAGCTTGAACGGAGGTTCGTCGAACGAGGATTCGTCGCGGAATATCCGTCGCAGGAAGAGGCGTCGCGGAAGGAGACGTCGCGGAAGGAGACGTCGACCTCGGAGGAATCCGGCGTTCTTCGTGTTCTTCGCGTTCTTCATGTTCTTCGACGAAGAGGATGAAGAAACTCAAGACTGCCTTAGATTTTTCTCCCAAAGCCTTCAAGGCATCAAGACTCCAACCAAAAATAAAATAAGACACTTACTTATTTTATTAACACAACAAAAGGTTTGAAATTCAAAAGTTTGAATTAAACCACAAAATTAAATTTCACAAGTTGTCATAATTTATGAAGGGTTATGGAAGGTTAGGGATGGTGAAGGGGTAGGGTTCGTGTGGGACCCACCACCTTCATAACCTACAAATGGAAGTTGGGTGGTTTATCCCAACTTCTACCCAAAGCATAATCCACTTAAAGTAAAAATAAAAATTGTTGCATAATTTTTATTTTTTCCTTCCTCATAAATTAAAAACATCTCTCGTGTAAATGCAACGCCAGAAATGGCGTTCCTAAGAAAATACTGGTGATATGGTTCCATCGGTGCCCTCGTAATTCAATTCCGAGCACCGGTTCAAAAGTTAGAAATTCCCGCTCGTTCGTTCACTGAACGTACCCGAGCTAAACTTCGGATAGAAATTCCGGGCACACTGGGCCTCGGAATCAGGTGCCGTCAGAAAATGCGTTCTTGTAAAATCCCAAAGAAAATTAAGAAAGAAATTTACTTGAATTTTACGGGTCTTTAAATTACTCCCACCTCAGGTATTTACGTCCCCGTAAAGATACATCATAAGCTAGGGAAACAAATGTTGGTACTGAGCATGCATCTGAGCCTCTCGCTCCCATGTGCTCTCCTGGAGGTTCCAGTGCTACCACCTGATGCACACTAGAGGAATCGACCGTCCACGTAGGACCCTCTCCAGTCGATCCTCGATCTCCACTGGGACCTCCGTAAAAGTCAACCCATCATCAATGTCCAGCTCCCCATGGTCAATGATATGCGATGGGTCATGCACGTATCTCCTCAGCTGAGATACGTGGAAGATGTCGTTCACTCGGTGCAACTGAGGTGGTAGATCCAGGCAATAAGCTACCTCTCCAATCCTGTTGAGGACCTGGAATGGTCCGATGAAGCATGGAGACAACTTGCCGCCTCATCCAAATCTCTGTAATCCACATCTAGGTGAAACATGCATGAAAATGTGGTCACCATCCTCGAATTATAGTGGCCTCCGCCTCCTATCAGCATAAGACTTATGCCGGCTCTGAGCAGTCCTCATCCGCCCTTGGATGATCTGGACCTTCTCTGCCATGGCTTCGACTATCTCTGGTCCCACAAGTGCTGACTCCCAGGGTCTGTCCAGCACAAAGGAGATCTCCAAGGTCGGCTGTACAATGCCTCGTATGGTGCCATCTCGATGGTGGAGTGGTAGGTGTTGTTGTAAGTGAACTCCACCAATGGTAGGTGGTCCTCCCATCTGTGACCAAAGTCGAGTACACATGCGCGGAGCATGTCCTAGAGAGTCTAAATGGTCCTCTCTGTCTAACCATCCGTCTGAGGGTGAAAGGCGGTGCTCAGACGTAGCTGCATCTCGAACGCCTCCTACAACCCCTTCCAAATCCAGGAAGTAAAGCAAGCATCTCTATCGGAGACGATAGATGATGGCACACCGTGAATCCGTACAATCTCTTGAATGTAGAGACGTCCCAATATCTCCACCGATCCCGGCTCTCTGATGGGTAATAAGTGAGCCGACTTGGTGAGTCGGTCGACAATCTCCAAAATGGAGTCGTGACCTCTGGAAGTGCGTGAAAGTACAGTCATGAATTCCATATATATCCCATCCCACTTCCACTACGGGACCTCCAAGGGTTTTACCAAACCTGCTGGTACTGGGTGCTCTACCTTCACCTACTGGCAAGTGAGGCATCAAGAAATGAAATCCGCCACAACCTTCTTCATGCCCGGCTACCAGTGATGTCTTCTAAGATCCTGGTACATCTTCTCCACTCCCGGATGTACCGCCAACGGAGAAGTGTGAAACTCTCTCAACACCTCCTCCCGTAAAGCAACTGGTACCAAGGTACGTCCTCTGAAAAGGATGTCATGCTCTGCTCCAAAGGAGAAACCATCAGGTGCCTGTCCTGAGGATATCTATGCACGTCGCGTCTCACAGTCAGTGTCCCCACGCTGTGCCTCTCTGACCCGCTGCAGTAGTTGAGGGGTGACTCTGAGAGACTGAAGGAAGTCTGCTCCATCTCTATCCACGAAGGATATCTGCAAAGAGGCTAACTGCTCTGTCGCCTCCTCAAGTAGCTGAATTCCCATCCTCCTGCTGAGAGTATCAGCTACTATGTTCCCCTTCCAGGAGTATAGTCTATCTCAAAGTCATAGTCCTGGAGAAACTCGAGCCATCGTCGCTATCTCAGGTTCAGGTCCTTCTGATAGAAGATGTACTTGAGACTCTGATGGTCAGAAAAGACTATAAAGCGCTCACCCATTAGTTAGTGTCGCCATGTCTTCAGAGCGAAGACCACTGCTGCTAACTCCAGGTCATGGGTAGCGTAGTTCTTCTCATGCGGCCTCAACTGACGTGATCCATATGCGATCACTGCCTGCTCCTGCATCAGGACACATTTGAGTCTGGTCCCTAATGCATTGCAGTAAACTACGTACCATACTCCCTCCTCAAGCAACCTCAAGATAGGTGCGCTGGTCAATCTCTGTCTCAGCTCCTGGAAGCTCTGCTAACATCTTTCTGACCACACAAAGAGTTTCCCATTCTTCGTCAAAGCTGAGAGAGGTGTCACAACTCTAGAGAAGTCTGGCACAAATCTCCGATAGTATCTAGCTAGTCACAAGAAACTTCGGACCTCTGTCACGCTCCTAGGTGGCTCCCAAGCTATCACTACCTCGATCATTGAAGGATCCACTTCAACTCCCGCCACAGGGATGACGTGTCCCAAGAAGTGGACCTCACGTATCCAGAACTGGCACTTTGAGAGCTTACCATAAAGCTGGTGCTCTCGGAGTGTATCTAGCACAACCCGCATGTGGTAGGCGTGCTCCTCCTCAGTGGTTGAGTAAATCAAAATGTCATCGATGAAGACCACGACAAATCGATCGAGGTATGGCTGAAAGATCCTGTTCATGAGGGCCTTGAACACTTCTGGAGCATTGGTTACACCGAATGGCATAACCAAGAGATCATAGTGGCCATACCGATACCTGAAGGTCGTCTTCTGCACGTCCTCGTCCCGAACTCTGAGCTGATGATAGCCTGACCAGAGGTCTATCCTTGAAAACCCTCGTTCTCCTTTGAGCTGATCAAAGAGTTCATCAATCCTCGGTAGAGGATACTTGTTCCTCACTGTCACCTGGTTCAGGCGATGATAGTCGACACAAAGTGGAAAGCTCTCGTCCGCCTTCTTGGCGAACAAAATCGGGGAAGCCCAGGGTGAAACACTCGATCGGGTGAAACCCTTGCCCTGCAAGTCCTCCAACTGTACCCATAGCTCTCGAAGCTCAGCGGGGGCCATTCCATATGCTGGAGTCGATATCGGGGTTGTCCCGGGGTACAGATCAATATAAAAGTCTACCTCTCTGCGAGGAGGTAGTCTTGGAACGTCGTCGAGGAAAACGTCTGCATACTGATCCACCACTGTAAGAAAACTAGGACTCTGCACGTCAACTACTCCTAGGATGAGGCTAGCCAACTGATGAGTGATGGGTTATCCTCTCCTCTGCGGATATCCATCCTGTGCTGTGAAGGATCCATTCTCGCCGATGAAGGTGAACCTTCTCCCATCGGTGCGTACACATCGCACCTTGCGCCTAATACAGTCGATTTGAGCATGGATTGTAGATAACCAATCCATTCCGAATATGACGTCGTAAGGCCTCGACGCCGCTACAAGTAGATCCCAGCCGAAGCTCTCGCCTCCTAGAGTAAGCTCACACTGTCGGTACCAGTGCGTAATCGTCGAGTCTGCTCCCGTAGGTGTCTCTAGCCGTAAGGATCGAGCCAATGGCTCTGTCAGAATCTCCAAGCTCCGAATAAGGGCAGCGGCTATGAAAGAGTCACTCACTCCTGTGTCTATAAGAACTGCAGCAAGGGTGGAATATACACAGATAGTACCTCGAATCATCTCGGGCACGCCGTGGCCGTAGGCCTCCACTGCCTGAAGTTGTGCCTGTCTCTTCCTTCCAGCTCCCTGTGGTCGGGGTGGACCTCCTGGTGGTGGTGGTGGTAGAGCCTCAAAGCGTCGCCCACCACCTGCTGCTCGGCCTTCTCCTCTTCCTCGTACGCCTGCTCCCTGCGGACTGCCACGATCGACCCTATGCCTCTGCCTGGGTGGCCCCTCAACTGTCTACTACTCCTCGGCACGGAGGTTCGGGCAATCACGAGCCATGTGGCCCTGCCCGCCTCATGAGTAGCACTGCCTGCCTCTCGAAATACTGGCCCCATGCTGTGTACCCCACACAGCTGAGCCAGAGTCCTGAGGTCGTCTGCCTGAGGGTCTGATCTTCCTGGACCCATGAGTCATCCGTCGACTGCCAGCTGCAGAAGACTCTGCTACGTGCCGCCCTGTAGTAAGTCTCGCTGCTAAAGAAGTCTTAGCAAGAAATCTCTTGATCAAAAGGGCTCGCTCCAGTACTCCTTCCTGAGTCGGAATACTGAGGGAGATCGGCAATTCCCTGAACTCGTGCCTCAATCCCTACTCAATGGTCCGGGCCAGGAAGAATTGGTCCCTTACCATGTCGGTCGAGAAGCGTGAGAGATCCGTAAATCTCGCCGAGTACTGGGCGACTGTCAAGCTACCCTGCCGCAACTGAAGAAGTTCCTGGATGCACACCGCACAAAGGGTGGCTGGGACGAACTCTGAGAGGAAGAGGCTCTCAAAGTCTGTCCAGAGAAGAGATGCCTCATCGTGCACCTGGAGCATCAAGCTCCACCATCGGCCCGCTGCCGCGTGCAGTAGGCTCGCTGCGAGGATCACCATGAGGTCTGCTGGTGTCCTCACTAACCTACAAACCCAAACCACTGCCTCCAGCCAGTCCTCGGCTTCCTGGGTGTCCATCTCCCCGCGGAACCTGGGCGGTCACTGGTGCTGGAACTCGTGCAGTGCACTAAGGCGACGTGCATCGTCAGTGGATGTGGCTGGAAGCATCGGTGGCTCGGTGGGTAGAGGTACCTCCGGAGCCTCAGCTGTCAAAGGGCCCTGCACCGAGGCCTCATCACGCGGTGGGCTGTCATCATGCACAACTCACGGAACACTAGCTGGCTGCCATCGTGGGGCCATCCTGAAAAGAAATAGGTGCGCCACGGTCAAACAGTATACCTGGTGAGATAACATAAAGTAATAACAAAGAAAACTTGAAACACACAAGCAATCAATGTTTCTATGCATTAAGTCAGAAATCAGAAGTCAAGGTCCTGGTGTACGGATACGTCGGTCGCCGCACCAACACTGGACTCCCTGGACTGATAACCACACCCAATACGCCTTACACTATTGCTTCACATAGAAAAAAAGATCAGAGTCCCAAGTTCTATGGTAGAACCGAACTCATATGATACCAATTTTTCACGACCCGCCCTCGGGGCCCGTGCCGTGACTACCCCAAGCCCGCCTTCCATAGGCCAGGGGCTGGCGACTAGCACCAAGGCGTAAATCCCGGTAAAAAGGGAAGGCATTGCCTTTGTAATGTAAACAAACACCATAGAGAAAGCAAGTAGTAGAAGTAAACACTAAGTAAAAACTGAGTACAACAGTAAGTGCAGAAAATTATGTGGGCCAGAATACAAACCCAAACTGAAAGTAAAGTACAACTGGAAGGGAAAATAACAACTGAAAAGGTAAGCCGCAACGTCGAGCTGTCCACTAGAAATCCCACATGAAGGATGGGTACAGATAGCCTCTACTACTCCTCGGGTCTAGCCGACCGATCCGAGTACGTCCCGCCCAGTGGTCCACCTCCAGGTATAGTCCTGCTCCGCAAGCCTCAACCACGATCAGCGTTGTCCGTCGTCTGCAACCAACACAATGTAGTGCGGGCATAGCCCGTGCAGGGGTGAGTATAAGCTACTTAGTTGTGACCCCGAGACCCCTGAAGGTCTCCCAGAATCCACAAAGGATAATACACAAAGGAAAGATGCAATCACGAAGTAACATCCGACACTGCTTAGGTATATACCCATACATATATCTAAGTCATCAATTCGCGTTCGGCTCCAACATCCGAGCTCAAGTACAACCCAGTCCACACAAGAAAGAAATTGTTAATCTACACAAGGTAGCACAACACAATCCACATAGGAAAGCAAAACTGGATTCATCTCACACAGGTATACTTTTTCATAAGATGATAGAGATGATCAGATATTGCCACTGATTCATCTAATCCATCAGACCCACAATGGATCGATAGGTACTAACCCCCGCAATGACCCACAAAGGATCTGAACCACAAAGTATAGATAGGTAACTAACCCCCGCAAAGACCCACATAGGATCAGACCCACATAGGATCTGTAGGCACTGGCTCACACAGAACAGGTGAGTGCTGACCCACACAGAATCAGACCCACATAGGATCGGTAGCACTAATCCACGTAGGATCGCTGAGTGTTGTAGTTGTCGTCATCGAATCCACTAGGGATCTCTGTACAGTCATCGTTGTCGTCACAGTCGCAACACAGCCAGCTCTAGGGTTCCCGCACATAGAAAACTCGTTCGGGAGGGTCCACTCCATGAGCTGAGAGGCTGATACATCAACTGACACAAATTACGGAGTTGATGTATCCAAAAGTTCTGTATCGTCCACAGGAACTCAACGTCGTAGACGGCGCGTCAATCGGACGCCTGGTCTGAGAGTTATTGGCTTTTTCGCTCCAGGGGTCCGGTTGGTTTTTAAGGAAAACCCAACCAGACCATACTCCACCTGCATCCAAACCTCGGGCGGAGTAATCCAAAATATCCGCCTCACTAATAGGATTCTAACAAAGTCGACGGCACGTTAATCGGACGTCCGGAGCTCATGATATGAGCGTTTCCTCTCTGAGGGCCCGGTTGGTTTTGTGTATGAACAAACTCGGCCGAACCCAATGTATTCTGAAACCTTTAGTATGATATACCGAAACGACCGTCTGGATCCAAGGATCGCATCGCAACTGACGGTGCGTCGATTGGAGGGCCATAACACACTTTATGGGCGACCGACCGGAAGATATTCGGTATTAAGGGGTTCAGGCCCGGTCCGACCCGGCCCGATACCCCCAGGGTCGGCCCGCACCGGGTCGACCCGAACCGGGTCCGGGTCTGGCCCGCTTCGGCGCAGCCCGGCCTGGCCTGGACGCGGCCCGGCCAGGCCAGGGCGCGCTGGCCAAGCGCTCGGCCAAACGGCCGAGCCATTGAGGAGGGGGGGGGCCCTGGTTTGTAACTGCGACATCCCTTAATGGGGGCCGCTCAGCTGGCCGGCCGGGGGTTTGAACCCACGACTTTCCCTTGTTCGGCCGACCCGCCCTGACCGGCCGGTTTCTGCCACCACGGGACCGGCGACGGCCGGTCCCCTCCCTGCCCCGACACCAGTGGCCCACTTCCGGCAGCCGGTTCCCATGCTTCGCCGTGGCCCGGTATCGGCCGCGACCTTCATTCATCTGGTGCGGCACGACAGCGCCGCACCCCTCCGTCGTGGCCCCGCTCCGGCCGCGGTGCTTTTGTGGTTCTCCGGTGCGGCGTGACGGCGCCACGAATTGGTTCAATTTCACGGCGTGGCGCGACGGCACCACACATTACTTGTCGCACGATCCCGCGCGGTGCGACGGAACCACTCCATTCCCGTTCCAACCCCATTAGAAACAATAACATGGATAAGGGAGGAGGGTCGGCCGTGTTTGTGCGGTCCGACCCCCTCTCGTTAATTGATAGCAATTGTTCGTATTTTCACGAAGAACGAAAAAGTAGTATACACGAAGAAAATAAATAAATAAACCCCTAATTGAGCGTAATTGTAATGGAGGTTCGTCGAATGAGGATTCGTCGCGGAATATCCGTCACGGGAATAGGCGTCGTGGAAGGAGACGTCGACCTCCGAGGAATCCGGCGTTCTTCGCGTTCTTCACATTCTTCGTGTTCTTCAACGAAGAGGATGAAGAAACTCAAGACTCCATTATCTTTTTCTCCCAAAGCTCTCAAGGCAACAAGACTCCAACCAAAAATAAAATAAGACACTTACTTATTTTATTAACACAACAAAAGGTTTGAAATTAAAAAGTTTGAATTAAACCAAAAAATTAAATTACACAAGTTGTCATAATTTATGAAGGGTTATGGAAGGTTAGGGAAGGTGAAGGGGTAGGGTTCGTGTGGGCCTCACCACCTTCGTAACCTACAAATGGATGTTGGGTGGTTTTTCCCAACTTCCACCCAAAGCTTAATCCACTTAAAGTAAAAAAATAAAAATTGTTGCATAATTTTTATTTTTTTCCTTCCACATAAATTAACAACTTCTCTCGTGTAAACGAAACTCTGGAAATAGCGCTCCTATGAAAATACCGGCGCTACGGTTCCATCGGTGCCCTCATAATTCGATTCCGAGCACCGGTTCAAAAGATAGAAATTCCCGCTCGTTCGTTCACTGAACGTACCCGAGCTAATCTTCGGATAGAAATTCAGGGCACACCGGGCCTCGGAATCAGGTGCCGTCAGAAACTTCGTTCTTATAAAATCCCAAAAAAAAATTAAGAAAAACATCTCCATGAATTTTATGGTTCATTACAATTTATGGGGAATTAGTCAGTCTAAAAGGAATAACTATGAACTAACAATGTACATACATTATTCGAAAGATAGTATTGATAATATCTTCCATCTTTACTTTTTATAGTGATATCTCTGCTGATGGTCTACCTTAGGGAAGGACTTTGTAGCATATATCTGATTAAATAAGTCATCTATCTGTTGAAAGGGATTACCATTATATATAGTGATTTTTTCTGAGATCATGATAATAAAAATATAAGTACATTGATCTATCATTCTACTTGACAAAGAGAACTAGTGGACCCCTCTATGAAGAACTCATGAATATGAAACCCTTGTCTAGATTTTTCTATAGAAGATTTATCATTTATTCCAACATAATGGAGGACATTTTGTAATGATTATTTGATATGGGTTGAGATCTAGGTATATGTTAAATTGATAGGTCAAAATATCAATCCTAGCGAAGAACATTCAATTATTTGGGGGAACACATCGGTTTAGTCCCTCATAGTGGGTATGTCTTGGAACTTGATCCTCTCCTTTGTCTCAATAATTTGAGTTAGATATGATTTATTCTAAGGAAATATTATCCAAAATAAAGATGAAAATTCTGAATGAGATTAATCCTCCCCCATACACTTGTACAGAATTGTAGGATTCATTGGGATGTGAAGAGATAAAACTATCTCCAAATAGTTAATGTTGGTTTTATATAAAGGTAAAAAACCATGCACTATATAAAATCAAACTAAACCATTAAAGATCTGACAATATATTTGTTTTCGACGCTTTCGTCGGGGCGCGCGCCCGTCCATTCCGTGGAGGAGGATGCGCGGCTTTTTGTTTCCCCGCATTCCTGCTTTCCAAAGGCGGGTGGCATTCACGCCTTATTCAGGGACGTCTGCTCCTTGATCGAAACGGGATGATGGGATTTCGGTTCTTCCTCTTGTGGATTCCTCCTCAGAACTCGTCACCTAGTCCGGGTCTCCCTCATAGATTTAATACGTAGTTCGTGAATCTCATTCCCAGTGCCATATCGTCATGGACGCCAGTTAATTACACTACTTCCGTCAAGACATTCCATGGTGTCTTGACATGGTACCAACCTTCGGTCAGAGTAGACGGCAACATCAGGCATGTCAGGGCATCTCTGGGTGCATTGACATTGGGGAACCTGTATTCTTCCTCATGAGAGGGCATCTCAAGGGTGCATAACCTGAGTCTTCCCGCGTCGAGTGCAGGGAATCATATGCCATAGGCATGTGCCTGAGGTTTTCCTCAGCTTCCCATGTTTAACACAGGGTATGCAGCATTATTGACGTCTTGCGAAGACGGTTACGCCAAAGGCATGTCATCCGAGGTTTTCCTCAGGCATCTCATGTTTATCACGAGGTAGGCCGCGAGTTTAACGTCTTGCGGAGATAGAATGAGGGTGATCAGAACGTCCCATAGACACGGATCAGATTGGTATATTCCGAGGAGAAAACACCTGGAAGATGGATAGATCAGAACGCCCAATGAGGATGGATCCGAGGTGGTGCACTCCCTAGAGGGGAGATGTCACACCGTAATGGTTGATCTGAACACCACTGGGGGAGGATCAGGGGAAGTGCACCCCAGGATAGAGTACATTACCATTGGTTGGGATTGAACCTCTTGGAGATCTCCTACGTACCCTGTGTAGAGGACAAGGATCAAAACCCACGTAGTTTGAAGGGGTGATGAATCAGGGTGTTCACAGAGGACAACGACCCGGAGATATGCTGGGGCTTACACATGGAAAGCGGCCCATGCGCTTCTTGGAGCAACGAGGAGGTGGATGGCATGATCCCACCGGGATGTGGGGGCCCGGGTGAGAATCAAGATGGGTGATGGATGGATGAATAAAGTGGAGGGGGATGAAATGGGACCATCGCAGGGGGAACGGTGAAGTTGGGCTTGAGCCTCGAAGAGACCTCTTACGTATCCCCGTGGTAGGGAATCAAAGCCCTCATAGTTCGGGATGCTGTCGGTGGACCGACGTGAAGGTGGACCTTGGTCCGATGGATGTCGTCAGCGAACCAACGTGAAGGTGGACATTGGTCTGATGGACATCGTCAGTAAACCGACGTGAAGGTGGACCTTGGTCCGATGGGCATCGTCAGTGAACCGACGTGAAGGTGGACCTTGGTCCGATGGGAATCGTCGATGAACCGACATGAAGGTGGACCTTGGTCTGATGAGCATCGTCAGCGAACTGACGTGAAGGTGGACCTTGGTCCGATGGACATCGTCAGCGAACCGACGTGAAGGTGGACCTTGGTCCGATGGACATCGTTAGCAAACCGACGTGAAGGTGGAACTTGGTCCGATGGGCATCGTTAGCGAACCGACGTGGAGGTGGACCTTGGTCTGATGGGCATCGTCGGCGATCCGACGTGAAGGTGGACCTTGGTCCGATGAGCATCATCAGCGAACCGACGTGAAGGTGGACCTTGGTCCGATGGACATCGTCGGCGAACCGACGTGAAGGTGGACCTTGGTCAGATGAGCATCGTCCGCGAACCGACGTGAAGGTGGACCTTGGTCCGATGGACATCGTCAGCGAACTGACATGAAGGTGGACCTTGTTCTGATGAGCATCGTCAGCGAACCGACGTGAAGGTGGACCTTGGTCCAATGAGTGGTGGGCTTGAACCTCTGGAAGGCTTCCTACGTACCATGCCTTGACATGGATCAAAGCCCCTTAGTTAAAATGGTTTAATCGGTGAACCGATGTGAAAGTAGACCCGTAGGTCCACTAATGGTGGGCTTGAACCTTGGGAAGGTTTCCTACGTACCATGCCTTGACATGGATCAAAGTCCTCGTAGTTCAAAGTTGGGGAATACAATTTAACATCATGCAGGATGGTAGTGAACCCTGACGTGAATAAACAACGGGCGGTGGGTGTCGGCGAGCCGACGCAAATGAGGGACCTTGGTCCGATGGGAGGTAGGCTTGAACCTCTGGGAGGATTCCTACGTACCATGCCTTGACACGGATCAAAGTCCTCGTAGTTCGCTGAAAATTGGGGGGCTTGGCACACCGGCATGGAGACGGTCTGGGCCAATGTTTGTTGGGCTTGAACCTCAGGGAGGCTTCCTACGTACCATGCCTTGACATGGATCAAAGTCCTCGTAGTTCGGATTGGGAAACGCAGTTTAACGTCATGCTGGACGTAGGTGGAACACGACGTGAATTGGATGATGGGTGGGCTTGAACCTCGTGGAGGCTTCCTACGTACCATGCCTTGACATGGATCAAAGACCTCGTAGTTCACATGGGGCTTTGTCGGCGAACCGACGTGAAAGTGAACCTTGGTCTAATGGGTGGTGGGATTGAACCTTTGGAAGGATTCCTACGTACCATTCCTTGACATGGATCAAAGACCTCATAGTTCAGGTGGTGATAGGTGTGCAGTTTAATGTCATGCAGGACAAAGGGAGGGGCATACAGTTTAATGTCATGCTGGACGAGGGCGAAACTCGACGTGAATGAACGACCAAGCAATGTGTGGCTTGAACCTCATAGAGGCTTCCTATGTACCATGCCTTTCCATGGATCAAAGTCCTCTTAGTTTTCTGGGATGGGTCGCAACGGCTTTCCATTGGACCGGAATGCAGTTTAACGTCATGCTGGACGGGAATGGGACCCGACGTGAATGATGACAGGTGGGCTTGAACCTCATGGAGGCTTCCTACGTACCATGCATTGACATGGATCAAAGTCCTTGTAGTTCGCTGAGGGTGGGGGTCATGGTCGGTGCTCACTCTAAGCCCACGTGAGTCATGCTCGGTGTGAGAAACAAGGGGTTTGCAAGGACCTGACAATCACGTCGCGAAGGATGCGTCCGTGAGAAGCGAAGATGGGCTTACGCGTTAGGCGGCCCATTGTGCTGGGACTTACTCCAGGATGGAGGCCCGGGGAAAAGGATGACGATAGTTTTGGGCTTCATCCTTGAAGAGGCTTCCTACGTACCATTCCTTGACATGGATCAAAGACCACGTAGTTCTTCTGATGACGGCTTACCGCCGATTGGGGGGTTCAACGGCTTACCGCTAGAATGGGTCATAACGGATTACCGCTGGATAAGGATGTGAACATATTACCATTAAATGGGGTCGCAACGGCTTACCATTGGATTGGGTCACAACGGCTTACCATTGGATAGTGATGTCAACGACTTACTGCTGAATGGGGTCGCAATGGCTTACCACTGGATTGGGTCACAACAGCTTACCGCTGGATAGGGATGTCAACTGCTTACCGTTGAATGGGGTCACAACGGCTTACCACTGGATTGGGATGTCAACAGCTTACCGCTGAATAGGATTACAATAGTTAATGGGGCTTATGCAAGGAGCCGCCCGGGTTCCGCTATGGAGTGGCAATGGTGAATGGGGCTTACGCAAGGAAGATGCCCGGATGCCGCTAAGGAGCGGAAATGGTGAATGGGGCTTATGCTAGGAAGCTGCCCGGATGTCTTCCTCATGTCTGGCCATGAGGGCATCCCAACTCACTGATGAATTGAGGCCTTCACCTATGCACTGGTGCACAAGAGGGATAATGCCAACGGGCATTGGAATCATGCCACTGTCGTCATGACATTGAGCATCTTACGCTTGGAGTATAAGGCATCTCATGTTTGGAACAAGAGGCATCCTATGTTAGGAACATAGGGAGAATACTATAGTTTATAGTCTTATAGGTAGGACTATTGGCGTCTCATGCTAGGAGCATAAGGCATCTCTTGCTTGGAGCAAGGGGCATCCTATGTTTGGAACATAAGGATTACTACAGTTTAGAGTCATGTAGAAAGGACTGTTGGCATCTCATGCTAGGAAAATAAGGCATCTCTTGTTTAGTGCAAGAGGCATCCTATGATTGGAACATAAGGATTACTACAGTTTAGAGTCATGTAGAAAGGACTGTTGGCATCTCATGCTAGGAGTATAAGGCATCTCTTGTTTAGTGCATGAGGCATCCTATGATTGGAACATAAGGATTACTACAGTTTAGAGTCATGTAGAAAGGACTATTGGCATCTCATTCTAGGAGCATAAGGCATCTCTTGCTTGGAGAAAGGGGCATCCTATGTTTGGAACATAAGGATTACTACAGTTTAGAGTCATGCAGGTAGGACTATTGGGCAGAAGGTGCCCAAAAATGGTTGGTGTTGGGACTTACGCAAGGGTGTCCCTTTCTGGTTGAACCTGGCATAGGAGCCAAGTGATTGGGTTTGTAGGAGTTGCCTGAGGAATGGTTTGACTTAAGGTACTCGGGGAATTGATCATGAGAATCTCAACTCATGACATAGGAAACAAACCAAGAGGAATACATCAAGTCAAGGTGTTTCATGGTGTGTGGAGGAGTATCTCTAATCATGGTATTTCATAGGTGGAAGGTGGGAGCGCATAAGTGCGCAATGGAAAATCCCGACATCCCGGCCCGAAAAGGTCGCGGTGCGACTCTCCATATTTCAAGGGGGTCAGTGATGGTAGCGAAGGGACCGCCCTGGAGGGCCGGGACCGAAGCCCGGCACTGACCCCGAGCGGGGGTGCGGGGGCGCAGCCGCCGCGGTATGGACCAGTGGGCGCGAAGGTAGGATCCTCGCGAAGAATAGGTCTTCCTGAAGTAGCTTCGTGGGGCATGGCCTCGCGGAGCAATGGTCTCTCACGGAGCAAAGGGGTCTCGCGGAGCTTGGTCTCGCGGAGCAGCATCGCGGAGCTTGTGCTCGTGGAGCAAAGGGCTCTCGCGGAGCTTGGTCTCGCGGAGCAGCATCGCGGAGCATAGGCTCGCGGAGCATGGACTCACGGAGGATGGTCTCACGGAGCAGCATCACGAAGCATTGGCTTGCGGAGCATGGACTCGCAGATCCTCCGCTCGCGGAGCAGCAACGCGAAGGAAGCTGCTCGCGGAGCATGGCTTCGCGGAGCCGCAATGCGGAGCTCCGCTCGGCCGCCCAAGGGGCGAAGTGGCCGTGGCCATCCTCTGGAGAAGTTGGGTGAGATGGGTATTTATAGGCAAGGTTCACAGCGAAGCAGAACTTCCGCGCCGCCTCAAGATCTTCGCGGCGCGCTCGCGAACATCAAATTCGTTCGCAGAGAGGTACCGCCTCCGGAGCTTCGCGGTGGGCTCGCGAACGTCAAATTCATTCGCAGAGAGTTACCACCTACGGAGCATCG
The DNA here is from genome assembly GCA_963277665.1 of Viscum album. Taxonomy (NCBI): domain Eukaryota; kingdom Viridiplantae; phylum Streptophyta; class Magnoliopsida; order Santalales; family Viscaceae; genus Viscum; species Viscum album. The sequence continues at coordinate 1,338,583,305 of OY728148.1, read as the reverse complement.
CGGGACCGCGATGCTCGGGTTCTTCACATTGGTGCTTTGAATCAGTGCTTCGCGAGGTGTCTTCGCGGCGCATCGCAAACGTCAAACGGGTTCGCGGAGCCTCTCACCTCATTACTTCGTGGCGGCGCTCCGCGATCACGGAGGGGGCTTCGCGAATGGGCTTCGCGAACCAGATTTCCAGCCTAACTTCAAACGTCCATAACTCCTAATCTGTAACTCCGTTCGGGCCCTATGACCTACCAAATCGAAGCTTAAGAAAAGTTCTACGGTCCTGGATCGTGTATGGAAGCATTTGGAAAATTTCAGGAACGCGTTTTCTGGGGTCTACAATATTCTAGGAGGTTTTTTTCCAAAAACATTTACTAGGGAGGAGTAACATGATTGGGATGCAATAATTTCCCCATTAACAATTCCAATAGATAAATCAATATCCAAATTTTGAGGTGGTGTTTTAATAGTTTTAATATACTATCAGGACGTGAAAGAATGTGTACGTTTTGAAACAAGTAGTATGTTCACTATTCTTGAATGAGTAACTAGCATAAATAAAACTACATAATTCATAGGCTCCACTTCAACTGTAGTGATATCATATGATCTTTATTTCTTCCACGGAGGTTGTTATCATTGATTGTCTCTAACAACCCTTGCCTTATGGAATTGGACCACATAATCTCTATGTTACTTGTAGTTAAAACACATAAGTTTAGGATTAGTATTGATATGAGCCATCATTTTTTCTTCCATGTTAGTTGGATTCATTATATCCCTTCAATAATTATTATCTTGATTCCCCTATTTTCCACATTTGAAAAACCTCTCAGTTCCCATTAAACAATTCCCAAGATAGATACTTCCACACTTTTTTCATGTGGGATAATGGGTTTTATTTCTTCTATGGGATTTATCTATTTATGCACCCATATTAAACTTCATTTTAACCTTTTTATCTCAAATCCCATGAATCCACTAAGAGTCTAAAATATCAATATAAACATTAAGTGCATTAGTGAATATATTCTATTAGCAATCAACTTATAAAATCACCATGGATTTTCGAAGAAAATACTTAATCAACAAGATTCATGATCCACCTTGATTTAAATGTTCATGAGAAATATAGAGGTGTATAACGTATTCCTTGTAATGTTTTCCTCACATAACCCAATTGACTCAACTTCCTTTTTTACAACCTAACAAAATACTTCTATGTATTAAGATTGGGTGTTTAGGGAAACAATTTATTAAACAATATTTTCTAAAATACATCCCATTATATGGAATCAAATTCCTCATTATAATTCATGTTCCCAATCAATTTCCACCACCAATCAGCTTCCCCATAAAAAAATATAATGCCAATATGGCTTTTTCTTCTTCTGTATATTGGATGAAAGATAATATCTTCAAAATAGAGTTAATCCATTGTTAATTAATGAGGGTATCATAAGATCCACTTAATTTATGAAGAATTTTCACTTATAGGATTTGATAAAACATTTCTTATTATATGGAGGGAATTCCACTTGATTCTGGCTATTATTCATAAATTGTGCCAGTTTATCCTGTAGTTTCATGATGTTTTGACCTCCCATTACTATTACAATTGGCATCACATTATAGAAATCATCAAATTTCCTATCACATGTTTTTTAGAATAGGATATCCTCTTTCCATACATTATCCTAAAAAATCAAAATAAAATTAAGTGGAATCAATACATATATAATTAGAATATAAAAAAGAATAAATTAAAATAGTAGGGTAAACTCAAAAATGAAAAGTATATCCTAACTTAAGATTCCCTAGGTATCAATATAGGTTATTCATTATTGTATAATTATCCCTAGGGCTCTAAATAAATTTTTCCTAGTCCAAATAACCATGAAAAAGTATACCATTCTCTGATATAAACTGTAGTGACCATACCATATAACACATATTATTTCATGATTTGTAGCTTAATTATCCATTATATACAAACCATGGATTTAATGTTTTAGTGTTTTTGGAAACTAGTTACACAAAATAGATAATAGAGAGATATAAAAAAATAATTTTATAATCCTCTATACTGATCTCTTAACTAACTTTTATATCATATAACTACATACGGTAACTTGAAAAAAATATTTATAGAAAGGTGATGAGCTAAAAAGCCTAGTAAGGGAATACACATGGAAGATGAGTCAGAAGGAATAACATTATATCCTAATAGGCATATTTCACGAATAAATATATGGAGGAATAAATTATTGAACATGGAATCATATGATTATAGACATATAAGAATGTGGAAGTATCATACAACATGATTTAATCATTTGACAATGTTGAATGAAAAGACTATATCACATAGTGGACAACATACAATAATAAATTAGGCTTACTGCATAATACCATACATAATAGCTCATGAGAAAAATAATTCCAAATGCATTAGACTGATATATTGGAACACCCATCATAACATGAACATGAATATGTTCACCACGTAAGGAAATAAAAAATATGGAATAAACGTAATGGTTAAGAATTGAATGAAATGGGTTTCACGATCATGTCACATAGAATAACCAAACAGTGTATCATAATGGTATCCATGAAAGAAAGGATTTAAATAATTATTGGCTATTTATAGATAAAAATTTATAACAAATCCTTGATAATGATGTCTCACTGAATTGAAAACAAGAGTGAGTGTAGAAATGCAACATTAGAAATGTTCCACTTAAGTATTGTTTCAAGGAAAAGACTGAAGAGTCTTTAAAGGGGAAAAATGAATAATTTTTTATATAAAACAAGAAATGACCTAAAATGGATTACTCATGATGAAATGAGATATTTTAGAAAAAATATTGGTGGATGAATATAGATTATGGAGTTTACTTGAATATGGCTAAGAAATAGAGAAGTTCTTTTTAATTGGGATTTCTTGTCAAGAAGAATTGAGAAGTGAACCTTTTGAAAAATGTATTTTACCTTAAAGGAAATATCAATTAAGATATATAAATAATTTTGGAACATATAAAAATAATTAAGTAGAAGTATATAAGAAGAATAAATAAATACACTTGGGTAATGTGAGACAGAGCATAGCCGAAAGGGAAAAAATGGAGTTTCAAAGAGATCAGTTAAAGTATGTCTGAATGTGTTCTAAAAATTAAGATAATATCCTATATAATTAAATTTTATTCAATAATAATTATAATTTTATCCTATTATACATATATTTTAATTATTATAATTTTATTAAGTTATGTTATGCCTAATATGGTGTGTTATAAGGATTAATTTCATCGTTATGGGAGCATTCGTTTCATTTTGTCATGGTTGAATCAATTGTGGATAATTATAGATATTCCTTTCTAGTTGAATAATTATGCGGAGGTACAATTAAATGGAATTCATGCACTTAAAAATATAAAATGTTCCCTTATATAATTTTTACTTATTTAATGACGATTATTCATTTGATAAAATGTCAATAACATGTGTTTAGTTTATTTTGATGGTTTTTATGACCATAATGAACGTGTATCATTTTATAAAGTATTATACTTACTTATTAGTTTCAAAAAATGAAATAATTTATAATATTTATATTAAAATATTATTTGACCCCAATAATGATTTTATGACCATCATTGAAGATGTAAATAAAAAAAATGAAAACTTGTCAACCATGAAGGTGGTGAACAAATATATTATGGAAGATGTATCGTTTTACCTTAAAATGACGAGAGAATTGATTTTAGTATGGGTATTAAATCAAAAAAATAAAATTACAATATATATATATGATACTTGAGTTTTCATATAATTTTTGATATGATCTGTGGAGAAGGTAGAAAAATCAAATAATTTAGAAGAGACTAATAGAGTGTTTTACATCATGAATGTCATCTCCTTGAGGACCTTCTTAATACACATAAAATTGGTCCTTTTGTGAGACCATATATAGTAGGATGTGATGAATAATCATAGTATTAAAATTTTATATAATATTGAAAAGCACCAAGATTTAAAAGGTGCGAGGATAATGGGTGGTATTTATAAGGGGAGGGGGTGTTTTGATTATTATATTCATTAGTTTAGTATTTTGGGATCAATATTATCAGTAGTTTCAATTCCAGTGATAATATATAGAATACAGTTCATGTTCGTTCAAAAAAGGGGTGGTCACATAATGAATGAATCGAAAATACATGCATTTGTATTATAATGTTAAATACCATAAAGTACTATATTTCACTTTTATAATTTTTTGACTATTTTAGAGAAAACTAATGAAATTCACCCCAATAATTTTTCAATGTTCATATTGAAAAAATAGAATCTATTTTTTGAAAAATATATTCTAAATATGATAAATTTAATTTTTTTTAATAAAAGCATCATTTATTCAAAAGAATACCGATTTTATTATTACAATCAATTTTATGACACTTTGAAAAACTAATTAGGGTTGTATAAAATTACCTTATCATTAGAATAAAACATAATATTAATTTATGAAACCATTTTAGGAATGTAACTTTCTTATTGAATCATTACATTAATAATAAAATTTTAAATAGGACATTAGGTTTTTGAAAATTCCAACTCAAATGTTTTCAATTTAAAAATATTTATTGACTTATAAAATTAAATAAATATATCATATTATCATTTAAAAAGAAAAAAAATATTATTTAAAATTTCTTAAGGTGAGGTTAATATTATAATAGTTATATTATTATTTCTAAATGTCAGATTACGATTCCAATAGTTATATTGTTAAATGTGATACGGGTTTAATAATTCCTTAAAGTTCTTCTAATCCCATTGACTACTCATTCATTTCAATATTATCTCAAGGTTATTTATAAATTCATATTCAAAATTAATTTTTTATTATTAACATTATGATTTATTTCTATATATTTGTTAGCAAGTTTAGTTATTCTCGTGGATCATGAAAATCCAAATCTTAATATTATTATTATGTTATTTTCTATTAATTGTATCACTATAATATTTGGAATTATTATAGATTTATTAGCTGAAAATGTTATTATTCTCATTTTAGGAGAATATTTTTTGTTGGTTTCTATATGTGATGTATGAGATTTATACAATAATATATATTTATAAGAAGGAAAATTTCACTGATAAAAATCTGGGCCATTACATTATAGGCTCTGAAAGATATCTCATAAAGCACATACAATGATTTTTTTTGTGAATAAAAAGTTATATTAATAATGTTTATAAAATAATTTACGAAAACTAATTGTTTTCAACGAGAGTTTAAGATGAAATTTCATCCAATGTTATTTGATAATGTACTGCAAAGTATTTTCATGATGAAATTTCTTTTCTATTATATATTATAATTGTTGTAGGTATTTAATAAGATGAATGATCTGAACGTTTGGGGATCTATTAGTTTATTGGGGATTTTTCAAGACATTTATGATTCTTTTAGAATGTAGTAAAAATGTTCTTTATCTGATATTCTTGGTTTTCTATGGATTTGGATATTATGAGTTTTAGAAATTGAAATAGTGAATATATATATAATTAGATTAATATATTGGATTCAATGAGGATAAAATTTATTTTTGAAGATGGATTTGGGAGTCATTTATATTTCCCATAGTTTTACTTTCAAATTTTATAAATTGGTTGGAAAATGAATAAAAAAATTTCTTGAAACATAGATTTTGGAAAAACATCACTATCTATAGAGGGTATATAGAATAGCCACTTTTAATTGAGATTTGAACCAAATGAATAATCTAGGTTATATAATCACATTAATCACATAAATGAAATATATAGAGGTAATGGGGTGAAACCATGAAAAAATATTCTTGGGATTCTTGGTGATACTTAATATATATGGTAAATAAAAATTCGTGTGGACCAGATTCTAAAAAGTAATTAGAGGATTATTTTAGAAGGTGAGACTATAAATTAAGTAATAATTATTCAACCAACTAAATTATTAGTGGAATGTCACATTTTTTATTATTTCGAATGAATTCATACACATTAGTACATTAATTATATTTTAGTCTTAATATTCAAGAATCAAATTATTTTAAGCATGTTAGGGTTTAACTATTATATTAAGGAAGATTTTTTAATTTTTTTATTTGGTAAATATAACTAATTATAATAGTTTATTTGAAATACTATTAATAACATATTTATTATATCATTTCAAAATATTAAAAAATGTTATAAAATAATAATTTATTTAATAATTATATATTACGGATGTTTCAAAACATTTTACTATTATCTACACATAACATATAAAATGAAAATAATATTTCTATTGATTTTTTTTCAACAGTATCAATTGAATTTTTTAAATTCTAGGAGATGGTGAATCAAAAAAATTTCAATATATTGTGTTATTATATACTTATTTCGATTTCCCACTATATTATTTTAAATATTATGTAATATCTTTGTCCATTAAATTTAGTTTTCAATATTTATGAATTGGAATGTTTTTATTATATATGTACTTCACGTGACTAGTTTTTAAACTAATGTATAAGTATAAAATGTATATATTTGTTGGGGTATATTTTCATATATAAAAATACTAGACATTATATTCATTAACCCTTCAGAAATTTCCCCATCAGAATCTCTATTCATACACTACAATGAAAATATATTATAATAGATTTTTATCCCAAGGTTCCTATTTTTCCATTTAACCAAATGGTTTTTCCATAGTACATTTACATTTAGAGTAATCACATTACATATTTTTTTGACAATGGTCAATGATGATCCACAGATTCTCCAATATCATAGCCTATGATTTTTGTTTTTGTAAGGTATCTAGTATGTACTTTTTCAAGAGGGAAATACAGAACACATCATCAACTTGAGTCATGTTTCATGTGAGTGATACCTAATAGAAATCTTCTCTTATATGTTTTAAGATCTAGTGGTGGTTAATTCTTCTAGGAGATACGTTTATTTTTTTCCTAAATCATATGGGTACCTTCATAGTTATATATTAGAGAACAATTATCCTTAACATTAAAATCTAGGACTCAAAAAATGAATTCCAACATTGCTCTATTGTATACTCTCTAATTATTTAATGTGATTTTTAGCGGATTAGATTTTCAACATCAATTAAAAAACCTATTTTAGATCCAATTATTACTCCCTCCATACTCACCAAAAAATGAAAAAACTTATTAATGAATGGTGATAATAAAAATTTCAAGATTTAGGGTGGTTTGAAGTGATGAATCATAGGGAAATTTAATAATAAAAGGTACTTGTATTTTATGGAGAAGGAATTGAATAAATTGTTATAATAAAATATTAGTATATGTTTCATATGACCTATAATGACACAATAGTTCCCTTTATCTAAGTGTGTATGATCAATCCCTCTTGGTGGAACAATATTTTTAATACCTCTTTGTGATAAGTGATATACAAATGAATAGAGTGTAAATTGATATCAAATTAACCAATTATTTATTCTATAATTCCTCTATGAAATGTGATATTTTATTGTATTTTCAAATAATCATACCACTAATAATGACTAAATTTTCTAATATGAATCAATTTATAATATTTTAGGTTTTTATAAAACAATACATTTTCATATCTATTAATATATATGAATAATATATTAATTTTACATTAAAGGGGACTCTTTTTTTGGATATTGTACTCAACATTAAACAATGAGTTTCTATGAAATCTTACATTGCACATAATAAAGAGTTATACTAAAAAAATAATATTATAATAATATTATAATTTTAAATGATTGTTAACACCTGTCCATTCTATTGGCAGGAATGATAATAATGAACTAAAATATGATTAAACATGTTTTTCAAATGTTTTTAATTTTATACAATATATTTTAGATGCATACAATGACAATTAATCCAATGTTAAGCATAAAAAAACTCTAATATTTTGTAAAGGATGTTTTAAAGTATTTTGATTGAGAATCATTTTAAATCTAGTTCTTGTCGCTTTTATATATTTTAATTGAAAAAATAAAATTATTTTTTTGAAATAGGGACTTCTAAATTTACTTTGGTTTTAATTTTGGTAATTTTCTGATAAAATTCATATTTTAATGAATAGTGAAAATATTTCAATTCAATTTTCAATTTCCTTTTCATCTAATTTATTTTTATTCATATATTATCAATTAAATTGGTTTTAAATTATATTTATATTATTCTATTATCATTTAATATAATTTTGGTCATTTTAGGTAATTTCATAATGAAATTTGATATAAACGCATGTCAATATTTAGACGATTTTTACTTAAAAACATGTTTTATCATTCTGCCAATGGGAATTAATTTTAAATAAAATACTTAAACTTGTGAGCTTTAAATTTGGAAAAATGTATTCCATATTTTGAATCAGAAGGTATTAATTGGGTAGATAAGTCCCTTTTATTTTTGGATGTGATGAATAGTTTGTTTAGTAATTATATTTATTTACCACAATTAAATGTTAAATCAGTGAAATAAGGGTTAAAATTATTTTATAATAATATAAAACAACCCAAACACTTGTTGTAATCATATTTTATGAGAAATGGATGACCTAGAAAACCCTTTTAATGAAAATATTTCCTTTGGAATCCACTTGGTTCTTGTTATGACACTTATATTTTGTAATTTAATGTAAAGGAAAATTTGTTTTAAACCTAAATATTCCTAATAAAATAATTTTATTATCAGTTTATATAAATCCTATATTTTACTATAAGTATTACTTATAAAGATAAAATTATATCCTATATCATGGAATATTATCTATAATTTTTGACATTATATAAGTAAATTTCATTATGAGACAATGATGATGTAGTGATTGCATTATTAAATAAGGAATCAAATAAATGTTATTATAAATTTTAAAATAAATATTATTTTAAAAAATTTAAGTCATACACAATTTTTATAGGTGAATATGAAATGTTATAAGACTATTCAATACTTGGTTGAATGTTATCGCTATTTCAATATTTTATTTAAATTCAATAAAATAATTAGTTAAAAATTTGACATAATTGATTTTTATAAAAATTTAATTTTAAAAAAAAATAAAATCATAAAAATATTTTAAAACAAAAAAATTAACTATGATAAGGTCTAAAAATTTATTAAGTGTCCAATTATAATAAATTTACTCTATATAAGTAATATTAATAACATCTTAATAATTAAAATGTTGTTACAACAATTATTGTTAAAAGAAAATAATTAAGGGTAAACCAAAAAAGATATGCTTTAAAATAAAATCAATACATTTCAGGAAATAATGGGAAGATAGAATTCCAGGATAACCTTATCTAATCTTCGTCATATCTGAATTTAGATCCAATTAGATTAAAAAAATTAATTTATATTAATTTAATATTTTAATACTTTCCAAGGGTGTCCCTTCCCTCTCTTAAAAACATTTACCCAATCTTCTATAATTACTCACACTAAAAGTATTAGTTGGTTCGGCCATCCTCTGACCAAAAATATTAATATAATTTCTTTCCTCATCCTAGAATCCCCACTTAGGGATGAAAGCCTCCAAAGGAAGCCTTTTGGTTTAAACTGAAATAAGTTACCCAAATAAGAGGATCATAACTATTGTACGTGACGAATCAAACACAAGGTATGGGTCTTCATCTAAATATCCTTTAATAGAGGAATAATTTAATAATATACAGCCTTTATTTTATATAGTATTTAAAAAAAACTTTAACTTTTTAATTTCATTCAATGATTTTTAAAAGGGAATATTTTTTTATAAAGTGTTTCACTAAATGACCAGAGAAATGTTTTTTATGTATGCAGAAATAATGTCTAATCCACTACCATAACCATTATTTGATATTTTTATTCCTATATAAGACGTAATATTTTTTCAAAATGTAAAAAAAATATGGTTTTCACTTTTTGGTTATTATTTATTGAAAATGGTTTTCAAAGTTGATTGAATATTTCAATTTCTTAGAATGATTTCTTTTATCTAAAAATGAAATTTTATGAATGAAATGTTTATAATTGAAATATTTTATGAGTTAAAGTTATATAATGGTACTCGGACATTTGATGGGTGGTTATGTGATAAACCAAATATGGGTTGTTACATGATAAACCAATGAAGGGTTGTTCAGTGATAAACCAAGGATGGGTGGTTACATTATAACCCCTAATGCTTTGGGTATGGACGTAGACTATATATCTATTCCATTTCGTGATATGTGTGTAATTGAACAGTATGGTTATTCCATTTATGTATGATTATGTCACAAATCAGATTTATATGGTATATGTTTCTTTCTATGTACTTTATGGTAATCTTTTGGTTACAAAAATGGTATGCAATTAGATTATATTTAGTGAAGTATATGTACTACTTCATTAAAGAAAAACGTAAGAATTTATGATATATCATTAATGGTTTATAATATTTCACAATACTAACAGTTTTCATTCTTATATATCCCTTACTCCACTTCTTATGCTCATCCCATGTTTGGAAATATTTTTCAAAGGAAATAATAAATAATAGAGTCAAGGATGGGATCAAGAAACATTCATGATGTTTAATCATGAAACGAACCTTGCATCTTTTTAAAAATGTTTTTATTTTATGAAAAAATAGGATAGTGAGAAGAAGTGTCTACTTATAATATTTAAGTTGTTATGTATGAGTTATGAACTATTATCTAATGATATAAACCTGAAAAGATTGTAACACCCCAACAATTTCCAAATAGATTTATTATTGAATGCATGGACCATTGAGTATCTACAAACACCACTTTGAAAAAACCAAGCCATGTAAACATATGTTTTTCACTTCGGTGATGTGAATTTTGAAAATCCGACGTTCACATTTGCGATCAGTATGTTATTTGAAGACCGATAAAAAAACATTAATTTTGGTGAATAGTAACCTACCATTATGAATAGTAACATACACTTATGAATCTTTATATACCCTAATGAATAGAAACCTTAAGTATGATAGTATATAAACAATATCCAAGTGGAAGAATGATATGCCAATGTTTTGGAATAAGTAAATAAATGTTTAAAAACTTCTTTTTTAGAATAAATTATGATTTTAATTAAATATTAAATTAATCATATTTAAAGAATTATTTTAGAAACAATGGACTTAATTTTAGGACTCTACATGTTAAGAAACGATTTGGGTGATTTTTTGGGATTTTTCTGAAATACATGAATTTTTAATGAATATTAATATTCAATAAATTACGATAAATTCTAAATACTTGATTTAATGCATCATAGGTTATGAAAGGCTTATGTAAGTCTACATGGTTTGAATCACATGAAATTATTACTATTTGATGTCACATGAATCAATAATATGCATAGTCTTGAGCAAAAATATTAAAATAATAATTAAAATAATGTAACATCCCTCCTCACCTTCATTATCTAAACCACCCCTCATCCCCTCTTCCTACCACACCAATAAACCTTAAATACTTACCTAAATTCTGAAAATACTCTTCCCAAGCTCTCTTCCCACATTTAATATCTTCTGGTATCCCTAAAAGGCAAAAAATAGAGGTCTTAAAAAGTATCCCAAGGTGGAGTACTCAAGAGGTGAACACCATTTCCTTTTTCTTTCAATTTCTTTTACAGGTTCCATTATTTTGTTATCTCTTATCAACTCACCTCATATAAATTCCATGATAATTATTATACCATACATGTACTAGATTTTAATTAATCTAATGGAATATTTAATCGTCACCTCTCTTTTCCCCTCCTTTTATATAATAAATGAAAACACCATCTGAGATGTGTTAATTTATCACACTCAAGGAAGACGAGTTTTTAATTATCATTAATATATTTAGGACTGATCATGAATACCTTTTAATGGTTGAACCAGATCATAATATATGTATTTTAGCTTATTTAATGTTCTGGAATCCTTACACACTCATAATACGGAATAATAATACAAAACAATTTCATTGTTCCAAAAATCACCAAGCCAAATCCAAGCGTTTATCATTAACTTATCAAATGAGCCATCCTCATGTTATATAACCTAAATCATTGTTAGATCATTTATATCTCTCTAATTCAACTAATAATATATAATAACAATTCTTTATATTTAACCACAATTCAAACAAACTTCAATTCATGAATACAAGTAAACAGATCTTGAAAACAAAGGAAGAAAATGCATCGAAAACAATAATATTGAATCTCTTAAACCAAAAAATTAACTTTAATGAATCTAATAATGTTGTACCATATCAATTATACATTGATGAAATTATGGACTTATCAATTAGTGAAGCTAAATTTTATTATTCAGGTCATTAAGAACAATCACTAACACCTTCAAGCATAAGGTCATGGATATCTTAACTCAAATTCCATTCATCGAGTTAAACAATAATGTCATTCATTTTGTATTTTCCCAGAATATGTGTGAATTACCTATGATTGTTTTATTATATATATCCTATTTTATTGTGTGGGTTTATGTTTGTCCCACTTAATTAAGTCATTCATTTGTCCTTTATCTAATGATACATTCTTTGTAAGGGATTCTCTCTCACACTTTGTTCAAGAATTCTCCCAATGTTGTACCCTTTTATTTTTAATTCCTAATGATGGGGTCTGTTTTATCACCTCACCCATACCTACCTTATGATATATAAATAATGGGATACCCCTTTTCCTCTCATTAATCCCTCACAAGAACACCGATTACCATGAAAAAATATTTGTAACGGGTTTCTCATCTCACTTTCATTTCTGTGAGATTTCCATTGTTCACCACTTATTTATTTTATGTGGTTTATGTGTACTAACATTGGATATATAATAACATGATGATTTTTATATTCATGTTATTCTGTGATTAATTATCTGATTATTGAATTTTGGTCATACGATTCAATTTATTATAATATGGTAAGGTTCATTGTCCCAATTCCATTCCATTAACGGTTACATTGTATTGTGCACATAATATTTCTTATGTCATGTATGTACTGCCCATTTGAGATCAATTTTAATATTAGATATTAGATATATTATATATTCATATTCTGGTTTCATGGATATGAGTATTTTCTTAAGTCGTATACCATTTTACATATGGTGTTTATTTGAAAAGTTATTTTAACTATTGAAATATGATACATTTGTATCGTCTAATCTATACAGATTTGGAGAAGGAAGATTTTACTTGTAATAAATCTTTTTACAAATAATGGTTTGGACATGCAGTTCAATGTGGGGCCCGCTATATCCCATCAATACATCGACAGGTCTCATGGGACAACCAGTTTGGCGACAAACCCTTCGAGTTTTTGTCAAAAAAGTTGATAGGTTTCTACCCACAGAACTAAACCATTTTATTAGTATTATGGTATCTTGTTCCAAATAAATGACGTGCAATTAATAATAATTTTATTTATTCATTATCCATTATTACTATCCATGAGGTTTTTACTATGACAAAATATGTGGATGAAGTTTAAATATCAGTTTGTTAATGTCGTGAGTTTTTCATTTATTCACTATGCCATATACATTTTTTCAAATTTTTTATGACTAACATATTATTTAATTCATGCTTAATCTATTTTTAACCCTTACTGATAGTTTTATGTCACCCATTTAATTTTTTTACCTTCAACAGGTTATGAAGAGGAGATCATTTATTGAGTTTCTGTGGATGCAGTTTTTAGTTTTTGTTATGCATTATATATTGTAACATTTTATAATGTAATTTGTGTTACATATATGTATCTAGTTTTTGAAAACTACTAAACTGATCATTCCATTGAGATATCATTCCTTATGACCATTCCTAGTTAATAAGTAATGCAACGACTCTGGTCTATAGGGGTTGGGGCGTTACAGTTGGTATTAGAGAAAGTTTAGTAGCAAACATGAAAACTAGATTTGAAAATGTAGATTCGGGAAAACGCCCTGAAGTATTATTTGAGGAAAAAAATACAAGAACATTCTAGTATTTTGGTATGTAATAGGTTATGTGTATATTTCTAGAAAAGACATCATTGTCTGGATACAAACAGGTAGAGGTTTCTCTAACACAGATGTACGTAGGAGTGAATGTTCTGACAAGGAGTTTCGGGCTTGACTCCGGGTATCCTAGTACACGAAAACTGGAATTGTTGAACTCTTGGTTTTAACACTCCCGGGGAATATGCTGTGAATAATTAACATTTTTTTCAAGACATTTTGAAGTAATTTATTGTAAATTTTTCCATAGAGAAACCACATTTATGAGATTAGATATGCATAGAATTTTAATTTATGCTAAGTACTTTTCAAGTTGAGAGTAAATATTATGATTCATAACCTAATCTATTTTATGGAATTATTTAGAAATGGAACCTAATGGAAGAATGAGAATCAGTACTCATAGTCAATTTTAGGGATTACGAGTTTTCGTTAAACATATGGTTAGTCTATAAAACAGTTCTTTAAGCTAAATCCTTGTTTTTAAATTCTCAGGTCAAGGGAAGATAGTTAAAAATGAAATTAGGAGGATCTAAAATGATATTTTTATCCCATCATGATGACTTGCTTTTAATAATTATTTCATATTCATACCCTGACAATTTAGAAGGATTTTATAACATACAACTCACTTGCAAGAAATTGTTTGAGATATCAAACACCTCCACTATACCTCGACACCATCATGGATCATTTATTGTATTTAATAAAATCCTATTCTTTTAATATTATCATATTTTCAATAAAGTTAAATATTATCAGGGTATTTTTTAATATTTTACCTTATAACAAAATTTTGAAGCATATTGTGATTTTGAAGAAGGTGCAGAAGAAGGAGACCATTGCGCAACCTATTTATATTTGATTTTAAAAATAAAATTTTAGAAAATACTTATGGAATTTTAAAAGGACCATTGATTTAAAGATTCAACTCAAACATGGTCATAATATTTTATAAAAGTCATGTTTTATCAGATGTTTTGAAATTATATGTCATACATGATTATTTTTCGAAACTATTTTTTTTGTGAACACCCGTATGACCCAAATTGTACAAGGTGTATCTCAATGAAGGAAGAAAATGATTTTGATGGATCCATAAATCATTGTTGCAATTCATGGACCATCTATTTACATGATAAAAATGATTATTAATCCATATAGACACCATGATCAAGGTACCCACAGTTTTTAATAAGTAAATAAAATTGCGAGGGTGCAATTTCTAGAATGTGGGGATAATGTAGCACCCCATGAATTTACAAATAGATTTATTATACAATTTATGGATCACTGAGTCTCTTCAAATAGAAATGTTTTATAACCTAACCATGCAATAATAATTTTTTCACTTCTCTGATTGAATTTCGAAAATCTGACATACGCGGTTGCGATCAGTAAGTTATACGGAGTCTGATAAGAAAAAAAATATTTTTTTGAAATAGTAACCTACCCTTATGAAAAGTAACATACCATTATAAATAGTGATATACCCTAATGAATAGTATAATTACCTATGCTAGTATATAAATAATTTTCAAGTGGATGTTAGATATACTATTGTTTTGGAATATGTAAATAAATATTTTAAAACTACTCTTAGAATAAATTATGATTTTAATTAAATATCAAAGTAATCATATTTACAGAATTATTTTTCATAAATGGACTTCTTTTCATGGACTCAACATTCCAAAAAATGGTTAGGGTGAATTTTTGGGATTTTTCTGAAATACATGAATTTTTGATGAATAGTAAAATACAATAAAATATGATAAATGCTAAATAATTGATTTACATCATAATAAGTGATGAAAGGCAGATATAAGCCCACTTGGATTGAACTCACATTCCATTATTATTGTTTGGGGTCACATGAATCAATAATATTCATAATATTGATAAAAAATATTAAAATCATAATAGAAATAATGTAAAATCCCTCCTCCCCATCACTATATAAACCTCCCTCGCCCCATCTTCCACCCACACCACTCAAGATTCAATCCTTGCCTAAATTCTTCCAAATACTCTTCCCAAGCCCTCTCCCCTACGTCCATGACCTTCTGGTCTCACCAAAAGGCCAAAAACAAAGGTCTTAAAGAGTTTCTCAAGGTGGATTACTAAAGAGGTGAACCACTTTTCATTTTTATTTCAAATTCTTTTACAAGTTCCATTAGTTTCCTATCATCTCACCTCACCCCATCATAATTAAATTATAATTCTAGTACAATACATGTACTATATTTTCATTATTCTAATTAAATATTTAATCATCATCTCTCTTTTCCACACCTTTTATACTATGAATCCAAACACCATCCGAGATGTGTTAATTTATCACACTCAATGAAGAGAAGTTTTAAATTTTCATTACTATATTTAAGACTTATCAATGAAACATTTTTAATTTTTGAACCATATCATAATATATTAATTTTTTATTTTTAATGTTTTTGAATCCTTATGCACTCATAACATGGAATAATAATACAAAACAAGTTCATTGTGCACAAAATCACAAAACTGAATCCTAGTGTTTATCATTAACTTATCAAATGAGTCATCCTCGTGGTATATAACCTATATCATTATTAGATAATTTTCATCTATTTAATTTAAATAATAATATATATTGAAAATTCTGATTGTTTTACCACAATTCAAATGAACTTCAATTCAGGAATACAAGTAAACGGATCTTGAAAACCAAGGAAGAAAATGCTTCCATAACAATAAAATTGAATCTCATAAACCCATAAAAAGTGAATGAATGAGCCTAATAAGTTTATACCATAACAGTTAAACATCTATGTCATTGGTTTTGTATTTTCACATAATATTTGTGAATGAACTATGATTGTTCTATTCTATATATACACTTTTGTTGTGTGGGTTTATGTTTTTCATACCTAATTATGTCATTGATTTTTTCTCAATCTAATGATACGTTCTTTATAAGGGACTCTCTCTCTCATTTTTGTTCAATAATTCTCCCTATGTTGTGCCCTTTTATTTTTAATTCATAGTGATGCGGTATGTTTTTGAACATCCCTCATACATACCTTATGATATATATATAATGGAAAACCCATTTACCTATCATTATTCTCTCACAAGAACACATGTTACCATGCCGAAATATTTGTAAGGGGTTTCTCACCTCACTTTCATTTCAATGATATTTCTATTGTTTGCCACTTATTTCTTCTATGTGGTATATTTTTACAACCATTTGATAAATAATAACATTATTATCATTATATCTATTGTATAATATGATTAATTTGTTGATTATTGACTTTTGGTTATACAATTCAATTTATTACAACATTGCAAGGGTCTTTGTCTCAATTCCACTTCATAGTTAGTTACATGGTATTGTGCACCAAATATTTATTATGTGGTGTATCTACAGCCTATTTGAGTTCATTTTTCATTTTAAATTGTAGATATATTATATATCTATATTTTGGTTTCATGGATAATAGTATTTTCTTATGCCGTATACCCTTTTACATACAGGGTTTATATGAAATGTAATTTTAACTATAGAAATATTGATGAATATATATTTTATACTCTTTAAAGATATTGAGATGGAATATTTTAATTGTTTTAAATATATGTATAAATAATTATTTGGACATGAAGTGGTGGGTGGGGCTCTCTATAGCCCCTCGATGCATCGAAAGGTCTCACAAGACAACCAGTTTGGCGACAAACCCTTCAAGTTTGTTTCTATGAATCAAAAAGGTTTATACCCACAAGAACTAATCCATTTTAGCAGTATTATGGTATCATGTTCCAGGTACATGATTTTCAATTAATAATCATTTTATTTATTTATTATCAGTTATTACTATCCATGAGGTTTTCACTATGACAAAATCTATGGATGCAGTTTCATTTTGAGTTTGTTAATGGCATGAGTTTTTCATTTATTCATTATTCCATATGGATTATGTCAAAGTGTTTATGACTCACATATTATTTAATTCTTGCTTCTACTATTTTTAAACCTTATTGAGAATTTGAGCTCAACCATTTCATTTTTTACCTTCATCATGTTATGAAGTCGAGATCATTTATTGTGATTCTATGGATGCAGTTTTTAGTTATTGTTATGCATTGTATTTTGTTACATTTTCCAATGTAATTTGAATTACATCTATATATCTAGTCTCTTCAAGACTACTAATCTGATCATTCCTTCAGGATTTCATTCCTCCTAACCCTGCCAATGTAATTAGTAAATCACTGGCTCTGGTCTGGAGGTGTTAGGGCGTTACAATGATCCTCAAAGTGAATTATTGTCAAATTGATGACTTATCACAATATTATGTAATGTATAAGTCTAGGGCCTTATAGTTTATATTAGAGTTCAGTTTAGATATTTTAATGGGTTGGAATATTATTAATAAAATATCTGTTAAATATTTTTACATTATGGTCAAATAGAAATTATATTGAATTTGAAAATTACCACATTGCTTTATATAAGATATGTTTGTTCAGAAAGGTTTTCTGTAGAGAAAACTGGGAAGCTATTCTGGGAAGGAATATAGAGGGAAATAACATTCCAAATCAACATTCTGAGATGGTTGGAATTAGAACTGAATTTTTTTCAGTGATGTTTTAGTTGAATCCGGTGATAAATGGTGATGATGTCAATGTACGAGTTCAACGAGACTAACCATATAAAAATAGGTCGATAGTGGAGAATTTCTTGAGTAAACATCACCCATCGTTCTGGGATCATTTAACCTTATACAAACACAAGGTTAGATTAAAACACAATAAAAGATTTTTGATGTAATGGGGTGTTCATATAATCAAAATGTTAGTCCTTTTGTTTATCATTTTGAAGGAGAAGCTGATCAGTGGTGGTCAATGATTAAAAATATCAAGGTAAGTGAAGATATTCACTCCATGTAGTGGGATGAATATAAGAATATATCAGTTGAGAAATATTTTCCAAAGGCTATTCTCCTTAGGATGGAAAATAAATTATTGGAATTGAGAAAAATGGAGGATGACTATATGGTTGTATATGAAGAAAATGACACCCTTTTGTCAAGGTATGTCCAAACTTTTATCCGGGATATTGATAATAAGATAAATAAGTTTTACACATGATTAAAGATGAATTATCAAAGGGTGTTAGCTTTTTGTGAGTTTATATTCTATGATAAAATTTTCAAATGTGCCGATAATGTAAAAATGGTGTTTTCTGATGATCATATGTTTAATGAGAGCATGAAAAAAACCAAACAACTTAGAAATAAATAGGAAATAATTCATCAACAAAGTCTGGATAAAAGAAAACTAAATTTACATCTTCTGAGAAGTGTGGTAAAAACCATCCGGGATAATTCCTCCCAATGTCTGATAAGTTCCTCTTATATGGTATGGATTTTCATATTTCTTGTGAATATAAGTATGAAGATTAGGAAGGAAATAAAAAACTAGCGATAAGATGTTTTTGTTGTAAAGAGTTAGGAAATTATACCAATGTGTGTCCAAAGTTGATTACACATGGTGGAAGCCTGTAATATCAAAAGTATAAGGGCATGGAAAAAACATTTTCTACTAATACGGTTGATGTGGGATAATAAAATTAAGTGTTTATAGGTATGATATATGTTTTTCAAAATATTCCAATACTTTACTAGGATCTGGATCTTCACAATCTTTAATTTTTGAGATCTTGCATGTAATTTGGGAATAGAAGCTCATGAATGTGATATAGAACATCTGGTAGAATCTAGGTGGAAGTATTTTAGAAACCAAGATTTATAAGAATCTTATTATAATCATTAGTTGTATAGTATTTCCTTCAAATATTTATGTACTTCCAATAGTAATGTTTAATATAATTTTGGTAATGGATTGGATTTCAGTTTACCTTCCTAAAATAGATTGTAAAGCCCAAAATATTTTTTTCAATGATTTCATACCATTTATAACATACCAAGATGTTAAAAGATTGATTAAATAAGGGAGTGGATGTTATCTGACTCATGCTGTTGAAATGAAAAAAAATATTTATGATTAGTGACCTTGTAGCAGTGAAAGAATTTAAAAATGTTAATCCTAATGAATTTACTGGTATTGTTTATAATTGGTAAGTTGAATTTATTATCGACTTAGTGTGTGATGAAAAGAATATTTATAAAAACCATTATAGAATCACTCATATAGAATATATGGAATTGAAAAAATAGTTTCATGAATTATTTGATAAAGTTTTCATTCAACCTAGTACTTCACCATGGGGTGATCTAGTTTTATTCATGAAATTGAAATATTGTTCTATGAGACAATGTATTGTTTATAGAGCCTTAAATAACATCCCTATACATAAAAAGTATCATTTTCCTCATATCAATGATTTTTTTTATAAGCTTTAGGGAGCTCAATATTTTTAGAAGATTTATTTGATGTCCAGGTACCCTTAGCTTAAGGTGAAGGAGGATTGCATTTCTAATACAACATTCCGAAATGAGGTATGTCCATTATGAGTTTTTAGTTATTCCATTTAAGTTATCTAATGAGCCTGCTGTATTTCTGAAAAACCTAAATAGCGTCTTTCATCAATTTTTGGATTAGTTTGTAGTTGTGTTTATAGATGATATTTTGGTATATTATAAAACCCAGGAAGAACATGAAAGTCACTTAAGGATTGTTCTAAAAATAAAAAATAAAATTAACTATATGGAAAGAATATTAAGATATAATTTATGTTCCAAATAATTCCATTACATTGACTTATTGTTCTAGTTAACGGCTTAAATGTTTTCCCTTGTAAAACAGAAGTTTTTGAAGAGTGCCCAAGGCCAACCGACATCCCAGAGATTCCTAGTTTATTGGATTAGTTGGTTATTATATAAGGTCTGTTTAAAACATTTCTTGATTATATAGACCACTATCTATGCTATCAAATAAGGGAGATACATTCATGTAGATAACTTTATGCGATGATTGTTTTCAAATATTGTAATGAAGACTGGTAGATGCTCTAGTTTTGGGTGAGCATTCTAGGAATGGTGAATTTGTTGTATACAATTATTCATATTTGAAATGAATTGGTTATATCCTAATGTAGACTAATCAAGTAATTTCTTATGATTAATTCTAGTTGAAATCTAATGTGTAAAATTACCCTACAATTGATTTGTAATTAGTTTTTATTTTTTGCATTAAAAATTTGGAGGCCTAATTTTTATGGTGTAAATTTTGAAATATATATTGATAAAAATAATTAAAGAATATATTCAATTAGAAAGAATTAAAAAAGTGATACAGGGGATCGTTGGAATTAATCAAGGATTATGATTTCTCAATTCATTACGAATCTGGAATGGAAAATAATGTGGCTGATGCATTGAGTTGAAAAAGAAACAATACATTATCCATGATACATTTGTAATAAGATCCTTTGGTTATTGATTTGATGAAATTTTTTATTGGGTTTTTTTGGTGAATTTAATTCCTTTGTTTTCTTTCAAGTGGAATTGAAATCATCTACATCAAATAGAATTAAGTAAGCATAGAAAAAATACAATGAGTTTTAGAAAAGGTAGAATCGGTTATGAAGGGTAAGTTTCTATAATATAACATTGATAAATATATTTTAGAGGTTTGGAAAGATATTTTGTGAGAATTGTGGTTTAAAGGACATGAAATAGTTGTTATGTGATCCTCATAGTTCTTTGTTTTTAGTCCATTGTGGTCGTACTAATATGTACAAAGATCATTAGAAGTATAACTGGTGGGATGGAATAAAAAGAGATATTTCTAAGTTTACTATGACGTGTTTTTCTTGTCAGTAGTTTAAAGCAGAATGACAGTTACTGAAAGGGAAGCATCATACATTCCCAGTTCCGTAATGGAAATGGGAAAATATATTCATGGATTTGGTAGTGGGATTACCAAATAATTATCAAGGTAACAATGCGATCTAGGTTATTGTTGATCTATTGACTAGATCTGCTCATTTTCTTCATATTTGAGATACTATGTCTCCAGATTAACCTTCACGATTGTATATTAAATAGATAGTATTGTTACATGTTGTACCAATCTCCACTATATCTAATTGTGATCCCAAGTTCAATTCTAAATTTTGGAATGGCTTTCAGAAGTCATTAGGAACAAAATTAAATTGGAGTACATCTTTTCATCCTCAGTCAGATGGGTAGTTATAATGAAAAATTAAGACCATGGAGTATATTCTACATTCTTGATCTATGGATTACCAAGGAATTTGGGATCAGCATCATTCATAGGTTGATTTTTCTTATAATAATAGTTTTCATTATAGTATAAACATGTGACCATTTGAATCATTGCATGGAAAGAGGATTCAAAATCCAGCTTTTTGGATAAATTAGTTTAAAGGATGTTTATGGGACTAGAATTCCTATAAGATATGGCAAAAAAAGTTTAGTGGATTTAGAAGTATGTGAGGAAAGCTCAGAGAAGGAAAAAAATTATGCGGATAACCGGAGGAATGATCTTTCTTTTGAGGTGTGTAATCTTGTATTTTTAAAAGATTCACCATGGTAATGTGTGATATGTTTTGGTAATAAAGGGAAGTTGATTAAAAGGTTCATTGGACCCTATTAAATCCTATAGAATGTTGGGTCAATTTCCTATAAAGTGGATTTACCTCCATGTTTATCCCATTTACAAATTTTTTTCCATGTTTCATTGTTATGAAATTATATTCAGGATTCATCTCATGTTTTGAATCCATAGGTAGTTTAATTGTAATAGAATATTTCGTATGAAGAATTGCCAATACAGATTCGTAACCACAAGGACAAAATGTTGAGGAATAACGTGATTCATTAGGAAAAGGATTTTTAGAAAAAAAATATATGGATGAAGAGGTGACGTGGGAATATGAAATTTCTATGAGGGAGAAATACCCCCACTTATTTGAAAAATAAATAAATTATGGGGACACAATTTCCAAAGGGGGGGGGGGAGGATGTAACATCCCTGGTATTTATAGAATAATATATTTTCATATATATTAATATTGATGAATAATATGTGAATTTTACATTAAGGGGAACTCTTTTTCTGATAGCGTACTCAACACACAATAATGATTTTCTCAAAAATCTTACATTTCACACAACACTGAGTTATACTGAAAATAATACCATAATAATTTTATTATTTTTAATGATAGTTAACTCCTAGCTATTTTATTGGATCGAATGAATAGAAATAACTGTAATATGATTACACATATTTTTTTAATGGTTTTACATTTATCTAATAAATTTTAGAGACATAAAACGATAATGTATCCAATATTAATTATAAAATACTCTAATTTTTTAAAATGATGTCTTACAACCTTTTGATAGATAATAGATTTTAAATATTTTTTATATCACTTTTATATGTTATATATTATAAAATAAACTTCTCAATTGAAACAAGTACATAAAAATTTACTTTGGTTGAAATTTTGGTAATTTTTTGATAAAATTCATATTTTAATGAATCATGAAAAATACTGCATTTTAATTCAAAAATGCATTTTCATTTAATTTATTTGTATTGATAGGCTATCATTTAAATTGGTTCGAAATTATTTTTATATTATGTTTTTTAAACCAATGATGGTCATTAGAGGTTGTTTTATAGTGAAATTTCATATAAACACATGTCAATATTTTGATGGGTTTTACTTTTAAAAAGACATGTTTTCTCATTTTGACAATAGAAATTAATTTTAAGTTAATTACATTAAATTCTGTGTTTTGAATTTGAAAAAATGGATTCCATATTTTTAATCATAGGGTAAAAATTATGTAAATAGGTTATATTTATTTTTTGACATGAAAAATAGTAACTTTAGTGATTATTTTTATTTACCATGGTTAAAGGATAAATCAGGTAAATAAGGGTAAAAATAGTATTATAATAATATAAAACTACCATAACACTTGTCCAAAACTTATTGATGAGATATGGCCTACCAAGATAACCCTTGCAAGGAAAAATTGTCATTTGGAATCCAATTGGGTGTGATTATGACACTTTTATCTTTTAATTTAATGTAAATGAAAATATCTTATAAACATAAATCTTCATAATAATAAAATTTTAATACAGTTTTATAAAATTTTATATTTGACTATAAAAATTACATAGAAAAATAAATTTTTTCCCTAGATCATGGTATTTTATTTATAAATTTTAGACATTAAATAGTTAAATTTAATAATGATATAATGATGATGCATTGATTGCTTTATTAAAGAGGGAATAATATAAATGATATTATAAATATTAAAATAGATATTATTTCACTTAATTTATGTCATACAATATTTTTATAGTTTAATATGACATGTAAAAAGACTATTAAATGCTTTGTTTCGAATTTATATCTCTTTTTTGATTTATTTTAAATTTAATAACATGAATAGTGTAAAATTTTCCATAATTGAAGTTTTATAAACATAGTAATTTATTAAATTATTTAAAAATCATAAAATTCCATCAAAATAAAAAATTGAATATGATACGGCCAAAAAGATAATTATGTTTCCAATTATGGATAATTTACACCACATAAGTAAAATTAATAGCCTCTTTGTATTTAAAATATTTTTACCAAAAATTAAAATTAGAAGACAATATATAATGGTATACAAATAAGATATGGTTTAAAATTAAATCAATACATGTATAAATATTATTTAACGATAGGATTTCCAAATATCCTCATCATATCATAAAAATATCTCGATTTGGATCCATTTTGATTAAATAATTAACTTTTTTTATTTAATTATGTAGTACATTTTACAGTTTCCCTTTCCTCTACTAAAAAAGGTCACATATCTTCTCTAAAACTAACACTTCAAGAACCATTTGGTTCAGCGATGTTATTCCCAAAAATCTTTCTAGAATCAATATCCTCATCCTAGAAGCCCGAATTAGTGCAAAATTCCTCCTAAATAATCCTTTGGGTATAAACCAAAAGAAGAAACCCAATTAAGAGGAACATAAAAATTATATGTGACAAGTCAGACATAAGGTAAGGGACTTCATCTCAATGTCCTCTAATTGAATAATATTTTGATAAAATACGCCTCTTAATTTTTTAGGGTGTATAATCAACCCTTTTTATTTTAATTGCATTCAATGTTTTTCAAAAGGGAATATTTTATATGACTCTTTTCACTAAATGATAAAAGGATTGTTTTATACGTATGCAGCAACAACAAATTCTCCACTGCCGTAACCATTATTAGATATTTGAAATCCTTTATAAGCCTTAATATTTTTTCAAAAGTAAAAAAATTTGTTATTCCCTTTTAGGTTATTTTGGTATTGAAAATGGTTTTCAAAGAGGATTTTATATTTCAATATCTTGAAATAATTTTGTCTGTTAGAAAATGAAATTTTATTAGTGAAATTTTCATAATTGCAATCATTTATGTTTTATGGTTATATAATGGAACTTGGTCATTTGATGGGTGGTTACATGATAAAGAAATATATGGGGTTATGTGATAAAATAATGAGGAGTGGTTTTGTGATAAACATAGGATGGGTTCTTACATTATGACCTCT
The DNA here is from genome assembly GCA_963277665.1 of Viscum album. Classification (NCBI taxonomy): domain Eukaryota; kingdom Viridiplantae; phylum Streptophyta; class Magnoliopsida; order Santalales; family Viscaceae; genus Viscum; species Viscum album. Next base: position 1,338,557,626 of record OY728148.1, on the reverse strand, counting down.
AATGCATTAGGTAACGAAGATGTTCGTATGACTATTCTATTTTGTGATATGTGTGGAAGTCGATTATATAGTTATTCTGTTTAAGTATTTTAATTTCCCAACATACCTTTATATGTTATATGTTCCTTTCTATGGGATTTATAGTCATATTTTGGTTACAAAAATGGTAATAAATGAGCTCATATTAAATTAAGTCAATTTACAACTTTTTAAAGGTGAAAAGTATTACTTTATGATGATGTATTCATGGGTTACATGTTTTCACAAGACAAAAATTTTTCATTCTTATGTAATCCTTATTGAGATTATTATTCTTATCCCATTTTGTGAAATCATTTTCATTGTATTTTAGGAAGAATAGAGTCAATGATGGGATCAAGGAAATGTTATGTTTTTTAAACATGAAGCAAGAAATGTTTCATTTTAAAAAGTTTTTTTTTTATAAAAAAAATTTGATAGTGATTGTAAGTGTCTACTTGTAATATTGAAGTTGTTTTGTATGGATTATGAAAAAATTCATCATCATATAATTTTTTTTCAAGAAACACTTCTTATATAATGGTGGGAAACCAAAAAAGTACACAAAAACATCCATCAACCGCATAAGTAATAGTTGAATCTTTGAATTTATGTTTAATCCTTTTAGAGACCTTACCTCTGAGAAGACTCAATTGAGGATCGGTAGACCACCCGTCCGGTTCATCGTTGAGGGGGTGTTCAAGATAGAGTGTCATCTTGTACCAATATTTGATGAGCTTCTCCACTGAGACCTTTTTTCTGTTAAATCGACGAGCCAAAGTACATCGTTGTTTTTTGATCCGAGGATCCTGTTTTGAGTTTAAAGTAAACTTGATGCTCCTCACAACCATCCTTTCAATGTCCTTTTTCAATGAATTGACCTTAATATAATAATCTAGGAATTATTAATTTAAATTAATGATAGTTTCCCACTCATCACACTATGTCATTTCCTTTCCACACTGGAGGCTATCAGGATTGGCAACATCATTTTCATCAATCGATAGATTCTTATCAGAGTCTTTGTCTTTGCTAGAAGAGTGATTCTATGATATTATTGAAACCATCAAAGGTGTATTTCCATTTCATTAGGATTAAATAAATAATGTAATTTGTAAATTTTAATAGTCTTTTCTTTGAAGCGGCCTCTGGGTTCGCTTAATAAAACCATCATAATCAATGATAGTGATCATACCCTTCTCTAAGGAGGAAGATAGTCTTCTGCCAGGTTATCTTCATTGGACTCAGTAGGGGAGTCCGAGGTAGACTTCAAATCCTCATGGGAGGCCTCCATATCATTCCCATCCTCATAACATTGACACTCTGTTTCTCTAAACACAGCAAACCGATTTTAAGGATTAATTGATATTCCTACAGACTTCACCTTCTCATTATATGATTCTCTTGGTTGCAAGACCTGCATTGGAATTTATGAACCTCTTGGATGCTTGAATCCAAATCCTATAAATTGGAATTGAGAGATTTAGCCCTACCAGATTAGACATTTATGACCCTTATGTATTGTAAAATCATCGCAGAAATCCCTAATCACTGCAGCTCTATTGGTTGGACTAGATGATAATGGTTTCATATCCTGTTAAACATCACACAGTGCCACAACAACCATAGACTTCAAAGGGCCAGAAGCACCCTGATCACATTTCATTTTTTCAAAGATATCCAAGACTTTTGGTTTAGTTTGTATGGACTAAGAATGCTTCTGAACAGCCTGAACACCATCACACGGGAGAACTAGATTAGAAGAGTTTTGCATAGACCCAAAAACATTTCGACGTTCAATTGTCCCGATGTAATCCACATCTGAAGGGTGACCACGATCAGGGGAAAATTGTCTAGACATCAAGTGATTGTGGGTGTAACCATCTCCAAAATCCATCCTTTTATAAGGACCCTTACTACCTTACTGGAAGCATTGAGATATATGCCCAAGATGTGATCACAAAAAGCAGAAAAGCATCCAATACTCAAATAAGAAAGGTTTCTTCCATCGAAATTCCTCACCTAACGAGATCTAGACCGATTAAACTAGGGGCATTGAGACGTCAACATCAACAAAAATACGTGGGTAAATAGAGTGATAGACGGAAAAGGTTCTCAAGTCTGAGCAGAGATCTTTGCTGACCAAGTCACCTAGAATTCGGATTATAGAGGGGTTCTGAAAAGGGAGAGGGGGCTCAGTGAATCTCACTACCTGAAATTGGACCTTTCCCAAGACTTCTGTACCAACGGTTTGTAAAAACCATTGGTATAGGTACCTTTTCCCAACGGTTTGGCCAAACCGTTGGGAAAGCCATGGAATTCCCCACTTTTCCCAACAGTTTGGGAAAACCATTGGGAAATATACACCCTTTCCCAACGGTTTGGGCAAACCGTTGGGAAAGGGTGTGTTTTGATCCTCTTTCCCAACGGTTTGGGCAAACCATTGGGAAAGAGTGGACCTTTCCCAATGGTTTTCCGAAACCTTTGGGAAAGGGTGTCCCCAAAATCAACATTCACCCGAAATCAAAGTCACCTATCCCAACTGTTTTGAGAACCGTTGGGATAGGTGACTTCGATTTTTTTCCAGATCTACTACCCGAGAACATTATATAAATCAAAATTTTAAATAATCAGGATAATACATATATATATATTTATGAAATTATGTTTACAAAAGTCATGTTAGGTTAGAGGTTAAGTCGTTCAACTATAAACGGTGTTCCTAGGATCAAATCCCACCGAATAGTTTTTTTTTGAAATACATATACCAACGGATTTATAACCGCTGGTATATGTATTTCATATTACTTGTACCAACGGTTTTCAAAACCGTTAGTATAGTTCTATACCAACTGTTTTTCCAGAACCGTTGGTATAGACCTATCGCAACGGCTTACTTCGCCACGGTTCTCCAAACCGTTGGTATAGGTTGGTTTTCCAGTAGTGTCTTATCCACAAGTCATTGTCGGAGTATCCCACTTCATATAATACTTCCATTTGACCATATGGAAGCGGAGGCTGTTGCAGGAACGAGGATATCTGGACCATGTAGTGATCAGATCATCCAGGGACTAGAAGCAGATAATTATATGATGCTTATCGAGTAAACCAATAGTCGCCCGTTCTTGAAGATCCCAGGATTGAAAGACAAATCTTTTGAAGGGGTCCACTGATGGCCACCGATAACTGAACCGATAAACTAGAATTTTATTTAAAAGTGCTAATGAATTAGTAAACTTTGAGGTCAATAACATCAACTGAGGGGATAGATCTTGGGGGTCCGAGACATTAGGGAAAATAAAAACACCATGGAACAACAAAAATAATTTGGGGTTAGGGAATGAGATGAAATAAGAAGGACTCTTCAATGTGTAAGGGTGACCCCTCCCCATTGATAGGGGTGAGGTGCCGGTGGTGCAAATCACCACCTAGGGCATGAGCGAAGAGCAGGAGCAGAAAAAACGATACTTCCATATTTTGACCTAATTATCTGAATTTATAATCCTGAAATGATCCTCAATGTGAATTAATTTCAAATTTAATACTAATCTCGAAATTATTTAACTATTAATGTTGGGGCCTTATAAAATTAAACTCTCAATTATAGACCCTGAATCAACCCATGTTGAACATGAATTAAATAATACATTAATCTCTAGATTTAAATAATATATCCTCAAAATAATCCCACTACAGCATGTCCAAAATATTTTGTGTCCTAGAAAACAGGTACTATAATATCTTATTTCATTACAATTAGGAAAGTTTCTAAATAATCATGATCATATAAGACTTTTTTTAATATCTCATATTTTATAATCATGATCATTTACATTAATTAGAATCATAAGAATGGTCTGGGCTCAAATACTTAGTATGGGAAAAGGATATCAAAAATTAATAGAATATACACATGAAGGATAAAATGGAGATGATAACAATTTCATTATGAAATATTATAAGACCATAAATAACAATCCAAAAAAAATTCAGAGAAAAGTACTATAATTAAATATTATTAATTATATATAAATGATAAATCATATAACCTCATTAACCGATATAATAGTACCAAATACTTAAATGGTATAACAATTGTAACATGGAATTTAAAGGTAATGAATTATAAATTAAAATTTTATTATAAATTTTTTAATAATATAGAAATATTTCATATCTATAAGGATACTATTTATTAAGAATTGAGATTTTGATTTACTTTCCAAACAATAACCTTTGAATAATCATTCCCACTTCTAATTTACAGTATAAACTTTTGAAAAAATATCCCACATCACATTCAAAAAAAATCATGAAAATGGATTCATTTATCTCATTCATCCAATATTAAATAAGTTTAGATGGTAAGAAAATAAAATTAATAAAATGGAGGGTAATATAGGACTCAATCCATCACTATCCTCCTATATGAATTCCATAAGAAAATCAAATATACATCATCTCATAAAGATACAATGTAAATATATTGGGTTTTATAAAATATTACAATGAATCAAAAAAATTAACTTATTAAATAATTTTATGTCAAAACTCCCAAAATCCAAAAGAAATCCAATAATAATATCATATAAAAGGTTATGAAAGTACAGATTACTTAATGAAAGACCATGTGGAGTAAATATAGCTAAAAATAAAACATTATTCACCAAGTAATTTAAATGATTGAAATATAAATTTAATTGTAATATAAATTGTGGTGAAAGAAATATTAATACATTTGAATAAATTTTAATTAGGAGTCATAAATAATATATCCTTGAAAACAAATAATTTTGTGAATAAGGTTTTGTATAAATACTTTAAAAACATTTACTTTTGAAAGATTATTTTCTAAAGTACACTTGAAAGAAATGAAAATTAAAAAAATGGTAAGTGAAAATACATTAAAAACATTAAATTTGAAATGAATCATTACTAGTGAATACTAAAAAAAGACATAATTATTTTAAAATTGTAGTTGAAAATATTTTGAAAAAATATATTTTAAGAAGTGTATTTCACAATATCTCATTGAAAATTATGTATAGATTTCATAGTAAATGTTTATTCTAAGAAATATATATTTATATAAAGAATTATAAGAAATAGATTTTTAAATCCATGGTGGGAATTTAGTTAATAATGAACAATTTTTCCTTTGTATCATTAGTAACAAAATCCATTTGAAAAAAATAAATAAATAAAAAATTATTATGAAATTAAATTTGAGAGTTGAACCTCAAATATTATTTCCATTTTTGGTTTATCAAAATAAAACATATTGTAAATAAAAAATTACATACCTAATAAAATATTTTGAAACAAAATAATTTTTATTAGCATTTTAAAATCCTTATTATAATTTTTATCATGATTACATTAATTAGTTATTTCATATTATCACCATTGGGTGTGGATAAATTTAACTATTTAGAATATGATTAAGAATTCTTATATCATTACCTATAATTTGATAAAAATTAAATTTTTTATATTTCATTTAATTATATATAAAATATACTTTATATTGATTTAAACTATTCATATTTCATTCCATATGTTTCTTTGTAACGTTATGTGAAAATTGAAATGACTACTGTATATTTAGGTAATTTAATAAATTATATACCATATATAGATATTAAAAATAGTAAAATTTTAATAATATTCTCATTAAATTATAATACAATTATTTAGTCTCTCATGGTGAACCGTGATCGTATTTTAAATCATCATTTAAATAGGATTTGAAGCTCAACCAAACTCAAACACACTTTAAATCAACTATACAGTATGATTAAGGAAGTGTTTATTTGAAAGAAATTAATTTTAATATAAGTATAATTATATTTCCCTGATGTTTTTATTATGGTGAAATATATTTTAATATATTTGGATAATTAATTAAATAGTAAAAGAGACATGAAGATATAATTAATTTTGGAGGTGGTAGACCGTTCACACTGAAATTGATGTTCCTTTTTTTAGTGGATGTAAATTAAAATACAAGGTTTTCACAATAAATATAAGAACATATTCGTATTCTGATGATACTGAATTCATTATATTATTACGATGATATGATAATTTGATTAGAATTATTAATAATAAAACATAACAATAAGGCAATATGTACATTTAAGACACAAGTTTTCCGGGGAAGTCCCCTTGAAATTCATGGGAATAGGCTAATTATGAGTGAAAAGGGGATTTTTTAAGGGAGGTTATTACAGAGATTAAAATAGTATATATTCAAGGATTAATTTTATGGTTTGTTTCATATTTTAATGGTTTAATTTGTTGATATATAAGAGAATGTATGAGATCATTTTAAATACAATAATTTTTATAAAAAATTTGATGACACAATTCAATGTTAATTGATAAAAATAAAAAATAATATAAGAGAAAAAATATATGGGTGATCGAAATGTCATCAATTCAATTTACGTCATTTTTGTGAATTTTTTAGGCTTTTTACAGTGGGATAAACTCATTGGACACCTTCTTCTGTTACCATGATTATTATTTTTTATCCTTACTATAATTATTTTAACGAAAAGAATTAAAATTGAATATACATGATAATTTTAATATTTACTACTAAATTTTTAAAAACATTTTATCAAATAAAATATCTATAGGTATGAAAATAAAATTTCAAAAAATTATGCATAAATGGGTATACCAATTGTTTAAAAAAAAATTATGTTACTTTTACTTTAGTTTTATTTATATTATTAACAAATTATTGTAAGAGATTATAAATTTATAAATTGATTAATTATGAATTTAATAACTGGTATGACATTTCCAAATCATGATAAAACTAAACCTCACATTTGAAACACTTTTAAAAGAGAAGATAAAAAATAGTATTTATATTAAAGTAACATTTTACATTTATTCACATATTGTTTCAAAAAGGAAATAATTGTAAGAAGAATATTTCAAAATGAAAAATGTTATTATATATTTAGATATTTAATATCTATAATAGTTTTGAAACCATATTGGATTTTCTTAAATAGGGACAATATCATGGAACATATAATTTCTATATATTTCAAATATTTTAACTAAAAACTACTTTTTATAAATTGTTAACAACATTTTAATTTTGTACTTTCAGATACACTTAATTGAAAAATGAAGAATATTTTAAATAAACAATATTATAAAATTTATAAGTTATAGTTTTATCAAAAAATAAAATATATAAATAAATAAATATTTTTTTAAAAAATAATTTTTCAAACATAACTTGTAAAAACTATTTATCTTCCACAGGTAGTGATTCTTAATTTTTAAAATTATATTTCTAATTACTAATGTTATTCTAATATGTTTTTTATCATTTAAATCCCATGTTTTGAGAATTATATGTTAACAAAAATTGAATTATTTTATATAAGTTCTAAAATATTAGGTCATTATATTCTTCCACCATAAATAAATAGTGGCCTCCAAATTATATTTTAATAGGGGAATAAGATAGGGGATCTCTAATAAACTAGTGAAATAAATTTTAATAAGATATACACATGAGTTATATTTTCTAAAACTATTAGACAATTCAATAAAAATATTCATCATGGGATTTCTTTGGGTGATACCTCTCACATATTTATTTTAATGATATTTTTTCAAAAAAAATACTAACAAAAAAGGTCTAGCTAATAGAATTATAAATGATCAAAAGAATATGATAACTCCATCCTATGATTTCTTCTCTAAAGACACATTAATTTCATCTTGTGATACTTTCATTTCAATTTAATCATTATTGGTTCATCCTAAAACAATTTTGGTTCAATCAAGGTCATTTTTATATTGGGTTATCATATAACTATCAACCTAATCAATTAATTTCAATCTCAAATAAATCATTAAAAATGGTTTTTAAATAGAATGTGATTTACTAAATTGTATCCCCCAAGAGTGTCAAACATGTATTATAGTTAAAACTCTTTTTCATACATCTGGTGATGATTGAGTTAATACTGAATACACTATTTTCATGATAATTACCCCTATGTACACATATGAAAAAGCCAACTACCACGTATTGTATAAAGATAGGGATATTATTTCTAGGAAACTTTAGAATATATACATTACTTACGCATCATAATTTCATCCTATACATATAATTTTTCAATTGATTAATCCTGTACATTTTCAATAATTTTGTCTTATCATAATACAAAAAATATTCAATATTACCTCAACTAAAAATAAGGGTTATCTATACCTTCGATGGTAGTTATACAAAACTGCGTCCTTATGGGTTGAATTTTTTTGGGGGATTCTATATTTTTGAGTTATTATATTGTTTTTTATATGAATATAGAATAATACTATGGCCATGATTGTTTAAAAATACCAACATGGTGTTTTTGAACATGTATTAAGGATTGGTTGATGACCTTGAGGTTTGTGAGGACACTCAAGAAGTGGTTGGGGGAACATAACAAAACAAGTTACAGTTACAAGTGATTTTTGTAATGATTAGGTTATTCCTAAAATAAATATGGCTCACACGGTGAACCAAGAAGTTTTATTAAGTTAGAAAGGGCCTCAGTATAATAATAAATAATATCATATCCTAACACCTTGTGTCATTACATGAATACTTACAGTATGTTTTTCTAATTTAATAATGGCCTTTTCCCTTTTCCTCCATTTAGACAAGTAGAAACGCTTGGAGGGGGATCATCTGGAACCCTTCTCTATTTATTCCCTTCTTTTACAAGTTGTTCTTGGTATGATTAAATAGAATTAGAGGTATGGATCCACCTATCCACATCATCCCAATTATCCCCCTCTCATTTCCACTGATTTTGAGTATATTTCATTTAGGATGAAATTGATACTTTAGAAGAAGATATTGAAATCATCTATTTTCAACAGGCATTCATGTGGATTTGGAAGGGGGGAAACCAATGATATTTCATCCGAAATTCATGCTTCATTCTATTAAGGTGAATCATTATTTATAATTTCTAAATGGGGGGGTTTTTCATAATTAAAATAATTAGGTTATTGAATTATTGATGTTAATTAGTGATTTTCTGTGGCGTTAGTTCAGGTATATGTCAGGAGTGAACCACTACCTATTTTGGATAGTTTCCACAAAATGGGATGATTTTTTTACGTTTATTCATATTTAGATAAATTTTTTCATAAAATTATAAAATTTCAATAAATATTTTTTATGGATACATGGGCTTGATTTAGGTCCATACGAGGATGAATGGTGGATATATGATCTTGGATGGGATTGTAAGGGCCTTGAGAGCGACTTCCTTCCCATGTAAATAATGCAGGAATTATAATATGTGGTTATATTTCTTATTTTACTATACCCGTTTTAAAATTTATCATTCTCATGAGTTATGTGATTTGATTGGGTCCACTACCAATGGTTATGAAATTTAATTAAATACCTTGTCTGAGTAAACTAATTGAACTTGTTAAATATGTGATTGAATTATGTTATGTAAATATAAATACAACCCAATATAAATATAAAAAAGTAAAAATTGTAACAACAATCCCTTAGGTAGTATATCAATTATTCAGCTGTTGTAGGCTATGACCATACCTTTGACCATTTCGTTAGATTAGTTTTGATCCTGATGGAGATCCCCCAATTTTCAAATTGGAGAGTGATACCTATGATAGAAACACCCAGGGTATATCCTGATCTCTTTCTAGAGGATGTCAACTTGAACTTTTATAGTATCCCTTGGTTTTCATTTATTACCTGGACACCGACCACAAAATATTATCAAACATGTTAAAGACCTTTTGTATTATAGGGAACATCCCAAGGTCATTATTCCTCTTAAAAACATGAATCCGACATGATATAATACTTTAAGGGGATCCCAAGCAGGTTTCCCGGATCACATTAGGACTCCGTTAATGGTGAATTGGGAAATTGGTAGACATGAACAAGGTATCCCTGAAATTTAATTGATTAACTAAAATAGACACTATGATGGGGAGCATTATAAAATGGATTCATATGTTTGACCAACACTTTTGCATTAGGATTAATTGCATTTATTTTAATTTCCTAACTATAATTATTTATACATAGGAAATAATAAATGACATAGTAGTCATTTTCAGATGCCCCACCCTAAAAAACTTTTACAATCAAAAGATAAAGGAATCTATGATTAATCCATGCTTATCTATTACACCAGATGCCAATTTATCCAGAATCCTAAATTTGAAGAACCAAATATTTTTATAATATTATAATCAAATGTTTTTTTATACTTGTGTATATAGATGTATGATGTAATAATTAAATAATATGATGTATTCATGACTTATTTAGATCCACATATAATTTTATAATAATTTATATATAATTTTAATTTATTCTTTGAATTAAAGGAAATATATGTTCGTAAATACATGGATGTATAGTGTGTTTTGAATCAAATATTTGTTGATTTTTTTATAAAAAATCATAGTTTTCCAGGTATTCATCCCTATACTAGAAAACGAGATGAGGTTGGGAAGTGAATCTCTAACACTCCTCATAGTTATTGAATCACCCATGATAACTAAAATAAAAGAATATATATGATGTTAGAGGTTGTCGAGTGTCTAATTTTTTTAAGGAACATGATGTTTGACACATCCCAAAGGTATATTTTTATCTTTTTGAATGATTCAATTGAAAATATGTAGGGTCATGTGGAATCTGCATGATTGAATTTCACATGGAAATATGGGAGTATGATTTATAGATTTTTATTGATGGAAATTGGGTCATAATTTCAGATTTGGAAGAGTATTCCTAATATATTTCAAAATGATCCACCCATTATGAATTCATTCCTATTTCATTGTATTATTTTCCAATAGGATGTGATCGTGTAATCCGATATTAGTATGGGAATGGAAGTTACAAGGCATCATATGGGCTCTACTATGTACACTTGGATTTAGTGGTATATCTTGGATATCTAATATTATACTCAATATATTACTAACATGAAAACTATATGATACAAAACAATCCAACCTTATATTTATTTTAGGTGAGTATGGATTATCTGAAGGCTTTGTCTTATGTCCCCTTTTTGTTATATTGAATTCCTTGAAGGACATATGACACTTGAGGAAGCAGAAATGCTCAAACAATGATAGCAATCAGGCACTATGTATTATATTGGATACAAAATTTATTTTTCATAGTTAAATGGTACTATTATAATTCGTTTGAGTAGTTATATACACATAATCCACATTTATGGTATATTTATTAGATAATATTGATGGTCCCATAATTAGTTTTGTACTCCCTCCCTTCTTTTGACTCCTCTTCATTTAGAGTACATATGGAGATGTTCACTTGTTTACAAGAATGGGTTTTCTGAGTCCAGGGACAGGTCAACTGAAATGGATTAGGCATGTACATGGAGTTGTGGAGGTGGTATATCTTATTTATTTCATGGATCCATTATTTCAATTTTTTTTGTGTTTATATGTAACCGTCTATATGGGATTTCATGGCATGTATAACATTGTCCAATAGGTTTGACTAAATTTCATTCATGATCACTTATTATATTTATCTAATATACTATTTTCAATTGATTTATTATTTAAGTATAATATAATTTTTATGAATTATAAATAGTTTCCATTGTTTTATTAAGCTTGATATGACTCCCAACAATATATACCTTAGTCAAAACTACTTTTCAGAAGCCTCTGGATTATTTGGAGGTGCACCTATGTCAATATAGTGACCCGAGCTGGTTACTTTTCAAAGTATCTATATCACATAATTATAAATTGATTTTATAGTACATATTTTCATGTTGTATTACTATTTGGGATATGTTATATAAGAGTATAATAATGTGTCTGGGATTTTGATAGATATTGGGCAAGTGAGCTGAAAACACTTATGCTGGTAAGAATACAATGTTACTACGGATATGGGATAAATGATATTATTTTTGGTATAGTTGAGTATGATTTTAAATTAGATGAAAATACATTTTGTATTTATTTTAATATTTTTATGGGTTTTTATGTCTCATCTCATGGGAAATAGGCCAATTAAATTATTTTTACTGTTGGACCTTAGAGGCAAGAGGAATCTCTTGCAATATTATTGGAACATTAGATGTATATGTTATAGTGATGACAGTGTGTTTTTTATTACTTTTGATGATAAAAAATGTTTAAAGATCCTATAATTACCTAAATGGTGTATTCCTATATATGTTTTTAGTGTAATTATAATAATTTTCAACAACTTTTACATATTCTATGATATTCCATGTAGACTATGCAATGTGGAGACCCTATTATCTCAGAATATGTAATTAATTCCTTATTAATTACTTTGGTAGGTCACTAGGAGAACATGAAACCTTAAATAGGTACCATTAAAAGGACTATCTAGTAACTCAATGCTCTTATCAAAACACTAAATGGATAGGAACTAATCTGCTAAAAAAGGACACTTCTGAGTCGATGTGGGTAGCTAATTTCATTCTAGTCTGAAAATTTATTAGTGTAACCTGTTATGGTTTAGTTTACTATCTTTAAAAAAACAATATGGGTTTTTCAATCTATCATATTATAAAATATTAAATAACCAACATTTTGATTCATATATTTATGTAATCTAACATGATGTTGGTAGGTACCTGAATGTTCCTTGTTGATCAAGAAAATTATGGGGGTATTATCATATACAGGTACCCGATGTGGGATATTTCATCTTATTTTCTACGTTCGCATCATATCCCTTCAAGTAGAATCCTCATATGAGGCATCATATATTAGAATCTTTTTGAGAAAGTAAATTCATAGTATTTGGTATACTAAATGATTAAGGAACTATATTAAATAACTTAAATTAATACATTATTAATGGAATTCACATAAATTTAATACCAACTTACACTTATAGGGTTTTTTCCTCTATAACATGGAATTTTAAAATAATACAAATAAACCCATATAAAAATGTTTTGATCATTATAGGATGACATTATCATGTCATTCCTTTGAAATTACGTCCCATAGGGTTATGAAAACAATGCAAGATGTCATGTAATAATCAAAGTGGGAATGAGGATGTTACCCATGAATTGTAAATAAAAATATTTATGAACAATACATGTCTTCCCTTGTTGGGGGAAGTGTTAGACATGTAAAATCATCCAATGTGTCACCCTATAAGTGATTGTTTGGGTATATTTATTTTGTGGGTTTTATATAGGAGTGTTGGTAACATACCTTTTGATCAGACCTTGTTGAGAAGTTTGACCTATGGGCTAGGTGGATGATCTGAGTGATCATGACATAAGGAATGATTGGTAGGGATACGTGGGAGACCTAGAGAAAACTACTTTGATATTGTTCTAAGTGATATAGATTTTTTTTGATAAGTGGAAACCTATAATAGTGGATCACCTAGTTTGTTGGTTTCCTTTGTGTAAAATCAATTGTAACAACTCGAGCTTCTATGATACGCTTCTCAATAATGCAATAGCTTGTATTGTACGCAACTTCGAGTTCTAACACACACCACAACCAATCAAAGTAGCCGTTATGAATAGTAATACCCACTTTTGAAAATTATAGAAATTTTATATTTCAAAATGGAATTCATTTTTGTATTCGGAATATTGAAATTATCATATGTTGAATTTTTTGTAATTTTCTGAGAACTTCCAATTTTCTATGAATAGTGAAAAATACTTAAAAACAACTTTTTTAATCAAAATAATTTATAGTTATAAATTATACTATTGAGTGGTTTTAAACAATAATTAGAATATATTTTTCCATTTTATCCAATGGTGGTAATTATAATTAATTTCACTTTGAAATTGGACATAATCAATTGTCAATCTTTTGATATATATTGTTTCTTAGAAACACGCTATTTGTTGTGACAATGGGAATTAATTATAAAATTAATTAATTCAACTTATATGTTTGGAATTTTTTAAAATAGACATCATTTTTGAATTTGGAATATCAATTATATCTTAGGGTAAAATTTTGGCATTGTTTTGAAAAACTTCAATTTTTGATGAATAGTGAAACCACTAAGTGGTAATTAAAAAACTGATTTTTTTCGTTTAAATGAAACATTACCACTTCTGTGTTTTGATTTTCAAAAAATACGACATACATGTTTGTCATTTGGAAGTAAAATGTGGTTCAATGGGATTAAAATAATTTTTTGGTGAATAGTAACTTTTAAGTTTAATTAATCGCGGTTAAAGATAATTAGTGAAATTTAAGGTAAAAATGATATTATAAAAATATGAAAATACCTTTACACTTGTCCTACACCTATTATATGTGTCATGGCCGACCAAGAAAATCCATGAGTCAACTTGGGGACCCCATTGAGCCACTTTGGTAGGAAAATGACATAAATAACTTTTATTTAAAGTTAAAATAAAAAGGTCACAAACAAGAGTTTTTTTAATAAAACAATTTTTAAATGGGGTCATACAAGTCCTATTTTTGACTATAAATATTCAATAGAAATCTAAAAAGATTTCCTACAAAATGATATTTTTTTATAATTTTTAGACATTAAATAAATTAAATTATTTATGACACCATGATGATGCAGCGATTACCTCATTAATTAACGATTTAAATAAAATGAAAAGATAATGTAAAATCCAAGGCTTAAACTTGTCAAAAACCTATTTTATGAGTATATTTAGAATCGTTATCACATTGGCCTCAAATTATATCAGTGTGGGACATTTAGAATCCGAGAAGAATTGTATAATAAAGTAACATTTTATTACTTTCCAAGAGTGCCCCTCCTCTCCACTTATAAAAGGACCCCACCACTACCACCTTACTCACACTTTCAAAGCCTTTTGGCTCAGGAAACCTCTGCCTGAATACTCTCCCAAATTCACTCCCTTACTCCTAGAAGCCTCACTTTGGGCAGAATTCTTCCCAAGGAAGCCGTTGGCTCAAATCAAAAGAGTTTCCCGATTTTAAGGTAATGTATTCTCTTATGTTGTTTTGTTTTATTTTGCTTCTCCAACCACTTAAAATATTTTTATTCCTTTCTTTTGTAACAACACCAGTATCCTCAATATACTAGGACGTCGTTATAATGAGTATTCGAGCAACACTTACAGACACCTACATCTAATGGTTAAAGAACATGCGGTTTCTGTGGATGGCGAATTTCTGCCTCACGAAACGATGATTGTTCAACACTCATAAAACACCTTCAAAGGTGTCCATTAAGATGTCACTATATTTATATATGATATATAATATGTTTATGTTTTACTTAAGCTTCTTTACTTTTCATTTATGGCATTCCTTTATGATTTCCATTATGGGTAAACACGATAATTTCATTTTAGGAAGTGCGGACTACCGCCCCCTCAAAGTGATTTGAATCGTTAATGCCATATGTGGGATGTATAAAGGATGGAGTAAATGGTATTGTACATTATATTATACTGGAATTATATTATACCTTTATATAATTATAACTTCATTCCATTAAATATGAAATGGAAATGAAAGTAGCGTTCATGCGTACGTACGACTTACCGTCTCCATGAACGGTGCATTTCATTTCTTACCTCTAAATGTTATTGAATATTATAAATGAATGTATATACTGGATATATATGATTTATATGGTATATACATCATGGATATAATTATGGATATAATGGATATTTTACCACATGAACGAAGTGTAATTATAAGATGTTTATTTTTGACTCAAGTACCTAAGATCGACAAAACGATTGTTATAAACTTAAATAATTACATAATGTTCATGACATGGTAATAAGTTATATAAAAGGAATAATGAACATGAAAAAGGTTCTTAAGAAGGTAGATATTAACTCTAGTTTATTATTCAGGAGGTTAAAGAACGGTCGAGTCAAGACAGGACGCAAGGTAAGGGAATTTCTTAACCCAATTTCCATTCTTTGGGTTAATCTCTTACTTTCAAATTATATCATGAGGCATATTTTGTTTTATACACAAATTTCTTCTATACAGTGTATAAACCCCTTTGACTTTTACGTTTATTCAAAAGGAATCTTTTTTATACGAAGCGTTTTACTAAATGACAAAAAGGGAATGTTTTTCTTTCCGTACATATGCGGCAACAATGACTTCTCTGCCGCCGTGACCATTATTTGAGTTTCAGCTTCCTCTACAAGCCATAACTTTTTTTAAATGACAAATTAATATAATGTTTTACTTTTATTTTATTTTATTTTAGTATTGAAAATGGTTTTGAAAATGGTTTTATTATATCAATGTGTTGTATTGATATCTTGTCATTGAAATGTGGACATTTTATGTTTCCTTTATGCATGTTTTATGTGATATGATTATGTTATGGTTTATGATATGTCTAAACATGTTCATATGAGGAATGAATTGGACTTAATAAGTGACGGGTGGAGCCCTCTATAGCCTCTCGATGCATCAGTAGGTCTCATGAGACAAACTAGTGTCTTGGCATGAGGCCTTGACAAAATCATATTTTAGACTTGGCACGAGGCCTTGGCTACGTGGTTATGATAGTCTGGAATTATGCATTCCATCATTATAAAAGTGGTTATTAATATTTCATGTGATTATTTGACCAGTAGAATATCCATGTGAAGAAGTAAATGGCATTATCTCATTTTAATTTTTCCATATTATGTTGAAGTTCAAGTTTAAAAGGATTTTGTTTTACTTATACGTTTCTTAAAATGTTTATGTTTATTTATGAAATCTTCCGCTATATTGTTATCCTTACTGAGCATCTGAGCTCACCCCTTTCAATGTTTTAATATTTTCCAGGATGTGAAGAAGTATTTTATGAATGACCTGCAGGGATAGTCCGAAGAGGATAGAAGTGTGGACTATGGAGACTTTGTTATTGCAGTTCTTCACTTTATGATGTAATGTAACATTTATGAATGTATCTAGTGATTCCAAGGCTACTAAACTAATCGGTCTTTCGAGACTTGATCTTTTATGATCATGACAATGTTATGCAATAATGCACCGACTCTAGGTAGCTGGGGTCGGGGCATTACATCAATGGTACATATTAGCATATGATATAAAATAACACTAGGTTTTTGTGTCTTGTGACACAATATTGATGATACATATGGTTTATAGGGAAACACATAGGGTTCTTGGGTATGAAAAAATTCTTCCACATATAGGACTATCCAGGTTCATATTCCTGTAATGTTGTGGGTGTGTTTTTATTATTTGTAAGAGTTTTGGAGGATGATCATATTTGGATTGACATTAGGTGGAAGAAAAACATGTGGTTGTGGTTAATGTGATATGGAATATGTTCAGTATGTATATGGTGGTACATGAAACATAGGAGTGTGTGTTGGGTGTTTGAATGAATGATGAATGGGGGTGGCTGAGGCCTAATGGAAAGAAAATAGATTGTCACGAGATAAGTGTAAGGGGGTATAGTGGAACCACTGATATTCCTCAATTAGTAAGGAGAGATCAATGTGGGTTGGGGTTAGGTGCATGATTGATTTGTGTGAGTTTAGGTCATTTATTAATGGGATGAAATGGTAGTGGATCAGGAGGAGAGTCATGTGTGATTTTATGATGGAACCATTGATGTAGCTGTCAAAGGAGTTATAAAAGGAAATTCTTTTAGTGGGGAAGCCACCAGTGAGTATTTGAGGGTGTGAACCCTATTATGATATATGTTTTTAGAGTTGTTATAGATGGTGTTCCATTGATCCGAAAATGGGTAATTATTTTTTCATGTTGTTAGAGCTTAAGTACTAGCATGATGAACAAATTTAGTCATTGGGTGTGGACATGGGACCAATAATTGAAATATTATTTATAAAATTTTATTTATTTGATAAAAAGTTCTGAATGCTACCAAATTATTCAATGAATTCCATGTCATAATTCATATATGGTACCCAGTGGTATTATAGCATATGTATTTGGATTTGGACTATCGTGGTATGACTTGAGGTTTCTTTCTAGGGTGAAACTTGAAATGTGACTTTTTTTTAGGGATGATTCTGAGATCCATGAAAAGGTTCTGTTGGAGAAATAGTTTTTACTATTATATTGTGTGGATTTTAACTATTTTATGACATTGTTAATTGGTTTAATCATGTAAAAAATATATCCTGACATGTTTTGTGGGGGTGAACCATTTGAATAAAAGAAGTGGATAATTGTTTAGTGAGGTAATTATTGGAATATTTATGGATATAGTTCTATAAATAGAGGTTTGAGTAGGGCCCTCTGTATGGTGTTGTTAGTTGTAAATTCAGACTGTTGGCTAGCCTTTTTTGGAAGGAAAAGTCGACATGAACAATTGAGTTCATTGAGATGATGTTAGATGGTGGCTATCTAACTATTACATTCTGTGATATTAGATATAGTAATATGGAAAATTTTGTTTCCAATGATTTGTAGGAAGATGTTAGAAGGATTTCTTAAATATAAAAATTTGTTTTGATAAGATACATATAGAAGTGGGTATCTTTGTGTGTCAAAATAGATTGATTCTTGTTGAAGTCTTCGTTGGGGATAACCATGAACCTATTAATGACTTGATGGTTGAGACAATGATTTAATAGGATGGATGTATTACATAGAGTGCAATGTAGATGATCGATGATGGTTAGGAATGGAATCATGGGTTTTGATAATTGATGGTCCTTGTTTGTAGTGTTGTGAACTAGAACATCCTTTTAAATTAGAATGTAGAATGTGGGGAATTGAGAATTTTCTAGAATCCTGAGTAAGTCAGTTCCACTTAGTGATTATTCATTAAGGATTATAAGGGATGAGAAGTTTAATTGTGGGGACATTGTATGAAATCGAATATATTAGTGTTTAAATTTATAATGTTTTATTAATTTATTGTTTTTATAGAAGGGTCATTTTTAGAAGTGATAATTAAAAAAAGGTTTGAAAATTTTGAACGTCACAAAAATTCTGTTTTAAAAAATGTTATGAGGGTTAGTTGATTGACCAAGGGTCCAGGTGGATACTGTGGGAGTGGGATCCCAGGTTACTAAAAACAACTGTGATAAGTTATTCTTATTTTGAACAGGGTATCATGTTGTGAATAGGGTATTGGGGTATAACGGGTGGTTTTAAAATGCGATAAATGGACCCTCAAAGAGATCCTAGAAAATAATAATATTATTTCTTAAATCATTACATGAATTTTCCAAAGTTTTTATTATTATTTTACATTGGTACTTGGACCCCTTCATTCCATAAACTGAGCATTAGTTCCCATGGGGTCCTTATCCATCAACTACCTCACTCATTTCTCAGCTGTTTCATGTGATTCTACGAATAATAAAATAGAGATAAAGCTATGGTTTCTTTTATTATCCTTTTATTTTGTATCCCCCTTCTCATTGTCACCAAATTTAGTTATTTTTATTACTTATAGAAATACATATTTCACTAGTGTATTGTGAAATATTTCATTTTCCTTTATAGATTCATGCATACTAAGAAGATGGTATCCTAAGACATCATTTTCCTAATTTCAATCATTTCTATATTGATGTATGTCATCATAGGTAATTATTCAATGGTTCCTTATGTTAACTTAAATTTTTGGGATCGAGAATTAGTGGGGTTGATTAAGGACTTTTAATGGGGTTGGTTTAGGTGTATTTCATGATTCGAGCACAACCAATTGATAGTAATTTCAGCATGATGGGATGACATGGTGATTTTCTAATTAATTCCTACATGGAGTAATTTTTATGTTATTTAAAAAAGTTATATAAATAATTAATGTTTACTATTAGGTAATGTTTAAGGCCTCATGAGGATGGGTGTGGGATAATTAAGAATGAATGGTATTTGAGGGTTCGAAAAAGATACTACTGGACCTTGTAAATAATGTGGGGAGATTTATTTAATGGTATGTGGTCTATCAGACATTTTATTTTTGGTAAATTTCTTATGAACATGTATTTTGTGATTTGTTGTGGTCATTAACTAGCGGCGAGGGACAATAATTAAATGTATTCTTAAAATAAATTATTTAATTTTACTATATTACGAGATTAAATTATATTAAAATCATGTGTGTACTATAACTAATATATTTAGAGAAAATATCCAAGGACTAATTATGTCCATTTATAACCACCTCATTCCACTTTTATTATAGATCATTACCATACCATATATCATTACATTACATTAAAATAGAGCCCATCGGGGATCCCTAAAATTTGGAATGGGCGATAGATAACTACCAAGTCTTGTCCAACGTGTCCTAATGTCCACCTTTTAGAGGATCATTCCTTGAACATGTATAGTTGGCCTTAGAAGTCATTTATAACCTCATAAAAACCCCGATTTTTTTGAGGGAATTTATGGTCCTTATGTATCATATGATACAACCTATAGGAATTATACCTCTAAAACATGAGCTTTGTTAGTATGATTGGATTTGGGGGGGACCCCAAGAAGGTCTTACAAATCATTTAAAGACCTCAATAAAGGAGGATTGGGAATTAGTATGTTATGACCATGAGTATCCCCCAAAAACCATGGCTTAACCAGAATGGCCAGTAAGGTCATAAAAAACATATGATATGTTTAGGTATTCATCCTACCCATGTGATGTAGTTTTAATATCTATTAAATAATTATATAAGTTGTAATATATTAATCATATATAATTATAAATAAAAAGTATTTATTGGGGAAAAATTCATCCCTCAACTACTGATATGTCTGGTTTCCAATGACACCTATGACCTGACCATACATATCTATTAGATCGTATGTCTATTATTCTTAAACTAATATGTGACAAACCATTGAGTTTGATATGGTCAAAATAAAATATATTTTTATACATTTTTACATGGATTTAATACAAAATTTTTACATATCATTATGTAAGATTAACATATTGAGGTACACCTCTTATGTAATGAAAATTACCATTTATCTTGGAATTAGTGTTTGAAAAAAAGGTAATTATCCCTAAAAATTCATAGATTCCTAGTAACTTCCTGATTAAATATTTGACACTATAATTATTATAATGACCAGTGTTTGTATTAATCCCCCTTATATAAGGAAAACATAGAAGGTTGCAAAGAGACATCTCAAACACACATCTTATTTTCCAAACCCCATAGGGTGTCTATAATGTTAGGATTAAAATGATGAATTTTTTTCGGTGGTGACATTTACACTCATAACTAGATGTTGGATACATTACAAATATTGTTGATGATCACCTTGATTTATTCCTAGTATACTAGATAGGATTAGGTGGATGAACCATGGTTTAATTGACATGATCTATCTAGGAATAGACTATTGTTTCAACGATTTAGGCATTCTAGGTTATCATCTCATTTATTGAAGAGTATTGATAAAATATTTTTGTTCGGTCATTCCCATAAAAATTTATTACATTTTCAAAGTCATGATCACATATAGATCGAGACCTTGGATTCATATACAAAGTTGGAATTAGAAACCCCGACACATATAATATGCTATTACTATAATATTGAGAGTTGTGCCAAGAAACTATGGATCATACTCAATTACTTTTTTATGGGATGTCCTGCTAATACCTGTAATTGATGCTTCTCTTTAGCAGAGGATAATAAGAGTGATCATGGTTTAGGAAATGTATCCCACTATTGGGATGTAACTTTCTCATAGATACTTCGAGTTCTGCAAAAAGAAGGAATTGTATAACTAGTATATGAACCAATACATAGACCTGTAATTAGTTATTAAATTAGATTTTAGTAGATAAATGTTTTTATTATTGGTCAACTGAGTAGTTACACACACATAAAATGACTTTACTACCTATGTATGGGGCCATTTTGGTAGTTCCATACGATGTTCTTCATTCACACCCTCTTCAATCCATAATAGAAGTTGTGGTAAAATATCCAACATTAACCTGGGTATAAGTGTAGGATTTGTTGATTCCATTCATTGTATGAGAGGGATAACTCAGAATTGTATGTGGATCATTAGGAGTGGTATGTCTTGGGTATTCCAAGGATCCAATGTTATTATTTTTCATTAATTATGTGTTTTATATGTAACCAAACTAGTGTGTAGTCATGGAATATATAATCGGGTTGTTCATGATTTATTACTCTTCATTAATTGTTTTATATTATATTTATCTTCTTCTATGATCAGTTTATTAATCCTTTTTTACATACTCATATGTGTGTGATGATTAATTAGTTTGTGTGTTTTTATAACTCTAATACGTTGACATTTTCACCCTTTAGCCTCACCATAGTCCCCCCTACTAGTCAAAAAGATCAAGAGTGTGGGGAGGTATACTTGAGTCATGAGGTTAAATGAAACATTTATTATTCCTAATCACTACGGTATGGCCTAAAAAGTTTGGAAACCATTACTTTTAAAATTTTGAAACATTTAAAACTCCCAAATTTTCCCAAAATGATAACGCCCTTTGTTAAATTCTAAATTAACCATTCTATAATACCAACTAAAGACACCCAGAATAATCCTAATTTTAATAATTCATTAATCTAATGAATTATATAATAGATAAATGGAATAGTCTCACAGCTTAAAGATCATGTTTTTTATTGTCTAATAAATTTTCTACATTATAATCATATGTTATATAATTGGAAATCATTTCTCCCCAATCATATTCTTATAGAACTATTTATATATATCTCACATTATATAATAGTATTTATAACCTAGGGATTATAAATATAAGAAATGGGTGATCTTAAATGATACATAAGGTAAAAACATATAATAGAGTAATAGATCATAAATACGGAGGAGAACATGAAAAAGACATAATTGTCATAATCCAAGATCAATAGACAACAAATGGTTATCATAAAACATTTTAGAGAATTATTATTTCTTAAAACGAATCATTTAGGATACATAAAAAATAATACAATAACTTTTTGACATGATATAAATTTGTGGAATACATAAACAACAAAATTTGAAATTTAGGGGATTTTGTGAAAAAGAAACGTATCTTGAAAATTTTGTATAACTAGATAAACAATATTTAAATATAAAAAAATGTAATTATATTAATTATTTTATAAATGTATTATATCATCACATTCACACACAAAAATGATTAAAAATCTTGCTACATATCATTCACACAATAGTCTTGTGAACAATGATTCTGACAAGTCATTTACACACTAAACTCAGGAAAAATATTATCAATTCACATTTAGGAAACATTAAATAATTACATGTGATATGATACCTTAACCAGTGGATTTTAGGATTATATATTACCCAACCCATCAATATCAAAACATTTGAGTGACATAATTAAATTTTTACCTATTTACTCATAAAGAATCCATTGAAAAAATGTATTTCAGAAAATATTAAAAAACATCACATAACATGAACATATGAAATAATAGAACATCAAAAATACCATTTTCAAAAATAAATAATTCCATAATAAAATTTCCCGGTTGATCAAAAAATCACATCATGAATAATAAACATCATAGGGAAAATTTTAATGAAAATACAAACTTTTTCACAGGAGAATTTAAAACATCGATGTATAAATTAAATTAAAAAATCAATTGTTTCATAGATAATGATAAGAATTGTGAAAAAAATATTATAAATAGTTCCAAATAATTGATCCTAAAAAATAAATAAATTTTTAAGAAAAATATTGTTAAAATTCATTAAAAAATTCACTTTTAAATGTTTCTTCAATAATGGATAATTGAAAAACTCCTAAATAGTTGGAGCAAATGGAAGTGAAAGTAGATTGAAATATTTAAATTTAAAATGAATAATTAAAAATTAAAATATAATGGATACAAAAAATTATCAAAAAAGGTAAGTGAAAAAACATTGAAAATTTTTTAATTTAAAAATATTAATTAATAATGGAATATTGAAAATTAAATAATTATTATTTTTAGAAGTGTTGAGTTAAGAAACATCAAAATGTTTCATTTCTTTGTTTCTCACACATTAACATATGTTAGAAACCATAAAAAAATAATATCATATTTTATATCATTATTCATAATTATTAAAATTTTATAATCATTATAATATAATATTCCAATAGTACATTAATTATTTATAGAGTATTATGACTATCGGGTGTTAAATATTGTAATTTGTTTTCACATGTTTAATAATTATGATATAATTACCTAAAATTTGATACAAATTTGTTAATTGAAATATAATTTAAGATTATGTAATATAGAAATTATTTTTATTTTTATTATTTTAACTTAATTACATATGTTATTTGGTTACGTTATGTGGAAGAAGAATCGATAATGGATTATTTATGTAATTTTGGAGGTCAAAGATGATTTATTAATAAGTAATTATGTACCATACATTACATTTCAATAAATTAAAATGACAATTATTGTTTTATTAACATATAATTATATATGCATTTAGTTTATCATTATAATACATGCTCATATTTTAAATCATCTTTGATATAAGATGTTAGAACGACTGAAACATTAACTTGTTTAAACTCGAGTGGTGAGTATGGTTAAAGGAGTGTTTATTTTGATAAATGTAACTATAATAAAATCATAATTTTTTAATTTACTTCTTTTTATGTTGGGTAACTAGATTTGAAAATGATTTGATAATAAATGATATTTATAAAAAAATGATTTTTTGGGAGGCGATAGTCTGTGCACGTGCACGATTAAAGTTCGTTTATTTTCACAAGGGGTTGTACATGAAAATATTTTCTTATCTCCATCAATGATAAAAATATTTAGTATTATAATAATTATTAAATCATCTTTTTTGAATGTGATATGATATTTGGAAAATTAGTCTCAGTACGAAAACATTTGAATGAGATAATACCTATGTTAGGGACTCGATTTTACTTGGATGTCCACATAAAATCAAAGGTATTTTGTTCGAAATGAATGAATATGGGTATATGTTTGTGGGAGAGGATTATTGGAAGAGTAAAATAAAATATTTTCAATAATTAATTCATTGATTACATTCATACATGAAATGGGTAATTTTTTTATAAGTGAAAGTATAGTCTCTTTTAAGAACTACTTTAAATTTATCAATACCTCGATGACAGAATTCAAGGGAAAATGGATAGTTTTTTAGAAATATGTAGTGTAATAGGGTCTTGGTTGTTAGAAATATCAATCAACCAATTAAATATGAAGATTGTAAAAAATTTAGGAATTTTAAAATATTTTAACCTCAATTTACCCCATTTACTTTTAACGTGATAAATAATTTTTTACCACAGTAATTTATTTTAATAAAAAGTTTTAAATTCATCATATTACCAAATTTGAATATTAAAATATCAATTTTGAAAAATAGTTTATAAAATAAAATTTTAAAAGGTATGAAATTTCAATTTTCTAAATAAAATCACTAAAACACATAATTTTTTTTTAAAAAATAACCATATAAAGAATTTTAATTTTTATATATAATAAATTTATCATTGTTTCTTATTTTAAAACAAAATATTGATTTATTATGAATTTAATTAAATTTTTAGGATTAAAAAACTACATAGATCAACACCATAATATTTTATGGCATATTTTTCTCTAATTATGTTATATTTAATTGATATCTTTCTTTACACGCAACATCGAGTTTAAATGATCCACGCCATTCTACTGAAATATTACTATTTAATATGACAATTATTTCATATATATTAAATTTAAAGGTATTCATATGGATAATTTATTTATGAAAAATTATGTTTTACAAATGTTTAAAATGTATTCATTGGTTTTTATTTGATTTTATAGAATATAAAAATCATTTGACAGTAAAAGAGAAGTTTTTCTTAAAACATGTTTTTATAAGTGAAGTGTTTATTTATAATAGAAAAATAATTTAACCACTATTGGTAATTTATTTTAATCTAAATTAATTTTATATAATATTAAATTAATTTTTTTAAATTCATAATCTTTTCCCATGAATGTGATAAGAATAAATCTTGTTTGATGTTTAAAATATATTTTCCCCAAAAAGGGTTTCACTGAAATTTTGAAAGTTAAATTAAAATTCTGTTCTAAAACCTATATAAATTTAATCAGGAAATTTTGACCCATATTTGAAATCAAGAGATTAAATTATTTAAAAATTTTCACTTTTATTTTTTGTCATTATAATAGCATCCTTGGAAAATGTTTTCACCTCGATAATGGTAAAACCTGTAAAACATGGTTCAAACATCTGGTAATGGAATTAAAAAAACTCTAAAACATGGTTTTATCCTAATTTATGATTTTAATTAAACCATTATCAACCAAGTATGAAATTGTTTTCTCTTTGTAGCTTTTGTCTTTGACTACAACCTTTATATTACTTTAAGAAAAGGATATATACAAAATTCCAGTCTCTTGACTTTAAAAACAATACAATAAAATAATAGTGGGAAATAATGGATTTGATATATTATAAATGGTTATTTTAAATATTAATTAATTATTTATAATTTGGGTTTATAATTTTAATATTTATCTATTAAATAATTACCTTATATGACTACACAATGCTAAAACAATGCATTGGATAGTTATTGAAAAATATGGTAAAACCAACCTAAAAACACCGGAAGACTTTATTTGGATATGTTATAATGCCTCATAAATATTATAAATATTTATAACATATTATATTTGTGTAAAATTTCAATATTCAAATTCCATTATTATAATTATATTTTTGATGTAAATTTATTTGAATAGTTCATAAACTGAATTAATCAGAATTTTATGGTAAAATTATTTTTTTAAATTATTTAAACATAATAAAAATAAATATAGAGGAATATTAGTAAATTTAATGGTAAAAATAATCATAAATTTTCCATTTATTGGATTATTTTTTATTTATATGTAAATAAAAAACTCATTGATAACAAAAAATTAGTACTATGGTTATGATTAAAATGGTTTTACCAAAGGGTTAAACCAAAAGATAAGGTATTACATTAAAGAAAAAACTATATTAATTTTATTGGATTATTTTATTTCAACCTTAACCCATTTTTATTCAAATATATTTCCATTTAGAATCATTTTATAAGACATTGAGTTAAATATATTTTAGTATATATATTATTTCAAATAAAGTCATCCCCATCCCTAAAAAATGGACTACCATTCTCTCTATTATTTACTCCACATAGATCCATCTAAATCAACCAACCCCTACCCAGTTCTATTATAAACTTCTATTAGAATCCATTTGTGTTTATGGTCTTATTTAATGAACATTACAATGGTTCTTAAAAAGGGATCTAATTGAGGGACAACAAATAAGGGGAAATATTCCTACATAACATCATTCAATTATTATCATATTGTACTTCAACTAAATATGTGGTATTCAAAAAAAATAATTTAATTATTAAAAATATATATGAATATTTTTATGATCATGAAACCTCCATTATCCACCATATTTTCCACTAAATTTGATGTGAAAGTATTAGTCATTTGTATGTGTGGAATAGCACCCCTACATAATGATATAATTGATTTTTTATCAACCCATTCATAGATTGGTATAATGATGTGTCAAATTTTTATAAATTATATTTCTGAAATTATAATGATTTTTTTAAATATAATATCATATCTACCTTATGTGCATCAAAACTTTTCGAAAACTATGATGTCACACATACTTACTTTTGGATTACCACCTCTACAAAGTCATGTGATTTTTTTTCATTTACACATTACAAGGATGTTAATAAGGATAAATTTAATGAATATATATGATATATATGATATAATAATGGTATATAAATTGGAAATATTATTCATCTTCCTCTCACTCAATCTATTGAAAAGTAAAAACATCATTAATTAGAATGTATATCCTACCATCATCATAAGCCATGTAATTTAATTTTTAATCACATCATTACATGGATGATTAAAAATATATATGTGTTTAATGTATATAATATTTATATATTAATTAAAATAAATGAAATGATTGAACCAGGATCCAATCACATGTATCAGAACTACCAAACATAAATTCTCATGAATAATAAAATAGTTAACACATGAAAATGAAGGTTTCAATAAGAAGTTATTAATAAAATTTGGTTGAAATGTTATAATTTGATAATATGTGATAAAATAATTATGTAAATGAACCTGGTATATAATTATATCAAATTTAATTTATAATATTTTAGGTTAATGTGGTTTTATAGAATTTTAAACTAAAGGTAAAGGATTCATATTTCAATATCAATATTTATAAAGATTATATATGATTAAGCATAAAATTTTTAAATTTCATAACTTATTTATCAAGAATAAAAAAAATATTTTATCTACTATATAAATTCATTTATAATACATGTTTTCATTTCATTTTCCTTAAATTAAGTATTACAGAGAAAAATTATAATTTTAAATGTACAACGACTTTATTGATCACTTAAATGAAAATTCCTTTTACTTCCATATCCATTGTCGCTAATAATATTTTCTAGAATTCATTTAATAATATTTTATTATTTTAATAGTTAATTTTTACTCTTCTGTGTATTTTTATAAAATTGATAAAATGAAATCTATTTATCCTTTCTTTAATGATGTACTTTTTATAGTTTATTGAAAATGAGAAATAAATATATTTTTTATCATACACGATACAAATGGAATTTCTCATCATCATGGGAACTCATTTATTTTAAGATCTTAATAAGTTTTTCCAATATAATTTTTAAATATGTGTTTTTTATTTATATTTTTTAATTATTTATTTTTTCAATATGTGATTTAAAAATATGAAAATGGTGTTTTCCTCAGGAAATATTCAAGAGATATTTTAAAGGAAGATTTCATGTATGATAACATCGATTTCTGTTAGTTATTATTTACTATGTATACGATCCAATGATTCAATTTTTACTATTTATATATATGATTTATGGTTATGATGATAAAATTTCAATGAAACAAATATTCTTTCCCATCGGTTATGTTATGGTTGGTTTTTATGGATTTTGGGGAAAACATATGAATGGATTTATAATTCTATGATTAGTGGGCCCAAGATTATATATTCCAATAATGTACTGGGTAAATATTAATTATCTTTTTTCATAATGGCAATATGAGAGATTACCTAAATACTAAAAAATATTAACATGCGAGGTTATCCGAATCCGGAATAAGGGTACACATGTTGTCATCCCAAGCCCAAAGTAGTTACATGAATGGTTAGACTAAGCCTATCATTTTATGAATGTGTTCATGGGTAGCCTCGAAATAGGATTTTTATGTTTATGATTATGCCACACTTTATTAAACTCTTTCATGACACAACCATATGTCAATTTTATTCTTTCATGGTTTATGTTCTATAATTACATTATGATACTTGTATTATGAACTAAAAATAATTATTTTTTGACTCATGTTTATGATATAAGAATTTCATTGTATGATTTTAAAAGGAAACTCTTAGGTTATAATATTAATTATACTTATTTTATGTTTAAATTCTCATTAACTCCCCACCCGAATTAACTTACTAACCATCTATTATCCCCCTTTATTATCATTGTCCCCATATTACGAAAAAATTATTTAAGTATCGTTTTTCTAATTAGGGTAATATTTTTTTATAACATAATCAGATATATTGTAGTTATCTTATAAACTATTTTATTATGTATCTATGATACTAAATAAAATAATTGTTTTTTTCTACAATAGATTATAATGTTATATATTGAATATGCATATAATAAGATGTGATATTTATATTTCAAATATATGGGTCACTTTAGTTGGTATTAGATCAAGGTTTGGTTTCTTTTGGAAAATAGGATATGAATTTTTATTGAGAAACTTTAAGATAATTTTATATATAAGATAACTACCAAATTTATTGTAAACTAAATAGTGTTGTTTGCATAAAAAACATCATATTCTAGATACTAAATTGAGAACCTATTTGGAATAGAGGAATTTTGGGGATGTAACACTTAATAGATCTCATATGGTATACCTCAACAATAATTATATACATAGTGGGTGTTCCTATACTATTCACCTTATTTGAAAATCATGAGGGATAATCATGGGTTAATTCAAATTTTCATTACAAACCATTATGAAGGATTTTAATATATAATAAACAAGGATATATTTTTTTAATCCTTAGGTTTCATATATTGGATAAAATGTGTCATAATTTAGATATCCTACAAATTATTTCTCATCATTATGAGATTTCCACTATGTTTATTATTTGTGATCACACTATGATTTTTGGTTTTAGTAAATTTATGGGACCAAAAGAAACCATGTAAATGTTTACTTTTATGGACACCATAATGATTTTACATGTGGGAAACCATATTTTTGGGGATATATAATTAATAATAATTCATTTGTAATTATAAAACATTATCAATACATGAATCACTTAGAGCTTACAAAGAATAAAATGAGGGTACAACATTCCATTGAGTATTTCATTATAAAAATTCATCATATATTTAGTTGATAATATTATTGAATAGTAATTGGGAAATGTATCAATACCATTGAGATTATACATTCCATTATCTAGTGTTTGGATGAAGAAAATGTCATTTTGATTATCTATCATTTTGATGGTAAAGAAATAAATGGTTCAAACTCGTCAATTATATTAGGAAATTGGAATAAATTGACTCCATGGAGTGGGATGAGTTTAGAGGGTTATTTTTCAATAATTTATTTTCTACTATACATTATATGAAAATTTTGAATGAATTCCTTGAACTAAAGAAGGTGGATAAGGAATATATTTTGGGACAAGAGGAAAATTTTATAAGACTTAAAAGGTACACTTTTTTTATTATCATTGAACTCAGAAGTATGAATAATCTATTATTTAGTCACTTAAAACCAAAATTCAAATAGAAATTAGACAAAATAGATTTCATTAGTTATTAATAAATCATTAATTGTTCTACAAAAGTATAAAGGGATATTGGATTATCCCTTTAATCTCAATGTTTTGATAAGAAATTAAATATAGAGATTAAAATAAAGTGTAATAAAAAACTATGTAGGGAAGAATATGAGCCTCAAATTATGCTCAAAATGTTGGAGGAAATAATGAAATTATCTAAAAGTGACTATTAAATTAATTGATTTTGTGAATAAATATAATTGGGAAATAAAATGATATTTAAGTGAAGACGTTATCTTATTATAGAAGAAAAGCACCACAAAATGAACCATCCACACTATAGTGTATAAAATAAATGTATTTTAGGAATCATGGTTACTAGTACTCTAGTAAAAAGGAAAATAATAATGATGGAGTTCGGTTACCTCTTAATCCCAGAGACAAAGGGAAATATCATGTGATCATTTTTACTGATGTGGGGTACAATATTGAGGCATTGTAGTGTGCACATAACATATATTATAGAACTACTATTATATAATTTGATTATGGTTCTATCCAAATTGTATTATACTTGATGAATGTTTTATATTTATAAAAATACCACCTCAATCAAAGGATATTGATTTAGAATTAAAAACACCTAATGGGGTGATTATTACATGACATGTCTATGAATCATTTTCAATATTACTTGGTTGGAATTCTCTTCCCGTAAATATGATTATAATCCCTCGAGTGGAATTTAACTTCAATGTACCAATGAAGTATATGTATTAACATAAATATTACATCAATTTTCAAGGATGTGATGTAATTATTGGCATTTAGAAAAATCCACTGATTATGAATCGATGCGATGATGAATATTTACATCCCATGGATATTACATCCATTATATGGGTATTGATACTTACAAAAGACATTAGTATATCATAGATAGTTTTAGAGAAACATAATACCTTGGATATTGCTATTATGTGGGAGTTTTTTTATGTCTTTCCCAAATATATTCATAGTTTTCAATAAATCATGATAATTATTTTTTAGTTGAACTCATACATAGTTTACAACTATTTAAAAGCATGTAAGTGGAAGGACCCAAATTTCATTTTAGTAATTGAATAAAATACTCTGTTAGAATAATTCAAAGGGATTCATTTAGATAACTATGTAACATTGGTGTGGACCTAATATTTTTTAAGATGAATTATGGATCAATACGATTATATATTGATTATTGATAAATTAAAAAATAAATTTTAGGAATAAATATCATTTATGATATATTAATTATTTGTTCTATTAATTATGTTGGAACAACATTTTTCCAAGATTTATAATTGATCAGGTTACGATTTGTTGTAGGTAAAAATATAATACGTACCCAAGACATCCCTCCATAAATGGAATAGAAATAGTGAATTTGTTGTTATAAAATTTGGTCTTACCAATTCCCATGCTATCTATATAGATTTATTTAATTTATTTTTTATTGATTGCATTGGTCAATTTTTTGGATGTCTTTATAGATGATAATTTTATAAATTAAATGTAAAAAGAATATAATTATGATCACTTAAGGATTATAATAAAAATCCTATGTATAGAGAAGAGTTAATAAAAATTAACAATGTCTGAATATGGGATACATGAAGGTACATTTTAGTGACATATAATCTCAACATAAGTAATGTCAACACATCAAATATTGATGGATGATTTTGAACATAGTCATAGACTAACAACTATTGTTGAGTTATATTGTTCTCTGGTTTTTGGTGGATATTATTGAATCTTTTTGGATAATTTCTCATTATTATGTAATCCAAACACCAGGTCAACTTAAAAGAAATTTACATTCCTTTTAAAATATGAATGTCATAAAAATTTCAAGGAAATGAATTGAATATTATCCAACAAACCTATTCAAATATTATACTATAATGGATAAGGGTTCATAGTTTTTTGTGATTCATTGACGAATAAATTGGGATGTTCCCTCTTCTTAAATGATATGAGGATATCTTATGCCTCATTATAATAGAATTTTCATTGGGATAATTACCCCACTCATGGTTTTGACTTATGTGTTGTAATTTATGCATTGAAATTATGTATTAATTACCTTTATGGTGAATGGTGTGACATATATACAAATAATAATATATTAATGTTATTATTCATATAAAATTGGATACTATGTTCTAGAAAAGTCAGTTGGAGTTGATTAATTATTATGACTTATCAATACATTACCACCCCAGGAAAGAGAACATGATGGTCTCTGTTTTGATTCACTAGGATCATGTTAGCTTACCAAATATGGTTATAATAGAATATCCAATATATCTATATTTTCAAAGGTAGGATGGAGAAATTATAATTAAAAATGGGAATCATATATTTAATAAATCTGTTTTCAACCATCTATTAATGTGAAAACAGAATAGGTATATAATGAAGATGAGGAACTATATAATAAATTGGAAAATTTTATAGAGATTATACTTTATTTTAAAGGGAATGTAAGGTTCCTAAACCTTGTGTGTGTTACATATGTAACAGATTCGAAGATTTAGTATTTAGATAAGGATCGAAGTTCATCATTGTCATTTCATCGTGGAAGAGAAATTATATTTAGAGATCTCAGATAGAATTTTTGGTTGTACATGAAAATGAGAGATATTAAATAGTCTGTAGCTCAGTTCTTGGTATGTTAGAAATATAAGGGTGAGAGATAGAGTTATAATGAGATATTATAAAAATTAGCCATACCTAAATAAAAATATGAAAAATATCACATTTTATGTTTCTCATAGACTCCCCAAAAATTTATATATGCCATAATGATATTTTATTTTTAGTCACTTATATTAAGAATATAGTATAATTACTTAATATGATATAATATTTCTCTATTGGTTAGCTTTCTGTAATATACAATAATGAAGTGGTATGGTTGTATAGTGTGCCGCATGGTATTTTAATTGATCAAGATATGAAGTCTACATCAATATTATAATTAATTCTTCAGTAGGATCTAGAAACATATAATATTTTAAGTACATATTATCATCCTTAAAAGATGGTCAGTCCAAGTGAACAGTTGAAAAACAAGATTATATGTTATAATATTATTGTATGGATTTCAAATGTGGTTGGGATCAACCAATTCAAATATTCATGTTCTTATACAAAAATTTCTTTCAATAATGAATTAAGATGGATCCTTATGAATCTATATATGGAAATAATTTTACAATGAAACCATTTCATGTTGAAGTTGGAGAAAATATCTATTCAGACCTACTTTAGTTATGGAATGTGTAGGGAAGTTTATGTTTATTCAGCTAAATATTAGCGTAGCTTAGTGTCAGCATAAATTTTATGATAGTTTAAATGAAAAAATATAGAATTCAAATATGTTGAAAAGTTATTTTTTTGTGGACTATGATAATGAGGTTAAATACAAATGGAAATATAATTCTTATTTAAACTATACTCTTTTACATTCTTGATCGATTAGGGACGGTAGCTTATTTTTTAGATCCTCCACCAAACCTATATTGTTTCTATAATGTCTTCCATGTATCTCTCTTGAGAAATTAAATACATGATCCATCTGATGTACAAAACTCAGAGGTCATACCACAAGATCCATACCATTCTAAAGATGAAAATAAATTTTATTTCTTTGATAATAAAGATAATGTTTGTTGGAATATGAATAAAAACCTATTTAATTTTATCTTGATGAATTAAAAAATCAATTAAGCAACATGGAATTTAGATGTTGTAATGAAACCTAGATATCTTCCTTTTTTCTTATTTAAGAGATGTAATTTTGAGGGATGGATTAATTTTAATTTCTATAAAAGGTTACCCCGTAATATTTTATGTTACATTTCCCTATATATAAATATTATTTCATTGATAGTTTCCTCTATACACAACACTTATTTTAAATTAATTGTTATGTATTATTGAAAAATTATAAATTATTTTGATAATTGTTTCCTAGAAGTTGGATTGGATGGTATGAGTAATTCAAACTTTATTATTAAAAATATATTGTTTACACATATAAAAAATTAATACATTGGTCATCAATTAATTCGAAAGGAAAAAAACTATTTTAATATAAAAGTTATATTTTATGAAAAAATGTTATTATCCATGCATTATGTTTTTGTATTAATAATTTAAATTAATAACTATTAGTTAATTATTATAATGAAATGTATATATTATATATTTTAAAAAAATTAACATTCATCTATAATTATTTCGGTGTATGAGATATAAATAAATTCAGTTTTATTTGTAAAATAAATTTTTCTGAAAAGAATTCTTGAAAAATTTTATACACATGTTTTAAATTGGATTTCAATCACATAAAGAAATTTAATAATGAAGTATGTATCCCATATTTGGAGTCAATGGATTATTATTTTTTAAATATGACAGTTTTATTTTACGTAATTTTGAATAATAACCTGGGTAAATTTTTTTCCCCTCAGAAATTGTAAAACATGTAAACTAGTGTTACAACTTTGGTATAATTATTTAAATTCCTAAAATACAAGAATTTATCCCATTGGAATAATAAATTTCGACCATTTTCATCCATTCCAAAATAAAATGGACACTTGGTGTCACGACTCGTCCCCCGGGACCTGTGTTTTGACTACTCCAAACCTGCCTCCCAAAGGCCCGTTGCTGGAGACTAGTGTCGAAGGCATAAAACTGCAAGTGTGATGCATTATACTGGGTACCTGTATGCACACACACACCCAACCAAGTCCCAACTCGGAAAAGGGAAACAACATACCACTGAATAAACTTAGTGAAATTACACTTGAAAGAAAGTGGGTCAGAATAAAAACCCAAGAAAAAGTATTAAAAACTGTAAAGTATGAAAAGTAATCTGATGGACATTTGAAGTAACCCCACA
Organism: Viscum album; assembly: GCA_963277665.1. Classification (NCBI taxonomy): domain Eukaryota; kingdom Viridiplantae; phylum Streptophyta; class Magnoliopsida; order Santalales; family Viscaceae; genus Viscum; species Viscum album. The sequence continues at coordinate 1,338,521,634 of OY728148.1, read as the reverse complement.
TGATCATGGGAGTAGGGAAGCTACTGGAAGACGAAGTAGTATGTACTATCCTCCTGGTCCTTCTAGGCCCCACCTAGTCCTAGGACACCATGTCAACCATTGTATTGTTCGTCCATCCCGTCTCCCTAAGCACCCTTGTCGAAACACCGGTCATCTACACTAGACACAAAAGGTGTGGTCGAAGCCCGTGCATGGGTGAGTTACATAATACTCAGTAGGGAACCAAAAATAAAAATAAATAACACACAAATATTCATCAAAGTAAATCATGAAACACAAGATAGCTCACCCCAGGTATATTCTAGTGTAGTAACAGTAGCATCATCCGTCACAAACAATGAACTCCTCAGCCACTGGAGAACTCCTCCTCGATCATGTAGAGTGGGCTTGCCAAGTCACACAAAGCTACTTCCCACTAACCTTGAACTACTATGGTACTCATCCTTAATTTCTACCGTAGGAGTGATGGGTCACACAGAGCCACTCCCCACCATGGGCATGTCGGGTCACACAGAGCTGCTTCCCACCATGGTCGAACTGAGGTACTACTCTTGTCAAGTACAATGTGTCTTCCTAGTAACATAAGGACACTCTCCACCATGGGCATGTTGGGTCACACAAAGTCACTTCCAACTGAGCCATAGTTGAGGAATCTTCGTGTCTCAGCCAACTATTGGGTTCCGTACAATGCACACTTGGTAGAACCGCTCCTCAAGACATTTTTCACATCATGACGTCTAGAAAATTCATCAAAAGGAATGAAAAATTATTCTCAAACTTGAGAGGGTCCCAATTACACCAACAACCAGTCAATCATACACTCTCTTTGTATGATACAGGCATTTTAGTAACAAGGGGACAAGTTGCGAAGGGGCTCGGTCCGACCCGGTCGGACCGACCTTACCAACCCGGCTGGGGGGGTTTACAAACCCCGGTTCATTCTGATAGACCCGGCCTAACCTGATGTGGGTCGAGGTTGGTCTGGTCTATCCTGGCTAGTGGGAAAGGCCCAATAGGCCTCACTAGACCCGACCTAGTTGGTTGAGGGTCCAGCCTGTCGAGTCACCCAATGACCTGGCCTAGTCTGGCCGAGCCCGCCGGTGTTGGTCCGACCCTCTTGGAAATAGGACCGGCCTACCCCACTGGGGGCTCAGCCTACCAACAAGGAGACTAGCTATGTAGTGTGGCCAGCGTGAGCCCTTGGGACACGGCAGCCAGCCGCGTCCCCTTTGGTCTGACCACAGCCTGCTAGGGTAGGCCACACCTCCAACGCAGCCATAAGGCCACGACACCTTCGGCCTATCGGGTTGCCCGGACATAGGCCACCCCTCCAAGAATCAACTACCTGGGGTCGCGTCCTCCTCCTGCGTGACACTATGGCTGATGAGCCTCACCCTCCCATTTAACATGCCCCACTGGTGTAGTCCACCACCTCCACGCAGCCGGCGAGCCGACAGCTGCCGATGCTGGCGGCGCCAGCGCACTGGTAGAATCTTTTGCGGGCCACTAGATGCACTCTAGTGGTCTATTCCTTGCGGTTCTTAATCCAATGGTATCCGGGAAATTATTTCTTTACCACAAATCTTCCAAATAATCATTGTCGTCGCTTTGAGAAATTAGACACAAAGAATTCCTGAGAAGAGGTGCTCGGGCCTTGTTTGTGTTGGCCCGGGCCCTCTGCGTTATACGTTTTAACAAGGGGGAGGCTTAGGGGGGTTACTGTTCAATCATTCGTACAAATGTTTAATCCTTCTTAATCACCCCAAATAAAAATTTACCCTCCCATTATAACACATTAGCCATGAATTAACCTATTCTGGGGTTAATCTGCTTTCATTTTTAGAAATGGACGAGGAAGAACAATGAATCAAAAAACCATACATCTTTTATGTTCTTTTCCGCACGTTCTTCCTCTAGGGATTAAGATGTTGATGTCACTTCTTGGCTCCTATCTTCAGAAGGCGTGATGAACAATATGAAGTTATTCCGGTATTACTCGTTCTTTTCCGAGATGGAAGTCCATCCGAGGTTCGCCAAAAAATCCTCCAATTTCTTTAATCCATATTTTCCAGTGCGTCTAATTATAAATAGGATCACGTCACAATGTCCCCATTATGATGCGATGTCGCGTTGTTACGTTGTTTTATATAAGAAATATCATCGCTATTACACATCATTACTTTGTCGTTATGCTACGAGTTAAACAAGCCATTAATGAGCCTCATTGATGTGCATCATTTCCTCCTTATCACTGCCCCGCAGCGTCGCCATCCGCTACTCCATAGTGATAATGAAAATAAAATAATTCATTTAAATTATTTTATTATTTTTCTCAAAATGTCAGGAAAATAACTATTTCGCTCATCCCTTTCTGGTCGTATTTATGTAATTTCTAGGTGAATCCATGTATTTTTAATTCAATGGTGTCCACAGATTATTGATTCGAGTGATTGTTGAAAAGATAGAAAATCACGCTCGCACATTTAATGATAGTACCTTAAAAAATGTTTAAAATTCTATTCCAGGCTCTCTTGACCTCTTAATTACATGCCGTTAAATTACACAATCTCGAAATAATTCCATATAAAAATATTACATGAAAATTACAATACGTTACATTCCCCCCACCTTATGGATTTTTTCCCTAGAAGCCAAAACAACAACTAAACCAAAAGATGGTGGTACATAGCATGAATCTGAGCCTCCAGCTCCCATGTGATCTCCTGGATATTTTCGTGCGAACATTATATGTGAACTAGGGAAATCGACCATCCATATAGGACCCGCTCATGTCAATCCTCTATCTCCATTGTGAACTATGAAAACATCACCCCATTATCAATGTCCATCTCTCCCAAGATGATGACATGAGATGGATCATGAACGTTCCTCCTCAGCTGCGACACATCGAAAACATCATGCACCCAATGCATCTATGGGGGAAGATCTGGGCGGTACGCCACCTCGCCAACTCTACTTAGGATATGAAAAGGACCGATGAATCTTAAAGATAGCATACCGCCTAGGCCAAATCTATACAATCCTTGCAGGGTGAGACCCGAAGCAACACACCATCTCCCTCCTTGAACTCAAAGGGTCTCCATCTCATATAGACATAAGACTTATGACTACTCTGTGTAGTCCTCATCCAGTTCTGGAGGATCTGCACCTTTTCTGTGGTAGCCGGTACGAACTCTGGAGTCATGATTTCCGACTCCCCTGGGTCTTTCCAGCATATGGGTGATCCTCAAGGCCGCTTGTACAAGGCCTTAAATGGTTCCATTCCAATGATGGAGTGATAAATGTTGTTGTATGAATACTCCACCAGTCAAAGGTGGTCCTCCCAACCATGGCCAAAGTCAAGGATATAAGCATGAAGCATGTCCTTTATGGTCTGTATGGACCACTTCGTCTTACCATCCATCTGGGGATGAAAATATGTGCTCAAGTGTAGCTATATACTGAACACATCCTATAATTCCTTAAACAACTTGGATGTAAAGCAGGTGTCATTATCTAAGATGATAGTCAAAGGGACCCTGTGAAGCCGCACTATCTCCTAGACGTAGTGGCATCCCAATCCCGATACTATTCCTTACTCTCGGATGGGTAGGAAGTGAGCCGACATAGTGAGTCAGTTAACAATCACCCAAATAGAGTCATGAAATCTAGACTTACGTGGTAACCCCATCACAATGATCATCAAGATACTGTCCCATTTCTACACCGGGGCCTCGAGTGGATGATTTAATCGTTTTGTAACCTAGTTCAAGGCATTCACTTGCTGAGAAGTGAGGAATTTTGAAACAAACTCGGCCACTGCTTTCTTCATCCTTGGCCACCAGTACTAACACCACAGGTCTTGGTACATCTTTTCTGCACCAGGATGTACCGCCAGAGGGGAAGTGTGGAACTCCCTCAATACCTCCTCCTGTAACCCCAATGGTACTAAGGTGAACCCTATGAAAAGTATGAAATGATCCTCACCTATTGAAAATACATCAAGAGCCCATCCTAAGAATATCTGAGCACATCTGACCTCATAGTAAATATCTCCCAGTTGTGCCTCCCTAACTCGTATGAGTCAGGGAGTAATAGACAACAACTGGTAAACAGCTTCACCATCATCCATGAGGGATACCTACATCATGTCAAAATTCTCTTCCACCTCACTCAACATCTGCAACCCGGTCCTCTTGCTGATCACGTCTACCACCTCGTTCCCCTTTTATTGAGTGTAGACTATCTCAAAATCATATTCCGGAAGGAACTCTATCCATCACCACTGTCCCAATATTAGGTCCTTTTAAAATAGGATATACCTGAGAATCATGTGGTTAGATTAAACTATTAACAACTCACCGATCAAGTAGTGTCTCCACATATTCAATGAAAAGTCCACTGCATCCAACTCCATGACATGGGTTGTGTAGTTCATCTCATGTTTCCTCAACTGTCGTGAGCCATATGCAGTCAACACTTACTCCAACAATATGAAACAACCGAACCCAATCCCTGATGCTTTGCAGTAAACTATATACTCAATGCCTTCCTCTAATAGTCTCATGATGGGGGGGCACTAATCAGTCTCCGACTCAGCTCCTGGAAACTGTGTTGGCATTTTTTTGGTCCACACAAAGGGTTGTCCCTTCCATGTCAATTCTAATAAGGGTGATGCAACCTTTGAAAAATCTGGGCGTGAACCTATGATAGTAACTAGCCATCCCCAAGAAGCTATGAACCTCATTCATGATCCTAGACGTCTCCCAAGAAATCACTGCCTCTACCTTTTACGAATTAGATGCAACTCGAGCCTCTGAGATGATGTTTCCTATAAAGTGGGCCTCCTGTATCCATAATTGACACCTCAAGAGCTTACCATAATATTGTGCTCTCAGTGTGTAACCAGGACTATTTCCTAGTGTGTGTCGTGCTACTCCTCCGTTGCTGAAGACACCAAGATGTCATCAAGGAAGACCACCATGAACCAGTTGAGGTAGGGATGAAAGATCATGTTTATGAGTCCCATGAGCATTTTTGGGGATTTGGTCAAACCGAAAGGCATCATCAAGAACTCATAGTGGACATAATGGTACCTTACGTCTTTCTTCGGTACATCATCATCTCGTACTTGAAGCTGGTGATATCTTGATCTGAGGACTGTCTTTGAGAACCACTTCGCTCCCTTTAGCTAGTCATAGAGGTCATAAAATCACATCGGTGGGTACTTGTTCTACATAGTCTTGTAGTTCAAGATATGGAAGTCCACACACAACTTCAATCTCACAACTTCTTTCTTGGAAAAAAGAATCAGGGTTTCCCATGGTGAAATGAAAGACCATACGAACCCCTTTCTCCTACTTGTCCGCCAGTTATACTCTCAACTCATGAAGCCTTGTGGGATCCCTTCAATATGCTGGTGTGGATATCAGTATCATCCTGGGGTAAATTTCGATATACAATTCTAGCTCTCTATGATGAGGTAGCTCAGGAACCTCATTAGGAAAAACATCCTCATACTCATCCACCATTATAGGGAAGCTTCGACTCCTCTCTTCTATGGAATCGATGGTGAGGGTAGACAACTGGTGAGTGATCGGATGCACCCTCTTCTGAGAGAGTGTGTGCTAAAATACTAGGTTTTCCTTCTCACCAATGAAGAAAAACTGGGTCCTATCTCCAAAGACACACTACACTGTATGCCTAAAACATTCAATTTGAGCATAGACTATGGACAACTAGTCCATACTGAAGATGATGTCGTAAGGCCTCGTTGTTGCTTCTATGAGATCCCAGCCGAAGCTCTTTCCTCCGAGGCTAAGCTCACACTATCGACACCAGTGTGTAATCATCAAATCATCTCCCATATGAGTGTCTAGCGGTAAGTATCGAGACAACGGCTCCACCAGAATATTCATGCTCCGAACAAGAGTTGTGTCAAGGAAGGAGTGACTATCACCTGTGTCTAGAAGTGCTATATCTTGGGTGGAGAAGACATAGATTGTATCTCAGATCATATCTACAATGTCATGGATGTACGTCTATGCCACCTATAGTTGAGTTCTCCCTTGTACGCCTACTCCCTAAGGTCCAAGCGGACCACCTAGGGGTGGTGGCGGTAACTTCTCAAACAGTCTCCCACCACCTACCACTCGGCCAACTCCCCTTCCACGTCTACTGCCCTGTGGACCTCCTCACTTGAATAGATTTTGCTGCCTCAACGGACTCTCAAACATATTCCAGTCATCGGTATAGTAGGTCAAGAAGTCACGTTCCATGTGTCCCCGCCTGCCGCATGCGTTGCACTGCATTGCTCCCTACCGACTCCCTCCAAATTGGGATCCCCGAACCACCGACATTAAGTCTTGGGGTTGTCCTCAGAAGGAAATTACCTGCATGGGCCCACACATCTGTTTTCTAATACATTACAAAGTCTATGACTCTTATAGTCTTCTGGTAGCTCATTTTGGGGGGGCCTTCACTACCAAGAAGCTCTCTATCTGAAGGGCTCGCTCTAACACCCCGACCTATGTAGGGATACTGAGAGACACCCCTAAAGCTCTGATCTCCCACCAGAGTCCCTTCTCAACGGCTTGAGCCATGAAAAAAGGGTCTTGCACCATATTTATGGAGTAGAAGGAAAAATATGGGAACCTCTATGAGTACTTTTCCACTTTCATGCTTCCCTACTGTAGGTGAAGAAGCTCCTGAATGCGCACAGAGTGCAACATTGTAGGGAAAAACTCCTCCCATAAAAGCCTTCGGAAGAAAAAATATGTGAGGGTCGCCATATAGTAAGTATGAATGGTAAAACTACACCATATCCGTGTCGAGACCTATAGAATGATTTCTTCCAAGATCTCCATCATGTTAGGTGGTGTCCTCACTATGCAGAAGACCCACGTCATAGCCTCCAGCCAGTCCTCAACGACCTGAGGTTCCGTCTCTTCTCTGATCTTTGGAGGTTTCTATCTCTGAAACTCATATAGAGAACTAAGCTTATGAACTTCATCAATTGAAACCGTTGGCAGTATATGTTGACCATCGGGTGGTGGTAACATTGGAGCACCACATTGTGGGACCATATCTAAAATTGGTCCCTGAACATATGCCTCGTCGCTTGGAGGGTTGTCCTCACGACCTCATATTTGGATCCTTACTGGTTTTAAACATAGAGGAATCCTGAGATATATTATGATGTACCACAGTTAAAATGTTATACCAGGTGAGATGATTCTTGTTCAAAAATAAAGAGACATTTATGATACCATTGTTTTCATGTATTGAGATGAAAACAGAATTCAAGGTCCTCGTGTATGGATCTGTCGGCCAACACACTAACACTGGCCTCCCCAATTATGATAATTAAACTTGAAACACTTAACACTGTTTCCAAAAAACAAAACATTAGACTTCTAGTCTTTGAGGGGGAACTGACCGCCCTCTAATACCACTTCGTCATGACCTGCCCCCTGGGGCCCCTTTTGTGACTACCCCACGCTCGCCTACCAAAGGCCACAGGCTGGCGACTAGTGCCGAAGGCATCAAACTGCAAGTGGAATTCATTAGTATGGATACCTGTATGCACACACATTCCCAACCATGTCCCAGTACACAAAAGGGAAACAACATACAACTGAATAAACTGAGTGCAAGTACCGCTGAAAGAAAGTGGGCTGGAATACAAACCCAAGAAAATGTACTGAAAACTATAAAGTACAAAAAGTTCTCAGATATCCACCTACAGTAAACCTCACCTAATCACGAGAGTAGTGAAGCTATGGAAGATGAAGTAGTATGTCTTATTTTCTCGGTCCTACTGGCCCTCTCCTGGTCCTAGGCCACCAAGTCCAACGTTGTAGCATTCGTTCGTCCTGTATCCTGGATCACCCATGTCGAAACATTAGTTGTCTGCAACAGACACAACACGTGTGGGCGTAGCCTCAATATGGGTGAGTAACACAGTAATTATTAAGGACCCATAAAACAAAAAATAAAGAATATACAAAAATTCCTCAATGTAAACCATGAAACACAAGATAACTCACACCAGGTATATTATATGGTAGTAACGGTAACCTCGTTAGTCCCAAACGTCGAACTACTCATCCGGTGGAGAACTCATCCTCTATCGAGTACAGTGGGACTACCGGGTCACACAGAACCACTTTACACTAACCTTGAACTACTTTGGTACTTATCTCTGATTAGTACCATGGGTTTGCTGGGTCATAGAGAGCCGCTGCCCACCGCGGTCCTGCCAGGTCACACAGAGACACTTCCCACCTTGGCCAAACTGAGGTACTCCTCCAGTCGAGTACCCTTGGGTCATCTGAGTCACACAGAGTTTCTCCCCACCATGAGTCTTCTGGGTCACATAGATCCGCTTCCCAATGGTCCATCATCAAGCAGTCTTCTAGTCTCAGCAAATAGCAGGGTTCTATATGTAGTGCACATAGGAGAACTGGTTCTCAAGCCATTTTCCACGTCTTAAAATCCATGAAAGTCACAAAAAATAATGTAAAATGATCATCCTCCTAGAGATGGTCACAAAAATGTAAACTATCTGTCAACCAGATGTGATATTTGCATGTTACATGTGTTTTAGTAAATAGGGGACCTATTGTGATGGGCACGGTCCGACCATGTCGGTCCGACCCGACTAACTTGGCTCGGGGGTTCCACATACCCTAGTTAATTTTGAAAGACCCGACCAAACCTGGTTTGGGTCAGAGTCCGTTTGGTCTAGTGTGGCCATTGGGTGAGGCCCAATAGGCCTCGCCGGACCCATCCCGGTTGGCTGAGGGTCAATCCTGCCAAGTGGCCTGGTGACCCAGCCTAGTCTGGCCTAGCCTAATGAGGGCGCGTGTCCAGCCTAATAGAAAGAAGGACCAGCCTGGACCGCTAGGGGATCAACCATCTAGAATGGGGACTAACTGTGCGGAGCAGCCAATGTGAGCACTTGGGACGCGACAGCCAGCCTCGTCCCCTCCGGCCCAAACACAGACCACAAGGGTGGGCCACACATCTTGTGTGGAGCCCTCCAGGTGCGGTATCCAACTCCTACTATGTTTGATAGGCCATGGTGCTTCTGGCCTGCCGGGTGGCCTGGACGCTGGGCACCCCTCCATGCGGTGCCCACCTGACGCCCCATCCTCATGAGAGGGTCCCACCTAGTGCCGCATCCTCTTGCGTGTAGGCACCGTTGACGAACCATGGCCTCCCGGTCAACACGGCCCACCGGTGTGGGCCACCACCTCCACAGAGCCGGTGAAACTAGCCTTCACGGCAACTATCGTCGCATCAGCAGATTCTTCGGCAAGCCACCAGATGCGCTCCGATGGTCAGTTCCTTGCGCCACTTGGGCCAATGGTCTTAGGGCAAGGATGTCATTACCAATAAGCCTTCAAATCTTCCCTGACATCATTTTGAGAATGTGGTGCCCATGAAAAAACGAGTTGAGGTGCTCAGACCTTATTCTTATTGGTCCATGCTCTCTGCATTAGTGGTTTTATCAAGGGGAGGCTTGGTGGGGTTTTCGTTCAATCATTCATGCAAAGGTTTAATCCTGACTAATCACCCCAAAAGAAATGTCACCATCCTATTATAACGCATGATCCATAGATTAACTTTTTCAGGGGTTAATCCTCGCTCATTGTTTAGAAATGGATGAGGAAGGACAATGAATCAAAAAACCCTACCTCGTTGATGTTTTTTGTCAAACATTCATCCTCGAGGGGTTAAGATATTGACATAACTTCTTGGCTCCGATCTATGAAAGGCGTGACGAAGAAGATGATGTTTCTCTGACATTATTAGTTCATTGCAGTGTTGGATGTTCATCAGATGTTTGCTAGAGATTCCTCAAATTTCATTGATCCATATTTTACCAGTGCATCGAATGATAAATTGGAGCACATCATAGCATTCCCATTATGATGCGATGTAAGGTTGTTACACGGTTTTATTTAAGAAATAGTTTCACTATAAATCATAATTAAAGTGTCCTTACACTGCTAGTTAAACAAGAAAATATTGATTCTCATTGATGTGCATTTTTTCTGCCCAATCGTTTCCCCACAACATCACCGTCCGCCACTCCAAAGTGAGAATGAAAATAAAACAATTCATTTTTATTATTTTATTATTTTTCTCAAAGAATCCAAAAAATAATTTTTCCACTCGAACTTTGCTGGCCAATGTTATGCCATTTCTTGAAGAATCAAGGCATTCTGAATTCAATGGTTCCATCAGATTTTTTTTCCAAGTGATGGTTCAAAAGATTGAAATTCTCAATCGCACGTTTATTGAACGTACCTTAAAAAGGTTCATAATTCCGTTCCAAGCTCTCTAGACCTCATAATAATGATCTGTCAAATTTCAGGGTCTCATAATAATTATATATATATAAATTTACATTGAAATTCCGAGATGTTACACATGGTGCCATTTATATTTCATTATGACCAATATATAATTTTTAAAATTTGATAAATACAAAATGTCACTATCTTGACCACAGAACTCTATATTTTAATTACACTGTCAAAAATATAATAATTATAGATATAATTTTTTTTTTCTAGGTGTAAATTTTTTTTCATGGAAATTCGTTTTCAATTATTTCTGAGGAAATAGTTACATTAAATTATCACACACACCTAACACTATTCCTATGAAAGGTGTATATAAAGCAAGTAAATGTTTTTTTAAATAAATATGTATTATTTTTTTGTGGGTTTTATACATCCCCAAGAATTTTTTAGATTAATATGATATATTAGATATCTGTAAAATTTTACCTTCAAAATAAATTATTTTCATATTTTTTTTCAAAGCAATTTATTATTAGTAGATTAAATAATACTAATTGTATTATATGATAAAATTATTTATCAAATTAAATAAAATTGATTGAAATATAGAAAGAGTACATATATTATTAGAAATAGGAGAATATTTCATCCCATTTCCGTTTATAGCTAATTTTTTAATTGGTTATCTATGTTGTTAAACAAAATGATTTAGAAAAAATGAAACCAAAACTGTTGAAAATTTCATTAGATTATAATATTTTAAACATAGGCTCTTCTACATTGAATATAATTTATTTTGGAAGTATTTGGATTGAGAATAAGATAATTACATTTAATCTTTTTATTAATTCAATGTGTCTCGTTTTCTTTCATAAAAAATGGAAACCATTATCTCATTTTTAAACCAATTTTAGACATCTAGATCAACCAAAAACTACCCATTTATCTTCTAAAATTATATATCCAATAATTAGATGTTATTTTGTAATTGAATTAAATTTCCAATATTTTTTAAGATGAGATTTAATAAAATCCACCCAAAAAAATCTAATCTTCCTTTTTGAACTCTTTCAAATTTTATCCTTTCTTACGGCGTATAAATAGGTGTTATTCATCGAAATATAATTACATCAGTGTTATAAATATATTGAATTATTATATTGAACATGAAACCCCCTTATCATGCTGAAGTTTCTTTAAATGGGAAGTGAAAGTATCACTCGTACGTGAGTGTGTAATATCACCACCATGTAGTGATATAATTCATTTTTCATCACCATCATCGATGGATGGGTATTAAGATAATTGTAATTTTTTTAAATGATTTTTATGAAATTATTATTATTATGGAATTATAATACCATATCTACTTTCTTACATCTCATTTTGTTGGGAAACAATATCTTCGATCTTGCTTATGCGTGAACTACCACCTCGATGAAGTGTTGCGATTCGTTTCTCATTTCCACAGTACATGGATTGTAATAAGTATGTGGTTAATTAATATATAAGTTATATTTCATATAGTAATTATTATATAAAGGTAAATTTTTTTTATGTTTCTTCTAATATATCTATTGAAATGCGAAAAAAGTGTTTACTTGTATATACAACATATCATCTCATTGAAGCATATAACCTCATCACCATGATTAACTATTTTATTACTTAGATAGACTCAAAGGGGTCAGTAATGATGGATTCCAAGAGAATAACCACAAATAAAATACATACAATTAGATAGAATAGATCTAGGATGATGGTAAATGACATAACATTCACTAGGGTCACCTTTTTTAGCTACACTATCAGCCATGATGTTACCTTCTATCAAAGTATGAGTGATATCCATGTTGTGGACAATGATCACTCTTCATTTAATAATAAAATATATGAGATTCCATTGAATATTTATATTAACTTTTAATTCCCACACTAGGATCTTGGAGTTAGATTCTATTATTGTATGGTTAATATAGTAAAAACTGCAGAATGAAACGACACTAATAAAAGATCTCACCCCAGCCTCTATGGAATTCTCTAATCCGTATAAGGTACTGATGCTAATAAGAATCGAACCCCTACCATCCTGAACTAAAACACCCCCCTCATATTCCTCTACAAATAGGATCATTCATTTATCAACATGAAGCCCACATTTGGAGGGTTCCAGGTGAACCAGAAACACAACAGAGCCAATCGGGGACTCTTAGAAAACATGAGTGATTTATAAGAATACCTACATGTAGGTTGTTGCCCCAGCCTCCTAATGCGAGTGAGCAATGTTCCTCAACCTGTAATTTGACAAGCACTTGAATTGTCTTTCTATATCCTCACATTAGTATGCCCCAACACCCAATGAACTATGTCTTTCATAATGTCCATTTTCTCACACAAACACCTCACAAGGTTTCAACACCTCTTGGAGTTCTACTCCCATTAATTTTAATCTGCCCCATACAGAATGAGAATGAACTTTTCTCATAGGGAAGATCCTTTAATGATATCCCAAGCCAGCCTCGCCTACATACCATGAATGGTATCAACAAAACTCCAAAAATTAATACCTCCCTCCTTGACGAGTTTAGCCATACTATCCTAGCTTTCCGAATGGAATATATTTATTTTATTGGCATCCCAAATAATTATTGTCATCATTTTTCTGAGTATGATGATACATCCTTTGGGATTTACAATTACAGAAAAAATATACAATGGAATACAAGTCAAAACACTATTCAAATTTTAATTCTCCTTCTAAAAGAAAAGAACCTATTTTTTCAATTGAAAATGTACCCTATAATCTGATTGATAATACCTTCAAAGGGTAATTTATGTACTTTAGAATTTGAGATGGGGAACCTAGAAAATCAAGGAAATATTTCTTCGTATTTTCCAATCCTCGGTTATAAATAATATAGAACATTCCCTTCTTTAGATTTCTAGTCTTGAATTTGTAAGTGATAAGAAATTATTGGGTAGTTTGTGAGTAAAAGACTCAGTTTGAAACCACCAATGTGTCCTTACCATATGTTAAAAATTTATATAACAATATATACAATGACTTAAATAATGCTAACAAAATAATCATGTGTTGAGCTATCGAGTGTTGACCAAATCACAATAAACCAAGACCCCACCTGCATTATCTCAATTCAATTAAGTTTATTGAGAAGTTGCATACCTCTATCCAGGTAATCAAGATCACCCCACCATGCTAGTGTTTTTCATAGGAATGCCTCACATTCTTCCATGTAATGATATCATGCCACCCTTCTAGTGGTTGTCACTGGAACACCAAATGTTATTTCAGGTTGATAGCCGACACACATAGCCTTTTAATCACCCATGATTGATGTCCATTAAAATCATTGGTCAATATCTACTATCAAGACACTATGATTTCTTATCTTCTAGGTTTTCCACACTAGTATTTATGGATGTGAGGATTAATTCATAATGGATAACAAACCATTGATTGTTTCCCCTCTATAGGGGTTATGATGCCCACCTTTGTGAAATATAAAGGTGCATAAATCCCAACTATAAGGATCCACCACTATATCTCAATTCATTCTAACTATCCACTATGATTTCCCTTATATATGGGTAGACATGAAAACCATTAAGAAAATTAATATGACATCAGGTTGGGTAACCGACCACTGATGCTTTACCCTAAACAAGGGAAGTCATACCCATCTTTTATGACATTATAACTGAATAACTGAAAACCTCAATGTTTCTCCTATGTATCTTGGTACTTGTATATTATTATCATATGATATGAAACACAAAAACCATACATGTTTTGAAACGTAATGGTAACACAAACTAACGTCCAAGTTATAATAATCACACAGAAACAATTAAGCCAACAACTACTCAAAAATCTACATAAGTATCATAACATGAACTGGTTAGTTTGGAAGGATAAAAACATATACACAAGGCACATAAGGGTATATAACTTCTTACCCAAAGTAATCGACATCAATGGATAATATGTTGAAGGTTTTTTCCCTTAAACCATGTTCATACACCAACTAGAAAAACAAGGTTGCAAGGAAATGAATCCTAAAACTAAAACCATCTATATTATTTCTAGATAAAATAAAACATTTTTAGATATATTAATTTATAACTCTTGAATAATTATCAAATTATGATTATTTTCCATGTAATTTTTTAGAAAATTTCCTCTCTTTAATAATTAACATTATATAATTTTAAAAAAAATATCATTTTATAATTACCTTATGATCCTTTCAAATAAATATACCTTTTCTGATTATATTTTTAAAATATATTTTAAATTATACACTTAAAATGATAAAAATCATATTCAAAATACCTCACTACCAAAAAAACAAAAAAAGAATTTAGCTTATGCTCATCATGAAGAAACCAAAAGAACTAATGGCATGATAATCCAATCAATATTGGAGAACTTATGAAATGGAGATTTGTGTAAGAGATAATAAAATTAAATAATAGAATATATAGATAGGTAGATAGATTGATAGAGGAAAATGGAGGCATTTTAGAGTGGGGGGAGAGGGTGACCCCATCATTGTCAACCCCTTTTAATAACATTTTTAGTTTTTGTATTTCTATAATTAAATTTATTAATTCATTTGGTACAAAATTTGTTTTATTTTTCTTTCTTATATTCATGGGACACAACCATATCATCTTACACATTAATTGAAAATTCACCTCTTTAATATAATTTAATCCACCTTTGTTAAATATGAATATTAATGGTTAATTTTTTGTGTAGATATATGCCACACACAAACAAATACACACAGACACACACAGATACACACACACACACACACGAATAGAAACAATCAGACACAAACAAAAATATGACCAAAATATACACATTATACATATACACACATGTCTGTATATACAACTACACATGTACATAGATACCTATAAAGTTATCCCTTATATATAACCATTTAAACTTTCAGAATGTAAATATTATTCTATCCTTAATAACCACAATTAAAAAAATTATTTATTATTAATATAAAATACTTCACATTATTTACACCATTAACAATTTAAATACAGCTTCCATTAAATATATATAATAGTTAATCAATTAATATTAATCACACATTTTCATTTATTAAGTAGAAGATAGAAATATCACAAATATTTTATAACCTCCCCATACATAAATATACACCCATGGTGAAACATCACTCATTAGATAAGAAAACTTAATTAAACATGTAACTTACTTTTTTCTTCAACATAAATAATAATATTATTATTATTGTTACCCTTAGAGGAGATCTAACCAAGCACCGAAACAAAAACAAATCTAATGTCAATGCTAGAGTGAACTTTATATCCTGGACATAACAGTGCTCTCATATTTCCTATATGGTACACAATTTTGGATATATTAAATTATTTTAAAAATAATATAAAAAATATATTATATAAATTCACATTATATTTGATGTTTCCAAAGTCCCAATACCCATTAATTTTATATCATTTTAAGGTTGATCCTATCATCATAGACCTAATGGTGGTATCATATTTATCATATGAGATAGAGTGTCAGATAAATTTATTGTTTATTTTTAGAAAAAATCAAACACATAATATAAAATATTTAAGATTTTCATTAAAATAATACATATTCCCTACATGAATCAGAATTTCATATTATCTCAGTGTCAAACTATGAAAATAATTGATAGAATATTAAAAAGTATTAACAAATATTTTACCCATAAAAAATATCTTTGAATCAATTATTAAGTGACTTTTTTTTAAAAGGTAATTTTTTAAAATAATAAAATACTCATTAATTATTTACAAAGACTGCTTATTTATCCTTAAAAATTTGAGGAAGTTAAAATTCTCACCGTATATCGCCTACACGTTCTTGAGAAGTATCTCTATTGGTATCCTTCAAACAAATCATGTCACCAACTTCAAACATCAGACTATTGAGCTCATGTCTTTATAACTGAAGGAACATTAGGAACAAAAACAGACCTTACATTTCTAAGGGGGAACACATGGTTGTCCAATGATTCTTACCATAACCTAATTTATACCCTTCCTATCAGTAACCATAGTGTATATCCCTACACATTAGTTATAACCATAATATATACTAACAAAACAACATTATTAGTTCAACTAATTAAATTGAATAATTGTTTATCACAGAATATGTTAATAGAAATATCACACAAGGAAACTATACCAAATAGAATGTACAAAACAAGGAATTTAATTAAAAACTACTATATAACATAATAATAGCTATACATATGGCACATTAACCTACATTCCTAGTCATGATTCATGAACATACATGACATATAATTAACCTCATATCAATGTCATGTTCATTAACCAAGTGGAATTTAATAAACCATAATAATAAAATATTAGTTCCCATGTTATGTTAACTTAATGGTCAACTAATAGTGATGGAAATAAGGAGTTGTATTTCCTCTTCCCGAGTACCATCCATCATATTTCCTTTTTATCCTATCCCAAGTCATGAAAAGGAGAATAAACAAGTCAGTGTGACTTGGACCTCTGATATTATTTTCTAACATCCTCTCATGAATGACTAGGTCTGATCAAGAATTCCAAATGACCTCATATGGGCCTCCACAAACCGAATATTTTTCAAAATTTCTGTGTGTTTCTCAAGTAGAACCAAGTACATAATATAAAATATGTTTGAGGGAAGAATAAAAACAAATTACTAATATATAACAATAAAATAATAATAATCAGAATCAGAGAACATATGGAAGGTGAACTAAACGAGACATAAAATTAAATGGACCCCAATGTGGGAAGATTCTCAACTGAAAAAAAAAGATAATAAAAGTAAATAAATAAAATAATAAACAATATAAGCTCCTCCAAAGTCAATTCTAGGACACTATTGCTCCAAACTACACAGATCAATCATCCTTTATAGGGCCCTTACCCTTTGCTAAATCTCTCATGAAAAACCATTAAGTGAATAAAAATTATCAAGTTTTGTGTGAGTAGGAGACTCAGTAGGACACAAAAATTAAGCATTAATATAAGTGAAAAAATTATATACAAATTTATATCATTAAATAAATAATTATCAATAATAAATATGTGTGTCGTGTTATCCTACGCCAAAATATATGCTGAAGACCCCAAACTCAAATTCTTCATCTCATTTCTAGTAATGATTTCTCTCACGACCCATCCCCCAGGGCTTGTTCCATGGCTACCCCAAGCCCGCCTCCTATAGGATAGGTTTTGATGACTATCATCAAAAGGAATATCCCAAAAATAGGAAGAGATTACCTCGAATCCCAAACACACATAGATAGGGAACACTTCCCAAAATTAAAACACAATAGAAGAAGAAAGGTAAAAACACTTCTAAAAATCACCATAGAGTGTAAAAGTAAGTAATAAAATTAAATGGGCTAGTATAAAAACCCAAATTAATGTGATATAGAAAAAATGAAAAACATCTATTGAGGTCGTCGACCAAGGATCCTTCCTGGTGGGTAGGTATAACTCATCTCTTCAGCTATCCACATTAACCGGTCACCTCCGTACACTATTTTTTCCTGAATCCCTATCCTCAGTTGAAGATTCTCATTGTCTTTACAAGACACAAGAAGGGGCGGGCAAATCCTATGTATGGGTGGGTATATAAATACCCAGTATGGACCCAAAGACTCCAGAAGTTCTCCTAGATTTCAACAAAGGAATAATCAGAAAGCATGATATCATTCACAAAGCACAAGTATAGACTCAACTCAAACCAAGTAAATAACATAAGGAATAAGAATAATAATTATTAGTCATGAATCTATTTCATATTATTTTTTTATGAAGTTTCACTGTAGTACCATGAATATGTCCTTCCAAAGCCGATACACACATGGTCATAAGTCACCAATCCACATATGGTCATTAGCCATCGATCCACATAGGGTCATAAGTCACAGATCCATGACAAGTCGCTTTATGGATGATCCTTGTCAGGTTGTGATACTATTGATCCACATAGTGTCATAAGTCATTGATCCACACAGGGTCCTAAGTCACAGATCCACACAGGGTCGTAAGTAAGTGATCCATACATGGTTGTAAGTCATTGATCCATAAAGGGTCGTAAGTCGTCGATCCACATAGGGTCATAAGGCACTGGTCGACATATGGTCATAAGTCAATGATCCATGATGAGATTATCTACGACTGGTTTTCGTTGGGTCACACTACTGTTGATCCACACAGGGTCACTCTGATGCCGATCCACAAAGGGTCATATGTCTGTTGATAGCCAGCCATAAGATTCTCTCACTTGATATTCTTGAGTTTCAGAGAAACTGCTTCTCAAGATAGCAGTCATACCTCAACCTCCATGAAGTCCAAAAATGACGTAATATGATGAACTGTAATGTCATAAGGGTTCAAATGCAACAGACAATGTGTCAATCAGACACCTTGTTTGTATGTTATAGGAATTTTAGTGTTCGGGTCTAGTTGGATCCGAGTATAATCCAACTCGGACATAATGCAACATTATCCAAATACCATTTTGAGTATCTCAAAAGTAAAACCCCTTATTAAGGGTTCTGGAACCACAAACGGTTCTTCAAACATACCGATTTTAGAGATATAGTCGTCTAATCAAAATTGGGCAAAAGGGGTCCGGGTATGGTCCAACCCAGTTAGACCGGCCCAGCCCAGTCCACTGGGCCCAGTTTGAAGGGGTAGTGGACTCAGTTTAGTTCAGTTCGGCCCATCCCGAATAAGGTTGGGCCACGGGCTTGGCCCAACCCACCTGGCTGGGTGTGGGGGTCAACTCCACACCCGAACAGACTAAAGTCAGTTCAACTCTTCAATCAGCGGTGCTAGTTGGTGTTGCTCCACCGGGCATGTCCTTGTGGTCCGATCAAATACGGGACCCACGAGTCACGATTCCACCTTTTTCTATAGCTCATAGCTATGGACCTCCTCCATGACACGCCGCCTTCAGGCGTCACCTCTTATTTGCAGCCAATGTGAGCCAGCCATTGCGCCAACGGAGATTCTATGGGCCTCCTGTGAAGCTTCGAAGGTCCATTTTCATTTTCGACTGTGCCTACGGGTCTGTTGAGATGCTTCTATCACTGCGTGCCCCCCCTGATTTTGACTTACCACCGTATTGGTCAGCCATCCACGAAGAATGAAAACAGAGAAAGTTCGGCAAAAGTTCCATGCATTGTTAGGTTCGGCCCACGCCCTCTGTGTTAACATTAATACATGAGAAGTATTTAACATCATTAAGGGTACATGAATCATAAAATTCTCAAACAAAACCCTACCAGGAACATGTTGGAAAGTGTTGCGGATGAAGTATATGAACCCACATTTGAAGAGAGTCCGTTGGCGTTCATTGATTCTCCATTCTTTATTGGGGGAAGGCATCATCATCACTTTTTCAGAGGTTCCTCTCATGGGTGCCCAAAACCCATACTCATTCTTTGTTTAAATGAGAGAACCATCTCCCACATTGTATTTAATATTATGATTCATTAATTAACTGTAATTAATGAGTCAATTAAACACACAAGCATTATCATTACAAAACCAATGAAACAAGAGTTTCATGTCATTAAAATACTCTTATTTAATGTTTGAAATTACACTACGGTCCTACCACAACCACTCAATGGCTGAAACATAGAAAAATAAAATTAACTTTAGTTATTTTATTATTATTTTATTTTATTTCAATTGATCCAAAATTTTACTTTTCAGTCTAAATTTTTCAGAATAAAGTTACGCTTCCCTTATGTGAAACTTGACGTTGGGTATTCAATTGTGTCCTCATATTATTAATTTGAGCATTTGATCAGAATATAGAAATTTACACTGACACGTTTACGGAACCTACCATTAAACAATGTTAGAAAAAAATTTCTGGGCTCTGCATGCCTTGGAATCACATACAATCATTTTTTTCAAATTCGTAATAATTCCATTAAATTAAAAAAATACATGGAAATTTATGAGTCTTTACATTCTCCACACCTTAGGGATTTATGTCCCCAAATTCCAGAAAAAAACCGGGGAAAACATTTGGGGATACGGAGCACATATCTGAGCCTCCATCTCCCATGTTCTCTTCTAGATATTCTCGTGCTGCCACTGAATTCGCACCAGATGAATCGGTTGCCCATGAAGGACATGCACTTATAAATCCTCTATCTTCACTGAGAACTCCACGAAAATATCCACATAATCAATGTACAACTCCTCCCAGTCGATAACATGTGATGGATCATGCACGTACCTCCTCATCTGCGACACATGGAAAACATTACGCACCTGATGCATCTTTGGGGGAAGAGCTAGATAGTGCACCACCTCACCTACTTTACTGAGGATCATGAAGCATCTGATAAACCTTGAAGATATCATTCCACTCTAGACAAATATTTGTTATCCTCATTGGGGTGAGACCTTAAAGAAGATATGGCCTCCCTCCTTTAACTGCAAGGGTCTCAATCTCCTATAAACATAAGATTTATACCGGCTCTGTGTAGTCTTTATCTTCTCCCGGATGGTCTGCAACTTCTCTGTGGTAGCCCGTACCAACTCTAGACCAATATTTACTTACTTCCTGGGGTCGGTCCAGCATAGATGTGATCTACATGGTCACCCATACAAGGCCTCAAATGGTGATTTGCTGATGGTGGAGTGATAAATATTATTGTACGTGAACTCCAGAAGTGGCAGGTTGTCCTCCCAAATGTGGCCAAAATGAAGGACACAAGCACGAAGCATGTCCTCATGTGTCGGTATGGTCTGCTCTATCTGACCATATGTTTGGGGATGAATGGTGGTGCTCAAGCATATCTGAGTCCCGAAAGACTCTTGTAATACCTTCCACAATGGGGGATGTAAAACTAGCATCATGATCAAAGATAATTGACAATGATACCCCGTGAACCCATTAAATATCTTATACATAGAGTCGCCACAACACCTCTACTTATCCATGCTCTTGGATGGGTATGAAGTAAGCCGACTTGGTGAGTTGTTCAATGATCACCCAGATGGAATCATGAAACCTGGAAATACATGGTAGACCTATCACGAAGTCCATAAAGATGTCATTACACTTCCACTCTGACACATAAAGTGGCTGATTCAAGTTGACTAGAACCTGGCGCTCAGCCTTCACTTGCTGACAAGAGAGGCATCATGAAATGAACTCCACCACAGCTTTCATCATCTTTGGACACCAGTGCTAACACCATAGGTCCTGGTACATCTTCTCCACACCAGGATGTACCAACAAAGGGGATGTGTGGAACTCCCTCAACACCTCCTTCTGTAGTGTCACTGGTACTATGGTGCGTCCTCTGAAAATGATGACATTCTCCCCACCTTCAAAAAAATACTTCAAGATCCCGTCTTGAGAATATTTGAGAATATCGGGCCTCGTAGTCAATGTCTCCAAGTTGTGCCTCCCTTACTCACTAAAGGAGTGGGGAGAGACAGTCATGGTTTGAAGGAATGTTTCTACATATCTATCCAAGAAGGATAACTGCAACATGGCTAGCTTCTCTTTCACCTCACTCAACAACTCTAACCCAGAACTCCTACTGAGTGCGTCAGCCACCAAGTTCCCCTTCCTAGGAGTGTAGAATATCTAAATGTCATGGTAGTAGAGGAACTCCTTCCATCACCACTATCTCAGGAGTAGATCCTTGTGTGATAAGATTTACCTAAGACTATTATGATCATTGAATTTAGTAAACTATTCTCCCATCAAGTAGTGCCACCACATCTTCAAGGAAAATACCAATGCTGCTAACTCCGGGTCATGGGTAGCATAGTTCTGATTATGTTGCCTCAGATACCGTGAACCTTAGGCGATAATCACTTTCTCTTGTAGGTGGACACATCCTAGACCAGTCCATGATGCATTACAGTAGACTACCTACCAAACTCCCTTTTTGGTATACTCAAGATGGGGTCACTCGTCAGTCTCTGTCTTAGCTCCTGGAAACTATACATGAATCTATCTGTCCACAAGAAAGGTTATCTCTTATTTTTGATATCTTAAAATGGTGCAACTACTCGGGAAAAGTCAAGTACGAATCTTCAAAAGTAACCAGCCAACCCCAGGAAACTCCACACCTCTGTCACAGTCCTGGGTGGATCCCAAGAAAGTAATTCCTCTATCTTCACTGGATCCACATCAAAAATAGCCTCAAAGATGACATGTCCCAGAAAGTGGACCTCCCATATCTAGAACTGGAACTTCAAGAGCATTACATTGAGTTGGTTCTCTCAGAGTGTATCCAGAACTATTTGCAGATGCGTAGCATGCTCCTCCTCTGATGCCGATTATATCAAGAAGTTGTAAATGAAATCCACCATGAAGAGATCATGGTAAGTCTATAAGATCATGTTCATGAGTCCCATGAATACTACTGGGGAGTTTTTCATGCTAAAAGGCATCACCAAGAACTCATAGTGGGCATATCGACACTTTAAGGTTGTCTTTGGTACTTCCTCATCCCATACCTAGTGCTAATGATAGCACGATCTAAGGTCTATCTATGAAAACCACCAAGATCCTATTAGCTATTCTAAGAGATCATCAATCCATGGGTGTGGATACTTGTTCTTCACGTACACTAGGTAAAAGTGTCGATAATCTAGGAAAACCCTCGAAATATCGTCTGCCATCTTGGCAAACAAAATTGGGGATGCCCATGTGGAAACACTGTGTCTCATAAACCCATAACCCTAAAAGTCCTCCAACTATAACCTTAACTAATGAAGCTCTACGGGATCCATCTGATATGATAGTTGTGATATCAGTATCATCCCATGGTATAGGTCGATGTAGAATTCTACCTCTCTATGTGGTTGTAATCCAAAAACATCATCACAAAAGACATCATCGTACGGGTCTGCCACTATAGGATAAATCAGACTCCTCTCGTCAAATGCTCCAAGGGTAAGGCTAGAGAATTTATGATTGATCGGTTGCACCATCCTTTGAGAAATTCCATCTTGATCTGCAAAGTTTCCCTTTGTCTCCATTGAAGGAAAAGTTGGTCCCATCCTAGTAGTCACACCAAACTTTTCACCTAAAACAAGCGATCTTAGCATGGACCTTGGATAATGAGTACATACCCTAGATGACATCGTAAGACCTAAACTCTGCAACTAGGAGATCCCAACTGAATCTCTCGCCTCCTATAGTATGCTCACATTACTGGAACTAGTGCGTAATCATCGAATCCTCTCCCATTGGAGTCTCTAATCGTAAGGATCACGCTAATGGCTCTAATGGAATCTCTAAGCTCCAAATGAGATTTATGGAAATAAAATAGTGATTGGAACTTGTGTCTATAAAAATTGTAGCTACGGTGGGATAGACATAGATCAAACATCGAATCAAATCCAGAGCATCGTGGTCATAAGCCTCAGTTTCCTGAAGCTAAACTCGTCCATGTCCACCTGCTCCCTATCGTCGGGGTGGACCACCTATTGGTTGTGGCGGTTGAACCTAAAACTCTTTCCCAATGCCTATTTCACATCTTGAACCACTGCCACATATTCCACACATTGGACCTCCTTGCCTAAATATCTCCCTCTGCCTCGGTGGTCCATCAACTGTCTACTGATCGTCGGTACGGCGGGTCGGGCAGTCGCAAGCCATGTGACCATGTCCGCTGCATGGGTAGAAAATTCATCTCCTCTTGTGACCTCCTCTGTCCCATGAGATCCACACCCCCGACCCTACATCATGGGTTTGTCAACCAGAATATCTATCCCTCTTGGGCCCCTATTTCATTCTCCTACTGCCTTATACAAATGACTGGAACACGTGTCGTCTGTTGGTGGCTACCACTGTTGGTGCTTGCTCAGCTAGGAAGCTCTTCACTAGAAGTTATCACTCATCCACTCTAGCTGACATCAGTATGTTGAGATATATCATCGATTCTTTGATCTTATGTCAGATACCCTACTTAATGTTTTCGGACATGAAGAAATGGTTACATACCATGTCTGTGGAGTAGCGAGAGAGGTTAACGAATTTCACAGAGTACTAGGACACTGTTAGGCTGCCCTATTGTAAGTGAAGCAGCTTGTGAAAATGAAAAGAGAATAAATTATCTCGGAACAACTCTTCCCTAAAGACTCTCTCGAAGTCCAACTAGGTGAGGGTCACCTTCTCATGTCTCTAGATCATCAGGCTCCATTATATCTCTGTTTTTCTCTGGAAGAGGCTAGAATATTGGATCACCATATGGTTTGTTGGTGTCCCAACTAGGTGGAGAACTATAGCCATAGCCTCCATTCAGTCCTCAGCTTCCTGT
Source organism: Viscum album (assembly GCA_963277665.1). Lineage (NCBI taxonomy): Eukaryota > Viridiplantae > Streptophyta > Magnoliopsida > Santalales > Viscaceae > Viscum > Viscum album. Next base: position 1,338,496,928 of record OY728148.1, on the reverse strand, counting down.
GGATCTGTCTCACCTCAAAAACTAATATGCTTCTTCTTCTATAACTCATGCATTGCGCTAAGTTTCCATGCACCATCCGCTGGTGGGGCAAGTGGAAACTACTTCCCAACGAGTAGTGGTGCGGTTGGTACACCACCTATAGGTGCCCTCGCCAGAATAGGGCCTTACATCGATGCCTCATCTCTTGGTGGGAAATCAAAATGAACTCTCCCTAGAATCTTAGCCGGCTCTCTACACGGGGGAATCCTATATATTGAGAAATGTTCCACGTTCAATAAGTTTAAACCTGATGAGTTGACTCAAAAGTGATTAAAAAAGAAAAAAAAACATTTTCAGAACACATGAAAATATCGTTCTCATGTACCGAGTCAGAAATAAGAATTAAGGGTCATGATGTATGGATACTTCGGTCACCCCACCAACACTAGAATTCTCAAACTAAATCCAAAACTCAAGAAAATTAACACTGTATCTCTATTGAAAACATAGACTCTTAATTCTTATGGTACAAATGACCTCTCTTTGATACCAATTGATCATGATCCATCTCATGGGGCCCATTCCGTGACTACCCCTTGTCTGACATCCATAGTCCAGGGGTTGGAGACTACCACCAGAAGGAATGTCCCTAAAACGGGAATGGATTGCCTCAAAAAATGTACACACAAATACAGGGAACACTGCACACAAGTAAAACACAACGGAAGAAGAAAGGTACAACCACAACTTGAAACCACCATTGAGTGTAAATGTAAATACTAAAAGTAAAGGGGACAGTATAAAAGCCCACCTGAAATTTATATAGAAAAAGGAAAAAGATATTGTGGTCATCTTCCAAGGAACCTACCAGAAGTCTAGGTACAACATGTCTCTGCAGTTCTCCAAGTCTACCTATCACCTCGGTGCACTGTATGGTCCTGACTCCCTATCCTCGGTCAAATATGTCTTTCATCTGCACAAGACACAACAAGGTGCAGGCGAAGCCCAATCATGGGTGAGTATAACAATGCCCAGTAAAGACCCCAAGACTCATGATGATCTCCTGGAATTATATAAAATAAATAATCACAATGCATTATCTCAGTCCCAAAGAACAAGTATAGAGTTTTCTAAAATAAGGTATACAACATAATGAATAGGAATAATGACGAATTTTCATGAAGCTATATCTATTTATACTATTAAGAAAGTTCCACTTTTGTACCACAAATAAGTAATTCCAATTCCGATCCACATAGGGTTGTAAATCACCGATCCAAAAAGTGTCATAAGTGGTCAATCCACATAGGGTCTTAAGTCGCCGATTCACGATAGACCACTCTATGGTTGGTCCTCATCAGGTTGCACTATTGCTGATTGACACAGGGTCATAATTCATTGATCCAAAGAGTGTCAAAAGTCACTGATCCACACAGTTTTGAATGTCGTTGATCCACACACGGTCATAGGTCACTAATCCACATAAGGTTATAAGTCGTCGATTTACATAGGGTCATAAGTCACATATCCACAGAGGGTTGTAAGTCATTGATCCACACATGGTCCAAAATTACCGATCAACACAGGTTCATATGTTGCTGATCCATGATATTCCACTCTATGGCTAGTCCTAGTCAGGACGTGCTACTGTTGAACCACATAGGGTCACTCTAATATCGATATACAAATGGTCGTATGTCACAAGAAAGTTAGCCCCAACATTCCTGAACTTAGTGCATTTGAGTTTCTAAGAAACCGCTCCCCAAGACATTTATCATACATCAACTACCCCAAAGTCCTTTGATGAAATAACATGTGAATCTCAATGTAGTAAGAGTTCCAACACAACAGACGTTCGGTTAATCATACACTCGGTCTTTGAGTTAATATTAATTTTAGTGGGGGGGGGGGAGTGGATTCGAGTCCGATCCAACATGGTTTTACTTCAACAGTCCCCAAATCCCATGTGAAGTATCTTAAATGGATCTCCTTTTGCTAAGAGTTCCAGCGCCGTAGATGACTCGTCAAATAGATGTTCAGTTTAAGAGATATAGCCCAATAATTGAAACTGGGATAAAAGAATCTCGGTCCGGTCCGACCCGGTCAGCTGAGACTGGCCCGAAGGAGGGGTTCTCAGAAAGGTGGAATTGGAGACCAGAGAGAGATTATCCTAGGATAAAAATAATATATATTTTTCATATGACTTCCAACACAATTTTTTCAACCCTGTGGTCTTTGTGGAGGATGTTGTGAAAATCCCTTTCAACTGAAGATCTATGGTGAAAACTGACACATTCTAGACTCGATAAGCCATAATTCAAGATCCTTCAGATAGAGGATATGGTGGGATTTCATCACTAGTATGCATACCTAACATCCATGGAAGATTATGGATGCTAATGGGGGTAGTATGAATTACTACATGTCCTGGTAAAAGTTATGCTTTTTCAAGATCATGACCCGGAAGAAATGCCACCCAAAGATGATGTTGAAAATGAAGAATAAGAATAAGAGGAGGAGGAGGAGGAGGAAAAAGAATAATAATAGGAATAGGAGTAAGAAATAAGATTATTAATAGGAGGCCAACAATAGAGATCCAGGAAGTGATGAATCATAGGTGATGGTGGCTTGTCAGGGGAGCCCTCATGAGAGTAGTGAAATCATAGGATATAATGAGGAACATTCTAAATGACTAGAATTTTTTCTCAGACAATATCTATTTTGGCCCCTTAAATTTATATAACTCATATTCACTAACCAATATTTGTATTTTTTTTAAAACATTAGCGAGGATCCAGGAGTACCCACTAAAGGTGGTGAGAATGTGCTGATGGATGAAGAGGAATGTGTCCCTGAGCCGACATCCAAGGACTAGCAATGCAGTATACCTATTATGGCCAAAGTGGGCATAGGTGAGACGGTTGATGATGTCAAAGTGAAAACCTCATAATTCTGGATTTTCTTTAATTTTTAGAAGTATATTATGCAGATCATCGAGCTAAAAATCTTTGTTGGGTCTCCAGTGGTATAAGTTCCCATGGTGACTCATTCACATGATCTGGATACACTTATCTATTGTTTGTAACTATTTTTCATTGCACCACATTTGTAATATGAGACTCTATCTGACCAAGGTGTTCACTCAAAATAGTTAACATAAGACCACATTCCCATAAAACTAATGAGTGAGGGACATCTGTGTGGTCACTATTGACGGTTGTACCTCTCTGTGAGGAGCTGAACAATATTTTTGATCTATTCATGGAACCCAGTGAGAAAGAAGTTTTGGTAATGGGTGACATAACTACCATAGGGGCACCCAAAATAGAATAACTATGCTTCTAAAGAATAAATGAATTAAAATGGCCACCTCATGTCATAGAACCCAGTCCCTCAGAGAGGATTCCATAAGAAGATCCTACCGTTGAACATTTGTCTATTTTTTTGTGATACAGACCTACATACACTGATGAGATAGACGATTTTGATCCTGATGTATCAAATTAGAGCTTTATGACATGGATAAAGCCATGGAATTGTGTCAAACAATTTATTGATATCCCAAATTTAGAATGGCTGAGTCAAATTGTGTCACTCTGCACCTGGATTCATTGTCTCTATGCTAGAGGGGTGGGTGCTTTCAACCTTCATGTGATGATCCATGACTATCTAGTTGGGATGATTCAATATAGAAGTCAACACCTGGATGTTGATAGGTTAAAAAATAAATATAAGAATATCTAAATTTTACATTAGGGAGAATATAAAATTCAGATCATTGATGAGAATATAAACGAGAATTACACATTCATCACCAATTAGTTGGAACTCATTGAATGACTATAATTCCAGTTGAGGAAATCCCATGAGTAGTGTGAATAGTGGAGTCATCAGGTGGCTATGCTCCAAGATAAAAAATAAATGCAGATCAGGGTAGATGAGATTCATTTTGTGGCCATCTATATGGAGAGGGGGCTTAGGGAGAGTAAGGTGTATCTAGAAGGAACACCTAATAAATTGGAAATATTGAAGCATTCCATTGAGGGGGAAGATCCATAAGGTTAGTTTTTTCGGCCAAACTTATGCAACATAATTTCTTGAGTACATATCTATTTCAAACTATGTGTACGGATGCATTTTACACACGATTAAATTGCTACACCACAATCAAATTTTTGAAAAAAATAATGATCAGTCCCAAAGCTTACGTGGGTCATGCACATGGTGAGAAACAAGGGGAGACCACATAATCATTCACTTTGTATGATAGTTCCAGATAGTCATAAAACACATGGGGTATTCTATTATTGATTGACGAACCATAGTGTTTTCAATGAGGGAGGTTGTGACTATAAAACAAATCTCTAGGAATAGTCAACTAACAATTCCCAATGTGCCAATGTGCATGAATGTGATGTCACTACGGGAGTTAGAATAAATCCGAACAAAGAATGAATGGGAAGTGTAAATCAATATTCCCAAAATTAAGAATCACTGAGAAGATTTAATGTTAGTATGAGATAACTACTAACAATATTCGAGACACATTATTTTTAACATCAACCTAAAATTGGAAGAAACAAACTAGGACCAACTCTTGACCGCATTCAAAACATGACACCTAACTATAAATGAAATCCAATATCTCCCGAGGCATTAACCAAGAGTTGTAGGTGAGCCATAACAGTATATCATAACCTTTATGTTGTCCCTTATGATGTGAAAGAAGATTAGTATCCCAATAAGGGGCATGAAATGTGTAGAAGTAGAGTGGTGTAATGTTAAAAAGTTTTCAAACACTCATTAAATTATGCCACCATGGATTGGATCACATTGGTGTATGTTCATTGGTCTGAAAAAATATGAAACCTATTTCCTTGGGTAGCATCCTCAAAGTTGCCGAGAGAAATCTCAATATGTGAATAGTGTGGTGGATGACCAACATTATGGGAGAGGCCCTCTTAAATGAGGGCATGAGATGCTTTGAAGTTTTTTGTCATGCAAGTGAGGATAATGAATGGTATAGTTTAATGTCTTGTGATTAGGTAATTTCAATTTTTAACATTGTGTGATTGGGACATTGGTACATAGTTTAAGTTCATACTATATGGACCCCGAACAATTGTTTAGATTCATTTTACATGGACTATGATGACTATTCCTATAATTTTTTTACAACACGGAATAGGTGAACCCAATGTGAATGAGAAATAGGAGTCTTGCACACTATACAAGTACCAAGGAACATATATAATGGAATCATATATGATATGGTGAGAGAAAAAATTCAACATGAATGATGGCTATGGAGAACTTCTATCATTCCACAGACCCCTGTGAGGATCATAGTTTATGGTTAAAGAGTGTGGATCATAATCAGAGCCAAAGGGCCAAAAATATTAATGAACCTATGGACGACCCCAAGATGAAATTTTCGGGCATCACTATGTATCCCATAAACAGGGGAATCAAGTCATGCATAGTTCTGGAACACAGTGTAGTTAGAGACCAACAATGGTGGGGGAAGTCTTATCCAGAGAGGAAGCTCAAACAACCCATAGATTTCATGGGGAATCATGAACTTGTTCAGGCTATGGCTGTAGTTTATTATAAAGCATTGAGGGAAATGAGTTATTAGTATAATGTGAGGGATTTGATACCATAGGCCTAATTGTTTAATGTTGTAGATTTTAGACAATATGATTTTTCACTGGACCCAAAGAAAACCATTCTGGGCCTCACTATATATTCTATAAGTAGGGGAATCAAGTAATATGTAGTTCTGGAATCTCATGTATTTTAACATCATGTTGAAAGTATGAAGATGGTTTGACTTGAAACATGTCAATAAAATTGCATATGGAACTAGGATTGTTGATTTGGGCATCGCTGCATATCCCATAAGTATGGGAATCAATCCATGCACACTTCATAAAGGGAAATTTTGTTCTACCATTCTGATCCATGAATAAATAAAAGAGTTATTAAATATTTATTATTTATAATTTGTTCTTAGTAATCTTTTTTTTTCAATAGACAAACCATGATAAAAATTATGGGTGTTATATGGGAATCAAGCTGTGTGTAGGTCTTGATAGGTGGATTGGTTGATGTATAGTGCCAAGGGTTCTTCCCTCTGAAAAGAGTACAACACCATGTTGTGCTATTTCCATCGTGGAACTAGGATTATGATGATATAGTTTAAGTTTATATGATAAGATTGTACCATGAACATCAATGTCATGTGTTAAGGAAGAAATAGTTTAAAATCGTGTGGGATGGGGCAACATAGTTTAACTTCATGTTTCATGGATGTAATAGATCTTATATTAAGGGTTCGGAACTGATAACACACGTTTTCACATCTTCTCTACGTGGGAATAACTTTAACAAGACTCATAATCCCACATGACCCATGGTTAGTATTGGAAACAAGGTGTGATTTTGGTTCCACAACATATTGGAGTAAAAAAATGAAAATGAAATTATAGTCAGGAAAATAAAAACCACTCCAATATTCTGACTCAACGTGCACATATGCAAAGTGGGAAAACACCACAGATGTTGGAGATCCCCTATGAATATAAGGGGAAGTAAATGGGAATCACTACGCCAGATATCTATGATGAGAACTGAAAAATCAGGGTTAGTTGTGGATTTTATTTGAAAAATGTGACCTGTATCAAAATGTCATTCAATGTCTTCTAGGACATTCACCGAGGATAGTAGGAGAGCTATATGGCCAGACACCATTCCTATTGGGGGTCTATTTAATGTGACAGATTATATAGACAAAAATAATGGGAACCATGAAGTGTGTAAGTGGAGTGATGAAATGTTCAAAAGGAATCACACATTCTAGGAATTACACCACTATACATACAAACATGACAATGATTGAAATTCAAAGGTAATATGAGATCAATTCTCACAGATAAAGATCCTTAAGGGTGTTGCGAATAGTTTAAAGGTTGTCTTTATTAGACCATAGAAACTCAATTTATGGTAATAAAGTGTAGAACCACAATTTTTAGTTTAACATAGTGTGCTTGAAATTTTATCGTGCAGTTTAACATCATGTAGTGATGATGAAAATATCACGTAGCTTATCATCATGTGACTATGATATGTGTATCCCAATGTAAAAGAGCATGACATGGAAAATAACATGATGCGAATAAAGAATAAAGAGATCTGGACCAAACTACATGTTCTTAAATGGGATCCCTGACCAAAAGGGCTAAAAAGGTGAATTTACAGCTGGGCCCATGGACGGGATGTTTGGGAATCACTATATATTTTTCAACTGTATAAATCAAGGTATACATAGTTCTTGAATATGGAATTGCATATGTCCAGTTCAAATAGGGGAGATATCATCTCAATTGAGAAAATAATGGGTCGTATGCAGTTTACCATCATGCGAACTAGGAAACTATACATTTTTGTTTAAGGGCATAGATTTCAGACCACAGGTAATATAAATGTTCAATGTGGCACCATGAGGAAGAACAATGTGAATGAATAAAAAAGAGTTCTATACAGTATAGTACAGTCTTAAATGATACTCATGCCAAGTGGAAAAAGGGATGAAACTAAAATTCAATGACTGGGCCTAGGGACAAGTTGACCAAGAATTACTATGCATTCCATAAGGATGAAAATCATGAAATACAATGTGCATGGATTCTGTGGTGTTTTATTTCTTGTGGAAATGACGTAGGAGGGTTTATTTGAACGGAATATGCATGTTGTAGCCACCATTACACGATTTGAATAAGGACCAAGGAGATCCACACCACACCACACATTCCCGAGGAGGGAACCTAGGCTAGTAGGGGGTGAAAAGGTTTATGATTCTATTGTCGGGCCCATGGAAAAATGTATGGGAATCACTACGTATCCTAAAAGGATGATAATTGGGACACATGTATTTTTGAATATAGAATTGAAAATGTCTAGAGCCAAGGGGAAATATATTTTTGGTTCAAGATAGTGTAGTGTTTTTTATTTTACCATCATACAACCCAGATGGATGATGATTATTTTAATACCATACGATGATAATGAGAAATATTATGATTTTTATAGTCATACAACAAGAAAGATTGAGATCTTATTTTAGAGTAGTAGAGTTTGGACTATACGATGAGGGTTCCAAGATGATATGTGTCAGTGAAGGGCCATGATGTAACCCAATGTGAATGAGGACTCAATATGTCCACACCACACCACACATTCTTTGAGGAAAATATTCCAATAGTTTGAATCCATTTGTCTTTGATGTGGATTCTTAGTTTAGTATCATTATCCTTGTATGTGTAATAATAGTTTAAGGCTCTATATTTTGATCCATAGGGTTGGTTTGGCTTCTCCATGTGGCTAAGAAACACTAACAGGACCCCTGAGGTCACATGAACCATGATCATTGTGGGAATCAAGGGTTGGTGAAGATTCGTTTGGGGCATGGAAAGACACATTAGTGGAACGAGGGAGTTAATTTAAGGATGTACCAACCATGATGATCTTCATACTCAATGCACAATGATGAATGAAGAGGTAACACCAAGGTTATTGAAGTTCTTCCTCGACATAAGGATCGTGAATGAGATGTGAATCCTATCATAAATTTTTTTTCACACAATGGGTGTGGCATAATGAAGGAGAATAACTACTGATCTTATTTGAAATATAGAATCCATATCATGTAACCTGGAATGGGAACATACATATGAGGGTCGGCCGGTGAACATATTGGAAATGCAGGACCAGACTCAATATGTCATTCAAAATATTTTGGTGCATTGGCATAGAATAGTAGGAAATCCATAAGGACAAACACCCTACCTCTTGGGGGTCCCTTCATACATGAAATATGATGTAGACACAAATAAAGGGACCCATGAAACATGGATATGGAATGATAGAATATATATGTAGAATCAAACAATCTTGGTTCTATACTATAATTAATCTATGTTTTCTAATGATAAATATCATATAGAGGTATCCAAATCGTTTCTTAAGAGAAGAATCCTAGAGAGGGATCCAAGATATGGCATGGTAATGGAACAATGAAAAATAAGGAGGAGGATGAAGGATTAAAGAGGGTTAATAAAAAAGGGGCTATACTCGAAGACCAAATGTCTGGGCATTCCTACATACCCCATAAACGTAGGTAATTAAGCCACATGTAGTACATGAATATCGTGAAGTCTAATGTCATGCGATAAGAATGATGGTGTCACATAGTTTAGTGACACGTGACTAGGATGCTAAAAGGAGGAGGTATCCCAAAGAAGTACATATGATGTGACCATTGTATCGTGACACGAACTAGGATCAAGGAGGCCTATCACACCATATTTTTCTAGGTAATTCATTTTTTAAAGTCATAATACATGGACTCAGGATTCTAGTTTAGGGTCATGTAGTTATAACCAAAGTATGTGTCCATTCAAATGGACATACATATTGTGGTGGGGGTGATAAACCAGTCATGAATGTGGGACAAGGAGGCCTGTACTCATATCATATATTCCTAAGAATAATAGATGTTGAAACTTAGATTTACCTAAATAAAAAATGTTAGGGAATTATAACATATCTCGTAAGGATGAGAATCAATCCATACATATTTGTTGAGTTCTATGAAGTTTAATGTCATGAGGTATGGAAAAAGGTTGCGATGTAGTTTATTAACATGGGGCTAGGATATTGGGGGGAAAGGTATCCCAAAGAAGATGTGTTCCATGTGGAAAAATAAACCTGATGTGAATGAGTACTGCAAAAATCCATATCAAACCATGTGCTCACAAGATGGATCTTAGGGAAAGGGGTCAAAAGAATGAAATTACAACTAGTCCCAAAGACTAAATGTTTAGGTGTTCCTACGTATCACATAAGGACGGGAATAAATTCGTACATAGTTCTCGAGTTCCATGAAGTTAAACTTCATGTTGTAAGTAAATTGGTTAATATGAATGTTTTTGAGGGAGGTACATGGTAATACTATTACAACCCAACGTGGATGAGGTCCAAGGGATTCCATCACACCCGAAAATCATTAAAGAAACCTAGGTTGGGAATTTGTTGGAATATGTTGCTGGACCACAAAAAAAACATATAGGCATTCCTACATAGCCAATAAGGATGGAACCAATCCATATGTAGTTCTTTAATTCCATGAAGTTTAATATCATGTAGTAAAGATGAAGGTCACCAATTAACATCATGGAAGAAGATTTAGTTTAAAATCATGTATGATAGAGAGGCAATTGGATTTTAAGGTTATGAAAAAAGGAACATAAATGATATTCAGTTTAACATATTGTAGGTAGGAAGAAACATTATAACAACTTGGAGGACAACAAAGCACAATTTGACATCATGTTTCTTGGAAAACAAATATCTTCGTTTATGGTCATATAACTAGGACCAATGAATGTAGTTACCAATATAAGGTTGTGTAGTGTTGCACCATCAAAAAATATGACAGTATTGAGGACCAAAGGAGGCCCATTAACTCACTATTCTCCCTTAAAAATCTCAATCCATAGGGTCAAAAAGTTGAATTTGTGGATGGGACCAAATACAAACTGTCTGGGAGATCCTACATATCCTATGAGGGTAGGAATCAATACACACATAGTTCTTGAAATTAGGTGTAGTTTAATGTCATGCATAATGATGAATTATATATTTTATCATCATGTGACTAGGTTGATGGTGTTAGGTATTCATACATCCTGTAGCTTGAACAAATGGGCTCTTAGTTTAAGTTCGTATAACTCAGACCATAGGGTTTCCTATGAAGCTTATTGCCCTAAAGTGTTATTGGTATTTTTTGCAGTTTAGCATCTTATGGGATGAATAATGTTCTTATGGAATGTACTACTTGAGGAACCGGGAGTTTGCGGGAAGATTAATTCCCTCACAATTCATAGTAAACAAAGAGTATGTACCTTTGGGTAAAACATGTCAATGATGTAGGTTCCATCCCATTTAGGTTGGAACTTCAATGGTTTCCTTCTAGGAATCATTGTTTTGGAATGTTTTAATGAAAAAAAATTCAATGATTTTTTTGAATGGTTTATTTTATGGTATTTCAATATATTGAAGTCACTAAATTTCGGTTTCATATTCTTTCCTCAAAGTACCTTTCAAAACATTAAAATTAGTTATAATTTAAATAGGTTTGATTTGGTTTCATAAATTTTATATTAGAATGAAATGTTTTATTTGTTGATAAATGAATTTTTTACTGACACGGTATTCCATAAAGTACCATTTGAATATTTATAATGTAAATTATCTTATTTGATATATTTTTGATGAATCATTTACTTATGATTTTTCATGATGGATGGTTTTTAGTGAAAAAGATAGTGGTTGTTGATATATGGGTTTTGGTCATTGAGGGATCTTGGGAGTGGGGATATATGGGATATTTTTACCCAATGGAATGATGACTTTTCATGTTTATTCCATTGAGGATCATAATTGGGATCCCTATTTCTTAAAATATCACCCACCACTTTGATTGGTGAAGGTGAATCTATTGTAGAATGATGAGATAGTGTAGATTTTTATAGGATTTTATCGACTCACATCAGAATTTTTATCTACCTAGAAATTTGAACTTATGATATGGACCTGAAGTGAAGATGCAGGAGTGCTCTGAGTTGGTAAGATTGTGTACATAGTAGATACAAAAATGGAATGTATAAATTATTTGGTATATTTATATTTTCTTTTATAGTATCAATTATATTCCTAAGACTATCCAAAGATATATGACCTTAAAACTTGACATTGGTACTTTTTATGTATCTCTGATCACTGGATAGTTACTTAACATTACAATTTCTATATTTAGATTCATTTATTATATTTGTTTCATTGTTATGAGAGACATTGTTTACCAATGTATCTTCCTTGTTATAATGTATTCCTCATAGGTACAAGGTACTTACTCATAGATTCTATATAAATTATTTACATTGGATTTTGCTGCATTTTCAATGATTTCTTAAAAGAATATTTTTTTAAAAAATTATTTCAATATTTATTTTTCTTATTTGGGTTCTCAATGGTGTTTAAATGAAAAATATACCTCTTTTACACAACATTTCCCCCACAACTAGAATTTAAGGATTTCAATTATCCTTTTTAAAATGCTTCATTATTTACCATATGTATTTATATGGGAAAAAATTATTCAATATATACATATTTTTTCAACAAGTATATAAGATTCTTTTAAAAGATAAATTTCATCGACTACTTGGTGGGATTAAGATGGGATCCATTTTCTCACATCTTCTATATAACACTTTATATATGTAGCTTTCATATTTTTATAACTGTGGGTCAAATTCTCTTTATCCTCGTTTAATGGGGTTTTCCTTGGTTGGATGAGGGTAAGTGTCTTGAAAAATGATAGAGTGTTTTAGGACCATCATGGGATTGGTTATAGTGGGTTTTTTTTCTTTTTATATCCCCGTGTTATGCATATAATTTTTATGCTGGTATTGGGATGAACTAATTGTTATGATTTTTTATATGTTTTTGTTGTGGCCTTTTTTTATATTACCTTTTTTGGGTGAAATTATTCTAGAAGGATGTATCTTGATTCTCAGGTTCTTGTCTCTAACCCATGGGGATTGTGAAATCCATTTCAGATAGTGAAAATTGATACAAATTTGAATTCAGATAGTATTATGGATTTGTTTTCCACATTGAAAATTTATTTAAATCCAAATAAATCTATAAAATATCTATTATCTATAAAATAACTTAATTCCTAAAATTTTAATAAATTATATCTTTATTTCAATTATTGGGGACTTTAATATAAATAGTTGAAACTAAAAATATATCCTAATTTATTTCCATTGATAATTCAGCGATGAAAATTGGAATTAAGAAAACGAATACCACCACCAAATATTTAAGTATAAAAAAGAAAAGAATATATTGACTTTCAATAAAATAATCTAACTAGGTGTGACAATATATATAGGATCACATAGTACTATGTATAGTATTGGAATAGAAATACACAATCTTCCTAAATAATATTATCATTAAATAGACATCAGCCATTATATCCCATTTTATTGTGTATTTTTAGGTGAATAGGTTTGATCACCTTGATAAATTATTGAGAAATTTTCATTAGCATGATTTTCTATAAAATCGTATTTATATTTCATTTTATCTTTGGGGATATTAATTAATGAGATTTAGAAAACTAATTGGTACAGGCATGAATTTATAGAATAAAGTTACATACATTTTTCCATTTAATCAATGAATCTACATTAGTGATCTTGGACTAGTTATATTGATAGAGGTAATTTTTAAAGTATGCAATATGATCAAAGAACAATTTATTAAGTACTACATCATAATATTATGATTACATCAACATTTAATATTAAAAAATGTAGTAGAATAACTTCTAGTTACATCTATAGGGAATTTAATGATGACTTACAAAAAGAATGTTGTTAAACTATTAAATTTAAGTGATTTATTCATAAGGTCCTCCACCACAACAATTATAGGGAAGCATTATGTGTCATCCCATCTATTACTTATCCTACTCTTCTTATATGACTCTTTTTATAACTACTGGTGATGTGGGTTTTTCATATCCATTTATTTCTTTTCATATTTAGTAATAGTTATGTGTTTAAATTTTTTTAATAATATGTAGGAATATTATGACATATATGGATAAAAGATGAATAACATTACTGAGGAATGCACATCATTATGCTAAGGGGTTGGAGTAGTTTTTATATTTCTAAATTTCCAATCGAACCATTAATTAGAGAATGATATATCTATGTCCTAAATGTAAATTTAGAAGATGATTGAAGAGAGATTATGTTTATTAATACTTGATATTGAAGAAATTCATTGCTCAATATTTGTATTGGATTTTATCCTAGACAATCAAGTGTTGTAGAAACTTTGATCATTGATATCAGTTGGTAGAATGTGCTCCCAAATTCGTCAACAATGTAAAAATAAAGTGAAACCCTTATCAATGACGCATTTAGCATTGTAGGACGACTACATGAACATCAACACATATGAGGAAAACATGTCTACGGTGCTACAAATAGCAACCTAGTGGCTATTGTTTTCCAGAATATAGGACAACTAGATCAATATTGTAACATATTTTTGGATCCACCTCTTAATTATGTGGAGTCTAGTATAAGTGAAATCATCACTGAAAAGATAAATGTATTTCATGGTTTAGTTGATGATTGGAATCAAGTGTTGTATAGTAGATGTTTGAAATATTGAAAACATTATTTTCAACTTATGTTTCTCATTATCAAATGCCAATGTAGAATTACAAATGAGGTGATGTCCATGATATTGGATTTTTTTCATGATGCATTTCATGGAGAAAAGATTTATGAGTATTTTTATTATATGAAAAATGTTGTTATCATGATTGGTATGAATTGTAAAAAAAATCATGTCCCAATGATTGTATCATTTATTGTGGAGAGTATTCAAGCATGTAGGATTTAAAAAATTGTTTTTCTTCTAGATGGAGGTTAATGAGTGATGTTGGAAGTCTAAACGAACATACTACTATGAAAAATAAGATATGGAACACACCTACAAAGGTTATACATTAAATTACGTTAACTATTTACTTGAAAATATTATCCATATCCCCAAAAACTGTCAAGCACATGAAGTGACATTCTATAGATAATAACAATGAACGGTTAATGCAGCATAAAATAGATTCAAAATCGTATAATAAATTTGATTCATTACATCCAGATTTATTATTGTATCCTAGGAATGATCGATTGGGATTAGTTGTCAATCGATTGAACCCATTTTGGACTTTGAGCACCCGTTATATAATTTCGCCAGTTATTCTAATCTCTTACAATCTTCCTTCGTGGATGTGTTTGAAAGAAAAATATTTTATAATTTCAATGATTATTCATGAAAAAAAATTCCTAGAAATGATATCGATGTATACATTCAACCTCTAATTGAAGAATTATATGAGTTATGGAGAAACATTCTTGTGGAATATGTGGAATATTCTATAATGATGTTTAAAATTCAAGTAGATATAATATAAACCATTAGTGAATTCCCTGTATATGGGAATTTAGCTGGTTGGAACACATGTATAGGTTAGTATTTCCCCGTTTGTAACAATAAATTTGATCCTGAATGACTAAATCATAGTAAATTTTTATTATTATTGTGTCATCGAATATTTCTTGATGCATCTCATATATTTCATTTGAACAAGGAAAAATTCAATTGTTCTATAGATTCTAGAACATCTCCAAAGTTTTTGAAATGTTTGGAAATATTAGCACAACTTGGAAATGTTGAAACAAAATTTAGGAAGGTGCATTATTTGAATGATGATGGGAAATGGGTACGAAGCCCATCATCAAGTTAAATCAAAACACAATAATGGATGAAAAAAGTATATTCACCAATCTTCCATATTGGGAATTTAATTTTTCTACAGCATATTCTTGATTTTGTTCATATTGAGAAGAATTTTTGTAATATTTTGTTCTTCGCATTGCTGAATGAAGATGTAAAATCAAATGACAATATAAATGCTCAGAAATACTTATAAAAAATGAAAATAATGTGTGATCTCTAGATATATGAGAATGGAATGTATGCTCCCACATTTTTTTCGATGAAAAATTGTGATAATGATATATTCCTTCAAATTTTAAAACATGTGAAGGTGTCTTATGGCTTTTCAAGTAACATCTCAAGGTGTGTTGACATAAATTATCATAGGTTACATGGATGTAAAGGTCACAATTTACATATATTGTAATATATGGGTCTACCTTTGGTATTGAATACATTACTACCTAAAAAGAATAGTAGTTTTCTACTCTAAATTTTAAAATTCATTAGCCAAATATGTGTGTAAGCTCTAAAACCATATGATTTGGAAAACATTCATCAAATATTTTTACTAGAACTTTGTCCAATAGAGATGGTCATTCCTTTATAGTATTTTTCTATCATGATTCATTTAACAATGTAATAGAATGAGGAAGCTAAATTAGGAGGCCTTGTATATTATCAATGGATGCATAAAATTGAGAGGTACCTTATTTTTATGTATTTAATTTATAAAAAAAATTTCTGGAACTTCATTAAATAATATATTATGATTTTTTATTTTATTTCTTGGATATATTGGGAATTTCAAATCATATGTGAAAAATAAACCTCAAGATGGAGGCTCTATTTCTAAAGCCTATTTGGACGAGGAGCATCTTAAAATATATTCTCAATAATAAGATTGTATTGAGGAAAGATTCAATGGAATTGGAAATGTTGATGACACATCGACTCAATATCAACAATATGGGAAATCAAAAAACATTCATGTTATTGGTCAATCAGTTGGGAGGAGATCAAATGATACACTGAAAAAAATAATTATTAAAGGCACTAGATATGTGTTGCGGAATAGGGAAGTTGAAGATCCATTTATTTAAGAGTTGAGGATACAAACAAGTAGATTAATGAATGGCCTGACCTAAAATGAGAAAGATATAAAAAACTGTTAAAAAGTTCTTGAAGAAGGGTTCACACATCGTGTATGTTCATGAATATTAAATTCTATATGGATAATAGGTGGACACATATATTTTTTAAATCTAATAATGTATATTATTTTATGTAGATCATGAATACTGTTACTTAAACTGAGTTGTCAGATGATTTGAGGTATCTTTCTCGAGTTACTATATAACAGGCAATAATGTTCGACACTAACATTATGAATGGATTTAAATATCATACAGTCGATCAAGAAGGGGTTTTGAAAGCACAACATAGTGGTATATTTATTTTTTCTGATTTGGGATACTTTGGAATATTGACTAATTTTATTCAATTAAACTACCACATGCATTTTTCATTTGTTTTATTCAAATGAAATTTGGTGACTTTTTAGATGGGTTAAAAAATATGACTATCAATTTAAATTGTGAACTTTTATCACATGATGGATGTTGGTGACCATGAATTACATTATATGTATATCTTATAATCACAAGTGAAAATGGCATATTATTTGGAAGATTTTGTGGATTAATGGTGGAGTGTAGTTGCTCACATAAAATAAAAAGACTTGTATGATATGTTTGATGAAGTGGAAGATTTGACCTTTGACATTGAATCCCTTTAATAGTAAGAAGAGAAATTATTTTTCTATCATGATATTGAAAACATTATTCTTGCAAGGGTTTATAAAGTAGATACCATAATGATGGACTTGGATAAAAACATGATTGAAGTAGAAAATGGTTGTATGTACATTCATCCATTTATTTACAAACCACTTATGTCATATGTGAATTCATTCATTATCATAGTTATGTATATTTTTGTTTTCAGTATTGTGCATATGTTATCAATTCTAATTTTTTTTTCATGATTTATTTGCAATATATGTTTTGATGTTATTTTTATTTGATTAAATTATATGAATTCCCAGAAGGAATCATTATACTGATGCTAGTTGAATCTCAGTCAATCTTCTCTTGAGCATATCGATAGATGATGATCCATCTATATTCATCCCTACAGTGTCTGAAACACCATCCTTTATTCCCCTACAACATCTCTCAAATCCTCTATTAGAATCCCACTAGTAGCTCAGCTGATGTCTCCCCATTCAGCAGCCTCGATAGTGAGGGATCAAGATGCCACTACTAGTTCTTCATGGGGATATTAGAGGGTGACTGTTATAGGAACAAATTTTAATATGAAAATTTTTATTTCCGTTTTTTATAATACTCAATATTTTTTCATAAAATATGGAAAAATTGTTACTATAGAGAAAAATATTAAATTTTTATATCTATGTAATCTGAATGGACTAAAAATAGTTTTCCCATTTGAGAGTTATGGGGTCCCAACAGATAATGTTGTGGGATTATTTGTTCAGATTCTAGTCCAGCTAGTAGTGGAGTGGGTTACCCATCCGATTACATATGATGATTGGAAGCATATGCCATCATCTAGGAAAAATGACTATTTTTATTCATAGATAAATGTAATTATAATACATTATGGTGTAGTTGAATTTCATTTTTTTATTAAATTCGAATATTTTCAATATGAATTTTTCTGTATAGATGTTTTCCCACATTATCATTGATGATATGAAGGCACCAAAATGAATATTAAAAATTTTGGGCAAGAAATAGAAGTGGTTTGAATGATGATTATGGAATGTATTCAGTGATACTTCATTGAGAACATAGAAACTATATGATAAGGTACCCAATGGGGTACCTATTGACCAATGGAATGTTTTAATTGATAAACATTATCATAATAATCATATGGTATTTAAATATATATTTTTATATTAATATTATTTTTCATTTTTAAATACATATAAAAAGAGATGAAATCAAATAAATTACTTTTAAAATATGGTCTATTTATTTCAGGATGTTTCAAGGAAGAATGCACTGATTTTGGCTAAAGAAATCATTCCTCTCTATATGGGGTCAAAGTGTTTTTCAATAAAATGATTGAATCTAGTACTATTTTCATTAATTTAACCATTTATAAGATAATATTATCTGTATAATATATTCAATTGTTTATTTATATTTTATTGATGCTGTCATAAAATTTGGGGTACTAAAAATCCGGAACAGATGTGTAGTTGTATGTTCATAAAAAATTGATGGGGGGTTTTGTTAATGAGATATCCAAAAAAGTTGGGGTATGAACTCATTTTTTCATTATAATAACATATTATTATTTTTCACTATGTTAATATATTTTTATTCTAATAAGAATGTGATTTTAGGTATATTTAAAAATTAACGAACTATGGGTTGCATATCCCACATAGTCCTTCTCTGTCTCCCAGGATGACATAGTTGGTAAAGTCCTTGGGAAGGACCATCCAGGTCGAGTGTGTGGGATGGGTTTGGGACCATTTCCCTCTGAGGAATTTGGATGGCCATTGAGGATTTTAGATGCATCTACTCCTAGTTGTAGTCTCACCGTATCATGAGATGATCATAGACAGTTTGTTTCTATGAAAAGAACTATTCAAGAACAGGGTGTTAGATATCCTTTTTGAAGAATGTGTTAGTTGATTTATATAATAAGATTACTAGATCTATCCTCGATGATATTTTATCAACTACTGGTTGTGAGTAAGTAAATAAAATAACTTCAAAATCTATTAACTCATAAACATTAAATAATTTTAATTTTAAATATAAATATACAACATTGTTTAATTTTCAACATAATTTTATTATAGGTGTCCGTAGCAAGAAGTAGATACATAGTTAGAGAGGGTCATAAAAGGAGTTCATAATCATCCAGTGATTAGTGGAGAGGGTTTTCTCATGTATCATTTTTTTAATAGAGTGGGCCATGCGAAGTGATTTCATCTATGCATTTTTTATGTGTACTCTAATTATATGATAATGGAACATTCATTATGTGTCCATATGTTGTGTATCATTTTTAATTGAATTATGTTACTGATTTATGTGTATTATGATTATAATATAGTTACATTCTTGTTTTATTTTAGGTTATAATGATCAGTTCTTTGCATTGTTCATTTTTGTCATGATTTTTCAGGGATGTAGATTCTACAACCTGATTTTTTCGGTAATTCCTTATGTAGTTGTTGTTTAAACCGCTGAAAAATAGATTTCTTTTCTCTTCGGATTCAACTGTAGCTATATTATGGTAATATTTTATCCATTGTTTAAATGAAATACTAAATTCTAGGAATTTCTTTGGCCAAATCCCACCGCTAAAAACAGAAAACCGCCACTAAATACACATTCTATGACGCATTCTATAAAACACTATTAAATGGATGGAACTACCCCATGTTAGATACTGACACCAATTTTAGTCGTGGTTTTTGGAATCCATCACAAAACCATATGGTGGAGGTTTAAACCACTACCAAATAAAAAAACCACCGATATAAAGTGATTTTAATATAGTTCCATATTCTGTAACATGGTAGAGTGGATCCATTGAACACCTTGATCTGTCCACTTTCTTATGCATGTAAATGATAATTATGGTTAGATGGGATGGTGTACCTGGAATATGATTTCTCCTGCACAACAGTTTCAAAATTGGTGCCATTATCAGTTAGAATAGTTTGAGGGAATCCAAATCAATGGATGATGTTGGAGCTCATGAACTCAACAATTGGACTATTATTGACCTCCTTGAGAAGTGTTTCCTCTTCACTTTTAAAAAAGTAATATATTGTGGTTGAATAAACCCGCACTATCAAAATGTTGCTTGTGGATATGATTCCATGATATCTAGTCCCTATAATACAATGGGATAATAAATCATTGTAGTATGAAGTGTTTTTAGTGGTCAATGAAGAATTTTGGAATGAACTGGACACACATGAAACCTCTTATTGAACTCGATGCAGTCTTGGTCCATAGTGGAAGAAATGTAGCAAAACCTTCGACTCTGCTGAGAGAGTTATAACCCTGCCTGATGAGATCCACAAGATCCAGTGTAAAATTCTAGCATAACCTAAGATATTTCGTCTCCATGAATTTAACATACGATAATTACATAAAATACACATTTTTAGTGGATCTGCTAAATGATTGGACTGCTCTAGTTGGTGAATTACACTGCACGCTAACAGACACACTCACGCTCATATTTTTCTAATTTTAGATTACCATGTTAGAGGTAATAGATGAATGGAAATGTATAACTAGAGTATTCATCTACTACGGTATGGATAATTGGATGTAATGATGTAGATGCAATGGTGATAAGGTGCCTTAATTGTTGCCTTTCTTCATCTTCCTCACTGACAAGGGTGATAAAGCTTCAATGTGCATCATGAATGAATAAATATTCTAAGTCATGCATTTTGAGAGTAGTAGATAAATTTTCCAGGGCATTAGATCGACCATTATAAGGCTAGTGAACATGAGTGGCCTCTAGATGAGAAGGGAACTCGGATATCAGTTAGCAGTTGCACTCTAACAGGTACAAAGAGGTCTGGCTTCCTAATGATGTATTCACCATTGACCAGTTTGATGATTAATTCAGATACCCACTTCAAATGTAGGTGGGGAAAATAAATCTTAAGATCCAACTCATGAATTCTGATGGGAGCATGATACTTAGCCTCATTGTTGGTGCAGTCTTCTCAAAGTAAGAATGCATAGGGAATGATTGCCAATGTAGGTGTGATAATGAAAATCTACAGGCCTACTCTATTGAGTCAGGGATCATTTCGCTTTCTCCAAGTGTGACCTCTAGAGCCTCCATCAAAATTCAGATGCCAACATGGAATATACTTATCCATTAAAATAATAGCCTCATCTAGAAAATCAAGATCTAGGGAATGCTCTGTGGGGTTGGATGGGTGGCCAAAAAGACTTCCAGTGACTAAACCTGGGATGCCTTCGGTGGGACAAACATGAGGCCTAAAAAATGAAGGATCATTGTCTATTGAGCTGGAGGTCCTATTAAAATAGGTTGGTTAACAATATAATTTTTTTGATCCATGCTGGATACTAATTATATCTCATGATGCTGAAAATAATGCCAAAACTTTTGCACTACAAAAATCAGCTTGAGACAGCTCTTCTTGATAGAATAATATCAGGTTTCTGTGTCAAGGATAATGTGAAAAAAATAATAAAAAATTTTCTCTACTCCGTCATTATTCTTTTGGGACATAAGGCTTCCAAGTGATCATTCTAGGGTGGTCACATAAAAAACCAATAGCTTTCTTGAGATAGGTGCAATAAAACCCATAGTGAGCATTAGATATTTAATTATCTCCTTATAGGAAGTTTTAAAATCTTCAACCCATTGGTAAATGGACCATTTTTTCATGATTTTGGAAAAGGTCTTACACTTTCTATCTACATTCGTGAGGAATAGGCATATATACGCTAAGATTCCTTATATGCCTCAAAGCTCTTGCAGGTTCCTCAAATGAGGAATTTGAATGATGGCCTTGATCATATCTGGATTGATCTCAATACCGCAGTATCTAATACAAAACCATGGTAATTTATTATTATATACTCAAAAGCTCATTTAATGGGGTTCATCTTCAAATGGTTAGAGTGGAAGAAGCTTAAAATATTCTCATGATTTCTGATATATTCTTGACGATTGCAATATTACACCACCAAATTGTTTACATATCATTCCATTATCATCCCTAGGACTGGTTTGAATATGCAGTGCATGAAACGTTGATACGTGGCTCCTACATTATTCAAACCAAAGGGAATTACCTAATTGAAGAAGTTACATTGTGGCCCCTAGAAGGTAGTGGACCACTCATCTTTACAAGACATCCTAATCTAATTATAACAATAATGTCTATCCATGTTGAAGAGGGCATGGAACTCGGTGTTGGAATCAATCAACAACCCTTTCACTGGAAGGGGAAAATCATCCTTCTGAAAGTGGCAGTTGAGATCCTGGAAGCCAATTCAAACTCTGATCTATCAATTCTACTTATTTTCAGGGATGATGTTGGCTATCCAACTGGGTTACTAGAATTACTTAACAATGTTTTCCTTGATGAGATTATCAACTTTGACCTTCTATATGGAACCATGAGATATGTGTATCTTCCTAGGAGTTTTTTTGAACCCACAATGTCTTACCAGGAGACCAAGATGGTGGAGGATGACATGAGGGTCGAGTCCTAGAATTTCATTATAAATCTAGAAAAATAAACCATGATGCTACTTCAATAAATCGATGTACTACTACAATTCATCTACAGAAGTAGCTGCATAAATTATTTTTTCCCTCAGATCAGCCTATGTACCAAGATTTGCCTATACCAACTCATCGATGATGACCAATATTCCCTATCCATATGATGGAAGAACATATTCTAGCTCATTAACATCACATGAGATAAGGGGATCAATGGGAGGAGATTGTTTATCCAAGATAACAGATATTGGGGGAACATTGTTTCCTGCTTGAGTAGTGGTGGAGTCTTCAATAGTAGAATCATGCACTATTGAAACCAAGGAAACAAAATCCTTTGAACTGATTGCATTTGGACTTACACTGAGGGGACCATGATTAATGATATCAATGTAGTTTTGGCAGTTAGCTCTTTTTTGATTTAGGTCGACCTGGTGAAACAAGAAGGTGTGGTATACTTTAATAGCCATGGGGAGAACATCTTGATACCTAAAATGGGTATGAGGCTATGTTATCACTCAATAATGTCCTATATAAGAGTATGAAGAAATTTTATGATGATCCTTATAATTTGGAATGTGTAATTCCCTTATCTCAAAATCAAAATATCAGTGCCCCAATTCTAGAATTGTCGCCTCCAATTGGTGAATCAGGAGGATGTATGCCTCATCCAAATCATCCAATGAGTTGGCCATATTAGTACTGTGATGAAACTCATTGGTTTGAACCCAATTTTACTCACTATTGTAATATCCAGTGTCTAGATTGGGGGATTCACAGGAGTCAAAGAGAGAATCATCCCCTTGGAACATTTCCACTCGACCATTTAAGGAGTACTTGAGCCATTGGTGATATGAGGAGGGGATTTCATCATGTAGATGGGACCATTTTCTACCCATCTATGCATTATAGGAGGAGTCCTATGACATGACCATGAATTAATTGTTGGAAATCAAGACACTAAAATGGACTTTCCTACATATTTTTTCACATGACATTTGATCGGTCTTATCATAACCATAAATATTCAGGTATGGGGGGACTCAGATCTATCTTAGTTAATTCTAGCTTTCATATTACCTTGGTTGGGATGAGATTGATCTTTTAACCAATGTCGACAAGAAAATGATAGACTTCTATGGAATTGAGCTAGAATGTGACGTATATCAGATGGATTTTCCCCTATACACTGGATCTCTTTTTCTCTCTTGATAACGATATGATGTCTTAGCACTCAGATCGGTCAGCTTCATCATCATGGAAGGCCTACGTAGGTGGTACCTATATATAAATCAATAGTAATATTTTTAAAGCCTCTACAAGGGCCACATGCATATTTTATGATTAGAATAGGTCCTCAAGGATAGAGAGATTTTTAAGTATGTTGGAATGATTATTAATCATGTCATACATCTTTTCTAGATGCACATTGTTTCTTATAAGAGGCCACTCTTTGGTATGATGTATGCTGGGAGTTGTCGGTCAAACTTGCAGATTCTGGCTAGTGCTTGGGTTTTCACATTTCTCACTAGTCGAAACATGATAAATTATTGTCAGATGACTATCATATGGCTGATGTCAAGCCATAGTTAGAAGTTAAGGATCATGACATGATCATGGTGACTCTTCCTGGTAATGATCCATGAATGGGAGTGGTGGTGAAACTGATGTGATGGGATGAGAGGACTTCACATGATGAGCTATATGCTGAGTTTGCTACCTAGTCTTGGTGGTGTTCAAAACATGGCTGGAATAACTGACATGAGCATTCTGATGATTCACATATTCATAGCCTCATCGATGATGGCATCTAGCAGAAACATTAGGAGGATCTTCATGATGCTCCTTGATTTCAGGAACCATGTAGTAGTCCACCAGATCAATGGTATTTACTAATGAATGCACCTAATCATAAAATGAGGAATAATCCAATACTGGGTGGATTCTATCGGTGATTCCCATCTCTAGGGGCATAAAATCAACCAGAGTTTGAGATGATCTCAGCACTGCTGAGTGGATTATCTATCCATTAAGCTGTTGTTTCCTACTCTTTTGAGAAGTATATGGATGATATGTGGATGAAGAAGAAGTAGTTTGGGGATAAAAAACTACATTAGGATTCCCAGTCCAGTTCAAATGAGTAAGAATGATACCATGGGAACAAGTGACAACTCTGTGGGCTAACCAATCATCATATTTCTGAGACCCACGGCTAGAGACCTGCGGTCATTCACCTTCATTGTCACTGTCAGGATTTACAAAAACAGAAGCCACCTACTCTGGGGAATTATACAATTTGACAACATTATTATCAACATAGTCAGGGAGTCAGTCCATGAACACATAGTGTTGTTTAATGACATTTACAAGGAATTTTTTATAAGGGCAGTAGTCAGGGAGATCAGTGATATTATCCTTCGGGAGTGTCCAACATTCTAGAAACATCCAAGTTCCCTGATCCAAGCCACTTCAAATATAACCATGGACATGAGCATCATTAAATTTTTACATAATGTTTCATGATTTAGTGAAATAGACTCTAAAAAACGATCCCTAAAGAGGGGTTGGATCCAAACATGGGACTACAGCCTGATTATCTCACCTAGGCACTGGTATTTGATGGGGAGGTGCCGACCAATTATGAAGTGGTTGAGGCTGAGACTTGTGCTAGTTTTGAGGTTATTGTCCTTAGAGAGGCTATGAATTATGATCTTCTGGTAATAATTTTATCATCTAGGGGGCCTCTAACTATGTAACAGTAGCATTCTCAGCCATGTCAGCTCTTCTTGCAAGAGTTGTGGGAGGAAACCAACTTTCTATCTTGGATTTCTGAAAGGACTCATCAAAGAACATAATTGTGTTAGATAAATCTCAGAATACACCTGGGAAATTACTATTGATTAGGGATGGAACCAATTTAGTCAAAAGATTCCCCACACACATCGTCAATAACTACTCTTGAGTCAGCGACATATAGAGTGTATACATGAGGCCCTTCTAACAAGTGAACAATTATGTGAATTACTCATCTTGTTATTATTTCCCATGAATAGGTTAGCAATAATAATCATTCATATAGTGTAGATAAACTTATAAAAAAAACTACATCAGAAGGTCTTACCAACCAGTTATGAATATGATGTGTTACTAGTAATACGAAAAGAACACATGCCCTTTTAATGTCATTAAAAAACACCATTGTGTAGAAACATCCCTTTGTGTTGGAGTTCCCAGCATGGTCCCACACCTTGAAATAAAATGGTTCATATGTTAAAATGAGTGAGCAATCCCTTTAGAGGGGGAAAATGTAGGATTCCTAGAGTCCAAGGGGTTGTCATATCATCAACCCATTCTAGGTATAACTTTCAATTAGGTGGGATCACCACCTGTTGTGTTTGAAGGGACCAGAGGCTGGAAATGAGAGTGACCATCAGATCCTCTTGATGGTAATTTTATCTTATAATAGATTCCTAACCACCAGTTCATTAGAAATATTTTAAACCTGATAAGAAGACTCGATGACTTACTGAGAAAATGTAGTGTCTTGTGGATATGTTTGAGGAAAAACATGAGAAACTACTGGAGGAACGACCTGAGCTGGGTCTCGTGGGGGGTTCTTACAAAGTTCAAACAGATTCGGTGATGCATACCAAGGCCGCTTTCCCTAGGTTTTATCTTCTACAATAATAGGATACGAAGGGTTTTGAGAATAATATAAGGAAACTCATCATATAGAATATGTGGTTTCCATCACTCCCTAGTGGAGGATGGGCGTGATAGTAGCGAGGATCACTATATTCTGAATAATGTTCTGCAAGGAACATGGTGAAGCTCAATAATGATAATTTTCTATTATGTTAGCTATTGGAGAAACGCGGTCCTATTGGGATCATCCTCCTTCATCTTTGTTGAACCAGATGGGTCTGAAGGCTTAAAGGTCTCTGTCAATCCTTTACCCTTGTTTGTGTTCTGACCAATGGAAAATGATGGATTGGGGTCTCAAATAAGAAGATAATTTCTATTCCAACCATTATTGACACCTAGAGGGTCTACTAGGTCTGGTGACACCATAGGGGGTGGTTCATATTCTTTGTACCCCATTCCAATAACTGCATATGGGTATATCTCAAGAACAACCATATTTACTATGATGGTTCTCAGAGTCTTATCCTCGATAGACCTGGGTAGGTTCGGCTCTCATAAGATCAAACTAATTTAAAGGCCAGAATACATTCCCCAACCATAGAACTACACATACAAATACAGATCTTTGATAATTATGAAGATAATAGTAAATCATTGAATGCATCTTTGAAAAAGAGTTTGGTTAAAACCACATGATTCAGGGTACTAATCCATGGGAAGCGCGACCAAGTCAACCATGTGACACTGTTGGCTGATGTCGTCTAAGTGATCCCATGTTTTGGGATAAGTCAACCGTCATCACCAAATGAGGACATGCATTTCTCAGAGGGTTTGGAAGAAGAACATGTCTTCTTACAGGTTGCGCGACACCCAAATATCGATATTGGTCGTAGAATGTTTACAGAACATCTCAGATAACTGGTCACACTATATGAGCGTCCCAAAACATATTCATTTTTAAGAATGAACCATCTCTTGGTTACCAAATTCTCCAACTAGGGGTAGTTGAGGAACTGGAAATGAAACCTATCTTGAGAGTTTTAGTGGTGGACTAGATTATGGAGAGAACATTGTGCATGCTAACAAGCTACTGTTGATCGGGTCATCTATTAGGGGTGTTATCGACTGCATAATCATGTCCCTAGAAGATGGGGTGTAAACCATCATATCATGTTTGAGAGATACCGTTATTGGTGGATATTCTGGGGGGGTGATATCCATATACCATGAACTAGTAGAACTCTATGCATTCTTGTGTTGAGGTAGCTAATGAGTTTGGAGAAGGTAGATAAGACTACACAAAATGACCATAAAAGGGGGAAAAATCTCCCTCATTCTTCATGTAAATGAGGAGGGTTTTGGGGATCTGGTACATCTAACATTCTGGGAGGATAAAGCTCACATGATGAGTTCCTACCCCATAATCAAATATAGAGGATTAGAGTGAAGACTCTATCATTAAATCACATTATGCCTTAGAATTTGAGAAACTGAATTGGTTGAAAATGGTCTAGTGCTTCTCAGAGTTATTCCTTTCATAGAAATGGTTTTCCCCTCTACCACGTGATAGTTATTTAGGATAGGGATGATCTTTGTCATGAGGATTTCCTTCATGTGGTTTGGTGCTGGAGCAGGGGGGGCTGCTTGAGCCAGTTCTGACACGAGGAGGATCATCGTATTAATAATCATTGGAGAGGGGAAAATCCTATTTGGTGATTCGAGGTGTGAGGAATCCCTTAACCTATTTCAGACAAGACATAGGTAAGAACTCAATTTTGATTTATGGATGTGCGGGGAGGACCTCTGAAGTCGGGAGTGCTGGAGCAGGGATGACCTCCACTTGATCAAGTATGAACATAGGGATGTCATGTATGTCTGATAGAAGTGGTAGCATGAGCAGGGCCTTCACGTAGATATAACTAGACATAGAGAGGACCTCTACATTGACTGTTGATGATGTTTGGAAGATCTCTATTTTGATGGTTACTGGAGTGGGGAGGGCCTCCGGTAAAGGTGGTGAGAACATGGGGAGGACCTCCATGTTGACAAGTGACTAATCAAGGAGTACCTTCACTCGGGTCAATGCTACTGTGGGGGGGTGGGCTACTATTAATTCAGTAGTGATGTAAGGAGGACATTTTCATTGATTATTTGACATACGAGGACGAACTCTGTATATGGAATCATAGGAACAGGGAGGGCCTACTTGGTGGATGTCAGAAGACATGTAGGACCTCTACTTAGACTGTTGATGGTGACATGTGGAGGACCTGCATGATGAGTGTGATAGTGGGGATGACCTACACTATGGATGGAAATGGTATTTGGAAGACCTTTGTTCTGGATCTCATCATCATGGGTCAGACTGCGATAGCTACTGATCATTCCGGTAAACAAAATTGCAAACCCAACATGACCATTGGGTGACTGAGTTATTTATTCCAATCCAGAATAAGTTGGTCTATGCTCCGTAGTAGTAGGGACATGATAGAAATCACCAGTGGTGGTATGGGCCTCCGAATCTATAGAAGATGATTCCCCCTAATGGGCACCTTCATGATCTTGTTTTCCATGTTGGCATCGGGTCATCTAGACTAGGGACAGTGGAGCAGGGGCGTAAACCACATATTCATCGGCCTGAGGGTCTAGAAATTAGTTGCTTTGACATGACCTAGTTCGATACCTCATTGGATAATCCTAGGAGGTATTCATTACCATCATGACTCAGAAGTCCCTGAAATCATCGGCATAGGGGACTAAGTCATATGAACATTCTAGAGAGAGGTTCCCAAAATGGATGAATGTTGGTGTGGATAGCAGTGGATCCCTATTCATCCCATGGGGGAAGCAGTGAAAACGAGGCACAAAGGCTCTTGGTCATGGTTGGTCATATCCATCATGGTATTCACACCATCCTACTCATACCGTCCGACAATAACAATTATGACCCTCCTCTGAGTAATTTCTGATGCTGATATGGGTTGTGGGAGACAAGTAGTTGGGGTCATATAGGATGTCGTAGTAGAGGTGGAGTCAGGAATGACCACCACTTTACCATCCCTCCTACCACTATGTCTGCGAGCATGGGGTGATTGATTTCTTATAGGTCGACTCCTTTAATGAAGGAAGATTCATCTATTAGTATGGTTATTAGGAAAAAATTCCCAATTCCCCATAATCGTTCAGTCTTCCACGATGGAGAGAGAGATCCACAATGACAATTTGACAAAATTGAATTTGAAATGATTAACTACCTCAAATTATAGTGAGTTTCATTCCCGACCCACTATTCGGTTGGTGGGACCCGGTTCTAGAGAGCTGGATCGGGTGACATGCCCATCTGCCAATGCCTTGAGATATAAAAATCCCCATTTTTGATGGGGAACTCGTTCACATATGGATCACTATTTCCATTTTTGATGCTTTCATCCAAGATATTCCACCTATGCATCATTGAAATTCGATTGAGGTTCATTCAAAACCTCCTCCCCACTTTTCAAAGGAGAACGAAATGTATCACTTCTTCAGAGATGTCTTCTCCTTGATCGAAAAATGATTATGGGATGTCAGTCTCTCCTTATTTGGATTCCTCCTCAAAATATGTCACCTTGTATATATCTCCCTTATATATTTAGATGTTTTTCATGAAATTATTTCTCAGTTCCATATCATTTTGGAAGCCAATTAATTACACTTATTCTTCCAGGACATTCCCAATGGTCATGTCAGGGCATCAACCTTCGTTTAGGAGAGTATTCACACTAGGCATTAGTGGAAATTCAAGATTCTAAAACATGGGAACACCTTTATTATTCCCCATTAGAGGGATCTTCATGGTCACAGAAACCCAAATATTCCCTTTTCTATCATGGGGTATCATATTCCAGATTCATATCATCAGGGTTTTCCTTAGCATCCCATGGTTAACACAGAGTATTCCACGAGTTTAACATCCAGCAAAGATGGATCTAACTGATCATAACACATATAAAGGTTGATTGAATAGGCACATCCCTAGGAGAAACCTAGATGTTTAACTAGATTAATGTATCAGAATTCCCTATGAGCAAGGACATGGGAATGGCGTGACATAAGAAGAGAAGGTTTCACACTATGAAGGCTGATCTCAACACCACTGGGGGAAGATCAAAGAATGTGGTCCCAAATGAGGGGGACACCAAGGTTTACCATTCGATGGGTTGAACATTGTGGAGGCTTCTTACATACCCTGTGTATAAGACACAGATTAAAAAACATGTAGCTTGAAGGGGTGATTTGGGGATTACACATGGATTGCAGCCCATCACAAGAGGGGAAATATTGGTTGGAGGGTTATGGATTGTCTGGGAATTATGCATGGTTATCTTGGTGGATGGTTCAATCCCACCAAGATGTGGTGGACCAGGTAAGGATAAAAATTGAAATGGAGGATGTATTGAGGTGAAATGTAATGGATGATATGGAAACGATGTGAAGATGATGTTATTGGGATAAACCTTAGAGGGGATTCCTATATATCCTAGTTTATGGGAATAAAATTCCACATAGTTCTAATATTACAAGTATTACACATGGTTATAATCCCTTGAAGGTGGAATATGGGGCTTACATTAGGATGGATGCTTGGATGAAAGGTATCACAATCACTACTAACCTCTAAGACCAGACGAGTCATGTTTGTTGTGATAAAAAAGGGGAGAAGTTGACTAGAAGGTCACATCCCAAAATATGCATTCGTGAGGAATGGTATGAGGTTTATACATGGATAGTGGCCCATGGAGATGGAGATTGGTGCTTACGCAGTGTTAGCATCCCTTGGTGACAAATCCCAAATAGAGAGGGATAGGTTATTCAGAGTCCCATATTCCCATAACCTCTTTAGCTTTTGTGTCCAGATGAGGCAAGGATTAGTAAGAGTCCTTCCTCCTATAAGAAAATCTAGAGGATCACACAAGTATGGATATACTTCGCCTCAGGTAGATACTACTCTATGCGAGGACAATCTCATTCCCTCTGATGAATGTCTCACTCCTGTGTAGATGAGTGGGCATGGAAAATGCCTAAGGTGGGGTACCCCATGTGCATTGAATATGGTGAGGAAATAGTTTAGTTTCATGTGATGAAAACAATAGTGGTTTTTAGTTTAATGTCTTTCAGCTCAGATGATGACGACTCACTAATCAACCATTTTACTTACACGACTGGCTTTATTTAACCCTTTGTGATGGGATGAAATTGTCTATGCTAGGATATAATGGGGTGGAAGGGTTGTAAGTTGTGGGATCCATGTTATCGTAGCTATGAAAAGAAGAAATATCTATTATAATACCAATGCAATGAATAATTAGGTATAGAAATGAAACATGAGACACCACATGAAGAACCACGAAATCATGACGCACAGTCCTGGAGGGCTGCACATAGGATGTTAATGCCAGATGTGGGTGTTGCATGCAAGAGGCACTCAAACATGGGGGTTCAAAGTGAGAACAACTCATAGATCCTAAAAGAAGGGGTTCACAAACTATTGGAGGAATACACCAAACAAGGATGGGTCTGAGTGAAGGAGGTACTGCATAGGGGCATGTTTTCCATGCAAGAAGAGTTTTTAACATGCACGTTCGTTGGTCTAAAATAGAAATGGGAGAGTGTCAAGCCCTTGTGGGCCATATGATTGGGGAACCATGTGGAACTGTCATGAAATATCCTATACCTTGAATCCATTACTTTATTGTGGTTGTAGAAGGGGTTGTATTGCACACGAAAGAGAAATGGTTCGACTTCCACACCATTACACAAAAAAAGAGTGGGGGTTCCCTTCTATTTATTTGTCAAAATATCAAAGGCAACATGAAATAACTATAGAACTGAAGTGGACAGTTGATGTTAAATTGTGCATGAAAGACCATTTCGCATGGTCCAAACTTTTGCGCATTGACCTTTATTATTTTTTTCAACTTCCTTGGGTATTTCAAGAGGATGAGGTGATAGAATACCATTAACATTTCATTGGTAATGTAATGATCTTGCGTGTAGATTTCCATCTTGTGCTCAAGTTTCTAATCTTATATATGAGTCCCTTCAGAAACATATAATTATACACGAAGTCAAATTGTAGTTTTATGTTTCTCCAATATGCATATATATGGCCTCAAGTGGAATTCAGTGCCAATAACCACACATAAATTTTCATCTCCAAAAAATACAATGTTAATATTTTGTATAAGGATAACATAAAAAATAATCCTACATCCATGATTAAAAATATAATAATTTTATAAATTATATTATATCAATTATTATTATTTTATATACAAAACAAAATAGTCTACATTATTTTATAACATTATTTAATATTTTGAAAACCTATAAATGGAATCAAATAATAGATTCGTTTTCATAATTATGGGATTTCAAGGAATGGTCGTGAAAATATGTCAATAGAAAAAGATTCCCCATCATGTCAACTTGGATATCACACACAATTAAGAGTGTAATAATCCATTATGTTTCAAAAAATTACCAACTGTGACCATAATATTTCCCTACAACATGATTATAAGATAAGTGTTAATAAAAGAATCCATATTATATTAATGGATATTTTTAATTACATATCACATGGATGAGATCCAAGATACAAGTTAAGACCATGAGTGAATAATAAATAGATTCAGTAGTCTTTGTTTCCAAGACATTTTTGTTGATACCTAACACGTCTTGGTTTTGTTGATAAGTAGATGAATTATATATTTTGTCATGATATGTCTTTCTTTCAAGGCATAAATCATGTTCAAACTTGAGTATTGTGTTATATTTCAATTCTGTTGATGTTAATTCTATGTTTATTAAATGAATAAAACATACAAAAACATGTTTTAGGATTGAATTTATCTATTTTATGTGATGGTGATAGGATAACATTATGATCAATCAAGAAACTAGAATTTCTCTAGTCTAGTAATTTAAACTATGTAGACAATAAGAAAATAAATTTTTTATCTGGGGAAAAATAATAAAAACCTAAATACATTTTAAGGTTTTAAATTAAATTCCATATCTAGAAATGGTGAGATAATCCTTTAAAAGGCAGTTTCTTGAAGTGTTTTAATTGATATGCCTCATCGTGACAAACAAAAACTATTATGTATTCCATGAAAAATGGTCAGGTGGAATGTGTTTCATTTATGAGTTGAATATTTCATAAAATTAATAATAAAAAAATATAGCAGCTAACTTTTATAAATTAACTTATTTAATTTTGCAATTATATATTTCATGAAGAAGAAACAAAATTATGGGGACCAAAAAAAGGTCTACTAGGGGTGTCCAATTTTGAGAAGTTGAGTGTGTCTCTATATGAGGGGAAATGAAATGGTTGTTAATAGAAATTTTAAAAATAGTTTTCTACTCCATTAAATGTGTTATGATGAGATAAATATATTACTACAGAAAACAACTGCATTATAGCATATTATTGTTTATGTAATTTTGGTTTTTTAATGGAGTAAAACTAAACTACTGTAAAAAATTACATAGTGAAGTATGAATAAGTCATTTTCAGTGCACAATTTTAGTTTTTGAGTTGATAATATATTATCTATTATTCGATAAATCATTGGAAACAAGTTCTCAAAATGTAATGTCTTTTTCTTTAGTAATTAATATTATATAGGTCTTTAATGATCTAAATAATCCATAAGAATCTTAATTATTTAAAAATAATAATTGATGATTAATTTTTTAATTTGAGTTTGACTTTAAAATATAAAATATATTATAGTAACTTTTTATACTATGATGAATTGAATTATGTTATTATACAAGATATATTTTGAAAACAATTGAATAAGAGGAGGAGGATTTGATGAATAAAAACAAAAACATGGTTTTGAGTAATGGTCACAATTGTTTTATTTTTTGATAAAGAATGAGGTCACACCAGTACCATAATGTTAACAAGTGTGGGTTATTATAAACTATTGGATGGAATAAATGTTTTATCAGTGAATAATCCTTTAATAATGTATTTGGAGAATAATAAGCTCTATTATTATTACATAATTTTATGAAAAAATTTATTCTTTACCCATAATGTTTATTATAGGTCATTAAATGATCAATAGTTATTATAGATCATGGAAATGACTAGAATTTCATTTTAAATAGGGATCCTTTTATATGAATTCTCATTTTCGTATTCTTTCCATGGTGTGTCTGTGATAAGAATTGAAAAATCTCATTGTAACAAGTGATAATGGTGGGTTTTATAATAACTAATTAATTAAAAAAATTCATGATACCCCCTCCACCCTAATATACCAACATTGTTCCTAAATCCATCACAATTTGTATTACTATAGTCTATGATTCCTTTAATGACAATATAGTGTTTTTTGTTTAAAAAAAACCTATTTATTTGCTGATCATTCCACTTCATTTATATTGGGAATATAGGTAACCATAATCTAGTGAATAGTAATGGAATTACCCAAATATATGTAAATAAATATCGTATTTGGAATGATCATATGGTATTATTTCTCATATAAATCAGTTTGGACAAATAGAATCATTATAGATATGATATTTTTCCACATACTAATAGTCCTAAGATCATAATAGTGACAAAATGAATTTATAGAGTGATTGTCCTACAATAAATTTCTTCTTATAGTCTCTCCATGAAATAATTATTCTAAAGGATCAAGTGTTAATTATAGAAAAAAACAACTCTAAATTTTTTTAAAATATTTTTAAATAAAATTTAATATTGAATTATGTCCTTACACGTGTTTACTAGTTGAAATATTAATATATCAATGTGAATGATGGTATAAAGGTGGATAAATTGTTCACTAATGTTAATGAATGTTTTATCATTATCAATGGATTTAAATATAATCTAGAGGATTTTACATATTTAAATATGCTAATTTTTTTAAATACTGGTATCATATAGTCTTCTTTTCATATGGTGACTATGATCAGTTTTTTATTCCACTAGATGATATATATATAATTATCATTGTTATGAAATTAATACTAAGGTGTACGATTAGAAACATGATGATTCCTAATAATGAAACATCCTTCAATAATTTGAAGTAATAGAAAATTTGGAATGATATTTGTAACCCCCATGATTCCAAGACATGTTTCTTTCTAAATAAATTCAATTTATTGTGTTGTACACTACACCATGATAATATTTATCCACACACAACATTGTCTTAGCTTGCGTCACACGCACCACCAAGTTCGAGTTCACCATAACCTATCAAACTATATATTTAAAAAGTGGGAATGAATAATATTAACCACATTTTTAATTTTATATATATCATATATAATTTTAACATTCATATAATGTTTTTACTATACATAACAGAAAGAGAAATTCAATTTTTCATATAAAAGAAGTATTTTTTAAAAATTGAAGTTTTTAGAACTTTTTAGGGAGAACTATTTTTAAATCCAATATTTTTCACTTATATATGTTCAATTTGAAAAAAGAAAATTCTTATTTATAAGTGCAAATTAAATTTTTTTATGATAAATTTTTGGTATTTTTTGGGCAAAATCAAAATTTTAATGAATAATGGAAATAATACATTTTAATTAAAAACTACCTTTTCATCTACATTATCTATATAGTTATATTCTCCATTTAATTGGTTTTAAAATTTAATTAAATTTTTTTTTAATAATTTAATCCAATTTTAGATATTTTAAGTTATTTCAAATTGAAATTGGATATTAACCCATGCCATTCTTTTGATTGTTTTTATTTATTAAAAAACTTCTTTCTCGTATTAACAACATGAATAAATTTTAAAATAATTTTTTCCAATACTATGTTTTTAATTTTTAAAAATTGATTCCATATTTATAATCATAAGGTCCAAATTGTGTAAATATGTACATTTTATTTTTGAATATTATGAATTGTAACTTCAGTATTTATTTTTATTTACCATGGTTAAAGGGTAAATTAGGTAAATATAGGTAAAAAATAATATTATTATAATATAAAACTACCCAAACATGTGTCCTAATTCAATTAAATGATATATGGACGAAGATGAGAATACTTAGGTCTATTCTAGGACCCCTTGGAGCCTCATGGTAGTGATAATTACTTTTTGTAATGTTTAATTTAAAGAAAGTGGAAATATAACATAAACATGTGTCTCCTAAATAAAAAATTTTATTTTGGTTTATATAAATGATCAATTAGAATTTAAATATTATTTAAAAAGATAAAAATATTTACTACATCATGTTATTTTATTTATATTGTTTATACATTAAATAAGTAAATTTATTTATGCTACAATGATGATGCAATGATTGCCTTTTTAATGAATGAATGAAATAAATGATATTATAATTATAAAAATAAATGTAATTTGAGATTTTTTATGTCATACCCTAATTTATTGGATAAAATTTTCATTTTAAGGATGTGTTAATTCTTTTTTCTAATGAATCATGTTGTTATGATTTTAACAAAAATCAATTACAGAATAGTTTCATAATTCACCTAAATGAATTTTAAAAATAAACACTATATTATTAAGTGATATCATAGTAAAAAATATATAATATTCAGAAATAATACTTCTATAGTGTTAAAAATTTCATTAAAGATCCACTTGAGGTTCTATGGGAATTTTCTAGTAACTATATCAAACCTATATTAAACAAATACAAGAAGACTTTGTAAGAGTTAACTTATTTAACTAAGGGTTGAATCCAAAAGATGAGGTTAAATTCACAACCTAAACATGAAAAATACTATTTGATGAGAGTATTTCGGCCAATAATAATCTTTGAATCGATATAAATAACTTTATAACCATGAAAAATCTAAAATAAATTGATAATAAATTAGTATTTCAAAAATTTCTTAAAGTGTCCCTCACCTCTCCTATAAAAGTGCACTTCTCCTTCCCTTTTATGAAAATCTACAAATCCATTTGGATCAGCCAACCCCTACCGAATAAATCCTACCTAATTACCTCAATACATATTAGATTACAGACTTTCAGCAGAAACCCATCTTAAGAGTCCATTTGGCCAAATCAAAAGGAGACACCCGAAGAAGAGGTAATCGTTTTATCCGTTCTTTCGAAGTTCTTTTCTTCTTCAACTTCCTCTTCATAAGTTGTAACCATAGTAAAATAATAACTAAATCATATATTATATTTTGATATTTTTTTATGAGTATGGTACAATTGTATTCCTACTTTTACATATTGTATGAAAAACAATATCACAACGTGTGCATGTGTGTGCCTTACCATCTCCACATCATAGTGTAAACTATTTTCCATCTTTATTTTTTTTAAATAAGTATAATGATACATATAGACGAAATAAATAATAAATAAAACATGATATTATTTTAGTATAATTCATATTCCATCCAATTACATTCTTTTTAACCATTAATGAAATTTTATAGTCAGTCATGTGTGCGTATGGCATACCGTATCCACGACGCGATTAGACTCGCCTTCCACGTTCACAGTCAAAGAATAATTATAAAAAATATATTATGTGTAATTATAAAATATATGACATAATAAGGATATTGGAATTATATATATATGTATGTATGTATATATTTATGTACATATATGTAATTCACTTACTTCTATTCAATACGATAAGAAAATGGAAACAATGTTCATGCGTACGTACGACCTACCGTCTCTATGAACGGTGTATTCCATTTCATATATCTATCTATTATAAATATTAATATTATGATATATATATGATATATAAATAATATTAGACAGTATTGAAGTAAATAAATCATGATATTCATAATATGATCAAGAATAATAAGTCACAACACGTACGAGAAGAAAAACAATTATTACCTGAAATGTGGCATTAACTTCGAATTATTAACAAATAGGTAATATAATGTCATAAAATAATAATATATGATATAGTAAATATTATTTTTATTTTCATAGAAGTTAATAAAATGTTTAAAAACTTTACACAGGTGTTTTGGACACGTATAGAGAATATCAGACCTAAGGTTAGGGTTTTCTTCCCAATCCAATTATTATTCAAGGTTGTTGATATGCAAATATCTACTGGGACATATTTAACATCCAAGTCAATGTTTCGAGAAATTTTTTCATAAAATCTTTTACTATTATCCTATGGATGTTTAAATTCATTTTTACCCATATTTTACTTTTAATAAAATGATTTCAAAGGAATCCTTCAATTGTTTTCCAAACGAGGTATTTTCTGACATTTTTAAGATATTACAAAAAGAATATTTTTTAACATATACGACAAAAGATGTTATTTTTTCACCATTATGTCACCTTACCATTTTGATGTTTTCATTACAATATTACATGATTATTTCCAGAAGAAATGTTTTTCTAAAATTTCACATCTTTTAAATGATTTAATATAAAAAAGGATATATTCCTCAAAGAGTTTTAATTGATTATTCTCATATATGTCAATATCCTTTGTTGCAATTTATTCTTGTTTGAGGTCAATTTACTATAATAAAATCTTACATATTGTATTGAAGGATTTTTTTATTTTTTTGACTATGGATATTCCATTTTAATACCATTCATGTTTTATGGGAAAAGTATTAACATTTCATATGATAGTTTATATACGAATGATTATGTTATGTTTCAACCTTTTCATATGAGAAATTCATTTCACTTAGTAACTGATGTGCGGGGCCTTCTATATCCCCTCTATGCATCTGTAGGTCTCATGAGACAAAATTTTGTCTTGGTACATGGCCATGATAGAATTTTTGTGTATTGTCTTGTCACGAGGCCTTGAGGTAGTGGTTAAGATGTCTGTTATTATAAATTTCCTCGTTATGAGATTATTTATTGATTTCACATGTGATTATTCGATTAGTAGAATATCTATATAAATATATAAAAGGAATTATTTTATTTTATCCATATTATTAATAAGATAATATTTTAAAAGTCGTTTTTTTAGTTTTGAACCTTTCTTTATCAGTTTATGCATGATTTTAAAAGAATCATCTATATTATTTATCCTTACTGGGAATTTGATCTCACCAATTTTATTTTTGTTTTATATTCCTTGGATTCCAAGAAGTGTTTCATGATTGATATGTAGGGTAAATCTCATAGAATAATGCAGTTATGAATGTATTATCTATGTTGTGTTCTATGTTATAAATTTTAATGTAAATTTTATGTATGTAATATCATTTCCAAGACTATTAAACTGATAAGTCCTTTGAGATTTGATTCATTTTACTCATTTCAATGTTTTAAAAAAATTAACTGGATATAGGATTCTGGGGTTGGGGTATAACAGTTGGTATCAAATGATGTTTAACAACAACCTTGGAAATAGATTTAGAGAACATAGATTAGGGATCATAACACTATGATATAATTTTAGGATATGTATAGTAGAACCACCTATAATTTTGGTAAAAATCATGGATAACCAAGGATTAAACCTAAGATGTTATAGATTAAAAGTTATTTCCCTTAATTATGTTTTTTTATTCAATGAGATGTATTTATCACCCTATGCTTTATGGTCTTAGTTAATGGAGGAAACCAAAAGGAATTTGTTCAACATTGAGTTTGATAAAAAAATCTGGTTATTTTGAGTAAAAAATTGAATAATGACTAGATAAAAAGATGTTGTGATTATGTCGAATCCGATATCCAGATATATGATTAAAAATGCGATATTTGAGGGCATCCCTACAAAATTGCATAATAGGAAGATGAACATTTATAAATCATCTGATTTCTAGAATAATAGAGGAAATATGATTCAGCTTCCTACCTGTACATAGGAAGGGAACAAGAACCTTGACAGATACCTCAAATGGATGGGAAGATGTTATCTTTGTGGGAAAAAGAATCATAGAGTGACCAATTTTTTTCTAGTTCAATGAATCATCTATGAAAATCATGGTCATTACCCAAATCAATTCCCCGACATAATAATATACTTCTAAACAAAGGAAGGACCAATTCTATTCCAACCATTAAATTATAATGATTGAAGTTTTTATGTATTTGGATCCAAGATTTATGAATAGTGAATTATATAAAGAGTATTCAGTTTATGTATTTTGCTATGGATTTTCAAGAATATGTTGAATAGTTATAATGGACATGAACATTGATTTAAGGTTAATATTATATTTAAATAACATATGAATAAGGTAACGATAACCCTTAAAATATTTGTTATAATAAGATAAGGATGTTTGGATAAAGATATGTTTGATTTAAATATGTAAATTGGATTATGCTAGTTTCATGAGAACTAATTTTAGATTTGTCGACAAGAGGCAGATGACATCATGGATGAAGTATAAAAAGTTTTGGGACATAAGGAATAATCTTATTAGGTCCACAAGGATGAATACCCTGAGAGGGGTGGTGAATCAGGGTATTACTAATTTAAAATTAATGTCCGTTCTGATCTTGTTTCACTGTTAAGAAAAACACTCTTCTCTCTCTTTCCTGTTGCACAAAGTAAATAGAAAGTCAAGAATGCACATGACAAAACATTTTTACTTGGTTCACCGCAAAGGGCTACGTCCAAGGAGCATATGCCTACAAGTTGGCGGTCGTACCAATTCCACTAAACTTCACTAGCTGTGGATTACAATGTTCGGGCTAGATCACTTCTATGCCCAGGCTCACTGCCTTTACAGTTTTTAGGGTCGGCTCACTGCTTTCCCAAGGGTCACTCCCTGTTTCTCTCTCTCTGGCTCACTGCCAGTGGAGAGGATCACCTTCTTCCTCTTCTTAATCTCACTGCTCTTGGAAGGAATCCACTCACTATTTATAGACCTGTAGGTCTCTTCGTTTTCATGAAAGAATGCATCTTCCTCTGTATGTAGATTATATTTTGAAGAACAACTTTCCCCCATAGATGAATATCTCTTTGCACCGAAGGTATCGGGCAAACTTCCAGCTTCCACGCAGCCCGAAAATCACTGCTGGAACCAAACCTTATGTGGCGCGCAAGTCTATCTCGGCGCGCATGTATCGGCGCACAAGTCACAACTGGCGCACAAGTCTACCTCAAACACTTGCGCGACACAAACTTCTTTAAATCCAAAATTGTGCGACACACTTCCTTTTACGCCCAATCCAATATTGGCGCGCAACTCCACCCTAGCGTGCAACTTCAAACACTGGCACACAACAATCACCCTGGAGCGCAAGTCCCACCTATGTGACCACACACACCACTTGTGCGACCACCACACATGCGCGACGGGAGCTCTGATTTCTCAAAGTGTTGAACTCTGGTAAAGAATGAGGAGGGGTGATCCAGTATTTATAGTCAATCTGGCCACCCTGCGTGATGGCGCACAAGTCACTTTCCTGACTCAGTCTCAACACGCAAGTCTTCTGTCCTCTTTGACACTTGGAATGCCAACTCCCAAACTTGTGCGAACCTGTTTACTTAGCCATATTTTGATCTTCTGATCTTGAAAACATATGGTGCACAAGTTTCCTATACTCCAAGTCCTCAGCGCGCAAGTCCCTTTTCCAATAACACTTGTCTTCATTTGTCGATTTTCATGCCCAAAAATTTGGAAAACACTGGACACTGGTGCCACCTTGTATCTGTTCTTTTGTACCACCTCCAGATCATCCATTCCTTTTGTCGACATTCATGAATCAAACATGGATCGTTGACCTCATCTCTTGAACTCGACATTCCACCATGACATCCTCTTTGTCAACAAATTTGAATGTCATGGTTTGCATTGTCAACAATCACAACACATATGTTCACTTTTTCAACAAACACAATCACCTCAAAAATACTTCAATGATGCCTTGAGGGATTTTTTCCCAAAAATATCCCCCTTTTGGTTTGTTGAGAACTCTTACATAAAAATATGCATCAATAATTCTTCATCCACCATTCACCTTCTGCGATTTTGATAGTGATCAAGGATTTACTCAACACATACCCTAAGCCCACATGAGAAATAATTGGCGTGAGAAACAAGAGTAAATGAAAAGTTCATCAATGAATCACTTAATCTCTGGAATCCACTGTTGACACCAAACTGATACCAATTTGTACTAAACTGATACCAATTGTTGAAGGACCTGTTGGAAGACCAATTTTTGTTTGGAAATATTTTTACCACATTCCATCACTACTCTTATGCTTTTATCATGATCCAAAGCTATCAAGATATCTATTCTTTGATCGATCACTTCTAGCATCGTTAGATTCTATACGCTCCCCCTTTCTGTTCACAGCTTCATTCCTTGTCAGCTTCAAAACCTCTTTAGCCCTATCTCCTGTGTTGTCCAAGCTATACTCTGGCTAAGCACGTTCAAAAAGCTTCAACTCCCCCTATCTGGATGCTCCACTTGTCAGCTTCTCCCCATATCATTCATGATTTATCAAATCTCCACATTGTCTCCCCCTTGAACAATCACTATTTTCTCCCCCTTTGTCAACGAACCCAAAGGACACTCCTTTGTAGTATGTAACATAGTAGAGAACACATATCAACTCATTAGAGAAAAACACATCATACCTCGGGGAGAGGGGGGGGGGGTTCCACATCCACACTATTTAAAGTGCGGGGAATCGAATGAACTCTTAGAGCCATTCGATGCCTCTCAAAAGCTTCCTTGGGTAAGGCCTTTGTCAGAATGTCTGCAACCTATAGTTCGGTAGGAACATACTCCAACTTCAAAAGTCCTTGTTCCACCTTCTTCTTGATGAAATGATACTTAATCTCAATGTGCTTTGTCCTTGAATGATGGACATGATTTTTTCTGAGATTTATAGCACTTGAGTTATCGCACTAGATTCCAATCATAGACTTCACTTAAACTCCCATATCATCAAGCTGCTACTTCATCCATAATAATTGTGTGCATGCTTGAGTGGCCGCAATATATTCAGCTTCTACGGTTCTCACCATAATAAAATCCTGCTTCTTGCTTAACCAAGAAATACATAGTCCACCAAAATATAACGCACCTCCTGACATTGATTTTCTGTCATCTGCTGATCCGACCCAATCTACATCAGTATATCCCAATAACTCTGTCTAATTTTTGTCAGTATATTTCAAGCCGAAATCCACTATTCCCTAGATATACCGAAGTATTCTTTTCAATGAAAGAATGTGACTTTACTTGGGATTACTCGGATATCTCGCTGCTTGGCAAGTGGCGAAAACAATATCAGGCCTTGTAGTGGTTAAGTACAAAAGACTTCCAATAATTTTCCTGTATTCTCTGATATTAACTGCCTTTCCATCCTCATCTTTTGATAATTTCATCCGGGTAGTAACTGGAGTCTTTATCTCCATGGAATTCTCCATTCCAAACCTTCCCAGAACCTCCTTGGAATATTTAGATTTAGAAATGAACGTTCCATTCCTTCATTGTTTCACCTGTAGACCAAGGAAAAACGTTAGCTCTCCAATCATTGACATTTCGAACTCATTTTTCATGATTTCGGAAAACTGTCTACACTGAACATCATTTTATCCACAAAATATTATGTCATCGACATAGACTAGTACCATCATCCTTTTATTACTATTGTTGTTGAAATAGAGATTGTAA
This sequence comes from Viscum album, assembly GCA_963277665.1. Lineage (NCBI taxonomy): Eukaryota > Viridiplantae > Streptophyta > Magnoliopsida > Santalales > Viscaceae > Viscum > Viscum album. The sequence continues at coordinate 1,338,452,889 of OY728148.1, read as the reverse complement.
TAAACTCCACCATGCTGGAAACCAAGCTTCTTCAAGTACTGATCAAGCCTTGAGTACCATGCTCTCGGTGCTTGTTTCAGCCCATACAATGCCTTCTTCAGTCTGCAAACTTTGTTCTCATCCTCATGAATGAGAAAACTATCTGGTTGCTCAATGTATACCACTTCTTCTAGAATCCCATTCAAGAATGCGGATTTGACATCCATCTGGAACACTTTGAACTTTCTTTTCACTGCTATGGAAAAAAATAATTAGATTGTCTCTAGCCTTGCAACCGGTTCAAATGTCTCATCTACATCTATTCCCTCTATCTGGAAGTATCACATGAACACTAGTCATTCTTTTTTTCAAATCACAGTTCCATCTTCATTCATCTTGTTGGGATAAACCCATTTAGTCTCGGTGACATTCTTGGATGCTGGCCTCAAAACAATCTCCCATGTTTGATTCTTCTCAATCTGATCTAACTCTTCATTCATAGCATGAACCCATTTTTCATCTTCAGCTACATCAGAAAAACATTTCAACTCCACCTAAGATAAAAATGATGTTTTCTGTAATGAATTCGTTCTTCGAGTCTGAACTAGAGCTGTCTGATCACCAATGATATTCTGCCTATCAATTTCAGCCCGACTCTTTAGCTTCCTTATAGACACAGACTTGACACTTTCTTGTTCATCATCAGTATCTTCTTTTGAGTCAGCCTCTTCCACTTCTACTCCCCCTGTTTTTCTTACCTCATCATCACTTTCATCCAGAAACTGTTCACTAGGTCGCTGAGCATTCTGTTCATTTTCAACTATAGTGACATCATTGCTCTCAACAATTTTTCCCATCCTTTTGTTGAAGCATTTATATGCTTTACTTTTCCCTGAGTAGCCAAGGAATATCCCTTCATCTCCTCGTATCTCAAACTTCCTATGATTTTCTTTGTTGAGAATTAAACACGTACTTCCAATGATTCAAAAGTATTTCAACGTTGGCTTCTTTCCGTACCACAGTTCATACGGAGTCTTCCCTTGCTTCAGACACAACAGAGACATGTTAGAAACATAAACCGATGTCAAACCTACTTCCTTCCAAAATTTCTCTGGTAGGTCTTTATCAATAAGCATCATTCTGGCCATGTTGTTGATGATCCTATTTCCCCTTTCAACCACTCCATTATGTTGGGGAGTTATCACTGATGAAACTTGATTCCTTATACCATGTTTCTCGAGATAGTTTTCAACTTGTGTGTTTTTGAATTCTGTACCGTTATCAGTACGGAACTTCTGAATTATCTGCCCAAGTAACTTTTCGGATTCCCTCCTATACTACTTTATGCAACTAAACACCTCTGTCTTATGGGTAATAACAAATACCCAAGACATTCTGCTATAATCATCAATGAAAATAACATAGTAACTTTTCCCATTTATAGCTCGTGGTGAGATAGGTCCACATACATCAACATGCACCAATTCAAGCACACTAGTTGATTTCTATTGCTTAGGCATGTATGTCTTTCTAATGACCTTCCCTTGTTGGAAAGCATCACACGTATGAGTGTGATCATGTGATAGTTTGGGAAGGTCTCTAGCAGCATCAAACTTTACCAGATCTTCCATAAATGGTTGGCATAGATGACCAAGTCTCTTATGCCATAACTGGTTTTCTTCCTCTCTGGATAAGAAGCTCATATCTTCTTCTCCACTTACAAGGTAGAGATTCCCTTTTGTCCTTTTTCCCTGTAGAACAACTGCTCCATCATTTCCTTTCACAACACACATCTTCTTGGTAAATCCGATAGAGTTCCCAGAGTCACATAGTTGACTGACACTGAGTAAGTTATGACTAAGACCCTCTACTACCAAGACATCAGCATGTCTCATTTCTTTTCCCCCGAACTTGCATTTCCCTGAGCCAACAATATTTAGGCCTTAATCATTTCCAAATTTGACAACTCCTTCTTTGTCATATTTTATGCCGGTAACAAGATCCTTATTACCCATCATGTGTGATGTGCAACCACTATCAAGGATCCATACACCAGATCGATCTGATGCTTTAAGTGAAATCTCCACTACCACGGCCTTATCATTTTTCTTCTTCTTGGTCCATACATTATCTTTCACACTCGGCATGGATTGAGACTTTTGTTCTTTCTCAGAGTATGATAGACCCGCCTCATCTTACAAAGCCGCAAATCTATTCTGCATTTTTAACTCACTTGTCGGTTTATTGATCTGTAACTTGCGAAAGTTTTGATTCTGCATTGGCACATTTCTCTGAATAGTCGAAGTACTATACCTAGCCATGTGCCCAAATCCTCCGCACCAAAAACAGTGTCCTTTAAAATATGTTCTGAAAAACCGTTCTCTGTTTGGCTTCCACCACTATTCTTGTTCCCTTTGATATCACTTGGCTATGGAACACACAAACTTTGAATGTCCTATATTCCCACAACAATAACACCTGATATATGGTGCATTCCTTCATGACAATTCATCACACCGAGTTTCCACTTCAGATCTCTGAATATTCTGATTTTTCTTTGTGCCCAAATCAATATTCAATCTCGGGACGGGTGCTTGCGGTCTGATTTCAATTTCCATGGATTTTTCTTTATGTTCAAGCCCTGAATCGGCCTTAACAACTGAGCTCAATTGCTGCTTCTTCCCTGCTGAACTACTAGGATCTGCTTTCATCTTCTCTGTCTTCTGAATGGGCTGCTTTTCTGATATCACATTTGGTGTCAAGATTTTTTCATGATCCGTAATTTTTTTTCGTAGACTGGCCACTACTTCTTCAAGCTCTTTGATACGTCTGACCTGATCCTTTCCTGTGTTAGTCAAAAAATCAATTTCCATATTTTGTTCCTCAATTTTAAGCTGATACTCAACAATATTTTATGAGATCTCTGGTGTTGAGGATTTTAGTCATTCAATTTCTTCTAATAGCTCAGACTTTTCTTCATCCTGTTGTTCCATATATAGTTTGGCATCACGAACCACTTTATTGGATTTCTTCATTTTGGCTCTCCAAATGTCTATCTCCTCATGAAATGCTTCCAATTCGGCTTCCATATCAACTCTCCCTTCAATTTCTTCTTCTTCTTCTTCAGCGTCAGCTTCTTCCTTTTTCTGAGAACTACCAACAATCACCACCAAGGAATTTACCCCACGATCTCTTTAATTTTCTATTTCCTCAACTTCTTCATCCTCAGACTCATCTGAACTTTCAAATTCTTGTGAAAGAAGATTCTTTTTCTTGAAGAAATTTCTCTTGAATTTCTTCTTCCCTTTCACAAATGCTGAAGTCTTCTTCGTCTGAATTTCAACTTCATCATCATCATCATCTTAAAACTTCTTGGGGCATCTTGACGCAAGCTGACCAACATTTCCACATCGAAAGCATGCTAGTGAATGTTTAACTTTAAAAATTCCTCTTCCTCTTTGCAGAATTGAAGAAAGGAATGGAATCACATCATCTGTCTCTTCTTCTTCATTAGAATCTTAAATGGTGAGCTTTTTCTTGGACTTGAATGACACCTATTTGGAATTCCCCTTTTCCACAGTCTCGTTATCATCGTTTCTCATCTCATATGCAACAGGAGTGCTGTGAAGGTTATCCAATGTCAGTTCTTTTGGGTCTTTATCTTCCAAAACAGAAACATTCGAATTGAATTGAGGTGGATGTTTTCTCAATATGCGCTTCACAATTTTTATATCTTCGATAATTTCTCCAAGACCCCGCATGTCTTCTACCACAGCATTTACCCTGTCAAAGAAAGAATCAACAGACTCATTTGGGTTCATTCTCATGTCTTCATACTTGTTCCACAACACTTTCACCTTTTCCTCTCTCACCTTTGTATCCCCTTCATATATATTAAAATCTTTTCTCATATGGCATGTGAAATTGTTCATGACATTACCTTTATATAGATGGGATTAGAAAGGGCTCCCCCAAAGGCATTGATCACTTTTGAATCAACATCCAATTCTCTATGTTCGGATTCTGATAACGCATCACTATTAATGTCATCTGTGATACCATGCATAGCTGCTGAAAACACATCCATTCCCAATGATCGGAAATAGTGTTGCATTTGATTCTTCCATATCTGAAAATTACATCCGTTGAAGATCGAAATCCCTTTATGAATAGTGAACTCCATTGAGAGAAGAACAACTTTCAACCTTTTGCTTTGATACCAATTGTTAGGTCCACAAGGCTGAATACCCTGAGAGGGGGTGTGAATCAGGGTATGACTAATTTAAAATTAATGCCCGTTCTGATCTTGTTTTGCTGTTAGGCAAAACACTCTTCTTTCTCTTTCCTGTTGCACAACATAAATAGAAATTAAAGCATGAACAGGACACAACAATTTTACTTGGTTCACCGCAAAGGACTACATCCAAGGAATATACGCTGACAAGTTGCCGGTCGTACCAATTTTACTAAACTTCACTAGATGTGGATTACAATGTTCGGGCTAGATCACTTCTATGCCCAGGCTCACTGCCTTTACAATGTTTAGGGTCAGCTCACTGCTTTCCCAAGGGTCAATCCCTATTTCTCTCTCTCTAGCTCACTGTTGGTGGAGAGGATCACCTTCTTCCTCTTCCTAAGCTCACTGCTCTTGGAAGAAATCCACTCACAGTTTATAGACATGTAGGTCTGTTCATTTGCATGAAAGAATGCATCTTCCTCTGTATGTAGATGCTCTGTTGAAGTACAACTTTCACCCATAGATGAATATCTATTTGCACCGAAGGTATCGGGAAAACTTCCAGCTTCCATGCAGCTCAAAAATCACTGCTAGAACCAAACCTTACTTGGCACACAAGTCTATCTCGGCGCGCAAGTCACAACTGGTGTTCAAGTCTAACTCAAACACTTACGCAACACAACCTTCATTAACTCCATACTTTCACGACATGCTTCCTTTTATGACCAATCCAATATTGGCACGCAACTCCACACTAGCGCACAGCTTCAAACACTGGCGCACAATAATCACCCGGGCGCGCAAGTCCCACCTGTGCGACCACAGACACCACTTGCACGACCACCACACCTGCGCGACGGGAGCTCTAATTTCTCAAAGTGTTGAACTCCGGTAATGAATGAGGAGAAGTGGTCCAGTATTTATAGGCAATCTGACCACCCTGCGCGATGGTGCGCAAGTGACCTTCGCGACTCAGTCTCGACGCGCAAGTCTTCTGTCATCTTAGACACTTGCGCGACCAACTCCCAAACTGGTGCGAACCTGTTTCCTTAGCCATATTTTGATCTTGTAATCTTGAAAAAAATATGGCACGCAAGTTTCCTATACTCCAAGTCCTCGGCGCGCATGTCCCTTTGCCAAAAACAGTTTTCTTCATTTGTCGATTTTCAGGCCAAAAAATTTGGCAAACACTGGAAAACGGTGCCACCTTGTATCTGTTTATTTGTACCTCCTCCAGATCATCCATTCCTTTTGTCAACGTTCATGAATCAAACATGGATCATTGACCTCAGATCTTGAACTTTACATTCCACCATGAAATCCTCTTTGTCAACAAATTTGAATGTCATGGTTTGCATTGTCAACAATCACAACACAAATGTTCACTTTGTCAACAAACAAAATCACCTCAAAAATACTTCAATGACGCCTTGAGGTATTTTTGCACAACAAATCCACTATGTTTTGGAACTAAGAAACATGCATGTTTTCAATATGTATATCAAATAATTTATGTTTTCACCATGAATCAAGAGAATACGTGATGAAGGTGTTTACATGTTTGTAATGATACAACCAAGAACTATCCTATGAAATATGGGAGATAAATTCTAAGAATAATTGGTTCACATCATTCTAAAGTTGTATATTTTTAGTTTTTGGAAGGATTTTAATGTTATCCATTTATTGATATTATAAGTTATCCTCTCGTAGAAGTTGTTTAGATTAATGTTTCATTTCTCTATTGGATGACTTATGCCTATGTGGCTGCCTAAGATAACATTATTGTTTTAGAGACAAATGGAATGACCTATATTCTATTTATGGATCCCAAGATCTTCCCACACTAAATTAATGACCCATTCAACTTCATTTCATTGAATAATAGATGAAGTGTAAGTTCTTCGTGATAGGACTAACAGTGATATTGTTATAAAATCGAGTAAGTATTTCTTCTAATGTTCTTCAGTATTGGGGAATAGATCTTGATAAAAAGGGTTTTTCCATGTACATTATTTTTAAATGAATCACATGGCCCCATAGATCATCACATATGTATGCCATTATGGTTGTTAACCTTTTCCTAATCATGTTCCCCATAACACTCCATAAGAACATGATCGTTACTTTTTTCTTCCATAACCATATTTTCTTACATGAAATCATAGTATATGTTCTCTTGGGTAACCTTCTTACATTCCTTTCTCTATTTTAAAGTGGATGTTTTATCGCCCAATTTTTTGAATGTGTGATTGATATAAAGGAATTTTGAATAATCAAACCATAGTTATCGAAGCCAAATTTGAAAATTGCGAGGATGCAATTTTTTGTTGGAGGGGATAAAGTAACACCCCATGATTCCATTTTATGTTTCTTTTTAAATAAATTCAATAGCTTGTGTTACATGATACAAATATAATCTTACACTGCAAACAACACCATCTTATATTACACTACACGCAACACTGAGTTCAAGTGCACCATGACCTATCAAACTGGCCACATAAAAAACATTTATGAATTGTATCAACAAACTTTTGAGTTATTTATATATGCCATATAATTTTAAAATTCATCTTATGTTTTTATTAGACATAATAAAGTGACAAATTAAATTTTTTAGGTAAAAGATGTATTTTAAAAAAATGCAGTTTTCAACCTTTTCATGGAAAAACCTTTTTAAATAAAATATTTGACACTTTTATTTATTAAATTTGAGAAAATGAAATTATTATTTATATGCAGGACATATATATTTAGTTTGGATAATTTTTTGGTATTTTTTTGATAAATTTTTTATTTTAATGAATAGTTGGAAATACAGCATTTTGATTCAAAACTACATTTTTATTTAAATTAATATTTTAATTATATTGTCCATTTAATTGGTTTTAAAGTTTAATTTGATTATTTTTTTATTTTTTAATCAAATTATTGTCAATGAAAGTAATATCACATTGAAATTTGAATTAAACACATGTCAATCTTTTGATAGTTTTTATTTCTTTAAAACCTACTTTATGGTTTTGACAGCATGAATTAATATTAAATTAATTTCTACCAAATTTGTGTCTTGAATTTAGAAAAATGGATTCCATATTTGGTATTATAAGGTCCAAATTTTGTAAGTAGTTACCTTTTATGTTTAGAAATTACGAATAGTAACATTAGTAATTATTTTTATTTACCGTGGTTAAATGGTAAATCAGGTAAATTAGGGTAAAACAATAATATAATAATTATATAAAAATTCCCTAACATGTGTCCAAATTCTATTTTATGAAATAAGGACGACCATGAGAATCATTAGGTCTATTTTAAGACCACATTGAGCCACTTGGGTGTGATAATTCCATTTTAAAATGTTTAATTAAACCAAAAGGTAAATATAACCTAAAAATGTATCTCTTAACTATAATTTTTTATATTTGGTTTATATAAATTATATATTATATTATTAATATTAATCATAAAAATAGAAATATTTCTTACAAAATCATATTTTTTTAATTTTTAGACATTAAATAAATAAATTTATTTAGGACACAATGATGATGTAATGATTTCTTTATTAACAAATAATTGAAATAAATTATATTATATTTATTAAAATAAACTTTATTTGAGATTTTTGATTCCATAAATTAATTTTATGAATAAAATATAAATTTTAGGTATATGTTTTTCTTTTTGTATAAAGAATCAAGTTGTTATGATATTAACAAAAATCAACTACTAATTACTGTCAAAATTGACATAAATGAATTTTAAAACAAACACTATTTTATTAAGTGCTATAATAGTCACAAAAATATAATATCCATCCAACTAACTTAAATAGTGTTAAAAATTTCATTGATGATCCACTTTAGGTTTTACTGGCATTTTATAGTAACAATATTAACCATATAGTATGCAAATACAATATTGCATGTTAAGAGTTAACTTATTTAACCGAGGGTTAAAGACAAAAGATAAGGTCAAATTCATGACCTAACATTGTGTAAAACTAATTTATAGATAGGATTTAGACCCATACTCATATTATTCTAGAAATTAATCACTTTTTATCCATTATAAAATGAAAATAATTTTATAATAAATGAATATTTCAATACTTTCACAAAATCTCTCCAACCTCTCATATAAAATGGAACTTATCATTCTCTTTTATTCACAACTCCAAAGACATTTGGTTCGGTGAAAACCTAAAAAACAATCCTAAAAACATCCCTAAATTCATCTTAGAGGCCACAATTTTGGAATAAAACCAACTTATGGAGTCAATTTGTGCAAATCAAAAGGAGAAACCTGAAGAAGAGGTAATCGTTTTATCCCTTCTTTTAATGTTCTTTTCTTCTTCTACTTCTTCTTCATATGTTTTTACCATACTAAAATAAAAACTCCATAATCTAATATATTATAAGATGTTATTATGATTATGTTACAACAATATTCCCCCTTTTTCCAATCTTATGAAAAAATATCACAATGTGTGCGTACGTATTCCTCAACGTCTTCACGACGTAGTGTAAAATATTTTTCATCTATACATTATTTCAACAGTTATAATGATAAATATATATTAATCAAATAATAAATATAACTTGATATTATTTCCCTCAAATTCATATTCCATCTTATTACATTCCATTTAACGATTATGGATATGATATCATCAATCGTGCATACGTATGACTTACCGTCTCCACAACACATTGAGATTCATCATCTATGTTTACCATCCACGAGTGATTATACAAAATATATATTATGAATATTTATTAAATATATGAAATAATAAGGTTACTAGAATTATACATATATATATGTGTGTGTTTGTGTTTTTGTGTACATATATGTCATTCACTTACATGCATTCAATACGATAAGAAAACAGAAACAACGTTCAGGCGTATGTAAGGCATACTATCTCCTTGAATGATGTATTCCATTTCATATATCTATATATTATAAATATATGTGATATATTAATCATATTATACCTTTTGGAAAAAAGTATATCATGATCTATGTAATAATATCAAGAATAACATGTCAAAACACGTATGGAAACAAAGCAATTATTACCCGAAATATTGCATTATCTTTGAATTTTTGATAAACGGGTAATATAAATTCATGAGAGAATCATATATTATAACATATATATTATTTTTATTCTAATATAAGTTAATAATTTTTTCAAACAAAATTTACATGATTTTTAAACATGTACATTGAACATCAGACCAAAAGTAAGGGTTAATTTCATAGTCTCATTATTATATGAGGTTATTGATGTCTAAGTATCTACTAGGACATATTTTTCATCCAAGTAAATGTTTCAATTTTTTTAATAATTTTTTTTACTATTACTCTATGTATGTGTGAATTCATCATTACCCAGGTTTTACATTATAATTTTTTTTAAAGGAATCTTTTTGTTATTTTCCAAAAGAGGTACTTTATATCATTTTCAAAAAATTAAGGAAAGAATTTATTTTTAACTTATAAGGAACATGCGTCTATTTTCCAAAATTATGTATCCTTACCATTTTTATTTTTACTTTCAATAGTACATGGTTATTTTAATAATAAATTTTATATTTTAAAATTGGGAAACTTTTTAATGATTTAACTAAAAATGGATATTTCAGTCAAAGAATTTTAATGAATTATTTTCATCATTTTCAAAATCCTTTGTTAGATTTTAGTCTTGTTTGAGGATGATTTATTATGATAAAATCATCCATATTACATTGAAGTTATTGTGACATGTTTTAGCATGGATATGTTATTTCTATATCATTCATGGTTTATGGTTAATGTGTTAACATTTCATATGCTAGTTCTAAATACAAACGTTTATATTATTAATCAACCTTTTCATATAAGGAATTCTTTGGACATAGTAACTGGTAGGTGGGTCCCACTATAGTCTCTTGATGCATCTATAGGTTTCTTGAGAAAAACTATTGAATTGGAACAAGGTCATGATCGAATATTTGTGTATGATCTTTTCACGAGACCCTGACGTTGTGGTTAAGTAGTATAGCATTATGCATTCCAATATTATGAGATTAGTTATTGATTTTACATGTGTTTTTTGACTAATAAAATATCTATGTGAATTATTAAATGGAATTATATGATTTATTTTGTCCCTATTATTCTGAAGATAATGTTTTAAATGGTTTTTCTTTTTGTTTGGTACCTTTCCTTAATAGTTTATGCTCATTTTTTGTAGCTTCAGCTATATTGTTTATCTATAATGGGAATCTAAGCAAACCTATATCTAATGTTTTATTTCCCTAGTATTCGAAGATGTGTTTTATTATTGATAAGATGTGTTAAGATGGGTAAAGAAAGGAATTCAAAAAGGATTGTATATGTTGTGTATTATGTTAGAAATTGTAAGGTATTGTCTATATATGTGATTTATTTTCAAAGACTAATAAATTGATCAGTCCGTTGGGATTTTATTCCTTGTAATCATGAAAATGTATTCAAATAATGCACTGGATTCAGGCATCTGGGGTTGGGGAATTATAGTTTTTATCAATGGAATTTTAGAACAACAATTGAAATTTATTCAGAAAATGTAGATTTGGGATCATAACCACAAGATAGACTTTTTGTGTATATATAAAAGAACCCCCCAAGAATCTTGGTAATGGTCATGGATAACCTAGGATCAAACCTAAGATGTTATAGATTAAAATTACCTTCCCTTGATTATGTGATTTTCATCAATGTGTTGTATTTCTCAACCTGTGATTTTTGGTCTTAGTTAACGGAGGAAACCATAAGTAATTGGATAAACATTGAGTTTGATGGAGAATATGGCAATTTTGAGAACCCAAAATTGATATTGACAAGATTTAATGATATTGTGATCATGCCGAATTATTTATCAATATATATGATTAAGAATGTGATCATTGAAGAATTTTCCAACACCTTTCACAAGAGGATGATGAAGAGTTATAAATTGTAAAAGTTTTAGAAGGATACAGAAAATAAGATTTTTCTTTCTATATGTCTAGGGGAAGGGAAGAATGACCTTGTGGGATACCTCAAATGCAGGGTAAGATGTTATCTCTGTAGGAAAAAGGGTCACAGACTGACAAATTGTTATATGTTTCAATGTACCATCTGTGGAAATTAAGGGAATTAAACAAATAAATGTCGCGAGATAAGAATCCTATTAAAAATCAAGGAAGTAAATATTCCATAACGACCATTACATTTGAATGACTGAAGTATTTATGTATTTGTATCCAGGAATTATGAAAAATGAATTATATAACAGTATTTGTTTTATGTTTTTTTCTATGGATTTTAAGGAATATGTTGAATAGTTATAATGGACAAAAAAAATTATTTCAGGGTAATATTATATTTGGATAACATACTATTAATGTAAATATAACACTTAATATGTTCCTTATGTTAACACAATGATGTTTGGATAATGATATGTTGGATTTGAATATGTAAATTGGATGATGCCAGTTTCTTGATAACTAATTATGGAATTGTTGAAAACTGGGTTATGCCATCATAGATGAAGTATAAAACTTTTTGGGACTTAAGTAACAATCAAAGTTGTTTTGGAACTACAAAACATTCATGTATTCAATAAAGCTATCTGATAATTTAGATTGTTGTCGTGAATCAAGAGAATACAGGATGAAGGTGTTCACATGTTTGGAATGTGACAAATAATAACTACCCTATGAGATATAGAGATAAAATCTAAGGTGATTTGGTTCACATATTTCAAAAGTTGTAGATTTTCAGTTTTTGGTAGGACTATAATGTTATCCAATTAAGGATAATATAAGTTATACTCTAGTTGATGTTTCTTAGATTACTATATCATCTCTCTATATGTGGATTTGTGTGTATGTGTAACCTTTGATAACTATTTTTTTGAGAATGATGGAATGACCTATCATTCTATTTGTTGATCACATGATCTTATAGGACTTTAGAAATGAAAAATTCAACTTCATTTCGTTGAATAAGATATTAAGTGGAAATTGTTCAAGGCATGACCAATGATGATATTGTGCTAAAATCAAGTAAGTATTTCTGCTAATGTTCATTACCTTTAGGGAAAGGATCTTGAAAAAAATTTCTTTCCCATTACATTATTTTTTGATGAATCAATTGGACATATAGATCATCATAGATTTACAACTTTATGGTTGCTAACCTTTTCTCAATGATGTCATCTATCGCTATCCATCATAACATTATCATTTGTTTTTTCTTCTGTACCAATATTTTACTACATGGAATCCTAGTAAAAAAAATTTCGGGTGACCTTCTTACATACTTTCTCTATTTACAAGCGGACATTTAATCATCCAATTTTTCAGATATGGGATTGTAATTAATGGATTGTGAATAATCAAGCATTAGTTACCGAAACCAAATTTCAAAATTGCGAGGACACAATTTATTGAAGTAGGGATAATGTAACAACCAATTATTCTATGTTATGTTTCTTTTTAAATAAATTCAACAGCCTGTGTTTTAATATACACCATGATAATCTTGTGCTATACTCAGCACCATCTTAGCTTGCCCTACATACAACACTGATTTCGATTGCACCATGACATATCAAGCTATCCAATAAAAAATATGTTATGAATAGTATGAAATTTTTTTAATTATATATATATCTCATATAATTTTAACATTAATATAACTTATTTCTTAGACCTAATATAAAGACAATTTCAATTTTTCAGATAAAAGATGTATTTTTCAAAAAAATTATTTTTCAACCTTTTCATGGAAACCTCGTTTTAAATATAATATTTGAGAATTTTTTTATTCAATTTTCCAGTATGAAATTCTTATTTATAACTAGGACATAAAATTATATATTGGATAAATTTTTGGTTTTTTTTGGAAAAATTTTTAATTTAATGAATAGTGGGAAATATTGCATTTTAATTCAAAACTGAGTTTTCATCTAATATATATATATATAGTTATATTATAATTTTAATTGGTTTTAAATTGTAATTGGATTATGTTTCAATCATTTAATCCAATTTGGATCACTGGATGTAATTTTAGATTGAAATTAAACATAACACATATCAATCTTTTTATAGTTTTTTCTTCTTAAAACCCCGCTTTCTGGTTTTGACTACAGGAATTAATTTTAAAAAAATATATGTCAATTCTGTGTTAGGAATTTGGAAAAATATATTCCATATTTTTAATCATAAGATCCAAATTATGTAAATAGATAGCTTTTATTTTTTAGACATTATGAATAGTAACTTCAGTAATTATTTTTATTTACCTTGGTTAAAGGGTAAATCAGGTAAGTAAGGGTAAAATAATAATATTATAATAATAAAAATCTTCCATAACACATCTTATTGGATGATATATGTCCAACCATGATCATCCATAGGATTATTTTAGGTCCCCCTAGATCCACTTAGGTGTGATAAAGACCTTTTATAATGTTTAATTTAAAGAAAAGTGAAATATAACATATACATGTATCTCCTAACTAAAACTATATTAATTTATTTTATATAAATTATATCGTTGAATTTAAATATTAATTAATATGATAAAATTATTTAATACATCATGGTATTTTATTTTTATTTTTTATACATAATATAAATAAATTTATTTATGACTCGATGATGATGTAGTGATTACATTATTGACGAATGATTGAAATAAATGATATTATAATTATTAAAATAAATCTAATTTGATATTTTTGATTTCATCCATTAATATTTTGGATTACATTTACTTGTTATGGATTTGTCAAGGATTTTTTATATGGAATAAATTTTTTATTATTTTAACAAAAATCAATTACTAAATAGTGTCAAAATTTAAATAAAATAACCTAAAAAATAGGATTTTATTATGTGATACATTAGTGATAAAAATATATGATTTGGAAAAATGAAATATATAGTATTACAAATTTCATTTATGATTCAATTTAGGATCTCTTTTAAATTCATAGTAATTATATTAACAATATAATATACAAATAAAACAAGACATGGTGAGAGTTGACTTATTTAATTAAGGGTTAATGAAAAAAAGATAAGGTTAAATTCATTACATAAAATTATCTAAAACCTATTGGTTGAGAGGATTTATACCCATCTCCATAATATACTCTAAATAAATCACTTTTAATCCATTATAAACCGAAAATAAATTAATAATAAATTAATGTTTTCAGACTTTCCTAAAGTGTCCCTCACCTCTCCTATAAAAGGGTACTTCTCCTTCTCTTTTATTCACACCCCCAAATCCCTTTATATTAGACAACTTATTCCTAAAAATCCTACTATCTTACCTAAATTCATATTATAGGTCACCCTCTAGATTTAAAACCAACTTAGGGAGTCCTTTTGTGCAAATCAAAAGGGGACACCTAAAGAAGAGGTAATCGTTTTATCCCTTCTTTCAAATTTATTTTCTTATTCTATATCCCCTTAATATGTTGTTACCATAAAAATATAATAACCCCATAATCTGATATCTTCTGTTATGTTGTAAAGATTATAGTACAACCATATTATTCCTTTTACCTATCCTATGAAAAACAATATCAACAAGTGTGAGTACGTACGTCGTACAATCTTTATGTCGTGGTGTAAACTGTTTTTCATCTATGCTTATTTACGATTGGAATAATGATGAATATAAATCCCATAAATAATTAATATACCATGATTTTATTTTTTAAAATTTATATTCCATCCAATTCTATACTATCTAACAATTAAGTAAATGATATCACTGCTCGTGCGTACGTACAAATTACCGTCTCCATGACACGATGTGACTCATCTTCAACTTTCACCATCCAAGAATGATTATAAAAATACATATTGTAACACCCCAAACCTAGTCACCTTGATTAGGTTTATTATTACACAACATTGGAAAGATCACAAGAGATCATGTCTCGAAATACTGATTAGTTTATTCGGCTTGGATGTACTAGATATATACATATGTTTTACATTACATTATGAAAAGGAAAAACTAAAACATTGTGTCGCCTTTGAACACACTCATATATCTTAGCCTATTCTTGAAGTTCAATCATAACATACATCTTCACAACCTGGTAAAAATAAAACATAATAAAGGTGTGATCTCAGATTCTCAGTAAGGATAGCAATATAGAGAAATATAATATAAGATAACACAAACATTCAAGGAAACAAATAAGACTTAAACAGAAGACTTTTAAAATTAAACTTCCAAATAATATAGAAAAGATGAATAAAATAATTCCATTTTAATTATTCACATGGATATTAAACTAGCTGAATATTCACAGGTTATATCAATATCTAATTTTATAATGATGGAATACATAATGCCGGACATCATAACAACATAGTCCAGGCCTCGTGCCAAGACTTCAAATAAATATTTTTTCAAGGTCTTATGCAAAGATAATATTTTGTTTCTTGAGAAATACCGATGCATCGAGGGGTTATAGTGGGCCCTTCCCATCACTTACTAAGTCTAATTCATTCCTCATATGAAAATGTTGAAATATAATATAAAAATTCAAATTAAAACAAGCATAAAAAAAGTCAATAGTTTAACCATAAAGCATTAATGGAATAAAAATATCACATCCACAATCCAACATATCACAAAACCTTCAATACAACATGGAATATTGTATCATAATAAATCAACTTCAAACATATGCAAAATTCAATGAAGAATGTTGACAAAGATGAAATCAATCCAAAAACTATTTGATTGAAATATATATTTATATTTTGAAATAATTTAAATGTAAAGAAGAAAATTATTTTATAAATATTCTTATATGAATGTTAGGGAATCATAGAAGGTTTATAATGGAGGAAAATAGCTTCACCCTCCATATAAGTTAAAAAAACATACTTTCTTTAATTTGTCGAAAAGGTCATAAAGTACCTTGTTTGGAAAGAGACAAAAATATTCCTTTTAAACCATTTTTAAAAAAGTAAAACAAGGGTATAAATGAAATTAATCCATTTTATTTTAAATAAAAAAAATATTTTCATATACATTTTTATGAAACACAGATGTGGATGATAAGGAGGTACTAGTAGATACTCATGTATAAACAACCTGAAATAAAAAAGAGATTGTAAAATTAACCCTTACCCTGTAATTTTCCTTAGTTGAGGGTACATTAAACTCATGTATAATGGTGAAATAATTGTTATTAAATTATAAAATAATGACATACATAAATATTATATCATATATGATCTTCTATTATTTCTTTATTAATTATATTTAAGTAGTATCATTGTTTTGGGTGTTAACTGATTCATTTTCCGTTATATGTTTTGTTACATAAGTTATGTCTGTTATGGATTGGATTTATTTGATTCATATACATAATGATATTAATTTATTAAATATTATTTTTAATCATCAAATGAAAATTATTCTTGAATGGTTACGATTGGAAATGAAATTTCATCATGTCACGGAGACGGTAAGCCGTACGTACCCACGAGTGACAATATCAATCTATTAGTGGTAAAATAATATGTAATTGGATGGTATATTTTATATACATAATCGTTAACATGTTTTATTTATTATTAACATCAGTCATACTCATTATTATACCCATATAAATAATTATGTCTTGAATAACAAACTACACCACGACGTGGAGATAGTAAACCGTACATACGCACCTATGGTGACTTTGTCACTCATAGGATGGATAGAGTAATGAAAATGGTGTAACATATTTTTTATAAAATATTATTATGTAGATTATATTGGATTTATTATTTTATTATGGAAATGACAAAGAATGAGGAAGTGGAATAAGAAAATAAATTTCAAAGTGGTGATAAATTAATTACCTCTTCTTCCAGTTATTTCTTTTGATTTGATCAAAAAGGCTCCTTAGGTAGGATTTATGATCAAATTAAGGACTCTAGGATTATGTGAGGGTAGTTGGAAGGATATATGATTAGGGTTTGGCTTAGAAAAAAGGATTTTGAGGTTTGAACATTAGAGAAGTGGAAGTACCCTTTTATTAGAGAGGTGAGGGGCACTTTATGAAGAGCTTGAGATATTATTTTATTATAAAATAATTACCGGTTTATAATTGCTAAAAATAAATTTATTTTAAGAATAAGGTTTGTATGGGTCTAAACCCCTCAAACAATAGGTTTTATACATGTTTAGGTCACCATATTAAACTTATCTTTATTATTTAACTCTTAGTTAAACAGTTTAACTTTTACCATGTCTTCTTGTATTATTATAATACACGGTTAATAGACATACTATAAAATTCAAAAAGAACTAAAATTGGTTCATTAATAATATATATATCATTATATAAGTCTTTTGGTTGAGTCTTATATTTTTAGGACAATTATATAATTTATTAAAAAAATATTTGTTTTAAAAAATAATTTATGTCAATTTTGACACTATTTGGTATTTCGTTTTTGTGAAAGTTATAAAAATATGATTTCTTCATAATATATATATTTAATCAAATATAACATGTCATATTAACCTATAAAATTATTTTATGACATAAAAAATTATAAATTTAAATTTATTTTAATATTTATAACATTAATTATTTTAGTCTTTCATTAATAATGTTGTTACTAAATCATCGTTGTGTCATAAATAAATTTAATTATTCAACGTCTAAAAATTATAAATAAAATTTCATGATATAGGAAATATTTTTATCTTTATAATGAATATTTATAGTTAGAATTATCTTATGAATAATCCAATATTAAAAATGTTTTAGTTATACAAATTTTATTTTAACACTATTAACTATTATTTAAATAAAATATAATAATTGACCTAATATAATCCATGTGGATAAAAGAGATACATATTTTTTTTCGAAATGTTTATTTTTGTCAAAATAATATTATCTAAAAGAAATAGGTCATGTGTTAGGGTAATTAAAATATCATTTTTATCTTTAATCACCATATATAATTTTAACTATGGTAAATAAACATCCAATGTTACAATTCGCAAAGGAATTATTTTCATCCTGTTGAACTAAATTTTACATACTGATATCATCAGTGTCTCTATGATTTTAGAAATTCAATTCACAGAAGTGGTAATATTACGTTTTATGAATATTCGCAAATGTGCCTAGAAGGTGGGTAAAAGGCGTTAAATATTTCAAAGAATTATGTATATATAATTTTATCATAAACTGACACCAATAAATTACATTGTACTTATATAGGTATTATGTATCTATTTTGACTTAAAATAAATATAAACAAAATAAAAAATTATTGAAATAAAGTTGGTTTTAAAAAATAAAGCAGTGTTTTTCACAATTAATCAAAAATTGAATGTTTTCAGAAAAATAAAAAAAAATTATCCTAAGCTAATTTTGATACACTGAATAGAAAAAACGATGTCCATTATGAAAAATTAAATTTATAAAATTTCTGAAATTTGGTGGTACTATTCATAAAAGCCTTTTTGATTGGTCTGGGTGTGCAAGAACATGAAGTTGCATACAACAAAAACTATTACAGTATTCGAAGAGTAGCGTACCGTTGAAACTTGTGGTGTTACATTATCCACTCCTTAAAATTATTTGGTCCTCAAAATATCTAGAATATTACTATATAAAAATATTCAGCTGGTTCATCATCATTTTTTCCTCAAGTTCCCACATTTCCTCGTCTTTTTTATGGTTTCTCCAAAAAAATATTTACCAGATGAGTCATTTGGTTTCTCAAATCATGTTCTCTGGTATCAATAATCTCGATAGGCTCTTCACAATAAGACAAATCGTGTTCCAGTTCTAATTCATCAAATGTTAATACATGTGTTGTGTCAGGCATGTATTTTCTCAACAGTTATACATGCAACACATCATGATCTTTCGAGAGACGTGGCAGTATTTCCTAACAGCAAGATATAAATCTAATTTATTCTATAATTTAAAAAGGTCTGATATACTTGAGACTTAATTTAACCTTCTTAACGAAACTTATAACACCCTTCCATGGAGATACCTTTAAGAAATTAGGACCACCAATATGAAATTCTAAGTCCCTCTTTCTGTTATCGGCACAACTCTTTTGAATACTTTGAGCTGCATGGATGTGGGTTTAGAAAATCATCACCTTTTAAATATTTTACTCAACATGTTCTAGGCCTTCGACTTTTCATTCAACAACATCATCCCAACAAGTTGGTGAGCGACATCTCTTTCTATATAACGCTTCATATAATGTCATCTGAATACATGAATAGAACCTATTGTAATAGGAAAATTCTACCAGAGTTAAATACTAATCCCACATACCTTGAAAGACAAGTGAGAAAGATATCAACATGTCTTATAAGGTTTGAACAGTTCGTTCTGACTATTCATCAATTTAGTGGTGGTAGGTAGTGCTTAAATGAAGTTCAGAATCTAGGGATTTCTGAAGACTTTCCTAGAATCCTTATGTGAAATGGGTGTCATGATCAGAAACTAATGATAGGGGTACACCATGAAGTCTTACAAAATCATTAATATATAGTATTTCTAAATGATAAACGGGTAAATCTTCTCTTATAGCCAATAAATGTTCAAACATGGTAAAATGATCAATAATGACCTATATTCCATCATTCCTTATAGGATTCATTGGTAGCCTCATGAAAAATTCCATGTAATATCTTCCCATTTCTACTTAGGTATGGGAAGAGGTTGCGTGAATCCTCCAGGATATTTTCTTCTAACCTTAACTTTTTAACAAACAAGATATCTTGACACACAATCAATAATCTCTCTCTTCGTGTTGTCCCACCAAAATTTTTCCTTCAAATCTCTATACATCTTAGTGCTACCTGGGTGTATAGTGAAATTGGAGCTATGAGTATCATACAAAAATTCCCTTTTTAGATATTGTATATTAGGAACACAATTTCTCTTCCCAAATTCTAAAATTTCATATTCATATACAAAGTCGATCAATCTCCCATCGTTCACATCTTTAGTTTTATTTTGAAACTCCAAATCTGTAGTCTGAGGACTTTTTATCCATTCTATTAAAGATGTATTGGCACCCATTTAAAAAAGTATCTATGTTTCACCTTTCATGATTAGTCCCATATCCTTATTTACTAGAACCATGAACATAATATCCCATTCCACTCTTATCTTATTAAGAACTCAATGATCCATTATTCTCAAAGCATCTTCCTCCTTATTTTCCTTCCTCAGGTTGTAGTGTATAGTGAAATTATAATCCTTGAGTAGTTCAAGCCATCATCTTTGCCTCATGTTGAGTTCCTTCGGTGAGAAAATATACTTCACACTCTTGTGACCTATATATATATCTCACATTTTCACCGTTGAGATAGTGTCTCCATATCTTCATAGAAAATATTATAGGTTCTATATAAAGATCATGAGTGGGATAGTTTTTTTCATGAATTTTTAGCTACCGTAATGCAGAGTCAATAACTCTATGATTCTACATAAGGACACAACCAATTCATTTCTTTGAAGCATCACTATAAATAAAAAACCCATCATTCATCGATGGAAGAGTCATGATATGATCATTGATTATAATTACCATCAATTCTTCAAAATATTATTCACAATCTATTCTCCCAATAAATTTAACCCCTTTATGTGTTATCTTAGTTAATGGGTTATCCAATCGAGTAAAATTATAGACGAAACACCGATAATAATCTGCTAAACCAATAAAACTATGTACCTCAGTTATTCTTGATGGTTCTGGATATTCTTCTATTACTATTGTATTAGAAAGTTCAACCGAGATTCCATGCTTATAGAGAATATGGTCAAGAAAAGAAATCTTCTGATTCTAGAATTCACTCTTTCTAAACATCCTCTATAATTCTTTTGTATGAGTTTTCATAATAGTACGCAAGTGATTCTCATGATCTTTGTAGCTTTTGGAGTATACCAAGATATCATCAATAAATACCACTACTAAGTCTTCAAGATATTCTTTGAAAACTCTATTCATTGGATTCATGAAAACAGAGGATGCCTTAGTTAATCCAAAATGCATTAATATAAACATGTAATGACCATACCTAGTATGAAATGTTATGTTCGGAATGTCTTCCTTCTTTACGCACAACTCATGGAATCCAGATAGAAGGTCAATCTTTGAAAAATAATAATCTCCATGAAGTTGATCAAATAAATCATCAATGTGAGGTAGGTGATACTTGTTCTTTATTATTATAGAATTGATCTCCCTGTAGTAAATTAATAACCACATTGATTCATCTTTATTCTTAACAAAAATAATATGGGCTCCCCATGTAGAAACACTAGGGAGAATAAATACTATATTTCTCAATTCCTCTAGTTGTTTCTTTAGTTCCACTAATTCCACAATTTCCATTCTATAAGGGGTCTTCAAAATGGGCTTTGAACTAGGAATTAAGTCAATTGTAGACTTAATTTCTCATTCTGGAGGATATCCAAGAAAATACTCTAGAAACACATCAAAATATTCTAGAACAACGGGTACATACTCAATTTGAACATTAATTTACTCACCCATAGTTATTTCACTCTCATCCTCTCCAATAATTGAATTTATTAGAGATTCTGGGGGAGGATCTAGATGAGAATCATATGGTCAAGTTTTTTCTCTAAAGTTAAGGTAATCCTTATCATCATAAAAAATTATAATCTCCTTCTTACGATAAATTTTCACATCATGGTCCAAAATCCAATCCATACCTAGGATTATATCAAATTTTATCATGGGTATGATAATGAGATAAAAAGATAAAGCACATTTATATGGCATAATGGTAACTAATTCACAGAACATCGTTGAAATGATACTTCCCTTAGGAGTTTTGACTGACAGCTCCTGTAGAGACCCGTATCTTGACGTACATGGACATTACATTACATTTGCGGAATACTTAGTACATAACAAAAACACACACACAAGGACCGTAATAGTTTAGTGTCTTTGGAAACTCGGAATATAATCTTCTAATCGTGGTGAAAGATCTTCAACATCTCCCATAAAGATCTTATTTTTTTTATACCTAAAACCTTTCTTTATATCCTGGGGAAAAGAAAACATAAAAGGGTGAGCTCAAATGCTCAGTAAGGGTAAACAAAAGAAATATCAATCACATCATATACATAAGCACATAACTTTTGGAAATCTTAACCTGCAAAAGAGATCATAATTTCATAACATGGGGTAAATCAGGGCAGTGAAATGTAATCACAATAATCATAACATAAAACATGAAACTTTGTGGCATTCACACATAATCATAGAGAATCATTTCTTGTTAGTCAAGACTCATTGCCAAGACTATCTTAGTGGACAAAGTCCCTTTCTGAATCGAGTAACCCTCGTTTCAGTCCTGTTTCACTGAACCGGTATAACCTACCATTCCAGCCATGTCTATCTCATGAGATATAAAATCTTTACCCAATGCATTGGAGGGGGATATAGGTCCCACCCATCTTATAATGAATCCTTTCTTATGTGTGCCACATAATCATAAATCATATATCATCGCATAACCCATGTAATAAAAATGGGATTCTTAAACAACATGACATCATAAAACAATTCATATAAGATAAAGGAATTCATAAAAATGATTCCATCACAACATAATCAAATCCATGTAATAATAGGGTTAAAAACAGAACCCTTTTATTATCTTATATGGAAAATAATTTTTATAAAATACTTGAACTTCATTCTTGAGGAAAATATCCTTTCTACATCAAAAAAACTTTTCCTTTCTTAACATGTCATACAATTTTAAACTAAAAGAAGTTGATTAAAATTATACATGAATACTTGTAAAGGAAGCTTCTTGGAAATAATTTTTTAGAAATCCATTCATGCCGTATAAGTTAAAAAAAACATTCTTCGTACTTTTGCCGGAAAAATCAAAAAGTACCTCGTACGAAAAACGACAAAAGATTCCTTTCATTTCTTTTACTAAAAACCCACCGAAGGGTAAAAATGGATTTAAAAAATTGTAGGTGGATGGAAATAATATTACATATTGAGTAAACATGGATGTGGATGATAAAATACACCCCAGTAAATACTTATGAATAAACAGTCTCGGATAAAAATGAGATTGTGATATTTCCCTTACCTTAGGTCCGATTTGCTTCGTATGTGTTCGAACCTCCTGTATAATGATTTAAATAATGTCATTGACTTATTATAGAATCATATTCATTGTTATGATATCATATATGGTCACTTATGACATTATATTACCCGTTCTTTTGTAAATTCCATGTTAAAGAAGCGTTTTGGGTAAAATCGTTTCATTTATCGTAGGTGTTTTGACTTGTTGTTCTTGACATTATTATTACTTATATCATGATTTACTTACTTCCAGAATATAAAATTTGATTTATATATCATATATATTCAGTATATATATATATAATAGATAGATAAAATGAAAAACACCGTTCATGGAGACGGTAGTCCGTACGTACGCATGAACGCTGTTTTCCATTCCTTATTGTCTTGAAATGGAAGTAAGTAGATGACATACATATATATATATATATACATAATCCAGTAGCTTTATAATGTCATATATTTCATTATTATTTCTTATATATATACTTTATAATCATTCTTAAATGGTTAACATGGAGAATGAATCTCATCGCGTCGTGGAGACGGTAGTCCGTACGTACGCACGAGCGATGATATCATTTTCATAAATATTGAATTGAATCGGAGTGGATTATACAATATATCAGAATCAAAATGATGTTGTAATAACTATGTATAGTCATTCTTTACACCATTATACCCATCCATGTAAGGTGGTGGTGGAAAAATAGATTACACCACGGCGTGGAGACGGTATTCCGTACGTACGCACGCGCAGTGATTTCTTTTTCCGTAGGATGGATAGATGGTGAAATAGGGTTGTTTAATAATTATAATAACATATCAGTATATGAGTGATACTGATGTTATTACTTCATAATGAAACAACCTAAGAAGAAGAAGTGGAATAAGAAATAAAGATGAAAGAATTGGTAACGGTAATTACCTCTTCTTTGAAGCGCCTCTTTGATACCTCCTCTTAGGGCACTAAAATTGGTCTTTGAGGAAGCCCAGAACCTCTAGGATGTTTCTAGGGAAGTGGATAAGAGATTTTTTCAGGGGTTGGCCGAGCTTGAGTGCTCAAATTGGTGTGAGGATGAGGAGGAGGAGGTGCCCTTTTATAAGGGAGGAGAGGGGCACCTTAGGAATATCTCAAAATATTATTTTATATTAAAGTCAAAATCGGTTTATAATGGCTCCAAAGGGTCTTATTTCGAAGATAAGGTGGGGATGGGTAGAAATCCTATCAACCAATAATATTTAGACAAGTTTAGGGTATTATTTTAACCTTATCAATTAGATTTAACTCTAAGTTAAATAATTTAACTTTTACCATGTCTTTTTGTTTTCTTTCACTATATGGTTAATAAACATACTATAGCATGCCAAACGAACCCCAAATTGTTTATTATTAATATATATATCCTTATCTAAGTCATTTTGACGAACCATAGATTCTTAGGAATAAAATAACAATTAATAATATAATATTTGATTTAAAAACTATTTTGTGTCAATTTTGACACTATTTGATATATGATTTTTGTGAAAGTCATAACAGAATTATATGTTCGAACCAAGTTGATTAAATCAACATTAATATATCATAGTAACCTATAAAATTAGTTTAATTCATAAAAAGTCTTAAATTACATTTATTTTGGTATTTATATTATCAATTATGTCAATATTTCATTAATAAGATAATTACTGCATCATCTTTGTGTCATAAATAAATTAAATTATTTGATGTCTAAAAATTACAAATAAAATACCATCATGTAGGAAATCTTTTTAGCTTTCTAATTAATATTTAAAAGCGAATTTATCTTATGTATAACCCCATATTATAAATGATTTACTTATTAAACTTTGATTTTAACTATTTTAACCCTTCATTAAATAAATTAATAATAAATGTCCTAATCTAATCCAAGTGGACCTAAATGGTCATATTTTATTCCTAAGTTTGTTTTTGGTCGAATTACACTTGTCCAATAGAATTAGGACATGTGTTAGGGTAATATTAATATCATATTTACCCTTAGTTGCCCAATTTACTATTAACCGCGGTAAAAAAAGTAAAAAGTTACTATTCACCAAAAAATTATTTTCATCTCATTGAACCACATTTTAGTCCTTGATATTAACCGTGTCTCTCGGATTTTCGAAATTCCATTCACAGAATCGGTAAAATTAAGTTTTATGCAAAATTCAGTTTTTAACCTACCACTTAGTGGTTTCACTATTCATCAAAAATTGAAAGTTTTCAGAAAAATACCAAAATTTCACCCTAGGCTAATTTCGATATTTTGAGTCCAAAAATGAAGTCCATTTTGAAAAATAAAATTTATAAAATTTCAAAAAGTGATTATTACTATTCATAACGGCTAGTTTTAATAGCATATCATTGTTTAGTGAAACTCGGTATTGCATATTACACGCGCTATCGAGGAAGGTCGTGATTGCATGTAATGCAAGGCAAGTCAAGGATGCGTGTTGTGCAAGCTCCTTTTGGTGTAGCGTACAACACAAGACTTTAATAAAATTAAAAAGAATATTTGTTTATAAAATCTTGGGCTGTTACATTCTACCCCCCTTAAAATGAATTTCGCCCTCGAAATTCGTCGGGGTTATAAATGGTTTACTATTAGAAAGTTTCTTTAATAGAAACCCACATCCTAAAAAGGAATATCAAAACCAATCTTTAAAAAAAAATTATGAAACGTAACGGTTACCCAAATAAACTAATCATTGGGTTTCCACATAGGTGAAAATATGGATATGGAAGAGAAATCTAACCATCATGTTCTGATGGAGAGTGGTAGAGAACATGGCTATGGAAAAGCCAGTAATCACAAAGCCATAAATTTGTGACGATCTAGGGTACCATCTGATTCATCAGATATAAGGGCACTAGGACAACATTTTTGGTTTTCAAGATCATTTCCCTAAAGTTGAAGAATTTGAATTAGAATAAATACTTACTTTATTTTGTTACAATCTCACTATTGTTCGTGCCTTGAAAAATTTCCACTTCATCTATTATATAAATGAAGTTGAATTTGTTATTCGTGAAGTGTTAGCAGATCATGTGATAGAATGACGGGTCATTCCATCTGTCTCGAACAAAAGGTTAGCAAAAATTATATACATAAGTCGATCTATAGTGAGATTAATCATATATGGTTCCTAAAATGGACTTATACTTCATATATCATACTGCTTAATATAATAAAACTAGTTTCTTCTAAACAGGGACTTCCTGTAGGTCAGTGGTAGGCGATAAAGGCCAGTCGCACTTCGGTTGTGGGTTTGATTCCCACAGCCTTGTCCGAAGCGATGGGCTGTCGCCCATCCTGCAGGTTATCCTTTTTCCAAAACTATATAACATCCCATCAATAATATCGAAAAAACAAACAATACTAACTTATGTCCAACATAATCCATTCCAATATTTTAGGCTTATCCATAATACTGCAGTCGACTCTCATAATATAGTGAAAATGATTACCAGAGATTTAACACCATCATCGATCCCCATATATCATAAGATATGTTTTGTTGGTCACATTCCAAACATTCAAAGTCCTTAATCGTGTATTCTCTTGAATACCTTAGTGAAAACATGAATGCAGTTAAAAGTTAACACTTTTCACATACCGAAATCCTCAAAATTCTATATACTCAAACCATGATATCACTTAGTCCTTATATCAATCATGAGCTCATGAATACTATCAAACATTTAATTTTCTCCTTATCCCTTCATTATGCGCATATCATCTACATTCCAAAAATATCTGAATAACCTTTCATGGATACTGGTAACATTAATCATACACTTTCAAAACACAAGGAAAGACAACAGTGTAACAATCCATAGATGTCTCTTTATTCCATAGTAGCATGAGATTACTTATATAAAATTACACATGATAAACATGTAATCATTCCACTACATTCTCAAACCATTGACCGAGCTTTAAAAAAAATTTCATCTCACATATCATTTGTAGTCTCTTCATCATCATCCACATAAATACTACCCATATGACCATTCTGATTCTCTTCATGAGTCTTTCCCTTAGGGCATTTGTTTGCATAATTCCCATACATTCCACATTTAAAACACTTAACCATTTTTGATGTCGTAGCAATACCATTATCCTCATCCATGGTGTTAACCGACCCTTTTACTTTGCACTTACTTGCTTTGTGTCCTTCTTTTCCACACCCAAAGCATCTTCCAGTTCCCTTGAAACATTCTCCTTGATGCCTCTTCCCACATGATTTACATGAGGGAAATTGAACTTTCTTTCCTCTATGGTCATCATGAAACTCCATATTTCTCTTATTAGCTGAGTCAGGAAACTTACCAAATTTTACTTTATTGATCATATTATGAGATTGCTGATTCGGCATAATAATGATTTTTGGACTTCCAAATCCCATTTCATTTGGTTTCTCATGAAGAATATCATTCCATTGTCCATCATATCCTCCATTATCATGAATCATCTTGTTTCCAGCCATTTTCTAAAACCCAAAAAGAATAGTGTGAGAGGCAAAATAATGCTAGGGAAAACAACATAGTAAAGGGGGAGTACCCTTAATATCTAACATCATAGGTTAAATTATAAGATCGGTATCGTAGTTCTAGGATTATATCCTATACGTATACGTATCCTTAGGGACATCCCTGGACATACCTTAGAAATATCTCTAGGGATCTCACTAATGTTTTCGCATCCTAGTTTCCAAAGGTTGACTAAACCTTTCCTCTGATACCAACTGTAGAGACCCGTATCTTGACGTACATGGAAATTACATTACATTTGTGGAATAATTAGTACATAACAAAAACACACACACAAGGACCGTAATAGTTTAGTGTCTTTGGAAACTCGGAATATAATCTTCTAATCGTGGTGAATGATCTTCAACATCTCCCATAAAGATCTTCTTTTTTTTATACCTAAAACCTTTCTTTATATCCTGGGGAAAAGAAAACATAAAAGGGTGATCTCAAATGCTCAGTAAGGGTAAACAAAAGAAATATCAATCACATCATATACATAAGCACATAAATTTTGGAAATCTTAACCTGCAAAAGAGATCATAATTTCATAACATGGGGTAAATCATGGCAGTGAAATGTAATCACAATAATCATAACATAAAACATGAAACTTTGTGGCATTCACACATAATCATAGAGAATCATTTCTTGTTAGTCAAGACTCATTGCCAAGACTATCTTAGTGGACAAAGTCCCTTTCTGAATCGAGTAACCCTCGTTTCAGTCCTGTTTCACTGAACCGGTATAACCTACCATTCCAGCCATGTCTATCTCATGAGATATAAAATCTTTACCCAATGCATTGGAGGGAGATATAGGTCCCACCCATCTTATAATGAATCCTTTCTTATGTGTGCCACATAATCATAAATCATACATCATCGCATAACCCATGTAATAAAAATGGGATTCTTAAACAACATGACATCATAAAACAATTCATATAAGATAAAGGAATTAATAAAAATGATTCCATCACAACATAATCAAATCCATGTAATAATAGGGTTAAAAACAGAACCCTTTTATTATCTTATATGGAAAATAATTTTTATAAAATACTTGAACTTCATTCTTGAGGAAAATATCCTTTCTACATCAAAAAAACTTTTCCTTTCTTAACATGTCATACAATTTTAAACTAAAAGAAGTTGATTAAAATTTAACATGAATACTTGTAAAGGAAGCTTCTTGGAAATAATTTTTTAGAAATCCATTCATGCCGTATAAGTTAAAAAAAACATTCTTCGTACTTTTGCCGGAAAAGTCAAAAAGTACCTCGTACGAAAAACGACAAAAGATTCCTTTCATTTCTTTTACTAAAAACCCACCGAAGGGTAAAAATGGATTTAAACAATTGTAGGTGGATGGAAATAATATTACATATTGAGTAAAAATGGATGTGGATGATAAAATACACCCCAGTAAATACTTATGAATAAACAATCTCGGATAAAAATGAGATTGTGATATTTCCCATACCTTAGGTCCGATTTGCTTCGTATGTGTCCGAACCTCCTGTATAATGATTTAAATAATGTCATTGACTTATTATAGAATCATATTCATTGTTATGATAT
The DNA here is from genome assembly GCA_963277665.1 of Viscum album. Lineage (NCBI taxonomy): Eukaryota > Viridiplantae > Streptophyta > Magnoliopsida > Santalales > Viscaceae > Viscum > Viscum album. Next base: position 1,338,423,327 of record OY728148.1, on the reverse strand, counting down.
CATATATGGTTCACTTATGACATTATATTACCCGTTCTTTTGTAAATTCCATGTTAAAGAAGCGTTTTGGGTAAAATCGTTTCATTTATCGTAGGTGTTTTGACTTGTTGTTCTTGACATTATTATTACTTATATCATGATTTACTTACTTCCAGAATATAAAATTTGATGTATATATCATATATATTCATTATATATATATAATAGATAGATAAAATGAAAAACACCGTTCATGGAGACGGTAGTCCGTACGTACGCATGAACGCTGTTTTCCATTCCTTATTGTCTTGAAATGGAATTAAGTAGATGACATATATATATATATATACATAATCCAGTAGCTTTATAATGTCATATATTTCATTATTATTTCTTATATATATACTTTATAATCATTCTTAAATGGTTAACATGGAGAATGAATCTCATCGCGTCGTGGAGACGGTAGTCCGTACGTACGCACGAGCGATGATATCATTTTCATAAATATTGAATTGAATCGGAGTGGATTATACAATATATCAGAATCAATATGATGTTGTAATAACTATGTATAGTTATTCTTTACACCATTATACGCATCCATGTAAGGTGGTGGTGGAAAAATAGATTACACCACGGCGTGGAGACGGTATTCCGTACGTACGCACGCGAAGTGATTTCTTTTTCCGTAGGATGGATAGATGGTGAAATAGGGTTGTTTCATACTTATAATAACATATCAGTATATGAGTGATACTTATGTTATTACTTCATAATGAAACAACCTAAGAAGAAGAAGTGGAAGAAGAAATAAAGATGAAAGAATTGGTAACGGTAATTACCTCTTCTTTGAAGCGCCTCTTTGAGACCTCCTCTTAGGGCACTAAAATTGGTCTTTGAGGAAGAACAAAACCTCTAGGATGTTTCTAGGGAAGTGGAGAAGAGATTTTGGCAGGGTTTGGCCGAGCATGAGTGCTCAAATTGGTGTGAGGAGGAGGAGGAGGAGGTTCCCTTTTATAAGGGAGGAGAGGGGCACCTTAGGAATATCTCAAAATATTATTTTATATTAAAGTAAAAATCGGTTTATAATGGCTCCAAAGGGTCTTATTTCGAAGATAAGGTGGGGATGGGTCGAAATACTATCAACCAGTAAGATTTAGACAAGTTTAGGGTATTATTTTAACCTTATCAATTAGATTTAACTCTAAGTTAAATAATTTAACTTTTACCATGTCTTTTTGTTTTATTTCACTATATGGTTAATAAACTTACTATAACATGCCAAACGAACCCCAAATTGTTTATTATTAATATATATATACTTATCTAAGTCATTTGGCCGAACCTTAGATTTTTAGGAATAAAATAACAATTAATAATATAATATTTGATTTAAAAACTATTTTGTGTCAATTTTGACACTTTTTGATATATGATTTTTTTAAAAGTCATAACAGAATTATATGTTCTAACCAAGTTGATTAAATCAACATTAATATATCATAGTAACCTAGAAAATTAGTGTAATTCATAAAAAGTCTTAAATTACATTTATTTTGGTATTTATATTATCAATTATGTCAATATTTCATTAATAAGATAATTACTGCATCATCTTTGTGTCATAAATAAATTACATTATTTGATGTCTAAAAATTACAAATAAAATACCATCATGTAGGAAATCTTTCTATATTTCTAATGAATATTTACAATCGAATTTATCTTATGTATAACCCCATATTATAAATGATTTACTTATTAAACTTTGATTTTAACTATTTTAACCCTTCTTTAAATAAATTAATAATAAATGTCCTAATCTAATCCAAGTGGACCTAAATGGTCATATTTTATTCCTAAGATTGTTTTTGGTCGAATTACACTTGTACAATAGAATTAGGACATGTGTTAGGGTAATATTAATATCATATTTACCCTTAGTTACCCAATTTACTATTAACCGCGTTAAAAAAAGTAAAACGTTACTATTCACCAAAAAATTATTTTCATCTCATTGAACCACATTTTAGTCCTTGATATTAACCGTGTCTCTCGGATTTTTGAAATTCCATTCACAGAAGCGGTAAAATTAAGTTTTATGCAAAATTCAGTTTTTAACCTACCACTTAGTGGTTTCACTATTCATCAAAAATTGAAAGTTTTCAGAAAAATACCAAAATTTCACACTAGGATAATTTCGATATTCTGAGTCCAAAAATGAAGTCCATTTTGAAAAATAAAATTTATAAAATTTCAAAAAGTGATTATTACTATTCATAACGGCTAGTTTTAATAGCATATCATTGTTTAGTGAAACTCGGTATTGCGTATTACACACGCTATCGAGGAAGGTCGTGATTGCGTGTAATGCAAGGCAAGGCAAGGATGCATGTTGTGCAAGCTCCTTTTGGTGTAGCGTACAACACAAGACTTTAATAAAATTAAAAAGAATATTTTTTATAAAATCTTGGGCAGTTACAGCTCCCTTGTTATATCAAATCAGAAATATCTATTTTTTTGGAAAACTGGGAAGATATGAAAGAATGTGATGATCCAGAATCAAATAAAGCATTGGCAGAATTTGAGGAAAGGATTAATGTACCTTTAACCACATCATTCAAAACTTCAACCTATACAGTTTTGATCGCATAATCTTGGCCTTTATCCCTTGGCCTTTTTTAGTAATGTTTTAATAACGCTTAGGAAATCATTTTCATAATACCCCATTTATTTAAAACTGTAGCATTCAATATTAACCTCCTATTTCTTCCCTTTTTAATCACGATCATGGTGAAATTTTTCTCCACACTTTTAAAAAACTCACATCCTCTTTAAGAATATACTATGGTGTTTTATCACACATTTACTAAAGGATGGAAATTCAACTTTTTCCTTATTCCATTTATTTCCATTTCCAGAGTGTTCAGCAGATCTATTCTTCTCTTTATTTTCATTAAATTCATAAGACGTAAAGAATTATTTTTCTCTCTTGATAGCACTTCAGACTGTATCATCATATGATGAGAAGGATTATGACACTAATTCTCGACTGATAAATGGTTTTAACCCTTCAAATAATAAACCAATAAAACTCTTTGGGTTACGTATTTAATCTCTAATATGCCTTGCTAACCTTTTAAATATATCCTCACACTTTGAGACATTATCATCCTCCTTTTTCCTTCAAATCGGAAATTATCATTCCATATCTACTCGATGGTCTTGAGGAAAGTATTTTTCTAGGAAAATCACTTTAAACTCCATCCATTAAATATTTGGTACTTATACATACTACTCTGTGTTTTGAATTAATAACCATTATTGTTCTGCATCTCCCGTGAGGCAATAAAATGTCATGAAAACTTCTTCTCATTCACTACTCCCCAAAGCATGAAATATTTTTTCTACGGAACTTATCCATTGCTCAACTACAAATGGACTTTTAGTCCAATTGAATGATTTTTGTTTTTGCCTCATGAATAAGCCTAACATTGATCCTCCGCATTATGGATTAGGGTGCTCAATACTAGTAAGGTTATTATTTATAACCTAAGTGAGTTGTCATTGTATGGTTAGAAGCTATTCATCACCAGTTGCATCACCAACTCCACTTTAATTATCATGGGTAGGAGGTAAATCTTTACACATATTAGGTGTGTTTATATGGTTTCCATTTCATCCACTCAGTGCCATTTCTAAACAATGTCGTACACTAGATTAGATTATGAATCACAATACATAATTCCAAACAAGTAAAATACCTACCATAAATTGAACATTTTATGAACATAATATATAATCCTAAAAATGTTTTCATTGAGGAGGTATTTACTCTTAAATACATCATAATGGTTCATAATGAAAAAGTGAATTGTCTTAATCATATCCCCTTGGAGTGTCATAACTAGGAGTGCAACAAGTCCCGTTGTATTGTAGCTGTTCTTTTTCGAGTCTTGCTCAAAGTGGTGTTTTTGGGTTTTACCCCTAGATACATTTGTTCCAGAGCTTCCACTACTTGCTCCAATCAAGGTAGGGATGTATTGCATGTAAAATTCAAAAAATCTCTACATTACCAAAATTATAGGATGTTTATCTGTACTAATCCTCATAATCAATCTTAGGGTATTGTTCTCGAATCTAGGATTTTCAAAATATAGCTTCCAAGGTTTGTACAAAACTTTCTCTGATACCAACTAAACACCCCGACCCTAGTTACCCAGAGTCGGTACATTATTACATAACATTGGCATGATCATAATATATTAAGTCTCAGAAGACCAATTAGTTTAGTAGAATTGGAATTAATATATACATACTTATATTTTACATTACATTTTGAAATGTAAAATCTACAATATTATGTCCCCTTTGAACACACTCATATCCCTTAGCCTATTCCTACAAGTCAAGCATAATATACTTCTTCACATCCCGGGAAAAATAAAACATAATAAAGGGGTGATCTCAAATGCTGAGTAAGGATAAAAATATAGGAGAAACTATGATAAGAAAACATAAATAGTAAAGGAAATGTATCAAACTAAAACAGAAGACTTTTAAACATAAACTTTAGCATAATATGGATAAGATAAGTATAATAATTTTATTTACTTATTCACATGGACATTCTACTAGTCTAATAATCACATGTTATATCAATAGATAATTTTATAATGATGAAATGCATAATGTCAGATATCATAACCACATAACCAAGGCCTCATGCCAAGACAAAAAATAAATATTTTGTAAAGGTCTTGTGCCAAGACACTAGTTAGTCTCATGAGACCAACTGATGCATCAAGGGGCTATATTGGTCCTTTCCCGTCACATTCTATGTCCAATGCATTTCTCATATGAAAAGGTTGAAACATAATATAAACATTCGTATTAAAACTTGAATAAGAAATGTCAATACTTTAACCATAAACCATGAATGGTATAAAAATTGTACATCCACAGTCAAACATATCACAAAACCTTCAATACAATATGGAATATTGTATCGTAATAAATCAACTTCAAACAAACATAAAATCCTAAGATGGATGTTGACATAGATGAAATCAATCCAAAAAGTATTTGAGTGAAATAACTCTTTATATTTTAAAATATTTTAAAAGTAAAAAAACCTTCATTTTAAAAATATTCTTATAATCATGTAAGGTAGTATTTGAAGGTTTTTAACAATGTAAAATATCTTCACCTTGCGTATAAGTTAAAAAACATTCTTTCCTTAATTTGTCGAAAAGGTCATAATGTTCTTTTTTTGGAAAGTGACTGAAAGATTCCATTAAGACGATTTAATAAAAATTATAACAAGGGTATAAAAGACTTTAACCCATAGGCCAGTAAATAATAATAATGTCTTGAAATTCATTTTTAAGAAACAAATATGCCGATGATCAAGAGGTCCTATTAGATACTCATGTATAAACAACCTTAGAAAATAAAGGGATTGTAAAATTTACCCTTACATTGTACATTTCCTTAGTTGAGGGTACATTAACCGCTTGTATAACGGAGAAATAATTGTTATTAAATTATTCAATAACCACGTACATAAATATTATATAATATATGTTCTTTTATTATTTCTTTGTTAATGATATTTCAGTAGTATTATTGTTTTATGTGTTAACTGATTCATTTTGCTTTATTTGTTTTGTTACGTAAGTCATGTTTTTTATGTATAGTATGTATTTTATTAATATCCAAAATGATATTGAGTTCTAATACATTATTTTTTATCCCCAAATGAAAATTATTTTTGAATTTTTACAATGGGAAACGAAATCTCGTCGTGTTGTGGAGACAGTATGTCCTATGTATGCACGAGCGAAAATATAATTTTATTAGTGCTGAAATCATATATAATTGGATGTTATATTATATATAAGTTATTATAAACATGTTATAATTATTATTTACATCAGCTATACCCATTATTATTTCCATCCAAATAATTAAGTGTTGAATAACAAACTACACCATGATGTGGAGATGGTAAGTCGTACGTACGTATGCATGGTGACTTTTTCATTCATTGGATGTACAGAATAATGAATATGGTGGTAGAATAATTATAATAACATATAAATATATATAATGTATTGTGGTTATTATTTTATTATTTAAACAATAATAAAAGGGGGGTGGAAGAAGAAAAGGACTTTGAAAGAGGTGACGAAGTAATTACCTCTTCTTCGGGTTCTTCCATTTGATTTGAACAAAATGGATCTGTAGGTTTGATTTATGATCAATTTAAGGAATATATGTTGAAGTTAGGGTAGTTGGGAGGATATTTGAGCAGATTTTGGCTGAGCCAAAATGCTTTTGTGTTGAGAAATTAAATGAACGGAAAGTACCCTTTTATAAGAGAGGTGAGGGGCACTTTAGGAAGAGCCTGAAATATTATTTTATTATAAAATAATTTTCAGTATATAATAGCTCCAAATGGATTTATTTCAATAATAAGGTGTGGATGGGCCGAAAAACTTTCAACTAATAGGTTTTAGACATGTTTAGGTTACCACATTAACCATATCATTTAGATTTAACTCTTAGTTAAATAGTTTAACTTTTACTACGTCTTCTTGTATTATTATAATACATGGTTAATAAACTTTTAATAAAATGACAATAAAACCAAAATTGGTTCATTAATGACATATATATCATTATATAAGTCATTTTTTAACCTTATATTTCTAGGACTATTATATAATTTTATAAAAAAGTATTATTTTTAAAATGAATTAATGTTAATTTTGACACTATTTAGTATTTGGTTTTTGTGAATATCATAACAACCTATTTTCTTTAAGAAAATAAATTTAATAAACTATAACATGTCATATTTACCTATAAAATTCTTGGATGGCATAATTATCTTCAATTTATATTTATTTTATTATTTATAACGTCAATTATTTTAGTCTTTCATTAATAAGGTAGTTACTACATCATCTTTGTATCATAAATAAATTTAATTATTTAATGTCTAAAAATTATCAATAAAATACCATTATATAAGAAATTGTTTTATATTTATAATTAATATTTATAGTAGAATGTATGTTATGTATAATCTTATATTAAAAATGTTTTAGTTATTAAATTTTGAATTTATCACTTTTAACTCTTCTTTAAATAAAACATAACAAATGTCCAAATCTAATTGAAGTTGATCAAAAAGAAATTTTTTTATAAGGATCATTTTGGTCGAAATAAAATTATACAATAGAATTAGGACATGTGTTGGGGTAATTAAAATATCATTTTTACCTTTAATCTACCTAATAACTTTTAACCATGGTAAATAAAATTCAAAAGTAACTATTCAAAAAATAATAATCTCATCCTATTGAACCAATTTGTACTTACTAATATCAACTGTATCTCTTATATTTTTGAAATTTAATTTATAGAAGTGGTAAAATAATGTTTTATTCAAATTCAAAAAAGTGCATAGAAGGTGGGTAAAAGGCGTTAAATAGCTCAATTAAATTTTATATATATAATTTTTTTATAAAATGAATCCAATGAATTAAATTGGGCTTATACAGGTATTATTTATCTATTTTAACTTAATAAAATTAAATTAAATAAATTATTATTTAAATAAAAAGTTAGTTTTAAACAGTAACACGATGTTTTCCAGTATTCAAAAAAAAATAGAATGTTTTCAAAAAAATAACCAAAACAACCACCTAAGATAATTGTGATATTACAAATCCAAAAATGAATTCCATTTTGAAAAATAAAATTTATAAAATTTAAAAAAGATGGTTTTACTATTCATAATGGCTGGTTTGACTGGTTATGGTGGGATAAAACATGATGTTGTGTACAACACAAGCTATTGTATTATTGAAAAAGAAGCGTAATGTGGAAGATTGGGGTGTTACATATATATAATTAATAATTATTAAATATTTGTGATAATGAGGCTACTAGAATAATATATATATACATAAATATATATATCTATATAAATGTTTGTGTGTGAGTGTGCATGTGTGTGCGTGTACATATATGACATTCCCTTACTTCTGTTGAATACGACTAGAAAACAGACCCATCGTTCATACGTATGTACGACCTACCATCTCCATGAATGGTGTATTCTATTTCATATATTTATCTATTATATATATTTATATTATGAATATATATGATACATAAATCATATTATACATTATAGAAGTATGTAAATCATGATCCAAATAATATGATCAAGAATTACATTTCATATCACATATGAGAGACAAGGAAATTATTACCCAAAATGTTTCATTAACATGGAATTGTTAATAAACAGGTAATATGAAATCATAAAAGAATCATATATGATATAATAAATATTAATTTTATTTTGATATAAGTTAATCATATTTTTAAAATCATTATACAGTAGCTTCAGACATGTATGGGGAATATCGGACATAAGGTATGGGTTAATTTCAAAATCGCATTATTATTTGAGGTAGTTGATGCATAAATATCTATTGGGGCATCATTATCATTCAAGTCCATGTTTATAAAAATGTGTTCAAAAAATGTATTCATATTATCCTATGCATGTTTTAATTCATTTTTACTCATGTTTTACTTTTTATAAATTGTTTTGAAATCAATCGTTCGGTCAATTTCAAAACGAGGTACTTTATGAATTTTAGAAAATCTAAGGAAATAATGTTTTTTAACTTATACGGAGCATGCATCTATTTTCCAGCATTATGTCACCATAAGATTTTGATGTTTTCCTTACAATATTACATGTTTATTTTAACATGAAATGTTTTATTTTAATGTTGAACAACTATTAAATTATTTTAAGTAAAAAAGGGATATTTCCCTATGGGAGTTTTAATGAATTATTTTCATTTATTTCAACATCTTTTATTGTATTTTTTCTTGTTTTTGGTTGATTTATTTAGATAAAATATTCCATATTTTATTTAAGGTTTTTTTTGTTGTGTTTGAATATTGATATGCTATTTATATACCATTCATGGTTTAATGTTAAATTATTAACATTTCATAAGTTAGTTTTAAATATGAATATTTAACTTTTGATTCACCCATTTCATATGAGTAATGTATTGGATTTATTAAATGATGGGAGCAGACCGCTATATCCCCTCAATGCATCAATAGGTCTAATTAGACAAACTAGTGTCCTGGCACAAGTCCATTAAAGAATACTTGTGTTTGGTGTTGGCACGAGGCTTTGATTTAGTGGTTAAGGTGTCCAGAATTATCCATTCCCATCATTATGATATTTTTTATTGATTTTACATGTTATTATTCTGCTAGAATAATGTTCATTAGAATTTTTAAAAAGAATTATTTGATTTATTTTTTCCATATTATGTGGAAGATAATGTTTTAAAAGTCTTGTGTTTTAATTTTGTACCTTGCCTAACCGGTTTGGGAATATTTTTTTATAGCCTCAGCTAAATTTCTTATCCTTACTGAGCATATGAGCTCACCCCTTATGTTTTATTTTCATATGATTCCAAGAAGTGTTTTATGATTGATATTTAGGGTTAAGATAAGGGAATAATGATTTTATAAAAGGATTACACATTCTGTGTTTTATGTTATAAATTGTAATGTAATGTTTATATATATAATCTATTATCCAAGACTACCAATCTAATTAGTCCTCCAGGATTTGATTCCTTATAATCATGACAATGTATTCAAATAATACATTGGCTCCAGACTTATATTATAAAGAATTAGAGTTGGTATCAATGGAATTCTTGAAACATCCTTGGAAATAGATTTAGATAACTCATATTAGGAATCAAAACCCTGAGATAGACATAGATTATATGTATAAGAGAACCCCATATAATTTTTTTGATGACCATGAATAACCTATGATTAAAAATAAGATGTTATAGATGGAATGTAACTTCCCTTGATTATGTGGTTTTCATCAATGTGTTTTATTCTCACCCTATGTTTACTAGTTTTAGTTAATGGAGTAATCTAAAAATAATTGTATTAACATTGAGTTTGATGGAAAATCTGGTGATTCTGAGAAACGAAATTGGATAATGATTGTAGAGAAAGATATTTTGATTATTCCAAATCAGTTATCAAGATATATTATTAACAATGTGAAATTTGATGACATTCATAACTCATTTCATATGTGGAAGACAAACTTTTAAAAATATTTAAATTTTTAGAAGCATAGAGAAAATATGATTTAGTTATCTACATGTCAAGAGGAAGGGGATAAGAACCTTTAGGGATACCTCAAATGGACGAAAAGATGTTATCTCTATGGAAAAAAGGGTCATAAAGTGACCAATTTTTATGGAGTTCAATGTCTCATCTGTGGAAATCAAGGGAATTACACAACATAACTACCAAAAATAATATTCTACTTCAAACCCAAGAAATATACTATTGACTACCAACCTTTAAATTAGATAGATTGAAATATTTATGTATTAGGATCCAAGAATTATTAATAGTTAATTATATAAGGAGTATTCAATTTATGTTTTTTGCTAAGGATTTTGAAGAATACGTTGAATAGTTATAATGGAAAAGAAAATTGATTTAAGGGTAAGATTATATTTTTAGACCATATTATTATTGTAAAGATAACCCTTAATAGGTTACTTATGTTATGATAATGAAGTTTGGATAAAGATATATTGGATTTGAATAAGAAAATTTGATGATTCTAGTTTCATGGGAAATAATTAGGGATTTGTTAACAAGAGGGTTATGCTATCACAAATTATGTATACAAATTTTTGGAACTTAATGAATAACCCACTTTGTTTTTGATGTAAAAAACATGCATGTTTTCAATAATGATATCTGATAATTCAGGTTTTTACTGTGACATAAGATAATACATGATGAAGGTGTTAAAATTTTGGAATATGACAACCAAGAACTTCCCTACGAGATATGGGAGATAAATACTATGTCGATTTGGTTCACAACTTTCTAATGTTCTAGATTTTCAAATTTTTGGAAGGATTGTAATTTTATCCATTTGTTGATAATATAAGTTATACTCCAGATTATGTTTGTTATATAAATATATTATCTTGTTATATGTGGAGTTATGCATATGTGGTAACTGGTTCTATCGTATTTTAGATATATGGAGAGATATGTCATTATATTTATGGAATTCATGATCTTCCAACAATTCAAGAACGAAAAATTAAACTACATTTCTTTGAATAAGTGATAATGTGGAAATTGTTCAAGGCATGACCAATAGTGAGATTGTACCAAAATCAAGTACGTATTTATTGTAATGTTCATCAAATTTAGGGAATTGATCTTGAAAGAAAAAAGTGTTTTCCTATTACTTTCTGTTGTGACGAATCAATGGCCCCATGGATCATCATAGATTTTTACATTTATGTTTGGTAAAATTTTCCTAATAAAGCTCTCTATATCTCTCAATCAGAACATGTTCATTAGTATTTTATTCCATATAAATTTTTTCCTACATTTAATCCGAGTTTATTTTATCTCAGGTAACCTTCTTACTATCCTTTCTCTATTTTAATGTCGATGTTTTATAGGCCAATTTTTCTGATGTGGGATTGCAATTAAGGGAATTTGAATAATAAAACCATAGTTACCGAACCCAAATATTAAAATTTTGATGACATAATTTATTGAATGAGTGTATAATGTAACACCCCATGATTCCATGATATCTTTCTTTTTAAATATGTTCAATATCTGTTGTGATAAACTACACCAATATAAGCATGCGCTACACAAAAACCGTCTTTGCTTGTGCTACACGCAATACTGAGTTCGAGTGCACCATGACCTATAAAAATAACCATTATAAATAAATTATGAACATTAATAACCATACATTTAATTTTTTATATATCCCATATAATTTTAACGTTCATCTTATGTGATTCTTAGATATAATAGAATAAAAAATTCATTTCTTCCGGTAAAACAACTACTTTTTAAATAATATAATTTTACAACTTTTCATGGAGAACACTTTTTAAATACAATATTTGAGAATTTTATATTTTTAATTTGAAAAATTAATTTATTATTTAGATTTATGATTTAATTTTGTTGGATAAATTTTTCCATTTTTCTGATAAAATCTATATTTTAATGAATAGTGGGAGATATTGCATTTTAATTCAAAACAAATTTTTCATGAAAGTTATCTATATAGTTATATTGTATATTTAATTTATTTAAATATTTAATTGGATTACATTTTTATAATTTAATAAATTTTTGGTCATTTGATGTAATTTCACGTTGTAATTAGGAAAAAATTTCAATCTTTTGATAGTTTTTACTTCATAAAAATCTGAATTTTGGTTCTGACAATGGAAAATAATTTAAATTAATTTGTTCCAATTATATGTTTTTCATTTAGAAAAATGGATTCCATATTCACAATCAGAATTTTCAAATTATTTAAATTGGTATCTTTTATTTTGGGACATTATGAATAGTAACATCAGTAATTATTTTTATTTACTATGGATAATGGAAAATCATATAAAATCGGTTAAAACAATAATATTATAACAAAATTAAAATAAACTAACACATGTCCTAATCTTATTGGATGATATATGGCCAACCATGAGCATCCTTAGGTCATTTTTATGACCCCATGGAGCCACATGGGTGTGATAATGACCTTTTATAATGTTTAATATAACGAAAAGGGAAATATAACATAAATATGTATCTCTTAACTAAAATAATATTAATTTGGTTTATATAAAGGATCTCTTTGACTATAAGTAGTAATTATAAATATGAAATTATTGCCTACATCATGGTACGTTATTTTTAATTTTTATACATTAAATAAATAAATTTATTTATGACACAATAACAATGTAGTGATTACCTTATTAATAAATGATTAAAATAAATGATTTTATAATTATAAAAATAAATAAAATTTGGGAATTTTGATGCCATACACGAATTTCTTTATACAATTGACATGTTAGGGATGAGTTAATGCTTTGTTTTGAAGGAATAAATTTATTATTTTAACAAAAATCAATTACTAAATAGTGTCAAAGATGACATAAAAGAATTTTTCAAACTAACACTATTTTATTAAGTGATATAATAGTCATTAAAATATAATATTTATTATTATAACATACATATTTTTAAAATTTTCATTTATGATCCACTTGAGGTTCTCTTTTCATTTTATAGTGACTATATTAACTATATAGTATACACATACAAAAGACATGTTAAAAGCTAACATATTTATGTAAGGGTTAAAACCATAAGATAAGGTTAAATTCATGACCTAAAATTTTATAAAATATATTGTTTGAGGGGATTTATACCCATCCACATAATATACTATAAATAAATTAATTTAGATCAATTATAAATTGAAAATAAATTGAAAATAAATTACTATTTCTAGGCCTTCATAAAGTGTCCCTCATCTCTCCTATAAAAAGAAACACTCCTCTTTTATTCACCAATCCGAAGCCCTATGAATCAGCCACCCCCACCCAACCCTCCTACCAACTTCTATCAATTAATCATAGAATCCACCCTTTGTGACGAAAACAAATTTATTGAGTCCTATGAAAATCAAATGGAGACACCCGAAGATGAGATAATTGTTTTATCTATTCTTTCAAAGTTATTTTCTTCTTATACTTCATCTTCATAATTAGATACCATAAAAATTTAATAAATATATAATATAATATGTACTGAGTTAATATCAAGATTATGGTACAACCATATTACCCATTTTACCAATCCTATGTAATATAATATCACTAGGCATGTGTACGTATGCCTTCCCGTCTCCACGTCATGGTGTAAACTGTTTTTCGTCAATACATTATTTTGATGGGTATAATGATGAATAAATACAACTTAAATAATAATAATAACATGATGATATTTCTCAAGAATTCAAATTCCATCCGATTATATATTATTTAACCATTAACGAAATGATATCGTCGCTCGTGCTTACCTACGCCTTAACGTATCCACGAAGCGATGAGATAAATATTCCACATTCAGCATTCAATAAGGATTATAAAATATATATTATGAATACATATAAAATATATGACATAATAAGTCTATGGGAATAATACATATGTGTGTGTATTTATGAACATATATGTCATTTACTTACTTCCATTCAATATAATAAGGCAACAGAAACTGTGTTCATGCATACGAACGACCAACCATCTCCATGAATGGTGTATTATATTTAAAATATATATCTAATATATATATTTATGTGATAAATATATATGATATATAAATCATAATATATATTATGGAAGTAATTAAATCATTATCTATGTAATATGATCAAGAATAACATGTCAAAACACGTATGAGAGACAAAGCAATTAATACATGAAATGTTGCATTAACATGGAATTCTTAATAAATGGGTAATATAATGTTATAAAAGAATAATATATGATATCATAAATACTATTTTGATTTTTATATAAGTTAAAAATATTTTTCAAAATATTGTACATGAGTTTTGGAAATGTATGAGAATATTGGACCTATGGTAAGTGTTAATTTCACAATTTCATTATTATTTGAGGTTATTGGTGGGTAAGTATCTACCAATAAATATTTATCATCCATGACCATGTTTATAAATATGTTTTCATAAAATGATTTATAATTATCTTATGGATGATTGAAGTCATTTTTACTAACATTTTACTTTCCATAAATTGTTTTGAAAGGAATCATTCTGTCGTTTTCTAAGTGAGGTAATTTATGAAATTTTTGAGAAATAAAGAAAAGAATTTTTTTTTTAACTTATATGGTGTGAGATGCTATTTTACACCATCATGTCTCCATACCATTTTGATGATTTCCTTAAAAAATTATAAGTTTATTTTCACAAGACATATTTTATTTTAAAATAGAAAAAAATTTAAATGATTTAAAGTAAAAGGGGATATTTCTCTCAAAGTGTTTTAATGATTTTTTTCATCTATGTCAACATCATTTTTTGGATTTTATGCTTG
The DNA here is from genome assembly GCA_963277665.1 of Viscum album. NCBI lineage: Eukaryota > Viridiplantae > Streptophyta > Magnoliopsida > Santalales > Viscaceae > Viscum > Viscum album. The sequence goes on along the minus strand of OY728148.1, from coordinate 1,338,408,280 downwards.
TTTTAGGTTGATTTATTATGATAAATCATCAATTTTTTTTGAGGTTTTTTGATATTTTAATCTATGGATATGATATTTTTATACCATTCATGGTTCAATGTTAATGTATCATCATTTAGTATAGAGATTTTAAATACAAATATTTATTTTATGTTTCAACCTTTTACTTTGAGAATGCATTAGACTTTGTAACTGATGAGAAGAGACTTTTATAACCCTTCTATTCATCGATAGGACTCATGAGACAGACTGGTGTCTTCGTACAAGGCCTTGACGGAATATTTTTGTATGGTCTTGTAATGTGGCCTTGACGTAGTGGTTAAGATGTCTGGCATTATGGATTCCCTAGTTATGAGATTAGTTTTTGATTTTACATGTGATTATTCGACTATTATAATATTAATGTGAATATTTAAATGGAATTTTTTGATTTATTGTTTCCATATCATGCTGAATATAATGATTTAAATTGAAATTTTTTATTTTTATTCCTTTCCTTAATATTTTATGATTATTTTTGATAGCTTCACCTATATTTTTTATCCTTACTGAGCATCTGAGGTCCCCACATTATTATGTTTTATTTTTCTTGAATACCAAGAAGTGTTTTATGTTTGATATTTGGGGTTAAGCCCGGGGAATAATGGTGTTTTAAAAGGATTATCTATGTTGTGTTCAATGATAGAAATTGTAATTTAAGGTTTATGTATGTAATATATTTTCCAATACTACTAAATTGATTAGTCATTTGGGATTTTATTTCTTGTAATCCTGTTAATGTATTAAAACAATGCACTAGTTTTTGGATTCTAGGTTTGGGGCACTACATTTGGTATCAATAGAATTTTAGCAACAACATTGGTAATAGATTTAGAAAACATAGATTATGGATCATAAAACCAAAATAAACATTGAGGGTAAGTATTGAAGAACCCCCCCATAATTTTGGTAATGGTCATGGATAACCTTTGATTAAACCTATGATGTTATATATTGAAATTACTTTCTATTTATTATGTAGTTTTCATCATTGAGATGTATTTCTCACCCAGTGATTTATGGTCATAGAAAATGGAGAAAACTAGAAGGAATTGTATTAACATTGACTATGATGGAATGTCTGGTGATTTTGGAGCAACAGAATCCTGTATTAGAAGGTACTTTCACTTAAAGTGGATGTTTTATAAACCAATTTTTCTAATGTACGATTATAATAATGGGATTTAGAAAAATCAATCCTTAGTTACCGAACCCTAATTTGAAAAATGAGAGGACACAATTTAATGAAGGAGGGGATAATGTAACACCCAACAATTAAATGGTATGTTTCTTTTTAAATAAATTCATTAGATTGAGTTGTATTCTACACCAAGATAATATTTCTCTACACACCACACCGTCTTAGCTTGCTCTACAAAAACACCAAGTTTGAGTGCCCCATTTCCTATAAAAGTAGCCATTTAAAAAGAGGTTATGAATATAATTAACCAAATTTTGAATTTTATATACGTCCCATATAATTTTATCATTCATCTTATACGTTTCATAGAAATAATGTAAAGAAAAAATTAAAATTTCCAGATAAAAAGATTATTTTTCAAAAAAATAATTTTTTCTAACTTTTCATTGTGAACCATTTTAAAATACAATGCTTGAAACTTTTATATATTGTATTTGATAATATTAAATTCATCTTTATAAGTGTTACAAGAACATTTATTTGGGATAACGGTTTTGTATTTTTATGATAAAATCTATATTATAATGAATAGTGGGAAATACTTCATTTTAATTCAAAACAACATTTTCATCTAATTTATATATATATATATATGTATATAGTTAGATTATCCTTTTAATTGGTTTTTAAGTGTTATTAGATTTTGTTTTTATAATTTAGAACATTTTTTGTAACTGCAAATAATTTTAAAATTGAAATTGGACATAAACACGTGTCAATATTTAGATAGTTTTTACCTATTAAAAACCCGCGTTCTGGTTTTGAAAACGAGAATTAATTTTAAATAAATTGATGCCAATTATGTGTTTTGAATTTGGAAAAATAGATCCCATATTTTGAATCATTAGGTACAAATTGTGTCAATGGGTACCTTTACATTTTGTACATTATGAATAGGAACTTCAGTAATTATTTTTATTTACCATTGTTAAAAGGTAAATCAGTTAAATAAGGGTAACACTATAATATTATAATAAAATAAAACTACCATAACATGTGTCATATTCGTATTGTATGATATTTTTATGACCATGATCATAATTATATCAATTTTAGGACCCCATGGATCCACCTGGGTGTGATAATTATCTTTTATAATGCTTATTCTAAATAAAACTGAAATATAACATAAACATGCATCTCCTAAAAAAACAATTTTAATTTGGTTTATGAAAATGATCACTTCAACTATAAATAGTAATTAGAAAAATAAAAATATTTACTAAATTATGGTATTTTTATTATAGTTTTTATATTTTTAATAAATAAATTTATTTATGACACAATGATGATGTAGTGATTACCTTATTAATGAATGATTGAAATAATTAATATTGTAATTTTTAATATAATGGTAATTTGATATTTTTGATCCCATCCATGAAATTTTTGGATAAAATTGAATTGTTATTAATGAATTAATTATTTTTTATAAGGAATTAAGATGTTATGATTTTTATCAAAAGCAATTTTTAAATAGGGTCAAAATTTACATAAATAAAATTTTAAAATAAACATTATTTTATTATGTGATGTAATAGTCATGAAAATAAATGATTTGGCCAACTGATTTAGATACTGTTAAAAAGTTCATTGATGATCCACTTTAGTTTCTCTTGGTATTTTATAATAACTATATTAACTATATATTATACAAATACAAGAAGGCTTGGTAAGAGTAAACTAATTTAACTATGGGTTAAGGCCAAAATATAAGGTTATGTTCAAGACCTAAAATTGCCTAAAACCTATTAATTGATAGGATTTAGACCTATCACCATCTTATCATAAAAATAAATAACTTTCGAGCAATTAAAAAGTGAAATAATATTTATAATAAATTAATATTTCAGGACTTTCCTAATGTGTCCCTCACCTCTTCTATAAAAGGGTACTTCTCCTTCTCAATTATTCACACCTCCAAAGACCCTTGGATCAGCCAAAACCTGACAAATTCACCTACCAAATCCCCTCTATTATTTTTAGGTGACACCCTTCGGGCATAAAATGAACATAATGAGTTATTTTGAGAAAATCAAAAGAAGACACCCGAAGAAGAGGTAATCATTTTATCCCTTCTTTCAATGTTTCTTCTTTATTGAAATTATTCTTCATATGTAGCTTCCATACTAAAATGATAAATCCACCATATACTATATTATTTTTTATTATGGTAAAATTTTATTCCTCCTTTTTCCCATCCTATGATAAACAATATCACCATGTGGGCGTACGTATGCCTTATAGTCGCCACATTGTGGGGTCAACTGTTTTTCATATATACATTATTTTGATGTTTATAATGATGAATATAAATGACTTAAATATATCATAAAAATGAAATTATTTGTGAAAAATTCAAATTCCTTAAATTCCACAACATTTAACCATTAAGGAAATGATATCGTCGCTCGTGCGTACGTACAACTTACCCTCTCCACGATGTGATGTGACCCTGCATCCACTTTCACCATCCAAATATGATTATAAAAAATTAAATATTATGAATAATTGTGAAATATATAAAAACATATGGCTACTAGAATAATATATATATATATATATATATATATGTACATATTAGTCATTCATTTACTTCCATCCAATACGATAAGAAAACAAAAACACCGTTCATGCTTACGTATGACCCACCATCTCCATTAACAGTGTATTCCATTTCATGTATCTATCTATTATATATATTTATATTATTAATATATATGATATATAAATCATATTATACATTCTGGAGGTAATTTAATCATGATATATGGTATATGATCAAGAATAACCAGTCAAAACACGAACGAGAAACAAAGCGATTATTACCCGAAATGTTGCATTAACATTGAATATTAATAAACAAGAAATATAAAGTCATAGAAGAATCATAAATGTTATCATAAATATTATTTTTATTCTAATATATGTTAATAATATGTTTACAAACCATATACAGGAGTTTCAGGCATGTTCAGAGAATATTAGACCAAAGGTAAGAGTTAATTTCACAATTTCATTATTACTCCCTATTGATGATGCACAAGATTGTACGTGGAGATCCTTATCATCGAAGTCCATGTCTCTAAAAATGTTTTCATAAAATATTTTACTATTATCCTATGTATTTTAAATTCATTTTTACCATTTTTTGACTTTTCATAATTTTTTTTTGAAAATAATCTTTCGTCATTTTCCAAACGACGTACTTTATGACCTTTTAGAAAAAAAATAAGGGATGAATGTTTTTTTACTTATATGGCGCAAATGGCTATTTAAAAACATTAATTCATCTTACCAGTTTTAATTTTTACTTAAAATATTAAAAGTTTATTTTCAAAACAAATGTTTTATTTTAAAATTGTAGAACTTTTAAATGTATAAAAGTAAAAAGAAATAATCCCATCAATGAGTTTTAATAAATTATTTTCATCTTCGTCAAAATAATTTTTTGAGATTTATTCCTATTTAAGGTTGATTTATTATGATATAATCTTCCATATTTTATTGAAGTTTTTGTAATTTTTTTACTATGGACACTCTATTTTTATTCCAATCATGGTTTATGGTTAAAGTATAAAAATTTTATATACTAGTTTCAAATACAAACGTTTATATAATGTTTCATCCTTTTCATATGAGAAATGAATTTAAGTTAGTAATTAATTGGAATGGAATGCTATATCCCCTCAAGGAATAAATTAGCCTCATGGGACTAACTAGTGTCTTGGGACAAGGCTTTGATAGAATATTTGTGCATGGTCATGGCACGAGTCCATGAGGTAGTGGTTAAGATATTTGTTATTATGCATTCCCTCTTTATGAAATTAGTTATTGATTTTACATGTGATTATTGTACTAGTAGAATATAAAAATGATTGTTTAAATGGATTAATTTTATTTTTTATGGCCATATTATACTGAATATAATTTTTTAAAAGTGTTGTGTTATAGTTTGGTAGCTTTCAGAATCATTTAATGCTTATTTTTTATAGCTTTATCTATACTGTTTGTCCTTACTGAGCATTTGAGGCCACCCCTTTCTTATAATTTTTTTCATGGATTCAAATAAGTGTTTTATTATTGATTTGTAGGGTTAAGTAAAATAAATAATGGAGTTATTAATGGAGTATCGATGCTGTGTTTTATGTTTTAATTAGTAATGTAATGTTTATGTATGTAATCTATTTTCCAGGATTGATAAACAGATTGCTCCATTGGGATTTTAGTCATTGTAATCATGTAAATCTATTAAAAAATGCACTACCTCCAGAATTCTTGGGTCAAGGAATTATAGTTGTCATGAAATGAAGGTTAGAAAAAACTATGGAATAGATTTAGAAAATGTAGATTAGGGATCATAACCCTAATATAGTCATTAAGATAAGTATAAAATAACCCCCTAGAATTTTGGTAACGATCATGGATAACATTGGATTAATATTATGATGTTATAGATTAAAAGTACATTCCGTAGATTATATGTTTTTTTAATGAGATATATTTCACACCCTATACTTTCAAGTCTTAGTTAATGGAAGAAATCACAAGGAATTGGATTAACATTGAGTATGATAGAAAATACGGTGATTTTGTCAACAAAATTGGATAATGACTGGAGAGAAATATATTGGGATTATGATGAATTAGTTATCCAGATATATAATTAAAAATTTTATCATTTATGACTTTCCTAACAAATTGCGTAAGAAGAAGATGAATGTTTATAAATGTTCAAATTTTATGAATCATAGAGGAAAGAAGATTCAACTTAATACATTTGAAGAGGAAGGGGTGAAGAACATTGTGGGATACCTCAAATAGAGGGGACGATGTTATATCTATTGAAAAAAGTTCATAGAGTGACCAATTGTTAAGGATTTTAATGTCCCATTTGTGGAAATCATGGGAATTACCAAACTCAATGACCAGAAATAAGAATATTCTTATAAACTAAAGAAGGACCTATTCCATGCCAACCATAATATTTTAATGATTGATGTATATATGTATTAGGATCCATGAATTATGAATAGTGAATTATAAAGGGAGCTATTAGTTTATTTTTTTGATAATTATTTTTAAGAATATGTAGAATAGTTATAATGGACAAGTAAATTTATTTAATAGTATGATTATATTTAGATAACATATGATTAAGGTAAATATAACCCTTAATATGTACCTTATGTTTAGATAATGATGTTTGAATAAATATATATTTGATTTGAATAAGTAAATTGGATGATTCTAGTTTCTTGAGAAGTAATTATAGATTTTTTGACAAGAGGGTTATGCTATCTTGGATGAAGTATACATATTTTTGGGACTTAAGTAATAATCCACCACGTTTTGGAACTAAGAAACATGAATGTTTTCAATAATTATATCTAATAATTAAGGTTGTTTCCTTGACTCAATAGAATAAAAGATGAAGGTGTTCACATGTTTTGAATGTGACAAAGAAGAACTACCCAATGAGATATGTGAGATAAATTCCAAGTTGATTTGGTTCACATGTTTCTAAAGTTATAGATTTTTTGTTTCTAGAAGGATTGTAATGTTATCCATTTATAGATAGTATAAGTTATACTCTATTTGATGATTGTTAGATTAATGTATTATCTTTATATAAGTTGAATTATACATATGTGGTATCCTTTGGTAACTTATTTTTTTGAGATAGATGGAATAACCTATCATTCTATTTACGGTTATAATAATCTTCCAATACTTCAGAAATACCAAATTTAACTTTATTTCATTTAATAATAGATGAAGTGAAAATTGTTCAAGGAATGACCAATGGGGAGATTGTACTAAAATCAGGTATGTATTAATTCTCATGTTCTTACAAATTATGGAATAGATCTTGAAAATGAAATTTGTTTTACTAGTACATTATTTTGGGATGAATCAAATGACCTGATGGATCATCCCAAATTTATACCTTTATAGTTATTGACCTTTTCCCAATCATGTTCCAAATCTCTCTAAATAAGATCATGGTCATTAGTTTTTTCTACACTATTCATATTTTCATACATGGAATCCATATATAAGTTATCTCAGGTAACCTTTTTTACTTTGCTTTCTATATTTTAATGTAGATGTTTTATCTGCCAAATTTTATAATGTGGGATTGCAATAAAGGTATTTTGAAAAATCAAACATTAGTTTTCGAACCCAAATTTGAAAATTGCGAAGACCCAATTTATAGAAGAAGGGGATACATTAACACACCATGATTTCATATTATAATTTTTTAAATTAATTCAATATACATTTTTGTACGCTATATGAATATAATCGTGTGCTACACACAACACTATCTTAGCTTGCGCTACAAGTAACACTGAGTTTGAGCATACCACGACCTATGAAACTAGATGTTTAAAAAGAGGTTATTACCATTATTAACCACATTTATAGTTTTATATATATCCCATATAATTTTAACATTCATATTATGTGTTTATTAGACCAAATATAAGGACAAATTAAATTTTTCAGAAAAAAGTTGTATTTTTTAAAAAAATGTTGTTTTTTTTGACCTTTTCATGGTGATACCTTTTTAAATACAATATAGAACACTATTATTTATTTAATTTCACAAAATGATATTAATATTTACTAGAAATAAATAAAATTTTAGTTTTGATATATTTTTGGTAATTTTGTGATAAAATCAATATTTTAACGAATAGTGGTAAATACTGCATTTTAATTGAAAACTACCTTTTCATTTAATATATATATATATAGTAAAAATTTCCATTTAATTTATTTAAAAGTTTAACTTTATTATGTTTTTATCATTTAATCCAATTTTGGTCATTTAAAGTAATTTCACATCGAAATTTGACAAAAATACATGTTAATATTTTGATAGTTTTTACTTCTTAAAAACACATTTTCTTATTTTGAAAATGGGAATAAATATTATATTAACTACTACCGATTATGAGTTTTGAATTTTGAAAATGGATTAAATATTTTGAATTATAGGGTCTAAATTTTGTAAATAGGTGCATTTTATATTTTTACATTAATAATAATAACATCCGTAATTATTTTTATTTACCATAGTAAAATGGTAAATAAGTTAAATAAGGGTAAAAAATATTATTATAATAATATTAAACTACCATAACACATTTACTAATACTATTAGATAATATATGGACTACCATGACCAACATTTGTTCTATTTTGGGACCCCATGGAGCCAATAGGGTGTGATAATGTCATTTTATAATGATTAGTTTAAAGAGAAGGGAAATATAACATAAACATGTATCAAATAACTAAAACAGTTTTTAATTTTGGTAATATAAATGATATATTTGAATATATATACTAATTAAAAATCTAATATTATTTTCTACATCATGGTATTATATTTATAAATTTTATACTTTAAATAAATAAATTTATTTATAACTAAATGATGAAGAAGTGAATACATGATTAATGAATGATTGAAATAAATGATATTATAATTATTAAGAAAAATGTAATTAAATATTTTTTATGATATACACAAATTTTTTTTGTATATAATTGACATGTTAGGGAGGCATGCATTTTTGTTTCCGATGTAATCAAGTTGTTATGATTAAAAAACAATTACTAAATATTCTCAAAATTGATATAATGAATTTTAAAAACAAACACTATTTTATTAAGGGATATAATAATCATAAAAATCTAATTCTCTTCCAAAATAATTATATAGAGTTAAATATTCATTTATTATCCACTTTAGGTTTACTTGTCATTTTATTGTACCTATATTAACCATATAGTATACAAATACAAGAAGACATGGTAAGAGTTATCTTATTTGACTAATGGTTAAAACAAAACGATAAGCTTAATTTTGTGACCTAAACATGTATAAAACCAATTTTTTGAGAGGATTTAGACCCATATTCATCTTATATTCCAAATAAATTACATTGGAGACATCATAAACTGAGTTTAAATTTATAATAAATTAATATTTCAATACCTTCCTAAAGTGTCCCTCACATATCCTATAAAAGGGCACTTCTACCTCTCTATTATTCACACCTCAAAAGCCATTTGGATCACCCAAACACAACTTCAAACCGATACCAAATTCAATAATATCATCTTATAGTCCACCCATTGGGATGCAAACCAACCTATGGAGTCATTTTGTTCAAATCAGAAGGAGACACCAGAAGAAGAGGTAATCATTTTATCCCTTCCTTCAAAGTTCTTTTCTACTTCTACTTCCTCTTCATAAGTTTTTAACTTAATAAAATAATCATAAATCCATCATATACTATATTCTAATATTTTGTTATGACAATGGGACAACATTATTCCTCTATTTACCAATCCTATGAAAAATATTATCAGTATACGTGTGTACATACGCCGAACTGTCACCACGTCATGGTTTAAAATATTTTTCATCTATACATTATTTTCATAGGTATAATGATGAATATAAATAACTAAAATAATAAATATAACATGATATTATTTCGATAAAATTCATATTCAATCCAATTACAAATAATTTAACTATTAAAGAAATGATGTCGTCGCTCTGGGGCATGTACGACTTACTGTCTCCACGACGCGATGAGACTCACCTTCAACAATCACCATCCAAGAATGATAATTAAAAACATATATATTATGAATAATTATGAAATATATGACCTAATATTTCTACTGGAATAATATATATATACATATACATATATTTCATTCACATACTTTAATTCAATACGATAAGATAACGGAAACAACATTCATGCGTACGTACGACCTACCGTCTCCATGAACAGTGTATTCCATTTCATATATCTATCTTTTATATAAATTTATATTCTGAATATATATGATATATAAATCAAATTATAAATTCTTGAAGTATATAGATAATTATCTATGTAATATTATCATTAATAAAAGTCAAAACCCATATAAGAAACAAAGCGATTATTACCCGAAATATTGCATTAACATGGAATAGTTAATTAAAGGGTAATATAAAGTCATATAATAATAATATATGATATCATAAATATTATTTTGACTCATATATAAGTTAATAATATGTTTAAAAATCTTATAAAATAGTGTAAAACATGTACAAAGAATATCAGACCTAAGAAAAGGGTTAATTTCAATTTATCATTATTTTACGAGGTGGTTGATGCATAAGCATCTACTGGGACATCTTTATCATAAACGTCCATGTTTATAAAAATGTTTACATATTTTTTTTATGATTATCCTACATATTTTTAATTTCTTTTTTACCCATGTTATAATTTTTATAAAATGTTTTGAAAGGATTCTTTCGGTCTTTTTCCAAAGGAGGTGTATTATGAGCTTTTCCAAAAATTAAGGACATAATGTTTTCTTAACATATACGGAATGAGTGGTTGTTTTCCAACATTATTTCATCATACCATTATGAAGTTTTCATGATAATCATACATGGTTATATTCACAATAACTGTTTTATTTTTAAATTTAACCTCTTTTAAAATATTTAAAATAAAAAAATGGATATTTCCCTCAAGATGTTTTAATGAATTATCTTCATCAATGTAAAAATAATTTACTAGATTTTATGATTGTATGAGGTTTATTTGTTATGATATAATCTTCCATATTGTATTATAGTATTTGTGATATTTTTTAGAATGGATATTAAATTTTTATACTATTCATGGTTTATGGTTAAAGTATTAACATTTCGTATGCTAGTTTTGAATATAAATGTTTATGTTATGTGTCAAAATTTTCATATGAGGAATTTATTGGACATAGTAACTAAAAATATATTCTTTATATAGCCCCTTGATGCATCATTAGTTATCCTGAGATAAACTAGTAACTTGGACCAGGGCCTTCACATAATATTTGTTTGTTGTCTTTCCATGAATCCTTGACGTACTAGTCAAGATATCTGGAATTATGAATTCCATTGTTATGAGATAGGTATTAATTTTAAATGTGATTATTCAACAAATAAAATGTCCTTGTGGATGATTAAATAGAATTATTTGATCTATTTTTGCCACATTATGCTAAAGATAACATTTTAGAAGGACTATGATTTAGCTTTGTACCTTGCCTTAACTATTTATGCTTATTGTTTTATAGCTTTAACTATATTTTTTATCCTTACTAAGAATTTTATATCACCCCTTTGTTAAGTTTTATTTTCCTAGTATGCCAAGAAGGGTTTCATGATTGACATTAAGGGTTAATATTAGAGAATAATGGAATAATAAAGGGATTATGTATGTTATTTTTTATGTTATAAATTGTATTGTAATGTTTATGTATGTAATATATTTTCCATAACTGCTGAACTGATCAATCCTTTGGGATTTGATTCCTTGTAATCTTTCCAATGTATAAAAATAAAGCACTCGCTTCAGATTTCTAGGGTTGGGGAACTACATTTGGTATAAAAGGAAGTTTAGAAACAACATTGGATGTATATTTAGAAAACATATATTAGGGATCATAACATTAATATATAATTTGAGGATAAGTATAAAAGATCCCCGTATAAATTTGGTAATTATCATGGATAACCTAGGATTAAACCTAAGATGTTATAGATTGGGTGTACTTTCCCTTGATTATTTAGTATTATTCAATGATAGGTATTTATCACCTTGTGCTTTCTGGTCTTAGTTAATAGAGGAAACTAGAATGAATTGTATTAACATTGAGTCTGATTAAAAATATAGTGATCTTGAGAAACAAAATTGGATAATAACTAGAGAGATAAATACTGTGATTTTGCCGAATTATTAATCAAGATATATGATTTAGAATGTGTTCATTGATTCCATTCTTGAAACATTGTTTTAGAGGAAGATGAATATTTATAAATGTTCATATTTTAATAAGTATAGGAGAAAGAAGATTCATCTTTCTACATGTGAATAGGAAGGGAAGATAATCATTGAAGAATACCTCAAATATATGGGATGATGTTTTCACTGTGGAAAAATCGTCATATAATGACTAATTATTATGGTGTTTAGTGTCTCTTATGTTTAAATCATGAGAAATACCCAACTCAATTCTATAACATAAGAATCTACATCTAAACCAAGGAAGGACCAATTCCATTACAAAAATTAAATTGGATAGATTAACGTATTTATGTATTTGGATCCATGAATTATGAATAGTAAAGTATATAAGGTGTATTATGTTTATGTATTTCACTTTGGTTTTTTAAAAATATGTTCAATAGTTATAATGGAAAATAAAATTAATTTATTTCTAAGATTATATTTGGAGAACATCTGATTAAGGTAAAGATAACTCTTAATATGTTTCTTATGTTATGATAATGATGTTTGGTGAAAGATACATTGGATTTGAATAAGTAAAATGTAGGATACTAGTTTCCTGAGAACTAATTTTGGATTTTTTTTTAAAATAGGGTTATGCTATAATGTATGAAGTATAAAACATGTTGGGACTTAAGGAATAATCCATTATGTTTTGGAAATATGAAACATGCATGTCTTAAATAGGGATACGAGATAAGGTAGGTTGTTACCATGACCAAATAGAATACATTACGAAGGAGCTCACATGTTTGGAATGTGACAACCATGTACTGCCCAAATGAGATATGGGAGAAAAATTCGATACCAATTTTTTTCACATCTTTCTAAAAAAATTTAGGTGTTTGGAAGGATTGTAACATTATCTAGTTATGGATACTATAAGTTATACTCTTGTTGAAGTTTGTTATATTAATGTATTATCTCCCTCAAGGTGGACTTATGCATATTTGGTACGCTCTGAAAACTTTTTTGAGATATAAGTAATGACCTATCATTATTTTTATGGATCTCATGATCTTCAACAATTCAGGAATGAAAAATTCAAAATCATTTCTTTTAATAATAGATAATGTGGAAATTCTTCAAGGCATAACCAAGGATGAGAATATACAAAAATCAATCAAGTATTTCTTCTCATGTTTTTCATTTTTTGGAAAAGGATTTTGAAAACAAAAAGTGTTTTCCTTGTATATTATTTTGGGATGAATAAAATGGCCCCATATATCCTCACAAATTTTTACCTTTGTAGTGGTTGACCTTTTCCTAATCATGTTCTCTATCGATCTCCATCAGAACATGATCATTAGTTTTTTATTCTATATCCATATTTTCTTCTATGTAATCCTAGTACATGTTATCTTGAGTAGCCTTTTTAATTTCATTTCTTAATATTAATGTGGAAGTTTTGTGAACCAATTTTTCTGATATGGAATTATAATAAAGGGATTTTGAATAATTAGTACTTTGTTATCGAACACAAATTTGAAAATTGTAACCACACAATTTATTGATGGTGGATATATTGTAACACCCCATGATTCCACATTATCACAACCTCACATGTATCTCAACATCACATGCTTCCACATTATCACATTGACCAGGATTAATCCTATTAATATTATTTTAACAATTACTCATCATAGCATCCAATAACTAATTAAAAAATCAATTAATACACATCCATAAATTAATTTGAAAATTAATAAATCCTTTCACAATATCGAAATCCAATAATTAATTTACTAATTAATTATTCAAACATGTAGTTTCATTGTATCACAATTAATTATATATTTAATTAATCATTTCATGGTATCAATAACCAATAATTAATTCCTCAATTAATTATCTAACATAATGATATCAGTATACCATAACAAATTTCCCAATCAATTATCTCAATTCACATCATCTTTAACCTATAATTAATTCAAAAATCAAATACCCAATTCACCCATCTCAATTCCATAATAATCGATTCCCACAATTAATTTTTCAAAACAGTAATATAAAAACACCATAATTCATTCTCCAATTAAATGGATCATTTAATGATACCTAAATCTCATAATTTCAAAATCATCTTAATTAATTAATTTACCACATTAATTAATTCTATTAGGGAATGTATTTGTTAAACAACTCATTCAATTCTACAAAATTCCTATACATAATCAAAATTATGTCTATGATATTTAGATTTTAGACTACCTACCTTGAATGAAAGGAAGCGAAGGAAAAACCCTACATATACAATAGAAATTGTCTTATATATTCCTTTAAATAAGAACTAGCTAATCTATTAGAAACAAATAAAGAAGAATATGAATAACTAGAAGGAATAACTTAAAAATCTAGGTTTGGATTCCCAATATCTGATGCTAAATAACATCTATATCGAATCAGACTCCCAGAAATTAATAGAACAAGAACTAAATCCAAGAGGGAGGTGCACATAGGGTCTTCGACCAATGATAGTGGTGTAAAGAAGAGTTTTGTACCAAGGTAGAGGTGCATGGGATGCCTTCGATTGTAGATGGTGGCACACGAAGCATCTAAGGAAAAGAAAAGAATATTCTATGTGTTATGTGATGCCGGAGATGTGTTTTTAATAATTCGGGCATCAAAATTATCTGGCATGAATTTTCATTTAACATCATGTAAAAATCATAACATAGTACCCCTTTTATAGAATGAACTCCCATAAAACCATTATGAAATCATTAATTAAAAATTACATGTGGTATTGATATTGGATGGATAACATGAACTAGGTCAACTGTATACTCAACCTCTTTCTATTTTGAGGAAGTATGGAGAAGTCATTTGGGAAAACATCAGGAATTTATTGCAAAAAATAGAGAGATTAGAAACAGGATAAATGTCATCGATCTCAAATGAAACAGAAGACACCAAACTCATAAGCTTTGGGCCTAAAGGCCATGCACGACTAGACCTTAGGTCCAACTCCTACTAAAACACATAAATTATCTTATCCACATCCTCAAATGAAACATGACAATGAAAACAATAAACCTAATACCGTTGAATTAAAAGACAATTCATAATGATGATGAGGAAAAATAGATCCAGATCAAGATTGATAAAGTCATAGACAAAATCAATATTTGTTATCGTTAATGGACAAGTACATCGAAACCCATTCCCTCTAAACATTCAAAAAGGTGACTCTAACTCTATTACAATTGACATATATCCCATTGGATGTTTATGAATATAAAAAATGTAAATAAAAATTAGTGGGAGGCACTAGTATCAAATAAAGAAATCACTAATAAAGATGCAGTAAGTATAGTACCTCTCACTTTCACTAGACCTACATATACATCCACTGGACACTCATATACTATGTGAATATGATTCCCTCAAGATTCCTGTGGCTGGAGCCCTATAGTATTTGAATCTTATGACTACACTATATTATCCTTTTGAGCCAAAAAACCTGTAACACCCCGAAATTTTATGGAAAATATTGTTTTTAATTTCACTAATGTCTTGTGTTGTACGCTACACCAAAAGGAGCTTGCACAACACGCATCCTTGACCTTCCTTGCATTACACGCAATTGTGACCTTCCACGATAGCGTGTGTTGTACGTAATACCGAGTTTCACTAAACAACGATATGCTATTAAAATATTATTAAAACTAGACGTTATGAATAGTAATAACCACTTTTTGAAATGTTGTAAATATTATTTTTCAAAATGGACTTCATTTTTGGATTCGGAGTATCGAATTTAGCCTAAGGTGAAATTTTGGTATTTTTCGGATAACTTTCATATTCTGATGAATAGTGAAAATTACTAAATTTTAATTAAAAACAACTTTTTAATCGAAATAATTAATAGTGATAAATTAATAATTTGAGTGGTTTTAAAGTATATTTAGAATATATTTTTACAATTCAATATAATTTTGGTCATTGGATGTAATTTCACATTTACACTAGATATAAACAAGTGTTAATCTTTTGATAATTATTATCTCTTAAAAACACGCTATTTGTTGTGACAGCGGAAATTAATTATAAAATTAATTAATTCAACTTATATGTTGGGAATTTTTTAAAATAGAAATCATTTTTGAATTCGGAATATCAATTATAGCTTAGGGTGAAATTTTGGCATTTTTCTGAAAAACTTCAATTTTTGATGAATAGTGAAACTACTAAGGGGTAGTTAAATTTTTTTTTCATAAATCTTAATTTTACCGCTTCTGTGAATGGAATTTCAAAAATCCGAGAGACAAGGTTGATTTCAGTAAGTAAAATGTGGTTCAATGAGATGAAAATAATTTTTGGTGAATAGTAACTTTTTACTTTTATTTACCACGGTTAAAAGTAAATAGGGTAATTAAGGGTAAAAATGATATTAATATTACCCTAACACATGTCCTAATCCTATTGTACAAGTTTATCTCGACCAAAAGCAACCTTAAGTGTAAAATACTATCATTTAGGCCCACTTGGATTAGATTAGGACATTTATTATTATTTAATTCAAAGAAGAGTTAAAAGAGTTAAAATCAAAGTTTATTTACTAAAACATTTTTAATATAGGGCTATAAATAATATAATTTAGACTATAAATATTAATTAAAAAGATAAAAAGCTTTCCTACATAATGGTATTTTATTTGTAGTTTTTATACTTTAAATAATTTAATTTATTTATGACACAGCGATGATGCAGTAATTACCTTTTTAAGAAAATATTAACATAATTGATGTTATAAATGCCCAAATAAATGTAATTTTAGACTTTTTATGACTTAAACTAATTTTCTAGGTTAATATGACATGTTATTATTGATTTAAGTAACTTTTTTCGAACTTATCATTCTGTTAGAAATTTCATAAAAATCATTTACCAAATAGTGCCAAATTGACATAAATTAGTTTTTAAAATAAATATTATATTATTAATTGTTATTTAATTCCTAAAAATCTAAGGTTCGTCCAAATGACTTAGATAAGGATTTATATATTAATAATAAACAATTTGGGGTTAGTTTGACTTCATATAGTAAGTTTATTAACCATATAGTGTAAGAAAACAAAAAGACACGGTAAAAGTTAAATTATTTAACTTAGAGTTAAATCTAATTGATAAGGTTAACATAATAACCTAAACTTGTATAAATCCTATTGGATGAGAGTATTGCGACCCATTCCCACTTTATCTTCGAAATAAGACCATTTGGAACCATTATAAAGCGAATTTGACCTTAATATAAAATAATATTTTGAGATTTTCCTAAGATGCCCCTCTCCTCCCTCATAAAAGGGCACCTCCTCCCTCTCCTCCTCACACCAATTTGAGCATTCAAGCTTGTCCAAACCCTTCCAAAATCACTTCTACACTTCCCTATAATAATCCTAGAGGTCCTTGTCTTCTTCAAAGACCAATCTTAGTTCCCTAAGTGGAGGATTAAAAAAGGCGTTTCAAAGAAGAGGTAATATCCATTACCGATCTTTTCAATTTCTTTCTTCTTCAACTTCTTCTTTAGTTGTTTCATGATAAAGTAATAACATAAGTATTACTTACATACTTAAATGTTATTATAAATATGAAACAACTCTAATTAACCTTCTATCCATCCTACGAAAAATGAAATCACCGCGCGTGCGTACGTACGGAATACCGTCTCCACGCCGTGGTGTAATCTATTTTCTGCCACCACCTAATTGGATGGGTATAATGGTGTAATGAGTAAATATATATGATTATTATAAAGTGATATTGATACTGAAATAGTATACATACACTTCAACACAATTCCACGACCATGGGAACAATATCATCGCTCGTGCGTACGTACGGACTACCGTCTCCACGACGCGATGAGATTCATTCTCAATGATTAACCATTCATGAATTATTATAAAGTATATATAATAAGTACTAATGAAATATATGACATAATAATGATACTGGATTTATGTAAATTTATATGTATGTCATCTACTTAATTCCATTCACTTTAATAAGGAAACGAAAACAGCATTCATGCGTACGTACGGACTACCGTCTCCATGAACGGTGTATTTCATTACATTTATCGATATATTATATATATATATATTCTGAATATATATTATATATAAATCATGTTTTACATTCTGGATATATGTAATCTTGATCCAAGTAATCATATTAATAATTACAAGTTAAAAACACGAACGACAAATGAGACGATTTTACCCAAAACGCTACTTTATCATGAATTTACAAAAGAACGGGTCATATAAAGTCATAAGTGGACCATATATGATATAATAACAATGAATATGATTCTGGAATAAGTCAATAACATGATTTAAATCATTATACAGGAGGTTCGGACACTTACAAAGCAAGTCGGACCTAAGGTAAGGGAAATATCACAATCTCATTTTTATCCGAGATTGTTTATACTTTGGTATTTACTAGTGTGTATTTTATCATCCAAATCCATGTTTCCTAAATATGTAATGTTATTTCCATCCACCTACAATTTTTTAAATCAAAATTTACCCTTCAGTGAGTTTTTAGTAAAAGATATGAAAGGAATCTTTTGTCGTTTTTCGTACGAGGTACTTTTTTGACTTTTCCGACAAAAGTACGAGAAGAATGTTTTTTTAACTTATATGGCATGAACGGATTTTTTTAAAACATTATTTACAAGAAGCTTCATTTACAAGTTTCCAAGTTTATTTTTAATCAACTTCTTTTAGTTTAAAATTTTATGACATGTTAAGAAAGGAAAAGTGTTTTTGAAGAATAAAGGATATTTTCCTCAAGAATAAAGTTCATGTGTTTTATCAAAATTATTTTCCATATAAGAAAATAAAGGGGTGTGTTTCTATCCATATTTTTACATTTATTTGACTATGTGGTGATGTAATTATGTTTATGAATTCCTTTATCTTATATGAATGGTTTTATGATGTCATGTTGTTTAAGAATCCCATTTTTATTACATGGGTTATGCTTTGATGTATGGTTTATGATTTTGTGGCACACATAATAATGGTATCATTATGAGATGGGTGGGACCTATATCTCCCTCCAATGCATTGGGTAAAGATTTTATATCTCATGAGATAGAAATGGCTGGAATGGTAGGTTATATCGGTTCAGTGAAACAGGACTGAAACGAGGGTGACTCGGTTCAGAAAGGGACGTTGTCCACTAAGATAGTCTTGGCAATGAGTCTTGACTAACAAGAAATGATTCTCTATGATTATGTGTGTATGACACAAAGTTTCATGTTTTAAGTTATGATTATTGTGATTACATTTCACTGTTATGATTTATCCCATGTTATGAAATTATGATCTCTTTTGCAGGTTAAGATTTCCAAATGTTATGTTCTTATGAATATGATGTGATTGTTTTTTATTTTGTTTACCCTTACTGAGCATTTTAGCTCACCCTTTTATGTTTACTTTTCCCCAGGATATAACGAAAGGTTTTAGGTATAAAAAAGGAAGATCTTTATGGGAGATGTTGAAGATATTTCACCAGGATTAGAAGATTATATTCCGAGTTTCCAAAGACACTAAACTATTACGATCCTTGTGTGTGTGTTTTTGTTATGTACTAAGTATTCCGCAAATGTAATGTAATGTCCATGTACGTCAGGCTTCGGGTCTCTACAAAACCCATACCAGAATGAGGCATATTCATTGCCTGATAGAGGCGTTGTTAATGACCAATGTTTCCATAGCTATTGTAGGTATTTTTGGAAATAATAAAAGAATTTATGGCGTGTCTTACCTTTACACACAAATAGATATTTATACGAATAATTCTAGCTACATCGAATGATGCAGAAGAGGATCACTACTGAGGCCAACCTCCACCACTCCTGCGACGATCTGACCACCTCCTCTTCATCCAATGTGATCTACCAACGTTGCTTTGGATGGAAGAGAAGAGGTCAAAAAACCATCCATCCCTTCCATATACATATCTTACATCATATATTTTTATATAGTCTTCAAATAGGTAGAATTATTTAACATAAAAAACTTAGATTTGATAACCACCTGCAATCCCTGCATTTATTTTTGAGCCCTCAACATGTAATTACATACAAAATCTGGAGAAAAAAAGACAAGATCCTTAAATTCATTGGAGTACACTGACAGTGAATGATCTCTCTACTGCATAGAAAGGAACTCTAGAGAGTTATCCAATGTTGAAGTCTCTAGGAATAACTGTTGGAAGAACATAGTTTTGAAACCCTTACAAATCAAGTCCACATGTCTATATTTTTGGACAATAGAATTCTACCATCGCTTCCAAAACCATTGAGCCTAAATTTTGCACACTTCAACTTGATATTCTCAGGTTTATCCATGGAATATATGATTTGATAAATCCTATCCATCCATCCTCACCTATTGATGTTCATTCGTACCCTAAATGGTCGGTGGCTTCCCCTACAAGAATTCTTGTAACTAATATCTCTATCCTCAAACTCTTGAATATAGCTGAACAACCCAATTTTGAAATCATGGTTCATATTGAACAACATCATGAAATGATGGTATTATTTTCCCAATAGGATTATAATCCATTGGAATATTCCCTTATGGAGCATCAACGTCACCTTCCTGAGCAATTCAATGCATGTGGTCTCAAAGGAAGACTACTATACACAAAAACAAAAGGAATGATCAGAAAACAGAGTAAGTATTTGTTAAAAAAACCATAATTAGAAACTATGATTTAAAACCAAACCCAACCCAATAGAAAAATATTCCAACATCTCATGGAAGGTTGACTCTTTTAACCAAAAGTGATAGCCTGGCAATTATTGTAACATACATATGAAGTCTGAAAAAACCTATCTCAATTCTAACTGATGTCCCATGACAAATACTATTCAAGAAATACCTCCTTTGATAAAAATTTGTAATGAACCGACTCTGGTTACCTCAAAACTCTCACTTGACCCAATTCACCACATACATGAAGGGTATTCCTGATTACCATGGTACAAAAACAAGCAAGTGGGCATCAAACAACTAACCAGAGAAAATGATTTCAGCCAACATGTATAAATGAATGGAATATATATACACATAGAAAAGAAAGAGGCAATGTATGTCAATAAAATATATTCCATAATCATAAGAAGATATCAAGAAGATCTGAAAGAAAATTAAACTCCAAAAAACAAGTACAACTATAAAGTACCCATACGAAACAGCTAATCTATGCGATTTTGTGGAAGAACTCCCACCATATCACCACCAACTACCCAACATAGTTGACATTAAACCCCACCACCTCAGTCCGACACCTTTCCGTTCCCTACAATGGAATACATAAAAAGGTATATGCATTATCGAATAAGTGTGTATGGTTTGAGATAATATTCTCAGTAGGATCCCACCCAGGTGTTCCATAATAAGACTCTGTATAAAAATATCTATCTGTTCATTTTTAAATCAATTTTTGTCATGATAAGCAATATAGAATTTTCATTGAAACAATGGAATAAATTTAACATTTTTTTATAATTTTAAAACAAAATCAGGTAAATAAATTTCAAAGAACATTTTCTATACCATTTTCATAGGAATGAACATTCATACCAAGTTTAAAAAAGTCCAATAAAAAATCAGAGAACATGTATCGACAGCAAGGATCACTATAGGTAATACTAATTGACTACTCTTACCAAAATCAATCATGTTCACAATCCGATTCTTAAAACACATTCCTAGGAATTAGGGGAATACCACATGAGTAAACCCACTACCAAACAATGTCAAAATGAGTACCGTAGAATAATGGGACTAGGAAACATTGTAAATCCCCATGAGAAAACCTCTTGACAATCACAATCAAATAGATGATGGGATTAAGTTAATCCTTCCACCTAAGTGACCATGGTAACCCATATTCTTTTTTCCACAATTCCATTCAATGATTTGAAAAACATTTCAAAAACACAATTTCAATTATTTGAAAATACCACTTTTCATTCCATTTATCAACAACTAATGAAAACCAATTTTTCATTAATAACTCCTTTCAACGCACAGAAAAAAGCATGCCAATTCCATGTATAAATCAGTTTTTAAGTAATGAAATACTAATATAATCAACATAGAATAGAGATATAATCTCCTACCTCAAAACTTGGGCCACACACGCCCGCAATGGGATCCACCAACATTGAAATCCCAACGATGGAAAAAATTCCCAATATTCCAATACTCATCACAATATTGACCAAATATAAGAAACAATGGTTCGGAGGAAAGGAGGAAATCCACATACATCAAATAGGATCAACCTATGCACCAAAACCAAGAAATGAATGGCCTCTTTAATGGGATCAAACAATGCATCTAGTTGAAGATATGACGAAACCCCAACTTAGACCAATAAATCCAATAATGAAACCCAAGGGAGATACTGTGATCAATGAAAATTAATATGCAGAAAGGTCGCTTACCTAGAGAGATGAACCCCAACTACAATAGATATTAAATGTTGATCGGATAGAACTAGAAGGAGAATAGTATTCCAAAATTTAATGGGAATTGGTCGAGGTAGAGAGAATGGTAGAAGAAGAGAATGAACTGAAACAAAGTAGACACATGCCTATTTTAAAAACTATTTTCATGCTATTACATGGCATGTAACCTGGTTAGATGACGTGTAACCACCAATGTCCAAAATACCCCTAAAAACGGCTTCCTTGGCTTGAAAACACTATTTTATTAACACATGACATTTAAGGTATTTTCACATCGTGTAACGTTATGTAGCATGATGGCTTTCATGACTTGAATCTAGGGAATCATACATGTCGTGTGACCTAGTTATATAATGAAAATCCTCTTACAACCTATAGAAAAAGAATGTTAAATCTAAGAGTCCAACAAATCTTTGACTTCACCCTTATTGGTATCCTCTAAATTCCATCTCGATCTTATAATGACATAAAAAAGGGAAAACCATAGAGTGGTTAATGAAATAACTGATATATTGATAACAGGATGTTACAGACGAGAAAAAATTATATTTTATGATATTGTATAACCATAACAAGCATCTTTTAAACATTTATCATTAATAATATAATAATAATGGGTTATAGAATTATTTTATATTACCTTAAAAAATGAATGAATAAATTTTTATAGGAATAAATTTTGAGAAATTATGTAAAAATATTAAAAAAATTTATCTTTATATTGTGTCTAATTTCAATGAAAATAATAGAGATCATGAACTAATTAAAAATAAATTAATCGATGAAAATGTGTATTTACAAAAAAAATAAATATTACAAATTATATTCATGAGGTTGTTAAATGATAATTATTTAATGAATTATGAAAGGATAATAGTATTTAACATCAAATATCAATTAAAGGAAAACAAATCTCTAAAATAGATTAATTCTGAGATGACTGATCTAAAAGTGAAGTATTTACAAATTTTGATTAAAATATGAGAAATATCGGCCTTAAAAAAATAATTAATGGTATTTTTATTAAATTATTGTTCAAAAAAATAAATCAATACTAATCATTAAGGTGCGAATGCATCACAAGAATCTACATCGAGACAAAAACTAATTGATA
Source organism: Viscum album (assembly GCA_963277665.1). Lineage (NCBI taxonomy): Eukaryota > Viridiplantae > Streptophyta > Magnoliopsida > Santalales > Viscaceae > Viscum > Viscum album. The sequence goes on along the minus strand of OY728148.1, from coordinate 1,338,384,545 downwards.
AAATAAAATTTTGATATATCTAGTTTTTCATGGTGTTGGGGAGAATTTAGGTCAAATAAAATGAATAAATTGGTTTAGTTTCAAAAATAATTTTTTTTATAAATGTTATGGGAGGCCAATATTTAGTGGTATTCAATCCAAAATGAAAAAAAATATCAGATAAAATTATAAAATTATAATTTAATATATGAGAAAAAAATCCAAAAAATGACTTATGTGTGTGGAAGATGTTAAAATTATGGGCACATTTATAATGATTTTGTCTTCATTTTACATCCAATAGAGTATAAAAAATAATTATTATTTTTTTATGAATAGAAAATAATTGAAAGAAGAAGACATTGGTTACTGAAGCAGATCTTAATAAATCTCAAAAAAAATTCCCATGGATAATGTATAATGAATCCCTTTCATAAATAATATGAAATTTGAAACTATATAAATATTAATGGAAGTTAAAATAAGGATATATGACTTTTGGAAATTATTTATCACATAAATTTAGAGTATTTGGTTTTTAAGTCAATGGAGATGACCAGTAGGAATTAAACAAAACATTTTTTCGTGATGCGATGAAACACAATATACAATGCCAAGTTTAACTTTATGGAAAAATTAATATAGGGGTAAATCAATAGAAATAATATATTTTTAAGTTATTAAAACACATAACTATTTCTATTAGAGAGTACTGAAAAATAAGAAACTAATTTTAGTTTGGTAATGCTGATAATTAATGACAATTGTGAATAAAAAATAGACTCAATTGTGCCATAAAATCTCATTAAGCATTTAAAAAAATGATCATGATAATTTCTAAAACAGATTTTCATGAACTTCTATGTGTAATATTGAAATATATTGTATGTTCTCGTCATTTTAAAATGGGATATTAGTATGTTATTTTGATAAGAGATTTTATAATTAGACATCTCAACTATTGGATATTAATTATTCAAATATTTATTGAAATATAATGGTGAAAGATATAAATAGAGATAAATGTTTTAATATTTCATTTATTAATTTACATTACATGAATTAATTATTTTTATGAATCATAATTCAGTGGCTTTGAATATTGTGAAAATTTTAAAAAAATTTGTAGAAAATGATTTTGGTTTCAAATTAATGGATTTATTGGCATATAATTCTATTGAATAAGATTTTAAATTGTATGAATCATACCATAGAATGATTTATATTCATCATGGATTCATTTAAATATATAACCTAGAAAGAAATAGTGTTGATTAAATAAAGAATTGATTTTTGGTTGAAATGGCATGAACCATTTTTGTTGAGACTAATACATCTCTATTTTATTGTAGGTAAGAAAATTATATTGTGGATAAAATAAAAAATAGTTATATGTAATGAAAAAAATTACATATAGAATAATAATATTTTTTTTCAAGAAACCACAATATTGACAAATTTTATGTTATTTGGTAGTTGTTATATAATCAAAGGGGAGAACACTTACAATATAAGAAGATGATGATGATTATATATAGTTATGATTTAAAGGATCTAGAACACAGGATGAATAAAAACACATATCAGAAAGTTTTTTCAACGTGTGAAGATAATGAAGTATAAGTGGTTTATAAATAGGATGTAGTTTGTGAAAAGAATATTAATATAGAATAATTTCATGTTTATGGGGACAATTATGAATTTTATATTGATTAAGGGAGACCATTCTAAACTCATCAGTGGATGAGAAATTTTATTTATCCATTAAACAAAATTATAGACCATGAAAACCGAATTCAATGTAGGAGAAAGTTGTATTTCAAACATTTTAGGTCACTATTTTTATTGGTGGAACCAAACGATGATAAATGATGCATTGAATCATCAAGAATGATTTGATTCTAATAATGGGGTTTTATCAGATTGAGAATAAGTATATATTAGTGTAAATTCAAAATCTAAAAAATATATTTTTATGAGAAAAAGGTGGATCATTAAAATCATTTCTAATGTGAAAATAGTGGATTTGATTAATGATGAATGCATTATATTAAAAGGTTATTTATAAGAATGTGTAATTTATTTAAATGAGACATTTACACCATTTTCTAGAATGACTTTATTAGTATTTGTCCTGATAATAGAAAAAAATTCCAACACAAGATCATTCAAATTGATACCAATTGTACCATACCTAATGGTTAATTTAAATAGAATTTGTATATTGAGAAACCATATAGATTCATTCCTCTAGAATATCAATGATTTATTTTCAATTCAAAGGATAAAATATATGGATTTTTTAAAATCATAGGTGTATGATTTTACATAAATTATTAATTCAAGATGGTTTTAAGGATAATCAATATTGATTTTATATTTTTATTCATTGGGAAATATTCCTAAGAAGCATGAACAAGTTTCGGATAATGTATCTGAATCGATATTATACACCAATTTCATAAATAATTTAACAAAAAAAATATGTAAATAGAAATAAATTCAATTCCATTAATGTAATAAAATTGATATGTAGTTTAAAATAATTTACATCTTCCTGATCAGATTGTGTGTATATTATTATATATTTCTTAAAATTTATCTTTGTGAAAAATATATCACATCATTTCATTGAGAAGAGTTGAATCTAAAAAATCTAATTCATATTTAATTATGGGAAAAATCTTAAAGTAATGGAGGAATTGATATGTTTGGATATTCTGTTGTATATTGGGGTTGATATCATTGTGATTGAAGGTAAAGAACATATAGAGTTTTCATTCTAAGAGAATTTGGGGTGAATGGATTTCAAATAAGGAGTGTTTGATTACCATGATTATTATAGAGGAACAGCAAGCTTCTAAAACTAATTTTACATCTTAATAAATTTTTTCCCAAGCTCAATTTTATGACATCATTGATAAATGTGATGTTTTCTTTTACAATGTATTTTTTAGTCCGGGATCTTTCAATCTATAAAAGAATTTGGTTTGGAATTATTTATCAAACTTCCATGAAATAAAATACCACCTTTTTAATTAGATGGTCGAGTATGATGTGTTGAATTGATTTTTTGTTCCAAAAAGTCCCAAATAGTGGATGTGTATATTAAAACACTACTGAATGATTCACTTTATAACTACACATTAATGATATGATTTAAAACCCGCATCACCAAATTCAATGGCATAGTACATTTTCCCCCATCTCATATGTTCTTTATAATATTAATTTTAATGGGGAAGACAGAAAATATAAATCTATTTTTTTGTCCAATGTTGTATTTACAAATGTGGAAACAAATAAAGATTTAATGTCCAATGATATGTGTTTAACCTGACACCCAGTAGATAAACTTCTTGAGTTGATAATATATTTAGATAGGGTACTTAAAATTAAAAATATAGGATGTTATCATGGTTTTGAATTATCTCAAATAAAATTAGAGCTTGAATTAATGAAATTATTATATAAAGGGTCAAGGAAAAATTATGGGATGTTAATGGGATTCTCATTGAAAATCACGTGAATGAAAGAAATATATTTTTATATGTTTTATGGGAAATAGTATATAATTTTTTTGTAAATGTATATATGTGTAAAAGTTATTTATATTCAATTATTTCCACTAAAATGTATATAGGTGTATTATTATGCTTCTAAATAAATAATTTTGTGAGATAATGTGTCTTTGAATTCATGGGGAGTATTTTGGCGCCTATGGGGAGTTTTTTGGGTTTAGAATATGATGATGTGTATACTATTGTTGTGCTGAATTTATATTTTCAGCATATAAATAATGGTAAAAATCAAGTGTCAAATTGTATTTCACTTTAACTATATTTCACTATGAGAATATAGAGTTATTGTTTGATCATGTGATTATTTTTTATGTTGAAGATATCAGGTTAATGAAAAATGTTAAACATAACTCGATGATTATACAAAATAAATTGTTGCTTTGGACTAGAAATTGGAACCTATTAGATGGTCAAGAAACCTTATCATAGTCATCCATCATATAAAAAATAATATTTCACTTTGTCATAGTGAATTTTTGTTGAAAACTGATTTAGTAAATTTATAGATAATCTTTAAAAGGAAATTTATTAAATAATTATATTTTATATTTCTTCATATGTACTATGAATATTCATTTACATGTGTTTATTTAAGTAATGGAGGATTTAATATGATTTAACAGAGAATATAACTAATAATTTTCAATAGAAATACCCAATTCTTTAACTTTTACGTATATGTTTTTTTACTTTTTAAAATGATGTTTGATTCAATGAATAAAAATATGGTTGACCAATTAGTTGTTTACCTACTCTGACTATTTTTTATAAGTCAATGACATGTGAAGGGGATTATTCTCAGTGAATTTAAATGGAATTGTTATTAACGAAGACTCAAAAAAGTGATTTTGAAAACCTGGAACATGGAGTTTTGTTAAAAAATGCTTAATTTATAGATTTTCAATGGGATAAGAGATCATGAAATATGGGTATTTATAGGATATATTAATGAATATTATAGTTTTTGAATGGAAATGAAATAAAAAACATCATGGCGATGAACGAAAAATACCTATTCAGATAAATTTTAAAAAATTTTGTGGATATGAAGATGTGGAATAGTATATGAAACAGTGGATACTCATACTTGACCACTAATCTTATAAATTATATCAATATATACTGAATAGTTCAATAATTATTCAAATTACAAAAAAGTGGAACTGGTTTAATAGATTTTGAAGGAAGTGGAGAGTTTCAATTTAATTTTGAAATTAAAATTTAAATAGAAACAAATATTTTGTGGTTTTTTATAGCTCAATTTAATAAGGGATTTATCTGAGTTACTATAGAAGAAGAATATAAAAAAGATTTTTAGAATATGTATAAAGTTAAACACATGGTTAGTGTCTTGTCATCACATCAATGTTTTCTATCTAAAAAGAAGAAAATATCACTTGTTAAATAAAGTAAATATTAGAGGGGGAAAATTAATTTTTTTACGATAAATTGTATTTAGATTTGTAAGACACAACATACAATGAAGAAGAAAAAAAATTAGTATAAATATGTTTGATCATGGAGGAATCCATTCTTCTTTTATTTGGAGACCTCTATGTTTTTTTCTAATAACATGTGTCCATAGAAAAACCCTTCTCATTATATCAAAAATGTTTCTTGTATTGGATCATATGATATCTGGTGATTATAAAAATATGAAAGAAGAAAATGTTATCTAATTTTAATGAAATGTGATTATTTCATAAAGTAATAATCTATAGCTCAAATTTCATTATGTCATGTATATGTTTTGGAGTGACTAAAGGAAAAATACATGGTAATATTTTCCCATTTCCATTCCAGTTTGGTTATTGGTTTTAATATCTCCATAGTGATCCATCACATAGCCTTAGCATTATTTCATACAAGGAATCATAATAAATACTCTATGATGTATTTCTTCATCTTATCACATAACAAATAATCTTATATATATTACTCAAAAATTCAAATTTGAGGGTGAATAAAGAATTATGGAGATTGTGATTTACCAAATATCTCAGTCCCCAAGTAATATATTAATTGTATTCATACATGGTTCATGGAACATTTTACCCTATCAAATGAATGGATGAACATAAGAACATTTCTCACAATGTTTTTATAGTTCCAACTCATCTATATATGAATTTCTAATTATCACATGGATGGATGATTGAACATCCATCAAAGAAGGATGTGACATATCCCCTTTCCTCCTAATATCATGATCAATATTCTATTGGAAAAGATATATTGAATCCCTTTCAATCATTATCTTGTATAAAAAAGAATTTCCATTCATAATAATATCATCACCCACTTTGTTCACCTACATAGCGTGGTAGTGTATTTCGTAGACATAATCATTATTCAATTAAAAATATCTCTATTGAATCATATTGAACTATTTATATATTAACATATATATTTAAATATGTTATTATTTATTTGTATTTCATATCTTTCACAATTTAGAAAATGAATCTATATTTTCAAGGAAAAAATTATTACATCCAACTCCTAATCATGATTCATTTAACTTTTCTCATCAATTTTATATTGGTTGAGGAATATGGTTCCACCATATTATTATATATGAGGATTATTTCGAGTCCCTTTATAAATGAATAACTATAGATCAAAAACCAACCATCACAACAATGTTGTGGAACCACTCATGATCTAATTGTCCTTTTTTCATCTCTTATAAATTTTCTTCAAATTAATCTTTCCAAAGATACATGAGACTATTTCTTGACAACATAGTGATTGGATTATATATCAATGATAAATCTCTCAAAAATACAAGGTAGTATCCTAATAAACTATGAAAATTTTAGATCTTTGTTATTATAGTTGGTATGAGCCATTTCACAATGAAATTTATCCTTGATATACCCATTTATATACACTCTCATGAGATTACATGACCCATGAATGGATTTTTTTTCTATATAATTAAAATATAATATTTTAGTCCTGAATCATATCTTTTTGTAGAATATTTCTTATTTTATTAAATTTTTATTGATGATAATACATTCTATTATAATATCTAATAATAAAATCTCTAATGTCTACAAAAAAATGATGAAGGAAATATGTAAAATATCTATTCATTAAATCCCTCAAGATAGTGTGGTTTTATTTAATTCTAAATGCACTACCAAAAAAATTATTATGGTCAAACATCATATTAAAGGATTTATTTTGAATATCATCCTTCATGACCTCAACTTGATAATATCTAGAATGAATGTAAATTTTCTAAAGTATTAACTATTTTTAATTGATTAAAAAATTCATCAATACAGGGTACATGATAATTATACTTGAAAATAAACTCAATTATTCATTAAGAAATATTTTTTCTTATAAATAATTATATATACATTCCAAATTAATTCACTAGGGGTATCAATCCCTTATAAATATTATCTAATTGTTTCTTATTTTATTAGTGCAACACATTCATTTTCATTTTTAAATGAATTCCTAGAATTAGGTGTAGAACCAGGTATGGATCCTATTGAAACCTACACATAAAAGTTATGGTGATGAATAAGAATGTATTCAGAAAATACAATAGTGTAATAATAGATAGTAGTATTATTGTTTATATTGATTTTATTCCCAATCATTTTTGAAAAATTTCCCCCATAAATATGTATTAATGTCTATTAAATGGAAGAAAATTCCGTTGGATGTTCACATTCATCCTCATAATGAAATACTCTCAAAGGTTGATTCCATATATCAAATGTAATTTCCTTATTACATAAATAGATATGGGATCCATTTAGAGGGTTCCAATTTGAAAAAATATAATATCAAATTATATTAATAGAAAAGTAATTGTTTTTCATAGGTCACATTTTTAAAAATATTAACATGGAATACCCAACAATATAGTGATGGAAAATTGTGCCTTATCCATCAAGATCCATATAAAATGATTGAAATAACATATGAACTTACTAAATATAAGGTATTATCTATGATTAGGGAATATATATAGAAAATTACCAAAATCCCCTAATATAATAGGTTGAATAATAAATTTTATTTTAGAATATAAATTTTTCTCAAACCATCAAACTATTAATTTCCCTTCAATATATAATTTTTTTTGCCTTTATTTTCTATACGTAATGAAATTTCGTATTGGTCTGATTTATTTTACATAGTTATTATATCCATATTTTCAATATCTTTAAAGGTGAATATTCTACCCTCCATGGTCTTCATAAAATTAACTCCCCTGAAACTATATTTTACTTTAATTTTGTGTTTTCAGAAACACACCAATGTTGAAGTTGTTAAATATACATCAATATGAATTGTTATAAATTATAAAATGTTTTTTCATTTTATATTTGATTTAATTTGTTTTATAACAAGTAAAATAATTTATTTTTTTGTAACATTCATCATTAAATTGATTCCTCCATGTTATATCAATTGAATAAAACTAATGACAACAATGTGAGAAAATTTATCATTACGAGTAATTTTTTAATGCAAAAAAATCATTTATAGGATTCATAAATAATGACAATAACATTACAGTCATTGAATCCATTGGTTTAACCTATGATATTCATGGTCACCAACTATTTGAATGATTTATAAAGGATTAAAATAGAAATGTTAATTATCACAACCATATCCCTCTAGAATGTATAGAATTGTGTGTTTTATTAGACCCACTCTTTCAGCACCAGTGACAATATAACTAATACCTAATTTAACACTTTCAAATATGTTACCACTAGGTGAATTTATGTTATAGCTGTATCTATATTCTAGAATCCATAAAGGTATTTATTTTATAAGAAAACCACACAATATCTAATTTAGTAAACCCTGTTAAAAAAATTAGGTATTTTCCTATTTTCCCTAGTGTTTTCATTAATTGTTTTATTCATAATCCCTATTAAATATTTAACACATATATAATAACAATCGAGGTGACCCATGAATGTTTTAAATATATATTATATAGTTATAGATGAATATTAAACACTTCATATAATAGTAAACTTCTTATAACTTTTGTATTTTTTTATTTCAAGAAACAATACACAATCATACCATTACATGAGGGGACACAAACGTCTCTCACAATGTTGTTCTATTATATTTAATATATTATAGATATGACACTTCATCCCATTCACAATAACCTATGTAATGGAAACAAAAAAAGGATGAAATATTTTACTCATTAAGGGTGAACATAGGAGATATCTATCAATAATAATAAGTGAGCCAAAACATAAAGTTATGATAATATGATCATAACATACGAAATTAACACCCAATTAGTCAAGAATTGTTAATCATGAATCATGGAAGAAGGTTTTTTAAATCATACAAGAAATGAAAAAGGACTTCCAAACCACCAATAATCAATAAACATCTTATTTATCATAACATAATTATAATAATTATTTTTGGGTTAAAATAGAAAAATAATTTCCTTGATCAAGGATCACATCCAAAAATATCATACTAGATTTGGTACACATACTTCTAAAACATTAGATAGTAAAGATTCACATTACTATATATAATAGTGAAATAAATCACATAAAAAATGTGTTCATTCCCCATTTAACCCCTTGTTAAATCATGATACATCCATCATTACTTTTAATTTTCTATGTCTATATATTTATTGAACCACCCATCACAAAATGAAAAAAATATATACATGAGACACAATATCAAAAATATCATCAAATCATCATGTTTTAAACACATGGAGTGGAAAAAAGATTCCAAAATTTTCATCACTTCATCAAATAATAAGAAATGTAAAATATATGGGCTTCATCATGGTTTTCATGATTAAATATTTTACCACTAGGAAAGAAATTGGATTCATTAGATCATCCAAAAACTATCATCATCGTAAACCATATTGAAAAAAAAATTGGATTATTTCAAAACAAAATATTGTTATTAACCCATAATAAAACATAATGGATATTTAAGTAGATGTATAATACCATTAAATCAATATTTACACAATTATTAAAAAAAATGAGAAATATATCATTATTATTTGATAAAAGTTTAAAAAAAAATTCAATTAATATTGGGAAAAATAATTTATTGAATATAAACTTTTAAAATATTAAATCAATATTCAAACTAAAGTTGAGTAACAACAATTACACCCTAATTTTTTAAAGTACATTAAATTTAAATAAATTTAATATACCCAATATAATGCGGTACACGAATCTGAAATAATTTAAAAAAAATTATGTTTTATAATGTATAGAACATAAAACATAAACGATAAATGAATAACAATATATATAATTTAAATATTAATGTTTTAAAACATGAGGCATGTAAAACTATTTTCATGGTATGAACACTCTTTATCTGTTGGGCGTAAAAGGATGGTCGAGGTAACCCAGAGTACCCATGTACATTTGATGGATCCCTCTATTCAATTAATGGATCCCGATAAATGTTGATAGTACAACATCTAGAAATCCAAGACCCTTGGGCTATGGAGGATGGGTCCAAAAACATCATGGATTTTTCAAGGGGGGAATCTATCATTACACAAGATTTATATTGGCCTTGGAAGAATAATTATGGGCTATTATATTTGTAGTCTGGTGTGGTATCCAACATATGTGGAACTATTTAAGGAACAATAATGAATATGATGTTGTTGTTAAATCCTTAAAAATAGTAATGTGGAATGTGACTTGGAAAATCCTACCTCATTTTATTGATTACCATAGTTATGTCACTCATCTCAATTTGGTTATCTCACATGCAGATAAAGAAGAAAATCAAGTGGTGGATGCCCAATCAAAAAAGGAAGTCACGATTATGAACATGATGTAGTCCTTTAAGAAACCTTATTTCTGTGTCCCAACGGTGTATGTAGACATGTACAGTGTAACACATACCAATTTTTATAATAATCTCATATAACGTTGGTATTTTTATTAACCCTTTTTAATATAATTTCTTATTAGGTCATACTTTTATCGGGTCTAAAAAATTTTGTTAAATAAGAATGTAACAATCTTTCCTTTGAATAGGATGATAATAATAATATAGAGAACTATTAAATATAGATATCAGTCTTAATAAATACCAATTTATTGATAAAAATGACACAAATTTTAGTAATGGTAATTTATACTTCAAAGCAATTAATAAAAAATGATTTTTAATTATTCTGTGAAATGAAAACATAATTAATTGTTACCAAATATGAAAACATATTTAATAAAATAAACCAAAAATTTGATATCAGAATATAAAAATGTGATTAGGGTGAAATATTGGGATTTCATTAAGAAAATGGTTTGTTATTAAATAGTGTTCAATTATGCATTCTTTAAAATTATCATTTCATTAAAATAAACTATTTAATTTAAATACCCTGAAATGATATGAATTTTAATTTAAAGTGTAATATTTAATATCTAGTTATATTTACTTGATCTATATAAAAATGAACCATATTTATTCCATATTTTGTTATAAGTCTTTTTTTGGACATAAATCACATTTGCAATAAAAGTGTTTCATGTGCATAATGTTTCTCTATTTTGAGAACCCATAGTTAGAAATAATTTAAATTTAATATATATATTAAATATCATTAAATATTAATTTAAACTCATATATTTGTACTAGTCACATTCTTAATATAAGATTATCATAATATTGAAATATACATTTTCGAAAAACATATTTTTCATCATGAATGTAAGGCGTTTTTAAAATTAAAAATTTCCAATTCGGTGAGTTGAATGTGATAAAATTTAATCCAAATTTTAAATTATAATAATTAACAATAGGTAATAATGGTAGATTATTTTTTCTTAATTAAGATTGAATGTAGTAAAAAAATCACTATGGTTAGGTAAAAAGGGTTAACCGGGAGTTAAACCAACAAATTAGTTCATTTTTTCCAATTAAACTTGTAAAAATAAAATTTTCATGAATTATTTAATCCTTATAATAAAAAAATTATAATATAATATATTTTATAAGTATTGTTCTGGGAAATTACTATATCATTTTGTATTTTGTTGGGAAATTTCCCTGTGATTTCCAAGAAGGTCTATTTTCCCGTCTTATAAAATAGATGCACCTCTGCTCATTTAATCACACTTATTAAGAAATATTTCTATTAAAAACCCTGAAAAAATATATCTCCAGGATCATTATAAGAATTATAGATTTTTTTTCTTCCAGAATGAATATCCTTGGTTCTAGAACAATATATCCTAATGAGGATCTTCTAAGAGAATGTAATTGTTTCCTCTAAGATCTATCATTTTTACATCTTCATTTACAACATTAAATTATATATAATATTTATATATACACAATTATATAAAATACAATTAAATGTTTCTATATTTATGTAATAATATTTATCCATATCCTTCTCTATCAAATTGGAAACAAATCCAATGCTCTTGTGTTTGGCAAACAACCGCCATGTGAACTGATGGAATTTTTTCCATCATCGACTCAAATAGATAGTCATAATAAGGGATTTTGCATTTATATATGATATTAATTTTATAAAATTAACATATTATCATATTACATTCCATTTTACCCATTTGGGGAATGACATCATCGTTTGTGCATACACACAACCTACCATATCCACTAAGTAATCTGATTCTTTTCCCACGTTGAACATTCAAGAGTGGTACTAAAATTTTTTATAATGAGTTAATATGATATTTGAAACCGTAATATAATTTTTGAAATGATTTATATATATCATATTAAAAAAAATTGATGTTCTATGACAAATATGCATGAGAAAACAAGGCAATTAACACCTAAATCAATAGAAATAATACAGGATTATTAACAAATGGGTAGTAAGATGTCATAATTGGATCATTGAAAATGTCTTAAATATGAAAATATTTAATTTAAAAATTAATAAATTTTCTAAAACCATTATACACAAGTTTAAATCATGTTCAAATAATTGGAAATATTAAGTAAATGACATCATCGAGCAGTCGAATAATAGAGGAGTATTTTATTATAATTTTCCTATTTTTATTTATATAGTGAAAATAATTCCACTTTTATAATTAATATAACTTATCCTTAAAATTTCATAGTAATTATAGTTTTATCTTTAATTATTGATTCTAAGGTTATTTAATAGGAATGTTACCAATTAGTATTGAATTTTATAACCCAATTCCTCTCTATTGAGTTATATATCTTCTTCGTTGTATTTTATACTGTATGATTTTTTGGGTAATGTATTTTCATTATTTTATTTTTTATTTTTTATTTTATTATGTGGATTTAAATTTTATACACATAATAAATACTATTGATTAATCCTCACATCAACGGTATAATCATTGTAAGAGGTATCATCTTAATTTCAATTCTATAAAGACATATTTATTATCATGCACCTATTAAATTTTATGGGGTTTATATATTTTCCTTTTGTTTTATTTAACATGAATACTTATTTATTGGTAATATTGAATGTTTAAATTTAAATTTATTCATTCAATAAGATATAATTTAATTGTTAGAAAAGTTGTAAGAAGCTATCTTACATTCTCATATTATTTTTGGATTTATTTTACTTGAATATAAGGAATGCAATCATATATCTTCTATAAGACATAATGATTTATTATCCATTTGATATTTAAGAAATTTCTATATTTTTTTCAACTTTTAATATCAGTCATATGGGAATCAATCAAATAAAATTTTAAAATTTTAATTGATTTATTTCCTCTTTAAATTGGATATAATATGTTTCCTTTTCAATTTCTTTTAATGTTTTTAAAATATAATTTTAATTTAATGATGTTATTTTTTTGTGAAATTTTATTTTGAGCATTAATTTTAAAAAGGATTTTAATGAATATTTATATTTTTAATTTGTTTGAAATAAGTCAGAATGTCTATATTTCCTTTTATATAGAGATAAAAAACTTTACTGCCATCATAATCATTTGACAAAATTTATCATATTTTATAAATTTTTAATGGTTTTGTAAAATAAAACATTTTATGAAATTTTACTTTAGTATTTTAGTTACATTAAATGTATTTTTCCAAAGTATATTATTATTTTTTATAAATTTTTATCCCCATTCACCTTTCATCTCTTCATTAATTTTGATAATATTAACATTATTTTTAAAAAATCACTTTCTTGTGTTCATTTATATTGAAAATAATATGTCTCTAAAATGTTTATAATCATGTATTATGGTTATTATTATCCAATATTTTTGTATTTAAATATGGTTTATACTTCAATATTTATTTGATTTTCGGAGAAAATATTGGTATGTGAAAATCATTTACTCAATATAATTATTTATTGAAAAGTAATATTAATTAATGAATTAAATAAATCATTTAATATATTAAAAATGCATTGGAAGTACATATACCTCAATAAAATAATTGTATCTTAAGAATACATAGTTTGATAAAACTAAATATATTTCTCAAATACTTCTAAAACACCTTGTGGATGTTCTTAACATTATAGATACAATGCTGTATGAGATCATGATAACCAATTTTAATCAAATCCATCATTATGAATTTTTTATTTATTACTCATGAGATTAATTTATTTATATTATCTATGGATTCACTTTTTCCAATGTTATTGAATAAATGTAATGTGTGTCCAATTATTCATAATTAAATTTTGTTTATGGCGTATAGATTATGCTTTAATTATTCATGTAGCTTCCAATTTATGTAAAACATACGAATCATTTGATATCACCCTTATTTTGTTTTCATTTTCATTGGATATGAAGAAGGAATCAATGAATGAGTTCAAGTTTGAAAAATATTTTAATTCAATATTTTTTATTTCATGTTTTAAAATGTAATGAAAGACTTACATATATATTAATTTTACCAATACTACTAAACAAATTGGTCCATTGGGATTTTATCACTTGTATTATAGGAAAATGTTTTAACATATCCAACGTCTATCAGCTACTACGAAAATGGTATTTATAGTCAGTATTAGTTAATGATTATAAGAAACACTGGGAACTAGATTCAGGAAAGTATTGATTAGTTAATATAACTATAAGATAGTAATTTTTTATAATTATAGCAGAACACCCCAATTTTTTGCTGAGGAAGAGATTATGTGGTTTTACTAGAAATAAATACTTTTATGGATACTACAATGGCACATGGATCTAGAGAAATTTAACCTAGGGATAATAACTAGAAAAAATGGTTAATTGGGTGATAACTCAATCATCTCATAGTGCACTACAATAGGTCATACAACACATTCGGTTTGAATCTCCAGGTGGACATGCTTTGGATAATCACCATTTTCATAAAAACCAAAATATACAATTTTCAAAAATAATGATACCAAAAACACAATATTATTATTATTTTTATGAGGATTCTTTATGTTTTTTTTGTATAATCCTAAATTATTGATTCAAAATATGACTATAATATTAAAGGAACATATACCCCTTCAACAGTGATATATGATAGAAATACCTTGGATAAATTTATTTACTATTAATTAATGTTTGTATTATATAAAACACTTATGTATTACTTCTACTCTTGTGAGAAGGCTATTTTATTAATAATGTTATATTAAAAATATTTTAGGTATTGATATACTTTAGGGTTAATACGATAATTGATGTTATGATTATAGTAGTCAATTTGTTTTTATTTTGTTTCATGGAAACATTATATATTGAAAAAATTATTAGTAAAAATTTTATTTTATGATTATTGTTATTTATTAACTTTACATAAAATATTTGGGAATTATATAATATTTATATTAAGATAGATTTATAAAAAGGACATCCCACATTCTAGGTGACAACACGTTTCTTGGAATAAGGCTATATTGATTAAATCCACAACTGAAGGCTGATAAGGGTGAAACATCTACCACTAACAATGTGATGTATTAATTACTAATGTAATTTTATTACATAAACATTTCTATTGTAAAATAATAATATTATTTTTGAAAAATATTAATTAAAAAAATATTTTTGATTCTAAGGTAATTAATGAGATTTCCAGAGACATTCTATTTGGTTAAGGTATATATAACCATTAGTATTAACACAAAGGGTGAATTAGAAATAATGTTAATTAATTTTCTGGGATGTATGTTAAATATGAAGGAGATAAGTGTTGATGTGAAAAACAATATATTGTTGATACTATTGTGGCTAATTTCATTGTAGGGTTATAAATTTTTGGAATTTTTTTTATTGAACATTGGTAGAAATTTTAATATAAAATATATTATTTATCCATCTAAAGGATTATTAAATTTTTTATTATCATATATTGTGGTAACCATTATAGTTTTGGTTTATATTTATTGAAAATAGAATTATATTATTATAATATTATGGATATTATGATCCATTAAACGATAATTTTAGTTCTTCAGGTATAAAAAATAATTTTAGACATTCATTTATCAGAGTAAGAAATTTAGTGATAATTTATTGAATCAAATCCAGCGTATAAAATTTTATTTGATAATTATCACGTGAATAACATTCTATTGTTTTATATATTGACATTAAAATAATTCCTCAACATCAAGAAAATATTATTCAATCAAAAAATGCATCATGTTACATTCATATCTAGTGAACCATTGGTCTTTTATCTCCGCATATATTGATATGTTTTGTGTCATGAAATTTCACTTGATCATTAACTTTATTCTTATGATTTATCCCCAACACACTCCAAAATAAGTTACGATTTTCTTCGACGACCATATTTTCACTACCCACAAATTTTCCCCAACACTGAAACCTACATATATGTTATTTCATATTACCCTTTTATTTGAAATCCCATGTTTTATGATGAATTTTTATTAAATATTTTTGTCATGTGTGTTTTCAATAATGGAGTGTTTATATTTCTAAACCCTTGATATATAAGGGAAAGTTTAAATTGTGAGGATGAAATTTACTAATGTAGGGGAGAATTCAATTAAATGAGATTTTAAATTATATTTATTTTTTCTAAATTTAATATCATTTATATATTGTGGTTAACACATCCATTATATTTTAAAATAATAATATTATGTTCAATAGAGTATACAACATGCAGCAATGAGCCTAAAGAACATATGAAATTTATTATTTACTATAGATAATTTTAACCAATCCATTCAATTAGTGTGTATAAATAAGATTAAAAAAATTATGAAATATATATATATATATCATAATAAATAATAATTTATTTATGATAATGACATATTTTATTTGAAGTCAATTTCTTCTTCAAAAACTCTTTTTCGTTATTAAATAATTTATATTACTTTATAGAGAAAAGAAATTATATTATTTTTTTCAAAAAATTAAATAATGTATTTAATAAAATTAAAATTATTTTTTAAATAAGCATATCAAAATTTACATTAAGTGAAGTAATTATATTTTAATGGAATGATATATTTTTCAGTGAATGGTGAAAAATACAACTTTTTCTAAAATTCCCATTTCTTTTAAATAATTTATATAATTTAAAAACCATGTTATTATATTAATTTTAACATTAAGTGAAAAATTATTATTAATTAATACATAAAATAACTAATTATATTTTAATCATTGGTATACTGAATTTTTGGTAGAAGTCTATTTTAATCCATAAAAATGCATTTTTTTCAAAAAAAATATTTTAAATTGAATAATGTGTCTCAATTTTAATAAATTAAAATTCTCCCAAATGAAAAATTATTTAAATAAATATTTAGATTATATATATATATATATAAATATTAATTTAATTTTATATAATTATTATTATAAACACAAAGTTAGTATAAGATCATATAAATATAGAAAATTAAATTTTTTGAAAAACAGATTTTGGATCGCATATGTGAGGTTTATTTTAAAATTAAAAGGATCACTTACATAAATTGAATTTCATAAAATATATTAAATATACGTAATAATATAATTAATATTACATAATAAGTTTGAATAATTTTTTTCATAATGGAGTGAATAAACCACAAAAATAATTACTAAGGAAAAGGTTAAAAAAGAGGTTTTGAGGGTTAAACTAATGATTAAGGGAAGTTTTCCAATTAATATTTTAAAAATACATTAATGTGGAAATATTTGACCATTAAAATATCCATAATAAAAATATAATGTAGTTTTTAAGAATTTCTCTTGGTAATAACTTTATCATTTTGGATTCTTATGGGAAATTAGCATGTTACTTCCAAGAAGTCCCCCTTTCCACACTCATGTAAGGGAACCCACTGCACTCTTTTAATCATGATACTTAATATATTTGTCTAAAATAATACCTAATAAAAGATCCCCATGATAAAATTATTAACATTTTATATCTGGCGGTTTTACTAACTAGAAAATCTTAGGCCATTAATAAGCAATCCGAAGGAGGTTCATAAAAATGAAGGTAAAGGGTTTCACTATGACATTTCATTTTCACTTATTTTATAAAAACATTAAATTATATTTTAACAAATTTAATATAATAACAAAAATATGTGAAATATGCATATATTTTATTGTTTTTATATTGATAAATTTATCGATCTCTTTCTCCATCAAACAGGAAACAAATCCATCTCTCGCATGTACATGTGACAATGGCTTCTCGAACTAATGATTGTTTTTCTGCATCAGACTAAAATGTATAGTCATATTAATGTAAATACTTGATATTTTATATATTTATGACGTTATATTAATTAATGAAATTTAATTTCTCATAAACTACATTAACCTTACACGCATTTAGTGAATGATATCATTGCCCATGCAGACATATGACCAACTGTCTCCACAATGTGATGTAATTAATTATCTAGATCAACAATTAAATAATATTTATAAATATGTAAATAATGATTAAATATGATATTTACATAATTGATAAAATTTTAGAGGTGATTTATGGACTCTAACTATTGTGACAAAACAAAAATAAGAAAACAAAATAGTTAACACCGAAATCAATAATAATAATAACAAAAGATAGTTATTGAATGGGTGGTATAAAAATATAAAGTATCAATTATAATATTATAAATTTGAATATGGTTATAAAATAAGTTAAAAAATTTAAAAATTATTTATATATGATTTGAAAGGTAATTAGATTAAAGGGAAATTTGAGGAAATGGGCTTAGAATCAATTTCCCTTCATAAAAGAATATTTTATTATTTTGCACCTAATTTCATTCATAACATGTAAATACGTAACCTTTTACATGTAATATCAGGATTTTTTCATATGTTAGGGTAAATTTATCTTTAATTTTTACTAATTCATCCAAGGGTATTTGAATTGAGAATTACCTGTTGGTAATAAATTTCATAACTCAAATTTTATTCATTTGTTTACATTACTTCTCCATTATCATTGATAATATATGATTATATTTGTAAAGTATTTTTATTATTTTATATTTTATATTTGGTTTATTTATGTTTGTATTCATTTTATTAGAATAATAAATAAATTCATTAATCCTTACATTAATGGTAAGATCATTATTTGGAATTTCTTATAAATTTCCATTCGATTGAGACATATTTGTTAATATTCCCCTATTTAATTTTTTGTGGTGTATATATTTCACCACTATAGTACCTAACCTAAATAAATATTTGTTAATGAATTTTAATTTTAGAAATTTTTTTAGTCCTCTAAGGAGTGACAATTGAAATGTATCTGAAGATGAAATAGTCTATTGTATAATCTCACATTCTTTGGGGATTACTTTTACATTTTTTGACATAATTTAATAATTTATCTTTCATAATTTCTAATTATCATAATATAATCTAGTTATTATAAAATATTAGTTATATTAGTTATTATTTTACTCTAAATGGTTCATCAATCATGAAAATAAACGTTTAAAATGAAAATTTATTTTATTTCACATTAAAATAGATATATTATTTCCATTTCATTTTTTTCCATAAATAATCAGAATATTTTTTTTGTTTAGATGAAATATTTTTCAATTGAAGTTTATAATTATACTATAATGGTTAAAATAATTATATTTGAATATTTTTATTTTTTTTTCAGAAGTGTTTTTTTTTGAAAAAAAGTAACAAATAATGTATTTTACACATACAAAGATAACAGACATCCACAATATTATAATCATTATAAAAAATACATATTATTATATATGTTTTAAATTTTTTTTGCATTGAAATTTAATTTAAGAATCCTATATTAATTTTTAAATTTCATTCAATTTATTTTTCAAATGGAATTGATTTTAATGGAAATCCTATATTTCCCAGAAATTGATGGTTAACTCTCATCTCCTGATTAATTAATTAATTATTATCATTCTTTTGATATAACCACTTAATTGTGATCATTTTTCATTGAACATAAATTTTCTGTTTAAAATAAACATTCTTTTATAATGTATATGATTATTTCTTAAACCTTATACAACTTTTATATATGTTTTTTTACAATGAATTTTATTTGATTAACATGAGAAATATTGATAAATTTTTATCCTTTACTCAATACGAACATTTATTTAAAAGATATACTAATTCATGAATTAAAGTAATCATTTGAAATTTGAGGATTTTTATTCAAATAATGTGATGAGTGATACCTATATTTATATATCCCCTTGATGCATCGATTTTCATGTGAGGAGAATAATGAGGATAATGTTAAAGATTATTTTACCCATTGTATTTAATTGACTTGCGAAAGTTCATGATGATATAGATAAAATGATTATGGAGATCAAGTTATCCAATATTATTATTTTCCTTCATTATGAATTAATTTATTAATATCAAGGAGATTATTGTATTGATATTATCCATGGATTCATTTTGTGAACATGTAATTGATTAAAGGGAATCTGTGTTATGTTATAGACATTTCTATATTTATTATGACTTATTGATTATGATTTATTTGTTAATGGTAGATTCATGTTTACATAAATCTTACTAAGAATATGAAATCAACCTATTTTTTTACTTTTCCTATGATATAAAAAGGAATCTTTTAATTATTTCAAGAATTAGTTTTTTAAATTCACTATGTAGTTTTATATGTTTTCAAATATAATACAACACTCAAGTATATATCTATTTTACCAAGACTACTAAACCATTCGGTCCATTGGGATGTGATCAAATGTATATTCTTCCAAATAATTAATATATCCACCAGGAATTAGATAATGGAGTTGATTTCCTTACAATTACGGTCTAAATTCCATTAATATCATATTAGTGAAAATATATTTTAATAAAAAATTTTACAATATAAAAAATAAGTGTTCAGAAATAATTTCATTAAAATAAATCTATTTAAAGAATTTTAAATAAAAAAGATGATAATGAAAATTAATATTTCGAAACAATTCATATATAGTGAAAAAATTCCATAGAATAATTTTTATGATAATGGATATGGAAGAAAACAATTGATGGGTAATGATAAAATAATGTCGATTTTTAATTAAAAATGTTATATCAATATTTATAAGTATAAATTGAGAAAATGATAATAATAAATAAAAATTAAATGAATAACTAGTAGTGGATAAAATATAATTTTTTTAAATTATAAAATCTATATACTTTTTAAAAAAGAAATGTTTTCCATGAAAATGTCTAAAAAAATTAGATTGTATGATAAAGTGATACCAAATGATTCTTTTTTGTTTATACATGTCTAAATTAATTTTATAATGAAAATAATTTTAATTTATATTTTCCAATTACCGTATTCATACATAATATATAATTTAACATTCCTTTATAATTTCCAATTATCATTTTGTAAAGAATTATTCAATAAAATGAATCGTTTGGTGAAAATGGTGTTTTTTTCCTTGAATGTTTTAGTTTGATGGTTCTGGTATGTCGAAATTGGTCAATTTAAATTATATAAAGATATTAATCAAGAAAATATATTCATATTTATTAAAAACATATAATTTTATAATTATTTATAAAACGTGTTAATGAATAATTAGTTACATCACTTTATGGAGAGGACAGTTGGTACGTATGAACAAGTGATGACTGAACTTTTTTATGGACAATAATGGATATGATTACATAATAATTATCCCTTTAAAAATAATTATTATTTCATAAATATCATAAAATTTCAATAAATAATTCATTATTACAATACAAATAAGAAATAAATGAAAAACTAATTACATCACTTCACAGAGGTGGTAATTCACACATACAAAGGAGTGACTTTATATTTTTCCAGCTAATTAGAAGGAAAGAAGGTCTATTATTTATAATAAATATATAAGAATAATCATGTCATAAATATCTTATATAAAAATTATACTCATAATAGTATCCATCCATTATTGGTGGTGATGAGAAACCAAATACATTGTTTTTTGTGGATGTAGTTTGAAAGTAGGTTGAAACAATGATTTTAATCCCCATTTAATGAGGAAAAATATAATTAAAGAATGTTCCATTTATTTAAAAATATGTTAGTATATTTGAGAAAATTATTTGTTTTATAATTCATTTTTATAATAGAATTTATATAGTTTTAATAAGAAATGAAACAGAATTACTTAGTTGTGATTTATGTATCTTCTTTGGACATACTCATTTGGATTAACCCACAACCCTTCGATGAAAGATATTTTGATAAAAATAAACTTTTAGATCATAATGTGTTTGATACCAAACATTTATATATATTTATTGATCTCATTTTTAGGTTCACTTTTTCCTCTCTCTTTTTTTGTGTATCCAATTTTGGTTTTAATATATAGTGTTTTTGTGGGAAATTCATAAATTTTGGAATGGAGAGGGGTAGTTCACAGTTTTCCAAAACCATACACCAATCACAACAAACTTTGAAAACATAATAAGAGTGGACTGAAAAAGATAGTTCATGGTTTGTTAAAACATTCCACTTCTTAAGAGTAACCATGCCATATGCCTGAGAAATCGTGGGCATGGGATTTAATTATACAAAAAATTTATTAAAAATTCACGAACCCCAGGCCATTAAACGAACTCAACCCAAATTGACCATAAATAATATATCTCATTTTAGGGCTCCAGACAGATTCCATGTCCTTTTGGAATCCATTCACGGTGAATCAAATACCATATTGAAGATCTTTTACACTCTCGATTATAAATTCTCATCCTGCATGATTTACTCCCTATCTCTCTATAATTTTCTTCCATCATTTGAAGTGATGTTTTCCCATGTTTTTAGTGATATAAATCTCTGTTTTTTTCTATGATTTTTTGGATCTTGATTCTTGGTTTTATATCTAGATCTTGTTGTTCTTCATGATCTTGGTTGTTCCACTTTAAATTGGGGATTTCCATTAGCGTGAGTTTCTTAATAATGTTGAGGTAAGTGGTTTATATTAAAAAATACCACACACTTGTTTGAATTAACTATATATAATTTTGAAATTAGAAATATTCAATATTGGGAAATTGTGTTAATGATTGAATTAATTTAAATTAATAAAAATGTGATAATGATTTAAATTTAATTAGGGAAATTGAAAGTGGTGAATTTGGATTAATTAATTGGTTAATTAGTTAATTAAATGTTGTTATTGAGGAATTGATGGGAAATTGGAATTCAATATCTGATCAATTAATGGGTTGTGAATTAATATAAAATTTTGGATTTTTGGATAGTTTGGTTAATCATTATGGTTTAATGGTTTAAACGTTTTTAATAATGAAAATATGTTAATAGTGAATTTTCATATTTTCCATGTTATTAAATTGGAGAACCATGTTTTTTTGTGATAAATAAGGATGTTGTAATGATATGAAATATTTTTTAAAGGATTAATCATTATTGATGTGATATATTTGATATATGTTATTGATTCATAAATCTATGTGGGACTTGGAACAATGCTTCAAAATCCCATAGTGATAAATTGATATACTTGTGGGGGACATGGACTACTTCAACAAAATCCTATAGAGATAATGAGGGTGGGACATTGACTAATGCTTCAAAATTACACTTTTTTGATTCGTTGATAATTGGTGTGGGACACAGACAAATGCTTCAAAATACCACATCTGTGATTGATTTATAGTGAGTGTGGGACATAGACTAATACTTCAAAATTACATATGGTCCTAGAAATGGGGTCTTAGAAGTAACATCATTGAATTGGACTATGAATAATTTTTTTTAATATGAATTAATGTAAAATTATAATGGATAAACTTGGTATTACGATATGGTTTAGACCCCATCATGTTACAAAGAAGTTATTTTGGTTTGTGTTTCCTTTGGATCGTGGTGGTTTATGTGGTAAATAAAATAATTATAAAATGTTTTGACTCTTTAATTTATGGATTGTAATTTATTATTTTTACAACAACATACAAAGGTATTAATGGGATATTGTTTTAAATTCCATTGGTTATAACCTACTAATTTTCAATCACACCCTCATAGGGATTCCTGCTCGGTACTAAAATTGACATTTTATTTATATGACAAGATTATGGAAATAGTCCTATATTTGATGTTTGAGTGGGGATGGAGCATGGATGAGGGAACTCGATATGATTCCAGACCGGATTTAGAGTTTTTAATGACTTTATTTTTTTTATAGTTTTTTGTATTAACACATGACATATGCTTAGAGTGATTTATTTACTATTTATTTTTGTCTATTGCATTTATCATTTTAATTATCATGTGATATTGGTTTAGTTTAGTTTTGGTGGGTTATTTTGGTTACATTCTTTTATTTCCACTTTCATATTACTAGAATAAATAGGGTATAGTTTCCCCACTATCTATATTAGACCTGTTATTCTAGTCGATAGTGTTTGGCATATGGGGATGCATGTATGAGGTCATGTGACTAACCGACTTGGAAAACCATTGTGTGGAAACTATGTTAGGACGTTACGAAGTAGTATCCAAGGTGAATTTCTCTTAATTTATTTTCCTTTACAATTTCATAATATTTGGAAATATTAGACAAGAAAATAGGATGAGTTGGGTGTTGGTTAAGATCTTGTTCATGGGAGTATCTAACTCTTGTATGATGATAAAATCCAAGTATCCAGGGTGAGATTCTTGTAATTGTTGTGGGTTGTTAAATGTTGATGTTATTTCACCTCAAGTGAAGAATTTGTTATGTGATGTTACTATTTTTTCTGATATTTTATCAAATTTGACTCATGTATTAGAATGGAATGATAGTTCAGTATTTATAAATCATTCTAGGAACTCATGATTTTTTGTGACATACATCATTTTAGTCCTGCATGATAGAAATAGGTTTTGGGTATGTCTTTAAAATTGAAAAGTTTTTCATTTCATGTGTAATTTAAATAAAAAGGTACATAATATAAACCTATAGTTTAAAATGATGAAATATCTGAATAATCTATATGTCTAATGAAAAACATGAATATGTGAATGTGTTTACCCATTGTTAACCCTGAAGTAGATATATGATGGATAAGGGTATTGATAGTGTCTCATTCTTTACTATGTGGAGGGGTTTTGAGAAATAAATGGTTGTGGTTTTATCTGATTCCTCGTAATTGTGTGAATGTCATGAATATTTCATAATATGTATTTTTTTACTATATATATAAGCCTCAATGAGGAGTATTGTTGAGTTTATGAAAATATTTATGACTAGAAATTACCATCTAGTAAGAGATAACTAGGCATAGATAGTGCTGATTGAGGAATTCTGATAAAAGATCTGAGATAAAATTTCTCTATCCATACAGTTTATAGAAAGAATTACAGTATGGTTTGTGAACAGTACATCTAACCTAACATGGGACATTCAATTGTAGCACCCTACAACATTTACTAAAGAGGGTTGGACGAAGGAAGGTGATTTGTAGGTTGAGTCTATCAAAATGATACTTGAACACTTGGAAAATCTTGCGGAGAAGATAGTCCATTGGTATGTTTACATACAATGATGTAATAAAAGGAATTAGGGGAAAATGAAGACTCATGATGGATAGTTGGGCGATATTGAGTGGAATAAAATCCAGGATAAGCTATTAAAGCACTTTTACCCTGAGACTCCTAGGAAAAAGAGATCAGATGAGTTTGTGAGGTTTACCCAGTGGAGTATTCCCATTATAAACTACTCTAGTAACATTGCAATTTTTTCTCTAGAATTAACATAATTTTTGGATATGGTTGATAAATTATTTTAAGAAGGGTTTAAATGGGAATTTAATTCCCAATGAATATATTCAGTCTGAAGAGGTTTCTAGAAGTCTTGAATCATGCATTAATATCTAAGGAGTAAGTGAAATAGGCTTCTAGAAGAAGACATGTGGATTCTGCTAGATGATCTAGTTATTCATTATCTGATATTATGAAGGTCAGTTATGAGAATTTCAACTAGGGTTATATAAAAAATAGTTTCAAGGGGTGGGGGTGAGTTACACATGACCTTACCTAAGTGGCCAATCACATGTGTAGTAGGATGGGTCACTTTCATAGACATCTTCCTTGACCATCGATTGAGTTCTGATCTTGCAGAAGGAATGGAAATATACATGGGATTTTCATGAAAACATGAAATTTGGGGAATGATGGAGAAGCTAGGACGAATCAAAGTTCATGGAGGGGATTTTCTATATAGTATTAGTTTAGAAGGTTGATTTCTACTAGAAATGGTGGTAGAGGTAGTGGATGTGGTATTTTTTGTTATAAAACCCATATGAGTAGAGTGGTGCATCTCAGAGGACTAAGACTTCGTCCCATAGAAGAGGGGAAGGATAGTTGCATGCTGTTTAGCCTACACTATTAGATCGAAAAGATGGACTGTCAATAGATAGAGGTACTGTTCAAATAGATTCTATACTATTTAGTTCCTTACTTGATATTGGTGCATCTCATTATGTTATATCTACAAAACTTATGAATGTTTCAATCCTTGTATTAAAGTTCTTGAATGGGGTTTTGGAGAAAGATGCATCATTGTCATTATTTTGTTTAGGGACATCTATTTATACCATTAGTGTTCTCTTGAGGTTGGTGAGTATTGTTTCATGTGGGATTTCTACATTTTTTATGTTTCTGGATTTGACCAAATCATGGGTATTTATTAGATAGTAGATACCAAATCCACATTGGTTTCTTCCAAAGGGGAGTGAATTTTACATAGCTTTAAGGTAACAATTATATTCAATGTGGAGAGTGGGATATCAAGGAGATCCATGGATGGCAAGTTCTTCCGCATCTTGGGGAGATCACAACCTATTTTTCTTGTCTTTTGTGGGATTATGTGGGTGTTAATAATGATTTATTTACACCCTTAGTGGTAAGAATCTAGGATGTGTTCCCAAAGTACTTCTATGGTTAGTCACCTAAGGGATATGTGGAATTTACATTTGACCTCATACCGGGGGGTAGAGTTAGTTTCCATTCCACCATACAGAATAGAACCAATAGACTCGACTAGAAGAGTTGGTGGATAAGGGGTTTATCTACTAGAGTACATTACCTTGGGGATCTATGATCATGTTTCATAAGAAGGAAGACAAGGACTTGTGAATATACGTGGATTTTCATATATTTAACCATATCACTTTGAAGAACCATTATCCTCTTTTTCATCTTGATGATCTATTGGAATATTTGATATGAGCTCATGCTTTCTCCATGATCAATATGACATTAGGGTATAATTAGTTGAGATTAGAACCATATAAAATGTCAGGTAATGCATTAAGAATAAGTTATAACATTTAAGAGTTCATTGTGATTCCTTTTTGATTTATAAAAACATAATAAATTTTTATGGAATTGATGAAAGGAATCTTCCACCCGTACTGGAAACTGTTTATGGTATTTTATGGATAAAATCATTGTGTACTCCATGACACATCATGATCATTCTAAACATCTTGAAGTAATTTTGAGTAGACCGAGGGAGCATTAACTATATTCCAATCTATCTGGGTTTCAATTATAAATTGATCTGGTACAATTATTGGGTAACATCATCTCATAAAAAGTTTTCTCAGTCGTCCCAAAAAATTCTATGCAGTGTATTCATGGGAGAAACCCATGAATATATTCAATATTCATATATTTTTAGGGATATTGGTATGTTATCAAAGGTTTATCAAGGAATCATTATGTTTGGAAGAACCTCATTCAAGCAAGACGAAGAAGGTGATAATTATTGAATGGTTGGAATCTTGTGAGAATGAATTCTTGGAATTGAAGAAGCTCTTAACAATAATACCAATATTGACCCAACTAGAGATAGGCAAAGATTATACAATGTTTTGTGATGCTTTTTTAATTAGACATGGTGCGATATTGATTCATGAAGGATGAATTTTTTTTGTATGGGTTGTAATAGTTTAGGCCGCATGAATGGATATACCCTACACATGACCTCTAGTTTGCTTCAATGGTTTAGGCTTTCATGTGTTTGCAGTATTATCTATTGGGAGAAATGTTTACGGTGTATACTAATTATAAGATCATAAATATATGTTTTCTCAATGAGATTTGAATCTATAGCATTAGTGGTGGGTTAATTATACGACGTCATTCTATTTTGATCAAGAATATATGATCAAAAGGGGAAATATAGTTTGTAATGATTTGAGTAGGAAATATATGATTTAGTATGTTCAAGAGTAATGAAATATCATGAGTTTACTAACTGAGATGAGTGTTTTGGTTCATGAGTCTCTCGAAAAGATGAATCTATTATCATTTTTACTAGACTGTATAATTTTATTTCATATAGAAGGGTTTGTGAAAATATCTATAACTATCAACTGGTGAAGGCAGATCAACAAGGACCTGGGGGTCTAATACACCCATTTCACATTTCAAAGATGAATTTGATGATTTTACCATGTATTTTGGGTGGGTCACCCGAGGACTATAGGGATGTATGATGAAATTTGGGTGGTTGTGGACAGACTTCTTAAAGAAGAAAGTTTCATTCCTATGTGGTAGATCTTCTCTATGAATCAGTTGGGAGACTTGTATGTTCTAGAAATAGTCTATTTTCACTAGGTGCCATAAAGTAGTGTTTTATACTTTAAATCCATTTTTTACTTCATTCTTCTGGTAGGGCTTGTACAATTCACTTGTTATGCAAGTTTGGTTGAGTAAAACATCCCCCCTTTGAAATATGGGCAGTCAGAACATACTATACGGGTTCTGGAGGATATGATTCATTTGTATGTCGTAGACTATAGAGGGCATTGGGATAAGAACAAATATTGGTTGGATTTTTCCTATAAAAATAGTTTTCATGAAACAATACATATAGATCTATGAAAATACCTTTATGGTAGGACATGAAGATCACCTCTATGATGGATTGAGGTGGGTGAGTAAGAGTTTCTAGGACAAAGCCTCATGCAGGAGACATCAGAGTAGGCTCAAATAATTTAGAAACTTATGGATCCACCATAGAGTACAAAAAAAGAAGAATGTTTATCGATTTTAGTCACCCCTAGTGTTTGGAGAGGGTGATCATGTATTCTAATGGGTGACACCAAAAAATTTTCACCATATGATATGATGACAAGGCATGTCAGAGCCTAGGATTGTGGGACCATATGAGGATTTAGAGAGATTTGGGATGGTGTCATACCAATTGGATCTTCCAAAGTGGTATACTATTTTTCATGACATTTTTCATGTATCAAAACATCGGTGGAAACACCCTATCCCTTCTCATATGATTAATGTGGATGATGTTGAACTTGAGACCAATGAATCCTTTATGGAACATCCAATACATGTGTTGGATTACAGTGAGAAAGTGTTTCGCCAAAAGAACATGCCAATTGTTCATGTGTTGTGTCAATATGGTGGTGTTTAGAAGCAAAATTAGGAGAGAGAAGATGATATGCGGCCTCATTGGCCAGATCTTTTTAACATGGAATATTATAGATGTTTAGAAGTACAACATTGGGATGAGATTTTATAATGTGAGAAGATTGTAAAATCTGAATGTTTTCTAGAGATACATTATAGCCATAATTTGGTACACTATTTATTTTATTTGAGTTCATTTAGTTTGGGTTTATCCTAGGTTATTTTTTTGGTGAAATAGGAAAATTTTGGATGAAATAGGGACAGATCATGGTTGGTGCACTATTTTCCCAAACCTTGTAGGCAACCCAACAAAACTTGGAAATCTAAGATGAGGAGATTTGAATGGATGGTGCACATTTTTTCAATCATTGCACCATATTAGGAACAACCATTATCCCTATATTTGGAACATGATTAAGCTTCAGTCATTGGAAAATAGAGTGCCCCCGCACTAAACATTGTGCACACAAGATTTAATCATATGAAAATTAGATTAAAAATTCTCAAACACCCTGACCTTCAAAATAACTCGATCCAAATAGACCCAAAATATTTAATATCATTTTTAAGGCTCAAAGAGAGATTCCTCGCCCATCCAAACTAGGTTTGTGGTGAATCAAATCCCGAATTGAATATCAGTACCTCTAATGTTTATAGATTTTCAACCCGTTTGATTTACTCTCTATCTCTCCCTCATCATTATTCCATCATTTGATGGAAATTGTCCCCAGTTTCTGATGGATCTGGATCAAGGATTTTCATATCATTATTATTTTAACCAAGGATCTAGGTTTCAGATCTCGATCTCATTCTTTATCATGATTATGGATGTCCATCTTCAAATTGGGGTTTTTATTGGTGAGTGATTGTCAACACTATCATGGTAGGTGGTCTAAACATAAAATCACATTTTCATTATTTAATTAGGTGTATATAATTTTAATATTTTCATTTTCCATGAATTGTAAATTACATTAATTATTGAATTGTTTTAATTTAATTTCCATATGATGATGAATTTGGCTACATTTGGGTAATTAATATTTTGTAATTTGGATTAATTAATTGGTTAACTAATTAATGGAATGTTGTGACAATTGAATTGATGGGAGACTAGAATTGTGTATCTTTTTATTCAATGTTATGTGAATTATTTAGAATTTGATATTTTTATATGGCTGTATTAATACAAATGGGTTTATGGGATATATAGTTCAACAAATCGAGTGGGATAATATTAAATGTTTTATATTTTCCATATGATTAAATTGAAGAACCATGTTTGTTGTGATAATTTGTAATGGTACCATGATGTGAGATTGTGGTAAAAGGATTAATATTGATTAATATTGATTTAAGAGATATATGTGATTGATTGATAAATATATATTGGACATTGAAAACCACATAAAAATCTCATAGTGATAAATTAATATATGTTTGAGGGACATGGACCACTGATTCATAGGAGAATAGTGATAATGAGTGGAGGACATAGACTGGTGCTTCAAAATCACAAATTTTATACTAATTAATAATGATTGCGGGACATGGATTGATGCTTCAAAATCCCATTTGTTTGATTCACTATGATGAGTATGGGACATGGACAACTGATTCCAAAGCCCAAGGGGTCTTAGAAACTGTGTTGTAGACAATTTTTTTTCATTTTAATATGTTTCTAATTAGACATAATATGAATTGAAATGAAATTATAATGGATTACCATGGTACTATTACATGGTTTAGACACCATCATGGTCCAAAGATGGTATTGGGGTTAATGTTTCCTAAGGAACCATAGGGGTTATGTGGTAATTTAGTGAATAAAAAATGTTATAAATATTTAATTTATTTATTTTACGTATTTAATTATACAACTGTATAAATTTCTAGTAACTAGATATTTTTTGAGATACAGTTGGCAGTGACCTACTATGTTGTAATCACAACCAACTCAGGTATCCAGATTAGTACTGAAATAGACTCCTTATTTTATGACATGATAAGGGGAAGAGTTTGATATTAGATGGATGAGATTGGATTGAACATGGATTTACAAACAAGACATGATTTGTGTCCTTCTTGGGATTTATTAATGTCTTTATTTATTTTTAATTTTTAATATTGAAACATGAAATATATTTAGAATGATGTATTTTCTATTATTTTTAGGTATGTTATTTTGTGTTTTGGTCATCATGTGACACAAGTTTGACTAGGTTATTAGTTATGTCATGTGGTTATTATTTATTTATATTTTCTATAATAAAACTCTGATAAATATGGTATAGTCTCCCCATGATCAATATTAGACCCTCACTAATAGTCGGTAGCCTCGAGCGTATGGGGAGGCATTCCTAAAGTCATATGAATGACCAACTCAGGCACCAGTGTGTGTTACCCCGGTTGGGAAATTACATGGGAAGTGATCTTAGGAATGAATTTGGGATTGTATAGTATGATTTTTAGTCCTCATTAATTAAGAGGAAATGTGGATATGTTGGGTTTTTTCAGGGAGAGGGAGGGAAAAATTGAAATTTTTAAAAATTTAAAAATATATGAATGACTTAGTTTAACAACCATGCTCTATATTAAACACTTAACATAAATTGTTACATAAGACCATAACTTGATAAGACAAAGAATAAAGAGAGTTCAACTATCTTTGGGGCATATGATCATTACATAAAAACATAAAACATAAAACAAATCATCTTATTGAAAACGTCCTTTACATGACTACTACATTTGCTCGTACTTAGCATTTCATGGGATAACCTGAGGATATACATAAAAAGGGGTGAGCTATAAAGACTAATATAGGAATAAACATGGAATAACATGAGGAATACAATACATGTTAGATAATAGGCATGTCAATGGAGCACAAAAGAAACATGACCATAAAGGCATGATAAAGCATGATAATCATAACATGAAGACGTGTCAACAACATTTATCAAGATATTAGCATGATCCAAGGATAATTTCAAATAGAGCATGAGTAAACCCTCATTGAACATGAAGAAAAAATATACCCTTCTTGAACATGAATTATCATGATTCAACACTAATTTCACATGACGTATCATTATACTATACATTACCCATGCATTGGAGCGCTGTCAGGGTGCAGCCTTCATAATTGTTTCATTTCATACAAAAGTGTCCCATATAGTTCATAAAACATTGATTCATTAACATCATAATTAATTTCAATAATTAGAGATGATGATTACATAAATATATGTCCTCAATAAACAAGTATATGTGCATAAAGATGAATACCTTTGATAGAAGATTGGGTATGGTATTCACTACACAATGATTTTGGTATGGAAATTGTCGTGTAATTTTGGCTGCATAACGACGTCAAATAAAATTTGTAAAATGGGTTGATGAGAGTGTAAGGGGTATCTAATCATTTTGAAATTAAATGGATAGTAAGGGGATCATGAGACATAATATACCAACATATGGAATGAAATTTAGATTCATAATATAAAAAGAAATTCTTGAATGTAAATTAGGAGAGAGAAACTCCTTACGGAATTTCATCATGGTAATGGGTGTACACGTGAGGAATTAATGATAGATAAAGGAGTATCTAATCATTCAAACATAAACAGGGCATAATGTGGGAGGTGTTTAATGATACCCCAACATTTAAACTTGAAAATAAAAGAGCATAACAATATAAAGAGAGTTGGATACAATGAAAAAGGTAGGAATCCATTACTTAGAAATGTGGTCCCAAAGTCTTGGGAGGAGCTTGTAAGAGGATTAATGGGAGTATGGGATGATTTGGGAGTATTCTAGAGAGGTGATTAAAGAGGTTGGACGAACTAAAAAGTCTTTTAGTGAAGAGGAAGTGGGCGCTTGGGTGGGTTTATTTAGGAAAGGACAGGCAATTCTTTATTATTTTGGTTTGGGACACCACACATGTAACTAATCAAAACCACAAACCAGCCCATGGTTTTTTCCAAAGGGGAGTGGGAAAAAATATTTTATAATTCCAATGAACTAAATTCTAAAACAAATTGGGTTTCGTATGTGGAGGTGAGACACACTGTCATGAAAATCAATTTAAAAAGATAAATTATTTTATAAGTCTTGGAGGGTCCACTAAAGCATTGAAAAATAAATAAAATAAACCAAAAACCACATTATAATAATGGTAAAAAATATAATGGAATAAAATTGGGTGTAATTTATTTTTTTTAATCACTATTGGGTCATTTTGATGTCATAAAAAATATTATATAATTAAACAGTATCTAATTTTTACCCAAAAATTCAGTTGTCTCAAAAAAATTTGAAAAATTAATCGTTGGATAATTTCGATGTCCTTATTCCAAAAATAAAATTAATATAATATAATTAATTTTCTATATATGTAAATTTTAAATTTTAAAATAAAAATATATATATTTATAGAAAAATCATGGGTTTTGGAAAAAACTGCTTTCAATCCTTAATAAAAATTGCAATTGTATTTATAAAACATATATGATCAATTATAATAAATAAAAAGTAATTTATTA
This sequence comes from Viscum album, assembly GCA_963277665.1. Lineage (NCBI taxonomy): Eukaryota > Viridiplantae > Streptophyta > Magnoliopsida > Santalales > Viscaceae > Viscum > Viscum album. The sequence goes on along the minus strand of OY728148.1, from coordinate 1,338,350,512 downwards.
AAAATAATAATTTATTAAAATATTATTTAATTAAAAAATCCGTTAATTTATCAAAATAGTTTTCTTAGTTGAATATTAACTAAAAATACTATTTGTGATTTAAAAACTATTTACAGTGTAACAATAATAAAATGATTGTATATATTTATTATACACAAAAATAATGCACATAATAATAGTGATAATTTCTTGTTATATAACCCACTGTAACACCCGCATATGACCGAAGTTTATGGTGTGTGATGGTGACAAACTCCTGGGGTGGCTTAGATAACATTGTTCGGGTGGTAATCTCTATCAACTTACACTTCTCTCATAGGTGATTCCATTCAATCAAAACATGTTGGTGCTCATCTTGGGATTTGTCCAGAGGGAATCCCAATGACACCACCTCCTTTCCAAGCAACGAAAAATGGGCTTCATATGGGGAAAGACTACTGGATGAGGTCATCGCTTCCTTGGTCTGAGTAAATTGGATTTTTTAAAGCCCTAATTTATACTAATCATGTGATCACTATTCAACGGTTATATTAGCAACGACCGAAATTCTAAACAGTATTTAAAATTCAAAAAACATAAAACTAAAAAAAATTAATATGATATATAACCATTTCACTTAATAAGTCATTTAATCATATCTAGAAGAATTTTCGTTAATGAATATTTGGGTCGTTACAATCTTCCCACATTAAAAACAATTGTGTCCTCTCAATTTGATTACATACAAAAAGAACACTAGAATTTAAAAATGACATAATGGTTACTTACCCATCACCATTAAGCATTCCCCAACCCTCATTATCATGTTGATCATGGAGAGAGAGGGTCCACTTAGTGCAACGATACTTCAATGAACATTCAAAGTCTCCCACTTCTTTAGTCCATACATAGTCCGTGCAACAGGAATCGTACCGATGGAAAATATTATTCACTTTTTGAAAAAAAAAATTATAAAATATAGATTAAAAACATCACCATGAACCAGGTTTTTGTAAAATAATCTGATAGGTTCAGATTTTAATTTTTTGAAATGCGCTTCTTCAAATATATTGTCTAAGTTTCCAAAAATACTGGAAGACATGACTATATATATATAGGAATATCAGAGGTATCTCTCTTTGGTACCTATTCTAAAACCAAATAGTTCATCATACTCTCTTGATAGGGTGATATTTTTGAAAATAACCTGATGGTACCTCCCTCGTCTTGAAAGCTGGGAGAGTTGGGATCTTTATATTTGATCATAGGTGAGCCTTGATCCCTAATGATTATGTTCTATGGAGGAAGTGTTTGGTATGATGTAGAGCATGTTGCAAGAAAGTTGGACATTGGAAACAGTGTTTATGCTATACGAGCTTAACTTCACAATAATTGTTGCTACTCAGTTCTCAAGAAGGGACAAGAATATTATATGAGGTTCTTCCTCTACCATCTTAAAACTATCCTTTATCCTGCTGATGAAACATATCAACATTGGAGTTACCCTCTAGACAAATAAAATTATGATATTAAACTACTTGAAGTCTAATGATTTAATATTATTTAATAAAAGGAATGTTAGGGGTAACACATAAAGGGAGATCCATAGACAAAAATAGTAGACTTATAATTTACATTTATTTCCTTAACATATTATTCTAGAGGGTTCAATCTATGTTATCCATGATATACATTCAAACATATATTGTGAGGGGATTTTTTATTCCCTTAATAATGGTTCATAATGTTCTTGTAAATTTACCAAAGAATATCCGCTAGTAGTGTCGTATCCAAAAGTGCGGCAGGGCCCATTGTCATGTACCAGGAATTCCCGAGTCAAGCCCAAAACTCATTATCAGAGTTTTCACTCCTAGGTACATATGTGACAGAGCCATCTCTATGTGATCGTATCCAAATAGGGAAGTATTTTCTTGATAAACCACTTACTCAATACTTAACAAAACATTTGGAGGTTTTTATTAAACATAATATTATCTCTAAGGCTTCACTAGGGTTTTCTAATTCTAAACACAAAAATAACTAAACCTATCCTCTGATACCAACTATAACAACCTCTCCCTTTATTGAACTCGTAACATAAATTATTACATATGGACTTCACTTGATACAACATAAAAGATAGAGAGGTCAAGTGACATTAGAGATTAGGATCATTAAATAACAACCTAAAATATAAAACACAACATCTTATTGAAAACTTCCTTTACAATACTACTACATTCCCTCGAACTTAGCATTGCAGGGGATAACCTGAGGACATACATAAAAAATGGATGAGCTATAAAGCCTATTAAGGGAATAAAAATGGAATAACAAGAGGAATACAATACATCCTAGAAAATATAAATTTAAATGGAGCACAAGAGAAACATGAACATAAACTAATGATAAATCATGATAATCATAACATGGTGATGTGGGAACAACATTTTTCATGATATTAGCATGAGCCAATGCATATTGTACATAGAGCATGAGTAAACCCTCATTGAATATGAAGCACGAGTAATCCATCGTTGCAATTGAATTAGAATGAGTCAACAAAAATTTCACATGAAGTATCATGATATTATACCTAATGCGTTGGAGCGATATCTGGGTGCACCCTTCATAATCATTTCACTTCATGCAAAAGTGTGCCACATAGATCATACAACAAAGATTCATTAACATCATAATTAATTCCATGAATAAGATATGTGTAATACAAAAATCGATTTCCAAAATAAACATGTACATGTGAATAAAGTTGAATACCCTTGATAGAGGACTAGTTATGGTATTCACTACACAAGGATTTTGGCATGGAAATTATTGTGTAATTTCGTCAACAAAACGACCTCAAATAGAAATTCATAAAATGGTATGATGAGAGTGAAAGTGGTATATAATAATTTATACATGAAATAGATAGTAATTGGATCATGGGAAAAAATATACCAACATATGTAATGGAATTTAGATTCCTAATATAAAATAATTGCTTGTATGTAAATGAGGAGAGAGAAATTCCATTAGAAATTTCAACAAGGTAACAGGTGTACATGGGTTGCATTAATTAGAGATAAAGGGGTCTATAATCACTCAAACATAAATAGGGATGTTTGGGGGATTTTAAATATCATACCCCAACATTTATAATTGAAAATAAAAGAGAATTACTATATAAAGAAACTTCGAAAAAATGAGAAAAGAAGGAATCCCTTACTTGGAAGTGGGATCCCAAAGAATTGGGAGGGGATTGAGAGTGGATTCTTGGGAGCCTCGGGGTATTTTTGAGGGTTCTAGAGAGATGAGGGAATAGGTTGGAAGAACTCCAACCACTTTTAGTGAAGAGGAAGTGGGATCTTGGGTGGGTTTATATAGGAAATGATAGGGAATTCGTTATTATTTTGGTTTGGGACACCACACATTAAACTAATCAAAACCACAAACCATCCCATGGTTTTTGCCCAAAATTTATACCAAAGGGGATTTGAAAATAATATTTTATAGGTCCAATAAGAGAACCTCTTAAAATAATAGGGTTTCTTTTTTGGTGGTGAGTCACACTCTCAAGGAGATCAATTTAAAAACATTAAATGTTTTATAAATCTTGGATGGTTAACTAAAACATAGAAAAATAAATAAAATAAAACTAAAATTAAATTATTTTAATGGTAAAACATATAATAGACGAAAGTATAGTTTATAGTATTTTATTACATCACTATTGGGTCATTATTAAGTAATAAAACACATTATATAATTAAACTGTATTTAATTTTTACCCAAAAAATTGACTGTCTCAGAAAATTATGAAAAACTCACTGTTGGATAATTTCAACATCCTAATTCAAAAAATAATTTTCATTTTATATAAATAATTTTCTATATATGTGAATTTTCACTTTTTAAATAAAAACCAACATTTATCAAAACATCAAGGGTTATGACAAAAACAGCTTTCAATCCTTAAAAAAATAAAAATTGTATTCATAAAAAATATACAACCATTTATACTTAATAAAAATTAATTAAATAATAACATTTTATTAAAATATTATTTAATTCAAAAATCCATTAATTTATCAAAATTGATTTCTTAGTAGAATACTAACTAAAAATACTATCTATGCTTTAAAATATATTTACAAACTAACAATAATAAAATGAATGTATATTTTTAATTTTATATAAAATAATGCACATAATCATGATGATAAGGCCTTTGTAGATAACCCCTTATAACACATACATATGACCAAAGGGTAAGGTGTGCGATGGTGACAAACGCTTGGGGTGGCTCAGATAACATTACTCGGGTGGTAATCTCTATCAACTTACACTTCTCCCATGGGCAGTTCTATTCAAGCTTAACATGTTGAATCTATTCTTGGGATTGTTCTAGAGTGAATCTCATTGACTTCGCCTCCTTTTCGTTCTTTGAGAAATGGGATTCAAATGGGGAAAGTCTTCTAGATCAGCCCATCACATCCTTTATCTGAGTAAATTGGATTTGTTAAAGCCCTATATTTCTAATAATCATGTGATCACAGTTCAACTATTATATTAGAAACTATCACAATTCTTAAGAGTATTTAAAATTCCAAAAACATAAAACCAAAGAAGTTTATATGTTATATAACCATTTCACATAATGAGACATTTAATTAGATCAAGAGGAATTTTTTTAATGAATGTTTGGGCTGTTATACTTAGTCTAGAAACATGGATCTAAATTAGATTTTTTACTAGGAGAGAATGATATAGGATCAATATAAAAATATCAATTATTTCTATACTATTTTTTAGATAAATTTAACCCTTATATTTCTATTTTATCCGTCCACTCTACAAATCCTTTTTAACCATGACTATAATTTGAAATTGTACCATTCTTACAATTCATAAGTAAAAAATGAATGTTTTGATATAATTTCTTGGAAGTTATGATTCAAATTATGCATTATATATTATCATATTCAATTTCTATAATTACTAGATTTATATATGAAAAAAACATTTAACTAGTGATAAGAAACTGATTTTTGACAAATGAGTTTTGTAAAAAAAATGATCCTATACCAAAATCTAGTATAATGTTTTTTTGCATGAAATTAAATATATTAATCATAATGGAATGATATATATTTTAATTTATTATAATATTATGAACATAATTATAACTTGTAATTATATTAAGTTATAAAAAACATTATTGTTCTATGAAAAACGTTTTATCAGATTCCATATAAAAATTATTGTCTCAAAAATTCATAAACATTAACCATAATATAATATTTCAATTTTCATTTCATAAAAGTTATTAATTTAAATAAATTGTAATTAATAAAAATCTTAAAAATTATTTATAATTTCTTCACACAAAATGATCTAAATTTTTTTAGAAAACATATTTTTGACGTATAAAATAAATTTAGAGAATATTGATAACATATTTATTATGAATTAAACATTATATATATTTTTCATATTATGATAAATCATATTAATAACTTCAATTCCAATAGTTATTTTTAAATAGTATATTGTTTTTCAATTTTTATACACGTGGGGCTGTGTGTAAAAAAAGTTATCAAATACATTGTGTTTATTTCAAAGGAATATATATATATATATATATATATAATCTCATGGTGTTACACAGCCTATTTTATGAACATCATAATTTGATAGGAATGGTTATTTTCAAGAATCATAGTATAATTTTTAGGGAAGATATTTCTTTATAAGATGATAATTTGGTTTGGTTTACACTATATTTTCTACGTTTCATTTCTTTAGAACACTACTTTATGATTATTTAATAGTACTAGGATGTTTCTATCAATGATAATCTGAATGAAATTCCGAGTAGTATGTGGTTTATCTATTTTAAAAATTATTTCATTTTCATTATTTAATATAAAGAATACTCCACCAAGTCTCCCTTTAGATTTTTTTTATAATAGTTACCAAATTTTTACTCTTGGTAGAACAATATTTTGGTTTGTGATCATCCAATTAAGCACAATTCCCCGGTGTAGTGTCTCTAGAACAGGTATATTACCGTGGTTGTGTCCATTCTTTATAGAATCCCCCAACATGCCTCCAAATTTATATGTTCTTGGAATTATGATTTCAAGTCACCAGATTTTATGATTGTTGATGGGGACTCAACCCGTAATATTTAAAACTTAAATGAGGGAATGTATCATCAATATGGAGCAACTAATGAATTACATGAACCATGGTTTTGTATTCATATTGGTATTGATCTAAAAACATAAGGATAATGTATTATCATCATTGTTGGTTACTCAAGGATATGGGATACCAATAATGCTCTCCAGTCCTAAGGCTTCATTACTTTTGATGAATACTTCAAATCCATATTCTTTTATTTTGTTTTCCCCATCAGATCATTATGTTTGAAGGAACCCATAAATCATACTCTCATGACTATTATTAAACATGAAATAAATGATACCATAAATAATTTAGAGAAAAATGATCTATATTTGTTTGGGGAAACTTCTTGTTATGGTGATAAATTAAATACTAATGTGTTATGACACTATGGGATAATTCGTGTTAGATTCGATGTCTATTATTTTGATGGATTAGTAATACTCACATTCTCAACCTTCTAGGTAGAGTGAACCACCATTTACACTGAATCTCTTATTATGATTTCCCGAAACAAAATTTTATATTCCAATATATTGTTTTTATATCTAGTAAAATATGATTCATTTATGTTAGTCAAACCATTTTAGGATACTTTTTCGTTTCATAGGCACATTTTCAACATATTCATCATCACTCAGTTCATACAGCCATAGGATGTGGAAATTTTTATCAATAAGTGTTAGGGGGCATATGGATACCAAACACCTAGCATTAAAAAGAGACTAGGCTTAGTAACATATTGCTTAATTTTACTTAGAATCCACCCCCATTTATGTAACAACATCATTCAGTGGGATTACCTTATCCACAATTAAATTCATCCTTATTGAATTCATATATTTTACTCCCCCAAATATTATGTGAAATAATTTTTTTTTTGAATTCTCAATTAGTCAAACAATGTCCATTAAGAAATTATTATGAACACATTTACTAAAATATATAATAAAGAAACATTTAATATATCTAAGAAAATATAATCAATTGTGTTTTTAATATGAGACTATAAATTCCATATGGAATCATTTCACTATAAATTTTAATTTTATGATTAATTCATTCCATATAGCCTATAATCTTCTAGATTCACCTGTGGATTAGTATCAACACTTTTTTATATTGTAAGTCTTCTATTTAACACATATAAATTTTATTCACTTATAATATTTTCCATTTTTTTTGGAAATTGGAATTAATTAAATTATATATTACTTTAAAAAAGTTTAATTTCAATAGAAACTTTATGAAGATGATTTTATTTATATATAATGGATTATTTAGTCAGATGAGTATCAGATTTTTTTAAAATAAATTACATTCCCTTTTATTATATTTACTAACCTTAAATAAACCATTTTAACCGCGCCTAAACTATTTTTGGAAAAATATAAATATTTCAATATTGAATAAGCCCAATTTATTTTTAATAAAAACAAATGGGCATTTAGGTTGGGCATTATGCAAATAATATCATATATAACACATTTATTATTGAGTGGATAACCATTTCACCAATCCATCATATAAATCAATCAAACATATTCCAATAGTATAATAAATCTAGGGTGTACTAGTTAAAGGTTGTGAGAATAAATTTTATGAAATAGGCTCATAATCTTATTAGGTTCACCATTTATATTATTTCCTTATATAAGATAATATAGGGACACCCATCTTTATACATAACTTATATGAATAGATAATTAATGTCATTAAATATTTTAAAAGTAGAAATAATCTGGATGATAATAAATAAATGAAATTTAATCTCACAATACAATACCATTTAATTTCCATTATATATGAAAGTTTCAAATGATTTAATTTGATTTATATTATTTCCACCAAACAGATTTGTTCATAAAATATTGATGTGTAACTGTTTACAAAATTAATTTGTTTTCTTACAAAATAATTAATATATATATATATATCAAAATAAATACTATTAATAAATTATAATAAATAATTTCAAGTAAAATATGACAATTTTTTGAAACCAATATTTGAAACTGGAGTAATCATGGATCGCCAAAAATTTAACCCGAATTATTTTGGGCAAGGGATTAGTCTACATGGATGTGAAATTTCTATCCCAAGGTTCCACTACCCATTGATACATTACTAAAGAGAGGTGTCAATTCAATCATAATTCTAACCCTTTATATGTATAAACAATAATTGGTAAATTAATTGATGATTAAAACCCAATAAAGGACAAATTCAATGTAAAAGAAAACTAAATTCATTGTCATACTGAGATTGTAACTACATTGATAAATTTATAATATCACCAATCAATTCTAACACATTAAACTAAATCAGACATAATATTTCATCTTATCAAAATTATATTTATGAATAAAATAAGGAATAATTTATAATTTAAAGAACAACACACATATATAAATGGAAGATAAATATTCATAAACAAATCAAAAAAAATGAAACTATAAAAATCATATAATGTTATATAAATTTCAGATATAAAATAATTTATATTATTTTAGCACATTATTGTTATTTTCAATAGTAATTCATTTATATTTTTCAACATATTAATTTAATTTAATGATATCAAATTACATATAATTTAATCATTTTATATATTACATTTCTTATGTATGATATTCAAATATTCCAAATATCACACATTTAATAATATTTAAACACTATTTAAAAAACAAATAAATATTTCCTTTTATATAGATAAAATATAATCCCAAATACTAACTTTAATTTGTGTAATTGAAATTAAGTATTGATTAATAATGCGTAATTAAATATAAACATTTTGTTTTTTTAGTTTATAATAATATTATAAATCATACTTATAATCTAAAATATATATTTCTTAATTTTTAGGCACATCATATAATATTAAATTTTTATTTCAAAATTAAAATTTAATATTTTTTGATATTTTTTATTTAATCATTCAAAAAATTGAATAATTTGTTATAATTAATTTTTAATTAATTTATTTCGAAACACATTTTTTTAAAAAAAGTTGTTTGTTTCATTTTTATTTTATATAAAAATGTTCTATATAATACCATTTAATTATAAAATGGGTTTTAAAAAATAAAATATATTTTATATACTTTTCAAGAAACATGGGTCTAAACCCTAGAGTTATATGTCTACTCTAATATAAGAACCAATGGATTATGGCATAGAGGAATATACAATAATAACTCATCTTTCATGTATAATTAATCATGTTTTTCAATTTCCTAAATAATAATAAATCTATTTATCTCCAATGTAGAGGATATTACATGTACCATTAATGTCACAATCATATGAAATTAAATGATTAATGCATTATATCCAACTATACAAACCATGCATATGATTAATTTCTCATAAGACTATAGTTCCTCTACAATATTAGTTTAGTGGGTCACATATGAGAGGATTTTGTGTATTAAAACATAGAGTCTATATAAGGATTGAAGAAGAGAGTTGAGATCCTGAAATGAATAACTAGATGTAGTCATGAAAAACTAATGGTTTCCATGAATGAATATTGTTGCAGAGTTATGGTCTATGTACAGTTAAATCATGTAGGATTGAATTTTTATGTGAAATAGATGATTTTAAACACAATAAAAAATGTCTTATGTACCATTATCCTAAAAAAGAATAAATCATAAGAAACCATAGATTAATTTTAAGGATAATCCATTATGATAAATATTATTTATCATTATATCAATTGGGTTGTACAATATCACATATATCATAATTTTTTTATGTTCCATTTAAAAAAACAAATTCCATTACATTCTGCATGATTTTGAAAATCTAAAAATACGTACTCACGGAGATTAATTTTATACATATTTTTGGATTCTTAAAATATTAAACTATATTGAAAAAATGATTTAGAAACCTAAAATACAATATCCATATTTGAAACATGAGAACACTTTGACTATAAAATGAAGATACCTACTTTTGTACATTTACCCTTGAAAACAAATCAAACAATCTTTATGGAAGCTTAATTAGGATCACCAAATAGGAATATATAAAAAATCCATATAGAAATTCCATATAATTGGTGTATCTATGAGTTATAACAAAATAACATAATTATTGAGTGGGAGTATCTGTCCTCCCATTATATACTGTCATCTTATATTATAAAAGAAGTAATAAGAGTGAGAATATGGTGGGGGTGTTCTGGACGAGGCATGGGAAATCTAGTATAATCACAATCCCATTATGATGACAATATTTTATAAGATCTAGAGACACTCATGAGATATAAATTCATTAATTATTGTTTTTATGGATGATATGAGTTTTTTATCACATTGTTAAAAACTATTTGTAATGCCACAAACAAACCAATTACCAAAAATTTAATTATATTAATATAATTTATTATGATAACTAAATTATATGATAGGAAAATGATAACACATGTCACTCAATGAAGATATGGAGTATCAAATTTATAGAAATCCATTATCTTCATACATAATTATTTCAACTTTTTAGATTAATTTTCAATAAATTTCACAATTTCTTACCCAAATACCATAACTGTTTAGTGTCATTGTATTCTAGATACAGAATCATCTTATTTCATGAAATATCTTAAACATACCAAAAAACAATGTCCCATTAATTATTTTTCATATAAATACCCTACTTAATACCTTGCATTATAATATGGGGAAAGGAAATTTATGAAATGATGAGTAAAATGATTAGTAATGTTAAATATGGGAGAAAACAGTTGATGATCGTATGAAAGAATAAGATAAGCATTAACTATATGATATCATGAATATAAATTTCAATGTTCATAACCAATTTATCAAAGATAGTGAACAAGATTCATGGAATATAACATTAAAATTTTTAAACAAATGAATCATAATTTTTATAATTCATCAAAAATCAATATTAAACCATTAATTCATGTCATTTAATTGTGGCACCATAAAACACATAGAAACCATTTCACATTTCTATGTTAACTATATAGATTACTAAATCATATTGGATCTAACATCACTTCCTATTTACCATATCATAATCGATCAGGCCATAACACTTGCATCATATAGTGTGTCAATTACATTGACTTTTCCCCATAACTAATGAATCCCATTAACATTTTTCCCCCAAAATATCAGTCACATATACTGGTTTTAAAAAAATAACTCATAATATATAATACATTTATTAATGAATTATAAGTAAATATAATTTTATTCTCACTAATCACAAAATAAATAGTCCATATATTTTTGAAATAAAATCATTAAAAAAATCACCTTTTCATTATATCATTACCCATGCAATGAAATTAAATTTTATAAAAATTTCCTCAATCCAACATATCATAAACCATGGAAAAATAAATGGGATTCATAATCTTGTAATCAATAAAATCATAAACATCTATATAATGAATAAAGATTGTACCATTAGATCATGTCCTCAGTAAAACATAAGAAACAACAATGTTGGTTGTTTTAGTGAATAGAAAATCTATAAAAATATCAATAATTTTTTAGAGAAATGTACTTTCCATTTTGAAGTGACATCTTTGGAATCTAAAATTTTCCCAAAATTTGAATAAATTTTTTTATTAGAAATGTCATTGGAAATATGTTAGTAATATTTTTATCATTTTTTGGCCTCGATGTACCGAAGTACCATTCAATCCATACATGTTAAAACCAAAATTATTTTCACATTTCTGGTAAAAATACCAATATACCATGTTTGGTTATGTGAAAAAAAATTCCTTTAATTTTATATATAAAAGTAATAGAAATTTAAAAATGATCTTAATTTATTGTGAAAGATTAAAAAAATATATATGTAATTTTATTTAGAAAACATGAACATGTAAGAAAATGAATTTTGGAATAGTGAGAGAAACAATGTCAACTTTTTTAAAACACATTGTTTTAGTGTCACTATATATTACTGTGAGGAAAATTAATACAAAACATGACTTATAGAAAAATAACCATTTTTTAAGAAAATTATTGAGTTTCATAATTTAAAAATATATTTTTTTCATCTTTATAAATGTAATCATAAACAATCCCAAAAAATAATATTGTTATAAAAAATCATTACAACTTTGGTAACATTTGAATTTTAATGACCTGAATCTTTGACCAGGGTAAGAATTGTTAGTTTTTTAAATGTACAAAATGATCCTAATTATGATTGTTAAACAAGGTGAGGAGGTCATGAGAGCGCCCGAGGCACATTCAAAGCTTAAAGCTTCTAAAAGGGGAAATCTATCTATGATGTATAGTTTGTAAGAAAAAGTGAAACCCAGGTGAATGGTAGTGCATAAAATTATAGATGGCTGCAAACACCATCTACATGGTCTACACAATGTTAGTGAAACCATGCGCAAAGGCTATGTTGTGTGCCTTGTGTGGTTGTGGGTTATGCATGTTGTGTGCATTGTTTCTCCAAAATGTGCACAATGATCGTGCATACTTAAAGGAAGAGGAATAACCTAGAACAATGATGCACATGATTTGGTAAACCATGCACAAAAACCATGGAAGGCTATTTTAGCGAAAAATGACCATTTTTCTCATTGCTCGTTTTTTATCTAATTTTCTATTTTCTCCTCCCACCTATAGTGATAGATATATTGGTACCTCCTTGGAGTAGAAGACTTTATACTCCATTAATTTCATTCTAATCCTTCGTTTGATGATTGTTTCTTGATCCATCGGAAGCATGGGATAGAGTAAGGTAATGCTAACCTCTTGTGCTCCTCCTTCCTTTCAAAATTTCACCATCTTTTGTGCTATTTGAATGCAATATCATTCGCTTTATTTTGAGCACATTTGATTAAAAATAATTTCTACTACAAACATCTCTGAATATTCATTCGGTACTTAGTTATGCATCGTCTACATCCCTAAGGTAAGTGGTCACATTGTTTTCTCATTGCGTGTTGGCCATTTTATATTTAATCTCTCAATACCTTGAGTCGACCATTGCCAAGCTCCTCTATTGTGTAGATTCATTCACGTCTAATTGACCCTATTATGATGACATAGGTAAAAATAATCATGATTATGGGTTTATTGGTAACCCTTTATTTTTATGGAGTCCCAATGGGTGTTCAACCAAAATTAGCCATTTTAGGCCAATTTCTCAATATATAAAATTATGGTCTCTAACTCTGGTCTTGGTTTTTAATTGAAATAACCTTTGTCCAATTTCTGTTTGACCAATATAAATTTGTTTCAATGATGATTTTACTAAATTTATTTATAAATAGGAAATTGACCATATGGGTATTTGAACATGATTCTTTTATCATTGACACCATACATTGGGATGGTTTTTCCTTGCAAGGCTAATGAGAAGGGTTGTCTGTATAGGCTGTATAGAATGATATATCCATAAAACTTTTGAATGTTTGGATTGAAATGAATGGAATCAAGGAATGACATGGCCTCACCCTTGAAATTATTTTTTTATGAAATAACATGAAATGTTTTGTTTGATTTAAATTTAATAATGATATCATATGGTTTACGTTTTATCTTTTTTTGGGTTACAACATTCTAAACATCATGCCTGTTATATATCTCTTTATGGGTGAAGGAATGATGAAATCCATGCTAGTTATATATATCTTTATAAATGAAGGATTTTTTTTTGAAATTCATGCAAGTTAAATTTATCTCCATATTGAAAAAGGAATGCTAAACCTTGGGTCATACTTATAAATGGATAGACAAGAGGAATTTTGACCCATGCGCCCGTTGTATAAATGTATACATCGTGACTTTATTATAAATTACATCTTATAGAATAAGTAGGTAGACCCATCATGTGTCCTATAGGAACCATAACAGGAGGGTAATTGTTTGTTTAATTACTTTCCCATTGTTATCTGCACACATTTTAGTTACGATCACTACTCGAATTACACATAGTCACCTATGGTGGTCGCCGACTAAGATTTATCTCAAACTGTACTTGGGAAAGATTTGGAACCCAATCGGAATTTTCTATTATAGGTATGGATATATTCAAGAACAACTCAATGAGTTGTTGACTCTTTTTCATAGATGAAGAATAGGAGTAGAGGAATAGGCTTTGTCTCAAGATGCTATAGATCTTCTTTTAACTTTTGTTTCAATTTATTAATAGTGTACTATGTATGCCTACTTCCTATACATTGTTCCATTTTTGTAATGGAATTCCATGCATGCATATCTATATTTGAAAATACCTTTGATGACTTTTTTATATTAATATTCCTCCACTACATCTATTATTATTCCGTTGTTTACTTTTTCTGACTGTTTGATTATTATTCTGCTATTTTTTGTTACTGTTACACCCGCTATGTAATCTTCCATATGGGTATAGTCTCCCTACTGATATACCATTACACCCCAATGACAATTCAAAATATCCTAGCTTGTGGGAAGATGTGCTTGGGGTCATGTGGCCAACTGGTCTTAGGGCACGGGTTACGTGGCTTCCGGGTTCAGGATGTCACAAAGTGGTATTAGAGGAAATTTTCATTTCTTTATTTACTATTTGGGGAAAATATATTAGATATTAGGAACTCTTGGGACTTGGTCACAGTCTATGATTTGGCATCGTGAACCCATGTGTTGGACTCACCTCTTTTGATAATCCCAAATCATGTTTCCTTTATGTGATAATCATGTTTCTCTTATAGGATAATCACGATTCATTAATATTCTTATTTTCTATCAAGAAATAACTATGTATTTTATAATCTCACTACTCTCTTTTTTAATCTTACTATGCAAAATATATTTTAGTGAAAGGTCGCCGATAGAAGTTTACCGATAATGGTCACAAATTGAGGTCACCGATAGATGGTTATTGTTAGGGGAAACCTTCTTCGAACCTTACTGTCGAGTAATCAATGAAAGCTCATCACTACAAGTCTTCCAATGAATTCTACTGTTGGAGGCTACCGATGAAGGTCACTGATAAAAGGTTATCGATGAAGGTTTCCGATGAAGGTTGCCGATGAAGGCTACAAATGAATGCTATCGATGAAGGCTACTGATGTAGTCTACTGATGATGCCTACTATTGAAGCCTACTATTGAAAAGTCTATTTCTACTAGTCTATCGATGCCCGCTCTTCTACTATATACTTTATCAATTTCTTATGATTATTCTAACAGTCATATTTAGTAAATTTAATTTGTATGACATTAATTAATGCTAATTTGCGACATATCAAGAGACTGTATCGGGAGATAGTATGGGGTATGAGGAAGACCACACATAGTTTATTTATTTATATTGTCGGACCTCAAATATAAAATAGTAGACCGATAAAGAAAATAAGTATAAAGGAATGCATGAGAAAGAGATTACTCGCTAGATAAAAGAGAACAAGGAAGAACCATCTAGCACATACACTGTAAACCCAAGAGCATTATGAAGATCATTTGGGAGAAACAATTCATGTATGTCTTCTGTGCTTCTTCAATTCTCTATCAAACCATGAAGCTGAACACTCCAGTACTTGGAAGCTAGAAACTAGAGTTTCAACACTCTGTGTTGAGGATAACTTCTAGAGAAAGACTCGAACTGAAATTTCTTCACTCCAAGGAGTCAATAGTAGAACATCAAACACATAGAGCTTTATAAACTTAATCTTATAATATTATCTCTATTGTGTTCTTTTATTATAAATTTTTGAGAAGTGCGTGTTTGTCTGTTACACAGACTATCTCCTGTTCTAGAACTGGAGGATATTGAAAATCCTCACATAAAACATCACTTACACCTTATTTCCAATGTGTAACTGTGGAAGAGGGCATATCTAGTTTGGTTTGTTAGTTTTTAACATGAAGAACTATTGTAGAGGGTGTGAGCCCTGTATAGTTTATGAAAACTATTGTAAATCTTGATACAGGTTGTGTACCATGATTATTGTTAATATAAAATGCATTGTGGGAGGTGATCACCAAGTGGAGAGGATTAGGTCTCGGCTTAAGACAGAACCACCTTTTTAACTCTATTGTGTATTATATTTATTAATGCTCTATTTTGTCGATTTACGCTACTTATAATTTCAAAAACATAAAATTGTTTGATATTAACATTGACAGTTAGTTATGGTTAGTGTGTGTTTGTGTTTAATTCAGTAAACATGTCTCAAAAGTTGAAGAATTGTTTTACACTAATTCAACTGAGGACTAATCACCCTTTTAGAAACTTGTTGACCAACAAAATACTTATATTTCTACTACCTTAATTAACTGGGCTGTTTCAAAATTGGGGGATCTTTACCATAATGTTTTTAACCCAAATTTTATATAGGAACTCAATTAACCCCCCACCCTTGAGTATCCGCTCCGACCAATATTTGGTATCAAAGGGATTGTTCTATTTCTACCATATGAACTGTTGTACATGTTTTTAACAAATTCTTTTCAACTGTGATTTTATTTGTATCTTAAAGATATTAAAATTTCAATCATATCTAAATTTTACGTTCTTTAAATTATAATTAGGAATGGATAACAGAGTTGAGGGTGATCCTTATAATATTCCAAATTTCATTAGTGGTAATAACTATGCTCAGTGGAATTTGAAAATGAAAATGTATCTAGAGATCATGGGTCTAGAAGTCTAGGGCACAATATAAGAACAACATTCCTTTCCTGTTAGTCCTGGGGACACCTGGTCTCAGTTGACTAATGTTACATATAACAATAACTACAATGAAATGAATACACTATATTGTTCTTTAGGTGATGAATAATTCAATATAATATCTTTACGTACAACTGCATATGAAATTTGGGATACTTTGGTTGTTTCCCTTGAGAGAACCACCAATGTTAAAGAAATAATATTAAATACTTACACTATTAAATATGATAATTTTAAAATGAAGATTGATGAACTTATGTCAGAAATGTATCTCAGGTTCAATGAAATAGTAAATACCATGAGTTTTCTTGGGAATCCAGTAGACAACAAGGATAAGAGTATGAGGTTGCTTTGATGCCTACCTAACAGATGGAGAGGATCTTCTATTTCAATCTGAGAGTCATGAGACATCAGCAAGCTACCAGTGAAGGAACTAATTGGAAAACTTCTGATATACGAATAATATATTAAGGTAATTCAAGAAGTAGATAAATAACCAAGAATGAAATCTGTAGCATTCAAGACTAATACCTCAAAGTGAAAAGATAAAGAAAAAATTCAAGTTCCAATAGATAGTTTAACTAATGAAGACTTAGATTCTGAGAGTGGCTATGAGATAGTTAATCTTGCTAGGATATTCAAAAAGTTCTACCATAAAAAGATGTTCTATAAAAATTCAAACAATAAAGTAAGGTATTATTGTAATGGAAAATGGAAGAAGGAATGAAAATGGAAGGACAACACAAATGAGATTGTCGTAATGAGTGTCAACGAAAAAGCCATGTGATGGTTGATTGCCCCAAGCTGAATTTTAAGAATAAATATGAAGGCAATGGAAAGGGATATAAAAAATCAATGATAGTTACTTGGAGTGCTTCAAAAGATAACATTAGTAGATCTGACACTTCTAATATTGTAAAGAATAAACATAAAAACCTGTGTTTTATGATAGAAACATCTGAGGTGATACCCAATTCTCTTATACATAATTCTTACTATTCTGGCAGTGAAAGTGAATCACATAATGGGGAAAATATGGCTATGGATGAACTATTTGAATAATTTGGACTTTTAGAGGGTACTATTAATGAAATCAAGAATAAATATAAATTATTGAAAAGATAACATGATTTAAATGCAAATTATAATTATGATCTGGATATTGAGAGTCAAAAATGTGCTCAACTATTAAAAGAAAATACAGAACTTAAATTATCAAATGAGAAATTAAAATGGATCTTGAGATGTTTACGATAGGTAGAGACACCTTGACTCAGTTTCTAGGGAAACTAATTACTCCAAAATACACAACTAGTCTAGGATATCAACCTAGACATTGAATAATTATTAAGAACAAATTTGTTCCAAAATCGAGACAGTTCACTGCAAGTTCATGTTCTGGACCTTGTTTCAAAAAAAATAGTCTAAATGACAACCCAAGGTATTCATTTTTCATAATATATATGTTGATTATAGGATACCTATAAACCAAATATTGGTTCCCAAAGTTTTATTTGCTTACCTCTTAGGACCCAAGAAAATAAGTGTACCAAACTTACCCTATACTTAATCTATTTTGTAGGAAAATTGTTTAAAGAGATCCTATAAGACCCTGTGGTACTTGGACAGTGGATGTTCAAGACATATGACATGAGTCTATTCATGTTTCTAGAGACTAATTAAAGTTGACGGTGGACTGGTTACATTCTCTGATAATTCCAGACGATAGATCATTCGCTTAGGAAAAATTGGTAACCCTAATACTAAATTAATTTCAAAAGTACTTTTTTGTTGGGTTAAAATAAAATCTATTAAGTATATCTCAGTTTTGTAATGATGGTTTCAATGTTTAATTTGACAAAATTCCTGCAATGTTTTTAATTCTAAAAAAGATTTAATATTCACTACTCTAAAAATGAAAATTTATATGCTGTTGATTTAAACTCTTTAGCTATGAAAATTGTTCCCTTTTTAAATGATTTTCATAAGGAATCTTGGTTATGTCACAGAATATTAGGAAACTGTAATATGCACTCACTTAGGAAATTAAATAGGAAAGGCTTGGTTAGAGACTTACCAAAATTGGAATTCCAACTTAACTAAGTAGGTAATCTTGGTCAAAAAGGAAAACGACAAAAAGTTTCTTTCAATCCAAAGAAATAAGTTTCCATTTCTCAGCCGCTTGGGTTGGTTCACATTGATTTTTTTAGACCATCTAGAGTTTCAATTTTAAATAGTAAGCACTATGTTTATGTTCTTTTCAATTATTATTCTAGATACACTTGGGTATACTTTCTATCTCACAAAAGTGAAGAATGTTCTAACTTCAATAAATATTCCAAGTCTGTAGAGAATCTTAATGGACACAGAATTTAGAGCTTGAGAAGTGATCAAAGTTGTGAGTTTGAAAATCAGTATTTGAATATTCTTGCTCACATAGTGGCTATAATCAAAATTTTTCTACTCATAGAACACCTCAACAAAATGGATTCATAGAATGGAGAAATAGGACACTTCAAGTGATTAACTAGATTATGCTTAATGAGAATAAAATGCCTATCTATTTTTGGGCTGAAGTTGTTAATACATCTTGTTACATCATCAATAAATTCTTAATTAGACTTGTTCATATGAAAAATATTAATGAGCTATGGAATAATAGGACGCCTAAGGTTAGTTAATTTAGATTTTTTGGTTGCAATGTCTTTATACTTAACCCTAGTGATAATCCTGACAAGTTTTTCTCTAAGAGTGATGAAGGAATTTTCCTAGGTTACTCAATCTTTAGTAAATCTTGTAGATTATTCTATAAGGGAAACAAATGTGTGGAAGAATACATTCATGTAAAATTTTAGGAGATTTATCCACATGAACCTAAAACCTCCATTGAAAATCTTGAGGAAGATATGTAAATTCTAGACGTTAATGATAAAGATAGCGAACCCTTAGTGAAAACAACTAGTTTTGGAAATTTTCCATAATCTAAGCATGGTGAATCTAAAACTATAGGAAACCATGAGGAATATAGTTCAAAACTTTCTATAGGTATTAGAACTATAAAAAATAATCCTTTATATGATGTAGTAGGTGATCTAAAAAGAGGAACACAAACTAGATATTCCCCAAGAAACCAAGTTAAACATCAAGATTTTCTTTGACAGCTTGAACCCAAAAATAGTAATGATGCAATCAATGATGAATTTTGGGTAATATCTATGATAGAAGAATTAAATCAGTTTAATGGAAACAAATAATGGGAATTAATTGAAAGACCTATGGTCACTTTGACCATAGGTACTAAATAGGTGTTTAGAAATAAAGTTGATGAATCTGGAAATATAGTTAGGAACAAGGCTAGAATATTTGTACACAGATACAGTCAAGAAGAAGGAATAGACTATGACGAAGCCTTTGAACATGTATCTATCATAGAGGACATTAGGAATCTACTTTATTATGTAGCTCATCTGAATTTCAAACACTATCAAATGGATTCCAAAAGTGAATTTCTAAATGGGTTCATAGTTGAGGATGTATTTTTTGAACAACAACTGGTTTTACAAATAACCATTTTTCAATTCATGTCTTCAAACTTTCTAAAGTTATATATGGTCTAAAACAAAATCTAAGAGCATGGTATGACATAATTAGTTCTTTTATTATTTTAAAAGGTTTTACTAAAGGAATAGAAAATCCTACTCTGTTTATTAAAAGGATTTATAATGATGTATTAATAGTACTAATTTATGTAGATGCCATTATTTTTGGATACACTAAAAAGTCTTTATGTACTGATTTCTCCAAAATGATGCAATATGAATTTGAAATGAGTTTAATAGGGAAGGTGAAATTTTTCCTTGGATTTAAAAATTTTCAGAATAAAAATGCTATTATTTTAAATCAAAGTAAATATAATAAGAAAATTTTGAAACATTTTGGATTGGATGGTAATAAAAACAGTGATACACATATGAGTACCACTTGTATGTTGGATGCATGTGAAACTAGTAAATCAGGGGATCAATCAAAATATAGAGGTATGATTGGGAGTCTGCTCTATCTTACTGCCAGTAGACCTGATATTTTGTTCAGTGTATGCTTGTGTACTCATTTTCAAGCCAATCCCAAAGAATATCATTTATCTACTGTTAAAAGGATTTTTAAATATTTCATGTACAGCACATACTTAGGAATATATTATTCATGATAATTATCATTTTATTTTATAAGTTATTGGAATGCTGACTTTGCTGGATGCAAGTTTGATAGAAAGATAACCTATGTAACATGTCACATCTTGGGCAAGTCACTAGTAACATGGTGCCTCAAGAAACATAATTTTGTTGCATTATCCATGGTACAAGCTGAATATATAGCTAATGGTAGTTATTGTTATAAAATTATCCAGATGAAACACACTTTACTAAAATATGGATATCAATTCAAACTTTTATCTATAAACTATGATAATACAAGTTCTATTATCATCTCTAAAAATCCAGTATCTCATTATAGGGAAAGGCACATTGATGTGACACATCACATCTATAGAGATCATTATCAAAGAGGTGATTTCACTCTTTAATTCATTGGCACTGAACATCAATTGACTGTTATATTCAGAAGGACTTTGAATTCTGAGAGGTTAAATTACCTAAAAATGAGTAAGGTTTGATATACTGTTATGGTTGGACCTCACCGTTGGACCTCAACGTTTGACCTCACCGTTGGACTTCACCGTTAGAACTCACCATTGGACCGCACAGTTAGACCTCACCATTAGGACCTCATCATTAGAAATCACAATTGGACCTCACTGTTAGACCTCACCATTAGACCTCACCATTAAACCACACCCTTGGAAATCACCATTTGACCTCACCGTTGGACCTCAACATTAGACACCACTGTTGGGCCTCACCGTTTGACCTCACCGTTGGACCTCACCATTGGAACCTTATCGATAGTTGACCTTACATTCTGGGACATCACTTTTTCTGCTGGAATCTGAAACATATTTTAAATCTTTGTTATTTCATTTACTCATTTTTTGCATCCCTAAATGAAAAAAAAACAATGTACAATCCACATTTCGATCAACTTCAAGCCTCTCCCGAACCTCAGGCTTTCTAATCATTGAATCTCACATTCTTCTAAAACCCTCAAACTGCTTCATATTGTAATGTAATGACTAATGAAACTGATGGTTGATGATGAAGGAGATGCATTGAACCCTAAGAGACCTCGAACTGGGTCTAGTAATAGAAACAAGGTAGTGGAAAATCTGATCAATCCACATTTTTTGAAGAATAAAATCATGGTATAAATGGAATTATGTTCATAATGGCTGATGTTGAGATGGTCTCTAGGGCTTAAGGCACTCACATCTCAGGATTGGGTAGAATTCTTTGCAAAAAAAACATTTTACCTTTTACTGAAAGCTAGTGATGGAATTTTATGAGTCTCTGAAGTTCGAGCAGTCTGAGAATGAGAACTAAATGTTCAAAGGTAAATGGATTAAGTGTGACATTTCTCCTCTATTGAATGGGATGGATGTTTAGAATTCCCACATGACGGAAATATTTTATTACTACTCTAGAGTGGTGCCTCCCACTAGTGAGTTCATCTATTATGTAGAAGCTTTGGCAGAACTGACAGGGAATGGAATCCCAAGAAAAGTTAATCTTGTTGAAATGGAAGGAGAGAAAAGGTTTCTTTTTATGATTGTTCATCATGTTTTGATTCCCATGAGAGGGGAATTTTCTACCATGAAGTACCAGGACATATTTGTTTTGTATGTTTTAGAGCATGGATAGAATATGAATCTTTGTAGGTTGCTGATGATTCAGTTAGAGGATATGACAAAGCCTAGTTCCAAATCAAATGATTTTTTTCATGCCAAGTTGATATTCTTGATGTTTAATGTGAAAGAAGTTGCTGGAAATAAAGATGATATAGTAGTTGTAAGGGATAACTTCTGCATTACCAAAATTATTTTCTATTTCATAAAGATAAGATGGGACCCTTGGAAAATGGGATGGGTAAATGATGAGGGAAAACTATATGAAGAATTTAACCCTATCACCCATCCTACTAGGTCAAATAATAAGAGATATCCAGGTTTAATGACTAATGATGTGGAGAAAATATATTAAGATGAAGAATATGAGGTTGTTTTTGGGTAAGAAACAGTGGATTCTCTTATAGACTACAAGAGTGATACAGACCTTCCCTCATGTATTCTGGACAATACAGCATCCTTTAGTGATCTTAGCCCACCAAAAATATTACCTAGAATAGAGAATTTTTTAAGGGACAAAGATAATGAGGAAACCTGGGAAGTAGAAGGATAAGAAAATGTCTAAAGAGACTTTAGAGAGACCTTAGAGGAGGGGGATGAAACTGAATCTAGTCATGATGTTTTTGAGACAGCTACTAATGAATGTGAAGAGGTTGATCATTGATATGACCCTGTCTTTTAATGAGACAGTAGTTTTCCATATGGAACAAATGTGTGCATCTGCTTCCTCTTGTCCCTCTCCTCTTGTTGATCTAGAATCTTTCTAGTTGGTTGTTAGAGAAGAAGTGGAGAAGTTCTCTGGTGCTAGTACCTCAGACCCTCAGTCTATGAAACATGTCATTTCCACTGCTAGAGACATTCATAAGATTGTGGTAGATTATCTAAGGGAATCTTCCCTAGATTAGAAGGACATCAAAGAGAAAGTTGATTTCTCCAATAAAAAGGTGTATACTAAGCATCATATGTATGGTTACATCAAGATACTGTTTGAAAACATGACAATCCCACCTGTTACCTAGGATTTTAAGGATCATGTTAGCAGGATTAGGGAACTGACCCATTCTTTGAGGATGTTCATTGATAATATGGATGATTTAATATCAGCTATGGAAAGAGGAGGAAGGATTTTTACGGATTTCATGAAACTCCATTTAACCTTCCTCCATGTGGACCACACTCCCATTATTATTCCTCCAACTTTACCTTCTTCCTCATCTGTCACAAGATTTTCTAGTGTTTCCTCATTGATTACTCATTCCATGGCCATTAGAAGTTTGACTCCTATGATTCCTCAGAGATCTACTCACTATCAGTCTACTAATGCCTCTGTATCAGCTCCTCTTACACTGCTCATTGACATACCTCATCTTATACCTCCATCTTTTGAACCATTCTCCTCATCTTCCAAATACAAACCTCCTCTAGAAATTTCTAATGTGTATTGAATGTGGGATGTTTTAGTTTATAGGGACCATTGTACACGTTTTCTATATTTTACTCTTACTTCATTAGTAATAAAATCCTATCTTATCACCTTTTTATTACATTATTATTTTTAATCACAAAGGGGGAGATATTTTAAGTTGACTAGAGTCCTTTCATATATACTCTGATCTATTTTCCACAATAAACATGGTTCAATTTTACTACATAATATATGTATTCTAACACCTCTGAAGAAATTAGAAATTGTGCTTAACCCTAATTTAATTATACTTAAATCTAAAATTTCACTGACATAATTTGTGATTATCAAAATGGGGGAGATTGCTGGACTCACCTATTTTGATAATCCAAAATAATGTTTAATTTATGTGATAATCATGTTTCTCTTATTGGATAATTGTGTTTCATTAATATTATTAGATTCTATCAATCAATTATGATTTATTTTCTAATCTCACTACTCTCTTGTTTATGTTTACTGTGAAAATTTTATTTAAGTGAACGGTCACTAATAGAAGGTTACTGATAAAGGTCACCTATAGAGGTTTCCTATAAAGGTCACCGATAGAGGTTGCCGATTAAGGTCACTGATTGATGGTTACTGATAAAGGATAGCTATTGATTTTAAGAATAGAAGGTTACCATTAGAGGTTACGGCTGTGGAACCTCACTGTGGGGTTATCAATGCAAGCTCATCGCTACAAGTCTACCACTTAAGGCTGACACTGAAGGATACTGATGAAGGTCACCGATAGAAGTTTTCTGATGAAGGATTCTAATTAAGGCTATTGATGAAGGCTACCGATGAAGGCAACCAATGAAGGCAGCCGATGTAGTCTACAAATGAAGCCTAATGTTGATGCCTTCTATTGAGAAGGCAACCGCTTCTAGTCTACCGATGACCACTCTTTAACACCATACTTTAGCAATTTCTTAATATTAATATAAAGGTCAAATTTGGAAAATTTAATTCTTCCCACATTAATTAATTCTGAGTGTAGATATATCAAGATACCATATCTGGATATATTACAAGGTAATAGGAAGACCACACATTGTTTAGTTATTCCTATTGGCAGAACTCAAATATAAAATAGAAGACCAAGGATGAAAATAAGTATAGAGGAATGCATGAGAAAGAGATTACTAACTAGATAAAAGATAACAAGGAAGAACCATTCAGCTCTTACACTGTAATCCCAAGATCATCACAAAGATCATTTGGGAGAACAAATTCACGTCTATAATTTGTGCGTCATTAATTATTTATCAAACCAAGAAGAAGAACACTTGAGTACTTGGAAGCTAAAACTTGGAGTTTCGATGCTCTATTTTGAGGAAACTTACAAAGAAAGGCTTGAACTGCAATTTCTTCACTCCAAGGAGTCATGAGCTGAACTACAAACACATATAGGTTTATGAACTCAATATTATAATATTATCTCTATTGTGTTCTTCTATTTTACATTTCATTGAGGTGTGTGTTTTTCTTTTACACACACTGTCACCTATGCTTGAACTGGAGGATACAAAAAATCATTACACCGAAAATCACTTTCACATTTTTCCCACATGTAACTATGGAAGAGGTTGTATATGGTCTGGTTTGTTTGTTTCTACCATGAATAACTGTGGTAGAGTGTGTGAGCCCGGGTCAGTTTATGAAAACTATTATAAATCCTAATACAGGTTGTGTATCAAGATTATTGTCAATATAAACTGCTTAGTATAAGGTGATCACTAAGTGGAGAGGATTAAGTCTTGACTTGAGACTGAACCTCTTGTTTAACTATAATGTGTAATATATTTAGTAATACTCTATTTTTTATATTAGACTACTTATAATTTGAAAAATCGAAAACTGTTTTACATTAACTCTGATTGTTAGTTCTATTTAGTGTCTATATGTTTTTAATTCAATAAACCTGTTACAAAAGATGATGAAGTTTTTTACACTAAGTCAATTAAAGACTAATCACCCTTTGAGAAACCTGTTGACCAACTAAACATTTATATCTCTACTACATTAATTAAATGGGTTGTTTCAAAATTTGGGGATCTTTATCGTAATGTTTTTAACATAAATTTTAAGTAGGAATTCAATTTACACCCATTTGAGTTTCCTTTCTGACCAACACCATTTATGGGGTAAGGAACAATTTTCTTGATTTATTGTTGCTATTGATTATGTAATTACAATTGATATCATTTCACCATTGGGTGATTTACATTTTTTGTGATGTTATTGATAATGAGGATGTTGGAATTGTGATTTCATTTACTAACCCAATGAAATGAGGGTTATGTGATTGAACATGCATCACGATAGGATCAACTAGAATAGTCTATTCATTTTCCACATCACGTTTAAATTTAAAGAAAGAATTTCCTATATAATATCTTTGTGATTCATTTTACATATTTACAATGGTGCTAAAAACTTTCTATAGGATTTTTATAATTTTATAGTTTGAGTTTACAGGGTGACACTATTTGATTCATAAGGTTTATGGGCCATTATGGATTAGAAAATGGCATTCCTACCATCTCAACTATTTTAGGAATGAAATAATCATACAGATAAGATCAATTTAAATGATAATGACTTCCAAGTGAGTGTCAACTTTTGACTCATAATGTGTATGGATCCTTATGAGATTGAAAATGACACATCATTGGATTTAGTTTTTCAAAATGACTTACAATTTGTGAATATATTTATTAACATTCCTAACATAGAAACATGACCTGAACCCAGCCATAGTAGTGGGTTGTAGGGTTTTCACTATTCATATGGCATGTTATGGAATGTTCTAATGTCTAGTCTTGGATTTAGAAGCAGGCAAAGATGTGTGTTCGTTCTCCTAGAAATGCTTTAGTACATGTACTAGTTTCTTATATACAATACTCTAAATTGCTTCAATACCTTCTGAGATGTTCATTTTTCATTGTAGAACCATGCTTCCATGATTTCCTCAAGTCAAGTGCCTTGAAGGATGTGGCGATCATGTTCCTGACGTGGAGGGCCTTTAGACACAAGTTAGTATTCCAGTTGAACCACCTGTGTTTCTACCTATTATACATGAATTGGGCACGGATACCCAGTTTTAAGAATTCTTCTTGTGTATGATTCATAATATGTTATGTAGAGCACAACCATCCCCAGGAATTTCAGAGTTCACACATGAGTTTTAGTATAATAATCCACTTACTTTATCGAGGGATTGTGGGAAACATTATATTTATTCATGGATTGAGAATATATTTTCTAGCTTAGAGCTCCCAAAGACACCTCTAGAGTTGTCCATCAGTCTAGCAACTTCCATGCTATGTGACTCATCCAATAGGTGGTGGGATGTATTCACACAGGTATACCAGCCATAAGAGATGGTTAGGGATGATTTCAAGTCTTTCTTCTATGAATAATTCATTCCATAGACTATGAGGGATAATAAAGCTTGAGTTTTTTATGAATATAGAGTAGGGGACCTTGTCATTTATGGAGTATTTAACCCATTTTACTAAGATGCATCATTTCACTCCATTAGTAGCTATCGATGATCTAATGGATTCTAGTCGATTTGAAGATGTGTTATGTTTTGATATTCGGCCACAGGTCAATGTGTTCAGGTTGAAAACTATTTCAAAAATATTCAATAAGACCCTAATTACAGAGTGAATTCTGAGAGATTTATAATGGTGAAAGTAAGGGAGGTTCGACACCTACGGATTCTAGTGGATATTCTTATGGATGAAAGTGATGTTTTGAGGAATCTCACATAGGTGGTGTTGGTCAGGCTCCTTTCCTGGGAAATTCTCCTATCATCCTCCATTGTGGGGTGCCAAGACATTATAAGAGGTAATATAAATGGTATCAAATGGAGTTCATAGGCAATGGTAGGATGGGACATCTCCACCATTTCTACAATTTTATATACTAGATCCTATCGAGAAATGATCTACAGATAGTCCCTATCTTGGAGCAGGGTCAGTAGTATCATGATAGACAGGAAGATGGAGTACCACTACTTGATTAGGCTATGGTAGTGGATGAGGTAGAGGAAACCGAGCTTATCATTCTCAGCACCAGAAGAGTGGGCCTGCTAATGGTAACAATATAGTGACTTCGGGTCGTAGTACATGCCCATTACATGTAGTCTATCAGACAATGCATTAGCAGATTTCCAGACCCTCTATAGTGTGAGGTACAATTCTAGTTGGCTCCACTTTACTTTCTAGTTTTTTATATTAGATCTTCCAACTCGTTCATATGTGACAAAATCACTAAGAGTTTGTTCCTTGAAGTTGAGTTCTTTTTTGGAATTATGATGCAAGATACACCCTTAGGTACCTGTTCAGAGGGAGTTCACCATGGTAAGAACTATTCCCCATGAGATAGTTAGTTACCTATTATTATGGAACCAATACATTCTCAACATGATAGGTTTTGACATAATCATCATGATATACTGGTTAGTTCCCTATAGTGACCATATTGAATGTTATCATCAGAGGGTAAAGTTTACTTAACTATAGGGTGTTATGAATGTTCATAAAGTATAATGGGTTGTAAGTGCGACATGAGAAGGACTTTTACAGTATAAGCTGGGTAGTGTTATGAAACTAGTATACAGTTTTTACATTTATGAAATGTGGTTTAAATCCTCTTTATTCCATCCAGTAGTGGAGAATTTCAGATAATATTTTTCTGATGACTTCTTTATTCTACCTCTAGTGTGAGGGGTATAGTTTAATATTGATCTTGTGCTATGAGATGCACCTATGATTATTAATCTATACATAATATAACTTAAGGTGATTTTGGAACATAAGAATCTATTGGAGGATCGGGAGGTGAAAGGTTTTATACACTGGAAAACTTCTCCTTGGGGTTCACCATTCCTCTTATCTGATAAGGTGGATGATACCCTTAGAACTTTTGTGAATTATCGTCGATTGAATTAGATGAATATCAAAGATTAGTATCCTTTATCAATAATAGATGACCTATGTGATTATATTTGTGGAGTGAAGGTATTTTTAATGATAAATCTAAAGTCCTTATATCATCACCTGTCTGTCAAGACATCAATCATACCTCATATAGCTTTCCTGAGCATGTACGGTCTCTATAAGTACCTAGTTATTCAGTTTGGACTAACGAACACACCTGTTGTCTTCATGTCTCTTATAAATTAATAATTCCACCCACATCTGGATTGATTTTTTCTTATCTTCATTGATGATATCTTACTGTATTGTCATTTTTGACACAACCATGCAACCAATTGTGGGATCATGCTGAATACGATGAGAGAGCATCAAATCAAAGATAATATCATTAAATTACACTTATAGAACAATAAATTACACTCATTAGTCCATGTTATCATGGAGTCACAAGTCTCAGTAGAAATAGATAAAGTGGAGGCTATGGTTTCTTTGGAGAATCCCAAGAATGACTTTGATATTCAGAGTTTCTTGGGGATTTCCAAATGCTACAAATGCTTTATTATATATTTCTCATGCCTTGCAGCACCGCATGTAGTCTTGACAATGAAGGGTGTGAAATTTGAATGGTATTAATCTTTGAAGCATATTTCCAGAATTGAAGGGAATACTTACTTAAATACTAATATTTATTATTCTAGTGTATGACATGGCTTATGAAGTCTGTTGTGATGCATCAGGTATCAATTTTCAAGTTTTTTTTTTGAAAGATGTGTGATTCATTGCATATAGTTCATATTAGTTGATGTATCATGAGAAGAATTACCCAAAACATGAAATCAATATCCCTTTATTTGTTCATGCCTTACACTATTGGAGACACAACATCTTTGATAAAATGTTTTGCAGTGTTCAAATACCACAAGATCCTCAAATACATCTTCACTTCATTGTATCTAAATCAATGTCAGTGTATGTGGGTTGAGTACTTGAAATAATATTATTTTGAACATTCCTAAACTATAGGAAATGGGAATTTTGTAGCCTATGATCTGAGATAAAATACTCAGAATAAGGCAGTTTAGAAGTCCATTAATAAATGGAATCTTTTTACGATTTTCTTGGAGATGCATGTTGAGGTTTAGAAGTACCATGGTCAGTCTATCCTATCAACCTTAGTAGTTAAATCTACCCTTATAGAATGAGTAAGGTTGTGAAAACAATCTAATCCTAATGTCCTTATCCTAAGGGAATGTGTCTCTGATGATGTAGATCTTCAAGTTGGATAATTGATATAGATGATACACTTTTGTTTCATGGGCATGTGTGGGTCCCAACAGACACATGATAGGAGCTGATGATGGAGTTCCACACCTCAGTGTGGGTATTTCACCCTGGTGTCACAAAAATGCATCAAGGTCTATGATTTAAATATTAGTGGCCCAACATGAAGCGTTAGATAAGAAGTTTCATTATGTGATGCTCCACCTGTCTGTAGGTGAAGGCAGAACATCAGTGTCTGGCAGTTCTTCTTCAACCATTGTGTACTACTTAGTAGAAATGGTACGATGTTTCAATGGAATTTTTAACATGACTACCCAGATCACCTTGGGGAAATGATGTAGTGTGGGTGATCATTGATAGTTTGATGTAGGTATCACATTTCTGACCTATGTGGGAGATCTTTTTTATAGACGATATGTGAAGACTGTACATCAAGGAGATAGTACATATTCATGGTGCACCTCATTCTATTTTATGATAGAGAAGTCTGATTCATGTCGCAATTTGGGAAAGGTTTGATAAATGACTTCATAGCTACTTTTCAGTACACCCTATCACCCTTAGGCGGATGGACATATATAGCATACAATTCATGTGCTTGAGGATATACTCTTTGCATGCATACTTGACATTGGGGGTTCCTGGGAAAATTAAATTCCCCTAGCCATGTTTTCTTATAACAACAGCCTCCTGGATAAATTTTTGATGTCTCCCTACAAAGACTTGTATGATAGGCCTTGTCACTCCCCTATATCTTTGATAGATCTGGGGAATCATATATTTTTCAGCCTTGTCCCGTGAAAGAGACTTCAGAGCAGGTCCATCAAATTTAGAAGCGAATGTAGACAACATAGTATAGATAATACTCTTATGCTAATAGATGTCAGTGACCTATGGTGTTCGAGGTTATATAATGGGTTTTTTGGAATGTCTATCCCAGGTTAGGGAATGTACATATCCGGATATAGGATCAGCTATCAACGAGATTTGTTGGAACATTTGAGTTTGTGAAGTGGATCACACCCGCGGATTACTGGTTATCACTCCATAGAGATATTAGTCTATGCTCAATATCTTTCATGTATATCACGTTGGATGATATTATTAAGATCTATCTCACATCTTCCTGTCCGATGGGGTTGAGCTGGATATGGATGCTTCTTTTGTTGAGTACCCAATTCGAATTGATGAGCAAAGCATGAAGACACTTCTACATTGGTCGGTTCCACTTATATGGGAGTAATGGTTGCACAATTTGGTAACATTATGAGACATGGGGGTGGGAAGCTATAATATGATCTTATTGTCAGGATCTTTTTGCGTACAACACCTCTTTACCATTAGAAGGGAAACTCATGGATAATTTTTTATAAAAAGAGGAGGTTGTAACAACCTGACACTTTGACAATTGTAAAAATTGTTTGTTCTTATTTATGAATGTCTTAAATGGTCTCTATTTAATTATTATATAAAAATATGAGGAGGTCACAGGAGTATCCAGGGAACATTTGGAGCCTGGAGCTCCGAAATGGGTAATGCAGGATGGGTGACACTATTTGTCTGCAACCATGCGACCCATACACATGGTCAAGGGGAAAATTTCATATGGTTTTAGAAAAAGTATTCAATGATTGCATAGGGTTAGTGAAACTATGCATAGAGGTTGTGCGGTTTGCCCAGTGCATTAGTGTGTTACACATGGCGTGAGCACGGTTCGGAAAAATTGTGCGTAGAGTCTATTCAGACTTCTAGTAAGAGGCAAAACCATCCACACAGTTTTCACACTGTTTGTAAAATAGTGTATAGAAACCATGCACACCAATTTTTAGGAAAAAATGACCATTACCCCTCCCTTATTTATGTTTTTATATTCTCTCTTATCATCCCACCAACAGACAGACCTATGTTGCTCCTTCCGTGAAGCTCAAGCCTTCCACTATCAATATATTGGTACTCCTTCTTCAGGTAATCATTTCTCTATACGTCAGAAGAATCATACAGGAAAATGTAAGTCTTACCTCGTGTTCTCCTCCTACCTTTCTAAATTTTACCATTTATTGCTCAATTTATATATAGGCCCATTCTAATAGATTTTAGGGTATTGGACGGAAACTCCTATCTACTCCAAACTGCTCTGAATCTGAGGTCGATACTCATAGAGTTATAATTTAAATACCGAATGTAGGAGGTCACTTAGATTTCCCTTAGTGTTTTCTCTAATTTATTAATCATATTTTGTCATGAACCAAGCATTGTCGATATCCATTTTTGTGATGGTTTCGTCTTGTCTAATTGACTGTATTATGATGAAATAAGTAAATTGACACAGTATTAGGGTTTTATAGGTTATCCTTCATTCGTATGGACTCCCAAGGGATATTCCTCCCAAATTATCCATTTTAGGCTAATTTCTTAAAATTTGAAATTATGGTTTGTAGTTTCGGGCATGGTTATTAATTGAAATAATCATTGTCGCATGTGAATTTGACCTATATAAAGGTGTCTCAATGATTCTTGTGCTTTTAATGACCAATAAGTTTTCCAAAATTTAATTTTTTATAAATTATTTTAGAAGATTCCGATACAAATAGCTAAGATGACATGCGATTCCGAGGCCAGGTGTGTCCGGAATGGTCCGTTAAAAAATGTAATGCTTTAAAATAATGCGCGTGAGAGGTTTTCTTAAAAAACTAGAATAAATATAAAATGGGTGGTAGGATCAGAAATATGAGGGCATCATTGTGTCTAGGATGGCGATTTTACCCTAGGCATGACTTTACATTAGTCGGTTCAAGCCTCTAGTGAGAAAACCAGAATTTTTCTTAACCATATATAAAACAATTAAATAAAATTAATTTTTGTCAATTCTTTATCACTAACGAATGGTGAATCAGATTGAAAAACTGAGACCACTGTTGGGTTTGTGAGGGCGTGCTTTCCTAATGTGAAGCATAACATTGACCAAAGTGGGAAAAGCATGGAAAGTAGATTTTGATATGTGACCAAAAATAAAATAATTATATTATATTATTTTCAAATCATATAACTCATAAATGGTAACTGAGATTGAAATACGAGAGTACTGTTGAGATCTTGAGGGTGTTATTTCCATAGGATGATCCTAATATTGGCTGGTGTGGGATAACCATGGAAAGTAATTTTTGGGACGTGTCCGTAAATAAAATAATAAAATATATTTATTTTATATCCTGTAAATCTTAAACAGTAACATGTATTTGAAATCTGAGATCACTTTTGAGCTCGTGAGGATGTGATTTTCTTAGGTGGGGCCTGACCTCGATCGATGGGGGTCGAGGTTAAATGTTAATTTTTAGGAATTTTATAGAAAAATAAAATAAACTTAAGAATGTTTGTTTTATCAAAAAAATTGTCTTTGCAATGAAATGTCAATACAGCTGTTTCATTTCATAAATCAAATAGTGTAACGTCTCTAAAACTCTAGCATAATGATGTGAGGACTAAAAATAACAGAAACACTAAAACATATTTCTTATATTTAATTGTTAAATAGAGATACATGATTGTATGCAAAATCCTGGTTTTTCATTGAGGCTCTGGAGGAGTGGCGTTGGAAAGAGGAGAAAGGTGATGAATGATGAAACAACACATGTTCTTTCCTTCCCCTTCCTAGGATATCATTATCAATGAATGTTTTGGAATGAGAATTGATGAATTGTGGTGGAGAGACTCTTTTCCCCATCGACTAGCAGTCTGATTCCACAAAGGGTTTGTTATTTAAACTATATCTTTCCCCATTCTTCTATTTAATCAATGAAAACAGATCAACCTATGAACACGTTGACCCATAATACAATAATTCATATGATATGATTTTGGATGATGGAATTATTCTTGGATTTCATTCTTTATCCCTCTAATGGGAGTGGATCATGGTTATAATAGAAAATGATAGAAGATCGATCCTTGGTTTTCATTCCAACAGTCCTTCCCTATTTATCAATTTTCATTCTTTATTCCCCATGAAGATATGAACTAAGAATCATCGCAGGTTTTCCTTATGGTGTAACGGTCCGATATCTCGCATCAGATATGGGAATGACACGATTAAGGTGCAACGATTATGATGACATATGGATCAAGGCAGCATGGGAGATACTTCTGGTCAAGATCCTTATAGTGGAAGGGATCAAAATGGGGATTCGATCCCATGACTATAAAGACCACAACCTGAGGACTCTGGGACGTCTTCTAGATTGAAGAATGGACCACCATAGCATGTTCGATGGCCCGTGGAGGAACCTTTCTGTAGGTAAGCGGTGGTGGAAGCGGCATGCGACGAAAGTCGCATAGCACATCGACCCGCCTGGAGAAGTCATGGCTCCAGCAATGACAGGGGGTTGTACGTGTGGCTTACCGAAGATATAGCAAGAGACACTGTACTCATGAGTAGATTGTCCAACCGAGGAGGTGGCACGACCATGGTGCCACATGATGTGGAATGAACAAAGAATGTTGTGGCGTCAGGGAAATAGGAACTGGCCCGCTCCAATGTGGGCAGGACTAGTGTTGGCGGGCCAGACCTACGGACCAGTGGGCCAGACCGGGCCAATCTGGAATTTTTTTAGTGGACCATGTACTACATCACATCAGGTAGGTCCAATAGGGTCAGGCTAGACCTAGACCTAACTAGACTCCTCTACGATCAAACACCAGTAACTCTAAAATTCATCATCTGTTTGACGAGCTGTCTATGGGGTTGGGACTATTGAAATGAGACAATCCTTTTGAGATACTTTAAGTCAGTTTTTTGGGAAATTTTTCATATGGTCTAATGGTTTGATGAGCATACCCTTTTGGTACAAGAATGCTTGAGATGGAATTTGCATGTTTTGTAAATATTGGACACCCCACATCATGGGATTTTTTTAGTTACCTTTAGATAGCTTCCTCTGGTGGTGTCACTCCCCTAAGGGACTAGGGTAAGGGTTCCCAGAGATATTCATGTAGGTAGAGTATGTACTCCCATGTGGGAGCAGGGAGTGGGTCCTCTATCCAGTAATTCGGTACTCCCTTATAGGACAAGGGAATGGGTCCTCCACATATAACCTAAATAGATTCATTACTCCCCAATCTGGTAGGGTGTGGGTCTTCTATGACAGGATTTGGAACTCCCCTGCTATTTCATGACACAGTTCCTCCATACATGATCGAATAGAGTTGGTACTCCCCTTCCAGGAAGGGTGCATGTTCTCTATGATAGGAGTCGGCACTCCCCTATCGTACTACGGTGTGGGTCCTCCAAACATGAACAGGAAGAGTTGATAATCCTCTACTATAATAGGGAATGGGTATTCTATTCACTGAGTATCACACCCATATGATGTAGTGTTCATGTCCTCGATTGGAGTTGGTGATCCCTCGAGTATCAGATACAATAGAGTGGAAAAGTCCCATCCACTTGATGAAAACAATACCTAGATTTAATCTAGTCCTCCCTTGACATACTGAGATGTCAGCCCCTTCATATAAGAGGGATAAAGGTTTCATGATATGGTTAGGAGTAGGGCTCCCACTTTCATGTACAGTGGTGAGGGTGGGCCACTCTACATGGGGTTCTATAGTCTAGCATTGGGTGCAAGAAGACGATGACTAAAATTATGGTGATGGATATTGGAGCTGGTCCTAATGGAATGTCCCTCATGGAGCACATTCTCTTAGATGTACCATTTGGATTGGTAGAGTTTCTCTCAATGGATTATACCTCTCGGATAGTGGCCATTGAGGATGGTTGAGCTCATGGAGTGTGATCTCCAAGTTTCATGTGTTTTCTCTCAAACCTATGATGAGAATCCTAATTCTGTCTTTGAGGTTGGAAACTTATAATTCATAGTGTCTGAAATGAGTATATCTAGATTTTATTGGTATATGTAAGTGCATATACCTGTGTCAAGCTGACTGTGCATTTTTTTGTGTTTTCCTTTGTGTTTTACCTTGGTTGTTTTATGGTATCCTATTGAGTTTTATTTTACTCACCCTTTCATGGTATTTTCCCACACATGTCATGTCTTGTGTAGAAAATAGACTCCTATATGAAGTCTTGGGAGGACCGGGACCAGGTGTTGCTCAGTGACATTAGACAGAAGAGGTGTACATCTAAAAATACAAACAACTACCCATCACCTACCCTTCAGGTAGGGAGGTCGGTAGAGAGCTTCATGGACATAGAGTTTTACTTGTGTAATGTCTTTCCTTTGGTGGGATTATCTCCTGTCCAAGTTTTCGACCATGTACGTTACTTTCATTACACTCTATTTGTGTTATAATTATTTATTTTCATGCAATGATTCGTTGGTTTTTTACTTTTTTGAACCTTTCGCTGGGAGTTGTGTGCATGTGTACAGGTACATAGAAAAATGCCTCCCATTTGTGGGATATTCAAAATCGATGATATTCTCTATTACCTGGCATATCAGAGGTGGGTTTTTGGTAGTCACGACACATGCCCCAGAGGACGAGTCATGAAAGAGTTGTATCAGAGGAGGATGATTCTACATTAGGACCACAATGAAATGAGCTTGGTTTGGGTTTTATAGCCTAAGTGTTAAGATGTTGTTGGGTTCAGATCTCAGTTTAGATGTTCTAGTGTTGGTGCGGCAGATGACATATCTATTCACAGGGACCCTGATAACCTGTTTTTTTGACTCAGTATATTAGGACACTATTTTCCGAGAAATAAATGGCACCCATATCACATAGGAATGGTTTATGTTTTCCATTTGATTCTTGAATCATCTCTCCAAATATAATCTATTAACCATGGTTCATTTGGATCCAATTCAGGATTCCTCCATGATTACTTCCATATAGGATTCTAAAGCATGATCATGATGATGATTTACCCCATGTGGAGGCTTCAGTACATGAAACTAGTTTGGATGCATTACCTCTGTGTGGTCTGCTGATGGTGCCACCACCTATAGAGAAGCATTGTTTTTGTCAGTTCAGACCAATGATGCACATAGGTTGAGTATTCTACACAAGTTCCAAAGGCATCCCACATTGTGAAGCTTGGGTGATCCATACCCCTAGGAAGAATATGACTGGTTCGAGGTAGTCACTTACGTTTTCTGCCTAGTGAAGACCCCTCCCGATCAGAGGGTGGTCCTAGACGCAATCATTTTTCAGGGCTCAGTGGGATGCTAGTAGAGCATGGTGATATAGTCACATGATGAGGAGACACTCACTTGGGGGAGTTTGAAGAACTCTTCATGGAATAGTTTTTACCTAGACACACTGAGGTTGGGTTGTCTCCAGGATCTTCTGCAGCTTTGATAGGGTAGCATGACGGTAGCAGAGTAATTAGTGAGATTCACCGATCTTTCTATATACTCAATGGACATGGGGAATGACCCTTACATCAGAGCCCAAACCTTAGAGCAGAGATAATGATATGAGATTAGGGTGTCGTTGATACTCCTTAGCAATCCGACATATGTTGGGGTGCTGGAACGAGCCCTCATGGTTGAGTGTTTCCTAGATGAGGGATGGGTGGATGTGTCCTACACTTGAGGTCATGAGATATATGCATATACATGATCTGGAAGATAACAGGAGATAGAATCATGTCGTAGGAGGCATACCCATGCACAAACATAGACATGTGGGTATGTGGTGTAGGAGATGCGCTATAAAGAAGATCATCCAATGGATAAGTGGTGTTATGCTTGAAACAACTGATGTCATCTATTTAGGTATTGACCAACCCACCATTCTACCAAGAGGGTTCTGAAAAACGATATGACTTGGATGAGATAATTCCTGAAGAAATGAGTTCTGCAAGATGGCAGGTGAGGTAGAAGAACAAGACGAGAAACATGTGGTGGATGAAAATTTTTAGTATTGATACCACCACTCCCTGGTGGTTGACGCTAGGCTCACGGAGCAGGAGGATGTGAGAGAGGATAGTTGTATGCGGTCATGGCTTATGACCCAGTATCTCTAAGAGAGATCTGATGTATGATCTGTCTCTTTTATTTTGGATACCATTTTATTTAACACATTTTCTAGTTATTCTTCTTTTTTTGTGAGTTCAATTTGTGACTTAGATGATCTGGTTGGACTATGGACTCAACCCTCATGCTTAAAGACTCATGTAGGAGGAGACCTGTTGATCACACACTGACCCTAATAGTGTTACCTAACACTGGGAGGCAATTGTTGTTGTTGGGATCTCTTAGTCATGGCATCAAGGACTTACGACGTCATTCTTAGTATGGACTTCTACCATTCATTCCCAGATTGACTATATTAGTCAAAGGATGCAGTGTGTCCACGAATATGAAAATAGTTTTCACTAATGGTAAAAGGGAATATTGGGAAGCACATGTCAGACTCTCTTTAGGATCCATACATGGGATCATTATATGGTGGTAGAGTTAGACCCTCGGAATGTTTCCTATAGTATGGGATGGTTTTTTTTGTAACACCCCAAGATTTCATATTGTGTTATTTTATCAAAATAATTCAATAACATTCACTACATGCAACACAGAGTTAATGCGCACCATGACTTACCAAATAAGCCGTTCAAAAGAGGTTATGAATAGTATTAACTAAATTATCATCTTTATATAATCCTTATAATTTTAGAATCCTTATTATGAGTCTCTTAGACATAATGTAAGAACAAATTATTTTTTTTCAGATAAAAGAAGTGTGTTTCAAAAATGAACTTTTACCAACGTTAATAGTGATTCCTTTTTAAATCCAATATTTTAAACATTTATATATTCAATTTGACAAAATAAATTTATTCCATAGAATGGGTACATAAAAAAATTTACAATGTAACACCCCAAGATTCTACGGTACGCTTCTCTTTGAATAATGCGATAGCGTGTGTTGTACGCAACATCGAGTTCTAACACACCACAACCAATCAAACTATCCGTTATGAATAGTAATACCAACTTTTTGAAATTTTATAAATTCTATATCTCAAAATGGATTTCATTTTTGGATTTGGAATATCGAAATTAGCCTAGGGTGATGTTTTTGTACTTTTCGGATAACTTTAATATTTTGATGAATAGTGAAAATTACTAAATTTTAGTTAAAAACAACTTTTTTAATCAAAATAATTAATAGTGATAAATTATGAATTTGAGTGGTTTTAAAGTATATTTAGAATATATTTTTACCATTTAATACAATTTTGTTCATTGGACATAATTTCACAATTAAACCGAACATAAAAAGTATCAATCTTTTGATATTTATTATATCTTAAAAACACGCTTTTTGTTTTGACAGCGGAAATTAATTTTAAATTAATTTCTGCCACTTCCGTGTTTCGAATTTAGAAAAATATATTCCATATTTGGAATCAGGATGTTCAAATTGTGTAAATAGGTATCTTTTATTTTTAGAAATTTTGAATAATTACTTCGGTAAATATTTTATTTATCACGGTTAAAGGGTAAATCCGGTAAATAAGGGTTAAAATATAATATTATAATAATAAAAAATTCTCCTAAAACATGTCCTAACCTTATTTGTTGATACATGTCCGACCATGGGAATCTTTGGGTCGATTTTGTGACCCCATGGAGCCACTTGTAAGTGATAGGTACACTGTATTTTAATTAAGTTAAAATGAATATAAAAATGACACAAGCATATATTTTTTAGAAAAATTTTTTTTATAAAGGGTTATATATGTTGGATTTTCGACTATAAATATTAATTAGAAAGATAAAAATATTTCATACATAATGTTAGTTTATTTTTAATTTTTAGACATTCAATAATTTAATTTATTTATGACACAATGGTGATGCAGTAATTACTATAATAGTGAAAAATTAAAATAATTGATATTATAAATACCTAAATAAATATAATTTGAGACTTTTGAGGAATTAAAATAATTTTATAGGTTAATAAGACATGTTAGAAATGATTTAATTATATTTGTTTGAAGTAATAATTCTGTTATGATTTTTACAAAAATCAATTATTGAATAGTGTCAAAATTGACATAAAAGAGTTGTTAAAACAAATATTATATTATTAATTGATATTAAATTCCTAAAAATCTAAGGCTCGGCCAAGTGACATATATCATGATATTTGTATCATTAATGGACCACTTAGGGGTCTATTGTATGTATATAGTATGTTTATTAACCATATAATACAAAAATACAAAGAGACATTGTAAAAGTGAAACTAATTAACTATGAGTTAATACTTAAAGATAAGGTTATTATAATGACCCAAACCTGTCTAAATTCCATTGGTTGAGTGGTTTTAGACTTATCCCCACCTTAAAATTTAAATAATCCACATTGGAGACATTAGAAACCGGATATTAATTTATTATAAAATAATATTTCTATCTTTTCCAAAGGTGCCCCTCACCCCTCTTATAAAAGGGAACTCCCCCTTCTCATTAAATCACACTTTCATAGCCTTTTGGTTCGGCCAAACTCTTCCCAAATATTCTATAAACATTCCTCAATTCATCCTAGAGGCATTACTTTAGTCATAAATCCAACTTTAGGATCTATTTTGATCAAATCAATAAGAAGAACCCGAAGAAGAGGTACTGATTTCACCACCCTTTTCCAAGTTACTTTCTTCTTCCACTTCTTCTTCCTTTGTTATTACCATTCTAAAATAATAACTCCAGTATCTTATATATACATTTATGTTATTATAAATATGGTACAACAATATTCTTTATTCTATCAATCCTTTGAATAACATGTCACCATACCTGCGTACGTACGACTTACCGTCTCCACGTCGTGGTGTAATTGTTATTCAATAAATTATTATTTTTATGGGTATAATAATGATTTATAATTCATGTAAATAATAAATATAACATGATAACAATTCTGTATATATGATATACCATCCAATTATATATTATTTTAGTATCAAAAGAATGATATTGTCGCTTTTGCGTACGTACGGACAACCATCTCCACGAACGCGATGAGATTCATTCTCCATCGTATCCATTCAAGTATAATTATCATTTGATGATTTAAAAATAATGTTTAAGGACTTTATATCATTCTGGATATGAATAACATACAACATATCCATTAAAAACATGGCTTACGTAACAAAACAAATAAAAGAAAATGAGTAAGTTAACACCCGAAACAACGATAATACTAGGATATTATTGACAAATCAATGTTAAAAGATCATATATGATGTCATATTAATGTATATGATTCTTGTATAATTCAATAACAATTATTTCACCATTATAAAGGATGTTAAACTACCCCCAACCAATGAAAAGTATAAGGTAAGGGGTTTTTATCTCACTCCTTATTCCCGTGAGATTCATGCCATATTACCACTATTACCTTTTGTGTGGTGTATGTACTGCCCATAATTATATTATTTGTGTAATAAACTTTAATTTATGTGTATTTACTTATTCATTGTATGATACCTCTTTCATGGGTTGTATGTTTCATATGTTACCAAACTGGTAAGGGTTAATTTCACAATCTCTTTATTATCCGAGGTTGTTTTTACATAAGTATCTACTGAGACATATTTATTATCCATGTACATGTTTTATGAAAGTGTTTTAAAAGGGATTATTTTAAGGAAAATTTTTCTAAAACATCATTTCAAATGTTCTAAATATTTATTCTTCTAAATCTTTCTCATTTATGTCCATGTCTTCAAAATGGTTTTTAAGGATTTATTTATATGGACATGAATGTTTTTAAAATGATAATTCCTTTCAAAAGTTTCAAAGTGATATGGGAAACTTTTATTCAAAAATGTCATTAAATGACTTCTTTTCTAAATTGTGTGACTTTTAAATGTTTTCATGAAAAAGGGGTATTTCTCTCAAAAAGTTTTACAAATCAATCTCATCTATGTCAAAATTATTTAATGGATTTTAAACTTGTTTTGAAGTTGATTTATCATGATACAAATCTTCCATATTGTGTTGAATGTTTTGTGATATATTTGACTGTGGATGTGTTATTTTTATACCATTCACGGTTTATGGGTAACGTATTGACATTTCTCATGTTAGTGTTAATACAAATTTGTATGTTATATTTCATCCTCTTATAAAGATGAATGAGTTGGACATGTATGTTCCAGGTTGGGGACCGGTAAAAGTAAGCCCTCCGGGTTGGTGTTCGGTTATTAGAGGCACTCCTGGTTGGTGTCCGGTTATTAGAGGCACTCTGGGTTGGTGTCCGGTTATTAGAGGCACTCCGGGATGGAGTCCGGTTACAGAGGCTCTCTGATTGGGTTCCGGTTACAATTATCCCTTAGGTCTTGGCACGAGGCCTCGACACAGAAATTAATGTTCGGCATCAAGCATTCCATCATTATGAATGCGGTTATTGATATTTCATGTGATTATTCGATTAGTACAATATCTATGTGAATAAGTAAATGGAATTATTTCATTTTATTTTTTCCATACTATGTTGAAGTTAAAGTTTAAAAGGATTTTGTATTAGTTATACACTGCCTTAAATGTTTTTTTTTTATTTATTAATGTTTCCACTATATTGTTAGCCTTACTGGGCATTTGAGCTCACCCCTTTTCAATGTTTTATTTTTCCCAGGATGTGAAGAAGTAAATTATGAATGACCTGGAGGGATATTATGAGAGGATAATAGTGTATACTATGGAGACAATATGTTTTTGTAGTAGTTTTTCACATTATGATGTAATGTAAACCTTTTTGAATATATCTAGTGTTTCCAAGGCTACTAAACCAATCGGTCTTTCGAGATTTGATTCCTTGTAATCATGCCAATTTATTAAAATAATGCACCGTCTTTGGGTAACTGGGGTCGGGGCGTTACAGTTGGTATCAGAGGAAGTTTAGTACAAACATTGGAAGCTATATTTAGATAAACTCTGATTAGAGCACCTAGACCTAAGATGACCTTTGAGGATTAGTATAGAATAACTTCCTAGAATTTTGGTATTATAGAGATTTTATAAGTTTTCTGAGCAATATATCCCTATCTGGATATGAGCAGGTATAGGCGGCTCTGGCACAGATATACCTAGGGGTAAAA
The DNA here is from genome assembly GCA_963277665.1 of Viscum album. Taxonomy (NCBI): domain Eukaryota; kingdom Viridiplantae; phylum Streptophyta; class Magnoliopsida; order Santalales; family Viscaceae; genus Viscum; species Viscum album. The sequence goes on along the minus strand of OY728148.1, from coordinate 1,338,307,111 downwards.
CCCGAAAACACCTCTTTGAGCTAGACTCGAATGGGAACTAGTGCCTGACAACGGGCCTTGCTGCACTCTTGGTTACGACACTCCCAGGGGATATGCTTAGGATAATTCCCATTTTCTTTACAAATCATTATGAAGGGTTTATGAGTATATACATCCTCAAAGGAGACATTTTTATGATTATGGATTATATCCATAAACTATTTAATTTATGTTATGAATTTTACAAGTGTGGGATTAGGTATTGTTATTTATAAACTAATGTAATGTATTCCATTGTTTAGAAATGACACCCATTAGAAGAATGAGAACTCCAGTAATGCACATGATCCAAAGTGAAAGAAGGATCATATATATCATGATCTTAAGACAGAATTTATAAGTGAAATAGTCTCCCATGTATTATCATCATATGATGAAATAATATCATGTGTTGATAAGATAAGTAAAGAGTTTACTGAGTCCTATGGCTTTGAAGGGAAGAAAGAGAAGAAAAATGATGGAAGAGAGAATGATGGATAAAGGGAAGAGGGAAAAGGATAATTTTCCCATATGTGATAACTGTGGGATGAAACACCCTGGAACTTTCCTGAAAAGAATGGGAGTTTGTTATAAGTGCGGAGGAAAAAGGCACAAAGTACGTGACTGCAAGGGTAAGAAAATGGTTTCAAATGTACAATGCTTAATTTTCAAAGAGTTTGGACACTACACGGACCTATGTCCCAGTCGTAAGACTATGCCACAAATGATGCTATTGGATAATAATCAAGTTATGATACTACCACAGATGAAGAGGAATGATTAGATTTCTTAAGTTGATTATGTCATTTGAGTGTTGTATCAATATTGTACTTCTTATAATAATTATGGAGTATATAGGGATTGTATTGTAGTACTATTTCATTAAGGACTTGAGATTGTGTGGAACAAAGAAAAGTGACTCAATAGCAGTTTAATTTTTGGAAAATATATGGTTGAGAGAAAGATAAACCATAATATGGTTCTGATACCGAGGTAGTGATTTTAGATTAATACATGATTGATTTGGATAAATTATATTGGATATTCTTGACTACCTTGGAACTGATTAATGATTTGTATATTCCATCATTGTTGGGGTTTAAAAAAAATTTGGATTGAAGGAGTATATCTATTTTTCTTTAAGGAATAAGGGATCATGAATTTAATCAATAAGGTTTTATGGTAATTCAGGATATTATAGTGTTTTAAAAGAATACATGATGAAGGTGCTCACATGTTATTACGCGAAAAAAGGATCTTCATTGTATTTACCTTCCTTATAAATTTTAGACTAAATTATTTTGGATAGTTCTAGTTTGGATTATTTTGGATTTCCATAAAAGGAAAACCCGGAGGTCGGGCGGCAACCCGTCGCGTCCGGTAAGGCCACGAGACTTGAACCCACAACCGAAGGGCGACAAGGGTGTATCACCTACCACTGACCCACATGATGTCCTGGATTGAATAATGTCATTTTTAATGGTTCTGCTAGTTGAATTATAAATTCATTTTTTAACCCTATATGAATAGGATAAATAGAATATTATTTTTAAGTTCTATTATCTTTTATAGTGAAAGATGAGTTTGTGGTAGAACTTAGTTAAAGGATGAGACTCTACATTTCAAGTATATATTTTTATTCTTCTCTTATTCAATGAAGAAATTAAGGGATCATAAAACAAAAAAAATGTGTTATCCTAATACCATATGTTTTGCAGAACCGATGATATTTCAAATCATCATAGATTGATGAATTTAAGGCCCTCAATTTTACACTTGTTTGTGATTGATGAGCTCAATCACTACATATAAATATTTATGTTTCCTCCAATTATATGTCTCTAATTGTCACCAATGTTCTCCTAATCGAGATCATAAATTGGCAGTGACCCTTTCATTTCTCTTTTACTCATATTAAGACTAAATTTTAGTAACCCAATTTCTGATGTGGGTTTTCCCACAAAGATATTTTCTATTTTCAACCTTTTATTTTCGAAAAAGAATTTCAAATTGCGAGGACACAATTTATTGAAGGAGGGTAGAATTTAACACCTCAAGATTTAATATTGTGTTATTTCTTCAAAATAATTCAATAACTTTCACTACACGCAATACAGAGTTAAAGCGCACCATGAATTACCAAAAAAGCCGTTCAAAAGAGGTTATGAATAGTATTAACTAAATTTTAAACTATATATAATCCTTATAATTTTAGAATCCATATTATGAGTTTCTTAGACATAATTTAAGAACAAATTCTTTTTTTTCAGATAAAAGAAGTATTTTTCAAAAATGCACTTTTACCAACATTAATAGTGATTCCTTTTAAATCCAATATTTTAAACATTTATACATTCAATTTGACTAAATAAGTTTATTCTTTAGAATGGGAACATAAAAAAAATTACAATTTAACACTCCAAGCTTCTACAGTGCGCTTCTTTTGGAATAATGCGATAGCGTGTGTTGTACGCAACATCGAGTTCTAACACACCACAACCAATCAAACTAGTCGTTATGAATAGTAATACCCACTTTTTGAAATTTTATAAATTTTAACTCTCAAAATGGACTTCATTTTTGGATTCGGAATATTGAAATTAGCGTAGGGTGAAATTTTTTTACTTTTCAGATAACTTTAATATTTTGATAAATAGTGAAAATTACTAAATTTTAATTAAAAACAACTTTTTTAATCAAAATAATTAATAGTGGTAAATTAAGAATTTGAGTGGTTTTAAAGTATATTAAGAATTTATTCTTACCATTTAATACAATTTTGGTCCTTGGACATAATTTCACAATTAAACCGAACATAAACAAGTATCAATCTTTTGATAGTTATTATATCTTAAAAACAATCTTTTTTTTTTGACAGCAGGAATTAATATTAAATTAATTTCTGCCACTTTTGTGTTTTGAATTTGAAAAAATGGATTCCATATTTGGAATTAGGATTTTCAAATTGTGTAAATAGGTAACTTTTATTTTTAGACATTTTGAATAATTACTTCGGAAAATATTTTATTTACCATGGTTAAAGGGTAAATCCGGTAAATAAGGGTTAAAAAATAATATTATAATAATACAAAATTACCCTAAAACGTGTCCTAACCTTATTTTTTGATACATTTCCGACCATGGTCATCTTTTGGTTGATTTTGGGACCACATGGAGCCACTTGTAAGTGATAGGGACACTTTATTTTAATTAAGTTAAAATGAATACAAAAATGACACAAGCATATATCTTTTAGAAAAACAATTTTTACATAGGGTTATATATGTTTTATTTTCGACTATAAACATTCATTAGAAAGATAATATGATTTCATACATAATGGTATTTTATGTATAATTTTTAGACATTAAATAATTTAATTTATTTATGACACAATGGTGATGCAGTAATTACTATAATAGTGAATAATTAAAATAATTAATATTATGAATACCCAAATAAATATAATTTCAGACATTTTATGAATTAAACTAATTTTATAGGTTAATATGACATGTTAGTAATAATTTAATTAACTTTTTTTAAGTAATCATTCTGTTATAAGTTTTACAAAAATCAATTATGGAATAGTGTCAAAATTGACACAAAAGAGTTTTTAAAACTAATATTATATTATTAATTGATATTAAATTCCTAAAAATCTAAGGTTCGGCGAGAGGACATATATCATGATAGTTTGATCATTAATGGAGCACATGGGGGGTCTATTGGATGTATATAGTATGTTTATTATCCATATAATATAAAAATACAAAGAGATATTGTAAAAGAGAAACTAATTAACTAAAAGTTAATACATAAATATAAGGTTAGTATAATGACCCAAACCTTTCTAAATTCTATTGGTTGAGTGCTTTTCGACCAATACCCACCTTAAAATTTAAAGTATCCACTTTTGAGCCATTATAAACCGAATATGAATTTATTATAAAATAATATTTCTATCTTTTCCAAAGGTTCCCCTCACCCCTCTTATAAAAGGGCACTCCCCCTTCTCATTAACTCACACCTTCAAAGCCTTTTGGCTCGGCCAAACTCTGCACAAATACTCTCTTAACTTCCCTCACTTAATCCTAGAGGCCTTCCTTTAGTCATAAATCCAACTTAAATGGCTCTTTTGATCAAATCAAAAGGAAGAACCCGAAGAAGAGGTATTGATTTCACCACCCTTTTCCAAGTTCCTTTCTTCTTCCACTTCTTCTTCCTTTGTTATTACCATTCTAAAATAATAACTCCAATATATTATATATACTGTGATGTTATTATAAATATTGTACAACCATATTCAGTATTCTTTCAATCCTTTTAATAACATGTCACCATACGTGCGTACGTGCGGCTTACCGTCTCCACGTCGTGGTGTAATTGTTATTCAATAAATTATTATTTGGATGGGTATAATAATGATTTATAATTCATGTAAATAATAAATATAACATTATAATAATTATGTATATATTATATACCATCCAATTATATATTATTTTAACATCAAAAGAATGATATTGTCGCTCGTGCGTACGTACGGACTATCGTCTCCACGAAGGCGATGAGATTTATTATCCATCCTATCCATTCAAGTATAATTATCATTGTATGATTTAAAAATAATGTTTAAGGACTTGATATCATTATGGATATTTATAAGATACAACCTATCCATTACAAACATGTCTAACGTAACAAAACATATAAAAGAAAACGAGTAAGTTAACACCCGAAACAATGATAATACAAGGATATTATTAACAAATCAATGATAAAAGATCGTATATGATATCATATTAATGTATATGATTCTTGTATAATTTAATAACAATTATTTCACCATTATACAGGATGTTAACCTACCCCCAACCAAATAAAAGTATAAGGTAGGGGGTTTTCATCTCACTCCTTATTCCCGTGAGATTCATGCCATATTGCCACTATTACCTTTTGTGTGGTGTATGTACTGCCCATAATTATATTCTTTGTGTAATAAACTTTAATTTATGTGTATTTACTTATTCATTTTATGATACCTATTTCATGGGTTGTATGTTTCATAAGTTACCAAACTTGTAAGGGTTAATTTCACAATCTCTTTATTATCCGAGGTTGTTTTTAGATAAGTATCTACTATGACATATTTATTATCCATGTACATGTTTTATGAAAGTGTTTTCAAAGATATTATTTTAAGGGACATTTTAGTAAAACATCATTTCAAATGTTCTAAATATTTATTCTTCTAAATCTTTCTCATTTATGTCCATGTCTTCAAAATGGGTTTTAAGGATTTATTTATATGGACATGAATGTTTATAAAATGATAATTCCTTTCAAAAGTTTCAAAGTGTTATGGGACATTTTGATTAAAAAATTTCATTAAACGACTTCTTTTATAAATTGTGTGGATTTTAAATGCTTTCATGAAAAAGGGTTATTTCTCTCAAATAGTTTTACAAATCAATCTCATCTATGTCAAAATTCTTTAATGGATTTTAAACTTGTTTTGAAGTTGATTTATCATGATAAAAATCTTCAATATTGTGTTGAATTTTTTGTGATATATTTGATTGTGGATGTGTTATTTTTATACCATTCATGGTTTATGGGTAAAGTAATGACATTTCTCATGCTAGTTTTAATACAAATTTTTATGTTATATTTCATCCTCTTCTTAACATGAATGTGTTGGACTGGTATGTTCTGGGTTAGGGACCGTTAAAAGTAAGCCCTCCGGGTTGGTGTCCAGTTATTAGAGGCACTCTGGGTTCATGTCCAGTTATTAGAGGCACTCCGGGTTGGTGTCCGGTTATTAGAGGCACTCCGGGATGGAGTCCGGTTACAGAGGCTCTCTGGGTTGGGTTCCGGTTACAGTTATCCCTTAGGTCTTGGCATGAGGCCTTGACACAGAAACTAAAGTTCGGCATCATGCATTCCATCATTATGAAAGTGGTTATTGATATTGCATGTGATTATTAGATTAGTAGAATATCCATGTTAATAAGTAAATGGCATTATTTCATTTTTTCCATTCTATGTTGAAGTTAAAGTTTAAAAGGATTTTGTTTTACTTATACACTGCCTTAAATGTTTATTCTTATTTATGAATGATTCCTCTATATTGTTATCCTTACTGGGCATTTGAGATCACCCCTTTTCTATGTTTTATTTTTTCCAGGATGTGAAGAAGTAAATTATGAATGACCTGCAGGGTTATTATGAGAGGATAATAGTGTCTACTATGGAGACAATATTTTGTTGTATTAGTTTTTCACTTTATGATGTAATGTAAATATTTTTGAATATATCTAGTGTTTCCAAGGCTACTAAACCAATCGGTCATTCGAGATTTGATTCCTTATAATCATGCCAAGGTATTAAAATAATGCACCGACTCCGGGTAACTGGGTTCGGGGCGATACATTTTACCCTCCATAGCCATCTAGGATCTCACTAGTGGGTGTGATTCTGTTTTTTTTGCATTTCATGTGGATGCTGGTGATTATAGAATGAGGGCCTAGTAAGACCCACTATTTTTTCATGGGAAACCTTGTTTTATTTCTAAATACCCCTACTTTGTTAGCGTCAACCCTTAACATGTAATTCATATGGTGTTTTTAGCATAGTTATTCCAAGGCTGGATGTGAATTATGGGGTTCCATTCATATCTGTGCCAGGTTACCAGGGAGGTTAGCCACTAGACCCAATGACTACATATGGACTGTAGTGCTTGGTGCTTTCCCAATTATCACTGCTAAAGAGACATGTGTCATCATTGCACAGTGATGTCCTACTAGAATATAGACCTAATAGTGGCCAATCTCAGTTTTTCTCCAGAGTGTGTGCATGTAAGAAGCACATGGACCCTTGGTGAGTTCATTTTCCTTCTCTTTACTATAGGCTTTTGCTATTCGTGGATAAAAAGACTTATGTAGGGTAGAATGTAAAGTCCCATAATTTTTCTTGAATTTACTTTTAGAAATTATTTGGGAAAATTATAAGACCTGGCGCTGAGGCGGCCTATGATTTCGAGGCCTTGTTTGTCAAGAATGGACCTTCTTGAAATGTTAATTTTTTAAATAGTACATGTGATATTTTTTTCTGAAGAAGTGGAATAACTCTCAAATGGGTGGCTGAATCAGAAATCCTAGGGCACAATTGCATTAAAAATGGTAGGTTTACTCTACGAATGACTTATTTTTAGTCGGTACGGGCCTCCAGTGAGAAAACCCAGAAAATGAATAACCATAAATAAAATAATTAAATAAAATTATTTTATTTATCAAAACCTTATAACAAACGAATGGTGACTCGGAGTGAAAATATGAGACCATCATTGACCTTGTGAGGCATTTATTTCTATGGGCTGAGGCTAACATTGGCCAACACGGGCCAACTATGGATTTCAGTTTTTGGGACCTATCCATAAATAAAATAATTAAATTATTTTATTTTCAAATCCTATTACTCCGAAATGGAAACTCATATTGGAAATCTAAGAGTTCCATTGATATCGTGAGGGTTTACATTCCTTAGGCGAAGCCTACCATTAGCCGATGCAGGATAATTGTGTAATTTAATATTTGGGATGTGACCATAAATAATATAATAAAATAATTTTATTTACAAATACTATAACTCATAAATGATAAAAGGGATTGGAAATATGAGAGCACAATTGAGATCATGGGGATGTGATTTCTATAGGTAGGTCCTAAACTCGATTGGTGTGGGTCGTTGGTAAATGATAATTTTTGGGAGTTTTAAAGAAAAATAAAATAAACATAAGAATGTTTATTTTATCCAAAAAAAAATTTGCTGCAATGCAATGTTGAGCTAGAAATTTCATTTCATAAAAGAAACAGTGGAACGACTCTGCAACTCAAGCATAACAACACTGAAATTCAACATAATAGAAATGTTGAAACATATTTCATCTAATTAGTTATTAAATAGATATACTTGTTCATTGGAATAATCTAGTTTTTTTTCTAAGGCTATGGAGGAGTGGTGTTGATAAGTAGAACGGTGAAGAATGATGAATCACCACGAGATCCTTCTTTCCCTTTCTAAAGATCTCATCATTATTGAACGTTGAAAATCCATAATTAACGAACAGTGGTGGGGTGAATGTTTTATTCATTGAGGAGAGAAATTCTTCTAGGTAGGGGTTGTTATTTAAATTATGTCTTTACCTATTCTTTTATTTAAATGATGAATGCAGATCAACCCACAAACAAGGTGAGCTATCGTTTGATAAGTATTACGAGATGATTTTGGAAGAATGAGTTTCTGTTTATATTTCATTCTTGATCCTTCTAACGAGAGTGGATCAAGGCCGTAAAGAACAACAAACTAATATCATTCCTCTATTTACATTCATATGGTCCATCCCTCTTTATCCCCATTTATTCTCTATTCCCCACTGGAATATGAATAATGGATCATCACACATTTTACTTACAGCACAATGATCCGATATTGCAGATCCGTGATGGGTACGACATGAAAGAGGTGCGATGATGATGGAAACAAATGGATCAAGGTGGTGTGGGAGATACTGTCGGTCAAGCGCCTTTAGGTGGAAGGGATCACAATATGTATTCATGACAATGTATGTAAAGATAATGACTCGAGGACTAGATAGAATCTTTGGGATTGAATAATTGACCACCAAAGCACGTTTGATGGCCCGTAGAAGAACCTATCAGCACGCCGACACTGGGAGTGGTGGCGGTCGCGTGCCAGATGGAAGTGGTGGCGCACTACAGCTTCACACAAGGAGAAGACGAGGCTTCAGCCATAGAGGTGACCTAGACCCATGACCTAATGCAGGTCGTATGAGAGACCCAGTCCATGTGAGTGGACTGGCTGGATGAGGAGGTGGCGCCTCCTAGGTGGCACGTGATGTGGAACAGACATAGGACGTTGTCCCATATGTGATGGAAGAATTGGCTCACTTTGATGTTGGATGGACTGGTACTGGCGGGATGGGCTAGTCCAGACTGGGTTGGGTCATGTTGATCGAACTAGGTCGGGCCGGACCAAGCCCCAACTGGTCTCCTTTTCACTCAAACGCCCGTAAATATCAAAGGGAGCATCCTTTTTTCAAGATGTCTTTGGGGTTGGGACCCTTGATACAAGACAGTCCTTTTGAGAATCTTTAATGAATTTTTTTGAATTTTGGAAGATGAACTAAAGATTTTAGGAGTAGGTATTTCTAGTACAAGAACACTTGAGACAAAATTGGTGTGTTTTAGAAATATATAATTTCCCACGTCATAGGAGAAGGTTTGTTCCCTTTTGGTTGCTTCCTACATGGGTGTCACTCCCATGAAGGAATAGTGTGTGGGTTCTCAGAGATGTTTGTGAAGGTAGATTAGGTACACCCCAATGGGACCAGGGAGAGGGTCCTCTATTCCTTTAGTCAGTACTCTCCTTTAAGACTAGCACACATGTCCTCCACATATAACATAAATACAATTAGTACTAAACTACTGGGTATGGTGCGGGTCAACTATAATAGGGTCAGTATTCCCCTAATGTTCAGGGTGAAGGTCTTATACACATGATCGAATAGAGGTGGTACTCCAATACTGGATAGGGTGTGAGTCCTCTATGATAAGATTTGGTACTCCACTATCATACTTGGGCACAAGTCCTCTAGTCACTGAGTAGTACTCCCTACCGGGTAGGGTGTGGGTCCTTGATTGGAGTTGGAGCTCCCTCATCTATCAGATAGAGTAGTGAGTAGCAGGCCCATACAATTGATGAAAATGATACCAAGATAGGATCCAGGGCACCCTCAACAGATTTAGGTGCAAGCCACTCCTTATAAGTGAATCATAGGTTTCATAAGATGGTTAGGAGTAGGTCTCTATCTTTCATGTATAGTTGTGAGGGTGGGCCTCTCCAATTGGGTTTCCTTAGTCGGTCATTGGGTGCAAGACGAAGATGATTGAACCTCTTGTTTTGGGAACGAGAGCTGGACCTTGTAGAATGTTCTGAATGGAGAAAATTCACTTATAAATACAATTTGGAATGGTATATTTTTTCCCGATGAAGTGTGCCTTTTGGGTGGGTATTGTTGAGGATAGTTGGTATAATGCCCCAGCCTTAAATCTTACTTAATCCTGAGTTATTACAAGATTACACATTGAGGATCTTTTAAGGTTTATAGTTTTAGAGAATTAGATCATAAAACTTGCATTACATTCCACATATAAACAAAGTGGTTACATAAAGATAGTATTCTTCATTCCCATAAATGGAAACATATTTAAAATAAACATGGAATCTTTCTTGACACGTCCTTGACACTATCATCATATCATGTACCTTTCCCTTGACCTATGAAAAACATTTCAAAAAAACATGGGATGAGCATAAAAAGCTCAGTAAGGGATATAAAAATTTGGAAAGGAAACATGGGTACATATATACATAAGGATGAGATCATACTTTACCCATAAAACATAATCACTTTAACATACCTCATCAAATCATGAATAAATCATAGAAATCATAAGACATAAAGGTTACTTGAGGCATTCATAACATTCTTACGTAGGGAGTAACCCTCTTGGTTACGTTTGGAATACCCATCACAGTATATTCCCTAAATCTCTTCGGAGAAACCTTAATGTTACACTCCTTCGCGTTACCCAATGCATTGGAGAGCTATATCGGGCTCACCCGCCCTTAGTCTATCACAGAACCACCCGTCTTCATAATAATGCCCAAGAACCTCAACATAATCGTATCACATAAAACATGCATAAAGGAAACATAACATTTTCACCTTTCAATCACAAGATATCAATACAAAAAATTGATATAAAAATATTATGAAAACCATTTTCAATACCAAAATAAAAGAAAAGTAAAACATGGTATTTATTTTTCATTAAAAAAAGATATGGCTTGTAGAGGAAGCCGAAACTCAAATAATGGTCACGGCGGCGGAGAAGTTGTTGTCGCCGCATACGTACGAAAAAAACATTCCCTTTTGTAGTTTAGTAAACGTTTCGTAAAAAAAAAGGTTCCTTTTGAATAAACGTAAAAGTAAAAGGGGTTTATACACCGTATAAACGAAGGTTGTGTATAAAACAAAATATGCCTCAATGAAAGGAGATTGAGACGAAGTCCCATACCTCGGGTCCGACTTGACTCGATCGTTCTTTAATGTCCTGAATAATAAACTTGAGTTAATTTATACTTATTTAAGAACATTTTTCAAGTTCATTATTCCTTTTATATCACTTATTGCCATGTCATGAACACTATGTAATTATTTAAGTTAATAACGGTCATTTTAACAATCATTGGTACTTGAGTCAAAAATAAACCCTTTATAATTACATGTTGTTCATGTATCCATTATATCCATAATTATAACCATTATGTATATATCATATATATCCAGTATATACATGAATTTATAACATTAAATAATCATTTAGAGGTAAGAAATGAAATGCACCGTTCATGGAGACGGTAAGCCATACGTACGCATGAACGCTACTTTCATTTCTATTTCGTATTTTATAGAATGGAATCATAATGATATAAAGGTATATTATAATTCCAGTATAATATCATATATAATATCATAGTTCCATCCTTTATACGTCCCACGTATGGTATTTAACGAATTAAATCACTTTGAGGGGGCGGTAGTCCGCACTTCCTTAAATGAAGATATCGCATTTACCCATAATGGAAACCATAAACGTATGACGAAAAAGAAAAATACAGAAGCTTAAGGAAAACATAAACATATTATATATCATATATAAATATAGTGACATATTAATGGCCACCTTTGAAGGTGTTAAATGAGTATTGAACAATCATCATTTCGGGAGGCAGAATTTCGCCATCCACGGAAACCATATGTTCTTTAACCATTTGATGTAGTTGTGTGAGAGGGTAGCTCGAATAAATCATATAAAAACATCCTAGTATATTGAAGATACTGGTGTTGTTACAAAATAAGCAAATAAAAAGAGTTTAGGGGGTTGGAGAAGCAAAATAAAACAAATGAACATGAGAGAATGAATTACCTTTAAAAGTGTAACTCCTTTTGATTTGAGCCTAAAGGCTTCATTTGAAAGGATTATTCCCAAAGGGATTCCTCTAGGATGAGTAGAGGGATGTGGAGAGACAAAATGGGCAGGGGTTGGCCAAGGCAACGGATTTGGGAGTGTGGGTATGGAGGTAGAGGTGGGGGCCTTTTATAAGAGGAGAGGAGGGGCACTCTTGGAAAGTAAAGATAAGTTACTTTATTTTAAAATGATTTTCGGATTCAAAAGGTCCCACATTGATATAATTATAGGATAAGGTGATAAGGCTTCGAAATCCACTCATCCAATTGGTTTTGGCCATGTGTAGGTTTTAGATTTTACATTATCTTTCCATTTTATTTAAATCGTTAAATAATGAGGTCATCGTTGCATCATCATGATGTAATAAATAATTTAATTTATTTAAAGTCTATAAATTATAAAAAAAATACTATGATGTAGGAAATCATTTTATATTTCCAATTAATTCTTATAATCAAAAATCAGATCTTTATTACCCCATGTAAAAATTGTTTTCGTAAAACATATTATGTTTGTGTCATTTTTACTTTTACATTAAATAAAAAGTTATTTATGTCATTTCCCAACCAAAGTGGATCCATGGGGTCCCCAAGTTGACCCATGGTTTTTCTTGGTCGGCCATGACACAAACAATGAGGGTAGGACATGTGTCAATCTCATCTCATTTTATTAAAACATTATTTTTACCTTAAACTACACTAATTACCACTAATCGCGATTCAAAACTTAATAAGTTACTATTTACAAAAAAATTATTTTAATCTCATTGAACCACATTTTACTTCTTAATGACAACCATGTATGTAGGATTTTTGAAATTCAAAACACAATGATGTCAAAATTTCATTTAAACAGAAAAATCAGTTTTTATAAGTACCACTTAGTGGTTTCACTATTCATCAAAATTTGAAGTTTTTCATAAAATTACCAAAAATTCACCCTAAGATATATTTGATATTCCGAATTCAAAAATTAAGTCTATTTTACAAAATTTAAAACATATAAGTCACATTAATTAATTTAATAATTAATTCCCGCTGTCATGACAAATAGCGTGTTTTATGAAACAATAAGTATCAAAATATTGACACTAGTTTAAGTCCAATTTCAAAGTGAAATTGATTCCAATTACCACCATTGGATAAAATGGTAAAAATATATTCTAATTCCACTTCAAAACCAATTAAAAAGATAATCTAATCATATAAATAAATTAGATTAAAAAGCAGTTTTAATGTAAAATGCAGTATTTTTCACTATTCATTAAAAAAATGAACATTGTCTGAAAAATACCAAAAATTCACACAAAGTAAATTTCGATGTCCCAATAATAAATAATAATTTTATTTTGACAGAAATAGCTTATAAAATTGTCAAAATATAGATTTAAAAAGGGTTTTCCATCAAAAGGCAGTAAAACTATCTTTTAAGAATATTAGTGTATTCCATGCATAAGATTGTATTTCTTTTCATTTTAAGCCTCTAAAACACTATCTTAATCATTAATAGACATAGATAAAAATATCTATTATTCATTACTTACTTGGAATGTTACATCCTTCCCCCCTTTAGAAAATTGTGTCCCCGCAATTTATTTACTTATCAAATAAATGGGGGTACTTATCCCTCATTGCATTTTCAGATTTCCATGTTGCCTCTTCCATCATGTGGTTTTTACACAAAACCTTTACCTTCTTAATCACCTTATTCCGTAACACGTGCTCCCAGTGGTCAAGAATCTGGACCAGTTGTTCCTCATAAGATAGGTTCTCTTCCATCTGAACTACCTCTGGACTCAAAACATGAGATGGATCTGGCATATACTTTCTCAACATCGAAACATGAAAAACATTGTGTACCTGAGATAAACTCGGAGGTAAAGCCACCCGATATGCAACTGATCCAACTCTCTCCAGAATTTCATATGGTCCAATAAACCTTGGACCCATCTTTCCTTTCTTACCAAATCTCATCACACTTTTCCAAGGAGAAACCTTGAGAAAAACATGATCACCTACCTCGAAAGATAGATCCTTCCTCCGGTTATCCGCATAACTCTTCTGCCTGCTCTGAGCTGTTCTCATGTTCTTCTCAATCAACTAAACGTTTTCTGCCATCTCTTCTACCAATTCTGGTCCCACAAACTTCCTTTCACCCACTTCATCCCAGAAAGTTGGAGTTCAACACCGCTTCCCATATAATGCCTGAAATGGTGCCATCTGTATACTGGAATGAAAACTGTTATTATATGAAAATTCAACAAAAGAAAGATGTTGGTCCCAACTTCCCTGATAATCCATAGAACAAGCTCATAGCATATCCTCCATGGTCTGAATTGTTCGTTCTGACTGCCCATCTAATTGAGGATGAAAAGCTGTACTAAAATTTAATTCAGTACCCAATGACTTTTGAAGGCCATTCCAAAAGTTAGAAGTGAACCTGGGATCACGATCAGATACAATGGAGAGAGGAACTCCATGTAACTTGACTATCTCTTTAAGATAAAAACGGTAAAGTTGATCTAGGGAAAAAGTATCTCGTATAGCAAGGAAATGAGAAGATTTATTCAAGCGATCAACAATAACCCAGATTGCATTATTACCTTGAGATGTCTTCGGTAATCCCACAACAAAGTCCATGGATATATTCTTCCATTTCCACTCTGGCACTGGTAATGGATGAAGCATCCCTTTTGGTAACTACCGCTCTGCATTAACCTGTTGACAAGTCAAACACTTCATAGTAAAGTCACCAATATGTCTTTTCATTCCATCCCACCAGTAATACTCTCGCGGATCTCTATACATCTTAGTACTGCCAGGATGAACTGAAAACGGAGAACTATGAGCTTCACATAACAACTCTCTCTTCAACTGTGAATCACAAGGCACACACAATCTCTTCCCAAATCTCAAAACGCACTCATTATCAATGTTGAATTCAGGCAACTTACCTTTCTGAACCAGCTCTACCTTTTTCTACAACTCACTGTCTTGCTTCTGTGCTTGCTTGATTCTATCTGATAGTGATGATCTCACTGATACCTGAAACAAAACAAAAGAACTTCCTGTACCAACAAATTCTATGCCAAAGTTCATCAAATACTTAACCAAAGGATCACGTTCCAAACGCAACATTTCTAATGAAGCATTACTTTTTCGACTCAAAGCATCAACCGCTTTATTTGATTTTCCCAGATGGTAATGAATTGTACAATCATAATCCTTGATTAATTATAGCTGTCTCCTTTGTCTCATGTTCAATTCTTTCTGAGTGAATATATACTTTAAACTTTTGTGATCGGTATATATTTCACACTTTACTCCATACAAATGATGCCTCCAAATTTTTGAAGCAAAAACAACAGAAGCTAATTCCAAATCATGTGTAGGGTAATTTACCTCATGAGTTTTCAACTGTCGTGAAGAATAAGCAATTACCTGATCATTCTTCATTAGGACGCAACCAAGTCATTTCAATGAAGCAGCACTTTATATAACAAAATCACCATTCCTGGAAGGTAGTGCCAAAACTGGAGCATTCACCAATCTTCATTTCAATTCCTGAAAACAATCATCACATTCTTTTGTCCAGATAAACTTAACACCCTTCCGAGTTATCTTAGTCATTGGAATAGATAACCATGAAAAATTTCTAACAAACCTTCAGTAATAGCCTGCCAAACCATGGATGCTATGAATCTCAGTTACATTTGTGGGTCTTGGCCAGTCTTCCACAACTTTTGTTTTTGCAGGATCAATAGTTATCCCATATTTAGAAACAATGTGACCAGGGAAAGAAATTTGTTGAAACCAAAACTCACACTTGCTGAATTTCCCATACAATTTCTTTTCTTTTAAGGTTTGCAAAATAACCCTTAAATGTCTTTCAATCTCTTCTTTACTTTTAGAAAACACCAAAATATGATCAATAAAAACCACCACAAACTTATCCAAGAACTCATGGAAAATTCTTTTCATTAAGTTCATGAATACAGCAGGTGCATTGGTTAGCCCAAAAGGCATTACTACAAATTCATAATGGCCATATCTCGTACGGAACACCGTCTTCGGAATATCTGCCTCCTTTACCTTCAGCTGATGGTACCCTGATCTCAAGTCAATCTTTGAAACAAACTGAGCTCCCTGGAGCTGATCAAACAAATCATCGATATGACGCAAAGGATATTTGTTCTTAATAGTGATATTATTCAAGGCTCTATAATCAATGAAAAGTCTCATTGAACCATCTTTCATTTTAACAAACAAGACAGGAGCACCCCATGGTGATGTGCTAGGTCGAATGAAACCTTTCTCTAATAAATCTTCCAATTGCTCCTTCAACTCTAAAATTTCAATTTGAGCCATTCGATAAGGGGGTTTTGAAATTGGCTTAGCATCAGGAACTAAGACAACAGTAAACTCAACTTCCCAATCTGGTATTATTCTAGGCAACTCATCAGGAAAAACATCAGGATACTCATTTACCACTGGCACATCATTAATCTTAACAATTCCTTTATGTTTAACAATGTGTGCAAGGTAATATTAATTTCCATCTTTTACAAGTTTCTTGGCCTCTTGATAAGTTATCAACAGTAAGGGTTCATTCTTGTACACAAACTGAAAGTCTTTCTGAAAAGAAACTTCTTTATCTCTACAGTCAATCTTAGCATGGTAAATAGAGAGCCAATCCATACCCAGGATAACATCAAACTCTACTAGAGGTAGAACAATAAGGTTTGCAAGTAGGTTCTTTCCACAGATATGGATAGGAAGATTCTTATAAAATCTTTTTGCCTCAACATTCCTCCCAGGTGTTTTTACCTAATGTTCAGGATTCATTTCTTGAGATGGTATTCCCATTTTACTAGAAAAGGTTTCAGAGATGAAAGAATGTGTAGACCATGAATCAAACAACACACTGGCATAATTTGAAAAAACAAACAAAGTACATGATACAACTTTATTTGATGGCCCGACATCTGCTGAAGTAGTTGCAAAGGATTTCACCACCCCTTTCTGCTTGTAGACTAACTACTTCCCATCACTCAATCTCTTTGTTGGACAATCATTTTCATAGTGACCCATCTCATTGCACATAAAACATTTCACTAACAGTAAATCAAATTTGGTCTTACCTTCACCTTGATCCTGTTCTGTGCAATCACGAGCCTTATGTCCCATCTTACCACATCGGTAGCACTTTCCAGAATTCAGAAGACATTCCCCAGCATGCCTTTTGCCACATTTATCACAAACTGAAAACTTATTTTTCTTACCATCAGACTTTTTTGAAGAATTATTACCTTTCTCCTGCCACCTCAGTCTCTTCTCTGTTGGTTGTTATATAACACTTGATCATCGACAAACTCCATTTCCACCTTCTCAGCACATCGAACAAGCTTTTCATAACTTTTAAACTCACGAGAAGCTAATGCCCTTCAATATTTTGGCTTTAATCTTGAGAAAAAATGATTGATTTTACTATCAAGGTCTTGGATAAAATTTGGAGCATACCTTGCCAATCGAGTGAACCTTTCTTCATAGGTTGCCACTGAGTCTTCCACTTTCCTCAATTCCAAGAATTGCTTTTCCATCCTAAGTCGAATAGCATTAGGAAAATACTTCTCAAGAAACATACCTTTGAATTCATCCTAGTCAAGAGCATCAATCTCATCGGCATCCCTGATATTTTTAACCATAGACCACCACTGATCTGCCTCACCCTCCAAACGGTAAATAGCAAGACTAACCTTTTGATTGTCTGAACACCCCATGACATCAAAAATCTTTTCCAGTGCTTTAATCCACCCTTCAGCTAGCACATGGTCAGATGATCCTCTGAATGATGGGGGATGTTGCCTCATGAGATGTTCCACCACTGACATGTTCCTCTGTGGTTGATCTGGCTGATCTCGTGTATGGATACCACGGCCATTTATCGCTTGAGTCAACTGTTCCATTACTGCAACAAACTGTTCAGTTCCAATTCCGACCATCTCAGGATGTTGATTCAGAAGGTTATTTCCTTCTGTATGCCTTCCTAGCACTGCTTCCATGTTTCCTCTGCGGAAAACCATTCTGATCAAACATGTCTTAGATGAAGCAACATGGTAATCTTCAAATGCTATATCATTTAAAAAAAATATTTTTGGATAATCATTTAATAGAATTATAACTCCTAATGTTTTTTAAACCGACCTTTGATACCAACAATAATTCCCCAGCCTTAAACCTTACTTAATCTTGAGTTATTACAAGATTACACATTGAGGATATTTTCGGGTTAAGATTTTTAGAGAATTAGATCATAAAACTTGCATTACATTCCACATATAAACAAAGTGGTTACATAAAGATAGTATTCTTCATTCCCATAAATGGAAACATATTTAAAATAAACATGGAATCTTTCTTGACACTTCCTTGACACTATCATCATATCATGTACCTTTCCCTTGACTTGTGAAAAACATTTCAGAAAAACTTGGGATGAGCATAAAAAGCTCAGTAAGGGATATAAAAATATGGAAAGGAAACATGGGTACATATATACATAAGGATGAGATCATACTTTACCCATAAAACATAAGCACTTTAACATACCTCATCAAATCATGAATAAATCATAGAAATCATAAGACATAAAGGTAACTTGAGGCATTCATAACATTCTTACATAGGGAGTAACCCTCTTGGTTACGTTTGGAATACCCATCACAGTATATTCCCTAAATATCTTCGGAGAAACCTTAACGTTACACTCCTTCGCGTTACCCAATTCATTGGAGAGCTATATCAGGCTCACCCGCCCTTAGTCTATCATGGAACCACCCGTCTTCATAATAATGCCCAAGAACCTTAACATAATCGTATCACATAAAACATGCATAAAGGAAACATAACATTTCCACCTTTCAATCACAAGATATCAATACAACACATTGATATAGAAATATTATGAAAACCATTTTCAATACCAAAATAAAAGAAAAGTAAAACATTGTATTTATTTTTCTTTTAAAAAAGGTATGGCTTGTAGAGGAAGCCGAAACTCAAATAATGGTCACGGCGGCGGAGAAGTTGTTGTCACCAGATACGTACGACAAAAACATTCCCTTTTGTCATTTAGTAAACATTTCTTATAAAAGAGATTCCTTTTGAATAAATGTAAAAGTCAAAGGGGTTTATACACCGTATAAAAGAAGGTTTTGTATAAAACAAAATATGCCTCAATGAAAGGAGATTGAGACGAAGTCCCATACCTCGGGTCCGACTTGACTCGATCGTTCTTTAATGTCATAAATAATAAACTTGAGTTAATTTATTCTTCTTTAATAACATTTTTCAATTTCATTATTCCTTTTATATCACTTATTTCCATGTCATGAACACTATGTAATTATTTATGTTAATAACGGTTGTTTTAACAATCATTGGTACTTGAGTCAAAAATAAACCCTTTATAATTACATGTTGTTCATATATCCATTATATCCAGAATTATAACCATTATGTATATATCATATATATCCATTATATACATGCATTTATAATATTACATAATCATTTGGAGGTAAGAAATGAAATGCACCGTTCATGGAGACGGTAAGCCGTACGTACGCATGAACGCTACTTTCATTTCTGTTTTGTAATTTATAGAATGGAATCATAATAATATAAAGGTATATTATAATTCCAGTATAATATCATATATAATATCATAGTTCCATCCTTTATACGTCCCACATATGGTATTTAACGAATCAAATCACTTTGAGGGGGCGGTAGTCCGCACTTCCTTAAATGAAGATATCACATTTACCCATAATGGAAACCATAAAGGTATGATCAAAAAGAAAAATACCAAAGCTTAAGGAAAACAAAAACATATCATATATCATATATAAATATAGTGACATCTTAATGGACACCTTTGAAGGTGTTAAATGAGTATTGAACAATCATCGTTTTAGGAGGCAGAATTTCGCCATCCACGGAAACCGTATGTTCATTAACCATTTGATGTAGTTGTGTGAGGGTTTAGCTCGAATAAATAATATAACAACATCCCAGTATATTTAAGATACTGGTGTTGTTACAAAAGAATCAAATAAAAAGAGTTTAGGGGGTTGGAGAAGCAAAATAAAACAAATGAACATGAGAGAATGAATTACCTTTAAAAGTGTAACTCCTTTTGATTTGATCCTAAAGGCTTCCATTGAAAGAATTATGCCCAAAGGGAATCCTCTAGGATGAGGAGAGGGATGTGGAGAGAAAAAATGGGCAGGGGTTGGCCGAGCCAAAGGCTTTGGGAGTGTGGGTAAGGAGGTATAGGTGGGGGCCTTTTATAAGAGGAGAGGAGGGGCACTCTTGGAAAGTAAAGATTATTTACTTTATTTTAAAATGATTTTCGGATTCAAAAGGTCCCACATTGATGTAAATCGAGTATAAGGTGATAAGGATTTGAAATCCACTCATCCAATTGGTTTTTTCCATGTGTAGGTTTTATATTTTACATTATCTTTCCATTTTATTTAGATCGTTAAATAATGAGGTCATCGCTACATCATCATGATGTCATAAATAATTTAATTTATTTAAAGTCTAAAAATTATAAAAAAAATACTATGATGTATTAAATCGTGTTAGATTTCCAATGACTACTTATAATCAAAAATCTTATCTTTATAACCCCATGTAAATTTTTTTTTTGTAAAATATATTATGTTTGTGTCATTTTTACTTTTACATTAAATAAAAAGTTATTTATGTCAGTTCCCTACCAAAGTGGATCCATGGGGTCCCAAAGTTGACACATGGCTTGTATTGGTCATGCATGACACAACCAATGAGATTAGGACCTGTGTCAATCTCATCTCATTTTATTAAAGCATTATTTTTACCTTAAACTACACTAATTACCACTAATCGCGATTAAAAACTTAATATGTTACTATTCACCAAAAAATTATTTTAATCTCATTGAACCACATATTACTTCTTAATGAAAACCATGTATGTCGGATTTTTGAAATTCAAAACACAATCATGGCAATATTTCATTTAAACGGAAAAATCAGTTTTTATAAGTACCACTTAGTGGTTTCACTATTCATCAAAATTTGAAGTTTTTTCAGAAAATTACCTAAAATTCACCTTAAGATATATTTGATATTCTGAATTCAAAAATGAAGTCTATTTTACAAAATTCAAAACATATAAGTCACGTTAATTAATTTAATAATTAATTCCCGCTGTCATGACAAATAGCGTGTTTTTTTGAAACAATATGTATCAAAAGATTGACACTAGTTTAAGTCCAATTTAAAAGTGAAATTGATTCCAATGTCCACCAATGGAAAAATGGTAAAAATAAATTCTAATTCCACTTCAAAACCAATTCAAAAGATAATCTAATCATATAAATAAATTAGATTAAAAGGCAGTTTTGATGTAAAATGCAGTATTTTTCATTATTCATTAAAAAATGAACATTGTCTGAAAAATACCAAAAATTCACACAAAGTAAATTTTGATGTCCCAATCATAAATAATAATTTTATTTTGACAAACATAGCTTATAAAATTGTCAAAAGATAGATTTAAAAAGGGTTTTCCATCAAAAGGCAGTAAAACAATCTTTTAAGAATATTAGTGTATTCCATGCATAAGATTGTATTTATTTTCATTTTAAGCCTCTAAAACACTATCTTAATCATTAATAGACATAGATAGAAATATATATTATTCATTACTTACTTGGGATGTTACATTTGGACATGTGGTGTTGAATCTCTCAGCTTCATGGGTTGTCTCTCAATCCTACGATGAGAATCCTGATGTTAGTTATGAGGTTGGAACCTTATGATTCCTAGTGTCTAAAACAAATATATCTAGATGTTATTCGTATATGTATGGTCATATACATGTGCTGGAATAATTTTTTTTTCTTTTTGTTTTTCCCTTGTGCTTTACCATTTGTGATTTTGGGGTATTCTATTGTGTATTGTTTTACTCACTCTACATTGATTTTTCATGCACATTTCATGTCTTAAGATGTTGATAAACACCTTGAAGAAGTCTCGAGAGGACCAAGACTGGGTGGTTCTCTGTGAGATCAGACATACAAGGTATACTCCTATAGCTATAGGTAGTTACCCATCACCTACCCTTATAGCGGGGTTATCAGTAGTCGAGCTTCAGGGACTTGGTGTTTTGATTATGTTCTGTCTTTATTTTGGTGGGCTTGTATACTGACCCGATTTACCACCCTTTACGTTAATTTTGTTGTACTCTGGTCATGTTATACATTGTGGTTTTTATTCATACCTTCCATGGGTTTTTACTATCCATTACCTTTGTCTTGGTGTCGTGTAAGTCTATATAGATACTTAATAAAATGCCTCCCATTTTTTGGATATTCCTAGTCAACTATAGTCTCCTCCCCCTGGAATATCGGAGGTTGGCTTGGGGTAGTAATGGAATGAGCCTTAGGGGATGGGTCGTGATAGGGATCCTTTGACTTAGAATTGGAAAATTGACCATATGGGTATTCGACCTTGATCTTTTAGATTTAACACCCATCCTTGGGATGGTATTACCTTTGTAGGATAATGAGAAGGTCTATTTGTATAGGATGGCTATATTGATATAATATTAAACCATATGAATGATTGGATTTCAATTAATGGAATCAAGGCATGATATGACCTCACCCTTGACATGATTTTTTTATACGGAATAACATGAAATGGTTCATTTTATTTAACTATAATAATGATATGATATGGTTAAACTTATATCTTTTTATGGGAAAACACATGAAAAACTTTTTCCTTGTTATATATCTCATTATGGGTGAAGTCATGTTGAAATGTTTTCCACTTATATATCTATTTATGGATAAAGGAATTCAAAAAATTGTGCCAATTAAATGTATCTCTATATTGAAAGAGGCATGCTAAACTTTGGTACATACATATAAATGAATGTACAAGAGGCACGATGACACTTGTGCTCGTTAAATAAATGTATACATAGTGACTTGATTAGACATTACATCTTTTAGATGAAGAAGATAGACACTTATGGTGTCCTCTGTGAATCTAAATAGAAGGGTAATTATTTATTCTATTTTTATTTACTTTCCATTTAATAGCTACACATAGCCTACATTCGAGGGCTACTCAGATTACATATAGACACCATTGGTGGTGGCATGTTGAGATTTATCTCATACCCTACTCCAGCCGCCTTTAATAACTGAGAAAATCGTTTTCCTATATGTATGGATAGAGGCATTCCCCAATCATTTTTCTATTTATTTTTTTATCTTACATGGATTTTAAGAGTAGAGGATCGGGCTTAGACTCAAGATGCTATAGAGCAGTTTTAGACTTCGGTTTCCCTTTTGTAGTATAATAGTATGTTTTCTGGGTACATGTATGTTGTTCCCTATTTTTACTAGAATTCCATGAATAGATGTCTATATCAGACTAAATATTTGGGGATTTTTTATATTATTCATTCTTCTGCAATATTTGTTATTCTTCTGTTGTTTATTTTATTTTTATTTTTCATTATGATTACTCTATTGTATGTTGTTGTTACACCTAATGTATACTCTGACATGGGCATATAGTCTCCCTAATGATATACCATTACACCACTACTTCTAGTCGGAAGCCTCTATATTATGTAAATATTTTCAAGGGGATAGGTGGCCAACCGGGCTCAAGGTACATCTTACGTGGAAGATGGGTCATGGATATTATATGAATTATATCCCCCTGAAAGAGGGATCCAATCATGGGTATTTAAATCCCAATAAATTTTAATGGAGTAATCATAGAATACATTAAATAAATTTATATACAACACATAAAATAATTAAGTGGTGAATATAGAACATGTATCATAGAAATAAAATTGAGATGAAAATCCATTACATCAGGTCTTGATTTTCATCAAACACATTAGAAAATAATGTATAATATATATAAGTTTATTATAAATATATTAAATAAGCACAAAAATTTATAAAATAAAATATATTATTTACTTATAAACTTTTAACACTTTTTTTATAATTTATTTTTAATATAAATTTTCTGGGTGACAAATACTTCATTTTTATTGAATGATTGTATTTTGTAATATCTGTCCTTTTACATTGATATATGTTTTATCACTTAATTAATTTTAATAATGATATAAATATTAAATGTTTTCATTATATATGTACATATATATTTAGATTCATCTATAAACATTATGTATATATAAATATATATAAATGGAATATATTTTTCCTGGAGACGGTAGACCGTATATAAGTATAAAAGTTGTTTTCATTTTTCAACAGATGAAATAAAAGAAAGGAATAAAGTAATTCACCTTTATATAATAATTACTATATCATATATATCACATGTTTTCATTAAATCTATCATAATTACCATGCATGTTAAAAATAAATGAAAAATGAGTAGCGTCACTTCATGGAGGAGATAGTCCACATGTACTCAAAAGTGATATTGTAATTTTCCAATGGATTGGAAGGTAAAAAGGATGATTTGAAATAATAATTGAATTTTTTTATTAATTTTATAAATAATATATATATATACCTTTAATCAATCATTATATCCATTCTGGTGAGGTGTTAATGGAAGATGAATTACATCAGTTCACAAGGATGTAGTCTGATTTACATATGATTAACTGTTTCATAACCCATGTGATGGAAAAAGAGAAGGATATATGTCATGAAATAAATATTATAAAATAAAAATAATATATTATGTTATGTTTTTTCAATATTGTAATTATTAAGATAATAATGAAGGTGGTAAGAGAATATGTAAAAACAAAGAGGTTAGTGAATGAAATTACACTCACTTTGAAAAATCATCATGTAATATGTTATTAAGGACCATATAGTCTATATTTTGGGAAACAAATATGATCTACCACATTCATAAGGATTTTGGGTAAATAATATATTTTGGGGGGTGTTCATAAAAGATTGATTATAATGTTATAATAAGTGAGGGGAAGACACTTTCTTCTATAATTTGGGAGTAATGGAATTTTTAAATACCAAAAAATATTCAATAATTAGAAGTAAATATCATTCCATGTTCCTTAAAATTGATAACTAATAGACTTTAACGAATAAAATGTCGATAAAGACCTTAAATACTAATAATGAAGAAAATATTAAAAAAATTATTCACTTATAATTTTAATTTACTAACTTTTACCATTTTAGTTTCACCATGAAAACAAAATATTTATATATTTACCAAGGTAATTTATCATTCAATAAAATAAATAAATAATAAAAATTAAATAATTTTCACACAATTTCTATAAACATTAAATAACATTTATCATATATAATCATAATGTTTGAAGAAAAAATATTTTATCATAGGCACATTAAATACACAGAACAACGTTTCATCCATAACTTCGATAATAAATTTTTTTCAAATTTAATTTTGAAAAACTAAGTTTTACCATATTGAAAAAAATTTATTTTTCTATATTCTTAATATTTAATCTATTTTAATATATTAATTTCATTTAAGGGGAAATAATTTATTAAAAACAAAACCTAAGAGCATGATGAAAATTTTATTTTCCATAGAAAATGTTTCTTGTATAGAAAATGTTTGTGTATCAAATAAAGAACCTAAGATTAAATATAAATTTATATATTGTATTAATAATAATATAATTTAACAAACATTTCATTTCAATCTCTATTAATATAAAATGGATCTTTTTAAATTTATAAAAATAAAATATGCCTTTTAATAAACATTATTTTCCCTATTTATAGAAATATTAATCTTTTCAAAAAAATCCTAAAATATCTATGAGTGGTAATTTCATAATGATTTTTTCAAGAAAGAATTTATTTTTGTCGAATAGTATTTATAAATTTGGAAATACTAATTTTTAAATACGTGCACAAAAGTTAATGAGATAACTTGTTAGAAAAAATATATTTTTATGAAATTATCTCATTTTATTCTTATGCCATTCATTTAATAAATATTTCATGATTATTAAAAATTATTATTTAATATATAATATTTAACATAAATAAATATCATTCAGAAATAAATAATAATTTATTTAATTGTAATTAACACCCATTTCACACCTAAAAATAGTTTTTAGACAATAGAATAATTTTTATTTAATTGTTTTCATTTATAATAAATTGATACCAATGAATTTATTTTATAAAAAATTAAACCAAAATGATTTCATATTTAATTAGTCATATTCTATCCATCTATGTTAATTGACATGTTATAATGGTATAAAACATTATAGTTCGTTAAAACATAGTGTTGTTTGTAACAAAAGCAATTGAAGAAAAGAAATTTATTTGAAAGACAATATTACAAAAAAATACAGTTTTAAAGTATTATAACATATAATATTCAACACATTAGCCCTTAGGTTTCATGAATATCATATCATTCGATAAGCCCGATAAATTTAAGACGACCTTACCCAAAACACGTAATTTGTTTTAATAATTTAAGTAAATTCTTCTTCAATATGAAAATTGAATTGATAAATAAATATATAAAGGGTGTGTGGTGTCTGTTCCCCGACATTGGAGATAATGAATCTATATTAGGATTCATTTCAAAATGATGAATTTTATTCTTAAATATTAGTTCTAAATTTTACCATATATATTTATAATAAACTATAAAACAATAACATTATATGAATTACTTTTTGTAAGGGTGGATAAAAAAATGATACTAAAGGTTATTATAAAATAAATATTATAATTCTGTTTTTATGGTAATTGGGTTATGGATTTTATCATTTTGAACTACTGATATCATTTGTGAAAATATTGTGGTTGATGCTTTAGAAAAACAAGGGTTTATGTATTGTACTATTCTTTTAAAAAACAAAATTCACAATAGTTCCCAATAATTTTCACATAATTTGAGACAATTTATTGTTCATATAACATATAGATTTCAATTCCATCACTTTTTTATTTAACATTATCTTCTTAGAAATTATGTACATAAAAAAATATTCCTTGTCGATTTTGGTAAATTTTTAAAATACCATATTTTATTATAATACCACAAAGATCGAATACCTGTAATATTTTATTTTGATCCTATAAATTATGCAATTTATAATTATTTATTAAATTATTTAATTAACTCTTAAGTTATTATTTTATTTGCACCAAAATTTAATTATATAGTCATACATATAGTATATTAAAATTATATCAAAATAATATCCATAGAAACATTACATTACAATAAAATGATAACATAGTATCATGACCACAACTATAGTAACCCCATTAAAAAAAATATAACCCTATATAAACAATTGATAAGGCAATACATCCAAAACTATTTTGATAAACTAATAGTAGACATATTTTATAGAAGATATAACAGGGAAATTTCATATATGATATTAAATTCAATTAATTAATAGATCCTAGGATAGATTTTTAATATAAATTCATACAATAAATATGGTGTGGCCTACACCACTTGAATACATTGGCCACTATGGCTCAACTCAAATATGATAAATGTTGGCCACCGGAAATGAGAGCATACTACCTAAAAATGGGATGAATTAACCATATAAATCCAAATTACATAATTATCCACCAATAGACATGATATCATGAATAAATAATAACCATATTAATCCATAATGAATGATATGTTAGATAAATACACACCACTAAAAAAATTACAAAAATAACTTATAAGAAACAACTCCGAACAAGACTTTCAAATCCATTATAGTAATTCCCATCTCTTTTTACAAACTCTCCAAGAAATCATAAAAGATAATTTATATATAAATTGACGAGAAAAAACATTTGTTCATATTAGTATTAAATTTTATAACTATAATAATAATTTTGAATAAGCATACTAATTATTGGGAAAATAAAAAACAACAACCAACACCACAACATGCCAACTAACTCTTACTATAATAGGGCACTCTCACCAAATCAGTCATCCAATATAAAAAAATAGAGTCATGTAATATAAACAATGGTTCCCACATACTAAAATCCACATTAATCTTCTACTCTAACATCCAAATTTCAGACATCATGTGCGATAATCTATTTTATAAACATAGATCTTATGTGGGTTGGGTTAAAACCCATCTAAAACTAGCATCCCCAAGGCCCAACCGCTCATGATATAATTTTTCTAATATAAAATTACTAAAATAAAATAAATAACCACACATCGATATCCAATATTCACATCACTGCCCATAATTGTATTTTAGAGTGGTAAAAATATAAATAATCCTTATTCCCTCTTACCATGAATGACCCTCACCGTACTAGCAATATATTCATCCCATCATCATCAAATATGTATGTTTATTATATGGTTACATGAACCTGAACAATATAAACCACAGTATCTTCTCCTATAGTTAATAAACCTTACATTATATCAACATCAACATGTACTACACCCTAATAGATTTTGGGGGAGATGGGGAAACCAACAAACTATAATCACCGACCTAGATGTTGTGTAACGAAGGAGAACCAAAATCATTTTGGTAATCGGTAATGTTATATAACTCAAATGGGATGTGTAAAAAGATGTCCAAAAATATATCATATATATATTTCCACAAAAATTACCATAATAAATAGGTTACATAATCACAAAACATTCACACCCTAAAATAGTTATCATTCTATCATCTCCATGCACCACTACCACTACCAACAATTGAACTACAATCTAGTATACATTACCACATGAAGCAATCAAAAGAACATTAAAAAATCCAATTTAAACATTCCATTATACATGTTTAAATATTTACCATTGAATTCAACATTATGTAGATTGTGTCGATAAACTACAAATTTAATGAAAGACCATCCGAATCATTTCCATTTTGTCTTCATATTACCCATTTCCCATTTCATGAAAAATTATTTCATTTATAACCATGATTAAATTATATTTTCCCCACTCCCATTTACCAATTCTTCATGTATAATAACAATTTAAAACAATCAATAAATAGTATAAATACCAAAAATTATGACACACACTTTCATTCACTAAAAATATTTTAATTTCCCTTTTTAAATGACGGAATCATAACTAGAACCCAACTAAATAGCCCACACTAATAAATAAACCATTGAAATCCAACCATTACAAAACCATCAAAAAACAAACCCCATACTATCCAATTTCATCCTCAATGTATAAAAATATACAATATCCCAACTAATTATAGATTCACTATATAACACAAACAAACAATTGTAACACATATATTCATAAATATTTCTATAACCATACCATAGAACTATCCCATAGTCACCAAAAAACATATCTCTAAAAAACATGATCAACCACAACATTTATCAAAATATTTTCCATCAAGAAGTTACAAATTTTATGGTGGTTCATACTATCAGTTTCATTTTTCCACAAAATATATTTAACTCAATATTTATGTTTTCATCCTTATAGAATCTAAGTTTCCATCATTCAATAATAACATGTTTCTAAACATTACAGTAGTTTGTTTTTATAGAAAAGTATAAACCTGAATAAATTAAAATTAAATATCGTAGAAATAATATAAAAATATGTGAAACTGTAATTTAATTAAAATTTCATTAGATTTGGTTAATTATATTTATTTCACCAATTCATATGGTTCACCAACAGAATACAAGGGCATACAAATTTCATAATTTACACATTAAAAGTATAGTTCTCAAATATAGTACTTCCACTTATGCTATGAGGATATATACATTTTACTAAAGTAAATATAAGATGATATCGAGACTTATAACACATGATGACAACATAAAATGTGTTATAAAATTCAACAACCGTCAATAACTCAACACAACATCAGTTAGCTACAATATTGTAATGAACATTTCCATCCTTATGGGAAAATATAAAAGAAAACTAAACGATGAAGCTGAATACCCAAACTATTATGAAAGAATCCTTAATATCACAATTTAAAGTAATAAAAATACTATAAAGGGGGACAAAGACCCTCAAATATTTCAACTCTTTTGGAAAGAAATATTGTGGAAAAATATAGGAAATATAGAAAAATTGAATGGGATTTTGGGTTTATATCTATGATTGAATACTTCAAGTAACTATGATAATAAATCATTATCGAATAATATCCTAAAATTTCAAAGTCATTTAATGATTATTTTAGGTTATCCTTACCCAATAATCCCTAGAATATCACTCATTTTGAACTCAATTAAATCCTCCAATCTAATTCAACTGAATCAAGGTCACAATATGTCCAATACCACCATGCTTCTACATAATGTAATATAGATTAATCAATAAATTACACTCTAATGCACATTTCACCAAAAACATATTCACTTCAAGACGTTTATCTATGGGAAAAAACACCCCCAAATCATAGTACAACTTTATTCCACAAACTCGACCCCCATGTCATGAATCACTAAATTGAAACAATTCACATATCATCTAATTGATTCCCACACTATATAACTAAGGGTTAAAACATGACCTCTTCCTCATGCTTATCATTTATCTATTTGAAGAAATTTTCTTTCCATAGACACTACTAAAAACCGTAGACACCAAAATCTCATTTTTTCATGGTTTGAATTTCTATTTTTCATAACATTCTATATCTCTCAAACAACTATAATCCTTGTGAATATAGTGAAAACTCTAAATAAAAATCATATACAACACCGAATAAGAACTCCTTGGTAGACACCACTAAATTTATATGATTCTGTAAACAAAAAAATGAAATAACATTAAGATAAACATGTCATTAAAATAAGGATACACAAATCACTACATTCCATTTCATTGAAAAATAAAACATCACATTAAGAAGTGAAATATTTAAAATTCTCTCAAGATACTGAGGGTATATCTACAACTCCCATTCCCACTTGAACTCATCCTTCGAAATATTCCTTAAAAAAATTCGAAATAACGGGATTATATTCCCACCCTATACATATTATTTGTTATCCTAAATATCAAGATTATGATTAATGAATTCTTTATCATTATATATATGCAAATTTCCCCAATAAATGATATAACAATCATCTTTATGATGTAGATAAAGATATAATATATAGATGTTTTAATTAATCTGATATAATTATAGAGGAATCCATAACCATTAAACCGTCTCACCAACAAATTGAAACACCTAGAAAGGTTAGTTAAAATTGTTGGAGATATTATACCACAAGAAAGACCAATAAATATTATGATTAGTGGAGACCATAGATAATATATTATAAAAATCCAAAAACAATATAAGTCTAATTTTCCAATTCATATAATAATTATGTTGTTATTATTCTTCATTTATTGATTCTTAGATCACATAAATTTTGTTTCCCGTAGTCAAAAGAACATCAGGACAATAGAGTATGTACTCAATGAACATAGTCCCATACAATGTTGTTCAATTATTCTGCTTGTAATTTTCCTTAAAAAGGATAACAACAATGGAATATATATTTTTTTGTTACATGAAAATTGTTCCGATGTAAAATATTTCATCCACAAGTCACCGAAATTAGGAGGATAATGTCATATCATATCTTCCATGTTTCATTTTTTCCATTCCTTTTTCCCATTCCACTACCGATTTAAGGATGTAATAAGGCCTAAACAAGATCTTATGGAAACAGAAATCCCTTACAAAAGCATGGGGTAAAACCAAAATCATAATAAAAATTATCGTTCTCATTATCCCATGATGGAGAACCACCTCATTCATATAGCACACCAATGAAACATCTTTAACCATTGATTCCATGATTACTGTAAATTGATATGACCTTATCATTTGATCAAAAATAAAAAAAAATTAACATCAAATACCTTCAAAAAATGGTTTTCTATATAATAAATCTAATTATAATTCCTCCAATATACACTCAAGGTTATACAATAGCTGCATTTGTGTTCCTAAATGATGATACATCACCATCACTTGTTGATATACCAAGAATTCAATAAAAACATTAATTGTGAACACATAATCCTTGGTCACAGATTTCAATCCCATATTTTAAAATAGATTTAGGATATTCGTGGATGTCATTCTATAACTAATCTATGAAACCTAAGGAGATCCACTTCACAAAATATAAATGGAAAATAAAACCACCCTCTAATTATCATATGATACCAAAAATCCTCTGACCATGCACTATGAGAATCATTATGGATGACACAATAACAAATCACCATTTCACCAGACTCTATTGACCAAGTCCCCTCCTGCTACTCTATAAAAGAAAATTATATTTTCATTTGTAATATGAAAACACATCCACTAACCTTTTGTGTATCAATGTACATTGATGAATTATCCTCCATCAATTTCCATGAATTCCTAGACACTTAAAAATAATCCCTCGATAACATAAAACATAGAGAATTCACCCTATCATTATCATTTGTGGGATGTATGAGATATAAATGTGCTTCTCTCAAAGAAACACTATCCAAATATGTATTATGAGATCCATATTCCTTTGAAAGAAAATAAAAATTAGGATCATGTGTTCTATGAAGACTGTAATGAACTCATTGATTTGGTAATGTTTACATAGATTTAATGAAAACTACGACACTTCAAACTCATAATATTGTTTATCTCAATTTTTCATTCGTTGATGTAACTACTAGTATTATAAAATATCTCCACATTATGATACATCAATATAAAACCAAAAAATAGGGAAGATATGTAATTAATACGTAAATAATATCTCTCACATCTAGAAGTTGAATAATTGGGGAACTAATCAATGCCTATTTAGTCAATTGAAAGATAACTAACCCTAATTTTTCCATAATAAATAATTTTCCATCATAGTCAAGGATTTATAAAGGGGCTGCCTTTGAAGAGAATTTAGGCATGAAACTATAATTATATAAACTGAGATTATGGAAAATATGACTTAGGGAAAATTGTTCAGTGTTTCCAAGGAAATAAATTAATTAAAAATTATAATAATTACACACACTGACCATTAAGGTGACACATATCCATGTATTTTTAATAATCTCATCCAAAACATAAAGTAGAATATTTTATCTAAAAGTTGTTAGTGCTAAGGACTTGTAAAAAAAACTATGGATTTTAAATTTACCTTTATATGAAATCGAGCATATAAGGATTTCATCAACGATCAGGACCTAAAACTAATATATGGTATCAGAGAATATCAACTAAATAAGTCCCATTAATAAAGTTGGCGACTTCATTACACTGAACAACATAACCATGGGCATGAAGTTCCCATATAAACACCTGAGATTTGTCTTCTAGATGTCCTCCACACTAAATCTCATATAGTGATATATATTTTATATATCTATCCTTAAAAAATCATTTCATCACATCTACTTTTTGAATAGAATATCAATACTAGAAAAGGGTAATTGATATATTCAAACACTTAATTCAATCATTGGTAGTCTATATTAAATCATAAGAAAACATAAACTTTCTAAAATAATTACACTTGTTTATCCCAAAGCTTCAAAATAAACTAAATAAAGACCTTCTACATAAATAATAAAATATTGTACATTTATACCATACATCATAAAGTATAATATGTTATAGATCCATAGAAATAGAGTGGTATCATACTAAAATTACATCTCATATTTGATATCACGTTGAGGGGGAATATCCATAACCTCCTCTATAAAAATATATAGAATATTCTATATGACTCTAGAAAACCCCACTACATATTCCTCTAAAAAATAAAAGGAGAAAATTGTAAATAGTAACAATAACAACTCTAAACACCTTTGATTCATTCAATGGTCTAGATTGATGAAACACACCACACACATCACTAGCCCGAAAAAATATCCCCTAAAAGTAATAAACACATATATACATAAATATATCTAATTTCTTCCATGAATGACATCATATGGCTGGATTTAAAGTAAAACGTAAATCCCTAGAAGTTTAATGATTCACTATAATTATCTCAGGACTAGGAAACACATTAAAAAATACTCTAAATCATAACTACTGTAGTCAAACAAAAAAACTGAATACTATCTACCTCATGTTTCGAGGAAGAAACCAATGCGTGCACAATAAAGGAGTATGATGCACAAAAATAAAATAAAAAATTAACCAAACAATAAAATTGTCAGAAAAACCTTATATAATATCCATCTCATATAGTGCTATAATATCTATACCATGAATCATTTTAGGTTCAACTCCCATATCTCTGTAATGAATTTTACCTCTAAGACCATGATAAACCATATAAAATTAAGGGGGGAATAAATTATTTGAATATACCAAACAATCATTATCTCTTTTTGATGGAACCAAGTCTTAATATTCATTCAAATTATAGATTCCCTAATGAAACCACTATTTATAGTTATAATAAAATACCTTAGAACCAACACTATAATAACCCTCTAGATTACTCCATCAATAAGTACACTAATAGAAAATCCCTGCATAGGTAGGCATGACTAGTTAGACGAATCTGGTTGAGAAACATGAACTTACAGAACATAAGAAAATGGGGAAAAGAAAATGTTTAGGAAAAATAACATTACAAAAAACCTCATCTATATAGTCACCCATGATTCATCATAAATAGACCTAATCTAAAAGGGACACATGTGGCTCCCCTATCAAATGAACATCGTTGAGCATGAATCCTCTCACTTAGTACATTATTCTATTTCACCTCCGTGTAAGTAAATAATTCCAATGGGGTGACTTCATAATGAATAGATGGTAATAGTATGTTCTCTATTCACCAAGAACAAAAATACTGATATTGTAATAAATCAAGGTAAGAAAAATGTAGATCCTTATATATCATCACGATCTCCCACACATGAAGGCTGCCAAAATTTCTATGTTAAATCTCCATCATCATCTCCAATAATATCATCTAAGATAAGAAATACACTATGAAAAAATAAAAAAATTATCCAAATAAACATCTAACTACTATCACTCTCTGAGATATGAGATCCACTGCTATACTGAAACTTCTCCAAACTGGATAAGAGATAACAAAATGTGACACTATTCCATGAAATGAATCGTATTGATGGAAATATCAATCACCTATAGACTACATTCTTACTCTTCATTAGATAAACTTTTATTATCTACAACCATACATTAATGTATTAGCTCATAAGACCACTTAATTTTTAGCTCCTATTCCTTTTCTAGTAAAACCAACCTACAGTCAATAAATCAATTTATCAAAACTCACCAACTGCAACCTTATATGGATGATGAGAAGACCGTTTCTCTATTAACAAATGATAAAAATTATTTTTTTTATTAATAATATATTTTCTAATATACTTCATTTAATTTACAAAAAAACAATGTCATTTCAAATAAAAGAGAAAAAAAGAATAATTTATTTACCTCTCATAGGTTTCTACCATGTAATAAACATCACATAACATAACACATTTAGAATTATTATGGCCTTTATATAGGATCACAAGTAGAATTATACTATTGGTCCCTAGAAATACTCTCCTAATTATGTAGCATAGTAATTAATGTTTATGTTGTTTCTCTACCCTCCAAGTCAATTTTCACTAGTTCTTAACTCAAATATGCATATATTATTTAACACAATTAATTAAAATAATTTATTCAATAAGAACCTCATAATGGAAAACATGAAATTACTTCTGTGAAAGTAGATGTGACCCCAAGGCCCACATCTAATAGGCACCAGGTTAATGACTAGAACCAATGGAGTACGGGAGTGAAATGGGAGGATTACCCTCCCATTTAAGAGAAACATAGAAAGAGAATCCACAAATAAAAACTGTAATAAATATAAAACAACCCCTTTATACTCCCTACTAAATGATATATCATAAAAATATATTTATAAAAATAAAATAAATCAACACACTCAATAAGAGAAGCTTTGGCCACAACTCCAAGACCAATAATAGAAATATTCAACTGGATCTTTAACCTCAATGATGAATCCTAAAATGATTTATATATATATGGATAAGGGTATCAGATATAAGTATATATCTAAGGACCACTATTCATTCCACTCATGTAATCATATTAGAATCATATTTATTCATCGATAAATAAACAATGGAGAGACCAACCCATACCTAGGTAAAACTTCCATGACGTGACCTAGAACAAATAACCCAATCATGTATCTAATATAATAAAATACCATCATTGGGTTTAATCAATTGAATCCACAACCTCTTACCCATTAATTTTTTACATTAAAACATCAAAATTAGACATTGTGTTCTTAAATCCATTCTACAAACAATAATATTATATTGTTCATATCTAAACCTTCCCTACCATACCCTCCAACTTAACTGAACATCTCATGTTTCCATTAGTCAATAGTCACATCACCAGATCCATACTGATAACCACATATCTATATTCCATATGTACATCCCCAATCTTAATACTATGTTATCATGAAAATGAATAAAATAATCATTTTCCATCCATTACAATTCATGGCCCCCACCATTTATCAATAACATCGTATAATACCCTTGAATTTTGAGTATGTAATAGGGGGTATCGAGATATCTACCCTCATAACCTATATACTAGGAAAAAATTCTAAACCCCCAAACAATTGTCTAAAAATAAAGATTATTAACCCTAGTGAAGTGTGTATTAAAATCAAATGAATGTAAATAATATATATATATATATATATCAACGAACACTCATAGCCTAAAGGGTTTACTTAATCATAACACTACCACAACTTGTAACCATAATCACAACAAGACACCATGAACTACCACCGCTTATAACTAAACAAAAATAACCATATAACATTCCCCTTATAAAAAACCACAGTAGATTGTAATAAATTATAGTTAATCATCTCATTTTAGGTTATACAAAATCTTCTATTGTGATAGATATTAAATTCAATATTCTTTTTATTTCCATAATTTATGAAAACACATTATAGACATTTCAATGGGTAATTCTAGAAATTAACTATTTTCAATTTAATGAATTTTTATTTCAATAACATCAATGATTTAGTATTTTTCTAGATACAGACTTTAACAAATTCATCATTAGTTGTTACATTTCCCTACTTCCATGGAATGTAACGTAGACCAACTACAGAAAGAAATGTAATCATTCTAATTTTTTTTTTTGAAAATAGTGTAATAGAGCCATATCCCCTCTATACACCAATAATAACACCCTAAACAATGGTAATGAACCTAAATAAACTATTTTAAAATAAATACCACGTTAACTACTCATAAACCTTAAACCTAAAATACACTTATGTCATAACTAATTGTTTCTTCACTGGCCAACAAATTCAAATAATCATAACCAATGCATTATCATTACGTACCCAAATATTAAGACACAACACCCCCACAACAATAAAATAAACATATACATTACAAAAAATGAAACCATATCACACACCAACAATTTTATCATCTGGAACATAACCATTTCATGGTGGGTTGTCATGTCAATTTTTTCATCCAAAAACTATGTTCTTCATCATAATTCGGTAATTAATATTATAGAGTGAGGTTTCTATATTAAATTCCTAGTGATGTTCAATAAATAATATTTAAAAAATATTTATTTTTAATATTTTAAATAATAAAACATTCAAATTAAATAACCCAAAAAACATGTAAAAACACATGGAACACCCCATTTCCATAAATTTCATTATTTTTTAACTATATTTTAAGGAAAATAAATACTTCTCACCCAATTAAAACAATAGAATCTTAATTTTATAATTTTAAAAAAATTAAATGATATTTCTCCAATCAACTGCCTCGACCAAAGCATCAACGATCAACAATCACACACACTATTTAAAGGAGGGAAGATGTTGAGATAATAATAAAATGCTGAAAAGAAAAAAATTAATGAATCATTGACATGCCCATTATATAATCACTTTAACATCACCTAAATGAACTTCTTCGTCTACCACATATATCATCTTGCATAAATAGAGATGTTACCAAAATGAAAAAAGGGAAAATGAACAAATATCTAATAAAATACTTATTGATTGCTAGAAACCAATGATTATATGTTCCAAATAAGTTATTAAGAGTATCTAAATAAGAAAATATTCTAACGAAAAAATGCGAGAAATTGACGAAATTTGAAAAAACTGAAGGGAATGTGAAATTTATAACTGTGATATAAAGGACCAAGATATATTATAATAAGTTATCTCTATGCTGAAACTACCCCAAACACCTGAATCACTGAATAAAAAATTATTGTAAAGGTATTATGGGTCAATATCCACTAATAATATAATTTTATTTCACAAATGACAAAAATAAATCCACTGTTTAATTTGATAAAAGTAAATAATACAATTAAACCAATGGATGTTTATTCTATGACCTATATAGAATATTTATAGGTAAAATGAGACAAATTATGGTAGAACCAAACCTATTGGATATTTTTAAAGATAAAAATGGATTCTCTACAGTGATCAAATTCATATAAAACTCAGAAACATTCTAAAGTAACTTCACCTCTCAAACTGAAATCCCTCATTATGACTCACCAAACCACCAAACCACCAATCTGTGATAATTAACACTAATTCTATGAAACTAAGTGTCTCACCACACCCTCTGTATTCATTTGAACATTCATCTCCGAGGAGAAACACTTTTCCTCCAAATTCCGCCAAACACCTCCAATACTTGAATATCACAATGTAATTGGTTAGAATGATTGATCTCATTATAAATATGATAAATAATCTCAAATGGTAAGACACATTAAAAAAATTAATTATAAATATATATAATTATATGTTTACCTCTCATATAAAAAAGTTCACAAAATCCTATATTCCTGTATAAGAAAGAAAACACACAAAAATCATAATCAAGAAATGAACCCAAAAAAATATAGTTCCCATAGTTATTATATAAATTTTGTGGAAAGAGTTAGGAACAAAATTTCCAAAAGAAGAAGAGAAAGTATATTTTAATATTTTCAACAATATCATCCGTAAATAATTGACATTGTTTCACATATTACAAGAGAGTGAATTTAAATATATTATTCAGAGAATTTTAAAATAATTTCACTATTAATAATATTATTAATGAATAAGTGTAGCATCTTGTTACCCACATTCTAGTAATTCGGTTCCCTTTTCTTATTTGCATATATAATTTTTTTTGTATCATAAGACTATCTAGGAAGGCTAAAATATCTGTATAAAAATGAACTAAATTATGGGGATGTAAGTTTTTTTGAATTAATATAGTATGTGTATGTATGTGTAAATGGATTTTTGCGGTTCTCCAATATTTCAGAGAACATCCGAGTTGTTTTTGGGTTTTCATGTAAGAATATGCTGTTTTTTTAGTCTGTAGGAGAAAAAAACTATAATGGGTGTATACAACAAACATGTTTTTTCATATAATATTCTATTAACGTAGTAAATAACGTGATGAAAATCCATATATTATAAAGGTTTCACATTGTGTAATGTTAAAATATCACTATTAATTATAATGATATTGGTTTTTTTCATATCAATGTATTGAATATTGAATGATGTGTAAAGGTTTTACACTACATGTATATGTCCTAGAAATGGGGTTCAGGGAGCCATGGCATTTGATTTTATTTCATTATTTTTTGTAGCTATAATTTCTCTCATCCTAGATCCCTTATCTAATGATTTTTAAGCAAACATTTGTTCATGATTGACTTGTTTAGTTATTGATCACCATTATAGTTGGATTTCATCTATTCAGGTGAGTAATCATTTCTTCATTATCATAACATTGATCATTGTATCATATATTCAGTACATTATTATATCCACTTATGTATGGTGATGTTTCTTCATAATTATCTCTAGATACATTTTTCTATAGTGCAATGGGGGTTGTTTCCTTTGTTAGTTTTAGTAATGTGGGTGTTCATTCTTGAGGTATGTGTTATGTCACACTATCCACCAACACATTTATTAAATTTAATCATTTTTGTCTGGGTTTTATTGAATCTACGGACTCTATTTTCAATTTTGAATCATTTCTTATAGTTGGTTTGTTTGAGGGTCTGTACTACCCTAGTTTTGAGTTAGGTTGTTCAATCTTTATTATGTATTAGTGAATTATATTTTTAATTTTTTTAATAAATTATTTTATTAATGAAAATGGAATGATATGACGGATTTTTAAGTGTGGATTTGGTTTTTATAAAATAAGTGTTACCCTAGGTTTTGGTAAATGGGTAAGGGTTTTCAAAGTATTTGATAATATTATTGTGAAATTGATTTTAAATTCATTCCTTGATTAACTATTTTGGAAAATATGGAACCTGGGAATCCTTGAGTACTTATGTATAAGGTATAGTAATATGTTTCATCCACTATTAGGAGGTTCCCTCTTTGGGATTTCCTCTTCTCTATAAGCCCATTATTTCAGGGACTTGATAATCCTATTAGGGGTCCAATTATATTGGTGTTTCTGTACTCTCTAGATTCTGTTCATATATCTATTGGCATGATGTGCACATGAATGTTTGTGTTAGGTAAGGGTTTTCTACCTATCATACCTAGTATATTTTTTTCTTGATGTTACCTGCACTTATTCTTTAGGTATGTACTATTTTGTTCTAGTTTCATTGATTTGATATGATATGTAAAGGATTATTTGTTATGACATGATATATTTGTTGTGATATATGTGTATGAAATTATTTAAATCTAATTTGTCTACATTATTTGGAAATGTATAAAATGGGGAAATTAATATTTTTTTCTAGGCTTTTGGTATAAAAAATTTTAAACTATTATAATTATTTTTTTCAATAAATTTTAGAAATCTTGGATTTTTGTTCAAAGAAAAAATTTTGAAAACCATGGTGGGACCTATCAAAGACTATTAGATCATACCCTATAAACCATTTTCACAAATTTTATAATTGTATATGTCTTTTTATGTAGTGAAAGGTACGACACTGTAGTGATGAGGTGATGTTTTTTATCAGTTGTGTTCGGTACCTTGTGGTGATAGGGTGTAAGTATACCCATGCTATCACATGGAGTATAAGTGTTTTAATATTTTTTAGTCCTTTATGGTTGGTCCTGTAGTTGGATATTATTTCTAATTATGATTTTTTGGTTTCTACTATTTGTTTTTAGTTATGGAATATATTTTTTTTACTATGTTGTATCCATTGTATATGTGTTCCATGTTGTAACAACAATTTGGGTGAAATTATTATTTTATACGTGGGTTCTAGTCACCATCCCTTAGGGGACATGAACGCCCATCAGGTATGTGAATGATTGGGATAGTTAACAGTTTTAGTGGGTATTTGATCTAGTTTTCTATAGTATAGTATCAATGGATTTCTGTCCACAATATTCGTTGTCTTGATAAATTTGGTAGGCTGAAAAAAGGTTGTCAGGATTATAGATGTAGATTGTAATGAGTGTATAGATAGATATTTAGATGATGAGACTGATGTTACCATGGGTTTTCCTTCCCCTATTTTTAGTTTTGATGTTAATATAAAAATTTTGTGTGGTTTTCCTAGTTTGAAATGTATTTATTATATTTATTGATCATTTACTCTATTATAGTGTGCAACAATATACCTTTGAGATGCATGTTCCTTAGGAGGGTTGAATTGATGTTCCTCAAGTGAATCATCCTATTAATCGGAACATTATCAACACAATCGGGTGAGTAGTGCATGATGTTGAAAAAACTGTACAACAGTTACAAAATGCAGTAGTTGATGTACAAATGTGAATTGTAGGTTAAAGAGATTGATCACATGAGTTATGTTGTACGATACCAGCATCCTTTAATGGTATGAATGAACCACTGGAGGTAGTGTAATTTATATATATGATCTATCAGATATTTTACTTCCAAGATAATCATAAGAGTATTACGGTTATGTGTAAATCATTCAGACTTAAGGATCCCAATAAGTGTTGGTGAGATTTTATGGTACTGGCAGGGAGGAACATGGGTGTGGACTAGATTGGTTTTAATACTCCTTTCTTCCATTAGTTTTTTCAAGAGTCACCGATTATGGAAAATTCTCTGAAGTTCGTCTATATGAATTAGAGAGATAATTCAATATCGTCATAAACCAATCTGTTTAATAATCCATTACATTTTCACATGAGTTTATGAATAATTACCATATGAAACCATATAATTACTTATTGGGTTTCTTAAGGAATATTATATTTTAGGTATTTTTGATAAATAATCCGACTTATGAATAGATAGTAGGCATGAATATGATAAAAAAATGAATGTTGAAATGATGCTTGGATATTATTCCCCTTCACTTCCACATAGTAGAATCTTCAGTAGTGTACCGGGTAAAATAGGAATTACATGGGTCATACAAAGAGTTATGGTGGTGGTTATTGATAGAATTCTTATTTGGAACCCCCATTACAACTATTGGTGAGTTTATGACTTTATATTTTTGTGTAATAGTCAGAAACATATGACCATCACATCCATAACATAAAAATATGTTTAACATTTCTGGATTTTATGGTTCTCTGGATCATATCAATTAGGCTATGTCTACAGCTCAGTATGTTCAGGGATCATAAGCTCCAAAGGCTACTGTGGTAAGGAAAAATTCTTCAAAGAGAATAGTTATGTAGACATACGATATAAGAGTTTTTCACCTTCATGCAGTTTTTGAGTTTCCATTAGAGGAAAATCTAGGTATATCGATATTGAGAGGTACCATCATTACTGCATCTTCAATAGATATTTCTTTATTTGATACGGGTTCTTCCTACTAATTTATATCTGGATATTTTATTGATATTCTTAAATTTCCAACAGATC
This sequence comes from Viscum album, assembly GCA_963277665.1. Classification (NCBI taxonomy): domain Eukaryota; kingdom Viridiplantae; phylum Streptophyta; class Magnoliopsida; order Santalales; family Viscaceae; genus Viscum; species Viscum album. The sequence goes on along the minus strand of OY728148.1, from coordinate 1,338,263,950 downwards.
TCATGTGTTTTTTTATAAATTTAGTAATACCACTTAGGATGAGGAATGAGCATGGGTTTTATCCTTGTACACTATCAAAAGATGATAGGAATTTAGTTTAGAATTTTGTTGTTATCCATTTGAATTAGGTTGATTTCATTATTGGGAAAGATTGTATTGTTTATCATTAAGCTGCATTTGATTATTATCACCATCCTGTCACATTTATTTTAGTTCATTTATACTTATATGGTTTTTAAGGATTGTGGTACCCAAGGTTAGGTCATGTATCGAGATCCCACACAAATCATACAATTATGTTGTCTGGTATTGCAGTTGATCCCTATTAAATTTATACTATTTTTTATCTTCCTACTAGTTTTTGGGATTTTAATAACATTTTACATAACAATTTCATTAGGATGCCTATAGAGAGGTATCTAATATTTATGATTGATCAGGTTCTGGGGACACAACTGATTTTAATAACTTTTTATTATTATTTGGAACCAACAAAATTAAAAAGAGATCAAAATTTAGTTTGAAGATCTCATGGAAAAGTGTTTTCCCTGATAATTATTCTTAGTCATCCCCTATGTACTTATCCAATATGGGAAGTGGTTTAATTTTATTTGCTGTAAAGTTCAACTTATTAAAAATTTATAAATAGTTTTAGTTTCCTCATTTGGATGATTGTTTTTATTGGTTAATGTGAGAAAAGTGATTTTCAATGTTATATATTTATCTTGGTTATCATCGGTTCAAATTTTAGAAGTGTGATATACTGATGAAAACATTTATGATATGTTATAGTCCTCATTAATATATTGTGATTCCATTTTTTCTCACTAGAACTCCTTTAATTTTTATTGAATTTATTAATTGAATAATCCATCACTAACTTGAAACTTTTGTTATAGTGTTCATGGGGGATATTTTGGATTATTCAATATCCGAACATGAGAACAAGAATCATTTTTCATTGGTTTTGTAAATCCTGGGATGTCACTATTTGTGTGGAAAATTTTCAAAATGAATGTTCAATATTATAGAAGTGAAATTATTTTGGTACATTTTTTTGAGTGTAGCATATCAATTGTTCCTAAGAAGCTAAAAGTTATCATTTCATGGAAGAGCCACAAAATTTCATTGAGATTCAGAGTTTCCTTGGTCGTGTTGGATACTATCAGTGGTTCATTGAGGATTTCTCTAGGTTGGTGTAACCATTCACTACTTTAACAAGGAAAAGGTGAAATTCACATGGGATTCTTAGTGTCATTTGTATTTCAATGATTTGAATCAACATCTGACAACACCTCATATTCCATTTTTACCTAATTGTATTAAGGTCAATTTATTTTTCTATTATGATTATAACATGGGTTTGGGTTGGATGAACATGCATGATGATCATGTGGTAGATTATAGCTCTCTTCAGATTTAACTACTTGAGTGGAATTACCCCACTCATGATTCAGATCTATCTTTAGTTATGAATACACTTCATTATTGGAAACATTTTCTATTTGAAGAAAGGTTCTTAGTATTTTTCTGACATAAGAGTTTAAGAAATATATTTTTTCAAAATTACTTAAATATTAGATATATTCGATAGATGGAATAACATTAGATGGTCAATTTCAATATATATTATATCTTAGGGAAGAGGAATGTTTTTATAGAGACTGTTAGTAGGAAATACCTGATGCAATATGTATTGGAATCAAAAGAATAGTGGAAACTTATGTGGATTTTCAGTTAGTTAGACCTAGATGATCTGGATGATCTTTTAGGTATGGTTCTAACTAGTGTGCCATTATCACCATCTCTCCATCATTCTATTCTATAGAGTCACCAATTGTATGATGAATTCATAGGAATCCGAGACACCATATATAGTTTGGAGATCATTTCTAGTTTGTTTCTCTCTCTTTATATGGTATTCTCATTTCCGGGATCAGTATGTCATCCCAAAATCAGTGATGAGATTATTAATTTTGTTTTCATTTTTGATTTAAGGTATTTTATCTGACCAAAATGAAGATGTATTATGACAAGAGATGAAGATTCTGGTGGCCAGGTTTGAAGCATGACATTACTGAATATGTTTCTGGATACAACAAAATTTAAAAGATTATGGAAGAACATTTTAAACAATATAGTATGCTTCAACTACCTAGGGTTCTAGTTTGAAAATGAGATAATGTATACATGGATTTTTTGGTGTGTTAACATGGACATGATGAGGGAGGAATGGTATTTATGTGGTGATTAATTGATTGAAAAATTCAGCTCATTTTATTCAGATCAGGGACATCACAAAAGATGAAGAACTGAGTAAGATATATGTTCATGAAATTGTTAAGGTATATGGGGCTCATTCTTCTATTGTTTCAGACAGGGATCCTAGGTATACTTAATGGTTTGGGAGATGACTCCTCGAGGTGATGGGGTCGCCGGTGTTATTGAGTACATCATATCGTCAATATATTGATGAGAAAATTGATCACTATATTTATATTCTTGAGGATATTCTTCAAGCATGTGTCTTATATTTTCATGGATAAGGGGATAACCATCTAGGATTGGTTTTGTTTTCATATAATAACATTTATTAGTCAATAATAAAAATGTCTCTTTTCAAGGATTTGTATGATCTCTCATACATATCATATTCTTCTTTGGAAGAAGTGAGAGAGATCTCTCTTTTTGGATGAAGTCATGCTCAAAAGATGTCTGTGAGGATTCAAGATATGTATCGACATCTAGTTAGAGTGAAAATTGAGCAGATAAGTAACGTATATCAAGGACCTAATATTCAAGTGTTCTCCATTGCTGGTTGAGTTTTTTTTGAAATTTTATCCTTGGTTGGGTCACCATCAGCAAGGAAAACAAAAGAAAAATGGAACTGAGATATATTGGTCCATTTTATGTAATTGAACAACTAGGGATGGCTGCCCATCGGTTGGAATTTCTAGTTCACTTGAAAGGAATACATGATTTTTTCAATATTTCATTTCTTATAAAGTACCATATTGATATCTCTCAAGTATTGAGTTGTGAAGATAATTGTTCAGATCCAGATGTTTCTTTTATTTAGATTCTAGTCATGATAGTTAACTCACAAGAGATTTTCATCCTTGGTATGTCAATTCCATTGGTTAGAGTGTTGTTGAAGCACTAATCATATTATCAAGGGACTTGGGAGAACAATACATTAATGAGGGTGTAATGGAATCACATATTTACCATATATCATTCTTATACATACTTCATGGGGATAGAATGTATAATGGTTGATATTTTTAATATCTTGTTACTCACTTATAGGTAATTCTCTTCTCTTTTATTTATTTTCTCTTTAAATTGGCGTCTCTTTGGACTCCCAAGGATATAAAAAATATGCAGAGAAAAATGAAATATTGTTCGAGGATGTAGGATTATTTGAATTATTGGATTATTGGTATAATAATGGATTTCATTATTCTTCATGTGTTTGGAGAACTCCTGAGATGGTTTTCAGTTTTCATGTAAGAATCTATAGTTTTTATATTATTTTGGATAATTACTTATAGTGTAATGGTGTTACATACATGGAAGTTATTCTAGATAGATTCCATGATCCGGACACACAACCTAAAGGGAGTACATACCATGTAAAAGTTTCATTCCATGTAATTTTAATATACAAGTTTTTAATTTAAAAGAGATGGGATTTTTTGCTTATATAAGTCCTAAGTAATAAATGACATGTAAATTGTTTACAAGCCATGTAATTTTCCTAAAAATCTATTATATGGTTCTACATTGGTTGATTGTTATTTAATTCTTATAAAACCATATTATATTAAGACCAAGAGACCTTATTTATTTATTTTGGGAGCCTATATTCAATCTGTATTGATCCCTTCCAGGATTAGACATAGTTGCGGTTGGATTTTATCTCTCTAGGTGAGTAATACTTTCTCCTCATTCCGTTCAATGATCATAGTATCACTATTTCATTTTTTTAACGGATCTATAGACCCTTGGTTATGCTTCTTCTTTATTCTCTCTTGAAATGTTGTAAAGTCCTCTTCTGAAAATTTATTTCTTTATTTGATGTGGTATTGTGGGTAATCATTCTTGATGTATGTGTTTTTTCGTCTATTCCAAAACTTTCTTAAAAAAATTTAATGATGGAATATGTGATCTAATTTATGGGGTATGTTGTTTGGTTTCTTGCCTATGTTGGTGAACTACATTCCTCGGGGTTTTTTAAAACAAATTTTATTAAATGAAATTGAATTATATGAATGATAAGTTATGTCTGTGCAGAATTGTTTTTTATAATTATTTTCATTAGATTTAGTAAATATAAAACGGTTTCAAAGAATTTTGAAATGGTGTTATGAAATAGTTTTTCAAATCATGGTTTTATGGAAATGGTTTGAAGAATTGTGTTAGAAAATAGAGAACATGGGAAACATTGGGTACTTTGGTGGAAGGTATTTTAAATTGGGTCATCTATTATTAGGTGGTTTTCTCATGGGTACTTCCCCTAGTTTCTATAACTATTTTTATGGGAGTTGTTATATATGTTGGTCTGTTAAATTGCGGGAGGTGTCCCTCTAATATCTAGACTCCATGTACCTTTATATAGTTTAGGTGTGAATGAATTTTTTTTTATTAGGTATTATTTTCCAATATATCATGACCTTTAGTGATACTTCACATGATGTCACCTTTTCTTTTCCTTTTGTCTTGTACAATTTTTTATACTACCATAGATTTGATATAAAATGCAATGCATGATTTTTATTTCCAGGATATATCTATTCTGATATATGTTTGTGAAATGCATTGAAACTGATTTACCTTCTTAATTTTTAAATGTGGAAAAAATGATAATTAAATTCATTTTCCAAAATTTTTAAATAACAAATATTATGTTGTTATCATTCCTTGTTTTCTTTAATGTTGAGAATGCTTTGATTATTTTTTATTAACTATATATGGAACACCTGGGTGGGACCCTACAAAGACTATTTTCTCCAAACTTATGTACCCATTTATTGTTGTGTATACCTAGTTATGTCTTTCAATTTTTGGAAATGTTAAGGTGTATAAGTAAGGATATATGGATTTATATTTGTACAATTGGGTAGTTTATGGTGATATGGTGGGATTCTTCCCACTCTATCACATGGAGTAGATGGTTTTCACTTTTACGGTAGTCATTTAATGTGGTAAAGTTAATTGGAGGTTCTTTCTACTCTTGAGTTGTTTGGTTCATGCTAATTGTTTTTAGTTATGGAATATATTTATTTTTCTTTTGTTCTTTATATTTCAAATTTGGTTTGTGTTGTTTCTTTAGTTGTGAAAAACTTATTCCCTATTATTGTTGTGTGACACCTGGGTTATAGTCCACAATCAATGTGGATTAGGAACACCCTTTAGTTTTTAGGAGGATCGGGCTGGGGGAGAATTAGATAGGGTATTTGGGCAGGTTGGTTAAAATAGGTTTCCATCTAAAAAAATTAAACATGAAAACATTTATTGAGTAGGATATTGTAATTTTATTAAAAAACATTAGTAATATATTTTAGAAGAAACATGGTGAAAATTTATAGAAAAGGGGGAGAAACCCAAAAATAAAATAGATTATTCGAGAGACCTTGAAAACATTATTTTGTTTGAACTAGGAAAACATAATTTAAATTATAATGAATATATATTTACATTTATATAGACTATATATAATAATTTGGATAGAAAAATTAGATTAAAAAATAATAAAAAATCATTTTTTAGTACAACAGTTAATGAGAGTTAATCTCAAGAGAGGGATCAAGAGAGAATCCATTTGCGAATATTGAATGATTGAAATTATAATAAAACTTTTATATAATTTGTAAAATCTATTTAAATTACCTAATATGAATAATAATAATATTAATAATGTATCTAGATATGAATATTCACAATACACATTTCAATATATGGACAGATAATGTAACATAATCCAAAATTTAATTATCAAGAGAGTTCCCTTAACAAATATATATTTTTTAACTATTGGAAAAAATTATTTGATATTTAATTAAATTTAAATAAAATTCAGTATAAATTTTATTATAAAAATTAATATGATATTAAGGATGAAAATAAATAAAAACTCTTCAAAAATGGATTTGATGAAGATATCGACATCATATAGTTGTATTAAGAGTTAATCCCTTAATATGTTGTACCATTTGGTTTTAAAATTCTTACACATCATGAATCATATACTAATATTTATTGAAATATTGATACTATATTAAATTAAATTCTTTATATAATTTAATTATTGTATTTGAAATTTATTTTTTACCTTTAATAAGAAATAACTTTTTTTGATGATATATTTCATAAAAATATACTATGCTCATTGTGATTAGTTAATTTTTTCCCTTTAATGTAGGTTTCATACATTTTCATTCTAGAAACATATAATATAAAAATTAATTTATTATTTTTATTGACTACTCATATAGGTTTTTATTGTTGAACCATTGATAATGTCCTCATAAGATGTCAAAATGGACACTAACAAGGCCTTTTAAACTTTAAAAGTGAATCAATATCCACGCATTTATTGTAAATTAAACACGTCAAGTATGTTTTTTAATAAATAACTAATTAATATACCTAATATTTAATTAGATAAGATTTATATTATAGAGTAACATTTGGGAAAATTAATTGTAAATGGAAATGAATTGAAAAGATAAGGAAAAATTTTATTATTCTTTATGTTTTTCTGTATCTACAAACCTCAATTCCTAGAACATTTAGATTTTAATATAACTATAATTTCCGCATAGATATATCAAATCATTAACTAATGTAATTATTCTCTCAATAAATAATTTGATGGGTTAGAAAGTGATTTTCCATGGGGAATTATTGGTTTTATTATTCTATGAGAAGTGTATATTTCTATTAAAATATTAGATAAAATACTATTCAAAAAACAAAAAAAACATCAGAGAGTGGTTGTAAATGAAATTATAATTATATTTTGATAAAATTTTATAAATTTAAGAAATTTAATCATTTCTAAAATCAGTTTTTTTAGTTTATAAAAAACCTTAATGATCCAAGCTTGATTTAGTCTCCCAACATATAACCTAGAATGTTATTAAAAGAAAATGTAGCTATATTGTTATGAAAAGATTTATTTTTATTTGAACCAAAAGAGAATCTAGAAATTATAAAAAAGGTGGAAAAATTAAGAAGTATCTAGCTCATAATGAAAGGTAGTATCCCAATGGAATCTCACATGAAACTTTTACCAAGTTGTTTTAGAGAGATCCCAAAATCACATATAGCTAGGAAGTCAATTTTCACCAGAATTCAATTTGGATTATGATCAACATATATCAAAATTTTCTCTCAGGGAATATATTCCCCTAATACACATTGATATATCCTCAGACATTATCCCTTATGTTGATCATGTGAATAAATAAGAAATCATCAAATTATAGATCATCGTATCAATAATAATCATCACCATTGTTTTCAAGATACAATCCACTAAATGATTCACATAAAGATATCCCTCTTAGAAAACACCAATAGAAATAAATGAAACCCTTTCATCTCCTATAGAATCCAAATGCTAATTATAAATTCATCTATAAATGATTATTTACTTAATAACATGTTGATTAAACAATGCATGAGCTCCTCCCAAAACTAGATCAAATTCATGTGAATTGAAAAATACATTCAAGAATTGAAATTAAATGATACTAATACAGTTAATATGCATAATATATAGATAGATAAAATTAAAAAAAATTGTTTTCCTTAATAAATTTTTTACATTAACATAAACAATTTATATTTTTCAATAACATAATTTAAGAGACAACGCACAATCTCAGCACCCATCTTCAACCACAACCAATAAAATAAAAAAAAGCCTTTCAATACAAACATAGAATCATCTCTATGTTTAATTCATAGTTCAAAATTTGAAATAATCTATTCCCAAGGATGCTGAAGGAAATAAAATTTGGGATTCCAATCAAATTCCAGTTTAATTTTATAGAGAATTTATTTCTTCCTATTCAAATATTTAGTAGAAGTCGTATCCCCATTTTAAAAAAAATATTTGGTCAAAGATTCATTCTAATAAATCCAAGGATAAATATATTCATTAAAACACCATTCTATAACCCTATAGATATAATGTTTATAAAAAATAAATTAAGAACACATGAAAATTGGTTTTTGATGGAATATTTTATATTTTAATCAACTAGAAACTAATTATTTGTTTCAAAATTATGTTTGATTATTTTATGTAAATGATTCATATTATAAAACAAAATTTTTCCCCAATTAATGAATTTTATTCCAAATAGTATCCACATAAAAACAATATTATATTATAAATATTTGTATTTTTAAAAACCTTATTTTTTCAATTCACGAAAAAATTAATGTTTCTCAAAACATTATCCACAAGTAAATCATGAATAATTTTAGAAATTATGAATTTCAAAATGAAATTCATTTTTTCAAAATTATATTTTAACATCTGCAGTTTTAATTATGAATTTAAAAAATATTTTTTTTTTCAAATTACGATAAACTCACACTCCTAAAAATTCAGTAACACATTCACTATGTTTTATAACTCAAACATTTAGTTTTTTAATTAAAATATATATATGTAAAAATTTTATTCATATAAAATATTTTTTAAAATTCATATTTCTATTATAATTATCATGGAAGTAATCTAATGGTCTTCTAACTATTCATAACCATCCAATTTCTAGTCCACATGGATATATTTTAAACCATCATATTAGAATTCGCATCCCAATATATATCACTTTGTTATACGTATTACATATAAAAATAATAGCCAAGATTGTAATATTATTTTGAAAATAAAAATTATATTTATAATGTTTATTTAGTTAATAGTGGTTTACAAGACAATGATAAATCTTATGGAAGTGGTTGTTCCAAAATTTATAATTATTGTTTGGTTATTTTTTGTACACAATTTCCCATCATAATATTTTTATTTTTATGAATAATATATGATCACTATTTTTAAAATTATATATTGATGAAATAATATGTTGTATCCTTTCACATGGTTTAATTTTTTTATATAATAACATATTTATTAACATGAAACCAATGTATGTTCAGTAGGATGGCCCACATATAAACCCCTTAGTAAATTCATTAATTTCATTTAAGAAATTACATAAATAGGACATTGATTCATATCCTTAGATGATAATAGATATGGTAATTCTTTTTAATTTAATCCTAATTTTCCAATGTTTAATCATCATTCTTATGGTTTTACAAACGTAATTTGATATGGTGATTTTTTTATTAAATTGAAATTGTTTTCAATGGTCAAATTTTATAATTTTTTATTCTATGTATGAGATGTTGTTACCTAGTTATACTACATTTTCACTTATTATAAGTTATGGATCTGGTATATACATACTCTAGAGTGAAGTATAAAACACATGATATAATATTTACAGGTTTGGTTAAATTTATAGTAGATAATCCATAGTGCATGTACGATCAAAAATATAAAATGGGATAATGTTACTATGTATAATCTTTCACTTCTATCCAAAACTAATTACACTATTCAATGGTTATATATTATTTAATATTTTTTTTTCAAATAATAATAATCATGTAATTAAAATGAAAATTATCATAGGTACTCATTTGACATTGCGAAGATTTCAGGTGTCACTGGATAGCTCAAATATTATATTTCATCTCTAAATGTGTTTTGGTCTTAAAAAATTTCATTTAAAGACACCATCATTGTATTATGGAGTTCTACATCATTTCCCATATATATCATTATATATAGTCATATAATTATTTTAATGAAAACTATTATTATATATGATCATGGCTAAGAGATGATATTATACCAAGCCTCCGTTCATGTCTGTCATGAAATCTCCACGAATGTCATCATGTTATTCAATTTTACTCTCATAAAAACCCTTTTTATAGGGGTAACATGTTTTATTTATATTTTTAACACACTAAAAACCATAGTTCCTGAGCTATAGAGACAGAAGATATCAAGTCTGCCTCCCAATACATAAGATTCTACCAATAAGTTGGGATGATCATAGGTCTATTTGTGGGGTGATATAACCTCAGTATCATATCCTTTCACTAATAATATAAGTAAATATAAAAAACACAGATAAATAAGTATAAGATAATATATTATCATATAGATAACACATCCTATAATAAATAAATGGGATCCCGGTGTGGAAAAAAATTCGAAGTAATATGTGCATTTAGGTGTACAAATAAATAAAAAATTGATAAAATACTCTAATGAATTTCTTGGACATGCTATCGAATCCAAGATACATGATATCACCCTCTGGTACTGGCCCCTTAATTTTCCATGTATAGTTATACATGCACCCAATACTCACATAAAAATTACAATGCAGGGTTCGAGTAATGAAAACAAAAATGAAACCATAAATGTCTCTTAAAACATGTGGAACCATATAAAAAATTTATTCCGTAATAACAAACAAAGGGAAGTAAGCATAAAAAAAATTTAATGAGAGACTATATGAAAACTATTCAACTAGAAGCCCCGAGAGTAATTTCATTGGCTCTATTATAAAAAGTTATTTATAGGATATCATAAGTTATAAAAATACTATAAAAAATCAATAATAATCTATTGAGGCATTATCAAGGCTTGAAGTGAGTCTTTACCTCTAGTACATCATATCGTAGCTCAATCATGGGTCAAGAATCTAGGCTATAAAACCTTATCTATTCCAAGAGTTAGTTATCTTGGTACTCATGCCCATAATTTCACTATAATGGGTATAAGATCAAGGCCATAATGCTATTATCAAATGATCAGGTTCATCATCACCATTATTACAATCCACACTCACTAATACTCTAAGGGATAATAATATCAGGATGGTCTACCTATTCCAAGTACTAAGAACAACTCTCCATCATAAAGAACAAACGTAAGATGTTATAACATATTATGGAAAACATAAAAAATCACCACAATAATATATTAGTGACATAAAATATATTTCATAAATATAAACAATTCTTAATAAAGATACAATCATACTCATGGAATAAATAATCATTGACAGGTATAACTAGATTCACACATGGATAAATGAATTATATATTAATCAAGGTCAAATAACTATTCCCTCATAGAAAAAATTCCCAATAAAACAAGTTTATAAAAGATATAAAAATGTAAAGGTAATTCCTACCAAGATTTTTTTTTGATGAAGATCGTAAATTTTCATCAACGGCTCAATGTTCAAACTGTATTTCACACCAATAGAAAATTTTATAGCATGTCATGGATACCTAAATCAGGTTCTAGTTCATCATGAAATAGTTTTAGAATGAGTGGTTCAAAAATATTTTATGTTAAGACTGGTGGTTCTATAATCTTAAACCTCATATAGTCCATCAACAGATCCAATTAGGGGGTATGATTAATAATAGGAATCCATTTTAGAGAAAACATTATCAATTAAGAAACTGATCATAAATTCCTTGATGATTTAGGAAGAGAAACTTGAGTCTTTACAGTAGACAATGATTCATCCTCAATACATTAATGGGATATAGATTCAATATAACAAAAAAGAATAATATAGTCTCAATATGATCGATCAATAGAAATATTGCTTTAAACATCCATCATTCTTGAATAATTTACCATTAGTAAAATTGGATTTTTTTGAAACATTGAGACTTCCATCGATCAATAAATGATATTGGAATCATTTATATATTCACATTTGAATTAACAGATCATCAATTTGAATACTATATATTTGAGAATCATACCAAAGTAAAAAACTTTCATCAAGTATATAACCAAAGAATATAGGGTTTCACATAACATACCCAAATTATAGATTTAAAACCAATTTATATTCACTGGAAACTAGCTTTCGAGGACATAAAATCAATAGAGAATTGTAATGGAGCCTAACAATTATGATATATTCCAATTAAAATAAGAAAAAATAAAAAAACAATTTATTAAGAATGTTAATGGGGAATTCAAATCATTTATTTCATGTGTGGATTAATTGGCTAGATATTTTAACACATAGTGCACCAAACATGTTCCTTTTCTAGGATTCTAGAAATTCTTCATGGTTTATCCATATGATATCATAAACTATACCCCAAAAAAGTTTTTAGAAATTATATTATTAAAACTAACTAGCATAATACATTACATACAATTTATTTTTATGTCGATAATAAATTCTATAATATTTTAGGAACTTTATGTGTTTAGAGTTTTAGAGATTTTGGACATAAATCATAGATAATAAATCCCTATATTATTGTTTGGAAAATTATGATGGATATCAAATTTTTCCATAATATAACCCTTTTAATATAAAACATTATTTCTTTTTATGACTAATATTTATGAATTTATACTTGAATTTATCTTTTTTTTATCCATTCAGAAACCCAATGAAATACATTTCATAAATTTAGTAAAAGAAACAATTCTCAAATTGTGATATACAAATAAGAAATCAGTTAGTCAAGTGGAAAACATAAAAAATCATGATGTGTTTACCCTTATCTCAATTTGTTTGAGTGGATGAAATTAATAATTTCCACATGTAAAGAAAAAACACCTTTTTCACAATGCAATCCATTAATACCTATAAAAATTAAAAATAAAATATGATTTTTTGAAACAAATAGTATCTTAATCATAACTACTTTTAATTACTCATTAGAAATTAACATAGCCTATTTAAATCCATAGGTGAAACCATCTTGTAACTCCATATTTCATTCCTTTCAAGACAAGGAACATTACCCAATCCATTGGAGAACTATAATGCGGATAATCGTTCATATAGGTTGCATTGGGCACACCCCTTTTTCCGGAGCTATAACATAAATCACTCATTCATATAAGCTATATTAGGATCACTTGTTTCCCATAAATATTTTTCAAGTACTATACCATAAATAAAACACTTTATAATTTTATCTATTCAATATAAATCCTTTAACGAAACCTTTAAAACTGTATAAAAAGCATGTTTGGATATTAAAATACCATTTTCTTTTAAAACCACATTTTCTATACCAATATTTCAGGGAAAGGGAAATATTTATTTAATTGAATAAAACAAAAACTCATATAAACGAAACTAAACATAAAAAATGGTTATAATGGCCGAAATATTTATTGTCTTTATATGTGTTAAAATAGAATATTTATTTCTCTGTTTTTAAAGGAAGTAAAAAAAAATTTGTAAAAAGACTAATTTTGAATAACATTTAAATAAAGCTAAAAGAATCATAAAATTCCTTTTATAGAACATTTATTTTCATATAATTACATTCATAAAATTATTTTAAAAACATGGAAATTGAATAAGAAGTGTTAAAAATGAATTGTTGTAGGAGTATTTTTAAAATAAGACTCTCTTTCATAAAACATAAAAATAAATAACTTTTAAACATTAAAATTTAATTAAAATATTATAAATAATGATATTTATCAAACATTTGTGAATAAAATGATATTTTTGTGAATCATTTCGTATAATACGAAAATATAAAGGAAATATTTAGTAAGTAAATCTTTAAAACATTTAATCCCAGGATTTACGTAAAGGTTCCACTTTTGTAAAAACATAAAAATATTCCATCATAAAAAAATTGAAATAAAATTAAAATATTTTAAAAAATGAAATTTATTATCCATTGAACCATAAATAGATTTCTTGAAACATTTATAAGAACATGTAAGGAACATTTTTGGATGAGAAACATGAAAATAATATTATAAATATAATGTTCCTTTCGATGACTCCAAATAATAAATTAGATTATTTATATTACATAATAATAAACATATGTTAATTATTTACAAGATTATGTGATTTTTTAGGTTTATTATTATTTTCATTTTACCTATTAACATTCCATATAAAATTTGGTAACTATTTAAATTCATATTGGATGTTTTGATAGTATTCAACTTATATTTCAAAAATTACATTGGTAGGATAACTATGGTCAAATATGTAATTATTCAATCATACTCATTGTAATAATCACGAAACATTTACAATATTTATAAATCAATTAAATTTTTGACACAAATTAGGACATATGATTATGAAAAATGAAATATGTTACAATCATGGAGATGGTATGCCATATGTATACATGAGTAACATTTCCATTTTTCCATCATCGTTATTAAAAGAATGTTAGTATTATTTTATCCTAAATTAATGATAATAATATAAAAAATAACTGCATTTTTTTAATACATACATATATTTATATATTTATATCTTCCCTAGGATGTGGTGATGAAATCAATATCATCTCTTTGTGGAAGAATTAGTCCACATATACACATGAACAACATTATCATTTTTTAGTGAATTAAAATATAATAAATAAATTATATATTGTTTTTAAATAATTAATAATATTTTATTATTATAAAATATGAACATTAATTCCATAATTATATAAATTTACCATAGGTTATTATTGAAAAAAATTCATTTTATACAGTGCGGTAATCACCCATAAATATGAATTATGGGTTGATTTACCATTTCATAGAAGAGGGGATCGATATAGGTTATGAAATTTAAATAAAAAAATTTATATTTATATGTGATATATATATGTTATTGTTTCTTCCTCGATGAGTAATATTTTAAAGAGGTAGGAAAATAAATAATAAAAAATGATCAGAAAAGAGGGACACCTCTTCTTTGGGCAACCTCTTTAGGGTATAGTCTATTGCATTAATATATAATATTTATAAATAACAAAGGATTATAGGAAGTGGGTATATAATTAGGTTTGGTATTTAGTTTGAGATCAACCAATCCACAAATATTTTTAGGTTTTGGGTGGAGAGGAGAGGTGGTATTCTTTTATAATTGGAAGAGATGACAAATTTGGAATTTTATAAAATACAAAGGTATAACCACATTTTAGATGTGATAAAACAATAAAAAATGGACAATTATTGAGCCTTAGATAGAATAATGTCATAAAATTTCCATTAAATATATTTTAGATAATATTTTAGACTATTTTGACCCTTACTATTTTAGTTTAACCACTAATAAATTTGTTTTAACCTTGGATACAAAAAACTATTTTAACTAGTTTCACTACTCATTATGGCCATCAGTTTTACTTAATTTTTATATAATATATTTTATGATAATTAAATATATTTAATCCATTTTATCATTTTAAATTTATTTAATTAGAATAATTTAATTTCTTAAAATCCCATAAACATGATGAAAAATCCATTTTCAATAAATGCATTTTCCAGTTTAATATTATCTTTTTTTGAAATTATCACTATTACAAATCATTACATGAATTGAAATTTATATTTATTGATATATAGTTTATAAATTAAATTTAAATCATTTCTTCTTAGGGTTTCATCATAAATTAAAATGTAGAAACATTTTAATCCTTATAATAGTTTTAAAAAGTAATTTTAAAACCAAAAGTAAACTTATTATAAAATCATATATAATAATGATGATAATATATTTAATTAGATTAAATATAATTATATAATACATATATTACCAAAAACCATATGAAATTAATAATTAAACTATTATATTAATTAATTTATTGAAATAAAATGACAATTTCACCAAATTCAATTTTTTTCACAAAATCCAAAAAATTTCACTCTACGATAATTTTTATATACAAATTTAAAATATTAATCCATTTTATCAAATATATTTAAAAAAATATCTGTAAATTAAATATAAGATATTCTCAAAAAATAATTTTTTTTAAAGAAAACATATTTTTGATGAATAAAGCCACATTACTAATAATTGATTGATTATATAATATGATTTTATTAATAAATTTATATGTAGGATAAATTTATTTACATATTTCATAAATTAGTTATTCATATTTATAATCTCTAATTTAATTACTAGTTTATAATTATCACATATTTTTTGGGTGCTTTATGCTTAGTGTCATGTTTGGTAAACTCCATCGAACATAAAAATATTCTATTAAAAATATCATGGTATTATATTATCCCCCTTTTAATAAATTGAACCCAAAATGTTTTACATTGATCTCCCCAATCAAAGGATTTAAATTAGACAAAAATCTTCAAAACCCACATCATGTTGAGGATTAATGAAATATCTACATGATAAGGTAGAAAATAAAAATAATAGTTCAACTAGAATAACACATATCATGGTTTCCATGTAATACCACATTAATGGAAAGTGAAAATATATACACTCATGAAATCATAATTCCCAAATAACGATGTAGTTTTTTATAGATCATTGATCAAAATAATATGAAGTATCAAAAAAAATGAATAACTAAAAAACCAAAAAAATAGAGAGTTGTGGAAAAGATCATCAATTTCATAAAAAATGATGGAAATAGGAAAAAAATGTTGTTTCATTATATTTTTCCATGATTTGATGAATTGTTTTAATATATATATTTTGAACATAAGGAAATATAATTTTTGTATATATTAAACTTTATTTATTAATCATTTCCATCCATAATCATGTATTTTTCATTATACTATGAGTATTAAAGATGAATATTTTTATTTATAATGCACTAAAATTAAAATTTAAAAATACATTCTTGTTTCCTTTATAAATTACCAAAAACAAAAATGATTAGAAGAAAGAAATATATTTCAAAAAATTATTAGACCATAATATGATGAAATACATAATTAATCTACACTAAATTAATATCAAAATGTTATCTTTGATTATTTTATAAACATAACCATGTAATATTTGTGAACAAATTCTTGTCCATTAAGGAAAATAAAAAAATAGATGGGTTTGATCACATATTCTTCTGATATTGATTAAACATTTTTTGCAGAATAATATTAATCACTTTTAAAGTCTCATGAAAAAAAATTATATGTCTTTTAATCATATAATCATTAAGATATAAAAATTATTTCAATAAATTACGATAATCACCATTAAAATAATTTTTAATTCAAAATTATAATTCAAAATGATGTCCTCATATATAATCCCATAATGTTCTGATTTCCTTAATAATATGTGGTTCCCGAAAATTTAATCTTCCTTCAAAATATCATTAATCTTCTGATCACCAAATCACTTTTCAACCCCATGGTTATCTATCAGAAAAAATAGTAGACCCAAAATTAAAATGAATCATTGTTTATAAATCCGTTTGAGTGAATAAAATGATGTTATACTAACCAAGAAAATATATAGTCTAGCGGTTGGCACTACAACCTTATCTCCCATTGGTTGTGGGTTCAAGACCCACACCAATTTCAAATTTGATAAGTTATCCTTTTTATAAAATTTAAGTAATATAATTTAAAAATGAATACTATAAATATGATGAATATCATAAAAAATAATCTAAATAGTCAATGATCATATAATCCAAAATGGTTATCAACAACATTAAATATATTTAAATAAAATACAAAGGTAATTCTCCTTTAAATTAAATTTCACATATTAAAATTATGGTTACATATAACACAAAAATATATCAAGAATCAATAAATGTATCCAAAATATACACCCATCAAAAATCAAATCAGTATAATATTAATGAATTTAAACATATGATAATGCATAAATATAACAATACATAATAACTCTTTATTCATTGTATTTAGAAACCTTAATCACTCAACATTAATCATAATCCATTAACAATTTATTCCTAAAATATTATTTAATGCACCCTCCTATAAAAAAAGAATCATGAAATAAGATTTAAAAATTTCAAAACATAATCCATGATATAATCCATACTCGTTATATATCATTTTCAGTTTTTAAATCTTCCACAGTAATGACATTTTTGAATTTGTAGACATTTTTCTATATAGTCTCTCTTATCTAGTTCTTAAGATATTTCGTAATACATAATTTTCATAATTCCCATACTTCCCAAATTTTAAAAATATAGTTGATATCTTAATAATTTTTTATTACTCTTCAAAGAGTTAACTGAATACATCCTTTTAAATTGGATGATTATTTCTCTATTCTGTCATTTACAATATAGTAAAAAAATTCCCATCATATTGAGAAAATTTCATGGATTCTTCTTATAAAATTCAATAAACATAAGTTTTTGAATTTCATTACATTCATGATTGTCATTTGGACATCCATGGAGCTTAATTTCACTCTTATTTTTTTCATTATGAAACTCATCTATGTTAATGTGGTTAACTATAACTCTGTATTTATTGTTAAGATTTACCCCAAGAGTTTTCAATACACATATAATTTTATTTATTTACTATTTCATATGAACAACACAGTTTCCATCACATCAATTATTAATTTTGATACTCCTAGATCCATCTATTTAATAAATCAAAAATATTTAGTGAGAGTTTATCAAATTAATTATCTTTTGCGGAATTTTAATAATAAGAATTCATTAAAAAGGAATTACTCTAATAACTTTTTTCTATTTATTCATGATAACAATAATACACCCAATAATACTATCCTTTTGAGGCTATATATGATTTTTATAAAAATATAAAATGAAATCCAAACCATAAAATTTATATAATCCATTACTCTGATACCAAATTTAATAAAACATCCATAAAAATTAAAAAAATATTCAGTTTTAATATAGGAACTTGTTTTATTACAATTGATTATCTTTTCAGATTTTGTGTTTTATAAAATCAGGTCAAAACACATAGATGAAAAAACCTGATATTAAAATGTTGAGACATATGATTAGTATCATTTTTCTCATTGGGAATATTTAATATAAAAAATGTATAAATTTTATAATAATTCATATTGACTAACAAATTTCCTTTTATTTTTCATTACCCAACCCTAAAACCCATGAAAAACATTTTAAAAACATGGGATGAGGATAAAAAACATATTTAATATATAAAAAGAAAAAAACCTTTAGTCTAGTTAAAAAAATGAAAACCTATAAAATGTGTACCCTTGTCTCAATTTTATTTTAGTGAATGGATAAAACATTTCCCCATTTAAATAACACAAACCATTTTCTAAAAAAAGATCCCTTAAAACCCATTCCAAAATAAAGATAAAAAAACCTTTTGGAAAAATAGTGAATTATATTCATAACACATTTTAATCAATTATAACCAATAACTTAATCCAAGTTAATTCTATAATATAAACCCTTTAGTGACTATCATTCTTTCTTACGACTTTAAGGAACATTACCCAATTCCATTGACATCATCAATGGGTATCAATATTTGTATAAGCAATATCGGGCTCACATATAGTTCATGAGGTACAATTGGGATCAACCATTCATATATGATGGATCATGTTCACCTGTTTCTCTTATAAAATTCACAGGTACCATATCAGAAATTAGAAATATTATTAATACTCCATTTCATCATAAATACATTTAAATAATCATTGAAAATTATATATTAAATATGATCAGTTATCAGAATATATTTTCCTTTTAAAAAAAGAACCTCAATATGAAATTTCTAAAAATAAGGAAACTTATTTTGTCATTGTATACAACATGAATTCTTATAATAGATTATAAACATAAATTATTTTCCATGGTAGATCGAAAATTCATTTTCCATGTATGTGTTCAAATGGAAAATTCATTTTGTATTTTGTTAATAATGTGAAAACATTCTGTAAAAAATATTCATATTGAAGACCATTTAGTGAATGTGAGAAGCGACATTAAATGAAATTTATAAAACATTCATTTTTATTTATTTTCATTAATAACACAATTTTAATAATATTAACATTGAAAAAACACAAGTCAAAATCGATGCTTTAATAGTGTCTTTTTTAAAATTAATGTCCCTTATGTAAAAAACATAAAAATCCTTTAAAAAATTTAATTGAAAAAGGAATATGTTAAAAATGAAATTTAAAATCTAAAAAAGAATTGATGATATTTTTTATAAAAAATATATAAACATAGACATTTAAGAGAAGATTTAGAAAATAAATTTTCAACACATTGAAAATGAGGTGTTAATTTAATTTTTTCCCTATTTTTTAAATTAAAAAAATTTATTTATAAAAAAATTAAAAAAATTAAAATATGGTCAAATACAACTTCTATTATAAACTGAAAAATAAAATAGTTATCTTGAAAATTTTATAAGAGCATTGAATAAAAATCGTGGAAAGAGAAACATTAAAATAAGAAAGATAAATGAAAGTCTTTTACATTGAGTCCACATCATCTTGTATGTTCCATTTCTTCTAGAATAATAATATTATGCCAAATATTTAATTTTTTAGGAAATTTATTTCTTTTTATTCCATTTATATTAACTCTCCCAATAAAATAAATATTTATATAATCAATTCAGTTTACATTGGATGTTTTAATGGTATTTGAATTATATGCCAAATATTACATCTGTATGTTGAGAATGGTAAAAGAGAAGATTTTTAAATCATATATAGAAAAATTAAAATATATATTATCCATATTTATATAGAAATTATAATTTTAAAATAGATGTAGGAAAGATAGTTATGAAAAATTTACTATGCGAAAATATTGGAGATGGTAGGCCATACGTACAGATTCATATCATTTCCATTTTCCTACAATCATTATGGAAATATGGAAAGTGTTATTTTATCCTTCAAAAATGATTATAATATCATAAATTCCATATTATTTCAATAAATATAAATATATGTATCATCTATGTGATTTTGTAATGAAATAAATAAGTCGATTCGTGGTGTTGATTCTCCACAGATACACAAAAATGATGTTTTTATTTTTCAGTGAATGGAAATGTAATAATTTAATGATATATTATTTTTTTTATAATGATAAAATTTCATTAGTAACATGTGTAAAAATTAAGTCAACAATTATAAAAACCTATTATAGGAAATGATAGAAAACATTTTACATCGATTTGTTGGGCATCAGTCGATTGTACACATGAATTATAATTTCATTTAACATTTTATAGAAGATTATATGGATTTACGTTATAAAACTAAAATAATAAAATCTTAGAATATGGGAGATACCTATTATATTATATCATCATGGTTTAGTATTATTTGAAGGATAAGAAATAATCTATAAAATAAAACACGTAGTTAAAAATGATACATCTTCTCTGGATGATCTCTCTACATTTATACCTAAATAATCACTAGATTAATTTAATGATAAAACCAATGCCTCTGGTATATAAGGAGGAAAATAAGGAATGGATTGGGATAGGAATTTGATTATTATAAAATAATTTGTATTGGTAATTTGATAGGAGAGTGGTGTCATTTAATTAGGGGGGAGGATACACTCGGAATATTTGAAATGAAAATGGTATGCCCATGTTATAAAAAATAAAATAGGTTCCAATATAACACCATCAGGTTTTCATGAAATATTTATTTTTATATAATTTTATTTCTTTTTAATGGCTCATGACACACACAAAAAAGTTTAGTTGAACTATGTAACATTATTAAAATACTATTTCATAATCATTAGATTAGAAAATATGAATAGCAAAAACTAAATTATGAAAAATATATAGTCTACATATTTTAATTTTAAATCATTAGATATTAAATGACAATAATTAAAAAAATATTTGAAAATAAAAGTTATTTTTTTATGAAAATATATTATACATGTAGAGTATTTTATGTAAATAAATAAAATTAATCCTTATTTAGTGATTGATTTTAAGAAAATGCATATATTATTTCCATGAAAAAATGTTATAAAAAGTATTTTTTTTGTCAAATTAGACCATAATAATAAATAAGGGTTTATTCTTAAAAATGTAATTTTTATTTAAAATGCATTTTGTCACATTTTTCACACTTATTTTCAAATTATTTCTTTCATTTATATGTATTGAATTAGTTAAAATGGATTAATTATTTAAATCCATTAAAATAAAATTTGATATATAGGCTTTTTTGGTCAATATGTATAGTAAACATGGTAAAATTTATCACCTTTCTAAATGGTAAATCATGTATATATAATCCAAAATTAATTTGTAAGGCCATATATTTTAAAAAATATAATATTGGATAATGTTAATTCTACCGTTGTCTACGTAGGATCAAATATTATTATTTATAAGGAAATTATTGATGAAAATGACAAATATATTATTTAAATAAAATAAATTTACAAAATCATTCTCTCTTTGTTTTCAATAGGCATAATGTGTCCAAATCGGGAAAAAAGTATTTAATGTTTCAATATAAATTTTTATTTTGATACAAATACATTATTTTTCATGATATAAATTTATTTTTGTATTTTTAGTAATTATATAATGACTGTAATTTCTTACAAAATAGTGATGCAATATTTTTCTAATTGTTATAAAATATAATTATAGATTTTAACTGTATTTCAGGAAATAAAATTTTAGTGGTTGAATGTTTTCTATGAATTTTATTTCTTAATTTAATATATTAGTGTTGTGTTTTGAGATTAAAATAAAATTACAATATTTTCTTTATGAAATTTATTTCAAATTATGTTAATATTTACTAAATTGGAAAAAATGATATTTTATGAGGATAATATTTTATTAAATCACATAGAAACCATAAAAAAATTTAGATGAAAATGTGATAATATTTTGGTGAAAATTTAATTCATTTTCCACTTAAAGGTATTTTATATGGATTTGGATTGGAATTGACTAAATTACATTTTAATATTTTAATAAATTAGATTAACTCCCATGAACTCTCTTATAAAAGGGGGCCTCTCATTTCCCTCCTTCATATAAAATTAAACCTTTTTTCTCTACCTTCCGTTACTAATTTCTCTTCCCCATATAAAATGATAAAATCTATAGGTATTGGTCATCACATAAGAATAAAGATATAATCTTTAAAAAGATATATAAAGGAATTGATTTTGGGAAGTGCGGTTTAGAGTGCTTTCCATGAATGGATAACTCGAGGTAATGTTTTTATTTCAAAATATCATCAATATATGGTATTTTACATTTAATCATCTACTGGGAGAAGCATTTGATCATTCTCTTATATAACCATGATTTAAAAAAAAGGTATTCAAGAACACTATTAGTATTATTATATGATAGTTTAATGTCATTTGTATAGATCTTTTACATTTTTTGAAATGTTTTATGAGGAATATTTTTTTTAAATTTTCTAATCTAGTTTCATTTTTAAATATTGAAAGTAAATAATTTTTAAGTTATTCTGCCTAAAAAATTATCCCACCTTCATGACAAATAATTTATTATAATATTCCTTTTTATATACCATAGTAATTTTCAAATAAAATGTTTTCCATTATAATTGTACCATTTTTTAGAAGGAATTTATTTCAAAATGGAAAGGTTATTTTCATCAATAATTATTCCACATGTTCATTTAAAATGATTTTACATCTTAGAAGAAATATTTTTTGTTACCTAATTCTTAATTGGATATGATCCAAAAATACCATCTTTATTATTTTTATGATGGTTTATGTTTTTGATGAAATGATGAAATTATTATGAAATACAATTATTTTCCATCGGTTATACAAAGTTGAATTGTTTATAAAACCAATTTATTATCATGGGTGTTGATATGATGAATGTTTTTTGATTTTTTCAGAATACCTATATATAATCTTCTTTAAGTGATGGGTTGACCTATCCATTATGGGAAAGAAGTTGATATACTTGATCAACTTCAAGAAATAGGTATTGATTCATAATTCAATTATATTGGTTATTAACCACTAGATATGAAATTATTTTTATTCTAATGATTATTCCACACAAATTTATGACATGAAATTATGGTTTATCGATGAGTTATGATGACTTCTTATTCTTATGATTCATATCTTTTGAAATTATATTTTTATAAAACTACTATTTATGATATTTATGAAATTGGGATTGATCATTTTATGGTATGATCATGATATCATAGACATATTATTATATTATGATATCCTATGATCATCAATAAATATCTCTTATCATTACCTTTATTGAGTATATTATATCATACATTTCTTAAGCATCGTTTTCCAAGGTTATGAAGAATGTTTTTTTAGGGTATTCTTATGAAAAGTACTATAAGTGTGGTTCTTTATGGGAGATGTTTAAGAACATTAATAAAATAATAACAGTGTATATATAGTCTCCAAACACTCTAAACAATCAAAGTTATGGTATGTATCATATTTTTATGTATTTAATATTCATCTAAATAGAGGTAATATTTTTTTATGAAAACATTAGGTTGTAATAGTTTGTTTTAGAGTTAGGTTAATTCAATATTACGAGATTAATATGAGAAAATATATATGAATACCCCATATATTAGTTTCTTTTTGGGATAAATAATTTTTTTTTGTAATTATAATCAATGTTCTAGGTTAAAGTAATGATTTCACAGAAGAAGGTGTTTTGATTTATAAATTCTATAAATATTTTTTTGAATCATGTTGTTTTTATTTTGAATATTGTTTCCCAAATGATCATTTTTGGACTTATCCAATTGTTAGAACCTAAGGGAATCATGTTAATGATAAATGTGATTACAAATACTGCGATTTTCAACATAGGAAACCAAGTATAATGGGTGATGGAATAAAAAATATTTCACCTATGCCCTCCCAACATTCTCAAGATATGAATGATGATGAGTTTCCATATAGTCAAATAATCAAACAACTAACTATTAATTTTTTCATGAGGAAAAATCTATTCGACAAAAACAAATATTCAAATAGACTAACTGGTGAGAAACTGATAAAAAATATTAGGAAAATATTTTTTCATCATCAATGTTTTGAACATTAAAATATTTTGATAGATATTTATCTCGTGGAAGGAGAAGTTGATCAATGATGAAATGTAATCTAGAATATAATTCAATATAATGAACATTTATCCATGGAATTAGATGAGATTATGGAGAAATTCATCAAAAATTACTTTCCTCATATTCTATATACAATGATGGTGAATGAATTTTTTTATTTGATGGAAAAAGATTATAAATATGTTTGAAACTATGAATTAAACTTTTAAGGCATTAAAGGGAGTGCCAATGTTTAATTATCAATCATGCAATTAAAATTAATCAATTATTTGGTGCCTTAAAATAAATTATATTAATTGAAATAACTATTAGTGACTTTAGTATCAATAAAATAATTTTTTCTTATGATCTCAATTTAAAAATGGAAATTGGGTATTCTTTGCATTCATATGGTGAAGATAAGAAAAAAATATTAATTCTCAGGAAAAATTGAATAAATTACACAATTCAATGATATTCCTGCCATTTATGTGCCGTAATTATTGGAATAAACCTCAAAGGGGTTATTTATATAGAACTGGGAGAGTATTTAGTTGTTTAAAGGCATAAAATAATTCACAAAAATTTCAAATTGTGATGCATAGTCTAGTTACCAGAATGTAGGAAAATAAAATGATAAAGAAGTCACCAACCACACTCTAATGCATTAAATGCATTGAATATGTAATTTTGATAAATAATGTATAAATATATGGTTTTTTATAGTTAGTTTCAAACACCAATTAAGACTATTGAAGAAGGGAAATAACATTTGATCACTACTATCAAAGTGGGTTACATGAATGATGTCGAGAAATGTACACTTATCTTACACTCTAGAATAACTAATGTCTTATTTGATTATATATCAACCTACTCTTTTTATTTTCAAATAATTTCAAATTATATAATTTTATCACCTGAACAATAAAATGTTGAATATTCAATGAAAACTCATAATATAAAAACAATCCCATATCGAGTCTATACTTCAACTCTAATTAACTTTTGTGGGAACATACGTCTAAAAAAAATTCAATTCGATATTCGTTTAAATTTGTTGTGATTATTAGCATGGACTGGATTTCTTTATACAGAGCCATATTAATTTTTGTGCAAGGGAAGCCACATTCCATATTATGAATGAACCTATGAAAATTTACTTATTTGATGATTAATATGAAATTATAAGGTGAACTACTTCTAACTTGTGGGTATTAATTCCTATAAATGATGGTATTTATCTCTAATGGTTGGGAAGAAATTAATAATTTATGAAAACTCAATTGGGTGAGAGTTTTCGATAATAATTTAGAATAATTTCTAATTATTTCACTGAATAATGATTCTATGGTATCAATATAAATCACACCAAATGCTTCACCTATTTTAAATACATCTGATAGAAAAACCCTAATTGAGTTTTAGGAATTAAAAAAGATACATTTGGAGAATCATTAAATGGGATCAACTCTTCCCGATTAATCACATTAGGGTGCACTAGTTCTATTTGTTTAGAATAAAAAATTGGAAATTCATAATTTCATTGATTATCAATAGAATAATAAGACCATAATGAACAACATGTATCATATCCCCAATATTGATGAATTATTTGACCAACTACGAGGAGCTAAATACTATTCACATATTTAACATCATTATTGATATCATTAATTGAGGGTCAAAAAATAGGATATATAGAAGATGACAATCTGTATAAGGTATCCAGACATTGATTTTTTATTTATGCCTGTTGGTTTTAAAAATACCCAATCTATATTTTATATATTTAATTAATAAAATATTTAATGATTACCTTGATCATAATGTGATGTTATTTATATAAAATTTTATTCTATATTCAAAGAGAAAGGGATATCATGAAAATTATGTACAGATTGTGATGAATACCCTGGGGTTGTAGAATCATTATATAAAAGTTTCCAACATTGAATTTTAGTAGCAATAGTTTTAATTTTGCGTTATATAATCTCATGTAGATGTATATAAGTATATCATCCAAAGATTAAAATTATTGAGAAATCACTTACCCAACCATGGTATTTGAAATTAATAATTTTCATGATTTGAATGGATATTATGAGAACTTTTTGGAGAATTTTTCACTTTAATTAAATCCACTCCAATTGATTACATAGAAAGATCCATGTTCTTTTTTACTAATTAATATGAGGAATGTTTTAAGGAACTAAAGAGAATATTGTTCATCACACCTATACATACACTACCATGCATTTGAAAAGGGTTTTTTATCAATAGGTATGCGTCAAATAAGAGACTATAATGAATCCTTATGAAATACTATATTGTAATAACTTATTCCACACTATAATTCAAGGTTTATTCGAAAAATTATCCAACTCAAGTTGTGGAATTAGTTGTTTTAAATCATTTGTTAAAGATATTGAGGCATTTTATCTATTGAGAAATGAGTAAATAATTTATAATTAAAAAAAGTAATATATATATATATTTTCACACCAAAATATATAAACATTCCCTGAAGAATATTTTTTTATCCAATAATAATTAATTTCATCTCTATGCATCAACTTGCTAGGAATGAAAAATTGTGGAAGTTGCTCCACTTTAAGAGAATCTTACTAGCTATTCTGTGATAAGGATCAATAATGATCCATTATTTCTAAAATTTTAATGGATGGACAATGAAATATTAAATGAAGTGGGAACTATTGTCTTTATAAATTTAATTTTCTACTATATATACTAGTAATGATTAAGGGGGAACCAAAGGAAGATGGGGAGCCTAAAAAGAATGTGTGAACTTTTCCTGAGTCTGACATTTATTTTGAAGGAATAATTAGATTTATAACTATTTTAGTTTACCAAACATACCCAATTTTAATAATTATCTTTCGTATGAGGTTCATAGTTCATCATTATCTATTCATCCTCGAAGCACAATGATGTATAGAGACCTGGAGGTATATTTATATTTGGATGGAATTAAATAGAGATATTCTATTGTGTGTTTCACTATTTTTGGTATGTCTACATGTTTAGGATGGGTGAATAATTTCTAAGGGGATGTTACAATAATAAACCAAATAAGAATTGAAAAATATAAAGGAAAAAATTCCATATTTATTTATCTCATCTTCATAAAAAAATCATCACACTTCATTTATAATAGACTAGATTTCCCTGTTGATAAAATTACTTTATTCTGCATTATTGAAGTTTTATTATTTCATGGTGTACCAAAATAAATTATATCTAAAAAGGATATGAATTTTATGTAAATGTTTTGGAGAATTATTTTGCAGGATTTGGATATTGATTTAATTTTTGATAGCGATTATCATAATAAGACAGATAAAAAACCTAATATGACTATTAAAACTCTATAAGATATGTTGAGAGCATGAACTATGTATTTAAAATGCTTTTGGATCAATTCCTTCCTTTGGTGTGATTTTCTTATTACAATATCATTTACCCAATAATTCATAAGGTTTTTTATGAAACCCTCTATATTATTTTGTTCATAAATATAACATGATTGAATCATGTTGAGAATGAAATATATTTTGAATTTAACTAGTTAATGAAATCTTAGATAAGGTTAGAGCCATTTTTCTTCCCATAAGGGTATCTCAGAGTTGATAAAATATAAATATTGAAAATTATTGGTGAGATATAAAGTACGAATCTGGTCAGAATTTCCTTCCTAGTATTTTCCCATTTAAGAAGGATATAATATTTTGGAAGAGGAGAAGGATATTACATCGGTATATCAGTCCCTCTAAAATTCTTGATTTTATATGGATGATATCTTATTACATAGAGCTTCCACTAGACCTCTTTCATGTTCATGATTTTTTCTTTGTACCTATCTAAATAAAGTAGATAACTAATCCTTCACATGTAATAACCTCAGAGTTTGTAAGAATTTTCATAATTGTTCTTCAGAGGAATAATAAAGATAAATCATTGATATATGAGATAAATTTTTATTAAATAAAAATACTCCCTTGGTTAATATTTTTTTGAGAAACCAAAAATGTGAAGATGCAACATGGGAATATTAGGATGTAATGAAATTGGTATATCAAATTTTTTGTATTAGAGTCAAAAATTTAATGCGATAAAATAATTTTACAGTGGGAATAACAGTGATGTATTTTTATTACAATTTTCTCTTTGAATAATAAGGGTTCTTTGATAGATTGTGTTACACGCAATATCAAGTTTAGTTAAAACATGTAACTTTAGTAAAATATTTTAGCCTTGATGTTGGATTGGAATATATTTATAGTAAAAAATAAATAACATTAAATATATATTATTAACATTAATATACTTCATTTAGAAGCTACCAAGTTTTAGAATGAAAAATGTTTTTAAAATTAAATTAATTTTTTTATAAAAAATTATTTCTATACACACGATATATTTTATATCAAAAATTAAAATAAATCCATATTCATGAATTATTTTTACATAATTTATATAGTATTTATTTGACCTAGTTGTTTAAAAATTCAAAAAATATTCTTCTAACCATAGGACAATAATTAATCCATTTCTATGTTAAAAAAGTAATTTTCTCCTCTAAAATTGGTTTTGTTGCATTTTGAGATCATCCATTAAAATTTATTATTCCATTTATAGATATTTAATTAAATGAAATGAATTACATTTTTTAATTTAAGTGAATAAAATTTGGTATATAAGCCCATATTATATTGTCTTAATTTAAATTGTTATAATGATAAAATTTATCACCCCAATAAAGGGAAAATAAGGTTGATGTACATTAAAAAAAATTCATAAGCACATAGTTTTTTAACCTAATTATTTTTAGATGAATTTAATTTCACCATTATCAGATGAGGATCAAATTTCATTCATTTAATGTACAATTTTCCATGAAAATGATGTCTAAATTATTTCCTTAAAAACATCAAAAAATGTCACTCACATAATTTTCAATATCACTTATGTGTAAACAAATGGTCAAAATAAAGTTATGAATAAATATATGTTTCTAAATTGATCTCAATAAAATTACTTTAATGATTTTTTTAATAGTATTTAAATAAACACCCATATTTCTTATGAAACACTGATACATTATTTCATTAATTAATAAAAAATACAATAAATGAATAAAAAATATTAAAAGAAATATAAATTGTGTGTGTTAATTTCTACAAATAATTTTATAATTGAATATAACATATTATTCTTCTGATATACGGTTATATTTAAATTATATCTCTTTAAAAACTTCACTTAATTTAAATTATGTGAATCATATCTAGATCACATATGATGATATTTTATAATAATAATATTTTATTAAATTACATAAAAATAATATAATTATTAAAATATCAAAAATGGATATGATATGGATGGAAATGTCATATGTTTTCCATTTATAGGTCATTTGGAACCATTTTTCATGATATTAACTCAATTTTATTTAATTATTTTATGAAATTCATAGAGTGGTATTCCCCTCTTTTATAAATATGTTGATCTCATTTCTCTTCTTTACATCAAATTTATCCATTTTTCTAGACCACCCTCCACCAAATTCTCTTCTCCAATTTCCTAGGTACATACTAAAGGATTCGGACTTCTAAAAATAAAACCAATTTGTCATTATGTGGATATGTAATGGTTTTATTTTCTTGAAGTAGATTTAGAGTGTTTTCATAGAAAGGAGAACTCAAGGTAAGGGTTTTATTTCATAGTCACATAAAAGTTTTGGATTTTTATGTTTATGTCTCCATTGGATGAAATATTGGATATTTCCATATGATATACAAGATTCTAAAAATGTTTTCATGAATTGAATTTTTGATATGAATGATTTTTTTATTCATATAATCCATGATCATCTTTTCCCTATAACATGAATAATATTCTCACTGAATATTCCTTTAGAAGATCACATGGTTATATTGAAATGATTTTTTTTTATTTTATAATAGAGGAAATATTTAATAATAAGTTATTTCAAAATGGAATAATTATTTTCCTAAATAATTATGATATAAAAATAACACCGATATCCCAGATATAGTAACCACTTTATTACATTGTTACATGGGAAAAGGAACCTTACTCTGAAGGATTGAATAATTTGGTAGTTTGGGTTAACTAGTTATTGAAATTATAACCATATTAAATTTTAATACACAAATTAAAACATAATATTTTTTCTAATATAATTATTACCTTCATTCATATACTTTTATATCATTCAAAGTACACTTCACTGGTTTCTAGTAATGAAAAAACAATAAGACTGGGCGAAAATACTCAATTAGGAATAAATATAGTAGGGTAATTCACTAATCAATAAGAATAATCATCATATAATGGTATAAAACCTAACAAACATGTCATCTAAATAATTGGTATATCATTAATAGATAAAGAATATTCAATATTGGAAGAAAAACTAAAAACACTTTACATTTATTCAAAAAACTGAGAAAGAACATCATATATGGATAATATCATTGTGAAAATATATGGGATAATAACAATTTAATTCATATTGATTGAGATTATTATTTATTTAAATTGATGCTCTAAAGAATCATGATAACTTTAACATTATGACCTTTCATGATATGTTTAAAAACTGATGGGTAGGTATACACTAGAGATCCATTTTACTAAATTTATCATACTAATTCCTTTCATGAGACTAAAAAATCATCAAGGGTATGTCAATAACTATACCCCATACCTAACTAATTTTCCAAAAAAATCAAAATTTTTTGGATAATTTATTTAATTCATGAACAATATTCCATATTTCTAAATATCTATATTCAATAATGAATACCGATTATCAATACTTCCCCAACAAATAAAATATCATTCAATATAAAACACCATACATAGAAATTATTTAATTCATAACAAATAAACATATCTATGAAAAATTATATGGATATTTAGGGGAAATTTAATGTCTAATGGTCATAAGAATGCATGAAATTATAGATAATATTAAGGATAAAAAAGATGATTCATGAAATTAGTTTTCAATACAAAACATGGCCAAAATAATCATAATCGATACAAATGAACAAAAAGGATAGTATGAATAAAACATATACCTAGTGGATTATATATACCATAAAGTATTTTTGTCATTGAAGAATAAAAATACCATAAAAATAACATTATAAGTATTGTAGTGGAAAATAGCCTTTTAAATTTGAGTATTTCTCTTTAAAAGTAATAATTTAAATAATACTAGAAAACATTTTATAAAAAAAACATTCAAACATTACGATGAATATTCATTGAAATTATAGTCCAGTATTTTTGAAAATTAAATACATTCCATATAAGTTTAAAACATACATTTCAAAAAATTATCAATAGTGTAAAAAGAAAATTGTTCCAAAAGATATAAGAAGTTACATTTAAAAGAATTTGATGAAAATTTAAAAATGAGAAAATATGTATATAATAAATCACCTGAATAATGTTAATTCTTTTTTGAATTTTTTTTATAAAAACGTGGTTTTTGATCAAAAAGTGTTTTTCAACCAAATAGGGAAATGAAGTCTGATTTTATTAAAAACATTTCCTCAATAATTTTATACAAAAAATATTGAATTTTGTTTTCTATTTGTTGAAATATTCATGAATAACATTTTTAGAAGAAAATGAATTTAGTTTATTATCCAATTATCATATAATATCCTTCCCTAGAGATTCAACAACAAATAATCCCTATTAAAATGGGAATTTATAATAAACCCTCACAAAGAACATACATTTGAAGTGAGAATTAATAAATGAAGAGATTATGTGTATCAAATAAGAATAAACATAAAACAAATCTAATGATATATTATATAATCAAAATTTATTGCACACATAATCTTAGAATATCAAAGACAATGAAGATATAATATAACCCAATGAAAATAAATTGAGATAAGAAATTATTTCCCACTTAATAATTTTAATTTCAAATAAAATTAATACATAATATACCATTGAACAGGAGTTATTAATGATATTACATGTAAAAAAGGAGATATATACACCTTAGAAATAAAATTATGTGAATAACATTACAATATTCCTTAATAAGGGAAAATTGAGATGAAGTACCTTGCCTCAATCATTATTTTGGTAGAAGGTTCTTTATTCACATGTATAATGATATTATGAGTTTGAATAATTTATAAAATAACCATATTCATAAATATAATATCATATATGTCTATATTATAACTTTTAATCACTTTTTTTGTTTATTATATTTCATTATTTTCATTATTTCGTGTGATAATTTTCTTTTTTTCTTTGGTGTTTTTTATCAAGAAAGATGTGATTTTTGAACATATTATCATATTGTAATTTTTTTATATTAATATTATAAACATAATTTTTTATTAAGATAATGTCTTATATTCATTATTAAAATTTTAACATTGAGAATGAATAACATCACTTCTTGTAGATTACAGGCTGTACGTATGCACGATCAAAAATATTACTTTTATAATGGGTGAAAAGTTAAGGAAGTGGGTGATAGTTTAATATTAAAAAACAATAAAATTTCATATATATCTCATTTATTCCCTAAATTTATTATTTTTACCTTCCATGTAATGTGTAGGTGAAAAATGAATCACATCACTTTGTGATGTGGTAGTCAACCTTACACACTAATAACATTAGCGTACTTCAAACAGAATGAAATATAAGATGTTATATTTAAAATTTAAATTTAAAACGTATATTAATATCATAAATATAATATTCTCATATATATAATCTATCATTATATCCATCCTTGGAATGTATTGATGTAAAATGAATTGCATCAGTTCCAGAAGCCATAGTCTTCTATACACTTGATCAACTAGTTCATTTCCCATTTGATGAATGATTAAAAGGATATAGGTTATGAACATAAAATTAATATAATATTTGTATATATAATAAACATATTTTAAATCATATTAATTTTTTAATAAGATTTTATAGAGGTGGGAGATGAATTTGAATAAAACCGCCAGTTTATTAACGTAATATCTTATTTAGAAAAAAATTATATTTGAACTATATTCCCTCATTTGAGGGATTCATACTTAAAACAATGGATATAGTATGTATTAATTGAATTAAAAAACTTATTTGGGTAGTAAATTAATGATCCAAATAGAAATAAAAGTGTGAAGAGTGGAAGACATGGGGTGGACTATTCTAAGTGGTGTAGAGGCCACATGTGCATGTTTGTAAAAGAATCAATTAAAACCACTTTGTTATTTATAAAAAATCCAAAAAAGAAGAGTCATTATCAAACTATATATGTTTTAATGTCAACATGTGTACATAAAATTTGTTTTAAACAAGTTATATGATATTTTACCTATTATCTTCTTTGTTTAACCCCATGTAAAACTGTTTTTACCTTAACTATAGTAATTAGTTTTATTTTCTTTACTTTTCATTATGGTCAACAATTAAGTGGACCATATTTGATAATATAATTTTTCTTATGAAAAATATATAGTCTATTTTAAAAAATATAATTCAGAGATGTTTCATAGGAAAATTTACAATTATACCCACATATGTGATGAAAAAGTTATTTTCCAAAGAGAAAATACTCATAAATATGGAAGGATTTAAAATAATAATTCGATATGAAATTGATTAAATGAAATATATTTCATCAATTTTAATATTTTATATTCTACATTACTTTAAAAAATTTAAATCATAAATTATCCATTTAAAATATTTTAACAAAAATTAATTCTTCAATAAAAATATATATTTTTCACAATTCATCAATACATAAATATTTTCAAAAAAATCAACAGATATCACCTGGATATAATTATTATATGATTATTTAAAACATAAACCAAATTTTATCAAATAAAATATCTAAAATTGTTAAATAATAATAATAATTTATGAATGAAAAGTGATAAAACCCGTCTTTTAAAACCCTGTGGTTATTTAGAAAAGGTTAATTTTCATTCCAATATTTTATTTTTTTTATAATAAATAGATAACTAATGAACTTGTTTAATCCATATATTTTCATAAAATATTTATTCTTATTTATACCCACAAACTTAATGCCTTGGTTATAGTTGTTATGTTTTAAATATTAATATTTTAATAGAGTATTGTGTTTCACATATACTCTGTGTTGCATGCATCGTAAGGTATCAAAGAAATCAAATTTATTTAAAAATAAATATTTCATAATGTATGATGGTGTAAAATTATATTATAATATTGGAATTTTATGTCATACTGACTATTGAAAATGATGTTCTTATTTTAAAATCATGGGGTGTAAGATTCTCTTCACCTTCAGCAAAATATGTGTATAAAGTTTAAACTTGAACATGTAAATCATGGGTTTGAAATTTTAAATTTAATTTTTTGAAAACCCTTATCATATAAGGGTAAATAAAACAACCACATTAAATATTTAACACCCCAGGATTTCATAGTACGTTATTTCTTCAAAATAATTCAATAACTTTCATTACACACAACACTGAGTTCTAGCGCACCATGACTTACCAAACAAGACGTTCAAAAGTGGTTATGAATAATATTAACTAAATTTTGAACTTTATATAATCCTTATAATTTTAGAATCCATATTATTAGTTTCCTAGATATAATTTAAGAACAAATGCATTTTTTTCAGATAAAAGAAGTATTTTTAAAAAAAAATGCAATTTTCCCGCCTTTTAATGGAGAATCCTTTTTAAATCCCATATGTAAAACTTTTATATATTCTATTTGACAAAATAAACTTCTTATTTATAATTGGGACATAATAATTTAGTTTCAATAACGTTTTGGTGTATTTTCTGATAACTTTCATATTTGGGTGAATAGTGAAAAATACTATATTTTAACTGAAAACAACTTTTTTTAATCAAAATAATTTAGGTTGTTAAATTATACATTTTAATGGTTTTGAAGCATAAATAGATTATATTATTACCATTTAATCCAATTATTGTCATTTTATGTAATTTCACTTTGAAATTGGACACAAAATAGTGTCAAACTTTGAATAGTTATTATTTCTTAAAAATGCGCCTTTTGGTTTTAATAGCAGAAATTAATTTTAAATTAATAAATGACACTTTAATGTTTTTAGTTTGGTAAAATTGACTTAATTTTTGGATTTTTAATATCAAAATTATCTTAGGGTAAAATTTTTGTACTTTTCCGATAACTTTTATATTTTGATGAATAGTGAAAAATTACTAAATTTTAATTAAAAACAAAACTTTTAATCGAAATAATTAATAGTGATAAATTATAAATTTGAGTGATTTTAAACTATAAATAGATTATAATTTTACCATTTAATACAATTTTGGTCACTAGACATAGTTTCATATTTAAACTGGACATAAGAAAGGGTTAATATTTTGATAGTTATTATTTGTTAAAAACACGCTTTTTGTTTCGACAACGGGAATTAATTTTAAATTAATTTGTACCACTTATATGTTTTGAATTTAAAAAATTGATTCTATATTTGGAATCAGGATTTCCAAATTGTGTGAATAGGTAACTCCTATTTTTAGACATTTTGAATAATTACTTCGGTAAATATTTTATTTATCATGGTTAAAAGGTAAATCTGGTAAATATGGGTAAACAAATAATAATATTATAATATTAATTTACCCTAAAACGTGTCCTAACACTATTGGTTGATACATGTCCGACCATTTTCATCTTTGGGTCGATTTTGGGACCCCATGGAGCCACTTGTAGGTGATAAGGACACTTTATATTAATTAAGTTAAAGTAAATACAAAAATGACATAAGCATATATCTTTTAGGAAAACAATTTTTACATAGGGTTATATATGTTATATTTTAGACTATAAATGTAAATTATAAATCTAAAACGAATTCCTACATAATGTTATTTTATTTATAATTTTTATACATTGAATAATCAAATTTATTTCTGACCCAATAATGATCCAGTATTTTCATTATTAATGAAAGAATCAAATAATTAGTATTATAAATGTTCAAATAAATATAATTTCAAAGTTTTGATTCCATCCACGAATTTTTTTGGTTAATATGATATGTTAGGATTGATTAAATGAATTTGGTTCGAAATAATAATGTTTTTATGACTTTATCAAAAATCAATTATTAAATATTGTCAAAATTGACATAAATGAGTTTTTAAAACAAATATTATATTATGTGTATTATTAGTGGACTTATATCATGATATGTGTATTATTATTGGACCACTTTGGGGTATCTTGGATTTATATAGTATGTTTGTTAACTATATAATATAAAAAAACAAAGTGACATGGTAATGTCAAACTCATTAACTAAGAGGTAAAACTAAAGAATAAGGTAAATATAATGACCCAAAATTGTCTAAAATATATTGGATGAAATGATTTCTACCCATCCCCACATTATAATTTAAATAATAAACTTTGGGGCTATTATAAACCGAATATAAATTTATTATAAATTAAAACTTTAAGTTTTTCCTAAAGACCCTATCCTCCCCTTATAAGAGGACACCACTTCTAACCAATTCTTCATACCATCAAAGCATTTTGGATCGTCCAAACTCTACCCAAATACCCTCTCAATTATCCTCCGTTCATCATAGAGGCCTTCCTTTAGTTAGAAAGCCTACCTAAGGAGCCCTTTTGATCAAATAAATAGGAAGAACCTGAAGAAGAGGTAATGTTTTCACCACCCTTTTTCAAGTTCCTTTCTTCTTCAACTTCTTCTTCCATTGTTATTTCATTATAAAATAATAACTACAGTATATTATATATATTACTATGTTATTATAAATATTTTACAACCATATTCAGTATTATATCCATCCTTTGAATGGCATGTCACCATATGTGCGTAGGTACGGCTTACCGTCTCCACGTCGGGGTGTAATTGTTATTCAAAACATTATTATTTTGGATGGGTATGATAATGATGTATAATTTATGTAAATAATAAATATAACATGATAAGTATTTTGTATATATGATATATAATCGAA
Source organism: Viscum album (assembly GCA_963277665.1). Taxonomy (NCBI): domain Eukaryota; kingdom Viridiplantae; phylum Streptophyta; class Magnoliopsida; order Santalales; family Viscaceae; genus Viscum; species Viscum album. Next base: position 1,338,225,897 of record OY728148.1, on the reverse strand, counting down.
TTATACATTATTTTAATATCAGAAGAATGATATTTTTGCTCGTGCGTACGTACGGACTACCGTCTCCACGAACGCGATAAGATTCATTCCTCATCGTATCCATGCAATTATAACTCTCATTTGATGATTAAAAATAATGTTTAAAGACTTGATATCGTTTTGTATATGAATAAGATACAACCGATCCATAAAAACAAGGCTTATGTAACAAAATATATAATAGAAAATGAGTAAGTTAACACCAGAAACGACGATAATACTAACAAAGCAATATTAAAAGATCATATATGATATCATATTAATGTATATTATTATTGTATAATTTAATAAAAATTATTTCATCATTACACAGGAGGTTAACCTACCATCAACCAATGAAAAGTACAAGGTAAGGTTATATTTCACAATCTCTTTATTATCTAAGGTTGTTTATACGTAATTGTCTACATGGACCTCTTTGTCATCCACATCCATGTTTCTTAAAAATTTATTTCAAATCAAACATACTATTTTATAGAATATAGTTTAAAGTCATTTATACCCTTTTTGACTTTTTATAAGATGTTTATAAAGAATTTTTTCGTCGTTTCCAAACAAGGTCCTTTTTATCCTTTTCGACAAAATTAGGGTAAGAATGTCTTTTTTTAACTTATACTGTGGGTGTGGCTATTTTCAACCATTATAAAATCATCAAAGCTTCCCATACAAGATAATAAGAATATTTTGAAAGTAAATGTTCTATTTTATAATTATTTGACCTTTAAATGATTTCAAAATGAATATTTTAATAATTTGTGAAAGGTACTCTTTATCAAGATCAGAATTTTAAATGATTTAAATAATTATCTTTCTATATATTTTTAGTTATTGTCAATGTTTTCAAAATTATTTTAAGGATTTACTTATATGGACATGAATGTTTTGAAATTATATTTCATTCTAAATGTTTCAATGTGGTATGGGACACTTTGATTCAAAAATATCTTTTAAATTACTTCCTTTATAAATGGGTGACTCTTAAATGATTTCAAAATAGAAAGAGATGTTTCTCTAAAAAGGGTTTTTATTTCATCTATGTCAACATCCTTTGATGGATTTTAAGTTAATTTGAAGTTGATTTATTAGGATACAGAAGTTCCATATTGTATTGAAGGTTTTGTGATATGTTTGACTATGAATGTGATATTTTAATACCATTCCTGGTTTATGGTTAAAGTATTGACATTCCATATGCTAGTTTTAATACGAATGTTTATGATATGTTTAAACCTTTTCATATGAGGAATGTATTGGACGTAGTAAGTGACAGGTGGAGCCCACTATATCTCCTCAATGAATGGGTAGGTCTCATGAGACAACTAGTAGTGGAATTGGCCGAGTCCCTTTCCCAATTTGATATATGGTTTTGGACAAGGCCTTAATCATTTTTAGACGTCTTGTACGAGGCCTTGACAAAATGTTTCAGAATGTCTGGAATTATACATTCCCTCATTATGGAAATAATATTTATGGCTCATGTGGTCATTCGACTAGTAGAATACCCATGATTATGTTTTATTATGGAATTTTTTACTCAGCTCATATTCTTGACATAAAAGTATTCATGTTTATTATTTGTAAAGGCATTTGGTTTCAATTATTTTCCATGCTTAATATTTATATTGTTTTCCGCTGTATTACTTACCCTTATTGAGTGTTTGAGATCACCCTTTCTTATGTTTTATTTTTCACAGGATTCCAAGAAGTGTATTGTGATTGATATACAGGGTTAATCTAAAGTAATAATGGAGTTCATAAATGATTATTTATGTTGTTTTGTAGGATATAAAGTGTAATGTAAAATTCATGAATGTAATCTATTTTCCAAGATTGCTAAATCGATCGTTCCTTCGGGACTTGATTCCTTGTAATCATGCCAATGTATTAAAATAATGCACTGACTCTGGGTAAATCGGGTCAGGGCGTTACAGTTGGTATCAGAAGATGTTTAGAAATAACCTTGGAATCTAGATTTAGATAAAATCTGATTAGAGAACATAGAAAAAAGATAGACTTTGAGGATTTGTATAGAATAACTTCCTAGAATTTTGGTAATGTAAAGATTTTGTGAGTTTTCCAAGAAAATACATCCTTATCTGGATACGAGCAGGTACAGGAGGCTCTAGCATAGATTTACCTAGGGGTAGAACCTGAAAACACCGGTTTGAGCTAGAATCAAACTAGAACTGCTGCACGACAATGGGCCTTGCTGCACTCTTGGTTACGATATTCTATGGGGATAGGCATAGGATAATTCTCATTTTCGTTACAAACCCCTATGAAGGTTTTATGAGTATATACCTCCTCAAAGAAAACATTTGTGTGGTTATGGATTATATCCATAAATTGTTTAATTTACGTTAGGTATTTTACATGTTTAGAATTATGAATTGCGATTCATAAACTGACCTAGTGCATGCCATTGTTTAGAAATGGAACCCAGTAGAAGGAATGAAAACTCTAGCAATACGTTTGATCCAAAGAGTAAGAAGGTTCATATCATTAATGGTATTAAGCCAACATTTAGAAAGGAAATAGTCTCCAACATATTATCAACATATGAATAAATAGTATCATGTGTTAATAAGATAAGTAAAGAATTATTTGAGTCTTATGGCTTTCACGGGAAGCCAGAGAAGATAAGGATGGTAGATATAAATGTAGATAAAGGGAAGAGGGAGAAGAAAAATTTTCTCATATCTGATAACTGTGGGAAGAAACACCCTCGAACTTTATTGAAAGGAATGGGAGTTTCTTATATGTGTGGAGAAAAGGGACTCCAAGAACGTGATTGCAAGGGTAAGAAAAAGGATTCAAATGTACAATGCTTAATCTGCAAGGAGTGGGGACACTACATGAATCAATGTTCAAGTCATCAGACTATGACAGAAATTATTCTATTGGATAATAATCAAGTTATGATACTACCACAGATGAATATGAATGACTAGTGTTCTTAGGTTGTTATTAAAGAATTATTTCATTTATGTGTTGTATCAATGATGTATTGGAAATAAATAAGGATTGTACTGCAGTACTATTTCATTGAGGATTTGAGATTTTATGGTACTAAGAAAAGTGACTCTACAGTGAGTTAAACATTTTGAAAATTACATAGTTGAAGGAAAGATATACCTTAATATAGTCCTAATATTGAGGTACTGATTTTGGAATAAGAGATGGTTGATTTGGGTAAATTATATTTGATATTCATGACTACCTTGAAATTGATTAATGATTTGTATATTCTATTAGTGTTGGAGTTTACAAAATTTTTGGATAGAAGGAGTATATCAAGTATTCTATAAAGAATAATGGATCATGAATGCACTCAATAAGGTTTTATAGTAATTCAGGATGTTACCATGTTTTAAAATAATACATGATGAGGGTGTTCACATGTTATTTCGTGGTAAAAAGGATCTTCAATGTGTTTATCTTCCATATAAATTTTGGAATGTGAGTTTGGACTGAAGTATTTTGGATAATTCTATTTTGAGATTATTTTTGGATTTCCATAAAAAGGATAACTCGGAGGTCGGGCGGCAACCCGTCGCGTCCGGCAAGGTCGTGAGACTTGAACCCACAACCGATGGGCGACAAGGTTGTATCACCTACCACTGGCCCACATGATGTCCTGGATTGAATAATGTAGTCTTTTTTAAAAAAAATTGATAGATGAATTATAAAATCATTTTTTTTGAACCCTATACGAATATGATAAATAGAATATTATTTTTAAGTTCTATTATCTTTTAGAGTGAAAGATGAGTTTGTGGTAGAAATTAGTTAAAGGATGGGACTCTACTTGTCAAGTATATATTTTCCTTCTTATCTTATTCTATGATGAAATTAATTCTTATACTTTAGTGAAGGGATCTTAAAAAAATGTGTTATCCTAATACCATATTTTTTGTTGAAACGATCATATTTTAATTCATCATAGATTGATGAATTTAAGGCCCTCAATTTTACACTTGTTTGTTATTGATGACCTCAATAACTACCTATAAATATTTACGTATTTCCTCCAATTATTTGTCTCTAGTTTCAACTAATGTTCTCCCAATCGATATTATAATTTGGTGGTGACCCTTTCATTTCTTTTTTCCTCATATTAAGACTAAATTTTATTAACCTAATTTCCGATGTGGGTTTTCCCAAATATATTTTCAATTTTCATACTTTTATTTTCGAAAAATAATTTCAAATTGTGGGGACACAATTTATTGAAGGAGGGAAGAATGTAACCCCCCATGATTTCATAGTATGTTATTTCTTCAATGTAATTCAATAAGATTCACTACACGCAACACCAAGTTCTAGCGCACCATGACTTACCAAACAAGCCATTCAAAAGCGGTTATGAATAGTATTAACTAAATTTTGAACATTATATAATCCTTATAATTTTAGAGTCCATATAATGAGTTTCTTAGACATAATGTAAGAACAAATACATTTTTTTAGATAAAAGATGTATTTTTCATAAAAATTTGATTTTACCCCCTTTTAATGGTGAAGCATTTTTAAATCCAATATTTGAAACTTTTATATATTCAATTTGAAAAAATAAACTTCTTCTTTAAAATCGGGAAATAAGAATTTAGTTTCACTACTAGAAATTTAATCTATATCCATGGACCTATAGCCACAGTTTTATAAGTCTGTGGCTATAGCTTGGTTATACCCACTGTTTAATTTCCATCTGTGGCTACACATTGCATTTCATTTTTTTTTTCCGATTCCTGTTGGGCCCCCTTCCTCGATTTGAAACCCTCATCACGAAACCCTCCTCCACCTGACGACTACTCCTCCTCCCGAAGACCCCTCCTCCTCCCGACGACCACTCCTACTCCTGATGACCGCTCCTCCTCCCGACGACCGCTCCTTCTCCCGACGACCGCTCCTCCTCCCGATGACCTCTCTCACCAGCTTCAGTTCCTTCATCCCTCATCGTGGTTCCTTCATCCACATCGTGGATTCTCCAATCGCCGCTCGGATTCTCCATTCGGGGTTCCTCCATCCCTCGCGCGGTACTCCCCTCCTCCATACCCTTATTTGGGTGTTCCTCATTCATTCGGTGCAGTATCGACTGAAGGGTTCCTCCCCTCCTCCACACCATTTCAGTGCATTTTCTATTTTTTGGATCATGTTTTGTGGGTTCCTTGAATATTGTTTGTAGTATTTATTATGATTAAGAATTTTTCCATTTGCAGGAGGAGTTCAAGGAGGGGTTTGTGTTTATTTACAATTTTGTGGCTCTTGTGTGTTGGATTGTATTTTGTCGACTATTATTCACTGGTATTTCATGGTTTATATTTCATTATAATTCTCATAATTAATCTAGTATTCTGGTATTCATTTTTTAATCTGTTTACTATTCTGTCATCTATTTACTATTCTATAATTATTATGTTTCTATTTACTATTATGTAATTATTAATCTGTTTCTATGTGTTTTGTGTAATAGACTTTGTATTTCTGAAATTTAAAGAATTCAGAAGTTGGATATTTTAGTAAGAAATTCCAAATTTTAAGATTTCCACTATGTAAAGAACCTTACTTATCCAATTTTTACCTTTTTATATCAACCATATTCATAGAATACCCTGTTATATGATTATGATCATGATATAAAGGGTATGTTTATATTTTTCCTTTTTATTATATGTTGTTAAGCATGTTTTCTGTCCATTTATGTACATGTAAATTACATGGGATATGATTCTGAGTTATAAATGAGTATACCCCTATAATTATTCAATGGGATGGGATGAGCCCTCCACATTGTATAATCCATCCCCATTCCATGGGATGGGATTAGGACCTGACTCCAGAAGTGCACCTGCACCTGGGTGGGATGGCCTATAAGATTTCCTTACACCTAACCTAGACAAGATGTCTTACAATATTTCTATATCTCCAGATTGACATCGATAACGATCCCCATTAAAGAATATAAACTTAGGTAAGTTCTAATGTGCATTTTCCTAGTATAGAGAGTAACTTTATATAACTTGTATTTGTCTTTAAACTACCTTTTTACAATTATTTTAATATTATTTTGGTTATTTTCCTAAAAAGTTTTTTTATTTAAACATGCTATTTAGTATACATGTTCACACTTCCACTATGTTATTCACTTGTGATTTGAGGTATGTCATTGGTTCCCTATTTAGTATATAAATTCTTATACCCTACAATAACACCTTACTGGGCATGAAACTTTATGCCTTATAATTCAAGGGCCTTTTTAATAATGGATGTTTTGGGAATTGAATAGTCTTGGGTTGATTGAAAGTTATACCCTCTTGGAGATTGGATATTTGGAGGACCATTCTTTGAATTACCAACACAAATACAAAAATCGGATTTCATATTGTCATTTAGATGATAGTTATTTTATAATCAACATAAAAAAAAATTAATGATAGTTATTTAGATAATCAATGTTAAATTCATTTTACCATGGTTATATAGGTCTGTGGCTATAGCCAATTTATATCCACAGTTTAATTAAGAAAATGTGCCTAAAATCAGTCGTGCCCTTTTTCCCCCAAAATCCATCGGGCTCCTCCTCGACCCTCCCGCCCTCGCCATTTATCTCCCCCGCTATCTCCTCCTCGCCGGGAGGGAGGGTGGAGGGGTGCAGCTGTGGACAGGGGGTAGGGGGTAGGGGGAGGGTGGAGGGGTGTAGCTGTGGACAGGTTAATTAAATAATTCATCAATCGATAATAGTGGGAAGTGATTATTTAGAATCCCATGATTCAGGTGAGGATAATTTTAGACAAACACATACATCATTTACACTATATTATAAATTGAACTGATGCTTTCTAAGGGTCACACATGGGTGAACAAAACCAAACTTCAATAGACCATCAATTTATACCTGAATTTACATCAAATTAAAATGAATCATCTAACATGAAGTCATAGAGTTCATTAATTAAACTAGTAGTATCTTTATAAAAAATTGTCACATTAAGTATGTGACACAAAAAATACAATAGAAAGACATCATGATTCTACTACATCAACTGAATCATCTAAAATAGTGGATCCTAGAGCATAAAACTGACCAAAAACTCTATAATAAAGAATATTTGTAAATGTTAACTATTGATGAATATATACTATATAATAAAAGATAAAAACTTCTTTAGTAGGATCCAATGGGAAAACCCCACTAGATTAAATAGATAGAAATGGATGAGACATACTCCAGAATGATTGACTAAATTTTTTTCCAAATAGTTGGGAACTAATGATAGTAGATATTTAATGTAGAAAATCATGATGAGTACAAACTCATGATAATATGGTCATAATTTATGACCTCCCATGACCTATGTTGTTTCTATCTGATCGACATATAGAAGAAACATAAATAGTGTGACATGTTCCTCAATCTAAAAAAATACACCATGTAAATTACCCTCCGGAGCCTCCTCAACAAGAATATAGATTTGAGTAATATTGATGCTGCATTATGAAATATATCTAAAACTCTCACTTAATGATGCTTAAAAATTTAAGGGTAAGAAACTTTTTGAAACAACCTACCATCACAGTTGAAGAAATAAAATTTTCACCAAACTATCCCACTATTTCTATAACGAAACAATCCAATCCGCACAGTATCTAAAGAACAAGAACAACCATTTCCAATCTTTTCCAAACAAAATATTCACCACATATGAATATTAGTTACCCTTTTTATCAGAAGTGAAACTGAATGATATGTTAACCTCCTCTGAAAATTCATTTTTCAATGCATATAAAATCAAACACCCATAAATTGGTACTCTGGTGTTATTTGTTTTAACATTGTCTTCTAATTCTAACCATCATTTGAATCAACTCTATGCTGTTATTATGACTCAAAAAATATATCATCTACACCATGATGCTAATTTTGATATCATACTAGGTATATAACTAAAAAATATGAAAGGAATATAGACTCATAAACCTATAATTTAGAATATTCATGGTTTATTATTATTATTATTATTATATTACAGTTACACCTAATCTCATAGCCTACCCATTTTAAAATGCATTGAATTGAATAATGATTGTGTATCCTCTCTCATATTTATACTCTGCAACTAGTATCACTTCACTTAGTTGTCCAATTATATCTGAATGTGTTTTCATTGGATCATTGGGGCCCCTAAATACATGTGTTAAAGCTGAAATCCATTAGTTATGTTTGGTACATGGCTCATCTAACAATATTCCCATAACTTATTGTCCTCAACAACGCCTACCTCTAATCTATATCTCTTACCTCTATCTAATCTTTTTATATCAACTTATCATGACTATCCCCCCACTGGTAAAACTCCAACACGCCGCGGTCACGCCGTGGTCACGCCGCGGTCACTCCGCTGTCACACCGCTGTCATGTCGCGGTAATGCGGTGATTTGGCCCTGCTCTGGCCACATCCATCCCACACCAGCCCCCTTCCACCTTCATTTCAGCCCGCTGCCACCAGCATTTCAGCCCGGAACAACCCCCTCTTCCTCCTTCAAATCAGCCCTCACCATCCACCCAACACTTACAACCAGCCCCCTTCCACCAGCATTCCAGCGTCCTCCCTCTCCCTTTTCTCCTGGCCAGAAGATGCTGCCCCACGGATGTCGCTGGACCGGGCCAACACGCCGCCGTCATGCCGCAGTCACGCCGCAGTCACGCCGCGGTCACGCCACTGTCATGCCGTAGTAATTCCATGATTTGGCCCTGCTCCAGCCACATCTTGCCCACACTAGCCCCCTTCCACCTACATTTGTATTCTCCTTGGACAAATCTTCCATTATGCTATTTATTGCCTCTATTTTCACATAGAAGCAAGGATTTTTGGCATGAATCTAAGTTTTTGTCCTTCTTCCGTGATAGAATAACTGATCCTTTTATATTTAGCACTTGGCTTAGACTTCTTAGGTTTATTACCCAAGGATGTATGATTTTCCTTCTTTAAAAACTTTTTGGGAATTGTGTTTCCAAATTCATTTTTTTAAAATTTTCTAAAGGAAGTTTTCTTCCATTTTTCATCATCAGTGGTCTTCATTATCCATTTGTTTTTGACTCATTATTAGATGAGCACGCTCTATTCTAGTGACCACACTCAATTAAAATAGAATACCGATCTTAAATACGTTGTTACACATGCATATTTACTTATTTCTCATGGTTTAAAAACAAATCATGTACAAATATGGGTGTGATTAAATAATGAGAATCCATCCATGGGGGTGCAGGGAGAAGGCATAAAATAAAACTGAGAAAAATCACTAAACAACTCAACCACACTAGAAATTCCAAAGGATTTTAGTAGAATGACAACAATGTAGAGTAGGGTAGGATGACAGTTAGAGTGTGGGACTATTGTGGTATACCGGTACTCATAACATTGATAGAAATTCACCACACATCCGTACAATAATTGATATGGACCACTGAGGTGATGTGGGGATCTTCATTCCTGTATTTGACCCAATTGTTCATAGATACGAGCAAGGGTGGGAACAACCAAGTGGATTGGATATCCCTTTTCTAAGGTGACCACCATCATTAAAGTATAGATTCAGACCTTAGTTATTATTATCATCTTCTTAATATTGTAATTCTTAGCCAATTCTTTAATATTAATTCTTGGTATATGATATGGTTTATATTTTCAAAATATCTCTAAATTTCAATAAATCTTTGTAGATTTAATACAAAACATCACAAATCGTTATGAATTAACCCAAAAACTTTTGGGAATTGATTATTATTATCTCATAGATTTCATATAAACTCTTTTTACAATAATAAATCCTCATTCATGGAACTTATGTATGACTATTCGTGAATTTTTATAATTTAAAACATTTATGAATTCCCTAAACCATAATTTTAATATATTTGTTATGATTTTTTTATTAACTTTTTATTGATGATTACTTAATATTTTATGAAACAATACATATAATGTTAAGTCATTTTATAGATTATTTATTTAATGTATGTTTATCTATTTCAGAATGGATAGATACTGGATTTACATCATTGATCGGATCCCAGATGAATTTCAGAAGGAGTTACAATATTTTTTGGAATTTTCTTTCACTAATGATTCAGATGGAGGATTGATTCGATGCCCGTGTCTTGATTGTGTTGGAAGACCTTGGTTATCTCGTGAGTAAGTGAGTTACCATATCACTAAAAGTGGTTTCCAAAAAAATTATCATGTGTGGTATCAAAATGGAGAAAAAGATCAAGTGTTGAATGACATCAATTCAGTGGAAAAGATTGGTATGAAAAATCTGATTTCTAATCGGTTTCCTTTTGTATCTGAAGCAAGCTCCTCATGTAGACCAATGCAAGAGGAAACGAATAATGGAACACAGTTCTCATCTATTAATCAGGATGATGACGTTGAGAGTGTTAGAAAGCAGATGGAAGATGAAAATACCCCAGTATATCAAGCATGTGAAAAAATGAGAAAACTTGAGTTTTTAATGCGATTATATCATGGGAAAACAATGTATGGATTTAGTAATACTGTGGTTGACTATCTCTTTACATTTATTAAGGATTTACTGTCTGATGATGCATGTATTATAGAAAATGATTACATGGCATCAAAGTTGGTTAACAAATTTGGATTTTCATCTAGTAAGATTTATTCTTGTTTCAAAGACTGTTGTTTGTTCTGGAAGGAGAATGCAGACTTGAGTCATTGCAAACAGTGTGGCACATTAAGGTGGAAGACTAATAAAGACAGATCTCAATCTTGCATAGTAGAGAAAGTGATGTGGCACTTCCCTTTAATTCCCAGGCTTCAGAAAATTTTTATGTCAGAACAAATGGAAAAGAATATGAGATGGCATGTAGATGAAAGAAGTAAGGATAATGATGAAATAGTACATCCTGCAGACGGGTTGTCTTGGAAGAAATTTGATTGGTTACGTCCTGATTTTTCAGTCGACCCACAAAATGTTAGATCGGGATTATCATGTGATGGTTTCAACCCATTTCGCCAAATGCATACTGCACACAGTACTTGGCCAGTTTTCATTCACATTTATAACTTTCCTTCATGGATGTGTATGAAGAATCCATTCAGTATCCAGATTATATTGATATCTAGACCCAGTGATCCTGGAAATGATATTGATATATACTTGCAGACATTAATAGAGGAGTTAAAATAGGTTTTGATTGTTGGTGCACAAGTGTATGATATATTCAGAAAGGCGTACTTTATGTTTCATGCAGCTTTATTATGGACGATAAATGATTTCCCTGCCTAAGGAATGATGTCTGGTTGGAGTACTGAAGGGAAATTTTCCTATCCTCTTTGTATGAAAAATATATGTTTTCGAAGATTAATGTTTCCGCGAACTTTCAACTTTATAAGTCATCGATGTTTTCAACCAATGGATCCTCCATACAAGAAAAATCGTAGACAGTTAGATAATTTTATCGAGCTAGATGAGACACCTCAATGAATGTCAGGGACTGATATTTTTAAAGAACATGATGATCAGAATTATGTTATTGGCAAAAGTCAATCAAATATCAGAAAGTGAAAGCATGCTAATTCGAATTCCAATAGCAATTGTAGAAAGAAAATCATATTCTTTGAGTTTCCATATTGGTCATAGAATTTATTATGTCATTGTTTGGATGTAATGCATATCAGGAAAAACATTTGTGAGATGTTACTTTCTACTATTTTAAATTTCAAAGGAAAAAAAAGAATATTTGCGGTATCTTCGTGATTTGATGGATTGGGGTATAAGAGCAAGACTTCATCCGAAGTTAATTGGTCAAAATAAGTGGAAAGTCCATGTTGCCTATTATTCGATGACAAATGTAGAGAAATAACAATTTCTTCAGGTCTTGGAATGTTTGAAGGTTCCAGATGGTTATTCAAGTAATATTTCGAAAAGGGTGAATACACAATATGTGAAACTCAAATCTGTTAAAACCCATGATTACCATGTCTTGTTACATGATTTGATTCCCATTTCCATTCGCCATTTACATTCACATAATGTTAGAGTTGCGGTGATTAAGTAATGTCAATTTTATTGAGATCATTGTTCCAAAAGATTGAGCAGAAGTGTTGTTCAGAAATTGCAGAGAGATGCACCGATTATTCTTTGCGACTTGGAGAAAATTTTCCAACTATATTTTTTCACATTTATGTTACATTTGACTGTGCATCTTCCCATGGAATTTCTCTTTGGTGGTCCTATTTCGAGTCGGTGGATGTATCCTACCAAAAGAATGATGTTTACATTGAAATATTATGTGAGAAATAAATATCATCCTAAAGGCTCTATTGTGAAATGCTATTTAGCAAAAGAATGCATGGATTTCTGTTCATCGTACTTGGCTAACATCACTACAAGGTCTAATCGACTAATGAGAACTAGAGATGAGAAATATGATCCCATTGAGCCTACATTTCCTTCACGACCCCATCGCACAGTATTATTCAACTATGGTGTGCTTGATGATTATATCAATTAAGTAAACTAATAAATATGTATTTTTTCATTGTGTGATTTCTTTATATCTTCTGACATTTTAATGCTTTCATATCTGTTGAGAACATTATGAAATTATAAAAAAGAGACATCGCTCTCTATCTATTAAGAGGAAGGAACTGTTGCACAACAAAGAATTTGCTGCCTAGTTAAAGTCAAAGGTAATATATTTCTTTTTCTTCTTCTCATAACATAATCACATGTCTCTGTTTAATATTCTATGTGGGTATCTTTTGGGTTTTAACTCTACCAATGATTGAAGTATCAGATGAAATAAAAGCATTTTTCTTTGGTCCAAACGATGTGGTACGTGATTGTAAGTCAATGGTTGTCAATGGATTTAAATTTGTTATAAATAGTTGTACAAAAAAATGGAAACATAGCATGACGGTGTCACGGTAATCGCCAAAACAGATTATTATGTGATTGCATCGGACAGGCAGCCTCGATCAGAAAATATATAATATTACAGTGTCGTTGAAAGAATCATTTTATTAGATTACTATGAACATGGTCGTGTCACAATGATGAAATGAAAGTGGTTTGATTCAATGACACGACATGGAATTCATATTTATAACTATGGATTTAGGGTGATTGATATGAACTGCCAGCTTCATACCGATGAACCTTATAATCTTGCGTCACAAGCTAAACATGTGTTTTATGTAAGTGACCTGTTACAACCACAATTCGGTGTTATTGTTGATGTTATTCCAAGACATATTTTTGAAAAAGGTATGGATGATAATGATGTTGTGGATGAACCATTCGGTATTTATTTGAATGTTGCATTTGATGATACAGATGATGAAATTGTTAGAACAGATTGTAAACCAGAAATTGTCACAGACTACACATAACGTTGACACATTTGTAAGTATTTACCTGATATTATCGCAATATTGTATGTATTTTTTTAACTTCCATAAATGATATCAAAATAATTAGTATATTTTATACCATTATAGAATATAAAACTATTAATAGCCTCACCAATTTATGTTTAACCACTTCTCTAGTAAATCTTGAACATAGAAAAGTCTTGATATTTAATCAATATAAATATCACACATGAAAATGTATCTCATTTTATTATGATACAATTGTATTATTTAACATTTTTCATTATTTATATTTATTTTAGAATTTTATTTTAAATTTCTAAGTCAAAATGTCTGATTATGATGATACTAGAAGGAGTAAAAGAATATCGAGAAATGAACAACATAGGTCTCCTCCTGGAAAGAATATAAGTACAAATTATGTTTGAATATTATGGTCTTTCATATTATTTATCCTGTTATCGTTCATTTTATTTTATCATCTATGTTATTTTAGGCTGCATCGTTGAGGAGATGCTTGGATTATACCACTGAGGATGATATTGTGGCGGGGGGTACTGATTCTACAGGTCAGCCTACTACTATGCCGCTTGAGACACCAGCAGGCCATCCTCCCATTATGCCACCTCCATATTATCCATACCCAACTTTTCTGTATCCCTTTTTTCCTGCACCCACATCGGATGGTAGTTCTCAGACTCCCATACCTCATTTTCCATTCCCACCATCCACGATGAAGACGAAGACGAAGAAGAGGGCAGCGAATAGGTTTTTGATAACCTGAGCTATGTGTGTTTCCTAGTGTCTTGCATTTATTTGAATCTATGTTTTGCAGGAGGACGAGGAGTAGCCGTTGGGAGAGGGGAAATGCATGGCGTACCCTTTGTTTATTTTTGTGTTTCTCAGTATTATGTTTCATACTAGTTATGAGTAGCGATGTGGAGTGTTTGAGAATGACTATTTTGCTAATTGTAATTGACGGTCAGAGCACCGTTTATGTCTTCTAAATCCCTGAACAGCTTCTACTATCTCAATTTCATCATAACTACATTTTTTTCTACTTCTTTTTGATTTTGAAATGTTGTTGCTTTACTGGATCCAATTGATTTAGCTAATTATCCAAGCTAACATGTATCCTTTCAAGATTAGCTTAGCTAGAGGGTCTTATCATTTACATCTTTGTAAGCTTACTTTATTAGAATACCTCACATATAGTTCTCAGTTAGTGGTGTAGTACCATGTTACAAAGCCACTAGTGTCCTATTTACGATTATTATATATCCAATACGTTGCGTACTAACTGTAATCATTCTTAAGTGATAACTTGATCCATTGGTTGTTTTTCATTATGTCTGTGCCTTGTGTATTGTCTTGATTTTCATTATTGTGGCGTATTGGTTTAAATTGAATTGTAATGGGATGCTATGGGGAATTTGATATCGTATGAGCATTGTTGGGTGAACCTTTGTCTACAGTTTTAGGTTGTGTGATTCTCTAGGACTATGTGTAGGTGGGGGCATGTGGGGGGGCATGGGAGGGGGTGTGCTGTTGGGAGGGAAGGGGATGGGGCAGGGGGGTGTGCAGGTGGGGGGCAGGGGGGTGTGCTGGGGCAGGGGGAGGGGTCTGTGCAGGTGGGGGGAGGCAGGTTGGGGGGAAGGGGGAAGGGAGAGGGGACATGGGGGTGTGCTGGTGGAGGGGGAGGGGTGTGCAGGTGGGGGTAGGGGGCAGTGAGAGGGGGCAGGGGAGGGGTGTGCAGGTTGGGGGAAGGGGGCAGGGAGAGGGGTGTGCTGGGGCAGGGGGAGGAGTGTGCAGGTGGGGAGAAAGTGCATGGAGAGGGGGCATGGGGTGTGCTGGGGAAGGGGTACGGGTGTGCAGGTGGGGGGCAGGGGCAGGGAGAGGGGGCAGGGGGGTGTGCTGGGGTAGGCGGAAGGGTGTGCAGGTGGGGGGCAGGGGGTAGGGAGAGGGGGTAGGGGGTGTGTTAGGGCAGGGGGAAGGGAGTGTAGGTGGGGGGCAGGGGACATGGAGAGGGGGCAGGTGTAACATCCCAAGTAAATAATGAATAATATATATTTTTATCTATGTCTATTAATGAATTAGATAGTGTTTTAGAGGCTTTAAATGAAAATAAATCCAATCTTAAGCATGGAATACATTAATATTCTTAAAAGATTGTTTTACTCCCTTTTGATGGAAAACCCTTTTTAAAAAAATATTTTGACAATTTTATAATCTATATTTGTCAAAATAAACATATTCATTATGATTGGGACATTGAATTTTACATTGGATAAATATTTGGTATTTTTTTGACAATGTTCATTTTTTAATGAATACTGAAAAATACTGCATTTTACATCAAAAATGTTTTTTCATTTAATTTAATTATATGGTTAGAATATATTTTTAATTGGTCTTAAAGTGTAATATGAATATATATTTACCATTTAATCCAATGGTTGTAATTGTAATCAATTTCACTTTGAAATTGGACTTAAACTGGAGTCAATCTTTTGATACTTATTATTTCATAAAAACACGCTATTTGTCATGACAGTGGGAATTAATTATTAAATTAATTAATGTGACTTATATGTTTTGAATTTTGTAAAATAGACTTCATTTTTGAATTCGGAGTATCAAATATAGCTTAGGGTGAATTTTTGGTAATTTTCTAAAAAACTTCAATTTTTGATGAATGGTGAAACCCCTAAGTTGTACTTATAAAAACTGATTTTTCCGTTTAAATGAAATTTTGCAATCATTGTGTTTTGAATTTCTGAAATCCTACATACATGGTTTCCATTAAGAAGTAAAATGTGGTTCAGTGAGATTATAATAATTTTTTTGGTGAATAGTAACTTATTAATTTTTTAATCGCGATTAGAGGTAATTAGTGTAGTTTAAGGTAAAAATAATGCTTTAATAAAATGAGATAATCTTGAAACATGTCCTACCCTCATTAGATGTTTCATGACAGACCAAGACAAGCCATGGGTAAACTTGGGGACCCCATGGAGCCACTTTGGTTGGGAAATCACATAAATAACTTTTTATTTAATGTTAAAGTAAAAATGACACAAACATGAGTTATGTTACTAAAACAATTTGTATATGGGGTTATACAAGTCAGAGTTTTGACTATAAATATTAATTAGAAAGATACAAATCTTTCCTACATCATAGTATTTTTTTTATAATTTTTAGACATTAAATAAATTAAATTATTTATGACATCATGATGATGCAGCGATGACCTCATTATTTAACGATTTAAATAAAATGGAAAGTTAATGTAAAATATAAAACCTACACATGGACAAAACCAATTGGATGAGTGTATTTAGAACCCTTATCACCTTATCATCTAATGATATCAATGTGGGACCTTTTGAATCCGAATCTCATTTTAAAATAAATTAACTTATCTTTACTTTCGAAGAGTGCCCCTCCTCTCCTCTTATAAAAGGCCCCCACCTCTACCTCCTTACCCACACTTCCAAAGCCTTTGGCTCGGCCAACCCCTGCCCATTTTGTCTTTCCACTTCCCTCTCTTACTCCTTGAAGCCTCACTTTTGGCAGAAGTCTTCCCAAGGAAGCCTTTGAGCTCAAACCAAAGGGAGTTACCCGATTTTAAGGTAATGTCTTCTTTTGAGTCCTTTTGTTTTATTTTTCTTCTCCAACCCCCTAAACTCTTTTTATTCTATTCTTTTGTAACAACTACAGTATCCTCAATATACTAGGATGTTTTTATAATAAGTATTCGAGCTACACTTACAGACACCTACATCTAATGGTTAACGAACATACTGTTTCCGTGGATGGCGAATTTATGCCTCCCAAAACGATAATTGTTCAACATTATTTTAACACCTTAAAAGGTGGACATTAAGATGTCACTCTATTTATATATGATACATAATATGTTTATGTTTTCCATAAGCTTCTGTATTTTTCATTTTGGGAATACCTTTATGGTTTCCATTATGGGTAACGCGAAGGAGTGAAACGTTAAGGTTTCTCCGAAGAGATTTTTGGAATATACTGTGATGGGTATTCCAAACATAACCAAGAGGGTTACTCCCTATGTAAGGATGTTATGAATTCCTCAAGTTACCTTTATGTCTTATGATTTCTATGATTTATTCATGATTTGATGAGTTATGTTAATGTTCTTATGTTTTATGGGTAAAGTATGATCTCATTATTATGTATATATGTACCCATGTTTCCATTCCATATTTTTATATCCCTTACTGAGCTTTTTATGCTCATCCCAAGTTTTTTTGAAATGTTTTTCACAGGTCAAGGGAAAGGTACATGATATGATGATAGTGTCAAGGAAGTGTCAAAAAATAATCCATGTTTTATTTTAAATATGTTTCCATTGATGGTAATGAAGAATACTATCTTTATGTAACCACTTTGTTTATATGTGGAATGTAATGAAAGTTTTATGATCTAATTCTCTAAAACTCTAAACCCGAAAAGATCCTCAATGTGTAATCTTGTAATAACTCATGATTAAGTAAGGTTTAAGGCTGGGGCCTTATAGTTGGTATCTGAGGTCAGTTTAGATAACTTTAGGAGTTAGAATTCTATTAAATGATTATCCAAAAATATTTTTTTTATGGTCAAATTGAAGTGATATAGTATTTGAAGATTACCACGTTGCTTCATCTAAGACATGTTTTTTCAAAATGGTTTTCCGCAGAAGAAATAGGGAATCAGTGCTCGGAAGGCATGCAGAAGGAAATAACCTTCCGAATCAGCATCCTGAGGTTGTCGGAATTGGAACTGAACAGTTTGTTGCAGTAATGGCGCAGTTGACTCAAGCGATAAATGGTGGTGGTATCCATGTACGAGATTAGCCAGATCAACCATAGAGGAACATGTCAGTGGTGGAACATTTCATGAGGCAACATCCCCCATCATTCAGAGGATCATCTGACCCTGTGCTAGCTGAAGGGTGGATTAAAGCACTGGAGATGATTTTTGATGTCATGGGGTGTTCAGACAATCAAAAGGTTAGTCTTGCTATTTACCGTTTGGAGGGTGAAGCAGATCAGTGGTGGTTGATGGTTAAAAATATCAGGGACGCTGATGAGATTGATGCTCTCGACTTGGATGAATTCAAAGGTATGTTTCTTGAGAAGTATTTTCCTAAGGCTGTTCGACTTAGGATGGAAAAGAAATTCATGGAATTGAGGCAAGAGGAAGACTCAATGGCTACCTATGAAGAAAGTTTCACTTGATTGGCAAGGTATGCTCCAAATTTTATCTGAGACCTTGATAGTAAAATCAATTGTTTTTACTCAGGATTAAAGCCAAAATATCGAAGGGCATTAGCTTCTCGTGAGTTTATAAGTTATGAATATCTTGTTCGATGTGCTGAGAAGGTGGAAATGCAGTTTTCCGATGATCAAGTGTTCTATAACAACCAACAGAAGAAGAGACCGAGGTGGCAAGAGAAAGGTAATAATTCTTCAAAAAAGGCTGATGGTAAGAAAACTAAGTTTCCAGTTTGTGATAAATGTGGCAAAAGGCATGCTGGGGAATGTCTTCTGAATTCTGTAAAGTGCTACCGATGTGGTAAGATGGGACATAAGGATCGTGACTGCACTGAAAAGGATCAAGGTGAAAGTAAGACCAAATTTGATTTACAGTTAGTGAAATGTTATAAGTGAAATGAGATGGGTCACTATGCAAACGAGTGTCCGACAAAGAGCTTGAGTGATGGGAAGCATTTAGACTACAAGCAGAAAGGGGTGGTGAAATCCTTTGAAACTACTTCAGCAGATGTCGGGCCATCAAATGAAGTTGTATCATGTACTTTGTTTGTTTTTTCAGATTATGCCAGTGTGTTGTTAGATTCGGGGTCTACACATTCATTCATCTCTGAAACCTTTTCTAGTAAAATGGGAATACCATCTCAAGAAATGACTCCTGAACTTTTGGTAAAAACACCTGGGGGGAATGTTGAGGCAAAAAGAATTTATAAGAATCTTCCTATCCTTATCTGTGGAAAGAACCTACTTGAAAACCTTATTGTTCTACCTCTAGTAGAGTTTGATGTTATCCTGGGTATGGATTGGCTCTCTATTTACCATGCTAAGATTGACTGTAGAGCTAAATAAGTTTCTTTTCAGAAATACTTTCAGTTTTTGTACAAGAATGAGCCCTTACTGTTGATAACTTATCAAGAGGCCAAGAAACTTGTAAAATATGGAAATGAATGTTACCTTGCACACATCGTTGAAAATAAAGGAACTGTTCAGATTAATGATGTGCCAGTGGTAAATGAGTATCCTGATGTTTTTCCTGATGAGTTTCCTGGAATAATACCATATCGGGAAGTTGAATTTACTGTTGACTTAGTTCCTGATGCTAAACCCATTTCAAAACCCCCTTATCGAATGGCTCAAATTGAACTTTTAGAGTTGAAGGACAAATTTCAAGATTTATTAGAGAAAGGTTTCATTCGACCTAGAACATCACCATGGGGTGCTCCTGTTTTATTTGTTAAAAAGAAAGATGGTTCAATGAGACTTTGAATTGATTATAGATCCTTGAATAATATCACTATTAAGAACAAATATCATTTGCCTCATATCGACGATTTGTTTGATCAGCTCCAGGGAGCTCAGTTTTTTTCAAAGATTTAGCTGAGATCGGGGTACCATCAGCTGAAGGTAAAGGAGGCAGATATTCCGAAGACCACGTTCCGTACAAGATATGGCCATTATGAATTTGTAGTAATGCCTTTTGGGCTAACCAATGCACCTGCTATATTCATGGAGTTAATGAATAGAATTTTCCATGAGTTCTTGGATAAGTTTGTGGTGGTTTTCATTGATGATATTTTGGTGTTTTCTAAAAGTAAAGAGGAGCATGAAAGACATTTAAGGGTTATCATTCAAACCATAAAAGAAAAGAAACTGTATGGAAAATTCAGAATGTGTGAGTTTTGGTTGCAGCAAATTTTTTCCTTGGTCACATTGTTTCTAAAGATGGGATAACTGTTGATCCTGTAAAAACAAAAGTTGTGGAAGACTGGCCATGACCCAAAACTGTAACTGAGATTCGTAGCTTCCTTGGTTTGGTAGGCTATTATCGAAGGTTTGTGAGAAATTTTTCACGGTTATCTAGTCCAATGACTAAGCTAACTTGGAAGGGTGTTATGTTTATCTGGACAAAAGAATGTGATGATTGTTTTGAGGAACTGAAACGAAGATTGGTGAATGCTCCAATTTTGGCACTACCTTCTAGGAATGGTGAGTTTGTTATATACAGTGATACTTCATTGAAAGGAATTGGTTGCGTCCTAATGCAGAATGATCAGGTAATTGCTTATGCTTCACGACAGTTGAAAATGCTTGAGGTAAATTACCCTACACATGATTTGGAATTAGCTGCTGTTGTTTTTGCTTTAAAAATTTGGAGGCATAATTTGTATGGAGTAAAGTGTGAAATATATACCGATCACAAAAGTTTAAAGTATATATTCACTCAGAAAGAATTGAACATGAGACAAAGGAGATGCCTAGAATTAATCAAGGATTATGATTGTACAATTCATTACCATCCGGGAAAAGAAAATAAAGTGGATGATGCTTTGAGTCGAAAAAGTAATGCTTCATTAGAAATGTTGCGTTTGGAACGTGATCCTTTGGTTAAGGATTTGATGAACTTTGGCATAGAAGTTGTTGGTGCATGAAGTTCTTCTGTTTTGTTTCAGGTATCAGTGAGATCATCTCTATCAGATAGAATCAAGAAAGCACAAAATCAAGATAGTGAGTTGCAGAAAAAGGTAGAGCTGGTTCAGAAAGGTAAGTTGCCTGAATTCAACATTGATAGTGATTGTGTTTTGAGATTTGGTAAGAGATTGTGTGTGCCTTGTGATTCACAGTTTAAGAGAGAGTTGTTATGTGAAGCTCATTGTTCTCCCTTTTCAATTCATCCTGGCAGTACTAAGAAGTATAGAGATCTGCGGGAGTATTACTGGTGGGATGGAATAAAAAGAGATATTGCTGATTTTACTGTGAAGTGTTTGACTTGTCAGCAGGTTAAAGCAGAGTGGCAGTTACCGAAAGGGATGCTTCAGCCTTTACCAGTGCCAGAGTGGAAATGTGAGAATATATCCATGGACATTGTTGTGGGATTACCGAAGACATCTCGAGGTAATAATGCAATCTGGGTTATTGTTGATCACTTGACTAAATTTGCTCATTTCCTTGCTATACGAGATACTTTTTCCCTAGATAAACTTTACCGTTTGTATCTTAAAGAGATAGTCAGGTTACATGGAGTTCCCCACTCCATTGTATCTGATCGTGATCCCAGGATCACTTCTAACTTTTGGAAAGGCCTTCAGAAGTCGTTGGGTACTGAATTAAATTTTAGTACAGCATTTCATCCTCAATAAGATGGGCAATCAGAATGAACAATTCAAACCTTGGAGGATATGCTATGAGCTTGTTAGATGGATTATCAGGGAAGTTGGGACCAACATCTGTCTTTGGTTGAATTTTCATATAATAAAAGTTTTCATTCCAGTATACAGATGGCACCATTTCAGGCATTATATGGGAAGTGGTGTCGAACTCCAGCTTTCTGGGATGAAGTGGGTGAAAGGTAGTTTATGGGACCAGAATTGGTAGAAGAGATGGCAGAAAAAGTTCAGCTGATTCAGAAGCATATGAGAACAGCTTAGAGTAGGCCGAATAGTTATGCAGACAACAGGAGGAAGGATCTAACATTTGAGGTAGGTGATCATGTTTTTCTCAAATTCTCACCATGGAAAAGTGTGATGCGATTTGGTAAGAAAGGAAAGATGAGTCCAAGGTTCATTGGACCATATGAAATTCCGGAGAGAGTTGGATCAGTTGCATACCGGGTGGCTTTACCTCCGAGTTTATCTCAGGTACACAATGTTTTTCATGTTTCGATGTTGAGAAAGTATATGCCAGATCCATCTCCTGTTTTGAGTCGAGAGGTAGTTCAGCTGGAAGAGAAACTATCTTATGAGGAACAACCGGTCCAGATTCTTGACCATAGGGAGAAAGTGTTACAGAATAAGGTGATTAATCAGGTAAAGTTTTTGTCGAAAAACCACATGATGGAAGAGGCAACATGGGAATCTGAAAATGCAATGAGGGATAAGTACCCCCATTTATTCGATAAGTAAATAAATTGCGGGGACGCAATTTTCTAAAGGGGGAAAGATGTAACATCCCAAGTAAGTAATGAATAATAGATATTTTTATCTATGTCTATTAATGAATTAGATACTGTTTTAGAGGCTTTAAATGAAAATAAATCCAATCTTAAGCATTGAATACATTAATATTCTTAAAAGACTGTTTTACTGCCTTTTGATGGAAAACCCTTTTTAAATCAATCTTTTGACAATTTCATAATCTATATTTGTCAAAATAATCATATTCATTATGATTGGAACATTGAATTTTACATTGGATAAATTTTTGGTATTTTTCTGACAATGTTCATTTTTTAATGAATAGTGAAAAATACTGCATTTTACATCAAAACTACTTTTTCATTTAATTTAATTATATGGTTAGATTATATTTTTAATTGGCCATAAAGTGTAATATGAATATATTTTTACCATTTAATCCAATGGTGGTCATTGGAATCAATTTCACTTTGAAATTGGACTTAAACTAGTGTCAATCTTTTGATACTTATTGTTTCATAAAAACACGCTATTTGTCATGACAACGGGAATTAATTATTAAATTAATTAATGTGACTTATATGTTCTGAATTTAGTAAAATAGACTTCATTTTTGAATTCGGAGTATCAAATATAGCTTAGGGTGAATTTTTGGTAATTTTCTGAAAAACATCAATTTTTGATGAATAGTGAAACCACTAAGTGGTACTTATAAAAACTGATTTTTCCGTTTAAATGAAAATTTTCCATCATTTTGTTTTGAATTTATAAAATCCAACATACATGGTTGTCATTAAGAAGTAAAATGTGGTTCAATGAGATTACAATAATTTTTGGTGAATAGTAACTTATTAAGTTTTTAATCGCGATTAGAGGTAATTAGTGTAGTTTAAGGTAAAAATAATGCTTTAATAAAATGAGATGAGCTTGACACATGTCCCACCCTCATTGTATGTGTCATGGCCGACCAAGACAAGCCATGGGTCAACTTGGGGACCCCATGGAGCCACTTTGGTTGGGAAATGACATAAATAACTTTTTATTTAATGTTAAAGTAAAAATGACACAAACATGAGTTATGTTTCTAAAATAATTTTTATATGGGGTTATACAAGTCCTATATTTGACTATAAATATTCATTAGAAAGATAAAACGATTTCCTACTTCATAGTATTTTTTTTATAATTTTTAGACATTAAATAAATTATATTATTTATGACATCATGATGACGCAGCGATGACCTCATTATTTAACGATTTAAATAAAATGGAATGTTAATGTAAAATCTAAACCTACACATGGCCAAAACCAATTGGATGAGTGGATTTAGAACCCTTATCACCTTATCATCAAAGTATATCAATGTGGGACCTTTTTATTCCGAAACTCATTTTAAAATAAAGTTACTTATCTTTACTTTCCAAGAGTGCCCCTCCTCTCCTCTTATAAAAGGCCCCCACATCTACCTCCTTACCCACACTTCCAAAGCCTTTGGCTCGGCCAACCCCTGCCCATTTTGTCTCTCCACTTCCCTATATTACTCCTTGAAGCCACACTTTGGGCAGAAGTCTTCCCAAGGAAGCCTTTGAGCTCAAACCAAAGGGCGTTACCCGATTTTAAGGTAATGTATTCTTTTGAGTCCTTTTGTTTTATTTTGCTTCTCCAACCCCCTACACTCTTTTTATTCTTTTCTTTTGTAAAAAATCCAGTATCCAAAATACAATAGGATGTTTTTATAAGAAGGATTCGAGCTACAGTTACACACACCTACATCTAATGGTTAACGAACATATTGCTTCCGTGGATGGAGAATTTATGCCTCCCGAAACGATGATTGTTCAAAATTCTTTTAACACCTTCAAAGGTGGCCATTAAGATGTCACTATATTTATATATGATATATAATATGTTTATGTTTTCCATAATCTTCTGTATCTTTCATTTTGGTCATACCTTTATGGTTTCCATTATGGGTAACGCGAAGGAGTGAAACGTTAAGGTTTCTCCGAAGAGATTTAGGGAATATACTGTGATGGGTATTCCAAACGTAACCAAGAGGGTTACTCCCTATGTAAGGATGTTATGAATGCCTCAAGTTACCTTTATGTCTTATGATTTCATTGATTTATTCATTATTTTATTAGGTATGTTAAAGTGCTTATGTTTTATGGGTAATGTATGATCTCATTATTATGTATATATGTACCCATGTTTCCTTCCCATATTTTTATATCCCTTACTGAGCTTTTTATGCTCATCCCAATTTTTTTTGAAATGTTTTTCACAGGTCAAGGGAAAGGTACATGATATGATGATAGTGTCAAGGAAGTGTCAAGAAATAATCCATGTTTTATTTTAAATATGTTTCCATTGATGGTAATGAAGAATACTATCTTTATGTAACCACTTTGTTTATATGTGGAATGTAATACAAGTTTTATGATCTAATTCTCGAAAACTCTAAACCCGAAAAGATCCTCAATGTGTAATCTTGTAATAACTCAAGATTAATTAAGGTTTAAGGCTGGGGCAATATAGCAGCGGGTGTGTAGGTGGGGGGAAGGGGGGTGTGCAGGTGCAGGGGGAGGGGTGTGTGCAGGTGGGGGGGAGGGGGAGGGGGTGTGCAGGTGGGGGGCAGGGGAGGGGGCATGGAGGTGTGCAGGTGGGGGGCATGGGTATGGGTGTGTGCAGGGGGGCTTGTGTATTGTCTTGATTTCATTATTCAGTATTGGGATTTAAATATCAATCTTAATATTCTTTGTTCATTTTTGATTATGGAGTTATGTATAATTTATCATGTACAGTTGACACATTGATCACATATCAATCTGAAGTTGTTATATCTCACTCTTTTTCCTATTATTTACTTATAGGTTGTTACTTATGATGAGGTCGATTCTACCCACCACCATAGAAGGCAGTGAGTTCAACATCAGATTCAGGTAAGGATTCTTCCATTTTTATTTTTTGGCTCAATTTTAATTTGGGTTTTTGTGTGTTTTGGGTTCCCAATATTTTTGTAGTGCACTTTGGATCTTGTTGAGGACAGTGAAGCACCACATGACTGAGATATTCTCTCAACCTATGGGCATGAGTCCTTCTAAAAGTTCATCACAAGGTCCGGCTCCTTGGTTCAGTTTGGGCCAGGTTAGGTTTTCTATGTTATTTTTTATTGGGTTTATTTTTTATTGGTTTATGTCAATTTTAACAGGTTCATTTTGTTCTATTTGGGGCTATTTGGTTCAATTAAATTAATTTTACATCCAATCAGGTATGTTTCATTAGTTTCATTTTTTGCATGCTCAATATAGATTTATTGAAGTCAGTTTTGATTGGTTTGAGTCAGTTTGGTTACATTGTTTTCAGTTTGGTTCAGTTTTATCTTTTTCAAAACCATTTGGTTTGGTTCCCCTTTACTCAAATTGGCTTGATGATGATTGATTTAGTTCTAGTCATATTAGTATGTTTTTTATTAGTGTAGTTAAATTGACTGGAATTTTTTGTATAATACCACATATTAGCATGTTTTTGGTTTTCACAATTCAATTCCCCCGCCTCCTCCCGCTCCCTTTTCTCCTGGCCGGAAGATGCTGCCCTCCGGATGTCGTTGGACCAGGCCAACACGTTGCAGTCACGCCGCGGTCACGCCGCGGTCACGCCGCGGTCACGCCGCGGTCACGCCGCGGTCACGCCGCGGTCACGCCGCGGTCACGCCGCGGTCACGCCGCGGTCACGCCGCGGTCACGCCGCGGTCACGCCGCGGTCACACCGCGGTCACGCCGCGGTCACACCGCGGTCATGCCGCTGTCACGCCGCAGTCACACCGTGATAATGTTGTGATTTGGCCCTGCTCCAGCCACATCCATTACACACCAGCCCCCTTCCACCTTCATTTCATCCCACTTCCACCAACATTCCATCCCACAACAGCCCCCTATTCCACCTTCGAATTTGCCCGCACCATCCCTGCAGCACCTGCAACCAGCCCCCTTCCACCAGCATTCCAGCCTCCTCCATCTCCCTTCGCTATTGGCCAGAAGATGCTGCCCCGCGGATGTCACTGGATTGGGCGAACACGTCTCGGTCACGCCGCTATCATGTCGCGGTCACGCTGCGGTCACGCCACGGTAATCCCGTGATTTGGCCCTGCTCCAGCCACATCCATCCCACACCATCCCCCTTCCACGTTCAATTTTATGTTGTTTTATGGTTTTTAGATTTTTTTAGGGTTTTTGTATGTTTTAAGTTTTTTTTTGTTTTTCTTCAAGGAAAAAATATAAATATAAATATAAATGAAAATATGAATTGCAATAGATCAATAAATGGTGAAACGACAGTTGACCCAAGAACCCAAATTCATAGCTCAACCATATCAAGTAATGATAACCACGAAAAGGTCCCAATAAACACCAAGAAACCAAGAAAATAAGAGAACACGAGACCCTATGATGTCCAACCAAACAGAAACTGGATGGTGAGGTTTGCTTCCAAACTGGCAATGCAACATCCACGAATGCAGAAAAAAACAGTAACAAAACCATGACATCATGAAGAAATAACTAAGAAGTCATAGACTACAAGCACCAGAAACAGAAACTAGGGAATAAGGGAACATCTAAGAGCCGCCCCAAACCCTTCCATACTCCAAGAGAGGCAACTAGAATCACCATTAATCACATCCATTAGGAGATGGGAACAGGAAAAACTAACATGAGACAAGGTGGATCCCCCTCCCATCCAGTGGCACTCGAGAACTGTAGAGACATCACCTATGAACTCATAGAAATTAGTGACATAAAAACCCATGAACCCAGCAAGAAAGTCCTACAAGTGAAAAAAAGATTCCCAAAAGGAACAATCCAACCAAACTGCAAGCCGAAATCAGAATCTATATCAACCAAACCGATAAACGCACACTCTAACACACCACCAACCACTGACACTACCCAATCCACTCACTCACACACACACAGACGCACACACTCACTCCTGAAATACCACCCAAGAAAGCTCCACTTGTATCCCAATAAAGTAGCAACAAGAAAATAAACTGGAGTCCCCCCAATCAACGACCAGTCCCTAACCACCTATATGAAACCACTCCCACACACTAGTCCATATTAGCATGAACCACACCAAACAAAAAAATAACCGAAAAAAACGTTCACCATGTGACCAAAAAGAAAAACTCTAGCACACCCATGACACCTGACCACCGAAGCTAGCAAAGACCAGCCCCACGCAAAGCAACCTGCAAACCAGCTGACGCCCACCCAATAGAATTCTAACTAAACTACTCCCAAACCATCCTACTCTACACCTCAAACCAGCAAACTCCACTCCTCCATCAATCAAAACCCAAGCACCACTGGAAACCTTATCACACACCATCCCTTGCACGGCCACCAATCAATGACCAAGGAATCCCCAAGAACCTATAGAAAACCTAGGAGAGTAGGCACGGTATTCCCTTCACCCCACCAAACCACGAGCACACTAGAAGCAAGACACAACCCAAATTATTCAAGAAACCTACTCTAAAAAAGACAACATGCAACCTCACTAACCAAGATACACACACCATCCACATGCCCCATCAAGAAACCACATGCACTGAGAAACCCATCCAAAAAATCAACTCAAGAACCATCAAAAAATATCCAGACAAGAAACATTGAATAATACTTTAGCCCACCCAATGAACAACCATGAAAAAAGACCAAGCCTCACAACAAGCTGCCTAAACCAAAAACCATTCAAGGGAATCCCACTCCAACTGAGCCTGCATCTAGCACAAGGTCGGCCATAAGACATGCAAGAAGAAAAAAAACAACCAAGGAGGAAGCATTCATCTGCAGTAGCCGCTGACAATCTTGAAGAACACACCTCTATGGGTCGGGCACCCAAAGATGTACCAGACACAACCTATAATGATAACCCAACCAAAGATATCTGAGACCAACACCAGAAAAACAAAACACAAAAACCCACAAAAAATCATCAAATCCACTTCATGCTACTCCAAAACTAGCATGCTCCATTCCTCGATGAGAAACCAGTGGAAGGAAAGACAAATAGTAACAACAGAAGACAACAACCAGCCCAATCATCACAACAGCTGCACCACCAACACATCCTCTCTACCCTGCAGAAGACCCATTGCTAGCAGCACCAATAGCACCGTCCAGAGACCCCAACACCACAAAATAAAGGCTACCAATAACTGGCTGAAGGCCTGATAAGAAGAGAGTACCACAACACATGAAACCACACCTGCAAGTACCACAAAGCCACCCACAACCAACTCCAACCACATGAAACAATAGCCAACGACCTCATGAGTCCAGAAACCAAAGACGTAAAAATTGAATTCACAACATCTAACTTCACCAGATCCAAGACACTCCATGTACTCACATCGAAACCCTGCACTAACAAGAGTATCCCAACCCCATCCAACATCACCTCAACAAAACCCTCATGTCCAACAACTAGAACGCTCACCCAAATCCCAACAACAAATATCTAGTTCCCTCTCAACCCAATAGAGGGGAGGGGTGCTATCCACGGGAGGCTTTGTAGGGGGGAGGGGGCTACAGGGGGGTGGGTTGTGCAGGGGAGAGGGTGGGGGATATTTTTTTTGGGGGAGGGGGGGCTGTCTAAGAATTGGGGATATCCAATAAAGGCTTTACAGGGGGGAGGGGGCTGTCCATGTTGGGATTTGCAGGGGGGTTGTCGACTGCAAGGGGAGTGGGGGGGGGGGCAGTCAAGGGGGGCTTTACAGGGGTGGGGGGCTGCAGGGGGAGGGGGCTGCAAGGGGAGCAGGGACCGCTAATGAGATTATGTTTCATTAGATGATGGGGACCCACCATACATTAAGTAATGTGATGATGTATTGATTATCTAACTCTATAATAATGGATAATATTCCCTCAACCAGGCACCTATTATTTTTTCCTAAGAATACATCTACTTCTCTCTTTTTGACCCGTTCTAAAAATGACTCTCTATTGGAAATATGAAAAGAACAACTAGAGTCTAAGACCCACTCTTGATTGAGTGTATAAATGGACACATTCAAGATTTAAACAAATGTCATTGCCTGAATCACCCAGAAAATACAGGTTAATGGGCTGTTTGGATTCCAACTCACGCATGAGTTTCCTACGCTCGGGCTTAATGTGCCCAAGTTTACCATAGTGAAAACATATTACTGTTCTATCCATAGATCTTATCCTAGATTTGGGTTATTTATTAATCTTATTTTTGTCCCTACTGAATTTTTTTTTCTTACCATTAGTTTAAGGTCTCCCGCTTGTGAAAAACACTTATCCTCACCTTTTATTTTTGTTCTAGAATGAAATTCCTTAGACAGATGGGTTGATTTGATATCGTGTAATGTTAAATAGACTCAACAAAACATCATGGTCGTAACAAGTGTTCTATATATATTTTCAGGAGTGATTAATATGATCATTTATAGACCCTCATCATCAACATAAGTATTAATATTGTCTAAATCTAACTTGAATTTATTAACCTCATCTAAATGGTTTTTTATAGATGTCCTAGGGGGTGTGCTGGGGAAGGGGGAGAGGTGTGCAGGTGGGGGGCATGAGCAGGGAGAGGGGTAGGGGGAGGGGTGTGCAGGTGGGGGGTAGGGGGCAGGGAGAGGGGGAAAGGGGGTGTGCTGGGGCAGGGGGAGGGGTGTCTATGTGGGGGGCAGGGGTCAGGGGGAGGGGTGTGCAGGTGGGGGGTAGTGTGCAGGGAGAGGGGGAAGGGGGAGGGGAGTGCAGGTGGGGGGAAGGGGGCAGGGAGAGGGGGTAGGGGCAGGGAGAGGGGGTAGGGGGAGGGGTGTTCAAGTGGGGGGCAGGGGTAGGGAGAGGGGACAGGGGGTGTGATGGGACAGGGGGAGGGGAGTGCTGGTGGGGGCATGGGGCAAGGAGGGGGGGCAGGGGGAGGGGTGTGCAGGTGGGGGGAAGGGGGCAAAGAGAGGGGGCAGGGGGAGGGGTGTGTTGTGGCAGGGGGAGGGGTGTGCAGGTGGGGGCAGGGGGCAGGGGGGTGTGCATGTGGGGGGGGCAGGGGGTGTGCTGGTGTAGGGGGAGGGGTGTGTGTAGGTGGGGGGGGCAGGGGGAGGGGGTGTGCAAGTGGGAGGGCAGGGGAGGGGGCATGGAGGTGTGCAGGAGCACGGGGTGGGGGTGCTGGGGCAGTCCTCCTAACAGATAGCACGGTTCACCATGCTGGCTTTTTTTAAATGTATTGGAATGCCCTATAGACAAGGTGACCGTGGCTATAGGGTATAGCCACGGGGACCGTGGCTATAGGGGATATCCACGATGACCGTGGCTTTTACTGCATCTATCAGGCTGGGCCTATAGCCACGATTCATGAAACCGTGGCAATAACCTATAGCCACGGTTTGGAACCGTGGCTATAGCCCAAATTTCCAGAAGTGTTTCAATAAAGTTTCAGTGATTTTTCTGATTACTTTCATATTTGGGTGAATAGTGAAAAATACTATATTTTACCTGAAAACAACTTTTTTTTATCAAAATAATTTATATTGTTAAATTATACATTTTAAGGGAATGTAAATATAAATGTATTATATTTTTACCATTTAATGAAATGATGGTCATTGTATGTAATTTTAATTTTAAAATGGACATAAACAAGTGTCAAACTTTTGATAGTTATTATTTTTAAAAATTCGTCTTTTGGTTTTAATAGCGGGAATTAATTTTAAATTAATAAATGCAACATTTATGTTTTTAGTTTGGTAAAATAGAGTTCATTTTTGGATTCATAATTTCAAAATTATCTTACTGTGAAATTTTGGTACTTTTCTGATAACTTTGATATTTTGATGAATAGAGAAAAATTAATAAATTTTAATTAAAAACAACTTTTTAAATTGAAATAACTAATAATGATAAATAATGAATTTGAGTGATTTTAAAGTGTAATTAGATTATAATTTTACTATTTATTCCAATTTTTTTCATTGTAAATAATTTAATATTTAAACTGGATATAAGAAAGTGTCAGTCTTTTGATAGTTATTATTTGTTAAAAACACACTTTTTGTTTTGACAACGAGAATTAATTTTAAATTAATTTCTGCCACTTTTGTGTTTTGAATTTGGAAAAATGGATTCCATATTTGGAATCAGGATGTCCAAATTGGGTAAATAGGTGACTCTTATTTTTATACATTTTGAATAATTACTTTGGTAAATATTTTATTTACAATGGTTAAAGGGTAAATATGGTAAATAAGGGTAAAAAATAATATTATAATAATATTAATTTACCCTAAAACGTTTCCTAACCCTATTGGTTGATACATGTCCGACCATTGGCATCTTTGGGTCGATTTTGGGACCCCATGGAGCCACTTGTAGGTGATAAGGACACATTATATTAATTAAGTTAAAGTAAATACAAAAATGACATAAGAATATATCTTTTAGCAAAACAATTTTTACATAGGGTTATATATGATATATTTTCAACTATATATATTCATTAGAAATCTAAAAAAATTTATACATAATGGTATTTTATTTATAATTTTTATAAATTGAATAATTAAATTTATTTTTTGACACAATAATGATGAAATATTTTCCTTATTAATGAAGGAATAAACTAATTAGTATTATAAATGTTAAAATAAATATAATTTGAAGGCTTTGATGCCACCCAAGAATTTTATTGGTTAATAGGACAATTTTGGATTTATTAAATGAATTTGGTTAGAATTAATAATGGTGATAAGACTTTAACAAAAATCAATTATTAAATATTGTCAAAATTGACATAAATTAGTTTTTAAAACAAATATTATATTATTAATTGATATTTTATTCCTATAAATCTAAGATTCGGCCAAAATACTTATATCATGATATCTGTATCATTAATGTACCACTAGGGGGTCTCTTGGATGTATATAGTATGTTTATTAACTATATAATATAAAAATACAAAGTGACATGGTAAATGTCAAACTAATTAACTAAGAGGTAAAACTAAATGAAAAGGTTAATATAATGACCCAAACCTGTCTAAAATCTATTAGTTGAAAAGATTTAGACCCATCCCCACATTATAATTTAAATAATCTACTTTGGAGCCATTAAAAACCGAACATGAATTTATTATAAATTAATACTTGAAGTTTTTCCTAAAGAGCCCCTCCTCCCCCTTATAAAAGGACACCACTTCTAATGAATTATACATACGTTCAAAGCCTTTTGGATCAGATAACCTCTACCCAAATACCCTCTCAACTCCTAGAGGCATTACATTAGTCATAAATCCAACCTACGGAGCCCGTTTGATCTAATAAAAAGGAAGAACCTGAAGAAAATGTAATGTTTTCACCACCTGTTTTCAAGTTCCTTTCTTCTTCAACTTCTTCTTCCTTTGTTATTTCCTTATAAAATAATAAATCTAGTATCTTCTATATACTGTGATGTTATTATAAATATTTTAAAACCATATTCATTCTTTTATCCATGCATTTAATGACATGTCACCATACGTGCGTACGTATGGCTTACCGTCTCCACGTCGTGGTGTAATTGTTATTCAAAACATTATTATTTTGGATGGGTATGATAATGATGTGTAATTGATGTAAATAATAAATATAACATGATAATGATTCTGTATATATGATATAAAAACCAATTATATAATATTTTAATATCAAATGAATGATATTGTCACTCGTGCGTACGTACGGACTACCGTCTCCACAAACGCGATGAGATTCATTCCACATCGTATCCATGCAATTATAAATCTCATTTGATGATTAAAAATAATGTTTAAAGACTTGATATCATTCTGTATATGAATAAAATACAACCAATTCATAACAATCGTGGCTTATGTAATAAAATATATAAAAGAAAACGGGTAAGTTAACACCCGAAACGACGATAACACTAACAAAGCAGTGTTAAAAGATCACATATGATATCATATTAATGTATATGGTTATTGTATAATTTAATAACAATTATTCAAAAAGTATACATGAGGTTAACCTTCCATCATAAAAAAGAAAAGGACAATGTAAGGGTTAATTTCACAATCTCTTCATTATCCAAGGTTGTTTATACGTAATTATCTACTGGGACCTCTTTATCATCCACATCCATGTTTCATAAAAATGTATTTCAAATCATCCTTAATATTTTATAGAATATGGGTTAAATTCATTTATACCCTTATTGAATTTTTATATGATTTTTATAAAGGAATCTTTCCGTCTTTTTCCAAACAAGGTCCCTTTTATCCTTTTCGAAAAAATTATGGTAAGAATGTCTTTTTTTAACTTATACGGTGGGTGCGGCTATTTTCTGCCATTATAAAATCATCGAAGCTTCCCTTACAAGATTATAAGAATATTTTGAAAGTAAATGTTTTATTTTATAATTATGTGACTTTTAAATGATTTCAAAATGAATATTTTAAGAATTTGTGAAAGGTTCTCTTTATCAAAATAATAATTTTAAATGTTTTAATGATTTGTCTTTCTAAATATTTTTAATTAATGTTCATGTTTTCAAAATTATTTTAAGGATTTATTTATATAGACCTGAATTTTTTGAAATTATATTTCTTTATAAAAGATTCAAATTGGTATGGGACACTTTGATTCAAAAATATCTTTTAAATTACTTCCTTTATAAACGTGTGACTCTTAAATTATTTCAAAATAGAAAGAGATATTTCTCTAAAAAGGGTTTTGATTTCATCTTTGTCAGCATCCTTTGATGGATTTTAAGTTTATTTGAAGTTGATTTATTATGATACAAAAATTCCATATTGTATTGAATGGATTGTCATATGTTTGACTGTGGGTGTGCTATTTTTATACCATTCATGATTTATGGTTAAAGTATTGGCATTTCATATTCGAGTTTTAATACGAATGTTTATGATATGTTTAAACCTTTTCATATGAGGAATGTATTGGACTTAGTAAGTGACGGGTGGATCCTGCTATAGCTCATCGATGCATCGGAAGGTCTCATGAGACAACTAGACATGGAATTGGTCAAGGCCCTTTCCTAATTTTATTTATGGTTTTGGCTGAGGCCTTAATCATTTTTAGATGTCTTGGCCGAGGCCTTGACAAAATGTTTTGGAATGTCCGACATTATACATTCCCTCATTATGGAAATAATATTGATGGTTTATGTGGTCAATCGACTAGTATAATACAAATGATTATGTTTTATTATGGCATTACATTCTCAGCACATATTCTTTCCATAATAGAATTCATGTTTATTATTCCTAAAGGCATGTGGTTTTAATTATTTACCATGCTTAATATTTATGTCATTTTCTGCTGTATTACTTTCCCTTATTGAGCATTTGAGCTCACCCCTTTCTTATGTTTTATTTTCCCCAGGATTCTAAGAAGTGTATTGTGATTGATATGCAGGGTTAAGCCAAGGGAATAATAGAGTTCATAAATGATTATTTATGCTGTTTTGTATGTTATGATGTTTAATGTAACATTCATGTATGTAATCTATTTTTCGAGACTGCTAAACTGGTCGGTCATTCTGGAATTGATTCCTTATAATCATTCTAATGTAATAAAATAATTCCCCGACTCTGGGTAACTGGGGTCGGGGCGTTACAAAATATGGTAATAGAAATAGGGAAATTATTGTGGAATACCTCCCAACTAGGGTTCCATGAATGGGAACATATGTTAGATGTGAGGATATAGAAATAGAAGAAGATCACCAATAAGTATAAATTGATATAGATCATTGAACACAATAATGGAAGTCACCAATGTAATTTAAATTCCCAAAATTAGAAAAAAATTTGATGATTTAAAAGACCAATTGAATTATAAAATATTATTTTATTAGGATTAATTTTTTGTTTCATATTACTTTTCTTATTGTTTTGGAATTCTTTAACTATCTATGAATATAAGGAAATATATATTCTTATTAGGAATCTATTTCCTAAAAATAATTTTTTCTTCTTATTGTACTTTAATTAATTTTAAATTAATCTATAATTATAAGAAATTAATATATAATATAAATTATTATTCATGAAGAACAAAAATTAACATTTAATGGATTGTAAGTTCATTAAAAGATTGGAAAGTCATTTATCTTATTTCTAAATATTATTTAAAACCGTAACGGATAGAAAAGTTTTTAAATTTATAATCCTTAATATTAACTACAATATCTGATCATTAATATTAATTAAGTATATAATTTAATTAAATACATTAAAATACTGACCAGAACATCATTATGGCCGATGGTAGTTATTAAACCATCATCACCTTTCAATTATGAGTTAAATCCTCATGGACTTCACTCTATTCAATGGGTTGTCACTCGGTATTCTTGTTACATTTTTTGTAAAACCATATTAATATAATTCCTATAACATTTCAATTTTGTGATGAAACAAAATTATTACAACATGAGAGATAAAATAATCCGCAATGATAACCAATAACATTAATTTTATGTAAAAAATTATAAGTTGTTCTTCCGCAAATATTTTTTTAAATACTAAAGAAATTATTTTTATAATCATTCATTTGTACTAAAAATATATTTTAATATGTTGTATTCCCACCACAAATTCTTTTAAATGGGTGTTTTTGAATGATACCTTATGATCACCATAGAATTTATAACCTATAATGGTATCCATAACACTTATGTTAATAAAGATATATATCCTTCAGAAATTGTACTCAATCTATAGATTTTTAATGATTATAATAAATAAAATACCATTAATAAAAATCATAATTTTACCATTTTATTCATGAATCCAAATATAAAAATATTTTAAATAATTTATTTCATTGTATTAACATCTTTGTTCTAGGTGTTAACAATTAGAAGGCTGAATTACCATAGATAATCCTATGGTTCTCTACAATTTTAAAAATGAATTATAAATTCACCCCTATGATGAAATGTATTTCCTTCTATCAAACTCTTCATATATCCTCAAAATTTTATTACAATTTTACATTATTATCACATATAAATCTTTTTCCCAATACTTAGAGAAAACATACAAAGCACCTCCTTCCATATTTCTAACATTAAAGAAATTTATCCATCA
The DNA here is from genome assembly GCA_963277665.1 of Viscum album. Lineage (NCBI taxonomy): Eukaryota > Viridiplantae > Streptophyta > Magnoliopsida > Santalales > Viscaceae > Viscum > Viscum album. Next base: position 1,338,189,112 of record OY728148.1, on the reverse strand, counting down.
CTCCTATATGGTTTCCACTAATCAATCTCTTAAAGAACTCCAAAGTCATATTATTTTGTGAGTATAAGAGTTTTTAAGGTACAATTTATTAATAATACCATGGGATAATTTATTAGGTATAATCACAACATCTTTCATTCTGTTAATAATCCCTTCTTGTTTCTCATAGTCTTTACATTTTCATTCTTGTTCAATGTTAACATGATTACTTCAGGTTATAACTATTGACTAAAACAAGAGGTATAGTGTGAGAAACAATAATCATGCTAGGAAGACACATAATCTGGAATAATAATTTATAGGAAGGTTAAATCATGTCACATTTTTTTCAATATATGATATCTTAGGTTTTAATTAATTCATTCATTTTTATCATCTATTTAAATCATTCATAACATTTTGTAAGGAAAATTGAATGATCCAAATAATATCCCACTATAGTATCAAACTATGTGATTAGTAAGGCTCTTTAAATTGTATTAGGCAACACTTTATTCAAGACTAATATGCCTTTTAAGGAATTATTATATCCAGGTATATTTGTGCCAGAACCACATCCACTTATAGTATATAGATCAAGGCGTATTTCCCTGAAAACCCACATAATATTTACCTTCAAAAGTATTAGGTTGTTATTCAATACAAATATTCAATGTCAATCATATTATTATTTTCCTTAATATATAATTTTTAAAATGGAGTTCTAAATGTCTCTACTGAAATCCATCTGATACCAACTATAATGTCTTCAACCCAAGTAGCCTAGAGCAGGTGTCTACTTTATTATATAAGGAATCACATCATAAAGGACCTTGTAGTTTCACAGTCATAGTAAACTAGACAGATACATTATTCACATATAATATTTGAATACAATAATAACAATATATTTTCTTTAGAATACCATTATTCTTCCTATAATATTCTTTCATATCATTTAAAATATACTTCATAGTTTCATCTGAAAATAAAATAAAGGGTGAGATAAAATTCTCACAAAGTGATAAGTAAAGAGGATAATATCACGAATCAATAAACATAATAAATATTTAAAGGTAAAAACAAAATAAAAATTACATATAAACAATATTTCTATCATTATTTTATAATTCATAATTAATATAGAAAAGTATATAACTGAAAACACATCCCATTTAATCACAAAACTAAAAATAGAATCTAGTAGTAGTAACATTGAGAATATATCTTATATAATAAAAAAATAATTCATAATGACTGAAATTTTTATTTATTGGACCTCATGACTATAGGAATCATGAAACATTTTCCATAAATACCGTTCACAAGAAGTTTTAAAATTTTTTGGTTGGTATACACAAGAAACCCATTTAAATAAGGATATCATATTCATTCATCTCATGATACATGAAATGCATTATGGGGTTGTCTAAAATCAGGATTCAACCATATTTAAATTTCAAAATAATTCCTCATATATTAAATATATTATTTAATTCAATAACAGTATATCGAACCATTAAATATTCGTAATGAAAAAGGAATACATATTGTCAATATTTACGTAAGGTATAAATTAACATTTAATGTAAAATTTAATATATAGAAATGATATATGTTTTTTGGATATCAAAATATCCATGATAAAAATAAGAGATATTTTAGGGGAAATTTACTGTCCAATATCATGTGAAGGTAAATATTTCATGGGAAAGATAATGGACACAAAATTTAATCAAGGATGTGTATGTCTATAAATTCCTTGGACAGAATATTTAAAAACTATCTAGATGAAAAATAAGGATGTTTTCATCATAAAATTTCCCTAGTGGACTAAATTTAAAATAATGGGTCTGTATCATTGATGATTAAAAATACCATAAAAATATCATTATAAAAATTCTTGGGAGAAATAGACTTCACATTGAAAATAAATTTTTTTTTTTAAAAATGCCCAACAATTTGGAAAAAATATTCATTAAAATTATTATTTAATATTTCCAATTAATATTCCAGTAAATGAGTGGTCATGATGGTATGAAATTCCATACATTCCATATTTCTTAAAAAAGTCAATTTGCATAGTTGTAAAAATGGTAAAAAACACCATGTTCAGAAAAAGACAATATAATCTCTTTCCAATAATTTTCTAAAATCTAAAACATTGGTAAAAATTATTTAGTAAATAATTTTTGGAATCTTAAAACTTTTTTTAAAACTTTTTCTGAAAACAAGAATTTTGAAGAACAATGATTTTCTATTAAATAGAGAAATGATGTCTTATATTATTAAACAAATTCCTATTAATTTTGAGTACCAAATAGTTGTAAAATGGTACCATACATGATAACATAAGAAATAAATAATTAGAATAAAATTAAAGGGGTTTATTATCCAATTTTTAACTAATTTTCTTGAATGTAAATTAAATAATAAACATTCCCATTTAAAATGAGATTGTGAAATAAGAATTCAAAAAGATCATAAAAATGAATTTAGAATTAAAAAAGAATTTATTATTTATATAAAATATAATTTCACATAAAAAATGTGTAAATAGAATAAAATATAATAAAAATAAATTTCACACATAACTGTATAATATCAAAGCTAAAGAAGAAGAAGTATCAAAAAATGAAAAGAAATTGAGTTATGAAATTCATTTAAACATTATAATATTCATGTTAAATCCAATTGAATGATGCAATTAATATTGACACATATAATACCATGATGAATGAATGATTCACAACATTAAATATAAAATGGGATGCATATACACCATATAAAAGAAATCAGGTGAATGACATTACAATATGCCTCAATGAATGGAAATTGAAATGTAGTCATTTACCTCACAATTCATTTTAGTTGAAAATGATTTAAACTCTTATATAATTGTTGTAAATCATTATTAAATATTTAAATAAGTATATAAATAATTATACTATCATAAAATATCACTTTATGAAATATTTATATCCGTTTTCTTAATAATGTTTCATTAATTTATTTATTTCTGCTGTTAATTGGCTAGGTCACTCATTCTTGTTTTGTTGTGAATTATTTAGTTATTGTACATAATATATATTTACAAATTCTATATAACTATATTAATAATATTAAAATAACATTTATTCATCAAACTCTTTATTATTTTCATTATTTAAATTTGAACCTGGAGAATATATCACATCGATTTGGGGAGATAGTGGGATGTACGTACGGTCGATGAATTTTATCATTTAATTAATGAATGAAATGGTAAATATTAAGATGAAATATTAATATTTCATAATAGATATAATATCATTGACATCACATGTATTCAATAATTTTTTCCTTATTAACTATTATATAAATCATTAGTGAAAAACGAATCACATCGCTTCGTGAGGTGATAGTCTGCCATCCACATAACCGATGTAATTGTAAACAGAACAGAACATGAGAAGGTATATGTGGCATTAAAATTAAATAAATATAATAATATCATAAATATCTGATAAATTTTCTAATACATCATTATATGAATCCATTAAATTTGATAATGGAAAATGAATTACATCAGTTCCTGAGGCGGTAGTCTTCCGTAAACATGATGGATGATTTTGTTTCCTATTTGATGGAAGAGGGGATTTATATTTGTCATTAATATAACATAATAACTTCTCAGTATAAATAACATTCTAATTTATTTATATAATCTCAGTTAAATTTTATTTTTAGGAGGAGGAAGTAAAGAAAATTTATTTTTTATGAATGTTACCTCTTCTTCAATGTTTTTTTAGGTTTTCAAAAAAATCACTCAATGGTTTGGTTTTTTATTTGAAAAAATGATCTAGGATGTTTTTAGAAATTTAAAAAGTGATTTGGGAATCGCATTACCCTAATAAATTTCTTTTGAAGTCTGAATATTTCAGTGGAGGGGGTGGACATTTTTAATTTAGGGAGAGGAAACACATGGAAATATTTAAAGGAATCAATTACACCCACATTTTTGTCAAGAAAAAATTTGTCAAAATGGTTCATTATTAAACCTTTTAGGTAAATGGATGGGATATGGACATAAATGTCTTTTTCTACTTGTTTTAGGAAATACTATCACTTTTCTTCTTAGTTTATCAACTAGTAATAATGTTGTTACCATAATGAAAATAATTAATCATTAACGTTTTAACAATTCATTAGTTTAAAAAATTAATTTGACCTTACTGAGAAATGTAAATTTATATGATTCTAAATATTAAAGAAATTTTTTTTAATTAAATTCACAGAACTAGTAGAATCCAATTTATATTTACACTTATAGATGTGAGGAGAAAATTGGTTTCCAATGATAACATTATTATATGTATATATTGTTTTAATATTATAAATAATAATGAAATTTATTATAATGACCTAAAATAGTCCAATTTTAATATAATTGAACCTATTTTATTTGAAAACTGATTAATAAAATAATATAACCCTGTAAATTATTTAATTAAAAAGTTTTTTTTATAAATCTTGTTTTTAAATATTCATAGGAAAATAATTTTTTTACAAAAGGAAACAAATTCACCAAAAAATAACATTGAAATTTTAATTTAAAATGGAGGTTAATTTCTTTAAATACATTTTATAAATGTAATAAAAATTAATTTTAAATGTTTCACACAAAGAATTATGAAACCTTCTTTTATAAAAGTACAGTATTTTCGAAAACATTTCATTTTCATTTAAATAATTCTCATATAAATTTATAATAAATAGATAAATGAGTAAAATTTTAAACAATATATTTTCATAAATGATATATTCATCTACATACTGACAAACATAATAGTTGAGTTTTTATAGTTATGTATTAACTAATATTATTTTAATTGAGTATAAAGATTCATCTAAACCATTTGTTGTGTGCATCAAAAGCTATCAAAATGAATGAACTTTTTTAAAAAATAAATATTTTATAAAGTATCTGGGTGTTTCATTTTCCTCTTGTATTTTATTGTATTGTCATATACAATATCAAACATGATGTATCCTTCTAAAAAATCAGGGAGTTAAAAATTATTCCATGTGATTTTCTAATATCATTTTTTCCTATAAGATGGAATCATTTTATGGTAGATAAGATTTTGTAGGATATAATACATGGATACAATATTTATCAAATATTTGGAATGTATATTTTTATGTTGAAAATCTGAATTGTTTATTAAACCCATTTGGTTTCTATGGGTTTTTCTATGATGAAATGATTTGGAAACCCATTCCATTTCATCATTTCTAATATAATTAATGTTTTATGATTTAGGGACAAATTATATAATATTTTCATTATGTGATGAGATTGACCAATATACCCCTTCAATATAAGGGGAAATGAACTATATCAATTGTGATAGTTGTGGAAAACAAGTCGAAGTGCATGATAATTTATGGGATACTAGTCAATGTTCTTGATCCGCTACAGGAAAGAGGTGATGTTATCTAATCAGATGGTATTTATTGTTAACCTTGAAATATGTACTGGTTTCTATATTAATGATTATTGTCATCACATTTATGACATTAAATAATGGATCTTAATTGAGTTAAGATATGTTTTCATTCATATGATTCACTGATATCTATGATCTTTTTTTCATATTGGGTTTGAACTTTTTAAATGATGATCTTGATCTTACACCATTATAAATACCATAATATAGCATATTATCATCATTTTATATTTCCATTGTTACCCTTATTGCGCATTTGAGCTCACTGTTTTCTTATGTTCGCAGTACCCATGTAATGTAGAAATATAATAGTAGGTTATTCATATAAAGAGTACTAAGAGGTATGAACTTGATGGTAAATGATTAATATATTTCAAAAAATAAGAATATTTTGTAAAAAATTTCCAATTTTATTAGTCAACATTAGTTCTAGCATTGATCATATGGTTATGTATTAATTATTCATCAAAATATATACAGTATTTTTTTATCAAATGATGAAGAGGATATATAAAAAATTGACAATGAATGATTGTTTTATGATATAATGTTAAAATATGGCCATCCATTATATTTTTGATTTTTTTAATACATTTTAAACCTTATCGTATTGTTGTAACACTCCAATAAACAAGTTTTAATCTTAACTACTGTAAACATTTTTTTAATATTTTCCCTATTCAATATGAGAAAAATAAAAAAACAGGAATTTTTTTTAATATAAATTATAATCATCTAAAATATGGAATGAATTTTTCAAAATTGAATTCAGATATGTAGTTGAATTTAATATAATATAAAACCTAGAGACGCAATGAGAAAGTAGTTATTCAAGAAATATTTTTTCAAGAATAAGATGATCATTTGTTAAGATTATGACTAGTAATGATAATAATATTAATTTAAATTAATATTTATAGATATATAATCTATATATTTCATTTAAATCATTTCTCATTTGATATATTTAAAATAAATAAAATGGATATTAATTATTCACATTAAAAGTGTTTTAAAAAAGTGTTTTAAACCAAAAAATAGACTTATACAAAAAATATATATAAATATGATTCAAACGTAATTAATTGGATTATATATTACTATATAATAATTATTTTACCTAAATATCAATTCACAATTTTGGTTTTATATTATATAATTCATTTTAAAAATAATGTTTTACCAAAATCGTTAATTTTCAATATTTACTAAAAAATCAATATTTTACAAAAAAAAATAACAAACACTAACCTAATATTAAATATGATATGATTATTTAAAATATTATTTTAATTGTATGATGTAAATTTTCTAGATTTAAAATATATTATTTATATTATTTTCCCACAAAAAATTAAAAAACAATTAGGCAAAATTAGTTTTTATAATTAACATGATGTTATAAAAAATTGAGTGGTTATTTACTAATAATATGTCAACAAGTGTATATTGAGTATAAAATTAATATATATATTTCATAAATTATGTTATCCAATTAATATTTTCCAATTTGAATTATAAAATATGATAGAAACATATTTTTTGGGTTATTTAAGATCAATCTATCCTATAATATATTCTATTAAACACAATGTATTTATTTTTGAAATAAATGGGTGTTAATAGTATATAACACCATTTTTTAGGATAAATCACATTGGTTATCAAACCGTGTGCCAAAAAGGTTCCACCCTATAATCCTCTAACTCTAGTTGAATAGTATCCTATGGAATCTGTATTGTTATGGGAAACCATTCGTAAACTGTGAACCAATTATATTCTACAATAACATTTTGAAAAAATATAAATCCCCCAAAACTCTGTCTAAAAAATTCATATCTCAAAAAAATGATCAAATGATGTGCATAACATGAAACACCCTTGAAATATTTAAGGTCTTCATATTGCCCCTCTAATGTCTTAGAATCCATGAGAATTATCTCTAGAAGGATTTATTGTTTAAAAAGGTCCACTGAGCCTAAACATTAGTATCCCACTCTGAATTACCATCCTAGATTCATCCATGATACATTAGAATCAGGATAACGTAAAGAATATTAATGCATTAAATTTTATCAACCTAATACTAAATCAACATCATGTTTTATATGTTTGTTTTTTTTGGAATATATCAATAACATCATATTTTATAATATTTTTATGATCTAGAATATATTTCTGAAGTTGATACACATGAAAAAGTCATCCAGAAACCGATTACAAGATTGGATTTCAAAATGGTAATCCATTATAGATCTTTTTTTGTGATCTAGAAGTGTCAAACATACCATGATGCTTTCTTCCTCAACTTACTATCTTATTAGTGGATTAACCAATGAGTCACCCTATGAAAATACCAGTGAATAATAATAAAATTCAATAGTATATTCAATTTGTTGAAAAAATGATTTCATTCGTTCGATGAGTTTTTTATAAAATTTTGTATTAGGTTCACTCTGTTAGAGTTATCATGAACTATACTTGGTTATAAAACTGCTAACACACAAGCCTTAAGACAATATAGGGGTGACCAAAATGGCCAACCAAAAAGAGCATCATTAGGTTCCATAGGAATCTAATACATGTAACTATTGGTGTATTTGAAATCAACTAATTTTAGTTGATCATCACATGATCCACTAATTTATATGTTGAAAGCTTGATGTACATCCTCTAGTATGAGAATATTTCACTCTAATATTCTTTTTTTCATTGTATGGTACATTATTCTCAAAAAAAAATTTGTTGCTAAAGCCTTCTACATGTCTTAGAGAACATTTAGTGTAAAATGATCATATATATCAGATATAATTATTATGTTAACTCAATGTATGTGTAAAATCTCACAAATATTCATTCCGATAAGTGATTTTTAAATGTGACTCTTAATGATTTGTTGGAAATGATAGTGTTATTTAGATCATCAATTTTATCCCATAAAATTTCATAGTATCTCAGAGTCTTGGGTATCGCATTCACAAATTCCATTATTACATCCTACCACATACAAATATTTATTGAATGTGGATGGAGTAGTCCACTCGGATGTAGGAGCTTATTCATTACCCTATGGTATCTATGGAATTCATAAACATCTCTGAAAATCTCTCTCTGCATCTAAGGCCACCAGAACTATTGCCTAAATTGTGGTTGCATTTTTTTAGCAACAGGATGTACAAAAAACTTAGAAGTATAGAACTATGTAATTAGATCATCCTTGATGGGTACAAGGATTAAAACACTCCCATGTGTATGGATCATATTATCACCTTCTAATAACCTATAGGGTATTGGATTTACACCAATTACATAATCTCGCATCACAATAGACTAATGGTAATTATCTTATCCCTTCCTTTCCCAATCTAAAATTAAAGGTGTGATCACCAAAGGGGAATATTCCATCAATATATAGTCCTCAAAATCATTGATCCTATAATTGGAAAACAAGTCAATCATATACCATTGTTACTCCAAAAAACTTTTACCGTCCATTTAATATACTTTCATCTTATGACTAAGATTAAATTATGTGATGTTTCCTTTACCATGCCCATGGACACTCTCAATGTTAGACGTTGGAATGTACTCTACAAAGTTATGCTTATTCAAACTGAGGTCCCATCCAGAGATGATATAGTGTAGTATCTTCTGGTGTGTGTCAAAGATAGAACTGTCACCATAGATATTGTTTCACCTATAGTTCATATAATGGCCAATGGTATAAAACTAAAAATCATGGGTACAATAATTTCCATAATGGGGTCATAGATGACATGCCCCCAAAGATATTACCTTCTACCTCTACATTAGCTCTACCTAAAAACCATATCTTGATGTGTGACCATATACATTATTAATAATTGTGATCTCATAATGTATTAATACTAGATAAATGGTTATCCTTTTGTTTATATTATGAAAAAAACTCCTCACACTATTCTAACAATTAAAACATCACCCCTTTCTTCATTAGTGTAGTCCTGGGTTCTTATAATCATGAAAATTTTGGGATAAAATGATAATAAAGTCCAGTTAAATTTAGAAATATCCTAATCCTGATAAAATTATTAAAACAAATCTTGAACATCACCCCATCAACATTCTCTAATTACATGAATATATCAGTCTTAGTTATAACATTTACCATGAAAATAAACTCCTAAAAATTTAATTTTCAGTTCAATAACAAAGAATTAAATTGATGTGATCAAATTATCATTAATACTATTTATAGATGTGTATTTCCCTAACCCTATATTTTTTAGAGTTAGTGTCTACTGCTTATTAAATTGGAATTGTTATAAGTAATAAAATACTGAAGGACTGAGATTTAAGTATTCTTGGTAAACCAGATACACACATGAGAAAAGAATAAAATAATTATAGAATATTTTTTTTCTTATTTTTAAAAAAACTTACATAATAAATTTATTCCATATAATATTTCCATGCATATATTTCATATTATACTTCATGGATTCAATGTAAATGAAACATAACAAGTGAAACCTCAAATACCTAATAAAGGAAAAATACAGATGAAGCAATAATTAATCAATACGAATAGTCAATATGGAATGATAAATAAATAAACACATAATCCATGTCATCAATAAAATGAATAAATGTTCATAAAAAACATGTTTAGGTAATAACTAGAAACTAATTCAATTCAAATAACTATATAGGGAAAAACAAATATGGCATGGTTAGAAACTGAAATAGATTCAATATAAATAATAGAAAATTATATGTATCCATATATATATATGAAAAAACTCATGGATGAATAATTACTAAATCTAAATGGGGGAAATTCTTTATTAATAGACATCATGTTTGAAAAACATGAAAATATATACCATCAATACCTTTCACAAGACAATTTAAGCTATTCTGATTTTCATAACTAATTTGTCCCCTCAGAACCTATCGATACATGAGGAAGAAATATAATGTATGGGATTCTCCCATTATATCCTATCAAAATAATTCCTCATATTGGATAGCCTAAAAAAATATTCCTTATCAAATATTTTACTAGGAAGTCTCAACCAGAGACAATGTCTCTGAACGTTTATTAAAATATAGGAAAAGTATAGGAAGCACGAATCACAAGCCAAAACAGTCAATTACATATCATAAAATCCATACCCTTCACCCTATCCATGAGCAATTACATCATCCGAGGTATCTTATTCCCACTACGAGCTTTCATAATGCTTTTGAGTCTTCACATACTTCCGTCTGATATTTAACTTCTCTAAATACAAAAACTCCTCAGAATACTGCATACCTTTTCCTTTGCTGATAGAAGATCTGGTATGCATCAACTTCAGCATAGAAGAATTGTATTTCCACTGTCTTCTTCTAGGTGGAGCATTCATAAAATCCCCATTTCCTGCCACATTCTTCTTTCCACACTAAAAACCGTCGCTATAATAGGTTTGAACTTTGCCAATATAATTCTCCTTCTCAATGTCCGATATATCCAAAAAAAATTCCATGGATAATCACCTACTGGTAGCCGCCATTCACCCTCTGTCCCTTCTCGATGTGACTATTTGTGTCAATCATTGCTAAACATTTTGGTTGCACCACAAACTCATGATCTTCATGAACCCATTCTTCAAAAAACCATCTCTAAATACAACCTCTTGAGAATAATAGTCAATCTGCATACTTCCACCTTCACTCCATGGATATTCCTCCTCTGCATGAGAGAATCTCCCATGATTACGTATCTTTAAGAGATTGCAAGAGCACTACTACTGCACTTTCTCTGTGTTACTTCCACTGGGATAATAATTCACTCTCCGACCCATAACCCTACTATTATGTAGCTCAACAGCTTCAATAGTAACCAATCCAGAAGACAAAGTAGGGGAAACATGACTAGTCAATGGAGCAACATGATCCTGACCCACTTCCAATTCATTATTCACATGACCTGAAAATAGTTACAAGTTTGAATATTATCCACTTTCTTCTCAGGCTGTGTCTTCATCATACTAAGACCCTCACCCAACCACCAGTTTCATCAAAGATACCCCCTGCTCACAAATTCATAATAGGACTTCCCAATGACTCATTACTTGCAGTGGGCACCACTGCTTGGTTAACACTGGCCACCCCAGCGGATTGAACTGCATGCTTCATAGTATCCTCCTGACCTCTCTAATTAATCACCCCAATACCACACCATAGTCATCCAATCACCTCATCCACCATCTAATTCAAAGACTCCTTGACTACCCTCATTCAGCTTCTATTCACTATCGTGAAGCTAATATGACAAGGTCATGTCTTCATTTTAGAACCCAGGTTCTACTTCCCTTACTGAACTTCAATTCCACTGCGACTATGACCTGTTGATCTGATTACACATATGGAACCACCCTTCAACCTCTTTAGGATTCCATCAGATTCCCGACATTGAGACACTGGGAGCAGTAGTCAATCCATGACTCAAAAACCACATACTATTAATATCTAAACTTCTCACTCGCAAAAATGAAGATTGACTTAACCGGCGTCTAAGATAAATCTACTTCAAGGGAAATTCTCGGAGAAACCAGATGGAAAATAGCTCTAGTTCTACTGTCCACACATAAATAATGATTTACCAAATTTACAAACATGCGAATGATGGAAGGATTCTGAAATGGAGAGGTAATTCTAAAAATCATGCATTGATTTCCATCATCAAAGAGTCTTGCATCATATGGTAGTCATCATAAAATAGTAATAGAATGAATTGGGAGCCATCACATGTAATCATTATGATCATTCTTGAGGATAATGATATTTAAACATTTCAAAGAATCCCCATAACACATTAAAACATTTAAAATATAATAACCATTAAGGTATAACATTAAATGTAAATTATAATATCATGAGAATAATTAGATTCATGATCTAATGTTTCAAAGTTAGTATATACCCCCAACAAAAGTTAATTGATGCCTAATAACAAATATGTCTCAATTGAACATACCTTGAGACAGAATACCCTTACCTTGTATTTCCATTCAAGGGAACATCCTCTAACTTCCGAGATGATAAATATTTTAATTATATAATTAAATGTGAACCTTTTTCATGTTTACCATTACTTTTATATCAATTATTACCTTTTTTATAAAATTTCATAAACAATGATGCTTAAGTATGGTGTTTCGACAAAATTCATTTTATATATCAAAAAAACATTGGTATGTAAAGTATGGTCACATGTCTAATTATATAACAAAAAAATAATAAAAATAATGAAATAATTTTCACACTTATAAATCAATTATAATTTTAAAACTAATCATTAAATATGGTTATGCAAAATAAATCAACGTTACGATGATGGAAACAATAGGTTGTATGCACGCATGAGTAACATTCCCAAATTTCAATGATCATTCTAGAATGATAGTAAGTAACACCATATCATTACAGAATGATAGTTATATCATAAATAAAATATTATATAATCATATAAATATATATATATAATTATTTGGATGAAAATTTACCATGTCATGTTGAGGAGGTAGTAGTTTAAATTTCCACGAATGATATTATCTCTATTTAAGTGATTGAAAGGGTAACAAATAAAATTGTATATATTATATATAGATAAAGTTAATTATGTCATGAATATAATATAGGGAATTTTTTCACATATTTTAGTAAAAACCTTTTTTTATACATACCATGTATCGTGTGAATGAATCACATCACATTGAGGGGGTGGTAGCCCACACTTTTACAAATGAAGTTATCATATTTAAATAAAATGGAAATTATTAGGGTATGTGTTCTAATATAATTATAGAAGATTAAATATATAATGAATATAATATATATAATATATAATTAGAGTTTCCGTCATAATTTCCTACCACGATGGGGGTAAAGAAAAATTAATAATAATTATTTTGTGAGGCTGTAATTCACCGTACAGAGAGACAATATGTTTATATCCCATTAAATGGAAGTGTGTGTGATTGTGGATTTAACACATAATATAACAATATAAAATTATATTTAGGATACTGGAATCATTATATAATCCTTATTTTAAAATAATTGAAGGTGTGGTAGAGAAAATTAACGAAATGTGATTGTTGGATGACATTACCTTAAAATCGGGTAACTTTGTTAGGTTTATACCAAAGGGATTCCTTAGAAGGATTTATTCCCAAAGGGATGATTCAATGAAGAGGGGAGGGATTTTTGGAATCTATTTGTGATTATTTTGGCATAAACTATGTTGTTTGATAGGTGTGAGAAATTTTAGGAAGTTGTGGACTTTTATAGTGGAGGAGTGACACTCTTGTAATATTTGGAAAAATAAATTCCTACCACGATTTTCATGTTAAAAGTGGATCCAATAATGGTTCAATTTTGATATAATGGAGTATAAGGTCAAAATATGGCCTCATAATTTCTATTTTACAAGTGTATATATCTTTTTGGGCCCTATTGTTAATGTTTTGTCCCTTTTTATTATTAATTTTACCTTAACCCTTATAATCAATTTTAATCAATATCACTAATAGTATTCATCGAAAACAAACATGAACTTTTTATAAATTATAAATTATGATGGTTCCAAATTTGGAATCCATTTTCCAATTTATAAGATTTTAATTGGATGAAATTAAGTTAAAAATCATCCCGCGAGGGCGTACCACAAACTAGGTTTTCAATTTAAAAATGTCCAAAGGTTTGATAAGTTTTGTAGAAAATTTAAAAGTTAAATTGATTAAAATAACTTAAATTGGATTAATTGATAAAAATATTATCTAATATAACATTTAAACCTTTGAAAAAGAAAATAAATCTTTAATAAAATTAGATGAAAAAGAATTTTTGAAGTAAAATTTAGTATTATTAAATATTCATTAAATATGAAATGTCTCAGAAAACTATAAAAATGTTATCCTAATCTATGTATTCGTTTTATATTTCATATATGAAGTTTATTTTTACATATTAAATCAATTAACATATTAAAATTCATTTTCAAACTGGGTTCTCTATTAAAAAGCGGTAAACTTTCCTTCATAAAAATATAGGTTTTGATGTGTAAAATATAGTTTTTTCTTAAATTATTCCTATCAAACATAACAGATATATATATTAAATATTCTATAGAATATATAAAATATATATTTTATTAATAAAATTCACTAAAATTAATTAATTATGTTCTTAAAAAACTCCACTAGAAGCGTAAAAAAATATTTTATCCCATATCCAATTGTTTCTTATTTTCATTTATCATTAATTTGATTCCAATGAATTCATTTTATATTTATATAAACCATAAATTTTAATATGTTATTTTATACTATTCATAACATCCATTTTATATCTTATTATATTAAATAATAATATTTTAATAATATATTATTATTTGAAAAAAAATTGGTATTACGTGTAACACAATACTTCAAAAAAGGTAGCTATTATGTTTAACCCATGCTAAGTTAGTGTTACATGCGTTGAAATATAAAGTATCTATTTTAAATTATATATATATTATAAATTATCAATATATTATATTCCCTTATGTTCTTGGGGTCACGTGTCAAACATGTTATCATATATATGGTTATTACTTTATAATTTCATGGTGTTACATTCTCCCTATAATAATTAAAATGAATCCTCACAATATAAAATAGATTTTGGTGATATATTTTTTAATATTTCCTATGTTTAAATCTAAAATCCTTATAAGAGTTCGTATAATATCCTCTACAAAATAGAGAATATGAATTAAAATTTCACATTAAATAACATTTTACTAGTTCTCTAAGGATAATACCATTAGTGGAATAAAGTGGTGCATACATGGAGAAAAAGATTAAATATTTTTATGGAGTGATTGGGGTCACCAATTACAAACAATTTAATGATCAATATAATTTTGAGGTCCTCAAAGCCATAAATATTTTATTATATAGAAGAACATATGTTCAACATAAATTAACGTATTATGACAACATTTTATTTCTGTGTAATTTTCTTAATGTTGGGAATTTCTTTTAATTCATAAGGATATAAGTAAATTTAATTACTTGTTATATTTTATTAAACAAAATTTAATCCTTAGGTTTTTCTTCCATAGGTTTTTCAATTCATTGAAATATTAATTTGGAAGCCAGAAGAGTGAAAATAAAATTATAGAGGACATTAATTACCATAAATGAGGTACCAATATAACTTATTCTCTTTAAGTATCATCAAAATCCTATACGGTTAAAAGAATAATATGTGGTCCTCAAAACTGATATTTTTGGTTCTTTATTGACCGTTATTTTTCAAATTGTTTAACTAAAAATTATGAAAACATAACTTGGACATTTCATATGTAAGTGGTTTTCGTGCAACTATTATCATCCTTCGGTCAATGTTTGAGGACTTTCAACCTTGAAAGAACTGATAGAGTTTTACTCAACATACATGTTTTAATTTTCTAAATCAATATTAATAAAATTTCCTAAATAAATATGTTGTAAATCCTTGAAATATGCTTAATAACTAAATAGCCTTTTTAAATTAGTTTTCATTACATCCCTAATACATAAATATTACAACACTAATATATTATTACTTTATCAACTTATTGTGACAAAGATCCTTCATTGGTATAGGGTTTATCCAAAATATTATTTATAGGATTTATAAACCATTAAAGCTTACCCTATATCTAAAACACCTTATTTTTAACCTACATTATAAATTTTTAAAATTATTCATAGTGTTTTGTAAAGAAAATGTAAATTATCCTATAAATATCCCCTGAGAGTGTCAAGCTATGTGTCTTGTAAGGCACATTTTCGTGTACCATATTACCATGAATCTGTCTCAAAATACCTTATCAGAGTTATTACTCCTTGGTAAATTTGTTCAAGAACCATGCCCACTTGTATTATTTATACATGGATGTATTCTAAGAAGGACCCACATAATATCTACCATAAAAAAATTCGAGGATGTTCTTTTATAATTATGCTCAAATTATACGTTAGGGTTAGGTTCTCTAAACTATGTTTTCTTAAAGTAGTTCCTATGGTTTATACTAAACATCCATTAACACCAACTATTGAGATCTATCACAGATTTTCCTGATCCACTGTCTGCTACAAATCTAATTGGCATGATTACATGGAATCAAATCCCAAAGGACCGAGAGTTTAGTAGTCTTATTATTCAAAATACATACATGATAAAAGAATATACTATTGAAAAAAAATTCTTATTATTTTAAAATAAATCACATCAGTAAGAACTTTATTATATTTAGTATACCACTTATATATTTTATAGTACACTTATGGGATTCCTTTGTAAAGAAACTTAAAAAGGGATAATTAAAATGTTCAGTAAGGGAAAAATATAGAGGACACAATAATTAATCAAGGATAATAGTCAATATGGAAAGTTAAATAACTGAATAAAAATTCCATCTAATAAATAAAATGATTTTAAGTGTGTAAAATATATTGAATGAAAATAACTAGAAAAAAATTCTATTCAAATAACTTGATATAGATAAATACCTAGAATGATAAGAAGTTGAAACATATGCCTTCAAAATAACTAAAAATTAAATGTACCCAAATATTTTTTAATCAAAGATTTCATGTGTGAATAATAACTAAAACTAAATGAATGCAATTATTTCTTAATATATGTCTTTTCTAAATCCCATGAAAACCAATACCATCAAGACCATTCACAAAATGGCTTAAACTATTCTGATTTGTGCAACTAATTTGTAACACCCCGAGCTTCCACGATACGCCTCTCTTTCAATAATACAATAGCTTGCATTGTACGCAACTTCGAGTTCTAAAACACCGCGACTAATCAAAGTAGCCGTAATGAATAGTAATAACCACTTATTAAAATTATAGAAATTTTATATTTAAAAATTGACTTCATTTTTGTATTCGTAATATCGAAATTAGCCTATGTTGAATTTTTGGTATTTTTCTGAGAACTTCTAATTTTTTATGAATTGTGAAAAATACTTAAAAACAACTTTTTTAATCAAAATAATTTATAGTGATAAATTATACTATTTAGTGGTTTTAAAGTATAATTATAATATATTTCTACTATTTTATCCAATGGTGGTCATTAGAATTAATTTAACATTAAAATTGGACATAAACAATTGTCAATCTTTTGATATAAATTGTTTCTTAAAAACACGCTATTTGTTGTGACAGCAGGAATTAATTATAAAATTAATTAATTCAACTTATATGATTGGAATTTTGTAAAATAGACATCATTTTTGAATTCAGAATATCAATTATAGCTTAGGTTGAAATTTTGGCATTGTTCTGAAAAACTTCAATTTTTGATGAATAGTGAAACCACTAAGTGGTAGTTAAATAACTGATTTTTCGTTTAAATGAAATATTACCACTTCTGTGATTTGATTTTCAAAAATCCGACATACATGGTTTTCATTAAGAAGTAAAATGTGGTTCAATGAGATTAAAATAATTTTTTTGGTGAATAGTAACTTTTAAGTTCTTAATCGCGATTAGAGGTAATTAGTGTAGTTTAAGATACAAATAATGTTATAATAATATGAGATGAGCATGACACTTGTCCTACTCCTATTGGATGAGTCATGGCCGACCAAGACAACCCATGGGTCAACTTGGGGACCCCATGGAGCCACTTTAGTTGGAAAATGACATTAATATATATTTATTTAATGTTAAAATTAAATTGACACAAACATGAGTTGTTTTACTAAAACAGTTTTTAAGTGGGGTTACACAAGTCACAATTTTGACTATAAATATTAATTAGAAAGCTAAAAAGCTTTCCTACATCATATTATTTTTTTTATAATTTTTAGACATTAAATAAATTAAATTATTTATGACATAATTATGATGCAGTGATGACCTCATTATTTAACGATTTTAATAAAATGAAAAGATAATGTAAAATCCAAGGCTTACACTTGTACAAAGACTATTGGATGGGTAGATTTAGAACCCTTATCACCTTATCCACGAATTATATAATTGTGGGACCTTTAGAATCCTAAAAGCATTGTGTAATAATGTAACATTTCAATCTTTCCAAAAGAGCCCCTCCTCTCCACTTATAAAAGGCCCCCACCTCTCCCACCTTATTCACACCTTCAAGCCATTTGGCTCAGCCAACCTCTTCCCAAATACTCTCCCAACATCCCTATCTTACTCCTAGAAGCGTCACTTTGGGCAGAACTCTTCTCAAGGAAGCCTTTGGCTCAAATCAAAAAGAGTTACCCAATTTTTAGGTAATGTCTTCCCTAATGTTGTTTTGTTTTGTTTTTCTTCTCCAACCCCCTAAACTCTTTTTATTCATTTCTTTTGTAAGAACTCCAGTATCCTCAATATACTAGGATGTTGTTATAAGATGGATTCAAGCTACAATTACACACACCTACATCTAATTGTTAAAGAACATACGGTTTCTGTGGATGGCGAATTTCTGCCTCACGAAACGATGATTGTCCAACACTCATATAACACCTTCAAAGGTGGCCATTAAGATGTCACTATTTTTATATATGATATATAATATGTTTATGTTTTACTTATGCTTCTGTATTTCTCATTTATGGCATACTTTATGATTTCCATTATGGGTAAAATGCGATAATTTCATTTTAGGAAGTGCGGACTACCGCCCCCTCAAAGTGATTTGAATCGTTAATTCCATATGTGGGATGTATAAAGGATGGAGTAAATGGTATTATACACTATATTATACTGGAATTATATTATACATTTATATCATTATGATTTCGTTCCATTAAATATGAAATTGAAAAGAAAGTAGCGTTCATGCGTACGTACGGCTTACCGTCTCCATGAACGGTGCATTTCATTTATTACCTCTAAATGTTACGTGACATTATGAATGAATGTATATACTGTATATATCATATATATTATATCTACATAATGAATATAATTCTGGAGATAATGGATATTCGACCACATAAACAACTTGTAATTATAAGAAGTTTATTATTGACTCAAGTACCAAAGATCGACAAAACGACAGTTATTAACTTAAATAATTACATAATGTTCATATCATTGTAATAAGTGATATAATAAGGATAATGAAATTGAAAATGGTTCTTAATAAGGTATATATTAACTCTAGTTTATTATTCAGGAGGTTAAAGAATGGTTGAGTCAAGTCAGACATGAGGTAAGGGAACTTCTTAACCCAATTTCCATTCTTTGGGTTAATCTACTACTTTCAAATTATGTCATGATATTATTATGTCCTATCTTGTATTTGTACTTTATTTATGTGTAATTATAGAGAATACACATAATATATCTATTTTATTTTAAAAAGGATCTTTGTAAGGACTTCATCTCAATCTCCTTTCATTGAGGCATATTTGGTTTTATACACAACTTTCTTTTATACGGTGTATAAACCCCTTTGACTTTTACGTTTATTCAAGAGAAATCTTTTTTATACGAAGCGTTTTTCTAAACGACAAGAGGGAATGTTTTTCTTTCCGTACTTATGCGGCGACAACGACTTCTCCACCGTCGTGACCATTATTTGAGTTTCGGCTTCCTCTACAAGCCATCATTTTTTTTAATTAAAAATAAATACAAAGTTTAACTTTCTTTTATTTTGGTGTTGAAAATGGTTTTGAAAGCGTTTTTATTATATCAATGTGTTGTATTGATATCTTGTGATTGAAATGTGGAAATTTTATGTTTAATTTATGCATGTTTTATGTGATATGATTATGTTATGGTTTATGATATGTTTAAACCTATTCATATGAGGAATGTATTGGACTTAATAAGTTACGGGTGGAGCCCGCTATAGCTCCTCGATGCATCGGTAGGTCTCATGAGACAACTAGACATGGAATTGGCCGAGGCCCTTTCCCAATTTGATTTATGTTTTTGGCCGAGGCCTTAATCATTTTAGACGTCTTGGCCGAGGCCTTGACAAACTGTTTCAGAATGTCCGGCATTATACATTCCCTCATTATGAAAGTGGTTATTGTTATTACATGTGATTATTCGTCTAGTAGAATATCCATGTGATTAAGTAATGGCATTATTTTATTTTACTTTTGCCATATTATGCTGAAGTTCAAGTTCAATAAGGCTTTTGTTTTAGTTATAAATTCCCTTAAATGCTTATGTTTCCTTATAAAAGCTTCCGCAATATTGTTATCCTTACTGAGCATCTCAGCTCACCCCTTTCAATGTTTTAATATTTTCCAGGATGTGAAGAAGTATTTTATGAATGACCTGCAGGGATTGTGAGAAGAGGATATGAGGGTGGACTATGGAGACTTTGTTATTGTAGTTTTTCACTTTATGATGTAATGTAACGTTTACGAATATATCTAGTGTTGCCAAGGCTACTAGACTAATCGGTCTTTCGAGACTTGATCTTTTGTGATCATTCCAATGTTACGAAGTAATGCACCGACTCTGGGTAGCTAGGGTCGGGGCGTTATAGTTGGTATCAGAGGCAGTTTAGTACTAACCTTGGAAGCTAGATTTAGATAAACTCTGATTAGAGCACATATCCCGAAGATAGACATTGAGGATTAGTATAGAAGAACTTCCTAGAATTTTGGTATTGTAGAGATGTTGTGAGTTTTCCGAGCAATACATCCCTGTCTGGATACGAGCAGGTAGAGGCGGCTCTTGCACAGATGTACCTAGGGGTAAAACCCGAAAACACCGCTTTGAGCTAGACTCGAACGGGAACTGGTGCACGACAACGGGCCTTGCTGCACTCTTGGTTACGACACTCCCTGGGGATATGCTTTGGATAATTCCCATTTCCTTTACAAACCACTATGAAGGCTAACGAGTATATACTTCCTCAAAGAAAACATTTTTATAATTATGGATTATATCCATAATTGGTTCAATTTATGTTAAGTGTTTTACAAGTATGGAATTATGAATTTTGATTCATGAACTAATCTAGTTTATGCCATTGTTTAGAAATGGCACCTAGTGGAAGGAATGGAAACCATATCAATGCACGCAATCCATGTAGGGATTTCCCTCCTGCTCAAGATAATTATAGTGGGGCTGGTGATGCAACTGGTGCCGATCAGCTAATCACCATACTGGGACAACTTACTCAGGTTATGAATAATAACCTTACCCGTATGGAGCACCCTAATCCACAGCATGGAGGATCAATGTTAGATCGATTCATGAGGCAACAACCACCAACCTTCAATGGGAGTTCAAATCCTATAGTAGATGAGCAATGGATAAATTCCTTAGAGAAAATATTTCATGCCTTGGGGAGTAGTGAAAGGGAGAAGGTTGTCATGGCAGTTTACCGCCTCACTGGAGATGCCGATCAGTGGTGGTCGCTGATTCAAAACACAAAGGAAGATGATGACGTATCGAATATGCAATGGAGGGAGTTTAAAGAGATTTTCTTAGAAAAATACTTTCCTCGTGACCATCGAGCAGATATGGAAAGGCAATTTCTGAGTCTGAGGCAGAAGGAGGATGAGAATGTCGCAAAGTATGAGGCTAACTTTACAAGGTTAGCGAGGCATGCTTCGGATTATATATGTAACCCAAGGAGTAAGATTGATCATTTCTTTGATGGGTTAAAACCATTTCACCGTCAAGCTTTAGTATCACAATCCTTCTCATCATACGAAGATATTGTCTCGTGTGCTATCAAGATAGAAAAGGAATTCTCTAAGTCTTATGACAACAAAGTAAAGAAAGAGAAGAAGAGAACGGTGGAACAAGAGACATATAAAGGAAAAAAGGGGAAGAAGGATTTTCCATTATGTGATAATTGTCAGAAGAATCACCCTGGTACGTGCCTAAAAGGAATGGGAGTTTGTTATAAATGTGGAGAAAAGGGTCACCAGGCTCGTGATTGCATGGGAAAGAAAGAGGTTGTCAAAGTTGAATGCTACAATTGTAGAGAAATGGGTCATTATGCAAATGAATGTCCTAAGCGTCAAGGAAACTTACCTCAGAAAAGGCCAAGGGATCAAGGCCAATCTTATGTTGTGACTACAATTGATGCGGAATAATTATTGTATTTGTGTTTTTGGACTCAGGAACTAGATTATGGTTATAATAATAATGTGATATATAAGGATTGTACTGCAATACATGTTGTTTTCATTAAGGATTTAATATGATGAAGGTAATCATATTTTTAGTATGTGACAATAAGAGAAACTTTACTTTGTTTGGGGAATCTGAGGTTACAATTGATTTTGGAATTTAACGACCCTTTAGAGAAAGTCTGGACGGAGGTATTTTGGATAACTATTAAGGTTGGAATGGATTAAGTTGAACCATGGATAGTATTGTTTAAGGTTAAAGCATTTCTGAAGATTATTTTTGGAATATTATAATACTATATTTTTAGGAAAAAGGACAACCTGCAGGGTGGGGCATAACCCGTCGCGTCGGACAAAGCTGCAGGAATCGAACCCACAATCATAGTGCGACAGGCCTTTATTTCCTACCACTAGCCTACAGGAAGTCCCTGGTTATTACAAAATAATTTTACTAATCTAAATGGTATGTTTTAACATTTGGAACCTTATACAATTAGGATAAGTATAATATTTTTGAGTTCTATTATCTTTTTGAGTGAAAGATGAGTTGAAGGTTGAAACTCTAATTGTCAAGAATAAATATATATATACCTATCTATTATTCAATGAATAAATTAATTCTTAAACTTTAGTAAAGGGATATTAAAACAAAAAAATGTGTTATCCTAATACCTTATGTTTTGTTGAACTGATGATATTTTAAATCAACATAGATTGAAGGCTTTGAGGCCCTCAATTTGACAGTTGATTGTGATTGATGACCCCAATCGCTCCCTACAAATATTTACGTTTTTCCTCCAATTATATGTCTCTAATTGCCACCAATGTTCTCCTAATCGAGATCATAATTGGGGGGTGACTTTTTTATTTCCCTTTCCCTCTTATTAAGGCTAAATTTTATTAATCTTATTTCCGATGTGGGTTTTCCTCAAAGGTATTTTCTATTTTCAAACTATTATTTTCAAAGAAAAATTTCAAATTGCGAGAACTCAATTTATTGAAGGAGGTGAGAATGTAACACCCCGAGCTTCCACGATACGCCTCTCTTTCAATAATGCAATAGCTTCTATTGTACGCAACTTCGAGTTCTAAAACACCGCGACTAATCAAAGTAGCTGTTATGAATAGTAATAACCACTTTTTAAAATTATAGAAATTTTATATTTCAAAATGGACTTCATTTTTGTATTCGTAATATCAAAATTAGCCTATGTTGAATTTTTGGTATTTTTCTGAGAACTTCTAATTTTTTATGAATTGTGAAAAATACTTAAAAACAACTTTTTTAATCAAAATAATTTATAGTGATAAATTATACTATTTAGTGGTTTTAAAGTATAATTAGAATATATTTTTACTATTTTATCCAATGGTGGTCATTATAATTAATTTAACATTAAAATTGGACATAAACAATTGTCAATCTTTTGATATAAATTGTTTCTTAAAAACACGCTATTTGTTGTGACAGCGGGAATTAATTATAAAAATAATTAATTCAACTTATATGATTGGAATTTTGTAAAATAGACATCATTTTTGAATTCGGAATATCAATTATAGCTTAGGGTGAAATTTTGGCATTGTTCTGAAAAACTTCAATTTTTGATGAATAGTGAAACCATTAAGTGGTAGTTAAATAACTGATTTTTAGTTTAAACGAAATATTACCACTTCTGTGATTTGATTTTTAAAAATCCTACATACATGGTTGTCATTAAGAAGTAAAATGTGGTTCAATGAGATTAAAATAATTTTTTGGTGAATAGTAACTTTTAAGTTCTTAATCGCGATTAGAGGTAATTAGTGTAGTTTAAGGTACAAATAATGTTATAATAATATGAGATGAGCATGAAACTTCTCCTAATCCTATTGGATGAGTCATGGCCGACCAAGAAAACCCATGGGTCAACTTGGGGACCCCATGGAGCCACTTTAGTTGGAAAATGACATTAATATATATTTATTTAATGTTAAAATTAAATTGACACAAACATGAGTTTTTTTACTAAAACAGTTTTTAAGTGGGGTTACACAAGTCCAAAATTTGACTATAAATATTCATTAGAAAGATAAAAAGATTTCCTACATCATATTATTTTTTTTATAATTTTTAGACATTAAATAAATTAAATTATTTATGACATAATTATGATGCAGTGATGACCTCATTATTTAACGATTTTAATAAAATGAAAAGATAATGTAAAATCCAAGGCTTACACTTGTAAAAAGACTATTGGATGGGTAGATTTATAACCCTTATCACCTTATCCACGAATTATATAATTGTGGGACCTTTATAATCTGAAAATCATTGTGTAATAATGTAAAATTTCAATCTTTCCAAAAGAGCCCCTCCTCTCCACTTATAAAAGGCCCCCACCTCTCCCACCTTATTCACACCTTCAAGCCATTTGGCTCGGACAACCTATGCCCAAATACTCTCCCAACATCCCTCTATTACTCCTAGAAGCCTCACTTTGGGCAGAACTCTTCTCAAGGAAGCCTTTGGCTCAAATTAAAAAGAGTTACCCAATTTTTAGGTAATGTCTTCTCTAATGTTGTTTTGTTTTGTTTTTCTTCTCCAACCCCCTAAACTATTTTTATTCATTTCTTTTGTAACAAGGCCATTATCCTCAATATACTAGGATGTTGTTATAAGATGGATTCGAGCTACACTTACACACACCTACATCTAATGGTTAAAGAACATACGGTTTTTGTGGATGGCGAATTTCTGCCTCACGAAACGATGATTGTCCAACACTCATATAACACCTTCAAAGGTGGCCATTAAGATGTCACTATTTCTATATATGACATATAATATGTTTATGTTTTACTTATTCTTCTGTATTTCTCATTTATGGCATACTTTATTATTTCCATTATTGGTAAAACGCGATAATTTCATTTTAGGAAGTGCGGACTACCGCCCCCTCAAAGTGATTTGAATCATTAATGCGATATGTGGGATGTATAAAGGATGGAGTAAATGGTATTATACACTATATTATAATGGAATTATATTATAAATTTTTATCATTATGATTTCATTCCATTAAATATGAAATTGAAATGAAAGTAGCGTTCATGCGTACGTACGGCTTACCGTCTCCATGAACGGTGCATTTCATTTCTTACCTATAAATGTTACGTGACATTATGAATGGATGTATATACTGTATATATGATATATATGATATCTAAATAATGAATATAATTCTGGAGATAATGGATATTCGACCACATAAACAACTTGTAATTATAAGAAGTTTATTGTTGACTCAAGTACCAAAGATCGACAAAACGACCGTTATTAACTTAAATAATTACATAATGTTCATATCATTGTAATAAGTGATATAATAAGGATAATGAAATTGAAAATGGTTCTTAATAAGGTATATATTAACTCTAGTTTATTATTCAGGAGGTTAAAGAATGGTTGAGTCAAGTCAGACACGAGGTAAGGGAACTTCTTCACCCAATTTCCATTCTTTGGGTTAATCTCCTACTTTCAAATTATGTCATGATATTATTATGTCCCATCTTGTATTTGTACTTTATTTATGTGTAATTATAGTGAATACATATAATATATCTATTTTATTTTAAAAAGGATCTTTGTAAGGACTTCATCTCAATCTCCTTTCATTGTGGCATATTTGGTTTTATACACAACTTTCTTTTATACGGTGTATAAACCCCTTTGACTTTTACGTTTATTCAAGAGGAATCTTTTTTATACGAAGCGTTTTGCTAAACGACAAGAGGGAATGTTTTTCTTTCCGTACTTATGCGGCGACAACGACTTCTCCGCCGCCGTGACCATTATTTGAGTTTCGGCTTCCTCTACAAGCCATCATTTTTTTTAGTGAAAAATAAATACAAAGTTTTAACTTTCTTTTATTTTGGTATTGAAAATGGTTTTGAAAGAGTTTTTATTATATAAATGTGTTGTATTGATATCTTGTGATTGAAATGTGGAAATGTTATGTTTCCTTTATGCATGTTTTATGTGATATGATTATGTTATGGTTTATGATATGTTTAAACCTATTCATATGAGGAATGCATTGGACTTAATAAGTGACGGGTGGAGCCCGCTATAGCTCCTCGATGCATCGATAAGTCTCATGAGACAACTAGACGTGGAATTGGCCGAGGCCCTTTCCCAATTTTATTTATGGTTTTGGCTGAGGCCTTAATCATTTTAGACGTCTTGGCCGAGGCCTTGACAAAATGTTTCAGAATGTCCGGCATTATACATTCCCTCATTATGAAAGTGGTTATTGTTATTTCATGTGATTATTCATCTAGTAGAATATCCATGTGAGTAAGTAATGGCATTATTTTATTTTAATTTTGCCATATTATGCTGAAGTTCAAGTTCAATAAGTCTTTTTTTAGTTATACATTGCCTTAAATGCTTATGTTTCCTTATAAAAGGTTCCGCAATATTGTTATCCTTACTGAGCATCTGAGCTCACCCCTTTCAATGTTTTAATATTTTCCAGGATGTGAAGAAGTATTTTATGAATGACCTGCAGGGATTGTGAGAAGAGGATATGAGGGTGGACTATGGAGACTTTGTTATTGTAGTTTTTCACTTTATGATGTAATGTAACGTTTACGAATGTATCTAGTGTTTCCAAGGCTACTAAACTAATCGGTCTTTCGAGACTTGATCTTTTGTGATCATGCCAATGTTACGAAGTAATGCACCGACTCTGGGTAGCTGGGGTCGGGGCGTTACAGTTGGTATCAGAGGCAGTTTAGTACTATCATTGGAAGCTAGATTTAGAAAAACTCTGATTAGAGCACATATCCCGAAGATAGACATTGAGGATTAGTATAGAAGAACTTCCTAGAATTTTGGTATTGTAGAGATGTTCTGAGTTTTCCGAGAAATACATCCCTGTCTGGATACGAGCAGGTAGAGGCGGCTCTGGCACAGATGTACCTAGGGGTAAAACCTGAAAACACCGCTTTGAGCTAGACTCGAACGGGAACTGGTGCACGACAATGGGCCTTGCTGCACTCTTGGTTACGACACTCCTGGGGGATATGCTTTGGATAATTCCCATTTTATTTACAAACCACTATGAAGGGTTACGAGTATATACTTCCTCAAAGAAATTTTTTTTATAATTATGGATTATATCCATAATTAGTTCAATTTATGTTAAGTGTTTTACAAGTATGGAATTATGTATTTTGATTCATGAACTAATCTAGTTTATGCCATTGTTTAGAAATGGCGCCTAGTGGAAGGAATAGAAACTATATCAATGCACGCACTCCATGTAGGGATTTCCCTCCTGCTCAAGATAATTATAGTGGGGCTGGTGATGCAACTGGTGCCGATCAGCTAATCACCATACTGGGACAACTTACTCAGGTTATGAATAATAACCTTACCCGTATGGAGCACCCTGATCCACAGCGTGGAGGATCAATATTAGATCGATTCATGAGGCAACAACCACCAACCTTTAATGGGAGTTAAAATCCTATAGTAGCTGAGCAATGGATAAATTCCTTAGAGAAAATATTTCATGCCTTGGGGAGTAGTGAAAGGGAGAAGGTTGTCAGGGCAGTTTACCGCCTCACTGGAGATGCCGATCAGTGGTGGTCGCTGATTAAAAACACAAAGGAAGATGATGACGTATTGAATATGGAATGCAGGGAGTTTAAAGATCTTTTCTTAGAAAAATACTTTCCTCGTGACCATCGAGCAGATATGGAAAGGCAATTTCTGAGTCTGAGGCAGAAGGAGGATGAGAATGTCGCAATGTATGAGGCTAACTTTACAAGGTTAGCGAGGCATGCTTCTGATTATATACGTAACCCAAGGAGTAAGATTGATCGTTTCTTTGATGGGTTAAAACCATTTCTCCGTCGAGCTTTAGTATCACAATCCTTCTCATCATACGAAGATATTGTCTCGTGTGCTATCAAGATAGAAAAGGAATTCTCTAAGTCTTATGACAACAAAGTAAAGCAAGAGAAGAAGAGAACGGTGGATCAAGAGACATATAAAGGGAAAAAGGGAAAGAAGGATTTTCCATTATGTGATAATTGTCGGAAGAATCACCCTGGTACGTGCCTAAAAGGAATGGAAGTTTGTTATAAATGTGGAAAAAAGGGTCACCAGGCTCGTGATTGCCAGGGAAAGAAAGAGGCTGTCAAAGTTGAACGCTACAATTGTAGAGAAATGGGACATTATGCAAATGAATGTCCTAAGCGTCAAGGAAACTTACCTCAGAAAATGCCAAGGGATCAAGGCCAATATTATATTTTGACTACAATTGATGCGGAATAATTATTGTATTTGTGTTTTTGGACTCAGGAACTAGATTATGGTTATAAGAATAATGTGATATATAAGGATTAAACTGCAGTACATGTTGTTTTCATTAAGGATTTAATATGATGAAGGTAATCATATTTTTAGTATGTGACAATAAGAGAAACTTTACTTTGTTTGGGGAATGTGAGGTTACAATTGATTTTGGAATTTAACGACCCTTTAGAGAAAGTCTGGACGGAGGTATTTTGGATAACTATTAAGGTTGGAATGGATTAAGTTGAACCATGGATAGTATTGTTTAAGGTTAAATCATTTCTGAAGATTATTTTTGGAATATTATAATACTATAATTTTAGAAAAAGGACAACCTGCAGGGTGGGGCATAACCCGTTGCGTCGGACAAAGCTGCAGGAATCGAACCCACAATCATAGTGTGACAGGCCTTTATTTCCTACCACTAGCCTACAGGAATTCCCTGGTTATTACAAAATAATTTTACTAATCTAAATGGTATGTGTTAACATTTGGAACCTTATACAATTAGGATAAGTATAATATTTTTGAGTTCTATTATCTTTTTGAGTGAAAGAAGAGTTGAAGGTTGAAACTCTAATTGTCAAGCATAAATATATATATACCTATCTCTTATTCAATGAATAAATTAATTATTAAACTTTAGTAAAGGGATATTAAAACAAAAAAATGTGTTATCCTAATACCTTATGTCTTGTTGAACTGATGATATTTTAAATCAACATAGATTGAAGGCTTTGAGGCCCTCAATTTGACAGTTCATTGTGATTGATGACCCCAATCGCTCCCTACAAATATTTACGTTTTTCCTCCAATTATATGTCTCTAATTGCCACTAATGTTCTTCTAATCGAGATCATAATTGGGTGGTGACTTTTTCATTTCCCTTTCCCTCTTATTAAGGCTAAATTTTATTAATCTTATTTCCGATGTGGGTTTTCCTCAAAGGTATTTTCTATTTTCAAACTTTTATTTTCAAAGAAAAATTTCAAATTGCGAGGACGCGATTTATTGAAGGAGGTGAGAATGTAACACCCCGAGCTTCCACGATACGCCTCTCTTTCAATAATGCAATAGCTTGCATTGTACGCAACTTTGAGTTCTAAAACACCGCGACTAATCAAAGTAGCCGTTATGAATAGTAATAACCACTTTTTAAAATTATAAAAATTTTATATTTCAAAATGGACTTCATTTTTGTATTCGTAATATCGAAATTAGCCTATGTTGAATTTTTGGTATTTTTCTGAGAACTTCTAATTTTTTATGACTTGTGAAAAATACTTAAAAACAACTTTTTTAATCAAAATAATTTATAGTGATAAATTATACTATTTAGTGGTTTTAAAGTATAATTAGAATATATTTTTACTATTTTATCCAATGGTGGTCATTAGAATTAATTTAACATTAAAATTGGACATAAACAATTGTCAATCTTTTGATATAAATTGTTTCTTAAAAACACGCTATTTGTTGTGACAGCGGGAATTAATTATAAAATTAATTAATGCAACTTATATGATTGTAATTTTGTAAAATAGACATCATTTTTGAATTCGGAATATCAATTATATCTTAGGGTGAAATTTTGGCATTGTTCTAAAAAACATCAATTTTTGATGAATAGTGAAACAACTAAGTGGTAGTTAAATAACTGATTTTTCGTTTAAATGAAATATTACCACTTCTGTGATTTGATTTTCAAAAATCCGACATACATGGTTGTCATTAAGAAGTAAAATGTGGTTCAATGAGATTAAAATAATTTTTTGGTGAATAGTAACTTTTAAGTTCTTAATCGCGATTAGAGGTAATTAGTGTAGTTTAAGGTACAAATAATGTTATAATAATATGAGATGAGCATGACACTTGTCCTACTCCTATTGGATGAGTCATGGCCGACCAAGACAACCCATGGGTCAACTTGGGGACCCCATGGAGCCACTTTAGTTGGAAAATGACATTAATATATATTTATTTAATGTTAAAATTAAATTGACACAATCATGAGTTTTTTTACTAAAACAGTTTTTATGTGGGGTTAAACAAGTCCAAAATTTGACTATAAATATTCATTAGAAAGATAAAAAGATTTCCAACATCATATTATTTTTTTTATAATTTTTAGACATTAAATAAATTAAATTATTTATGACATAATTATGATGCAGTGATGACCTCATTATTTAACGATTTTAATAAAATGAAAAGATAATGTAAAATCCAAGGCTTAAACTTGTAAAAAGACTATTGGATGGGTAGATTTCTAACCCTTATCACCTTATCCACGAATTATATAATTGTGGGACCTTTAGAATCTGAAAATCATTGTGTAATAATGTAAAATTTCAATCTTTCCAAAAGAGCCCCTCCTCTCCACTTATAAAAGGCCCCCACCTCTCCCACCTTATTCACACCTTCAAGCCATTTGGCTCGGACAACCTCTGCCCAAATACTCTCCCAACATCCCTCTATTACTCCTAGAAGCCTCACTTTGGGCAGAACTCTTCTCAAGGAAGCCTTTGGCTCAAATTAAAAAGAGTTACCCAATTTTTAGGTAATGTCTTCTCTAATGTTGTTTTGTTTTGTTTTTCTTCTCCAACCCCCTAAAATATTTTTATTCATTTCTTTTGTAACAAAGCCAGTATCCTCAATATACTAGGATGTTGTTATAAGATGGATTCGAGCTACACTTACACACACCTACATCTAATGGTTAAAGAACATACGGTTTCTGTGGATGGCGAATTTCTGCCTCACGAAACGATGATTGTCCAACACTCATATAACACCTTCAAAGGTGGCCATTAAGATGTCACTATTTCTATATATGACATATAATATGTTTATGTTTTACTTATTCTTCTGTATTTCTCATTTATGGCATACTTTATTATTTCCATTATTGGTAAAACGTGATAATTTCATTTTAGGAAGTGCGGACTACCGCCCCCTCAAAGTGATTTGAATCGTTAATGCGATATGTGGGATGTATAAAGGATGGAGTAAATGGTATTATACACTATATTATAATGGAATTATATTATAAATTTTTATCATTATGATTTCATTCCATTAAATATGAAATTTAAATGAAAGTAGCGTTCATGCGTACGTACGGCTTACCGTCTCCATGAACGGTGCATTTCATTTCTTACCTATAAATGTTACGTGACATTATGAATGAATGTATATACTGTATATATGATATATATGATATCTAAATAATGAATATAATTCTGGAGATAATGGATATTCGACCACATAAACAACTTGTAATTATAAGAAGTTTATTGTTGACTCAAGTACCAAAGATCGACAAAACGACCGTTATTAACTTAAATAATTACATAATGTTCATATCATTGTAATAAGTGATATAATAAGGATAATGAAATTGAAAATGGTTCTTAATAAGGTATATATTAACTCTAGTTTATTATTCAGGAGGTTAAAGAATGGTTGAGTCAAGTCAGACACGAGGTAAGGGAACTTCTTCACCCAATTTCCATTCTTTGGGTTAATCTCCTACTTTCAAATTATGTCATGATATTATTATGTCCCATCTTGTATTTGTACTTTATTTATGTGTAATTATAGTGAATACACATAATATATCTATTTTATTTTAAAAAGGATCTTTGTAAGGACTTCATCTCAATCTCCTTTCATTGAGGCATATTTGGTTTTATACACAACTTTCTTTTATACGGTGTATAAACCCCTTTGACTTTTACGTTTATTCAAGAGGAATCTTTTTTATACGAAGCATTTTGCTAAACGACAAGAGGGAATGTTTTTCTTTCCGAACTTATGCGGCGACAACGACTTCTCCGCCGCCGTGACCATTATTTGAGTTTCGGCTTCCTCTACAAGCCATCATTTTTTTTAGTGAAAAATAAATACAAAGTTTTAACTTTCTTTTATTTTGGTATTGAAAATGGTTTTGAAAGAGTTTTTATTATATCAATGTGTTGTATTGATATCTTGTGATTGAAATGTGGAAATGTTATGTTTCCTTTATGCATGTTTTATGTGATATGATTATGTTATGGTTTATGATATGTTTAAACCTATTCATATGAGGAATGCATTGGACTTAATAAGTGACGGGTGGAGCCCGCTATAGCTCCTCGATGCATCGGTAGGTCTCATGAGACAACTAGACGTGGAATTGGCCGAGGCCCTTTCCCAATTTTATTTATGGTTTTGGCTGAGGCCTTAATCATTTTAGACGTCTTGGCCGAGGCCTTGACAAAATGTTTCAGAATGTCCGGCATTATACATTCCCTCATTATGAAAGTGGTTATTGTTATTTCATGTGATTATTCATCTAGTAGAATATCCATGTGAGTAAGTAATGGCATTATTTTATTTTAATTTTGCCATATTATGCTGAAGTTCAAGTTCAATAAGGCTTTTTTTAGTTATACATTGCCTTAAATTCTTATGTTTCCTTATAAAAGGTTCCACAATATTGTTATCCTTACTGAGCATCTGAGCTCACCCCTTTCAATGTTTTAATATTTTCCAGGATGTGAAGAAGTATTTTATGAATGACCTGCAGGGATTATGAGAAGAGGATATGAGGGTGGACTATGGAGACTTTGTTATTGTAGTTTTTCACTTTATGATGTAATGTAACGTTTACGAATGTATCTAGTGTTTCCAAGGCTACTAAACTAATCGGTCTTTCGAGACTTGATCTTTTGTGATCATGCCAATGTTACGAAGTAATGCACCGACTCTGGGTAGCTGGGGTCGGGGCGTTACAGTTGGTATCAGAGGCAGTTTAGTACTAACATTGGAAGCTAGATTTAGAAAAACTCTGATTAGAGCACATATCCCGAAGATAGACATTGAGGATTAGTATAGAAGAACTTCCTAGGATTTTGGTATTGTAGAGATGTTTTGAGTTTTCCGAGCAATACATCCCTGTCTGGATACGAGCAGGTAGAGGCGGCTCTGGCATAGATGTACCTAGGGGTAAAACCTGAAAACACCGCTTTGAGCTAGACTCGAACGGGAACTGGTGCACGACAATGGGCCTTGCTGCACTCTTGGTTACGACACTCCTGGGGGATATGCTTTGGATAATTCCCATTTTATTTACAAACCACTATGAAGGGTTACGAGTATATACTTCCTCAAAGAAAACATTTTTATAATTATGGATTATATCCATAATTAGTTCAATTTATGTTAAGTGTTTTACAAGTATGGAATTATGTATTTTGATTCATGAACTAATCTAGTTTATTCCATTGTTTAGAAATGGCGCCTAGTGGAAGGAATAGAAACTATATCAATGCACGCACTCCATGTAGGGATTTCCCTCCTGCTCAAGATAATTATAGTGGGGCTGGTGATGCAACTGGTGCCGATCAGCTAATCACCATACTGGGACAACTTACTCAGGTTATGAATAATAACCTTACCCGTATGGAGCACCCTAATCCACAGCGTGGAGGATCAATATTAGATCGATTCATGAGGCAACAACCACCAACCTTTAATGGGAGTTAAAATCCTATAGTAGCTGAGCAATGGATAAATTCCTTAGAGAAAATATTTCATGCCTTGGGGAGTAGTGAAAGGGAGAAGGTTGTCAGGGCAGTTTACCGCCTCACTGGAGATGCCGATCAGTGGTGGTCGCTGATTAAAAACACAAAAGAAGATGATGACGTATTGAATATGGAATGCAGGAGGTTTAAAGATCTTTTCTTAGAAAAATACTTTCCTCGTGACCATCGAGCAGATATGGAATGGCAATTTCTGAGTCTGAGGCAGAAGGAGGATGAGAATGTCGCAATGTATGAGGCTAACTTTACAAGGTTAGCGAGGCATGCTTCTGATTATATACGTAACCCAAGGAGTAAGATTGATCGTTTCTTTGATGGGTTAAAACCATTTCTCCGTCGAGCTTTAGTATCACAATCCTTCTCATCATACGAAGATATTGTCTCGTGTGCTATCAAGATAGAAAAGGAATTCTCTAAGTCTTATGACAACAAAGTAAAGCAAGAGAAGAAGAGAACGGTGGAACAAGAGACATATAAAGGGAAAAAGGGAAAGAAGGATTTTCCACTATGTGATAATTGTCGGAAGAATCACCCTGGTACGTTCCTAAAAGGAATGGAAGTTTGTTATAAATGTGGAAAAAAGGGTCACCAGGCTCGTGATTGCCAGGGAAAGAAAGAGGCTGTCAAAGTTGAACGCTACAATTGTAGAGAAATGGGTCATTATGCAAATGAATGTCCTAAGCGTCAAGGAAACTTACCTCAGAAAATGCCAAGGTATCAAGGCCAATCTTATATTTTGACTACAATTGATGCGGAATAATTATTGTATTTGTGTTTTTGGACTCAGGAACTAGATTATGGTTATAAGAATAATGTGATATATAAGGATTAAACTGCAGTACATGTTGTTTTCATTAAGGATTTAATATGATGAAGGTAATCATATTTTTAGTATGTGACAATAAGAGAAACTTTACTTTGTTTGGGGAATGTGAGGTTACAATTGATTTTGGAATTTAACGACCCTTTAGAGAAAGTCTGGACGGAGGTATTTTGGATAACTATTAAGGTTGGAATGGATTAAGTTGAACCATGGATAGTATTGTTTAAGGTTAAAGCATTTCTGAAGATTATTTTTGGAATATTATAATACTATAATTTTAGAAAAAGGACAACCTGCAGGGTGGGGCATAACCCGTTGCGTCGGACAAAGCTGCAGGAATCGAACCCACAATCATAGTGCGACAGGCCTTTATTTCCTACCACTAGCCTACAGGAAGTCCCTGGTTATTACAAAATAATTTTACTAATCTAAATGGTATGTGTTAACATTTGGAACCTTATACAATTAGGATAAGTATAATATTTTTGAGTTCTATTATCTTTTTGAGTGAAAGAAGAGTTGAAGGTTGAAACTCTAATTGTCAAGCATAAATATATATATACCTATCTCTTATTCAATGAATAAATTAATTCTTAAACTTTAGTAAAGGGATATTAAAACAAACAAATGTGTTATCCTAATACCTTATGTCTTGTTGAACTGATGATATTTTAAATCAACATAGATTGAAGGCTTTGAGGCCCTCAATTTGACAGTTCATTGTGATTGATGACCCCAATCGCTCCCTACAAATATTTACGTTTTTCCTCCAATTATATGTCTCTAATTGCCACTAATGTTCTCCTAATCGAGATCATAATTGGGTGGTGACTTATTCATTTCCCTTTCCCTCTTATTAAGGCTAAATTTTATTAATCTTATTTCCGATGTGGGTTTTCCTCAAAGGTATTTTCTATTTTCAAACTTTTATTTTCAAAGAAAAATTTCAAATTGCGAGGACGCGATTTATTGAAGGAGGTGAGAATGTAACACCCCGAGCTTCCACGATACGCCTCTCTTTCAATAATGCAATAGCTTGCATTGTACGCAACTTCGAGTTCTAAAACACCGCGACTAATCAAAGTAGCCGTTATGAATAGTAATAACCACTTTTTAAAATTATAAAAATTTTATATTTCAAAATGGACTTCATTTTTGTATTCGTAATATCGAAATTAGCCTATGTTGAATTTTTGGTATTTTTCTGAGAACTTCTAATTTTTTATGACTTGTGAAAAATACTTAAAAACAACTTTTTTAATCAAAATAATTTATAGTGATAAATTATACTATTTAGTGGTTTTAAAGTATAATTAGAATATATTTTTACTATTTTATCCAATGGTGGTCATTAGAATTAATTTAACATTAAAATTGGACATAAACAATTGTCAATCTTTTGATATAAATTGTTTCTTAAAAACACGCTATTAGTTGTGACAGCGGGAATTAATTATAAAATTAATTAATGCAACTTATATGATTGTAATTTTGTAAAATAGACATCATTTTTGAATTCGGAATATCAATTATATCTTAGGGTGAAATTTTGGCATTGTTCTAAAAAACATCAATTTTTGATGAATAGTGAAACCACTAAGTGGTAGTTAAATAACTGATTTTTCGTTTAAATGAAATATTACCACTTCTGTGATTTGATTTTCAAAAATCCGACATACATGGTTGTCATTAAGAAGTAAAATGTGGTTCAATGAGATTAAAATAATTTTTTGGTGAATAGTAACTTTTAAGTTCTTAATCGCGATTAGAGGTAATTAGTGTAGTTTAAGGTACAAATAATGTTATAATAATATGAGATGAGCATGACACTTGTCCTACTCCTATTGGATGAGTCATGGCCGACCAAGACAACCCATGGGTCAACTTGGGGACCCCATGGAGCCACTTTAGTTGGAAAATGACATTAATATATATTTATTTAATGTTAAAATTAAATTGACACAATCATGAGTTTTTTTACTAAAACAGTTTTTAAGTGGGGTTACACAAGTCCAAAATTTGACTATAAATATTCATTAGAAAGATAAAAAGATTTCCAACATCATATTATTTTTTTTATAATTTTTAGACATTAAATAAATTAAATTATTTATGACATAATTATGATGCAGTGATGACCTCATTATTTAACGATTTTAATAAAATGAAAAGATAATGTGAAATCCAAGGATTACACTTTTACAAAGACTATTGGATGGGTAGATTTCTAACCCTTATCACCTTACCCACGAATTATATAATTGTGGTACCTTTAGAATCCGAAAAGCATTGTGTAATAATGTAACATTTCAATCTTTCCAAAAGAGCCCCTCCTCTCCACTTATAAAAGGCCCCCACCTCTCCCACCTTATTCACACCATCAAGCCATTTGGCTCGGCCAACCTCTGCCCAAATACTCTCCCAAAATCCCTCTATTACTCCTAGAAGCCTCACTTTGGGCAGAACTCTTCTCAAGGAAGCCTTTGGCTCAAATCAAAAAGAGTTACCCAATTTTTAGGTAATGTCTTCTCTAATGTTGTTTTGTTTTGTTTTTCTTCTCCAACCCCCTAAACTCTTTTTATTAATTTCTTTTGTAACAAAAAAAGAATCCTAAATATACTAGGATGTTGTTATAATATGTATTCGAGCTACACTTACACACACCAACATCTAATGGTTAAAGAACATACGGTTTCTGTGGATGGCGAATTTCTGCCTCACGAAACGATGATTGTCCAACACTCATATAACACCTTCAAAGGTGGCCATTAAGATGTCACTCTTTCTATATATGATATATAATATGTTTATGTTTTACTTATGCTTCTTTATTTCTCATTTATGGCATACTTTATGATTTCCATTATGGGTAAAACGCGATAATTTCATTTTAGGAAGTGCGGACTACCGCCCCCTCAAAGTGATTTGAATCGTTAATGCCATATGTGGGATGTATAAAGGATGGAGTAAATGGTATTATACACTATATTATACTGGAATTATATTATAAATTTATATAATTATGATTTCGTTCCATTAAATATGAAATTGAAATGAAAGTAGCGTTCATGCGTACGTACGGCTTACCGTCTCCATGAACGGTGCATTTCATTTCTTACCTCTAAATGTTACGTGACATTATGAATGAATGTATATACTGTATATATGATATATATGATATCTACATCATGAATATAATTCTGGAGATAATGGATATTCGACCACATAAACAACTTGTAATTATAAGAAGTTTATTGTTGACTCAAGTACCAAAGATTGACAAAACGACTGTTATTAACTTAAATAATTACATAATGTTCATATCATTGTAATAAGTGATATAATAAGGATAATGAAATTGAAAATGGTTCTTAATAAGGTATATATTCACTCTAGTTTATTATTCATGAGGTTAAAGAATGGTTGAGTCAAGTCAGACACGAGGTAAGGGAACTTCTTAACCCAATTTCCATTCTTTGGGTTAATCTCCTACTTTCAAATTATGTCATGATATTATTATGTCCTATATTGTATTTGTACTTTATTTATGTGTAATTATAGTGAATACACATAATATATCTATTTTATTTTAAAAATGATCTTTGTAAGGACTTCATCTCAATCTCCTTTCATTGAGGCATATTTGGTTTTATACACAACTTTCTTTTATACGGTGTATAAACCCCTTTGACTTTTACGTTTATTCAAGAGGAATATTTTTTATACGAAGCGTTTTGCTAAACGTCAATAGGGAATGTTTTTCTTTCCGTACTTATGAGGCGACAACGAATTCTCCGCCGCCGTGACCATTATTTGAGTTTCGGCTTCCTCTACAAGCCATCATTTTTTTAATGAAAAATAAATACAATGTTTTAACTTTCTTTTATTTTGGTATTGAAAATGGTTTTGAAAGCGTTTTTATTATATCAATGTGTTGTATTGATATATTGTGATTGAAATGTGGAAATTTTATGTTTCCTTTATGCATGTTTTATGTGATATGATTATGTTATGGTTTATGATATGTTTAAACCTATTCATATGAGGAATGTATTGGACTTAATAAGTGACGGGTGGAGCCCGCTATAGCTCCTCGATGCATCGGTAGGTCTCATGAGACAACTAGACGTGGAATTGGCCGAGGACCTTTCCCAATTTGATTTATGGTTTTGGCCGAGGCCTTAATCATTTTAGACGTCTTGGCCGAGGCCTTGACAAAATGTTTCAGAATGTCCGGCATTATACATTCCCTCATTATGAAAGTGGTTATTGTTATTGCATGTGATTATTCGTCTAGTAGAATATCCATGTGAGTATGTAATGGAATTATTTTATTTTACTTTTTCCATATTATGCTGAAGTTCATGTTCAATAAGGCTTTTGTTTTAGTTATACATTGCCTTAAATGCTTATGTTTCCTTATAAAAGCTTCCGCAATATTGTTATCCTTACTGAGCATCTGAGCTCACCCCTTTCAATGTTTTAATATTTTCCAGGATGTGAAGAAGTATTTTATGAATGACCTGCAGGGATTGTGAGAAGAGGATATAAGGGTGGACTATGGAGACTTTGTTATTGTAGTTTTTCACTTTATGATGTAATGTAACGTTTACGAATTTATCTAGTGTTTCCAAGGCTACTAAACTAATCGGTCTTTTGAGACTTGATCTTTTGTGATCATTCCAATGTTACGAAGTAATGCACCGACTCTGGGTAGCTGGGGTCGGGGCGTTACATAATTTGTCTCATGAGAACATGTCGATGCATCGAGGAAATATATAATGTTACGGATCCCCATGTAGTTTCCTATAAAAATAATTCCTTATATTTAATAGTTGAAATAAATAATACTACTTATTAAATATCCATATTTAATTAAGAATATATAATTATCAATATATCACATAAATAATCAAATAACAATAAATGTAGACATCATATGTAAAATGGTATATGATTTAGGAAATAATAATATAAATTGAATGATAATATTGATATTCAAGTATGTTTTCATTGAAAAATTATTACAATAATGTAATTTTTTCATGATAAAGTAAAAAATAAAAAAAGGAGAGATATTTTAAAGATAACTATTAAGAAAAATTTTGATGATAATAATCATTAAACCTTCCAATGTGTACAATAGCACTTTAAAAAATTTAAATCACAGTCCCCATAAAGGTATATCATTAAATTTATATTATAATATCACTATGAAATTGATATTCAAGGTATAATGTTACATCGGTAGTATATACACTGAATTAAAGTGAATTAGTTCATAATGACAAATAAGTCTCAATGTAACGTAAATTAAGACGTAATTCCATTACCTTGGGTTTCCATTCAAGTAAATGTAATTTTACATACTATATAAGAACCTTATCTAAATTATATACTATCTTGAGAACCGTTATCATTTTTTTCATTACTTTTAGTCACTCATTACCTTGTTTTATACAACTACATAAACAAATAAGTTTATGTGAGGTGTTTTTTCAACATTCAGCTTATAGGTCATAAACAACATTGGTAGGACAACTATGGTCAAAGGGTTAATTATATAACAACACAAGAATAGTAATAATGAAATAATTATCATATTTATATATCAATTTAATTTTAAAACCAATCATTAAATATGGTTATGAATGATAATTTAATGTTACAATCATGGAGAAGGTAGGTTGTATGTAAGCATGAGTAACGTTCCCATTTTTCCATGATCATTATGTAAAGAATGTATGTAACAACATGTCATCTTAGAATGATAATTATATAATAAATACCATATTATTTAATCATATATAGATATATATATAATAATTGTTATTAAAAAGGAATGAAATCATGATCAAGAGGTGGTAATCCCCGCATCCATGAATTAAGTTATCACTTTTTAAGTGTGTGAATGGGTATTAATGAAAAAGGTACATCTTATATTTCTAGAAATGTAATTATGTAATTAATAATATATATAGGTTTTTTATGTCAAATATTTTTATTAAAAATAATCCTAATTACATTTAATGTATCATGTGAATGAATCACATCACTTTGTGAGGGTGGTACTCCACACTTCAACAAACGATGTTATTGTATTTACAAAAAATGTAATATATTAGGGTGTGTGTTTTAAATTAATTAAATAAACCTAATGATATAATAAAAATATTATATATTATATATAAACCTATTTACCATTTTAATTACCATCCATGAATGTTGGTAAAGGAATAATTAACAATCATTGTTCGGGGAGGCAACAATTGGCCTTAAATAGAAACAATATGTTCATTAAACAGTAGATAGAATTGTATATGATTTTATGTTTAACCATTAATAAAAAATGATAAAATTACATTGAGGATACTGGTTTAATAATATAATAATTATTTTAAAACAATTTACGTGGTGTAGGAGTAAATGAATGAAAAGAGGTAGTTGGAAAATATTAACTTCAAATCGGGTAACACCATTTGTTTATACCAAAGGGCTTCCTTAGAAGTATTTAATAAAAAATTTATGATTAAAGGTATAAGTTATACATGTTTTTAAGATATTTGGGATCATAATATCCAAGTATATATTGTTTTATAGGTCTGAGTAATTGATAGATGTTGTGGCCTTTTATAGTCGAGGAGGAGTGGCACTCTTGTAATATTATGATAATTGAATTCCAATCATGTTTTTCATGTTGAAGGTGGATCCAATAATGGTCACATTGACATATAATAGAGTATAGGGTTGATAGATTATCATAAAATCACTCTTGTACAAGTGTATTTGTAATTTTTTTCCGCAAGGTTAACGTTTTGTCCCTTATTAATCTTTATTTAACCTAAATCGTTGCAATTAATTTTCATCATTTTCACTATCCTTTTTCAATAAAAAACAATGTTTACCTCATTAGAAATTATAAATTATTATGTATCAAAATATTTAATCCATTATTTCATCGTATAACAATATAAGTGGAATAAATTAATTTAAAAGTCATCCAACGTGCAGGACGAGAATACATGGTTGTAAAGTAAAAAAATCTTAATGTTTGAAAAGTTGTTGTAGTAAATTTGACATTTACATTCATTCCAATGAACTAAATCATAACAAATCATAATTATAAACTAATTAAACTTTTAAACCAATAATATGTATAATTTTTCTGTATATCTAAAATATATAAAATATATAAAAAATGAGGTTTGAACCAAAAAATTTGTATTTTCAACTATTCATTAAAAATGAAATGTGTTAGAAAAATATAAAAATGCCATGAGGACCGAATTATTATGTTTCTATTTATAATATAAAATTTATTTTTATATATTATTTCAATTTATGTTTCAACGTTCATATTTAAAATTAGTTCTCAATGAAAAAAGCGGTAAAATTACCTTTAAGAAAATATAGGATTTTATGATGAAAATAGAGTTTATTCGTATCTTATTCCTATCAAAACTAATATACGAATATTTAAAATATTTTATTAAATATATAAACTATATATTTCATAAAAATCATTCATTAATTGCATTTAATTATTTTATAAGAAAAAACTCCATTGGAAGCATAAAAATAAAAATATTTTGTTTTATATACAATTGGTTCTTATTTGGGTTTCTAATTAATTGGAAACCCAATAATTCATTTTATATTTATATAAAACATAAATTTTAAAAATTTATAAAATACTATTAAGAACGGCTAGTTTATATATTACTATATTTAAAAAATAATATTTTAATAACATATTAGTCTTCGGTATAACTCGGTCTTGCGTGTAACTCAAGCCATTGAAGAAGTTATCTCTTGTGTATAACACACGCTAACATTGTGTTTCATGAACTAAAATATAATGAAACTAATTTAAATTGTTAATATATTATAAATTATCTAGATATTATATTCCATTATGTGCATGGTTTCACGTGTCATACACGCTATCGAATATTATGTTCTTGTTTTAGAATTTTGGTGTGGTTTATTCTCCCCACATTAATTATATTCTATCCTCACAATTTAAGCCTGATCATGGAGATATATTGTTTCATATTTCCTATGTTTATATCCCACATCATTATAATGGTTCATATGAGATCCTCTCGAAAATATTGAAGTAGAATTAAAAATTTCACATGGACTAACTTGTTACTATGTCTGTAATTAGAATTATATTAGTGGAAAGTATTGATATGCACTTAGATGAAAATCATTAATATTTATAAAGAGTGATTGGGGTCATAAATCACAAACAATTTAATGATCAATAGAATATTTAGGGCCTCAAATCCATTAATCTATGATGATTTAAAAGGCCATTGGTTCTATAGTAATTGGGGTATTAGAAAATCATTTTATTTCAAAGTAATTTTCCTAATCAAGGGTAATTCATTTACTAACTAAGGATATAAGGAAATTTACTTCATTGATATATATTTTTATAATCAAAATTTCATCATTTGGTAGTTCTTCGATTGGTTTAATAATTCATTCAAAAATTAATTTTAATGCATAAAGCATTAAAATACATTTTAATGGATCTTAAGGCACTTAAAAGAGTAGAAATATAACTATATGTCTTTTACTATATTAAAAAACCAATATTGATAATGGATTAATATTTTATCCGCAGTATTTATATTACTAGTTCTTAATTAACATTTATTCAAAAAATTGTTTAGAAAACAATAAAAAATTTAGCAGCACACTACGTAGGTCAGTGGTTGGTGTAGAACCCCATAATGTCCTTCGATAATCTATAAACTCAATACAAATTCCATGTAATCAATAAAATAAATTTAAGTGTGTTAAAATATGTAATGTTAATTACTATAATCAAATTATATTCCAACAAAAAGAAAAGGAAAAATAAATATGGCATTGTAAGAAACTGAAACCAATTCCATCTAAATAACTAGAAATGAAATGTATCCCTATATATTTTGATTCTAAATCGAATGGTTGAATAATAACTAAAACTAATTATGGGAATTATTTATTAATGGATGACATGTCT
This sequence comes from Viscum album, assembly GCA_963277665.1. Lineage (NCBI taxonomy): Eukaryota > Viridiplantae > Streptophyta > Magnoliopsida > Santalales > Viscaceae > Viscum > Viscum album. Next base: position 1,338,144,716 of record OY728148.1, on the reverse strand, counting down.
AAGGAACATGTAAACCTATAACGTCAATACCTTTCATAAGATGGTTTGAACTACTCTGATATGAAAAAATAATTTGTTTCATGGTGACATATTGATTATTTAAGGATATTTATAAAGTCCAAGATCCATCCACCACTTCATGTCAAAAGAATTCCACATATTGAATAATGGAAATTAAAAATAAGCCTGATCAATTATGCATATTACATTAAGAATACATAATCATCAATACATCCCAAAAATATTAAAATAACTATCAAGGTAGACACCATATGTCAAATGGTATATGGTCTAGTAAATAACAATATTAATTATATGATAATATATAAATTCATCTAAATTTGTAGTGAATTGTTTTTCAATAATTTTATTTTTTCAAGAGAAATTTAACATCCCAATAGTACGTGAGATTATGGAGATTATAATTAAAAAAATTCTGGACAGGAATAATATTTAAACATTCCAAAGTGTCTCATAACTCTATTAAACTTTTAAATTATAATACATATAATGGTATAACATTCAACTAATAGAGTCACATCATGTTGAGGAGGATGTAATACCCACATCCATGAATGATTTTATCTATTTTTATGCATGCTAAAGGGTATCAAAAATGGTATATATTACATTTATAGAATGTTAATTATGTCATTAATATAATATAAATGTTTTTTATGTAACATATTTTTATTAACAACAATTACTTATACATTACATGTATCATGTGAATGAATCACATCACTTGGAGGGAGTGGTAGTCCACACATCCACAAACGATGATATAGTATTAACACAAAATTAAAAGTCTATGAGTATGTGTTTTAAAATAATGATAGAAGTATAAAGACCTAATAAGTATCATATATAATATATATAATCATATTTCACATCATAATGGAAAACCATGAATGTTTTATGAGGAATAATTAACAATCATCATTTTGTGAGGTAGTAGTTAACTGTAAACAAAACTAGTATGTTCATTACCTATTAGATTGATGTGTGTGAGAGTGTAGGATTAACCCTTAATAAAATAAACCAAAATTATTTTTATGATACTCTTTCATCATATAATAATTATTTTAAAAAATTTAATTGATGGAGGAGTAAATTAATGAAATGAGATCATTGGAAAACATTACCAAACAATTGGTAACTGCTTTTGGTTAATACCAAAGGGATTCCATGGAGGTATTTATACCCAAATGTAATATTAAAGGTCTATGGTTGGGATTTTGGAATGATATTTTGTTAAATCTTGTATGAACCTATGTGGTTTGAGAGGTCTGTGTAATTAGGAGTAGTAGTGACCTTTTATAGTAGAGGAGGAGTGCCACTCAAGTAATATTTCAAAAAAATAAGTCCTACCACATTTTTCATGTTTCATGTGGATCCAATAATGGTACAATTTAGATCCAAAATATCATATGGTCAAAATATGGGCTGAAAAATATCTCTTCGATAATACAATAGGTCATTATGGGTGTCATGGTTATGGTGTAGTCCATTTTAAATCTTAATTTAACCTTAATCAGTGAAATTAATTTCAATCACTTTCACAAATATTTTTTGAATATTTTTTTTACTTTATTAGATAATTTAAATTATTATTAATAAAAATATATAATCCATTATTCCAAATGCTAATCACATAAGTGGAAGAAATTAATTTAACAATCATCCCATTGGCAGCATGGTAATGCTTGTTTTTAAAGAAAAAACATCCCAATATTTCATAATTTTTTTATGGTCAACTTCAAAGGTAATTGTTTTAAAATGACCTATATTTTATTAATTGATAAAAATAATATATACTTAAACATTAAAACCTATTTAAATTATAATTTATTCTTATAAATATATTATATGAAAAGAATTTTTAAACTAAAATTCTTTATTTTTAACTACTAATTAAAAAATAATGTGTTAGAAAAATATAAAAATTTCACCCAAAAAAATTATTCTGTTTCAATTTAAATGATGAAATTTATATCTTTATATTAAATCAATTAATGTATAAAAATTAATTTTTAAAATGGGTTTACCATTAAAAGGTGGTAAAATTGCCTTTATAAAAACATAGGGTTTTTTGGGTAAAATATAGTTTGTTATTATATTATTCCGATAAAAACTAATGGATGAATATAAAATTTATATTATTAAAAGTATAAAATATATATTTCATTATAATAATGAAATAATTATAATTAATTAAATTTATTAAGAGAAAATCCTTTAAAATCATATAAATTTTAAAAAAAACTTTATATGTCCAATTGGTTATTAATTACATTTCTCATTTATTGGTAGCATTGAATTAATTTAATATTTATATAAATCATAAATTTTCATAAGTTAGGAAAACATATTCATAATGGAAAGTTTATATGTTACTATATTAAATAAACATTTTTTATAATATATTATTGTTCAATAAAACTTTGTCTTGCGTGTTACCAAATACATCAAAGAAGGTCGCCCTTACGTGTAAAACAAGATTACTCGGTGTTGAATTAATTGAAATATATATATTGTGTTTTTAAAAGTAAATATATAATAATTTATCTGGATATTATATTCCCTTAAGAGCTTGGTGTCACATTTCTTACACGTTATTGAATACAATGTTCATACTTTATAATTTTGGGGTGTAACAAGATGTTTGGAATTCAGTTAGGAGGTTGGGGAGTAAATTATGATATATAAAATCAAATAAATTATGAATGAGTTTTTCTATGTATAAAATATCATTTACAAAGTAACTAAGAACAATTTTATAATATTATTTAATACCAAAGGAATCCCAAAATACTCATATAGACCATACATTATATGAAATGATGCCTTATGTACGCCATCCTCTAGAAGCAACTACTAATGATAGCCTAATAGAAGGTAACTATTGGGAAATCATTTATAACCCCATTACTAATCATCGGGATAATCTAGATAGGTAAAATGATAACTATTATTCACCTTCACCAGATTCATCATTAGGTAATTAAAAGATATTCGAAGACTACTATCCACATTCTTGGTGAAAAAAGGTGCACTAATCAATGATATAAGCAGCATACAATTGAATTATTATATAATTCCTTGATATTTATATTAATATTCATTAATTAATCGGGAATAGTATGATAATATGGTATAAAAAAGGACTATAAACCTAGAATAAGAAAAATAAAAAATTTAACACTAGAATCATGTGTATGTTTTCTGAAATCATCTAAAAACTAGACATGATAGAGATGAAAAATAGGAGGAAATTATGGGGGAATGGGAATTATGAAATTTAAGGAGACAAGACAAAAATTTATTCTATGATCGTTTGACCTTACTCTACATACTCCGTACTCTCTCCCACTTATTTTTTTAGCACCTCTTAAATGGATGATGAAAATAATACATGACACTGATATATATCAATGTGGTAAGAAAACAAGTTATCCAATCCATATGAAGAATAATATCATTTCAATCCTTATCCAAAATCATAAAGTCCCATATACATATATAACTAACAATAACTATAAGAAAATTTAGGTAATAATAAATATGGTCTACTCTCATCACCAATGTTATATCAGGACAATACAACCCAAAAGACATCATGGTCATATGGTCCAAACTAGACAGAAGTTATAAGGATATATGGAATGTGAATACCTAGTATTAAAAAATTAATAGACAACATTGAAGTGATCAATACCACAAGTAAATTTTTTTATAATCTACCACAACTATCTTATAGATTCAGATCTGTTGCCTATACATAATTATCATTATCTTTACCAATCAATCCATAAAGTAATAAGACTTTCTAATTTATCATAATATAATCCATATATTTATGACCCTAGATAGATCAATAGTAACGTGAGCACATATACTTCTTTTCAATATGAATTTTGGATGTTGAAGGTGTATGTAATCATTATAGAATATTATCCTATATTTCTAAATTTCTAGAAGATTTTTTGAGGGGTTTTTTAGAACCTGTGGTATGTTATTATGTTTCCATAGTTAAAATATTATCGATCACCTATTCTAGGGATGAAGAAGTTATAATCTGATTCATGTTCCTTGCTAAACCCTATTGAATATCACTTGTCTTTCTCTTCCTACAACTAGAATATCCTCTCAATGATGTAGTAAGAGGCCAAATTTCATGATCACTGAAGGGTGAAAGAATACAAAGTGCTTGGTCCTCCTCAAAAAACATGACGATAGTAAATTCTTAGTGTGGAAGCATAGGTTATGTCACTATTTTAATAGTCTTAACCTATTTTCATATGGATTGATGAATAAAGATATATATATTTCAATTCTTTCATCCATTTTATCCAACCCTGATATAAGTAAAGAAAATTAACTCCATAAAATGAGTGGAGTGTGTCGATATCATAATTTTCTATATTTATAGATCCATGAACACATACACCTATCCTATATTTACCATATTAAGAATAAATTCACTAAAAAATAGTTCCTTGAAGGTTTCCCAAGTGAGTCAATCACATCTTCTGTAATTTATAATTCTTCCAAACCATCTACCAGAATATCCATATAACAGGAATATTTCTAGCATCTCCATAATATTCTTAGAAATATCAATGAGGTCAATTCCATCATTGATGAGTTATATCCTATCTAATTTATCATGTCCCCCCAGTTCCCAGAAATGCTTGTTGATGTGAGATCTGGATATCGCTATAGTAGTTGACCACTAACCACTGTGCCACTCCACCATGTGACAGAATAATCTAAAAGTCTTGTTCAGAATGTGGACCTTCTATATGTACTTCTATATCATATTAAGAAGTTATATATATATGATACTACTTTATGGTTGGTATTGTAATACTATAATCATCAAGAGCATGAAAATCGAGACCCACATCAATTTGTGGTTCCATCTGTAACGTCTATGTTCCGGGTACCACCCACAGGTTCCTCATACATAATTGGTCACATGGCCTCAAGCTCATTTCCCCAAACTCTAGAGGTTTCCGACTAGAAGAGAGGGCCTTGGGTGTGATAGTGGGGAAACTATTCCCCCATTATCAGTGTAACACAATGGATATAGAACTGATAGCAATAGAGAAAGTTGTAAAACATTCCATAAGTATACAGCGGAAGTAATAAACAACTAGAGAACACGTATATATATGATGCATGACACATATTTCTAGGGATGAATCCAAACAAATTAAAATTATGGAATACAGTACTAAACCAAATTTAAAAAAAAGTAAGTAAACAACTCCACCACATTTAATGCCTTAGTTGGATCCCATGCTCCCAAGCTCCACAAGAAACAAGTACATGAAGTAGAGGGGTGCTTTCAATTATCTAGACTCATAACATTATAATCGGTTTGGGCCTAAAGGCATGAACCAAACAGGGTGTGATACTAATCACAGTAGGAAACCTCCAAAATATCTTTTCCTAACAGTTAGTGAATATATATGGTAGAAAATAAACAAAATAAAGCAGTAAAAAAAGAGGTACACATAGTAACAATTCTACAAATTCAATTGAATTCATTTTTTGTATATCATGTAAGAATCTAATCAAAAGATGGTGAGCCTCTAGGAATTACTCAAAACCTAACCCCCTAGTTCTAACAAAAAAAACAAGAAAGCCTCTGATTTTTACTCACAATCTATCACTTCTGGGTCAGCTTTAACAAATACACTCTGAGGAAGTACTCACCGTTAATTCCCCATGTGGTCTCGTATCGGTAACTAATAAGAACTCTGAGGAAGAACACAATTTCCACTTCCCCCTATTTCTTGCATTGAGGAAACTACAGACACATTGAGGGAGCACTTATACTCATCCTTAATATGGTCTCAAAACGTAAAACTAAACAAACACTCTAGAGAAGCCTTCAATGTCCATTCTCCTTGTGGTCTACTACACTAGGTTCCCACAACCCTATGTAAGTAAATTGTACGCAAATGATACATGGAATCCAAAAAAACCTCATGAACTACATGTTTAAACAATCTACATCATATTATATCATGACAGATAATAATCACTCCATCCTAACAATAGTAGGCATGGAAACCAAAGAAGCCTAACACGCAAGCTGGAACAAATAGTCAAAACAAGAAAACATGGGAAAAACCTCCATAGCATGGAAAAATTAACCATATTCATAATCAATCAAATTCTATCCAAACAAACAAGTCATAGTTGGTAAAACAGGGCTAATAACCATTATCACACAATACCCTGTTATTGGGTATTAGGCACATTTTCACATAAAATTCAAGGAATATCTACAGAAAGCACAAACAACCTACCTCGGTGGCATGACATCGATGTGTGTGAATCTATTGTCTTGAATTATCCTATAATTACATAGGTCTACAAAAATGTTAAAACCCATTAACCAAGGATAACTCGTGAGAAAGGAAAAATAAAAATATGAGGTTCAATAAGAAAGTAGAACTCACCGATGCAATTCCAACGCAACTGACGGAAGCCGAATCGGAGGACGAACAACGTGTTGGGGGCTCGGAATAGATATGTAGCTGTACAAATGCTCCTGGATGAAATATTTTGATATGAAGTTTGTTCTGTCCTTCGGAAGTTACCCCGTTCCATTGAATGAAAAAAAGAAAGTACACATCATCTTCATTAAAAGTACACTGCGTGTACTTTCCTTATCTAGCCTCCTCTTGAGGCGGTCTCTAGGTCACCACACATGGCCTTGTGCCAGGCTATTACATGGTCCATACACAGTCACCCGCGGAAACCAGGTACATGTCGTGTACTCCAGAAATTTCCAAAACTATAATTTTTCTAAAAAACAACAAAAAAACAGAAAAAACACCTTAAAAGAAGATATGTGATCTTACAAACTCCCCCCCCCCCACCTTAATGAAATTCATCCCAGAATTTCCCTAGAATGGCTGCATAAAAGAAGAACCTCGAACATATCCGGCCAATGTGATCGTACGTCAGCCTCCCTCTCCCATGTTTTATCTTGTACTCACCTGTGATTCCATAGCACTCGTACCAAAGTAACTGACCGACCATAGAGAACATTCACACATCGATCAACAATCCAGATGGAATAATCCTCGAAAGATGCTTCTACCTCTAACTCAACCTCTTTAGGTTGAAAAACATGAGAATAGTTTGAGAGGTTACGTCGAATCTAAGAAATTTGAGTGAAATCGTGCATATTCTGATTCTCTAAGGTAACTGTAGCCAATAGGCAACTGGCCCAACTCTCTCCAACACCTCAAATGGCCTGACACACCTCTGAAAAAGCATACCCTATCTCCTAATCCTTATGTGTCCCATACTTGGTGTGACACATAGAGAAACATGATCTCTGACCTCAAACTTCAGATGTCATCTTCGTTGATCTGTATAAGACTTCTATTGTGACTGTGCAGTAGCCATATTCTTCTAAATCAACTCTATCTGCTTTTCAGTCTCCTGGATAGGACGAGGTCCCAGCATAGATGCATATCCTACCACCAGCCAGCATAAGGGTTGTTAGGATGGCCTACCATACAAGGCCTCATAAGGTGCCATCTGAATAGTTTCTTGACAAATATTATTGTAGTAAAACTCCACAAGAGATCAGTGCTTCTCCCAATAACCTCCAAAATCCACGATTCATGCCCGAATCATGTCCTCAAGCACCTGAATCTTACGCATGGACTGACCATATTTCAAGGGATCGAATGTTGTACTAGATGTACCTGTTTACCAATGGCATATGAAGTTACTTCCAAACCCAAGAAGTAAAACGAGAATCCCTATCTGAAACAATAGAGTACAGAACTCCATGTAAACGTACAATCTCTTTGATGTATAACATTCTCATCTCATCAACACTGATGGTCTCCTTGATTGAAAAGAAGTGAGAAACCTTCCTGAGTATGTCAATGATAACCCATACAACATCATTCCCTTGAGGCTACCTCGGAAAACCTGTCATGAAGCCCATCATTACATCATTCCACTTCCACCAAATAATGGGTAACATCTAAAAAAGTCCTGCTAGTCGTTGAGGCTCCGCCTTCACAAGCTAACAGGTGGAACACCTCATCACAAAACTAGCAACATCTCTCTACATACCTGGCCACCAATACTAACAGAGTAGATCACGAAACATATTGGAGACACCTGAATGATCTTCCAAAACTAATTAATGAATGTCCTGCATCAGATCGTTGTATATGTCTTCTAACACCAATATGAGACCATGGAAACACAAGATCTCACCCTCCCCTATGGTCCATATAGGAATAAAGTCCTCTCCCGAAACACTCTCCCGTAGGACTAGGCCCTCTGAATCTGATACCTCCCTCATTCGCACTCATTCATGAAGAGTGGATGTAACAGCTACCAAAGAAAGAAAAGTCATCCCCTGTCTCTTGTCCACCTCCAAATGCATCTCAGAAAATGAATCCATTAGATACAATTCACTATTGTCCTCCTGAACTACCTGTAATTTCATCCTTCTACTCAGCGTATCGGCTACTACATTGCCTTTACATGGCGTTTCGGCAAGTTTAATGTCAACAGACTGAAGGTACTCTGTCCACCTTTGCTATCTCAGATTCAGATCGCATTGAGTGTAGATAAACTTGAGACTTTTTTGGTCGGTGAAAATAACAAAATTCCCTCCCAACAGATAATGTCTTCAACAGCATAAAGCATGATCAACTACAACAAGCTCGATATCGTGCATTAGGTAATTCCTCTCATGTGGCCTCAGCTTCTGAGACTCATACGCAACGACTCCTTCCCCGTGCATAAGCATAGCTCCCAACCCGATACCTGATGCATTACAGTAAATAGTATACCTATTTCCTAGCTCTGACAATACTTGTATCGATGCTGAATTCAACCTCCCTTTCAGCTTCTAAAAATAATACTCGCAAGGTTCTGACTAGAAGTACTTCACACCCATATTATTCAGGCCCGCCAGTAGCGCTGCTAAGCAGGAAAAGTCCAGTATGAATTGTCTGCAGTAACCATCTAGCTATATAAAAATCCACACATCAAAGAAGTTATTTGGGTGCTTCCAGGAAACTACTATTCTCACTTTCTCTTTGTCAACTGATACTCCTTCCTTAGAGATAACATGACCCAAGAAGTGAATTTTTCCATCCAAAAGTGGCATTTTGAGAGCTTAGCATATAACTGATGATCTCTCAGTGTACTAAAAATGATCTAAAGATGGGTTGTGTGGTCATGTTAAGTGTGAGAGAACACCAATATATTTTCCACGAATACCACCATGAAAAAATCCATATATGGATGTAAAACTTGGTTCATTAGAACCATGAAAACTGCAGGCACATTCGTGAGACTGAACGACATAACCACATACTCATATAGACCATACCTACTCTGAAAGGCTGTAAGAGTTATATCAGGTGGTCTAACACACAAATTATGGTATCTGTACCTCAAGTCAATCTTTGAGAACATCGGGGCTCCTCGAAGCTGATCAAAGAGAACATCAATTCTCAGCAAGGGATATCGGTTCTTGACCGTCAAATGGTTCAACTTCTGATAATCCACACGAATTATAAGGCGGACCCCGACTAGAGGTACTAGGTTGGATGAAACCCTTAGGCTGCAACTCCACCAACTTCTTCTTAATCTCCTACAACTCTGGTGTAGCCATATTATAAGGAGGAATCATCACCAGTGCCACTCTTGACACATGCTAAATAAAAAATTCCACTTATCACTCCAGAGGAAAACCTAAAAAGATATTTAGAAAGACAAACCTAAACAATTCACCAATAGAGGAATGTCCATCGGTGAATTCCCCCAGTCATCCAGAAAGAATCTTTCAATCTAGTCTGTAACTCCTCCCTAACCATGATGCTTGGGTCCCGCCCAGCTCGCCTGGACATCCCATTCGCCCTTATGATGAAACAATCTACCCTATAGTGATGTGAAACTCACCCTACAATGATAGAAGTAGAAAATATCCTAGAAGGTAAATAACATATCCATTCTGAAAATGACATCATGGCATGTCATCCTTAAGAAGTAGAGGTCTCATATGAAGTGAAACCCACCAACCTCAATAGGTCACCCGCTTAACTGATGCACGCTAGCCGTTCTAGTCCCCAACGGAGTGTCTAAAATCAATATATTATCAAATGAAAATATAAAGATCCCAAGGCTCTCCACAATAGAAATATAAATAAAGATACTAGAATCCCTTATATTAAAAAGTGCAGAAGCTAAAACTAAGGCAACTAGAATAGTAACTTAAACTGTAGAGGGTCTGGGATGTTGTTCATGTTGGGTCTGCTCCACTGCAGAAGTCTTACCTTCACCACAGCCCTACGACCCTGCCTGACCACCCAGAGCTGATCCACCCTGCTATCGTTGAATGTCGGGTGACAGGATACCACAACAACAACCTCCAACTCAGCCTGAACGGTTGGAAGAACTCTTGTTCCATGACTGATGAGAAACTGGTGGTGATACTCATGAACAAGGAGTCATAGAAGAATTTCTATCACTAGATTCTAGTGGGAATAACTAATAGAACCGAAGAAGATGACCCATCTAGCCACAAGATCAGTACTCCAGTGGGTCTTTCGAGAAAAGTGGCCTCATTTGCCCACTCTTCCCACACTGGTAGCATACCACCTAGCTACCAGAAGACGTCTCTTGTCTCCTTTGATATCCATGTGTATACTCCCTACAATGATTCCTACTATTAGTAGGAGGTATTCCCACTACGGATGTCTTGCAGCCCCAGATCACAACTCCAGAATCCCTCATATTTCACTCCAGGATTAGCGCTTGGTTGACTATAGAAGTGAAAAATGTAGACTTTTAGATGTTCACCTGATATCGGATGTCATTCCTGAGACTATCCTCAAATTTCATTGTCAAGATTAACTCATCACCTCCTGGGATGGGCATGAAGCATTGCAGCTTTGTGAGATGAGAAGAATAATCCATAATAGAAAGAGTACCCTCCTCTAGACTCATGAACACTCGGGCTCGATCTTCCCTCAATGTCTCAGTGTAGAAGTAGCCATAGAAGGCATGCTGGAACTCATCCAAATCCATAACCTGGTATCATCCCACCAGTGAGATCACATCCCACCATCTCATGGCGGAATCCCAAATCATATAAGTACAAAGCTTCACCCTTTCTCTAGAGGCGTCTCCATATGCTCAATGATAGATAGCATGGATTCTTACCATGACTCTGCAGCCTGAGGTCCTCCTTCTCATGTGAAGGAGGGAAGATACTATTGCTAGAAAACCCACATAATCTCTGCCATAGAAGGGGAATGATGTGGTACTCCTTGGAAGGTATGCATGAACCTCATAAATCCCTCTCGGAACTGTGCGTTAGCACCTATGTCCATAATTAAGGCTTCTGCAAAGACAGGAATGACTAAAAAATCTGCCATCATTTCTTGATCTTCCATGTCTGGTGTGTGATCACAACCCTAAATCTGGCATAAAAATAGAGGACATCTCAGTGGAATGACTCTGCAAGGTCATGCAAACACCTTATATCATGATTATCAAGGAATAAAACATAGAAGTGTATGAAGGGAATAAGAGAAATAAGGCATTCATGTTTTTAAAACATGGGTATATAGTGTGTATAACACCTACACTGCATGTTCACTTAAGCCTTCACATGGGTGTGTAATTCTTCAAACCCATGTCGTGTAACACTCCTCACACACGGCGTGTTATCCTACCACACGAGATGTACATTAATCTTCTTCCCCTGCCCGAGTTCCCTTACATGGATATGCCACATGGTTCTCCTAGAACAAGACTACACGGTGTGTTAGTGCCAGACACGACGTGTAAAAGAAGAACTTTACTGACCTGTGTTGTTAGTTACACAACTGACTCTACATGGCGTGTTTTTTTGAGACACGGAGTGTAGTAAAAAGATTTCACCGACATGTGTCATTCCTTACACGGCTAGATACAGGGGTCACACCACACGACATGTTCAAGATTGAAATGACATGTATAACATATGTTTTATCAATCCATGTTGTTAGTCACACTGGTGGAAAAATGGTCTACACAACATGGCATGTACATCTGGTACACAGCGTGTCCCATAAAAATTTTCCCAACCCCATGTCTCTACCCCCACAAGGAGTGACATGGTTGGATATTACATGACGTGTACTTAAGAAAAATAGTTCCTTTCTGAATAAAAGGACACATGGCATGTATTCATCACTACAAACTGTTTATTAGGGGTTTTTTCTAGACATTATGCCACAGAATGCAATTCAAAACCCATAAAATATGGAAAAGAACAATAAAGTTCCAAATTATGATCTGTGAGGTCCCATACTCCCCACGAATCAAAGATTGGCACCTCATACATGTCATATACAAGCATAAAAAAGCAATGATCTACCAAATTCTAATCCATGAGGTCCTATAAGACCCCAAGAACCAAATTTTGGCATTCATTCAAACAAACCATACACAATTCAATACCCTATCAAACACAGGTATTATATCAATGTATCTATGACAAAAATAAGCATATCTAGCATGACATCTATCGCAGCAACATGAAATCATTAATTCACAATAAATGGAAAGGAAGGAATTTATGACATCTAATTTATAGCAAGTGCTTATATGATGCATGAGATGGAATACCCTCACCTCAACGAGTTGTAACCAAAATAGAACCTCAATAACATCAATGATAACAACAAAAAACCTAAGAATCACCCAATGGTGAAATAAAATCAACTTAATAATTGAAAAACAATAAAAATTGCAATAATGAGGTAAATTGGATTTTCCCTATAAATGAGTTAGCTAAACTCAGGAATAACATATTAACAAGAACCTATTTCCTTCATATCTCTGGATATAGGCTCCAAACAGTATTTCATGAAGAAAATAATTCCTTTGATACCACTTTGTAATGTCCCAGATTTGGGTGCTACCTAGAGGTGTGCCATACCCGGTTGGTCACATGGCCTCAAGTGCATTTCCCCGAACACAAGAGGTTGTAGACTAGCAGCGAGGGCCTCGGGGGTGATAGTGGGGAAACTATGCCATCATTGGCAGAGTAACACATCAGAAGTAAAACAGATAACAATAGTGGAAGCAGTAAAACATGCCATATGTAAATAGATGAAGTAATAAAAAACTAGAGCACATATGTATATATATATATATATGACACATGATACATATGTCTATGGAAGTAGTCATACAATTCACAATTCCAGAATACAATAATAAACCAAACTACAAAAGAATAGCAAGTAAAAAACTCCATGGAACCGTAAGCCTTGGCTGGGTTCCATGTTCCTCAGTTCCACAGCAATCAAGTACATGAAGTAGAGGGGATCTTGGCCTTATATAGGTCTTCTGCAATATAATCTGTTTGGTCCCAAAAGCATGACCCAAATAGGGTGTGAGACAAGTCCCATTAGGAAACCACCCAATGATTTGTGCCTAACAGTCAGTGAATATATATGGCAGGCAATAAATAAATGAAGCAATAAACAAGGAAGTACACATAGTAACAATCCTACAAATTCAATTGCATTCATTTTAATATATCAAGTAAGTAGATAATCCAATGTAACAAACCCTCATTGAAGTACCCAGAGCCTAACCCCTCTGGTTCAACAAAAACAAACACAAGCAACCCTCTTGGTGGTACTCACAATCTAACCCCTCTGGTTCACCTTTAGCAAACATACTCTCAGGAAGCAGTCACCATCAATTCCCTATGCAGTCTCGTATCGGTAACTAACGAGCACTTTGAGGGAGCACTCAATTTCCAATTCCCACTACATCCTGTATCATGGAAACTACAGACAATATGAGGGAGAACTAATGGCCATCCCCCATATAGTCTTGAAACATAAAAGTAAACATACACTCTAAAGAAGCCCTCAACGTCCATTCACCATATAGTCTACTACACCAGGTTCCCACAACCCTATGTAAGTAAATCATGCACAAGCAATAAATGGTATCCAAATTAAACCTCAAGAACTACTTGGATAAACAATCGACAACTTATCATTGCTTGATGGTTAATAATCACTCCATCCTAAAAATACCTGCCATGGAAAAGAAAAGAATCATAACAATAAAGATAGACCAAATAGTCAAAACCAGAAAACATGGGAAAAATATCCATAGCATGGAAAAATTAACCCTATTTATATAAAATCAACCTTCATTCAAACAAACAAGACATAGCAGGAAAAACAGGGCTAAAACCCATAATCACACAATACACCATTATTGGTAATTTTGAACTTTGGCATATAAAATTCTAGGACTATATATTGAAAGGAAAAAACCACCTAATTTGGCATTGTAAGATCATTATACGTGAATATCTGGTCTTGAATCGACCAATAACACCATAGATCTACAAAAATTTTAAAAACGTTCAACTGGTGAAAACTCATGAGAGAGGATAAATTATAAGATGAGGTTCAAGAAGAATGTAGAACTCACTGATGTGATTCCAATGCAACCGATGGAAGTCGAGTCAAAGGAAAAATAGGGATTCATGGGCATGGAGAAGTTATGTGGTCGTACGGATGCTTCTGGACAAATGAGGTCTAGAAGAAGTGTGTTCTATCCGTCAAACGTCACCCCGGTCCATTTAATGAAAAAAATGTTCATGACATGTTCTTTAAAAGTACACGACATGTACTTTCCTTATCCATCTTCCACATTAGGCAGTCTCCAGGTCACCACACGCATCCATGTGCCTGGCCATAACATGGCTCGTACACTGTCACCTGTAGTAACCGAGTACACGACATGTACTTCTGAAATTTTTTAAAACTCCAATTTTTCTCCAATACAAAAAAAAAGAAAAACATACCAGATAAGAAGATCTGGGTTCTTACACCATCGGTCTCCATTGGTAGGGAATCACCTAAAACACAAAGGAATCATTTAAAAAACCCAGAGTCATTTGGATATATCCTAATAAATTTATGGGTTGACACTAGGTTATCCTTGAACTATAACCATAAATTATTGTGTATCCCTCCAAACAGTAATCAATGTCTCCATCGTAGCATGTTTTTCATAGTTACATATATATACAAAACATAATAGCATTATCTGGGTCTAATAATTAATCACTTAATAGATATATCACTCAATCCAAGATTATATATCTTTCATAATCAAATAGATAATGTGAAGGAATTAAATTAAAGTATTAGTATGCACTAATTAATAAGTATATATAGCATGTGATATTATGTTTCAAGTGATGATGTCCGAACACAACCAAACCCTATAAAAGTGTAACATCAATCCCATTAATGGTTACATGGAGGTATTTTACACACAATATTGCTTGCCACAAAGAGACTACACTTCTTGAGGGCCACATAACCTATATATTTTCTACCACATCCCAGGTTGTTTGAAAGCAAGAGATGAAAAATACACACTAATACCATTTTATAATACCCAGACTGCAACCAGTAGGTCTGAGGTAGGGATCCATAAGAACTCAAGTATACCACCCCAAATGCAAGAGTTTTATAACTACTAGAAAATGTATGAAGACCTACATTAGGTATACTATTTCCTCAATATCAAATCCTAGATATAATAGTATAAAAAATATAACAAATCATAGAAACATTATAAATAATATTATATCATATTGCATACATGTCATTCAACAAATAAATGGGACCCAACTATCACAAGCCTATTAAGAGAAATAATTGCAGGGAATGTAAATAAATAAATAAAAATAAGGGAATCCTATGATTTTTAACCTAGATATACCATAAGATATATTATTCATGACTCAACCATCTTCAAATGGCCCCTTTTTCATTCGTTTATCCCTATACATGAAATATTCACACATATTGAAATGATTGTATATGGTGTTAGTAATAAAACCAAGTTGGAAACAACCAAATTGTCATAAAAAAAATATAATTTATAAAATTTATGTTCCATGAAATCATATAATACAAAAGAATGTATTAAAAATATATTGTGAGAAACTTTATACCAAACAAGAAACTACGAGCCACAAATGTAACTTTTTGGGATCATTGAATGTGGGTTAATCATAATATATCACAAGTGATAAAAAATTAGTCAAGGTCAGTACTAATGTCTCTTGCTATTCTAAAGGCATTAAGCTAGATCCCAGCTCTATAGAAAATTATCCTAGCTCCATTATGGGTCAATTATAAATACTATTATACATTGACTATGCCTTGGCTCGGCCTTCTTGTAAATGATAACCTTAATTTCACTCTTTTTGGTATTAAATTATTTTTAACATTACCCTAATGTGTCTACCTAAAGTCTAGTATCCTATCCATCATGAACCTATTATTTGAAAATGTCCATTGTCTCCATCGTGGAAAGTCAGTCACACACCCTACATCGAGGGATAATCATATAAAATGGGTTATTTATTCTATGTCACTAGAAAAACCTCAGAGGCATGGAACACAAATAACATCATAGTGTATACAATGAAATAAATGATTCACGGTAAATATACTATAATAGATATATAAAATACATTTGATAAACATTGTACATTATCAATCATATTACAAGTATACTTATGGTGTCAAGAATCATACTTGAGTTTCTGGAGCAACTCACACACATCAACATGTAATCACTATCAAGCATTATCAAAAAAATAATACAACAAAATGATCATACCATGTGAAAAATAATATATAAGATCCATTAATTTATAGGGATATCCTACATCGTTTTTATTTAATGAGGAATATCATTTTTAATGATTGAATCAAAGCCCAATGCTTTTAGACACCGACAATGAACTTTCTATCATGTCAAGGGTGAAAAACAAATGGTCTTTTTCACCAGAAATAGAATTTAGAGAACAAATATATATAATATTTGAAATGAATAAGGGATTCTATAGAATCCAAAATCA
Organism: Viscum album; assembly: GCA_963277665.1. Classification (NCBI taxonomy): domain Eukaryota; kingdom Viridiplantae; phylum Streptophyta; class Magnoliopsida; order Santalales; family Viscaceae; genus Viscum; species Viscum album. The sequence continues at coordinate 1,338,127,744 of OY728148.1, read as the reverse complement.
CATATATTTCACTAATAGGACCATTTTTTAGGATTTTTGAAGTGTCAGATTCCAATTGAACAAATTTATTTTTGATCTAGGAGGTCTAGATAATGAGAAATGAACCATCATCAATCCATTAATAGAAAGGAGATTAGATATGATAATAAATAATAAATGGGAATTTAGATGATCAATAATATAATACATACTAAAAAATAGCAACCATTCAAGAAGAATATAAAATTAATATAAACGGATGTCCTTAACACGTCAAAACAACCATTAATCTAGAAGTAGTAAAAAGTACATCATTACTTGGAATTATAAATTTTAGAAAAGAAATTTGATTGCGAGATCATTGAATTTTTTTAAAAATAAATTATGGTTATCAAGGGTAGCATCAATTAACAGATAGTTTCACATCACATTACTCAATTTTAACTCTTCAACCCACAATGATTAATTGAAAACATTATTTGGTAAATTGTAAATCATCATGAAAGGAAAGAGAATTATCCGAAATAGGGAAATATTCATTTCGAAACAATTAAAATCCAAAATGGTTAGTATAATATATTTAACGAGAAATTAATATCCAAAATTCCTTGTATTCATGATTTTACCACATATATTGTGAAACATTGCATTGATTGTGCTCCCTTTATTTAGGAATCTATATCGGAAAAATGGGTTTTCAAACTGTTCAACAACAATGTTTCTAGAAAATGGATCATACCAAATTTTTTATTGGGATATGATTTGTTTCTTTTTATACTATGTGCTTTACCCATGTCCAACAACTTGATCAACAGGTACTATTTTTGTGGTTTACTAAAAAATCCACACACTGTGGAAAACAAAGTAGAAACTATGAATCATTTTAAAGGCCACCATAAATTTTCAAATTAATCCAAAAATCCCATAAACTCAACTATAACAATCATTGGAATATAAAATTTGTTTAAAGGAATAAATTGACTCATTACACAATAGAAAATAAATTTCCTATTAAAAATGTCAACTCAGTATTCTTATCAAGTTGAATACTACTTTAGAACATAGAGGTAAAAACAGGCCTCAATTAGATGTGATTAAATATTGTTACCCTTATAGACTCAATAATTAATTTACACACACACACACAGATATATATATATATTAATATATTAGTTCATTCACCAAAATACCTTCTCAAATAGTAGTTAAGTGATATTTATTTGTGATTAAATCCACAAAAAACACATTCTATGATGTTTCTATTATGTTTATAAATATAACTAGTTAAAAATAAAACAATAATTCTATCACATTTCAATTCATTTATATTTAATGGTTTCATTAGCCACATAGTCCTTTAATATTTTACATTTAATTTCCATCATACCAATAACCTTTAGGTGTAAACCATAACCTTCTTCTTTATATTTTACCATAAGAAAATAACCTCAATTTCATTGTATATATTTCTATTACATTTATTGAAGTAGAAAAATATTATATATTCACAAAATTTTATATCATTTAACCCTAGTTTTTTGGGGAACCATCGTTACATTCCAAATAAATATAATCCATCTTTGATAGAATTAAATTCATAATGATATACTTCATGGTTGTGTTCATTTATTTTTATAGCTACAAGTCACACCATTGTGATTTCATAATTTTCTTATAGATATGTGTTCTATAAATACATTGGTAAAGGTTACATGTGTTTCGTACCATTAGGAATTGAAAATATACCCTTTTTATCCATTATGATATGGTATTATCAATCAAATCATCGATATGGAATATTATTTCTTTCTACCATAACAATATTCTACCTTATTATCCATTAAATTATAGTAGTGTATAGAGAAATCATAATCCTTAATTAGAAAAATGAAATTAAATTTCACATGCATAACTCCAAATATATATTCAATAATAAATTTTGGTTTTATATATGTCTAAATATTCTCCTTATACTTACTGCCTCAGAATTTTTAATTTAAAAATAATAGATGTTAACTGAAGATCAAGAAACATTTATATATATTATGGGACAATCAACTACAAATATTTATAGGATATAAATTTATCATTTTTCAAGTGTATAAAACTAAAGATATTTTATTATGAATTGTGGTAAATCACAATGTCATCTCAAATTAGAGGGGGGGATATGAGCACAAGTGTAGTGATAATCTACTCCTGGAGAACCATAAATCTATCTTTATATATATATACATGTAAAAAATAAACATTTCCTAAGATATAATAACAAATTTAATGGGATACTTTTTTTGAGAAAATTCTAACATTACATCAACAATACCAATATAATCTATGGAATCTATAGATCTATGAAACATGTTTTTGCCTCTCATATTTATTAATGGTAATTTTATTTGATGAATATATATAGAATTCATCACATGTTATCACATTATTTATGAATATGACTTAATTCATCTAAAATTAACACATACAAATCATAATACCAACTTATCATACCATAAATGTTTAATATAAAACAATGGATATTCCTTACTTTTTACTTTTATCATACAATATACAATTATATAAAAGATATATACCCCATTAAATTAATCCAAGTAGTATATAAATGTTAAAATAATAAAATCCATACCATGTTATGAGGTTTTTACACATCCAAATTTCATCACTCAAAATTAACAGCATCTATAATTTTTAATAAATATTTTTTGATTAATATTTCGAATCAAATTCCACAAATTATATCCAAAATGAAGATTATTATAATTTAATTATTGAGATCCCTAATTTTTACCGAACAAATCATTTAGTATATGTTAGTGAATATTTTTTTCATTATTTTGATACTCATTATCTCTAACAAGTTGATGAGATGATGTATTTAACTACACATCTTCTTGAAAAAGAGAATAATTAAACTAAATAGTGATACACTAAAGTGTATGAACTATTTGTTTAAATTATATTATACTTTCATCTTTCACTCCCCCAATTCAATCAGGACCATCAAATAATGTCCCTTGATATAGGTGTCAAACCGTGTATAAGATCAATTCAAAATTAATCCTCACATTCTCTATGGAATCTAGGTAATTAATGATGTAACAGATTAATATATTAAATTTTGACAAGAATTTATTTTGAGTTTATGTTTTACATTACCTCAATAATGTTATAATCATATGATTTTTCATAGGGTATCCACACACATACAATTGAATGATTTCTAAAAAATATTCTTATTCATTCTTTCATGTGTATAAAATCATGTAATGGTTGCAGATTTGGAAATATAATTAGATTTCTACGACTCTTATGGGTGAAATATACTATTACAGTCAATATATTGAAAATATATATTTAATTATACAAAATAACGAATTCAAATATTCACATGAATACACTTTCCATATTGGTCAAAAAAAGGTATTATATTTATTTGGTAGAAATAATTTCACTATCATGTATATTTTTATAGATATCTCTCTTTCGAAGGAGGTGATTCAATAATTTAGGTAAAATAAAAGATATAATAGGACATGAACTACATAAAATAATAATAAATTTACCATAATTATATGGATAATAATTATAAATTTCTATATATTATTTTTATTTCTCAACTAAATAATATTGATGGATTGTGATTTACCATTATCTCTTGGTTTAAGTAGAAGATAATGTATAATAATGAAAAAAAACCTTGGGTTTTGTGTAATACATTGAAATGGTTCTATGTTCTTTGAGGTTAATGAATTTGACCATGGTTTGTACAAGAGTATGTTCCTTTAATTTATTAATTTCATCATATTTCTTTTAAATTTTTATTTTTTGAGTTTTTTTACCTTATAAACATATGATGGATTTCTTTATTTTTAGCCTATTACAATAGATTATCATTTAATATATTTTATATTTAGGTTGATTTATTTTTATTCTAATTTTACCAATTGATCCTCCATATTTAATCTCCATCCTTTGTTTATTTTTTTTAATGGCTCATAATTTCCGGAGTCTCTTTTTAGAAAATTATTCAGAAAATTACAAGATATAGTGCTGAGACGGTGTGCGATTCTGAGGCCCGGTGTGCCCGAAAAAACCCATCAAAAAATGTTATGTTTTTAAATAGAATTCATTCTTGGGATTATTAACATGTAACATACTGCTCAGATTTGAAATATGAGGGCACTGTTGTGTTCAAAGTAGTGTATTTTTTTATGTAGGACCTAACTTCGACTACCGCAGGTCAATTGTGGACAATATTTTATGGACATTTTAATATAAAAAATAAAATATAGTTAAAAAGTTTTTTTATTTATTCAATGTTATAGAGTGAATCAGCAGCATTGTGATGTAGGGACCAAGTAGAAGTTACCCATAATAATTGGAGTATCTTAGAGATGCAGTGACTCAGTGTAACTGAAATACTGAAACATATTTCCTCCATTAATGGATTATCAGATTTGCGAGATTAGGGGACAACTCTGGATATTTTTCTAAGGCTGTGGAGGTCTTATATTGTTGAGAGGAGAATGACAACGAATGATGAATCTCCAATGATAACTGGTCATAACATCTCTCAATGGATTTCCAATGATGATAAAACCTCAACGCTGACTGATTGTGTCTTCCAGGTTTAGTGTTTGATTTTGATTATGTTTTAACTATTCATGAATTCTAAATTACGAATGTGTATCTACCAATAAATATATTGACACATGGTTTGATCATTATTGTGGGAGAATTCAACTTCTAGGTTTTAATTTGGGATTTTTTGATCAATTCATTAATTAATGGTTAGTTTGTGGTTATCTTGATCCATATAATTTATTGAATCAAGGCCCGAACAAACAAATAGTCGATGATCAATTCTCAGGTTTCTTATTGTGCTTTTCTATAACATGTTCTTCATGTTCTTCATGGGATGACGAATAATCCATCATTTCACAATCTTTTCGTGGTGTAATGATCTGTTATTAAAGATCTATAATGGATGGGACACAATGGAAGAGCGACAATGATGGAGGTGAACATATTGTGGTGGAATAGAAGATACCTCAAATTTATCATTTTTCAAAAAAAGGGGTCACAATGAATATTCATACACCTTGAAATGAAGGACACAACTCGAGGATTCCAAACCCCTTATAGATTAAATAAAGGACCATTAAGGGGAATCCATTGGTCCATGAAATAACCCACTACGACGCTAGATGTGGCAGTCGCACAAAGGAAGGTCTTGACAAAATATTTGGGGGGGGGACTGGACCCTTAGATCAAGCCACATGCTTGAGGAGTAGTGGCATGCCAAGCCAACTGCATCTGGGGTGGACGAACTGGCCCGTGTCCGAGTGGGTTGGGCTGGACCAGTGGGCAGAGCCCAGCTAGGGAGGGCCGGGCTGCAGCAGTCTTAGTCAAACTTGTGGGTCAGATCAGACCCATCGAACTGGTTTGGATATGTATCAGGTCGTCATACCATGGGCCAGGTTGGGTTGGGTCCGCCCGACCTAGTCATACTGGACTTGGGCCCAACTGGTCCCTTTTCGCAAAAATGCCCACAAATTTCAAACATGGAGTCCCTTTGATGAGACGTCTGCAGTGTTGGGACCCTTGCAATGAGACAGTCCTTTCCAAATACTTCAAGTGTGTTTTTGTTGAAGTTCATATAAGTCATAATGGCTTGTGGAGTATGTAGAGACCCGAACCTTGACGTACATGGACTTTACATTACTTTTTCGGAATACTTAGTACATTACAAAAACACACACACAAGGACCGTAATAGTTTAGTGTCTTTGGAAACTCGGACTATAATCTTCTAATCGTGGTGAAAGATCTTCAACATCTCCCATAAAGATCTTCCTTTTTTTTACCTAAAACCATTCTTTATATCCTGGGGAAAAGAAAACATAAAAGGGTGAGCTCAAATGCTCAGTAAGGGTAAACAAAAGAAATATCAATCACATCATATTCATAAGAACATAACATTTTGGAAATCATAACCTGTAAAAGAGAGCATAATTTCATAACATTGGATAAATCATGGCAGTGAAATGTAATCACAATAATCATAACATAAAACATGGAACTTTGTGGCATACACACATAATCATAGAGAATCATTTCTTGTTAGTCATGACTCATTGCCAAGACTATCTTAGTTGACAAAGTCCCTTTCTGAATCGAGTAACCCTCGTTTCAGTCCTGTTTCACTGAACCGATATAACCTACCATTCCAGCCATGTCTATCTCATGAGATATAAAATCTTTACCCAATGCATTGGAGGGAGATATAGGTCCCACCCATCTCATAATGATACCATTCTTATGTGTGCCACAAAATCATAAATCATACATCATTTCATAACCCATGTAGTAAAAATGGGATTCGTAAACCTCGTGACATCATAAAACAATTCATATAAGATAAAGGAATTCATAAAAATAATTTCATCACAACATAACCAAATCCATGTTATAATAGGGATAGAAACAGAACCCTATGTTATCATAGATGGAAAACAATTTTGATAAAATAATTGAAATGAATTCTTGAGGAAAATATCCTTTCTTCTTCAAAATCAATTTCTTTTCAAAAAAACGTCATGCAATTTTAAAAGAAAGAGATTTTATTGAAAATAGTCATGAAATATTTTGGAGGAAGCTTCATGAAAATAAGGCTTTATAAAACCGTAAAAATCCGTTCGTGCCGTATAATTTAAAAAAAACATTCTTCTCGTACTTTTGTCAGAAAAGTCAAAAAGTACCTCGTACGAAAACGACAAAAGATTCCTTTCATATCTTTTACAAAAAAACTCACCGAAGGGTAAAATTGGATATAAACTATTGTATAAGGATGGAAATAATATTACATATTGAGGGAACATGGATGTGGATGATAAAATACACCCCAATAATTACCAAAGTAAAAACAATCTCGGATAAAAGTGAGATTGTGATATTTCCCTTACCTTAGGTCCGATTTGCTTTGTTCGTGTCCGAAGCTCCTCTTCTTTGGAACGCCTCTTTGAATCCTCCACTTAAGGAACTAAGATTGGTCTTTGGAGAAGACCAGGACCTCTAGGATTATTCTAGGGAAGTGGAGAGGAGAAAATGGCAGGGGTTGGCCGAGCTTGAGTGCTCAAATTGGTGTGAGGAGGAGGGGGAGGAGGTTCCCTTTTATAAGGGAGGATAGGGGCACCTTAGGAATTCTTAAAAATATTAATTTATAATAAATCTAACCCCACCTAAAAACCTCCAGAAATGACTCATATTCGAAGATTAGATGAGATAGGGTTGTAATCTCATCAACCAATCAAATTTAGACATGTTTGGATCTTATTTTAAACCTTATCATTTTGATTTATCCTTATTTAATCTATTTAAGTTTATTTGTGGTAATAAAATTCTAAATTTTAAATTATAACAAATAATTACTTATTTGTTGTGAATTTTCCATAATTGTTTACTTTATAACATTATAGACCATATAAATATAAATTTATAATTTTTAAATATTTTTGTGATTTTTAAACAATTTTATAATATGTTATTTTTGTAAAATAACAATAGTGTCAATTTTGACACTATTCATTTATTTGAATTTAAATAAAATATATACCGAATATATGTTCGAACTAAAAGCTTTAATATATTAATAAAAGGTCATATGTATCTATAAAATTAGTGTATCACATTAAATAGTTCATATAATATTTATTTTATTATTTTTAAAACCATTTATTTGGTTTATCTCTTAATAAAATAATTACTACATCATTTTTGTATAATTATTAAAAAATTTAAAATAAAATTCTATGATGAAGATCAATATATTACCTTTCACAAAAATACTTTTACTCGAATTTATCATCTTAAAATCACAATATGAAAATTGTTATATTTATTAAATTATGAAGGTGACAACTTTGGCATCATTTAAAATAAAATAATATAAGTGTCATAATCGATTTTATAAGGCTCCAAATGGTCAAATATTCTACCATTGGATGATTATGGTTTACATTTACATGTCCAATAAGTTTTGTTTAGGTATTGGTGCATTTTATGGTCACTATTAGTTTAAAAAAACATTATTCTTGATTTTTCACTAGATAAACAATTTCTGCATCACTATTGTGTCATAATTAATGATAATTATTTAATCCCTAAAAATTATAAATAAATTTATATGATGTAGATAATTTCATTAGCTTTCTGTAGACTATTCATGTTTGCAGATTCATGAAGTTTATCACTAAATTAAAATTAATAGACTTATAAAATTTAAGAGAGTGACATGTTGTCACTTTCTTTGGTTTTAATAATAATTAAGTTATTTTCATTGAAAAATGTTCATTAAATGATTCTAATCCGACCCTTAGGTGATATGGGTCGACTTTTAGTCATCCGATAGGATTTTTACATTTTTTAGGGTAATTTTAAAATATTATATTTACCCTTAATTACCCGATTTACTTTTAACTATGGTAAATAAAATTTACCGTAGTTACTATTCATAATTCCCAAAAATAAAAAGTAGCTTATTAACATAATTTGGACCCACTGATTCCAAATATGGAATCCATTGTTTAAAATTCCATACACAGAAGTTGCAGAAATTAAATTAAAATTAATCCCGTTGTCGAATAAAAACGGGTTTTTGTTTAAAACATTGCAAAAGATTGAATTGATTTAACCTACGAATTCAAGGTAAAATCAATGCTAATGACATACATTATATTAATTGGTAAAAATATATTATATTTATACTTTAAAACCATTCAATATTATAATTTAACCACATAAGATATTACGATGAAAAAAGTTGTTTTTAATTAAAATATAGCGTGTTTTTACTATTCATTAAAATGTGAAAGTTACCAGAATAATATGAAAAATTTATCCAAAGTAAATTTTTATTTCTTGATTCCAAAGAAGAATTTTATTTTGTCAAATTGAACTTATAAACATGTCAAAAAATAGATTTAAAGTGGGTGCGCCATCAAAAGGCGACAAAACTTCATTTTTTTGAAAAATACTTATTTTACCCGAAAAATTTATTTTGTTCTTATACCATGTTCTAGAAATGTGTAAGATGAATAATAATGTTATAAAATTCAAAATTTAGTTAATACTATTCATAACGGATAGTTCATGACAATATTATAATAATATAACATTGTTTATTAAAACCCTGTATTGCGTACAACACACGCTATCGAGGAAGGTCGCGATTGCGTGTAATGCAAGCCAGGTCAGGGTTGCGTGTTGTGAAAGAATCCTTCGTTGTTTCGTATAACAGAATCCAACCATATTTCATTTATACATTTAATATATATATATATATACTCAATGTTGCGTAGAATAACTATTATCAAAATTGTGTGTAACACGGTCCACGAATAGTGTTGTGTATACTGCAAGCTAATACGGTGTTGCGTATAGTGCAAGGTAATCTTGGTGTAGAATACAACACAAGAAATTAATGAAATTAAAAGAATATTTTTCATAAAATCTCGGGGTGTTACATTCTACCCCCCTTAAAATGAATTTCGCCCTCGAAATTCGTCAGGGTTATAAATGGTTTACTATTTGAAAGTTTCTTTGATAGAAACCCACATCGTAAAAAGGAATACCCAAACTTATCTTTAAAAAAAAGTATGAAATGTAACGGTAACCCAAATAAACTAATCACTGGGTTTCCACATAGGTGAAAATATGGATATGGAAGAGAAATCTAACCATCATGTTCTGATGGAGAGTGGTAGAGAACATGGCTATGGAAAATCTAGCAATCACAAAGCCATAAATTTGTGATGATCTAGGGTACCATCTGATTCATCGAATATAAGGGCACTAGGACAACATTTTTGGTTTTGAAGATCATTTCCCTAAAGTTGAAAATTTGAATTACAATAAATACTTACTTTATTTTGGTACAATCTCACTGTTGTTCGTGCATTGAACAATTTCCACTTCATCTCTTAAATAAATGAAGTTGAATTTGTTATTTGTGAAGTGTTAGCAGATCATGTGATAGAATGACGGGTCATTCCATCTGTCTCAAACAAATGGTTAGCAAAAATTATATACATAAGTCGATCTATAGTGAGATTAATCATATATGGTTCCTAAAATGGACTTATACTTCATATATCATACTGCTTAATATAATAAAACTAGTTTCTTCTAAACAGGGACTTCCAGTAGGTCAGTGGTAGGCGATAAAGGCCAGCCGCACTTCGGTTGTGGGTTCGATTCCCACAGCCTTGTTCGAAGCGATGGGCTGTCGCCCGTCCTGCAGGTTGTCCTTTTTCCAAAACTATATAACATCCCATCAATAATATCGAAAAAACAAACAATACTAACTTATGTCCAACATAATCCATTCCAATCTTTTAGGCTTATCCATAATACTGCAGTCGACTCTCATAATATAGTGAAAATGATTACCAGAGATTTAACACCATCATCGATCCCCATATATCATAAGATATGTTTTGTTGGTCACATTCCAAACATTCAAAGTCCTTAATCGTGTATTCTCTTGAATACCTGCAGTTAAAAGTTAACACTTTTCACATACCGAAATCCTCAAAATTCTATATACTCAAACCATGATATCACTTAGTCCTTATATCAATCATGAGCTCATGAATAATATCAAACATTTAATTTTCTCCTTATCCCTTCATTATGCGCATATCATCTACATTCCAAAAATATCTGAATAACCTTTCATGGATACTGGTAACATTAATCATACACTTTCAAAACACAAGGAAAGACAACAGTGTAACAATCCATAGATGTCTCTTTATTCCATAGTAGCATAAACATGTAATCATTCCACTACATTCTCAAACCATTGACCGAACAAAAAAAAATTTCATCTCACATATCATTTGTAGTCTCTTCATCATCATCCACATAAATACTACCCATATGACCATACTGATTCTCTTCATGAGTCTTTCCCTTAGGGCATTTTTTTTCATAATACATTTAAAACACTTAACCATTTTTGATGTCGTAGCAATACCATTATCCCCATCCATGGTGTTAACCGACCCTTTTCCTTTGCACTTACTTGCTTTGTGTCCTTCTTTTCCACACCCAAAGCATCTTCCAGTTCCCTTGAAACATTCTCCTTGATGCCTCTTCCCACATGATTTACATGAGGGAAATTGAACTTTCTTTCCTCTATGGTCATCATGAAATTCCATCTTTCTCTTATTAGTTGAGTCAGGAAACTTACCAAATTTTACTTTATTGATCATATTATGAGATTTCTGATTCGGCATAATAATGATTTTTGGACTTCCAAATCCCATTTCATTTGGTTTCTCATGAAGAATATCATTACATTTTCCATCATATCCTCCATTATCATGAATCATCTTGTTTCCAGCCATTTTCTAAAACCCAAAAAGAATAGTGTGAGAGGCAAAATAATGCTAGGGAAAACAACATAGTAAAGGGGGAGTACCCTTAATATCTAACATCTTAGGTTAAATTCTAAGATCGGTATTGTAGTTCTAGGATTATATCCTATACGTATGCGTATCCTTAGGGACATCCCTAGACATACCTTAGAAATATCTCTAGGGATCTCACTAATGTTTTCGCATCCTAGTTTCCAAAGGTTGACTAAACCTTTCCTCTGATACCAACTGTAGAGACCCGAAGCTTGACGTACATGGACTTTACATTACTTTTTCGGAATACTTAGTACATTAAAAAAACACACACACAAGTACCGTAATAGTTTAGTGTCTTTGGAAACTCGGACTATAATCTTCTAATCGTGGTGAAAGATCTTCAACATCTCCCATAAAGATCTTCCTTTTTTTTACCTAAAACCTTTCTTTATATCCTGGGGAAAAGAAAACATAAAAGGGTGAGCTCAAATGCTCAGTAAGGGTAAACAAAAGAAATATCAACCACATCATATTCATTAGAACATAACATTTTGGAAATCATAACCTGTAAAAGAGAGCATAATTTCATAACATTGGATAAATCATGGCAGTGAAATGTAATCACAATAATCATAACATAAAACATGGAACTTTGTGGCATACACACATAATCATAGAGAATCATTTCTTGTTAGTCATTACTCATTGCCAATACTATCTTAGTGGACAAAGTCCCTTTCTGAATCGAGTAACCCTCATTTCAGTCCTGTTTCACTGAACCGGTATAACCTACCATTCCAGCCATGTCTATCTCATGAGATATAAAATCTTTACCCAATGCATTGGAGGGAGATATAGGTCCCAGCCATCTCATAATGATACCATTATTATGTGTGCCACAAAATCATAAATCATACTTCATTTCATAACCCATGTAGTAAAAATGGGATTCGTAAACATCGTGACATCATAAAACAATTCATATAAGATAAAGGAATTCATAAAAATAATTCCATCACAACATAACCAAATCCATGTTATAATAGGGATAGAAACAGAACCCTATGTTATCTTAGATGGAAAATAATTTTGATAAAATACTTGAAATGAATTCTTGAGGAAAATATCCTTTCTTCTTCAAAATCAATTTCTTTTCAAAAAAACATCATGCAATTTTAAAAGAAATAGATTTTATTGAAAATAGTCATGAAATATTTTGGAGGAAGCTTCATGAAAATAAGGCTTTATAAAACCGTAAAAATCCGTTCGTGCCGTATAATTTAAAAAAATCATTCTTCTCGTACTTTTGTCAGAAAAGTCAAAAAGTACCTCGTACGAAAACGACAAAAGATTCCTTTCATATCTTTTACAAAAAAAACTCACCGAAGGGTAAAATTGGATATAAACTATTGTATAAGGATGGAAATAATATTACATATTGAGGGAACATGGATGTGGATGATAAAATACACCCCAGTAATTACCAAAGTAAAAATAATCTCGGATAAAAGTGAGATTGTGATATTTCCCTTACCTTAGGTCCGATTTGCTTTGTTCGTGTCCGAAGCTCCTCTTCTTTGGAACGCCTCTTTGAATCCTCCACTTAAGGAACTAAGATTGGTCTTTGGAGAAGACCAGGACCTCTAGGATTATTCTAGGGAAGTGGATAGGAGAAAATGGAGGGGTTGTCCAAGCTTGAGTGCTCAAATTGGTGTGAGGAGGAGGGGGAGGAGGTGCCCTTTTATAAGGGAGGAGAGGGGCACCTTAGGAATTCTTAAAAATATTAATTTATAAAAAATCTAACCCCACCTAAAAACCTCCAAAAATGACTCATATTCGAAGATTAGATGAGATAGGGTTGTAATCTCATCAACCAATCAAATTTAGACATGTTTGGATCTTATTTTAAACCTTATCATTTTGATTTATCCTTATTTAATCTATTTAAGTTTATTTGTGGTAATAAAATTTTAAATTTTAAATTATAACAAATAATTACTTATTTGTTGTGAATTTTACATAATTGTTTACTTTATAACATTATAGACCATATAAATATAAATTTATAATTTTTAAATATTATTGTGATTTTTAAACAATTTAATAATATGTTATTTTTGTAAAATAACAATAGTGTCAATTTTGACACTATTCATTTATTTGAATTTAAATAAAATATATACAGAAGATATGTTCAAACTAAAAGCTTTAATATATTAATAAAAGGACATATGTATCTATAAAATTAGTGTATCACATTAAATAGTTCATATAATATTTATTTTATTATTTTTAAAACCATTTATTTGGTTTATCTCTTAATAAAATAATTACTACATCATTTTTGTATAATTATTAAAAAATTTAAAATAAAATTCTATGATGAATATAAATATATTACCTTTCACAATAATACTTTTACTCGAATTTATCATCTTAAAATCACAATATGTAAATTGTTATATTTATTAAATTATGAAGGTGACAACTTTGGCATCATTTAAAATAAAATAATATAAGTGTCATAATCAATTTTATAAGGCTCCAAACGGTCAAATATTCTACCATTGGATGCTTATGGTTTACATTTACATGTCCAATATGTTTTTTTTAGGTAGTGGTGCATTTTATGGTCACTATTAGTTTAAAAAAAACATTATTCTTGATTTTTCACTAGATAAACAATTTCTGCATCACTATTGTGTCATAATTAATGATAATTATTTAATCCCTAAAAATTATAAATAAATTTATATGTAGATAATTTCATTAGCTTTCTTTAGACTATTCATGTTTTAAGTTTCATGAAGTTTATCACTAAATTAAAATTAATAGACTTATAAAATTTAAGAGAGTGACATGTTGTCACTTTCTTTGGTTTTAATAATAATTAAGTTATTTTCATGGAAAAATGTTCATTAAATGATTCTAATCCGACCCTTAGGTGATATGGGTCGACTTTTAGTCATCCGATAGGATTTTGACATTTGTTAGGGTAATTTTAAAATATTATATTTACCCTTAATTACCCGATTTACCTTTAACTATGGTAAATAAAATTTACCGTAGTTACTATTCATAATTCCCAAAAATAAAAAGTAGCTTATTAACATAATTTGGACCCACTGATTCCAAATATGGAATCCATTTTTTAAAATTCCATACACAGAAGTTGCAGAAATTAAATTAAAATTAATCCCGTTGTCGAATAAAAACGGGTTTTTGTTTAAAACATTGGAAAAGATTGAATTGATTTAACATACGAATTCAAGGTAAAATCAATGCTAATGACATAAATTATATTAATTGGTAAAAATATATTCTATTTATACTTTAAAACCATTCAATATTATAATTTAACCACATAAGATATTACGATGAAAAAAGTTGTTTTTAATTAAAATATAGCGTGTTTTTACTATTCATTAAAATGTGAAAGTTACCAGAATAATATGAAAAATTTATCCAAAGTAAATTTTTATTTCTTGATTCCAAAGAAGAATTTTATTTTGTCAAACTGAACTTATAAACATGTCAAAAAATAGATTTAAAGTGGGTGCACCATCAAAAGGCGACAAAACTTCATTTTTTTGAAAAATACTTATTTTACCCGAAAAATTTATTTTGTTCTTATACCATGTTCTAGAAATGTGTAAGATGAATAATAATGTTATAAAATTCAAAACTTATTTAATACTATTCATAACGGATAGTTCATGACAATATTATAATAATATAACATTGTTTATTAAAACCTGGTATTGCATACAACACACGCTATCGAGGAAGGTCGCGATTGCGTGTAATGCAAGCCAAGTCAGTGTTGCGTGTTGTGAAAGAATCCTTCGTTGTTTCGTATAACAGAATCCAACCATATTTCATTTATACATTTAATATATATATATATATATATATATATACTCAATGTTGCGTAGAATAACTATTATCAAAATTGTGTGTAACACGGTCCAAGAATAGTGTTGCGTATACTGCAAGCTAATACGGTGTTGCGTATAGTGCAAGGTAATCTTGGTGTAGAATACAACACAAGAAATTAATGAAATTAAAAAAATATTTTTCATAAAATCTCGGGGTGTTACAGAGTAGGTCCTTTCAGTACAATCACACTTGAGTGTAAATGGACATGTTTCAAAAATATTGTACTCCCCACACTGTGGGAGTGATTTCATTTCTGTTGGGTGGCTTCCTTCAGGGGTTTTACTCCCATAAAGGACTAGGGCACGGGTTCCCAGAGACGTTATTTATGGAAGCATAGGTATTCACCTATGGGACCAGGGTGCAGGTCCTATATCTGTGGACTCAGTACTTTTCTAAAGTACTGTGGTGTAGTTCCTCCATATGTAATGTATATAGAGTCGACACTCCCATTCTAGGATTGGTTTGTGCCCTCTATTATAGGAGTGTGTACTCCACTTTTTTTCTAGCGTGTGGGTTCTCCACACATGAACTGGCAGATTCAGTACTCCCTTTTCATACCAGGGTGTAGGTCCTCTAATCACTAAGTAGTACTCCACTACCAGGTAGGGTGAGAGTCCTCAACATACGATGTTGTACTCACATGTGGCATCACAGTGTGATAAATTCATGAGTCTTGCTTCTATATGGGATCAGGGTGTGGGTCCTCATGAATGAAGATGAATTCCCCCATCCTGAGAAGTGGTGTGGAGTGAGTCCTCCATTTCATTTCTAGCTCCCTCAGCCTTCAAATATAGTTATAAGGATAGGGCCCATCCGCATGATTCAAATGATATATAAATAATAGGTAGCGCACCCAAAATGGATTGAGGTGAGGGACAATCCTATTATGATAGATAGAGGTTTTGTGAGATGGGTAGGAGTAGCGCTCCCAATCAGTGTATAGTGGTGAGGGTGGGACACTCCATTGGGGTTCTTGTAGTCTTTTGTTTGGGGAAAGACAATGAAGAATGAACCTCTAGTGTTATGAACTATAGCTGTACATAGTAGAATATTCCCTATGGATCATGTTCTCTCGAACATAACATTAGGAATGGTAAACCAGTTCCCGATTGATTGTATCTATCAGACGAGTGCCATATTAGATAGTTGAGCTCATGGAGTGTGATCTCTTGGTTTTGTGTGCTACCTTTATAACCTTCTTTGATAATTATGATACTGGATATGAGGTTGGTACCTCAGGAATATTATTGTTTGAAACAAGTATATCTGGATTTTCATTCTATATGTATGGGAATATTCCTCTATTAAGATGACTGTATATTCTTAGTGGTGTTTCATTTGTGGTATTTAACATTTTGGTTTTTAGGGTACCATCCTGAATACTATTTTATTCACCCATCCAAAAGATATTCCCACATGTGTCATCTATTTTGTAGGTGACTGGTGCTATTTTGGAGTCCTACGCAGAGTAGGACAAGGACCAAAAATGGATGGTGCCTTGTGAGATTAGGAGTGCTTAGGTGTCATTGATAGCTTCCAACAATAGCTTCAGTACCCTTGTGTGAAGGTCAGATAGTACTTTTGTATTCCTTTTAGAGTTCATGCACTTCATTATGGTTTCACATTACTAATTTACTTTCTATTGTATTTTTTTGTTGGATTGTTGTGTATGCATGAACTTTCATTACATAGTGATTTCACTATCCAGCCCCTATGGCTTGGTGTTGGGTGCGTGTGTATAGGTTCTTAGGAAAATTCCTCTCATTTGTCGGATATTCCAACTCAGTGCTAGTCTCCATCCCCTAGACAATAAGAGGAAATCTTGGGGTATTCACAACATGATCATTGGGGAAAAATTCATGAAAGAGTGGTATTAGAGGTGGTTTGATTCCATATTTGGATCATGAGTTTGTAATCTTGGATTGGGATGCATATCAGAAGTGTTAAGGTGTTTTGATTTTGTTTTTCCTGTCAAAGGTTCATGTTCTGGTGTGGAGACCAACATATCCATTCACTGGGAGTCTAGTATCCTACATTTCAACTCAGTATGTTTGGACGCTGGTAGAAGAGAAATTAATGGTACACACATCATATTGGAATGAAATGTTTTTTCTATGTTCTTTTAAGTTAGATATCCAGATATAATCTATTAATCTTGGTTCATCATGATCCATTCCAAGATTCCTCTATGATGACAATCAGATATGATTCTAAAACAAGATCATGATGAAGATCTTCCATGTGAGGAGGTGTTAGAGCTGGGCACTGGTTCTGAGGTGTTTCCACTGGGTGGTCTATTGGTGGTACAACCACCCATAGTGAAACATGTTCTTCTAGTAGTTTAGTCCAGGGATGTGCACAAGTTGAGTGCACTACCATAGTTCCAAATGAATCAGCCTATGAGATACCTGGGTTATCTAGACCTCTAGGTAGCTGATTACTGGCTTGAGGCATTCACTCGAGGTTTTCTCTTACTGAGGACACATCTCAGTCAGATGTTGGTACTTTCCGAGAGAAATCATCAGGAATCAGTTGGATGATGGTGGAGCTTGGTGATACGGTCTCGTGATGAGGCAACACTCACTGGGAGGAGATAGAGTGACTCTTTAGGGATGTTTTTTACCCAGCCACTTTGAGGTCAGTAGGTACCCAGGAGCTTCTGCATCTTTGGCAGGGAACCATTTTTGTGGTGGTGTTTTCGGTGAGGTTCGAAGACATGTCAAGATACTCTCTAGTCATGGTGTGAGAAAAATGGTTTAGATACCGGACTTTTGAATAGGGATTACGTAGAAATATTAGGGCATCAATGATTCCTCAATGCATTCCCACATATTCTGGAGTGTTGGAATGAGAAATGGTGGTGGAGAGTTTCCTAGAAATGGAATAGGTGGATGTGACCCACAATAGAGGTTTTGAGTCAGATGAATTTGATAGATCTAGTAGATGATTGGTTTTAGGATCGCTGAGTAGGAGGCATAACAATTCCCAAACCAAGACATGTGGGACTAGGGCGTAGGAGCTGTGTTGAGGAATAGGTTTGCCATAGGAAAGGCAGTGTTAGCCTAGTGATGTCCAGGGGAATCTCTCAAGAGACTTTCTGACCTACCATTCCCCTGAGAGGGAGCCAGATGATAAGCCTCCTTTATAGAGAAAACCCATGGAACAAGGAGTTCCCTATATGGAAGGCAATATAGAGGAGTTGGAAGAGAAGTATTAGGTGGTCCGCACTAAGCTCTAGGAGACAGAGGACATGGGTGTGGATAGATGCATTTTTTCTTGGCTTATGAATGAGAGTCACTAGAAGAGATTCGACGTACAACCCATGACTTTTATTTCTTTTCTTCAATATTAACAGACACATGTGCAAGTTATTCTCATTTTTACACAAATTTAGTTTGAGACATAGATTTTCCATTAAAACTATGTACTTGACCATAATTTTTAAAGACTTATGTTAGGACAAAATGATCACACTCTAGTGATGGTAGTGGGACCCAAATCTGGGAGGTGAGAGTTACAGTTTGAATCTCTTGGTTGTAGCTTCAAGGCCTTTCCATGTCATTCTTGGTATTGACTTCTAGTGTATATTCCTTTATTGAATGTTTTATGCAAAGAGTGTGGTGTGTCTGTATTAATGGAACAAGGTTTCCTGTATCTGTAAAAAGGAAACCCAGGAAAATCATAATTGACTCTCACATTGGAAATGTAGATAGAGGGCTTAGTGAATCCCATTGCTGAGTTATGGTTAGAAAATACCTTTTAATTTCGTTTTCTTAGTGATGTTACACGACGAAGCATCGGAGAAAATACAATACCTTTCCGTGGAGTTTTTCTGCTTGACTTCTTTTTCTTAGTTGCATTAAGAGAGGAAGATCCATGATTTAGTCATTCTAGTGTGGAAGAGTTAGACCCCATGATGTTTCTATGGTATATAATGGGTTTATACCATCCATACTCAACTGAGATTCCACTAGTGGGTGTGGTAGTGTTCGGATTTTAGCAAGATGTGTGGCAGCTGGAGGTTGTAGACAGAAGACCTAGTAATACCTAGTGTTCAATAATGGGAATCCCTATTTTATTTGAGAATTACCCCCTCATGTGAAGCGTCAACCATGAACACTTGACATTGAGGTCATTGTACATTTCATCCAGTGGTGGACATGAACTATGGGGTTCCATCAGTATCTGTGTCAGGTTAGCATGGAGGTGAGCCACTAGACCCCATGACTGCAGATTGACTATAGGGTTTGGTACATTCGCACCTGTAATAGATAAAGAGACATTCACTCATTTAGGAATAGTGTGGGCCTAGTAGAATCTTAAGCTTAAAGTTTTTTATCTCAGTCATTCTTCTGAGTGTGTTCATGGAAGGAACATAGGGATCCCTGACGAGCTCACTAGCAGGGGATTCTAGTAGAGATATCATTTTTCCTCTTTTATGTTTGTACCTTTTGTTTTCTGGGATTTAAATTCCTGAGGTTGGTAGGATGTGATGGATCATATATTCCCATGTAAATTTGTATAAATTTTTTTCAAAAATTACGCAATCAACCACTGAGACATAGTGTGATTCTTTGGCCCAGAGTGCCTGGTAAAAATCTGCCAAAAAATTTTATGTTTTTAAATAGTGTGGTTGCTCTATTTTAGTAACATTTACATGAGTGCCCAGATTCAAAATACAAGATCAATGTTGTGTTTAGAGAAATGGGTTTTTCATATGCCTGACCTAACTTCAACTGATGTAGCTTAATTGTGGAAAATCATTAACCGAAATTTTAAGAGAAACAAATAAAAAATACTTAAAAATTTATTTTATTTCTTCAATGTTACACAACGACTCAGTTGCATTGCGATGCAACAATATTTCCTCCATTACCCATCATAAGTAATGTAGAATGGAGACACTGCGACACAGTGTTACAGAAAAAATGGATCATGTTTCATCCTTAAATGGATTATCAGAGTTACGAGATATGTGGATGGCCTCAGATATTGCTTTGAGGCTCGAGATGAATTCCATTGGAGAGTGAAAAATGATAATTAATGACAATTTTCCAATAAAGTTGTATAGTTATGTCTCTCAATGTATGGAAAATGATGATCAAATCCTAAATCAAACTGATCATGTTTTATAGCTAGAGTGTTTGGTTTTTATTATGTTGTCCATGTTCTTGATTTCTAAATGACTAACGTGGATCAACTGACGAATAGATTGACCCATGGTTCAATCATTCTTGTTGGAGGATTACACATGCATGTTTTAATGTGGGGTTTAATTGATATATTAATTTATTACTATTTTGTTTTTTGTTAGCGGAATCCTTCTTATGGATTAGATCAAGGCCCAAACAAACAAACAACCTATATTCAATTCGTGGGATTCTTATACTCCTTTTCTCCTCCATGTTATTTTCATTATTCAAGGGATGAAAAAAAATTGGTAGTTTTGTAGCTCTTTCATGGTGCTATGATTGGATATCATGGATTTGGAATGGAAGTAGGACAATAGAGATGTGACAACGATGGCCGAAAATGAATCGAGGCGGCACATGAGATACTTATATTTGACCATTTTTCAGTGAACGAGGTCACAATGAGGATTTAATCATCTAGAGATTAAGAACATGGCTCGAGCATTATGAATCCTCTTTTGGATTGAGAATAGACAGCCGAAGCACATCCGGTGGTGTGCAGAAGAACGCACTCTTTCACTAGTGGTGTCACGAGGTGATGACTCATGCTAGTGTAGTGGAGCTGACAGACACATATAAGTATCTACCTACATAGAGGAAGCCCGTAGATTCATCGCGCGATAGTGGGGTTTCTAGACCCATTGCTTAATCCATGGGCATGAAGATCAGTGGACAATTAAGCCGACCACGTGACATGGAGTCGGTGCATTGATTTCTGTGTCCGGGATGGACGAACCAGTACATGTATTTGTGGGTCATCCTGGAGTCAGCATGCCAAGGACTATTAGGGTGGGCTGACATGGGCTAGGCCCATATGGTCATGGTGGACCCATATAAAAGATTCAGATTTATTTTGGGTTTGACATTGGTTGTGTCAGAAGACATCATTCCAGGTCTGGTTGGGTCAGTCTGAGTGGGTTGGACCATACCAAGGCATTAACTAACCCCTTTTTTCAAAAATTAAAATAACGTTCAAAGGGACAGTCCATTTGAAGAACCGCCTACGGCATTGGGTCCCTTGTTACAGGATGCTCCTTTGTAAATACTCAATGTTATTTTTTTTGTTTATGTTTAATGATGGTCTAATGGTTTGAGTATTAGGTCATCCTAGTACAATCATGTTTGTGTGGAAATCAGTGTGTTTCATTATTTTAGGATACCCCACATCATGGGAACATGATTATTTCTTTTGGGTAGCATCCTCTAGGGGTGTTACTCCCCTAACGAAATAGGGATATGTTTCCTAGAGATGTTAATGATGAAAGTGTCGGCACTCCCTAGTGGGACTAGGGATTGATTCCTCCGTCTATGGAGTTGGGGATCCACTATAGGACTAGGGTGTGTGTCCAACATAACATACAAACATAGAGTTGGTTGTCCACTACCAGGTATGGTGCGAGGCATCTATTATAGGTTTTAGTACTCCCCTTTTGTTCTGGGGCATAGGTACTTCACAAATGAATTTCTAGAGTAAGTACTCCCCAGTTGTACTAGGGAGTGGGTACTCTAGTCACAGAGTATTACTCCCCTACAAGGTAGGGTGGGGGTCCTCATCTTACAAATTCATACTCCCATATTGGATCAAGGTGTGGGACATTCCAGAATTTTACTATACTAGGGGATTATGGTGTTGGTCCTCACTTAAAAAGTATCACTCACTTTACCTGAGTAGCGGTGGGGAGTTGGTCCCCCATTGGAGTAGGATCTCCCTCAACATTTGAGACATAGTTACGTGGAGTCAGCCTATCCACTTGATGTAAATGATACCTAGGTAAGTTCTAGTTCTACCTCTATGGAATGAGGTGTAGGCCACTCCATATTTGAGTGATAGAGGTTTCGTGAGAAGGTTTAGTAGTAAGGATCCCTCATCTTGGTACATTGTAGAGGTCATACCTCTCCAATTGGGTTCCTGTAGTCAGGCATTGGGTGCCAGATAGTTATGAATTAACCTGTGATGCTCAGTACTGGATCTGTACCCAGTAAAATTTTCTCGATAGAACACATTCTTTCCAATGTACAATTAGGACATATCGAGTCATTCTCAATTGAGTGTATCTCTTGGAAAGGTGTGATCTTTTATGGATGATCTCTTTGAGTGTAATCTCCATGTTTTTCATGTTACATTTTTATCATTCAATGATAATCCTGATGCTGGATATGAGGTTGGGACATCATGATTTGTAGACTTTGAAACAAGTATATCTAGATATTCTTGGTTTATGTATGGGTATATACATATTTTGAGACGATTTTTTCTTCTTGGTGGTGATTCATTTATAGTATTTTTTGTGGTTTTTGGGGTCCCCTACTAATTATTTTTCTACTCAACCCTACATGGACGTTTCAAACATGTTTCATGTCTTGTGCAGATAATCAAAGATTTGGTAGAGTCCTAGATGGAGCAGTACCAATTCCAGGACACAATGGGGCCTTGTGAGTTCAGAATAGCCAATGTGTTTCTAATATCTTGCTATAGTATCTTTTTTACTTTTTTTTAAAAGTTATACATCACAATTATCTTCCTTTTAGTGGTTTTGTATTCTGGTAAGGTTCCACTTTACTGCTTTACATTCTGTTTTAGTTATTTTGGTTTGTAGAATATTTATGAATTTTCATTACGTAGTGTTTTTACTCTCTACCCCATGGGTCTTGGAGTTGGTTGTGTGTATACATGTTCTTAGGAAAATCCATCCCATTTTTGGAATATGACTACTCAACGCTACTCTCCATCCCCTAGCCTATCATAGGATGGCTTGGGTAGTCACTAAACGAGCCCTTGGGGGATGGGTCATGACAGTATTTTTCATATTAATGATATAATTACTTGAGCTCCATTCCTATGTGATTAACTCATGGAATCAGTTTTTTATGAATCCATATTTTCACACATCTAAATATTTCTAGATTTGGGGTTTTATACCTCTAAATAGTAATGCTATTTATTAATCATGGTTGATATCAAAACAAGGTGCATTCCTTGTAATCCATGTGAAATTTACCCGTTTACATTAAAACAAATTCAAGATACTTTTTCTTAATATCCATAAATTCTCTCTCCTCTTGAGATGGTATATGAGTATGATATACTATATAATACAAAATTTAGGATAGAATACGTAAATATGAGATGATAAAATACAAGAGGGGGTGAATTGTATACTTTAAAAATCCCTATAGAAATTTTGGGTAACCAAAATTCACAACACCCCTATGTTCTAATAAATTGCTTGATTCTAGAAATGTGATTACAGAAATGAAACTTAACAAAAGTTTACAACAAATAAGATTCTACCTTAAAGCGTCTAGAATCTAACTAAATCAGAGTACAATTATAAGGAAGTATAAGATAGTTATACTTTCCTCAACAAAACAAATGCAGGGGAAAACAGGTAACAAAACAAGTAATAGTAGTAAATCCTTTAACCCAAAGAGAAGGGTATCCAACAACCTTGGATAATGGTCCCCTGACTTATAATTTCAAGAAAGTATGTCTTACCCACACCAGGGTAAGCCCTCGATACGAATATCAGAGTTTGTCTTTCTATCCCCGCAAGCCCTCAACTTCATGGTAGTCGACACCTCTATCTTCCTATCCCCGGAATCCCTCAATTGTACACAGCAACAATCGGAGTTGCACAAAGAAAATCTGCATGAAGCAATGTTTCAACAAGTTGTCCAAACATTATTCACGAAGCTTGAGAGATTATAAGACCCTCTCTCAAGAAATAACTTCTAAAAGTTCTGAGAATCGAAAATTCCAAATGTTCCAAAAATTTGTGAGCTCTTCAAATGAACTCCTATTTATAACACTACGTCAACGGTCAGCTCCCTCCTCCAAGGATCATATTTTTCCTTAATGTTCGGAGGGACCCGTACATGTGTCACTCAAACAACGGTTAGTTAGTAACTGAAAGAAGGACATCGTTTTACAAGAAAACAAGTGTTAGCAAAAATATGGTTACATAACTATAAATCCAATATTTTGAATGTAAGAAAATTAATGTTCGGAGTTTAACCAAAAATTGAATTCGGAGTCTATTATTCAAAGATATTCGGATTCTGTTTTCTTGGAATTCAGAAGCTGAATTATATAGAATTTGGGAGTCTTAATTTTAGGGAAATTCGGAATATGGATTCACAAGAATTAGGAACCTTATCTTACAAAGTTTAGAGTTGGAGTTCATGATAATTCTGAGTCAGAACTCATAAGAGTTCGAAGTCTGAATTTAGAGAACTTAGAGTCAGAACTCAGATAAGTTTGTATCCAGAATTCGTATTCAGAATTCAGATTCAGAACACAGAAGAGTTCGTATCCAGAATTTGTAATCAGAATTTAGAGTCGGAACTCAGAAGAGTTCGTATCCAGAATTTGTAATCCTAATTAGGAGTCAGAACTCAAAAGAGTTTGTAACCAGAATTATGATTTAGAATTCGGAGTCAGAACTCTGGAGAGTTCATGTCTAGAATTCTAAGAATTTGGATCCTAAAACCGAATGCTTCATATCTTGGTAATTATAGGATTCTGAGGTTTTGGTTTCAAACCAAAATTTACACTTAGAAAAATTATGATATGAACAATGAAAACATGGTAAGGATTATTTTCCTCGGGGAAGGAAATTATACTTAAAGATGTAAAGCAAGGGTAAAAAGAAGTTTTCCATGAGATATGTTGTTTGTGATTTTCTAACAAAGGAGGAATTGTGAAGTCATAAGGAAATCTTTAATGAATTACCAATATCCCCCATGTTTGAAGGAATGGAAAAGTCATAAGTAAAACATTATTGAATCAACAATCTCCCCCTTTTTAGAAGGCACAAATATCCTTACGAAAAAAGAATAAAAGGACTTAGAAAGTATTTTTCATGTCTTTGCAATAAAAACTTATCTCCCTTTTTAAATTGGAAAAGATAAATACGACTAACTCCCCCTTAGGCTTTGGGACACTAAGGATCGTATTTTAGATATCTAGAATGTGAATATTCATTATCTTGAGTATGGAAATATTCATAATGAGAACTCCCCCTTAGATAAACTCCCCCCTTATTTAGGTATATTTCGTCTTTACTTAGAATTCCATTTCCTTTATCCCCCTTTGTGATTTTACAAAATAAATTTAGGGAATGGAAAAGAAATATTGTACCTAAAATATTAGTACAAATATCCAAGAAAAATAAGAAACCGCCATTTCATTATGATTATAAGAATTTGTACAAGTAAATAAGATACAAAAAAAGATCATATTTGGATATATTTTGGTTACTTTTTCTTGGGTATCAGCTTCTTCACAACAGATTTCAGCTTCTTTATCTCTTTGTGATCCTCCTCTGCTTGCTTTTCTAATTCTTTGATCTTGTCATCCTGAGTATTCATAGCCTCTATCTGTGTCATCATCAATTCATCCTGATTCTCTTACTTTTCTTTAATCTCAATCCGGAGATCCCTTTCTGTTTTCCAAAATTGGAAAATAAAATTCAACTTCCCATTCAGGTCTTTGACATATTGAATCCGAAAATTCTGCTCAAAAGATAGCTTTTTCTCAAAGTTATCTGTAACATTATAGATTTTGGGGCCTTCGGTATCAAAAGATTCCTTGACATCTTCTTGAAATTGATAAAGATCTCTCAAATCATCAACAATCTTCCTCAACCAATTGGTCATCTTTATACATGATTTAATGTTGGATTCATAGTTGATAAAGAAATTATTGTGATCAGCCTCAATCATTACACACCTATCCATGAACCTCGATACAGAATCTGACTTCTGATTCATTCTATGCTGGATAATCTGGCATCTAGAGTCAATTGTTGGAAGGATCGGAATGTTTTCCAGTAGCTTCTTCAGGGATTGAACAACAAAATCATGTCTTAAAGCTGATGACTCTGAATCTGACACTTTGCTAGGAGATGGTTCTTCCTCTAGCTCTACCAGCTTCCTCTTAGAGGATCCTCGAGCTTCTTTCTTCCTCAAAATATCTTTGGTTTGTGTATCAACAACTACTTGATTTCCCCTGTCAGTTTTTGGAACAACATCTTCATCTGGAGACTCATGATCACTTTCAGATAATTGTACAATCTTCTCTTCATCAATTTTTTCTTTTTTAGCTCTGACATCAATATCCTCAAGATGAATAAAGTCATGATTATGGATCTCATCCTCAGAACACTTGTTCACTTCCTCTTTAGCTTTTTCATCAACCACAGGAGTAGCAAGATTTGAAGATCTGGCTTGAGATGTCCGGATTGAAAACATTTTTGGAATCAATTTCCTTTTCATAAAATTATTCTACTATCTTTAACAGATCAACTATCTCTTCAGTGCTTTGAACTTTCTTAACTTCTTCCACAACATCCTTTTCAACATTGTTCTCTTTGGATTTTTCCCGAGTGATGAAATTTTTTCCTAGTGTCTCGGGTAATGGTTCAACTAGGAAGGTTTTCGGTACGAGAATGTTCTCGGATTCAACATTAGTAGCCTTAAAAAGTTATTACACAATCACTTCCTCTGACATCTTCTTCTTAAGCTTTTTCTATTTGTATTGCTTCTCATGCTCTTTTGTAGCTTTCTCTTACAGTGCTTCGGCCTCTGCAGGGTCTAGACCAAATTGTGTTTCCCCTTCCTTCTGAGTTTTTTTAACCTCCCTCTATTTGGAAACCACTTAATCTGGATAGGATTTCTGCTTTTTGGTCTTTGGAGGTGCGGATTGAGCTTCTTTGGCCTTAGTGGTTTTCTCTGTTTCTTCCACTTCCTTTAATTTCCTTTTCCTTCCAACCTTCTTCGATGGTTCAGCTTCTTCAACATTTTTTTGAACGGGTTCTGCCTCATCCTTAGGTAGATCATAAAACTGACATGAATCCTTAGAAAAACCAACTTTCATCCTCTTTAGGGTATCATCACTAATTTGCATTACATTGAAATTCCTTGGCTTGGAACTACAGGTGATCTTGAAAGATTCAAGGCACCAAACTATCAGTTTGGAGAGTAAGGCAGGATACATGATAATTTGTGCTCTCAAGTTCCCATTTTTGATATTCTCTATCGTAATGAGAATGTGCCACATAAAATTTATTTTCCTTAGATTTACATAGAAATCCATGATTTAAATGTAATTATTCTTAAGAGTGTCCTTTTCACCCTTTCTAGGTATGATAAGACTCTGATCCCATTTCTCTAGGATCCAATTATTGGTAGACATGTGTGAAATATTTGCAGTGTTGACATCTGTAATTCCAATAGATTATACAGCCTTCACCATTACAAAACATCCTTGAACATCTGGTAAGTTTTGGGAAAAAACTCGGCTTCCACTTCAAAAGATATCCCTACCAAGCTAGATTCCATAGTGTAAGAAATTTTATATGTTTTTCCATAACTCTTGAAGGGAAATTTTCCTTTACCATCTTCCTTAAGGAAACAAACAGAATCAAAAAACTCTACCATAAAATCCAGATACACAACATCCTGAGATCCTGGTGTTGAAATGGATACACTTTCCCAACCATTAAGCTTGATATTAGTTGAAATAATAGAGTCATACTTATTGAAAATGTTCTGATGTAACAACCTCTCCATGTATTTCTGCCATTCTACAATCGTCTTGACAATAGACATTTCTTGAAAGGGTACTTCACTAGACATTCAGAATTTTTAACTTCTGAAATTTTCGGAACAGGATTTTGTAGAGGAGTAGAGCTTTGACACGCGTATACTTGAAAACCGATGTGGAAAAATAAACGGGGGTCACCTTTTATAGGTGTTGAAGCGACAATTCATCTTCTCATCTGAATCCAATGGATGGGAATTCTTCAGATCTGATCTGACGATTGAAATGATATCCGCAAGGAAAATTAGGAAGAATCCGATCTATTGAGGTTTTTAATGAAAAATATTCGGATTTAAGGAAACTAGAATCTGATAGTTTTTTTTAAAACAAGATAAACTAACAGCAGGTAAAATGTGAATGTGAAAACTCAAGAAAGAATCATACGTTTTGGATTGTCAGGAGAATTATTCATATTGAGGAAAATTCTTCTTGAAGGACTTTAGATTCCAAAAAATAACTTGAGTACAAAAAAGAAATTGAGTACCCAGATCTTCATTATGAAAATCTTCATTACTGAAATCTTCATTACGAAAATATTTAGTACGAAAAAATTCACTACGAAAATTTCAAGTATGAAAATTTCAGTACGAAAGTTTCAATTACTAAAATTTATATTACAAAAATTTGAAAAAATTAATTATGAATAATATGAAAAACTTCATTATGTAAAATATGATAAACTTCATCACCAAAAATATTAAAAACAACATAAAAAATATGAAAAACTTCATCATGAAAAATATGAAAAAAAACTGACTACAAATTTTTTGAAAAACTATCAAACAAATGTACTCCCCCTATGATAAAAAGTTTATTACTCTAATGATATTAGTTAAAAAGGATGTTAAGGAGGAATATTACCTTACGGTTATCATTCCTTACTTATTTTTAATGTATTCAAATCTATCGGGTGGTAAATATTTTGTGAAAATATCAGCATGTTGATCTTGCGTTCCGATAAATTGAAGAATAATATCTCCTTTTTGTGTGTGATCCCTAAGAAAGTGATGCCTAATATATATGTTCTTTGTATGAGAGTGATGTGCATTGTTTTTACTAAGGGAAATGACACTTGTATTATAACACAAAATTTGTGTTTTGGTAAAACTCCTTCTATAGTCTGTGAGTGTGTGTTGCATCAACAGCACTTGAGCACAACAACTTCCAGCTGCTACATATTCATCTTTAGCAGTGGAAATTTCTATTGAGTGTTACTTATTGCATGAAAAAGAAACTAATGAATCTCATAAGAAATGAAAATTTCCAGATGTACTCTTTCTATCCATTCTACATCAACCAAAGTCAGAATTCGGAAAACTTTTTAAA
This sequence comes from Viscum album, assembly GCA_963277665.1. Taxonomy (NCBI): domain Eukaryota; kingdom Viridiplantae; phylum Streptophyta; class Magnoliopsida; order Santalales; family Viscaceae; genus Viscum; species Viscum album. The sequence continues at coordinate 1,338,098,277 of OY728148.1, read as the reverse complement.
ACAATATCATTTCCGGAAGTATAAAAGAGTCCCAAATCCATGGTTCCCTTTAAGTAGCAAAAAATTATTTTCATTATCTTTAAATGAGATTCCTTAGGATTGGATTGATATCTTGGACAAAGGTATACTGAAATCATTAAGTCTGGATGACTAGATGTCCAGTAAAGTAGACTTCCTATCAGACCTCTAAAAGATGTTTGAACTACTGGTTTCCCAGCTTCATCAAGATCAAGTGTATTTGAGGTACCAATATGAGTACATATACACTTAGTGTTGTCACATCCATATTTTTTAAGAGGATATTTAATATATTTATGTTGGGATATATAGATTCCTTTTGGTTTTTGGGAAATTTGAAAACCAAGGAAAACTGTTCACTCACCCATCATACTCACTTCAAACTCATATTTCATTAGCTTTGCAAAGGAATCAGTTAAAAATTGCTAAGATGGACAAAATATAATGTCATCAACATAAATTTGAACAATAAAAACGTTTTTCTTATCTTTATTTATAAAAATGTTGGATCTTAATTTCCTTTAACATAGTTATTTTGAAGAAAAAATCATGTAAGTCTATCATACCAAGATCGAGAGGATTTTTTAATTCCATAGAGAGATTTGGTAAGTCTAAAAACATGATCAATATGTTTTGTATCTTCAAATCAAAGAGGTTGTCGAACAAAAACATCCTCTTGAACATAACCATTTAGGAAAGCACATTTCACATCAATTTGAAAAAGTTTGAAATTGATGATTTCTACAATGTCATATAAAATACAAATTGATTCAAGTATAGCTACTGGAGAATAGGTTTCATCATAGTCTATTTATTCTTGTTTATTATAGCCTTTAGCAACTATTCTAGCTTTATTTCATACAATTATTCCATTTTCATCACACTTATTTCGGAAGACCCATTTTACACCAATAACAGAAGTTTCTTTCGGTCATTCAACCAAGGTCCATAATTTATTTTTTTCGAACTCATTTAGTTCATCTTGCATGGATTTAATCCAATAATCATCACCTAAAGCTTCATCAGGGTTTTTTGGTTCTAACTGGGAAAGAAATTCTAGATGTTCTACTTCATTTCTTAACGAACTTCTAGTCCTTACAAGTTTATTTACATCACCAATGATGCGATCACTAGGATAATTTTTTAGAAACAACTGATTTTGATTTTGTAAATATTGTTTATCAATATAGGGAAGAAAATCTTCTGGGGTAAATGTTTCAGTAGTATCTTCTTGAACATTTTCCTTATCAGAAAGATATTCTATCAAAGGTTGATAATTAGTTTTTGAAAACACATCTGAGGATGTAGGTTGGGGTGGTTTAAAAACAAAAGGATCAGTTTCATCAAATTTAATATGTACAGTCTCTTCAACAGTGCAACTATTTATTATTGAAAAATCTATATGCCTTAGAAGTTGTGGGGTAGCCTAAGAAAATTCCTTCATCATATTTTGGTGCAAATTTATATAGATTATCTTTAGTATTCAGAATGAATACCTTGTAACCAAAAACCGTAAAGTATGAAAGTCTAGGTTTTCTACCATTCCATAACTCATAAAGAGTTTTATTAAGAAAAGGTCTTATAAAAACTCAATTTATAGTACAAAAAGTAGTACATACAGCTTCCGCCCAAAAATCATTGGCAATAGAATAAATACTCAACATGGTTCTAGTTATCTCTTGAAGAAATCTATTTCTTCTTTAAACAACACCACTTTGTTGAGGTATTCAGGGTACTGAGAAGTTGTGAGTAATACCTTATCTACTACTAAAAGTTTTCAAAATCTGAATTTTGATATTCTCCCCCATGATCACTATTAATAGTTTTCAAAGGAAGGATTTTATCATTTTTAACTTGATCTCTAAAACTCTTGAAATAAGAAAATGCTTCAGACTAATTTGCACGAAAATAGATCCACAAAAATCTAGTGTAATCATCAACCAAGACAAATACATAATTCTTGCCCATAATGCTTCCAGTTTATGTAGGACCAAATAGATCCATATGCACTAGTTTTAATTCATCAGTAGTTGAGACTTCACTAACTGATTTAAAGCTTGATTTATTTTTCTTACCATATTGACAAGGGTCATAAACTTTTGAAGAATCAAATCTATGCTCTATTAGATCCTTAACTAATCTTTTCTTAGAAAGTTTACATAAGTTCATAAGGTTACAGTGTCCTAACCTTCTATGACATTACCAAGAATGATCTTCCATTACACTAAGGCAAGGAACATCTTGGCTTCTATGGTCTTCTAATTTTAGTGTGTAAACAATCTCTTTCCTATGGGAGAAATAACAAACTCTTCCTTGGAATTGTGTACTAAGCACTTGTCATTCCTAAAATTCACAAGGTAACCTAATCACATAATTGGATTATGCTAATGGTTTTTTTCTTAAGACCCTTAACAAATAAAAAATTTGAAATAAATGTTTTTCTATGTAGAACAATGTTACCTATACTAATAATTTCTCCCTAAGTATTATCTCTGAAATTTACATTCCCTCCTTTCGTCTTGATAATCTTTTCAAAATAGTTGTTGTTACTAGTCATATGTTGGGAACATCCACTATCCATGTAACTTGTATTGTTGTTGGTACCTTCTCTATTTTCGTGAAAATAAGAAAGATTTATATTTTCAGAATCCAAACTTGATTGGATCCTAATTCTTAGAAAGAAAAATTTTCAGCACCCACATATTCTTAGAAAAATAGTATTTATGAAATCCTAAAGACTGAGTTTTATTTAGGGAACAATTCTTTTCCCAATGTCCACCACACTGACAATTATTATATAATGGAGCACTTTGAAGAACAAAGTAATTTTTACTAAAAATCGGTTTAGATCTATTATAACCAAATCCAGAACTATTCCTTAGAGGTCGGATTTGTGAATAAATTTTATCAAAATTTTCATTAGATAAGGTAATGTTTCACAAAAACTTCCTGAAGGAAAATATTTCAGAGTTGATTTTGATAACCATGTTCTTGTCTTTAAAATCATTTAATTTTGAACTAGACCTAAGCTCAAAAACATCTTTCATAGAAATTACGTTTTCTAGATCTTTAGAAAGTTTATTCTTCTTAGAATTTACATCCTCAAGAATTTTTGAAAAACTTTCAAAATCATCATTTTTCTTATTAAGATCTTTAGAAAGATCTGATATTTCCTTAGTAAGAATAGTATTCCAAGAATTTTCCTTTACATGTTTTTTCATGAGCTTTGAGTTCTCAATCTCAAGAAGTTTGGAAAACCTATAAACTTCTTCATAGGAAGGTAAAGTATTGGGTTCATCCGAAGAAGATTCTTCATCAGAAGAGTTATAATATTTACTATCTTTAGAATTCAAAGAAACACTGGTCACCAATTCAGCATTATATACCTTATCCATTAAACAATGATTATCAATAGGTAGTCTGGCTATTAGACCAAGATTCTTCTGTCCAGAAGATTCATAATCTGAATATTCATCTGAGGAGTCTCCACCACTAGCACTCCATGTGTCATTAGCTTTCAAGACATTATGATCTTAATCCTTGTAATACTTCTTTCTGTTTCTCTCAGAATGACTTTCCTTTCAATCTTCACTCTTAAGCATAGGACAATCAGGTCTTATGTGTTTATCTCTCTTTCATTCGTAAAATGTGACTTCTAAATCTTTTTTATATTTCCTTTATTTCTTCTTGTATTTAGATGGAATGTTCCTATGTCCACCTATCTTGTTCATCCATCAAGAAAGATTGGCCAACTCTGTCTCTGAGGATTCACTTCCACTAGATTCAGATTGGATAACAACTTTCTTAGATTTGGATCTGCTAACTCTCTCAGGAGTCTTGGATTTCATATGATTAGAAGTTATAGTTAAAGCAACACTTCCATTTCCATTCTTCTTATTTACATTATCAGCATCTCTCTTCATTCTAGTCTCATGCTAAAGAAGTGTTCCAAACAGTTCATCTAAGTAAATTTGAGTAACCTTTCTATTCTCATCAATAGAAGTCCTCTTTGATTCCCACTCATTGGGAATGATGTCTATGATCTTTTCAACAAGAGCTTAATCATATAATCCTTTTTCACCCATATATTGTAAACTATTCACTATAGTCATGAATCTTTGTTGCACCATACATATGGGTTCTCCATAAGGAAATCAAAAACCGTGATATTTAGCTATTGGCATGGCTCTTATAGTTTCTATAAATTTAGAAGTACCAAAATGTGTAACTTAGAGTTTCTTCCATATACAATTTTCTGCTTCACAAGATGAAATTTGGCTATATATATATCTAGTCATGGAGAAAATAAAAGTATTGTGTACCTTATAATTAAGTTGATATTCATGCTTTTCCTGATTGGTAAAGGTATTAACTTCTTTTTCCAGAATTTTATATCCTCTAGTAACCATAAAAAAATTATCAACACCAATATTGATAATGAAATTCTTCATTCGATCTCTCCAAATATTCATAGTCATTTCCATCAAAGATAGGTGGTCTAGTTGGGTTGAGATTGTCTATTGAACCAACATTCATTCCTTACATCTTAATGAAAATTATTTCAATAAAAACTTGTTAATAGAAACATTTTGTAAACAAGGGGAATATTCCTAAGAAAGGAAAATATTAAACAAGAGTGTCTCTAAGCAAAAATAAATCCGAACTATACGAGTCTGAAAAACTGATTCTGAAAAACATTGAATCCGGAAATTCAATTTCGAAAGTAATGAGATGAATAATTATCTTCTGAATCTAATCGTGAGATTAATTCAGAGGTCACCTACCTAATACTAATTGTTGGATTGGTACAGGGTCCAAGGTAGTATATCTTAGAGAAAAAAAACTTGATCAAGGACAACTTATATGTGAATATAAGTATTTCATAAACCTCATCTGATAACAATTATTGAGATGGTATATGAGTATGATATACTATATAATACCAAATGTAGGATCAAATATTTAAAGATGAGATTCTCAGATACCAGAGGGGGGTCAATTGGATACTTCAGAAATCCCTAAGGAAATTTTGCGTAACAAAAATTTACAACACCTCTAAGATCTAATAACTTGCTTGATTCCAGAAAAGTGAATCCAGAAATGAAACATAAAAAAAGTTTACAACAAATAAGATTATACCATAAAGCGTATAGAATCTAACTATATCAGAGTACATGTTTATGGAAGTAGAATATAGTTATATTTTTCTCAACAAAACAAATACAGCGAAAAACAAGTAAAAAACAAGTAACAATAGATATTCTTCTAACCCAATGAAAACGGTATCCGACAATGTTGGATAAAGGTCCCATGATTTATACATTCAAAAATGTATGTCTTACCCACACCAGGGTAAGCCCTTGATACGAATATCGGAGTCTATCGTGATATCCCTACAAGACGTCAACTTCAAGGAAGTTGGCACCTCTGTCTTCCTATCCCTGGGAACCCTTAATTATACACAACAACAATCAGAGTTAAAAAAATCAAATCTACACGAAGAAAAGTTTGAACAAGCTGTTCAAACCTTATTCATGATGCATTAGAGTTTATAAGAGCTTATCTCTCTATAAATCACTTCTCAGTGTTCTGAGCTTCAAAAATTCCAAAAGTCCCAAAAAGTTGTGAGCTTCTCTAATTAGCTCATATTTATAGGCATGGTTTCAATGGTCAGCTCCCTCCTCCAATGGTCATATTTTTCATTGAATTTCATAGGGACCTGTACACGTGTCACTCAATCAACAGTTAGTTCGTAATTGAAAGAACGAAATCGTTTTATAACAAAACAAGTGTTAGAAAAAATCTGGTTACATAAATAGAAATCCAATATTAAGAATGTAAGAAAATGAATGTTCGGAGTCTAGCCAAAAATTGAATTCGGGGTCTATAAATATAGGATATTAGGATTCTATTTTCTAGGAATTCAGAACCTGAATTCTATATATTTCCGGAGTCTGAATTTCAAGGAAATTCAGAATTTAGATTCACATGAATTCCGAACATGAACATACAATGTTTGGAGTTGGATTTCATGAGAATTTGGAGTCAGAACTCATAAGAGTTCAGAGTCTGAATACAAATAACACAGAGTCAGAACTCAGAGAAGTTCATATCCAGAATTTGTATTGAGAATTTTGAGTCGGAACTCAAGAGAGTTCGTATCCAGAATTCACAATCAGAATTCGGAGTTGGAACTCAGAAGAGTTCGTGTCCAGAATTCATAATAACAATTCAGAGATAGAACTTAGAAGAGATCGTAACCAGAATTCTAGTTCAGAATTCGGTGTCAGAACTCTGGAGAGTTCGTATACTGAATTTTGAGAATTCGGATCCTAAAATAGAATGCTTCATATCTAGGTAGATATAGGATTCTGAGGTTTTGGTTTCAAACAGAAGTTTACACTTAGAAAAATTATTATATGAACTATGAAAACATAGTAAGGATAAATTTCCTTGGGAAAGAAATTTTTCATAAAGAAGTAAAATAAGGGTAAAAATAAGTTTCCCTTGAGATAAGCTGTTTGTGATTTTCAAAACAAGAAAAAATCTTGAAGTCATAAGGAAAGCCTTTATAACTTAACAATCTCCCCCATGTATGAAGGAATAGAAAAGTCATAAGTAAAACCTTATTGACTCCACATATCCATATTGGATTAAATATTTAAAAGGACTTCCCTATTATAAAATAATTTTTCAATGTCTTAAAATACTATTTCATTACCTTTATCATTTATCAATTTATTATTAAAAAAATCAACGATTTCTTATATTATCAAACTAAATAGTACAAAATTATAATAATGATATTCATATAATAATAATGAATCTTGAAATTAATTTTTTTTTCTGGGGAGTTGAACCATTATCTCATAAAAAAAATTCTAAAAGATCCATTAAAAGAAAGTGTTTGTTTTAAATTGAACAATTGTATTTTTAATTTCTAATACATTGGGTAATGTGATTTCATAACCAGGAAAATGTAATTGTTCGTAACCTATTAAAATTATGTAATTGGATCTATGTGGTTTTCAACTCTATATCACATTGTATTTGAAACATCATAAATACTACCATCACATTACCAATCAATTATTTCCAACATTACATTGGGTTCCCACTATTTTCTAAAATTAAAATGTTTTATAAAAAATAAATAATAAAAACAAAAAAAAAATCTAATCCCATGAGTAGAATAATCTCAAAAGTATAAACTTGTGAAATCTCAATGTTTAACCTAAGATTTAATCATTTAACATAATTCAAAAATTTGATAAAACATTATTCTTTACAAAGTATATCATTCCACAATTTTTAATAATTATTATTATATTAGCATATATATCCATAACAATAAAAATTGAAAAAATTATATGTTCGATGTATTTGGAATCATTGATTCGTAAAATAAGAATATATATTAAACATTTAAATTTATTTAAATTCATATTCACTGATGATAAATATGATTCTATGACATTAATTGTATATATAATAACATGGGAAAAAATATATGTAAATGAAGTGATAATACTTAAATTTTATGAGACCTGAATTAATATAATATATTTGTGACTGTAATATTAATCATCATATCATATTCTTGGGATCATGATCATAATAAATATAGAATAATTTTATAGAAAAATATAACGTGATACAGGCATTATTATGAAACATTAATACATTGAAGAAAAATAACACATATACAATATGAAAAAATAAATATTCATGATCGTGAATAACATATGTATAAAAAGATTGTTTCATAGAATATAAATAATAAACAGGCCATTTTCACATATATAGTACATAATATCATGTTACAAATTACATTATCCTATAAATTGGAGACATGTGTAAATTTATACCTACCCATCACTTTATAAAATTATCATAATCATAAATTTAAAATAGAAGGAAAATAGAATCCATTCATAATAAAAAAAAATCAACCATGTGAAAAGAATGGGGTTTATAGTGATTCCATAAGTATTGGTCAAGAATAAAAATAGTTGAAATCAAATGATGATGAAATAATTTTTTGAAATTCAGTGGAAAAAATAACATGGAAAATATCATTTTCTAAGGATTGTAATGTAATGAAAATAGGAATTGTTATTTAGAGAATTTCAAAATAATTCCATTATGAATAATCATTAAGAATTATTGGAATATTTTTCAATAAAGATGTTTTTTATATCTCTTGAATAATAATTATGGAATAAAATTACATACATTTGGAAAATATTTTTTAAGAAACATGCGAAAAATATAGAATGAGAAATTAGGTAAACTGAAAAGAAAAGGGACGATCAGTAGTCCCCTTATAAAACTTTTAAGTATTTTATTTGATATAAATAATTGAGATTAATAATTATGGATATTTAAATAATTATAATTTTCAAATAAAAAAATTATGATATTTTTACTATAAAATAAATATATAACTCTCTAAAAATGATTAGTTATAGGGAGTTAATCCAAAGAAATTGATAAGGAGAGATTCTCTTTAAACATAATATGCAATATTTCATGGTTAAAAATTTAATATTTAATTTTGAAAGGGGATATAAATCCTCTAAAATTAATAATATTAAAATAAATATTAGTTTTATAGTGTAAAATAGAAGTAGAATATTTTTTTAATTTTCCTTGAAAAACAAAAATATCTAGAATATAATTCATAAATATGAACCCAATAATAATACAATATTGTTTCAAATGATGATAATTATTACATATTTCATGGAGTCGGAATGTAAATTCATAGAAAATTTAAAAATAAAATAAATTTGATAATTAGGTTTGAAAATAAATTTAAACCCTAAGAAAAATGAGTAAAAAAAGAGAGATAATTTAAATATTTGGATTGAGAGAGAATCTCCATACCTTCAGTCCAATTTTTATTTTTCTAATTTAAACCTAATATAAATAAAAAATTTATTTTTTTAAACATTAATATTGGACAAAATGAAAAAAATCGTCTATTTATTTCTAATTGTAATCAATTTAATTTCATTAGTATAATTTTATATGAGATATAATCAATTGAAAATATGTTTATTTGAATTCATCAATATTCGATTTGATTTTTTTGTTTTTGATTTTTGTAATTTTAATTTTTCTAAAATTATATAACAATTTATAGCATAAATTAAATTTTTTAAAAATAGTAAATATTTTAAACTAACCATCCATGTTGCTAGTGATAAGTAGATTACTGATATTATCCCCATTGTCTATTAAACATATAATTAAAGAGGGAGGGAGGGAGGTAATATTCATATATATTTTGAAAATTAAATTTCTATAGTTTATTCATATCAAAAATATAATGTTAATATAAAATTTAATAAATTCAATATGGAATTTATTAGATATGAACTTATTTATAGAAAAAAGAAAAAATAAAATAAATTGAATGAAATTAAGGGTCATTTCCTTATTTTTGACGTTGCTACATTTATATGATTGTTAATTCCATAAAGGATGGAATTTTAATTAGCTTATAAGAAGAAATATGAATATGTAATTGAGTATATATTTGAGAATTTGAAATATTTAGTAAGTGATTTTTCATGGGGAGTGAGAGGGGGTAATTATACTAGTGGGTTGGTGTATTTTGAGTTAATATTTGGAATAAAATCATATTCTTGAAATAAAACAAAAAATATAGTTCATATTGAATAGAATAAACCATATTTCAAAAATACATTCATATATGTGAAACTTTTAATTCCTTTTTTATGACCCTCCATTATCTAGATGAGGGTAGGGATGAAAAAATTGAAGGACCTTACTTCATCAAGTTTAAATAGAGATAATTACCCCATGTCCTACCTCCAGTTGGCCATTGGGTGGTGACTAGCATCAAGGGTATACAAATATCATAAAATGCAAGGCATATCTCTTTTTATGGTAAAAATGATCGATGGATAAGATGTATCGACCTCAAAACATCTCCAAGACACACACACACACACACACACACACATATATATATATTAGAATCCAAAATCCATCACACATGCATATTTAAAGTAAAACTGCTTGAAATACAATGAAAATATCAAAAGTAAATAGCAAAAGAAAAAATTTAAGCAGCGACATGACAACTTTGTCGACACCCAATCTAGTATGGTCTATTAAGGTTCGTGTAATCTCCCTAGAAACCTAAAAAGAGTTTTATATATGTTGGGTGAGAATACTAGTATACTCGGTAGGTAATTTGATTGCTACTCATGCACATGTGGGAGAGATGTACTAATGCCCTAGTGAGAAAACAACAGAATCTCAAAAGCACCTAACATTGTATAATATCAACCCCAAACTCACCACAGAATGCTCACCAAATAGTTAAAGTCATTTCAAGTAAGTTGTTAAGCACATCAATGTTAGGGTACCCTATATCATTTCTCATTGGTTAACTTTTCATCCCTAATGGAGAACGTTTGGATGCTACCACACTCTTCCAAAAGCCCCACTGCCCCAAGCTTCCCACACACACCGGGACCACATACCACATCCCACCTAAAGTCACCAAGTCCACAACCACATAACATCCTTCCCGCATACACCTGGGCCAAAAAACCACAATATTACACTGAAGACACATGGGAAAGAACAACAAATCTCTTCCTAAAGGCAAATGGGAAATACACCTCACCCAAAGTCACATGGGCCTCAAAACCACACCAGAACCTTCCCGAAGAGTCTTGGGATACCAATTCCTAGAAGGGAAAATAGGTAAGATGCAATAATTATCCATCAATAATCCCACTGAGAGGTTAGAAAAAACAACCTCTCCCATGAAATTGGGGTGTTCAACACATTGTGCTAAACTAGGGTGGGGTGACATTATAAATCATAGGTCTCTACCAGAATATATATATATATATGTGTGTGTGTGTGTGTGTGTGTGTGTCTATAAAATACTCAGCCAAACCTATGGGTTTCCATATAACCAACTAGATCACACAAATCTACCCTTGCTGCCACCTCTAATGCATAACCATAGCTAGCCACATACTTAATTCATAACCACAACCAATTCATTTAACCAATTATCATTCCTTTCATAATCAAGGAAAAATTATTGATTTCGTCCCGACTCGAGAAACTAAAAAACACTACACACATTATATGTTGGAAGTAACCATACTAACCACTACCAAATACAAATATAGAAATAATGAATTGGGTAAAAGAATCCACTCTAACACCCATTATTAAGATAATGGTCTCTAGAAACTACATGTGTAACGACCATGAAAGGTAACACCATATCCTAAAAGATATCCTTCTAAAACCATCATTAGTATCCCTAGTACATGAAAATCACCACATCCAAAAATAAAAACAAAAAACACTAGGTTGTAGTCCCACTTCACAAAGAGACCATTCCCAACAACCATATAACTACACAAATGCAGACCCACTATTCAACAAGTGAAACCATTTGGAAATCAGTCAATATCTCATCCTGAGATAACATTTCACCCTCAAACCATCTGTACACACAACCATTCTCTCAATAGGGGTTAAATATATATACACAATTTATAAGGTTTTCATGTTCAAATCCATTCAACAGAATATTTAGAATAATAATTCATGACTACGGTGTGCAAGAAATGACCCATAATGACCATGACATTCAGAAGAAATACGGCCAACACAATTCACTGCATGGATCAAATATAACATATAAAATAAAACAAACACCATCTTCATCTTTCTATCTCCTCATTTATCACTAAGTTAACCACACCCATTATTGTAATCTGTTCATTCATCTTCATAGCACCCTTATATAGGATTTAGATTTAACTGTATTCATAAAGAGACATGACTCTACCCACCCAACATGATAGGTAATTAAAAGAGATTACATGAAATTCCTACTTAAAAAATAGGTGATCAACAACTTCTCCTTACACCAAAATTAGGGGGTCCCAAAAGAAGCAAGAGATATCAAGGGAACCTAAATCCGAAGGCTACAACATAAGACATGACTCCGTGAGGAAGAAAGGCACTGGGCACACCGAGAGAAAATTGGAAATAAAAAGGGAAGATAATATCTCAGCTTAGATGTGTGAGAGAATACATCAATGAAGGGAAACAGTTTCAAGGGACATTATATTTGGATCATGGTCAAGATTATGTGCATTGACTGTTTCAAAAATCACTTAGAGTTATGTTGTTAAAAATATAATTAATATCCTTTGAAACTCCTTTATAAATACTCAATAAAGGTTTCAAACACAATTTATTTCAAATAAAATGTTTGAGTAGAGAAATTGGAAAAACCATAAAAACCTGGAAATGAATCGCTAATGGTAGAGTCACTAATGTGATTCCCTAATAATGACTCAATGATAGTGCAAAACCAATGTGACCCATCTATAGTGAGTCATCAATGCGAATCATCGATGCCTGACTCACTGATGTGAGTCATCGACGCCAGACCTACTAAGGTCTGAACCATCAACAATGATCTACCAATGTGGGCTATTGATACCACCTACCGATGTGACCTACCGACACTGATTCCATGATTATGAGCTACTGACTTGAGCTACAGATACCACCCAACAACGAGTCCTTCCAATACTAAATCACCAACCCTGAGCTACCAATGTGAGATACCAATACTACATACATACATAAATGACCTAAGGGAACTTAGTCAATTAATTTGAGATACATATGTGAGAAATTGATACTGCCTACCGAGATGACTTACCGATGGAACCTACCGACACAATCTACCAATGGAAAAATAGTAATTTTGGTCAACTTGTGAAATGATCTACCTTTGCCACTCAGAACACCTCAATCACTGGATTTGGATAAAATGTTGGATTAAGGAGGTCCACACCATTACATAATATATCTATCAAAATATTATCACATATGAAAATTAAAAACAAAATCCAGATGAAAGATGGGTTGGAATAACCTCTTTGTAAGATACCTCTCAAGGATCTTGCTGTATTTGAAACACCGCCAGTGTTATCAGAATTCAATGATAAACCACCTTGTGTTATTCAACAGTTATAGAGGAAGCTAAACATCCAATAACACATTCTCCAATATCAACTACCCCCAACTGACTAGAAGACACTCAACCCATGTACCAAAACCACACTGTCCAGACACCTGAATTAGGGAATTACATCCATCATGGTGAGATATTATCTGCTCTAGGTGGATCTAAATTGACTAAATGGGACTAATCACATATCAATTAATGTGTCTCGATTAGGAATCAGGTACTCACATTTCTACATGTTATGGAATCACCACACATTATGGAATAAGGAAGAAACCAATATTATAAAAAATGTTCAAGATCTACATCATAGTGAAAACCATTAAAGAAAAATTCAAAAAAACACTGGGTACTGGGCACACATCTACGTCACTCATTCATAAGAACTCTACTCCATACCATCATTCCTCCACAAAACTCGAACCAAAGGAATGGTGTTTTTATGTTGCACCTTCTTCTGATGATCCTTGACCTCCACTAGCTTCTCTATGAAGGTTACGTCATCCAATTCTCCCTGGTCAATGTCATGGGAGTTGTCGTGAAGATTGAAATGAAGGTGATAGACATGAAAGACATCATGGATCCACTCAAACTATGGTAGCAATTCCAAATGTTATTCCACCTCACCATCTCACCCCATCCCCTCAATGGGTCTGATTAATCAGGGTGAAACCTTGCTCCCTCATCCAAAACTCTACTTCCCACAGTGAGGGGAAACCTTCAAAAACATAAGGTATCCAACCTCAAACTCCAAGATCATCCTATTAAGATAGAAATAAGAATTATTTTGGCCTTTTCCTATGTTCATCCTCTCAGGGACAAGTTTCACCTTTTCCATCAAACACTACTCATTAATTTTTAAGAAGTGTGCCTTTCTCATCATCCAATTCACTATTACCCAAATTGCATCATATCTTACCTAATACCTAGATAATCCTTTTATGAAATCCATTTTGATTTCATCCGACAATCACTCAGGGGAATCCAGGGTCTGATAGAAATTGATGGGGTCGTGGTGCTCAGCCTTCACCTGTCAACACACTAGGAGAATTTCCACAAAACCTACCACTACCTACAACATACCGATCCAGTAAAAATATTCCCTCAAGTCATGGTAAATATTGGAAACTCATGGGTGTACCACTTGGGGTGATCTATGAAACTAATGGATAACTCCTTCGAAAATCACCACTGGAATAAAAAACTTCTCACAGAACAACATCTGATTGGGAAAATCCTCTAACCATCCCTCTGGAGCATCACCCCAATCAATGAGATCGTCCATCACATATACCTTTGAGTCTCCCGATTGAGAATCCTCCACCTTCTACCTCAGAGATGACTTCAAATTTATCTGAAACAGATTTGTACTATATCCATCCATTCCTGCATCTTAGTGAAAGGAAACCAACACCTCTATCACCCCCAAGCGTCTGCAGATTCTTAAACTACCTCTTTCCAAGACATACTACTCAAGGCATTGACCACAACATTACACATTCCTAAAGTTTAAGATATATTGATATCATAGTAAAAAAACATCATCTACATCTACTTCTGAATGTTTTGATCTCTTTTGGAAAAGATATATCTCAACCTCTTATGATATATAAAGACCAGAATACACTCCCCGAGGATGTAATTTCACCCCAACTTTAGTTTGAACATGATAGAATCTATGTCAATACCGTGGGTGGAGTAGTTATCTTCATGGGGATGTAACTTTATAGTCCCATAAGAGATCACTACCCATTCCTACATCATCACACACCACAAGTCTAGACAGTAATCAACAAAACACACCTTGAACATCACCCATTCCATTGGAAATTAGAGCACTAACCAACTATTCCTTCATGTATCTGAATTATCCATGACACTTCTCAATCCACAAAAATTCTTGGACCTTTTTGGTTAAATCATTAAAAAGACTGTCTACTCAAGTTAAATCACGGAAAAATATCCAAAAATATCCTACTATCATGAGAAAAATGTGAACGTCTACCACATTCTTGAGTGTTTCCCAAGAATCAATTCCCTCGACCATTGACGGTTCAACTACTACACCCTCTTGAGACACCACATTTCCAATTAAGGGGACTTATAGTGTCCCAAACATGCACTTGGACAACATTATATAGATCGGGTGGTGTCAAAAGAACTCTAGGACAGTCCAAATATGTTTAGTTTTCTCCTCCTCTAAATTTGAGTCGATCAGAATGTCATCGACTAACAGGATAACGAATCAGTTCATGAACTCAAAAAATACAGAGTTCATAAGTCTCATGATCATGATTAGTGAATTTGTAACACTGAACAATATGACCACATACTCGAAGTTCCCATCCTGACATATGAAAGTATCTTTCGGGTGGTCACCCTCCTTCACCCTCAACTGGTCATACCCGGAATGTAGATCGATATTAGAAAACCAACTTGTCTCCCTTAGATAGTCAAAAATACCATAAATCCTTGGGAGAGGTTAACAAATATTGAATGTTACTAGATTAAACCTCTAGTACTCTATGTACTACCTCATAACACCATGTTCTTTCTTTGTGAACTAGACTGGATCTTCCCATGGCGACATAATAGGCCAGATAAATCCCTTCTTCATCATGTCGTCAATGTAAATCTGAAGCTCCCACAGCATGGAAGGTTCCATCCGATATGGATCCCTAGAAATCGAAGAAGCTAAGGGAAGAAAGTCTATTCTGAACATAACATTACGTTCAGTGGGTAGAGTCACAACCTCCATGGAGAATATGTCAAAACTTTACCCGACAAAACTTGGAAACTTGTCCATCTCAGCATCAAGTAATTCCACTGACAACTCATCCAACATGGAAATAAGGGGATCCACATGACGACTGCACATCATACAACTATGAATACCAACAAAAGACACATGTTGTCCATCCATGTATGAAAACATGACAATTCTTCATAGGTAGTCGATAATAGCATGCAATGAGTACAATCAATCAATTCCCAGGATGGAAGAATGTATTTTAATATATAATAGTAAAATATCCCCATGGGACTGATGCTACCCCATAATTAGTCTACATACCTAGAAAAAATCAATCATGTTGGTCTAACATCCAACAAGTGTACTCAAACCCATGGTCATGGAAAGCCTCCCAATGTATAGTCCCATATCATGGGTTGGACTTGGTGAAACAAAGGATTGAAAAACTCCTGAATCAGACACAGCGAAAACAAGAGTACTAAACAAGATGATTATACCTAGAATGACCATTGACCCTATTGGAACTACTACCAATTTGGCATTCAACTGGCCATACCCAACACCTCTACCCCTATTCTATCAATCACATCATTAACCATGTCTATGTCGAGGTCTATTAGGAGAACCCTAAGGTTGTCCTCCACCAGCTTTGTATCCCCTCGGTTGAGAAGAAGCCTGCTATCCCTACTACTGAAATGGCATGGCTGGTAACTACTGTTGAGGTGGTTGTTGAACCTGCCCACATTCACTATACTAAAATTGAACCGAGCAATGACTATAAAAGTGACTGTGGCCTCAACAAGTGAAACACCACGTTCTAAAGTAGATGGGAAAATCACATGGAGTAGAAGGTCAAAACTGAAACTGTTGAGGCGAACTCCTCGCTAGTCGGAACCTCAAATGCCATGATGCGTAAGACCTACTACTAGAATCCTTTACATTTGTACAAACCTATAGGATCCCCTATAGTGGTATACCTCCTCATGAGTTCATTATCTCAACCACTTCTGCCTTCTTCTAGACCTCTAGGAATGTTGACAAGGTGAAGGGAGTAACTACACACTAGAGGGAAGGATTAAGTACCTCGCCTAAGCATCTTAGCCAAGAATCTTCATATCGAAACAGATCTGGTGAAAATTGAAGGATATCCTTGAACATGATCCCAAGATCCTATAATGATATACTCAACTACTAGAGGGAGGGTAACTTTTTCAAATTTGAGATCTTTATGGTTGAAGAAAGGAATTCTTCCCAGAACACCTTCCCAATATAGACCCACAAAACACCGGTCTCCTTCCTCTCCCCCAGGTAGAGCTTCCACCACTAACATGCAACACCCCACATATGGCTCACTGTAATAGGATCCTATTACTTCATTGGAGCCAAGATCAAGATAAAGTGACCACTGGTTTCTCAAGTAAACTCCTCATCTCTATATCTAAAATGATTCCTTCATACATTCCTAGAGTCTGCCACTGGAAATAATGAAGAATATTCTACCATTGATCATCCTACCCCAATGGGTCAACCCTCAGTCAGTCAACCAAGTTACCTAGCTAATCCTCTTTTTCTCATACCACATGTGGACAATGACTGGGTGTCATATCTAAAAAAATTAAAAAGTGAACTCCTAATCCCAAGTAGTATTGAATTTAGTTATGATTCACTTTAACCCATTGTTTTTTTTATTTTCCAAAAAAATCCCAAAACCAACAAGACAATAATTTATCATGATGCATTACCTTTCCAAGGGTCTCTACCCTGCAAATGTTGTGGCCTCACTTGGTCATTTGGTATGCTCAGATTCATTACATCGATTCACAAGGGGCCCCAAAATACCATGTCCTAGGTAGTCTTCCCATGCCGATATCACACACTAAGATCACTTAACTCTATTTCCCAATCAACCCATAAAATCCTCAATGTTCATAACTCCAAACTACATCATATCACTCAAACATAACCACTTATACCATTCTATCATGACCCTCCATCATCAAGATGAGGGAAGGGATGGCCAAGTGTCGCGACCTTCCTTCTTCGAGATGGAAAAGATATAATAACCCTCAAGTCCCACCTCTAGTGGGCCTCGCGGTGGAGACCAATACCATGGGTATATAAATCTCGAAAAATGGGGATCATTATCTATTTTTTATTTTGAATAAGGATGTTCATGACACATTTCCTTCCCCTCCCTCATCAGGATAAAGGATTTTCTTGACAACATTCATTAAAAAGTATTTTTCTGTGAAATTGGAGTGAATAAAAAAGTAATAAATTTTCATGCTATATACTATATTTTAAACATTTTAAAGTACATTTCTAGTATAAAATTTTATTTTTTTATGAAATTATTTATTTAGTATTAATTTTATCATTGTTAAATTATTATTACGTCATAAAAAATAAATATTTTTAAAAACTGTCTTTTTATTAATCAGCCAAAGATGTATGATTTTTATAAAATAATTCAAACATCACCCTTTAATAATGTGAAAATATAGATTTCAAAAGTAACAAGAACGTTATAATTAAAAATAATTTCTGAATTAATTTTAATTATTAATATAAAATGTAAAATTGAAATAAATGTTTTTAAGCATATTTTAATAAAAATAAATTTATACTGAATGTTTTTTTTAAATTCATACATTTATTTTATAGAACAAAAATATATATATTCAATTATTTTATGCGAATTAAATAATATAATAAGTAATTGCGCTATTCTAATGGACATGTTTCTATTTTAATAGTTGGTTTAATATTCCCCACTTTCATATTACTTTTTTTAATTATATTTTTTCCAACACTCATAGTTCATTTTACATATCCATTTATACACCATAATTATATATGTTATAAATTTTTTATCTTAAGAATCCACATATCCTTCTTAAAAATCAATTCATATTTATATTGTTTTTTATTTTTAAAAATATTTTACAAAAATTAAATAATTTTTGGTTATTGTGTTATTAAATAATATTCAATTATAGATATTTTTTAGATTATTTATTTTCCCATTATAACATATTTAATCTAATTGTTTTTTTATTTCCTATATGTAAATTTCGATATTTATAAAATAATGTATCCTTTGTTTTTACATTATGTATGTGGTTTATATTATACCATATTCATAATTATGAAATTCATTTAATTCTAGATATTAAATTACATATATAAGTATAAGTGTTATTAAAACTAGGGTAATGTTCTAACATTGGTGGAGGGCATGAATAAGTTAGATAAGGAGAAGAGAGGTAATTACGAGAAATTTAATGATTCCTTTATCACTATTAAATTTTATATATCTAATTATGTTAGATTATAATGATAGAAAAAAAAATTTGTGGGATTTAGGTTTTGAAAAATATTCCAATTTATATAACATTCCATTATTATTTTTTAAGATTCAAATCATTGGAATATATTTCATACGTAATTTAATACCATGATTATTATAGAATGATTCTAGTGATGTAACAATGGTTCAAACAAGAATAATCCACTATTATTGGTGAAATATATTTTGAATAAGTGTATCATTTCATAAAAAACTCACACAACATTAACTAGAAAACTAAAAATCCAACACAAACTCCTTGGACATTGTAAATAGACACACCTCAGTGCCATTAAACTAAATCCTATAATGTGGGGTTTGAGGAGAAACCTCATATAGATCTCTGACATTAATAATAATTATTTAGTGTATATAAAATGGAAAATATTATGTACATAGTGGTTATTTATCCTTGATCATAAATTATATGTATTTACTATTAAGTGAATTTTATTGATTCCATTTCATAAACTTGTAAATGATCTATTAGATATGTATACATGGTTTTTATATATTTTTAATATAATATCCTCACTAATACCTTCTTATCATGTAACTTTTAATACATTTTTTCCTTACGTGAAAATAAATTAAAACTAGAGAAATACATATTTCTACTATTTTATCAATTGATATGATAAGGTTTCTAAAGAACATTATGTGGTAATGAATATATGAACCTTCCTAGTAATAAATATGTAATAATTAAAGATTATATCAAGGATTAAAATTTAGATATTTTATATCTATTTTGATTCAGTGATTATAAAAAACAGTTGTTATAAATATTTTCCATATTTAATCCCACTCTATTTATTGGAATTCACCCTTATGTGTCATGTTCTTGATCAATTTATTAAATTTATCAATTTCTTCAAAATATTGTATAGGGATGAAATTTTTTCATTCATTAAAATAAGTATTCCAAAAAATCGTTTCTATAGTGATCACTATGTATTTAAAAATAAAATTTACTTAATATAAACTAGATAAATGTGTTTATTTCCTCATAAAATAACCATTTTATAATTTATCATTATTATGCGAAGGTGTATACACCACATTGATCATGTTTTTTATCATAAGAAATGTGGTTATGGTATTCAATGAGGTTATGAAATTCAAATAATATTTCATTAGAATGTTTTTTATTAAAATTATTTCATTTTGTGTAATATTATTATCAGACTTCATTCCACCTGATTCGCATAGTGTTATGAAAATATTTTTAGTAGGAAATATTTTTTTAATAAATAATGAGTATAATACATATTAATATATATAGCTGAAAACTAATTTTTTTACATATGAAATCCTTATGTTTATCTCATTTTCTCTCTATAACCGAACCAAATTTCCATGTTACCATATCCATCCTCTGATGAAGACTATAAAAACTAATACATTGAATGTATTATTATCATATCATCTTGAATCACCATATATAATATAGTTCATCAAAAAATAAAATCTACTAGATTCAAGGAAAATTATTCCAATAAGAGAATATTTATACTTATAAGAAATTAAAAATATTAAATGTAAACTTCGTATACCTATAATTTAACATTATAATTCTCAGAAGAATTACCATCACATTGGTAAATATATCAAATAAATGGAAGGGAATAAATTATTGAAGGGGGGATTAGAAATAAATGAGGACTTGAATCAATATCATTACTAGATTGATCATAATTTTCCTTATTACATCAATATAATGGATACATAATAAAATGAATATGGATGTCATTTGAAAGAAAAATGAAGGGTAAGATGTGTAATATTGAAAACATATGTTATTTCCGATACAGAATAGAATATAAAAAAATAAGACGTGTGATTCTTCCAATTCTCGAAATATAGTTTCTAATTAAATAAAATATATACCATTAAAATTAGTGTGGTATATAATTTCTATCACACCATGAACATCATAATACATATGAATTTATGTTTATAAGATAAAAAATTAAATAACGATCATGTGTAAATAAAAAAAGGCATGGATAACAAATACAAAATAGATATCTATTTCATAATTATATCAGAAAGCATGTACTAAATCAATAATTAATTAATGGAATGAGAAGTACGTAACCATAAAGATATATAAAAAGTAATTAATATAAATTCTTTATATTGATATATTCATTTATAATATTTTATTGTTTATAACATATCTATGTGATAAAAACCCCAAATTGTTAAAATGTGGAGAAAAAAGTATTAGAAATAAAAATTTCCCCAATAATTAATTTCAAGACATTTTTTAAGAACTAAACCAAAGATGAAATGTTGAAATATTTTATAATTACCCAATCATAAAAAAATATGGTATATATATGAAGTAATATGTATAACACATACAAATATTTTGAAATAAAATAGATAAAATGTATAGTATTTAAATTATAAATAATGGATGACATCATATACTTTCTTATTTAAGAAAAATGGATATTGAAAAATATATTCCGAAATAAAATAATCATATATTATTAGATATATACAAGTCATATTTTTATCTATAAAATTTAATAAATATTAAAAAATAAATTGAACTCAAATGAGAGTGATGTTTTAATGGTACCCTTTACCTTAGGTCTGGGGTTGTGTCATCATGGTTAATCCACTTATAAAACCAACATAAATTTTCATATTTTTAGATCTAATTCACATTTATTTAAATGTATTTGTCATAATTTTTAACCATTAGTAATATATTGCTAACAGTTATTTCAATGAAATTCATGATGAAATTTTCTTCTAAATCATTATATTATTTTTTCAATTTGTCAGTATTGAAATAAGTTATTTATAAATGGGTATAATATTTGAATAATCATAATCATAAAGAAAATTATATATATATATATATATATAAATTTGGGTATGTGAGTGCATGTGAGTGTTATACACTAACCAACTTCGAAGGTGGTAATGAAAAATGAAATGATATTATCCATACATGTGGATGAACTGAAAACAGAATGACATATTAAAGGAGGTGAGATATGAGAAATAAATATATGATAAATGGGTTCTAATAATATTCCAATAGAAATATAAAACTAATATTTTTTGTTCCCAAATTACGAAGTTTAATATTTTTTAAATTGTTAATAGTAAATATAGAAACAAAATCTAGAGATATTCTGTATTATCTATTTTGAAGATTCTAGTTTTAATAGTTTCCTAAAAAATTGTGTTTTTTGAGATGTAATGAGTAAAATATCCCTAAATCATTTAATAGTGGTCTATATTGTCACTATGAATATTTTATGTTTCCAAAAATAAAAATAAGTCACATTTATACTAATATAAAAAAATCAATTTTTTAATAAATTATGCAAGATAAAGATTCAAAATAATCAAAAAAATGAAAGGATTAAGAAATTATTTTGATAGTGGAAATATTATTATAGGAATATAATTATATTTTATTTTACTTAAATTCATAAATTATCTTATAATTTTTTATGACCTATTAAACCCATCCATTAAATCACTGTCTCTTTATTTTACCTAGATAATGTAATAATATTTGTTTTATTTAAAAAATATGTTTTACTATTAACCCTGATTTTTTTTAAAATAGTAACTATTTTTTATTTTATATTACATATGTTAATTAATTAATTAAGGAATAATATTTAATATAACAATATATATATAATTGTAATATTTGTGAATAATTCTCACATTGTTCTACAAAACCTTGATTACAAAATCAATATCTTAAAAACTGATCTCTGTGAAAACCAATTTCAAAATTAGAATAGGAAAGGTGTTTATGCATGAAATCTAATAAATTATATACCACTAAAATATTGTAGTAAAAAACATTTTTTGATTTTTTTAGAAAAAAATAAAATATATTAAAATTAATTGGGTATAATAAAATGTGATCAAGTAAGATTTAGGTTTCATTATATGGTGATTTTTTTGTGTTTAAATGAACCTGTACTCATTCTAGGTTTGAAATATTATTTAAATAATATTATACCAATGAATATAATAATGATATTTTAATAATTAATTGACATATATTTGAAGACATCAAAAAATACATATAGTAAATGAAAAAATATATTGTGGAAATTCTATATGGAATTTTTTTTATAAAAATACCAATGTATAGTTATTTAATTAATAGAATTCATTTATAATTTTTTTAATATAAAAAATTTTATTTAATTTAATTTACTTTTATTGTTATTATATTTATTTTCATGGTATTAATACTAATAATACAACAATCCCTCAAAACTATGGCTCTTAATATGGAAACAAATAATTAATTGGACATAATATTGGTGGGATCTCCAAAAGTAATCAAACATGACATTATTGATAACAAAATAATACTTCTCACAAAATTTAATAGTTCATATACCAATCTATCTCATTTTAATAATTTTGGAAAACTACTACACATATACTATTCTATAATGATATCTATATTCTCTCACTTGCGATGTTAATTTGATACTCATATTAATGTTATAAAACTATAACATTATTGTTTGTAAAACTAATAATTGGAGATAATAATTTAAAATGTTATCATATACTTCATTCATAAATTTATCTTTAAATTTTATGGTTAGAGATGTTTTTGGTAAGTATTCAATATTTATTATCTTCATAATAGGATATATTGTTTATGATTTTTGTAGAATCTTTTTTTCTTAATTCATATGAATTTTAAATTGGTAAAATCGATAATAATTCAAATTTAATTTATTGGATAGATATTATAACAAATAATAGCTTCATTTTATAAATTTGAAGTTTTTATTTTATAGGAGATCATTTATAAATTATAAATTTGAACATTATTATTATATAGATGATTCCGTTTAGCAATCGATGATTTATCACAACATTTCAATGGTGTTGGCTTTAAATTTTTAATATAACCTTTGATCACATTAATGATCTACAAAATCATCAAACTGATACTTTAATCTATAAAATTATTAAAAAATAAAATTCATTCTTCACATATTAAATATAATAAATGAACCTATATAAAATATGTATGATCAATAAAACGATAGATTCAAATAAATACAATTAAAAATTTCCTAATTTTCTATATATCTAAATTGTAGGAATAAATAATCACTAGTAAGACCATATAATAGATCATGTATTATGACATTATTGATGTTATATAACTCAAGTAAGATAAATTAATTTATAATAAGGTAATATAATGTATAATGAGGAAGATTGAGTTCATATTTTACACATGTAAAAAACAGATTGCATGCATTTTAATGATTTTGCAAACATAAGTGAACTAATTTTTATATGAAATAGTAGAAAAAAATTTAATAATGATACAATCATATTGATTAATAAAATAGGATAAATTACTATAAGTATGTGTATAATAATATATCTATTTAAATGTTCATATTCAATATATAAAAAAGTGGAATAAATGTTTTATTCATGATCATTAATTCATGGAATTTATCTTTATTTTTAGAATATTGGTTTCCAAATATATGGAGTGGTAAATTTCATAGGTATTTAAGAGGGTCACAATAGAAGATAATGATAATATATCGTAATGAAAGAGTTGTAGTCAATACTATTTTTGTGTACTTTAAGAAACATTTTAACAGACCATTGAATTAGGTAATGTAGTTGAGAACTACATCATTGCTATAATGGTCAACTAAATTAGAAAATATTATGGAGTAATAACCAAGTATTATGGTATAAAATAGTAACTGAATCTATTGTAGGAAACCTAAAAATAAAATACCTCTATTTTAAAATTACAAATTTATGATATATATTTTATCCCATAAATTTTATATGAAAAAATAAATTCATTTTTATGATATGATTGTATATAATATTTTCCATTTCTTGACAAAATATATGTGAATTCATAGTATAAAATTATAAAAAAATAAATAGTACCCAATATGTAAAAAATGATGATTAAAATACTTTATAAAAATAAATTTTTAAAATAAATTTTTAAAATAAAGGTAAAATATATTTTATAAGATCAAATGATGTATAATGGGATAATAAAAAATTGTAAAATAAAAAAATAAAATATATATTTTTGATGTGTTTTGGTCACATAGAAGTACCATAATCGTGAAAACACTATTTATAAATATGAATAAAAGGACTTGAATTCTGTAAGTTAAGTATATAATTTTTTCAA
Organism: Viscum album; assembly: GCA_963277665.1. Lineage (NCBI taxonomy): Eukaryota > Viridiplantae > Streptophyta > Magnoliopsida > Santalales > Viscaceae > Viscum > Viscum album. Next base: position 1,338,072,902 of record OY728148.1, on the reverse strand, counting down.
ATAATTTTTATGAAGATGAATAAATAATATAAAAGATAATTATTGAAAATATCAGTATTATATTACCAAAAAAATAGTAATAATTTCATTAAAATCGTAAAAAATCATTATAGTTTTTTTACAATTGAAATATAAGAATAGATAATCAAAATTTAGAATGAAAGAATTATTCAATATGAACATTATAATACCGTAAATTGTTTTTCCAAATTTTGTAACTTAAATTGTTTATAAATATAAATTTATAAAAATTTATAATTAAATTACTTCATAAAAGTTTAATTTTATATTAATTTTTATATATTATAATATCCTATCTTATATATTTATTCAAAAAAATTGATCTCAGACTTTGAGTTAAAAAAATGAAATTTCAAATTAGTGTTTTTTACTATTTTGGAAATAAAAGATAAATTTTAGAGTTAATAGTTAAACTATTAATTTAATTATATTATTTGTTTCTCAACATATTTATTTCGAGAAAATGAATCATTATTCTATAAAATCTTATGTAAGACATAAAATGTATTATATAAGAGAAAATATTTATTTTAAATTAATAAATTACATTTTTTTTTCTATAAATATAATTATAAAGCTTAAATTAAATTTTAGACTATTGATACAAAACTATTAAATCAATAATTTTAATAATCAATCATAGTATACCATTCAGTTATAGAGGTACCTTTATGTTAATAAAATATATGTGTTTATTCTAAAATTATATTTTAGTCACATAAATAAGAAATGTTTATTGCCTTGAGAAAAATAATAATTTTCTAAATATTTTATTCAAAAAAATAATTTTTCATCTCTAATTGATATCACATTCTTCTATAATTTCTTATCAATGTAAAACACATATTAACTTTCTTGAAATCTACCATACACTCTTTTAGAACCATCCTCTAGACTTTTGGAATTATTTTTCTGTCCAAAATACCAATTTATAATGGTTCAGAACTTATTCTAAATGAGTCCTCCCAAACATTGTGGTATCCATTCCAAATCCCATCCATTTCCTCTTCACAATTCTCTTATGTTTTTATATAATTAATAATTTTAATTATAAAAAATAATTAATCTAGTTATACTTAAATTTATTTATAAAAATATGCTTTAAATATTTTTCCACTCAATTAATCATTCCTAAAATCATCATTGAATTAATGGATAAAATAATTCACATAAATGGATGTTTATGTTCTTTAAAATAATTTGTGTATTATTTTATAAATGTAATTAATTTTTATTTATAAAATTAATAGATTATTAATTTTATTTTTTATTTTTTATATCAATTAAATTCAAATGATAATAGTGATATTTAATTGAAATTATAATAGTCATTTCAATAGTATATAAACGTACAGGATCAAAATAATTCATGACTTGTATGTTATTCATATCATTTTATGAAATATTAACCAAATATAATATAATAATTAAATTAACCCAGTATCCTTTATTTTTTAGAGTTTTTGTGATTTTTGGAAAAAGACAACAAACAATTATTATTAAACTGAAGTAGCGGTGTGACTATGGATGAAGTAACCATAAATTGATTTACATGAATAGATTGAACCCTATAATTGAATGAAAAATGATACTGAATGAATAATAAATTTTATTAACTAATTTTTTTGATTTATTCATGTCTTTGATAAAATGGAATTTCAATAATATAGAAGTTAGATGGTATCTATTATTGTTCAGGACTCAAGGTAAAGGTTTTTCGATTAGTCATAATATTTATCTTTTCTCTCCTTTATCAAATATTAAATGTGATTTATTTTTACATTTTTCCAAATAAAAATTTAATAATGTTTTCCCTTTTTTAAATTCATATGTATTTTTATACATACTCATCATATTCATGAGAATTCATATATTGGTTATATTATATTAATACTACTAGAGGTTCTCTTCCAAATCACTATTTATATCATGTATCTTTCCTTAATAGCATAACATAACTTATATATATTATCTATAAATTCTGAAACATATTCTTGTATATATTTAAAATTTATTATTATTGGTATTTATCTCCTTACCTCTCTTATATATTTATATCCATACCATACAATATTTATAAGGGGAAAATATCACAATCTCTTTTTGTTTATGCAATTCTCTTTCATTATCTCTCATCCACCTATTCTTATTCTATATTTTATGCACATTACTTATTATATTAATTTAATTAATTTTATTTCATGTATTCTATGAATATGACCATAATTGTATTTCAAATTAAAATTTGTAATTTTTTGTGAAAATATTATTATTTTTTACAGAAACATTTCTATCACATTTTCCATTTCATCAATTGGTACTAAAATGACTACTTTTATTAGTTTTTCAAAATTTTACAATTATCCATCAAATATAGTGATATATTTTGGGTTTTCTATAAATAATAAACCTTTATATTCGATAAAATATATTTTACACATCTCTTAAAATTTTTATTCTGCGATTTTATCCTAATTTTCATTAAAATGTAATTTATTTATATTAATTTATATATTTTCTTACGTATTATATATATAATATATTTACAAATATCCTAGCCTATGTACCAATTCATACAGGTAATTATTTTTATTTTCTATTTTATCTCTTTTATTTTCTCAAACATCACATAATATCTAATTGTTTTGAGGACATTTCTCATTCTAAGTATTTATATTATTTTCTAGTATTCTTCAAGATGATTCCAAAGAATTAAAAATTTAACTTTCCATTATCATATATTTTTAAATAATTAAGGGGAAATAAATTATTATTCAATACCCACCAAATAATGTTTTATTCTATAATACACCAATAATATAAGGTTAATCTTTATCAACTTCATTGGGGTCACCGTTCATTTAATTTAAATGTGCAATATATTATATCAGTCTTTGTAACATGTATATATCATCGCTTTAAAATCATTCTTTCAATTTTTATTTCATTCATGATATATAAATTATTTACCCATTAAATCTTTTAATTATTATGATATACCCCATGATTTTTATAATGGAAGCATTCTAACCTCCACATTCATCATTTCTTATTAAAAAATTCACTTATATGTCTACAATCATTGATATATCATATACTTTATTCCATTATTTTATAAAACTATTATATCCACCCAATAATTTCCTAGGGTTATTTTAGTAAAATTAATATATAATCTAATATTTTATATAAAATTCCTAAAATCTCAAAAAACATAAAATTTGATTAGTGTTAGATTGTTATTCTTGTAATTGAAATGCAACAAAAATTAGAAAGAGAAGGAAAATAAATAAGTATTTCATGGAGTTATATAGGTGTAATATTTCAATTGAAATAAAAAATGAATATAAATGCCGATATTATTATATTTAAAACATAATTTTCTTTGAGGTTCACTAGTGGAAGCAAGAAAATGCAAATCAATAACACTTTCACATCACAATGAAATTATTAAGATAAATTGTCATATTAAAAAAATAATTATTTTCATCAATATATAATAAATAATTGCGTCAAAAAACTATTCAAATATGACTATATTATGAAATTGAATAAAAAAATATATATAGTTTTTTGATTAATCAGTATACATTGATGTCTGAATGAAAAAACTAATTTTGAGTCCTCTATTTTGTTCAAATGGAAGATTCGTATGAAAATAACACACTTAATGTGGAATGGTAGAATTTTACATCATTATACAGATAATTAATGAGAAAAAATATTCATGATTCAACAAAATTATACAATGAATACAATATATACGTTATAATGACAGTGGTTCTAATTTCAAAACATAATAAGTAAATATGATAACATTGATTTTTTAATAGAAAGGGGTTATCTGTGATTTTTTACAATTTAAGGATCTTCAAACTTAAATGATTTATAAAATATACGATTCTGTATAAAGAAAGTGAATATTCATATAATTTTTTATTAGAAGAAACAATATATATCTATTGGATTTTTTATGATGTACGATCATTTCAAATGGTCACATTCTCTCTTGTATTTAGACGATTTTTCCATTATTGGGGGATCTAATGGTGGTATTAATTATAATTGTTCCCTTGGTATGAGAAGTTCCTAAAGAAATTATGATATTATAGGTTTTAGTTTTTATAAAAAGGAAAAATCATATGAGGCCAATTATAAGAAAATCCTAGTGATCAGTAAGGTTATATGATAATGGAACTAATTTTTTTCCCATATTTTAAAAATGATTATATAAATAAAAAACATATTTAAACTATGTATTTGTGTAAGTTACTCAATACCTAAAAATATTTATTATTATCCATTTCATATATAAAATATTATCATTAAATACTATATAAGTATTAAAAATCACACATGGAAAATGAAACTGAATACTAGGTGGATATTTTAGTTATTGACATAGTATAAAATAATTCATAAGAATGTTTTTTATATATAAGTTTGTTTTTTGAAATACCATGTATATAATAGAAATTATACTAGATAAATTCTACAAAATACAAATTAAATGTTCTCTATATTTGAAATAGGATATCTAAAAAAATTTCAATGTGACTACACTAATATTATGGCCAAGTCAGAGAACATGTACAGATATATTGTGGAACAAGCCATGATAGATGAATTCCTGGATTGTTATAAATGAATATATAGAATTTATTATATAAAATTGAGATATTTTATATTAAATAAAATCATAATCATATGAACTGATTAATTCTAAATGAATATATTGAAACCAATTTAAGTAGAATATTAATTTAAACAAGTATTGAAATTTTCATAGAATGGTCATTATGGAAATTAATATTAACCAAAATAAAGAAAATTGACCTGTTATACTAGTACTAGATATTATAAATTCAAAATGTTTTTAATTCTAATTCTAGTTAAATATTATCAATGCACATTATCTATAATTATATACTACTTCCTTGTAAATCATTATAGTTATATCTTGGATTATTTAAATCATACTAAACAAAAAACACTGTCTGAATACTATAATGTAGATGGAATATTCATACTTCAAACTCAATCTACAAATCAGTGTTATAAATAATATACATAATAATATCCATTGAAACTCATCTCCTACATTAATTGTGAATTAAAAATACAATTCATGTATTGGAATGAAAATATGGTAATGGATACTAATTCAATATGAAAAGTGGTCTATACAAAATTATGGATTTCCCAATACAAAGACATGGTAATATATATGTTGGTATAGTGTAATCTAGGGGTTATTAAGTAGTATTAAATATGTTAGATGACCTTATATATCTCCTAGAAAATTATTTTATTACTAGATGGAAATATATTTGATATATTTTTATCTTTGTGTTCTAAACTACATGTATTTTCCAAAAAAAAAGTAGTTAATAATTCTATTGCATGGGTAAACTGAAAAAAATATATTCATGACATATTGAAAATAATTGTAGTTTTTATTGTGATATATCATTAAATGAAATATATATTTTAAGTTGAAATAAATTTAAAAACTATTACCATTTTTACTAAGCAAGATACATTGTTGACAAAACAAATTAAAACATTTAAACTATTTGAATAATAATTTCTTATTTAAAAAATAAATACTATGTAATTTATAATTTTAATATTGAATTAATTTTATATAAAATAAATTATACTGAAATTCTATATTAATGTGTTATTATCATATACTAAATAATGTTTTTGAAAATTAATATTGTATATAAGTAGGCAGTTTATAATTTTATCATAATATTTCAATATATACATGAGAAAGGAAAATGAGATGAAAAAAATTAATATACTATAATGTATATTATACAGAATCACATTGATTGAATCCACGTTGACAAAAACATATAATAAAAATTTTATAGTAAATATATTTATATTTAAACATCATAGAAGTATGATTATTATATTTAAATTCACTCAATCTGGTTATTAAGTATTAGATAATGTAAAAAACATAATATCCTAAAATAATTTCATTCTTAAAAAATTTATAGTAAAATAAAATGAAACATAATCATTCAAAACATTTAATATGAGATATATATTTATTAAAATAAGCATATTGAAATTAAATAAACAAATTCATTATAAAAATTCATACTCTCAATTAATTAACTGACTATTTTTTAATAGAAACTGTCTTCTTATTGATAGCATCAAAAGAAAAAAATAAAATACAAATAGTTGGAAGCATGTATAAATATAAAATTTTAAAAAGACCAAACTATAATGATATTAATTGCAATACCCATTATATAATTCACATCTATGACATGTTGTAAAACAATCATTAAAAACATCAAATCAGTAATCATAAATTGAAACAAATTTTACATAAGGGTAGAAATTATAAATAACATTCTCTAAAAAAATTTAATAATTTAATTAATAAATGTATCAAAAATAAATTTATACTTATATTTATCATTAATTTTTCCACCCCAGGGAGATTCAGAAGTCAATAAGGATTTAGTATTCTAATGTAGAGAAAATTTTATCAATTAATTGGAGAAATAAAAATTAATAATTGAGATAATAAGATATATCGATTTCAATATTTAAGATAAGTTAACAATTTTCTAGAAAATCAAGGATTTTTTACATATATGTATTAATCAAACATTACACATTGTCTATATACAAAACTATTATAATATTTCAAAATTATTCATACAAATAAATTTTTAAATCAATCACCCCATCCATTCATATGACTTAATAAATCGAAAACCATAAAATGAAAAAAATAGTGCCTAATAGAAAATATTACATGGTTTCCATAGTTCATATATGTTTATACTAAGGAATACGTTACATTTAAGAACAATTTAAAATTTTATTGAAAGTAACAATGTAAAGAAAAAATAAATATTTCAAAATAATTTAAAATAATATATCATTACCTTATAAGAACACATAATATATATTTAATAATCATGAAAAAAATTCCCCCATGATGTAACAGCCACTATAAAATAATTAAAAATATTTTTCTAAAATGTTTAATATTAATAAAAATTACAAAAACATATCATATAAAATAAATAAGAAGATAATGACTACCCAAGTGATTCATCTATAAATGAAAATATGAAAAACATCATTTTAATAATGATTAATGCGTCACATTCAAAAAATATATATAATATTTAAACATTTAATATAAATAAGATAAGATAATAATAATTAAATAACCTAATCATGTCTCAATGATTATAGGATCTTCATTATGACACATTTTTTCACTACCAATCATTGAAAAAATACATGTTATTCAATGTTGTATATTTTTATAAAATTATTTAAGTGAGAGAAAAGAATTACCATTTTTAAATGATACTTCATTTTTTATTTAATACAATTGTAATATATAATGGCCTATAGTGATAATAATACTCAAGTGCTAAAATATATTAAAACATTAGAAAATACATAAAATATTTGTAATTAAAATTCAATATTCATAAGGTAATGAAGATTTAATAATAAATTTAATATGGTGAATATTTTAAATTCATGATCAATTTTAGGAATTTTAACACCTCGATATTGTAAAAGAATAAGTTTAAGACTGATAGCATATATGACATGCAATATTGAGCATAAAAAGACCTCCAACAAAATACATTTTAAATATAACAATTATAAAGTACCCATGGAATTGGTGGGTGTTAATTGAAATAACTACATTATTATATATATATATGTGTTAAGGTCTTACATAACAAAAATATTTTTATTTATTCTGAGAAAATAAATACTTTTTTAGTAAAGTCATTTTATTTATTAAATATATTTTCCTTCAAAAATAAATTTTTGTGATCAAATAATTTATTCAATATTTGAAACATTTAAAACATTTAAGAGATAAAATAAAAATAATTTTAAAATATTATTGAAAAATGTAGTAAACATTTATTTTATATTTCATCATTTGATTGAATTTTTAATTAATATTAAAACTAAAAATTCATATTAAATATTTTTTTCCAAGAAATTACAAAGTTGAATTTTTTTAATATATTTTCAATATAAAATTAGTTCTCATATATTATTAATAATTCAATTATGTTCATTTTAATCAATTTTATTGTTGAATTCTATAAAATAGTATTTTCATATTGAAGAATAAATTTTTCTGAAAAAAATATTCTTTATTGCATTATATATATTTTTTATGTTAATGTATTCCACTTCTAGAAATTTAACCTGAAAAAATGGATTCTACATTTTGAATCATGAGGTATAAATACTGTAATGATTTACCCCTTATCTGTTTCAATATGAGTAGTAAAAAATGTTAAATATTTTAGACTAAGATGAGGATAAAATCAGTAAAATTGTATTACATCTTTTAGATATTGAATAAAAAATTATATATGGATTTTTACCATATTTTATGGGTTTAATTTAGCCACATATATCCAAGGGATAAATATATAGCCACATGGTGCCACATTTTTATGATTTTTCCATCATATTACTTTATATATAAGATAAAGTAAACAATGTCACACTCTATACGTTAATATGACTCTTATATTATAATAATGATAAAAATATTTCATGGTTAGTACTTAATGTATATAAGAAATATAAATTGATGTTATTTATCATATTCATTTTATAATATTTTAATGACTGAATAATGACAGTAAATTCCTACACAACAATGGGTCAATATTTATTCAATTACGAGAAATATAAAATAAATTTTATAAAAATATACATAGTAATTGTATTTTGATGAATATTATTGTTCCTTGATTTTTTTTTATAAACATAAAAACTAATATATTTTGTTAATTTTAGAATCTATTTAATTTTCTTTCATGTTGTGTTCAATGTCAAATTATACGAGTAGTGTCAAAATAACAGTAGTAATATTTCATAAAATAAAAATTTTTGTTAAATTATTTAAAAATAATAAAAAACATGGAAGAGGACAATAATGTTGATAAATATTCAAAATTATCACCAATTTTACATTTATTAGACAATTTTTACAATATAATTAAAAGTGTGACCCTTAAATTATGAAACATACGTAACTGGGGATAGAGGTAGAATATGTTGACTAAGGGGATAAACCAAAATATATGATTTGAAATACCACATAAACTTATGAATTTTTTTTTATTTAATTAATTCTTCCAAAGAATTTATTATATTAAAATATATTACCATTTAGAAAAAATTCACGGGAATGGATTTTTTAGATTTTAATCTCTTAAGAAATCCCAATAATCCTAATCTCTACACTTATAAAAAGGAACTCATCCCTTATATTATTTACACCACATTGATCCAAATATATTGATTAAATCCTACATAATTATCCTCTCAAAATCATTATCCATAATTTATTTGTTCCAATCATTTATAAATTTCACTCCAATGGTCCTCAAGAAGGGGTTAAAAAGAAACTTACTGAATATGAAATAATCATCTTACCCAACATCATTCAATTTTGTCATATACATAGTTTAAATATATGACATTCAACATAAAATATAGAATTCATAAACCAAAATATAATGAAATTTTATTATTACTAATAATAATCCATTATTCACATTTTTTCCTCAAATAGGATGTGACTGTATCACCAGGTTGTACACACAACCTATAGTATCGATCAGTTGTGTCATTCATTTTTCTATAAATTTCGCTCTATCTATGAATATATATATATATATATATAATGAATATATATGATATTTTTATCATAATAATTTTATTATATTTTATATCCATGATATTATTATATGGATTGGTAAAACTAAACGAAAACAAGCCAAAAAAAGGTTTTATCCCATGAAATAGTTATTTGAATATAAAACTAATACCAAAATGGGTAGAATTTTTTTATAATTAAATCCTATATTTTATGATAATAATAATAATTTTTTTAAATATGTTTATTGTAAATAAATGTTTAATATTCTGTAGGTTAAAATTTTTGTGAAGTGATACATGACTTGAGGCAATGGATTTATGTAACAATCCCATTTTTTAAGTATTATTATGATTGAATTTATATTGATGAAATTATTGGATAATTATCTATTAAATACATTCCATATAAATGACTCTTGTTATTTTGTTATAATACATGTTTTTGTTTCAATTTCCTTTATTCATGAACATGGGAGATTGAAGATATGTGTTTATTAAAAAATTACATTATTTCATTCTTTTGTTAAAACACCATTTTCATCCACTCCTTTTTTTTATAAACACTACTACAATAAAATATTAAAAATTATAATATTATTTTTTATTCAATACTTCTCCATTTTTTTATTTTTGAAAATTTATTTAATGAAACATTCTTTTAATTTTATGATTGTGGTAATTTTTATTTATTACTAGAAAATGTGAATGGAATATATATGTTCATGTAAACTACAAAAAATAAAATTTCTACCATCACTAATGTATAATTCCCTGAGGGTTACATAAAAATTTCCCATGTTTCTTTTCAAAATCATTTTGTATTATATTTTGTATTTTTAATAATTTAATTATTTTCTGTCAATTTCAAATGAGTGTTTTCCTCGAGGAATATTCCATGTCCAATTTTTAGGTAATTATAATATATAATGACATCCTATGAGGTTTCATACTCATTTCTATAGATATGATCCAAGGAAAAAAATATATTATTTCACCCTATGGTTTATAGGTTTGATAAATATATGTTAATTAAACATGTTTCCTTTCCTTTGGTAATGATATATAATGAACTATTTATGATATTTTCATATACATATTAGTGGATTTAGATTAAGTGATGTTTTGGAATAGATTATATATTCCTCAATTAGATTTGTTAATGATGGATAACTCCTGAGTTAAAAAGTTTATAAATATACCTCATTTAATATTCATATCTTTATTTGTGTATATAGCATAGATGTCTATAATAAATTGTGTGTACCCAATATTCATGTCCACAAGATTATGTGTTGAACTATTTTTTATATCCATAATATTATGATAGGGTATGACTTAATGACATTAACATAGTGATTTAACCAACTTCTATTTCATCATGTTCAAAATAATATAAGAGTATTTTTTTCCATATTCATATGTATGTGTTATGCTATCAGGGAAACTTTTTGTTGATTCCTATATGATTTATTCATTATAAAATTCCATGATTTATTCCATTACACATGATTATAATATATGATAAAAATGTTATGGTTTTATTATTTTAATCTCAAGTAATTCTACCATAATTGTTATATTAATCTTAAAAGATAATTGATATCCACGTTTTTTACCATTACTAAGAATATAATCTAACCCATTCTTATGATTCCTTTTCCAATTTATGAATAATGTTTTTAATTATGGTTTACCTAAGAAGATAACTACGTGAAATTATCTTTGTGGGATATATTAAATATCAGCCATGAAATAAGTGTTAATTTATCAAGTATCTAGGACAGTTAACCATTATAGTTCATGCATGGATTGTAATGCATTAAAATAAATATTAATATATAAAATTCATTATTTAGGTATGAAAAGTATTGGGTCACTATATTTGGTAAAATAGAATAGTTTAGTCTCAATTTTTAATATAGGATGAAAAACAATATTGAGAACCACTAGGATGATCAAATATATTAGAGGATACAAAATTTAATATTAAATAAATACATGTCATTCTATTAAAAAATCATAACTATCTAGATACTACAGTAAGAATAGGTTTTGGAATAGATTCATCATGGGGCGATAACCTCAAAAAGAGTTGGTTGAATATATATCACCAATAATTATGGTTCACGGTGATGGTGAACTTACTTTACACCTAGTTTGACACTATCAAGGGATAATATTGTTTTAACTGAATTTTAAATATAATCCATTATAATGGATATGAATATATGATAACCAAAGATTAGAAATATTAAACATAATGTGTCATAAAATTAAAAACAATTGTAATGATTTAGACTTAATATGCATGATTTTCAATGATTATATGATTTCTTAATAGGAATATGTTTTTTAACTAAATAATTATTAAATTTAGTTAATGTATAGAAACTAAAAGAATTTTTGGGAAAGTAATGTGATTAATAGTTCTGGGACTATCCTCATGAGTAACCATATGGTTTTATATCTTGGATGAAATATTTGTTTCAGAATAATAACTCAACTATCTCATACTATGAGTGATATTATTAACCTTTTTAAACTTATGAATTAATAAAATAGGTAGAAACATTCCATTTTATTAATTAAGAGATAATATTTAACCTCATATTATAGGTATTATAAGCCACTAGTTGTTGATTTATGAATTAGTACCAAGAAAAAAATATTTTATGTTCTTTAGTGCTCAACCAATGAAAAAGTTTTACAAACTATTTATCATCTAGAAGTAAAATAAAATAAATGGAAGAATATTATTAAGAATATGAGGTAATGATATGAAATTAACTCAATAGAATAGGATTATTTTAAAAAATAAATTTTTAGTAATTAATTTCCTTTTATTCTACATAAAAAATGGTGAAATAATTCAATATCATTAATAAAAAAGAATTATGAATCCATTTGTACCTATAAATAACATTTAAATATACATACATGTTAGGGATCTAGTTATATCATTACCCTTGAAAGGAAAATTGACTGATACAGTAGTGGTTGGAAAGTTATTATCCAAAGTGAAATAACCAAAAAGTGACATTGGAAGCTATGATGAAAAATGTTTAATTCTCACTAAATGTGGAAGTGTTAGCTCAAAAACCTCATTTTTTGGGTGATAAAAAAATAAATATAGAGTTTCATGGTTTCTATAGGGGAATGTTACGTAAATGGACAAAACTATATCAACAAAACACACTCTAATGATATTGTAATTATCACTATAACAAATTATTGGAAGGAACGTGAATATATCTAAATTGTGGGAATACTAAACATCGAGAAAATTTTGGTTGAAGTGATGTGAAGAGTCTAGTCAATGAAATGTATTGAGAGACATCCCAAATAATATACCAATCACACTATAGTGTTATAGATTCAAATATTTTCCACATTATGGGAATAAATTCCTTGATCTAAGGGTTAATGATAACAACAATCCAAAAAAACCATTGAAGTAAAATGAAAAGAGGAAAACTTATTCTATAAAACATATATTGTGATTCATGATAGTTTGGGAAAAATTACTATCAATCCAAATTTTAAGATTCTATGTTGAAGTATGTATGATAAATGGATATGAAAATATTATCTGTTAGTGAAGTTTGATTTTATTTTGAGAATTTATTAGCTATATATATAAAGATTCCATACAAATTTATGGAATACAGAAATCATATTTGATATTATAAATAAATATATGAAATATTAATTATAAAAGGATAAAAATGATCCTCCAATAGAAATATCCTATCTAATATATCATCTTATTTATAGAATAATGGGAGAATTATCTATTATAAGAATATTATATTTTAGTGTAACATTACTTTTTGAAATGACTAGTATACTTAGGAGAATATCAGATTGAGGTGTTAATATTATTTTTTGAGAAATTAGGAGGGATTAAAATTATTTCAAGATTACTATTAAGTTGATTGAAAAAAGATATGTGAAAAATCCAACCTAATATTTTGTTTTAAATCTTGTTAAAGATATTTTGGGGGATCTATTTATTATCTATTTATCGAAAGGAATTAGTGGTAATTTGGTTTTTATTATTGTGGATTAAAATACTAATGTATTATATTTATCAATATTGGATAATTTTTTATAATTATTTTGGTTTTATGAATATATAGGGAATGAAGGAACGAATTGTCAAACTTTTATATATTATATGATCCATAAAATGTTAATTTTATTTCTTTAGTACTAGAAAATTATTAATAAATACTTATTTTATGGAGTAATATATGAATTTTAAATTGATCAAAAAATGAACAAATGACAAAAATATTTTTACGAAGTGGAAAATGTATAAATTATTTCTTTCATTTAACTTATAATGATTTTAATGGAATCCATGAATATTAGGAAAATTATCATCACATAAATGCTAAAATTTTACCTTTATTCCCAATAATTGATGGTATTTACACTCATAAATGTTTTATGGTTTTTGGTTCATTAACTATCCCTTGACCATGTTCTATATCACTTCTTATTAATCTATGGGGGCCATCGTTCTCTTTTGTATCCTCATTTTCCATTGAAACTATTTTTTTATTTTGATTCAGTATTTTGTTTTATTCTAAATGACCACTATATATCCCATTCCCACTATTTAATTATAATTTTTACTCGGATTTTTTATGATTTTAGTTTTCAACAAATGAATTTTTCAAATATTTAACCTTTTATTATTTTTGACAAGTTCAAGTTGTGAGGATATAATTTTATAAACGGAGATAATGTAAAACAATAATATTTTATAATAATTACATTATGTTATAAAACATATATGACATGAAACACTGAGCATAAAAAAAGAAAATATTATCTGTTAAATATTGTAAATAAAACCTAGATATTTAATTATTGGGTATGAATAATAATATCCATATACTGATGTAAATTTATAAAGTTCCTCTTAAATTAATTTTTTTTCATTAATTTATTGAAAAAAATTATTTTTAGTAATGTCATATTATTCTTAAAATATATGTTTTCTTGGAATATGGTTTTTATTTCATTTTTTGAAAAAAACATATATTTCATTTAAGAAAAATTTAGGAAATTTAATTGGGTATAGAAATAAATTATTAAATCACAATGTAAAATTTTCATAGAGTAGATTTCTATGAGTTTTCTAAAAGGAATTATTATTTGATGAGTATTATAAAAATATTTGTAATTATTGAAATCTAAATATTATAAACAAGAATTAACCAAGATAAATTTTTATTTGTAAATTTTTAAAAGTTAAATTTATTTCTTATATTATTAATAAATGAATCATGTTCATCGTAATCAATTTTATGGTTGAATTTCATATAAAAGCATTTGTAATCATAAAAAATCATTTCTCTAAAAATCATTTTTCATTACATTCAGTACTTTTATATTAGATTAATATCATAATATTTTATAAAATGACACCTTTAAAATGTATTATATATTTGGAATCAAGAGGATAAAAGTTGGTATATATGTCACTATTATTTTGGTCAATTTGAGTAGTAATTGTATTAAATTTTTGACATCTCGGTATATGTAATGTAAGTAAAATATGGTTAAAACATTATTATAAGTATTCAAAAATAATTTAACCATTTCAATTACCATAGTGGAAAATTTTATTTAGGCCAATTCATTCCACGTATAGAATATATGACCACATGGGGTCATATTTATTTGATTATTATGTTTATATTAATTTAAGTGAAATGGAGTAAAAATTTTCACACTCATAAAAGAAATATCAATAATATTTTAGCATGAGAGAAAAATTAGTGATGTTTGGTTATAATTGATAATATTTAATATAAATTAATTTAATTTATCAAAGTAATTTTTTTAATTTGTAGTGATTAAAAATTATACTATATTTTTAGGTAACACCATGATAACATTTAGATTATTAAAAAAAGTAAAATAACATAATTAAAAAATATTAAAATTTATGATATATGAAAAAATACCATGTTTGAACAATTTTGTAGATATATATACCATATTAAACATTATAATTTTTTTCAAATTTGTTTTTTGTTAGGATGTTTTCATTGTAAAAGGTTTTAAATATTGTCAAAAATGAGAATAAAAATATTTTATGAAAAATAACATTTTATTAAATTTTTAAAAAATATAAATATATATATATATATGAACATTTTGATGATTAATGGTAAAACTTATCATAAATATCAGATTTATGCCCCAATTTTCACCATATATGTTAAATTATAACACATTAAGAGTGAAAAAGATGTTACCACAGTTGGGAACAAAATTTTTTAACTTAGGGGTTAAAACCAAAGATATGGATTAAAACACCACATAAACCTATAAATACTTTATTAGTTGATGTAAATTCAAAAAATTACCAATTTGTATTTTTATATTAATACATCTGGAACCATTTTTCATAATACGTACATCACTATATATTAATTATTTAGAAAATTCCAAGAGTGTGTCTCCACAATTATAAATGATTACCCCTATATTGTATTATTTTAAAATCATTTAACAATATCAATTGACCACTCCCAACCAAATTAACATCTTAGATTTCATATCCATTAATTAGTGTTTATTTCCCTATTAAAATACCATTCCAATGGATTTAATGATCAGATATAAAAGAATCTACAAATATAGTTAATCATCATAATTGGCCAATTTCAATTTATTTATTATTATTCATCCAATAAATCAGGAATATTATTTGTAAAAACATACTTAACATTCCAAAAAATATAAATTATTATTATTATTATACAACTATTGTTCTGTTTCTTTTCTATAAATTGTGTAGTGAAAGTATCGCTCATGAATGCATATGACCTACGATCCCCATGACTGGTGTAATTCATTTAAAAATCTATACATTTTATGGGTGACTCTAAAAATATTTTTAACAAATATATATGATATTAATATAATAATTATAATTCTATATATGTTTTATCCCTGTTCAATATATGTGCAATGGGACTTCCAAACTGAAACATGCATGATAAAAAAAGAATTTACCACATGAAATAATGATTTTAATACAATATGTTAATTAATGGGTTATAATATATCAAGATTAAATCCTAAATAGAATCATTTTTATAATAATTTAAATTAAATATATTTATAATAAATATATATTTATTATAAATGAGTTTTGAACACATAAGATGTGGTATAAGACTTGTGCTAATATATTTACATATCAATCTCATTTTATTTAGGGTTGGTTGTGATTTAAATTCTAATGTGGAAATGTTTTTATCAATATCATAAAAACACCATAATGATTTATTTTCTTTTTTTAATTTTGGGGACTAAATTTTTCCCTTTATTTTTCCCTCATTAAGAAATCAAGTGTCTGAAAAAATCATTTTATGTAAAATCCATGATTTTTTTTATCTTTGGACAACAACACATTTTCTTCCATATCCATGTTTTCAAAACATTTAGTGGTGAAATTTTTTATTATCATCCTATAATTTATAGATTATTTTAATAAAATTTTGAATTTTTAAATAATGTTTTATAAGGAAGGTTTATTTAATTTTGATAAATGAGATTCTTTTGAATTATTATAGAAAATGTTAATGGAGTAATTTTTTTAAACTATATTGCATGAATGGAATTTACCACCACCATGACCACCCAATGAATTTATGATTCCATTATAAGTTTTCAAGGTTATTTTCAATTAAAAATGTCTCCATAATAATTTGGAAATTTTTTACATTTTAAAGATATGTTTTCAAAGTGAAATAGCTTTTTTCCTCAAGAAATATTCCATGTGATCCCTTAAAATAATTTTATTCTATGATGAAATCCATTGATGCAACTTATTATTTTTTAGGAATACAATTTAATTACACAATACTTATTATTTATTAATATGGTCAATGATTTTGATTTTGACATGAATATAAATCCTATTTACAATCCATGGTTTATGATATATGATTAATGAATTAAAATCTTGTGGAAAATTTGGTAATGGATGGTGATTATGTGATGAAAATTTCTAAAATTATATATACATCCAATGAATTATGTATTATTGGATAAAACTTGACTAAAAAATGTTTTGTGTGCACCTAATATCTTATTCATAATTTTAATTGTGGACTTTAGGCTCATGTTAATAGGATTATGTGTGGACCTGGTTTCCATATACATAATTTTTATATGGGATCCCAATTTCAAGTCCATCGCTTTAGGTGTAAAGCTGACTCTATTAATAAATATTCACAATGATATATGTTTTCTATTTTTCATGATCAATACATCTATGTTATTATACCAAGCATCATGTTTGTTGATTCCATTAATATTTTTATCATGTGAAAAACAAAAAATCATTCAATGATATGTGATTATGATGTTTGATATATATGTTATAGTTTTCAAAATTTAATCTCATGTTCTCTTACCCTTGTAATCTTGTTATGTTTATGTGTTCACTAATGTCTCCATTTAACCCCTTATTTATTATATGTTATTATCCGTAATTTCTTTTCCATTACAAATTTAAAATGAATAGTTTAAATTAATTAATCTTTAATAATAGTGCCATGTAAAATATTATATGTGAGAGACATTGATAATCATTTAATAGATAAGATTATTTTGTATCTACCCTACTAATACACTGTAACCTTATAGATATTTTATGGATTAAAATATATTTTATATATTCAACTAAAAATATATTATATTAATGTATGAAATGTTTAGGTTTAATACATAATTTATTTCAAATTGATTTATTACAAGGAAATGAAACAGTTGAGATATAAGAATAACGCAAAACACATTGAGATAATATCTTTTAATGTATAGTTATATGGGGTAGAATAATTATAATTTATTAAGGGGAAAAAATTATTTGGTTATTCATAACAAAATAAACATAAAATGATAAAAAAAAATTAAAAAAACATAACATGTAAAATATAAACACAACACATAAAAAAGATACATTAAAATTTTTTGTTTAGTAAATGAATAACCTTATTAATACACAAAAAACTGTTTAAAAAAAGTTATATGACATGCTAATATACATTGAAATAAACCTAATAATACACAAAAAATGAAAAAATTAAAATCATTTTAATAAAAAAATTGGCATAGCTTAAGATCATATATTAAAATATGACATCTCATTGTTATGAATAAAAACAAAAATCATGTGAACATATCAAGAAAATAAACAACTCATATAAAATAGGGATAAGGAGAAATATTTATAAATTGATGTTAGTATCATGGATAATAAAATATGATGGAAATATTTAATACAATAATTATTGTTTTATTGAAATCGTATTTTATAGATGAAAATATGTAAGTGTTTTAGGCTTAGGGTTTCCTACTACATAGAATAAAAAATATAAAATCACCAATATAGGATTTCATTCACAATAATAAATAAATACACATATAATAGGGATATATATATATTTGGATTCAGAAATTTAGGAGTGCTCATATTCTATAACAAGAAAAGAAGGATACGAGAGATGATTATATTCCGAAAATCATCACATTGATTGATATATGTGAGGAAGGATGTCTATATTATAGGTGAGATAGAGGTTAACATATAGTATGGTGTATGAGAAAGAGATCAATGTGTGGGAATTAATTAAGGGATATCTTAGGATGTGAGGTATGTAGAAAATACCATGGAGGTAGAGAGATTCTAAAGGCATGAAAGAGTTTACGATAATGGATAAAAAGTCACATGAATAGAAATTATCATGGAGAAAATGAATGGGTGATTTTTTTAGTGGAACATATAAAGATAGTTTATTACACATGTAGTGGAGGTACCATTATAATTCATATATATAAATATATATAATTCAATTTTAATATTTTTGATGAATTAAATATCAATTTTTCCTTTCATTAAATAGATAATTATTATTTATTTTAACAAATATATAATAAATTTCTTTCTTATTATATCCTTCTATTTTTAGACATTTATTTACATAGATATATTTATATATATAAAAAAGTATTTTCTAAATCTAATAACATACTCACTTATACTGATTATGGAGTATTTATATCTTTATATATGGTTAAAAACATAATAAATCCACTTATAGAGTTTCATAATTAGATATTTATTTATATCATATTTATTTATTCCTTAGTTAATCATTCCTATGATTATTTTACATTTTTATTAATTTTTATATAATTATGTGTGTTCTTTTTCTAATATGTTGGATGGGATCAAAATAATATATTCCTTTAACACATTATTTAAATATTATATCTCAAAACATGATTTATTAAGTGTTTGGACATTATCCTAATCACACTATGTAATAGTGCGTAGCTAGTGATCCGATTATACATTGTTATGTTGTCTTGAAGGTGAATCTTGTCACATTTAATTGATGTTATATTTGGTGATTATACTAAAATAATTTGTTTTATATATATTTAAATTATGATATATGTTCATGTTTATTTTTAAGTGATTAATGTTCATATGATCTTCACATTAATACGTAAAATAAATATTCCATGACTCTTATTTATCAATTTATTATATATCATGATATAGGTAATGTTCTCTTGAAATCCATTCTGATAAATTTTCATATAATTTTTATTATTACACCCTTACTAGAAATATAGCTTACCTTTTTTGATGCACGCCCTCATATGATCATAGGATTTAATGAGTATTTTATTTCTCTACAACTGGTACATATTTAATGATTTGATTATCTTTTATAAAATTATATAGGGTGGTTATGAAATTATAAACCATTTTTCCTAAACACTAGTTATTTTATAGTGGGATTTGATTGTATATCATGCTAGGAATAATTTTTTTATAATGATAACTAGATATTGATGTGTATGTATGGGGGTGTCCAATTTAGTATCAAAGTAGCATTTTGTAATATTTTTTTATTTTTATGTAGAAAAATTGGTATTAATAAATTTGTGTTTATACCAATTAGTTCATTAGTTCTAGATCCAATACCAAAAGTATTCCATATCGATTTATATTGATAAATTTCAGGAATTTATGATTGTTTCTATAGTAAATATAACCTATTTTGAAATAAATAGTAATTCATATTTATAAATAAATAAAAAGTGTGGGGATTTAATTTATTCAATATTAGAGAATGTAACTTCTCCAGTTTTTTTGTTTACATTTTCTTCCTTTAAATCATATATGTAAAAAGGAAAATTCATTTAATATATTATTTGTTGTATTGTATGAAACTAAAAAATTATGATATTTCTTAATGAATTGTATACAATATATATAAAAATAATCATTTTATTATAAATATTTAGTATAAAATGGTGAATATATTTAGTAATATCAAATATATGTATAATTATGCAATATAAACAAGTAAATACCACAAGTAATATTGGTAAATTTAATGGGTCGTGATCTTTAAGAAATCATACAGTCATGTGAAATACTATGAAAACAAAACAAGACAAACACAATATGATTATTATTTTATAAATAATTTATATAAAACATTTTGAGCATATTTAGTTTTTGAATAATGGATGAAATAGATAGTATTTATAAGAACAATACTTATTATATAACAATTGAAATTCGACAATATCCATTACAATAATAACATGATTATTAGAATTTTCAACAAATCATTAGAAGTGTAAAATTTAATATTTATAACAATAAAAATAATAAAATCAATAAATTAAAATATTTTCTTAGAAAAAAATGAAGTCCCAAATTGTGTAACTAATTATTTATGAATGTTTTTAATTTTAATTTTTTTATCCAACTACAATAGTAAAGCATAAAAAATTTAAATTGTGTATTTCCCAATTATATATATATATATTATGATAAATCAATTGAATGATTTGAATTAGGTCCAGAAGATATGCTAGGAATGAGGTGTTAATTTTTTGGTAAATTTAAATCTTTCGTTGAATGGTAAACATAAAAATTTCTATATATAGTATATTTTATGACAAAATTTTGAAATAAAAAATAACTAAAGACTTTTAGTTTTATCACAAAGAAGAATATTTATTATTACTAATAAAACATACCTAAAAATAAAAAAAATTACATCCAAATATAAAATGAAATTTCCAAATACAAAATTCTGTTTTATAATAATTAACTCTTTAGATTTAACAAATTAATCATATATACCAGAACATCTTAAAAGTGTCTACATGGTTATAAAATAAAGAATACATAAAAATAGTTTTCTATTCATATAAATAATAACCATTTATTATATTGAAAAAAATTAGTTAATATTTATCCAAATAATCCCATTTTCTTCAGGTAAAAACATCACCAAACTCTACCAATTTCCCTTCATCATAAAAAATTCTTATATTTTCAATGAAGTACCAATATTTCTAAATAAAACACGTATATTTGTTGGTGAATCAGTCTTATAACTGTAATATCATCAGTTAAATAATAATATCACATTCTATTATATGAATATTAAATAGAAATGTGTTAATTCCGAATCACAACTATTTCATTTTCACTCTTCTATCCCTCATAATATAAGAAATTGAACTTTTTAGTTACTACATAGAATCTCTATATTTATTGAATAATGTTATTATAAAGTAAAAATTTCAAATCATTTATTTATTTTTAAAATTAAAATCAAATTATTTTTATGAATCAATGGATCATTCATTGGATTAAAATAAATATTTTTCCCTATGCGAGATGTGATTATGTTGTATAATGGAAAAAGAGTTGTTCGATTATGGATACATAGAGGCACCCATAATATGAATCAATAAGAATTCATCAGTGTCCTGATAGAGAGGAAATGAGTAACTAATGGAGTGAAAACATGGATTAGATACCCACTCAAAGTAGTTCCTAACCCGAGTTGTCACATACAAGAATGGTGTTCCCAATCCCCATGGGATAAAAACAATATCTCAACAATAAACAACATCTAGAGGGAATGATTTAATGAAACATGAAGTAGACAACATGAAATATATATATAAACAATAGGAAGAAATAGTGGATGAGTAAAAAATAGTAATATTTCATATCAAAAAGGAAATGTAAAATTATATACATCACAAATATACATAAATAATATATTAGATACATGTTCATTATCAATGGGGGAAAACACTAAAATAGCTACTCTATGTTATTTTGTTAGAAAACTCTCATTTTCTCACAACTAGCTTCCTATACACAACTGACAAAAACATAAGATTCTCACTACATCACATTTATTTGCTATGCATGGAAAGACATAAAATGTTTTATGCATCGACAGAGGGGTATGTAGTGTGTTAGTGTCACACCCCGACCTATCCAACTATTTTATTTTATTATTTCTTAGGTATTAAATAATTTCTCTGGGATTCGGGTTGAGTCCTGGATGAATAATTTGGCACTTACCTTAAAAAGGTTCATGTTTTTGAGTTGTGGTCCTTGGGCGCATGGGTGGAGCACGTTTTAGAAACACCGTGCGATATCACCCAAGAAATTGTGCGGCCTGTCTGTCTCTGAAAAATTAAAATGAGTAAATTTTGTAATTTTTCGTTTCATTTATAATTTTTAATATTGTTAATAATTTTATTATTATTAAAATGATGTGAATACATGTTTTATTTTTATATTTATCATTTTGATTATTATTATTACTATTAATGTTTGGTCTAGTGTGTGGGCAACGCACGTCTAGCGAAAGTCGTGCAGCTATCCCGTGTACCTGCACAGTTGTGGTATTTAAATAAACAAAATAATATAAAATGAATGAGTTTAAAATTTAATTTTTTTATATAAATAACATATCGTGGTGATGATAACATTATTTTTTCATTACTATTATAATTATTATTATTTATAAAGAAACTGTTGTTATTAAAATGATAATTTTTATTATTTTTATTATATTATTAATGTTATTTTTATTATTATTATCTGTATTATTATTATTATGGTAATTAATAGTAATTAAAATAATAAAAAAATTATTATTGATATTTTTATAGAAAAAAGATGTTATTTCCATTTTCTGTTATTGTTTTTATTAATTCTATTTTTTATTTTATTTTTATTATTTTTTCAGATTTTCCCCTAGGGTTTTCTCCTTATCCCCCTGTAGCTCCCCTACGCTCCACACCCCTTCTCTCCCTCTCGTGTCGCAGCTCCCTCTCCCCCTCCCTTCCGACCAGCCACCCATCACAGTGACCTGCAGAAGGAACCCTGTCGGCAACTCCCCCTCCAGCTGATGCTTCCATGTTCCAATGTGCACCACACAATATAGACAAACATGGCTTCGGCCACCATCCACCCTCCTCTCTAGGACTCACCAGCCCACTGCTCGCCTCCTACCGTCGTGCCTTCCTCGTCCTGCCAAAACCGGACATGATTCCCCAGCCCCCCTTCCCTGTTCCATCCACAGACCCCCCTGTATCTTTTTAATAGCGAACCCCTTTCTACAATTTTCCAACCATCCCCCACCGATGCGACAAGCATAGTCCCGGCCGCCCCACAAACCTCATTTTTTAATACACAATCCCCATGTGATCTTATTTCCATACATTAGTTTTTTTGGAATGCATCGTGACCCCTCTTGTTAGTTTGACTAGTTCTTCCATCAAGATATCCAGCCTTCACGCCATCATTGATGACCTTAGCGACCTTCCCTGTGCATCGTAGCACCACGTCAGACCATTCACCCATTCAGGTGGGCCCGCTGGTTGGGCGCGTCTTCGTGCCGAGGTGAGGTTTGGGATGTTTCTTGCTTGGATTTTTTTAAATCAATTATTATGTGTTTTTAGTTGTTTTTATGGTTTTTTTAACATGATAGAAAATAAATTCCATGATACTTTGGTCATCATCTTCCACGTTCTTGTGCACATGTTCTAGGCATGTTGTGTCATCGTGTTTGGACTGTGATTCAAGGTAGGTTTTCCACTACACATGCCTTTAAATCAGGAATTTTATAATTACTTGATATTTAATTGATATTTGATAAAGTAGAAATAATAATGGATAATTATTTTTGGAATAATTATTTTATGTAAACAAAGCTATTTATTTTATTCATGGCACTTAAATTATTTTATTGATGAATTTTCTCATAATAGTGAACGAATTCATATTTAGACATTGAACATAATTCATAAACATTCAAGTGTAATACTGGTTTAATGTTAAATGTTTTATTATAATGTGTGATCAAATTTATTTTTTTCTTTTGAGAAATGGAATTTTTAAAGTTACATAAGCGCCATTTGGCTCTTAATGAAAGTTAGTTGTTTTGAAAACCCTCAATGAACTAATCCTTAGTGTATCTTGGGGTGATTCATTTTGTGGGTTGTTGTGCTTGATGCTTGTGCTTAAATTGTTTTTCTCATTTGATATCAATGGTTACCCCACATAGTACTCCCCATGAGAACTGAGCATAGTAAGTGATTTTTTTGTGAACGATTGTTGTACTAGTTCAGATTACGCATTAGCTAGTGGCCCATAGTAGGGAGATGTTTTTTAATATTGATATGGGATTGGGCACCTCGAGCATCCCGGGTAGGGAAAGGATGGGTGTCAGGGAGTTATGATTTCATTGAGTAGGGAATCCATTAAGATGAGTCACATTTATATTATATTTTTAATTGTTCACAAGCTCTTAGGTTCAACCATAATATTATTTAGTGTTAATTGTATATAGAGAAATATTGAGGTTCTTAGTTTGCTGCTGGACCTTTTGTGCTAATTTTACATTAACCTTTTTTTGTTTTGTGTTTCATATGACTTTCCTCTTGTTTAACAACTAAATTTGGGATTTGAAATAATTTTCGAAAAATGTTTTTATAATGTAATTCATCTTTTTTCCTTCAAATGATAAACTAGATTTTAAATTGAAAAGGGAAAAATATAGTTACATTCCTTAGAAATGAAACTGTGTGAGATAACCCATATTTTATATAATTTATTTCAAACATGATATTAGTAAAATCTATTATTTAATGGTAGTTCTTTTGGTATAGTTTTTTTGTCATGCCTAATAAGTTTTAATACTCGTTCCTATAGTGTTTTCTTATTTTTAGTTTTCGTTGTAGGTTCAAATTGAGATATTTTTCTATGGGAGAGAGTCGGTTGTGGTTTAGAAAGAGACACTTGAGGCCATGAAGTGTTTTGGTCGTGATCAGTTTGGTGTGATTTTGTTAGTTTTTTATTCTTTTTCATTTCATTTTTTTTGTTTTGTGTTGTTCTACCTTTCTTTGCTACTTCGTTTTCTTTCATTGGGAAAACTATTTCCCATTGTTATATTTGGATGCCCCAGTGCTATTCTCTATCCCTGGAGGATCAGGAATGCCTCTTGGGTCTTTCCACATATCAGATTGGGTGACCAATTTAGGGTGAACCTAAGTTGGTTTGTGAAAAAATGGCAACATAGAAGGCCATCTCTTTAGTAAACCCTACATTTCAGAGCTCCCTTTTTATATGGGGATGTTAAGGTATATGTAGTAGTATTATTGGTACTTGAGGAGTTAGAATGGGATAGTCATCTTGAACCATTCCTCATTCCGAACCTTGGGTTACGATGGGATGTCCAGGTTGGTCAGTGTCCTTTGATTCTAATGATTTGTTTGGTATCGAGAAAGGAAATAGGTGCATGGAAAGTGACCTCCATGAGCTCCCATGGCCAGTCAATCCATGTAGAGCCGGATACATTTCCCTAGAATTCCATTTATTATAGTGGCGTGACTGGCTTATGGCCACCAACCATATGTCCATGTAACCCAACGATACTAGTTTCTCGTTTTGGATCATTTGAGTCTTCTTTAATTCTAATATTTGTTTTGTAAATTTTTATTCTGGAAAATGTGAAAATATGAATTAGAAATGGTAATGATCATGTTTTGACATAGCTCTTTATTTCTTTGTTCCTTGTTTTTCTCCCCCATGAAGGTTAGATGGATTCCCAAGGTGCAGTTTTGGGTGGTGCGTCCTTATAAAATCATCTAGTTGATCAGACCATAGACTATGTCCTCGTGTTTTAGAAGTTGAACCATCCAATATTTTCTGCACAAGAATATCCTCTCGAGGAAGATTAGTGGTAGTGGAATATTTTGAGGAACTTATATTTTCTCACTCCACCTAGTCATTGAAGGTTATGTTGGTTACAATTATGCTTGAAGACCAACTTAGAAATGGTGG
Organism: Viscum album; assembly: GCA_963277665.1. Lineage (NCBI taxonomy): Eukaryota > Viridiplantae > Streptophyta > Magnoliopsida > Santalales > Viscaceae > Viscum > Viscum album. The sequence continues at coordinate 1,338,045,958 of OY728148.1, read as the reverse complement.
AAGTCTGTGTCTCGAAGAAAGGCTCAAGAATATCCTTCATGGGAGTTCTTCAGGTATTCTTTCATCCAATAGTATTTCTATAATATGTTGAATCTGATAAATTGGATGATGTTGTGTGGTATTCATTCAAGGTTAGTTACATTTTTCATATACCTCATGCACTTATACTCTCTAGAGATAAATACATCCACAAAAAGGTTTCTTAATGCTCATAAATTTACTAGAACCTTTTATAGGGTCCCCTATCCAACTCCCCACACTTGTGTCATGGAGCATTACATAGGGAACAACATCTCTCAACTCAATGATGCTCAAAATACAGTTTATTCAGACACACATGTGATAAAACTCAGGAATAATGCAAGAGAGATGGAATAAAGATAATATCACATGGAATATTAAATTAGATATGTACAATAGCACCCAACTAATACATAAGATCATTTAAATTGAGTACTCACTCAGATACACAAACAAACTATAGGAGGAGGAACCCCCACCCAACAGAAAGTATAACTAATGAAGAGTTTATATGGGATTATGTGGTTCTATATGGTACAGAACAAGGAAATATATTTCATATCTGTTACTCTCCCATACTATGAAAGAACAACTGGGACTAATCTGATGGTTCACTATTTTTTATCCATTTAATAACCCCCCCCCATGTGGTCCCTACATCCCATAAGACAAGATTATATTTCAGACCTTAACTATTAGTAACTGAGGCATCAAGCTACATTTCAAGGTCATATCATGTATGAATACACATATATAAATTTCATTGGGTTTTAAAGGGAATAGAGAATTTATAATTAAGGTTGATCAATAATATTATTGGGGATAATTATCACATTCTACATAACAAAATTCATAATAATTTGGAAGTTTTGGAACCATATAAAATATTTGAAATTATCCCCCACAAAATAATCTCATCAAACAAATCACATTATCATCCTTTCTCAATTAGACATCTCCTTTAAATATGATTCCCAAGTTCCCTAAGAACCCATATTAATTTTAATTTGATTTTATTTAATTTAAAGATTAGTAGAATATTTATTTAATAAGTAATACAAAAATCATAGTAAAATAATAACACAGAAGTTGGAAAAATGGCTTTAACATCCTGAAATATTAGTTAAACGATTAATTTACTCAATAACATTCCAAATATCAATCATATATCATTAAGATAATTGTGTCATATTATAAAAGTGTTTCCTCTACCATTTTCCATGAAATTCTAGATATGAATATGACTAAACACATTAATAAATAAATTAAAAATTGTTATATTCAATAAAATTTTATTGTATAATTCATATGAAATAAGCTCACTATTCAAAATAGAGTCATGTTTTTCTTCAAAAATAATTTGTTGAAAAATAATTTAAGAACATTTTGTGTGTGGAAATTATAATTAATATCGACCAATATTATAAATTCTATTTTCTAAAAACACTTTAGTTTTAAGGTTAGAATATCAAAATTTATGAAATGATGATTTTTGGTATTTTATTAGAGGGGTTGATTTTTTATTGAATATAGAAAAATTGATAATTTTTCTATATTACCACTTATTTTAATTAAATCATGTAATTTAAATTTAAAATTAATATTTTTTGGATTATGAAATAAATTTAAATATGATCTATTTGATTTAAAATAATCTAAGTAAATCAATTTTAATCTGTAATATTCACAATTTTTATAAATCTTCAAGAATAAAAATTATTTTTTGCAATATATTATTTTTTGACTTTTAAAGATTTATAATAAAATCGTTTTCTTATATTTATAATGATTGAATATTGAGAAATATATATAATATTAGGAACCACGATGTTCAAATATTGTATGAATTGATTTTTTATGTATGGTTTTGGTGAATAGTTACTAATGTAATTATTTGTCCCTGTGTTTTGGGTAAAACGGGTAAAAAGGTCTAAATCAATAGAATATAGTGTCAATATAAACGTAAAAAATTCCGTAATGTCATTATATTAGATTTACTAAACCCTATTCATCTTTAATATTAATATATATGCATTTTTTCCCATTTTTACTAGATAATAAAATGTAGATAATATTAGGTACTAAAAATTTCAAAATGTTAGTCTCTTGACATTAATATCTATAAATTATCTACTTATGGTAAATGTGGATAATTTTGATTCAAAATATTAATATTAAATATGAACTAATTTCTCTTGTCATGGTAATTTTTAAAAATTTATGTTCATAACAATTACATAATATGCCTACACAACACCGACAATGTATTTATTCAATTAATTGAAAAATAAAATAAATGATATTAGAAATACTAAAAGTAATACAATATGGATGAATAGTTTATTTATATGAAATTTATTGTTAACTATGACATATTAGGGACATGTTAATAGATAAAATTTGAATTCCAACTTATTTATAATGTCTCTAATTTCAAATTAAATGAATAGTATGAAAATATAATAGTAATGGTATTTTATGAAAATAATATTAAATTAAATTACAAACAAAGTCAATAAATGATTTAATATGACCACTAAATTGTAATATATATCATAAATTTTACATTTAATATGAAATTCATACATTATATGTCAAATTATATCTCTGTAATAGTGAAAATGTTTTTGCTGTGGTTAGGGTTAAAATTTGTTTAAAAAGGGTTGAATGGTAAGATAATGGTTATAAAACCAAATAAGCCACTAAAAACATCATTCGATAATGATATTTTTACAAAATTCCACCTTATATTTTAATCTATGGACATTTTAAAACTATTTTATAGAGAATGGCCTTATTATACTTTATTCCATTAATACATTTAAAGAGTACCACTACCATAACTTATAAAAGAGTGGTCATAATTTATCATATTGACACAAAACAAATCATTCTATCCAGATATAAATATTCCAAAATATATTCTAAACATACTTATACACGATATAGAGGTTTATTCCATCCTAAAGAACCATACCAAGGGTTCTTAAGAAACGATCTTAAGGTGGCATACCGAAGATGATGTAATAGTCTTACCTGATTTTATTCAATTTATTAATTCATATAAGTACTATATATATGTATGTTATTTTTTATATAATAATATTTTTGGAAACCTAAATATTGTGAAATTTTTTATGTTCATGAAAAAACCATCATTTAATCCTTTTTCATCAAATGGGAATTCAGATTATCCACCGTGTGTCTTTATGGCTTGCTATCTTTGTAATAACCCAAAAATTCTCATTAGCTTGAGAGTACAACGAGTCATTACATGACCTTAAACGACATCCCCAATATACCAATGGATTGAAATAAATGATGAAGGGTTTTGAATGCAAGTGGTGGATGATTTACCCTTTAATAACTAAACCAAAACCTACATACCATAACCAAAACATTTACTAAATTATGCATGAATATAAGAAAGACAAATCGACAACTTCATGTATCTCAAAACCAAATCAATGTGTGCAATATCTTAATACAAAACAAGTTTCAATGAAAACAATAGATAAAAAACTAAATACTCTCATGAGACCACATGACTCCATGTTCCACATGCTTCAAGCTCCACAATCACCGAACAACCCAAGTATCACGTGGTAGTGATAAAAATGTGTGAAACATTACCTTTTCCCATGTCTAAGAAGATAACATATGCAAAAGCACCAAAGTTAAAAAAGCATGGGCGAGTATAAAACTCAGTAGATTTCCCCCAATGACTACCCAACTCACACCACTAGGATAGAAAATTTATCCATATTTATATAAAATAGTTTATTTAAAACAATTTACCAAAACAGTTTATAAACAAATATAAACAAGTTCCAAAAACCATTGGTAACCAATTGAAAACTAAACTAAATTAAACCAATTTCAAGAAAGATAGTTTTCTGGAAAAATGACAAATAAATTCTTAAAACCAATTATTCTTATCATTTTTCATACCCATTCCATAGTTCACAACACACCCACACATTCATGATTTGTTTGACACTTCCATACTCATGAGAGGTCTCTCGTCCAATTACATTATGTCCCAATGACACATGCCCCTAATCCAGGGTCATGTTCTTTATACCCCAATGGTAATCATCCCTTGTTAAGGTCTTGTAAGCATGAACTCCCACCAAAACTATTTAGGAAAATATTTCCATTACCAAAATAACCCACTTCAATAAAACTGAACTTTTATGGACAACCAAAGAACAACCAATTTCAAAGAAACATTTCATTTCAAAAAAACATTCATTTTTATTGAAAACATATAATCCAAAAAATGTGCGAACATTATAGAAAAATACACATTTTAAAATCCATATTTTAAAACCAAGAACCAATGAACTCATTCAAAATCCCCCTATTTCCAGATTTCACAAACCTTCACTCAATAAGGATTCCAAAAAGTTCTCAAAAAACAAATCCCAAACAATTCAGCATAATACCTTCCATTTGAAATAATCTTAATCAGTTCTACTAATAGTAGTCAAGAGTGAAGCCTCATACCTCAACGGTTTTGACGAAAACCCCAAAGAAAGAATAACACACAAGAAAACCGAGTCAATTCGCCAATAACCCACCTTATATTTCTTATCATAGAAATATCAAGACCAAATCCCAACATTTATGGCTACCACACGCCTAGATCTACCCATAAAAATCATATGTATTTGAAACCAAGAGAAGATGAAAAGTATATCTAGGTTGATCGATGAAACTGATCAACAATAAAGAAGAACGATCACATACCTCAAGAATCCATCTTAGATTCACAAACGGAACCCTTTGGATTGCCTTCGGGATGATGGGAGAACCTTCTTTGGCCTTATGAGAAGAAAAAACCCAAGTTAGGGTCATTTTGGGTCAAATAATAGGTTGTTATGAAAAAAACAGGTGAGATCCTATTTTAAGTATCTCATTCTGACTACTCGCATGATTTGACTGCACGGTTAGAAAAACTGTGTGCTAACAGTGTGGTACCCACTGCCCGCACAACTTCCCCTTTCACGACCTCCCAATCTATGATCCAATATTGATGGAGCTACTGCCTCAAGTGGACCACCTCACAGGGTTTGACCTCATATTTAGGAAAACCATGTGCCGCCAATGAGACTTCCCTTTAGACCCAAAAACACACCCAAAGTTCTCACAACTCTCCCAACTATCACCCTTAAACATTATAACCATAAAAATAATCACATAAGTTTTAAATACCATGAAGCAAGGTTCCTAAATTCTCCCCCTATTGGACATTACATCCTTATAAAGAAGAAAACATTTTCTACCTTGAAAGAGTTTCGGCCACTACTATTTCATTTCCTTCTCGCATTCCAAAGTCTCTTCCAGAATCTGAACATGCTCTCATAAAACCCACACTAGACAAATTCCCAATCCATGAAATACATTCTCATTGTAGCCTAAAATCATCACATTTATATATACCAGTGAATCATCTAGCTCTTTGTCGACTTTATCCCATCTGATCACAAGGTCAGGATCCAAATGATACTCTTTCAATTGAGATACATGGAACACGTTATGCACCGAAATGAATTTTGTTGGTATTTCCAACCAAAATGTCTCCTCTCCAACCCATTCTAGTATCTCGAATGGGACAATGTATCTATGAGATAACTTTCCCTGCTTCCCAAAAAGACAATGTCCATGCCTTGGAAATATCCTCAAGAAGACATAATCACTCACAACGAAAGAAAATAGTCTTCGAGGGTGATCAGTATATGATTTATGAAGACTCTGAGCTATCACTATCCTCTTTCTAATAAAATGGATTTTCTCTATTATTTCTTGGACAATAAACTGTCCAATTAGTGATGTATCACCCATTTTCAACCAAAACAATGGAGAAAAAAAGGACACCCATACAATGCCTCAAACAGAGCCATAAATATCGAGGCCTGATAACTGTTATAGTATGAGAACACCACAAAGGTATATTCTCCAACTATGAGGCACCAAAATCCATTACCCATGATTTCAACATGTCATCCAATGTTTGTATTGTCCACTCAGATTTCCCATTTGTCTGGGGATGATACACCATGCTCATATTCAACTGAGTACCAAGGGATTTCTGTAATGATTTCCAGAAAAAAGATGTGTGTCATGACCCTGACCCCCCGAAGTCTGGAATTAGTGCCCGAAACATGGTATTCAATTTATTATAAATACAAGCATACAAAAATTACATATCTCTTTACAATACAGAGTATCTATTTGGTATAGGTTCTGGAAAACTAGATAATGCTGATACACTTCTTCCAAAACATGACAAAGTTAGGATTCATATTGATGCAGTCACATATGAGTACTCATAGCTTGGATCAATATACTAAACCCTGTAAAAAATGGAGAACATAGGGTGATCATAAGAATGCATAGTAAATGGCTTTAAAACAAATGATGAAATTACATTTTTAAAACAACCGCATTTGAAATAATCATAAAATGTATTTCTAAGAGGAAAACATTACTTTTTGGATGCACGTCAAAAATATTTTCAAAGGTTTCTTGAATTTTTTTTTCCAAAAGACCTTTATACCAAAATTCAAATCTGATAACTTAATAACTTCAAGTAAAAAATTAATCAGAGTGCGCCTAGATGTAAATGCATAAATGATGCATAAAACAGAAATGATCAAACCCACTTTAATGTTGTAATGAAAAGTGTTAAATACATATTTCCACATATATTTATTACTTGTATAAAATTGAAAAATTACCAAAGTCATTATTCTATTAACACTTAATATTAAATCTATGTATCTATGTAACATCAACTATAGATACTCTAACTTTCCATTTTTAAACTTAAACATGCAATATGAAATTTCCTCACCATTATCATAATAGTTCCCTACAAAGGTATATCCTTCTACTTGATTAATCCAATGATTGGTCATATACTTGTACATAATGAGGGAATGTATAATTCCAGAATTTTTCCAGGCCTTTTTCCAATATAGTATGGGTAAAACCCCAACATAATTGTGGTCAACTACCACACATCATTGTAAATAAAGAAAGCATCATTTTCACCCATCATTTCACATTACTCATGATATTCATCACATTACCCAATGCATTGGAGCACCATATAATTCTGGGTGCACCCGTCACATCATTTAAGTCCAATAAATTCCTCATATGTCTTAGTATACTATTATTTCTATAATTTCACATAATACAATGGATCAAATATTCTTAATCCACAACCATTTTTACTTATATGTTTATAACTGGAAAAGAATTATGACATAAATGTAAAAAAGGACTAAAGTTGTCAGCTTCATATTTAATAGTAATGTGCATGAACTAAAACAACATACTCTTGCACATTTAGTAAGAAATAGTACACATATAATAATGGGTTGTCACATGAAATAACAACTCTTCCATTAAACCCTTAAGAATATGACCTTTTACAAACAATGTTTACATTTTTTGAATTTCAGATACTCATTTAATCCATGAAATGATAATTGTTATATGAAACGTTAATACATAAACTTAAATGATCAGAGGCATTTCTTGTGACAAATTACAATACAAATTATGGATTATTTCCTACATAATGTTCATGCATAAAAGTAAAAATTAAACACGTGTGCTCATGCATGTATATATATTTATGTTTGAACATGAAAACCATTATACCTCTAACATGAGAAATCTAATAAGAAATACATATATGTATTCATGTGTATTTGAAAATTATGCAAACATATTTATATATACTTAATGTGTATTTTTGGGATTTTCATTACCCAAAACAAGATTTAATAAATTCTTTCAACTGTTGTATTCTTCAAAAACATGATTTAAATCAATATGGATAGGTTTTGTGAAAACTTGGTTGTAATCAATCTTAATATATATAACTATATATATAATTTTACACATAAACACACATACATAAATAGTAAATAAGGGTATACTAAAAAGACAACATGAAGAACAAGACCCCTTTCATGTGTTTTGTGTTTCAAGAAAACACACTTAAAAAAAATATCAACCTTCAAAGATCATAAACCCGAAATGGTTTGTTATAGAATGAAATAATATATATAAATAAATATACATACAATTTTTTGTTTGAAATTCCAAAATGGGTTAAGATGAAATTATGTACATATACATATGTTTTTTATGAATAAAACAATACATAATAGGGATTCACATTTAGAAATTGAAGCATTAAACCTCTTGCATATGTTATATACTCAAATACACATTTATAAAACCCATCATGAGTTAATATTTAGAAGTAATATGGAAAAATATATAAATATATATATATATATATATGGACCCGTATATACACAAGGATATAAGATTTTTACAAAAATGAAAATATAACTAGTTAATCCCTTACCTGTCTTCAAGAGTGAAACAATGTTGGGTAGGGGATGTTCGCACGTTGAGGAGAAAAAAACTGAAGAAATTACAGGTGAAAATATAGGTTTTATATATAGGCAGTATACATAAATATTTTATATATACTATTTCATACAATAATTATAAACAAAGACTCACAAACTGACCAAAACTAAACCAATAAATTACTTTAATTAAAAGAAGAACTCAAAATAAATCGATGATTTTAATACATATATATATATATATATATTAAGTTTGTAGAATATTTTAGTTAAATAGATCAGGTTAGTAAAAAAAAATTAAATGAGATCAAAGAGGAGATTATGAGTAGAAGTTAAGGGCTGATCCAAAAAGAAAGGTGAGGAATCTAGAGGGAGAATAAAAGAAAGAAGAATAAAGAAGAAGAAGAAGTGGAAGGCCACTGGTTTTGTGCGACAAATAAGATAATGTGAAGAAGAAATCCGGGAAAAAATGGATTTTCCTGATCCAACAGGTCCTGATTGGACGTCTATGGTGAAACACGGTTTTAAAAAAGAGATAAACGACTAATATTTGATTAAATTTTGTTGGAAGACATTGTATTATGTAGTTTTTTAAAATAGAAAAAATAGTCATGATTTGATCAGGGGTATATCGGACAGTCCAATAAAAACACGGAGGGAAACCCTGACTGTGGAGAGTGAATGGTCAGCCCAATCGGACGGTCTAGATCGCGTGTGGTGTGATCGGATGGCCTAGATCACGTTTCTCTTTAAAAAACCATCCAACATAGAAACCTGATGGGTTTCATAGATCCCTTATATACATGAATCACCCAGACTTGGCTCAGAATTCTCCTTCCCTTCATCCGGGTACCTCCCAGTACCGGTGTTCATTGGGTGCGCTCTGTACCCAACCTTTCCATCATGCCGCCCCACATAGTGGCACGCTACATGGTTCCTCTACGCATAAATGAGGTGCACACACATTCCCATGGGATAGCCCGTCCTGAGGCTAAAGGCTTAGGCTCGGCGACCTACTCCTGTTGTAGCGTGTGCTGCCACCTTCCGCCCAGCTAGAGGGTTGGCCCCTATGAAGTTTATTTTTATTAAGATAAACATTCACATTAAACAATAAAATCATAGAAAATAAATATAATCATTTTAAATATATAATAAATATCTTAAATTTTATAAAACATGATATTTATTTTAAACTATGGAATTTAAAGTAAACAAATCAAATTATATTTTTTAACCAACAGTATAACTTTTAATTAAAAAATGTATTCATAAACATGTTTTCAAATTCAAAAAAAATGAATACCTCTCTTGGTATTTTCTTTAAAACAAAATATTTTCTACTTCAAATCCATTTTAAACCTTAATACATTATCCTTTCAAAATCTAAATAAGATTTTAATTATAAATATTTTTAAAAGATATTACCTTAACATAAAACACTCGAAAATCTCAATTTTCCAAAATACATGGAAAAAATAACTAGAATTCTCAATGAATATAAGGTCTTACAACCATTAGAGATTAAACAGTAACCTAATGGTAAACAGTCAAATTGAAGCCTTATAAAAACATTGATTAGGGTGTTCCAACTTTAAACACATAGGCAAATAAGATGGTGCTCTTCATTCCTCTAACGCTCAGTACGATTGTTGTGGTTCTAGTTATAATGTTCATAGTTATGGAGGATACGAAAGAAATACACTATTTTCATGGCATGTTCATAGTGATTTGGGGTCTTCTGGTGATTGTGATTAGTATACTTGTAGGAATTATAGGTTATTCATGGTCCTTTGACCTTGTTGCAATGTAATCTTTCCAAAAGTTTTATTGAATAAAAGCTAACATGTCATTATTTTTTAGAGGATTTTTCGGATCATATGAAAATTAAGAGAATTAAATCCATAAAGAGTTATTGTTACAAAAAAAATGTTCGGGCATCACATTATCCCCCCTTAAAATAATTGTTCCCTCACAATTCTAAAAACACTCTCACACCTCAACTTGTATGACCAAACAGACTTCACTCTCGAGGTCCCCTCCGTTAGGACCACCATTCTATATAATCTGTTGATGTCTCTAGAAGGTTACCCAGATTAGTTTCCAGTTACTTGACCTCTTTGGCTCATATACACCATGAGCAGTTAGGGCCAATCCCATGCATAAAACATTCGAACTTCCAAAAATTGGAACAAGAGGAGTGGAGGCCAGAGATTTGGGATTGGGATAGTCCATATAAATCACTCTAACAACATTGCTCTTGAAAACCTCGAAGTCAAGTATCACATACATACAAAACCATAAGACCTAGAATGGGTACGTTTTTCAAGTGTCACCCTCTAAAGCTACTTCATGAATTTTTCCCAAGGTTCGATAGTTCTCAAACAAGGTGAAATAAAGAAAGAGACCTTTTGGTACATAACTCTCTACCTATACTCTGCTAGTTGTGAAATTTCTAGGTGGCGATAAACATAATGGGTTCCCTAATAGCCCCGAATGACATTTGGGCTAAGGGACACTTTATAGAGGCATTTGAAATTAATTCATAGGTTTGAATGGGTCATAGTCTTCTGAAAATGACTCAAAAATTACGCGTTCTAGAAATTAGAAAATGAGAGATAAGAGGTTGGTTGGTGAACTCATGTCTTCCATATAAAAATTATCTAGAGATGGGTTTTACTAAGTAAGACATAATCATATTAAAACAACAACCTTATTTGTAAAATCAAGTTAATTTAATATAACATAAAATATAACATTACCAATTATACATGGTTCATAAAACCCGAGGTGTTATATAACAATTCAATACATCTCACGAATCACTGGTACGGATTTCAATACATCATCAAAGATAACACTTCACCAGTTTCACTGGTGTTGGTGATATACCGAGTTTCTAGTTAAGCGGATCCCCAAAGAGGTTCTAAATTCATTAATATATTTGGTCTAGAGACAACGCGGGCAACTAGGTTCAACCGTATGTGGACATATAAAGTTTAGTGTGAGAGAAGCATGACATGTGTCAAGTAGAGAGACATCAGTAAAAAAATTTTTTGATAAAACGAATGGGAAGACTCATCCCTAATAATTTCAAAGTATATATCTTGGTTGCAGAGACCATAGGTCCAGATTGGACATAGGTACACTATTCAAAGGTAACCCTCCTAGAAATCCTCTTAGAGTTCATCTAAAGATGAAGAATTCTCTCCTAGGGTAAAACATTTAAATAAAACCTCAAAATATTTCCTCTTTCGTGCATAGAATAGGAATTGAGCGTGCATCATAAGAAAATAGATGAAACCTTTTGCTCAGTGATGTTGGAGTACACGAGGAGAATTGGATATACGGTAGAGGTGTTTTCATAACAAAAAAAGGTTCTCAAAAACCTCATAGCCTTCTAAACATGATTTTCCCACTATAGTTTATAATACTTCATGGGGAAGAGACAGATGGTTTGATCTGTCTACTATCTAAAAATTTCAAGAAAACTTATACTTAAGAAGACATAATCAAATTTTAAACGTTGTTCTAATTTTCTAGGGCTATCTAAATTAATCATATGATACCAACTGTCACGACGCGGGCCCTAGAAGTTTGGAATTCGTTCCTGAAACATGGTTTGCAATTTTTGATAAATACAAGAATACAAAAATTACACATTTTGTTTCAATAATGTAGATTGATTTGGTTTAGGTTCTATAAAATCAGATGATGTTGATACACTTCTTCCAAAACTTTATAAAGTTACGCTTCATATTGATGTTGTCAATTAAGATTAATCAAAGCATGGAATAATCTATTAATCCCTATAAAATAAATTGAAAACATAGGGTGAGCATAATAATGCCCAGTAAGGCGTTTAAAAGAAATAAAGAAATTCCCTTTTTCAAACAGCCACCTTTGAAATAATCATAAAACATTTTCTTAAGATGAAAACATTACATTCATGAGGAACGTCATCAATATTTTCAAAGGTTACATTAATTTTTTTCATAAAGACCCTTTATATTAAATTAAAATGTTTTTAATTAAAAACATCAAGTAAAACATAAATCAGAGCACGCATACATGTAAGATCATGAATGATGCATATACCAGAATTGATCAAACCATCTATTAAGTTGGAGTGAAATGTGGTAAATACACATTAGCAAATAAATATATTACGTCTATAAAACTGCATTAGTAACGAATTCATGATTCCTTTAACACTTCATATTCATTCCAAGGATTGATGTAACATTACCTTTAGATACAATAACTTTTAATTTCATACATAAAAATTCCATACGCAATTTCATAACCATTATCATAATAGTTCCCTACAAAGGGATATCCTTATACTTTATTAATCCCTTGATTGGTCATATACTTGTACATAATGAGGGAATGTATAATGCTAGAATTTTTTCAAGGCCATTTTCCATGATCGTACGGGTAAAAACCCAACATAATTTTGGACAACTACAACACATCGTTGTGAACATAGATAGCATCACATTCACACTTCATTTTAGTTAACAGTTGAGATACATCACTTTACCCAATGCATTGGAGCGCCGTATTATTCTCGGTGCACCTATCACATCATTTAAGTTCAATACATTCTTCACATGTCTTAGTATTGTCTTATATCCTTAATGTACCATACTAAAATGGAACATATATTCTTAATCCATAACCCATTTTACATACATGTTCATAACTGGAATGGATTTTTCCATAAATGTAAATAGGACTAGACTTGTTGGCTTCATATTTAACAGTAATGTGCATGAACTAAAATGACATACTCTCGCACATGTAGTAAGAACTAGTAGACATAAAATAATGTGTTGTCACATTAATTAACAACTATTTCCTGAAACCCTTACGAATGTGACCTTTTCCAAACCATGTTTAGTTTTTTTGACTTTGAGATACTTAGTTTGTCACGACCCATCCCAGTGGGGCCCACACCGTGACTCCCCAAGCACGCCTCGAATAGGCTAGGGGCTGGTGACTAGCTACGAGTAGGCATATCACTAACATTGGAGGCATTGCCTAAGTACCTGTACACACACACACACACACATCTCTAAGCCCACAAAAGTTGAAATGTAAACCACTAAGGAACAAAATGCATGCATACAACTAAACCCCAACCAACAGAGTACGATGAAAGGTAGTGTACTAAAAAGTAAACTGGGCCAGAATAAAATCCCACCAAAAAACAACCAAACAAGAGTCTAAAAACTGCAAAGTCCAACCTGTAAGCACAAAAGGTACTGGGGTTGCTGCTCGTAGCCGTAAGAATGCCTCGGCCTGTAGGGAACTCAGAAAGCTCAGTTCTGTACTAGTACACCCTAGACTCTGTCAAAAGGATACTCGTCTGCACAAGACACCAGATGTGTGGGAAAAGCCCATGTTGGGGTGAGTATATCAATACTCAGTAGAGGACCCCAAAAATCACAAGGCAGTACCCAAAGTAAAGGTATAGTCAGCTATACAAAGTATATGTCTATTGAACATATAGAACAAACCAGATATACTCAAAACCCAGACCAATGTTCTAGAGAAAAGTCTCATAATCACATACCCCCATTAGGGATTCTGTTCGAAGATTCCGTGAAGCACTCGTTCCGAGAGAACACACTCCACGATTCTGATAGCTCTGATGACGTCCGTCTTAGAAGTGTTGTTCATCCGAAACTGTCACGATAGATAGATACACTCATTACGGGAGAGACACTCCTGAGTGAAAAGGATACGGTAGACAGGAACACTCATTACGGGAGACAGACTCCTGAGTGGGAAAGATCACGATACACAGATTATGATCACTACCAGGGCCATGGTGGATACCACAACTCATCCGGATTCACCAGTTAGGTGATACACCAGGTAGGTAGAGGATCAACGCCCGGTAAGGTTGGTCATGTCGATACCTGACTCTACCAAGGGTCAGGAAGGGATAGAGGATCTCGATCCGGGCCTTTAAGATGAATGCCTGACCCTATCACAGAAATCCCTACTAAGGGGATCATATTCATGCATGAGGGAATGATGCCTATACTTTAGGGAAACATGAAGAAGGGTCACTAACCCAAACAAAATATGTCCAAGGCACAGTGAACAAGTGGACCAAGCCATTTTCCAAATAGTACACGGCGTGTATAAAGGATACACGCCTTGTTGTCTGACCCCGGGTACTGCCCGTGTACAACGGCCCATGTCATGAGGCTGGTCGTGTAGGAAAAACTAAGTACACAGTGTGTAGTACGGTGTACATGTCGTGCCTAGGTAACTGGGGTTGGCTCCATGTACTCTAGCCATGTGCCCGTACACGGTCATCAACCCGTGTACTCCAAATCGTGTAATCTACACATAGGGTGACCCGCGATACTGGCCTCGCCTGGCCATGTGATGGAGTACACAATCGTGTACTCCATCCCGTGTCCACGTATCCCTGATATACACACCGAGCTCCACATAGCCACTTCTGCCGCGATGTACACGTCGTTCACCTGAATCTATGTAGCTCATCTCGTGTCCATGTACTACCCAAAGTACACACTGAGCTTTAGGGAAAGTCCAACATGTCGTGTGACTGGGGTCACATGTCGTGTTATTCCTCTCTAACCCCAAAACCATAGCTGTCACCGCTATTACTACACGGCATGTTCTTCATAAGTACACGTCGTGTATTCTAGAAATTTCCAGAATCGTGGACCTCCAACATCACACCTCCGGTGATGATCCGTTCGTCAATCCAGCCGCCCGATCACCACAAAACCTTCATGTTTTGGTCATCCCGTCACCACGAAGCCACGTTCGGTGTTTTCGGACCTCCGATCAGCTCTGAAAACGTGTTTTGATCTTCCCGCATAAAGAACGCTCTAAGAATACCCTTTACCGATCTAGTCTGATTTGTCATCCGCCATCGTCGCCGCACCTCCACAAGGTCGTTGCGGTGTCGAACCATCAATTTAGGATCGTTGCATCATGGAACGGATGTGCAATGATCAGTTGTTTGTTTCCCCAAGAAGAACGCGAAGAACGTGCGAGAAAAGAATGGGGGAGGAAATCCATTAAACAAAATTGAGGAAGGAACCTCCGCCATCGTTCATCACGGCGTTGATATGCTCCCGTTAATAGGTATAAATGGAGAAGAGATAAACATAAATTAAAGCATGGATTATTTTCCAAAAATGTTTCCAAAGAAAACCCTCTCGCAAGAACGTATGAATCTGCGGATCAACTTGTTCGTGGTTGATCCGCGTTTGTTGTTTAAACACAAAAATGGGGAAAGGGAATTGAAATAACAAACCCCTACCTTTCGAAAGGATCGATCGTTGAAAGAGGTGTCACACTCCCGTTGTCGTCGAGATTCTTCAACGCCAGCGTAGTGATACCCGATTTTGATCCGTCGTCATTCGTCGCTGAGAATTGTCTCCAACGCCTCACAGATTTGGCAGAGGTTCTTCTCAAATGTTGCCAATTGTCAACAATTGTTCAACCCATTAAAAAGGGAAACGTGATTGGTACTTAATTACGTGACAGTATTAATGACGTCGACTTTCCATTTTGAAGTCATTATGACGCACCATTAATTTAGGAAACAGATGCGCCGTTGCCGCGCTGCAGTGGATGTTTCCTTAAATGAAATAAAATAAACATGTTAATTTAATTTATTTTATTTTACATAAATTGTCTAAAAATAAACATTATCCCTCGACCCGCACCGGTCAAGGTTAAGCTCATTCTTAAGTATAGTCGTTGTCCCGGACACAACGGTGCCCTCGTATTTTTAATCCGGGCATCCGTTTGGAAATTTCCACAACTGCGCACAAGCACCGACTCACCTAACTAAAAAAAGTTCAAACCACCATTCCGGGATGACTGGACCTCGGAATGATGTGTTGTCTTCGCGCCCGGTCTCGAAATAATTCCATATAATAATTAAAATAATAAAAGGAAAAATCTGAGATGTTACATTCTCCCCACCTTATGGATTTGCATCCCCCAAAAGCCAAAACAAGGGCTACTCAAAAAGATGTGGGTACTGGGCACGAATCTGGGCCTCCCGCTCCCACATTCTCTCTTGAAGATTCATGTGCTGCCATTGGATGAGCTCCAAGGGAATCGATAAGCTACGAAGGATCCTCTCCTGCCGATCCTCGATCTCCACCGGGTACTCGGCAAAGGTCACTCCATCCTTGACGTCCAACTCACCCAAGTCGATGACATGTGATGGGTCATGTACGTACCTCCTCAGTTGCGACACGCATAATACATCATGTACCTGATGCAGCTGTGGCGGTAGAGCTAGGCAGTACGCCACCTCGCCAACTCTGCACATAATCTAGAAAGGCCAGATGAACCTCGGAGATAGCGTGTCCCCCTAGCCAAATCTCTACAACCCTCGTCGAGGTGAGACCCAAAGAAAGATGTGGTCTCCCTCTTCGAACCCCATAGGTCTCTGTCTCCTGTCAGCGTAAGACTTCTTCCGGCTATGTGCAGTCTTCATCCGATCCTAGATGATCCACACCATCTATTTGGGGGCTCGCACTAACTCTGGACCCATGAGTGATGACTCTCCAGGGTCGGTCCAGCAAAGCGGTGACCAGTAGGGTCTCCCATACAAGGCCTCGAATGGTTCCATACCAAGGGTGGAGTGGTAGCTGTTGTTGTATGCAAACTACACCAATGGTAGGTGGTCCTCCCAGCTACGACCAAAGTCCAAGATGTAGGCTCACAACATATCCTCCAGAACCTGAACGGTCCTCTCCGTCTGACCATCCGTATGGGGATGAAACATTGTGCTCAAACGTAGATAGTTCCCAAAAGCCTCCTGCAATCCCTTCCACAACCGGGATGTGAAGCGGGAATCTCGGTCTGAGACTATAGTCGAGGGGACGCCATGAAGCCGATATATCACTTGCATGTAGAGGTGTCCCAAGCTCTCTAAGAAACTCTGCTCCTTGATAGCTAGGAAGTGAGCCAACTTGGGGAGTCGGTTAACGATCACCCAGATGGAATCATGCCCCTAGGACGTCTGTGGAAAGCCTGTCACAAAGACCATCAATATTCCATCCCACTTTAACTCTAGAACTTCCATCGGTGAGCTAATCTCGCTTGAACCTGGTGCTCAGCCTTCACCTACTAGCATGTGAGGCTTCGATAAACGAACTCTGCTACTACCATCTTCACGCCTGACCAGCATGAATTCCATAAGAGATCCTGGTACATCCTTCCCACTCCAGGATGTACTACCAAATGGGATGTATGAAACTCCCTCAGGACCTCCTCCTGTAACGCCATTGGTACAACAGTGCATCCTATGAAACGAAGTACGTGCTACCCACCTTGTAAATATCCATCAAGAGAATGTCCTATGGATAACTGAGCACGTAAAGCCACACAATTGACATCCCCAAGATGTGCCTCCCTAACTCGCTGTAAGAGTGGAGGGGTGACATGAATCGACTGTAGGTAAGCTGTATCCTCACCATCTATGATAGATTACTGTAACACGGATAACTGATATGTCACCTCACTCAACAGATGTGAGCTTGACCTTCTGCTAAGAGCATCCGCCACCTTGTTCCCATTCCCAGGAGTATAAATTATCTTGAAATCATAGTCCTTGAGGAACTCTAGCCAACACCACTTCCTCAGATTCAGATCCTTCTGTGAGAAGATGTACTTGAGGCCCCTGTGGTCAGAGTAGACAATAAAATGCTCTCCCATAAGGTAGTCTCTCCACATCTTCAACGCAAAGATTACCATTGCCAACTCGAGATCATTGGTCACGTAGTTCTTCTCATGTGGCCTAAGCTGGTGCGAGACATTAGAAATCACTACAAGCCACTACATCAGGACACAACTGAGCCCGGTCCCTGATGTGTCATAGAAAATTGCGTACTCGACACCCTCCTCTAGAAATCTCAAGACTGGGGCACTCGTCAAACTTTGTCTCTACTTGTCGAAAGCCTTCTGGCACTTTTCTGTCCACATGAAGGGTTTCCCCTTCCTAGTCAAGGCCGTCATTGGTGCTGATATCCAGGAGAAATCAGGAATGAATCTCTTGTAATATCCTGCGATCCCAATGAAGCTCTGCACCTCCGTCACTCTCCGATGTGGCTCCCATTCTAACACAGCCTCTACCTTGGTAGGATCTACAACTACTCCATCTCCTGAGATGATGTGTCCTAGAAAGTGGACCTCCTGAATCCATAACTGGCACTTTGAGAGCTTCCCATAAATCTGGTGCTCCCTAAGTACATCCAGAACCATCCACAGGTGTCTCACATGCTCCTCCTCTGACACCAAGTACACAAGGATATCGTCGATGAGGACCACTATGAACCGGTCCAAGTACGGCTGGAAGATCCGGTTAATCAGTCCCATGAACACAGCAGGGGAGTTCGTCATGTCGAAGGGCATTACCATGTACTCATAGTGACCGAAGCGTCATCTGAAAGTCGTCTTTTGTATATCCTCTTCCATTACTCATAACTGGTGATAACCTGATCGATGGTCAGCCTTCGAGAACCACTATGCCCATATTAGCTGATCGAAGAGGTCATTGATTCTCAGTATTGGATACTTGTTCTTCACCGTCACCTAGTTCAGGCGCCTGTAATCCAAGCACAATCTCAGACTCTTTTCTGTCTTATTGGAAAACAAGACTAGGGTCGCCCAGGGTGAGACACTGGGTCTTATGAAAACCATGCTCTGCAAATCCTCCAACTGCACCCTCAGCTCGCGAAGCTCTGCGGGAGCCATCTGATATGCCGATGAGGAAATTAGTGTCTTCCCAGGCTGTAAGTCGATGCAGAAGTCAATTTCCCGGCGAGGAGGTAATCTTGGGACATCTTCGGGAAAGACGTCCTCATACTCTGCCACTACTAAAAGAAACTGAGAGCTCACAACATCTACTACTCCGAGGGTAAGGCTAGCTAACTCATGAGGGATCAGCTACACCCTCCCATGCAAGAGCCCATTTTGTGTTTCCTGTGTTTCCTTTTCTCCGACAAAGGAAAACCTTGTTACATCACGGTAGACACACCACACTCTTTTCCCAAAACAGTCAATCTGGGCATGGACCGAAGATAACCAATCCATACCGAGAATGAGGTTGTAAGGCCTCGACGCTACCACTAAGAGGTTCCAACAGAAACTCTCACCTCCAAGGATAATATGACAATGTCTGCAAAGTTGCGTGATCATCGAGTCTCCTCCCATAGGTGTCTCCAAGTGTAGGGATCGAGTGAATAGTTCTACCGAATTCTCGAGGTTTTCTACAAGACATGTGGCTATAAGGGAATGACTGGAACCTGTGACTATGAGTACGAAAACTAAGGTAGAAAAGACACATATCATACCTCAAATCATCCCTGGAGCCCCTAGGTCGTATTCCTCGACCGCATGCAGCTGTCCTCGCCACTGTCCCCTAACTCCCTAAGCCTGGTACGGACCTCCTGGGGGTGGTGGTGGAAGTAAGTCGAAGTTTCTACCGCCACCTAAAGCTCTCCCTGCTCCTCTTCCAGTTCCACTACCTGGAGGGTCTGCATGTTCTGTTCTCTGCCTCTGCATCGGTGGTCCATCCACCACTTCCCTATCAGCAGCTCGACGTGTTGGGCAATATCTCGCAAGATGTCCCTTACTGTCGCATGCATAGCATCACTTCTCCCTAGGCTGACTGGATCCATCTGGAGAGCCCTGGACTATCGATCCCCTGTCCAGGGTACTCCTATGACGTTTCCCACATCCAGATCCATGTACCTGTTGTCGGCTCCCTACTGTCGGGGTCTCCGCACCTGTATGCCTGCTGCTGACTGTCGTCAGCTGCCTCTACTCTTCCAAGAAGCTCTCTATCACCAAGGCCCGCTCGAGAACTCCATCATAAGTCGATATGCATAAGGGTACGACACTATCTCGGATGTCTCGTCGTATAAGTCGCTCAAATTTCCGAGCTCTGAAGTAATGATCTCTGACCAAATCCATCGATTACCTGGCGAGGTTGGTGAAGCTCGATGAATAGTCAGATACTGTCATACTGACCTGCTAGAGCTGAAGAAGCTCCTGGATGCGCACAACTCTCAACATAACTGGAGAGAACTCCTCCCTGAATAGTCGCTCATACTCTGTCCATGAAATATTCTCCTCATCGTGAGTCTGCATGGTCAGACTCCACCATCGTCTCGCCGAACCCTAAAGAAGGCTCGCTCCTAGGACCACCATCTGGTCTGTTGGTTTCCTCACTAGAAGGAAAACTATAGTCACCACCTCAAGCCATTACTTAGCCGCCTGATGGTCAGGCTCACATCGGAACCTGAGGGGTCTCTGTCTTTGGAACTCATGGAGCGCGATGAGCCTGCGCTCCTCACCGGTCAGTACATTAGGTACCACTGGCTGCTCCACTGGTAGTGGTACAGTGGGTGCTCCAACTGGTGGGAATGGTTGGGGGACTGGTCTCTGTATCGAAGCCTTGTCACTAAGGGTGTCATCCTAGTGATTGTGCTGCTGAATCCTAGCGGGTATGCTTCACGGAGGCATCCTGTAAACAAACAAGATGTACTATGGTCAATTAGTATATCTGGATAGCTGACACGAATGACATGGAAAACACAACCCATTCTTAAATGATGCTTTTACCTTTTTATTTCCCCGCAACCAGTTTTTTCATGTACCGAGTCGAAAAGAATGTTATTAGAGTCTTGGTGTATGGATAGGTCGGCCTCCGCACCAATACTGGGGTCTTTAGCCTGAAAGCTGAACCCGAAACACTCAACACTATTTCCCCAAACCAAACTCATAGACTCTTGGTTCTAAGGTAGAACAGACCACCTCCGATACAACTCTATCACGACCCGTCCCAGTAGGTCCCACACCGGGACTCCCCAAGCCCACCTCTAATAGGCCAGGGGCTAGTGACTAGCACCGAGTAGTCTTATCACTAAAATGGGAGGCATTTCCTAAGTACCTGTACACACACACACATCTCTAAGCCCACAAAATCTGAAATGTAAAACACAATGGAACAAAATGAATGCATACAACTAAACCCCATCCAACAGAGTATGAAGAAAGTTACAGTACAAAAAAGTAAACTAGGCCAGAATACAATCCCAATAAAGACCACCAAAAAATGAATATAAACTGAAAAGTCCAACCTGTAGGCACAAAAGGAACTGGGATTGGTGCTCGTAGCCATAGGAATGCCTCTGCCTGTAAGGAACTCCGAAAGCTCAGTCCTATCCTGGTCCACCCTAGACTCCGTCAAAAGGATTCTTGTCTTCACAAGACACCCGATGTGCGGGCAAAGCCCGTACAGGGGTGAGTATAAAAATACTCAGTAGAGGACCCAAAAATCCACAAGGCAGTACCCAAAAAAAGGTACAGTCATCTATGCACAATATAAGTCTAAAGAACATATAGAACAAACCATATATACTCAAAACATAGACCTGTGGTCAAGAGACAAGTCACCAAACCACATACCCCCATTAGGGATTTTATTCGAAGATTCCGTGATGCACTCATTCCGGGAGAACACACTCCACATGTCTTATAGCTCTGATGACGTACGTCCGAGAAGTGCTATTCATCGGGAACCGTCACGAGAGATAGCTACACTCATCACGGGGGACACACTCCTGAGTGAAAATGTTACGGTAGATAGAAGCACTCATTACGGGAGACACACTATTGAGTGGGAAAGATCATGATACACAGATAAGGATCACTGCCAGGGCCATGGCGGATAACGCGACACATCCGGATTCACCAGTTAGGTGATACACCAGCTAGGTAGAGGATCAATGCCCGGTAAGGTTTGTCACGTCGATACCTGATTCTACCAAGGGTTAAGAATGGATAAAGGATCTTGATACGGGCCTCTTGGAAGGATTCCTGACTCTATCAGAGAAAGTCCTACTGAGGGGATCATATTCCTGTGTGAGGGAATGATGTATGACCTTAAGGGGAACAAGAAGAAGGCGTACTAACCCAAAAGAAATATGTCCAAGGAACGGTGAACAAGAGTACAAAACCATTTTCAAAAAAGTACACGATGTGTAGAAAGGATACACGTCGTGTTGTCTGACCCCAAGTGCTGTCTGTGTACAACGGCCCATGTCGTGAGGCTGGTCATGTAGGAAAAACTATGTACACGGCGTGTAGTACGGTGTACACACCATGTCTGGGTAACTGGGGTTGGCTCCATCTACTCTGGCCATGTTCCCATACACGGTCATCAACCCGTGTACTCCAACCTGTGTAACTTGCACACGGGGTGACCCACGTTACTTGCCTCGCCTCGCCGTGTGATGGAGTACACAATCGTGTAATCTATCCCATGTCCGCATATCCCTGAGATATACGCCGAGCTCCGTGTAGCCCCTTCTGTCACGCTGTACACGCCATATCACCTGAAGTCGTGTAGGGCATCTCGTGTCCATGTACTACCCAAAGTACACGCCGAGCTTCGGGGAAAGTCCAACACGATGTGTGACCGGGGTCACATGCCATGTAATTCCTCTCTGACCTCAAAAACTTATCCGCCACCGCCAGTACTACACGGTGTGTTCTTCATAAGTACACGCTGTGTATTCTGGAAATTTCCAGAATCATAGACCTCCGTCGTCGCGCATCCGGTGATGATCCATTCGTTGATTCGGCCGCCTGATCGCCACGAAACCTTCATATTTTGGTCACCCCGTCACCATGAAGCTGCTTCCGGTGTTTTTGGACCTCCGATCGGCTCTGGAAACGTGTTTTGATCATCGCACACGAAGAGCGCTCGAAGAACTCCCTTTCTCGATCCAGTCCGATTAGTTGTCTGCCATCTTCGCCGCACCACCACAAGGTCGTTGCGGTGTCGAAACTTCGATTTGGGATCATTGCGTCATGGAACAGATGCGCAATGATCCGTTTTTCATCGCCCCATGAAGAAGGTGAAGAACACGCGAGAAAAGAATGGGGGAGGAAATCCAATAATCAAAATTGAGGAACGAAACTCCGCCGTCATTCGTCACGGTGTTTATTTGCTCTCATTAATAGGTTTAAACGGAGCATAGATAAACATAAATTAAATCATGGATTATTTTCCCAAAATCTTTCTAATGAAAACCCTCCCGCAAGAACGTACGAATCCACAGATCAACTTGTTCGCGGTTGATCCACGTTCGTCGTGTAAGCTCAAAAACGGGGAAAGGGAATTGAAATAAAAAAACCCCTACCTTTTGAATGGATAAATCATTGATGAAGGTGTCGCACTTTCGTTGTCATCGATATCCTTCAACGTCGGTGCAACGATCCTCGATTTCGATCCGTCATCGTTCGTCGCTGAGAATTCTCTCCAACGCCTTGTGGATTAGGCAGAGGTTCCTCTCAAACGTTTCCAACGATCAACAATTGTTCAACCCATTAAAAAGGTAAACAAGATTGGAACTTAATTACATGGGAGTATTAATGACGTCGACATGCCATTTTGAATTCATTATGACATGCCATAAATTTAAGAAATAGTTGCGTCGTTGCCGCGCTGCAGCGGATGTTTCCATAAATGAAATAAAATAATCTTTTTAATTTAATTTATTTTATTTTACATAAAACATCCGAAAATAAACTTTCTCCCTCAACCCGCACCATTCAAGGTGAAGATAGTTCTTAGGTAAGGTCGCCATCCCGGACGCAGCAGTGCCCTCATATTTTTATTTCGGGCATACGTTTGGAAACTGCCGCAACCGCGCACAAGCACCGACTCACTTAACTAAAAAAAAGTTCAAACCACCATTCCAGGCTCACTGGACCTCAGAATGATGTGTCGTCTTCGCGTCCGGTCTCGAAATAATTACATTTAATATTTAAAATAATAAACAAAAAAATCCAAGATGTTGCACATTTAATCCATGTAATGTTAATTTTTATATAAAATATTAAAGAAAAAAACTAAATTATTAGAGGAATTTCTTGTAAAAAAATGGAATAAAATGTATATATTATTTTCTATGAAATGTCAATGCATAAATAAAATAATTAAACATGTGTGCTCATGCATGAATGTTTATTTATACTTGAACAAGAAAAACATCATACCACTTACTTGAGAAATCATGTATATAATACATATATGTATTCACGTGGATTTCAAAATTATGGAAATATATTCATATATACATAAAGTGTATGTTTGGGATCAGAAAAACCCAAAACAAGATTTAGTAAATTCTGGAAACTATTGTATACTTCAATAAAATGAATTAAATCAATAACGATAGGGTTTGTGAAAACTCAGTTGTGATCAAACATAATATATATCTATATATACTTTTACACATAACCATACATGCATGAATTTTTATTAAGGCTATACTAAAATAAAAACATGAATAACTAGACCCCTTGCATTCATTTTATATTTTGAAAAACAACACTTGAAAAAAAAGCTCACCCTTCAATGATAATAAACCTGAAATGGTTTGTTATATAATTAAATCATATATATATATATATACATAAATATACATACAATTTTTTGTTTGATATTCCAAAATTGGTTAAGATGAAATTATAAACATATAAATATGTTTGCGAAGGATAAAAAAAGATAAGAAGGGTTCTCATATAGAAATTGAAGCATGAAACCTCTTACATGTATTATATACTCAAAAAACCATTTATAAAACCTTGCACGAGTTAATATTTTGAAGTAATATGAATCTGTATATATATATACATATGAACCCATATATACACAAGGATATAAGAGTTTTACAATAATGAAAACATAACAAGTTGATCCCTAACATGGATTCAAGAGTGCAACAGGGGTGGGATGGGGATGTTCACACATTGAGGATAAGAAAAATATGATAAATTAGGGGTGAAAATAAAGGGTTAATATATATGTGGTATACATATATATTTTATATGTAACTTTTCAAACATAAATTATATACAAAGACTCACAAACTGACTAAAACCAAACAAAACCAATATTTTACATAAAGGACGAACTCAAAATAAATGAGTGATTTTAATACATACATATATATATAAATAAAGTTTGGGGAAAACTTCAGTGGAATAGATCAGGTTTGTAATAAAATAAAAAACAAAAGAGATCGAAGTGGTGCTTACAGGTAGAAGTCAATGGCCCATCGAAAGAGAAAGGTGGAGAATATCGAGGGAGAAAAGGATAATTAAAAATAAAGAAGAAGTAGTGGGATACCACTAGTTTGGAGCGAAGAAGAAGACGACATGAAGAAGAAATATGGGAATGAAATGGACGGTCTAGATCCAAAGGGTCCCGATCAAAAAGCTATTGTGAAACATGGTTTTAAAAAAAGAGATAAATGACTGAGATTGGATTAGATTATTGTTGGACAACCATGTATGATGCGGTGTTTTAAAATATAATGAACAGTCGTGATTGGATCCGGGGTAGATTGGATGGCCAAAGAAAAATGCGAAGGGAAACTGTGGCTATGGAGATTTGAAGGTCAGACAAATCTGACAGTCCTGATCGTGCACTGAGTGATCGGGTAACCTGGATATCATTTTTCTTAATAACCCTTGTCCCGCGTCAAAACAAGATGGGTTTCATGACTCACTTATTATCTTGGAGCTCCCGGCCTAAGCTCAAAATTCTCTTTCCCTCTCTATCAGGACCTCCCTATACTGGTGTTTTGTGGGTGCACTCTACACCCACCCTTGCCTCTGTACCACCCCACACGATGTCACACTACCTGGTTCCTCTGTGCATGCTTGAGGCGTGCGCACATGCCCATGGTCTGGCTCATGCTAATGCTCAATGATTAGGCTTAGCTGCCTACTCTTGAAGTAGCGCGTGCTTCCTCCTTCGGGCCAACTAGACGGTTGGCCCATATGTGGTTTATTTTTATTAAAACCATCTTTCAAGATAAATTATAAAATCATAGAAAGTAAATATAATTTGTTTCATTATATAATTAATGTCTTTAGTTTTTTAAAAAATTATTTTTATTTTAATATCTGGAAGATTAAATTACACAAATCAAATAGTATTTTTTCTTAACCAAGAGTATAACATTTAATTAATAAAAGTATTCCTAAAAATGTTTTCAAATTCAAAAACAAAATGCAGACCTCTCTTGGTGTTTTCCTTAAAACACAAGACTTGCGATTTCAAATCCCTTTTAAACATTTATATATATCGCTTTTAAAATATCTAAATAATTATATTTAAAAATATGCTTAGAAGATGTTAATTGAACACAAACACTTGAAAATGTCAATTTTCCTAAATAAATGGAATAAAATAACTAGAATTCCAAATAGTTATAATGTCTTATAGTTGTTAGAGATCCAACAGTCACCTAACGGGAAATGGTCGAATTAAGGCCTTATAAAAATGTGATTAGGGTGTTCCAACCTCAAACACCAAGACAAAGATGATGGTGCACTTCATTCCTCTAAAACTTAGTATGATTTCTGCAATTATATTTATAATTTTCTCAGTTATAGTAGATCTAAAGGAAATCCACTATTTTCATGGCATGTTTGTGGTGCTTTTGGGTCTTCCAGTGATCGAGATTGGTATATTTATAAGAATTATATATTATTCATGGTCCTTTTAAATAGTTTCAATATAATCGTTCCAAAATTTTAATTTAATAAAACATGCCTTGTATTTATTTTTGAAATAATTGTTTAGATATTATGAAAATTAATCAATGTAAATCCATACAGTGTTATTATTACACAAGAAAAAGGTTTGGGGCATCACACGTGGACCTTGGATCTCTTTATGTGATTATTTAAACTGGTATGCCATGCCTTTTTACCACTTATTGGATATAGGTTTTGGACTAATCCTCTACCAAATGAGTTTCACAAATTGGAATGAAATGGGTCGACTCTATAAGATGATCCACTATAAACCGTATGGAATTATGTTTCTGGACTTTTCATGGAAGACATAAAAAATATATCTCTATCTACTACCATTTACACACTCATATAGGTAATGACTGTAACATTCCCGCTGGTCCTTGATGTCTTTCTATAACCGGCTAACAAGTTAAGCACCGCATGACGAATTGAGCCACCTTTATTTTCATACCGCTTCACCGAAATTATGCCTTTAGCACCTTATACATCTTCTGTGTACCTGAATGTACAACCCATCTTGAGTGGTGGAAATAATGAAGGATTTGTTCATATACATCCGTAGGTATAACCGTCAAATCTCTGAAACACAAAACTGAACTCCCATCAAGTTTCTATCCTTTAATGGTATCCCCACAATTTAGTATTGAACTCATAACTAGAAATTATACATCAAATATTTTTTCCTCTTGAACAATATTTACGAGGTTATAAACAAATATAGCCAAAAATAAAACTGCAACATCAAATCAGTCTTCACATTCCACATGCATGTTGGCTAAGACCAATATCAACTACCATTCATCTGAAGCATCTTTTTCTAACTGAGCATATGACTTTTTACTCAATGAATCCACCACCAAATTTACATTCCCTTATCTTTACATCAAGTAAAAGTCAAACATTTGGAGGTATTTCATCCATATAATTTTCCTTA
The DNA here is from genome assembly GCA_963277665.1 of Viscum album. Lineage (NCBI taxonomy): Eukaryota > Viridiplantae > Streptophyta > Magnoliopsida > Santalales > Viscaceae > Viscum > Viscum album. The sequence continues at coordinate 1,338,017,959 of OY728148.1, read as the reverse complement.
GATTCAAATTTCACTATGATAAAATGTGTTTCAAGATTGTGTGGTCTGTTAACACAGTGAATTTCTCACCAAACAGTTATTTTTTCCTTATTTTCAAATCATGGACCACTATATCTAACTCCAAATAATTTTTTTGGTAATTCTTATCATGAACCCTCAACTTTGATGAACCATAAGCCACCACATGGTCTCCTTTCTTGAGGACACATCCCCACCCTGATCCAAAAGCACAAAAATACAACACAAACCTCTATCTTGATTCTGAAAAAATCATGATAGGTGCCTATGTAAGATAAAATTTGAGCTCCTGGAATTTCTTCTGTAATTATTCATTCTATTGTAATGGAGCATTCTTCTTTGTTAGAGCTATCATTAGCAAAGCTAGTCATGAGAAATCTAGCACAAAGCATCGGTAGTAATTAGATAGACCAAGAAATCCTTATATCTCGAAGACATTATTTTGTGGTTCCCACAAGATAAAATTTATTATCATCTCTTGATCAATATAAATTCCTTTTTCAGAAATGATATGACCTAGAAAACATAATTCCTATATCCAAATATCAAACATTGATAATTTGGAATATAAATGGTGATATTGCAAGATTACCACCATTGTTTCCAGGTGTTCTTCATTGTCATCCCTTTTCTTTGAATACATTAAGATGACATCCACGAACACCACAACAAAAGAGTCCACATGTCACTAAAATATCTAATTCATCAAAGTCAAGATGATCGCTGGTGCCTTTTTTAGAACAAAATTTGTATCTACAAATTCATAGTGGATATATCTTCTTCTAAATGTTGTCCTTGGGATATCATCCTCTTAAAATGATGTACCTTCAATTGATATGAAAGATCACCAATACATGGAACTGGATATCTATTCTTTATCATAACATATTTAATCTTACGACAATTAACACATAGCTGAAGAGTTCTGTCTACTTTATTCACAAAGTAGACTGGTGCTACCCATAGAGATGTACATGGCCAAATGAAACCCTTGCTTTCCAGCTCCACCAACTGCACTTTCTATTACCTCAACTCTTTTGTTTCCATCCAATACGGTGGAGGGGAATACGAATGCTCCATAGAAATATATCAATATTAAACACCACATCACTTAAAGGTTCAAACATTAAATATTTCTCAGGAAAGACATCTGTAAATTGATCCACAACTATTTGGAAATTATTTTCCTTGATCTATTCCAATTATTTCAAAGCCAATTCTTCCAACTAGTAATGGACCGTTCCGACCGTCTGTTCCATCTAGCTCTTTTCACCTTTCTTTATTGTCCTCTCTCCTCTGAAGAGATGTTTGATGCGTTCCTCATTCATGAAACTAACTGCTCTCCTATACCATTTGATGTGATCCTTGAACATTTTCAACCAATCCATACCTAGTTTTACACTATAGATATCCATGTCCAACAACGATAAGTCCCAGTTCATCTCATCTCCATCAACAGTTATAGCACATGATCTACACTAAAAGTCTTGGCATTCTCTTCCCCCAAGAGGAGTATGGAATTTTAAAATAGAAGGAATAATTTCCAACTTTGAACACATCAAATCAACATCATGATAAGTAATGAAAGAATGAGATGCACCAGTATTGAAGATCACTTTCACAAGGGTAGAATTCAAAATAATAATACTTCTCACCATAGATGGTCAAGCCTGATCATCCACAATCATCTACCTAACTCCTTATATTTACTTCATTGATGCACTATTCTCCTTGTTTACTTGCTGATATTTCCCAAGTTGAGGAGTAATAGTACTTCTAGAATCACCATGGACAACTCTACTCTGCTGACAAGATTGGTTCGGTTTTCATCTACATGTCGAAGCATATGATGCTTGCGATGCATGAGAAGTGTCTCGAGCACTGGACCTTGGATCATTATGACAATTTTACTGAAGATGCCCCATCTTCTTGTAGTTATGATATTATCTAGGTTGTTTCATACACTAAAGATTTATGTGGTCAAGTGAACCACGTTGAAGGAATCCTTCATTTATATAGGTTTGTGGGGGGAAGGATCATTGATCCAGTCGTATGATTCATATTTCAACAACTAACTTTGAAATATGTGTACCTTTTCCACTTATTATCAGCAATAGAGTTCCCACCATTCCCTGTAGGTATCATCATACCTCCTCCCATTGATATTGTGATATCACATTCAACCACAGTCGATCTGTTCATCGTATCTGTATAATCTGTAATAAAGAACATTGAAATCTTTGATCGAATATCCAGCCGTTGCCTCAATTTTATGATGCATTCCATCAGATATGCACTTTCCACAACATCTGGTGCAAAATCCACTAAATTCAAGAATTTGGCTGCATACTCGGTGAAAGGGAGATTCTATTATTACCAATTGATGAAGTCCACCATTTTCTTGATCTTGAACGTGTGACGATTGAATTATTTGCGGAAGAATTCCTCAAAATATCCATATGTAAGCCCTTCATCCAATTTATCCTACACTGCTAAATCCCACAATTGTCATGCAAGATCCACGAGTATATACATCTCTATATAGAACTATAGATCCACTGGTGTGCTGATGAACTTGATGATACAATTAATACTATTAAGCCACACCTCCTCCTTCTCGGGCTCAACATCACCCTGTATGTTAGGTGGATTCTTCATCATGAACTAGACGGTATAATCCACATGCCTTGGATCATTCCTATAGTTTTCCATATCCACAGGTTGAAAATCCTGTAAAATACATTGAACTAACTCTTGGTTCACCCATGGTTCAAGTGCAATCACATTCTCTGTAGCTTCTTCAGCTTGGTTTCGATGACGCCTACTGGGTGACATTTTTTAAACCAACAACAAACTCTGGCCATCTCCCTCTCTAGTAACTGATTTCTTAGCTTTTCAAATTATATCACATAAACTATCATGACACTATTTTCCAAAAACAACATTTTCTATGTTGAACCATTATTGAAAACCTACATAATTATTTTTGAAAATTAAACCATTTTCAAAATACTATAATCATTTCTTTTTTAAAAAAATTTAATCTGAAAAAAAATTCATTCTTTTTCAAAAATCAACACCTTTTAACAACATGAATCATTAATAAAAATGATGTATTCACTCATAGTGGGAAGTCATTTCCAACAATGAATGTCATACTCGTCTCATTAGATAAACTCATGAAAATGATATTTCAAACATTCTATAAGTGTATCCACAACACTTATGTACCCAACACCCATATAACTTGAAGTTCAACATAAAAGGGTTATCTAAGTCCTTTTATGCTATAAATTTCACGTTCCAACAATCCCCATCCTTTTTAAAATTTCAGGACAATGGAAAAGTAAGAAGGAATTTCAACTCCAAGACCAAGAACACTTATGAATACTTGTTAGGAAAGGACCAAACAAGTTTGTAACCTTTGTACCACAAAGTAACAACTAGACAGATACCATTTGTAATCAATCTCAAATTATCATTGTCTTAATAGTACGATGAGTCATTACTCAGCCTGAAGAGACATCCTCAAGACGTCGAAGTCTGGAAATAAATTCCAAAGGATTTCGAATAGAAGTGGGGGATGATTAACCCTTTATGAAATAAACCAAATCCAACCAACCATAACAAAAACCTTCACTAAATAATGCATGAATAAAATAAAGACAACTCAACAATTCCATGTATATCAAAACCACAACAAAGTGTGAAACATCAGAAGACCAAACAAGTTTCAAAGTAAAAAATAGATTGAAAAAAAAAGACTATCAAGAGGCCACAAGACTCCATGATCTGCAAGCATAAAGAACCTCAATCACCAAACAACCCATGTATCACGAGGTAGTGCTTAAAATTTGTGAAATGTTACATTTTCCCCTATCACAGAAGATAGAATCTACAATAGCACTAAAGTGACAAAGCATGGCTGAGTATAAAACTAATTCTGTTTTCCGCAATGAATTTCCTACTAACGACACTAGGATAGAAAAAGTTAGCCACATTTCTATAAAATAGATTATATAAAAAAAATTACCAAAATAGTTTATAACCAAATATACAAAAGAAAGAAAAACTATTGGAAACTAATTTAAAACAAAACTAAAAGAAACATGTTTGTAGAAAATTATTTTTCCAGAAAAATAATTAATCAAATATTAAAACAAATCCTTATTATCTTTCAGAATACCCATTTTATAGTTCCTAACACACCCACACTTGCATGCTTTATTTGACAGTTCCATACTCATGAGCCCCCAATCCAAGGTCATTTACCTTATAGCTGAATTGTACTCATCACTTATTAAGGTCATATTAAGCATGAACTCACACCAACACAATTTATGCAAAATATTTCCATTACATAAATAACCCACTTCATTAGTGCTAAACTTTTATTGAAAACCAAAGCACAACCAATTTCAAAGCACCATTTAATTTCAATAAAAAATTCTCATTTATTGAATACATCTAATCCAATTCACATTACAACATTCCTGAAAAGTAAACATTTTAAAATCCATATTTTAAATCCAAGAACCAAATCACTCATTAAAAATACGCATTTTTTCAGATTTCACAAACCGCCACACAAGATGGTTTCTAAAAAGTGTTCAAAAATTAAATCAAAATAAATAAATCAAAATTTATTCAATTTGAAACCATTCAAATCAATTTTAATAATATGATTCAAGAGTGAAGCATCCTTCCTTTAATGTTTTGACTAAAACCCCAATAAACAAAAAATGCACAAGAAAACTAGGTCAATTATCTAAGAACTATCCTTAGATCTCTTCTTCTATAAATATGTAGACCCAATCTCAACATATTTAGAATCGAAAAACCAATATCTACCAATAATGGTCGTATATCTAAGAAACCAAGAGAAGCAGCTAAGTGGATCTAAGTAGATCTAAGAAACCGATCAAGAACGAAGAAGAATGATCACATACCACAAGAATCCGACTTCAATTCCCCAAGGTAAGCCTTTTAATCACCTTCTGGGAAATGAGAGAAGCTTCTTTGGCCATCGGAGAATCAATATCTTGAGTTCTAGCTGGTTTGGGTAAAAATGAGGTAGTTAAAGGAAAAAACGAGTGAGATCCTATTTTAAGGTTCTAATTCTAACTACTCGCACAATTTAACCACACTGTTAGGAAAACCTTGTGCTAACCTAGCAGTATCCACTTCCCACAGAACTCCCCATTGAATGGTCTCCCAAACAATTATCCAACAAAATTGGAGATAACGCCTCAAGAGGACCACCACACATGATTTGGCCACAATTTAAGGAAAACCAGGAGCTTCCCATGCGACTTCCCTTTAGCCCCCAAAACACATCCAAAGTTCTCCAAACTCTCCCAACAATCACCCATAATCATTATAACCATAAAAAACATCATGTATGGTTACATACCACTGACTGGGGGTACTACAATCTCTACAAATAGATATAATTCATTTTCCATCACCATAATTAATGGATGGATGTTATGATGGGTATAATGAATATAAATGGTATTTTGAACATAATTATGCTATTTTAATTATAATATAATATCTATCATTTTGAAATCAAATCCAATGGAATATTATAGAATTTCTACTATGTACGTGTAGACTATAAACTCCACAAAGCGATGTGATTCGTTTCTAAATTCTAATTTAAATAGATAGTAGTAATACCATTTTTTGAATTTATAGTATATATGATATTATAATGCTTTTTATATATTTAAGTAACTTTTACAATAATTTTTACATCCATCTACAATTAAAAATAGTGTTAATGTGTATGTATATCATACTATCTCCATGATTGATATAATTCAATTTTCAAACAATTCCTTTTATGAATGACTCTTAATATATATATAATAAATATGCATGATATTTATATAATTATATTAATTATAGAAATTTTTATCAATGATCTATATACATGGTCCAGAACTGAAAAATTTGAGTTCTAATTTTCAATAATGTAATTTACAAATAAAAAAATGATTTAATATGAATATAATAATAATTTTGAGTTAAAATGTTATATGTGGATAATATATGATATTATATTTGTTTATATTATTTTTTATTTCAATTATAAATATTTTTATAATTTATTATACATATGTTTAAAGTTCTTTTAATGCTTGTGGAACTCATGATAAGGTACTTTCATCCCATTTTTTCTATGAGACTTATTATATTTTCACCACATGTTTTTTCCATGTGGAGTAAATACTTTACATGAATTTAACATATAATATGACAATAAAAATTATGGGGTTTAAATGAAACATATAATTTTTTAACTTTCATGATGTTTTCATAATGATATTATTAATATGTTATGTGTATTATATTATAAACACATTATTTATCTTTATTTTTAGGTTTATATAAATTATGAACACAATTAATTATATATATCTCAATAATAACATAATTTTTCTTCCAGTATTGTTATTTATTAGAATACATTATTTCCTTTAATTTATTTATCATGATGATCTCAAGTGACCTAATTAATATTTTTATGGGAAGTCATTTTTAATTTTCATTGAGGTCATTATTTTCCATATATATGATTTCATAAAATGGTTTGAAGAATGTAATTAATATTGTAACATGCTATTTTAATTTCATTTTTACTTATGTTTTAATTTTTGAAAAATGGTTTAAAAAGAGTATTATTTTAATTTTTGGAACTGAGGTACATTTTAATTTTTACAAAATATGTAAATGAAATCATTGTTTTTATGTACACATTATGGATAATGTTTTCCGTTATTCATTCAAATATTGGAAGATCCCTTTATATTATTACAATTTTATTTTCAAATAAAATGAGTTCCATGATATTTGGGACATTTTTAGATTACAAATAATATATTCAAAAATGAAATTGATATTTTCCTCATGAAATTTTACAGATATATTTTTATTTCATTTTCATATATGATGACATACTTTGATGTTACATCTGACTTATAGGGGGTATAATCCAATGATCCTATCATAATTAAACATGGGATGGATTTCAGTGATGATAATTGGGGGATGATTCTAAGAAACGTATTCCATTTCCATGGGATAATTATTTTATGATGAAACAATTATGAAACCTATTTATTTTCCAAGGGTTATATTATAATGGAACGATTAAATTCCTTTGAAAGATGTTTCCATTTCAAAGGTTTCACTATGATGAATGCTTTATTATATTTTTTATCCCATATAAATGTTTTATGATTATATTATGGGGGGACCCATAATTTTAAAGTCTTCTATTACAATGTGTAAAATGGATATTCAATGAGATAGTAATGATTATAATGGGGATTTAACCTTGTTTTGAAATGTACATTGTAAACTATGGTTGTATTGGGAGTGAACCATGAGTAATATGATGGAATGGGAATTGAACCATATCCACTATGATAGTCGTTTAAGAGATACTTGGATCTAAATTAAATAAATTTCTAGATTATGTATATTATAAAATGTTATTTTGTATGCCAATATTATTCACTAATGGCCTATGTTCATTGACACCCTTATGATGCAATTATATTGAGTTTCAATGATTTATGACTTGATGTAATATTATTATCTATGATAATTATGGAATGGTTTTCAGACATTATTATCATTTTATAATACCTATATACCCATATTATGATAATGTGACCATTAATATCTCCCTTATTTTCCCCTACTAAGAATTAAAGATTAACAGTTATGATTTTCATTTTTTCAGGTTATATAAATTGATTTCTAAAATTATATTTTTAATAAGAGTAAAAGTTCTAATGAATGGTGTATCGGATGATGTAGGTTTCTTATGAGCTTTTCCCTTTTTATAAACCTATCTAATTTCAGAATAAATATTAATGTTATAACTTGAATATAAATCTAGAAACTTGAAGTATTAACATATAAATTTTATTCATTTTTATAATGATACTAAATACTTATAGACTAGTGTAAAAAAACCTTCTCCCATATTCAATTTTATAGATATAACATGATATTGATCTATTAATCAACTAATTTATTTATTTATGAAAAACCAAAAATAATTTTTGAAGGTTTCTTATCTCACTAAAACCATGAATAATATATAGTTCTCATCCACCTAATATACTTTTATCTAATACAATAAAATTACCTACCATGTTGATCTAATTCCGCTTATATTTAGTGGAATCAGTATAGAACCCTTTCTGAGACTAGAAAAGAAATTATATCAAAACAAAAGAGAGAAAACATGAGAAAGATGAAAATTATCATGAATCATGGTATAAAACAAACCACCATAAATAAACTAGGTCGAAGGAGATTAAATTTTGGAAATGGATAAGAAGAGGGTTTGATTGAACACTTATATGAATGAAATATATTTCATGAAACTTGAATTGGGGTTTAATTTTAAATCCATTAATCATCAATATTTACATATTTAGATAATACTTTTTAGTAGGCCACTACATTACCCACATGGTCATGTCATAATGAAATTATATTAGTTACGCCTCACAGTGTGGTACCTCTGGTTTATGAGGTAGTTCTCCATTGAAATAGGACTAAGTCCACTAGAAGTTTTACATCATATCATAACCCATTTAAATGGATTGGAGATTCAACTCTAATAAAAAAATTATATATCATCCTTGATTACATGACCCCCTCCCATTATCTTGTTGCACCTCCCATGGTTCCCCATCCTTCACATGACATCTCTTTAAATTTTATGGTTTCTTGAATATACGAACATTTAAAAATCTATTATACATTATCTAAAATATGGAATTCAACCACACGATACTCTTATAACCTTATATTGGCATGGACATTTTATTCACAGCATTTCCATCCTTCTCTACAGAAATTCACAAGGATAATTTGTAACATTCATGTAATATATTTTTACATGAAAGTGGTCATGTTGTACGTCACATGTCTTTGCGTGAGGCTATATATAATATATTCTCCCATAAAAAATCCATCATATAATGTTCATAATTGTATGAAATTTGGGCTCATGTAATTGGACTCATATGTATGAACATTAAATTTATAAAATAGAAGTAAAAAAAATATTCCATGACACCGACTAACAACAATTTGACCTTATGCCACCAAAATGGTGCCTTTATAGACATTTTATGATCCTTTAACCAACATGTTATCATGAAATTTACACCACCCAATAATGAATATAGTAAAACCTACAGTTCTATTGAACTAAATAGACACTTAAACTTTGATTTGATACTAACATTAGTAGTGAAAACACTAATCAAACCTTATAGAAAATCTATAAATAGTCCTAAAGATATTAAAATCATCAAAATTATATTTTGAATCACAATTCTCAAAAATTACCTTCTATATAAAAAAAATTCAATATTCCCTAGTATTATATTGCCCATTAACACACAGGTTCTTACACGATCATTCAATAATATTTTTTTCATTCATATATCCTCTGAAGATACTTTTAATACATTTTTTCACTAATAAATGTTTTTTTATTATGTTAGTTTCTATTTATTGAGTCTAAACCATATTACTCAAAAAAATTATATTTCTCTATAATTTTCACTATTCCCTAAAAGAAATATATATTTATATGTGTTAAATTATTATGTTAGGGATTTTTAATGGATTGGTCTTGAAATTATTGCATTATTGTGGATATAGAACTCCCCATATTCATGAATTTTGGCTTCAGAAATTTGTTTTAGTAATTTTAAGTGGTTTTATGATATCTCAAGAATTATCGTATCATTGTTTTGATGATATTCTTATGCATCACATATCCAAGTGGTCATGTCAGCCAATGATTATAGAATCAAACCCTTTGATTCTAGATATTGAAAAAAATAAACGAAAATGATAGATCCATAACATTTAGAATTGGTTGATGAGGGTCTATCTGCCTTGTGTTTAAATTAAAATAATTAGTTAACTTGAAGTAGTAAAGGGATTTGGTGGTATCAAATGATGTAATAATATAATGGGTGTTTATCTCCTAAAATTATAACGGTTTTAATGAGTGGGAAATTCACTTCTGGTAAGCATGTTTTTTATTGAGTTTTTGAATGGTTAATGGGACACTACTATTAGGGTCATGATACGGGATGACATGATACAATGTTATTAAACATAGGGGTTTCGATATTATATTCTAGTGAATTTATAATTACTTGTATTTTATATTATTTGTGACATATCAATGGGGAATTGAAATCAATTTGTTGTTGTATGGCCTATGACAAGATGGATGCTACATTGTGCCTTCACAAAGAAATTTCTTGTGATGGTGGGTTTCTGTATGACAAAACCGCATGACCCATCCTTTATGGGTTAGTTTGACTTTTTTGGATATTTTCGATATTATTACATCCTAATTCTACATAGAATATAATTAGTGGATAAATTAAATGACTATGGGTCCATTTCTCAAGGATATGGTATAGATTATACAGTAGATTATAATGGTTATGATGTCTCCCGATTTAAACATGGATAACAGATATTGTTGGAATAGTATGCTTATTTCCATCATGAATTTATGAATCATGTATATTTAGTGTTCATGGGGTCCTGTTTAATATATAAATACATGATATCGATGCATGTTTTTTTTGGAACTTTTTTTAACAATAGTAAACCAACTCTCATATATCCACTATAAATATTATAAACATGAATTAGTGGATCCTTACTATGGTTTCCTTTTAACTCCCTATATAGGAATTTTAAATCACATGTAGATTTTTTTCTTATGGATTCAAAATATGGTATGGCCATATTATTAGGAACTTGAGTCTACAGAGATAGGTGTGGATGTTGTAATGGTAAAAATTTGTCTATAATTATTTTAGATTCATTCCATGATAATCATTTATTCCATACATATCATATATGTTAAGCCATATCAAATCTAGGTATATTGGACTATTGATATATGATTGAAATGTCACATTTTTATATAGCATATAACTTTACATATATGGTTTCTTTATAACAATTAATCCTTAATATCAATATTTTTTATTTTATCTTCCTCTATTTTTATGGTTGATGGTTATTAATATAGATGGAATATACATCACAATATAAGATTGAGTATATTTCAAATATTTATAAGCCTACTACATACAAGGTGGTTGGAATTAGGCTATGTGTCACTCTAACATCGAGATGTTTATCCAATCCATTGAATTATACAATATTATAAGAGGTATTTTTAGATTATTTATTTGAATTTAAGATAATTTGGCATTTTATGGCTATAAAAAGAGTGGAAAGTATTCTTATTCTTGGTAATAATTATTATAGTATACTATCATTATTCTAGAGTAGTGGAATTAAATTTATTTTAATGTTATTTTAAGAAATATTTTTTTCAATGTAAGGATTTGTTAAATTTCAAGTAATATTTTAGTAATCGGGTATAGAGTCAATGTGGAATTCTAATTCTAGGGGGCCTCTGTGTTTTAATATATAAAATTTAATAATTATTATATCATGCACATGAATCTCAATTGTAAATAATGAAATTACTCCAAAATGGAGTCCCTAACTAAAAATATGTGTCCATTATTAAATCCTTGATACATGTTTTACCCTAGTTGTAGAATAATGTTAGTCGGCATTGGGTGTTAAGTGGAGGAAGACAACTAGTGAATGTGATAATTAATTAAATAAAACAATTTATTTAATTAAAAAAGGTAAATAGTTCCCTATTACCCCTTTTGTTTCCTCACATAAGAGCGGGAGTGGGATCCCCTTTCAGGATGGATGAACATAGGAGGAATATTTGAGTTCCCAACATACATATTTATTAATGATGATCATAACTAGATCATGGTACAGAGAATTCAAGGAAAGGATCTGGACATAAAAGATCAATGTTACACTAGTTGGGAGAAATATTTCTATGTTTTATATCCCAATCCAATTATGTGAATTTTTTAATAATTTTATTCTCTTATAAATATTTTAAGGATCACTTTGGGAAAATTTATGAATAATTAGGGAAAAGGAGTGCTTTGAGAGGTTCATAGATATTTCCCATTCAGAAACCCCGATCGACTGACATGTATTGTAGGGAAACACACTGTGTGTTCTTCCCATTTAAAGAAGGAATTCTTTTGAGGACTACACACAGTGTAGTGGGAGTACACTCTATGTGGTAGAAAATTGCTTCATGATCAAGAAAATTGTAATATATTCCATATTAAGTGTAAATTTCCATGTAGTATTGGACAAAAAGAGTAGACGAGTATTACTATGTATTTAGAAATGGATGGAATACAAGGCATGGATAACTACATAGGAATGTGGTGATAAACCTGGAAAATATTATATTTTCATGTGTACAGTCTAGTGAACATCACCATATAACTGAGATGGTAGAATTCCATGTGTACATCATGTAATAGATTTGTAGTTTCACATGTCATGCTAATCTATGTGATTACAATGTGATTCCAAGGTGACCATGTGAGGTTAACCACTATTTAAAAATATTTATAAACCATTGACATTCATATACATTTCAATTACCCTAATGGGACACAAAAATGGTATAGATTATTGATAGAAATCATATAATATAGGAGGACACATCATGTAATCCCCTCAAATAATTCACCCTTTCTTATACCCTCTTCATGATTCAAATTGTGACCCATGAGTATCCAATCCTGGGTGGCATTCCTTGTTGAATGTGATGGAAAAATTTATATGTGAATCTGAGATATGAAAAAAAATTATACTAGTGGGTAGCTTCTTTCAATGAAATATAGACCAATATTAGTTATGTGTTATCTCTTTGTCCAACCCTATTACAATGAATAATGTAATTGCATCTGGAGCATATGATAGGGATTCACTCTATGGATTTGTTCTTAGATATAGTTTTTGGTATCCCTTCAAGTGAATGGGGTGGGATACTTAATAATTTATATCATATTCCATGGGTGTTTTTGGATAATTCATTATGACCAACATAAATTCTCATATGGTCCCCTCTATAGAATGTTATTCTATAGTGGTGTTTTGGTGTCCCCTAGTGGGGTTTCAAGTGATGAATTACATATAAATCATGATCTATGGGGTTATAAAAATTTTTCTATGTGTCCTACAATTATTATATCTATAGTTCTGTATAATTATATCTAAATCATAAAGGTTATATTGGATTATTCTATATATGGTTCTTGGATCTTCCCATGACACTGGGTATGACCCCATTCTACTAATTGAGTTATACAAAGTTTCATAAAGTACCACTTTGGAGAGGGAAGATAAGGATGACCTACAAATGAGATCCATTGTTGTCAGCATGGTGTGTGGTTTGAGATCTCCCATATGAATATCACCATGAAATTCCAATTATAATCCTATGGTTGGTAGTATGGTTGAAACACTTATACATTTAGTGTACATTAAAAGATAATCTAGGTTATCATATTGTTTATAGTTTCTATGTCTCATATGCTAATATAAAAACCTTGGTGATGATGAGATGAATCGTCATTCGTTGATGAGATTTCAAGATGTAGATTCCTTTTATCACTCAAATGTGTTTTTCGTACCCTCTTTCTTATGGGTTGGGTTAACATTTACTGTTGACAAATTTTGATTTCATTTTTGGTGATTACAATTTATTAATATAATCAAACCAATAAGGGATCATCCAATCCTTACTACCACTCATGAAAATGTCATGTATATTGAGAGAGTACTTGGAGAATAAGGGGAATCATGATTATAATTGGGCTGTATATTCTAATTTTTACTATGTTTTTCATTAGACACTAGTCCCCTACTCCTCAGAAGATAGGAAAATATTGATATTTTTCATGAGGGGATTCTATGATCAATGATAGCTCATGAAATTATTTGATCTTTATTTTACCAGCACACTGAGTTAGAAAAATTCATTAATATTCGACTACAAATATTAGTGGAGTTTTTGATATTTCCATGCATGAAGGTGGTATTTTTAAATTATGTAGTTCCATTGATGATCATTTTAAACTATGTTGTCGTCTTCACATAAAAATTGTACAGGGGAAGAAATAAGATTTGGGACACAATTTTCACTGAGATCAGATTTACAAAATGATAGATGGTATGGTTTCTTAGACCATTATGGGTAGGGAGAACATTATTTCAAATTTCATGTTAGTTTTGGTCCACAGCTTAGATCATCTCCCAACATCAAGGGAATTTACTTATCACCTATATCACCACTCTACCATTTGTGTAACACCATTTGAGGCCTTGTATGAGAGACTATAAAGGTCACTATATTAATTATGGAAGCTAGTGGTAGATAATTCTAATTATACAAGGTTTGGTGCAAGTGATGGTTATTGATAGTGTAGTTCATCCGGGAGAAGATTATGACTGATAAGAAAAATTAAAAATTCCTTTAGGGATCAATGAATGTTGCCCATAGAGTTCAACTAAGAGACCTTGTGTCCAAAAAAAATCATTATGGATTTTGAGGATTTATAAAGGATAATATGCTACCTTCATATTTTTTATGGCCTTTATCAAGTTACCTGATTTTGAGACAAGGTGGTGTACTACATGACCCTGTGACCAATGTTGTATTGGGTGCATATTGTTTTCCTTGTGTCATTGATTGTGATACACATGTATAAATCGTTTCATTATGTTGACCATGTTGAGAAGGACATTGAATGTTAATTTTCATTTCCATTTTTTCAAAAGGAATTTTAGGTTGACCTTCTATGGAATATGATTTCCATGGGTGCATGTTTTTCTAATAAAATTAGAACCTTAATGAGATCTCATTGTGATGGGAAACATAGTTGAGAGAATTGTATCATCAATTTTTAGTAGCATTTTACATTTTAGGATGAAAATAAAATAATTTTGGCAGAATTTGAATACTATGATTTTCTTTATATTACTGAAAAAAATTAAAAGAATATATATTGATTTTTATGTGGAGTTAGCTTGGAATTTTTTGGCATGAAGAGCCTTTTTTGGTTATAATAAGAATATTAAATATATTATATCATTCTTGTGATGATTTTTATAAATAATATAATGCCTATATATTTGAGTCTCATATTCAATATCATAGGCCACCATTAAATTCAATATATAGGTTTTCTCATATGCATCACTAAAATTTAGTCAACATCATACATTTGATGGAGGGAAATTATTGGAAGAAGTGATAAAAAATAAAATAAAATAATTTTTTTAATTAATTGAAAATTATAAATTATCCTAATATAACTTTTGTTTCCACACATGTGACATAGAGAGGGATTCACTGTCATGAAAAAATAATTAGGAATGAAGAGAGGAGGCATCGACGGACTTCATCCATGATATTAATCAAGACCATATGATGGTTCATTGTCTTCATGGAACATATTTTGAACTAATGAATGGGCTTTTTACCATGAAGTTGGAATATTTGTCAGTCTTATGTTATGAACCCTATTTAATAATTTTCTATGACATTAATAGCCATTTTAGTACTTCTATGTATTCATTTGGGTGCAGATATTTGAGATATTTGTTGAAATAATAGTTTTAGTAGATTCACTAGGATTTACAATTAAAAAATCCTAATAACATAGTGTTTCAGGAATGAGAAAACACTATGCATTATTTCCCCTTTCGGGAAAAAGAATTTTGAGGCCCAAATGTCGTTTATTGGGAGAAAACTCCTTATAGTGTGACCTACAATGTGGATCATGAAATGTTTGGTCACACCATGTTAAGAGGAAAAGGATGTTTAGTAGTAAATGATAAGAGAACATAAGAATTTCTATGAAATTTGAAACATCTTGTTTACGAAGATATTGTTAAAAATATGGGTATTGGGTGAAATAAATGGGCATGGGAGAATGTTCATGGACATAGCACAATGGAAAAATATTTATGGTCAGGATGGTAACATGAACTCTATATAATGTACCTATCATGTATTTTCATATGGCATACAGAGCATGTTATGTAAAGGGCACACCCAGGGGTCCCGACAAGGTTACACGCCACGTAACCTGATAATCACGCTACATAATTTCATATACACACCTAGTTCCATTAGGGGACACATGAAATGTATGGATTAGTGGGACAATACATATACCCAATGTGAACATGTTGTATACTCCCTTTAGATACATCATGTTATCATATCTCCCCTATACATTCTTAGATTGGGTACGAGAGTGTCATATCTAGAGTGGTTATTGGTGTAACATGTGATAGATTCATTTGTTTGGGAATTGAAGAAATGATATGAGTTGAATCTATAGGAACACATTGTTCAACAACATACAGATTTGTATGTGTTTAATGTGATCCCTTAGTATGACCCAATAAGGGTACAATGTGGAATTTTACCATGAGCACAGGATTTTGGCCCCCTTTATAGGTTTGGTACAATATAACGTATTTTCTATTCCTCGGTGTGATCTAGGATGGTTACTCTATCATTTCTGTCATCTTCCCTTGGAGGGGGGGCTAGGTGAATCATTAAAACAAGTATACATAGGTGTATTTTCCTCCACATAGATTGTTATTATATATGGTATTTTTAGTTTCCACTAGTGGTTGTATGTGATATCCACTTTTTATGTATTGATATATTCAATGAAATAGTTAGGTTACTTAGTATCCCACATTTAAAATTTGTTTCATCTCCTATCTATGGATTGAGATATTCATTGTTTTAGTGGTTTATTCTTGATGGGGTTGGTAATCAACCCCATGACTTTTGGTGAGTTCAATTTTTTTTTTGAAATGATATTTTTTGAGTTTTAACTTGATCCTCATTAATGATGCTCGATAAGCACAACCACTTGGATATGTGGTATTAATCGTATCATTAATGATGGAGTGAGATCTCATGAATGAGTAGTACCATGAAAAATTGAGTATAACTCTATGGATGGTAGTATAGTTTATTACATTTCTATAAATATAGCCTATTATGAGTATATTAGCGATATTTTGGGTGTTATAGTTCCTTTTTATCATATATTTATTTTTATTCCTTGTTGATGACAAGATGAATCATTATTATTATATGAGATATTGAGATGGAGAATATATTTTACCCTCAATTGTGTTTTTAGTAGCCTTATCTTTATGAGTTGAGGCAAAAGAAACTATTTCTCCATTCCCATTTAGGTTTTTGGGGTGCCTACAAGGCATGTATATAATCACCCTTATATGGGTTGTTCCCACTAGTTTCATGTTATATGTAGATAATAGGTCTTTTGATGTAGTCATAGGAGAACCTGATGTAGGTGGAGCATAAATGGCCAAGAAGGACTTTGTTTTATACCCATTGTTACATCTAATAGCAGTACCATCCTTTTAAGAACTTGTAATCTTTTTTCATTTTTTTGTGGGCCCATATTTTTTCCTTTACACATCCTAATACTTTTGTTATACTTAATTGTTCTATATAGATGTATTTATGCAATATTTATCTGTTGTAAATTTCTTTTGAACATTGAATGAGAATTTAGATATGTTTTTTCCTTACATATACCTTAGTATAAGGCCTCCTATGATTGAGATATACATTCTCGGTTCTAGTCACTATCCCTAAGAGTATCCGAGTGAAGATTGTTTTACCACTATTGGATTTTAAATGGCCTAAAAGGCCCATGTTTTTTAATACATGGATAATTTAATGGTTTAATGTTTCAATATATGTGTTATTGTTTGGCTATGATTTATTGAGTTTACCTTCTATTGAGGGAATTGAATGTTCATTTGTTCATGTATTTTGATTTGATATATTTTTTCACATGTCATATACATTCTTTCATGTGATTATCATGTTTATGAATTGACTAAATAGAAATCTATAATATATTTATTTCTTTTTAAATTTTTTTATAACATTTATTAATTTCAACCAAAAATTGATAATAATTTTTTTCCATTTGACCATGAGTAACCAATGGTTTAGGCTTCGACCTTGGGTGAGTATTCAGTTTGGTGATTTGTTATCTTTATGGTATACCCCTAGGGAATATTTCCAAGCACCTTTTTGGGGATGTGTACTGGATAATATTTTTTGCTATATTTAAATGAGTTAAAATGAAATTTAATATCAATACTTTTTTTAATTTCATTTAATTGATTACATGAAGGTATCCCATGGAGAAAATTATAGACATGCATGATGATATCCTCAGGAAAAAAACATCAATTAAAATCCATAGTGGATTAGATACTTTACTTAGGGATAATATATTGGTTCATGTGGATGGAAAATTATATATATGGTTGTTATTTATAGTTCTAGTTAGAGGTAGAAGTATTAATCGAGGAATACATAGATTGAAATACATTTCCGAAGACAATAAAATGAATTACCCATAATATTTTAGGATCACTAATAATCCAAAATATTCTTAATAATGTATCATAATTATATATTATGTTTATAATATATTAGTGACAGATGATAGAAGGTGAGTTATGCAAGAAACTAATAAACTAAACGGAACTAAAAAGAGAGATTACGGAGTTATATATCAAGTTAAGAATATGAGGGACAATCATTAAAGGACTTCATATAACTCTTCCATGAGATGTATCATTTTATTTTTAATGTTATATAATTCTGTTGATTTTAAATATTTTATTCAATAGACTCTATATATTTATAGCCAAATATACTGGTTTTTTTATGTTTTATATTTTTCTCCCTTATTAATAGGGAAAACTTTCCCTATTGGGATGTTGGTTTAAAATAAAGATAAAATTAGTTGTGAGGTTCCATGTGAGGATGTTCATACAATATCTATTTTATGATGTGGTTTTCATGTCTCAAACAATTGAAAAGGTTCTGGTTTAGTATATAAAAACATGATCCCTTCATATCTTCAGTGGGATTCTTGGTAGTCTCTCAGATGATTCTATGAGTGATTATTATAGATGTCGTCAAAGGCTGTTTAATGTGTGTTCCATTTTAGAGAGTGGTTTTCAGGTTAAGTGTGAGGCTCATTATCACTTTTTTTGGACTTTATTTTTTTGGTATATGGTTGGAATAAATGAATTACATGAGACAATCTATGATCAAACTAATAGATATCCATTATTATTGTAATATGGAGAGTCTCTCATGATCCTATATGAAGATTACTCATATGGGATTGACTAGTGGATCAGGGAAGATTTGTGCATCTCAGAAATGGCCTACATTTCCTCTAGATGATATTTCTATTGAGTTGTTATTCGAATGTCCTAGCTGTGAAAATAGTAGATGATTTATAAATGTAAAATTTTTTATGAGTCATGGATTGTAGGAATATGGTCACATATTTGATCTGAATAATGATTATATTTGAAAAAATATCCCACTGAAATATAATAGGATCATTTTATAATGATAAGAATTGTTCAAAGGTTTTCAATTTTTTCTATTTCCACATTTGATACAATAGAGTCTCATTGATTTGTAAATTCACATGTGGTGTCGAGATTTGGGTCAGAGGTGGAATTATTAACATTTATATTATCTCTTAATATACCCTATAGAATATTCTATACAATATTCAAAATTTACTAGGATATTAATTTGTGGTTAAGTGGGAAACTATTTTTAAATTTCATCAATTATATATATTTTGATATTCCTCCTTTTTATAATATTTTGGAATAAAAAAATGTTGGATCGTATTTCCTTTTAATATGTGAGAATGTTTTACTTACCATGAATGGAAGTAATATGTCCTCATGGGTTAATTCAACATTTAGTTACCTATAAAAAGATCTGACCTCAGTCAATTAAAAACCATTATAGTGTAAATGGTATGTAAGGCTCTTCTAGTAAATCATGATGTAGTTCCATTAACCATTTCAATAGTAGTGATCTAATGTAACATCCCAAGTAAGTAATGAATAATAGATATTTTTATCTATGTCTATTAATGAATTAGACAGTGTCTTATAGGCTTTAAATGAAAATAAATCCAATCTTAAGCATGGAATACATTGATATTCTTAAAAGATTGTTTTACTGCCTTTTGATGGCAAACCCTTTTTAAATCAATCTTTTGATAATTTTATAATCTATATTTGTCAAAATAAACATATTCCTTATGATTGTGACATTGAATTTTACATTGGATAAATTTTTGGTATTTTTCTGACAATGTTCATTTTTTTAATGAATAGTGAAAAATACTGCATTTTACATCAAAACTGCCTTTTCATTTAATTTAATTATATGGTTAGATTATATTTTTAATTGGTCTTAAAGTGTAATCTTAATTTATTTTTACCATTTAATCCAATGGTGGTCATTGGAATCAATTTCACTTTGAAATTGGACTTAAACTGGTGTCAATCTTTTGATACTTATTGTTTCATAAAAACACGCTATTTGTCATGACAGCGGGAATTAATTATTAAATTAATTAATGTGACTTATATGTTTTTAATTTTGTAAAATAGACTTAATTTTTTAATTATGAATATTAAATATATCTTAGGGTGAATTTTTGGTAATTTTCAGAAAAACTTAAATTTTTGATGAATAGTGAAACCACTAAGTAGTACTTATAAAAACTGATTTTTCCGTTTAAATGAAATTTTGCCATCATTGTGTTTTGAATTTCAAAAATCTGAAATACATGGTTGTCATTAAGAAGTAAAATGTGGTTCAATGAGATTATAATAATTTTTTGGTGAATAGTAACTTATTAAGTTTTTAATCGCGATTAGAGGTAATTAGTGTAGTTTAAGGTAAAAATAATGCTTTAATAAAATGAGATGAGCTTGACACATGTCCTACCCTCATTGGATGTGTAATGGACGACCAAGAAAATCCATGGGTCAACTTGGGGACCCCATGGAGCCACTTTGGTTGGGAAATGACATAAATAACTTTTTATTTAATGTCAAAGTAAAAATGACACAAACATGAGTTATTTTACTAAAACAATTTTTACATGGGGTTATACAAGTCAGATTTATAACTATAAATATTAATTAGAAAGATAAAACTATTTCCTACATCATAGGATATTTTTTACAATGTTTAGACATTAAATAAATTAAATTATTTATGACATCATGACGATGCAGCGATTACCTCATTATTTAATGATTTAAATAAATGGAAGGATAATGTAAAATTTAAGACCTACACATGGCCAAACCCAATTTTATGAGTGTATTTAGAACCCTTATCACCTTATCCTCAAAGTATATCAATGTGGGACCTTTTGGATCCGAAAATCATTTTAAAATAAAGTAACTTATCTTTACATTCCAAGAGTGCCCCTCCTCTCCTCTTATAAAAGGCCCCCACCTCTACCTCCTTACCCACACTTCCAAAGCCTTTGGCTCGGCCAACCCCTGCCCATTTTGTCTCTCCACTTCCATATCGTACTCCTTGAAGCCTCACTTTGGGCAGAAGTCTTCCCAAGGAAGCCTTTCATCTCAAACCAAAGGGAATTACGCGATTTTAAGGTAATGTCTTCTTTTGAGTCCTTTTGTTTTATTTTGCTTCTCCAACCCCCTAAACTCTTTTTATTCTTTTCTTTTGTAACAAATACAGTATCCTAAGTATATTAGGATGTTGTTATAAGATGTATTCGAGCTACACTTACACACACCTACATCTAATGGTTAACGAACATACTGTTTCCGGGGATGGCGAATTTATGCCTCCCGAAACGATGATTGTTCAACATTCTTTTAACACCTTAAAAGGTGGCCATTAAGATGTCACTATATTTTTATATGATATATAATATGTTTATGGTTTCCATAATCTTCTGTCTTTTTCATTTTGGGCATACCTTTATGGTTTTCATTATGGGTAAATGTGATATCTTCATTTAAGGAAGTGCGGACTACTACCCCCTCAAAGTGATTTGATTCGTTAAATAACATATGTGGGATGTGTAAAGGATGGAACTATGATATTATATATGATATTATACTGGAATTATAATATAACTTTATATCATTATGATTCCATTCTCTAAAATACGAAATAGAAATGAAAGTAGCGTTCATGCGTACGTACGGCTTACCGTCTCCATGAACGGTGCATTTCATTTCTTACCTCTAAATTATTATGTAATATTATAAATGCATGCATGTACTGGATATATATGACATATATGATATCTACATCATGAATACCATTCTGGATATAATGGATACATGAACAACTTGTAATTATAAAGGGCTTATTTTTTACTCAAGCACCAATGATCGTTAAAACGACCGCTATTAACTTAAATAATTACATAGTGTTCATGACATGGAAATAAGTGATATAAAAGGAATAATGAACTTGAAAAAGGTTCTTACACAAGTATAAATTAACTCAATTTTATTATTCAATACATTAAAGAACGATCGAGTCAAGTCGGACCCGAGGTATCGGACTTCATCTCAATCTCCTTTCATTGAGGCATATTTTGTTTTATACACAACCTTCTTTTATACGGTGTATAAACCCCTTTGACTTTTACGTTTATACAAAAGGAATCTTTTTTTATACGAAGTGTTTTACTAAACGAAAAAAGGGAATGTTCTTGTCGTACGTAAGCGGCGACAACGACTTCTCTGCCGTCGTGACCGTTATTTGAGTTTCGGCTTCCTCTACAAGCCATACCTTCTTTTTAAAAGAAAAATAAATACCATGTTTTAATTTTCATTTATTTTGGTATTGAAAATGGTTTTCATAATGGTTTTATATCAATGTGTTGTATTCATATCTTGTGATTGAAAGGTGGAAATGTTATGTTTCCTTTATGCATGTTTTATGTGATATGATTATGTAGAGGTTCTTGGGCATTATTATGAAGATGGGTGGTTCCGTGATAAACTAAGGGAGGGTGAGCCCGATATAGCTCTCCAATGCATTGGGTAACGCGAAGGAGTGAAACTTTAAGGTTTCTCCGAATAGATATAGGGAATATACTATGATGGGTATTCCAAACGTAACCAAGAGGGTTACTCCATACATAAGAATGTTATGAATGCCTCAAGTTACCTTTATGTCTTATGATTTCTATGATTTATTCATGATTTGATGAGGTATGTTAAAGTGCTTATGTTTTATGGGTAAAGTATTATTTCATTCTTATGTATATATGTACCCATGTTTCCTTTCCATATTTTTATATCCCTTATTGAGCTTTTTATGCTCATCCCAAGTTTTTTTTTGAAAAGTTTTTCACAGGTCAAGGGAAAGGTACATGATGTGATGATAGTGTCAAGGAAGTGTCAAGAAATAATCCATATTTTATTTTAAATATGTTTCCATTGATGGGAATGAAGAATACTATCTTTATGTAACCACTTTGTTTATATTTGGAATGTAATGCAAGTTTTATGATCTAATTATCTAAAACTCTAAACCCGAAAGGACCCTCAATGTGTAATCATGTAATAACTCAAGATTATCTAAGGTTTAAGGCTGGGGCCTTATAGTTGGTATCAGAGGTCGGTTTAGATAACTTTAGGAGTTAGAATTCTATTTAATGATTATCCAAAAATATTTTTTTATGGTCAAATTTAAGTTATATAGTATTTGAAGATTATCATGTTGCTTCATCTAAGACATGTTTGTTCAGAATGGTTTTCCGCAGAGGAAATAGGGAAGCAGTGCTAGGAAGGCATGCAGAAGGAAATAAACTTCCGAATCAGCATCCTGAGGTGGTCGGAATTGGAACTGAACAGTTTGTTACAGTAAAGGCGTAGTTGACTCAAGCGATAAATGGTGGTGGTATCCATGCACGAGATCAGCCAGATCAACCGCAGAGGAACATGTCAGTGGTGGAACATTTCAGGAGGCAACATCCCCCATCATTCAGAGGATCATCTGACCATGTGCTAGCTGAAGGGTGGATTAAAGCACTGGAGAAGATTTTTGATGTCATGGGGTGTTCAGACAATCAAAAGGTTAGTCTTGCTATTAACCGTTTGGAGGGTGAGGCAGATCAGTGGTGGTCTATGGTTAAAAATATCAGGGACGCTGATGAGATTGATGCTCTTGACTGAGATGAATTTAAAGGTATGTTTCTTGAGAATTATTTTCCTAAGGCTGTTAGACTTAGGATGGAAAAGAAATTCTTGGAATTGAGGCAAGAGTAAGACTCAGTGGATACCTATGAAGAAAGGTTCACTCGATTGGCAAGGTATGCTCCAAATTTTATCCGAGACCTTGATAGTAAAATCAATCATTTTTACTCAGTATTAAAGCCAAAATATCGAAGGGCATTAGCTTCTTGTGAGTTTAAAAGTTATGAAAAGCTTGTTCGATGTGCTGAGAAGGTGGAAATGGAGTTTGCTGATGATCAAGTGTTCTATAACAACCAACAGAAGAAGAGACCGAGGTTGTAGGAGAAAGGTAAGAATTCTTCAAAAACGTCTGATGTTAAGAAAACTAAGTTTCCAGTTTGTGATAAATGTGGAAAAAGGCATGCTGGGGAATGTCTTCTGAATTCTGGAATGTTCTACCGATGTGGTAAGACGGGACAGAAGGCTCGTGATTGCACTGAAAAGGATCATGGTGAAGGTAAGACCAAATTTGATTTACAGTTAGTGAAATGTTATAAGTGCAATGATATGGGTCACT
Source organism: Viscum album (assembly GCA_963277665.1). NCBI lineage: Eukaryota > Viridiplantae > Streptophyta > Magnoliopsida > Santalales > Viscaceae > Viscum > Viscum album. The sequence continues at coordinate 1,337,993,301 of OY728148.1, read as the reverse complement.
ATGCAAACGAGTGTCCGACAAAGAGCTTGAGTGATGGGAAGCAGTTAGACTACAAGCAGAAAGGGGTGGTGAAATCCTTTGCAACTACTTCAGTAGATGTCGGGCCATCAAATGAAGTTGTATCAGGTACTTTGTTTTTTCAGATTATGCCAGTGTGTTGTTTGATTCGGGGTCTACACATTCTTTCATATCTGAAACCTTTTCTAGTAAAATGGGAATACCATCTCAAGAAATGACTCCTAAACTTTTGGTAAAAACACTTGGGGGGAATGTTGAGGTGAAAAGAATTTATAAGAATCTTCATATCCTTATCTGTGGAAAGAACCTACTTGCAAACCTTATTGTTCTACCTCTAGTAGAGTTTTATGTTATCCTGGGTATAGATTGGCTCTCTATTTACCATGCTAAGATTGACTGTAGAGCTAAAGAAGTTTCTTTTCATAAATACTTTCATTTTGTGTACAAGAATGAACCCTTATTGTTGATAACTTATCAAGAGGCCGAGAAACTTGTAAAGATGGAAATGAATGTTACCCTGCACACATCGTTGAAAATAAAGGAACTGTTCAAATTAATGATGTGCCAGTGGTAAATGATTATCCTGATGTTTTTCCTGATGAGTTGCCTGGAATAATACCAGATCGGGAAGTTGAATTTTCTGTTGACTTAGTTCCTGATGCTAAGCCAATTTCAAAACCCCCTTTTCGAATGGCTCAAATTGAACTTTTAGAGTTGAAGGAGAAATTGCAAGATTTATTAGAGAAAGTTTTCATTCGACCTAGCACATCACCATGGGGTGCTCCTGTTTTATTTGTTAAAAAGAAATATGGTTCAATGAGACTTTGCATTGATTATATAGCCTTGAATAATATCACTATTAAAAACAAATATCCTTTGCCTCATATCGATGATTTGTTTGATCAGCTCCAGGGAGCTCAGTTTTTTTTCAAAGATTTACCCAAGATCGGGGTACCATCAGCTGAAGGTATAGGAGGCAGATATTCTGAAGACCACGTTCCATACAAGATATGGCCATTATGAATTTGTAGTAATGCAATTTGGGCTAACCAATGCACCTGCTGTATTCATGGACTTAATGAATAGAATTTTCCATGAGTTCTTGGATAAGTTTGTGGTGGTTTTTATTAATGATATTTTGGTGTTTCCTAAAAGCAAAGAAGAGCATGAAATACATTTAAGGGTTATCTTTCAAACCTTAAAAGAAAATAAATTGAATGGGAAATTCAGCAAGTGTGATTTTTGGTTGCAACAAATTTCTTTCCTTGGTCACATTGTTTCTAAAGATGGGATAACTGTTGATCCTGCAAAAACAAAAGTTGTGGAAGACTGCCAAGACCCACAAATGTAACTGAGATTCGTAGATTCCTTTGTTTGGTAGGCTATTACCGAAGGTTTGTTAGAAATTTTTCACAGTTATCTAGTCCAATAACTAAGCTAACTCGGAAGGGTGTTACGTTTATCTGGACAAAAGAATGTGATGATTGTTTTTAGGAATTGAAAAGAAGATTGGTGAATGCTCCAGTTTTGGCACTACCTTCCAGGAATGGTGAGTTTGTTATATATAGTGATGCTTCATTGAAAGGACTTGGTTGCGTCCTAATGCAGAATGATTAGGTAATTTCTTATGCTTCACGACAGTTGAAAACTCATGAGGTAAATTACCCTACACATGATTTGAAATTAGCTGATGTTTTTTTTTGCTTTAAAAATTTGGAGGCATCATTTGTATAGAGTAAAGTGTGAAATATATACCGATCACAAAAGTTTAAAATATATATTCACTCAGAAAGAATTGAACATGAGACAAAGGAGATGGCTAGAATTAATCAAGGATTATGATTGTACAATTCATTACCATCCGGGAAAAGCAAATAAAGTGGCTGATGCTTTGAGTAAAAAAATTAATGATTCATTAGCAATGTTGCGTTTGGAACATGATCCTTTGGTTAAGGATTTGATGAACTTTGGCATAGAAGATGTTGGTGAAGGAAGTTCTTCTATTTTGTTTCAGGTATCAGTGAGATCATCTCTATCAGATAGAATCAAGCAAGCACAGAAGCAAGATAGTGAGTTGCAGAAAAAGGTAGAGCTGGTTCAGAAAGGTAAGTTGCCTGAATTCAACATTGATAGTGATTGTGTTTTGAGATTTGGGAAGAGATTGTGTGTGCCTTGTGATTCACAGTTGAAGAGAGAGTTGTTATGTGATGCTCATAGTTCTCCGTTTTCAGTTCATCCGGGAAGTACTAAGATGTACATAGATCTTCGGGAGTATTACTGGTGGGATGGAATGAAAAGAGATATTGCTGATTTTACTGTGAAGTGTTTGACTTGTCAACAGGTTAAAGCAGAGCGGCAGTTACCAAAAGGGATGCTTCAGCCTTTACCAGTGCCAGAGTGGAAATGGGAGAATATATCCATGGATTTTGTTGTGGGATTACCGAAAACATCTCGAGTTAATAATGCAATTTGGGTTATTGTTGATCTCTTGACTAAATATGATCATTTCCTTGCTATACGAGATACTTATTCCCTAGATCAACTTTCCCGTTTGTATCTTAAAGAGATAGTTAGGTTACATGGAGTTCCTCTCTCCATTGTATCTGATCGTGATCCCAGGTTCACTTCTAACTTTTGGAAAGGCCTTCAGAAGTCGTTGGGTACTGAATAAAATTTTAGTACAGCTTTTCATCCTCAATCAGAAGGGCAGTGATAACGAACAATTCAGACATTGGAGGATATGCTACGTTCTTTCTCTATGGATTATCAGGGAATTTGGGACCAACATCTTTCTTTGGTTGAATTTTCATATAATAACAGTTTTCATTTTAGTATACAGATGGCACCATTTCATGCATTATATGGGAAGCGGTGTCGAACTCCATCTTTCTGGGATGAAGTGGGTGAAAGGAAGTTGATGGGACCAGAATTGGTAGAAGAGATGGTAGAAAAAGTTCAGCTGATTCAGAAGCACATGAGAACAGCTCAGAGCAGGCAGAAGAGTTATGCGGACAACAGGAGGAAGGATCTATCTTTCGAGGTAGGTGATCATGTTTTTCTCAAGGTTTCTCCTTGGAAAAGTGTGATGAGATTTGGTAAGAAAGGAAAGCTGAGTCCAAGGTTTATTGGACCATATGAAATTCTGGAGAGAGTTGGATCAGTTGCATACCGGGTGGCTTTACCTCCGAGTTTATCTCAGGTACACAATGTTTTTCACGTTTCGATGTTGAGGAAGTATATGCCAGATCCATCTCATGTTTTGAGTCCAGAGGTAGTTCAGCTGGAAGAGAACCTATATTATGAGGAACAACCGGTCCAGACTCTTGACCATAGGGAGAAAGTGTTACAGAATAAGGTGATTAATCCAATAAAGGTTTTGTGGAAAAACCACATGATGGAAGAGGCAACATGGGAATCTGAAAATGAAATGAGGGATAAGTACCCCCATTTATTCGATAAGTAAATAAATTGTGGGGATGCAATTTTATAAAGGGGGAAGGATGTAACATCCCAAGTAAGTAATGAATAATAGATATTTTTATCTATGTTTATTAATGAATTAGATAGTGTTTTAGAGGCTTTAAATGAAAATAAATCCAATCATAAGCATGGAATACATTAATATTCTTAAAAGATTGTTTTACTGCCTTTTGATGGAAAACCCTTTTTAAATCAATCTGTTGACAATTTTATAATCTATATTTTCCAAAATAAACATATTCATTATGATTGGGGCATTTAATTTTACATTGGATAAATTTTTGGTATTTTTCTGACAATGTTCATTTTTTAATGAGTAGTGAAAAATACTGCATTTTACATCAAAACTGCTTTTTCATTTAATTTAATTATATGGTTAGATTATATTTTTAATTGGTCTTAAAGTGTAATCTGAATATATTTTTACCATTTAATCCAATGTTGGTCATTGGAATCAATTTCACTTTGAAATTGGACTTAAACTGGTGTCAATCTTTTGATACTTATTGTTTAATAAAAACACGCTATTTGTCATGACAGCGGGAATTAATTATTAAATTAATTAATGTGACTTATATGTTTTTAATTTTGTAAAATAGACTACATTTTTGAATTCAGAGTATCAAATATAGCTTAGGGTGAATTTTTGGTAATTTTCTGAAAAACATCGATTTTTGATGAATAGTGAAACCACTAAGTGGTACTTATAAAAACTGATTTTTCTGTTTAAATGAAATGTTGCCATCATTGTGTTTTGAATTTCAAAAATACGACATACATGGTTGTCATTAAGAAGTAAAATGTGGTTCAATGAGATTATAATAATTTTATGGTGAATAGTAACTTATTAAGTTTTTAATCGCGATTAGAGGTAATTAGTGTAGTTTAAGGTAAAAATAATGCTTTAATAAAATGAGATGAGCTTGACACATGTTCTACACTCATTGGATGTTTCATGGCCGACCAAAACAAGTCATGGGTCAACTTGGGGACCCCATGGAGCCACTTCGGTTGAGAAATGACATAAATAACTTTTTATTTAATGTTAAAGTAAAAAATGACACAAACATGAGTTATTTTACTAAAACAATTTTCATATGGGGTTATACAAGTAATATTTTTTACTATAAATATTCATTAGAAAGCTAAAAAGATTTCCTAAATCATAGGATTTGTTTTATAATTTTTAGACGTTAAATAAATTAAATTATTTATGACATCATGATGATGCAGCGATGACCTCATTATTTAACGATTTAAATAAAATGGAAAGATAATGTAAAATCTAAGACCTACACATGGCCAAACCCAATTGGATGAGTTTATTTAGAACCCTTATCACCTTATCCTCAAATTATATCAATTTGGGACCTTTTTAATCCGAAACTCATTTTAAAATAAAGTATCTTATGTTTACTTTCCAAGAATGCCCCTCCTCTCCTCTTATAAAAGGCCCCCACCTCTACCTCCTTACCCACACTTCCAAAGCCATTGGCTCGGCCAACCCCTGCCCATTTTATCTCTCCACTTCCCTCTATTACTCCTTCAAGCCTCACTTTGGCCAGAAGTCTTCCCAAGGAAGCCTTTGAGCTCAAACCAAAGGGAGTTACCTGATTTTAAGGTAATGTCTTCTTTTGAGTCCTTTTGTTTTATTTTGCTTCTCCAACCCCCTAAACTCTTTTTATTCTTTTCTTTTTGTAACAACTCCAGTATCCTAAATTTACTAGGATGTTTTTATAATAAGTATTAGAGATACACTTACACACACCTACATCTAATGGTTAACGAACATACTGTTTTCGTGGATGGCGAATTTATGCCTCCCGAAACGATGATTGTTCAACATTATTTTAACACCTTCAATGGTAGCCATTAAGATGTAACTATATTTATATATGATATATAATATGTTTATTTTTTACATAAGCTTATGTATTTTTCATTTTGGGAATACCTTTATGGTTTCCATTATGGGTAAACGTGATATCTTCATTTAAGGAAGTGCGGACTACCGCCCCCTCAAAGTGATTTGATTCGTTAAATACCATATGTGGGACGTATAAAGGATGGAACTATGATATTATATATGATATTATACTGGAATTATAATATACCTTTATATCATTATGATTCCATTCTATAAAATACGAAATAGAAATGAAAGTAGCGTTCATGCGTACGTACGGCTTACTGTCTCCATGAACGGTGCATTTCATTTCTTACCTCTAAATAATTATGTAATATTATAAATGCATGCATTTACTGGATATATATGACATATATGATATCTAAATCATGAATACCATTCTCAATATAATGGATACATGAAAAACTTGTAATTATAAAGGGCTTATTTTTTACTCAAGTACCAATGATCGTTAAAACGACTATTATTAACTTAAATAATTACATAGTGTTCATGACATGGAAATAAGTGATATAAAAGAAATAATGAACATGAAAAAGGTTTTTAAGAAAGTAGAAATTAACTCACGTTTATTATTCAGGACATTAAAGAACGATTGAGTCAAGTCGGACCCGAGGTATGGGACTTCGTCTCAATCTCCTTTCATTGAGGCATATTTTGTTTTATACACAATTATACGGTGTATAAACCCCTTTTACTTTTACGTTTATCCAAAAGGAATCTTTTTTTATACGAAGCGTTTTACTAAAAGACAAAAGGGAATGTTTTTGTCGTACGTATGCGGCGACAACGACTTCTCCGCCACCGTGACCGTTATTTGAGTTTCGGCTTCCTCTACAATCCATACCTTCTTTTTAAAAGAAAAATAAATACCATGTTTTAATTTTCTTTTATTTTGGTATTGAAAATGGTTGTCATAATGTTTTTATATCAATGTGTTGTATTGATATCTTGTGATTGAATGGTGGAAATGTTATGTTTCCTTTATACTTGTTTTATGTGATACGGTTATGTTGAGGTTCTTGGGCATTATTATGAAGACGGGTGGTCCCATGATAAACTAAGGGCGGGTGAGCCCGATATAGCTCTCCAATGCATTGGGTAATTCGAAGGAGTGAGACGTTAAGGTTTCTCCGAAGAGATTTAGGGAATATACTATGATGGGTATTCCAAACGTAACCAAGAGGGTTAGTCCCTACATTAGAATGTTATGAATGCCTCAAGTTACCTTTATGTCTTATGATTTCTATGATTTATTCATGATTTGATGAGGTATGTTAAAGTGCTTATGTTTTATGGGTAATGTATGATTTCATTCTTATGTATATATGTACCCATGTTTCCTTTCCATATTTTTATATCCCTTACTGAGCTTTTTATGCTCATCCCATGTTTTTTTTGAAATGTTTTTCACAGGTCAAGGGAAAGGTACATGATGTGATGATAGTGTCAAGGAAGTGTCAAGAAATAATCCATGATTTATTTTAAATATGTTTCCATTTATGGGAATGAAGAATACTATCTTTATGTAACCACTTTTTTTATATGTGGAATGTAATGCAAGTTTTATGATCTAATTCTCTAAAACTCTAAACCCGAAAAGATCCTCAATGTGTAATCTTGTAATAACTCAAGATTAAGTAAGGTTTAAGGATGGGGCCTTATAGCTAATATCAGGATTTATTCCTAATAATATCTTAGCGATGTCTCCAAATATTTATATTTGGTTCAGTATTGAACTCACATTATATGTAGAACCTATATAAATTCCATAATATTATTTATATATATCTGGGATTAGAAATTCAGATGAATATCTATATGATCATTAGTTGTTTTTTTATCAATTAGCAATCTTAAAGAAGAAAATATTTTTTCACAATAAACGATGATGGTGATCTATAATTTTTTTGTAATACAATAAGCTAAAATTTTTTACTATATCGAATATAAATCAATTTCAACAGATAGATGACATTTTGAACTATTGGGGATGTCCAATTGTTCACTACTATCGACATATGGTTGTCATATATTCATTTGAATATAAATGTGAAGGATACACTATAAATTACATATAGGTATTTAAATAGGGTATATTAATAATTTTTTATTCCATTTGTTTAGGAAAATGAAATGATGAAGTCTGTGTCTCTCATAAACTAGGGTTTTCATCCAAACTAAGACTCATCCATCATGGTGTTTATTATTAATATATTTTTATATTAATTTACCCATAATATTAATTCTAAACAACTTGAGATTGTATTTGGTAAAATTTAAGAATATTTTCTTCTTTATAGGTAATGAAATTTTAACATCATGATTCATGATTTGTGATTTATCATGAATACTATGTATATCAATGGGATTTTATTGATCTAAGAAATTTATAGGTAGGTATGTATCAGGAATGATTCACGAATGTTCTTGAGATAATTATTTCTGGTTATTTAACTAGGAATTACATTCATCCCATTCAGGGGATCTCTCACATGAAAATACTTATGATTGGACCAATAAAGATGGTTCAAATTTTGAGTAAATAAAATTACATAATGTTTCCATTCATGAGGAAACATTAACATTTCTTTATGCTACAATACATGCATTAGATGTAGTATTTAAGGGTTATATTATATATTGAAATATTTAATGGTGTTTTCTTGGATATATCCAAATGAATAGAGGTTAAGTGGTTAATGATGGTTCATTCTATAAATAACACTTCATTGTAACAACCCTACCAATTTTTTGAATATAGATGACGTGGTTCAATCGTTAATGTATTTTTGGTATTATCACTTTTGTGAGATATATTTCTTCTAGTTAGACCATAATAGATTATATATTTCATTATAAAAGTGGGATTTAATGCTTTATTAGAGTTTTTAAGTGTAGTTCCTATATCTCATTGACATTGAGGAAGATTATTCCATATGTGTTGAGAATTTCATGGTAGATACTATCTACATAAAATAGATGGAGACACATTCAGGTATCTAGTGAGGACTGGTTGTAGATGCACATAATCAATTTTTAGTGAAGTGAATTCTTAGAGAGAGAATATTTTGTGACCTTGACCATATTTTTCAATTACTAAAATATTTTCGACTAGTAAAAGTCCATCAAAGAGATAGATTTTTATTTTCTTATAATATTTTAATGGATCATTGGAGAAGAAATATTTTCATAATATTCTCCGAATTATGATGGGATACTTTATATATGTGAATGAGTGGTGTTCCCTATATCTTTGTGTGGTGGAGTTGATGATTGAATTTCATTCCCCTTGTTGGGTGGTTCACCATTATATGATTAAGATATATCGGGATATTAGTCGTTGTATATTGCAATGTAGTATATTAAAGGACATCACATGGTTTGTGGCCTTATTTCATACATTTGACAGGAAAACATTAAAGCATTAACATACAATAAAATTACATTAAACCCTTCTTATTCATAGTTTTAATTGAGATAATGAGACCTACGAATTTTTTTAGAGTATTTCTAGGAGGCCGAGGTGTTATAATGTAGTGTGGATAGCAGTACAATTTTTGAAATAGGTTTTTCATTTATTCTCCATATGATAGACTCTAAATTGCATGAGTTTGAATTGTTATTTGTGTTAGAGGTATTGTAGCTTCATGTTATATCAATTAGTATAATATTAAGTTGATATTCCCATTTTATTTCAAGATTCTTGTAGGTTCTACGAAGGACCATATAACCACATCAAAATATGAGTTAAACTTATCACCAATATAAATATATAAATTAAAAGTGATGTATTATGATCATCAAAGATATACAACATGAATGTGAATTGTATGTCATTTCCATATACAATTTCCTTACAACACCCAGACCTTGAAAACAATATAAATGGTGCCCCATGGTGGACAACACTATGGCCTCAAGAGAGCCTTCCAATACAATTGAGGTTGTTGACTAATAGTGTAGGTATATAAAGATACAATAGGTATAATATTCCATATAATTAGTGTAAAACCACTAAATATACAGTATCAATTTATATATCAACCAAATGAAGTTGTACCATATAAAAAACAAGTGAAAAGAATCAATAAGACACAATTACCATGTTCTATAATAATAGAATGAATACACTATGCGTCAATAATTCATTAAAGTAAATTTTTTTAATATGAAAACAAAAAATGATTTAAAACACTAACTTGTGACCCACATTTTCCTAGAATCCCATGTTGTAACCCACCATACCATGAACAAACCAATCACTATATCTATATCTCGAACCTGTACCAGAAGATAGATAGAGTCTCTTCAGGTGTCCATGTTTGATAACAGTCCAAGTGGGGTGTGATTACAACTGAGTAGGCCAACACTAGTGGGTTCTAATTTAATAACCAATCTATAGAAAAGTGTATGGAGATAATCTAGGTGTAATAAATGAATATGGTAAAAAAGAATCATGTTTTCCATTTAAACAATTATTAATTATATTTTATTATAATTAGTTCCATCATGACATCCTGAAAACCAAATATTCTCTAGCCATGTGGGGAGACTAATCCAATGCATAATGGGGTCATATACTTCTATTCACAATAGGTAATTCACTAATAAATTCAATTTGACCATATAACATGGAGTATCAGTATAGGTAACCATATCACATCCATACTTTGGGTTAATTGAGCAGTATTCAGACATCCCAAACCATGCCATCTTTAGATGTATGGATCATCAGTCTAATATCCTAAACCATGAAAACACATGAAGCTTTGAGAATTAGTCTTACATCCAAAACCATGAGAACATAAGGAGCACAAATCCCCAGTCTTACATCTTATACCATGAATATTTTCTATTGGGATTAGAGAATCACTCAAGCCTAAACCTTGGGAGTAACACCCCAATACAATATCCCACACTTATAATTTACCACATGGGCCGGAATATTTACCACATTATCACATTTAACCATTTTTTCAGAAACACATCTAACCCCACTATTAGTGTTTTTCCAAACTATTTAATTATTTAACATAACCCTTATTCCCATTTCACAAAACATATCTTAAACAATTAGAGAGGCCAAATAAATCCCCACTATTTATGAAAATGTTTCAAAACTACCATTTAGTAAGGGAATTTATCATTTTACCACAAAACAATACAATTGCACACACAATTAAAATAATCCTTGAAATATAATAATAAAAACCCTTCCCAAATAAAATTATTCGTAACAAATCCTATTTGAAAATTAACAACATTCAAAAAATCATTTTCCTTCATTTTTAACCATTGATAGCTCAAAATCAAAAACAATTATTTTAAAACATTTCAAAATCCACTTATTCATTATATAAAATTTTATATACAAATGTCTCAACCGTCATATTAGAAATTCTTACATTCCAAAGTACAATTGAAAACACCTTCACTTTCATAATTACCCTATCTCACTATTTTCAAAATTATTTCACCTTTTTATAGTGTAAGAATATCCCATTGGTAGCCCACATTATCCTCTAAAGACACCAACAGACCCAACGAGGTCCGTAAAGTGGAATACACCTCAAAATAAATCCCAATCCAACTTTTACAATAAAGAAAAAAGTACAGTAGTGTTGTAAATTATCACAACCACGTACAATTATAAATAATAAGACTATAGAGAAAAGATAATATAACACCTACCTCATGATCCTAAATAACCAATAGTCCAACCATGGACGGTGATCCTAAACTAAACAACTATTAACATACTAATATAGATTATGCTGGAAAATAAGTTTTAGGGATTATGATGGTTAGAAATAATTTTTCCCTTTCTCTGTAAGAAAATTTAAGGAAATAGTGTCAAAGACTAGCCGAGATATTTGATTCACACCTAATGAGACTTAAAATACCTAAAATAGACAGAGGATCTACCACTTTAGAGGAAGGAGAACCCGGTTCATCACCATATATATAGGGGGTCAAATGGGTGAGAGAATCTGTGGGAAAATTTTATGAACTATAAGGGAAAATGTGAATTAATCCATTGTTAAATAGTCTCATGGTTTTATCATAATATTTTTCAAACCGCGTGCCAACTGTGGGGTTTCCTCTCTCTGATAGGGGATCAAGTCGCACCATCTCTCATGGGAACCATCATGATTCACTAAACAAGTCATAACCCATTTTATGCATTCTATCCAAATGATATATTTGTGTCATAGTTTTCTAGGAAGGCTATCATAGTTGTCAAACAATGTAAAGGCCATCTCCTTATCATTGTTCAAGGAACCGTAATCCATACAGAGTTGTGGCACATGGATAAAATAACTGCTATCCAACCATGAAACATAAAATGTTTGGAAAATTTTCCTCAATTACTTTTCTCCAACCCCATAAAACCTCATGACCATTTAAACTACTTTGAAACATTAAATTTACCAAAAAATAAAACTAGTAGATAATTTACTTGCGTTTGGCTTCTTATAATCTCCCAAACTTATAAAATATCTTCCTTGAGATTCATTCCTAGGAATCGCCAAACGTCCTAGACAAAAATTACAGTCAGTAGGGAAAACCCATGAACTAATATATTCCATTTTTCCTCTTTAACATTCCTATTCCATCACAAAATTCAGAAAAATCATTATCTTAACCCATAAACAATCTCCCGCAGAATCAAGACACTAGTTAGACCCTCCTCAAAGGATGCATCAACCTCAAAATTAAAATTACTGATATCAAACACATGGGAAATTTATAGGTGATACCACTGAAACTAAATAAAAAGGAAGACATCATGAAAATAAATAATTCTCCTTGGGAGTGATAATCAAACCACCCTAAGTTATATTCTCCCAACAAACCCCAAACAAACCAGTATACGATTCAACCAACTTACCATGCATTATTAACACAACGATGACAAAATACATCTAATCACCTGAATAAACATATGATTAACTAATCACACCATCTTACCTACTACAATACAAACCGAAAGGCCCAACGACTACATTCCAACTACAATTTTAGAAACATAAGAAAGTAACAGACATAAAATGATGGACCTCAATCTATCAAAACCAAATATAACTCCCTTTGTCAAAATAAAAACACAATTATATCTCTTACCCAAGACTATATAATAAATAACATTGATAATCACATCAACTAGTTATTCAACTATTGTGGTTATCCACAAAATACACCTGAGGTCCCGACCACTAATATTAGGTGTTTGGAGCCTCTACCCTAAAACTGACCACTAGAACCTCAACTAAAACATCAAATACATATATCAAACATTTAAAAAATCCCTATTAATAAAAAAAACTTGAATAATATCCAAAATTTGAATCCATCATTTCCACATAAACCACCCATAATGGACACACCTCTTCCGTCTATACATGAAATATAGAAAAAATTGTTCTTCGTAAAAAACTATTTAATTATTCAAAATTCACATGTTATTTTAAAATTTAAATTTCTAGTAGATAATAACTTATCACATCCATTAATGTTAATGTGACATGTCAGAAAATCCCCAACTGACTTATCCTGAAATACCCAACTCCAATTGTTGGCACATTACAACTTCACCTGGTCAGGGTTCCTTCATGATAGGGCACACCATCACCATCCAAATGGACCTACCTAACTGTATCCATAGATTCTAGTGAAATTTCATCTCCCAAACCCCAATTCCCACAAACTATTTTTATTACTCATATCTCTATCTGATGCACCTCTAATACAAGCACCTCAGATCACATCTAATCTACCTTGATCCTAGATCCAAAACTTGGCTTCATTATCACTTGCATCCCATGGACACCAATACCGACCCATGTTCAACTCCATACACATTTTAAATTATATAATAGTTCTTTAAATTAAAAAAAACTATAAATACCCACCATATAATATTTTTCCACACATTATTCAAGAGACTCCAAACACCAATGCATAAACTCCAACCACTAAATAAAATTGGATGCAGACATGGTCATCTCACCATCACTTGAGAGACCAATCAAAACAATATCCATCGAACATTTATATATTTTAATAATGGATCTTGTATCATTTTAAATAATCGTTTTCTTCACAAGGACCTCACACAAAAATGACCAATGGCTCACCTCCAACCACATGAGTTCACATACCATGTGTGAAACCTCCATGAAGGACCTACAACTAACTAGAAAAATAAATGCACATAACACATCATCTCGATAACAGTTTCTTAGTAATCTCAAGATTATTTAAATATATTGGGAATGATAACATTAAATTATACGGTATATTAATATATATTCAGAAAATGCCAACACAAAAAACAAAATTCTTGGGCCTCTAATCACATCAATGACACACCTAAGGCATTTAAAATTCATGGACCTCCCCACCCTCATATATCTAATCATCACCCATTCACCACATCCTTATAGGGATTCATCAAACAAAACTCACCATTGATTATTGACTCTAAAACATATTGTAATGAAACAATAATCTCTTTTTCACTACCACCACCACACCACTCAAATTCTTATAGCATGTTCCAACCATGATGACCCCACTAGAAACCAAATGACCGGATGCTTTCCTAAAACCATTTATTCAACTTGAATCAAGCTTCCATATGTTTTACATCACCATGCTCAAATGCCGACTCACACACTATTCCATATCCCCCAATTAATCAACCTTATTGAACTCAAGGCACCCTCTATGTTCTCATCCAATAAGTACACATTCACAAAAATAAGTACTTACATATAACCACTCATCCTTCTAGACGTCATTATTTTCCCAGAAGCATCTATCTATGATCTATCCATCCCCATATCATTCAACCATGACCAAAATCAATTCCCTAATAAAACACCATCAAACCCACATGACTAGTCTCACAAAAATTTCTTCCCTTGGAAATAGACATACAATCAACGACAAGAACTCAATTACTTGTGTACGAATGAAACCTAGGTGTGACCTTTATCTTTTACCAATAATGGATACCACCTTCCATGAATTGATTCCACCTCTAAAGCATTAACCCTTTCATCATAACCCATTGCACCCATGACAATGATCCAACCTCACTCATGGTTACCATTGATTACTTATTCCACTGATTTGTGGACACCACTTGAGTATCATTTCACAAAAGCACTCATGGTCCCACCAAATTCACTCTATTAAACACTAATTATGTTCATCATTAATGGTCCAAAACATTCTCTTGTGCCTTAAGTATACATTAAAACATAAAAAATGTATGACCCATCTCATGGGTCTCCCTCAAAGGCTAATCAAAACCAAATCCTTAAACCAGATTCATGCATAAAAAAGGCCACTAGATCTCCCTCTATGTCATACACATAAACATACAACAATTCTCCCCTAATGACCGAAACTCCATCCCCCACTCCAAAACACTAGACATCTAAAATACCCATGAAAACATTTATTCATGGTTCCACACCCATAACAATATAACTATCACTTATGAAACCCCACACCAAGACACCAATCTATAATTTTGGACGTATAACCAGAACAATAAACACTTCCAAGGCTCAACACATTAAACTTACCATAAAACATATCAGAACTATAAGATCACTTTTATATTAAGGGTAAAATAATAAAATACCTTTAAAAAATCCTCATAACCCATAACCTATTACTCAAACAAGAAAACTCTAAAGCCCAAATAACACACATAAAGAGATAGATAAACAACAAAATGGTTACTCATTTACCGTATCTCATGGTTCCATATTTTACATTTATATTTTTATTTAAACTCAAATATTTAGAAATATTAGGATTCACATTTACAAATATTTCATTGAATACATTTTAAAAAATTTCAATATTGAATTCAATTTCACAAATGAATCCTTGGAAATATACATATGACATATCATTCCTAACTAACCAGCATGGCTCATGAACCCACACACTTTTTATTTCCATGTTGATATAAAAGATAAAACATCATAAACCAATAAAATCACATCTAAGTGTTTCACTAGTTGATTATGTATCAATCAAATGTAAAATAACAAAACAAACAATTAATTACCACACATGATAAGTTGGGTTTCCATAGTATGTGTGGATGTAGGAACCCTATCAAGATATCATCACAAATCCCTAAAAAGATCCTAGTATCCTTTATAACATTCCCCCAATAGTATTTCAAAATAAAAATGCTCAAATACTACTTTTTAATGCCCGGATTCGGTGTCCACAATAACAGGTTCCCTGAGCTACAATACCATATGGCCTCAAACACACTTCCCCATGTACAAGAGGCTTTAGACTAGTAGTGTGGGAATATGAAGGTACAATAGAGATACTATTACTTCATATCATACTAAAAAAAGATGAATTAATATCAATAAATATAGAATCCAAATAAAATAGTACAATGTAATTTCTAAAGTCAAGGTCCAATAATAACCATGTAACACATGCTTTAAGTATCTAATAAATACACTCTATGTAATGATATCATTTAAATAAAATATATAATAGCAATACTTAAAAATATCCTAAACATGGTCCTGAGTCCGACATGTTCCTAACATCCCATGCTCTAACCCACTATCCCATGAACTAAATAAAAACCAGGTCCTTGTCCAAGACCTTTACCATAATACATATAGCATATTCTCTAGAATCCTAGTACTGTGGTGGCCTAATTATTTTTTTAGTACAACCCAGTAGTCCACTAATAACATTTTTGAAATTAATTACTACTATTTACAACACCAAATTTTGCTAATTAAGGATAAAAAAATAAATGAGGAAATAAAATAATAATGATTCATGTTTTTACAATTACTAATCAACCATTTTATCTATTATGTTACATCATGAAATCCAACCAACATAACCCATTATGGTCACTTCAGGAGCCTAATACTTTTCATAAAGGGGTTATATAATTTTTTCACAAATGGGAGTTACTAATCAATTAAATTTAAACATGTAAATTTATTCCTCAGTACATGTAACTATATCACATCCATACATTTGGTAAATAAATCCACAATCCAACATCCCATAGGATGATAACATTATGATCATAGAGCCTCATTCCAAAATCCTAATACATAAAAACTTTTAAATCATAGATCATCAGTAAAACATCCTAATCCATGAAATTTTTGTAGAATATATACTCAGTTAGATATCCTAAACCATAAAACCATTGGGTGGGGCATAGAGCTTCAGTCTTGGCTAACCAGTTGGAGTATACCCTATGTCACATACCCCACTCATACTATTTTCCAAATGTATATTCTTCATTAAAATTTTATAAAATTTAAAAAATTTATTACATAAATCATTAAACCCCAAAATTAATTTTTCTTCAATAAGTAATGCTTAAAACCCCTATTATACTAAAATTACAAAACAACAAGTAAAAAATTTTAGAGGTATAATAAAACCAGACCCATTGTTACAAAAAATTCAAAACTGACATTCTTCAGGGGTATTTATCTTTAAACCTCAAATTACGAACATTAAACAGACAATAAAATTCAAAATTTGTAGACTTGTAATGAATTCAAAATATATCTAATATAATTTAAAAATATGAATAGTTAATTAAAGGAATATTCTTACTATCATATAGTGCTTTGCCTTAACCGATTGACTAGTGAGTCATCTCATAACAAGTTTATCTAGACCTTTTTTATGCCAACCCATTAAAGAATTTAATTTAGAACCTTATTCATCATTTATATCCTAGGATGAACAACCCATCGTAAATCATGTTAATAATGACCAATTTATTCTTTAAAAATCCAATAGTATTACCATCAAAACTCTAGAGCATAAAATTAAACTCCCATGCAGCTTCTATCCCACAATGGTCTCCCAACTATTATGTTTTGACCTCATAGGAACACATTTTGAATTTTATTTTCTTACCTCTTTGACCTTTTCCACCAAATTAGGAATAAAGGAACCTAGAATGAAAACCACAACACTACCTCGGTTATCACATTCCATTTTCATGTTAGTTATCCAAAAAATTAACCTTTTTTGATATGAAGATTATTTTTCCAAATAACCACATGAATTCCTATATAATGAATATCCTACAGAATTTCATATACCCAATGTATACATCAATTAAATGTCAAACATTTGAATATAATTCATCCATATTAGTTTTTTTGAGGTCAATTACCATTGTGAGAAAATCTATATCACTCTCTTATGATACGTAAACACTTTAAATTTCTCACCAAAGAGGTAATGTCGTTAAGACTTTTATGTATGGAATACAACAACAGACACTAAATATTGCATTGGTTAGTTCATCTAATAAAACTATAACATCCATGATCCATAAGAAATAACATTATATCCCAATATGAGAATACACCCATCCTAGATACCAAAGCATCATAATACACCACATGCCCATGTCATGATTCCAGCAAATATAAGATCGGTGTAAAAAATGTTAAACATTATGCATATTAAAATACATTTGTTAAAAATATTTCTATTGGAATGGACATGTTTCCTCATTAAATATATCATCGGTTAATCTATTCATGAAAATTCAAGAATAAATCATCAGTAAAAACCATATAACGAATGTAAAATGTGTATCTTAAAAAAAATTATTTATTTTTTTCCATGATATCATATCATATTTCATTTTTTGTTCAATAGAAACACAACATTTATATATATCATGGCTATGGAAATATATATCATTTATCCAAAAAATAACAATTTAAAATTTTTTCTTTCAAATGATATTCCTGCAAGATTACCACAACTATTTAAAAGTGTTTATAATACTTTGACCATATCCTTGAATACATCAATATGTAATCCCCAAAAAATAGAACAAAACATCAGGATACCTTTAAAATATTTAATTCATAAATTCCATAATTAATGTTGGTGAATTCGTAAGACCTAAAGTAATAACCACATACTCGTAATGGATTTATCAACTCATTAAAGTAATCTTTAGAATATACTCCTTTAGAACCCACAATTAGTGATATTTTGATTGTAGATAAATTTTAGAGAACCATTAGGATCACATAAATTGATAAAATACCTCATCAATGCAAGATAGTGGATACTAGACAGGCCCAGAAGGCATAATTATATCTTATGGGTCTATAAAAACATTAATTAAAAAACTCAGAATATGAAACTAATTAATTTAATTGAATAAAGATGTACATCAAGATAAATCAACATATATAGTTAAATTAGTACATTTGGGTTTCCAACAGATTTTACTTTATTAGATCGAATAAATAGTTGATAAAAAGAGAGTCTTTTTTATTTTTTAAATGAAAAATGTGAAGCAGATTGATTGGTTTAAAGACATAAAATGAAAAGTTTGAGAGGGTTTTCTAATTTCAGGGTTCAAGTTCAATTGAATTTAGGGAAATAGGTTGATTAATTCATAATTGTTGTTGGATTCAAGATTTCTTAGATCGAATGGTCATGGTATCCCTTCCTCAATGCGAAAATACCCTATTTCCCATTATCTAGTATGTTAGGGTTTCAAAAAATCATGTATTTTCTTGATATTATTTTTAAACATTATTTCCCCTAAAGTTGACAATGGTAATGTCTTATTTAGGGTTGTAAGTTTCACGATGTGAAATTCCATTTTAGATTTAAATTTTAATGTTCATGAAAAAATAAAAATAAAGGGATTAGATGTTTAAGATGTTGTTGTGGAAAACCAAATTCATTAATAGAATAAAATTAAATCAATCTAACACACCTTCGCCATTCCATTTCATTACCCTAGAAGAAGGTGGGTTTACCTCTTAATCCTAGTGATGATAGAATAAGAGGTAATGAGAATATAAAATGAAATCATAAATAAAAGGAATATGAACTAAAGAATGGCCCTACACAATTCACTTTCTCACTCTAAACTGTGGTCTGTAGGATCACTTCAATAGTATCAGGCTAGCCCTCTATTTATAGGCTCTATATGAGCTCTGATATTAAGGAAAATCTTTAAGAATTGGTCCAAGGGTGGTACAGGGTGGGTCCCATGTCATATATTCTATATAATATTTTAAGATATGTTAAAATTTTACTCATAAATCCCATCATGGCATTTTATATAATGTTTAACGTGTTTACATGATGTGTAATTTCTCAACATAGTTTATTCACTTCACAACCTTTCCTTAATTTCAGGGTTGTATCTATTACATGATATGAAATGATTTTATGATGGGTAATTTCATTATTTAGGCTATGAATTCTCATTTTCCTCTCTTCTTTAGTCCTCATCATTATATGATCTTCATGGTCTTCCTAAAAAATCTCGTTTCACCCCACCTCACTTCACTCATGCTGTAGAGTGTCAATTTATTCTTTTTGAATTAATCAATGTATTATTTCATAAAACAAAAAACATGGAAAACAATTAGAATATAGAAATTAATAATCTATAATATATAGAAATCAATATATTAAAATAACATAAAATATATACATGAAATAAAGAAATCAAATTCCCTCATACTTGAATTCATACTTGTCCTCATGTGTGGAGTCTCCACCTACTACAAATTACTGTCACCATACCATTTTTCAAAATCAATTTCATTATAAGAAATCGATCCAATGGAAAATTAAATATCATAGTATCCTAGTAACAAAATTTATCAATTACTTATTTAAAAAAAAATCAACCTTGTAAATTACTTTTCCTTTCTTGAAATACCCGAGAACTTTAATTCATCAATTTTCATTTTCCAATTAATTATTCATATGAAATCCATTTTCAATATACCTCACTTTGAATATATTCACTCATTATCCGGGTACAAATTAATTGTGTGATTCACATACCTCAAGAACATGTAATTTACCATTGTATGGAAATGTATCTAACATATCAACCATGTGAATAAATAATCACAATAAATAAAGAGGGATTCACTATTTAAGATCAAAAGACTCCGAGGATTATAGAGTATAGGCAAATGTTGTAAATCATGTAAGGCATAAAAATGCAGTTCAAATATAATGTAATTTTCCGGGTAATATAAAATATATCAAGTAAATTATCCTCTTCCCCCAGTATATCAAAGAAGGATCATAAACAGATAATGTTCAATAAGTGACAGAACCTATTTTATTACAATTTCAATTTTCTTTTCATTTTCAAAATTTTTGGTGGGTAAATTTCTCAAAAACACCACCCTACCACTATTGATATCCTCATGAAAAATTTTGTTATATTTATAACAAGACCACCAGTTTTATAATTGTGATTTCTGAGTTTGACAAGACAATATACTTTTTTCATTATTTTTACTAGTGTTTTCAATATATACAGTGTATTTTCAATTACCAAACCTCATAAAATCTCCGCCATACTCAAAAACAAATACCAATCCCTTCCCCCAGATAAGTTCACCCCACTCTTATGTTTCATAATCATGAAAAACATTTTAAAAAATGTAGGTAAGGATGATATAGGATTATAACATCACCCATTTATTAACAAGAATATTCTTGGTTTTTATAGTTTATAAAATTATTAATGCACGACAGGTCTTTGGATAAGGCATAAAAAAATTAATGCCTAAATAATTTTAAATATGATATTGATTATTCATTACATTGATAAGATGTTAATAATGTTCATAAAGAAATCATTTATGAATTTATAAAAGAAAATAAAAAATACATTATTTAAAATATTGGCCTATTAGATTTCTTGTGAAGGATATGAATAGTTTTGACAATTAATCAATTAAATCCCATGAATAGTTAAATCAAAAACT
This sequence comes from Viscum album, assembly GCA_963277665.1. Classification (NCBI taxonomy): domain Eukaryota; kingdom Viridiplantae; phylum Streptophyta; class Magnoliopsida; order Santalales; family Viscaceae; genus Viscum; species Viscum album. Next base: position 1,337,972,049 of record OY728148.1, on the reverse strand, counting down.
ACAGAAATAAAAAATAGTAACCATGGAATAATCAGATAAAAAATTATTTCTAATGATCCACTTGCTCCCCTAAATCTGTATTTTTTAAATCCTAATCCCCACACATATCTCTATAAATTCTATAACCCATATTTTCATTTTCAAAGTTATTGACAAATAAATTCAGATTCATGTAATGATCTTTTCCTTAACTAGTTTATGTCTCATAGTTCAATGGATTAATTAAATAATAAAATGTGTGGAATGTAATAGGATGATTAAAAATAGTAATTAAATTTTTGGGATATAGTTTTTTTAATTTTAAACTATTACTCCCATTCTAATTTGTGCTTCAATTATGAATTTTTAATTTCTTCCTATTTCATATTCACCACATGTACTTATTTTAGGATGTTTAATATTTTTTTTATCCTCTTATTTTGATTCCAGTTTCTTGTTTCTACCTTGGGTATTGATGGTCCCATAAATTAAAAATAAATAGGTCAAATCATGGCCCATAATCAATGAATATTGAAATAATTTGAGTGATAGAATGTGCACCAAAAAAGAAAATAAATATAAAAAAATCCCATCCTGTCTCCTGAAAGTGATTTTTTATCATAATTGGCTCATCCTTACCTCCTTTAGATTTATATCATGTGATAGATGAATCAAATTTTTGTACAACTTTGAGGAAAATAAATTTCCTCAATTGTTTCCTATCCATGTAGGAAGACCCCAATCATTCTTCTCATAATAGATTTATTCTCCATGATGGTAGAACATGCTTTATCTTCTTTGGAACACTCCACTATTTCTTCCTCAATCCTGATGAACTAAATGGTTGTTCCTATACCATCCATACCCATTTTAATTTCTAAAATTTTTAACTCTCTCCTCAGGTATCAGCAGTCCAAGAATTTAGATTCTCTTTATTCTTCACTTTAGAATCCTCTTGCATAACCTCATCTAACTCATGTACCTATTTAATTTTATTCACACATTCAACTTTGGTTTTTTCTCTTCCTCCAAAAATAATTTTCTCTCTGACAATGTAGTTCTTTATTTCACAATGAATGTTTAATCATTCATGATCACATCCAACTCCCAGATAGAGTTCTCCAATTTTCACATGAATCGGTGAACACCTAGTGGAACAAATGGTCATCCCAGAAAGAGTGTATTTCTATCCTATTACATGTCAAACTCTAGGAATTTGATGGGGTGGAAGAATCTATAAACTCATATTAGTATATCCTCAATTTTTTATTTTTTTGTTTTTATGGTTCAATCTACCAATTGAATAATCAATTTTTTGTCATTCAGTCCATCTATCCCCAAATGATTGAAAGTCATGTATGAAATGATATTATCACTCTGACATAGGTCACACAAATATTTTCCTCAAATTTTTCAAATATATAGATATGCATTTAAAATATTACTGGATCAAATTTATTATTATGTGGGTCCTTAAATACCATTAATGAGAACTCCCATGTGAGTTAAATAGTGCCAATCTCTTATATCTTCTTCTCATTGGTTACCAACTCCGTCATGAATTCTGTATATATCCGCATGTTTGAAAGAGTCTAGGAAAAGAGTATACTAATATTAAATATTTTAATGTGTTCATTAAATTAACCTTTTTAAAAATTATTCTTTACATGCACCATCTTTATGGAAAATGGTTTCTTGGATTATACCATGTTGGTGGTTCTTCTTATTCATGTTATTCAACTACTTATTCATTTATTATTTCATCTTCCAATTGTCTTGATTATACTGGTTTTTTAATAAATAGTCTATACCATTTCATTTTTTTCTCTCTATTAATTTCTTTATAGCTTTTAAATTTTACATTGTGGAAATTCAGGACATGATGGAAGTTTACCTATGGGATTCTCTCTAATGTGGTCAACACATTGTCCAACATGATGGTCTAGTTACCATAACCTGGCCTTTTGTTTTGTTGATTCTTCTATTATTTCATTAACTATATCCCAAAAGACTTCATGAATATAAATAGTGTCTCTTTCAACATATGGACTTGGCTTCTCTAGTGTGGTCCCTTGGGGTGCCTATTTTTTGTATCCTAGTGTTCTTATTTTTTTGTATGTGAACTTGTTTTTGTTGTGGTATCTAACCCAAAAATTCATTTCCATGACTGTAATTATCATAATATTAAACATCTATATATATACAATGGGGTTTTTTCTTCTGGACCATCATAATATTCATCTTCTATGATAATTATTAAATATGTTTATACATCCATTAATTTTTGTTGATTTCTTGAACTCTTTTCCGTTTTATTTTTTATTTATTCCACTAGAAACTATTTATCAATGTATCATGTATCAACCTGTATCATTCTTTAGAAACATATTCATTAATGATCCTCCAATTGTACTATATAGAATCAACCAATATACCTATGATGCAACCTTATATAATGTTTTGATTACTATCCATATCTCTATAAAATTATAGTGGAATTATTTATTCATATATTTATAATATTCCCATGAAATATTTTCTGAGTCATCTTGAAATTGAAATTTTTTTAGAATATTTAACCATATGTACATTGACATAGATGTTTAAAATAATATTCTGAAGATGTTTTGTTCCAGATCATCCCATGTAGTGTTGGAATATATAAGAAGTTTTTTATTCAATCATGAAATCACTCATGTAATAAAAATCAGAAAATATGGAGTCTTATTACATTTAATGAAGCATTATCAAATTGGAATATGTCATAGTTCTTTAATAAGCTTCCCAACTGCTTTTAGATCTTAATTATGAATTTCGATGAATTTATGCTATTTTATATCATCAAAATTATTATAGGCTTGATGTTGAAGCTGTTTACAACAACATGGGTCTTATGTTTCTCGGTTTCTATATGGTGTTTGATGGATTCCTATGGACTATTATTGTCTCCAAACCCAAATATCTTTTAGGAAATCAAATATATTGGTTTATCTTATCCACTTCCCTTGTTTTATTTTCCATTCCCATATTTATACATTTCTCCAATTATGGATTCATTTAAAAAAATTCTTTTAATTTTAATGATGTGTTTTGTTTGTGAATTAAAAATTTAAAAATATAATATCCAAGTCATGAAAAAACATAATGTATACATATAAATTTACATACACTAATAAAATCAAAATAAAATCAAAATTTTACAAAAACTAAAAACTAACTTCTAATCTTACTAAGAAATAGAACTAGTTTGACAGGCCAAGAGGGCATCAATAATTTTTATGGGTCTATAGAAGTTTTTTTAAAAAACTCAACATATAATATGAAATAATTAATATTATTATAGAATACAGTTGATATTGATCTAATGATATGGGGAAATTAGATTGACGAATTTTTAAAATGGTTTGATTTTATTTGATTGAATAAAGAGGCTGGATAATATAGGGTTTGATTAATTTTGTGAAAGAAAATGGGAAAGTAGATTGAATGATTGGTAAGAAGAAAATTTGTTAACATATGATATGGTTTTATAATTTCATGGTTCAGGAGAAATTGGATTTATGAAAATATGCTGACTAATTCATGATTGGTGTTTTACACCAGAAAAGGAATTTCCAATGTCCATGGTGTCATATCCTCAACACGGAAATACCCTATTTCCATAGGACATGTAATTTTTGGTTTCACCAAGTCAATTTTGTCTCAATACCATATATGAAATTTATTTTCCCTGTGTAAGTAAATGGACATTCACTATTTTGTATTTTCAGTTGTGAATTTTTAAGGTTCCTCTTATATTCAAATATAAATGGTCATGATAAATGAAAAATAAAGGGATTGGGTGTTGATGATTAAATTGTGGAAAAAAATAAACGAATAGAATAAATATAAATCAATCCCAAAGACCTTAACCCTTTTAATATATTACCATATACCAAGGTAGGTGTACCCCCAGATCCTGGTGATGAGAGAATAGGAGGGAAGGAGAAATGTGCATGAATGAATAAAGAATTGGAAGATGATCTCAGGGAGGGACCTAAACATTAGATCTTCTTATTCCAAAATTTTTTCTATAGGATGTATTCGATTTTTTCAGGTTTTCCATCTATTTATATGCTCTAGATGGGATCTCATTTTAAAGAAGATCATTAAATTTTTTCCAAAGGTAGTCCATTAGGGTCCCATGTCATAGATTCTATCAAATTTTTATGATATGTCGAAATTTATCACTTAAATCCCATACCCACCTTTTACACTTTGTGTAAAGTGTTTACACAATGTGTAATATCATGATTTATTTTCACCACTTCAAAAAATGTCATTCTTTTCACAGATTTCTATAGTTTATGATGTGTAATGATTACATGAAATATAATGTAATTTTTCTTCTCTAGAATTATCATTTTCCAGGATGTTTATTTTTGTTCCTTAGAAGTGATCCATGACCATCTTAAAAAATAAGGTGTCACCCCACATTCCCTCACTCGCCGCACAAAGAGTCAATTTTCTGGTTTTTGAATTATCCAATTTATCCAACTATAAAACATAAGACTAATTAAAAAACTCAAATATGGGAAATAAAAATCAATAAAATTTAGAAATCAATACATTAAAATTTTGTAAAATATATGAATTAAATACATATATCAATACCAATTATTAATCATAAAATTTCTAACCTTATGATAACCAACACAAAACTATATTGTTTTTTCTAAATTTTTCAAATAAAATTTTTTATTCCCATAGTGACATACTAGGCCGAATGATCCATTTTATTTCCAACTATTATATTTGGAATTTCAATTCCATTAATTCTATTGGTTCTATCTGATAATAAGGAAGTGATATTAGGTTGTTCCCTGGTATGTGATGAATAATAAACCATACTTCTCTTATGGGTTCAAGGATGTATAAATTCTTAGTAAAAAAATAATAAAGTGATCCACAGATTGTTGAAAACTCTATTCATAATCTCATCCACTTATTCCAAATTCAACACTACCTAATTTTATTAGATAGTTCCAACAATAGGATCTATAAATCCCAATATAATTTACATTAAATGTAACTCCCTGACCCCAGTTAACCAGAGTCCGTGCATTATTTTAATACATTGGCATGATCAGAAGGAAATCATGTCCCGAAAGACCAATCTATTTAGCCATCTTGGAAAATAGATTACATATAATAAAATTAAATTATAATTTCAAACATAAAACACAGCGTAAATAGTTTTTTGAGAACTCCATTATTCCCTTTATCTTAACCCTGCATATCAATCATTATACACTTCTTGGAATCCTGGGAAAAATAAAACATGGACAGGGGTGAGATAAAATGCTCAGTAAGGGTAAGCAATACATCATAAGATAACATAAATATTAAGCATGGAGAATAATTGAAACCACATGCCTTTACCATTAATAAACATGAATACTTTTATGGAAAGAATATGAGTTGAGTAAATAAAGCCATAATAAAACATAATCATGGGTATTCTACTAGACTAATGACCACATGAACCATCAATATTGTTTCCATAATGAGGGAATGTATAATGTCGGACATTCTGAATCATTTTTTCAAGGCCTCACCAAGACGTCTAAAAATGATTAAGGCCTCGGCCAAAACCATAACTCAAATTGGAAAAGGGCCTTAGCCAATTCCACGTCTAGTTGCCTCATGAGACCTACTGATGCATCGAGGAGCTATAGCAGGCTCCATCCATCACATACTATGCCCAATACATTCCTCATATGAAAAGGTTGAAGCATAACATAAACATTCATATAAGAAAAAGGATATGAAATGTCAATAATTTAACCATAAACCATGAATGGTATAAAAATAACACATCCACAATCAAACATATCACAAAACCTTCGATACAATATGGAAGTTTTGTATCATAATAAATCAACTTCATAAGAAGTTTAAAATCCATTAAAGAATTTTACATAGATGGAAATGATTTGTAAAACTATTTGATTGAAATATTCCATTTTATGAAATCATTTAAATGTCAAACAATTTAGAAAGGATGACATCTAAAGAAATTTTTTAATCAAAGTTTGCCATACCACTTTGAATCTTTTTAAAGTAATTAACATTTTAAAACATTCATGTCCATTTAAATAAATCCTTAAAACCATTTTGAAAACATGGACATTAATGAGAATGGTTTAGAAGAATAAATCATTAATACATATAAAATGATGTTGACATAGATGAAATCAAAACTATTTGATAGAAATATCTATTTCTGAAATCCGTTAAAAGCAACATAAGTATAAAAGAAAACATTTAATTTGAAAATATTCTTATAAGATTTTAAGGGAAGCTTCTACGATTTTATAACGGTGGAAAATAGCTGCACCCGCATTATAAGTTAAAAAAAGACATTCTTATCTTAATTTTGTCGAAAAGGTTAAAAAGTAACTTGTTTGGAAAACAACGGAAAGATTCCTTTATAAAAATCTTATAAAAAGTCAAAAAAGTGTATAAATTACTTTAACCCATAGTTTGTACAATAGTAAGAATGAATTGAATTAAATTTTTTAGAATCATTGATGTGGATGATAAAGAGGTCCCAATAGATAATTACGTATAAACAACCTCTGATAATGAAGAGATTGTGAAATAAACCCTTACCTTGTACTTTTCCTTGGTCGAGGGTAGGTTAAACTTCTATATAATGGTGAAATAATTGTTATTAAATTATACAAGAATCATATACATTAATATGATATTATATATGATCTTTTAACATTTTTTTGTTAATAATATCTTTGTATTATCGTTGTTTCGGGTGTTAACTTACTCATTTTCATTTATATGTTTTATTACATAAGACATGTCTGTTATGGATAGGTTGTCTTTTATTCATGTACATAATGATATCAAGTCCTTAAACATTATATTTAATCATCAAATGAAAATTAGTCTTGAATGGATACAATGGGGAATGAATCTCATCGCATTCGTGGAGACAGTAATCCTTATGTACGCACGAGCGACAATATAATTCTTTTGATATTAAAATCATATATAATTGGATGGTATATCATATATATAGAATCATTATAATGATATTTTTATTATTTAATTCAATTACACATCGTTATCATACCCATGGAAATAATAATGTTTTGAATAAAAATTACACCATGACGTGGAGACGGTAAGCCGTACGTACACACATATGGTGACATGTCATTCAAAGGATAGAGAGAATACTAAATATGGTTATACAATATTTATAATAACATCAAATTATAAAAAAATATACTTTATTTATTATTTTATAATTGAAATAAAAAATAAAGAACAAGTGGAAGAAGAAAGGAACTTGAAAGATGGTGGTGAAATCATTACCTCTTCTTTGGGTTCTTCCTTTTGATTTGATCAAAAAGCATACTTAGTTTATATTTATGACAAAATTAAGCCACCTAGGATGAAGAGATGATTGTTTATATAGTATTTTGGCAGAGTTTTTTTGATCCAAAAGGATTATAAGGTGTGAATTAGTGAGAAGGGGGGGTGCCCTTTTATAAGAGGGGTGAGGGGCACCTTAGAAAAAATAGAAAATATTATTTTATAATAAATTCATATTCAGTTTATAATGGCTCCAAAGTGACTTATGTCGAGGCTAGGGTGGGTATGGTATGAAATAATCTCAACCAATAGGTTTTAGACACGTTTAAGATACCATTTGAACCTTATCGTTTAGATTTAAATCTAAGATAAATAATTTAACTATTACCATGTCTTCTGGTATTCTTACACAATATGATTAATAAACATACTATATACTCTCAATAGAACCCCAATTGGTTCATTAATGTCATATATATTATAATATAAGTCTTTTGGTCGAACCTTATATTTTTAGGACCTTTATATAAATTAATAATATAATATTTGTTTTAAGAACTATTTTATGCCAATTTTGACACTATTTGGTATTTGTTTTTCTGTTAAAATAATAACAGTATTATTACTTCAAAACAAATACGTTGAATCAATACTAACATATCATATTCACCTAGAAAATTCGTGGATGTCACAAAAACTTCGAAATTATATATATTTTAATATTTATAATACCATTTGTTTGATTCTTTCATTAATAAGGTAATTTCTTCATCATCATTGTGTCATTAATAAATTTAATTATTTAATCAATAAAAATTATAAATAAAATAAAATTATGTAATAAATCGTTTTATGTTTCTAATGAATATTTATAGTCTAATTTACCTTATGTATAACCCTATATTAAAAATGTTTTAGTTATTAAACTTTTATTTTAACTCTTTTAACTCCTCTTTGAATTAAATATTAATAAATATCCTAATCTAATCCAAGTGGATCTAAATGATAATATTTTATTCCTAAGGTTGTTTTTGGTTGAGATAAACTAGTCTAATAGAATTAGGACATGTGTTAGGGTAATATTAATATCATTTTGACTCGTAATTACCCTATTTACTTTTAACTGTGGTAAATAAAAGTAAAATGTTACTTTTCACCAAAAATTATTTTTATTTTATTGAACCACATTTTACTCCTAGATATTAACCGCGTCTCTCAGATTTTCGAAATTTCACTCACAGAAGCGATAAAATTATGTTTTATGTGAATTTGCAAATTCTCTTAGGAGATGGGTAAAAGATGGTGAAAAGTTCAATAAAATTTTTATATATCTAAAATTATTTAAAACTGACTCAAATGAATTGAATTGAAATTATATAGGTATTATGTATCTATTTTGACCTAAAATAAATTTAAAAATAATAAATAATTATTTAAATAAAAATTCGGTTTTAAACTATAACTCATTGTTTTTTCACTAATCATCAAAAATTGAACGTTTTCAGAAAAATACCAAAAATTCGCCCTAAGATAGTTTTGATATTATAAATCCAAAAATGAAGTCCATTTTGAATGATAAAATTAATAAAATTTCAAAAGGTGGTTATTGATATTCATAATGGCTAGTTTGATTGGTTGCGGTGTGTGTTAGAACTCGAAGTTTCGTACAACACACACTACTGTATTACTCAAAGAGAAGTGTACCTTGGAATATTGGGGTGTAACATTAAATCTGAGTCTCTAGTAAAGAGATTCTTGATTCCATCATCAGTTGCAAAAATAAACCATCAAGAATAAAAATCATTGTATGATTTGAAAATTGTCAACTAATCTATAACGAATAATATTTTATAAACATCTATATCAGGTACTATGAAATCACATTCCAACTCAGATCCAACAAAAATTATAGAACATGATTTTCATGTCATTGCTTAAAATTCTCCTTGACCAAGTGGTTTTTGATGGTCCAAAACAGAAGCACCATCTCAACATACCAACTGAGAAGATCAACACGACATGAGGTAATAGATGATTGAGATGGACCCATATAAAAAATCCATCATAAGGGTAGAATTAAAATAATATTTATTATCACTTTTTATAGTCTTAATTTATTGTCCAAAATATTGTTCTCAGATCTATAAATCTTATTACTCACTACACTTTTTGTTTATTTCACTCTTAATGTTACACTTGTTGAGGAGTAATGTTATTCCTAGAATCACCAAGGAATCTTCTATTCTACTGATGAGATGTATTCAAATTCCCTCATATTTTCAAATCCTATGATGTCTGTGAAAAATGAGAGGTATCCCGTAGAAATAAACTTAGAGAACTGTTATAATAGCAATGAAGATTCCCCATGTTGTTGGAATTGTGACATAATCTAGGGGAGTTGTAAAATTCCACATCATTTGATCAATATATCTACTTTGAAAAAACTAGTTTAATCCTTGTATTAGGATAAACATTTACGGGTATATCTTTTTTTTTCTATGTCATTCCATTGCCTTGGAAATAGGTGTCCATCTTCCGCTTAATCGCAACATTAGAGTTCCCATCATTTCCCAAATGTACTGACATTCTTCCTCCACCAAGAAATCTTAATATGTCTCTTTCATCCACTATTATTCTATTAACTATCTATGTATAATTTTCTATAAAAATCATGAAAATATTTGAGGGAATTTATTACATCAACATATATTTAAAAATACTTTCCATCAAGGACACACATTTAGATTCAATAGATGGAAGGAGGATTAAATTCATAAATTTAGTTCCATACTCTATCACTGAGAGGTTTTCTGGATTATAGATGAAAAATCTAGTGATTTTGAAATTCCGAATTTTTTGGGATAGAATTTTTTTGTGATTATTCATAATACTAACATGTAATACCTTGATATAATTTATCCTTGAATTAAAATCCAACACTTTCTTTGGAAGATCCTCCAACATACACATTGAAAACTAGGATTTTAGCTATTCGTTTGTTCCTAGGATCAAAAATATTCAATTCATCATATTCAACCAAACCAATACATTATCTATTTATGAATAATCACAAAATAGTTGGTGTATTATTTATTATAGAACTGATAGGAGTGATCCACTTAACTAGGTTTATCCATCATGTTATTTATATCTTTGAATCTAAAATCATAGAAAATAACCTGAACTAGATATTGTCTATCCAATGGTTTATATTCAACCACATTCTCAACATCTTCAGCTGATTGGTTTCCTCTACACTTAACTGAGGATATTTTCTATAACAATAAGAAAACTCTATTTAGTCACATTCTATGGGAACTGAAGAACTAGAAACATCAAACTTATCACATCACATATATCATAACAATTTTGTCCAAAATTAAAAAATTTCTATTTTCAACCTATTTTTGACAACTATACCAATCTTTTGATGGTCAAACCACAATACAAATTACCCTACCATTCCTTTTCAAAATCTCACTTGTGAAAAAAATTCAACACTTATTCAAAAATCAACTCAAAATGAAATATTTACAACTAGTGAGGTTTTGTTTCTTTAAATTTATTCTATTTCATTCTCATCATATAAATAAATGATGATGATGTTATGAATGCTCTATTTTCTTCAAAACACTTATGTCCCCAAATCATCGGAATCTTGAGGTTCAACATAAAGAGGTTAACTATTCCAATTTATTCTTTGATTTTAAATTTCCAAAATTCTTTCACTTTTATACCCTCCTAATATAATGATTAATCAAGAATTATTTTCTAACTGCAAGACTGAAAACCAATAAAATTTTTCCCAAAATGAAATATGGGTCAACCAAAGCTCATACCATTTGTAAAATTTTGTTAATGGACCACAGAACACCTAGAGAGAGGAGGGGTGAATCAGGGTGTCAATTTTTTCTTTTAAAATGATGGATATAATTCCCATGTTGGTAGTGACCCGTTAAACCAATCTAATGAGAATGTGTAGGAAAACAGAAATCACAAGGAAATCATGGACATAACAATTTCACTTGGTTCACCACTAAGGGATATGTCCAAGTATCATACAACGATAGGTTGTCAATTGTACCAAAGCCCAATAATCTTCACCAGATGGGGATTAAAATAGTTTTTCTCAATCACTCCGTGCTAGGAACATTTCCTTTATAGGGTATCATTGATATCACACAGATCCCTCAGATTACTTCTGTTGACTCCCCCTTACTCACAACATTGGGTAGAATCTGATCTTAATTTATCAACTTGGCGGTCACATCAATGGATTAACATTAAATCATTCATCATTAACGGTTGATAGATGCTCTATTGAAGTAATTTTTTCATCTATAGAAATGTTTTAATATTCCTAGCACTCTTAGTTTTTGAACAGTTTCTCTATATATTGACCACATTCCTTTGCAAACCATACTATACCGCGTACTGTGAGTGCATCCTCCAGGAACTTCTCCTACTCCACCTCATACTGCACTGCTTAAACTGCACACTACCTAGCTCTAGGTACTTCAAGGATTCCTCCACATACATCCACACACCATGTACGATGAGGGTTCCTCCACATACTTCCTCTACAAACTCTGACCACATATAAACTTCTATTATGCAGACAAAAATCCTCCCCCATGAACTATCATTGGTGAACTAGTCTTCTCCCTCTAGGTACTATCTTAAGTGAAATATTTTAGTTTTTATTATATTCCCTACATATTTTTCATTATAGAAATTACGAGGTTGACTTATCGTGAACAATATAATAATTTCTCCACATTCCACTCATATTTATAATCTCATTGGCGTATCTTAATGAAGAGATTAGTGCTCATTATATAGATAAATAGATCTGCATAATACTCTAATCCATGATTTTCAAAATCATTGATACTTCTGTAGATGCAGATAAATGATCAAGGGCTGAAGGATGTTTTGGCGCGACAAAGAGAATCCATATTTGCACCCGGTTATCCATTCTCGGTGGCCCGGAGGGGCCGTGTGAAAAAAAATCGGAGTTGCGTGAAAAAATTTCAATTGCATGGAAAACTGCGGGATCTGCAAAAATTTTCCGCACAGGCGCCCAAATTTTCCGTGCCCTGACCACTGGAGTATAAATTTGCATGCAGGCTCCCCATGTGGTTGAATTTGCACACTGCCGGCATCAGCGTGGAAAATTTCGTGCGGGCCCATTTTCAACACGGATCTGAAACCCCGAGCGCCTATAAATAGAAGGTCGCCCCTTTGACTTTTGGGGGATGAATCTAAACTGTCTCTCCAGCACGAAATTCACCTCTCGTGCACGCAAAATATGGCTTTCAGGAACAATGTTTTTTGTGACAGGTCGCCCGGGGGTCCGCCTTTGCACGAGATCACTTGGGCATAATCCTCATCGAAATATTATCGAGTCCCATCCCCAGCATGCAATTCCTTCAAATTGCGTGCAATTTTTTCTCCTGAACACAATTCCTTCCAATTGTGCGCCATCCATTCCGCGTCAGCCAGGTCTTTTCCACACAGGTTCCCCAATTCTGTGCCGGCCCGAGATTATCTTTGCAGGTTCCCCAATTGCGTGCCGCCCTAGCATTTTTCGCACAAGTAGGCCGATTGCACATCGCCCCGGCCTTTTTTAGTGCATGCAAGCCGATTGCACACCACCCCAGCCTTTTTGGCATAGAAAACTCCATTGCATTCCTGACCCTCCATTTTTCACACAACTGTTCCTTTTGCGCGCAAGACTCCCTCCTTTTGTGCCCATGGTTTCTCTCTTTCAGACATCATTTTCGGGCGCCACTCACGTCCAAAACACCTTTTCCATACACTCTTTTTTCATACGAACCTCTAGGCTCGTACAAAGTAACATCCAAGTCCCTTGGATGATACTGCCCATGCATTGCTTCCCCTCATGCTTCTTCTCATAGGCATCCTAACGGCTACTGATTTTTCACATAGCCATGCAAATGTGGACCCCTAAATGGTTTTCTCCATAACACCCCCTCACCATGGAATTGTCGGTGCATTACCTTCACGAAGGTTCATAGGGTACTAGTTATGTATGTTATAAGGGTGTGGAGTGAACCCACCTCATCCGAGCTGTAGGATGTTAAACTACCAAGCACCATCGTCCTCAGCACATGATGTTAAACTGTGACCTCACCCCGTGCCTTGCACATGGGGTTCCCCCACCTTGGACATTCTGCATGCCCACTAGTCTCCACGTGGGTGATATAATTCCTCAAATGGAATGAGATCATCTTTATCAGAGTGGTGTCTATGAGTGGTGAAAGGGGAACCACAGTAGTGTAAGCCACCTAGCTTTTCTTTCAGAAGGCAACATCCATGCCCATCTTTTCTTCGGTAACAAATCCCTCTCCTGCTGGGCTCTATCACCATCGCGGCTCTATCCTAGAGTAATTCCTAACCTCCACGGGCTGCTAACCATGAATAAGCCCTTGTTTCCTCTTTGGATTGCGATCACGTGTAAGCACCACTCCACATCCCACAGATGCACCTTCTGCGACGTGATCGTCAGGTCTTTGTTGTCTCTTGTTTCTCACACCAAGCATGACTCTTGTGGTCTTAGAGCAAGAACTAACCATGACATCCTCTTTGGGAAGCCTAGAAAGTAATCCCCGCACCCACCAGAACTATGAGGTCTTTGATCCTCACCATGGTGAGGTGCGTAGAAAGCCTGCCTAAGAATCAAGGCCAACACCCATTGGTCACGGCTGTATTCATGTTGGTTCACCAAACCCACTATCCAGAACTACGAGGTCTTTGATCCTTGCCAATGAAATGTGATTAATAATACTCCAAGAGGTTCAATCCCAACACTCGGTTTCTCCGACCACCTTTATGTCAATTCGCCCCCGTCCTGCATGACGTTAAACAATGGACCTCAATCAGCGGGAAGTCATTGTTTCTCCAGTCAGCGGTAGGCCATTGCACACCTAAACAATGAAGACTTTGATCCTTTCCATGGTAGGGTACATGGGAAGCATCCATGTGGTTCAATACCACCACTCATTGGTCACTCTGACACCCTTGATGTCGGTTCACCAACACCTTGGGTAGCCTATAGTGTAAGCCCCACCCCCATATCCTGAACTATGAGGACTTTGATCCTTGCCAAGGCAAATTACAGAAGAAGCTTCCTTCAGGTTCGCCCACACCATCCATCTAGACCCCATGTCCTTATTCTTGTCGGTTCACCTTCAACGGTAAACCCCACATAGAGGTAAGCTGTTGTGTCCCTCAAACAGTGGTAAGCCGTTGTATCCCGATCAGTGGTAAGCTGTTGCATCCACTATTCACTGGCAAGTTGTTTTAATCCCTTTTCTAGGACCCACATCTTAAGAATGTCCTAGTGGTGTCAGACCAACCCAAGCTACTAACCATGTTTAAGCCTCATACCCATCATTGAGTTGATGTCCTATGTGTACACCCCAATTAAATCTCATCGCCTGACCATTCCCTTGAGCCTGTTTGTATCTGGAATCTCATGCCCCAAACCAGAGGATGCACTTCCTCCAGGTCTCGTCCATGCGCCCATTCTCACAGGCCGCCTCCTCAGGCGTCTCATCACCCTCCTGAACTACACAGACTTTGTTTCCCTGCCACAAGGATACGTAGGAAGTCTCCCTAATACTCAATCCCCACATTACCATCATCCTCATGGTGGTTCCACCCCATTCACCACCCATTTCACTCAGAACTCCATCATCTATCTTGATTCTTACCCAGGCCTCCATATCACGATGAGGTCATGTCAACCAACTTATTTTAGTGTGTCCTCCATGGGTTACACTCATCTGATCTACTCTAGTAAGTGTTCTGATTAGTCTGATCCATCTCCGCTGGACATTAAACTTGCAGCATACCCTATTTTAAACATGGGAGTATGCGGAAAACCTCAAAGAAATTGTGATGGAATATAATTCCTAACATTTGACGTGGGATGCCTTATGTTTCCACGCCCTTGAGAAGCCATATAATAAGGGGACGAAACCCAGACGTGCCAGTGTCCCATCCTCCAGACATGCCAGTGATGTCCAACGTGACTACACCCCTGAACAAAGGTTGATGCCCTGACCGGACCCCTTGGAATGTCCTTATAGAAGTAGTGTAATTAACTGGTGTCCATGATGATATGGAACCAGGAAGTGTTTCATGAACACCACCTTAAATCTATAAAGGAGACCCAGACTAGCTGAGGAGATCTGAGGAGGAATCTAAGGAAGGAACAACCAACATCCCATTATCCCATTTTGATCAAGGAGAAAACGTCCCTGAATAAGGAGCGGATTCTACCCGACTTTGGAAAGAGGGAATGCAGGGAAACAAACAGAATCCCCACCCCACCAAACGAGATGGACACGCGCGCCCCGACAAAAGTATCAGAAACAGAAATGGTGAACCTAAAGTGAAATTATTCTCTTCAATATGGAGATTAGTAGTGCTCGAGGCATCAATGGATTAGCATGTCACTGGATCTAGTTATCTACTGTCAGGTCTTACCAGGAAAATACTTGTACTGGAGTGAGACTCACCATAAGTTGGGCCAGTAGAACATTAAACATCCTATTCTCTGACATTTTCAGTGTGCATCGATCTTACCGGTCATGGAAGAAAAAATGGTGTAGGGGCATTGGTCATCAATTCATTTTTCTTTCAGTACCGATGCGTTAATCTCTCATCTCTTTATGAATCATGTTGTTGGACCCGGAATGTGATCATCGTCTACACACCAACGCATGGGCAGGGACAATTCCAAAGTAGTAGTCCCACGTGTTTTCGTATCTTCCGCAATAGCTTCTACACCCACAACCATGGGGAAACCACAAACCATCTCCCCGTCCAAGGTCATCCAACGAAGGGTGATCGATGATCTCATATGCCGGTACAAGGAGGATGGAATAATCCCATCTTGGGATATGGCACGGTTGGATCCGGTGGCTTCTGTGCCTCATCGTTAAAGCTGCCCCCGAGGGCTTCAAAATGGAGCCAATGCTCCCCACACCGACCTATAACCATTTCTGGAGCCTCTCCCTAGAACTCTTTGATGACTCCCTGCCTTACTCTAATGAGGTAGCTGACATCCGGCCCAGCCCAGTAAGACCCCTATTCCAGGGGCTCCCAGGAATGGCTCCCAACCGGCCACGTTTGTGGTGCCACCAAGTCTTGCTGGATTAGAAGTAGGTAAGCCATGTACCTACACCACCAGCTCTAGTTCGTCCGACCCGACGCCAGCGTCAGGTGCATACTGAAGAGGACGCTCTCCAAGGAGTGTCAACGTCGACGGCTACTGTGTTCCGAGCCACCACCGATGCAAATCTTCAGTTCCCTCTGTACACTAATAAGGGGAACTAATACGCCTGACCAAGATCAAGGCCCCAACCACCCCATGGGAAGGCTGGTTCGACTCTCTTAGTCACCAACACAAGTAGTGGTCACCGCGAGCTAACCCACAACGATGCCACCCAGTACGAAGGACCTCCTCGTACCACTACCACAGAGAGCGCGTGCCTTTCCCTCTTCGAGGCTCGCCATGGAGGTCCGCCTAGTGCCACCCTCAATCCAAATGAGGATCTTCCCCTTGGAGGTGACACTCTGTACGGAAGTCTCTCCCATGACAATTACACTGGGTATGAAGTCAATCCTCTTTCCCTTGACCACCGGGGTAGGGACATTGCACATCCGGTCACTCTTCAATGTAGGGATCCTACCCATGTCTTCTTATCAGTTGGTGAAGGTCCTCTTAGACTCAGAAACCTGAGTGGTGAAGGCCATCCTCGCCCCATTAGAACCCAACATGGAGGTCCTACCCATGTTCAACAAGACCGATTCAATTAGCGTCCTCCTACGGAGTTCCCCAGGGGAAACAAGTATAGAGGTCCTCCCCATGCTCCTTACAGTTATAGTGGAGGTCTTTCATGCTCCATCATTATCCATGGAGGTCCTCCCCATGTCCCCTTTGACATTTTTCCCAGTTCTCCTCGCACCCTAGCTTACTCAGGTGGAAACCCTCTCCACCTCAGCACTAGTGCAGTCGAAGCACCACGTGTTAGAAATCAGCCTTGTCCTAAGGAGACACCCAGGGGTAGGATGGTGGGTGGTCATTTCCATAAGAAGAATTTTGTGAAGGTCCAGATAATGATTAAACTAGTACGCTTCACAGACTTTGAAGTAGAGTACAACTCAGCTTGGTAACCCTCCTCTCGCTCATCTGAGTCAAGGGCTAGGGCAAGAATGAGGCACATCATTCTAGTATATCCGGAATGTGAGGCCCATAGGATTCCTGCATCCCACCGCAGGTATATATAAGAGGATGAAAATTTGGAATCTCTGTAGGTTATGACCGTGAAATCACCACCGTCGTCACAAGAAGCTCCCTCTACATCGACAAGAGATCACAGAGAACTATTCTGGGGACAGATATCAGGTGATAAGATGCACGGCCTATCGTTAGTATCCATATCCATTGAACCAGGAACTGTCGGCATCATCCCATCTTATCGCGATGTCGCATCCAGGTTGCTACACTCTTTGGAAGACAACCTGAGATTCGGTGGCCAGTCATCCTGTTCGTCGTACTCTCCACTCGATGGCCTGCCATCCCAGCGGTCTGCCTCAGTACCACTGTCAATTCCTCGGACACCCCTATTGATGAGTGGGGTAATGAAGGTCCATACTATGAATCCAAGAAGAGGAGATTTTAAAATATCCTCATGGTGGACCACGTCCCTAAGATGTTATGGCCTGTGGCGGCACTGAATTTCTGTGCACCGGAATCCCTCAACACAGAGGAGGTTGAATGTTTCCGCCAAACCCTCTGGGCGATGCACTTTCGCCTTCATCATCGGTGACTGGTTAATCATAGGATCCAAGATAATTCTTGAAGGCATTATCAAGCAATGTTGTCTAGTCGATCTGGTTGTGCTCCCTGTGGCCCAGCACCCTGAGTCACCAGGCCGCCGTAAGGTCCTCCAAAAGCACTGTGTTCAGAGTTTAAAGATACTCTCCAAGATAATCAAGGAGGCTTCCCCCCACATGCAAATCCATGGTTGGGGTATGTATTCCACCCTACTCTTCAGTCCTATTAAGCAGCATCCCGACTTGCTAGGTAATATCGAGGACATGTCCTCAGGAAAGGTCACAGTCAATATAGACGATATAGTGGATGAGGAGATTGAGTTGGAGCTTCATGATGAGGAAATACCCCCCGAGGGTATGTCACCACTATTCGACCCATCCGAGAGGGTTAACTACCAGTAGAGGAACCAACTAGGTCTCCCTATTCCCACCGAGGAATCAGTACTCAGCTGAAATTCTGGTAAGGGTAAATAGCACATCGGAGCTACCGAGCACTCCAACCCATCTGCATCCATGTAGAAGAAAGAGGAAGACCCTGAGAAGGCCACATTGTGCCAGAAACATGCTGAGCAGAAGATGTTGGTCAATAACCACTTACCTTAATGTGTTGTAGAGTGATGGTCAGACTACAGTGATCCTAGGCTAGGGAATCAGGGGCAGGAACAACTTCCCCTTGACGAGCTGCCTCTAGGAGACCCTAACTGTCCTGCCCCCACAGAAAGAGTTGATGGCCGAAAATATGACCAGAGGGCATGGTATGTCTTTCCAAACCTCCTAAACTGCATGACAATCCAAGGGACCCAGATCGGGCTCCCCAATCCTCCCTGAGGTTCGTGCCACCAGTCACTCCACGAGCGGCTGGGCCTGCTTACCGTTTTGATGAACCCTCCAATGAACTCGTGGTTAGGGACCCCTGTTAACACGAGGAACCCCTCCTAGATGATCTAATGGCGGAACTCATCCCCCTCCTTGAGGAATTGGAAACAAAACAGGTGGAAATCCCACCTGATGGAAAGCCATATCCAGCATGGGTGCATGATATGCCAGCACCTCCGGGTTTCAGGAATCCAACATTCTCCACCATTAACGGGACGAGGGACACACTGTAGCACTTGTCCCACTTCAACATATGCTATGTTCCAATGTTAGGGAATCCATCACATTAGGAGGCTTCCAAGATCCATTGTTTTGTTCAGACATTGGATGGGCCTACATTCTTCTGGTACAGCCAGCTTCCCATTAGATCTGTACCCAACTGGGAGGACCTTCATAGGAAATTCCCCTACCAGTTCAGCTCCACCATGTAGAAAATGAGAATCACTGACCTCTTCAAGTGAAAACAAAGTCTTAATGAGCGTGTTGTGGAATTTATCACCTGGTGTTAAGGGCTTATATATTCCATTGGCATGCCAATGACTAAGGAGAAATTACTGATGATTTGTGTAGGAAATGTCAAGAAAAAATTGGTTCCCTCTCTGATAACCCAGAACTACCCCAGGGGATTCTGATACTTCTATGATAAGGCCCAGTTATTGGGAGAATCCCTACCACAGGCTAGCTAGGCATGTCCGTTGCCACCCACAATTCCCGCGAGAAGGGCTGTCAGAGATGAGCCTGCCGTAGTGGCCCAAATAGAGGCCCCTAGACAACTAGAATTATTACTGGCAGAGATTTCTCCCTAGCCTCATATAGGCCCACTACCACAAGCGCAACATCTAACCCAGCTCCTCCTTCCTCAGAATCGGCAGGTGCCCCGACAAAATGTTCCACCGCCGCCTAGGTGGGGAAACCAAGCTCCGCCTCCTCGATAGGCTACTCCATATACATGTTAGGTCCAGGCTCTAAGGCCCACCTTTCTGGATAGAAGAAACCATACCTACTCATTCAACAATAATTAGGTCCTAGGCTATTTCTGAAGTGCCTTGGAACAAGGTATTGTGTGTTTTCCTAAGTGTAGAAGGCCAGAAGAGGTGATCCTCACCGATCACCCCAACTACTTAAACTATCATCGGATCCTGGGGCACACCCTCAAGCAGTTCTATGTGTTAAAATACTAGCTTCAAGACCAGGTCAATAACAATATAGTCAGGTTGTGCCCAGCTCTAGCACAAGTGGCTTGCGTCGTCGTAAGGCCAGACAGCAGCATCATCAGTGAGGGCGAGTGGTAGTAGGTTTCTAACCATGAGTCCTAGAAGTATGAAGACTTTATGGATTGAAAATTGGTTGCTCATTCCCATTGTATCATTCATGGACACCTAAATCAGCTGGAATCTTCATAAAATGCAGTCGCTACTTCTGCATCATCATCTCAGCCGGCCTCTTTCTAGAAGAGAAAGCATCGGCGGCACAAGGGAAAGCAACGCGCCCCCCAATTCCATCATCATACCACACTCTCAGCGACTTCATGCCTCCAGAGATGGGTATTCTTCCCTGAATCCACCCAGTAATGGATGACTCATCAAGTGGTAGCCAAGGGTATGTTTCTGTTAATACCAGGGAGTTGCTAAACCCCTATATGACTCACAACAACGGAAATCACCAGGCGAACCTCCCCAACGTCCCCAGTTGACGCCAACAATGTTGGAGCCGCGAACATATGGGTCGTCAGGGAACGTTAGTTGTCACTTATAGCCAGGTCATTCATGCCACTATGACTAGACAACAGGCCCAACGCAGAGCTCAGTACGTGCATCCTCCTCATCCGGTGTCATCAGGCCCGCCTCCACCGACGTTTGTGTTGCTGGATCATGCAGAGCCACATCGACCATGTCGTGACTAGCATCGCCTTGCTATAGGCCAGTCTCAGTCATCCAGCCCTCATTCGCTAGTGACTCAGTGGGATTCAACTAGTGAGCGGCAGGATATGCCCAGCACCAGTCAGCCGCCGGTCCAGCCGGCAGGGCCCGCCATGCTTTCTATCATAGAGCGGCCTCCTGCAAGCCGATGTTTGTACCTAGCGCAGAAGTATGATGTTCTCAAGAACCTTTTCAGCCTCACAGTGATGCTTTATATCTTCGAGGCCCTTCTACCATCATCAGATATGCGGGAGGCCCTCACTGAGGCGTTAAGAATCCCCCTCCAGTTTGAGACGGAGGTAGCAGTTGGAGAATCCTTTCAAGCTAAATCAGTTGAGAATGCTGAATATCATGCCATAATTTCATTCTATCTTGAAGATGAACGAACTCCCATATAGAGGCACATCATCCCAATGTACATCACCGACCAATTTAATGGTGTGGTGGTTCTTCACTATCTTATTGACACCGGCTTTGGGATTAACCTTATCCCGACACAGACAATGCGGAATCTGGGGTTATCCAAAGATGACCTGAATCCCTCCGATTTTAGAATCCAGGGATACGATAGGACATAGCAGACCCCAGTCGGAAAGATCATTTTTAGTACCCAGTTCAGTGGCCTAGTTTCCAAAAATGAGTTTATGGATGTCTCCCAGAACACCATATACAATGCATTGATGGGAAGACCATGGCTCCTCCTACACGCAACAGTAATCTCGTCGTATCACTAGTGCCTCAAGTACTCCCTCAATGGTTGAGTGGGAATTCTCTACAGTGATAAGTTTAATTTTCCTCTTGTAAATCCCACTACCTAGACGTCGACTATTACAAGAGCATGGACAAGTAGATTCCAACCAGCGAGGTTGAACCCGTCATGGTTTCAGCTGACCCCTGGGCAGGTATGGATGACACCTTCATCTTTATGATCCATCGATTGGAGGCCATGACCCCCGACATGGGGAAAAGTTTTGTTGTCTCTGGAACAAGGTAGAAGCATATTATCAAGTCCAAGAGACTGCGGAAAATCACCTCGTACTCCTACACAAATTATGCTCAGGTGATCCCGAAGCCTTTTACCCCTGTAAGGTATCAGGATGTCCACCCCATGGAAACAATAGTATTTCAAACGTGCATATTTCACTGGTCTAGAATCAACTGACTCAAAACAACGTTCCACTATTTCTTTGATATCATCATGTGTGATCCCTTGGACCAAAGACCAGATGAGATTGGGTTGAAAAATTTCATTGTTATGGTTTTGAAAGTACCGGATTCTCCCGATATAGTGTCCACTACTGCCCAGGATGGTACCGGCCTCTCTTCAGAACCTACCGACCCAGAGGAAGCTCCTCCCACTGCGGATCCCTCCACCGAAAGTGAAGAAGATGATTTGGAGGATGCTCCCCTGCCTTTGATGAGGGAATTTCCACCACGGTTGATGAGTTGTATAGGTGAACCACCTTAGCGAGGAAGACCCGAGACCCACATTAATTAGTGCCTTCATGCATCTCGAGGAGTAACATCAGTGCATATACTTCCTAAAACAGCATCATGATGTATTCTCCTGGTGATACGATGAGATGCTATGGCTAGATCCTCAGGCAGTCGTCCACCACCTTAGTCTCCCGAAAAACCATTGTGGGTTCAAGAAGACCCCCAGAAAGATCCACCCTTCTCAAGGTTCCATGGTCAAGGCTAAATTTGAAAAGATCATCAGATCCAAATTCATCAAGGAGGTCCAATACCCCAAGTGGATTGCCAACATTATGCCAGTTAAGAAGATGAACAGACAGATCAGAGTCTGCATCAACATCCGTGATCTCAACTATCACTGTCCAAATGATGATTTTCCCCTTCCTGGAACAGAATTGTTGATCAATGCTACAGCTAGGTTCCAAGACCTTTCCTTCATGGATAGGTACTATGAATATAATCAAATCTAGATGCCGTCGATGATGAGGATTCTAAAGCTTCCAGGGCACTAAAAACATTGTTTTGTTACCAGGTCATGCCCTTGGGCTTGAAGAATGCAGGTGCCACCTATCAGCGGGCCATGCATTGCATATTCAATCCAATGATCAAGAAATTGGTGGAATGCTCTGTGGAAGATATAGTGGGAAAATCTCGCCAGTTCTAGGATCATCTCAAGGAACTTGATAAAGTGTTCGGCTTCCTTTGTTCCCACCACCTAGAGATGAACCCATTGAATTTTGCCTTCGGGTTTCCCTCTATGAAGTTCCTTGGATTCATTTTCAGGTACTGGGACATTGAGATTTTCCCAGAGAAGATCAAGTCCATCATCTAGATTCCTCCCCCGAGCAATATTCAAGATATTTGAGGATTCCAAGGCCACAAATCCTACAAAATCCAATTCGTTGCAAATCCGGCCGGCAAGGTTAAGCCCATTTCTTAGATCAAGAAGAAATGCTCCGCCTACGAATTGGATTAAGAGTTCCAGACCACATTCTAGGAAATCAAGTAGTATATACTCCAGCCTCCATTCCTGATGCCACTCTTCTCTGGAAAGCCTCTAGTCCTTCATGTGATTTCCCTAGAACGATCTTTTGGTGCTATTATCACCTATAAGAACAATGAGGAGATGCAGAAATGTCTTTACTACCTCAGATGCATGAACCTCGATACAGAGAACAGATACTACCCCATCAAGAAGAGCTTCCTCGCACTGGAATTCGTAGTACAGAAATTGTGACACTACTTGTAGCACCACGAGGTACAGCTGATGTCACGGGTAGACCCATTGAAGTACATTCTGAACCAGCCCATGTTGACCAACCATCTAGAATGAGGGGCAGTAATCTTCCTGCAGTTTGAAATCAGGTTCATCTCTCAAAAATCTATTAAGGGGAAAGCATTGGAAAACATCCTTGTTTCTCATCCAGCTCCTACTGACCAATCCTTAGATATCGATTTTCTTGATGAGGAAATCCTCTCAGTAGATCAACCCATCCCATGTTGGAAGATTCACATTTGTGGTGCTTCATGAATCCCCACCAGCAGGAGGCTCAATGGTCCTAAGATCAGCTGGGTAGGCCTGAGTATTTTCTTTATTACCCTGGATCAAGCCATTCTCTCATACTCATTCTTGTTTCCAGAAGGTTTCACCCACAATGAGGCAGAGTATAGGGCTCTTATCACTGGCCTCGAGCTGGCCCTCTAGATTTATGTTCCCCATTTGCATGTGAGAGGTGATTCTGAACTAGTCATCCTGCAGATCAATGGAGACTACGTCATTAGAAAACCATAGCTCGTACCATTGCTGGAGTGCACCCTCCAGCTAATGGCCATATTCCCATATCGGCCAGAAGTTACTCATGTACCTCGATCTCAAAACGGTCAAGCTGATGCCATGGCCGGCCTAGCTACGTCACTTAAAAAACCCAAGTAGGATGATCTGATTATACACGTGACACATCAAAGAGTCATTGCTCCTGTCACCCTAGATGATGACGATGGCATGTGGGTAAGCCATCTTACCACAGGAGCCTCCACGTCAGGACCCCCAGGTTCCTCAGATGTAGTGGTTGAAGTGACCCACAATTGGAGAGCCCCCTTTGTCATGTATCTTCAAAAAGGTTACCTCCCAGCTGATCGGGCCAAGCGTGAGCGAATCCAACGCTGCGCCCTGTAGTTTACCCCTAGACTGGCCCGGTCTTGAGGAGATCCCCTACAAGCATGGGTTAGATGGTGTTCTCCTCCATTGCATCCATGGAGTTGAGATTTCTCAGGTTATGTAAGAGGTACATGTCGATTCTTGCAGCACCCACCAGACTAGGCTGAATCTATCCCACCAGATCCATATACTGGGGTAATTTTGGTCCTCTATGATCCATGATTGCATCGAGTTCGCCAAGATATGTCATGCGTTCCAAATTTATGCTAAATTTATGAATATGTTGTTGAAACCTCTCCACTCCACCAAGTACACTTGTTCATTTGAGGTATGGGGACTCGATGTCATGGGACCATATCCATCGGTGACAGCTCACCAGTGCAGGTTCATCCTGACCACTACAGATTTATTTTTCCAAGTTGGAAGAGGCAGTTCTGCTTAAGGAGGTCATGGAACATTCTATTGTTGACTTCATGGGCTCCAATATCATCTACCAGTTTGGAGTCCCTCATGTCGTCCCCATCGATAACGACACGATCTTCCGAGGAGCTGAGCTAATGAAATAGTATGCCAAGTACAACATCCGTTCGAACCATACCACCCACTACCTTGCGTAGGCAAATGTAAATATTGAGGAATTCATCAAATCCCTATCTAACATTTTGCAGAACATGGTTGTTCAGAATAAGAAGAGTTGGCCGGAAAAGCTCCCCAACTCTCTCTGGTCTTACTAGACAACGACTCGTAATTCCACCTAGGTGACCCCATATTCCCTGGTGTATGGAACTGAGGCCATCCTGCCCATCAAGATCCAGCTTCCTTCATTTTTCACAGTGGTCTATGACTAGCAGGCGCTAGATAAGGTAGCCGAAATTCATCTGGATGAACTAGAAGCACTTTAGGAGAATAGGCTTCATGCCCTACACAATCTAGAAAGGCCTTAGAATAATATATCTAGAGCCTTCAACAAGAAGGTTCACCTACGCTATTTCCTAAAAGGCAAATTGGTATTGGCCCTCTAGACACCAATGATCCCTGGTAGGGAACCACCTATGTTGGATCCCAAATGGGAAGGAACTTAAATAATTCACAGGGTTTACCCCAATGGAGCATACTTCCTAGTGAACATGGATGGTGAGCTTATAACTCATACAACAAATGACTAGTTTTTCAAGAAATACTTTTCCTGATCCAGATGGTCTCGAATCACCCAAAACTACCAGGTCCAGCATGACACTAAACTGTCTGGTCCTACCAGACCATAAACAGTATCGGGTATCGCATGACCATAAACCGTCTGGTCCTGCACGACCCAAAACGGCTTCGTCCCGCATGACGTTAAAATGTATGTCATCCTGCAAGATGTGAAACTGCACCCTTAAAACTATGTTTTGATTGATTCCCATTCCATGGGATATGTATAAATGCTCAAAAATTTCCTCTTGAGCCCAGCCACAAACTCTTTTCTTTGACTATTCCCCCTGGATATAGTTCTCTCAGAGGATCCTTTCATGGTATAGTGTAGGTTTTTTAGCCCCACTCATATCTGTATTACGATGATCGCAGCATGTGCCCACTCCCCGTTCTTCTATCCTCCCAGGTCCTCACCGCACGACATTAAACTGTATGGCCTTCAAGAACTACATACTACTTGATTTCCATCCTCATGGGATACGTAGGAATTCCCAAACATTTCGTCTATTGGCCCATCCCAAACACCATAATCTCTCGTCGGGTCAAGACATATGGTGTGGTGTAGGTTTTTCCCCAATACATGCCGATCTCATCTTGATTCTGCCATATGTCCCACTCCTCGGAGGTGTCTGCCTCTTTCACCACCCTGTTTGACATTAAAATGTATGGGCACAGCTATGCGTCACCCATTCCTTTGATTGGGACACCATCATCCATCCCATAGAGAAGGGACCCGAATGGTAGGGATGCTAGGCCCAAGGGATCTCCTACCACTTCGGGCCAACGCCCTTGAGGATGTTGAGAAACAAGTTGATACAAGTCCCACGTTATGAATATGGTCAGCAGTCGATGCTCATTTGTTGTTCCCATCCTAAGTCACTATTAGGACGCTGTTTTCTGAACATGATCAGTATATATCCTTCTTCGTTAGATCCACTGAAATATATCTCAATCAGTGAGTGTATTGGTTCATTCTTCCCCATTTTATCCTTAAGCAAAGAAATCCCTTCGGGAGATTCCAGCTATTCGTCCATTATATGAAAGGTAAAGCCAAATCCGGCTCATTTTTCCCACACCCAGAACTGCTCATGTGGTCTTAGGAGCTGTGATGAGGCGGTAACCACACAAGAGGAAATAAGGCTACAGTTGGCTGGGATGCCCAACCTTAGGCCCTTTTTCCTTTTCCGGCCTCTTGGCATCTTCGGACCCCTGGCTTAAGTTCTCATTTAGGATTTTGTGTTATGGTGCGGAATTATGTTCTCATTCATGTCAAGCTATTTCTCCATGCCACACATGTCCCCTTGAGACATCACTCCCTTCATTTATCATCTATCCCATGAGCACAAACCCTACCATGCATCGCGAGCCCCATCAATTGGGCTCCCATCAACTTCTATATCCAAAAGAAACCCCGAATGGCATGTATTCTAGGCCTAAGGGATATCTTACCATTATGGGGTAACGCCCTCAAGGATTGTGGGTTGCAGGTTGATGCGAGTCTTGTGTTGCGAATATGGTCAACGGTTGACACTCAATTGTTTTCCATGAACTCTGGTCATATAAGGGTGGGTAATATGTTGCGAACCTAGTCAAATATTGTCTTCAATAATTATTGTTGCTTTGTGGTCTTCCATAAGCACGATGTTTCTCCCTTCATGTCCCACACATATGACATTTAACTAGGTATATATGGTCCGAGAACTATGACCCTAAACTATGATAACCTTTCTTCCCTCCAAGACATTAAACTACAAGCTCGTCAAGACTTTCTGTCCAGTGGCTAGCCACAGGCCCCATGGCCTTTTTGGTCCCCCATCCCAACTTCTCATTTAGGGTTTTATGGTGTGGTATGGGATTATTTCCTCATTCACTTCGGGTTAATCACCGCATCGTACACCCCTTCTGTGTGGAGTTCCTCACCAATTTGTGTCCTTACTACATGATGGTATACTACACATTACTCTCTACAAGAACTATGTGTGGCGTGATTACCATCCTCACGAGATACGTAGGACCTCTCAGACATTTAGTCTTCGGGTCCAGCCTCATCTTGGCCCATTGGCATGCATTCCCCTTGAGAGAGGGGTATAAGGTGTGGTATGAGATTATGTCCTTATTCACGTTAGATTTTTTAACAACCATGCCATTTACCTCATCCTCATAGGAGTTTTCCATACCCTTGTGCTATACTCGTCTTTTCAAATCGGCCACTCTCAAGATGATCCCCTCATTCCTCTTCGGTGATTCAATAATGTGCCCAAGGGTACTCTTGTTTAGCACCTGGAATTTCTAATTCTACCCAGACATGCTTTCACCCATTTCTCAAGCTTCGTGTTCCCCTTCATTAGGGCTTCCATCACCTTTCACACCCAAAGGGACCCGTGAATGTCATGGAGACTCGGACCAAGGGCCCTACTACCATTACGGGCCAACATACTTAAGGGTTTCGAGAAACACATTTATACAAGTCCCGCATTGAAAATTTGGTCAGCGGACGACGCTCGTTTGTTTTTCCCACCTCAGGTCACATGATATGGATGCTGTGTTTCGAACACAGTCAACAGTTATCCTCCATCATCACACCTACCCCATTAAGCCCAAAATGTAGGTTACATGAATCACATCCTTCTCCACCTCATCATGTCCAAGTAGAATTTTGAGAATCTTGGTACTATTCCTCAGTGCGCATCTGCACGTTAAGAAGAAAAATCCACAATAAGACAATCATTCGGGGCTCCACCGATTTCCCCTTTGCATGTATTTCACGTATTGAAAATACCTATATGCCCTCATTTCCTGCACCAAGTTTGACTCACGTAGGATTAGGGATCGGATTAGGGTCCGCACTTACATGGAATAGTCCCTCTATTCTATGGTCAAAGTTCTAAGACCTTAAACTATTATCTTTTTGTATTCCCCTTTGTAGAACTACGTACAGCTTGATTCCCATTCCATGGGATATGTAGGAACACTTGAACACCTCCTCTACGAGTCCAGCTCAATTGGGAGCTAGTTTCTCCTACACCTTATCCTCTAATCTTTCATGGCCCCTCGGTTTAAGGTTTCTTTTATGGAATTGTGCATGTAATTATGTGGACCTCATCCTCATTCACATTGGGTATGCCTTATCACACCATGAACATTCCATTTCGGACCTCATCCTTCTTGTATATGTATGAGTTATACGACTCTAGACTATGCTGCCAAGTCCCACAAGACTCTAAACTTTTACATCTATAACATATGATGTTAAAATGAATGGTTGGTCACATAAAATGAGGCTAAAATGTGAAAATATCGTCCTGGTCGCACGACAAAAAATGGCACTGCATTGTGATGTTATCACTCAATCGGCATCATGTTTGGTATCGGTCAAACACTATACCATTTTTCAATGCCTTCATTTTCCTTGATTCTTGTTGTGATGCCTGGATTTTCTTTTCTAGGCCCATCAATTCATAAAAAAACACCTCCATTCACCCTAAAGGAAAAATAAGACCTATCCCATACCGCCTCTTTTGGTTCTAGGGCCAGACCCATACACTCCTTTTATCCATGACACTAGTACCTTACCGTGCCACCTCTCATAACTACATTTGGCTTGATTCTCATTCTCATGAGATACGTAGGAATTCCAAGAAACTTATCTATGGGCCCAGCCTAACGTTCGTGTCTTGTCACTTGACCTAAACGCTTCCCCAGGGAACACATGGTAATTTGGACTCTGGGTCCTCATTCACGTTGGGTTTCATAATCACCTCACCATGTGTCACCCGCATTCCTTTCCAATCCATGGTCTGAGCTCTATGACTGTAATATAAGATCAATCTGGTTCCTTTTTGCAAGACGTTAAACTGCAAAACATCTTCCATTACAATATATGGCTTGATTCCCATCCTCATGTAATACATATGAATGCCCAATCATCTTGCCTTTGGGTACATCCCACGAATCGCAAATCCGGTCCCACTCTCTTTTTTGGCCCCCTTGGCCTGATTTATTTCGAAGAACCCAAAACTTTTACCCGGAACAAGTCTAGGATGCCCCACGATAACATTGGGAAGAAACAGTTTCCCCGACAGAGAGGTCCTGTCTAAAAGAAGGAATGATCCATGATCAGACCAATGAGTCCACCACGGTGGTGTATTTTCCAGAGTGTTGGATTCTGTTTGAACAAACAACCACTCCACCTTCCACACTTTGTGTGCCATTTATTCAGACCCTCATCTTCTTTCACGTATAAGGTGACCCCCTAATTGTATGGATGATTGGCCTATGGCCCGCCTGCTGTCCTGGGCCAACATTCCGGAAGACTAATGGATGACATTTCGAGTCAGGCCCCGTGTTTCGAACATGGTCAGCGACTGTCACTCATTTGTTTTCCCCATTTCAGGCTAACACAATAAGGATGCTGTGTTTTGAACACGGTAAAAAATCATTCTTAATTTTCATGCCCTTAATACAGTGTTTCAAATATTGGGTATTGTGATTCATGTCTTCCATCCCCCCCCCTGTTTGGATTTATTCCAGCGCCCCTGGCGTTACCTCGTTCATCCACAATAGCACCCTGGGAAAATGATAATTCAGTTATTCTGAGAGCTTCATTTTCCAGTTAGGTCTCTCTCTTCTCTTGCTAGGATTTCCCCCTCAGTTGCATGAAGCCTGTTTAGCACTCCTACATTTAAAAATGAACTAATAGTGTGAACATCACTTGTTTCTCATGTTGGGTACAACCCACAAGAGCATATGAATGGATTGCTATTTATTTCAGGACTGTGGTTGAATACATTAAATCAAAAGACCATGTAAATAAATCCATCCATACATACAGTTAAGAACAATAGCCGGTAAAGTGAACTGAATTTATATTTTCGACTAGAATAGGGCCCCTAAAGATCATCATCTTGGAAGGATCGTTCCAACGCAGCTACTTTTTGGCTTGTGACCTCCAGGATTTCTTCCTGCCCCCAGATAACCCTCTCTTCATTAGTGGCCATAGAGAGCAGTGCACTTAACCTAGCCTATGCTTGTGCCTATTTAGTTCAAAGATTAGTCATTTTGTGATCTTCTTCCACGAGTTGCCCTTGGGTGTCCACCAGCTGGGATCTCAACTGCTCCACATGCTCGGAATAGTTTACAATGATTAATTCCTTTTATTTCATCTGATCTTCAAGGTTTTGGGCCTCTTGTACTACTTTCAAGAATTATTGGGCACTCACTGACTATTTCTGACATTGTGCAATGTCAGAGCATCGGCTTCTCTAGAACAACATCATAGCCATGTAGTCCTGAACTATCAAATGGAGATGATGATCATCCACCCCTCCATCACAGAGAATGTACAACCACGTTTGGAGTGACCCCGTCCATTTTAGCCATTCTGCTTGGGGCAGACCGAGAAAGTGCTTGATACACTTTCACCATTTGTGCCATGTCATCCAGCTCTCCTTGGCCTCCTTCAAGTCAGAATCATCTATCTCCTCGGGATGTGCAGGCCGATAGTTAGGGAAGGAAGCCAAATGACCAGTAGTAGGGTCTTCTTCGGGTACTCTTCCCAATGGGTTAGGCTATTCGACGGCTGGGCGACCTTTCTCTCTCACCTCAGTCTCGGTAGCTCCCTTGCCAACTTCTGGCCCTGTCCCGACAATAGTACCACTAATTTCCACCACTCTTTTCACACTGAGTACTGGGGCTGGCTCGGTTTGAGATGTGTTTCCTAAATGGGACGACACATTTTTCGTTGAATCAATCACAGATGACCTGGATTCAGCAGCCCGACGAGCCTCCAAGACTATGATTACTACACAAACAATGAGCACCCTGATCAATTGGAATATCCAATGGTATATACTGACGTTAAAGTAATGAACTTACAAGAGCCCAAAGCATCAGCCTCTGGTGCTCTATCCACTACAGGAGCTGTCATTGTAGGGTATCCCTCATCACTCGTCAACTCAACAATTGGTGTCAGCTCCCCACATTGTTCTATTGGCTCCTCCCCCCCCCCCCCTTTGGATGGAGACTCTTGGTTGGCACGAATATGCCCCTAAACAGGATAAGGAGATCTGATTGAGGGTTACAAAAAAACAAAACGAAGTCAAAAAGGAAATGTAAGGGCTGAGACATACCTCAAGTATATCAGTTATATCTATATCAGATCCAATGATCTCTCCATTATCCCGAAGAGTCCCTTGGTGGGATGCCCCCTGAGATGCTCCACCTTTAAGATTCCCTTCTCCTTAACCCCCTCCTTCACCTTCTCTTTCTGCCTCCTCCTCTTCCATATTATTTCCCACCGGTTCCTCATCGTTGTCGCCATCCTTAGACGACATCTATTCTGGATCATGCCCCAGGATGAGCATTACCTTCACCAAGAGGGATGGTTTCTCACGCCGACCTCACTGGAATTAATATGTGTCCATGGCCGTTAAGTATGTGTGTTGACAATGGAAGCTCACCTTGTCATCAATACGAATGAGCCCAACCTCTTGCAGCTGGAGTCCATCTCATACTATCTTTTTCCAGAGGGCTTCGGTACCCATCGAATGTCGTAGGGTCATCCAGGTTGACCACAAAGCCAGAAAGATTGCATCATTGGAAGGTTGAAGAAGATACCTTATCTGCTTCCCTAGGAGTCCCATGGCCGCTCCATGATCCCCTCTTCCCCTATGTGATGAGGGTGCGGCCATTCCATGTGACGTCCTCGCTACTAAAGCCCTGGACCGTGCGGGCTGAGTTTCCCGACATGCTTCTGACCATTCCTCCCAACAACACCATATCTGTACTCTTGCTGCCCATGGTCTACCCTGGCTACCTTGAGTTTCTGAACTCGCTTCCGAAAAAGTCCCTCAGGGTATGTTATAGACCAATGTTTGGCATAATCAGTTGAGAGGCCAGCGTCCACTCTAGTGGGGGGAAAGGTGATGATGTTGCCAGATCCATGGGCTGTAAACATCATCCACATTTGGCGGAGAACGCATGGTTTCCTTTCCTCTCGGACATCTGTGTACACTTTATTTGGCATCTATTAGAGGCATCCTAACTGTCTAGTGAATATTTACGGTACATAGGTCTCAAAAAATATCTTCCCATCAATCCAAGCCACAACCACACAACCTCTGATGCCCAAGAAGTATTCTCTTTGCTCCCATGAGCCATGCCCATTGTCAATCATCTGGCCAGTCGAGGTGGGGAATTGGATAAAAGTGATGTTGTCATGATTTTCGATCCTTATCCTTACCCCATCCTCATTGAGAGTCAACATCATGACCCCAAAAATGTTCAGCAAGGAAGGTCACAGGACATTACTCGAAGGACGAATTGCGTTCAAGAAGGTATACATGCTGCAATGAGCAGCGACCAAGCCATAAAAGATCTGAAAGGTACCACATATCCTCCTCGATGATCACCCTCTCAAAATGAATCCCAAAATGGCATAAAGACGGGCTACCATGAGGTCCCCCAGGTTAAACCTCTGGTTCATAGCCATGATGCCAGCCATCACCAATGTCGTTGGACGAACCTCTATCCTTGCGTTCTTCACCAGCAGGAGCCACCCACTCAGGAATGTTGCAAGAAATAATTTGTACTAGAATTTGGGGTCTCAACTCTCATTAAATGATAAAGCCCCATGATAGATATTCCCCCGCCTCCAGGACCCTCCAGTACGATCCTCTTCTGCTCCTCTGTGCCACGATCAGACACTGACTCCCTTGCCCTGTCATCTTGACTTCTAGATCTCTTTGCTGGAACAAGGTAAACCATTTCTTGTAAGTGATGTACTTCATGAAATCCTTGACCCCCAGCCTATCCTTAGTCATCTCCAACTGATTCCATGCCAGCATAGTAGTTTGTGATCTATCTCCCCTGATGTTCCTCAGCAGGAGGAATTCAACGTACTAGTGCCCATCCAATGGGATACCCCTGATGAAATGAATGTCCAAAACACTAATACCAACTTCCCCATGATGAAGATGGAAGGTATTGGTATCAGAGAACCATCGATTAAATAGCTTAGACCCGAGCTCATGCTGACGGTATAAATGAAACTGCGACGTCCACACCGCCTCGAACAAACCTTTGTGCCACAGTTTGGCCCCAAACTTGTCACACGTCTAGGGAACCCAA
This sequence comes from Viscum album, assembly GCA_963277665.1. Lineage (NCBI taxonomy): Eukaryota > Viridiplantae > Streptophyta > Magnoliopsida > Santalales > Viscaceae > Viscum > Viscum album. The sequence continues at coordinate 1,337,938,071 of OY728148.1, read as the reverse complement.
TACACCAAGGCCCATTAACTCATAAAATTGCCTCCAGACCACATGTCCTTATCCTGCAGCCATCCTTTAGTCTCGTTAGTAGCACTCTGATAGAAGGTACTTGCGTAAAGGGCCGGATAATTCTCCACAACCGGGTTACTCCTTGAAATGGTCTTGGTCCTGGGATTATGGGTGTAAATGTACATATGTCTAGTTTCTCTAGAAGGATATCCATTGAAAGTGATATTATACCAAGGTATGTCATCCTCACGGGTGACCCATGATCGCGGTGTGTCGACTTCAAATCTTGGCATGGGTACCTCCTCCAAGATACCGAAGTCCCATAACAGCAAGTTGTTGGATAGTGCATATTCCTTCTAGGCTGGGGTGAGCATGTTAAAGAGAGTATGGTTGTTGGATACAATCCTTCTAGAGCTATGTACTTCGGGGTTGGAAACCATCTCAGCCCTTTGAGCGGCAAATGCATCCTCTCTCTCAGCGTCATCCCGATTAGCAGCCATATTCTTCCGATGTAGTCTCAAGCTGTCCGCACGAAATATCGGGGGTTGGTGAAAAAAAATCAGGGGTGGAATGAAAAATCAATCCTCGGCATGAAAAATAGAAGTCGGTGCAAAAAACTTCAGTTCTATGCGTAAAATGACAGCTGATGTTGTGGAATTGCGCGCAACCGAGACATTTTTCCGCGCAAGCTTTTGGAATTTTCTCATGCTCGAGATCTCAGGACATGTCATGCATGAAAAATCCTTATGGATGAGGGACCCTCAAGGGATTTTATAGGGGCGGACATGGGTTTTCTCTTGCATGAAAAAAGACGATTATGCCACACTCATCAGGTTTAGGTGCCACTCATCAGTTTTACTCGCCCCTCAATGGTTTTACACACTGCTCATCGGTTTTACGTGCCGCTCTAGTGTTAGTGCGCATGGGACCAAGGGAGTTCTGCATCTCAGTGTTTCCCTCTGAATCTGACCTTTGCAGCCCCTCACCGATCTGATTCGGAGGGGGGGGGGGGGAATTTGTATGCACGGACAAATGCTCAAGGGATGAAGTAGGTCTTGGTGCAACAATGGAAAGTCATATTTGGACCTGATGATCCATTCTGGGGGCCCCTGAGGAGCCGCACGATAAAAATTCAAAGTTTCATGAAAAAAATTTTATCGCGCGGAAAACCGTGGGATCTACGAATGTTTTCCGCGTAGGAGTGGGAAATGTCTACACCCTGACCGTGGGAGCGACAATTTGCATGTAGCCACCCCGTGCGGTTGAATTTGCGCGTTGCCGACATCGGCACACAAAATTTCGTGCATGCCCGTTTTCCGCATGGATCCGCGACCCCAAGCGCCTATAAATTGAAGGTCTCCCTTTGAATTTGGGGCTGAAGAATCTAAACCATCTCTCCTGTGTGAAATTCACCTCTCATATTCACAAAATATGGCTTTTAGGTAAGGGGTTTTTCCGGACATGTCACCCGACGGTCCACCTTTGTGGGAGATCACTCAGGCTTAATCGTCGTCCAAATCCTATTGAGTCTCATCCCCCACAAGAAATTACTTCCAATTATGCGCAATTTTTTCCCATGTGCACAATTCCTTCAAATTGTGCGCCATCCTTTCAACGTCGGCCTGGTATTTTCTGTGCAGGTTCCCCAATTGCATGCCGGCTCGGGCTTCTCCGCAAAGGTTCCCCAATTGCGCACCACCTTGTTCTTTTGGCCCACACATGCCGATTGCGCACTGCCCCAAACTTTTTTTCATGCACGCAGGCTGATTGCGCTCCGCATCGGCCTTTTTCGCGCAAACAACTCCATTGCACACCGACCACGCCATTTTTCATGAAACTATTCCTTTTGTGAGCAAGACTCCCTCCTTTTGCGCCCGTGGTGTCTCTCTTCCCAACATCATTATCGGGCACCTCCTATGCCCAAAATACATTCATCATACACTCTTTTCTCATATGACCCTCTAGGATCGTACGAAGTAACTTCAAGGTCCCTTGGACGATACTGCCTATTGTGTTGCTTCTCCTAATTCTTCTTCGCATAGGCATGCTAACGACTATTTCTTTTTTGCATGGCAATGCTAACATGGATCCCTAAAGGGTTATTCCCTAATACACCCTGACCATGACATTTCCGGTGCATTCCTTTCACCAAGGAGAAGAGGGTACCAGTTATGTAAGTCCAAGGGTTGGGGATTGTACCCACCTCATACGAGCTGTAGGATGTTAAACTACCCAGCACCATCGTCCTCAGCATGTGATGTTAAACTATGACCTCACCCTATGCCTCACATGCTGGGTGCCCCCACCTTGGACATTCTGCATGCCCACTGGTCTCCATGGGAGTTAGATCATTCCTTACATGGAATGAGATCATCTTTATCGGAGTAGTGTATGTCTGTGGGGGAAAGGGCAACCACCCTGGTGTAAGCCCCTAGCTATTCTTGCAGGAGGAAGGATTCTTGTCCCTCCTTTCTTTGGTGCCAAATCCCTCTCCTGCTAGGCTTTGTCGCCACTGGGCCTCTATCCTAGAGTAAGTTCCAACCTCTTTAGGATGCAAACCATGCATAAGCCCCTGTTCCATATTTGGGTTGCAATCACATGTAAGCCCCACTCTGCTTCCCACGGATGCACCTTTTTCAATGTGATCTTCAAGTCTTTGATGTCTCTTGTTTCTCTCACCGAGCACGACTCACATGGGCTTAGAGCAGGCACCGACCATGACATCCTCTTGGGGAAGCCTAGAGTGTAATCCCCACACCCACTAGAACTACGATATCTTTGATCCTTTCCATGGCGAGGTACGTTTGAAGCCGCCCTAATGTTCAATCCCAACACCCATTATTCCCAGCCACCTTCACGTTAGTTCACCAAACAGATTATCCTGAACTACAAGGTATTTGAACCTTTCCAAGGAAAGGTAGGTAGGAATCCTTTTAGAGGTTGAAGCGCAACACTCAGTCGCTCCGACCACCTTCACGTCGGTTCACCCTTGTCCTGTATGACGTTAAACTGTGGACCTCAACCAGTTGTAATCCACTATTTCCCTAATTAGTGGTATGTCGTTGCACACCTGAACTACGAGGACATTCGTCCTTGACATTGCAGGGTATGTAGGAAGCCTCCACGAGGTTCAAGCCCACCACCCATTGGTAGCTCTGACCCCATTCACGTCAGTTCACCAACACCTTGGGAATCCTAGAGTGTAAGCCTCACCCCCATATCCTAAACTATGAGGACATTGATCCTTTCCAAGGAAAGGTATGGAGGAAGCCTCCTTGAGGTTCTCCCACACCATCCATTTCGACCCCAGGTCCTTATTCATGTTGGTTCACCTTCAACTGTAAACCACACGCTGCGGTAAGCCGTTGTATCCCTCAATCAATGGTAATCCGTTGTATCCCAATCAGCGGTAAGCCATTGAGTCCCCTATTTAGCATCAAGCCGTTGTAATCCCCTTCATTGGGCCCACATATTTGGTCCGTCCTAGCGGCGTCAGACTAACCTGGGTAGCTAACCACGCATAATCCCCAAACATATCATTGGGTTGTTGTCCTATATAAATACCCCAATTCAAGCTCCTCGCTTGACCTTTCCCTCGAGCCAATGTGTCTTAGGAAGGTCATGCACAAACCTAGAGGTTCCACTTCCTTCGGGTCCCATCCACGCGTCCATTCTCACAGGCCACCTTCTCAGGCGTCCCATTGCCCTCCTGAATTACGCGGACTTTGATTACCTGCCACAGGGATATGTAGGAAGTCTCCCTAAGACTCAAGACCAACATTATCATTGTCCTCATGGCGGTTACATCCCATTCACCACCCATTTTACATTGCACCCCATCATCCATCTTGATTCTTACCTGGGCTGCCACGTCCCAGTGAGGTCATGTCAACCCACCTACATCAGTGGGTCCTTCAGGGATTACACTCATCGGATCCACTGTAGTCTGTGTTCTGATTAGTCTGATCCATCTTCACTGGACATTTAACTTGCGGCATACCATGTGTTAAACATGGTAAGCTGAGGAAAACCTCAGGGACATGCCTATGGAATATAATTCCTTACATTTGACGCATGATTCCTCAGGCTTCCGCATCCTCAAGAAGCCCTATAGTAAGGGGAAGAAACCCAGACGCGCCAGCGTCCCAGTGTCCAGACACGCTAGTGATGTCCAATGTGACTACTCCCCTGACTGAAGGTTGCAGCCCTGACTAGACCTCTGGGAATTTCCTGATAGAAGCTGCGTAATTAACTGGTGTCCATGAAGATATGGAACCTAGAAGAGTTTCACGAACAACATCTTAAATCTATAAGGGAGTCCCAGACTATTTGATGAGTTCTGAGGAGGATTCCATCGAAAGAAGAACCTACAACCCATCATCCTGTTTTGATTAATGAGAAAACATCCCTAAACAAGGAGCGGATGTTGCCCGCCTTTGGAAAGTGGTAATGTGGGAAACATACAGCATCTCCATCCCACCAAACGAGATGGATGTGCACCCCCCGATGAAAGCGTCGGAAACAACTCTACTACTTTTACTGCATACCGTGCATCTAGTGTGAACTGTATTCCCTGCATGGCCTATGTACCACCATTCTCTCTATCTGAGGACAAAAATAACCGCGTCATTCTCACAAGTGGAACTTTTCATGGATTCTCAATGCTCCACCTCGTTTTTTAAAATTAAATGTCATACCGTGAACCGTCATTCCCTTCTTGTACCACATCCCTTCCCACAAACATCCTTCACTCTATGAATAATTACTCCTATTCGGTCTGCATAACGTTTTCCATTTCTCGAACCATCCCACTAGGTGGTTCACAGTTCACCATTCTGTGATCCAAAATTCTTGATCGACAAACTGTTCCCAGAAAACTGATTCTCTTTACAACCTTTGCAGAAAACCTTCCTTTTTCAAAATCAAAACCACGATTTTGAGGCCCAAAAAGTTGGAAAACTCTATAAAACTGTGCCTCCTTTAATAATGATTTCAGCCTCAACCATAAGACCACATTCATAGGAATCTCCTTTATCATCGCAATATGGACTGACAAAAAACACAAATTAAACTCCATTTTCAGTAAAGAACAGACATGGTTCAAAAATCTTCCCCTCTCCATTGGCATGTAAAGGTAGTAGAATATTACAAGGACAACAGTGAAATTCCCAAGACCCCAAAGGCTAGAAATAAATGGAAAAGGATTCATTATAATTTAGTGGATGATTTTCCATTTAAAATTAATACAACCACAACCAAGATAAATAAATCTAACAAACCAATATATTATGCATGAGTAAAATATAATACCAGTCATAGTACAACAACCACACTAACAATAGTTGATACAAGAGTAATAATTAGAAACCAAACCTAATATCATATTATAAACCATTAGATGAAACCAAAAAATATAAAAGACTCCAATGAATGAAACACCTCATCTCCAAAAATTATACAAGAACAAACTCTGTAATACATTCTCAAACTATAATGATACATACCTAAATAAATATGATACATTTAATTTATGTGGGTCCCAATATAGGATATCTATAAACATAACAGTGTTTCCAAAAATGTTGGGAGTATAAATTTCAATAAGATTTCAAAAATTTAAATCCCTACTCGCACCATTATTAATGAACATATTATCACAATTTTATAAAAAAATTGATATAAAAAGCATTAAACAGTTTATATAAAATCCAAAAGCAATTTCCAAAACCAAACGAGTTTTCATAACTCAACTTGCATTCCTTCAATATTATCCAAAAAACTCATTCTAACCATTTCTCAAATTCATTGGCATCACCCATTCCATTCCAACTTAATACACATACACACACACTAACTCACTCAACACTCACACACAAATATAAGATTGGTGTTACCTTTAGTGGTGGAACATCACATCTGTATTATATCCCTTTGATGGTGGAACATCATGACCATTATACGTCTCATTAGATTCATTCTCAACCATTAATTACAAACCCCATGCAAACCAATTTGTCCAAGTCATTTCATTCCTTTTCAATAAAATATTTTTGTTATTGAAAACATTTATATTAAACTATCGTACCCCTAGATTGTGGTATGTAACCCTTTTTAGGCCTTTTATATATGAAATTTTTTTGGGTAATTTATGGAATGGTTTGGAAGAGTTTTGGAAAGGTTTTTTGATATTTTGGAATGGTGAACGATTTGATCACCGTTAGTAGAAACAATGAATCATTCCCAGTCAACTTCGCATAGTGAGGTAGAGGAAAATTAGTGGGCACAAGGTTAAGGGGAAGGGTTTCCAAAACATGAATATATCCTAGATAAACCATGACATATTAGATATTCTAATTTTACATGGTTGGTACATGGTTTGTCTGACCATGTGGTCCAACCACGTGAGGTACAATGTGGCAGAAGCAGGTGCACAGTTAGTGCACAATTTACTCTAAATTTAGGGACAACCAAGAACTGTTTAATAAATAGAAATTTTAAAATCTCTTTCACATGGGATTCAACATAAAAAATAATGTATCCCCCAAAAATAAACCATCTCATGATTCATTATTCACCTTGTTAGAGGGGATCGGCCACCCATTTTTGACGAAAATCAAAGGGGCTTCATTGTGGTTTAAAGGATGTTCTTCCTTGGTAAGTCTCTCTCATTGTTTGTTTTTTGGTTTTATATAAATCTAGTTCTCCCCCTCTCTCAGTTTCCAATATATAATCTTGTAATAGGTATATCTAGAGTTTTGTTTCCAAAAATTATGATATTTGATCTTGGTGGTGTTATCCCAAGATATCTAAGGCGGTTTTGGGTATTTTTACTTAGATTTGTGGTGTGGTTGAGCGTTGGTCAATTTCTCTTAAACCCAAAGGTAACTGGCTTTACTCTATACTCTATTTTCCTAGAACAGGTAAGCATACATTCAAATTAATGACATTTTCTTGAATTTATATTGAATGCGATGTGAGAATATTGATTAAGACATATTGTGTGATGACTTGTGGAATTTAAAAAAATGGGCCACTATTGTGATTTGTGCTTTGTTTTGGATTTTATAATTTTGATTTTAAAATAATTTTCTAGGTTAGTTTTTGGAAGTGGTTTTTCAAAATATTTCTATATAAAAATTTTGTTTTATTGAAGTGTCGTTTGACATGGATAATGGATTAAGTGTGTTTTTAATAAATGAGTGATTTATTAGAGTCTTTATGGAATGTTGTTGGGATTGTTGATTTAATGAAGGGATTGATAATTTTTTTATTTTTCGGGTTGTATATATTGTCATGTTTTTGTTGATATTAATTTTTTAATTAAATATTTTCATGATTTTTTGTATTTTGTAAATGCAATTGGGTTGGTTATTATCTTAAGTGGTTAATAATGGGTGGGGATAAATGGATATATGGTGTTAAGGAACTATATAAATAGGGGAAGGATAATGGATGCACAAGACCACCATCACAGATAAGTGGTCGTGAAGTGCCACCTAAAAGGTGGATGTGTAGACATGATAAGATGTGAAGCTCCACCATCATGGGTAGACTGAGTATGGGGATTTTTACCATACGAATACGTTTAAAATTTGTGTTCTGCAACACAGGGTAAAATGTATTATTACAATATGTGTTTGAAAAATGTTAAATAACGTGTTTGGTTTTATTCTTTAGTATTGTATTGGTTTTGGTAAAATGGCCTTGTAATGGTGTTTTTGGACCACTGTAATGTTTTTCCTAGTTTTGTGGATTTATATAATTTTTTTATATAAATGCGCTAGCGGGTTCTATCCTAGTGGAATGTGTTGGAAAATAATTTGGGAAACACCTATAGAATATTATTTCCCACACCATTATTTGTCACTTTAGTGCATATGTAGATGTTGTATTTTGAGAAACAAGTATGAGTAAAGAATCACATTTCCTTAGTGGTTCATAAATATTCTTGGGCAGTCTTTTAGTGCATGGATCAGGGAGCGTGGTTTAGAGTTGTGGAGTATTGTCATTGATTCTTTGGTTTTTGTTATTTAGTCCTCCTCTCAGTACTCTAAATATGTAATTGTGATGGTTTTTGATTTTTTGTCCGTTGGGAAATGATTAATTGTAATACATTGATGAAATGCATCATGTATATGGTTTTGGTATTGGAGCATTTGGTTGGATATTTTTATTTCAAGGGAAACCATCCCCCAATTGTTCATAATGCCCTCAAAATTTATTTTATGACTTTTTCTCCCTAGGGAATTCACCTAAGGAAATGTATCACATTCTTCTCAAATCAATCCAATGAGTAGGGGTGTCATGTTACAAGTGGTATCAACATGTTAGGTTATTGTTGCATCATTCTTTAGTCTTGGAGTTGACATTCATTCTCAGTTTATTCCATGAGTTGTGATTTTATAAAAGAATAGTATTTTTGGAACATGAAATGTATAGCATAAATGATAATATATAACTCTCTTATGATGAACATCAAGTTTCCAGAGAGTTGGATACATAAGTGTATTAGAGACACTTATAGAAATGTGATCTCATTATTGTGGGCGAATTAAAAGATATGATCATGGAATTCATGGTAAGAATTACTTCACACTTGTATTTCATATTTCATTGGGTATAGTGATTTATGTTGTGGCATGAATGTATTTATTTTTAAAATTATGGAAATTGTTTCAACTGTATGGTTTTGGAATGATATTTGATGTGGTATTTCAAAAATGGGATGATTTTCAAAACATAGTGGTTTTATAAAAAATGGTTGAACTTTGTAAATGTGTAATTTATAAAATCATGGTTGGGATATTTATAATGGGATTGAATTTAGAATTGTAAGCTTTATGTTTATAGGGAGTGATACATATGGTTGTTTTTGTATTGATAGAAGTGGAACATGGTAGGAATTGTAGAGACATACCAGAGGAAGTTGATATCATTTTAACTCAAGAGAGACCTGTGAGTATTGTCTGATGTTTTGTGAGTGCACATGTGTTTGTGAGTATTAACTAAATTTTTTGGATTAAGATAGGTGCAGTTCGGGCTAAATGGGCTATGTTGTAAGGTCAATGGTTTTGTGAGACACATCTTGAGTTGTGATTATGAGTTTACTGTATTGATAAATCAAGAGTGACCATGAGTTAGAATAGCTCAATATTTTAGGTTCCTTGGAATATGTAGAATCTGATTTACATCAAAGGTGTAATTGATGTATAATGAGTACCATTGAGTTTTGGTGGATGGTATAGTTGTTCCATGGATCCTTTATAAATAATCTTAAATTCCTATAGTTAGTTGTGAGGATGGTTTTGAAGTGTGAGATGTTTTTAGGTCTACCCAAATTGTTGTATGAAGATTAATGGAGGCATCCATGTTAATTTATAAAGGTCATGAAAAGGGTAGATGAAGCATGTATTCATGACTTGTGGTGATGGTGACACCTGAGGTGAGGGTGGTAACATGGTAATGTATTTTTGTTATGAATTAATTGGTTGTTGAGTGAGATGTTGATAATTCACTATGGCCAATGTGATAGACGGACAAGGCATCATAGTCAAGAAGGTAAGATATTATGGGGATGGACCCTAAGGATAATTTTCTACTATGTTATAATGTTAGATATAGTATGTGGTTAGGGGAAAGTGTGATACATTAAGGGAACTGATGAGGTCCATTTGTGGGAACACACTATTGAGGCTTGATGTTGTTCGAGATTACTGAATATGTGGATTAGTATAAGCGCTTATCATTATCTATGAATACAAAGCTCAATGACTTTATATGTGATAGATTGGTGTATTTTTATTAGTGAGGTGTACTATCATGTTGATGTCGTTAACACACATGGGCATGCCGAAGGAGCTTGGTGGGGTGGTGGCTGTCGTTCTAAAGAAATCATTTGTTCACACATAATTGGTGAAGGTTCCTGAAGAAGTGGTTATCATTAGTTGGAAATCATTCCAAAGAAATAGTGGTTAAGTATTGGTGTGTTCCATATAGTTAGGGATTTTCCAGACATCCATTAGGTCTTGGTGTCTTAGTAATGTGAGGTGACATCGATGATGGATAATGGTGGTGATGTTTGTTGATGACATCTTAGAGAGCTTGTAGCTAGTGATGATCAATATCTTGACATCGTCTCGGATATGCTGAGAGATATATTGATTTATGTATAGTAGGTTCAACATGTAAGTTGGATATGGTAAATCATTGATGTAACATGCATTAGGGTGGTATATGTGGAGTTGGATGGTGGGATGTGAACCATTGATAGTTTACGGGTGAGGTCTTGGGATGGATTGAGAGTTGATGTAAGTCATGGGTACCATACTTAGAAACCATGAATGAATAATGGGTAATTGTTTTTTTAAACTACACAACCACATCCATGTTAGGAGGTTCCTATTGTGTTTTAATCATTGTTTTTATTGGTCGAACTTACTTGAGGGGAGGAGTAACAACAACAATCCTAAAGTGGGGAGTTGTAAGTCAGTTACTAATGTGTGGATAAATATATGGGGTTAACATAGTGGCATCAATATTCTAATGAAAAACCCATGTGGTTCATGTTTTGGTTTCTTGGGAAGGATCATGAAGCCTTTGAATGTGGTGGTTGATCTAGTAAATATAATGATTGGGGCTAATGGATGTTCTAGGAGAAATAAGATATGCCAATTCTAGAATTTCCAGTTGCCCTAGCAGTGGGAGAGGGGTGTTAGAACCTCATGGGGAATTGGGAATAAACCCCCATGTAGTAGTGACTGGGTGAGCACGGGATGTCAATATAAGAAAAGAACCCTTCGATATGGGAAATGGTGTCATGCCCATAGTGACATTTGGTGTTCCTAGAACGATTTGGCCAAGATAAATGGTATGTGGTGTATTGTGGTTCATCAGGATAATGGTTGGGATGTGTTCTCAAAAAAAATTTATCTTTTAGTAGCATATGGATTATGATAATAGTATTTTCATCAGAAAAACTACCCAACACATAACTTGGAGATGGATGCGGTGGTTTGTTCTTTGAAAATATTGAGTCACTAGCTCTTCATTAATAAATTCATAGGTGTATACGGACCACAAGACTAAGAATAATATTTTCTCATAGTGAGATTTGAATTTCAGGAAATGGAGTTGGATAGAGTATACCCAAATTTTTGAATCTGGCTTGAAGTACACACGTGGTAAAGGAAACTCAGAAAATAATGAACTAAGTCAGAAGTCATATGATCAGGTGGAAAATTGGATTCAGACTAGTGGAAGTTGATGTTGGCCATATCCAAAATGTGTTTGAAATGTGAATACTAAGGTGACATATTAGTCTTCTACCCAGTTGGTTTTCTCATTACTTGGTTGGGATGGTCAAAGAGGTGCATATGTCCAATTCAGGATGGTTGGTTATGAAGTCAAGACTCAATGGTGTGGAGACCATTGAGGGGTGGAAACAAGATGAAAATTTAGTTTTATGGTTTCAAAATAATATGGTGGTATTAGGGGCTTGTATTTAATAAAATAATAATACATATCTTCATTTCCAATGGGATGTCCATCATAGACATTAGAAAATGTATAAAGAGTTGATAATGATGTTTTGGGGGAATATAATGAAATATAATGTGGTATAGTTTTATCAAAATTCATGACTTATCGGTATGTCAAGGAAGAGAATCAATAAACAACATAAATATTTTAGTCTTTACCTATCCATGTGTGGAAATGGGAGCATATAGAGATGAATGTTTTCATAGGTTTCCCATGAATGATCATGAAACACGATGCCATATGGGTGATAGTTGATCCAAACACAATGTCATCTCATTTCACCATGATTCATGAGTCTCATAAAGTGGAGGACCTGTCCAAAATATATATATGAGAGGTGGTAAATAGGAATGATATACTAGTTTCGATTTAATTGGATTGTGATTCGAGGTTAACATGTCATTTATGGAAGTCCGCAAATCAATCCATGGGGACTCAGTTTACTATGAGTATGGTGTATCACCCTCATATAGATGGAAAATCTAAGAGTATGATAAATATGTTGGAGGAAAATTTTTGGGCTTATGGGATAGATTTTTGTGGCTCATGGGAGGAGTACATTCTGATAGTGGGCTTATCATACAATTATAGTCATTGGGCCTCGAAACATATGTCACTTTTTGAGGCATCTTATGGGAATCCATGTATTTCCCCACTATATTTGGCGGAAATATGTAATATGTTGATGGATTGCACAAAGAATGTATAAAATTCAATGGAGATGGTTATATTGGTATGGAAGATAATGAAGATGTTGCAGTGTCAATAGAAATCGTATGCAGGACATCATTGATGATTATTATCATTCAAGGTGGGTGATCATTTTTTCTTGATATTTTCTCTGAGGACGGGACATCATCAATTGGGTAAGCATTATAATATTTCCCCAAGGTATATTGGGACATTTCAGATACTCGGGGAGGACGGTGAGGTATCATATTATTTGGATTCTCAACCACGGTTTAGTGTGGTGCTCAATTTGTTTCTTGTTCCATAGTTCAAATGTATCAGTGGGATCCTAAACATGTAATTAAGTGGGATAATTTTGAGTTACATCTGGTTTATTCATTGGTGAATCTAAATATGTAGAATATCAATAGTCTAGTGAATGTTTGTCGGGGTAAAATCATCATTTTAGCTCGGGTTATGTGGAAACATGGTTAGTTCTAGGAGGTGACTTGGGAGTGGGAGAAAGAGATGTTAGGGAAATGGACCTATCATTTTCAATAATGAAATGGTTTTTTACATTCTAATTACTGAATGGCCAATGGTTGAAATAATTTAGTACCCCTAGTATGTGGTATATGACCCTTGTTTCTTACTTTTTATGTATGAAAAGTGGTTGGTTAATGTTTCTAATCATTTGGGAGAGTTTTGGAATGGTTTCAAAGATTATAGAGAGGTTTATGATTTGGGCATGGTTAGTATAAACCATTAAAAAATCCATGGTATCCATACACATTGATGAAGTGGAATTATGGCGGACACATGGTTAAGGATAATGGGTTCCAAACCATGTGGATAGTCCACGTAAACTGTGTCACATTAGACAACGGTATTTTTCATAGTTGGCACAGGTTTTGTCTAACTATGTGAACCAATCATGGGAGGAACCTTTTGTGGTAGTAATTAGTGCATAGTTAGTGATCCGTTCTCTCTAACTGTGTGGCTAATCATGTATGGTATAAACAGTGGTAATTTTATAAATGTGTTCAATTGATATTTACTCAGAAACACTCATTTCATGGTGGTTTGAATGTGGATATTCCTTGGTAAGTCTATCTTCATGGTTTTTTGTTTGTTTTATCTATATCTAGTTCTCCCTCTCTCTTGGTTTCTTAGATATACTTTCATCGCATGTAGATCTAGGTTTCTTGTTTCCTAAAATGATGAGAGTTTGTCTTGTTGATGTTATGAATAGTGATCTATGGTGTTTTTATGGAGTTATCACCTGGATTTGTGGTTCAGTTGTGCTTTAGATGATTTCTCCAAAACCCTAAGGTATGTGGCTTCATTATTGACTCAATTTTTATATAACTAGAATACCTAATTTCAAATTAACAGTTTTCTTCTTGAATTAATTTTGAATGCGATGTGAGAATCTTGATTGACACCCATTGTGTGTTGTTTTTTTTGGAGTTTGGGAAAAATAGGTCATTGTTGTGGAATGTGCTTTATCTTTGGATTTTATAATTTTTTCATTAAAATTAGTTTCATGGTTTGATATATGGAAATGTTTTGAAAAAATGGTTTTCAATAAAAATGTTTTTTATTGAAGCATGTTTTGGCATGGATAATTTCTTAAGGGTGTTTTCAATAAATGGTTTATTTATTGAAATGGTTTTTGAATGTTGTTGGAATTGTTTCATTGCTTTAGGGTTTGTTTGGTTTAGGAATTATTGGGTAGTATGGATTGGCATGAGTTAGATGATATGAATTTTTTAATTATATATTTCCATGATGTTGTGATTTTGGTAAATGATGTTGGGTTGATTATTGGCTTAACTGGTTATGCATGAGTGGGAATATATAGATAATGTGTGTGAAGAACCACTATAAATAGGGTATGGATTGTGGTCATGAAGGACCTCCATCAAGGATAAGTGGGCATGAATACCCACTATAAAGGAAGAGGGGTGTACATGCTTGGATGTGAAGATTAATCATCATGGGTACACAATGTTTGGGGTTTGGAACTTGTGAATATGGTTTGAATATGTGTGCAACCACAAAAGGTGAAATGGGTTCTATCGATATATGTTGGGAAAATGGTAAATGATGTGTTTGGTTGATTCCCTTAGTATTGTTTTGATTTTTGTAAAATTGATTGGTAAGGCTGTGTTTGGATCATTAGAAATTATATCCTTATCTGATAGTTTTAAATAAATTGTAAATATAAATGTGATAATTAGTTAAATCCTATTGTTGTGTGTAGGGAAGTCATTTGGTAATGCCTATTGATTATTTTTACTCACCCATTCTTTTGATCTTTGGTGCTTTTATAGATGTTGTATTTTGTGTCACGAACCAGCGTGGGTACCCTAGTTACCTGATAACCGAGTGATCCATATCATGACCTAAAGGGCATTCCTGATCCGCATAGGTTGGAAACTAACAATTGGAATCAGACAACATATAAGTGGAAATGAGTTTTCCACAAGAAAGTAGAAGCGAAAGATAAAAGATAGTACGCATATCAATTTGAAAACATGAATTGGAGAAAAATTACTAGAATACGAAGTGTCATAAAAGCCAATGTAATATAACTTGAATTACCTAACATGAAAAAAAAATCCCCAAGGACCCAAAGGACACAACTCACCACATCCAAATCTCAATATATGGATCCACCTCCAAGTGATACCTTCCCTTTTCTCCATCCTAGAAAAAGAAATTCTCAAACACATGAAGGAAAATATATGGTGTGAGCCTATTACTAGTCAGATACCTCCAATGATTCCATAACATTTGAAAAATATATATTATCCAAATAAGTGGATTCATTTTTTTCAAAACAAATAGGTTTGGAAATTTAGGAGCATATTTAAACAAAACATGCTATACATTTTTAAATTGACGTAGAATACATTCAAAGAACGGAATTTACATTACAAGAGAAGAAATACTTCTAAAGAAAAGGATTAATTAAAAAATTTATATAAATAGTTTATATAAATTCATTTGGCATATAAATCAGTTCAAACTACATTGGCATAAATTTAAATATAAAATATAAATAAAAAAGTGAGCTACATTGTCTTTTTCTAAATGTTATGATAATATTAACAAGATATAAGATTTCACACTTTCTCTGTGAAATTAGAAAAATGTGTATGCACACACCCCTATGACACTGTCCAAAAGAGACTCATCACCAACCTATCAGAGATGTGACCCACCACATGTATTCTTTAGATTTTTTTCATAGTGTAAAGTGTATCCAAATAACTTTTCAACTACGTAAGGCTTTAATGCGCTCTTACATGATGGGTGAACAATTTTACGACTGCTTAAAAATACGATCAATCACATTCTTCCATTAAAAAGTTGAAAATTTTATTCCCTTTAAAACCAAAATAGGTTTTATTTAAAAACATGCCTTTTTACAAGATAAAACCACTGGGTTTCTATCAAATAATTTTAAGTCATTTTCATGAGTTTGAAAGCCATTAAAAACTAATTAATTCCATTTAGATATTCATTTTTTCACAATTAAATTCAAAATTTTAATTTAAATCATTTCAATGAAATTGACAATTTAAATTCCAAAATTTGAATCAAAAAATTTCCCTAAACCCACCACAATTCAATGGAATAAAGTATTTACCATGATTCCTTGCCAATCCATTTCAAATATCCAAATTCAATGGAATTGGGTTTTATCAATGAAATTAAAATCAAGTATTGGAATGTGAATTTAAATCATCAATTGAAATAAATCAATCAAAATAATTGTAATCAATATGGAAAAAATCGAAAGAACCACCTACCTCATTCATGAAGAACTCCACTCACCAAGACACCCATCAACGAGAAAGAAGATGAAGGAAAACATGAAACACAAATTAGAAACAAGATCAAACACCACAATGAATATATCTATCAATTACTACACAATAAATTGAAAAAATAAAGGGAGTGAAGAATAGAAACTTGAAGAATGAGGGAGAAACCTTACCCGGGAATCACACCGTAAGAAGGATGAAGTTCCCAATCCGTTTGGTATGATCCAAAAGGATTTGATTCTCTAAAAGATGCACCATAACTTCTCTAGGTCAAGAGCCACGAAGCCTAGAAACAAAAGGACTGAGGAAAATAGCGGAACCTATTACTTAAGGCTTGGCGCAGGCCGGGTCAAAACCTGTACCTAAGGGTCATGACGTCTAGAACATGTTGGATAAGTTCACCGAAATCCCATCACCTCAGGTTAAAAAATGATATTTATCCCCTACCAGACATGTACCTCAGGTACATGGTGTGTACCATCTCACATCGTGCTCTCCCAATTCAGGGCATGATCTCCCAATCCATGACATGCAACTAGCACCAAGTACACGATGTGTACTTTAGGTATACATAGTATACCTAATTTGTAGTCTACAATAATCCTATGAAAAAAACATAAAAGTATTTTTTTAACTGAAAAGAAACATTGAAAAGGAATAAAATTACTTTATCAAAGTAACGGGATGTTACAACCTCCCTACTATAAAATCCTTTTGCCCTTAAAATCCAATGAAAAGCTTCCATGCCAAATAAATGAGGCCATTAACCTCTCATTAGTACATCACATTCCCACATCTTGTAACTACCAGAGCCATTTTTTCATAGTACAAAAACCAAATATGTTGTCTTCCCATGAAGAACATTGGTCTTAGAATAAACAATCTTGACTGGTTGCTCTGTCATAGATAAATCAGGATTGATCTCAAGATTACTCTAGCTCAAAATGTGAGATAGGTCATATAGAGATTTTCGCAACTGTGATACATGGAAAAAATTATGTATAGACATCCGCAATGTTGGAAGTTCTAAATGGTATGAAACATTACCCACCTATTCAACAACCACGAAGGGTCCCACATAGTGAGGATCAGTTTCCCTTACTTCCCAAGCCGTCGACGACCCAACCAGGGTGAAACTCTTAAGAACATTTGGTCACCAACAGAGAACTTCAAAGTTATATAAAAATGATTAGCATAAGATATATTTTAGCCTTATGTCGTCATCATCCTATGACATATCATTTGAATCTTTGTTGTTGTCTCATTCACCATGCTTGGTCCAACCATGGAATTTTCACCGACCTCTAACGAACACAATAGAGATCTACAATTTCATCCATACAAGGCCTCTAATGTTTCCATTCTAATCTCAGACTAGTAACTATTGTCATAAGAGAACTCAACCATTCCCACGTGATCATCCCAAGGCTAGCTAAAGACAATGAAATAGGTTTGAAGCATATCCTCAAGTATTGTTATAGCTTTTTCTGTCTAGTCATCTGACTGTAAATGGTAGGTCGTGCTCAAACGAACCAGAGATATTAGTGACTCCTGAAAGCCTCTATAATAGAGATAAGTGAACCAAGGATACCTATTTGAGACTATATAATATGGAACTGTGTGTAAATGAACAATATCATTCATATAGAGATTTCCCAACTCCTAAAATTTGGTTGTATCACGAATGGGTATAATGTGATCCGACCTAGTAAACCTATCGGTCACAACCCATATTTCATTCTTCCTTCTCTCGGTATGAGGTAACCCAACCACAAAGTCCACAGAGATCTCATCACACTTACAAGTAGGAACTAGAAGTGGTTTAAGAGAACCCGAAGTTTTATGATGCTCATATTTCACCTGTTAGAACGTATTGCAATGATAGACAAACTCAACAATGTCTCAAGTAATTCCTAGACACCAAAACTACCACCCCATGTCATAGAACATATTAGTGTTTTCTGGGTACTTATCCCACTAAGAATTATGGAAATCCCCAATCATTTACTTTCATGCCGCTTGTGGCACAACAAAGTTGTTCTGACATCATAGAACACCCTTATTGGAGAAAGACCAAATGGAAACTATCTCCCCATCATAAATTGTTTCTCTAATGCTATGGAATTCATTATCATGATATTATCTTGAATAATAATCTCAATAAGAGTAGATTTCATTTACACACTAGCTAAAGAAACAAAACCCCCTTTCTCCTAAACACCAATGTGAAATTGTTCAAATAGAGCCATTAATTTCCACTCTTCTAAAGATTTCTTCACTACTTGGGTTGGAAGATTCCTAATCAAAGCATCAACAACGAAATTATCTTTTCATGGGTCATAAGAAATATTTTAGTCAAAATACTATAGGTATGTTACCGAACACATCTGCTGAATATTCAAATATTTTTGAGAGAAGATATAACTTAGGTTTTTTGGTCATAATACACTAAAAAACGTCCGCAATAAAGGTAGTTCTACCAAATTATAAGATAATTCATCCTAACTGCAAGTTTCAGATAACGGGTAGGATAAATATTCTCATGTTCCCTAAGATGAAGATATCCATATGCTACCACATGATCATCCTGCATAATAATTCATCCCAAGCCTGAACCAGATGCATCACAAAAGACAACACAACCCTGTCCATCATCTGGAAGAGTTAACACTAGCATAGTAGTGAAGAAACTTTTCATATCCACAAGATAATTTTAAAATTTATAATTCTATGAAATCATCACCCTCTTCTAAGTCACAATAGTCATCATAGAATCCATCATCGAGAAGTAATTCATGTCCCTCAGGTAATATCCTACCAATCCACAGAAGATCTGAATATCAAAGACATTTTGATGTTGCTCCCTATTCATAACAGCCTTTACCTTTTCATGTTCTTCTAATACACAATTTTTAGAAACCATGTATCCCAATATTTTCACTTCCTGAATCTCAGAAACCCACTTTGAGAACATGGAATGGAGGTAGTGATTTCTTAGAAAATTCAGAATTGTTCTCAGATATTTCAAATGACCCTCTTTGGACTTGGAGTAATAAAGACATTCATCCACAAAGACTACCACAAAGGAATCAAGTTACTCATGGAAAATCTTTTCCATTAAAGCCATGAAATTGTATGAGAATGTTTTAGTACAATGGGCATAACTAGGTACTCAATGTGCTCATAACAACTCCGAAAGGCGGTCTTCTGAATGTAATATCCTTTTATCCTCAACTGATGTTAACCAGATCAAAGTTTGATCTTTGAAAACCACTTATCTCCTTTCATCTGATAAAATAGATCATAAATCCATGGAAACATGTATTTTTTATTTATCGTAACTCAATTGTGCTTTCAATAATCAACACATATGTGAAGAGATCTATCACATTTTTAGAAAAGAGAACTATCCCTTCCAAAGGTGAAACACATGGAAAAATAAATCCCTTCTCAAGAAGGTCACCCAACTGACACTTCAACTCTTTCATCTCATCTGGTTCCATTTAATAAGATGGGATAATGACCGATTGAGTACATGGAATTATGTAAATAGAAAACTCAACCACTCTCAATAGTGGAAGAATAGATTAATCCAAATGAAATAGTCAGAAATCTTGGTGACAATTAGATGAAGATCACCACCCATCGAATCTAGCTCTAGGTAAAAGGAAAACACTGATATCACTTTACAAAAATCTGGATAAGAATGTCTGGATTTTCTCGACCTAGGGTCTCATTATCCTTGAAAGGAAAGAGACACACCACTGAGTGTATTAATGAAGACCTATTGAAGATAAAAATAAATTCAGACACTATTGGAAATGATCCAATCTATCTCGAATATGACATCAAAATATTTTATATCAAGTAATAGAAAATTCCAATCTAGATTAACATCAGATTGAGATAAGATACAAGTAGGACTAAAAAGAACCATCTTTCTCTTCATACCATGTCGTGTAGTAATATGCTCTTTATAAGATAGTTTTTCAATAGGAATATTAACCATGTTAACTGTAGAGACCGGAATCTTGATGTACATGAACATTACATTACTTTTTTGGAATACATAATACATAAAAAAACAGACACACAAGGACTGTAATAGTTTAGTGTCTTTGGAAACATGGAACGTAATCTTCTAATCGTGGTGAAAGATCTTCAACATCTCCCATAAAGATCTTTCACTTTGTTTTCTTACCTAAAACCTTTCTTTATATCCTGGGGAAATGAAAACATAAAAATGGTGAGCTCAAATGCTCAGTAAGGGTATGCATGGATAAAATAAAACATACCATATACATTTGAACTTAAAAACATGAATATAATGTTTAAACATCAAAATAATGAGCAATGACATTAAACATGGAAGTACGTAAGGCATAGATCATAAATAAACATTAAGCATGACAAAATAGCATGGGAATAATACATGTAATTGTGGAAACCATTAAGCAAATAATATGATTTACATATTATCCAAGGCATTGCTGCCAAAACCATCTTAGTGGACAAAGTCCCTTTCTGAATCGAGTTCACTCCTCTTTCCAGTCCTGTATTACTGAACCGGTTTAACTTTCCGTTCCAGCCATGTCTATCTCATGAGATATAAATCTTTACCCAATTCATTGGAGGGAGATATAGGTCCCACCAATCTCATAATGAAATCATTCTTACTTGTGCCACAAAATAAATTTTAAACATTCATCATAACCCAAAGAATAAAATGGGTTTCATAAACATCATTCCATCATAACATAATGCATATAAAACAAATGGATATCATTTCATCATAAGAAATGTAAAACCATGTAAATCATAGAGACATTATACTTGAAACATAAACATATGAAATAATGTCATCTTATATGGAAAATGGTTTTGATAAAACACTTGAAATGAATTCTTGAGGAAAATATCCTTTCTTCTTCAAAATCATTCTCTTTTTACAAAATGTCATGCAATTTTAAAAGAAAAGTATTTCTTAAAAATAGTCATGAAATATTTTCGAGGAATCTTCATAAAAATAAGGATTTTTGAAACCGTAAAAATCATTTCATGCTGTATACGTTAAAAAAACATTCTTCTTGTACTTTTGTTAGAAAACTCAAAAAGTACCTCGTAATGTAAAAAAAGATATATTCCTTACATATAATGTAGTAAAAGTCAAAAATGGGTAGAAAGTACTTTAAACATACATGAATACACTTTTATAAAATATTTACATGGATGATAGCAATAACCCCAGTAAATACTTACGAATAAGCAATCTCGGATAAAAATGAGATTTGCAAAATTATCCCTTACCTTAGGTCTGATATTCTTCGTACGTATCCAATCCTCCTGTATAATGATATAAATAATTTCATTGACTTATTAAAGAATTATATTAATTGTTATTATATCATATATGGTTCACTTAGGACTTTATATTACCCGTTCTTTTGTAAATTCATGTTAAAGTAGCGTTTTGGGTAAAATCGTCTCATTTGTCATTCATGTTTTAACTTGTAATTATTCATATGATTACTTAGATCATGATTACTTACATCCAGAATGTAAAACATGATTTATATATAATATATATTCAGAATATACATATATATAATAGATCGATAAATGGAAAGAAATACACCATTCATGGAGACTATAGGCAGTACGTTTGCATGAACGCTGTTTTCGTTTTCTTTATTGAATTGAATGGAATTAAGTATATGACATACATATATATATACATAAATCCAGTATCATTATTATGAAATATATTTCATGATTACTTATTATATATACTTTATAATCATTCATGAATGGTTAATCATTTAGAATAAATCTCATCGTGTCGTGGAGACGGTATTCCGTACGTACGCACGAGCGATGATATCGTTCCCTTGATCGTGGAATTTTATTGGAGTGTATGTATAATATTACAGAATCAATATCACTTTACAATAATTATATATAGTTACTATTTACACCATTATACATATCCAAGTAAGGTGGTGGTGGGAAATAGATTACACCACGGCGTGGAGACGGTATTCCGTACGTACGCATGCGCTGTGATTTCGTTTTCCGTAGGATGGATAGATGGTGAAATAGGGTTGTTTCATACATATAATAACATATAACTATATGGGTGATACTTATGTTATTACTTAAAAATGAAACAACCTAAGAAGAATAAGTGTAAGAAGAAATAAAGTTGAAAGAATCGGTAACGGACATTACCTCTTCTTTGAAGCGCCTCTTGAGACCTCCTCTTAGGGAACTAAAATTGGTCTTTGAAGAAGACCAAGACGTCTAGGATGTTTCTAGGGAAGTGGAGAAGATACTTTGGCCGGTGTTGGCCGAGCTTGAATGATCAAAGTGGTGTGAGGAGGAGAGGGAGTAGGTGCCCTTTTATAAGGGAGGAGAGGGGCACCTTTGGAATTCTGAAAAATATTAATTTATAATAAATCTAACCCCACTTAAAAACCGCAAAAAATGACTCATATCCAAATTTTAGATGATATAGGGTTGTAATATCATCAACCAATCAAATTTATACATGTTAGGAATTTATTATAAACATTATCAACTTGATTTATCCTTATTTAATCAATTTAATTTTATATGTGGTAATAACATTCTAAATTTTAAATTTTAACAAATAATTACTTATTTGTTGTGAATTGTCCATAATTGGATACTTTATAACATTTTATATCATATAAATTTAAATTTATAATTTTTAAATATTTTTGTGATTTTTAAACAATTTTATAATATATTATTTTTATAAAATAACAATAGTGTCAATTTTGACACTATTCATTTATTTGAATTTAAATAAAATATATACAGAAGATATGTTCAAACTAAAAGCTTTAATAGATTCATAAAAGGTCATATGTATCTAGAAAATTAGTCGAGCACATTAAATAGTTCATATAAGATTTATTATTTTTAAATCCATTTATTTGGTTTATCTATTAATAAAATAATTACAACATCATTTTTTATATAATTATTTAATATACTTATTTGTTGCATAAAAATTAAAAATAAAATCCTAAGATGAAGATAAATCTATTAAATTTTACAATAATACTTGAAATAGAATTTATAATCTTAAATTCACAAGATGTAAATTGTTATATTTATTAAATTATGAAGGTGACAACTTTGGCATCATTTAAAATAAAATAATATAAGTGTCATAATCATCTTAATAAGGATCCAAATGGTCAAAAATTCGTCCAATGGATGATTAGGGTTTATATATACACTAATAATAAGTTTTGTGCAGATTTTTGGGCCTTTTGATATGTATTAATATTTCAATTAAAACTATATTATTTATTTTTCACTAAATAAATAATTTCTGCATCCCTATTGTGTCAAAATTAATAATAATTATTTAATACCTAAAAATTATAAATAAATTTATATGATTTAGATAATTTTATCAGATTTCTGGAGACTATTCGTGTTCGAAGTTTCATGATTTTTATCACTAAATTAAAATTAATATACTTATAAGATTTAAGAGAGTGACATGTTGTCACTTTCTTTGGTTTTAATAACAATTAAGTTATTTTCATGGAAAAAAGTCCATTAAATGATTCTAATCCAACCCTTAGGTGATATGGGTCGACTTTTAGTCATCCAATAGGATTTTGGTAGGTGTTAGGTTAATTTTATAATCTTATATTTACCCTTAATTACCTGATTTACCTTTAACTATGGTAAATAAAATTTACCATAGTTACTATTTATAAAGCCCAAAAATAAAAAGTAGCTTATTAACATAATATGGACCTACTGATTCCAAATATGGAATTCGTTTTTCCAAATTAAATACACATAAGTTTCATAAATTAAAATAAAATTAATCCCGTTGTCGAAAGAAAATGGGTTTTTGTTTAAAACATTGCAAAAGATTGAATTTATTTAACCTACGAATTCATTGTAAAATCAAGGATAATGACATGAATTATATTAAATGGTGAGAATATATTCTATTTATACTTTTAAACCATTCAATATTATAATTTAATCAAATAATTTTTTATGATGAAAAAAGTTGTTTTTAATTAAAATAGAGCGTGTTTTTACTATTCATTAAAATATGAAAGTTGTCAGAAAAATATCAAAACTTTATCCAATGTAAATTTTTATATCATGATTAAAAAGAAGTAGTTTATTTTGTATAATTTAACTTATAAACATGTCAAAAACTAGATTTAAAGTGGGTGCGTCATCAAAAGGCGGCAAAATTTCATTTTTAAAAAATACTTATTTTACCCCAAAAAATTATTTTGTTCTTATACCATCTTCTAGAAAATGTGTAAGATTAATAATAATATTATAAAATTCAAAATTTAATTAATAATATTCGTAATTTATAGTTCATAATTATATTATAATAATATATCATTGTTTAGTAACACCCGGTATTGCGTACAACACACGCTATCGAGAAAGGTCGTGATTGCGTGTAATGCAAACCAAGTCAGGGTTGCATGTCGTGCAAGCTCATTTTTGTGTAGCATAAAACACAAGACATTAATGAAAAAAAAATTCATAAAATCTGGGGGTGTTACATTCTTCCTCCCCTTAAAATGAATTTCGCCCTCAAAATTCGTTGGGGTTATAAATTGTTTACTACTCGAAAGATTCTTTAAAAGAAACCCACATCGTAAAAAGGAATACTAAAACTTCATTTAAAAAAATGTTAGAAACATAACGGATACCCAAATAACTCATCACTGGGTTTCCATATAGGAGAACATAGGTGAAAATATGGATATGGAGGAGAAATATGACCTTCATGTTCTGATGGAGAGTGGTAGAGAACATGGCTATGAAAAAGAAATCAATCACAATGCCATAGATTTGTGATAATCTAAGGTACCATCTATTTCATCGGATATAAGGCCACTAGGACAACATTTTTGTTTTTCAAGATCATTTCCCTAAAGTTAATGAAATTATAATTACAAGAAATACTTTCGGTATTTTGGTACAGTCTCACCGTTGGTCATTCTTTGGAAAATTTCCACTGCATCTCTTAATGAAATGAAGTTGAATTTTTCATTCGTGATGTGCTAGCAGATCATGTGATAGAATGATGGGTCATTCCTTCTGTCTAAAACAAAAGGTTAGAAAAGTTTTCAAAAAATAAATAAGTCCATCTATAGTGATATTAATCATATATGGTTCCTAAAATGGACTTATACTTCATATATAATACTGCTTAATATAATAAAACTAGTTCCTACTAAACAGGGACTTCCTGTAGGCCAGTGGTAGGAGATAAAGGCCAGTCACACTTCGATTGTCGGTTCGATTCCCATAGTCTTGTCTGACACGATGGGTTGTCGCCCGTCCTGCAGGTTGTCCATTTTATAAAACAACATTACTATAACATCCCATCAATAATATCGGAAAAAAACTTCTATCCTTAAACAATACTAACTTATGTCCAAAATAATCCATTCCAATCTTTAGGCTCATCCATAATACTACAGTCCAATCTCATATTATAGTGAAAACTATTACCATAGATTTCAGATAACAAGAATGTTAATACCATCTTTGATCCCTATATATCATAAGATATGTCTTGTTGGTCACATTCCAAACATTCGAATGCCTTAATCATGTATTCTCTTGAAAATTGAATACCCATTGAATCTTAGTGAAAACATGAATGTTGTCAAAAGTTATCTCTTTCCACATACCAAAATCCAAAAATTCTATATACTCAAACCATGATATAACCTTCTCCTTATATCAGTCATGAGCTCATGAATACTATCAAACATTTAATTTTCTCTTTATCCCTTCATTATGCGCATATCATATACTTTCCAAAAATATCTGAATAACCTTTCATGGTTACTAGTACCATTAATCATACACTTTCAAAACTTAGGAAAGACAACAGTGTAACAATCCATATATGTCTCTTTATTCCATAGTACCATGAGATTAATTATACAACATTACACTTTATAAACATGTAATCATTCCACTTCCTTCTTAAACCATCGACCGAGCTTCAAAAATTCTTTCATCTCACATATCATTTGTAGTCTCATCATCATAATCAACATAAATACTACCCATTAGACCATACTGATTCTCTTAATAAGACTTTCCCTTAGGGAATTATTTTTCATAACGCCCATACATTCCACATTTAAAACATTTAACCATTATTGATGTCGTAGCAATACCATTATCCTTATCCATGGTGTTAACTGAACCTTTTCCTTTGCACTTACTGGATTTGTGTCCTTATTTTCCATACCCAAAGCATCTTCCAGTTCCTTTGAAACAGTCTCCCTAATGCCTCTTCCCACATTATTTACATGAGGGAAATTGAACTTTCTTTCCTCTATGATCATCATGAAACTCCATCTTTCTCTTATTATCTGAGTTGGGAAACTAACCAAAGTTGTGATTATTGATCATATTATGAGATTGATGATTATGCATAATAACGATGTTTGGACTTCCAAGTCCCATTTCATTTGGTTTCTCATGAATAATATCATTCCATTGTCTCTCATATCCTCCATTATCATGAATCTTCTTGTTTCCAGCCATTTTCTAAAACCCAAAAAGAATAGTGTTAGAAGAAAAAATCATGCTAGGGAAAACAACATAGTAAAGGGTGAGTAACCTCAATATTTAACATCTTAGGTTAAATTCTAAGATCGTCAGCGCAATTCATGGACTATAACCTATATGTATACTTAACCTTAGGGACTTCCCTAGACATACCTTAGAAATATATCTAGGGATCTCACTAAAGTTTTCGCATCCTAGTTTCCAAAGGTTAACTAATCCTTTCCTCTCATACCAACTCTAGAGACCCGAAGCTTGACGTACATGAACATTACAGTACTTTATCAGAATACTTAATACATAACAAAAACAGACACACAAGGACTGTAATAGTTTAGTGTCTTTGGAAACTTGGAATGTAATCTTCTATTCGTGGTGAAAGATCTTCAACATCTCCCATAACGATTTTCCCATTTTTTTCTTACCTAAAACATTTCTTTATACCCTGGGGAAAAGAAAACATAAAAAAGGTGATCTAAAATGCTCAGTAAGGGTAAGCATGGATAAAATAAAACATACCACATACATTTGAACTTAAAAACATGAACATAATGTTTAAACATCAAAAGAATGAGCAATGACATAAAACATGGAAGTACATATGGCATAGATCATAAATAAAAATTAAGCATGATAAAATAGCATGGGAATAAAACATGTAATTGTGGAAACCATTAAGAACATGATATGATTTCCATATTAGCCAAGGCATTGCTTCCAAGACAATCTTAGTGGGAAAAGTCCCTTTCTGAATCGAGTTCACTCCCCGTTCCAGTCGTGTATTACTGAACCGGTTTAACTTTTTGTTCCAGCCATGTCTATCTCATGAGATATAAATCTTTACCCAATGCATTGGAGGGAGATATAGGTCCCACCCATCTCATAATTAATTAATTCTTACTTGTGCCACAAAATAAACTTAAAACATTCATCATAACCCAAAGAATAAAATGGGTTTCATAAACATCATTCCATCATAACATAATCCATATAAAACAAATGGATATCATTTCATCACAAGAAAAGTGAAACCATTTAAATCATAGAGACATTATACTTGAAACATACAAATATGAAATAATTTCATCGTATCAGGAAAATGGTTTTGATAAAACACTTGAAATGAATTCTTGAGGAAAATATCATTTCTTCTTCAAAATCATTCTCTTTTTACAAAATGTCATTCTATTTTAAAAGAAAAGGATTTTTTTGAAAATAGTCATGAAATAATTTGGAGGAATCTTCATTAAAATAAGGCTTTTTAAAACCATAAAAATCCTTTCAGGTCGTATATGTTAAAAAAACATTCTTCTCGCACTTCTGTTGGAAAAGTCAAAAAGTACCTCGTAACGTAAAAAAAAGAAATATTCCTTACATACCATGTAGAAAAATTCAAAAATGGGTAAAAAGGACTTTAAAAATACATGAATACACTTTTATAAAATATGGACATGGATGATAGCAATAACCCCAGTAAATACTTACGAATAAGCAATCTCGGATAAAAATGAGATTTGCAAAATTATCCCTTACCTTAGGTCCTATATGCTTTGTACGTATCCAAACCTCATGTATAATGATTTAAATAATGTAATTGACT
This sequence comes from Viscum album, assembly GCA_963277665.1. Classification (NCBI taxonomy): domain Eukaryota; kingdom Viridiplantae; phylum Streptophyta; class Magnoliopsida; order Santalales; family Viscaceae; genus Viscum; species Viscum album. Next base: position 1,337,909,811 of record OY728148.1, on the reverse strand, counting down.
TATTAAAAAATCATATTAATTTTTATTATATCATATATGGTTCACTTATGAATTTATATTACCCGTTATTTTGTAAATTCAGGGTAAAGTAGCGTTTTGGGTAAAATCGTCTCATTTGTCGTTCATGTTTTAACTTGTAATTATTCATATGATTACTTAGATCATGATTACTTACATCAAGAATTTAAAACATGATTTATATATAATATATATTCATAATATACATATATATATAATAGATCGATAAATGGAAAGAAATACACCGTTCATGGAGACGGTAGGTCGTACGTACGCATGAACGTTGTTTTCGTTTCCTTATTGAATTGAATGGAATTAAGTAGATGACATACTTATATATATACATAAATACAGTATCATTATTATTTCATATATTTCATGATTACTAATTATATATACTTTATAATCATTCATGAATGGTTAATCATTTAGAATGAATCTTGTCGCGTCGTGGAGACGGTATTCCGTACGTACGCACAAGCGATGATATCGTTCCCTTGATAGTGGAATTTTATTGGAGTGTATGTATACTATTACATAATCAATATCACTTTAAAATAATCATTTATAGTTATTATTTACACCATTATACCCATCCAAGTAAGGTGGTGGTGGAAAATAGATTACACCACGGCGTGGAGACGGTATTCCGTACGTACGCACGCGCGGTGATTTCGTTTTCCGTAGGATGGATAGATGGTGAAATAGGTCTGTTTAATACTTATAATAACATATTAATATATGATTTATAATGATGTTATTACTTCATAATGAAACAACCTAAGAAGAAGAAGTGGAAGAAGAAATAAAGTTGAAAGAATCGGTAACAGACATTACCTCTTCTTTGAAGCGCCTCTTGAGACCTCCTCTAAGGGAACTAAAATTGGTCTTTGAAGAAGACGAGGACCTCTAGGATGTTTCTAAGGAAGTGTATAAGATAAATGGGCAGGGTTTGGCCGATATTGAAAGCTAAATGTGGTGTGAGGAGGAGAGGGAGTAGGTTCCCTTTTATAAGGGAGGAGAGGGGAACCTTTGGAATTCTGAAAAATATTAATTTATAATAAATCTAACCCCAATTAAAAACCTCAAAAAATGACTCATATACAATTTTTATATGAGATATGGTTGTAATCTCATCAACCAATCAAATTTAGACATGTTAGAAATTTATTTTAAACACTATCAACTTGATTTATCCTTATTTAATCAATTTAATTTTATTTGGGGTAATAACATTCTAAATTTTAAATTATAATAAATATTTACTTATTTGTTGTGAATTGTCCATAATTGGATACTTTATAACATTTTATATCATATAAATTTAATTTTATAATTTTTAAATATTTTTGTGATTTTTAATCAATTTTACAATATATTATTTTTATTTAATATCAATAGTGTCAATTTTTGACACTATTCATTTATTTGAATTTAAATAAAATATATACAGAATATATGTTCAAACTAAAAGATTTAAAAGATTCATAAAAGGTCACATTAATCTATAAAATTAGTGGAGAACATTAAATAGTTCATATAATATTAATTTTATTATTTTTAAAACCATTTATTTGGTTTATCTATTAATAAAATAATTACTACATAATTTTTTGTATAAGTATTTAATATACTTATTTGTTGGATAAAAATTAAAAATAAAATCCTATGATGAATATAAATCTACTACCTTTCACAATAATACTTTTAATAGAATTTATCATCTTAAAATCACAATATTTAAATTGTTATATTTATTAAATTATGAAGGTGACAACTTTGGCATCATTTAAAATAAAATAATATATGTGTCATAATCATCTTAATAAGGATCCAAATGGTCAGAAATTCGGCCAATGGATGATTAGGGTTTATATATACACTAATAATAAGTTTTGTGAAGATTTTTTGGCCTTTTTATATGTATTAATATTTCAATAAAAACAATATTATTTATTTTTCACTAAAGAAATAATTTATGCATCCCTATTGTGTCAAAATTAATGATAATTATTTAATACCTAAAAATTATAAATAAATTTATATAATTTATAAAATTTCATTAGATTTATGGAGACTATTCTTGTTCGAAGATTCATGATGTTTATCACTAAATTAAAATTAATATACTTATAAGATTTAAGAGAGTGACATGTTGTCACTTTCTTTGGTTTTAATAATAATTAAGTTATTTTCATGGGAAAAAGTCAATTAAATGATTATAATCCAACCCTTAGGTGATATGGGTCTACTTTTAGTCATCCAATAGAATTTCGGAAGGTGTTAGGTTAATTCTATAATCTTATATTTACCCTTAATTACCCGATTTACCTTTAACTATGGTAAATAAAATTTACCATAGTTGCTATTTATAATGCCCAAAAATAAAAAGTATCTTATTAACATAATTTGGACCTAATTATTCCCAATATGGAATCCATTTTTCCAAATTCAATACACAGAAGTTTCAGAAATTAAAATAAAATTAATCCAGTTGTCGAAAGAAAACCGGTTTTTGTTTAAAAAATTGCAAAAGATTGAATTTATTTAACCTACGAATTCAATGTAAAATCAAGGCTAATAACATGAATTATATTAAATGGTAAAAATTTATTCTATTTATACTTTTAAACCATTAAATATTATAATTTAATCACATAATTTGTTACGATGAAAAATGTTGTTTTTAATTAAAATATAGAGTGTTTTTACTATTCATTAAAATATAAAAGTTATCAGAAAAATATCAAAACTTTATCCAATGTAAATTTTTATATCCTGATTCAAAAGAAGTAGTTTATTTTGTAAAATTAAACTTACAAACATTTCAAAAACTAGATTTAAAGTGGGTGCGCCATCAAAAGGCTGCAAAACTGCATTTTTGAAAAATACTTATTTTACCCGAAAAAATTATTTTGTTCTTATACCATGTTCTATAAAATGTGTAAGATGAATAATAATGTTATAAAATTCAAAATTTAGTTAATACTATTCACAATGGCTAGTTCATAATAATATTATAATAATATATCGTTGTTTAGTAACACCTGGTATTGCGTACAACACACGCTATAGAGAAAGGTCGTGATTGCGTGTAATGCAAACCAAGTCAGGGCTTTATGTTGTGCAAGATCCTTTTGGTGTAGCGTACAACACAAGACATTAATGAAAAAATAATAATATTTTTCATAAAATCTTGGGGTGTTACATTAACAATATGGGTTGAAATAAAATAGTGAGATTCCCCAATATCAAAATGAGAAGTAAATAATGACTAGGTAATGGTAATCGTACCTCTCATAGTTATTGGACATGTGTCTACATCCTCTAAAGACTCTTCCACTGCATAAAGATTCATCCTTCAAGATACCCTTAGATGGAGCCCTTTTATCATTGAATCATTTGATTACCCCACAGTTTTAGGAGGATCTGATGATCATGTCCCACCATGTGGAGTAGAGAAGTGATGGCAGAACCACTATAAGTGTCCTGAACGTTTGCATGAGCTATAGTTCTTAGGTGCCTTTGTGATAACCCACCTTAAATTTTCTAGCTTTCCACATGGGAATAATGTCAAAGAACTTCCTCCTTGAGCAGTAGGAGGTTTGGAATGACTCCACATTAAAGAACTACTATGAGGATCACCGTGATTATGTTTTCCCTTGAGGAAACCAATTCTTCTAATTGGAGAAAAAGGAACTTCCATAAACCCTATCTTTCCAGCCAAGTCCATCACAACCATCACCCCCTTATCCATCACATCATTATAAGTGGGAATTTTTAGTAAGAAATCCATAGAACATATATATGATTGATGTCCCAACCCGAACTGTCGAACCTTCATCCTCTTATTAGATAGAGTCTTAGAAGAAAACCATACTTTCTAAGAAAATTTATTTGAATACTCAGTCTTGGTTTTGTCATCCAGATCAAGCTTGAAAAACACCACAGCCTTAGCCAACACCATCAAATCTGGATAGAACTAATTGGTGAAATAAATCTTTAAGTCTTGCAACTGTAATACCCCATTTTCCCTTCCATCATAATCATGTACCACCATCTCCTTCACGGTCACTCTAGTACGATGGTGGTACACTTCACTCAGATCACTTTCGGCATCTCCATGAACTCAAAAAGTTGTTTTACCTTTCCAAAAAATTCCTCAAAATGTTATGGATTAGTGCATCCTTTGAATATTGGTGGGTTGTGGATAAATAAACCTTGAGAATGGTTTCTTATAACATCCCCCAGAGGATCCACAGCTGGAGCCTGAGTGGGAACTAGATGTGATACCGGTCCCAGAGCTTAGACAATGCGTACAATCACCTCAACCAGATTTAGATCAACAATAGGATTCGATTTATGAGCTTCAATAGAAACCTTTTCCTATATCTGATTATTAGGGATTCTCAGGGGCATGATACTACAAAACATCAGTAGATAAATGAATACATTAGATTGAAACCTAAATTGCGTGGAAAGAGAAAACATTCTCAGTCGAAGGGACAAACAGGATTTGGATATCTCTATATCCAAATCTCATTTGGGAGAGGACAAGAACTAATATACAAGATGTATTTCCCGGACCACCCCTGGCAACTTATGGTTCATTGTAGTGAGATCTATCTGGTCACTCAATCGCAAATACCTCTAGATTCCTGAAAATATTTCAAAAATGAATACTAACTTCAAGAAATAAGTAAAATAACCTCCCCCAAAAACCAATTTGTCATGAACTAGCCCAGGTATCTTGGTAAACCAATAATCGAGATATACCTAACATGACCCGAAGAGCATTCTTGATCCCCACATGCTGACGACTAGAAAATGACATCGTACAACACACAATTTGGAACAATTTTTCTAGAAATATGCATTAGAGAAAGAAAAAATATTATATGCATATCAATAGGAAAACTCAAATGGGAGAAGAGGTACAAGAATACAAAGAGGTTTAAAATAGAATTTACTATAACATGATGTACTAAATAGGAAAAAATCCACATGGTCCCTAAGGACACAACTCACCATGTCCAAATTTTAACAGTTGGGTCCACCTCTAAGATATCCCTCCCATTTTCTCATGCCTAGAAGAAGAAAGTCTACAAACACCATAAAGAGAAAGTAGGTGGTGATCTTAAGCCAAGTAAGATACCACTAAAGATTCTATAACAAATTCCAAATATAGATTATCCAAATAAAATATTTCAATTTTTAAAAATGAACATGTTTGGAAAATTTATAGCATTTTAAAAAAAACATGCTATACATTTTCAAAATGATGGAAAACATAATCAAAAAACATACATTACATTAAAAGAGATAAGATATTTCAAAAACAATTCTTAAGTAAAACATTTATATAACCAGTTTATATAAATTCAGTAGGCATGTAATACAGTTTGAATAACATTGGAATATATTTATATCTCAAATATAAATAAACAAGTGAGAAACATAGTCATCTGACAAAAGTTACGATATTATTAACTGGAAATAACATTCCACACTCTCTATGGGAACTCAAAAAAATGTGTATACACACTTTCCTGTGACACTAGACAAAGGAGACTCATCACTAACTCGTTATGGATGTGACCCACAACATATATTTTTTAGAACGTTCTAATAGAATAGAGTGTATAAAAATAACTCACTATCTACCTAAGTCTTTAATGCGCTCCTATATGAAGAGTAAACTAGTTTAAGACTACTTAAAAATATGAACTATCCCATTATTACATTTCATAAATTCCAATTTCATTCCATTTAAAACCAAAACATATTTTATTAAAAAATCATGCCATTTTCACCAGATAAAACCACTAGGTTTATATCAATTCATTTTAATCCATTCTCATGAGTTTGAAATTCATTAAAAAATTGAATCCTTTTCGACATTACATTTTTACAATTAAATTAGAAAATTAAATTGGAAAAATTTCCATCAAATCCATAATTTAAATTCGATAATTTAAATCAGAAAATTTCAATAAACCCACCACATTTCAGTGGAATCAAGGGCTTCCAATGTTTCTATATGAAAACCACTTCAAATCTCCCAATTCAATGGGGTTTTTTTTAGCATAGAAAATGATCTAATGGTTTAGAATTTTAATTTTTATCCAAAACTGAAATAAATCAAGAAATACGATGGTAATCAATTTGAAAAAATGGGATTGAACCACCTCCATCTTTCCCAAAGAACAACAATAATAACATCACCCATCAATGATAACGAAGGTGATAGAAACCATAAAAACATCCTAGAAGAAATATTCAACACCACATGGAATATATCTATCAATTCCTAGATGATCCATTGAAAATTAAATTGGAGTTATGGAGAGAAACTCAAATAATAAAGGAGAACCCTTACCCAGGAATATCACTAAAGAAGAATGAAGATGCCAAGCCATTTGGTTCAATCTGGAAGGAGTTTAGTAACTAAATTATGCACTAGAACATCTCTAGATAGAGTGACATAAATAATGGAAAAAAGGATGAAGAAAAACTAATGAATGAATTACTTCAGGCTGGGCACTGGCCGAGTCATGACTTGTACCCATGGGTCACGACGCGTAGGCCATTCTGGATAAGTATGCAGAAAAATCCATCACCTCGGATTAAAAAACTCTATTTAACCCATAAATGATATTTAACTAAGGGAAAAAGTGTGTTTCAACTCAAGACGTGATCTCCCAATTCACAGTGTGTTCTGCCAATCCCTGACATGCAACCAACACCAAGTACACGACATTTACTTCCGGTACACGGCATGAACCTATCATGAAGTATACAGTAAACCCAGAAAAAATTAAATTTATTTTTAATATAATATGAACATAGAAATGGTAGAAAATTACCTGATTAAGGTAATGGGATGTTACATTTTGGGACACTTGTAATGGTAAAGAGTCACATTACTTTAGTGGTTCATCATTATTCATGGGAGATCTTGTGGTGTTTGGATCATGGATGTTAGTGTGGAGTTGTAGAGTTGTGTCATGGAATATTTGGGATTTGATTTTTAGTCTTATTCTTGGTACATTGATTATTTTGTGGTTATGGTTTTGAAATTGTTGGTCTATTGAAAATATTGATATACCACACATTTTTAACCTAAATTATGTAGTTGGTTTTAGTAATGTCATGTTTGGTTGGTTGTTTTGATTTAAATTTAAAATCAAACCTGAATTGTTCATAAAGCCCTCAAAATTTATTTCCATAATTGCCACCAATGAGATATTTCCTAAGGATAAGAATAACCTACACCTCAACTCAATGCAATGATTATGGGTGTGATATTATAGAAACCATTTACATGAATCAAACAAAGTCATTTTTTATTATTGTTATTTTAAAATCATAACACTACTAGAAATACAATCTTTCCCAACGGTTCTGAATCGTTGGGAAAGGCTGCAGAACCGTAGGAATATGTTATACCAACGGTTCTATAATCTGTAGGGAAGTAAGCAATTGGTAAATATTTTCCCAACGGTTTACTATGAACCTTTGGTATAGGGTGGAGAAAGCCTAACCTATCCCAACGATTGTGCCAAACCATTGGGATAGTTTTTTCCAACAGTTTGGCTTGAAATGTTGGGAAATCCCAAGGATTTTACTCTTTCCCAATGGTTTTGAAACCGTTGGGAAAGGTTTTTTACCAACGGTTCATTGAACCGTTGGTAAAAAATCATCAGAGATGCTATGCCAACAGTTTGAAACTGTTGGCATAGCCTACACTATGAAAATTTCATAGCAGCTCAACAATTTGGATAGTAGGCCTCATTTTGTGCATTCCCTCCCATTTTTAATCCAATTATTGTACCTGTAATAAAATAACACATACATATACAATTATTTTACCTACAATAACCAACTAACACATACATATAGAATAAAAATTCATACACATTTAACATATAATGCATCCTGGAACTATACACGTCCATATTTAAATTACAATTCACAACGTAATTATAAACATACAAAATTCATTTAGAATTCAACATAAAATTTAGATTACAATTATATGTGGAATCCGGAATTCAATTCATTATTTGATCAGTTTTTTGTATACCATATATTTTTACATGAAATGATGTCCATTTTAAACAAAATACATACATCTAGAGTTATAACTACCACACCATGACTCAGATTGAGGCACGGTTAACTCGTACCCGTCACAAATGACCCATCAATCGTTGTCCAAAATTATCAACATATTTTGAAAGCGTTTGTTCAGTTTTCCGTATGTCAATTGATGTTTTTCACTTAAAATGATGTCCTTTTGAAACAAAAGACAGACACTTTGAGTGGTGCCGGTCACACCACATCTTAGATTGAGGCAGAGTTGATTCTTACACGTTACATATGACCCATGGATCGTTCTCCTAAAGTTTCAACGGAAACCGAACGTGTTTGTCCGGTTTTCCATATGTACTTAAAATGTTGTCCATTTTAAACAAAATAGAGACACATAGACTGATCCTAGCCACACCGTGACTCAGATTGAGCCCGGGTTGGCTCGTACGGGTCACATATTACCCATGAATCGTTTTGATATATTATCAACAGATTCCAGATGCGTTTGGTTGGTTTTCAGTATGCCAGTTTTTCTTTTCACTTATAATCCTATCCATTTCAAACAAAAGAGACATATTTAGAGTGGTGTCAGCCACACCGTGCCTCGGATTGAGGCGGGGTTGACTCGTACACATCACATATGACCCATGGATCGTTGTTCTAAAGTATCGACACAATCCGAAAGCGTTTGGTCAATTTTCGGTATGCCAGTTGATGTTTTCAATTAAAATGATGTCCTTTTGAAACAAAAGACATACACTTTGACTGGTGGCGGCCACACCACGCATTGGATTGAGGCGGGGTTGACTCATACACGTCACATATGACACATGGATCATTCTTCTAATGTTTCAATGGGAACTGAATGCGTTTGGTTGGTTTTCCGTATGTACTTAAAATGTTGTCCATTTTAAACAAAAGGGACCCACTTAGAGTAATCTCGGCCACACCGTGCCTCAAATTGAGCCCGGGTTGACTCATACACATCACATATGACCCATGGATTGTTGACCTACAACATCAATACAATCCGAATGCATTTGGTCGGTTTTTCATATGTCTGTTGTTCTTTTCGCTTATAATCCTGCCCATTTTAAACAAAAGAGAGACACTGTGAATGGTGTCAGCCACACCGCGACACGGATTGAGATGAGTTTGACTCGTACATGTCACATATGACCCATGGATCGTTTTACTAATGCATCAACACATTTCGAATACGTTTTGTCGGTTTTTCGTAGGCCAGTTGATCTTTTCACTTATAATCCTGTCCATTTTAAACAAAAGAGAGACAATATGAATGGTGTTGGCCACACCACACATCGGATTGAGGCGGTGGTGACTCTTACACATCACATATGACCCATGGATCATTGTGCTAATGTATCAACACAATCAGAATCTGTTTAGTCAGTTTTCTGTATGTACTTAAAATGGTTTCCATTTTAAACAAAAGAGAGCCACTTAGAGTGATTCTGGCCACACCGTGCCTCAGATTAAGGTAGGGTTGACTCATACACATCACATATGACCCATGGCTCGTTTTCCAAAAGAATAAACAAATTTTATATGTTTTTGTTCGGATTTCCGTATGTCAGTTATTCTTTTCACTTATAATCCTGTCCATTTCAAACAATATACATACACTAGGAGTGATCCCGCCACACCATGACTCATATTGAGACGAGGTTAACTCGTACACATCACAAATGACCCATCGATCCTTGTCCTAAAGTATCAACATATTCTGAAAGCATTGGCTTGGTTTTTCTTATGCCAGTTGATGTTTTTCAATTAAAATGACGTCCTTTTGAAACAAAAGACAAACACTCTGAGTGGTGTCAACCACAACACATTTAAGATTGATGCGGGTTTGATTTTTATACGTCACATATGACCCATGGATCGTTCTCCTAATGTTTCAACAGAAACCGAATGCGTTTGGTCGGTTTTCCATATGTACTTAAAATGGTGTCCATTTTAAACAAAAGATAGACACTTAGACTGATCCCAGCCACACAGAAACTCGTATTGAGCTCAGGTTGGCTCGTACAGGTCACATATGACCCATGGATCAATCTCCTAAAGTTTAAATGGAAACCGAATGTGTTTGGTTGGTTTTCCGTATTTACTTAAAATGTTGTCCATTTTAAACAAAAGAGAGCCACTTAGAGTGATTCTGACCACACCGTTCCTTATATTAAGGCGGGGTTGACTCATACATGTCACATATGACCCATGGATCATTGTTATAAAGAATCAACACATTTAAAATACATTTGGTCGGTTTTGCGTATGTCAGTTGTTCCTTTCACTTATAATCCTGTCCATTTTAAACAAAAGAGTGACACTTTGAATGGTGACGGCCACACCTCACCTCATATTTAGGTGGGGTTGACTCGTACACATCTCATTTGACCCATGGATCATTGTTCTAATGTATAGACACAATCTGAATGTCTTTGGTCGGTTTTCTGTATTCCAGTTGATGTTTTTCAATTAAAATGACGTCTTTTTGAAGCAAAAGACAGACACTTGGAGTCGTTCCAGCCACACCACAACTCAGATTGAGGCGGTGTTGATTCGTACACGTCACATATGACCCATGAATCGTTCTCTTAATGTTTCAATGGAAACCAAAGGCGTTTCGTCGGTTTTCTGTATGTACTTAAATTGTTATCCATTTTAAACAAAAGAGAGCCACTTAGAGTGATTTCGGCCACACCATGCCTCAGATTAAGGCAGGTTTGACTCATACATGTCACATATGACCCATGGATCTTTTTGCTAATGTATCGACACAATCCGAATGCGTTCGGTCGGTTTTCCCTATACTAGTTGATGTTTTTCACTTAAAATGACGTCCTTTTGAAACAAAAGACATACACTTTGAGTGGTGACAGCCACACTGTGCCTCAGATTGAAGTGTTATTGACTCGTACATGTCACATATGACCCATGGATCGTTGTGCTAAAGTATCGACACAATCCGAACGTGTGTGGTTGGTTTTCCGTATGCCAGTAGATGTTTTTCAATTAAAATGATGTCCTTTTGAAACAAAAGACAGACACTTTGAGTGGTACCGACCACACCGCATATCAGATTGAAGTGTAGTTGATTCGTACATGTCACATATGACCCATGAATTGTTCTCCTTAGGTTTCAATGGAAACCGAATGCGTTTGGTCAGATTTCGGTATGTACATAAAATATTGTCTATTTTAAACAAAAGAGAGCCACTTAGAGTGATTCCGGCCACACCGTGCATCAGATTAAGGTGGAGTTGACTCGTACACGTCACATATGACCCATGGATCATTGTGATAATGTATCGACACAATCCAAATGCGTTTGTTCATTTTTCCGTATTCCATTTGATGTTTTTCATTTAAAATGACATCCTTTTGAAATAAAAGACAGAAACTTTCAGTGGTGGCATCCACACCACGCCTTGGATTGAGGCGAGGTTGACTCGTACATGTCACATATGACCCATGGATCATTGTGCTAAAGTATCGACACAATCCGAATGCGTTTGGTCGATTTTCCGTATGCCAGTTGATGTTTTACAATTAAAATGGCGTCCTTTTGAAACAAAAGACAGACACTTTGAGTGGTGCCGGCCAGACCACATCTCAGATTGAGGTGGGGTTGAATCGTACACGTCACATATGACCCATGAATCGTTCTCCTAAAGTTTCAACGGAAAATGAATTCGTTTGTTAAGTTTTCCGTATGTACTTAAAATGTTGTCCATTTTAAACAAAAGAGAGACACTTAGAGTTATTCCGGACAGACCGTGCCTCAGATTAAGGCGGGGTTGGCTTGTACACGTCAAAAATGACCCATGGATCGTTTTTCTAATGTATTGACACAATCCGAATGCGTTTGGCCAGTTTTCCGTATGCTATTTGATGTTTTTTCACTTAAAATGACATCCTTTTGAAACAATAGACAGACACTTTGAGTGGTGACGGTCACACCACGCCTCAGAATGAGTGGGGGTTGACTTGTACACTTTACATATGACACATGGATCTTTGTTCTAAAGTATCGACACAATCTGAATACGTGTGGTTGGTTTTCCGTATGCGAGTTGATGTTTTTCAATTAAAATGGCGTCCTTTTGAAACAAAAGACAGACACTTTGTGTGGTGCCGGCCACACTGCGTCTCAAATTGAAGAGGGGTTGATTCGTACATGTCACACATGACCCATGAATCATTCCTCTAAAGTTTCAATGGAAACCGAATGCGTTTGGTTGATTTTATGTATGTACTTAAAATATTGTCCATTTTAAACAAAAATGATCCACTTAGAGTGATTCCGGCCACACCGTGCCTCAGATTAATGCGGGGTTGACTCGTACACGTTACATATGACCCATAGATCATTGTGCTAAAGTATAGACACAATATGAATGTGTCTGTTCAGTTTTCTGTTTGCGAGTTGATGTTTTTCACTTAAAATGATGTCCTTTTGAAACAAAAGACAGACACTTTGAGTTGTGGCGGCCACACTGCGCCTCAGATTGAAGTGGGGTTGACTCGTACGTGTCAAATAAGAGCCATGGATCGTTGTGCTAAAGTATCGACACAATCCGAATGCGTTTGGTTAGTTTTCTGTATGCCAGTTGTTGTTTTTTAATTAAAATTACGTCCTTTTGAAACAAAAGATAGAAACATTGAGTTGTCCTAGACACACTGCATCTCAGATTGAGGCGAGGTTGATTCATACACGTCACATATGACCCATGAATCGTTCTCCTAAAGTTTCAACAGAAACTGAATGCGTTCGGTTGGCTTTCCCTATTTACTTAAAATGTTTTCCATTTTTTTTTTAAAAAGAGAGCCACTTATAGGGATTCCTGCCACACCGTAGCTCAGATTAAGGCAAGGTTGACTCGTACACGTCACATATGAATGATGGATCATTGTGCTAAAGTATCGACACAATCCGAATGCGTTTGGTCAGTTTTCCGAATGCCAGTTGATGTTTTTCACTAAAAATGACGTCCTTTTAAAACAAAAGATAGACACTTTGAGTGCGGCCGGCCACACTGCATCTCAGATTGAGGTGGGGTTGACTCTTACACATCACATATGACCCATGAATCGTTCTAATAAAGTTTCAATGGAAACCGAATGCGTTTGGTCATTTTTCCATATGCCAGTTGATGTTTTTCAATTAAAATGACGTCCTTTTGAAACATAAGATAGACACGTTGATTGGTGCCAGCCACACCGCGTCTCAGATTGAGGCGGGGTTGATTTCTTACACATCACATATGACCCATGGATTGTTCTTTTAATGTTTCAATGAAAACTGAATGCATTTAGTCAGTTTTCCGTATGTACCTAAAATGTTGTCCATTTTATTAGAATCCTCATGTGTCTATTAGTGGAATGGTGTTTACATAAAATCTTGTAGAAATTCATAGAAAATATTTTTATATCATTCTTAGTATGGATTAGATTTTAGTTTGTCATTCTATGAAACATTTCAGAGCTAACAATGTCAGGCCCAAAGAATACATCTCTTTTATAACATACCAAGAATCTATGATATTGATTAGATGTGTAAATGTGATTTACATTTATTATCATGATGAAAATAAATAAAATATATATTATAGCTTTTCTAGTATTGAATGAAATCAAGGAGGGTGGGGGGGCTGTCAGGCGGGGCTGTCCGGGGGGCTGTCTGGTGGGTGTCCGGGGGGCTGTCCGGGGACCAAGGAGGAGGGTTGGGGCTATGCGGGGGGCAGTCTGGGGGTGTTTGGGGGGGTTGTCAAGGGTCCAAGGAGGAGGGTGGGGGCCTGTCTGGGGGATATCTGGGGTCTAGGGAGGAGGGTGGGGGGGTTTTCTGGGGGCTGTTCGGGGGGCTGTCCGAGGGGGGTGTTTGGGGGGTTGTCCGGGATCCAAGGAAGAGGGTTGGGGGGCTGTCCGGGGGGCTGTTTGGGGGGCTGTCTGGGGGGATGTCCGGGGTCCAGGGAGAAGGGTGGGGGGCTGTCTGGGGGGTTGATCGGGGGGCTGTCTGGGGGCTGTCTGGGGGGGTGTTCGGGGGGTTGTCTGGGGTCCAAGGAAGAGGGTGGGGGGGCTGTCTGGGGGGCTGTCTGGGGGGCTATATGGGGGGCTGTACGAGGTCCAGGGAGAACGGTGGGGGGGGGGGCTGTCCAGGGGGTTGTCCGGGGGCTGTCTGTGGGGTGTTCGGGGGGGTGTCCGGGGTCCAAGGGAGAGGGTGGGGGGGCTGTCTGGGGGGCTGTCTGGGGGTTGTCTGAGGGGTGTCCGGGGTCCAAGGAGGATAGTGGGGGGTTTTCCAGGGTCCAGAAAGGGGGGGGGGGGGGGTTCCCAAACACACAACCACTAAAATACAACAACATCCATAAAAACAAATAATATATAAAAATAACTCAACTCCAATACTATACTACGAGTCTAGATAAAACCAACAATTAGAATAGATTAAATATCAAATCTCAGTAATAATAGTCAAAATTTTAATGGATCAATTTTTACCCCATCACTATCACCATTATCACCATCATCATCACCCTCATCCTCATCCCCATCATCATCCTCTCCCTCCTCAGCGACCTCCTCCTCTCCCTCGCCCTCCTCCTCGCCCTTGCCACCCACCTCGCCCTCCTCCTCTCCCTCCCCTTCCGCATCAGACTCATCGCCATCATCATCGTCAAGATGGACATCATCCTAACCACCATTAGAACTGACACCTGGTGCACCATATATAGAAAGTATCGACGAAATATATTCATCAAAAGCTGGGCTGGCCTCTGCTGGAAGTGTTGGACGTAGAACTTCAATAAATTTCATAAACGCAATGTTTGCCCTAGAAAAATGTTCTTCCGTCTCTGTGGCCCTTTTCTCAGCATGTTCTGCCTATTCCCTAACTTTATTCAGCTCGGTGGCACTACAACTCATACCTGAGGAGGGCCAATACCTCATCAGGGCTATCCTAGGTCAGCAGCGTACTCTTCCAGAATGCTCATCTCCCAACACCTGATGTGAGTGATTTGTTGGCCCAAAATTGTCTAGTTCATGGGCATCGAGGGACTCTAAAGAAGCCTGTTATAAATATAAATATTTTATTAAGTTACAAAATAGATATTAAAATATAAATTCAATAGATTAAAACTTATAATCTTCTGTTGAGTCGCTTCATTGACGGTACTTCCATCCTTTTTCTGTCTACTCGAGCAAAACAGTTTTGCTCGAGGCACACATCCTTCAATATTTTGTATTTTCCTCTACAATGACATTGAAAACTAAAGTTATATGAAAACATTAGAAAACTATTAAATAATTAATGAAACAAAAGAAAGTGTAAGTCGTAAATAAAACTTATAAACAATTTTCATACCCGCTTCCTCTCATGCCCAGGTATTGTAGTGTGTCCCAGTGTGTGGAGGTATTTTTTTGCATCAATGTTCTTTTTATTTTTTCCAGATGATTCCTAAATAAAATTCGAAAATTAAACAGATAGTATTAATGCAAAACATGAAATTTATTATTTAAATACCTCAAATGTTATTAATACCTTAAACTGGGTACACGTCCAATGGGTAATCATCTGACGATACTGCTCTATAGGACAATCATCCACTATTGGTACCACCTCTAACTCAGTTCCAACTCTAGAAACCCATCCAATATACAACTCATGCTTGTAGGCTCTCCAAAGCTCGCCTAAATCCTTTAGACATTCCAGTCGTGCACCCTCACCATCGGGAAAATTAAATCGAAGCTAACATCAAAATATTAATTCATATAAATACAAAAATAATTCATGTCATTAAATAGAACATATTTTTTTACCCATATCTCTGCCCAAGCTCTATCCTTGACCTCATGTGGAAAATTTCTCCATGATAGCGGGCTGACCGGAATGATGTCAGAGTATTTGGAAAGCGTCGCCAAAAAACTCTGACATTGCTGCCCTGTTTTCTCAACCATTTGGTTGTATTCATTATAATCCACAATAACCTGTGTGTGGATGTTCCACACCGAACGCATGCGTGTACACCCCTTCCCACCCCTCCTGTCAGTAGATGTATCTTTCATGAAATAAAAACAAATATTTTATCAAAACATGTTATAATGAAAACAAATATTTCTATAAGAAAATTTTAGGGTTCTATAAATATACATGTGCCGGTCTGACCGCTGAGCGCCCCTAGATCCAGAGAAACTGATGGAACACCCTGTGGTGGAACAGGAGTCAAAGACGATGGAATATAGATGCTCGGAGAGATAGAAGTAGAAGTAAAAGAAGATGGGATAGATATCTGACCGGATGCTGACTGGGGAGTGGGAATCATCATGGGATGTGCAAATTATGGGCCAGAAGATGCAGAAGCTAGAAAAAACATTAGGGGCCTAAATATCCCGTGTGTCCCCAATGACACACCAGGATCAGAATGTTGGAAGGATTACATGTCAGTTGGAGGGGCAGGGTCTAGTCAGGTATGCGCAGCTACTCATCCACCTCTGGTACGAACCCTCCTCGTACCACTGGCCTGAGTACTAGGACTAGTACTAGGCTCCTCGTCGAATAACTGTCGAGGTATAGGTGGATCCTAGAAAAATGTTTACAAAAAAATTAATCACATGAAATTATATATTCTTTAAATATATCTATTTGAAATAAAGTACTCACTATAGGCACTAATGATGGAATTCCCAACTTCTTCATTCGATGATTGTTCTCCATCATTTTTTTCCTTCATCTCTCTTTAATTGGATTCATTTCCTGCTTTTGAAAACAAATATGTAATTAATTAGAAGAAGGAAACTAATGTGTAACCCAAAAAACTAAATATATGAGGGAATAGGGGGATTCATTTGTAATTTAGCTATCAATTTTTTTAGAAGAGCTTGAATGGATTTAATAAATCATACAAGTTGTAATGTTCACCAAGTTAGAAATATTTTTTGACTATGTTTGAATACAGTTCAATTCCAAATTAGAAAATGAAATTCAAATAAAACTGCAACCAATAAACATTGAAAATTCACATAACAGTCAATTCACATATCAATTGATTTAGAAGATCTTGAATGGATTTAATAAATCATACAAGTTGTAATGTTCACCAAGTTAGAAATATTGTTTGACAATGCTTTAATATAGTTCAATTCCAAATTAAAAAATGCAATTCAAATAAAACTGCAACCAATAAACATTGAAAATTTACATAACGGTCAAGTCAACTATCAATTGTTTTAGAAGAGCTTGAATGGATTTAATAAATCATACAAGTTTTAATCTTCACCAATTTAGAAATATTGTTTGACTATGTTTGAATACAGTTCAGTTCCAAATTAGAAAATACAATTCAAATAATACTACAACCAATAATCATTGAAAATTCACATAACCATCAAGTCAGCTAAAATATATTTGTGATCAATACTAAATCAATTTGAATATTACCAACCTTAACAACCCAACTCGAGGTAAACCAAAAGAATTGAGAACATGGATGAATGATTTCTATATATTTTCAACCACAACTTCAGGTTCACAATCAACTCTGACAATTGAGCTATTGGAGTCATCAAAAGAAATAAATGGATTGGTTCCAATGGCACTAGGGATAGTATCAATTCTATCATCACCATCATCAAAAATAGGTCTTGTAATTACTTCAACTATGACACCAAATTCAGGTCAAAGATGGTCTTTGACATAAAAAAACATGTTGAGCCATTGATGCCAACACATATGGTTCTTCGGTAGCAAGAGTGCGAGTCATATTAATTACTCGAAATCCACAATCATCAATAAATGTGCCATGTCTCGTCATCAAATCAAACCAATGGAATTTCATCATTGTGACTCATCCATGAGAGTAATAATCCAATATTATTAATTTCTCAACAACTCCATAATAACCCACATTTTCAAATCGCGGTCTACTATCTGATGCACTGGCATAACAATCTGTTGTGGCAGTAACCATAACACCATCATGTTTTCTTCTCATGTTCTTTTCTCATTCAGTGACAATAAATTTGTACCCATTGATAACAATTGATTTACAGTCACGAACCACGGTATTAGGACCAAATTACAAAGCTCTTATTTCCTCAGACACAGAGTCAGAAGAGAAACTCAATACCTGCAATATAAATGTCTATTAAACTTTATTAAATATTGATATATTTATTTTAAACATTAATTTTTTTACCTTCAATTTAAACCAAGAAGAAAACTCTTTGCTATGAAAAGTCTCTCTCATTCTCAGAGATAAAGAATGATGCTTCCTATTTATCAATGTTTTATGTTCCCTATAGATAAAAAATATGAATAGTTTAACAGAAATATATGCAAGATATACATAATCAATTTAGTTACCTGATATAGTCATCGAACAAATAACAGTTGAACAAAACGATGCGATGTGCCATATCCCACTCTTCATGGAATATTGTCTTCAATGTATGTGATCCAGGAATTCCTCCTCTTTGAGGAAGTGATGGAATCCTGGGTTCAATTTTCTCATACTCTTCTTCTCCAATTCTCATTGGACTTTTCAATCTTGTAGTAAGATCAAACAAATACATCGAGCAGAAATCCATACATTCTTGAGCCAAGTAACTGTTCATGATAGAACCTTCGAGATGATTCTTGTTTCGGACATAAGACTTTAATGTGAACATATTTCTTTCAGTTGGATACATCCAATGATAATAAACAGGTCCTACGAGATGTATTTCAGTGGGAATATGGACAGTCAGATGTCGCATGCATGTGAAAAGTGATGGAGGAAATATTTTCTCCAACTCACACAAAATTAATGGGGCATCTGTCAACATTTTTTGCATGAAATACTTGGATAACTTCTTTGAACAAAGATCTCTAATCAAATGGCACAACCGAATAACAGCTACCCTCACATTATTGGACAAAAGATGACGGATTGTTATTGGAAGCAACTCATGCAGTAGAACGTGATAATCACGAGTCTTAAAAGATTTTAGCTTCAACTCTCTTTATTTGACCCATTTAGATATGTTAATTGAATAGCCATCAGGAACTCTAATAGTCTCTAATACTTCCAGAAATTGTTTTTTTCTATAGTTGTCATCACATAAGAATCACATGGAAGTATCCATTTATTTTCACCAATACACACAGGATGTAATTCTGGTCTAGTGCCCCAATCCACCAAGTCATGCCGAGATCGTAAATCATCGTTTGTCTTCCCCTTGACATTTAGAAGAACCGAAAGAAACATTTCACATATATTCTTTTCAATATGCATTACGTCTAAGCAATGACATAAAAAATTTGTTGACCAATAAGGCAAATAAAAAAAGATACTCCTCTTCCTCCAATTGTAATAGGTTTCAGTGGAAACATTCTTTCTCTTTCCAGATTTCATTTGACCCTTCCCGAATGAAAAACTGAAATCTTTAAATTCATTAAGCACATCAGATCCAGACATATGATGAGGTGGATCATCATTCTCTATGGTATTATCAAATCTTTGACGATTCATTCTATATGGATGATCCTTTTGCAAGAATCGTCGATGTCCCATAAAACTGAAACTACAGCGATGTTTCAGTCTTCTGGATCGTGTCTTTTTAATACAAACTGGACATGAAAATTTTCCCTTCATGCTCCATCCAGACATCATTGCATAAGCCGGAAAATCATTGATCATCCACATAAGCGTAGCACGCATCTGAAATATGTCTTTCGAACATGCATCATATGTGCGCACACCCACACCGTAAAGAATTCTCAACTCATTTATTAAAGGTTGCATGTATACATCAATATCAATTTCACGATCATAAGGGCCAAACATGAGTATACTCATGAAAGTGAAAGGTTTTTTCATACACAACCATGGGGGAAGGTTATAAATGTGTATAAAAACTGGCAATGTCCTGTGCAAAGTAAGAATCTACCCAAACGGATTAAAATCGTCACATGAATGTCCCAGCCTCACATTACGCACGTCAGATGCAAAATTAGGATGTCGAGTATTAAATCTCTACTATGAAAATCCATCTGCAGGATGAAACAACTCATCATTAGTCTTCATTCTCTCGGTATCATACCATATCATTTAAATTTATATGTCATAAAACATAAAAAGATTCGGAAGTCTAGGGGTCAATGAAAAGTGCCACATTACATTATGTGGAATGTGGGATGGTGTTCCATCAGATCTTGACTTCCAGCGGGATGTGCCACATTTTATACAATCATTTCGTTCAGCAGTTTCCTCCCAGAATAAACTGCAATCTTTCGGGAAGCATGAATTTTGTTTCATGAAAATCTAAGTTCCTCAACTAACTTCCATTCCATATAGTGGTTTGAGGGAATATCTGCATCATCTGGATGTAAATCCTTCAAGAGGCTAAGAATTTAATCAATTGCTGTATTAGAAATCCCATACATAGTCTTCCCAGGAATCAATCAGATTACAAATTCCAGCTTTTTCATTTTATCGCATTGTCGATATACTGGAGTCGTGGCAGCATCATTCAATTTTTTCACCCTATCAATATAATCATTTTCACTAGATGCATCAGCTTCCCTCGTGTAGAAGTCTTCTTGAGTCGAAATCCGTTCTTTTTCATGATGACGAATAAACAGAAACTGATCATCTAACAAATTCTCCATTCTAGTCCTTTCATTTCGATCATCACCAATTTGAGATTTCATTTTCTCCCCATTGTGATACCACACAAAGTAGTTTGGTTGAAACCCATTTTTTGTTATGTGGTAGCCAACTTCTTCACGGCTCAACCAAGGTCTACCAACACAATTGGAACATGGGTATTGTATGCGACCACTATCTGAAGCATTGTGAAATAAAAAATCTATATAGATCTCCAAATTGTATTGAAAATATCTTGAGATTCAATCGGTTTCATACATCCAGCTTCAGTCCATTCTGTAAAAAGAATTTATATAAGTCATTTTTTCATAAACAATTCAATAGGATTGAACTTTAATAGAAAATATCTTTCGAAATCCATTTTAAATAATAAAATCCCTTTGATCATTTTTAACAAATATTTGGAGTATTCTCAAGGCACCCTCATTTGGAAAAGTCACATTAAATACCCAATTTCCACGAAAAACCATTGAAAATAATTAACATGAGACAATCATCAACCACAAATAACAGAACTGGAAATTAAAAAAATAGAAACCAAATGTGATATAGAATTTAATGTTATGTTAGGGGAAATGAGATTAAATAGAGACAACAACATCATATGTGGTTCCAACATCATAACTTTTGATTAAAACCACCCATAATTGGAATGAGAATGCCTCATACACCTAATACCTAATAAAACAAACCAAATCTCCAATTAAAACATTGAATTTAGGGTTTCCACCCCACTTGGACAGCCCCACCCCCACCCCACATGGAAAAGTCATCACCCCCCACCCCACGTGGACATCCCTACCCCCACCCCACTTGGAAAACCCACCCCCCCCCCCCCACCATACCTGGACACCACTACCCCCCCACATCCCACTTGGAAAACCCAGCCACCCCCCCCCACCCCACCTGGACAACCCTACCGTCACCCCCACTTGGACAACCCATCCCCCAACCCTACCCAGATAGCCCCTCCCCCTCCCCACCTGCACACCCTCCCCACCCCACTTGGACATCCCTCCCTGGACACCCTCCCCCACCCAACCTGCACACCTTCTCCCACCCCAAACAGCCCTACCCCCACCCCATTTGGACAACCCAACCCCCTCCCCCACCCTACCGGGACAACCCCCTCCCCCACCCTACCTAGATAGCCCCTCCCCCACCACAAATAGCCCTAAACCCACCCCATTTGGACAACCCAGCCCCCTCCCCCACCCTACCTAGACAGACCCCTCCCCCACCCTACCTAGACAGCCCCTCCCCCACCCCAAACAGCCCTATCCCCCCCCCCCACATTTGGACAAACCAACCCCTTCCCCACCCTACCTAGACAGCCCCCCCCCCCACCCCACTTGGATAGCCCTTGACATCCTCCACCACCCCATATGCACACCCTCCCCCACCTCAAATTGAAACATAAATTCATCCAAATCAAAATCCAATTTTCAACTAAAATAAATTCCACCAAAAGTACCATATCACCCCACTAAAAAACCCTTTACCATTTTTGAAGTGTAGAAAAAAAACATAAAACAAATCCAAGGGTTCCATAGATAGCAACCCTAATTTAGCCTAAATCAAAACATCAAACACCAAAAAAAATTAGAGATATAATGCTAAAACTAAGGTAACACTTACTAATTTGAAGTGTGAAATAAGATTTTTTTGATTGAAGATGGATCTTGGGTGGAAAGAGTGTCATGGCCGAGAAGAATTCAGTAGCTTTATTAGGATCTGTCTTCAATTGGTCTGCAATCGGGCTGGTGGGGGTTCGAATGGTCTGTATTTGGGGGAAATCATTCCCAACGGTTTTTAAAAACTGTTGGGAAAGATAGAGTTTTCCAAACGGTTTCATTAAACCATTAGGAAAACTAATTTTTTCCCCATCTTTCCCAACGGTTTGATGAAACTGTTGGGAAAACTAGTTTTCTTCCAATCATTCCCAATGGTTTCATCAAACCATTGGGAAAAATTAATTTTTATAGATCAATACCAACGGTTAATGAAAACCGTTGGCAAAGATCACATATACCAACGGTTCAAAATTACCCTTGGTATACAACTGTTGGGAAAACCATTATTTCCAGTAGTGTAAGGCAAAGAACATTCCTAAAATTTTTCTTCCATAATTCCATAAACCATCACTAAAGAGGTTTAACATAAAATTTCAACATCAAATTTACAAATAAAATAAATTAGTTAAATAAAATTGAAATGAATCCTTCTAGTTTTAATAATAGGATTAAATATTGAATACATCCATCATGTGAATTTTATAGGAATTGATGAATATTAAAAATTCTTCAACAAACTAGGTTGAAACTCCAAAAACCAAACTTATTTATTTTTTATAATTATAAAAATAATCATATCTCCAAATTATTGAAATCAGTCGACATTGATTTATCATCAAAATATTATATATTATAATTCAAGATAGAGAGGATGATAAAATGTAATGAAAAAAACAATGAATTTAGAATTACCAAGGAATATAATCCATAAATGAACAATGAATCTCAAACATATAGCTCATGGATCAATGGAAATGGTCTCCATATCCATTGGGATGAGAGGAAAATGACTTAGGTCCATAATAGGAGGACATTGTGTTTAATGGTGTAATTCGGATTAGATATATAATTTATGGAGGGCCACATGTACACCTCACGGTTAGACTACATAGTTTGGGAAACCATGTACCAACCACGAGGGTGGTACTACCTTAAGCCACCCCCACACTATTGTCTCACACAATTATATAAAATGTAAACCAACCATGATTTTCCCGACCCATGACATACACTGTACCTCCGGGGTAGGAACATGATTTTTCAAATTGTGTGCCAACCATACCCTTCCCCGGTGACTTATGTTTCACTCTATGTAGTTTCATAGTGGTGTTTCACAGTTTCTACAATCTATGCTCCTACTAAAACCTCCAAAATCCTTATAAATTTTCCAAAACTAATCCAAACATTCTGAAATCTAACTTAATAACATTAAATAATTAAAATACATAAATAAAGGGTTAATTATTTGAACCCAGGGGTGAAACATTCCAAATTCATTTTAAGAAATTATAATACATAATGTTTTTATGAAAACTTATTTTTTGTCCTGTAAATACATATATTTATTATTATATCATTTTTATATAATTATTAAGTCATTATGCATATCCTATATTCTTAACTCAATTTACTCTACCTAAAATTGAATTATCGAAGATTTTTTTTTGAGAAATTCACCATTGGCTAATTTTGACATTAAGATTACAATATTATGTCTTTTTTATGAAAATAATTCTAAATATTAAATTAAAATCTTGTTCATTTTTTAAATTATGTGTTTGTAAATATAAAATATTAAAAATATATCATTGAGTAAATATTATATTTATTTATATAATTTTTCTATAATTATATTATTATCCATTGATTAGTATACATTTTCTATAACTACTAATTATATTAGTGTGAAATTATTTTATTCTATTTAGGGGTAACTTTTATGAATTATAATAACATTAATATTATAATGATCTAATTTTCAATGCTCACATTCCAATGGTTTGATACCAACAATGAAATTTTCATTTATATATTATCTTCATTTTAAAATTAGTAATCATTATTATCATTATTCCAGTTTATAAACCATTTCCAATCCATTTTTTATTTTTTTCTCAATAATGTAATTGTATCTCATTTATTTTTCATTAATTTTATAGTAGTATCCTAATAAATTTTAGATTACACTATTTACCTATATTGTATCATTTTCTAATGTACTTGTTTTATATATTGTCATGAATGTACTTTAAATGTTTTATATAGTAAAATTATAATGAAATAATTGAATGTAAATTGTAAAATATATTTTTAATGAGGTGTTAATTTAATTTTGTTGAATGTTTTGTCATAAATTCTCCCACCATTAAATAATTTCATCCTCAAAATATATATTATTAATCTATCTATAAAAATATTTCATATTCCACATCATTCCATCTATAGGAACTAATATTTCCTCTAAATTTTGATTCATATAAATTACATTAAATAAATGAGTTGTCCAATTCATAAACAATTTCCATTCAGTATCATGAATTTTGATAAGCTCCTTGTTATATAAAAATAATTGTTTCGATCTTATTTGTTGTAATATGTAATTTTGTTTTGGAGGGATATATATTTTCAAAAGGGTTTCCTAGAAGAGAACATTTACATTAGAGATATCGGGTATCAAATACAAATAATAAGTGACAACTCCAGTTCTGTCAAAAATCATAGACCGCTCAATGTACATTGACTGTGCCATATCCTTATTACAAAACCTTATAGATACCATACATGTTGATACCATCAATAATACCTGTAACCTTACTAAAAATTACTATTGTTCCTCTAATATTAATTATAAAACATATTTATGCTTTTAGATTCCTTGATATGAATCTATATTTCCCATACATTCTATGTTTTGTCTTGAACTACAAGATTCTATTCCTAAACTTTGGTTATGAATGTTAAAAAATGATAATTCAACCATATAAGGTCTTATACAATGAAATTTTAGACTAAAGTGATTTATATTTCTAAATATTATTCTAATATTTGTAGATACAGGTATGATGTTACCTGGAAATCAAGGGAACTTGAATATAAAAAATTCAATAATGTTTTGATACTCCTTTCAAACTATCCATCTATTTGAAAATGTTATATGGTACTTATGTGTATCTATTTATTTAAATACATTAAACAATTTATCTATAACATGGACGTCATTAAAGGGTATTGATTAATTAAAATATATTAACTTTCATTATAAAGTATCATAATATAATTATTATAGATACATGCAATACCATGAAGGGATATCTACTACTAAGAAATTTGTACCCCACAACGAATGGGGGTTGAATACTTGGTGTTGGTTTACAATATTATGCCTCTCAAGAGTATCCTATTTTACATTTTAATGATAATATCCACTACACTATACAATTACATCTCACTTCCATGTAATTATAATGAATATAATGAAAGGCACGCATGTTTTTTCTATCATTAGTCCCAATATGGGTAGAATTTCTTAATCATCTTGAATCCCATCAATCCCTAGAATTCCACTATAAAATGAAAGTGAATAAAAATGGTTCAAATCCTATCAAACTCCATGATTCACCCATTGGGGAATATTACTAGTTCGCAATAATTTTAATATTGGATTATTTATTGATTCTAACAAAATAATGTAACATTTAATGATTATAATTATGAATTATATAAAGACAAATCATGTTAGAATGTCATTTGGTGATGATAGTATTATGATCTCACAAATATTCATTATTTTTTTTATTGTTAATTTATTTTAGTAGAAATATTTATATAACAAAAAACTTTTTATGACTATACTTATTTTTTTTAAATGTTTGTTGGTATCACCTCCAATTTTCTTCACATAGTAATCTCAAAACAAAATTCTCAATGAGTTAAAGAAACTCTCATCATTATATACTCACACATATACTTACCAAATATATGGAACATTAATTTAGAAGTACATGAATTTCCCACATTTATAAATATAGTAACTCACCCCTAATGAATCCTAAAAAATCGTAGTGAACATAAATAACAAAAATTACTAGTTTCAAATAATTCATCAGTTCCCACCAAAACACTTATAGAATCAAAAACATCATTTTGTGAATATTGGAAATTTATCATTCATTATTGAATTATCAAAAATATTTGAATTTTAAGGATAATTCAAAAATTCCATGTAACTGTTCTTCTATTGAATTCAACCATTGTTGATTGATATTTTTTATATGATGAATCTTGTTTTTCCCATTATTTTTTCCTATGAAAACATTTTTACATTTAATTTTGTGTTCATTCAAAAATATATACATACTGTTTCAACAATTTTTCATTATCAATCAATAATATCTATAATTAACATATATAGTATGTTACTTATTATTCAGTAAAATAATCAATCATATGAATTTATTATTTTGTATCATTTATTTTATATTAAAATTTAATTAGTTGCACAGTATATTTTTAAATATGTTGGATTTATCTTTTAATGGCCATAAATGACTGATCACTTGTTTTTCCAAAAAATCATAAACTCGTCCCTCAACTGATAATGTAACAATGAAATCTTCTTTTGATAATGTTACAACTTAGTCTCCTTTGAACTATTAGATTCTAGTGTTCTTGATTTTAGAAATGATATTTTGATAAAAAAACTAATTTGAATTCTCATCTCATTTTTTTAGAAATCAATATGTTGCACCTAAAATCCTCAGGTTAATTTTTTGATCACCAAAAATTTACTTTATAATGAATTCACTAATCACACCTTATTCAAGTGATTGAATATTTTCTACTTTATATAGATTTCATAATATTTATTATCATTTTATTAAATATTTTTCTATGTGATATAATTAATTTCTAAAAAACATTAGATACACCATAAATAAAAAACATTCATAGGTAAAAATCAAAAATAAATACAAAAATTAAAAAAATACCCAAATGTTCATCTATACCACCCATTAATTTTTTTGGGAAAAAAATTAATAACCCAAATCATATAATTATATCAAACCCGATCCTTTATCATCAAGAGATATCATGATACTTGAATACATGATAAATAAATGATTTTATTGAAATACTAAATATCAATTAAATGATAATTTTTCAAAAATATTTTGATATACTAAATCCCATAATCAATATCAATAATTGAAACTTCCAAAACATTAAATCCCTCTTTTTAGGAAAACACTGGCATCATATTCGAGATGAATAATCACAGAGTTACAACTTGTCCCCCCTTTGAAAAAAAATCCAAAGGAAACTTCGGTTAACTCATGATTATTTTTAAGTCAGTAGTGGAGTCTAAATATGATCATTTATTCTCAATTCCACAAAAACATTTCTCAATATAAAATCAGTGACTATAGTGTTAATTATATCATTCATTGTAATGTTATATAGTATAAAATATCGACTATAAATTCTTTCATGTATAAATTATACATAAGATAAATGTGACTATATTTATAATGTATCAAAAGATTTTTATATTAATCAATATATGCATGATCATCATAAATAATCATCAATTCAATTTAAACATTTAACCTTAAATATTTTAGTTAAAAATTCTTCTAAATCATTTCTGTACATGTTTGAATTTGGGTAAAGTATTCCATATCTGTTATGCTCAAATTAATAGAATAATTATTTTTACTATACATTCTTAGAGAACATTATCCTAATACTAACGCTCATCCAAATTATTATTTTTTATTCAAATCTCTAGAATAATCATCATATGTGAACCTAAGTATCTTCAATGAAATGTTCTATTTATTAATTAAGACATAATTTAATGTTTATTTAACATACGAAATGATTATTTTTGTAACCATAATGTGTGGTTTATTTGGTTATTTTTTATTTATTTTAAAAAAGTATAGAACATATACAATGACTGCTATTGATGTAATAGTATAAATAAAAAATCAGATTAACTTTTGAAAGTGATTTTGAATCAAACTTATACCGGTTTCTTATAGGATAATTTTCACTCCAATTATAATGTGTGTGATAAAATCCACTGATTCATTCATGATAATTTTCAATAGTATTTACAGAAAATAATTTTCATATGAATAGAAAATGTAACATATTTTATATTGAACTTATAGTACTAGAATAAAATTCAACTCTTTGGGGAGTTATATATCATAGTTCCTCTCTATCTATTTTGAAAATTCATTAAATTAATTGAATCTATCATTGCAAGAAATTATGTCATTAATAGAAATGTTGAAATTCAGGGTACCATTACATACCTATTTCACATATAATTTGATATAATGTCTTTTTATAAATTTATATTTTTTTCATGGAACTATATTATTTTGAATACCAAGAAATAGAGGAATTATTTAACTTATACAGTTATTTTCTTTAATTTTCTCACAATTATCCCATTATTATAAAGTATGAACCCCTGGAATTTATCAATGTAATAATTTAATTAAATTTCTCTACTCAGGAATATTGACATAAATTCTATATGATAGAAATTTTAATTTTGTTGAGTAGTAATAACCAAAAAAATAATGATTGTTTCATGTATTTCCATAGGAGGAAATGTTTCCCAAAAATCAACTCCTTCTAACTAAGTGTCCTCTAGAAAAACCAATAAATATTTATTATTTGAAATTTATCATTTTTTAATTTTGTTTATTTTTGGACATCCTTTTTAATCTTATAACATTCATTCCTTATGATCAAGGAAAAAGATATTAGTTTTAATTTTTCAAAATTTGATCCCTGTTTTAAATTAATGTAATTATACATAATTTATATTCGTCTAATTTAAAAAAATAATTTAGCCCCACCCATGAGACAGGGGAAATTTTATTCTCAAACATAAATTTCCATCTAAAATAATGTAGAACATTATGTTTTTATTGTATTATCTTGTTCAACGTGTTCATAAAAAGTATTTTATTTTTGTGTAGTTCATCTAGTATAACTATCCCCATCATTGTATTTATCATAATACAGAAAAACCATGTTTTCCTCTCATTCACATTTCCCTTTTAATCAATATCTGTATATGTAATAATTCAGTATTTCATTACACCATTAACATCATCATCAATAATATCCAGTATGTTTTAATTTTTTTTCATTGAATTTTTCATCAAATTGATCGTCCTAAATAAAGAGACCTAAATTCTAAAACCTATACTATAGTGACCCAAGATTAATATACATGGATATTACATCATTTTAGTCAAATATTAATAACTTTACTAAAGTAAATTCCAAATAAACATAATTGATTAATGTATTTGGAAACTGGGAAACATAATCTTCTAACATGGTGAAGGTTCTTCAACAGCTCATGTAAAGATCTTTTCCATTAGTACCCCTAAATAAAAAATTTCTCCATAACATGGGTAAAATAATGATAATAAAGGATGATCTCAGATGCTCGGTAAGGAAATTTAAAGGATATATGTAAAAATTCCATGAACATATTGGGTTGAGAACACGAGTATAACAATTGAAGACCATACCCTGAATATGAAGGATCAAAAATATGAATCCTAGAAAAAAATTTATTGTTTAGAAGTTATGAATCATAAGAAAATTATAGAGAATAATTCATGACAGAAGAACCTCGAAATAAGATGTGAAATTGTGGAAGACACTTATACTAATGAAATTATTTTCATAACAGTTAAAGATCCCTTAGAATTCCATATTATTAGTATGGGTTCTCTCCCGAAACTTTGTTTTTATTCAAGGTTCAATCCCAAGACCATATTAGAAGTATGATTTCACTAACCAAAATACCTTAGTAATCAATGTTCACTCCCAATAACATATTTCAAATATGGGTTCAATACTAGAACCATCATAGTGGTCCATGTTCACTCCGAATAAGATCTTAGCAGATCAAGTCCTTTATTGATCTAGTTTCAGTCCCCTTCCTGCCATGTCCATCTCATGGGATATAAATAATTAACCAATGAATTAAAGGGATATATAGGTCCAACCAATCACATAATGAAATCATACATATGTGTGACATAACATAATAAAACATTAATCATATCTTGGTCAATAAATAGAGATGGGTTTCATAAACATATTTTCGTAACCCATGAAATGAAATGGGTAACATAAAAATTTCATCCTAGAATAATGCATCAAAAAGAGACATGTTTCATAATAATTTCATCATAGGATATCCCATGAAAGGAAGAGGGTTTCACGCGCATTTTTTCATTGTATAACCCAAGGAAGAGAATTATGATAAATTAAAAAATGGTAAAATTAACCATAAACTATTCACTAAAATAATAATAATTGCGCCCTTGGATAATATCCCAATAATATCATAATCTATATCAAAGGATTCCATCATATATAGAGAACTAATTTTATAGATCACAAGGATAATTGCTTGAGAAAATATAAATTCATTTAAAAATAATTTTTTATGAAATAAAACATTTGAAAAATTATTTTATTTGAAAACCACTTTCAAAACAAATAAATTAAACTTCTGAAATCACTTAAAACATTTGGTGAATAAAATTTCTTTTCTTCTTTGAAAATTTATTAAAAAAATGTTTGGAAACAATATTTCTTTTAAAATAACTTTTAATACATATAAATGATTCTTGAAAACAATTTTAATAAATTTTCATTGAATATATATTGGAAAAATTATAAAGTATGAATAAATTTTAAAAACAATTCCATTGAGTGTATATTTGAAAACAATAATGGAAGATTTGAATCATTCTTGAATACCATTGTAAAACAAAAAAATAATATCATTTTCCTTGAAAAACACTTGAAGATATCATTTAAACACATTTTATCAATCATTTTTAGGAAACAAGGATTTTCAATAAAACATACAACTAATCGAAGAAAAAAATAAAGTAATATTTTAGTAAAATCATTTTATTAATAATCATATATAAAAAATTGGGGAAATTTGTACCACGACATGAAGATATAATAAAATAAAATGGTATATAAATCCCTTATAACATATCATTGGTAGTTCAATGTTCAATTCCATCTGATCTATTTATTAAGAAGGTATATACAATGTTTTTTCCTCAAGTATAAGGTCAATTGTTAATTCAAATTCATATACAATAAGAAATACAAGTTATTTTTCCAGAAATATATCAAAATAATCCTAAAAAATAGAGACATCCTATATTTTAGGATAAGCTCCCCATATATTATTCCAATTCACATATAATTCTAACAATATGTTACAATGGTGGTAGTTGTTAAAATTACCTATGAAATAAAGCCTCTATTCTAAACATAAGGGATTTTATTCCCACTTAAAATACATTATTATATTTATCCTAAAAATATTTTAATTAAACATTGATAGGAAAATCTTTTTAGGAATTTCCTCAAACTAAATAGTTATTATTACAACATTGGTTATAGATAATAAACATATATTTATTTTAATCGAGACGATCTGGTATATTTTCATTTTTATAAGATCTCTATTAGTAGTTTTATTTAATAAATCCAACTAAAATTATTTAATTAAAGATTATATGTTATTTAAAAACATATAAAATATAATTTATTATGTATATCCAAAATCAAATGATGTTTTTAGAATAATTTTATTCATTGTCTAAGTACCTTGAATTTAATCATTTGGGGACTCAAATTTTAATGTTGGGATATTATAATAATAAACATGGAATCATGTTAATTTTTGGGGTAGATTCCCTGTATTCATGTGGAATTTATTTGAATATTTCCAAAATTTATCATAGTTGTAGGATTTTATATTAGTTTATTCTCATTTTCACATTCACTCATGATCATTATATATTTTATCTACTTTTTTATTTATACCCACCCACCATTCATGCATGATGTAGAGTTATTCATTTTGGTTATTATACAAATCCCTTATATTCTATTGAAAATTATATTTTTCCTATTACTCAGTCACTATAATTTTCTCTTCAGAACCATTCATAATATAATACATTGGGAACACTTTCTATGACATGATCTCCCAAGTCAATATCTATTCATATAAGGAAAATGTTTGAATGACTAAATCACTTATATAGAGTAGAATTAATCCATTAAGAATGAAAATAAATATTTAAATAATGATTAAAATATAATATGTAACAAATATTTCTAACTATTCAAATATACCATCAATCATTTTGGAAAATTACTCCCCCATTTGTATAATTTTTTTTATATTTGTACCTTTCTTTATCAGCTCATTTTTCATGCAAGAATTTTTTTTTTGAAGAATAAAAATATAAAATTCAATCATTACATTGTCCTTATATCATTATCCACCTTATAGTTTTTATTCAAACAAAATTTTTGATTAGTGTGGATCTTCATAACTTGTTGAAACAAAAAATATGATCTATGCACATTGCTATAGAATTTAGGATGTGATCCTCACATAGAGAAAAAAATTATGTTTTTGGTAAAAATGTATCTCTATAATGGGAGGAGTAGATTGGATATCAATTTTCCATTATATATAACAGAAAAATAGGGATTCATATTCCTTGTAATCATTTCCCATTTAATGGGAATTGTGTTGAGAACGTCTTATATATATTAGTTTGTGGATTCCTAAAAGAGTTGGTATTTTTTACACCATTAAAATGAATTTTAGAGTTCCTTATGTTCTAATTTTAGTTAATTAACAATATCTATGTGTAGATTACTTTTGCAAAGTTTATATTTATTGTTTATGGAGCCCAAAAAGACTTACATATTAGAACATATGGCAGTCGAATGTTTTGAAATTTTTATAATACAATTAGAGATATAGTGTAAGTCCCTTAGTAATACCATTAATACAACACATTCCCACAAGGTCCTAACATATCCCCATCAAGAAATCTACTCAAACTAGTCTATTATTATAATTCCACCATCTGATCTATAACTAGATAATATTACATGCAATTTTATAGTGATAGATTAAATCTCGAATAATAAAGATATGTGAGACCACAGGTCGCACAATTCCTTCACCGAAGTATTCCATAACTACATGTGAGAGATATTATACCCATCCATCAAAGTATATGAATCTCTGATATGGGAGACCCCATCCTTGGAATACTATACCTTGGAGACCCATACATGGGTGAACCATACAAGGGAAACCATATTTGGCTAACCCAAACGACGGTTACCTATACCTGGGCGACCCATACCAAGGAAACACAAACAAAAGATAACCATACCTAGGTAAACCATAAATGGGAAACCCATACCTAGGTGACCCATACCTAGGAGCCCTGTAATTGAGGGACACATACCTAGGATACCCATACTTCATATAAACATACCTAGGTGACCCATAATTTTGAGATCCATACCTTGGTGTCCCACCCATAATAAAATCATACATTAGCCATCCCCAATGTGAGTGAACCACAAGGGATACCCCACACCTAGGTGACCCATATACCATGTTATTCCATATCGAAAACCCTTCACATTTAGTGGCCCATACCACATGACATACACACAATATCACCCTATTGGATCACTGGTGGTTTAGGGTCCCACACCTCTAGCATGATCATTTCACTACCATCACTAACCCCCATGTAATAATGGAGAGTATCACCAAGAAATGTTTAGTCTTGGGTGTAGATGTTTTGGTTTGCAATCAATATTACCCCATACATCACTTCCAAATCAATATGATTTTGTGTACTCCTCACAGTTCCAAAAACATGGGCATCACCCTAGGTGAATACCCTCGCTGAACCAAATCACTATGAGTTAAAATATTACACATTGTTCCAATAACATGGGCATCCTGGTTTTTGTAAGCCCCATCCAAGCCACCAAATCACAATGAGTTGAGATAGTAATCATGTTTCAAAAAATGACTATAAAACCTGAAGAATGCTCATATCTCTACTTACCCTAGACAATCACACCTTCCCTCAAAACCATTCATAAAAATTTACAATAGATGAAAGGGGAATTATTTTGGTGGGTAGTATGAATAATGCCCACCTTGTGTTTTAAACACATAACACATGAAAAATCCACCACATTTGATTCAAGAATACTATGGAGAAATCCCCTTCATATGCGTAGAACTTGAGATCCATTCATCTAAAGACACATGAGGATATCCTTGGAAACTATATCATGTCCATCACTAAGTGTTTTCACCTAAGTTTTCTAGCACCCAGACATCTCATCGTCCTTCCCAGGTCTTCCCTTAATGATACAGTTTCACCCATCACCTACACATGATGCATTTGGGCCCACATTTCTTTTGCATCATTCTGGTAGGATTTGTCACACACTTTCCCTACCCAATTGATAGGGCCCACAAGGTGTGTGAATTTTTTAATACTGTTTGTAATAAGGTTTCCTAACATAGTGGTATATCTAAAAACCACACAGTTACAGAAAATAGGTCTATTGAATTATCTTTTCCTCCTTATATCTAAGACTAGGGTCATCCAGTTTTAGCTAGTGAGGGGAGGAGGTTTTTTCCTTTCCCTTTGATGAGGTTTACTGTATTATACAACTCTCTTATCTGGAACATGGAGAGGGTAAAATCTCTTGTAGTAATCCCACATTTTTTATTCAAGAGGTATTACCCCTAATTTCTTCCATACACCATGGTTATGGAAACAAAATAGGTTATAGGAATTCCAAGGCCCTTTATTTCTACCCTACTGCCACAACCTCATCGTCCTATTGAAGAAGGATAATTTATAGTTTTCCCGATCTTATTACTTTTCTTTATCACAGTGAGCATGAATCTTTTTGGATTAAAGGTTAGTGATGATCATGACATATAGACGATCATATATATATGTTTTTGAAATACATTCCATTTCTATATCCTCCACCATACTTTCAATATGTCTGCATATTCAGTATAATCTATTACCTTACTCAGTCAATAGGGACTCTTGTTGGGTATAAGTCAATGAACCACATCTTAATCCTCTAAAATAGGCACATACTACTTAATAAATAGATTAATAGGACCTCCATAGGCATAGATCCTCAAATACATCTCTACGGTCCTTGTCCCTTATGACAAAAACCTTCATTATCAATTCTTAGGCATGGGTCATCATCAAATACAAACAACATGGTATTTGATTCACATCAAAATAAAATACATAAGAAACCTATCTGAGGATAAAAACTAACACCCCCTAAATAACCCAAATCCATTTTGGGACAAATCCTTAGTACGGTGCCATATATCCTAGGAGGATATATCCCTATCAGACCCATTGGGATTCTTTAGTGTAATACCCACATTATCCCATGACTAAGAACCTATTTCTTACATGTGACTATTTCATGAAGTTAAAATTATTGGGTTTTATATTCATCACAAACCCTTAAAATTTATGATGTTTCTTGATAAGTCTCATTTTACTACATGGTTTTTCATTCCTTTGAAAAGGATAAATATGATTCCCATTTAATTAGAATGATCTTGACATTGAAATAACACATTCTTCATTAGATGATGATAAATTCTAGATCTACCCTCCTACATGGCATAGAACAAGAATCGTAATAATAAATAACATAAGAATATATATTCCATTTGAAAAATGGTTCCATCAATGGAGAGCCACATATAATTATAGATATCTCCAAATATAAAGAAAAATAGATACATATAGATGATTCTAAATCAAATACACGAGGATAATTTATTACTGACCTAAGGTTGAACCATGTTATATATGGGATTTAATAATGGATTAATTAATATGTCTTGATTTTTTAATGGAGTCCCATAGTAGGAAATAATCACCCCCAAGGATGCGATGAGCCTAAAATCCCATCCCCTCAGCCAGTGTGTGTCCTTAAGAAATATTGGACCATCCCCCAAGGATACGATGAGAAAACATGTTTTTATATATCTTCCTATTGCTAATTTTTCACTAGTATTGAATTTTACTATTAAATTGTATTCTTCGTGGGTGATGAATCATTTTTTAGGGATACACTTTGGTGACGAGCTTGTTTTACATTTTTCTGGGGTTTTCTCTGTCGTTTATTTACGAAATCATATGTGGAAATGAAGATCTATTTTATACAGTGGATAATTTAACATATAAATACTTCTATTAGTTATTACAAAAACAATGAATTAGAACCTGTATTATTATATAAAAAAATCTATATTGATTTGGTGGATGTTCTAAATTTCATAATTAGTCGTGCTGAAGTGTCAGATTCTTGTCATAATGTGATGATTTAATGTGCTTAATAAAAGAACCATATGGGTCTATAAATCCTTATTTTAAGGTTTAAACCACCATCACACATTTATTTTTTAATGTTCTTTGTATAAGAGGACCTGATAGTTAAAATTTCCAATCTTGTGGAGTTGAGCATTGATGGAGTGAAATAGGGGATCCTTGTGTCCTGACCAACTATACATCGCTACATTCATTTCCTGTATTTAGTTCTTCGACTCACTCGACATTATGATAAAAGGGATGATTTACTGCATAATAGGTGAGTTGATATAAATATATCAATTTCTTGAAAATCAATATTCACACCACCTCATGTGTCCTTGTTTTTGACATTATTATCTCAACCTAACAATTAGTGACAACAGTAGTGCACTACTAGTATATTTTCATCATAAAAATTATTTTTCCTATCTGATATCATGCAATGGCCTTATAAGTATATTCTAAAAATTCATTATATGTAACAATCCTATGTAAAATAAGTAAATGATTACACCTTTAACGGGATGATTCTATATAAAATATGATTAATATACATAGTCCTTATTTTAATTGTGTCAATTAAAGATTCTAGAAACCCCTTGTGATCGTTTATTCAAAAAATAAATTAATAATGGTATATTTAAAGTCTTTTAAACCTTATGATATCCCTTAGGGAGTTTTGGGATATTATAAAAATGGACAAGAAAGAGAATATGATCTTAATTCAAAAGCTATCAAAGTTTTTTTTTGTGGTTTAGGAATAGATGAATTCAATCGAGTATCTAAATGTACTATTGGATATGATTTGTTGTAGACTATTTTAGTTTCCTATGATGGAATAAAAAATATCGTAAAATTAATGTACACCACTATGAAACTATGGTTTAATATATTTATAATGAAATAAAATATAACTATCACTAAAATGAATTGATGATTGACAGAGATTGTTAACAATGATGATGCTTTGAAAAATTTAATTTAATAATGAGATGAAGTATTAAAATTACTAAAGCACTTTCTTCTAAGTGGAATGGAATATTTGTTGTTATATGACTATCTAGACTTGTGAAAACTTTTTCTATGATGAAGTTTATTTTGAATTTAAGGATTTATAAAGTTGATATGTAGGATGAAAATGAAAATCATATGAATTATACATAATGTACTCTCAAAACTATAACGGATGAATCATTTGATTCAAATTATCAAGATGTGGATAAATATTTATAAATCATTCTATTAAAATTCTAAATTTGTACAGAAAGAAAAAGAAAGGGGAAGAAGAGAATATATTTTGTTAGTGTATGGAAAAAGGCCATACAAAGGATAAATATTCAATAATCAAAGATCAAGGAAAATATAACTATAATATAAAAGGATAGAATGTTGTGAGGGCTACCATGAATAATAATTCAGGTTCACATAATGAATCTCTTATAGATTATAAGACATTGCATTAAAAGAAAATGATATGTCTTATGGACCATACTGATCATGGGGTATAACCTTCTTACTCTAAAAAAACTAACTGTGAGAAACTATATTATGGTTAATTAAGTACTTATTCCTTTGTGATACTAAAAAATATGAATCTTGTAACAAGAACAATATAAAAATTATAAAATCTTATGATAATATTCTATTATATAATGAAAATTTCACAAAAAATAAATTATAGATTTAAAATATGATTCTCCTATAATTTCATGTGATTTTAATCACCCAATTATTAAATATTTATTGGCTAATGTTGATAATCTAAAACAAGCTTATAGTATTCTTATAAAAGGATAAAAATATCTAAATAAAATCCATTGTAAGAATAAAATACAGAAATTAAAATTTTCCATAAAATGTTATAGTTAAATACTAAAATTATATAAGAATTGTTTTGTTCGTGGTCTAAATAAAAATAATATGTCTACAATTAAAATTTTTTGTTATTTTTTAAATGATAATTATAAAAATAATCTATCATTTAGAAAACTTCATTTTTTTAGTGTTAAAAAATTATATTTCTCCAAATAATTATTTAAATTGAATAGTAGAACTCCTGCTCAAAATAAATAAGTTTGGTTACCAAGAAATTTTATATCCAACACTACTGAACTATAAAACATATGGGTACCCAAAATAACTCATATTTAATGTTTTATATGATAACAAAACGTTTATTAATTGTTAAATATTTTATTGTTTAGTATATTGTTACGTGAAATTGTCTACCAAATAAGTTCGAAGTAGTTTGTTATAAAAAAAATCCTCATTTATAAAATCACTTATCAAAGAAGTATTCAATATTTATAAATATATAATTCTATTTCATTAATTGTTTTATAAAATTGAAGAAATATATATCGAAATAGTCAAAAAAAAATTATTACTCTTTAAATCATGTTTTAATATATTTGTTCTATATAACTGAATTATTAAAAAAAATATCTATAAACATTTTTTTAAATTTCAAAATAATAAATTACATAGTATAATTAAATAAAATGTTTATTTTTTTAAAATCATATTGAAATATTTATATTTTTTGTTCTTAAAATTTTATTTGTTTACGAAAACAAGAATACTTTTCCTGTGTAATATGTAATGAGTGGTATATATTATTTAGCCAATGAAAATGAAAAGTATTCTACATTGTGTGAGAAACAATAATTTCTTATTCTTATTAATACATTTAAATTATTTGGTTGTATTTCTTGCAATGTCTGGTTCAAAATATATTATAAAAACCGGTCCCTACAAGATGAAGCAATCAATTTCTTCACGTTCATAACAAAATCATTATTACCAAATAATGAAAGGTAATCCATCAGATTTGATGAAACAAAAATCTATTTCATATGTTATAGATTATTTTGAAATATATTCTAAAATAAATAAGTATTTTGAATGTCATGAAGAACTATAATCATCTTCTTATCTTGTCTCTTATAAAGAGGTTCTATTAAAATTCATTACTTTGAATAAATAAAAATTGAAACCACAAGCCGATCTAGATGATTCTAAAAAATCATATAGTGATCTCCAAAAAAACATATCTATCAAAAATGGGTTTTAATTAATTACATCATGTATATTATAATTTGAAATATAGTTTAACCACAAAATACATCATTGAAGCTTTCAATGTAAAAAATTCTTATTCAAATGAATTTCCTCAGAAGAGTAACTATTACAAAGTTAGATCATGACAAACTAAAATTGTTTCTGGTATAATATTGTTCTAATTCGTCATATAAAAGAACACCACATATTCAATATATATAAGAATAAATTTTAGGTGTTTTTTCTTCTTTAAGATAAAAATTTTGATGTTTGGATTGTTCAGATGAACCGACCACTACATTCTTACACTTCACTTTTTATATTTAATTTTTTTAAAATCAATATTATATGTACTATTTTAAATTTATGTTATTAATGAAAATATGTTCTATTAGACAGTTTATAATTTATTTTTATTAGATATCATAAGTAAGAGTGTAATTAATATTTTCTTATCTCATTACCGTATGAA
Source organism: Viscum album (assembly GCA_963277665.1). NCBI lineage: Eukaryota > Viridiplantae > Streptophyta > Magnoliopsida > Santalales > Viscaceae > Viscum > Viscum album. The sequence continues at coordinate 1,337,869,643 of OY728148.1, read as the reverse complement.
TAAGTCAATAATAGATTTTTTAATATTACTTGTAAAAATATTGTAAAAATTATATAATTTCTTATATAAATATCTTAATTCATTAAATATAATATATTATATTAGTCATGTGGCTTTTAATGAAAATTATCATTTTTTCATCAAAATATTTTTTGTGATCCTTACGTGCCTATGTCTTTTTAAATCATGAATTTAGGTGATTTTTATTTCAAATACTCTTTTATATTATCTTTTTAAAGTCGTTACTGGGGGGAGTTTTATTTATAATTTTTAATGACATAGTTGATAAGTCCATTGGATAAATTTATGCTTTTAATTTTATCGTCGTGATTCAGCCTTGAAATATGGGAGAAGTTTTCTGAAAAAAAAAATTGAATAAAGGGATAATTGGTGAGAAGTTTCCCTTATGAAGGAAATATTATAAATATAAAAATATGGGAGAAATTAATTTTTAGTTTTTTAAAAAAATTGTATTTATATTTTAAATATTTTATCATGGGTGTTAGGAGCAAAAAAAGGGGTAGATTGTTGAGAATGTGCTGATTTAACAATTTTGTTAATTTATTTTTGGTTTTAATGCTTACAAATTCCCCTATTTATGTTACTAATAAATTTATTTTCAAGTAAATTTCAATAAATATTTATTTATTAGAATATTTATTCATGAATTATATATATTTAATTTTTTTCCTTGGGAATATTTTTTGAAGTATTCGGGACATGTTTTAATGAATTTTGGAAATAATGTTCACACGCTACTTTATGAATCATAATTTATGGATCATCAACCCTTCATTTCAAACAACATGTATGGATTATATTCCCTAAACTATAAAGAAATTATGGTTAAGAAACCCTATTTTTATGAAGAGCCCTACATTTCAAGAGACAAATGACTGGTACATCAACCCTACTTTTTTATCAACCTTATCTTGTCAACTAAACAAGTGATTTTTGGTTGTCACATGAAGGAGCCCTATATTTGACTATTCAACAATTTGTTTTTATTCTGCTATATTATTGTCGATTTATGCATATGTCTTGGAAGAAGTAAAGATCTATTCAAAATAATTTTATAACCAATTTAGTGTTTCATTATAATTATTCTAAAGACTCATATTAAATGGAGTGCGTCATTTCTAATCTTACAGGAAGTTCTGTTGATCTTGATTGATATTGAATACAAATATTCATGATTTTCTATGAACTATTTATGGAGTTGGTTTGAAGTGGATATATTCGAACAAAATTATAAATATATAGATATTATACATCTTAATGTATACAATACAATACAACATTCTTATAAAAGGGTGATATTTATAAAAAAAGTCATGTGGCATTTCCTTTAGAGCTATATTTTAGAGACAAATATGTTTTGATCAATTGTATCACTGTTTTTTTGTCACAACTATTGAATTTTATTATTTTATATTTTTATGCAAGAATGAAAAATAAATTTTCAAAAATACTCTTTTAAGTGATATATGGTTAATGATATGTCTATTGTTTTCAATATAGTTATTTGAAGAAATCCTATGTGATGTTGAAAACCTTTTTTTTCATGGATTATTGATGATAAGAATATATATAACATTTTTTACTACAACTATTATGTTTAACATTTATAATTAACAAAACCAATCTATATTGAGTTGGTGGAGTTTTTACTCCTCTGACATAGTCGTGGTGAAGTTCCAGCTTCTTGTATTATGCTTTGGATTTTCAATTTTGTAACATATTCTTACTGTTTTAAGATATTCCAAAATCCTACTTTTAACTATACTTTCCTTTTTATTTTATTGGGGTGGTTTCAGGTTGATTTTTTAATAATATACATATTATGGGCTAGTGCATTGTTTTCACATATTTGGCACACAATTTTTCAATCTGTAATCCATACTACAAAAAAATTGTATGTTTTGGATAGAGATCACTACACAGATTGCATATGGTTAGTCAAGCGATGTTTACCCATAATAGAAACCATGATACCCATTTATAATAACTTCACGACATGCACATGGTTTGTCTAAACCAATTTTTGTTTCCCAAAAATAATGTAGATGGGATTTTAATTAATATTAATTTTTGTAAAAAATTACCAAACACCATTTTTAGGACTCATACAGACCTCTTTCGACCTAAACATGGTTCTCTCAAACTTGGATCTCCCAATATGGATTTGTGGCCCCTCAGACGCCTCCCAGATGTGATCTTAAGCTAGGGGAATGCCAGATGATCCTTGTTCGTTTAGATTCCTCCTCTCGTTCCTAATCATTCCCAATCTCTCTCTTCTACCTAGGGTTTTATATATCTTGGTATATTGTTAGAGGATATAATACCTACTTTTATGAATCCAAACCTTGTTAAGAATAATGCTTCTCCAATATCTCATTGTTTTCATTTTTCTTTGGTGAATCTTGAATAGATATTGGTTATCTAAGATCCTTTGATCCCGATGTAGGTATTTATTATATTATGAACAATTATTCTAAACCCTAATAATTTTGAACAATTTCAATTGTTGAAATTAAATTTTAATTGTTTGACTTTCGATTAAAATTGTTTTCAATTTTCTTTTTGGAAAAACCCAATTTCGTTGAATTTGTTTTCTAAAGAAAAATGGGTGTTTGGAATGAAATTATAAAACCACTAATTTCATTGAATTTATATGTGTTCATAGAAAATGTTGTGATTTAAATTTTGAGATTTAATTTATAATTTGGATGGAAATTTAATCAATTTAATTTAATAATTTAAGTGAAGAAAATTTAGTGATGGAAATATTTATAAAAAACCCAATTCTAGAAAAATAGGGGTTTTTGATGAAACATAGGGAATAGTTGGAAAATTAAATTTGTTTAATTTAATTATATAATTAATTGTGAAATTTAATGAATTGATTTCAAATTATTGTTTATGAAAAATTGATAAAAATGTATGTGATGGAAACTGAGTGGTTTCCTTTTATTTGAGAAATGCATGTTTTTAATAAAAACCCATTATGGATTTTATGCCAAAACTATCATATTGAAGTAGAGTATGAAATTTAATTGAGTTTTAAGGTGTCTTAAAATAATTTTCAAATCATTTTTTTATACTAGATAATATAGAAGCCATATGTTTTTAGTGTGTTTTATTGGAAAACACTTCATGAACTACAATGTTCTAAAACAACATATTAGCACATCCCATTCCTCAAGTGATGGTGATGAATTCTCTAGGACTTAGTTCAAGGGTAATAAGTACCAACTTGTCTGTATTAATAGATTTGGGTCCCTATTGCCTAGAAATATCATACCTACTTGGCTCATGACCATTTTTATCATTTTTTGTATTTCAAATGTTTATTTCATTGTTATGAACTATTTTACATGCCTTGAGAAATTATATACACTATTTTATATAAATGTATATATTCTAACCATTTTTTGAAATGTTCCATTTTTGTAAATCATCTTTTATTGAAGGTAAATTCCATGATTTGAAATATATTTCAATAAATTGAAATGTGAATCATGGTTTTCAAAAGTATTTTGATATTTTAAATTGTAATGGAATGATTTGTTTATATATGCTTTTGTATGTTCCAACCCTATTTTTTAAAATTAAATGCACATTGATTGGTTAGTTTTATATTGTCATCTTGTTATGTAATTTTTAGTGAAATACTACTAGGATTTGGCTCATATCATACTTGTTTTTTCGCGTGTTTTAGATTATCTCCTTCCTGGTTCGAGCAAGAGGAAATGATCTCTTATAGGTGCATCCAGTAGTGGAAACATGGAAATACTGAGTTATTTCCAATGGGACATGGGTTATTTCCACTGTTTGGTACATGTGTGGTATTACTTTGGGTTTTATGTGCATGTTTGAGTTATCGTACATTACTCCCAGTGGATTTTTCTTTGATATGAATATTATCTTGCTTATCATTACATCAATAATGTTTGTAAAAAAATTGTTCCCACTCCTCGTTTGTATGATTCCATGTGCTATATTATGACCCATGGGGATTAGTAACACCGTTCAGACTATGTTAGGACTAGATCAGTTATTGGTTTAATATGGTACCTGGGTTGGTTCGTGAAAAATTGACATCAGAGGCTAGATTATTTTTTTTTCATAACTTAGTAGTCATTTTTTAAATCATATTGAGAATTTCGAGGTAATTATTACTGAGTTCTTAGTTAGGTATAACCATAATGAACCATAACTCAACATGGGTAGTCATGAAAAGTTTTCATGTGGATTAGTTCTAGTCTATTCCCTACTTTTATTTGGATATTATGACATCCAATTCATTTTTATTGTATATTTAGAGATAAATTTATCTTTTTCTCTGTTTGAGTGTTAATCTAATATCATCCTAATTTTCTGTTGAAGTCATGTGCTTTCATTCCTTTGAGGAGATGTGTGAATCAAATTCAGGATGTAGATACCACTGATTCTTAATGAGAAAATATTCTTGTTGACCCGATCCTAGTTGAGGTGATTGTGTTCACGATCCAAACACTTGGATAGGAACCACCTCTAGTTCCAGTTCAGGCTCTAACTATAGAAAATCATAGGAACATTCTCAAAAAAAATCCCAGTAGTTACTTCACTAGAATAATGAACCGTTCAAATGATTTAATTATCCCCAAGAGGTAGAAAAGTGGTCAATAATAATGGAGAACTTATTTGGGTATTTGGACACACCCAATAAAATTAATGTGACGTGTTCCACTATCATGTTATAAGGTCTGAGCAATAGATTGTGGGACATGATGGTAACAGTGGAGAAACATGAGGGTTTAGAGTGGAAATACTTCTGCGTTGTTTTCAATGCCCTATTCTATCTAGATTCGATGTTTTCATCCAAGTCCATTGAGGTTGTCAAGCTCGAAAAAGCTAACAAGATCGTGATAGAGTATGGAAACCATTTTTTTAGCTCGTACACTTTGAACTTGAGATTTTATTAAATGATATGATGAATTAACAAAGGTGCAAGTTGTAAATTTTTCATGATATTGAATATTAGGTTTTATTTCTTATTTTGACCTCTTATGTAGATATACTAGATAAAGCACATATTGTGCTTTATGGACCTAGCTGGTAAGTCAGGCTTATCTGGAGTTTATTTATCTCCTTGAAGAAGTGTGAGTTACATCAAAGTGAAATGAAATCATGATGATTTGTGTGGAAGTTCTCAAAAAAAATGTTTTTTCCATATCCTCTAGAGTATCTAGAATAGGTCCCATGGTTTTCTACCAGTTGGGAAATACATGGAATTCGAAGAGGGTTTGAATTGAGGCACCCAAGAATTATGGATTTGGAGGATGTTTAGTGAAATTTTAGTGATTCTTCTATATTTATTCCACCCATCATAGTGGAACGTGATCATTAACTCCATTTAAACATTTTTGAAATCAGATTCAGCATGTGAAAAATAGTTCCTTCCATAGGAATTCTGAATAAATCTTCTTGACAGAGTGGAAGATTCTCTATAGGAAGGGGATATAGGTCCAAAAACATTGATAGGTACCATTAATAATGTTTCGTCGTTTTTGACATCTATATTTCATTGTAGGGGATCTAAATCATTTATTTCAACCCATCTTCTAATTTTCTTTATATTTATTTGGAAATGATTTTATTTTGAAACTGAATTTACTACAATTATTGGTATTAAGGGAGAGAACGGTATCCATAGTCCTACTTTTGTTTTCTATAAATCAGATGACGAGCTAGCATGGAAACTATATGTTATCTATATGAAACCTATCAATTTCATTTTTATAATGGATTTGTTCATTTATAATAAATCACATATAGATTTTTCTATGTGAAGGGTATTTTTTACCACACACATTGGTGTGTCTCGTGTCTTTCTGGTAGAATGGACCCCCAGATCAAATAGGGCTAGACCATCTTATCCAGAGTTGGGGAAAGTAATAACTTTTTTCCTTTGATCTAATGATAGAATATTTGGGTGGTGATCTTTCTATAGTTTTCATCGAGTTTTCCAATGGGTATCCTTCATACTCCTCTTGTTATCCTCCTATGGGGGAAGCGTGAGGATTCCATTGACCCAATTCCTCATTCTCATCTTGATTTTATTTCCTCTTACTACATGGAATCATCTGAAATGAAAGAGATAATGTACCAATTGAATTATCTTATTGAGAAGGCTTCATCCCCCCATGTTTTTCACCTTAGGTGGTGCTTTTTCTCTTTCCGAAGAAGGCTGATGGTTCACATTTCATATATATTACTTTTTGAAATCTTAATTGAGTGACCATAATGAAAAAATATATATTTCACTAGATTGATAATCTATTTGACCAGCTAAAGGGGGAGAATTGGTTTTCATGTGTTGACTCTATATCCAGTTACCATTAGTTAAGGATAAAAGTGTATGACTTTTATAAAATTGTCTTTTGGAGAAGGTATGGCCATTATGAGTACCTTTTTTTCCTTATGTTCTAACCAGTGCTCCTACATATTTAATTGAATTAATGAACTTGATTTTCAATTATTATCTTGATACTTTTTTATTAGCCTTTATTGATGACATCCTCATATACTATATTTTTGAGGATGATCAGGCACATCATCTATGAGTCATTCTAGGATTGATGAGAAATCACTAACTTTATGAAACGTTTTCAAAATGAAATTTCATGATTTGAGATGTGAAAATCATGGGACACATGGTGTTAGAAGAAGGAATTTCAGTTGATCTGAAGAAGGTGAATGTTTTTATGACATGGGAAGAACCATGAAATTTCTTCGATATTCTGATATTCTTGTGCATAAATGGATATTATCGCTAGTTTGTGAAGAGCTTCTCAAAGTTGGTATCCAAATTGACTTAGATAACATGAAAGAGAGTAATGTTTTTCTATAATGATATATGTAATAATTCATTTGTTGATTTGAAACCTCTTTTGACTAATGCACTGATTTTGACTCTTCCTGAGGCAGAGTTGGGCTATGTGGTCTTCTGTGATGCATCATGTTAGGGCTTAGGATATTTTCTTTTGAAAGGTTACCATTTGGTTTCCTATTGATATTGTTATCAAAGGACACCTTATAATAGTTATCCAACCCATGAAATTGAACATGAAGCTATGATGCATGAACTTAACAGTTGGTGTAACTATCTTTACTGAGAAAGGATTACCTAACCATAAGAGATTTAGTTATATCTTCATTCAAAAGTATTTGAATCTGTACCAGAGGCATTGGGTTGACTATATGAAATATTTTTATTTTGACATATCCTATACCCTAGGGAAAGGGAACGTCATTTCATATTATTTGAGTAGGAATCTTCCAGCCCATGTAGTTAAAGAATCATTGGAAGAGTGTAACTTGATGGATCTCATTTCACTAGTTGCATATTAGAGTTCATGAGAAAGGGGTTGAGGATTACATTTCTAGTGTTCTATTGATATATGATCTTCCCCAATTTATTATGTAGGTAGAACATATTGATGATGAGTTACATAGAATTAGAGACTCTCTTTATGGTGGGGAGGAAGTTTCCTTGTGGCCTTTCTCCAAAGAGGGAATTATATGTTATCAAAATAGTTTTTTAGTAATTTCTTTGGTACAGAAAATGTAAATGATGGATTTCTATACTTTCTAGTAGAAAGTGAACCATGGAACCAAAAACATGTTATATGCATTAAATTATTAGTTATGATGGATAGGTATGAGATTTGGCATTTATAATATATTTTTTGATGCTATACATGTTAGCAGGTTTAAACTGAGCTCTAAAAACCATTGGATTTTCTTTAGGCACTTCCAGTCCTCACATGGATGTGGGGTGAGATCTATATGGACATTGTGGTTGGTTTTAAACATTCCTAGATAAATAATAACATGATATGGATTGTGATTATTTGCTAATGAAACTGGCTCACTTATTTCCCATTAGTGATACAACCAATGTTGAGAAGTTGGGAAATCAATATTTGAAAGAGATTATTCTTTTTCATGGAGTTACATATCCTATAATATCTGATATGGATCCTAGATTCACTTTTTGTTTTTTCAGGGGCCTTCAAGAGGCACTAGGATTTGACATCCATTTTAGTACTTCATTCTATCCATAATTGGATTTCCATACAGAAATAACTATACAGATTTTTGGGTATATTGTCTACGCATGTGCTCTCAACTTTCGTGGAGAATGGGATGATAATTTGAGGAATTTTTAGATACCTTATTAAAATATTTACCAGTACGAGATCAAGACTGCCCATATTGAGTCCTTGAATGGATAGTCTTGTAAATATCTATTGTGTTTGTCAGATATCGGTGAGAGTTATTTGTTTGGGCAGAGTTTGGTTCAAAAGATGACATCAACCATTCGGTTGATATTTCAACGAATTTTGACAAAAGATATATGATACCAGTTTTATGTTGATCATCACAATATATCTTTAGAGTTTTTAGTTGGTGACCTTGTTTTCTTGAATGCTTCACCTTAGTTGGTTCATTGATGATTGGGGAGGCAAGGGAAGCTTGATCCTCATTTTGTTGATCCTTTTGATGATGTTGATCTGGTGGAGAAAGTCTCATATCATTTGGAAATACTACCAGACCTCAAAATTATAAATAATGTGTTTCATGTATCTTTGATTCAAATTTATTTATCAGGCCCATATTATTTTCTATGTTGGTGTGTTCTTGATGTTGAACATGATTTATATGTGAATGAATGGAAAGTAACAATTTTTTATTCCTGATACCAATGTTATAATGAGATGACGATACACTTGGTTCATTTTTTATAAAATCCTAGTTCTGATTCAAATGAGATTTGGGAGAGGGAGGCACTGGTGAGGGATCAATGGCCTCATCGTTTTTATGTATATTATTTTACATTGACTGTCTCGGATAGAAATTGGCTATAGTGTGGAGGTTGTATCACCTGTTGCTATTTTTGAGTATTTCTATACCCTCTTATTAATCATTCTTTTTTGGGAATTTGTTTCGGTTTTCTTAAATATCAAAGGAATTTATTAACCCTGAAATTTCGGGCTAGTTCACAGTTTGCACATGGATATTTCATGGATTTCCAAATAGTGTGCCCTACTATTGGAAAATGGCATGTTTCGGATAAATAGATACCCTTAGATTGTGCACAGTTTGTCAAAACATGAATACCCTTAAGAAAAACTGTGTGGCTAATTGGGAATAGGTGCATGTTCTGCACATAGTTTTTCTAAATCATGCATTGTTTCCCAGGAATCCATACAAATGAGGTATTAATTAATCAAATAATTTGTTAAAATTTACCAAACCCCCCTTTTTAGGTACAAGACATACCTCCTTCATCCCAAACTAATTTCTATCAACCTCGTATTCCTCATGAATTATTCTTAGAACCTCAAAAGACTCATGGATGTGAACTAAATCTAGGACAACATCAGTCAACCTTTATCCAGTTAGTTTCCTCCTCTCGTTCTTGATCTCCCACGATCTCCCTCATTCTCTTTAGGGTTTTATAGATCATGGTATTTTTTGAATGATCTAATACCAAATGTTATGGATTTAAACCTAGGTGTGAATCTTCTTTATCCCATATACAATTGTTGTCATCCTTCATTGAGGAATCCAAAATACGATTTGGCGATCTGAGATCCAATGATCGTAAGAATGGTCATTCTGTTACGATTCCATATTTTTTGTAATCCTAATTTCATTATTTAATTTTAATTTTATGAATTAAATTTAATTATTTTATTTAGGATTAAATTGCATTTATATCCTTTTTTTTGAAAAAAAACCCAATTTAGGTGACTTGGGGTTTTAAAGAAAATTTGTTTTGGGCATGAAATTGGAAATCACCATAATTATATAGAATTGGACTGTGTTTATAGAAGTATTTATAATTTATATTGCCAGATTTATATTCTAGTTTGAATGGAAATTGAATCATTTGAATTGTGGAATTTAATCAAAGAATTGGTTTAAGGAATCATTTGTGAAAAACCCCAATTCTATTGAATTATGGGTTTGTGATGACATTGATGGAATTTTTTTTTATTTTTTTTAATTTAATCATGTAATTTATTGTGAAATTACATGAATTAATATCAAATCATTGTTTATAAAAAATGGATTAAAATAGATTTTATGGAAGCATAGTGGTTTGATTTTATATAAAGGAATTTTTTTATTAAAAACCTATTATGCGTTTTAAAGTGAAAATTAGAATATTGAAATTGAGTATGGTATCAAATTGTGTTTTAAGAAGTGTTACAAGATATTACCCATCATTGTTTTATAATTGAGAACATGCAATCTTACATAGTTAATGTGTTATTTAGGAAAACACTTACCAAAATACAAAATTCTAAAACATCATATTATCATATCCCATTCCGTAGGTGATGGTGATGAATTCTCTTGGCCTTCGTTCAAGGGATTGTTGTACACATGTTTCTATATTCATAGAGTTGGGTACTTATAGATTAGATCTATTGTAACTGCTTGGAATTAGAAATATTTGATTAAGCTTTTGTATATTTAATGTATATTCCATGGTTATATATAGTTTTACATGCATTGGGATGTTATATAGTCAATTTTATATAAAATTATACATTTAAGACATTTTTTGAAAAGTTACACTTATGTATGTAATCCTTTTATTGAAGGTAAATTCCATCTTTTGAAATGTATTTCCATCAATAGAAATGTAAATAACTTTTTACTAATGTATTTCCATATTTCAAATTATAAATTATTGATTTTTTAAAACATTATTTTTCAAATTCAAAACTACTTTCTTTTAAAATTTGAAGAACAATATTTTTTAGTTTGATATTGGCATATTGTTATGTATTTTTTTGGTGAAGTACTACTTGAATTTTTCTAACACCCTACATAATCATTCAGGTGTTTTTTTATATTTTCCCCTATATAATTCGAGTAAGCAGAGAGGATCTCCAAGAGTTTGATCCAGCGGTTGAACATTGGAATTATTGAGTTTTTTCCTTATGTACTCAAGATTTTTTCACTGACTGGCACATTGGTTGTAGTAAATTGGGCTTCATGTGCTTATTTTAATTATTGTACTTTAATATCGGTGGATTTTTCTTTTACATTCATATCATATTTATTATATTTACTATCACAATGTTTGTTGAATGAATGTTCCCACATCCAGTTTGCATGATGCTAGGAGCTAGTCATGGACCCATGGTATTTGGGAATGAACTTCGGGCTATGTTAGGACTAGCAAATTTATCATGTTACTAGGGTACCTTTGTTGGTTGATGACATGATCCTAGTAATATAAGCATAAGATTCTCTAAATCTTTATTATAATGTGTCAACTAGCTACACCTAGTCATTGTTTAATAGTATTATGATAAGAGGAACTGATAATGAAAAATTACCAAGATCATGTATTTGAGTTTCGATGTACTAGACCAGGGGATTATTCCACCATGAACAACTATACATCACTATGTTCATTTCAATTATCTATTTCTACTTCTCACACAACATTAATTGAAAAGGGAATGGTTCACTCCAAAACCAGATAGGTTTTATACATCTATCGTTGTTTTTAATACAAAGAGTCAACCCCATATTATGTCTTCATCTTATTCAATATCTTCCTATAAAATATAGTTTTGAATAGACCATATAAAATCAATAATGTTGTAAAAATATCAAAAATTTCACATGAAATCAAACATGATACATAAACCCATTACAATATTAGAAAAAATAGAGTCAAAACCATTAGATGCATAAGACATAAAATAATATATTAAATACCATTAATAATGAGATTATCAAGATATAATATATTAATGGGGTATTCTTTTCCCCATTCTAAGTAAGAGATAGATTATACCAACAACCGTGTCTTAGGGTGAAATATTGAGAGAAGAAAACTCTAACTTGTTTCCCCACTAAGTATAATTCATGATAATAAACTAAAAAAATACATTAATAACATATTATATAATTTTATTCATAAACATTAAAATCATAATATTCATTTTTAACAATTCCTTATATATATATTATTTTTTATTTTTATTATATATCATGTATGAGTTATGTGGATGGTTTTTGGCAAATATCATAATAGTAGTGTTATTATTTAATATTATCTACAATTTAATCATTCCTAGATAATAAAATAAAGTACTGTAATTATTTTATATCAATTTATAATGTTTTCATTACATTATATGATCATTTTTTGTATGGTTCTTACAGTCAAAATTGGTCACCAACATGTTTTTGTGATTTGTAACAAAGGAAATGTGGTATAATAATCAGTGAGATTATAATTAATGTTACCATTGTAAAAAACTAATTATTATATTATTTATATTATATATTATTATTATATATGTTCTCAAATTCATTTGTGGTTTTATTTCAATACATTGTTTATGTAGTGGGTTTGATTATCCCATACATGAGCATACAATAATTAATTGATAATCATGAATAATATAGAGGATACTTTTCAGAATAATATAATTATTAAGGTATAGTTATTTTATTATTGAGATACATTTATAGTGGTGAATAATATTTAACTAGGTTATAATAATTATCAGGGAAACCATCTGAAAAAACTAGATAAGTTACTTCATAGATGTGGTATTCATCGCAATTCTTGATAAACCATTATTTTATCAATGAATTATTGGGAATAAAATAGTGTTATAATTTATATATTATTAATATTAATTGTATCATATATTTCACTTTTAATTTTCATTTTCACCCTTATAATCAAAAAATAGTGGAGAAGTTAAAATAAAAAATGTCATCTTATTGTGGGTGTTGTAGTATGTACAGTGTAGGAATAATGTTTTCATTGTTTTCAATAGAATATGGGAAATATTGTTCATATTTATAACTTTTAATTAATATAATTAAATATAAAAAAAATATTCATACCACTATATACGAATATGAAAATTAAATACGGGACATTAATAGTGGACATAAGAGCTAGAAAGACAGAAGTACCACAATTGGGACATGGGCCTACCTTTAGAAGACTCCATAAAAATGGAGTGAAGAAGGGGATATCCTATAATAATAATCCTAATATGGTTAAATTTTATAGTTTCTTATTTAATCATGGGTTCAGTTGTTGTGGAAACTATAATTTTTTAGTTTTATTGAAGAGATTATGAGAGACCCATATTATAATTGGTTAGAATGGTAATTTTGTTAATATCGTAACTAAATAAAAATTTATCAAAGTTTTACCTAGTAAAAAATACTATAAAAATAATTTCTTTGGAATGGTTATGTAATAAGGTCAAATATCCCCAATCTAATAAGTTTTTTTAATAATTAATCATTTTTATATCTTTATTATTTGAATTTCACTTCTATAATTTTTTGTTTTATCATAGTAACAAATTTCAACACAATTAATTTACTAAAAATAAATAAAAAAGTGAAAGTTATAAAAAAGTTACAAATGATTCAATATATGAAATATAATATTTTTTTAGAATTTATACATCTAAGGGAATATAATTTTAACCTCAGAACACATAATAACAAAAATTCCATTTTTAGAGAGGGTATTTTTTTAATATTAAAAATTATGTATTTGATAAATATATTATAGTGTTTTATATCTAAGATATACACTGAATTATTATATAAATAATAAAATTTACATTACTGAATTAAAATTAAAATTTTACCAAAATAATATTTATTTAATATAAAATACTAAATAGAGTTTTTACTATAAAATATTACTCTACGTTGTTATACGTAGCTATTATAAACTCATAATTGAATTTTTAAATGAATAGAATTAATAATAAAATAATTTCTTGATTATTAAAAATTATTTTTTGGTTTTTTATTTTTCCTTACTTCATTTTATAGTCATAACAGCTACAGTTTAAATAAAAATTTCATTATTAACTATTTTTTTAAAAATTAATTAGTTTATATGTATCTAATAAATTATCACTATACAATAAATGAAATAATAAATTCAGAAAATGGAATTATTTTTATCAAATTCATTTCATAATATATATATATATATAATTATTTTAATAACAATAAAAAAATATAAATATAATTTTTTTATTGAAAATAAGTGATTCTTTGTACTTCAAGTGACTGTTATATTGTTTCAAATAAATTATAAAATTATTGATGACTATATTTATTATTTACACATTATTATATTCTTCATGTAATTTTTTATGTTTGAGTTCATTTTAATATGATGTTACATTGGTTTGGTGTTGTGTGTTACACAAACTGTTGACAATAATATTAATTTATTGTATCCATAATATTGAGTTATTACATTCTAATGATTTAAATATATTGAATTATTTAAATTTTAATTATGAACCATTTATTAATATAGGTGAGATTATTATTATGATATTCAATATTTTGGATATTATAAGTAATATGACATCTTAATTACTCTCTTAGTTTATATCATGTCATTTATCCTTTCATAAACAACATTAATCCTCTATATAATCATTTCTCCAAATATGTTTATACTATAGTAATATATTACCTTAAACATACCATTTAAAAAACATCAAAATACCTAACACATTAAGTCGTTGATATATCATATATTCTAATTGATATTAACTATACAATTATCCCTAAAATTGTATTAACAAGTTGTCCATAATTTCAAACACTAGTTATAATCTATAAATGTGTTAAAGTTAATAAAAAATATTCTTTAGATAATTTATATAAAATCAATAATCACTGATATATATTTGTTATATCAAACTAAGTTTTCACAAAATCATTCATTAAAAAAATAGTTTCTCTATATCTCAATCATGTGTCTCTAAATAGTTTCCCAAAAAATATAACCATGTCATAAAATAACATTTAAATGTAATTGATACGATTTTATATAGTTTTTAAAACCTTTATTGAAAATATATTGTTTTAAATTACAGATATGTTACACATAACCCTTCTAAATTTTATAATACACATGAATATCATTGAAAAAAATCAATCACTAATAAGGATTGAAAAGAGTACCAATTCATAATTTATATTAATATATCAACCTCACTAAATTATATCTGACTAGAAATATCACAGTTTCCATCTTAACATAAATATCCTAATGTTATCAATCATTAAAATATCAACCCTAATATTTATACATGACATCTTGTTTTATAGATACATAAATTTATATTCATCATATTCCTGATCCTATTTCAACAAAATTCCAAAACAATAATAATTATAATAACTTCTAGAAAAATATGAATATGAAAAAAAATACTCCAATGATAATTTCCCCTATGAGATACTCATTTTTTAAATATGATACACCTAGTCCAAATGATGAACGTATTTCATTAATCCTTAGTTATACAGGGTAATTTCGCTTTTAGATTCTATAACCTAAAAGTTATTATAATAATAAAGTCTATTATATTTTTTTGTTAGAGGGAATACTAATTAATATTATCTTACCCTGTAGGAATTTGAAACCATGATTACAGTTAGGCATCTTTTTGTGAATTTTATATTCATTGAATTAATACCCATTATTAACATTACATCATTGTCACAAATGGGTATATTTGTGCCAGAGTCAATATTAACTTGTAGTATCAAGATATTGTCTAAATTTCTAAGAGAACATCATATACTCTTATCTATCAATTTCTATTTGAAATTAATGAACACATATACATATCAATTAATCTTATCCAAGGGTTTTCAATTATGATATTTTATCATAGTCCATAAAATATTAGTAATTCATTCAAATATGTGAAACTATTTTCTATACCAATGAAATGATGATCATTCTTAAAATAACAACCATTAAATTATCCTCAACTAAATGTCTTATTTTTTATGTTTTCTATATCCTCTTCCAATAAAACTTTGTGTTCCCTACACCTCCACTCATGAATCTGGTGCTAAAAAAAGCATTACATATTTTCCTTGATAAAAATCGTTTTTATTAGATCCATAATTGATAATTTAATATTAATATTTAATGGTTTTTGTTCTATTTTAGGTATTTAGAAAATAATATTTAACTACTGGATCCAATAATATTTGTATGAATCAAATATTTTCTTCCACTATATAAGGAACAATATAATCCTTAAAAATTCATCAATATATACCATAAATTCCACAAATATGATACAATTCTAAACACTTCATAAATTTGATATATTCGTAATATTGTGAAATGATGAAATTGTTGTGCTGTCAGAACATATGATATATAAGGCTAAAAATAAGACATAACAATCAAATAAAACAAGTGAGTATTATATGTGTATATGTGAATAATAAGGATATATTAAAATTTACAACTAAAAAAATATATCATAAATCATGCGTTATAGATTATGAAATTGCATAAAATGTGAAATTAATGACAAGATTTTGGAAAAATTATTCAATAAAATTTATCCATGAAATAAAAAATTCTTCCTAAGACAAAGAATTATACATTATCACAAACATTATAATATATAAAAATGACATTGTGGAGTAGTATATTCCATTGTATGCCAATAACCTTGTGTATTATAAATAAATACTGATTCCTATTATAGAGAAAGAATAGTAAAAATGATTCCAATAATTATATCATGAGATACAAATCCTCAACCAATACATTATAGGGATATATAATACCCCATCCATTATTATCCATACATATGAGTTCTACAAAGAATCCATAATTTATGATATCATAATGAACCAATGGAAAGGAAAAAATATTTCCCTTGAAACTTCTTAAATAAATCTCAAAAATATAATTTGTTTATATAATTTTAAATTGGTTTTAAATAATGAAATCATTCACCATCAAAACATTACAATACCGTGTAAAATTTATGGGTTTCAAACAATTTATAGTAACATTCTAAGGATTTACCATTAAATTAAATTGAAAATATTTATGGAATCTAATATAATTATATTTAATGGTATATAGTTTACTAGAAAAATTTACCTAATAAATCTATATATAGAATCTTGTTTAACAACATTGAAAAAAGAAATAGAAAATGATATATTTAAAAATAAATGTAATTGGATGAAAGAACATGGAAACAATAGAGGATGATCTATACAGAAACAAGTAGGGTTGTATCGTATCATTTATAAAAAAACATTATATGAGTCATCTAATGAAATAATGGGGATTGTAAAATTTTACATATATCATTGATTGAGCAAAAGATAACACAAATTCTAATGAATTCGAAAACAATATTTGGTGTTTTTGAAAAATTACTTTTCAATTCAGAAATACAATTATTTTTTCCAAAACAATTAATAAAATATATTATAATACAATGGAAAAAATAATTTCATTTAGAAACCCTAAAATTGATGAAATTATGTTTCATATAAAATTAAGAACGATGTTTAAAAAAAGTTTTCAAAATACATTTAAAAGTGACAATTTTCAATCTGTAATGAAAGGTTTCCATAAAAACAATACAAATTTATTTAAAAAAATTAAAATTAGTATAAAATTATAGAAATAAAATATTTATATAAGGAACAATGACATTTTTAAATGAATATGATAAACATTAATGTGAAAAAGGGATGTACCTAACTAAAAATAAGAGGTTGTTTTTCCCTAACAATTAGTAAATAATTTTCCAATAGGAAAAATGAAAATGGGAGAATAAAAGATAAACACCAATAATTATTATAATAGAATATAATGATAGGTTCTTTAGAGATATTTTTAATAAATTAACAATATTTAATGTCGTTTAAAATAAATCTCAATTTTAAAATGAGATTGGAGATTAAATTCTTTTGGGTATCTGTAGCTTAAAAATCAAATCAAAATGATATAAATATGATGAAATCATCATCAAATAAATAAATTTTAATATATTTCATTATATAATAATGTAATGAAATTAATTATCCAGGTTAAAAAATGTTGTGAAATATAATACTGGTTTCACAAAATAAAATTTCATGTAAGAACCCTTTGAAAATTTTGTAAGATTTGAGTCAAATCACCTAAGGGATATTATTTAAAATGAAATATTAAATACAATTAATAGTTATTGTATCAACATAAAAAAGATTATTTAGATGCAAAATTATATATAATATATGTTTCTTACTAAGATACCAGTCTCCTGGGTAAAATTTTGAGACAAGAAACCCTTTGATGGCTTCCTTGTTTAGTGGAACGAACTCTACAATTATATAAAATGAACATGAGTATATTAATCTTCTATTGGAGAACCATCATCACATACATGGCCAATAAAAATAATTTATAATTATTTTTTACTTGTATTTTTTGTTATTATATATTTTCAATATCACATGTGAGTGGTCCAAATCATTTTAATGATGTTTTATAATAGTAGTGTTGTTCATCATTATTCTCTCTATATTTATCATTACACTATAACTAAAGATAATATAATTTATTATTAATTATAATCTAAAATTTTATAATATCCTTTTATGATTTTTATAATTATTTTACATAAAATTGGAGAGAATCATGTTTCAATGATTTTTAAAAAATAAATAGGGGAATAATAATTAAGGAGTATAATATTATTATTTCTATTTAGGAACATAAATGAAATCATTTTTTGATTATTTATATCATTTACTATTGTTAATTATGTTCTCAATGTATCCATTAGATTATTTTACAACATTGTCCAAATTGGTTGTATGACTAGCCTAATAATGAATATAACATAAATGAAAGTTGATAATGTCAATTTAATTGGTTTCCATTGGGAATAAAATCATTATTAAAGTAGAATATTTTTAAAATTTAAATTAATCTATCATGGTGTAGTTAATATTATTTATGTTATAAAAATAATAATGAAACCTGAAGAAAAAATGAGATATGATACATTGTATAGGTAGTTTTCCTCACCACCCATAGATATCTATTTCATTTCTCATATAATGATAGAAAAATATTATTGATTATAATTCTGTCTCTCCATACTTATAATTATTTAATGTAGATTTAATTTATTCTTTAATTTTTACCTTATAATCAATGAATGTTTGTGTTTTAAGAGAAGATAATTCATCGCTTGGAAGTGGAGGTAGTTCCTACATTGACCAAAGCCTAATATACATGGATATTAAATCATTTTAGATGAATATTTAGTAAATTATAAAAATAAATTCATGAGTGGCGTATTAGTTTAGTGTATTTGAAAAATAGATAAAAAAATATTTTATCCTAGTGAAAGATCTTCAAAATATTCTCTAAAAACGACCACCATTTGAACAAATACCTAAAAATATTATTCATAACCTAGGGAAAGGAAACATAATGGGTGAGCTCAGATTCTCAGTAAGGGTAAACAAAGGAAACACATAAGCATAACAAGAATATAAGGGTATGGAACATGAGCATAAAATTTGAAGATCTTACCCTGCATATTCGATATCATAATAAAGATTCGGAGTTCATAAGACATGAATTATAAGAAAATAATTACCATAATCCATGAAATCATAACATAGGAATAGAAAATGGAATTCTGGAAGACAAATGTGCATATAATATTATTTCTATAGTAGATGATGCATCACGAGAAAGGCCATCTCAAAAGTTTGGGTTCAGTCCTAATACCATATTGGTAGTTTTGGTTCACTCCCATTTCAATCATAGTATAATTCATTCACTCCTCGTACTATTATGGTAGTCATATACCACTCCCCTGGATAACTTAGTAGCATGAGTTCACTCTTCACACCATATTGGTAGCCATGGTTCACTCCCATGTCCATTGTAGTAGTCAAAGATTACTCCCAAGACTATCATAGTCTATATAATGAGATATAAATCTTTACCGAATTCCTCGGAGAGAGATATAGGTACCACCCATCTCATAATGACATCATATATATGTGTTCCGGAATATCATCAGAAAAAATATCATAACCCATGTAATGAAATGGATATTAAAAGAATAAAAATATATTATAACCTGTTGAAAAAGATACACATTTCATAACCATTTCACATAATTCATATCCCATGAAAGAGAAAATTATTCCATGAGAATAGAACATGTGAAAGAGAAATAGGTTTCATAAAGGCCATATCACTATGAATAACCCATTCATATTATGAATATAAATGGATCCATTAGATCATTTCCTGGAAGGGCATGAGTAACATCAAAGGATGCCATCTTAGATGGAGAATAATTTTCCAATATCATTCAAAAAATGTTTCTTCCGTTAAATATACATTCTTATTGGGAAAATTGTTTTTAATACATAAAACCATATAAAATTAATTTTTAATATAAAATATCAATAAAACATATAAAAAATGATTTAAATCATTTTGAAAATGATTTCCTTTGAAAACTTATAAAATAAGGTTCAAAATATTTTAAAAACATGTTTCTTTGAAAATAATTTGAAAACATATAAAGACTTATTGAATGTTTTTTAAAAACACTTTTCATGAAAACATATGAAAGAAGTATGAAAGTGGATTGAATATCATTTAAATGAAAATGATTTGAAAACATATATAGAAATCTTGAAATTATTTTGTATACGTTTTTACTTGAAAACATAACAATGAATCCTGAAAATGATTTCAAAACCATTTCATTGAAAATATATTGAAAAATAATAAATAAATCTTGAGAATATATTTTAAACTATTAATTTTAATCTAAAATAGAAAACATAAAATGAAATATTGAAAATGTTTTGAAATTCTATTTACTTGAAAACATATGAAATAATATTGAAAATTCTATGAAAACCATTTCATATAAAATACTTTGGAAACTTATAAAGAACGTTTGGGGATGTTTTGAAAACCATTTATTTGGAAAAAATTTGAAAATATATAATTAAATTTATAAAATTAAAATTTTTAAAAAAAAAATCACCTGTTAATGATATTAAAAATCCTTTTTTAATAATTTTTTTTTAAATCATGCCTTTGCAATGAAATAGATTTCCCACCATAGTGAGAGATACAATTATATTTTTCTTAATTTTTTTATCCTAAGTACCAAGGAGTGAAAAAATGATACTAATATATTGATATATCTTGAATTAAAATGAAATAAGAAAGCTAATTAGAGTTCTTCATAGACCAATCATAATATTTCATCAATAGAAGTATAATCATAAATAATCACTAAAAGCAATGAGATTATTTCAATAAACTATTACCACTTGGTTACTTGGTATCATACCAAAAAGGAATAGATAGATGAAAAACCTCTAACCATTTATTAAAACAAAATAAAAGTTCCGCAAACAAGTACCACATACCCAAAAAACCACTACAAATCATCAAAACCAAACCCGTCACCACCTCTACGGTAAATAGCTTCCTCCACAGTCACTGATTCCAAATCTGAGATTTCATAATGCTTCATAAATTTGTTGAACATCCTTCTAATAGTAAACCTCTCCAATGTGAAAACTCATTAGTAGTTTTCATATCTTTATTGAATACATAAATTTCCCACCTTCTTTCCTGATAGAAGATTTGGTGTACATTGGATTTGGAAGATAGGAGTAATCCTTCCTTGATCTTATTCTCGGAGAAGCAATCATATCCACCAGGTTCCCAGAAAACAACTCCTTCCCCCTGGAAAGTGTCACTATATGTGGTCCTGATAATTCCACCATCATTTTCTTTATCCCTATCAGAAATATATCCCATTTTCTAGGGATCTGCATTGCTTGATACTTTGCTAACTCTTTCTGCTGAAATTGATAGTTCGTGTCAATCATTTCTAGGAAATGTGGGTGTTACACCACTTCATGACCTACATATATCCCATATTCCATTACTTTATCTTCTGTAGCGTCCTATTGAGGCCTGATATGCATGTTTTCACCATCATGCATTGGAAAAATCTCCTCCACACCCACATGCTCCAACCCATGAAATAGATTCCCCATGGGAACTGTGATCATCACACTACCATCAGCATCAACCCAACTATTGAACCCATCATCAATGACCTATATAACCCCCACAATTAGAATAGTATCACATACTGTGGAGTCCAACTTCTCCACTGCAAAAGACTGCATGTTATCCTCAGCTGTATCCAAAGCAGACCCCTGCCTTCCATTAATCACGTCACTACTACTAATCCTACTCCCCTTCCTCTAACTAGACACACCATAAAATCCCTCATTATAGATGATGTCAATAAGAGCAACAACATCTGGATCCTACTGAGCAAAGGAATATTACTTCTGTTGACTATCTCTTGAAACAACAGGTCTGCCTGAAGGACGTGCCACACCACCATCCGTAGCAGCCTTGGAAACAGTTTACATTGCACCATCCCCCTAGTTTAGATCTTGCCTAAGCCGATTCGACACTATTGATACTAGTGTATTATAAAAAACCACTGTAGGTTTTTCTCGTGCCGGTGCAACCCAAGGTTCCAGGACAGTTTATTTTCCAGTCCGATCATCCACAACATGACTCTTGTCAAAGATTTTACCTATCCTTTTCCCCAGACCTGCTGACCTCCTGCTCATGGCTCTACTATGAAACCTAGAACCTAAGTTCCCCAATCTATTTTAGGTTGAGTAGTATTTAGTCCATGATTTGTACAAAAAATCCTACTTCCATCTAAATTCTTCACCCATATAAATCATAATCCATTCCACCATAGGGCTCTAGATATCTACTTCAACACAAAATCAAGGGTTGATCAGGTGACTCAAGGTAGATGTACAAACATTAGAACACAGAAAAGGACATACCAGGTTACCATGCATACAAATAATTATTGTGTTTTGAAATGGTAAAGGTAGATAAGGAAGACTTACCCAAATCGGAATGGATGTTGGGTCATGATTTATACCTAGATCGATCATCCATCAGAGGAGAAAAAACATTCAATTGTTGCATCACTACAGAGTGTTAGACCATGCACGTATAAGATCTTATTCTGAAAAAAATAAGATAATTAAATAGAGATTAACTCGAAGGCCAATAACCATGAGATCTTGAAAATCCCATTTACCAAAAACAAATTGATCAAAATCACTAGCCAAAGGCCTTCAGTAGTTGAATCGAACCACCAGAGTCAGATTCAGGAAACTCTTCACTTTAGAGAACTCTGACACCATGATCGAGAGATGAGGATTACCAAGGTGAAGACCAGGAACCTTAGAGTTTAATGCAATCCTCAAACACTCCAAAATATTTTTATGGTTGGAAAAGGGTACAAATGTGGTTCATGGCCTTAGAGGTGGGAAAACCAGATCATCCTTCCCCCTCCCACCTCTAGGAAGGGGCGGGGGGGGGGGGGGGGGTCTTCTTCGGACAACAGCTAAGAAAATGAAAATAAATTAGGCAAAAAATATCATGAATGGAAGGATATTCATTCTGTAACATATAAATTTGATGAAAATACTCCTTGTTAATGAACATAGATTCATAATAACACATGGGAATGAAATATGACAATTTGATTCAAAACCAATTAAATAATTTTGACTCTTTTGAAAGATTAAACCCAAGAAATAAAAATCATAGAATGGATATTTAAATAAAATTAATTTTTCTTATAAGATAAATATAAATAATTCATGGGTAGTACATATACCCATGAAAATAAATGGTGATGAATAAATCATGTATTTAACGGAAATAAAAAGTGAGATGAAATTCATTTACCATGCGTATTGACTCTCATAATACTCATAAAAACCTCATGTATATTAAATATAAATTTATTATATATATATATATAAACCATATTATTACATATAATACCATATATGTTATTATTATGGATTTATATTAACCGCTTTTTAACAATTCTATGTTAATGTTTCACTTTGGGGAATATTTTCTTTGTTTTTCACAAGTCTTTTAATTTGATATATCTATAGCCCTTATATATATAATGATTTACAAAATTTAAACAATAATTTAAATATAATTTCTATACATTATATTTTTAATTTAATAATCCATTTAAAATATAGGTATAAAATGGATTACACCATTCAAGGATACGGTATGGTGTATATATACATGAATGTTATTTCCATTTTTTTATTATGTTAAAATAATGAAATTAAAATAAATTTATGTATATTGATTTATAAATATAATTATTAATGTATATTTATTATATCTTATATATCATATATATTCACTAAACAAGGCCTTAATAAATTCCATGTAGTGTATGAACCAATCACATCACTTTGAGATGGTGGTATTCCACACATCTTCAAACGAAATTATCATATTAACAAAAAATGGAATGGAAAAAAGATATTTTTGTAAAAAAAATGAAATAAGATTAATAAAATAATAAAAATTATGTATTAAATATTTAAACATAGTTTCTATCATAATTTCCACCATGAGAGGCAGTAAACGAAAAATGAACCATCATTGTTTAGTGAGGCAATAGTTCACCGTACACATAAATAGTATTTTCATTACCTATTAGATGGAGGTGTGTGTATGTGTGGTTAGAATAAAAATAATAACAGAATCCAAGTTTATTTAGGATAATATATTTTTTATATGGTTATTTAAAAAGATATTGGAGGGGTGGAGAATGGAATAAAAAAAGGATCTTGACAGAAGACGTTACCTCTTAATCGGGTAACTCATTTGAGTTTGCACCAAAAGGCTTACTTGGATTGATTCCTCCAAAATTTTAGGATTCAATGAATAAGGGTGGGATATTGTGAGACTATATGGATATAATTAGGATGATCTAATGTGTCTTGAGTTATTTGATGAAGGGGTGGAGTACTTTCCATTTTTATAGTGGAAGGGGACTATCACTCTCATAAATACCAAAATATATTAAACAATGGGAGATATCCATTACATAATATCTTCCTTAAATGAAAAATTAATGGTTTAATGTTAATTTATGGTTGAAAAAATATCCATGACACAAAAATATTTTCATTTTTATAACTTGTCTATTTATCTTCTGAGATTCCCCATCTTTATTATTTTCATTTTTATTAAAGCATATAATTTTATAACCAAATTAATTTAACCATGATGAAAAAAATAATATTAAACTTATTATATAATATAGATACACTGAATTATAAATTATATAATTTATTTTAAAAAATAAAAATATCATGAGATTTGGAAATTTATATTTAAAACATGCTCATATGGCCTAGAAAATACTGTATAAACCTGAATCGTGCTAGTAATGTTCTTACAATATATGGGTAAACACCCTAATTATAAAAGATAAATTTATACATTAATATAACATATTTAAAATTTTTAACCCATAAAAAACATTTCATAATATAGTAAATTATAAATTTAAAATCATTTAATAAAACATCATTTATTGTAAAAAAATAATAATGTCAATTTTTACAATATTTATTTATTTTTTATTTTAAAATATTAAAATTTTATTTTAATTCAAAAAATAATTTCAACGATGTTTAATATGATATATTAATATTAATAAAATAATTAAATATTGTAATTAAACTAATTTACTACACTTTTAAATTTTATAATAATATTTATTTTAATTGATTATTAACTAAATAATCACTACGTTAGTGTTTCATAAGAATTTTTAGTAACTAAAAAATATATAAAAATTATGGGTAAAATAATGTTGTAAAAATAATAAATTATTATTTAAAAAGGATATTAAAACCTGAAATATGATGTTCTTTACTGTAATGGCCCAAACGGTGACTCATTAAAGAGTTTTCCAAAATATCAGTTCAATCAAACAGTTCCGCCTAAATGGTGATAGCGGTCATGACCGCACAACGAAATCGGGGCACTGTTCCATTGGAACCATGAAGGTGGCACCATAACATTCACCCCAATATGGTCACACACCAAAATGGTGGTACCATGATGGTGTTCCACTAAACTGGTGGCACCATGATAGTGGCACCACTTACTGTGTTCCACCGAACAGAAGGCACCATGACGGTGGCACCATATCGGTCACATAGTCATAATCTCACAATGAAATGGTTGTACCGCTTACGGTGGCATTGTGACTGTGGCACAATGATGGTGGCACTATTATGGTGTCTCACTAAATGGTGTTCCACCCTTTGTTTTCTTTCTTGTTTCAATCTTTTTCTAGTTCCTCCCCTATAACATATCTTTTGATGTAAAAGTGTTTTAATACCCCTTTAAAAGCAATTAATATCCCATAAATGATATCTAAAATACCCCCAGAGCTAGTTGACCCCTAACATACCAAATCATGTGGATTTTTCCTCGGCATCACACCTTTTTTCCCGTATTTTCCAGTTCCACCAATATTACGCGTTTTCCCTTTTTTAAAGGAAATCCTTTAAGTCACAACCATTATAGAAACCTCTCCAATGAGAATTATTAGATTAAATATAATTCCATCGTGTGAAACCACCCAACCACATGGAGAAGCCTCAATCCTCCTTTAATGCTGTTAAATATTTAAAATCCCGTAACACATGGATATCACCTTATGTCACGTGAGATTATTTCTTCTTCTTGGTTAGTTTCTTTTCCATTATTTGGTACGTTTGCAGTCCCCCTTCTCGAGGCAAGTGGTGCACCTGTGTTGAATACTTTCTTGCCCACTCTTGGTTTCCTAAAATTTCCTCCCCTCCTGGTCGTGCATCTCGAGTTCCTCATGCATGAAGAAAAACATCAATTGTTGATCATCCATGTAGGTGTTTTCCTTCGTATCTTTTTACCTTGTATCGTGTGGGGTGGGTATGATAATGTTCCTATAGGGATTCATGAAACCAAAACTTAATGAAGATAATAAATTATTTTTAAATAATTACCGGGTGTGTTTGATTATTATGTTGTACTCTTTTACCCTTGGTTATATGTTGGGAATTGTATGGTCTTATATCCCCTGAAAAATCATAAACGGTGGTGGTCCTTTCATGAGCACTAATGTACCTCTATTTTCTGGATAATTTTGTGATTAAATGTTTGTAACATGGGAATGGTTTCATCATGTAAAATTGGATGATTTAATGGATTCCCAATGAATAAGAATCATTTTTTGCTCACCATGGTTAACAAAACGGGAAGATGGAACTAAAGGAATGGTGTGTTTAAATATGAAAACTCACTTTCCCTGTTCTTATGATGTGTGTGGTTGTTTTTCTTGATACTTGTGAGGTGACATGGATGGGGATGGGATTACCTGTTGTGAAATTATTAATTTGTGTATTTGGGTCTGTGTGGGGAAGTATGTTTGGGCTTATTTTGGTTCCAATACTTCGAGGGATCTCACAGATCCCTTTTGTTGTTGTGAAATTAGAAGGGAACCGGGTGTGAATGATTAATTTTATTCTTGTCTATTTTTCCTTGGATTGTGGATATTCCTGTTAGTTGTTCGGTAGTGAATAATTATTTAAATGGAACCAATTTAATGTTACTACAAGAATGGGTTCAATGAGGAATTGTTTTCTGTGAATTAGATGTGACTTGGTTGTGGTTGTTGTGCTTTTTATGAATGAATGGTAACGAAGTTGTTTGTATATTGGATGGTTTTGAAACCCCTTGGATGGGATGAGGGATAGTTTACCTATATGTATAATTTAGTTCATATGGTTCTTATTTGTGCCCCACCCAAGTTGAGAACTTCATTCCAAACACCCCCCATTTCATGGGGGAGGGTGTTTTTTCTAACAGTCCTATAAGTTGATGGTTATTATCTCCTTTTTTACTACATTTCTTGAGTATCCCAAGACTCATTGGGAATGTCTTGATGGTCTAAGGACCATTATAGCCCATCATTCTTTGGGCAGGGTAGTTGTGGGGGTTGGACCGGGTGTGTGTGGGTAGTTTGTTTCCTAAGTGTCTTCTGGACGAGGCCTAGGTGTCTTCGGGCATGGCAGTAGTTGTTCTGGCCTAGGTGTCTTTAGGTGTGGTGGTAGATGTTGTGTTCTAGGTTTCTTTGGGCGGGGATGTGTGTGGTTTTTGTTTTCCAGGGGTCTGCAGGTGGGATTCCTGGTTGTGGTGGCCCAAAAGGGTGTTGTTAGGGCGGCGGTGAGGCTGCATGAAAATGGAGGGGGAGGTCTAATGTGTAGGATGCATTCTATAACCAGTAGAAAAGTGGTGCGGGGTACCCAAACATCGATTTGTTATTACTATTACATTAATTGACTTTTTTTTTGGGGATTGTGCCTTAGTGAGGTTTTGGTAGATAGTTTCCTTGCTAGGTGCACTAGTTCAGAAAACGTTTTTAACTTCACCATTTTTTACATCGGTTATATATAACCGACGTGATAAACTGTGATACGTGGTTTTTTATGTCGGTTATTTTATAACAGATGTAAAAAAGATGGAGAGTAAATTTTGTACGTCGGTTATTTTAATAACCGACGTTAAAAATCGCGCATGTTCATTTTTTATGTCGGTTATAAATTAACCGACATAAAAAACCAAAGTGTGTTGTTTTCTATGTCGGCTATAAAATAACCGACGTAAAAAACGAGGTATCTATAAATTTATTAGGTTGGTTATTAAATAACTGACGTAAAAAAGCATCATTCAAGGCCTTTTTGATGTCGGTTATTTGATAACCGATGTAACAACCCAAACCAAAACTTTTTATACGTCAGTTATATTATAACCGACGTAAAAAACAGGGATTTTTGATGTATTTTTTATTTCAGTTATTCTATAACCGACATAAAAAAACAACACGCAGCTTTATTTACGTCGGTTATGAAATATCCCACGTAAAAAAAGCGGTATCTGATACATTTATAATGTCAGTTATTATAATAACCAACATTATAAATGTAATAAAAATAGTTTATTACTTCGGTTATTAAATAACGGATGTTATAAAACATTTAAAAAATTAACACGCCCCGTGGATTGAAATTTACAATTTTTTGATCGACAGTCCGGTGACTTGTCTCTCTCATGCGGAAAACCCTAATAGACTCTTCGATCTCGTTTTCCTAAACTTGTATTTCCATCATCATTTATCATATTTATTATCCTCAGATCTATCATCTCAACTCGTAACACTCATGTAAGCCTCCCATGACTTTATTTCATTCGTTTTTTTGCTGGATAGTCTATATTTACGATTTGTGATTTTTTTGTTTAAATTAGGTAAGATTATTCGATTTCGAACCCTCTAACCTCTTTTTGACATCATCATCTTATTTATTATCACCAGATCTTTTATATCGACTCACAATATTCACATAAGCCTCACCTACTTCTATTTCATTTGTTTTTGTTTCACGGATGCCCGACATTGATGGTAATTTTTGTTGTAATTGACAACTAATGATCTCATTCACCTATATTACTGCAATTTATATGTAAACCATTGTGATACACCCATTCCATGTACCAGTGTGAGTTATTTTATATGTATATATGGTTTTTCATGGCAGAATGTTTGTTTTGGATCCTTGGTTGTTTCTATTTTGGGTATCACTTTTTGTTGTTCCATAATCTATTTATGTTGCTTATTTTAGTAGACTATTATAAGTCTTCATATGCTATTAAAACCCGATTAATTTCACAATAGATCATTTTAGACTAGTAGGATATACAGTTCATGGTTCTCATTTTGAATAATGGAATGATACCAAAACTAGTATCTTGAGGTTAAAATCTCTAGATATGCCAAAAATAGTAGCTTGAGGTTAAAATTCCATGGTTCTGGGGGGCTGTCAAGACGGTTGGTGGCTGTCTAGGGGGTTGGGGGCAGTCCAGAGGGTTGGGGGCTGTCCAGGGTGTCCATGGAGGTGGGGGGGGAAGTCCAGGGGTGTGTTTGTGTGTGTGGGGGGGGGAGTCAAAGGGGGTGGGGGGGGGGGTTGTCCAAGGGGGTGGGTGGGGGGGGGGGGGGGTTGTCCAAGGGGGTGGGTGGGGGGGGGGTTGTCCATGGGGGTAGGGGGTGGGGGTGGTGTCTAGGAGGGGTGGGGGTGGTCTAGAGTGGTGGGGGTTGTCCAGGGGGTGGTGGCTGTCCAGAGGGTTGGGGGTGTCCAAGGGGGGGTCCAAGGGGGTAGGGTGTGTGGGGTGGTGTCCAGGAGGGGTGGGGGTGCTGTCTAAAGGGGTGGGGGATGTCCAGGAGGAAGGGGGGTTGTCTAGATGGGTGGGGTGTCCAGGGGGTCTCCAAGGGTGTAGGGGGTGGGGGTGGTATCCAGGGGTGGGGGCTGTCCAGAGGGATGTGGTGTGTCTAGGGGGATGTCCAAGGGGGTGGGGTGGGGGTGGTGTCTAGGAGGGGTGGGGGTGCTGTCGAGAGGGGTGGGGGCTATCCTAGGGGTGGGGGGGATGTCCATAGGGGTGAGGGTTATCCAAGGGGGTGGTGGTGTCCAGGGGGTGTCCAAGGGGTGGGGGGGTTGTCCAGAGGGTTGGGGGTTGTTCGAGGGGGGGGTGATGTCCAGAGGGTTGGGTGGTGTCCAGGGGTTGTCTAAAGGTGTAGAAGCTGGGTGGTGGTGTCCAAGAGGGGTGGGGGTGTTAAAGAGGGGTGGGGGTTGTCCAAGGGTGTGGTGGTGTCCATGGGGTGTCCAAGGGGGTGGGGGTGGTGGTGTCCAGGGGGTGTCTAAGGGGGTGGGGGATAAGTGCCAGTTGGGATTGACTATTGCATCGTGGTTTCTAAAATTATGACATGATGATTGTGTCGTGATGATTGGCTTTACATTGTGATTTTCTCCATCTGAGTTTTTATTTTAAATTTGATTTGATTCTCAGGTTTACACCATTTTCTCTAATTTTCTATCAACCATTGTAGGCCCCATGGTTTTATTTGATTCAAAGGAATTTAAACCTATTATATCTAACAATATTTTTTTTAAAATATTATTCAAGCATATTTCTTAAAATACGCATAGATTTGATTTATATTTCAAAAATTTTTTACATTGAAGTTATGATTTTTTTCATATAAAAATATATTTGTCTTATCTTAAAAATATATATAATTTTGATATTTGTTATAGGTAATAATGAGTCGAAGTTTTATTATGGCACATCGAATGAGCAATGAATATGAGGAAGGTGTTGATGCCTTTTGAAATTTTCTAAATGAAATGTTCCAAGTAGTGAAATTTTTTTTGTCCATGCCTGAAATGTTTGAATATTAAGAAGTTGAAAAGTAGAGAGATAAAAGATCATCTGATTTGTCATGGTTTTAATCCGAGTTACAACCCTTGGATTTGGCATGGTTAAACTGGATGGAATGTAACGGATGATGATGATTTTCAAGATGCTAACTCTGATGGAATTGATTAAATGATTCGCGATATTGTAGGAGAACAAATTGAGATAGAACCGACAGTTGCGCGTCTATATGCTGATGCTTAAAAACCATTATATCCTAGTTGTATAGATTTTACGGTTTTGTCGGCGGTGTTATGATTGATTAAACAGAAGGCAGAACATGGATGGAGTTACAGATTTTTTATTGAGCTACTACAATTGATGAAATACATTCTTCCAAAAGTTAACGATCTTCCAAATTCACATTATAAGGACAAGAAAATATTATGCCCGATGGGAATGGGATACAAGAAAATATAGGCATGTCCGAATGACTGAACTATATATAGGAAGGAATATGAATTTCTATCAAAGTGTCTTAAATGTGGTACATCATGATTTAAGGTGAAAGCAAAATCACAGGCTGATGTAGAGATTAGAAAGATCTCTTTAATGGTATTTTGGTATCTTCCTATAAATCATCGTTTCAAATGTTTATTTTCTAATTCACATAATGAAAAAAGGTTAATATGGCATGCTGATTAGCGGTTATGTGATGGAAAAATACGTCATCCAGGTGCTTGTCCACAATGGAAGAAAATTGATGAGCAGTATTCTACAGTTTGAAATGAAATTTCGAATATCAGACTAGGGTTGTGCACAATTGGAATGAATCCATAATGAACCCTCAGTAGAACACATAGTTCATGGCCTGTTTTATTGTTAATTTACAACCTCTCTCCTGAATTTTGTATGAAGAGAAAATATGTCATGTTGAGTATAATGATCTCTGTTTCAAAGTAACCCGACAATGATATTGATGTTTAATTGTCACCATTGATTGATGACTTGAAACAGTTATGGGATGATGGTATTATGGTGTATGATTCTTATAAAATGGAAACTTTTCCACTGCATGAAGTGTTCTGTTCACTTTAAATGACTTCCCTGCGTATGGAAATTTGTCTAGATACAGTGTTAAAGGGCATAAAGCCTGTCCAATTTGCGAACAACAGACATCATATTGTCAATTGCATCATGGGAGGAAAATAGTGTACATGGGTCATCGAAAGTTTTTGCCTATGGATCAACCTTATTAAAGACTAAAAAAGTCATTCAATTGATCACAAGAATTTTATATTGCTCCAAAACCATTATCCCCTGATCTGTATTTTTAGAGGGTGAAAAACTTTGATGTGACATTGGGAAAGACACTGAAATATGGTAATGATAGACATATTTGGATGAAAAGGTCAATATTTTTTGAGATACCATATTGGAGGTATCATGAAGTTAAACATAATATTGATTTCATGCACGTGGAGAAGAATATAGGTGATTGTTTGATTGGAACATTGTTAGATATTAAAGGAAACACAAAATTTGTGTTGAATGCGAGATTAGACTTACTATCAATGGGAATATGTTTGGAGTTAGCTCCCACTCCTAAAGGAAGATGAACATTTCTTCCCTCGGCTTGTCATACATTATAGAAGAGGGAGAAAATTAGCTATTGTCAATGTCTTCATGATATCAAAGTGCCTCAAGGTTATTCTTAAAATGTAAAAATTTTAGTCTCAGTGAAGGACTTGAAGTTGATAGGTATGAAATCGCATGATTTTCACGTCATGATGCAACAAATTATACCAGTTGCATTGCGTGGAATATTGCCCATTCGTTTCAGAAGGACTATAATTAAGTTGTGTTATTTTTTCAATTCAATTTTTAATAAGGAAATTGATTTGAATACATTGAACATTTGGGAAAAGGATACAATTTTTATACTTTGTCAATTGGAAAATGTATTTTACTCCAACTTTTTTTGATATAATGGTGCATTTAATGATTCATATGGTTCCAAAAATTAAGATTTGTGGACCTGTATATCTTCGTTGGATGTATCCTTTTGAAAGTTATATGAAAATATTAATGGGGAATTTAAGAATCCATATCGACCTGAAGCCTCCATTATTGAACAATATATTTTTGAGGAGGTAGCAGAGTTTTGTACGAGCTACGTGGCTACGTCGCAGCACAAAGGATTGCCTCCATCTCTCCATGAAAAAGTTAATAACGAGGGAAAGGGGATTTGTGGTGTGATAGTCAAATCATTGCCAGCTGAACAGATGAAGAAGTCAGAATCATACAACTTGAATAACATAGATGATGCTCAATCGTATATCACATTGCATATTAATGAATTGAAACAATGTCATCCAAATAAGAAAGAAATTCGGATTTTTAATGAGCAAAACAAAACATTTTTTTCATGGTTTAAAAAGACCTTGATTGGTAGATCAGATGTATCAAAGACATTAAAATGGATAGTGGGTGGTCCATGTTTTAATGTGATAACATAGTCTGGTTATGACATTAAGGGCTATACATTTCATACGAAAGCTCAGGACAACAGAAGTACAGTTCAGAATAGTGGTGTATTGGTGTTTGCAGAAGCAATCAATTTTTCGAGTGCTAAGGACAAAAACCCAATTTCTTCATCAAGTGAATATTATGGAGTGATTGAAGACATATGGGAGGTTTATTACTTTAAAATTGAAGTTCCTATTTTTAACTGTAAATGGTTTATTGGTAACAACAGTGTCAGACACGATGAATTTGGAATGACACTTATTAATCTGAATAGATTGGAATACATAGATGATTATTTTATAATGGAAACACATGAAAAAAAATTTCTATGTAGTAGATCAATCAGATATGCAGTGGGTTGTTGTTTTACAAGGGGAAAAACAATATTTTATTGAGGATGAAATTTATGAAGATGATGATTTATGTGAGATCCCTACTTTTATGGAAATATTAATAGAACATAATGATGATCATTTTGAAGACATGGTCTATTCCATAAAGAACAATCACGATGATGGAATTTGGAAAAATAATCCATTTGTACATTCCTAAAATTACAGTTAACATATGTTTATTTCTTGTTTACATTTATTTTTTTCATAAAATGTTAGATATTGTAAGTTTTTTCTTTATTAAAACATGTATTAAAAGAAAATAAGTATAAGTTTTTTGATTGTTTTAAGTTTCATTAGTTTACTTTATCATGTTTACCATTACATGAAATATATATCTGTTATTTTTGTTCAGTGACAATTACTTTACCATGTTTATCAGGTTTACCATGTTTACCTTGTTTACCATGTTTACCATGTTTACCATGTTGACTATCATGACCATCTTGACCGTCTTTACTATTGATTAACATGCTTCCCATATTAACAATGTTTACTATTACGTAACATAGTACAATTTTCTATTTTCTGATTACACTATTATTAAAATATTTGAATTTGTATATTTGGGAACTAATGTTTGTTTTCTTGATTTGAAGGATAATGACATATCATTCGGTTAATTAACCACATGATTCTGGAGATGAGCATATTGGTCATTCCTCTAGGGAGGAACATTCACATGATGCTCTTGATGTTCCCCAATCTTCCTCATGTGCTCCTATTATGACAAAGAGTTCAAAGGTTGGTAAATGTGGGTGCACATGTTTAACAAAATTAGCAATTTCCCGTATGCATGATCAGAGGATAC
The DNA here is from genome assembly GCA_963277665.1 of Viscum album. Lineage (NCBI taxonomy): Eukaryota > Viridiplantae > Streptophyta > Magnoliopsida > Santalales > Viscaceae > Viscum > Viscum album. Next base: position 1,337,834,824 of record OY728148.1, on the reverse strand, counting down.
TCTTTGAGTTTGATGATGATGATATTCTTAGATGTCCAAATGCAAAAGATTTTAAGAGTTTTGTATCAACTCATGCTAAGAGAAAAGTAAGAATTATGTATGATGACTGGAGAAGTGTGGATAAAGAGATAATATCTTAGTTGTGGGAGATGATTTTGGTAAGATCTTTTTCTATTGTTTGACTATTCTTTAAATGTTTATATTATATATAATATGTTTAACCTCTTCTTTATCATATGACATTTGATATTCCTAAAACTGGAGGAGTCAAGAAGAAATGCTTATCATTAGCTGCCAGGAGATGGAGGGATTTAAATCAACCCTCTCATCTGATTTCTTTTATGGTCATAGGAGTCATGACAATCCATGTAGTATATATCCTTTTATAGATGAAGACACATGGAGACAGTTTTTTGAAAGTATAAGAAAAGAGTAATTTTTGGTAAGGGAAATTTAAACTTGTATAAGCATTCTTATATAAATTATCTTATTAATGTTTTGTTAATGATTTCATATTCTTAATTTACATAAAACAATGAGATCTCATCAGGAGATCCAATCTAAAAATGTATACCCTCACAGTTTATCTCGGGGAGGGAATGCATTTTTAGAAGAACAAATGATGGTGGAAAAATTTCAACAACTAAGAGCTAAGTCTTCAAGATCTAGAGAGGGGGCCCCTCCATCCCCTCCATCTAGACATGAAAAATTGAAGAGATCTCGGATGGGAAAAAAAGGTCAATATCTTTCGAAAGAATCAAGAATCATAGCTAAGAGAATTGTAAGATATCTATTTTATTTATTTAAGTTAACTATTTTCATTATATAATTCCAATCATTACAGAAATGTTCAATTAATTAATACATTACTCTCTTGAGGAGAAGAGTTCCTAGGGGGAATTTATAGCTACTGGGAGGCAAGATATTTTATCTATAGCATTGGGAAAGCCCGAACATCCCGGTCATGTAAGAGGATATCCGGAGGTGTATCGGTAAGAAAAGTGTTTCTAAGTTCTTCAACTTCTAACGTTGAGGGGTTTTATAAAAAAATAGAATCCTTAGAGGATAAAGTTCATAATATTAATGTGATGATGGAGGAAAAGATTAGAGCGTCGGTACAGTCTAGGTTTTTAGTCATGCAAAGAAAATTTCAGACTGTAGATCCTACTCCTCCACCTCCCCCTACAGACCCCATTATTTATCCTCCACCACCACCAGTAGCTCCTAGTCCCCCACCTCAGCCTGAAGACCCCATTTTTTATCCTACTCCTCCACCACAGCTTCCTACTTATTGCGAGTTGTATGTTAATGATCCTAGACATCATATAGTTGCATATAGGTTGGTATATTGTGTAAGAGATACAGTTCATCATCAACAATTAGAGGTAGAGAATCAGAGGGTCACTGTATAGGTTATTATAGATAGATCATCTCTAGTACCATTACTTAGATATGAGGTGACAAAAGTTTGACATAGAATCGACCATTTTTTAATTTGGCCATCCAGACTTCTTCGACTCATTGCCATAGAGGTATGAATGTTATATCTTTTATTTTATTTTTTTATTAAAGTTGTTTTATCATTTAAAAACTAATATATTTTACAATTTATTTGTACAGGAATACTTCAAATGTAAAAAAATAATTTATAGACAATAACAAAGACAAATGGTTATGACATCAGATACATATTATTGTAGTCTTGACAGATTGTCAAGAAATTCAAATTTGTTGGCGGGTCATTATGAGTTTCCAATGGAAGCTCATGTTTGTGGACGTGCAATAAATGTGGGGATTATGAAAACATATATCATGGAGCTTGTTACTAGTGATAAGTTGGGCATCAATGTGGTGCAAATTTTTTCCATGTAAGTCTTAACACCTTTTCCCTGCGTTATATTTATTAAAAATAAATACTATGTCTGTTTTTTATTAGGTATCTTTATAAAATTTGTGAGTGGAATGATCTGAAAGATGTATATATATTCATGGACCCGCAATTGATTTCCCCTGAAGCATGATCATTGGATGAGGAGCAAAGAATACTTTATATTGGTGAAAGACTTGAATAGAATATAGTCACACAATGTTGGATGACGACTTTTTGTGAGAGGTATGAAACACATCTATCTCAAAGAGTTAATTATCTATTAACATTAAAAACCACTAACCATAAATTTCCTTTTCTCAGTGATCATTGTATGTTAGGGGTTTTTTGCCCAAGGGAGAAGACACTTTATTAGATATGCTATGTCCATGATGATGTGCGAGAAATTTTTATTAATATATTGGAAAAGTATGTTTCAATTTCTCAATAGTTTTATATATTATAATGAATTTAAAATTTACCCCATTCGTATTATTTTCCAATAGGGGATGGGTCTTACTATAAAAAAAACACGAATAAAAGGAGTGCAAAGATTAAATATGGTAATGCGAAGGTAAATATCCATTAATAATTTTTACTTTTTGATTTATTACATTAAAATAATATATTGATTTTACACTCATTCAAAAATAATTTTCAAGAACAATAAGGCGTCATCGAATGCAGATATTATATGTTAAAATTTATGTATGAAATAATAAAAACTGGGACAATTGTGAATTTTGACCTGGTAATATTTCCTCTTAAACATTTCCATAATATTTCAACATGATGTATTCATTATACTCGTTAACTATTATCCTTTTAATTTATAGCTTTTTGATGAACCTCAACCCTATACCACTCAAGACATAAAACACATACAAATGGAGTGGTCAAATTATTTTACAGGTTTGAATTTTAGTTGTTTGTAATGTAAAATGTAATTTTGAATATTGTCGTTGTAATTGTGTATTTGGTAGTAGGTTAGGTTGGATATAGTTTTTTTAAGTTGATTGTTTATTATTTGAATGTTATATATGTGAATGTTTAATTTTTCTCTACTTCTTGTTTTGGTCTACTTATGATGGTGTTTCTGGTATGGACTCTAGTCTAGGGGGAGGGGTTCCAAGGGTGTGGGGGGTGTTCAGTGGGGTGGGGGTGTCTAGGTGTCTCGGAGGGCTGTCTGGTGGGGTGGGGGGGGGGGGGTCCTGGGTGTCCATGAGAGTGGGGGGTGAAGTCCAGGGGGTGGGAGGGTTTCCAGGAGGGTGGAAGGGCTGTCCAGGGGTGTGTGGGGTATACATGAGGGTGGGGAGGTTGTCCCGGGGTGTTTGGGGCTGTCCAGGGGGTCGGGGGTAGTCCAGGGGTGTGGTAGGGGCTGTCCAGTGGGGTGTTGTTCAGGGGGTGGTGGGGGCTGTCCAATGGGGTATGTTTTAAATGTTATCAATGTAAATGATTAATTTTTCATTGGTTCTTTTTTTGATTTACTTCTGTTTTTGTGGTACGAATTCTTGATTTGGTTTCTGGTTTTTTTTGGGGAGATCAGAGGACTGCATTCTATTTTTTTTAAAAAAATTGGTCTTCCACGTTGGTTATTTTATAACCGGCATGATAAAGGAATCAGGAAGGGTTTATCACATCGGTTATTTAATAACCGATGTGATAAAAGGCATGTGAAATGGTTTATCATGTAAGTTATTAAATAACTGACATGATAAAAGGCATGAGAAATGGTTTATCATGTCAGTTATTTAAGCAATGACGTGATAACACCCCCCCCCCCCCGGACTGGTTTAGCATGTCGGTTATTATATAACCAATATGATAAACCATTTCCCAAGGGTTTATCACGTCGGTTATTATATAACAGACGTGATAACCCCCCCCCCCCCCCTCCAGTTTATCACTTCAGTTATATAATAACCGATGTGATAAACACTCCCCCCTGGTTTTTTCACGTCGGTTATTAAATAACAGACATGATAAAAACCGCGATGTTATATTTTTTACATCAGTTTTTAAATAACGGACGTAAAAAACAATATTTATAACGCCGTCCATATTAACATCGGCTAAACACTGACCTAAAAAATGAAAAATAACCGACTTAAATAATGTTCTCTACACTAGTGGTGCTTTGGTTATCTCGTTTTATCATGGGGAATTAGAATTCCTCCCCAATTGTGCACGAGAGATTTTGTTCTTCAATACTAATTATACTAATATAGTTACCCAATGTATATAAAACTATTTTCATGATTCTAGGAGGACTTCGGGGACCATGAGAGATAGTATTAGCTCATATTCTAGGACCGTTAGTGTTTCAGCTTTTATTTTCTTTTGGTACTTCCCTTTGGAGTTTTCTTTTACTTGTAGAACTTTATATTCGAACATGCATAAGTGAATGGATTGTTTTTGGATTTGCTTTTACTTTTAGTTTCTGTGTTGTTTGGGATTTACTAACTTATCTCCCGATCATTTTCAAAAAATGGGTAATGAAATCCATATCAAATAGGATTTTATTCCCCTAGTTTTAATCTCCACTCTGGGACCTATTAAAGGCAGGACTCGGGGGTCATTATCTCTCCTTAAATTTGAAGAAGGCAGGGTCTAGTAGTTTGGTTCCCTTCCCTAATCTTGGTTAAGGTGGGTCCTAAGAGAATGGTATTAGAGGCGATGTTTGAGAGTTATGATAGATTATGGGGTTAGGCATAGTGAGGATTGCATGGAATGGTAAGGAAACAATGTTAGTTAATGTTTTTGTGTGAAATAGGCCAGGGATGACTTGTTAGGATATGAGATTTTTGGGGGCCCCATGATCAGAGGCAAGGACACTTGACCTAACGAATGACCATGTGAGGCTATACTAATTTTATGGTAGAAACCCTAAGAAAGGTACAACCATCAAAATTACTTGTGTTCTTGTTTGGCTTGGGTAATTTTTGGATTTAAAAAAAATAAAATTTCTAATACATATTTCAAAGAAATATTCTAACTACTCGAGCTTAGACATTGATTGTTTACCTTGTAGCTTTGGAACCCAAACGGAAACCATGGGTAGTGTGGGTGATCGAGGCCCTAGAGACCGATCTGGATGATATGTATAGAGATTATTGAGAGGAGTAAGATGACCAGTGGATGAGTATTTTTCATTTCCTTCAACGGAATACCATCTAGAAGTATGAGGGCATCATCTCAGACATAGAGATAGAGAGCTGACATGAGGAGATGATGATAGCATTTATCTTTATCTAGGATCTGATGGAGTACTAGGTTCCTCTAGAAGTAAGCTAGAGGTTTGGAGCGGCGCATCAATGGTGGATTCTCTATCTTGGCAAGAAGAGGGAGGGTGAGGATTCATGGATTATCTTCGAGAGGGAGTTTCAGGCAGAATTCCTCTCTCCCATGATGAAGGACGAGATGTGGTAGGAGACAATATCCCTTAAAAAGGGGAGTATGTTAGTGAGGGAGTTGGGGATCAAGTTCAAGGATCTCTTTTTCTTTGCTCCAGACCTCTTTCTAGATGAGGAGTCTTGGGATGGATGTTCAAGGAGGCACTCTGACCTTCTCTTCAGTATGTTGTTACTCCCTTCACTCTACTGACGTACATAGAGATTCAAAACAAGGATAAAGTTTTAGAGAGGATGTACATGCTACGAGGTGGGAAATGAGAGTGGGGCCAGTTAGGATGTTCAAAGGGGAATGTTGTCAACAGTAGGCCTCCAGCGTCATGGCCTTCTATGTTTCGACCAGTGGGGAGTAGGCCCCAATAGTTCCAGTTTTGATCTTCCAGTCCTCACCCATTATTTGAGGGCCTAGGACAGAGATGCATCATTTTTGGCAGTCGTGGGCACCTTCAGAATCAGTCACTATACCGAGTGCAATATAGTGATGGTGGGGCATGTTCAGTTCCCACCTAAGCAGCAATAGTTTCTAGCCAGGCCTTTTAGCAGCAGCAGTAGGGACAGCAGCTCCCGCTCCTCTGAGAGTAGAAGTTGTAGGCAAAGGCCGACCTCATGGTGATCCTTAGAATCCTTGTCTATGGAATTTTTGGGGAGGAATCTGACAGACGATGGGGAGAGGACCTAGGTGTGGGATGTTTCAAGCTTCAGAGGCAGCTGTTCTAGTAGGGAAGAGGTTATTCGGGGTACAATCAGCTTGTTTAGCACTCTTTCATGTGCCTTGTTTGATTCACGAGCTTCACACTCTTTTCTTGCACCTAGTGAAGCCCATGATATTTTTCTATACATAGAGAGACTTCCCATTCCCCTGGTTTTGAGTACACCATTCGGAGTTCAGACCAGCTTGTCTCATGATTTTTGGGGATGTATACTGATGTTGGGACCACATCAGTCTAGTAGGCACCTTCTTTTGCAACAGATGCAGCCATATGATACCAATTTAGGAATTTAATAGTTGTTCTCTGTGCATGACGTTATCGACTACTACCAAATAATGGTTTTGTTTTCAGATATGGGCGGACAACATCTATCTTTTGTTGGCGACTCGGGCTGCCAAGAAGGTAGCCAGTGAGTGGAGACCCATCATTCCTTGTATGATGACCTGTCAATGGAGTTAGTAGATACATAGATGGTGGAAGTCCTGTGGATCGTCAGTGAGTTCCTGGATTCCATCCTTGGAGAGGTGGTGACTCTACACCCTCGACATGATGTTGAGTTCAAGATAGACTTGTAACCGAGTGCTCGTCTGACTTCGATAGATCCCTATCAGATGGTGCCTTCTGAGTTGCGAGATTTACAGATTCAGATTGATTAACTGATGAAGAAGAGTTTTGTTCGATGAAGTGTGTCACCATGGGGTTCTCATGTCTTGTTCTCAAAGAAGGTATATAGAGGTCTCTAGCTGTGTATAGACTATCAGAGGATGAACCAGGTAACGGTCAATAACCTTTACCCCCTCTTGAGGATCGACGACCTATTTGATCAGTTGAAGGGGGAATGATGGTTCTTTAAGATCAAACTGTAGTAAGGATATCACCAGTTGAGGGGGAAGGAGGGTGACATCAGGAAGACTACCTTCTGGTGAAGATATGGGCCCTTTGAGTTCGTGGTCATGACGTTCAACATTATGAACGCACCATCAATGTTCTTTTAGCTCATGAACTCTATATTTTGGGAACATCTAGACCGGACCGTAGTTGTGTTTGTTGAAGAGATCCTAATATAATCAAGATCAGAGGAGGATCATGCTGAGCATCTATGTACGGTTTTATAGGTCCTCCGACATCACCAACTCTATGGGAATTTTTCCAAGTGAATGTTCAAGACATGAGAAGTGCACTTCTTTAGACCTGTGGTGTCCGAGAAGGGGATAGCTATAGACCCGTCAGAAGTCAAGGATTTTTTTCTCGAAAATCACCCAATAATGTGGAATAGGTTCATAGTTTCTTAGGTCTAGTGAGTTACTACTGGAGAAGCATTCCCAACTTCTCCCTAGTTATAGAACTCTTGACATCCTTGACCAAGAAATACCAAGTGGTTATATGGAGTGACTAGATCTAGGAATCTATCTTTTATCTAAAGGGGAAGCTAGTTTGTGCCCCAGTAATGAGGTTTCCATAAGAAGGGGTGACATATGCGGTGTTCTATGATGCTTCAGGAAAATTATTGGGGTGTGTGATGATGCAACAGTAGGGAGAGATCTATTATGTGTGTCAGAAGTTACATCCCCATTATCATTTATATGCCTCCCATGATCTGTAACATAATGTGGTTGTGTTCGCACTAAAGTTGTGGTAAAAATACCTCATCCGGGAGTTCTTCATGGTCCTCATGGATCATAATATATTGAGGTATATCTTCTCCCAGTGGGACCTAAACCTGGGAACCAGAGGTTTGGCAGGGTAATTAAGCTTTATCTTAGGTTTGTAGGACCCTTCTAGGTGTTGTAGCAGGTGGGAGAAGTGGCTTATTAGGTGGTTCTACCACCACCGCCACTGAGGGAGCACAATGTCTTCCATGTGTCTCATCTCCTTCTGTATCTACATGATGATTTGCACATCCTCGACTGGGGGGAGATGGATATCAAGGATAACACGATGTTTGTAGAGGGACTAGTGAGGGTCAAGGATCATTAGGAGAAGGTGCTTCATTGATGAACCATCCACTTGGTTGGTGTGTTTTGGTGGCATTGTGGCATCGAGGAGAGTACCTTAGAATGGGAGGCACAGAAGCACGAACAGTACCATGATCTATTTTGAGTTTTTTTTGTTTTGTTTTGTACTCGTTTATGATGTAGTGATTGAAATTGTTAACTATCAAATGGATTGTTTTCCTTTCTCTCTGGATGTGTGTGAAGTGTCCTGATTGTGGGGAGGGGAGATCCTTATCCTTAACCAAGACGTATTAATGTGGATGTAGTTAAACCTGTGCATATGATTTAGTGCCGCCCAAAGAGGATAGTATCTTGAAATTGATGAAGGGACTCCCAAATCTAAATGACTTGATGAGATGACCATTTCATGTTTGTGGGGTTACATGGGGGATAAGACCGGTATTGTATCTGCGGTTGTTTAGAAGATAGATGGGGGATAGTGGTTCCTAGATGTAGAGGAGGTTTAGTCCTGAGAGGTATCTTTCGAGGTGGTTGTTCGAACCCCTATATTTTCTTCTGGTAATGTTTTAATTATCGAGGGCAAGATTATTTTCAGAGGTATCTAATGTTATAGCATAAACAATGACTGATTAAAGAGTTTTCCAAAAACTCGGTTCCATCAAACGGTTCCACCGAAATGGTGGCACTAGTCCCTATGGCACTGTGACGGTGGCACCAGTCACCTTCGCACACCAAAACAGTGGCACACTGATATGGTGGCATTGCTGACAGTGTTACACCGTGATGGTGGCATCGTGACATTGGCACCATAGAAGTCTAATTGTCATGGTCTCACTTTGAAACAGTGGCACTGTTACTGTGTTCCACCTAACTAGTGGCACCGTAAAGGTGTCACCTTAGCGGTCGCACCGTCACTATCACACACTGAACGGTGGCACCGTGATAGTGGCACCTTATGGTATCCAACCAAATAGTGTCCCACCCTTTTTTTCCAGTTTCTGACTTTATCTGGTTCCACCCTGGCAACATATCTTTCAATGTAAAAGTGTTTTAATACCCTTTTAAAAGACATTAAAAGCCCATACATGATATCTAAAATCCCCCAAGAATTAGGTGACCCATCTCTTACCAAAGTTTGTGGATTTTTCCCCGGTTTCACACACTTTTGTTAACACCCCATAACTTTATAGTACATTATCTCATTAATGTAATTCAATAACTTGCGCTACACGTTACACCGAGTTCGAGTGCACCAAAACGTACCAAACTATCCGTTCAAAAACGGTTTATGAATAGTATTTACTGAATTTTGAAATCTTATATACTCTATATAATTTTATAATCCATATTATGTGTTTCATAGACATAATATACGAAAAAATTCATTTTTTCAGATAAAAGAAGTATTTTTCAAGAAATGAAATGTTACCGCCTTTTAATGGAGATCTATTTTTAAAACCAATATTTGACACTTTTATATATTCAATTTAATGAAATTAAATTCTTCTTTATAAGTGGGACATAAAAATTTATTTTGGAAAAAATTTTGGTACTATTCTGATAACTTTCATATTTTGACGAATAGTGAAAAATACTATGTTTTAATTTAAAACAACTTTTTTAATCAAAATAATTTATAGTGTTAAATTATTCATATGAATGGTTTTGAAATAAAATTAGATTATATTTTTATCATTTAATATAATTTAGTTCATTATAAGTAATTTTATTTTTAAATTTGACATATACACATGCCAATCTTTTGATAGTTTTTACTTTTTTTAAAAACCCCGCGTTTTGGTTTTGACAACGAGAATTTATTATAAATTAATAAATAAAACTTCTATGTTTTGAATTTTGTAAAATGGACATTATTTTTAAATTCTAAATAGAAAAAATATATTAGGGTAAATTTTTGGTATTTTTCAGAAAAATTTCAATTTTTTGATGAATAGTGAAAAACACTCTGTTATTATTTAGAATCGACTTTTTAATTAAATAATTAATTATTTAATTTAATTTTTTTAAGTAAAAATAGATATATAATACCTATATATGTTAAATCTAATTCATTGGAGTCATTTTATAACAAAATTATTTCTATAAAAATGTATTGATCTTTTTAACATTTTTTACCCACCTTCTAGGAGCATTTGCAAATTTGCATAAAGCATAATTTTACCACTTCTGTGAGTTAAATTTCAAAATTTGAGAGAAACTGTTGACATAATTATGTAAAATTTGATTCAATAATATGAAAATAATTTTTTGGTGAATAGTAACTTTTGACTTTTATTTACCGCTGTTAAAAGTAAATATGGTAATTAAGGGTAAAAATGATATTATAATTATCCTAACACATGTCCTAATTTTATTGGATAAGTGTAATTATACCAAAAACAATCTTTTAAATATAATATGATCCTCTTTGTTCCACTTAGATTAGATTAGGACATTTATTATTATTTTATTTAAAGAAGAGTTAAAAGTGTTAAATTCAATTTTAATAACTAAACCATTTTTTATATAGGGTGAAACACAATATAAATTCGACTATAAAAATTAATTATAAATATAAAAAAAATTCTTAAGAAATTTTATTTTATTTATAATTTTTAGACATTAAATAATTTAATTTATTTATGACACAATGATGATGCAGTAATTACCTTATTAATAAAATATTAAAATAATTGATATTATAAATATCCAAATAAATGTAAATTTATACTTTTGATGAATTAAACTAATATTATAGGTAAAAATGACATTTTAGGGTTAATTATATAATTTTTTTGGAACTTATAAGGTTTGTCTGACTTTCACAAAAAAATATCAAATAGTGTCAAAATTGACATAAATTAATTTTTAAAACAAATATTATATTAATGGTTTCGAAAATATTCCTAAAAACCTATGGGTCATCCAAATGTGATAAATAATATTATATATGTCATCAATTAACCACTTTAGGTTCCCTTGGAAGTTTAGAGTATGTTTATGAACCATATAGTGAAAGAATACAAGAAAACACGGTAAAAGTTAAATTGTATAACTAAGAGTTAAATCTAAACGATAAGGTTACAATGGTAAACTAAACTCATATAAAACATTTTGGTTGAGAGTTTTTCAACCCATCCCCACCTTATCCTAGAAAGAAATCATTTTGGATCCATTAGAAACCGAAAATGACTTTATTATAAAATAATATTTCAAGCTTTTCCGAAAGTGACCCTCACCTCTCTTGTAAAAGGGTACTTCCCCTTCTCTCTAAATCACACCTCCAAAGTGATTTGGATCGTCCAAACCCTGTCTAAATATCATCCCAACATTCCTCCCATCGACCTAAAGGCCTTACTTTGATCATAAAGCCAACCTATGGTGCCTGTTAGATCAACTCAAAAGGAGACACCCGAAAAAGAGGCAATAATTTCACCACCCTCTTTCAAGTTCTTTTCTCTTCACACATCCACTTTATTTGTGGTTTCCATACCAAAATTATAACTCCAATACCTTCTAAATAAAATTATTTTATTATAAATATGGTACATCTATATTCATTAATCTATCAATCCTATAAATGACAAAGTCACCATACGTGCTTACGTACAGCTTACCGTCTCCACGTCGTGGTGTAGTTTGTTATTAAAACACTTAATTATTTGGATGGGTTTAATAATGAGTGTAACTGATTTAAATAAAAAATATAACATGATAAATATTCTATATATATTTTATACCATCAAATTACATACTATTTCACCATCAATATAATGATATTGTCACTCGTGCGTACGTAGGAATTACCGTCTCCACGATGCGATGAGATTCATTTCCACATTCACCATTCAATGATGATTATAAAAATATTTTTTATTAATAAGTATGTAATATATGACATAATAATGTTAATGGATATATATATATACTTAAATATATCTTATTCACTTATTTTTGTTCAATACAATATGAAAACATAAATAATATTTATGAGTACGTACGACCAACCGCCACCATAAACGTTATCTTCCATTTCACATATCGATCAATTATAAATAATTTTATTCTAAATATATATGATATATAAATAATAGTTTATATTCAGGAATTATTTAAATCTTGATCTAAATGATACGATCAAGAATAACAAGTTAAAAAATGTATGATAAAGAAAGTGATTATTACCCAAAATGTTAATTTAACATGGAAATCATTATTAAATGAAAAGTATAAAGTTATAAATGAATCATGTATGATATAGTAAATATTAATATGGTTTTGGTATAATTTAATAACATACTATGGTCATTATATAAGAGGTTAAAAATTCCCTCGACCAAAGGAAAGTGCAAGGTAAGTGTTAATTCCTCAATCTCATTATTTTTCGAGAGTGTTTATGTGTTTGTTTTTACTGGGACATATTTATTATCCATGTACATGTTTCATAAAAGATTTTTAGAATTGATTATTTTAAATGAATCTTTTACTAAAACATAATCTTAAATTTTTTAATGATTTCTTCTTCTAAACCTTTCTCATTATTGTCCTTGTTTTCAAAATAATTGTAAAGATTTATTTATTTGGACATTAGTGATTTAAAGTTTTAACTCCATTAAAAAGTTTAAAAGTGGTATAGGACACTTAGATTAAGAAATATCTTTTAAATTGATTAAATTATAAATTTTTGGAATTTTAAAATGATTTCAAGAAAAATATATATTTATCTTAAAGAGTTTAACTGATCATTTTCAACTTTGTCAACATCCTTTACTGGATATTATTCTTGATCGAGGTTGATTTATTATGATAAAAATAATTCATATTTTATTGAAGATTTTGTGATATGTTTGAATATGGAAGTGTTAGTTTTATACCATTCATGGTTTATGGATAAAGTACTGACATTTCGTATTCTAGTTTTAATACGAATGTTTAAGTTATGTTTAAAACTATTCAAATGAGGAATGCATTGGAAATAGTAAGAGATAGGTGGAGCCTACTATAGCTCCTCGATGCATCGGAAGGTCGCATGAGACAAACTTGTGTCTGGGCACAAGGCCTTGACAAAATTTTATTTGTATTCTCGGCACAAGGCCTTGACTTTGTGGTTATGAAGCATGGAATTATGCATTCCATCATTATGAAATTAGCTATTGATATTAAATGTGATTATGAAAGTAGTATAATATCCATGTGAGTAAGTAAATGACATTATTTGGTTTATATTTTCCATATAATGTGGAAGATTAAGTTTAAAATGATTTTGTTTTAGTTTTATACATTGCATTAAATGTTTATGCTTATTTTTGAATGTTTCCTCTATATTGTTATTCATACTGAGCATTTGATATCACCCATTTCTTATGTTTTCTTTTCCCAAGATTCCAGGAATATTATTATGATTGATAATAAGGGTTAAGCCATGGGATTAATGGTGCTCTCAAAATATCATATATGTTGTGTTTTATTTTCTAATGTGTAATGCAACGTTGATGTATGTAATCTATTTTCCTATACTGAAAAACCAATCGGTCTTTCGGGAATTGATTCCTTATAATCATGCCAATGTATAAAAATAATGCACTGACTCTGGTCTTCTGGGGTTAGAGAGTTATAGTTGGTATCAGATGAATTTTAGCAATAACCTTGGAAATTTATTTAGATAAACTCTTATTAGAGAACATTGCCCTAAGATAGACTTTGAGGATTAGTATAGAAGTAATTCCTAGAATTTTGGTAATGTATTGATTTTGTGTATTTTCCATGAAATACATCCATGTCTAGATATGAGCATGTAGAGTTGGAATTGGCACTGATTTACCTACTCGTGAAAACTCCGAAAAGGAGTTTCTGGATTAGCCTAGGGTATCCTGGTACATGACAATGGGCCTTGTTGCAGACTTAGTTACAACACTCTCGGGGGATATGCTTAGGATAATTCACATTTTCATTACAGGCCATTATGAAGGATTTAGAAGTAAATACTTCCTGAAAGAAAACATTTTATGATTATATATTATATGCATAATTTTTTCAATTTACATTAGGTATTTTATAAGTTTGGAATTATGCATTGCGATTCAAAAACTAACCTAGTGTATGCCATTGTTGAGAAATGGTGCGTAGTAGAAGGAATGAGAATTCTAGGAATACGCATGATCAAAAGATTAAGATGGATTATATCTTTCATGGTATTAAGAAAACATTTAAAAGGGAAATAGACTCCCACGTATTCTCAATGTATGAAGAAATAGTATCATCTGTTAATAAGATAAGTAAATAATTCTCTAAGTCCTATGTCTTTGAAGTGAAGTAAGAGAAGAAAAGGATGGAAGAAAGAAATATGCATAAAGGGAAGAGGGGAAGAAGGATTTTCCTATATGTGATTACTGTGGAAATAATCACCCTGGTAAATGCATGAAGGGAATGTGTTTTTGTTATATGTGTGGAGAAAAAGGACACTAAGTACATGATTTCATGAGTAAGAAAAAGGTTTCAAATGTATAATTCTTCATCTTCAAGGAGTTGGTATACTATGAAAATCCATGTCCAAATCATCATAGTATACCCCAAATGATGCTATTGGATAATAATCAAGTTATGATAATACCAAAGTTGAAGAGGAATAAATAAAGTTCTTATGTTGTTATTAAATTATTGTGTCATTTGAGTATTGTATTAATTATGTACATGGTATAATAATTAAAGAGTATATAAGGATTGTAGTGCAGTACTATTTCATTAAAGACTTGAGATTTTGTTATACCATGAAAAGTGACTTAATAAGAGGTTAATTCTTTGGGAAAAGATATAGTTGAGAGAAAGATAAACAATAATATAGTTTTGATACTGAGGTAGTGATTTGGGAATAATATATGATTTTTTGGATAAATTATATTGGATATTTTTGATTACCTTGAAACAAAATAATGATTTGTATATTCCATCATTGTTGGAGGTTACAAATTTTTTTGATAGAATAAGTATATCCAGTATTTGATAAGGAATAAGGGAGCATGAATGTAATCAAAAAGGGTTTCTGGTAATTCAGGTCATTACAGTGTTTTAAAAGAATACATGGCGAAGGTATTCACATGTTATTACTTGGGAAAAGGATCTTCATTGTGTTTACCTTTCATATAAATTTTGGATAGTAATTTTGAACAGAATTATTTTGGATAATTATAAAGTTTGGAATCGATTAAGTTTTACTTTAGATAATATTGATAAGGTTAAATCATTTCATGAGTTTTTTTTTTGGATTTTCATAAAAAGGACAACCTGAAGGTCGGGCGACAACCTGTCGCGTCCAATAAGGCCATGATACATTTACTAGCAACTGAAGAGTGGAAAGGGTGCATCACCTACCATTGGCCTATGTGATTTCCTGGTTTGTATAATGTTTTTTTAAATGGTCTAATATATAAATAATAAATTCATTTGTTTTCGGACCCTATATGATTAGGATAAATAGAATATTTTTTTTTAATTGTCTTTTGGAGTGAAAGATGTATTTGTGGTAGGAATTAGTTGAAGGTTATAACTCTACTTGTCAAGTATATATATATATATATATATATTTTCCCACTTATTCTATGAATAAATTAATTTTAAACTTTAGGGAAGGGATCTTAATACCAAAAATGTGTTACCCTAATACCATATGTTTTTGTGAACAGATGATATTTTATATCATCTTAGATTGATGGCTTTGAGGCCCTTAGTTTTACACTTGTTTGTGATTGATAAACTCAATCACTCCCTATAAATATTTACATTTTTTCTCCAATTATTTGTCTCTAATTTCCACCAATGTTCTCTTTATCAAGATCATAATTTGGTGGTGAATTTTTCATTTCCCTTTCCCTCTAATTACAACTAAATTTTATTAACCCAATGTCTAATGTTGTTTTTCCACAAAGATATATTTCTATTTTTAACCATTTATTTTCAATGAGAAATTTCAAATTCCAAGGATGCAATTTATTGAAGGAGGGGAGAATATAAAACCCCATGATTTTATAGTATGTTGTCTCATTAAAGTAATTCAATAGCTTGCGCTACATGCAACACCGAGTTCAAGCCACCACAATTTACCAAACAAGTATTTTAAAAAAATGTTATGAATAGTATTTATAGCATTTTTAAATCTTATTTACTATATATAATTTTAACATCCATATTATGTTTTTATTAGACACAATATAATATTAAATTCATCTTTTTAGATAAAAGAAGTATTAAAAAAAGCAATTTTACCACCTTTTAATTAATAACCCTTTTTAAAACCAATACTTGAAACTTTTATATATTAAATGTAATTAAATTAAATTCCTATTTAAAATAGGGGCATAAAAATTTAGTCGGGACAAATTTTTGGTACTTTTCTGATAACTTTCATATTTTGATGAATATTGAAAAATTCTATGTTTTAATTGAAAAAAAACTTTTTTAATAAAATAAAATTATTGTGTTAGATTGTGATTTTGAATGGTTTTGAAGTATAATGAGATTATATTTCTATCATCTAAAACAATTAAGGTCATTATAAGTAATTTCACATTCAAATTTGACAAAAACACATGTCAATCTTTTGATAGTTTTTACTTTTTTAAAATCCCGCTTTTTGGTTTTGACAACAGGAATAAATTTTAAATTAACTAATTAAACTTCTATGTTTTAATTTTTGTAAAATTTTCATCATTTTTGAATTCGGAATAGTAAAATTATCTTAGGTTAAATTTTTGGTATTTTTTTGAAAACATTTAATTTTTGATGAATTGGAAAAAACACTACGTTATTATTTAAAACTGACTTTTTAATTAAATAATTATTTATTTTATTTAAATTTATATTAAGTAAAAATAGATATATAATACCTATATAAGTTTAGTGTAATTTATTGGAGTCATTTTATAATAAAAATAGATGTATAAAATTTTATTGAACTTTTTAACGTTTTTTACCCACATTCTAGGAGCATTTGCAAATTTGCATAAAACATAATTTTACCACTTCTGTGAGTAGAATTTCAAATATCTGAGAGACACTACTTTCATCATTATGTACAATTTTGTTTAATAAGTTGCAAATAATTTTTGGTGAATAGTAAATTTTGACTTTTATTTTCCACGGTTAAAATTAAATTGGACAATAAAGGGTAAAAATGATATTATAACAACTATAACACTTGTCCTAATTCTCTTATATAAGTGGAATTCGACCAAAAAAACCTTAGGAATAAAATATTATTCTCTTTGGTCCATTTGGATTAGATTAGGAAATTTATTATTATTTTATTTAAAGAAGAGTTAAAAGTGTTAAATCCAATGTTTAATCACTAAATCATTTTTTATATAGGGTTAAACACAATATAAATTAGTGTATAAATATTAACTAGAAAGATAAAAATATTTCCTACATAATGGTATTTTATTTGTAATATTTTGACATTAAATAGTTTATTTGATTTATGACATAATGATGATGCAATAATTACATTATTAATGAAATATTAAAATAATTGATATTATAAATATCAAAATAAATGTAAATTAAAACTTCTGATGAATTAAACTAAATTTATAGGTTAATATTACATGTTAGGGTTGATTAGATAATTTTTTTTGATGTGATAAGGTGGTTATGACTTTCACCAAAACAAAATACCAAATAGTTCCAGAATTGACATAAATTAATTTTTAAAACAAATACAATATTATTGGTGGATATAATTTTCTTAAAAACCTAATGTTCCACAAAAGGTCATAAATAATATATTATATGTCACTAATTATCCACTTGAGTTTATCTTGGAATATTAAAGTATTTTTATTAACCATATAGTGTAAGAATACAAGAAGACACGGTAAAAGTTAAACTATTTAACTAAGAGTTACATCTATAAGATAAGGTTAAAATGGTAACCTAAACTTGACTAAAAACTATTGGTTGAGAGGTTTTTTACCCATACCCGAATTAGACTAGAAATAAATCATTTTGGATCCATTATAAATCGAAAATAATTTTATTCTAAAATAATATTTCAAGCATTTCCTAAAGTGACCCTCACCTCTCTTATAAAAGGGTACATCCCCTTCTCCCTAAATCACATCTCCAAAGTCATTTGGATCGACCAACCTATGCCCGAATATCCTCCCAACATTCCTCAATTTGACCTAGAGGAATTACATTGATTATAAATCCAACCTATGGAGCTCGTTTGATCATCTCAAAAGGAAACACCCGAAGAAGAGGTAATAATTCCACCACCCTCTTACAAGTTATGTTCTTCTTACACTGCCTATTTCATTGTTGTTTCGATTCCATAATAATAACACCAGTACCTTATACATACTATGATTTTATTATAAATATGGTACAACCATTTTAGTTATTATATCCATATTATAAATGAGAAAGTCCCCATATGTACGTACGTACATCTTACCATCTCCACGTCGTGGTGTAGTTTGTTATTCAAACACTTCATTTTTTGGATGGGTATAATAATGAGTTTAAATGAAGTAAATAATAAATATATCATTTTAATTATTCTTTATATATGATATACCATCAAATTATATACAATTTCACCATCAATATAATGATATTGTCGCTCATGCGTACGTACGGATTACTGTCTCCACGACACGATGAGATTCATTTCTGCGTTCACCATTCAACAATGATTATAAAAATTTACATTATTAATAAGGTTGTAATATATGAAATAATAATTATACCATATATATATATATATGTATATACTTACATATATCTTATTCACTTACTTCTGTTCGATACGATATGAAAACGAAAATAAAGTTTATGCGTACGTACGGCCTACCGTCTCCATAAATGCTGCCCTCCATTTCATATATCTATCTATTATAAATATTTATATTCTTAATATATATGATATATAAATCAAGTAGTATATTATATATTTATTTAAATCATGATCTAAATGATACGATCAAGAATAACAAGTTGAAATACGTTCGATAATGAAAGCAATTATTACCCGAAATGTTAATTTAACCTGGAAATCATTATTAAATGGGTAGTATAAATTCATAAATGAATTGTGTATGTTATAATAAATATTAATATGGTTCTGGTATAATTTAATAAGATACTATGGTCATTATACATGAGGTTAAATGTACCCTCAACCATAGGAATGTTCAAGGTAAGAGTTAATTCATCAATCTCATTATTATTCGAGATTGTTTATGTGTAAGTTTTTACCGAGACATATTTATTATCCATTTCCATGTTTTAGAAAAGAGTTTTAAAAGGGATTATTTTAAGGAACTATTTTAATAAAACATCATTTTAAATATTTTAAATATTTATTCATCTAAACCTTTCTCATTAATGACCATGTTTTCAAAATGGTTTTAAGAATTTGTTTATATGGACATGAATGTTTTAAAATGTTAATTCCTTTTGAAAGTATCAAAGTGGTATGGGAAACTATGATTCAATAATATCTTTTAAATTTATTCCTTTATAAATTTTGTGAATTTTAAAATGATTTCATGAAAAAGGGTTATTTCTCTCACAATTTTTTACTGATCATTTTCAACTAAGTCAACATCATTTACAGAATATTATTCTTGGTCAAGGTTGATTTATTATGATAAAAATATTCCATATTGTATTGAAGGTTTTGAGATATGTTTTACTATGGAAGTGTTATTTTTATACCATTCATGGTTTAAAGATAAAGTATATACATTTCATTTGCATGTTTTAATACGAACGTTTATGTTATATTTAAAATTTTTCTTATGAGGAATGTATTGGAATTAGTAAGTGACGGGTGGAGCCTGCTATAGATCCTTGATGCGTCGACAGGTCTCATGAGACAAAATAGTGTCTTGGCACAAGGACTTGAAAAAATCTTATTTTTAGTCCTGGAACAAGGCCTTGACTATGTGGTTATGAAGTCTGGAATTATGCATTATATCATTATGAAATTAGCTATTGATATTACATGTGATTATTCGACTAGTAGAATATCCATGTGAATAATTTAAAGGAATTATTTGATTTATCTTTTCCATATTATGTGGAATTTTAAGTTTCAAATGTTGTTGTTTTAGTTTTATACATTGCATTAAATGTTTGTGCGTATTTGTGAAAATTTCGGTTTTATTGTTATCTTTACTGAGGGTTTGTGCTCCGCCCTTTATTATGTTTTATTTTCCTAGGATTTCAAGAAGTGTATTATGACTGATATGTAGTGTTAAAATAGGGTATTATAGGCGTTCTCAAAAGATCATTTATGTTGTGTTTTATTTTCTAATGTCTAATGTAACATTCATGTATGCAATCTATTTTCCAAGACTATTAAACTGATCTGTCTTTCGGGACTCGATTCCTTTTAATAATGCAAATGTATTAAAATAATGCACCGAATTTGGGCTTCTGGGGTCAGGGAGTTACACTTTTCCCATACCTTACCGGTCACCCATATTACGCATTTTGATCAGTTTAAAAGAAATCCTTTAATTCACATCTGTTATGCCCACCTCTCCGATGAGAATTATTAGATGACATTTAATTGCATCATGTGTAACCACCGAACTGTGTGGACAATCCGTAATCTACCTTTAAAGATATTCAATATTTCATATCTCGTAACTCCAGGACATCACCTTTTATCGCACAAGAATCGTTCTTCTTCATGGATACTCTATTTTCCTTTCCTTGGTGCATTTAGAGTCCCCCTTACCGAGGATAGGGGTGTGCATGTGGTATATCCTTTCGTACTCACTCTTAGAGTCCTCTAAGTTACTCCTATATAAGTCATGGATCCCCATTTATTGTCCCATGGAGAAAAAATTTGATCATTGATCATCTAAGTAGGGGTTTTTCTTCATCTCTCATTACTGTGTACCATGAGGGGAGGGTATGATAATGTTCCTATTTGGATGGATGAAACCAATCATTAACAAATAAAATAAATGGTTGTTAAATAATGAAGGGTTGTGTTTGATGATGTTCTTGTACTCTTTTACCTTTAATTATATGTTGTGAATTGTATAGTCTTATGTCCAATGAAAATCTTGGTCGTTGGTGGTCCTTTCAAGCGCACTAATGAACCTCTATTTTCTGGATAATTTTTTGATTGCATGGATATAACATAGAAACTAGTTAATCATGTAAACTCGGTTAATTAAATGGATTCCCAATGAATAATAATCTTAGTGTGGTCACTATGGATAACCAAACAGAAAGATGGAACTAAATGAATGTTGTGTTAAAATATGGAAACTCCCATGCCCAGTTCTGATGATGTGTATGGTTTATTACTTGATTCTTGTGAGGTGACATGGATGGGGATTTGATCCACTACTATGCAGTTGTTAGTTTCTATATTTGGGGCCATGTGTGGCCATATTTTGAGTCTCGGTATGATTCTATTACACTAAGGGATCTCGTAGATCCCTTTTGTTGTTGCGACTTTATAAGATAACCGGGTTTGAATGCTTATTTTGTTACATGATTGTTTTTCTTTCCTTGGATTTTGGCTATGCCTGTTAGTTCTCCAATATAGAATAATTATTTTAATGGATCCTCTTGAATGTGATAATAATAATGGGATCAATGGGGAATTGTTTTGGGAATGAGTTGTGACTTGGTTGTGGCTGTTGTGCTTTTTATGAATGAATAGTAATGAGTGTGTTTTTTATGTTCTAGTTTTGGAACCCCTAGGTTTGGATGAGTTCTTTTTTACCTATATGTACAATTTAGTTCTTATTTTTCTTATTCACACACCACACATAATGACCACTTCATTCCGAAATCCCCCCATTTCATTGGGTAGGGTGGTTTTCCAAAATATCCTCTGAGTGGCTAGTTTTTAGCTTCTTTTCTTCTGCCCTTCTCGAGTAGCCAATGTCTCTTTGGGAATGATGTGACAATGTGAGGTCCATTATATCCCATGATTCATCATAAATTGTAGTTTCAGTGGTTTTCCAAGGTGTGTGCAGGTAGTTTGTTTCCCATGTGTCTTCGGGATGAGGCTCGGGTGTCTTTAGGCTTCGCAGTAATTATTCTGGAAAAGGTGTCTTCGGGCATGGCAGAAGATGTTGTGTCCAAGGTGTATGTGGTTTGGGATTTGTTTTTTTGTTGTGGCCTAGGTGTCTTTGGTGGGGATGCGTGGTAGTGGTGGCCCAAAATGTTGTTTTTGGGGTGGCAGTGAGACTTTAGTGATAATGACGGGGGAGTTCTGACGCATTGTATATCTTCAATAACCAGTGGGAAAGTGGTGCAGGGTATAAAATAATTTTTGTGTTATTACTATTACTTTACATGACTTGTGTTAATTGGAGAGTGTTCCTTGGTGAGGTTTGGGTGGATAGTTTCGTTGATAGGTGCTTTGTTATCTCCATTTATCACGAGGCATTTGAATGCCTCCCCACTTGTGCACGATAGGTTTTGGTCTTCTTTATTGAGAATACCTGTATACTCACACTATTTATATAATAATGTTTTCATGATTCTAGGAGGACTTCAGGGAACGTGCATGACCATATTAGCTTAGACATTTGGACCATTAGTGATTCTACTTTTCGTTTATTTTGGTACTTCTCCTTGGAGTTTTATTGTACTTGTAGCACTTTATATTGTAACATGCATATGAGAATGAATTGCTTTTGGATCTAATTTTACTTTAGGATTTGATGTTTTTTGGTATTTACCATCATATATCCTGATCTTTTTCTAAAAAATGGGGTAATTACTTCAATATCACATATGATTTTATACCCTATGTGCTAGTCACCATTCAGGGGCCTATTGAATGTGGGACTCAGAGGGTCATTATCTCTCGTTCTACATGAAGAAGGAAGGGTATGGCTGTTGAATATCACATCCGTCATCTTGGTGAATGTGGGTCATCAAATTTACTTATCTCAATGTTTTATATCACTAAAAGAAAAACACCATATAACAATAGTTTGGAACCATTGGTATAGGTCTCCAAACTGTTGGTATAGTCTATACCAACGATTAAGAGAAACATTGGCTGGTTTGGCATGGGGATAGGTCTATTCAAAGGGTTCTGAAAAAAAAATTAGGTCCTATGAAAAACCTATACCAACGGTTTCATAAAACCGTTGGTATAGTTAATTCAAAAAAATAAACATTACTTGGTTTTGATCCCAGCACCTCTCACTGATAATTCAACATCCTGACCACTAACCTAACATGAATTTTGTAAATTTTATTACATAAATATATATGTATATTCATAAGTATTTTAGATATTGATTTATTTAATGTTATTTAACAAAATATTCCATAAAATAATGTTTGTACCTATACGAAGGGTTCTCAAAACTGTTGGTATAAACCTATACCAACGGTTTGGAGAATTGTTGGTATATGTGCTTTGATATTTTTAGCTATACTAATAGTTTTGGGAAAAACAATGGTATAGATCCACCCTATACCAACTATTTTCCAAAAACTGTTGGCATAGGTCCATAGAAGTGAACCTATATCAACAGTTTTGTCCAAACCGTTTGTATGTGACCAAATTAGTGACATATACCAACAGTTTGGCCAAAATCATTGGTAAATGTCCATATAAGTTACTTATACCAACGGTTTTGGTGAAACAATTGGTATTGGTTCATATTAGTGATCATATCCAACTTTTTGGCCAAAAACATTGGTCTAGTTCCTATTTCTACTAGTGTAAATGTTAAAGGTAAATAAAGTCCCTTTTGTCTTTTTTCCTAACTTAACCTTTTATATAGAGAACTTACATTTAATAATGTCCTAATAACCCATGAAATATGATCAAAGAGGGGATATGGTATAATTATCCTCATCCAATGGCTTTTTTACATGTTTCTTCGTCATTTTCATCTTTTATATTGAGGTTTAGTCCCCATGTAAGCTTAATCGTACCTTAATCGATGTGATTAATTTTAATCACGTTCACTAATATTATTGGTCAAAAAAATTATCTTATTATACTATAAATATTATAATTAATACAACAATTTTTGTCCATTTTTCAAAATTCTGATCACATATGTGGGAAAATTAAGATTAATGCAGATCCTGCAAATCTGGTGAGAAAGCGAGTTCTTATAGTAAAATATTTAAAAGGTCAAAAAGTTTTTATATATAATTTTTACATAAAAATTACTCCAATTACAAAAATTTGATTAAGATATTCATAATTTATCTATTTATACACTAAAAACAATTTAAAATATAACATAAAACTAATCACTATTTAAAAAAATGATGTTTTTAAATAAATTGCAGTAATTTTTAATTTTCAACCAAAAAAAGACCTTTCTCAGAAAAATCCCAAAAAATTTAGCCTAAGATAACTTCTAAATTTTTAATAAAAACATATTTTTATTATATCATATTGAATTTCTATTATTGTCTAAAATTAATTTTACTATTGTTCCTATAAGGACATAAAAATCAGTGTCTTTAAGAGAATATTATTTTAAAACGTGTAAATAATTTTCCAAAAATTATATATTTAATTATAAATATATTTTATTTATGTGAAACCATTATAAATTATATATTATGATTAGTTATTACTATTAATATTACTATATTGAATGTCTCAATCATAATTATCTCATTTGAATAATTATAACCACAAAACAATGTTTCGTAGAAACTTAGTGTTGAGTATAACAAATGTTAAGTCGGTCTTGAAAATAGCGCAATCCAAGTAGATTCCATGTGAATGGAATATTTGACATAGTGAAATGAAATAAGTCAATGAAGTCTAATTAATTCAAAATAAATATATTTCACAAAATCTCATGGTGTTACATTCTACCCTGCTTAAAATGAATATCCCCCTAAAAATTCATATCAATTATCAAAGGTTCAATAGTTGAATGTTTCAATCATATAAACCTGCATCGTAAAAATGAATACAAAAACTACACATAAAAAGGTAAAATTAGAACCATAATGATTATCCAAATTAACTGGTAATGAGATCCCACATTGGGGAACATAGGTGTGATGTGAAAACACAGACATGGGAGAGAAATCTCACCATTAAGTTCTGTTGGGGAGAGATATAGAGCAAGGTCAGGAAAAAATTATCAATTATAAAGCTATAAATCTATGATGACCTAAAGGACCACATGTTCCAACAGGAACAAAGGTACTAGGATAACATTTTATTTACAGATATTTTCCCTAAAGCAAAACAATTTTCATGAAAAGATATACTTTCATGATTTCAGGATAACGTCACCCTTTATTGACTCTTGATATGGTTGATTACATTATCAAAAAAGGTAGGTGAATTTTTGATTCCTAATTTAGTAATAGATCTTGAGACCCATTATATATCATACCATTAGTTATCATCAATAGAATTTAGTTTTAATAGGATATCAAATATGAATAAATCCCCAGAAATAGAGATAACGCTTTAATATTACTGGCTTCATCTGATGCCTAATATAAACATTACATAAATCCTATAATTTGTAAAATTGATCAATGATATCGTAATCTACTTTTCAAAAATTAATTAATTAGTTCCAAGGTAAAACGTACTATCTAATTTACTTAATCATATCCAACAGACCTTTACCCAAAAAACATTATCATAACATAATGAACATATGAAGGGTTATCATTCCATTAATCATGTGTTTCTATGGACATCACCTTTATATTATATCAATTTTATATTCCATCAGAACAATTCAATGTGTTTGTGTAAACACATAGAGAAAAACATAAATGGAACAATCCTTGTATATTTAAAAATTCATAATTCTTGAATATAAATACATAAAAACATTTATTACTTCATCCTTAAACAATTGACAAGGCTAAATAATCATAATACCACTTTACTTCTACATTTAATTGGTAGTATCTTCATCATCATAAATGTTATCATTACTCATATAACCTTACTAATCAACTTCAAGAGATTTCTTATTGGGTCATTGAGTTTCATAATGACTATTTTTTACACATTTAAAACACATAACTTTCAATGATTCCTTAGAGAGGAAAACATTATCATCTATTTCATTAACATAACTCTTCATTTTCCCCTTGTATTCACTTTCTTTCTATCCTTATTTTCCACAACCAAAACATTTTATTTTTCCTCTACGACATTCACTTAGGCGATTCTTTCCACATTATTGAAACAATAAAAATTGATTTTTTTTTCCTCCATGGTCTCTATTACCTGAAATCTCAAAGAACTGCTTCATTCACTTCCTTGGTGTGCTTAAGAGTTGGATATAATACACATTGTAAATAAAGATCTGTGAAAATAGAGTTGGCATGATCAAAACATCTCTCACTCTGGTGATCATCTGACTTGACAACACATCAACCAATCTTCTGTCACATTCAATGTTAATCAGGTTGCTTCTAGTTCCCACCATTGACTAAAAACATAAGCATAGTGTGATGATTTCTTACCATAGAAGAAAACTACATAGTAATAAAAATAATTAACTATATGATATTTAAATTATAACACCTTCCTTAATATATGACCCTGTAGGTTCATATTACAGAGTTACAATTCAACTAATATTTAATTCCTTCTAATTGGTTCATGATGAGCTTGTGAATTCTGAAATCATATCCTCAGAGAGTGTCAAACCAGGTGTACAAAAAGGCATGTCGTCCTATACCAAACTATCACTTCACGAGATTGCCCCAAAACATCTTTTTGTATTTTTTACCAAAAGTTACATACGCTCTAGAGCCACATCAACTTGTAGTATAAATATAGGGATCTATTTCAAGGAAACCACTCAATCTATCCTTTACCAAAATTCAAAGACATTTTCCTAAAGGTTACTCATCCTTATACTCATCATTAGATACAACCCTAGATATATGAATAGAAATATACCTAGGGGTATCACTAAATATTTCTAATCATAATTTTCAGTTGTTAAATAACACTTTCCATTGATTCCATCTATATAGACCCATACATAACATAAATGGATATTACATCATATTAGATGAATATTCAGTACATTAAAAAATATACATGCTTGAGGACCATAATTGTTTATTGTATTTGGAATCATGGAAACAAAATATTTTATCTAGGTGAAATATCTTCAATATATCCCATAATGATCACCACATTTAATAAATCTACCTGTAATCATTCTTCATAACATAGGGAAAGGAAATATAAGAAATTGGTGAGCTCAGATTATCTGTAAGGGTAAATAAATGGAATGTGTAAGCATTACATGAACAAAAATTTATAGAACATGAAAATAACATTGGAAGATCATACCATAGATATTAGAGACAATAAAATTCATTGGAAGTTTCTAAGAAATGAATCATTAGGAAATAATGTAAATAATCCATGAAATCATAACATAGGAATAGCACATGGAATTTTGGTATGCTCATAAACATATAAGATTATTTCCATAGTATCCAAGACATTACTTACAATAACATATTCGTAGTATGGGTTCACTCTCCATAACATATTAGTTGTTATGGATCACTCCCATGGACATCGTAGTAGTATGCAGACACTCATTATAACATATTAATAGTCATATTTAACTCCCATAACCATATTAGAAGCATGATTTCACTCTTCAAACCCTCTTGGTAGTCTTGGTTCACACCCATAGCCATATTTTTAGTCAAGGTTTACTCCCAAAATCATCTACGAATATCTCATGAGAAATAAATCTTTACCCAATGCATTTGGGGGAGATATTGGTCCAACCCATGTCATAATGAAATCATACATACATGTGCCAAAGTATCATAAAATAACATATCTTGACCAATTTAATGAAATGGGTATCATAAATATGTAAAAATAACACAACCAATAGAAAAAGAAACATGTTTCATAACCACTTAATCAAATGAATAACCCATGATAGAGAAACCTATTTCATAATCCATTAACCCATAAATCCAAAATCGTTTTCATAAAGGCCATCAAATTATTAATAACACATTCATATGAATATTATGAAAGGAACCTTTATATAATTTCCTATAAGGGCTTGATTAACATCAATGGACGTCATCATAAATTGAAAATAACTAAGAAATATATTGAAAACAATATTTTTGAGGAATATATACTTTTTTCTATGAAAACAAAATTAATACATAAAACCATTTGAAAATATTTTTCATATAAAATACATTGAAAACATATAAATAAGATATTAAATAATTATGAAAACCATTTTCCTTGAAAACTTATAAAATAAGATTTAAAAATGTTAAAAAATTATTTTTATTTGAAAATACTATGAAAAAATATAAAGAAAGATTGTGGACATTTTGAAAGAATTTATTTGAAAATAAATTTTAAAGTGTATAAATAAAGCATGATTTTTGATTGAAAATATTTTAGAAAGAAAATATATGAAAGAATATTTAAAACGTTTTGAAGACAATTTCATTGAAAATAATTTGAATACTTATACTGAATGTTTGAGAATGTTTTGAAACCTGTTTAATTAAAGATAACTTTTAAAAATAATAAATATATATTTTAAAACAATAAAAAAATTCAATTCTTTTTTACTTTAATTTTATCTACAAAGACCATTTGAAATATTTTTTTAAAAAATTTCTAATTTTTTTTTGAAATAATACAAATTTCTGACTCAAGATATAGATACTGTTATATTTTTCATAAAAATATGTTATAAATTAAATTAATTAAAAATTATTTGCAATATCATACAAATATATAGATATATATGGAATAAATAGAGGATAAGTACTATTATGAGTCTTATTCAGAGACATGTCATAAAGTTTCATCGAAACAATCATAATCATTAATGTTCTTGAACAACGACAAGGTTGTTTCAATAATCTCTTACGACATGGTTAAATGGGATCACACTCTTATTATAAGTAAATAAAATTAAATGAAACATAAAATATCATTAAAGGATGTATATTAATGACATAAAAACTGAATTGTAGTAATATAAACCTTGATAAAGAACATTAGTGTATAACAAAACACGTGTCTCAAAGAAGGAAATTTTAGACAAAAATAATTTATCAATTTGGTGATTTTTGAAACATTAACACCATAAAATGAGATAAAATAATGTATATTTAAATACCAATAAATTTAATTATAATATACAAATATTAAATTCATGATAAGTATATAAATCACAAAAAATAAATGGGTGGTGAATAAAGCATGTATCTAATAGAAATAAAAAGTGAGAAGAAATTCTCTTACCAGGTGGCTTGACTCTCTTCATAATCCAACAAGAAAAATGTATAATAAATAAAAATTTATTATAAATTTATCACAGAACCGTATTATTACTTATAATTCCATATATGGTTTTAAAATTTATTTATATTAACCGGTTTTTAACAATTATATGATAAATATTCAATTCAGGTAATATCTTCTTTGTTTTTCACATGTGTCGTAATTTGTTAAATATTTGGTCCTTTTATTTATATCACGATTTAAAGAATTTAAAACATGATTTAAATAAAATTTATATTCATTATATATTTATTATAATAATACATATAATATATAAGAATGAAATGGAAAACATAGGTCATGGAGATAGTAAGTCATACGTATGCATGAACACTATTTTCTTTTAATTATCGTGCTGAAACAATGAAAGTAAAATACATTTAAGTATATATATATCATTGTTATAGTATATTTATTATATATAATATAAAAAATATATTCACTAAATGCATTCTTAATGCATTCCATGAAGTGTATGAACAAGTCACATCGGTTTGAGAGGGCGGTAGTCCAAACTCCTCAAAAAAATATCATGTTAACAAAAAAATGTAAAGTAAAATGATATTTGTGGTAAATTTTAATACAGAAACATAATTTAATAATAAATATAATATATTACATAATAAAATAATTTTTCCATCATAAGGTCCACCATTAGAGGCGGTAAAATAAAACTGAACAATCATTATTTTGGTGGGGGGTTGTTCTCTAAAACATAAATATTATGTTCATTATCTATTAAATAGATTTATTTGTAAGTGTAGGTATAATTATTAGAATATAAAATACTAGTATATTTATAATACTATTTTTTATACAATAATTTAATAATGAGTGTGGAGTGGTGGATAAAGAAAATAAAAGAAAAGAGTTTTGAGGGACGATGTTACCTCTTAATCGGGTAACTCCATATGGATTTTTCAAAAATGAATCCTTAAATTAATTACTAAATAATGGGAGGATTAAATTTTTAATCTAGGGATGTTGGGAGACTTTTTGGGTATAGTTTTTATGTGCCAATATGGCTTGATTGGTCAGAGGAATTGGTAGAGTGCTTGTCTTTTTTATATTGGACAGGGAGTGACACTCTTGTAAATACCCAATGTTAGTCAATAAAGGGATGTGTTCGTTACCCAATATCCCTAAAATTGAAAAAAATAATTTATTAATATCAATTTTTTGTCAAAAAAATCTTCACTATAAAAAACCATGATCATCTTGAGAATTGGGATCTTTAATTTCTAAGATTCCCAAACATTTTTTGGCTTTCATTAAATCAAATTGTTTTGAAACCTAAATAAGTTTACCATTAGGAATAAAATAATGTGAGATTAATTATATAATATAGATCCACTAAATTTTAAATATTATATATTATTTAAAATATATCTCTTATTTTTGGATATTAATTTTAAAACAATCACATGTGACACACAAAACCCTCCTGAAACCCTAACCGTGCTAACAATGCTTTTACTATATATTTGTAGATATGAAAATTATAAAAGACTAATTTATACATTAAAATATTATATTTAAAAATATTTATATCTTAAAATAAATTTGAATAATATAGTATTGTATTAATTTTAAATCATTTAATAAAATATCATTTATTGTAAAATAACAATGAGGTCATTTTTGGGGTTATTTATTTAATGTGTATTTTAAAATATCAAACTAAAATTGGAATTAAAATAAATTAAGATTAAAAATGTGTAAAATGATATATTAATCTTCCAAAAATAATTAATGAAAATAATGAAATCCATTCACATCACATTTAACATTTATATTATCATTTATTTTAGTTAATTATTAACTAAATAATCACTATATTGGAATTTCTTAAGCATTTAAGTTACTAAATCATCTATAAAAATTATTTAAATTTTTTTATGATTATAATAACCCATTTAAATTTCAAAATGACATCTATAACTGAAAATATTAGGTTATTTACATAACTAAATGTATTATAATTGTTAAAGGAATGGGAACTTTCCTTTTTGCCTTTTTCCTAACATAACATTTTCTATAGGGAACCTCCATTTAATAAAATAAAAATAAAACTATATATAAGAGGGAATATTGTAGAATTATTTTTATCAAATGGATTTTGGACAACTTTCCAGGTCATTTTGACCATTAAGATTATAGTTTAGTCCTTAATTAAGCCAAACAATACCTTAATATTTGTGATTAATTTTAATCACATTAACTAATTTTTTCACTCAAAAATAAATTTGATATTATTAGACTAAAAATATAAAATTTATTATTAAAATGTATTTACATTTTTCAAATTTCAAATAACCTATTTCAGAAAATAATGATTATCGCTAATCCTGCAGACATGGCGAGAAAACTGGGTTTTATAGTAAAAAAGTTTAATAGGTCATTATGTTTTTATATCTAATTTATACATAAAAAAAGACTCCAATGACCATAATTAGATTAAAATATTAATAATTTATCTCTTTTGACTTTGATTTTTTAAAATATAATGTAACACTAATCATTATTTCAATGAAAAGGTTGTTTTTAACGAAATTGCAGTAATGTTTACTATTCATCCGGAAATGATGTTTCTCAGAAAAATCATGAAAATTACCTATAATATAATTTCAAGTTTATTAATTAAAAAATGTTTCTATCTTATTAATTTTTATTATTGTTAGTGTTTAAAATTAATTTTTCTACAATTCACATACAGATATATAAAATAGTTTCATTATGAAATTATTATTTTAAAACAAATAAAGACTTTGTCAAAAATATAATTTTTCATTATAAAAAATATTTCATTAATTTAAAACTATTATAAATAATATATGAATATTATTTATTACCATTTAAATTACATATTTTTACATCTTGGTTAGAATTATCTCATTTAAATAATTATAACAACAAAATGATGTTTCATAGAAACTCAGTCTTGCATATAACACTCACCAATCAGTGTTGTGTGTAGTACATTACATGTAGATTCCAAGTGAAAGAAATTTTTTTACTTAGTAAAATGAAACACATTAATGGATAGTAATTCATTTGATGAAAAAAATTCACAAAATCTCATTGTGTTATAGTTCCCACAAAATACAAAATACAATTTCATTTTTTATTATTAGAATACTAGAAATCTAGATAATAGTTATTCCAATTAAATTATAACATAAATAAAAATTTAATTTCATTTAATAGTTATTATTGAATTGTATTTGGGAATTTTAAAAAATTATAAAAAAACTTAATCAAAGAAGTACTAACATTTGAAACATAGGATTTCCCTTTTCAGACTCCATGGGAATAGAGGGAAAAAATAATTTATTGTAAAAAAACTTATTTGGGTGAGGGGGAATATTGAGGAATAATTAAGGTAATATTTTGAAGATATAAATAAATTTATTCTGGTTTATTGAAGTTGTAGTGAGAGGAAACTTTTAGAAGTAGTTGGCACAAATTTGTTTCTAAAACATTTGAAATTAATAGAAATAGAGTTCATATTTAAAATGTCTATAATACTATATAATGAATAATATTTGTTTTGTTGTACAATATGATGTCATTTGTACCTCAATAATTTATTTTCCCTTGTTTTTAAAATATTTTTTAATGTATTTTACTTTTTGAGTTTTATCTTTTATCATTATTAGTTTTTCTATGGTAACTGATTTTTAAATATGTAATTTAATTTTTACACATTAATATAAAATAAAATTTTTAAAATAATATTTAATGATTATTCTAAAATATATGTTCCATTATAAAAATGAAAATTTATATTTTTTAATAAAAATAAAATTTAATAAGATCACATGTAATGTGTAAAAAACAGTTTTTCGAAATGTGTATTTTTAAGATTAGAATTTATCCATATCATAAAATTAAGAAATTATTTGATTTTAATAATATAAACTATACTATTAAAAAAATAATTTCTGTTTCATTAAATGAAGGTTGGAACAAAATTTTACTTAAATAATATTCAAGTAAAATAAATGACTAATTTATTTATACTCATAAATTACATTGTTTTTATGGAAATTTATTTATATGTTTCACTGTTCTACATAATTCTTGATATAGTCATAATTGGTAGTGTTTTAGTATTTTTTAATGTTAAAAATTCAGTTAAATATCTATTATATCATAAAAATCCACATAAATTACCCCAAATCTAATTTTAAATTTAAAAAATTCAAAAAAAATATTTTTTTTAATTTCGATTACAATAAATAAATATATATATATATTTAAAATGAAAATAAAAGTTTTAATTGAAAATTAATTTTTTGGTAAAAATATTTTTTAAACTTCAGCTGTCTATTATTTTATTACATAAAAGTTTCTAAAAAATTGAATTATGACATAATAAAATATAAAAAATTAATATTACCTATTATAGTGATATTTTTTCCATGATAAATTCAATATATTATGGTAATTATACTAACCCCCTTTCAAAAAAATTCTTTTTTATTTATTACATTTAATAAATATTCAATGGAAAATAGTAACTAGTAATTATTTAAATTGTTTATAGAGTTCTATTCAATAATTATTGTAATATAAATTCAATTTTATTTTTTATTTGGTCATTTTAGTTAGACTTTGTGTTAACTTATCATTTTTCGTAATATCACCTATATAGTATATTATAAATTTAAAGTGTCTAAATAATATTTTTTCAAGAATTAGTTTCCCTGAGTTGATATATTTCAATAATAACCATATACCATTCACTAAATCCCAAAGCAGGTAATATATTCTCTATAAATTTGAACTACTACACAACCACTAATGAATTATTAGTTCAATCAAATTGAAGATGTTGTTTCCTTATGATATGACACAACATCATTTCTAAATTTGTACGGATTTTAAATTGTTTCTAATAGGGAATGTAATCAGTCATATCAAAAGATACACTTATAATATAGTGACATTATTCTCAACTACAACAGCTGCAACATTTTATTTATCATAAGCTTATTCCCTGCATTGATTATGTGTGTTGGTGTGGTTTGTAGTACTTTTATTTAAACCATTTCTAAATAGAGGTGTACATATAAATAAATCATGAATGATACTATGAATTATAAAGAATAATATATATTAAAATATAATTTATCACAAATTCATTTCAAGTGTTCTATAAATTCCAGAACAAATTCTATAATTATATATGGGTTTTCAATGGTTTTTGTTTTATAACTATATTTTTTACAAATTTCTACTATAAATTATCTAATATAAATTATAACACATATGATACCCTAACATAGACCTAATGGTAATTTTATTGGGTTGGTATATGATCCATAGATCACAATATCGAAAGTTTTTGTAGTCTTAGAAAAATTAAAAGATAGACGAACATTGTATTACACGGAAATCATATAATACATCATTTCAAATCATGAACATATTATTATTTCTCCTAGATAATCCATATGTATCACATAGTGATATATATGGTTTCCTAGTGAAATGGGAATGATTATTAATTGGGGATCATAGTTTCTTTGTAAGGGTAGGAATATAGTAAAATATAATATAATGTAGCTACTGTATACATATAACATAATTAAAGTAAATAATAAAATGAAACTAATATTACCTATAACTTTAAAATAATGTATTCATTTCTAAAATTGCTACTATATTAAATAAAAGAAAAAGATAATAAAAATTGAGCCTGTAGTTATTAAAAATATAATACCGGATATGATAAACACATAGTCAAGGCCATATAAAATGACACTATACATAAATGGATAAGTCTCCATAAATTCCAAAACATTTATTCATCCTTAAACCATCAGTTAATGGAAGAGATATATAATTTTTGACCCCAAAAATCAAAAAAAATTCATATCCATCCATCATACGAATAAAATGGAAAATGAATATATAAATCATAATGTTCCCTAAAGATCCTTATATATACTCATCACTAATAAATATATAGATTTCTATTTATAAAAATTGGATAAATGAAATAAAAATATTTCACTATATAATGGAATAATATGGATATAATTGTGATCATCAAAAAATAAACATATATACTATGCGATTTTCATATTGTAAGGGAATGTACCCTTATCAAATGAATGATAATGAAGTTTTATTGTATGTTAATTTCAATGTTCCATGATATAGGTACTATTATTCATTTGAATACAATATATTTTTATGGAATGTATCCATATAAATCATAGAAAATTACTATATTAAAAAATATATTACGCTTCTATATTAAAACATTGTGAAATTTTATTTTGAAAATGAAATAATATTTGATTGTGTATACCACACATAATATTGATCATAAAATGAACTATGATATACTTATAAAATATTATTATATTACCTTGGTGAACTTGTCATTTAATTGGTGTACATGAGTAGGGATAACATTGATTTGAAAAAAATATACAATATTTATAGTTTAAAGTAATATTTAATAATAAATATTTTATTAATGTTTTATAAATTATGATAATGAATTTTTATCGTAAGAGATATATTTTTAATAAAAATATTTTTATGTTAACATTTTTTATTTTTATAGAAATAGATTCAATTAATCACTATTATATTCTAATTTTATTGAAATTATTTTATTTTACATACACAATAAAATTAATTAACAATCATTTTGTTTTTTATTTAGAACGAAATGATATTAAAGTCATTTTATGCTTTAGAAATACATTTTATTGAAAATCATGTTCTTATTTTATTTTTAATGATGATACTAGAATTAATTATTTATATATTTATAATTATTTTAGGCAGAACATAACTCATTTATCAAATCACTGTTTTAAAATTTATTTAATTTGAAGTTTACGGATTTTTCTAGGATTATTGATTTTGAGTGTATTGTGAAAAATGATCATTTTTTGAAACCAATTAATTCATTTCTATAAAATCAAGTAAATTAGATGTCAAAATCTATTTGATATTTTTTTTTAAATTAAAATGAAATATAGTTGAATCATTCTAATCAATTAAAATCTATACGAATTAGTGTAATATTTGATTTTTTGAATATGTTCATTGTTATTCTTAAAAATGAATTTTAATAAAATATTTTTAATTCAATTTTATACTAATATATATAAATTCAATTTTTCAAATTTGACCCATTTATTATTGAAAAATGTATTCTATAATTGAAATCATATTTTCAATATTTTTTAGGATATCAAATTTAAATTTTGACATTATCAATTGTAACCTTGAATAAAATTTGTCACTGTGATGAATGAGTAAAACAGATTATTTAATGACACAATATTTTGATAAGGTCACGAAATCTCATCTAAATAATTATTGGATGTATAGATTTTTATCTTTATAATATGGATTTGAAACATAATTATTTTAGTGCAACATGTCCCAAAGTAATATAGTTATAACATTATATAGTTATAAATAATTATATGTGGACCACTCCCCTCAATTATAAAATGCCACTTCCTCTTGTCACTTCCCCACAAAACATGATAAAATTAGGTTAACCATATCCTATCCATTTCTATCCCCAATCATCATCACCATGTTATAGATGTCTCAGTCTCCCCCTTTGAGAATCATAGAATTATTAATGTTTATACTAATGGTCATTTACTAAAGTAGGTAAAGTTAGAGTGTGTCTTACTATAATGTAGATTTAGTTATGGTGATTTCTAATCACAATATCAATTCTTGGATTAAAATTCCATTATCACCAACAGTATTATATCAGGTGGTGTATAAAGTGATTATTTGTTATGTATTTAATATTTCATAAAATTCAATAAGGTATTAAATCATTTTTATGTTCCCATAACTTACGTTAATTTCTTTAAAAAGTTCCAATTGTTGTATGTAGTTTCTTAAAATGAAATATTAAATGTTTTAAACTAGTTTTCATTGACATCCATATTAAACTAAATGTTAAAATATATGTAATATTTATTCTTTAATAATTGTTAACAGAAATTTTTAACTAAATTTAAATTTTATTAAAATAGTTTAAAAAGTAATACATTAATCATTTTACATAATGGTGATTTATAACATTATGTAACACTATATAATTTGTTTTCACATACACAGTCTTAGTAGATTTTCTAACCATTAGTTCTTTTCTTTATTATCATTCATTTAATAAAATTTTCAATAGTCTTTTATACAATATCACTAATCCAATTGCACTTGTTATTTTTATTCATTAAACATTTTATCAAAAGGTAATAATGTTTTTTATATTTTTTATGATAAAAAATAAAAATATTTTTCTTATTTAAAAAATAACATTTAATATGAGTTTTAGAATGAATTATAATTATTTTATTTTTCATTATTTCCAATAGTTTACTTGGAATTATTTAATGCATATATGTGATCAAGATAAGGCTCTCCAATTAACCAGGTAATATGATTAAAGTTCGCCAATGATAATTCACTCCCATGAAAGAGGTGAATTTAAATATTTATAAGTTTATCCTATTAAGTGGTAGATTTAAATATTTATATGTTACTCATATGAATTAATTATAAAAAAACATAGAGTATTTTCTTTTGTATGATTTATTTTAAGATTTTTATGAAGATAATGTTACTATAAACCATCCTTTTAATGTACTTTAGTGAAAGTCATTTGATAATAAAAGTTTACCAAATGAGTGTATGATTTTATGGAATATTTATTATTTTCTAAAGGGGATAATTTGTTCCTGAAAAATTATTTTTAGATTTTTTATGAAATCCTCGTGAATTATAATTTCTAAATTATGATTTCATGAGAAAAGGAACACATTGGTATTTGATTTTTTATTTCAGGATTATTTATTTTTTTTCTTTGAGTTAAAAGTGAATTGTTTTAAAATAAATACACTATTATGGGTTTTGACTATTTCTAAAATCTACTAGTAGGTTCTATACCCTTACTATTATTTTTTCCCATCACACATTATAAAATTAAATTCATATAAATTATGTATAAATAGTAAATTTAGCTAGTAATAACATTCTACTATATGGATTAATTTTAAAATAATATAATTTGGTTGAAATTAATACCATCATATATGTAATAATCTACTTTTTAAGGAATAATTTGAAATGAAATGGGATTTCTAATTTTAATTATAATGTTCTATTATACAATACATTTTCCAAATTATAAACAATTATAAGCCTAAGATATTATAGGAGTGTAAGAATATCCAATATGTTATATTATACTTATAAAAAATAATTAACTATTGTATGCTTCTATATAATTTTTTAGATATGTGTTAGGTAATGATATTTCCTTGGGGAATCAATAATATACCTGAAGTTGGACTCCTGGATCTTGTGTTAGAGCATGGTCTTTACATTTCAATCTTTGATACTAACTAAGGTGTCCCAATTTTACCCATCCATAAGGTAAAATACCATAAGGAAATATATGATCACAATAATAACCAAGAACCTTTTTTGATTATAGTTGTTGATAATTTGGAAAAAACACTTTCAAAAACAATACCCATGTCTTCAAGTGAGTATACATACCATTAAGCCCAAATTTTCTTATTTTATATTAAGTTTTTATAATTATTAGGATTATAATAATATAGACATAATTCCTTTAAAAATCTTTATAATATGGGGAAAAGGAAATATAATTGGTGACCACAAATTCATATTATGGGTAATTATAAGAATAAACCAAAAAATGAGACTAGTGAGAATAAGACGAGCTTAACATTATGATGAAATTATCAATGTTCATTATCATTAGAAGAGATAATTCCTAACCATCAAACAAGGATCATTAAACTTATGGAATGAAATATGAATTTAATAATTCCAAGGCTAATGAGAATCAATAATCATGAAATATGTGATATCAATCATGATCATAGAAAACATTTAAACCCTATATAAAGAATTAATAAAACATGTTGTTAATTGGTATCATTATTATCATAACTTATTACAAAATAATTTTATAAATACATGGCTCCTAGTTCCATGATTAGGAGAAATCATTTAGTAAATTTATCTTTCTTTACAATAAATCGACAGAATAATACCCAATTAATTAGAGATCTTTAACGGTGATCACCCTTTTTATAATATATAACGGGATCACCCATATTTCACGAGCTATAATGGGTCTCGACATATCTTATAATCAATATTGGCTCCCTCATGAGTAAAAAATGTGGTCAAAACATTTTACAAGTTGTGTAGAGCGGACCGTTGAGCTATAATGGGGTCAACCCATAATATAAGCTATATCATTATCACCATTTTATCATCAGTAATATACAAGTATCATTTATAAATAAAACAGTTAGAGTCCTTCAACTATCAAACGTAACAATAATAAATGTTCTTTCATGCACAATTTACCTATAAAAATGAAATGGATTCCCTAAAAATATAATAATCCATAAAACCGAAGAATATGGATTCTATAAATACAACACATCTCTTTTGGAGTGAATGGAAAACCTAGTATTGTTGACATTAACAAATGGAAATACCACTAAAAGAGAATTAAAACCCCTTTGAGGAAATTAACCTTTTCTATTTGGATATCTCTTTTCAAAACTAAAAAATAAATACAATTTTTTGGAATAATTTTAATTGAAAATATACTGTCAAATATATAATTGTAACTATAACGAAAATAATGTATATTAATGAAGGTAAATTCATTTATGTTGAATAATTATGATAAAGATTTATTTTAATATTTTATAAAGGGATTCAAAAGTTACCCATTTGGAAAACGATAATTTTTTCCTTGTTTTCCTTCTTAAATTATGAAGATGTCACACCCATATTTTCAATTCCATCCTTTGTTTAAATTTTTATTTTGGATGTGAGTTTTTCTCTTTTTTTACGGGTGTTATGGGTTTAAATTGGGTGTTTCAGGTGTTCTTGATTTAAATTTTTAGTCTTGAATGTTTTGGTTAGTTTTGGGATTGTCCTTTGTTAGAGGGAAGGTATGAGGATCATATGGATTTTAAATTTAGTTTTTAACACTCCTAGTGGAGGCTTTTTATGTGGTATCTTTTCTGGGTTATTTATCAACATGAGTAATATGAATTTTGGGGTGAAATGGCGATTTTAGGGGAATTTTATAAGTTATATGGTTATGGTTCACAGTTTTATTAACCATGAAGTAATTATACGGGGGGGTCACAAAGTTTGTGCACAGTTTTACAAACCTTGAATCCAATGTGTGCAGCCTATCCAACTCTAGACAGGGTCCAATCACATAGTTTTTGCATGGTTTGCTAAACCATGCAAGATAACTGTGCAACCGACTCAGGAAATGGTATTTGAGGTTTTTCTATATTTGAAAGGATGGTTTTATCCCATGGGAACCCCAACCAAAATTCATCAACTTGGATATATCCCATGGAGCATTCTGGCTCCTCCATACTTCAACAAGGTTGTTTTCAGGTTGTTTTTTCATCAACCTTCACCAGGATTGAAAGGTAAGGGATCCCTTCTCTTTCTCCTTTTCTTATTTTCCATTTTCCCCATCTCTTATAACCCTAGTGGACATTTTTGGATTATTTTTCATGCCTAGGGTTGTAAATAATTGGGGAATTTTTCTTTTTTAGGGTTCCATAGGGACTTCATGCTTTATGGATCTTTGTGAAGTCATTTCAGATGTGTGTTGTTGTAGTAGAAGTGATTTATGGTATGAATACCATTGAATATGCCCTTCAAATTGTGTTTTCATTGATTTAATAATATTTCCACATTCTATAATTGTTAATTAGGAATTTAATGGTGTTAGGTTTATTGTAATTTATAAAATCTCTTCATTTTTGATTGTTTGGAATTATTGGAAATGTTTTTACATGCCATGTTTTTTTGAAAATGTCCTGATTTTAACTTTAAAGGGATTAGTGGTTTTTAAAGACATGGATTAGTTTTTATAAATGTGTTTGTAATGTTAAATGTGGTGGATTGTGTTTTATAAATGGTTTTTTTGAACATTAATGTCTTTTTTATACGCCTATTTGGCCTTATAATTGTATATTGGTTTTGAATGGTGGTTTGGATAATTAAAAGGGTATTTGTGTAGTATTTATAAAATAAATTGAGTTTGTGTAATCCATGAATGGACCATTTGTATTCTCAAATAGATTTCATTGAAAAACTCTTCTCAGAGGGATCCATTCCTATTGGATGATAATGGGGTGGGGTTGTCCTTGAAATAAGTCCCCAACCGTGTGATTCTTTTTTAAGGCATGGGATTCTTCTTGAGAAGGATGGGGTGGTTCCAAATGCGGTGATGTGTTATAGTGTATATTTATGTGACTTTGTGTTTGAAATTTTTAACGCATATGCTTGTAAAACATAACATAGGATCCTAGCCTATCAAATTGGTTTATTGATAAATATTTCCTCACTAGTCTGAGATATTGTACTAGCTAGTGTCTCATAAAAAGTGGATACATGGTTTTATTGCTAGGGACCCTCTACTAGGCTAGGTGGGGAGATGGTTGGGCGTTATGGCATTATAACGTCTTTGATTTGGGCTTTCCTTCAGAATGAGTCACCTATATAATATTTTCTAGTCTTCCTCTGAGATACAAGGTGTTACTGTGATGATTCAACACTAGACTCTTTAGCCATTTACCTTGTGAGACTACCTCCCTTGTTTCTGGTTTTGGAGTTCTTAATGGTATCCTATGAATGTGTCTATTTTTTTCATATGATATCAAGAGAGTTTTTTTCTAATTATTTTCATGAAAAATGAATGATTTCTTTTGGTTTACTTTTTCCTATATCCCCTTTAAACCCAACTTGTTTATTCATGAATGATCCTTGTTTTAAAATATGATGGAAATCGTTTGTGATATGTGTATTTAAAAATGTATAGTATGGAAAAAACCTATTTTTATAGTCTGTATTTACAACATAAAAATAATTGTTTCCTTATTTAATGGAAATTCAATTGGAATAGTTTTAATCAGGCATACCTAATATATTTTAATACTATTTCCTATAAATGTATCTTATTTTTAGCTTCTTCTAAATGTACAATTATTCATTTAGTCACCTCGAGTGATGTTTGATGTTTGGTTGGAGATA
Source organism: Viscum album (assembly GCA_963277665.1). Taxonomy (NCBI): domain Eukaryota; kingdom Viridiplantae; phylum Streptophyta; class Magnoliopsida; order Santalales; family Viscaceae; genus Viscum; species Viscum album. The sequence continues at coordinate 1,337,792,459 of OY728148.1, read as the reverse complement.
GACCTACATGGTCACATGGAAATTCTATTTTACTCCATTAATGCAATTTGAACTTGTCTCCATCCTGGTTGGATCGAGAATGCCTCTCAGGCCTTACCAAAGATTGACATTGGATACCAGTTTAGGGTTTACCCACTTGGTTTGGGAAAAAATGGAATCAGAGCCGGGTTGACTCTTTAGTGGATTTTGATTTTAAGAGTCCCCATCATTACATGGGGATTTCAAGGTTTAAGGAGTTTAATTTTTAGGTCTTGAGATGTAGGAATGGTATGGACGTCAGGAAACCTTGTTAGTTTCGAACAATGGGTTACCATGGGATCTATGGGTTTGTTGGTGTCTTTTTGTTCTTATGGAACTTTTTGGTGTTGGGATAAAATGGACTTTTGAAAGTGGCCCTAGAGAGCTCATATGGCCTAGAAATCCATCTAGATGTGGTTATGTTGCCCTATAACACTCTATATGATGGTCTTGTGGCTGACGTGTGGCCACCAACCATATATCCGAGTAACCCATTGAAAATAGATTCCCCTTGTGAGTTGTTTTTGGTCTTCCTTATTTCTGAAAATTGTTTTGAAAAATCTTGTTTAGAAATTTTGAAAATATGGATTAATGTGGTAATGATTTTTTTTGGAAAGTGGAAAATTTATTTTTATAACATACTTTAAAGAATGAATAGAAATTCGGGATTTTGTAAAATTATTTTTTGGGTGGAACAAAAATAGTTTGACGAGATAATATTTTTATAAAATAAATATAGTGTAATGTCTCAGATTTTTTCTGTATTTTTTTGAAATATAATATGGAATTATTTTGAGACCATAATTTTTGACGGTGTGTGATTCTAAGGCCCGAAGTGCCCAGAATAAATGTTTGAAATAAATTAATCTTTCAAACAACGCACAAACATGATTTTCCTGAAAAAGTGGAAATCCATTTATATGGGTGCTCGGATGAAAAATCTGAGGGAACCTTTACATTCAGAGCAGAAACATTACCTTAGGCGGGGCCTAATATTGACCGGAACGGGTCAGCTTCAAATGTTCATATTTGGACCTTTTTAAAGGAAATATAATAAATTTGTTATTAATTTATTTTAAATGTATCCTTTTCACACAAAAACCTAATTCATCTCTTTTAAATACATGCCTATGGAATGTTCTTGAGGTTAACCACATAACCCTATGAATATATAATTTTCCATTGGATATTTGGATGATAACCCATTGGAGGATGGCGACGACACGATGGATCGACATATCTTAGATTCGACCAAACTCACCAAAGAACCTGACATAGTGATCGTTCTTCAACCGAATATTTGAAGGGGTTTGTTATATTGATTTATTTCTTCCTTGTTTTTCTATTCAACGATGAATGTTGATCAACCCACAAATAGGATGATCCATAGATTGTACGTTCTTGTGGAAGGGTTATTGTTTTCTTTTTTATTCATTGAATTAATCGAGGATAGATTTTTCTATTATTATAAATTTTCTCTATTTGATCATACTAATAGGATAGGATCAATGTCATGAAGAATGATGGTGGAGGTACGTTCCTCTTTTGTTTATTGGTATTTATTCCTCCTTTTAACTCTGCGTTATTTTCATTCTTCATGGAGTTATGAAGAACAGATCGTTCAATGTCCACTTCACAATGAAATGATACCAAATTAGATATCTAACATGGTGACGACCTAATGAAGGTGTGACGACGATGGTGGTTGATGAATCGACTCTGATCAGGAGAGATCTTTCATCAAGTGTTTTTTGTGTAGGTGAATTGATATGCATTTTTGTGGCCGATCGGAGGTCTAAAAGTAATGGAGATTACTTCATGACGTTAGAGCGACCTTAACTTTCGAGTTTCGTGGAAAAAATCATCATATCGAAGATCAATGAATCACTGAGGAAAAGAAGCATTGGTTAGCATTTCTAGAATTTTCTAGAACACAGGACGTGTACCGCGAATAACATGTCGTGTGGTACCAGAGATGGCAGCTATGGTTTGAGCATGGCACACAATGAAGTACACGACGTAACTTCTGGAAGACACGACATGTGGGCCCCACCCAGAGGCATCTAGAGTCATGAGTGACAGGAAGCGTAGACACAGTGTGTGACCACTATCATGGGGCATGTATTTCCTATCATGGGGGTCGGCATGTATCTCAGATGTTACACGAACACAGGTTGGAGTACACGACATGTACTCATCCACACTGCCATACGAGGCCAGTAACGCGGGTCACCACATGTGCCTATTATATGGGTTAGAATACATGGGTATAGGCTGTGTACGAGCACATGGCCATGGTACAAAGAGCAGAACCAAGATACATTGACATGGCGTGTGATCCTTCCTATACGTCGTGTAGTTGTATTTTACACGAGAATCCTTACAACACGGGTCGTTGTACATGGGCAGTACCCGAGGTCAAAAGACACAACATGTGACTATTCTACACACCAAGTACTTCTTAGTACATGGATTGATCTTCTTGTCCACCATTTCCCAGATAGATTTCATTTGGGTTAGTGCCCCTTTTCCTCATTCCATTGAAGGTCATGAGTCATTTCCATCGACAGGAGTATAATCCCTTTAGCATGAAATTCCAATATTGAGTCATGTATCCCTCAATGAGTCCTAGAGTGAGATCTTATATCCATTATTGACCCTAGGTAGAGTCAGGTATTGATGTGACTATTCCCACAGGATGTTGATCCTCTACATAGTTGGTGAATCTAGATGTGTTGCGGTATCTTCCAAGGCCCTGGAAGTGATCCTCATCTATGTATTATGATCTTTACCCCCTGATGAGTGCGTTATCCCTAAATGAGTGCATATATCTCTCATGGATTTTCCCGATCTACAGTATTTTCTCGGACGGATGTGATCAGATCCATCAGACTTGTGGAGTGAGTTCTCTAAGATGAGTGCTTTGTGGATCGTTCGAATCGAATCCATAGGGGGGTATGCAGTGGTGTGACATGCTCTAGACTACAGGTTTTAGTTTTCAGTAAATATAGATTGTGTTTCTTCTATTATATTTCTATTAGACATATATTGTGTAGAGTTGATGGTACCTTTCCATTGGTAATTTCTTTTTGGATTTTGGGATTCTCTACTAAGTATTTCTATACTCATCCTCGCATGGGCTTTTCCAGCACGTGTCGTGTCTTATGCAGATGAGTGAAATATTTATGGAGTCCAAGGTGGACGAAGACCGGACCGAGCTTTATGAGTTCTCTACAGGCCTAGGTGTTCCTACAGCAAAGAGCATTAGTTCCAGTATGTCATTATTCATACAGGTTGGACTTTGTAATTTATGGACTCTTGTTATTGTGGGCTTGTATTCTGACCCATTTTTACTTTCTTCACTTTACTTATGTTGTACATTGTTGTTTGGGTTTAGTTGTATGCGTCCATTTTATTCCTTTTTGATTTTTTACATTTATGAATTTCTGGGATTAGAGATGTGTGCATGGGTACATGGACTTAGGCAATGCCTCCCATGTTAGTGATATGCCTACTCAATGCTATTCACCAGCCCTTGGACTATTTGAGGCATGCATGGGGAGTTGTGGCATAAGGCCCACTGGGATAGGTTGTGACAGAGTGGTATCAGAGGTGGTCGGTTCTACCTTAGGACCAAGAGTCTGTGAGATCAGTTTGGGGAAACAGTGTTAAGTGTTTTGAGCTCAGATTTTAGCTCAGAGACTCCAATGTTGGTGTGGGAAGCCAATATATCCATACACCAAGACTCTAATAACCTACTTTTCGACTCAGTGCATGAAAACTCTAGTTGTTGGGAGGTAAAAGAATGATACACGAATCATATAAGAATGGGTTTTGTTTTCCATGTTTTTCATGTTATCTATCCAGATATTCTCGTTACCATGGAACATCTTGTTTAATTATAGGATGCCTCTGTGACACATACCTCTATGTTTTAGCAACACGATAATGAGGATGACCCCCTTAGTTAGGAGGCCTCAATACAGGTACCAGTTCCCCAAGCGTTACCTCTAGGTGGTGCACCTATTATCCTAACACTAGTGGAGCAACCCATGGTACCTGCAGTACCGACACACAAGGGGCACATGGGTGGGGATAGCTGTATGTGGTCGAGGCGTATGACCCAGGGACTCTACAGATGATCTGAGGTATGATCTGGGTCTTCTCTACCTTAGCATGCATACTTATATACACAAGTCCCACTCATTCCGTCCACGCCACACATTTTGTGCGAATCCTTGAGATTCTGATAGAGCTGTTGAATTGACCCTTACGCTTAGAGACACCTACGAGAAGATAATTCATGATCAAACACCTTTGAAGATAGGGTGATATTACCCTTGGAGGTGAGAGTTTCAGCTGGAACCTCTAGGTGACAGCGTCGAGGCCTTATGACGTCATTATCATTATAGATTGACTATCTTCAGTACATGCCCATATTGACTACATTAGGAAAATAGTGTTGTGTGTCAGCAGGAAAGGGATGAGGATTTCCTTTGTCAGTGAAAATGAGACCCCAAAAGTACAGAATGTGACCATTTATAGTAGGGTGCAGTCGATCACTCACGAGTTGGCTATCCTTACAATCGGAGCCGTAGATGTTGTGAACTTCCAGTTCCCAGAAGTAGTGGTGGAGTATAGGAATTTCTATTCCAAAGATTTTCCAATACTACCTCCCCACTAAGCGATCAAATTTTTCATCGGCTTACACCCCGTAACGACACAGATTTCTTTCCCAATATAACGGATGGCTCCCGCAGTGCTTTTCCAGCTGAGGTTGCAGTTGGAATATTTAAAGAGAATGTGTTTTGTAAGATCCAACATTTCACCCTATGAAGCCCCATTTTTTTATGCTAAAAAGATATATGGGAGTTTTATGTTGTGCGTGGATTACCAGTGCCTGAACCAGGTGACAGTGAAGAACAAGTATCCACAACTGAGGATCGAAAACCTCTTTGATCAGCTAAGAGGGTAAAATGGTTCGCAAAGGTTGAACTTCGACCAGTTTACCACCAGTTACGAGTATGTGAATATTATATACTAAAGAAGACTTTAAGATACTTCTACGGTAACTATGAGTACTTGGGGCTGCCTTTTGGTATGACAAATTCTTTCACCGTGTTTATTGGACTTATGAACCAGATCATCCAGTCGTATTTATACTAGTTTATAGTGGACTTTTTTGACGACATCCTTGTGTACTCATTGTCATAGAAGGAGCACGCGGGACACATGGGGATGGTTCTAGATGTACTATGAGAGAAATAGAATTATAGGAAACATTCCAAGTGTCAATTATGGATTCAGGAGTTCCACTTTTTGGGAAATATCATCTCAGTAGATGGAGTAGCTTTGGACCTAGACAAGGTGGAGGCAGAGATAGCATGGGAACCACCTCAGAGTGTGAAAGAGGTACATAGCTTTATTGGGTTTGGGGGATATTACCGGAGATTCATTCTTTATTTATCCGGAATATCAGCTCTGATATAATCCTTTTCCATGAAAGGGAAACCCTTCGTGTGGATGTAGAAGTGCATGCAAGCTTTCGAGAAGTTGAGACAGAGTTTGAAGAGTGCCCTGATTTTGATATTTCCAGAGAAGGGTGTCGAGTACGTAGTTCTCTATGATGCATTAAGGACCAGGCATGGATGTGTCCTGATGTAGAGATAGGAAGTGATTGCTTATGGTTCACGCCCACATAGTCCTTATGGGTAGAACTTTGTGACCCATGATCTTGAGTTGACAGCGGTGGTCTTCACGTTGAAGATGTGGTGACGCTACCTTTTGGTTGAAAGGTTTATCGTCCAATCTGAACACAAGAGCCTCAAATACATGTTCTCACAGAAGTATCTAAATCTAGGAAAGAAGAACTAGATTGATTTCCTCCCAAACTAAAAATTTGATGATCATCTATACTCCTGGGAATGGGAAATGGTGGAAGATTCTCTTAGCCAGAGATCGAACTTGTAGTTGTTGAGTAACGTGAACAAAAATTTGGCCTCATTATAGTTACCCTTCATGGATAGAGAGGATGAAACTTACCTTTAGTTGATGGTTGTCACCCCTCCACTTACGTGTTATGTTATAGATAGGACATGCTCTTGAAGGATATTCTCTAGGGGAACGTTTTTCTCTTAAGAGGACGCACAGTTATACCAGTGGAGCTGCGGGAGGAGCTTCTGAAGGAGTTTCATACATCCCCCTTGGCAGTATATCCTAGAGTGGAAAAAATGTATCAAGACCTCCGACATTAGTTCTGTTGTTCATGCATGAAGAAGGCAGTAGCAAAGTTCATTACCCGATTCCTTAAATGCTAGCAGGTGAAGGTTTAGCACCATGTTTCAGCAGGGTTAGTTCGCCCCTGGATGTTACGGAGTTGATGGGGGATGCAATATCGATAGAATTCGTGACAGGCTTACCACATACATCCATGGGGCATGATTTCATCTGGGTGATCATTGAATGACACACCAAGTCATCCCACTTCCTAGCCATCAGGGAGCTGAGTTTTGTAGAGAGCCTCGGATGCCTCTACATGCCAGAGATCGTTTGGCTTCACTACATCCCTTCGATAATTGTCTCCGATCAAGATGCCCGCTTTACATTTTATTTGTGGAAGGGAATTCAAGAGGATTTTGGAACTCATCTACGCATTAGCACAACCTTCCATCCCCAAATAGATGGTCCGACAGAGAAGACCATTCAGGTTCTGGAGGATATGTTGCGGGCCTATAACTTGGACATTGGTCACAGTTGGGAGGACCACCTAACATCGATGTAGTTTGAATTAAATAGTAACTACCACTCAACCATTGGTATGGTTATTTATGATGATTTATATGGAAGACCTTGTCACTCAACACTTTTCTGGACCATCCCCAGAGAGTCAGCACTCATGGGTCCATAGTTGGTGCGAGTTACCAATGAAAAGGTGCAAATCATCGAGGAGTGGATAAAGATTGCACAGATCTGGCAGAAGTGTAATGCTAATAGGTGACAGAGACATATGGTGTTCAAGGAGGGATACCATGTCTTCCTTTGGGTCTCACATCATCGAGGGTTACAGATTTTTGGACGGGGCTGCAAGCTATCTCTGTGGTTTATCGGACCTTCCCAGATATCGTACAGAGTTGGAGAGCTGGCGTACCACCTAGTTCTACCACCACAGTTACAATGGGTACATGATTTCTTCCACATGTCACAACTGAGGAGTTTCAGGCATGACCTATCACACATCATCGACTAGGGAGTGCTGGACATCGAGGTGGGAGCTTCCTTTGGTGAGTACCCAGTGGAGATCGAGGAAAGCCTGGAAAGGATCCTTCATGGGAGATTGATTCACTTGGTTCGCATCTGGTGGATGCATGAAAATCTTCAAGAGAGGATGTAGGAGCGAGAGGCTTAGATCTGTGCCCATCAAAATTATATTTTTGAGTAGCCTCTTGTTTCAGATTTTCAAGAACACAATGCCCTAAGGCAGGGAGAATGTAATGTCTCAAATTTTCTGTGTATTATTTTGAAATATTATATTGAATTATTTTGAGACCAGATATTTGACAGGGTGTGACTCCGAGGCCCGATGTTCGTAGAATAAATTTTTGAAAGTAATTAAGCTTTTAAATAGCGTATGCGATAAATTTTCATGAAAAAGTGGAATTACATTAAAATGGGTGTCACGGTCAAAAATTAAAGGGCACAATTGTGTTTAGAGAAGCGGCTTTACCTTAGGAGGGGCCTAATATCAACCGGTGCTGGTTGGCTGCAAAAGTTAGTTTTTAGACCATTTTAATGGAAATAAAATAAATTAGAAATTAATTTATTTTAAATGTTTCCTTTTTGAAAAAAAGCCTACTTCCTATACTTTTAATACAAGCTTATGACATGTTTGCAGGTTTATCCTCATAACCCTGTGAATTTAGAATTTCCCATTAGCGATATAGAGGAGAACCTGTTGGCGGACGACGACGATGTGATCAATCGACGCATCTCAAATTTGACGAACGTCACCAATGAACACTATGTGGAAATCATTCATCAACTGAATTGAGGTAGGTGTATTTTATTTTGATTTAGTTATTACCCATTATTTGATTAAATGACAAACACTGATCAACCCAGGAACAGTTCGATCTTGGGATCGTACGTTCTTGTGGAAGGGTTATTATTTCCTTTTTTCTTTGAGTAATTAATCCATGTTATATTTTTCTGTTGTTTTAGATTTTTCTCCATTTGATCCTTCTAATGGTAGTAGATCAACGCCACGACGAATGATGGAAGAGGTGTGTTGCACTTTGTTTATTGATTTTTCTTCCTCTATTTAACTCTTCCTTCTTCACGTTATTCATGTGGTTATGAAAAATAGATCATTGTGCATCTGAATAGCAGAAAAATGATCCCAAATTGGAGATCCAACATTATTATGTCCTAGTGGAGCTGTGACGATGATGGAAGATGATGAGTCAGATGAGATCATGAGAGATCGTTCTTCGGGCAGTCTTCATAGGGGTGGATCAATACGCATTTTCAGGGTCAACTGGAGGCCTGAAAAAAATAGAGATGACATTAGGACATTGGGAAACCATAGATTTCTAATTTTGTGGGAAATAGATCATCAGACCAATGATCGAAGCAACACTAACGCGTTGGGGAGAAGGTTCGCGTTTCTGTAATTTTCCAGAACACACGACATGTACCCCAAAGAACACGTTGGGTGGTACCTGCAGCAATAACTAGGGTTTGTGCTTGGAACACATTGATGAGCATGACTTTCCTCTAGGATGACACAGTATAGGCCCCCCCGCCCAATGGCAGCTGAAGTCCCAAGCAATAGTAACTGTAGACATGGCGTGTGACCAATGTCACATGGTGTGTGGGTCCTTACATGGGGATCAACCTGTATCTCAGACGATATTCAGACTATTGGTGGATTACATGCCATGTACTCCACCACATGGAAATACGAGACTTGTAACTCGGGTCACCCAATGTGCTGATTTCACAGGTTGGCATACATGGGAAGAGGCCATGTACAAGCACATCGCCAGTATACCCAGAGTAGAGACCAGATACATTGACAAGACATGTGATCATTTCTACACATCATGTAGTTGTATTTTACATGGAAGACCTTACGACATGGGACATTATACATGGGAAATACCTGGGGTCAGAAAACACGGTGTGTGGCAATTCTACACACTATGTACTTTTCATTAAAGGGCTTGATCATCTTTTCCACCATTTCCTGGACATGTTCTGTTTGTGTTAGTGCCTCTTATCCTAATTACCTTGAATTTCATGTATCATTTCCATCAATATGAGTATGCTCCCTTCAGAAGGACATTCGGAGATAGATTTAGGTATCCTAATGAGAGGCCTAGAGCGAGATCCTTTGTCCATTATTGAACCTAGGTATAGTCAGGTATCTATGTTTCTATTCCCACAAGATGTTGATCCTCTATATAGCAGGTTAATCTGGATGAGTTGCGGTATCGACCAAGGCCCTTGCAGTGATCCTCTTCAATGTATCATGATATTTTCCATACTCATGAGTGTGTAATCACAAAATGAGTGTATCTATATCTCTTGGTTTTTCCCAATAAACAATATTTTCTCAGATGAACATGATCAAATATATAAGACTTGTGGAGTGAGTTATCCATGATGAGTGCTTCGTGGAACCTTCCTACTAAATCCTTAAGGGTGGTATGCGGTTGTGTGGCTTGTCTCTAGATTACGGGTTTGGTTTTTTAGTATTTCTAGATTTTGTTTCTCCTATTATATGATCAGTAGACATATAATGTGTAGAGATTATTATACCATTCATTTTTTGAATTTATTTGTGGTTTTTGGGGTCCTCAACTGAGTATTATTATACTCACCCCTGAACGGGCTTCGCTCGAACATGTTTCGTATTGTGTAGACGAGCGGCCTTTTGAAAAATTCCAAGGCCGACTAGGACCTGCCCAGGATTTCCGAGTTCCCTATCAGCCGAGGTGTTCATATGGTTATGAGAAGCATTTATAGGGCCTCTTTGTCCTTATAGAATGGAAATTTTAGTTTTTATATTGTTTTTTTTTGTGGGCAAGTATTCTGGCCCAGTTTTACTTTCAGTACTTTACTTCCACGGTACTATGTTGTTTTGGTTTAGTTGTATTCATGCATTTTTTTCCATTGTAGTTTTTACATTTCAGAAATTTTGGGATTGGAGATGTGTGTGTTTGTACAATGACTTAGGAAATGCCTCCCATTCTAGGGATATGCCTACTCAGTGCTAGTCACCAGCCCATTTCCTATTGGACGCGGGCTTGTGGAGATGTTGAACAGGCCCTACTAGGATGGGTCCAGACATATAGAGTTTATTGAAATATTTTTTTTGATAAATAGAAGTTTTTTTTAATAAATTTATGGAATTAATTGTAAGCAAGAAGAAGTTATTTTTCAATAAAATGATTTCTAGTGAAATGTGGTTTTTAGAATTGGGGGAAATGTTTTGTATGAGATGGATTGGTTTTATTGTGATTCATTATTTTATTCTTGGTTTATCTCTTTGTATTTTGGTGTGATTCATATTTAAAACTATTTTGGGTGTTTTCCCTAGGTGCACGGTCAGCGCACGGTTTGGGAAAACTATATATCGTGCTTCAAGTAACCATGCGAGCTTTGATTTACTTCTGGTTGAGGGCACACAACCTATAATGGCTACTCAAATAATTTTAAATGTTTGTTGGAAGACACTACCTCAGGATATATCCTTATCCCATTGTTGGAACACAATTTTATAAATCATGCAGCCAAAATGTGAAGGTGTCCAGGGTTTCTAATAAGGGGCATGTGGTTGGTGCACAGTTTGATAAACCATGTGACCAGACCGTGTACAGTACCCAATTTTCTATAAATATGGAAATATGTTTTTAATGTTACATTCCGTTATTGGAGAAGAAGTTGAATTTTCCCTTTGGTATTATTTCATTTTGGGAATGATGTTTCTTATATAGTGTTTTGAGACTAATAAATTCTCGTTAATGGAATTCTTTTGTTTGAGTTCATGGTTTTCTTGTTTTGTAGTTTCTTCTCCCAAAAGTGTTTTAAGGATAACCATGGTGCAGCTTTGTGTGGTGCACTATTATAGAAATTTCTAATAGATATACTCATATACTATGTTCTTGAATTCCAGATTATGAACCCTCCTGCCTTTTATGGAAAAACAGATCCTCTCAAGGTAGAGGATTGGATGCAGAGGATTTAAAGAGACATTAGTTTTCTTGTATTTCTTAAGGAATCAATGGTAATGTTTTATAACAATATGTTTGACGGTCCAACATGGAAATTTTGCAAGTAGATGTCTAAAAAAACCATCATAGAAAACATACATGGGAGGTCTTTAGGTATTTATTCATCCAACAATACTTTTTTAAGATGAAACTGGTGAGATAGAAGATGGAGATATGATAACTTTAGCAGGGTTTTGGATCGATATTGGAGTTCTACCATCAATTTGTATATCTAGTTCCATATGATCAGGGTTATGTTGTGAATGATCCTGTGATGTCTTGACATTTCAAGTTCGAGAGCTGTTGTAAGCTGCAACCGAAGGTGGATGAGCTCAGGTTTACCACTTTCTATAATGTGGTGAAGTAAGAAATTCATTCCAAAGTAGAGTTAGCAGGAGGTCTTGAGATGGTGAATCATCCTCTTATGTTTGGGAAGTGGGGAAGGTGATTCCAGTAAGAAGAATGGAATCATCCTGGAGCTGCTAGTGCTAGTAAGGGAATTAAAAGTCCATCTGACATCTCTTCAAACTCATCAGGATTCATTGTTATGATGTTTCATTAGTGTGGTAAGCATATACATAAGACTTCATCTTGCCTGAGTTCTCCAAGACACTAACATAGATGTGGATTCTTGGGTCACATGCATTTTCAATGTTTGGTGGTTTATAATAAATGATGTGGAACCAGACCCAAATATTCAAAAGACACCCCAATCCATTTGCTGGTGAAGAGAAATGTTTGGGCTCAGTTTAGAGTATCACTTATTATAGAGTATAATCTTATTTTATCATTCGTTACCTATGGTGTTTCGACGTGTTTGTTCTTTTTGAGTTTTAAGAATTGATGTAGTGACTTTTCCAAGAACCCTAACTTTATTGGAATCATGTTTGTTTTCAAAAACTCTGAATTTATTATGTCTTGAATAGAGCTGTTATTCATGAACATCTATTAAATTCATATCTCTGTAATCAGATTTTGATAGCTCATGACTTTGGGGTAGTCGTTTATTCAAACATATCGGTTGCAGGCATAGGTCTCAGAGTGAATCTTTTCATGAATTCCGGAAAACGTTCGGTAGTTGGGAGCTCTAGATCGATTCTTATCTCCTCCAATGGGAAGTGGATGATGTAAATGTTTTTATTGGTGTTTTTTATATTGTAGAAAGTGCCTCCTTGATGACCGTTTGGGTTTTTATAGTCATTTTGATTCATGTTTCTTTTGTATCCCTCCCCATCCTCCCCTTATGGTTGGGGTTTTTTGGAAAGTGTGGGAAATTTCTTATGTAGGGCCATATTGGAGATTCTATGTCGAAATGTGTTATCTATACAGGATAGTTGGTACATAATGGTGGGAAGACCCACTATGGATTCTTATGTGTTTTCTTCCAAATATGATCGGTGTTAGTTACTTCCTAATGGTGGTTAGTACCTTCTAGCCTCCCACTACGGGAAAAACCGCTTATTGCGACGGGGTATTTGCGACGGGCTTTATTCCCATCAAAACAACTCCGATGAAAAGCGTATTTGTGACGGGAATATATTCCTGTCGCAAATGGTCAGTTATTTGCGACATAAATACAGGACTCGTCGCAATAGCTATGGCGTGGTTTTCACGCCAAAATGCGGGAATCCTATTTGCGATGGTCGCCTTCTACTCGTCACAAGTACCCAGCGGTGGTAAATACTATTTACGGTGGGTAAATTGTCCTGCCGCAAAAATTTATTCACCAGGTGTTATTTGCAACGGGTCCCGTCGCCAATACTGGCGGCAGTAAAGACTATTTGTGATGGTCGCCTTCTACCCGTCACAACTACCCGGCCATGGTAAATACTATTTGTGATGGGTAAATTGTACCGTCACAAAAAATTATTCACCAGGTGTTATTTGCGGTGGGTCCCATCTCCAATACCGGTGGCGGTAAATAGGAATTTGCGACGGGGATACCCGCACGTCGCTAATGGTGTGTTGGTAGGCAGCGATTTGCGACGGGCCCGTCGCAAAAACCCTTTTAACAGCCGCCTGTAATTAATGTGGGCGAAGGTATTTACGATAGGGCCCATCGCCAATAACGGCGGTGGTAAATAGTAATTTTCGACCGGCCGGTCAGAAAAACCCTTTTAACCGCCACCCGTAACTAATGCGGGCGAAGGTATTTGCGATGGTATCCCGTTGCAATACCTAGTATTTGCGATGGGATACTGTCGCAAATACGACCATCGCAAATAATCTAACCTATATATACATCCCACCCTTTTTTCCATAACATTCAGATCTCTCTTCCTCTCTCTCTCTCTCTAACTTTCAGTTCTAAGTATTTTTTTTTAATTTTTTCTTTCGTGGAGAGGAGAGAAGGAGTTAGAAGGCGCAAATTACTTCACAATATTGAAGTTATTTATATTTTATTTATTTTTTAAATTATTTTTAATTGTTAAATTAATTTTAATTATTAATATTATTTTTATTTGTTAATTTTAATTCTTTTAATAGAATGTTTAGTAGCTATATAATATAAATAGATTAGTGGTTGTATTAGATAATCCTTGTCTAGATACGAACAAGTAGAGGTGGCTCTAGCACAGATGTACCTAGGAGTGAAAACTCTGACAAGGTGTTTCGAGATTGACTCAGGGTAACCTGGTACACGACAACGGGCCTTGCTGCACAGTTGGTTCGACACTCCCGGAGGTTGTTTTGGTAATAATTAGAAATAAATAAATAATTATCAAATAATTAAGAAATAATTAAATTTAATTAGATTTAATTAAAATAAATATCAAATAATTAGGAAATAATTAGATTTAATTGATTAGAAATAATTAGAAAACAATTAAAATAATTAAGAAAAAATTAAAATAATTAGGAAAATATTTGATTTAATTTGGAAATAATTAAAATAATTAGGAAACAATTGGATTTAATTATGAAACAATTAAGTTTAATTAGGAAACAGTTATAATAATTAGGAAACAATTATAATAATTAAGAAACAATTAGATTTAATTAGGAAACAATTATAATAATTTGGAAACAATTAGATTTAATTAGGAAACAATTATAATAATTAGGAACCAATTATAATAATTAGGAAAAAAAATAATAATTAGGAAACAATTATAATAATTAGGAAACAATTATAATAATTAGGAAATAATTATAATAATTAGGAAACAATTAAAAATAATTAGGAAACAATTAAAAATAATTAGGAAACAATTAAAAATAATTAGGATACAATTTAAAATAATTAGGAAACAATTAAAAATAATTAGGAAACAATTAAAAATAATTAGAAAATAATTAAAAATAATTATAAAACAATTAAAAATAATTAAGAAACAATTAAAAATAATTAAAAAAACAATTAAAAATAATTAGGAAATAATTAAAAATAATTAGGAAACAATTCAAAATAATAAGGAAACAACTAAAAATAATTAGGTAATACATAAAAAGAATTAGGAAAGACTTAAAAAGAATTAGGAAAGACATAAAAATAATTAGGAAAGACTTACAAAGAATTAGGAAAGACATGAAAAGAATTAGGAAAGACTTACAAAGAATTAGGAAAGACTTAAAAAGAATTAGGAAAGACTTAAAAACAATTAGGAAAATTAGCAAGCATGATGGACCGCTCAGTTACCTCGATTTTCTTTTCATTTGTGTGTTGAGGCTTGATAGGAAACTTCTGCCACCACATGTAATATTTTCTTTTACTGTCAAAATTATCAACCTCCTCGCCAACATAGAGGTTAGGAGGTTTATAATATTGATAGTAAAAGAAAATATTACATGTGGAGGTAGAAGTTTCATGTCATCCTCAACACACAAATGAAAAGAAAATTGAGGTAGATGAGCGGTCAATTACGTTTTTTTTTCTATTCAATGATTGATTAACCACCTCACCTATATGCATATATTCGCATTTCTAATTAGTAACATAATTAATAACATAATTAGTAATATAATTAGTAACATAAATAGTAACATAATATAAAATATTATATTACTATAATATTAATAATTAAATAATACTAATAATATAATTATTTTATTATTATATGTTTAATATTTATAAAAAAATGTTAATATTATTAAAATTATAAAAAATTTATTAAATATTACAATTATCAATATTTTCAACAAGTTTTGATTAATTCTTAACATGTTCAAATCTTAAAGGGTCGCCAATTTTCAGGTCATGCCCAATAAAAAGTTTGCGTCAACCATGTCCAATGTAAACTCTATAATTATTCTTGCCTGGTTGATCACCTTGCAAGTAGCGTTGCAATTGGACAACCCAAGTCATGTCTTTCTCATCTATAAAAATCATATCACATTACTTTTTACATAGACCATTCTTTCTTGAAAAAGTAAGGGAATGATACTGAAGTTCTCTTCATTTTTCAAGGAAGAATGATCTATGTAAAGGGTCATATGAAATGATTCTTAAAGACGATAATGACAATACTTGTGTCGTCCTATTTCAACGGTACTTGCAAGGTGATCAACCATGTAAGGACAATTATAGAGTTTAAATTAGACATGGTTGACACAAACTTTTTATTGGGAATGACCTGAAAATTGACAACTCTTTAATATTTGAACATGTTAAGAATAGAGAAAATTTTATTGAAAATATTGAGATTTGTAATAATTAGTAATAATTAATAATAATTAATCAAAAATGAAATAAATTCAAGTACATGGTTATAAATTAGAACAATTTCCAGCGGATTGGTGGCTACCTTTTATTCAACATCTCATATCTTTTCTACTTTCTCCCACTGAAATTAGTATGAAAAATGTGCTCTAACGTATGTCAGAGGAAGTTTTTCATACTTATTTCTGTCTGGAGAAAGTTAAAAAGAGATGAACCGTCAGACAATAGAGGCTCTTTTCCCTCACGACTCATCTCCTTACAAGGAGATGAGTCGTCAGGCAAAATAGTTGATGCCAATCTGCTAAAATCAAATATGAATAATTAGTAATATAATCTCCACAACGATGATTACAAAATTTTATTTCATTATTCAAGCATATTTCATTTTTCCAAGTATTTATAAGTATTGATAAATTTATAATAAATAGTGGGGATTATTATAAACTAACTATGTCGCCTATAATTATTGGTAATTACTAAGAAATAACTATAATTATGTATCTTCTTTTTTTAGGATATTGTTTTTCTTATATCAAATTATTTAATAACAGTAATGGTTTTAAATTTTGTAGAAACATATTTATGAATATGGAACAAGGAAATCGACATCAATCATTATTAGATGATCATGAATGGATAAATCAGCACAGAAATATAAACGGTTCTAGTTTAAATCCTATATATGTTGATGGTGTTGAAGCTTTATTATCATTTGCATCATCAATCCTAGAATTTGTTTCAGAAGGGAAAATTAACTATCCTTGTAAAAAATGTGCTCTAAGAACGTTTGAGACAATTGACATCATTGGGAAACATTTCTTGCGTTATGGTTTTCAATCAGATTATATTTTTTGGTATCAACATGGTGAACATAGTTCCAGAGAAGATACTAATAATTTGATTCTGAATCCAGCACGATTTCATAATTTAGTACATGATGTTATATGGTCATCCGTTCAACAAACTAAAATTGAGGATGATGTTGATTTACCTCCCGAGTTGGCACCATCTGAATTTGCTGAGTTGTTCAGGCCTACTGAGGATGCATTACATCCTGTTGCAAGATACGAAAATTAGAAGCAGTTGCAAAATTTATGGCTATTAAATCAGATAATGGAATGTCAAATAACTGTTTTGATCAGATATTTTCTTTGGTTAAAGCACTGTTACCTGAAGAAAAATGTGATGCCTGCTAATTATTATGAGAGAAAGAGACTAGTTCGTAATCTAGGACTTAGTTATCAGAAGATCCATGCATGTTCAAATGATTGATTCTTATATTCTGGTGAAAATGAGTTGTTGGATAGTTGTCCCACATGTGGAAAATCGAGGTATAAAGAAGCTCAGTCAGGGAAGTCTGGATTGATTCCTATAAAACAGCTGAGATATTTCCCACTTACACTTAGGTTGCAGCGTTTATTTATGTCTTAGAACATAGCGACAATGATTTCATGGTAGAAAACCAATATTTCAAATGGTAAAATCTTGATTCATTCATTTTATGGTGATTCAAGGAAACATTTTGATCAAGTGCATCCGTCTTTTGCTTTAAAATCCTAGAACGTGTGATTGGGTCTTTCTACTGATAGTTTTTGTCCATTTGGATCTTTTGGTAGTCAGTATTCTTGTTGGCATGTCTTTATAACTCTATATAATTTGCATCCATGGATGTCGATGATAGAGCCTTGTATCTTTTTGACATTATTAATCCCAGGACATCCGAAAAAGAATATTGATGTTTATTTTAAACCATTGATTGATGAGTTAAATTTATTGTGGAGTCATGGTGTTGGTACATATGATGCTGCTGCAAAACCGAATTTTGTAATGAAAGCTACTTTGATGTGGAAAATTACTGACTTCCCGGCATATGGCATGTTATCTGGCTGGAGTACACATGGTCCAAAATCATGTCCTTACTTTATGGGAGACAACAAAGCTTTTATGATCGTGAATGGAAAAAACCTTTCTATATTGACTGTCATCACAGATTTCTTCCAATCGATCATCCTTTTCGGAGGAATAAATCTTATTTCAGAAAAGGAAGAATTGAAAGAGATGAACCTCCAAAAATTATCTCAGGTACAGAGTTACAATCAGTTGTATTTTCATTACCTTCCATCACTTTTGGACTGACAATAAACCAACAGAAAATTCATGGCTTTGGGAAAGAACACAATTGGACAAAACGAAGAATTTTTTGGAATCTACCACATTGGTTTTATTTTTTGGTCTGACACATGTTGGATGTCATGAATATTGAGAATAACTATTTTTATAACTTATTTCATATAGTTTTGGATACACCAGGTGAAACCAAAGATAATGTAAAGGGACGATTAGATCTTGCGCAAATTTGCAGGTGACTAGAACTTGAATTGTTTGAAAATGTCAGATCACAGAGATTAATGAATCCAAAAGAAGCTTACAAACTGACCAAAGAGAGTTTCTTATTATTTTTTCAGTGGATTGCAGATTTGAGACTTCCAGATGGCTATGCTTCCAACATGGGAAGATGTGTTAAAAATGGTCATATTACCGGATTAAAAAGTCATGACTGTCATGTTATAATGGAAAGACTTATGACTATTGGATTAAGAGGTTTATTGAATTCTAATATTTGGGATTTGATAACAGATATATCATATTTTTTCCGAGACATGTGTATGGAGACAACAAACTATGATACAAAAAGCAAACTGGAAGAAGTTGTTGTTCTAATTATATGAAAACTGGAAAAAATCGTTCTGTCAGCTTTCTTTGATTGAATGGAACATTTGATATTACATTTTTCACATGAAGAAAAATGTGGAGGTCCGGTTCAGATTCGATGGATGTACCCATTTGAGAGATTCATGCATAAATTGAAGAAAAAATTCTATAACAAAGCATCAGTTGAAGGCTCAATTGCTGAAGCTTATTTGAAATAGGAAATTTATTTATTCTGCTCTCATTATTTTGAATCAAAATATCCATCAAAATTTAACCGCATGGGCCGGAACTAGTGTAATTTTGATGATGATATGAACAATCAATTATCAGTTGTCAATCAGCCCGAACTTGGCTTTGTTGGAGTTCATGATAGATGGCTTTCAGATGATGAACATCATAGAGCTCATACATATGTTCTACTCAACTGTGAAGAAATGTCACCAATTTTACAGTGAGTTCTCCTATCCCTTATTCTATAGATTCTATTATAGTAAATTAATAATATTGTATTTTTAGGTTATATGATGATCATATCAAGAAACAATTTCCACAAATTACAGCAGCTGGCTTAGAATAATGTCGGCAAAAATCTTTTTCCGACTGGTTTCACAAAATGGTAACATACATTCTTTTTTGATTTTACATATAAAATTAATTTATTACATGTAATAGTGATAAATGTTTTAAAAAATTTCATGTATATGTACATGCTGATAAGATTGATATTTGATTGCGTATATTGAGTATCCCACCATCCAAAATGGTTAAATCTTATAATGCATATGTGGTGAATGGTTATCGCTTTCATACACGTGCATATGGGGAATCAACGAAAACAATGAATAGTGTTGTTTGTTTGAAGGGATCACATCATAGAGACATTGAAGTTGACTTTTATGGAATGCTTGAAGAAATTATTGAACTGTGTTATTTGGGACAGAATTATGTAACGATGTTTAAATGTCGATGGCTGGATATTGAGAGAGGCTTGCGTATTCATCTGAATCATGGAATTGTTGATATTAAACATAAAATTATTCTTATAGTAAATGAACCATTTTTATTGTATCATTAGGCACATCAAATTTATTGTGCAAAATAATGTGCTACTACAAAAGAGTTGGATGATTGGTGGAGTATAATAAATGTTAAATCTCAAGAAAATCAGTTTACTCAAACTGAATGTGGTTCCACTAAAGTGCATGGAAATGAAATTTTTTTGGACAGTTCTCAAAACACATCTTTTTCACAAAGATACATGAATATCGAGGATGACACCCCATAGTTAAGGGTCGATGGTGACGATGTTTTCAAGGATGTTACAACTGAATTTGAAATGACAAGAGATGATGAAAGTGAAACTAATATGGAAATTGATGATGTTGACGAGGAAGATGAAGACATTGACATTGAAAACTATGAAGATGATGATGAAAATTAACATTGACATAGAAAAATGCTGGTTAGAATCATAAGAAATATATATCTATATATAATAGTTATTTTCAACTGTTTGCTAATAACAATCATTTCATGTTTCAGATGGACTCAGAAACGTTTCGTCAGTTGCTGGAGGCAGATCTACCTATGGATTATGAGGTTCTTGAGTCATCTGAGCCTCAGGCTATTGGAACTACAGGGGATCACTCGGAGGGGGCGTGGTCTTGCCAAACTGATGATTCCATATCTTATCCTGGAGCGACATCCACCTCTTGGATTTGATGCGGACACGCGGTGGTATGGTAACCTGTGTATTTTAGTTATCATTCATTATAATTTATTAATATTCTAATTGTTGGTTTAATTTTTCTTTTTCCATAGTTTTACGCATATCGCTATTGGACAGGGGGTGCTATCTTGCACAATTATTTTTCTCAGCCCTGGCTCACATGTGATCAAATTCCCACTGATGTGCAGGCCACCATGTTCGATCATTGGCTAGTACGTAATTAAATATTATTTATTTTGAAATTTAATTCATTAAAAACATTATATTAGGGTTTATGGTATCCCATCGATGAGAGCATGTGTGACACTATCCACGTGGCATGGGTGGTGTCTATACGTGACCTTTTCCGTCAGTTTTTGCATAATTTGAGAAAGACGGCTGTGAAGAAAGCCGGAGTGAAAGAATTTGATGAGTCATATAGAGCCCACCGACCAGAGTACATTTCATCTCACGTTTGGGATTGATTATGTACAGACTGTTTGGGTGGTGGGTTTCAGAGGAGATTTGCATGGGTTCGACAGAATCGGGGGAGACAATAGGTGACATATCGAGCCTGTAGTCGTACATTTAGTGCGCATAGAGAGCATCTGGTAAATACTTTTTTTAATATTTTATACAACTTTAAATATAAAAAATTTATTTTATATTCATATAGGAAGCCGAACACCCTAGTATTACATTGTACAGCGTTTATCGGAGGATGTACACTGACCCGGCTACTGGAGTGATTAGAGGTGACCGCCAGCATCAGATTGTGGTCAATATTATTTTCTTTTCAGTTTTCAAATTAAATGCATATAATCTTTTAATTATTTTAATTTCTAATTGAAACATAAGGATTCATATGAGGCCACGACCTCTCTGACACATGCTGAGAGTCAAGACAAGACGGGTGATCAGACCAGTGCCCACCATTTTGATGAGACGACATGGATACAGGAGACCCAGTATTGCTTCGAAAAGGGCCGAGTAGTTGGCATCGGCTCTCATTTGACTCCTGCAGCTTATTATGGTACTATTGTGATGTCGGTGTCCAGCTCGAGAGGAGCTCATGGAGAGACATCATCTTCTACCTCACAGTATCTGGAGCAGCTACGTGCTCAGAGTCAGCTTATAGAGAATTTACGTCAGGGGCAAGAGCAGATGCGTCAGCAGCACAATGAGGAGATGCATTGATGGCAGGAGCAGATGCGTCAGCAGTAGGATGAGGATAGACGTCAATATGAGGAGCAACATCAGGAGAAGATGGAGTATATGCGTCATCTGACTCATAGTTTAGGGATGGAGTTTCCTCCACCACCTCCTCCAGGTCCTCCAGATTATCCACCCCTAGTGATTTTTTTAGATGTAATAAACATTTGAGTTTGTAGTTTATTATTATATTAACTATTTACAATTCCTCTTTCATATTGGTATGAATATTGCTTGATTTAATTTGTTTTTTATTTTTTTTATATTTTATTACTTATTA
Source organism: Viscum album (assembly GCA_963277665.1). Lineage (NCBI taxonomy): Eukaryota > Viridiplantae > Streptophyta > Magnoliopsida > Santalales > Viscaceae > Viscum > Viscum album. Next base: position 1,337,770,596 of record OY728148.1, on the reverse strand, counting down.
GTATTATTTTTAATGTCTTCTTATTTTAGTAATATTACTTTTAATATTTTATATTTATTGTTAATATTTAGATGTTTATAATTTTATAATTTTATTAATATTAATAATATTTATATTATTTTTTCATAAATATGTATGTTTATTTTAATAATATTATTATTATATTAATTTTTTATATTATTAATATTAGTAGTATTAATATTATTTTTTGATATTAATATTTCATAATATATAATATTATGTTATTTATATTAATAATATTATTATTTTTTGATATTAAAATTTCGTAATTATATTATATATATTTTTTATTATTAATATTATAATAATATAATTTATTTATATTTTTAAAATTAATATTATTATTTTATACATAATTTAATAAAAATAATATTATATTAATTTTTTATATTATTAATATTAGTATTATTATATTATATTATATTATTTATATTCATATTATTATTATTTTATATTAATATTTCATAATTATATTTTATATATTTCTTATTTATATTATAATAATATAAATTTTTTATATTATTAATAATAATATTATTTTATATAATATTATATGACTTGTATTAATTATTTTATTTAATTTTTTATTTTTTTTAGTATTTGCGACAGGAATATTTGCGACGGGATTTCCCATCGTAAAATTTTTTTAGTATAACATTTGCGATGGGAAGAATACCCGTTGTAAAAACATTTCTGTGACGGTCTGTCACAAATACCTTCGTTGGGAGTATTTTTTAAATTTCTCATTTGCGACGGGTCAGAAACTCGTCGCAACTAATATATCTGTGACGGCCCGTGGAAAATACCTTTTTTATATATATAAAAAATCCCATTTTCTAAGGGGGGGGGAAATACTGTCGCAAATACTCTTTTTGTGATAGGACCACCGCAAAAATACCTATTTGCAATGCCGTTTTCGGCAACGGGAGATTTTCGATGGAGCCCCGTCGCAAAAGACCTTTTGCAACGGTATCCCTTCACAAATCGTCGGTCGCAAATATTTAGTTTTCTTGTAGTGTCCTATGATGAGAATGTGATTTAATTTCAGATATTGGTCTAGCATGAAATATTTTTTTGATTATTGTTTTTTAGGCTAGAGTCCTAAGTTTTGTTTGGTTGTGGTTGAGGTTTATTTGGTTAGAGAGTTTGGATTATGTGGATGTGGAAATCCTAAGTCTTTGACCAATCAACTGGATCTTTTTGTGTCTTTCCCAGGGAAGAAAGCGTAATGATGGAGAGAATTGTGAAGCCCTAATTTTCAATTCCATGTTTTTTTAGATTCTTCTATTGGTTCTCAGTATTTCTCTTGGGTTTTGGGGGTTCTGGGTTTAAATTCGTTGTTTAAGGTGTTCCTCATTTAAATTTTGAGTCTTTGATGTTTTTTTGGTTTGGGACTTTTCCTTAATTAGAGGGAAATTATGTGGAGCAGGTGGATCGTAAAATTTGTTTGTAACACACCTAGTAGAACCTTTTTATAGGGTTTTTTTGTTGGGTGGGTTATCCCTTTGAGGTTGATGAGTTTTGGGGTGATAAGGGTGAGTTTTTTGGGTGAGAGGGGTTATTTTTGGGGACATTTCTAGGTTTCATTATTAAGGTACGTAGTTTGTTTAACTATGTAGAAAGTGTACTGGGGGAGGGGTCATATGGTTGGAAAACTGTTTGACTAACCATAATACCAAAGAGTGCAGCTCATCCAACACAAGATAGTGGCCAATCACAATGTTTTCTAAACCGTGCGAGATAACCCTATGACCCACTCAGGAAAGGGTATTTTGGGATTTTTTACATTTTTAAAATGGGTTTCTTCCCTTGGACACACTAATAGAAATAAATAAACATGGATGCCTACCATAAAACATGTTAGATCCTCAAAGCTTCTCCAAGGTGAATTTGAGGTGGATTTCTTCATGAATCTTCACTCTGTTTGAAAGGTTAGGGATTCCCTCTCTTTCTCATTTCAATTTCTACCATTTTCCCATTCTCCTCTAACCCTAGTAAAAACATTTGGCTGATTTCAATGCCTTGGGTAGTGCATATTTGGGAGATTTCTTTTTTAGGTTTCCTTATGGATTTTATTACTTCTCAGAACATTTTTGGAGTTATTTCGGTTGGGAGTTGTTGAACAAGAAGTTATTTGAGGTAGTAACCAAATTGAATATGCCTGTAGAATCATGATTTTCTTGGTCAAATGATATTTCACCTTTCTAAATTATTAAATATACATTTAATGGTGTTAGGTTAATTGTATTTTATGAAATCTCTTAATTTTTTATAGTTAGGAATTGTAGTAATTATTTTTACATGAACTGTGTTTTGGAAATGGCATGAGTGACACTTTAAAGGGATTAGTGGATTTTAAATACATGGCATAGTTTTTATAAAAAAAATGGTGGATTGGGCCTCATAAATGGATTTTTTGAACATTAAGAGCTTATTGATATTCAACTATGGTCTTGTAAGTATGCATTTGGTTTGAATTGTGGTTTGGGTTAAAAAAATGGAGCTATGTGTGGTATATATGAAATGAACTATTTTGTGTAAATAATGAAAGGCCTGTTTCACATCTCAAATTTATTTCTCTAAATAAAAAACTTGTAGGAGGGATCCTTGACTAGTTTGATGATAAAGAAGTGGGTTGTTCTCAGAATGGGACTCTACCTGTGTGACACTAGTTTATGGAATGGGCTACTCCTTTAGAAGGTTGGGGTGGTGTTAGTTGTGTGATGTATGATAGTGAATATTTATGTGACTTATTGTTTGAAATTTTTGGAAAATTCTCTTGTGAAACATAACACGGGAACCTATAATAGAAGAGATGTTTTCTGAGAATTATTATTACACTTTTCTAGGTTATTATACTATCTTGTGGCCCATAATAGGTGGATACTTGGGTTTATTACTATGGAATTGTGCCCCTCGACCAAGCCATGCAGGTCGATGGTTGGGTACTATGGAATTATTACTTCATTGAGTTGGAAATTCCTTCAAGATGAGTCACATGAATATTATGTTATATTCTACCTATGTGTTCCTTGGTATTCTCATGATGATCTAACACTAGACTCATTATCCATTTCCCTCATTATCAGACTGACTCCCTTTTTCCTGGTTTTGGTGTTTTTTGTGGAAACCTGTAAGTGTGTATGTTTTTATTAGAGGGTATCAAGAGAGTTTCTTGGTATGAATTTTCATGAAAATTGAATGATTTCTTCTTTTGGTTTCCTTCTTTCCATAACCCCTATGAACCCAACTTAATTTTCTTGAATGATAATTATATTAAAATATGGGGGAATTGCCTATGATTTTTGTATTTAGAAATTTATAGTATAGAAAAAACCTATGATTACAGTTTTTATTTCATAAATGAAAATTATTTTTACTTATTTAAATGATATAAAATTAGAATAGTTTTTTTCAGGCCGACCAACTGAGTTTTAATATTCTTTCCTATAGTGTTTTCATGTTTTACGTTCCATCTACTAGTTCCAGTGTTTTTTTAGTCACCTTGGGTAATAGTTGATGTTTTTTTGGAGAGCTACCATCAGGGTCACATGAAGGCGATGTTTAGTTTCAGGGATAGATTTTTTTTCTATGTTTTGTAGTCGCTCAGTTTTTTTTGTCACATTATTTTTAAATGTAAATGTTGAATATATTTTAAAGAAAATTTTCTTTTTCTCTTTTATTTTATATTATGTACTTGTTTGTTTCAATTGGGTTAAATGGTCACCTTTTTGTACTCTATTGATTTCCTTAGCACCGGTCACTAGGCCGGGAGGATCAGGAATACCTCTCGGGCCTTGCCATAGATATGCTCAGGTGATCAGTTCAGGGTTTGACCCGAGATGGTTTCATAAAAACTTATATTAGATCCATTTTAACTATTTAGTTGATCTTGATTTTTATATTTCTCATCAGTACATAGTGATGTCAAGGTATAAGGAGTATGATTTTCAGGGATCGAGGTGTTGGAATGGGAAAGATGTTAAGAACCCTTTCCTCATTCTGAACCTCAAAATACAATGGGAAGTTCAGGTTTGCTGGTGTCTTTTTATTTTTTAGGAATTTTTCAGTGTTGGGAAATAAAAAGGTAGTTGGAAAAGTGGCCTTTGTGATCTCACAGGTCCTGGAAAGCCATGTGGATCTGAGGATGTTTCCTTATAATACTCTCTGTGGTGGTGGCATAAATAACGTATGGCCACCAATCATATATCTAAATCACTCATTGACATTATTTTCCCATTGAGAGTTGTTTTGGGTCTTCTTTGATTCTGAAAATTGTTTGGAAATTTCTTATTTTGGAATTCTTAAAAGTTGAATTAAAGTGGTAATGACATAGTTTTGGAAATTGAGAAATTTATTTTCATAATATAATTTTTGGATGGGTTAGTAATATGGGTTTTTGTAAAATGATTTTTTGGGTGAAACAAATTTTTTTAATGATATAAGTATTGATATTGTAAATATAGATTTTATTGAAATAATATTTTTTAAAATAAATTCTATTTTGAATATATTTTTAGAATTCATTCTAAATAAGAAGAAATGTGTTTCTAATCAAATATTTCTTAATTAAATTATATTTCTATAATTAATGAATTTTTTTGAATGATTTGGATTTGTTTTAGTATGATACATCATTTTTTTCTTGGTTTCCCAATTTTGAGTTTGGTGTTATTCATCATTAAATTTTTTGTTTTGGGTGTTCTACCATGGGTCACGATTATTTTATGGTTTGGAAAAAATGTGAAGCTAGATCCAGGTAAAAATGTGACGTTTGATTTGCTTCTAGTTGAGGGCACACAACTAACACACAGTTACTCAAATCTTGTTTAAAGAGTGCATGAAGCTACTGCCTCAGAATAGAACCCTATCCCACAGTTTCTGTATAGTTTTCTAAATCATGCGGCCAAATCGGGCTAGTGAACAATGTGTATAATAAGGGGCGCATGGTTCTTCCATGGTTTTGTAAATTGTACACCCAAACCTTGCACATCACCCAATTTTCTAAAAATGTGGAAACATGGGTATAATGCTTTATTTCATTATTGGAGAAGAAGTTGATTTTTTCCTTTAGTGTTTTTGGATTTTGGGAGTGATGTTTCTTATGTAGTGTTTTAAGACTGAAAAAATCTCAGGGATGGATTGGTCTTGACAGAGTTATTTTTTTTTATTGTTTCTTAGTGTCTTCCCCTACAAATATTTTATGTATACCCGAGGTGTAGATTCATGTGGTGTACCATTATTAAACTTTTTTGTTTATCAACCCAACAAACTATATTCCTAAATTACCAATGATGAACCCCCTATCTTTTAGGGTCAAGCAGGTCCACTCAATGTAGAGGATTAGATGCGAAGGATTTAGAGAGACTTTAGATTGAATATGTACCCTGAGTCATTAAGGGTAATTTTTTCTCCCTTTATTCTTTAATTTCCATCCTAAAAATGGTGGAAGTCACTGTATCAAATAAATCCTCAGAGAAATCTTACTTGGGATTTCTTCATTTCTTTGTTCACGGGATATTACATTTCTGAGATTATGAAAGTGCAGAAGAAGATGGAGATGTGCTTTCTTCGGTGGGTTGTTGGATCAATATTGGTGTTCTACCATCTCTTTGTTGATCTAGTTTCATATTATTGAGTGTTTGTTGCAAACTATTCTGTGAAGGCTCGACATTTGAGTTCGAGCTCCATTATGAGCTGCAACAGATGGTGGTAGAGCTCAATTTTACCACTTTATATGATGTTTTGAAGCAAGACATTTGTGCCAAAGTTTTGTTAGAAGGGGGGATTGAGATAGTGAATCTTCCTATGCTCTTCGGAAGTGGTAATGGTGATTCCATTAAGAATAATGAGAAGCAGCATATAGCTGGTTGTTCTGGAAGGGGAATTAAGAGGTCATAAGAAAATTATTATGTAAATTTAAATAAAAAATATTCCATTGAAAAAATATCACAAGAAAAAAATTCATCCATGGATAATATAAATGAAGTAATATCATAAATAAAAATAATAATTGAATTCTCCTTGAAGGAATTTATTAATAATAGACACCATCATATCAAACATCATAGTATATATATCATCGATTCAATTCTCCCATATAGTTTTAAAATATGGGTAAAACCCATTTAATTTGTGTATCTAATTTGTCTCATTATAATTTTCAATGCATTGTAGGGATTTAAAATTCCAAACTCTACTCATCAAAGCATGTCCAATGCATTATTCATATTTCAAATGAATGAATTAATTCATGATAAGTATTCCATATATATAGAATATAAATATTCAACAAATACTATGGATTGAACAAAAATAACCCAATAAAAAAAATACTTTCATGATATATCAATATATTCAGAAGTAATTTATACTTTATGCAGTAATCGTATCCATGATTCAAGGAATATATATATATATTAGAGAAATGGAATATCCAATGATATAAAGTAGAACAATGTTTCAATGTATGGTTTCAATAAAACATATCCCCATTAGTGAAGATTTAAAAAAAATGGTTATTGTCACTCATTAATATAAATTCCATTAAAATAAAATTAAATCATTCTTGTGGAGAATAGACATCCCATTTTTTTGAAATCCCTTGAAAATATGTACAATTATAGAGTAAATAAATCTTTGAAAATAAACTTTAAAACATGTAATGGAACCATTAAATCATTTATTAGTCATAACGGATTTAAAATAAACTCACTCCCTTGAATATAAAAAACATTCCTTTCATACTTTTTAGTTGTAAAAGTTAAAAACAACCTTTTTTTAGAAAATGTCAAAATATTTCATTTAGACTGGTTTCTTATATTTCTAACATGGGTAAAATTTCTTTAAAAATAAGTGTTTAATTTTAAAAACATTTTTGATCTTTTTGAGGAAAATATTTATTTGAAATAATAATACTTTTTTCAGAATATATATAATATCATTTTTTATTTTAAACTTTTTTTGCATGATTGTTGTTCCAAAGAGAGGAAAAGTTGTTAAATAATTTGTAAAGATGCTAAGAGAGTAAAAATGAAATGAAACTTAATAATCATTAATACAAATATATTCAAGTTAATTACCTCAAACTTGTATTATATACTCCCAATAAAAATAAACTTGTCTATATTACCAAATATGTCTCAATGTGGTGGAAATTGACGTAAAATCACTTACCCAATGTCAATATTCATTATAAGCTCCTTTGTCCTCCTGAAAAATAAATCTCAAATATATATACATTCTTATTAAGAGAATATATATATATATATTGTCATATATTATCTATTTATAAAATTTTATCATAATTTTTTAAATGACCATTTTACTATTATCATTACTTCGGGTGGTAACTGCTCTGTTTATTAAGTATGTTTTTATTTTATAATTTTTTTCCATGTAAATTTATTATGGTAAAATAAACATATGAATTTTATTCATGGAATAAATATAAAATATATTCAGCATATATATATATATATATATATATATTCATAAAAATATAATAGATAATGAAAAATTAATAACACTGTTAATGGAGGCGGTATGCCGTATAAATTCTTGAATACAATTTTCACTTTTTATTAGTTGGAACAAAAGAATATTGAAAATGTAATTAATATGTATATAATTTTTATTATATCATATATAAATTTATATGTTTTATATAGTCATTAAATCTGTCCTTATTAAATTTCCTGTAAAACGTAAAAGATGTATGGATCACATCTCTTAGGGGATTTGGCACTCCACACATACAAATAATTGACTATATCATTTTCCAATGGATAGTAAGATAATATTGTATATATCATATTATTATCATATAATAATAAATATGTCATAAATATCATATATTATCATTAATTAAATCTTTATGAACATCATTGTAAAGTGTTGATGAAAAATGAATTACATCGCTTGGTAGAGACGGTTAGAAGTACGTACGTATGAGCAGTGTTTTCAATTTTCATTGGTCAGATAAGATATGGAATAGGGTTTTAAAATAATTATAACATATTTTTATATTCATGATACTATATTTATTGTCTTATGTTTGTTACGAAAATTAAATATAAAGTAGATGAAGAAATAGACCTGAAGGACTCCTTAAAGACGTTTAACTCCTCTTACATAAACTTCTTTTCGATATATTCTTAAGGGTCTTAGGGTAGGTATTTTGGAATTACAATAACCAATATAACATATTTATAATTATTATTAAGTGAAATGAGAATCGTTTTTACAATATATATGGTTGTTGGTGGTTTATATATGTGAGGGGAATATTTAAGATTTCTTTAAAAAGATTAAAATATAATAAGAGTATTCATGTTCACAATTCTTTCAAATTGTTAGGGATTAGAACCTATATAAGTATATTGTTGAAATATAATCATAAAATTAAATTTTTATCCGTTTTTTAGATTTATTATTACTGCTAATTTGGTTTAACCCCATAGTTAACTTATTTTAGAATTTAATGTGGTAATATATGTTCACTCATAAAGAGTTATTATTTTATATTTAATGTAACAATTGACAAATAAATGTAATGAATTGTGATATTTTAGAAAATAAACGTCTCCCATAAGAATATTTCAATATTTTAATGTTTTTTCAATATTTTAATAGAAAATTATTTTTATAAATTATCATTAATTCTAATTTTGACACTATTCATTTATTTTGACATTAAATACATCAGGAGAAGGTTTTATTTCAAATATAAATTAGTTAAACATAAATAATCGTTCATATTAATCTAAATAATTCTTGGAAAAATATAATTCACATAATTTATATCATTTTTAATATCATTTTTTTTTGTATTTGTTAAATATATATTTTATTAGCATCGCACAAGGATTTAGCGTAATTATATAAGCACTGACAAATAGATAGAAATTATAATCATCGAAAAAATATCGTTATGTATAAAACATTCATTTTCAATCATTCATAACATTCCTTTTCCATAAATGGACAAATAATACATTTTTAAGACTAAGAGCATGACATTTTTTAACTTTCACTGATTGAAATATTTTATTATTCCATATAAATGACATGTATCCCATAAAAATAATAATATTGTGGAAAATATGGAAAAGGTAATATTCCCTTCTTAGAATATGATATAAGATTAAATATTATGACATAATCACTTTTTTCCTAGACTATCCTGATTTACCCAATATCAACCTGGTAATTATTACCACAATTTATATTCATATTAACAAAAATCAAAATGGAACTATTTACTAAATTTAAAACATAGGATTACAAATATGGACTCCTTTTTTTATGATTTAATTTCATTTAATTAAAAAACCAAATTTTATACTATGTTCACGAATCATGATTATTCGTTCATTTTAGAAAAAATATAGTTTTAAAGAATAAAATTAGATTTATTCTTATCATATGCCTTGTAAAAATACCAAAATATTATTAAAAAAATATAATAGAATATGTAATACTAATTTTTAATTATAAAATTCAGTAATAGGGATCAATTAAATTTATAAAACACATTGTGTGAAAATAAAAATTGTTTTAAAAAACATTTCATTTACATTCAAAAGTGTTTGTTTTTATTTATAACCAGTGATTTCATTTTTTAAATGCGTTAAACATGTAATTTCATATTTAGTTAGTAAAATACATACCATCCAATTTAAAGCTCTGTATTATTATATTCACATAACAATATTTGAATAACATATTGTAGTTCCTTTAATGTAAGTGTTCCTTGAAACATATGATATTGAAAAGATTAACTTTATTTCAAAAATATATGCCATAAAATCATGGGGTTTTATATTCACCACTATTCTAAGAACATTTTCCTATAAATTTCAAGAATTTCACCACATGAATAGATTTTTTTAATTATTGATCATAATTTTCATAGGTTTCCATTTCACCTATTTTAACATTTAATTTCTCCCTTGTACAATTACCCACAGAGTCATCTGATTTTTCATGAATTTTTCTATAGTGTCTATAATATTAATAGGCTATTAAAAGTAACATAATTTTTTTTACTATATATCATGTTAAATTAGAACATTCATTGGGTTTGGAATGTATATATCTAATAATCAAAAAAAGGAACACATCAAGTAATTTCAAAGGCTAGGTGAAATCACCAAATGGTATGACTCACATCCAATAATTTATAGGATTTAAAAATGGAAGATATACCTGGGGATAAGTTTTCAATTCTTACATAATTCTATGACACCCTTTATAAAGACTCGACCTTATACATTACATAATATTGAATTAAATGAATAATACACATTGAGGATATTTTTAGGTTTAGAGTTTTAGAGAATTAGGACATAACTATTACATATCAAAAGATTACAAAGTAGACACTTCTACCTAGTATCCATTTTTTTTACAAAACATGAACTCTTGAAAAAAAAAGTCATGTCTAGTTCCATATTTAAGAGAGCATAACTTTTCCTTGATCCCATCGTTGACCCTATTCCACATTATGTCATGTGAAAAACATTTTAAAAACTTGGGATGAGCATATAAAGCTCAGTAAGGGATACAAAAATAAGGAAAACAATTATTTTTTTCAAAACAACAAATAAACCATTAATACATTAACATAAGTAATACTTTTCACCTTTATGAAGTAGTACATACTCTTCATTGAATAAAAGATCATTACTTTACCCTTTGTAACCAAAATATTACCATAAAACCCATATAAAGAACACATAACATATAAAGGTAACTTGGGACATAAACATACTTAAATGTAATAACCATATGGTCGACTTCAACACATATCACTAAATGGAATATCCATACAACCGACTTCCATACCCAATTCATTGGAGGGTATAACGTAACCACCCGTCCTGGTATTCACGGCACCACCTGTCATATGGTTTATCACGTAACCACCCATAAAATGTCCAAGTACCATCATAATACATAAAATATTTCAAATATAAACATTTCACTAATATCATTTCATTTTCATTCTCATGAAGTAATTTCAACATATTGAAATAATCAATCCATTTTCAAAAACCATTTTAAAAAAAAGATTTTTTAATCAAAGTGTCCCATACCACTTTGGGACTTTTAATGGAATTATAATTTTCAAACAATAATGTCCATATAAATAAATACTCAAACACATTTTTAAAAGATGGACATTAAAGATAAATATTTAGAATAATAAAGCTTTAAGTCATTGAAAAATGATATTTTTGTTAATGTGTTTTTAACCAAATGAGAGACTCTTGAATAAAAATAATTGAGGTAATAAAAAATTTATAATATCATGAGAATAAAGGGATTAATGATATAACATTCCAAAATAGATTATATACACCATATATGAGTGAATTGGTGCATAAAAACAATTAAGTCTCAATGGAAAGTAAATTAAGATGAAATCACTTATAAAGATGGTATCCTTAGATTAAGGATAAATTAATTGCATAATTATGTGTGAAAAATATAAATGTACTAAACATGATTGGTTTTTCAGTGTAAAACAATCAGAGTTCATTCACACATATTCATAGTATGACATATTCATGAAGTACATGTTCAACCCAAATAATCGAAATTGGGTTAAGAAGTTCCCTTGCAAAATTTCAACAACCTAACGGTGTCACTTTAAAATTTAGAAAAATATTTGATGAGATAAAAATGGTATCTCATCACTTGGAAATAAATTTTACATCAATAAGTATATTTAAGAACATATCCCAACAAAATAAGATGTAAAATTAAATGACATAACAAAAGAAGTCTTTAAAAAAGGAGGGTGAAAGGTTCCATTACCAATTTGGTAACTTACAAACAATATGCCACATGAAAGAATAATAATTCAATGAAGATGTAAATACAGATAAAGGAAATTATATTACAAAAAGGTACAATCATGGGCAGTACATACACTACAAAAAATGAAATAGGGGAAAATATAGCATGAATCTCACCAGAATAAAAATTGAGATGAAATACCCTTACATTATTTTATTCAAATTTAATCGTATGACCAAAAGTTAATAACCAAAAAATGAATCACCAAATACCATGATTATAAAGATAATAATGATAATATATATCAATGGTAGTACAAATTAAACTACATGTAATAAATAAGTCACGAACAATGGAAATCTCACGGAATTAAAAGTGAGATAAGAAAATCCTTTATGAAAATTCGGCTGCCTAACGATGCCACATAAAACATCCAAAAATCGATTGCTGAGATCAAATAGAGTCCCTCATCATATTAACATAAAAATTAAATTAATAAGAATATAAAATAACATCCCCCAACATAAGAAAGAAGATATTAAAAGAAGTCATATAAAAGAGAGTACATAAAAGAAAGAGAGGTAGGATCCCTTACCTCATGTCTGACTTGACTCGATCGTTCTTTAATATCCTGAATAATAATATAAAGATAATTTATACATTATTAAGAACCATTTTCAAGTTTATTATTCATTTTATATAATTTATTACCATTTTATAAACATTATGTAATTATTTATGTCAATAACGTTCATTTTGTTGATATTTGGTATTTGAGTAAAAAATGAACTGCTTATATTTACAAGTTGTTCATGTGGTCAATAGTCCATTATATCCAAGAATGATATTCCTGATTTAAATATCATATATAATTCATATATATTCAGTATATAAATTTATTTATTAAAGTATATAACATTTGGAGGTAAGAAATGAAATGCATCGTTCACAGAGACGGTAACCCGTACGTACGCATGAACGCTACTTTCATTTCTATTTCATATTTTAATTCAATTAAAACATAATGATACATACTTATATTATAATTCCAGTATAATATCATATATTATATCATTAAATATATCCTTTATACATCCCACATAAGGCATTAATTAATCACATCACTTTGAGGGGTGGTAGTCCCCACTTCCTCTAATGAGATTATCGTATTTACCCACTATGGAAACCATAAAGGCTTGATATAACTAAAAATTACAAAAGCATAAGAAAATCATAAAAATAATACATATCATATATAAATACAGTGTCATCATAATAACCACCATGAGAGGCGGTAGGAGATAATCAAACAATCCTCGTTTCGTGAGGCGTATGTTTATCATCCACAAAAACATTATGTTCATCATCCAGTAGATCGAGGTGTGTGTAAGTGTAGCTCTAATCCTTATAATAACAAAATCATAGTATATTTATGATACTTTTTTTGTTACAAAATAATGAAAATAAAAATATTTTAGGGGTTGGAGAAGTAAAATATAAGAAAACAATATAAGATAAATCGTTACCTTTAATTTGGGCAACTCCCTCTGTATTGAACCAAAAGGACTTCATGAAGTGTCTTCTACCTAAGGTAAGGCTTCTATGAGGAGGGGGGATGTAGGGAGTGTAATTGGGAAGAGTTTGGACGATCCAAATGGCTTTATAGGTGTGAGGAATTGGTTAGAAGTGGTCTCCTTTTATAAGGGAGAGGAGGGCCTCTTTAGGAAAGTATGAAAATATTATTTTATAATATAATGATATTCGGTTTTAATGGTCCAAAAATCATTAAGGTAGACGATAAGATGACTCATATTCGAAATAAAATCATACAATCCAAATTGGACATGTTATGGATAACAATTTAATCATTATAATCTTATTTATTTAAATCATTTATTAATGAGGTAAATACTCTATCATTATTGTGTCATAAATAATTAAATTTAATGGATGTCTAAAAATTATAAAACAAATACCATGATGTGGGAAATAGTTTTAGATTTAAAATGAATATTTATAGTTGAAAATAGGACTTATATAACACGATATAAAAATTAATTACTAAAAGATTTTTGTTAATGTCAATTTTGACTTTACATTATATTAATTAATCTAAATTGTCATTATCACTCTCATGTGGCTCAATGGGGTCCCAAAATCGACCCAAAGATTCCCATGGTCATTAATGACTGAACCAATAAGGTTTGGACAAGTGTTAAGATAATTTTAAATTATTATAATATTCTTTTTACCTTGAATTACCCTATTTACCTTTAACCGCGATAAATAAAAGTCAAAATTTACTATTCACCCAAAATTATTTTCATCTTAATGAACCACATTTTACTTATTGATAAAAACCATGTATGTAGGATTTTTGAAATTTAAATCACAGAAGTTGTAAAATTTCATTTAAATGAAAAATTCTGTTTTTTAACTACCACTAAGTGGTTTCACTATTCATCAAAAATTGATGTTTTTCAGAAAAATACCCAAAATTCAGCCTAAGATATATTTGATATTCAGAATTCAAAAATGATGTCTATTTTTCCAAATTCAACACATAGCAGTGGAATTAATTAATTTTAAGTTTAATTTTTATTATCAAAACAATTAGCGTGTTTTTAAAAAACAATAACTATCAAAAGATTGATACTTGTTTATGTCCAATTTTAAAGTGAAATTAATTTCAATGAACAACATTGGATTAAATGGTAAAAATAAATTTTAATTTTATTTAAAACCAATTAAAAAGATAATCTAAAGATATAAATAAATTATATTAAAAGGCGCTTTTGAATTAAAATACAATATTTTTCACTATTCATTAAAAATGAACTTTATAGGAAAAATTCCAAAAATTTACACAAAGTAAATTTTGATATCCCCATTCTAAAAAAGGATTATACTTTTTCATATAGAATGTTTTAAAGTGACAAAAACTATATTTAAAAAGGGTTCTCCATTAAAAGGTGATAAATCGGACATTTAATATAAAGTATGCCTAAAATTAGATTCATTCACATTTTAAGCCCTTAAATTTTACTGTATAAATGTAAATACATTTAACAAACATGTATAATCATATTGTAGTTAGTTTCTTTCATTACTTCCAATAATAAAGAGAAGTACAATGGTCACCCGAGTTAACCCATACTAAGATTCCATGAAAAAATGGATATGGGGGAGAAAACAAAGGGTCATGTTCTGATGGAGAGTGATAAGAAACATGATTTGGAGAAAGTTAACCATAAGAAAATCACAAACATATGATGTGTGTAAACGGTCTTTGATTATCCAGTAGGAAACGTAAACCAACAATGATTTTGTTTTACATTCTTTTTCCTAATTTTGATGGATTCATCTTCTACATAGAATAATAACATAAGGAAATATACTTACCTTCAAGTAGAGTTTCATCTTTTGATATGTTTCTACCAAATATAATCATTTCTCTAAACGATGAGCTTTCTAAAAGACTTGGTCAAATCAAAAGAACAAGAATCATCTTCTAGAGAATCACAGAAACCACAAAAGGAGAACTATCTAGTTCCCATGTATTTAGACATCAACTAAAACCAAAATGTTTAGTACAAGATCATATAATCACCAAAAGGATAATCCTTTATAAAAATAAATAGTACTCTTAATCTCCAAAATTCAACAAAAAGAACCCAAGGATCAAGAAAGACAATTAAATGAATAGGTTTCCATAAAATTATTCAATGTAATCCAAACTAATATTGAAACCCAAATCTCTGAAGGATTTAATCACATATTATTCCATGGTAAATCTTAACATTTATCTCCAAATAACATCAGTTACTCTTAAAATCTCATACTGAAAACTAATTAAACTAATCACATATCCTCCATGATAGGTTAATCATTTCCATAGATAACCCAAAATCAACTTCTTTCTGATTTAAAAGATCATCTAACTAAAAAGAAATAGTCATACTATCCAGGAACTTCACGTAGTCTGGTGGTAGGCGATAAATACCAGTCACACATTGGTTATGGGTTCGATTCCCACAGATTCGTCCGACGCGACAAGTTGTCACACGGTTTGTGTGTTTCCCCTTTTCAAAAACTACATAATTTTATAACATTCCCAAAAATATATAAATTCATCAAAAATAAACATAACATATTTTAATCACAAAGGTTATCTAATAACGTTCGTTTTGCATCCCTAAATGTTTTAACTGGTAATTGCCCCAAATTCAAGGATCATATAAACCCAAATGGTTCTTTATAACTATATCCACAAAAGAGAAGATCATTATTCCTTGAATTAAATTTTCATATATCAAACATCAAAGTTAGAAATACTATAAAAAGTATTCAAATTTAATTCCCATTATCAAATGAGCATTAATACTTTTAAGTATTTAACCATCCTACATACTACCATAACACTTGAATCCCATATATGTTGACTTCTTACTCATTCAACATTCTTCATTATCCATTAACCATTCCTTTCCAACTTATTCTGAAATACTTATTTCCTACAAATAAAATCATGAATCATATCCTAAGATTTCAATAATAGGAAAACATATGTTAAGAAATATTCCATACCTTTAATTGGTCATTGTCAGTTTCATCATCCTCAATCAGAATGGCATTAGGTATTGGTAAACGAATATTTGCATGATCCTGGTGATCCCATTCCCAAAACAACTTCATAGGACATGTGTTTGAATAATGACCATGCACACCACATTTTAAACATTCAATTGATCCCTCAGAAAGGACTTATTTCCCTTTCCTAGAGTCAACTAGATGCTTCCTTTTTCCATGGTAGGTTCATTCTTTATGACCTTCATTTCCACATCTACAGAATATTTCTGTCCCTTTGAAACAATTTCCTAGGTGTTTCTTTCCACATATTTGAAACATAGGTTTTTGAACACACTAACCTTTATTATTATTACCTAAACTTCCGTAGGGATTTGATTCTCGCATATGTGATTCCTTATAAAGATTAATAAGGTTCAGGTGGTCAATCATGAATCCATATATTTGATTGAGAATAACCACAAGTGTTCTCATTGAAGCTCCCATATCATTCAGTTGCTCGTTCAGAAAACCGACACAGTTTTCTTCACATCCACTGTTATTTGGTGCCTGTTAGATCCATCCATTTACTAAAACCAAAAAGTTCAGTGTGTGTATATCAGTAAAATCATCATATAATATCTTATGAGGAGGGTAAACAATATGATATACTTATTCATGTTATCTTAAAATCATTCACCTTATCAAAAAAACAATGACTCTTTCTAAAATCATAACAATTATGGAAATGTCATTTATTCTTAAAGAATTCCCTAACCTCTAAAGTTATCTAAACTGACCTCTAATACCAATTATAAGGACCCAACCTTATACATTACATAATATTGAATTAAATGAATAATTCACATTGAGGATCTTTTCAGATTTAGAGTTTTAGAGAATTTGGAAATAACTATTACATATCAAAAGATTACAAAGTAGATACTTCTACCCAGTATACATTTTTTTTACAAAACTTGAACTGCTGAAAAAAAAGTCATGTCTAGTTCATATTTAAGACAACATAACTTTTTTTATCACATACTTGACCCTATTCTACATTATTCCCGGTGAAAAACATTTCAAAAACAAGGGATGATCATATAGAGCTCAATAATGGATACATAAAGAAGGAAAACTGTAAGTTTTTTCAAAACAACAAATAAAACATGAATACTTTAACATACGTAATACTGTTCACATTTATGAAGTAGTAAATACTCTTCACTGAATAAAAGATCCTTACATTCCCTTTTATAACCAAAATATTACCATAAAACCCATATAAAGATCACATAACATATAAAGGTAACTTAGGACATAAACATACTCAAATGGAATAACCATACTGTCGACTTCCACACATATCACTTAATAGAATATCCATACGGCCGACTTCCATACCGAATTCATTGGAGGTTATAACGTAACCACCCATCATTTTATTCACAACACCACCCGTCTTATGGTTTATCACGTAACCACCCGTCAAATGTCCAAGTACCATCAGAAAACATAAAATATTGCAAATATAAACATTTCACTACTAAAATTTCATTTTCAATCACAAGATGTAATTTCAAGATATTGAAATAATCAATCCATTTTCAAAAACCATTTTAAAAAAAATTGAATGAAATTGTCACGTACCACTTTGATAATTTTAATGGAATTATAATTTTAAAACATTAATGTCCATATAAATAAATACTCAAAACCATTTTTTAAAGATGGACATTAAAGATAAATATTTATAATAGTAAATCCTTAAAACATTTAAAAATGATATTTTTGTTATAGTGTTTTTAACAAAATGAGAGACTCTTGAATACAAATAATTGAGGTAATAAAAAACTTATAATATCATGAGAATAAAGGGATTCATGTTATAATATTCCAAAGGATAGTATATACACCATATAAGAGTGAATTGGTGCATAACAACAATTAATTCTCAATGGAAAGTAAATTAAGATGAAATCACTTATAAAGATAGTATCCTTAGACTAAGGATAAATCAATTGCATAATTATGTGTGACAAATAAAAATACACTAAATATGAATGTTTACTCACTGTAAAACAATCTGAGTTCATTCACACATATTCATAGAATGACATATTCAAGAAATACATGTTTAACCCAAAGAATCGAAATTGGGGTAAGAAGTTCCCTTGCAAAAAATTGACAACCAAACGGTGTCACATTAAAATTAAGAAAATGAGTTGATGAGATAATAATGGTATCTAATAACATGGACATAAATTTTACATCAATAAGGATATTGAAGAACATATCCTAACATAATAATATTTAAAATTAAATGACATAACAAAATAAGTCTTTAAAAAAAAAGGAGGGTGAAAGGTTCCCTTACAAATTTGGTAACTTACAGACAATATGCCACATGAAAGAATGATCATTCAATGAAGATGTAAATAATTATAAAGGAAATTATATTACACAAAGAGTACAATAATGGGCAGTACATACACCACATAAAATGAAATAGTTGCAAATATAGCATGAATCTCACGGGAATAAAAAGTGAGATGAAAAACCCTTACTTCATTGTATTCAAACTGAATCGTATGACCAAAAGTTAATAACCACAAATTAAATCACATAATTCCATGAATATAAAGCTAATAATGATAATATATATCAATGGAATTACACATTACACCACATGTTATAAATAAGTGACGAACAATAGAAATCTCACGGTATTAAAAGTGAGATAGGAAAATTCATTATGAAAATTCGGCAGCCTAACGGTGCCACTTAAAACTTCCAAAAATGGATTGATGAGATAAAATAGGGTCTCTCATCATATAAACATAAAAATTACAGTAATATGAATATAAAATATCATCCCCCAACATAATAATTAAGTGCATAAAAGAAGTTATATAAAAGAGGGTACTTAAAATAAAGAGAGAGGTTGGATCCCTTACCGCGTGTCCGACTTGACTCGATCATTCTTTAATCTCCTGAATAATAAACTAAAGTTAATTTCTACATGATTAAGTACCTTTTTCAAGTTTATTATACCTTTTATATAACTTATTACCATGTTATAAACATTATGTAATCATTTATGTTAATAACGTTCATTTTGTTGATATTTGGTCCTGTAGTCAAAAATGAACACCTTATATTTACAAGTTGTTCATGTGGTCAATAGTCCATTATATCCAGAATGATATTCATGATTTAAATATCATATATATATCTTATATATTCACTATATACATGTATTTATAATACTACATAACTTTTTGAGGTAAGAAATGAAATGCATCGTTCATGGAGACGGTAAGCCGTACGTATGCAAGAACGCTACTTTCATTTCTATTTCTTATTTTAATTGAATTAAAACATAATGATACATAGGTATATTATAATTTAATTATAATATCATATATAATATCATTAACTCTATCTTTTATACTTCCCACATAGGGCATTAACGAATCACATCACTTTGAGGGGGCGGTAGTCCGCACTTCCTCTAATGAGATTATCATATTTACCCACTATGGAAACCATAAAGTCTTGATATAATTGGTAATTACAGAACCATAAGGAAATCATAAAATTAATACATATCATATATAAATACAGTTCCATCATAATGGCCAATATGAGAAGCGGTAGGAGAAAATCAAACAATCATCGTTTCGTGAGGCGTTAGTTTTCCATCCACAGAAACATTATGTTCTTCATCCATTAGATGGAGGTGTGTATATGTGTAGCTCGAATAATTATCATAAAAAAATAATATTATATTGAGGATACTGTTTTTGTTACAAAAAAAAATGAAATAAAAAGAGTTTAGGGGTTGGAGAAGTAAAATAAAAGAAAACAATTTAAGAGAAATCATTACCTTTAATTTGGGTAACTCCCTTTGGATTGAACCCAAATGACTTCTTGAAGTGCCTTCTACATAAGGTAAGGCTTCTATGAGGAGGAGAGGGATGTAGGGAGTGTAATTGGGCAGTGTTTGGATGAGTCAAATGGCTTTAGAGGTGTGAGTAATTGGTTATAAGTGGTCTCCTTTTATAAGGGAGAGGAGGGGCTCTTTAAGAAAGTGTGAAATATTATTTTATAATATAATGATATTTGGTTTCTAATGGTCCCAAAATCATTAAGGTAGAAGCTAAGATGACTCATATTCAAAATAAAATCATAAAATCAAAATTGGACATGTTTTGGATAATAATGTAATCATTATAAGCTTATTTATTTAAATAATTTATTAATGAGGTAAATACTACATCATTATTGTGTCATAAATAATTTAATTTATTTGATGTCTAAAAATTATAAAAAAATACCATGATGTTGGAATTTTTTTAGATTTTAAAGGAATATTTAAATTATAAATGATTACTTATATAACACCATATAAAAATTAATTAATAAAAGATATTTGTAAATGTCAATTTTGTCTTTACATTATTTTAATTAATCTAAATTGTTATTATCACTCCCAAGTGGCTCAATGGGATCCCAAAATCGACCCAAAGATGTCCATGGTCGTTTATTACCCAAAAAATAAGATTTATACAAGTGTTTAGGTAATTTTGAATTATTATAATATTATTGTTACCTTGAATTACCCTATTTACCTTTAACCACGGTAAGTAAAAGTCAAAAGTTACTATTCATCAAAAATTATTTTCATCTTAATGAACCACATTTTACTGCTTGATAACAACCATGTATGTCAGATTTTTGAAATTAAAATCATAGAAGTGGTAAAATTTCATTTAAATGAAAAAGTCCGTTTTTTAACTACCACTAAGTGGTTTCACTATTCATCAAAAATTGATGTTTTTCAGAAAAATACAAAAAATTCAGCCTGTGCTATATTTGATATTCCAAATTCAAAAATGATGTCTATTTTTTCAAATTGAAAACATAGAAGTGGAATTAATTAATTTTAAAATTAATTTCTATTATCAAAACAAATAGCGTGTTTTTAAGAAACAATAACTATCAAAAGATTAATACTTGTTTGTGTCCAATTTTAAAGTGAAATTAATTCCAATGACCAACATTGGATCGAATAGTAGAAATATATTTTAATTTTACTTTAAAACCAATTAAAAAGATAATATAAACGTATAAATAAATTTGATTAAAAGGCACTTTTAAATTAAAATACAATATTTTTCACTATTCATTAAAAATGAACTTTATCAAAAAAATTCAAATATTTACACAAAGTAAATTTTGATGTCCCCATTCTAAAAAAGGTTTTTATTTGGTCATATAGAATGTATTAAATTGACCCAAACTAGATTTAAGAATGGTTCGCCATTAAAAGGCGATAAATCGGCCTTTTAATGTAAATTATGCTTAAAATTAGATTCATTCACATTTTAAGCCCTTAACTTTTATTAGATAAATGTAAATACATTTAACAAACATGTATAATCATATTGTAGTTATTTTCGTTCATTACCACCAGTACAACGGCTAGAAGTTAACTACCGTTTAAAATAATAATATATTATTAGTGTGCAACGTAAGATTTCAAAGAAACCTGTTGTTGCGTATCAGGTACGCTATCGAATATAACAACCCTTTTAAAGTAAAATTAATATTTAATTCAAACATTAATAAATATGAAAAACTCATATTCTTTATTTACCTTGGATGTTACACCCTTCCATGTAGATACCTTATATAAAACATATTATCCCACTTGAAATTCCAAATTATTCCTCAGGATATCAGAATAACTTATTTTATTTCTCTGAGCTTCATTAACATGTGTATGAATAGTCTTTAAAGTTGGAATTGTCTTCTTCACATGTTCTAGTACTACAATATTACTTACACCAACATCGTCCTAACATGTTGGGATACAATATCTCTTTCCATATATTGCATTATAGTGCACCATTTGAATTCAAGGATGGATTAAATTATTATAGCAAAACTATAAAAAAGATAAATATTAATCTAATATACCTCGAAAGTCAACATATCATGACCTAAACATGTCTTCTATTGTTTGGATAGTTCTTTCTGACTACCGATATTATTAAGGATGATATGTGGTGAAAAAATGATGCTCTATAGTAAAAACATTTTGAACATATATCCAAAATTTCAATGTAAATAATGGATCATAATTAAACACAATATAAATTAGAGTACATATAATTCTAACATCTTTGTTAAACTAGAGTCATCCAATGAAAAACATAATAATATATTATCTCATTGTGATTAAATGTGAAAATTTGGTAAGGGAAGTGATAATAAAACATATTTCATCACTTTATTTTAGAATGATTCATTAATCTTGTGAAAATGTCCAGTTTAATGATATACAATTTTCATATTAGAATTATTATGGGTTTCATAATTCCTCTTGGATATTTTCTCTCAGGCATCTCTTGTTAGAGAACCAAATATCTTCAATTATAATAACCAATTTCCAAATTTATATTATCCCACAAAGAGGTTTATTTTAAATATATATACATATTATATTAAATATAGGGTATAAACAAATTGTGTTTATGAGCATCATATAATAATTCTATTTTAGCTCCGTTATAGATGAAACAGATAGCCACTTTTGAATGTTCAAATCTACATCACTATAAGCAATGTCTGAAAATATCTCATCCTTGAAAACATTAATTTTTGATTGCATATTCTCATCTGTATGCTGATAAATTTTAATAATTTCTAATAAATATTTCTTGGTAATCCTTTGAAATTAGTGTGATGTTCCCCTTAATAATTCCCAAAATCAATTTTTACTAAATCCATAAACATTGGATCTCTATCAATCATCATTTTGGTCTGAAAAACATGATCGTTCCTACTTAGTGAAACTAATACATTATTTTTATTCCAATATGGGAGTGAATTTATAGTTATAATCCTTAAATATCATAATATATCATATTTTTCACAAGTTGAGATCTTTATATGAGAAGATGTATTACAAACTATTGGGATTGGTATATATCACACATCCTTCACCATAGAGAAAATATCTTTGTATCTTCATTTCAAATATTAAGGATTCTAATAAATGATCATTTGATGGAATATTTTTTTTCACGAGTCATTAACTACCTTGATACATAAGCAATAACTTCATCATTCTCCATAATGAAACAACCATGTAATTTCCTCAATGAAAAATTATATATAAAAAATATAACTTTACTTAATGGTCTATTAAATATCAATTATTTTACCAATAACCTCTTTAATTATTCAAAACAATATTCACATTAAATTTTATATATGATCTTGACCCCTTTATGAGTAATTTCGGTTAATTGGTTATCCAATCATGGTAAACTACATAAGAAATAACTAATAATAACATGCCAAACAATTGAAACTACATTCCTAGAGTTTTTATAATTTGTGTAGGATATTCATGGGCTACCATTTTTTTCACATGATCAGCTATTATGCCATTAATAGAGACAATGTATCCATGAAAATAAAATTTTTGATACCATATTTTTTACATTATGGGTTTCCCATATAACTCTTTTTTTTCATACACCCTCTTTAATAATCTATAATTTATTTTTAGGGTCCTCAGAGCTATTAGAATACTCTAGGATATGATAAATAAATATGAAAACAAAAATATCATGGTATTACTTAAATACCATTTTCATTAAATCAATGAAAACATTGGGCGAATTAGTCATTAAAATTTGAGTTTATATAAAAAAATTCACATAATTCATTTTAAATGTGGTATTTAGGGAATATTCCCTCTATTACTCAAGATCAGTGATACAAAAAATTAAGATAATTCTTTTAAAAATAATGGTATCTATGATGTTGATCAAATAATTCATTAATTGAAGTCATATAATACTTGTGCTTTATTATAATATCATTTATATCCACATAATCAATGAATAACCTCAATGATCTTTTTTTATTTTTAAAGAAAGAAACTTAGGATACTTAAGATGAAACAGTAGGAATTATAAATCAATAATATACTACTAATCTAGTTTTTTCACCAACTTCAATAATTTTACAGTGGAGATTCCATAGGGGTTTTATATATATGTTTTGTACAGGGTATTAAATCAATGTAAAAATCAACTTATTTATCATGGGGATGTTGATGTAATTATTCATAGAATAAAACTATGTATTCAGGTACAATATATTTATCCCTTATTTAAAAATTAAATTTTCCATCTATAGTATATGTGTGCTCTTCATCCTGAAAAATTACTTTCAGGGGAGCTATTAAAGATGGATATTTACATGTTTCAGGTGATTAAGTATCCCCTCTAATGAAATCTATGTCCATGTCTTCAATACAAATTAAAGATTCCATAAATTTTCAATAAACTTTTCCATTATTTTTTTAAATCTAATCCATATAAATCATTATATAATACTCAACCATAGGTAAAATAATGAATTATGGAAATTGGTCTCATTTATGGGTCATAATGAGAATTGAGTGACACATCCATATTGTGGTGAGATATCAATTATAACATTTGAATGACAAGTCCCTTATTATAGTACAAGGTAAATATATAATTTTCCTTGGATACTAAGATGATAAAATATAGTTTAAACATCAAGAATAAAATAAATATTAGGCTAAATTTGTGTCGTGATTAATGTACATGCCAGATCATCATTGGGAAATCATATACAGTTTTTGTGATCACATATAGTTTGACATCTCCCCTCATCATCTTATACGGTATGTTTCGTTGATACATGGGGAATTTTTGTGAATAATTCCGTATTACCCTATATTTGAATCACTAGAAATCGTTATTTTATATCTTCGCCTTTAATTCCGGGACTAGCTGACCCTTCTCTAAAAAATTGTAATAAACTCACAATCCCTATTATATTTTTCCTAGATGATTCATACCATAATTATCACATTGTAGGGTTTTCATTATTCCATAACTATTATTTAAGGCTTTACCTTTTTCATGGTTCCTATCCAAACACTTATTCTCTTTAATCCATTTAATGATATATGATCTATAAAATTCCATCTCTGTTTTGATCGAAGATAATACTATTTCATCATATGATAAAAATGCATGAGAAACCAGGTCCCTTCAAGGGTTTCTCTTAACACCATTGATTCAATGGTCAATATTAATCATTGGATAACTTATAAAATATATATAATGCATCAATAATATTGTCAAGGTACCCTCATACTCCGCAAAACATTCATCATCCATTTTCTTTAACCAGAGGAACATTATCTTTAATTCATTTCTCCAATCATGCAAGAAATATTTATCGAAGAATAATATATTAAAATATATCCACTCCAAATACTATATTTTTTCATCACATATAGTTTTTTGATCAATGAACAATATTTAATGACATCAACTCAAGGTACATAGACTTTTAATATAACCATTTCCCATTTATGGCTTCTCAAGGAATGAAATATCATTGCTTACGGTTTGATCCTTTCTCAGGAACCCTAGTATTAGAAGTAATACTAAAATATTGAGTCATATGTTGAATGAAATGACATAATATAAGTGTATTATGTTTTGTAATATAATTTTGATATATATATGAAGGTTATTAGATATAACCTGCATCAGATTCCCTAATATGGTCATGATCCACTTAGATCTAACACCATCTATATTACCTTGCGAAGTTGTGAAATCCATATATTTACCAAATGAAAGAATTTTAGTTCTTATTTTAAGAGGTATAAAAAGATAATGTGACACATTAAGTTAACTCAAAATAATCATGAATACTATGCCCTAAAATAAAATTCATATAATGGTAAAAAATCCACAACACTATACGAGATCATCATTGTTCTCTTATTACAATAGTTTATTTAAAATCATGTTTCTAAAGATTTTATAAAACATCCTATAATATATAATATAACAACCCAACTAAAATAACAAATTGATGGTGTATACATTATTACATTAGAATAGACTCAAGATATATTCCCATGTAGGATCAATGAGTTTATGAGTCATGGTAAACAAGAAAAATATATGATTCCCATATTACATTATAAATATAAAATATAAATATATATAATGTAAATTTTCTTTATCATTGAACATCATTCAATGATTTCGTCTTCATATCATGGGGAATGGAAAAAAACAAGGGTGAGCTCAAATACCCTATATGGGTTACGTATAGTGGAATATATTAGGGGTTAATATGGCATAATCATTATGCCAAGTCAATTAACTAAAACCACATTTCATTTAATCAATAAAATGATAATAAAATTCAACCATGGATTATATACATGTAGTTATTTCATTAATGATAATAAAAAATGAATTATAAAAGAATGAATGCTTAATATTGGATTCCATGATCTTAAAATGAATGGTATTTATACCATTGAGGCCTCATTAAAAGATTATTTAAAACTATGGGTAATTACAAATTTAGTTTGGCCAGATAATTTGTCTCATTAGACATGTTGATTCATCAAGAATCTATATAATTTTGGGGCCCAACCATTAATTAGTGTCCAATTAATTACTCATATATCAAATAATTGAATTCATTCCTAAAAATCATGCCTTATAGAATAATATATCTATTATATAAATAACACATATAAATAAATACTTCCAATGTAAATAAAAAAAATTCAAAGAATAACTTCTTATGTAGAAATGGAATATGGTGTGGGAAATAATCATATCTATGATATATTGTACATGGATATTTAATAGAAATCTAGTATCCAATGATCAAAAGTTGGTGAATGTTCCCAAGGAGGGTATCATTACAATATATAACCCCTGATGAATAATTAAAACAAAGGTATTATATTTATGAATAGAAATTACATTATAATTTCATTAAATCATTATTGAGGAATACTACCATTAAATTTCATTAAATATATTATGTAAAAAATGTCACAATTATAAATAAATTATTTAGAAATAACATTTTAAAATTAAAAATAAACATTCAAAGGGAATATTTATAATGAAGGGGTGAAAATATACATATTTATTATATTTTAAAAATATATATCAGATCAATAATTTTTCAATAAAAT
The DNA here is from genome assembly GCA_963277665.1 of Viscum album. NCBI lineage: Eukaryota > Viridiplantae > Streptophyta > Magnoliopsida > Santalales > Viscaceae > Viscum > Viscum album. The sequence continues at coordinate 1,337,743,124 of OY728148.1, read as the reverse complement.
CAAAAAATAAAACATTCAGAAAGTGAAATAACATTCCTTTCATACTATTTATTAAAAGTCATATATGGGTTAAAAATTCATTGAAAAAAAATAATTATAAGTGTAAAACCATTTATAAAAACATTTTTAATAAAGTATTTATTTGGACGATAAATATATCCAATCAATATAGAAATAATATCAGGTTTTCCTCTAAATATATATTTTTCTTGATCAAGTTCCAAAGAGTGGAATGATCGAATGAAAATATGGAAAATATTTAATTTAGTTGGTTTCAATTTGAAATTAATAATATTGAATAAATGTACATTCATATTAATTACCCCAAATGGGTTGTATATACTCTATATTAAAATAAAAAAAAATTAAATTACCATATATTTCTCAATGGAGTAGAAATTGAGGCAAAATGCATTTCCTCATAATTGAATTTCCTAAACATTTATTTCAAACTACTATATAATAAATATATAATTGATAAAAATATATATTATAACAATATAAATTTATATAAATTTATATATTATCAATTTATAACATTTTTCAAATGTTTTTAATGATATTTTAAATTTTAAAATTAATTCATGTGCTGACTGCTTTGTTTTTCAAGAATGTTTTAATTTAGTAGTTTCAGTTCATGTAAAAATATTATAGTAATGTCAAATAAATATTTTTACATTGGGTATAAATATCATATATGTTTAATATATTGATTTTTTGAGTCACCAATTAATGATATCGATAGAAAAATAAATGAAATTGTTCTCGGGGATAGTAGGAAGTATGTACACATGAACATTGTTTTAATTTTTCAATAGATTGAATAAAAGAGTGGATAATATTAATTTAAAATTCTTGAATCATTAAAATTGAATTTATTTTTAGTATAGATATTAACATTATCTTTAATACCATCGATGTAAAACCTAAATGAAAAATGGGACACATCACTTTGTGGAGCTTGGATGTCCACACATAATCATGATTGAGGTTATTCATTTCTAAAAGATTTTAAAAGTAAGAAGGAATATGTGATATTATTATTATAGAATCATATTTCCCTAATTTGTATCATATATAATCATAATTTCCCAAAATTATTTTCATATATTTATGTTGGTGAGAAAAACTAAATTTCACTGCTAGGTGGAGGTGATAGGTTGTACATACACACGAGTGATGTTTTTCGATTTCATAGGTTGATAAAGAGACTGAATTTGAGATTTATATAATATTAATTACCTGTATGTATTTTCAAGATACTTAATTTATTATCATATGTTGGGTAAAGTACTTAAATCTGAAGTAGTTGAAGAAGTACACTTAATGGATTGGTAACTATGATTACCTCATCTTCAGTATAGTTCTTCGAGGTCTCTTCTTAATGTAATTAGTATAGCTATTTGGGAAATAAAAATACCTCTAAAATATATCTATGTATGCTGAAAAGATAAATTGATAGGTTTTGGAAAATCTAAATGGATCAAGGTGGTGTAATGATGTGATTAAAGGGGTTATTTTATATAATTTAGGTGAGGAGAGAATTTGGAATTTCTAAAAAAAATATAATAACACAATTTAAGATCCAAATTAATAAAAGTGGTTAGGTATTCTTGAATAATGTAGGATATGGTTGAAATATCATCAACAGATAAAAAAATTTATGTCATTTTTAACCTTATCAGTATGTTTATCCCCTCATTTAACTTTTTATAACAACAATCTTGTTAAAATATTTTCTATTATTAAATGGTTATAAATTTTCATATAAGGTTATTATTGAATTATTAATGGATTTCAAGATGAATCTTGAGTATATTTAATAATACCCTTTTTCTAATTAATTATTTTAATTATTTCTAAATAATTGAATAAAATACCCGTTAAATGAATTATCATTAAAGTCAATACTGACACTATTTAGTTAACTTGACATCAAATACTTCAATAAAACTTTTTTTAAAATATAATATATTTAAGGTAAACAATATGACATATTCATTTAAAAAACTTATGGAACAATAAAAGTGGATTAAAATATATAACTTTTAATATTGTTAATATTATTTATTTAATCTCTAATTAATTTAATAAATAAGGTATTTATAGTTCACTATAATTTAATGTAAATAAATGATCACTAAAGGTTAAAAATTAACTATAAACATCATAATAATTTTATTATTCAAAAAAACGAAATTTATACTCATTCATAACATTATTATTATTTTTTTATTTATGTACATATAATATATTTTTAAAACTAAGAGATTGACATTTCTTCACATTCTTTGATTTAAATATTTTATTTATCATTTTAAAGTAGAATTGTTAATTGAAAATATCAATTTAGAACCTAATGTGAAAAGGATCTAATTACCTTATTTTAATAGTGATTAATAAGAAATATTATCACATTATCACTTAGTTTTAACCTATATTAACCAAATTTACTATCTACTAAATTGATAAATTTAACAACATTTACTATTAATTTTGATAAAAAAATAATAGTGACTATTTAAAAAATTAATATTTCAAAATTTCAAATATTGAATCCATTTTTCATGAGTAAATTTCTGTAAAAATCAATAAATAATTTTAAAATAAGTGTGCAAAACACAACTGAAATTATATTTCATAATAATATAGTTTAATTAACAAAATTAGATTTATTCTAAACCAATGCCTAATAAATCTCTAGATGAATGAATAATTTTAATGGAATATATAACCTAAAATATTCATTACAATAATTCTCTAATGTAAATCTATTTCATTTATAAAAACCCCCTTGTGTGTGCATAATTTGTTTTTCAAAAACTAACTTTTTACATTCAAAAAAATTTTATTGATAAATAATGAATTTATTTTATAAATGTGTGCAACATCCTCTATTTTTTAATTTATTGAACTATATTCATACCGAAAAAAATTAATGTAATGTTTTTAATGGACAAATACTAATATTTTAATCATTTATTGTAGTTAATTTAAAAATAATTTTGTGTGCAATAAAAATGATTGAAAAGTTTAAATTTAATTAAAAATAAGAATATCATAAAATCATGGGGCGTTATGTGTATTATAAGTTTAGATACAATGATAAATAACATCATGATCTCCTCATAGTAGTTTTTTTCTTTTTTTCATCCATTGTATCATTTATCCCTTCCTCATAAAAATGATTTTATAATTTTAACAATGTATGAAATTTCTCATAAATTATCTATAGTATCTCACTAAACGAAGATAACTAATAACTATTGTCAGAGTGCTGGGTGTGGGCCAATTATATATCTACACATTCACATAAGTGACCATTGATACAAAATTTTATTTTATATAAGGATCTTATAAAGATAGTTTTTTAAATAATATTCATACATAAAAAATTTATTGTGTAATTTATCATTTTATATGGTCCTTAAAAAATCCTCAAATTATATTTGTCTTCAACCAATATCTTAAAATATATGAGAGTATCAATTATATTGAAAAACAATGAAATGTTCATGGAAATTTCAATGGAATTAATTAATCATATCCATAATGATAGTAGGGGGATTTTTATTTCAAAATGTAATCACTTGGAATTCATCATTTTATATATTGAGTTGAATTATTCATTGTGTATATCTTCAATATTTATGAATAAATTGTGGAATATAGATCAATAAACAACCATCAAGTGATATTTATATCTTCTAATTTGATCAAAAATAAAACCAATATAGGGTATGTGATACTTATTATTGATTATGATCATGTTATTCTAACATAAATAAATTAAGAGGTGTGATGATCCATTCAAATTATTAACAAAGAGGACTTATGTACCCCCTTGTGTAAAAATTGGTCTTGTAAAAATAAAAATATATAGTCTCCTGGAGTTTCATAATTTATAAAAAAATTATTCAATATAGAGTATTTATATATATATATATATATATATAACATGGTATGTATTCTATAAAACACTCAACTACATGATTTACAGAAAGTTGAGTAAATTTGGTAGCAAATTCAATAACAAACAATTTCAAAATTTAGCTATCATTGATGTCATGTCAATAACCAAGCATTTTTGTTCTATACCACTCATAATAAGGTATTATGAACCAATTGGTTATGGTAAAATTAATTAAGAGTACATATTCATCCTTGACATAATAGATGATCACTTTTTGATTTATGAAATGAAATTTGTCTTCTATAACAATATAAACAATATTAGATCAATATTTAGAGACAAAATCCATTTCCAAAATCATAAAATTAATTTATAGGGTGAATAATAAAAATTTTAGGAAACTCATTTCAAAATATTTATATTTATTATGTGTTATTGACATGAATTTTTTTTGATATTATTATTTTTATAGACAATTAATTAAATAATTTTTTAGTGGGTATATAATTCCCATAGAAAATTCTATAGATGAAAATGTTATTTTATAACTGGAATCAGATAATATATTTATTGTTATTTGTTAATTATTATTATACATTTAACCACTTAATTTTCATGACCCACTTCAACTATTTTGATTTCATAGTTTTTCTAATTTTTCTTTGGTTATAGAGGTTACTAACATCAAATACAATAATTAATACTTTTTTCATCTATTGATTGTTATAATGACCATACCCCTTGAAATTTAATAATTATAATTAGTGTTATGCATTATGTTGATCTTTTTCTTTTATCATATCATTAATCGGCCATTTCATGCTTCTATGATATTTATGATCATGAGTACGTTCTTTTCCACAAATGATAAATTTACATATCCCCTCATGTAAATGACCACAATTATTCTCTCAATATTTTATTACAATGAATTATATATTTTTATTTCATTATGGATTTTACTAATAGATTTCATCAAAAATCTATCATTCTAATATTCTCCGAAAAATATAACAATAATAATATTTCCCCTTATTCAATTCAACACTGAGATTTTATTAACAAAATTATATCTACCAAATTCCCTTTTTACTAATTCCATTAAAATAATTTATCTAAAGAAATAATTAAATTATTATGTTTTCTTCTATGATTAATTATAAAACAAAAAATTTTAAATTGAAATTATAGAAAAATACTTATCATATATACAAAGTCATTCATCATTGTTCTAATTTTAATATCGGAATTATATCCTCAATTAGTGTGAAGATTTCATGGAATGTATTTATAAAAAAATGAACTTTTTATCACATATTATAACCTGGTGTAAATTTCCTCTACTACATTCCGGTTCCTAATGCGATTCAAACATTTATTAGCTTATCCTTTTAAACAATACATGAATAATAAAGAAAATACTGATATGATCATTAAATAAAAAAATAATGTTTCTATCAAACAGATCCACAGTACTATGATTATTTGACTATAATGTCGACTAGTATAGGGTATAATTGTGTTTATGAATGACTCAATTGTGAGTAGTTAAATCCTTTTGTATATTCGCAGTTCAACAAAGTTTTTTCTATTCTTCATCAAATTAGATAGATAGATGATAACAAACAAAATACATTTCATTTCATATCCCATTAAAGTTTTTTTACGCTGAAGAATATTAATTCATTCTACATAACATTCATTTTCCTAATTATTCCTCAATGTTTTCATATTCCTCTAATACCTAAATGGTTAATGTAAAAATAAATAAATAATCATATTACATAATTACATTATATTGAAAACCCAACCTAACATGTCATAAATTATGAAACATTCATGTCTACCTATGATATTTTAATTTCACAAAAAATAAATTTGGTTTAGCATATTTATTTGTTTATATCCTCTTTTATAATATTGTAATAATAAAAAATAATTAAACCCTATTCAGATACAAACATAAATAACATGATCTAACATATATTCATTATATTCCGTTATCATAATTTATAAATAATATTTCACATATACAATTAAAATTAAATTAACCAAATGATTAATGTATTTATTGAATAGGTACATAGTCAATATGTATTTTCAATATATAAATTTTTTTTTATAAGTAATATTAACATGATACTACTCTTTTAGACATTTCATAATTAATACCAATCATCAAAACATGGGTAATAGAAATATAGTAAAATGTTGGCATTTGATTCCTAGTAAATTTAAACACAGGATATATCAAAATAAGATAATAAAGGATCAAAAATTGAGAATGAGGTATGAGAAAATATTCTAGGTTTAATGAAAGTAAATAACTGAATCTTATCAATTATTATCCAAATAATAATTCATAAAATTTAAATAAAAGTCATTTGGTATAAACATGATTCATATGTAAATTGTAACGACCCAATATTTTTGAGTAGTATATTAACTTACTCTTAATGATTTAATAAGATGTTAATGGTTAATGCAGAAAGAGGAGTCGATGGCTTCATCCAGTAGACTCGACCCTTATGAAGCCCACTTATCAGAGCTTGGGAAGGAGGTAGCATCTGTGGGCTTCGCTTTGGACCAATCCCAAGCCGAACTCCAGCGTGTCAAGCTTGAACGGAAACGCCTGCGGGAGAAGTTCAAGTTAGTATAGATTACTACTAGGGCAATGTTATCTGACCCTCCCTCAGATTCTCTCACCATAGCACACCTTACACTTAGGTCTTATTCCGGTGTTATAAGGGGCTATGTGACGAGACCCTAGCTTCCTTGTGTAATCCTTTCTAGTGAATAAATTGAGATTTCTTCCTTTAGTGATGTTTGTGAAATTTCAAATGTCTAGATAATTTTACAATGTATTTTATTGATGAATTTTGAAAAAAGGTTATTTTAAAATATTTATGTAAACCCTAAATAACTAATGATGTGAAATGATTTTCAAAAAATGGTCTTCTACAAAAGTGTTCAGTAAGGAATTTGGAGTCTAATAAGATTAACTTAATTTTTGATGAATAGTAAATTATGAATAGTGATTTTACACTTAGGATTAGTAATGTGACCAAATGGATTAGTAATTTCACTCAAATAAAGTTTTAATATAATTTAGACACCTAGATTAAGTAATGTGATTCAATAAAATGGGTAAATAACGGTTTCATAAATTATTAGTCAAGTATTAGTTTTTTTGTATGAATAGTGTTTTTTAATTAAAAATTTAATTAAAAATAATTAGAAAATTATTTTTATAAAAAGGACTTCATTTTTGAACTCAGAGCGTTGATATTATGTTAAGGTAATTTTTGGGGATTTTTCTAAAAAAATGAATTTTCGATGAATAGTGTTTTTATTTAAAAATTAAATTAAAAATATTTAGAAAATTATTTTTATAAAATGGATTTCATTTTTTTAAATCAGAGCATTGATATTTGGTTAAGGTGAAATTTTGAGATTATTCTGAGAAAGTTGAATTTTCGATGAATAGTGAAAATATAGTTTTTAAGTTACGGGTGTTTAATGACATCATTAAATGATGTATTAAGTATATATTCAATATGGTCGAATTAGAATAGTAAGATAGGGTGTGAGGTGTCCCAAGTGGCCAATACCATGGGCAAATACTATGGGCAAGCCCATGGTTTTGCCAAAACCACTAGTGAGGTGTCCCTTGGCCATTAATGCCTTGTCCCCTCACTTTCCCTATAAATACCCACCCTTTACTCCTTTAGTTTCCACTCCCAACTCTCCCCCAACGAAGTTCTGGTCTCCTTACCTCCCAAGGAGTCCTCCCAAGGTGCCCCCAAGCCCTCAAGGTCCAAAACTTTGAGTTTCAAGAGTCACGTTTTAAGGTAAGGGATCCGACCCCACTCTTTCTTTTAATGTAATCTCTTTTATGTCATTCCTTTTATGCCCCATGTTCTTATGTGAGAGGATGTTATTTTATATTCCTCTTACTTCCCCTTTAATGTTTATATGATGATAGATCCCCTCTTACTCTCATCATTTCGTTTTATGAAAGTTTAAGTGACGCCGTTAGGCTGCCGAATGTTTAAGTGATTCTTTCACCCTTCTCATTTTTCAAGTTCGATTTTCATGTCAAATCTTTCAAGTTCCTTTTTATTATGTTGGGGTATGATCTCTATATCTATCATACTGATCTCTTATGATCATATGATGAGAGACCCTATTTGATCTGTTCAATTCATTTTTTTTGAAGTTTAAGTGACGCCGTTAGGCTGCCGAATTTTCATAAGAGAAATCAAACTTTTGTCTTCCTTCCATGTTTTTCATTTCAAATGGTATGACCTTAAAATTTCATCACCATGTCCACATATACTTCTTATTCTGTCCCTATACTGTTTTATGGGTCAATTATGATTGTTCGACCCATGTCCCCTCTCTTTTCAAAGTTTTCTAAACCCGTGTAACATAGCTGTTATGCTGCAGAATTTTCGTCTCAAAATGCCTCTCTTTTCTCAAAATTATTTTATGTTATAAAGTGAATACTCAAAGCTCATATTTCTAAAGGGGTATCCACATATATATAAAAATTTTCTATTTTAAATTCTGGGATTTACATACATGATACCCGCTTTCCCTTCCGTGGGTTTAAAGTAACGTAAAGATCATGTCTTTAAAGCAGTTTTTAAAACGTTGTGATTATGAAATGAAACCCATTTATTTTATGCTATATGGGTTATTTATGAAATGTTTGATGATGATATATGTGGTTCACATGAAAATAAAGTCAAATTTAAGGGTGCGCCCTAATAGCGCTCCAATTCATTGGGTAAAGACTTAATCTCTAGAGATGACCATTTTAATGACGCCTTGGTGAATAACCTTGGTAATTTTTAACGACACCTTGGGGATGGACCTTGGTGAAACGAAATGATTGTCAATATTAAATGTTGCAGCCACACCTTCAAGTTATGAAAAATGTTATTTTTATTATGATATATCTCATGATTTATTTCTCATGCCTTAAAGTTCTTTTCATGTCCTTGGTGAAGTATCTCAAGTTCACATGTAAAATGTTTCTCTTGTTTCCCTTACTGGGCCTTCTGCTCACCCTTTCTTTTGATGTATGTCCCCAGGTTATGAGATGCATAATGAACATAGGATGAACTAAATGATAATCCTTTCAAGTGTTTAAGAAGAATTTTTTATGTTTTTTTTATGTATTATGATCCTTGTTTCCAAGACACTAAACCTTAACAATCCTCAGTTTTGTGTAATGTAATGAAAGTTTATGTTATAAAAAGACGGGATGCTATAGTTGGTATCAAAGGATGGTTTAGTTATTTGTTGAAATTAGGATATAAAAACTTTAGGAAGAACCCTATAGAAAAGTTTAAATATAGGAAAACTTCCTGGTATTTTGGTAAGTATTGAGTAAGTGGTTTATCAAACAAATACATCCCTGTCTGGATACGAGCAGGTAGAGGCGGCTCTGGCACAGATGTACATAGGGGTAAAACCTGAAAACACCGCTTTGAGCTAGACTCGAACGGGAACTGGTGCACGATAACGGGCCTTGCTGCACTCTTGGTTACGACACTCCCGAGGGATATGTTTGGTTAATCACAAGCTTTTTATGAATCATTATGAAGGAATTATAGAAAAGTCTAATTGTCTAAGCATGAAGTCTTAGTTAAAATATTCATAAATGAAATAAGTTTCTTACTAAGGTTTTATTCTTTTAGAAGATGGCGGGCAATAGGAGGAACCATGCCGATGTTGACTGCAATGCACCATGTGCTGACGGCCCTCCGATGGAAGCCGGAATGGAAACATTCATGCGAATGATGAACCAACTGACTCAAGTTATGAGTAATTACTTGAATCAAGCCGAGAGGCCGACCTCACCACGAAGGGAACAACACTCTGTTGAGTCCTTCATGCGTCAACGACCGCCAACATTCAGTGGATCTACTGACCCATTGGTTGCGGAACAATGGATAAGCTCCATTGAAAAGATCTTTTCTGTACTTCATTGTTTGGAACAAGAAAAAGTCACCCTTGCTGTTTACCACCTAGAGGGAGAAGCTGGTCAGTAGTGGTCACTGATCAAAAACACGAAGCCATGAGGAGAGATAAAAGCTATGGAGTGGGAAGAATTTCGGGGAATTTTCCTTAACAAGTATTTCCCTCGTTCCATGAGAACGAGAATGGAGAAAGAGTTTCTCGAGCTGAAGCAGAAGGAGAAGGAATCTGTCGGAAGCTACGAGATGAACTTCACAAGGCTTTCCCATTATACCTCAAGCTTTTTCATGGACCCTAATGGGAAGGTTGATAGATTCTTTGGTGGACTACGACCTCATCTGCGGAAGAATCTAGCCAACAGGGACTATGATAGCTATGAATAAATAGTTCGAAGTGCTATGAAAGTCGAGTTGGAGTTTGGTGAGACACAGTGGTCTCATAAACCAAATGAAAAAGAAGAGATCATTGGAGCCCAGTTTAGGGAAGTCTTTTGATCAGGGAAGAGGTGGAAAGCAAATGCAACTTACCACATGCAATAAATGTGGGAAGAATCATCTGGGGAACTGCTTGAACGGAAGTGGAAAGTGCTACAAGTGTGGAAGAGGAGGCCATATTGCTCAGAATTGTCATAGTGAGGTGAAGCCTCAGCTTCCCAACACTAACGACAGAGGAAAGATGGTTATGGCCCTACCCGAAGTCACATGCTTCATGTGTGGACAGCTTGGGAACTTTGCTAACCAATGTCCAAATCCGAGGGCGGTGGAGGGGAATCACCACCAACCTCAGCAGAGGCCAAGAGAGGAAGGTTTTGCTTTCTCTATCACAACAGCTGAAGTTGAAGTCCCGAACGATGTGGTAGTAGGTACTCTTGTTGTCCTCTCAAAACTAGCAAGTACTTTATTTGATTCTGGTTCTACGCATTCCTTTATTTCCTCCAAGTTTTCAAGGAATATAGAATCAATCCCCGAACTTCTAGAGGTAGAGTTGTCTGTCAAGACTCCAAGTGGGATTATCCTTGCATCAACAGTATTTAGACACTCTAGTGTTTACTTTGGTGAGCACAATCTTATCGCAAATCTAGTAGTCATTCCCATGATGGAATTCGACATTATACTAGGGATGGATTGGCTCTCAAAGTATAATGCTAAGATCAAATGCAGAAGTAAGGAAATCTCAGTAGTCTTTAATGAACGACCTACAGTTATCTTCCAAGGAGAGATATCCCGAACTGATCCCTATCTAGAAGCACCTCCTATAGCTTTCTTTATGGAGTTAATTGGTGATGATGAAGAAGGAAAAGGGAGCATACAATTAGAAGATGTTTTGATTGTTCAGGAATACATGGATGTATTTCCTGAGGAGTTACATGGACCTCCCCCAGAAAGAGAGGTAGAGTTCTCCATTGAACTCATACCTGGGTCTCAACCGATATCAAAGACTCCGTATAGAATGGAAAATATGGAGCTAGAAGAGTTAATGAAACAACTCCAAGACTTGTTGGATAAGGGGTTTATCCGACCGAGTGTGTCTCCTTGGGGAGCACCAGTACTCTTTGTGAAGAAGAAGGATGGATCAATGTGGCTATGCATCGATTATAGAGAACTGAACGGGATCACAATGAAGAACAGATATCCTCTTCCAAGAATTGATGATTTATTTGACCAACTTCGTGGGGCTCAATTCTTCTCTAAGATTGACCTTCGATCTGGTTATCATTAACTGAGGGTGAAGAAGGAAGATATTCCAAAGACTGCCTTCCGATCAAGATATGGGCATTATGAGTTTACTGTTATGCCCTTCGTCTTGACTAATGCTCCTGCTATTTTCATGGATTTGATGAATAGAGTCTTTAAGGACTACCTTGATAACTTTGTGGTAGTTTTTATTGATGATATTTTGATATATTCAAAAAGTCGTGAGGAGCATGAAGATCATCTAAGGGTTATATTGAAAGCTCTGCGGAAGGAGAGGCTCTTTGGGAAGTTCAGAAAGTGTGAGTTTTGGTTACAACAGGTGGCTTTCTTGGGGCACATCGTAACCAATGAAGGAATCTCAGTTGACCCTGCAAAGACAATGGTTGTGGAGGAGTGGCCTCAACCCACAACAGTAACTGAGATTCGTAGTTTCCTTGGTTTAGCGGGATATTATAGGATGTTTTTGAAAAACTTTTCATGGCTTTCTAATCCACTAACCATGTTGACTCGAAAAGGGGTTAAGTTCATCTGGACAAAGGAATGCGAGGAAAGTTTCCAAGAGCTGAAGAAGAGATTGGTTACTGCACCTGTGTTAACACTACCCTCTATCGGAGAAGGATTCGTTATTTTTAGCGATGCATCTCTGAAAGGGCTTGGGTGCATCCTCATGAAAAATGACAAGGTAATTGCTTATGCATCTCGACAGTTGAAGATTCATGAGCAGAATTATCCTACGCATGATCTAGAGCTGGCGGAAGTTGTTTTTGCTCTAAAGATATGGAGGCACTATCTTTATGGGGAGAAATGTGATATATACACTGACCAGCAAAGTCTAAAGTATATTTTCACACAGAAAGAATTGAACATGAGACAAAGGAGATGGTTGGAGCTTATTAAAGACTATGATTGATCAATTCATTATCACCCGGGAAGAGCAAACAAAGTCGCGGATGCATTAAGCAGGAAAGATCCTGTTGTTTTGGCAACAATGAGGATCTTAGGAGATCCCTTGTTTAAAGATCTAGTAAAACTGGACATGGGAATTATAAGGAAAGGGACATCATCAACCCTATCCCAAATGATTTCTCAACCTTCATTACTAGAGAAGATCAAGAAGGCTCAAAAAGAAGATCCTTTGCTGCAGGAGAAGTTGGAGGCTGTAAAAGATGGGAAGTTCCCTGATTTCAATATTGATCAAGAAGGTGTATTGAAATTTCATACAAGACTATGTGTCCCATCTATTCTAGAGATAAAGAAAGAACTGATGGATGAAGCTCATAGCTCTACTTTCTCTATACATCCGGGAAGCACTAAGATGTATAGAGACCTTCGTGATCATTATTGGTGGGATAACATGAAGAGGGAGATTGTTGATTACACTACAAGGTTTCTGGTGTGTCAGCAAGTAAAGGCAGAAAGAAAACTTCCTAAGGGGGTATTACAACCACTACCCATACCAGTATGGAAGTGGGATAATGTCACTATGGACTTTGTAACTGGTCTCCCGAAAACATCCAAAGGAAACAATGTGATATGGGTTATTGTGGACCGTCTCACCAAGACATCCCATTTTATCACTATTCGGGACGATTTATCTCTGGATCAGCTTGCCAAGATATATGTGAAGGAAGTGGTAAGGCTGCATGGGGTACCACTATCCATCGTATCTGATCGTGACCCAAGATTCACATCAAAATTCTGGAGAAGTCTTCAACATGCTCTGAATACTGAATTGAATTTTAGTACGGCCTATCATCCTCAAACTGATGTCCAATCTGAAAGGACTATTCAGACACTCGAAGACATGTTGAGATTATGCTCAATGGAATTTAAAGGTGGATGGGGTCAACACCTCCCATTAGTGGAGTTCTCCTATAACAACAGCTTTCATTCGAGTATTCAGATGGCACCCTATGAAGCTCTATATGGAAAGCGGTGTAGAACTCCTACTTGTTGGGATGAAACTGGTGAGAGGAAGCTTCTTGGGCCTGATCTCGTGCAAGAGATGACGGAACAGGTTCATGCCATCCAACAACACATAAAGGCTACTCAGAGTCGGCAGAAGAGCTATGCTGACAATCGTCGAAGGGACTTGGAGTTTGGTGTTGGTGACAAAGTCTTCCTTCGAATTTCTCCATGGAAGAGAGTCATGCGGTTTGGGAAGAAAGGGAAGCTCAGCCCTAGGTACATTGGCCCCTATGAAATCCTTGATCGCATAGGAGCAGTGGCCTATCGTCTAGCACTTCCACCGAACCTAGCTCAAGTTCATGATGTCTTCCATGTATCTCTCTTGAGGAAGTACATACCCGACCCTTCGCATGTACTGAACCCAGAGGTGGTACAACTGGAACATGACCTCTCTTACGAGGAGCAGCCAGTGGAGATCTTGGACCATAGAGACAAGGTCCTACGAAACAAGACTACCCACCTTGTGAAAGTGTTGTAGAGGAATCATAAATATGAAGAAGCGACTTGGGAGCCGGAGGAAACAATGAAGCAAAAGTACCCTCACCTTTTCGACTAGGCCTCAAGTATAAATTTCGGGGACGGAATTTCTTAAGGGGGGAAGAATGTAACGGCCCAATCTTTTTGAGTAGTATATTAACTTACTCTTAATGATTTAATAAGATGTTAATGGTTAATGCAGAAAGAGGAGTCGATGGCTTCATCCAGTAGACTCGACCCTTATGAAGCCCACTTATCAGAGCTTGGGAAGGAGGTAGCATCCGTGGGCTTCGCTTTGGACCAAGCCCAAGCCGAACTCCAATGTGTCAAGCTTGAACGGAAACGCCTGCGGGAGAAGTTCAAGTTAGTAGAGATTACTACTAGGGCAATGTTATCTAATCCTCCCTCAGATTCTCTCACCATAGCACACCTTACACTTAGGTCTTATGTCGGTGTTATAAGGGGCTATGTGACGAGACCCTAGCTTCCTTGTGTAATCCTTTCGAGTGAATAAATTGAGATTTCTTCCTTTAGTGATGTTTGTGAAATTTCAAATGTCTAGATAATTTTAGAATGTATTTTATTGATGAATTTTGAAAAAAGGTTATTTTAAAATATTTATGTAAACCCTAAATAACTAATGATGTGAAATGATTTTCAAAAAATGGTCTTCTACAAAAGTGTTCAGTAAGGAATTTGGAGTCTAATAAGATTAACTTAATTTTTGATGAATAGTAAATTATGAATAGTGATTTTATGCTTAGGATTAGTAATGTGACCAAATGGATTAGTAATTTCACTCAAATAAAGTTTTAATATAATTTAGTCACCTAGATTAAGTAATGTGATTCAATAAAATGGGTGAATAACGGTTTCATAAATTATTAGTCAAGTATTAGTTTTTTCGGATGAATAGTGTTTTTTAATTAAAAATTTAATTAAAAATAATTAGAAAATTATTTTCATAAAAAGGACATTATTTTTGAACTCAGAGCATCGATATTATGTTAAGGTAATTTTTGGGGATTTTTCTAAAAAAATGAATTTTCGATGAATAGTGTTTTTATTTAAAAATTAAATTAAAAATATTTAGAAAATTATTTTTATAAAATGGATTTCATTTTTTGAAATCAGAGCATTGATATTTGGTTAAGGTGAAATTTTGAGATTATTCTGAGAAAGTTGAATTTTCGATGAATAGTGAAAATATAGTTTTTAAGTTACGGGTGTTTAATGACATCATTAAATGATGTATTAAGTATATATTCAATATGGTCGAATTATTAATAGTAATATAGGGTGTGAGGTATCCCAAGTGGCCAATACCATGGGAAAATACCATGGGCAAGCCCATGGTTTTGCCAAAACCAATAGTGAGGTGTCCCTTGGCCATTAATGCCTTGTCCCCTCACTTTCCCTATAAATACCCACCCTTTCCTCCTTTAGTTTCCACTCCCAACTCTCCCCCAACGAAGTTCTGGTCTCCTTACCTCCCAAGGAGTCCTCCAAAGGTTCCCCCAAGCCCTCAAGGTCCAAAACTTTGAGTTTCAAGAGTCACGTTTTAAGGTAAGGGATCCGACCCCTCTCTTTCTTTTAATGTAATCTCTTTTATGTCATTCCTTTTATGCTCCATGTTCTTATGTGAGAGGATGTTATTTTATATTCCTCTTACTGCCCATTTAATTTTTATATTATTAGATATCCCCTCTTACTCTCATCATTTCGTTTTATGAAAGTTTAAGTGACGCCGTTAGGCTGCCGAATGTTTAAGTGATTCTTTCACCCTTCTCATTTTTCAAGTTCGATTTTCATGTCAAATATTTCAAGTTACTTTTTATTATGTTGGGGTATGATCTCTATATCTATAATACTGATCTCTTATGATCATATGATGAGAGACCCTATTTGATCTGTTCAATTCATTTTTTTTTAAGTTTAAGTGATGTCGTTAGGCTGCCGAATTTTCATAAAAGAAATCAAACTTTTTTCTTCCTTCCATGTTTTTCATTTCAATTGGTATGACCTTAAAATTGCATCACCATGTCCATATATACTTCTTATTCTGTCCCTCTACTGTTTTATGGGTCAATTATGATTGTTCGACCCATGTCACCTCTCTTTTCAAAGTTTTCTAAAACCGTGTTACATAGCCGTTATGCTGCAGAATTTTCGTCTCAAAATGCCTCTCTTTTCTCAAAATTATTTTATGTTATAAATTGAATACTCAAAGCTCCTATTTCTAAAGGGGTATCCACATATATATAAAAATGTTCTATTTTAAATTCTGGTATTTACATACATGATACCCGCTTTCCCTTCCGTGGGTTTAAAGTAACGTAAAGATCATGTCTTTAAAGCAGTTTTTAAAACGTTATGATTATGAAATGAAACCCATTTATTTTATGCTATATGGTTATTTATGAAATGTTTGATGATGATATATGTGTCTCACATGAAAATAAAGGCAAATTTAATGGTGCACCCTGATAGCGCTCCAATTCATTGGGTAAAGACTTAATCTCTAGAGATGACCATTTTAACGATGCCTTGGTGAATAACCTTGGTAATTTTTAACGACACCTTGGGGATGGACCTTGGTGAAACGAAACGATTGTCAATATTAAATGTTGCAGCCACATCTTCAAGTTATGAAAAATGTTATTTTTATTATGATGTATCTCATGATTTATTTCTCATGCCTTAAAGTTCTTTTCATGTCCTTGGTGAAGTATCTCAAGTTCACATGTAAAATGTTTCTCTTGTTTCCCTTATTGGGCCTTCTGCTCACCCTTTCTTTTGATGTATGTCCCCAGGTTATGAGATGCATAATGAACATAGGAT
Organism: Viscum album; assembly: GCA_963277665.1. Taxonomy (NCBI): domain Eukaryota; kingdom Viridiplantae; phylum Streptophyta; class Magnoliopsida; order Santalales; family Viscaceae; genus Viscum; species Viscum album. The sequence continues at coordinate 1,337,726,243 of OY728148.1, read as the reverse complement.
GAACTAAAGGAGAAGCCTTTCAAGTGTTTAATAAGAATGTTTTATGTTTTTTTATGTATTATGATCCTTGTTTCCAAGACACTAAACCTTAACGATCCTCATTTTTGTGTAATGTAATGAAAGTTTATGTTATAAAAAGACGGGATGCTATATAAATAATAATGAGTCACAGAAACATGGGAATCACGATGTTTCATAAGAGATTGTAGTTAAAAAATAATTAAAAACCATATATTTTTTTCATCCCCACTTATAAGATCATCATTACGTTATTTATAGACCCCGTAGTGAATGGAGTTAACTCTAAATTCCCTTTAAGCCTCTATATATAATTTCTCCACGTGGAATGGTATAATTTCCAATATCCTTACATGTTGCATCATGAGATATAGATATTTACCTAAAACATTGTATGGATATTATGGACCCCCTAAAAAATTATAAATCATACATAAGTATTTCAACAGAACATAACAACTTTCATCATTCCTTTATAGCATAATTGATCATAAAAAAGGAAATGAGTTTTATGGTAATTTCATTAATACATAATCTTAAGTCATAAATTAAACTAATTTCATTAGTATCGTAATATAATCATTAAAGTATGTCATCATATATGAAAAATACTTTTCTAAATATATTTGTAATATTATTTAAAAATCAATAATAAGTATCCTTTAGTTTTTGTAACTTTTAAAAAATGATAATCTCATAGAAAAATGGGAATTGTTTATTAACTGACCAACCATGGAAAAATTGTAATGGATACCAATAATTTATAATTTTTATGAATGTATGAATATTTATAAATGTAATAAATAATATAAAAACATCCATTCAAACTTTTGTAATAATATTTCAATTGTAAACTATATAAAAAATGTTGAAAATATTTCTCTTAAATAAGTTATAAGAGGATTCAAATAATTTAACAAAACATGAAAAATAATTGTAACATTTAAACGAAAATCTATATAAAATTAAAATTAATATAATAATTGAAGAAAAAAAGTTTAGGTAAATATTTTAAAACATTTAAACAAAAAGTTTTAAATAAACCACTTATAAATCTAAAGATAAAAACCCATTGATATAAATAACATGAGAAGGGTAATTAAGTTTAAGGATTATAAATAAAGACATGATATAATAATTTAAATATAAAATATATACCCCATATAAAATTATATATATATATATATATATATATATATATATATATTATGCATGAAACAATTTTCTGGATTTTAGAGGAAAAATTCTTTCATTGGAATTCTTCTTAGTTGGATGGACACTAACATCGATGTATAAAACATTTAAAGATTAAAATTCATATAAATGAGTGCATTATTTATGATTAGTTGCTATTTTAATGAAAATTTATAATTACTTATTAAAAATATATTAATTTTTTACTATAACAATAATATTTTTGTGTTCACCGTTTTATTACCCTTATATGATTCTGTTTTATTATTCTGAACATTATATCATGTTCTTGAATTTATAACTTACAAAAATTTCATGATATGGTAAAACATCTAATTTATGTAGTTTTTTTTCATTCCATTGCATGGAATATATATCGATTCTCTTCATATAATTCTTAATAAATAAATTTTTTAATTATTATTGAATTAATAGAAAATAGAATGTAAAGTTTAATATATATTTCTTTATTAACACTAAAGAATTATGATTACATATAATATTAATCTATATTTTATTTTAGTACTATTATTTTTTATTTATTTATCATTCATGGAATAAATATTTTTATGTCATTCATGTAATTTTTAAAACCGATAAGGATGAGAAGATGATATAATAGATTAATGAGTAAGATGTTTTCTGTGAATAATGACAATATAACATTCAAAGAAACATAATTCCTTTTAGAATCTATTTTCTTAGTGAAAAATAAAATTTTTAAATTTTTATTTGTAGAATATACAGAAAATATACCAAAATATATCATTATCACTAAGAGCTTGAATATTCTCAAAAGGTCACTCATAGAAATTAGAGGCTTACGAATTTCTGTTGGAACAAGAGGTTCCAAAATATAACACAGTATTAGGAGGATAATAATTATTTTTCAAATATCTATGTGGATTTCTATGTAATGGTTTTTCTTGTGTTTAGTGATGGATATGTCCTTAAATAGATGATAAGCGTGAATTTTTTTTAATATTAATTTAATAATATTAAAAAATGATATTTATTATCATATAATGTAGATCCAGATAATAATTTTTTTAAATTATGGTAGAGGTGGTCTATAATACACTTACAAAATCTATTTTAGATAAGATTTTTGATATTTCTTATCTTTGTCCCCTAATTTAAATGTTGTTTAAATATTTTACCCTTTACTGAGGTTACTCACTTTTACTACGATAAATATTTTTTAGGGAAAAAAAGTAATTTAAATTTTTAAATTTTTATATGATTATTCCAAATGTTAAATACAATTTACATTATTAAATTAATAAATTTGGTAATAATTTTTTTAATATAAGTACAAAAATTGAATGAAATTTTTTTTCCAAAAAAAATCTTCTTAGGTGTGAAAATAAAATTTTAAAGACATCTTGACAAGTATTAGTAATCATATTATTTAACTTTTTTTAAATAAATATAAATTTTTTATCTAATAAAATATTTTTTAAAATATAATAATTTATGATATAAAATAAAAAAAAATTAAATATAAAATTCCAAATATAAAAAAATATATTTTAGTTTAGTCATAAATAATGAAACTACAACTCATAATAAATATATAAATATTTTATTAATGCTACAAATTGATTTTACTATTTGTTCATTTAATTTAATCAATTAATTTCATATGTAGTATTTATCATATTTATTAAATTAAACACAGATGTGTAATTTAATGAATGAGTTGATATAAAATCATTGATACTTTGCCTTTGTAAATTTATACCATTTTATTTTATAATATTATTTTTGTACTATTTCAATTTCAATTATTTTTTTTATACTATATATAATTGAATAAGAAAAAATTATTAACATTAATTTAATGAATGAATTATTATGTCCATTACTCTTCAATGTTCATCTGACACTCCCAAACCTCCTCTAGAATACGGAAATGATTCCATAGTACACATTCTAGGGAGATATATCTTTCTTAAAGGAACAATTTACTTCAATCCAAAACATGTATTGAGTCATGGATAATAGTTCCATTTGACTCAAGATTTCATTAATACAAACTAACCATGTGACTAGGATCTGGTTTGTACATCATTAGTTGACATACATTAAAACAGTTGTAGATAATATTCTATCTTGCTGGTAATTAAAATTGATATAAGACATCACCAATATGTTTTTCTATCTCCATTGGTCTGGCATATCATGGAGAAAGGATCCATTTCACCCCTAGATAACGATCTCAAAATCATGGTGAGACCTCCAAAACACATGACCACTTATATAAAAATAAAATTTCTACCAATGAGGATATGTAATATCCAATTGAAAACTATAGAAAATATCTATTCAATTTAATTTCATTTGAATGTTTTTTATCATATAATGAACATGTAAAGATCTAATTTTTGACGAATCAATATTATCAACATCGTAATGTGAATATAGACATGGAATTATATAAATTGATTTTAATGGAAACATATTTATCCTCTCATGATAATAGTTACATTATGAAGAATCAATAAAAATAAAATACATAATACAATCCCTAATCATTTATTCCATCACTTGGATATCCCATTCCGACTATCCATACCTTTAAGGATAATATGATTACACTTTGTTAGTTTGGTTACATGATATTTATTCAATTATTTCCAAAATCATGTAGTGAATATGAGGTCCCTATTGGAAACAATTAAAACTAGCATGTAGTATTATTAACACCCTTCCTTGATTAAATGATTTAAAAAATATCCCACTGTGTTGGACTCTTAGATAAGGAGTAAGTGACCTGAATTATTATATCGTTTAAAAGCACTAAAATGGAATTTTTCATATGTATATTTCATTGAAGACCATATAAAATGGCCAATGAAATAAATTACCATTTTCTAATAGGAATTAGTATGGACTTTAATATACTATCTATTAAATAACTATTACTTTCCTTTTTGGATATGAGGCACTTCATGATATAATTAACAACTATTTGTTTCATTCATGTCCACCAAAAATGAATCTTCATCACCTTATTCATTTTATAAAATCATGGATTGGTATCCCACATTTAAAAAATATTAAATTATGGTAGGTACTATTTAAGATATGGAGGAACTACCATTATAATCTTAATAGTAAATAGAGAATATTCATTTTCATTACAATCGACAATGGTATTCAAAAAACTCTGCATCAATATCAAAGGAAGGGATTATATTTATTATCAATGATCTTATATTACTAAAAAGATAAACCATATTATATATTAGAGTAACTCAGAATAAAAAAGATTCTTCCATTCATTAAAGTTCAGACACATGTCGACAATTACACCTCTATGTTTTTACCACTCTTGATATTTAGTGACAACATTCTTATATGACATCCAATTAAATATATCTGACACTATATTATATATCATATGGTTTGGATGAAATTGATTTCAACCATATGAACATATTTCATTCATGAACATTACATGTTGGTTATTCCCATATAGGTGAAGATATGATTCATGATATTGTCGTTAATTAAAATAGAATTTTCCCCTAAATTTAAGGTGATGCAATGTGTTTATAGCATGGAAAAAATCTTGTCACAATTCATTATTTGGAAAAAACATCTATGTTCAAAACATTTGGTAACCATTGTCTACAAAATGATATCCTTATATAATAATAGAACCCAATCCCAAAATAGTTGGATCATAATACTTGTAAAAACTCTGTACTGGGTTTGGATAGATAATTATTGTCTTAGAGGCCATCCAATTAATGAGAAATTGAATTGATTTTTTATAATCATCATTATTCGTTAATGTAACACCCTTCCTTCTCAATATCATCATTAGAGAACCTATGCATAAAACATAATGAAAAAAATACTATATTAGTCTACTAAACTTTGAATAATTTTTATCTTAATGAAATTATTAGCATAATTCAATGAAATAAATTCTTCGACCATTATAAAGTTAAAGAATACTCCCTTTTGAAATATGAAATGACCATGGATGTTGAATTCCTATTTAATTATGTTACATGAAGTTAATTTATCATAAAGAGGATGTTCACACATCATCTTGAACAAAATATTAAATTTCTATTCATGATGATATCTAATATAATAGATTTTTCATATTTTACTACAAATATTAAGAAAAAATGATCGTGATACTTTGAGAATATATGGTTCATCAAATACATGATCATTATCAATGATTTTTTAGGCTGAAGAGAATAACTATCTATCCATGATGGGAATAATGACTATAAAATTCAGTTTTTAGAATATTTTCTACCCAAACTCAATGTTTATAGTATCCCAACCTTGTAAAACATTTAAAGAACTATATATTTCACTTCATTTGATCATACAAGTCATCATTTTGAGGAAAATAATTTCAATTTTTAAAAGTGACTTAATTGATTTTATGATAATCAATTTAAATATTCAATGAAAATTTTACCTTATATTAAAGTAAAAAACAGTTTATCCCATGAAGATGTAAAAGATCAAATGAATCATCTGATTTTGATTTCATTAAGTTTGACCTTCTGTTTTTTCATTTCCATTAGTTTAATTTTTTTGATGGATGTGTTATATTGATCCTTTATACAATTACTTTAAATTGAAAATTATAATTTTCACTCATTGTAAATCATAATAAATCATATGGGAATCATCAAGTAATAGATACATTAGTAGGATGTCCCCTCACTCCCCAGAATCCCCTATCACTCCCGGCATTTCCCATTCCTAGGTTCCTTACCTGATTCTCCGTCGGTGAGGAGCTCTCTCAACGCCTCCCGATTGTTCCTTCCATGGTTCTACCATTGGGGTCACCTGTTTTTTCTCTTCCTTATTTGGGGATGTGTCTCCTACTTCCAGAGTTTCAACCTCATATCACTTCTTCATTTCCGACTGAATCTGTGGTGCTAGATCCCATTCTTTGTCCTTTTCGGTGTTCATTTTTGTGGTTTGGGATGTGCTGGTGGCTACGGTCACTTCACCAGATCCCATAGATGCACACCCATTTTTTTGTTATGCTTGTTACTTAGGGTTTATATTCTCACCGGTTCTTCGAGTTTTGGTTGGTGGTTCTTTTTGTTTATCCTTTTCATCAGAGTCAATTACTCGTTCGATACTGATGTTTATGCTTGCTGCCTTTGCCATTCTAGATCTAGCTGTTCTATTGGTGATTTTTGGATTGGTTATAAGTTTGGTGGATCCATAGAGAAAGAAGGATTATTCATTGGTGTGGCCCACTGTTGATTCCTTCGTCCATTCAAACTCTTCCCTGAATACATGGTCCTCCGCCCCTTCTATGTTGGTCTGGTATGATGGTTCAAGAGGAGGTTTTGGGAGGTGTTGTTCGAGAAGTTGACAGGTTTTTTGGAGGTGCTACTAGTGTGGGATTTCATTATTTTTATTCTGTTTTCATAGATCTGTGTGGTGTTTCTTCTTTTATGTTTTTATTGACGAGCGTTTGTGGTATTTTTTGAATGCTTGTTCTATGCTCGGTTGATGAAATTGTTTCTTTTTGTATATGGTTCAGTGAATTTCCTTTCTGATGTGGTAACGAAGTCGACATCTATGGTGATGAAAAGGGTGAAGCTATGATTGTTTTTATGATTTTAGGTTGTGAAGGATGAATTGCTTTTCTTTGTTTGAAATTATAGTTTTTCTTGTGGGCATAGATGCAATGGTTCCGGCAATGAGGATCTCCGACGGGCTTTATCGGTTGTGCTATAGATAATGATGGGTGCTTCGGTGTGTCAGGGATTGCAGCTCAAGGCTCAAGCTCATAATTGTTTGGCCGAGGAAGCATGTCACTTTCTTGATTTTTCAATTTGGTTAATCCAGACAATTGGCATGAGGTCTTCCTAAAATTTGTGATGTCTGTTTTGTGGTATATGTATCTGATTTTTTATTTTGTGTGGTTCCCACTACTAAAAAGTGGTTATGGAAAATACCAAAAATAAATATTTGTGGTAGATACACTTGTAGAGGGAGATTAATATATTAATACCCTCAATTTCATTTAATGTAACTATAATTAATTTAATATAACTGGTTTTCTGTACTATTACAAATGAACCTATTCTTCCATCATTCATACACCATTCACCAGTAAACATATATGAAAATATATATAGGGAGGTGAAAACCATAATCCAAACATAAAAATCTATAATAGATTAGAACTACAAAAATCAAATCCATTATTAATATTTTATCAATGATTTCCATTTCCAATATAGTAAACTATGATATGTTTTGATGAAAAGGATTGTATTAAAAAATGATGCAACTATGATTTTATTTCCCAATGGGTGTAATTATTATCAATATGTGGTGAATAATTCCCATGTGGACCCATTTGATGCAGAACATGTGATTTAATAAAACAATTTGATGCACATTTATCAATCTATAGGTGCATCAATTTGGAGTGGAAAATAATGGATCCTCTCACAATTAGGGACATAATTCCTCAATTTATATTGCATAATTATCTCCATATAGTTGTCTCTTTAATATCATTGAGTAGTCCTTATAGACATGTAATGGTGGTGTCAAATTTATGGTCAAGATATTCCTAGAATCATCATGGGACACCCAATTCTGGGGATAAGATCAATTCTGATGAAACTGTTCTGAACTATTAGGGGATACTATAATGTTATTTTTTTATTTCCAACGATTTATTTAAAGCATATAGTATTACAACACTTGGCCAGTCCTTTTTTAGAATAATTGTAGCAATATCAGGATTATGTGTTTATTACATAGCATTATGTCATAACAATCCGTATTGAAAATAACATGCTCCGCTACAAGAATATGTGGAAAATAGAACATATCTAGAGGATTAGTTCTCTTATATTCATCTACTTGGAGAGTAGGTGGCTAGTTTATTCTTTTTGAAAACACTTTTATTCAAGAAATGTTTTGATTGAAAAATTTGAATACACTATAGGTATTTCCAATAATTTATTTCTCAACAACTTATTTTTTTCAACCAGGACTATATAATTTTCAATATAGAATATGATAATCATGGTCTAGATTTTAGGTTATAGACTTGATTTATGTACTGATATATGATATGAATGTACAACCACTCAAAAACAAAATAATAGTATGTGATATAATTTAATAGCATAAAATATTAAGAAAATGATTCAACACATTAGTGGAATCAATTCTCTCATTTATAACATTTTTATGGTGTGTGGAATGAATTTTTTGTTAAACAATTCTTTAAATCCATCCAATGTAATACCATGCTTTATACTAGAATGATGGGATAACTCCCACAATTACATTTCTAAGTATTCTACCAATTTTTCCACTAACTTTATATTTGTTACTAATGGAGTTCCTTGTATTTCAAATATTTCATTGATTTTTCCAAGACATACATTTTCTTAATAAGTTCGTAAATCAATCTAAAATATTAGTTGATTTTTAATTAAAATTTTCAATGAATGAAAAAATGAATGAGATTCCTCAACAGAATGTTCCATATATATATATATCATTGTTTCATTGAAAATACATTATATAAGTTATTATTCAACCTACATATCTTGTGGAACCCTTTTCTCCACACCACCATCATATTGGATCCTATTTATGATAATTGATGGGATTGTTTCGATGAATATAGAAACAAATTCATTTTTTACTTCTCATTTCATAAATAAAAATTTATATATTATATTATATTAAAATAAACATTGATATATAATAGTAGTCAAAAATAAAAATTCAAATGTAACATATGGATGATGAAATACTAGTTACATGTTACCAAAATAATTCATGAAAATTATTTCTGATTGATTAATCCTAGATTGATGAGATAACAACATTTCTATAAGTGTATAAAAACCCAATTTTCATATGGTTTTCATAGTAAAAACAGGTTTTATATTAAGATATTATCTGCACATTTTTATGTTATAAATTTTAGAAATCCCACATCATACATCTTTTCTTACAACCAAATTGATAGACTATATATCATAAATACAATTTGTAAAATGTCATCCCCAACCAACTAATCTAGGATGATCTAGATTCTTTACTGACCCGGTTCAACATTATAAATACATTAACTTTTGGAAATAAATTCATAATTTATAGTACATACATGGGGGAATGGTTTACCCTTAGCTGCAAAACCCCCAAACATTAAAAAAATAAAGACAAATTACCTTATATGATGCCTGATACCAAAAAACAAACTACATAACATAATGAGACCATAATAAAATTTCTAATCATAAATTATTCAAATAAAATGATTGAAAAATGAAATAAAATATAATGACCTATTACACTTGGTTAGAACTACTCTATACTTTAGGAAAAGTTCAATCTTCGAAGATCAATCTCCAATTTATCTATATGGTTGAGTCAGAATGATGCAATAGAAAATAATGAAAACATTTAATTACTAATGCATTTGTAGATTATGTCTTCAAACACACAAAATATCAAAAAAATGATGGTGAGTATGAAAAAATGTTAGAAATATTTCATTCTCATACCAAATAAAACTATAAATAGTATATGTTAGTTCATAATTTATATTGATGAATATGAGTATATAATAAAACAATTTATTATGATTATATACCAAAAATATTATATAAATCTCATAACACTTAAATTTCATACATAAAACCACATACACATTTAACTCTGTAAATAATGCATCCTACGCTAAATAATCCCTACTAAAAAATAAATCTTGAATAGTGTATGTCCCTTCAATCCCAAATTATCCCTTATAAGTTTAATTAAATGAACCCAAATTGGACCCCTGTTATATCCCACACAACACATCCCATTATATATGCCTTTAAAAAGACACAAATTACAACATTTTCATCCTAATGTCACACAACCAAATCCATATTTTAACGGAATGATACTATTAATAATTTTAAATAAATAACTTATGAAAATAACCAACAACCCATGTTTTGAGATCAAAAAGAAAGAAAGAAAGAAATAGTTATTTGAAAAGATTTTTTCGAAAAAAAATAAACATTAATATATATAAAAACAAAAATACTTCACATTAAATTGGGTGTGGAAATATGGAGAGCACACATTCTTTGAATTTTTACAACATGGATAATCAATTTATGAACTAAAACTATTTTACTCCCATTCATATTATTTCAGAAAATCCCAATGAGTATTCATCAAAATGTATCCTCCCGAATATATCCTGGAATGATAACACCAATCAAAGGTTTCATGATAAAAAAAGAATATATATATATATATGTAGAAGAATAACATGACCCTTTCATTTAGTTTGATAGATCCTATCAATTTCAATATACTGAAATCAATATCCATAAGGAATAATATCATAAAACCCTTTTTGAGAAACACTACGGTACAATGTCCTTAGTCATGGGAGGTAATGTGAGAGCTTTCTAAGAGATCTCTACATAAGAATCTGATTTGATGATAAAATTACAAATATATTAGGGGTTTCTTACATGGTTTTGATAACTGTTCACAAACCATGTGAATCACCAATGTTATACAATTTTCAATTCCATGCTATTATAACATGGTGTGGAAAAATAGTGAACCAACTCTATGCCTTCTTAGTAACATACTCTCAACCACATAGAGTTACTTGTGGAAACATCACATCTGCACCAAACTGAACGTCAAAGGTTTATGCACTAAAAAATCTCTAAAAACATTTAAAATCACTCAAATTCATCCTAATTATTAACTCAAGTTTCCCATAACAATAAAATTAAGAGTAAACAGAATAAAAATATCAAACTAGTAGTTTTACAGTTTTATTACTTCACAAATCATAAGAGTAAGAGGTATATTTTCTCTCAAAGATATTTCAATCTAATTCTGTAATAGTGGATAGTGTTTTTCTATATAATGATTTTAATATATCTTATACCCAAAGGAATGAAAATGAATTTTGTAATTTAATGATTGGAAAGGAACGAGGAGATGAAGTTCAAGAGGCTAGATATGCATAAATAATATGGATGAGCTTGAAAATGTATATTTTCATATAGAAAATACATTGGTGGTAGCTGAATATAGCATATCGTAGTGAAATTTTCATTTCTATATAATGAGTAAGAACCTCAATATTTATTCATAATGGTATATGTGATGTGGGATCACACTATTAATAGTGATTATCCAAAGAGGTAGTTTAAGAATTATTAGCATTAGATTTTTTAGAGACGTTGTTTTTTCCCCTAGTTATGTGAGATTTTGTATTATATGAGTTTCAGAACTGACCCATAGTATTTCATCCTCATATTTCAATGATATATCATTTTTCGGGAATCTGTATTGTTAATTAGTGATGAAGCAATATCTAGTGATATTTTTTTCACAATGTCTGGTTGTTTATTAACTAAAGTCAAAATATAATGTTCTTAATTGATTATTATAATGATTGGATGTTTCCAAGTCTATGTGAGAAGTAACATCCATATATTTCTTCATGGGGTTACTCAAAAACATGTTCAATGTGATTCATTTTTTGTTATTTTAGATCGATTGATATCATTAGATCATTTAATAATGATCAATGATTATATTTATTTGAATTATTTGAACGGTATAATGTAGATGAGATATTTAAGCTCCATAGGGCTCTAAGGATCATAATCTATTATTAGGATCCTTATTATACATATTGAGTATAGAGAGGTATTGGAAAATATTTTTTCACTCAAAATTCCATATAACTACCTAAAATATCACAAAATATGGTTAAAAGAATCATTTTTCCTATAAAATATATGTTGTGTAATAGAAATCTTTTTCTCATATTGGTGCATCGTGGGAGAATCAAATACGTTAACTGAGATTATTTGTAATAATTTTTATCAATCATCATTTAGATTGAATATATTTGAGGCATTTTAAGGGAATCATTACTCATCTATATTGTGTTGAAAAAATGGTAGAGAGTGACTATTACATTGACCAAATATGCTGTATATCATTATTGATATGTTGTGGATATTTGAGAGTGGATGATGGTGGAACACGACAATCAGAAATCTTATATTAATAAGAAGTGGAGGCATATAGTATTTGATGTCATAAAATAAGTTTTCCTAATGGTTTCACATCATTATTGGAAGTGGAGGTTTTTTCATGGGGATTAATAGTTCTACTTATTTTTATAGTTATTTTGTGGTTTTTGAGTGATTTGGTGTGGTGACACGTTGGATAGCATCTCCTGAGTAGTTAGAAATGACCAAATATTTCTTCTTTTTATCATAGATTCCTTAATATCATCATGAAATATCCCATTACTATTATTATAGAGAGATAAATATAGAAAATAGTACTATATTCTAGGAGATACCAATTGATACTTTAGATCATATGTTGGAGAAATTAAATGGATGATAGTCCCTTAGTTCTTGAAATTTGTGGGAATCAATGGATAAGAGGAATATATTTAGGAATTAGAGTTTTATATTTCCAATCAATGACCAAAGATGTTTTAAAAAGAATTTCCTTGTGTTTGAGATACTTTTTAGTTAAAATTTTATTGATAATATTTGTTTAATATGGTTCATGATTATTTAGTGAAGGAGTGATATTTATTTGAGAGGTATCTCTTGGGGGGATGTTTAGGATTGATGGTTCTTATTTTCCATCTGATTTAGGAATAGATCCTTGAGGTTATGTGTGGTTTCATGAGTTGTTAACTAGAAGAGTGTGTGGTTTTATTGTCTTGTGTCCAGTGTATTCAATGTTTCAATCATGATAGGGTTCTTGTGTCAAAATTTTTGGTTCGACTCTTGATAGTTTGGTGTTATAAATTCTTATGTTTTTAGATAATTTCAACAAAGAAAGTTTTTTATATAGTGGTATCCCTGGAATCATTCTTATATACGATTAGACGTTGTTGGTTGAGGGTTTAAGGGTTTTTCAAATTAACATAACATATCATTTCCCCATGACATGACTGTATGTGGTCATTATTTAATGATTATTAGGGTCTTTTAAATTTTACATGACCGGTCATTTTGGAATATTCATTGTTTTCCTTTCATGAAGCTCAAACTCACTTATTTCATGATTTAGTCGTTATTGGTTCTATTAGGTCATGAGGATCTATTTGTATCATGTCTAAGTTTAGGGTTATGTAATTATTTTCATAGGATAAATTAACCTAATGTTACCACCTTGGTAGAATTATGATAGGATTTAAATTAATTGTGTTAAGGTAGTTATTCTAACAAGATTTAAGGTAATATTATAATGATTATGATGTCCTTTATGGGGATGTTATCAACACATTATAATTATTTCATTAACATGAGGACAAAAACTGTGAAACAATAAAATGAGTTCTTCTATATGAAATTAAAATTCCATTAAAATTCTTATTGATTCACTATTTTTTTCCAAAAACTCATCTTGTTATAGGTGAATCATTACAGACATTTCATTTCCCACAAATTTTTTTCCCATAGATTCAATAGTTTTACATCATTATAGTCCATGGTTATTTTTTATTACATTATGATAGGCTCAATATCATCATAATATATTTTTTGTTTTATAATAATTGTTGAGGCACCAATTGAGTTTGGGGATTTGATACTTCTCTTTATTATTTTGGTTATTTGTGGAAGTATCAATATTTTTAATTATTTGAAATAATGTGTAGGAATAACCTAATAAAAATATTATCATACGATATATTCACATTATATTCACATAATATTTCATGATTTTATGATATTTATTCATCATCATTTTTCATTTTTAAAGAGTCTTTCATTCACCATTGTAACATTTGTACTAGTGTTGTGATAATTTTTTGGAATACTCTCTTATAAATGGATAATAATATAAGTATTTTAAGAAAATATTTACATAGTAATATGTAATAATATTTGTACTTTTTTACAGGGAATTATTTATTTTTCAATAATTAATGATTATAGAGTGAATTCATGATGTCATACCGAGCTAGTTTTAATGCTTGTTTTTTTAAATTTGATTGTAATGGTTCTGTTTGAAATTTCTAGGTTTGGTATTTTTCTATATTTAGTGTGTGGTTTTGAGTTATTTAGTGGATTGTCTAGATGTATTTACATGGTTGGTATGGGTATATATGGTTGGTGGACTATTTTTTCTTTTACTTGGAAATACTGGTATGGCCCATTATTTAAAAAGGAATCTAATTTTCAATTTTGGTAGTGGATATGTGATTTTGATTTTGTGATTATTGATGTGCTCAAAAAGGGGAATAGGATGTGATTTTTTTCATATATTTTCCAGTGGTATAAAATATGGTGGGAAATAATGAATATGATAATTTGTAGTGGGTTTTTAATGAAATATTAATGGAGGAAATGAATGGATAATTGGTAGGAAAGTATATGGAATGGATAATGAGTTGGTCGAGAGTAAATTTTGATAAATAAAATTAACAATGATTAATATGTGGTTAGTCAAATAGTGAATTTATATATTTAATAATAACACGATTCATGGAAATAATTATTTTTTATGGTTAATTTTTGATAATGGATAAGATATGATATAACAATATATAGTATTAATGAGATTAAATAATAAACCTTATTTCCCATTCCAACAAGATGATCCTATTTTGGTTAGCCTACTTAATTAGAACAGAATAATTGAGAAATCTTGTCGAGGAGTAGTGTCCAGTTGGTTGAGCTCCTCAAATTATTCCAAGGGTGAGTGTGTGTGTGGTAATATCATAGTATAATACCAGGTGTTGGCATATGGGTATGTTATTTAGTTTAATGACCCAATTGGGCTTGTGGTTAGCTCTTAGGTTGGAGGAAAGACATATTTTAGGGAAACATGGGGTGGTTAATAGACACGAACTCGTGACCACATACAAAAAGTGTGGTTCTAATACTATTGGTAGGTCTTTGTTTTTGCACACATTTCAAATACAATATCAAAATGATATATTTGTTCCAATAGATACAGGATTACAATAATGAGGAATCAAAATGTGTATTAGATGAACAATTATAGAACATTTGGTGTTTTTGTGTTTTCTATTATATATAATTTAAGTGTATTTAATAACGTCAACATTTGATATTCTTAAGGGTTTCTATGTTCTCAATATAACCTATACTCTATTAATGTCATATATGGTTGCATTGTGTGAAGATTTATTATATTTTTGGAGACATTGATTTCACTTTATGGTGTCAATTTTGGTTTTGGTAAAGGTATTCCACTTCAATAATTTTTTTGATAATTTATATTCCATTAAATAATTTTGTAATATGAAATGGTTATGTGGGTTAATGTGTTTCTTGGGTATATTGTTATGATTCCACTTTGGACCTCACAAGGTGGTTTGTCATAGTATAATTGATTATTGAGTTACAAATGAATTAATAATATATTATAATATTTTGGTTTAAATTTAGTTATTGTGAGTAACTGTATTAATTTATTTGTTTATGAAATTTTGGATTTTTCTAAAGTATGGGGCTTTGGTGATGTTTTAATATTTGAACATAAATCATACAACTTGTTATAAATTCAAAATTTCAAGATGAATATGTAGTATTTTTAATTAGATTAGAAGGGTTTATAAATTATACTTGAGATGTTACTCTCACATCATCATAATGATTGTCTATATTTTTTGAATTATTTTTAAATGTGTTTTAGTAATTAGGGAGATGAACATGTAAATTATGTAATTGTTCATAGTTTAATCGGCCATCAATGTTAATATGCAACTGATTTTTTGAATAATTTTTTTGACATCTCGTAGATCCTAATAAGAACCCACTTTCATGATTGGCCCTTTTACTCTCGCTAGATGCCTTAATCCTAATGTAATAATTAGTGATTAAATTTTATTATCCTATATTAAATATCCATGTCTGGGATGTGAGTATATAAAGAATAAATGGACATATTTGTCCGATTTGGAGTCATTGGAACATCTTAATTGAGGTAAGTGGAATGAGAGTATTTTGAGAAATATATGTTTTATAAGACCCCTGAAATAACTTAGAGCCAATGGGTATAGATTGTTATCCCCGGAAAAGTGTAACACAGTTGAAAAAGGTGCCCATGACAAGGTGGTTGGACCTCAGGTATACTGGAATCTTATGTTGTGAGCGGCATGACCTAGTGCAATCTTGATGATTGGGATGGGATAAGTCTATATCATTATTTTTTTATATTTTTGGAGACCCTAATGAATTGGTTTGGGACATGTTATTTAGATGATGATGATGTTGTGGGATACAATATCCTTGATTTGTTGAATATTTAACTAATAAAATATTTGATAATGAGAACACATGAGAGGGTACTGTTGAGATACTATGACCTTGGGAACCCTTTATGATTCCAAAATGATAGGATGATCCAAACATGGAAAGTGTTTTGGGAAATTGAGAGTATTAGTTTTCACATGTGGTCCTCCACATGGTAAAATCATAAAAAGTGTTGTGGCAGTTGTGATGAGAATTAGAATTTAGACATACATTATGGCATGTTATTTTGATTTATATTTATGTTTGATGTCATCTGATTTCTTGAGATTCTAGAGAATATGTTTTAGTCCTAGTATTAATGTGATTTTATGAGATGATTAGAAATCACATGTTGACATATTTGAGACCCATGGATGCATAGTGTGTTTAAAATATACTCTCCTGATATATTAGGGATAGATATGGATTCAAACATGATTCTCGGTCTATGGGTATTTTGAGAGTGGTTCCCTAGAGGTGGTACCTATGATCTAATATTAAAGAAAAAATAATGGTGAGTGTGAAGAAATTACCAGGATGTTTATGATTACATAACTATAGTTAGACCTCTATGAATGTCCTAGGATCATAAAATTCAAATGGGGATAAAATTTGTAAAATTTGATTGTGTGAGTCTCCTATGAATCAATTATCATTATGAGGTTTTTTGTTGGATTATTTCTTAATCATGGATGTTGGGCACAATTGGGATGAATATTAGATAAATTAAATCAATTTATAAGTCATCCCCTAGGTTCTTGTGACACCCTATTATTTTAAATGAGGAAAATTTTGTTTGATAGTATATATGAAAATCAACACCATGTTTCGATGAATGATTTAATATAATTATTTTAATAATAAAATTATTAAATATCCATTGAATATAAATGTATAAATAGAAAATAACATAATGTGACATATATATTGATAATTATCGACACAAATGTATATTTTACCACTTTGGAAATAATTATTTAGTTTTTGGTATTGTCCATTTTTGTTACTAAAATACATTTCGATTATAAATATTTTATTTATTTTTTGCGGGATATAATAAAATTAATTTCTACAAAATTTGCAATTGGTATTTTATAAAAATGATATTATTTTTTAAATCATTATATCAAAAACAATTATGGTGTTTCTTGGGACTTTTTAGAAAAAAGGATGATTTTTTAATGAATAGTGGAAACTTATTTTTTGAAGAAAATCATATTTTTGTTTCAAGATTTTATGAACATCCATTTAAAAAAAATAATTATGGGATTGGATCTATTATAGTACCATATATCTAATTATTTTCAATAGAATCAATTTTATTGATAATCTTGATATAAATATAGATATATACATAAAATCCATTTCTAACAAATTTTGACATAGATTTTTGGTTAATTTTTAATTTTACTTAAAAAAATTATTTATTCTCAATGAAGAGAAATTAATTTCATATATGGAATTAGGAGATCCATAACTGTTAAATATGATATTTTTATTTTTTTGTCTCGACTAATAGTTATCGTATTAAATATTATTTTCCCATATTTATCATTTGGATTAATTTGGTGTAAAAAATTGAGATGGACTAGAAAGTAACCATAAATCATTAATTAATATTAATTTATTAGTATATTTAATACATAATTTTTATAAATTAAAAAATATGATGTTTTTGTTTCCATATGGCCATTATTATAACCTTTTTATTATAATATTTAAAAACAAGAAAAAATGTCATTTTTTATTTTTATTGTATTTAAATTTTTGATATTAGGATAAAAATTATCTATTATTGTTTATACAATATTTTTTGAGATATAAATTATTTTTTAAGAGAGTAATTTATTTTATTTTTTCAATGATGAAATAATTGTCTTAAGTTCATAAACAATGCTGACATAATAATAATTTAATAAAAATAAAAATAATATAAATATCAAGAAAAAAATTAAAATTAATGAAAATTGAAAACATTATTGTGTAAAAAAACATATTTTATATAAGTATAACATGTTATTTATGTTTGTAATTTATCGATTATAATTTTTTATGGTTCTTGTGTGTTGAACTAAAATTAAATGATTATTGTATAAATTAACATTAATGATATTCTATAATCAATAATGATTTAATATCTTTTTTAGAATTTTATAAAAAAGTTATATTTTGGATACGTAATTTAAATATGGATTATAAGATTATCCTTTTTCATTTTATATGATTTTTTAAATTTTATGGTAAAATTCTTCACCCCTAAAGAGAAAAAACGTTATTACCACGGTAATTGTCAAAAAGGATTAAATCATGTTAAAATATGAATACTAGGTTGAATATATCACACAAATATTTATATTATAATTTTATTAGATTATTGAGACATAAAATAATATTATTTTGGAATATTATAAATTTTGTTACTTTCAATATGAATATTAACATATTTTAATTTAATATTTTTTGAAACTCTAAGAATCTACATCCACTATCTTGTAAGAGTTCACATATTCTACAATATTATTCACACTTAAAGAATCATTTGGATAGACAAATTTCTAAAAAAAAATCATTACTAATATCCCACCCCATTCTTAGAGGACTTGGTTTGATTATAAAACCCTTATAAGAATTATTTTGGTGTAAACAAAAAAAGAATGTACGAAGAAGTTGTATCATCCTTAACCGCAAGTTTTGTTTTCATTTCTTTTTCAACCTTAAGAAAATATTATTAAAAAAATTGTGATTTAATATAGTAAATATCTATAATATACATATATTTTTATATGTTAATGAAATACCCAATATCCATATCCTCTTCCATATAATGGAAATAAAACAATCATTTAAGTGTATAGAGGACTACTGTATTGGGAAACCAGGTAAATCATTTTACATAACCAACAATCAGGGTTAGTTTTAATAATTGATTCAATATATATATATATTTATTTAATAATTTATTTTCAAATTCATTATTATGAAAATATAAAATATCATATATTTACTTATGATTCTATTAATATAAAAATAATAATATTTTTGGTGTGTACATGTGGATTACCACCACTAGAAGTGATGTAATTCATTGTTCATAACATAATCTCGTTACATGAATATATATGGGTATTTATAGAAATTTCAAAATATTTATGATAAAATAATAATTCTAGAAAATTAAATTAATACCTAGATTCATTTATCAGGATCATTGAAAAATAGAATCCCTCATGCGTTCAAACGATTTACCATCTTTATGATTTTACTATAGTTCATTTTTCAAAACCAAATTTCATGGTTGGTTTAAATTGTATAATTTATGTATAAAAATAACAATTATATTATTTTTATTATTCTATAAATTATGGAATAATGACCTCTATTACCATAGTCAACATACTAATGTCATTCAACACATATCAACAAAATATCATAAAATCATTGGATGTTAAATCAATTGATTTTATAATTAAATAAATAAGGGTAATAAAAAGGTTATAATAAACATGAAAAATATTTTTTAAAAAGTAAATAATTAATATAATTTTTTTATGGATTGTAAAGAATGTACGTGATGAGTTAGACATATGAAAATTAACTTTCTCTCAATTTCCTTACATTGATGCATATTTTAATATAATGAACCTGGATTATTTTATATGGTGTATATAATAGCCATCATAAATGTTATTTCATTAATATATCAGTAATCATGGTATTTTATGTTTAAATTTAATTAATATCTTTCAAAGGGATTTTACATGAATGTTTCCAAGGTGAATGTTGTATCATGTCAATTTATGTTTATAGAGTTATATTACTTATTCATTCTTTTTGATGTTAAAAGATTTTGAGTGAAATGATATTTGAATATTTTATGTTTTATTTACAATTTTACATTATAATTTCTAAAATTTTACACATAATCTCTACATTGACTAATTATTACTTCAATTTAAAAAAATCCATTTCAATGATTTATTTCATAATCCCAGCATTTTCAGGATCGCTTACTTAAGATTCACCACTAGGGGAATTATATGAATGTTATATATTAAACACAATAACTATTCATATCATAAGTTTATTTATGTATATTTCATATTTTACATTAAATTATCACTATTTACATACTCATGATAATGAAACAATGTGTTTGTAGGAAAATTGAATTTTGTTCCTACTAGGCTAGTAATTTTATCATTGATATCCATGTTTTCCAAAAATATATGTTATTTAATATTATTACTATTATATATTTATTTATCAATGAAATTTAAACAAACACATGTTTTAATTTTTTAAATAATGGGTTGAAAGAAATATTGATATCATTTTTGAACGAGTTAATATGAATATTTTACAAATGTAATAAAGAATATTATTAATTGTAAAGAATTAGGAAAATTCCTACCCACATGAAAACCCAATTAAATGATGATCAATTTACAAGTTTTAATGGTCCATTGAAATGAAATTATTTCCCCAAATTTATTAAAAATTATATCAAAAGAAAAAGAAATTATTCTTCCTAAAATCCTCTAGTGATCTATTGATTGTATCTTCATATATATAAACATTCATTGATGAGTATTATACTTAACTAGGGATGTACAATTTTGATACTATTTTACATATAATCTGGATGGTTTATGATTATTTTTAATCATTGGGAAAATTATAGAAATTTTGTCAACTATTTTTTCAATATAAGTTTTTATATCGAGTAAAACTAGTTTGGGTATTTGTTCGAGGCCTTACTTACTTAATATATGATGTCTTGGAACAAGGTCATGATGGATACATTTTGATGGTTAGAAATATGTATTCAATGATTATGAGATTATTTACCAATTTCCA
Organism: Viscum album; assembly: GCA_963277665.1. Classification (NCBI taxonomy): domain Eukaryota; kingdom Viridiplantae; phylum Streptophyta; class Magnoliopsida; order Santalales; family Viscaceae; genus Viscum; species Viscum album. The sequence goes on along the minus strand of OY728148.1, from coordinate 1,337,704,869 downwards.
TGTGTTTATTTGAATATTTTTGACATACATGGTCCAACGCCCCAACCCCAGTTACCTAGAGTCGGTGCATTATTACATAACATTGGCTTGATAAAAGGAAATTATGTCCCGAAAGACCGATCAGTTTAGTAGCCTTGGAAATACTAGATACATTAATGATTTTTACATTAAATTATAAAATTAAGAACTACAACAACATTATTTCCCTATAACACACTCATATCCATGCATTTTAGTCATAAAATACTTCTTCACATCCTGGGAAAAATAAAACATAGAAAGGGGTGAGCTCAGATTCTCAGTAAGGATAAAAATATAATAGAAACATTCATAAATAAGCATAAACATTTCATAAAATTTATAAGACTAAAATAAAAGCCTTTTAAAAATGAAATTCATCTTAATATGGCAAAGATAAAATCAAATAATTCCATTTACTTATTCACATTGATATTCTACAAGTCAAATAATCACATGAAATATCAATATCCACTTTCATAATGATGGAATGCATAATGCTAGACTTTATAACCACAAATTCAAGGCCTTCTTCCCAGAATAAAAATAATATTTTTTCAAGGACTTGTTCCAAGACACTAGTTTGTCTCATGAGACCTACTGATGCATCGAGGAGCTACATCGGGCTCCAACCGTCACATACTAAGTCCAATGCATTCCTCATATGAAAAGGTTTAAACATAACATAAATAATCATATTAAAACTAGCATACATAATGTCAATACTTTATCCATAAACATGAATGGTTTAAAAATAACTCATCCATAGTCAAACAAATCACAAAACCTTCAATACAATATGGATTTTTTGTATCATAACAAATAAACTTCAAATAAGTGTAAAATCCATCAAAGGATGTTGACATAGATGAAATGAAAAGCTTTATTAAAGTAATTTATATATCTAATTTGAAATCATTTAAAATTCATATAATTATAAAATAAAACATTTATTTAGGAAATATTCTTATATGATTATAAGGGAAGCTTTTATAGTTTTATAACGATGGAAAATAGCCGCACCTATCGTATATGTTAAAAAAACATTCTTACCTTAATTTTGATGAAAATGTCATAAAGTACCTTGTTTGGAAAACGATGGAAAGATCCCTTTCAGAACATATAAGGTAAAATATGGGTACAAATGATTTTAACCCATTATATAGTAAATAGTAAAAATGTTTTGAAATACATTTTTAAGAATCATGGATGTGGATGATAAAGAGGTCCCAGTAGATAATTATGTATAAAAAACCTCATATAATGAAAAGATTGTGAAATTAACCCCTACCTTCTTCTTTAACTTGGTCAAGGGTAGGTTAAAAATTTGTATAATGGTGAAATAATTTTTATTAAATTATACAAGAACCATAGAAATTAATATGATATCATATATGATCTTTTAATATTTCTTTTTTAAGGACATTTCAGTAGTATCATCGTTTCAGGTGTTAACTGATTCATTTTTTATATGATTTGTTATGTAAGTAATGTTTGTTGTGGATATGATGTATCCATTTCGTATTATTAATGATATTAAGTCTTTAAAATTATTTTTAATCATAAAATGAAAATTAGTCTTGAAGGGATACGATGGGGAATGAATCTCATCGCGTTCGTGGATACTGTAATCCGTACGTACGCATGAGGGACAATATCATTCATTTGATATTAAAATAATATATAATTGGATGGTATATCATATATACATAATCATTATCATGTTATATTTATTATTTACATAAATTATAAATTATTATTATACCCATCCAAGTAATAATGCATTGAATAACAACTACACCACGACTTGGAGATGGTGAGCCGTACATACGCACATATCGTGACATGTCATTCAAATGATGGGTAGAATAATGAATATGTTTGTACAATATTTATAATAACATCAAAGTATATAGAAGATACTAGAATTATTATTTTAGAATGGAAACAACAATGAAAGATGAAGTGGAAGAAGCAAGGAACTTGAAAGAGGTGATGAAATATTTACCTTTTTTCGGGTTCTTCCGTTTGATTTGATCAAAAGTGCTCCGTAGGATGACTTTATGACTAAATTAAGGAATCTAGGAGGAATAGAGGACAGTTTAGAAGATATTTGGGCAGGGTTTGGCTGAGCCAAATGGCTTTGAAGGTGTGAATATGAGAGAAGGGGAAGTGCCTTTTTATAAGCAGGGTGAGGGGCACCTTACGAAAAGATTGAAATATTATTTTATAATAAAGTTAATTTCGGTTTATAATGGTTGTAAAATGATTTATTTCGAGGATAAGGTGGGGATGGGTCGAAAACCATTCCACCAATAGGTTTTAGACAAGTTTGGGTGACTATATTAACCTTATCTTCTAGATTTAACTCTTAGTTAATTAGTTTGACGTTTACCATGCCTTTTTTGTATTTTTATATTATATGGTTAATAATCATACTATAAACATCCAAAATAACCTCAAGTGGTTCATTAATGACATATATAATATTATTTAAGACCATTGGTCGAACATTGTATTTTTAGGAATAGAATATCAGTTAATAATATAATATATTTTTTAAAAACTCTTATGTCAATTTTGACACCTTTTTGTTATTTTGTTTTTGTTAAATTATTAACAGCATTATTACATCAAAAAAATTCATTTAATCAATAATAACATGTCACATTAACCTGTAAAATTATACTATGGAATAAAAACAATAAAATTATATTTATTTTGACATCAATAATACCATTTATTTGATTCATTCAGTAATTAGGAAAATACGACATCATCATTGTGTCATAAATAAATTTAATTATTCAATGTCTAAAAAATATAAATAAAATTCAATTATGTATGAAATCTTTTTATATTTATAATTAATATTTATAGTCTAAGAGATAACATATATAATCCAATGTAAATATTTTTTTACTAAAAGATATATACTTTTGTCATTTTTGTATTTACTTTAACTTAATTAATATAAAGTATCATTATAACTTTATAGTGGCTCCATGGGGTCCCCAAATCGACCCAAGGATGCCCATGGTAAGAAATGTATCATACAATATGGTTAGAATACGTGTTTGGGTAATTTAATATTATTTTAATATTATTTTTTACCCTTATTTATCGGATTTACCCATTAACTATGGTAAATAAAATATTTACCGAAGTAATTATTCAAAATGTCCAAAAATAAAAGTTACCTATTTACACAATTTGGTCCTCCTGAATATAAATATATATTCCATTTTTCTAAATTCAAATCACAAAAGTGGCATAAATTAATTTAAAATTAATTCCCATTGTCAAAACAAAAAGCTGCTTTTACGAAATAATAACTATCAAAACATTGACACATGCATATGTCTACTTTAAATGTGAAATTATGACCAATGACCAAAATTAGATTAAATGGTAAAACTATAATCTAATTTTACTTAAAAACCAATCAATTTTAAAATTTATCACTATAAATTATTTTTATTAAAAAGTTGTTTTAAATTAAAAATTATTATTGTTCACTATTCATCAAAAACTGAATGTTTTTAGAATAATACCAAAAATTCAACCTAAGATAATTTTGATATTCCGAACCCAAAAATGAATTCCATTTTCAAATATAAAATTGATAAAATTTCATAAAGTGGAAATTAATATTAATAACGGCTAGTTTGATTGGTTGTGATGTGTTAGAATCTCGATGTTGCATACAACACAAGCTATTGCATTATTCAAAGGGAAACGTATCGTGGAATAATGGGGTGTTATATTATCCCCTAATTAAAATAATTTCATCATCGAAATTTCTAAAATATTACTGCATAAAAAAATTTGGGTGGTTCTTCATCACAAGTTCCTCGGGTTCCCACGTTGCCTCTTCCATCTTATGGTTTCTCCATAGAACCTTTACCAGATGAGTCGTCCGATTTCTCAACACTTGTTCTCTTGTATCAAGAACCTTGATAGGCTCTTCACAATTATATAAATCGGGTTCCAGTTCTAATTCCTCATAGGTATGTAAATGTGTTGGGTCAGTCATATATTTTCTCAACAGTGATACGTGGAACACATCATGAACTATGGAGAGACTTGGCGGCATTGCCAAACAGTAACCTACCGCCCCAATTCATTTTAGAATTTTTAAAGGGCCGATGTACCTGGGACACAATATAACCTTATTACCAAATCATATAATTTACATTCATGGAGATACCATCAAGAAAACATGATCTCCTACCTGAACTTCCAAATCCTTCCTTCAGTTATCAGCATATCTCTTCTTCCTACTTTGAGCTGCTTTGATGTGGGTTTAGAATACCTTCACCTTTTCCATAATTTCCTCCAAATCATATTTTTTCATTTTAAAAAATAAACCACTTTTTCGGAGATTGTGAACCTTACAAACACCTCAAACAAGATTCAAACACATCCATCTTGACATACAATATCATGAAAATGCACATTCAAAATTGAAAAATCAAATTCAAAAATGAAAACTCAAACTATGGGAAAAACAAGCCGCCCAAAATACTAAAAATGAGAGAAGTCGCGTCATCATCATCGCCATCATCACCTCTCTAACCTTATTGATTCGTCACCATCAATGGCTTCGCATCAGCTCATCACCATCACTGCATTTTCCAGCATATCCTCAACATGTTCTGGGTCTACGAGTTTTCCTTCACCAAGATCATCCCAACAAGTTGTTGTACGACATCTCTTTCCATATAAATCTTTATATGGTGCCATCTGAATACTTGAATGAAAGCTATTGTTATAGTAAAATTCTACTATAGGTAAATATTGATCCCACGTACGTTGAAAGTCTAGTGAGAAACTTCTCAACATATCTTCTATGGTTTGAAAAGTCTGTTCTGATTGTCCATCAGTTTGAGGGTGGTAGGCTGTGCTTAAACGAAGTTCAGTATCCAGGGTGTTCTGAAGACATTTCGAGAATGTTGATGTAAAATGGGGATCACGATCAGAAAAAATTGATATGGGTACACCATGTAGTCATACAACTACATTAATATATAGTCTTGTTAAACGTTCAAGCGGAAAATATTCTCTTATAGCAAGAAAATGTGCTGACTTGGTAAGATGATCAAGAAAGACCCATATTGCATCATTAATTCTATGAGGCTTTGGTAGCCCCATGATAAATTTCATCGTAATATCATCCCATTTCCTCTCATGTTTGGGAAGAGGTTGCATGACTCCTCCAAGTTGTTTTATTCCCGCTTTCACTTGTTGAAAAACCATACATCTTGACACAAAATCTACAATCTCCCTCTTCTTGTTGTACCACCAATAATGATTATTCAAATCTCTATACATTTTACTGCTCTCAGAGAGTATAGTGAAATTGGATCTATGAGCATCATCCAGCTATTCTCTTTTTAGATCGGGTATATCGGGAACACAAAGACTCTTCCCAAATTTCAAAATTCCATCTTCACATACGAAGTCACTCAATCTCCCATTATTCACAGGTTTAATCTTCTTTTGAAACTCCTCGTCATCATCCTAAGAACTTTTTATCATTTCTTGTAAATATGGGTTGGAAACCATTTGAAAAAGCATTGATGTTTCACCTTCCATGATTATTCTTATATCCATCTTTACTAGATCCATGTATATAGGATCCTTTTCAACTATCATCTTGTTCAAAACTCCATGATTCTTTCTACTCAATGAATCTTCCACCTTATTTTCCTTCCCTGGGTGGTAGTGTATAATGCAATCAAAATCCTTGAGTACTTCAAGACATTTTCTTTGCCTCATGTTGAGTACTTTTTGTGAGAAATTATACTTCAAAATATTATGATCAGTATAAATCTCACTTTTTTTACTATATATATAGTGTATCCATATCTTCAAAGAAAATATTACAACGACTAACTCATGATCATGAGTAGGATAGTTTAGTTCATGAATTTTAGCTGTCATGAGGCATAGGAAATAACCTTATCATTAGGCATAAGGACTCAACCAAGTCCTTTCTTTGAAGTGTCACTATAAATTAAAAACCCTTCATTCCCCAATGGTAGAGTCAATATAAGAGAATTGACTAATATTCTCTTCAATTCTTCAAAACATTCTTCATGCACTTTTTTCCAAAAAAATTAACCCCTTTACGTGTGATCTTGCTTAATGGGTTTTCCAATCAGGGAAATTCTAGACGAAACGTCGATAATAACCTGCTAAACCAATAAAACTGCGTACCTCAGTTATACTCATTGGTGTTGTCCATTCTTGGATTTCCTTGGTATTTGAAGGATCAACAAAGATTCCATCCTTAAAGACAATATGTTCAAGAAAATAAATCTCTTGAAGCCAGAATTCACACTTGCTAAACTTCCCATATAATTCACTTTTCCTGAGAGTCTTCAGGATAATGCACAAGTGATTTTCATGATCTTCGTAGATCTTAGAGTATACCAAGATATCATCAATAAATACTACTAAAAAGTCATAAAGATATTCCTTGAAAATATATTCATTAGATCCATGAAGAGAGTGGTTGTATTAATCAATCCCGAAGGCATTTCTGTAAACTCGTAATGCCCGTACCGGGTTTGAAATGTCATATTTGGAATGTCTTCCTTATTCACCCACAATGGATTATATCCAGATCGAAGGTCAATATTTGAAAAATATTGAGCTCCATGAAGTTGGTCAAATAAATCATCAATGAAAGGTAGGGGATAATTGTTCTTTATTGTTATGGCATTGACCTTTGTACAGTTATTGCACAACCTCATTGATCCATCTTTCTTCTTAACAAAAAGGACAGGGGCTCCCCATAGAGAAATAATAGGCTGAATAAATCCCTTATTACTCAATTCCTCTTGTTGTTTCTTTAGTTACACTAATTCCACAACGTCCATTCTATAAGGGGTATTTGATATGGGACTTGAACAATGAATTAAATTAATAGACAACTCAATTTCTCGTTCTGGAGGATGTCCAGGTAAATATTCTGGAAACACATCAATAACTTCTTTCAAAATAGGTACACCTCCTATTTGAACATTCTTTTCCTCACCCAGAGTTATTTCATTCTCTTTCTCCCCAATAATTGAATTTAGTTGAGCTACTGGGGGTGGATCTAGATAATAATCAGGTGGTGATGTTTCTTCTCTAAAGAAAAGGTGTTCTTTATCATCGTCATCAAAAATTGTAACCTCATTCTTTATACAATACATTTTTGCATCATGGTCCGAAATCCAATCCATACCGATAATTATAACAAATCCAATCATGGGTATGATGATGAGATCATCAGGTAAATAATATTTATGTGCCTTAATGGGAACTGATTCACAAAACATTGTTTCAATAATACTTCCCTTAAAAGTTTTTACTGAATACTCCCTTGTTAAATAAAATTGATAATATTCAATTTTCTTAGAAAAATAGTTAGATATGAAGCAATGCGATGATCCAAAATCAAATAAGGAATTGGATAAACTTGATGAAACAAATGATTTACCTGCCACCACATCTTTCTGAGCTTCATCCTCTGCAGTAGTGATAGCATAAGCTTGGCCTTGCTCCCTTGGCCTTTTCTGATGTAAGTTCCATTGGTGATTAGTACATTCATTTTCATAATACCCCTTTTCACTTTAATTGTAGCATTTAACATTGACAGCCTCTTTCTTCACCTTACAATCACGATCTTCGTGGCCTTTTTCACCACACTTGTAATATGTTCCTATTCGCTTCAGGAAAGTACCTGGATGTTTCTTCCCAAATTTAATATAGGATAGATATTCAACTTTTCCCTTCTTCCCCTTATTTCCATTTATATAGTTTTCAGCATATCTCTTCTTCTCTTTCTTTGCTTTAAAGTCATAAGACCTAGAGAATTCTTTTTCATTCTTGATAGCAAATGAGACAATATCTTCGTATGATGAGAAGGATTGTGAGACTAATTCTAGATGAAGAAATGGTTTTAACCCATTAAATAATCGATAAGTCTTACTCTTTGGGTTACGTATATAATCTACTGCATTCCTTTCTAACCTTGTAAATATAGCCTCATATTTTGCGACATTCTCATCCTCTTTTTGCCTCAGACTTAGAAATTGTCTTTTCATATCCGCTCGATGGTCATGAGGAAAGTATTTTTCTAAGAAAATATCTTTAAACTCCCTATATTCCATATTTTATACTTCATTATCTCTATTTTTTTTAATCAATGACCACCATTGATATGCATCTCCCATGAGGTGATAAACTACCATGACATCTTTTTCCCTTTCGCTACTCCCCAAAGCATGAAATATTTTCTCTATGGAATTTATCCATTGCTCATATACTAATGGATTTGTAATCCCATTTAATTTTAGTGGTTGTTTCCTTTTGAATCGGTCTAACATCGATCCACCGCGTTGTGGATCAGGGTGCTCCATATGGGTAAGGTTATTATTCATAACCCGAGTGAGTTATCCTAGTATGGTGATAAGATGATCAGCATCAGTTGCTTCACCAGCTCCACTATAATTATCTTGAGTAGGAGGGAAATCTTTACATGGATTACATGAGTTGATATGGTATCCATTCCTTCTACTAGGCACCATTTCTAAACATAGGCATACAATAGATTAGTTTATGAATCGCAATACATATCTCCAAACATGTAAAACACTTAACATAAATTGAACAATTTATGGATATAATCCATAATCATAAAAATGTTTTCATTGAGGAAGTATATACTCATAAACCCTTCATAATGGTTTTTAATGAAAATGAGAATTATCCTAATCATATCCACCAGGAGTGTTGTAACCAATAGTGCATCAAGGACTTTTGTCGTGCACCAGTTCCCGTTTGAGTCTAGCTCAAAGTGGTGTTTTCAGGTTTTACCTCTATGTACATATGTCCCAGAGCTTCCTCTACCTGCTTTAATCTAGACAGGGATATATTTCATGGAAAAATAACAAAATCTCTACAGTACCAAAATTATAGGATGTTCTTATATACTAATCCTCAAAGTCTATCTTAGGGTAATGTTCTCTAATCAGTGTTTTATAAATCTAGCTTTCAAGGTTTGTACTAAAATTCCTCTGATACCAACTGTAAAACCCTGACCCCAGTTGGCCAGAGTCAGTGAATTATTACATAACATTGCCATGATATAGATAAATCATGTCCCGAAATACCTATCAATTTAGTATCCTTGTAAATACTAGATATATTCATGAGTTTTACATTACATTATAAAATGAAAAACTACAACAACATTATTTCCATAGGACCACACTCATATCCCCTCAGAATATCCCTGAAGGTCATCCATAAAATACTTCTTCATATCTTGGGAAAAATAAAACATAGAAAGGGGTGCGCTTAAATGCTCAGTAAGGATAACAATATAGAGGAAACATTCATAAATAAGCATAAACATTTAAGGAAATGTATAAGACTAAAACAAAATCCTTTTAAACTTGAACTTCATTATAATATGGAAATGATAAAATCAAATAATTATATTTACTTATTCACATGGATATTCTACTAGTCAAATAATTACATTCAATATCAATAGCCACTTTCATAATGATGGAATGCATAATGCCAGACTTCATAACCACATAGTCAAGGCCTTGTTCCGAGACAACAAATAATATTGTTTCAAGGACTTCTTCCAAGACACTAGTTTGTCGCATGAGACCTACTGATGCATCTAGGAGCTATAGCAAGCCTCTATCTTCACATACTAAGTCCAATGCATTCCTCATATGAAAAGGTTTAAACATAACATAAACAATCCTATTAAAACTAGTATACAAAATGTCAATAATTTATCCATAAACCATGAATGGTGTAAAAATAACACGTCTAGAGTCAAACATATCACAAAACCTTCAATACAATATGGATGTTTTGTATCAAAATAAATCATCTTCAAATAAGATTAAAATCAAACAAAGGATGTTGACATAGTTGAAATGAAAACATTTTTTAGAGAAATATCTATTTCTCTTTTGAAATAATTTAAAATTGATATAATTATAAAAGAAAACATATATTTTGGAAATATTCTTATAATCTTGTAAGGGAAGCTTTAATAATATTATAACGGCATAAAATAGCCGCAGTCACCGTATAAGTTAAAAAACATTCTTACCATAATTTTGTCGAAATTGACATAAAGTACCTTGTTTGGAAAATGACGGAATGATTCCTTTCAGAACATATAATGTCAAATAAGGGTATAAATGACTTTAAACCATTATCTAGTAAATATTAAAAATGATTTTAGATGAATTTTTATGAAGCATGGATGTGGATGATAAAGAGGTCAAAGTAGATAATTACGTATAAACAAACTCAGATAATGAAGAGATTGTGAAATTAACCATTACCTTGTTATTTTCCTTGGTCGAGGTTAGGTTAACATCCTGTATAATGGTTAAATAATTGTTATTAAATTATAAAAGAACCATATACATTAATATTATATCATATATGATCTTATAATATTTCATTGTCAATGATATTTCAAAAGTATCATCGTTTCAGGTGTTAACAGATTCGTTTTCCTTTATATGATATGTTGCTTAAGTATTGTTTGTTGTGGATATGATGTATCTTATTCATATTCTGAATGATATAAATTATTTGAAAATTATTTTTAATCATCAAATTAAAATTAGTCTTGAATGGATATGATTGGGAATGAATCTCATCGCGTTCGTGTAGATGGTAATCGGTACGTACGCACGAGCGACAATATCATTCTTTTGATATTAAAATAATGTATAATATGATGGTATATCATATATAAAGAGTAATTATCATGCTATATTTATTATTTACATCAATTATACATCATTATTATACCCATACAAATAATAATGTATTGAATAACAAATACACCACGACGTGGAGACGATAAATCGTACGTACACACCTACAGTGACATGTCATTCAAATGATGGATAGAACAATGAATATTTATTTACCATATTTATAATAACATCACTGTATATAGAAGATACTGGAGTTATTATTTTAGAATAGAAACAATAAATATAGAGGAAGTGGAAGAAGAAAGGAACTTGAAAGAGGCGATGAAATATTTACCTCTTCTTCGGTTTCTTCCATTTTGATTTGATAAAAAGGGCTCCATAGGTTGAATTTATGACTAAATTAAGACCTCTAGGATTAAGGGAGGAAAATGGAAAGGATATTTGGGACATGTTTGGCTGATCCAAATGGCTTTGAAGGCTTGAATATGAGATAAGGTGAAGTGCCCTTTTATAAGAGGGCTGAGGGGCACCGTAGGAAAATATTGAAATATTATTTTATAATAAAATAATTTTCGATTTAAAATGGTTCCAAAATGATTTATTTATATGATAAGGTGGGTATGGGTCTAAAAACACTCAAAAAATAGGTTTTAGATCCGGTTGGGTCACTATATTAACCTTATCTTCTAGATTTAACTCTTAGTTAATTAGTTTGACATTTACCATGTCTCTTTGTATTTTTATATTATATGGTTAATAAACATACTATAAAAATTCAAGAGAACCTCAAGTGGTTAATTAATGACATAAGTTATATTATTTATGATGTTTTTCCAAACCATAGATTTTTAGAAATAGAATATCAATTAATAATATAATATTTGATTTAAAAACTCTTTTATGTCAATTTTGACACTATTTGCTTTTTTTTAAATTCCTAACAGCATTATTAATTCAAAAAAATTTATTTAATAAATCCTAACATGTAACATTAACCTATTAAATTCGTGGATGGCATCAAAACTTTCAAATTATTTTTATGTTAATATCTATAATACCATTTATTTTATTCTTTCATTATTAAGGAAAATACTGCATCATCATTGTGTCATAAATAAATTTAATTATTCAATGTCTAAAAATTATAAATAAAATACCATTATGTAAAAAATATTTCTATATTTCTAAATAATATTTATAGTCATAGATATGACATATATAACCCTTGTTAAAAAAATTTTACTAAAAGATTTATGCTTATGTCATTTTTGAATTTACTTTAACTGAATTAATATAAAGTGTCATTATCACTTACATGTGGCTCTATGGGGTCCCAAAATCGACCCAAGGATTCCCATGGTTGGACATGTATCATCCAATAGGGTCAGAAAATGTGTTATGGTAATTTAATATTGTTATAATATTATGATTTTTACCCTTATTTACCGGATTTACCCATTAACCATGGTAAATAAAATATTTACCGAAGTAATTAATCAAAATGTATAAAAAAATTTAGATATTTACACAATTTAGACCTCCTGATTCTAAATATGGAATCGATTTTTCTAAATTAAAAACAAATAAGTGGAATATATTAATTTAAAATTAATTCATGTTGTCAAAACAAAAAGTGTGTTTTTAAGAAATAATAACTATCAAAAGATTGACACATGCTTATGTCTAGTATAAATGTGAAATTACATCCACTGACCAAAATTGGATTAAATGGAAAAATTATAATCTAATTATAGTTAAAAACTACTCAATAGTTTAATTTATCACTATAAATTATTTTTATTAGAAAAGTTGTTTTTAATTATAATATAGTATTTTTCACTATTCATCAAAAACTGAATGTTTTCGGAAAAATACCAAAAATTCACTCTAATCTAATTTTAATATTCCAAACCCCAAAATGAAGTCCCTTTTTAAGGATAAAATTGATAAAATTTAAAAAAGTGGGAATTACTATTCATAACGGCTATTTTGATTGGCTGTGATGTGTTAGAATCTCGAAGTTGAGTACAATGAAAGCTATGGCATTATTCAAAGGGAAACGTACCGTGGAAGCTTGGAGTGTTAAACATGGATAATTTTCATGTTAGTATGATTATTTTTATTGCATAATACTTTCATAATTTACTCCTTACATATTATTTATCATGCTCATGTTATTGATTAATTGTAATTTCTCATACTTATATACCTTTACATATTTATTATGCCAAATTTACTCCAGATAGTATCCTATCAATATAAGTCTTTCTAAGAAATTAAATTTATCATTTATTTTCATCACTTTTCTCATGGTATAAGGAAAGAATCATTGATGTAGTTCTAAGATGCATAACATTTATATTCATTATGTTTTATTTTTTTTCATGTATAATGTTAGGATAAATTATATATCTACTTTAAATAGAATAGTAGACAATTTGGTCATTTCGAATGTGATTTCATGTGACTTAGTAAATTATAATAATGAAACCACAAGATATGGACTACTAGGGTCAGGTACTATACAATTGGTATGGGGGAATGTGTTCTGGAAACCATTTGTACTATATTTATAATAAATCATATATTTTAGAACATAACCTCGACACATACTTTTGGAAATTTCCCTAAAGACACTAATTTAATTATTCATACTAGAATAGTTTATTATGTTTAGGTTTCATTATATGTTAATAAGAATAAGTATTATTATATGTTTAATAGAATGTATACCCATTATAAGGATCTATTTTATGGAAGTACCTTGGATACATTTAATGATTTGTAATATATGTTTGATGCCTATGGGATAATTATATATATTAATTTAGTTTTTGCGTGATGGTTTTTGAGGAATAATGCTTTTATAATTTAGGAACATGAGATTTCTATTATACATAACCCTTATATTTAATATGATCATTGATGTTAATGTCATAATTTTAAATTTAGATTATTTTTTGGTGAAAAAATAAGTCAAACAAAAATACAATATGGTTAAAAATTTCTTTGATGTATGATTTTTTTGAAGATGTTCATAAGTTTTTTATAATTTTATATAAGTAATTTTAATATAGATTTAGGATATTATAAAAGTGCATGATGGATAACAACCCACCACATTATACAAGGACATGGGGCTTAAACAAATAACCTAAGGGTGTTATTAGTGAAAGGTAAACCATTGGTTAGCTTGATGCCCTTGTTAGTATGAAATTTGTTTTACACAAATGCTTTGATGGATAAATATTGTGTTTATTTTAGGAAGAATACTATTAAATAATATATTTTTTAATTACAATAATATGTACGTGAGTAATTACATTTTAGGTGACATCTTATTGGGTTGATGAATATATAGACCATAGGTCTAATGTAGTGGATAAATTAGGAAGAATTCTATTTTGGGTTTAGAGATGTAGGATGTAGTGTATGAGATGACCTATGCGGTTTAAACCTTCATTAATGATGAGGTTGTTAATGATATTTGTGATATAGGGTAATTTTTTATGTAATGATATATGTTAAACCATGGGTTTTAATGTTAAATTTTTTAGATTAATGCATTATTTATTCATAGGATTGATTATTAATTTTGTGTATAATATTTCATAATGATAAACATTTGGATTAATTTAATATGTTTGTACTATATTGATATTCTTTTTTGAAATTATTTGATTAAATAAATATTAATTTTAGTTATCCTAGAATAAAATATTTTATCTTCAATATTAATCTATTTAAGTAAAAAATCAAGTGGAAATTAATTAAAGAAAAAAAAGATGAAATTATGCTAAAAAGGTATGTGTAAAGACTTTTCTAGAGTTCTCTTCCATGATTGTAAAATACATCATATTTTCTAGGAAAATACCATGAAAAAAATATTTTCCAATTACATTTATTTTTGATAATGTGATGTTTTTTTAAATTAGCTTGTTTCGGAGTATTTGGTTGTTACCTTTTTCAAAATCATTCAATTTCTGATTATGAATTTTCTATGTCACTATCTATCAATATTTTGGAATTTAAATTTCTCCTCTACAACCATATGTGTAGTTCCTAATAGTTTTAATATAATTAAATCACTAGTTATGTTTTACTATATATGAATTTATTATTTCCATTCCATTTTTCCATGTGGATATTTTAGTAATATTTTATATGATACATGATTAAAAAAGGTAAATTTTTAAATTATAAGACTTTTGTAAACATTCCGACTTTTATATTTGTTAATTTTTTTTTTAATCTTTTGAATGTAAAAACCATAGATTTTAATTGAAGAACATTATGTTTTGCAGTATATATGACATGTAACACCTTGCTTAAACTATCTATGAAATATTATTATTTTAGTATCACCATTACAAACTAGACAATGAATTTATGAGTACGATTAGAAATAACCAAATTATAAAATATAGATAATTATTATACTAAAAAAATGTATTTTCTAATTTATATGAAATAAATATTCCATTTTTTATAAATCCAATTCAGTTATCAAAAATATGGTTCCCTAAAAATTGATTATTATATACTTTTGATAGATTATGATAAAATTAATTTCTGAAACATTGGGGGCTTAGAATTTATAAAATATATATAATTTTTTAATAGAAATTAAAATTTGTTTTCTTAATATTTTTATAGTATTTTATTAAAAGGGTTATTTTATATTGAATAGTGAAAAATGTTTATTTTTATTAAAAATAATATTTTTGTTTCATGTAATTATAGAGATCGATATTGTATTAAAATTATTTAAAATAAAAATTCGTATATTATTTTTTTTAATAAAAAATAATTTTAATGGAATAAAATTTATAGATTAATTAGATATAAAAATATTTGTATAATCAAAATTGTATTTTTATAAAAAAAATGTTTCTCGACGCGTTTTAACATATAAATATTAAATTTAATTTGTCATATTTTGTGATTTGAATCATAAAAAATGAATTCATTTTTTTCAATATGGGGGTGTAATATTTTAAAATTGTTCCCCTATATTTTTGGTCATTAATAATTTTAACCATATTAAATATTTGTTATTATAATAGTGAAAAAAATATAAATTCATGGTAAATATGATTTGATAAGGACTAAATATTTACCCAAAAATTTGCCATAATATCTTTAGATTAGTATATAACATCCATAATCATCCAAAATTATAATATATAACCTTTTTTCAATATGAACATGATTGTGACCATTATTACGCATCATATAAAAAATATACAAAAGTCTATTTTCTTTGTTTTGTTATAACTATATATTTTACATAAAGAAAAAATGAATGTAATTTTGGTATTAATTGGGTTTTAAAGGATATAAAAGATTTTTTACATGGTTAATTATTTCTATTTATTACAGATGAAATAATTAACATAAATTCTATCACAGTGTCGACACAATAACTATATAATTAAAAAGAAAAGAAAATAAATTCTTCTATAAATAAAAAAGTAATATGATTTGAATATTTTTTTTTCACATTTTTAAAAAAAATATAAAACATACTGATATTTGAAAGGTATATATTTGAATTCAATATTATTCTGTGTGATTTTATATTAGAATTACATGAATAGTTTAAAAAGTGAAATAAATGCAATTTTATAAATAATATTTCTTTATTAAATGATTTAAAATTACTAAATAATTCATCATATGAAAATTTATTTTTATATTGTTAATAATATCATAATTGGTCATTTTTTGGAAATTGTTTTCCACCTATAATATCTATCATGACCCTTGTAAAGTAAAAACATCCATATTGTGGTAATTATCAAAAAAGTATAATATGGATAAAAATAGAATTATATGGGTGAAAATATGATCAATTTTTTGATAATTATTATTGGACGATATTAGTTTGACTCTAAATAATATTACATATTAATATTATCAATTTGGAGTCATATGAATTCGAAAAGTAATAAATATTAACTTAATATTTAATTATATTCGAAGAGTTCCCCTACCCTCTCTTATAAAAGGTCACATTCTCTTATCTTATCTTAAAACTGAATAAACAACTTGGTTTATCCATGATCTAGAAAAATGAATTCCTAACATAATAACCCATATACTATCGTATGTGTTTTTATCATAAAATCCCATAAGAAGGATTCTTATGTAATCATATTGTGGTTGTATGAAGTAGAGGTATCTTTCTTAACTAAGAATTTTTTATTTAATTATGCTACAAAGTCTTTAAAATATTATTCAATAATGATTTTGTAATAAAATAGTATAAAAAATATATTAATAATTTTATATTTTAAGGGAATATCTAATATCCATCACATCTTAAGTCAAATGGGAACCAAAACTATTAATTCATTGAATGTCAGACCACCACCTCATAAACTAATATAAATCAATTTGCATCACCTAAATGATGGTTTTAATTATATAAAGTTATTTTTCATATAATAATAAAATAATATTTATCATTATGGATTTAAAATAAATAATATAATTTCATACATTTTCATTTATATAAAAATAATAACATCATTCATCCATACGTGTGGATTACCAACTTCATGAAGTGATGTGTCTTGTTTCCCAAAAACATATCCCTTAACTAAAATATAAAATTTTAATTCAATAAGTAATATTATAATTATTTTATAATGATTTTTTATTAAAATAAAATAATAATTATGTAATTTACTTCATGATCATTGAAAAATTTAAACGTTACTCATGCGTATGTAAGGATTATCATCTCAATAACTATAAAGTTTTTAATTTTTCAAAAATATATTTCATTGTTGTTTTAAAAAGTATCACATGTGTATTAAAATTATAATTATGTCATTATTATTAGTTTTTATATGATGAAACATGGACTTATTTTACAATAGTGATCATACCAAAGTAATTTTAGTCATATGAACATAATATCATCGGAACATCCTAAATAAACATAATTCATTGATTAATGACACATAATATAGAAATAATTAAAACAAATGGAGAAATAAAATTGAGAAAGGTTCTTATGTAAGTAAATAATGAATGTTGTTTTTATTAATCTATAAGTTAATAAACTCGTGTGACGATTCAAACCTAAGGAAAGGGATTTCATATTAATTTCAATTCATTGACAAATATTTTAATGTTATGAACATAATTTATTTATTATAGTGTATATACATCGCCTTTTAAATCTAATATCATTAATCCTATATAATTCATGGTATGTTAATTTTCAATTGAAACAATTTCAATCAAGGGGTTCAATTTTAAATTCACCTAGTGGTAAGGGATTTAATAATTTAATTACTTTCAATTGGGTTATATTACATCTTCATTCTCATTTATATTATAAGGTTTTTTTAATGAATTTTTAAAAATTTATGTTATTATTCCATGTTTATTATGTGTATATGCATTTTTATATATAATCACTTCATTATTTTATTCTCACATTCATGATACAATCATTGTAATGGTATATTTGACAATCTCTTCATTATTCGTGATTTTTTATGTTAAAGTCTCTACTAGGGGAATATTTAAACATTATATTATAATTCCATTATATTTTATTATCCTATATTTATTTATGGAAATTAAAAGTCTTTCCATAATTTTATATTCCTTATGTAATAAATATATCAAAAAAATATTTTTGTTGAAAACTTACCTTCTTTTTCTACCTGGTTCAGAAATTTTTTCCTAAATGTTATTTTTTAAAATAATTTTTTTATACAATGATATTACTTGTATATAAAGATTTATCAAATAAAATTTTCCTTAACCCTCTTTTATTTTTTAAAAATTTACTAAAATTAATTTTATTTTCAATTCCCAAACAAGGTATTTTTGAATTTTTACCAAAGCGTGAATGGAATATTTTTTTAGTTATATATAACGAACAGAATTTAACTCTTTATTAACTATAAAATGGTTTGATTCATCAATTTAATGTTTTAATGTATCCTTCTAATGAATGTTTTTTCATTAATATTCTTTAAAATGGGTATTTTCATTAGTAAATCATCATGTGAACATTTTAGTCAATGTTCATCTATGTCATCATTTTCTATTGAATATTATACTTTACTAGGGATGTGTTATTTTGATGAAATTCACCAGATTAGTTTTGATTGTTTAGGATTATATTTATTTAATTATGATGTTATTAAAATTTCATATAATTATTTTTTAATAAAATGTTTATATTTATTATGTTCCAGAACATTCATGTGGGAAAAAAATTGAGTTAGATTGTGACAGGTTGGCCAAATATATACCCTCGATGTATTAGATGGTCTCATGAGACAAAATATTATTTTTATTTTCCTTGGGTCTCACCAATTTTATGTATAATGACTTTATAAAAGGACTCTATAGTCAGTTTATGATGTCAATTATTGAAAATTCCATCCTTTTGAGAATACTTATCAATATATGTGTGATTATTTGAATTGTTTTGATATCCATGTATATGATCACAGATAATGAAATTATTTATAAGGAATTATTTGATAAATTTTTATTCATAAAATATTTCTCTTAATTCTCATATTATTGATTAAATGGATTTTTTGTTCAGTTATCTACCTCACAATATTGATTAATACTTATTTACTCATGACAAAATCTACTATATGGAACTATTACTAAGAATTTATGTTCTGTATTAATTTTTTTTCTTTTCCCTTGAATATAAAGAAGGTGTATTTTAATGTTTCCAAGGATGTGGAATATTAACATTAATAATGTTTTATTTAAATGATTTCAATGTAATGTGACATTAATGTTTATATATATTTTACTAATAATATTAATATATTCTATATATTGTGATGTGATATTCTATGTCATTGTCATAGGAAATAAAGTATCAACTTACTATAGGCCAAGGGGTAGAGTCTTTAAAATCAGGTGGAATCTTCTAGGATGGTTTAGTAAATGAGATATATGATGTTGCATGCCCAAGATAGAAATTATGGGATATAGTAGGGTATCAATTTAATTTCTTAGGTCTTCGAGGAATCAATCATGCTTGGATGTAGGGAACTACCTTAGGCCTCCATATCTCAGGAATCAATTGTTTTTCTAACATCAATAATATTTAGGTAATATTGTGGAGTTCATCAAAGGAGCTTCATAATGAGGGTCTATTTGTGAAACCCTAGGGCCTTATACTCATCATCATGGATGGGTGATTATGGGAACAAAAATTTTTAGGAAATAAATCACCTAAGGAGCCTATCATGATTAGAGATACTCTTACACTAGCTGAAATAGATATGGTTGATCACGGTTAAGAAGCAAAAGCTAAATGATGATTACTATTCGTTTTACTGGTTGTATGTGTACTCTATTGGGGAGGTGCTAAAATCAAGGTTTTTATAGTCCCCACAATATTCCCAAAGAAATTTTGACATCAAGAGAAATAAATTAGTGTTGATGTTTATTTATTTTATCATATCATAATATATTTTCATCGATTATATCTTATCATTTCACATAAAAATATCACATTATATATCATTTAGTATGAGACTTAATTAGTGGTTACCAATGTAGATTTATACTAAAACACTACTAGAGAGGACATTTCATATGTGTTCACTAGAAACTCTCACTTGTTTCTATAAAATGATTATTTTATTCCAATGATAATGAACAAAATGGATGAGTGGGATATATTATATGAGGTAAATAGATTGTAATTTGGAATAGAAGGGGTTTTATAAGATCTTTTTATTTTAATTTCATTTTATATGTTATCGACAAAATGATAAATCTATCTTAATTTATGATAAAGCACTGTCGTGGGAGCCCTCAAATGATTAGTGTGATTTTGGGGTACTTAGGTGCAGCAGAGTGGCTGACCAAGGTCGTCTCTCAAAGGAGGAAGTGAATTAAAACAACTTTTCAGAGGTATTCTAGAAACAAAATAAAAGGGAATAAAAACACTACTTGAAAGTATGGGGGTGGTTGTTTATAGTTTATAAATCTAGAAGGAGTTTGCTGGAATAATATTGCATTTTTTTTTTGTTTTTAATTTTGAAATGAAGTTTCGATTAGAATGACACAACAAGAAGATGTTTTTTTTAGAAATATATTTTAAAAGACGTAATTGATATAACTCTACCTCTTCACTTTATTATTAATCATTATCATTTAAATTAACATTCACTTAATTATGATCCCTTAATTTGTTAAATCACGAACCCTATGAGAATTAACTTTACCACGAAGATTGAAGTGAATTTAACCTTAGGCTAACTTCGGAACATGCAATCGCAGCACCCTGCTTTGATTGATGTTCTAAGATTAGATTATGGTCAGTGGTAAATTAAGGCACATATCCACTCTGGAAATGAGGATGAATTGTGTTTAGAGATTATATTTGAACTCTACAAATTTATCCCGTGTGGTCTTGTATTACCGATTAAGATCGCGCTCTCACAATTTACACAAAATCCCAACCTCACGTGTTTTTGTGTACATTGTTCAATTGCTTGCTTAGTTTATTACAATTTAAAAACACAATTCATGGATAATATTAAGTGAATTACATTAGCTCATTGATTCAAAATAATTAAATGAAGAGGTTAGAAGATAGATCGATTACTAAAAGACTACTCTTCCATGGGTGGCGTAATCATCGTAGAAGCGTTTTGCATGTGCAAAGGTTTAAAATGGGTATAACCCAATAACGCTTCTACTCAAGAATTCCATCCCAATTAGGAAGATTAAGAGAAGAAGTAATTTAAACAAAACATAATAAAAGAGAAGAAATAAAAGAAGAACAAAGAAGTTTATTACATAAACAAAATCATTACAACATGAAGGAGAAGAAGAAGGCTTCGTCGAAGGGATCCTTGCTTCAAGAGCTACCCTTATTGAAATGGTTGGATAATTGGAGTGGATCCACTTCTCCTATGCCCTAAACTTCCCAATTCACGTCCCAAACCCTCCAAATGAGAAAAACTCCAATTTATAGAGGGGAGGGGAGGAGAGGTTACAAGTGGTTTCAAGTGTGAATGTGGAAATTCGGCTAAATATTTTATTCCAACTTGCACCGCCTATTTGACCACCAAAACGCGTGAATTGGCCGGCCTTCCAGAAGGATAAAATGTGAGGATATGTGTATTCTATCTCCTCTCCAAATTTGGGCTCAATAAAGGCCCATATGAAGGTGTTATGGCCGAAATACAGAAGCTTCTCCATTCTGGAGAGCCCAGCCCAACTTTGACTTCATGGCCCAATTTTAACAACCAACTAAACTCTTTAGCTCTAGTGTCCTCAATAAAAGTTGTAGATAATTAAGTTAGGAACACGGTTACAAAATTTCAATTTCCAATAATAAATATAAAAATATTTATATTCGAAATACTACAGTGAACTATAAAGGGTAAAACTTTTATTTTCATCAAATATTCAAATGAACGATCTAATCCCAAATATTTTATAAATAAACATATTTAACACAATGTGAGGAAATTATATCATTTATTATCAATAAAATATTCAATAAAATAGTGTTTTATCAACTCCCCCACACTTACCCTTTTGCACACCTGGGCAAAACCTCATATCAAGTAAACATCAATATCAAATTAAAACCAATTTTAAAACACATATCCTTAAGATCAATCAATTTCACACCAAGAATAAAAAGATATCATGCCTCATAAAAAACCTTATTTTAAGTTCTACATTTATATAATTCAATATATATCCACTTTATTTATCCGCCCATGCACAAAACACTTACCTCGCTTGAATTTTCTCTCATCACTCAAATATCAATTTTTTTTTGCAATGTCTTTCTCATACAAACTCATAAAAGGGTCACCATAGGCTTGATATATTTCTACATCGCTACTCGATGTGATTCAAGGACATATTTTTATCATGAGGACTTTTCAGGGTTGTTTTGTGGCTTTTTGTTGGTAGGATTAAGATGTGAAAAACTCTGAGGCTGAATGAGGGGGGCTTGACTCTTTTGAAGCAAAATTGCATTAATCTAATTTTCACTTAAATATGGTCTTCTCTTCAATCCCCATAGTATCAATTCAGCTCCATAATCATGAAAAGTCATGAAAGTTTTACACAATTCATCATTTCAGCATAAAAAGTTTCAATCTTCTCAAACATGATTTTCTTGAAAGCTCCAGATGGGCACAGATTTCCACCTCAATTAGAAGCTCCAGAAAAGGCACAGCTTCACTTGTCATGAAAGCTCCAGAAAAGGCACAACTTTCAATATAATGACTTTCTTTAGCAGTAAACACATCTCTTCCGAATTTAATTTTCCACCCAAAGTATCACAGAATGTGGTGGCAAAACCCAAGACAATTTCCCCCATACTTAAGCTCAACAAGATTATGCAATTTCACTTCAAGAGTTGGTTGGATAGGGAAAATTGGCTTGTAATGTGGCTTAACCTAACAGGCTGTGCATGGATTCTAAGGGCTACAAGGATTAAATATTCAATTTAGGCCATTATAAAAAATGATTCTTTGAAATAGGGGCTTTAATACCAAACAAATGCCTCAATCATTTAAACATATGTACCTCAAACCCTCAAGTTTTGACAGGAATAGATCAAATTCTGGTTAAATCAAGCATGGTTTGGTTCTCTCAAGAAGTGAGGTGAATGTAAAGAATATGAAAATAATGGTTTATAAGCCTCACAGGAAAGTGATTTCAAATATAAAGACAGTGAGATTAGCATGGGATTCAAAATTCAGCGTACTTTTCATGAAATTACTAAATATTTGAACTTGAAACAAAGTCATTTCAGCATTCATTTAAGCTTAGTTTCAAGGGGTAAATTGTTTCACTTATTGATATGGATTTAAAAATGGTGATGAGAATCATTTTAGCTCAAAATGTTTCAAAAAACACATAAAATTGTAAAATAAACACACAAAATTTGAAAAACACACAATTTTTTTTTGGTTTTTTTTTTAAACAGGAAAACAATTGAAATTACTAAACTAAAAGGTTCCCTCCCCCACACTTAAAATATTGCATTGTCCTCAATGTGAACCCGTGAGATGATATATGCACATGAAATGCAGAATTTTTAAATAGGACAAATAATATAAAAGTGAAAGGGTTAGGAACAGCCTAATGTGATCAAGAGATGATGGGGTCATGCAGTGTGATAAAATCCACTACATCAGTAGGATGTCCCTCAATGTATTTCTTTAAACGTTGACCATTGACTGTAAAGCTCCTTCCAGTGTCCTCTTGTGTGATCTCCACTGCACCATAAGGAAAAACATTAGACACAATATAAGGACCTAACCATCTGGAACGCAACTTACCAGGCATCAACTTCAGTCGTGAACTATAGAGAAGGACTTTCTCTCCAACATGAAACTCCCTTTGTTGGATCATTTTGTCATGAGATGCTTTTGATCTTTCCTTGTAGATCCTTGAGTTCTCATATGATGACAGTCGAATCTCCTCAAGCTCTTGAATTTGCAACTTCCTTTGAATTCCAGCTTGGGCCAAATCCATGTTACATTTCTTTATAGCCCAATATGCCCGATGCTAAACTTCCACGGGGAGATGACACGCTTTCCCAAAAACAATCCAAAATGGGGCCATACCAATGGGGGTCTTGTATGCTGTCCTATAAGCCCACAATGCATCATCCAAGCGCTTGCTCCAATCCTTCCTATTTGGCTGCACGATTTTCTCCAAGATTTGTTTCAACTCACGATTTGAAACCTCAGCCTGGCCATTTGTTTGGGGGTGGTATGGTGTTGATGTTTTGTGTGTCACCCCATACTTTCGAAGGAGGGAAGAAAAATTCCTATTGCAAAAGTGTGTCCCTTGGTCACTGATGATGGCCTTTGGTACTCCAAACCTGCAAAAAATCTGTGCTTTGACAAAGTCCACAACAACATGAGAATCGTCAGTCCTGGTGGCCTTGTCCTCCACCCATTTACTCACATAATCAACAGCAACCAAAATATACAAAAATCCAAATGAACTAGGAAAAGGACCCATAAAGTTGATGCCCCATACATCAAAAATCTCACAAAATAGTATGGGTTGTTGGGGCATCTCATGTCTCGTAGAAATGTTCCCAGTGTGTTGGCAATGAGAGCATGACTTACAAAACAAATGGGCATCATGGAACAAGCTAGGCCAATATAATCCAGAGTCCAAAACCTTCCTAGCTGTCCGTTGGGGTCTAAAGTGTCCACCACAAGCAAGTGTATGACAAAAATGCAAAACAGACTCAAACTCATGATCGGGAACACACCTCCTACTGACTTGGTCACTACACATGCGCCAGAGGTACGGATCATCCCACACATAATACCTAGACTCACTTTTTAATTTTTGGAATTGATGCTTCTTCAAATTTACTGGGATTTCAGAGCCAACAATGTAATTAACTAAATCAGCATACCAAGGATGCTTACCTGAGATGGTATAGAGATGCTCATCGGGGAAAGTGTCCCGAAGTGGTACCCGGTCCAAGGTGTCACCCTCTAGTGTGTGAGTAAGCCTACTCATGTGGTCTGCCACCAAATTCTCTGACCCCTTCTTGTCCTTTATCTCAAGGTCAAACTCTTGAAGAAGGAGCATCCAACGGATAAGTCGTGGCTTTGCATCTGTCTTCTTTAGGAGGTACCTCAAAGCTGCATGGTCAGAAAAAACAACTACTTTAGAGCCCAATAAATATGAACGGAATTTATCTAAATCAAATATGACAGCAAGAAACTCCTTTTCTGTGGTAGTGTAGTTTGATTGGGCTGAATCTAGTGTCCTCGATGCATAGGCGATCACATGTGAACGTCCTTCCACCCTCTGAGATAAGACAGCTCCAACCGCGAAGTTGGAGGCGTCACACATAAGCTCAAAAGGAATCTCCCACCATGGGGGCTGTATGATAGGTGGAGTGGTCAGACGTTGTTTTAGCTCATCAAATGAATTCCTGCAAGAAACATCAAACACAAAATCAGAATCCTTTTGAAGTAATCTTGACATAGGAAGAGCAATCTTACTAAAATCTTTGATGAAGCGCCGATAAAATCCTGCATGCCCTAGGAAAGATCTAACATCACACACACATGAAGGATATGGTAAGGATGAAATAATGTCTATCTTAGATCTATCAACCTCTATCCCATGTTTGGAACTACATGCCCTAAGACAATTCCATGCTCTACTATAAAATGACACTTTTCAAAGTTCAGGACCAGATTCTTCTCAATACAATGATTCAACACCTTTCCCAAACTCTTTAGACATTCATCAAATGAGGATCCATACACTGTAAAATCATCCATAAATACCTCCATGAAGGTCTCAATAAAATCAGAAAAAATACTCACCATGCATCTCTGGAAGGTACCTGGGGCGTTGCAAGGTCCAAATGGCATCCTTCTGTAGGCAAAGTTACCGAATGGGCAGGTGAATTTCGTCTTCTCCTGGTCCTCTGAAGCTATAGGAACCTGAAAATATCCAGAAAATCCATCCAAGAAACAATAGTGTGTCTTCCCAGCTAGTCTCTCAAGCATTTGATCAATAAATGGGAGGGGGAAATGGTCCTTGCGAGTGGTCTGATTTAGTTTCCTATAATCAATACACACACGCCAACTGTTTTGCACCCTCATTGGAACTAAATCATTTTTCTCGTTTTTAACAATAGTAAAACCAGTTTTCTTAGGCACAACCTGAATTGGACTTACCCACTGTGAATCTGAAATGGGAAAGATTATACCTGCCTCAAGTAATTTATCAACTTCCTTTTTAACAACATCCAGGAGGGTGGTATTGAGTCTCCTTTGTGGTTGTCCCACCGGTTTAGCCCCATCCTCCAAGAGAATCCTATGCATGAAAATGGAGGGGCTAATACCTGATATGTCAGCCAAGGTCCACCCAATCGCCCTAATGTTCTCCCTCAAAATATTTAAAAGCTTTTCTTCATGTTCAAAAGGGAGATTGTTAGCAATGATAACAGGTAATCTCTCACCACTCAACAAGTATGAGTATTTCAGATTTAGTGGCAATGGCTTGAGTTCTAATGAAGGAGGGTGTAGTATGGATGGAGACATTGAAGGAACTGAAATATGTGCACAAAGCGCATCAGTATCAGAATAGACATCATCAAAATCATAGAATAAAGCATCAAATCCATCAACATACTCAAAAACCATTTCATAATCTGAGTGAACATGATCAAAATCAGAATATGAATCCACATCAAAATCAAATCCAAGATAGGATTGTGTATCAGAAACATGTGCGGAAGTGCTCTTAGACATCAAACTCGAACCAATACTCATAATCTCCCTAAGCATAGGACAATCAAATTCTATGGAGTTTTTATTTGGTGGTTCAAAATGGGAGATAACAAAAGCAGAATGGTCCTCTGAGGGGTAATTCATGGAATCCATAACATTAAATATCACAACTTCATCTCCAAACTCCATGGAAAGTGTACCCTCATTGACATTTATGATAGTTTTTGCAGTTTTGAGGAAGGTTCTACCTAAGATAATGGGGGCATGAGAACTTACCTGATCATCCTCCATGTTAAGAACATAGAAATCCGCTGGAAAGATCATGTCTCTTACCCGGACAAGTACATCCTCAAGGACTCCCGCTGGATATGTCGTAGCTCTATTCTCCAATTGCACCAATACTCTTGTTGGCTTCAACTCACCAACCTGTAAGGAAGAGAATACAGAGTGAGGCATCACATTTATGGAAGCACCTAAATCACAAAGTGCATCAAAAAAGTGCAACTCCCCTATGGTGCATGGGATGGTGAATGCCCCTGGATCCTTGCACTTTGTTGGCATTGCTAGAGTTGGTGAAATGAGTGCTGAGACATTCCTTCCAAGGTTGATCCTCTCATTTCCCTTGAGCCCTCTTCGATTGGTGCAGAGTTCTTTTAAGAATTCGGCATACCTTGGGATTTTCTTAATGGCTTCAAGTAGAGGAATGTTGATCTCCACACGCTTGAATGTGTCCAAAACCTCCTTTTGCATTGCTTCTTCAGCCATCTTCTTGGTTTTAACAACCCTGTTTGGAAAAGGAAGGGGTTTAGGAGGAACATCATCAATCTTTTTCTTACCTTTATCTTTCTCCTTGGATTTCTCATCAGTTGGTATGGAATGCGGCTTCTCTAAAGTTGAGGTGAATCCTAGTGGAATGGTAGGTGGAGATGTATCGTTCATTTGCTTCCCACTTCTCAATGTGATGGCACTAACATTCCCCTTTGGATTTGGAGTGGGTTGGGAAGGTAGATTTCCAGAATTTTTACTCACAAGTTCATGGAGGGCAGTGGCAATCTGGCTCATTTGATTCTTCAACTCCCTCAGCTCCGAACTTTGACTCTTCAGCTCATTCTGTTGATTAAGAACAATTTGCTTCAAAAGATCATCAGTATTAGAATCTACCTTTGGTGGATGATTCCCTTGTTGCTGACTTGTTGATGTTTGAGCTTCAAATCTCCTTTGGGGTTGTTGGAAACCCTGCTGGTAAGGCGGAGGCTGCTGGAAGTTTGGTTGAAAGGGTGGCCTTTGTTGTTGTCCAGATCCATACCTCATGTCCGACTGATCTTTCCACCCTTGGTTGTATGTTGGATCAAACTTCTTTTTGGGATATGGTTGTTGTTGTTGCTGCTGAAATGGTCTCCCAGGGAACACTACTGCACAATCTTCTGTTTCTTGGAGTTGTGGGCAATAGTCAGTTGGGTGGCTTGTCTCAGCGCAAATACCACAAGGCCTTAAAGGAGGGGGTAAAGATGTCTTTTGTTCCAAAGAAATTTTCCTCACCATAGTGGTCAATTCTTCCAACTTAGTATCAATCAAATGACTTT
Organism: Viscum album; assembly: GCA_963277665.1. NCBI lineage: Eukaryota > Viridiplantae > Streptophyta > Magnoliopsida > Santalales > Viscaceae > Viscum > Viscum album. The sequence goes on along the minus strand of OY728148.1, from coordinate 1,337,676,243 downwards.
CAAGAGAAGGACTTACCTGATGTACTCCCTTGACATGTTGTGTACCTCTATCACCAATTTGTTGGGAGTTTTGGGCCATCTTGTCAGTCAACGCACGTGCAGCTACTGGTGTCTTGTCCACCAATGCTCCTCCAGCCGCAGCATCTACCATGCTTCTCTCCATAGGTGTGAGTCCTTCATAGAAGTACTGAATGAGGAGTTGCTCACTGATTTGGTGATGTGGGCAGCTTGCACACAACTTCTTGAATCTCTCACAGTACTCATACATTGACACCCCTTGGGCTTGCTTGATCCCCGATATCTCCTTTCGAATTGATGTTGTCCTTGATGCTGGAAAAAATCTTTGCAAGAAAAGACGTTTCAAATCATTCCAACATGTTACATCTTCAGGTTGCAAATAATACATCCAATCTTTTGCAGCTCCATCAAGTGAGAATGGGAATGCTCTTAATTTAATTTGATCTTAAGAAACATTTCATGGTTTTAAAGTTGAGAAAACCACATTAAATTCCTTAAGGTGTTTGTTGGGATCCTCACCAGATAACCCATGAAACTTTGGAAGAAGGTGAATTAATCCAGATTTCAATTCAAAGTCCGATTCGAGATTTGGGTATGCAATACAATTTGGTTGATAGTTAATATCAGGTGCAGGCAATTCTCGAATGGTTCTATTAAGTTCATTTCCATTGTTTTCAGCCATTGGTTCCTCTTTTATGTTTGAATTTGAATAGCTTCCAATTTCAATGTTTCCAGAAGAGAGGAATTCACCAACTGGTTGAATATTGAAACTTCCCGTAGATTGAGAATGTCTGATTCGTGCCCTAAGGCTACGTTCAATCTCAGGGTCAAGATCTAAGAGATCTTTGGGATTATTTCGTGTCATAGATCAAATAAAAATGAAAAGAAAGAAAGTGGACCGTAGTAAAATAAAAATGAGAAGTTTGAGTTGATGGTCCAAAAAGAAGTAGAAGAAAATAAAAGAAGAAGAAGAAAAATCAGATTGGGTAAAGAAGGAAGAAAGAAGAGAGGAAGAGAATAAAATGTAAAATAAAATAAATATCTCTAATTGGTTCAAATAATTACTTGCCTCCCCGGCAACGGCGCCAATTTGATAAAGCGCTATCGTGGGCGCCCTCAAATGATTAGTGTGATTTTGGGGTACTTAGGTGCAGCAGAGTGGCTGACCAAGGTCGTCTCTCAAAGGAGGAAGTGAATTAAAACAACTTTTCAGAGGTATTCTAGAAACAAAATAAAAGGGAATAAAAACACTACTTGAAAGTATGGGGGTGGTTGTTTATATTTTATAAATCTAGAAGGAGTTTGCTGGAAGAAGATTGCATTTTTTTTTGTTTTTAATTTTGAAATGAAGTTTCGATTAGAATGACACAACAAGAAGATGTTTTTTTTAGAAATCTATTTTAAAAGGCGCAATTGATCTAACTCTACCTCTTCACTTTATTATTAATCATTATCATTTAAATTAACATTCACTTAATTATGATCCCTTAATTTGTTATATCACGAACCCTACGAGAATTAACTTTACCACGAAGATTGAAGTGAATTTAACCTTAGGCTAACTTCGGAACATGAAATCGCAACACCCTACTTTGATTGATGTTCTAAGATTAGATTATGGTCAGTGGTAAATTAAAGCACATATCCACTCTGTAAATGAGGTTGAATTGTGTTTAGGGATTATATTTTAACTCTACAAATTTATCCCGGGTGGTCTTGTATTACTGATTAAGATCGCGCTCTCACAATTTACACAAAATCCCAACCTCGCGTGTTTTTGTGTACATTGTTCAATTTCTTGCTTAGTTTCTTACAATTTAAAAACACAATTCATGGATCATATTAATTGAATTACAGTATCTCATTGATTCAAAATAATTAAATGAAGAGGGTAGAAGATAGATCGATTACTAAAAGACTACTCTTCCATGGGTGGCGTAATCATCGTAGAAGCGTTTTGCATGTGCAAAGGTTTAAAATGGGTATAACCCAATAACGCTTCTACTCAAGAATTCAAGCCCAATTAGGAAGATTAAGAGAAGAATAAATTTAAACAAAACAGAAGAAAATAGAATATATAAAAGAAGAACAAAGAAGTTTATTACATAAACAAAATCATTACAACATGAAGGAGAAGAAGAAGGCTTCGTCGAAGGGATCATTGCTTCAAGAGCTACCCTTATTGAAATGGTAGGAGAATTGGAGTGGATCCACTTCTCCTCTTCCCTCAACTTCCCAATGCACGTCACAACCCCTCCAAATGAGAAAAACTCCAATTTATAGAGGGTAGGGGAGGAGAGGTTACAAGTGGTTTCAACTGTGAATGTGGAAATTCGGCCAAATATTTGATTCCAAATTGAACCGCCCATTTGACCACATAACGCGTGAATTGGCCGGTCTTCCAGACAGATAAAATGTGAGTATATGTGTCTTCTATCTCCTCTAAAAATTTGGGCTCAATACAGGCCCATATGAAAGAGTTATGTCCGAAATACAGAAGCTTCTCCATTCTGGCGAGCCCAGCCCAACTTTGACTTCATGGCCCAATTTCAACAACCAAATAAACTCTTTAGCTCTAGTGTCATGAATAAAAGTTGTAGATAATTAAGTTAGGAACACTGTTACAACGTTTAAATCTCAAATAATAAATATAAAAATATTTATATTCGAAATACTACAGTGAACTATAAAGGGTAAAACTGGAATTTTCATCAAATATTCAAATGAACGATCTAATCCCAAATATTTTATAAATAAACATATTTAACACAATTTGAGGAAATTATATCATTTATTATCAATAAAATATTCAATAAAATAGTGTTTTATAAATTTATAACACTATACCTTTGTGTTCACCTTATTTTTTAGTTTCATGTAATCATTTTTTTATTGTTATGGATTATGTTGTGTAATTTCCTTTATTGTTGAAAACTATAATGCATGGTGTATATCATCCCCACTATACATCCGTTTAACTTGTTCCAATTTGATAGACTCTAGAGGTAGGGGAATCATGTCGGATATCACATGGGGTACTAGTCCAAAAAAAATCAGAGTGATTTTGGTTGTTCAGGAAAATTCCCATGGTTTTATTTCAAAGATTGAATAACTATTTATTAATTCATTTTGAATATCCTTTACGACTAGTTATTGGTTTATGATAGTTAGTATAAATAGTTTTCAATAAACACACACCTTAATCTATAACATTACAAATGAATAATTTTAGTGAATTTCACCCAAATCATAATACAATGTTATAAAATCAATAAAAAACAGGATAATATTGAAAATAATTAGGAAGAGTTTCAGTTATTAACAATATAAAGTTTTCTTCCCCCCAAAAGACCATGAGCATTGAATTAATGCAAATACATGATAAAAAATAAAACTAAGGAAATGGGAACTTATATAGTTGTCTATGATCTAATTCAAAATCAAATAAAACCATTGTGTACATATCTATTATCAAATCAGGACTCACAAAACACCACCTTAATGGATTATGAAAATGGACACCTAGTGCAGGTCAGAAAAACATTTATGATTTCACTCAATTAGTTGATTAATATAATTATTATGTTAAATTAAGGTCTACGAACCTAAATTTCATACCTAAGATAATATAAGAATCTTGAACTAATCAATGTCAATAGTAATCCAATAATACATGATATAGATTAAATCTAAGGGAAATGAAAGAAAATTAAAAATATGAAACAAATAATGTGTAGGATAAAATACATCTTAACTAAATTACCAAAAATATCAAATATATATTTTATTATTGTACCTTTTTTGATACTTCCTCATATTGAATTTGTTGAATAATCTCAACAAATAACAAAGACTATAGGGTTTTTTAAAATTCATGCATGTGGTTTTGGACTTCTGGAATCAAGAACACAATAATCATAAAAGTTATGGTTTTCTTTGTATTTGTATCGACTAATATATATACATTACTTAAATTAACTAAATTCACAAAAATGTGTTCCATTGGATTCATAATCCCTCTAGATAGGTAACAATAACAGAAATCATAAGAAAAAGGGCCACCAAAAAACATGGATCCTAGTATATTAACTAACTCTATCTTAACTTCTATACTAAACAACTACCAAATTATTCTACTCTATAAGTGTTTTCATTAAATCCATGGTTTCCATAAAATCACATTATAAATAAAGGAATACTAAATTTTAAGCCACCATATTTTTCTTAAATTAATTTTTTGTTTATATTTTGGTCTAGGCCTCTTTTATTTGGATAGATACGTGTTTTCCCATAGTTATGTGAAGGCTTGGGGGTGTTTTGGGGGTTAAAGAAACAAAATAGAAAGAAAAGGGAGTTCTTGTGCATGTTCCATGGTTGCGTACAATTAGTGATAACCATGTGGAGTATCTCATGTAACCATTCATCCATGGACAATGGATTATGCACTTTTGGTGCACGGTTAAGAAAACCGTGCAAAATTCATAGAAAATTGCGTGAAGGGGTGATTTTCAGGCAGTAGAATATACCCAATTTGCATATGGTTTTGGGATACCATGTGGGTAATCTGTGTGGCACAAATAAGTTGGAAAATTTACAAAATTTAAACTCTGGGTTTTTTAACCCAAACTAGGTATTTTTCTCTATTCTTCCCATCTCAGACCTAGTGACAGATGGGGATTATCCAAGCTACCAAAGAGGTGGTTCTCTTCTATTCTTGTCCATTTGGAGTCCTGTTTTTTGCGGATTGAAGCTCCAGGTAAATCTAACACTCCTCTTAATTCTCTTTTTAGGATTATGGTTTGTCGGATCTTCCATCTTATTTCAAAACCCTAAAACACTCTCTTTCTGGTTAATCCTAGGTTGGGTATTCAAGGGATGCTTGAATCTCCACCTAAGGACATGATTAATATTACAATAATTATTGGATTTGAGGTAGGTTATCTATAAGTGTTATCCATTAGTTTTGTTTTAAATTTGTGCATAACATCTTGTGTTATTAATTTTTCCTAATTGTGTTCTTGGTCCCAATAGAGTGTTTGATAAAAATGTGTGTCTAAGTGACCAATTGAAACCCTCACATTCCATGTGGGATATGTAGAGGAGGACATGACCATTTTACAGCCACCCATGGGGTGCGCTGGCAAACATGAACCTAGAGTGTAGTAGGGTTAAGTGAGGGGATGAAAAATAATTATGTTGAACCCATGTATTATATGTATTAATGGTTGATTTAATTGTAAATGAAATTGTGATAAATATTCCTAAGGTGACAATGACATAATGATTTGTTTGACATGACATGAAAATGGGAAAATTGGGTTGAAGGGGATTATGTCAATTGTTTAACGAAATTTGGTTAGAAATGCCTAAGAGGATTAGTGCATATTAAATGGTGAACATATAATTGCATTATGGTATGTTAATTGGGGAGCATTTCAATGGTAATTAATATGGAAATTGATGAATATTTTTAATGGGTTAATACATGGGAATTTTAAACTAGTGGTTGAATGTAATGAGTGGTTATGTTATGAGATAATGGAAATGTACATGTAATGCATAAGTGGGTAAATTTCTTTGAAATGATAAATGGGTTAAATGGTTAAATATATGTTCATTGATGAATTTGGATATGGCATTGGGGATGTTGAATAAACCTAATGTTTTAAGGCACTGGAATAAGAATTTTTCTAAATTACTATGAATTTTACTCAGAAAAAGTGTTAATAGATTATGGCATTGTACTAATTCCCATGCTATTTGTGATGCATTTTTATTGATCATTTTCAATATAATTGGTTATGTTATGTTGTGTTGTGGTATTTTTGTGGTGATTTTATAAATAATCATGTGCACATAGCTTGGTAGAGTAGGGTATTGACATGAGGTTCTACGCCCACAAGTAGAGTTAAACATAGGCTCTAAAATCCAACCCAAAATGCATAGGTTAGGGAAGGGAACAGATGCTCCATTCCCCTATTGGTTTCATTCCACACGGACCGAGGATTCAAGGTGAGGAAATGTGTTGATGTGATATGTGTATGCCAATTGATATATGAGCATTACTTATTCCCCCTATGCACAGTGATTGATTTCTTGAGACCCTTGTCTCGATGATATTAATGCCTAACCCATGAAATATGTGATCAAAATGAATTAAATAATAAACTTAGTATAAACATTCGAGTTGGGATAAATATTATTCATGAATGAAATGAAGTTTTTTAACTTATGGCACCCAATGTTTTCCTTTTATGCTTACCATTTCTTTTTTACTTTAATGCCCTATGTATTTGACTAGATATTTTGTAGACACCTTTGGTGGTGGCCTTTTGAGTTTAGTACTCAAACCCTTTTCAAGCCACTGTGGGTTACCCAAGAAGATATATTGTTTGTAGGTCCGGACAAGGGCAGGGGCCCTACACTAGGATGTTGAGTTGGGCTCATGATGTAAATGGAGAAGGACCTAGACATAGATTTGGGACTATTTGGGTATTTAGTCGTTTGTTTTATTTTGGGTTTTATTCACTTTTCACTTCTAGTATGGGATGTAATAGTTGTGTTTTATTTGAGGTTTGTACCCGGTTTGGAAAATGTTTGGTTATGAATGTTTACTTGTTTTTTCATATTGAATTTTCTATTTATTTTGTGTCATGTTGGGGATTACTCTAATAAAGAGGATATAGTCTCCCAATGTGACCTATTAGACCTTCGTCACGAGTCGGCAACCTCTGGCATACTGGGAGGCGTGCTTGAGGTCACGTGATGATGTGACTCAAAGCACCCGTTTAGTGGATTCTGTTTTAGGGATGTTAAAAAGTATTATAAGAGGTGTTTTTTTAAATTTATTAATATTTTGGGGATGGTAGACAAGAGATTAGGATGTTTCGGGACCTATTAATGGGCTCATTCCTGAGAGTATATAACCCATGTATGAGGGAAAACCCACGTCACTAAGGGTGGGGATTGTTGTTCTTGATCTGTTTTGTAACATTTGAATTATATTTCACCATTGGTTGACACACATGTTATGTTATTTTACTGATTTATGATATTTAGATCATTAAATGAATGGAATGAGTTTGTGCATTCAAGCATCATTTGAGGCACCTAAGGATATTGGTGGCATTCATCATTATAGTAACGCACACATGATGGGTATATGAGGAATAGAGAGTATAATGTGTCTTATATCCTTGATAAATATGATGAAAATGATTCCTAACAAAAGTAATGTAAGTGGGTGATTTAAAAGAATGAAAATTAATAGTGAAGGAATATCGTGCGTAATGAAATGTTTCGAAGGGGAAAGTTTTTTTGGTTGTGATAAATTGTAATGGTTAATTTGGTGTCTAAATGTAAAATGATTGCATACTGATTGTAAAATTATTAATCAATTTTCCTAAAGAAAGATATAAATGAGTTAAAATGATGATTAAAAAATTGAAATTGGAAATGTGCCTAAAATGAAGGAATCATGTGGTAAAAGAAGAACTGGTTTGAAGAGGTGTTGATGGAAGACTTGTGATTAAGTAAACTTGTTACACCCATGTTTTCCATGACCCATGGTAGGTATAATTTAGGGTAGTGTTCTAAGTGTGAAAAAGACAATTTGGATAGAGTATAATGAATGGGTTGTTTAAGGTTGATAGTGTGAGACCATTTCTATATGTGGTTAAGTCATGTTGGACATTCTTCGAAGTGTCTAGTGAATGATAAGTATAAAAATAGGAATGATTGAGTTAAAAGGTGGGTATACCTTGTGTTTTTGGTCAACCATTTTATATATGGGTTGGGATAGTGAGAGTGATATAGATTGAGACATTGGATTTGGATTGTATGGACTTTCCGGTTATGATATGTTCTAGGTGATGTGTTTCGGTAACCCTTGCTGGGGTTGAGGTCTTTGGGTAGTGAGGCATTATTTAGTTGTGTGAGTTAGGAAACTTTCAGGGTTTGTGACCCTACAAAGAGCATGATGGTCCCTAATGTTGGTTCCTGGGTCATTGGGACCTTGTGAGTAGAGACCTTGCGAGTTGGGTCAGAAATCATGGAGAGGTTGTTTTTCTCGTAGTGTCAATGAATGGGTGAAGCTATTGTAATGAACCTAGGGTAAAAGGTTATTTGGTGCACTGGGCACGTTGTGCACTAGAATATAGGTGATAATTCCATTCAAAACATAGATTTGTTCGTGCCATGATCTGTAGGGTTGGGAGAGGGGGCCAACTGCTTTTCCAGGTGGTGACACTAGCCTATGGAGTTGGTATCATTCAACTATCAAGGTGGGATATGAGATTGGTTAGATGAGATTCTAGTTCTTTTGGGTGTTTGTAACACATGTGGATGGTTTGGACTCAGATAGTGGAACATAGAGTGTTGTATTTTTCAGGTTTGTCATAGAGGGCTAAGTGGAAGGTTTGTGGTTGGTGTGTTACTCGAGTGGTTATTAAATGATGGTAGTTTCGGAATATCATGGGTTACCTCATGGGATGATAGGCTAGTGATGCCAGTACAATGGAATGTGAAGCATGGAAGATTCTTCAAAAGGTGGTGTCGATGCATAATAAGTACCACCAAATTTAAGTAAATTGGGTAGTTGTGCATGGTCAATTCATATGGGTACCCTAGGGTTTATAATAGGGGGTAATGTTTTTTAGAAGGTTTGTATCGTAGGGATTCCGGACTAACTTGTTGGATGATGATTAATGGAGGCCTGTAAGTTGTTTTTGAGCCGATGATACAAGGGTTTTTGAAGTATGGATATATACATTTTCTCAATGGTGACCCTCATGGTGAGAGGGGTCACATTGATAAATGTGTTTGAATTAATGGTTTTGGGGGCTAGGTTAGATGAAAAGGCCTCCATTGTGCTGAATGCGATTACTATCCAAGATATATAGTCAGGTATGTAAGTAGGCTATGGGTACACATAGATAAAGGTTGTTTTGTGAGAGAAATTTTGTTTGTTTGGTGTGATAGGTCATTTTTCTTCAGTTGTTAGCTGTCAAGTACTCACCAAAAGGACTCATGATGTGTTGTGGAATTAGTGTTACATGAAATGATGTATTATGATTGCTTGGTGATTTTTATGTGGTGTTATGGTTAGATTTGGTTGGAAATCACACCTGAGTGGTGGTGGTAATGTGTTGATGAGATGCTTTCGGCTGGGGAGCCTGAGACCCTTAATATGTCATGATGTTCCGTAGTATGACATGAGAGATGGATAAGCGGGTAATGGAGTTATTTGAAAACTTCTTAGAATACCTAATTTCGTTACGATCCTTCCTAATATCTTGATATCATCTCAAGTATTTTGAGAAGCTCTGGATTTACACCAAGAGAGTGGAGGTGTTTGGTTGGAAGAGGGACATCATGGAGTTTACGCACAAGGGAGCGGTATGTGTGAAGCCTCAGTATGAGATGTACACCCTCATTGGCTTTGGGTGAGATCCTCAAGATGGAACACATGTTGAAAAATGTTAGGGGTTGCCTTCAAGGGAGCCTGGAACATGAACTGGGTGATGGTCGTTTTCTTTTTTTGGAAAAAATCTAGATGTCCATGTCTATGTTTTGGGGTTTGGCTTGCCATTGAGTGTATGATACGGTGTTTGGAATCCCTCTTGAGAGAAGTGGTAACAACACTCTTATGGTGGGGAGTGATAGGTCAGTCCTGGATATGGAGAAGATAACATCGAGTCGATGTAGTGGCGTCAGGGTGCCAATGAGGAACCTGTGAGGTGCGTATCAGGTTCCTCAGAGAGGCAATGTGGGACTTAGATGTGGTGGATGATGAGCCAAGTCTAGGCATCGAGCTCAGGATAGTTCCATTTAAAGCTTGTGTTGTATGTGCTGAAGTAGTAAAATGGTGTAGTTGGATATGAAAACATGTTGTGGCAAGAGAGGTTGGGTTCTATAACCCCAACAAATATCGGGGTCAAAATTGGATTAATTCTCCTCATGTGGTTTTAGGAATTCTAGAAGTTGTGGGAACCTTGTCCATGTTATATGGTGACATGCTAAGGGTGATACCCAATGATGGTCTGGAGAGTGGTAATGCTGTGATGAAGGAATTCTACCAGAATTTAGTGAGAGAACCCAGTGGGTGTGTGGGAAGATACTGTTAGGCATCAAGTTAGTAAGCACCATTGGAAGGCAGGGAAGGGGTGGTGTACCATCAGTTGAAGGTGGGTATTCTAGTACAAGCTAATCAGATTTGGTCTAATGAGAAATGGTTAGAGTTAATGGGTATGGTGAGAGGTACCCACCTCCACGTTAATGTTGCGGTGACTGGTGGCTTTTTGAAATTAAGTTGTACATGAGTGAGGTCAGGCTGGCCTTAGTCCTTGTATTGATAGTGTAGTGATGTCCTTCAGAATGATTTTGATGGTGGGACATGATTCCTTTGTTGGGTAATTCCCTTATGAATTCTTTGGAGTGGTAAGTTTGAGCATGTTTGGTGATGTGACAGTCGAGATGAGGTTAGAGTGGTCTTTCAACAAAATTATAGGTTCCATGTAACCAAATATGGTGAGTAAAACCATACTGGACAAATGGTTGGTTGGTGACATGAACATAGTTTTGAGCTGGAAGGACTCAAGTGGCCTTTTTCAGGTGAGTTTTCCCTGATAGAGAGCTTTGGCACTATTTTAGTTGGTCGATTACCTGAGTGTTTTAGGTTTCATTGCGTTGTACAGTTGTGGAGTGCAATCTTCAAGAAATTTGGTTGGAAGGATCATGTATTTCCCATTAAGTGATTCCGTGTTTTTTGGCTGATTGAGTTTTGAAAATACAGAAAAATTACGCCCAGTGATTTGGGTCCTGATTTGTAAGAGGATCGGGCCAATGGGGTTTTGGTTGGTTTCATTACAATTAGATGATGTTGTGTGTCGTGTTTCCATGTGTTGTGAGTTAGCCAATGTTGCCTATGTTTTCTCTCTAAATTTCTAGTGGTTGGTTATGGTTGGAGGTGATGCATATTTGAAGATTTTTAGGTTTGTGTTGTGGTTGGGGTGAGGAAGACTTGTGGGACAAGTCATTTCCCTTGAAATCTTAGAGATTTTTGGATGAACGGCTCTATTAAGAGCCTTTAAAAGGTGGGGAGGTTGTAAGGTCCTAGATTTTTCTTAAAGTTAGTTTTTGTTTATGTTTTTATTTTGGACTCTTCTTTTTGGGCCTGATAAGTGATTCCCCATGGTTATGTGTGGTCTTGGGGGTGTTCTGGGGTTCGGTACGTGAAAGAGGAAGAAAAGGGAGTTCTTGTGCATCTTGGATAGTTTGTACATGGTTAGTGAAAACTGTGTAAAGTATCTCAGGTAAGCGTATAGCCATGGATAGAGGCTTATTCACAATTGGTGCACTATTAATAAAAACATGTGGAATTCCCAGGAAACCATGTGAAGGGGTGATTTTTGGATAGTATCTTCCACACGGTTTGTTCACGGTTTGGAAAACCATGCAGGTAGATCGTGCAGCCTCGAAAAGTTTGAAAATTTACAAAAGAGAAACTCAAAGTTTTTAAACCCAAACTCGGGATTTTTTTTCTATTCTTACCCTATCAACCCTAGTGACAATCATGGATGACCCATTCTTCCAATAGGTTGCTCTCATTTAATTATTGGTCGTTTGGAGGGCCATTGGTTGTAGATCAAAGCCCCAGGTAATTCTAATGCTCCTCTTGCTTCTCTTTTTCAGAATGGGGTTCATGGGTTCTCCCATCATATTTAAAAACCCTAAAACCATATTTTTATTGTGGAACATACTTTTGGGGATTTATTGGATTCTTGAATACTTATTTAATTCCATGATTAATAGTGTTTTCATTGTCAGATTTGGGGTAGGTGGTATACATGTGTTATCCAATATTTTGTTTTAGATTTGTGCATGTAATCTTGGGTTCTTCATTTTTCACAATTATGTTATTAGTCCCATTAGAGTGTTTGATAAAAACAAGTGTATGTGCGTCCAATTGAAACCCTCACGGTCCCCGTGGGATGCGTAGAGGAGGACATGACCATTTTAGGTCCACCCATGGGGTGTGCCGACATTCCCGAACCTAGAGTTTGGTAGGGTTAAGTGAATGGATTCTAAATAACAATGTGGAAAGAATGTATTATATGACATAATGTTTGATTAAGTGGTAAATTTAATGATGATAAATATTCATAGGGTGATAAAAGAATAAGGAGGTTTTTGACATGACATGAAAATGATAAAAATTTGTTGAGTGGGATTATGTCAACTATTTAACGATATTTGGTTAGAAATGCCTAAGAGGATTAGTGCATATTAAAAGGTTAACTTATGATTGGATGATGGAATGGGAAATGGGGAGCATGTAAATGTAATTTAAGATGGAAATGGATGAATAAGTTTAATGGGTTAACACATGGGACTTGTGGTACTTCTAATGGTTGAATGTAATGAGTGGTTTTGTTTTGAGATATTGGAAATGTATTAGTAATGAAGAAGTGGGTGAATTCTTGTGAAATGGTAAATGGGTTAAATGGGTAAATGTATGGTCAATGATGAATTTATCTAAGGCATAAGTGTTTTTTAATAAACTTAAATAGTTAAGGAGCAGAAATTGTAATGAGGCTAAATGGCTATGAGTTGTAATCAAAAAATGAGTTAATGGGTTATGGATTAGTATTAATTCCCATGTTTTTGGTTATGCATTGTGATTTATGATTTCTAATGGTATTGGTTATGTTATGCCACGTTATGGTATGGTGATGGTGATTTGTAAATTAATCATTTGCACATGGATTTTAAGAGTGGGGTATTGACTAGAGGTTCTACAACCACAGGTCGAGTTAGAATGAGGCTCTATACTCCACCCCAAAATGCATTGTTTAGGTAAGGGGAAAAATGCTTTATTCCCCTAAAGATTGCATTCCACACATAATGAGGCATCAAGGTGAGGAAAATTTTTGATGTGATATGTGTATCCCTATTAAGATAGGGACTTGACTTATTTCCCCCAATGCATTGTGATTTATTTCCATAGACCCTTTCTTAGATGATATTTATGCCTAACCCATGAAGCATTTTATCAAAATGAATTATGTAATGAAGTTGGTATAAGAATTGGAGTTGGTATAAATACAAGACATGAATGAAATGATATTTTTTAGCTTATGGCACCTGATATTTTCTTTGTTTAATTACCATTTATTTTGTACTAGCATTAACTATCTATTAGAATGAATATTTTGTAGACATCATCGGTGGTACCCTAATGAGTTTGGTACTCTAACCCAGCTCGGACCGCCGTTTGGTACCCGAGAAGATCTCTTGGTAGCAGGTCAGGACACGGGCAAGGGCCCAACAATAGGATGTTCAGTTGGGCTTGGGATGTACATGGAGAAGGACCCACACTTCGAGTTGGGACTATTTGGGGATTTTTTTGTTTTATTTTGGGGTTTATTTTCCATCCACTACAATTATGGAATGGAATGGTTGTATTTCATTGGTGGTTTGTACCCTATTTGGGAAATGTAGGGTTACACTTGTTTACTTATTGTTTCATATTTCATTCTCTATTTATTCAGTTTCCTGTTGGCTTACTCTAAAAAGAGGATATAGTCTCCCCATGTGACCTATTAGACCCTCACCACTACTTGGCAACTTTTGGCATATGGGAATGTTCCCATGAGGTCATGTGATGACTCAACTCGAAGCACTGATTTAGTGGCTTCCAGTTTAGGGACATTACATAAATGATCTAAAATTTGAAAGCTCATATGAATAAGGAACCAAATCATTGTGTTAGGAAGCATACTACATAACCATTGTTTCACCCATCAATGGTGTGTGATCTCCAAAAACTTTCCATAATCACATCCTCGCCGTTTAAAAACTAAATACACATGTCTTTGAAGAACACCCTCACAATACCATATTTCAATAAAGATGGGGTGATAATCTCCCACTAATCCCGAATAGTTCCCTTAATTAATTACATATTACCCCTCTCTCTAATGGATATAAGAGTTTTCAAAATTTTAGAAAACACCTAAACAATCTCTAAACACAAAAAAACATATAGAGGACCACAATCACTACTAATGTAAATAATGAACATAGAAAAATATTAATCCAATAATCTATCATTATTTTTGTTAGATAAATATTCTAGGAGGGCCAAACACTAACATCCAAACTATGATTTACTAACCATTATAATAATCTTCATACTAGGAACACCATAAATAAATAATAGAAACATAGGAATCCATCAGTAATAAATCAAAATAAAGTAATATCATGAAGGAAATCGAACAAAACTAAAAATAGAACCATACAAACTCTCATGAATCGACCCAACAGGTCCTAACACGAATACATCAATATGTGTGTGGCAACACCATGACTACCTCGAATATTCTTGGGGAATTCACAAAGCACCTATAAAGCATAATTTTTTTTGACCCTTTTCCTAACTGCCTATATGAATGTACCAATCCATCTATATTCACTAGTGTAGAGGAATAATAACAGATAATAACAGAAAGATTATAACCATGTAAGCAATAACATGTTGGAAAATGAAGAATGGTATGACAATCCTAACCAATATAAAAAAATATAAATAAATAAGAACAAAAAAATGATGTCCCGACCTAAAAAAGTTGATTAAAAGGATATCTTAATATATCATGCCACATATTCTCTATGTACGACCCCTAAAAATGGTGGATGCACCCATGTATCACCAACATCCACTGAATTCACATCATAAGTGTGTATATTCTATATAAAACATGACACACGTATGAAATACTTGTGCATGAGTGATTTTATGAATACCCAGTAGGACTTCCCTAATACCACCAAGGAATAATAGAAATATTAAATAATAGTAAACTTAACCCAATAAACACACACACACACAAATATGCTGATATGGAAACCCAATCAATAGATAATGGGGTTCTCAATCTCATAACATAGATAATCACAATGAGTAAGCATGTAAATTCAAATGTCCGCCTCGGATTCCATGAATGGTACACAACCTCACAAGGGTTTCTATGAAGGGTCCCACACAACACTACTACGCTCCATATTCGAGGTTGAAAAAACTCTTATATAGGACCTACTCTCCATTAGAATGTGATGATGGTGGAGTACACCTCCATTGATAGATGGCATTCACCCAGTTGTAGTATGGGTCAGTACCAAATCCACCTGAGAAAAGAGTATGAAAGACCCACACAATGGTGTGATATGGAAGTATCCAGCCCCAATATCTATTTAAAAACCCAAAATGGTCACTACATTCATAAAGTATCACCAAAAGAATCATAATTGTCTGAGAAACTCACATCATATCTTGTATTACATAATGAAGTCTACAGTTGTGTTCTATATGAAACAACATTCATTATATTCCACTCAAGGGCATAAATATGACTGATAATAAAGGATTAACAGAAGGTAGATGTTCATGGGAGAAGTTCATAGTGTGTTTGATTGCTTACATGGTATGTGACATTTACTTGTCGATTGGGAATGTTCTCCCATGGACCCAACATGGGAATCCATGTTATACTACAAGGCATGTCCACATGAAAACATGAAGTGTATGTCAGCTGGATGTCCATGGTGTTTACTCCTATCACATGGCTTATATGACCATGCACACCTACATATCCTGTCCCTATTATCAAACAATGTGTTTTCCAACTATGGTCCTAGTGCATATAGAGCCTAAATATATCTTGTTAGGAATTTTAGGGAAACATGATATATGGGCCTATAAGAAAGGCGTATGATCCTTAACTCGACTAAAAACCCTAGTATCCATAGAAACCAAAGTATACTACATATGTTATTACACACTACATAGTGTGTTGTTGGGAAATATATATATATCATCTTTTCATCAAGAGAATTATATAGAATCCTTCTCTAAAGATAGTCTCTTGATTTTGACACCTGAAATCAAATGGTATTATATCTAGCTATCAATTCATAGCCTTTGGTGCTTGTAAATCAGAATCTAATTGCAAAATAGGATTGAGTTACACATCTTTTGATTTTTAAGGTTCCGTAACTCAAATAATTCACTTGAAATATTTAATCCATCATTATCCACCCAAGATTCATCAAATATTACATCTTTCATGAATACACCAATAATGAGAGGGTTTAATTTTCCATGAACCACCATAAAATTATGGATTTATTTTTTGTGGCGTCAGAATTATATAGTGATGAAGAACAGCCATTGAGTTCACATCTTGCCTCTTAGTCCATATTGATCTGATTTTAATGGTTCATTGGTATCTATCAATCTGTTAAAAATTACCATTCTCCTCTAAAATCCACCTGGGGTTATATATATGACCCTAAAAATATATCATAATGTGGAATTTATGGAGGGTATAATATGTTAGGTCATATGAATAAATTAAAATAAATTATTTAATTTATTAAACTAATATGCCAGCAACTACCTTATAAGAATTTTTTGAGTCTGACCAACCTGAGATCAAATGTAGGGTAAAACCCAAATTTTATAATCATCAGTGGTATCATATTTCTCATCTAAAGTCCCAAAATATGGAAAAAAATAAATCCAAAATGGTGTGTGATCACATATTAAAATATATTCAAAATTTTAATATATTAATTCTAGGTTTTTAATATACATAAAAAAGTGTTGACTCTAACTATATATATATATATATATATATATATATATATTCCAAATACTTAATATACGAAAACTTATTTGTTACATTATCTCTTCCTTTAAGTATTTAATCCCTTAAAAGAACAAGTTAAAAAAAATCATGGGGTTACTGAGTCTTCGTATGGATGTGCCCGTAAGGGGCTCTGTGAACTAGGTTTTCACCTCGTCGTCGTCCCTTCCTTCACCTTGGGTTGACGAAGCATCCCTCCTCGCACTCGGCCATATCTCCCACCATTGTGTGTTCCCTCATCGCCAGATAGGATTCCATGGTGGTGCGATGACGATCTGCGGCTGAGGGTTTCGTCGTGGCGGGTGTCTTAGTTGGCGGCAACGGGATCTGCAGCGGGGCTACCTTCCAGCGTTCTGGTGATGGTTTTCTATCTTCTATCTTTGCTGTTATTTTGATTTTGGATGTGGGTTTTTGTTGTGATTTTGAGATCATTATTTTGGCGATGGGATGGTCTGGATCTTGTTGATTCTGTGGTTGGGTTGAGGATTTTATGATAGATGGGGCATGGTTCCTCGGTGATGGTCTTGTACCTGTGAATGTGTGTTTATTTGAGTTTTTGATGCCGGCTGGGAGACCAATTCTTCACAAAGTAGGATTGGCTATGAATTGGTTTTGGCATAGACTGGAGGTGAAATGTTAGAGTTTTAGAGGATTATGGACTGGGTTTTTCTGATCCAGTGGATCAAGATGATTTTTTCTATTGAGTAGAGTTGCTGAAGGTATAGTTGAAGAAGGGACCGTATGTTTGTGAATCCTTTCAATGATTTTGCCGATATTTCTTAGGTATTCGCCGATGATAGGGTTTGGGATGACCATGATGATGACCAGTGTGTAGGGTACACTACTCGATGGTCTCATAGTAATGATGCTGACATGTGCTGGTTTGATTTTTTGAATTTTTCTGTGCGTGATATGAGCTTTGGTTTGGAGCCTCCTTCTTTTCTTATGGGGTAATGTGTTTTTTGGATGGTGTAATGTGTTTTTTTATGTTCTTGGCATGTTTGAAGATGTAAGGTTCCCACTTAGCCAAAAATGTGGTTCTCTTTTCCGAAAATAAAAAAAATATTTGGTGACTAAGTCCTCGTATGAATCTTTTCATCACAAGATCTCCTTTTTATCCTCTCGTGCATCTGGAGAATATGAACCATATAAATGGACCATCCACATAGGAACCTCTCATGATGATCCTTTTTTGTAGCTGGGTTTTCCATGAAATATTCTCCATCCTTTATCTCTATCTTTCCCTTTTCAATAAAGTGCATATATTCATTCACGTATCTCCACATATACTACACTTGAAGATTTTATGAACTTGATCCACTTACAAGGGAAATGATAAGCATTAAGAAACCTTTCTAACACTCTATAGGATTCTAAATAACATGATGATCCTTTGGGATAACTGTATTAATCCACTAATACTCATCATGGGGAGACCCTAAGGAAATAATAGTCTCCCTACTCAATCTCCAATTGATTATGACATCAATTGGTGAGGTATTTCATTCTTCACTTAGTTTTCCTCATATGATCACAGACCACATGAACTATCTCCCTCTTCTCATACACAATCAATTTTTAACAAAATTATGTTTCACTAAATAGTTTCGTCTTTCAATCAAAGCTTTAAATAACTACAAGACTTTGTATTAGTTTTCCACAACCAAATAAACATTTTTTCCCAACTATGGAATGTCTGAGACAGTCTTATCCAATATCCTGAATGTATGAAAAATGAAGTCAATCCCTTGAGTAGTGATTGTATTGTAGGATTCAGATTCTTATTAAATGATTTGTTTTCCTATTCTGATTTATTCTTTCAAATACATCTTTTAAATTTTCAAAAAAAAAATTTCAAAGTAATTTTTTCAACATCCATTTCATTAAAAATTTGAATTACTTCAACAACATCCTTCATATATCCTTCATCTTTTTATTCTCATTTCTATCATCATTCTATGATGTAGATATGATTTCCTAAATTATAAGATAATGTTTTTCTCCTTACCGACTAATGTTCCAAAATAGTTTCTTAAGGAAGACAATCTTTTAAATAAATCCTAAGAAGTTATTAATGATTTTTTTTTCGGAAGTATTTTTCTCTTCCTTTTCTTATTTTTATTGTTATTCTTATTCTTCTTCCACATCTTCATCTTATCTCTCCTCCTCTTCTATTTACTCTTATTTTAATTCATATTATTCTTTTTATTTTTCTTTATGTAAATCTATTTTATTAAACACACTATATTCATATTCAATTACTTCATCATAGTTATCCTTGTATTTAATAAACTTTTATTAGTTTTGAGACTCTGTTCTCTAATAATCTTTTCTAACTTAAAAATATTCTTGAGAAACAAGAACTTTTCCATTTTTTTTTGTTTTAGGGGGTATCATTATGAACTATATCTATTTATATTAAAAAATATCTACATATGTATGTGGAAAATAAATTTTGGATGAGGCCAATTCTACACCTTTCACAACTTGCCCCATAACTATTCATCTTGAAACATTTTCTTATTCTACTTATATTTGACTTGATTTTCCAAAACATCCTCACCAGGAAGTATTATTGCTAAATCTTTGACTAGTTCAAGTCTGATCTAGGGTTCTCCATCATTCAATTCATCTTTCCGCATACTCCATTTAGTAGAAATGACATTAGAAACTTTCTTTTTCTTCTTTTCCTTATTTTTAGGATGAGAACATTATTTTCTCTTTATCCCATTTTTCACCGCATTCATTTTCACGGAAGGTTATATTTCCACATTCTCCTTGTGATTGTATCATCACTAATAAATATTATTTTTTCTTGGAAATGATTTTATTTATTTCAATATTGAAATATCTCAGGTTATATTCAATTATCTTGCTAATCCATCTAAGAAACATGATGACGTGAGACTTGATAGATTTGGACATTATATTGTTAATATTCAAAAGTATAAATCCAATAATATTTATCATTCTTATATTTTCAATATAATTTAATCAAAAAAATCAGATACATTGAATGTTTCTCTATCACCACTTTTTGGAATAAGATAATGTACATCAAAGTATCTAATGCTCTATGATCTGTGATAATATGGGTGACTTTTCTCAAAAATTCATCTATTTTGAACAATAAAATTTCATCTATTTATTTTAAAAAGAAACACTTTGAATCTCGTAATGTTTTTATGGAAAACATGCATCTCCTTTATCAGAAACCCATGAAAATTAGCAGTAAATTTTTGAAGACATATCCTAAGATTTATCATAAATCATAAAATATAACTTATTTATTCCTTTTTTGATTGTGAAAAATTAATAGACTCATAGAAATCATGGACTATATCTAATTATTTTTAAGAATTGATTGTATATTATTTTTCTACACATAATGATTCTAATCCTTAAAATTTAATCGGTCTTCTTAATGATGAGTCATAAATTTCATATAAAGATATTGATACCATCCTTCTACATAATAAAAAAAACTTTTTGAAATATTTGGCTGGATCCATTGTATTCATCCATTATACTATGTTTTCAAATATGGATAATGAAATATGACATGGATACTTAAGGGAACAAACCCTTTGTGGAGAAAATTTGAGATTATAAATGTGGGATATGTGGGGGGTCCCTTTTTTTAGTAAAATATGAGTGATGGTTCAGATTTCAAAAAATTCAATTGATGAAATTTAAACACTCTAATTAGATTGTGGGGATTATATCTTAATATATGTTTTTTTAAATAAATATATATTCTTGAGGTTTTTAAAAAGTTTTACTATATTGGGGGAATAATATTGAGAAAGTAAAACAATTTTGAAAAGAAAACATTAATAATAAAAACCAATAAGAACACAACTAATTATAATGGAATAGTGTTTAATGTAAAAAACAATTAAAAATACCTTTAAGAGTGGAAATATTTATATGATAACATGTTCGTCTTTGTTTTAATGAAAATAGATTAGGATTATTGAAATTAAAAATAGTCAAACATGAAAATTTTATAATTACGAAAATTTTAAAAGAAAACCTAATGAAAGAAAATTGTAGGTTTTGAAATCGAATTTTATATAATTTAAATTTGAATGAACATTCAAGTCCAATTCTGTTTCTGAATATGATTTGAATTCAAATTAATATTTTTTCCATATCCAATTAAAAAATAAAATACCATTTCAGTTCTAAATATGATTATGAAATAAAATCCAAAAATCTATCAAATATGAAATTTTGAATATGATTATAATATATAATTATGCCTGAAAGATATTTAAAAAGAAATCCAAAACGTAAAATTTTTTATAAGAAGGTCATATGTACCTCACCTATGAAATTTATTATCCTATTTTATGTAGAAGGTTTAAAAAATATCTAGATAAGAATGATTGATTTGAAATGATCATTCCTAGATTCAATTTAATGTATTCAAATATATCAAAATTCAATTGGTTTTTAATGATGTTAACATATTGTTCTGGTATTTTGATGAATTGTAAAATGATATCTCCTTTTTTGTGATCAATAAAAATGTGATGAGTAATATCTTTGTGTTTTTATGAGAGTTGTGTGCATTATTTTTTCTATGGGAAATTACAGTTCTATTATCAAAACTTATTATAGTTTTTTAAAACTCATTCCACAGTTAGTGAGTGTGTGTTGTATAAAAAACATCTAAGAAAAAACATTTAAACTACCACATATTCATCTTCAATAATAGAATGCTCTAAGGAATTTTGTTTCTTTCAAGGCTAAGAACCAAATGTGTCTCATAATAAATGAAAATATCAATATTTACTATTTCATAACTGTTCTATAACCACAAAAGTAAGTATCCAGAAACCATTTTAATTCAAAAAAAATTCAAGAAGAATTTTTTTTCAATATCCATGGTTCCCTTTAAATAATAAAAAACACATTTTAAAAATATTAAATTATATTATATTGGATTTTCTTGACCCCATAAACATAATCATACAGAAATTTTTATCTCTCACTGACTAGTAGTAATGTTTAGTAACCTTCCTATCATACATCTAAAGGTTGTTTGATTAATAGGATGCTTAACTTCATCCATATCATGTGTATTTGAGGTATCTATTGAAGTAATAATACTTTCAGTATTCTTTTATCCATAAATAATTAGAATATTTTTTATATACTTATCCCAAACTCAAATTTCATATGATCTATAAAGTAATATCTTAATGATTTTTCAGTTAATATAAATATAATTCCATCAACATAAATTTGAAAAATAGTAATGTTTTTGTTTACAATCATTATAAAAAAATTTGGATCAGTAATTCCCTTTAACGTAACAATTTTAGAAAAAAAAACATTCCCCAATCTTACCAAGCTCTAGGGGATTGTTTAAGACTCTATAAAGCTTTGGTATTATTATAAATATATTGAGGATATTTTTTATCTTCAAAAATAGACGGTTGTTCAATCAAAACATGATGTTGAATATATCAATTATGAAATGCACACATTACATCCATTTGAAATGGTTTGAAATTAATGAATGTATTAAAGGATAATATAATAAAAATAGATTTATATATACCTATCAAATCATAGGTTTGGTCATAATATATTCCATGTCGTTGATTTTAACCTTTAGCAATAATTATTTCTTTATTTTCAATGATTATTCCATTTTTTGTTATAATTGTTTCGGAAAAACAATTTTTATCCAAAGGATGAAGTTTCTTTAGGTCTTTCAACTATGATAGAGCCTTTATTCCATTCAAATTAATTTAAATTATCTTTTATAGCTTTAATCCAGTCTTCATCACCTAAATCCCAAAAATTATTTTTATGTTTGAATATAGAAAGAAAGAAAAATGTTCTACTTCATTTTTCAAAGAACATAGAGTCTTTACTGGTTGATTCACATCACCAATGATATTCTTACTAGAACGATTCTTATGAAATAACTGACTTGGGTTTTGTAAAACATGTTCATCAATATTAGATAGAAATTATTTTAGGGTAAATATATAAAATAAAATTTCTTTATTATTTTCCTTATTAAAAGAGTCTTCTATTAAATGTTGAGGGTCAGTTTTGTAAAACGCATTCTAGGATGTTGGTTGGTTTTTTTTAAAAACAAAAGGATCTGTTTCATTAATTTTATCTGGTAAAGTTTTTTAAAAAGTAAAATATTTTTTTAAACTCCATATCATTTATAAGTAGTGGAATATCCTAAGAATATTCCTTTAACATTTTAGTTTGAGATTTTTTTTAAATTATGTTTTGAATTTAAGATGAATAATTTGCATCATAATGCCCTGAAGTATGTAACTTTTGGTTTTCAACATGTCCATAACTCATAAGGTGATATATTAATAAAAGGTTGAATAAATAATTGATTTAATGTATAGAAATTAATACTAATAGATTCATCCCAAAAGTGTTTGGCAATTGACTATTCACTCAATATGGTTCTTTTTATTTTGTGAAGAAAATAATTTCTTCATTCAACAAAACCATTTTGCGAAAGAGTTTAGGAGATGAAAATTTATGAGTAATATATTTCTTATTAAAAATAGTTAAAAAAATAAGATTATAATAATTATTCACCATGTTCACAATGGATTGTTATCCTGGGAAGGTTTTTCCCATTTTAATCTTTGGCTACAAAAAATTAAAACATATTAAAGGATATAGATTTATTTTTCAGAAAATAAACCCATGTGTATAAAGTGTAATCATCAACTAAAAAAAATTAAAAATACTTTCCACAAATACTTACCGTTTGTGTAAGAATGAAAATATCTGTGTGAAATAACCATATATAATCCATATTTTAGACTTTAATAATATATTTAATCCTTGAATTATGTTCTTTTCTATCACGACTCGTCCCCCGGGGGCCCATGTCGTGACTACCTCAATCCCGCCTACCGTAGGTCATGGGCTAGCGACTAGCACCAAAAGGCATATTCCCTAAAACTGGGAAGGCATTTCCTTTATAACTTGTAAACTCACAAAAATAAGCACAAAGTAGAATACCAGAACAAAGTAAAACTATATAGTAAATTGGGTGTGTACAGAAAGAAAAAGGGGCCAGAATACAAGCTCAACTAAAAAGTACAAGTAAAATGAAATGTATAGGTAAAACTGAAACAGCTCCAGTGGACACCCGCCAAGGATCCTACATAAAGCGTAGGTACAGATCTTGAATAGTAATCCATGTGGTACACCTCATATAATGTCCACCTCTGAGCTACCTCTAGTCTTGGTACTCTCGTCCACAATCAACATTGTCCATCGTCTGCACCAAACACAACAAGGTGCAGGCATAGCCTATGCAGGGGTAAGTATAACGATACTAATTAGGGACCCGGAGACCCTCTAAGGTCTCATAAAATCCACAAAGGTTAGACCAAAAAGCATGAAAACAACTGACAACCCTACTTAGGTATATGCCCATACATATACCTATGTTATAATGTATACCCATCTCATTCATGAGGAAACACAAGTGCCAACTCAAAGCCTAAAGATCAACTGTTCCACAAAGGAAAGATTACCATGAAGGTAACAACCAAAAGGTAAGTACCACAATGGTAAAGCCACACATAAGTATACCACAATGGTATCACCATGGAGGTAAGAACATAGCTCACACCAGGTATAACTTAGGTACAATAGTAAAGATGATTATATGTAACTACTAAATCATCTTACTCTATTGAGAGGAAGATCCATGTAGGATCCTAAATCATCAGACCCACATAGGATCGTAGTATAGAAGACCCACGTAGGATCCTAGAGTAGTCCCACATAGATTCCTATAGTGGATCCATGTAAGATCCTTGAACATAGACACACATAGTATCCCAAGTCACAAAACCACATAGCATCCCTTACTCATGTTACTACCATCAACAGGGTTCCCGCACTAAGCTCGCTTGATTCAAGGAGGGTCCTCTCTTCAATCCACAAGTTAACACTCCAACTTTAATTAAGTCCCATGAAGAAGTATCCCAAAGGACCTCTAGGTAATAGGGATCTCAACACAACAGATGGTGCATCAATCAGACCCATGTTCTGTCAGTTATTGGCCTTTTAGTCTTGAGGGCCCGGTTGGATACGTGTTCGATCCAACCCGGTCATAATCCAACATTATCCAAAGCTCATGTGGGGTATACCAAATGTACTTCCTCGATCAATGTTTCCTAGCGCCGTAGATTGTTGGTCAAACGGACGCTCGTAGCTCGTGTTATGATAGAAAGAGTGGAAAGGGGTCGAAGATGGTCTGGGTCTGGTCCGACCCGGTCAGACTGACAACGCCCGACCTGGCCTGGGTTGACCAGGCCTGCTGGGTCTAGCCCAGCCTAGCCCGCTGGGTGGTCCGTGGGGTAGCCTACGATGGGCGGCCCGTGCTGGGCATCCCGTTGGCCCACACCGGCCTGCCGTTGGGTGTCCCCACAGTGGGGTCCACTTTAGCTTCCACCCAAGGGGGAGGTTCCCCCAGGGTACCCCAAATGACATAGCAGTTCGGGTTGGGTGGCCGACTGGCCGACACCATGTGGCACTGACTGCTGGTACGCAGGACCCGGGGTGTCGCTCGACTCCTTGGCTGGCCGGATGGCCAACCCTCCTCTATAGCGTGGTTGCACGCTGCGCCACCACCGGTGACTGACAGTGAGTCGACCACCCTCACATCGCCATTGTGGCCTCGTGCCGCAGCTCCAGCATGCCCGGTGTCGTGGATGTATGCTGCCGCCCCCATCTCATGATCAGCCGTGTGCTGGCAGCTGCCCTTACTCTACCATGGCCGACGGGCCACAAGCTTTCTCCGGCAGCGCGGTTGCTCGGCCGCCTTCTCTACGGCCTGCCGAAGTGCCGACTGCCATTCCTGAGACCCACTAATGCCAGTCGCCGGCACGGTCGTCGGCGACGTTCCTCAGGTCACAAGGCTTACCCCGGTGTCCCGTTCTTCATTTCGTAGACTCCTGCACTCATCTCATGGCATCACCATCGATTCAAAACCACCAAAATCCACAAAGGTTGTGGAGTGGTCAGGTTGTGTTCATTAGGCATGCACCGTCCGCGTTAGAACGGTAGCAAGTGGTATATTTGTTTTTGATTCAAGAAGAATAACATGAACATGGTAAGGGGTATTTGAAAAAATAATCCCAACCTAGATTTCTCATTGGAAGTATTGCAAGATGAATTCTGTCAAGGCGATGAGGCTGCCAATGATTGTCGTTTTCGCAAAACGCTTTTGATGTCGGGCTCACGCGTTGTCCTTGTTCTTGGTTTCGAAGTATCTTCATTGTTGGAGAGGGTGTTCTTAATTTGAAGGAAATGCTTCTTCATTTTTCTCCCAACTCTCTCCTTTTCCAACGATTTCCAACCAGAAAATGGGGAGCCAACAAATTAAAAAAATAAGTATATCATTTAATTAATGTTGGAACAATTAATTAATTTAAGTTGACACAATTAATCACGGAGAGTTAAATGTTTTTTCCCATTTTAAAAGGGGTTCAGGTGGTCACCACAACCATGAATTCAGAATGTGAGGTTTTCCAGCTCAGGTGGTCCCAACCATCATAATTCAAAAAGAGAGGTTTCAAATGAAAAAATAATGTGTTGATTATTTTATTTTTCTTGTTCCACGAAAAACCGAAATACTATCTTCCACCCTCGATCTATTGTGGTTGAGGTGAAGGTCTCCTTAAGCGGATATCGGCATTGTGAGTTCAACGGTTCCCTCAGATTTCAATTCTGATCACCGGTTCAAAAGTTACAAAAATCCACTTGCACGTTTAATGAACGTACTTAAAAAAGTTTAGAAATTCATTTCGGGAACATTGGGCCTCAGAATCATGCGCCGTCAATTTTTTCAGACCCAAATACTTCCATATAATATAAAGAAATACATTGAATTTATTGGTCTTTACATTCTCCCCACCTTAGGTCTTGGCCTCCCTGAATGCCACATCACAATAACTAGAAAAAAAATTGGGGGTACTGAGTAGGAAACTGAGCCTCCTGCTCCCACATGCTCTCCTATAGGTTCCCGTGCTCCCAACGTATACGTACTAAAGATATATACCACCCACGAAGGACCCACTCCTTTTGATCCTCAATCTCTACTGGAACCACTATAAACATCGACCCATTGTCGATGTCCAGCTCACCATGGTCGATGACGTGAGATGCGTCATGCACGAATCTCCTCATCTGGGATATGGGGAATACGTCATGCACTTGTTGCAAATAAGGAGGTAGTGCTAGGCGGTAAGCCACCTCGCCATCACTGATGAGGACCTGAAAGGGTCCGATGAACCTCAGAGATAACATACTGCCCCTGACCAAATCTCTACAAACCACATCGAGGTGAGACCCGCATAAAGACATGATCACCTTCCTAGAACTCCAGAGGTCTCCGTCTCCTATCTGAATAAAACTTTTGTCTGCTCTGTGTAGTCTTAATCCACTCCTAGATAATCTGCACCTTCTCTGTGGTAGCTCGTACAACATCTGGTCCCATGAGTGCTGACTGCACTGGGTCAGTCCAGCACAAAGGCGATCTGCATGGTCGGCGGTACAGAGCCTCGAAATGTGCCATCCCAATGGTGGAGTAATAACTATTTTTGTATCAATACTCCACCATGGGTATGTGATCCTACCATCTGTGACCGAAGTCAAGGATGCAAGCATGAAGCATGTCCTCGAGGGTCTGAATGGTCTGCTCTATCTAGCCATCTATCTGAGGATGGAAGGCGGGGCTCAAACAAAGTTGTGTCCCGAAAGTCTCCTACAACCCCTTACATAGCTGGAAAGTGAAACATGCATCACGATCGGAGACAATCATTGAGGCTACTCCATGTATCCTCACAATCTATTGAACATTGAGGCGTCCCAAGCTCTCTACTTAACCATGCTCTCTGATTGGTTGGAAGTGGATCGACTTGGTGAGTCAGTTGACGATCACCCAGATAGAATCATGAGACCAATATGTATGTGGATGTGCTGTTATGAAGTCCATGGATATCCCATCCCACTTCCACTCTGGGACCTCTAATAGCTGACCAAGCCTGCCAGTACCTGATGCTCCGCCGTCACTTGCTGACAAGTGAGGCACCGAGAGACAAACTATACTACTTCTTTCTTTATTCCCGGCCACCATTGTTGTCGTCGGAGGTCCTGGTACATATTTTCCACTCCGGGATGTACCGCTAGAGGGGATGTGTGGAACTCCCTTAACACTTCCTCCCGCAGTGACACTGGTACCATGGTACATCCTCTGATGAAGATGACGTGATCCCCACATTCAGAAAATCCATCAAGTGCCTACCCTATGGATATCTGAACACGTCTAGCCTCACAGTCAGTGTCCCCACGCTGTGCCTCCCTGACTCCCTGAAGATGTGGGGGAATGACTTTAAGAGACTGAAGAAAAGTTTTTCCATCTTGCTCTACAAAAGATATCCGCAAAGCGTCCAGCTGCTCTATTGCCTCACCTAGCAGCTGAATATCATATCTTCTGCTGAGTGAATCTTTTAAAACGTTCCCCTTCCAAAGATTATAGACTATGTAGAAGTCATATTCCTATAGTAACTCTAGCCATCTTTGTTGTCTCAGGTTCTGGTCCTTCTGGGAGAAGATATACCCGAGACTATTGTGAGTATAGTTGATCGTAAATCGATCACCCATCAGATAGTGCCTCCACATCATGAATGAGAAAACCATTGCAGCAAACTCAAGGTCATGGGTAGCATAGTTCTGCTAATGTTGTCTCAGTTGTCAATAACCATATGCGATAACTACTAACTCCTGCATCAGGACACATCTGGGCCTAGTCCCTGATGTGTCACAGTAGACTACGTACCCAAATCCCTCCTCCGGAAGCCTCAAGATGGAGGCACTAGTCAGCATCTGCCTCAACTCCTGCAAACTCTGATAGAATCTCTCTAACCACACGAAGGGTTTACCCTTCTTTATCAACGCTGATAAAGGTGATGAAACTCTGGAGAAATATATTACAAATCTTCGGTAGTATCTGGACAAACCTAGGAATCTCCATACCTTCATCACACTCCTGGGTGTCTACCAAGAAATTAACACCTCAATCTTTGCTGGATCCACTGCAACACCAACCTCTGAGATGACATGTCCTAGAAAGTGAACCTCTCAGATACAGAACTGGCACTTCAAGAGCATACCATAAAGATGATTCTCTAAGAGTTTGTCCAGAACTGTCTGCAAATGATAGACATGCTCCTCCTCAGTAGCCGAGTTGATCCGAATGTTGTCAATGAATACTAATACCAAGAAATCAAGGTATGACCGAAAGATCATGTTCATGATTCCCATAAACATAGCTGGATCATTGGTCCTGCCGAATGGAATAACCATGAACTCATAGTGGTCATACCAACATCTGAAAGTCATATTCTGCACAACCTCATCTCATACTCTAAGTTTGTGATAGCTCGATCAGAGTTCTATAATCAAGAACCACAGTTCTCCCTTCAGCTGACCAAAGAGGTCATCATTACTCGGGAGTGGGTACTTATTCTTCATGGTCACCTGGTTCAGGCGCCGATAGTCAATAAAAAGTCTCAAGCTCCCATCCACCTTCTTGGTGAACAAAATTGGGGCTTCCCAAGGATAAACACTGGACCGGATGATCCTTTTCCCCTATAAGTCTTCCATTTATACCCGCTGCTCACGAAGCTCTGCGGGAGCCATTCGATACGCAGGTGTAGATATTGGTGTTGTCCCTGGGTACAAGTAAATGTAAATGTCCACCTCCCTACGAGGTTGTAGACCTAAAACGTCATTAGGGAAGACATCACCATACTGGTCCACCACTACAGGATTTGTCAGACTCTCCACATCAACTGCTCTGAGGGTAAGGCTATCTAACTGATGAGTGATCAGCTACACTCTCCTCCAGTTAAGTCCATCATGTGTTACAAAGGATCCTTTCTCACCGGTGAACGTAAACCTAGTCCCATCCCTACGGACAAACCGTACTTTGCGCCTAATACAATCAATCTGAGCATAGAATGTAGATAACCATTCCATACCCAAGATGACATTGTAAGGACTCGATGCTGCTACTATGAGATCACAGCTGAAGCTCTCGCCTCCTAGAGTATCCTCAATCTTCCAGGACCAATGTTTAATCAAATAATCCTCTCCCTTATGAGTCTCTAGCTGTAATGATCGATCCAACAACTCCTTTGGAATCTTCGAGCCCTGAATGACGGTCATGGAAATAAAATAATGACTAAAACCTGTGTTTATAAGTACTACAACTAAAGTGGAGTAGACACAGATCGTACATCGTATCATCTCTGGAGCACCATGGTCATAGGCATCAACTTCCTGAAGCTGAGCTCACCCCTATCCACCTGCTCTCTATGGTCGGTGTGGGTCACCTGGTGGTAGTGGCAGTAACACCTCGAATCATCACCCACCACCAACTGCACGACATGCTCCTCTGCCACGTCCACCTGTTCCCTGTGTACCTCCTCGTTCGAACCTCTATCTCAACCTAGGCAGTCCTTCGACCATATATTGATCATCCGTACATTGTTTCGGGGAGTCATGAGCCATTTGACCCTTCCCGCCGCATTGGTAACACTGCCTGCTCCTTGCATTACTAGCTCTGTCTCGGGTGCCCTGCACAATCGACCCTGAATCCTGCGGTTGTCCACCTGTAGGTCTGGTCCTCTTGGACTTCTATGACATATGTCCCATGCTATCTATAGGAGACTCTACTTCATTAATTGTTATTTTAACTTTTATAAATATCTTTATGTCCCTATAAAAGGTCATACATTTTAATAAGCATAATGAATATGTTTTTTAAAACATGGTGTGACCAGAAAAATGATCACTAATGGGTATTGATTCAAACAAAATTTAAATTTTTTAAGAATATTTGATTTTTTTTATCCAAACAAAATACATTATTCTTAATAAAAAAAATTCATACTTGGATTGAAATTAATTTTATTTCTAGAAATCACAAGTGTTATCATAATAAAATTTCAAAAACCTAAATTATAATAAAAATTTCTTCATAACATTTTTGAAATAACGCAACACCAAAATGGAATTTAAAATAAATAATAATTTAAATATTCATGAATCCAATTTTAAATTAAAAAAATTAGCATTTGAATAGAAAATTCAAAATTTTCTATTATCGAATAAATCTACTTACTTTCAGGAAAACTTTATAAAAGGCTTAAAAATAAAAAAACCATGATTAAAACTATAACCTTAAAATTTATATAGGTGCAACTTATCACGTGATGAAAAAAATAAATCGAGGTTTTGGTTCACCCCACAATCCTCATATATTTTATATTTCCAATCGAAATAAGTTTTAAAAACATTTTATAACATGAAATATATTTTGTAATTTATTTCCATCCTGAGTTTATTTAGAAACATTAACATCAGTTTTGAAAATAATTTTAATAAAATAGAGGGAATATAACATATTCTTGGTTAATTGATGAAAAAAATATATGAATTAATTTTTTATGAAATACATAAATTAGAAGGAATAAATTCATGGGTAAAAAGAATCTAGAATTTCCAAAACAAAATCATTTAACAAAATCATTTTAATTCATTTAAAACAACCCGGGACATAAATGATAATAAAATAGAGAATTTTTATGCGATTCATAATATATAATTGGAATCCTTTGTAAAAAATAAATAGATTAACGAAGACAAATTATATTCATATAAAAATATTCTTTAGTAAAATATATTATATGTGAACAGTTTTTTAATTTTGGTTCCCTTATTAATTAAACCACAATAATAACTTATTAAGATAAATTTTTAAAAAAATGTATAAAAACCAATATAAATATGTTCCAAATGTACAGTGTCATTTTTAAAATTCTCCCATAAATGTGAAACGATAACTTTTAAAATATATAATTAAATTCCAAATAGAAATAATAAATATTATCTTAAACTATGAAATATCACTTGGATGAATAAAATAAGTTATTTTTATAAAATATTCCATATATTAATGGGTTTTATAAATTAAATTTATAAACATTTTATATCATTTTCCCATACAAAATAGTCTCATTACAATTTTTAAAATTAAAAATTGTTTGTTAAAAATTTCTGTCTTATTAAAAAACTTTAAAATGATAAAAAAATAATTTTTTTGAGATGGTTTAAAAAAATAATTAATTTAGTTTTAAAATTATTTACCATATAAGAAATAAATAACAAAAAACATTATAATCAATAAAAATATAAAGGGTGTTCTTTAAAAAAAATTAAAATAGAATTTGAAAATTTTAAAATCAGTTTTATCTTACACATAAAATGATTCCATTAGAAACTAGAAGCCACAATGGAATGACTTATTATTGTTTAAAATAATTCAAAAAAGGGTTTTGAAATTTAAAATGGAAACTATTATTTGAATGCATTTTTACATTACACATAATTTCATAATCCCATAATAAATTATTTAATATGTTTTATTTTTAAAAAATATTTTTATACTCTATAATAAGAAACAATTCTATGAAACCAACCATGAAATAATTTTTATAAAACCTCTAGTGTTTTGGGAAGAATATGATAGAAATTTTAAAATCATTGTTCATTCTAAAATAATTATTCATATCGTTTTATAATAGAAATTTTAATTTCTTAAAATAAGAAAATTCCCATTCAAAAACACACTTAAAAAGTAATATACTATTTCAATGGATTTTTCATACATTAACATATATTTCTTATAGAATTTTCTTTCATATAATTTTATCTAAGTGATCACCTATGAATCTTAATCATCATTACATTCTTTCTCACTCCCTACTTTTATGACTATAGAATAGGGGAAATTGATGATGTTTTGTGTGATAAATCATGGATGACGTCATCTATTGAATACTCGATACTTCATTTGTAGAGAGCCCTAAATGATATTTTGATAGATTTTTTTACTAATATATTATTTAAATACACATGTTCAATGACTTATAAACAATAATGGTTATTTTTACTAAATTATATAAATAAAATCATATTTTATTATTTATATTGTATTATCATCTTCTTCAAAATATATTTATGTACATATATAGGTACCAAATATACATCAAGTTAATAGTAGGAACACGACATAATTTGTTTATATGTCATGTTTTTTAATTTTTCTTTTACGTTATACCCCGTAATCATCATTGAGATCTTATCATAATGATATATATATATATATATATATATATTAAGACAAGATAAAATATTTTTTCGTATAGAGAAGGATGAGGATATGTGTTTTTATATTATTAATATTGGACAATGAGTCAAATATCACGATCTATAAATGATAATATATGATAAAATACATTATATACACTGATATATATGTCTAGTTTCATATTTTCTACAAGCGCAGTTGAATGAAGTAAGATAATTAGAATAACACATTTACTAGGCCCAATGATCTCTGTTCAGCCCATGTTCGATCATCGAACCTCGTTCAAGAAATTGTATCAGCTCCCTAATTCAACAACATATTTATAGACCCATTAATATCCAATAAAAATATTCATATATTTTTTATGAAAATGAATTCGGATAACGTTGTTTATTTACTCAAGGTATGTGTGGAAGAAAAATATATGTATTGATGTGATCTCTCATTGATAACACCTCTTTCAAATCCACTACCTCTCTGTACACTAGAAAAAAAGTATTTTTGGTGTTAGTGTGTTTGATGGAGAATATGATGTTTTTTACAGCATCATTTTAAATATGTTTTTTCTGAGTCACTAAAATATTATGAATAGTAAACAAATTTATGGAATCTCGCAACTAAATTATTCGCACCCATAAACATATATACATGCTTCAATATGACATAATCCTCTTTAACAATTTACTTGTTTGGGATACAAGTAATAATTTGACAAGAAATATAGTGCATTCCCACCAGTATGGACCCCTACTCAGATTCAATCCAACCACACCCCAAATCCACCCATATTAATCCAATGTGTGGTATACCAAACCTATACACATTATTGATCACATAATTATATCACTGAAAAATATTTCTCCAAGATATTATTAATCACCCTTTGTGGATGATTTTCCAATTACCCATGTTTTGACCTAATCTCCTAGAAGGGGTGTTCTAGTTGGCCTTATTTTCTATAATGTATATACCCACATAATTTTGATTTTTTAAATTTTAGTTTTATATTCTAAATATTATCATTCATTATATTAATTATTTATATATTATAAATATATTCGAAACTAAATAAAAATTTATAATTATATTAAATAATAATAAATATATTACTAACTTATCATGTAATTTAAAATTAATAGAATTTAATTATATTATTGATGTTTTATTTAATACAATATTTTGGATAGTTTCAATACTACCAATTTAATTATATTTCAAAATGATCATTGGATTAGTTCTACCAATATTTTTAGTATACTCCAAATACAATCCAAGTTACAACTCCCTTATTAGCTCAAATATCAACTGTAAGTGATTATTATTGAGAATATTCTCTTTATATGGATTAGAAAAAAAATTCATATTCATCATTGGTATTTATTCAATCATTATGATATTCTCTCTGAATTATTTTTCATATAAGGGAATCCAACATTCTAAAAATGACTACTTCCTAAACTCAATAGAATACATAACATTCATACAATAACATGTACTTTTCAGTATGTTTAATACTCATGATGGTTCATTTGAGGTTATATTGGAAATATTTTATTATTATATATATTGAAATTAGTTTAGATGAATCTTAAAATTGATATCATTAACCATATATATATATGTTTGTGTATCCATTTAAGATATTAATATAGGTTTCTGATTGGTTTTAATTAATGTGGATCCCCCTCTCTAATTAAAGCTAAGATGCATAGTATAATTAATATATTGTTTTTTTTGTAAAAAAATTATAAACCAAATTATTTTTGAAGAATGATTCAACTAAAGTTGTGAAATATATAAAAAACAACCATATTATCCACTCTTGGAGCATAACTAGAATATGTATAGTATGTTTGGACTTTCATTCCTCCATTTTCATCATTAGTTACTCATGTCTATTACGATGTAAACACACTAGTTGATAGACTTTATAAATAGGGAATAACTATTTATAAATTTTCTATACTGATGAACTTATATTTTGTTTAAAATACTATTTCATAGAGTTTCCTAGTAAATACGTTTATTTAGAATCATGTAACTATTGATTTGTTGTTAATTAAGATGGCCTTGTTTTCTTAACAAACAATTAATCTTTTAATATAATTCATTATTTAATAGATATTTTTAATATGAACTACATTTATTAAAGATAATTTCTAATTGATGATATTAATATTTAATACTCTATCACTCTATTAGTCTAAATTATTTATCATTATATACTTTCATTTCTAATTAATATAACTCATTTATAACTACATTTTGTATTATATTAATTAAAAATATATTATCATTAATTGGAAAATTGTTTTCCAGGTTGATTTTATATTTAACCTAAGAATTTGGTTATCATATATATATTTTATTTTCGAAAAAAATTTATATATTAAATAATAAATAATATTTTTGTTAACCCTTTTTGTGTATATAAATATATTTAAGAAATAAGAAATTAATTTTTTAATTTTTTATCCTATTCAAATAAATCTAATGTAAACCATAATTATTTTACAGTATAGTCAGACATCGATTTATATACCATGAATATTATATTTTTAAACCAATGTTAATGTCAAATTATTCATTAATAATATTTATCAGCTTGTTTTCAATAATTATATTCTATGAATATATTATTCTAATAAAATATTATGTATAAATTTACTTCACATGTTGTTTATGTATATATTTTGAAATTAAATATTTTTTAATATAACATTATATATAGAAAACATTCATTCTGGTAAAAAAATTATTCAACAATCATGTGGTGTTACATAACCCATTGGGGCAACCCCTGGAATAACAACCAACCCATGGTAAGGAGAAAACAGCATTCATGATCCCCACATGTTCAAAACTAGTGTGACAGAATCAAAGTAGATATACATGAAATGATTTACATCAATTAGAATTCATTTAAAAATACCAGAATTGAATCCAAATTTTGGTATGGAGCTTCCATACATAGGAAATCCACGATAAAAAAACATTTTTCTAGTATAACCACATCCAAAAATGTAGAACTATAAGTAAATATCCATTAACAAAATACAAATCTAATAACTAATAAGAACTATATTTTAGGAAAGAATGACATAGATAATATATATTAAAAAAATGAATAAAAACAATCAAGATTATCTCTATGTGTCTGTGATGTAACCATCCTGCAATATAATCACAAATTTCTCCATGGGATGTTAGTGGTGAGAATAACACGGGGATGAGATCCCTAATAAATAGATTCTTTAAAATATACTTAGTACACATACCATAATTCATGTGACTATAAATGACGAAAAATATTTTCACTAAAGAGATATTTCATTTCAATTTATTAAATGAAATATGAATGACAATATTTATAGAATATTTGAAAATATGAATGTGATTATATTATGTAAAATAATTCGAATGAAAATTTCAAGTAATGATTTAAACCCTAAAAATATAATTCATAATTTTTTTAAAAAACATACTATAAATAACATAAAAAATGACATTGAAACTCCCACATTAAATAATGTATTAAAAAATACCCTAAATATCTCATTAAATTACTAGAATAAAAGTAAAGAGAATAAATAATTTAATCATTGAAATGAATAGTGATTAAAAAAAGAATATATAAGGTGATAAAATAATAATGAAATCAGAGACGAAACAGTTATTGGTGAATATGAGGTAAAATTATTATATAAATTAAAAACACGGGGAAACAGTATTCTAAAAAATTGATAACATTAATGATTGATTGTAATGAATCCACTAGTAATAAATAATAAAAAAAGTATCAATAATCATAGTAAATTCCCAAAAATTCTATGAGACAATCAAAGAAGTAGTCATGTGTAAACATGTGCAAATCCTTAGATGTAATACTAGTTTGTCAACCAGTTGATTATTTACAAAGATCCTCAATGAGAGAACACAAGATAGTTAGTAATTATATTATGATAGAATATATAATTATAACTCATATAAAAATGTATATAAACTGTTACATTATTTCTAACTTATATTTCTTGGAATCCCATGAATTAAGTTATATGGTGTGATGTCAAAGTTTTCATTCATAAAGAAATCGCAATAAATGTTCCCACAACATGATATCATTTCAACATTACCTCATCCCACCTCCCCATAACCTCTAAATACATAATTTTTTAACCACACACCCTTTGGTATCGAAATATAAAATTATATAACAAAATAACACACACTTTAGCAAAATAGGGATCAAATTAAGGGTGTGAAACATTTAGGAAAAATAACAATAAAATATTCAAACTAGACCACTGAAAGTATATGTAGTATGATCTTATCATTATTTCCTTATAAAACCATTTTAAAATCAATATCTATTTAAGATACCTTATAAAAGTTCTAAATAAAAATTAATTTCCCTCTTTGCTAATTTCATTTGAAAATACTTATTTGGAGTAACATTTTCAAATATATATTCCTTATTAAAACATAATTTGAATTATTAGAAAAAAAACATTGAAACTAAAAACCATTCAAATAGCATACATAAAAATATTTATTTGGGAAATAAATGGTATAAAATCATAATCCTATCTTACACCTTGAAAACCATGGATTTAAGAATATAAACCCATAAAAACCCATACAAATTTATTATTTATATCAATCAATACCCAATAGTCTTATTTTAAATATCTTGGATTAATTTTAAAATCCGAGTACATCTATTTGACTAATATATCAGTAAATTTAATGTCTTAGACTTTTAATCAAATACCTAGAATATATATTAGTCATTATAGTATAATTATACATTCAAATTCTATATCAAGAACCTTATGAACTCATTAAAGTTATCTATAGGATGTATAATTTTCAAGGAAAACTTATTTTTGAAACTAAATACATTATAGTGTATCATGAAAAAATATTCATAGAGACACCTTCCACAATGAAGTATAGAAGACACAAAAAATTATATATAGAAAGAGAATGAATTGAGAATCAGTATACACACCCCTCCATTATAGAACCTGAGGAATTATGTTTATACTCATTCTAGGGTTTGGAAAATATGGATATTGGGAATGGGTTGAATATTTTGAAAGATTAATCAATGAAGTAAGGAAACGACATGAACTAATCATTTCAGAAAAAACATGGTAACTAGAAGAATAATTTTTAAAATAACATGGGGTGAATGTTGGATAATTCTTGGGATAATTCCCTGAATAGAGTTAAGAAAATTAAGAGATAAAGACACCGTTTTGGGATTATATCATGTAACAATATATTTAAAACAATAAATTTTTAATGATTTAGAGAAGCTTTATGGCTTGGTTTTATAGTTTAGAAAATAATAAAAAACATCTGTCACTAAATAGACACATATAAGATAGATGAATGGTTAGGAAACATGGTTGTATATACCATAGGCCAGCATTATGAATCACATGTGGAAGTAATTATTTATTTTTGATGTTCTATCTACACAGTTAATACTAACTATATGTGATTTATCTATCATAAAATATAATGTTAAGATATAAAAATTACAGGGAGATTATACCATAAAAACAATAAAAATATAAATGAAAATATATTAAAATATGGAATATAAAGGAAATAGTGTTACATGATAACATAAATGTCCCATATATTTGTATCTGATCACGTCACATGGCATT
Organism: Viscum album; assembly: GCA_963277665.1. Taxonomy (NCBI): domain Eukaryota; kingdom Viridiplantae; phylum Streptophyta; class Magnoliopsida; order Santalales; family Viscaceae; genus Viscum; species Viscum album. Next base: position 1,337,637,601 of record OY728148.1, on the reverse strand, counting down.
AAAAAAAGCATAAAAATGAATTTACATATTCTTACTCAGAGCCCGTATTAATGTACTCATCATATGGGTAGAAATATTCTATCACATAAAACCTCAATAAAATTACATGATCAAAAATATCTCAAGCCACCCCTTAATTAGAACTTCCAAATGATTTTTATAATAATATTATCAATTCCTATATGTTATCATTGTGTGTATCTTTCCTTAATTTAGTTATATGTATTATTAATATACATACACCCTTATTTATATCATTGATCATATACTATTACATGTGATATAATTTTTAATTCCCATTTATGTAATAAGTCTCAGGCATTTTACCTAAGTCAATTATTGTTATATTGGTTTAAACGCTTTATATCAATTACAAAATTATAATAATGCCGATCTTAACATATTGTTGAAATCAAATATTTGTTATAATGATAATCAATTTGGAATAAATCATTGTTAAACATTAAAGAGATTTTATTTTCCCATTGTTAATGTAATAAAAATAGTAGTAAAATTGATTGAATGATAAATATATATTTTCTTAATTATATAACCCTGACATATTTTATAACCAGTACATCCAATTTCCCATGTATCTATAAACATGAAATAAAAAATGACAATGATGTTTTTTAAACATCAATAACATTATAAATGGTTTCTCTATATTATAATTTGTAGTCACAGAACATATATTTACATTACCCATATCAATGATATTAGGGATGATATCATACATATGAACTTTGTGTTTTTATTTTTTGTGAGACCACATTCATTAACATGAAAAAATTATCCATTATTTCCTTTATAAATATTAGATTCTAACAAAAGTATAGTAACCATCCCATTATTAATACTGAATATTATAATGAAACCACTTCTATAATAGTTTCATAAATTTTGATATAGTATGCCACTATTTTTACTTCCCCTATACCGCCTTATATTGTAATCTTCCAACTTATAGCTCTACTATGATAGATAAACACACAATAATACTAGGATATGATAATATTTCTTTTGGATAGAAACAAGAATCACAATAACTGATTATAATGATATCATCCTCACATATATCTTATATGACTATATCCAAAACATAATAAGTCCTTAAATATGTTCTTCATAGATTTATAGTGACACTCTTAAGCATTATATTTTTATCTAATTGATATTTTCAATGTATAAGAGACATTGGAATGATTAAACAATATGGAATAAATGATAAAACATAAGCTAGACATATATAGAACTACTTAAATAAATTACATAACTTTATTTTGATATTATATATTTCTATGATTTATACCATGAATCATTGGTAATGATCCTTTCTTGGAGTTCTTTTTTCTAATCAACTTTTTCACTATACCATTATATATATTCTCGTCAAGTCAAAGAAACCTCTATGATCTATCTATATAATATTCATACCCAGTATATATGATGCTACAACAATTCTTTTAATTGAGAAGAATTTTTTTAACACATTATTATAGAACATAATATACAGAATAATTTATAAGATGTTGTTTAAACACCCGGTTTCTAGTATTAATTAACTTTAAAAAGATTGCGATTTTTTAAAGCTAGTGTAATAGTAAACACTATAATAAAATAGGTGGAAACATGATAAATGACCATTTTTAGGATGATTGTAAGAGTAATTAATCTTATAGTAATAAAATTATTTAGTAAAAAGATATAATATTAATTTAAAAAATAGTAAATATTATTTAATGTTCTAATGAATTTTTTTTCAAAGAACAATTCTTTCATGTGTTGTGTATTATATATTCAATAATTTAGTTAAACAATGTTAAAAGATAATTATCACAGTATGTAATATTTCAATGAATGAAATAATATTTTAAAATATATGATATTAATAATGTAAATGAAATAATATTATTAATACATAATTTAAAAAAGAATATTTCTCTAAAATAATTGAATTTCATAAATTTAAAATTTTCTATTAAAAGATAATTTTCTATATTATATAATTTATAATTGATGAATTGATCTTTATAAAAAAATTTACTATGTCACTATTAGAATATACTTTAATATTAGGATTTCTTAAAATGACTTATTTGTGCATGATTATTTAAAAATATAGCTTTTACCAATAACATAGCTTTAATGTCTTGTTAATATTGTATACATTACATAAAATTTAATAATGAATTTTGATAAACTTTAGTTATTTTTATGCAGTGAAATTATTAATTTATTGATACTATTATTAATTTATAAATCCTATTTTTAATATTTTGAAATTAATTTTATAATTTATTCCAGTATAGAAACTATTTTTGGTCTATTTTATCAAAAAAAAATTCACATTTTGGATTATAGTTGTATAATATTTTGGATGACACATACCTCATATTGTTTTATTAATTAACCAACACATGATATAAAAATAAAAAAAATTGATAATGTTATGAGAATCTTAAATTTGTTTCTTTAATATACACTTTTACTAAAAACATTGTTTTATGAATTATGTGCACTAATATTAAAATTAGTTTTTCCTATATTTGAATATTTTATTTTACAATATAATTTTAACAATTTGAATCATAATTTTAAAATTAAGTAGTATGGTCATTTTTATTTATTTCATTAATATAATATATTGATGTAAAACAAATTACATTATCATGGTAAAGGTAAATTATAGTGAAAGTTGAAAATAAAGAAAAAAATCATAAATTTATTAAATAATTACCTAAAATGGGTGGTGAAGTGTTTTATTTATCCAATCCTCATCTTAGAACCATCATTCATTAAACATTGGAGTCACATTCCATGAGCGATGAATTTTATTTTTATATTATTCCTAAAATGTCACTTTAGTCAATTATAAAATGATATATACACCACCAAGTTTCATAAAAAAATAACATTAAAATTACTCTTGAACCTCATCCTTTTTTTAATTTCCCACGAGACTTCTACCAAATTTTTCATCCCCATTGGCCCATTTTAAATCCCTAAATCTTTTATTTCTAAAATAAACTCTAAAAGAATGTTCAAGTTATCAATATGAGTACTAATTACTTCATAACTGTATCACATAAATATATTTACCCAAAAAATAGATGTTTAAAAAAATATTATTATAAATAATATTCATATAATTTAATAAAATTTTATTATGTTATTTTTATAACCATTATTCACCCCTTCCATTGATGAATTATATTTTCATTTGTACATATGTTATGACTACCGTATCAAAAATGATACATATTTTTTAACCCCCATAAAAGAATGGTTATGAAAGAATAATTAGTGAATAAAATTTATAATTATTACATGATTAATATTCATAAAATAATAATCAATTTACCCCTTTTTTCCATCCTATAGAAAACCAAAATAGTGACTATTTTTATATGTTGTCCATGACCTTAGTGAAACGTGTATTTTATTATTCAACACCACCCATACTGAATGAATCTCAAAATTTATTTAATGAATTTAATTTATTTTTATATAATTATTAATTTAAATATTATATTAATATTTTAATCTTTATTAATAGTTTTAAAAATTCATCAGTTCTTCTAGAAACAAGATTGATATTGATTACCACTTTGTGAGTCATGACTAGAATTTTAATGGTACTAAATTGGAAATTTTTAATTACTAATAATGAATATATTATCATTAATTAGATACTATACTAAATATAAAATTATTACCAAGGAAGAGATATTGAAATCTAAATTGTCAATCATGCATTAAACAATCAAATCACAAACAACGGATGATGAATATGTACTATAAATAACTGCAGAATGTATAATTAATTTCCATATTTTAATATAATAATGAGTAATTGATATTAATAAGTTTTTGAAATATTTTTATAATATGTATACTTCTATTATAGAATAGGTTATGTCAATTTTTGGAAATTCCCTAATTAATGTATGGGGAATTCCAAACTGAATATCCTTTCATTTATTTAGTATGTTTCATCCTAATATCTATTACAATAAGATGGTTCCTTAATATTTATTACTGAATTTTATATTCTATACACTATCTTTTCATTGTATTTAAATTTCTATCACATAAAACCATTTGGAAATGTTTCATACATCATGGGTAATGATATAAGTAATGGTTCCCTAATCTAAAATTGGATTCATAAACATATATTTGATATTGAACATTTATTTTGTTTTTCATAGTTTATATAAATTAAATGAATTTATTTTCTATATAAATTTAATTTATTTCATGGGATTTACCAATTTAAATGTTTTTCTATATTCCATGGGATTTTTATTCATAGGTTACCAAACCATTAATCCTTTTTATCTCACTTTTCCTTCTTTGAGACATATTACTAATTCGAACAATATTTTTTATATTTTCATGTTTATATTTAACTATGGATATTTGGATCAATATATATTTTAATTAATGGTATTTCAACATCGTTCTATTATTCATCTGTTATGGGAATTTTACTTAAGTTGTACTAATGTTTTATGGGATTGTTTAAACTCATTTTCCATTATTAGGTTCCAATCATCTATCTTTAGATTTTTTTCATATATGATTGATTGAATCTACAATATGATTTCATTATATTGATTTTAACACTTTACATTAAAAAAATATTTGATATACACAAAAACATATTGTACATTGATAAATTTAATTACACATAAGAATGATTGTTTTTCAAAATAATCATTTTCATATTTAAATGTCATTTTTATCTATTTTCATATTATTTATTTCCAAAAATGTTTTTCATTTTAATTTTGAAACCCAAATACATATTATCCCATGTGATCTTTTCATTTTTATTTATATTTCTAAAAAACTAAAATCCCTCTTACAATTAGAGTTTCAACAAGAGTATTTTAAAATATTAAATGTTTTTCATTTCATGGCCATATTTTTCACCTCCCACAGCACATTTATCCGAAAAAACTTACATATTCTTCAAGGTAAAATTATTTTTATTTTATTATAAGTTGTATTTTAAAAAATTTCATGTTACTTTAATAGAATATATTTTTAAAAGTGGCTGATAATAACATCTTTAAAAAAATAAACTAATGATTTAAGAAATATCGTTTCATGATTTTGACTCAATTTTACTCAAAAACACTAAAAGATATATCTATATTAGTGAGAGTTTTCATGAATTCCCTAATAAATTTCATTATGAGGTAGTCCCTTTTGGTGAATTAATATTAGTATAAACTAGTTCAACCCATATTTTCACTTTATATGATACCATTTGAAAAAATATTTAAAATTTATTTTCCTTAGGATTTACATGATATTTTATATATGAATGATTTACTATGGAATCCATGTGATTGATTTATCATTATGTTGTTATTGGGACTAATATATCCCTACAATGTATGTCGTAACACTTTATATCTCATGGTATAAAAATAGTAAAAAAGTTATGATGTTAGATCCTCATTGGGAAATATGTTGTGATTATTGAACAACTATGTGAATGAGTTTTAAATGTCTGCTACATGATAAAAAATATGTTGTGATTACTTACCCACTATAGGAAACTTTCTTTTATAATAGATCCATTATTGGAAATAAGTAGTCACGCCTAGTACACTATAGGAAACATGTTATGAGGGAACCTTTATTATGGGAAACATGTTGGGGTGGATAATATATTCATTGAAATTGGTTACGATTCATGATCCATTGTAGAAAATGGGTTCTGAATCAAGAACCATTAATGTAATTTTTTTACCATATTATACATTTTGGGAATCATTTTTTTAATCCTTGTATGCTATTGAAATGTGTATGGGATGAATAATCAAATCAGTTAGGATTTCAATTATTATTTTTCAGAATTTTCTATGTTTCATAACATTGTCACATTTCCTGGGTCATGTTTATTTTATCACGATTCTTAATTATTAATTATTGTTTCATATTTTATCATTTGAGATTATTTTTTCATTAATTATTCTATGTAAAAAAATTTGTTTTAGGTCGTCAAAATAAGATATTTCTCCAATGATCTTGTAGTGTCATTAGTTTTTTATCTTACCCTTTATTACATATAAATATTCATTTTCCTTGAAATTTATTTCATATCACACCTTATTATGTTTTCCATTTCATTGTTTATAAAAATTTGAATATATTATTAGATGTTGAGAAGGGGGTCTATTGTTTTTGATCATATATAAATTATGGCATGTAATTTAAAACAAGTTTCTTATGTTACTATATCTCAATGAAACATACCCATTGAATATTCAGATTGTGAAATTATTTCTAATATATAATGTCGAAATTACGGAAATGATGTAAAATAATGTTATATTTATATTAAATTATCTCACTTGGTGTCGAATATAATTTGAAAATTTTGGGTTTTTAGCACTAAACATGGAGTTTTGGTTTTTGGGGTACTCAATTGATATGTATTCCATATAAAATATAATAAATAAATATTCCTTAATAGTAATAAAATTCAATATACATTAATTACCCTTGTGTTTTTTATATAACCAAACACATTTATTTCATCATTGAACTTGACATTACAACTACATGGGGTTTGTTCAATCTATAAATGGGTCATAGAAACGTTAGAAAAATGAAAATTGAAATTGTAACATCAAGCCATTCAGAGTGTATCATATACATTTACTCAAAAAAAAACTTCAATTAAGGGAAATAGTTTTGAAATCAGTAATATATTATTTTATATAGTAATATTATTCTATGTAATCTAACATAAAAATTGATTTTTTTCATCATAACTACTTAAATGTTATCTTTATTGTCAATATCCTAAAATTGTTCTTAAATATTATTGAATAGAAATTATTTATTAGTAGTCACTAAACCATCCATGTATGTTTTATTAACAAAACACCACTTCCATCATATGTATCTAATTTATTTAGGTGCATCCACCAAGTTCTAGAAATTATTATTTTACATATCATCCATTTATTATTATATTTTTCCTAACCATTTCATGTGTGAAAAAAATTTATGCATTCTTAGAATGTAGTAGGCTGATGACATATAAACATTAAATTATCAAAATCACCTAATCAAATCCATGTCTCTTGATATATTAATGATTCATACCATCCCGTTAAGGTTTTTTGTAATAATAGTTGGTTCATCATCCACAACTCTTTATAAAACAACATAACCTTCCATCTAAATAAATTTCATGTTTATTAGTTTCAAACATCTATAAGTCCTAATGTATACCCACTTACTCCTGGAATTGTATTTTTTTTTCAATTTGATTTTGGGATATTAATATGTTTTATTCCATAGGACTATTCGAATAATATCTCTTATATTACCTAGGATAACAAACACATAATAATTAATCTAACATAGGTTTATGTTTAAAAAAACATGGTATGATTGTTTCACAACACACATTCCTCTTATAAGTCAAAATGGGAAATTACCTATAACACCCCGATCCCACTATTTCAGACTCAGTGCTGAAAATGTTTCTGTAATTTTTTTTATAAAATAAATTGAACAATTACACTACACATTGTACAAAATATGACCTTTTTCCTATCTAGGTTCTGGATGATTAGAAAAAACATCACATTTATCAGAGTTGAATCAAAAATAACAAAACAGTCCACTATGCTTCCATGCATGCTAACTCCAAAAGCAATGACATCTATGATAATCTCCTAAGATACCTGTGAAAAATCTTTTTCAAAAAATGGGAGAGCATTCAATTGCCTAGTAAGGTGTTTTGAAAACCGATGATAATTTCTTTTAAAAAAATATCACTTTGATAATACATTTGAAATGTTCAACTATCAATAAATTTGTAAAATAATGCTTTAGAAAATAATTATACTTTGAAAACACTTTTAAATTAATCTAGTGATTCAATTTAAAATATTGAGCATGATCTTAAAAACAAAACAACTAAGGTTACTCTAAACATAGAAGGATCTCTTGGGCCTACCCACTTTAGAGTTGAATTCACTATCCAATTCCATATAGTATTTATAAAGTTCGAGTACAGGTTTTTATAAAGCATTTTTGTCTAAGCTTTCCATATCTATATATATATAATTTTCACTGGTGTTTTAGTTTTCAAAATATATTTAAAATCATTATTTGAATAAGTAAATACTAATCTTTACTGAAAATTACATATTTGACTTGGTATGATCAAATCTAATGATACATGACGTTTCATAATCTCTTATAAGATAAATCAACATCCACACACTTGAAATTTCAAAAATATATTTTTTAAAAATTATTTAAGCATGAATGTAAACTAATAACATTAGCGATCATATAATTTTATCTTAATAAAATCAATCAATAACAATGGATTATTATGTGTAACTCACAATAATTATCAAATCAGCATTTCTTAAATAAAATAATCCTTTTATATGCGCTTACGTTTTAAGGAAAATGAATTTAAGAAGTACATAAAAATATACGTAATCGTAGAACCTAAATTAAAAACCAATGATCTTGAACTTTGAATAAATTATTTTTATATGTATATGTTTGATTAGAATATACACATGTATCTCACACCCATAATTTGGTATTTGAATGATTAAATTTGTGTGAAAAATGAAAATTCAACACACACACATATCATGCATAAACATGAATATTTATATATGTTTATATATGTATATATTTTGGATGAACAGAACACGCATATTGAATTTATGAGTTCAATGTATGGATTTGGACTACATAAAAGTATAAAACATGGAAATAAAATTACATAAAAAATTATAATAGCACATAAATAGGTATTATAATTTGAATGGAACAAACTCTCCTTACACAAACATAAAATTATATCTCGAAAATAATTAAAAACTAAATACTAAAATATATAACATGGTTTCATATCATAAGACACAAATCCTTCTAATAAAATAATCCCTTACTATAATTTATCAGGATTTCAAAATATGAAAAAAATTTGATTTTGATACGATGAAATCATGACTTAAATAAATTTATCTTTCAAAATTGTAATTTAAGAAGAAAATAATTTATAAAAAAAATATAATAAAACCCTTAATAAAATAATAAATTATAGAATATACGCTGAAAACCCATAGATAGTATGTCCCTTACACAATTATAATTTTAGGAATGAAAAATGAGTTGTCAATATAACATTATGAAATCCTTAACATAATTATAATTTTAGGAAAGAAAATGAGTTTTTAAAAGAACATTATGAAATCCCTTAAACAATTATAATTTTATGAAAGAAAAATGAGTTGTCAAAATAACATTAAGAAATATTTTACACAATTATAATTTTAGGAATGAAAAATGAGTTGTCAAAAGAACATTAAGAAATACCATACTAATTTTTTTCAGCCTCTTCTTCTTAGTATGTTCTTCAGACTCTCATCAGATTACTCTATCTTTAGATAATCACAACTCAGTATGTGAACACATGGGAATAATGGTTTATACAGCATCTTCATAGAATTATAAATTTAAATAAAATGTATTAAATATATTTATCATCTTCCACTTATAACCACTAGAAATCAATGGAGATTTGATATATATATATATATATATATATATATATATATTATATGTAATTTTCCAACATCAAATTAATGTGATTTGTTCTGATCTACATGACATAAGGATAGAAATAACTATACTCGGAAGACTCATAAAAACTGAATATGTGCTTGATGTTTCATGATTGTTGAACACGCTCAAATTATACAACAATTTTATTGCAATAATTTACAAAGCGAAAGAAAATGATAGTCTGTTGAATTTTATATTCATCTAATTCCATAAACTAGAAAAAAATGCCAAAGCCGTTGACAAAATTGATATCTGATCTAAATATATCACACCACAAAAAACCGATATTGGTCTGTAGATGTCAATTTATAGATGACATCAGATAAAAAAACAAGAAAAACAACAAAAGGATGATTATAGAAAGAAAATTAAAAAATCAAAAACATAAATTCCATATTTGTAGAAGATTTGGATCCCTAAACAATATACACTACAGGTTTGTAGATATGATTCAGATAAAAAAAATGAGATAAACCATCCTCAACGAAAATTGAAAACCTAACCGCAAATTAGATCTTTTCATCCTTCAATCTGAGTTCAGACCTTCGTCTTCGGCTTCAAAACCCTAGATTTATACTGTATCTCACCGCCAAACCTCACAGTTGAGCCTCTGCCTGACATCAGAAGATGATGCAACCCAGAATCGGTCTGATTCATCCACAACGATCGACTCCTGAAGATGAAGATAAACGTTCAGCGAAGATGCCCTCAACATCTCCCCAGAATCGCTCTCGCCTCTCTAGAATCATGGCATCCACTAGAATCAGTTTTCTCCAACCCTAAGTAGGTCCTGGTTTCCTATTAATCCGAAAAGTATTTCTCTATTCTAATTTTTTTATCTCATTTTAATATATATATATATATATATCATATCATATCATTTCAACGTTATATATAGATATATATACTTAAATTTATATTTTCAATTTTTTTAATTCTATTTAATCCAAAAATTAAAATTATAAAATTATAATGGCATTAATATTCATAAGTTCATATAAAAAAATAAAACAAATTCATACATACATATATATTGAACATAATAATGATTTTTCTTTAATAAAATGTCATTTATAAAATAAAACTTATTTTATAAGAGCACCATTTAAAATTTTCTGTGTTAATTTATTAGTACATATTATTATACAGTAATAATTTATTTTATTATTCTCAAAACAAAATTTTAATTACATTAAGGTTTTAATTATCATAATTTGAAAATAATATTACTCAAAACTAATGTAAGGTTTTTAAAATATTTATATGTCAATTTATATACATCATTTAAAAATCATTTCATAAGAGATTTTATGAAATAATATCTTTATATAATTATTAATAATAATTTCACATTTTAGAAAATTAATATTTAATCAAAATTCTTTTGGTAAATTGTAGTTATAAGAATTTAATATTTATTAACAAATTTATTAAACATAAAATTGAATTAATAAAATTCTAATAATATAAATAAATCCTTTATTTACAACTCTGGGTGTTACATTCTCCCGCCCTCCCCCTTAAATGAAGTGCGTCCTCGCAATTCATTCATCGAACACAAAAAAAATTCTGAATTTTTATTTTTAGAATTAAAGACTTCTTAAGAGCGCATAACTATATAGTTGAATCTTTATCACATAGATTTTATTTTCCTCAAAAGAAAAAATCCAATCTCCAAGGTTGTCTAGATCATTCCTCCAATACAAATTATAATGCTTCATGATCTCTCTTCCAGACTCAGTTCTATAAAAATATGGTGTAATTTTTTGTAAAAATAAACTGAAGAATTACACAACCCTTTATAAAAAATAATACTTCTTACCATTCTAGGTTCTTGAGGATTAGACAAAACATCACATTTATTAGAGTTGAAACAAATATAAAACAACTTTCCACTACGCGTCTGCATGTGCTAACACCTAAAGCAATGAAATCTAGGATAATATCTTTAGATACCTATAAAAAATCATTTAAAAAAATGGTGAGCATTCAATTTCCCAGTAAGGTGGTTTCAAAACCATTGATAATTCCTTTTTAAAAAATATCACATTGATAATATATTTGAAATGTTCAACTAGAAATACATTTGTAAAATGATGTATTGAAAACTAATTATACTTTTACAAAACATATAAATTAATCCACTGATTTGATTGAAAATATTAAGCTAGCACTAAAAAACAACAAAGGCCACTCGAAATGTTCAAGGATATCTTGGGCCTTCCCACTTGAAGGATGAATTCACTATCCAATTCCCTATTGTATATACAAAGTTAGAGTTCTGTTATTTATATAGCATTTTTTTCTTAGATTTCCTTACACACACACACACACATATATATATATATATATAATTTTCACTAGTGTTTTATTTTTGAAAATATATTTGAAATCATTCATGGAAGAAGTAAATATTAATCTTTACTAATAATTACAGATTCGACTTGGTACAATCAAATCTCAGGATACATGACGTTGGATAATACTATGGAAGATAAATAAGCATCCATGCACTTAAAATTTCAAAGATATATTTATTAAAATTCATTTATTCATGAATGTAAACTAATAATAATTGCAATCATATAATTGTATCATCTCAAAATAAATCAATAACAATGGATAATTATGTGTCACGCAGAAAAATTATCAAAGTATAATTTCTTAAATAAAATTATACTTTTATATGCACTTAAGTTTTAAGGAACATGAATTTATGAAATACATAACAATATACATAATCATAGAAGTGGAATTAGAAACCAATGATCTTGAACGTTAATTAAATTATTTTTATATGTATATGTTTAATTAGAATATACACATGTATCTCACACCCATAATTATGTACTTGAATGATTAAATTGGTGTGAAAATTGAAAATTCAATATATATATATATATATATCATGCATAAACATGAAAACTTATATATGTTCATATATGTATATATCATGCATGAAAAAAACACACATATTCAATTTATGATTTCAATATATAGATTTGAACTCCATAGAAATATAAAACATGGAAATAAAATTACCTAAAAAACCTAGAGTACAACATAAATAGGGATTATAATTTGAAATGAATAAACTCTCCTTACACAAACATATAGTTATATCATGAAAATAATTAAAAACCAAATATGAAAATATATAATATGGAATCATATCATAAGACATAGATCCTTTTAATAAAATAACCCCTAACTATAATTTATCTAGATTTAAAAAAGTTCAAAACATGTTGATTTTGATTTGAAGAACTCTTTACATAAATAAATTACACTTTCACAATTGTAATTTGAGAAGAAAATAATTGACCAAATAAATATAAAAAAACCCTTACACAAAAAATAAATTATAAAATATAATCTGAAAACCCCATAGATAGTATGTCCCTTACACAATTATGATTTTGGGAAAGAAAAATGAGATGTCAAAAGAACATTAAAAAATCATTTACATCATTATAATTTTTGGAAAGAAAAATGCATTGTCAAAAGAAGGTTAATAAATCCATTGCACAATTATAATTTTAGAAATGAAAAATTGGTTGTCAAAATAACTTTAAGAAATCCCATAAATAATTAAAATTTTAGGAAAGAAAAATGAGTTGTCAGAAGAACATTAAGATATCCATTACACCATTATAATTTTAGGAAAGAAGAACAAGTTTTCAAAGGAACTTTAAGAAACCCCTTACAAATTTTTTTCATCCTCTTCTTCTTAGTATGTTCTTTACACTCTCATATACGTCCTCTATCTTTTGACACCCACGAATTGGTGTGTGAACTGATGGGAACAATGTTTTATATAGCATCTTCATAGAATTATAAATTTATATAAAATATATTAAATATAATTATCATCCACCACTTATAACCACTGGAAATCAAGAGATATTTGATATATATATATATATATATATTATATGGAATCATATAATACCAAATTAATGCGATTTGTTCCAATCTGCATGACATAAGGATAGAAACAACAATAGTCGGAAGAATCTGGAAAACTGAATATGTGGTTGATGCTTCTTGATTGTTGAATGCACACAAATTATACAATACATTTACTACAATAATTGACAAAGAGAAGGAAAATGATAGACTGTTGAATTTTATATTCATCTGATTCCATAAACTAGACAAAACGCGCTGAAGATGTTTAAAAAATTGACATCAGCTCTAAACATGTCACACAACAAACAAATGATATTGGTCCGTAGATGTCAATTTATAGACAAAATCAGATAAAAAACAAGAAAAACAATAAAAGGATGATGATAAAAAGATAATTAAGATATCAGAAACATAAATACTAGATTTGAAAAAGATTCGGACCCCTAAACAATATACACTAAAAGTTTGTAAATAGTATATAAATAATAAAAATGGGATAAACCTTCTTCAATGAAAATTGAAAACCTAACTGTGAATTAGTTCTTTTATTCCTTAAATTCGAGTTCAGACCTCCGCCTTCGGCTTCCTAACCCTAGATTTATATTGTATCTCACTGCCACACCTCGCACTCGAGCCCCAACCTTGCATCAGAAGACGAACCAACCTTCAATCTGTTTGATTCATCCACCGTGATAGACTCTTAAAGACGAAGATAAACCATCAGAGAAGAATCCCTAGACGTTGGCCCTGAATCGCACTCGCCTCTCAAGAATGACAACATCCTCTGGAATCAGTTTTCTCCAACCCTAAGCATGCCAAAATTTCCTCTTAACCCAAAAATTATTTCACTATTCTATTTTCTTTTTTTATCTCATTTTAATATATATATATATATATACATATATCTAATATTGTTTCATCATTAAATATAGATCTATATAATTACATTTATAATTCATTTTTTAATTCTATTTAATCAGAAAATTAAAATATTAATATTATAATGGAATTAATATTTATATGATCATATAAAAAATTAAAAAATTCATACATAAGTATATATTGATCAAAATACGGATTTTCATTTAATAAAATTAAATTTATAAAATAAAAAATATTTTATAAAAGAATCATTTATTATTTAAAGTGTCAATTGACTACTAGATGTTATTAAACACTAATATTTTATTTTATAATTCTCAAAACAAAATTATAATTACATTATGGTTTTAATTATATTAATTTCAAAATAGTATTTCTCAAAACTAAAGTAAGGTTTTAAAAATATTTATATGTCAATTTATATAGATCCTTTAAAAATCATTTCATAAGTGATTTTATTAAAATATATCATTATATAATTGTTAATAATAATTTCACATTTTAGAAAAGTAGTATTTAATCAAAATAATTCATAAATTTTCATTATAATAATTTAATATTTATTTAAAAAATTATTAAACATAATATTGAATTAATAAAATACTATTATAATAAATAAATCTTTTATTTACAACTCAGGGTGTTACACCCCCCCCCCCCCCCCGCCTTAAATGAATTGCATCCTCACAATTATTTCGTCGAACAGAAAATAAAATCTGAATTTTCATTTTCATAATTAAAGACCTCATAAGAGGGCATACCTATCTAATGGAAGATCTACTGCATAGATTTTATTTTCATCAAAAGAAAAAATATAATCGTGAAAGTTTTCTAGACCATTCCTATGAGATTATTGGACAACACTAGAGGGTGGATGATCAGTTGGACTTCCCTATTTTATTGGTATCTATCCATGATTTGTTTCATGATTTTCATATAAAGATGTATATTATAGATCATTTACATGTGTTTAGATGGGATAATGTTGATCTTGATCCCAATACAACTATTTACGAGATTCCAATTTGGATTATGGATCACCAAGATACAGTTTTCTGTAGTAAAACTATTCTTCTAGTCCCGGTACTATGGAAGTGAAAATGGGATATCCCTACGATGTGGGAGTGGGAATTTTAAATAAGGTAGAAATGTCTTTATTTTTTGAGGATCATGGATCATGATGGATTTATAGTGGCATAAAGCATTTATGGTTGTGGAATTCTAACACCATGTAAAACTTTTTAGGTACTCCCTTATTTATTATTTGTTTATCATATTTGTTTTGTTCCTTTTGTGGTCCTCTTGGGGATGCAAGGATTTTTTGGAGAAAATTAAAAAAAATTCAGTATTATATAATTTTTATTAATGTATTTTATGTAAAAAAAATTTAAATACTTAGTGGTTTTCTTCCCATGTTCATAGAACTATGAAGATAATATCATTTATTTTTTATACATAAACAAAGAGTTTTTTCTCCCTTAAGGGTATTTGTACTCCATTTAAGAATTATTCAATGAATTTATCCATTTTCTGATAGATATCATGAATTGATACATGATGCCAATGAATTACACACCGTGAAATAGGTTCACATAGTGTATCAGAAAATATTAGGTTTTCATTAAAATGGAAATGTGTTTTTCATTGTACATGAGCTTCATGGATTTCATGATGTGTATATAGATTAAAATCATGTAATAGTTATAATTTAGTATTCTAGGGTGCTTCGTGATTGGTTTGTTTTTTCATTCATTACATCACTCTTTACTATGGACCTAGAGGCTCTCCCTATGTGATTTTGGGAGGTTACCTCCCTTCCAATTCACTTCATTTATAAATCAATCACTATTTCGTTAGGTTTCCTCACTCCATGTACAAAATATTTATATTTTTTTATATTATTTTGTTATTATATTGTTTATGGAAATTTAGGGTCTGAAATTTTGTTCATGTAGTGTTTTATATTAATATTATTCAGTTTCTGGGAGTGCCTTTACTTTTGAACATATTTCCCTTGGTTTCATTTCAATGTTGTCAGAGGCAGCTTGGTTTCTACTATACAGAGGTTGTTTTTTCAATAAAATGGGACAATTTTATAATTTTCATGTCATTATTGAAAAATTCGATTGATTTTTTTCATTGATCAGAAGTGATATTTAGTTTTAATGGATTCATTAGAAAAGAAATATTTTTTATGAATTTTTTAAAATGGATTTTTTTGATTTGGAAATGGGTTTTCAAACTTTTATGTTTATAAGCCTTGTTTCAAAAAAAATAATAATAAAAAATTTAAGCATCATTTTGAATGGAATTTGAAAATTTTAAAATTTGGAACCTTGGGTGCACTCGGAAAGAGACACAAGTAATCTTAGTGCGTGAATAGAACCTCTAGGAGGTAACAAGTTCTAAGACTAACTACCTGGACTCTATATCTGTTAGATCCAATGTTAGGGTAGTTTATTATTTTTAAAGTATCATACAAATTTCCAATTACCTAAATCCAAAATATGAGGTTCTTTTTTATGGTTTTTTATCATATGAACTATTTTCTCATGGATTATTGTTAACTGGTTTTTACATGATGTTGTATCACGTAGCTTCACATGATATTTTGATTCATATATAAGTTTTTTCTTGTTTAAATCTTGATTTATGGACAAAATTTCCTATTTTATCACGTCAACTTTTCATACTTTAGTTTTATAATATTAACAGATTTAATAGAAAATGTATAATTAATTTTTAATATGGTTTAATTTATTAAAGTGATTAAGAAAACTATATTGTTTTAAAAGCTATAATTTCTTTATTCTAGATATTGTTCCTTATGTAGAAACTTTTGTGGTATCCTACAGAACATTGGATTACACCCTAATTTTGCCTTTTGGAATTTGAAGATTTCATATTTTAGGATTTAAATAAATGTAATAGTATCTTATAGCATTCTAGCTACTCATGTTGCTGATCATTTTTGTTTGCGTTTTTCTAGATGTCATTTTTGGTCAGATGGGGACATGACAGAATTTCTAGTTTAGTTGATTTTATATTAGATTATATTTATTTTTGGTATATATTTTATTTCATAATTTTTAATATGGTGTTCAATATTGTTTGTATTATTTTTAAAAATAGTGTATGTTAACCAATTTTACTTATATTACCCGATGCGCCAGTTCTAATGGATTTTCTAATTGAATTAGTTTGGTTTGTTATAAATGAACTTCATACTAACTCCTCATCAATAAATCCATGTATGAAATGGTACTATTTCTCCTCATAGAAACATAATTCCCATATGGTTTTCATAGAGGTGAAATTTATTGAAAATTTAAACAATATCTCAAATATCCTATAAATCACATTATCAATTATTCGGCACCCAATCTAATCAAACATGATGAAAAAAAATTATCTTTTTAATATATTCATAAATCTATAAAATTAGTAACTTTTCCAAATTTTAAAACATTTCACTCATCAAAATTACATAACCATAAAAAATAAATCCATCACTATAGAATGTTATTTACCTAAAAACCCAACCTTATTCTATACTAATTAGTTAAAACGCATCAATGTTTAGGAAATCCAAAAGTCTACTATTCCTTATACATTATTTCTAAAATTTTATTTTACATTTTTTCTTAAAAAACATGACTTACAATTATCCAAATATTTTTGATAGATTGAATCAAACTATCCATCCCAAAGTATTCTTTGAAAGTGCTTCTAAATCATATGTCCAAGTAGAGAATTAAGAAGTGTTGTGGAGTTATTATAAACCATGAATTTATTATTTAAAATTTTACAAAGAGGATTATCCATAACTAGATTTTATAAACCATTTTCCATATATATTTCATTCATCAACATAAGAAAAGACATATTAAAAATAATTAAATAATTTTTTTTAGTAAAAAATATATTAAAATCCTATTTTTGATATGGAAATTACATTGTAACAATTTTCTAATGTCATAAAAAATATTGTTTGTATACATTTCTCCCATGTATTGACCTCTAATTTAGAAGTTATGCCTCCATTTTCAGTAGGTCTATCTATTTCATCTTTCATAATTTATATACCTTCTTCTACACTACGTTTATAATAATAAATTTATGATGCACACCTATTATCTAATAACCATGAGTAATATTTAGATAAATTAATCTCTATAATAATAAAATTCATATTCTTAGAATGATTTTATTTTATAAATATTATCAGTCATAGATAAAAATATAGAAGAGGTTTATAAGTAAAAAATTTTGAGACAAAAAAATTATAATAATAATTCATGAAAAACTATATAGCAAATAAAACAATATTGGGGAGTTTTTGGTTTTATATCATTTAATAAATGATAGTCATGGAATATACACCCACTAAAGGTGACGACTCCATCATGATGTCCCATATTTGTGACCATATAAATAAATCAATAAGCAATGAGTATATAATGTAGGTTATCTCACCCCATTATAATTTATAAATAGATTCATCCACATCATTTCATATATGAATATTGGGTAATTGAGTGGATAAAAATTAACTGAATTCAATCATATGTAAAAAATAAACATTACTAATCATAAAATATAATCTAATTATGGTATCCTCAATAATTTTAAACAAATGAAAATTCCAATTAAAAGTTCCTAATTTTATTATAGTAATCAATTATTAATTTACATACCTAGGATAATCCATCGATACATAAGTATGGAAAGAAACCACCTAGTATAATGATAAAGGTCCTAAAAAAGTTCCACATTAGAATAAATTAATTCCTTATCATTTAGATTGTTTTTATTTTTAATCCCCCCATTTTAATATGAATAACATTCATATTAATTTTACGACTGGTTTATCACATAAGAAATTTATATCAACTAATTTTTTTGGTTCTGTCTATATTAATGTGTGACACTTTTTACAACCAATAGTATGACATACTCATGAATAAAATAAATTACAAAAAACTATATAGAAACCCATATGAATATTGTGCATATTTTATATGAAATTTTCTTGTAAGGGATTCTAATTATATAAAATAGATAATCCACACATAATTATTACAAGAAATGTAGATTACATACACATATACCTTGTAAAATAATATATTGGACTCTAACATATGAGGAAGTCATACAGAAAGTACCACTACATTGGGAAACATTAATTTGCGAGATTAGAGATCATCATAACTCTATGAATTAAAAATTTTATTCAATAACTAAAATCAGGCTAACAATATTAATTGTAGACCAATGTGAAGGGAAATTTCTTTATAATTATTATTAATAATGAACTTTTACAATAATTAAAATTTCAATAGTTAAAAATATAAAGATCATGATTTTATTTTTTAATAGATTTATCTGATTTTTAATATTATAAAATATCTTCATTATCAATTTTTATTTTATCTTTAACATTGATTCCCAAATTTTTTTAAATTTGGATATTCTTTCCATGGTCAGGATTATATAGTGATATTCTAACAATGAATTGAATTGCACGTCATGGTTTAGGGGATGATAGGATATCTCATCCCATAAGGGGTAATGTTACCCAGACTAAGGCTCCCTAATATATTTAACAAATATTTATGAAATAATTCGGATGAATAGTAATTGTAACCATTTTTTAGAAATTGAGTAATTGTACCATTAATTGATATGACCATCTATATTTATTATACAGTCCCCATAATTCCTTTAATGATTGATTAAATTATTTTTTAATGATAAAAAACAATTAACTCTAGAATTTAACATCATTTTTTGGTATAATTTTGGATGTGGATTCTGTATTAAGACTATGATATGAGAATCATATAAATTCATGAGAAGGAAATTAGAACCAAAAATATTTAGTTCTACATAATAGGATATGTCATAGATTTTATGCTCATGATAAAGTTATAAATGTGGCATATTTTAATGTCATGAATCAATGAAAAATGGTTTTACTTTTATGTTCATGTGATGAGGGATACTAGTTTAAATTTTAAGGACATACAATATGGACTATGATTTCCTATAATTTGATGATATGAAGCTTTTTTATATTATGATATGTATAACAACATGCAGAATTGATTACTCCGAATTTGGTACATATATATGGTTGTTGTGGGACATTTATATTAGTGTCTGCTTATTGTTGATCTTTTTTTAAAATTAAAAGGGATAATTTTTAACTAGGGATTACACATAAAAATTTTATATGGTAATTATGGATCATAGGTTGGAAAAAAAAATTAGATTAGAAATGGTTACATTTTTTGGCTCAATCATAGTAGAAATCATATTGAAAATATGTCCACCTCTTAAGAATTAGTATTAAGAAAATGAATAAATAATTTTCTCATGAGTGATATGTAACAATGTAAAATAATTTTTAATTACATAAAATTATATATATACATATATATTTGGATCATAGATTAGATAGAAATGTATGTTGATTAATGAATTAGGTCGGAAACAAATTTCCATGGTGATGGTCCTAAATAGTTAGTGGATAAGATTTTCTAATTCTATATTAGGAGAAACACATCTAACAACAATAAGGATGACACAAAAAAGTTGAATGATTTAATGGGGATTATAATATATCATCACATTTAAATCCGGTCGTGTGACCCATTCCTAGAATATTTTTATTGATTGTCTATGGATATGAACCCACATTATCAAATAATTAAATTAAGGATTTTATCCAAACAGTTTTATTGCTTGGTGAGTAAAACCTTAAAGGATCTACTGAAAAGTCCCTAATTCCTTTTATTTATGGATTAAATTGTCAAAACAATGAAAATAGTTGTGAGTAACCCCTCAATGTATGTTAGAAGTACATAGAAGTGGCCTTTATGGAACATGTTTTTTGTAACTTGGCCATAGAAGAATAATTATATGAATTAAAATTGTATGAATGTAATAGACATAGTTATATATAATGAAATATGTTTTATAATGGGTCCTAGGGTATTTTGAATAGATATCATTAATGAAGTAACCAACTTTGTGATAATTACTTCATAGTGACATACTATTGAATACTGTATAATACGTAATTTAGGAATCCTAAATTATTTATAATATTATATTACTAAAGATTGGCTTGGGATTTCAAATTTACATGAGTTTAAAGGTTAAAAAATTAAATAAGTACATGTTAAATCCCCCCAAAATGGAAATGCGTCAGCATCCTTTCTATATGATGCCATGAGATATTAAAAATAATGATTTTATATAGCTAAGGTATCATTGGATAAATTTATGTGTGAGCCTTTCCCATTATTCAATATAATTCTTGAAGTGATTCATTCAATAATTTTGGGATTCTAAAATTTAAATTATTTTTAAAGAAAAAATTATAATGCAATAAAAAATTTATTGGATTTTTTTCCAAGGGGATAAAATATTACTTATTCCTCAAATAGTTAGTTAATCATGTTTATAAGATTCACCCTATAAACATTTAAAAAAATTTTGTTACATGATCATCGTAGAATTCATGTGTCATCACATATGATATTCACCCTCTAAATAAAAATGGCTTCATTCCCTAATGGATTTAATCTAACATATTGACAGACATAAGATAATGTGGTTTAAGTATTTATTATAACATAGTGAAGCACCTAATCCAATATTGTTAAAAATTGATTATGATATAGAGATACACTTAATCTAAATATGTGAAAATGTGATTCTAATAATGAGAAAAAGATAAAATTATGTGGTTAAGGATTGATTATTACATGGAAAATGATATAAAAAATAATTGACTAGCATTTGTTATGGATTGACCTCAAATCCAATGGAATTATTCTAACATAAACTTGTATAGAACCACCTAAGAGGAATTAGTGTGTAATTAAATGGATGATTTAATATTAATCACACATAAATTATTTGTTCGTTATCTCAAAACATTCTATCCCATGTGATAAATAAAATTATTAAACAACAAAATATATATACTAATATATCATAAATGACTATCCTAACTAAAAATAAGTGAACTATATAAAATAGTTCATTCATTCATTGTGAAAATATCTACTTAACTAATTATATTTACTTATTATCATCTTCAAATTATTAATCAACATTTCTTTGCATAAAAAATTCCTCCCATGGAATTGTATGTGATCAGAGTTGAGAGGATAAAATTTTGGAAGAAGGAATTTCATATGGAATCACATATACATGGTTAATATATAATACACAATAAATAATTTATTATGGCCTTATAAATCACCAAGGAGGTTCTCATTAAAATCTTTTATCTCGTGAAATTTTTCTATATTGTTTCTCCTGCTTGAAATAAATTATTTTATAATATTCAACAAAAAATGGCCATTATTGAAATTACATAGTCAATTAATAAGAAATATAATAACATAAGATTTAAATGAACCCCATTTTATACAATTTATTTATGATAATTATATTAATTTACATTTTCTTAATAATTTTCTACTACACATGACATCTATGTGAAATTCCATGAATTTCAATGAAAAATCACTTCATTCCATTATCTTAAAATTTATAAAATCATTATAGTTATTAAATATAATATTGAAAATTTATTATGGGTAATCTCATACCACAAACATTTTTAATAATATTTAATGTATGACTACTATTTTTAAGAATATCAGTAGCAATAATTGATGCTATGATACAAGTTAGAACATGTTCCATAAAGTTTTTACTAAACAATATATTCATGAATCCATATTATATGACCGTATAATCATGAATAAATTTTTGGTTTCATGATGATTTTATAATTCCCATAATATACTATAACCTACCAAAAAATTTTGATTTTGTCTTCTATCAACCTTATCCAAAATAATAGTTTTAATGAATGACAACACATCCCATAATCATTTTACGGGCCTCCCTAATTTTGAATAGTTAATTGATAGTTCTATATGGATAATAATAAAACTATACAATAATAATTAATTATTATTCATCCACTCTCCACATTACATGGATATATTCAATGAAATTATCATTAATCGACAGCGATAATCCTCCCAATCGAATCTTCACTGATTAATGGGATTTATCTTTCATGGTTAAATAATGCATTATAAATATTACAATATAAAAAAATGATTATTTTTATATGGATTCATGGATTTAATCATTCATCATATATTATAATGGAGTTTTATTTCATGAATTAATCATTTGTTGATGTCCAGAAACTAATAATTTTCATTCACTACATAGTGAAGCGTGGATTATATTATGGATATATTAAAGCTATAGGGATTTACAATAAATGGTTGGATGTATGTTGATATCCACCAAATTAATAATGTTTGTTGGGATGTAGATAATACTTTTCACCTTTAGAGGGACTTGATGATCAATTATTTGAAATAATATGTAGTGAATTTAAACACTTCTTGCTTGCCCACTTTTTTGAGTATGATGGAATCCATATGTTGCACAATGGGTTGATATTGCAATTTATGAATAAAATGAATTTTCATTCACAATGAACAACAAATGATGAACGTCATTGACTACTAACATCTTAATAAATAAAATATCCCATGTGGGGAAATGAAATAAACTAATGTTTTGAATCAATATTGTAATTGGGGGGTTTCATACATGTTCCTAAGTGGGTTGAATTTTATTGTTGGGGATTCTAAAATATGTGTTGGGGTTTTTAAATTGTTTATGGTGTTAATAAAATCTTAATAAAAATCATTTGACCTTTTCTATGGAATTCCTTTTTTATAAAAACCATTTATTAGGTTATATATAATAGTACAACATAATGAATCATATTACATTCCCATTATAGTAATTATACATTTGCGTAGAAGAACTAATTTGGTCTTATTAGTATCATATTATTATAATAATTATACATTTTGAATCCTTCTGAAGACTGATCAATATCACTTTCATTTTTTTAAACATATCTTTATTCAGAAAAAGACATTGATATGTTATACGATACTTTCAATTTCACTATTATTCATTATAATGCCTACTTTGGAATGGCTATCACCAATGGAGATAATACCTATAATGGTCAATCACTTATCATTTATTTGATGAAATTAATTCAATAATATATAGTTAATGATATAATAAACTATGACACTCAGACCACATATATAATTAGAAAACAGTTCTAGTATATACATATTTTTTATCTATTTCTTATCACCCGATTTTATAAAAACAATATCCTAATATTATTAACTAGTTTTTATTTATCTATGTGAATGAGAGAAAATTTTAAATTATGTTGTCATTTTGTGTTTCTATAACTAACATTTCATAGGACTATGCATAATCATTAATAGTGCACTATATGAATGTATTTCATGGGAATTTGGTCTGATGATTGCAAAAAAATAATTTCTCAAAGTCTACATAACATTTCGGATCCGGGTGCCACCCAAACGTTCCCCGAACCAAGTTGGTCACCTAACCTTGAGTGAATTTCTAAAAACTCCATATGCTACCAACTATCACCAAGGTCCATGGTTTGATATTGTGGAAAGTATGGCCTCATTGTTATAGTATACACAATCAAAAATAAATATTAAATAGTAGCAGATGAAGTAATACCTACAACAGAAATAAATACCGGATGACTAAATGTAAATCCCACAGAAATATATATATATATATATATATATATATATATATATATTATGAATCACATATGTAATGAAGAAATATCCAAAAGGGACACAATGCTGGAAAGTAAAATAGAAACAAAAGCACAAAAGAAAAAAAAGTAAACTCCAACAACATCTCAAGCCTCACCTTGGTCACATGCTCTATATCTCCCAAAATAATCAAGTACCTAGTGAGGAATGGAAAATTACCTTGTCTATACCTAAAAAAATATAATCTGTTTTGTTCCATAACATGACCCAAATAGGGTGTGAGATTAATCTCAATAGGAAACCACCAAAATATCTGTGCCTAACTGTTAGTCAATATATATAGCGTGCAATATGAAAAAAGAGGCAAAATACTAGGAAGTA
This sequence comes from Viscum album, assembly GCA_963277665.1. Classification (NCBI taxonomy): domain Eukaryota; kingdom Viridiplantae; phylum Streptophyta; class Magnoliopsida; order Santalales; family Viscaceae; genus Viscum; species Viscum album. Next base: position 1,337,612,114 of record OY728148.1, on the reverse strand, counting down.
CTCAAAAGTAAACAATACTTTATTTTTCTATTACATTTATTTATATTTATTATTCATCCTTTTACTCATTTAATCTTGGGATCTAGACCAAGATCTATATACCTCCATGTAATAGTAATAAAACTGATGTCTCAGAAGACCATCTAAACAAACATGTACGACTGAGTCCAAGCATTTTATTTTTCATCGAAGTCTCATCAGAATCATTTATTCATTCTTAAATATCCCTCTGGGAAAGCTATCACATTCGAACCCCCTTGGTTTAACATAGGACCAATTCATTTAATATCAAACCTCTGAGAAGCTTTCACGGTCTATCCCCTTTGGTTTGACATAACACTAAGCATTTTCAAATGACCACCTATGAATATCTTATAGTCAATACCTAGGGGTGAACATAGATTCAATAAAACTATAAATGACCTCCAAGTAGTTATCATAGTCAATAAACCTAGGTCAATATAACATTAATAAATTATAAATGTCATCCAGGGTAGCTCTCATGGTCAATACCTCTAGGTAAATATCTACACAAAGTCTCTCAACGACCAGTGTAAATAATATGGGTGTCTCTAAAGTATTCATAGTCCAAGGCTCTCAAAATCCATTGGAAAAATCATATGGAAACCCCCACAGTTTTCCTTGTCCAAGGATCACACGGTCCATTGAAAAAATAACATGCATATCATATAAAATCATCAAAAGTAATATATAACCACTCCATGGATAAAAATTTACAAATTGTACCACATGCATTTCATATAAACAATCAACTTACTCTTCATCAACAAAGGAATGGAAAACTAGAGTCACCTAACATGAATTCTAGACCAAACGTCCATAAACAATCATTCAAGGGAAAACACATACATGGGGTGTCCCATATAGAAGGTATACAACCTTACGCCAATGAAACAACCCCATTAAAAGTCAATAAAATCATAGATGGTAAATAACATGGTTAAATTCCAAATCATGCAATACCCCGGTCATGGGTACACCACACTTTTAGCATATATAATCCAAGAAAAAAAATTGAAAGGAAAAACCACCAACCTCAATATCTGATGATTGATATACATGAATGTAAATCCTTGAATCGACATAGAACATTGTCTATCAGTGGGATTCCAATACATCTAGTGACCTCTCAATCAGAGCTCAAATGGAGAATTGGGATGGGTTTGGAGATCATTGGTTATTCCATCACTCTCCTATATGAACCAGTACAAGAATATGGTTTCCCTAAATATGATATGACTTCAATAAAATTTATCAAATCAAAAGAAAAGTACATGGAATTTTACATGCCAAGAATTATCCTCAATCGGCTCCCAACTTAAGCGAGACAAGCATGTCATCACACGACCATCTACCCGACTGTTACAAGTCCAGTACATGACTGTATGCGGAAACCTGGTACACAACGAGTACTTAGAAAAACCTCATTTATTCTTTTTCCTTAAAAACCACATAAAATCAAGATCCATACCTGAAATGATGTTCTAGTTTTTTAAAAACATCCCCTCTTCAAGAAATCCATCCCCGAATTTCTCTTCTAATGATGGTGAAGAAGAAACATCAAACAACTCTTATCACCATGATCGTACATTGGCCTCTCTCTCCCATGTATCATTGTATACTATCCCATGCTACCAAAGCACACATACTAGAGGAAGAGACATACCATAAAGAACCATTGGGTATTGATCCACAATCAGAAAAGGGTTCTCCTCGAAGGATGCATCCCCCTCTATCTCTACCTCCTTGGTTTGAAAAACCTGAGACATATCTGAAAATTAACGTCATATCTGAGAAACATTGAAGACATCCTGAAGAGCCCGATACCTCTGAGGAAAATGAAACTAATAGGTAACCTTCTTGATTCCCTCTAAAACCACAAATAACTCGACATATCTCAGTGAAAGCTTCCACTTCATTTTAATCCGCCCATGTCCCAACCTCGGAGTTACATGTTAGAAAACCAGATTGCCGACCTCGAAATCCAGAGGTCATCTCCGTTAATCAACATAACATTATTGGCAATATTATTTATTATCCATCATCTTCCAAATCAACTCCACCTTATTAGTGGTCTCATGGATAACGCGAGGTCCCAAAATAGATATCTCTCATATCTCTATCCATCATGTGGGTGATATGAATAACCTGGAACACTATGCCTGATATGGTTACATATCAATCGTTGTCTAAAAATTTTTATTGTAGGAATACTCTACAAGGGGTATGTGTCTCTCCTAGGAGCTCCTGAAATATTGGGCGCATGTTCGAAGAATGTCCTCCAAAACAAGACTCATTCCCTTGGACTGGCCATATATTTGGGTATAGTAAGTTGTACTCAGAATTACCTATGTACCGAAAGCATTCTATAGTACCCACCAAACTCAATAAGTAAACTAAGCATCCCTGTCTAAAACTATAGAGTGTGGAGCCCCATGAAAACGTTAAATCTCTATGATGTAAAACATTCTAAGCTAATCAACATTGAAGGTTTCCAGGATTGGTATGAAATGTAAAACCATCGTGAGTCTATCAATAACAACCCAGACAGAATCATTTCCTCTAGGAGAATTTGGTAAACCCATCATGAAATACCTCATGACATCATTCGATTTACACTCAGTATTGGGTGACTGCGGTAATATCCCTATCATTCGTTGGTGATCCGCCTTCACCTGCTTATAGGTGGAACATCTCATAACAAAACCATCTAGATCCCTCTTCATTCCTGGTCACAAATACTAATATTGTAGATATTGATACATCTTGGTGACATCAGGATGAGCAGCCCATATTAAGGCATGAAAATCTTACAAAAGATCCTCATGTATGTTTGATGACACCCATACAATCCCATGAAAACAGAAAAATTATTCCTCACCTATGGTCCACGTAGGAGTAGGGTGCTCACCTGATACTCTCTCCCATATCACTAGGCCTTCAGAATATGGTAGCTACCTCATTAGTATGTGATCCAGTAGAGTAGAGGTAAAAACTATATAAGAAAAAAAATATACCCTGATTTTTCTTTAACCTCCAAATTCATCTCAGAGAATTGATCCATAAGTTGTCACTCACTACTGGCCTCTTGAAGTTATTGTATTTGAGTAATCCTAATCAACGCATCATCCACTATATTTACTTTCATAGGCATTTAGGAAAGCTCAAAGGAAAAACACTAATGGTACTCAACCCACTTTCATTGTCTCAAATTCAGATCTCATTGAGTAAAGATATACATGACGCTTTTCTGGTCATTGTATACCACAAAATTCTATCCCAAAAGACAATGTCTCCAACATCGTAAAGAATGCACATCTTCAGTTAACTCGAGATCGTGGGTTGGGTAATTCATTTCTTATGGATTAAACTGCCAATGCCCATTTGAAATGACTCTTTCCTCTTGCATAAGCATTTCTCCTAGCCCAATACATGATGAATTATATTAAATGGTGTAACTCTTGTTCGACTCAAGAAAAATCAGTATTAGTGTGTATGTCAATCTCTCTTCTAGCTCTTGAAAGGATGAATCACATGAATCTTTATCCAAGAACTTCTAACCATTATCATTTAGTATTGTATGTGGTGTTTATAAGTGTGAAAAGTCATGAATAAAGAATCTTTAATAACTGGCCTGCCCAAAAAACAGCATACCACAAATAAGTTATTCGGCTACTCCCAGGAAACTGCTACTCTCACATTTTCTAGGACTACTAATACTCATATCTCTAAGATTAAACGACATAAGAAGTGAATCTTTTCCATCCAAATGTGTCATTTTGAGAGCATAGCATATAACTGATGCACTTTCAGTGTACTCAATAAGATCTCATGATGGATGGTGTGGTCATGTCAAGTGTGAGAGTACACAAAGACGTAGTCTACAAAGACTACCATGAAATAATACTTGTATGGATGGAACACTCAGTTTATCAGTTTCATGAAATTCATCGGTGTGTTCGTGATTCTGAGTGGAAGAACCATGTACTCGTACAGACCATACTAGCTCCAAAAGGCTGTAAGAGGTATATGTAATGTCCTAACATGCAACCGATGATAACCAGATATCATTTCAATATTTGAGAACACTTTGGATCATTGATGCTGATCAAAGAGATAATCAATCCGCAGTAAAGGATATAAGTTCATGACTATAAACTGGTTCAGCTTCTAATAATTCACACATAGTTTGAGGGTACCATTCAACTTCTTCACAAAAATGATAGGTGAAACCCACAGAGATACACTGCATCTGATGCACTCATATTCCCAAAACTCCTATAACTGCTTCATAAGATTCTATAATTCTGGTGTAACCATCCTTGAAGGATGAATATACTCCGGTACCACTCTTGGCATATGATCAATAGAAAAATTTACCTCTTTATTTGTAAGAAAAACTGAAAATTCATCTTGAAAGACATATCTAAAACAATCCGCCATTGGAGGAAAGTCTATCTGGGATGTTAGCTGGTGATCCAGATATAAACTAAAAATATGGGCTATAATTCCTCCAATCCCATGATGCTCGGGTCCTGCTCTTCTCGTCTAGTTATCCCATTCACCCATGCGTAGAAAAGATCCACACTCTGATGCTATGAAACACACCCTGTGGTGATAGCAGTCAATAAGGAGTGACAGGAGACCAACTGTTCCATTCTGAGAATGAAATCGAAGCATGTCATCTCAAAGACATAGAGGTCCCAAAAGAAGTGACACCTGCTAACCATTAGAGGGAACTCAATGAAGTAACATAAACTGACCATTATAATCCCCAATGAAGTTTCTTTTTTCATAACATCATCATAAGTAATGATGCAGAGTACAAGGTTATCCACAACAACAATAAATATGAAATAATGGGAATCCCCAATATCAAAAAAAGATGTAGCTAAAACTGAGTGAACTAGATTCATATCTCTAATTGTATACAGTCTGAGATCTGGATCTTACTGGGTCTATTCCATCGTAAATGTCAGACATGTACTGCGACCCTACGAACGTGTTTGGATACCTTTAGTTGATCAACCCTACTATCGCTGAAAATATGACATCTGGATTCCTTGGCCATGACCACCTCCTCAACATGAATAACCTAACGAACTGCAGTTCCCCGAATGATGAGGAACTGGTCTCCATGCTTCTATACGTGGAGTCATAATAGATCCCCTCTCACCAACTCCCGGTGAAACAAACTAGCAAGAACATGGAATATGACCCATCTTTCCACAAGATCATCACTCAACTGGGTCTCTCAGGCTCTGAGGTCTCGTGTTCCCACTCTTCCCACTCTGGTAGCACCTCACCTGGCTACTATAAGATATATCCCTACTACTTTAATCACCATGTGAAGGCTCCCTGTGGTGCTTCCTACTATCAAACAAAGTAGTACCAACCATTGATGCTGAGAAGCCCTAAATCACAGTTTTCAACACCCTCAGATTGAGCACTATAATCTATGCTTTATTTACTATATCACTCATTGAAGTAAACTTGAAAACATTCACCTGTGATTGGATACCATACCTGAGACCATCCTCAAATCGCCTGGCTAGTGATTACTCATCACCTCCCTAAACAGGTGTGAAGTTCTGAAGTTTTGTGAAGGAAGAAGAGTATCCAACACTGAATTAGTTCCCTACTACAAATGAAATAACTCTTGGGCTCGATCGAACCTCAATTCCTCATGGTAGATGTAATAATAGAGGGTCCTCTATTACTCTTCCCATGACATATCCTGAAGATGTCCTTCCTGTGAGATAACATCCAACCATCTCTTGGAAGAATAATGTATCATGTATGTCGTGAGCTTCAACCTCCTCTCCAGAGGCATCTCTAGATGCTTGATGATAGAAATCATGACTTCCAACAATGATTCTGCAGCCTGTGGTTCTCCATCCCATGAGAAAGTGGGAGGATACTACTGCTGGAACACCCATGTCATCACTTCCATAATCGGGGAAAGATGTGGTGCTCCCCTAAAAATTATGCATCATCCTCATAAATCTTTCAAGGAACTATGCATCACCACCAGAATCTGGTATAAAAACTTGTCCCAATATAAGAACGATAGGAGGATCTACTAGTAGTCCCCTGTCTACCATTTCCAGTGTCATATCATCGTATTGAACCTAGCGTACAACCTGATTATGTCTTGGTGGAATGACTCTACATGTTCAAGCATACACCTCAGTTCAATATTATAAAGGGCTGAAACATAGAAGTTCAGAAAATGAATAGGAGAAGAAAGCATTCATGTTTTTCAAAGGATGGTTTCACCACATATAGAACCAATACACGTTCTGTTCCTTTTAAGCCTTAACATGGGAATGTACCTCTTCCATCTTGGTCAGGTAACACCCCCATACACATGGCATGTTCCTCACGAGACATAGTATTTTCTGGAGAATTCCATCATTCCCAATTACTATTACACGGCTATGACTACACAGTTCTTCTAGTGCAACACTATATAATGTGCATACTCTAGACACTGTGTATACCTCGTATGATCCATCCACTCATGTCATTAGTCACATGGAAAGATTCACAATCGATTACTATACAGCGTGTACAATATAAACACGATGTGTAAAACCCATTTTTTATCCACCCATGTAATTAGTCACTTGGTTGGATACATGATCTCTTACAGCACAACGTGTACTCCCAGTGCATGGCGTGTCCTACCAAGAATTTCTCTACCCCATGTCTCTACTCACACAGTCAGTCACACAGTCAAAAACTACTCTATGTGTACATAAGGTACATGTTGTGTACTTATGAAAATTATGTTCAACCATAACAGAAGAACACATGTCATGTTTTCATAACATCACATGTTATGTTGTCTGGGTTTCTGGAGAGCAAGCCTCTAAAAATTTTCAAAACTATTAGAAACATAAATTTATCCAGGGCATGTAAAATTCCAACCCATGAGAGCTCATACTCCCTATTAATAAATGTTTTGAATCCTTTTTCACATCATATAAATATAATTCAATTAATGTTCAAACATGATCCACCAAATTATGATCCAGGAGGGCTGATAAGACCTCAGGGACAAAATCATGGCATCTATAAAAATGAATATTTATATGTTCCAATACCCTATCAAAATATCATGTATTCTATCAAGACATCTATCACAACATCATTCATAACTAGTATAACAACTAGCACAACAAAATACAATTAATTAATTCACCCTTAATGGAAAGACAAAAATGCATGATAAGTGATCTCTAGAAAGTACCTATATGATGCATGAGATGGAATATCTTAATCTCGTTCAGTTGAAACATAAATAGGACCAAAATGATATCAATAACAACATCACAAAATAATTTTGTCACCCAATGGTGAAATCGAATCAACTGTTACAAATGAAAAACCCGAAAAATTACAATATTCAAGATAACATGGATTTTCCCTATACACGGGTTAGCTACACCCATTAAAAGCTTATTACCAACCACCTATTCCTTATAATCTTTGTCCTTTGAATCCAAATAGTAAGGCAAGAAAATAAGAAACTTGCCTTTGATACCACATTATAACGTCCTAGATCTGAGTGACACCCAAAAGTTCCCCAAACCCGGTTGGTCACATGACCACACGTGAATTTCCCAAAATTCTGTAGGTTTTCAACAGGTATCATGGTACAAGCTATGATATTAGGGAAAATATGGACCCATTGACAGGGTATACATAGTGGAAAACAGATAATAAATATTAGCGAAATTAGAAATACCAACAATAGAAATAATCACCGAAAAAATGAATGTAAATCCAACAGAAACAACAACATATATATACAATGCATGGCATATGAATCATATAAAACATCAAATGAAGTCACAATGTGAGAGATAACAAGATTAAAATAGTACAATAGAATACAAGTAAACTCCTTTAGCATTTCTAGCCTTATCTTGGTCCCATGCTTTCCTGCTCAAACAACAATCATGTACCTAGTGTCAAATGGCGCTTTCCCTATTCTATATATACAACCATATAATTTATTTGGGACTAGAACATGACCCAAACATGATGTGAGATGAATCCTGGTAGGCAACCACCAAAAGATATGTGCCAAACTATTAGTGAATATATATAGAAGGTAACATTGTGAAATGATGAAATAAAGTATGAAGTACTAAAAATTAAACAATCCTACAATTTTCAATTTCATTCATTTATATTTATTATTATTCCATTGAATTATGTAATAATGGGATCTATCATAATATCTATAGCTCCCATGTAATAGTATCAAAACCGATCTCTCAAAAGACCATCTAAACAAAAAAGTAATACCGAGTCCAAGCTTCTGTTTTTTCTTAAATGACTTGTCACAATCATTCATTCATTCATAAAAAATATTATAGTAAATATCTCACAGTCTAACCCCATTAGATTAACATAGCACCAATTAATTAAATAACGACACTTTGGGAAGCTCTCAAGGTCTAAACCCTTTTTTCTAACGTAGCACTAATAATTTACAAATGACCACCGGGGAAACTATCACGGTTAATATGCCTAGGTAAATATGACATCAATAAAATTATAAATGGCCTTCAGCTATCTTTCACAATCATTTCCCCTAGGTCAACATATCATCAATAAATTATAAAAGTACTCCTGAGTAGCTCTCACAGTCAATACCCCTTGGTCAACATCTACACCATGGCTCTCACGTTTCCGTGTAAATAGTATGGAAGTCCCTATAGTCTTCCTGGTCCAATGATCTCATGGTCCATTGGAAAGATAATATAAAAACCCCAACAGTTTTCCTGGTCCAAGGCTCTCACGGTCCTTTGGAAAAAACCCCAAACATATCATATCAACCTAGCACATGTAATCTATGACCACTACATGTCTAATGATTCACAAATCATAGCACATTCATCTCATATAAATATCAAACTCCATCCTAATCAACCAAGGTATGAAAAAAAGACAGGCCTGATAGGTATTCTATTCTAAACTCCAATAAATATTAAATCAAGGGAGAATTCACCCATGGGGTGTCTCATAAAAAAGGTATCTTACCATACACCTAAAAACTACTACTAATGTAAAAATAAATCAAATCATAGAAGGTAAATAACAAGGTCAAATTCCAAAATCATGCAATACCCCAATCATGGGATTGCGGTACTTTTAGTACATATAATCGAAGAAAACATGACGAATGGCACAAAACACCTACCTCCATATCTCACAATTGATATACTTAAACGTCAGCACTTGATTTGGCCAAGAAAGATGTATATCAGTGGGAATCCAATGCACCCAATGACATATCAATCAGATCTTGGACGGAGAATCAGGAGGTGTTCAGAGTTCATCGGTCGTTCCTTCACTCCCCTCTATGAACAACTACTAGAAGAAAGTGGTTCTGAAGATGAGATGGGACTGTTTTCTGAATTACCAAATAAAAAATAAATGTGCATGGCATGTTCATTTAATGTACACACTGTGTATTAGCCTCTACCAGCCCCCAACTTAAGCGAGTCATCTAGGTCATCGCATGTCCATGCACTCGGCTATTACATGGATATTACACAGATGTACGTGGAAACAGGGTAGACAACATGTATTCATGAGTACACGACGTGTACTTCTAAAAACCTCATCAAATCCTTTTCCACAAAATCAACCCAAAATCAAGGTCCATACATGAAATGAAGATCTGAGTTCTTACAGTCTACTACTTGAGATTTGTTTGAAAAAGGTATTTGATATAGGGGACATCCTATGTATATTCCCAAGATGGCTTGAGAAATTCTCATATCCATATCATTATTATATTGTGGGCTGAATAACCAATTCTACTATCTGAAATATATGTTAACATCACTAATGTTGATTCCATCAATCCTATGATAATAGATCAATTAGTGGTGCCTTTTTTAGTCAATCCACAAATTCGATAAAGGATTTGTATCTATAAACATTTCCTTACACATCAGTCCTTCTATGATGAATACTTTTATGGAATATTTTGTCCTAGCAAAGGTAGTGTAGGATTTGGGTCCTGTGAAAGTTCATATATTTCATTGAATACTAATATTATTTTATTCTTTAATATTATTCATATATGTATATAATTTATAATTTCATGGGGGATGGAAATATTTGATCAGTTGAGACTATTAAATTCTCAAACTATAAGAGTATGGTTATTAGATGTAAATTTTAATAAATTTATGTGTAAATCTAGAATTTCCTAAACTTGTAATTCATCCATTTTTAAAGATCCAGTTGATTTGATTTCATAGGATCATCATTATACTATATGATCCATGTTCGTAATCCATATAGAGGTTATCCTAACACACACACTACACTTTTTAAATGTTTCAATAGAATCATCTAGTTATAGAATAGAAAATCTAAATCATTTTATTCATTTCTGGTTGATCAAAACCAAATTATTCTTCACTGATGAATAATTATTGGTGTTATCATGATGGATAGATAATATAATAGGAGAGGTAAAACTTAATATCACAATATCTCTCAATATAGATATAGGGTGATTTTCAGTATCCATTGAATAGAATATGTGTGCTAATGTGAAGTTACACAATCAAATTTTTATTATGGATGGATTAAGCTTGGAAATTTACATATAATCCCCTTTCAAATTAATTAATTCTTAGTGATCCCAAATTTTTAAAATTAATATAATTACAATTCACATCACACATGAAAACCAAAAAAAAATAAATTTATTTTATATTCTTTATAATCAACCATTAAACTCGGTCTACATATCCTCCATGGCATTTACCGAACATTGAATGATGATTTTTTTTTGAAATGTAAATATCATTACATTATTAATTAAAAATATATAATAAATATTTTATAAACCAAACCATTCAAAAAAATGTTAATTATTATTATTTAGCTCAATTATTCATTTGAACAACTTTTTATTATATTTTGGTGATAATAAAATGTCTATAAAAAACAACATTGTAATAATATATATTCTATACTGATAAATTAATCATTTAATATTATTGAGTGCTAATATACAATTTGTTTGTGATCTACAGGGACAATTTCACATTGGATATAGGTGGAGACCCATAATGTCAAATGTTATCATCTAGAAACACACGAATAAACCCATAGATCAGGAAGTTAATGTTTTAATGAATTACTAACTCATAGAAATTCTTACGATCTAATATAATAAATTTCTCATGATATCTCATATCAATAATGTTTTATAATAGTTTCATTAACCTATGTATTTTATGTCACATTTATTAGAATTCAAGAAATGAACGTTCCCATAGAACACTATAGGCGTGGAATTATCCATTCAGTATTAATCTTAAAATATGCTTCAGATATTGATTTTTCTTAATGGATGGGTGTGATAAAACCATTCATACATTTATCATTAATGATATATAACTCATGATTCACCCCACTTATCAAAATTTCTTGTGATAATATGTCACCATATAGTTCATAAATACATCAATGTATATGAAATATGTATTTAATTAATGAAAATAAAAAATTATATGAAGAAATACACATTTTTATAGATATGAACATTCAATGAAACATAAAATGTTGATTTCAAACTCATGGGTTTTTTCTAAAAATATTCATTCCTAGAGATTAACATTTGAGTAAACAATTAGAAGGTTTATCAATGTATTATGATCTTCGTTTACCAAATAGAATCTATCACATGTTTCCCATCAGGAGATGACATCGAAACAAAAATTATGGGTTTAAGTAATACATCCAAACCCTTTAAAGTATTTCATCATAGGGGGGGTTTTCATTTTACATTTGACATGTCACGTATCCTTTAGATATTACCTCATAATTTTTCTTGAATGATAACTATCATGATTTTTAATGTAACCTAAATAATACTCTATGCTATTAATATATATAATGATCATGTATATATATGTTGGTTCTATGCTTGAACTCTAACAAACTTCCCCCTACACTAGAGTTTACTATTTCAATCAAGATTCCTCTAGCTGTCACATTGTTCTCATCCTCTATTTGAATATATCCTTCATAGGGGGTTTGAAGTGTTTTCCTCTATGGATACTATGATCACTTGAATTTCACCTCATTAAGAACCTTTCTTCATGATATGAAACTAATGAAGTGTGTGATTTTTTATTTGATGCACCCTTGGATATTTGTAAGGATCCACCCTGTAGTGTTTTCATATAAGACTATAATAGTGTATCGATTTCAAGAAACCACATCAACATCCTGGATTATGTTTCAAATCCAAAATAATTAATTTTAGGTATTATATGACATTATATACATGTAATGGATTGTAAAATCATGATAAATTGTATGTTATGAACTCTTCTATCTCATATGTCCTCTGTTTAGGCTAATGATATATCCTATATGTAATACCATATCATTCTAAGTCGTTTAAAATTATGAATTTGTATGACCCCTTGTGAATAACTATACATCTACAATATAATAAAAATAATCTTAGTTTACCTCTGATACATAATAATATCCTTAATAGTATTACAATGTTGTTAACCAGGATCAACTTGATATCTTCTTACCATGATCAAAAGAAATGAAATACAAAGCCTCATATATAACATGATATTTATGATATATCTTATCACAAAAACATAAAGAATCTTTCTTATTATTTCACTTTTATATTATGTCCACGGAAATTTCATATTTTAAATATATATCAAGTTAAACTGGAACTAATGTCATCTTTGATTATTCGATACTGGACCTCATGAGTATATAGTCAATTTATATCCTTCGATATATTCTATGAAGCCTCTTTTATATATCAAGTATGATCATGATCAAAAGAATTTGGGATTATCTAGAAAATTCCTTAATGGTGAATCAATTTCCCAACTACTCCTTATCCACATGTGGGTCTTGTATCACATTTCCAATTTTTAATATATCATCAACATATACAAATATAAAACTAAATTAACTTCACTTAAACCACTTGTAAAAACATGGACCACATTCCTTATTAATGAATGAAAATTATAGGATTGCATTAGTGAACAAAATGTGTAATGACCCAGATGCTTAGATTAATCCATATTTGGAACTATGTAACTTTCATACAATTTTAGAATCTACTGGGGTCATAAAACAATATAGATGTTACATATGCACAACTCTCTGATGTTACCCATTAAGGAATCTGGTTTTTTAAATTTATTTACCAAACCTCATATTCATAGATATAAACTATACAAGTATAATTCTGATGGATTTAAACAAGGAATTAGGAGAAAACGTTACATATAGTCAATGAGTTAATATTATGTAAAACCTTTATCCACCAGATAAAAATTATTGATACTAAAATGAACAACCATGTTATTCTTTCTCTTGAGTATTAAATCACACCCAATGTACTATAAATAAATAGGAATATTTAACAGAACCCATACATGGTTATAATAGATGGAATTCAACATATATTTCACAAATTCATTCAATAATATATGTTATTAGGTATTTGATTCCACCTTATATGAAAGAGGGTCTTTATTGTAAACATGTAATGAGTGATCATCATCTATGATTAACACCATATCTCTCAATTTCTATAACCTTTCTGGTGATCTTTAATATTATTTGTTATTCATGATTTACATCATCCACGAGGGACATTAGAAAACATTTTGATATGAATACTTGATTATAATTAGCATAAAAATCCCCAAAATCTATCATTCTCCCATTATCCTTATTTATGATGTTTCCCCCAAACATAATAGGTATTCCTTTATAATTATAACCTTTTTTATCTTCGATATCATATTGGTTGTATCCAATAATTTTCTTGGGGTGATATATAATGATACATGTAATTCCCCCGGATGATATTTTATTACTCAATCTAGCCTTAACACACACAAGTAACCCCATAAAGGAATATGAGAAAAATAGGTTTCTTTCACTCCCTAACTCAAAGTGAAAACATTTTTTACTTTTTATGTAGTACACAATTTAGTGTGTGTTCTTCCATGGGAAATTTGTATCCCCAAATGTATACCAGAGGGTTTCTGTGACTCATTATTGACAATACCATTTCCATTAAGGTATTATTTCCCATTTCACTAACTCCATTCCAATATGGTGTATAATATGTAGTGGGTTAATATAAAATACAGTATTTCCATAAAATATCATTATATTAATTTCTAATTTATTCACCACATTGATCCCATAAATGTCTCTATCTCTTCAAAGTATGTTGATTCCCATCATCTTTTATTAACTCCTTGAAACACTCCAAGGACATAGATATATTACGTTTGATGTACATAAAATTACTCACACTGATGTCATCTATAAAATTAATAAATCACATGAATCCACCCCTATATTCTACTTGAAAAGTTTCTCATAGGTCAATGTATACCAATTTCATGATGATTTAGGGTTTGTTGACTATTACCACCCAATGTTTGTTTGGTAATCATTTCATGTAATAAATAATTCCATAATTAAAATGGGTTATGTTCTAAAGATTCTTTGTTACCATCTAGATTATTATTCATTACATGATTCTCATTTACATAATCATGGGACTATTTACACTACTGGTTGTGAGATGTTTAATTTGAATCTTATTCATTATCAACATTAAATATTTATTATAATTTAATACATTGTGAGTTTTATACATATTTTTCATACCTTAACAAAATCTATCATAATAAAAGTAACAAATCTTATTTCGAAATATGAAAATAAATACATCAATATCCAAATAAGAAAATGAAATAATCTTATTGGTAAAAAAGGAACATAATAACTGAAATTTTAAACCAAAATAAATCATACTACCAATGTGAGGTGGAAGTATTCAATTGATATAGTTTCCAACCTCTCCCTGTTTGCATCTTGTATATATAATCCAGACATGAAAACCTTCTAAAATCCACGTTGTTTATATATTTAGTGTAAAATGTAAACATCACATGTTGTATATAATATCTAACACGTATATATAAAAATATTAAACATGATAGTTAATGCACTAAAAACATCCCCTTTCTTATTTCACTACAACTATGCTTCACCCATGAATAACACACTGCATTATTTTCCATTGCATTCCACTATGAATTCTTCTTATTATAAGTTTTATGTAATATATTCTTAAATAATGAATTATTTTCATCCCTTTTCCCTACTCCTATTTTTATTCACCATACAGAACTTGAGTTTTCAATACAGTAGGTCATTATCAACATGGAATATAAGAGTAAGAATTTATAAATGAGCCATTTGATTTTGTAATCATATTATAATAAAAAAATAAAAAATAAAAATATTTACGTAGAGAGGAAATGTTGTGATATATGTGCTACTCATTATCGATCATAAACCCAAATATGTCTATTCGTCATATGTATCTAGTCATCTTGATAACGTGAGGCCCAGATAGTATCAAATATCCAAGATTGCATATGAACAATGATATGAGATCTCAAATATCTCATGAGTAAACATCTTAGGATAAATATCATTAATGTGAGTGAATAATGATATATGAATCCATATACTTGCATTTAATTATAATTTTGTTAAAAATAGAGGATGACATAAGATATTGGATATCAATTGCATCACACATATGTTTTGGAATTAGGGATACTTCGTACTTAGTATCCTCTTTCATAAGATATTCTAAGTTAGGGTTTCCAACACATATAATTGCATCTCATGGAATAATATAATACATAAGAACCTATATCATTCATATATATTCACCCTAGTGATAATTTTATAATTATCTAGTATGTTTTATGGTGATATTGTTCAAGTTGTGTAGTCTTCCATTTTAACAATGTTAAGATAAGATAATTTATTGTTCTTTGATTACAAAATTAGATTGATAAATATTAATTTTTTTTAAAAAACATTATATCTTATTATTTTTTTGAAAAATAATATCCATCGTCAATTTTTTTTTAAAATATTGATTCATAGTTATTCTAGTGCCAATGACACATATTCACCTTCTCACAACCAAGACATGTGTCTGGATAGTTAATTAAAGGGTTTTCAGTAGGCATAACTCATCAAATGTATTAAATCATAGTTACATGATTTATTAAGTGGAGTTCCCAATCCTAATATGTAATATATATATATATATATTTCATCACCTTTTACCACTTTGTTACACCATGTTCATCTGGTGTAGTAAACCCTTGTTGTGAACTATGTCTATTCAACCCAAAATGTTAAGTAAAATGTTCCTTGAGAATTGAAAAAACCTAACATGGGTCGATCATGCACCTTGAAATATGAATTCAACTCTAACACAATTAATTAGAGGTTATACTGACATAATATTCTCATTAATATATCTTTTACTTGTTTATAATAACCCAGTATAATATTATATTAAGTCTTGTTCATATGAATTTCATTTTACTAAATTTATCAACCATGTCTAATAAAATTTACACATAATATCGTATTATTGTTTCCCATCAAGAATACTTAATAATTAATTGACTAAATAATTATGTATCATCCAAAAACATAAATTATCAGCCACAAAAGTCACAATAATAAAATATAAGTGTTATAATCAAGAGATTCACTAGTGGATAGTTTATATAGTAGATGACAGACTAATATTCATCCCTTGAGGAATACACATTGAACTATATATTATTTTGTGTTAATTCATTCCACCTCGGTACTTTTGTATCTCCTAGATTGGCTTCAACTCAACTCTAGGATTTCAACTATTTCCTATTTATTGGGAAATCCATTATTTCTTAATAATTTACTTGCATCTATGTGAGGGGATAAATATATATGATAAAGGGGAATTACATAAAATAAATATCTAGTAAACATGTCCTCACTTAACAAGGAGGAGGGTATGACATGTTGGCCAGCATTTTAATATAAAATAAAATAATAATTTAAATGGAAATTATTCCCATACCATGTTCTCATCTAATTAAGTTATTATATACTTTTTGTGAAACCAACATAACTTTTCAATTTATTAGAAAATTAGAACACATAATTATTTAATTAAGATATGGTTCGATGAATTAATCTAAAAAAAATTCAATTTTTTTATTAAAATCCATGATTACAAAACATTCCTTAATTTTACATTTATAAAACATTGGTTTATTTATTTTTATTTAATATTAAGAAATTACATAAGCATTCTTGGAGGAAAAAATATATACTCATACAAAATACATGGCCCAATATTTGAGCTCGTTTATTCCCTTCACATTAAACACACAGTGTGTGATATGTAATTACATAGCATATTTTATCCAATATTTCACACATATAACACTTGTTAATTAAACTATATGTGATTCTCTTAACATATAGGATGTACAAAAAATAAAAACAATATATTTTAAAAAAAAATTAAAACATAAAATAGTGAAATATATAATTACCAATATAATGCCACAATGTGTACTTTCAAATAAATAACACGAATATATATATACATATATACATATATATAGGCTTAATTATATAATTACTTTTTCTCTATGTTCTAAATTAAGAAAAAATTCTATAGAAATCTAATTGATGTGTACACAAATTTTTTTCACGTGGTCTCTTATTCAAATTTTCAAAACATATGATTTGGATTTAGCATGTCCACTGTCACGAACATATAAGAAGTACATGGAGTGTCACCTTCATAACTAGAATGTGGAATTTTAATTTCATGGGTTTTCAGTACCCATGTCATATAGTAGATACATGACACTCATAGATACTTGTGTTACCTATTATTATGAAATGAAGATTAAATGTCAGGCAACCATGTTACACTATGTTTGGTTCTTCAAAAAAATTTCAAACCTATGTGGATCTATCCATTGATCTAATTGTATCATATAATTATCTTTAATTTCACATACTGAAGAAATATTATCACATGATACAGAAAATATGCCTTGTTACATGGTGTGTAGTATGGTGGACGCAACATATACTATTGTGATATTTGAGTAGAACCATTTTCATATTCAGATGGAATTTTGGGAAGTGTCTTCATTATTGATTATATTATTTATTACTTATTTGAGTGTGAATGATGAAAAGGTAGAGAAAATGATGTTTGGATTTCAAGAACCTATATAATTTAATTAATGAAGTTTCAGACGCATGTCACTCTATCACATATATGTATATATTTATAAATTAACCATGTGACAACTCTGATACAACTTTTTGGTTCTAAATGTAAAATAATTTCCTTTAATTCATTCCGAAGTCATATTTTTAGTCTTAATATATGATTAATCATTTTTTAAATTAAAAACTATATATTGAACACGATAATTTATATATTACCTTCCTTTATTAAACATCCAGACATGAATATGAGGGTCTTCTCATGAAATTTATAATTAATTTATGATGTGTTATAGAATTATATAAAAATATTAATCATTATTCATTGACGTTCTACTTAAATATACAATGCCCCAACCCTAGTTACCTAGATTTGGTGCATTATTACATAATATTGGCATGATAAAAGGGATCAAGTACCAAAGGACTGATCAGTTTAGTATTATTAGAAACAAGATACACACATGATTTCAACATTACAACTTGAAAAAAAATTCAAAAGAAATTTATTTCATTAGAAACATCCATGCCTCATAGATATTCCTGTAAGTCACTCATAAATAAATTCTTGATATCCTGGGAAAATGAAACATATGAATGGTGTGAGCTCAAACACTCAGCAAGAGTAAGCAATATAGTGGAATAAAACATAAAAATTAGGAATGGTGAATAATTGAAAACACATGCCTTTAGAAATAATAGACATGAATAAATTATGAAGGGAATATAAGATGAGTAAATAATTCCACTATAAAACATAGTCATGGGTATTCTACTAGTTGAATAACTACATGAACCATCAATATTATTTTCATAATGAGGGAATGTATAATTCCGGACATTCTGAATCATTTTTCCAAGGCCTCGGCCAAGACGTCTAAAAATGAATAAGGCCTCAGCCAAAACCACATATCAAATCGGGAAAGGCCTCAACCAATTCTATGTTTAATTGTCTCAGGAGACCTACCGATTCACCGAGGAGCTATAAAAGGCTCCACCCATCACATACTAAGTCCAATATATTCCTCATTTGAAAAGGTTGAAACATAACAAAAACATTCGTATTAAAACTAGCATATGAAATGTAAATACTTTAACCATAAACCATGAAGGGTATAAAAATAACCCATAAACATTAAAATATATAAAAAAAACTTCAATACAATATATAATATTTGTATCATAATAAATCAACCTCGATCAAGAATAATATCCCGTAAAGGATGTTGACATAGTTGAAAATGATCAGTAAAAATCAATGAGACAAATATCCCTTTTCATGAAATCATTTAAAAGTCACGTAATTTATAAATTAGGTATTTTAAAATATATTTTTGATTCAATGTTTCCCATACCACTTTGAGACATTTGAAAGTAATTAACATTTTAAAGCATTCATGTCCATATAAATAATTCCTTAAACCCATTTTTGAAACATGGACATTAATGAGAAAGGATTAAAAGAAAAAATCATTAAACCATATAAAATGATGTTTTAGTAAAAAAATGTCCCTATAAAAGTATCCTTGTAAAAACTATTTTATGAAACATGGACATGGATAATAAATATGTCACAGTAGATACTTACGTAAAAACAACCTCGGATAGTAAAGATATTGTGAAATTAACCCTTACCTTGCACATTAATTTGGTCGAGGGTACGTTTAACCTTCTGTATAATGACCATAGTATGTTATTAAATTATAATAGAACCATATTCACAATTATTATATCATACATGAATCATTTATGACTTTATACTACACATTTAATAATGATTACCATGTTAAATTAACATTTTAGGTAATAATAGCTTTCTTTATTGTACGTGTTTTAACATGTTATTCTTGATCATATCATTTAGTCATGATTTACATACTTCCTGAATATAAAAAATAATTTATATATAATTTATATTTAGAATATAAATTTGTATAATATATAGATATATGAAATGGAAAACACTGTTTATGGAGACGGTAGGTCGTACGTACGCATAGACGCGGTTTCGGTTTTCATATCCTATTGAATGGAAGTAAGTGGATAAGATATATATAAGTACATATATATATTTATATATATCTTTTAAGTAGAATTATTATTTCATATATTACATACTTATTAATAACATGTTTTTTACAATCATCATTGAATGTTGAATGTTGAAATGAATCTCATCACGTCGTGGAGACAGTAATCCATACGTACACACGAGCAACAATATCAATATATTGATGGTGAAATAGTATGTAATTAGATGGTATATAGTATATACAGAATAATTAACATGTTATATTAATTACTTACATCAGTTATACTCATTATTATACAAATCCAAATAATGAATTGTTTGAATAATAAACTACACCATGGCGTGGAGACGGTAAGTCGTACGTATGCACGTAAGGTGACATTGTAATTTATAGGATGGATTGAATAATGAATATAGTTGTAACATATTTATAATAACATCACATTATGTAGGAGTTACTGGATTAATTATTTTGGTATGGAGACAACAAAGAAAGGGAAAGTCTATGAAGAAAAGAACTTGAAAGAGGGTGGTGAAATTATTACCTCTTCTTCAAGTGTTTCCTATTGAGTTAATATAAATTTAACAATAGGTTGGCTTTATGATCAAATTATGGACTCTAGGATTATTTTAGGAGATTTGGGAGGATATTTGGGCAAGGTATGGTCGAGACAAATGGCTTTGGAGGTGTGATTTTGAGGGAATAGGAAGTTCCCGTTTATAAGAGAGGTGAGGGTCACTTTAGGAAAAGATTGAAATATTATTTTATAATATAATAAATTTTGGTTTATAACGGCTCCAAAATGATTCATTTCTAGGATAAAGTGTTTATGGTTCGAAAACCAATCAACCAATAGGTTTTAGACTATTTTAGGTTACAATATTTACCTTATCATTTAGATTTAACTCTTAATTAAATAGTTTAACTTTTACTCTATCTTCATGAATTCTGACACTATATGGTTAATAAAATTACTATAAATATTAAAGATAACCTAATGTGGTTCATTAAAGACATGTATAATATTATTTAATCCCTTTTTCCAAACCTTATATTTTTAGAAATATTATATAATATAATAATATAATATTTGTTTTAAAAACTCATTTTTGTCAATTTTGACACAATTTTTTACATGGTTTTTGTTAAAGTCATCACAACTTTTTTACTTAGAAAAAGATACATTGAATAAAAACTAACAATTCCTATTCACCTAGATAATTCTTGGATTTCATAAAAACATCGAAATTGTATTTATTTTAATATTTATAATACCATTTATTTGATTCTTTCATTAATAAAGTAGTTACTACATCATCATTATGACATAAATAAATTTAATTATTTACTATCTAAAAATTGTAAATGAAATACCATTTTGTATAAAATCTTTTTATATTTATAATTAATATTTATAGTAAAAAAGATATGTTATATAACACCTTTTAAAATTTTGTTTACTAAAAGATATTTGTTTATGTTATTTTTGCCTTTATGTTAAATTAATTAATATAAAGTGTCATTATCAATATCATGTATCTCCAAGTGGTCCCAAAATCGACCCAAGGGTTCCCATGGTCGGAAATGTATCAACCAATAGGAATATGATATATGTTAGGGTAATTTCATATTATTATAATAATATTCTTTTACCCATATTTACTAGCTTTTCCCTTTAACCTTGGTAAATAAAATATGTACTGAAGTAATATTCATAATGTCTTAAAATAAAAGATACCTATTTACACAATATGGACCTATTGATTACAAATATGGAATTGATTTTTTTTCAAATTCAAAACACAAAATGGAATAAATTAATTTAAAATTAATTCTCGTTGTCAAAACAAAAAGCGTGTTTTTATGAAATAATATCTATGAAAAGATTAACACTTGTTTATGTCCATTTTAAATGTGAAATTACATCCAATGACCTAATTTTCATAAATGATAAAATAATAATCTAATTATACTTTAAAACCACTCAAATTTATAATTTAACACTACAAATTATTTCGATTAATAAGTTCTTTTTAATTAAAATTTAGTATTTTTCACTATTCATATATATATGAAAATTATCAGAAAAACACAAAAATTTTATCCTAACTAAATTTTACGTCTTCATTCTAAATAATTTGTTTATTTTTTAAAACTTAATATATAAAAATGTCAAATATTTAATTTAAAAATGGTTCTCCATTAAAAGACGGTAAAATAGCATTTTTTTTTAAAATACTTCTTTTACTTGAAAAATTGAATTTGTTCTTATATTATGACTAAGAAAAATAATATGGATGTTAAAATTAAAAGTAGTATATGAAATTTAAAAGTTATTTAATAATATTTGTAACTTTTTTTGAACGACTAGTTTTGTAAGTCATGGTGCGCTCGAACTCGGTGTTTCTTATAATGCAAGTTATTGAATTTATTTGAAGAGATAACATACTATGAAATCCTGGGGTGTTACATTATCACCTCCTTAAATATATTGCATCCTCACAATTTTAAATTTTTCTTCGAAAATAAATGGATAAAAATAGAAAAATACCTTTCTTGAAAATCCACATCCGAAATTGGGTTTATAAAATTCAGTATTAATAATATGGAATGGGAAATGAAACAATAACCACCAAATTATGATCTATATTAAGTGAACATTGGTGGAAATTATAGACACATAATTGGAAGAAAAATTTAAATATTTATAGTGAGTTATTGAGATCATAAATCACAATCAAGTGTAAAATGGAGGACCTCAAAGCCATCAATCTAAGATGATGTAAAATATCATCGGTTTTACAAAACATATGGTATTAAGATAACACATTTTTGGTTTTAATATCCATTCCCTAATGTTCAATAATTAATTTATTCATAGAATAAGAAGATATATATATATATATATATATATATAT
This sequence comes from Viscum album, assembly GCA_963277665.1. Classification (NCBI taxonomy): domain Eukaryota; kingdom Viridiplantae; phylum Streptophyta; class Magnoliopsida; order Santalales; family Viscaceae; genus Viscum; species Viscum album. Next base: position 1,337,588,965 of record OY728148.1, on the reverse strand, counting down.
ATATATATACTTGACAAGTAAATTTCCATCCTTCAACTAATTCCTACCTCAAACTCATCTTTCACTCTAAAAGATAATAGAATTCAAAAATACTCTATTTATCTGAATCTTATAGGGTTCCAAAAATACTGAATTTTTAATTCAATTTTTATAATATTAAAAAAAATACATAATAAAAACCTGGACATCATATATTCCAGTGGTAGGTGATCCACCATTGTCGCCCTTCAGCTGCGGGTTCAAGTATCACGGCCTTGCCGGACGCGATGGGTTGTCGTCCGACATCCAGGTTTTCATTTTTATAACAATCCAAAAAAAAATATTATGAAATTATTTAATCATAATAATATTATCGAACATCAAACTTAATCCATTCCAACATTTATACTTATCCAAAATACTTCTGTCCAAACTCATAGTCCAAAATTTATAAGGAAGGTAAACAAAATGAAGATCTCTTTTACCACGTAATAACATATGAATACCTTCATCATGTATTCTTTTATAACATGGTAACACCTTGAATTACCATAAAACCTTATTTACTACATTCATGCTCCATTATTCCTTATAGAATACTAGATTTATTCTTTATATCCAATTTTTTTTAATATTCCAACAATGATGGAATAAACAAACCATTAATCAGTTCTAATCTAGTAAAGAATATCCAATATAATTTATCCAAATCAACCATATATTATTCAAAAATCAATACCTTAGTATCATGACCATATTATGGTTTACCTTTCCTTCAACCACGTATTTTCCAAAAAGTTCATCCTGAGACTGTTTCACTTTACTTGGTACCAAACAATCTCAAATCCTTAATGAAACAGTAATGCAGTAAAATCCTTATTTGTTTCCAAAATTCATATAACCAGTACATCAATGATACAACACTCAAATGAAATAATTATTTAATAACAATATAATAACACTAATCATTCCTCTTCATTTGTGGTAGTATCATAACTTGATTATTGTCCAATAGCATCATTTGGGGCATACTCTGATGATTTTCACATTGATTCATGTAGTGTCCCATATCCTTGCAGATGAAGCATTGTACATTTGAAACCTTTTTCTTACCCTTACAATCACATACTTTTTTTCCTATTTCTCCACACTTATAACAATATAACATTCCCTTCCAGCGTTTACCAAGGTGATTCTTTCCACAGTTATCAGATATGGTAAAATCCTTCATTCCCCTCTACCCATTATCCATATTTTTCTTTTCCATCTTTTCATATCTTGATTCCCTTCAAAGCCATAGGACTCAGTGAATTATTTACTTATCTTATTAACACATGATACTATTTCTTCTTATAAAGAGAATTTGTGGGAGACTATTTTTCTTTTAAATTTTTGGTTAATATAATAAAATATATGATCCTTCTTAATCTTTTGATCTTTCATATTGTTGGAATTCTCATTCCTTCTACTAGGGCCCATTTCGAAATAATGGCATACACCAGGTTAGTTTATGAATCTCAAGAAATAATTCCAGACAGGTAAAATAGATAACTTAAATTGAAAAGATTATGCATATAGTCTATAATCATAAAATGTTTTCTTTGAGGATGTATTTAATTCTAAATCCTTTATAATGTCTTGTAATGAAAATATGAATTATCCTAATCATATCCCACAAGAGTTTCATAACCAAGAGTGCCGCAAGGACCGTTGTTGTGTACCAGGATACCCCGGGTCAAGCCCGAAACTCCTTGTCAGAGTTTTCACTCCTAGGTACATCTGTGCCAGAGCTGTCGCTACCAGATCGTATCCAGATAAAGATGCATTGCATGTAAAATTCACAAAATCTCTAAATTACCAAATTTATAGGAAATTCTTATATACTAATCATCAAAGTCTATCTTACGGTAATGTGTTATAATAAGAGTTTATCTAAATTTAGTTTCCAAGGTTTGTACTAAAATTCTTCTGATACCCACTATAACGCCCTAACCCTAATTACCCAGTGTCGGTGTATTATTACTTAATATAGGCAAGATACAAGGAATCAAGTCTTGAAGGACTGATCCGATTATTATTCTGGGAAACAAGATTCATACATGATTTGAAAATTACAACTTGAAAAAGAAATACAACACTAATTTATTCTATTAGAAACATCCAATCCTCCTATATATTCCTGAAAGTCACTCATAAATAACTTTTTCATATCCTGGGAAAATGAGACATTGGAAACGGGTGAGATCAAATGCTCAGTAATAGTTAGAAATCTTGTGGAAGATAACATAAACATTAGGCATGATAAATAAATGAAAACTCATGCATTTACAAATAATATACTTGAATACATTATGGAGGGAATATAAGATGAGGAAATAATGCCACAATAAAACATAGTCATGGGTATTCTACTAGTCGAATAACCACATGAACCATCAGAATTATTTTCATAATGAGGGAATGTATAATATCGTACATTCGGAAACATTTTGTCAAGGCCACGACCAAGAAGTCTAAAAATTATTAAGGCCTTGGCCAAAAAAAAATATCAAATTGGGAAAGGCCTCATCCAGTTTCATGACTAATTGTCTCATGAGGCCTACCGATGCACGGAGGATCTATAGAAGGCTCCACCTATCACTTACTAAGTCCAATACATTCCTCATATGAAAATGTTGAAACATAACATAAACATTCATATTAAAACTAGCATACGAAATGTTAATACTTTAACCATAAACCATGAATGGTATAAAAATAACACATCCATAGTAAAATATATCACAAGACCTTCAATACAAAATGTAATATTTGTATCATAACAAATAAACCTAGATCAAGAATAATATCCAGTAAATGATGTTGGCATAGTTGAAAATGATGAGTAAAAATCTATGAGAGAAATATCCATTTTTCATTAAATCATTTAAATGTCACATAATTTATAATGTATGTATTTTAAAAGATAGTTTGGAATAAAATTGTCCCATTACACATTGAAACATTTGAAATGAATTAACATTTCAAAAAATTCATGTGTTATATAAATAAATCCTTAAAACCATTTTGAAAACATGGACATTAATGAGAAAGGTTTAAAATATCAAATCATTAAAACATTTAAAATAATTTTTTAGTAAAAAACGAGCATAAAAAATAATCCCTTTGAAAATTATTTAATGAAACATGGGAATGGATAATTAATATTTCATAGTAGATACTTTCGTAAAAACCACCTCGGATAATAAAGAGATTGTGAAATTGATGCTTACCTTACAATTTCTTTTGATCGAGGGCATGTTTAGACTCTTTTATAATGACCATTGTGTGTTATTAAATTATTCCAGAAGCATATTTATATTTATTATATCATTCATGATTCATTTATGACTTTATACTACCCATTTAATAATTATTTCCATTTTAAATTAATATTTCGGGTAATAATCGCTTTCTTTATAGTACATGTTTTAACTTATTATTATTGATCGTATCATTTTGATAATGATTTACATACTTACAGAATATAAAAAATGATTTATATATCATTTATATTTAGAATATAAATATGTATTATATATAGATATATGAAATAGAAAACACAGTTTATGGAGACAGTAGACCGTACATACGCATAAACAATGTTTCCGTTTTCATATCGTATTAAATGGAAGTGAATGAATAAGATATATGTAAGTGTATATATATATATATTAAGTATAATTATTATGTAATATATTACATACTTATTAATAATATATATTTTTATAATCATTGTTGAATGGTGAATGTGAAGATTAATCTCATCGCGTTGTGGAGATGGTAATCCGTACGTACGCATGAGCGAAAATATCATTATATTGATGGTGATATAGTATATAATTTGTTATTATATCATATATAAATAATAATTAAAATTTTATATTTATTATTTACATCAGTTATAATCATTATTATACCCATCCAATTAATGAATTGTTCGAATAACAAACTATACCATGACGTGGAGACGGTAAGCCGTACATACGCACGTATGGTAACTTTGTCTTTTTAGGATGGATAGAATAACGAATATAGTTGTACCATATTTAAAATTACACCAAATTATGTTGGAGGTAATGGATTTATTAATTTGATATGGAAATAAAACATAAAGAGGAAGTGTATGAAGAAAATAACTAGAAAGAGGGTGGTGAAATTATTACCTCTTCTATGGGTGTTTCCTTTTGAGTTGATCAAAAAAGATCCATAGGATGGCTTTATGATCAAATAATGGACTCTTGGTTTATTTGAGGGAATTTGGGAGGATGTTTGGGCAAGGTTTGGCCGAGAAAAATGTCTTTGGATGTGTGATTTTGAGAGAAGGGGAAGTGACCTTTTATAAGAGAGGTGAGGGTCACTTTAGGAAAAGCTTGAAATATTATTTTATAATAAAATAATTTTCAGTTTCTAATGTCTCTAAAATAACTTATTTCTAGGATAATGTGGGGGTGGGTCAAAAAACACTCATCCAATAGGTTTTAGACAGGGTTAGGTCACCATATTATCATTATATTTTAGATTTATCTCTTAGTTAAATAGTTTAACTTTTACCTTGCCTTCTTGAATTCTTACACTATATGGTTAATAAAATTACTATAAACATAAAATATAACCAAAAGTTATTATTTAATGACATATATAATATTATTTAATACCTTTGGCCTAACCTTAGATTTTTAGGAATATTATATAATATAATAATATAATATTTAATTTAAAAACTCATTTATGTCAATTTTGATACTATTTAGTATTTGGTTTTGGTGAAAGTCATCACAACTTGACTACTTAGAACAAGATAAATTTAATCAATTATAACATTTCATATTCACCTATAAAATTCTTGGATGTCATAGAAACTTTGAAATTATATTTATTATAATAATTATTATACCATTTATTTGATTTTATCATTAATAAAGAAATTACTCCATCATCATTGTGTCATAAAAAAATTTAATTATTTAATGTATAAAAATAAAAAATAAAATATAATTATGTAGGAAAAATCATTATCTTTCAAATGAATATTTATGACCGAAAATATAACTTATATAACACCCGGTAAAAATTATTTTACTAAAATATATATGTTTATGTCATTTTTTTCTTTACATTAAATTAATTAATATAAAATGTCATTATCACTATAAAGTGGATCCATGTAGTCCTAAAATCGACCCATGGATTTCCATGTTCAGACATGTATAAAAAAATAGGAATAGGACCCATGTTAGGGTAATTAAATATTATTATAATTATATTTATTTAACCTTATTTACCAGATTGAACCTTTATCCTTGGTAAAAAAATATTTACTGAAGTAAATACTCACAATGTCTAAAAATAAAAGTTACCAATTTACACCATTTTAACATCCTTATTAAAAATCTTGAATCCATTTTTCAAAATTCAAAACACTGAAGTAGGAAAAATTAATTTAAAATTAATTCCCACTATCAAAATAAAATGAGTATTTTTAAGAAATAATAACTATCAAAAGAGTAACACTTGTTTATGTCCAGTTTAAATTTGAAATTACATAAAATGAACTAAATTATATTAAATGATAAAAATATAATCTAATGTTACATTAAATCCACTCAAATTTATAATTTAACACTATAAATTATTTCGATTAAAAAATTTATTTTTAATTAAAATTTTGTATTTTTCAATATTCGTCGAAATATGAAAGTCATTAGAAAAAACCAAAATTTTATACAAACTAAATTTGAATGTCACTATTCTAAAGAATAAGTTTATTTTGTCAAATTTAATATAAATAAAGGGTCAGGTATGGTATTTAAATAGGGTTCGCCAATACAGTCGGTAAAATTTCATTTTTTGAAAAATACTTCTTTTATCTAAAAAATTGAATTGAATTTTATATTATGTCTAAAAAACATAATATGGATGTTAAAATTATACGGAGTATATAATATTCGAAATTCAGTTAATACTATTCATAATGACTTTTTGAACCACTATTTTGGTAAGTCGTGGTGTGCTCGAACTCGGTGTTGCGTGTAGCGCAAGTTATTGAATTTCATTAAAGAGATCAAGTACTATGAAGTCTTGTAGTGTTACAAAATCTATGTTATTGCATTATTTTTTTCCTATATAATGGAATAATAAAATTGTAACATCCCAAGTAAGTAATTAATAATATATATTTTTATCTATGTCTATTAATGAATTATATAGTGTTTTAGAGGCTTAAAATGAAAATAAATCCAATCTTAAGCATGGAATACACTAATATTTTTAAAAGATTGTTTTACTGCCTTTTGATGGAAAACCATTTTTGAATCTATCTTTTGACAATTTTATAAACTATTTTTGTCAAAATAAACTTATTATTTATGATTGGGACTTCAAAATTTACTTTGTGTGAATTTTTGGTATTTTTCTGACAATGTTCATTTTTTAATGAATAGTGAAAAATACTGCATTTTACATCAAAACTGCTTCTTAATCTAATTTATTTATATGATTATATTATCTTTTGAATTGGTCTTAATGTGTAATCTGAATATATTTTTACCATTTAATCCAATGGTGGTCATTGGAATCAATTTCACTTTGAAATTAGACTTAAACTGGTGTCAATCTTTTGATACTTATTGTTTTATAAAAACACGCTATTTGCTCTGACAGTGGGATTTAATTATTAAATTAATTAATGTGACTTATATGTTTTGAATTTTGTAAAATAGACTTAATTTTTGAATTCGGAATATCAAATATATCTTAGGGTGGATTTTTGGTAATTTTCTGAAAAACGTCAATTTTTGATGAATAGTGAAACCACTAAGTGGTACTTATAAAAACTGATTTTCCGTTTAAATGAAATTTTTCCATCTTTGTGTTTTGAATTTCAAAAATCTGACATACATGGTTGTCATGAAGAATTAAAATGTGGTTCAATGAGATTATAATAATTTTTTGGTGAATAGTAACTTATTAAGTTTTTAATCGCGATTAGTGGTAATTAGTGTAGTTTAAGGTAAAAATAATGCTTTAATAAAATGAGATGAGCTTGAAACATGTCCTACCCTCATTGGTTGTGTCAAATCCGACCAAGACAAGCCATGGGTCAACTTGGGGACCCCATGGATCCACTTTGGTTGGGAAATGACATAAATAACTTTTTATTTAATGTAAAAGTAAAAATGACACAAACATAATATGTTTTACGAAAACAATTTTTACATGGGGTTATAAAGATCAGATGTTTTATTATAAATAATCATTGGAAAGATAAAAATATTTCCTACATCATAGTATTTTTTTTATAATTTTTAGACTTTAAATAAATTAAATTATTTATGACATCATGATGATGCAGCGATGACCTCATTATTTAACGATTTAAATAAAATGGAAAGATAATGTAAAATCTAAAACCTAAACATGGCCAAAACCAATTGGATGAGTGGATTTCGAAGCATTATCACCTTATCCTCGAATTATATCAATGTGGGACCTTTTGAATACGAAAATCATTTTAAAATAAAGTAACTTATCTTTACTTTCCAAGAGTGCCCCTCCTCTCCTCTTATAAAAGGCCCCCACCTCTACCTCCTTACCCACACTCCCAAAGCCTTTGGCTCAGCCAAACCCTGCCCATTTTGTCTCTCCACATCCCTCTCCTCATCCTAGAGGATTCCCGTTGGGCAGAATCCTTTCAATGGAAGCCTTTAGGCTCAAATCAAAAGGAGTTACACTTTTAAAGGTAATTCATTCTCTCATGTTCATTTGTTTTATTTTGCTTCTCCAACCCCCTAAACTCTTTTTATTTACTTATTTTATAACAAAACCAGTATCTTCAATATAATAGGATGTTGTTATAAGATTTATTCGAGCTACACTCTCACACAACTACATAAAATGGTTAAAGAACATACAGTATCCGTGGATGGCGAAATTCTGCCTCCCGAAGCGATGATTGTTCAATACTCATTTAACACCTCCAAAGGTGGACATTATGACGTCACTATTTTTATATATGATATATAATATGTCTATTCTTTCCTTAAGCTTCTTTATTTTTCATTTTTGGTCATACCTTTATGGTTTCCATTATGGGTGAACACGATATCTTCATTTAAGGAAGTGCGGACTACCGCCCCCTCAAAGTGATTTGATTCGTTAAATACCATATGTGGGACGTATAAAGGATGGAACTATGATATTATATATGATATTATACTAGAATTATAATATACCTTTATATCATTATGATTCCATTCTATAAAATATGAAATAGAAATGAAAGTAGTGTCCATGCGTACGTACGACTTACCGTCTCCATGAACGGTGCATTTCATTTCTTACCTCTAAATGATTATGTAATATTATAAATGCATGCATTTACTAGATATATATGAAATATATGATATCTAAATCATGAATACCATTCTGGATATAATGAACCATTGACCAAATTGACAACATGTAAGTGTAAGAAGTCTATTTTTGACTTAAGAACCAAATACCGACAAAATGAACATTATTAACATAAATGATTACACAATGTTCATAACATGGAATAAAAGGAATAATGAACTTGAAAAAGGTTCTTAATCAAGTAGAGATTAACTCAAGTTTATTATTCAGGAGATTAAAGAACGACCGAGTTAAGTCAGACCCGAGGTATGGGACTTCGTCTCAATCTCCTTTCATTGAGGCATATTTGGTTTTATACACATCCTTCTTTTATACGGTGTATAAACCCCTTTGACCTTTATGTTTATTCAAAAGGAATATTTTTTATACGAAGCATTTACTAAAAGACAAAAGGGAATTTTTTGTCGTACGTATGCGGCGACAACGACTTCTCCGCCGTCGTGACCGTTATTTGAGTTTCGGCTTCCTCTACAAGCCATACCTTCTTTTTAAAAGAAAAATAAATACCATGTTTTACTTTTCTTTTATTTTGGTTTCAAAAATGGTTTTCATAATGTTTTTATATCAAGGTGTTGTATTGATATCTTGTGATTGAAAGGTGGGAATGTTATGTTACCTTTATGCATGTTTTATGTGATATGATTATGTTGAGGTTCATGGGAATTATTATGAAAACGGGTGGTCCGTGATAAACTATGGGCGAGTGAGCCCGATATAGCTCTCCAATGCATTGGGTAATGTGAAAGAGTGAAACGTTAAGGTTTCTCCGAAGAGATTTTAGGGAATATACTGTGATGGGTATTCCAAATGTAACCAAGAGGGTTAATCCCTACGTAAGAATGTTATGAATGCCTCAAGTTACCTTTATGTCTTATGATTTCTATGATTTATTCATGATTTGATGAGGTATGTTAAAGTGATTATGTTCTATGGGTAAAGTATGATCTCATCCTTATGTATATATTGTACCCATGTTTCCTTTCCATATTTTTATATCCCTTACTGAGCTTTTTATGCTAATCCCAAGTTTTTTGAAATGTTTTTCACAGGTCAAGGGAAAGGTACATGATATGATGATAGTGTCAAGGAAGTGTTATGAAAGAATCCATGTTTATTTTAAATATGTTTCCATTGATGGGAATGAATAATACTATCTTTATGTAACCACTTTGTGTATATGTGAAATGTAATGCAAGTTTTATGATCTAATTCTCTAAAACTCTAAACCCGAAAATATCCTCAACGTGTAATCTTGTAATAACTCAAGATTAAGTAAGGTTTAAGGCTGGGGCCTTATGGTTGGTATCAGAGGTCGGTTTAGACAAATTTAGGAGTTAGAAAAGTGTAAAATTATAAGTTAATTTATGGTACAATTGAAATGATATAGCATTTAAAGATTACCATGTTGCTTCGCCTAAGATATTTCTGTGTTAAGAATGGTTTTTCATAGAGGAAACAGAACAAATTTTCTGGGAAGGCATACATAGGGAAATGACCTTTCAAATCAGTATCCTGAGGTGGTCAGAATCAGAACTAAAAAGTTTGTTGCAGTGATGGCTCCGTTGAATCAGGTGATAAATGGTGGTTGTGTTTATTAATGATATTTTGGTGTTTTCAAAAAGTAAAGAGGATCATGAAAGACATTTAAGGGTTATCTTGCAAACCTTAAAAGAAAATAAATTGTATGGGAAATTCATCAAGTGTGAGTTTTGGTTGCAACAAATTTCTTTCCTTGGTCACATTGTTTCTAAAGATAGGATAACTGTTGATCCTGAAAAAACAAAAGTTGTGGAAGACTGGCCAAGACCCACAAATGTAACTGAGATTCGTAGCTTCCTTGGTGTGGCAGGCTATTACCGAAGGTTTGTTAGAAATTTTTCACGGTTATCTAGTCCAATGACTAAGCTAACTTGGAAGGGTGTTAAGTTTATCTGGAAAAAAGAATGTGATGATTGTTTTCAGGAATTGAAAAGAAGATTGGTGAATGCTCCATTTTTGGCACTACCTTCCAGGAATGGTGAGTTTGTTATATACAGTGATGCTTCATTGAAAGGACTTGGTTGCATCCTAATGCAGAATGATCAGGTAATTGCTTATGCTTCATGACAGTTGAAAACTCATGAGGTAAATTACCCTACACATGATTTGGAATTAGATGCTGTTGTTTTTGCTTTAAAAATTTGGAGGCATCATTTGTATGGAGTAAAGTGTGAAATATATACCGATCACAAATGTTTAAAGTATATATTCACTCAGAAAGAATTGAACATGAGACAAAGGAGACGGCTAAAATTAATCAAGGATTATGATTGTACAATTCATTACCATCTGGGAAAATCAAATAAAGTGGATGATGCTTTGAGTCGAAAAAGTAATGCTTCATTAGCAATGTTGCGTTTGGAACGTGATCCTTTGGTTAAGGATTTGATGAACTTTGGCATAGAAGTTGTTGGTGCAGGTTTTGTTTCAGGTATCAGTGAGATCATCTCTATCAGATAGAATCAAGCAAGCACAGAAGCAAGATAGTGAGTTGCAGAAAAAGGTAGAGCTGGTTCAGAAAGGTAAGTTGCCTGAATTCAACATTGATAATGATTGCGTTTTGAGATTTGGGAAGAGATTGTGTGTGCCTTGTGATTCACAGTTGAAGAGAGAGTTGTTATGTGAAGCTCATAGTTCTCTGTTTTCAGTTCATCCTGGCATTACTAAGATATACAGAGATCTGCGGGAGTATTACTGGTGGGATGGAATGAAAAGAGATATTGCTGATTTTACTGTGAAGTGTTTGACTTGTCAGCAGGTTAAAGCAGAGCGGCAGTTACCGAAAGGGATGCTTCAGCCCTTACCAGTGCCAGAGTGGAAATGGGAGAATATATCCATGGAATTTGTTGTGGGATTACCGAAGACATCTCGAGGTAATAATGCAATCTGGGTTATTGTTGATCGCTTGACTAAATCTGCTCATTTCCTTACTATACGAGATACTTTTTCCCTAGATCAACTTTCCCATTTGTATCTCAAAGAGATAGTCAGGTTACATGGAGTTCCCCACTCCATTGTATCTGATCGTGATCCCAGGTTCACTTCTAACTTTTGGAAGGGCCTTCAGAAGTCGTTGGGTACTGAATTAAATTTTAGTACAACATTTCATCCTCAATCAGATGGGCAGTCAGAACGAACAATTCAGACATTGGAGGATATGCTACGAGCTTGTTCTATGGATTATCAGGGAAGTTGGGACCAACATCTTTCTTTGGTTGAATTTCATATAATAACATTTTTCATTCCAGTATACAGATGGAACCATTTCAGGCATTATATGGGAAGCGGTGTCGAACTCCAGCTTTCTGGGATGAAGTGGGTGAAAGGAAGTTGATGGGACCAGAATTGGTAGAAGAGATGGCAGAAAAAGTTCAGCTGATTCAGAAGCACATGAGAACAGCTCAGAGCAGGCAGACGAGTTATGCGGATAACCGGAGGAAGGATCTATCTTTCGAGGTAAGTGATCATGTTTTTCTCAAGGTTTCTCCATGTAAAAGTGTGATGAGATTTGGTAAGAAAGGAAAGCTGAGTCCAAGGTTTATTGGACCATATGAAATTTTGGAGAGAGTTGGATCAGTTTCATACCCGGTGGCTTTCCCTCCAAGTTTATCTCAGGTACACAATTCTCATCACGTTTCGATGTTGAGAAAGTATATGCCAGATCCATCTCATGTTTTGAGTCCACAGGTAGTTCAGTTGGAAGAGAACCTATCATATGAGGAACAACCGGTCCATATTCTTGACCATAGGGAGCAAGTTTTACGGAATAAGGTGATTAAGTAGGTAAAGGTTTTGTGGAAAAACCACATGATGGAAGAGGCAACATGGGAATCTGAAAATGCAATGAGGGATAAGTACCCCCATTTATTTGATAAGTAAATAAATTGCAGGGACGCAATTTTCTAAAGGGGGGAAGGATGTAACATCCCAAGTAAGTAATGAATAATAGATATTTTTATCTATGTCTATTAATGAATTATATAGTGTTTTAGAGGCCTAAAATGAAAATAAATCCAATCTTAAGCATGGAATACACTAGTATTTTTAAAAGATTGTTTTACTGCCTTTTGATGGAAAACCATTTTTGAATCTATATTTTGACAATTTTATAAACTATGTTTGTCAAAATAAACTTAATCTTTATTATTGGGACTTCAAAATTTACTTTTTGTGAATTTTTGGTATTTTTCTGACAATGTTCATTTTTTAATGAATAGTGAAAAATACTGCATTTTACATCAAAACTGCTTCTTAATCTAATTTATTTATATGATTAGATTATCTTTTGAATTGGTCTTAATGTGTAATCTGAATATATTTTTACCATTTAATCCAATTGTGTTCATTGGAATCAATTTCACTTTGAAATTAGACTTAAACTGGTGTCAATCTTTTGATACTTATTGTTTTATAAAAACACGCTATTTGCTCTGACAGCGGGAATTAATTATTAAATTAATTAATGTGACTTATATGTTTTTAATTTTGTAAAATAGACTTCATTTTTGAATTCAGAATATCAAATATAGCTTAGGGTAAATTTTTGGTAATTTTCTGAAAAACTTCAATTTTTGATGAATAGTGAAACCATTAAATGGTACTTATAAAAACTGATTTTCCGTTTAAATGAAATTTTGCCATCTTTGTGTTTTGAATTTCAAAAATATGACATACATGGTTGTCATTAAGAGGTAAAATGTGGTTCAATGAGATTATAATAATTTTTTTGGTGAATAGTAACTTATTAAGTTTTTAATCGCGATTAGTGGTATTTAGTGTAGTTTAATGTAAAAATAATGCTTTAATAAAATTATATGAGCATGACACATGTCCTACCCTTATTGGTTGTGTCATGGCCGACCAAGACAAGCCATGGGTCAACTTGGGGACCCCATGGATCCACTTTGGTTGGGAAATGACATAAATAACTTTTTATTTAATGTAAAAGTAAAAATGACACAAACATAATATGTTTTACGAAAACAATTTTTAAATGGGGTTATAAAGATCATAATTTTGATTATAAATAGTAATTGTAAAGCTACAAAGGTTTCCCACATCATAGTATTTTTTTTAATAATTTTTAGACTTTAAATAAATTAAATTATTTATGACATCATGATGATGCAACGATGACCTCATTATTTAACGATTTAAATAAAATGGAAAGATAATGTAAAATCTAAAACCTACACATGGCCAAAACCAATTGGATGAGTGTATTTAGAAGCCTTATCACCTTACCCTAGAATTATATCAATGTGGGACCTTTTGAATCCGAAAATCATTTTAAAATAAAGTAACTTATCTTTACTTTCCAAGAGTGCCCCTCCTCTCCTCTTATAAAAGGCCCCCACCTCTACCTCCTTACCCACACTCCCAAAGCCTTTGGCTCGGCCAACACCTTCCCATTTTGTCTCTCCACATCCCTCTCCTCATCCTAGAGGATTCCCTTTGGGCAGAATCCTTTCAAAGGAAGCCTTTAGGCTCAAATCAAAAGGAGTTACACTTTTAAAGGTAATTCATTCTCTCATGTTCATTTGTTTTATTTTGCTTCTCCAACCCCATAAAACCTTTTTATTTACTTATTTTGTAACAACACCAGTATCTTAAATATACTAGGATATTGTTATAATATTTATTCGAGCTACACTCTCACACAACTACATCAAATGGTTAAAGAACATACGATTTCCGTGGATGGTGAAATTCTGCCTCCCGAAGTGATGATTGTTCAATACTCATTTAACACCTTCAAAGGTGGCCATTATGATGTCACTATTTTTATATATGATATATAATATGTTTATTCTTTTTTTAAGCTTCTGTATTTTTCATTTTTGGTAATACCTTTATGGTTTCCATTATGGGTGAACGCGATATCTTCATTTAAGGAAGTGCGGATTACCGCCCCCTCAAAGTGATTTGATTCGTTAAATACCATATGTGGGACGTATAAAGGATGGAACTATGATATTATATATGATATTATACTGGAATTATAATATAACTTTATATCATTATGATTCCATTATATAAAATATGAAATAGAAATGAAAGTAGTGTTCATGCGTACGTACGGCTTACCGTCTCCATGAACGGTGCATTTCATTTCTTACCTCTAAATGATTATGTAATATTATAAATGCATGAATGTAATGGATATATATGACATATATGATATCTACATCATGAATACCATTCTGGATATTACGAACCTTTGACCAAATTAACAACATGTAAGTGTAAGAAGTCTATTTTTGACTTAAGAACCAAATACCGACAAAATGAACATTATTAACTTAAATGATTACATAATGTTCATAAAATGGAATAAAAGGAATAATGAACTTGAAAAAGGTTCTTAAGAAAGTAGAGATTAACTCAAGTTTATTATTCAGGAGATTAAAGAACGACCGAGTCATGTCGGACCCGAGGTATGGGACTTCATCTCGATCTCCTTTCATTGAGGCATATTTTGTTTTATACACAACCTTCTTTTATACGGTGTATAAACCCCTTTGACTTTTATGTTTATTCAAAAGGAATCTTTTTTATATGAAGCATTTACTAAACGACAAAAGGGAATGTTTTTGTCATACGTATGCGGTGACAACGACTTCTCCGCCGTCATGACCATTTTTTGAGTTTCGGCTTCCTCTACAAGCCATACCTTCTTTTTAAAAGAGAAATAAATACCATGTTTTACTTTTCTTTTATTTTGGTTTCGAAAATGGTTTTCATAATATTTTTATATCAAGGTGTTGTATTGATATCTTTTGATTGAAAGGTGGGAATGTTATGTTTCCTTTATGCATGTTTTATGTGATATGATTATGTTGAGGTTCATGGGCATTATTATGAAAACGGGTGGTTCCGTGATAAACTAAGGGCGGGTGTGCCCGATATAGCTCTCCAATGCATTGGGTAACGTGAAGGAGTAAAACTTTAAGGTTTCTCCAAAGATATTTTAGGGAATATACTGTGATGGGTATTCCAAATGTAACCAAGAGGGTTACTCCCTACGTAAGAATGTTATGAATGCCTCAAGTTACCTTTATGTCTTATTATTTCTATGATTTATTCCTGATTTGATGAGGTATGATAAAGTGATTATGTTCTATGGGTAAATTATGATCTCATCCTTATGTATATATTGTACCCATGTTTCCTTTCCATATTTTTATATCCCTTACTGATCTTTTTATGCTCATCCCAGGTTTTTTGAAATGTTTTTCACAGGTCAAGGGAAAGGTACATGATATGATGATAGTGTCAAGGAAGTGTCAAGAAAGAATCCATGTGTATTTTAAATATGTTTCCATTGATCAGAATGAAGAATAATATCTTTATGTAACCACTTTTTTTATATGTGGAATGTAATGCAAGTTTTATGATCTAATTCTCTAAAACTCTAAACCCGTAATGATCCTCAACGTGTAATCTTGTAATAACTCAAGATTAAGTAAGGTTTAAGGCTGGGGCCTTATAAAAATCCCTCTATATGTTATCTACACATGCTCCATACTTCATGAATGTCATTGTGAAATCAATGGATTCAAAAATGTCATATCCCAAAATATATATGATTGATTGTAGAATTTTTTTTTCTTAGTGATGAAAAAATAATGGTGTTATCTGGATGGAAATAGAGAAGAGAATTAGAAAAGAAACATTACATATCTATAACAAATTTTATGGATTTATAATGATTATCTATACCTTTTTTTCAAAACAAGTGTTTCTATTTTAATATATATAATTAAAATTTTATTATGGAGGGTTTATGGTTGCAATGCTTCACACAATCAGCTTTCTAATTACTAAATTATTAGTAAACCACATGTAATAATTATAATATAACTATTATTCACATGAAATGTTCATCATCCATTAATAAAAAAATATCATTAATAATATTTCAAATCATACCGTTAAATTTGATATTCTTATCCACCTCATTATTTAATGGACCATGAATAATGACTATTTATTTAGGAAATTTATATTATTTCATTATTAATCAATTAATTCAATTAAAATAATATTTTCCTAATCTAAAAAATAAATATTCATTATTAGTATTGAACTCATTAATTCCATAACATAATGTGCAATTAAATCAAGTAGAACAACCAAATGTGAATAAATATTAATCAACAATGTAGGAAAATAACTATTTTATCATATTAATACCATTAATGAATTTAATTGAGAATGAAAATAAACATAGTTTCATACCCTCTAAGATTCATTCTCAGTGGAAATATTGAGACATAAACACCCCCATCACAAAAAATTAAGGAAAGTCCATGAGAGAAAATCATAAAAAATAAACATTTCCCAACAAACATTTAATATTAAAAACATATAGATAGGAAAGGTGCCAAATGAAATTACCATAACTATTTTTAAATTTTACACTATACAGATAAATTCTATTTAAAAATGAAATATTATTATATAATGGGAAATCTTAATATGAAGTACTTTTTTATCAACATAATCCTTGATTTTATTTCATTCAGATATATGTGAGGGTAATGAATAAAAATAATTATAATCATGATGAGTGTTTTATGTGAGTATTTTAATTCCCAAAAGCCTCAAATAGCCTATAATTATATATTCATACATTATACACGAATCATATAAAAATATTATTGAAGAACAGAAATCCAATTAAACATTTTCATATGTCAATAGACATAGAGATATTAAAATTACTTATTTAAAAAATAGGATGATTGATCTTGAAATCACTATATCCTTGTAATTGATCTGTTTGTTTCATATATTATGAATAGAGATAGTGTTTTTATTAAATAATTCAAATTTTTCACTTCAATATATTTTAATATTTTCAAAAAAAATTATTCTATTTTCCTTTTAAAATTTATAATTTATATTAGGCAACAAAAACTTAAATAATTATTAGTGAATAATATAATTTTACCCATGATTACATATGATGATTTTTAATATAGAATATAATATGTCTTTTTCCTTATGTTGTTTATTGTATTGAATTTCAAAAAAAATTAAAAAGTTGCATAGAATCCAAAAAAATTGACTAATTTTATGCCTATCATTAAATATATTAAAAATTGAGCAAAGGATATTAAAAACTAAATAAAAACTATTGTATCCTGAAACTGATATGTATTGAGATCCCAAGGATAATATAGTAAAACATTATAAAATTTTTCTGATATTTTTTTACATTATTGATAGAAAAACTTTTCATATAATTTATGGTCATACAACACTGAAAAAAACATATTTAAGATTGAATATTAAGAATAGTTCCAATACTAACCCTAAATAAAAATATATGACTCGTGTTACTGCTAACAAACTCTAAACAAGAAATATATATTTTTTAGTGTCATAGTGTGGGGACAAGAAATCATGTAAGAATTCTATTTTGTAATCATGATGATGTAATCATATGTTAATGTGAAATAATATATCAATATGTGTGACCTAAAGGTAATGTGAGACTAGTTTAGGGTAAGAGTTATAAAACTAATATAAGGAGTGGTGTGATAAAAAGAATAAATATCATGATATATGAGTGGTTCAATTGATTTTAATAATTTCTAAGAATGAAATAACTGAAAAAATGAGATTTATGAATCAATGATTAATGTTATGGAACAAGGCTTATAAGGATAACCAACCTACAAATTTGAATGTTGGTATCTAAGAAAATATTTTTATAGGTTCATGATAATGTTGGATATTCTTCTACGAATGAGAATATACCCCTTGTTGGTTAAAAAAAGGGAGCATTTGTTGTGCATATGTGGTCACCATATGGAGGGTTAATTTTTCAATCAAATATAATTATTAAAAATATAAATTAATTTATGTTGGTGAATATAAAAAATAATGTACACTTGTTTGGAATATTGTATGAAGATATTAAGAAAGAGATTTAAACACTCAAGACCAAAGTTAGGGATGTATTGGTATGATATAGAATGTTGATGGGGAGCGGATGTGAATCAATAATTTTATCTATGATTACAAAAAATCATTTGAATATCATTATTTAAAACATCATAACATGAACCACGACACATTTTGGTTACATAAAATATCCCTACATAGTTCATATTCATGTTTAGGGTAAATTATGATTGATTTATCATTATATAAGTTTATTGAAGGAAATAATATGAATAATTAATGCTAAAGAAATAAGGTAATTCATGTTGATCATATATCCATATCATAAAATGTGGTCAAGGTGGAAAAAATATATTTGAATTGAGGGACCTAAGAGTAATGGTGTTAGATACAAATGGATATTAATGGAATTTATAATGGGGTCCAATATTAAGATATGAATGACACAATTTACCAAGATGTATTTTGAATAAAGACATAGATAGTTCTTGGAGATAGCGTGGAAAAATCATGACAACAAATGAAATTTATAAATAATTTATGATTAAAATATATAATTTATGAGTCATATAATGGAGAGGAAGGAATAATATATAGACAAAATTCACATCTGGATCCAATTAGGATGACATTATTGTGACAAGGATTCACTATTTTATTAGAATAAAATATTATTTACATATTATGGATAATATATTTATAGATTTGGATCACAAAAAATGGACATGGTTTTCAAATTTAATATTACCCCAATGTGATTAGTGAGAAAACCCAACATTATTTTTTCATGATTTAAACAATAGGGACACGTTCAAAATAAGGTATCATGCCTTTTCCCTAGAAAGATAGCATGTGAATCACTATTTATCCCATAATACCATGAATTAAGACACATATAGTTATCATCAACCAATTCATAGGTTAGGTTCTCATATATGAACTAATTAAATGGTTTCATCTATGTTTTAAGATATTATAGAAGAAAAAATGTAACTATTAATGTTTATACGCATGTAAATTTATTACATACTATAATTGTACGTAATGGAAACATTTCACAATTTTATGTCCCTTTATGAATTTTTTGGTCTTTTAGGATGGGGAAACATGTTTAAGAGTTTATCATGATGTGAAAATGGTTAGATTTTGAATGAGTTTTTTCCATGTGAACAATTTCAACAAATGGTTTTTGAGTGGTATAGAGAAATAATTGAATCAAGAAAATTACTATTCCAAAGTAGGGTTGAGGGATAAAATCTTGATATGATCATATAAAGTCCAAGGATCCAAAAATGAAGTGATAATTTAACATGTAGAAATTATATATTATGAAAATGATATAAATATAAGAAATAAAGATATATCTAAGGGTATATGAAATCAATCATCACATATTTTAGTTTGAAAACATTTCTTCTTAGAATATAATGTAATGTAGATATATGTAACAAGAATTAGTATGAATTTTATTTGGAGGATCTAATTAAGATGATGATATTACTTGTTTTATCCAAGATAACTAATATAACATTCACTATATACACATTTATATTAATAATAATTACTGATATGAATGCAGAGAAAATGTATAGAAACACAGAATGGATGATCAAATAGAAATAATTACTCTTAGTTGGGGTGAATATAATAAACCATGGAATAAAAAATTATCATGTGGTTACACATATACATAAATAACATTTCATTTAAAATAATATCTACATTGATTTGGCTCATTTTAGGATTATAAGTGATAAATTTATAGGTTTCCTGGTGGAAAGGGGAGGAGTGAAACTCAAACTAAATTTGAAAATGTCATTTCACTAAATATAAATTGGTTTTGGAAATAGAAGATGTGTGTATTCATATTAAGAGGAAACTAGGACAACTAATTATCAAATGGATATGGTAATCAATCTATGGATAATTCAAAAGATTCATATTTTTTCATCTATGTGATTATGAAAATACGTAGACCCTATGTTCATACCTAAGATACGTGATATAAAATTCATTATATGGTTTCTATGTTTTTTATATAGTACATAACATAATTTATATTAATAATATCCTATACACTAAGGATTAAATTGTATGGTTTTTATAGTTGGACCCAAAAAATGAATTCATGGAATCATAACATATCTATAGAGAATAGAAAATAAGATACTTGATGTTATTAGTAGGTCTCTAAAAATATCAAGATAATATTTTGGGGAAAGGTATAATAATTCAACACAATAATTACTCTTTTAAATAGAAATCACTTAAAAAATATAGAAGGAAACAATCCATGAAAATAGGCCAATTTTATCCTATTTTTGGTTTATAGAAAAAGAATCATATTCCAGGTAATCTTACATGGATATGGGTAACATTTATAGATATTAGGTAATATAAAACAAAATATTCTATTTTATTTAAATCAATTATGGGTGAACCAAATATCACGAATTTAAATGAAATGAAAAAAATATTTGATTTCCATGTAGTTTAATATTGTAAGATGAGGACCTTCATATCCATCACATTTTGGTCATACGTCTTAGACAACCTATAAGAAATTTATAAACATACCTAATATAATTATAGGTTATTAATAGGAATATAAATAAATTGTTTTCTAAGAAATAACATTTTTTTAATATCATGATATCATCCCTATCAATTATAGTCAAGAAGTAAGGTATATATGGTTGACCTCATTTATAGAGTATAGTCCACCCTATTTTTTTCAATATATAAATGATTTTTTCATTTTATTATAAAAAATATTAGAATAAATATTATTTCTATTTGGATGAAAATGTAAAAAAAATCCATATAAATAAATTTTCGTGTAGAATTATTATCTTGTATGTTAATATTGAACTGTGTGTTGAACCTTTTTCTCCTTGGGTATTGTTAAATTCATCCAACTAGATTATAGAGTGATACTCTTTGGATTTTTTATCACATACGGTGATGGGAACTGATTGAAGGTGAACAATGATGACTAGAAATACTAATATAATATACACATGAGAGTATTGGAGTTCTTGGGTGGATGTGTCAGTGATGGTCTCACATATTCAGAGAGTATATGGGAGCTTATCATTCTACGAAATCATATATTTTTTAAGCTCTCGTATGAAGGGTATACGAATGAATTTTTTTTAAGGATTGTATCCATTTGTTCAGACCTAAAGGTTGTTGAGATGAGTGTTTAGATAAGATTTTGTTCTCCTAATAAAACATACCCAAATTTAAATCAGAGTAATTATTGTCATTAATAATCAATAAAGTGTGATAGAATGAAAATATGCTAATGGTGAAGGACTCCGAAAAATTTATAACTTCATCAATTCCTCTTCCATTAGGGTTACATCTTCAAATGATTTATAAATGAAATATATTATATTAATTATAAAAATCAACTACCTCTACATAATTAGATGTCTTATACTCATAAAATATATCTGATAAATGAAATATATTCAAGATTATTTAGTGATACGAAAAAAATTTGGGTTGATGAATGATTTTTTTGAATTATAATGCATATTTTTTTATGAACTCATACTAGTATTTCATCATAGATGGATAAAATAA
This sequence comes from Viscum album, assembly GCA_963277665.1. Classification (NCBI taxonomy): domain Eukaryota; kingdom Viridiplantae; phylum Streptophyta; class Magnoliopsida; order Santalales; family Viscaceae; genus Viscum; species Viscum album. Next base: position 1,337,566,987 of record OY728148.1, on the reverse strand, counting down.
TATATTTCTAATTCTTTAATAAAAGATATACGTTTTAGACTAGTGGAAACTGTAGGCACTAACAATGTATTCCTATATAAAAAACAAGGTTATGTCAACTATTAATACACATGAAGAATTCTCCATCCAATCGTTGTTCATAGATACCATTAATAAAATATAAGGATTCAAAATGGAAACTTTTATTTTCCCAGCAATGGATTTTTTTACTTATCAGCTTGTTCATAGGATTGAATCATGTTTTAGTGGCACTTTACTAGAGTGGTATTCCTCTATTAGAATAATCAGTACATTCACCATGATAATATGTGGAATTTAATTATTTGAATACATTCAATTCATTTCAAACAAATTATGATAATACAATGTGTTATATGATGTCATTTACCATATAATGTTGAATTATATCCATTTGGAAACTATCATCATTGAAAAATTCATTTACCTTGGTGTTATATAAAAATTGTATGTGAGACAACATTGGATCTAAATTAAATTTATCCATAAACCATTATATTTTACCATGTAAAGGTATCAAATTTTATAACTTGATGTTTAAGCCTATGTTAGTTTAATATGTAACCAACTCTAAATCACCAATTATATTTATTCAAGTGACTTATTTTTAAGTTAATCGTTATAAGACGACATGGAGGTCTTGATATTCATCATTGTTATTGGTATATCATGGCAATATTATAAAGGAAAAAAGACAATGCCTTTTATTAGATATATGAAAACAATCCTTATGTGAACACTTTTGATAAAAAATATTTTTATCAATCAACATGTTATGATCTTATAATAAAAATCATTGTGTAACAATCTATTATTTTAAAAAGAATACACTTATTTTTAATAATGTTTACGACACACAATACAGTCCTTAAATGATCCATGAAATAAATTATTTAAATATGAATATTATAACATATCCATTAAATTGGAGGTTATAAATAATATTTAATAAATAATTAAATGTGTATGGTTTAAATAGTTATAAAATAAATTTATTGGTTATTAATTGATTATAAATTAAAGTAAAAATCATTTGACACTAAATAATTTTTTTTTTCTGAAAACAAATTATGTGTCTGGTTTGTTTATGTCATAATTAATAAAATTAACAACTATTATAGATATAATTAAATTAAACTTGTATATTATATATTAATTATTATGTTTTATTATTCAATTAATATTTTTGATAAGGGGTATTGATAAATGTAGTTATTTGATGAAATAATATATGTATATAAAAAGTGGTTCGTGTTTTATGCAATAATTTTAAATATATTTATACCAATTTTTGGGAAATTTATTATCCAAATTAAATAGAATTTTTTTAATTCATAATTTCAAATTTAATTTAGAGTAATTTTTTAGAATTTTCTAAGAGGAATAATTTTTCAAAAAATAGTGAAAAATATATATTTTTATTAATTGATTTTCAATTAAAACTATTGAAAAGTAATTTTTATTTAAAAATGTTTTAAAAATTAAAATTAGTTAAAATATATTAATATAAATGAATTAAAGGTCATTGTGATCAATTTTATATTTAATTTTGATATTCAAAATTTCTTATTTGAGAAATCTTTTCCTTTATAAATCTTTGTTCTCATGGTTCTTGCAAGATTAATTTTAAATTAAATTTCGCAAATTCTATGAATTGACTATGATAAATTAGATTATATATGTGGAATTTATATATTTTATATTATATAATATGTTCAATTAAATATTTTTTAATAATTAACTATAAATACAATAAAAATTAATTATTTCGGTTAAGGTTATGATGAGGTTTCACACATTACATGCAATTTTGCTAAAATAAATTTTCAATAAAGATACAATTTTTATTAGAAAAATATTATATCATATTTAGAATACATGGGGCCAAATTATATAATATGTTTCATTTATTTTTAGTCAAAAGGATACATTTCCTAGGCAAGTAAAAAATCTAATTAAAGTGGTGGAAATTAAAATTGTAAATGTATGTAATCCTAGAGGATATGGGAGTGACATATTTAAAACATGTTTATTTTTCTTATTTTCAATGAGCGGATTGAGAATAACTTCAATAAACTCTATTATTTTTCAATTTAACATGGATTTTGGGAGTGAGTGACTTCATATTATTGAATATATTTGGTATTTACAGAAACAATCCTCTTAAATTATTAAAGGGTACCCCTCCCATTACTTCATCACAACTCTCATTATATTAAGATTGTAAAAACCTAAAAACATGTCCCCCACATCATACTTATTCATTTTCTAGATGTGATTCTTTTCCTTCAAGTCCACTCATATTGTCCTCAATAAGAGATATGAATGAGGTTTTTCTATGTGTGTGTTGTCCCCTCACTAAGAAACTATTTTAACATAATTTTTTCCAATTATAATATATATTAAAAATTTCTATATAATAATAATGTTATATACCGTGTAATTATTTTTTATTATGTTAATGGAATAATATTTACTCATCTCTATCTCCATAAAATTAGGACCAGATCCATCACTCGTGTGTATAAATGACTACAGCCACGTGATCCAATGAAATTTGTTTTCCATCACCAACTCACATGGATTTTCAAAATGATAGAATTATTGGATATAACATATAATTATAATATCGTATTAAGTTTGGAAAATTAAAATATCACTCACTTCATTAGCATATCCCCTATAAAGGGAATTATTTTTTCTATCCTATTTTGGTATGACATAATGTTACCATGAAGCATTATGATTTATTTTCCATGATTTTTTTTGTGTTGTTCTAAAAAGGTATATAATTAATATATTTAATATTTATAACGTTAATATAATTCTAGATATTATGGAAAACTATCCTATGATAAATAACCAAATTTTTTTTGATGAAACATGCATGAGAAAACAATACAGTTAACAAGCGTCATAATAGAAATAATGAAATATTAAAAATGGTTGGTAAGTAATATGTAATAAGATGATAATATATGAAATTATAAATATCAATATAGTTCTAGGATAAATTAATTATGTGATTAAAACCATTATACATGAGTTTATATCATGTTCATCTAAATGGATTCGGGAGGTAAGGGAAATCGTCTCAATTTACTTTTGTTGTGGCATATTGTTATGTCATGTGTAAATTGTTTCTATATTTTGTATGTAATTCCAATTTTACATATTATACCATTAATCTTTAATATTTATTTGTATTCAGTTTTTTGAGAATATTTATTTAATATAAGGGTGTAATACTTGAATTCTAACAAAGGGTATATAATTTCAAAACTCAATTTCATTTCACTGGGTTATATTACATCATCATTGAATTTAATATTCTAATATTATATGGGTAGTATAAATTTATTATTTTATGTTTTTTTTGAAAATTTTCTATTTTGACTTAAATTTTAAATAAATAATACATTCATTGATTAATCCTCACATCTATGGTATGATCATTATTGGGGACTTCATCAAAATTTCTATTCATTAAGGCTCTTTTAGATGTTACACACCTAATTTATATTATATATTTTATATAAATTCATTAAAAATGTAATATCAATAACACTTCATACGTCATGGTAGTTTAAGAATTATCTAAAATTCATTCATCCAAGGGGATTTGACATGTAATTTACTAAGTGGTATTAAATTTCAATACATGATTTATTTCAATTAGGTTATATAATTCTTCATTGTATTTGATATTATATGATTATTTTCATAATTTATTTTTATTATTTTATGTTGTATTGTCATATTTTTCATTTTATTTTACATTTTTAGACATAATAAATGCATGGATTATTCCACACTTAAATGTTATGATATTTGTATGATATTTCATCTCAATATTTAGTTCATCGAGTCATATATGGTATTATACAGCTAATTATTTTTATTTGGCGAATATAAAACCATGTCTTTATGTTATAAAATATATATCATTGTATTAAGGACATATAATGTTTGATTATATGTTATTTAATTCTTGGATGGTATTGATTCAAAAGATACTAAAGAGGTAACGGTTTCTGTTCTAATATGAATTTAATCAAAAAAAATTATGCATTAATCACCAATCATGTAAATTATTTGATCATAATCTAATAAAAATATTAATATTGTATACACTATTTATTCATGAAATTTTCAATAAATTAAACCATTTTTCTCAACTTAGTACCTAAATTTATTAATAAACAGTTCTTCAGAGAAAAAACATTATTACTATTTTTGTACAAATTTTTTTTTCAACTATAACCATATTTTTTTTACTTTATTAAATAATATTTTAAATATTATATGAATATTTCTTAAATATATTTTTATCCTTTTTTTCATTTAAAAAAAGATTATTCTTCTTGTCTCTTTATGAACAAGGTATCTGTTGACTTTTTACATAAAATGTAAAAGGGATAATTAATTTATTATACTCATCGTGAATTGAATATTCCAACTATCATGACCACTCACTGTTCATAATATTCCTTTACAAGTATAATAGAGTATTTTTGAATAAAAATTTTCCATTTATTTTAGAAATTTCTCATTTTAAAATTTATTTTAAAAGATAAAATGATATTTTCCTCAACACAGATTTAATAATCATTCTATAATATTTATATTAATTAATGAAAACAATATATTACTATATTTATACTTCACATGGTATATATTGTAATGATATTGTCTTTATTACTTCTTATTGACCTCTCTATTTTAATGATCACATGATGAATTTTATTATGATATTATTGAGTTTTATTTTTTATGATAGCATTTTATGTTATAAAATAGTTAGAAGAAATGGTTAATTTTGGAAAATACTCACTGCCCAGTATGAGACACCACTAGTGAAGTCTCATTGCTATTGGCATGTCACTATCACCAAAGTCTCGTTATCGCCATGATTCATCATCCTCAAAGGCTCACCACTGGGATCTAATATTAGATAAGTACTCAGACAACTCACTTTCATCTTGAGTCACCACTAAAACAACATTTTTAAAATGTATAGAAAGAATCACCATCATCAATGGGTCACCGCAATAAAGGGAATTTGACAGAGTTTGAGTCCCCATTATCTTGGCATGTCGCCAGAGCCCGACTCACCACCAAAATTTATAACCACTAAAATGAATCACAACCAGAGCCTCACTCACCACTAGATCAACACACCATTCAAATGTCTTGCTTCCAAACTATGAGACACCACCATTCTTAGACATCGCCAGTGTCATCGTTAAAAATAATCATCTCAACTATTTCATTTACTTATATTTTTTATTTAAATATTTATAATGGATAGTTTATCAAATTAAATGATAAAACAAATTCTAATGATTGTTATTTAACTCCTATATATATTTAAATTATGTTTTGAGTCATAACATGCAGTATGATGAGAATATGATCTTGTGGATTCTATTAGTTGTTGCTGCTATTAAAATATGAAGTAGACGCCCTCAAACATATGTGTGAGGTGTGGGATAAAATGATTGAACTATACATCTGAAGTGAGTTAAACCTCATTTCAAGATCAATTATGGATTTTGTACTGCATCATGCTCTATATGACTAATTAAGACAATGAAAAACATATATCTAATGCATTCCTAATGTCAATAAAAATGTGTCTATAACACTCAATTCTAAAACAACATTCTGAAACAAGACTCAAACATTAGTTTAAATCACTTTTAATGAGTCAAAATCTACATATCATAACAAGATTGGAAACACTATCCCATTATATATTTTATTTTCTCATTATTATTTTATTATTTTTCTTTACATTTAGTTAGTGTGTAATCTAATTTTTACACACACCATCTACTACATTAAACTATAATATAATTAGATATCTTATTAATTGTTTTTACAATTCATTTCAAATGGGTTCTAGTAGAGTTCTGATTCTGTAATATTTATTATTTTTTAATCCCATGATTACTGTGGAAGAGTTCATGTGTGGGATGGATAGTTTTTATAATTTTGTAACACTCAATCAAGGTTTTGGATGAATATTTTATTTTATATTAACTTCTTGGAAAAAGGTAATTTCCAAGTAGAGAGGACTAAGTCTTATTTTGATACAAACCACTTGTATTTAAATTACACTATGTTTTGGTTTGTTTTGTTCTCATTATTTTCTATACTAAAACTAAATATTTTTTCCCGTCAAGAAATACCAACAAATTAATATTTAGTTTTAATTAGTTTTTATATAAAAATTTTATTTTGTAAATTTATTTCAATGGTTAATGTAATATTGTATATTGTTTTTTACCAAAGACCAAACAAATATTTGATAACTGTTTTATATGTTCAAGTCATATATCAGTATGTTTTTTTAATACCTATTCCATATTTAAATTAATTGGGTGATTTTATTTAAACATATTTTAAATAGAAATTTTTATTTGGTTACTCAATTTACCCCCATCTTGAGATACTCACCCCGACCAATAGTTGTTATTAGAGTTTAATGTTTTAGTATCAATGTTTTTCAAAACATATTCAAAGATGATTTTATTTAAGATTTAAATATATTAATTTAATGTTGGTTATAACTTTAAATTCTTAAAATAGTTAATATACCTAAAGGATAATCTACTAAAGGGTCTTATTTTCTTAATGGAAATAATAATGCTAAATGAAATATCAATATGAAAATGAATATAGAAAGTATGGGATTCAAACTATGTAGTGAAATAGAGGTTGGATATTAGTTACCAAAGGTTCCTAGATGACATTGCGATGATTGTACAAATGAATCTTATAATAATAATTGAAAATCGATGAATGACTTATATTATGATTTATGGAATGGATAATTTAATAGAATTTATATTCATAAAATTAATTTTGAAATATGGGAAACATTACCTATATCGAATGAACAAACAATCATTATTAAGGAGATGATATTGAATAAATATAAAACTCAGTATGATACATTTTTGATTATGACTAATGAATTAATTTTGGAAATGAATCTCTAGTTTAATGAATTTGAAAACACCATGTATTTTCTAAGAATTCTAGAATATTAAAAAAACCATATTATGATATTGATAAGATGCCTTCAAAAAATATGGGGAGGAAAATAGATTCTAATTAGGGAGTCATGTGATGTCATAAAAGATACATTCCATGATTTGAATGGTAAATTAATGATGTAAGAAGAAGAGTTAAAAGTTATCCAAGATAAAGAGTATGAGACCAAGAAAGTCAATAAAATTCCCGGATTTTATTGGTAAATTATTTCCTTTTGTGCATGAACTATTGGTTTCTCACTTTTCCCACAAAAGTGTATCTTTAATAAAAATTTATTTTTCAGTCAGTACAACATCCAAATAGAAGGAAAATGAAAAAAATATTGATGTTTAATTTTATGGTGATAGTGAGTCACATTTTGTTTGTGAATAGGACATGGACCATATGTATTTGATCTTTAATAAGTTTTATAGAAATAATATATTGTCCAAAATTCCAAATTATAGGAATTAATGCTAATAAAGGAAACAAAAATGGTTATAAAGAAGGATGATAATGAAATTACCATTTATAAATTCAAAATAAAATGACGTGTTATGGAAGACTATCTAGAAATTTAATACAAAAAGTGATATGATAAAAAAGAACAATGTTCTATGACAACTATAAAAAAATAATTGAGTGCCACCAAGGATAGATCCAGTGATTCTGACACTAATCATGGTGAAAAAATTGATAGAGCCAATATGTTCTTCTTGAAAAATCTATGTGAGGTACCCATTATTTCAATAGTTGTACTTATTCTAAATTCTGATAATTATGATAATTGACCTAATGTAGATGATATTTCTAAAGAAGAAATATTATAATATTATAAAATCCTATGAAATATTTTTAATGAACTAAATGAAAAAATATAAATATATTAAAAGATAACACTATTTATCTACCAATATCATATTTTATATATATGTTGAAAGAGAAAATAATGATGTGTTGTTAATGGAAAATACTTATCTCAAATATTCCAGAAAAAACAAATTAATTATTTTAAAAATATTAGAAATAGTAGGGAATCACTGAATGAAATTCTAGGTAAACATGTCGCTCAAAAATTTGTTATAGGTATAGGATACAAACCTCTAAAAGTAAGATTAGTAAAGAGCACATTTGTATCAATGTCTAAATCTAACATTGAAATTTCTTATTATTTTTTATAAGGACAAAACGATTTTACTATTTGAAAAAGATTACAGTGTGTTTATATGAATACTATTCAACAAATATGGGTTACTGAATCGATGATTACTAACACATGTGGACCCAAACAATTATGGGTAACAAACTAATTTCTAGTATGATTTTTATAGGAAAGATTCTTGAATACCTCATATAGATGACTATGGTTCATGGAAAATGGATGTTCATAGTTTTTGATAAGAGACAATTCTATCATCAAGATCCTAATAAAGGTTGATGGTGGTTATATAAAATATAGTGACCATACAAAAGGGAAAATCATCCACGTTATCAAAATTGGTAACATCAATTTAGTTTTAATTTCCAATTTATTATTTTTAGATGGTTTTCCTATTAAATTTTATAAAAATATATTTAATGTTTTTTCATATGAATATGATTTTGATTTTATTACTTTAAGTAATTGTAATTTTTAGTATTGTTTTCTTTATTATTTAATTTCTAAAAATGTTTCCTTCTTGCGAGATTTTAATAATGAATCCTAATTTTTTTGTAGGAAACAAATAAAATGTAATATTCACAAACATATGAATCATACTAGGAATGTTTTAGTCAAGTATCTAACAAAACTAGAGTTCCCAAAAGACAATATATGTAACTCTTGTCTAAAAGAGAAACAACACAATATTTCTTTTTAATGAAAGAAATATTATTAAACTTATCGACCTCTTAATTTTATTCATTTGGATTTATTTGGACCATCCAGAGTTTCTAGTATAAATGGGAATTGCATTTTTTTAAAATAGATAAATTTCTATGTATAATTGGGGATTAATTATAACTGTCAAATGTAAATCATGTTCTTAATTCACTAAGTATGCTACTTAGTTGAGCATAGAATTAGGACCCTAATATGTGACAATGTCAATGAGTTTAAAAATATTTATTGTGAATATTTTTTTCAAAAAATGGACATTGTCATAGCTTCTCTACTCAATAGAAACCTCCAAAGAATGATGCTGTAGAAATAAGGAATAGAACACTTTGTTGACCTCACCTGTTTTGATAATCCCAATTATGCTTCCACATACTTTGATAATACCAATTGATGTTTATCTATATTCTAATTTGCTCAATCTATGAGATTCTATTATCAAGATAATAATAATATTAAAATAATCCTCAAAATATGTTAATCAATGTTTATCTTTGTTTTTATAAGTTTTGAAGTAATTCTAATCCAATTAGATAGGTTTTTAATAAAACGGATAAGTGTTAGTCACTGATATGCGTATAGCTACTGATACAGAGCTACTGGTACTTAGTCTACCGATAGAGTTAGTCTACTGATAAACAGAGTCTCCTATAGATCAATAGCGACCGATACAAAGTAGAGCTACTGATAGACTTAGTCTACTGATAGAAAGAGTCACCGATAATCTATGGTCACTGATATGCAGAGATACTGATAGGCATAAGTCTACTGATACACGTAATCAATGGAACTAAACAAGCTACCGATACAGACAGTCACCAATACATAGAGCTACCGATGGACTAGAGCTACATATAGACCAAGAGCCACTGATAGACAGAGTCACCGATAGAACAAGGTCACCGATACAAATAGCTACCGATAGAAAAAGTATACCGATCTACCTATAGAAAATGTCTACCGAGATACTGATATGTACAGAGCTACTGATACACAGAGTAAGAGATACTGATATCAAGAGCTACGGATACATGTGCAAAGAGCTACCGATACAAGTTCAAAGAACTACTGATGGAAGGTCACTGCTACAAAAAGTCCACCGTACACATCTACCAACAGAAGGCTACTAATGATTGACCAACCAGTCAAAATCTATACTCAAAATACTATTGATTTATTAAGCTAACTGTTACATTTGATGTTTTTAATGCAGTTAATGTTATTTAATGATTTCTGTTTCCATGTCAAGGAACCGTACCTAGTACCCATGAAAAAAGTAATCATTCCTTTTTTCCGTAGCTGAAAGCTATAAAAGGGAAGGAAAAATACCGTGCATAAGTGAAGGAGTTGGTGAACATAGAGATTGAATGAAAGATAGAAATTCAAGGAACTATGAAGGAACATGAAGGGTGAAAAAGAAAAATAGCTCAACATCATTGATACGTGGTGCATTCACGCAAGGCTACATCCATACTCCAAGAACACTGGACATACACGAAGCCACTCATTTCTAGAGGAGAAAACAAGCTTCATATTGAGTGAAGAACTACAACAAACACTTCATACACTCAGGCTGATAAGCTAAACCTGGAACTAAGGAAGAAAATAACACTCTATTTTTTAGACAAAAAACCAGAGGACTCAGAAGCTTTTCTGACAAATCCAAAGAGTCCAGAGCTGCACTGCCAATCACTAAAGATTTTCTAAACTCATTCATACATACTTTAGTGATTATTTCATTTACATTTAGAGAAGTGTGTGTACCATGTTCAATTTACACAAACACTTTATTCTGAGCTAAGCTTCTGGATTCTTAAATCCTCATTCAAACACTATACCTCCTTTGTATCCCACTGTGGATAGTGGTAGAGGTCGAGTAAGACCAGGATAGTTTTGATCTATTGTTTGTTTTCCCACGTAGAACTATGGTAGAGGTCTTTGTTCCTGGACAGTGTGTTCACTGTTGTTTACCCCAATCTAGGGTGTGGATCAATTTATATAAATTGTTTGATAAGACTAAGACTCTACTTGAGATTGAACCTCTTGGTTACATCTACTGTGCATTTTAGTTTAAGTCATAATTATAATATATATATTTGATATTCTGCTGCCAACTACTTTGAAATATAATTTGTTTTAAAGTGACTTTGATAGTTAAATTAGAAAGTTTTTATACTTATTGTAAACTAGTATGTTAGTTTCAAAAGTCAATTTAATCTTCAGATTAAATTAGCTGAGACCTAATCAATCTTTTAGAAACTAATTGAACATTTACACTCTATATATATTCACTACAATTTAACTTTGTTTATAAATTGGGGGATTTAAGAGAAATATTTTTAACAGAAATTTGTATTGGAACTCAATTCACCCACCACTTGAGTGTCCACTCCGACTAACATTTGGTATCAGAGGTTGTTTTTATTAATAAATTTTTTCAAAAGATTCTGTTTTTCAATTTTGGTTTTAGTTTCATATTTAAAGATCTTAAATTTCTGTTAGTTATAAATTTTATCTCTTTAAAACTTTTTTCTAAAATCTAGTTATGGACAATAGAATAGAAGGTGCTGCTATTAACCTTCCACCTTTCTTTAATGGTACAAACTATGCCGAGTGGAAACTTAAGATGAAAATTCATTTAGAAAGTATGGGTTTTGATATCTGGACTGCTATAGCATCACAATATAAAATTCCATGAACTGATATAACTACTTGGGATGAACCTACAAAGACAGCTTACAATAATAATTGTAAAGATATGAATGCTCTGTATTTTGCTTTAGTAGATGAGTAATTCAATAGAATATCTGCTTGCAAAACTACTTATGAAATATGGGATACTTTGGGTGTTTCTCATGAAGGAACAACCAATGTTAATGAAATGAGATTAAATAAGTATACTATTAAATATGATAATTTTAAAATGAAGACTGATGAACATATTTCTGACATATATCTCAGGTTCAATGAGATTTTCAATACTATGATCTCTCTTGGAAAGGCTATTCCAGCAAAGGAACAAATAATGAGAATCATGAGATGTCTACCAGACTGATGGAGGGGCACTTCTGTTTCAATCAGAGAATCATGTGACATTGGTGCTCTCACTGTAAAAGAGATTATTGGTAAATTAATTATGTATAAGGAATAACTCAATGTGAATAAGGATTAAGATGATGAACACAAGGGAAAATCGGTAGATTTCAATTTCTACTTCTTCAAAGAGAAACCACAAAGAGAAAATATATGTACCTACTAAAAGTTCAACCAGTGAAGATTAGGACTCTGACAGTGATGCTGAGATAGCTCAAATAGCCAGGAGATCTAAAACGTTTTATAGGAAGAATAATTTCTTTAGAAAATATAATTACGAAGGTATTTATGAAAATAGAGGTCATTGGAAGAAGGATTGGAAGAAATATGATAATGAGGATGATATATTCTGTTATGAATGCAAAAGTAAAGGACACGTCAAGGCTGACTGTACCAAACTAAAGTTCAAAAAGAAATATGATTATAAGGACAAGAAGTACAAGAAATCTATGAATGATACTTGGAGTGATTTAGAAGACATAACAAGTGAATCTGAAATTTCTGATTCTGAAAAGAATTGTTCCAACATTAGTTTCATGACCAATACCTCTGAGGTAACTATTTCCCCTATGATGAATGATTATTATTCTCGAAATAACAGTGATTCAGATAATGATGAAAATATGTCTAAGGATTAATTGTTTGAATTTTTTAACATGCTGGAAGAAACATGTAATGAACTTAAGGACAAATATAAGTCACCAATGAAACAACATGATCTCACTGCCTATGTTAAATATGCTTTTCATATAGAAAAAGAAAAGAATGATCAACTTTTAAAGGAAAATATTGAACTGAAAATGTCTAATGAGCTACTTATAAAGGGAATAGAAAAGTTCATAGAGGGAAAAGATACACTTACTCAAATTTTAGGTAAAAAAGTTGCACCAAAATACACTACTGGTTTGGGATACCAACCTGGACAGAGACAATTTATCAAAAATCAATTTATTCCTAAATTTGGACCAAATTATTCTTATTCTAGTTTTGGAAATTCATATGCTTTAGCTAGTTATTCACATATTTATAGATCAAATAGAGTTTATCTTTAAAAAAAATTGATTCTGTAAAATATATGAGACCCATAAGACAAATTTGGGTACCAAAATCATTGATTGCTAACCTGTCTGGACCCAAGAAGATATGGGTACCAAAATCATTTCCAATCTAAATCTATTTTGTAGAAAACATGTTTGAAGAGTTCCAATAAGAAGACATGGTATTTGGATAGAGGATGTTCAAGACATACTTCTAGGGATTATCTACACTTCAAGAGCTTAATAAAGGTTGATGGAGGCTATGTCACCTTTGGTGATAGTTCTAAAGGAAAAATCATTAGCCTAGGCCAGATTGGTAACACTGATTCAGTTTTAATTTCTAATGTTTTATTTGTTGATAGAATTAAATACAATCTCTTAAGTATTTATCAGTTATGTGATGATGGATTTAATGTGAAATTTTAAAATGATACTTGTAATGTTTTTTATTCTAAAAATGTTTTAGTGTTTTCTGCTTTGATAAATGAAAATGTTTATGCTGTTGATCTAAATTCTTTAGCTAAGAAAAATGTTACTTGTTTAAATGCTTTTCATAAAGAGTCTTGGCTTCGGAACATAAGATTAGGACACTGAAAAATCCCTTCACTTATAAAATTGACTAGGAAGAACTTAGTTTGATACCTACCCAAACTCGAGTTCCCATCAGAAAAAGTTTGTAATCCCTATCAAAAGGGAAAGAAACATAATGTTTCTTTTAAATCAAAGAAATATGTCTCAACTTCTCAACCTCTCGTGGTGGTTCACATGGACTTGTTTGGACCATCAAGAGTTTTGAGTTTAAATGGGAAGCACTATTTCTATGTCCTAGTAGATGACTTTTCTAGATATACTTGGGTATACTTCTTGGATCACAAAAGTGAAGCTTGTTCTTACTTTTTTAAATACTCCACGTCTGTAGAAAACCTTAGTGGACTAAAGATTAAAACCCTAAGAAGTGATCATGGCCGTGATTTTGAAAATCATGAGATTGAATATTATTTCTCACACAATGGATATAGTCACAACTTATTTGCTCCTAGGACAACTCAGCAGAATAGTGTAGTAGAAGGAAGAAATAGAACCCTTCAAGAAATAGCAAGAACCATGCTTAATGAGTATGACCTGCCTATTTATTTTTGGGCTGAAGCTGTGAATACAGATTGCTATATTATTAATAGAGTCTTGATTAGACCTATTCTCAAGAATACCCCATATGAACTATGGAATAATAGAAAAACTAAAGTTTGTTATTTTAGTGTCTTTGGCTGCAAAGTTTTTATGCTTAATACAAAGGATAATATGGACAAGTTTGCTTCTAAAGTGACGAAGGAATTTTTTGAGGTTATTATATAACTACCAAAGCCTATACAGTCTTTAATAAAAGAACCAAATGTGTGGAAGAATCTGTTCACATCAATTTTGATGAAACTGATCCACGTGAGCCTAACACCTCTCTTGAAAATCTTGAAGAAGATTTGATTGTTATGGACCTTAATGATAAAACTAAAGAACCCGCTGTAATAATATCTAGTTCTAGATATATTCTAGAATCTACTTCTATTGAACCCGAACCTATAGATGAACCTGAAATTTCTTGTCCTACCATTACTGGATCAACTAGGATTCTAAAGAATCATCCTTTAGATACTATTGTTGGTAATCTTGATAGAGGGACACATACTACATCTTCTCTAAGAAACCACGTTGAACATCAAGATTTTCTTTCACAGTTAGAACCTAAAAATGTCAATGATGCAATCAGTGATGAATTTTGGGTAATGGATATGCAGGAAGAGTTAAATAAATTTGAACGACACAAAGTCTGGGAATTAGTTGACAGACCCAATGAATCTTTGACAATAGGAACTAAATGGGTTTTTAGAAACAATGTTGATGAATCTGGAAATATAGTTAGAAACAAAGCTAGGTTAGCTGCACAAGGATATAGTCAAGAGGAAGGTATAGACTATGATGAAACATTTTCACCAGTAGCTAGATTAGAATCCATTAGAATTCTACTTGCCTATGCTGCTCATCTGAATTTCAAATTATATCAAATGGATGTCAAAAGTTCTTTTCTAAATGGTTTAATAATTGAAGATGTTTTTGTTGAAAAACCACCTGGATTTACTAATCCTCATTTTCCAAATCAAGTTTTCAAACTTTCTAATTCTTTATATGGTTTAAAATAGGCTCCAAGAACCTGGTACGATAGACTTAGTAATTTTATTATTTCAAAAAGTTTTACTAAAGTGATTGCTGATCCAACTCTTTTTATTAAAATAATTTATAAATATTTTTTAATAGTAAAAATCAATGTTGATGATATTATTTTTGGATCTTGTAATCATTCTTTATGTACAGATTTTTCTATGAGTGTGCAAAATGAATTTGGAATGAGTTTAATGGGAGAACATAGATATTTTCATGGATTTCAAGTTTTTCAAAATGAAAATGGTATTATTTTGAATCAAATTAAATATACAAAGGATCCTTTAAAATGTTTTGGTTTGGATAGTATTAAGGAAAGTGATACTCCTATGATTATATTATGTAAATTGGACGCAGATAAAGCTGGGAAACCAGTGGATCAAACCAATTATAGAGGTATGATTGAAATCTTACATCACCTTACTTTTAGTCGACCAGATATTATGTTTAGTGTATGTATGTGTGAAATATTTCAAGCTAATCCAAAATAATCTCATTTGTTTTCTATTAAAATAATTTTTAAGTATCGTAAACACAATGTAAACTTGGGTTTGGTTTACCAAAAAGGACAATCCTTTGAGTTAATGAGTTATTCAGATGCTGACTTTGCTGGTTGCAAGTTGGATAGAAAAAGCATGTCTGGAACATGTCATTTATTGGGAAAATCCTTAGTATCTTGGTGTAGTAAGAAGCAGACTTCTGTAGCCTTGTCCACTACCAAAGCAGAGTATATAGCTGCTGGTAGTTGTTGTGTACAAATTCTGTGGATGAAACGCACTCTTTTGGACCATGGATATAATTTTGAGCATGTTTCTATCAATTGTGACAATAATAGTGCAATAAACATTTCGAAGAACCCTTTATCTCACTCTATGACCAAACATATTGATGTAAGGCATCATTTCGTAAGAGATCATTACCAAAAGGGTGATATTACTCTTGAATTTATGGGTACTGAACATCAATTACCTGACATTTTCACCAAACCATTTAGTTCGGATAGGTTAAGTTACATTAGACATGATATGGGAATGATTATCCTCGATCAATAGCTATCTCACCGATGTAACCTCACCAATGTAACCTCACTGATGTAACCTCACCGATGTAACCTCACCGATGTAACCTCATCGATGTAACCTCACCGATGTAAAATCTCCCCGATGTAATACCTCAGCGATGTAACCTCACTGATGTAACCTCACGGATGTAACCTCACCAATGTAACCTCGCCGATGTAACCTCATCGATGTAACCTCACCGATGTAACCTCACGGATGTAACCTCACTGATGTAACCTCACTGATGGAACTTACTGATAGAAATTCTCACCGATAAACTCTACCGATGAGTGCGTTGTTTAAAACTTCTGTCTTCCACCAGAATCTGAACCATTTTTTCTTTATTTCATTTTATTTATTTATTTTATGATTCCAAAATGATAAAAACTATGTCTTAGCTACTTCTAAATCCACCAAGCCTCAAAACATTACCCTCAAACCTTATCTCCCGAATCTCTCAAAAACCCTAAATCCCTCGAACCTGTGATGGCAAAAACCAAACTTCCTACCATCAGAGATGACACTGATGAGCCGAAATAAAAGAAGCAGATGTCCGAGCCAAAAGCATGTGGTAGTGTTGGTAGAACTAGGTTAGGTAGGAGACCAGTGAATCCTCATTTGCAGAATAGAGTTATTGTTATTGAAAAAGAGTTGTGCGTGGAATGGATGCTGCCTAGAAAATTATTAGTAATCGAAGTACTAGAAGATCAAAAGTGGGTATATTTCTTTTCGAACAACAATGGAACCTACTATACGAAGCTAGTGAAACAATTTTATGCGTTTATAAGCTTTGAGAAATCTTAAAATGAGAAACGAGTGACTTCTTTTGTGAAGATAAATGAGATTTCTTTTTCATCTGTTGAGTGGACTGAATGCCTAATGGTTCCACAAGAAGGTGTATCTAGATGTGTCTCGAAATCTATGTCACCTACAAGTGATATATTCGACTATGATACTGCCTTAGAAGTGCTCACCGGTGATAGAAATTAAAGACAGGTAGTGGCTGCTGAAATGGATGGAGAGAACATAATTCGGTTCAAATTTGTTTAGCATGTCTTAATACCAAGGAGAGGAGACTTTGCAAATTTAAGATATCAGGATATCTATCTCTTTCATATCTTGAGACATTGTGTAAAAGTGAATCTATGCAGATATCTGATGATCCAAATGGAAGACATGACAAGGCCAAAATCATAGACTAATGCCATATTCTTTGCCAATTTGATCTCAGTGATGATCAAAGTGAAAGGGGTAGTTGAGTCTCAAGATGAGACACTGGTAGTAAGGAATAACTTTTGTATCACAACCACATTTTTCAAATACTTGAAGCTAAATTGGAACCCATGGAGATGAGAGTGGGTTAATGATGACCAGAAGGTATATGATAAATTCAATCCTGTGAATCAACCTTCAAGACCTAAGGATGTGAGGGATCCAGGTCTAGGACCTGATGAAGAAGAACCTAAGTACACTGATGAGACTGAAGAATAAGAGACTCCTATGGATGATGGAAGAGATCCATACTTTCCTCCAAGGCCTACTACTGAAATTGTATCTTCTAAAAAGGAAGCCTTAGTAGAAGAAGTGACACCTACTTATGAGGAAGACCATCCAACTCCTGAGAATAAAAAAGAAAAGGAGAATGAATCTGAAGCCTCTAATTCTATCTTTTTAAGTCTGAGTCCATTAATTGGAAGCTCAGTTGTGCCTACTAGGGATGTAGTAGGAGAAACGGAAGAAGCTGTACCTAATCCAGAGGACCCTCCAGCTATTGTAGAGAAAGAATTGATTGTAGTATATTCTCCTCAGGAATAAAGACAGCTGAGAATGCCCTTGCTGAACAAGAGACTGCACCCATTGAGGGGGAGCATCAAACCAGGTTTGGAAGTGTGTCAGTGGCTGTTGATATTGAGGATTGGGTAGAAGACCTAGGTTTTGTAGTCTGTGGATTAGACTATCCCGATTATGATAATGGGGCATCTCTAAATAGGCCAAAGATCATTTATGATGTGGAGTCTAAGTTTCTGCCTGAATATGTGGTCAGAATGCATAATGTGAATATTTTAAAGAAAAAACTTAAGGAAATTTTTGTGGAAGAGACACAGAAGATGGATGCTTCACTGGTGTCATTAATCCAATCAATTATAACTGACTCAGTAGCTAGCATAGAATCTGAAAGAGCACCTATTGTAATTTCTCCTGCTGATATGATCACTAGGTCTGACCTTGAATCATTAAAGGATGAGCTGAAAAAGTACTTTAGTGCTTCTGTTTCTGAGTTGAAGCACTGCTTTGTTGAAGAGATTAGTAACTTGGAAAAATCATTTGAACTCTATCTCAGTTGTAATTTATCAACCTTTGTGGCAGAAATAGTGGAAGAAGTTACAGATTGCTAGACTCAGGTTTCTAGACTGGAAGCAGATGTTGTAGCTCTATATAAATCAGTTATCTCATTAGAATATTACATGAGCTCAAAATCCCAAGTAGACAAGGACTTATCCTATGTCAAAAGTGTTGTAACCCAGATGGTTTCAGTGTTTGAAGGTTTTAAAACCTCCATGAAAGATCATGTTAAAACCTAGGATTCCCAAGTCCAAAATCATATCATTGGTTTGACCAAAAACTTCAAGGAAACAGTAACCCTCTCTATTGGTTCTGTTGCTTCTAATCCCTATGTGTATTTGAATAATATTTGAGCAGTGATGAAGGAGGAGCTTGGTTCAGCTTCAACCAGTGGCTCGGTGGACTCATCCGACCTGAGCAAAGTTGTTCTTTCTAATAGAGATTCAGTTAGAGAAATAATGAAGATAGTTCAAGACTATATGAGAGAATCTTATGTCTCTCAGAAATAATTGAAAGAAAAGGTGGACTCTTATTTCCAAAATATTTACAACAAGAATCAACTCAATAATCACTTCAAACTTCTGTTGGAAAACCTGAAATTACCTCCTGTAAATCATGCCTTCAAAGAGAAAGTCAGCAAACTAAGGGAATTGACACCATCCTTGGAAAAATTCATAGAGATCATGGATGACTTCATATCTGCCATGGAGAGTGGAGGAATAATTATGGATTTCAGAAATCTTTTGCTGCCTTTCCTGCTTGAAGATGCTAGGACAGTGATTGTACCTCCAGCCTTACCTGCCTCTGCCTCTACTACTTCTCCTTTTCAAATGACTCCATCCCAAGCTATTCGAAGACTTCCACCTATGATCACTCAAAGAACTCCTCAGTACAAGCTAGGCACAGTTTTGTGGCTCAACCTCCTGTGATCATCTTTGGAATTCCTAAGCCTTCACATGCATCCACACAGTCTGAATCCTCTTCTGATCCAAAGGGCAAATCTCACATTGAGGATGTGGATTGAACAAGTGGATATGTTGTTTGATATGAATCCCTTGTATTTTGTTTTCTGTCTATGTACCATTTTCCAACAACTAATACAATTGGCTTTAATTTATTTCTCATTGTGTTCCTTTTTCTATATCATGTTTCCCACTCTTTGATTATCACAAAGGGGGTGTAATATTATCCAAGAAACAAAGAGGGAGACATATTCTCAATGGGGAGCAATATTATCTAAGGAGGAACTACCATGATTTTCCCCTCTGATATCATTTCTTTTACCTCTGATATCATTGCTTTTAATTCTACCTCTAATACATTATGTTCTATAATATACTATTTTCTCTGAGATAATATCATTTAATGATATATCCTATGATACAAATACTCATTGTTTTAAAACTTTAATATCATAATTTGTGATTATCAAAAAGGGGGAGATTGTTGACCTCACCCATTTTGATAATCCCAATTATGCTTCCACATACATTGATAATCCCAATTAATGTTTATCTATATTATAATTCACTCAATATATGATATTCTATTATCAAGATGATAATAATATTAAAATAATCCTTTAAATATGTTAATCAATGTTTATCTTTGTTTATATAAGTTTTAAAATAATTCTAATCCAATCGGATATTTTTTGCATAAAACAGATAAGTTTTCGTCACTGATATTCGTATAGATACTGATACAGAGCTACCAGTAATTAGTCTAGCGATATACTTAGTCTACCGATTGACAGAGTCACCGATAGATCAAGTGTGACCGATACAAAGCAGAGCTACCGACAGACTTAGTATACCGATAGACAGAGTCACCGAAACGCAGAGCTACCGATATGCATAAGTCTACCGATACACATAATCACTGGAACTAAGCAAGATACCGATAGAGATAGTCACCAATACATAGAGCTACCAATAGACCAGAGCTATCGATAGACCAAGATCTACCGATAGACAGAGTCACAGATAGAACAAGGTCACCGATACAGATAGATACTGATAGAACTAGTCTACCGAGCTACCTATAAAACAAGTCTACTCAGCTACAGATATGTACAGAGAAACTGATACATAGAGTAAGAGATACCAATATCATGAGCTACCGATACAAGTGCAAATAGTTACCGATACAAGTTCAAAGAACTACCGATGGAAGGTAACTTCTACACAAAGTCCACCGTACACATTTACCAACAAAAGGCTACTAATGATTTACCAACCAGTCAAACTATATACTCTCAATACTATTTATTTATTAATCTAACGGATAAATTTGATGTTTTTAATGTATTTAATGTTATTTAATGATTTATGTTGTCATGTCAAGGAACCATACCTAGTACTGATGCCAAAAGTAATCATTCCCTTTTTCCAGAGCTGAAAGCTATAAAATGGAAGGACAAGAACTGTGCAGATTTAAAGGAGTTGGTGAACATAGAGATCGAATGAAACAAAGAGAATCAAGGAACTAAGAAGGCGCACGAAGGGTGAAAAAGAAAAATATCTCAACAACATTGATACGTGGTGCATTCGTGCAAGGATAAATCCATAATCCAAGAACACTGGACATACACGAATCAAATCATTTCTATAGGAGAACACAAGATGCATCTTGAGTGAAGAACTAAAAGAAACATTTCATGCACTCAGGCTGATAAACTAAACGTGGAACCAAGGAAGAAATTGACACTATGTTTTTCAAACAAAAAACCAGAGGACGACTCAGAAGCTTTTCTGACAAATCAAACGAGTCCAGAGCTACACTGAAAATCACTAATGCTTTTTTAAACTCATTCATAATTACTTTATTGATTCTTTCATTTAAATTTATAGAAGTGTGTGTACCCTGTTTATTTTACACACACTGTCTCCTGAGCTAAGCTGGAGGATTCTTAAATCCTCATTCAAACTCTATAATTCCTATGTATCCCACTGTGGATAGTGGTAGTGGTCGAGTACGACCTGGAAAACTTTGAGCTGTTGTTTGTTTTTCCATGTAGAACTGTGGTAGAGGTATTTGTACCTGGACAGTGTGTTCACTATCATTTACCCCGATCCATGGTGTGGATCGATTTATATAAATTTTTTGAGAGGACTAAGTCTCTGCTTGAGACTGAACCTCTTGGTTACATCTAATGTGCATTTTAGTTTAAGTCATAATTATACTATATATATTTCATATTCCGCTATCAACTATTTTGAAATATAATTTGTTTTAAAGTTACAATGATAGTTAAATTATCAAGTGTTTATACTTATTGTAAACCAGTAACTTAGCTTCAAAATTCAATTTAATCTTCAGATTAAATTAACTGAGACCTAATAAATCTTTCAGAAACTAATTGAACATTTATAATATGTTTAAATTCACTACAGTGTAACTTTGTTTTTAAATAGGGGGATATAAGAGAAATATTTTTAACAGAAATTTTTTTTGGAACTCAATTCACCCCCCTCTTGAGTGTCCACTCTGACCAACACACTTCATGATTTAACATCATAGTTCAGGGTGCCGGTTAGAGGTTCCCCATACATGGTTTTTCACATGGCCTCTAGCACATTTCCTTAAATTCCAGAGGATGCCGACTAGTAGAATGGTACTTAGGTGTGAGAGTGGAGAAAAAATGACTTCATTAGAAGAGTATTGCAATAGAAATAAATAGATAACAAAAATATACAATAGATGAATAAGTAATAACATGCAATAAGAAAACAATGGAAGACTTAAAGTAATAAACAACTGGAGCACATATATAAATGATGCGTGTCACAAATATCTTCGAATGTAGCCAAAAAGGTCACAATACTGTAATACAGTACTAAACCAAAGTACAAAAGAAAAAAATAGCCCCAGCAACATCGCAATCCACAGCTTAGTCTCATGCTCTCCAGCTTTATAGTAATCATGTACCTGAAGTATAAGGGTGTTTTCCCTTATCTATACCTACAACAATATAATCTGTTTGGTCCCAAAAGCATGACCCAAATAGGGTGTGAGATGATTCCCAGTAGAAAACCACCCAAATATCTATGCCTAATAGTCAATGAATATATTTATATTTATGGAAGACAATAAGTAAAATGAAGCAGTAAACTAGGATTTACTCAAAATTAAATAGTATAACAATTTTAATTACATCATTTATAATTAACAATTTAATCAACCAAAAAAATAAAAGAAACCCTCTTGGAAGTTCTCAAAGCTTAACCCCTCTAGTTTTATTTACAATAATGATATGTTAAAGACTCTCTGAGGAAGCATTCACATTCAATTCCACCAGTGTTCTCGTGTAATCAAAGACTCTCTGAGGAGTCACTCACTATCAATTCCCCATAAATCATTTTAACGGTAAACTAAAGACACTCTAAGGAATAACTCAACGTCAATTCCTCTTGTGGTCTTGTAACGTATCTATAGAAACTCTGACAGAGCACTCAATGTCAATCCTCTCTATGGTCTCACGACATGATAATTATAACATACACTCTAGGAAAGACCTCAACGTCAATTTCCCCTATGGTCTCACTACACCAGGTTCCTGTAGCCCCATATAAAGAACTCATACAGAAATGATAAACAATAGATATAGTAAACCTCAATGTACTTCTTGGATAAATAGATAAAAGGAATAGTACAACATATAAGTTAAATCATTACTCCAAACAAACAGCACTCGGAATGGAAGCAAAAATCCTAACAGGAAAATCTAGACTAATAGGTCATAATAAAAAAATCATGGAAAAAAACATCCATAGCATTTCAATTAACACTATTCACAATCAAAAACCTCTATTGAAACATAGAAGGCATAGTAGGCATTAACAAGTTTAGAATCCCTAAACATGTATTACCCCGAATGAGGGTATGGGGAACTTTTGCAAACATAAATATTCTCAATCCATTTTTTTATTATTTTGATAAACCACTTTTGAGTAAAGTGGGAACCTTACACAACCGTTCACGCGAACATAAAACACAAAAATAAGATTCGAAATTCAAAATTCAAAATTCACACTTCAAACATCAAATGGAAACATCATCACCTCATCAGGCCACTACGTCCCACCTCATGTCTCGTAAAAAATCAAACTCTTTGTTGTACTAGATCGTCTGCAAGAACGACTGCCATAATCCATCGTCGTCGTCAAGAACTATCATCATTGTCGAAAACTCACACAACCTTCAAAACACAATAGTCGACCATCAACACACCAGAAAAACATCACTAAGAACCAAACTAACAGCAAGACAATCTCCACCGAAGAACATCAGTCAAGACATCTCAAACTCCATAGCCACCTTTTTAGATCATCACGAACATTGGAAGAAATAATAGCCAAAACCATCTGAAACCCAAGGAACGAATCATGCATCGGTCACACCTCCTCAATAACCAGAAACTGATCAGACTATACATCCCAAAACCTCCATGAACATCACTCACCAGACCGACTTGGTGTGGGAGCGACGATTGGGAAGCATGAGCAGAGTTAGTGTAACACCCCAAGTTTCCTCGGTATGTTTCCTTTCGAATAATGCAATGGCGTGCATTGTACACAACTTCGAGATTTTAACACACCATATCCAATCAAACTAGCTGTTATGAATAGTAATACCTACTTTTTGAAATTTTATAAATTCTATCTCTCAAAATGGACTTCATTTTTGGATTCTTAATATCGAAATTAGCCTAGGGTGAAATTTTGGTACTTTTTGGATAACTTTCATATTTTGATGAATAGTGAAAATTACTAAATTTTAATTAAAAACAACTTTTCTAATCAAAATAATTAATAGTGATAAATTATGAATTTGAGTTGTTTTAAAGTATATTTAGAATATATTTTTACCATTTAATATAATTTTGGTCATTGGACATAATTTTACAATTAAACCGAACATAAATAAGTGTCAATCTTTTGATAGTTATTATCTCTTAAAAACACGCTTTTTGTTTTGACAGCGGGAATTAATTTTAAATTAATTTCTGCCACTTCTGTGTTTTAAATTTATAAAAATGGATTCCATATTTGGAATCAGGATGTTTAAATTGTGTAAATAGGTAACTTTTATTTTTAGACATTTTGAATAATTACTGCGGTAAATATTTTATTTACCATGGTTAAGGGTAAATCCGGTAAATAAGGGTTAAAAAATAATATTATAATAATACTAAATTACCCTAAAACGTGTCTTAACCCTATTGGTTGATACATGATCGACCATGGGCATCTTTGGGTCTATTTTGGGACCCCATGGATCCACTTGTAAGTGATAATGACACTTTATTTTAATTAAGTTAAAATAAATACAAAAATGACACAAGCATATATCTTTTAACAAAACAATTGTTACAGAGGGTTATATATGTTGTATTTTAGATTATAAATATTCCTTAGAAAGATAAAAAGATTTACTACATAATTATTGTTTATTTATAATTTTTAGACATTAAATAATTTAATTTATTTATGACACAATGATGATGCAGTAATTACTATAATAGTGAAAAATAAAAATAATTGATATTACAAATACCCAAATAAATATAATATGAACCTTTTAATGAATTAAAATAATTTTCTAGGATAATATGATATATTAGTATTGATTTAATTGACTTTTTTCGAAGTAATCAATCTGTTATGAGTTTCACAATAATCAACTATTGAATAGTGTCAAAATTGACATAAAAGAGTTTTTAAAACAAATATTATATTATTAATTGATATTAAATTCCTAAAAATCTAAGGTTCGGCCAAGAGACTTATATCATGATAGGTGTATCATTAATGGACCACTTGGGGGTCGCTTGTATGTATATGGTAAGTTTATTAACCATATAATATAAAAATACAAAGAGACATTGTAAAAGTGAAACTAATTAACTTAGAGTTAATACTTAAAGATAAGGTTAATATAAGTACCCAAACCTGTCTAAATTATATTGGTTGAGTTGTTTTCGACCCATACCCACCTTAACCTTTGAATAGTCATATTTTGAGCCATTGGAAACCGAATATTAATTTATTATAAACTAATATCTCTAGCTTTTCCAAAGGTGCCCCTCACCCCTCTTATAAAAGGGCACTCCTCCTTCTCATTTCTTCACACCTTCAAAGCCCTTTGGTTCGTCCAAACCCTGCCCAAATACTATCTCAACTTCCCTCACTACAACCTATAGGCCTTAGTTTGATCAGAAAGCCAACCTAAGGAGCCCTTTTGATCAAATCAAAAGGAAGAACCCGAAGAAGAGGTAATGTTTTCACCACCCCTTTTCAAGTTCCTTTCTTCTTCCACTTCCTCTTTCTTTGTTATTTACATTATAAAATAATAACTCCAGTATCATATATATACTTTTATGTTATTATAAATATGGTACAACCATATTCAGTATTCTATCCATCCTTTGAATAACATGTCACCATACGTGCGTACGTACGGCTTACCGTCTCCACGTCGTGGTGGAATTGTTATTCAATATATTATTATTTGGATGGGTATAATAATGATGTGTAACTCATGTAAATAATAAATATAACATGATAATGATTCTGTATATATGATATAAAATCCAATTATATATTATTTTAATATCAAAAGAATGATATTGTCGCTCGTGCGTATGTACGGACTACCGTCTCCACGAACGCGATGAGATTCATTGTCCATCATATCCATTCAAGTATAATTATCATTTAATGATTTAAAAATAGTATCTAAGGACTTGATATCATTCTGTATATGTATAATATACATCCCATTAATAACGAATATGGCTCACATAACAAAGAATATAAAGTAAAATGAACCCGTTAACACCCGAAATGACGATAATTCTAAGATATTATTAACAAATCAATGTTAAAAGATCATATATGATATCATATTAAAGTAAATGATTATTGTATAATTCAATAACAATTATTTCACCATTATACAGGAGGTAAACCTACCATCGACCAAGGAAAAAGTACAAAGTAAGGGATTTTCTTATCTCACTTTCAATTCCGCGAGATTTCAATTTTTCGCCACTAAATTATTGAAAGTGGTGTATTGTGTACTTCCATTTGATATATATTCATGATTCTATTTATATTCATCTTAGTCTGTAAATCATTTGGTGGTTATTAACTTTTGGCCATACGACTCAGTTGATTAACGTGGTAAGGGGTTTCTTATCTCACTTTTAATTTCGTGAGATTTCCATTGATCACCACTTAATTATTGCATGTGGTGTATGTGTACTGCCCATGATTGTATTCATTGTGTAATATACTTTAATTTATGGGTATTTACATCATCATGGTATGATACTTCTTTCATGGGTGTTTGTTTCGTATGTTACCTAATCGGTAAGGGAATTTGAGATTTCAATTCCCACTCATTTGGCTTTACGCATATTTCATTGATTATATTACTGCATGATTATATGTGGAATCACTATTCATTTGATTATGTCATAATTTCCACTCCCCTTCCTGTGGATATAAGTTTGATACACATAATCACTCATTGGTAATTCTCAAGTCATTGATATGAATTTGATAAGAGTAATTTTAACTCATTCACCATTTTTTGAGTTAAACATCCAATTCGTTGGTGTTGTTTTTACAAGAATATGTGTGAATATCCTTTGATTGTTTTACACTGAATATCCAATCATATTTAGTGTATTTATATTTGTCACACATAATTATGTCGTTGATTTATCCTTAACCTAAGGATACGGTCTTTATGAGAGATTTCATCTCAATTTACATTCCATTGAGACTTCTTTGTTGATATACACCAAATCACTTTTATGTGGTGTATATAATGTACTTTGACATAGTATATCATGAATCCCTTTATTATCATGATATTACAAAGTTTTGATTACCTCAATTATTTGTATTCAAGTGTCTCTTTTGGTTAGAATCTAACTAAAATACCATTTTTAAATGTTTTAAAGACTTATTCTTCTAAATCTTGCTCATTAATGTCCATGTTTTAAAAATGGTTTTAAGGATTTATTTATATGGACATTAAAGTTTTAGAAATTAAAACTCCTTTTAAAAAGTTTCAAAGTGGTATGGGACACTTTGATTCAAAAATCTACTTTTAAATGGCTTCTTGACAAATAGTGTGACTTTTAAATGTTTTCAAGAAAAGGGGAATAATTCTCTCAAATAGTTTTGATGATTATTTTCATTTATGTAAACATCATTCATTATTATTGATTGAGGTTAATGTGATACAATAAAATCTTCCATATTGTATCGAATGAGTCATGTTTGACTGTGGATGCGCTGTTTTTATACCATTCATGGTTTGTGGTAAAAGTATTGACATTTCGTATGCTAGTTTTAATACAAATGTTTATGTTATGTTTAAAAAAGTTCACATGAGGAATGCATTGGACTTAATAAGTGACGGGTGGAGCCCGCTATAGCTCCTCGATGCATCGGTAGGTCTCATGAGACAAACTAGTGTCTTGGCACAAGGCCTTGGCAAAATCTTATTTGTAGTCTTGGCACGAGGCCTTGGCTATGTGGTTATGATAGTCTGGCATTATGCATTCCATCATTATGAAAGTGGTTATTGATATTGCATGTGATCATTCGACTAGTAGAATATCCATGTGAGTAAGTAAATGGCATTATTTCATTTTAAATTTGCCATTTTATGCTGAATTTCAAGTTTAAAAGGCTTTTGTTTTAGTTATAAATTGCCTTAAGTGTTTATGCTTATTTATGAAAGATTCTACTATAATGTTATCCTTACTGAGAATCTGAGCTCACCCCTTTCAATATTTTATTTTTCCCAGGATTATGAAGAAGTAGTTTATGAATGACCTGCAGGGATAGTATGAGGGGATATGAAGACAAGATGTTTTTTTAGGATGTAATGTAAAAAAATTATGGATGTATCTAGTTATTCCAAGGCTACTAAACTAATCGGTCGTTCGAGACTTGATCTTTCTCGTGATCATGCCAATGTTATGTAATAATGCACCGACTCTAGGTAATTAGGGTCGGGGCGTTACAGTTGGTATCAGAGGAAGTTTAGTACAAATCTTGGAAGCAAGATTTAGATAAACTCTGATTAGAGCACATAGACCTAAGATGAACTTTCAGGATTAGTATAAAAGAACTTCCGAGAGTTTTGGTATTATAGAGATTTTGTGAGTTTCCCGAGCAATACATCCCTGTCTGGATACGAGCAGGTAGAGGCGGCTCTGGCACAGATGTACCTAGGGGTAAAACCCGAAAACACCGCATTGAGCTAGACTCGAACGGTAACTGGTGCACGACAACGAGGCTTGCTGCACTCTTGGTTACGACACTCCCGAGGGATATTCTTAGGATAATTTACATTTTCTTTACAAACCGATTTAAGTAATATATACATAAGATGAGAGTAAATGACCTTGGTTAATCCTAATATGTTTCAAATTGAGAATATGGTGACATTTTAATCTCTAAATGATTTTACGACTACTATTACTCACACAATGCTTTCTGGTTTTAGTCAATGGCTGGACTCCAAGGAAGTCATAGTGACTTTGAGAATGATGTACAAGGTGGGAACGGTGGTGGAAATGAGCAATAAAATGGAATGTTGATAGGCGTAAAAGATATCGTCTTTATGCCAAATCAGTTTTCCAAAAATATGATCAACAACATATATATTGACCAACTCCCAGACTCAACAAGGAAGAGTTAGGTGATAAATGATAAGATCTCCAGCAATGGAGACCATGGAGAAAAGAAAACTCAATTTTCATCATGCAGGAAATGTGGAAAGAGACACCCAGGAAAGTGTATCAATGGGACAATGAAATGTTTTACGTGCGGGAAGGAAGGACATAAAGTGAAAAATTGCCGAATAAAAATGAAGAGTACTATGGAAGAAGATAAAAATGTTCCCAAGAGTCCATTTACAGTCATTTACCGTAAATGTAGGGGACCTGGCCATTACCCGAGTGAATGTCCTATTCTATAGGATATTTTCTTGGTCAAAGAAGAAGATATGTGGAAATAAATGGTTAGAGAAAAACTTAAAAAGTATTAGCACTCCTTGTTGATGGGTACTTTGGAATAATTTTCTCTTGTATTTGTAACCCCGCAGTTTTCCATGTGAGAATGATATTTGAAGAAGAATTGTCTCTTCTATTGTGGATATAGGTATAAATAACCATTTGGTTTTATATGATCATTGGGGTTTGAGAAAATTATAAGTTATTATAATTTGGGATAACAATGCAAATTATGATATAACATTTGTGATTAAATTATGTTATTTTGAGGAATTTATCTCATTTTGCTAATATTATAAAATATAGTTTTTGAAAAAGGACAACACGTAGACCGTGTGACAACCCGTCACGTCGGACAAAGCTGTGGGAATCGAACCCACAACCAAAGTGCGATTGGGATTTATCGCCTACCACTGGACTACGTGAAGTCCCTGGTTAATGTGACTATTTTTTTTTGTTAAATGATTTTATTGATCAATAATAAGATGATTTGGGTTCTTATGTCTTATCAAATGAATACCCTTGGTATAGGAAAATGATTTGGTGATTAAGTGATAAATGTTATTTTGGAAGATGTTCGCTTTGTTGGTAACACTATATGCCCAAGGAAAATAGAATACAATGGGGTTTCATTTGTAGAGTAATGGTGGATTTTTATCTACGTTTTTATTGTTGATTTATAGTGATTTGGGTTATTTATGGAAATTATTAACCTATAACAGAGAATATGTGATGATGTTAATTACTTTTAAGTATGTGAATTTAAGAGTATTTGATGTCATTTGGAGATACAATGTAACATGGGAGACTACATAATCAAATTATTCTATGATTTGGGTTTCAATATTAGTTTGGATTATATTAAAGGATTTTAAGGACAATTGGTTATTGAATGGTATCTATTTAACTTTGGGTATTGTTGGTTTAATTTTAGAAATTAAGATTAGTGCATATTTATCTCAATAAATATCCTTTTGGGGGATCATTAGATCATTCACTAACCATTTTGGTTTTGATTAATCTTCAAAGACAATGTAAATATATGGTTTATCCTGCATGGATCATGTGATTCTATAGAAGTTTATTCTAGCTCTTCCAGTGTGACCAAGTCTTCTTGAATACTCATCATTTAAAAAAAAATTGAGTTAGTGGTGGAAATTTATTAAAGAATGAAAATTTACTTAAAATGTAAGTATATCCCATAATGTTCTTAGTCAATATCATAAATGAATTCCTCTTCCTTATGTAATGTAACTTTAAAAAAAAATGTTGTCCGTTTACTTTCCTACTAGGAGACTAATGGTCGTTTGTCCCAACAAAAGTTTGTGGTTTTCTCATTGTTAACTTTCTCCTGATCATGATTTCTATCCCTCTCCATCAGAACTTGACACTTAGTTTATCATCCATATCCATGTTTTCTTACATGGAATCCTAGTATGGGTTATCTTGGATGACCCTTATACCTCTCTTTCTTTCTTTTAAAGTGATAGTTTTATTGGCTCTTTTTCCGATGTGGGACTTTCCATTATATTCCCAAGAAAAATTTTAAAAATTGCGAGGACGCAATTTATTGAAGGAGGGGAGAATGTAACACCCCAAGTTTCCTCAGTATGTTTCCTTTCGAATAATGCAATGGCGTGCATTGTACACAACTTCGAAATTTTAACACACCATAACCAATCAAACTAGCCGTTATGAATAGTAATACATACTTTTTGAAATTTTATAAATTCTATCTCTCGAAATGGACTTCATTTTTGGATTGGTAATATCGAAATTAGCCTAGGGTGAAATTTTGGTACTTTTTTGATAACTTTCATATTTTGATGAATAGTGAAAATTACTAAATTTTAATTAAAAACAACTTTTCTAATCAAAATAATTAATAGTGATAAATTATGAATTTGAGTTGTTTTAAAGTATATTTAGAATATATTTTTACCATTTAATATAATTTTGGTCATTGGACATAATTTTACAATTAAACCGAACATAAACAAGTGTCAATCCTTTGATAGTTATTATCTCTTAAAAACACGCTTTTTGTTTTGACAGCGGGAATTAATTTTAAATTAATTTCTGCCACTTATATGTTTTGAATTTAGAAAAATGGATTCCATATTTGGAATCAGGATGTTCAAATTGTGTAAATAGGTAACTTTTATTTTTAGACATTTTGAATAATTACTGCGGTAAATATTTTATTTACCACGGTTAAGGGTAAATCCGGTAAATAAGGGTTAAAAAATAATATTATAATAATACTAAATTACCCTAAAACGTGTCTTAACCCTATTGGTTGATACATGGTCGACCATGGGAATATTTGGGTCTATTTTGGGACCCCATGGATCCACTTGTAAGTGATAATGACACTTTATTTTAATTAAGTTAAAATAAATACAAAAATGACACAAGCATATATCTTTTAACAAAACAATTGTTACAGAGGGTTATATATGTTGGATTTTAGATTATAAATATTCATTAGAAATATAAAAATATTTCCTACATAATGATATTTTATTTATAATTTTTAGACATTAAATAATTTAATTTATTTATGACACAATGATGATGCAGTAATTACTATAATAGTGAAAAATAAAAATAATTGATATTAAAAATACCCAAATAAATATAATATGAAACTTTTAATGAATTAAAATAATTTTCTAGGATAATATGATATATTATTATTGATTTAATTTACTTTTTTCGAAGTAATCAATCTGTTATGAGTTTCACAAAAATCAACTATTGAATAGTGTCAAAATTGACATAAAAGAGTTTTTAAAACAAATATTATATTATTAATTGATATTAAATTCCTAAAAATCTAAGGTTCGGCCAAGAGACTTATATCATGATAGGTGTATCATTAATGGACCACTTGGGGGTCGCTTGTATGTATATGGTAAGTTTATTAACCATATAATATAAAAATACAAAGAGACATTGTAAAAGTGAAACTAATTAACTTAGAGTTAATACTTAAAGATAAGGTTAATATAAGTACACAAACCTGTCTAAATTCTATTGGTTGAGTTGTTTTCGACCCATCCCCACCTTAAACTTTGAATAGTCAACTTTGGAGCCATTGGAAACCGAATATGAATTTATTATAAACTAATATCTCTAGCTTTTCCAAAGGTGCCCCTCACCCCTCTTATAAAAGGGCACTCCTCCTCATTTATTCACACCTTCAAAGCCCTTTGGTTCGGACAAACCATGACCAAATACTATCTCAACTTCCCTCACTACAACCTAGAGTCCTTAGTTTGATCAGAAAGCCAACCTAAGGAGCCCTTTTGATCAAATCAAAAGGAAGAACCCGAAGAAGAGGTAATGTTTTCACCTCCCCTTTTCAAGTTCCTTTCTTCTTCCACTTCCTCTTTATTTTTTATTTCCATTATAAAATAATAACTCCAGTATCATATATATACTGTGATGTTATTATAAATATGGTACAACCATATTCAGTATTCTATCCATCCTTTGAATAACATGTCACCATACGTGCGTACGTACGGCTTACCGTCTCCACGTCGTGGTGTAATTGTTATTCAATATATTATTATTTGGATGAGTATAATAATGATGTGTAACTCATGTAAATAATAAATATAACATGATAATGATTCTGTATATATGATATAAAATCCAATTATATATTATTTTAATATCAAAAGAATGATATTGTCGCTCGTGCGTATGTACGGACTACCGTCTCCACGAACGCGATGAGATTCATTGTCCATCATATCCATTAAAGTATAATTATCATTTCATGATTTAAAAATAGTATCTAAGGACTTGATATCATTCTGGATATGTATAATATACATCCCATTAATAACGAATATGGCTCACATAACAAAGAATATAAAGTAAAATGAACCCGTTAACACCCGAAATGACGATAATTCTAAGATATTATTAACAAATCAATGTTAAAAGATCATATATGATATCATATTAAAGTAAATGATTCTTGTATAATTCAATAAAAATTATTTCACCATTATACAGAAGGTAAACCTACCATCGACCAAGGAAAAAGTACAAAGTAAGGGATTTTCTTATCTCACTTTCAATTCTGTGAGATTTCCATTTTTCGCCACTAAATTATTGAAAGTGGTGTATTGTGTACTGCCATTTGATATATATTCATGATTCTATTTATATTCATGTTATTCTGTAAATCATTTGGTGGTTATTAACTTTTGTCCATACGACTCAGTTGATTAACGTGGTAAGGGGTTTCTTATCTCACTTTTAATTTCGTGAGATTTCCATTGATCACCACTTAATTATTGCATGTGGTGTATGTGTACTGCCCATGATTGTATTCATTGTGTAATATACTTTAATTTATGGGTATTTACATCATCATGGTATGATACTTCTTTCATGGGTGTATGTTTTGTATGTTACCTAATCGGTAAGGGAATTTGAGATTTCAATTCCCACTCATTTGGCTTTACGCATATTTCATTGATTATATTACTCCATGATTATATGTGGAATCACTATTCATTTGATTATGTCATAATTTCCACTCCCCTTCCTATGGATATAGGTTTGATACACATAATCACTCATTGATAATTCTCAAGTCATTGATATGAATTTGATAAGAGTAATTTTAACTCATTCACCATTTTTTGAGTTAAACATCCAATTCGTTGGTGTTGTTTTTACAAGAATATGTGTGAATATCCTTTGATTGTTTTACACTGAATATACAATCATATTTAGTGTATTTATATTTGTCACACATAATTATGTCGTTGATTTATCCTTAACCAAAGGATACGGTCTTTATGAGAGATTTCATCTCAATTTACATTCCATTGAGACTTCTTTGTTGATATACACCAAATCACTTTTATGTGGTGTATATAATGTACTTTGACATAGTATATCATGAATCCCTCATGATATTACAAAGTTTTTATTACCTCAATTATTTGTATTCAAGTTTCTCTTTTGGTTAGAATCTAACTAAAATACCATTTTTAAATGTTTTAAAGACTTATTCTTCTAAATCTTGCTCATTAATGTCCATGTTTTAAAAATGGTTTTAAAGATTTATTTATATGGACATTAAAGTTTTAGAAATTAAAACTCCTTTTAAAAAGTTTCAAAGTGGTATGGGACACTTTGATTCAAAAATCTACTTTTAAATGGCTTCTTGACAAATAGTGTGACTTTTAAATGTTTTCAAGAAAAGGGGGATAATTCTCTCAAATAGTTTTGATGATTATTTTCATTTATGTCAACATCATTCATTATTATTGATTGAGGTTAGTGTGATACAATATAATCTTCCATATTGTATCGAATGAGTCATGTTTGACTGTGGATGCGCTGTTTTTATACCATTCATGGTTTGTGGTAAAAGTATTGACATTTCGTATGCTAGTTTTAATACGAATGTTTATGTTATGTTTAAACATGTTCATATGAGGAATGCATTGGACTTAATAAGTGACGGGTGGAGCCCGCTATAGCTCCTCGATGCATCGGTAGGTCTCATGAGACAAACTAGTGTCTTGGCACAAGGCCTTGGCAAAATCTTATTTGTAGTCTTGGCACGAGGCCTTGGCTATGTGGTTATGATCGTCTGGCATTATGCATTCCATCATTATGAAAGTGGTTATTGATATTGCATGTGATCATTCGACTAGTAGAATATCCATGTGAGTAAGTAAATGGCATTATTTCATTTTAACTTTTCCATTTTATGCTGAAGTTCAAGTTTAAAAGGCTTTTGTTTTAGTTATAAATTGCCTTAAGTGTTTATGCTTATTTATGAAAGCTTCTGCTATAATGTTATCCTTACTGAGATTCTGAGCTCACCCCTTTAAATGTTTTATTTTTCCCAGGATTATGAAGAAGTAGTTTATGAATGACCTGCAGGGATAGTATGAGGGGATATGAAGACAAGATGTTTTTTTATGATGTAATGTAAAAAAATTATGGATGTATCTAGTTATTCCAAGGCTACTAAACTAATCGGTCTTTCGAGACTTGATCTTTCTCGTGATCATGCCAATGTTATGTAATAATGCACCGACTCTAGATAATTAGGGTCGTGGCATTACAGTTAGATCAGCTAGGTCTTCGACAATGAGCAACGATCTTCAATAGTAACTTCATCCCCTTCGACAAGAACACTACCGGGAGAGCAGACACCAGATATCCAAACCAAACCTCTGTGCTTTCAAGCCTTCACTATAATAAAAAAACACCAAAAGAAGAAACCCCAAATCACTAGACTCCACATCCATCACCAACAAAAATCTGAATCCCATCATCAGCCTCGCTCTCCAAACCCCGCTCCACCTTTGCACAACGTCAACACCATTGTGAGAGCGGTGAAGGAAAGAGCTCCCCGAAATACATTAAAAATAATCAAACCCTGAATGAAACAAAACCTAATTCCATCCCTAGATAGAGAACACAACTAAGCATCTGGATCCGTCGATACTTGATAGATATGCCAATTCCACTTGGGGATGGGAGGAATGGTACCCATATCTGGTAAGACTAGTAGGGACAACTCCTAAAACATACCTGGGTGACGACTTCTTTAAAAGAAGTTTCTGCTGAACCGAGAACTGAAACAGGATGACTGACCTTGGCAGAATGACATCAAAACAACACAGGGGTGGGATAAACGCCCTGTGAGAGAAGGGGGAAGTAATGCTGAGAACGAGCGAAGGGGAAACAAAGGGTAGATCATGAACCTCATGCCTTGAATCACCCTAAAATGTTTTAGATCTAGAAAATCACTAAAAACATTCAACAGAGGGTATATAATAAAAGAGGAGAAATCAAGAAACAAGGATATAAAAGAAATAATATCTTACCGTGGTTATTTCAATACAATCAACGATGTACTTTTTGGAGAATGGATGGAGAGTTAGGGTCTCTAAGAAGAATATATGCCTACAGAAACTCCTAGAAAAGATGAGTGTAGAAGAAGATAAATTTTGGAACGAGATGCGACCCGGGTCTATTTAATGAAATAAAAATAAAAGTACACAACATGTTCCCTATGGATACATGGCGTGTAATTGCCTTACCCAGCCCACACTTTATCCACTCTCCAGGTGACCTCACACAGTCGTATACTCAGTAGTTACATGGTTAGTACACGGTCACCCACGACAATCGGGTACACGACATGTACTCCAAATTTCACTGTTTGTACTCCTTAAATTTCTAGAATTTACCTTTTTCCTAAAAATCAACCAGAAATGCAAGAAAACCTGAAAAAGAGATCTCGGTTCTTACAAACTTCCCCCTCAGTGAAATGTTTTCTCAAATTTCCCTTACAAGGCGGTGTAGAAGAATAATCCTCGAACAACTCTGACCACTGTGATCGTATAACGGTCTCCCTCTCCCAGATCTAATCTTGTACTTTCCAGTGCTGCCATAACACCCATACCAGAGGAATATACCATCAATAGAGAACCATTGTGTTGCAATCAACAATCCGGATAGGATGGTCCTCGAATGATGTGTCCCCCTCCATCTCAACCACCTCGGTTTGAAAAACATGAGATCGGTCTGAGAAGAAACGTCGTAGGTGAGAAACATGAAAGATGTTGTGCATCTCCTGGTATCTTTGAGGCAAAAAAACTAATAGAAAATTGGCTCGACTCTCTCCAAACCCTTAAATGTTCCAACATATATCAGAGAAAGCATTCCCTAACTCCTAATCTTCATATGTCCCAAACTCTGTCTGACACGTAGAAAAACCTGATCTCTAAACTCAAACTCTAGAGGTCATCTCAGTTGATCACTATATCACTTCTGTCATGACTGTTAAATAACCATCCACTTCTGAATAAACTCTAACTACTATGTGGTCTCTTGGACAAGACGAGGTCCCAACATAGTTTCCTCTCCTGACTCCATCCAACATAGGGGTGTTCAGCATGGCCTGCTGTACAAAGCCTCATTAAATTTCATCTAAATAGTTGTTTGAACACTATTATTGTAGGAAAACTCCACAAGATTTGTTTTCTTCTCCAAAGAACCTCCAACCTCTAGGACGCATGCTCAAGTATGTCCTATAACACCTGAATCATTCACTCAAACTGACCATCTATCTAAGGGTGATAAGTTGTACTGAGAAGTACTTGTGTACATAAAGCCCTCTATTGTCCCTAACAGATCCGAGAAGTAAAACATGCATCCATGTCTGAAACAATGAAGTGTAGAACCCCATGTAGTCATGCAATATTATGGATGTAAAAAATTCTTAACTAACGAACATTGAATATCTCCATGACCGGAAAGAAGTGAGAAACCTTTCTGAATATGTCAATGACAACCCAAACTGCATTCTTCCTTCAAGGCGTCATCGAAAAACCTATCACAAAATCTATTGTGACATTATTACACTTCCACTTGTGAATGGGTAACAACTGAAAAAGCACTACTGGTCACTGACACTCCACCTTCAACTGCTGATAGGTGGGACACCTCATGACCAACCCAGCCACAGATCTCTTCACAACATGCCACCAATACTGATGGTGTAGATCTCGATACATCTTTGTGACATTAGGATGAACTTCCCAAATTGAGGAATGAAAGTTCATCATTATCCCCCATTGTAAATCTTCCATCACCCATACACATCCATGAAAAATAAAGTTCTCATCCTTGCCTATGGTCTATCAAGGAATAGGGTCCTCTCCTGACACACTTTCTCGTAAGACTAGGCTTTTAAAATCTGACAGCTACATCATTCGCACTCGATCAATTATAGAAGAGGTAAAATCTTTAGAAGAAACTAATGCCTGTCACTTTCTGTCATGAACCTCCAAATGCATCTCAGAGAAGATAGTCATAAGCGACCACTCAATACTGTCCTCCTGAAATACCTATATCTTCATCCTACTTCTCAACACATCAGCCGCTGTGTTTCCTTTCATAGGCATGTAGGTAAGCACCAAATCAAAATATAGAAGGTACCCAACCAACCTTCTTTGTTTGAGATTCAGATCACGCAGAGTAAAGATATAATTGAGATTTTGTGGTTGATGAAAACCAAAAAATGATATCCTAGAAGATAATGTCTCTAACAATGTTGGGTATGATCAATCACAACTAACACGAGATTGCGTGTTGGGTAATTCCTCTCATTTGGTCATATCTACTAAGACCCATACAAAACAACTCATTCTCCCTGATTAAGCACTGCTCCAAGCCCAATACCCAATTCGTCACAATAAACTGTATAACTCTTTACCACCTTTGGAAAAACTAGTATTGTTGCGGAAGTGAACCTCCCTTTCAGCTCCTAAAATGCTGACTCACACGTATCTGACCACAAGTACTTCTCACCATTCTTAGTCAGGCCCGTCAGTGGATCTACTAAATGTGAAAATTCATGTATGAAATGTATGCAGTATCCATCCATCCCTAGAAAACTTCGTATCTCAAAGATGTTCTTCATATTCTCCTAGGAAACCACGTCCCTTAATTTATCTTGGTCAACATAGACTCCTGTCTCTGAGATAACATGACCCAATAAGTGAATTTGGTCTATCCAAAAATGGAATTTTGTGGTCCTAGCATATAACTAATGCTCTCTCAGTGTACTCAAAACTATTTCAAGATGTGTGTCATGGACGTGTAGAGTGTGAGAGTACACCAACATATCATCCACGACGACTACCATGAATGAATCCATGTATGGGTGGAATACTCGGTTAATTAGTTCCGTGAAAACTACAGGCACGTTCATCAGTCCAAACAACATAACCACATACTTGTATATATCATACCCAATCCGAAAGGCTGTAATAGGTATATCTAATAGTCCAACACACAACTGATGATAACCAAATCTCATGTCAGTCTTTGAGAACACTCAGGATCCTCGAAGTTGATCAAAGAGATCATCAACCCTCAATTTGGGATATTATTTCATGACCACCAACTAATTCAAATTCCAATAATCCAATCAAAGTTAGAGGGTATCATCCACCATATTCACCAACAGGAAATGAAGACCCTAAGGAGAAGTACTTGGTCAGATGATACAATTTGATTACAACTCTTCTAACTCTTTATTGAGTTCCTGTAACTCTGGTGTAGCCATCTTATAAGGAGGAATATACACTAATTCCCCTCCTTGAACAATCTTAATAGAAATTTCTACCTCTCTCTGTAGTGGAAAACCTAAAAAGTACTATTGAAGGACATCCCTAAAAAGATCTACCATAGGAGGAAAGTCAAACTGTGATGTCCTTAGATCATCCAAATATAGACTTACAATCTTGGCTTTAATTCCTCCCAACCCATGATGCTCGAGTCCTTCTCTACTCTAAAGGACATCCCATTCACCCTTGTGTAAAAACAAACTACCCTCTGGTGATATGAAACTCACCCGAAGGTGATAATAGTAGACAACTACCTGGAAGGGAACTAACCAGTCCATCCCGAGAATGACATCACAACCTGTAATCTCTAGGAAATAGATGTGCCATATGTAGTGACACCCACCGACATAAAAAGGGAACTCCTTGCACTAACATACACTTCCCATCCTTGTCCCCAACGGCGTGTCCACTGTTAAGACATCAGCAGAAGTAAATATACGGAGACCAAGGCTCTTCGTATCTACAATAGATATGAAACTATGTGAATCCTCTATATCAAAAAAGTGAAGATGCTAAAAATGAGGAAACTAGGATTGTACCTTGAACTATAGAGGGTCCGGGATCCTACTCTTTCTGGGTATTCTCTATTGCAAAATTCTGGCCCATACCATTGCCATGTGACCCTACCTGACCACCCTGAGCTGATCCACTCTATTTTCACTGAATTCTTGCTGATTGGCTACCACAACCATGACCTCCACCTCATCCTGAACAGCCGAAATAACTCTAGTTCCATGACTGATGAGGAACTAGTGGTGTTTCTCCTGAATGAGGAGTCAGAGCGGAACCCATGTCACCCGATTCCAGAGAGAAAAACTGATAGAACCACTGAAGATGCCCCATATTTCCATAATATCGACACTCTATTGGGTCTCTCGGGAAATGTGGCCTTATATTCCTGACCATTCCAAACAAGTATCATACCACCTGACTAACTGAAGGTATATCTCACCTACTCAGATCTCCATGTGTAGACACCATGCAGCTCTTCCTACTATCAGATAGAGAACCACTGACTCTAGATGTCAAACCGGCCGGGCCCACAACTCTAGAATCTCTCAGGTTTCACATTACGATCAATGTCTGCTTACTATAGAATATATGGTTGTCAACCTAAAGATGTTCATATGAAATCAGATGTCATACCTGAGGCCATACTCAATCTTCTTTGTTAGGATTAACTCATCACCTCTTGGGAAGGGTGTAAAGAGTAGTTGCCCTGTGAAGTGAGTAGAATACTCTATGACTGAGAGAGTACCCTACTCAAGACTCGTGAACTCTCGTGCTTGATTGACACTCAAAGTATCAGGGTAGAACTAATCATAGATGGTACATTGAAACTCATTCCAAGACATACCCTACTAGAGTCTTGACTATGAAATCATATCCCACCATCTCTCAGAGGAGTCTCAAGTATATACATATCGAGTGTGACCCACCACTCCAGAGGTGTCTCCGGATGCTCTAAGATCATCAGCATGGATTCTAGCCATGACTCTCCAACCTGGGGTCCTCCATCCCCTTAGAATGAGGGAGGATGATGCTACAGAAAGACCCACGTCAATTCTTATGTCGAAGGGGAAGGAGGCGGTGCTCCCAGCGAGGTATGCATAAACCTCATGAATCCCTCTCGGAACTGTGTATCGGTACCTATATTTGGGATAACGGCTGGTGCCTAGACAAGAATGACTGGAGGATCCACTGGTAGTCCCTAATTAGCCATATTTAGTGTATGATCACTACCCTATAAGTGGCATTCAACTGAAAGATGTCTCGGTGGTATGAATCTACATGTTCAAGCGCACACCTTAGATCAAGATCATCATGGACTGAAACATAGATTTTCATGAAGGGGATAGGATAAATAAAGCATTCATGTTCTTCAAAACATTGATAGAGGTCGTGTGTGTTCCCTACATGGTATGTTCATTTAATCCTTCACATGGGCATGTACTCCTTCCAACCATGTTCATGTAACACCCCATACACACGGAGTGTTGTCCTAACACACACTGTGTACTTTAATACTCTTCCCCTACCCGAGTTCTTCTACACGACTAACCCACACGGTTCTTCTAAAACACAATTACATGGCGTGTTTGTTCCAGACACGATTTTTACTAGAAAGAACATCACTGATTTGTGTTGTTAGTCACATGGAAGGTTACACTGCTAACTCTACACAGTGTGTTTACTCCAGACACAACATGTATTTACTATCGATGATCCACCTGTGTTATTGGTTAAACGGTTGAACACATGGTAAATAAACACGGTGTGTATGTCTGGTACACGTCATGTTTCAGAAAAGATTTCCCAACCCCGTGTCTCTGCCCACACAAACACTGACATAGTTAGAACCTACACAGTGTGTACATGAAGTACATGGTGTGTACTTATGAAAAACAGTTCCTTCCCAAACAAAAGGATACATATCCTGTATTTATCATCACATTCCATGTATTCTAGGTTTTTTCAAACAGTAAGCCTCAAAAACAACTCCGGAACCCATAAAAACACTGAAATGAAAATTATTGTGCCAATTTCCGATTTGTGGGGGCACATACTCCCGACGAATCAATGCTTGGAATCTTTTACAGGTCATGTACAAGCATAAATGTGCTATGATCCACCAAATTCTGATAAAAAAGATCACATAAGACCATAGGGACCAAACATTTCCATTCATTTAAGGGAAATTTAAACATTATCAATACCATATAAAATAGCAGGTATCCTATCAAGGCATATACCAGAACAACTTGCATATCTAGCACAACATATATCACAACAACATGCAATTAGTAATGCACCCTAAATGGAATTGCATGAATTCCTGACATGTGATCTCTAAAAAGTGACTATATGATGCATGAGATGAAATACACTCATCTCATCAAGTTGAAATAGAAACAGAACCTCAATAATTTCAATGATAACATCACAAAGAATGTGAATCACCCAACGATGAAATCTAATCAACTATAAAATTGAAAAACCAAAAAATAACAATATACAAGGTAAATTGGTTTTTCATTATACATGGGGTATCTAGTCCCAGGAACAACTTATTACCAAGTAAATATTCTTTCATATCCATGTCTATAGGCAAAAAATATTAAGTCAAGAAGAAAATAATTCCTCTGATACCACTTTGTAACGTCCCAGTTCTGGGTGCCGCCCAGAGGTGCCACATACCCGGTTGGTCACATGACCTCAAGCTCATTTCCCCAAATGCTAAAGGCCACTGAATAGTAGTGAGGACCCTGGGTGTGGGATTGGGGCGACTATTCCCTCATTGGAAGAGTAATTCACTGGAAATAAACAGATAAAAATAATATACAATTGCAGAAGTAGTAATAACATGTAACAAGAAAGTAGCAGAAGTCTGAAAGTAATAAAAAACTGGAGCACATATATAAATGATGCATGGAACATATGTCTGGGAAAGCAGCCAAACAAGTCACAATGCTGTAATATAGTACTAAAAGAATATAAAAAAGAAAACAAATAAATCCAGCAAAATTGCAAGCCTCATCTTGGTTCGATGCTTTGCAACTCCATAGAAATAATGTGCCTAAAGTAGAATGTAATTTTCCCTTATCTGTACCTGCAACAATATATTACGTTAAGGCCCAAAAGCATGACCCAAATAGGGTGTGAGAATAATCCCAGTAAGAGAAAACCCAAATATTTGTGCCTAAAAGTCATTTAATATATATATATATATATGTGGTAGAAAATAAGTAAAATAAAGCAACATATTAGGAATTACTCAAAAGTAAATAGTCATACAATTTCAATTACATCATTTGAATTTAACAATTTAATCCACCAAAAAAAAATACAGGCTACACTATGGGATGTTATCACAGCATAACCCCTATAGTTTAATTTATAGTAAGGATATGATGAATAATATCTAGGGAATCATTCACAATGAATTCCACATGTGGTCTCATGTAATCAAAGACTCTCTGAGGAAGCAATCACCATCAATTGCCCCCAATAGCTTTTTAACGGTAAACTATATACACTCTGAAGAATCAATCAACGTCAATTCCTCTGGTGGTCTCATAACATATCTATAGAAACTTAGGTGGAGCACTCAATGTCAATCCCCCCAATGGTCTCGCAGTGTGATAATTATAACAGACACTCTCGGAAAGCCCTCAATCTCAATTTCCCCAATGACCTCACTACATGAGGTTCCCATAGCCCTGTGTAATGTAATCATAGACAAATGATAAACAAAATTCAAATTAATCATCAAAATAATACATGGATAATTAGCTACATGGCATAACACAACATATCAGATAAATAATTACTCCATCATAACAACACTAGGAATGGAAATAGAAATACAAACTGGAAAAGCTAGACCAAACGGTAAAAATCAAACAAGAATGGGAAAACAAATCCATAAAATTACAATTAATCCTATTTAAAATCAAAAACTTCTATTCAAACATACAAGGAAAAAAATCATTAACAGTGTTAAAATCCCTAAGCACACAATACCCTGAACAAGGGTATTGGGCACTTTTGCACATATAAATCAAATACTATATATGTAAAGGCACAAACCAACTACCATGGTGTTTTTTGGGAGATATACGTGAACCTCGGGACTTGAATCTCCCAAGAACATCATTGATCTACAAAAACTCAAAAAAAAACGTTCAATAGAGTGTATCTCATGAAAGAGGAGAAATCAAGAAATAAGGCTCTAAAAGAAGGAAGAGCTTACCGTGATGA
The DNA here is from genome assembly GCA_963277665.1 of Viscum album. Classification (NCBI taxonomy): domain Eukaryota; kingdom Viridiplantae; phylum Streptophyta; class Magnoliopsida; order Santalales; family Viscaceae; genus Viscum; species Viscum album. The sequence goes on along the minus strand of OY728148.1, from coordinate 1,337,522,315 downwards.
TTCCAATGCAATGGATGGTAGTCAATTCAAAGAATGGATGGCGAGTCAAGTCTCTGTGATGAATCATCGGCTATGGATGCTCCTGGATGAGATGAGCGGAGAAGAAGATAAATTTGTGAATGAGACGTGACCCAGGTCCATTAAATGAAATAAAAATAAATGTACTTGGTTTTTTCACTAGGGATACACAACATGTACTTTCCTTAATTAGTCCCCTCTTTATGAGGTCTCTAGTTCACCTCAAACATCCGTGTACTCAGTTGTTACACGGTTAATACACGGTCCCATAAGGAAACCGGGTACGCGGCGTGTACTCCAAAGTACACGACATGTACTACTTAAATTTCAAAAATTTCATGATTTCCTAAAAAACAACCATAAATGAAAGACATATCTAAAAAATAATATTCCAGTTCTTACAAATTTGATATCCCATACTATGTTAAATTAATATGACTTACCTGTCTACTTTTGGACAGTGGCTGTGAATAAAACATGTTACATAATCAATAGAGTTTTAATTAGAAAAAATATTAAAGAGGAACCCTATGATATTTGAAACAGTAGAATTATTATGGTTTACTAATTTTGAGTTTTTGGTTGCAAAGTCCTCATTCTTACCACTAAGGATAATATTAAAAATGTTTCCTCAAAATGTGTGGAATTAATTTTCATGGTTCATTCAATATGCAGTAAGGGATATAGAGTTTTCAATAAAAGGACCAAGATAGTGGAAGTGTTTGTTCACATCAAATTTTATGGGAAAAGTCAACATTATACTAAAACCACATTATAAAACCTTAAAGATGATTTATCAAATCTGAACATTAATTCAAAATATACTTCTTTTTCTATGAAATAGTCAGAAAAATCATCTAGTTATGAGGATTTTCTAGAACATCTGGATCCCAAACATAAAGATGATCCTGAAGTGACCAATAATACTGTTTCTAGAGTTATTAGTGCCCTTATCTACCATATATTAGATTTTGAAGATGGATACCTATATATATACATGGACAATATTTTCTATTATAAATCCGCTTGAACATAAAACATTCTTGTCATTGCATGAACCAAGAAAAATCTATGATGTAATCAATGTTGAATTCTAGGTAATGGTTATAAAATAAGAATTAAATAAATTTGGTAGAAATATTTTATGGGAACTTGTTGATAGACATGAGTACACATTGACTATAGGCACTAAATGGGAATTCATTAACAAGGTAGATAAATTAGGAACTATAATAAGAAATAAGGATAAACTATTGGAACAGGGATATAATCATGAAGTAGAAATAGACATTGAGGAAACCTTTTCACCAGTAGCCAGACTTGACAACAATTTAATACTTATAGAATATGTAGATAATCTCAATTTCAATATTTATCAAATGTTTGTCAAGAGTGTATTATTAAATAGGTATATAAATAAATATGTTTTTGTTGAATAACCCCCTTGCTTCAAAAACCTCATTTTGAAAATCAAATTTACAAATTAAAAAAATTCTCTATATAGTTTATAAAAATATCTAAGAGCATGATATCTTAGACATAGGTTTTTTCAAATTTAAAAATCATTTTCATAATGTATATCTGATCATACAGGCTTTATAAAATTACTTTTAAAGATAGTTTGGTTGTTAAAATTTATTTAGAAAAAATTATTTTTGGTTTTTCAAAAGGTCAATTATGTAGGGAGTTTTTAAAAATGAATCAAAACGAATATGAAATAATTTTAATGGGTGAAATCAAATTATTTCGTATTTTTTAGAAGATTCACAAAAATAATGGAATTATTTTAAATCAATGTAAATATATAATCAATAAATTAAAATGTTTTAGCATGGATAACACTAGGAGTCGTGATACACCTATGAGTATCACCAAGAAATTGGACTATGATGAAGCTGGGAAACCATTTGATCCAACTGGTTATAGAGGTATGATCAGAAGACTTCTATATCATACTCCTAGATGACTAGATATTATGTATTGTATATGTATGTGATAATATTTTCAAGAAAATCCAAATGATTCACATTTTTTTGGTGTAAAAAAATCTCAAATAACACAAATATACTACCAATTTAAAATTTCATTACCCAAGAAGAAAATCATTTGACATGGTTTGTTATTCAGTCATATATTTTGGCAGATTTACGTTAAATAGGAAAATAATTTTTGGAACTTTTCAATTTGTAAGAAAGCCTCTAGTTTTATCGTGTAGTATGAAACAAAATTATTTTAAACTATCTCCTATAGAATATGAGTACATAGATGTAAGTAGATGATGTGAAAAAAATATGGATGAAGAACACGATAATAGTCTATAGGAATATATTTTGACATCTACATTTATATTTTGACAATACAAGTGCCATATATATATCTATGAATCCCATGTCATATTTTTTGACAAAACATAATGATGTATGAAATCAATTATCGTGTGATAATTTTAAAAACGGTGATATAAATATTGAATTCAATGGTACTGAACATTTTATTGATGATATATTCACTATGAATTTGAATTCTGAGTGAATTAATTACATCAAACCTGAATTTTGTATGATCAATTTTGGTTATGTTTAATTTTATATGATTCACAATTGTGAATGTATCACTGTTGTGAATATCTCACCATTGGATATATATCACTGATGTGAGTGTATCAATGTTGTGAATATCTCACCATTTTGAATGTATCACCATTTTGAATATCTCACTGTTAAAATTATCAACTTTTAACATCTCACTATTGTCTTATCTCAATGATGGAATATTTGATTCATTTGTCAATTTTTTTGTTTCACAATCTATATTTTTAAATATTGGTTCTTATTTTCTTTGTGTTTTATTTTAGTCATGGTTTCATTTATAACTTGACTAGAATTTTTTTCATGTTTTGATTTTTTTATTTTTTGAATCCTTACACATAAATAAAATAATAAATGCTATAGTTTTTTTATTTCAACAAACACATTTCCTCACACCATATTCTATTGAGCACTGTGTGCTATTTGTCTTCCAACCATTCGACCCTCTTTCACCATCGACTGAGCCAACTGAAATTACTATCTTGGACAATGTAAAGAATCATTCAGTTTCTTTACTAGACAAGTCATATTCTACATATAAAGAGAAAGTGGAACTGAGCCTCCCTTAAATTATTGAATTAGTGATTCCTAATAATTCTAAGAGGTTAGTAATTCTGGATAATTATATTTAGGATAAATGTTTGTTATCTAATAATTTTTTCATTCTCAATACAAAAACAATTATGGGAGGAATGGTTCTACTAAAATCAAATACCATTCAATCGTTGGTTGGTATATCAATTATATCATTATTTGGTGTTAATATTTCAAGAATAAGAAGAATAATGTATGTTCACCAACATTAATAGTCCCAAAAACTCATATTCTTCATGTGACCAGTCTGATTTTATAAAATATTTACATGATGGTTTTTTAATGATTATAAAATATATATTACAGAGGATAGTGTTGACTTCCTATAAAAAGAATCTTATACTAAATTTAATTGATATGGAACATTTAAAAATTAAATTACATCTGATTTATATGGAGGGTGTAGTATTCTCTTAAAATTAATATAGCATATGCTCTACCCAAAGAAGTGCAATATTACTACCTTAAGACCTCAACATGAGTATACAATATGTCTCTTCATAATAGGAAAGAAGATAAAAATATATAGATACCACATTCTTCATATGTTGGAAATAACCAATCCTATATCAAGATATAATTATTTAATCTTTCAAATGTTGATTTATACAATGATTAATTATAATGTTTATGTTGCTGATGATTTTGATTCAGTTTTAGACTCTGGTTGTTTCTATATCACAATAATAATATATAGAATGATAAAAATAAGATGGAACCCATGGAAGAAGAAATGGGAAGGTGAAAATTAAAAGAATTTTGATTAGGGTAATCCAATATACCACCCTTCTAAACCGATAAATCTTGTGTACTGTGGTCTAGAACCTAATAATTTTTTTTTGAAATCAGATAGTAATTATAATGAAGATATTTTTTCCTCTAGAAAAGAATAAGAGACTCGATTATCGGTTGATGAGGGAAGTGACATTGATCATCATCCTAGATCACCTAATATCATGTATGGATCTCTTAGCCATATTTGGACTCTCCATTATAGAGATAAATTAGTAAAGAGTGATGAGGAAGAGACAAAAGTCTACGGAGAAGAACAATTAAAGATAAATTCAAATATTATAAAGAAAATAGAGGTTTTGATGATGAAATAAATCAAGAATAAGAAGATATAAATGATGATGATTGTGGTGGTGCCAGTGGATTAGATCATGATGGTTCTAGTGGAAAAATCAAAAGACAAAATGTTAAGATTCATCATCATCAACTTAATTTTCCTGGTGGTTCTATTTCTTTATTATAGGAAGGTCCCATGACTATTGGTGAAGTAGATGTGCCTTCTTGAAAAGTGGTAGATCCGTGTTTTGAGAAGGATAAATCTAAAATTCCTAGAAGTCATCAATTTTTTAAGCATCTATTTATGTAAACTATATGTATGTTTTTGATCATTTGACAGTATCCAATTTTTTTTATTGAGTTTAAAAATGTTGTTGTTGTTGTTGAGCAATATGCGACTAAATAGATTGAAGTTGATTAGGCCAAGAATATTTTTGTTGAATAAATATCAATTGAACCATGCTGGAGAGGTCCCTAATGTTCTTGTTCCTTATATAGCTATTTCTAAACTTATAGTGTCTTCATTAGTTGATCTTCCTAGTGAGACTTCAAGATGTTAAACATAACTGATGTACGAAGAATGGAAGGGAATTCCACTGAAGAATGGTGGACGTTTCATTCGAAAATAATGGGATCATTAGGGATCATTGGTTAATATAATTGATACATCTAATGAGTTTAGGAGGTTTGATTCTATCAGGGTTCCTGCATGAGCTGTTTCACCTACACAAGATGCCTCACCTATTCCTGATTATAAGATCACAAAGGGTGAGTTTGATGTTTTTAGAGAAAAGGTGATTTCAAATTTTGGTAATCATTTTAAGTGACAAGAACCGGTTATTAATATGTTATGTGAATGGAATTTGAGGTACTTGAATGAACTATTAATCCATCAAATTCAACAAAAGATGATGCACCATATAAATTATATTGAAGTTGATAATAGAATGATATCGAATGAGTTGGGATTCAAAAATTACACTATGGAAGTGATGCACAATACTATGGTAGCTTATAAGGATTCCATGCTTGGGATAGATGAAATTATTTATTTAGAGACATCTAATTCACATGCTCCTCCTCCTCCTCCTATATTTGATATTGAGTTTCCATTTTCATTGTTCTGATAAGAAATTAATGTTTTTTAATCAAGTAATTCAAGTGATACTACTAAATATCCTTAGGAATCCTTGTGTAGAATACAATATTACAGTGATCATGTTTTCAAATTTACTACATAATATTATAAATATATCAAGTCTGAATGAGAGACTATTAATAAATCAATCACTTAATATATCTTATGGAGTTACTAAAAACATGATTGGAATTCTCACGTTAGGTTTTTTGTATAAAATATGTGAATTCCCCATATTTTTCAAGCTTTCAAGGAGAATGAAAACTAGTCGAATGTTCTAACGGCTATAATTCAAAATTTTATATAATAGAAGACATACATTTTTGTGCTATAGAGTAAGGTGGGAAAAACATAATCGATATTATTGACCTTATGAAACCATTCCTTCTTGTTCATGGGAATATTATTGTAACTCAAGAAGAAATCCTAGTAACAACCCACCTCACTCATCCCACCACAAATATAATGTTCTTCAGAGTTGGTGTGAATATGGATCATCATGACCCTTTTCTAGCCATATTTTTGCCACTTTCTCTCACTCCTAGATAATATATTCTTCAACTGAGACTCATCCTCATTCAATATCCTCAATCTACGTCATCTTTCAATGATGTTCTTTCCACTATTACTAATGGACCCTCTGTTAGCATCTCCTCAACCTTGGATAAGGATATGGTAAAATATCATTTGATACCTTTAACCCATTGATTATCCACTAAATGAGGATAATATTCATTGTTAATAAATGTAATATTCATGTGAATTATTATTCACATTCACCATTTTAGTGAATTTTACACATTGAACATTAATTCACATTATGATTGTAATTCCCTCTTAAAATGCACTACTAATAGTACATTTTTGAACAAATCCAAAAATAAAATATGGTCTTGATTTTATTTTCATATTTTATTTTCAGCTATCCCATTAAATATGGAACAGTTAATGATTTTGGAGCACTTTATGATTCACATTGGAAGACCTCCAAAATGGGTTTTCATGCCAACACATTCATGTAAAATTAAACTTGAAATCAGCCCAATAAATAGACTGTAGAATTAAGATACAAGACCAATGATTAAAAAAATTTATCTTAAGATATAGGGAATCATGGGAAACATTTCATCAATAATTTAAAAGAGCCAATTCGGATTATTTTAATGGATTTCAAGGCATTCAAAGTGGAAGATGAAATTCTGGTCTTGATTCGGTGGCCCAGAAAAAACATCCAACCAATTTAAGAATATATTAGAAAAACCATATAAAGATGGGATGAACGTTTATAAAAAGTTATTAGACATCTAGAGCTTCATTTTTATCTTTAATGGACTACTCTAATTCGGCCATATTAAAGGTAATATAGGTTCCTATGTTCGGTGGATGCAAGTTGGCTGCAACTTCAGGTCAAGGGTGGAAAAGTCTCATCTCCCTTACTTCCCACCACCCTAACCCTATCATACTCATGTGGGATGACTTTCACTATTTAAGGCACGATCCAATGATCCTAAAATTCATATTTAAGGTAGTGATTTTGGAAGATTTATTCATCTATTTTTCTTGGTTTCATTGTGGTGTTATGCTGCTGCTTTGTGTTTTTAATCGCATTTCTTTCTCATGTAAGTTGTTCAATTCACCTAAGTTTCTTTATAATAGTACCTTCTTTCCTATTATTCTATTATTATTCTTATCATGTTGTTAAGGTTTCCTCAATTTGTGTATTTATTCCCAACATAACTTGTTATATTATTCACAAAATGGCGGAGTGACCGTTATTTCATTTTTTCATGTTACTTCTCCATTTCCTCCTTCACGAGTATACTTCCCACTTCAACCGAAACCATAACATAAATAGAGGGATAAAAATCTCATGGGTTGATCCAAGGAAGTAATAAGGGACTGTATTGGATGTTATTTATCACCCCAATAATGTCTAATCACTTTATAAATTTATATTTTCATTTGATGATTTTAAAACGTCTTCGTCCTTGTTGAATTTTAAGGCCACATACTTCAAGTGTTAATACCAAACATTACCTTGGTGTGCTCATGAATTTGATCCTCAAAGTGTATAGGTGATTAGTATTTGGATTTGTAAGCATTGAACCATTAATTTATGATGTTATTTGATCTTCTTAAATGAACCCATCTCAAATATAATAATTTGAAATAATTAAAAAAGGAATGCATCCAATCCACTCCAAGTTATAACCTACGATCAACTCATTATTTTAAATTTAATTCACTTAAGAATATTAGTTTTCAGTTCAACCTATATAAAATAAACACCAAATTGGCCAATTCATAAACAAAAATAGTACATGGAATTTACGTGTCTATTGGTTTCTTCTTATGTTTTTGAGGATTCGAAAAACCAAGCTAAACTATAAGCGACCGCTTAACCCTAAAACTTGGTTAAATTTGGGAGATACCAAATTTTGGTGCCATTTATGGGGACCCAAGTAAGTTATATCAACACCCATTCTCTTCTCCCCCATTTCTTATAACCTCACCTAAATTCTCTTATGTTTTCCCTTTCTTGTTGTTTTGTTTTGGCACATGTCCTCCTTCACCCATAACCAATCAAACTGTCTAGTTAGCATGGATATTCCATGGGTTGGGGAGTCAAGTACACCAAGGGAAATATTTCCATTATAAAGTAATATTCTTAATACTCGAGAGTCAAAAATAAATCCCATTTCAATGGAATGTCTTTAAAGAAACCAACTCATAAACTTAGGTGGGAACCAAAATGGAAATCCAAATGAGGCAGCCCCAAACATGGGGAATGTAGTCAACCAAACCATGAATGACTACCTCACACCTACCTAGACCAATGACCCCACCTGAATTGGACATAATTATCTATGAGATTACAACTATATATTTTAACCAAATGTCCTAAATCGCCTTCCAACATTGCATGGAATGGAGTCTGAGATGCCATACCTTCATGTCAAAGAGTTCAATGACATTGTTGAAACCATGTGACCACCACATCAACTTGAGTCAGCGAATATGAGGCTCTTTCCTTTCTCCCCAAAGGATAGAGAGAATAATTGGATAAATAATCAGAGACCTATATCAATCTACTCCGGGGACAAATTACAAAGAGAATTCTACAAAAAAATACTTTCCACATCACAAAACAATTTCACTTAAAAAGGCCATCTAAATTTTTTGGAAAAAGAAGGGGAGTCATTTTACGATACCCGGGAAAGTACAAAGACACACTAAACATAGAACCTCACCATGTATTTGCAATCACAGAACAAGTGAGAATTTTCTATTAAGGGTTGGGCATGTAGGAAAAACAACTCATTGACATTATTTGCAATGTGACCGTTAAAAACAAATACCCAAATTATTATTAAGAATATCTAGAAGGACTGGCCATTCAAAATAAATTGTGCAAATCACAATACAGTGAGAATCCACCCAAATCGGGTGGAATTCACAATCTTAAGTAGGAGGAAAGCCTTAGGGAGAAACTCGTTTCACTCACAAGGAAGGTCAAGGAGATCGATCTTAGGAAGGTCCATGAAATTCAAACTGTTGACCGTGTTTACACAATTTTTGAAAAACATGACCACAAGGCCGGCAACTACCCAACCATCCCTTCCATTAAAGATGTTATTTTTGGAGGACCAGCTGCTGACGTCACTTCCCTAAACATTCAAAAGCCACAATACCAAAACAGATTCAACCCAAGGTATAATGACCACCCAGACTTCTACTGGAATGATAACCAACAACCTAGCCATCCACAAGGAAAAAACACCTACCCTACAAACAATTTCAAAAACCATAACAAATTCCATCTAAAACCAACCTAATACCAAGATACTCTTGTCAAATACCAACAACCCATCCAAAAACCCAGGAAACAACCAATCCAACAACAATAGTATCCTCCTAGGATAAACCAACCAGCACAAGCCCCAACTCAATCTGTCCGTCTTCCAGTCCTTGAGTAGTTGTGTAAAAAAATGGAGAAAATGAATTCATAAGTATCATACCATAAACATGAACTAAAAACCATTAAGAATGGGATGGAAACCATGCCTACTCAGGCGGTACCATCCACAACATTAAGGAGAGATTTCTGTTACCCAAAAAATTCTCATGAACAACTCAAAGATGTAAACGTTTTACGAAGTGGGAAATCCTTTGAGAAACCTGAAAAAGCCATTATAGAACAATTAGAAGCATAAAAATGCATTAAAATGATGAAGAACCATCAATAGATTATGAAAAACAAATTAGAATGTGAAAGAAATACAACCACACGAAATAATCAAACAACCTACTCCATTCCTTCGAAGCATGGGAGAAAAAATGAAACCAGAATTGAAAGATTATTTGAGGGAATTCTTATCTCAGGTTAAGTTGAACATCTCCCTTCTAGATGAAATCAAATACATTCCTTCCTACTCAAAGTTTCTTAAGGACTAGGGAATATTTAAAATGAAATTTTCACATAAAAACCACATCCTTTTGGATTTTAATGTGAGTTCCACAATTCAGGGGACCATTCCTCCAAAGTTGAATGACCCAGGATGACCTTAAATAAATGTTGAACTATGAGGGAACAAAGTTATCAATAACCTTTGTGAACTGAAAGCTAGTGTGAACCTCATTCCTTATGCCATGTATTGTTAGTTGGGACATGAAGAACTCCAACCCACATCTATCACTCTTCAACTTGCTGATCATAGAGATCGAGTTCATAATGGGGATATTAAAGGATATTTTGGTGAAAGTTGAAAATTTCATTTTCCAAGATGAATTAATTGTCCTTAACAATAACCCAATATTATGTCCTAAGGAGAAAACCATGATCATCTTTGGTCGTCCCTTCCTTACAACAGTCAACTCTCTTATCTGATTCTGAAATGGGGACTTGACCATCACCTTTGAAAACATGAGTCTATACTTGAACATCAACAACTAAAACTATAAAGTTGGGGATGATTAAGAGATCAATGAGGTTAATTCGATTTTTGATGTTGATAGTGAACATGAGGAACATCAAGGTATTACTGAAGGATGTTTAAGTTAAGGATAGATTTATTTTCATTGTTCACATGAGGTAAATTTGTTTCATTGTCTTGAATCAATTTCAAATAGCTCTATTGATGACTTTCTCGAATCACCAATCAATGATACAATTGGTGAAATAAATAACATCAAGTGAATAACCATTCATGACACTGATATGGTCAATTTAGTGGATGGAAATTTTATACAAAAGGAACCAATTCTGTCAAGAAATATGAAAAAAGAAGCTTAATTCAATATAAATTCTCATCCTTTCTTGGAAAGTGATAACCAATATGATCTCTAATTTAAGGTCCTACTTTCATCACTCATGTAAACGTTCTTAGGGTACAATCAATCCTTTCTTATTGTCATTTCATTCTCTCTTGAATCCAATCAAGATATTACGCTTCTAGATGTCGTACGAAAGCATAAGAAAACAATTGGATGGACCCTTTCTGATATTCATGGGATTATCCCAATCATTGGAACACATAGGATTGTTCTTGAAGATGAATAGAAACCATGTCATCAACGTTAGCGGAGACTCAATCAAAATCTTATAGATGTGGTAAGGAACTAACTTCTTAATTTATTGAATGCAGGTATCATCTACCCCATAGCTGAGAGTGAGTGGGTAAGCCAAATTCAAGTTGTCCCAAAGAATGTTGGAATTACTATGATCACCAATGTGGATGGTGACCTTTTCCCCGCAAGGGTCAGTAGTGGATGGATATTATGTATTGACTATAGGAAGCTCTACTCTAGTACCAAGAAAGACTTTTTCCCCTTGCCCTTTATTGATTAAGTCCTCGAGTGAGTGGCGGGTGATCAATTATATTGCTTCTTAGATGGATTATAATGGTATAATCAAATTTAGGTCTCCTTAGAGGATCAGGGAAAAACAACCTTCACTTGACCATTCAACACTTTTTACTTCAAACTCATGCCCTTTGGGTTATGTAATGCCCTGGGTACCATCCGGCAGTGCATGATGGGAATCTTCTCGAACAAAGTGTTGTATTGTTTAGAGGTATTCATGGATGACTTCTCCATCATTGAGGATACATTTGAGGGATTCCTTATGAATGTTGAAAGAGTTTTTTCTAGATGTGTGGATAATAATCTCATCCTAAATTGGAAAAAATGTGATTTTATGGTAAAGGAAGGACTTATTCTAGGCCTTCTAGTATCTAGTAGAGGGATTGAAGTTGAAAAAGCTATGGTCAACATAATTTTTCACATTCCCTCTACTAAAACTGTTAAAGAAGTGAGGTCCTTATTAGGACATGTTGGTTTCCATAAAAGCTTCATTAGGATTTTCAACTCTATCTCTTGACCACTTGGTGCTCTATTTGTGAAAGATGCTCCATTTTTATGGATATACTGTTGTGAGTAATCATTCTCTACACTCCAGAAAACTCTTATCTCTCCACCTATCATGCGATCTAAAAATTTAAAACTTTGTTTTGAACTCATGTGTGATGTGATTGACTTCACTATAGGAGTAGTCTTAGGATAATGGCGTGGGAAAACTCAATGTGTCATTGCTTATGCAAGAATATCACTAAATGATGAAAAAAATCAACTACACCACCACTAATTATGTGTTTCTTGTTGTTATCTTTGCCTTAGATAAATTTAGGTATTATCTATTAGGGTCACTCATCATTTTCTTCACTGACCATTTAGCCCTAAAATACCTTTACCAAAAGTAAGACGCCTAGGCTAGATTAATTAGGTGGGTTCTTCTTCTTTAAGAGATTGATCTAACCATTATGGATAAAATGGGTGTTAAAAATTCTATAGATGATCACCTATCTAGGTTGGAATTCCAAGACAATTCACACCTCATTTTTGTGTCTGATTCATTTTATGATGAGTACCTCTATCATGTGAGCGGTTTCCTAGGGTATGTTGAAATAGAAAACCTCTTGGTTATGGGTAAAATTTTAAAATTTCTTGGGTCCCATGATAAGAGGAAATAATGTTCTTATGTGAAAAATTATTTGTTTTTCGATCCTTAAATCATCTTGTTCTATCCTGATCAAATATTTATGAGATGTGTTACTGAGTCTGAGCAAGATTACATTATAAGATTCCGTCATGTAGAGGCATGTGGAGGCCACTTTTCAACAATTAAAACCACTAAAAATTTCATCCAATGTGGTTTCTACGGGCCTAACCACACAATGGATTCCGTAAAATTCTGTAAAAGTTGTCCTTTGGGTCAATAATTAGGATCCATTACCAAAAAGAATCAAATTCCCCTCACTCCCATTCTGGTCATTGAAATCTTTTATTGTTAGGGAACTGATTTCATAGGATCCTTACCAAACTCATTGGTATAGCTCAATATTCTCTTATCTATTGATTATGTATCGAAATGGGTTGAGTCCATTCCCACTAAGTCAAAATACCATCATGTTGTGATCAAATTTCTAAAAGAGCACATAATTTATCGATATGGAATTCCTAGGGATATAATCAGTAATCAAAGAACCCAATTCTGCAACCGTGAATTCTCTTAACTCATGTCTAAGTATGGGACTTCTCCTAAAGTTTCCACTAGGTACCATCCTCAAACCAATGGTCGTGACGAGTTATAAAATTAAGAGATTAATCATATTTTTGAAAAAACTGTCAATCCCTCTAGGAAAGATTAGTCCAAGAAACTCTTGGATGCTCTTTGGGTGTATCGTACAACGTTAAAAACCCATCCTAAGAATGTCACCATATAGGTTGGATTATGTAAAAGCATGAAATTTACATATTGAAGTTGGCCGTAAGGCATTTTGGGAAGTCAAAAAAAGGAATTTTGACATTTTTTGGATGAATAAAATAGAAAATTAGATCTTAAGGAACATGAGGAACTTAGGTTGGAGGCTTATGAAAAATCAAGGATAAATAAATCCATATTTCAAGCCTACCAATATAGGAATCTCAAAGTCAAACAATTTAAACTAGGAAAATTTGTGCTCTTATATTGTTAAAAACTTCATTTACACTTGGGAATGTTAAGGTCAAGATGGCCAGGTCCATTCATAGTGCACCATGTGTACCCCCATGGGGAATTAGAGATCTAGGATACCATAAGTGGTCACATTATCAACGTTAATGATTGTAGGTAAAAACAATTCATTGAATAATTAAATATAAATGAAATAAAGGTTGGGTTAGCTGATCCAAGCTTTGAACCAGATAAAAATTAATAGATTTAGGATCCATGTTGGGCTAATAACATTAAACAAAAGCACTGCATGGGAGGAAACCCATGGTTATAATTTTCCAATCATTTTGAATCATATTTATTTTTCAAATAGGATTAATAAATCAATTTTATATTTAAAAAAATATTTAACTCTGAATATGATAGTACTGTAGACTGTTGACCTATTCTTCTATTATGAGTATTGATGGGTATGAAAGGGGAGCACCATATTCATATGTATCACGTGGTGTGTGTAACATCCTAGGTAAATAAAGAATATGACATTTTCATATTTATTAATATTTTTGAATAAAATGTTAATATTACTTTAAAGGGAATGTTCTGTTCGATGGCATACCCAATATGCAACAACGTGTTTCTTTGAAATCTTACATTGCACCCTAATAATATAATAATATTATTTTAAATGGTTGTTAACGCCTAGCCATTGTAATGGTGGGAATGAACAAAACTAACTAAAAAATGATTATATATGTTTAGTAAATATTTTAACAATTACCCAATAATGTATAGAGGCTTAAAATGAAAATTAATCCAATTTTAAGCATAAATATTCTAATATTCTTTAAAAAGTCGATTAACCGCCTTTTGATGGTGAACCCTTTTTAAAACTACATTTTTTCAATTTTATATTTTATATATTAAAAATTAAAATAATTCTCTAGAATCGGGACATCAAAATTTACTCTATGTAAATTTTTGTTATTTTTCCGATAAACTTTATTTTTTAATGAATAGTGAAAATGCTATATTTTAATTCAAAACCTAATTTTAATATAATTTATTTATAAGGTGATATTATCTTTTAAAATGGGATTAAAGTTTATTTGAAATATATTTTTACCATTTAATCCAATGTTGGTCATTGGAATTAATTTCACTTGGAAATTGGACATAAACAAGTGTCAATCTTTTGATAGATATTGTTTCTTAAAAACACGCAATTTATTTGGACAGCGGGAATTAATTATAAAATTAATTAATGAAACTCCTATGTTTTGAATTTGGTAAAATGACATAATTTTTTAATTTGGAATATCAAATTTTCTTCGGATAAATTTTTGGTATTTTTCTGACAGATGTTCATTTTTAATGAATAGTGAAAAATACTTCATTTTACTTCAAAAATGCCTTTTCATCTAATTTAATTATATAGTTAGATTTTCCTTTTAATTGGTTTTAAAGTGTAATTGAATAATATTTTTATCACTTAATACAATTTTGTTCATTGGATGTAATTTCACTTCACAATTGGTTGTAAAAAACAAGTCAATCTTTTGATAAATTTTACTTCTTAAAAACTTGTCTTTGGTTGTGACAACATGAATTATTTTTAAATTAATTACTGCAATTTCTGTGTTTGGAATTTGGTGAAATGGATTCCATATATTGAATTAAAAGGTCTAAATTATGTAATTAAGACTCTCTTTTTTTGGACATTATGAAAAGTAACGATGATAATTATCTTTAATTATCCTGATTAATTAGTAATTGGGTAGTTAAGGGTAATAAAAAAATATAATAATAATATATAATTACCCCAACATGTGTCCAAATACTCTTTTTTCATCATGACAGACCATGGGATGCTTTAAACCGAACTTGATGGCCCATTGAGTCACATGGGTGTAATAGTGACATTTATGACATTATCTTTTAAAAGAAGAGAAATATAACAAAAGTATGTATATCCTAAGTAAATTTTTTTAATTTTGTTTAAATAAATGATCTCTTAGACTATATATAGTCATTGGAATGATAAAAATATTTCCTACATAATGGTATTTTTTTAACTAAATTTATTTATAACACCATGATGATGCAGTGATTACCTCATAAATGAACGATTTAAATAAAATGAAAGGATAAGGTAAAATCTAAGACATAATCTTGTAAAAAACCTATTGGATGGGTGAATTTAGAACCATTATCACCATATCCTAGAAATATATCATTATGGGACCTTTAAAATTCTAAAATCATTTTATAATAAAGTAACCTTTCAAAACTTTCCAAAAGTGACCCTCCTTCCTCTTATAAAAAGCCACCACCTCTACCCCCTTACCCACACCTATCAATCCATTGGCTCGTCCAAAACTCTTTTCATATTATCTCTCCGCATCCCTCTCTTAATCCTAGAATCCTCACTTTGGGCATAAGTCTTTCCAAGGAAGCCTTTGGCTCAAATCAAAAAGAGTTACCTGATTTAGAGGTAATGTCTTCTCTCGAGTTTCTTCCTTTTATTTTCATTCTTCACTCACCACTATCTTATTATTATTTGATCCCATAATAAAACCAGTATCCTAAATATACTATGATGTTTTTATGATAAGTATTCTACCTACACTTACACTCACCTTCGTCTAATGGCTAAAGAACATACTGTTTCTATGGGTGGCGAATTACTACCTCACGAAACGATGATTGTTCAATATTCTTTTAACACCTTTAATGGTGGCCATTATGATGGAAATATATTTATATAGGAAATATATTATAATTATTTCCTCTCAATGATTCTGTATTTTATATATAAAACATACCATTATTCTTTTCATGTTGTGAAAATGCGAGAATTTCATATGAGGAAGTGTGGACTGCCACCCCCTCAAGCCATGTGACTCATTCATGCAAAACATGGAATTTATAAATATTGTAATTACTGAACTTATGTCACCAAAATAACATATATATTATACTGGAATTATAATATATCTATGTCTAATTTTGTTTTAAAGTCTATTAATATGACAAAAAATGAAAGTAGCGTTCAAGCGTACGTACGACTTTCCGTCTCCATAAACAGTACATTTAATTTATTATCTCAAAACATTATGGAATATTTCCAAATACGTATATAGTGGATATATATGATATTTAAATCATGAATACCATTACGTAGATGATGTACTTATAACTACATGGACAATTCTCTTCAAACTAGTTCATTGTTGACTCATGTACCGAACATCAACAAGACGTATGATATGAACTCACATAATTAACTAATTATTATAAAATGATAATATGTAATATGAATTGAATAATATAAATTAAGGGAATTACTAAATAAATTATAAATTGACCAATGTTTATTATTCCGGAATATAATGAAACAAATAAGACAATTCAAAGATGAGGTAAGGGGATTTCTTATCTCACTTCTAATTATGTAAGATTTCCATTGTTCTCCAATTATTTATTGCATGTGGTGTATTGTGTACATACGTTTGATATATATTATCATTATTTTATTTAAATTCAAGGTATTATTTGATTCATTTGGTTCTTAATATCTTTTGGTCATATGACGTGATTTATTACAATGATGTAAGGGGTTTTTATCTCACTATTTATTCCCGTGATATTCATGCTATATTTGTCACTATCTCTTTTGAGTGGTGTATGTACTGTCCATTATTCTACTCTTTGTGTAATATACTTTCATTTATGGGTATTTACATCAACATTTTATAGTCCTTCTTTCATGGGGTGTACTTTTCGAAAGTTACCCAAATCCGTAAGGGAACCTTTCAACCTCCACTTTTTAAAAGACTTATTTCCGTTAGGTATTTTAATTTACATATTCTTATTGTGGGATATGTTCTTATATATCCTTATTTCTGTAAATTTTATGCCCAAGTGGTGAGATACCCTTTTTATCTCTCATCAAATCATTTTATGAATTTTAAAGTGACGCCGTGAGGCTGTCAAATTTCTGTAAGGGAACTTCTTAACCCATTTTCAATTATTTGGGTTCAACCTCTACATCTTCATTATGTCGTACTATGAATATGTGTGGATGACCTTTGATTGTTTTTAACTTAATACCCACTTATATTGGGTGTATTTAAATTTGTCACACATAATTATGTAATTGATTTATCCTTAATCTAAGGATATCGTCTTTGTAAGGGACTTCGTCTCAATCTCCATTCGTTGAGGCATTCTTAAAATTATATACAACCTTCTTTTATTAGTTTATAATAAAAACTTTTAAATTTTAATTTCATTCAAAAGGAATATTTTTACACGAAGCATTTTACTAAAATACAAAAAGAATGTTTTTGTCTTACGTAAGCAATGACAATGACTTCTCTGCCGCTGTGACCATTATTTGGGTTTCGGCTTCCACCAATAGCCATACCATTTTTTAAATGAAAAATAAATACCATGTTTCAATTTTTTTTATTTTTGTATTGAAAGTGGTTTTGATAATTTTTTGATTATATAACTGTTTTGTATTGATATCTTGTGATTGAAATGTTGAAATGTTATGTGATACGATTATGTTATGGTTCTTGGGCATTGTTTATGATGTCGGGTGGTTCTGTGATAAACTAAGGGCAGGTGAGCACGAGATAGCTCTCTAATGAATTGGGTAACCTGAAGGAGTTAAACGCTAAGGTTTCTCCAAATATATTTAGGTAATATATTGTGATGGGTATTCCAAATGTAACCATGAGGGTTACTCCATACGTAAGAATGTTATCAATGCCTCATGTTACCTTTATGTTTTATGATTTCTATGTGTACTTCACAAATCTTATGATTTCATGAGGTATGCTAAAGATCTTATGATATGTATATATTGATGATCTAATGTTTTCCTTCTATGTGTATCCCTTGCTGAGCTTTTTATGCTCATCCCATGTTTTAGTGGAAATGTTTTTCACAGGACATATAGTGGAATAGGGTCAAGGATGGGATCAAGGAAATGTCATTTTTTCTAAAACATGGAACTATACATGAAACATTTGTTCAAGATCTTTTACTTTGTAAAAAAATTGGAACCGAGTAGATGTGTCTACTTTGTAATCATTGAGATGTAATAATTATGTCCCAATTATCTAAAACTCTAAACCTGAAAAGATCCTCAATGTGAATTATTCATTTAATTCATGATTATGTAATGTTATAAGGTCGGGTCCTTATAGTTGGTATCAAAGGTCAGTTTAGATAACTTTAGAGGCTGGGGTATTCTATATGCACAAGTGACACTACCATAATGGTTAGGATTTCAGAAAGATTCGTATTTTTTTAGATAAAGTGAATGGGTTTAAGATAACATGAATAATTATGTCTTATTATTATATGATGATTTTACTGATATACTCACAATGACCTTTTTTGGTTTTAGTAAATGGCTGGATCTAGCAGGCACCATAGTAACGATGGATGTGAAGAAAACTGTGATGATTTTCGGAATGAGAAACTGAT
Source organism: Viscum album (assembly GCA_963277665.1). Taxonomy (NCBI): domain Eukaryota; kingdom Viridiplantae; phylum Streptophyta; class Magnoliopsida; order Santalales; family Viscaceae; genus Viscum; species Viscum album. The sequence goes on along the minus strand of OY728148.1, from coordinate 1,337,503,417 downwards.
TGATATGAGAGCTGCAATGAGAACTCTTATGGTTATTCCCAACCAAATATATAGAGTCATGATTGACCTCCTAAACATTAGTGATTTTTATAAGGCATCATATATGCGAGAAAAAAATCCATACAGATGTTAATATAATCATCATAATGGTAAGTATGTTTAAAAACCTATGTGTCAAAGCTGTGGAAAGAAACACCTAGGAAAATGTCTCAAAGGGATAGAAAGATGCTATTAACGTGGAAATTAAGGTCATAAAGCATGAACCAGCCATGGAAAAATGAAGCTTCTAGTTGACTCTAGGAAAGGGAAAGAAGTTCTTTCTGAAGGATCAACTGAATGTTTTAAATGTGGTTTGCAAGGTCATTATGCAAACACATGTCCTACAAAGAAGTTTCGGGAATGTATTCACCAGGATCGTACAAATATTTGTTTACCAATACCTAATGCCATTCTGACTGAGGATTAAGAAACAAACAATGACCAATGAAAGATATGGATTATTTCTTAACGTATGTCTTCCTATTATTGAAATATTAGGATATGATTCATGATATTGTTTGTAGGAAATAATTATTTCAGAATAAGTTGTAAAGGAATGGTTAATAGATCATGAAGAATGTTGAATGAGTAAGAAGTCAACATATAAGGGATTCAAGATTTATTGTAGATTCTAGGATGGTGAAATTATTAAATGTATTAAGGCTCTTTTAATGATGGGATTACATTAGAAGACTTTTTTATAGTATGTGTAACCCTGATGTTTGATATATGAAAATTTTATTCAAGGAATAATTATCTTTTCTTTTGTGGATATAGTTATAAAGAACTATTTTGGTTTATATGATCCTTGAATTTGAGGTAATTATTGGTTAATATATTTTGGGATGCAAAACAAAAGTTATTAGATAACATTTGTGGTTAAAATATGTTATATTTATTTTTGATGAAAATTTTTCATTTTTTGGAATGTTATAAAATTATATAGTTTTTTTAAAAGGGAAAAAATGCAAACCCTATGGAAACCCGTCACGTCGGATGAAGCTGCGAGAATCGAACACACAACCAATGTGTGACTGGTATTTATCACTTAGCACTGGACTACATGAATTCCCTTGTTAGTTTGACTAATTATTTTTATTTACATGACATTATGAATATGGAATAAGTTGATATTAGGATATGAATAACCTATCATGGAGTATATGTGATTAGGTTAATTACTTTTCAGTATGAGACTTTAAGAGTGACTGATGTTATTTGGAGATAAATGTTAAGACTTACCTTGGAAGACTATGTGATTAAATCCATCAGAGAATTGAGTTTCAATCTTAGTTTGGATTACTTTGACAAATTTTATGGATAACTGTTTATTTAATAGTATTTCTTGAACATGGGGTTCTTTTTTATGAATTTTGAATATTAAGATTAGTATTTATTTTTATAAAGGATTATCCTTATTGGGGATTATATGATCTTGTACTAAAAATTTTGGTATTGGGTAAGATGTAAATACATGGGAAATATATAGTTCATCTTTTTTGGATTTAGTGATTCTCAAGAAGTTGATTACAACACTCTTAATGTGGAATGTTCATCCAAAATACTCATCTTTGGGAGAAAATATGAGTTTGTGTAAGAAATATAGAAAGAGATGAAAGTCTACATGACATGTAAGTATGTTTCCTTATGTTTTAGTTAAGCTCATAAATAAATTCCTCAATGAAAAGTTACTTAAAATAAAAATGTTGTCTATTAACTTTTCCTACTAGGTAATCAAATACCGTTTAACCCACCACATGTTTGTGATTTTATGGTGGTTAACATTTTCCTAGACATATTTTCTATCACTCTCCATCAAAAATCGATGGCTTGTATTCTCCTCCATATCCATGTTTTCATGGAATCCTTGTATCTATTGTCTTGGGTGACCTTTTTATTTTTCTTTCTTTCTTTTAAAGTGATAGTTTAATTTAGTCATTTTCTGATGTGGGGCTTTCAATAAAGTTTCCAAGCCAAATTTTAAAATTTTGAGGGTGAAATTCCCAAAAGGGGGGAAGGATGTAACATCCCAGGTAAATAAAGAATATGAAATTTTCATATTTATTAATATTTTTGAATAAAATGTTAATATTTCTTTAAAGATAATGCTATGTTTGATGGCTTACCCAATACGCAACGATGAGATTCTTTGAAATATTACATTGCACACTAATAATATAATAATATTATTTTAAATGGTAGTTAACGACTAGCCATTGTAATTGCGAGAATTAATAGAACTAAATACAAAATGATTATATATGTTTGATAAATATTTTAACAATTACCCAATAAATGATAGAGGCTTAAAATGCGAATGAATCCAATTTTAAATATTAATATTCTAATATACTTTAAAAGGTCGATTAATTGAATTTTTATGGTGAATCCATTTTAAAACTACTTTTTGTCAATTTTATATGTTATATTTGAAAAAATAAAAGCCATCTTTAGAATCGGGACATCAAAATTTACTTTGTGTAAATTTTTGTTATTTTTCTGAAAAAGTTCAATTTTTAAGGAATATTGAAAATGCTATATTTTAACTCAAAACCCACTTTTAATCTAATTTATAAATATGGATAGATTATCCTTTTAGTTAGGATTAATGTGTAGTTGAAATATATTTTTACCATTTAATCCAATGGTGGTCATTGTAATTAATTTCACTTTGAAATTGGACATAAACAAATGTCAATATTTTGATAGATATCGTTTCTTAAAAACACGCTAATTGTTTTGACAGTGGGAATTAATTATAAAATTAATTAATGAATCTCCTATGTTATTAATTTTGTAAAATGGACATCATTTTTGAATTTGTAATATCAAATTTACTTTGGATAAATGTTTGGTATTTTTCTGACAAATGTTCATTTTTAATGAATAGTGAAAAATACTGCATTTTACATCAAAAATTATTTTTCATTGAATTTAATTATATAGTTAGACTGTCCTTTTAATTGGTTTTAAAGTGTAATTGAATTATATTTTTATCACTTAATACAATTTTGTTCATTGGAAATAATTTTACATTTCAATTAGTTGTAAAAACAAGTCAATCTTTTGATAAATTTTACTTCTTTAAAATCCGTCTTTGTTTGTGACAAAGGGAATTATTTTTAAATTAATTACCAAAATTTATGTGTTTGGAATTTGGTAAAATTGATTCCATATTTGGAATAATAAGGTCTAAATTATGTAATTAAGACTCTTTTGTTTTTGGACATTATGAATAGTAAGGACGGTAATTATCTTCAATTATCGTGATTAATTAGTAATTGGATAGTTAAGGGTAATAAAATAATATCATAATAATATAAAATGACCCCAAAATGTGTCCAAATCTTCTTGGTTGGGTCATGTCTGACCATGGAAATCTTTTTACCAAACATTAGGTCCCATGGAGTCACATGGGTGTAATAGTGACATTTATGACATTATCTTTAAAAAGAAGAGAAATATAACAAAGGTTTGTCTATCCTAATTAAAATAATAATAATTTTGTTTACATAAATGATCTCTTAGACTATAAATATTCATTTGAAATCTAAAAAGATTTCCTACATCGTGGTAATTTTTCTAAATAAATTTATTTATGACACCATGAGGATGTGGTGATTATCTCATTAATGAACGATTTAAATAAAATGAAAAGAAAAGGAAAAATATAGGAATTATACTTGTCAAAAACCTATTGTATGGGTGGATTTAGAACCCTTATCAACTTATCCTCAAAATATAACATTGTGTTACCTTTAAAATCCAAAAATCATTTCATAATAAAGTATCCTTCCAAGAATTTCCCAAAGTGACCCTCCTCCCTCTTTTAAAGGTCCCCAACTATACCCCCTTACCCACACCTCTCAATCCATTGGCTCATCCAAAACTCGGCACATATTATCTCTCCACATCCCTCTATTACTCTTAGTAGACTCACTTTTGGCAGAAGTCATTCCAAGGAATCCTTTGGCTCAAATCAAAAAGAGATACCTGATTTAGAGGTAATGTCTTCTCTCGAGTTTCTTCCTTTCATTTTCATTCTTAACTCACATATATCTTATAATTATTTGATCCCATAATAACTGCAGTATCATAAATATACTAGTATTTTATTATGATAAGTATTCTACCTACACTTACACACACCTTCGTCTAATGGTTAAAGAACATATTGTTTTTGTGGGTGGCGAATTACTGCCTCATGAAATGATGATTGTTCAATCTTCTTTTAACACCTTTCATGGTGGACATTAAGATGGTACTATATTTATATATTCTATATATTATATTTATGTCCTCTAAATTATTCTGTATTTTATATTTAAAATATACCTTTATGCTTTTCATTCTGTGCAGATGCAATAATTTCATATGAGGAAGTGTGGACTACCGCCCCCTCATGTGATGTGACTCGTTCATGCCAAATGTGGAATTTATTAAGAATGTAATTAATGAAAGTATGTTTCATATATAACATATATATTATACTGTAATTATAATATATGTATATCTAATTTAGTTTTAATGTCCATAAATATTACAAAATAATGAATGTTGTGTTCATGCGTACTTACGGCTTACCGTCTCAATGAACGGTATATTTCATTTCTTATCTCCAAACATTATTGAATATTATTAAATAAATTTATACTGGATATATATGATATTTAAATCATGAACACCATTTAAGAGATGATGCACTTATAACTATATTGACAATTCTCTTCAAACAAAGTCATTGTTGACTCATGTACCGAACATCGACAAGATGTATGATATGAACACACATAATTAACCAATTATTATAACATGATAATATGTGATAGTAATTGAATAATAAAATATAAAGGAAGTACTTAAGAATTTATAAATTGACCAAATATTATTATTCAGGAATATAAAGAAACAAACAAGACAAGTCGGACTTGAGTTAAGGGGATTTCATATCTCACTTTTAATTCCGTTAGATTTCCATTGTTTGCCACTTATATATTTAATGTGGTGTATTGTGTACTTCCATTTGATATATATTATCATGATTATATTTATATTAATTGGTATTCATTTATTCATTTTGTGCTTATTATCTTTCGGTCATATGACTCGATTTATTACAACGAGGTAAGGGGTTTTTATCTCACTATTTATTCTCGTGAGATTCATGATATATTTGTCACTATATCCTTTGAGTGGTGTATGTAATGACCATTATTCTACTCTTTGTGTAATATTCTCTCTTTTATGGGTATTTACATCAACATTTTATAGTCCTTCTTTTATGGGGAGTACGTTTCGAAAGTTACCCAAATCGGTAAGGGAACCTTTCACCCTCCTCTTTTTAAAAGACTTCTTTTTGTTAGGTATTTTAATTTACATATTATTATGTTGGGATAAGTTATTATATATCCTTATCGCTATAAATTTTATGTCCAAGTGGTGAGATACACTTTTTATCTCTCATCAACTCATTTTTTCAATTTTAAAGTGATGTCGTTAGGCTTTCAAATTTCTATAAGGGAACTTCTTAACCCCATTTCAATTCTTTGGGTTAAACCTCAAAATCTTGATTATGTTGTACTATGAATATGTGTGGATGACCTATGATTGTTTTAAACTTAATATCCACATATATTGTGTGTATTTATATTTGTTACAAGTAATTATGTAATTGATTTATCCTTAATCTATGGATACCGTCTTTGTAAGGGACTTTGTCTCAATCTCCTTTCATTGAGGCATACTTCAATTTATATATGATATTATTTTATTAGTTGTATAATAAAACCTTTTAACATTTATTTTCATTCAAATGGAATCTTTTTACACGAAGCATGTTACTAAATGTCAAAGGGAATGTTTTTTTCTTACGTATGCGGAGACAACAACTTCTCCACCGCCATGACCATTATTTGGGTTTCGGCTTCCTCTACAAGCCACAACAGTTTTTAAATGAAAAATTAATACCATGGTTTACTTTTCTTTTATTTTGGTATTGAAAATGGTTTTGATAATGTTTTAACTATATAAATGTGTTGTATTGATATCTTGTGATTGAAATGTGGAAATGTTATGTGATTCGATTATGCTATGGTTCTTGGGCATTGTTTATGAAGTTGGGTGGTTCCATGATAAACTAAGGGCAGGTGAGCTCGAGATAGCTCTCCTATGCATTGGGTAATGTGAAGGAGTTAAACTCTAAGGTTTATCCAAATAGATTTAGGGAATATACTGTGATGGGTATTCCAAACGTAACCATGAGGGTTACTCCCTACGTAAGAATGTTATGAATGCCTCAAGTTACCTTTCTGTTTTATGATTTCTATGTGTACTTAATAAATATTATGATTTCATGAGGTACATTAAAAATCTTATGTTATGTATATTTTGATGATCTAATGTTTTCATTCTTTGTGTATCCCTTACTGAGCTTTTTATACTCATCCCATGTTTTTTTAAAATGGCTTTCACAACACATAAAGTGGAATCGGGTCAAGGATAGGATCAAGGAAATGTAATGATTTCTAAAACATGGAACTAGCCATGACCCTTTTGTTCAAGAGTTTTTAGTTTGTAAAAAAAATGGAAACATAGTAGTATCCCTTACAGTTTATTTAATGGTCTTTCTTGAACCTTGGGTTCTTTTTGTTGAATTTTGGAGATTAAGAGTAGTATTTCTTTTTATAAAGTAATATCCTTTTGGTGATTATCTGATCCTCTACTAACAATTTTGGGTTTAGTTGATGTCTAAATAAATGGGAAATAGATAGTTCTCCTTTATGGTTTCTTTGATTCTCTGGAAGATGATTCTTGTTCTTTTTATGTGACCAAGTCTTTTTGAATGCTCATCGTTTAGAGAAATGATTAGTTTTCATAGAAACTTATTAAAAGATCAAACTCTACTTGAAGGTAAGTATATTTCCTTATGTTTTTATTCTATGTAGAATATGAATTCCTTAAAATTATGGAAAGGAATATAAAACAAAAACGTTGTTGGTTTACGTTTCCTACCGGGTAATCAAAGACCGTTTACACACATCATAAGTTTGTGATTGTCTTGTGGTTAACTTTCCCCTAATCATGTTTCTTATCACTCTCCATCAGAACATGAACCCTTGTTTTCTCCACCATATCCATGTTTCCAGGGAATCTTAGTATGGGTTAACTGGGGTGACCATTTTACTTCTATTTATTTCTTTTAAAGTGATATTTTTATTGACTTTTTTTTTGATATGGGACTTTCAATAATGTTTTTGATCCCAAATTTTAAAATTGCGTGGACGCAATTCACAAAAGGGGGAAGGATGTAACATCCCAGGTAAATAAAGAGTATGAATTTATCATATTTATTAATTTTTTAATTAAATGTTAATTTTACATTAAAAGGGTTGTTATGTTCGAGAGTGTACCTGATACACCGCAACAGGTTTATTTGAAATCTTACGTTACACACTAATAATATATTATTATTTTAAACGGTAGTTAACTCTCAGCCATTGTATTGGTGGGAATGAACAAAAATAACTACAATATGATTATACATGTTTTTTAAATATATTTACATTTATTCAATAAAATTTAAGGGCTTAAAATGTGAATGAATCTAATTTTAGGCATAATTTATAATAAGACCGATTTATCGCCTTTTAATGCAGAACCCTTTTTAAATATAGTTTTGGTCACTTTAATACATTCTATATGACCAAATATAATCCTTCTTTAGAATGGGGACATCAAAATTTACTTTGTGTAATTTTTTGGAATTTTTCTGATAAAGTTCATTTTTTAATGAATAGTGAAAATAATGTATTTTAATTCAAAAGTTCCTTTTCATCTAATTTATTTATATTTTTAGATTATCTTTTTAATTGGTATTAGAGTAAAATTAGAATATATTTTTACCATTTAATACAATGTTGGTCATTGGAATTAATTTCACTTTAAAATTGGACATAAACAAATATCAATCTTTTGATAGTTATTGTTTCTTAAAAACACGCTAATTGTTTTGATAAAGGGAATTAATTTTAAAATTAATTAATGCCATTTTTATGTGTTGAATTTGGAAAAATAGACATCATTTTTGAATTCGGAATATCAAATATAGCTTAGGCTAATATTTTGGTATTTTTCTGAAAAACATCAATTTTTGATGAATAGTGAAACCACTTAATGGTAGTTAAAAAACTGAATTTTTCATTTAAATGAAAATTTACCACTTCTGTGATTTGAATTTCAAAAAATATAACATACATGGTGTTTATCAATAAGTAAAATGTGGTTCATTAAGATGAAAATAATTTTTGGTGAATAGTAATTTTTGACTTTTATTTACCGTGGTTAAAGGTAAATAGGGTAATTCAAGGTAAAAATAATATTATAATAATTTAAAATTACCTTAACACATGTCAAAACCTTATTGGTTGACTCATTAACGACAATGGGCATCTTTGGGTCGATTTTGTGACCACATTGAGCTACTTGGGAGTGGTAATGAGAGTTTAGATTAATTAATATAATGTAAAGACAAAATTGACATTAACAAAAATCTTCTAGTAAGTAATTATTATATGGTGTTATATAAGTTCTATTTTCATCATTAAATATTAATTTGAATTCTAAAACAATTTCCCACATCATGGTATTTTTTTTATAATTTTTAGACATCATATAAATTAAATTATTTGTAACACAATAATGATGTAGTATTTACCACATTAATAAATGATTTAAATAAATATGATTATAATGATTAAATTATTATCTAAATCATTTCAAATTATGATTTTATGATTTTATTTTGCATATGAGTCATCCTATTGTCGACCGTAATGATTTTTGGACCACTAGAAACCAAATATCAATATATTATAAAATAATATTTTCACACTTTCCTAAAGAGCCCCTCCTCTCCCTTATAAAAGGAGACCACTTTTAACCAATTCCTCACACCTCTCAAGCCATTTGGATCGTCCAAACTCTACCCATGTACACCCCCTACATCCCTCTCCTCCTCTTATAAGCCTTACCTTAGGAAGAAGGCACTTGAAGAAGTACTTTTGGTTCAATCCAAAGGGAGTTACCCAAATTAAAGGTAATGATTTCTCTTATATTGTTTTCATTTATTTTACTTCTACAACCCCTAAAATATTTTTATTTCCATAATTTTGTAACAACAAAAGTATCCTCAATATACTAGGATGTTTTTATGAGAAGTATTTGAGCTACACTTACACACACCTTGATCTAATGGATGATGAACATAATGTTTTTGTGGATGGAAAACTAACGCCTCACGAAACGATGATTGTTCAATTATCTCCTACCGCCTCTCATGGTGGTTATTATGATGACACTGTATTTATATATGATATTTATTATGTTTATTATTTCCTTATGCTTCTATAATTCCTAGTTATATCAAGCCTTTATGGTTTCCATTGTGGGTAAATACGAGAATCTCATTAGAGGAATTGCAGACTACCGCCCCATCAAAGTGATGTGATTCATTAATTCCTTTTGTGGGATGTATAAAGGATAGAGTTAATGATATTATATATTATATTATACTGGAATTAGTATATAACTATTTATCATTATGTTTTAATTCCATTAAAATAATAAATATAAATGAAAGTAGCGTTCATGCATACGTACGGCTTACTGTCTCCATGAACGGTGCATTTCCTTTCTTACCTCCAAATGTTATGTACTATTATAAATACATGTATATAATGAATATATATGATATATATATGATATTTAATTCATGAATATCATTCTGTATATAATGGAATATTGACACATGAACAACTTGTAAATATAAGGTGTTCATTTTTTACTCAAGTACCAAATATCAACAAAATGAACGTTATTAACTTAAATGATTACATAATGTTTATAACATGGTAAAAAGTTATATAAAAGGAATAATAAACATGAAAATGGTTCATAATAAAGTATAAATTATCTTTAGTTTATTATTCAAGAGATTAAAGAACGATCGAGTCTAGTCGGACATGAGGTAAGGGATCCTACCTCTCTCTTTCTTTTAAGTACTCTCTTTTATATGACTTCTTTTAAGATATTCATTCTTGTGTTAGTGGATGTTCTTGTATATTAATATTAATGTAATTTTTATGTTCATATGATGAGATACCCTATTTGATCTCATCAATCCATTTTTAAAAGTTTTAACTGGCATCGTTAGGCAGCCGAATTTTCGTAAGGGATTTTCTTATCTCAATTTTAATTCCATGAGATTTCCATTATTTGTCACTTATTTATTACATGTGGTGTAACGTGTTCTACCATTGATATATATTATCATTATTATATTTATAATCATGGTATTCTGTGATTCATTTTGTGGTTATTAACTTTTGGTCATACGATCCAATTTGAATAAAATGAAGTAAGGGTTTTTCATCTCACTTTTTATTCCCGTGAGATTCATGCTATATTTTCCACTATTTTATTTTGTGTGGTGTATGTACTGCCCGTGATTGTACCTTTGTATAATATACTTTCCTTTATCAGTATTTAAATCTTCATTGAATTATTATTCTTTCATGTGGCGTATTGTTTGTAAGCAACCAAATTGGTAAGGGAACCTTTCACCCTCCTTTTTTTAAAGACTTCTTTTGTTATGTATTTTAATTTTACATCTTATTATGTTGGGATATGTTCTTCAATATCCTTGTTGATGTAAAATTTATTTCCAAGTGATTAGATACCATTTTTATCTCATTAACTCATTTTCTGAATTTTAAAGTGACACCGTCAGGTTGTCAAAATTTTGCAGGGGAACTTCCTAACCCAATTTAGATTCTTTGGGTTAAACATGTACTTCTTGAGTATGTCATCCTATGAATATGTGTGAATGAACTCTGATTATTTTAAACTGAATAACCAATCATATTTATTGAATTTATATTTGTCCCACATAATTATTCTATTGATTTATCCTTAATCTAAGGATACCGTCTTTATAAGTGATTTCGTCTTAATTTACTTTCCATAGAGACTTAATTGTTGTTATGCACTAATTCACTCATACATGGTGTATATACTGTCCTTTGGAATATTATATCATGAATCCATTTATTCTCATGATATTATAATGTTTTTATTACCTCAATTATTGTATTCAATAGTCTCTCATTTTGTTAAAAACACTTTAACAAAAATATCATTTTTCAATGTTTTAAAGATTTATTATTTTAAATCTATTTCTTTATTGTCTATATTTTAAAAATGGTTTTGAGTATATATTTATATGGACATTAACGTTTTAAAATTATAATTCCATTAAAATCCTCAAAGTGGTATTGGACACTTTGATTAAAAAATCTTTTTTTTAAATGGTTTTTGAAAATGGATTGATTATTTCAATATCTTGAAATTACTTCTTGAGATTGCAAATGAAATGTTATTACTGAAACGTTTACATTTGCATTACTTTATGTGTTATGATGGTACTTGGACATTTGATAGGTGGTTACGTGAGAAACCATATGACGGGTGGTGCCGTGAATACCAGGATGGATGGTTACGTTATAACCTCCAATGCATTGGGTATGGAAGTCGGTTGTATGGCTATTCCATTTAGTGATATGTGTTGAAGTCGAACGTATGATTATTCCATTTAAGTATGTTTATGTCCCAAGTTACCTTTATATGTTATGTGTTCTTTATTTGGGTTTTATGGTAATATTTTGGTTACAAAAGGGCAAGTAATGATCATTTATTCAGTGAAGATTATTTAAAACTTCATAAAGGTGAAAAGTATTACTTATGTTAAAGTATTCATGGTTTATTTGTTGTTTTGAAGAAACTAATTTTTTTCCTTATTTTTGTATACCTTTCTGAGCTTTATATTATTATCCCACAATTTTGAAATGTTTTTCATAGGACATAATGTGGAATAGGTTCAAGGATGGGATCATGGAAAAGTCATGTTGTCTGAAATATGGAACTAGAAATGACTTTTTTTTTCAAGAGTTCATGTTTTGTAAAAAAATGGATACTGTGTAGAAGTGTCTACTTCGTAATCTTTTGATATGTAATATTTATGTCATAATTCTCTAAAACTCTAAACCTTAAAAGATCCTCAATGTGAATTATTCATTTAATTCTAGATTATGTAATGTTATAAGGTTGGGTCCTTATAGTGTGATCCTTGAGTAGTACCTTACCCGGAAATTTAAAAATAAGACAATGTATCATCGGATTATTTTTATTTTTATGTGTCTGTAGGATTAAATAAATATATATATATATATATATATATATATTTATTAAAAAAATTAAAAGTACATGTCATAGGTAATTGGGAAAACCACGTCACAACCGGCGAAGCTGTGGGGACTCGAACCTGGGACCGAATGGAGTCTGGTGCCTGCACATTCCACTGACCTATGAATTACAGTTCTTACTTCTTCTAAATTTTTTTATATATACTTATATTTGACTTGTATATATATATATATGATTTTACATGAAACTAGTATCATTATTTGGTATGGAAAAATAATTAGGTTTGTTTTTTCTTTGTCTTTTTTAGGGAACCTCTCGGGGTTTCCATGGCTTCTAATTTAGATTTTGAGTGAGAAAAAGAATCCATTGAGGTCAAATAATTTTATAGGGGAATCAACTATATCCATAACATCAACAATTTTCTACCATTTTCCACTGGGAGTCCATGAGTAGCATAGAGATCAAAGGAATAACCAGGAGTGTCATGAACATGAACTTCAAAAACCAGGTGAATTTCTTCCATGTTTATTTATTCAAATTACTTTTAGAACTCCTCTCTTATACCTCTACCACCATTATATATTTTCTTTTCATAAAACACTAGGGAGAATGTTATTTTTTGTTGGGGAAGATTAAATAAAAAAACTGAATTACTATGCCAAAAAATGATTTGAAAAAATGTGTGCCTTAATGGAAATAAAAGTTCCTTTATCCATGAACATGATAATACACATTTCAGACTTTAAAATTGAATATAAAATAATTTATCATGACCTGATCTGATTTTAATCCATGTATATTTCATGAGCATAGATTTTTGAAAGTGTGGTTTTCTAATGTGACATTTCATTGTTTATATTTTCATCCAAATATAAAAAAGAATCACCACACACATCCTTTGAATAGTGGGGTATTAGTTTGAGTTCATGGGGACCCCCAAATAAATATCATATGTTTTGTGAACATTTTAGTTTTAATATGAGTATTAAAAAAATAAATAAAAAAAGAATAAAAAAACAATAAATTTGTTCGTATAACAATGAAATGACCTTATGTGTGGCTTCTAGAACATGAGAATCATGAATCCATTGTTTTCTAGCCCATATTTAGTAAATTTATCTTTTTTTTGGTAATTTTAATTTTCTTGACTGACTTAACATGAGATGATGCCCGAGTATGTGGGTTTCACATGGTGACCTAAGGTCAATGAGTCTAGGATTCATCAGATAAGTCATGCTATAAGGGTTGAATGAATTGAGTTCAATTTAAATTACCATGAAAAAATTGAATATATATATATATTAAAAAAATTAATACTCATCTAATTGTTGAAATGTGATTTCACCTAGAGTTTCTATCATTTCCCTGTTAAATAAAAACAAACCCCCATTTTTACTATGACACACATCACATTTTCATGCTTAATATATATTTGATGAAATATGGTGATGAATTTGAACATATGAATGGGTTTGGGCTTGGGATATGCTTATGAAACAATATTGTATTAAAATATTTTGATGGGTTTCATGATTGTTTGGTATAATGGTTATTGGTGAACATTGTGTATTTAAATGTTTTTGGAAAAGGGAATTCAAATTTCATATTTTTGAGATATATTTTTCTTAGGACTAGAACAACTCAAGTTGGGGCGTGACTAGCCCCTGAATGAGGCTAATATTAATTGTTAATATATATAATATTCATGTGATTTATTAGTCATATACACCATTTAGTTCATTTTACACTTTGAACATTAATTCACACTATGATTGTAATTCCCTCGTAAATGCACTACTACATGGTTAATTTTTTAACACCTCCTATAATATAAAATGATCTTGATTTTATTTTCATATTTTATTTTTAGGTTTCCCAATATGTAAGGAACAATTAATGATTTTTAAGAACTTGAAGATTCACATTGTAAGACCACCATAATGGGCTTATACGCCAAAACATTATGGGCAATGTAAACTGGACAACATCCCAATAAAGAAATTGTAGCAGCCATGATACAATATCAATGATTCTCATCATTTAAATTCCAATAGAGGAAATCATTGGGAAAATTTCATTAAACTATTACTAGAGCTAATTCGGATGTTTTAATGGGGTTCTAGGAAACCTATGTGGAAGATGAAATTCTGGGCCAGATGTTGTGGCTGAGAAACAATAGCACACCAATTTAATAATATCATGTAAAACGCATATTATTTTGTACTGAAATGTTATCGGGAGTTAGAATACATAAGGGGATTCATTTCTATCTTATATGGACCTCTCCAATTCGGCCATCTAGAAGGTCATATAGTCATCTCTGTTCGGTGGATGCAAGCTGGCTGCAACTTCGGGTCAAGGGTGGAAACGTCTCTTCTCTCTTACATTCCACCACCCTAGGCCTACCATACTCAGGTGGGATGACTTTATAAATTGGAGGATAAAGACAAGGCTCTTAAAATTCCTATTTATGGTTGGGTTTTTGGAGGATTTATTCAACTTTTGTGCTTTGTTTCATTGTAGTGTTATGTTGTCGCTTTGTGTTTGTAATCACAATTTTTTCTCATGTATGTTGTTCAATTAAACATAGTTTCTTAATAAAAGATTCTTCTTTACTTTTGTTCTATTATTCTTAATAACATGTTGATACCGTTTCCTCAAGGTGTGAATTTATTGACACTATACCTTGTAAAATTTCTCACACAACGGTGGAGTGATCATTATTTCATTGTTATCTTTTTAGTTCTCCATTTCCTCCCTCATGAGTCTGCTTCCCGCTTCCATTAAAACCATATCATAAATGGAGGGATAACCCTCTCATGTGTTTATAAAAGGCAGTTGTAGGGGGATAGATTGGATTTTATTTATCACCCCATTAATTTCTAATCACTTCTTTTAATTGTGATTTTTTTGATTATTTTAAAACTTATTCTTCCTTGTTGAATTTTAAGGACACATACTCCAAATGATAATACGAACCTTTACATTATCGTGATCATGAATTTGATCCTCTATGTGTATAGGTGATTATTGTTAGTGTGTTTATGCATTAATCAATTATGTGACGTTGTTGTTTGATATCCTTAAAGGAACCCATATTAAATATAAGAAATTGAAATAATTAAAAAACGAATGCATAAAATCCACCCCAAGTGATAACCTAGGATCAAATTATTATTTTAAATTGAATTCACATAAGACTCTTAGTTTCCACTTGAACCTATATAAAATAATCCCATATTTTTCCACATTATAGCTAAAACATTCCACAGAATGTATGGGTCTATAGGTTTCTTCTTAGGTCTATGAGGATTCGACCACCCAAGGTGAACTAAAAGCGACCACTTAACCCAAAAACTTGGGTAAATTTGGGCAATACCACCAATCATTAAAATTGTATATCATTAGAATTTTTTTTGATGGGAATGTTTTTTATACCATTTTTTGAAAGTTTTTTATTATACCATTAATGCCTTTTTTAATATAAATTATCTATTACTCTTATATTGTAGATTTTTATTCAATTTTTCCTAATGTATTACATATTTTATTCATATTACCATACTTTTCTAATTTTATAGTGAAATTGTTGATAATCCCAATAGTGTGAGTGGTATATAATGGATTTTATTTATTATTTTTAATTATTTTTTTTCATATATGTACTCTACCTGGCATTGATACTTTGTCATATATTTCTTTTCCATTTATTTCTAACATATATGTGTGCAATTTTTTATTTGATATTATGTGTTTAAATATCATTCTTTTATCTGTTCTTTATCTATAATACCATCTATCCAAACTTTCATGATTTACCTTCTATGCTATATATAAAAAATTCATTGTTTTTTATCATCAAATGTGGTGAATTTTGACCTCCCTGTTTTAATGATCACAAAATAATGTTTATTATGATATTAATTAGTTTTATGTTTTCTGATATTATTTTATGTTATAAGATAGATTAAAAATAAATTTGGTTACATCTAAAAAAGAATCGCTTCAAACTATGAGACACCACCAGTGAAGTATCACCTCCAAGGATATCTCACCCTCACTGACGTTTGACTATTGCCTATAGACAGCATCAATAATGACTCAATGATGGGATATAGAATCAGCTATGTACTGGGATGTATCACTATCTTTACGAGTCACTACCAAAAAATATTTAAAAAATGTATAGAAAAACTCAATGTCAATAATGATTCACTACTAAAATGATCATTTGACAAATAATGATTCACCACCAACCTAAAATACCACCAAATCCTGAATCACTACCAGATGATATCACCACTCAAAAAGACTCACCCCTAATTCCCGAATAATCCCCAGATCAATATATCGATCCAATGTCTTAGACTTAGACAATGGGTCACCACCAGTCTTAGACACATCTGGTGTCACTATTCGACAGACTCAACTCCACTATTTATTTTTCCTATCTCTTTGTTTTTAATATTTATAATTTCTAGTTTATAAAATTTATTTCTAAAACATATTGCAATGATTTACCATTAATTACTTGGTAAAGATTCATTAAATATATTTTCAACACTTTTAATACATGGAAAAGAAGATCTTATGGATTATTTTTTATGAGGTTGCTGTTAAAAGATAAAGTGTTCTCCCTCTTTTTAATTTGATTAGTTCTGAAAAAAATACTTTCCTTTATACAAGAATTAAAAAAAACACATCAAAAGAACTAGAAGAACCTTTATGCTTTAGCATGACACACTCAATTAAGGATTAAAAGGAATTACTTACATCTAGTGCCTTCCTATAGTCAAGAAAAAAATACAATGACACCATGTTCTACATATCATTTATGAAAGGCGGCTCTAACCCCAGTTCAAATAAATTTCATGGATTCCCATGTTGAAGGGAAAAATAGACCGATCAACACTACACCTTTATATATTTCATTTTCAAAGTCTTATTTATTTCATTTACATTATTATTAGTGTGTTTAATTTATTATCGACACAATTTCTCACCTTTATTAAAATGGAAGTTACATACAATTCCTCTTAACAACTTTTACACCTGATATTCCACATGTTTGGGAATAGGGCCAGTTATGTCCTATTTATTAATTTGTACTCCCACCATTACTGTGGAAGAGGTCATTTGTGGTATTGACTATTTCTATACTATTGTAAATCATGATCTAGCATGTGGATTAAAACATTATTGTATATGAACTAAATATTAGCATGTGATTTTCAAGTGGAGAGGACTAAAACCCATATTGAGACTAAACCTATTGTATTTAAACATCACTATGTGTTTTGTATCTTTTGATTACTATTTGTTTGTAGTAATTCAGAATCTATTTTTACCTTCATTAAAAACAACTACATGGACAGAAATTATTTATTAGTGATTATATATAGAATTTATATATTTAAAAAA
This sequence comes from Viscum album, assembly GCA_963277665.1. Taxonomy (NCBI): domain Eukaryota; kingdom Viridiplantae; phylum Streptophyta; class Magnoliopsida; order Santalales; family Viscaceae; genus Viscum; species Viscum album. The sequence continues at coordinate 1,337,485,699 of OY728148.1, read as the reverse complement.
ATTATGGTTATAGTAATATTGTATATATATCTTTATCTGAGGCCTCATCAATATTTTAGAATTAATTTAATATTTTATGTATTATATTTATATGTTGTATTAAATAACAGTGTTCTATTTAAATTAATTGGGGGGATTTTAATTAAACGTTTTATTTACAAAATTTTTATTTGGTACTCAATTCACACATATTTATAGATAATCATTTCCGAAAATGTTTCTCTTCATGGATAATGATCGGTTTTATAAGATAAAATATTGACATTCAAATTCAATAATAATATTTTAATCAACATTAACATGAAACATTACCTTCTTTATGATCACTGGGTATTAAATTTCTCTTAAATATACATATCCATTAGATCATATATAGGAATATTTCAAAAACCATATACAATTTTAACATGTGATGGTTTATATTAAAGATAATATTATTGAATAGGGAAATATTTTTCAATATATATTCTTTAATAAATAATGAAATTTATCGATAAGGAATATTTTTCGCAAATGAAATTGATCATCATATATATGTGGAATTCTATGGACTTACATTGACTTGGTAGGTGTGAAATTATATAACTTCTAGATGATTCAACATGTTTAATTATAAAATTTAGTACCCATGCATTTAAATTGGTTATTCACCATTGTTTATCATATCATACCAAAATAACATGAAGGTATAGTTATCGTAAAGTAAAATATCAATGAATCAAATATTAAACACTCATTCATTCGTAATATCATTATTATTATCCACTAGATTACTAATTTTATATTATCTTTATATTAGTATAATGTGGTTGTGATTTGTTATGTAGAATTATTTTTTACACCCTTAAATCATGTTATATTACTCTTCGTGATCAATTAATTGATTAAAAGGAAGTTGTTTTCAATTATTAATATTTTCTATTGTGACTATGAATTAATGATTTATGATAGATTCCAACATACATAACAATGACTAAAAATTTCAACATAATGTTTCTTTTTTTCCTAGTATATAAATAATGAATCATTTAATGTGTTCAAGGATGAAGAATATTTTCATTATATTTTTTCAAATTTATATTATCAAATGTAATGAATAATTTACCTATGTATTTATTTTAACAAGACTATGAAACTATTAATATTGTTGGGATATGATTTCATGTATATTACTCAAATATAATTGAGTTATCATAGGCTATGTCATACTAGAGTTGTCTTCACGACCCCCCCCCCCCACACACACACAAAGGGTACTAATCCTAGGACTGCAATGTGAGAATAGAGTTAGTGTCCCCTAGAGTCCCACCTCCAGTAGGCCCCAACATGGCGACAAGCATCGAGGGTATACTGAACACACAAACTAGAGGCATTAGCCACTAAGAGAACACTTAAAAAAGATAGAGATAAAACTGACACCAAGCAACTCCATATCAGAATGAAATATATAAGAAATCCCAAGTGCATGAATGTAAGGACATGAAAAAACTACTACAACTGAAAGGGAAAACTATTAGTACCAAAAGAGAGTAAAACATCAACAACCATGAATCCCAAACAACTCCTGCTACCCCAATATAGTAGTGATGAGACTATTCTCTGACCATCTCCAAGCTACCTCAAAAATAGTTTATATATTAATAGGGTGAGTATAACAATATACTCAGTTAGATCCTCCCTGGATCCTCTCATGAAAAAGTAATGAATACATGCTAAAGAACAGTTAACAACAAGGGAAACTAACTCATCACCTAAATTTTTATACTATTTTTCTAGCCTCACCATAGATTCTATAACCATGTATTGAATACAATATTATATAATATAATAATGTATATTAAGGGTACATCACTATCCCTTCTCCAACAATTTTTCAATTTTCCCCAAAGTCTCACATCCTATGTATCTCCCTTAAAAATTCTTTCCCACAGACTCCTAGATGTAGCTCCTCAACATGCTCATCATTACACACAACCAGTAAGTCCATATAACTAAAGTAACCAGGTAGTTTCTGGGAGCCACCACAGCTCGCATAACATGTATCATACGTTCGGCATTATACCTCACACCATTACAGCCCATACGTCGAGTAAGGACCTTTAGGATATCACTACCTATACACATTACACCTATAGTAGTACATAGGAAACTATATCTTGAATATATGTATGAAAATAACCATAATCTATTACATTACTCTACAAACATATATGGGGAAAATGAACCATCATTCCTACCAGCACAACTAACTACCAATAGAATAAAGTGGGCTAAAGGGGGGTAGTCATCCATCCATCCTCCCACCATAATATTAGGGAAAACACTTCCTAGGGATCAGAATCCCTGGGGTGTTAGTTTCCATAACCAACATGGTGGATTAGCATATAGAGACATAAAAATTGCAGAATAAAAAATAGTTCACAACCACGCTATGGGAAAACCTAGTCTTAGAGTCAACTATATCTAACATCATTCGAACTTTTGAAAACAATTATTATGACTGGATATCCTATATAAATATATCCAATTAAAGATCTATAATAAGTTACTTATCCTTTTTTATCAATTTCACTTTAAGTAAATTAATTTTTTAATTAATAATTAACTGTTAATAATTCTGTATTACATTTCATTATCATCACACCAGTGTTTCATGCCCTCGACGTATAACCAAATCAAGTCCACCACTTATTTTAAATATTAACTCAGTATTTCATCCTAGAAATCAGCTACCCCATGGGTTAACATCATTTATTTAATTATTTATTAACAAAATTATTAATTTTTCATATTCCTTTCCATTCTAGAAAAATATTCTATGTTACCAAACACAAGGTGATCAACACGGTGAGTATGAGAACTACCCAATGAGTCTTTTCCACATATATGATGAGCTTATAACCATCCATATTCGAGAAGCTAAACATGGAATGAATGAGGAATTCCCTATGTGTCATCACCTCTATTAGATGTAGGGTAAGCAAGAATAGCTACCTTAGGATATGGAGAAAGTAACGAATATAAACATCCAAAAATATTCAACAATCATTTAAAATTCACAATTGACCTATTTCCACTTATTTGGTGTCTTCCACAAAATCCAAATGCAGAAAACAATGAACCTCACCAATCAATACATCAACTACTGCCAGAACTACTAGGCCTCCATACCCCCACATCTCACAACATCCATCCAAAATCATAAATGATCACAAGAAGTAGTAAATAAAAAAGCAACTAGGATCTTGGTACTAAACAAGGCATTCTTCTTTAACACACAAGGAGCTCTCATTGATTCAAAACCGAAGGCACTAGGCCTTACAAGGAAGAGGGTAACTCGAAACTGTATAAGGGATTATCATTTATCAAACAACTGGTTCATTAATCTATATTGAATTTACTAATTCATTATTCATTGATTCCAACTATGGCCAATATATTTAGAAATCTGTAATATCTATAAAAAATTAATTAAAAAATAAATTTAATATGCCTTTAATCAATAAGATTTAACATTCTAACTATATCAATTTAATTATCATCACTTTACAACATAAAAAACTGGATTCATTTACATGCCACTTTATCTTTGGTCAAATAAATTTCAATTAATCCGATTTTACAATCTTTACCAATTTCTTTCAAGAAAAATATGATAAATAAAGAACACATTGATATCACAATATCTAGAAAAAACATGAGGCAATAACATACGGTTGATTCCAATTTATTTATCCTGTTCAAATAGTTATTATATCAATTCCATTATGATATAGTGGTCTAAAACATTCTAACTCTATAGTTTCATATAAAATAAAATATAATCCACTAATCACCTACATCAAAAATTTCTTGACATTCTTTATGAATAGGCCAACACAATGAGTCATGATCCCCTCTCCCCAGGACTACTGCATCTACCCAAGGATGTTGTGGCAGGACCACACCAACGAACACCCAGGAAAAATCCATTAAAAACACTGAGATAACCAAAAATAACATGGAAAGGTGAAATGGGAGAATAAGGATAGAATACAAAACAAGAAAAAAGGTAGATCATACCATCTATCGATGATGGATCGAAACATGCTGCTTGCACCAAAAAAGGGAGATGTGCATGCCATAGGAAGAAACATCAAGGGGAAACTGTCTAAGGATTATGGTTTTATCACACCACTCCTATGGGAAGAAAGTCTTAGGGAACATAAAACGGACAGGAAGGTGAAGAAATTACAAGGTTGAATATATCTTGGGCTTTTAGAAATCTAAATGGGTCAGTGGATTACATACAATTTAGATATTCCATTAATGGAAGATCTCATCAATAATACATGGTATGATAGAGTAAAGGCACTGGGACCCTTAGAAATATTATGATAAGAGTTATGTGATTTCAATCAGCCTTCAATCACTTAAAATAAGGCCTTCAATGCATTTTATGTTAAAGAAAACATCAAAGGGATGAAACTGTATGAATATGGAAACATTGTTTTTAAAAGTCATGCCGACATGGATAGTTCAAAATGACTCACTGACACCAACATTTTAAAATGAAAAACCAACATTGACCATTCAAAATGAAAATATGACACCAACAGTTCAAAATGACATGCTGAAATGGACCATTAAAAATAAAACACTGACACTGACAATTCAAATTGATAGACCCACACCGACAGTTCAAAATGACACGTCTACAACACGAGTTCAAAATCACAGGCCGACACTGATTGTTAAAAATGACACAGTGACACATACATTTCAAAATGAATTGCTAACACTGATAGATCAAAATGACAAGCCGATGCCAACATTTCAAAATGACATTCTGACACTGATAGTTGAAATTTCTCACTGACAGTATTATTCAAAAAACTGGAAACACAATTCACAGAACTGTAAATTTGGTAATGTGTTGGGGAAAAGTCACCCTAACCTCCCATAATACATCAAATACCATATTTCAACAAAGTAAAGGACCTAATAGGTCCATGACATAACACCAGATACCTCCCAAAACATCTTAATCCTTGAGAATTCATAACCTAATAAAATAAAAATCATAAAATGGGGTCTGAACAACAACTTTTCAAGATACCTCCCAAGGATCTCTCCACCAAAGGAGATAAAGATCTTCATAAATGGAACACAAGAAACCACAAAAAAACCATAAAAATATGTTAAAAACTCACCTGAGGGAGATACCTCTCAAAATAGTGCAAGACAAAAAAAGAAACCAAAGTAACCCATCTCATAAACAGGAATGGTCTACAACCAAAAAACAAACATCATTATAATAAAAGTGTTTAACATAAAAAAACTCAGGGTACTGAATGCATATTTGCCACTCACATTCCCATGTACTATCCTCCATGACATTGTGTTTCTATAATACATGATCTAGTGGGATAACACACCCATGAATCACCTTCTACTAGTATCCCTAGATCTCTACAAGATGCTTCTCAAAGGTTGCATCATTGTTAACATTGATCTCACTCCAATAGATTATGTGAGATTCAACATGAAGATAAATATGTATCTGCGACACATGAAAAACGTCATGTATCTGTCTCATCTATGGGGGAAGTGATACCTAATATACCATGACTCCAACATGAGAAAACACCTTAAAAGGCCCAAAAAACCAGGGAGAAAGCATAATCCCATGACCAAACCTTTTCAACCCACGATGGGGAGTCATCATCACAAACATGTGATACCTAAATTCAAACTATACTAGTCTCCTCTAGTGATCAAAAAGGGATTTCTAACAATATCATGATTCCTTTTTCCTCACATAAATCATCTAAACCATCCCTATCATGTTTTTTACCACTTTTATCCCAAGAATTGCAAACTCTCATTCCCCAATCGAGCACGCCGTAGAACAAAAAGGTCGACCATATAGGGCTTCCGGCGGTTCCATACCAATGGTGGATTGGAAACTATTATTGTAGGTGAAATCCACCAAGGATAAGTGCCTCATCCATAAACCTGCAAAATCAAGGACATAAGAGCACAAAGGGTCTTTAAGGGACTAGATGTTCTTCTCTATCTAACCATCCATCTGCAGATGAAAAGCAGTTCTAAGGCATAGTTGAGAACCGAAAGCATGTTGGAGACCTCTCTACCCCTAAGGGTAAAACGAGTATCTTTATAATAAATGATCGTCCTCGGGACACCATGGAGTACCGCCACCCCCTCCAGATAATGTCTTGAAAAAACCTCTTCTGATATTGACTCCTTGATCACTATAAAGTGAGATGATTTCATTAAATGATCAAATATCATCCATATATAATAATATCCTCCCTATGCATGAGTTAAATTGGTATCAAAGTCTTTCGAGATGTTCTACCACTTCCATTGAGAAACATTGAATAACTAGTGAAAACCACCAGGGGCACAGTGTTGGCCTTAACCTTCTGGTAAACCAAATATCGAGACAAAAACTCTGTTACTTCACACTTTAGAACAGGATACCAAAACCGACTCCTCAAGGCTCAGTACATCATTCTCACATGAGGATGCACTGCTAAAAGAGAACGATGTAACTATATGAGGAACATCTCACGCATCACCAAAGGAATTAAAAGCCTTCCATTATACAACACTTAGGGTTGTTCATCCTCCGACAAACCATCAGGAGCCTCACCAAAAATAACTCAGTCTCTCTAGACCGACACCTATAGATCCCCCAATGGAGAATATTCCACCTACTTCACAAAGGATGACTACATTGTCATCTGAAAGGGAAACCTCTCCCACAACTTCTCCCATATCGAGATGTAACTCTATATTTCATAATTACTCTCTAGGAATCACCTGATTCATGCACTGCATCACCACGTGACTTACTTCTTATCAAATCGGCTAAAAAATTCCATTAACAAGATGTATAAGATATTTTGAAGTTTTAATCCTTTATAAACTCCATCCACCGATTCTTCTGCAAGGTCATGTCAAGCAGAAAGGGAACTTACCTAAGGCTATTATGATTGATGAAAACAAAAAAGCACCAACTGATGAGGTAATATATCCACAACATTAGATAAAACACCACTAACACCAACTCAATATCATGGGTGGCATACTTATGTTCAAGGGGAAACTACTTCCAAGATCCATAAGAAATGATAGATCTCCACTACATCATAATTCAGCTTAATCCCAGACAAAAAACGTCATAGAAAACATCAAACCGAACACCCTATGCTGGAAGACAATGAACTAGAGCACTAACCAATTTCTTCTTCAGATACTAGAAATATTCCATATACTGATCAGTCCATACAAACACCTAATCCTTAATGGTCAATGCTTTCATATGATTCAAAACCTAAGAGAAATTATATACAAACCTCTCATAATAGAATGTGATACCAAAGAAACTGTGTACCTCTTCCAATATCATGGGGGATTCCCAAGACAAAACCGATTCTATCATCAACTAATACACAACAACTCCTAGTCATGATATAACATGCCCCTAGAAATAGACTTCTCGAGGCTAAAACTCACACTTCAACAACTTCCCAACTATATTTTATCAATGAAAAATGCCCAAAATGCCGTGAAGATTCTATGTATTCTCCTTCTTATATGACAACCCTTCTTTTATTACAAACTTAAACACGATTTATTACATTAACTATTCACTTGATATAACATGGACGATCGAGAGGTCTAGTGTCTTTAGGGATTAGGATCATTACATAACAACTTAAAACATTAAATATGACATATTTATTGAAAACATCCTTTACATGACCACTATATTCCCTCATACTTAGCATTTCATGAGATAACTTGAGGACATGCATAAGAAAAGGGGTGAGATATAAAGCCCAGTAAGGGAATAAACATGGAATACATGAGGAGTAAATTACATGTTTGAAAATAGGCATATCAGTAGATCATAAGAGAAACATGAACATAAAGGCATGATAGAGCATGATAATCATAACATGGAAATGTGACAACAACACTAAACATGGAATTAGCATGAGCCAAGGCTTATTGAACATGGAGCATGAGTAAATCGTCATTGCACATGAAGCACGAGTAAACCCTCGTTTCACTTAAATTGGAATGAGAAAATACTCATTGCACATGACGTATCATTATACTATACTTTACCCAATGCATTGGAGCACTATAAGGGCGCACCATTCTTAAACATTTCATGTCATGCATAAGTGTGCCACATGGATCATAAAACATGGATTCATAAAACATAATCATTTATTCCATGAAAAAGGAATATGGAATGAAACTTTATAGTCAATAATTAAATGTTCAAAAAATTGAATACCCTTGGTGTAGAAATGGGCATGGTATTCACTACACAATGGCATTGGCTTAGAAAATCGGTGCAATTTCGGCAGCGTAACGGTGTGATATAAGAATTCATAAAAAATGGTTGATGAGAGGGAAATGGGTGTCTCATAATATCTACATGAAATGGACTATAAGGGGGGTCATATAGATACATGTCCAAACAATTGTAATTAACTTATATTCATGATACAAAAATATTGCGTGAATGTAAATGAGTAGAGAGAAGTTCCTTTCATAATTTCGGCACCGTAACGTGTGTACATGGGAGGAATTTAATGAGAGATAAAGGGGTATCCCATCATTAAAAAAATATGAGGGCAGTATGGGGGAGGTGAAAAACTATACCCCAACATTTATAATGGAAATTAAAAGGGCATAACAATATTATGAAAATTGGACAAAACAAATGAAAGGAAGAAAAACCCTTACTTGGAAGTGTGCTTCAAAAGGCTTGAGAGAGGCTTATTGGGAGCTTGGGGAACCTTGGGAGGATTCTAGAGAGAGTATGGAAGAGGTTGTATGAACTCCAAAGGCTTTGTGTGAGGATGATGTTGGAGCTTGGGTGTGTTTATATAGGAAAGGTGAGTGAATTCTTTATTATTTAGGTTTGGGACCCCTTACATTAAACTAATCCAAAACACAAATCAGCTCATGGTTTTTGCCCATGGTTTTTAGAAAAGGGGAGAGGTAAACAATATTTTATAAGGCCAAAGTCCGAACTTCTTAAAATAATGGGGTTCCTTATGTTGAGGTGAGTCACACTCCCAAGGAAAATAATTTAGAAAGACAAGATGTTTAATAAGTCTTGAGGGTTCCATTAATGCTTTGTAAAATAAGTCAAACAAACCCAAAATCACATCATTGTAATGGTAAAACATATATTGTCCTAAAAAAATGCTTATAGTATTTTATTAAATCACTATTGGGTCATTATGATGTCATAAAACATATTATATATTTAAATGATATTTAATTTTTACCCAAAAAATTGATTGTCTTAGAAAGTTATGAAAAATTCACTATTGGATAATTTCGACGTCCTGATTTCCAGAAATAAAATTTATTTTATCTAAATATTTTTCTAAATATGTTCATTTTCACTTTTAAAATAAAAACTGACATTTATCGAAAATTCATGGGTTTTGACAAAAATGGCTTTCAAACCTTAATAAAAATTACAACTGCATTCATAAAATTATAAGATCATTTATATTTAATAAAAATTAATTTAATAAAAATAATAATATTTTATTAAAATATAATTTAATTCAAAAAAAATCCCTTAATTTAATAAAATATAATTCTTAATTAAATAATAACTAAAAACACTATTTATACTTTAAAAACTAATTAAAATGTATCAACAATGACAAGAAAGTATATTCATTATTATATACAAAAAATAATGTACATGAACATAGTGCTAGAGATTTGTTACATAACCCCTTCAAACAGCTGCATAAGACCTAAGGGTAAGGTGTGCGATAGTGATAGACTCTTGGGGTGGCTCAGATAACATCGCTCGAGTGGTAATCTCTATCAACTTCCACTTTTCCCATAGATGGTCTCATTCGAGCTTGACATGATGAAGCTCTGCTTGGGCTTGGTTAAGAGCGAAGCCCAAAGATGCCACCTCCTTTCCGAGCTCCGACAAATGGGCTTCTTATGGAGCAATTCTATGGGATAAGGCCATCACTTCTTTTGTCTAAGTAAATTGGGATTGTTAAAGCCCTATATGTATACTTATCATGTGATCACTATTCAATGGATATAAAATAAATGGTGACAATTCATAACATAAAACCAAATAAGTTGACATTTAATATAAACATTTTACATAAAGAGACATTTAATTAGATCAAGAGGGATTTCCATTAATGATACTTTGGGTCGTTACAATATTCCCCCCTTAATAATTTTTGCCCTTAAAATTTCTTTTTCCCACACTAAAAAAGATTTGGGTAACTCAGCTTCATCATTTCCTCTGATTCCCAAGTCTCTTCTTCAAACTTATGGTTTCGCCAAAACACCTTGACGATGGGCATTGTCTTATTTCGTAGAAATTTTTCTCTATGATCTAAGACATTCACAGGTTGCTCCTCATAAGAAATATCGTCCTCCAACTGTACCACCATAGAAGAGAGTACATGTGAAGGGTCTGATATGTACTTTTTTAAGACAGATACATAAAATACATCATTTACTTTGGCCATGGTAGGTGGAAGTGCTAGTCGATAGGCCACAACCCTGACACGACCATGAATCTCAAAGGGGATGATGTACCTTGGACTTAACATCCCATTATTTCCGAACCTCATGACCTTCTTCCACGAAGATATGCGTAGAAAAACCATGTCTCCACTTTAAACTCAAGGTTTCATCAATGATTATCTGCATAACTCTACTGTAGACTCAAGGATGCCTTGATATGTCAATGAATGGTTTTCACCTTCTCCACAATTTCCTCGACCATTTCTGGTCCAAGCAGCTTAAATTCACCGACCTCATCCCAACATGCTGGTGTTCTGCACCTTTTTCTATACAGGGCTTCATAAGGTGTCATTTGGATGCTCGAGTAGAAACTGTTATTATAAGAGAACTCAACTAGAGGAAGATATTGATCCCATCCTCCTTTAAAATCCATTGAGCATGCTCTCAATGTGTCCTCAAGTGTTTGGATAGTCCGCTCGGATTGGCCTTCAGTTTGAGGATGATAGACTGTACTGAAGATCAGTTCATTATCCAGATCATGATGAAGACTCTTCCAAAACATAGAGGTGAATCTTGGATCTCGGTCAGACATAATAGATAGTGTTACTCCATGCAGCCTTACCACTTCCCTGATATATATCCGTTCCAGTTGATCCAATGAGAAATCCTCCCAAATAGCAATGAAGTGTGTAGTCTTTGTAAGACGATATAGCACAACCCAGATTGCATTTATGCCTTTGGATGTCCTCGAAATTTCGGTGACAAAGTCCATGGTGATATTCTCCCATTTCCATTCTGGTGTGGGCAATGGTTGCATCATCCCCTTATACTTTTGCCTCTCTGCCTTCACTTGCTGGAACACCAGGCACTCTGATGTATATTCAGCGATCTCATTCTTTATATTATCCCACCAAAAGTTTTCTCAGATATCTCAATACATCTTTGTGTTCCCTGGGTGAATAGAGAAATTTGAACTATGTGCATCATCCAAAAGTTCCTTCTTCAGCTCCAGACATGATGGAACACATAGTCTTTTCCCAAATCGCACAACTCTTTCTTCATTAACATTAATCTCTGAGGATTTTCTCTTTTTCAATAGCTTCCAATTTTTCTTGAATTCCCACATCATCCTATTGATCATCCTTTAACCTTCCCAAAAGAGAAGGTTGATCAATCATTTGTGAAAGGATTGATTATGTTCCCTTCTTTATGATTCCCATGTACATATTCATCAAGTCTAAGAAGATTGGATCCTTCTCAATTCATATCATTGATAAAATCGCTGGGTCCTTTCTACTTCGGGCATCTACCTCCTTGTTCGCTTTCCCAGGGTGGTATTGTATTGAATAGTCATAATCCTTGATGAGCTCTATTCATCTTCTCTGGCACATATTAAGCTCTTCCTTGTGAATATATATTTAAGACTCTTTTGGTCAGTATATATCTCACATTTCTCCCCATATAGATAATGCTGCCAGATTTTCAAGGTAAAGATCACTACCGCCAACTCCCGATCATGTGTTGGATAGTTTTGCTCATGGATTTTCAACTACCATGAGGCATAGGATATCACTTTATTATTCTGCATCAGCACACATCCTAAGCCCTTATTCGAAGCATCACTGAATACCACAAATATTTCCCCACATGTGGGTAAAGTGAGCACGAGATTAGTGATAAGCCTCCTTTTCAACTCCTTGAAGCATTCTTCTCATTCATCACTCTAAGAAAATTTTACTCCCTTTCGAGTTACCTTGGTAAGAGGGTTGGACAATCTTGATAAATTTCTCACAAATCGTCGATAATATCCAGCTAACCCCAAGAAGGTATGGATATCCATTACTGATGTTGGCCTCATCGATCCCTCAATTGCATCTGTTTTGGAGGGATCCATAGATATCCCATTGCCTGTGATGATATGGTCCAAGAATGAGACTTACTTCAACTAGAACTCACATTTTCTGTACTATGCAAAGAGCTTATCCTTCCACAAAGTCTCCAGTACAGTTCTTAAATACTCCTCATGATCCTCCTTGGTTATGGAGTATATTAGAATATTATCTATAAAGACTACCAAAAATTTGTCTAGGTAATCTATAAAGACTCTATTCATCAAGTCCATGAAGATTGTTGGAGCATTGGTGAGTCCGAAAGGCATTACTATGAATTCATAGTGCCCATATCGTGTATGAAAAGAAGTCTTGGGGACATCTTCCTTCTTCACCCTTACTTGATAATATCCCGACCGCAAATATACCTTGGAGAAGTATTGTACTCCATGCAGCTGATCAAACAAGTCATCGATCCGTTGCAGAGGATACATGTTCTTTATCGTGATTTTGTTAAGTTCACGATAATCGATGCAAAGCCACATTGACCCATCCTTCTTCTTGATGAAGAGGACTGGTTCACCACAAGGTGAAGCACTTGGGCCTATAAACCCTTTATCCAGATTATCCTGTAGTTGTTTCTTTAGCTCTTTAAGCTCAACAACAGCCATTCTATATGGATTATTTGATATTGGTAGTGCCCTAGGTATAAGTTCAATTGAGATTTCAAAATCTCTTCTAGGAGAAAGACCAGGCAGTTCCTCGGGAAACACTTCAGCGAATTCCATCACAATAGGCATTTTTTAAAGATGGTTTCTTCCTTGGACTCAACCATCTAAGCCAGATACATGTGCTAATATGGAAGTAATATACATGAATGAGATGATGGAGATAATGGAGACTCATCTTCCTTCTTACACTTTTAAAGATTCGGGGGTCGATTCCCCATATGGAGTGTGATTTCCCTCTCCTGAAAATTTATGTTGGCTCTATATAAGGAAAGCCAATCCATGCCAAGAATTGCATCAAATTCCACTAGAGGGAGTATGACGAGGTTCGCCGAGAAATTCAATCCAAATATTATGACAGGGGAGGAGTTATATTAATGGGATGCAATGATTTCCCCATTTTCTGTACTCACCGACATCTTCACTTCCATGATTTTTGGTGGTGCTGGGATTGTTCTACTAAACTTTTGAGATATAAAAGAATGTGTAGAACCTGAATCAAAAAGTATGTTCACTATTCTTGAATGAATAACTAGCGTACCTGTCACCACTTTTTTTTCGGGGTTCACTTCGGCAGAAGTGATGGAAAAAGCTCTTCCTTACTGCCTTGGAGGTTGTTGGTTGCCTCTGACAACCTTTGGATTAGGGAATTGATGTGAAAGATGACCCATTTCTTTGTAGTTGTTGCAATGGACCATGTGTTGAGGTTCGAACGGAGCGTTCCTCTCCTCTATCACATCCATGGTTCTTTCTTTCCAACAGTTAACAGCTTGGTGCCCTTCTCTTAAACACCTAAAGCATTTCCACATCCCCTTAAGGAAATTTCTAGGGTGCTTCATTCCGCACTTTTGGCAAGTGGGGTGCTGGATCTTCTTAGCACCATTGGATTTATCCATCGGACCGCCAGCATTGAAGTCCACCTTACGCTTCTTGTCCCCATGATACCCCTATGATTATGAGATCTCCATTTCGACCTTGAGGGCACATCGGAAAATTTCTTAATAGTTTTAGAAGTCATGGATCGCTAATGCTTTCCGTAGGTTAGGCTTCATCCCACCAAAGAAGTGGTCAACCTTGAATTTGGGGGTAACGACAAAGCCAGAAGCGTATCGTGCAAGCCTAGTTATGTTTTCCTCATACGCTCCAATAGATTCTTCTTCTTTTTTCTTGAGGGAAATGAAGTCCCTTTCCATCTTAAGCTGGAGGGTGTGCGGAAAATATTTATTGAAAAAAATCTTCCAGAAACCCTTCCATTCCAACGCCTCGATCTCCGCCTCAGGCTTCATATTTTGGATCAACTTCCACCATTGATCAGCTTCACCCTCTATACGATAAGCATCCAGGAGAACCTTCTCTTGTTCATGACATTGAATAATGGAGAATATCTTTTCAATGGATTTGATCCATTGTTCAGCGATCATGGGATCGGATGATCCACTAAAAGTAGGAGGCCTTTGTCTCATGAATCTTTCTAGAGCGACTTTTTATTTATTAGGGGGTTTTGGATGTTCCTCTTGACCTGTGTTTCTCTTAAAATCTTGAGTTAGCTGAGAGGGAAGCGTGACAATGTTCGCGATTCCTGCTCCCATTGGATTGGGCATCTCATTAGTACAGTCATCACACTGATCTTCACATCGGTTGTTAGCCTGATTCCTCCTATTACCGGCCATTGGCTGTAATAAAAGGAAAGTTAGGGGGGTAACACATAAAGGGTAATCCAAAGACAAAAATTGATTACTTATAAATAAACTTTTATGTCCTTAACTCATGAGTCTATAGGCTTCAATCAAGGCTTTTCATGACCTACTTTATAACATATATTCATAGGGGCATTTTTTTAATTCCCTTAATAAGGGTTCATACTGAGCTTGTGAATTTATCAAAACACATCCCCTGGGAGTTTCGTAACCAAGAGTACAACAAGACCTGTTGTCGTTCACTAGTTCCTGTTCGAGTCTAGCTCAAAGCAGTGTTTTCGGGTTTTACCCCTAGGATACATCGGTTCCAGAGCCTCCTCTACCTGCTCGTATCCAGACAATGATGTATTTGTTTGATAAACCACTTACTCTAAACTTACCAACACTTAGGGATGTTTTTATTATACTCATCTTTTCTCTAAGGATTTACTAGGTTTGTTTAATCCTAATCCCAAAAAATAACTAAACCTATCCTCTGATACCAACTATGACAACCCTACTTTTATTACAAACACAAACAAGATTTATTAAATAATCTATTCACTTGATACAACATGGATGATCAAGAGTTCTAGTGTATTTGGGTATTAGGATCAATAAATATCAACTTAAAACATTAAATACAACATCTTTATTGAAAACTTCCTTTACATGACCATTACATTCCCTCGTACTGAGCATTTCCTGGAATAACCTGGGGACATGCATAAGAAAAGGGGTGACCTATAAATCCCAGTATGTGAATAAACATGCAATACATGAGGAGTAAAATACATGTTAGACAATAGGCATATCAATATAGAATAAGTGAAACATGTACATAAAGGCATGATGGAGCATGTTAATCATAACATGGAAATGTGGCAACATCACTTAACAGGGAATTAGCATGAGCCAAGGCTCATTCCACAAGGAGCATGAGTAAATCTGCATTGCACATGAAGAACGAGTAAAATCTAGTTTCACTTGAATTAGAATGAGTCAATACTCACTACACATGATGTATCATGATACTATACTTTACCCAATGCATTGTAGCACTAATAGGGCGCACCCCTCTTAAACATTTCATTTCATGCATAAGTGTGCCACATGGATCATAAAACATGGATTAATAAAAAATAATCATTTATTCCAGGAAAAAGGAATGTGGAATGAAACTTTATAATAAATAAGTAAATGTGCATGTAGGTTAATACCCTTGATGGTGAAATGGGCATGGTATTCACTACACAATGGCATTGGCTTAGAAAATCGGTGCAATTTCGCCAGCGCAACGACGTGATATAAGAATTCATAAAAATGGATGATGAGAGAGAAAGGGGTGTCTCATCAAATGTACATGAAATGTACAGTAAGGGGTGTCATATAGATACATGTCCCAACAATTGTAATGGAATTTAGATTCATGATACAAAAGTATTGCTTTAATGTAAATGAGAAGAGAGAATTACCTTTCGGAATTTCAGCATAGTAACGGGTGTAAATGAGAGGCATTTAATGAGAGAGAAAGGAGTCTCCCATCATTAAAACAATAAAAGGGAAGTATGGGGGAGGTGAGAAACTATACCCCAGCATTTATAATTGAAATTAAAAGTGCATAACAATATTAATAAAATTGGACAAAAAATGAAAGGAAGAAAAACCCCTACTTGGAACTCTGATTTCAAAGGCTTGAGAGAGGCTTCTTGGGAGCTTAGGGAACCTTGGGAGGATTATAGAGAGATTAGGGCAGAGGTTGGACGAACTCCAAAGGCTTTGAGTGAGGAGGAAGTGAGAGCTTGGGTGGGTTTATATAGGAAATGTGAGTGAATTCATTATTATTTAGGTTTGGGACCCCTTACATTAAACTAATCCAAACCACAAATCATCTCACGGTTTTTTCCCATGGTATTTGGAAAAGGGGAGATGAAAACAATAATTTATACTTCCAAATTCCGAACTTCTCCAAATAATGGGGTTACTTATGTGGAGGTGAGTCACACTCCCTTGGAAAATAATTTAAAAAGACAAGATATTTAATAAGTCTTAAGGAGTCCATTAATGCTTTGTAAAATAAGTAAAAAAATACAAAATCACATTATTTTAATGGTAAAACATATATTGGCCGAACATAAATCTTATAGTATTTTATTACATCAATATTGGGTCATTATGATGTCATAAAACACATTATATATTTAAATGGTATTTAATTTTTACCCAAAAATATGACTGTCTCACAAAATTATGAAACATTCACCGTCGGATAATTTCGACGTCCTGATTCCAGCAATAAAATTTATTTTATCTAAAAAATTTACCAAATATATTAATTGTCACTTTTAAAATAAAAACCAACATTTATAAAAAATTCACGGGTTTTGACAAAAATGGCTTTCAAACCTTAATAAAAATTACAATTTCATTCATAAAATTATAAGATCATTCTTATTTAATAAAAATTAATTTTATAAAAATAATAATATTTTATTAAAATATTATTTAATTCCAAAAAATCCCTTAATTTAGTAAAATAGAACTATTAATTAAATAATAACTAAAAACACTATTTGTACTTTAAAAACTATTTTCAATGTATGAACAATGACAAGAAATTATATTCGTTATTATATACAGAAAATAATGTACATGAACATAGTACTAGAGATTTGTTACATAACGCCTTAAAACAGCCGCATAAGACCTAAGGGTAAGGTGTGTGATAGTGACAGACTCTTGGGGTGGCTCGGATAACATCGCTCAAGTGGTAATCTCTATCATCTTCCACTTTTCCCGTAGACAGTCCCATTCGAGCTTGACATGATAAAGCTCAGCTTGGGCTTGGTCAAGAACGAAGCCCAAAGATGCCACCTATTTTCCGAGCTCTAACAAAGGGGATTCGTATGGATTAATTCTACTGGATGAGGCCATAACTTCTTTTGTCTGAGTAAATTGGGTTTGTTAAATCCCTATATTTATACTAATCATGTGATCACTATTCAACGGCTATAAAAGCAACGGTCAGAATTCTAAACATAAAACGAAAAAATTTGACATTTTATATAAAAATTTTACATAAAGAGACATTTAATTAGATTAAGAGGGATTTCCATTAATGAATCTTTGGGTCATTACGCCTTAATTTGATGACATAGATGTTCATATGAAAGTTCTACAATATGTTCCATTAAATATTAAGTTCTATTCACTTTTATGACCTTATAGATAAATAAATATTTTATCTTTAGTTTTTATTATTGAGGTTAATATATTAAAGCATTATATTGGATTACTTATTCTAACCTTTTGTGTTTTGAAAAATATTTAGTGATATATGAAAAAACATGTCACTCCTATAAGGATATCATGATCTGTTAAAAGACAATTTTACTTCATTAGAAACAAAACAATTTAATTTAAATATTCATTTATTTGAGTATGAAATAAATTAAAAATTGATAAAATAACATAAAAATGATGAATTTGATTTTATTAGACAAAATCATATCATGTAATTATATTTTCAGGTGTTCTCTATAATGATAGAAAATGAATCCCTCATCAATAGTAAATGGCATTGAATTAAAAATTCTATACTAGTATATTAATTTTTAATGAGTAAATGATCGTTTTATTCATCAATAGTTTATGGTTTTGTGGTTATTAAATTTCTATTAGTCATTCAATTTATTATTATCAATGATATATATCATATTAAATGTGTATCAACCTAAGAATATACAATATATATTTCTTGTTAAATAAATTAATTCTCTACGATAGCTTACGATATATGCAATGCTGAGTCTAAAAGAACTGGAAAACATTATATCATTATAAACCATTTGTTAATGTTGGGGGTATTAATAGGAATTACTGAATGATGAAAATTATATGGTTTAGAAATTTATAAATAAATTTATTGGATAATAATTGATTGGAAATAAAAATAAAAATTGTTTGATGGAAAATTTTCCTCTATGAAAAATGATATTATTTATAATAAATAGTTTCACTGTAACCCCCAAACCTCAGTTAACCAGAATAGGTGGATTATTACATAACATTGTAATGATACAGGGAATCATGTCCTTAGAGACTGATCAGTTTAGTAGTCTTGGAATTAAAAGATTCATACACATGTTTTACATTACATCATCAAATAAAACAAACAACATTGTGTCCCCTTTCAACACTCTTACATCCCTAAGCATATTCCTGAAGGTTACTCAAAATATACTTCTTTGAATCTTGGGAAAAATAAAACATAATAAAGGGGTGATCTTAGATGGTCAGTAAGGAGAACAATATAGTGGAAACTATCGAAAGTAAGAATAAACATTTAAGGCAATGTATATAACTAGAACACAAGGATTTTTAATATAAAAATAAATATAATATGGAAAGGATAAATCAAATAATTCCATTTACATACTCACATTTACATTCTACTAGTATAATTATCACTTGTAATATTAATAGCCAATTTCATAATGATGGAATGCATAATTCCAAACATCATAACAACATAGTCAAGGCCTTGTGCCAAGACTACAAAATAAGATTTTGTCAAAGCCTTGGGCCAAGAGACTAGTTTTTCCCATGAGACCTATCGATGAATCGAGGATCTATACCATTATCCTCCCATCACTTACTAAGTCCAATGCATTCCTCATATGAAATGGTGAAACATAATCTAAACATTCGTATTAAAAATAACATACGAAATGTCAATATTTTAACCACAAGACATTAATGTCATAAAAATATCACATCCTCAGTCAAACATAACTCATTCAATACAATATGGATGATTTTATTAGGATAATTCAACCTCAATAAAAAATAAAATACACTGAAGGATATTGACATAGATTAAAATAGTCATTAAAACTATTTTAGAGAAATATCCCATTTTCCTGAAAACATTTATAAGTCTCACTATTTATCAAGAAGATATTTAAAATAGATTTTTTAATCAAAGTTTCCCAAAACACTTTGAAACTTTTAAAAGGAATTTTTATTTTGAAACATTAATGTACATAAATATAAATCCTTAAACCCATTTTAAAGCATGGACATTAATGATAAATATTTAGATAAATAATTCATTAAAACATTTAAAATGATATTTTAGTATGAGTTCCTAACCAAAAGAAAGACATTTGGATAAAAATAATTGAGGTAATATAAAGCATTATAATTTCATGAGAATAAAGAGAGTCCTGACATACTATGTCAGAGTATAGTATATATACAAAATAAAAGTGAATTAGCGCGTAACAACAAAGAAGTCTCAATGGAATGTAAGTTGAGATGAATTCCTTTATAAAGAATATATCCTAATGTTAAGGAAAAATAAATGACATGATTATGTGTAACAAAAATAAATACACTCAATATGATTGGATATTCAGTTTAAATCAAACTGAGGATATTCACACATATTCTGGTAAAAAAACACCAACGACTTCGATGTTTAACTTAATGAATAGAAATTGATTTAAAATTACTCTTATCAAGTTTATGTCGATGAATTGAGAATTTATTAATGGAGTAATTATGTGTATCAAAATTATATCCACACATGGGGGAGTATAAATTACTACATAAGTAAATAAATAGTGATTTCACACATAATCTTGGAGTAAAGTAATCAATGAGGTTTGCTAAAACCGAATGAGTGGAAATTGAAATTTAAAATTCCCTTACCGATTTGGTAACATATGAAACACGCACCCCATAAAAGAAGGATCATAAAATGATGATGTAAATAACTATAAATTAAAATATATTATACAAAAAATATAATCATGGGTAGTACATACACCACACAAAATGTAATAGTGTGAAATATATCATGAATCTCACGGGAATAAAAGTGAGATGAAAACCCCTTACCACACTGCAATCAATCGAGTAATATGAACAAAAGTTAATAACCACAAAATTAATCACAAAATACCATTAATATAAATAGAATCATGAAAATATATATCAAATGGTAGTACACAATACACCACATGCAATAAATAAGTGGTGAACAATGGAAATCTCACCGAATTAAAAGTGAAATAAGAAACCCCTTACTTTGAACATTTCCTTAGTATAGGGTAGGTTAACATTTTGTATAATAGTGAAATTATTGTTATTAAATTATAAAAGATCTAAATACATAAATATGATATCTTATATGATCTTCTAATATTTCATTGTTAGTGATATTTCAGTAGTATCATTGCTTTGGTTGTTAACTGATTCATTTTTCGTTACATGTTTTGTTACGTAAGTAATGTTTGTTATGTATAGGCTTTATTTGATTCATATACAGAATTATATTAAGTTCTTAAACATTATTTTCAATAAAAAAATGAAAATTATTCTTGAATGATTACGATGGGTAATGAATCACATCGCGTTTGTGGAGACGGTAAGTCGTACGTACACATGAGTGACTATATCATTATATTTATGGTGAAATCATATTCAATTGGATGTTATATCATATATACAGAATCATTGACAAGTAATATTTATTATTTACTTCATTTATATTCAATAGTATACCCATTCAAATAAAAAAGTGTTTTAATAACAAAGTACACCATGACATGGAGACGGTAATCCGTACGTACGCATGTATGTTTACTTTTTCATTTATTGGAAGGGTAAAATAATGAAAAGAGTGTACCATATTTATAATAACATAACAGTGTGTACAAGGTTCTGGATTTATTATTTTTGTATGGAAACAAAAAAAAATAGGAATATGAAGAAGAAAAGTACTTGTAAGAGTGTGGGGAAATTATTATCTCTTCTTTGGGTGTTTCCTTTTGAGTTGATCAAAATGGCTCCTTAGGTTGGCTTTATGATCAATGTAAGGACTCTAGGATGTTTTCAGTAATTTTTAGAGGATATTTGGGCAGTGTTTGGCTAAGACAAATGGCTTTGGAGGTATGATTGTGAGAGAAGGGTATGTTCCCTTTTATAATAGGGGTGAGGGGTACTTTAGGAAAATCTTGAAATATTATTTTATAATAAAATCATATTCAGTTTCTAATGATTTATTTAGAGGCTAAGGTCAGAATGGGTCGAAAAATTCTTAACCAATAGGTTTTATAAATTTTTAGGTCACCATATTAACCTTATCTTTTAGATTTAACTCTTAGTTAAATAGTTTGACATTTACCATTTGTTTTTGTATTTTTATATTATGTGGTTAATAAACATACTATAACAAGAAAAAATATTCCCAAGTGGTTCATTATTTTTATTAAAAACCTTAACTTTGTCTTTTCGCCGAACATTATATTTTTATGAATATTATATCAATTAATAATATAGTATTTGTTTTCAAAACCCAGTTATGTCAATTTTGAAAGTATTTAGTATTTGATTTTTGTGAAAATCCCAAAAGCTTGATTACTTCGAATTTTTTTTTAATCAACCATTACATGTCATATTAACCTATAAAATTAGTGTAATTTAATTAAAAGTCAAAAATTAAATTTATTTGGATATTTATATTATCAATTATTTTAATCATTCATTAATAAGGTAATTAATTCATCATCATTGTGTCATAAAAAAATTTAGCTATTTAACATGGAAAAATTATATATAAACACCATTAAGTAGGAAATATAATTATATTTATAATTAATATTTACAAAAGAATTATCTTATGTTTAACCCTATATTAAAAATGGTTTAGTTAATAAACAATGAATTTAACACTTTTAACTCTTCTTTAAATAAAATATTAATAAATGTATTAATCTAATCCAAGTGGGCCTAAATGATCATATTTTTTTCCTAAGGTTGTTTGTTTTCTGAAATACACTTATCCAATAGAATAAGGACATGTGTTGGGGTAAATATAATATACTTTTTAACTTTTATTACCCTATTTACTTTTTACCATGGTAAATAAAAAACAAAGTTACTATTCAACAGAAGTTATTTTCATCTTATTGAACCAAATTTTACATATTTATATTAACTATGTCACTCGTATTTTTGAAATTCAATTCACAGAAGTGGTAAAATTATATTTTATGCAAATTTCCAAAAGCTCCTAGAAATTGGCTAAAAGTCGGTAAAAAGTTCAATAATGTTTTATACATATAATTTTATTATAAAATGACTCCAATGAATTACATTGAACATATAGAGGTATTATATATCTATTTCGACTTAAAATAAATTTAAATAAAATAAATATTTATTTATAAAAAAGTAGGTTTTAAACAATATCGCTGTGTTTTTCACTATTCATAAGAAATTGAATGTTTTCAGAAAAATACCAAAAATTTACCCAAATATAATTTTGATATTCGAAATTAAAAAATGAATTATATTTTACAAAATTAAAAACATATAAGTTTTATTAATTAATTTAAAATTAATTCCCATTGTGAAAACCAAAAAAGGTTTTTAAAAAGTAAAAACTATCAAAAGATTGACATGTGTTTATGCCAAATTTAAATTAGAAATTACTTATAATTACCTAAATTGTATTAAATGATAAAAATATAATCTAATTATAGTTACAAAACATTAAAATTCATAATTTAACACTATAAATTATTTTGAATAAAATAGTTGTTTTCAATTAATATTTAAAATTTTTCACTATTTATCAAAATATGAAAGTTATCAGAAAAGTACCAACAATTTATCCAAAATAATTTTTATGTACCTATTCTAAAGAAGAATTTAGTTCCATTAAATTGAATATATAAAAGTGTCAAATATTTTTGTTAAAAAGTATTTTCTATTAAAATATGTTAAAACTTCATTTTTTAAAAAATACTTCTTTTATATGAAAAAATAAAATTGTTCTTATATTATGTCTAAGAAACACATAATTTGGATTATAAAATTAAATATAGTATATAAAATTCCAAATTCAGTTAATACTATTCATAAGTTCTTTTTGAATGGCTAGTTTGGTAAGTCGTGGTGCGCTCGAACTTGGTGTTGCATGTAGAGAAAACTATTGAATTAATTTAAAGAAAATAACTTACTATGAAATCATGGGGTGTTATATTCATCCCCCCATTTGGAAATTTAGTCCTCTCAATTTTAAAATTGGGCTTGGGAACTTAATTGAAGGTCCCACATTGGAAAAATAGTCAATAAAACTGTCACATCAAAATAATGAAAGAGAAGTACCAAGGTCACCAGAGATAAACCATATTAGGATTACATGTAGGAAAACATGGATATAGAAGATAAAATCAGTGTCAAGTTCTGATTGAGAGTGATAGAAAACATGATCAGGAGAATGTTAACCACAAGAAAACCACAAACATGTGATGGGATAAACGGTTATTAGTTTCCCAATTGGAAAAGTAAACATACAACATTTTTTGTTTTAAGTTCCATTTCATATAGTTGTGGAATTTATTAATGATATTTACTAAGAACATAAAGATATATACTTAAGTTTTAAGTACATTTTCATTCTTTAATAAATTTCTACCATTAACTCATCTTTTTTTCAAAAGATGTGTACTCTAGATGATTTGGTCACTCCTGATGCACTAGAATCAACTTCTAGAGAATCTCATAATCCAAAAAGGATAAACTATATATTTACCTTATCTTTAGAGATTAACAAAATCCAAAATTGTTAGTACACGATCAGATGATCCCCAAAAAGGACAATCCTCTAAAGAAACAAATATTAATCTTAATTTCTAAAAATAAACCAAAAACACCCAAAGTTTAATAAATACCATACAATAAACAATTTTACTTAAAATCCATTAATATAATCCAAACTAATATTCAAACCCAAATCATTGAATAATTCGATTACATAGTCTTCCACATTAAATTATATCAGTAAATAACATCCACTACTCTTAAAGTCACATACATAAAAGTAATCAACTGAATCACATATTCTCTATGATAGGTTAATAATTTCCATAAATAACCCAAATCACAATAAATACACAATAAAAACATATATAAAAATTTACCATTACTTCTCAAATTAAATCCATTTGTATTCTATTTTCCTTTGTAATATCTTTTTCCCAATAGAGCGAACATCTTCTAAAATTACATTTATCACTTAATCGAAAAAACATTTTCCTATACTAAGGATATCCATTTGATAAGACATAAGATCCCAAATAAACTTATTATTGATCAATAAAATAAACTAACTAAAAATAATTAGTCACAGTAACTAGGGACTTCACGTAGTCCACTGGCGGGCGATAAATCTGAATCGCACTCAGGTTGTGGGTTCGATTCCCGTAGCTTTGTCCAATACGATGGGTTGTAACATGGTCTGTGTGTTTTCCTTTTTCAAAAACTATATTTTACAACATTCCCAAAATGAGATAAATTATTCAAAATAACCATAACATAATTTTACCACAAATGTTATCCCATACATCATATTTTTATCCCAAAAATTAATAACATGAAATTTCCTCAAATACAAGGAACATATAAACCCAAATGGTTATTTATAACTATATCAACAATAGAAAAGATAATTATTCCTAAAATATAATTTTCACATAACAAGCTGCAGGGTTACACATACAAGAGAAAAGTATTCCAAAGTAATCCATTAAACAAAGAGCACTAATAATTTTAATCATTTCACCATCCATTTATTTTTACATAGGTTCTTCCATGACCAAGAGTTTATCCTATAGAATATGGAATTCAATCGGGAAATGACTAGGTCTCATACATTTATTAAAAATGACTATAAATGGATTATTGGGAGCATTTTTATTTTCTTCCATAGTAATCTTCATTTTTCCTCGGCAATTCATTACTTTATGTCTTTCTTTACTACACATAAATAATTTCTTTGTTTCATTGATAAACTTCCCTAGGTGTCTCCATCCACATTTCATACATGATGTAAATTGAGCTTTCTTTTCTCTATAGTCTCCACTGCTTTAGCTCTTATCATTCACTGCCTTTTTCTTCTTTGTTGAGTCCAGGAGTTGGATAATATATATATTGTTGATCATATTTTTGGAAAACTAATTCAACATGAACACAATATCTTTTACACCTATCAACATTCCATTTTTTGTTCATTTCCACCATCATTCCCACCTTTTACATAATGTTCACTGTAACTATGATTTCCTTGGAATCCAACCATTGACTAACATAAGAAAGAATAGCGTGAGTCATAAAATCATTTAGATAATTTCATAACACTTTATTTTCAATATATAACACCTAAGGATTATCCATGGTTATTAATTCTCATCTTATATTAAAATCCTTAAAATAGGTTTGTAATGAAAATGTGAATTATCCTATTCATATCCCCCAAGAGTGTCGTAACCAAGAGTGTGCCAAGGACAGCTGTCATGTCCCATGATACCCCACGCTATGCCCAAAACTCCTTGTCAGATTTTTCACTCTAGGTACATCTGTGCGAGAGCCGCCTCTACCAACTCATATCCAGACAGGGATGTATTTCTTTGAAAACCCACATAATATTAACATTACCAAAATATTTTGATGTTATCTATACTAATACTCAATGTACATCGTAGGGAAGTGTTTCCTAATTAGAGTTTTTTCTAAATCTATCTTCCAAGTTTTGTACTAATCTTCCTCTGATACCAATTGTAATTCCTCGACACCAGTTACCCAGAATTGGTGAATTATTACATAACATTGGCATGATACAATGAATCATGTCCCAAAATACCAATTAGTTAAGTATCATGTGAGGTATTATATACATACATAAGTTTTACATTACATAATGTAATAGAAAAACAACATTGTGCCCCCTTTGAACACTCGTATATCACTTAGTCTATTTCTGCAAGTTAATCATAATATACTTCTTTGCATCATGAAAAAAATAAGACATAAGAAAGTGGTGATCTCAGATGCTCAGTAAGGATAACAATATAGCAGAAACTATCATAAATAAGAATAAAAATTTAAGGAAATATATAAGACTAGAACACAAGTCCTTTAAACTTAAACTTCTGCATAATATGGAAAAGATAAATGAAATAATTACATTTACTTATTCAAATGGATATTCTACTAGTTGAATAATCACATTTAATATCAATAGAAAATTTCATAATGATGGAATGCATAATTCCAAACTTTATAACCACATAGTCAAGGCCTTGTGCCAATAATACAAATAATATTTTTCCAAGGCCTTGTGCCAAGACACAAGTTTGACTCATGAGACCTACTGATGCATCGAGGAGCTATATCGGGCTCCACCCATTACATAGTAAGTCCAATTCATTCCTCATATGAAAGGGTGAAACATAATCTAAACTTTTATATTAAAACTAGCATAGGAAATGTCAATATTTTAACCACAAACCATGAATGGAATAAAAATAGCACATCAACAATGAAACATAACTCATTAAATACAATATGGCTGATTGTAATATTATAAATAAACCTTAATCAAGAATTAGATACACTGAATGATATTGACATAGATGAAAATAGTCATTAAAACTATTTGAGAGAAATATCCCCTTTCTGTAAAACATTTAAAAGTCTCACTATTTATCAAGAAGATGTTTAAAATAGATTTTTGAATAAAAGTGTCTGATACCACTTTAAAACTTATAAAATAAATTTTAATTTTAAAACATTCATGTCCATATAAATAAATCCTTAAAAACATTTTTAAAACATGGACACTAATGACAGACTTAGAAAAATAAATCTTTAAAACATTTAAAATGATATTTTAGTAAGATTTCCTAACCAAAAGGTAGACTTTTGATTAAAAATAATTTAGGTAGTATAAAACATTATAATATCATGGGAATAAAGGGATTAATGATATACTATGTCAAAGTACACTATATACACCAAAAAAAAGTGAATTGGCACATAACAACAAATAAGTCTCAATGGAATGTATGTTGAGATGAATTGTTTTATAAAGACTGTATCCTTAGGTTAAGGATAAATATATTACATAATTATGTGTGACAAATATAAAAACACTCAATGTGATCAGATATTCATTGTAAATAAAAAAGAGGACATTCACACATATTCTTGTAAAAACAACACAAATGACTTGGATGTTTAACTCAATGAATAGAAATTGAGTCAAAATTACTCTTATCAAGTTTATATTGATGAATTAAGAATTTATCAATGGAAATATTATGTGTATCAAAAGTATATCCACACAAAGGGGAGTGGAAATTACTACATAAGTAAATAAATAGTGATTTCACACATAATCTAGGAGTAATGTAATCAATGAAGTTTTCTTAAAATCGAATTAGTGGAAATTGTAATTTAAAATTCCCTTACCGATTTGGTAACATACGAATCATGCACCCTGTGAAAGAAGGATCACCCAATGATGATGTAAATACCCATAAATTTCAGTGTATTACATAAAAAATACAATCATTGGTAGTACATACACCACACAAAAGGTAATAGTTTCAAATATAGTATGAATCTCCTTGGTATAAAAGTGAGATGAAAACCCTTACCACATTGTAATCAATTGAGTCGTATGAAAAAAAGATAATAACCACTAAATGAATAACAGAATACCATGAATATAAATATAATAATGATTATATATATCAAATGGAAGTACACAATACACCACATGCAATAAATAAGTGCTGAACAATGAAAATATTGTTGAATTAAAAGTGAGATTAAAAACCCCTTACCTTGTACTTTCCTTAATAAGGGTAATTTGACTTCTTTTATAATGGTGAAATCATTGTTATTAAATTATACAAGATCCAAATACATAAATATCATATCATATATGATATTCTGATATTGGTTTCATAATGATATTTCAATAGTATCATTGTTTTGGTTGTTAACTGATTCATTTTCCATTAAATTTTTTATTACTTAAGTCATGTTTGTTATGTATAGGTTGTATTTGATTCATATACAGAATTATATTAGGTTCTAAAACATTATTTTTAATCATTAAATGAAAATTATTCTTGAATGATTATGATGGGGAATTAATCTCATTACGTTCATGGAGATGGTAAGCCATATATACACACGAGCGACAATATCATTATATTGATGGTGAAATAATATGTAATTGGATGTTATATCATATATACAGAATCATTAACATGTTATATTTATTATTTACCTTAGTAATACACATTATTATACCCATCCAAATAATGAAGAGTTTGAATAACAAACTACACCATGACATGGAGACGGTAAGCCGTATGTACGCACTTATGGTGACTTTGTCATTTATAGGATGGATAGAATAAAGAATATTATTGTACCATATTTATAATAACATCATAGTATATAGAAGTTACTTTATTTAATATTTTTTTATGGAAACAAAAAAGAAAGAATAATTGGAAGAAGAAAAGAACTTGAAAGAGGGTGGTGAAATTATTAACTCTTCTTAGGGTGTTTCCTTTTGAGTTGATCAAAAGTTCTCCTTTGGATGGCTTTCTGATCAAAGTAAGAACTCTAGGTTGATGTCAGGGAAGTTGGTAGGATATTTGGGAAGGGTTTGGTGGATCCAAGTGGCTTTGGATGTGTGATTTTGAGAGAAGGGGATGTGCCCATTTATAAGAGGGGTGAGAGGCACTTTCGGAAAAGCATGAAATATTATTTTATATTAAAAACATTTTTGGTGTCTAATCACTCCAAATAAATTATTTATAGGATAAGGTGGGGATGGGTTGAAAACCTCTAAACCAATAGGTTTTAAAGAGGTTTGGAAACCCATATTAACCTTATATTTTAGATTTAACTCTTAGTTAAATAGTTTGACAATTACCATGTCTCTTTGTATTTTTATATTATTTAGTTAATGATATTATTATAACAAGCCTGAAGAACCCCAAGTGGTTCATTATAAATATATAAATCCTTATCTATTTCTTTTCTCTGAACCTGGGTTTTTTTATTAATATTATATCAATTATTAATATAGTATTTTTTCAAAACATAGTTATGACAATTCTGACATTATTTAGTATTTGGATTTTGTGAAAATCATAAAATCATTATTAATTCGAAAACAAATTATTTAATAAAACCTAACATGTCATATTAACCTAGTAAATTAATGTAATTCATCAAAAGTCTTAAATTACATTTATTTGTATATTTATAATATCAATATTTTAACCACAAACCATGAATGGAATAAAAATAGCACATCAACAATGAAACATAACTCATTAAATACAATATGGCTAATTGTAATATTATAAATAAACCTTAATCAAGAATTAGATACACTGAATGATATTGACATAGATGAAAATAGTCATTAAAACTATTTGAGAGAAATATCCCCTTTCTGTAAAACATTTAAAAGTATCACTATTTATCAAGAAGCTGTTTAAAATAGATTTTTGAATAAAAGTGTCTGATACCACTTTAAAACTTATAAAAGAAATTTTAATTTTAAAACATTCATGTCCATATAAATAAATCCTTAAAAACATTTTTAAAACATGGACACTAATGACAGACTTAGAAAAATAAATCTTTAAAACATTTAAAATGATATTTTAGTAAGATTTCCTAACCAAAAGGTAGACTTTTGATTAAAAATAATTTAGGTAGTATAAAACATTATAATATCATGGGAATAAAGGGATTTATGATATACTATGTCAAAGTACACTATATACACCAAAAAAAGTGAATTGGCACATAACAACAAATAAGTCTCAATGGAATGTATGTTGAGATGAATTGTTTTATAAAGACTGTATCCTTAGGTTAAGGATAAATATATTACATAATTATGTGTGACAAATATAAAAACACTCAATGTGATCAGATATTCATTGTAAATAAAAAAGAGGACATTCACACATATTCCTGTAAAAACAACACAAATGACTTGGATGTTTAACTCAATGAATAGAAATTGAGTCAAAATTACTCTTATCAAGTTTATATTAATGAATTAAGAATTTATCAATGGAAATATTATGTGTATCAAAAGTATATCCACACAAAGGGGAGTGGAAATTACTACATAAGTAAATAAATAGTGATTTCACACATATTCTAGGAGTAATGTAATCAATGAAGTTTTCTTAAAATCGAATTAGTGGAAATTGTAATTTAAAATTCCCTTACCGATTTGGTAACATACGAATCATGCACCCTGTGAAAGAAGGATCACCCAATGATGATGTAAATACCCATAAATTGCAGTGTATTACATAAAAAATACAATCATTGGTAGTACATACACCACACAAAAGGTAATAGTTTCAAATATAGTATGAATCTCCTTGGTATAAAAGTGAGATGAAAACCCTTACCACATTGTAATCAATTGAGTCGTATAAAAAAAAGATAATAACCACTAAATGAATAACAAAATACCATGAATATAAATATAATAATGATTATATATATCAAATGGAAGTACACAATACACCACATGCAATAAATAAGTGCTGAACAATGAAAATATTGTAGAATTAAAAGTGAGATTAAAAACCCCTTACCTTGTACTTTCTTTAATAAGGGTAATTTGACTTCTTTTATAATGGTGAAATCATTGTTATTAAATTATACAAGATCCAAATACATAAATATCATATCATATATGATATTCTGATATTGGTTTCATAATGATATTTCAATAGTATCATTGTTTTGGTTGTTAACTGATTCATTTTCCATTAAATTTTTTATTACTTAAGTCATGTTTGTTATGTATAGGTTGTATTTGATTCATATACAGAATTATATTAGGTTCTAAAACATTATTTTTAATCATTAAATGAAAATTATTCTTGAATGATTATGATGGGGAATTAATCTCATTACGTTCATGGAGATGGTAAGCCATATATACACACGAGCGACAATATCATTATATTGATGGTGAAATAATATGTAATTGGATGTTATATCATATATACAGAATCATTAACATGTTATATTTATTATTTACCTTAGTAATACACATTATTATACCCATCCAAATAATGAAGAGTTTGAATAACAAACTACACCATGACATGGAGACGGTAAGCCGTACGTACGCACTTATGGTGACTTTGTCATTTATAGGATGGATAGAATAAAGAATATTATTGTACCATATTTATAATAACATCATAGTATATAGAAGGTACTTTATTTAATATTT
The DNA here is from genome assembly GCA_963277665.1 of Viscum album. Lineage (NCBI taxonomy): Eukaryota > Viridiplantae > Streptophyta > Magnoliopsida > Santalales > Viscaceae > Viscum > Viscum album. The sequence continues at coordinate 1,337,453,754 of OY728148.1, read as the reverse complement.
TTTTATGGAAACAAAAAAGAAAGAATAATTGGAAGAAGAAAAGAACTTGAAAGAGGGTGGTGAAATTATTAACTCTTCTTAGGGTGTTTCCTTTTGAGTTGATCAAAAGTTCTCCTTTGGATGGCTTTCTGATCAAAGTAAGAACTCTAGGTTGATGTCAGGGAAGTTGGTAGGATATTTGGGAAGGGTTTGGTGGATCCAAGTGGCTTTGGATGTGTGATTTTGAGAGAAGGGGATGTGCCCATTTATAAGAGGGGTGAGAGGCACTTTCGGAAAAGCATGAAATATTATTTTATATTATAAACAATTTTGGTGTCTAATCACTCCAAATAAATTATTTATAGGATAAGGTGGGGATGGGTTGAAAACCTCTAAACCAATAGGTTTTAAAGAGGTTTGGAAACCCATATTAACCTTATATTTTAGATTTAACTCTTAGTTAAATAGTTTGACAATTACCATGTCTCTTTGTATTTTTATATTATTTAGTTAATGATATTATTATAACAAGCCTGAAGAACCCCAAGTGGTTCATTATAAATATATAAATCCTTATCTATTTCTTTTCGCTGAACCTGGGTTTTTTTATTAATATTATATCAATTATTAATATAGTATTTTTTCAAAACATAGTTATGACAATTCTGACATTATTTAGTATTTGGATTTTGTGAAAATCATAAAATCATTATTAATTCGAAAACAAATTATTTAATAAAACCTAACATGTCATATTAACCTAGTAAATTAATGTAATTCATCAAAAGTCTTAAATTACATTTATTTGTATATTTATAATATCAATATTTTAACCACAAACCATGAATGGAATAAAAATAGCACATCAACAATGAAACATAACTCATTAAATACAATATGGCTAATTGTAATATTATAAATAAACCTTAATCAAGAATTAGATACACTGAATGATATTGACATAGATGAAAATAGTCATTAAAACTATTTGAGAGAAATATCCCCTTTCTGTAAAACATTTAAAAGTATCACTATTTATCAAGAAGCTGTTTAAAATATATTTTTGAATAAAAGTGTCTGATACCACTTTAAAACTTATAAAAGAAATTTTAATTTTAAAACATTCATGTCCATATAAATAAATCCTTAAAAACATTTTTAAAACATGGACACTAATGACAGACTTAGAAAAATAAATCTTTAAAACATTTAAAATGATATTTTAGTAAGATTTCCTAACCAAAAGGTAGACCTTTGATTAAAAATAATTTAGGTAGTATAAAACATTATAATATCATGGGAATAAAGGGATTTATGATATACTATGTCAAAGTACACTATATACACCAAAAAAAGTGAATTGGCACATAACAACAAATAAGTCTCAATGGAATGTATGTTGAGATGAATTGTTTTATAAAGACTGTATCCTTAGGTTAAGGATAAATATATTACATAATTATGTGTGACAAATATAAAAACACTCAATGTGATCAGATATTCATTGTAAATAAAAAAGAGGACATTCACACATATTCTTGTAAAAACAACACAAATGACTTGGATGTTTAACTCAATGAATAGAAATTGAGTCAAAATTACTCTTATCAAGTTTATATTGATGAATTAAGAATTTATCAATGGAAATATTATGTGTATCAAAAGTATATCCACACAAAGGGGAGTGGAAATTACTACATAAGTAAATAAATAGTGATTTCACACATAATCTAGGAGTAATGTAATCAATGAAGTTTTCTTAAAATCGAATTAGTGGAAATTGTAATTTAAAATTCCCTTACCGATTTGGTAACATACGAATCATGCACCCTGTGAAAGAAGGATCACCCAATGATGATGTAAATACCCATAAATTGCAGTGTATTACATAAAAAATACAATCATTGGTAGTACATACACCACACAAAAGGTAATAGTTTCAAATATAGTATGAATCTCCTTGGTATAAAAGTGAGATGAAAACCCTTACCACATTGTAATCAATTGAGTCGTATGAAAAAAAGATAATAACCACTAAATGAATAACAGAATACCATGAATATAAATATAATAATGATTATATATATCAAATGGAAGTACACAATACACCACATGCAATAAATAAGTGCTGAACAATGAAAATATTGTTGAATTAAAAGTGAGATTAGAAACCCCTTACCTTGTACTTTCCTTAATAAGGGTAATTTGACTTCTTTTATAATGGTGAAATCATTGTTATTAAATTATACAAGATCCAAATACATAAATATCATATCATATATGATATTCTGATATTGGTTTCATAATGATATTTCAATAGTATCATTGTTTTGGTTGTTAACTGATTCAGTTTACATTAAATTTTTTATTACTTAAGTCATGTTTGTTATGTATAGGTTGTATTTGATTCATATAAAGAATTATATTAGGTTCTAAAACATTATTTTTAATCATTAAATGAAAATTATTCTTGAATGATTATGATGGGGAATTAATCTCATTACGTTCATGGAGATGGTAAGCCATATATACACACGAGCGACAATATCATTATATTGATGGTGAAATAATATGTAATTGGATGTTATATCATATATACAGAATCATTAGCATGTTATATTTATTATTTACCTTAGTAATACACATTATTATACCCATCCAAATAATGAAGAGTTTGAATAACAAACTACACCATGACATGGAGACGGTAAGCCGTACGTACGCACTTATGGCGACTTTGTCATTTATAGGATGGATAGAATAAAGAATATTATTGTACCATATTTATAATAACATCATTGTATATAGAAGGTACTTTATTTAATATTTTTTTATGGAAACAAAAAAGAAAGAATAATTGGAAGAAGAAAAGAACTTGAAAGAGGGTGGTGAAATTATTAACTCTTCTTAGGGTGTTTCCTTTTGAGTTGATCAAAAGTTCTCCTTTGGATGGCTTTCTGATCAAAGTAAGAACTCTAGGTTGATGTCAGGGAAGTTGGTAGGATATTTGGGCAGGGTTTGGTGGATCCAAGTGGCTTTGGATGTGTGATTTTGAGAGAAGGGGATGTGCCCATTTATAAGAGGGGTGAGAGGCACTTTCGGAAAAGCATGAAATATTATTTTATATTAAAAACATTTTTGGTGTCTAATCACTCCAAATAAATTATTTATAGGATAAGGTGGGGATGGGTTGAAAACCTCTAAACCAATAGGTTTTAAAGAGGTTTGGAAACCCATATTAACCTTATATTTTAGATTTAACTCTTAGTTAAATAGTTTGACAATTACCATGTCTCTTTGTATTTTTATATTATTTAGTTAATGATATTATTATAACAAGCCTGAAGAACCCCAAGTGGTTCATTATAAATATATAAATCCTTATCTATTTCTTTTCGCTGAACCTGGGTTTTTTTATTAATATTATATCAATTATTAATATAGTATTTTTTTCAAAACATAGTTATGACAATTTGACATTATTTAGTATTTAGATTTTGTGAAAATCATAAAATCATTATTAATTCGAAAACAAATTATTTAATAAAACCTAACATGTCATATTAACCTAGTAAATTAATGTAATTCATCAAAAGTCTTAAATTACATTTATTTGTATATTTATAATATCAATTATTTTAATCTTTGATAAATAAGTTAATTACTGAATCATTATTGGGTCATAAATAAATTTAATTACTTAATGTCTATAAATTATAAGTAAAATACCATTATGTAGAAAATCTTTTTATCTTTATAATAAATATTTATAGTCGAATTTATCTTATGTATAACCCTATATATAAAATGTTTTAGTTAATAAAATTTTAATTTAACACTTTTAACTCTTCTTTAAAAATAATAATAATAAATGTCCTAATCTAATCCAAGTGGACCTAACAGATCATATTTTATCCCTAAAGTTTTTTTTGGTCGAACTAAACTTATCCAATAGAATTAGGACATGTGTTAGGTAATTATAATATGATTTTTACCTTTAATTAATTTATTAACTTTTAACCGTGGTAAATAAAAGTCAAAAGTTACTATTCACCAAATATTATTTTCATCTTATTGAACCACATTTTACATAGTGATATTTACCATCTCTCTCAGATTATTGAAATTAAATTCACAGAAGTGGTAAAATTATGTTTTATGGAAATTTGAAAATGCTCCTAGAAGATGGGTTAAAGACCGTAAAAAGTTCTATAAAATTTTATACATCTAATTTTATTATAAAATGATTCCAATGAATTAAATTAAATTATATAGGTATTATATATCTATTTTTACTTAAAATAAATTTAAATAAAATAAATAATTATTTACATAAAAAATCGGTTTTAAAAAATAACGCTATGTTTTTCACTATTCACCAAAAAATGAATGTTTTCATAAAAATACCAAAAATTTACCATAAGATAATTTTGATATTACGAATTGAAAAATAAATTCTATTTTACTTAATTAAAAACATAAAAGTTTCATTAATTAATTTAAAATTAATTCCAGTTTTCAAAACCGAAAAGCGTGTTTTTAAAAAGTAAAAAATATCCAAAGATTAACATGTGTTTATGTCAAATTTAAAAGTGATATTACTTATAATTTTCTACATTATATTAAATTATAAAAATATAACCTAATTATACTTCCAAACCGTTCAAATTCACAATTTAACACTTTAAATTTTTTAGATTAAAATAGTTGTTTTCAATTAAAATTTAGTATTTTTCAGTATTCATCATAATACTAATAGTTTCAAAAAAGTACCAAAATTTATCCACTATAAATTTTTATGACCCTATTCCAAAGAATAATTTAATTTTATTAAATTGAATATTTAAATGTTTAAATATTATTTTTAAAAATGGTTTTCCAGTAAAAGGTGGTAAAATTGCATTTTTTTGAAAAATACTTCTTTTATCTGAAAAAATGAATTTGTTCTTATATTATGTCTAATAAACAAATTATATGGATTCTAAAATTTTATTGAGTATATAAGATTCAAAATTAAGTTAATACTATTCATAACTTCTTTTTTAATGCCTAGTTTGGTAAGTCGTGGTGCGCTCAATCTCGGTGTTGCGTGTTGCACAAACTATTGAATTATTTTAATGAAAATAACTTACTATAAAATCCTCGGGTGTTACATTCATTATGTTTTTTCATGCATATTTTACTATTAACGTCCTAAATTTTTATAAAATTTAATTAGAAAATTTATGGTCAATTTTTAAATCCTATTTTCAAAATAAACATTTTTCAAGAATTGTTTCAAAATATTTTTTTGATGAATATTTAAAATATACTGATTAATTTTGAGAACGACCATTTTTTGTGATTTTAAAAAGATCCATTATATTTTAAAAAAATTATAATTAAAATGTGTATAATTATATTAAAACTTATTCCAATTTATTTCATTTTAATAAATAATACGTTAAATTTTGATATATATTTCTTGAACTTATGAATACATTTCTTTAGAAAACAATTTTTCATCGCATCTACGAGTTTTATTTTATATTAAATTAAGGATTATTTTGATTTTAATTAGTAAAATTGGATTATATATTTTGAATCATAATTATTTCTATAATTTAATAACTTTACTATAGTTTGGGTTCATATTGAATTCTGAAATCAATAAAAATTATTTACCTTGGTTACGGATAAAATATATTTAACTTGAGTTAAACCTAATGCTGAGTCGATGTTTTCCAATTAATCATATTAAAAAACTTTTTTTTAGAAATATTAAAACAATAAACTATTATAAATTAAAAAATATTGTCATTGGGATTAATTTTTCTTTAAGAATGTCTTTATTATTTGGTATTCATTAGATAAATTTCCAAATTATTTCATAGATGGTCCCCTAACCCACTTATAAAATGACACCTCCAATCATCTATAATCCTCAAATAATGATAAATTTTCATTATCCAATCCTTACCAAATTGTATTCCTCGAATCCATACCCATTAACTATAGTCCTTGGTTGGATCATTAAAAAAATATAAGTAGGTTTTGGGAATAAAAATAAATATGTTGTCTGAAGAAGATATATAGTTTTTAACCATTCATATTAATTTTTTTCTTCCTTTAACACATTTATGTATCAATAAAATATAATATAATAATAAAAAATATATCATATATACCTATATTTTATCATTTTATTTATATTACCGATATCTATATCCTTATCTATCCAATGGAAATGAAACCATCAATCATGTGTATGGGGGAGTACTGCCTCATGACGTGATATAATTCATCTTCCATAACAAACTCTCATGGATAGATCTAATCATTGATTTAGATTTTATAAATATATATATATATATGAAATTAATACACATATTGAATTATAATATCACATATACCTTTCAAACCGTACAATCTATTGGAATATAATAACATCACTTATGCATATGTATAGACTATCGCCTTAATAAAGTGATGTGAAAAAATTATCATTTTATATTGAAAAGGATGTTAATAATGATATATTTATTTAATATATATTATATATACGTTATAATAATTATTCTTCAATTGTGAACTATTATTTACCCATATTTCATAATATCTATAAAAAAATGAAAACAACATTAATGCGTACATGTAGCTTACCATCTATAGAAATAGTGTGACTCATTTTTCTAACTTTATCATTTATGTGAATTTAAAAATATTTTAATAATGAATATATATGATGTTTTTATCATGTGTATAATTTTTTGTATTATGTAATCAGGATTTCTTTACACAGAATAACACTTCTGAACCAAAACATATGTGAAAAAGAATCATTTCCCATCCTTATTAGTGTATTTAGAAAGTAATTCGTAATTAAAAGTTGATGAAAATTCATATGAAAATAATATATTCTATTATATATAAAATTATGTTTCCTAAATATGTTTAGAATGAATATATATTTATTATACAGGAGGATTGGACCTATACAAAGTAAATTAGAAACAATTTAAGGTCTTATCATCTAACTTTTACATCCATGAGGCATATACCATATTCACCACTTATTTCATTAGTGGGGTACATATAATACAACTTTGAAATGTTACATCAAGAATATATTTATCTACATGGAATTTAATGTTTAATTTTAACTTATTTCCTCTATGTGGGTTAACATTCATAATTTACTAAAGTGGTAAGGGTTTTAATATTATAAACACATCACTTATCAAGATTATTTATTATTATGTTTATGATGATGAAATTTAAGAACAATATCTAAATAAAACCATGTATTTAATTTTAATCTTTTCATTAAACATTCTTATAATTCAACCATTTTACTAACTTTTTAAATTAAAATTATTAAGAAATGTTTATTAGAAAAAGTAATTTTTATTATCCCTTTGGTTGAAAATACTTACTATTCATTGTAAATGGATCAAAATTTTTTTATAATATATTAAATGGTTATATAAATTAATTTTCACCTAATAAATTATGTTGTGTAAAAAAATTGTATATTTCTACAATTTCTTAAATAAGGTAATTTTTTAAATTTTAAACAAAAATGTGAAACAAATATTTAATTTTACACACTTTGCATTATTGGATATTTTATACTATCATTACCACTATTTTTTTTTATTTTATTTTAATATTTTTATAATGTTATTTCCTAAAAAAATATTCAATATATTCTAGAAATTTTTAGTTTTAATAGTCATTTTCCATGTCAAAATTACGGTTCCATCCATGAATGTTTTTAGTGGTATTTTATGGGATATATATTCTTCAACAAGAAAAAAACCTCACATTACATTATTATATATTGGGAATATGTTATAATTACATAATTCTTATTAATTACATGTATAGTTCATGATCATTTTGATAGGGATGGACTATTTTTATACCATTCACCATTGTACTCTGGATGTTTTATGGATAGGTTTACTGATTCGGGAAATTCTAAAATATTATATTATATTTTTAAAGTTGATGTATTACACTGATTAGATTTCTCCCCATTAAAATTAAAATTAATTGAACTTAGTAATTGATTGGTGGGGCCTATTATAACCCAACAAATCATTTGTATGTCTCATGAGACAGACATGTTTGGGTTTTTGGTAGAGTCCTTAACCATTTGTGTAAGATGTATTTGAATGTTTCCATGATGGTATATTTAATATTTAAACTATTATTTAATCCATCATTGTGAGACTGTTTATTAATTTTTATGTGATTATTTTAATAGTTATAATATCCATTAATATGTTTCAAGATCATGTGATTTTTCATCTGATATTATTTCTTTATTATTAATTCTTTCCATATTATTCTTCATTATCATGTAATTGAAATAATGGAATGTGTTTTTATTTATTTAATTTTAAATGTTAATTATTTCTTATTAATTCATTATTTCATACACTATATGAATATTATTTCTGTATATTAGACCATTCCCATTTCTTATTGTTTCCTTTCCACAAGATTCCTAGAAATTTATAATGGTTGATATATGAGGATATATTAAATGGAATAACAGGGTTATAAAATAAAATAAATTTTTATATCCTATGTTTTCTAATGTTATTTGAGTTTCCAGAATTTGTCATTTTTTCCATGAAAACTAAGATACTTAGTCCTTCGGTATTTGACATATTTTATCTAGATTCTTCATAATAATGTAACCATAGTCTATATTATTTTATTTTTGTTTAATTTACGGTTGGTATGTGATTAAATATAATAGAATCCTTATGTAATAAACCATTTAAAACATAGATCAAAATACAAAACCTAATTTCTAAATTTGAGGATATATATATATATAGAATAATATCATAACCTTTTTTAATAGTATAGATTATTGTAATTTCCTAGAAATACGCCAGTGTCAAGAAAATACATGTCAAGATGGATCTGAAACATATATACCTTGATATAATCACTCCAAGATGGCTTCATTAGAATCTGACTTAATCAACACCTTGTGAATGAAAATGGTACTTAATTCACACATAGTATTCCACTACAAATGTATATTCTTGTAAAACTTCAAACATTATGAAAAAATTATTATAAATAATTTAAAAATATTTTTATGAAATATAATTTTTCCCAAATATACACATATCATGTTTGAGAGGTTATTTATGCCTATTTGTTTTTCAATTTTTGTTAATTGTCTCACATTTTTATAAATTGTACATTATGATTCATTATTATATCTTATATTTTAGCAGATACCATTATCTGTAAATGGTACCAATGTGGAAGGAATGGAAGCTATATCCAAATGCATAATCCATATTGGGACTTCCCTCATAAGTAAGATAATGAAGCTGGAGTTTGAGCAACAGCTATATCTAAACTAATAATAAATATATTGGATCTATTTATTTAGGTTTTGAAAAATAACTATGACAATACGGATAATCATAATGATCCACAATGTGGGGTAATGTTTTTTGTATGATTTATACATTAGCAACATCCATCATTTTATTGTACTAAAAATATTATTTTTTTGTAGAGTAATGGATAGGTTTTATAGAGAATATATTTATAAATATATTATGTAATGAAAGGGGGAATATTTTTGTAGAATTTTATCATCTATTAGGATATATGGATCAATTCTGATCATTGATTAAAAACACTATAGATGATATATAAAAATAGAGCATGTAATAGAGGGAATTTAAGGAACTTTTTTGGAATAGTATTTTCAATGCGATCAATTAATTGATTTTGAGAAACAATTCATGAGTCTAATACTAAAATAAGCATAAAATGTTTATATGTTTGAGGATAATTTTACAAGGATATAAATGGATAATGAAAAATACATATATAGTCCAAATACTATGATTGATCAATTCTTTTATAGTAAAAGGAATATCATTCAAGGGAAGCTAATATGCCAAAATTACTCATAATATAGGGATATTGTATCATGCTCTATCAAGGAAATGACTGAATTATCTAGGCCATATGGAATTTAATGAAATCAAGATAATAGTTGGACACTGGAGAAAAAATTTTATATGTGGATGAAGATAAAGAATAATTTCATCACAAGTAATAATTATTGAAAGAAACACCCTAGTGATTTATTGAAGGGAATGAGAGTATGTTCCGTGTATTGGGGGAAATTCCTCTAGGTTCATGAATGGAATTATAATAAAGAAACCTTTAAGGTTTATTTTTTCATTTTTAGGGATATGGGGAAATATTTAAATGAATACACAATGCGTTTTGAAAATATACCTTATTAGATGTAAAGAGATAGTGTTCAATATTATGTAAATACTAAAACTATTGTGGAATATGATACATGTGTATTTTGATGCAATAATTATATTATATATGTATTTTATCAATTATATTATAGTTATTATAATCAAGAAAGGTATATGGACTCTAATATTTTAGTTTTTCATTAAGGATTTGAAACAAAATGTGGAATGGTATTGAAAACCAAGTAATGTGATTTTGTGGAACATTGATATTTTTAGGGAATGTGTGAGTATGGGAATAATATAACATGATATATTCCAGATTCTTAATTAATTAATTTAATTTATCCTTAAGAGAATATTGAAAATTTTAGATGAAAATATGATAGTATTGGTAACCTTGAAAATGTTTACTGATATTGTGATAATGTAATTTCTAATGTGGTATATTATATTATGTATTTGTGAAATATAATATTTAGATTAAGATTTTATTAATGTATTATGGGGATTAATTTAGTTATTTTCATTTAGGATAATATATTATATGGGTATTGTAGAGACCCTATCAGGACGTCTATGAACATTAAATTTCTTTTCCGAAATACTTAAATACATGATACAAACAGACTCCTAATGACCATATTAGTTTTGTGTCTTTGGAAACATGAAATATAATCTTTTAACTTGTTGAAAGATATTCAACATCTACCATAAATATCTTCCCCTTTTGTTTTCTATCTAAAACCTTTCTTTATATCCTGGGGAAAAGAAAACATAAAAAGGGTTTGCTCAAATGCTCATAAATAGTAAACATGGATAACATAAATAAAATCATAAACCTTTGAACGTAAAAACATGAAAAAAGTTTAATCATAAAAATCATGAGTCATCACATAAATCTAGGTAGTACGTAAGGAATATATCAGAATGGAACATTTATAATGATATAATATCATTGTAATAAAACATGTAATTGTGTATAACTAATAAGAACATACTATTATTTCAATAGTTTCCAAATCAATATTGCCAAGACCATCATAGTGGACAAAGTCCATTGCTGAACATGGTTTACGTGTCATTCTAGCTAGTTATTACTAAACCGGATTTACTTTATATTCTATTAATGTCTATATTAGCAGAGATAAATATTTACCCAATGAATTGGAGGGAGATAGAGGTCCCACCCATTTAATAATGAAATCATTCTTACATGTGATAGAAAAATATAAATCATTCATCATAGCATAACCCATGTAATAAAATGGAATTCTTAAACATCATGCCATCATAACATAATCCATATAAGTTAAATGGATTTCATAAAAATAATTCTCTCATAAACATAATCAAATCAATGTAATAATAGGGATATAAATATAACCCTATGTCATCTTAGATGAAAATAATTTTGATAGAATACTTGAACATAATTCTTGAGGAAAATATCCATTCTATTTTAAGAAAGTTTTCTCTTCTCAAAATGACAAACAATTTTAAAATAAAATAATTTGGTTGAAAATAAAATTTACACCATGTAGGTAAGATTCATGTAATTATTTTATTAGGAAATTGTAAAAACCCCATTCATATTGTATTAGTTAAAAAACACAATGCACGTCATTTTGTCAAAACATTTAAAAAAAGTACCTCATATGGTAAACGAAAGAAAGATTCCTTCTGTACCACATAGTAAAATACAAAAGGGGTAAAAATGACTTTAAACATACATGGAATAATAATAAACATTTTATGTAAACATTTTTATAAATATGGGACATGGATGATAAATATAACCCAAATAAATATTAATGTATAAGCAATCTCAGATGAAAATGAGATTGTGAAATTATCCCTTACCAATTATAATTTGTGTAACCATATGACTAATAAAATAAATAAAATTACATGAACATGTAAATTTCATAACCTTAATAATAAAAATCATAATAAATTCATGGGAAGCATAAACACCCTACAAAATAAATAGGTGGGGTATAAGGTATTTGTCCAATAGAAATAAAAGTTATACAAAATAATCACATACCATAGGTCTGATATTACTCAAATGTATTCTAAAATCTGGTATGATTATTTAAATAATTTTACTAAATTATTCCATAATCATAAACCTTTATGATAATATTTTCATCCATTTGTTAGTAACATTTCATTGTTACTCGTTATTCAGGTATTAACAGCTTTATGCTCTTAAGCATGTTTCGTCAAATAACTTATTATTCTTATTTTTAGGTTTTAGTTATACCATTTTACGAATGGTATTAGTATAATATATATAATATTTATTCATTTAATTAATTTATAAAAACATTCTTTAATTATTATTATGTAGAATGAATCACATCACATCGTGGATACGATAAGCCATACGTATGCACAAGCGACACTATCATTCCCATAATTGATGAGTTTAATTTAATTGGATGTTTTATAATATTTCATAATTAGTATAATATTATATTAATCATATATAGTTATTATTTTCACCATTAAACCCATCCAAGTACGGTGGTGGTGAAATTTTGATTACACCACAGTGTGGAGATGATAAGTCGTACGTATGCACGCGTGATGATTTGGTTTTTAATAGGATGGATTGATGATGAAATAGGGTTGCATCATATTTATAATGAAATATAAGTATATGAGTGATACTGATGTTATTTCTTTATAATTAAACACCTAATGAAAATGATGTATAAGAAGAATGAATTTTTAAAGAATCAGTAAAAGAGATTACCTCTACCTCAAAGTGCCTCCTTCAAATTTTCTCTTAGGGAAATATAGTATGTCTTTTGAGAATTCAAGAACCAATAGTATGTAACTATGGATTATTATAAGGGAAAAAGTCAGGGTTTGGTCATGTTTTAATGCTCAAAATGGAGTGAATAGGAGAGGGAGGAGGTTCCATTTTATAAGAGAGGAGAGGGGCGTTTTAGGAAACTCTCAAAATATTAATTTATTATAAATTCACATTCGACTAAAAATGGTCAAAAACTTATTTTATTAAAATATAAGATTATTTAAGATCTAATAACCATCAATAAATAATTTTTAGACAATTTTAGAATATTTTTCTAGCCCTATCAATTGGGTTTAACCCTTATTTTGCCCTTTTTATTCATAACGTGACATCATGTTAGTTACATATTGTTTGTTAAGGAAATTACTATATCATGTCACTGTAGCAATTTTTTTTAATTTAAGACATATTTGGAATTATATTGACCATTTAAAAGAATCTTATATTTTTAGGAATTGAATATCATTTAATAAACTATTTTAGGACTTAAGTTTTGAATTATTTCAATTTTGGATACTATTCTTACTTGACTTTTTACAAATTCATAACAACCTTAATCCTTAGAAAAAATGAATTAATGCATCCCTAAGATGCTGATGGCATACATAAATGTTGTGGATGGAATAAAAATATTAAAATTATATTTATTTTAATATTTATAAATTAATTTATTTGAATCTTTCATTAATGAGGTGATCCCTTCTTCATAATTATGTAATAAATAAATATATTTATCTATGGTCTAAATATTATAATTAAAATACCATGATGTAGATAATATTTTTATATTTATAATTACTTTTTATAGACATAGTGATCAGTTATATATCCCTATATTAAAATCTATTTACTAAAAGATATATGTTAAGGTTATAATTATCTTTACTTTAAATTAATTCATATAAATTGTCATTTTCATATCTGAGTGAATCCATGGGGTCCCAAAATCGACCCAAGGATTCCCATGGTCATAAATATCTCATATAATGGGATCAAGACATGTATTAGGGTGGTATAATATTATTATTACATTATTTTTAACCTTACATACTAGATTTCCCCTTTATCCATGGTAAATAAAATATTTACCGACGTTTCTATTCATTTGGTCCAAAATAAATGGTACATATTTACACAATTTGAACCTCTTGATACCAAATATTAAATCCATTTTTTCCAATTCAAAACAATGAATTTGAATTAGTTAATTTAAAATTAATTCCTATTTTCAAAACTAGAAAACAGGTTTTTATGAAATAATAACTATTAAAATATTGACACGTGTTTATGCACAATTTTAAAAGGAAATTACCTCCAATGACCAAAATTAGATTAACTAATAATAATATAATCCAATTACACTTTAAAATCAATTAAAAAGATTATATATATATTATATAAATTTGATAAAAAGGCAATTTTGAATTTAAATGCAGTATTTTTCACAATACATTAAAATTTTAATTTTATTAGAAAAATATCAGATATTTAACAAAAAAGTAAATTATTATGTCCCTATTCCAAATGGGAAGTATATTGTTTCAAATTTAACATATAAAACTATCAAAACTAGATTTAAAATGGGTATGTAATCAAAAGGCCATAAAACTGAATTTTTTGAAAAACACTTCTTTTATAATAAAAATAGATTTTTTTTCTCTTGTAATGTTGTAGAAAATGTGTAAGAAAAATTATAATGTTATATAATATTCAAAATGGGGTTAAAAATATTCATAATGTCTATTTTATATAGTATTTTAATAATATATTTTTTTTTAGTGAAACTCGGTATTGCGTACAACACAAGCTATCGAGGAAGGTCGCTCTTGTGTGTAATGAAATCCATTTTAGTGTTGCATGTAGTGAAAGATTACTTTTGTGTTGAGTATAACGTAAAATAAACTTAATTCATATATAAATTGAACAAAATCTATGCATTGTGTTGCATGAAATAAATTCTATCAAAATAACTACAAGTTATGTGTAACATAACCCATGTATAATGTTGTGTAAACTAAAAGATAATATGGTGTTTCATGTAGCACAAGATAATATTGTAGTAGCGTACAACACAATATGTCAATGTCATTAAAAGAATTTGTCTTATAAAATATCATGGTTTTACATTATTTCCCCTATAAAATGAATTTCATCCTCACAATTTTTTAGGGTTACAAATGGTTAACTACATGAAAGCTTCTTTCATAGAAACCCACATTATAAAGAGGAATTAAAAAAATTAATTTCAAAAGGTAAATTTAGAAACATAAAGGTTACCCAAATTTACTCATCACTGGGATTCCATATAAGATAACAAAGGAGGTAAGTGAAAACGTAGATATGGAAGAGAAATCTATCTATCAAATTTTAATGGATAGTGATAGAGAACATGGTTTTGAGAATGATAAATACTAGAAAATAATAAATCTGCGATGATTTAAGGGACTATTTGATTCATCAGATAATAAGTTTCTAGGATAACATTTTTTTTTCAAGATCTTATTCTTAATGATGAAGATTTTTTTGGCACGATAAAAAACCCTTATATGTTTTAAGTACCAATTATTTTTCCTCAAACAATTTCTCCTTAATCTATTTTTTATATAAATGATTTTTAATTTTTCATTCTTGAACAATTATTAGATCCTGTGATAAAATGATTGGTCATTATATCTATCTCAAAAAAAGTTATAATAGGTTATCAAATATGCATATTTCCACCTATAGCAATTCAATATATTAATCTAACAAACATAAACTGGAATATAACTTACACTATTTTTAAATGGATAACATTACAATCCTTCCAAAAATAGAAATTATAAAACCTTGGAAGTAGGTGAAATAAATTGACTTAATATTTGTCACCTATCTCACATTTCACCGTTCTTTGTTGTCACATTCAAAACGTGATAATACCTTAATAATGGATTATTTTTAAATATGATAATAACATTATTTTACATAGAAACATAGTGAAAACATTAAATTCATCAAAATAGAAACTTTCTACAAACCAAAAATACCAAAATTTCAAACCATAATATCACATTGTCCTTATATCAGTCAGGAGCTCATTAATACTATCTATGATCTAATTATCTCTATATTCATTCATATATGCATATCATGTTCTTTCTAAAATTATTTCACTAAAATTTCATGGTTACCGGTATTAGATAATTATTAAAAACCACAATAACCCAATATATTGATATTCCATTATACTATAATACTATAAATGAGATTTTACAACACTGTTTTGGAATACCATTACATAAACACTTAATCCTTCCACCACTTTGTTATCATACTCAACATCACTAATAGTTATCACATGTAAATTACTTTTGAACTTTTACATAAGATGTTGTAGATGTCGATCATTATTAACCCTTGGATAAGGGCAGTGGTTACTATAATTCCCCATTTCCATGCACTTTTTTTATTGAAGTATTGGTGGTGCATTCTCTATAGTCTTTTATTTATTCGCATCATTATAAACCTTTTTCCCATTACTTTAAAATTCAACTGATCGATGAACTTATTTTCAAAACATGAAACATTTTCTTGTCCTTTTATGAAAATTTTTAGGATGCTTCTTTCCAAACATTGAGCACAATGAATCATTCATCTTTTTTTTCACCATTATTTTGATATTTTTCCATGAACTCCATCTTTTGTTTCTGGTCAAAACCATGAGATGGATATATAACACCAAATTCTAATTCTACCTTGATTGCACAATGCACAATCTCTTCATATATATTGAAGTCCCTTATAGTTAATACCCTTCAATGACTTGGTTTTAAGCCACTGAAGAATCGATCAACATTACTTCCATGATGGATGATAAAGCCAGAATCATACCTTGCAAGCCTTGTAAATTTTTCCTCGTATGTACCAACAAATACATCAACCTTTTTAATTATCTCAAGGAACTCCATTTCCACCTTTTTTTGAAGAATATTAGGAATGTACATATTGAAAATAAATGTTCTTGAACTTGTCCCATTCCATGGATTCAATTTCATATTGGTTCCTTGTATTATTAATTAGAGTCCACCACTGGTCTATTTCACCTTTAAAATGATAGACAATGAAAATGACCTTTTCATCTTCTAAACAAAAAATGATGGAAAATATATTTTCAATTGTATTGATCCATTGTTTAGTAACTAGTGCATCATTAGACCCACTGAAATAAGTTAGATGTTTCCTAATGAAGGACTCAATAGAATGTTGTTCCCTTATCTGCTCATTTGGAAGTCCAAAATGATTTATAGATAGTGTAAGTATAAAAATAATATTTTTCATTCCATATCCCATAATATTTGGTGGTTCAGGAGGACAATAATTTCATTTCCTAGTTCCTTGGTCATTAACACGGTTCCTACAGGTTCAAGCCATTGAATAAATCCCAACAAGAACTGTGTGAGAATAAAAAATCATACAAGAAAACAAAATTATCATGGGAGAGTACTTATTATCTAAAACATATTAGAATTAATCCTTGGTTATTCATGATCATTATAATAATTATAGGACTGTAATCTATAGTTAGACATAACCTTAGGGACATCCCTAAACATAACTTAGAAATATATCTAGGGATATCACAAAAGTTTTCGCATCATTGTTTCCAATGGTAAACTAAACCTTTGCACCGATACCAACCGTAGAGACCCTATCATTGAATACAAGGATATTACTTTTCTTTTGATGAATAAAAAAATACATGACACAAGCAGACACCCAATGACCATACTATTTTAGTGTCTTTTGAAACTTGGAATATAATATTCTAACATGGTGAAAGATCTTCAATATCATCCATAATGATCATCCACTTTTGTTTTCCTACCTAAAACGTATCTTTATATCCTGAAAAAAATAGTAAAAGGGTGAGATCAAATGTTCATTAATAGTAAACATATAGAACATAAAACATACCATAAACATTTGAATATAAAAACATGAACATAAAATTTAAACAACAAAAGTATGAGTCATGACATAAATCTAGGCAGTACATAAGGAATAGATCATAAAAAACATTAATCATAATATAATATAATTGGAATACAACATGTAATTTTGGAAAACTAACAAACACATAATATTATTTCAATAATAGCCAAGGAATTTCTACCAAGACCATCATAGTGGAAAAAATTCATTACTGAATCGGGTTTACTTACCATTCCAACAATGTTTTACTCAACCAGGTTTACATGCCATTCCAGTCATTTCAATCTCATGAGATATAAATCATTACCCAATTCATTTTTTGGAGATATAGGTCCCACCCATCTCATAATGAAATCATTTTTACATGTTTCACAAAATTTTAAATCATTCATCATAGCATAACCCAAGTAATAAAATGGAATTCCTAAACATCATTCCATAGTAACATAGTGCATATAAGATAAATAGATATCATAAAAATAATTCCATTATAAAAATTATAAAATAAATGTAATAATAGAGATATAAACATAACCCTATGTCATCTTATATGGAAAGTAGTTTTGATAAAACACTTAAACTTAATTCATGTTGAAAATATCCTTTCTTTTCTAAGAAATTTTTATCTTCTAAAAATGACACACAATTTTAAAAGAAAATAATTTTGTTGAAAATAAACATGAAACCATGTAGAAAAATCTTCATGGAAATAATTCATAAAAAATTCAACAAAAATCTGTACATGTTGTATAATTTTAAAAAAACGTTATCCTCATGCTTTTGTCGGAAAATTCAATAAAGTACCTTTAATGGTAAACAAAAGAAATATTTCTTCGATAGCTTGTAGTAAAAGTAAAAAATGGGTAAAAATGACATTATTCATATATGGAAGAATATTAAGCATTTTATGAAAACATTTTTATAAAACATGGACATTGATGATAAATATAACCCTATAAAATACTTACGTATAAGCAGTCTCAGATAAAATAAGATTGAAAAATTATCCCTTACCAATTATAATCAGTGCAATCATATGCCTCATAAAATAATGAAAATTAAATGCCTATTTAAATTTCATAACCGTCTTAATAAAAATCATAAAACGTTCACGGGAAACATAAACAATACACAAAATAAATAGGTGGTGTTTAAGGCATATGTCTCACAAAAATATATCTGAGACAAAATAATCCCTTACCTTAGCTCAAAAATGCATCATATGTATCTAAACCTCATGTTTGATGATTTAAATAATATTACTGATTTATTCTACAGTCATAAACCTTTATTATCATATTTCCATCTGTTTTTATTCATATTTCATTGTTACTCATTATTCCATTATTAACTACTTTATGTTCTCAAGTATGTTTTTCCAGATAAGTTCTTATTCCTATTTTTTTGTTATAGTTATATCATTTATAGAGTCATATTAGTATTACATATATCATATTAATTCATTAATTCATTTATAAAATCAGGCTTTAATTAATATTATGTTCAATGAATCACATCGCACCACGGAGATGGTAAGCCGTACATAAACACAAGTAATGATATCATTCCCATAATTGAGGAGCAATATTGAAGTGGATGGTGCATAATATATCAGAATTAGTATCATGTTGTATTAATCATATATAGTTATTATATCCACCATTATACCCATTAGTTTGACTCCTCATGTTTTAATCATGTT
The DNA here is from genome assembly GCA_963277665.1 of Viscum album. Classification (NCBI taxonomy): domain Eukaryota; kingdom Viridiplantae; phylum Streptophyta; class Magnoliopsida; order Santalales; family Viscaceae; genus Viscum; species Viscum album. Next base: position 1,337,434,034 of record OY728148.1, on the reverse strand, counting down.
TTACTGATCACAAATCCTGATAATCTTGTCTAGTCTATCTCAAATCATGTGTATAAATGGTTGGTTTATATATTCTTTCAATAAACATCCACTAGATCCTGATTCATATAAATCATGTTTTATTATTGTAAAATATATTTAATTTTTTTCAATAATGATTTTTATATGAATATTTAAGTCTAATTCACTCTGTGAATATTACTACTTAATACTATTTCCAGATATTTGGCTATGTCTGAGAAACAGTGAGTCTGCCACTGGTTCTTGTTTTTTTGAAAAGGACCCATACACAATGAACCAGACACTGTAATCCAAACACCTTAATCCAGACACCATGATCCAGACACCGTGACCAAGACACCGTGACCCAAACATCGTTACCCAAACACTATGATTTAGACATCGTAACTGTTTTGAAATCTCCTAAAGTCTGTGACACCAGATCCTTAAAACCATCACCAAGAAATAGTTCGATGTTTGGAAAAGTACTAGACACCGTGATCCTAACACTACATTTTTGCTTCCAGTTTTGGATCTCAATACAACTGTAGCATCATGATTATCTCACAGCTAAAAGGAAGATAAGAAGAAAAAATTTCACATGTCACATAATAGTATGAGGTATGAGCTATAGAATACATGCATCATGTCGGCTCCAACACATACACATGGTAACAAAAAGAAAAGGGTGGAACTAAGAAAAATATAGTAGCAGACACACAAGAATTTTATAATTTATCTGATACATGAAACAAGAAACAACTGAAGAACAATTGAGGCACTCATTATCGATTGAAAAAAGGTTGGACTACCATAGATCAGAGCCAAAAACAACTTCACATTTCCACCATTAAAAATAAAAAGAGTTTAACTTATTACTACATTGAATTGGAAACTGGAGCACCATACTTTTGACACTATGTTTTAAACAAGAAGACTCAATACCTTTATCTTCTTCATTCTAGAAGCCCAGAGCTGCATAGAATAACACTCAGAGCACTTCTAACCCCTTCTCATCATCTTTTATCTATTGTGTATTGTTTTTAGCTTTTGATTAGTGTGTGTGTGTCTATTTTAAAAACACACTATCTCCTTTATTAAACTGAATGATACAAGACATCATTCCTCTCATCACTTCTTACATTAGTTTACTTTTATAGATAAGTGTAAAATAGGACCTTGTGTGACCTGGTAGTTTATACCCATGAAGAAAAAGGGAAGAGGTCATGTGACCTAGGCAGTCTTGTGAACTATTTTTTACCCCGATCCAGGGTGTGGATCAAGTTTATAAATATAAACTGCTTGGTGGCAGGTGATTACCAAGTGGAGTGGATTAGCACTCAGCTTGAGACTGAACCACTTGTTTTTTCCATTGTGTTATTTAATTTAGTTTTTCTTTGTTTTAATGTATGTTATAGAAAACAATAGATTTTAAATTTATAGCTAGTCCTGAATAGAAGTTATAACTGTTTTTCTTTAATTTAATAGATTCCAAAGTAGTATCAATAACTCATATTTATATTAATAAGAACTAATATATATTCTAAGAGGTTATATGAAGAGTCAAACTATTATAATAGTATTACCTCGATTAATTAGGTTGTATTAATTTTTATTGGTGATGTTTTTAAGAAATATTTTTAATAGAAATTTTAATTGATACATAATTCACCCACCCTATTGAGTACTCTACTCCAACCAACATTTGGTATCAAATGGTTTTTTAGACACTATTTTTAAATTTGTTCAAATTTTATTTTATTTGTATTTTAAATATCTAAATTTATAGCTCATTAAATGTATTTATATATTTTGGATAATAAACCTGAAGGTGTTGCAACAAACATACCTCCATTATTTAATGGAACTAATTATTCCCGATGAAAAATTAAAATGAAAATGCATTTAGAAAGTAAGGGCTTTGAAATTTTTCCTTCAATTATATATGAGTATAAGATTCCTGCAACTGATTAAATTAATTTGGATGACCCAAATAAGACTACCTATAATAACAATTTAAAATCCATGAATACCTTATATTTCTCTTTAAGAGATGAGGAATTTAACAGAAAATCAGCATGTAAAACTGCTCATGAAATTTGGGATACCATGTCTGTTTCACCTGAAGTAACATCTAGTGTGAATGAAATGAGACTCAATAGTTATAATATTAAATATGGTAACATTAAAATGAAGCTTGATGGTCCTTTTTATTTCATGTATCTCAAGTTCAACAAAATTTTCAATACAATGATATCTCTTGGAAGAGAAGTCATAGTCCATGAAAAAAAAATTTAGGATTCCCAAATGCCTACCTAATAGATGGAGATGAACCTCTATCTCTATTATAGAGTTGTGTGAAATCTGAAATTTCCCTGTAAATGTACTCATTGGGAATATAATGATGTGTTAATAAGACATCAAATTCAATAAGGAAGTTGAGGATAAACCCAAAAGAAAATTTGTGGCATTCAAGGCCACCACCTCTTAACACAAAGAAAAGGAAAAACAAAAAGTTTTGATATAATGTTCTTACAGTGAACAATCATCACATGATAGTGATGAAGGGATAGACCAATTACCTAGAAGGTCTAATAAATTTTACAAAATGAAGAATTTTTTTGGAAAGGCGGGCTTCAATGGATGATATGTTTAAATGGGAAGCTGGATGAATGATTGGAAAAGAAATGAAATTTCTAATGAGATATTATTTTATCAATGTAAAAGAAAGGGACATGTAAAGGATAACAGTCCCAAGATCAAGTATAAAAATAAATATGATAAAAATTATAGAGAAAATAAAATGGAAATGAACGAAACATGTAGTGCTTCTGAAGATAGTTCAAGTGACTCAGAGTCTTCACATTATGAACAAGTTAACAAAGACAATTTGTGTTTCATGGCAAACACATCTGAGGTGACATTGTAATATCTGTAAGAAATTCCTATTATTCTGAAGATGAAAGGGATGCTGAAAATATGTCTAGAGAAGAAATCATTGATTATTAAAATATTATTGAAGAGACATGTAATGAACTAAAAATAAATACATTTCCATAAAAAAATGTATGATCATTCCACAATTGTTAAATTTTAACTTACTGTATAAAGGGATAAAAATGTTCAATTAGTCCATGAAAATAATGAATTAATTATTTCTAAAAATCTATTAAAATAAAAACATGAATGGTTTACTAATTGTACTGACACCCTAGTTCAAATTCAAGGTAAAAAAATTGCCCCAAAATACACTACTGATATTGGCTATAAACCTAGTAAAAGAAATTTTCTTAAAGCCGATTTCTTAAAAAAATCTAGTACATTCAAATTTAATCATAGTTCAAGAAAACAACCTGTTATTTCAAACTATGATACACTCTCTACAGTTTCAATATTTTCTGGACCAAATATGGTTTATTTTTTAAATACATTACATAATTATTATGGAAATCCTATGAGGAAGATGTGGGTTTATAAATAACTAGTTACTAATATAATTGGGCCCAAAAAATATGTGTTGTAAGGTCAATTTTTATTTGACTAATTTGTAGGAAAATTGTTTAAAGGGATCATTTAAAAGATTTTGGAACTTAGACAGTGGATTATCAAGACACAAGACATGAGACTTTTCATGCTTCAAGATATTAATAAAAATTTATGGGGGACACGTCACTTTTGGTGATAATGAAAAAGAAAAAGTTGACGGCCTTGACCAAATCAGTAGCTCTAACATAGTTTTAATTTTCATAGTAATTTTATTATGGAATGGAATATAATCTGTATATAATTTCACAACTATGTGATGATGGATTTCATGTTAAATATAAAAAAGATTCTTGAAATGTTTTTAATTATTAAAAATAATTAATAACATTTTCATTAAGAAATGATAATGTATATTATGTTAACATAGATTATATAGTTTCTTAAAATTATTCTTATTTAAGTGAATTTCACAAAGATTATTCGCATTCACATAGAAGACTAATACATTGAAATAATCACTCCCTTAGAAAGTTAACTTGAAAAATTTTAGTCAATGTCCAACCCAAACATGAGTTTCCAAAAGATAAAGTGTGTAATCCTTGTCAAAAGGGGAAGAAACAAAAATCTTCCTTCAAACCAAATAAACAAATGTCAACTTCTATATCTCTCGAGTTAATTTACATGGATTTTTTAGATAATATATAGTTTGTAGTTTAAATGTGAAGAACTATGTTTATGTTATTGTTGATGCCTTTTCTAGATATAATTGTACCATTTTTGGCTAGAAAATTGAATCCAGCTCTCATTTCACAAAATATTCTTAAACTATAGAAAACAATAGTGGGATTAGGATTATGTCACTAATAATTGATCATGGCTGTGAGTTTGAAAATCTAGAGTTTGATTCCTTTTTCTAAAAAAATGTCTATAATCATAACCTCTTTGCCCCTAGAACACCTCAACAAAATGTAGTTATAGAAAGAAGAAATAGGACCTTGCAGGTGATTCCTAGAACCATTATTAGTTAATCTTTCCATCCTATTTATTTTTGGGCTGAAGATGTAAATACAACATGCTATATTATTAATAGAGTATTGATTAGACCTATTCTTAATATAAATCTATATGATTTAGGGAACAATAGAAAACATAAAGTAAGATACTTTAAATTCCTTGGTTGTAATGTATATATCCTTAATACTAAGGACAATATTGAAAAATTTGCATGTAATAGTGATGAAGGAATTTTTTTGGATACTCAATATTTAGTAAATCCTAACGAGTGTTTAAAAAAATAAATAAATGTGTGGAGGAATCTGTCCTTGCCATGTTTAATGAGAAAAACCCACATGAGGCTAAGAACTCTCTAGAGAATCTTGAGGATGATATGTCAAATCTAGAAATCAATACTAAACCCTCCAACCATCTTATAAAGGAATCGGTGAAAACATCCAGTTCTAGAAATTCTTTAGAATCATGTCAAAATGAACCCAAACCTATTGAAGAACATGAAATCACTAGCCACTCTTTTTTTAGAGTTGTTAAAACCCTTAAGAACCATTATTTAGATTATGTTGTAGGATATTCAGATAAAGGAACTCAAACAATAGATTCTCTTGGAAATCAGGTTGAACATCATGTTTTCTTGTCACAACTTTTTCCTAATAACATTAAATATGCTATTGATGATGAATTTTGTGCGATGGATATGCAAGATGAACTAAATTAGTTTGAAAGGATCAATGTTTGGTAACATGTTGAAATACCCAAATACATATTTACCATAGGCACTAAGTGGGTGTTTATAAATAAAGTAGATAAAGATGGTAATATAGTTAGAAACAAAGCTAGATTATTTGTACAAGGTTATAGTCAATGGGAAGTAATTGAATATGAGGGGACCTTTACACTAGTATATATAATTGAATCCCTCAGAATCCTAATTTTTTATGTTGAAAATATTAATTTCAAACTATATCAATAGGATGTCAATAGATCATTCCTAAATGGGTATATAACTGAGTATGCTTTTTTTGAACAACCCCCTGGTTTAACCAATACTCACTTGCTAAACCATGATTTCAAATTATCAAAATCATTGTAATTTTTAAAACAAGATCCAATATCTTGGTATGGTAGATTAAGTACTTATCTTATTTCCAATGGTTTTAAAAAAAGGTAAAGCTGATCATACCCATTTTATAATACAAATTTCCAATGATGTTTTCATAGTTCAAATTTTTGTAGATGCTATTGTTTTTGGAACATTAAAAAATTCATTATGTATAATTTTTTTAAAAATGATGAAAAAAATTTAAATGAGTTTAATGGGTGAACTAAAATTATTTCATGGATTTCAAATCATTTAGAATAAATATGGTATTATTTTAAATCAGAGAAAATATATTAAATATCTTCTAAAACGTTTTGTCTTAGATAACACTAAAATTGGAGATACTCCAATGAGTATTACTAGTAAGATGGGTCTTGATGAAGATGGAAAATCTATTGATCAAACAACATAAAGTGTAATGGTTGGAATCCTACTCTACTTAACTGATTTCCACCCTTAAATTATGTCTAGTGAATGTGTATGTGCTCATTTTCAAGAAAACCCTATGGAATCTCATTTAAATGTGATTAAAAGGATATTCAAATACCTCAAACATACAGCCATTCTAGGATTGTTCTATATTAGTGTACAATAATTTTATTTAGTTAACTATTCTAATTTTCATTTTGGTGGTTTTAAGTTAGATAGAAAAGGAACCTTGGGAACATGTCACCTTTCATGCAAGTCTCAATTGAAAGAAAACTTTGTTGCATTATCTACTACTGAAGCTGTTTACATAGTTGTGGGTAGTTGTTGTGCACAAATTTTTTGGATGAAACCTACATTACTAGATTATGTATGTCAATTCAGGAATGTACATATAAATTTTGACAATAAAAGTTCTATTAACATTTCAAAAAATCCTATTTCACACTCCAAGACAAAACATATTGATGTAAGACATCACTATTTGAGAGACCATTATCAAAAAGATGATATCACTTAAGAATTCATAATAACTGAATATCATCTTGCAGATATATTCACCAAACCATTGAATTAGGAAAGGATAGGTTATATCATACTTGAATTAGGAATGATAAATCTCAATTAGAAAATTTACTCTTCGAAAATTTACTCTCTCATAGCTTACTATTTCATAGTTTATGGATTCACAATTCATTATCTTATAATCACTATCTCACTCTTACAGTTCTTCAAGTTACTATCTTGAAGTTACTATTTAATTTTTACGGTCTCATAGTTACAGTCAATCGATAACTGTCTTGTACTTAATTTCAAGCATGATACAATCACACTATTTAGAGTCACACTGTAAAAGATGACACTGTGAAAACATGACCTGGTCTCACTATGAATACCTATTCTAGTCTCACCCTAAAAACCTTTTTGTTTTATTTTATTACATGTATCACTATGATTGATTATTTAATTATTTTTATTCCGCGCTTTTGAATTTGTGACACTTGAAATCCCAATATGATAAAAACCAAACGTCTTTATATCTTTTCATCACTCAAGCTCTCTTCTCTCAAAACTGAAACCCCTCATCTCTCTCTCTCTCAAACCCCCATTGAATTCCCTAATTGAAGTGTCCATCTTCATCAACTCTAGAGAAGCACAGATCTTAGAAGAAATTGAAATGAACCCCGAAGATAGATCCCGAAGGACCATTGAACATGAATCATGTATATAGGACAATAATACCATAAAATGAAATTGGTCCTATTTGGTATTTAATAAGTAAGTCTTTAGTTTTGAATGTTCTGGGAGAGCAGGGATGGCTGGATTGGTTCAAAAAATAGAAAAGTCCGATTTATCCAAAGCTATTTGCTCATTTTTATCAGTTGGATCAATTTTCTACCAATGATGAAGATGGTTTTGTTGTAAAGAGTTGGATTAATTGCCAAAGATACACCTTTTCCTCAAGGTTATGGTCTGCTTTCCTAGGGATACCCCATGAATAAATTTTTGAGGACTACCAGAGAGTTCCTCATCTTCCAAGTGATTTTTTTGTTTTCGAAAAATCCCATGAAAGCATGACTGGAAATAAATAGAAGAGAATATCGATTTCTACTGAATTGGACGTTGAATTGAGGTTTTTGTTTATGTTTATCAAAAATATATTTAGTCCAAGGAAAGGAGATTTTTCTACTCTGAAATATGAAGATGTATTCTTTATACATCTTATAGAAAATGGACACAATATTAACCTAATCAAGTATATTATAATTCATTTGTGTGAGTTGATTAAGAAAACATCAATGTCTACCTCCTTGTTCAATTCAAGGTTAATCTCTTCTATTCTTTATTCTAAGGGAATGGTTGGACCGAATGAAGAAGTCATCAAAGACAATGAATTTTTTATCTCAAAGGTTACATACAAAAGGATGAAAATATGTTGGAATCCATGGAAAAAGTATTTGGTGGATGGTAATGAAAATATATATGAAAAGATTAATTCGGTTGAGCATCAGTCATAACCTAAGAAAAAATCTGATCCTGGTTTGGAACCATATGAAATTATTGACTATCCTACTAAAAAAGAAGAAGAATAAGATGTTTCACTTCTGTAAGAAATGGTCTTGGATAAAAAATCCAGTGGTCTACCTATTCCACAAGATATAGATGATAAGGAACCTCTTGTTTCTAAATAAAATGTTCAGTTTGATGAAGAAACTGCTTCTAATGTGGGATATGATGTTAGTGTAAAATAAAAGGTTGTTTTTAAGGATCATCTAGAATAAAAAATTTCTATTAAGAAAGAGGTTGCAGTACAGGAAAATTTAAATGAACAAGCTCATCCTGAAACTATCCAATCTGTTATAGAAAGAAGGTAGAAAGCCTTCCATCTTGATAGAAAAGAAATATGTGAGGCTGTTGGAGATGAAATTTTAGAAACTAATAATACAAATGAATCTCTTAGTCCTGTAAGAGATGCACTTGTTGAGAGGGTGCATCCCCCAGTCTAGAAAGTATTGAAGTTGATAACCTTTTTTATCAATGAACTGTGGATACCTGGTCAAGTCCCATACCTACATTGATGCGGATAATTCCCAAGAGGCCATTGTTAAAGTCATATACTTTTCTAATGTGCTTCAATTGAATCATGTTTCTCTGTTAGAAATGATCTCTACTAAGGAACCTGATCCTATCTCAGCTTCTATTCCTGATCCTTCACAAGAACCTTCTAATTATGTATGTCACAGTGATTTGAATGCATTTTGAGTTAAATTATTGTTTGTAATTGAAAAACTCATGAACTCAAAACCTGCTCCTGTAACAAATCTCTGTGAAAGAGATGCTCCATTGATTTTATAGAAAATCATATGGCAGATATTACCAAAAATTCTTCAAGAAATACAATATGTTAGATTTGGGAAAAATTAGATGAGTGATGAGGTGAAGTATCTCAAAGATATGGTTGAAGATATGCATAAAGTGTTGAAATCAGGACTAACTCCTACTACTCATTCTATTGAGAATGGTAGTGGTCAGATTCCATATAATTTTTTTATCTGATTCAACCATACATGACTTAAATAGTTAACAAAGTGGCTGAGGGAAACATTTTTCTAGTTAATAAGATGCGTGAGCTTATTGTTGGTAACAAGAAATTGATAGATTAGTTTAAAGGATGTATACAGAATGTTATGAATCATCTCAAGTCCCTCACTTTAGTTGTTATAGCTTTTAATTCTAATGGATAGTCATCTCAACATGTTAACAGTGATCTTATCAGAACGGTAGTTAAGGTGGAACTTCAAGCAGTGTTCAGTGGTTTTGACTAGGAATTTTTATCTATAGAATTAATGAATAGTGACAGTGTCCATGATTTAGTAAAGATTCATTCAAATATTTCAAATGATTATCAAAAAGAAATTACTAAGAAAGTGGATTTCTACTTTAATGGAATCTTCTCTAAGCATAACATGACCAATCCCTTCAATTATCTTGTAGATAATTTGAAAATTCCTCATGTCACTCAAGCCTTTAAGACTCAAGTTCAAAAGATGAAATATTCCACTCTATTGGACAAGATCATTGAGAAAAAAAGATGATTTCAAGAAAGCAATGTAGTATGGTGGAAAGATCATTACTGACTTCTTTATGTTGTTGAAGCATTATATTCATGTGCAAAGAAATGTTATTATGGCTCCTAATGTTGTATCTTTGAGACATGGTTTACCTCCTTATTCATATACTTCCTTTGAATCTACCTCAATTTTTGTATCATAGGATCTAAAACAGATCATTTCTATTATCCTTGATCAAAACTCACCTCGGTCTACCATCAAACCCACACTGGCACCCTCTCTTTTTGATGGACACCCTATTCTTTCCCTGACAGTTGTCTCACTCCCTTCATCAATTTATACTTTTTCTCCTATGGATAATTATAATGCTACTATGAAGGGAAAAGAGTAGATAACTATGCTATAGAAAAGTGAAAACTGTATCTTTTTAGGGTTGTTTTTTCTTTTTCCTACTGTTTGTAATGATACATCGTTTTCCTTCTAATGCAATGTGAACTGTTGTTTTCTATTCTATTATATACTTTTATTCTATCTTTTTTCCTATCCAGTTTTTGATAATCCCAGAAGTGGGAGAACAACACAACAAACTAAGGTACTAAGGGTGAGAAAGCACACTAAGCACAAAAATTTATTTTATATGATTTGTGATAATCATAAAGGGAGATATTGTAGGACTCCTCATATTTTAATCATGTTTTAATGGTCACAAATCATGTTAATCTTGTTTAATAAATCCAAAATCATGTGTAGAAGTGGTTTCTTTCAATATTATTTCAATAAACTTCTACTACATCATGATTCCTATAAATCATGTCGGATTATTGTAAACTATATTTATTTTTGTTCAATAATAATTTATTATATGATGGATTAAGTCTATTTCACTCTCTGAATATTATTGCTTAAAACTTTTTACAAATATTTTTCTATGTCTAAGAAACTATGAGTCTGCCACCAGTTCTAGTTTTCTAGAAAAGGACCTAGACACCATGACCCAAACACCGTTACCCAGGCACCATAATCCAGACACTATAATACAGAAACCATTATCAAGACACCGTAACCCAGACACCATGACCCAGAAACCGTGACCCTGAAAACTTTACCCAGACACATTTAATCAGAAACCGTAACCAGTTTCTGATATCATGAAGTTTGTGAGACCAATTATTTCCTACCATCACCAAGAAACCATTCAATGTTTGTAAAAGGACCAAACATTGTGACCCTAACACACAATTTGTTCTACCGGTTACTGATCTCAATACAAATGTAGCATCATGACTGTCTCACTACTCAAAGGAAAAGGGGAAGACACCATTTTACAAGTCACCTAATAGTACGATGTAAAAGGTGTAGAATGCATGAGAAATGTTGCCTCCAATACATACACTCAGAAATACAAATTAAGTGGTGGCACTAGAAAAAATAGAGCCGAAAATGGACAAAATTTGAGAATTGAACATATACATTCAATAAGAGACAACTGAAGAACACACGAGGAACTCACTATTAATATAATTAATGTGGTACTACCATAGATCAATGCCAAAAAAATCTTCACAATTTACCCTTTAGGAAGAACACCAGCTAAACAACTTACTTCTTTAAACTAGAACCCAGAGCACCATGATTGTGATACTCTGTTTTTCTCTAGAAACTTTGATACATGCATCTGCTTCAGCCTAGAATCCCAGAGCTACATATAATAACACTCAGTGGAATTCTAACCCTCTCTCATCATCTATGATCTGTTGTGTACTATTTTTAGAAAATAAGGATACATGATATCTTTCCTCTCATCTCTTTGTACATTTTTTACTCTCATAGATATGTGTGGAAGTGTTCCTTGTGTGACCTGGTAGTTTATACACACAAAAAATAGAAGAATATGTTGTGTGACATGGATAGTCTTATGCACTGTAGTTTACTAAGATCCAGGGTGTGGATTATGTTTATTAATATAAACTTCTTTTTTGGAAGGTGATCACCAAGTAAAGTGGATTAGGTCTCAGATTGAGATTGAACCACTTGTTTTATCCGCTGTGTAATTTAATTTAGTTTTTCTCTACTTTATTGTATATTTCTGAAAACACGAGTGTTTACTTTGATAGTATGCCTTGGATATAAGTTATAACTATTTTTACATATTATAATAGCTTCAAAATTAGTATCAATAACCCATATTTATATTACTGACAATTAATCAATTTTTGACTGGTTATTTGAATAGTCAAACTATTATAACTGTATTCCCTTGATTAGCTGGGATGTATTCATTTTTATTGGGGAATATTTTTAAGAAAACTTTTTAATAAATAATTAAATAGATACCCAATTCACCCCCCTCTCGAGAACTCTAAAACAAAAAGAACTTTGTATGAAATGGTTTTTCTAAGTCTCTATTTTTAAATTTATTCAACTATGATTTTAGTTGTACTTTAATGATCTTAAAATTTATTTTAATTCTAAATTTATATCACTTTAAATGTATTTCCTTATTATGGATAATATACTTGAATGTGCTGCAAGAAACTGACCCTCATTCTTTAATGGAATTAATTATGCCAAATGGGAAATTAAAATGAAAATGCATTGGGAAAGTATGGGATTTGAAATTTGGTATTAAATTATAGATGATTATAAGATTCCTCCTACTGATTTAATTACATGGGATAACCTAACTAAGACTACCTATAATATGAATTGAAAATCCATGAATGCATTATATTTCTCTTTAGTGGAGGAGAAATTTAACAAAATATCTGCATATAAAACTACTATGAAATTTGGGATACCTTGTTTGTTTCACATGAATGAACTTCCAGTGAAAAAAAATGAGACTAATTACTTATAATATTAAATATTATAACTTTATAAAGAATCCTAATGTGCCTATTTATTGACATGTATCTCAATTTGAACCAAAATTTCAACAGAGTGATGTCTCTTGGAGGAGAAGTCATAGCAAAAGAACCAATCATGAGGATTCCCAAATTCCAACCTGATAGATGGCGAGGAACCTCTATCTTTATTAGATAGTAGTGTGACATAAAAAATTAACCTATAAAATAACTTATTGGGAAACTAATGAAGTATGAAAAATATCAAAAAGTCAACAAGGAAGATGAGGATGAACCCAAAGGAAAATCCGTGGCATTCAACACCAGCACCTCTAAATACAAAAAAAATGAGAAAATGCAATTTTCTGTAGAAATTTCCATCTGATAACAATCATCATCTCACAATGATGAGGATATATGTTTATGTTACACTTATCTTTACATTAAAATAATTCTTATAAAATGTCATTTTCACATCCATGTGAATATTTGGGGTCCCAAAATCGACCCAAGGATGCCCATCGTTTGATATATCTCATCCAATAGGACTAGGACATGTATTAGGGTAGGTTAATAGTATAATAATATTATTTTTACCATTATTTACCATATTTACCCTTTAACTGTGGTAAATAAAATATTTAATTATGTTATTATTCATAATCTACAAAAAAGGTAAATATTTACACAATTTGAAAAATATGGTTCCAAATATGGAATCCATTTTTCCAAGTTGAAAAGACAGATGCTGCAGTAATTAACATAATATTAGTTTCCATTGTACAAAACCAAAAAGTGGGTTTTTAAAAATAATAACTATCAAAATATTGATAAGTTTTTATGTCCAATTTAAAAGTGAAATAACTCATAATGACCAAAATCTGAATAAATGACAAAAATATTTTCTAATTACACTTTAAAAGAATTAATCAAAAAATATAACTATATAAATAAATTATATTAAATGACAATTTCAAATTAAAATTCAATATTTTTCACTATTCATAATAATTTTAAATTTATTAGAAAAATATAAAAAATTCAAAAAAAATTAAAAGTTTATGTCCCACCTCTAAAGAAGAAGTTAATTTTTTCATATTTAACTTATAAAAGTGTGAAAAGCTCAATTTAAAATGGGTGTTCCTTCAAAAGTTGGTAAAATTGCATTTTTTTAAAATACTTCTTTTATTCGAAAAATTAATTTTGTTCTCATATCATTTTATAAAAAAAGTGTAAGATGAATTATAATGTTATATAAAATTCAATTTTTGGTTATTATTGTTAATAATGGCTAGTTTATATAATATTTTAACAATTTATCATTTTTTAGTGAAATTCAGTATTTTGTACAACACAAGCTGTCGAGGAAGGTATCTCTTGCATGTAACACAAGGCAAGTCAGTGTTGTGTGTAGTGAAAGATTCTTTTGCTGTTGCATATAACATAATCCAAACTTAGTTCTTTTTTACATTGAAAAAAATCTATATTCAGTGTTGCGTGAAAATAAATCTATCAAAATAACTTGAAATTGTGTGTAACACAAGCCATGTATAGTGTTTCATACACTACAAGCTAACATGGTGTTTCATGTAGCGCAAGCTAATCATGGTGAACGCTACAACAGATGAAATAAAAGAAATAAAAATAATCAATCTCATAAAATATCAGGGTGTTACATGTTTTCACGTGTTGGTATATGTCATTATAAGACACTCCATTTTCTTATTGGAAAAAAATGTGTTAAAAAATTTGGGTTTTTGGGTTTGAATTTGGTTAGACATATTTTATAGGAGCCTTTTGTTTAGATATTTATATAAAGGATTATGTATAACATTGGATTAAATATTATGGTTTTAGAGGATAATTTATAAAATTATAAAACATGTGCTAAATTTTTTGGTTTTGGAATATAATTAGTGACATACTGAAGAGTATTTCACTATTTTATGGATCTTATATACCATTAAAAATTCATTTTAGTGCAACATTCATAAAAAATTATTCATTGAAATAAATTAATTTGAGAACAAAATAAATTTTTACTTTATTGAAGCACATAAAAAATATAAAATTATTCTTATGAAATAAAAAGATATCAACTATGTATATTTCTAGGTGTTCTCTATCTTGTTAGTATAATAATCCCTCATTATTTGGAAAATTTATCTTGAAAAGAAAAATTTATTTATTTATCATCATATCATATGAATATATAATCTTTTCATGCAACATACTATCATTGATTTGTGTTGTTTAATTTATCTTTATCATTAAAATTATATTTTTCAATTATCAATTTAACTCTCCATAATTATTTACCCATTTCATTTATGTCAATATTTTCAATTAAAACTAGTTTTTTCCACATGGAAACATATTTAGGTGTTACTCTAGTAAACCTTAGTACATCCCTTTCTCTCTTATCTAGAGGAAGTTATATTAACCATTTTATGATGCTGGTTTCCAAAAAAGGATATATTATTTATAAAAAAATAAATTTGAGGGAATAATTATTTATGAAGGCTTATTGTAACACCATGTGTAAATATATATATATATATATATTCCCCTTTCAATAAATAAAATATCTTTGAAAGATTACAGTACATAAAATATCAAGTCTAAAAGAACTATAAAACAACACATAATTTCATACTCATAGATAAATTGGTCAGTATGAAGTAGACTTACTATATTATTTAAATTATATGGTTTAAAAATGAATGTTAAATTATTTATTTATTTTTTTGAAAAATAAATAGGAATCAGTTTGATGAAAATGAAATTGATTTATGGAAAAATATAATTTTTCTAAAAAAGGGTTGCATCATATTCAGCCCACTTAAGTCTAAATATATTTTTTCTAATTTTATAAGTTCTATTTTATAAATTTTTAATCATTTTTTAATCATAATTCCCTTATTATTATATGATATTTTTCTATAAAGTTAGGAAAAGTTGATTTTTATGAATAATGAAAAATATTGAATTTTTAAAAAAATATTATTTTATATTAAATGATATAGAATGCTTCAATTTATTTAAAAAATTAAAGTATAAAATAGATCAAATATATAATAATGAATCCAAATTAGGTCATTGAAAAATATAATACAATCAATTTCAATTAAATCCAATTTTAAATTAAGAAAGTTTTTCATTAGAAAATCATCTTTCATCATGTCTGCATTATAAATTTTAAATTAAATTACTACACTTATATTATTTGATTTTGGAAAAATGTATTCCATATTTTATATAATCACTATTAATATTATTAATTATGTTGAATTTATATTTTAGTGATAATGAATAATAAATGGTAAAAACTACTTATGCAGGTTAAGGTTAAAATAGATTTAGATGGGGTTAAAGAAAAAGATAATGGGTTTTTTATTAAACTTTTAATAAAACTAATTGATGGCTATATTTTGACAGTATCTTATATCCTAATATAATTGAATATATTTTTTGAGGAAATATTTATGGGAATAAAATTATCATTTTTTCTTATTTTGTTGATATTTCCATGTAATTTCCATGTAGGTCCCCTCCAACAAATATATAAGGAAACCTCATCCCCTCTCCTATACACACATCATGAGCACTTTGTTTTAGAAAAAAATTGTCTATAATACCTTACTTATGTTCTTAACAATGAATTATAGTCTTTTGGTTGATCATAAATAAAATCTATGAGGCCTAATGTATAATGCAAGTAAATTTTAATGAATAAGAGTTATTATTTATAACATGAACATTTCATTTTATATTTTCCACTAAATGATTAAAATTCCCATTAAATATGATAAAAGAGTAAAATAATATATCCCATATACTGATTTTTTATTATTTTTTGAAATTCCATATATCCAAATCCACTCCATTAAATGGGACACATAACCATCAATCATATGTAATATTAACTATAGCCCATAGAGTGTTGTAACTCCTTTTCCACAACCACATATAAATGATTTAGGAAATGAATGATTTATTATATATATATACGTAATATTTTTTAATTAATTAAAATTATTTAATTATAATATCATGTCTACCTTATTACCCCCCAAATCACGGGAAAATGATAAAGTTTCTCATGTATACGTGTAGACTGCCTCTACTACAAAGCTATTTGAATCGTTTTATATATAATTTTTAAATAAATTGTAGTAATGATATATTTAATGAATATATATGAGAAATATATAATATAAAAATGATTTTTAGAGGTCGATTATTTTTTCCATTATTTCATTCAATCTGATAAAAATAAAAACATTGTTCATGTTCACATACAACCTACCGTCTTCATGAATGATATAACTCATTTTATAACTCTATGTTTTATGATAAATATAAAAATAATGTATTAAATAAATATTATAATTAAATAATATATCAAATTATCGATACTAAATAATTTAGATCAATTTACAAGGATATAAATTATGAAAAAATATAAATGAAATTCCACACAATTATCACGAGAAAATAGTTTTTCAACTATGAATTTTTAATAAAAAGTTGATAAAATGTTATAATAAAATAAGATATGGTTTTATTTTTATGATTATGGTTATATAATATATTTATCATGGATATATATTTATTTTACATCATTTTTGGTCACTTATTATGGAAATATGATATTGGGAAAGAGATTCTCTTCTCACTTTTACATCTATGAGACATATTCTATATTCACAACTTCTTTATTTTCTGTGGTGAAAATATAACAACATTGAGATGTTATATTATAAATATATTTATCTTATTTATATTTATAGGATCATTTTAATTTAATTTTTTCATGTTGATAATTATTCACATGTTACCAATGATGAAAGGGTATTATGATTCCAATCTCATCATTTATCAGTATTATTTATGATTATGCTTTTGGTGATGAAATAATTTGATCAATATGGAAATAAACTCAGCATTTTGTTTATCCATTAGTGATGAATTAAAATTACATGTAATATAACACTTTATTATTTTTATTAATTATAATGATTAGAAATTGTTTTTAAGAGAAGATCTCAATATTTCCCTCTTTAGACAAAAAATCCTTTCTCCTTAATGACAACGTTTTCTAAATAAAATTTCAAAAAAAAAATATTTTTCATATATTATTTTTGAAAACCATTAATATCCACTATTATCTTGAAAAAAACAAAATGTGAATTTTGTTTCATTTTAAAAATATGTACTTTTTAAATTTTCATACAAAAATGTGAAATGAATATTTGTTTTAACGTACTCGGCATGAGTGGAATATCTCTCCCATCATGATCACTCATTTAATTGAAGATAAATGCTTATTTTTTTTAAACATAATTTTTAAAACCTAGTTTTCCCTAATATTATAGTATTTGTTTCTTTTAAAATGTAATTTTCTAGGGGAAAATCAAATTTTCCTCCAGAATATTTTGATGTCATTTTTTTGGTATCTCTATTCATAAATGAATAAAATCATTTTACCTTGTGATCCTTTGGGAATATATTTTATTAAAACCATTCATATTATTTATAACCATGGATTTAAATGAGGTTTACATAGATCTAAAATTTAGAACCCATTAACCATATTACTCATTACAGTTTATGATTATGTTAATTGATTATAGAAAATATAAATATATCATATATGTGTTTTCAATATGAATTTTTACATTGATTATGTTCAATCTATTTTAAATAATTAATGAATTGGACTTAGTATGTTATGGGTTTGGAATTGTATATCTCCTTGATTAATTAGTAGGTCTCATGTGACATTCTTACTTGGGGTTTTGGATGATGTCTTGCTCATTTTTTAGATGTCTTATCATGAGGCCTTGAAATTATTTTTGTGATATAAATAATTTTGTATTCACTACATAGATTATTAGTTATTGATTTCAATATGATTATTTTTTATCGTGGGAAACGTTTTTCTCTCAATTTTACTATTTATATTTAATTATTTGATAGTAATTATTTTAATCCCTATTATTAATCATGTTCAAGTTATTGATTAAATGGAATGTTATTTGGCTATTTACCATTATATATTATTATTATTTTTAAAATGATGGATTACATTTTATGCATACCCTTACTGAGCATTATAGGTCACCCATTTGTTATGTTTTTTTCTCTAGCATTCCCGGAAATGTATTATTATTGATATGTTGTGAAATTAAATAAGGATTATAGGTTTCCAAAAAAATATAGTGTTGTGTTTCAATTTTTTAAATATAATTTTAGTTTCGTATATTAATCTAGTTCACCAATAATAATAAACTATTAAATCCATCAGGATGTGATGCCTTTTATCTAGTGATAATATATTTATATAACCAATGTCTATGGACTTCTTAGATCACAATGTTTACAACATAATTATTAATCCTTTTCTTACATGTTAATAATTTCAGTTCCCAATAATGTTTTGATAGTTGGAATCCTTATTATGTGATATTCTAAATGACCACTATGCTTCTAATTTTCACTTATATTTAGGAAGTTATGTTAAATATAACACCCCAAGATTTCATAGTATGTTATTTTCTTTAATGTAATTCAATAGCTTGTGCTACACGCAACAAAGAGTTCGAGCGCACCAGGACTTACTAAACTATCCATTAAAAAAGCGGTTATGAATAGTATTAACTGAATTTTAAATTTTATATATGTAAAATCATTTTAGAATCCATATTATGTGTTTCATAGACATAGTATAAGAATAAATTCATTTTTTTAGATAAAAAAATATTTTTCAAAAAATGCAATTTTACCACCTTTTAATGGAAAATCCTTTTTAAAAACAATATTTGACACTTTTATATATTAAATTTAATAAAATTTAATTATTCTTTAGAATTGGGATATAAAAATTTGTTTTGGATAATTTTTTGGTACTTTTATGATAACATTCATATTTTGACGAATAGAGAAAAATAATAAATTTTAGTTGAAAAAATCTTTTTCAATTGAAAAAATTTATAGTGGTAAATTATGAATTAGAATGGTTTTTAAGTATAATCGGATTAAATTTTTTTCATTTAATAAAATTTAGGTCAACATGGGTAATTTCACATTAAAATTTGACATAAACACGTGTCAATCTTTTGAGAGTACTTACTTTTTAAAAACCTGCCTTCTGGTTTTGATAAAGGGAATGAATTTTAAATTAATTAATGCTAATTATATGTTTTGAATTTGTTAAAATAGAATTAATTTTTCAATTTTTAATATCAAAATTATATTAGGGTTATTTGTTTGGAATTTTTCTTAAAATATTCAATTTTTGATGAATAGTGGAAAACATTGTGTTACTATTTAAAAACTGACTTTTTATTTGAATAATTATTTATATTATTTATTTAATAAAATATAGATCAATAATACCTATATTAGGTCAATTTAATTCATTGAAGTAATTTTTAAAATAAATTAAGTTGCACAAATTTTTCATGAACTTTTACCTTCTTTTACCCACCTTCTAGAAGAATTTTCAAATTTGCATAAACCATAATTTTAATGATTCTTGTGAGTTGAATTTCAAAAATCTAAGAGACATGGTTGAAATTAGTTTTTAAAATGTGGTTCAATAAGATGAAAATATTTTTTGGTCGATAATAACTTTTTACTTTTATTTACAATGGTTAAAAAGTAAATAGGGTAATTAAAGGTAATAATGATATTATAATTAACCTAAAACATATACTAATTCTATTGGATAAGTAAAATTTGACCAAAAACTACCATATGACTAAAATATGATCATTTTAGTCCACTTTTATTATATTAGGACATTTATTATTATTTTATTTATGGAGGAGTTAAAAGTGTTAAATTCAACGTTTAATAACTAAACCACTTTTGATATAGGGTTATATATAATATAAAATTGACTATAAATATTCATTAGAAATAAAACAATATTTCCTACATAATTTTATTTTATTTATAATTTTTAGACATTAAGTAATTAAATTTATTTATGACGCAATGAGGAAGCAGTAATTACCTTATTAATAAAAGATTAAAATAATTGATATTATAAATATCCAAATAAATGTAATTTGAGACTTTTGATGAATTACACTAATTTTAAAGGTTAATATTCCATGTTAGAGTTTATTAAATAATTTTTTTTAATTAATCATGCTCTTTTCATTTTCATAAAAACAAAACACTAAATATTGTCAAAATTGACATAAATGGGTTTTAAAACAAATACTATACTATTTGTTGATATAATATTCATTAAAATCCAAGGTTTGGCCAAAGAGCTTAAATAATATAATATATTTCATTAATGAACCACTTTAGGTTCTCTTGTATGTTTATATTATGTTTATTAACCATATAGTTTAATAATACAAGATGGCACAATCAAAGTAAAACTATTTAACTAATAGTTAAATATAAAAGATATAGTTAATATGGTGACCTAAACTAGCCTAAAACCTATTGGATGAGGTTATTTCTACCCATAACCACTTTATATTCTAAATAAACCAATTTTGATCCTTTATAAAATGAAAATGATTTATAATATTATAAAATTTCAAGGTTTTTCTAAAGCGACCCTCACATCTCTTCAAAATTGCTACTTCCCCTTCTCTCAAAATAACATGTACAAAACTATTTGGCTCAGCCAAAACCTACCCAAATATCTACCCAAATTGCCTCAAATAAACATAGAGTCCTTACTTTGATCAAGATGCCATCCAATGGATCCCTTTTGATCAACTCAAAAGGAAACACCCGAAGAAGAGGTTATAATTTCACCACCCTCTTTCAAGTTATTTTCATTTCCACTTCATGTTTCTTTGTGGTTTCCATACCAAAATAACCACTCCAGTACATCATAAATATTATGATGTTATTATAAATATGGTATGACCATATTCATTATTCTCTCTATCCCATAAATGATAAAGTCACCATACATGCGTACATACGGCCTACCGTCTCCACATCGTGGTGTAGTTTGTTATTAAAAAAATCATTATTTGGATGGGTATAATAATTAGTATAACTGATTTAAATAATAAATATAACATTTTAATGATTATTTAAATATGATATACCATCCTATTATATACTATTTCACCATCAAAAGAATGATATTGTCGCTCATGCGTATGTACGACTTACTGTCTCCATGAACGCGATGAGATTCACTCTACATCGTAATAATTAAAGAATAATTTTCATTTTATTAATAAAAACAATGTTTAAGAACTTAATATCATTATTTATATAAATCAATTATAGTATATCCATAACAAACATGACTTAAGTAAAAAACATATAAAGTAAAATGAATTAGTTAACAACCAAAACAATGATAGTACTGAAATATCATTTACAAAGAAATACTATAAGATCATATATGATGTCATATTTATGTATTTGTTTCTTTTATAATTTAATAACAATGATTTAACCATTATATAGGAGGATAACCTACCCTATACTATAAAATAGTACAATGTAAGGAGTTTCTTATCTCACTTTTAATTCTGTGATATTTCCATTGTTCGCCACTTATTTATTGCATGCGGTGTATTGTGTATTTCCATTTGAAATATATTATCATTATTCCCTTTATATTCATGGTATTCTCTAATTCATTTTTTGGTTATTAACTTTTGTTCATATGACTCTATTGATTACAACACGGTAAGTGATTTTTATCTCACTTCTTATTTCTATAAGATTCATGCTATATTGCCACTATTTACTTTTGTGTGGTGTATGTGCTACCCATGATTGTATTCCTTATGTAATATAATTTAATTTATTGTTATTTACATATTCAATGTATGATTTTTATTTCAGGGGGTGTATGTTTCTTATGTCACCAAATCGGTAAGGGTAAATTTCACAATCTCTTTATTATCTGAGGTTGATTTTACCTAAGTATATACTGGGGCATATTTATTAGCAATGTCCATGTTTCATAAAAGAGTCATCAAATGGATTCTTTTAAAGGTAATTTTTACTAAAACATCATATTAAATTTTTTAAATATTTATTCTTCTAAATCTTTATCGTCAATACCCATGTTTTCAAAATGATTTTAAGGTTTCATTTATATGGGAATTAATGTTTTAAAATTTTAATTCCATTAAAAAGTTTCAATGTGCTATGAGACACTTTCATTAAAAAATATCTTTAAAATGACTTCCTTTATATGAATTTTAACTGATTTCATGAAAATAGGATATTTCTCTCAATGATTTATACTAATCTTTTTCAACTATGTCCACATCCTTTACGAGATATTTATGACAACCCTGATCTTTTATTACATAATTAAACATAATTTATTACATAAAATTCACTTGATACAACATAAAATATCGATAGGTCTAGTGTATTTAGGGATTGTGATCATTACATAAACACTTAGAACATGAAAAAAACAATATATTTATTGAAAACATCTTTTACGTAACCACTACATTCCCTTTTACTTATAATTGCATGGGATAACCTGAGGACATGCATTAAAAAGGTTGATCTAAAAATCCCAGTAAAAGAATAATCATGGAATAACATTAGGAATATAATACATGTTATAAAATAGGCATATTAGTGGAGATCAAGTGAAGAAAAAACATAAAGGCATGATAAATTATGATAATCCTAACATGGAAATGTGGAAACAACTCTTAAAATGGAATTAGAAAGAGCCAATTCTCATTGCACATAGAGGATGAGTAAACCCTCATTGCACATGAAGAAAGAGTAAACCCTAGTTGCACTTGATGTATCATGAGTCAACACCCATTACACATAAAATATCATGATACTATACTTTATCCAGTGCATTGTAGTGCTATAAGGGCACACCCTTTTTTAACATTTCATTTCATGCATAAGTGTGCCACATGGATCATATAACATGGATTCATAAAACATAATCATTTATTCCACGATAAAATAATGTGGAAAGATAAAATTTCCACATTGCAATCACAATATATCATTTCAAAATATAGACAAAATCAAAGATTTTATCAAACCATTTTCAAAACCATTTAAAATATTTAATAAAGATATTTTTTAATCAAAGTGTCCTACACCACTTTGAAGCTCTGGAAAGAAATTTATTTTTCAAAAAATTCATGTCCATATGAATAAATCCTTACAACCATTTTTAAAACACTAAAAATAATTTGAATGATTTATAATAATAAACCTTTTAAACATTTAAAACGGTATTTTAGTTAGAGAGTTTTTAACAAAATGAGAGTTCCTAAAATACAAAACATTGAAGAATAACATTTAATCAGAACATAATAATATCATGAGAATAAAGTTATTCATGATATAATATGCCAAAGGACAGTATATACACCCTATAGGAGTGAATTAGTTCATATTAACAATGAAGTCTCAATGGAAATGTAAATTGAGACGAAATCCCTTATAAAGACGACATCCTTAGATTAAGGATAAATCAATTAAATAATTTTGTGCGAAAAATATAAATACACCCAATATAAGTGGATATTAAGTGTAAAATAATCAGAGGTTATTCTCACATATTCATAGCATGATATAATCAATAAGTAGATGTTTAACCCAAAAATTGAAATTGGGTTAAGAAGTTTTCTTATAAAAATTTGACAGCCTAACGACGTCCCTTTAAAATTCAGAAAATAAGTTGATCAGAGGGAAATGTATATCTCATAACTTGGACATAAAATTTACTTCAATACTGATATAGAAAAACATATCCCAAGATAATATGTTTTAAATTAAATGACATTACAAAAAGATGTCTTTTAATAAGAGGAGGGTGAAAGGTTCCCTTACCGATTTGGTAAATTACGATGCACACAACCCATGAAAGAAAGATCACACAATGAATATGTAAATAACCATAAATTTAATTATATTTCACAAATAATACAATCATGTAAAGTACATCCACCACACAAAAGTAAATAGTGTCTAATATCACATGAATCTCACAGGAATAAAAAGTGAGATAAAAAACCCTTACCACGTTTAAATCAATCGAGTCATATGAGAAAAGTTAATAAACAAAAAATGAATCACATAATACCATGAATATAAATAGAATCATTGTAATATATATATATATATAATGTATGTACACAATACACCACATGAAAAAAATAATTGTTGAATAATGGAAATCTCACGGAATTAAAAGTGAGATAAGAAA
Source organism: Viscum album (assembly GCA_963277665.1). NCBI lineage: Eukaryota > Viridiplantae > Streptophyta > Magnoliopsida > Santalales > Viscaceae > Viscum > Viscum album. The sequence goes on along the minus strand of OY728148.1, from coordinate 1,337,409,386 downwards.
TCCCTTACATTGTATCTGACTTGACTCGTATGTTCCTTGTTCTTCCTAAATAATAAAAATATGTTAACTTATACAATATTAATAAACTTTTTAATTTTTATTATTACTTTTGTATCACTTATTACCTTTCAATAAAAATTACTTAATTATTTGAGTTCAAGTCGGACATTTTGTCGATGTTTGGAATTTGAGTTAAAAATGAACTTGTTATAATTAAAATTTGTCCATGTGGTAAAAAACTCCATTATCTCAAGAATTATATTAATTATTTAGATATCATATATATAATATATATCTAGTATATATATATATATAATAATACATAACATTTGGAGATAAGAAATGAAATGCACCGTCCATGGAGACGGTAAGCTGTATGTATGCATAAACGTTAATGACATTTCTATTTAATATTCAATGGAATGAAAGCATAATGATACATAGGTATATTATAATTCCAGTATAATATCATATGATATATATGTTACATAATTTCATTAACTCCATCTTTATATGTTTCATGTATGTTAATAAGGAATCATATCACCTTGTGGGGGCAGTAGTCCGCACTTCCTCAAATGAAATTATCGTGTTTACACATATTGGAAGGCATAACAGTATGTTTTTAAATAAAAATTACAGAATAATATAGAATAAAAAAACACAATATATATCATATATAAATATATTTTCATCAAAATGGCCACCATGAGAGGCAGTAGGAGATAATTGAAGAATCATTGCTTCGTGAGGCGTTAGTTTTCCATCCACAGAAACAGTATATTCTTCAACCATTAGATGAGGTGTGTATAAGTGTAGTTTGAATACTTATCATAAAAACATCCCATTATATTTAGGATAATGGTGTTGTTATAAAAAAATAATAAAAAGTTTTTAGGGGGTTGGATAAATAAAAATAAAACAAAATAATTTAAGAGAAGACGTTACCTTTAAATCGGGTAACTCCCTTTGGATTGAACCAAAAGGGATTCTTAAAGTTTTTTTTTGCCTATGGTAAGGCTTCTAAAATTAATAGAGGCGTCCTGGGAGCTTATTGAATAAGAGGTTTCACGAGCAAAAGGCATGATAAGTGTGAGAAATGAGTTATAATTGAGAGATTTTAATAAGGGAGAGGAGGGTCTCTTTAAGAGAGTTTGAAACAATTATTTTATTATAACCTCGTATTCGGTCTCAAAAGGTTAAATATTCCTTAATATAAATGTTAAGATGACTCATGGTCGAAATAAAATAATCCAATAATAATTTTACTGGTTTTGGATATTGTTTTAATATTTAAAATCATGTTTATTTAAATCATTTATTAATAAGGTAAATATTGTATCATTATTGTGTCATAAGTAATTTAATTTATTTGATGTTCAAAAATTAAAAAAAAAATACCATGATGTAAGAAATATTTTTATCATTCCAAATAATATTTATACTTGAATATATCTCTTATATAACACCATGTAAATGTTTATTTACTAAAAGATATTTTTTATGACAAATTTGTCTTTACTTTAAATTAATTAATATAAAGTGCCATTATTACTCCCATGTGGCTTCATGGGGTCCCAAATTCAACCCAAATATTCCCATGGTCGGCTATGTATTAGGAAATAGTATTAGGGCACTTTTCTGGTTAGTTTAATATTATTATAATATTATATTTTACCCTTATTTATTATATTTACCCTTTAATCATGCTAAATAAAATACATAATGAAGTAAATATTTAAAATGTATAAAAATAAAAGTTACTTATTTACAAAATTTGGACCAACTAATTTGACATATAGAATCCATTTTTCCAAATTCAAAACGCAGATGTGGTAGAAATTAATTTAAAATTAATTTCCGTTGTTTAAACAAATAGCGTGTTTTTAAGAAATATTAACTATCAAAAGATTGATACTTGTTTATGTCAAATGTTAATATGAAATTACATCCAATGACCAAAATTAGATAAATGGTAAAAATATATTCTAATTACACTTTAAAACCAATTAAAAATATATTTTAACCGTATAAATAAATTAGATTAATAGGCACTTTTGAATTAAAATACATTATTTTTCACTATTCCTTATAAAATGAACATTATCAGGAAAATACCAAAATTTCATCCAAAGTAAATTTTGATGTCCTGAATCTAATAAAGAATTTTATTTTGTCAAATAGAACATATAAAAGTGACAAAAACTATATTTAAAGAGGGTTCTTCATTAAAAGGCGGTAAATCGACCTTTTAAAGAAAATTATGTTTAAAATTAGATTCATTCACATTTTAAGCCGCTAAGTTTTATTTGATAAATGAAAAAACATTTAAGAAACATATATAATAATATTTTAGATATTTATATTCATTATCTCTATTACAATATCTAGACGTTAACTACCATTTAAAATAATAATATTATATTATTAGTGTGCAATGTAAGATTTCAAAGAAACGCGTTGTTGCGTATCAGGTACTCTATCGAACATAGTGTCCCCTTTAAAGTAGAATTAATATTTAGTTCACAAATATTAATAAATATGAAAATTTTCATGTTCTTTATTTACCTAGGATGTTACAATCGTCCCCCCTTTTGGGAATTACATCCTCAGAATTTTAAAACTCGGCTAGGAAACTTCATTAAAAGTCCCACATTGGAAAAGAGCCTGTAAAACTATCACTTTAAAAGAATGAGAGTGAAGTACAAAGGTTAGCTAAGATAACACATATTAGGATTCCATGTAGGAAAACATGTATATAGAAGATGGAACAAATGGTCAAGTTCTAATGGAGAGTGATAGAAAACATGATTAAGAGAAAGTTAACCACTAGAAAATCACAATCTTATGATGTGTTAAACGGTATTTGATTACCTAGAATGAAATGTAAACCAAAAACGTTTTTGTTTTAAATTACTTTTCATAATTTTGAGGAATTCATTTACTACATATAATAAGAACATAAGGAAATATAATTTCCTTCATGTAGAGTTTAATCCTTCAATAGGTTTCTACCAAAAACAAATATATTCTCAAAAAATTGAGCATTCAAAAAGACATAGTCACAACAAAAGAACAAGAATCATATTCTAGATAATCAAATAATCCATGAATGAAGAACTATATATTTCCCTTGTCTTGAGACATCAACTAAAACCAAAATGGTAAGTGCGAAACCCGATAACACCCAAACAAATAAATTTTTTACAAAAAGAAAAACTACTCTTAATCTACAAAATTTTTCGCCTCTACCTCCTCGTACCCAGACAGGGATGTATTTGGTTGATAAAACACTTAATAAATACTCACCAAAACATTGGGATGTTTTTATTAGTCTTGTCTCTAAGTCTTCTCTATGGTTTTCTAATCCTAATCCCAAAAATAACTAAACATATCCTCTGATACCAACTATGAGAACCCTGATATTTTATTACACAATTAACCAAAATTTAATACATAAACTTCACTTGATACAACATATAATATCGAGAGTTATAGTGTCTTTAGGGCTTAGAATAATTACATAACCACTTAAAACATGAAAAAAGAAACATCTTTATTGAACACATACTTTACATGACCACTACATTCCCTTATATTTAGCATTGCATGGGATAACCTAAGGATATGCATTAAAAAAGGGTCATCTAAAAATCCTAGTAATAGAATAATAATGGAATAACATGAGGAATACAATACATGTTACAAAATAGGCATATCAATAAAGCACAAGAGAAGCATAAACATAAAGGCATGACAAAGCATGATAATCATAACTTGGAAATGTGGAAACAACTCTTAACATGGATTTAGAAAGATCCAAGGCTCATTACACATAGAGCATGAGTAAAACCTCATTACACATGAAGCATGATTAAACCCTCGATTCACTTAAATTATCATGAGTAAAAACCCATTGCACATAATATATCATGACACTATAGTTTACCCAATGCATTGAAGTGCTATAAGGGTGCACCCTTCTTAAACATTTCATATCATCCAGAAGTGTTCCACATGGATCATATAACATGGATTAATAAAACATAATAATTTATTCCACAATAAAGGAATATGGAAATATAACATTTCCACATTTTAATCACAATATATCATTTCCAAATATTGTCCAAATCATAGAATTTATCAATCCATTTTCCAAACCATTTAAAAGAATAAATAAAGAGATTTTTGAATCAAAGTGTCCCGTACCACTTTGACACTTTTGAATGAAATTTAAATTTCAAAAAATTCATGTCCATATGAATAAATACTTAAAACCATTTTTAAAACAAGTACAATAATGTGAAATATTTAGAATAATAAACCATTAAAACATTTAAAATGATATTTTTGTTAAAGTGTTTTTAACAAAATGAGAGTTCCAAGAATACACAAAATTGATGAATAAAATTTTATCATAACTTAATAATATCATGAAAAATAAAGGTATTCATGATATAATATGCCAACAGATAGTTTATACCCCATATAAGAGTGAATTGGTGCATATCAACAATGAAGTCTCAATGGAAATGTAAATCGAGACGAAATCCTATATAAAGATAGTATCCTTAGATTAAGGATAAATCCATTACATAATAATGTGTGAAAAATATAAATAAACCCAATATAATTAGATATTAAGTGTAAAACAATCATATTTTATTCACACATATTCATAGCATGACAAAATCAAGAAGTAGATGTTTAACCCGAAAATTGAAATTTGGTTAAGAAGTTTTCTTATTGAAATTCGATAGCCAAACAACGTCCCTTTAAAATATAGAAAATAAGTTGATGAGAGAGAAAAGTTTATCTCATCACTTGCACATAAAATTTACATCAATATGGATATACAAGAACATATCCCACAAATAATAAGATGTAAATTAAGAGACATTACAAAAATAAGTCTTTTAAAAATAGGAGGGTGAAAGGTTCCCTTACCGATTTGGTAACATACGAGACATACACCCCATGAAAGAATGATCACACAATGAATATGTAAATACCAATAAATTAAATTATATTACACAAATAATATAATTATGGGTAGTACATCCACCATACAAAAGGAAATAGAGGCTAATATAGCATGAATCGTGAGGGAATAAAAAGTGAGATGAAAAACCCTTACCACGTTGTAATCAATCGAGTCGTATGAGAAAAGTTAATAACCACCAAATGAATCACAGAATACAATGAATATAAATAGAATAATGATAATATGTATATATCAAATGTCAGTACACAATACACCACATGCAATAAATAAGTGGTGAACAATGGAAATCACGGAATTAAAAGTGAGATAAGAAATCCCTTACCTTGTGTCTGACTTGACTCGTATGTTCCTTTTTCATCATGAATGAAAAACTTATATTAATTTCTACTTGATTAATAACATTTTTAATGTTTATTATTGCTTTTATATCACTTATTACCTTGTTATAACAGTCAGTTAATTATTTGAGTTCATATTGGACATTTTATCGATTTTCGGAATTTGAGTTAAAATTGAACTTGTTATAATTACAATTTGTCCATGTGGTCAAAAACTCCATTATCTCCACAATGATACTAATGAATTAGATATCATATATATCATATATATATATACAGTGTAAATATATATATATATATATATATATTTATAAATATATTTATAAATATATTTATAATATTACATAACATTTAGAGATAAGAAATGAAATGCACCGTGCATGGAGACGGTAAGTCGTACGTACACATGAACACTACATTCATTTCTATTTAATATTTTATGGAATAAAAAAATAATTACACATAGGTATATTATAATTCAATTATAATATAATATGATATAAATGTTACATAATTTCATTAAATTCATCTTTATACGTTCCATGTATGTTAATAATGAATCATATCACCTTGAGGGGGATGTAGTCTGCACTTCATCAAATTAAATTATCGTGTTTACACATATTAGAAGGAATAAAGGTGTGTTTTTAAATAAAAATTAAATAATAATATAAAAAAACATAATATATATCATATATAAATACATTTTCATCATAATGGCCACCATGAGAGGCGGTAGGAGATAATTGAACAATCATCAAATCGTGAGGCGTTAGTTTTCCATCCACAAAAATAGTATGTTCATCACCCAATAGATGGAGGTGTGTGTATGTGTAGTTCTAATCCTTTTCATAACAACATCATAGTATATTTAGGATATTGGTGTTTTTATAAAATAGAAGAATAAAATGTGTTTATGGGGTTGAAGAAGTAAAATAAAAAAAAGAACTTATGAGATGATGTTACCTTTAAATCGGGTAACTCTCATTGGTTTGAATCAAAAGGTTTTCTTGAAGTTTTTTCTACCTACAGTAAGGCTTCTAGGATGAATAGATGGGTCTTGGGAGCTTATTGGAGCATAGTTTGCATGAGACAAAGGTTTTAGTAGTGTGAGTAAAGAGTTATAGGTGAAGGATTTTTATAAGGGAGAGGAGAGTCTTTTTCAGAAAGTTTGAAACAATTATTTTATTATGACCACATATTCATTTTAAAAAGGTAAAAAATTCATTAATATCAATGTTAAGATGACTCATGGTCTAAATAAAATAATCCAATAATAATTTTACTGGTTTTGGATATTCTTTTAATATTTATAATCTTTTTTAGATAAATCCTTTATTAATGAGATAAATATTGTGTCATTATTGTGTCATAAATAATTTAATTTATTTGATGTACAAAAATTATAAAACAAATACCATGATGTAGGAAACATTTTTATATTTTCAAATAAAATTTATAGTATAATATATATGTAACACCCCATGCTTCCACGGTGCATTTCCCTTTGAATAATGCAATGGCGTGCATTGTACGCAACTTCGAGATTCTAACACACCACAGCCAATCAAACTAGTCATTATGAATAGCAATACCTACTATTTGAGATTTTATAAATTCTATCTCACAAAATGGACTTCATTCTTTGGATTCGGAATATCAAAATTAGCCTAGGGTGAAATTTTGGTACTTTTCAGATAACTTTCATATTTTGATGAATAGTGAAAATTACTAAATTTTATTTAAAAACAACTTTTTTAATCGAAATAATTAATATTGATAAATTATTAATTTGACTAGTTTTAAAGTATATTTAGAATATATTTTTACCATTTAAATAATTGTTTTTCATTGAACATAATTTCAAAATTAAACCAGACATAAACAAGTGACAATCTTTTGATAGTTATTATCTTTTAAAAACACGCTTTTTGTTTTAACAACGGGAATTAATTTTAAATTAATTTATGCCACTTCTGTGATTTTAATATGGAAAAATGTATTCCATATTTGTAATCAGGATGTTCAAATTGTGTAAATAGGTAACTTTTATTTTTAGACATTTTGAATAATTACTTCGGTAAATATTTTATTTACCATGGTTAAAGGGTAAATCCGGTAAATAAGGGTTAACAAATAATATTATAATAATACAAAATTAACCTAAAACGTGTCCTAACATTATTGGTTGATACATGGACGACCATGGGCATCTTTGGGTCGATTTTAGGACCCCATGGATCCACTTGTATGTGATAGGGACACTTTATTTTAATTAAGTTAAAATGAATACAAAAATGACACAAGCATATAACTTTTAGAACAACAATTGTTACACAGGGTTATATATGTTGGAGTTTAGACTATAAATATTTATTAGAAAGATAAAAATATTTCCTACATAATGATATTTTATTTATAATTTTTAGACATTAAATAATTTAATTTATTTATGACACAATGGTGATGCAGTAATTACTATAATAGTGAAAAATTAGAATAATTGATATTATAAATACCCAAATAAATATAATTTGAGACTTTTTATGAATTAAACTAATTTTCTAGGTTAATATGACATGTTAGTATTTAGTTAATTAAATTTTTTAGAAGTAATAATTCTATTATGTTTTTTACAAAATTCAATTATTGAATAGTATCAAAATTGACATAAAAGTGTTTTTAAAACACATATTATATTATTAATTGATATTAAATTCTTAAAAATCTAAGGTTCGGCCAAGAGACTTATATCATGATATTTGTATAATTAATGGATCACTTGGGGGTCTCTTGGATGTATATAGTATGTTTATTAACCATATAATATAAACATACAAAGAGACATTGTAAAAGTGAAACTAATTAACTAAGAGTTAATACTTAAAGATAAGGTTAATATAATGACCCAAACCTGTCTTAATTAAATTTGTTGAGTGGTTTTAGACCCATAACCAACTTAATAGTTACCTAATTCACTTTTTAGCCATTATAAACCTAATATTAATTTATTATAAAATAATATTTCTAGCTTTTCCAAAGGTGCCCCTCACCCCTCTTATAAAAGGGAACTCCCCCTTCTCATTACTTCACACCTTCAAAGCCTTTTAGTTCGGAAAAAACCTGCCCAAATACTCTCTAAACTTCCCTCACTACAACATAGAGGCCTTATTTTGATCATAAATCCAACCTAAGGAGCCCTTTTGATCAAATAAAAAGGAAGAACCCGAAGAAGAGGTAATGATTTCACCACCCTTTTTCAAGTTCCTTTCTTCTTCCACTTCTTATTTATTTGTTATTTCTATTCTAAAATAATTAATCCAGTATCTCCTATATACTGTAATATTATTATAAATATGTTACAACTATATTCCGTATTCTATCCACCCTTTGAATAACATGTCACCATACGTGTGTACGTACGGCTTACCGTCTCCACGTCGTGGTGTAATTGTTATTCAATAAATTATTATTTGGATGGGTATAATAATGATGTTTAATTCATGTAAATAATAAATATAACATGATAATTATTTTTTATCTATGATATACCATCCAATTATATATTATTTTAATATCAAAATAATGATATTGTCGCTCGTGCGTACGTACGGACTACCGTCTCCACGAACGCGATGAGATTCATTCTCTATCGTATCCATTCAAGTGTAATTATCATTTGATGATTTAATAATAATATTTAAGGACTTTATATAATTCTGGATATGAATAAGATACAACATATCCATGACAACCACGACTTACGTAACAAAACATATAAAAGAAAATGAGTAAGTTAACACCCAAAACGACGATAATTCTAAGATATTATTAACAAAACAATATTAAAAGATCATATATGATATCATATTAATGTATATGATTATTTAATAATTTAATAACAATTATTTAACCATTATACAGGAGGTTAACCTACTGTCGACTAAGGAAAAATTACAAAGTAAGGGGTTTCTTAACTCACTCTTAATTTCGTGAGAATTCCATTGTTCACCACTTAATTATTTCATGTGGTGTATGTATACTACCCATGATTGTATTCATTGTGTAATATACTTTAATTTATGGTTATTTACATCATCATTGTATGATCCTTCATTCATTGGTGTATGTTTCATAAATTACCTAATCGATAAGGGAATTTGAAATTTCAATTTCCATTTATTCGGCTTTACGCAAACTTCATTGATTATTTTACCCCAAGATTATGTGTGGAATCACTATTCATTTGATTATTTCATAATTTCCACTCCCCTTTCTGTGGATATACTTTTTATACACATAATCACTCCATGTATAAATTCTCAAGTCATCAGTATGAACTTGATAAGAGAAATTTTTACTCAATCTCGATTTGTTGAGATAAACATCAAATTCATTGGTGTTGTTTTTACTAGAATATGTGTGAATGTCCTTTGATTGTTTTACACTGAATATCCAATCATATTTAGTTTATTTATATTTGTCACACATAATTATGTCATTGATTTATCCTTAACCTAAGGATACGGCCTTTATGAGAGATTTCATCTCAATTTACATTCCATTGTGACTTCTTTGTTGTTATACACCAAACCACTTTTATATGGTGTACATAATGTACTTTGACATAGTATATCATGAATCCCTTTATTCTCATGATATTAAAAAGTTTTGATTACCTAAATTATTTGTATTCAAGTGTCTCTCTTTTGGTTGGAAACTCTAACTAAAATACCATTTTTAAATGTTTTAAAGACTTATTCTTCTAAATCATGCTCATTAATGTCCATGTTTTAAAAAATGGTTTTAAGGATTTATTTATATGGACATTAATGTTTTAATATGAAAAATAATTTTAAAAGTTTCAAAGTGGTATGAGACACTTTGATTCAAAAATTTATTTTTAAATGGCTTCATGACAAATAGTGTGACTTTTTAATGTTTTCAAGAAAATGGCGATATTTCTCTCAAATTGTTTTGATGGTTATTTTCATCTATGTCAATATCATTCATTATTATCGATTGATATTAATAGGATAAAATACAATCTTCCATATTGTATCGAATGAGTTATGTTTGACTGTGGATGTGCTATATTTATACAATTCATGATTTGAGGATAAAGTATTGACATTTCGTATGCTAGTTTTAATACGAATGTTTATGTTATGTTTAAACATGTTCATATGAGGAATGAATTGGACTTAGTAAGTGACGGGTGGAGCCCACTATAGCTCGTCAATGCATCGGTAGGTATCATGAGACAAACTAGTGTCTTGGCACAAGGCCTTGTTAAAATCTTATTTGTAGTCTTGGCACGAGGCCTTGGCTATGTGGTTATGATAGTCTGGCATTATGAATTCCATCATTATGAAAGTTGTTATTGATATTTCATGTGATTATTCGATTAGTAGAATATCCATGTGAATAAGTAAATGGAATTATTTCATTTTATTTTTTCCATACTATGTTGAAGTTCAAGTTTAAAAGGCTTTTCTTTTAATTATAAATTTCCTTAAGTGTTTATGCTTATCTATGAAAGCTTCTGCTATAATGTTATCCTTACTGAGCATCTGAACTCACCCTTTTCAATGTTTTATTTTTCCCAGGATTATGAAGAAGTAATTTATGAATGACCTGCAGGGTTAGTATGAGGGGATATGAAGACAAGATGTTTTTTTTATGATGTAATGTAAAACTTTATGATTGTATCTAGTGTTTACAAGGCTACTAAACTAATCGGTATTTTGAGAAATGATCTTTCTTGTGATCATGCCAATGTTATGTAATAATTCACTGACTCTGGGTAACTGGGGTCGGGGCGTTATAGATGGTATCAGAGGAAGTTTAGTACAAACCTTGGGAGATGGATTTAGATAAACTCTGATTAGAGCACGTAGACCTAATATGAACTTTTAGGATTAGTATAGAAGAACTTCCTAGAATTTTGGTATTGAAGAGATATTGTGAGTTTTCCAAACAATACATCCCTATCTGGATACGAGCAGGTAGAGGCGGCTCTGGCACAGATGTACCTAGGGGTAAAACCTGAAAACACCGCTTTGAGATAGACTCAAACGGGAACTGGTGCACGACAACGGGCCTTGCTGCACTCTTGGTTACGACACTCCCGGGGTATATGCTTAGGATAATTTACATTTTCTTTACTAACTGATTTGAAGTATTAAATATATAAGATGAGAGTAAATGACCTTGGTTAATCCTAATGTGTTTCAAATTGAGAATATGGTGACATGTTAATCTCTAAATGATTTTATGACTGCTGTTACTCACACAATTCTTTGTGGTTTTAGTCAATGGCTGGATTCCAAGGAAGTCATAGTGAATTTGAGAATGATGTATAAGGTCGGAATGGTGGTGGAAATGAGAAACAAAATGGAATGTTGATAGGCGTAAAAGATATTGTCTTTATTACAAATTAATTTTCAAAAAATATGATCAAAAATATATATATTAACCAATTCCCAGACTCAAAAAAAAAGAGAATGGTGATGAATAATAAGAGCTCCAGCAGTGGAGACCATGGATAAAGGAATCCTCAATTTCCATCATGCAGGAAATGTGGAAGGAGACACCCAGGAAATGTCTCAATGGGACAAAGAAATGCTTTACATGCGGAAAGGAAGGACATAAAGTGAAGAATTGCCAAAGAAAAATGAAGAGTTCTATAGAAGAAGATAAAAATAGTCCCAAGAGTCCATTTACTGTCATTTTCCATAAATGTAGGGGACCTGGCCATTACCCGAGTGAATGCCCTATTCTATAAGATATTTTCTTGGTCAAAGAAAAAGCTATGTGGAAATAAATGGTTGGATAAATGATTAAAAAGTATTAGCGCTCTTTGTTGATGGGTTTACTTTGGAATAATTTTCTCTTGTATTTGTAACCCCGTATTTTTCCATGTGAGAATGATATTTGAGGAAGAATTATATCTTCTCTTGTGGATATTGGTATAAATAACCATTTGGTTTTACATGATCATTGGGGTTTGAGAGAATTATAAGTTATTATAATTTGGGATGAAAATAAAAGGCATGATATAACATTTGTGGTTAAATTATGTTATGGTATTTTGAGGAATTTATCTCATTTTGGTAATATTATAAAATATAGTTTTTGAAAAAGGACAACACGTAGACCATGTGACAACCCGTTGCATCGGACAATGCTGTGGGAATCGAACCCACAACCAAAGTGAGATTGGGATTTATCGCCTACCACTGGACTAAGTGAAGTCCGTAGATAGTGTGACTAATTATTTTTAGTTAAATGATTTTATTGATCAATAATAAGTTGATTTGGGTTCTTATGTCTTATTAAATGAATACCCTTGGTATAGGAAAATGATTTTGTGATTAAGTGATAGATGTTATTTTGGAAGTTGTTCGCTTTGTTGTGAACACTATATGCATAAGGAAAATAAAATAGTATGGGATTTCATTTGAAGAGTAATGGTGAATTTTTATCTATGTTTTTAATATGGATTTATAGTGATTTGGGTTGTTTATGGAAATGATTAGGTTAATTACTTTTAAGAATGTGACTTTAAGAGTAATTAATGTCATTTGGAGATACAATTTAACGTGGAAGACTACATTCTTATAGGTTTTGAGTTTCAATATTAGTTTGGATTATATTGAAGGATTTTAAAGACAATTGATTATTGAATGGTATTTATGTACCTTTGGGGTATTGATGGTTTAATTTTAGAAATTAAGATTAGTTTTTTTTTCTCTAATGGAATATCCATTTGGGGGGGGGTCATCAGATATTATACTAACCATTTTGGTTTTGATTAATCTCTAATGACAAGTTAAATATATAGTTTATCCTACATGGATCTTGTATTTCTATAGAAGATTATTCTATCTCTTTCATTGTGACCAAGTCTTCTTGAATACTCATTGTTCAAAAAAAATAAGTTAGTGGTAAAAAGTTATTAAATAATGAAACTCTACTTAAAAAGTAAGTATATCTCTTTATGTTCTTAGTCAATATCATAAATTAATTCCTAGTCCTTATGTAATGTAACTTAAAAAAATGTTGTCTGTTTACTTTTCCTACTGGGAGACTAAGGACCGTTTGTCCCAACACAAGTCTGTGATTTTCTTATTGTTAACTTTCTCCTGATCATGTTTTCTATCCCTCTTCATCATAACTGAACACTTAGTTTATTGTCCATATATTTTTTTTCCTATATGGAATCCTAGTATGGGTTATCTTAGGTGACCTTTATACCTCTCTTCCTTTCATTTAAAGTGATAGTTTTATTGAATCTTTTTCTGATGTGGGACTTTCCATTATATTATCAAGCCCAATATAAAACAAAAAATTGCGAGGACGCAATTTATTGAAGGAGGGGAGAATGTAACACCCCATGCTTCCACGGTACGTTTCCCTTTGAATAATGCAATGGTGTGCATTGTACGCAACTTCGAGATTCTAACACACCACAACCAATCAAACTAGGCATTATGAATAGTAATACCTAATTTTTGAAATTTTATAAATTCTATATCTAAAAATGGACTTCATTTTTGGATTCTTAATATCGAAAATATCCTAGGTTGAAATTTTGGTACTTTTCGGATAACTTTCATATTTTGATGAATAGTGAAAATTACTAAATTTAATTTAAAAACAACTTTTTTAATCGAAATAATTAATATTGATAAATTATGAATTTGAGTGGTTTTAAATTATATTTAGAATATAGTTTTACCATTTAATTCAATGTTTTCATTGGACATAATTTCACAATTAAACCAAACATAAACAAGTGCCAATCTTTTGATAGTTATTATCTCTTAAAAACACGCTTTTTGTTTTAACAACGGGAATTACTTTTAAATTAATTTCTGCCACTTATGGGTTTTGAATTTGGAAAAATGGATTCCATATTTGGAATCTGGATGTTCAAATTGTGTAAATAGGTATCTTTTATTTTTAGGCATTTTGAATAATTACTTCGGTAAATATTTTTTTTACTATGGTTAAAGGGTAAATCCTGTAAATAAGGGTTAATAAATAATATTATAATAATGAAACATTACCCTAAAACGTGTCCTAACCTTATTGGTTGATACATGGCCGACCATGGTCATCTTTGGGTCGATTTTGGAACCCCATGGATCCACTTTTAAGTGATAGGGACACATAATTTTAATTAAGTTATAATGAATACAAAAATGACAAAAGCATATATCTTTTAGCAAACAAATTGTTACATAGGGTTATATAAGTTGTATTTTAGACTATAAATATTCATTATAAGTATAAAACGATTTCCTAAATAATGATATTTTATTTATAATTTTTATACATTAAATAATTTAATTTATTTATGACACAATGGTGATTCAGTAATTACCATAATAGTGAAAAATTAGAATAATTGATATTATAAATACCCAAATAAATATAATTTGAGACATTTTATGAAATAAACTAATTTTATAGGATAATATGACATGTTAGGATTGATTTAATTAACTTTTTTTGTAGAAATAATTCTGTTATGATTTTTACAAAAATCATTTATTGAATAGTATCAAAATTGACATAAAAGAGTTTTTAAAACAAATATTAACTTATTAATTGATATTAAATTATTAAAAATCTAAGTTTCGGCCACGAGAATTATATCATGATAGGTGTATTATTAATGGACCACTTGGAGGTCTCTTGGATGTATATAGTATGTTTATTAACCATATAATATAAAAATACAAAGAGACATTGTAAAAGTGAAACTAATTAACTAAGAGTTAATACTTAAAGATAAGGTTAATATAATGACCCAAACCTGTCTAAATTCTATTGGTTAAGTGGTTTTAGACCCATACCCACCTTGAACTTTAA
This sequence comes from Viscum album, assembly GCA_963277665.1. NCBI lineage: Eukaryota > Viridiplantae > Streptophyta > Magnoliopsida > Santalales > Viscaceae > Viscum > Viscum album. The sequence goes on along the minus strand of OY728148.1, from coordinate 1,337,394,158 downwards.
ATAATCCACTTTGGAGACATTAGAAACCGAATATAAATTTCTTATAAAATAATATTTCTAGCTTTTCCAAAGGTTCCCCTCACCCCTCTTATAAAAGGGAACTCTCCCTTCTCATTACTTCACACCTTCAAAGACTTTTGGTTCGTCCATAACATACCCAAATACTCTCTAAACTACCCTAACTACAACCTAGAGGCATTATTTTGATCAGAAATCCAACCTAAGGAGCCCTTTTGACAAAATCAAAAGGAAGAACCCGAAGAAGAGGTAATGATTTCACCACCCTTTTTCAAGTTCCTTTCTTCTTCCACTTCTTCTTTCATTGTTATTTCTATTCTAAAATAATGAGTCCAATATCTCCTATATAATGTAACATTATTATAAATATGGTACTACCATATTCAGTATTCTATCCACCCTTTTAATAACATGTCACCATACATGCATACGTACGGCTTACCGTCTCCACGTCGTGGTGTAATTGTTATTCAATAAATTATTATTTGGATGGGTATAATAATGATGTGTAATTAATGTAAATAATAAATATAACATGATAATTATTCTTTATATATGATATACCATCCAATTATATATTATTTTAATATCAAAAGAATGATATTGTCGCTCGTGCGTACGTACGGACTACCGTCTCCATGAACACAATGAGATTCATTCTCTATCATATCCATTCAAGTGTAATTATCATTTGATGATTTAAAAATAATGTTTAATGACTTGATATCATTCTGGATATTAATAAGATACAAACTATCCATGACAACCATGACTTACGTAACAAAACATATAAAAGAAAACGAGTAAGTTAACACCCGAAACGACGATAATTCTAAGATATTATTAACAAAGCAATATTAAAAGATCATATATGATATCATATTAATGTATATGATTATTGAATAATTTAATAACAATTATTTCACCATTATACAGGAGGTTAAACTACCTTCGACCAAGGAAAAAGTACAAATTAAGGGGTTTCTAACCTCACTCTTAATTTCGTGAGAATTCCATTGTTCACCACTTAATTATTGCATGTGGTGTATGTGTACTTCCCATGATTGTATTCATTGTGTAATATAATTTAATTTATGGGTATTTACATCGTCATTGTATGATCCTTCTTTCATTGGTGTATGTTTCATAAGTTACCTAATCCATAAGGGAATTTGTAATTTCAATTTCCATTTATTCGGCTTTACGCAAACATCATTGATTATTTTACTCAAAGATTATGTGTGGAATCACTATTCATTTGATTGTGTCATAATTTCCACTCCCATTTCTATGGATATACTTTTTATACACATAATCACTCCATTGGTAAATTCTCAAGTCATTGGTATGAACTTGATAAGAGAAATTTTTACTCAATCTTGATTTGTTGAGATAAACATCCAATTCATTGGTGTTGTTTTTACAAGAATATGTGTGAATGTCCTTTGATTGTTTTACACTGAATATCCAATAATATTTAGTGTATTTATATTTGTCACACATAAATATGTCGTTGATTTATCCTTAACCTAAGGATACGGCCTTTATGAGAGATTTCATCTCAATTTACATTCCATTGAGACTTCTTTGTTGTTAAATACCAAATCACTTTTATATGGAGTAAATAATGTACTTTGACATAGTATATAATGAATACCTTTATTCTCATGATATTACAAAGTTTTGATTACCTCAATTATTTGTATTCAGGGGTCTCTCTTTTGGTTGGAAACTCTAACTAGAATACCATTTTTAAATGTTTTAAAGACTTATTCTGCTAAATCTTGCTCATTAATGTCCATGTTTTAAAAAATGGTTTTAAGGATTTATTTATATGGACATTAATGTTTTAAAATTAATACCCCTTTTAAAAGTTTCAAAGTGGTATGAGGCACTTTGATTCAAAAATCTATTTTTAAACGGCTTTGTGAGAAATAGTGTGACTTTTTAATGTTTTCAATAAAAGGGGGATATTTCTCTCAAATAGTTTTGATGGTTATTTTCATCTATGTCAATATCATTCATTATTATCGATTGAGGTTAATAGGATACAATACAATCTTCTATATTGTATCGAATGAGTTATGTTTGACTGTGGATGTGCTATTTTTATACCATTCATGGTTTGTGGATAAAGTATTGAAATTTCATATGCTAGTTTTAATAAGAATGTTTATATTATGTTTAAAAATGTTCATATGAGGAATGCATTAGACTTAGTAAGTGATGGGTGGAGCCCTCTATAGCTCCTAGATGCCTCGGTAGGTCTAATGAGACAAGCTAGTGTCTTGGCACAAGGCCTTGGAAAAATCTTATTTGTAGTCTAGGCATGAGGCCTTGGCTATGTGGTTATGATAGTCTGGCATTATTCATTCCATCATTATGAAAGTGGTTATTGATATTGCATGTGATTATTCTATTAGGAAAATATCCATGTGAATAATTAAATGGCATTATTTCATTTTATTTTTTCCATACTATGTTGAAGTTCAGGTTTAAAAGGCTTTTGTTTTAATTATAAATTGCCTTATGTGTTTATGCTTATCTATGAAAGCTTCTGCTATAATGTTATCCTTACTAAGCATCTGAGCTCACCCCTTTCAATGTTTTATTTTTCCCAGGATTATGAAGAAGTAATTTATGAATGATCTACAGGGTTAGTATGAGGGGATATGAAGACAAGATGTTTTTTTATGATGTAATGTAAAACTTTATGATTGTATCTAGTGTTTCCAAGGCTACTAAACTAATCGGTCTTTCGAGACTTGATCTTTTTTGTGATCATGACAATGTTATGTAATAATGCACTGACTCTGGGTAATTGGGGTCGGGGCGTTACAATATATCTTATATAACCCCATGTAAAAATTTATTTACTAAATAATATCAGATTATGACATTTTTGTCTTTACTTTATATTAATTAATATAATGTTTCATTATTACTCCCATGTTGCTTTATGGGGTCCCAAATTCACCCCAAGGTTTCCCATGATAGGATATGTATTATCCAATAATATTAGGGCACTTTTACGGCAATTCAATAATATTGTAATATTATATTTTACCCTTATTTATTATATTTACTCTTTAATCATGGTAAATAAAATATTTACTGAAGTAAATATTTAAAATGTATAAAACTAAAAGCTTCTTATTTACAAAATTCAGACCAAGTGATTCCAAATATGGAATCCATTTTTCCAAATTCAAAACACAGAAGTGGAATACATTAATTTAAAATTATTTCCTGCTGTTTAAAAAAATAGCATATTTTTAAGAAATATTAACTATCAAAAGATTGATACTTGTTTATGTCCAATTTTAAGATGAAATTACATAAAATGAAAAAAATTAGATAAATGGTAAAAATATATTAGAATTACACATTATAACCAATTAAAAAGATATTATTACCATAAAAATAAATTATATTAAAATTCACTTTTTAATTAAAAAAGTATTTTTCACTATTCCTTAAAAAATGAACATTATGAGAAAAATACCAAAATTCCTTCCAAATTAAATTTTGATGTCCCAAATTTAAAAGAAGAATTTTATTATGTCAAATAGAACATATAAAAGTGAAAAAACTAGATTTAAAAAGGGTTCCCCATTAAAAGGTTGTAAATTGACCTTTTAAAGAAAATTATGCTTAAAATTAGATTCATTAACATTTTAAGCCTCTAAAATTTATTGGATAAATGATAAATAATTTAACAAACATATATAATAATATTTTAGTTAGTTCTATTCATTATCTCCATTAAACGACCAGGAGTTTACTACCATTTAAAATAACAATATTATATTATTAGTGTGCAACGTATGATTTCAAAGAATAACGTTGTTGCATATCGGGTATGCTATCAAACATAGAATTCCCTTTAATGTAGAAATAATATTTAGTTCAAAAATATTAATAAATATGAAAAATTTCATGTTCTTTATTTACCTGGGATATTATAATATTATTCTAGAACGAGGTTGATTTATAATGATACAAATCTTACATATTGTATTGATGGTTTTGTGATATGTTTGACTTTGGATGTGTTATTTTTATACCATTCATGGTTTATGGATAGATTATTGACATTTTTTATGGTATATTAAATACAAATGTTTATTTTATGTTTAAACCTTTTCATATAATGAATTCCTTGGACTTAGTAAGTGAAGGGTGGAGCCCGCTATAGCTTCTCGATGCATCGGGAGGTCTCATGGGACAAACAAGTATTTTGGCATAAGGCCCTGAAAAAATCTTATTTATAATATTTCCATAAGGCCTTGACTATGCGGTTATGAAAACTGGAATTATAAATTCTATCATTATTAAATTGGCTATTGATATTATATGTGATTATTCGACTAGTAGAATATTCATGTGAATAAGTAAATCACGTTATTTGATTTATCATTGCCATGTTATGCTGAAGTTGAAGTTTAAAAGGTGTGTGTTCTAGTCTTATACATTACCTTAAATGTTTATTATTATTTAATATAGTTTTTTCTATATTATTATCCTCACTAAGTATCTGAGCTCACTCCTTTCTTATGTTTTATTTTTCCCAGGATGCAAAGAAGAATATTACGATTAACCTGCTGGAATAGGGTAAGGGATATAAGAGTGTTCAAAGGGGATAAAATGTTGTATTTTTTTACTTCCTTATGTAATGTAAAACTTATGTATGTATATAGTACTTACAAGGATAGAATACTAATTAGTATTTCGGGACATGATTCCTTATATCAGGCCAATGTTATGTAATAATGCACTGATGCTGGGTAACTGGGCTTGGGGCGTTACAGTTAGTATCAGAGGAAGTTCAGTACAAAACGAGGAAGGTAGATTTAGAAAAAACTCTGATTAGAAAACACAACCCTAAGATAGACATTGAGGATCAGTATAAAATAACATCTAAATTTTTTGGAAATGTAAATATTTTGTAGTTTTTTCAATTAATGCATCCCTGTCTGGATACAAACAGGTAGAGGAGGCTCTGGGAAAATGTACCTAGGATTGAAAACTCTGACAAGGAGTTTCGGTCTTGACCTAGGGTTTCCTCATACATGACAATGATCTTTTCATCACCTTTATTTACGACACTCCTGGGGGATATGCTTAGTATAATTCACATTTTCATTACAAACTGATTTGAAGGATTTTAAAATAAGAAGAGAATAAATATCCTTGGTTAATTCTATGGTGTTTTAGATTGAAAATAAGGTGTTATGATATTCTCTAAATTATTTTATGACTCAAAACATGTTTTCTTCCATTAGTCAATGGCGAGATTCTAAGGAATTCATAGTAACATTGAACATGATGTACAAGGTGGGAACAGTGGTGGAAATGAGCATCAAATTGGAATGCGGATAGGTGTAAAAGATATCATGTTCATGCTGAATCTATTTTCCAGAAATATGATAAACATCATATATATTAACCAACCCTCAGACTCAACAATGAAGAGAATAGTTGTGAATGATAAGAGCTCCAGCAGTGGAGACCATGGAGAAAAGAAATCTCAATTTACATAATGTATGCAATGTGGAAGGAGACACCTATGAAAGTGTCTCAATGGTACAAATAAATGCTTTATATGTGGGAAAGAAGTACATAAAGTAAATAATTTCCGAGGAAAAATGAATAGTACTATGGAAGAAAATAAAAATGATCCCAATAATTCATTTATAGTCAATTTCCATAATGTAACGACCCGGAAATTTCAAGGGAATTTTTTTCTTCAATTTCTCTGAAATTTTATAGGAGCGTAGTTTCTAACGGTGCCTGATTCCGAGGGCCGGTGTGCCCAGAATCATTTTCCAAAGTTTGGATCGTGTACGTTCAGTGAAGGGACGAGCGAGGTTTTTTAACTTTTGAACCGGTGCTCTAAATCGAATTCTGAGGGCACCGATGCAACCGCAGTGCCGGTAATTGCTTAGAAACACCTTTTCCGGAGTTGCATTTTCATGAGAGAGGTTGATAAAAATTGTGGAAGATAGAATAAAAATTTAACTACAATTTTTATTTTATCTATGTGGATTTAAGCTTTGGGTGGAAGTTGGGTAACTACCCAAATTCCCATGGAAGGTTATGAGAGTGGTGGGGCCCACATGAACCCCACCCCTTCACATTCCTTAACTCCCTCAAATCACATTTTAATTTGATAACTTATGTTTTGAAAACTTATGATATTAATGAATTGTGTTTAATGTGAGTGTTTGAATTTCAAACTCTTGAATTTTCAAACCTTAATTTGTGTTAATAAAATAAGTAAGGGGATTATTTTATTTTGGGTTGGAGGCTTGTTGCTTGAGAGATTTGGGAGAAAAGCTAAGGGAGACTTGAGTTTCTTTATCTTCTTCATCGAAGAACACGAAGAACGCAAAAAACGCGAAGAATGCCAGATTCCTCGGAGGTCCACGTCTCCTTCCGCGACGTCTCCTTCCGCGACACCTCATACCGCGATGTTGACGATGTCTTCTTTTGTGACGTCTCTTTCCGCGACGAATCCTTGTTCGACGAACCACCATTCAAGCAACGTCGAGGCAGGGATTTGTTTTGTGAATATTAATGAACCCCATGTTACTTCCTTCTAAATCAAAGAATGTGGATCAACTAAACATCATGTTGATCCGCGAAGAATATGTTGCGGGTTGGGAATTCTTGTTTGCGGGAAAATTGTAGGGGATTATTTAATTATTTTTGTTTGTGATTACTACTTTGACGTTCTTCATGGAATATAACCAATTGCTATCGATTAACGAGAGGGGGAAGTATTAGGTCGGAAGAAACCCCAGGAGGGAAAATGATGGCAAGAGGGGGGGTGAATTGCCTTTTAAAAAAAAATTGATTAACAAATTAAAAACAAATTGAATCAAAGTAAAGATGCAGCGGAAAATAAAGAGGCAAGACACACAAAATTGATAACGGAGTTCGGCCTAAAACCCGGCCTACGTCTCCGCTCCCAACTCAACCGTTGAGAGATTCCTACCGCTTGCTTTTCAATGGTTTTAGCAAGAAACCCACTAGGCTTTAAGGTAGCACTAGGACCTATTACAGCTTGCTTTTATTGGTTTAGCAAGAACCCACTTGCTTTTAATGGTTTAGCAAGAACCCACTAGTCTTTTTACGGGTGAAGACTAGCTCACCGAGACACAAGCCTTTTAAAGGAAAAGCTTGAGAAAACCTCTTCACACCTTAGTGGTGGTGTGAGAACCCAAAGAAGGGGAGATGAGAAAAGAGTTGGGGTTTGTAGGCACAAACCCAATTTTAAAGCTCAAAAAGAGATAAACAATAAAACCCGTAATGGAGAAGCCTTGGGCGCCTTTGATTGATTGATGATGTTTGAGGGCCGCTTCCAAGCTTCTATGGAGGTGCTCTTGGATGTGGAAGTTGTTGGAGCACTTTGGGTTCCCTTGGAACAATCCGTCGGAGCTTCGCCAAAGATGTAAAAATGTGTCCGGTGGCTTGTATTGAGTTCCGGGGCTTCCTAGGCCTTTATTTATAGGCTAGGAACCTTCAAGTATCCGTTGGAGGGCTTTGGAGCCGTTGGAAAAGGCCTCGGAGCCGTTGGGAGGCTTTTGGAGTTGACTGGTCAAAGCCAACGGCTAGTTTGACCAGTGCTACCGGCTGGCCGGTACAGCTCCACCGGCTGGCCGGTGCCTTGGCAGTGGAGGAGAAGTCTGGTCCAGGGGCCACCGGTCGACCGGTACATCTCCACCGGCTGGCCGGTGCCTTGGTAGAGAAGAAGAGTCTTGATCCAGGCTCCACCGGTCGACCGGTGAGGAGCCACCGGCTGGCCGGTGGAAAGACAGTAGATTGCACTATTTGGGCTGGATGCCACAGGTCGACCGGTGGCAGAGCCACCGGTCGACCGGTGGGGAGGCAGTAGCTACCCCTTGAGTCTGGGTGCCACCGGCTGGCCGGTGGTGAAGCCACCGGTCGGCCGGTGGACTGAATTTCAGTCCATTTCTGCCTCTTCCTTGGTCAACTTCTTGGCAATCAAATGCCTATCAACACAAACACTTAAAACACAATGTTAGATAAAAATGAAAGTGATTGTGATCATGAAAATCAAACAACGAGAGGTTCGAGATGTACAACAATCTCCCCCTATTTTGATGATCACAATCACTTAAACAATTAAAGTAAAAACATGAATTGAAAGGAATGCTTAAATAAAATGAAATGTAAAGCAAAGCATGATCAAAAAAGTTTCTCCCCCAATCAATCAAGAAATTCTCCCCCTTTGTGATTATCAAAATAGAGTGGGGCATAAAACTTGATTGAGGGAAGTAATAAAAAACGAGATTTTAAATCAATTGAAAATGATATCAATTGTTGAAAATTTTGAAATGAAAAATTGAATTGAAAAATTTGAATAACAGTTTGAATTGAAAGTTTTGAATCAAAACCAATTGAAATTTGAAATTTGAAACCAAATGAAATTTTTGAAAGTTTGAATCAAAAATTGAAGAACAATTTGAATTGAAAGTTTTGAATTAAAAAAAAATCGATACCAACTGATGGAGATTTAGAAAAGAAAATTTAATAGAAAATTTTGAATTGAAAGAATTGAAACCAAGAGTTGAAAATGAAATGAAAAATTTTGAAAACACAAAAAAAGCTTAAAAGATCCTAACTCCCCCTAAATAAAAACAATGAATCACCGGGGAGAGGGATTTTGAAAAGAGACAATTTTAGGCCCGGAGAGACTCGCTAAGAGGGATTTTTCAATCCACACTTGCCTTGTAGCGGGTCTTCTCCTATAAAATTCGTCCGAAAAGAAAAAACTTTTGGGTTGACCATACCGGGCGTTTTTACAATTACATTCATAAATGAGGTGCCCGGGTTTTTTACAATAGTTACAAAATTTAAATTCGGAGCTCCCCCTTACAAATATAGTGGGTGCATGGGAGGAGGAAGCTCGGTTGGTATATCCTAGCCCTTGGGTGGTTCGGGAAATGCGTTGGGAACCAAGCAATTTTGAAAGGTTTTGTTCCCCTTGGGTGAACTTAGCTAGGGATTCTCTAAGGTCCTTGATGGTTGATTCCAAAGAATCAACATTGGGAAAATTTTGGATTTTTAGGGAGAGTTCCTCCTTCTCTTTAAGAAGTTGTTCTTTTTCGGAGGAGAGTTTTTTGAAAGACTTTTTTAAAGAAACAAATTTTGAAGATAATTCATGAAAACCTTTTTCTAATTGGTCTCTAGCATGTGAGAGTTCCTCATAGGATAAATGATTTAAAGAATTGGAATTTGAAGAACAAGAAGAGGAGGAAGAGGAGGAAGATACCTCATGTTTTGCCATTAGGCATTTTTTACCATGGTCGCTCAAGGAGAAAGAGGAGAATGAAGAGGTGGAGCTATCACTCCATGTTTTCTTTAAAGCCTTCTTCTTCTTCTTCTTGGCCCTTTTCTTGTGAGGTGGGCAAACGGGTTTGATCTTTTCGTCGGGTTCTTGCTTGATGACGAGTTCTCGCTTGTTGTCGGGTTCTTGCTTTGGAGCCTTGCTAGTACCTTCATAGGTTAGCTCTAAAAGCTTCCAAATATCATGAGAATATGTGCAAGAAGAAATGCAATAAAAAACATTACGGTCTAAGCCACAATGAAGAGCATTCATGGCTTTGCCATCAAGCTCAAAATTTGCAATGTCATTGGGGGTCCATTTAGATTCATCGGGAGAAGAAAGGGTGAAACCATGCATGACAATTTTAAAAATAGGATAACCAATGCTTTTAAGAAATGTGGTCATGCGGGTTTTCCAAAAAGAATAATCGGCTCCATCAAAGAATGGAGCACGATCCAAAGAAAATCCTTCGGGGGATTGAGAGGAAGAAGCGGTAGAAGCCATCAACAAAAAAAAGGATCTTTAATTTGAAACCGGTTAGGGAATTATTCAAATACGTCCTCTGATACCAATTATTAGGTCGGAAGAAACCCCAGGAGGGAAAATGATGGCAAGAGGGGGGGTGAATTGCCTTTTAAAAAAAAATTGATTAAAAAATTAAAAACAAATTGAATCAAAGTAAAGATGCAGCGGAAAATAAAGAGGCAAGACACACAAAATTGATAACGGAGTTCGGCCTAAAACCCGGCCTACGTCTCCGCTCCCAACTCAACCGTTGAGAGATTCCTACCGCTTGCTTTTCAATGGTTTTAGCAAGAAACCCACTAGGCTTTAAGGTAGCACTAGGACCTATTACAACTTGCTTTTATTGGTTTAGCAAGAACCCACTTTCTTTTAATGGTTTAGCAAGAACCCACTAGTCTTTTTACGGGTGAAGACTAGCTCACCGAGACACAAGCCTTTTAAAGGAAAAGCTTGAGAAAACCTCTTCACACCTTAGTGGTGGTGTGAGAACCCAAAGAAGGGGAGATGAGAAAAGAGTTGGGGTTTGTAGGCACAAACCCAATTTTAAAGCTCAAAAAGAGATAAACAATAAAACCCGTAATGGAGAAGCCTTGGGCGCCTTTGATTGATTGATGATGTTTGAGGGCCGCTTCCAAGCTTCTATGGAGGTGCTCTTGGATGTGGAAGTTGTTGGAGCACTTTGGGTTCCCTTGGAACAATCCGTCGGAGCTTCGCCAAAGATGTAAAAATGTGTCCGGTGGCTTGTATTGAGTTCCGGGGCTTCCTAGGCCTTTATTTATAGGCTAGGAACCTTCAAGTATCCGTTGGAGGGCTTTGGAGCCATTGGAAAAGGCCTCGGAGCCGTTGGGAGGCTTTTGGAGTTGACTGGTCAAAGCCAACGGCTAGTTTGACCAGTGCTACCGGCTGGCCGGTACAGCTCCACCGGCTGGCCGGTGCCTTGGCAGTGGAGGAGAAGTCTGGTCCAGGGGCCACCGGTCGACCGGTACATCTCCACCGGCTGGCCGGTGCCTTGGTAGAGAAGAAGAGTCTTGATCCAGGCTCCACCGGTCGACCGGTGAGGAGCCACCGGCTGGCCGGTGGAAAGACAGTAGATTGCACTATTTGGGCTGGATGCCACAGGTCGACCGGTGGCAGAGCCACCGGTCGACCGGTGGGGAGGCAGTAGCTACCCCTTGAGTCTGGGTGCCACCGGCTGGCCGGTGGTGAAGCCACCGGTCGGCCAGTGGACTGAATTTCAGTCCATTTCTGCCTCTTCCTTGGTCAACTTCTTGGCAATCAAATGCCTATCAACACAAACACTTAAAACACAATGTTAGATAAAAATGAAAGTGATTGTGATCATGAAAATCAAACAACGAGAGGTTCGAGATGTACAACAGGAAGGACCACATAAACACGACCGACCCTCCTCCATTATCCATGTTTGTTTCTAATGTGATTGGAAGGGAAATGGCGCGGTGTCGTCGCACCGCGCTGGATAGTGCGGCAAAAAATGCATGGCGACGTCGCGTCGCGCCGTAAAATTGAACCAAGTCGCGGCACCGTCGCTCCGCGCCGGAGAACCGCAAAAGCACCGCGGCCGGAGCGGGCCAGCGGCGGAGGGGTGTGGTGCCGTCACGCCGCACCGGATGAATGAAGCCCGCAGTCGGTACCGGGCCGCGGCGGAGCGTGGGAAACAGCGGCCGGAAATGGGCCGCCGACGTCGGAGTCGGACCGGCGGCCGGAAACGTTCCGCCGGTGTCAAAGCAGGGAGGGGACCGGTCGTCGCCGGTCCCGTGGTGGCAGAAACCGGCCGGCCGGGGCGGGCTGGCCGGACAAGGGGAACGCCGGGGGTTTAAACCCCCGGCCGGCCAGCTGAGCGGCCCCCATTAAGGGGGGCCGCGGTTACAAACCAGGGGGGACCGGCGCCCCCCACTCCAAACAGCTCGGCCGTTTGGCCAAGCGCCTAACCAGCGCGCTGGGCGCGCTGCGCCCAGGCCGGGCCATGCCCAATCGGGCCGGACCCAGATCGGGTCGGCCCGGTTCGGGTCGACCCTGGGTATCGGGCCGGGTCGGACCGGGCCCGAACCCCTTAATACCAAATCTTTTCCGGTCGGACGCCCATAAATTGTTCTATGGGCCTCCGATCGACGCACTTTCAGTTGCGATGCAATCCTTGGATCGAGACAGTCGTTTTGGTATATCGCACACAAGGTTTCAGAATACTTTGGGTTCAGCCGGGTTGGTTCATACACGAAACCAACCGGGCCCACAGAGCAGAAACACTCATATCTTGAGCTCTGGACGTCTGATTGATGTTTAGTCGACTTCATTGAATTTATCTTGATGAGACGGAACTTTTGGAATACTTCGCCTGAGTTTTGGTAGCTGTTGGATAGTGGATGGGTTGGATTGTACCCGCAATCCAACCGGACCCTTGGAACGGAAAAGCTGATATCTTTCAGACCGGACGTTCGTTTGACGAACCATCTGCGGCGTTGGTGATCACGTTGAGAAACGGTCCCTATGAGTATACCCTATGAGATTTCGAGGTATAGTTGAGATACGTCCAGGTTGGTTCGCTCACGAAACCAACCAGGCCCCTCGGACGAAAAGGCTATTAACTCACAGACCGGGCGTCTGATTGACACGTCGTCTGTTGCGTTGAGACCCATATGATGAGGCAGTTCTTTGAGATACTTCTTAATGGGACTTTGAGATACTTGGAGTATCGAACTGTAGCTCGTGGAGCGGACCCTCCCAGAGACGAGCGTGCGGAGTACGGAAACCATGTAGCCGACTGAGACCTGAAGACTTCTTGACCGACTCGACATGGATTGAGTCGACTAGACCAGTGGATGGAGCAATACTTTTTTTGGGTGCAGACCCATGGCGGACGGAGCACTACCTGTGTGAAAGTGCAGACCCACGGTACTCGTCCGGAGAGTACCTCTGTAGGCTATTAGGGGGTGCACACTACTGTGTCTGGGTGGCATACCCCGGCGGGAAGAAATACTGTGTTTGGGTGGCTGACCCGCGGTACTCGACAAGAGGAGTACCTTAGCAGTCATAGTTTAGTGAGAAGTACATCGGAGTTGTGACAGGACCACTGTACACTCAAGAGACGGGGCTCTTCAGCAGTTACAGTTTTGATAATGAAAATCCTGGTTTGAGCTGAGTCTATGACTTTGTGTTTACCTCATGATTGAGATGGGTCACTTGATAACATAGGTATATGTATGGGCATATACCTGGGTAGTGGTTATCCGTTTATTTCATGATCTTTGTGTTACCTCATGTTTGAGATGAGTTACATGATAACTTAGGTATATGTATGGGAATATACCTAAGTAGAGGTTATCTGTTGAGATCTTCTTTGTGGTTATCCTTGTTGGTTTTAGTGAGACCATGAGGGTCTCAGGGTCCCTACTGAGTATCGTTATACTCACCCCTGCATGGGATATGACCGCACCTGATTGTGTTGGTTGCAGACAACGGGCAGAGTTGACGGAGGCCGAGTGTTCATGGACTAGACGGTATCCAGAGGTGGACTTCACGACGAGACGACACTCGGAGGGGGTTGACGGGCGAGAACATTGAGGAGCTGCGCTATTTGTACATACTCTTTAGGTAGGATCCGTGGTGGACGATCCAGGAGCTGCACTATCTGCACCTACCCTTCAGGTAGGATCCGAGGAGGACGACCCAGGAGCTGCTTCCTTTCTTCAAGGTGTTTGTCTTATTCTGTTGTACTTTTGTTCAGTTGTAGCTGTACTTTTAGTTAGGTTTGTATTCTGGCCCATTTACTTTCAGCACTTTCTTTTTTACTTAGTGTTTTACTTCCGCTCGTACTCTGTGGTGTTTTGTTTACTTTTATAAAGGCAATGCCTTCCCAGTTATCAGGATTTACGCCTCTGGTGCTAGTCGCTTGCCCCTGTCCTATGGAAGGCAGGCTTGGGGTATTCACGGCACAGGCCCCGAGGATGGGTCGTGACAAATTGGTATCAGAGGAGTCGGTTCTACCGCAGAACTTATAACTCTGATACTTTCTTTCTGTGAATCAATAGTGTTAAGAGTACCGAGTGTGGTTTTCAATTCAGGGAGTCCAGTGTTGGTGCGGGCGACCGAAATATCCATAAACCAGGATCCTGACAACTGATTTCCCACTTTGTGCATGAAAACACTGATTGCGTGTGTGTTTCCAGATGTTTTCAAATGTCAGCTCAAACCAGGTCAGCTCACCAGGTATAATTGTTTGACTGTGTCACGTTGTTTCTTTAGGATGCCTTTTCGCAGGAGACCAGCTAGAGCCCAGAGGGATGTGCGTACTGACAGCCTACCGAGCGTCGAGGCTTCGGTACATGGCCCTCTTGCAGTTGAGGCACCAGCGGAGGGACAATCGGTACTACCATACATTGGGCCACCGATGCCACCAGCCCTAGTAGTAGGCGATGCACACCACTTGAGCGCACTGCACGAGTTCCAGCGCCAGAGGCCACCCAGGTTCCAGGGAGAGACAGACCCTCAGGCGTCTGAGGACTAGCTGGAGGCTGTGGTGAGAGTCTTCAGGCTGGTGGAGATGCCTGCAGACTTCATGGTGATCTTTGCTTCCAGTCTTCTTCAGGCAGCAGCAACCAGGTGGTGGAGCCACTTGTTCCAGTTTTGCGACGGGATGACCTTCACATAGGAAGACTTCAAGAACTTCTTCAGGGTGGATTTTGTGCAAGTAGCTCTACACCCTGAGTGTGTTCATGAGCTTCTGCCTTTGCCGCCTATTTTTCGATTAGTAGCCGAGTCATCTATGGGTAGTAGACAGATGATGCAGAGGTCCAGGAGGACCACACCAGTAGTTGGGTGATCTCGGGTTTTAGGATCGATGGTGCAGGGCACCCGGGGTGGGGTCAGAGTTAGGCGTGCCAGAAACAGACAGTGTTACTCATGCTGCAGGAAGGGTCACCTAGCATGTGACTGTACGACCCCCCGCACAGTCGATCCGCAGGCGTTGGAAGAGCCACCGAGGAAGAAGTAGCGGCAAGTTCTTGAGAAACAGTCGAGTAGTGGACAAGGCAGTAGAGCTCTGGGAGCAGGTGGACATGAGCGGAACTGGTGGATACGTCCCTTGTACTTTTAGTTCCATATTGCTGTTGTATTCGTGTCTTTGTAATATGAGCTACAATAATAAAAATACACTTATCTTTGTGATGTTTTATTTCCTATCCTTTTTTTTGGTTGATACTGAGAGGTCCCGAATAAAACTATTTACTTGACCCTCACTTTCAATATTTCTACTGGAGGAGACCCAGAGGCCTCACACTGATGCCGACAGCGTGACTCGACCCTTGGAGGCGAGAGTGACGGTTGGATCTCTTGGTAGTTACGTCGAGGCCTTACGATGTCATCCATGGAATGAATACATCATTCATGTCAGAATTGACTGTATTAGGCAATGGGCGTGGTCCATCCAGGGGATGAGACTGAGTTTCTCTATTCGGAAAAGGAGAAATTTTTTTAGTAGCTCTTTCAGATCATATGCAAAGAAGGTGCAGATCATCCAGGAGCGGATGAAGACTGCACAGTGTAGTAAGACATAGGAAACCGGTGCCAGTCTTAGAGACTCGAGCATGATAAATGATTCAAGAAGAGGAATCATTAAGGAGAGATGAGTCTGCGAAGTAGCAGACGTGGAGGTAGAGCTAGAAGAGCATCGTGAGGTGGTGTACATCTTAACATGCTACAACCACCCGCTTTAGTTATCCCCTCCAGGATTAGGGATCTGGAGGGTGGAGGAAGAGTGCGGCTACATGCGGTCAAGGAGTGTGACCCAATGGCTCTAAAAATGATTCAAGGGACAGTCTATGTCCACTAATTGATGTTGTAGTAACAGACGTCGATATGAATCACTCCTTGCTTTCAGAAATCTTGTTCCAGACCTAGA
The DNA here is from genome assembly GCA_963277665.1 of Viscum album. Lineage (NCBI taxonomy): Eukaryota > Viridiplantae > Streptophyta > Magnoliopsida > Santalales > Viscaceae > Viscum > Viscum album. The sequence continues at coordinate 1,337,378,346 of OY728148.1, read as the reverse complement.
GTTTCTGGTAAGCCGTGGACTTAACCCTCACGTCTGGAGATACCTTGGGAGGAGACTCGATAATCACACTTACGCTGACGGTGTGGTCAGACCCTCGAGGCGAGAGTTTCGGTTGGAATCTCTTGGTTGCAGAATCGAGGCCTTACGACATTAGTTTGAGTATGGAATGGGCAATAACTGTTCATACTCAAATTGACGGTTTTAGGCAAACGTCAGGATGGGTTTTCCTTGGTTGGAGAAAAGTAGACCCCAGGAAGCACAAGATAAACTCTTGCACAGGAAGGTGCGACCGATCACTCTGGAGTCGATCAACCTTACCCTCGTGGTAGCAGACATTTGAGTTTCAGTTCTAATAGGATTTGGAGACCTCTAGAGTTCGAGGATGAAAATCACGTCCTTATACGGGTCTCACCTCGACATGTTTTACGAAGATGTGGCCAAGGCGACAAGTTATCTCCGAAGTTCAACGGACCTTTCTAGGTCCTCAGCTGGGTAGGCGAGGTGGGTTACCGCTTGACCCATCCACCTCAGTTGCACCAGGTGCACGACTTTTCCCATATATCTCAGCTGAGGTGATACGTGCTCGAACTTTTTCATATCATCGACCATGAGGAGCAGGACGATGGCAATAAGGTTACTACCACAGAGGTTCCAGTGGGGATAGAGGATCGACATGATCGGATCCTATGAGGATGGTCGATTCCTCAGGTGCGCTTTCTTTGGCCGTACGAGAATCTCCAGGTAAGCACATGGTAGCGGAAGGCTAATATGCGTACTCAATACTGCTTTTGTGAACCTAGTTTGTGTTGAAGATTTACGGGGACGTAAAGCCCTGAGGTGGGAGTAATGTAAATACCCAGAAATTTCAAGGAAATTTTTTTCTTAAATTTCTTTGGAATTTTACAAGAACGCAGTTTCTGACGACACCTGATTCCGAGGCCCGATGTGCCCAGAATCATTTTCCGAAGTTTGGCTCGGGTACGTTCAGTGAACGGATGAGCGGGGTTTTCTAACTTTTAAACTGGTGCTCGGAATCAAATTCTGAGGGCACCGATGAAACAGAAACACCGGTAATTTCTTAGAATCACCTTTTCTGGAGTTGTGTTTTCACGAGAAGGGTTGATAAAAATTGTGGAAGATAGAACAAAAATTTAAATACAATTTTTGTTTTTTCTAAGTGGATTTAAGCTTTGGGTGGAAGTTGGGTAGCTATCCAACTTCCCATGGAAGGTTATGAGAGTGGTGGGGCCCACACGAACCCCACCCCTTCACATTCCTTAACTCCTTCAACTCACATTTTAATTTGATAACTTAACATTTGATAACTTATGATATTAAAAAAAGTGTGTTTAATGTGAGTGTTTGAATTTCAAACTCTTGAATTTTCAAACCTTAAGTTGTGTTAATAAAATAAGTAAGGGGCTTATTTTATTTTGGGTTGGAGGCTTGTTGCTTGAGAGCTTTGGGAGAAAATCTAAGGGTGACTTGAGTTTCTTCATCTTCTTCGTCGAAGAACACAAAGAATGCGAAGAACGCGAAGAATGCCGGATTCCTTGGAGGTCGACGTCTCCTTTCGCAATGTCTCCTTCCGCGACACCTCTTATCGTGACGCCGACAACGTCTTCTTTCGCGACGTCTCTTTCTATGACGAATCCTCGTTCGACGAACCTCCGTTCGAGCAACGTCGAGGTAGGGAATTGTTTTGTGAATATTAATGAACCCCATGTTACTTCCTTCTAAATCAAAGAGTGCGGATCAACTAAACATGAATTTGATCCGTGAAGAATTTGTGGCGGGTTGGGAATTCTTGTTTGCGGGAAAACTGTAGGGGTTTATTTAATTATTTTTGTTTGTGATTACTACTGTGACGTTCTTCGTGGAATATGACCAATTTCTATCGATTAACGAGAGGGGGAAGGACCATACAAACACAGCCGACCCTCCTCCATTATCCATGATTGTTTATAATGTGGTTGGAACAGAAATGGCGTGGTGTCGTCGCACAGCGCGGGATCATGCAGTAAGGAATGTGCGGTGACGTCGCGCCGCGCCATGAAATTAAACCAAGTCGCGGCACACCGGAGAACCGCAAAAGCACCGCGGCCGGAGCGGGGCCGTGGAGGAGGGGTGCGGCGCCGTCGCGCCGCACCGGACGAATGAAGGCCGTAGCCGGTACCGGGCCGCGGCAGAGCATGGGAAACAGCGGCTGGAAATGGGCCGCAGGCGTCGGAGCAGGACCGGTAGCTAGAAACGGGCCGCCGGTGTTGGAGCAGGGAGGGGACCAGTCGTCGCCGGTCCCATGGCGGGAGAAACCAGCCGGTCGGGTCGGGCCGGTCAGACAAGGGGAAAGCCGAGGGTTTAAACCCCCGACCGGCCAGCTGAGCGGCTCCCATTAAGGGGGGTCGTGGTTACAAACCAGGGGGGCAGGCGCCCCCCACTCCGAACGGCTCGGCCGTTTGGCCGAGCGCCTGACCAGCGCGCTGGGCGTGCTGCGACCAGGCTGGGGAAGGCCGCGCCGGCCGGGCCGGGCTACGCCCAAGCGGGCCGGACCCGAACCCGTATCGGGTCGACCCGGTTCGGGTCGACCCTGGGGTATCAGGCCGGGTGGGACTGGGCCCGAACCCCTTAATACAGAATCATTTCGGGTCGGATGCCCATAACATGTGCTACGGGCCTCCGATCGACGCACCATCAGTTGGGATGCGATCCGTGGATCGAGACAGTCATTTCGGTATATCGCACTCAAGGTTTTGGAATACTTTGGGTTCGGCCGGGTTGGTTCGTACATGAAACCAACCGGGCCCTCGGAGCAGAAACACTCATATCTTGAGCTCCGAACGTCTGATTAACGTGCCGTCGACTTTGTTCAATTCCTCTTGATGAGACAGAACTCTTGGCATACTTCTCCTGTGTTTTGGTTCCTATTGGAAAGTGTTCGGGTTGGATTGTACCCAAAATTCAACCGGGCCCTTGGAACGGAAAAGCTGATATCTTTCAGAACGGGCGTTCGTTTGATGAACCGTTAGCGGCGTTGGTGATCACGTTGAGAAATGGTCCCTATGAGCATAACCTATGAGAGTTCAGGGTAATGTTGAGATACGGCTGGGTTGGTTCACTCACGAAACCAACCGGGCCCCTGGGACGAAAAGGCTAATAACTCACAGACCGGGCGTCTGATTGACGCGACGTCTGTTGCGTTGAGACCCCTATGATGAGGCGGTCCTTTGAGATACTTTTTCTTGTTATATTGAGATATTTGGAGTATCTACCTGTAGCTCGTGGAGTGGACCCTCCCAGAGACGAGCTTGCGGAGTACGGAGACCGTGTAGCCGACTGAGACCTGATGACTGCTTGACCGACTCGACTTGGAGTGAGTCGACTAGCCCAGTGGACGGAGCACTAATTTGTTTGGGTGAAGACCCATGGCAGACAGAGCACTACCTGTGTGATAGTGCAGACCCGTGGTACTCATTCAGAGAGTACCTCTGCAGGCTATTAGTGGGTGTGCACTACAGTGTCTGGGTGGCATACCCCGGCGGGAAGCACTACTGTGTTTGGGTGGCTGACCCGCGGTACTCGATAGGAGGAGTATCTCAGTAGTTTTAGGTTAGTGAGCAGTACCTCGGAGTTGATATAGGACCACTGTACACTCCAGAGATGGGGCTCTTCAGCAGTTATGGTTTCGATAATGAAAATCATGGTTTGAGCTGAGTCTATGACCTTGTGTTTATCTCATGATTGAGATGGGTCACTTGATAACTTAGGAATATGTATGGGCATATACCTGGGTAGTGGTTATCCGTTGATTTCATGATCTTTGTGTTACCTCATGTTTGAGATGAGTTACTTGATAACTTAGGTATATGTATGGGAATATACCTAAGTGGAGGTTATCTATTGAGATCTTCTTTGTGGTTATCCTTGTTGGTTTTAGTGAGACCTTGAGGGTCTGAGGGTCCCTACTGAGTATCGTTATACTCACCCATGTACGGGCTATGACCACACCTCATTATGTTGGTTGCAGACGACGGGAAGAGTTGACGGAGGCCGAGTGTTCAAGGACTAGACAATATCCAGAGGTGGACTTCACGGTGAGACGAAACTCAGAGGGGGTTTACGGGCGAAAACATTGAGGAGCTGCGCTATCTGTACCGACCCTTCAGGTAGGATCTGTGGTGGACGATCCAGGAGCAGCACTATCTATACCTACCCTTCAGGTAGGATCCGAGGAGGATGACCCCGGAGCTGCTTCCTTTCTTCCAGCTGTTTGTCTTTTTCTGTTGTACTTTCGTTCAATTGTAGCTATACTTTCAGTTGGGTTTGTATTCTGGCCCATTTTCTTTCAGCACTTTCTTTTGTACTTAGTGTTTTACTTCTGCTCGTACTCTGTGGTGTTTTGTTTACTTTTATAAAGGCAATGCCTTCCCTATTATCGGGATTTACGCCTTTGGTGCTAGTCGCCAACCCCTAGCCTATGGAAGGCGGGCTTGGGGTAGTCACGACATGGTCCTCGAGGACGGGTTGTGACACATAAATTTATGGTAATAGGGAATTACCCTAGTGATTTACCAATTCTATAGGATAACCTCTTGGTCAAGGAAGAACCTATGTTAAAATAAATGGATATCAAAATGTTTAAAAGTAATAGTGCTCTTTGTTGAGGGGATTTCTTTGGAACAATTTTGTCTTGTGTGTGTAACCCTACAGTTTGTAATGTGAAAATGATATTTTGTGAATAATGATCATCTCCATTATTGATATAGTTATAAATAACCATTTGGGTTTATATTATCCTTGAATTTGATGAAATTAAAAGTTATTTAATTTGGGGATGCAAATGCGGGGTATGAAATAACATTGGTTGTGAAATTTTGTTATGGTTATTTTGGGGAATTTATATCATTTTGGGAATGTTATAAAATATTGTTTTTGAAAAAGTACAACACACAGACTGTGTGACAACCCGTCACGTCGGACAAAGATGTGGGAATAGAACCCACAACCAGAGTACGATTGAGATTTATCACCTACCACTGGACTATGTGAAGTCTCAGGTTAGTGTGACTAATTCCGTTTAGTTAAATGTTTTTATTGATCAATAATAAGTTTAGTTGGGATCTTAGGTATTATAAAATGGATATCCTTGGTATAGTAAAATGATTTGGTGATTAAGTGATAAATGTAATTTTAGAAGACGTTCACTCTATTGGGAACACTATATGCCTAAAGAAAATAGAATACTATGGGATTTCAATTTAGGAGTAATGATGGATTTTTATCTATGTTTTTATTATGGATCTATAGGGGTTTGGGTTTTTTATGGAAATGATTAACATATGATAGATAATATGTGATTAGGTTAATTACTTTTTAAGAATGTGACTTAAGAGTAGTTGATGTTATTTGGAGATACAATTTAATGAGGAAGACTACATAATAAAATTATTTTATGTTTGGGGTTTCAATATTATTTTTGTTTATATTGAAGGATTTTAAAGAGAATTGTTTATTGAATGGTATGTTTTGAAATTTTGGATTTGTTGGATTTATTATCGAAATTAAGATTAGTATTTCTTTCTCTAATGGAATATCCCTTTTGGATCATCTATTCTGGTACTAACAATTTTGGTTTTGGTTAATCTCTAAATATGAGGGAAATATGTATTTTATCCTTTGTGGATCATGAGATTTTCTAGAAGAAGATTCTAGCACATTAGGTGGGACCAAGTCATCTTGAATACTCATTATTTGGAAGAAAAGATATGTTAGTGCTATAAATTTATTAAATGATGAAACTCTTCTTAAAAAGTAAGTATATAACTTTTTGTTCTTATCTAATCTCATAAATAAATTCCTCAAATTTAGGAAATGGAACTTAAAACAAAAAAACATTGTCCGTTTACTTTTTCTACTAGGAAACTAATGACTGTTTATCCCATCAGAAGTTTATTTTTCTTATTGTTAACATTATCCTGATCATGTTTTATATCACTCTTCATTATAACATGACACATAATTTATCTTTTATATCCTTGTTTTTTTACATTGAATCCTAGTACGAGTTATCTCGGGTGACCTTTGTACTTCTCTTTCTTTCTTTTAATGTGATAGTTTTATTGACACTTTTTATGATGTGGGACATTAAATGAAGTTCCCAAGCCCAATTTTAAAATTAAGAGGATGAAATTTCCAAAAGTTGGTAAGAATGTAACACCCCATGATTTCATAGTAAGTTGTTTTTTAAATTTGTTCAATAGCTTGCGCTACACGCAACACAGAGTTCGAGCGCACCACGACTTACCAAACTTGTCGTAAAAAAGATGGAATAAATACTAATAACTGGATTTTCAATTTTATATACTATTTATACTTTTAGAATCCATATTATGTGTTTTTAGACATAATATAAGAACAAATTCATTTTTTCACGTAAAAGAATTATTTTTCAAAAAATACACTTTTACAACCTCTTAATGGAAAAACTTTTTTAAATAAAATATTTGACACTTTTATATATTCAATTAAATGAAATTAAATTACTATTTAGAATCAACACATAATAATTTATTTTGGATAAATTTTTGGTACTTTTCTGATAACATTAATATTTTGATTAAAAATGAATATTACTAAATTTTAATTGAAAACATATTTTTAATAGAAATAATGTATAGCTTTAAATTATTAATTTGAATGTCTTATAAGTATAATCAGATTATATTTTTGTCATTTAATACAATGTAGGTCATTATATGCAATTTCAAATTTAAATTTGACATACTCACAAGTCAATCTTTTGATAGTTTTTACTTCTTAAAAACACGCTTTTTGGATTTGACAAAAATAATTAATTTCAAATTAATTAATGCTAATTCTATGTTTTTAATTTGGAAAATATTTATTAATTTTAGAATTTGGAATATCAAAATTAACTTAGGTTTAATTTTTGGTATTTTTCGGAAAACATTCAATTTTTGATGAATAGTGAAAAAACTACGTTATTGTATATAAATGAACTTTTTATTTAAATAATTATTTATTTTATTTTTTTAAGTCAATTCAGATTCATAATACCTATATTTGTTCAATGTGATTCATTGGGGTCATTTTTATAATAAAATTAGATACATAAAATTTTATTGAACTTTTTACTGTCTTTTACCCACCTTCTAAGAGAATTTTCAAATTTGCATAAAACATAATTTTACCTCTTCTTTGAGTTGAATTTCAAAAATAAGAGAGAAATATTTAACATCATTAAGTAAATTGTATTTCAATAAGTTGAAAATAATTTTTGGTGAATAGTAACTTTTGGATTTTATTTACCACGGTTAATAGGTAAATAGGGCAATTAAAGGTAAAAATGATATTATAATTACCCTAACAGATGTACAAATTCTATTGGATAAGTATTATTCAACCAAAAACAACCATTGCAGAAAAAGATGATCCTTTTGGTCCACTTGGATTGGATTAGGGCATTTATTATTGTATTATTTAAAAAAGAGTTAAAAGTGTTATATTCAAAGTTTAATAACATAACCATTTTTAATATAAAGTTATACATAAGATAGATTATACTATAAATATTAATTATAAGGATAATAATATTTAATATATAATGGTATTTTATATACCATTTTTATACATTAAATAATTAAATTTATTTATGACACAATGATGATGCAGTAATTACCATATTAATGAATGATTAAAATAATTGATATTATAAATATCCAAATAAATGTAATTTAAGACATTTGATAAATTAAACTAATTTTCTAGGATAATATGACATGTTAGGTTTGATTAAATAATTTTTTTATAAGTAATCATGTTGTTATGATTTTCACAAAAATCAAATACTAAATAGTGTCAAAATTGACAAAAATTGGTTTTAAAAAAATACTATATTAATAGATGATATAATATTCTTAAAAATATAAGGTTCGGAAAAATGTCTTAAATAATATTATATATGTCATTAATTAACCACTTGAGGTTCTCTTGGAAGTTAATAGTAATTTTATTAACCATATTATTTCAGAATACAAGAAGACACGGTAAAGGTTTAACTGTTTAACTAATAGTTAAATCTAAAAGATAAGGTTAATATGGTAATCTAAACTTATCTAAAACCTATTGGTTGAGAGTATTTAGACCAATACCCACTTTAACATTGAAATAAATAAATTTTGATCCATTATAAATCGAAAATTATTTATAATAAAATAATATTTCAAGGGTTTCCAATAGTGACCCTCACCTATCTTATAAAAGGGTACTTCCCCTTATCTCAAAATCTCACCTAAAAAGCCATTTGTATCGGCCTACCCCTACCCAAATATCCTCCCAACATACCTCACATCAAACTATAGTCCTTACTTTGATCATTAATCCAACCTAAAGATCCATTTTGATCACCTCAAAAGAAAACTCCCGAAGAAGAGGTAATAATTCACCACCCTAGCTCATTCAAGTTCTTTTCTTCTTCCACTTCCTCTTTCGTTGTTGTTTCCATTACAAAATAATAACTCTAGTACCTCCTAAACACTGTAATGTTATTATAAACATGGTAAAACCATATTCATTATTCTGTTCATCCTATAAATGACAAAGTCACCGTACGTGTGTACATACAGATTATCGTCTCCACGTCGTGGTGTAGTTTGTCATTCAAAAATTACTTTATTTGGATGGTTATAATAATGAGTATAAATGATTTAAATAATAAATATAATGTGTTATTTATTATGTATATATGATATACCATCCAATTATATATGATTTCACCATCAAAAGAATGATATTTTCACTCGTGCGTTTGTACGACTTACCGTCTCCATGAATGTGATGAGATTCATTCCCCATCGTAATAATTCAAGTGTAATTTTATTTTATGATTAAAAATAATGTTTAAGATCTTAATATCATTATTTATATGAATCAAATACACCTTATACATAACAAACATGGATTATGTAACAAAACATATAAAGGAAAATTAATTAGTTAACAACCAAAACAATGATACTACTGAAATATAATTAACAAAGCAATACTAGAAGATCATATAAGATATCATATTCATGTATTTTGTTCTTTTATAATTTATTAACAATGATATCACCATTATATAGAAGTTTAAACTACATTATAATGTGAAAAAGCACAAGGTAAGGGGTTTCTTATCTCACTTTTAATTTCGTGATATTTCCATTGTTCGCCACTTATTTATTGCATGTGGTTTATTGTGTACTACTATTTGATATATATATTGTGATGATTATCTTTATATTCATGGTATTCAATGATTAATTTTTTGGTTATTAACTTTTGGTCATACAAATCATTTGATTACAACATGGTAATGGATTTTCATGTCACTTCTTATTTTCGTAAGATTAATGATATATTGCTACTATTTCCTTTTGTGTGATGTATGTAATTACCCTGATTGTATTCCTTATTTATTATACATTAATTTATGGGTATTTAAATCTTCATTGTATGATCCTTATTTCATGGGGTGTATGTTTCATAAGTCACCAAATCAGTAAGGTTTAATTTTACAATCACTTTATTATTCGAGGTTTTTTTACGTAAGTATCTACTGGGACATATTTTTTATCCATGTCCATGATTTATAAAAGAGTTTTAAAAGGGATTATTTTTAAAAGACTTATTACTAAAACATCATTTTAAATGTATTAACGATTTATTCTTCTATACCTTTCTCATTAATTCCCATGTTGTAAAAATGGTTTTAAGGATTTATTTATATGAACATGAATATCGTAATATGTTAACTTCTTTAAAATGTTTCACATTGGTATGGGACATTTCGAATCATAATTATCTTTTAAATGAATTCCTTTATATTCCTTTTAAATGATTTCATGAAAAAATGATGTTTCTCTCAAAGATTTATACTGATCATTTTCAAATATGTCAACACACTTTAGGGGATATTATTCCGGATCGAGGTTGATTTATTATGATACAAATCTTCCATATTGTATTGAAGGTTTTGTGATATGTTTGACTGTGGATGTGTTATTTTTATAAAATTCATGGATTATGGATAGATTATTGACATTTCATATAATATTTTTAATATGAATTTTTATGTTATGTTTAAACCTTTTTACTCGAGGAATGGTTTGGACTTAGTAAGTGATGGGTGGAGCCCACTATAGCTCCTTGATGTATCGGTAGGTCTCATGAGACAAACTAGTGTCTTGGCACAAGGCCTTTACAAAATTTTATTTGTAGTCTTGGAACAAGGCCTTGAATATTTGGTTATGAAGTCCATCATTATGCATTCTATCATTATGAAATTGGATATTTATTTTAAATGTGATTATTCAACTAGTATAATATTCATGTGATTTAGTAAATGGCATTATTTGATTTATCTTTTCCATATTATGCTGATGTTTATGCTTAAAAGTCTTGTGTTCTAGTCTTATACATTACATTAATTTTTTTTCTTATTTATGATAGTTTCCTTTATATTGTTATCCTTACTGAGCATCTATTCTCACCCCTTTCTTATGTTTTGTTTTTCCCACGATGCAATGATGTATGTTACAATTAACCAGCCAGAATATTCTAAGGGATATAATATTGTTCAAGTGGGACACAATGTTGTATTTTTTATTTCATGATGTAATTTGAAACTTATGTATGTATCTAGTACTTCCAAGGCTACTAAACTTATTGGTAATTCGATACATGATTCTTTGTATCATGCCAATGTTATGTAATAATGTGTCTATTCTAGGTATTTGTAGTTGTGGCATTACATTACCCATTTTTATTACATTGCATTTCAAAAAAGGTGCTTTGTTATTCAAAATAATTTATATCTTGGTAAATATTCAAATTTATATGATATATTTTTTTAAATTTTAGGTAGAAGCTGAAACCATGAGATTTTAAAAAATACACATCGTGGTCAACAGTGTGTAAAATATTTAACATATATCATAAATGATCAATGAAATAAATTATTTAAATTTAATCAATTAATTATATCCATTAAATTGTGTACTATGAATTAGTGTAACCAAATTATGAAATTTTAAGGTTTACACATGAATAGTATAAATTTATTTCATATGAATTGATTAAATTGAAAATAAAAAACATTTGATATTTAATTAAATCCCTTTCATAATTTTTTATGTGGGCATATTATTTATATAATTCTGAATTAAATTTGTTGAAATTTTTATTTATATTGATGAAATATATAAAATATATATGCTTTAATAATTTTTTCATTCAACTAATATTTTTTATATGAATGTGGTAAGAGAAAATGTTGTTTGTTGCTTAATAAAATATTATTAGAAAAAAGCGGCTGAGTTCCTTTTGTGATGAAATATTAAATATATTTTTACTACTTTTTTAAATTATATTCTGAAAAAATGAAAATCATTTTTTAATTCATAATGTAAAAATTCTTTTATAGTCAATGTTTTAGATTTCTTTGAAAAGAATATTTTTCTAATGAATAGTAAAAAATGCTAATTTACATTATTTTCATTTTATTTATTACATTTATAAGATATCATTTAAAAAAAATAAAAACAATAATTAGATTAATTATATTATTAATAATCCAATTTATGTGACTTGAATAATTTTTAGTTTAAATATTTACATAAACTTGTTTTTATTTAAGAATGGATTTTCATCAGATGCCCTAATTTTCCTTGTACTCGTAGGTTTAGTTTGAAAAAAAAATTATTCCACTTCTATAAATTATACATGGTAAATGAGAATCCATATTTGAAACAAATAATTGAAATTAAGTCATAATGTCAATAAATTTTTTTGGCATAATGAATATTTATGATAGAAAAGAATGATTATCTCTGTTAAAGTTAAAACAAGGAATTCCTTGTTAGAAAATATTGTGTTTAGATTAATTTCCGACACTAGTAGGATAATTATTAAACAAATTAAAATATATATATATAATAATTTCACCCAAATTATATATTTGTTCACAATTATTTTTAGTCGTATTATATACATTACCTTGTAAAATAAAAAAACATAATACTGTGGGGAAAACCAAAAATGTTAAATGTAATTAAGATAATTGGATAAGTAAATGACATGATTAGAAAAATTTTATTTAGGTTTTTATCGACATTAAATTACCACCACTCGATTATTTATCAATTTTAAGGCACCTGAGATGATGGTGACATTCTATTATTGAATAGTTTGGGTACTTAAAAATTGTCACTCGTCCTCAATTTGGAATGTGTACCCTCTCCCATAATTTATTCACACCTCAAAAAACAATTTACTCTACCAAAACCATCAAAAATATATCCCATAAATATTTTTACACATTATATACATTATATCCTCACCACAATACCAATAATCGGGTCCTTAATAAGAGATATAAATGTTGTTCTTATGAGAGAAGGAAATAATTTTCACTAAGCTCTTTTATTTATACTTCTTATCTTATTACCTTATATTATTTCATAACAATTACAATATTATTTCACCATTCTGTATCATATTAATATATTTTTATAGTTTTATTGAATAATATTTATCCATCTCATTCTCTGTCAAATGGGAAAAATTTCATCACTCAAGTATATGGTGGACTATGGCCTTGAGAAATGATGTTAGCTTCTTCCATTATATATTCACATGAATTGTCATAATGAAATAAATAATAAATATATATGATACGTTAAAAATAATATTAGTTATATAAGATTAATATATAATCCTCTTCCTTTCCCATTTACTCATTAATGGAATTATAACGTCACTTGTGCATTTGAATGACCTACGGTCTTCAGGAAGAGATGTGATTAGTATTCCATGTCCAACATTAAAGAATAGTTAAAATATTTATGTAATGAATAAATTTGTAATTTATAAAATTAATTTAATTATAGTTATTTTGGACATATATCCTATGCTCGTGAACCAAAACCTTGATGATGAAACTTTCTTGAGAAAACACAATAGTTAAAACCCAAAATAGTGGAATTAATGAAATATTATTAATAAATGGGTGGTAAGATCTAATAAATGGATAATATGTGATATTATTAATATAAATATGTTTCTTTGAAAAAATAATAATATTATTAAAAACATTATATTAGAGGTTACTTCATTTTTAACTGAAGCGAATCATGTTGTATAAGACTTTATCTAAATTTTCATTAATTATGTCATGTTTTAATATGATTCCCAAATTTGATACATATAGTGTATATATATCCAATTTTACAAATTATATAATCAATACTTCATATTTATTAGTATGTTTTGTTTCATTTTTGATTTATTTCACCATATAGGATTTGATATGATGGTTTTTAAGGGATAATGGATTCCATAACTCAATTTCACTTCCTTGGGATATATTACTTCTTTATTGTACAAGATAATATATGATTATGTGTGTATTTTATATTTTATATTTTTTGTTTAATTTAATTTTTTTATTTTAATTTTTCATTGGAATAAAATTGTATTCTCATTAATTAATTAAAATAACAATGGTATGATATTTGTAATGGACTTTGTCACAATTTATTTTCAATGAGGATTGTTTGGATTCTATGCACCTAATTTATATTATAAAGTGTATATACATCCATATTACATGTAATTATATGAATAATTCATATATCGTAGTATTTTATTCATCAATTCAATTTATTTTATCCAAGGGGACATGACCTGATTGTTACAAAGTGGAGATGAAATTCATAACTCAATTACATTTCATTATATTATATTACTATTCATTGTCTTTGATATTATAAGATTATGTATGTAATGAAATTATATTATTTTATGTGTTATTTAAACTTTTTTTGTGGATTTGAATTTGATACTCATAATCAATTCATTTGATTATACTCACATCAAATGTTGGTCATTGAAATAAATTTTATCTCAATTAGAACTCCATTGAAACATATTTATTATTATACACATATTTATTTTTAAAAGCTGTATATAATATCCATTTGATATTATATATCATTAATATAATTATATTCAAATAAATTAATGTTTTACTTGATGTTATTTCTTTCACGGGGTAATAATTCAAAAGTTACAAAAGTATTATGGGTTTATGCTTCGATCTCATTTATTTGGGATTATTTATGATCGATTTTATATTGAAGTAAATTATTTGATCATTATCTAATAATACTATTTGAAATTATTATCATTTATATATACACTAATTTTACATGTAATTTTACCATTTCTCCCGATTTTTTACTTAAACTTATTGTGAAAATTATTTTATTTAGTGGTGAAATTATTCTAATTTTCAGTCAGAAATTCAATTTATTCAATATTCATATAATTGTTAAAATAATTGAACTACTATGTATAATATTCATCAAGGAAATATTAGTGAAATGTTTACACGTATTTCTCTTTTATAATTTTTTTAAAATAAAACCTCATATAATTTTCTGAACTATGTATATTTATAATTTTTACCAAAAATGTGAAAGGAATAAATGATTTATAGTACTCGTCATTAAAAGGAATATTCTCAAACTAATTAAATCTAATTATTTTACAATAACATTTACAATTTAAAATGATTCATTTCTATGAATTAATTTTCCTAATTTTTGATAAATATATCATCTTTTAATGTGACAATCAATGTGAAAATGATAATTTCATCAAAATTGATTGAATGATATACTTTCAACCTGTATATTCATAAAATATAAAAAACTTTTATTTTTATTATAATTCAATTGGAATGACTTATAATGATACCATATTTATTCTATCTGAAATGGTTTATGATATGTTTGACAAGATAAATCTTGTAATTAAATGTCTTTATTAATTTTTAATCATCAACATTATCCTAAATAATTCAGTTTATTAGGATCATTGGACATTAAATATCACTTAAATAAATGTATTCCTTATATAATGGATTTTATTATTCCATAAAATGTATAAAACATCTAAATATGTTAATTTATTTTTAATATAATTTGATTGAATATTGTAATTTTGTTAGATATGTTTTCATTAATCCATATAGATTTATATTGATAAAGAATATTGTTCCCGAATTACATTGATCCTTCAATACATAGTGAATTATTTGGACATGAAGCTATTATTGGGACCTAGAAGTATATATTTGCTCGACTCTTGTATAGGTCTCCTGAGACAAATCAATAATTTAACATTAAATGGGTTTTTACATATATTTTTGAAATGTCTTGCAGAAATGTCACAATTTTATAGATATCATGATATATGAGATTATGATACCCAATATAATACATTTCTGTTATTGATTATTTAGAAATTATTATCCCTGATCATTATACAATTTTGTTATTCTTGTATTAGCTTCAAAATGTTATGATTACTTATATAGTGTAATTTTATCATTATTTAGTTTTCAATATAATTCAATGTGCTCATTTTATGGAATTAATGGAATGTGTTTATAGTTATTTACCATGACATATAGACTATAAATTATTCATTCCTGATTGGTTTCCCTATACATAGACCTTACAAAGAATTTGTTCTCAACCATACCTTTTTCTTTTTCCACTTTATATAAATAACGAGTCTTTGAATGACATTATGGAAGTATAATTGGATAACCTATGTGTTTATTACACTTTGTTTTCTGATTTATTACATATGATTACACATATTATAACCTGAACGATCGATAATTCTACTCTCTTTGGAAATTTAATACAATGCATTCAAAATTAAAATAGGTAATACAAATTTATTATAGATAACTTCCTTAAAACGATTATATTATTTCTTCCTACATTAAACTATAGTGGATAACATAGGGATATACTTAAGAAAGAGGTAAACTATAGTGCCTAGTAAGGGAATAAAAAAGGAATAACATGAATATATTATTACACTTTGTAAAATATGAATTTCAACAAGACTATAAAGGTTAATAATGATTAATGTGAATAACGAGGCATTATATATCATCACAAACATAAAAAAACATGCATAAATGTGGAAAAAACTTAAATCTTGACATCAAAAACATAGTTCATGGATAAATTATAAGAAAATAAGATGAAAAAATTACTATGCTCGATTAGAATCACTCTGTAATTTATTTCATGACATATTCTGAGAATAAAACATTACCCAATGCATTGTAGTTCTATATGATTTATGATGTATGTCATATTCATTTCATTCACATGAAAAAGAGATCCACATAGATTATACAACATGTAATAATTTATCATGAAATTTTATTTGATGATAAATGAGTTTGGAATACATAAATTTTATTCCCATATAAAATAATTATAAGTTCAAAATGTTGAAAAACTATTATACTACATGTGTACGGGTATTCACTACATAATTGATTGTCATTGAAATTTTCAGTCACATCTAGATTGTAAAAAAATGAATTATTAAATGATAATGGAAGGGATTAATGAGAGAGATAGGGGTATCACATCATTTTTAAATCTTAGGGGGTAGTAAGGGAGATATGGTAGAAAATATCACAACATTAGTAAATGGATATAAAATGAATAATATAATGATTATGCATGAATAAAGAGTAGAAATAGGGTATCCCATACATTGAGAGAGTGATTCCAAAATTGTCTGAGGAACTTCTTGGGAGATTTAAGTAACTGTAAGAGGACCTTAGACAAGGTAGGCCATAGTAATGATGTTCTCTATAAATGTTTAGTTGAGAAGAATGGTAGATTGGTTAGGTTTATATAGAAAAATTGAGGGAACTTCTTTATTGTTTCACAAACATATTTTTGGGACTATATATAATAAATTCATGAAAAACCCAAACCATAAAATAGTTTATGGACATGATTTCTAAAAATGATGTTTTTTTTCAATACTTTATAAGAAAAGGTCAGAACATATTAAAATTTTACCCTTGAGGGTTTTGAAGTAAATCATGTCCTTAAATAAATGATTTTATAAGACAAAAATATAATAATTGATTTGGAAGATTCATAAAAGCGTTAAAAAAATTAAAAAAAATAAACTAAAAATTGATTTTTTTATGGTAAAAATATAATTGGTGATGGATACAAGTTATAGTAATTATTAGAAGATTTATTTGGCTGTTATGATCTCATAGTACACACTATATATTTATAGATTATTATATTTGTACACAAAAATTCGATTGCATTAGAAACAGATGTTAAATTCACCATTAAATAATTTCAATGTGAAGATTTCAAAAAAATATATAGAAAAATTACTTAATATCTGATTTTTACATTCAAAATATAATCGATATTTATTGAGAAATGATGGGTTTTTATGGCAATAATGGTTTTCTAACCCATATAAAAATTAAATTTTGACACCATAAAAATAATAAAATAATTTAGATTTAACAAATATTATTTAATAATATTATTTTATTAAAATATATTTAATTTCAATAATCCATTTATTTAACAAAATAATTGTTTGAATTAAATGTTTCCCAAAAAAATTACATTTTTTATTGTAATGAAATGAAAATAATTTATAATGTACCAATAATAAAGATAAAAATGTATTCATTATTCTAAAAAAATATTAATATTAATATTACTAGGGACATTATACATATCACATAATTACACCTATAAAATCTATTAGAGTAAGGTGGGAGACATTGTGATTTTATTAAGGTGGTTCAACATATATATTTTTTGTCATGATATCGATGGGATTGAATGTCTCCCATAAATGGTTTTTATCATGATAAAGTTTTTTGATGTCATCTCATGATTTTTGTAGGGAAATTCAGAATGACTCTATATCCCTCATATTCTCTGATAAATAGCCTTCATAGGGTATGATATTTCTAATTGAGGTAATCACATCATTTTTCTATATCAATATGATTAGTGATAACCCTATATTTATATGAATCATATGAACACTATTCGATGTCTATATTATCAATAGTTATGATAAATAACTGTCTTATAATCAGATAGGAATTAATAAAACTAGGAAAGTGCATTCATTTTCTATAATAATAATAAATAAAAGGAAATTTAATTCCTCCATAATAGAAGTTTTATTTATAAATGTTCAAGCCCATATAATATTCACCCATTAGAAACATCACACTCAAAATTTTCATATTAGAATTTAAAAAAGATAATTATAACACTATTTCATCTCCTCAAATGGTTCCCATTTTTCTTCTTCAAAGAAGTTATTTCTTCATATATCATTGACTGTGTTCATTTTATTATTCAATAGAACTCCTCCTCTATGATCTAATATCTTCACTGCGTACTCCTCATATGAAAGATCATTCTCCATTAGTATTACCATTTTGACATGTGAGGGGTCCTGTTTGTACTTTCTAGATACTGAAACTTATAAGCATCATGTACTTGAGATAAGATAGGTGGGAGTTCTAAACAATAGGCCATGATTCTAATGTGATCAAGGATCTACAAGGGACAAATGTTTCATGGAATAATCTTTCCCATTTTCCCAAATCTCATGAATTTATTCCATGGAGATATGTAGAGGAATACCTTATCTCCACCAGAAATCTCTAGGCCCCATTTTTGATTGTCAGTATATATATATTTTTTTATATTTGAGTATTCTTGAAGTTATATTGAATGTTCGTGATCTTTTTCCCCATTTCTTAGACCATTTTAGGACCTTAAAGTTAGTGTTCCCCAACTTCATTCAAACATATAGGTGATTTGAACCACTTTCCATAATAGGATTCATAGAGTTACATTTGGCTTCTTGAGTGGAAACAATTAATGTATAATACCTTTACAAGAGTATGATGTTGATCTCATCCTCCGTTGAAGTCAGTTTAGCATGATATCAACATACCATCGACTATCTAGATAATCCACTAAAATTAGACAACATTTTTATGGAGATTAGTTGTGTTGTGGTTCAACATAGTATTTAGGGAATATTGGTGACTCTTCCAAAACATAGTGGTAAATCAATTATCTTGACCCAATAAGATTCATATTTGGGTTCCATACATCCTCACCACTTATCTAATGTAAATCCTTACAGGTTGATAAATTGAAAAGTCCTCTCAAATTTCAATGAAGTGGGAAGTCATTTTATGATGATCTACCATAATCCATATCACATTATTTCTTCTTGATGTCTTCATATGAACAATGAATACTTCTATTGAAATTTTCTCCCATTATCATGTAGGAATGGGAAATGGTTGCGTTATAAAATAGTATTTTTTTAATTTTTTCCTTCCCTTACTAAAATAAAAGACACCTTGATGTATATTTAATGATCAAATTATTCATATTTTCTCAAAAATAGTTCTTGCGATGATATTTATACATCTTTCTTCTCCCTTGGTGGATGGAGAAGGTAGAGTTATGTGCTTCCCCAATAGATCATTATTTACCTTTGGGTTTGATGGTACAAATTATCACAAACAAAATATCACAAATAATTATTCATTAATAGTGACTCTAATGATTTCCCTTTTATGATAGCTTCCACTTTCTTATATATTCCCATATCATCCCTTTGAGAATTCATTGTCCTTTCTGTAAGGGATGGTTGAGAAAATATTTTAGAATGTATTGATTATGTTATTTAATTTATGATTTTCATGTATGTTATTTTCAATAATAAGATTATTTAATCATTATTAATTATCATCAATGATATAATTGGAAGATCATTTCAATATTGAGAATCTTTGGATTTATTCTCATTCCTAAGATATTAGTAGGTCCATATGTTATATAAATTAATATTATCTGACAATTATTGTTGGTTAATATTCTTCTCTTTCTTTAAGAATATTTACTTAGGGCTATTATGATCCGTATTTCATGCACACTACTCCGAAAAGAGACAATGAATCTAGATTTTAAATGAAAATATTACTAAAACTGAACCTATATCCTATGATTGGTAGTTAAATTCTTAAATATTCAATTTTTATGATTCATAGGTTGTCACTTGACCATTCTGCATTAGCAAATATCTATTTTTTTTCATTTAAGTGTCATTTTATACCGTAAAATGTTCAACGCTTATGGGTAGTTTGAGTAAAAGTTTAGTCAAAAGACTATTTTTCAACTGATTTATGCTCTCTTAGAATTAATTATTCTGGAAAATCATGAAATCCTTCTAATTTATCTTGGTTAGAGGGTTTTAAAATCATGGGAAATATCTCATAAATCCATAAATACAACCTCTAATTAGTTTAGGTAATCTATAATGACTCTAATTTTAAATTCCATGAAGTTTTCTGGAGAATAAGTTTGTAATAATAGAATTACTAATTATTCTTCATGATCATACATTTTTCCAAAATATGTCTTGGGGATATCCCC
Organism: Viscum album; assembly: GCA_963277665.1. Taxonomy (NCBI): domain Eukaryota; kingdom Viridiplantae; phylum Streptophyta; class Magnoliopsida; order Santalales; family Viscaceae; genus Viscum; species Viscum album. The sequence goes on along the minus strand of OY728148.1, from coordinate 1,337,357,950 downwards.
TTCTTCACACTTATTTGATAATACCCCAACTAACGATTCACCTTAGAGAAGTATTTTCTCCTTGTACCTGATTGAAGAAGTCATAAATACATGGAAGAGGAAACATAAATAATGGAAATGACCTATGTATATGATCGATTGAAAATTCAACCTTTCGGCTAGGAGGAAGACCACAGAATTCTGCAAGAAACAGTGTAGAATATTCCTTCAAAATGGTCTTGTCCCCATAGAGGATATTTTAGTTTGACTAAGTCATTTTAGATATATAATATTTTTCTTATGGAAATAATATCTATACTTTAGATTTGGTTGACAAATAAGAATAATCATTTTCCTTGAATTTTTACAAAATTGGAGGATGATTCACAATAAAGAGATTGATTTCCCTCCAGAGGTAATTTTTTTAAATGTACATAAGTAAATGAGGTCTATACCCCAAATTTCATTGAATTTTACTACAAGATGTATCATAAGGTTTGTTATGAATTTAATCCCAAAAATTTTTATATGGTAGGATTTATAATCCTAGGATGCAATAATTGCCCCAATTTTTGGTTTCAACAACATCTCTATATATTTTTTTTTGGTTTTGCGTGAATATTTTTAATAAAATTCACGATATTATGGAATATATATAACCAGAATAATAATGTACATTTTCTATTATTGATTGAATAACTGATATACCTACCACTAATTACTTTTCATGATCCACTAAAGTTGTTGTGATATAATAATCTCTACCTTTCTTCCATGGATATTTTTGGTTGTCTCTTAAAACCATTGGTTTAGTTATTTGGTTTTAAAATTACCCTTGTTACTAAAATTTGAACCAATAAACAATGCACTCAACATGTTCTAGATCATTCCTTTCTATTATTGCATTAGTGGGTTTTTCCTGTCTACATTTTCTATCTAGGTATCCTTATATAATGCACCTAACCCATTTTCTCTTCCCTTTTGGAAATTTGTATGGTGATTCCTTCTACACTTTTGACAAGTGAGATGTTGAAATTTCTAACCACCACATGATTTCATCATCACTCATCAAGAATTAAATTCCAATTTCTTCCTCTTATCCCCAAGATAATCATGAGGTTCGTTGATCTATATTTCAACTTGGAGGGAGCATCTGACAATTTCCTCATAGATATAAAAGTCTCATATCACTATGGATTTTAATAAACAAGGTTTTATCCCACCAAAGAAGTTGTAAATTATTCATTTGGGGGTATTTACAAAGATTATGGTGCATCGTGAATGTATTGTGATGTTTTCCTCATTTACCCCATCAATATCATTCTATTTGTTCTTTAGCAAATGGAAATCCATTTCTATATAATATTATATCATGAGAAGAAAATTCTTGTTGGAAATTTTTTTACAGAATTTATTCCACACCATCACTTTGATAAAATCCATAGTGTTTGTATTCTGGATCAATGTATAAAACTAATAATCTTGTCCCACTATATAAAAAAATTATCACATATGTTCAATGAAAATTTTAGGATTAAGATTATACTCTTAGAGAAGTTGATCAATTGTTCTGATATTAATGGATCATATGATCCATTAAAACATAGACGCCTTTATCCCATAAATATCACAATAGAATTTTTTTCATTATTAAGTGTATTTGAGTACTCATCCTAATCCATGTTTTTATTATAAAATTTATTAAACTATGATAGTATCATCATAATGTCTGAGATTCCATCTCCCATCAGTTTAAGCAATTCTTTTTTTCATTCCTCAAATTTCATTTCATTTTGGTTGTTTACTCGGTTCATCCTATTTCCAGAAATTTGAAATAATAATGGGAATATTATAAAGGGGTAAAATTAAACTACTAAACATATGAATATGAATACAATGTCATAAATGGGATAACATATAAATTAGATTTAATTCCCTAAATTATGAATTACTATCCTTCAATATATGTTACCCATGTTCTATTTCTTATCATAGAAACAAATGAGAAATTATATTCCCTTGATATTGGTTCATAATGAGCATTTGAATTTACCAAATCATATCACTTGGGAGTTTCAAAATAGGTATGTAGAAAGGAAAAATGTCTTGAACTAGTTCTCAATCAATTAAATCCTAATATGGTGTTTTCTATTTTTACCTCTAGGTACAACTATGCTAGAGCCACATCCACATATACAGTCTATAGAAATATATTCCTGCAGAAACAATTTAATCTATATTGTACTAAATTTTAAGGATGATTATTTATGTTTAGTCAAATAGATAAATCTTTCTCTGTAATTTTATAGTCTTAATCCCAAAAATAACTAAACATCTCATTGATACTATCCATGGAAACCCTTATCATTATTACACATTATTTCATGATTTATTAAATAATTCTACACATAATACACCCATGAAGAACATATAATTATAGTTTCTTTTGAAATTAGGTACATTAAAAAAATTATAGAAATGAAATACATTATCATTATTTAAACCATCCTTCTCAAGATGAAATTAGTCTTTTTTACTTAAAACTATTGTGATAACCTCCGAACATACATATGAAAGGGTGACATATAAAGTCCAATAAGGGAATAAGCATGGAATAACAAGAGTAAATTAATACATTTTTTACATATGGAATTACAATGACACATATAAGTGGTTGGAATAATAAAATTGAACAATGAGGCAAGGTAAAACATGATAGTCATAAAGGGAACATGGGAAAAAGGGTAAAAAATTGAAGACAAAATCATAAACATATGTCAAGGAAAATAACCAATAAATCATGATGAAAAAGTCCCATTATATATTAGGTTTACTCCATAGTAACTTTAGTGATGTCTCAAGATAATAAAACATTAACCAATGCATTAGAACACTATATAATAACATGCACACCTATCACATTCATTTCATTCACATTCTTAAGCGTGACATATAGATCATAAAACAACGAATATTTTGTCCAAACATATAATACCAATATTAAAGAGTGTTGAATATATACATGTAAGTCTATAATAATGTAAATATAATTGCATGATGTTTGAAACCCTTATTAAGAAATGGGTATGGGTAATCATTACAATACTTTTTTTCAAGGAAAATCACTGTGAGACTTTTGCACCAAAATGGGGACATATAAATGTTCATAGAAGTTACTAATGATAGTTAAAGGGGTATATCATAATTTTTAGATCATAGTAGAAGTTTGGATGACATGTTTGAACATATACAGACACTAGTAAATTTAGATTAAAGTTATAATCTAATGAATTTTCATGAATAAACATGGGAAAGAGAGGAGCTCTTACCTTAAGAGTGTTATTAAAAAAGCTTGGATGGAGCTTATTGAGAGAATTGGAGAACCTTGGGATGAGACTATAGATGGGAGGAATTATTAAGGATTTTCTAGATGGTTTTTTAGTGTAGAGTAAGGGGTGCTTGTGCAGGATTATATAAGAAAATGTAGGGGAGTTCTTTAGTATTTCTCAAACATAGGTTTTGGAATCTATATATTAATGTATTCAAAACCAAAAACAATGCATGGTTTCATGAAACATGGATTGTTTATCATTATTTTAAAACAAAAAGGTCTGAAATAATTAAAATATTACCCTTTCTTATGTGGAAGTGAGACATGTCTCTAAGGAAATGATTTTGAAACATTAAAATATAAAAAAGGATTTGGATGATTTTTGAGGGCTTTATAAAATTAATAAAATAACCTAAAATTTTTATTTTTAAGGGTATACATCTATTTAGTCTTTTATAGAATCTATAGTATTCATTACAACATTTTGGGTCCTTATGATGTCATAATACTCACCAAATATTTTCAATACATTTAATTTCTAATTCAAAATTCGACTGTCTTAGAAAATAATGAAAAATTCAACCTTTCACAATTTTTAACATGATGATTACAAAAAATATTATTTATGTTACAAAAATAATTTTCTAAATATAATAATGTTTTAAATACATAATATAATCAAAATTTATTTAAAAATACTGGGGTATTTAAAATTAATTATTTATAACCCTTATAAAAATATCATTTGAATTCATAAAAATTATATGATAATTTATATTTAATAAAAAATAATTTATAATTATATTTAATTAAAATATTACTATTTTCAAAAATACATTAATTCTTCAATATAAATATCTTAATTTAATATCAAACATAAATAAAATTTCTATTTTTCATATCAAAATAAAAATAATTTATAAAGTGACAGTAATAATAGAAAATATAATCATTATTATATAAAATATATAACTTCATATTATTAGGGTCCAGAAAAATTTCCTTGTGTTACATCCGGAAACACCCTAAGAATAAGGTGGGTAAAAATGATATTTTCTTTGGGTGGTTCGGCATATATGGCTTATGTTGTGATTTAAATGATCATGAACTTCTTAAAGGATTAGTTTATATCTTTCTTAAGTCATTGGATATTAGCTTGGGCATGGTCATGTGGAAATCCAAGTGATGATATCACCCTTGGAAGCACAAAAAATTGAGCTTCATAATGTACAATCCTATTATTTAAGTTCATCGCTTCCTCTGTATGTGTGAATTTGATTAATTAAAACACTATATTTATATAAATAATATGATCATAGTTCAACAAATACATTATATACAAGTATGATGATTAATGTTCTTTTAAATATGATAGGATAGAGCAAAACCAAGTAATTAATTGTGTTTTTTATAACCATAATACAAAATTGGGAATTTAATTTAACATAAACGAAAATTTTATTTATAAAAATTCATGTCATCAGAAAGAATATTTACCTTCACTTCATATTAATTTATATTATCAATTTGTTTTCTAGATTCAGATATATGTATTGTTTACCAAGACAAAATAATTATTCCTTACATTATGATATAAACTATTCTATCTAATTCAAATGTAATAATTTAACAAACATGTTTTGGATATTGAGGTTAGGATAATTAAAAAAATTAAATTTATAATGTTTTGTAAGTTCTTTTTATTTTTATGTCCACTTAAACTAGGACCTCTATATCCAATGATGACTTTTATATTATATTGTGCACTATATTGAATGATAAAATTTAATACCCATTCATCAAAATTTTTGAAAAATATTTTGTTTAATATAACGGAAAAATACCTTCTCATAATTTTATTTTATCCATTAGCTTTAGTAAAAATGGAAATAAATATGTGGAACAATACGAGAGAGTTGTTGGATCTTGTTATATAAATTGTGTCTCAATTTATTCATAATAAAACAATTGAAAAACATTTATTCCTAATATGAAAATATCAATTTTATAATCTATAATTTTTTTGATATGATAATAGAGAAAATTCTACTTACTTTCATCATTCATTTTATAATGGGTGGTATAAATTTGATATTTAGTTTTTATAAAAAAATTGATATATGGATTTCCATATATTGGAGGCATCATAACCATTATGAGTAAATAGTATTTTTAAAATTTTCATAATAATTTTAATTTTCTTCACACAAAGACATTCCATTTATCCTTTTCAATACTATTAATGGAAATAAATTATTAGATAGGTTTTTAATGAAAAAGATATTATTTTTGACACATCATAGATGTCTGCTAAATTACTTGTTGTTTTCTATGGGATTCATAATAAGTATCACCTTGTCCATTTAGAGTTGACATCAATTCCATTATATTGTACCATAGAAATTAGAAAAATTATTTATGTCACTGAAAAAGTAAATGTTTATGTTGATATTATATCAAATTTTTACAATTTGATAGAAAATACATCAATATTAAAAATATTATAACTTCATTTTTTACATTTATCATCAAAATTTACCATGTAATATTTTATATTATTTTAAATAAAGGAGTTGATAATACGGTGCATGTAATGATTGTGGGTGGATGTATAATTCTTCTAGACAAAGTGAATTAATATATAAGATTATATCCCTTGACGTTCTGTAATTGTAGTATCTTCCTCATCTAAAAAAGCTATCTAGATTTTTGTTATAACTAAAATATTTTTCCAAAAATAAAAGGCCTCAAAACCCCATTATTAGATTGACATAAATTTTATTAATTAGGATTAGAATTTATCCACTGGGTAGTGATGTTTGAGATTCATGATGTTAATTCATATTTTTATATGAAATCTCCTTTTATTTATAGGTAAAATAATTGAAATCCATTTTATGTCTTGAACCTTCCAGATTATATGGGATTTGAGAAGTTTGATGACCTCATATGAAATCTTGAAAGTATGGGATGGATGCATTTTTATTGTAGAATATTTATAACAATGATGGTCATCCATTGACATAAATGATGGTTATCTGATTGAGGATATGACATAATAAGAAACAAATAATTCTATTCAAATACATAGCAGGTATACTAATAAAAAGGGATGAATGTTTAATATTCATCCAGATTCATAGAGGTTCTGATTAGTGTATGATATAGGAAATGTTATATTAAAAAATTTAAAATGTCTTAGTTCGTCAATGTTTGTTGAAAGACCTTCATTGAAGGCCCTATAATAGAATTTTATTTCACATTCATTTAAATTTACCAAAAAAATGATAAAATATTAAATAGAACCATAAGATATAAGTGATAATATGATGAAATTATTAATTCAATTAGTGTTTCATCTGTTTTTCTGATGCCCAATATTTTATTTTTCTACCATTACTTTTAGAAAGAATGTTAATATTTATAAAACTCATTTTATAATAACATGATTCATTCCTAACAAATATATGAACCATTTTTATTTTATCAAAATAATAGTAATACATATTTCTACCAAAAGGTACTAGGATGTCATATTGATATAATTATATTGTAAGGTTTTATATTAATATTTAGTTGTAGAACCTCAAATGAGATTTTTCCCAACATTAATATGAGAGAAATTTATTTTTAGGATTACATGACAGTCTAAAATGGCCAATTTATTTCTTATATAAGGATATTATACCTCAAAATGTTTATAGCAAACAAAACATAATCCATGAGTTCTTCCCATGTTTTTACTAAGGTGATTTATATGAAATTTTGGGTACTAATATATGTGAAATTATTTATAACAATTTTTAACCATCAATATTATATTATTGTGCATCATAATATTGAGATTATTATTAATCAATATGGGGAAATAAATTGACACTTCCATAGCCTATCCATCAATACAATGTTATTCAAATTAATGATGTGTTGAGAGTATTATTGTATGCATGGGGAGACAAGACATTCCAAGTAAGGAATTTAAATCCATGTCTTTGAAAATTACCATAATTTTAGATTTTATAAATATAATCCCAAAAATTAGGTTCATAATTTAATTCTTCTAGATGTTTATTACTGACTATTTCCATTCCCAAGAATTTTAATGTTGGAAGGAGGCATGTTTTATTTATTGTAGGAAACTAGTTATAAGATCAATATCAAGATTGGGATTTTTCAATACTTTTTATCAAATTTGGATCTATTAATCTCCATTTTATAAATCCTTAAACATATATTCAATGTAATTATATACCCCTGCATGGAATTTTTCACCTTTCTCTATAAATTAAATGATCAAATGAAAAGTATTGTTTATTGTCTCTATGTATTATATATCAACTGTAAAACAATCATTATTTATTTTTCTGTACTTTAAATAACACTGATAATTGATTTATAATGTTATTTTTAATGGTAAAGGGAATCTAAGATTTATTTTTTAGTATATATAATAAAAATATGCTTCAGACTATATTGTTTTAAATACATGGTATTATGATTTAATGCACTATTTTTCTGTCTAACTAAAGCCTTGGGGGATAATATTGATGGTGCTGATGAATCTATACCTTCACCAATGTTTGGAGTTGTTATTTCAATTCCATGTATGAATTAACCTAATATCCCCAAATATGGGTATTGAATAACTAATGTTTGACCAATTCGATGACTAGTATGATCTGGTTGAAATCAGTTTTGGAAGATTTATTTTTTATCTAATTCTCCCACTATTCTCATTGAATTATATATCATTATGTCTTAACAACATGTATTTTTTCACCCAAAATAACACCTATATGTTGTGGTATAAAAAACTCATCATATTTAACCTATATATAATCTCCCCCAATTATTTATAGGGAACATGGATTAATATTTTTTCACGTCATTAGATAAAGGATCATTCAAGTGGATGAGATTGATATTTTCATGTTTAGAATCCACATCATATGAAAATTTCATTGATATTGGTTGTTCTCATCCTGAACGTGATAAGGATAATATATATAGGTGATTAGAGAAACATTTGTGCACCAACTAAAGATCTTCATCAATTATATTGTTTTTGTCACACTAGTAACATCAAATATTGGAATAATAAGTTTATTAATATATCACAACTTATATCACATAGTGAATTTGGGTCCTAAATCATTTTATAGTAGTGCCCAAATAATTAAATTCTAATGAATGTGTTGTTTTCTATTAATCCAATCACGAAAATTCTTTATATTCTTATTATGAACAATTTTTTACTCTTCATTTTTTGTTATAGTAGTAATGAATATTTTTAAATGTAACGGGGGTTTACCCAACACTATATTCATAGATTCAATCATCTTTTATAGAATAACCATCAAGATAAAATATTCTTTATTTGATGAAATAATAATTTATGAAAAGGGATGTAATTGGGAGGAAAAATAACTAACCATTTAATGATACATAAACTAATTTAAATAATTTTTGAATTCATTAAATATATAATTATATTCATTATAATAATAAAAATTATTTTTAAATTTAAATTGGAAATAAATTTATTAAACACTTTTTTATAAATAATAATTTCAATATTTAGTTTCTAAATTATAGAATATTTATTATAAATAATGATCATAATTTTTGAAATCATCATGTCAAAATTATATTAATTTTAATTTCATAGGATTTTGTTAAATGATTGGTTTTATGTGAATGGTGAAAACAATATTATTTTGTTATTGAAAACAATAATTTTTTATAAGTATTTAGAATTTCTAATTATTTTATTTCTTGAGAAATAAATTATCATTAGTTTATTTTTATTTAATGAAATAACATTTTGTTTTTTAATTAAATTTAATACTTTAACTTAGTATAAAAAAATTTTAATTAAAAAGAAATTTTATAATAATGTACTTTTAATCACGTATTTCCAGTTCAATTTTTAATTAAATTACAAAATTATAAGAATTAAATCATAAAAAAATTATTAAATATTTTAAATCATTTGATAAAAATTTATTAACTAGGATTATTTTATCTTTGGTAAATATGAATTATAACTTGAGAATTGTTTTATGATGATAAATTGTAAATTGTGTAATTATAGTTAGAAATAAAATTATAATGATTATATAATGACTCTAACACTTGACTAAATTCTCATGCATGAGTATATATTGTCCATATTAATAAATCATTAGAATATACATTATTTAATTTTCATTTTATTTATTATTATTACTTTTAAAAAATTTATTTAAAAATAAGATGAAAATTTCATGAAAATATTTTTAGTTAGTATAATATTTTAATTGTTGGAATAGATATATTTTCCCTTAAATTATCAATATACTTTTAAAATCTAAATTATTTATCTTCATTATGAAAATTTATTTTTAATTTTTAATTATGAAATATTTACCTTCATTTCATACACAATGTGGGTTTAATGATTAATCAATTAATAAAAAAAATCAAATAAATGATTTTAAAAATATTAAATTAAATATTATATGATTTAATTAATTTGATCCATTAGTTTTATTGATTAACATAAAAGGTTAGGGTTGTAATAATTTCTATTGAATCTAAATCCATTTCACGATGTGATTAATGTAGACTTCATTAATAACTCTAAAAAGTGTCATTAGTGAAACATTATAACATATAATATTATATTATATAAAATAAAATTACTAAAATTTAAATACTTGCCAAATAAATTTTGAAATGGTTTATTATAAAATCAATGGTTATATAATGTGATATTTATCCATTTATATTTTCAATTATGACCCTTAATGAGTAAAAAACCCATAATGTCGTGGAAAATGGGAAATGGGTTTATGAACAATTAAAAAAATATAAGGATAAATATTTAATCCAAACATGTAAAAATTTAATTTAATGATTTTATTTAGAATCAAAATCATATTTAATTTTAATCTAATCAAGTTTTATTCATTTATTAACATTAATATTATTTAATATTAATTTAACATCTAAATAAATTAAAAGTGAGCCCCTACCCTCTCTTATATATGGGAATTGATTTTTCTAATTTCATCACACATCAAAAAAACATTCTTGTACCTATATCTATAAAAATACATTACGGACATCAGTCATCACATAATATCTTAGCTTACATTTTATAAGGATACCATTCTAGATAATCTTTTCTAAAACAGTAAGAGATTGTCCGAAAAAAGATGTATCATTTTGAAATGGTTGTTTTTTATTTCTTCATCAACCACCACAAAATATTTTTTAACAATGATTGAATTATAAAACTAGTATATTTCATCTACATATATGTTGTTAAATTAATTTAATAACTTATTTCCATATTATATTCCATAATATGGAAAACAAAAAAATCATTTGTATGTACAGTATTCCATCGCCTCGTGAACCGATGTAATTCATTTTCAATATCCATCAATCACTTCTAGCAAAAAAAGTTTAAATAAATGTATATATGTTATAAACATGAAATATTTAACATTATGAAATGTTAATATAACATTTAATTCTCTATCATTCCATTCATCGGTAAATGATAATGTCGTTTGTGTGTTTGTGTGGAGTACCACCTTCACGAAGTGATGTGATTTGTTTTCATCACCACATCACATGGATTATATATATAATTATGTTTAATGATTTAATATAGTTGTTAGTATATGACTATCATTATAGAATGATAAAATAATTCTTAATTTCTTTCCATAATGATCATTGAAAAATGGAAAATATAATTATATGCATGTACGACCCACCATATCCAAGATTGTAATGTAGTTTAATTTTCATCACTATTACTCATGACTTGTTTTAAAATTAAAATTGATTTTTAAAAATGTTTACTATTTCATTAAATTTTTATGGACATTATGGAATAATTTACACTATGACCATATTCATCCTACTAAATTCCTTTTGAAAATATGAATTGAATATCATCACAATGCCTAATGTAATATTAATTTATTAATTAATAGTTTATAACATGTTAATATGTATTATTAGTGGAATAATTTACTCAAAAAAATCACTCAAGAATGTAAATAATTAACATTATTTAACTATTCATGAAGATAAATAAAAAATGATTTTTCAAAATCATTGTAAGGGACACATTAACATAGAACCTAAATTTAAATTTCATAATGATTTATATTTAAAAATCTATAACATGTCCATGTTGTAAAATATTTCATATAATGGTATTTATATGGACATAAATGAAATAAAAAGGTCATTTTATACCACTTTATTTCTAATTTTTTCAAAAAGTAAATGTTTTAAGTAATTTTTCGTACCTCTATTACAAAATTCATTAAGACTGCTATATTTCAACATATATAGTGACAATGTGTTTTCGTCCTCTGTATCCATTTCTGAACATTATCAAACATTATAATAATTTATTTTTTCCTTAAATAAATAACCAATTTCTATTTTTTTATTTTGTTATTAAAATTCGTTTTAAAAAGAAAATGGGTATTTTTTATATATGTATGTATTTTGGAAATAGGATAATAATAGTCCTTTAAAGGTTTTATTATTAATATTTATTCCCTATATATTGTATAAAAAGATTTCATCCCCATTATAACTGATAGGCTATCCCAATATACATTATATAAAGTGTTGATCCCCAATATAGAACATGTGTGAGCCCGATATTGAATATGTGATTTTTGCATGCTTATATATGTCCAATGTAGTTTTTAATGATTATATTCTCTAGATAATTACATTATAATTATTCAATATAGTTATTCTAATTTCAATGGTTTTGTATGGGTTTGGTTACAAAGATTTCTCAAGGCACCAACATGAGATTTGTATGATTTCAAATAAGTTTTTACAGAAATATTTTCATTTCTAAATGTAATATAATTATCCTTTTCAATGTAAAATTACGAAATTTTTAGATAAAAAATGTATGTTTTTAAGAAAATATTTTTCATGTGTTTTCATATTTTTTACCAAACTAATTTATTATTCCTTTTCCCCTTATATCGGTATTTTATATCATTCCATTTTTAAAATATTTTCTATAGGGATTTATGTATGAGTAAGGATAAATATGGGGAAGATATCAAATTTTTTATAAAAACCTGTCAAAATAAATCATACTTCTTTTTTAATGTTTATTTTGTGAGGAAAATGAATATTGTGAATAATTATAAACTTTTTAATATATAGGAATGTAATTTATAATTTGGTACCTCACTCTCTAAGATGATAAACATAAAATATGATTGGATGTGAAAGTATATTAATTGATGTTTAATGTAACTATAATATTTGTAATTTAATTAGGGGTCCAAATAGTTGTAATTTAAGGAATGAATTAGATAAAATTTGGGATTATGATAATTATATTGGAATAAACATATATTATTTTACCAAGTGGTTCTGTCTAAATAATATTGAATTTTAAGATTACATGGTTTATTCATATAAATTTTTATATGGATGGTTTTACCCAATGGAATTTGGAAGGATATAGTAGTATGCCACCAATGAGTATTTATACTTGCAAGTCATTATATTTGAATGGTTTTAATTATTAATTAATAGTTTATTTATGACATATATTTTGTCTCATTCAATACATGATGTTGGAATCCATATTAGAGAGAATCCAAATATTCTAAAGACTAACAAGAACGTAGTTAAGGAATTTGAAAAACTGAAACCTCATGTGCACAATTAAACTTTATATCCATTGGTAGGTGAAGGATGTATCAATTCATTGGAAAATGTATTTGAGGTTGTCGAGTGTTTGGAATTTCAATTGTAACCCTTGTCATGTATTATTTTGAAGGTTATGTTGATGGATTATGGTATTTGGTTAAGAATACCAATGAGATATTTGATCATTATTCCATATAATTTGAAATAATTAACAATATTTTCCTTGAGAAATATTTCCCTAATATTGTTATACTCGTTTTTTAGAATCAAAATTAGGAATTTTTTGAAAAGGATAAAGATTCTATAAATATGTTTGAATAAAACCTTACTATATCACCCAGGTATATTCCTGATTATATTTAGGACTACGATAGTACAATTAACTAGTTATAATTTGGATTAGAACTAAAATATAAAATGAAAATATGTTTATTTGAATTTAAAAATTATGAGAAACTATTTTGGTGTCATAATAAGGTAGAAATGGAGTTCGCTAATGATCTTATATTAAAAGACAACATGAAGAAAAAAATTGTGGATAAAAGGAAATTGGGATGAATTCAACAAATAAATCTACGGATAATAAAATTTTGTTCACATATTCTAATAAGTGTGGTAAAAAGAATGATAGGGAATGTTCATTAAATTATGATAGGGTTACTGATGAGTAATGTTTGTTCACATGGTTTGTGATTGTAGTTAAAAGAGTCCTAAATAATTAATGAATGGGTTAATGTATACTCTCCCATTAATGAGGAATTTTAGTTTTAATGAGTTGATTGATTATGGAAACATGTGTCAAAATAATTTCACTTAGGATATAAATCATCAATATTGAATTTAGAAATGTGTGGAAAACTATTTTCCGATTACTATGGTTTATGGAGGTCCATATAATGAAGTAAAAATAATTATGTTATATGACTATTTGAATTATTCAAATACCCTACATGACTTTGGATCTTCACATTTATGAATTTAGGAGATGATTTCAAGAATACAACGAATAACACATCATGACTGAATGATATAAATTTTTCTAAAACCACTGGGTGGAAATATAAAATAAACCAATATTTATTGTAATCTTTCCATCATTATTAACAGAACAATAATCCCTAAAATTTATTGTGAATCACCCATGGAAAAGTTAGATATTAATTTTTGGTATGGATTTGATTTCCCCTTATCATGTAGAGATATATTAATATGAAAATATAATTTCATTAAATTGTTTAATACCCTTCATAACTTGCATCGAATGTGAGAAATTGTTTAAAGATGGTTTTGAAAGAGTCTTAGAACCTTTTTTTGAAAATAAAGAAACAATTCAGATAAGATATGTACTAGTAGTTGATGAATATATAAATATTTTTTCTGATGATTTACTATGTGTTATTCTTTATCATGAGGTTGAGTTTACTATTGAATTATTTATATAAGTTATGCCAATTTCAAAAACACTTATCGATTGGATATAGTAGAATATTTATAATTGAGGAATTAATTATAAGAGTTACATTATGAAAGTCTCATTCTTCCAAGAAATTCACCAAGGCCTGCTCACGTATTTATCATTAAGAATAATGATGGTTTCATGATACTTTTCTATTTATTATATATCATTTAATAATATCACTATTAATAATAAATATAATTTTTCTTATATTAATTATTTTATTGACTTGATCTAGGTAGAATTGTACTTTTTAATGATTGGTTTGATTTTGGGGTCCCATCTGTTGAAGGTGAAGGGGGAAGATATTCCATTTTTTCTGATTTGATAAGGGATCTATGAGTTTGGAGTTTAAACCTTTGGGTTATCTAATGAAATAGATATAATTATGGATATTGTTAATAGACTTTTCTATGAGATCTTGGATAAGTCTATAATTTTGTTTATTGATGACATATTCTTATATTCTTAAATTCATAAGGATTATTAAAAATCGATTTTTTTCAATCCTTAAATTAAAACACTTTATATGGAATGTTTAGTACATGCGATTTTCAGTTGAATGATATATCATTCCATGGTGATATTGTATCTAAAGATATAAAAAACAATGACCCCACTAAAAATGAATTTTATTAAGAGTGTAAATATTCTTTAAAATTTACTAATATTAGTAGTATTCTTAATTTTAATGTTATTACTAGAGGTTTTTTGGACACATTTTTCAGTTTTCAGTCACACATATTATATTAATAATAAATGGAATGAAATTAATTTGAAAAAAAGAGAGTGATGATATTTTTCAAAAACTAAAAATAATAATTTTTTAATGCTCAAATATTGGATCATCCCTCTATAATCTGTGGATTATTCATCTATAATGATGTGTCATTGATGCTACTTAGTTTTTTTCCTAATGAAAGAATAATTATATAATTTATTATTCTTCATGTCAACTATACCATAATGAGTTTAATGTCTAATAAATAATCAATAATTATTATCTATTTTGTTATTAATTGGGAGGATTCATTTTCCTAGAGCCACGTGTGAAATATATACTAATAAAAAATGTTTGAAGTATATATTCACTCAAGAAAATGTTGAACCTGAGACTGATAAGATGGTTATAAATATTCATGTTTTATTATTTCCTAATTACTTATCATCCATGTACAATGAAAAATGTAGATGATTCTTGGAGTCAGAAGTATAATGCTTTATTAAACATTCTATTTTTGGAACATGAAAATTTCGTTAAATTGGTTGATAAATTTTGACAAATATTTTGTGGATTCATGAACCTAAACTTTTTTGTTTTAGTTTTGAGTAAAAATAGAAAAATAATATATAATAAATAATTTCTAGAATTGTGAAACCGAGTTATATGAAAAAGAAGAAATATGAAGGTTAATTTTTCTTAATATAATGTTGACCATGAATTTTTTTGTTATTTTGAAAGAGAATAGGTGTTTCTTATAATTCCAAGTTGAATTGGAAATTATTTTATGAATCTAATAGTACCCCATTTCCATTCATCCTATTATTAGTAAGTTGTATAGTGAAATTTGAAAGAGTAACTAATGGGATGGAATGAAAATATATATTATCGAATTTACTAGGAAATGTTTTATTTTTCAATAGGTTAAAGTATAAAAACAATTACTTAAATGGATGATTCATCTCTTTCTATTGCCAACGTGGAAATGGGAAAATATATCTAGAATTTCATAGAGGTTTTTCTAAATAATTTTTGAGGTAATAATGTGATTTAGGTTTTTTTATCGAGAATATAAATTTATGCATGCCCTTCCCATTTATGATACTATCTCTTTTGATAAAATTTCTCTATTATATATGAAGGAGATATCTCAGTTTCATAGTGTACCACACACCTTAGTATCTTATCATAATCATATATTTATATCTAATTTCTAGAATGTTCTTCAAGTCATTGGGTTTTGAATTTAATATCTATAGATATTTTTATATTAACCCTGATAGAAAGTATGAATGAATGATAAAAACTATGAAATACATGATTCATGATTTTTAAATAGATTTACCAATAATTTGGGATCATCATATATATTTGATGGAGTTTTATTATAATAAATATTTTAATTCATGAATACATATGGAACCTTTTGAGTAATTACATGGAATGTGATGTCGGACAATAGCTTGTTCGGAAGAAGTAAGATAAATGATGTTGATTGGACTAATGTTTTCTAAATAAATAGTTGAGAATGTGAATATTATTTAGAATTATATTAAGACAGCTCAATCTGTCTTGAAATGATATATGGATAGACACATGAAATATCTTTATTTTAATGTCTTTGGTAAAATTTTTCATAATTTATCTCTGTGTAATAATGTTATGTGTTTAGTTAAATAGGGGAAGATAAGTCCATGATTCAATTAATCATATTAAATCCTAGGGAAATTTGGATCATTTTCCTATTGAGTATATCTTCCTCCATGATTATCCTAGGTACACAATGCTTTTCATGTCTCTATAAAAATATAATATGTGCTGAAATAATCTCATTTATTATCCCTGAAGTACTTAATTTAGAAGATAACATTTTATATGAGTAATATCATGTTCCAGTTAACATCTTACCCCATACTCATAGGCTTGAGATGGTGGTGAGATGATAAATTCCCATAGTCTATGTTCCCAAGGCGCTAATGAATGAAATTAAATGACTAGGGATTTAAGTACAATTGGGGAATGATTTTATCCTAGATTAAATGAACCAAAAAACAATGAATAAACAACCATAACTACAAGATTCATGTCAAAGAAGTACAGAACAAAATATATCTTAACAAGAAACAACCAAACTATTACATTACAATTCCAATTGACCAACACAATAACCCATAAAATCCAAATATCAGAGTACAAAGTGAAAGTATAAAAAAAACCCCAAATCATACCATGACATGCTCCATGGCTCCGCACCATGATTCATGCTCCAATCACCCCAATACCACCCAAGAATAATGATGAACCTATTGAAAAATGAGATGCATTACCCTTACATGGGTTCGTGAAAACAACATTTGTAAAATCACCAATGTGCCAAAGCATTGGGTGGGTAAAAATACTCAGTAGTTTTCCCCAAATGTCATCCCTAGACACACCACTAGAATAAAACCTCTAGAACATTTAAATAAATTATTTTATATTAAACATCAAACAATAAAACAAATTTCCAACAAGGCAAACATACTCTTACGAATCCAATTTCCACCAAAATATACAAAATACATGGGAAATCCAAAGAATCAGTCTATAATCAATTTACCATCACATATTAGCATCAAAATTTTCACCTTGAATATCTATACAAAAACCAATCATATGTACACTGTCTCACATACCCATCCCGGTAACCCATCATGATGGCACTTCCCATCTAGCACATTTAATCATTTCCCAATCAAGTGGTACTTCACACCCACTTATACTTGATGTGGGTCCTTCTATACACAAGTCATCCCCTTTTTAAAGTGGTATTTCCCTTTCATTTCTCTTCATTCGAACACATTCATAAAGTGCATTATCCAAAAAAAAATCATATGCACCCACTAAATCCAAAATAATACTGCAAAAATTGTTTAAAACCTAAAAAATACCTTAAGCCATTAATGATGCCAATAAATATTTAAATAAAATTAATTTTTTTTGAAATAAATTTTAAAAACATTTCCAGAAATAAAAGTAAGAAATCCATTTTAAAATCATCATTTTAAATTCCAATAATGAAGAACAATTCACTATAATAACCAATTTTCCCCAAAATACAAAAAATCATCACAAAATGAATATAAATTAAGCATCACACATCACATTAACAATAAATATCAGGAAAAATAAATTTATTTAAATTTATCTTTCTACTTTAAGAGAAATTCATTTGAGAGAGAAGCCACTTACCATAGGATTTTTTTGAAATCGACCAATTCGCAACCACACCACAAATTCAGGAGAATTACCCACCAAAACAACCTTAGATCACTTTTCCAAAAATAAAAAATCCCTAAATATGGAAATTTTATAAACAAAAACCCTACATATATATGCGAAAATAGTTGATCAAGACTCCTTAGAGAGAGAGAGGTGTTTATCTAATGTAAATCATGAAAGAACCATGAGAAAATGCTTACTAAAAGAAAATATCCTTCCCTGAACCTAGAAAACCCTTCAATTTTCTTCGAAAATTAGTGGGATAACCCATACAACCCTTGAGTAATGAAAATAAGAAGTAGGATTAATATGGGATGATAGAGAATGAGTTTAGAAAAAATCCCAAGTGGTACCAAATTTAAAAATACAATTTATAATGTCACATAAGGTTAGCTCACACAGTTAGGGAAATTGTTAACTAACTGTTATCCTGACACTATTGCGTAGGGAACCCTACATAGTCTACCCCCATGATTAGACGAACCATGTGTAAACCATCTGAAGCCCATTTTCCCTAATTGCATGGTTGTTTGGGATTTTTTCATGGTTTACCCTAACCTTGCTCAAACTGTGCACCCTTAGAAAAGCCCCAAAACCATTCTAAAACCTTCTCAAAAGTTCCCAAACATTTCCCAACCACCTTAAAAACATAAAAATACATCAACAAGTGTCACATACCTCAAACTAGGGGTTTTAAATTCTCCCCACCATTGTACTTTCCATCCTAAAAAATTAGTAAACCATCTCTTGTCTGAAAGAGCTTGGGCCATTACTCGACCATCTCGTTCTCCCACTCACATGTATCCTTCTAAATCGGACCATACTACCTAAAACACAAGATGGACCAATGATTTTACCATGTTATTAATTCTCTTTCCTATCCACAATATTTACTGGAACATGCCCCAATTAATAATATGACTCCATCCCAATATGGTCCCATGGAATCACATGGTGAGGATCCCACTAGAAATTCTTCAATTGAGAAACATGGAATAAATTATGCCCCTCACTAATAAATGGTTGAAAATAAAACCTATGAGGCACCTCTCCAACCTTCTAAAGTATCTCAAAAGTACCAATATATGTTAGAGATAACATTCCCAAATTTTAAAACCAACAATGTCCTAGACTAGGAGAGATTCTCAAAAACACATGATTACCCTCCTCGAATGACAATGATCATCGATGATTGTCTGCAGATTATTTTTCTTGACTATGAACCATGTTTATTATCTTCCTGATCAAAATTATCTTTTATGAAGACTCATGCTGAAGTATTTTTTCCACAATTGAAGTCTCATCTTTTTCTACCCCAAAATGTGGATAACAACAGGTTTTCCCATACAATGTTTCAAATAGAGCCATATGTATCGAGGCATGAATACTATTATTATATGAGAATTCAACTAACAATAATTTATCCTCCCATGATCTATAAAAATCAATCACATAAGCCTATATCATATCTTCCTCAGTTTTTATCCTTCTCTCAGATTTCTCATCCATTTGAGGATGATATGTCGTGCTCATTATCAACTCTGTCTCATGGGTTTGCTATAGGGAATTCAAAAACTAATTGTGAACATCAGATCTCTATTTGATACAATCGAAACTGAAACACCATGAACTTTTTCCACTTCACATATATCGATTTTTCATAGATCCTCCACCGTATGATACTCATGAATAGGGATAAAATGGGCTAAATTTGTGATCTGATCAAATATCACCCTTTTGGCATCGTACATTCTGACCCTTGTTGGGGGAACTGTAACAAAATCAATCGATGTCTACTACCAATTCCAGACAGGGATCTTTAAATATTTCAACATACCTACTGACCGATGATTCTCTGACTTGACTTGCTGACAAGCAAAGCATCTCAAAACAAACTCCAGCACTTTCCTTTTCATTCCATCTCACCAAAACTATTATTTCAATTCCTAATACATTGTCTAAATTCATAGAGGTACATCCCATCTGGAAAGATGATAAGGCATGAGAATTTTCTCTTGAAACCCCACTAGTACAAAAATCCGATTTTGAAAACACAAAACTGAATTCACATTCATTTACTATCCCTCAATGGTCTCCCCACCATTGAGATTCGAACTATTCACCATACGCGCAAAATGAGACAAATGTTCCATTTAACCAACCCAATAATGTTAGGAAGAAATGGGACCAGAAAGAAAATAGCTTTTCCACCCTGGTCATCACATTCTCATCACATATTGTCTAGGACTAACACAAACTGCCGCTGATCAAATTCATGATTCACTACCTGAGTATACAACATCCTAATTAATTCATCTTCCACTGAATTTCCCTTACCCAGTGTATACATCAAGTAATAAATAAGCATCTAGAGATACTCCATCTGTCTCATTTTCCTCAAGTTCAAATATCATTGTGAGAAAATATGCTTCAATCTCTTAGGATCAATAAAGACAATGAATTTATCATCAAAGAGATTGTGATTCCACATTTTCAAAGCATGAAATACAAATGATAACTCCATATTAGACATTGGGTAATTCATTTCATGCACCCTCAAAATTCATGATCCATAAAAAACAACATGACCCCCTTCAATGAGAACACATCCTAACCCTAATCCCGATGTGTCACAATACACCACATACGCTTTCGTTGGTACTGGAAGAACCATGATTGGTGTTGATATAAGAAGACCCTTAAGCTCTCCAAATGATTTCTAACACTACTCATTCAATTTAAATGGAAAATTATTCCTAGTCAACACTATCATTGATTAGGATAATCAGGATATTTCATGAACAAAATGACAATAATACCCAACAATGATAAGGAATAACTGTATTTAAATGGAATTATTTGGAGGATTCTATTAAATAAATACCCTTATCTTGTATAAATATACTGAAATAGCCTTCTCAAAAATAACATGGCGATGGAAACAAAGCTCTTATATCAAAAAAAAACACACTGATAATTTGGCACATAACAAATGATATATCAAGTTCCCGAACACTATCACATAGTGTTTCCTATGATCTACCCCTGTCGTAGAATACACCAACATATCATAATCTAATTCGATTAAAAAATAATGCAGATATCTAAAAAATAAAAAATTCATCAATTCCCTAAATATCGATGAAGCATTCATCAACCCAAAGGGAATAACCACATACTCATAAGGTATATGTCTAATTCTGAAGGCTTTTTTCAAAATATATTCATTATGGAATCACAATTGATTATATCATGACCTCAATTCAATCATGGAAAACCACTGAGCTACCCAAAACTGATTAAAAAAGTCATCAATTAATGGGAGTGGATATCGATTGCCGATCGTAACTTGGATTTTCTTATGATATTCAACACACAACCACAGAGTTCCATATGAATTTTTATCAAACCAAACATGAACAGCCCACAGAGACGTAAAAGGCTGGATGAACCGTTTATTTTATAACTCCTCTTACCACACTTTCAATTCATTTGGTTATATTAGTGCCATCGGGTAAGATGGAAGTGAGGCAGGATTGGTCCCCAAAAGGATAAAAATTGTAAACTTGACTTATATCATGGGTGGAACCCTGAAAACTCATCAGTTATGACATCCAAAAATTGATCAACAATTGCTGAGAAACTGCTACGCTTGACTCATTTTATTGATTCCAATGACAATATTTCTATCTGATATGAGATAGTTCCAACAGTAGGTGCCAAAAAAACGGTTCCACCAAAATATTCATCCTTATATCCTATAAAGAGAAGTTCAACACCATCATCTATTGTGAAACTAATATTTTGTGTATAACAGTTGATGTGGGTCTTTAATTTTTCAAACCAATCCATTCCTAAGATTATATATTAAGAATCCATATTAATCATTGAGAAATACCAAGTCAATTGAATCCCATACACAACTATATATCATTATCTACACAGAAAGGATCAGAACACTCTTTAACCCATAGGAGTTTGATTTTTGAAAACTGATGTCATCATTTCAACAATTAAACCCATCAATCTAACAACATGAGAAAAAGAAATAATTAGAATCACCCATATCAAATAAAACTAGTATGACAATGGAATTTAAAATAATCGTACCTCTCACTTTGGATGGTCCTAAATGATTATCCATCACAATGTTCACAGCTCTAAACAACTACTTTCTTTCCAAACTCTAATCTTTATTTCCCTACTATGAATTCATGGTTTTCCTTGAATCACTATGACTATAATTACACTATTTATGAGAGGTATACTGCTTCCCCTATCCTATCGAGGAATAGGATTCCTTCAACCCTTCGGGATTGTCACGAACACCTGACCAAGAGCGTTACGATAGTAACGCTGAAGATTACCCATCTGCTTATAGTTATAACATTCTCATGGTAGTTTCATACAATCACATTTGTTGTGGACCATAGGGACACACGGGAAAAATCTGAACTTACTTTGAGGCTTTACATGATGATTCATTGATCCTGCTATCAGACTCCCATCCATACTCCCACTTTGTAAATAAGAGTCCCTCTTCTCCTTGATCCCATCGTTCAAATTCCTACCATTTTATATGGTCACCAACATGATTCCCCTACATGATGCCCCCAAAATATCTCATTCATCCACTATTTATCTATTTACTATTTCTATGTAACCACTTATATATAACACCACTATTTTTTAATGAATTTCCAACCATTGCCTTGCAAAAAAAATTTGTCCCTTCAATGATGTACTATATGCCACCAAAGTTTAAAAAACACTATATTCATAAACATAACATTGTATTATGTTACTAAGAGGATAACTTATTTTAAATGATTGAATTTATTTGAGCGCATAATTCTGAACATGTTATTGTAGTGTTTTTTAATAAAAAATTCCTCAAAACCCTACCATGACATCCTTTAATCCTTTTCATCTTGGACTACCAACTCCGACCATTGAATAGGTTGATCTTCCAATGTGTAAGTTTCTAACATCACATTCAGCACCACCAATGTTACCAAGAATTCAAATATTCTATTCATTATGTTAAACTATACCTCTTCCTTTTCCAATTTGGGATCACCCCTAAATATCGATGGATTCTACATACGAAATAGAAAAGCATGATCCACTTGATTTGGGTCATCCATTTTATTCTCACTTTTCAGAGCTTTTAATGATTGTTCTATAATCTGCACTAGCTGCTAGTTCACCTGGGTTTCAAGTGAAACCACATTTTCAGTAGCCTCCCCGAGTTGATCTCTAGGACACATACTTGATGCCCTTTATATAAACAAAAAACCTACCATATGATTCACTCCCTTATCATTAATAGTTTTACAATTTCAAATTCAATTTCATTGCAACTATCACAACTAGGCTTTCCACACATTCACTTTTCCCATGTTGCACTATTTTTAAAAAAATACACAACATTTTGAAAATCATCCCACTGAAAAAATACCACAACCATACACATTTCAAATCTACTAATTTGAAAATAATTTACATATTTTCACTAGTCCATATATTCACATGGCATAATAAATCATTATACCCAATAAAATATGCAAATATAATGTGAATTTATTTCTACCATGCATTCCATGCATATCTCATTGGTTACACCCATAAAAATGAGATCATACTCCAATAAGGGTTTCCAAAACACTTATTCACCCAACTACCTAGTAACAAGAAGTTCATCATAAAAGGATTATCTACATACTTTTATGATATAAATTTCATATTTAGACAATCCGACTCCTTGCTACCATACTAACTCAATGAATAAATCACAAACAACCACTAACACGAATACTTATAAGTATTTTCACGACAAGAAAATAGGAAATCCATGGACCCAAAAAACATAGAACACTTTTAATATCCTACCCCTTTCTCATTGGAATGACAAGGTGGTGAGATTCTACTTGGCCATAGGTGACATCCCCAAGGTGCCAAAGGATGGAAATAAATTATAAAGGATTCAATAATAATTGATGAATGTTTTTACCTTAGAATAAACCAACCAACAAAAAAGGTATAAAAAACATAACTACCTTATTCATATCAACAAAGTACACCACAAAAAACATCTTACCATTAAATAACCATAATATTATATAACAATTCCCATAAACGAACACATCGACCCAAAAATTCCCAATATTAGGGTAAAAAGCTGATGACTAAAAAAACCCAAAGGTAACCATGAAATGATTCATAGATCAACACCATTATCTATGCTCCAACCACCCCCAATAATTCCCATGAATCATTATGAACAACTTTCAAAATGAGTTTCTTTAACCTTACCTCCATCCAGGAAAACGACATCTGCAAAAGTACCCAAGTTAACAAGAAGGGGGTGAGTTAAAATACTTATTATGTTTTCCCAAAATGAATTCACTAGGCATTACACTATGATAAAAACATTAACAAATTCATATAGAACGGTTTATATAAAACATCAAATAGTGCAACAAATTTCTAACTAGCCAAATATAATCTTAGAAAGGAAATTTCCACCCAAGTCAATACAATAGAACGAAATTACAAACAACTATAAAATTATTCATTTAACCTAACAAAATTTAAAAATAATTTCCACATGGAATATACACAAAAAAACAATACATAACTATAGGGTATCACATACCCAACTTGGTAACCAATTATGGTGGCAATTCCCATCAAACTTGTTTACTCCATTCCCAATCTAGTGGTACATAATGCCCACATATCCTTGATAGTGGACCATCCATCCATTATACATCCCCAGTTTATATAGGTACTTCCTATCCCCTTCTCATCATTCCAACACATTCATAAAATTTCTTCACCAATAAACAATCATATACACCCACTAAAGCCACAACAATATGGAAACAACATTTTCACAAGAAAACAATCCCTTAATCTATTAATCATTCCAATTCATAATTCAATATAAAAAAACATTTATTGAAACCCAATTTAAAAAAGAAATTCTACCCATCAAACCAAGAACCCTATTTTTAAATCAACATTTTAAGATCAAACAACAATGAATATTTCACCGTAATAACCCATTTCCCCAATATCCAAAAAATCACTACAAAATCAATGTAAACCAAGAAACCCACGTGATTTTCACAATAAATCTCAGAAAAATCAATAAATTTAAATCAATATATCCAGTTCTAGATAAATAGAGTTGATATAGAATCCACCTACATTATGGTTTTGATGAAATCGACCAACTCATAACCGCACCACAAATCCAGGTGAAATCTCCACCGAACTCGCCTTAGATCCATTTTCCTAACATAAACAAGCCCCAATCTCATCATTTAATGAACAAAACCCTATATCTAAATGAAAATGAAGTACATATAAAAAAATAGAGATAGAGATATAGATCTGAGGAAAACCAACAATGAACCAAGAGATAATTCTTACTAGAAGAGAATCACATTCCTCATACCTTGAAAACCCTTCGACTCGCTTCCAAAATGAGTGGGAGATCCCCTCCAACCATTAAGATCCCAAAATCCTAAGTAGGGTTCATATGGGAAAAGGGAGAAGGGGTTTAGGTAATATCTTTAGTGGTTCCAAATTTAAATATACACCTTTAAATGTCGCACACAATTCGCTCACATGGTAGGAAAATTGTGTGCTAACTGTGATCCTACTACAATATTATAGGGAACCACATATAGTATCCTCACACAATTAGAAACACTATGCATAAATCATGAGATTCCCACTATCCCATTTTCCATAGTTACCTAGGTTTGTTGAACTATTTACCCTATCCGTGATCAATCCATACTACCTTAGAAATTCCCCAAACCATTCCAAAACCATCCAATACATTCGTAAACATTTTACAACCACCATAAAAACATACAAAGTCTCAACAAGGATCACATACCTTAAACTAGGACTACTACATTCTAATTGATGTCTATTGAGATAAAGTTATTTAAAAAAGGATATTCCACATGTTATGGTATTTTGGAAGGACCATATAGTTTATGTAGTATCATGAAGTATTATATTTTTATAAGGGCAAGGAATCCCAACATATTTAATATGTGACTAAAATTACAAGGAAAATTATTTATGAAAGGAGGAAAATGTAACAACCCAGGTAATGATAAAATAAATCATTTTTATATTTATATATTTTATGTATTAGTTAAAAATATTAATTACTAAAATGTTATTTAAATATTAAAACATAAATAAAAATGTTTTATTAAACTATCTTCTAATTTGCTTTAAATAAAAGATTACTTTTAAAATAACAGAATTTTAATTTTACCAAAATATAACTACATTTTTGAAATCATCACAAAATGACTATCTTATGATATACAGTTTAGCATTTTCTAGAAATATCGATTTTTTATGAATAGTGAAGAATATATAATTTGTTATTAAGAATTGTAATTTTTTTATTTTATTTACAAATACTAATTTTATTTATTTATTATTATAAAAATTTTAATAGATTATCTTGATTTTAAATAATTAAATTATTATGTTAAATAGAATTTATACTTCAATATATAATAAAAGTATGTTTTCATCAAAAAGGAAATTTTTTCTGAAACCCAATTTTTCATTACGTATTACTAGTTTAATTTAAAATCAAATTCTGTCATATACAAAAATTTATATTTGATTTTTTTTTCTAAATTTGGAATAATTGGTTCATAATTTAGTAAATAATATCCTATTATTTTTCATCAATATGAATAATAACCTCACTCTTTTTTTACAAACATAAACGGTAAATCTAGTTAATTAAGATCATAATTAAATGATAAAGAGTATAAAATGAACCAAAATATTTTGAAATATTTAATTAAAGAGAATAAATCATCAATATTTATCCAATGTTTGTATATATGACCATTTCTTAACTTATATGTTTTTCAATCCTTTATAATATTTTTTTTAAATAAAACCTGATAATGTGACACTATTGTTTTTAATAACAATAATATTTTTGGCTTGGGAATTACTAGAGGATATGTATAGTTATAAGTAGTATAATAGAATATAAAAAATAAATCATCATCATGGGATATTATTTTTAATTTTTAGTGATGATAGAATTTTCCTAAATGATCACATGAAGCAGACATAATTCTTATTAAAATAATTGGAAAATAAAATAAATGATATTAAAAATAAAAAATGAAATATAATTTCAGATAATTAGGAATAATGTTAATTTTATAGTGGAATATAATACATTATTTATAAAATAAAATGTTTGGTCATAACAACATTTGTTTCCTCTATTTTATTAAATTAAATGTAATAAAATCTTCTAAAAATTGACAATAATGATATTTTAAAATAAAAAATATTTAATTAAAGGTTATAAAATTCAAGAAAATCTATGATTCAGTTGGTTTACTAGAATATGGTGTAATATATAAACCCTATTAGAAAATTTGAACTTTTTTCTATTTACAGTAAATATTATGAAGCTCAAAGTGTACGAAAAACCTTGTTGTCGAGATAAGTGTAAAAAGTGTTAATAAATGTTTAAAAATAGAATATAATTCTCACAATGTGATCCAAATAGGTAAAAAAATTATTCATGTCATTTTATCTACTAATAATCATATTATATTTTAATATTATCAATTTTTATACATTTAAATATCAAAATTAGTTTATATAAATTTAATATTTTTAAAAATTACAAGTGTTCCCCTACCATCTCTTATAAAAGTGAACACTTTTTATCATTTCATTAGAGTTATTTAACTATTCATCTCTGAAAATGTATACCCTAATACCTTCTTTTAATATCTCCTCATAACCCAGAGTCACGATTTTGATCATCAAAAAAACCTTGATAATAATTTGGTGTAAACCACAAGATATTTTCTGAAAAAATGTATCTTTCATAACCGGTTGTTTTTTATAAATTATTACACCTCCATAAATTCAAATTTATCCATGATAAAATAAGTGAAAAAATATTTCATATATATAAACTTTTTTTCACAAAATGAAAAACCCATATATATATCTTCTTCTATTGATTGGGAAACAAAACCATTATTCATGTGTACGATGGACTACCGTAACAAGAAATTTTTTAATTCCACTTGAATAACTATCTCCCATTGAATTATATAATGGTGGAATTAATGAATATATATGATATATATGATATAATTATAATTCTGAAAATAAAAAATAACATATAATTTATTATCATTCTATATTCTAAAAAATGATTATGTTGTTTGTGTGTACGTGTGATACCACCTCCAGGAAGTGATGTGATTCATTTTTCTTTAACACAATACATTGATGAAATAAATAAATAAATATAAATACATAATTTTTCATTTATGATATAATAATAATTGAATGATGATGTTATACATACCTTACATTTTTAACGACCTTTGAAATATTGAAACATTACTCATGCTTACGAACAACCTACCATCTTCATGATTATAACATGGTTCAATTATCATAACCCTGATATTTGATTCATTTTAAAAATATAATTTATATATAAAAATGATAATTTTTTATTCTTTTAAAGATAGAATAATGAAAAATTTTACTGTATTCAACCTACTGATATCATTTGGGGATTATGAGTAAAATATCATAAAAAACATGAGACGTAATACTAATTTATTATGTTATTATATATAAAACATTAATAACTAAAATGATATTAATAATGTAAATTAATTTTTTTATCAATAAAGTACACAATTTACATGATTTTGTTATTTTTTAATATAAATAACATTGGTTAATATAGGAACTCTGGGTAAGGGACACTTTAACATTAAAATGGATTGAAAATACTATAATTATTTATTTTAAAAAACTATTATGCATTATAGATTTTAAAATTTTTATATCATTATACCAATAGAGATATAAAATGATTATAAATATTATTTTATTCACCTTTCGTTCAATGGATTTAAAATGGTATTTTTTTGGAATGTTTTTACTTTCATTAGAATAAAAAAGGGACATTCTATTTCAATGTATAAATTGAAACCGAAAATTCTCACTAACTATAAATGCTACTTGATGTTGGATTCATTTATAAGATTTCATTTTTTTACTAATATAAAACCATCATTTCCTTTTTTCTATAATTCTATTATTTAAAATGAAGTTTTAAATGAAATGTGTATTTTCATTTTTGAAAGTGTTTTATACATGAGTTTAAATTTTTTTTTCAAATGATTTATTCTTGATATTGTACTTGTAAATTGTGTATGAAGAGTTTATTCATATTATAAAGCACAAGTGATCCTAAAACATCTAATAGGAATTTTGGATCCCCATTATAGCTATAGGGTGATCCAGTTACATATTATATGATGGGTTCACCTGGATGGTAGTCCAGTTCAATGGGTATTTGTGATGTTTTCTGAAAAATTATATTCAATATCATAGATATTGTTATTAATATTGTAAATTTTTAAGGGTTTCATGATAATTATGTCCCAAGGCACTAAAATTATTGTTCTGTGATTTATAATGTATTTTTTATGAAGATAATTTGATCTCAAAATGTAATACAGTGATCATTTTAAAGTATAAAATACTCCCTATTGGATAAAAAGTTTTATTTTTAATGAAATGATTTTCATGGTTATCATTATTTTTAGTTTAACAATAGATTTCAAATATTTATTTCCCATATTGATATTTTTTCTCATCCCATGATTTAAATTTTTTATACGGTTTTAAGGATGAATAAGGCCATGGGTGAGGTCAAGATCCAATCTGTAGGGATAATTCATGAAACAAAAACATATATATTTTAAAAATTTTAACTTGGGGAGTTAAATGAGTACTGATTAGATGTGTTTACTTTTTAATATATAGA
Source organism: Viscum album (assembly GCA_963277665.1). Lineage (NCBI taxonomy): Eukaryota > Viridiplantae > Streptophyta > Magnoliopsida > Santalales > Viscaceae > Viscum > Viscum album. Next base: position 1,337,327,616 of record OY728148.1, on the reverse strand, counting down.
ATTATTATGTAAGATTTATGGGTTAACTCTCTTAAAAAATAATCATACAAGATCTTCAAATACTGAAGTAAGTGGATTATTTTTTAAAGTCAATAGAATATATAATGTTTATTTGGGGTCATTACATCACTATTCATGATAAAATAATTGGGTCACCTTATGTTTATTAATTTAGACATTTTTTTCCTTTTGGATATGATGAAAAATGTAAATCCCAATATTTTTTTTCAGAATATGAGTATTTATTCTAGTATTTTAATATTGAATAATATTTCAAATTCATTCAATAAAAATAATGGTGTCTCTAATTATGATATTATATTGAGGGAGAAAACACATGATAATGAGTGGGATAATTGTTTTGGTCTCACATCAATATCGGTTTGAGCATCAATGATTCAGTCAAAAACATACAAAATTTTATCAAATTTTACAAAAACAATTATTAAAAATTATATTTATAATGTTGAATGGTATATTTTGGGCACTATAATATCAATATAAAATCATAGAAACACATTAGTTATTTTAAAAGTATGATTATTTTTCTGTAATAGAATATATAGGATTTTTATACAAATCTAGATTTTCTACTAATTTGGAGTATAAATATATAGAAAACAAGTCATTCATTTCTTCTAATTGATATTGTATGAATCCGTATTTTTTTAACAATATTTTAAAATTAATAGGTTAAGGAAAGTATTATTTCTCTATATAGATATGAAATTGAAAATTTAAAATAAATAAATATAATCCTAGTTAGCTATGGAAATGGACTGAAAAAATGTGTGTTCTTACAGTCATTTCCAAAAATAATTTTTTTACCGCATGCTTATTTAGTGAAAAAGTATACTAACACTTCAAAATTAAAAATTCATAATTTTTATTATTGATATCCTATAATAATAAATATTGAAAAATTGGTTTTTACCAAATTTTGTGGAGCCTGTTTTATTTGAAATGTAGTTATATTCTATTGATATCTTTTTTTGATATATCCTAGGAAAACTAATATAAGATAATTTTTTTGTTACCCCATATGAAATAATTACTAATAATCCATAGTAACCTGGGGTTGATAGATTGGTTGTATGGGTTTGGGGCCAGTTAGTTGACTAGACTCTAGACATATGGGTTTTGAAATTATTTCATCTTAAAGTGGAATCATCAGTAGAGAAATATATTTATCATCCTAAAAGATACACTTACATGGTATATTACCTTTGATAAATTCTATATTTTTTCACATCAAAATTATCAACATTGATTCATACTAGGAAATTTTCTCCTAAATATAAAAAGAACCAACTTCATTAGAAGTTAGGTGTATTTTGGATATATCTACACCATTCACATTTTCCTCAATTTCTGAAATATCATTTTATAAATTCCATATCAAATAAAAGTGATAAAATATTATTCTTTTGTATGATATATTAAATTATTAAATACTCTACACATAATACAATTATTATGTTATTACTATATATTAATTTTTATTCCATGATAAATTTTAAAAAAATTATTTCTTCAGGAATATTTCATTTGTGTCCTTTGTAAATTAGATCAAGGTGTCTTTGTGGTAGAATTATATAATATATAGTTATATGCATAACTAAACGAATTTTTTTATTATTAATCAATTTTGATAATTTCAATTTATATTATATAAATTTATATAAATATATAAAAATATAAATAAATAGACATTGCCTGTGAAAGGTAGGAAATGTATAGATTATTATCAGAAAAAATCATCTTGTTATATATGAGTATAAATAATTATACCAACTATTTTAGTTTCTTATATACATCTTCATAAAAAATATTTTATTTATTTATTTTAATATTATATAACAATATAATTGTCCTAAATTCATATGTAGTGCTGATGTAGAAAAAATGATAATTTAAATGGTTTTGAAAATGTTTAAAATGATTCAATTTATTTTATTTAGGATATTTAAAAATATTTAAATTGGAACATGATAGTTAATAAAATATTTAAATCAGTATATCTAAATTACATAGTTATTCAAATATTTTCCAAATTCAATTTAAAAAAATTATCCTAGGAAAATAACATAATGTTCATTTAATTTGAAACTATAATTTAATAATTGGAAAAAAAGAATATTTAATCATATCATGAGAATTGTGGGATGGATAGTGGTCAATTATATCATTTTTAATATTTATAAACTATATGGCATATTAAAATTACATTTTTCATCAATAAAAATTCAATAATAGTGATAAGACCATTGAATGTAGCCTATGAAAGATGATTTATTACAACCATTCCAAAAAAACATATCATGGTTGATTTAGCCTAATGTTATTCACAAATACCATTTTAAAAATCCTTTACATTCTTATATTTATTTTAAATTTCCAAATCACCTTTTTCCAATGGCTATGGACATAATCTGAAGGTTGTGGTTTAAGTAGAAAGAAAAAGATTTTCTAAGCCTCTGCCACCTGTTTTATTTATTATTTATTTTCATAAAAATATTATAAAACATAAATTAAAATTTTCAATGATTCAATTACAATGTTCCAATAATTACTATGGTTTTATAAATGATGAGATTTCATCCATTACCTCCCATTGAACTACATTCATACGCCATCATAACTTTTGAATATGGGTTTTCCCAAGCTATATCTTTTCGATTGAACTCTAATCGCAATATTTTAAATAGCATTAATATTATTTTAATGTAACCTAAAACATGTATTTTAATTATAACCATTTTTATATAAAAAAATTATTATGTTATGAATTTTTTTAATCATTTTGAAAATTATGATTGACTGTGGTGGTCTAACACTACCTTTGTGAAAGAAGGTGTTTTAATGAACTTATGGATTCTATAGATATTAATAAAAAAAATATTTTTTATTAGATAAAAAACTAATATTATATTTTTAATGATTACGATTCATGAATGGTAAAATGTTGATCAGCACAATGGAATTATTTATAAACAATAACAATCATTTTAACCATGAAAAAATATATTTTCAAGGATGATTCTACAAATAATAATTATTATATAATCTTAATTTTCCCATTATTCAATAAGGAAATCGAAATAATAAATTAAAATTAAAGAGTTTACAGAACAATGGTAAAGTTATGTATGACTATTATCACTACACTAATGATGTTTTCAATATTATGATATAAACATTATGAAAATGATTGATATATAAAATTCCAAATTGTTAATTAAATGGAATTTGATGATTAAATACAGAAATGGTTTTATAATAAGAGAATTGGCCGGTAAAGGGTTCCAAATATACTATGTTAATAATTTCATTATATAATTCATGATTGTAGATTAAAATGAGTTTTGTTGGGACTTGGGTTATAAGGATTTTATTTTAAACAACTATAAACAATAATTTCAAATACATTTTTAAATCCATTATTCTAATGTTTTATATAAACATTCATTATGGTATTATTTTATATATATATATATGTATTATTCATCACATCTAATTTCCTCTCATCACAAAATATATTAACTAATTAAAATCAAATCCATTTATTTTTATGAATTTATTGAAAATTCATCTTCTTATGGAATACAATTTATTTTAATGTGAATTTAATGTAAATATTAATGGTCATATTTCTTATATTATTATTACTATTCATGGAAAGTATATATGATGGTTTGTGGGACTCATATATCACTTTAATTAATTTAATAATGTTTTAATTAAAATATAAACAATGTTGTGAATAACTTAATTAGGAATTCCATTTTAAATGTGATTATGAGTATAATTATAAAATTGATTATGAATATGATGTAACATGTAGGACACAAGAGTAATCATTTATTATTTATGATATATTATGATTTGGAATATGATTTTATTTCTCAACAACTACTTTTTTACATATTATAAATGTTTGTTATTTATAGGCGAGTTTTTTCATAATACCCCACCTTTCTATTTCAATGGACTAATGTGTTTTCATTATTTATATAACAATTAAAATTCCATAATTTCTCATCTCCATGTTTAATATTACATTTCATGGTATATGGATGACTATTAATAATAATAATGTCAGTTTCCAATCCCATTGATTTTTATTGATTTATAACTGTATATCGATTTAGAAATTGGTTTTTTGAAACATATTCAGTTAGTTAAATTGTGATTTTTATATTCTATTGGGTAATAAGAATCCTCAAAATCTATGACAATTAATGGAAATTTTATTGTATATAGTTAAATATTTTTTATAAATGATGAAATTATAGAGTTATTATTTTTGACATGACACTATTTGTATCAGATAAGGGGTCAACATCCTTTAGGGGTTATTATGTTTGTAAAAACAATGGTAAGACTATTTTGGGGTTTGATAGTGAATTTTATTAGGATAAAAAATTTATTCTTATAATAACATTAATTTGTTATATTATCATTAGTTTTTCAATGTTTCTTCATATAATCTATAAAAAAATCATAATGGTGTCCCATAGGGGAAATAAGGGGAAGTATTTGGAAAGGAAACTAAATTAAAATACAATAAAAATAAACATTGTGAAATTTTTAGATTTTGAGAATAATTATTATATGATTATGTTTTCTCAGTTAACCCAAAAAAATTTAATATTTGTACCAAAAAATGGGAGATAAAATATATTATATAAATTAAATGTAAACTGTGGATTATTTCATGTGATAATATCCCATAACATTTAGAGAGAAATATGATATTGTTATATCTAATATATAGATAAATTATTTTTATTAGATTCGTGGTGTATTATGATTTTAAGATAATTTTAATAAATCTATTTTAGTTTATAGATTTAATGATTATAATGATCAGTGGTGATCTCTAGTTATGAATACAATCAAGAAGAGTGAGATAGTTTCCACTGAGGAAAAAAATATTTTAAGATTATTTTCACCAAAAATATTTTCACAAAGTTGTACATATTATAATGTAATTGAAATTGCATGTTTTTAACATAAATAAGGAGGACTAATTTTCTTATTCTAGAGTAACTTTTGTTGTTTTGTAATGGTAATCATGAATTTTTTTTCTAGGCATTAAAGTAAAATTAAAAAAAAAATTGTTCATTTTTAAAATTTTGATAAGCAATTCGGTAAGTCATCAATTGAAAGATTGCGGGAAACCTATTTTATGTGAAGAAAGGGTTGAGATGGATTGTTTGACTCTTATAGATCTCATAATATGAAGGATAACAAGATATCATGGTGGACAGTGGATTAAAAGTATCCAGCTAGAAAATATAGTGTTTAAATAATTTTGTTTCCTTTATTCCTTAAATGTGGTAAAATTCATAAATTAGAATGTATTATGACAGATAGATAATTTTAATGTTTTTAAGGTAGAAAATTTGTCTATTGATTTAAATAATATGGGAAATAATCTCATTAATATTTTTCAACAAGTAGGGAAATATTCCATTTTAAATGAGATAATCTATTATAAAAATGTATGTCTCAAAATATTTATGAAATAAGTAAATTATCAAGGTCATAATCTAAATGGTGTGGTAATGTAAAATTCAACAACTATATATGTCAATTCAAAGAATTAAATGGTTACAATTACATTATGTGTTAAAAAAATATACTAATGTTTCTTTTCACTCTAGATTCAAACACTCTGATTTATGGGTAGTTTTTTCTAAAAAGAAAATATCAACTCAATAAATATAGATATAAATACTAGTATAAACTCGTAGAGGGTATATTAATTTCAAAAACTATTTTCTAGAACCTTATAATAGTTATCAATTTCTATTTTTTTATAAATATTATCTTCCTAACTATGTTTTCACTTGTAAGATATATTATATATAAATGGATGTTCTTTTTAATTTTTATAATAAATTGTATTTTTTATTTAATAATGTGCTAAAAATAGTTATAATATATGATGAATATTATTTTTTATTAAAATATAGAAGGGTATGTTATCTGTATCATATCAATTGAAAGAAAAATATTAAAAATTGTGTCATAATAGTATATATAAATTTTAATGTCTCTCATATTTTACAACAATCTGTCTTTTTTATTATAAAAGTGGAAAACCCAAAGAAAACAAGACTTTGTATAGGGTACACAAACATATTAGGGCGGTCCAAAATGGTGGAGACCATGTTTATCTCCCATAATAATACCCACCCCTTCCAGTTCAATTTGAAGAATATTATGAAAACAGACAACATTGTTACCTAGATCCACCATCATCAAGGATGCAATGTAATCCGTAACTTTATTACATTCATGCGCATGTATGAGAAAGTTGAATCTTATTGATGTTGATCCATCTCCTGCATTTTTTTATAATATAAGAAACCGACCAAGTGGTAGAAATATTGTCATTCATCGAGTTTAGTATTTTTCTTTGAATCTATTTCAGTCTCAGAAATAGATATTTTTTACATAGCACACAACATGACCCCCAAATGCATTACCTTAGCTTCATATTCAATAAAACTATTGGGGTTGATTTAAAATCTCAATGGAATATTTTTTTTGGGGGGTGAATTAAAATATCAATGAAATATTTATTTTTGGGGGTGATTTAAAATATGAATATTTGATTTAATTGTTCTAAAAAATAGGATCTCATTTTGACTGAATTTAAACCATGCGGAAGGTTGAAAAAAAAGGAGGCCTATAGAATGCATGACTAACAATAGAGGAGGTATGCCTTTTTTGAAGGTTCCAAAGCCCTTCCATATTGGATTGGGACATTGATAGATACACAATGTCGAGGGCTCGAGTAGTGGTGTGCGGTGCACAACATCGCTACAAGTAGAAAGGGGGGACCTGAGATCATAGAGGCAGATGAAATAAAGCACGGAGTGGAGAGGAGATTGTTGCGCCAATTGAAGTGTGTGTTTCGTGAGACCTGTAATGTTTATTTGAAAATAATGTTCCTGATTCTCAAGTGGATTAGGCTTTCACCGAAGCACGGTAATTTTTTGGGTTTTTATTTTTTTTTGCTGCATCTTAAAAACTATGTCCCAACATCTGGTATCAGAGGCAGGTTATCTGTTCTTTCTTACTAAATAATTATGGGACATTCACATCCAGTCATTTTGGACCATATTTATATTCTTAATGGGAAAAATTATTCCACATTGTGGCAAAAATGGGTAAAAAATATTTTGACTCAGGAAGGGACAGTGAAAGCATTGAAGAAAAAATCAGAGAATCCGGAGAAGACTAGCTCTAATGATTGGAAATATATGAGAGATTTGGGGACGAGCACCATTCAATTGTATTTGGTGGATAAAATACTGTGAGAGTTGATGAATCTAACAGATCCAGAGGAGATCTGGATGAAGTTGGAAGCCAGGTATAAATCTAAATCTCGGAAAAATCGTTTATATTTTAAAAAACGATTGTATCGTCGTTGAATGTTAGAAAGCGGAGATTTGGGAAGCCATATGGATGAGTTCACCAGACTCTTGACGAAATTGTCTTCTATGGCAATCAAAACCAATGATAAAGGCAACGTGGTGCCTGTGGAAATGGAAGAAGAGGACAAGGCCTTTCTCTAGTTAGGTTCTTTTCCAGATTCATATGAAAATCATGTCACTATATTGTTATTTGGAAATGACACTCTGAAACTGGATGATGTTATTTCGTCATTTCTAATGAACGAGACTCGACGAAATACATGATATTATGGATTATCAGGTAATAGTGGGCTCTTTGTGTGACAGGTGGACATAACTATCAAGGAAGGTCTATAGAACGAAGGAATGGTTTAGGGAGAAAGAGATATCGAAGCCAATCAAGACCAAGAGGATATTTTGTATGTTGGGAGTGTGAAAAAAAGGTCACATGAAATGGAATTGCGAGAAGTTCTGTGAAAGAATGAATAAAGAATAAAAAGAAGTCGAAATAGTAGAATAATCAATTGAGGTGAATACTGTGACTCAAGATGAGAGGTATGCTAGTGATTTATTGCTTACAACTGTGGAAGATGTGGATGATTCAGATTGGATTTTAGATTCTGGTTTCTCGTATCATATATGTTAAAAAATGGATGTTTTGGTAGTTATGAGAAGTATGAAGGTGATATTGTGAAAATGGCCAACAAATCAGAAATTCAAATTGATGGAATTGGTACGATGTGAGTTCGTATGTTTGATGGGGTTATTCACACACTTTCTGATGTGATGTATGTATCTGATTTGATAATGTACTTAATTTATTTGGTTATGTTGGATTCCAAAGGTTTTAGGTTTTCTACTAGTGGTGGAGTTCTCAAAGTGATGCCAGGAATAATGACTGTGATCAATGGGAAGAAATTTGGGAATTTATACAAGTTGATTCACGCAGGTGAATCTTTTTTGAGGCCCTAGAGTACCATTACAGGTGATGTTCAAAAGGATATGTCTTAAATGGATATTTGAAAAGGAATGTGACATTTTCTTCAGTTTTTCATGGCAGGGTTGAGCCACAACATTTATTTCATCATATTTGAGTATTTTTACAACTATTATGTGTGTGGTGGGTCATTCCAATATTGGGCATGTCATTAATGGTCAAAATGGATGATGATGGTGAAATATTCATATTTTTAATCATGGTGGAGATTGATGGGGGTGATTTAAAATCTCAAAGAAATATTTATTTTTGGGGGTGATTAAAAATCTGAATATTTGTTTTAATTGTCCTAAAAAATAATATCTAATTTTGACTGCATTTAAACCACACTGAAGGATGAAAAAAGGAAGCCTATAAAATGAATGACATGAAATATAGGAGGTACACATTTTTTGATGGTTCCAAAGCCCTTTCATATTGGAGTGGGGTGTTGAAAGATACACAATGCTGAGGGCTCGAGTAGTGGTGCACGGTGCACTGTGTCACTACAAGTGGAGAGGTGGGACCTAAGATCACGGAGGCGGTTGAAATAAAGCACAGAGTGGAGATGAGATTGTTGCAACAATTGAATTGTGTGATTTGTTAGACTTGTAAATTTTATTTGACAATAAAATTACTGATTCTCAGGTGGAGTAGGCTTTCGCCGAAGAACAATAATTCTTGGTGTTTTTATTTTATTTCGATGCATCATAAAAACTCTGACACAACAGGAACTACCTCTCCCATAAAAATAATAAAAGGAAAGTAAAATTCTTCCAGTCCCATCACATACACCACCACCCCCAAATAAAACATCTAAAACAGGAGCCATAAACATTCATCTTAAGACCCATGTTTGGAGGACACCAACTAACTTATTTTCCTTTCCTCATAAGATCTGGACGAGGCAATACTGGACAGATATACCTCAAGGAAAAGAGCATGACTTGAAATTTTAGAATACCAAACCAATTCAAGCAGAATAATTTTAGTCCAAATAAAAACTAACCTTTTTGAGCATTGAATATCCTCAAAATTTGATTCGTTACTTTATTTCCAAATGCACCAACACCATGCACTAAGGATCATAGATCTGACTGTTTTTTAGGACCTACATTATTCTAACCATGGAAAAACCTATCTAAAAAAGAGATTCCAGCAGGTAATGGATCAGAAACATTAATAAATTCTCTAAATAAATCCATACAACCAAACCCCAATCACTCTAAAAAAATAGGTAGTTGGAATCTTTCTCTTTATTAGTACTAGAATAGTGACATCTAGAAGCCAGGAAAATGCCCCTCCTTTTCTCATTCTAATCTATAGGAATTTCGTGATTTCTAATTCTCCATAAAAAGAAAATTAATTTAGTGGGAATGCTATTACACCATACCATATCATTCCAAGAATAATTTTGATCTTGGGAAATAGAAATATTCCGAAACTATTTAGAAGAAACCGTAGATGTATTTGAAGAAGTAAAAACGCATTTGTCTATATCCATATTTAGCTCAATATGGTCAAATTTCTTCCATTGTTCTTCATAAAGAATAACATTGAAATAATTGGGATAACTACAAGATTCCCTGAAATAACTCATTGCTGCATGGAAACCTGGAAATTCAATAATCGACCCAGTCCAATTATGATTCCCAAAAGAGATATCACCCCTCCCTATAATCTAGCGTGAGTGTCGGCGAATAACATGAAACAAACTTTGGATTAAATCCCAAAGAGATGAAACATTTCTTCTTTACTCCATGTAGTTTTTATCTTGCATGGACATATTTTTAACCCAAAGAGTATATCCCTCCACAACATCCCAGTCATGTTTTTCTTGAAAACAATGAATTTTATCCCCTAGACTTCTGATGTTGACACCACGTTCCAAAATTGGTCTAGCCACTTTATCCAATGAAGTCCAATGATATTTCCCATAGATATGATAATTCCAAATAAAATCATCTAGGACATTATCAATAGACAAAATAACTCCCTTTGGAACATTGCACGCTGAAATAACATGGATCAGAATAATCGTTAACACACTGTTGATTAAGGAAAACCTCCCCCAAAAAGAAAAAAAATCAGATTATCCAATCAAGAACACAACTCATGATTCTATTAACAATATCATCAAAGTCTATAATATGAACACGACTAGGTGATAATGGGGAAACTAGATAGGTCAGAGGAAAAGAACCTATATTCATATTCATATATGAGGAGATAGAAAGAAACTGATTGTCACCACATTTATTAAAAATTTAAAAGCTGCTCTTCTCCCTATTAACTGATTTCCCAATCCATAAATAGTACACATCGAGCACTCTAATTAGACCACCAACCTTTCTGACACTATCATTAATGATAAATAGGGAATAATCCTCAAAAATCAAGTGAGATATTGGTGTTTGTCTCATTCTTCTCCGAAATGGTAAAATATCACCCATGGAGATCTCATTATGGATAAGACGACTCAAAGAATCTTGTATGAGAATAAAGAGGGCCAGAGAAATAGGATCCCCTTTCCTGAGTCCTCGATTTTCCTTGAATAAACCAATTTTTTTTCCCAAATATGAAAATGATATCTAGGAAGAGCTAAAACTATGAAACAGAAGGTCAACAACCCCCGAAGAGCATCACATACCTCCAATAACTCTGATGATGAACCCCCACTCCATCCTATAATATGATTTATTCATTTATATATTCAAATCTATATTTAACCAATGGTATTTGATTTTAATATCACATATCATCTCAGGAGCCAATGCAATCTCACCCAAAATTGATAGACCTCTAAAAAACCATGTTGATCAAGATAAATACAGCGAGAAACTTTACCATAAAGGTGCAAGTTAATGATGCTAGAACGAACATTGAATGTAAATTTACACATTCTCACTAGTATATAATCGAGAATAGATGAATTATTTTTATCTTCGGAAATCATAACCATAGTAGTAGTACTAGCCACCCTAAGAATTAGACCACCTCGAATGAAATCCTGAAAGATGAAAATCAAATCAGCATTGATCACCAACCATGCCCCTCTATAAAATGCTCATGGGAAACCATCCAGACCCGGAGCACTATCTAGGTTAGGCTTCATCATAGAATTATTAATATCATTCTCAATAGAGATAGCTACTAGCATATCATAATCCAAGCTATACATCCTGTTCGGAATCTATTCAAACCACTATGCATTCCCACTGGGATAGCCATTGACCATAGATGAGATAGAATAAGCTAGATGAAATTTTAAGAAATAAACTGCCATAGAACCAATCACATCCCCATCACACAATATGGAACTATCCTCTAGATGAATATTTGGATTAACCCACCTCTTTATTTCTTTAGTACACACATGGAAATAGGTAGTTTTTTTATCACCTCCACGAACCCATTTAGCTCTATCTCTATATTGAGAAATACTCTCTTGTTTCAGATTATTCTCTTTCAAAACATTGTTCATACCCATAAGGTCCTCATATACCCAATCACTCTACCTGTCTCCCAAATATTTTTCATTATTATTAACCATATATTTTAGAAACTCTAAATCCTGATCTGCTGGAGGTATGTTTTTTCCCTGGCATGAAGATTATGCTTAAGCTGTCTTAATTTATTATGGAAGGAAACCCAAGCCTAAGCATTAAGAGTTTCCTCCCAAAAATCATTAACAAGATGATGATAATCAGAGTTCTCCTCCCAATGTTCACAGACTTAAAAATGTTCCATATAACTCTATTTGGGAGATAAAGACACAAGGAGAGGAGAATGATATGATATCCCACACACAAGATGCTCAACGTATTCAGAAGAGAAATAATAAATATCATGAAATTTTTCCAAAAAACTATCAAGATGACTCCTGGAGTGCACACTTCCCTTCTAATTATTACACCACGTGAAATAATCCCAAGAGAACCCCATATCAGTAATACCTCTCCTAGCAATGAATTGAGCATAAATTATGCTAGTTTCATGAAGAAATTCACCTCGACCCTTCTTCTCAACAGGTTCAAAAATAATATTAAAGTCTCCAAAAAAAATCCAGGGAAGATCCTCTAAATCAAAACATTCAAAAAATTTCCATAAAAACTCTATCCTCTGAGAATCACAACTCCTATAAACAAAGTACAAAAAAAGATCAATGACATTGTTAATTTTTACATTAATGAATTGATCACCTACCATAACTAATTAAACATCCATTGTTTTTTCCAGAAAACCCATATATGTTTATTATCTAGTTCAGCAAGCAACGCAGAATGCATTTTTATTCTATGAGCGATCTCACCAATTCTATATGAATTCTGCTTGTGCTCTAGAATAGAAAAAACACACACTTTATTTTTCATAATTTCTATGACTATGAAATTGGTTTTTAATCGTGCACCAATTCCATGAGCATTCAATATGACAATAGGAATCATTGAAAGAATCCTAGTCTGGATTTGGCCCCAACCATCTTGGTCGGACTAGAATGAGATTTAGAAATCTTCTTAACATGACGAAGTTTTTCTCTAGTAACAACTCCAGTATCTGCGGACATATTATCCTCAATAGGAAAATCCAAAATATGACCACCCTGATCAAAATCCCCTCTTTCATTATATAGAGGCTTAATAATACCCTTCTTATGAAAATTGATTTCCTTTTATACTACCAATCTCACATGATATGATGTCTCATATCTATCCCCTTTAACTATCATTAATGTGTTTTTATGCACATCACTAGAATTACATAAAGGCTTATCATCCTTACCCAATTCAATTATCATCGATGATTCAAACAAGAGGACAAGATTTAAATATCTCAATGGACGAAAAAAGGGAAAACACTTTTTGACTGAGCCCTTGAGAAATGTATTATGTGTTGGTGTGTTCAGAAAACTATCAACACTCGTTATAGATATATGCAGATCAGAAAAATTCCTATAAGGTAAAGAAACAAGAATAATAACAAATTCATATTTTCCAGAATACTCATTATATCTATCCAAAGACAACAGATCTAGATTATAATCAGATGAATGAGCATTGGATTGGCATACCTGTCCAGAAGTACTGCTATAAACATCAGAGAAAACACCATTATCGTTTATATCATCATCTGAAACCTCACCCTTTTTAACCAATTTCTGAAAGCGCCACCAATCACATTTTGATTTCATGAATATCTGAACAAAATTCCCTTGCATACAAAATTGAAAAAATTACCTAGGAAAGACAGGATATACGATACTCTGATTCCAAGATAGCTACCCCCTCACATTCTAGAAGACCATGTCCAAAATCGGCAAGGATAGATCTCATTCATCACAGATCCGTGCATTAGATATATCTATACACCCCATGGGACTGTTGTCAACACACAAAAATCTCCCAAGGAAATATCCAATAGCTTTGAGAAAAGAAATGTTATGTAGGGTTAAGGGTAGATCTGGTAAAGATATCCACACTGCTACAAAAAGGACATTCATTTCCCTTATGGGCATCAGGAGACCAGCATAACATATTGAATCTCCAACGTCCCATGTTGTGGGAAGAGTTACACCCCGCATTACGAAAATCCACTTTATAACCACAAGACAAACAAAAGTAAGAGTGATGAAGAGGTAAAACATGGACTGGTGAAGAAAGACCCCAAGATGCAAAAAATTTTGTGAAAACCGCAATCGGCGGTTTTGTTTCCCTAAATCACACTACAAGAGTCCATCGTAGACCATCCTCAACTTTATCATAAACCTCATATGGAGACTCTACAGTCATCCAAGAATCATTTCTACAATTAGATGATGAAAACAAATAGATATTCAGGGAAACATGCAACCCCAAATCCTGAGACGATCCATAAAGATCCTCTCTGAATGATTTAATCAACCCTGAAGAAGAAGCACCTTCATCAAACCTAGGTGATCCAGAACCCAAAGGAAAAAGACCAAGATCACCAATATGATAAACCCTAGTCGAATAAGGGGTTTTCTAAGAACAATAATTAAAACCAAATTCCAACACGAAAGGCATGGCCTTTCCTTAATGAAGCACCATTTTCCGAGTTAATGTATTCCATATTATATTCAATTTATTATTCATAACTGAGATGACAATTTCACTAATACCATAGTTATTGATTCGAATAATATTTCAAACCACATTTATTGATTGTCTATATTAGAGCTATAGGAATTTAAAATAAATTTTAATAATTTCATTATGTGGGTTTCATTCTTCTTAGCATATCTCAAAAATCATATTGTATTTCATTTGTTAAGAAGATAATGTTTTCTATGAGGATTTCTGCTTATTTTAAAGTGATTGAAGACATTAATGTCAATAATAAGTAAATGTTTTCCCATATTGATTTTATGTTTTATCTTCTCTAGGAATATCAGTACTTTTAAATACCCACCACAGGTTACAATGTAATATTTTGGTGGTAAAGGATGAATATATTATTATATAAATTTTTTTGAATGATTTATTACCATTATGAGTTTTTAGTTATTCCATTTGGGATAAAAAATACATGAACTACATGTACAGAAATAATGAATTGATTATTCAATAAATGTTTAGAAAAATTTACATTGGGGTTCAATATGAATATTATGATATTTTGTAATATTTAATATGATCAGTAGTAACATTAATGTATTTTTATCTAGATATTGAGAAAAAAATAAGTTATAGGAAAAATTTCATAAATTCACATTTTGGTTATAATTAATTTGTTTCCACTATAGTATTCTATCTAAGTATGTTATAATATCTGATCCCATTAATAATATTTTGGTTTCAGAATAGATAGAATCAACTAATAAGAATGATAATAATATTTTTCTTGCGCTATTGGTTTAGTACTAATGGGTTTTTGATAACCTTGCTTGGTTGGCTAAACCACTATCCAATCCAACAAAATATGGTGTTTTTAGCAGCATTATAAAATAAAAAGGTAAAAGATTTTATGAATTAAAAAAATTTAATGAACTATTTTTATCCCCAAAATTAGAAAATTTGATTTTTTTATATATTATAATTGCTCACAAAATTTTATAGGTTCCGTTTTCAAAAATTATAATGTATTTTATTATATTAAAATACAGTTCAAATTCCATGATAAGTATTATATAACACATCACATTGAGAATGAAGTAGTAATTTTTATTAAAACATTATAGGTATAATTTCTAAAATAATAAATGTTATATATATATATATACCATAAATGATTGATGTAAATATTCACTCTAAAATAGTGGACCAAGTGTTAAAAGGGGGAGTTTATAATTGGTATATGATTTTGATTGAGAATTTAATATACATCACTGTGATGAAAAAAAGGAAATATAATTGATGTTAAAAGTATTAATGCATCATCAAACAAGTTACATTCATTGAATAATCCATTAGATACTGATTGAATGTAATTTCAATTATATTTTTTACATGTGGAATTCTCTTCTCTTTTGGATCAAGTAATATTACAATCATCATTATAGGGAGGAATATTATAACATTAAAAATATGATCCTAGATTCCAAGAGAAATTAAAATTGAAAAAAATAAGGGAGGATACATGAGTTTAATAATATTGAAAATGGTGTTAACTTTTTTACTATAGACGTTTTTCATTCCCGATGAACGAAAAAAAATAATTTTTTCTATGAGGCTTGTAACTCTCAATATTCTATTCATGAAAAAGGTACAATAAAAAAATTGTTATTATTGAATTTATATTTTTTTAGAAATGAATGGAGAATAATATTGAAGAATTTACTATGAACAAATTTATTTTTGAATTGGATAAAATCTAAACAATATATTAATTGGAATGTTTCTAAAATAATCAATTCCAAAATTCAATGGGAAAATTTATCCTTGGGTTTTTATTGGGATTACAAAATACATCAGAAATTAGAAATGTTATATGGGTTATTAATTATAAATTGATTTTTTTTCTCATTTTCATTCTATTTGGGATAATATGATATTATATTAGGCTATCATAGATCAAGAAATTAATAAATATATTTTCAATGAACCTAAAATTTAGCTAGATAAGCTAGCCACAATGCATTTCCCAAAGGAAGAGAATTCTCATTCATGATCATAACACTAAAACTAACAAACATCTGTTTAGTTGTAAAAGTAATTCGAATAAAACATAATGTGCATGAATGAAATGGAAGAGAAAAAATAAGATAAAAATAACATTTCAAGAAATAAAAATACTCTTCATTATATACATTCATTTTATATCGTAAATAAATTAACTCTTCAACACAATCAAAATATGTATCTTGAGACCTCAAGTTACACACTATCCTTATGGTACTATCAGTTAGGAAGCTCTAGAAAAGATCAATTTAGCATTAAATTAACCACATCAAATCAATTTTGAACCACAATCTCTCATTGATCAATATTAATCCCTCCTCTATATGAGAAATGGATGAAGATCAGAGAAGGTTTACAATGATTCCAAATTTATTGAATAGGTTAAGATGATATTCGTAGTAAATATTAGAATCACCTAGTGTTCTTGTGGAAACTATAAGATCTCATGAAAATTATTAAAATGGAAATAAAAGAAAAAATCCAATGATGTTTAATTGTGATGCAGCGGGGAGTTTTTCCAAAGGTTGGCTTCATGACATTATGTATACTCACTAGATCATAAAATATAATTTTAATAAAACTAAGGAGAACAATTCTTTTGCAAATATATGACATCCCCATATCACAATGATCCCATTTATCATTAATATAATGTAAATTAATTCATGAATAACTTATTATATCAATTTTTAGGTTGTGAACTACTCGATGTGATAATCTATTATGAGGTTCTAGGATTTTACATCTTTTTATCCATCTTCTATTGTAACATGCATGATCCAATGTTACCATATTAAATGGATGAATTCGAAGTGGAAAACTCCAGTGAATCTTATATTAGTTTGGAATGAAATATTAATAATTTTATTTTTATCGTATAAAGGTTTCACACATTGAGACTACATGAAAATTGATGGTATTGACCACTTTGGTTCTTTTTAGCTCGATTTCATTATTGCTTTCCCTTACATAATACAATTTTTAGAGATAACTCTTATTGTTCTTCATGTTTTACAAGAATATGACTACATAGTGGTCACCCACTAATCCTAACAAAATTAAAAAATATATAAAACTAGCGATAAAATACGCAAGGATTTTATACCACATTGAACTATACAATTGAAATGGTCACTAGGACTATCGAACTGCAACTTCAAGAACAAAAACTGTTGGATAGGAAATCCAAATGAAACATGAATCACTAAGTTATATCCCATTAAAATATGTATTATTCTTAAAATAAATAAATAAATATAATTTCTAAACCCGCGCCATGGTTCCAATATTGTTGGAGAAAAATAAAACCATGTAACCCAAACCCAACAGTGGTCTTAAAATGTGCATCCAAAACATAAAAATTAAAAACATTAAATGCCTAGCCTAGTTAATTATTAACATTTATAAAAAATATCTATGAAAATAAATATAAAAGAGAGAAATTTCAATGCCATTCCCTGTCTTCACTGTCTTGATAAGGTGGTGAGATGCTACTTGGCCTTTGGCGACATTCCCATGGTGCTAAAATCATGCAATAAATGACGAGTGCATCATAAACAATTGGGGAATGATTTTTCATTAAGATAAAGCATCCATATAAACAAGCTATGAAAAACCACATCTACATGATTCATGTCAACAATGTAATCCAATGAAACACAGTACCAAAGAACAACAATGCAACCCTACCAATTCTATAAAAATTCAATATACCAATACAACTCAACCCCAAGATTCAATAATCAGAGTACCAATAGGAAGACTAAAAAACAAACCCCAAGAAGAAATGGCATAAGACCACATCTAAAAGACATGATCCAACCTCCAATCACCACAAAACCTTCCAATCGTTATGATGAATAGCTAGTGAAATGATATGATTTAACATTACGTGTGTCCCGGAAAACAACATATGCAATGGTACCAAAGTGACAAAGTAGGGGGTGAGTAAAAAAATCAGTAGGCATTACCCAAATAATTTCCCTACACACTCCACTAGGATTGAACTATAAGATCATTTATATAAATAATTTAATCTAAAACATCAATGAGTGCAATCATTTCCAACAAGACAAACACACCGATACCAAGCCATATTCCACCAAAATCCACACAATACAACGGAAATCCAACAACAGTCCGTAACCCATTTTACTAGATCATATTAGAAAAAAAAAACTTATTTTTTATCCATATGAACAATTAACACATATCAATAATGTTCCACATACTCATCCTGATGTAACAATCATGATGGAACTTCCTGTCCAAGCCCATCTACTACTTTCCAAATCTATTGGGGCTTCCTGCCCACTTATCCATGATGGTGGGACTCTAATACACTATACATCCCTTTTTATAGTATTACTCCCCACCCACTTCTCACCATTATCAAAATAATCAATAATACCTAACCAACCAACACGCATATAGAACACCAATCCCACAACATTATGAAAACAACCATTTCCAGCACATTCCAAATAACACCAATAATTCACCCATTTATTGAAAATGATCCTAAAAATTTTTCCATGCCAAACCAATTTATAATAAAATAAAAAATTTATTGAAAACCACCCTCCCTCAACCATTTTCTATAAATCAACCAATCCATAAATTTTAAAATTCACATTTTATAATCAAACAAAAAAGCTCCTTTTGAAAAAGTAACCATTTTTTCCAAAACCCCCCAAATAATGAAAATATGGGTTTCCACCAAGAATAAAATATAATAATTATAACTAATTTTAAAAAAAATTAACATGAAATCTAATCATCCTGGTTCTTTCAAAATGGAGCTGAGAGTGAATCAACATACCTTATGTTTTTTGGAAAAATCAACCCACAAGTAATCGTACCAAAAATCCATGTGAAATCTCCATAAAAAAACTCTAGATCTCCATAACTATCATAAAGGGTCCCTAAAATCATCACTTTGGGCTAAAAACCCCATATCTAAATGCAAAAACTGTATATCTAGAAAATAGGGAGGGATGGAGAAGTAGATCAAAGGAAAACCATAATGAAAACAAGAGTAGAGGATTACCCTAGAAGAACCACCTTAAAACCACATACATACCAAATATATTTTCCTCATAAATGTGTCGGAGAGCACAAATAACCCTTGAGAACAAGAAATACAAAAAAACAATGGTTCATATGGGAGAAGAAATGTGAGAGTTAGTGTAAATCCTGAGTGATCTCGATTTTAAAAACCAATTTTTACGTCAATCATGTTTAGCTCGCACAATGGGGGAATACATTGCGCTAATAATGAAGATGCTACTGACTAGAAGAAAAACAACAATGGCTCCTCATATGGTAAGGAAAACAGGTCCCAAACCATGATAAGGCTCACTGCTCGTGTGGCATGGTTACCATGATTTGTTGAACAGATTCCCCTTGCCATACACAAACTGTGCTTCTTTGGAAAGCCTCCAATCCTTATTAAAACCCCTCAAAACACTCCCAACATATAACAAACACTACCCAACCAATTTATACAGAAAAAAAATCATAAAAAAGGGTTACATACGAAAAACTAGGGGTACTACATTCTCTAAACCATTGGAATTTTATTCCTCATAAATTAGAGAACCATCGATTTTCTAAAAGATCTTGGGCCATTTCTCGACCAACTCTTTCTACCATTTAGATGTATCCTCCCAAATCCCACTATGTTTCCACAAAACCTGAACTAGACTAATGATTTTAACGTGAAAAACATTCTCATTACTATCCAAAATCTTCAATAGCACGTTCACCAATGAAGCATCCAGATCTAGCTCACCATGATCCCATCAATTCTCATGGTCATAGTCCGGTTGATAAGTCTTAAACATAGAAACACGAAACATGTTGTGCATCTCACTAAACCATAGTGGAATATTCAAAATGATATTCTCCAGAGTCTCTTGGACAGGACTCTATCATGTCATCAAAGTCTCACCTGTTTCCACCCAACAAAGTGGATAATGACACATACAACCATATATTGCTTCAAATGGAGCCACATGTATCATGGCCTGATAACTATTATTATATGAGAACTCCCCCAAAAGAAAGTTCACCCACCAAGAGCCGTAAAAAATACATTACATAATCCTGTAAAAAATATTCCACAGTTTGTATCGTCCTCTCATATTTTCCATTCATCTGAGGATGACACACCGTACTCATCCTCAATTGAGTCCCAAAGGCATGATACAAGAATTTCCATAAATGAGATGTGAACCTCATATCCATATCTCATATAATAAAAACTAGAACATCATTATTATTTACACCTAAATTATATTTATTTTGGAAAGATCCTCCACCGTATGAGATTCACAAATTGGAATGAAATGAGAGACATTGTGTACTGACCAACTATCACCTAAATAGAATCGTTCTTCCTAACCATTCGCAGGATACACGTAACAAAATCCATTTCTATCTACTCCCATTTATAATATGGGATATGTAATGACAGTATCATATATATAAACTAGTGGTGAACTTCCTTGACATGTTGACAAATCTAGCATCTCAAAACAAACTCATCCACTTTCATTTCCATACTAGCCCACCAAAACTGTTCTTTCAACAATTTATAAATTTTTTAAATTCCTGGATTAACTACCCATATGTAATGATGATAAGCTATGATAAGCTCCTCCCAAAAGGTTTTTGGAAAAACCATACGATTCATAAAACACAAAACTAAATGTCTATTTAGTTCCCAGGCATAAAATAGTCTCCCCACCCTTGAGTTACGACATCATCACCATACACTAAAATTAATACATCTATGCCTCTTTAACTGAACCAACTAGATGATACTAGAAATAAAACCCCAATATTACCCTAGTCCTCACATTCAAACAACATGTTGTCTGTGAAATACATCAAGAGCCACTAATTTGATTCTTGTTTCACCATCTGAACATACGGCTTTCTACATAATGAATCTGCCACAAAATTTAACTTACTCTATGTGTCCATCAATTCAAAATAAAACACCAGGAGACACTATTTTTATCACATTTTTCTCATGTTCAAATCTATTTGTGAGAAAATATGCTTTATACTCTTATGATCGGTAAATTCCATGAATTCTTGATCGAATAGATAATAAAACCACATTTTCAAAGCATGAACCACAACCACCAACACCAAATCATGGAGTGGGTAATTCCTCTCATTCACTCTCAACATCCATGTGCCATATGAAACCAAAATATCACCTCACACGAGAACACACCCTAACCATGATCCTAATGTGTTACAATATACCATGTAAATGTTCCCCAGTTCTATAAAAACATGATTGGTGTTGATGTAGGATGATCATTAAGCTCTTAAAATGATCATTGACACTATAAATTCCACTTAAATGGAACATTCAACCTTGTCAATGCTGTCATTGGTGAGATCAATAGTGAGATATCACAAAAAAAATGATGAAAATAGCCATCTAGACCAAGGAAGGTCAGTATCTCCAAAGCATTCATTGGTGTTTTCATTAAACAATAGCCTCTATCATTTTTAGATATACTTAAACACCATTATCTAAATGAACATGTACCAAAATATATACTTCTTATATACAAAAGTTAGATTTTGACAATTTAGAATTTAACCGATGATATCTCAAGATCCCCTATAATATCGCCATGTGTTGATCATGATCCACCCTTGTCCAAGAATAAACCAATATATCATCAAAAAATACCACTAGAAAAGAATCTAGACAATTATAAAATATATGTTTCATCAATTCTATAAAACTGTCAGTGCATTCGTCAGGCCAAAACGAATGACCACATAATAATAATGTCCATATCTACTTCTGAAAGCTATTTTCGGAATATCCTCCATCCTCACTTGAAACTGATGATGCCCTAATCACAATTCAATCATGGAGAACCAATAATATCCCCTCAACTGATCGAATATATCATCAACACATGGAATCAGACATTGGTTCTTTGTCATAACCTAATGAAGCCTATCATAATCAACACACAATTGCAAGGTTTCATGTACATCTTTAACAAAAACATTGGAACTGCACAAGGAGACATGCTAGGATGGATGAAACCCTTTTTTGCTAACTCCTCTAACTACACTTTAAATTATATAAATTATACTAGTGAAATTCGGTAAGATGGATGTGAGATGGGATTGGTCCCCAGAAGGAGATCAATCGTAATCATTACTATCCAAATGGGTGGGAACCCTAAGAACTCTATGGGAATGGCATCCAAAATCTGATAAAAAACTGATTGAAAAATGAAATGATGAACATCATCCATTGATGCCAATGAAAATTCCACAAACTGTTATGATATCGTACCAATAGATGGGGCCAACAAGCACGTAGCACCAATTGTTTCATTATTCTCTCTTCTAAAGAGATGCTTGATTCCATCATCTCACATATAACTCATCATTCATGCATAATTGTCGATGTGCCACATAAGCATCATTATCCAATCCACTCTATGGATTATATCATAGGCATCCATCTCAAGCATTGAGAAATCTCACATCAACTCAACCCCATCCCAAAATATATAGCTTGTTCTATATAGTAAGGCTTGACACAATCATTGACCCATATGAGTTTAATGTTTTAAATCCTAAGGAATCATTTCCATAGATAAACCTAGAATCTAACAACATGATAATCAATCAATAAATGTGAATAGTTCCAACTATTATCTGTGGGCATCAACATGCTTCCCCCACATGTAGCCTTATAAATATCCCATTCAGACACTATTACTATATTAATATTTTCCATATAAAAATTTCTACATATGATTTATATTTTAGAACTAATTTCTTACCTCAAACCAACTTAAAAAGTAAATTCCTCCAATGATGTACTACTCACCACCTCAGGTGAAAACCACAATAAATTCATAAAGATAGATGCATATTCCATTACCGAGAGGTTCCCTTACTTTAAATGAAATAAATATGTTGTGTACTCAATATTGAACATATGAGGGTTGAATAGTTTCTTAAAAAATCCTAAAAACCCTCTCATGTCATTCCTTGGTCTATTCTAGCTTGGAACTCTAGATCCCACCACTAAAGAGAAATATCATCCATTATATTGGTGTCTAACTTCACATTTATATATTCCAGTGTTCCAACGAATTAAAATATATTATTCAATATTTTCAACCATGCTTTTGTGATTTCTATATTCAAATCACCACTAATTATCGGTGGATTAGGATTTTTAAACATATCCATATAATCCAAATCCTTGGGATCATCCAGTTTATTCCCACATTCCATGTCTTGGAATGATTTCACTATACTCTGCACTAGATCCTGGTTCACTGGGGGTTTAGGTGCAACCACATTTTCTGCAAGCTCCTCTTGTTACTCTCTACGTCGCCCACCCAGTGCTATTTCAATCAACAGAGCTCCATGCCATGGTCCATTCTACAAAAACCACAAACCATCCAAGTTTCACGGTGAACCGCTAGAGAAATGTGATACTTTACCCTTACATATGTCCCAGAAAACAACACATGATAAATCACCAATGTTCCAAAGTAGGGGATGAGTAAAAATACATAATATCCTTTCTCTAAATGACTTCCATAGACATGATAATATTATATATCCTTAACCACATTACAAAATTTAGTTTGTATAAAACATCAAATAGTGCAACAATTTCCAACAAGCCAAACACACCCTTCCAAAACACTTTCAACCAAAATCCACACAAGACAAGGGAAAGCCAACAATAATCCATAATCCACCTTACCATCACATATTAGCACAAAAATTTCATCTTCATTATCTACATTCACAATAAACTCATAGCCATAATGTTTCACACACTCATCCAAATGTTACAATCATGGTGGAACTTCTCATCCAAGCTCGTTTAATACATTCCAAATATAGTGGTACTTCCTGCCCACTTGTCCATGGTGGTGGCCCTTCCATCCACTATCCAATGACAATTAATAGTTTGAATCCACACTCACTTATCAACACAATCAACAAAAAGAATTAGTACTTATCCTACCAATGCACATATAACACACCTATGTCATAATAGTATGAAAACAACAATTTCAAAAACATGCCAAATCACTTCAATAAATCATCCATTTATAGAAAAAACACTTAAACCATTTTCTGTTCCAAAACACATTTCAATAAAGCAACTTTTTTATTGAGAACTGACCCCCTAAGCCATTTTCCAAAAACCGGTGAAACCGTAAATTTTAAAATCAATATTTTAAGATCAAAAAACAAAGCCCCTTTTGTAACAATGACCCATTTTTACAAAACCCTTAAAATCAACACAAAATGGGTTTCCACAAAGCATAAAAAACGTAAAAATAACCAATTTCAAGAAAACCCAATTAATATCAAATATATGCCTCATAGTTTTATTAAAATAGAGTCGATAGTGAAGACACCTACCTTAGGGTTCATGCATAATCGACTCAAAAGAAATCACACCAAAATTTATGTGAATGCTACACCAAAACAACTCTGAATATTCAAACATGTAATTAAGAAGAAATAAAATCATCACTTTAGGATAAAATATCCTTTGATCTACATGAAATGGGTCTAGATTTAGAAATTCGGGAGAGAGTGAGATGTAGATCTATGGAAAAACACAATAAAACCATGAGTATAGGATTACCTGACAAGAATAATCCTCAAACAAACAAGAAACCCCTACTATTTGCCTCCAAAATCAGTGGGAGAGCCCCAATAACCCTTGATAATAAGAAATCTTATGTAGTGTTTGAATGGGAGATGAAATGAGATAGTTAGGGGAAATACCGAGTGATCCGGATTTTTAAAAACCAATTTTTATGTCACACACAATTAGCTCACACGGTTAGGTAAAACCTTACGCTAACCATAAAGATTCTACTACCTTGAAGGGAACATAGCATGACCTCCTTGCACTATTTGGATAACCATGCACAAACTATGTTAAGGACCATTGTCTTGTGTTACACAGTTACTTGGGTTTGTTGTACGGTTTCCCCTAACCGTGCTCAAACTATGATCGATTAAAAAGCCTCCAAAAAATTCAAAAAAACCACTAAAAAATCTCCCAACCTATACCAAACCCAAACAAAAAACTTTAGACAAAAATATAATAAACAAGGGTTACATAACTCAAACTGGGGGGTACTATATGAATAGAATTGAAAATAGTGATCCATGAGTTCATCCATGAATCCCATGGTAAATCCATCACTATTGTAATATAAGATGAAGTATTTATAGAGTGTTCCTCACTAAGAAACATATCATTAGACACTTCTTCATATTTTATAATGTGCCACAAAATTATAATTCAAGGATATAAAAAATTTCATTACCATGGGATTTCATACAAGGCATATAAAACTATGAATCATTCCTGATGGGCTCTAAGAATCCAATCGTATGACCTAATCTTGAGACATGAACCTCAAGGTATACTCATCTATAAAACAATTCAATTTTTAAAATTATAGTATAACATGGAAGGATTATATAATTTAACGATAGGGATCCGTGTCCAGTGTCCACAATATATGATCTAATAGATCTATTTACATGGTCACCTTTTAGGGAGCCCTATGAACCAATATAACCAGGCTATGTAGGATCTCCATGTATAGATAAATGATGTTATTTCATATAGATCATCTAATAGCCATAAAAAACCCACATAGCACCAACAAACCAAGTAAAAAAGGATATTATATAAATTAAACTCTTGGAAAATTCCATGTATAAGAATATTGCAAAGGTATTCTTTTATATCCTTTCCTAAACCAAAAAACCCACAAAAATTCCGTAGCATAAATCACAAAGAAACCTTGTCTTTGTTTTCCTGAATCCTTTGATAATATGATGTAACTAGATCAATTTTTCATAGTGGAACCATATATGGGTAAATCACATGGGTACCAAGAGATTATCATATAGAAGTCCCCATTAACAATATTATAAAATGATGTATATGAAAATCTATAGGTAGATATTTTATAATAATTATAACCTTAGTCTTGGCCCACTGCATCAATAACCTCATCCCCTACCCCAACAGGAATCCATACAATCCTTAAAAAACTCAATTCCAAGAAGAAAATCCAATAGAAATTCCAGAAAAATTAGGGAAACCATGATAAATTCCAAGAAAACAGGGGAATATTTAAACATTTCCATGTAACACATATCATGCCCAACCCTATAACTTCCAACCATACTCAATTATCTATTGAATCACCCCAAAAAATAGGATAAAAGAGAACTAAAAACATGAAACTAACTAGTGAAACTTATTTGAGAAAAAACTTATTATCACTATTTTGGAATCATATAAAGGAACAAAAAATACAAAGCTTGGAATATTTGATCCAATTTAACTAATATTTATGGGAGACTCACCCTAGACTTCCATAATAATCAACCATATTGTGGATTGAAAACCAAAAAAATCCCCCCTTAATATTTCCAAATCAAAAACACAATCTGGAGGGCCTCTAAATGATGAATGAATTCAAACCTCTTAATCCATATAGAAAAATTTCTGAAATTGGATTAATAATATTTTTATTCATTACTAAAAGAAATGAATTAGGCAAAATTAATCAGTGGTAGAAAACATGGAATGTACCTCATTTATATACATTGTATCTCAAATTATCGTCTTTGATCTTGTCTCATATCCCACTATATGTGAATTTTTCCTATATACATGTTTCATAACAAATACAAAAAAACATAAGACACACACTGATTAATTTTCTATTTATTCTACATATGTACAGGTCATGTTCCCTACATAACCTCTAGACATGATTTTTGAATTGGGTCTGGTTGTTTACTATATGATGACATGTACTACAACATAATCTATCTGGGAGAGTTCCCAACCACAACATGAGTCACTAATACATAGTTTTTTATATAGTATACATGTTATATATTACACTATATCTAGAATATGCTAAATTAAAATCACATGTTGTGTATATTATAAAATATGCTATGTAATTGGATATTCCCAAAGAAAAATTCTAGTGAACATCCTATAAAACACTTTAATATTCCCAAGAAAAGAGCAGAAAATTCCTTAAGAGGTCCCCAAGGACCTCAAAAAATAAAAAATATTTTAAAATGTGAGTTTTACAAAAAAAAAATCGAATAAAACGAAGATTTAAATAATGGTGATTTGATCTCGGTTCCTTGAGATATAATCACTAATATGTGGTCCTAGACCGAAAGAGAATCTCTGTTCTTTAAACCACACCATGTCATGCACTTTTTATCATAGTATCATGACCTGCATAGGGGATGAATTAATGTAAATATTAAATATGGTTAATGATGGGGAAATTAAAGGGTGAAAATGAATTTTTAAAAAAATTTGAAAAGAAAATGAAATTGGCACATGCCCAGTCCTAGCACACAATGTGATATTTTTCATCACATATTAAAAACAAAATAATAGACTCAATATCATAGAATGAATTCATATTATTGTCTCTAAAATAAGTATATAATGATATTAATGAATATAAATAATCCTAATACGAAGATCTAAAAATTGGAGCTGCATGAAATTCCACCAGACCTCTATCGAATGGAAAACATAATATTATATGACTTACAAGGACTGTATTAAAAACATTTATGATCCAATGATATTATAATATTCAATTTTATGAATTTTTTACAACTTTAGGGAACAAATTCAATTTTATTCTAGTTTTTATAGCCTTTTACGAAGTGGGTTGTTCTACTCTCCCCACTACATTGAATGTTTACCATCAGAAGCCTTAGTGGTCTTCCAATATCCCAATACCCCCTCTGGTGCTAATGAAACTCTAATTCATAACTGATTATATACTAATATGTTTTAGACAACCCAAAACCCTACTAGAAAAATATTCATTTTTCCATAATAGTTAGGTTTCACCCCACTATAACGGTATCCTCATCATATTCCCATGAACAAATAATCCACCGATTACTAGATCCCTAGGAATGAAGCTCTCTTTAATTGAAAAACCGATAAAATATAGAAAACCATCCAATAAATATGATCTTATTCCCACCATATATAATTCCACACATGATATGTACTTTTATATAGTATCTATACTATCCACTACTCTCCTCCTAATTGAATAGTGATTCTCTAAGAACATCCCACTAGTTCAAAACCTCACAAGAGCGATGAAACAATTATCTATGGATAATATTCTAAAAAACAATAACTATTATCCTTATATAAGGTCTTTAAAAAAACATAGACCACCTTAGAAACTAATTTTAAAAAATGAGGTCTCTACTCCATGTCCTGGTCAATCTCACATCCACACTCTACCTAGGCATCAATCTAAAATAATGAGTTCCTAACAACTATCCAAATATACAACTGGATACAAAACTAAAAAAATATTCTAGTAATTTAACCGAGAATTCCATCTATAAATAACCATATGACCATAAGAACTCATAGTTCACAACATATATTGATTATAGAAATAACGTTTTTAACTTGAGAAATTCATAAGGATATAACAACCTCAGTGAATCTTGAGCTTGATCAAATCATTAATTATTCATCCTTTCCATCATCAAGACACCAACAGTTGGTGTGGGGAACAAAAAACTCACATAAATCAACTAGGGTGACCACATAAACTTTAATAAAATGAAAACACTTCAACGATCATGTAACACCTCATCCGTGAATCCATATTCACAGTTATTTGTTAGAAATTACCTGAATTACGGTTGAGTATAACGCCACTGAGAAGATCTTAATGAAAACCCATATTGGTTGTTGTTAACAATTTAAATTATTGAGTATCCATAATAAAAGAAATAATATATATAAAATCAGATTTCATATAATTCATATATGTATAGAATATTTCGTGAACATAGACCTCCATCAATTAGTCAATGAGTAAAAATCTAATAAATCATTCTGAGTAAATTCAAAAAATTATCTCAATTTCATATAAATAATTATTCATATAAAACCAAGATCTGTAATCCCACCATGGTGATAACCTAGACCACCAACCATAAATTGTTCCCTTGAGGAATCATTCTAGTATCCATCACAAACATTGATAAAAATTGTACTTCTTTTCAACCATCCCCTAAATTACACACAATGAAAAAGAATTATGTAGTACCATTTCCTCATGATAAAATTATGGTTTTTCCTAACTATCTACTAATTCATCTTGTAATAAGTAATTATGTGTGCATACCTATATATTAAAGGTATAATTATAGAGGCATGATACTAAAGAGATACACAGGGGACACTATGCCCTCATATCAGTGTGCTATAAAAGTATAGACAATTTAATGATATGAACATCGAAAAATAGACATAAGATTACACATAAATAAATAACTAAAATATAATCATGTTATTTCTAATGGAATATTGAATATACATCCAAATAATCATATAACATATAAAAATTAGTATCCCATTTGGTAATTCATAAATACAAAATAAATAAAATTTAAAATAAAACACACAATGATCTATGGTCTCTTTGAGCTATACCACATTCCTTGTCACTATGAATACCAAACAACATCTACTCAAACATCAACATATATAAGATATACCTGTAGAAATAATGAAATTTTTTGTTTATAACCAATATATTGTTTTTTGTGCTCAAATTGAATGTAGATATATTGTTTGTGTAATCATTAATGTACCCTCATTGTGGGTGAAAATCAAGTCTCTGAAGGCCAGAACCATCACTAGTCCTAACATATTATAGAATTACATGTGTCTGCAACATTTCATATGCCCATAATAGTTGATTAGTAATTGTAATAAGATAAATAGTTAACTAAAACATGGTTGAAAAGTAGAAACATGTGAACCTTATGTTCTACCATCATAGCCGAGGTAAATATACTCCCTCTATGACATAATCCAGAGGATGTATAGTGTGTACCCAAAAAATTGACATATTATTAAGAATATCTCTCATAACAATAAGGGTCTAAAAATGTAATATACATGTATGATAACTAATGATGTTCCTTAATAATCTTCGCTATTCATCTAAAACAACAATTTGTATTTATTAGCACCTAGGATACCAAGAATAGTATCTAGACTACCAAGTGGATCAACTAGATTATATCATATTGGGAACCATTCTAGTATTTAAAGAATAATAGAAATATCCAGAACAATATAATCCAACATAAGAGATTTATGTTCAAAGGTGATAATCCATGATCCAAATGATCTATGCGTTTATGAATATTTTACATAACTCCATGAGAAAAGATAAAATCCCTAATCACGAAATTTTTTTCCATATGAAAGGGATTGCATAATCATGATCATACATTATCTCCCAAGATCCACCTCTAAAAAGTTAACCAAATTAAGGAAGATATAATCTAAATCAAACTCTATTCCAATTTCCAAGAAATTAATATACAGATGGTCTCTACTTATATCAAGCCATAAATAGGAACAACCTAAAAATTTCTGGGAAAAATCCATTCATAATATGTGGTCATCAAATTCTTGAACAACTCACTAAGATGCTAGAACCATCACTAGCCTAATTATAGTAAAAAAAAGTGGCCAATCACATGGTTCTTCACATTCAATTAAAATTATGGCACCGTTAATTGTAATCCAAACTAATGTAAGTATAGGAAAACCATGTGGGGTCTCCACTTACACAAGTATCACTATGAGCCATGAACTATATATGAAAAAATATCTAATATCCTTTAAAACATAATATATCATTAGTAAACATCATTCTGAAAAGGGAATTGAAAGGTAGCTCATTGTCTGTAATAGAATATTGAAAAAATTAAAACTTCTAAAAGGATAAAATTAAATATCCCCGTTAGATACATATCATGATCGACATAGTTTCTCTCAAATAAAACTCACTCCCCATGACATCAACATGGTCAAAGGTCTCCTTGTAAACAAAACATTAGGCAACTACCTTGTGAAACTCATTCATATAACATCTTTTTCACACCTTCATTTAATCTTTCAAAAGAACCTCAAACTATATTCTTGTAATTCATGTCCATGCTAGCCCAAAAGATCATAACTCACAATTGATACCCAGAAAAACACAGCCCAATTGATTATATTAAACTAAATCCTCAATAAAAACCTCCCTCCAAAAATTTTCCAAATCAAAACACCATCATGATTGAATATCCATAATAAAACGCCTCCAATATTATAATGCCTATGAAAAAATATGTAAATAGACTATTTATATGACTATTTCTAAAATTAATGAAATAATGTAGTAAAAACAGAACTAGAGGGGGGTAATATGGAATCTATCACATATACACAATACGTAATCACACCATCTTCTATATTCATGTGATGTTTCTCACTCATTCCACTCCATTGAAAACTGAAAATCAAGTACTGAATACACATGTTGTGTTTCCTTAACAATGTACCTCTTTAATTACCCCATATGAGGTAAGAAAATGAAAACAATATAACCCCATACCATGTGTTGGGTATAATGTCCATTAGTTTACCATACATGGATATGTACCTAGAAATTTGGTTTAATCCATTTTTTCCAACCACACACCATCTCATTACTACATGGTGTTTCATATAGACGGAACTGCATTTTTTTATCTTCTTATAACCTATGTCTAATATAAGAACACACACTGATTGACTTATGAACATCATAATATTTACTTTGTTTTCATTAATTGAGAAACCAAATGAACACCCTTAAACCCTATATTCTCCCCAAAAAAACTCTAGATCGATCCTTAAGGGGTCCTTAAAAACACAAAAATATTAAAAACTATTTTATATGAAAATAATGGCACGTGATTAAAAATTAAATAGGCATCTCACCTACATGTTTAAAAAACCGATACATTGATTCATGATCCTTAACAAACTAACACTAATCCCGACCAATTTATAGATTATCTCCCAGTCATGTTCGCCCTCTCATTATCCCTATATAACTCTCTTAGCCACATGGCACCATAGTGGAAGTTTTCCTAAATTTCAAGAAAAATGTATGAGTATAATGCCAAAATAAAAAATATAAAATAATGAAAAAGGAAAAACGAAATGAAAAGTAAATAATAGGGGATTAGTCATATCCCCGATGATTTATGTGAGGTTATCCACAATATAAGAAAATATTCATATCCTAGACCTGACCATAGAGTAAAAAAATTATATTTGTATATTTAACATGAAAATATCACCAAATAGACAATGATGAATAATAATTTTTTATGAATTAAATTTTTAATATTTTTTGACTATTAGAAATGAACATTATTCCAGAAACAACAACCATAGGTTAAAAGCCGATGTTGATGTCCAAAAGATTGGTAATAATTCTAATTTGTGATCATTTGACATGAGAAATTAAAATTTTCCCATTTATTAGGGAAATTTAGAGAGAAAAACAAGATTTATTTTGATTTTATAATCCTGTGATGATGTGGTTCATAATATGAAGGAATATCGAATAACATATATAAATCTATGATGTATGTAGTATTTCATTCATCAACTGAACATTTTGATAAATAGGGGAATGAATGTAAATGGAAATGTTTAATGTAGTCAATTTTTATACTTTGAATAAAATTCAGGGTGGCCCCCCATATCACGCATTTAAGGGAAAATGAAAATCCCTTAGTAGGTGACCCTACAGTTTTGTGGGAATCTTATTAAGGATATTGATTTGGTGTATATCTTATTATATAACATTGAATTTAAATATATCATATTTATAGTTTAATGTAACCCAAGGGTCAAATAATAATTCCCCATGAATCAAGATAGGATGAACATGTAACTATTAAAAGAACAGGTTGATGCTAGGGGAAAATCCATGGAATTGGTTATATTGACTGGTGATCATTATATAATTTACATCCAAATATTTATTAACGAAAATTAATATATGTATAGACTTAAATCGCATTAGTCGGATGTTTTAATTGAATTTGATAACAATACTCTTGGGGATTTATCTATTAACCACATTAAATGTTTTCTATCTGACCATATATTAGAATATTAGTTTCATGATTGTGTAGTAGAATGGTAGGTAATTTTAAACAACATTTTCTCAATGTTTTAATTATCTATAATCTATACATTTCATATAAAAGGAAAACAAAAATTGTCCATTTATTGTTCAATGGTATGGGTGTGAACTGTTTAGCTAGATCTGATGTTTTTTCATGTTTATTTTATATAATATCATATGAAATTATAAATGGGATTGCAACATTGTTAATTTTCATATAATATGAATCTAAATATTCTGAAAAAATGGGTTATATTCTCTCATTACACCGATTATTTATAATGAGCATCATTGATTTATCAAGGTGGTTTGTATTTATGGATATTTTATTAAATCAATAGTAATTATATATTCACTAGATTTGAATGTGTTGTTATGAAAAGGTATTATTACAATTCACATGGATTTTGAATTTGATAAGTGGATTGTTGGGTTTTGTATTTCATATGAGAAATATGAGTTTTCTCTTTTTTTAGTGTGATTTACTATATCAATTTTTTTCTTCTCATTATATATCTATTTCCATTTTGGGTGGAATCTTCATTATTTATAAATTAATTTTTGGGATATTTTATTTGGATCTACTATAGTAGACTCATTTTTTAATTTATTATGATTCTCTATGAAAAAACATGAATTATTTTTTAGAATATTTAACATGATATTTTATGTAGGTAGTTATAGTACTCTAATCATTTTATTCCTACTATTTTTTGATGATTTTATGGAATTCATCATCATAAAATTGAAATATATTGTCAAATTCATTGGAATTATCAGGACATATGATATGTGGAGTGTTAAATCAAAAACTATTAACAAATTTGTTTGTTTATAACCTAAATTAAATGATATTAAAGTGAAAGGATATTCAAGGGTTATTTCTAGGATTCATGAAAAATGAAATTCTTTATGATAACCTTAGGGCCCTATTGATTAGCAGTAATGTGGGGAATCAATATTTTGACTTAATTATGTATAATGTGGCCTATATAAAAAAATTTAAGGGAAATTGTTATATTTTTGTGAAAATGTTGAACTAATAAAATGATTATTATCATTTTTACTAATCCATTTTTAATTAATAGCCACACCACCACCTATCTGTATTTTTTATTTTCTAATGAAACTTTTCAATGGGTAAGTGTCAACCAGTACAAACCAAGAAAACCCCATTACTACCCATAGAAATAATTACACCCACAAAATCCAAAATTCAAAACACCACAAAAGATTCTAACATTCCAAAATTCAAAATTCAAAAGGTATTATCGGACTACGAGCTAGCCCGTAGACCCGCAAGAACCATCAGTCATGTCCCTTCCTACTGTGATCATCATCAACACCGGAATCAAAATCAGTCTTGCCGTCACCAGAGAAATCGCAACACACTGATCACATCTCTAGAAGAACATCAACACCTCAGTTGCCGGAGAAAAAACCACACCTCCAACTGGGAGACCACGAACTAGGGATGCGAAAACAAGAATAAAAAAACTATACAGACACCATCTTGTCGATGCTCACCTTTGTCGCTTCCATCATTTTCACAACACATGCTCCGCCCAAAATCGTCACAGCTTCACCATAAAACACAAAATTAGAACCAGAAAAATGGATAAAAACTCTCAACATATGAATACCCAAAATCATTGAGAAAGATAATGAAAATATGATATTGGACCCTTGAACGAACTAGGGAAGAACAATAATAGGAAAAGTGATGTGAGGGGATGAAACACTAGAAAGAGACAGGGGGTTGAAACCCTAAATGAAGAAGAACTGAGACACTGAGAGGACCCTCAAATTCCATACCACTATCCCAAATCCTTGGTTTGCCCACCACTCCTGATCTGACCTAGAGAGGAGCGGTGGAGCTTGAGGACAGAGTGTAGAAAGGTAGCCGGAGTCTTCATGAATCCAGGGAAGTTGAAACAGGGAGAGAAGATCAAAACCAATGAGTGAGAAATAAAATAGGATCTGGAGAGTATTATGTAAGTGATTGTTTGATTTAGAGAATATTTATTTTCATTTATTCTTCAGTTTTAGAATTTAATAGTTTAATTTTTGTATTTAGAAGTTGTGATTTTGTTTATGGAGTTATTGTTTTTTTTAAATTAATTTTTTGTGTTGAAGTATACAATGTATATGTATAGGTGAGATGTTTAAAGTTTCCCAAGTTATTTCAAATAAGAAACATAACTATAAATTTAGTTAAATAAGGGTAGAACTCAGTTATTTTTTAAATGTTATCATCTATATTCATATGATAAATAATGGTACCCAATTTTTTCAAACAACCCATGTAAGTGTAGTGCAATTAATATAAGAGAAGTGATACATTGGAAAATGGTAGTTCCACCACCTTAATGAACATGGAATGATTAAGAGGATACAATTTAAGGTTCAACCCATATTATTAATGCCTATGTAATAGAAAAATTTATTGTTCAATAAC
Source organism: Viscum album (assembly GCA_963277665.1). Lineage (NCBI taxonomy): Eukaryota > Viridiplantae > Streptophyta > Magnoliopsida > Santalales > Viscaceae > Viscum > Viscum album. Next base: position 1,337,291,491 of record OY728148.1, on the reverse strand, counting down.
TCCTTTATTGGTGGATAGTACTTGCATAGGTTCTAGCCTAAGGATTTAAGAACTATGCCATACTATATGGGGCCAATATATGGGTTGTTAATATTTTAATAAGCATCATCCAAGGATTTTAGACTCGCATAAGTGTTTCAAATACCTTCATATGGGTTATCCCAATGGTACTATTATTGAATCAAGGTTGGTGTGTTCTTATGTAAGGTTAAGACCGTATAAGGGTACAACAACCTAAGGGTAACATCACTACCTCAAACATTTTTTAATGTACAATGATTTTAATGTAAAATGTGTGGAACCATAAATAATAAAATTAAGGAAACCATAATGAAAAACCTAATGAAGTGTTTGTTGAATATAATTTATATTGATGATTTTATAAGAATCCTTGGTTTTTTTGATGATCACAATGTGGCATTAAAATATTTCATAGAATTCACTAAGAGTTACAAGATGAAGATAATGAACAGTATATAATTCCTTGGGGAAGTTAATAATATGATCTTAAAAGCATGTTAATTGGGAATATCAATAGAGGAAATAATGTGAACATCATAAAAAAGAAACATATAGAGGAGACAGATAATTAAGAACATTAGAAAAATAGTGGTCAAGGAATATATCAGAGAATTGTGAAATCATATCTGTAAGAGAAGATGTACATTAGTGTTTGGAGATGATTCCTCATAGATTACTCATCAATTCATTCTCTTTTTTTTCTTTCTCATTTATTATAGAAAAATTTTAAATAAAGAAAGTGAAAATATTTTCCTAAATATTAACGAAGGAGAACTAATATTCCATGGATATTTATCTTTTAACATCATGACTTTATTGTAGTGATCTTTTTTATTTAAAATGAAATGACAAAAAAAATTTGAAACTGTATTCAATTATTCTACCACTTGTAGATTTTAATGGTTGAATGTTTTTTGAATTTTCCTAATTGATTAGTTTATCCATTGATACAATCTTCTGTTGAATTCATTAAATTTTGAAATTCCAATCTAAATATTCAATAAAAATATCAACTAAAAAATCATCAATTAAATTTTCCCCCACATTCTAAACTTATCTTATCTTCATTCGTACTTTATTTTTTTATTTTTTACAAATTACACATGTCTTCTACAACGTTTTTATTATTTTCTTGTTTTTAGTTGTTTCTTTTTATTAGTTATATAAAAGAATTGTTTTTTGAAATTAGTTGAAATAAAAATTAATAATTTGATAGTTTTAAATGTCACTCAACTAAATTTTGGCATCATTTCTATGGAAGGTTTTTTGATAATATTTAATGAAATAATAAGAAATGTAATAATATAATAATTTCAACACCTCAAAATTTTGTGAAATAATTTTTTTCTTCTAATGATTTATTTTTTATTGATGTATTTCATTGAAATATCTCAAATATTCCATTAACATGTAATATACATGGCATGATCTATGTGAAACACTGAATTGGCATTTGATATATGTAATACTATGTTTCTATAAAACATCATTTCATTCATATAGTTATTTAAATGATAATATTATAACATAGATGTCAAACATAGTAATATGAATATTAATAAGTAATAATATTATACGATTTATAATGATTTCACATATGTAAAAATATTTGTAATGAAATATATAATTTTTGGCAAAGACATAATACATTTTAAAAAAATGTTTTTTTAAAAGAAACTTCTTTTTTTTCTATAAAAAACAGAAAAATTAACATGATAAACTAATTGAAATAAAATTTGATAAAATAAAAATTATTTTTGAATTTAAAATGTTGAAATTATCATAGGGTTAACTTTTGGGATTTTTCCAAGAAACATTATTTTTCAGTGAATAGTAAAAGTTACTGCAATTTTGTTAAAAATAGAATATTCATTTAAATGATGATTATTGTAAAATTATATTTTATATTGGTTTTAAGAGTCACAATAGACAAATTATTAATATATTAATATAATTTAGTTGCATGAGTTAATTTTTTATTTTGAAATTTGATATAAAATTTTATTGACATTTTGAACATTTTTCCTATAAAAAACCTTTTTCTTAGCACGTTTGTGGGATTAGTATAAATCTAAATTTATAAACTTCTGTGGTTTTTATTTTAATTAGTTGATATACAAGGTTTTCATTGTTATGATATTTTTTTCAAATATGATCATATTCATTCTTTACACAAAAGATTAGTGAAAGTGATTAAAATAAATCTCAGTGAATATGGTATGATTATGCTTAATTAGGAATAAACCTGAATACTAATGAACAAAATGACTTGGAAACTTATCCAAAAGACATTGAATGAAAAAACATTTACCATACCCGTTCGTGGCTCCAATTTGATGGGTTATTGGGATATTATTAAATGAAAGTGTCCAATATAAGGTTAAAGAAAAACACAAAAAGAGAATGTTCTTAAGCATTACCACCTATAAAACATTGAGATACGTAAAAACATCATATTTAAAGTTATAAGTGCCCATTTAAAATATAAATTGTTTATTTATATCATAATAATTTATTAATAATTTTTATAGGTGATTTATTTACATAAAATGCTTAGGAAATTCCAATGTAGTGATTGTTTATTGGATAATTAACTAAAATAAAATATACTATAAATTTCAAAAGTGAAGTGAATTTATTGAATAACTATATTTAATTATTTTTGGAAGATTAATATATCATTTTACACATATTTAGTATTTATATATTTGATCTATAATATTATTTTAATATTTTAAAATAATAATGAAATAAATAATTTCAAATTTGATATTATTTTTATTTTACAATAAATAATATTTTAGTAGACTATTTAAAACTACTAAAACAATTTATTATGAAATGTGATTGTTAAGTGTTATAAAATATTAAATTCTTTCTATTAATGAACAAAATTATCTTTTATAATTATCATATACAACTCATATATTTTAAAAACATTATTAGCACTGTGTGGGTTTAAGTAATGTTTTAAACGTCACATACGCATATCTTAAAAATTAATGTATTAAACACATGAGTTTTTTATTTTTAAAATTATGTACAATATTTTTAACATTTCACATATATATTATATAATTAATATGACAATATTTTCGTATTAATGGTGAAATTACTTATGTTAGAAAAATATATGCATTAATAAAAACAAAGATAATAAATTTGGGGAATAATAAATGTCAAGGATCCAAAATTTTAAAATAAATTTTTTTTTGTGTGTTTTAGATTTGGATAGACCATACATTGGAATTAAATAATTATTTTTTAATTTTTAGGTACATTAGGTAAATGTGACCTCTAATTATTGAATACCTTTCGGTATTTACAATGGTGCCACTCCCCTCCACTATAAGAAATAAAGCACTATACCCCTTCCTCGCACCAACCAAGCCGTATTGAATTGCCCAAAATCATCCAAAATTGTCTCCCAATATCCCTAAATTCTTTATTTAAGCTTCAATTTGGGATGAAATAAATCCAAGGAGGCCTTTGGGAAAAAAAGGCGTTACTCTATTAAGATTTGATGTCTTCTCTAAAGCTTCTTTTTTTAACTTTGTCCACCCCCTCCACTATTTTCATTCCATTTTTTTTTTCATAAATAACATTATTATTAATTTACTATGCTATTTTTATTATATTTTTTCTACCTACACTAAGAAAAAACTCAATCTAATGGGTAGTTAACATATTGTTTTTGTGTACGGCGAAATACTTCCACATTGAATGACGATTGTTCATTTTTCCTTTATCACATTTCATAGTGGACATTATAATAGAAAATCTATTTAAATATGTCATATATTATATATTTAATGTATTTAATCTTATTTATTACTTTTTAAAACATATATCTTTTTTTAGTTTATTTTTTTGTGTTAATCTGATAATTGTTTTCGAGAAAGTGTGGACTACAGTCATCACTAAGCGATGTGATTCATTCATATACTAAAAGGAATGTATTAAAGAAGTTTTTAGTGAATATATATGATATATAATATTTCATAAATATTCTATAATAATTATATATATATATACAAATATATACACACATACACAAATTTATTTTACTTTCTTTCTATCACCATAACAATTAAACAGAAATAACATTCACACGTATGTATGATTTAACATATATATGAAAGATATATTCCATTTCATTATTTTATATTATATGTATTATTTTAGAAAAAATATATTTAATATAAATTATATTTATTTCTTGCTTTTTATTTTGGAAATCATGATATAAATATAAGGACCAAAGATATAACAAATTCAGACACATACGAAAGAAAATTACCATATAATTGTTAATAAGCGGTTAATATAATACCATAATAAAACCATATATGATATAATAAGTATGAATATGGTTCTGTGATAGATTTATAAGAAATGTCTATTTATTAAATTGGTGTTTTGTACCAGTAAAAAGAGAGTTCAGACACAAGGTAACTGAATTTCATCTCAATTTTTATTTCCATTAGTTAAATGCTTTATTCACCACCCATTTATTTTGTTTTTTATATGTAAATCCCTTGATTGTTTAATATTTATCATGAAAATAAATTTTTGGTTGTTTAAATATAAATTCTATGATATTTATTTTATGGTATAATGTTACAAAAGATACAAAATCAGTAAAGTGGTTTTGTCTCAAATTACCTTCTTTGAGACACATGTTTTGTTATTCACCTATGTTCATTAACAAGGTGTATATGCTTCCATTTGACATTTTATATCATTAATATCCTGAATTGCATGATATTTTAGGATTCATGTGATTTTATTTTCTTAAATTAAGAGTATTATTCTAGTTAACCTTGTGGTAATATTTTATTGAAACAATCTAATCACTTTTCGAGACTGTGAAGGAATATGCTTCTTTTGATGAAATATTTTTATCCATCTCCCAATAACACTCAAGATAATAATTATACTATTTTTAATAAAGATATATCTATTTATTATTACCATTTTTATACTTTTTGGAACATATTATAATTAATAAAATGCTTTTAATAAAAATCTAGATGTGTCTCTCTCTCTATTCATAAAATGTGTTTTATGTTAATTTTTTTTTCCAAAATAATTTCAATTGATCATAGAAAATAATTTTTCAATAATTAATTTAAAACAAATTAGGTTTTTAAATATTTATTTATAATTTTAGAATGTAATTTTCAATGAAACTGTTTTAAATATGTTCTCAGGTTTTTTATAAGTGTTCAATGTATTTTTAAATAAATGATTTAAAAAATAAATAATTTTTTTTTAAAATATTTTAAATGAAATGGTTTTCAAAATGTTCGAAATCATTCTTTTATTGTTCTAAAAATATTATCACCAAAATGGTTTTAAAATATTTTTCAAGCTTCTATCATATTTCTTCAAAGCAAATGGTTTTATAAACATTTTCATTCATTCTTTATACGTTTTCAATGTATTTTAAATGAAATTATTTTCAGAAAAAAATTAATATTATTTCATATGTTTCCAAGTAAAAGGGGTTAAAAATATTATCAATATTCCTATAAAAATATTCAAAGAGTTTTAAGGAAAATAGTTTATTAAACAATTTTGAATCTTATTCTGTTTGTTTTCAATAGAAAAGATTTTAAAAATTATTTCATGTATTACTTTTATGATTTCAAGGTATTTTATATAAAAATTATTTTTTAATTGTTTTATGTATTAAAAATAATTTTACAAATAATAATCGTTGTTTTCATCATGATTCTTTTTTGAATGATATTTCAAAATTAGTTTCCATCTAGGATGACTTAAATTGATGTTACTAATACCCTTTTTGGAAATGATCTAAAGGTTCTATTCCTATTCTAAATATTAATGGTTTATGCTTAATGTCATGGGATTTTTGGGTCATGTTACTTTCATGGGGTATGCTTTTGATAAAATGTTTATGAAATTTGTATCTTTTTTGACAGGTTATGATGTGGTTACATGTCTAGGATTCCCATTTCATTGAGTGGTTTATGATATTATATTTTATTATATTTTGGAAAACGTTTGTATAATTGTATTATGATATTGGGGGGACCTATATATCCCTATAATGAATTGTGTAAATATTTTTATCTCATAAGAGACTCTAAGATGGGTTTGGTAGTAAATATTGAAGACTAAGATTGCGATGGGAGTACACCACGACTACCGAGATTGTGTGAGGAGTGAACTCTTGATACTAAGATAAGAATTGGTGTGAACCATGACTACCAAAATGGTATAAGAAGTGAAATAATGATACTAAGATGGTTATGGGAGTAAAACATGACTACTACGAAGGCATGGGGAGTGAACCCATACTACTAAGATGGTCCTGTTTTTGATTCCTTAGATAATATAGAAATCATATTATATGTTTATGTGTCTACCACAAATCTATTTCCTATTCTTATGTTTTTATTTCATGAATTATGTTCAATATTTATTTATGATTCATGTCCTATAAATTTCAAATATTTATTATGATCTCTGATATGTAGGGTATGATCATCAAATGTTATGCTCAAGATCTATTACCTTTTGTTCATGTTATACTATCACATTTCCATTGTCTACCCTTAGTGAGAATATGAGGTCACCCCTTTTTTTTGCTTAATTTCCCATGATATAAATAATGGTTTTAGGTATAAGTACTAAAGGTAAAGATATTTTTGGGATATGTTGAAGATCTTTCACCATGATAGAGGGTTTTTTCATGTTTCTAAAGACACTAAACTTCTATAGTCCTTAGACTTGTATTTTTGTAATGTTCTAAATATTCATCTAAATGATGTAATATCTATGTGGGGTAAGACTAGGTATCTATAGTTAGTATCAGCTGAATCTGTTACTCATCCTTTAGAAACTATGATGAGAAACATTTAGTGAGATCCTTAGGTCTATTTATAAGGTTATATTGAGGGATGTGTCTAACAATGAGTTTAAGGCTTAGTTAACATTTAAGAAAATGTCTTGGAATTTTGGTAAAGTATAGAGTGATTAGTTTCCATTAAATACATCAATTTTTGGATATTTTAAGAGGATGTGGAATTGGAACATATTTACCTAGGGGTATCAACTCTGATAAGATGTTCTGAACATGACTCGTGGTAATCTGGTAAATGATAACCGGCCTTTCTCCACACCTAGTTTGATACTCTTAGAATATTTTCCTCGGTTTTTAAAAATCTCATCATGGAAAATTATAAAGGATTATTATATAGTATTGCTGTAAAATAAATAGGATGGACCTATGGTGTCATAGATTAAGGAATGTTTCATAATTTAGAAATTATTTATGTAATTATTTTCATGATGATGTGGTTTTCTACTATGATAGTTAATGCTCGCTATATGATTTTGGTTCTAGTAAATGGTGGGAACAAGAAGAAACTCGATTAACATTGAATGTGATGGATGATTTGTAGATGGTAATTCAAATGAGATGATAACTTGAGTGTGAGATTTTGTGATCATGCCTAATCTGTTTTCATGGAACATGATTAACAACGTATACCTTAGAGAACTCTTAGACTAACCAATTAAGAGAAAGAATGATTTCACTATGAGTTCAGCTAATGAAGACCATGAAGGAAAGAAGATTATATGTAATTTGTGTCATGAATGTGGATGGAGTCACCCGAGTTAATGTCTTATAAGAACAAGAATATTTTTTGACTTTTCAAAAGAAGGACATAATGAAAGTGACTACAAGGGAAAATTAAAGAGTTTGGTTAATGAAATGTATGAGAATATTAGCCTCTCAAATACATCATTAAAGGATTGGTGTTTTATGTTTTGAGTAAAAACCCATTATATAAGTCAATGAAAAAAGATAAAATCTCATGAAGCGGATCAAAAATGATGTATGAGTAATTGATTCATTCATGATGATGAAGATAATATATATGGAATGTGAAAGGAAAGAGTTATCATGATGAGGTAACATTGACAATGGGTTCAAGATGAAGTAAATGATGTTTTTATGTATTTTAATTAAATAATAAAGAATGGTTAAATATATCAGTAATGTTAAATATATATTTTTCATAATGGATTTACAATTACACAATGAATGGTTCTGATGGAAAAGAAAAGTGGTATAATGGAAAGGTAATGTCCATTGAAAACACATAATTAAGGAAAAAATATCACTTAATATGTCCCTTATGTATTGAAAATGTTTTTTAGATAAATATATGTGGGATTTGAATATTAAATTTGATGGTACTTATTTTCTTCTAACTAATTAAAGACATGATTATTGGTGGTTTATGATATCCAGGAAGAAGTATAAAACTTCATGGTTTTATGGAATGTTTATGAAAAACATTAGATGAAGTCAGTATAATAAAAGTGTTTTATCTCCAAATGAGTATTTATGAATATTGTAAAGCCTATTCAAACTACATTGTATTGATGATAACTGATGGGATGGATTATTATAAGCCTCATGATCAGTTAGTATTTCTGGAATGAAAAATCCACCAACCATTTTACAGAATGTGGTGGAGTGGATCAATGAACAATAAAGGGTGATGTTGTTCTAAAATTATGAAAGTATATCTTTTCATGAAAATCCATCATCGTAAGGAAAACGATATATAAATACAATGTTTTCCTAGTTCCTTTGTTTTATATGGAGTATATAGTTCTTTAGGTCATCACGGTTTATTGGCCTTCTGATTAGTAACTTTATCCCGACCTTGTCCTCTATATATCTCCATCGGAATGTGATGGTGAGATTTCACTTCCATGTCTATGTTTTGACTTCACTCCTCTGTTCTCTTATGTGGGAATCTCATTATGAGTTACTTTGGGTAATCATTATGGTAACAACTGTCCATTTTAAGGTATTTTATGGTATATGTGGGTTTCTATTAATGAAACCTTCAGGTAGTAAATCTTTAATTACCAAGATGAATTTCATGGGTGAAATTCATTTTTAGGAGGGGAAGAATATAACACCCTCAAATTTTTTGGAATATTTGTTTCATCAAATGAATTAGCATTAATTGATATATTTCAATAAAATAAGTCAAATATTCATTTCTCATAGAATCTTATTGTCTTCTGCTACATGAAACACCGTCTTCCCATGCGTTATACGAACACTGAGTTTCTACGAAACATCATTTTATTGTTATAATTACTTAATTGAGATAATTATAACCTAGAAAAAATTATTAGTAATATAAATAGTAATAAATATAATTAATATAATATTTGTTATGGTTTCAAATTAATTAAACATATTTATAAAGAAATATATTTTTTTAAGGAATTCATATGTATTAAAATAATATTTTTTTGAAATAAACTTCTTTTTATGTACGTCTGTAAAACATAGTAAATTTAATTCTAGAAAATAATATTAATTTTTTTTATAAAATAATGGTAATTTCATGAATTCAGAATGTAGAAATTAGCTAAGGTTATTTTTTGTTTTTTTTCCAAGAAACAACTTTATGTGTGAATAATAAAATTTACAACACTTTAGTTTAAAACAACCTTTTTATTAAATAATTATATGTGTTAAATTATATTTTAATATTTTTTTAATGTAAAAAATTGGTTAATTATTAATATAATAATTTAATTTAGTTAATTAGGGTATTTTTTATGTTTAAATTAGATATAAAAACTGTTTGACCTGTTGAACATTTTTTCAATAAAAACCTTCTTTTTGGGAACATCTATGAGATTAAGGTTAATACTAATTTTACAACTTCAATGATAGAATTTTTGAAAAATGGACATACAATATTTTAATATGTACAATATTTTTAGTCTAATAATATCAACTTCCTTTTTGACCCCAATAATTAGTGAATGTGAATAAAATTAACCACGACGATTAATGTATGATTGAGCTTTATTAGGGAGTCAACCATAATATTAAAGACCATAATGACCCTGAAACATGTTAAAAATCCATTAGATGTCAATAATTAAACCATATCCTCATATTGGATCAATTTTTATGGGATATTGGGATATTATTAAATGGTAATTTCTTATATAAAATGTTATGTATGGAAAAAAATGAATGTTCCCTAGCTTTGACATTTATAAAACATTAAGATATTTAAAAAATAACAGATTTTCAGTTATACATATAATATTGAAATATAAATGGGTTATTTTAATCATATTAATTTATAAATAATTCTTAGAGATGATTTAGTTACATAAAATGCTTAAGAATATCCAATGTAGTGATTATTTAGTTAATAAGTAACTAAAATAAACGATACTATAAATGTTAAAAGTGAAGTGAATTTATTGAATTCTTTCAATGAATTATTGTTGGAATATTAATATTTCATTTTAAAAATATCTAATATTATTTTTTAAATTCCAATATTATTTTGATATTTAAAATTACGAATTAAATAAATAATATCAAAATAAACATTACTGTTATTTTAGAATAAATGATATTTTGTTATGTGATTTTAAATTAATAAAATAATATATTATTCCCAGTGATTTTTAAGTGTTAAAAAATTGATTATTTTTTATTAATGGGAAAATTTAAATTTTAAAATTATCATATTGACCCATATATTTTAAAAAAATTGTTATCACAGTCCGTGTTTAACTAGTGTTTTTCATGTCACATGTGCCTCTTTTAGAAATAAATTTTCAAAAGAGATGACTTTTTTTTTATTTTTTTAAATTATGTATTCTATTTATAAATAAGTGTATCTATATTATTTAATTAATCTGACATAATTTTGCCCTTAATGGTTATATTAAATAGGTTAGAAAACTATATGCTTGAATAAAAACCAAAATAAAAATGTTGGGGAATCATTGATGTTAGGTAGAACAATTATTGAAATGAATATAATTTTGGGTAATATAGATTTGGTTGGACCATGATTTTATAATACTATATTTTTTTTTTCATTTTTGAGGAGCATTATTTAAAGGATACCTTCCATTATTGAATATTTTTTTGGTATTTACAAGACTGCCACTCCCCCTCCACTATAAGAAGAAAACCACTATACCCCTTCCTCACACCACTCAAGCCACATTGGATCATCCAACCTGTAAAAAAAATTTATCCCAAAGTCCCTCCACTATTCATTAAATCCTTTATTTTTTCAGTAATCTATCCATTGATGTGTTTTGGAACAAACTAAAAGGAGTTTCTCGATTAAGAGGTGATATCTTCTCTCTGTCTCTTTTCTTTTGTTTTGATTCTCCACCCCTCCACTCTATATATTCTATTATTGAATATAAAAAATAGTGTCATAAAAAATCTGGGATATTTTTTTGATAACAATTCAACCTAAATACACACACAACTCTATGTAATAGGTAACGAACATAAAATTTATATTAATGGAGAACTACTGCCTCACTAAACGATGATTGTTCATTTTTCCTTTTCCACATCTCATGGTGGAAATTATGATGGAAACTCTATTTATTTATATAATTTGTAATATTTATTATTTTTATAAGATTATTTATTAATTTTTACAATACATATATTTTTTACATTCTATTTTTCTAATATGATAATTATTTTGAGAAGTGTTTACTGCCGCCCTCTCAAAGCGATGTGAACCGTTAATACACTACATGAAATCTATTAAGGATGGGTGTAGTGAATATATATGATATATAAAATATAATCAAGACAAATTAATAGTTATATATATGTATACATAAATATATATACATAAATATCAATTACTTACTTTCATTCAACTCAGTTATTAGACAATAAATAGTGTTCATGTATACATATGGCTTACCGTCTCCAGGAATAGTGTATTACATTTCATAAAAAAATATTAAATGAATTACTATTATAGTAATATAATGAATATATTTTATATTTAAATATTGTTTTACATTCTTTAAATTTTGATATAAATATATGGACCAATGATATATCATATTAAGACACGTGGGAAAAACAAAACAGATATTACCTGAAGTGAAACCTTAACATAAAATTAATTACAAATGGTTAATATAAATCCATAATAAAAAAATATATGGTATTATAAGTAATAATTTAGTTATTATGTTGATTTATAATAAATTTATATTTATTTTATAGGAGGATTGTATAATTACAAAGAGTGTCAAGTTACAAAGTAATTGAATTTCACTCACTATTTATTTCCTTGAGATTCATGCTTTATTCACCACCCATTTGTTTTGTGTGGTATATATACTAACCATGAATGTATTATATGTATCTTATAATTAATTTTATGGGTATTTAAATATAAATTATATGGTATTTATTTCATGGGGTTAATGTTTCAAAACATACCAAATTGGTAAAGTAATATTGTCTCAAATTGCCTTCTTTAAGAAACATGTTTTGTTATCCACCTATGATTTTTTAACAAGGTTCATATGATTCCCATTGACATGTTATATCATGAATATTATTCTTTTAATGATATTTTATCCTTAATTTAATTTCATTTTCTTACATGAAGTGTATGTTCCCAAGTAACCAAGTGGTAAGATTTTGTTGATTCAATCTCATCTATTTCGAAGATTGTTAATTATTATACTTCCATTGATGAAATATTAGTATCCATCTCTCAATTAAACTCACTATATTACTTATCCTATATTTATTAAATATATATGCAAGTATTTTTACCATTTTATCACTCTTTGGTAATTAATATAATTAAGAAAATGCGTTAAAAAAAATCTAACCATATCTCTTCGACCTGAAAACTGATTTATTTCTAAAACATGTTTTCAAAAATGTTTTAAAACATATTTCCATATGTATTTGTAGATAATTATGAAATAAAAATCATTTTAAAATTAAATTTATGGTTTTAAATGTTTTCATTATAGGTTTTAAATATTACTTTCAAATAATTTTTTTCGAAAACATTATCAATGTTTCTTTATAAGTTTTCAAAGTATTTTAAATGAAATTGTTTTTGAACAATGTTCAAGATTCATTCATATTATTTCAATTAAAAATCTTTTAAAATCACTTTTTAGTTTTACTTATTTTTTATCAATGTTTTTTATCAAAGAAATGTATTTCAAAATGTTCCTTAGCTTTCTTTATATGTTTTAATGTATTTCAATGAAATTCTTTTCAAAACAATTTCAAGATTATTTCTCATGTTTTAAAGTAAAAAGGATTTTAAAAAAATTTCATGATTTCACTAGAATTTTTCATATTATTTTCAATGAAATAATGTTACAAAAATTCTCCAAATTATTTTTTTTTCAATAAAAAATGTTTCTATTAAATAATTCACGATTATATTTATAAATTTTCAAAGCAATTTCAATGAAAAATGTTTTTAAAATATTTTGAATCTTATTTTATAAGTTTTCAAGTTAATTTGTTTTCAAAATTATTTAAAAAAGTATTTATTATTTTTCATTTAATTTCTTATGAAAACTATATTCAAATTAATTTAGGTATTAAAAATAATTTTTCAATAAAGAATATATATTTTTCTCATGAAATTATTTTGAAAGATATTTCTTAATTAATTTCCATCAAAGATGATATCATTTTATGTTACTCGTGCTTTTATAGAAAATATTCTAAAGGTTTATTTAATTATATATATATAAATGGTTTATTCTTAATTTCAAGGACTTTATGAAAACCATTTCAATTTCATGGATTATATGTTTATGAAATCTGTTTTTATATCATGGGTAATGCATTTAATGATATGGATATAAAATAAGTAATATTTTCCATATTTTCTGATATTTTTGCATGTTTCTCATACCCATTTAATTACATGGGTTATGCTATGGTTGTTTATGATATTGTGGAACATGTACGTATGATATCTTTATGAGGTAGGAGGACCCTATCTCTCTCTCAAATGAATTGGGTAAAGATTTATATCTCATGAGATAGAATAAGATTGACTTTGGAGTAAACATGACTACTCAGATGGCCAGGAGAGTGAACCAAGAGTACCATGATGGTGTGAGGAGTGAACTCATAATACCATGATGGCCATGGGAGTGAACTGTGACTAAAAAGATGGTATGAGAAGTGAACTCATGCAAATATTTTGTCCATCATAGTGAACTAGAAATTACAATATGGTATGGGGAGTGAACCCATACTACTAATATGGTCTTGGATGTGATGTCTTAGCTATTATGGAAATCATATTATATGCTTCTATATCTTCCAAGATTCCATGTTCTCTTCCTATGTAATAATTTTAGGGATTATGTTCATTATTTCCTTATGATTCATGTTTTATGAACTACCAATGTTTATTATGATCTATAATATTCATGGTATGATCTTAAAATTTTATTCTCAAGTTCTATACCATTTTTGCACATTTGTCTTACACATCTTCTTTATTTAACATTACTAAGTATTTGAGCTGAACAAATTCTTATGTTTCTTTTCCCCATGTTATGAAAAAAGTTTTTAGGTTTAAGTACTATTGTTGGAGATCTGTATTTAAGATATTGAGTATCTTTCAAAAGGGTTTAATATTTTTTTTACATGTTTTAAAATACACTAAACAATTATATTCCTCAAGAATGTATTTTTTAATGTAAAAAAATATTCAAATAAAAAGATGTAATACCCATGTATGTTAAGACTATATCAATATAACAACTCTTTATAATAAGAAACAAAAATTTTTTGTTTCCCCTTAGAGAATGCAAGAAATTTATTTACTAATTAGACTAAAGGTCCATCACTGATGATCTAGAAGATTTCATCTTAATGTTCAAAAGTGATCTTTAATATATCAAGATAACACCTAGAATATAAATAGAACATCATAGTGATTAAAAAAGAACATAAAAATAATAATATCATTCTATCCTTCTCAGAAATCATGTAGATGAGAAAATAGTACAATGACATTTACATAATCCTATAATTTCTTTTAATCTCTCATCCAATAGACTAACTCCAAGATGTAGGTTCTATTTGATAATTTTTTCTCATCCTTATATTCAAAAATAATTTAATGGTCATCCCAATAAAAACTTTTTCGACTTTATTATGTGATTCTATATTATTGTGAAAAATCTATAGCTTAATTGGATGTATTTAGAGGAGTTAAAACACAAGGTTTTATTATTTGATATAAATTAAAACGGAATAATTATAAGAAAAATGGAATAAAATCATACAGAGGTTAATAAAAAAATTAACGAATTATATTAAAATATAATAGATAACAATGACGATAATGTGATATATATATGGGAACACTAGGAATTTATATCCAAATATAGATATTCAATCCCCCCTATATTAAATGATAACCTTATTGGGCATTGTCAATGAATTCCTGATAGAAGTTTACCCTTACTAAAAAATAATAATTTTGATGGTATTAATCATCTTAAATTCTCTTGTAAGGGGTAAGGAGTCTCTATACATTCTATTTATTTTCTAACATAACTAATACTATAATTACAAAATCAACAATGTGAAGAAGATCACAATTCTCAATGAAATTATAAAGAGATATTCTAATTAATCAAAGGTTGGTTGGATGCTCCATGTGGTAGTCACAAATGTAAAATAGAAACATAATGATGATACAGAAAATTTGAAATGAATATTTTTAAAAAATAAAATCAGGAAAAGAGCTTGAGAACTATGAGTTATGGTAAAATAGACACATCATAGTACAATAGATGTGAAAATTGGGGAAAATATGATTTTTAACACAACTAGAAGTGGTATCAAAACTAATGAGGAATGGTGAAACCTGCCTAGAAATATTGAAACAAAATATATATGATAATATAGATATAAAAATATGTAAAACCATGAAACTATAATTCTAAATAATATTAATAAAGTTAACTCAATACCTACTATTCATTATAAAAACAATCGAATATGATTTTAAGATAAGGAAATAATGGGGATGGAAAACCTTTAATTAAATCTTAACGAAACAAAAACTATATATAAAAATTTTCACCAAAGAAGTTGATTAAAAAAAATTATTAACAAAATAAATACTGAAATAGAACTTCTAAAATATTTTATTGTTGTAATAATATTCAAAAAAATATTACAGTCTCGAAATCCTTAGTCTGAATCCGATTAAATTTCATTCGATTAGAAAACCAAATTCAAAAAAAAAAGAATTCCTTGAATAATTCATATGTATCCTTATTTTTTGGACTATTTTTCTATAATTTGGAGTAGTATACCACATACACTGAACAATATATTGAGAGTACTCCTTCCATGAACTTTAGGAGATTAAAATATTCATAATTACTTTATTGATCTTGGTGATAACTTTAATATGATATATTTTTCACTGTTTCAACACTTCAAATTAGGTGAAATAAATCCTACCTCCTTTTTCCTTCAATTGAGAAATGGATCCATCACTTAACGAATTGGAAGAGTAGATTAGTTTACTAAGGGAGTGATAAAATTATATTTTTTCAAAATATTTCATAATTATAGATATTGGGTATGAAAATAAATAACTATCTACATTGGAAGGATTTTATTATCTACTAGTAGAGTTGAGATAGATGTTTTCAAGGGAATAATGACATTCAAAATGGGTGAATAAAAATAGATGTTTAATGTTTTAATGCAAATTAAAGAACTTATCAATGAATGTAAATTACATGATTAAGTGGATCATTATTATTTATTTGTGGATATATTTTTAATGATTCTGGATAAGGTCAGTATTAAATACTTTGTAGCTAAAACTTACAAGAGAATAAACTTAATTAAAGAATAAATTTCATTTTATCAATATGAAGGTGAGTTTTTAGAATACCATGATGAGAATAAAAAAATTATACCAATTTATGGAATCTAAATTTGATGAGTAATTTGATGAGGATTGTAGTGATTTTGAAAAATATTTTTATATCACTTCCATTAAAAGTCATTTTGAATACTTAGGGACTCCATGAGCCAAAATAATTCCCAATAGTAAATAAACAGATTTTATCGGGCATAATACACATCCATATAACCTTAAATACACGTGTTTGGGTAGTAATAATTAAATTTAAATTATAATTTTATCTTTTCTAAATGAATCACACGAGGAGAAAATATTACTAGTGATGAAAAAGTTTAAAACTACTATAGGCATGTGCATTGATTATATTAATGAATGTACCCATAATATTTCATATATAACATCACAATACATCCCAATTAGAAATTGATAGTCAAGGGAAAAAAGAGGATCAATCAGTATATGTAAAGAGTCTTTATGGGAGATGTAATTGTATTGTTAGATTATATAATTGCTTATCATATTTTATGATTCCATATGTCCAGTCTTATACAAGAATTCCCCATGAATGGTTGGTCCGTAGATTTTACAAATGAATGTAATGAGAAAATATAATTCACTCTAGTAACCAAATAGAGGGTATGAATGGAAAAAAGGAAACATTATTTGTATATAATGAAATATTACATTCTAATTCCATTCCTATATCAAATTTTTTATAGGCTAGATTGAAATTAATTCATATTCATCTTTGATCATAATTCTAGTTATAAAAGGATTCTACCTGCTCTGGAAGAGAATGAAAAAACTACCATCACATTCCTATTTAGAACACTTTCTACTGGAGAATACCCTATTATATTTTGGTAATCTTACTACCCATAAATGTTTTATAAAGGAAATTTTTTTGATATCATGGAGTGAATTATTAGGGTGGTTATGGATGATTTTGAAATCAATGTATGTAAAATTGAATATTTTTTACACAATATGGAAATATATTTGAAAATTGGTCAGTATATAATATATTTTCTTATTTATGGAAAATTCCACTTTATAGTGAACATGTTGATTTTTCTTTTTACAAGGTATAAAAGAGAGGAATAGATGTTGATAAATCTGAAATTTAGGTAATTCAATATATACCACCTCATGAAAATTTGTATTGAAGGTACTGATTTTTAACTAATTCTTGTTTTATCTGGAGATTTGTTAAGGACGTCTCTGATATAATATGACCCCACTTCACCCATATAGTTAAAGAAACACCATGTATATTGGATGAAAATTTATTATAATCATTCAATATTATAAAATATAAACATACCTCTTTTCCAATCATCATTTATATATATTTGAAACTACCATTGAGTTTATGAGTGATAGTGATGATGTTTCTCTAGGGGATTTTTAAGAGAAATGACAATAATGTGTATGTATATAGTTTTTTATGCAATAAGGATTCTAGCTGATTCTCAAAAAATTATAGAAAATAGATAGATATTTTTTTATATATTTTATTAAATTGTTATACAATATTTGATAGGTCCCTATGTAATAATATTTTTGGACTATGGTAAACTCATGTATATTAAATAAAATAAAGAATCAAAGACAATACTCATGATATATACACCTATTAATAAATAATTTAACATGGAAATAAAGGAGATATTGTGGGATAAAAAACTATTTTGGGACACCATTATAGGATATCTGAAACTCAAAATGTTGACCTAAGAGAGATAAATTACCCATTTTCATAAAAAACTACTCTTTTTCTTCACTAGAATATATCAAAGATATGAATATTTTATTAGATTTTAATTTAGGTAAACAATCCCAAGTTTTTATCACAAAATAAAATGAATATATTAATTTTAGACCCAAATTATTACTTTTGATAATACATGTTATTTTTCAGAAGTTGCGATGATGGAATTTTGAGAATGCCTATTCTTGATGAAGATAATATGCCTACATTAGAATGTTATTATTTTTCACTATAGAGGAAACCATTGGGGGAATGTAAATCACAAAAAAGAAATTTGTGTTGTTTTTTATTTTCTCACATTTTATTGATTCATGATGTCTTCTTATAGTGTGTGATATGTTTTAAATAACCGAAAATGCGGGAAGGAAATATGATCTTCCAAAAAAGGGAATTTTGGAGGTTAAAATCTTCGATATGTGGGGGATAGATTTTTTGGGACATTTTACATCATCTTGCGGACCTTAATAAATTACACTATGAATTAATTATATTGAAAAATGGGTTGCTATTGTGTAACTACCAAATAACCAAGAAAATGTTGTTATAAAATTCTTTAAGAAGGAAATTTTCTCAATATTTGGTATGACCAACCTAATGCCCACTGATAACGGTACCCATATAAAGAACATTAAATTAAATTATTAAATGATAAAATTTGTTGTTTGAAAAAAAGGAATCATATAATCAAAAAATGTGTTTTAAAGATAAAATATCTAATATAGATTTATAAAATATTTTTGAAAGACTATGGATAGCTCCGAGAATGATGGTTCTTTAAAATTCTTAGAAGCTCTATAGGCATAAAAAAAATTAAAACTTTTATAGAGATGTGTTCTTATATTATTCATTTTGAAAAATCAGTTCACATACCTTTATAGACTCAAAATAAATCGTATTCCATTATTAAGGAATTAAAAATTGACTTTAAATATTATATGAAAATATATTACATCAACTTAGTATGTGGGATGAAATAATGATTGAATCATATAAAAAATAAATAATTTACCATAAATGAATAAATACTTTTCAATTCTCGATCATCTGAAATATAAAATATAATTAATGAGAAATATGATATTGTGAAATTTAAGACACAAAAAATTCCCTATGAAACATCAAACTATGTTTTCAGTACTAGATAACATTTATGGAGTTTGATTAATGGAGATGCATAGCTAGTGAGTGAGAAGAACATAAAATTTTTGGTTAATGGAAAAAGTAAAAAAATTATTTAAAGGGAAACTAAATGTATTTGATTCTATCTTCGTGAAATAATAGTGATCATTCAAAAAGTCATACTCATGTCTATAAATCAAGTGAATCATAATTTTCAGCCCATAGTTATTATTATTGTATATATTTTTTTATGAATAATGTTTTTTTGTGACCTTCGTGATACACTTTATTACCTATGTTGATTTAATTTGTAGGTTCCCTCTATTTTAATAAATAATATTAATGGTGCGCTATGAAAAGAAGGGTATAATCCAAATTGTTTTAGATTAAAAAAGAGATACTTTTGGAGTTTTTGAGTTTAAATATCCATAAATTCTACTTCTTGTTTCATATTATTCTCAACATAATAAGTTAAATCCACTATATAATTTTTTAACTTGTAGGTGCTAAAATTTTAAAAACAATTAGATTTTTTCACTCAAAAAAATATTCATGAAATCTAGGATGCATTTACTGTGGATATGTTGTTAAATCATGGGAGTTATTATTTTAACATTTTTATTCTGATTTGTACTAGAAAATATTGAGCTTCAAAATTTTTAAATCTATTATTACATTTTATTTTGTCTGTGTATTTGTTTTACCAGTACAAATTTATAAATTTTGTTTCCTTGATTTGTTTTTTGTTTTTTCTATCTTTAATAATTAATATTTAAATTAGTTTAAAAATGAATTGAAACATTTAACATTTTCAATTAAAATAATTCTAGATTAATCACTTTGTATAAAGTGAAATCATGATTAAATTTTGATCTCTTATATATAATTTAAAAATAATTAATTCAGTTTGTAAGGAAAAAATATGGACATTTTCATATCTGATTGGAATATTAAACTGTTGTGGAATTATACTATTTGAATGTTTTTGTGAACCTTTTATATACTATTGAATATCTTATTTTATAATCTCTTTTGTACAAAATTATATAAAAATTATCCATTATTATGATTCAATAATACCGATATTGAATGATTTTAGGAGCAGTTGAGCAGTCGTATTTGTGAATAACTATACCTTATTGAATTATTCCTTAAAACCATGCCATTTTTTTCTAAATTAATTGATTATCATGCTTCAAATTTCTTAAACAGTGAAATAAAGTTTTGATAATGTTGAGATTTTGATTTCAAATATAATGAGGTAACATTTGATATTTTCTCAAGGTTTTAATATGATTCAACAATTCTTTACACTCGTGAAATTTTATTTAATCTGTTTTTCAAAAAATTGAACTATGACTTAATAGAATAATAGGTTTTGATACTATTGAATGGGTTTTTAAAATATTATGCTTCATATCTAAATGAGTTGTGATATCAAATTAAAAATCTAGGATAAGCCTATATTATTTCATTATTTAATAATTTTATTCATATGTTATTGGATTAGTTATTTATGCTTCTTTTAATTATTAAATCATTACATCCATGTATAATTGTAAATATTATTATTTCTAATTATGTGGGTATGTTATCCTATGTTCAATGAGAAGTATATAAGTCTTATTTAAATGAAATGTTATGATTTTTTAATATTTTCTAAAAAAAATCATTTTCAGTTATTTTAATGAAACTAAAACAATATTTTGGACATTCCACAACATTATTGAGAGTAAATAATTTTTTTATTTTGAGAGGGACATTGGGGAATAATATTTATTAAAATTGATTTATAATAGAACTCTACTTTTTTAATATTTTGATTTTTTTTCTTCAACAGAATTTTTTAACATTGTTATATGCGGATAAAAATGAAATATGTATTGGGGAATATGATGTTCCATTAATTTTTATATCATTTCCACATAAATTTAGTGAATTTAAAGTATTTTTATGAAATATTATCCTTATAGTAAAGAGTTAACTCTTTTAGGTTAATTTGATGTTGAATCTATAGTCCATTGAATATAATAATGTAAATAATTATTTTTTTAATTTTGAAGAAATAATGTTGTGAGATTTAATTTTTATATCATTGAAATTACTATTTTTTTTAGGGAAATTCTCAGGAAAACAATACTTTTAAGTGATTTTATGATATGTGGTTTTGGAAAAATAATTCTTTTAACTTATATTATATTATTTTAATAATAATTTTTTGGTATATTATATTTTATATATTATTGAACACTAAAATATCATTGTTTAATGTTGTTACAGGAAGTTGTGAATTTTTCATTAAAATGATTGTTTTTAATAAATTTTGATTTTTTGTGTTGAACCAGGCTGTATAATGGTTGACCTAAGATATAGAAAGGCACACCATAATTTCAAACTAGATGAATAATGGTACACATAGTTATGTAATTTGGTATCTATGAACATTGCAAGGGTACCCATCTAGATTTAAAGGATTTGTAATTGTATACAGTCTTCCTAAATGATCCTTAAAATCATAGTGAAGTAATGTATATTGTGGTGATACACTATGTAAATGTAGTTTTATTGTTGTAATTATTGTGTATGGTTGAAAAGGCACCTATGTAAGGGTCAAATGAATTTCATGTATTTTATATAGGGATAACATCAGTGAGACTGAGACTCACAATAGACTTGATAGGACCTATATAAAGGTTTTTAGTAATAATTTAATGGTCCTCTTGAGGATCTATACACTACATCAAGGAATACAAGAATTATGTAAGGTTTTATGTATGTGTGTAAGAGTATACTTCATGCAAGCATAGTAAGGTCATGTTTAACTGTCATATTGAAGAACCAAGTGTTGTGTTTGGGTAAATGTGTACATTTTAATGTTCAAGATCACTGAAGGGTACAACTGTGTAAGGGTACATCACTATAATGGTAAAAATACTTCATCAAGAAAAGTTATTGGTACATGGAATGGGATTCAAAACCCAAGAAGCAAAAATAATAAAATAAATTCAATCTTGAAGTAGTATATAAAGAAGTGTTATTTGAATTTATAGAATATTAATAATTTCGTACGAAGCGATGGGTTTTCTGGTGATCACATTTAAATATCGACATTTTATTGATAATTCAACTTGAGTCACATGTTTTGATGGTGAATATTGATTGTTCCTTGTGGAAGATAATGTTTTGAGTATGTAAGTGTGATTTTAACACCAACATGTGATAAGAAGTATGAATTAATAAAAAACAAAATGTGAAAAAGATAATAAATAATATATTAATAACTCAAGTTCTAGAAAACATTATAGAATCATGAAATCAGTATATTAAGAGAAGATAAAGATCATTGTTTATAGATAAATCATCAGAGAAGACAAAAATCTTATTTCACATATTCTCTTTCTTATATATTTTATATTTTTTGTATAATAATGAAACAAAAATGACTATTTTAATAATTCTTATTGGTGAAATAATATTGTTTTCTTTTCATATTTTAACATCAATATTTAGTTTTTATTGGTTTTCATTTATCAAAAAAAAGCACAACATGTTTTTTCTAAAACCAGATTTAATTATTCTACTTCATGAGGTATTTTTTTGTTGAATGATCGTTGACTTAATACATCCACGATCATTTTCTATTGAAAGAAGGTTTTTTAATTACCAAAATTTTTGTAATGACATTTTAACTTTCATTAAGAATTAATAAATAAAATAACCAAATATTAAAATTTTCCCTACCCTCTCAGTTGATTTTACCTTTACTATTGTTTTCTCTTTGTTTCTTTCACAATGTTTTCACACTACATCTATTATATATTTTATTTTACTTTTGAGATATTTTTATTTCATATTTCTACACAAG
This sequence comes from Viscum album, assembly GCA_963277665.1. Lineage (NCBI taxonomy): Eukaryota > Viridiplantae > Streptophyta > Magnoliopsida > Santalales > Viscaceae > Viscum > Viscum album. Next base: position 1,337,267,952 of record OY728148.1, on the reverse strand, counting down.
ACATCATTTTCTATTCGTCCCTACATCCAATACACTACTTTTAGCATGAACAAAAATAAATAATTTCAACAAGTCCAACTAAACTATACCCCAATTATTATTTAATTTTAGAATGAACCAAAAATATTACAATATGTGGTGAAAAATAAAATGTGGTATTCAACTTATATATTATAATTGGTTAAGATTAAAACTCATACCTACGAAGAAGTAATCATATTGGAAGATTCCTTATCACTTTACTTTCAATAAATTAGTGATGTAGATAAATTTTCCTCACCTAGATGTCTAACTTTTCTTGCATATGGTTTTATTATACAGATAAACTATGTACATTGTTTTTTATACACATTTATTTTATTGAAAACAATCCATTATTATTTTCAATAAAAATTTCATATATTTATATATTCCATGTCATGTAAAATATAGAAAAATTTATTAATGTCAACATAGAGGTTCAAAAACATTAGAATATTCTTGCATGGAGTCACTATGATAAAATATAATAGGGGGAAGGATATTAATGACCTAGAGTATATATAAAATGATAAATCAATGATATATATTTATATTTAAAAATTTAAAACATATATAACCAGATAAATATCCAAATTCTTATACACTGCATGTATAGGGAAAAAAGATAATATAATTATATTTAAAGTGTTATCAATATTTAAAAGAGAATAAATATATTTAAGAATAACTTTATGTTATTAAATAAGTCAATAATATAATACAATTATGTTAGAAGATTATTTTCAACAATAATTAATGAGGGTAAAAATACAAAATTCAAACATTGTACAGATGTTGTGCTTGTTTAAATTGTAGAAACATAAAGGTAAATAGATTAAAAACTGGTTTAAATTTATGGATTGGGAGTAATAATGGTGTTTTATTATTTTTTAGCATACATATGATAGGTAATAAATTATTGAAATTATAAAATATGAAGTCTAGATGTATATAATTACTTTAAAAATTCAAATTATGTGAATGTCCTTGAAAATAAATTCAACAAGTATTTAATCATAAATAGTAATTTATATAATTATAATGACATATTAACATTTTATGTTATTTCTTGTAGTTTAGGTAATAAAAAATTATATTTTTATCCATTTTAAAATGACAATTAATTTTAAAATTGGACTCTAGATCCATAATGTTTTAATATTTCAAGAAACTCATTTGTATTATTCTTATAAAATAGGATTCAATAATACCTTTAAAAAATATCATGTCAATTTTATTTCAAACTTCTACTGAAATTATACTCTCTAAATACCTATCCATTTTTAAGAGGATCCTCTTATTCCAAAATTAATTTATTTAATGGGTTTCGACTCAATCAAAAGGTGGTGGTTTGAGGGGAAAAGTTATCATGTTAAAAGCTCTTTCCCCAATCTTAATTATGATTCATCATATTAACCCTCCTGGAAAACATCATTTATTTATATAGAAAGAATAATTCACTATTATATTGGATGATATTTTTATAGAAATGATTAAATTTCATCCAGTACCTCTCATTGAATGTTTTTTATTACTTCATTAAATCAAAAAAAAATCTTTATAAACAATGCCTTTATTGTTTAGTTTTCACTTATTTGAAATTATTTTGGAAAATATCACCCACCTTTGTAGTTTTACACTAAAATTATTTCTAAGAATGAGTTGATAAAAATTTAGCATCCATATATATTCTTATAAATTGAATTCATAATTAAAAACAACATTAATATTTATATTATTATGAAATTATTATTATAGAAAAGTAAAATATTGCCTGTTATAATGAAATTGAACATAAATAATCATATTCATTGATAAACATAAAAATAATTCTAATAATACATACTATATAATGATTATTTTATATCCTATTAATATCTATCATTATGGAATGATATTGAAATACTAATATAAAAATTATGACATTTAAAAAAAATTTATAAAATGATATATTTGGGGTTCCCATAGAGAGACTGTATTTTCTAATTATGGAAATATACTATAATTACATAAAGGATTCAATATTTTGTTGAAATAATTTGATCCCCTTAATGATAATTTATCTGAAGAAATCATAGAACAAACCATAACATATTTAGATTGCACTGGTTGTTCTTCATTGATAAATAGTCTCCCATGATTGAGGAATTTTTTGGGTATTGTCCACCATGGTCTAGAAACATGAATGTGTTTAGAGCTATAAAGTGATTTTAAATATATTTTTTTATTGTAAGAAAACCTGGTATTATTGTGTTTCAGAATCCATCCATAGAGTTCACAGCATGTTGGCTATTACATTTAGTGTTATTAAACTCTTGGATTAATGATTGGGATTACCTAGAGTAAAATGGGTAACAATTATGTAATATGATGATTTCAAAAAAATTGGAGGTGGGGTCATAAAAATTATTATGGTATCTTTTATATGACTTGAAAGGAACTTCTTATTACTTCGAAATAAGGATTTAAAATGGATAATTCATAAATTATCCAAATTTTTCATATGACTTCAATGAAATATAAAGTGGGTTTTTGTATATATACACCTAAATTATAGTATTAAATCATGATATTTTATGTTACATAATAATTTTCTTATGACTTCACCAACTTATTGTATGAATTAATATTTTCATATGGCACCATAAATATTTTTATATGATATTTGTGAAAATTCAAAACTTTAAATAATATATTAAATGATATCAACGATTTTTTATAACTTCACTTGTATATGAAATTCATGTTGTCTACGGAAAATTCAATGGTTTATGTGTATGAAATTGACTGAAAGAATGTATGAATTCAACACTTAGTGAATCTTGAAGAGATATCCATATGAAATGTTGAGTTGTAGAATATTATATATATTTTAATGAATGGATAAAATATAATAATGATATAACTATGATCATTATAAATTAATCATTATAAAAACCTGAAGAATATTACTACTATTTACTTATTAGTTGTATTCATATAAGTAACTATGATTCCAAAATAAAAAATAAAAAGAATACCACATCATATGTACCCTTCATATAATGACTAATGCATAATTGTATAATTTATGTGGATATTTTGATGATAATTTTAGACATGTTATATCAAAAATAACTAAAAAATGTTGTATGAGGATAAATAGTGACTAATTCATAATGTTTAACTGATTGTAGTGAATTTGTTTTATAACAATAAATATAATTTTGATCACCTTACGATAATAGTGATTTCTACTGTTAAGAATTCTTCCTTTGAAATATGATTATTAATCTCCATGATGAATGATATTCTATTTCAATGTACAATTCATGTATATGTGATTCAAATGGATTTATTGATTCATATTTCATAAACAAGAAGATGCGATAGTTTGAAAACCATATTAGTATGAAAAGGAGTGACATTGGTACATTTTTAAGTACACATTGACATTAATTTGATTGAGTATTAAAAAATATAATATCCATAAAAATTTCATTGATATTTTATTATACTATATATGGAAATATTATTCTTTATAATTTAGAAAATAAAAAAAATATAGAAGGTAATGATTAGATACCAAGAACCCATCGTCAACATGGTTATACTAAATATATATTTTTAGATTGAGAATAATAATTATTGAATCTTCTTATACTCAATCTATCCCCAAACATCATATATGAAGGATATGGAGGCCAATATGAATGTTGATGTGTTGAAACATAGAATCTGGTGATATGATGGGAGTACTAGCTACTACCCTTAATATCATAAAATCATTATAATAACTATTGAGAAAGGATGTGCTATCCAACTAGAGAATTGGTCATGGGGACTTCAAGTATAATAAGAACATTAAAAACAAACTAAGTAAAATTTTAATCAAATACCATTTCAAGAAGTATTTTATGTGGGCATGTGTAGAACTATATTTAGCTACTATAAATACACCATAATGAAAAAATAGATATCTTCTACATGTGGGAGCTAGTATAAAGAACTCCTTGAGAGAAAGAATGTTATATTCACTAGAGGATATGAATTTGGAGGGGACATCACTTTGGTATTTTGGGAGATTAAATATATGTTTTTTAGGTTAAATATTTACTTATATAATGATATTTAATAATATTAAATAATCAAATTCCCCTATATATATATAAGAGTTTGATCTCATTGAGACCAAACATTATTTATGCACGTGTCCCTACCATTATTCATTAAAATAATATTGAATGATTAATAGAAAAAATTAATAAAATATCCTAATTAATATATGTATAATGATCAATGGAAATAAAATAAAAAATAAAATAAAAATTATTACTAATTCACAATCTCCCCTATCATTTATCTCAATAAACGAGGGATATAAATGTGTTACCAAGGAATTTTTCACATCAAAATGATTATAATGTAAGTGAATATTATGCAAGGACTGTTTGAATTTTGAAAATTTAGTGGTGTTCCATTTATTAATTTAATTAATTTATTTGGTTGAATAAACCAAATAAATCTATAGTAACTTTCACAAGGCCATTATTTATGTGATTTTTTGAAGTGTGATTTACTTCTTGTGGGAGGATATAATTATATAAATAATTAATAAAAGATTAATATTGAAGTAAATGGGACACCAATAAATATAATCCATCAATACCTATTTGAAAATTAATAAACCAAGGTGATTAGACATAAACATAGTATGCATATATTGGAAAAATAATAGAATGTGGATGATTTAAATGTGAAGATAAATTATATTCAGATTTTCATTTGGATGAAAATTTTTAATGATATTTTGGTAATATATAATGAGAGCATTGGTGATTAATTTACCTAGAATAATTATATTATATTTACTATCATGGGATGTAATGAAATATTTTAATTTTAAACTTTTGTGAATATGTTGTTGAAAATGATTCATGAAAAACATTAACCAAATATATATACAATTTAAGATGTTGGTGATCTATATCATGGTGAAATAAACAACTGACTTCTCAACATTAATATTAAAAAATCCACATTCATTAAAAACAATTAATTAATCAATAGAAATAATATTAATTAGAGGTTTCATGTTGAATACACAAATGATTAACCACCCAGGATTTGAAGATGAAGATGATAATGGCTAAGAGAGAATTATGTCTCTTATTTTAGAAATGATGAGACGTGGAAGATGAAATTATAATGGTGATAACCCCTAAATTTTATTAATATTATAGTGGTTTGTAACATTTTATGCAATTTACCAATGTATTAACATGATGAAATTGAATGAGAAAATATATGCGAAAACTATTATAGATGAAAGGAATAATTTTTTGTAATGATTATAAAATACTGAAAAGGAAGCATTTTAGAATAAAAATAAGTAATTTATGGAGTGATTAAGAGATTAATGGATCCTCATTCTCATGTGAGTTTGGTTATAATCCCATTAAATATAACATGTGTTTCATATCTATGGTTAATTTATATTATGTAACATTATGTAGACAAAAAAGCCTAATAATTTGTCTATAATAAGTTTATTAAGAGAAAAAACGTTTTCCTTCCTTGAGAGAAATACCAATCTCGTGAAGAAGATAATACTTCTTGAGAATGTGAAATGACGTGATCTTAAATAATAGATTAAATATTTTATAGTAGCGATTGTAGAAGAAAACATGATACTATAATATATCGATTAAATCATATAGTAAAAAATAGATAGTTGAATGAGGATCAAAATAAATTTATTAACGATGAAAACACCATGAAGGCCATGATACAATATTATGAAAAACTAGTGGAATATTAAGTAGAATGGTCCAACAATGAATATAATAACATCCCTAATAGAATGGTTTATAATGTTTGATTTTATTAAACTCATCCCCTCCTCATTAGTTTGAGAAGGTTGTAGATTGATATTTGGCCTTAAGAAATATTCCCAAGACTCCAAAGTCTTCAAATAAATCCCCATGGGATTCAATATATTGGTGTGATTATTTTCTCATTGAAAATAAAAGAACCATATAAACACCCCATAACCAAATAAAACAATAAAATATGCATGATATCAATTAAATACTACTCAAAACAACCAATTGATATTATAAAAAACAAGAAAAAATTACCATAGTTGAAGACTACAATATCAAATAATATAGTGAACGAAAAATAAAACAAATCTCAAAAACCTTAAGCAAATATCACCAAGATGAAAGTCAAACTCCAATCTCTAGAATCACATAGTACCACTAGAGTTGTGTAATGATTTACCTTTACATATGTCTTGATAAAAAACATCTAAAAATTAACCATAATGAAAAATTATAGGTGAGTAATGAAACTCAATAAATTCTCTCTAGTGAATTACCTAATAAAGACATTAGGATAGAACTTGTTAGCAAAATTTATAAAACAATTTACATAAAACAATGTATATAAAACATAATAACCCAAATTACCAAAAAATGAAAACTGTATAAAAAAATATTCTTCCACACTAAAAAAACTTTTATATGATATTGACCTAGAATATTCTTCAAAACCATTCTAATTTTACATTTATAGCATATCTAGTTCCAATCCACCAATCCACATATCCGAAAATTTACACATTCATGATTTGTTATTATTGTTCCATACAAATGAGCAGTTTCTCGTCGATCTACCACGTCATCAAAAGTTAATGAAATACAATATTCCATTACAACATTGAAATTTAGTACAAGGTAATATTTTTATGAATATTTGTAATAAAATATGAACACACACCACTATGTATTCCCAAAACCCATATGAATATAGTCATTACAAAACCATTTCAAATGAAAAATCCATTTCAATTCTAAAATCATTTCAAATCCAAAATCAATTTCAATGCCAAAACCATTTTAGTAAAATGTTCCTTTTATTGAAAACCCTTTTCCTATAAATGAAGCCAAGTAAATATTTTGAAATCAATATTTAAAAATCCTTTATCAATACACATGATGAAAAATTCCCCAATTTTACTAATATATTTAAACCATCACTATCAAGACCTGACCTTAAACCTTATATAATATTGAATTAAATGAATAATTAACATTGAGGATATTTTCAGGTTTAGAGTTTTAGAGAATTATGACATAACTATTACGTCTCAAAAGGTGACCAAGTAGACACTTCTACACAGTGTCCATTTTTTTCAAAAAATAAAAACTCTTAAAAAAATATTCATGTATAGTTCCAGGTTTATGATAGAAGGAATTTTCCTTGATCCCATCCTGGACCCTATTCCACATTATGTCTTGTGAAAAAAAAATCCAAAAACTTGGGATGTGTATAAAAAGATCAGTTCGGGATACACAAGAATGTAAAACTGTTAGTTTTTAAAAACAACATGTAAACCATGAATACTTTAACATAAGTAATACTTTTCACCTTAATGAAGTAGTAAATACTCCTCACTAAATAAAAGATCATTAATTAACCTTTTGTAACCAAAATATTACTGTAAAACCCATATAAAGAACACATAACATATAAAGGTAACTTGGGACATAAACATACTTAAATGGAATAACCATACGGTCAACTTCCACACATAACACTAAATGGATTTTCCATACGGCCAACTTCCATACTCAATGCATTGGAGGTTATAACGTAACCATCCGTCCTGGTTTTCATGACACCACCAGTCAAATGGTATATAACATAACCACCCGCCAAATGTCCAAGTACCATCATAGCACAAAAAATATTGCAAATATAACCACTTCACTAATAACATTTCATTTGAAGTCACAAGAAGTAATTTCAAGACATTAAAATAATCAATCCATTTTTATAAACCATTTAAAAAGAGATTTTTGAATCAAAGTGTCCCATATCACATTGAATCTTTTTAATGAATTATCATTTGAAAACATTAATTTCTAGATAAATAAATCCTGAAACCCACTTTGAACACATGGACATTAAGGAGAAATATTTAGAAGAATAAATCTTTAAAACATTTAAAATGATATTTTAGTTATAGAGTTTTTCTAACAAAAAGAGAGATGCTTGAATAAAAATAATTGAGGGATAATATTGAATAAAAACTTCATAATATCATGATAATAAAGGGATTCATGATATAATATGTAAAAGGACAGTATATAAACCATATAAGAGTAAATTGGTGCATAACAACAATGAAATCTCAATGGAAATGTAAATTGAGATAAAATCCCTTATAAAGAAGGTATCCTAAAATTAAGGATAAAAAAATCGCATAATTATGTGCGAAAAATATAAATACACCCAATATAAGTAGATATTAAGTGTAAAACAATCTGAGTTCATTAAAACAAATTCATAGGATGACATATTCAGGAATTACAAGTTGAACCCAAAGAATTGAAATTGGGTTAAGAAGTTCCCTTGTAAAAATTCGACAGCCTAACGACGTCACTTTAAAATTCAGAAAATGTGTTGATGAGGAAAAAAGGGTATCTCATCACTTGGACATAAAATTTACATCAATAAGGCATTATAAGAACATATCCCAACATAATAAGATGTAAATTAAATGAAATAACAATAAAAATTCTATTAAAAAGAGGAGGTTGAAAGGTTCCCATCCCGATTTGGTAACTTACAAAACATACGCCGCATGAAAAAAGGACAATACAATGTAGATGTAAATACCCATAAATGAAAGTATATTACACAAATATTAGAATCATGGGAAGTAAATACACCACACAAAAGGAAATAATGGCAATTATAGCATGAATCTCACGGGAATAAAATTGAGATGAAACCCTTTACCACGTTGAAATCAACTGTGTCATTTGATCAAAAGTTAATAACCATCAAATTAATCACATAATACCATGAATATAAATATAATCATAATAATATATATCAAACCACAATACATAATACACCACATGCAATAAATAAGTAGTGAACAATGGAAATATCACGGGATTAAAAGTGAGATAAGAATTCCCTTTACCTCATGTCCGACATGACTCGATCATTCTTCAATCTCTTTTAATTTGGGTAACTCTCTTTGGTTTGAACCAAAGGACTTTATGAAGTGACTTCTGCCTAAGGTAAGGCTTCTAGGAGGAGGAAAAGGATGTCGAGAGATTAATTGTTTAGAGTTTGGATGAGCCAAATGGCTTGAGAGGTTTGAGGAATTGTTTAGAAGTGGCCTCCTTTTATAAGGGAGAGGAGGAGATCTTTAGGAAAGTGTGAAAATATTATTTTATTATATAATGATATTTGGTTTAAAAAGGTCCAAAAATCATTAGATTCAACGATAAGATGACTGAAGGTCGAAATAAAATCATCCAATAAGAATTGGACAGGTTTTGGATTTTATTTTAATATTTGTAATCTTATTTATTTAAATGATTTATTAATGATGTAAATGCTGCATCATTATTGTGTCAAAAATAATTTATTTTATTTGATGTCTAAAAATTATAAAAAAACTATCACTATGTAGGAAATCTGTTTAGATTTCCAATTAATTTTTATAGTTGGAAATATAATTTATATAACCCCTTGTAAAAATTAATTTACTAAAAGAGATTTTCTTTTGTCATTTTTGCCTTTACATTAACTTATTTAATCTAAATTGTCATTTTCACTCCCAAGTGGCTCAATGGGGTCCCAAAATTGATTGAAAGATTCCCATGGTCGTTAATGACTCAAACAATATGGTTTGGACAAGTGTTAATGTAATTTTGAATTATTATAATATTTTTTACCTTGAATTAACCTATTTACCTTTAACCGTGGTAAATAAAAGTCAAAAGATACTATTCACCCAAAATTATTTTCATCTTATTGAACCACATTTTACTTCATGATAAAAACCATGTATGTCAGATTTTACAAATTAAATTCACAGAAGTGGTAAAATTTCATTTAAATGAAAAAGTTAGTTTTTTTATCTACTACTAAGTTGTTTCACTATTCATAAAAAATTGATGTTTTTCAGAAAAATACCAAAAATTCAGCCTAAGCATTATTTGATATTCAAAATTCAAAAATTATGTCTCTCTTAACAAATTTAAAATATAGAAGTGGCATTAATTAATTTTAAAATTAATTCCTGTTATCAAAACAAATAGCGTGTTTTTAAGAAACAATAACTATCAAAAGATTGATACTTGTTTATGTCCAATTTCAAAGTTAAATTAATTTCAATGACCAACATTGGATTAAATGGTAAAAATATATTTTAATTACACTTTAAAACCAATTATAAATAAAATATATCCATATAAATAAATTTGATTAAAACGTAGTTTGGAATTAAAATACAATATTTTCACAATTCATTAAAAAATGAACTTTATCGGAAAAATTCCAAAAATTTACACAAAGTAAATTTTGATATCCCCATTATAAAAAAGGATTATATTTTCTCAAATAGAATGTATTAAAGTGAAAAAACTATATTTAAATAGGGTTCTCCATTAAAATGCCGTAAATCGACCTTTTAATGTAAATTATGCTTAAAATTAGATTTATTCACATTTTAAGACTCTAACTTTTATTGGATAAATTTAAATACATTTACAAAACATGTATAATCATATTGCTGTTATTTTTGTTCATTACCACAAACATAGCGTCTAAGAGTTAACTACCCTTTAAAATAACAATAATATATTATTAATGTGCTACGTAAGATTTCAATGAAACCTGTTGTTGCGTATCGGGTACGCTATCGAACATAGAAGACCCTTTAAAGTAAAATTAATATTTAATTAAAAAATACTATTAAATATGAAAATTTCATATTCTTAATTTATCCGGGATGTTACATACTTCCCCCCTTTTGGGAATTGCATCCTCGTAATTTTAAAACAAGTCTTGGAAACCTCATTAAAAGTATCACATTGGAAAAGAGTTAGTAAAACTATAAAATTTAAAGAAAGAAAGAAAAGTACAATGGTTAACAAAGATAACCCATACTAGGATTCCATGTAGGAAAAAATGGATATGGAAGAGAGAAAAAATGGTCATGTTTTGATGGAGAGTGATAGAAAACATGATTAAGAGAAAGTTAACCACCAGAAAATCACAAACATATGATGTGTTAAACGGTCTTTGATTACCCAGTAGGAAACATAAACCACCAACATTTTTGTTTTACATTTTCATAATTTGGATGAATTAATTTACTACATTGAATAAGAACATAAGGGAATATACTTACCTTCAAGTATAGTTTCATCCTTTAATAAGTTTCTACTAAAAACTTATCTTTTCTCCAAAAAAAGAGCTTTCAAAAAGACTTGGTCACATATAAATCACAAGAATCATCTTCTTGATAATCACATAATCCACAAAATAAGAACTATATATTTACTTTGCATTTAAATATCAACTAAAACCAAAATTTTTAGTGCGAGATCAGATGATACCCAAAAAAGATTAATCTTTTACGAAAAGAAAAACAACTCTTAATCTCCAAAATTTTTCAAACAAAGCACAAAGTTCAATAAAGAACATTCTAAAAGACAAATTTCAGTAAAATTATTCAAATGTGATACAAACTAAGATTGAATCCCAAATCTCATAAGGATTTAATTACATAGTCTTCCAAGATAACATTTATCTCCAAATGACAACAGTTACTCAGAAAGTCTCATATTGAAAAGTAATTAACCAAATCAAATGTTCTCCATGATAAGTTAATTATTTTCATAAATAAACCAAATCATCATATGTCAACAATAAAAACAGAGATTCTTCCAAACTAAAATTTCAAACATTATTCCACAATTGAAATCCATAGTATTCTATCTTCCTTAGGCATATAGTGTTTCCTCAAAAAACAGAGAACAAATTCTACAACAGCCTTTATCACTTAGTCTCTAAATAATTTTTCTATACTAAGTATAACTTTTTGATAAAACGTAAGTTCCAAAAATAAACTTATTCTTGTTCCATACAAATATAATAAGTTATACTAACCAGGGACGTCAAGTAGGCTAGTGGTAGGTGATGCACCCTTATCCCCCTTCGGTTGGGGGTTCGATTCATGCAGCCTTGCCGGATGTGATGGGTTGTCCCCCATCCTACGGGTTGTCCTTTTTATAAAACTCAAAAATAACCCAAATTTTTTTTAACCACAATGGTTTCCTTATACCACTAATTTTCATCCAAATTCATTATTATCTCAACATCTTAATTCTTGAAGTCTTATTTCACCACCATATAATAAAACAAAACGGTCCCCAAAGTGAAGAACATCATACCTTGATCATGGTGTCCATCTGGTTTCATCGTCAACTTGTTCATGTAGGTTTAAGTTCCATGCATCACAAAAATGATTTAGAGATCCTTTAAAATCATTTTCTTCCTCCATCCAAATACACCTTCTACAACATGGGTCATATGGGTGTTCACAAAAAAATAGTTTTGGAAAATAAACATGTATGACATATAATTTCAAAACATCTGATAAAACATGATTTCTATAAAATAGTCGGACCTAATTTGAGTTGAAACATTCAATTAATGGTCCTTTTAAAATACCATATGTATGTGCTGAGAGACTATATTTTAAAAGAAAATATAAATAGGTTGAGCACTATTATCCTTCTTCAGAACCTCTTTTAAAATCATAATATGCTTCAAAATATTGTGATAAGGTAAAATATTTGAAAATTCATTGATAATATTTACCCTTCTTGAAAATATGAGAATATTGGGAAAATAGGATTTTTCTAAATACAAACCATGATCTACGATGATAACGGGGTATAGTGGAGGTGTTTGATATCTCAATCAACTGCATGCAAGTGAGTTGTATGCTTGAAAAAGTTTCACAATCATCCAAAATTGACTTTGCAATAATTATTGCAAGCATGTCATCAAGAAGACATAGGAATGTCGTTTGAGATCCTCATCCTTCCATTTTCAACTGACATTCCTTGATCTAAACAAGTTATAAAACAAGGATTTTACTAAAATAAAAGATAGGGACTAACCATATGTCAAACGAAAACTCCTAATCCCTAAAGTTGTCTAAACAGACCTCTGATACCAACTATAAGGAACCGACCTTAAACCTTATATAATATTGAATTAAATGAAACATTCACATTGAGGATCTTTTCAATTTTAGAGTTTTAGAGAATTAGGATATAACTATTAAATTTCAAAACATGACAAAGTAGACACTTCTACACAGTTTCCATTTTTTCATAAAATAAAAACTCTTAAAAAAAGAGTAATGTATAATTCCATGTTTAAGATATCATTACTTTTCCTTGATCCCATCCTTGACCCTATTCCAAATTATGTCCTATAAATGAACATTTCAAAAACATGGGATGAGCATAAAAATCTCATTAAGGGATACACAAAGATGTAAAACTGTTAGTTTTTTAAAACAACATGTAAGCTATGAATACTTTAACATAAGATACACTTTTCACCTTTATGAAGTAGTAAGTACTCATAAATAAATAAAAGATCCTTAATTACCATTTTTTAACCAAATGATTACCATAAAACCCATATAAAGAACCCATAACATATAAAGGTAACTTGGGACATAAACATACCTAAATAGAATAACCATCCAGTCGAATTCCACACATATCACTAAATGGAATAGCCATACGGCCAACATCCATACCCAATGCATTGGAGGTTATAACGTAACCACCCGTCCTGGTCTTCACGGCACCACCCGTTATATGGTCTATCACGTAACCACCAGTAAAATGTCCAAGTACCATTACAACACATAAAATATTGAAAATATAAACATTTCACTAATAACATTTCATTTGAATTTACAAGAAGTAATTTCAAGATATTGAAATATTCATTCCGTTTTCATAAACCATCTAAAAAGATATTTTTGAATCAAAGTGTCACATAACACTTTGAATCTTTTAAATGAATTATCATTTGAAAACATTAATGTCCATATAAATAAATCATAAAACCGACATTGAAAACATGGAAATTAAGGAGAAATATTTATATGAATAAATCATTAAAACATTTAAAATGATATTTTAGTTAAAGAGTTTTTCTAACAAAAAGAGAGACCATCAAATACAAATAATTGAAGAATAACATTTAATAATAACTTTATAATATCATGAGAATAAATATATTCATGATATAATATGTCAAATGATAGTATATACACCATATAAGAGTGAATTAGTTTATAACAACAATGAAGTCTCAATGGAAATGTAAATTGAGATGAAATCCCTTATAAAGATGTTATCCTTAAATTAAGGATAAATAAATCTCATAATTAAGTATGAAAAATATAAATACACCCAATATAAGTGGTTATTAAGTGTAAAACATTAAAATTTCATTCACACAAATTCATTGGATGACATATTCAATAAGTACAAGTTGAACCCAAAGAATTGAAATCGGATTAAGAAGTTCCCCTGTAAAAATTCGACAGCCTAACAACGTCACTTGAAAATTCAGAAAATGTGTTGGTGAGATAAAAAGGGTATCTCATCACTTGGATATAAAATTTAAATCAATAATGATTTATAAGAACATATCCCTACAAAATAATATATAAATTAAATGACATAAAAAATAAGTCTTTTAAAAAGAGGTGGTTGAAAGGTTCCCTTCCCGATTTGGTAACTTACAAAACATACGCCACATCAAAGAAAGACCATAAAATGTAGATGGAAATACCCATAAATGAAATTGTATTACACAAAGAGTAGAATCATGGGAAATAAATACACCAAAAAAAAGTAAATGGTGGAAAATATAGCATGAATCTCACGGGAATAAAAGTGAGATGAAACCCTTTACCTCGTTGAAATCAACTGAGTCATTTGATCAAAAGTTAATAACCATCAAATGAATCACAAAATACAATGAATATAAAGATAATCATGATAATATATATCAAACAGAAGTACATTATACACCACATGAATTATATAAGTGGTGAACAATGGAAATTTCACGGGATTAGTAGTGAGATAAGAATTCTCCATACCTTATGTCTGACTTGACTCGATCGTTCTTTAATCTCCTTTTATTTTGGTAACTATCTTTGGTTTGAACCAAAGGACTTATTGAAGTGAATTATTCGTAAGGTAAAACTTCTAGGAGGAGGGGAGGGATGTATGGAGCTTAATTTTGTAGAGTTTGGATGAGCCAAATGGCTTGAGAGGTGTGAGGAATTGGTGAGAAGTGGTCTCCTTATATAATGGAGAGGATGGGATCTTTAAGAAAGTGTGATAATATTATTTTATTATATAATGATATTCAGTTTCAAAAGGTCAAAAAATAATTAGAGTTGATGATTAGATAACTCAAGGTCGAAATGAAATCAGCCAATAAGAATTGGACAGGTTTTGGATGTTATTTTAATATTTATAATCTTATTTATTTAAATGATATATTAATGATTTAAATAATTCATCATTATTATGTCATAAATAATTTAATTTATTTGATGTCTAAACATTATAAAAAAACCATGATGTAGGAAATATGTTTAGATTTTTAATGAATATTTATAGTCTAAAATATAATTTATATAACCCCTTGTAAAAATTAATTTACTAAAAGATATTTTCTGTTGTCATTTTTGCCTTTACTTTAAGTTAATTAATCTAAATTGTCATTTTCACTCCCATGTGGCACAATGGGGTTCGAAAATCAACCCAAATATGACCATGGTCTTTAATTACTCAACCAATATGGTTTGGACATGTGTTAAGGTAATTCTGAATTATTATAATATTCTTTTTATCTTGAATTAAACTATTAACTTTAACCGTGGTAAATAAAAGTCAAAAGTTATTATTCACCAAAAATTATTTTCATCTTACTGAACCACATATTAATTATTGATAACAACCATGTATGTAGGATTTTTGAAATTAAATTCATAGAATTGGTAAATGTTCATTTAAATGAAAAATTCAGTTTTTTAAACTACCACTAAGTGGTTTCACTATTAATCAAAAATTGAAGTTTTTAAGAAAAATACCAAAAATTCACCCAAATATTTATTTGATATTCTGAATTAAATAATGATTTATATTTTACCAAATTCAAAACATATAAGAGGTGTTAATTAATTTTAATATTAGTTCTCGTTATCAAAACAAATACTGTGTTTTTAAGAAACAATAACTATCAAAAGATTGATACTTGTTTATGTCCAATTTCAAAGTGAAATTAATTCTAATAACCAACATTGGATTAAATGGTAAAACTATATTCTAATTACACTTTAAAACAAATTAAAAATATAAACTCACTATAAAAATAAATCATATTAAAACGTAGTTTTGAATTAAATTACAATATTTTCACTATTCATTAAAAATGAACTTTATCGGAAATATTAAAAAAAATTGCACAAAGTAAATTTTGATGTCCCAATTATAAATAAGTATTTTATTTCATCAAATAGAATGTATTAAAGTGACCAAATATATATTTAAAGAGGGTTCGCCATTAAATGGCAGTAAATCGACCTTTTAATGTAAGTTATGCTTAAAATTAGATTCATTCATATTTTAAGCCTCTAAATTTTATTGGATAAATATAAATACTTTTAACAAACATGTATAGTCATATTGTAGTTATTTTGTTCATTCCTTCCAATAAAATTGCTAGGAGTTAACTATCATTTAAAATAATAATACTATATTATTAGTGTGCAACGTAAGATTTAAAAGAAACCTTTTGTTGCGTGTCGAGTACGCAATCGAACATAGAAACCCCTTTAAAGTAAAATTAATATTTAATTCAGAAATATTAATAAATATGAAAATGTAAAATTCTTCATTTTTTCGGGATGTTACAATCACTGAAGAAGGTTTTTACCATGATTGACACACAAATTTCACTATTTATTTAAATCAATTTAATCAATTTGAAACTAAGACATCAAGTTATAAATATAGGATTTGTGATTGAAACCCGCTTCCTTGGATTTTATAAAGAATAAAAACAATAGAACAGAAACAGCCATTAAACTGGTTTGAATCTCTAAAAACCTATCATCGAACTCTTCCCTATTAATAAAAAGGAAAAAAACAAATCTTATTTGGTATCCAAAACCCATATATATCAACATCGTATGTAGATATATGAAAAAAAGAAATATGGAGAATTAGATCATTGGAAAAGCACTTAATCCCACCAATAATGTTGACTTACTGCGAGAATAAATCTTCAACGCACTAGGAAACACCTCCAGTTCACATTCAATTCGATGGGTAGAGGTCCTACAAACAATGGGAGGGAAAATCTAACGTTAGGGTTGTTTTGTAAGGAAAAGAGAAAATAAAACACAATTTGGACCTACATATACTTTTTTAGGATCTAGTTTTCTATCTTTACATGGTTTAGTCACACAGTTAGGAAAACCATGAACTAACCATGCACTAGCCACTGCATGCATGTTGAACAACGCATGGTTGGCCTGCGCGGTTAGTAAATTGTGTATGAAACATACTAAAGAAAACTATATTAATTTTAATGGTCACTTATAGTCTTCCAAAATGTTTGGAAATATTTTTCACTACCTTTTCATCTTCCCCATATCCTCTACCTTATTGTTCATGGTTTTTGGAGGGTTTTTCTTGGTCTTCCAAAATCATAACCCTGTAGAAAATTCACCAATACACTCAAAAATTTATCCAAAATATCCAAAACATCACCCATAAACATTACATACCTAAAAATAATAAATAAATTTATACTTAATTAAAACTAGGGGTTCTATATTCACCCACTACTAAAAAATTACCTTATACCAACAGTTTGGAGAACCATGGCCATGTAAGCCGTGAGGATAGGTCTATACCAACGGTTTTGGGAAAATCGTTGGTATATAACTTTAACAAAGGTTTTAAAAACTGTTTGTATAAGTAATATGAAAAATCTATACCAACGGTTCCATAAAACCATTGGTATATGTATTTCAAAAAAGAAGCATTTGGTCATTTTTGATCTCAGTACCTGCAGTTTGTTGTTGAATGACCTAAACACTAACATAACTTGACTTTTGTGAACATAATTTCATAAATATATATATGTATGACCATAATTATTTTAAATTTTTATTTATTTAATGTTGTCGGTAAGAAGATTCCATTAAAAATACATGTACATATACAAACGGTTCTCAAAACCGTTTGTATAGGTCTATTGATTTTGGGACCTATAACAACGGTTTGGCCAAACCATTGGTATAGGTCCATATAAGTGACCTATACAAACGGTTTTTCCCAAACCATTGGTATAGGTCCAAATTAGTGACCTATACCAACGGTTTTCCCAAAAACATTGGTATAGATCATATTTCCAGTAGTGACCCCAAAATTATTTTTTCCATCCCCATAAAGTATAAAATCATCAACTTGATGAAGGAGTTCATAGCATAGCCCTTTCATTTCCTTCTCCCATTCTAGAATATTTTCCCAAATCTTCCAATGTTTCCATAAACACATGCAATACAATGATTATTTTTCCTTGAAAGTCTTTATTTTTCCTACCCACAATCTGGAACAAGATATGTAACAATGAAGATTCTAGATCTAGTTCAACATGATCCCATTGAATCCCATAGTTAGGTACATGTTGATAGTTCTAAACTAAGATATATGGAACACATTATCCACCACAATCATCCATTTTGTTAATGATAATGATGTTCCTCCTCACAAACTCATTCTAGCATATCAAAATGGCCTATCTTTGGTGGAGATATCATGCCCTGCTTCCCCAAATGTCAATGTCCAAGACATGTAGTGATCCCTGAGAACACATGATCACTCCCAAAAAACATGAATGGACATCGATGATGATTTTCATACGATTTCTAATGACTGTGAGCGATCTCCAACCATTTCTAGATCATGTAAATCTTCTCTATTTTTTATTGAACAATTCTCAGACCAACTTGAGAAGCCTCACCTTTTACCTCCCAACAATGTGAATAATGCTATGGAATCCCATAAAATTAGTTAAATAAATACATTTTTATAAGGGTAGAATAATAGTTTATATAAAATAACTCCAATAACGGTACGTTCTCTTCCCATTATCCACAAAAATACCTTTCAAAAATATTCAACTTTTATTCTAAATTTTTATCAACCGTTCAGATTGTTTTCTTCTTATAAGTATGATACACCCTAATCATAGTCAACTGAGTCCCAAGGGATTTCTATAAAATTTTCAAAATGGAGACCTTATCCCCAGATATCTATCTGAAAAGATAAAAAAATTTAAGTCATTCCACATTACAACATATTAGATATAGATCATTGAAAAGTCATCCAGAATATGATATTCATGAATAAGAATGGAATGGGATGACTTCATGAGCCGATCCACTATCACCTATATGGAATAATGCTTTCAAACAATTATTGGGAGACCTGTTTCAAAATAGAAACATATCGTCTCACACTTCCAATCAGGGATAGGTGAATACTACAATATAACTAATGGACACTAATTCACTTCCTTAACATGATGATAAGTTAAGAATATCGAAACAAAAACTAACATTAACCTTTTCATACCACTCTAAAAGAACTATATTTTAAATACCTTATATATCTTCTATATTTTATGATGAAGAACCCATCTTAAAAGGTGGAAATCTTAAAGATATTTATCCTAAAATGGAATATATATGACCATCTAATTTAGGAACCATAACACTAAACTATCATGTAGTTTTAATACCTCAATTGTCTCTCTACCATTGAGTTTTCACATTATTGGAATATATTTAGAGCTAGATGCCTATGCCTTTTTAAGAAACTTTATGAAATCAGAAACTAGAGAAAATATAAAGGAAAACACAACATCAACTCTGCCATCACATTCCATGTACTAGTCTTCTATCACAGACATCAACTACCATAGTTTTAAAACCTCCTTTTCAAATTTAGCTTATTATATTCTTATTAATTCACCTTCCCCCAAATTTCCCTTACCTTGTGTATACATAAAGTCAAGTCAAAAATTTGGAGAAAATCCTTCTGTATTTCTTGTCTCATATTCAAATCCAATTGTGAGAAATTGTGTTTCCAACTCTTATTATATGTAAACAGAATAAATTTCACAATAAATAGAAAATGACACCAATTATTCAAATAATGGACTATGAAATCTAACTCCAAATCATGTGTTGTTTAGTTCTTTTAATGCACCCACAATTTTCATAATCTGTAAGAAACAACATGATATCACAGAATGAGAACACATCCATGCCCTAATCCCAACGCATCACAATACATGACTTCCCTTGTCCTAATTCTGGAAAAATCAAGATCGATGATGAAATTGGGAGAAAATTAAGCTCTTGAAAAGACATCTTACATTCATCATCATTTTGAAATTTTATCATTATTATATTTCATATAATTGAAATTTGAGGATATTAATTAAAAAATCCTTAATAAAGCATCATTAATAGCTAGTAAATCTGAAAAAATGTGTATCTCCAAAACATTATTTGGTGGGTACCAAGAGATAAAAACATCAATATTTTCTAGATTCAAAAGACATATATTTCAGATATTACATGGAAACAAATATGTACATATTGTGTCAAAAAAACACAATTAAGTAATTTGGGATCTAATCAATGATCTTTTATGATTCCCAATAATGATACCAAGTGTTTCTCGTGCTCATCCCTTGTCATTAAATACACCAATATTTCATCCACATACAACACCCTGAAATAATCCATATTACTCTGTAATATATAATTCATCAATGCTATAAATCCCACTACTTCATTCATAATTCCAAAATATATTACCAAATATTCATATTATTCATATTTCATTCTGATTGTTGTATTTGGAATATCCTCATTCTGAACCCACAAAAGGTGATATCCTGATTGTAAGTCAATATTAGAGAACCACTGAGCTCATCTCAATTGATCGAGCAGATCATCAATGGAAGGAAGTGGATACCGATTCTTTATCGTAACATGTTTAATCTTATAATAATCCACACAAATCCAAGGAGTTCAATCTACGTTTTTAAAAAAAACCCATTGCTTCCCACACAAACATGCTAGGCTAAATGAACCCTTTGTTTTCCAACACTTACAACTACACCATCATATTTCTTAATTAGTTTTGTTCCATTAGATTGGATGGAAGGGAAATTGGACTAGTCCCCAATACGAGATCTAATGTAAACTCAGAATTTCTTATCTGTGGTTACCCTATGAAATTATAAAAAACACATCTGGAAACTGATCCCCCACTACTAAAAAACTATTCTTATCAATCTCATCCATAAATTCTAAACAAAACATATAAATCTAGAATGTTATAATTCCAACTACTAGTTCCAATAATCTCATTTCACCCTCCTTTACATTTCGGCCCCCATGAAATATATGTTTGACACCATATTCAGTTTTAAAACTACTCTTTATATTATAACAGTCAATTTGAGAAAGCAATGTGGTCAACCAATACATACCTAGGAGTACATAAAAATTATCCTTCTTAAGAACATAAAAATCCCTTATTATTATAACTCTGTCAACATTTATAAAACATTCTATACCCATAAAGGCTCAAAACACACATTGACCAAGACAAGATTGATTTTTTATCACATAAGGCATCATCTGAAGTTTTAAAAATAGTATTTATGAATCATGAGAAAATAAATGAATAAGAATCACCCCTATCAAACAACACATTTGTAAGGTAAGAATTAAAAATAATCATTCCTCACACTGTACATATTCTAGACATATCATTCAAAATAGCCATATCATCTCTATATAATTTCTATATTGTTTCACATTGTTTTTGTTTTCATATTGGGATTAAATTTCTTGACGAGTCATGGTATTCAAAAAATCACTATGGATATCTCTTTTCTATTGAAGAGGTTGATTCTACATCCGTCACCACATCATCCCATATGATGTCTATGACATATGAGAAGTGTCTTGAACACGTGACATCTTAGCATTGTGAAAAAGCATAAGGATTCCTCATTTTGTTTCGATAATCTCATGCACTCTTTTGTTTTATACTATATTGATTCATGTGGTTGAAATAGCCACATTGGAAATATCTATATTGGGTTTTTGTTTTTGGAGTATGATATAACGATCCTATCATTGGAATCTAATTCATGATCTCACATTTTATATAAGTGTCCCTCTTCCTTGTTCCTCCCTCATCAGAGTTCCCACTATTCTCACTAGGTATCAACACACTTCCTTATCTCATAGATCCTCAGATGTCCCTTTCAGGTAACGATTATCTATTTACTATCTCAGTATAGTCCATAATATATAGCACCATAATTATTGAGTGAATATAGTATCTAAGTACCTATACAAATATGTGTTTTTTTGAGGATTTACTAGAAGAAACCATTAGTGAAAAGCCTAATAAATTCAGGAATTTTTCCATAAAATCCATGATAGAGAATTTCATTTCATCATTGTGAATAATTATGCCTTTCATTGAATTATTAATGTATGAGGATTTAATAGTTTTTTAGAAAATTATTCAAAATCCTTCCATGCCAGGCTCTGGTTTAATTTATCCTAAAAAGCTAAAACCCACAACTAGTGTGCATGATCTTACATCATGTAAGTCACCAGCTTGAATTTCAGATCTAATGGTGTGCTGATGAAATAGACAATACTATTCATCTTATTCGGCCCCACCTCCACCATTCTTGGTTCTGATTCACAATAAATGATTGGTGGATTCTACTTCTAGAATTGGATAGAATGATCTAATTTCCTTGTATTATCCCTCATTTTCACGCTAACCACAACATGAAATTTGTGGACTATACTCAAAAGGGGTTCCCAGTTCACCTATGGCTCCAGTACAAACACATTCTCATTACCTTCTTCCATTTAGATTTTAAGGTTCCTACATTGTTCTATTTTCTAGAAACACAACGAATGTCATAAGTCACACCATCTATTAACTTAAGGCTTATCTTTTCAAATAATAACATATCATACTATCAAAATAGTGTATTCCAAAATTAAATTTTCCCACATTCATCCATTTTTTGAAATTTCACCTTATATTTGAAAATCAACCCTTTTCCAAAATACCACAATCATTCTCTTTTTCCAAATATCACTTTTGAAAACACATTTATCCATTTTCAATCAATAACACTTTCCCCACAAAATCATAGATCATTAATAAAAATGAAATATAAACTCCTAGTGGGATTTCATTCCTCTATGCTTGTCATAATCATCTAATTATATTAACCCATGACAATAAGATTACAAATCCAATAAGATTCTACAAAACACTTATGTAACCAACTCCATAGTAACTTGATGTTCTGCCTAAAAAGGTTAGTTTTGTAACCTATGACAGTTCTATAATAATGAGGGGGTTTTCACTGATATACGATGTGTTTATAATGTGATTAAATCTCCTGTTCCTTTAATCCTATGAAACAGAGCACAAGGTAATATTTCAACCAATCCTCACAAATCAATATGAACACTCACCACAATGTATGTCGAGAACCCAAGCCAATACAATCAAGAGAAAACCATTTGAAATCCCAAATCCATTTCAATTCCAAATCCAATTTAATTAAATAATCTTTTTATTAAAAACCCATTTTCCATAAATTGTGATAAGAAACTTTTTTAAAATCATTCTTTTGAAATCATTTATCAACCAAATTTCAAAAAAAAATTACATTTATACAAAAAACAAAAATGAAACACAGAAATGGATTCTACCATGATTTATAAAATAATGTCATAGTAAATTTCAACAATTTTCATCATCTTGAAACTAAACCTTCATGTTCTAAATAGAGTACTTGAGAGTGAAGCCACATAAATTGGGTTTGATGATGAAAATGAAAAATGACACTCATACCCTAATTAGTCCTGGTTGAATATCCAATAACCCATATTAGATCTCTTACCCTTTCAATAATAATGAAAAATAAAATCATATTTTGAATCATCATCTTTAGATCAACCCACGGTGGGTGTAAATATAAGAAACTGAGAGAGTGGGAGAATTATATCTACGAAAATACACCAAAACCCGCCAAGAATTATGAAATACCTAAATAATAAAAAATAAAAACACCAAGAAACACCTCCTGATCACTTTTAATTCAATGGAGAGAGGTTATCCAACATTTGGGATGGAAAAATCTAGAGTTAGGGCCGTTTTGGTGGGAAATGAGGAATTAAGACACAAATTCAACTATCATGTACATTTTTAGGCTCTATATTTCTAAGCGCACATGGTTTAGTCACATGGTTAGGAAAAATGTATAATAATTATGCACCAACCACTTCCTCCAGGATAATCCTAAAATGGTATACTAGTACGGTTATTAAACCATGTGCCAACTATGAAAAATAACATTGTCCTAAGTATAATAGTTTCTCATAGGCATCCACATGGTTTTGAAAAACTATGAACTACCATATGGCATACATTTAGACTCAGCCTCATTGAGAATAGTTTCATATTGGTGATTCATGATTTTCCAAATCTATAAACCTATATAAAAGACCTAAAAACACTCTAAAATTTTTCCAACCTCTCCCAATCATCACCAATTAATTATATGCACCAAAATAGCATAACAAAAGGGTTACATGAATATGGTTATTCTACACAAGTCTATAATGTGAAACTATTTTTTTATTTCTTATTTTGAAGAAAAAATTTATGATATTTAGGATTTAGAAATCATTAAGAATGTTTTCCTTCATAATGGTGAATTTGGGGTAACAATATAGTTAAATAATATTCAAAATGAGTGATTATAAAAGAATAGAAGACATGGGGATAAAAAAATAGAATCATAATAACACAAAAAGAGAAGTCATCAATGGATACCTTTAAGGCTACGAAATCTTTTAATAGAGTTTCTAGGAATTCTATTACAAAATGATACTATAAATGAACTTGAATAAATTCATTAGGATAATACTTATAAATAATAGAA
This sequence comes from Viscum album, assembly GCA_963277665.1. Taxonomy (NCBI): domain Eukaryota; kingdom Viridiplantae; phylum Streptophyta; class Magnoliopsida; order Santalales; family Viscaceae; genus Viscum; species Viscum album. The sequence goes on along the minus strand of OY728148.1, from coordinate 1,337,242,935 downwards.
GAAAATATATTAGAATAACAAAAACATATATAATATGGTTTGGATTATTAATATGTTAATGGATTGATTTAATAGGTTTACTAAGTAAATAATTCACAAAGCATGTCAGCTAATATAAAAATGATAAAAATATTTTCATAATATGTACAGTTGAACTATCACCTTATACTCATCAATAAGTGTATAAGAATAAATTATCAAATGATTAATTTTAATTTGTATCTAATGAAGAGAATATGATCACACACTTAGTGAAAATGCCAAATAACAAAAAAAAATCTTCCATAGGTAGAATATAACCAGTAAAACAGTAAAAGATTCATTAAGATTACATTGGTGAGGGAAGAAATAAATAGTAAAAGATAATAGATGAGTAGAATATCCCATCCCTGATGCTCTAGTTATTAAGAAGGTTATCTCTGCAACTAATTATGTATTCCATGTTTATTTATTCAAATATATTTGGTAATAAATGATTTCAAAATAAATGGAGAGATGAATGAAATTATCACAATGGGATAGAGTGGTGAAAATTTCATCATTGTGTATATAATTTACCCTGATAAACAAAACGTGTTTGAATCACTTGAGGGTGAGTAAATCAAGATGAATGTCTTTTAAAGTTTGTCATATCAGGGAATATAGATTTTATTATATGGTGTTAATAATTTCATGGGATAGTTATTTTCATCATATATTATACACTATATTGATTATAACTTTTTGTCTTAAAAAAAATTGGGGTTTTGGTTGATGAAAATATATGATAAAAGGTTCCTTTGGAAAATTTAAGTGAAATTTTTTATACATTTTTTGAGATTGGTGTTGTATTTTCATTCCTTGTTTATTCAATTTTAAATAACTACATAATGAGAAATTTAAATTCGTATCACATAATGGTTATTTATAGATAAAATTGATTTTTTTTGGGTAACTGTTATTTTTTATATTGGGTTAAACCATATGGGATTAGAATATATCAACTAATGGATCATTAAAATGTATGGTTATGAGTAAATTACTCTCTCAAAATTAAATCACAGTGTAATTCAAATCAAAATGGGAAAAGGATATTGATTTTTTATGGAATACTCTTTCCTCTGGATAAATAAGAAAAAATTAGGGAGCCTCCAACCGTACCTATAAATTTTATTTTATTATCAATATGGGGGAAAAAGAATGAACTCATATTGAATTATTAAAATATGTGTTATATTGAATGTAAATAGAAAGAGGGACACTATTTTTCCCATCGATTTTTTTTTGTATTTCAAAATTATGAATGCCTCATGTAATATTATTGGGTTTCAAAATGTATTGTAGGAAAATTTTCACCCTTGAATAAGTATTCCTATATAAACATGAGGTAGAAACATCAAAATGTGGTGATTGTATGATCTGATCATTTGGAAAAAATAATGACTTGAGAAAAAAATAGGTGTTCATGTGCCTTCCAGCATAATTTTAAATGTTATAGTACACATATATTCAGGGAAGGATTGAATATATGTGTTTTCAATAATAAATATTGGATATAATTCATTTTTGGAATACATCCATGTAGTTCATGTAATATTAGTAATTATATTTATTATTTCCACAATTTTTGATAAATGTGTGAGAAGAACTAATGTTTATTGAAGAAGACTTGATTTCATGTGAACATGTTTAATATTATTGAATTTTCTTAGTAAAATTTATAAATTAATATACTACATTACTTCAAAACCACTTCATATGACTTAGATTTGAGGATTTTTTTTAATTTTAAGTTCCTCTCTATTTTGAGTGATCTAATATGAAATGGATTTTATATGACGTGTCCTATATATATAAATTCATGATTGTTTTGATTTTATCAGTTTATAAATATTCCACCTTTGAATCTTGTGTCTTAATATTTCTAAATAACGTCACAATTATTTACATATAACTATGGATAAAACGTATAACTTCGGGAATTATTTAATATGTGTTAATAAAATTAATATAACATCATATGTATTGTAAGATTCATTCTCTCTATAAATTTCATAATAAATTTAGAGAGTATAAATTTATTTTATAACAAAAATAATTTCAATACATAGATAATATTTTGAAATTAGGGGGGTGAAGATTTCTTGTTTGAGAATACTTTTTATTCTAATGAGAATAAAATCAGATTATTATATTTTAATTTCCAAAATAAATTAAATATAATAACCACTAAAATAATATTATCATTCAATATATTTAGTATAGAGTTCCACTCAAGTGAAATGGTTATATTTTTCATGAAAAATAAATTGTTACTACAACATAGAGAGTTATGAAATGAAGATGAACACAACTAGGTATAATTTATAATTTTGGATATACTATTAATTTTAGATGATTTAGTTAATTATTAATCACCATAAAGGAATATGAAGATAAACTATAATATCCCTAAACCGTACACATGCATCTCGGGAAAAAAATATTATCTTTATGTATTCGATTTTTATACAAACTAAAGTGATCTAATTTTGACAATCCATAATTACAACATCAAAAAAATAATTGATTCACATAAATATACATATCAATTTTAGGTTTAATTCCTAATAAAATTTGGGAAAATATTATTTATCATAACCCATGTCTTTCCTACCCAAATTATTTTTTATCCACTATATTTATAATTTCTTATTTAATTAAAAAACATTATGGTGGATCACAAATTTCACTACACATGAAACCATTATAGATATGAATTATGTACTACTCATCCTTATAACATGTAAAATTCAAAACATCATAAGGTTGATATTAATTTTTATGTAAGGTATGTGTTTAATATGGGATTTCATAGTGAAAAATGGGATATACCATCAAAGCCTCAATCCAAGACAACATAATCATAGTAGAAGGGACTCATACCAGGGACCAATTTGAATTAGTATAGAATATACAATATACCCAATCATGTTTTTCCCACATGGCCGACCAATTTCAATAGGGGAATATAATGTAAGGAACCACCCATTAATTTCAATCTCAAAATTCTTCCAATGAATGAAATGAATTAAAATACAACACGTAATAAAATATAAATATCTTCACAAAAAATCCATATTAAATATATTATATGAAATTAAAATACTACTCAGTACAAAATATACCTTCCATATCAGTCAAAAATAATTCATAATGAAATAAAATGTATATGAATTGTCGACATTTCACTAATAAATACGTTATGAATTTTTCTTAATAAGCACCCCTAATCATATTTTTGTAAAATATAGTGTGTAAAACATATAGAGTAATGATTATATAACTATGTTAATAATAGAAATTATGCATAACAAACCCATGATGAATAATATTTAATAGACATGGAAGAGATAATAAATTCATCAAAAAAATATACATTTATGTACTGTTAAATATATTTTATCATTGGGAGAAAAATCGAAATGAACCTTTGAAAATTAATTTCTAAAAACATTTTTTCCATAGTTGTAAATGTATATATAAAAGTCACTATGAAACATATTTTCAAGAGATATGAAGATTAAATTTAAAAGTTATTTATTAAATTATTTAAAATAATGAATCTTTTAAAATAAACTATATTTATTCAAAAAAAATTTAGTTCAAGTTTAAAATATATACATGGAATAAAATATTTTATCATTACATTTTAGAATATACTATCTATTTAAATTGTAAAATTCATATATCAATGGGAATGGATAATATTTCTGAACACCCACTTAAAAAATTAAAGGGGACTATATATAGATGAATGGTAATGATAATGGGAAAATATTTTCAAGTGAAAAACCATTTAAAAGTAGAATATTTTAACACCATTTAATTTAATAAAACAATTATTTTATGTAAAGTGGGAATTTTTTTAAAAAAATTCGATGAGATTATTATATAATAATTTTTTAGGTTTATAATTATATTATTTATATATAATATCTATTTTGAAAAAAAACAATTATTATTTATAATAAATAGAAAGGTTCAAAATAAATTAAAATAAATGTTTTTGGATTTTTTAATATATTGTTTTTGATTGATTTGAGCACCAGAAAGATTAAATTGTGTAAATAAATGAAAATAAAAGAAATATTAATAGTATAGGAAAATATAATTATTTAAGGGGAGTAATAACATAAAATATTCTCAATATAAATTGAATAACAAAATAATCCTCATAAAAAGTCTGATTGTAAAATAAACTCATAAATATATTATCACACTTGTACCAAAACTTAATAAATGGTGTGACATAATTTTAAAAATTAATTAACCTCAGCAAAAGTGGAATCATTAATTTTTTTCCTAACTAGGTTGTATTTACAATATATTGTAAAAAATTGGCACACAATATGAAATATGTCCCAAAAAAGAGATTTGAGACGATTAGTTGTTACAATGGATTCCCACTTGGTCGGTCATGTTCTATCATCCATTAAAAAATATTTATTATTTATCTATATAATGTCTTTATTATTAACTATTATTTTGGATATAATTTATTAATAAAATCCTAATTTATATTAACTTTTAAGTTTTTCATAAAATATAATTATTTATGTGCTAATTATTATGTTCCCTAGGGATGGTTTGACTTGGTAGTTCTAGTTCGTTCTCCATGTTTATGGACTCATCACATAAGTTATTTTAATCACATAGTATATATATATATATATATTCTATTCATAAAATAATATTTTAGATAAATACAAAAAATTTAGTAATGATAAGTGAATTGAGTAACATGTAGTGATGTAAGTCAACAAATATACACAAATGTTGTTTTATTTTTTCAATAGATTGAAATAAAACTTACAAAATAATTAGTTTTGTTTAAAAAAAATTATGTACTAAATATAATTTTTATTCATTAATTCTATACATATAATCATCCATGTGATTTGGTGGTAAAAATTGAATTATGTCTGTTCGTGGTGGCAGTATCTTCCACTAACAAATGAGAGACATTTCCATTTTCCAATGGATGTGAAGGAAAAAAAAATTAGAAAATGTTTTATCATTCAAAAATCTCAAGTACTTCATAAATATAAAATATATTCATTAAATACATATATATAACCATCCATGAGAGGGAGTAATGATAAATGAAATATATCAGTTCATAGTTCTGGTTGTCCACATGTATGCTTTAGCGACCATTTCATTTTCCATTAATTTAAATGTGGTAAAATTGTTAAACCATTAAAATTACCATATTCAAGTATAGTAATTATAATTATTTAATTTTTTAAGATTGAGATAGATTATTTATATGATGTCTATGTAGAATAAAAATTCCAAAACATAGTTATAATGTATACACCTTCATTGTATAATCTTTGTTGAAAACAATTAATGCTTTGTAGAAATGTATTGTTGGTAGAACATAAGCTCTATTTAATAAATAATGGTGTTGTAAAGGCATATTGGTTGAGTTTTATTGATGTAAAAAGATTTTTATGAATATAAATGTAATGATGGGTAGTTCTATATTATAATTGAGGTAAGTGACACAATTATGAATATTTTAAACATTAAAAAAATATTGTCATTTTCTTGGGTAAATGGAATGAAATAGAAAATATTATAAATATAGTTTAATTTATATTGTAAATGAAATGAATCAATCAAATATGATCATGTTTTTGATATTTGAAAACCTTATTTCATAGTTTAACCACCTATTTAAACATTATAACTCCTTTAATGGTGAAGAAATAATCACATGGAAATTATTAATTATAATTTTAATTGATATGGGACCCAATAAATAATTTAAATCTTCTAATTCCAAACATAGAGTCGATAATAAATGAATAAATTATTATATCTTGATAAAACAATTTTCAATATATTAACGAAACACATAATAAATAATGTATTTAAGGCATACAAAATTATTTTAACCAAAACTCTGGTATATAATATTTTCTCATGAAATTTAATGGTTCATAAGTAATCCAATGTGAGTTACACGACACTGAATCATACTAAAAACTGAATGTAAAATAATAATCACATTATTAAAATATAAAATCAAACTAGTTCTTCTACTTGAATAAAAGATCATATAAGATTTAAAATAGAATACACGGGATTCCAAATTCAAAATAATATTTTAAAATGATTTTTAATCATATAAAATATATATTTTTATAGAAATAAGGTATTATAAACATTTAAGTTACTCTTATATCCTGATGATGTCACAAAAGTGTCAGTATTTGATATAATATTATATTTTCACTTTTCAAAAAAATATCCAATAATTTAAAAAAGTGAAAAAATTACCATAATATATTTATATGATTGTGAATTTTGAAATAAATTTCATTAATTGAAATTAAAATAAATTTTTCATAAATTAATTTTCAAAATGAAAATTTTAAATTTTAAAAACCAAAATTTATTGAAAAAATCATTATTTAGATTTCAATTATTTATAATATTTGATAATAACAATTTATAATTAATTTATACTTTGTTTAGTTGTAAAATAATTTAGGTTTTTTAAAACTAATCAATTTAATAAAATTAATAACAATTTAAAAATATTTGTTTGAGAAATAATGAATTTTTACATCAAATGATTTTAATCATATCACATTAATTTTTTATATTCTAATCAATTAAAATCATCAATTATAAAAAACTAACATCATTTATGTGTTCTAATTGATTATTATCTTTCTATTTGTCAATTTATTATTGTAATGTTACATGAATCATTTAATTTTTGTGTTTTGTGTGACATAACCTATCAAACATTGTATTATTTAAAGGGGAAATACATATTGAAATCTCATGGTTTAATACCCCCTAAATAAATTGGATCCTCACAATTTAATTTTCTTCTTATAAGAATTTTTTTATCATCACATAATATGAAAATATGCATTTGATTATAGTGTGACAATTAATTTCTATGTCACAATTTGAAATCCAGTTATTTTATAATTAAATAATAATAACCCCATTTATATATACATAGTACACTCAAAATATTGAATGAATTTCCAAAAAATACCTTCATAAATGAGGGATATTTTTCACATGATGCCTAATAGATTATTATTCCCCTTTCTGGAGTTGAGGTATTATATAATAATCAATATAGATAATATGGAAAAATATTATCACCAAATTTCATTACATTACATAAACAATATCATCTATTAAATTTTTTTTGAGGTGTTTTCCATATCAACATCATCTCTTATTCTTGATGAATAACAACACTAACGGTTTTTTCATGCCAAATGCACTAATATTAACATTTAAAGGTTCATAAGATCCAAAAAAGTAAAAAAAAACATATTTTGATTATCCATATATATCATGTAAAAAATTATTAGTATAAGTAATTATAACATCTAATTAAATATAAATCATCATACATACATTAATTCAATAATATTCAAATATAATATTATTGATAAACATCATCATAGATAATTAAACCTAATAATCTTAAAAATATGTATAATGAAATTCCAAAATGAAATTAAAATAGGGTTAATTTTACATTCATCCAATGTCAACTGATCATTTACCTATAAATAAAATTAATCACTCATGATGTCATATAGAATGAAATGTAAATACCCTAAAAATATTTTTAAAAAAATATAATAATCATATTTCAAAGTTAAATTAATTATATTTATTTGAATTTACTCTTCAATCCTCAATGTTATCCATAGTTATTAAAATATATTTTGGATACCAATTAATGTTTTGTCTGAACTTACCTTTATCTAATCCATAAAATCATATTCAATTCATTAATAACGGTTTATAGATATTATGTGATTTAACTAAAGTATATCCTTTTTTTTATTATACAACGTATTCAATTAGAGACACTTTTTTATACCTTATGATACATAGGTTAATACTCAATGAACCTTGTTCATTGTTGTTATGCAATGCTATTTCTTTTCTACAGCCTTTGTCAACATGTTTTTATCTATATAGATATATTATTAATAGGAAACCACAAAAACATTAATATATATATATATATATATATATTAATAATTTTACTATAATTAGACATATAATTTGGGTTTAACAAATATTTTTTTATCTAAATATCTAATAATAAAAGATATTATGTAAATTATTATTAAATTAAATAACCACTAAAAGGTTTATCAGTACTTCAGTCATTTGTCATAATCTCTTTTATCCCCTTAAAATCAATTATGTTATACCTCAAAAGGATTATATTTATTTAATCATATTATCAACCATAATTTATTAACTAATAATATAATCCATAACTATTATTTTTTCCAAATAGGATTACTTTCTAACATCAAAAGTTTTCTAAACCTACATCTGATACAAACTATATTTCTCTAAACATGCACACTCAGATATTGTTTTAAAAATATTCTCATTAAATATTATTGTTGATATTGACTATAGTAGTTTTATTTTGACCATCCATAATTAAAAACATCAATGAAATTATTGAATCACCTATATACCCAAGACTATTTACAATTTATGGAAATAGAGAAATAGGAACAACATTATTGAACATAACACATATCTTTCATCCACATTAGAAATTTTTACCACTATACCATGATTTCATTATTCCATGTATTTTGTAAAGGACTCAATTAATTTTTTAAACATGATCTAACATCTTATATATACCACAAGTATTACACTTCTTCATAGAATGGGGAAGTGGAAACATAATAATGGTGAGATATGACTCTCAATAAGCATAGTGTTCAGTGGAATCTATCTATGATAAACAAAACTGAGAAATCTAGATGAATAAATAACCATGAAATATTATAAATAATAAATAAAATGAGCGTGTAATATATTATTCGATGGTATAAAAATGAAAATAATCCCATAGAATACAATAAATAATTTCATAATGATGTAGTGGATAATTCAGAAAATCATACATATCATTATAGGCTCATGAGAAGACACCACTAAAATTCAATCAAGGGATCATTATAATAAACCATATATATACCACCAATGACATAGGATTATAAATAATAATAATTGGGTAAGAATACAAAAATTAACTTGGATAGTTTTTCTCTTGTAACCTACCAATTCATTGAGGACCTAGGTAATATAGATCCCCACCTTTCACAAATTCTGTCAAATGAATACATCATATGAATTAAATTAATAAAAGTAAAACACATAGCCACCATTCCTTTTAAATACAAAAAAGACTATTTTGATATAGGATTACATATATTCAAAATTCCCTAATACATGAGCTTTTTAGGGATCTTCCCATTTACCTCAACCACTGGCATGGGATCCCCTTGAATGACCACTATTTTATATCCAAAAAAATTTATATGAGGATGAATCTATACAACAAAAAATAATTAGGAATATAATAGTTCATATTAATCATCCAGAGCACGCAAGGTTATCTTATGACTCTACCCTTAACCCAATGTATACACCTCCGACCCGTAAACCACATTTTTTTACTGACATGTTATTCATAATCATCATATATATATATATAAACACAACATGATACTCAATTCTACTATTTAATTCCACTAATCCTATATCCCAGTATAATAGGAATATAGATGGACTTAAAAATTAGAAACTACACCAAATATATATCACAAACCGTGGAATTTAATTATAGGACTACTATGCATTACAACATCTGGTGTCTATATATATATATATAATGTGAAACTCCATTCCCATTCATTATTAATGAATGAACCTGAAATATTATTGATCACATAACCACATCATCTATATCACCCATGGTGAATTTAATCAAAGGTAATTGTAAAACAATATTTTCCCCAATTTATGGAAAAATAATTGTCAACAATACAATGCAACATATGAACTTGCGTAGTTCTATTTCATGTATACCAATCATCCTATATTATTTCTATTGTCTCCCATATCAATTAAATAGAAAATGAATGTTAGAAAAACCTACATTGATTCCATTTGGTTACATCCAAACCAAAACCATCTGGTCTGAGTAGAGTTCCACATGACTTAATGTGTGCCTTCCGATATGTAAGAGTTTTCCGACTAGAAATAAGGGTCTAAGTCCAATAATAAATATAATTTAATATCATTATCATATCTTCTAAAACATAAATAAATAATAATCACAACAAATTAATAATCAATGTAACTATGAAATAAACTAACAAATGAAATAACTATAAAAATATCACCCTAGGTAGTAAGCCTATGAAGAATGTAATATATAGATAAATGAATAATTAAAAAATAATGTATTTTCTGGAATCTCCAGGGTTTGTCTATTCATATCCATAATTGTGTTTCACTAATCAATAATCTATCATGGTGCCATTTCCTTTCACCAAAAACATAGACATGAAATCTACAATGACATTAATATTCGCATGTAGGGTTTGACAAGAATACTAAGTATGACCCACCAATATATTCTTACCATATATGTAAAATATATATAATAGTTTGTTTGATTAAACAAGTAAATTATCAATAATCATTATATAAAATATATATTTTATAATTCAAGAAAATGGTACAATAAAAAGGAAGAGATAAAAGAGAAGGGGAGTCACTATGTCAGGGAGGTATAGAAAAATGAATGCCTAGGGAATCTAAAAACAAAAAAATTCATCTACTGAATAGAAAAATTCCATATATCAACTTAACAATTTTTTTTCATACTATGATTTTCCTTAAAATACTGAAAATCAGTTGTGGTATTCCTTTCATGCCATGTATGACTAGCCTTAGTGTGTATATTCACAAACTCTTTTCAATTTCAAATAGTTTACTCAATCCTGCAAGTACTTGATCCACTACCGTACAACTCAATAAAAATAAAAAGTGATTCAGTTTCAAGGGCCACCAGTTGAATTCCCCTTTTAGTGAATAACTAAAGACTAGTGGGTAATTATATATCTTCTTCTTGAAATGAATCTCTACTGCCCAAAAAATGAAAACGATAGAACCACTGAGCCTTTGGTATCACGAACAACCCCCTCCCATCACGAGGCTCATGAAACCAGATCTATTAGTATTTATCTTGAGCATAAAATGGTGTAGAATCTTGCGAACACATTTCCTCATCACACGAAGTGTGTTTCTTAGTGCATTAGTTCAATCCTTGATCATTTTGAGATATGTCACACCCTCCATGTTATTAAAATGGTGAATCAGGTCCATCATGGTATTTCTAACCTTAAAGATGATATTTTTACCCCGATATATTGATACCTTATTCCTAGATTCCTTCATTTCACTTTATAGATACTAGCATGCAGAAAAAAAATATTAACAATCATCCATTTTGTTATAGGTTTGTTTATCCCCATCCTATGAAACCACTGATTAAGAATGTTTGATCATGAAGTCCCCTCTTGAATTAAATCAGGGGAACTATAAAATGAGTTGCACATTTATTTTTCCCAATCACCTTCAAAATATATATTCCCAATAGATTCAACCTGAGGACCCTTGCTGCAATGACATATGGAATAAAAAATCACACACAATTGCTGAATGATCTCCTCGATTGGAAGAGAATTATTCCTCACACTCCACCCAACAAAAATTGTCTTTTAAGGGGTATATTTCCCCAATAAAACATCACCCCATTCATCCCAAAATCTGGTATCTTTTAACATAATGAGATATTCTCTATTTTAAAGACACCTCAAGACGATCCTATAAATAAATTTCTATCTAATTCCAAATTAAGAACTATATTATAAAATATTTTTCTCTAATATTTGTTAAGAATGGATTCAGTAAATCATTTATAGGCTGATGATTTCTTTAAGGTGACCTCCGGAATAGGGAATACAAGGAAACCATGCCTTTCTCCTAACAATGTATTCTTCCATAGATTAATTTCTCCTCCTCTAATGATGCACCAGTTGTGCTCGAGAAGATTCAACATGCGAGGTGGAATATTGAGTTGTATAGTTGATTCCCCCCTATCTACCCATATCAATATCATACATCCCAACATGACTATCCCTTAAAGGGTCTTCCACTAAAAAACTTCTAATTATAACTTCATGTGTAGTCCTTGAATAGTATTATAGATGCTTTTTACATTAATGAAACATTATGATAGAGGTTGATCCATTCTAACCCAAGCTTCCCTATAGTGTTTCCCTTCCATATAAGCATCACACATGAATGATTTCATGTTAATATATATCCCATAAATGACTGATTTATGAGAATTAAGAGTTAACATAACATTCATGAGAATAAACAAATTTATACTACTAATCCAAGTTATTCTCCCCCCAAATTACATAAATTAGTTTTTCCAGTTCATGATTTTTCCCATAATTATCTCCACTAACTAATCTAAGGGATTAATTTGAAGCTTTATTGGTGAAATCAGTTCAACCAAAAAATCTATGGGGAAGGTGCCTTTTTTATTTATAAGAATACTTCAACTGATCAAACCCACCTCTTATTACACATGTTAAAAATATAAAAAAACTATCATTTTCTATGTTGACCAATTGACTAATATATTTAGGGTACTCTTGAAATGTTCCATTGATCCCCTGAATGGAAAAATTTCTAGAATTCACTAAAATTGTTATGCCACTAGAAAACATAAGGTGGAAAAAATAATTTGAGTGATGTTTTGATCAAGAAGGATAATTTTACCTATCCTCTTGTATTTTTTGATATCTTTTTTTATATAATACTAGATAACAATAAAAAGAGTAGGAGAATGTGGGTTCCCATCTATATACCCATGACGTCCATGTAAAAACCATGTTGGTTATCCATGAAAAAGGTTGATATCCTATATGATCAAAAACACAAAAAAAAGATCAGTCACCCATTTTTTGAGTATCATGTAGGATAGTAACTTCATGATATATCCCAATACCAGCCTATCATATCACATAATCTGGAATTACTTGATATATATGTTTGAGACAAAAAATTTATGATTGATATCTTCAATAAACTCTTATGCCAGCCCGATGGACTCTTATGTTGGCATTTCATTGACAAACCTATGGTATTACACATATATAAATTTAGTTAGGTAACTAGATATCATTGAATTGAGGATACTTATGAACATCTTATTGGGGAAATTATAAATTCATATTGGATGAAAATACTGAATTCAATTTAGTTCTTTAACATTAGCTAACATCACCATATTTTTGGCATAGGCCACCTAAGGAAGATTACCCCCAAGAATTGTTTTTTGAATTGATATATTAAGGTATTTGTTAACTTGATCCCAAGAGGACCTATAAAAGGTTCATAGAATGCCATCAGTTCCAGGTTTACATTTAGCATTGAGTGACCACACAACCTCCTGAATCTCCCTATCCTTGGGTATAACTTTCATCATGTCATTGAATGAATAATAAATCACTTAATGAATAGATTAAAATATGTTGGACCACCCTCTTGGATGACCCCCATACATAAGGGGATTGGGACATGCTATAATAGATTTAAAAAACTCATTTCCCATTCCACCCACTTTATCACAATCATCCATGTATGATCCATATTCAATTAAAATGTTTGGCCACGTGAAGATGATTTTCTCTATGAAACATGCATGGAAGTATCCTGTATTCGGGTCCCCTTACCCGAGACATTGGATCTAACATTTTTCATGAGCCATCCATTCTTACTTTAGAAAAATGTCAGCCAAAATTTACTTCATATTTGAGAGATCTCTAAATAAGTAATCTTCCCTATTGTCCCCCAGTCCACACTCAAGTTGGTTAATCAACATTCTAATTTCCTCTATATCATATGATCAGGATGGTTGGTTCCTCTTCTATATTTCAATATATTATCTTTGTTTCCTGATTTTTTTTTAAACCACATACATTCATTCTTATGTGATGACATTATCCATGATAAACTAACTATACCATGGAACCCCATATCTTTTGTCTATAGATGAAAAACAACAAATTTTTTTAAAAAACCCATCCTTTGAGCTATTAAGATTCATAGTAGAGGGTGATTTGATAAACTATAGGCCAAATGTGTAACATTAATGTCTTGATAGGAGGAAATTTCATTATAGTTTTCCAAACAAAAATCACGTTAACCACATGATTGATATCTCCATCTTTTTTTGTAACACCATTTAAATCTATCACCCCCAAAATCCACATCCAGTACTCCACTGTAGGACATCATGGAATCAAAATCGTGACTGGCTTGATGTTGAAACACTTCATTCCATTTCATTTCATATATTATCACTATTATTTTAATGTACCCTCATATAAACCATGGTATCACCCAAGGATTAAAGCCACTAAAATCCTACAATAGATAATTCGGATCCTTCACATCATATATTCATACACAAAAGAAAAGAGTAGATATTAGACGTCCAAAATGATCTTTGTACTGGTATATTTATTAGAGGCACCAAGAAATTACAATGTATCTGTGTCCTTCCATATTAAAAATATATGAATATTTTGAGGATTGATTTTAAAATAATGATATGTCTGGATTCTGTGTGCATATTTTGAAATCTTAGAGGACCTTTTATTCAGCTCCAAAACTACTCCCAATGATAAAATTTTACTATGTAATTCATTAGAAATGAGCTCATTTATAACCTTGTCCTAAAGACAATGCGAATTCCAAATAAAGAGGGAAATCATTGGTGTGGGTTCCAACGGTTTGGGCCCCATACTAGTACTACAAAAAAAAATATGACATTGAATTATCCCTAATCATGGATTTAGATCTACTGCCCATTACTTCACACAACAACAAGAACACCACTTTTGAAGAAACCAAGGGTTGGTGAGATAAACATACATGAGGGCTATAATAATCTCGAAAAAGAGGTAAAAAATAAAATATGATAGAGACCTTGATATTTTTTGGGGATCTATAAATTTTAGAATGTTGGGCTTAATTAGAATGTGATATTATACTTTTTATAGGGCTTAGAGGGGATAAATATGACCTATACGGCCCAATATACCATAGGTGGTAACTCTTGACTAACAGAGGTCTTCTTCTGTAGGTAATAATATCAATACGTAGAGTCCCTATCCTCCTAGGTTGACTATTTTCCTATATCCATCTTGGCTCCGAATAGAGAGATGGAGGAATGACTAAATGATTTCCCTGGGTTTGATTCTCTGGATGTGAGAAAACCATTAGAGAGGTGTCAGGATATGAGGTAGAGATTCCTCTATAATTCAATGAATCCACCTTAATTTGTTATGTACAAGGATGTATTTGTTGATGGAATATAGGAAATGAAGGCCACTACAGATGATAGTGGGAAAAAATTGAGGTGGTAAGGATAAAGAATATTTTCTGACCAATCCTTAGATTCCTCGGCTTTAATGAGGATACATGCTGGGAGAGAAAGATACAGGTCAATTTTGACACAAATCATCACAATTGATGAATCTTTATGTTAGAGTGTGTGTTCATTAGTGAAAATAAATGATCCAATAGAGTTCTTGATCCCTCAAACAAAGGTTATTTTTTTTAAAAGGAAGGGGAATCCTCCAAATATCTTGCAATAATGAATTTTAGGAAGAATCTATATATGTATGGAGCTTTATTAACCACATGAGAATGATGAACCTCCAACGAACTACAAATATGAGGCTGATGCTCATGAACTTAGAAAAGACCTCACCAGATTCTTGAAAAATATAAAAAATCATGAGATTTAGTGTTGAATCCTTAGCTGGTAACTCTAGGTACCATGAAATAAAAAAATCACGAATTTGATATAAAGGGTAATTTTATATTCATAATAATTATATCAGTATCCATTTGATATTATCCATGATTCCAAAAAGGAATCATCTTGAACTGATAAGATTGTGCATCCAGATTATAAAAATGATCTAGGTTCTAGGGTGACTGCTAGAAAGAAGGTCCACTGAAGACCACGAGGGACATTACTACTGAGAACATACATAAATTATACCTAATATTGAGTTCTATGAAAAGGATCATGAGCCCCATTCCACTCCTAAAACAATCCGTATAATGGAGATCTAATAGAAGACCCCGAAACTAGTGGACCATCCATTACTATAGAGTAACCCTCAATGGAAGCAGTAACAATGGATGAAAATGTTTTGAAAACCCAACAGTGTTTAAGGAGACTAGATATGTTAAAATTACCTACATCATGGTAACACACCTCACCCCACCATGTAGTTGATTATTATCAAGAACATCACAATATCCATAATGTCTATCATATCACCCCACAAAACTAGTGGCTAACAATTGGAATTCAACACATTTTATCTTGTCCATACCCGTATAGCTTATCATTTTAATCACCCAAATCCTATACTTATAGGAAGACCATAGTAGTTTCTTTCTATCATCTAATTATTCACATACCTTTATATGGATATACATTCTTACCTTAAAGAATGTTTGAACTATTTCATGTTAGGTAACTGGCTTCTGATGCACATCCCTCTATATGGATATCCAAACATTCCATTAATTAATATAAGACTAAATTACTCCAACCTCAAGGATCCACCTAATGATCACATGGGTCTTATCACAAATGATTATTGTACTCTTAGGTTAGGACAGACTAAGACATTTTTTTCAATGAACCATCTTTATTTCTTCAACAATTCACATAATGAATCCTAAGACACCTACTCTAGAGGGTTTATTATCTATAAAGGGTCAAAATATAACTTTGGAAGCACACATAATATAATAGAATGTCATATACAAGGAATATAAAAAGGTAACATTTGTTTTATGTCATAGAAGACATAACATTTCATGGATGTGAGAAGAATAAAAAAATAGACACCTATGAGAAGCTCAACATGGTATAAATCACATTAACACATATAATCATATCATCGTAATAAAAAATTCCTCATGGAACCACATGTACCCACATGAAAATCAAATTCTGAATGGGTAAATGAAGAATAAAAATCTTATCCTGACAACATCTTATACATGGCCCAAAACATGTGAGGAAAATCTTATGTCTGGTTGTCTAATTGAAAATATTGGTCTATTGAAGATGTTCTCACATAGAAACTCTCAAAATACAACTACATAATGATAACATGCCAAAAACAACTTTAACTATTATCATTTAAATATGACTTTGAATTATCTCTATTTATAATAATTGAAAATATTAAATAATATCTAGTTAAAATATGTCACCAATTTCAAACACAAACTATGGGTTAATGTTATACTCAACCTAATAAATCCAACATAACCAATGGTACATAAATATGTTAAGTATTGTATATTATTTTTAAGAGGTAATTTTATAATAAAAAAAATTACAAATATGGAAGAGAGATGGAGTGGGAGAGGAATGAGGGCCTGAGAAATAGCCCCTATAGGCTTCTCATTGGAAATGTGCCTCCCATTTCCCCATTTTATATATTATTTTTCAAAAAATACATTATAAATAATCAATCTCTTTTATGTATTACATGTATAAACTTTTAAATTACACTATACCACATCCCAAACCCCCATTATCTTCTATAAATTACTCAATTCATTATTAATTGCTTCCCATTTATGTCATTTTTTATTTAGTCAATTTATGTATTTTTATTTAACCTTAATTTCCATATTATAACCACTATACCTCTCATTAAATTCCATATTTAACACATTAAATATATTAAACAATAATCATTATATATATGAACACATTATATATATGTATAGACATACCCACAATTACTAATATATACCCATATATGTATATATATACACACAAACACAAATAGATATATAGATATATATATCCCATATATATATATTTTATATATATCATAACCCACATATACATATATATATATATGCACATATATATGTATACCGATATATTTATCCCATACATATACCCATTATATAATACATATATACACAAAGTAATATTATTTTCCCAATTTAATAATAGTAATAATAATAATTATTATTATTATAAATCCATGATTATTACTATAATGAACTGGATTTACGTAGGCCATTTCCTTTTGAAATTCCAATGTTTATGGTCTTCTGGGAGTAAATGGTAGATCGTTTCTAGGTTTTTCCAAATTTCTAGTTTTTTCCATCAGTGAGTCATGGGCATCAGAATTGGTGAGTCCAGGGCATCAGAATCAGTGAGTTGTGGTTGTCAGCATTAATGAGTTAGGGGTGTCAGCATCTGTGAGTCAAGGGAATCATCATTAATGAGTCGTGGCATCAATGAGTCTTTGTGTCGGTAGCTCAGAATCGGTGGCTCACTACCGGTAGGTCGCATCGGCAGCTCACCCTTAGGTGGATAAGAATCTGTGACTCGCCCATCGGTGAATCATTTCTAGTTGTTCTAGTTTTTTCTCAGTTTTATTGTTTCACCCCCATACGTTTTATTTAACATAAACCAAGTTTAAATTCTTTTTAGGATTTTTGAAGGTGTTTTAAAGGATATTAAGTATATCATTAATATCTTAACACTCAAGGACATTGAGATATTAAAACTGTGTGATCTTAACCACGATCCCATGATTAATGAATTTTAAAATTGTTTATCATTTAATACAGGATATGGCTCTTCATAGCTGGTATTCTCCCATCCTAGTGAATTTTTTATACCCTCTTGGTATTCGTAAGTACATCTAATATAGAAGAGTTGGGAGGCTATACTAGTTCCCCCTCATTCCCACTTTTCATGGAGTTCCTTCATCATACTCGTGTGATCCCCTTTTTTGGTGTAAGGAGGAGTTTGGGCCTCCTATTTTTCTAGGTAGGGATTTATTCTTCCTCTCTTTAATTGTGAATCATGCAGGGTTGGTGTACTAATGATTTCATGGGAATATCCAGTGAACCCTTTTCCTAAAACAAGTAACAAATAAGAATGGAAAATTATCAAAACATAATAGGGTTGATAAAATAATTGGATGATAGTGGTTTCATGTTTTATTGACTATTTATTATGTTATATTTTATTATGTTGTGGTTTTTTGTGGATGTAATCCTTCTGAAAATCATGGTTTTTGGTTGTCTTTTCTTGCGCACCGGTGATGTCATATTTTTATCATGATGCTTGATAAATGACAGTAACATGAAATATTATTAATCATACAAGGCCCCAGCCTTAAACCTTACATAATCGTGAGTTATTACAAGATTACACATTGAGGATCCTTTCAGGTTTAGAGTTTTAGAGAATTAGATCATGAAACTTGCATTACATTCCACATTTAGACAAAGTGGTTACATAAAAGACAGTATTCATTCTTCCCATCAACGGAAAAAATATTTAAAATAAAACATGGATTCTTTCTTGACACATCCTTGACACTGTCATCACATCATGTACCCTTCCATTGACCTGTGAAAAACATTTCAAAAACTTGGGATGAGCATAAAAAGCTCAGTAAGGGATATAAAAATATGGAAAGGAATCACGAGTACATGTATACATAAGAATGAAATCATACTTTACCCATAAAACATAAGCACTTTAACATACCTCCTAAAATCATAGAAATCATATGACATAAAGGTACCTTGAGGCATTCATAACATTCTTATGTAGGGAGTAACCCTCTTGGTTACGATTGGAATACCCATCACAGTATATTCCGAAAAATATCTTTGGAGAAACCTTAACATTTCACTCCTTCGTGTTACCCAATGCATTGGAGAGCTATATCGGGATCACCCGACCTTAGTTTATCACGGAACCACCCGTCTTCATAATAATTCCCAAGAACCGGAACATAATCGTATCACATAAAACATGCATAAAGGAAACATAACATTCCCACCTTTAAATCACAAGATATCAATACAACACATTGATATAAAAACATTATGAAAACCATTTTCGATACCAAAATAAAAGAAATGCAAAACATGGTATTTATTTTTCTTTTAAAAAGAAGGTATAGCTTGTAGAGGAAGCTGAAACTCAAATAGCGGTCATGATGGCGGAGACGTCGTTGTCGCCGCATACGTACGACAAAAACATTCCCTTTTGTCGTTTAGTAAATGCTTCGTATAAAAAAGATTCCTTTTGAATAATCGTAAAAGTCAAAGGGGTTTATACACCGTATAAAAGAAGTTTGTGTATAAAACAAAATATGCCTCAATGAAAGGAGATTGAGACAAAGTCCCATACGAAGACGGTATCCTTTGTTTAAGGATAAATCAATTACCTAATTATGTGGGAAAAACGAATACACCAAATATAAGTGGATATTAAGTGTAAAATAATCAAAGGTCATTCACACATATTCAAAGGATGACATATTCAATAACTACATGTTGAACCCAAAGAAATCGAAATTTGGATAAGAAGTTCCCTTGACAGCCTAACGGCGTCACATAAAAATGAGTTTATGAGAGATAAAAAGTGTATCTCATCACTTGGACATAAAATTTACATCAATAAGGATATATATCCCAACATAACAATATGTAAATTAAAAGACCCAACAAAATATGTCGTTTAAAAAAGAGGAGGGTGAAAGGTTCCCTTACCGACTTGGGTATCTTTCAAAACATACACCCCATGAAAGAAGGAAAATAAATCATTGATGTAAATACTCATAAAAGAAATTATATTACACAAAGAGTAGAATAATGGGCAGTACATACCCCACTCAAAAGAAATTGTGGCAAATGTAGAATAAATCTCACGGGAATAAAAGTAAGATGAAAAATCCCTTACGAAAACTCGGCAGCCTAACGTCACCACATAAAACATACAAAAATGGATTGATGAGATAAAATAGGGTATCTTATCATATTAACTTAAAGTTTATAAAAATAGGAATATAAAATAACATCCCCCAACATAAAAAAGAGGAGCTTAAAAGAAGTGACATAAAGGAGAGTACTTAAAAAGAAAGAGAGAGGTTAGATCTCTTACGAAAATTCGGCAGCCTAACGGTGCCACTCAAAACTTCCAAAATGGATTGATGAGATAGAATAGGGTCTCTCATCACATTAAAATAAAAATTACAGTATGTGTAATATAAAATAACATCCCAATAACAAGAAAGATGATCTTTATAGGGAATGACATAAAAGAGTGTACTTAAAAAGAAAGAGAGGAGTAAGATCCCTTACCTCGGGTCCGACTTGACTCGATCGTTATTTAATATCCTGAATAATAAACTTGAGTTAATTTCTACTTGATTAAGAACCTTTTTCCAGCTTATTATTCCTTTTATATAACTTATTTCCATGTTATAAACATTATGTAATCATTAAGTTAATAATGATTGTTTTGTCGATATTTGGTTCTTAAGTCAAAAGTGGACTTCTTACAATTACATGTTGTTCGTGTGGTCAAAGTATCTTTATATCCAGAATGGCATTACTGATTTGGATATCATATATATCATATATATCCAGAATATACATGTATTTATAATATCACATAATCATTTAGAGGAAAGAAATGAAATGCACCGTTCATGGAGACGGTAAGCCGTACGTACCCATGAACGCTACTTTCATTTCCATGTCGTATTAATGGAATTAAAACTATATGAGAGGTATGTATATTTTAATTCCAGAATTATATTAATAATTTAGATGTATCATAAATCATATATATCCATTATATATATGTACTTATAATAGTACATAATATTTTGAGATAAGAAATGAAATGTACCGTTCATGGAGACGGTAAGTCGTACATACACATGAACGCTACTTCCATTTCTATTTCTTATTTTCTGGAATGGAATCATAATGATATAATAGTATATTATAATTCCAGTATAATAACATATATAATATAATTAACTTTATCCTTTACACATCCCACATATGGTATTAATGAATCAAATCACTTTCAGGGGGCGGTAGTCCGCACTTCCTAAAATGAAGATATCGTGTTTACCCATAATGGAAACAATAATGGTATGCCATAAATGAAAAATACAGAAGCTTAAGGAAATTTTAAACATATTATATATCATATATAAAAATAGTGTCATCATAATGGCCACCTTTCAAGGTGTAAAATGAGTATTGAACAATCATCGTTTCGGGAGGCAGAATTTCGCCATCCACGGAAACCGTATGTTATTTAACCATTTGATGTAGTTGTGTGAGATTATATCTCAAATAAATCTTATAAAAACATCCTAGTATATTTAAGATACTGGTGTTGTTACAAAATAAGTGAATAAAAAGAGTTTAGGGGGTTGGAGAAGCAAAATAAAATAAATCAACATGAGAGAATGAATTACCTTTAAAAGTGTAACTCCTTTTGATTTGAGCCTAAAGGCTTCCTTTGAAAGGATTCTGCCCAAAGTGAATCCTCTAGGATTAGGAGAGGGATGTGGAGAGAGTAAATGGGCAGGGGATTGCCGAGAAAAAGGCTTTAGGAGTGTGTGAAATGAGGTAGAGGTGGGGTCTTTTATAAGAGGAGAGGAGGGGCACTTTTGGAAATCATGAAACTATTATTTTATTTACAAAAGTGTTTCGAATTTATAAGGTCCCACACTGATTTATTTCGAAGATAAGATTATAATTCTTTGAAATATTCCCATACAATAGTTTTTGGACATGTTTAGGTCTTATATTTTATATTATCATTTCATTTTATTTAAACTATTCATTAATGAGGTCATCGTTGCATCATCATGATGTCATAATTAAATTAATTTATTTAATGTCTAAAAATTATAACAAAAATATCCTGATGTAGGAAATATTTTTATCTTTCCAAAGAGTATTTATAGACAAAGATATGATTAGTATAACCCCTTCTAAAAATTGTTTTAATAAAACAATTTATGTTAGCGTCATTTTCACCTTTATTTAAAAAAAATTCATTAAAGTAATTATCTCACCCAAGAGGCTCCATGGGGTCCCCTAAATCGACCCATGGGTTGTCTTGGTCGGCCATGACTCATCAAATAGTGGTAGGACAAGTGTCATGGTGTTTCCATATTTTTATAATATCATTTTTACCTTAAATTACACTAATTACCTCTAATCATGATTAATGAAAAAAAGTTACTATTCACCAAAAAATTATTTTCATCCCATTGAACCAAATTTTACTTCTTAATGACAACCATGTATGTCGGATTTTTGAAATTCAAAACACAAAGATGGAAAATTTTCATTTAAACGGAAAAATCCGTTTTTATAAGTACCACTTAGTGGTTTCACTATTCATCAAAAATTGAAGTTTTTTAGAAAAATCCCAAAAATTCACACTAAGCTATATTTGATATTCTGAATTCAAAAATGAAGTCTATTTAACAAAATTATAATCATATAAGTCACATTAATTTATTTAATAATTAATTCCCGCTGTCATAGCAAATAGCGTGTTTTTATGAAATGATACGTATCAAAAGATTGACACTAGATTAAGTCGGATTTCAAAGTAAAATTAATTCCAACAACCACGATTGGATTTCATGGTAAAAATATATTATAATTTCACTTTAAAACTAATTCAAAAGATAATCTAATCATATAAATAAATTAGATTAAAAAGAGGTTTCGAATTAAAATACAACATTTTACACTATTCATTAAAAAAATGAACTTTATCAGAAAGATACCAAAAATTTAAACAAAGTATTTTTTGATGTCCCAATTCTTAAGAAGAGTTTTATTTGGTCCAAAAGGATGTATAAGAGTGAAAAAAACTATATTTAATTACGGTTCTCCATCAAAAGGCAATAAGTGAACCTTTAGTGAAAACTAGGGCATATACGCCTAAAATTTAATTCTTTCCATATTTTAAGCCATTATCTTTTATTGGATAAATGTAAAAACATTTAAAAACATATATAATCATATTTTAGTTATTTCTATCCATTCCCGCCAATACAACGGCTACATGTTAACTACCATTTAATATAATATTATTTTATTATTAGAGTGCAACGTAAGATTCCCAAGAAACTCGTTGTTGCGTGTTGGGTATGCCATCGAGCATAGTGTCCCCTTTAAAGTCATATTAATATTTTATTCACAAATATGGATAAATAAGAAAATTTCATATTCCTTATTTACCCGGGGTGTTACAAATCACATATAATTGGCTAATTAAAATGGAAGCCTCATGATCAAACATATTGGGTGATCACCTCGGTTATGATAAAGTGGAATTAAAGAACCCTATTTATAACCCTGAATAGGTTGTGGATTAATAGTTGTTATTGTGGGTTTTTTATGGGTTGTTACATGGGGAATGTTGGTATCCCAACATGAGATACTGATTGACTGTGAAATGAATAGACTTGTAGGCATTGGGACTGCCTTTGTTTGTGTTATGGCCATCAAATGATGTTGGGCCATGGGAAAATTCTGTTGTTATGAACATATTATGAAATGGTACTAAAACTGGTAAATGTTAGGATTGTGTGTTATAACTTTGAATAATGACAATTGGAAGTACCAAAGAATGAAGCCAGTTGGTTGTTGTGTGTTTAGTTAATCGGGCTATTTACCTTCTGAGGTGGTTTCTGGCATTTTATAGTATTTTACCTATGTATTTATTGAATAAACTAAAGTTAAACACTTAATTAATAAATGGAACGTGATTTAAAATGGGTTGGGTAATGCTTTGGCAGTGGATGCCTTTGTGGTTGTGCATTTAGGGGTAGCAGTAAAAGCGATTCTGGTGGTCTGGTTGTTGTTTTGGGGACCTGTAGGTTTTGCTGAGTGTTTGTTTACACACAGACACACACAAAGATATATATATATATATATATATATATATATATATATATATATATTAGTTCATTGTTATTTCTATATGCACCCACCCTTGTTGAGAACCATGTGTCTAACACCACATTTCATGTGGGAGGGTGGCTTTACCAACATCCCGGTGGGAGGATGGGTGGATGGTTACTGACTTTCATCCTCACACCCTCTTTCAGGTATATACATCTTCAGTGTATCTAGAGGTATATGATGAATTGAGGCTTGACATAGTCCTAGATCCTTCCTAATGGTTTGTTGTGGATAAGGGGCCTAGGTGTTTGTAAGCCATGATTGTTTCTTAATTGCCTTCGGAATGAGGGCCAGATGTCTTTGGGCGAGAGGTGTGGTTGTGGACCAGGTGCCTATGGGTGAGTTTTGTCTATGGGTTGAGGCCTAGGTGTGTGATGTCATGTTATGGCAGTGGAACTTCGCTTTGGAAGAGTGGTAGCGTCAACAAGTTAGCCATTAGGAATGAGCAGTTAACCAATGGGAAAGTGGATTGGGGTACCCAAATAGAGATGTTCTTATACTACTACATTACTTGAAAGGCATTATTTATTGAGTGTGCCTTAGTGAGGCTAGTCTAGTGTGTACTCCATGGTAGGTTCTTTGAGGATTTATTGTTCTCTCATAATGGAAATAGTATGTTCCCCCACTTGTTCATGGGTAGATTTAGTTTTCATACTGGGTATACTTGTATACTCACCCTATATTTTTAAAACATTTTCAGGTTTCTAGGAGGACATTGAGGACCGTGATGGACTTTACTAGCTTGGGAATCAGGATAGTTGTTCGGCAGATACATAGTTTCTTTTTTTTGTACTTGTTTTAGTACATTGTTTAGACATTTTTTATAGTTTACATTTGAACATGCATATTGGAATATATTTTTTCTTTACTTTTTTTCTTTTTTTTTGGTGTTGTTTCATATTTTACCATCTTATATTCTAATCCTATTTTAATTAAAAAGGGTAATTCCTTCCATTTGGTGTGATATTCTATACCCTTGGTTCCAGTCTCCACTCTAGGGCATATTAAATGAAGGACTCAGGGTCATTATCCCTCATTCATCTTGAAGAAGGAAGGTTGTGCCACTGTTTTTTGCTTCCCCCATCTAGAAGAAGGTGGGTTGTGACCGAATGGTATAAAATTGAGGCTTAGGTGTTTTAGAGATAGGATATAGTTCATTGTTATGCACCTTGAAGATTTCATAGGATGGTAGGGCAATGGTGTGAGGAAATCTTGGTGCATGAAATAATTTAGGGAAGATAGTATAAGAAACATGAATTTATTGACGCCATGATCCAATGAAAGGACCATGGACCTACTGAATGACTATATGTGGAAACACTAATTGTAGGGTAGAGACCTTATGAAAGGAACATGCATCATAATGAATGTTTTCTTGTGTGTCTTGGGTGTTTTGTGGATTTAATTTAAATAAAAAATTAATATCATTTTTTAAAAAATGATTTCCATACTACACTGGATTTAGAGTTCCTTGTTTACCCTTTAAAGCTACAACACCTGGAGATCGCCCAAGTGTGGTATGAGTAGTATACCCTTTACAATATGTCTTTGAGGAAACTATATGACATTAAATTTTTATTTTAGATATAATCATATGAATTTGTCTAATCATAAGTCCTCAGTGTATGGCGTATTTCATGAATTTATTATTTTGATCTTACATATGAATTATAAAACTTATGATTTTAAATTTATTTTATGGAAATTATCCCATTAATAATATCATAGCACACCACTAGTCAAATTACATTGAAATCCATATAAAACTATGAAATTAAAAAAATTAATTTATTATCTTGTGTGATAAATAAATAGGTATTAATGTTGAGCAATTATAAACTGATCAAAACATCATTAATATTTGATGAATATTTATTTAATCGTTATTTTAAGATGATGAATTTATTATAATATGATGAGTATAAATGTTTGATATATGTGACATTAAAATGAAAATATTTGAATTTCTATATTCATAATAATAATTTTGAATTAAATCAAACATGAATAAATATAATTTGGCATAAAATTATAATTTATTTTTCATTAATGTGTTCTATATGAATTATGTTATAGAATAGTATAGGAATATTTTGTTACAAATTTAATGTTATGTAATGAAAAATTATATATTAATATAATCTTGTGGGGAAACTAATTTGACGGTTCATGAGTTATTCATAATAATAATAAATATCAAAAGACTATGTGATCCATTTTGAATGATGATTGGCATTCATGTGTTGACATGATATTTAAGATATATATATATATATATTCATGAGTGTTGTTAATATTGAAATTCCCTGAAGATATAAATAAGTGTAGAAATGATTCTTTCCATGATTTTGAATGATTTATAGGTTTCTATATAGTAGTGAAAATGTTTTTTTATTGGAGTGAGATATTTGGAGATACATATGATGAGAAATTATATAATACTGGAAGAATAAATAAGAATATTATTTTGAAAACAAAAATGGTGAATTATGAAAAAAAATAAATTTTTCACTATAAATTGTACATGACATAACACTTTACCAGACAAAAATTCGTCTTGAGATCATGGGGCTCTCCAACATGATATCAGTTCATGCTACCTAATGAATTGTAAATAAGAAAAAAATACAAACTAAGGAGTGACTAAACAACTGTGTATATTTTTATTACTATTTAAAATAATTTTAGTCAATTTGGGGCTACAATATTATTGAGATCATTTTAGAATATTTGGTTGTGTTAAATCTCATTGGTAGTTTCCTAGGAATGTTGATGAATCAATTATAGAACAAATACAGAGTTATATACATTTCTGAAGACCTTATATTATTCAAATTACTTGGGTTAAGAGGAAGGTGATCAAAATTATTAATGGACAAGCATATTGTGTAGTCATTGTGATAAAATTTTATAATGAAAATAATTGTAATACATTACTATAATTGATTTGTTTCCTTATAACCTATCCGATTTAAGGTATGTTGGAATATACATATGCGACTTTTGAATGGAAATGAAGAGTTTTTTGTGGAATCCTTTCCATAAATGATAAATGTTTTGTGTGGTGAAATTTATTGAAGTTGTTATAATCACTATCTATTGTTTTTAATGATTTATTATAGTGTAAACAACATTATTTTATCAAATAAACAATTAAGTAATGGATTATTTGTTTCTTTTTGAACCTTTTAAATTGTTGTGTTCTTATTCCATTATGTACTTCATTGTCTAAAAGAGTTTTTGAGAAAAATTATAAGAGTGTATGGAGACTTAGAGCCATCTGGATGGGATGAATTAAAAAGTATAATTATTAATAATAGGTTTATATAACCACTGATTCTCACAAATACCCATGGTGGACCAAAAATCCATGGGGAATTAAATAAGAAAAAGGAGAAGGTTGTAGGTGAAGATATGGATTCCCATTATCAATTGAATATGTGATCAAATAGATGTATGCATGTGTCTATGACCAAATCATGTATATCAAGATGATTTTGTGGAGGACATGAATGAATATTATTTTAAGTGGTCTAACCTTGTATGAAAGGTATTCATATGTTAATTTAGATTAATTTATAGTTGGTAGTTTACTTGGGTGAAAGAACAGGTGTAACAAGGCCTTTGTTATATAGAATGTAGATCATTCATGACATAGCTAACCATTTTTCAAATATTTTATAGTGATGGATGATTGGAATATGCCAGCATATTTTTAGGAAATATAAATTTCACATATTATTGGTGTTCATTCTATGTTTTTAGGGCCCACTAATTTTCTTGAATTAGATGGCTTCAGCAGACATAAAATTTTCATGATTTCCCCTCTACTGAATAACATTGATATAAATATTCATTAAGGATCAAATGCGGAATATATAAAAAATATTTTACATGGGGAAGGAACCATTGAATAAAATTTATATGGGTTCATTTCGCAAAATTTTATTAATATTACAAGTAACATTAGTAACCTTTTTATGGATTTCTTATAGGAATTTATTTGTAAACGATGTTCACTAAAAATTATTCCACTTTAATAAATAAATTTGAAATGATATACTGTAATAATTCATCATTAATGTGTGTGATAATGGTATTAGTAGTTATCATCCAATAATAAATTACCTAGAATTATTGGAACTACCAATATATACATTGTATTAAGAACCATTGTGTACATCCTCTCATAAACTAGTCACATCATGACATAAATTATTTAATCTTATATAGTGAAAGATTCAATATTATTCAGTAAGAAGAATAACTCTAATTTGGTGGAGGACACAAAAAAATAATAAAATATTGATTTGGTCATGAAAATGGACATATTAATATGTGAAAGTATTGATTTATTCTCAGTGAATGAATTATTCGGATCTGGAATTGGATTGAGTCTATCACATCAAAGAATCTAATCTATCATTTTGAATCGTTAAATATAATGTGTTTGAAATGCCTATAAAATGAATCTTAATCTACTATAAATACAACATCAATAAATTATTTTCTATGTCAAGAAGCATCTAGTTAAATATTATGGTGATGAAATTAGTATTTTCCCAATCTTCATAAAGTATCTCCAAAAACATGAGAATAATATGATATTGATATTGATATTCACTATTATACCACATGTAATTATCCATGTGCAGACAAATATACTTCAAAAATCCAAGATGTTTATTCATGATGAATTTTTCCATTCACATGTTTTATTTTAATCAAATTTCATTTGAGGATTTAAAAAGAATTTGTAAGATCCATAGTTTATTTTTAAAAATAAATATAAGTAAAGTATGTATAGATATATAGGCATAGAAATAAATTTTTCATTGGGGAAGTCAATAAATTTTGTTGCATATAGGAGTAAGAGGGACATATTCACTTAGTATGTTGTTAAAATGTAATTTATTTAGTGATAATACTTTAAAATGATAATATATTTTTTCTATGTAATTATTTTTTCATTATTTAGTCTTTTATTGGAATTTTATTCATTTATATGTATATACGTTTTCTTATGGATTTGTATTGTTTAATGATTTAAATATGTGATTATTTGATAATTACCCTCCTTTACTGAGGGCGTATTCGTCCATATTAGAGATGAAACTTGTTAGATGTCTTATACCATCATTTTAAATTATCCACCAAATGAGATAATGGATTATTAATGAATAAAAAAATGTGCGGATTTAAAAAAAGAAATGGTTTTTGAACATTATTACCCACATGTAGAATTTTTCATCTATTTATTTAATCATAAAAAATTGTATCATATCTATTGTCCACTCAAAATTATCTCAATTTAATGAATTTTATTTCTCATTATAACCCAATAAACAATGAATGGATTACAAATTTTGATGGAATGATTTTTATATATTATGGGAGATAATGATACACTATCTTATCTCACTCAAACATGATGTTAATAAAAATTATCTTTAGGTTTTTCCAGTATGAGATGAGTATATGAATTTCCAATTATCAGATAAGAAGAATTTTGTGATTTATGTGAAGGTATGTAATGTACTATTCCCTTTATTGTCGGAGAAATAATTTAAAAAATTATGGGATAGCAAAATACTAATATGTTTTTGTAGAAACACCATAATATGTATGAATATAATAGAAAATATGAATGTGGTAATATTACGAAATGGTAATATTCGGATTAATGAGGTGAGAATTTTGGGAGATGAATATTGTTGATTTATTATTTACATGATTCAACATGAATTACATCACTATCAATGTATATGATTAAACACATAAAAACATAAATATTTAGAAACAAATTGATAAAAATTATCCCTAATACGTTTGATGACTAGTTATCATCAAGTAAATATAGAGGACTTCATAATGTCACAATAGATATGTTTCATATAATAGTTGTTCCATATGAGATGGAAATATATGTTATTCGTAAATGAAATGGGAATTATGTGAATGATATCATATGAAAATAATTCATGAATATAATTATTTAAGATAAAAATATTTTACCTGATAAAGATATGATCATTATAATATAATATTATGTTTTTCATTGTTATTATAAAACATAAAAAGGTAGGAAGGTAGATATCAATAAAAATACCTTTCAAATTTTTTACTATAGGAAAATTTCTTATATTTTTTCCATTTCTTCTGTAAGGATCCTTAATGAGTTGTGGATGGTTGTAACACTAAACCCCTTCACATTTTCTTTAGAATAGGTGAGGCGGTACGAGACATAGTTGTCATCCTGATGATACTAATTGCTGGGGAAAATGAAAACAAAATTAGAGAACAAGGGATATGATTTTATGTGAATAAAATACAACCTTCCAAGAGATTACAACCACAATATACCAAAATATGTATGATAATATGTAACATAACTCAATTAAATACCAATATCAAAAACAATAGATTATAAATAAAAAGAAATTAAAATGAATGAATTAGATTATATGTAGAAATACATCGGAACCAAGGTAGAACCATACCAAACAAATACGCAAACACTTACAAGCTCATATTTTAGTAACCAAACCATGAAGTCAAGGATCACCACTAGATAATAATGAAACATGACCCTCTATATATCTCAGTTGAGGATATCTCCAAACATTAAAATATTCCTCAGAAGGGTGTGAGTATAAAACATAGTATTATTTTTCCAAAAAAAACAACTCATCACATGCTACTAGGATAAGACCAGGTTAGAACATTTTAATAAAACAAAATAAAAGCATAAAAGTAAAACAATATAAACTATAAACAGATCTCATATAATACCACATAATGATAATTAAATTAAATACATTTATTTTATATTGGAATAATAAAATAAATTTCTCACCGATGCACAAACATAATGAATTCAAACATAACATCCCTAAACTAATTAGTGGTGTTCATTATATCATCATGTTGTCACTTTGTGACCAAATTTACGATTGTTCTTCTGACCACGATATATTGTAAATTATAAGTTTTCTTTAATGGTTGTAGTTTCAACCATTATGATGCCCAAATTATTATTATTTTATGATGGTACATCAGACCATTAGCCATCCCACATGATCATGAACATAAACCACACCTTTATGAGAAAATTACCAAGAAAACATTGATTTAATATAAACCCATCAATCTAACCCCACCCTATTGATTTCACCTCAACATGGGTTATATAAATAATTCCAAAAAATATTTCCAGCACAAAATTACTTTGATTTATAAAATATTGAGCTATCAAGTTTTTTATTGGTAGAGTGGGAGAGAATTCATCTACCTTAATAAGATTCTCAAAAATTATCCAAGATGACTATACAAATTCAATATTTTTCCTCTAATTACTTTATCAAAATCCAATAAGTTATCATCAAAAAAATTCCAAACACATAGATCTCGGTGTAACAAAATAGATCCATGGTTCTAATCATGCCACCACGAGAAGATCCAACACCAGAAGGGAGAATATAGACCTAATCATTGGATTCCACAAATGATAACTCAATGATTCGATGTCACTAAAGTTCAGATATTGAAAATTGTTAGAATTTAGATTTGGTAAACCTTGGAGTCAAGAGGGATAAGAAATGGATGTGTAAAGAAAAACCAACACTAACTAAAACATAACTTTCTTTTATTAGGGATTTAAATGATGTATAAATATATACACATTATGTTTCTTTTCAAAGTTACATACACAGGAAATTAAAACACCTTAATTTTATTTTCCATAAATACCAAATAAATGTTGTGTTACTTTTAATCCCCCTATAATTTTTCTTTTATATTTTCAAGAAGCCATCCCAAAAGATCACACCTCCCTTTAAATAAAAACATGACCCCTAGAAATAGAAAATGCAATGAACAATGGAATACCTCATAAAAGGGGTTCTAAATTCTACACCACACTATGATTTCCATCCTTGGTGATATTGAATAAATGAGGCCATCTCTCAAGCATAAATTTTCCCTTTCCCATGTTTCCTCTTATTAATGAACACGCATCAATAGTACTTACACCAAGGAAAAATAAGACAGTCAAAGTGTCTTTTACTTCCAATCAGGAACCCTTATCTATTCATGAAAAAATTTCACGCCAGGGTCAATTTTAAGATAATCCTACCTAATCACTTGATTTGTAACCGAGTGATATTTATTTAGTTGAGAAACATGGGTGATTTTATAAACATCCCTGAATCATGGAGGAAATAAAAAATGATACACTATGGCACTAATTATTTTTATAAACATTTGTGATACCATATACCATGGTGCTAGATACCCTTGTTTCCATAAGTGTAGAAGACCAATTATTGACAAAAATGTTTAGAAAATATGTAAAATGACATAAAATGGTAATGATTAGTGATAATTATTTTCATATGACTTCTGTCTACTTTATGTGATTTCCAATCATTATCGAATCATATAGATATTTTTGTAATATATTATATAAGACTCAGTCAAATCACGGGTGATTCTCTTATTTACAAATAATAGAAAAGAGATTAAAAAGGATGTTAATAGAAAGTATCAAACAACGGTAGCTGAATTGTTTTTAATAAGTATTATTATAAATACAATTCATTCAAAGTAATAGGAACCCCCATGAACCACTAAAATTCATAACACATTCTCTAATAATATGTTCAATGTATTAATAGATCATTTTAGATGTCCATATGTTTGTAGATGATATTTTGTTATCAAATACAGTTGACTTCTATGAAAATATTGTAACTATTTACAAAATAAAGAAGTGGTGTTGGGGTATGTCTTAGATAAAAATAAAGTAGGAACTCCATGAAACCAAACTACTTTTTAAATATATATATATATATATATATATCTATATATATATTCTAATTACTCTACAATTTTAGATTGTCTAATATTGATAATGTGTTCCAACATACTAAGTAGATCCATTACTACCCATATTGTATCATGTTTATGTGATAGTCTCAGTAGTCCTATGAAAAAGTCATTTAAAATGTGCTCCCACTTCCATAAAGGTATATTCCCAGACAACAACATACTAGATATCCTTTGATGCTTTTATTTTACCTAATTTCACGTGAATAATTTCATCAAAGACTCTATGATCATGTGATTCATTCTTACCCACAAAAAATGCACTTTCATTGCTCTACTCATTTTATGAACAGCTAGATGAATTTACCATTTTGAATGTTCATATTATTATATGATATTTTCCACGAAAGAATGAGGAACTATGATCTATCTCTAAAAAATTACAATGAGTTCTTATCCACTGTCCAATGTTAATGAGTATCCCCACGATATTGGTTAGACCAAATGGTGATGCAATTAAAATAATATAGTATATCCTCTTTTACAAATTTTATTTAGTCTAGAACAAGAGTTAGTGAAAGTAAATTATCTTTGAACCCTATTAATTGTAATAAAAATTAATATAAACAATCATTTCCATCAACTTCCATTGGTCACGTTCTTCTCGGACCACTCCTCTAAATGATTTCCAACACCATGAATTGTCCTAAAATTATCACCACCGAGTGTGTGTATCAAGTCGAAATCAAACATCTGGCAGTACTCCAGCTATTTTCATTTCCTCAAGATGAAGTATCATTATGATGATATGTATTTCAAACTATTTTGATCTATGAAAACTGTTAACTTTTCCTCAATGAGTAATTCCTCCATGTTTTTAAGGTAGGGACCACTACACAAAATTCAAGGTCATTCACAGGATAATTATTCTCATGAACTCGTATCATCCCTGATATATTTTAAAAAACATGGTATCCCTGCATGATAATAGTACC
Source organism: Viscum album (assembly GCA_963277665.1). Taxonomy (NCBI): domain Eukaryota; kingdom Viridiplantae; phylum Streptophyta; class Magnoliopsida; order Santalales; family Viscaceae; genus Viscum; species Viscum album. The sequence continues at coordinate 1,337,208,313 of OY728148.1, read as the reverse complement.
ATGACTATATCTAGACACTCCACAATACACCATATAGTTGTTACCTAATTTGGGAAAGATTAGAATGGGTTTTGAGGTGAGAAAAGTATTATGTTTCAATAAGAATTTATGACATTCATAAATCTATATAAATGAAACACTATTATTTTTTAGAATAGTTTTCGGTGACATAAGTCTATAAAAACTCCGTAAAAAGTTATTATAGTAAACGTCTAATAATAGGAAATGGTATACCAAAAAAAACATTATTTGGTTACTACCAAGGGAATAAAGCTTTTAGTATTATATGATTAACAGATAATCCTACTTCATATATGACATATCTTTGGAAACTAATATATTGTATCCTGAAGTCTAACTTAGAACACATAGAATAAAAACAATGTTCCTATAACACACTCAGTACTATTACAATGTTCTCTTCATTGGAATTCCTTCTTCTGAAATATTCTATAACATCATCAAAAAACACCACAATTAAATAAATTACATAGCAATGAAAGACAATTATCATTAAATCCCAAAAAAATCATGTTTAGTCGTTAGACTAAAAGTCATGAAGACATATTCCTAATGGACATAGTTACTCCGAAATGTGGTTTTCTTGATATCCACTATTATTACTCTATGTTGATGAAATCCTGAGTCTACATAAATTTATGAGAGCCATTTAGATACATTAAATTTCTAATAATAGGTCATCAATCCATGAAAGATGATATATATTTTTTATTATGGTTTGAATTAATTCATGGTAATAAAAAATAACTATAGATTACCATCTTCCATATTTTTAAACAAAATAGTTGTAGCCTGAGATGATGTACATGGTCTGACAATTCATGTACTTTACATATCTTTAAACTATTCCTTTCGCTCTCTCAAATCAACATGATCAACTCTTTAATATATTATATAAATGGTAATTTTTTCTGAGAGTAGGTCTATAGTTAATTCCATTTATTGATATGATGGTAACATGATGAAATAATTTGTAATAACATTCGTGTATCAATCCACTATGACTGAAGAATTATATTTCATGTTTCATTAGTAGCTGCCAAGGTAATTATTTCTAAGTGGATTGGGATTTCTTGATCTATCGTTACTAGAGGCCCTGCATAACGTTCATTTATGTCCCAATCTCCCTTCAGTAAATGAAGAGATCCATACATGGATGTAAATGTCATAGGCCAAGAATATTAATATATAGGATTTAAATCAAGGAATCCAATCCATACCAATGATAAAATCAAATATGACCATCTCTTGGACCATAAACTCTTATAGAAACTACATTTCATCAATGGTAATGGAATATTCTGTGCATTTAAATCCTCTTGACTCCCACTATCAAAGGGCTGTTTTGTTATATATTACAAGATGAATAATTTAAATTTACTATTTTAATTGATTATACATAAAAGTATTAAAGAAATAATTAAATGTGTCAGTATCAAAAAATACATGCTTAAAATTGGAGTTCAAAATAATGGTACCTCGCATGGTGGAGGGTCATTTTTTCTCTCTCACAATAACCTACTCATCTCTATAATGATTTTAGTTAGATGACCCATGATAAATCATTCATCCCTACAGATGTTTCAAATGAACAACTGAAGTGTTCCTATAAATGTCTTGAATCATTTGTTGGTATGGATAAGACCTAGTCTGATGAGAATATTCCAGGAAATCATACAATGGTTGAGGCTATTCTGACCCAATTCCACCCACTGATCTCATAATTGTATGACAATAATTATTGATACAGCCTTTCTTACCATAGTGCTGGAAATTCCTTAGTGGTGTAGTACATTGCTTCTTTGTTTGCATTAACAACCTACACTAAAAATAAAATGTTTTATTATCATATCATAGAAGAAAATTATCCAATTCAATACTCTCAGTATGAGGTACGAAATCACCATGTGATTATATATCACTTATTCTATTATTTAAATCACTAGATTTAAATCCATTCCCAATGGGTATAAGCATACTACCACCAATAGAATTCCCATATATATCCATTTCTTCTAATTATTTAAATGTTAAATATATCTGTATAATCTTTAATATATATAATTATATTTTTTGGGAAAATCATTGGTCATAATCCTAACACAAAGATGAAAACATTCAAGGATGCATTGTAATCTACCTCAAAAGATAAACAAACCATGTTTCTTAACGCTGTTGTAATCTTTTCTTATAATGGGTTTCATTCTTTTAAGCTGAATAAATATGTGGTTCATTGTATATTGTATGTGTAGGGAAACAATTATTGATCATCATCTCAAAATCCTCCTACATAATTCCATGATAGGTTTTATCTTTTCCAACAAAATCCTACCACTAACATGGTATATTTTTTAAAATATAGTTCTTCATTGTAATCATCTTCTCTTGAGATGTACCAAGAAAATAAAAAATATATTTATTTTGAATATCTATACTAATTATTTTTTATGTTTTCAATCCCAAGAAAACATTAGTGGATTTTTATTCTGAAACTATATCGAATTATATAGTTTCTAAGGATCATTATTGAAATTTCCACTTTCAGTAGATAAAACTTTTTGCACAATACTTTATACAAGTTTATGATAGAATTGTTGTTTTGGTGAAACCATTTTTCATCATCTTCTCCCTACATGTTTATATTATGTATTACTGGTTCCATTTTCTATAAAAATTAAAATACATAATTTAGACTATTTCTCACAAGGAACTGAAGGTTTGAATAAATTTCAAGAAATGATAAAAACGTTCCCTAATAGAAGAAATAATTGGTGAAACAATCATTTCAATGGAAAATAATTATATTTTTATTTATAAAAAGATTTAATGGTAGATGAACAATTAAATACTTTTAGTAAATCATATCAAAATGTATGGTATGAAGCACTCATTGGCTAATCAGTTTACGATGAGATAAAAAATCACCTAAAATATTTTTTCATGCATTTGTACCCAAACCAACCCTGTAAATTGAAGTTTTGAATAAAAATATAAGCAATGTCTTTATATACAATAAATTTTAGTATACAATAGCCCTATATCTTTTCCACAAACCCAACATAAGGAGAGAACAAAAATGGTATCATTTGACTCTCAAATAACAAACAAAATAATACAATTTATACTAAAAATATATTTGTAGTGGCCGAGTCTAAAACTATTTCTAATACCCTAGACATCCTCAATGGCTTAAGAAGAGGCAAAGTGGAATTTTCCATAGGTGACATCCCTAGGAAAACACACATTGGCAATAAATTACAAGGGAATTAGAGGACATTGGGTAACGAGTTTCCCTGAAGAGAACACAAATTCTTAAGAGATAACCTCTATGGTCGAAAAAATGTTGACTGTGAATTAATAAAATAACAAAACATAATACTAGTATAGAAAACATTAGAGTACATCAGAAAAAATGAAACAAAGGGAAATACTAAGACACTAAGTGGAAATAAACTAGAACCAAGGAGACATTATCCCAAGAGTAGATAATGACACTATTAGGCTCTATCATCAGTAACCAATCCATGAACTCAAGGATTGCCACTAAAAATTATGAAACATGACCCTTCCCTATATCCTAATAGAAAAGATCTGAAAATACACAAAATTGACCAATACTGGGGTGAGTATAAGACTCAGTAGAATTTACCAAAAAACATCCTATCTCACACAACTAGGATAAAAAAGGCTAGAAAATTTTTATAAATCAAATAAAAATAGAACATGTAAAACAAGAAGAAAAAAATCATATAACACCATATAAAAAGAAATGTTTTAAAACCATAAAATTTTAATTAAAATAATTAACTCAATTTCATAGATACACACATATAATACATGCAACAATATATCTCTCTATTATCATGAGTGATGGTCATCCTATCACCAATCTATCACTATGTGGTCACCATGAAGGTGGTACTTCCAACAATGATCTATACGAAGTTATCAGTTTTCTATAATAGTGCTAATTCCAACCAACACATATCCCAAATTTTTATTATTTTACATTGGTACCTCATACCATTACATTTCCCACATTATCATGAACACACAATACACATTAATTTTTAAATTACAAAAAAAAACTTATTTAAAAAACCCGAACATTCAAAACACGCCCTCATGAAATTACACCAATAGGGGTTTTATAATTATTTACATCAATTTTTTTCAACACAACATCAATATGATTAATAAATTATTAGGAAAAAAATTTATAGGATGGTAGAGAGGTAGGGAGGGCTCCTACCAAGATAAAATTCATGCAAAGGGTCCAAGATGATTCCACATATTCAACCTTTTTCCTCTCGTTCCGTTATTTTGATCACAAAAGTCCTCATAAAAATGAACAAGTAGATCTCTTTATAACAAAATCGATCTATGGTTCTAATAAATAAAATATGATATGATACAACATGATAATGGATAATGGAACAATAACCTTTTGATTCCACAAAACATATCTCTATGATATGATTTAATTGGAGTTCAAACTTCATAAAGCTCCATAATTTTCCTATAGAAGTCTTGGGAGTCAAGATGGATATCAAAATGACATGTGAGAAGAAATCACATGATTTTCATAACATAACATTCTGGGTGTTGGTATTTACATTCTGTGTAACTCATATACAAATCGTGTATATTATAATGGTCGTATACTTCAAAAATCACATCACATCGGTTTTATTTTCCATAAAACAATTAAAAGTCACATAACTTTTACAATACATGTTTATGTTCTACTGTGTTTTCCTGTATACCAACCAAAATATTGTGCATCCCATAAAATTAAAAGATGACCCCAATAAATAAAAAACACAATGATATATGGAATACATAAAACTGAGGGTGCTACAATGATGAAGTAGTTAAGGGACCCTTCAGGATATGCCATTACATCATTATAAATATTCCTAAATAAAAATAAAACATAGTGATATCATCGAAATTCATTTAGATAAAAATATTATTTCGTTAATGTGTTGTTTTTGATTATTTGGAGAGATATAGTAATTATAAAACATCTATTTAACCTACTCAATAAGCCCTATTGGGTTACACTTATGATGGATATTAATATTAAGGGGATGATACCCAACTTGATGTGAATTTTACTACTTTATTAGATGAATCCACCAAAGAGTGTAATATTAGAAATATTTCAAGATCATTTTTAAGGATATCATAATGTTATTATATGAGAACTCACATCAAAATAAAATTAATTGAGAAATAAATGACATAAGCTCAAAAAATAATATCTTTTTAAGTATATTGTGATGTAAGAAATGATAAAAATGAGTGAAGGAAGATGATTGATTATATGGTTTTTTTTATCAACATTATGTTTTTTTGATTGATTGGTTGATGATAAAAATTACATAACTATTCTAATATATGAATATAGTTTTGTAAAATTTAGTGAAGTAGTAACTAAATCATATAAAATGATTAAGTTATCTTATATGGAAATAATAATTACTATATAGTTCAGTAAAACATTAAAGTAGATAATTCCTATAACTCTATATTTAAATGGTAAGAAAAATGAAAAATTAAATTCAATAGATTATTCAGCTCAATATAACATAATGATAGCATCCGAATCAAAAAAAATCTTTACAGAAATTAAGAAGTTATGAGAAAATTGAAAATCCACGAATATCTTTATTGAGATAAATTATATAAAATGGGTTTATATAACACTAAATAAGAAGTATTTGTTTAAGGAAAAGTTTCATTTTTTAAGCATCAAATCACCGGTTTAAAAATTATGATTAGTAAAAACACATGATTTTTTTTTATAAATGGTGGAACTTTTAGTGTTAATTCTATTACTGTATAGAATTTGGTCACATATCATATATTAATTGTTATAATATTTCCTTATACATAAAAATGATTGATACTGATATAATGGATTGAAAATATTTTTATCTAGAGAAAAAAAATTAATAGGTTATAAACAAAAGTGAGGTTAAAATAGTTTTCGAAATCAGGGAAAATTTTATAAAATGTGTCATTAATAAGGAATGGTTTTAGATATTTGAAATCACATCTTACCACATAACTAAATCTAAATATAGTAATTGATAAAATTCATAAAATTACTAAACCATAAAAGAAATAAATATTTGTTGATGATTAATTTCATGCATGAAAATATAAAATTTATTGATTATGGACATTCATTCGTCATATTAAATGGAATGTTATTTGAATAATCTAGAAATTTTGAATGATTTATTGTAGATGTTCTTGAATTGGAAGTGAATTTCAATTTACAATAAATGTATTTGAAGAGTAAAACATTACATAATTAGAATAAATAAAAAATTATTTTCATTAAAAAAATTCATTAAAATATAATAAGTTAAAAATTTAATAAAATTTTAATCATGGAAATTAGACTATATTTGGGATGAATTATTTCATTTTAAATTGAATTCTACGTAGATATGTGATTTCAAGAGGTTAAATTACATGTGAAAACATATTTTCAGTAATTGATGCTTGGATTGGTAATTATAAGATAATGTATGGTAATTTATAATATACAATAATTGGTAATTTTAGAAAAAGGATCCCAAAAAAGATCAATCAGAGGGGAGTATTATAGGAAATAAACTTGATTCAAGAAATATATCTTAACTATTTATATAAAATGTAGAAAGGAATGTTGGAGAATATTAATCTCAATGGATTTTAAATTTAAAAATAATGAACAGAAGGGTTGTTCTACACTAATGATTGTGGTAAAATAAAAATGTATTCAATGATTAAATATAAGAATCTATTCTCATTCATTGATGAATTTACTAGAATGAATTTCATTTTGTTCATAAATAATAAATACAATTAATGATGAATATTCAAATTTATTAGGTGACTTTATATAATGAAAATAGATTCTTCTCTATATATGATAATATATAAGGATGATATTGATTTTTAAAATAAAAAATTTTCAAAGAAATCATAAATTTCATGCTATAAGGAATGTGTTTAGTAAAATATATAGTAAAAAGTAAAATGGATACACTATGTGAAACATTAGGAGTCTTATTTACATAGATAAATTCTTTTTAAATTATTTTAATTCATTGAGGTATTTTTAAATTCAATTCATTTTAAGATTACTAGGTAATCAAAATAGGAGTCAATTTATGGAAAATTTGAAAATGAATCCATACAAAATTTAGTTCAAGAAGAATCCAAATATAAAAGAATTCAACTGTTTTTAATTCAAATACTTGATAATGAAAAAAGAAAAATATTTTTGAAATATAAGAAGAATTATTTAGAATAGATATTATTGAATATACTCAAAATCAATATTTTTATAGATCTATGATAACAGGTCTTCGGGTATATATATGTGTGTGACAATGATTCATCATTTTAAAATTATGTTGATCTAAAAAAATTATTTATTGATGATATTGAGTATGATGTGGAAAATGATAAACCCACAATACTGACTAAAGAAAATACAGAAATTCAATATATTGATTTAGATTATTCTAATTAAAGGTATGATTCTAATGAATGAATGAATACAAGAAAAAAAAGTAAATATTAATAAATGACGTAAATTCTAGAAATATTATCAAATCTTAGAACTAATGGTTGTGAACAAGCACAATATTTAAAATATAATTCAATGATACTTTATATTTTAATATTAATAAATATTTTTTCTATGATTATTTTAATAAAAGGGATTGAATTGAAGCAATGAATTAAGATATTAAGAAAACTAAAAAATAATGATAAATTGGGTATTTAGTTTTTCCTGTAGTGTAGAGATTAGTTGGAAGAAATCAGGTTTATAGAAACATGAAATCTATAAATGGATAGGTTAATCAAAATATGTCATGTCATGATTTCATGAGATATTCACAAAATTAATAGGTAGATTACTATGAACCATTTTGGGTTAAATACTTATGTGAGATCCTCAAAATATTTTTTTCTTCATTTTACAGAAAATAAATAATAAGGTCATCAAATGGATTTTACATTAATAGTTCAAAATGTAGATCTAAAAGAATTTTTTTATATAGAACAAAAAATAAGGTAATATGCATGATGAATTGAGATCATTATTTATGGAGAATGAAATTTTAAAAAAGAAAAGGATAACAAAATCATGTGTGTAAATAAGGAAAACCCGACAACACTCAATTTAGTTGTATATATTGATTAAAATATTTTTGAAAGTGGTGATGAAGCAATGTGTTAATAGTTTTGTATATAAATGAAGAAAATATTTTTGATGTTTACATGGTGAGATATGATTTTTAGCTGGATCATAATCTACCAAAATTTATGATCAGGATTTTATCTCTAAATTCGCATATTCCAAGGAATTATTGAAATTTTATATCATCAAATAGTCAAGGGGACATTCAATAATATCTTTAGTTCTCATTATATTTTTTTCAATATGATGAAATGAATGTTTTCGATGAAAAAGACATTAAAATACTTATATATTTGACTATATTAAAGATATTATTTTTTATCGCATTATGCTATATATAAATATAATTATAATTATTCACACTTATTGGTATCCAATAATATTTCAGGTCCATAATAATACATCATATTATTTCATATTATTTTAGACAAAAGGTTATATTAAATTATTGGGATTTGTATTTTCTAACCATTCAATAGGTGATATTGATTAAATTTTCACATTAGGTGCACCATTTTTCATTGGAAGAGGATTTGTTCAATGGAATTATAATAATTAATACTCCATCACATTGGGAACAACTGAGGATGAGTATGTTTTTACATTACAAGGAGCTATATATGTTATATGATTATAGAATTACCCAAATTATATATGTATTATTGTTGAATAAAAATATATTTTTTACTATGATAATAATTTTTTTTGAAATATATATTATATTCTAATTAATGTTCATGACTAAATATGGTTGACATAAAATTATTTATCTTGATGTAGGAGATAGTTGAAGGCACTATGAATAAGAAAATTGTTCCTCCCATGGATAAAGTCACTAAAAATATCACATAACCTATGGTTATTAATACTTATGAGAATATATAAAATGAAATGGATTTAAATACAATTTGTTCCATGATGTATAGTAATGAGATATTCATATACAATTATCATTTTTTCCTAAAAATTATATATTTAATCAATAACAGGATAAATATAATTAAGAATGAATTACTCAAATTATATTTTATATGATGAGAAAATGAAAAAACATTGAAATATACTAAGAATTTCTAAATATTATTTTTTAAGTTGGTATCACATGAAAAATATGTTTTCAATCAAATTTTATGTCTGTGTTAATATATAATTTTTATACCCAAATATATCTCACCCATATCAATATTTTATTTATTCATATATCAATTCATTTAGATGTGTAATAATACTATTTGCAGTATAAAATTTTTATTTAATATAAATATAGAGGATATGTGAATATTATAGTTTATATATCTGTGAAATGTATGGAATTTCAAGACTCTAGGATGAGTTTATTTAGGAAAAATAATTTATTTTGAAATTGAAATGAAATTTATTAAGTATTAAAAATAAAATAAATAATAATGTTTTGTGTCTTATCGATAAGGATATTATATTTTTTCAAATATATATGGTAAAAATTTTAAAAACATTAAATGGATGAAGGTGTTTTTTATTAGTTGATAATTAATGTGGGATTTTATGATTATGATTTGATATATGATGTTGGGAGTTATATTCCGTCTACTAGAATTAATAACTCTAATTTTTAATGGGTACATTATATATGGTAGTAGGATACAAATTTGTGGGAAAATATGTAACAATATCTTTTATAAATATACGATATATGAGAGTTTAATTTTTTTTTTTATTGATTCATCTGAATAAATCTTTGATTCGCCCTGATATTAAAAGAAAACAAAAAAGAATATGATAGAATGAAGAATTTATATGAATGTTTAAATCTAAAGATTCATAGTGTGAATAATATTAAATATGATAATATATAAGACTATCATGGGGTGTCAATAACTACATTCATTCTCTCTTATGGATTCATAATATTATATTGGTTTTACCAAGTTATATATAAAAATAAATTTAGCAATATATTGATCAACATATTTCAAATATCACTATGGTTGTTGATTAATCCATTATTGAAGAAATTATCTTCTTATGCTAAGATTTTGAATGATTATTTCTACATAAATGTCAAATTATAAATATAAATATCCATGTATATGAAAATTAATATTTATATTTTGGTAATTGAATTTATTTAATTTTAACTGAATAATAAATCATTTATTTTAAGATAATTTAATGAGTTGTTAAAATATTTTTTATAAGATCCCATAATGATAATTATGGGGACTAAAACTGAAATCCTTGTTTTCATAAAATGAAGACAGATTCTAGTATTTTACTAATTTTTTAAATTTACTTTTAGAGAAGATGTTAATTATTTTATGATTTTAATATGAGTCCCAATTTCTAATATTAAATAATATTTTCATGATTAATTAAGAGTTTTAAATAGAGAATAAATAGTTGTATCTATGGAGTGTTTTACTATGTAACTATTTTTTTGTGGTATATAATGTAATAATATTTCTATATGTTAAATGAGGAATATAAATATAATCTTGTATATTTGATACTTGTACCTTTTCAATGAGCATTATTCTAGAATTTCATATATTGTTTCTATTTTATAAGTGGCCTATTTTTTAGAATTCTGGTTCTGAAAAAATGCACATGGAATGTTATTTGGGTTGTTTTTATCACTCGGTAGAGAAACAATCCTCAATGAAGCTTATTTTATCTTAATGAAATTTCAATCTTTAGGAATGGATGGGTTTTCAGTAACTCTATAAGAATCTATTTTCTACATGTTTCAATGAATTTAGATATGTTTCAATGAATAATATCATTATTTAAGGGTAGTTTGGTGAATGAAAAAGTCATATAGTTCCACTTGTAAGCGTAAAATTCATTTGTGGTATTGAAAGGAGATTCTAAGGTACATTCCAATAACTAAAAGGGTTATTCGACCATTATAAAGGGTTCAACCTGATCTTATATGAGTCAGCCACATATTACTAAGAGCTAGCCCAAGATTCCATAAGGTTCATTATACATGTTCTATTGGAGTCATTTATGAATCACATATGAGTCATTATAGGGTTCAATGATACTCTATATGGGTCATTTCTGATTCTATAAGTGTTATTATTATAAATAAAATAGTTATTATAGAAAACTATAAGGATCATTTTTTAAACCCTAAGGGAATTTTTAAAAATATGATGGGTCGTCGAAGAGAAGAGTAGAAATGTGTAATAGATACACCAACAGACAATTTTGATAGAAGGGAAACTATAAAGTTTTTTTAATTAATATTTTTTATTAAATATTTATAACAAATAGTCCTAGTGTGTAATAATAAAATTAAATTGAGATTAATTGAATGATAAATACATGACATGTTATGGACTTATATTCAATGGATGGTTATATTTTCTTAATCTGATTTATACCTGCTTAAATGTCATGCATAGTGACGTCACTCCCTGAGGATAATAGAAATGTATTAAATTTTTAATTAAAATATAGAATTTAATAGAATATTTCTAATTCTATTATTTAGAAAATATTTTCAATTAATTTTAGAATAAATTTCTTCGATAAAATTTCAATTTCCATCTCCATTTGGGGAATACATTTTTCAAATTTATTTCTTGAAAAATTAAGTTAAAATTGTGATTCTCAATACATTTAAAGTGGGTATTTGGGTGTTTTTATAAAATTTAAAGAAGAAATATATGATTTTATTAAATCAAATAAAAATAATTAGTGGTGACATATACGGAATATCCTTCATTATAAATTTGAAGAGGAAAATTTTAGTCCATACAATAGAAAATAATTGAAGAAGAATAAAGTTTTTATATAAGTATCTCAATAGATGTTCAATGAATAATTTTGAATTATTACACCATCCATGATGTAATTTTTATTTTACATTGATGTAAGGTTAATATTTATTAGAATGGGAGAATAAAATTATAAATTATAGGAAACTCATCTCATTATTAATTTATTTACTAGAAGGGTTGGGGGAAATACACTTTAAAAAAAGGACAACTTGAAAACATTTTGAACTAGAAAAATGAAAACTCATTATTAGAGAGATGTCCTAGAGGGATTAAACCCATTATAGAACTCAATAAAAGACCCATTATAATTGTCCAAATTCCAAAGGGAAAAATCCCATTTAAAAATCACAGTTAAACCAATCTACTGCAGAAAGAAAAAACCCTAGTTGTGAACACAACTTCCATCATCCAATCACTATCCTGGACAAACACTAGAACTATGCACTGTATCTAGACTCCGACTTCAATCGTAGCTCAAATATTCATAGCCCCTGACCAGATGTGGATCCCCATTAGACCTATACGTATTACTCCACCGAGGGTTACCCATGGACAACACACCCCTCCATTCTATTTCAAACTTGTCCATCACCCCGCCCAAATGCATAACTCCACCAACCATCGACCCCAACATTCAAATCATGGAGAACCACCTAGGGATTCACCTACTACTATTGAAACCTCTTTGATCTAACTTAATGAAGATTTAGGAAACTAGATATGAAGTTCTAATGCAAATCGCCACCATGAGGCCACTGATAAGAATTAAGAGGTCACGTGTGTAGCCACGGTGAAGGGTGTTTCCTCTGTCTGTCATGAGCCATTAAAGGGCCACCAGAACTTAGTCATCGCACCGAACTGCCGAATCCAGATATAGTCTATACCCCATATCTGAGTGCACCACAATGATGAATTCCATCACAGCCTCATCACCTCTGCAGCCAGATCCTCACCACATTGCACCTAATAGTGCATCCTTCTCCAATAATCTTCACACCTCCACACATCACAACCGATATCCGAGATCCACCAGGGGTCGAAACCCTAAATCACTGGAAATCTATCCACTAAGGTAGTGTTCTCCCTATTAATATTTATCTATTTGACTAATTTTGTAATCATAGTCGTTTGGTGCATCCAATTTTTATTATAAAATAAAAATAACTTCAGATTAATGGTTTAGGTACATTAACCTATTTTAATTTCATACTCCTTCTATTATCTTATTTCTAGGTGAACCAACTAAACTACATGTTTTTATTTCTATTACTACACTAACACTTCACATATTTAAAAATGAAGATGGAGTTTCAAATTATTGTAGAAAATATGTTTGCATAGGTCAAATTAAAAACAATTTATTCCAAATTCACAGTACCTCCAACGCCACATCAGATATTAAAATGTATTTAGAACGAAATATTTTATCATGGATAAATTTTCTCTGTGAATTTATTATCTTAATGATGTCTTGGAATAAGTATTTAAGAACAATTAAATTACACTATTTGAAAGAAATATTTTCTATTTATTGAATAATTTGATAATAAAGTATTTCTTATAAATGGTAATGATGATTTACGTAGCTTTCATTCTTGGTATTTTAGATATAATATAATGTATGGTCATATCAAAAAATTAAATGTGGGGTCATTACGTCTATTAAATAATATTCAATACATAATGTGGAGTGTCATAAAATTCTATTGATAAGATTATGAATTCATGTAAATCCTTAGATTTCATATTGGGAATAGATTTTAAAATTTATAAAGGTGGCTCTATAGTAAATGAATCCATGTTACCAATTACATTGGAATATGTATGAGTACTTTATAATCGATTCCAATTTTCCTATTTTTTCTTTTATTGATCATATAAAAATCATATTGACGGATATATATATACATAGATAAAACATTAATAGTATTAAAATCAAAATTAGGATTCAGAGTAAGTAGAAACAACATTTAAATTAAAAATGACCATTAATCAAAGATAAATTCTGAAAGGAAGTTACCCTATTTATTATCTATATAAACATCATTGAAAACAAGTTAAGGAATAATTAAAATGAGTCTACGAAAATGGAAATATACCAATAAGTAGTATTCAGGTGATAAAGAGGCTCAAAGTGGAGGATAATCCGAATGATAAGGATGTTGATAAAGTTTTCCATTTTCATCAAAAAAAAATTTAAAATATTATACGGAAATTTAAAAATAATACTCCAACCTGTATGAAATTTTTTATGAAATTTTGGTGTCTCTAGGAAATATGTTAAAGGAAAATCTATTATGTTACTAAAGATAAATAATAAAAGAAGAAATAATTTAATGGTTAATGTTTGGAAATGAAATATAATACCCAAATAGAAATTTTTAATGAGAAGAAATTTCATTCCCATGAAGATTCAGTTTTAGATAGAATGGTAGTGGATGAACATTGTGAATATAGGGAAATGAGTGATGATATTCTTGTGACTATTATAGATAAAAAAAATCAAGAGGATAGATACACTACTAGAAATGGAGGATATACCAGTAGATTTTTCCCAACGGTTTTCATAAAATTTTTAATTAGGGATGTTAAGAGGTCTTTACCCTACAATTTCAATAAACTGTTGGAATAGAGAGTTTTAGATGAGTTTTAACCAGTAGTTTGATAAAACCATTGGGATTAAAGAGAGTTTACCTAACTGTTTTATAAAACCATTGGTAAATGTGAGTTTATCCATTCCCAGTGGTTTTAAAAAACCATTGGGAAAGTTTTCCCCTTAAATTTTCAATAGCCCCCATCCCCCATCCGCTAGATTACAGACTTAAAGCTGAGACACAGATCTCTCTCACTCGAAAAATTATTCCACCCTTCAATCAAGAAATTTTTTCTATTTTTCACTTCAAATATCTAAGTGGTTCCTTAGGTTTAGTGTTTTCCATATATTGTTTTGTTTTATGTTCTGATTGGGGCTAAAATCAAGGCCTGTGAGGTATGGTATACCCATTAATTGCAATTTGATTTGTTTTCTGTTTTTGTTCTACACTTTAAATATCATGACTTTGAGAGTCACATTTTCTGATTAAACTTTATTTAAAGCATTTATAGCCACAAATTTGTAGATTTAGTGAACCATACCAAGGGATTGGGGCGGTTAGAGTAGTGGTGCAGGTAGAGGTGACGTGGGGGGGGGGGATGTGCATGGTGGGTGTGCTAGGGGGGAGGGGGCTGTGCAGAGGGAGTCTACTGGGGTGATTTGGGTGGGTGGGTGGGTGGGCGGGGGGGGGGGGGGGGGGGGGGGGGGGGGGGGGGGGGGGGGGTGCTATTCAAGTCTTGTGTGGTGCAGTGGGTGGGAGAGAGGGTGTGCAGGTGGGGGTGTGTAGGATGGGGGGATGTACAGTGGGTGAAGGGGGTGTGTGGGAGGGGGTGTGTAGGGGGGCTTGTTGGGTGTTAGATGGGGGGTTGTATAGGTGGGGGTGTGGTGGGGGGGCTGTGTAGGTGGGGTTCGGGGAGGGGGATGTGCAAGTGGGGGGTGTAAGTGGGGGGGATGAGGAAGTGGGTGGGGGAGGGGAGTGTGCAGTTTAGGGGTGGGATGGGCACGTTGGAGTCTGTTGGGGGGAGGTTGGGGGTGGGGTGTACAGGTGGGGGTGGGGGGTGCAGGTGGCGGTGGGAGAGGGGGGCTGGGCAAGTGGGGGTGCTTGTTGGGGGGGGGGGGGTTGTGCAGTTGGTTGATGGGAGGGGTGTTCTGGTGGGGTGGATGTGTTGTGTGCATGTGGGGAGGGGGTGTGCAGGGGGAGGGGGTTGTGCAGGGGGGGGAGTCTACTAGGGGTGAGGTGGGGAGGGGGGATGTGCGGGTGGGAATTCATAACTTCCATAGTTTTCCATTAAGCACTGACAAGTCATAACCTCTAGAGATTTGGAAAGGTCTGAGGCCTCTTGAGTTTGGATTCTTGTCTAGTCATCTTAATGAGGAAGGCATCACGTGATCTAAATGTGACATCAACTATATAGGATGAATTATTTCTCCGAAAAAAACATTTTTCTAGAATGAATATATCATTGTAAGGTGGGGGAGCCTTTTAGAATCCTTTCATACAGAGACGAGGGGAGGAAATCCTCATATATATCCACCTAGACCAGGTACCTACTACTATATCCATGTCCCATATTCATAAGCCTACCTCTCCATTTATTAAATAAGCAGTGATTCTATCTAGACTTCACCTTCTAATACCATCCTAAATTTAATTCATGTTATGATGAAAAATGTTTTGGGGCATCCATACAACTTAATATATGAAAACAACCTTAATCATCATGCCATGATTATGAAAAACCTTACAAACTCATTACCATACATCATATCATTCGTAATAATTACCCATAGATATTCACTAACCTGTATTCCTTCCACCAGAATCCAATTCCCCAACATTTTCCAAATTAAAACTTCATACCATCATGTTATCAAGTCACCAATCCTACTAAATTGATCTTTCACTAAAAAATACTCTCTAATCCTTAAAACCCATAATTTATTTTTCATAACATGAATGAAAAACTAATTAAATATCATAGCTCTCAGTCACACCCCTGTGGACAGCCCCCACCCCCTGTGGAAAGCCCGTACCCCTGGGTAGCCCCCACCCCTATGGACAGCCCACCCATCCCTGGACACCCCCACCCTCACCCACCCCCCGGGACACCCCCACCCCATGGACACCCTGACCCCCCTAGACAACCCTTACCCCTTGGATAGCTCCCACCCCATGGACCCTAACACCTGTGGACACACCCCAACCCCATGGACACCACCCCACCCAACTCCCTGGACACCTCAACCCCCTTGGACAGACCCCGCCCCCGTGGAAAGACCCCCCCCCCCCCCCCTGACAGCACTGCCTCCCCTGTGGACTGCCCGCCCAACCCATGGACACACCATACCCCCCTGGACAGCCCCCGCCAGCATAGTGGACAGACCGCCCACCCCATGGACACCTATACCCCTTTGGGAGCCCCCAACATCATGGATATCCCCCCCAGACACCCCTTTCACCCCTGTGGACAGCCCACCCACCCCCTAGATACCCCATACCCCCTGGACAGCCCCGCCACCCTGTGGACTGCCCACCCACCCCACTAGCCACCCTCTACCCCCCTGGACAGCCCCCCTAACCCCATGGAAATCCAGCCCACCCACCCCTAGGACACCCCCACCACTAGACACCTTGTACCCCTGCACGGCCCCCACCCCTGTGGACAACCTTCCCACCCCCTGGACAACCCCTACCCCCTGGACAGCCCCACCACCCTTGTGGATATCCCCCAACCCCATGGATATCCCAACCATCCAACTAGACACCCCATAGCCCCACAACCCCAAGGATAGCCTTTCCACCCCCACCCCCAGACACCCCTCCATCCCCCCGGACATTCCCACCCCCTGGACACCCCGTACCCCCCTGGACAGCCCCCACCCTCGTGGATAGCCGCCCACCCCCTGGACAACCCCTACCCCCTAGATAACCCCGCCACCCCTATGGAAATCACTTCCACCCCCTTGGAAATACCACCCACCCCTTGGACACTCCCAAACCCCGTGGTTAGGCCCCCACCCCCAGGACACCCCCACCCACCTGGACACCCCACCCCCTTGGGAAGTGTATGTGATCACTCAAATAATCTACTAAAATATTAATTTTTTTGATCTAAAATTTACTCAAATCATGAATAATTATCCTCCTTAAGTGTACATGATCTTGTACACTCTTGTATAGTTATTCAAAGATATTTTGTTATAAATATATTATTTTTTTTGTTTTTTATATTAAGATTATCATATAGGGTAGTGTGTTAGTTATAGTTTGATATAAAGTGAACAATTCTCATTTATTTAAATATATTTTTTATGGAACATCAATCTTATTGAATTGAATTTGACGAAAAGACTAATAACAAAAATTTTAAATATTGGATTGAAGTTGGATGTATGAAACCGATCAGATATTAAGGAATCATCAAAACAATTTGGAGAGATTTTTAGACTTTTCATTTTATAATGCTTTAGATATTGGTCACATACATTTCCCATGTTACAATTGTGTCGGAAGGCCTTGGTTGAGCCGTGAAGAAGTTAGCTACCACATAACCAAATATGGTTTTCAAGCAAACTACTCTATGAGTTATCACAATGGGGAGAAAAAGAAATATAAATTTCTGATGATCCAAAAGAGAGGAATGGATTGGAGATTTATTATATGACTGGTTTTCATTTATTCATCATCATAAAAATGAAAGGATTCATATCCAAGAAGATTTTGATATTAGCAGTCATGATGCGTCAAATGAAAATGATGATGTTGTTAGGGTGAAAAAATTGAATGATGATCCCATAACTCCAGTATATCAAAAATGCAACAAAATGAAAATCTGGAATTTTTAATCCGATTGTTTCACGAGATAACTATGTATGGGATTTATAATACTCCCATATATTACATTCTTACATTATTGAATGACATACTTTCAGATGATATAGATATTCCCTCAAACCACTATATGGCATGGAAGTTAGTTGAGG